>OX637400.1:24228653-29228653 GCA_951799425.1 Ilex aquifolium
GAACTGGTAGAAGAGCTATGTGTTCGCGATGAACAAGTAGAACCAAAGATGAACCGGTAGAAAGATGTTCTGATTGGACAGAACCTCGATGAACATGTACAAAAAAAGATCAATGAACTGGTATAAGCCCATTATGTTCAACGATGAACCGGTACAAGCTCTGTTTTAATGCCTGGTGAATCGGCACAAGTCCTGCAGGTACAATATGACTTTCTCTGCCTTTTTTGCCGCGGTGCCCCTTGTTCGATGTCTGGCTTCTCGAGCTCACTTCCTCAGCACCCACAAAGTATTCTATTGAATGAAAAGTATCATTCTTACACCAGCTTACCTGAAAGCACACAGTTTCCTCATAAAACACAAACTCGACTAAAACAAAACATATAATTAACGAGAAAAGCTAAACTGATAGGTTTCAGACATAAAATTATGCAACTTCTACTTTGCGAGTCTCTAGCACACAGAAACCACAAATAAATTTTAATCACAAAAACCATTTTCGTAGTTGATCTCGCTTGCATTTAGCATATGCAATAAGCCGTTAAACCACAAGGTTACCCCTAGTGGACGGTGATGAAAATCACAAGACTCACCAGCCGTTGATTCGAATCACCTTTCAAATTCGTACCATTTGGGTCCCCGGCAATGTTGCCAAAAATGCTTCTCCTTAGGTATGGTCGTGTGTGAAATTGCTTCCCAGGCATAGGACATTCTATCGTGTAGTAACTCGGAAAACACCTAGGCCGTCTCCTCAAGGAAACAAGCAAAAATTTGAATGGTGATATGATTCAAAAGAAGCAAACTTCTTTTGATTTCAAACTTGGTGATGATTGGTTAATACTAAGAAATACTATTAGGATAAATCAGCTAAGCTTTGGATTTTATCCCATTGTGAAAAGGATTCTTGACCTAATTTAAAACATATCCAAGATCGTAATCAACCAAGCTTTGAGGAAAAATATTTAACCAAGTTTGAACTTTGGAAAATGTGTTTTGATGGTAAAAGTAATTAATCAATGAATTGGCATCATGCTCATTGCAGGGACTCCAAGTGTCACTCATGCCCGAAATTCAATTCTCAAAGGTTAACCGAGGATGTTTAGAAATAACTCATCAGTTCAAAATCAATTACTTCAGTCGACAAAATAACACTAACCATTGATACCCAACTTAGGATCAAAATCACCCATTCAGGGATGAGAATTCATCCTCCGATTATGCCGCAATTAGACAACTCAGGCATATCGCGTGTTGAATTTAAAGCAAATATGAATGAGACATCAATTGAGTGGAAATAAAAATTAAATCCAATACTTTTTATCTAAAAGAAAAACTAAATATTATTACCAGAGTAAAAATCGGAAGTGCTCTGTATTTGGGCTAGAAGAAAAACCCTTCTCAGAAAAAGAGCTAGCAAAACCACTAAAGACCCGATATGAAGAAGATGAGACGTACATGAAAATCCTCCCCGTTTCGGTTTTTAAGAAGAAATGGGAGGAGGGTGATTCGGCCAATCTCTCCAAGATCCTCCCCTTTCCCCTTTACGTCTGTCACCCATTTAGAGAAAATCTCCGAAAATATCTCCTAAGTTTTGGGTAGTTGAAAATTCTAAATAAATTCCCGTTCCTTGTCGTTTTTACTGAATGTGCCGGTACAAAGATGAGGATGAACTGGTAGAAGAGCTATGTGTTCACGATGAACAAGTAGAAGCAAAGATGAACCGGTAGAAAGATGTTCTGATTGGACAGAACCTCGATGAACATGTACAAAAAAAGATCAATGAACTGGTATAAGCCCATTATGTTCAACGATGAACCGGTACAAGCTCTGTTTTAATGCCTGGTGAATCGGCACAAGTCCTGCAGGTACAATATGGCTTTCTCTGCCTTTTTTGCCGCGGTGCCCCTTGTTCGATGTCTGGCTTCTCGAGCTCACTTCCTCAGCACCCACAAAGTATTCTATTGAATGAAAAGTATCATTCTTACACCAGCTTACCTGAAAGCACACAGTTTCCTCATAAAACACAAACTCGACTAAAACAAAACATATAATTAACGAGAAAAGCTAAACTGATAGGTTTCAGACATAAAATTATGCAACTTCTACTTTGCGAGTCTCTAGCACACAGAAACCACAAATAAATTTTAATCACAAAAACCATTTTCGTAGTTGATCTCGCTTGCATTTAGCATATGCAATAAGCCGTTAAACCACAAGGTTACCCCTAGTGGACGGTGATGAAAATCACAAGACTCACCAGCCGTTGATTCGAATCACCTTTCAAATTCGTACCATTTGGGTCCCCGGCAATGTTGCCAAAAATGCTTCTCCTTAGGTATGGTCGTGTGTGAAATTGCTTCCCAGGCATAGGACATTCTATCGTGTAGTAACTCGGAAAACACCTAGGCCGTCTCCTCAAGGAAACAAGCAAAAATTTGAATGGTGATATGATTCAAAAGAAGCAAACTTCTTTTGATTTCAAACTTGGTGATGATTGGTTAATACTAAGAAATACTATTAGGATAAATCAGCTAAGCTTTGGATTTTATCCCATTGTGAAAAGGATTCTTGACCTAATTTAAAACATATCGAAGATCGTAATCAACCAAGTTTGAGGAAAAATATTTAACCAAGTTTGAACTTTGGAAAATGTGTTTTGATGGTAAAAGTAATTAATCAATGAATTGGCATCATGCTCATTGCAGGGACTCCAAGTGTCACTCATGCCCGAAATTCAATTCTCAAAGGTTAACCGAGGATGTTTAGAAATAACTCATCAGTTCAAAATCAATTACTTCAGTCGACAAAATAACACAAACCATTGATACCCAACTTAGGATCAAAATCACCCAGTCAGGGATGAGAATTCATCCTCCGATTATGCCGCAATTAGACAACTCAGGCATATCGCGTGTTGAATTTAAAGCAAATATGAATGAGACATCAATTGAGTGGAAATAAAAATTAAATCCAATACTTTTTATCTAAAAGAAAAACTAAATATTATTACCAGAGTAAAAATCGGAAGTGCTCTGTATTTGGGCTAGAAGAAAAACCCTTCTCAGAAAAAGAGCTAGCAAAACCACTAAAGACCCGATATGAAGAAGATGAGACGTACATGAAAATCCTCCCCGTTTCGGTTTTTAAGAAGAAATGGGAGGAGGGTGATTCGGCCAATCTCTCCAAGATCCTCCCCTTTCCCCTTTACGTCTGTCACCCATTTAGAGAAAATCTCCGAAAATATCTCCTAAGTTTTGGGTAGTTGAAAATTCTAAATAAATTCCCGTTCCTTGTCGTTTTTACTGAATGTGCCGGTACAAAGATGAGGATGAACTGGTAGAAGAGCTATGTGTTCACGATGAACAAGTAGAAGCAAAGATGAACCGGTAGAAAGATGTTCTGATTGGACAGAACCTCGATGAACATGTACAAAAAAAGATCAATGAACTGGTATAAGCCCATTATGTTCAACGATGAACCGGTACAAGCTCTGTTTTAATGCCTGGTGAATCGGCACAAGTCCTGCAGGTACAATATGGCTTTCTCTGCCTTTTTTGCCGCGGTGCCCCTTGTTCGATGTCTGGCTTCTCGAGCTCACTTCCTCAGCACCCACAAAGTATTCTATTGAATGAAAAGTATCATTCTTACACCAGCTTACCTGAAAGCACACAGTTTCCTCATAAAACACAAACTCGACTAAAACAAAACATATAATTAACGAGAAAAGCTAAACTGATAGGTTTCAGACATAAAATTATGCAACTTCTACTTTGCGAGTCTCTAGCACACAGAAACCACAAATAAATTTTAATCACAAAAACCATTTTCGTAGTTGATCTCGCTTGCATTTAGCATATGCAATAAGCCGTTAAACCACAAGGTTACCCCTAGTGGACGGTGATGAAAATCACAAGACTCACCAGCCGTTGATTCGAATCACCTTTCAAATTCGTACCATTTGGGTCCCCGGCAATGTTGCCAAAAATGCTTCTCCTTAGGTATGGTCGTGTGTGAAATTGCTTCCCAGGCATAGGACATTCTATCGTGTAGTAACTCGGAAAACACCTAGGCCGTCTCCTCAAGGAAACAAGCAAAAATTTGAATGGTGATATGATTCAAAAGAAGCAAACTTCTTTTGATTTCAAACTTGGTGATGATTGGTTAATACTAAGAAATACTATTAGGATAAATCAGCTAAGCTTTGGATTTTATCCCATTGTGAAAAGGATTCTTGACCTAATTTAAAACATATCCAAGATCGTAATCAACCAAGCTTTGAGGAAAAATATTTAACCAAGTTTGAACTTTGGAAAATGTGTTTTGATGGTAAAAGTAATTAATCAATGAATTGGCATCATGCTCATTGCAGGGACTCCAAGTGTCACTCATGCCCGAAATTCAATTCTCAAAGGTTAACCGAGGATGTTTAGAAATAACTCATCAGTTCAAAATCAATTACTTCAGTCGACAAAATAACACAAACCATTGATACCCAACTTAGGATCAAAATCACCCAGTCAGGGATGAGAATTCATCCTCCGATTATGCCGCAATTAGACAACTCAGGCATATCGCGTGTTGAATTTAAAGCAAATATGAATGAGACATCAATTGAGTGGAAATAAAAATTAAATCCAATACTTTTTATCTAAAAGAAAAACTAAATATTATTACCAGAGTAAAAATCGGAAGTGCTCTGTATTTGGGCTAGAAGAAAAACCCTTCTCAGAAAAAGAGCTAGCAAAACCACTAAAGACCCGATATGAAGAAGATGAGACGTACATGAAAATCCTCCCCGTTTCGGTTTTTAAGAAGAAATGGGAGGAGGGTGATTCGGCCAATCTCTCCAAGATCCTCCCCTTTCCCCTTTACGTCTGTCACCCATTTAGAGAAAATCTCCGAAAATATCTCCTAAGTTTTGGGTAGTTGAAAATTCTAAATAAATTCCCGTTCCTTGTCGTTTTTACTGAATGTGCCGGTACAAAGATGAGGATGAACTGGTAGAAGAGCTATGTGTTCACGATGAACAAGTAGAAGCAAAGATGAACCGGTAGAAAGATGTTCTGATTGGACAGAACCTCGATGAACATGTACAAAAAAAGATCAATGAACTGGTATAAGCCCATTATGTTCAACGATGAACCGGTACAAGCTCTGTTTTAATGCCTGGTGAATCGGCACAAGTCCTGCAGGTACAATATGGCTTTCTCTGCCTTTTTTGCCGCGGTGCCCCTTGTTCGATGTCTGGCTTCTCGAGCTCACTTCCTCAGCACCCACAAAGTATTCTATTGAATGAAAAGTATCATTCTTACACCAGCTTACCTGAAAGCACACAGTTTCCTCATAAAACACAAACTCGACTAAAACAAAACATATAATTAACGAGAAAAGCTAAACTGATAGGTTTCAGACATAAAATTATGCAACTTCTACTTTGCGAGTCTCTAGCACACAGAAACCACAAATAAATTTTAATCACAAAAACCATTTTCGTAGTTGATCTCGCTTGCATTTAGCATATGCAATAAGCCGTTAAACCACAAGGTTACCCCTAGTGGACGGTGATGAAAATCACAAGACTCACCAGCCGTTGATTCGAATCACCTTTCAAATTCGTACCATTTGGGTCCCCGGCAATGTTGCCAAAAATGCTTCTCCTTAGGTATGGTCGTGTGTGAAATTGCTTCCCAGGCATAGGACATTCTATCGTGTAGTAACTCGGAAAACACCTAGGCCGTCTCCTCAAGGAAACAAGCAAAAATTTGAATGGTGATATGATTCAAAAGAAGCAAACTTCTTTTGATTTCAAACTTGGTGATGATTGGTTAATACTAAGAAATACTATTAGGATAAATCAGCTAAGCTTTGGATTTTATCCCATTGTGAAAAGGATTCTTGACCTAATTTAAAACATATCCAAGATCGTAATCAACCAAGCTTTGAGGAAAAATATTTAACCAAGTTTGAACTTTGGAAAATGTGTTTTGATGGTAAAAGTAATTAATCAATGAATTGGCATCATGCTCATTGCAGGGACTCCAAGTGTCACTCATGCCCGAAATTCAATTCTCAAAGGTTAACCGAGGATGTTTAGAAATAACTCATCAGTTCAAAATCAATTACTTCAGTCGACAAAATAACACAAACCATTGATACCCAACTTAGGATCAAAATCACCCAGTCAGGGATGAGAATTCATCCTCCGATTATGCCGCAATTAGACAACTCAGGCATATCGCGTGTTGAATTTAAAGCAAATATGAATGAGACATCAATTGAGTGGAAATAAAAATTAAATCCAATACTTTTTATCTAAAAGAAAAACTAAATATTATTACCAGAGTAAAAATCGGAAGTGCTCTGTATTTGGGCTAGAAGAAAAACCCTTCTCAGAAAAAGAGCTAGCAAAACCACTAAAGACCCGATATGAAGAAGATGAGACGTACATGAAAATCCTCCCCGTTTCGGTTTTTAAGAAGAAATGGGAGGAGGGTGATTCGGCCAATCTCTCCAAGATCCTCCCCTTTCCCCTTTACGTCTGTCACCCATTTAGAGAAAATCTCCGAAAATATCTCCTAAGTTTTGGGTAGTTGAAAATTCTAAATAAATTCCCGTTCCTTGTCGTTTTTACTGAATGTGCCGGTACAAAGATGAGGATGAACTGGTAGAAGAGCTATGTGTTCACGATGAACAAGTAGAAGCAAAGATGAACCGGTAGAAAGATGTTCTGATTGGACATAACCTCGATGAACATGTACAAAAAAAGATCAATGAACTGGTATAAGCCCATTATGTTCAACGATGAACCGGTACAAGCTCTGTTTTAATGCCTGGTGAATCGGCACAAGTCCTGCAGGTACAATATGGCTTTCTCTGCCTTTTTTGCCGCGGTGCCCCTTGTTCGATGTCTGGCTTCTCGAGCTCACTTCCTCAGCACCCACAAAGTATTCTATTGAATGAAAAGTATCATTCTTACACCAGCTTACCTGAAAGCACACAGTTTCCTCATAAAACACAAACTCGACTAAAACAAAACATATAATTAACGAGAAAAGCTAAACTGATAGGTTTCAGACATAAAATTATGCAACTTCTACTTTGCGAGTCTCTAGCACACAGAAACCACAAATAAATTTTAATCACAAAAACCATTTTCGTAGTTGATCTCGCTTGCATTTAGCATATGCAATAAGCCGTTAAACCACAAGGTTACCCCTAGTGGACGGTGATGAAAATCACAAGACTCACCAGCCGTTGATTCGAATCACCTTTCAAATTCGTACCATTTGGGTCCCCGGCAATGTTGCCAAAAATGCTTCTCCTTAGGTATGGTCGTGTGTGAAATTGCTTCCCAGGCATAGGACATTCTATCGTGTAGTAACTCGGAAAACACCTAGGCCGTCTCCTCAAGGAAACAAGCAAAAATTTGAATGGTGATATGATTCAAAAGAAGCAAACTTCTTTTGATTTCAAACTTGGTGATGATTGGTTAATACTAAGAAATACTATTAGGATAAATCAGCTAAGCTTTGGATTTTATCCCATTGTGAAAAGGATTCTTGACCTAATTTAAAACATATCCAAGATCGTAATCAACCAAGCTTTGAGGAAAAATATTTAACCAAGTTTGAACTTTGGAAAATGTGTTTTGATGGTAAAAGTAATTAATCAATGAATTGGCATCATGCTCATTGCAGGGACTCCAAGTGTCACTCATGCCCGAAATTCAATTCTCAAAGGTTAACCGAGGATGTTTAGAAATAACTCATCAGTTCAAAATCAATTACTTCAGTCGACAAAATAACACAAACCATTGATACCCAACTTAGGATCAAAATCACCCAGTCAGGGATGAGAATTCATCCTCCGATTATGCCGCAATTAGACAACTCAGGCATATCGCGTGTTGAATTTAAAGCAAATATGAATGAGACATCAATTGAGTGGAAATAAAAATTAAATCCAATACTTTTTATCTAAAAGAAAAACTAAATATTATTACCAGAGTAAAAATCGGAAGTGCTCTGTATTTGGGCTAGAAGAAAAACCCTTCTCAGAAAAAGAGCTAGCAAAACCACTAAAGACCCGATATGAAGAAGATGAGACGTACATGAAAATCCTCCCCGTTTCGGTTTTTAAGAAGAAATGGGAGGAGGGTGATTCGGCCAATCTCTCCAAGATCCTCCCCTTTCCCCTTTACGTCTGTCACCCATTTAGAGAAAATCTCCGAAAATATCTCCTAAGTTTTGGGTAGTTGAAAATTCTAAATAAATTCCCGTTCCTTGTCGTTTTTACTGAATGTGCCGGTACAAAGATGAGGATGAACTGGTAGAAGAGCTATGTGTTCACGATGAACAAGTAGAAGCAAAGATGAACCGGTAGAAAGATGTTCTGATTGGACATAACCTCGATGAACATGTACAAAAAAAGATCAATGAACTGGTATAAGCCCATTATGTTCAACGATGAACCGGTACAAGCTCTGTTTTAATGCCTGGTGAATCGGCACAAGTCCTGCAGGTACAATATGGCTTTCTCTGCCTTTTTTGCCGCGGTGCCCCTTGTTCGATGTCTGGCTTCTCGAGCTCACTTCCTCAGCACCCACAAAGTATTCTATTGAATGAAAAGTATCATTCTTACACCAGCTTACCTGAAAGCACACAGTTTCCTCATAAAACACAAACTCGACTAAAACAAAACATATAATTAACGAGAAAAGCTAAACTGATAGGTTTCAGACATAAAATTATGCAACTTCTACTTTGCGAGTCTCTAGCACACAGAAACCACAAATAAATTTTAATCACAAAAACCATTTTCGTAGTTGATCTCGCTTGCATTTAGCATATGCAATAAGCCGTTAAACCACAAGGTTACCCCTAGTGGACGGTGATGAAAATCACAAGACTCACCAGCCGTTGATTCGAATCACCTTTCAAATTCGTACCATTTGGGTCCCCGGCAATGTTGCCAAAAATGCTTCTCCTTAGGTATGGTCGTGTGTGAAATTGCTTCCCAGGCATAGGACATTCTATCGTGTAGTAACTCGGAAAACACCTAGGCCGTCTCCTCAAGGAAACAAGCAAAAATTTGAATGGTGATATGATTCAAAAGAAGCAAACTTCTTTTGATTTCAAACTTGGTGATGATTGGTTAATACTAAGAAATACTATTAGGATAAATCAGCTAAGCTTTGGATTTTATCCCATTGTGAAAAGGATTCTTGACCTAATTTAAAACATATCCAAGATCGTAATCAACCAAGCTTTGAGGAAAAATATTTAACCAAGTTTGAACTTTGGAAAATGTGTTTTGATGGTAAAAGTAATTAATCAATGAATTGGCATCATGCTCATTGCAGGGACTCCAAGTGTCACTCATGCCCGAAATTCAATTCTCAAAGGTTAACCGAGGATGTTTAGAAATAACTCATCAGTTCAAAATCAATTACTTCAGTCGACAAAATAACACAAACCATTGATACCCAACTTAGGATCAAAATCACCCAGTCAGGGATGAGAATTCATCCTCCGATTATGCCGCAATTAGACAACTCAGGCATATCGCGTGTTGAATTTAAAGCAAATATGAATGAGACATCAATTGAGTGGAAATAAAAATTAAATCCAATACTTTTTATCTAAAAGAAAAACTAAATATTATTACCAGAGTAAAAATCGGAAGTGCTCTGTATTTGGGCTAGAAGAAAAACCCTTCTCAGAAAAAGAGCTAGCAAAACCACTAAAGACCCGATATGAAGAAGATGAGACGTACATGAAAATCCTCCCCGTTTCGGTTTTTAAGAAGAAATGGGAGGAGGGTGATTCGGCCAATCTCTCCAAGATCCTCCCCTTTCCCCTTTACGTCTGTCACCCATTTAGAGAAAATCTCCGAAAATATCTCCTAAGTTTTGGGTAGTTGAAAATTCTAAATAAATTCCCGTTCCTTGTCGTTTTTACTGAATGTGCCGGTACAAAGATGAGGATGAACTGGTAGAAGAGCTATGTGTTCACGATGAACAAGTAGAAGCAAAGATGAACCGGTAGAAAGATGTTCTGATTGGACAGAACCTCGATGAACATGTACAAAAAAAGATCAATGAACTGGTATAAGCCCATTATGTTCAACGATGAACCGGTACAAGCTCTGTTTTAATGCCTGGTGAATCGGCACAAGTCCTGCAGGTACAATATGGCTTTCTCTGCCTTTTTTGCCGCGGTGCCCCTTGTTCGATGTCTGGCTTCTCGAGCTCACTTCCTCAGCACCCACAAAGTATTCTATTGAATGAAAAGTATCATTCTTACACCAGCTTACCTGAAAACACACAGTTTCCTCATAAAACTCAAACTCGACTAAAACAAAACATATAATTAACGAGAAAAGCTAAACTGATAGGTTTCAGACATAAAATTATGCAACTTCTACTTTGCGAGTCTCTAGCACACAGAAACCACAAATAAATTTTAATCACAAAAACCATTTTCGTAGTTGATCTCGCTTGCATTTAGCATATGCAATAAGCCGTTAAACCACAAGGTTACCCCTAGTGGACGGTGATGAAAATCACAAGACTCACCAGCCGTTGATTCGAATCACCTTTCAAATTCGTACCATTAGGGTCCCCGGCAATGTTGCCAAAAATGCTTCGAAATTGCTTCCTAGGCATAGGACATTCTATCGTGTAGTAACTCGGAAAACACCTAGGCCGTCTCCTCAAGGAAACAAGCAAAAATTTGAATGGTGATATGATTCAAAAGAAGCAAACTTCTTTTGATTTCAAACTTGGTGATGATTGGTTAATACTAAGAAATACTATTAGGATAAATCAGCTAAGCTTTGGATTTTATCCCATTGTGAAAAGGATTCTTGACCTAATTTAAAACATATCCAAGATCGTAATCAACCAAGCTTTGAGGAAAAATATTTAACCAAGTTTGAACTTTGGAAAATGTGTTTTGATGGTAAAAGTAATTAATCAATGAATTGGCATCATGCTCATTGCAGGGACTCCAAGTGTCACTCATGCCCGAAATTCAATTCTCAAAGGTTAACCGAGGATGTTTAGAAATAACTCATCAGTTCAAAATCAATTACTTCAGTCGACAAAATAACACTAACCATTGATACCCAACTTAGGATCAAAATCACCCAGTCAGGGATGAGAATTCATCCTCCGATTATGCCGCAATTAGACAACTCAGGCATATCGCGTGTTGAATTTAAAGCAAATATGAATGAGACATCAATTGAGTGGAAATAAAAATTAAATCCAATACTTTTTATCTAAAAGAAAAACTAAATATTATTACCAGAGTAAAAATCGGAAGTGCTCTGTATTTGGGCTAGAAGAAAAACCCTTCTCAGAAAAAGAGCTAGCAAAACCACTAAAGACCCGATATGAAGAAGATGAGACGTACATGAAAATCCTCCCCGTTTCGGTTTTTAAGAAGAAATGGGAGGAGGGTGATTCGGCCAATCTCTCCAAGATCCTCCCCTTTCCCCTTTACGTCTGTCACCCATTTAGAGAAAATCTCCGAAAATATCTCCTAAGTTTTGGGTAGTTGAAAATTCTAAATAAATTCCCGTTCCTTGTCGTTTTTACTGAATGTGCCGGTACAAAGATGAGGATGAACTGGTAGAAGAGCTATGTGTTCACGATGAACAAGTAGAAGCAAAGATGAACCGGTAGAAAGATGTTCTGATTGGACAGAACCTCGATGAACATGTACAAAAAAAGATCAATGAACTGGTATAAGCCCATTATGTTCAACGATGAACCGGTACAAGCTCTGTTTTAATGCCTGGTGAATCGGCACAAGTCCTGCAGGTACAATATGGCTTTCTCTGCCTTTTTTGCCGCGGTGCCCCTTGTTCGATGTCTGGCTTCTCGAGCTCACTTCCTCAGCACCCACAAAGTATTCTATTGCATCAAAAGTATCATTCTTACACCAGCTTACCTGAAAACACACAGTTTCCTCATAAAACACAAACTCGACTAAAACAAAACATATAATTAACGAGAAAAGCTAAACTGATAGGTTTCAGACATAAAATTATGCAACTTCTACTTTGCGAGTCTCTAGCACACAGAAACAACAAATAAATTTTAATCACAAAAACCATTTTCGTAGTTGATCTCGCTTGCATTTAGCATATGCAATAAGCCGTTAAACCACAAGGTTACCCCTAGTGGACGGTGATGAAAATCACAAGACTCACCAGCCGTTGATTCGAATCACCTTTCAAATTCGTACCATTTGCGTCCCCGGCAATGTTGACAAAAATGCTTCTCCTTAGGTATGGTCGTGTGTGAAATTGCTTCCCAGGCATAGGACATTCTATCGTGTAGTAACTCGGAAAACACCTAGGCCGTCTCCTCAAGGAAACAAGCAAAAATTTGAATGGTGATATGATTCAAAAGAAGCAAACTTCTTTTGATTTCAAACTTGGTGATGATTGGTTAATACTAAGAAATACTATTAGGATAAATCAGCTAAGCTTTGGATTTTATCCCATTGTGAAAAGGATTCTTGACCTAATTTAAAACATATCCAAGATCGTAATCAACCAAGCTTTGAGGAAAAATATTTAACCAAGTTTGAACTTTGGAAAATGTGTTTTGATGGTAAAAGTAATTAATCAATGAATTGGCATCATGCTCATTGCAGGGACTCCAAGTGTCACTCATGCCCGAAATTCAATTCTCAAAGGTTAACCGAGGATGTTTAGAAATAACTCATCAGTTCAAAATCAATTACTTCAGTCGACAAAATAACACTAACCATTGATACCCAACTTAGGATCAAAATCACCCAGTCAGGGATGAGAATTCATCCTCCGATTATGCCGCAATTAGACAACTCAGGCATATCGCGTGTTGAATTTAAAGCAAATATGAATGAGACATCAATTGAGTGGAAATAAAAATTAAATCCAATACTTTTTATCTAAAAGAAAAACTAAATATTATTACCAGAGTAAAAATCGGAAGTGCTCTGTATTTGGGCTAGAAGAAAAACCCTTCTCAGAAAAAGAGCTAGCAAAACCACTAAAGGCCCGATATGAAGAAGATGAGACGTACATGAAAATCCTCCCCGTTTCGGTTTTTAAGAAGAAATGGGAGGAGGGTGATTCGGCCAATCTCTCCAAGATCCTCCCCTTTCCCCTTTACGTCTGTCACCCATTTAGAGAAAATCTCCGAAAATATCTCCTAAGTTTTGGGTAGTTGAAAATTCTAAATAAATTCCCGTTCCTTGTCGTTTTTACTGAATGTGCCGGTACAAAGATGAGGATGAACTGGTAGAAGAGCTATGTGTTCACGATGAACAAGTATAAGCAAAGATGAACCGGTAGAAAGATGTTCTGATTGGACAGAACCTCGATGAACATGTACAAAAAAAGATCAATGAACTGGTATAAGCCCATTCTGTTCAACGATGAACCGGTACAAGCTCTGTTTTAATGCCTGGTGAATCGGCACAAGTCCTGCAGGTACAATATGGCTTTCTCTGCCTTTTTTGCCGCGGTGCCCCTTGTTCGATGTCTGGCTTCTCGAGCTCACTTCCTCAGCACCCACAAAGTATTCTATTGAATGAAAAGTATCATTCTTACACCAGCTTACCTGAAAGCACACAGTTTCCTCATAAAACACAAACTCGACTAAAACAAAACATATAATTAACGAGAAAAGCAAAACTGATAGGTTTCAGACATAAAATTATGCAACTTCTACTTTGCGAGTCTCTAGCACACAGAAACCACAAATAAATTTTAATCACAAAAACCATTTTCGTAGTTGATCTCGCTTGCATTTAGCATATGCAATAAGCCGTTAAACCACAAGGTTACCCCTAGTGGACGGTGATGAAAATCACAAGACTCAGCAGACGTTGATTCGAATCACCTTTCAAATTCGTACCATTTGGGTCCCCGGCAATGTTGCCAAAAATGCTTCTCCTTAGGTATGGTCGTGTGTGAAATTGCTTCCCAGGCATAGGACATTCTATCGTGTAGTAACTCGGAAAACACCTAGGCCGTCTCCTCAAGGAAACAAGCAAAAATTTGAATGGTGATATGATTCAAAAGAAGCAAACTTCTTTTGATTTCAAACTTGGTGATGATTGGTTAATACTAAGAAATACTATTAGGATAAATCAGCTAAGCTTTGGATTTTATCCCATTGTGAAAAGGATTCTTGACCTAATTTAAAACATATCCAAGATCGTAATCAACCAAGCTTTGAGGAAAAATATTTAACCAAGTTTGAACTTTGGAAAATGTGTTTTGATGGTAAAAGTAATTAATCAATGAATTGGCATCATGCTCATTGCAGGGACTCCAAGTGTCACTTATGCCCGAAATTCAATTCTCAAAGGTTAACCGAGGATGTTTAGAAATAACTCATCAGTTCAAAATCAATTACTTCAGTCGACAAAATAACACTAACCATTGATACCCAACTTAGGATCAAAATCACCCAGTCAGGGATGAGAATTCATCCTCCGATTATGCCGCAATTAGACAACTCAGGCATATCGCGTGTTGAATTTAAAGCAAATATGAATGAGACATCAATTGAGTGGAAATAAAAATTAAATCCAATACTTTTTATCTAAAAGAAAAACTAATTATTATTACCAGAGTAAAAATCGGAAGTTCTCTGTATTTGGGCTAGAAGAAAAACCCTTCTCAGAAAAAGAGCTAGCAAAACCACTAAAGGCCCGATATGAAGAAGATGAGACGTACATGAAAATCCTCCCCGTTTCGGTTTTTAAGAAGAAATGGGAGGAGGGTGATTCGGCCAATCTCTCCAAGATCCTCCCCTTTCCCCTTTACGTCTGTCACCCATTTAGAGAAAATCTCCGAAAATATCTCCTAAGTTTTGGGTAGTTGAAAATTCTAAATAAATTCCCGTTCCTTGTCGTTTTTACTGAATGTGCCGGTACAAAGATGAGGATGAACTGGTAGAAGAGCTATGTGTTCACGATGAACAAGTAGAAGCAAAGATGAACCGGTAGAAAGATGTTCTGATTGGACAGAACCTCGATGAACATGTACAAAAAAAGATCAATGAACTGGTATAAGCCCATTCTGTTCAACGATGAACCGGTACAAGCTCTGTTTTAATGCCTGGTGAATCGGCACAAGTCCTGCAGGTACAATATGGCTTTCCATGCCTTTTTTGCCGCGGTGCCCCTTGTTCGATGTCTGGCTTCTCGAGCTCACTTCCTCAGCACCCACAAAGTATTCTATTGAATGAAAAGTATCATTCTTACACCAGCTTACCTGAAAGCACACAGTTTCCTCATAAAACACAAACTCGACTAAAACAAAACATATAATTAACGAGAAAAGCTAAACTGATAGGTTTCAGACATAAAATTATGCAACTTCTACTTTGCGAGTCTCTAGCACACAGAAACCACAAATAAATTTTAATCACAAAAACCATTTTCGTAGTTGATCTCGCTTGCATTTAGCATATGCAATAAGCCGTTAAACCACAAGGTTACCCCTAGTGGACGGTGATGAAAATCACAAGACTCACCAGCCGTTGATTCGAATCACCTTTCAAATTCGTACCATTTGGGTCCCCGGCAATGTTGCCAAAAATGCTTCTCCTTAGGTATGGTCGTGTGTGAAATTGCTTCCCAGGCATAGGACATTCTATCGTGTAGTAACTCGGAAAACACCTAGGCCGTCTCCTCAAGGAAACAAGCAAAAATTTGAATGGTGATATGATTCAAAAGAAGCAAACTTCTTTTGATTTCAAACTTGGTGATGATTGGTTAATACTAAGAAATACTATTAGGATAAATCAGCTAAGCTTTGGATTTTATCCCATTGTGAAAAGGATTCTTGACCTAATTTAAAACATATCCAAGATCGTAATCAACCAAGCTTTGAGGAAAAATATTTAACCAAGTTTGAACTTTGGAAAATGTGTTTTGATGGTAAAAGTAATTAATCAATGAATTGGCATCATGCTCATTGCAGGGACTCCAAGTGTCACTCATGCCCGAAATTCAATTCTCAAAGGTTAACCGAGGATGTTTAGAAATAACTCATCAGTTCAAAATCAATTACTTCAGTCGACAAAATAACACTAACCATTGATACCCAACTTAGGATCAAAATCACCCAGTCAGGGATGAGAATTCATCCTCCGATTATGCCGCAATTAGACAACTCAGGCATATCGCGTGTTGAATTTAAAGCAAATATGAATGAGACATCAATTGAGTGGAAATAAAAATTAAATCCAATACTTTTTATCTAAAAGAAAAACTAAATATTATTACCAGAGTAAAAATCGGAAGTGCTCTGTATTTGGGCTAGAAGAAAAACCCTTCTCAGAAAAAGAGCTAGCAAAACCACTAAAGGCCCGATATGAAGAAGATGAGACGTACATGAAAATCCTCCCCGTTTCGGTTTTTAAGAAGAAATGGGAGGAGGGTGATTCGGCCAATCTCTCCAAGATCCTCCCCTTTCCCCTTTACGTCTGTCACCCATTTAGAGAAAATCTCCGAAAATATCTCCTAAGTTTTGGGTAGTTCAAAATTCTAAATAAATTCCCGTTCCTTGTCGTTTTTACTGAATGTGCCGGTACAAAGATGAGGATGAACTGGTAGAAGAGCTATGTGTTCACGATGAACAAGTAGAAGCAAAGATGAACCGGTAGAAAGATGTTCTGATTGGACAGAACCTCGATGAACATGTACAAAAAAAGATCAATGAACTGGTATAAGCCCATTCTGTTCAACGATGAACCGGTACAAGCTCTGTTTTAATGCCTGGTGAATCGGCACAAGTCCTGCAGGTACAATATGGCTTTCTCTGCCTTTTTTGCCACGGTGCCCCTTGTTCGATGTCTGGCTTCTCGAGCTCACTTCCTCAGCACCCACAAAGTATTCTATTGAATCAAAAGTATCATTCTTACACCAGCTTACCTGAAAACACACAGTTTCCTCATAAAACACAAACTCGACTAAAACAAAACATATAATTAACGAGAAAAGCTAAACTGATAGGTTTCAGACATAAAATTATGCAACTTCTACTTTGCGAGTCTCTAGCACACAGAAACCACAAATAAATTTTAATCACAAAAACCATTTTCGTAGTTGATCTCGCTTGCATTTAGCATATGCAATAAGCCGTTAAACCACAAGGTTACCCCTAGTGGACGGTGATGAAAATCACAAGACTCACCAGCCGTTGATTCGAATCACCTTTCAAATTCGTACCATTTGGGTCCCCGGCAATGTTGCCAAAAATGCTTCTCCTTAGGTATGGTCGTGTGTGAAATTGCTTCCCAGGCATAGGACATTCTATCGTGTAGTAACTCGGAAAACACCTAGGCCGTCTCCTCAAGGAAACAAGCAAAAATTTGAATGGTGATATGATTCAAAAGAAGCAAACTTCTTTTGATTTCAAACTTGGTGATGATTGGTTAATACTAAGAAATACTATTAGGATAAATCAGCTAAGCTTTGGATTTTATCCCATTGTGAAAAGGATTCTTGACCTAATTTAAAACATATCCAAGATCGTAATCAACCAAGCTTTGACGAAAAATATTTAACCAAGTTTGAACTTTGGAAAATGTGTTTTGATGGTAAAAGTAATTAATCAATGAATTGGCATCATGCTCATTGCAGGGACTCCAAGTGTCACTCATGCCCGAAATTCAATTCTCAAAGGTTAACCGAGGATGTTTAGAAATAACTCATCAGTTCAAAATCAATTACTTCAGTCGACAAAATAACACTAACCATTGATACCCAACTTAGGATCAAAATCACCCAGTCAGGGATGAGAATTCATCCTCCGATTATGCCGCAATTAGACAACTCAGGCATATCGCGTGTTGAATTTAAAGCAAATATGAATGAGACATCAATTGAGTGGAAATAAAAATTAAATCCAATACTTTTTATCTAAAAGAAAAACTAAATATTATTACCAGAGTAAAAATCGGAAGTGCTCTGTATTTGGGTTAGAAGAAAAACCCTTCTCAGAAAAAGAGCTAGCAAAACCACTAAAGACCCGATATGAAGAAGATGAGACGTACATGAAAATCCTCCCCGTTTCGGTTTTTAAGAAGAAATGGGAGGAGGGTGATTCGGCCAATCTCTCCAAGATCCTCCCCTTTCCCCTTTACGTCTGTCACCCATTTAGAGAAAATCTCCGAAAATATCTCCTAAGTTTTGGGTAGTTGAAAATTCTAAATAAATTCCCGTTCCTTGTCGTTTTTACTGAATGTGCCGGTACAAAGATGAGGATGAACTGGTAGAAGAGCTATGTGTTCACGATGAACAAGTAGAAGCAAAGATGAACCGGTAGAAAGATGTTCTGATTGGACAGAACCTCGATGAACATGTACAAAAAAAGATCAATGAACTGGTATAAGCCCATTATGTTCAACGATGAACCGGTACAAGCTCTGTTTTAATGCCTGGTGAATCGGCACAAGTCCTGCAGGTACAATATGGCTTTCTCTGCCTTTTTTGCCGCGGTGCCCCTTGTTCGATGTCTGGCTTCTCGAGCTCACTTCCTCAGCACCCACAAAGTATTCTATTGAATGAAAAGTATCATTCTTACACCAGCTTACCTGAAAACACACAGTTTCCTCATAAAACACAAACTCGACTAAAACAAAACATATAATTAACGAGAAAAGCTAAACTGATAGGTTTCATACATAAAATTATGCAACTTCTACTTTGCGAGTCTCTAGCACACAGAAACCACAAATAAATTTTAATCACAAAAACCATTTTCGTAGTTGATCTCGCTTGCATTTAGCATATGCAATAAGCCGTTAAACCACAAGGTTACCCCTAGTGGACGGTGATGAAAATCACAAGACTCACCAGCCGTTGATTCGAATCACCTTTCAAATTCGTACCATTTGGGTCCCCGGCAATGTTGCCAAAAATGCTTCTCCTTAGGTATGGTCGTGTGTGAAATTGCTTCCCAGGCATAGGACATTCTATCGTGTAGTAACTCGGAAAACACCTAGGCCGTCTCCTCAAGGAAACAAGCAAAAATTTGAATGGTGATATGATTCAAAAGAAGCAAACTTCTTTTGATTTCAAACTTGGTGATGATTGGTTAATACTAAGAAATACTATTAGGATAAATCAGCTAAGCTTTGGATTTTATCCCATTGTGAAAAGGATTCTTGACCTAATTTAAAACATATCCAAGATCGTAATCAACCAAGCTTTGAGGAAAAATATTTAACCAAGTTTGAACTTTGGAAAATGTGTTTTGATGGTAATAGTAATTAATCAATGAATTGGCATCATGCTCATTGCAGGGACTCCAAGTGTCACTCATGCCCGAAATTCAATTCTCAAAGGTTAACCGAGGATGTTTAGAAATAACTCATCAGTTCAAAATCAATTACTTCAGTCGACAAAATAACACTAACCATTGATACCCAACTTAGGATCAAAATCACCCAGTCAGGGATGAGAATTCATCCTCCGATTATGCCGCAATTAGACAACTCAGGCATATCGCGTGTTGAATTTAAAGCAAATATGAATGAGACATCAATTGAGTGGAAATAAAAATTAAATCCAATACTTTTTATCTAAAAGAAAAACTAAATATTATTACCAGAGTAAAAATCGGAAGTGCTCTGTATTTGGGCTAGAAGAAAAACCCTTCTCAGAAAAAGAGCTAGCAAAACCACTAAAGACCCGATATGAAGAAGATGAGACGTACATGAAAATCCTCCCCGTTTCGGTTTTTAAGAAGAAATGGGAGGAGGGTGATTCGGCCAATCTCTCCAAGATCCTCCCCTTTCCCCTTTACGTCTGTCACCCATTTAGAGAAAATCTCCGAAAATATCTCCTAAGTTTTGGGTAGTTGAAAATTCTAAATAAATTCCCGTTCCTTGTCGTTTTTACTGAATGTGCCGGTACAAAGATGAGGATGAACTGGTAGAAGAGCTATGTGTTCACGATGAACAAGTAGAAGCAAAGATGAACCGGTAGAAAGATGTTCTGATTGGACAGAACCTCGATGAACATGTACAAAAAAAGATCAATGAACTGGTATAAGCCCATTATGTTCAACGATGAACCGGTACAAGATCTGTTTTAATGCCTGGTGAATCGGCACAAGTCCTGCAGGTACAATATGGCTTTCTCTGCCTTTTTTTGCCGCGGTGCCCCTTGTTCGATGTCTGGCTTCTCGAGCTCACTTCCTCAGCACCCACAAAGTATTCTATTGAATGAAAAGTATCATTCTTACACCAGCTTACCTGAAAACACACAGTTTCCTCATAAAACACAAACTCGACTAAAACAAAACATATAATTAACGAGAAAAGCTAAACTGATAGGTTTCAGACATAAAATTATGCAACTTCTACTTTGCGAGTCTCTAGCACACAGAAACCACAAATAAATTTTAATCACAAAAACCATTTTCGTAGTTGATCTCGCTTGCATTTAGCATATGCAATAAGCCGTTAAACCACAAGGTTACCCCTAGTGGACGGTGATGAAAATCACAAGACTCACCAGCCGTTGATTCGAATCACCTTTCAAATTCGTACCATTTGGGTCCCCGGCAATGTTGCCAAAAATGCTTCTCCTTAGGTATGGTCGTGTGTGAAATTGCTTCCCAGGCATAGGACATTCTATCGTGTAGTAACTCGGAAAACACCTAGGCCGTCTCCTCAAGGAAACAAGCAAAAATTTGAATGGTGATATGATTCAAAAGAAGCAAACTTCTTTTGATTTCAAACTTGGTGATGATTGGTTAATACTAAGAAATACTATTAGGATAAATCAGCTAAGCTTTGGATTTTATCCCATTGTGAAAAGGATTCTTGACCTAATTTAAAACATATCCAAGATCGTAATCAACCAAGCTTTGACGAAAAATATTTAACCAAGTTTGAACTTTGGAAAATGTGTTTTGATGGTAAAAGTAATTAATCAATGAATTGGCATCATGCTCATTGCAGGGACTCCAAGTGTCACTCATGCCCGAAATTCAATTCTCAAAGGTTAACCGAGGATGTTTAGAAATAACTCATCAGTTCAAAATCAATTACTTCAGTCGACAAAATAACACTAACCATTGATACCCAACTTAGGATCAAAATCACCCACTCAGGGATGAGAATTCATCCTCCGATTATGCCGCAATTAGACAACTCAGGCATATCGCGTGTTGAATTTAAAGCAAATATGAATGAGACATCAATTGAGTGGAAATAAAAATTAAATCCAATACTTTTTATCTAAAAGAAAAACTAAATATTATTACCAGAGTAAAAATCGGAAGTGCTCTGTATTTGGGCTAGAAGAAAAACCCTTCTCAGAAAAAGAGCTAGCAAAACCACTAAAGACCCGATATGAAGAAGATGAGACGTACATGAAAATCCTCCCCGTTTCGGTTTTTAAGAAGAAATGGGAGGAGGGTGATTCGGCCAATCTCTCCAAGATCATCCCCTTTCCCCTTTACGTCTGTCACCCATTTAGAGAAAATCTCCGAAAATATCTCCTAAGTTTTGGGTAGTTGAAAATTCTAAATAAATTCCCGTTCCTTGTCGTTTTTACTGAATGTGCCGGTACAAAGATGAGGATGAACTGGTAGAAGAGCTATGTGTTCACGATGAACAAGTAGAAGCAAAGATGAACCGGTAGAAAGATGTTCTGATTGGACAGAACCTCGATGAACATGTACAAAAAAAGATCAATGAACTGGTATAAGCCCATTATGTTCAACGATGAACCGGTACAAGCTCTGTTTTAATGCCTGGTGAATCGGCACAAGTCCTGCAGGTACAATATGGCTTTCTCTGCCTTTTTTGCCGCGGTGCCCCTTGTTCGATGTCTGGCTTCTCGAGCTCACTTCCTCAGCACCCACAAAGTATTCTATTGAATGAAAAGTATCATTCTTACACCAGCTTACCTGAAAGCACACAGTTTCCTCATAAAACACAAACTCGACTAAAACAAAACATATAATTAACGAGAAAAGCTAAACTGATAGGTTTCAGACATAAAATTATGCAACTTCTACTTTGCGAGTCTCTAGCACACAGAAACCACAAATAAATTTTAATCACAAAAACCATTTTCGTAGTTGATCTCGCTTGCATTTAGCATATGCAATAAGCCGTTAAACCACAAGGTTACCCCTAGTGGACGGTGATGAAAATCACAAGACTCACCAGCCGTTGATTCGAATCACCTTTCAAATTCGTACCATTTGGGTCCCCGGCAATGTTGCCAAAAATGCTTCTCCTTAGGTATGGTCGTGTGTGAAATTGCTTCCCAGGCATAGGACATTCTATCGTGTAGTAACTCGGAAAACACCTAGGCCGTCTCCTCAAGGAAACAAGCAAAAATTTGAATGGTGATATGATTCAAAAGAAGCAAACTTCTTTTGATTTCAAACTTGGTGATGATTGGTTAATACTAAGAAATACTATTAGGATAAATCAGCTAAGCTTTGGATTTTATCCCATTGTGAAAAGGATTCTTGACCTAATTTAAAACATATCCAAGATCGTAATCAACCAAGCTTTGAGGAAAAATATTTAACCAAGTTTGAACTTTGGAAAATGTGTTTTGATGGTAAAAGTAATTAATCAATGAATTGGCATCATGCTCATTGCAGGGACTCCAAGTGTCACTCATGCCCGAAATTCAATTCTCAAAGGTTAACCGAGGATGTTTAGAAATAACTCATCAGTTCAAAATCAATTACTTCAGTCGACAAAATAACACTAACCATTGATACCCAACTTAGGATCAAAATCACCCACTCAGGGATGAGAATTCATCCTCCGATTATGCCGCAATTAGACAACTCAGGCATATCGCGTGTTGAATTTAAAGCAAATATGAATGAGACATCAATTGAGTGGAAATAAAAATTAAATCCAATACTTTTTATCTAAAAGAAAAACTAAATATTATTACCAGAGTAAAAATCGGAAGTGCTCTGTATTTGGGCTAGAAGAAAAACCCTTCTCAGAAAAAGAGCTAGCAAAACCACTAAAGACCCGATATGAAGAAGATGAGACGTACATGAAAATCCTCCCCGTTTCAGTTTTTAAGAAGAAATGGGAGGAGGGTGATTCGGCCAATCTCTCCAAGATCCTCCCCTTTCCCCTTTACGTCTGTCACCCATTTAGAGAAAATCTCCGAAAATATCTCCTAAGTTTTGGGTAGTTGAAAATTCTAAATAAATTCCCGTTCCTTGTCGTTTTTACTGAATGTGCCGGTACAAAGATGAGGATGAACTGGTAGAAGAGCTATGTGTTCACGATGAACAAGTAGAAGCAAAGATGAACCGGTAGAAAGATGTTCTGATTGGACAGAACCTCGATGAACATGTACAAAAAAAGATCAATGAACTGGTATAAGCCCATTATGTTCAACGATGAACCGGTACAAGCTCTGTTTTAATGCCTGGTGAATCGGCACAAGTCCTGCAGGTACAATATGGCTTTCTCTGCCTTTTTTTGCCGCGGTGCCCCTTGTTCGATGTCTGGCTTCTCGAGCTCACTTCCTCAGCACCCACAAAGTATTCTATTGAATGAAAAGTATCATTCTTACACCAGCTTACCTGAAAACACACAGTTTCCTCATAAAACACAAACTCGACTAAAACAAAACATATAATTAACGAGAAAAGCTAAACTGATAGGTTTCAGACATAAAATTATGCAACTTCTACTTTGCGAGTCTCTAGCACACAGAAACCACAAATAAATTTTAATCACAAAAACCATTTTCGTAGTTGATCTCGCTTGCATTTAGCATATGCAATAAGCCGTTAAACCACAAGGTTACCCCTAGTGGACGGTGATGAAAATCACAAGACTCACCAGCCGTTGATTCGAATCACCTTTCAAATTCGTACCATTTGGGTCCCCGGCAATGTTGCCAAAAATGCTTCTCCTTAGGTATGGTCGTGTGTGAAATTGCTTCCCAGGCATAGGACATTCTATCGTGTAGTAACTCGGAAAACACCTAGGCCGTCTCCTCAAGGAAACAAGCAAAAATTTGAATGGTGATATGATTCAAAAGAAGCAAACTTCTTTTGATTTCAAACTTGGTGATGATTGGTTAATACTAAGAAATACTATTAGGATAAATCAGCTAAGCTTTGGATTTTATCCCATTGTGAAAAGGATTCTTGACCTAATTTAAAACATATCCAAGATCGTAATCAACCAAGCTTTGACGAAAAATATTTAACCAAGTTTGAACTTTGGAAAATGTGTTTTGATGGTAAAAGTAATTAATCAATGAATTGGCATCATGCTCATTGCAGGGACTCCAAGTGTCACTCATGCCCGAAATTCAATTCTCAAAGGTTAACCGAGGATGTTTAGAAATAACTCATCAGTTCAAAATCAATTACTTCAGTCGACAAAATAACACTAACCATTGATACCCAACTTAGGATCAAAATCACCCACTCAGGGATGAGAATTCATCCTCCGATTATGCCGCAATTAGACAACTCAGGCATATCGCGTGTTGAATTTAAAGCAAATATGAATGAGACATCAATTGAGTGGAAATAAAAATTAAATCCAATACTTTTTATCTAAAAGAAAAACTAAATATTATTACCAGAGTAAAAATCGGAAGTGCTCTGTATTTGGGCTAGAAGAAAAACCCTTCTCAGAAAAAGAGCTAGCAAAACCACTAAAGACCCGATATGAAGAAGATGAGACGTACATGAAAATCCTCCCCGTTTCAGTTTTTAAGAAGAAATGGGAGGAGGGTGATTCGGCCAATCTCTCCAAGATCCTCCCCTTTCCCCTTTACGTCTGTCACCCATTTAGAGAAAATCTCCGAAAATATCTCCTAAGTTTTGGGTAGTTGAAAATTCTAAATAAATTCCCGTTCCTTGTCGTTTTTACTGAATGTGCCGGTACAAAGATGAGGATGAACTGGTAGAAGAGCTATGTGTTCACGATGAACAAGTAGAAGCAAAGATGAACCGGTAGAAAGATGTTCTGATTGGACAGAACCTCGATGAACATGTACAAAAAAAGATCAATGAACTGGTATAAGCCCATTATGTTCAACGATGAACCGGTACAAGCTCTGTTTTAATGCCTGGTGAATCGGCACAAGTCCTGCAGGTACAATATGGCTTTCTCTGCCTTTTTTTGCCGCGGTGCCCCTTGTTCGATGTCTGGCTTCTCGAGCTCACTTCCTCAGCACCCACAAAGTATTCTATTGAATGAAAAGTATCATTCTTACACCAGCTTACCTGAAAACACACAGTTTCCTCATAAAACACAAACTCGACTAAAACAAAACATATAATTAACGAGAAAAGCTAAACTGATAGGTTTCAGACATAAAATTATGCAACTTCTACTTTGCGAGTCTCTAGCACACAGAAACCACAAATAAATTTTAATCACAAAAACCATTTTCGTAGTTGATCTCGCTTGCATTTAGCATATGCAATAAGCCGTTAAACCACAAGGTTACCCCTAGTGGACGGTGATGAAAATCACAAGACTCACCAGCCGTTGATTCGAATCACCTTTCAAATTCGTACCATTTGGGTCCCCGGCAATGTTGCCAAAAATGCTTCTCCTTAGGTATGGTCGTGTGTGAAATTGCTTCCCAGGCATAGGACATTCTATCGTGTAGTAACTCGGAAAACACCTAGGCCGTCTCCTCAAGGAAACAAGCAAAAATTTGAATGGTGATATGATTCAAAAGAAGCAAACTTCTTTTGATTTCAAACTTGGTGATGATTGGTTAATACTAAGAAATACTATTAGGATAAATCAGCTAAGCTTTGGATTTTATCCCATTGTGAAAAGGATTCTTGACCTAATTTAAAACATATCCAAGATCGTAATCAACCAAGCTTTGACGAAAAATATTTAACCAAGTTTGAACTTTGGAAAATGTGTTTTGATGGTAAAAGTAATTAATCAATGAATTGGCATCATGCTCATTGCAGGGACTCCAAGTGTCACTCATGCCCGAAATTCAATTCTCAAAGGTTAACCGAGGATGTTTAGAAATAACTCATCAGTTCAAAATCAATTACTTCAGTCGACAAAATAACACTAACCATTGATACCCAACTTAGGATCAAAATCACCCACTCAGGGATGAGAATTCATCCTCCGATTATGCCGCAATTAGACAACTCAGGCATATCGCGTGTTGAATTTAAAGCAAATATGAATGAGACATCAATTGAGTGGAAATAAAAATTAAATCCAATACTTTTTATCTAAAAGAAAAACTAAATATTATTACCAGAGTAAAAATCGGAAGTGCTCTGTATTTGGGCTAGAAGAAAAACCCTTCTCAGAAAAAGAGCTAGCAAAACCACTAAAGACCCGATATGAAGAAGATGAGACG
Organism: Ilex aquifolium; assembly: GCA_951799425.1. Taxonomy (NCBI): domain Eukaryota; kingdom Viridiplantae; phylum Streptophyta; class Magnoliopsida; order Aquifoliales; family Aquifoliaceae; genus Ilex; species Ilex aquifolium. The sequence continues at coordinate 24,255,044 of OX637400.1, forward strand.
TACATGAAAATCCTCCCCGTTTCGGTTTTTAAGAAGAAATGGGAGGAGGGTGATTCGGCCAATCTCTCCAAGATCCTCCCCTTTCCCCTTTACGTCTGTCACCCATTTAGAGAAAATCTCCGAAAATATCTCCTAAGTTTTGGGTAGTTGAAAATTCTAAATAAATTCCCGTTCCTTGTCGTTTTTACTGAATGTGCCGGTACAAAGATGAGGATGAACTGGTAGAAGAGCTATGTGTTCACGATGAACAAGTAGAAGCAAAGATGAACCGGTAGAAAGATGTTCTGATTGGACAGAACCTCGATGAACATGTACAAAAAAAGATCAATGAACTGGTATAAGCCCATTATGTTCAACGATGAACCGGTACAAGCTCTGTTTTAATGCCTGGTGAATCGGCACAAGTCCTGCAGGTACAATATGGCTTTCTCTGCCTTTTTTTGCCGCGGTGCCCCTTGTTCGATGTCTGGCTTCTCGAGCTCACTTCCTCAGCACCCACAAAGTATTCTATTGAATGAAAAGTATCATTCTTACACCAGCTTACCTGAAAGCACACAGTTTCCTCATAAAACACAAACTCGACTAAAACAAAACATATAATTAACGAGAAAAGCTAAACTGATAGGTTTCAGACATAAAATTATGCAACTTCTACTTTGCGAGTCTCTAGCACACAGAAACCACAAATAAATTTTAATCACAAAAACCATTTTCGTAGTTGATCTCGCTTGCATTTAGCATATGCAATAAGCCGTTAAACCACAAGGTTACCCCTAGTGGACGGTGATGAAAATCACAAGACTCACCAGCCGTTGATTCGAATCACCTTTCAAATTCGTACCATTAGGGTCCCCGGCAATGTTGCCAAAAATGCTTCTCCTTAGGTATGGTCGTGTGTGAAATTGCTTCCCAGGCATAGGACATTCTATCGTGTAGTAACTCGGAAAACACCTAGGCCGTCTCCTCAAGGAAACAAGCAAAAATTTGAATGGTGATATGATTCAAAAGAAGCAAACTTCTTTTGATTTCAAACTTGGTGATGATTGGTTAATACTAAGAAATACTATTAGGATAAATCAGCTAAGCTTTGGATTTTATCCCATTGTGAAAAGGATTCTTGACCTAATTTAAAACATATCCAAGATCGTAATCAACCAAGCTTTGACGAAAAATATTTAACCAAGTTTGAACTTTGGAAAATGTGTTTTGATGGTAAAAGTAATTAATCAATGAATTGGCATCATGCTCATTGCAGGGACTCCAAGTGTCACTCATGCCCGAAATTCAATTCTCAAAGGTTAACCGAGGATGTTTAGAAATAACTCATCAGTTCAAAATCAATTACTTCAGTCGACAAAATAACACTAACCATTGATACCCAACTTAGGATCAAAATCACCCACTCAGGGATGAGAATTCATCCTCCGATTATGCCGCAATTAGACAACTCAGGCATATCGCGTGTTGAATTTAAAGCAAATATGAATGAGACATCAATTGAGTGGAAATAAAAATTAAATCCAATACTTTTTATCTAAAAGAAAAACTAAATATTATTACCAGAGTAAAAATCGGAAGTGCTCTGTATTTGGGCTAGAAGAAAAACCCTTCTCAGAAAAAGAGCTAGCAAAACCACTAAAGACCCGATATGAAGAAGATGAGACGTACATGAAAATCCTCCCCGTTTCGGTTTTTAAGAAGAAATGGGAGGAGGGTGATTCGGCCAATCTCTCCAAGATCCTCCCCTTTCCCCTTTACGTCTGTCACCCATTTAGAGAAAATCTCCGAAAATATCTCCTAAGTTTTGGGTAGTTGAAAATTCTAAATAAATTCCCGTTCCTTGTCGTTTTTACTGAATGTGCCGGTACAAAGATGAGGATGAACTGGTAGAAGAGCTATGTGTTCACGATGAACAAGTAGAAGCAAAGATGAACCGGTAGAAAGATGTTCTGATTGGACAGAACCTCGATGAACATGTACAAAAAAAGATCAATGAACTGGTATAAGCCCATTATGTTCAACGATGAACCGGTACAAGCTCTGTTTTAATGCCTGGTGAATCGGCACAAGTCCTGCAGGTACAATATGGCTTTCTCTGCCTTTTTTGCCGCGGTGCCCCTTGTTCGATGTCTGGCTTCTCGAGCTCACTTCCTCAGCACCCACAAAGTATTCTATTGAATGAAAAGTATCATTCTTACACCAGCTTACCTGAAAGCACACAGTTTCCTCATAAAACACAAACTCGACTAAAACAAAACATATAATTAACGAGAAAAGCTAAACTGATAGGTTTCAGACATAAAATTATGCAACTTCTACTTTGCGAGTCTCTAGCACACAGAAACCACAAATAAATTTTAATCACAAAAACCATTTTCGTAGTTGATCTCGCTTGCATTTAGCATATGCAATAAGCCGTTAAACCACAAGGTTACCCCTAGTGGACGGTGATGAAAATCACAAGACTCACCAGCCGTTGATTCGAATCACCTTTCAAATTCGTACCATTTGGGTCCCCGGCAATGTTGCCAAAAATGCTTCTCCTTAGGTATGGTCGTGTGTGAAATTGCTTCCCAGGCATAGGACATTCTATCGTGTAGTAACTCGGAAAACACCTAGGCCGTCTCCTCAAGGAAACAAGCAAAAATTTGAATGGTGATATGATTCAAAAGAAGCAAACTTCTTTTGATTTCAAACTTGGTGATGATTGGTTAATACTAAGAAATACTATTAGGATAAATCAGCTAAGCTTTGGATTTTATCCCATTGTGAAAAGGATTCTTGACCTAATTTAAAACATATCCAAGATCGTAATCAACCAAGCTTTGACGAAAAATATTTAACCAAGTTTGAACTTTGGAAAATGTGTTTTGATGGTAAAAGTAATTAATCAATGAATTGGCATCATGCTCATTGCAGGGACTCCAAGTGTCACTCATGCCCGAAATTCAATTCTCAAAGGTTAACCGAGGATGTTTAGAAATAACTCATCAGTTCAAAATCAATTACTTCAGTCGACAAAATAACACTAACCATTGATACCCAACTTAGGATCAAAATCACCCACTCAGGGATGAGAATTCATCCTCCGATTATGCCGCAATTAGACAACTCAGGCATATCGCGTGTTGAATTTAAAGCAAATATGAATGAGACATCAATTGAGTGGAAATAAAAATTAAATCCAATACTTTTTATCTAAAAGAAAAACTAAATATTATTACCAGAGTAAAAATCGGAAGTGCTCTGTATTTGGGCTAGAAGAAAAACCCTTCTCAGAAAAAGAGCTAGCAAAACCACTAAAGACCCGATATGAAGAAGATGAGACGTACATGAAAATCCTCCCCGTTTCGGTTTTTAAGAAGAAATGGGAGGAGGGTGATTCGGCCAATCTCTCCAAGATCCTCCCCTTTCCCCTTTACGTCTGTCACCCATTTAGAGAAAATCTCCGAAAATATCTCCTAAGTTTTGGGTAGTTGAAAATTCTAAATAAATTCCCGTTCCTTGTCGTTTTTACTGAATGTGCCGGTACAAAGATGAGGATGAACTGGTAGAAGAGCTATGTGTTCACGATGAACAAGTAGAAGCAAAGATGAACCGGTAGAAAGATGTTCTGATTGGACAGAACCTCGATGAACATGTACAAAAAAAGATCAATGAACTGGTATAAGCCCATTATGTTCAACGATGAACCGGTACAAGCTCTGTTTTAATGCCTGGTGAATCGGCACAAGTCCTGCAGGTACAATATGGCTTTCTCTGCCTTTTTTTGCCGCGGTGCCCCTTGTTCGATGTCTGGCTTCTCGAGCTCACTTCCTCAGCACCCACAAAGTATTCTATTGAATGAAAAGTATCATTCTTACACCAGCTTACCTGAAAACACACAGTTTCCTCATAAAACACAAACTCGACTAAAACAAAACATATAATTAACGAGAAAAGCTAAACTGATAGGTTTCAGACATAAAATTATGCAACTTCTACTTTGCGAGTCTCTAGCACACAGAAACCACAAATAAATTTTAATCACAAAAACCATTTTCGTAGTTGATCTCGCTTGCATTTAGCATATGCAATAAGCCGTTAAACCACAAGGTTACCCCTAGTGGACGGTGATGAAAATCACAAGACTCACCAGCCGTTGATTCGAATCACCTTTCAAATTCGTACCATTTGGGTCCCCGGCAATGTTGCCAAAAATGCTTCTCCTTAGGTATGGTCGTGTGTGAAATTGCTTCCCAGGCATAGGACATTCTATCGTGTAGTAACTCGGAAAACACCTAGGCCGTCTCCTCAAGGAAACAAGCAAAAATTTGAATGGTGATATGATTCAAAAGAAGCAAACTTCTTTTGATTTCAAACTTGGTGATGATTGGTTAATACTAAGAAATACTATTAGGATAAATCAGCTAAGCTTTGGATTTTATCCCATTGTGAAAAGGATTCTTGACCTAATTTAAAACATATCCAAGATCGTAATCAACCAAGCTTTGACGAAAAATATTTAACCAAGTTTGAACTTTGGAAAATGTGTTTTGATGGTAAAAGTAATTAATCAATGAATTGGCATCATGCTCATTGCAGGGACTCCAAGTGTCACTCATGCCCGAAATTCAATTCTCAAAGGTTAACCGAGGATGTTTAGAAATAACTCATCAGTTCAAAATCAATTACTTCAGTCGACAAAATAACACTAACCATTGATACCCAACTTAGGATCAAAATCACCCACTCAGGGATGAGAATTCATCCTCCGATTATGCCGCAATTAGACAACTCAGGCATATCGCGTGTTGAATTTAAAGCAAATATGAATGAGACATCAATTGAGTGGAAATAAAAATTAAATCCAATACTTTTTATCTAAAAGAAAAACTAAATATTATTACCAGAGTAAAAATCGGAAGTGCTCTGTATTTGGGCTAGAAGAAAAACCCTTCTCAGAAAAAGAGCTAGCAAAACCACTAAAGACCCGATATGAAGAAGATGAGACGTACATGAAAATCCTCCCCGTTTCGGTTTTTAAGAAGAAATGGGAGGAGGGTGATTCGGCCAATCTCTCCAAGATCCTCCCCTTTCCCCTTTACGTCTGTCACCCATTTAGAGAAAATCTCCGAAAATATCTCCTAAGTTTTGGGTAGTTGAAAATTCTAAATAAATTCCCGTTCCTTGTCGTTTTTACTGAATGTGCCGGTACAAAGATGAGGATGAACTGGTAGAAGAGCTATGTGTTCACGATGAACAAGTAGAAGCAAAGATGAACCGGTAGAAAGATGTTCTGATTGGACAGAACCTCGATGAACATGTACAAAAAAAGATCAATGAACTGGTATAAGCCCATTATGTTCAACGATGAACCGGTACAAGCTCTGTTTTAATGCCTGGTGAATCGGCACAAGTCCTGCAGGTACAATATGGCTTTCTCTGCCTTTTTTTGCCGCGGTGCCCCTTGTTCGATGTCTGGCTTCTCGAGCTCACTTCCTCAGCACCCACAAAGTATTCTATTGAATGAAAAGTATCATTCTTACACCAGCTTACCTGAAAGCACACAGTTTCCTCATAAAACACAAACTCGACTAAAACAAAACATATAATTAACGAGAAAAGCTAAACTGATAGGTTTCAGACATAAAATTATGCAACTTCTACTTTGCGAGTCTCTAGCACACAGAAACCACAAATAAATTTTAATCACAAAAACCATTTTCGTAGTTGATCTCGCTTGCATTTAGCATATGCAATAAGCCGTTAAACCACAAGGTTACCCCTAGTGGACGGTGATGAAAATCACAAGACTCACCAGCCGTTGATTCGAATCACCTTTCAAATTCGTACCATTAGGGTCCCCGGCAATGTTGCCAAAAATGCTTCTCCTTAGGTATGGTCGTGTGTGAAATTGCTTCCCAGGCATAGGACATTCTATCGTGTAGTAACTCGGAAAACACCTAGGCCGTCTCCTCAAGGAAACAAGCAAAAATTTGAATGGTGATATGATTCAAAAGAAGCAAACTTCTTTTGATTTCAAACTTGGTGATGATTGGTTAATACTAAGAAATACTATTAGGATAAATCAGCTAAGCTTTGGATTTTATCCCATTGTGAAAAGGATTCTTGACCTAATTTAAAACATATCCAAGATCGTAATCAACCAAGCTTTGACGAAAAATATTTAACCAAGTTTGAACTTTGGAAAATGTGTTTTGATGGTAAAAGTAATTAATCAATGAATTGGCATCATGCTCATTGCAGGGACTCCAAGTGTCACTCATGCCCGAAATTCAATTCTCAAAGGTTAACCGAGGATGTTTAGAAATAACTCATCAGTTCAAAATCAATTACTTCAGTCGACAAAATAACACTAACCATTGATACCCAACTTAGGATCAAAATCACCCACTCAGGGATGAGAATTCATCCTCCGATTATGCCGCAATTAGACAACTCAGGCATATCGCGTGTTGAATTTAAAGCAAATATGAATGAGACATCAATTGAGTGGAAATAAAAATTAAATCCAATACTTTTTATCTAAAAGAAAAACTAAATATTATTACCAGAGTAAAAATCGGAAGTGCTCTGTATTTGGGCTAGAAGAAAAACCCTTCTCAGAAAAAGAGCTAGCAAAACCACTAAAGACCCGATATGAAGAAGATGAGACGTACATGAAAATCCTCCCCGTTTCGGTTTTTAAGAAGAAATGGGAGGAGGGTGATTCGGCCAATCTCTCCAAGATCCTCCCCTTTCCCCTTTACGTCTGTCACCCATTTAGAGAAAATCTCCGAAAATATCTCCTAAGTTTTGGGTAGTTGAAAATTCTAAATAAATTCCCGTTCCTTGTCGTTTTTACTGAATGTGCCGGTACAAAGATGAGGATGAACTGGTAGAAGAGCTATGTGTTCACGATGAACAAGTAGAAGCAAAGATGAACCGGTAGAAAGATGTTCTGATTGGACAGAACCTCGACGAACATGTACAAAAAAAGATCAATGAACTGGTATAAGCCCATTATGTTCAACGATGAACCGGTACAAGCTCTGTTTTAATGCCTGGTGAATCGGCACAAGTCCTGCAGGTACAATATGGCTTTCTCTGCCTTTTTTGCCGCGGTGCCCCTTGTTCGATGTCTGGCTTCTCGAGCTCACTTCCTCAGCACCCACAAAGTATTCTATTGAATGAAAAGTATCATTCTTACACCAGCTTACCTGAAAGCACACAGTTTCCTCATAAAACACAAACTCGACTAAAACAAAACATATAATTAACGAGAAAAGCTAAACTGATAGGTTTCAGACATAAAATTATGCAACTTCTACTTTGCGAGTCTCTAGCACACAGAAACCACAAATAAATTTTAATCACAAAAACCATTTTCGTAGTTGATCTCGCTTGCATTTAGCATATGCAATAAGCCGTTAAACCACAAGGTTACCCCTAGTGGACGGTGATGAAAATCACAAGACTCACCAGCCGTTGATTCGAATCACCTTTCAAATTCGTACCATTTGGGTCCCCGGCAATGTTGCCAAAAATGCTTCTCCTTAGGTATGGTCGTGTGTGAAATTGCTTCCCAGGCATAGGACATTCTATCGTGTAGTAACTCGGAAAACACCTAGGCCGTCTCCTCAAGGAAACAAGCAAAAATTTGAATGGTGATATGATTCAAAAGAAGCAAACTTCTTTTGATTTCAAACTTGGTGATGATTGGTTAATACTAAGAAATACTATTAGGATAAATCAGCTAAGCTTTGGATTTTATCCCATTGTGAAAAGGATTCTTGACCTAATTTAAAACATATCCAAGATCGTAATCAACCAAGCTTTGACGAAAAATATTTAACCAAGTTTGAACTTTGGAAAATGTGTTTTGATGGTAAAAGTAATTAATCAATGAATTGGCATCATGCTCATTGCAGGGACTCCAAGTGTCACTCATGCCCGAAATTCAATTCTCAAAGGTTAACCGAGGATGTTTAGAAATAACTCATCAGTTCAAAATCAATTACTTCAGTCGACAAAATAACACTAACCATTGATACCCAACTTAGGATCAAAATCACCCACTCAGGGATGAGAATTCATCCTCCGATTATGCCGCAATTAGACAACTCAGGCATATCGCGTGTTGAATTTAAAGCAAATATGAATGAGACATCAATTGAGTGGAAATAAAAATTAAATCCAATACTTTTTATCTAAAAGAAAAACTAAATATTATTACCAGAGTAAAAATCGGAAGTGCTCTGTATTTGGGCTAGAAGAAAAACCCTTCTCAGAAAAAGAGCTAGCAAAACCACTAAAGACCCGATATGAAGAAGATGAGACGTACATGAAAATCCTCCCCGTTTCGGTTTTTAAGAAGAAATGGGAGGAGGGTGATTCGGCCAATCTCTCCAAGATCCTCCCCTTTCCCCTTTACGTCTGTCACCCATTTAGAGAAAATCTCCGAAAATATCTCCTAAGTTTTGGGTAGTTGAAAATTCTAAATAAATTCCCGTTCCTTGTCGTTTTTACTGAATGTGCCGGTACAAAGATGAGGATGAACTGGTAGAAGAGCTATGTGTTCACGATGAACAAGTAGAAGCAAAGATGAACCGGTAGAAAGATGTTCTGATTGGACAGAACCTCGATGAACATGTACAAAAAAAGATCAATGAACTGGTATAAGCCCATTATGTTCAACGATGAACCGGTACAAGCTCTGTTTTAATGCCTGGTGAATCGGCACAAGTCCTGCAGGTACAATATGGCTTTCTCTGCCTTTTTTGCCGCGGTGCCCCTTGTTCGATGTCTGGCTTCTCGAGCTCACTTCCTCAGCACCCACAAAGTATTCTATTGAATGAAAAGTATCATTCTTACACCAGCTTACCTGAAAGCACACAGTTTCCTCATAAAACACAAACTCGACTAAAACAAAACATATAATTAACGAGAAAAGCTAAACTGATAGGTTTCAGACATAAAATTATGCAACTTCTACTTTGCGAGTCTCTAGCACACAGAAACCACAAATAAATTTTAATCACAAAAACCATTTTCGTAGTTGATCTCGCTTGCATTTAGCATATGCAATAAGCCGTTAAACCACAAGGTTACCCCTAGTGGACGGTGATGAAAATCACAAGACTCACCAGCCGTTGATTCGAATCACCTTTCAAATTCGTACCATTTGGGTCCCCGGCAATGTTGCCAAAAATGCTTCTCCTTACGTATGGTCGTGTGTGAAATTGCTTCCCAGGCATAGGACATTCTATCGTGTAGTAACTCGGAAAACACCTAGGCCGTCTCCTCAAGGAAACAAGCAAAAATTTGAATGGTGATATGATTCAAAAGAAGCAAACTTCTTTTGATTTCAAACTTGGTGATGATTGGTTAATACTAAGAAATACTATTAGGATAAATCAGCTAAGCTTTGGATTTTATCCCATTGTGAAAAGGATTCTTGACCTAATTTAAAACATATCCAAGATCGTAATCAACCAAGCTTTGACGAAAAATATTTAACCAAGTTTGAACTTTGGAAAATGTGTTTTGATGGTAAAAGTAATTAATCAATGAATTGGCATCATGCTCATTGCAGGGACTCCAAGTGTCACTCATGCCCGAAATTCAATTCTCAAAGGTTAACCGAGGATGTTTAGAAATAACTCATCAGTTCAAAATCAATTACTTCAGTCGACAAAATAACACTAACCATTGATACCCAACTTAGGATCAAAATCACCCACTCAGGGATGAGAATTCATCCTCCGATTATGCCGCAATTAGACAACTCAGGCATATCGCGTGTTGAATTTAAAGCAAATATGAATGAGACATCAATTGAGTGGAAATAAAAATTAAATCCAATACTTTTTATCTAAAAGAAAAACTAAATATTATTACCAGAGTAAAAATCGGAAGTGCTCTGTATTTGGGCTAGAAGAAAAACCCTTCTCAGAAAAAGAGCTAGCAAAACCACTAAAGACCCGATATGAAGAAGATGAGACGTACATGAAAATCCTCCCCGTTTCAGTTTTTAAGAAGAAATGGGAGGAGGGTGATTCGGCCAATCTCTCCAAGATCCTCCCCTTTCCCCTTTACGTCTGTCACCCATTTAGAGAAAATCTCCGAAAATATCTCCTAAGTTTTGGGTAGTTGAAAATTCTAAATAAATTCCCGTTCCTTGTCGTTTTTACTGAATGTGCCGGTACAAAGATGAGGATGAACTGGTAGAAGAGCTATGTGTTCACGATGAACAAGTAGAAGCAAAGATGAACCGGTAGAAAGATGTTCTGATTGGACAGAACCTCGATGAACATGTACAAAAAAAGATCAATGAACTGGTATAAGCCCATTATGTTCAACGATGAACCGGTACAAGCTCTGTTTTAATGCCTGGTGAATCGGCACAAGTCCTGCAGGTACAATATGGCTTTCTCTGCCTTTTTTTGCCGCGGTGCCCCTTGTTCGATGTCTGGCTTCTCGAGCTCACTTCCTCAGCACCCACAAAGTATTCTATTGAATGAAAAGTATCATTCTTACACCAGCTTACCTGAAAACACACAGTTTCCTCATAAAACACAAACTCGACTAAAACAAAACATATAATTAACGAGAAAAGCTAAACTGATAGGTTTCAGACATAAAATTATGCAACTTCTACTTTTCGTAGTTGATCTCGCTTGCATTTAGCATATGCAATAAGCCGTTAAACCACAAGGTTACCCCTAGTGGACGGTGATGAAAATCACAAGACTCACCAGCCGTTGATTCGAATCACTTTGACTCATATCTTCGGTATACCTCAATACAAGACAAGCACAGGAAAGGACCTTTCAAATTCGTACCATTTGGGTCCCCGGCAATGTTGCCAAAAATGCTTCTCCTTAGGTATGGTCGTGTGTGAAATTGCTTCCCAGGCATAGGACATTCTATCGTGTAGTAACTCGGAAAACACCTAGGCCGTCTCCTCAAGGAAACAAGCAAAAATTTGAATGGTGATATGATTCAAAAGAAGCAAACTTCTTTTGATTTCAAACTTGGTGATGATTGGTTAATACTAAGAAATACTATTAGGATAAATCAGCTAAGCTTTGGATTTTATCCCATTGTGAAAAGGATTCTTGACCTAATTTAAAACATATCGAAGATCGTAATCAACCAAGCTTTGAGGAAAAATATTTAACCAAGTTTGAACTTTGGAAAATGTGTTTTGATGGTAAAAGTAATTAATCAATGAATTGGCATCATGCTCATTGCAGGGACTCCAAGTGTCACTCATGCCCGAAATTCAATTCTCAAAGGTTAACCGAGGATGTTTAGAAATAACTCATCAGTTCAAAATCAATTACTTCAGTCGACAAAATAACACTAACCATTGATACCCAACTTAGGATCAAAATCACCCACTCAGGGATGAGAATTCATCCTCCGATTATGCCGCAATTAGACAACTCAGGCATATCGCGTGTTGAATTTAAAGCAAATATGAATGAGACATCAATTGAGTGGAAATAAAAATTAAATCCAATACTTTTTATCTAAAAGAAAAACTAAATATTATTACCAGAGTAAAAATCGGAAGTGCTCTGTATTTGGGCTAGAAGAAAAACCCTTCTCAGAAAAAGAGCTAGCAAAACCACTAAAGACCCGATATGAAGAAGATGAGACGTACATGAAAATCCTCCCCGTTTCGGTTTTTAAGAAGAAATGGGAGGAGGGTGATTCGGCCAATCTCTCCAAGATCCTCCCCTTTCCCCTTTACGTCTGTCACCCATTTAGAGAAAATCTCCGAAAATATCTCCTAAGTTTTGGGTAGTTGAAAATTCTAAATAAATTCCCGTTCCTTGTCGTTTTTACTGAATGTGCCGGTACAAAGATGAGGATGAACTGGTAGAAGAGCTATGTGTTCACGATGAACAAGTAGAAGCAAAGATGAACCGGTAGAAAGATGTTCTGATTGGACAGAACCTCGATGAACATGTACAAAAAAAGATCAATGAACTGGTATAAGCCCATTATGTTCAACGATGAACCGGTACAAGCTCTGTTTTAATGCCTGGTGAATCGGCACAAGTCCTGCAGGTACAATATGGCTTTCTCTGCCTTTTTTGCCGCGGTGCCCCTTGTTCGATGTCTGGCTTCTCGAGCTCACTTCCTCAGCACCCACAAAGTATTCTATTGAATGAAAAGTATCATTCTTACACCAGCTTACCTGAAAGCACACAGTTTCCTCATAAAACACAAACTCGACTAAAACAAAACATATAATTAACGAGAAAAGCTAAACTGATAGGTTTCAGACATAAAATTATGCAACTTCTACTTTGCGAGTCTCTAGCACACAGAAACCACAAATAAATTTTAATCACAAAAACCATTTTCGTAGTTGATCTCGCTTGCATTTAGCATATGCAATAAGCCGTTAAACCACAAGGTTACCCCTAGTGGACGGTGATGAAAATCACAAGACTCACCAGCCGTTGATTCGAATCACCTTTCAAATTCGTACCATTAGGGTCCCCGGCAATGTTGCCAAAAATGCTTCTCCTTAGGTATGGTCGTGTGTGAAATTGCTTCCGAGGCATAGGACATTCTATCGTGTAGTAACTCGGAAAACACCTAGGCCGTCTCCTCAAGGAAACAAGCAAAAATTTGAATGGTGATATGATTCAAAAGAAGCAAACTTCTTTTGATTTCAAACTTGGTGATGATTGGTTAATACTAAGAAATACTATTAGGATAAATCAGCTAAGCTTTGGATTTTATCCCATTGTGAAAAGGATTCTTGACCTAATTTAAAACATATCGAAGATCGTAATCAACCAAGCTTTGAGGAAAAATATTTAACCAAGTTTGAACTTTGGAAAATGTGTTTTGATGGTAAAAGTAATTAATCAATGAATTGGCATCATGCTCATTGCAGGGACTCCAAGTGTCACTCATGCCCGAAATTCAATTCTCAAAGGTTAACCGAGGATGTTTAGAAATAACTCATCAGTTCAAAATCAATTACTTCAGTCGACAAAATAACACTAACCATTGATACCCAACTTAGGATCAAAATCACCCACTCAGGGATGAGAATTCATCCTCCGATTATGCCGCAATTAGACAACTCAGGCATATCGCGTGTTGAATTTAAAGCAAATATGAATGAGACATCAATTGAGTGGAAATAAAAATTAAATCCAATACTTTTTATCTAAAAGAAAAACTAAATATTATTACCAGAGTAAAAATCGGAAGTGCTCTGTATTTGGGCTAGAAGAAAAACCCTTCTCAGAAAAAGAGCTAGCAAAACCACTAAAGACCCGATATGAAGAAGATGAGACGTACATGAAAATCCTCCCCGTTTCGGTTTTTAAGAAGAAATGGGAGGAGGGTGATTCGGCCAATCTCTCCAAGATCCTCCCCTTTCCCCTTTACGTCTGTCACCCATTTAGAGAAAATCTCCGAAAATATCTCCTAAGTTTTGGGTAGTTGAAAATTCTAAATAAATTCCCGTTCCTTGTCGTTTTTACTGAATGTGCCGGTACAAAGATGAGGATGAACTGGTAGAAGAGCTATGTGTTCACGATGAACAAGTAGAAGCAAAGATGAACCGGTAGAAAGATGTTCTGATTGGACAGAACCTCGATGAACATGTACAAAAAAAGATCAATGAACTGGTATAAGCCCATTATGTTCAACGATGAACCGGTACAAGCTCTGTTTTAATGCCTGGTGAATCGGCACAAGTCCTGCAGGTACAATATGGCTTTCTCTGCCTTTTTTGCCACGGTGCCCCTTGTTCGATGTCTGGCTTCTCGAGCTCACTTCCTCAGCACCCACAAAGTATTCTATTGAATGAAAAGTATCATTCTTACACCAGCTTACCTGAAAGCACACAGTTTCCTCATAAAACACAAACTCGACTAAAACAAAACATATAATTAACGAGAAAAGCTAAACTGATAGGTTTCAGACATAAAATTATGCAACTTCTACTTTGCGAGTCTCTAGCACACAGAAACCACAAATAAATTTTAATCACAAAAACCATTTTCGTAGTTGATCTCGCTTGCATTTAGCATATGCAATAAGCCGTTAAACCACAAGGTTACCCCTAGTGGACGGTGATGAAAATCACAAGACTCACCAGCCGTTGATTCGAATCACCTTTCAAATTCGTACCATTTGGGTCCCCGGCAATGTTGCCAAAAATGCTTCTCCTTAGGTATGGTCGTGTGTGAAATTGCTTCCCAGGCATAGGACATTCTATCGTGTAGTAACTCGGAAAACACCTAGGCCGTCTCCTCAAGGAAACAAGCAAAAATTTGAATGGTGATATGATTCAAAAGAAGCAAACTTCTTTTGATTTCAAACTTGGTGATGATTGGTTAATACTAAGAAATACTATTAGGATAAATCAGCTAAGCTTTGGATTTTATCCCATTGTGAAAAGGATTCTTGACCTAATTTAAAACATATCCAAGATCGTAATCAACCAAGCTTTGACGAAAAATATTTAACCAAGTTTGAACTTTGGAAAATGTGTTTTGATGGTAAAAGTAATTAATCAATGAATTGGCATCATGCTCATTGCAGGGACTCCAAGTGTCACTCATGCCCGAAATTCAATTCTCAAAGGTTAACCGAGGATGTTTAGAAATAACTCATCAGTTCAAAATCAATTACTTCAGTCGACAAAATAACACTAACCATTGATACCCAACTTAGGATCAAAATCACCCACTCAGGGATGAGAATTCATCCTCCGATTATGCCGCAATTAGACAACTCAGGCATATCGCGTGTTGAATTTAAAGCAAATATGAATGAGACATCAATTGAGTGGAAATAAAAATTAAATCCAATACTTTTTATCTAAAAGAAAAACTAAATATTATTACCAGAGTAAAAATCGGAAGTGCTCTGTATTTGGGCTAGAAGAAAAACCCTTCTCAGAAAAAGAGCTAGCAAAACCACTAAAGACCCGATATGAAGAAGATGAGACGTACATGAAAATCCTCCCCGTTTCGGTTTTTAAGAAGAAATGGGAGGAGGGTGATTCGGCCAATCTCTCCAAGATCCTCCCCTTTCCCCTTTACGTCTGTCACCCATTTAGAGAAAATCTCCGAAAATATCTCCTAAGTTTTGGGTAGTTGAAAATTCTAAATAAATTCCCGTTCCTTGTCGTTTTTACTGAATGTGCCGGTACAAAGATGAGGATGAACTGGTAGAAGAGCTATGTGTTCACGATGAACAAGTAGAAGCAAAGATGAACCGGTAGAAAGATGTTCTGATTGGACAGAACCTCGATGAACATGTACAAAAAAAGATCAATGAACTGGTATAAGCCCATTATGTTCAACGATGAACCGGTACAAGCTCTGTTTTAATGCCTGGTGAATCGGCACAAGTCCTGCAGGTACAATATGGCTTTCTCTGCCTTTTTTGCCGCGGTGCCCCTTGTTCGATGTCTGGCTTCTCGAGCTCACTTCCTCAGCACCCACAAAGTATTCTATTGAATGAAAAGTATCATTCTTACACCAGCTTACCTGAAAGCACACAGTTTCCTCATAAAACACAAACTCGACTAAAACAAAACATATAATTAACGAGAAAAGCTAAACTGATAGGTTTCAGACATAAAATTATGCAACTTCTACTTTGCGAGTCTCTAGCACACAGAAACCACAAATAAATTTTAATCACAAAAACCATTTTCGTAGTTGATCTCGCTTGCATTTAGCATATGCAATAAGCCGTTAAACCACAAGGTTACCCCTAGTGGACGGTGATGAAAATCACAAGACTCACCAGCCGTTGATTCGAATCACCTTTCAAATTCGTACCATTTGGGTCCCCGGCAATGTTGCCAAAAATGCTTCTCCTTAGGCATGGTCGTGTGTGAAATTGCTTCCCAGGCATAGGACATTCTATCGTGTAGTAACTCGGAAAACACCTAGGCCGTCTCCTCAAGGAAACAAGCAAAAATTTGAATGGTGATATGATTCAAAAGAAGCAAACTTCTTTTGATTTCAAACTTGGTGATGATTGGTTAATACTAAGAAATACTATTAGGATAAATCAGCTAAGCTTTGGATTTTATCCCATTGTGAAAAGGATTCTTGACCTAATTTAAAACATATCCAAGATCGTAATCAACCAAGCTTTGACGAAAAATATTTAACCAAGTTTGAACTTTGGAAAATGTGTTTTGATGGTAAAAGTAATTAATCAATGAATTGGCATCATGCTCATTGCAGGGACTCCAAGTGTCACTCATGCCCGAAATTCAATTCTCAAAGGTTAACCGAGGATGTTTAGAAATAACTCATCAGTTCAAAATCAATTACTTCAGTCGACAAAATAACACTAACCATTGATACCCAACTTAGGATCAAAATCACCCACTCAGGGATGAGAATTCATCCTCCGATTATGCCGCAATTAGACAACTCAGGCATATCGCGTGTTGAATTTAAAGCAAATATGAATGAGACATCAATTGAGTGGAAATAAAAATTAAATCCAATACTTTTTATCTAAAAGAAAAACTAAATATTATTACCAGAGTAAAAATCGGAAGTGCTCTGTATTTGGGCTAGAAGAAAAACCCTTCTCAGAAAAAGAGCTAGCAAAACCACTAAAGACCCGATATGAAGAAGATGAGACGTACATGAAAATCCTCCCCGTTTCGGTTTTTAAGAAGAAATGGGAGGAGGGTGATTCGGCCAATCTCTCCAAGATCCTCCCCTTTCCCCTTTACGTCTGTCACCCATTTAGAGAAAATCTCCGAAAATATCTCCTAAGTTTTGGGTAGTTGAAAATTCTAAATAAATTCCCGTTCCTTGTCGTTTTTACTGAATGTGCCGGTACAAAGATGAGGATGAACTGGTAGAAGAGCTATGTGTTCACGATGAACAAGTAGAAGCAAAGATGAACCGGTAGAAAGATGTTCTGATTGGACAGAACCTCGATGAACATGTACAAAAAAAGATCAATGAACTGGTATAAGCCCATTATGTTCAACGATGAACCGGTACAAGCTCTGTTTTAATGCCTGGTGAATCGGCACAAGTCCTGCAGGTACAATATGGCTTTCTCTGCCTTTTTTGCCGCGGTGCCCCTTGTTCGATGTCTGGCTTCTCGAGCTCACTTCCTCAGCACCCACAAAGTATTCTATTGAATGAAAAGTATCATTCTTACACCAGCTTACCTGAAAGCACACAGTTTCCTCATAAAACACAAACTCGACTAAAACAAAACATATAATTAACGAGAAAAGCTAAACTGATAGGTTTCAGACATAAAATTATGCAACTTCTACTTTGCGAGTCTCTAGCACACAGAAACCACAAATAAATTTTAATCACAAAAACCATTTTCGTAGTTGATCTCGCTTGCATTTAGCATATGCAATAAGCCGTTAAACCACAAGGTTACCCCTAGTGGACGGTGATGAAAATCACAAGACTCACCAGCCGTTGATTCGAATCACCTTTCAAATTCGTACCATTTGGGTCCCCGGCAATGTTGCCAAAAATGCTTCTCCTTAGGCATGGTCGTGTGTGAAATTGCTTCCCAGGCATAGGACATTCTATCGTGTAGTAACTCGGAAAACACCTAGGCCGTCTCCTCAAGGAAACAAGCAAAAATTTGAATGGTGATATGATTCAAAAGAAGCAAACTTCTTTTGATTTCAAACTTGGTGATGATTGGTTAATACTAAGAAATACTATTAGGATAAATCAGCTAAGCTTTGGATTTTATCCCATTGTGAAAAGGATTCTTGACCTAATTTAAAACATATCCAAGATCGTAATCAACCAAGCTTTGACGAAAAATATTTAACCAAGTTTGAACTTTGGAAAATGTGTTTTGATGGTAAAAGTAATTAATCAATGAATTGGCATCATGCTCATTGCAGGGACTCCAAGTGTCACTCATGCCCGAAATTCAATTCTCAAAGGTTAACCGAGGATGTTTAGAAATAACTCATCAGTTCAAAATCAATTACTTCAGTCGACAAAATAACACTAACCATTGATACCCAACTTAGGATCAAAATCACCCAGTCAGGGATGAGAATTCATCCTCCGATTATGCCGCAATTAGACAACTCAGGCATATCGCGTGTTGAATTTAAAGCAAATATGAATGAGACATCAATTGAGTGGAAATAAAAATTAAATCCAATACTTTTTATCTAAAAGAAAAACTAAATATTATTACCAGAGTAAAAATCGGAAGTGCTCTGTATTTGGGCTAGAAGAAAAACCCTTCTCAGAAAAAGAGCTAGCAAAACCACTAAAGACCCGATATGAAGAAGATGAGACGTACATGAAAATCCTCCCCGTTTCGGTTTTTAAGAAGAAATGGGAGGAGGGTGATTCGGCCAATCTCTCCAAGATCCTCCCCTTTCCCCTTTACGTCTGTCACCCATTTAGAGAAAATCTCCGAAAATATCTCCTAAGTTTTGGGTAGTTGAAAATTCTAAATAAATTCCCGTTCCTTGTCGTTTTTACTGAATGTGCCGGTACAAAGATGAGGATGAACTGGTAGAAGAGCTATGTGTTCACGATGAACAAGTAGAAGCAAAGATGAACCGGTAGAAAGATGTTCTGATTGGACAGAACCTCGATGAACATGTACAAAAAAAGATCAATGAACTGGTATAAGCCCATTATGTTCAACGATGAACCGGTACAAGCTCTGTTTTAATGCCTGGTGAATCGGCACAAGTCCTGCAGGTACAATATGGCTTTCTCTGCCTTTTTTGCCGCGGTGCCCCTTGTTCGATGTCTGGCTTCTCGAGCTCACTTCCTCAGCACCCACAAAGTATTCTATTGAATGAAAAGTATCATTCTTACACCAGCTTACCTGAAAGCACACAGTTTCCTCATAAAACACAAACTCGACTAAAACAAAACATATAATTAACGAGAAAAGCTAAACTGATAGGTTTCAGACATAAAATTATGCAACTTCTACTTTGCGAGTCTCTAGCACACAGAAACCACAAATAAATTTTAATCACAAAAACCATTTTCGTAGTTGATCTCGCTTGCATTTAGCATATGCAATAAGCCGTTAAACCACAAGGTTACCCCTAGTGGACGGTGATGAAAATCACAAGACTCACCAGCCGTTGATTCGAATCACCTTTCAAATTCGTACCATTTGGGTCCCCGGCAATGTTGCCAAAAATGCTTCTCCTTAGGTATGGTCGTGTGTGAAATTGCTTCCCAGGCATAGGACATTCTATCGTGTAGTAACTCGGAAAACACCTAGGCCGTCTCCTCAAGGAAACAAGCAAAAATTTGAATGGTGATATGATTCAAAAGAAGCAAACTTCTTTTGATTTCAAACTTGGTGATGATTGGTTAATACTAAGAAATACTATTAGGATAAATCAGCTAAGCTTAGGATTTTATCCCATTGTGAAAAGGATTCTTGACCTAATTTAAAACATATCCAAGATCGTAATCAACCAAGCTTTGACGAAAAATATTTAACCAAGTTTGAACTTTGGAAAATGTGTTTTGATGGTAAAAGTAATTAATCAATGAATTGGCATCATGCTCATTGCAGGGACTCCAAGTGTCACTCATGCCCGAAATTCAATTCTCAAAGGTTAACCGAGGATGTTTAGAAATAACTCATCAGTTCAAAATCAATTACTTCAGTCGACAAAATAACACTAACCATTGATACCCAACTTAGGATCAAAATCACCCACTCAGGGATGAGAATTCATCCTCCGATTATGCCGCAATTAGACAACTCAGGCATATCGCGTGTTGAATTTAAAGCAAATATGAATGAGACATCAATTGAGTGGAAATAAAAATTAAATCCAATACTTTTTATCTAAAAGAAAAACTAAATATTATTACCAGAGTAAAAATCGGAAGTGCTCTGTATTTGGGCTAGAAGAAAAACCCTTCTCAGAAAAAGAGCTAGCAAAACCACTAAAGACCCGATATGAAGAAGATGAGACGTACATGAAAATCCTCCCCGTTTCGGTTTTTAAGAAGAAATGGGAGGAGGGTGATTCGGCCAATCTCTCCAAGATCCTCCCCTTTCCCCTTTACGTCTGTCACCCATTTAGAGAAAATCTCCGAAAATATCTCCTAAGTTTTGGGTAGTTGAAAATTCTAAATAAATTCCCGTTCCTTGTCGTTTTTACTGAATGTGCCGGTACAAAGATGAGGATGAACTGGTAGAAGAGCTATGTGTTCACGATGAACAAGTAGAAGCAAAGATGAACCGGTAGAAAGATGTTCTGATTGGACAGAACCTCGATGAACATGTACAAAAAAAGATCAATGAACTGGTATAAGCCCATTATGTTCA
Source organism: Ilex aquifolium (assembly GCA_951799425.1). Taxonomy (NCBI): domain Eukaryota; kingdom Viridiplantae; phylum Streptophyta; class Magnoliopsida; order Aquifoliales; family Aquifoliaceae; genus Ilex; species Ilex aquifolium. Next base: position 24,275,369 of record OX637400.1, read on the forward strand.
ACGATGAACCGGTACAAGCTCTGTTTTAATGCCTGGTGAATCGGCACAAGTCCTGCAGGTACAATATGGCTTTCTCTGCCTTTTTTGCCGCGGTGCCCCTTGTTCGATGTCTGGCTTCTCGAGCTCACTTCCTCAGCACCCACAAAGTATTCTATTGAATGAAAAGTATCATTCTTACACCAGCTTACCTGAAAACACACAGTTTCCTCATAAAACACAAACTCGACTAAAACAAAACATATAATTAACGAGAAAAGCTAAACTGATAGGTTTCAGACATAAAATTATGCAACTTCTACTTTGCGAGTCTCTAGCACACAGAAACCACAAATAAATTTTAATCACAAAAACCATTTTCGTAGTTGATCTCGCTTGCATTTAGCATATGCAATAAGCCGTTAAACCACAAGGTTACCCCTAGTGGACGGTGATGAAAATCACAAGACTCACCAGCCGTTGATTCGAATCACCTTTCAAATTCGTACCATTTGGGTCCCCGGCAATGTTGCCAAAAATGCTTCTCCTTAGGCATGGTCGTGTGTGAAATTGCTTCCCAGGCATAGGACATTCTATCGTGTAGTAACTCGGAAAACACCTAGGCCGTCTCCTCAAGGAAACAAGCAAAAATTTGAATGGTGATATGATTCAAAAGAAGCAAACTTCTTTTGATTTCAAACTTGGTGATGATTGGTTAATACTAAGAAATACTATTAGGATAAATCAGCTAAGCTTTGGATTTTATCCCATTGTGAAAAGGATTCTTGACCTAATTTAAAACATATCCAAGATCGTAATCAACCAAGCTTTGACGAAAAATATTTAACCAAGTTTGAACTTTGGAAAATGTGTTTTGATGGTAAAAGTAATTAATCAATGAATTGGCATCATGCTCATTGCAGGGACTCCAAGTGTCACTCATGCCCGAAATTCAATTCTCAAAGGTTAACCGAGGATGTTTAGAAATAACTCATCAGTTCAAAATCAATTACTTCAGTCGACAAAATAACACTAACCATTGATACCCAACTTAGGATCAAAATCACCCACTCAGGGATGAGAATTCATCCTCCGATTATGCCGCAATTAGACAACTCAGGCATATCGCGTGTTGAATTTAAAGCAAATATGAATGAGACATCAATTGAGTGGAAATAAAAATTAAATCCAATACTTTTTATCTAAAATAAAAACTAAATATTATTACCAGAGTAAAAATCGGAAGTGCTCTGTATTTGGGCTAGAAGAAAAACCCTTCTCAGAAAAAGAGCTAGCAAAACCACTAAAGACCCGATATGAAGAAGATGAGACGTACATGAAAATCCTCCCCGTTTCGGTTTTTAAGAAGAAATGGGAGGAGGGTGATTCGGCCAATCTCTCCAAGATCCTCCCCTTTCCCCTTTACGTCTGTCACCCATTTAGAGAAAATCTCCGAAAATATCTCCTAAGTTTTGGGTAGTTGAAAATTCTAAATAAATTCCCGTTCCTTGTCGTTTTTACTGAATGTGCCGGTACAAAGATGAGGATGAACTGGTAGAAGAGCTATGTGTTCACGATGAACAAGTAGAAGCAAAGATGAACCGGTAGAAAGATGTTCTGATTGGACAGAACCTCGATGAACATGTACAAAAAAAGATCAATGAACTGGTATAAGCCCATTATGTTCAACGATGAACCGGTACAAGCTCTGTTTTAATGCCTGGTGAATCGGCACAAGTCCTGCAGGTACAATATGGCTTTCTCTGCCTTTTTTGCCGCGGTGCCCCTTGTTCGATGTCTGGCTTCTCGAGCTCACTTCCTCAGCACCCACAAAGTATTCTATTGAATGAAAAGTATCATTCTTACACCAGCTTACCTGAAAACACACAGTTTCCTCATAAAACACAAACTCGACTAAAACAAAACATATAATTAACGAGAAAAGCTAAACTGATAGGTTTCAGACATAAAATTATGCAACTTCTACTTTGCGAGTCTCTAGCACACAGAAACCACAAATAAATTTTAATCACAAAAACCATTTTCGTAGTTGATCTCGCTTGCATTTAGCATATGCAATAAGCCGTTAAACCACAAGGTTACCCCTAGTGGACGGTGATGAAAATCACAAGACTCACCAGCCGTTGATTCGAATCACCTTTCAAATTCGTACCATTTGGGTCCCCGGCAATGTTGCCAAAAATGCTTCTCCTTAGGCATGGTCGTGTGTGAAATTGCTTCCCAGGCATAGGACATTCTATCGTGTAGTAACTCGGAAAACACCTAGGCCGTCTCCTCAAGGAAACAAGCAAAAATTTGAATGGTGATATGATTCAAAAGAAGCAAACTTCTTTTGATTTCAAACTTGGTGATGATTGGTTAATACTAAGAAATACTATTAGGATAAATCAGCTAAGCTTTGGATTTTATCCCATTGTGAAAAGGATTCTTGACCTAATTTAAAACATATCCAAGATCGTAATCAACCAAGCTTTGACGAAAAATATTTAACCAAGTTTGAACTTTGGAAAATGTGTTTTGATGGTAAAAGTAATTAATCAATGAATTGGCATCATGCTCATTGCAGGGACTCCAAGTGTCACTCATGCCCGAAATTCAATTCTCAAAGGTTAACCGAGGATGTTTAGAAATAACTCATCAGTTCAAAATCAATTACTTCAGTCGACAAAATAACACTAACCATTGATACCCAACTTAGGATCAAAATCACCCACTCAGGGATGAGAATTCATCCTCCGATTATGCCGCAATTAGACAACTCAGGCATATCGCGTGTTGAATTTAAAGCAAATATGAATGAGACATCAATTGAGTGGAAATAAAAATTAAATCCAATACTTTTTATCTAAAAGAAAAACTAAATATTATTACCAGAGTAAAAATCGGAAGTGCTCTGTATTTGGGCTAGAAGAAAAACCCTTCTCAGAAAAAGAGCTAGCAAAACCACTAAAGACCCGATATGAAGAAGATGAGACGTACATGAAAATCCTCCCCGTTTCGGTTTTTAAGAAGAAATGGGAGGAGGGTGATTCGGCCAATCTCTCCAAGATCCTCCCCTTTCCCCTTTACGTCTGTCACCCATTTAGAGAAAATCTCCGAAAATATCTCCTAAGTTTTGGGTAGTTGAAAATTCTAAATAAATTCCCGTTCCTTGTCGTTTTTACTGAATGTGCCGGTACAAAGATGAGGATGAACTGGTAGAAGAGCTATGTGTTCACGATGAACAAGTAGAAGCAAAGATGAACCGGTAGAAAGATGTTCTGATTGGACAGAACCTCGATGAACATGTACAAAAAAAGATCAATGAACTGGTATAAGCCCATTATGTTCAACGATGAACCGGTACAAGCTCTGTTTTAATGCCTGGTGAATCGGCACAAGTCCTGCAGGTACAATATGGCTTTCTCTGCCTTTTTTGCCGCGGTGCCCCTTGTTCGATGTCTGGCTTCTCGAGCTCACTTCCTCAGCACCCACAAAGTATTCTATTGAATGAAAAGTATCATTCTTACACCAGCTTACCTGAAAACACACAGTTTCCTCATAAAACACAAACTCGACTAAAACAAAACATATAATTAACGAGAAAAGCTAAACTGATAGGTTTCAGACATAAAATTATGCAACTTCTACTTTGCGAGTCTCTAGCACACAGAAACCACAAATAAATTTTAATCACAAAAACCATTTTCGTAGTTGATCTCGCTTGCATTTAGCATATGCAATAAGCCGTTAAACCACAAGGTTACCCCTAGTGGACGGTGATGAAAATCACAAGACTCACCAGCCGTTGATTCGAATCACCTTTCAAATTCGTACCATTTGGGTCCCCGGCAATGTTGCCAAAAATGCTTCTCCTTAGGCATGGTCGTGTGTGAAATTGCTTCCCAGGCATAGGACATTCTATCGTGTAGTAACTCGGAAAACACCTAGGCCGTCTCCTCAAGGAAACAAGCAAAAATTTGAATGGTGATATGATTCAAAAGAAGCAAACTTCTTTTGATTTCAAACTTGGTGATGATTGGTTAATACTAAGAAATACTATTAGGATAAATCAGCTAAGCTTTGGATTTTATCCCATTGTGAAAAGGATTCTTGACCTAATTTAAAACATATCCAAGATCGTAATCAACCAAGCTTTGACGAAAAATATTTAACCAAGTTTGAACTTTGGAAAATGTGTTTTGATGGTAAAAGTAATTAATCAATGAATTGGCATCATGCTCATTGCAGGGACTCCAAGTGTCACTCATGCCCGAAATTCAATTCTCAAAGGTTAACCGAGGATGTTTAGAAATAACTCATCAGTTCAAAATCAATTACTTCAGTCGACAAAATAACACTAACCATTGATACCCAACTTAGGATCAAAATCACCCACTCAGGGATGAGAATTCATCCTCCGATTATGCCGCAATTAGACAACTCAGGCATATCGCGTGTTGAATTTAAAGCAAATATGAATGAGACATCAATTGAGTGGAAATAAAAATTAAATCCAATACTTTTTATCTAAAAGAAAAACTAAATATTATTACCAGAGTAAAAATCGGAAGTGCTCTGTATTTGGGCTAGAAGAAAAACCCTTCTCAGAAAAAGAGCTAGCAAAACCACTAAAGACCCGATATGAAGAAGATGAGACGTACATGAAAATCCTCCCCGTTTCGGTTTTTAAGAAGAAATGGGAGGAGGGTGATTCGGCCAATCTCTCCAAGATCCTCCCCTTTCCCCTTTACGTCTGTCACCCATTTAGAGAAAATCTCCGAAAATATCTCCTAAGTTTTGGGTAGTTGAAAATTCTAAATAAATTCCCGTTCCTTGTCGTTTTTACTGAATGTGCCGGTACAAAGATGAGGATGAACTGGTAGAAGAGCTATGTGTTCACGATGAACAAGTAGAAGCAAAGATGAACCGGTAGAAAGATGTTCTGATTGGACAGAACCTCGATGAACATGTACAAAAAAAGATCAATGAACTGGTATAAGCCCATTATGTTCAACGATGAACCGGTACAAGCTCTGTTTTAATGCCTGGTGAATCGGCACAAGTCCTGCAGGTACAATATGGCTTTCTCTGCCTTTTTTGCCGCGGTGCCCCTTGTTCGATGTCTGGCTTCTCGAGCTCACTTCCTCAGCACCCACAAAGTATTCTATTGAATGAAAAGTATCATTCTTACACCAGCTTACCTGAAAACACACAGTTTCCTCATAAAACACAAACTCGACTAAAACAAAACATATAATTAACGAGAAAAGCTAAACTGATAGGTTTCAGACATAAAATTATGCAACTTCTACTTTGCGAGTCTCTAGCACACAGAAACCACAAATAAATTTTAATCACAAAAACCATTTTCGTAGTTGATCTCGCTTGCATTTAGCATATGCAATAAGCCGTTAAACCACAAGGTTACCCCTAGTGGACGGTGATGAAAATCACAAGACTCACCAGCCGTTGATTCGAATCACCTTTCAAATTCGTACCATTTGGGTCCCCGGCAATGTTGCCAAAAATGCTTCTCCTTAGGCATGGTCGTGTGTGAAATTGCTTCCCAGGCATAGGACATTCTATCGTGTAGTAACTCGGAAAACACCTAGGCCGTCTCCTCAAGGAAACAAGCAAAAATTTGAATGGTGATATGATTCAAAAGAAGCAAACTTCTTTTGATTTCAAACTTGGTGATGATTGGTTAATACTAAGAAATACTATTAGGATAAATCAGCTAAGCTTTGGATTTTATCCCATTGTGAAAAGGATTCTTGACCTAATTTAAAACATATCCAAGATCGTAATCAACCAAGCTTTGACGAAAAATATTTAACCAAGTTTGAACTTTGGAAAATGTGTTTTGATGGTAAAAGTAATTAATCAATGAATTGGCATCATGCTCATTGCAGGGACTCCAAGTGTCACTCATGCCCGAAATTCATTTCTCAAAGGTTAACCGAGGATGTTTAGAAATAACTCATCAGTTCAAAATCAATTACTTCAGTCGACAAAATAACACTAACCATTGATACCCAACTTAGGATCAAAATCACCCACTCAGGGATGAGAATTCATCCTCCGATTATGCCGCAATTAGACAACTCAGGCATATCGCGTGTTGAATTTAAAGCAAATATGAATGAGACATCAATTGAGTGGAAATAAAAATTAAATCCAATACTTTTTATCTAAAAGAAAAACTAAATATTATTACCAGAGTAAAAATCGGAAGTGCTCTGTATTTGGGCTAGAAGAAAAACCCTTCTCAGAAAAAGAGCTAGCAAAACCACTAAAGACCCGATATGAAGAAGATGAGACGTACATGAAAATCCTCCCCGTTTCGGTTTTTAAGAAGAAATGGGAGGAGGGTGATTCGGCCAATCTCTCCAAGATCCTCCCCTTTCCCCTTTACGTCTGTCACCCATTTAGAGAAAATCTCCGAAAATATCTCCTAAGTTTTGGGTAGTTGAAAATTCTAAATAAATTCCCGTTCCTTGTCGTTTTTACTGAATGTGCCGGTACAAAGATGAGGATGAACTGGTAGAAGAGCTATGTGTTCACGATGAACAAGTAGAAGCAAAGATGAACCGGTAGAAAGATGTTCTGATTGGACAGAACCTCGATGAACATGTACAAAAAAAGATCAATGAACTGGTATAAGCCCATTATGTTCAACGATGAACCGGTACAAGCTCTGTTTTAATGCCTGGTGAATCGGCACAAGTCCTGCAGGTACAATATGGCTTTCTCTGCCTTTTTTGCCGCGGTGCCCCTTGTTCGATGTCTGGCTTCTCGAGCTCACTTCCTCAGCACCCACAAAGTATTCTATTGAATGAAAAGTATCATTCTTACACCAGCTTACCTGAAAACACACAGTTTCCTCATAAAACACAAACTCGACTAAAACAAAACATATAATTAACGAGAAAAGCTAAACTGATAGGTTTCAGACATAAAATTATGCAACTTCTACTTTGCGAGTCTCTAGCACACAGAAACCACAAATAAATTTTAATCACAAAAACCATTTTCGTAGTTGATCTCGCTTGCATTTAGCATATGCAATAAGCCGTTAAACCACAAGGTTACCCCTAGTGGACGGTGATGAAAATCACAAGACTCACCAGCCGTTGATTCGAATCACCTTTCAAATTCGTACCATTTGGGTCCCCGGCAATGTTGCCAAAAATGCTTCTCCTTAGGCATGGTCGTGTGTGAAATTGCTTCCCAGGCATAGGACATTCTATCGTGTAGTAACTCGGAAAACACCTAGGCCGTCTCCTCAAGGAAACAAGCAAAAATTTGAATGGTGATATGATTCAAAAGAAGCAAACTTCTTTTGATTTCAAACTTGGTGATGATTGGTTAATACTAAGAAATACTATTAGGATAAATCAGCTAAGCTTTGGATTTTATCCCATTGTGAAAAGGATTCTTGACCTAATTTAAAACATATCCAAGATCGTAATCAACCAAGCTTTGACGAAAAATATTTAACCAAGTTTGAACTTTGGAAAATGTGTTTTGATGGTAAAAGTAATTAATCAATGAATTGGCATCATGCTCATTGCAGGGACTCCAAGTGTCACTCATGCCCGAAATTCAATTCTCAAAGGTTAACCGAGGATGTTTAGAAATAACTCATCAGTTCAAAATCAATTACTTCAGTCGACAAAATAACACTAACCATTGATACCCAACTTAGGATCAAAATCACCCACTCAGGGATGAGAATTCATCCTCCGATTATGCCGCAATTAGACAACTCAGGCATATCGCGTGTTGAATTTAAAGCAAATATGAATGAGACATCAATTGAGTGGAAATAAAAATTAAATCCAATACTTTTTATCTAAAAGAAAAACTAAATATTATTACCAGAGTAAAAATCGGAAGTGCTCTGTATTTGGGCTAGAAGAAAAACCCTTCTCAGAAAAAGAGCTAGCAAAACCACTAAAGACCCGATATGAAGAAGATGAGACGTACATGAAAATCCTCCCCGTTTCGGTTTTTAAGAAGAAATGGGAGGAGGGTGATTCGGCCAATCTCTCCAAGATCCTCCCCTTTCCCCTTTACGTCTGTCACCCATTTAGAGAAAATCTCCGAAAATATCTCCTAAGTTTTGGGTAGTTGAAAATTCTAAATAAATTCCCGTTCCTTGTCGTTTTTACTGAATGTGCCGGTACAAAGATGAGGATGAACTGGTAGAAGAGCTATGTGTTCACGATGAACAAGTAGAAGCAAAGATGAACCGGTAGAAAGATGTTCTGATTGGACAGAACCTCGATGAACATGTACAAAAAAAGATCAATGAACTGGTATAAGCCCATTATGTTCAACGATGAACCGGTACAAGCTCTGTTTTAATGCCTGGTGAATCGGCACAAGTCCTGCAGGTACAATATGGCTTTCTCTGCCTTTTTTGCCGCGGTGCCCCTTGTTCGATGTCTGGCTTCTCGAGCTCACTTCCTCAGCACCCACAAAGTATTCTATTGAATGAAAAGTATCATTCTTACACCAGCTTACCTGAAAACACACAGTTTCCTCATAAAACACAAACTCGACTAAAACAAAACATATAATTAACGAGAAAAGCTAAACTGATAGGTTTCAGACATAAAATTATGCAACTTCTACTTTGCGAGTCTCTAGCACACAGAAACCACAAATAAATTTTAATCACAAAAACCATTTTCGTAGTTGATCTCGCTTGCATTTAGCATATGCAATAAGCCGTTAAACCACAAGGTTACCCCTAGTGGACGGTGATGAAAATCACAAGACTCACCAGCCGTTGATTCGAATCACCTTTCAAATTCGTACCATTTGGGTCCCCGGCAATGTTGCCAAAAATGCTTCTCCTTAGGTATGGTCGTGTGTGAAATTGCTTCCCAGGCATAGGACATTCTATCGTGTAGTAACTCGGAAAACACCTAGGCCGTCTCCTCAAGGAAACAAGCAAAAATTTGAATGGTGATATGATTCAAAAGAAGCAAACTTCTTTTGATTTCAAACTTGGTGATGATTGGTTAATACTAAGAAATACTATTAGGATAAATCAGCTAAGCTTTGGATTTTATCCCATTGTGAAAAGGATTCTTGACCTAATTTAAAACATATCCAAGATCGTAATCAACCAAGCTTTGACGAAAAATATTTAATCAAAGGTTAACCGAGGATGTTTAGAAATAACTCATCAGTTCAAAATCAATTACTTCAGTCGACAAAATAACACTAACCATTGATACCCAACTTAGGATCAAAATCACCCACTCAGGGATGAGAATTCATCCTCCGATTATGCCGCAATTAGACAACTCAGGCATATCGCGTGTTGAATTTAAAGCAAATATGAATGAGACATCAATTGAGTGGAAATAAAAATTAAATCCAATACTTTTTATCTAAAAGAAAAACTAAATATTATTACCAGAGTAAAAATCGGAAGTGCTCTGTATTTGGGCTAGAAGAAAAACCCTTCTCAGAAAAAGAAAGCTAGCAAAACCACTAAAGACCCGATATGAAGAAGATGAGACGTACATGAAAATCCTCCCCGTTTCGGTTTTTAAGAAGAAATGGGAGGAGGGTGATTCGGCCAATCTCTCCAAGATCCTCCCCTTTCCCCTTTACGTCTGTCACCCATTTAGAGAAAATCTCCGAAAATATCTCCTAAGTTTTGGGTAGTTGAAAATTCTAAATAAATTCCCGTTCCTTGTCGTTTTTACTGAATGTGCCGGTACAAAGATGAGGATGAACTGGTAGAAGAGCTATGTGTTCACGATGAACAAGTAGAAGCAAAGATGAACCGGTAGAAAGATGTTCTGATTGGACAGAACCTCGATGAACATGTACAAAAAAAGATCAATGAACTGGTATAAGCCCATTATGTTCAACGATGAACCGGTACAAGCTCTGTTTTAATGCCTGGTGAATCGGCACAAGTCCTGCAGGTACAATATGGCTTTCTCTGCCTTTTTTGCCGCGGTGCCCCTTGTTCGATGTCTGGCTTCTCGAGCTCACTTCCTCAGCACCCACAAAGTATTCTATTGAATGAAAAGTATCATTCTTACACCAGCTTACCTGAAAACACACAGTTTCCTCATAAAACACAAACTCGACTAAAACAAAACATATAATTAACGAGAAAAGCTAAACTGATAGGTTTCAGACATAAAATTATGCAACTTCTACTTTGCGAGTCTCTAGCACACAGAAACCACAAATAAATTTTAATCACAAAAACCATTTTCGTAGTTGATCTCGCTTGCATTTAGCATATGCAATAAGCCGTTAAACCACAAGGTTACCCCTAGTGGACGGTGATGAAAATCACAAGACTCACCAGCCGTTGATTCGAATCACCTTTCAAATTCGTACCATTTGGGTCCCCGGCAATGTTGCCAAAAATGCTTCTCCTTAGGTATGGTCGTGTGTGAAATTGCTTCCCAGGCATAGGACATTCTATCGTGTAGTAACTCGGAAAACACCTAGGCCGTCTCCTCAAGGAAACAAGCAAAAATTTGAATGGTGATATGATTCAAAAGAAGCAAACTTCTTTTGATTTCAAACTTGGTGATGATTGGTTAATACTAAGAAATACTATTAGGATAAATCAGCTAAGCTTTGGATTTTATCCCATTGTGAAAAGGATTCTTGACCTAATTTAAAACATATCCAAGATCGTAATCAACCAAGCTTTGAGGAAAAATATTTAACCAAGTTTGAACTTTGGAAAATGTGTTTTGATGGTAAAAGTAATTAATCAACGAATTGGCATCATGCTCATTGCAGGGACTCCAAGTGTCACTCATGCCCGAAATTCAATTCTCAAAGGTTAACCGAGGATGTTTAGAAATAACTCATCAGTTCAAAATCAATTACTTCAGTCGACAAAATAACACTAACCATTGATACCCAACTTAGGATCAAAATCACCCACTCAGGGATGAGAATTCATCCTCCGATTATGCCGCAATTAGACAACTCAGGCATATCGCGTGTTGAATTTAAAGCAAATATGAATGAGACATCAATTGAGTGGAAATAAAAATTAAATCCAATACTTTTTATCTAAAAGAAAAACTAAATATTATTACCAGAGTAAAAATCGGAAGTGCTCTGTATTTGGGCTAGAAGAAAAACCCTTCTCAGAAAAAGAAAGCTAGCAAAACCACTAAAGACCCGATATGAAGAAGATGAGACGTACATGAAAATCCTCCCCGTTTCGGTTTTTAAGAAGAAATGGGAGGAGGGTGATTCGGCCAATCTCTCCAAGATCCTCCCCTTTCCCCTTTACGTCTGTCACCCATTTAGAGAAAATCTCCGAAAATATCTCCTAAGTTTTGGGTAGTTGAAAATTCTAAATAAATTCCCGTTCCTTGTCGTTTTTACTGAATGTGCCGGTACAAAGATGAGGATGAACTGGTAGAAGAGCTATGTGTTCACGATGAACAAGTAGAAGCAAAGATGAACCGGTAGAAAGATGTTCTGATTGGACAGAACCTCGATGAACATGTACAAAAAAAGATCAATGAACTGGTATAAGCCCATTATGTTCAACGATGAACCGGTACAAGCTCTGTTTTAATGCCTGGTGAATCGGCACAAGTCCTGCAGGTACAATATGGCTTTCTCTGCCTTTTTTGCCGCGGTGCCCCTTGTTCGATGTCTGGCTTCTCGAGCTCACTTCCTCAGCACCCACAAAGTATTCTATTGAATGAAAAGTATCATTCTTACACCAGCTTACCTGAAAACACACAGTTTCCTCATAAAACACAAACTCGACTAAAACAAAACATATAATTAACGAGAAAAGCTAAACTGATAGGTTTCAGACATAAAATTATGCAACTTCTACTTTGCGAGTCTCTAGCACACAGAAACCACAAATAAATTTTAATCACAAAAACCATTTTCGTAGTTGATCTCGCTTGCATTTAGCATATGCAATAAGCCGTTAAACCACAAGGTTACCCCTAGTGGACGGTGATGAAAATCACAAGACTCACCAGCCGTTGATTCGAATCACCTTTCAAATTCGTACCATTTGGGTCCCCGGCAATGTTGCCAAAAATGCTTCTCCTTAGGTATGGTCGTGTGTGAAATTGCTTCCCAGGCATAGGACATTCTATCGTGTAGTAACTCGGAAAACACCTAGGCCGTCTCCTCAAGGAAACAAGCAAAAATTTGAATGGTGATATGATTCAAAAGAAGCAAACTTCTTTTGATTTCAAACTTGGTGATGATTGGTTAATACTAAGAAATACTATTAGGATAAATCAGCTAAGCTTTGGATTTTATCCCATTGTGAAAAGGATTCTTGACCTAATTTAAAACATATCCAAGATCGTAATCAACCAAGCTTTGAGGAAAAATATTTAACCAAGTTTGAACTTTGGAAAATGTGTTTTGATGGTAAAAGTAATTAATCAACGAATTGGCATCATGCTCATTGCAGGGACTCCAAGTGTCACTCATGCCCGAAATTCAATTCTCAAAGGTTAACCGAGGATGTTTAGAAATAACTCATCAGTTCAAAATCAATTACTTCAGTCGACAAAATAACACTAACCATTGATACCCAACTTAGGATCAAAATCACCCACTCAGGGATGAGAATTCATCCTCCGATTATGCCGCAATTAGACAACTCAGGCATATCGCGTGTTGAATTTAAAGCAAATATGAATGAGACATCAATTGAGTGGAAATAAAAATTAAATCCAATACTTTTTATCTAAAAGAAAAACTAAATATTATTACCAGAGTAAAAATCGGAAGTGCTCTGTATTTGGGCTAGAAGAAAAACCCTTCTCAGAAAAAGAAAGCTAGCAAAACCACTAAAGACCCGATATGAAGAAGATGAGACGTACATGAAAATCCTCCCCGTTTCGGTTTTTAAGAAGAAATGGGAGGAGGGTGATTCGGCCAATCTCTCCAAGATCCTCCCCTTTCCCCTTTACGTCTGTCACCCATTTAGAGAAAATCTCCGAAAATATCTCCTAAGTTTTGGGTAGTTGAAAATTCTAAATAAATTCCCGTTCCTTGTCGTTTTTACTGAATGTGCCGGTACAAAGATGAGGATGAACTGGTAGAAGAGCTATGTGTTCACGATGAACAAGTAGAAGCAAAGATGAACCGGTAGAAAGATGTTCTGATTGGACAGAACCTCGATGAACATGTACAAAAAAAGATCAATGAACTGGTATAAGCCCATTATGTTCAACGATGAACCGGTACAAGCTCTGTTTTAATGCCTGGTGAATCGGCACAAGTCCTGCAGGTACAATATGGCTTTCTCTGCCTTTTTTGCCGCGGTGCCCCTTGTTCGATGTCTGGCTTCTCGAGCTCACTTCCTCAGCACCCACAAAGTATTCTATTGAATGAAAAGTATCATTCTTACACCAGCTTACCTGAAAACACACAGTTTCCTCATAAAACACAAACTCGACTAAAACAAAACATATAATTAACGAGAAAAGCTAAACTGATAGGTTTCAGACATAAAATTATGCAACTTCTACTTTGCGAGTCTCTAGCACACAGAAACCACAAATAAATTTTAATCACAAAAACCATTTTCGTAGTTGATCTCGCTTGCATTTAGCATATGCAATAAGCCGTTAAACCACAAGGTTACCCCTAGTGGACGGTGATGAAAATCACAAGACTCACCAGCCGTTGATTCGAATCACCTTTCAAATTCGTACCATTTGGGTCCCCGGCAATGTTGCCAAAAATGCTTCTCCTTAGGTATGGTCGTGTGTGAAATTGCTTCCCAGGCATAGGACATTCTATCGTGTAGTAACTCGGAAAACACCTAGGCCGTCTCCTCAAGGAAACAAGCAAAAATTTGAATGGTGATATGATTCAAAAGAAGCAAACTTCTTTTGATTTCAAACTTGGTGATGATTGGTTAATACTAAGAAATACTATTAGGATAAATCAGCTAAGCTTTGGATTTTATCCCATTGTGAAAAGGATTCTTGACCTAATTTAAAACATATCCAAGATCGTAATCAACCAAGCTTTGACGAAAAATATTTAACCAAGTTTGAACTTTGGAAAATGTGTTTTGATGGTAAAAGTAATTAATCAACGAATTGGCATCATGCTCATTGCAGGGACTCCAAGTGTCACTCATGCCCGAAATTCAATTCTCAAAGGTTAACCGAGGATGTTTAGAAATAACTCATCAGTTCAAAATCAATTACTTCAGTCGACAAAATAACACTAACCATTGATACCCAACTTAGGATCAAAATCACCCACTCAGGGATGAGAATTCATCCTCCGATTATGCCGCAATTAGACAACTCAGGCATATCGCGTGTTGAATTTAAAGCAAATATGAATGAGACATCAATTGAGTGGAAATAAAAATTAAATCCAATACTTTTTATCTAAAAGAAAAACTAAATATTATTACCAGAGTAAAAATCGGAAGTGCTCTGTATTTGGGCTAGAAGAAAAACCCTTCTCAGAAAAAGAAAGCTAGCAAAACCACTAAAGACCCGATATGAAGAAGATGAGACGTACATGAAAATCCTCCCCGTTTCGGTTTTTAAGAAGAAATGGGAGGAGGGTGATTCGGCCAATCTCTCCAAGATCCTCCCCTTTCCCCTTTACGTCTGTCACCCATTTAGAGAAAATCTCCGAAAATATCTCCTAAGTTTTGGGTAGTTGAAAATTCTAAATAAATTCCCGTTCCTTGTCGTTTTTACTGAATGTGCCGGTACAAAGATGAGGATGAACTGGTAGAAGAGCTATGTGTTCACGATGAACAAGTAGAAGCAAAGATGAACCGGTAGAAAGATGTTCTGATTGGACAGAACCTCGATGAACATGTACAAAAAAAGATCAATGAACTGGTATAAGCCCATTATGTTCAACGATGAACCGGTACAAGCTCTGTTTTAATGCCTGGTGAATCGGCACAAGTCCTGCAGGTACAATATGGCTTTCTATGCCTTTTTTGCCGCGGTGCCCCTTGTTCGATGTCTGGCTTCTCGAGCTCACTTCCTCAGCACCCACAAAGTATTCTATTGAATGAAAAGTATCATTCTTACACCAGCTTACCTGAAAACACACAGTTTCCTCATAAAACACAAACTCGACTAAAACAAAACATATAATTAACGAGAAAAGCTAAACTGATAGGTTTCAGACATAAAATTATGCAACTTCTACTTTGCGAGTCTCTAGCACACAGAAACCACAAATAAATTTTAATCACAAAAACCATTTTCGTAGTTGATCTCGCTTGCATTTAGCATATGCAATAAGCCGTTAAACCACAAGGTTACCCCTAGTGGACGGTGATGAAAATCACAAGACTCACCAGCCGTTGATTCGAATCACCTTTCAAATTCGTACCATTTGGGTCCCCGGCAATGTTGCCAAAAATGCTTCTCCTTAGGTATGGTCGTGTGTGAAATTGCTTCCCAGGCATAGGACATTCTATCGTGTAGTAACTCGGAAAACACCTAGGCCGTCTCCTCAAGGAAACAAGCAAAAATTTGAATGGTGATATGATTCAAAAGAAGCAAACTTCTTTTGATTTCAAACTTGGTGATGATTGGTTAATACTAAGAAATACTATTAGGATAAATCAGCTAAGCTTTGGATTTTATCCCATTGTGAAAAGGATTCTTGACCTAATTTAAAACATATCCAAGATCGTAATCAACCAAGCTTTGAGGAAAAATATTTAACCAAGTTTGAACTTTGGAAAATGTGTTTTGATGGTAAAAGTAATTAATCAACGAATTGGCATCATGCTCATTGCAGGGACTCCAAGTGTCACTCATGCCCGAAATTCAATTCTCAAAGGTTAACCGAGGATGTTTAGAAATAACTCATCAGTTCAAAATCAATTACTTCAGTCGACAAAATAACACTAACCATTGATACCCAACTTAGGATCAAAATCACCTACTCAGGGATGAGAATTCATCCTCCGATTATGCCGCAATTAGACAACTCAGGCATATCGCGTGTTGAATTTAAAGCAAATATGAATGAGACATCAATTGAGTGGAAATAAAAATTAAATCCAATACTTTTTATCTAAAAGAAAAACTAAATATTATTACCAGAGTAAAAATCGGAAGTGCTCTGTATTTGGGCTAGAAGAAAAACCCTTCTCAGAAAAAGAAAGCTAGCAAAACCACTAAAGACCCGATATGAAGAAGATGAGACGTACATGAAAATCCTCCCCGTTTTGGTTTTTAAGAAGAAATGGGAGGAGGGTGATTCGGCCAATCTCTCCAAGATCCTCCCCTTTCCCCTTTACGTCTGTCACCCATTTAGAGAAAATCTCCGAAAATATCTCCTAAGTTTTGGGTAGTTGAAAATTCTAAATAAATTCCCGTTCCTTGTCGTTTTTACTGAATGTGCCGGTACAAAGATGAGGATGAACTGGTAGAAGAGCTATGTGTTCACGATGAACAAGTAGAAGCAAAGATGAACCGGTAGAAAGATGTTCTGATTGGACAGAACCTCGATGAACATGTACAAAAAAAGATCAATGAACTGGTATAAGCCCATTATGTTCAACGATGAACCGGTACAAGCTCTGTTTTAATGCCTGGTGAATCGGCACAAGTCCTGCAGGTACAATATGGCTTTCTATGCCTTTTTTGCCGCGGTGCCCCTTGTTCGATGTCTGGCTTCTCGAGCTCACTTCCTCAGCACCCACAAAGTATTCTATTGAATGAAAAGTATCATTCTTACACCAGCTTACCTGAAAACACACAGTTTCCTCATAAAACACAAACTCGACTAAAACAAAACATATAATTAACGAGAAAAGCTAAACTGATAGGTTTCAGACATAAAATTATGCAACTTCTACTTTGCGAGTCTCTAGCACACAGAAACCACAAATAAATTTTAATCACAAAAACCATTTTCGTAGTTGATCTCGCTTGCATTTAGCATATGCAATAAGCCGTTAAACCACAAGGTTACCCCTAGTGGACGGTGATGAAAATCACAAGACTCACCAGCCGTTGATTCGAATCACCTTTCAAATTCGTACCATTTGGGTCCCCGGCAATGTTGCCAAAAATGCTTCTCCTTAGGTATGGTCGTGTGTGAAATTGCTTCCCAGGCATAGGACATTCTATCGTGTAGTAACTCGGAAAACACCTAGGCCGTCTCCTCAAGGAAACAAGCAAAAATTTGAATGGTGATATGATTCAAAAGAAGCAAACTTCTTTTGATTTCAAACTTGGTGATGATTGGTTAATACTAAGAAATACTATTAGGATAAATCAGCTAAGCTTTGGATTTTATCCCATTGTGAAAAGGATTCTTGACCTAATTTAAAACATATCCAAGATCGTAATCAACCAAGCTTTGACGAAAAATATTTAACCAAGTTTGAACTTTGGAAAATGTGTTTTGATGGTAAAAGTAATTAATCAACGAATTGGCATCATGCTCATTGCAGGGACTCCAAGTGTCACTCATGCCCGAAATTCAATTCTCAAAGGTTAACCGAGGATGTTTAGAAATAACTCATCAGTTCAAAATCAATTACTTCAGTCGACAAAATAACACTAACCATTGATACCCAACTTAGGATCAAAATCACCCACTCAGGGATGAGAATTCATCCTCCGATTATGCCGCAATTAGACAACTCAGGCATATCGCGTGTTGAATTTAAAGCAAATATGAATGAGACATCAATTGAGTGGAAATAAAAATTAAATCCAATACTTTTTATCTAAAAGAAAAACTAAATATTATTACCAGAGTAAAAATCGGAAGTGCTCTGTATTTGGGCTAGAAGAAAAACCCTTCTCAGAAAAAGAGCTAGCAAAACCACTAAAGACCCGATATGAAGAAGATGAGACGTACATGAAAATCCTCCCCGTTTCGGTTTTTAAGAAGAAATGGGAGGAGGGTGATTCGGCCAATCTCTCCAAGATCCTCCCCTTTCCCCTTTACGTCTGTCACCCATTTAGAGAAAATCTCCGAAAATATCTCCTAAGTTTTGGGTAGTTGAAAATTCTAAATAAATTCCCGTTCCTTGTCGTTTTTACTGAATGTGCCGGTACAAAGATGAGGATGAACTGGTAGAAGAGCTATGTGTTCACGATGAACAAGTAGAAGCAAAGATGAACCGGTAGAAAGATGTTCTGATTGGACAGAACCTCGATGAACATGTACAAAAAAAGATCAATGAACTGGTATAAGCCCATTATGTTCAACGATGAACCGGTACAAGCTCTGTTTTAATGCCTGGTGAATCGGCACAAGTCCTGCAGGTACAATATGGCTTTCTCTGCCTTTTTTGCCGCGGTGCCCCTTGTTCGATGTCTGGCTTCTCGAGCTCACTTCCTCAGCACCCACAAAGTATTCTATTGAATGAAAAGTATAATTCTTACACCAGCTTACCTGAAAACACACAGTTTCCTCATAAAACACAAACTCGACTAAAACAAAACATATAATTAACGAGAAAAGCTAAACTGATAGGTTTCAGACATAAAATTATGCAACTTCTACTTTGCGAGTCTCTAGCACACAGAAACCACAAATAAATTTTAATCACAAAAACCATTTTCGTAGTTGATCTCGCTTGCATTTAGCATATGCAATAAGCCGTTAAACCACAAGGTTACCCCTAGTGGACGGTGATGAAAATCACAAGACTCACCAGCCGTTGATTCGAATCACCTTTCAAATTCGTACCATTTGGGTCCCCGGCAATGTTGCCAAAAATGCTTCTCCTTAGGTATGGTCGTGTGTGAAATTGCTTCCCAGGCATAGGACATTCTATCGTGTAGTAACTCGGAAAACACCTAGGCCGTCTCCTCAAGGAAACAAGCAAAAATTTGAATGGTGATATGATTCAAAAGAAGCAAACTTCTTTTGATTTCAAACTTGGTGATGATTGGTTAATACTAAGAAATACTATTAGGATAAATCAGCTAAGCTTTGGATTTTATCCCATTGTGAAAAGGATTCTTGACCTAATTTAAAACATATCCAAGATCGTAATCAACCAAGCTTTGAGGAAAAATATTTAACCAAGTTTGAACTTTGGAAAATGTGTTTTGATGGTAAAAGTAATTAATCAACGAATTGGCATCATGCTCATTGCAGGGACTCCAAGTGTCACTCATGCCCGAAATTCAATTCTCAAAGGTTAACCGAGGATGTTTAGAAATAACTCATCAGTTCAAAATCAATTACTTCAGTCGACAAAATAACACTAACCATTGATACCCAACTTAGGATCAAAATCACCTACTCAGGGATGAGAATTCATCCTCCGATTATGCCGCAATTAGACAACTCAGGCATATCGCGTGTTGAATTTAAAGCAAATATGAATGAGACATCAATTGAGTGGAAATAAAAATTAAATCCAATACTTTTTATCTAAAAGAAAAACTAAATATTATTACCAGAGTAAAAATCGGAAGTGCTCTGTATTTGGGCTAGAAGAAAAACCCTTCTCAGAAAAAGAAAGCTAGCAAAACCACTAAAGAC
This sequence comes from Ilex aquifolium, assembly GCA_951799425.1. NCBI lineage: Eukaryota > Viridiplantae > Streptophyta > Magnoliopsida > Aquifoliales > Aquifoliaceae > Ilex > Ilex aquifolium. The sequence goes on from OX637400.1 coordinate 24,294,860, forward strand.
CCGATATGAAGAAGATGAGACGTACATGAAAATCCTCCCCGTTTTGGTTTTTAAGAAGAAATGGGAGGAGGGTGATTCGGCCAATCTCTCCAAGATCCTCCCCTTTCCCCTTTACGTCTGTCACCCATTTAGAGAAAATCTCCGAAAATATCTCCTAAGTTTTGGGTAGTTGAAAATTCTAAATAAATTCCCGTTCCTTGTCGTTTTTACTGAATGTGCCGGTACAAAGATGAGGATGAACTGGTAGAAGAGCTATGTGTTCACGATGAACAAGTAGAAGCAAAGATGAACCGGTAGAAAGATGTTCTGATTGGACAGAACCTCGATGAACATGTACAAAAAAAGATCAATGAACTGGTATAAGCCCATTATGTTCAACGATGAACCGGTACAAGCTCTGTTTTAATGCCTGGTGAATCGGCACAAGTCCTGCAGGTACAATATGGCTTTCTATGCCTTTTTTGCCGCGGTGCCCCTTGTTCGATGTCTGGCTTCTCGAGCTCACTTCCTCAGCACCCACAAAGTATTCTATTGAATGAAAAGTATCATTCTTACACCAGCTTACCTGAAAACACACAGTTTCCTCATAAAACACAAACTCGACTAAAACAAAACATATAATTAACGAGAAAAGCTAAACTGATAGGTTTCAGACATAAAATTATGCAACTTCTACTTTGCGAGTCTCTAGCACACAGAAACCACAAATAAATTTTAATCACAAAAACCATTTTCGTAGTTGATCTCGCTTGCATTTAGCATATGCAATAAGCCGTTAAACCACAAGGTTACCCCTAGTGGACGGTGATGAAAATCACAAGACTCACCAGCCGTTGATTCGAATCACCTTTCAAATTCGTACCATTTGGGTCCCCGGCAATGTTGCCAAAAATGCTTCTCCTTAGGTATGGTCGTGTGTGAAATTGCTTCCCAGGCATAGGACATTCTATCGTGTAGTAACTCGGAAAACACCTAGGCCGTCTCCTCAAGGAAACAAGCAAAAATTTGAATGGTGATATGATTCAAAAGAAGCAAACTTCTTTTGATTTCAAACTTGGTGATGATTGGTTAATACTAAGAAATACTATTAGGATAAATCAGCTAAGCTTTGGATTTTATCCCATTGTGAAAAGGATTCTTGACCTAATTTAAAACATATCCAAGATCGTAATCAACCAAGCTTTGACGAAAAATATTTAACCAAGTTTGAACTTTGGAAAATGTGTTTTGATGGTAAAAGTAATTAATCAACGAATTGGCATCATGCTCATTGCAGGGACTCCAAGTGTCACTCATGCCCGAAATTCAATTCTCAAAGGTTAACCGAGGATGTTTAGAAATAACTCATCAGTTCAAAATCAATTACTTCAGTCGACAAAATAACACTAACCATTGATACCCAACTTAGGATCAAAATCACCCACTCAGGGATGAGAATTCATCCTCCGATTATGCCGCAATTAGACAACTCAGGCATATCGCGTGTTGAATTTAAAGCAAATATGAATGAGACATCAATTGAGTGGAAATAAAAATTAAATCCAATACTTTTTATCTAAAAGAAAAACTAAATATTATTACCAGAGTAAAAATCGGAAGTGCTCTGTATTTGGGCTAGAAGAAAAACCCTTCTCAGAAAAAGAGCTAGCAAAACCACTAAAGACCCGATATGAAGAAGATGAGACGTACATGAAAATCCTCCCCGTTTCGGTTTTTAAGAAGAAATGGGAGGAGGGTGATTCGGCCAATCTCTCCAAGATCCTCCCCTTTCCCCTTTACGTCTGTCACCCATTTAGAGAAAATCTCCGAAAATATCTCCTAAGTTTTGGGTAGTTGAAAATTCTAAATAAATTCCCGTTCCTTGTCGTTTTTACTGAATGTGCCGGTACAAAGATGAGGATGAACTGGTAGAAGAGCTATGTGTTCACGATGAACAAGTAGAAGCAAAGATGAACCGGTAGAAAGATGTTCTGATTGGACAGAACCTCGATGAACATGTACAAAAAAAGATCAATGAACTGGTATAAGCCCATTATGTTCAACGATGAACCGGTACAAGCTCTGTTTTAATGCCTGGTGAATCGGCACAAGTCCTGCAGGTACAATATGGCTTTCTCTGCCTTTTTTGCCGCGGTGCCCCTTGTTCGATGTCTGGCTTCTCGAGCTCACTTCCTCAGCACCCACAAAGTATTCTATTGAATGAAAAGTATAATTCTTACACCAGCTTACCTGAAAACACACAGTTTCCTCATAAAACACAAACTCGACTAAAACAAAACATATAATTAACGAGAAAAGCTAAACTGATAGGTTTCAGACATAAAATTATGCAACTTCTACTTTGCGAGTCTCTAGCACACAGAAACCACAAATAAATTTTAATCACAAAAACCATTTTCGTAGTTGATCTCGCTTGCATTTAGCATATGCAATAAGCCGTTAAACCACAAGGTTACCCCTAGTGGACGGTGATGAAAATCACAAGACTCACCAGCCGTTGATTCGAATCACCTTTCAAATTCGTACCATTTGGGTCCCCGGCAATGTTGCCAAAAATGCTTCTCCTTAGGTATGGTCGTGTGTGAAATTGCTTCCCAGGCATAGGACATTCTATCGTGTAGTAACTCGGAAAACACCTAGGCCGTCTCCTCAAGGAAACAAGCAAAAATTTGAATGGTGATATGATTCAAAAGAAGCAAACTTCTTTTGATTTCAAACTTGGTGATGATTGGTTAATACTAAGAAATACTATTAGGATAAATCAGCTAAGCTTTGGATTTTATCCCATTGTGAAAAGGATTCTTGACCTAATTTAAAACATATCCAAGATCGTAATCAACCAAGCTTTGAGGAAAAATATTTAACCAAGTTTGAACTTTGGAAAATGTGTTTTGATGGTAAAAGTAATTAATCAACGAATTGGCATCATGCTCATTGCAGGGACTCCAAGTGTCACTCATGCCCGAAATTCAATTCTCAAAGGTTAACCGAGGATGTTTAGAAATAACTCATCAGTTCAAAATCAATTACTTCAGTCGACAAAATAACACTAACCATTGATACCCAACTTAGGATCAAAATCACCCACTCAGGGATGAGAATTCATCCTCCGATTATGCCGCAATTAGACAACTCAGGCATATCGCGTGTTGAATTTAAAGCAAATATGAATGAGACATCAATTGAGTGGAAATAAAAATTAAATCCAATACTTTTTATCTAAAAGAAAAACTAAATATTATTACCAGAGTAAAAATCGGAAGTGCTCTGTATTTGGGCTAGAAGAAAAACCCTTCTCAGAAAAAGAGCTAGCAAAACCACTAAAGACCCGATATGAAGAAGATGAGACGTACATGAAAATCCTCCCCGTTTCGGTTTTTAAGAAGAAATGGGAGGAGGGTGATTCGGCCAATCTCTCCAAGATCCTCCCCTTTCCCCTTTACGTCTGTCACCCATTTAGAGAAAATCTCCGAAAATATCTCCTAAGTTTTGGGTAGTTGAAAATTCTAAATAAATTCCCGTTCCTTGTCGTTTTTACTGAATGTGCCGGTACAAAGATGAGGATGAACTGGTAGAAGAGCTATGTGTTCACGATGAACAAGTAGAAGCAAAGATGAACCGGTAGAAAGATGTTCTGATTGGACAGAACCTCGATGAACATGTACAAAAAAAGATCAATGAACTGGTATAAGCCCATTATGTTCAACGATGAACCGGTACAAGCTCTGTTTTAATGCCTGGTGAATCGGCACAAGTCCTGCAGGTACAATATGGCTTTCTCTGCCTTTTTTGCCGCGGTGCCCCTTGTTCGATGTCTGGCTTCTCGAGCTCACTTCCTCAGCACCCACAAAGTATTCTATTGAATGAAAAGTATCATTCTTACACCAGCTTACCTGAAAACACACAGTTTCCTCATAAAACACAAACTCGACTAAAACAAAACATATAATTAACGAGAAAAGCTAAACTGATAGGTTTCAGACATAAAATTATGCAACTTCTACTTTGCGAGTCTCTAGCACACAGAAACCACAAATAAATTTTAATCACAAAAACCATTTTCGTAGTTGATCTCGCTTGCATTTAGCATATGCAATAAGCCGTTAAACCACAAGGTTACCCCTAGTGGACGGTGATGAAAATCACAAGACTCACCAGCCGTTGATTCGAATCACCTTTCAAATTCGTACCATTTGGGTCCCCGGCAATGTTGCCAAAAATGCTTCTCCTTAGGTATGGTCGTGTGTGAAATTGCTTCCCAGGCATAGGACATTCTATCGTGTAGTAACTCGGAAAACACCTAGGCCGTCTCCTCAAGGAAACAAGCAAAAATTTGAATGGTGATATGATTCAAAAGAAGCAAACTTCTTTTGATTTCAAACTTGGTGATGATTGGTTAATACTAAGAAATACTATTAGGATAAATCAGCTAAGCTTTGGATTTTATCCCATTGTGAAAAGGATTCTTGACCTAATTTAAAACATATCCAAGATCGTAATCAACCAAGCTTTGACGAAAAATATTTAACCAAGTTTGAACTTTGGAAAATGTGTTTTGATGGTAAAAGTAATTAATCAACGAATTGGCATCATGCTCATTGCAGGGACTCCAAGTGTCACTCATGCCCGAAATTCAATTCTCAAAGGTTAACCGAGGATGTTTAGAAATAACTCATCAGTTCAAAATCAATTACTTCAGTCGACAAAATAACACTAACCATTGATACCCAACTTAGGATCAAAATCACCCACTCAGGGATGAGAATTCATCCTCCGATTATGCCGCAATTAGACAACTCAGGCATATCGCGTGTTGAATTTAAAGCAAATATGAATGAGACATCAATTGAGTGGAAATAAAAATTAAATCCAATACTTTTTATCTAAAAGAAAAACTAAATATTATTACCAGAGTAAAAATCGGAAGTGCTCTGTATTTGGGCTAGAAGAAAAACCCTTCTCAGAAAAAGAGCTAGCAAAACCACTAAAGACCCGATATGAAGAAGATGAGACGTACATGAAAATCCTCCCCGTTTCGGTTTTTAAGAAGAAATGGGAGGAGGGTGATTCGGCCAATCTCTCCAAGATCCTCCCCTTTCCCCTTTACGTCTGTCACCCATTTAGAGAAAATCTCCGAAAATATCTCCTAAGTTTTGGGTAGTTGAAAATTCTAAATAAATTCCCGTTCCTTGTCGTTTTTACTGAATGTGCCGGTACAAAGATGAGGATGAACTGGTAGAAGAGCTATGTGTTCACGATGAACAAGTAGAAGCAAAGATGAACCGGTAGAAAGATGTTCTGATTGGACAGAACCTCGATGAACATGTACAAAAAAAGATCAATGAACTGGTATAAGCCCATTATGTTCAACGATGAACCGGTACAAGCTCTGTTTTAATGCCTGGTGAATCGGCACAAGTCCTGCAGGTACAATATGGCTTTCTCTGCCTTTTTTGCCGCGGTGCCCCTTGTTCGATGTCTGGCTTCTCGAGCTCACTTCCTCAGCACCCACAAAGTATTCTATTGAATGAAAAGTATCATTCTTACACCAGCTTACCTGAAAACACACAGTTTCCTCATAAAACACAAACTCGACTAAAACAAAACATATAATTAACGAGAAAAGCTAAACTGATAGGTTTCAGACATAAAATTATGCAACTTCTACTTTGCGAGTCTCTAGCACACAGAAACCACAAATAAATTTTAATCACAAAAACCATTTTCGTAGTTGATCTCGCTTGCATTTAGCATATGCAATAAGCCGTTAAACCACAAGGTTACCCCTAGTGGACGGTGATGAAAATCACAAGACTCACCAGCCGTTGATTCGAATCACCTTTCAAATTCGTACCATTTGGGTCCCCGGCAATGTTGCCAAAAATGCTTCTCCTTAGGTATGGTCGTGTGTGAAATTGCTTCCCAGGCATAGGACATTCTATCGTGTAGTAACTCGGAAAACACCTAGGCCGTCTCCTCAAGGAAACAAGCAAAAATTTGAATGGTGATATGATTCAAAAGAAGCAAACTTCTTTTGATTTCAAACTTGGTGATGATTGGTTAATACTAAGAAATACTATTAGGATAAATCAGCTAAGCTTTGGATTTTATCCCATTGTGAAAAGGATTCTTGACCTAATTTAAAACATATCCAAGATCGTAATCAACCAAGCTTTGACGAAAAATATTTAACCAAGTTTGAACTTTGGAAAATGTGTTTTGATGGTAAAAGTAATTAATCAACGAATTGGCATCATGCTCATTGCAGGGACTCCAAGTGTCACTCATGCCCGAAATTCAATTCTCAAAGGTTAACCGAGGATGTTTAGAAATAACTCATCAGTTCAAAATCAATTACTTCAGTCGACAAAATAACACTAACCATTGATACCCAACTTAGGATCAAAATCACCCACTCAGGGATGAGAATTCATCCTCCGATTATGCCGCAATTAGACAACTCAGGCATATCGCGTGTTGAATTTAAAGCAAATATGAATGAGACATCAATTGAGTGGAAATAAAAATTAAATCCAATACTTTTTATCTAAAAGAAAAACTAAATATTATTACCAGAGTAAAAATCGGAAGTGCTCTGTATTTGGGCTAGAAGAAAAACCCTTCTCAGAAAAAGAGCTAGCAAAACCACTAAAGACCCGATATGAAGAAGATGAGACGTACATGAAAATCCTCCCCGTTTCGGTTTTTAAGAAGAAATGGGAGGAGGGTGATTCGGCCAATCTCTCCAAGATCCTCCCCTTTCCCCTTTACGTCTGTCACCCATTTAGAGAAAATCTCCGAAAATATCTCCTAAGTTTTGGGTAGTTGAAAATTCTAAATAAATTCCCGTTCCTTGTCGTTTTTACTGAATGTGCCGGTACAAAGATGAGGATGAACTGGTAGAAGAGCTATGTGTTCACGATGAACAAGTAGAAGCAAAGATGAACCGGTAGAAAGATGTTCTGATTGGACAGAACCTCGATGAACATGTACAAAAAAAGATCAATGAACTGGTATAAGCCCATTATGTTCAACGATGAACCGGTACAAGCTCTGTTTTAATGCCTGGTGAATCGGCACAAGTCCTGCAGGTACAATATGGCTTTCTCTGCCTTTTTTGCCGCGGTGCCCCTTGTTCGATGTCTGGCTTCTCGAGCTCACTTCCTCAGCACCCACAAAGTATTCTATTGAATGAAAAGTATCATTCTTACACCAGCTTACCTGAAAACACACAGTTTCCTCATAAAACACAAACTCGACTAAAACAAAACATATAATTAACGAGAAAAGCTAAACTGATAGGTTTCAGACATAAAATTATGCAACTTCTACTTTGCGAGTCTCTAGCACACAGAAACCACAAATAAATTTTAATCACAAAAACCATTTTCGTAGTTGATCTCGCTTGCATTTAGCATATGCAATAAGCCGTTAAACCACAAGGTTACCCCTAGTGGACGGTGATGAAAATCACAAGACTCACCAGCCGTTGATTCGAATCACCTTTCAAATTCGTACCATTTGGGTCCCCGGCAATGTTGCCAAAAATGCTTCTCCTTAGGTATGGTCGTGTGTGAAATTGCTTCCCAGGCATAGGACATTCTATCGTGTAGTAACTCGGAAAACACCTAGGCCGTCTCCTCAAGGAAACAAGCAAAAATTTGAATGGTGATATGATTCAAAAGAAGCAAACTTCTTTTGATTTCAAACTTGGTGATGATTGGTTAATACTAAGAAATACTATTAGGATAAATCAGCTAAGCTTTGGATTTTATCCCATTGTGAAAAGGATTCTTGACCTAATTTAAAACATATCCAAGATCGTAATCAACCAAGCTTTGACGAAAAATATTTAACCAAGTTTGAACTTTGGAAAATGTGTTTTGATGGTAAAAGTAATTAATCAATGAATTGGCATCATGCTCATTGCAGGGACTCCAAGTGTCACTCATGCCCGAAATTCAATTCTCAAAGGTTAACCGAGGATGTTTAGAAATAACTCATCAGTTCAAAATCAATTACTTCAGTCGACAAAATAACACTAACCATTGATACCCAACTTAGGATCAAAATCACCCACTCAGGGATGAGAATTCATCCTCCGATTATGCCGCAATTAGACAACTCAGGCATATCGCGTGTTGAATTTAAAGCAAATATGAATGAGACATCAATTGAGTGGAAATAAAAATTAAATCCAATACTTTTTATCTAAAAGAAAAACTAAATATTATTACCAGAGTAAAAATCGGAAGTGCTCTGTATTTGGGCTAGAAGAAAAACCCTTCTCAGAAAAAGAGCTAGCAAAACCACTAAAGACCCGATATGAAGAAGATGAGACGTACATGAAAATCCTCCCCGTTTCGGTTTTTAAGAAGAAATGGGAGGAGGGTGATTCGGCCAATCTCTCCAAGATCCTCCCCTTTCCCCTTTACGTCTGTCACCCATTTAGAGAAAATCTCCGAAAATATCTCCTAAGTTTTGGGTAGTTGAAAATTCTAAATAAATTCCCGTTCCTTGTCGTTTTTACTGAATGTGCCGGTACAAAGATGAGGATGAACTGGTAGAAGAGCTATGTGTTCACGATGAACAAGTAGAAGCAAAGATGAACCGGTAGAAAGATGTTCTGATTGGACAGAACCTCGATGAACATGTACAAAAAAAGATCAATGAACTGGTATAAGCCCATTATGTTCAACGATGAACCGGTACAAGCTCTGTTTTAATGCCTGGTGAATCGGCACAAGTCCTGCAGGTACAATATGGCTTTCTCTGCCTTTTTTGCCGCGGTGCCCCTTGTTCGATGTCTGGCTTCTCGAGCTCACTTCCTCAGCACCCACAAAGTATTCTATTGAATGAAAAGTATCATTCTTACACCAGCTTACCTGAAAACACACAGTTTCCTCATAAAACACAAACTCGACTAAAACAAAACATATAATTAACGAGAAAAGCTAAACTGATAGGTTTCAGACATAAAATTATGCAACTTCTACTTTGCGAGTCTCTAGCACACAGAAACCACAAATAAATTTTAATCACAAAAACCATTTTCGTAGTTGATCTCGCTTGCATTTAGCATATGCAATAAGCCGTTAAACCACAAGGTTACCCCTAGTGGACGGTGATGAAAATCACAAGACTCACCAGCCGTTGATTCGAATCACCTTTCAAATTCGTACCATTTGGGTCCCCGGCAATGTTGCCAAAAATGCTTCTCCTTAGGTATGGTCGTGTGTGAAATTGCTTCCCAGGCATAGGACATTCTATCGTGTAGTAACTCGGAAAACACCTAGGCCGTCTCCTCAAGGAAACAAGCAAAAATTTGAATGGTGATATGATTCAAAAGAAGCAAACTTCTTTTGATTTCAAACTTGGTGATGATTGGTTAATACTAAGAAATACTATTAGGATAAATCAGCTAAGCTTTGGATTTTATCCCATTGTGACAAGGATTCTTGACCTAATTTAAAACATATCCAAGATCGTAATCAACCAAGCTTTGACGAAAAATATTTAACCAAGTTTGAACTTTGGAAAATGTGTTTTGATGGTAAAAGTAATTAATCAATGAATTGGCATCATGCTCATTGCAGGGACTCCAAGTGTCACTCATGCCCGAAATTCAATTCTCAAAGGTTAACCGAGGATGTTTAGAAATAACTCATCAGTTCAAAATCAATTACTTCAGTCGACAAAATAACACTAACCATTGATACCCAACTTAGGATCAAAATCACCCACTCAGGGATGAGAATTCATCCTCCGATTATGCCGCAATTAGACAACTCAGGCATATCGCGTGTTGAATTTAAAGCAAATATGAATGAGACATCAATTGAGTGGAAATAAAAATTAAATCCAATACTTTTTATCTAAAAGAAAAACTAAATATTATTACCAGAGTAAAAATCGGAAGTGCTCTGTATTTGGGCTAGAAGAAAAACCCTTCTCAGAAAAAGAGCTAGCAAAACCACTAAAGACCCGATATGAAGAAGATGAGACGTACATGAAAATCCTCCCCGTTTCGGTTTTTAAGAAGAAATGGGAGGAGGGTGATTCGGCCAATCTCTCCAAGATCCTCCCCTTTCCCCTTTACGTCTGTCACCCATTTAGAGAAAATCTCCGAAAATATCTCCTAAGTTTTGGGTAGTTGAAAATTCTAAATAAATTCCTGTTCCTTGTCGTTTTTACTGAATGTGCCGGTACAAAGATGAGGATGAACTGGTAGAAGAGCTATGTGTTCACGATGAACAAGTAGAAGCAAAGATGAACCGGTAGAAAGATGTTCTGATTGGACAGAACCTCGATGAACATGTACAAAAAAAGATCAATGAACTGGTATAAGCCCATTATGTTCAACGATGAACCGGTACAAGCTCTGTTTTAATGCCTGGTGAATCGGCACAAGTCCTGCAGGTACAATATGGCTTTCTCTGCCTTTTTTGCCGCGGTGCCCCTTGTTCGATGTCTGGCTTCTCGAGCTCACTTCCTCAGCACCCACAAAGTATTCTATTGAATGAAAAGTATCATTCTTACACCAGCTTACCTGAAAACACACAGTTTCCTCATAAAACACAAACTCGACTAAAACAAAACATATAATTAACGAGAAAAGCTAAACTGATAGGTTTCAGACATAAAATTATGCAACTTCTACTTTGCGAGTCTCTAGCACACAGAAACCACAAATAAATTTTAATCACAAAAACCATTTTCGTAGTTGATCTCGCTTGCATTTAGCATATGCAATAAGCCGTTAAACCACAAGGTTACCCCTAGTGGACGGTGATGAAAATCACAAGACTCACCAGCCGTTGATTCGAATCACCTTTCAAATTCGTACCATTTGGGTCCCCGGCAATGTTGCCAAAAATGCTTCTCCTTAGGTATGGTCGTGTGTGAAATTGCTTCCCAGGCATAGGACATTCTATCGTGTAGTAACTCGGAAAACACCTAGGCCGTCTCCTCAAGGAAACAAGCAAAAATTTGAATGGTGATATGATTCAAAAGAAGCAAACTTCTTTTGATTTCAAACTTGGTGATGATTGGTTAATACTAAGAAATACTATTAGGATAAATCAGCTAAGCTTTGGATTTTATCCCATTGTGACAAGGATTCTTGACCTAATTTAAAACATATCCAAGATCGTAATCAACCAAGCTTTGACGAAAAATATTTAACCAAGTTTGAACTTTGGAAAATGTGTTTTGATGGTAAAAGTAATTAATCAATGAATTGGCATCATGCTCATTGCAGGGACTCCAAGTGTCACTCATGCCCGAAATTCAATTCTCAAAGGTTAACCGAGGATGTTTAGAAATAACTCATCAGTTCAAAATCAATTACTTCAGTCGACAAAATAACACTAACCATTGATACCCAACTTAGGATCAAAATCACCCACTCAGGGATGAGAATTCATCCTCCGATTATGCCGCAATTAGACAACTCAGGCATATCGCGTGTTGAATTTAAAGCAAATATGAATGAGACATCAATTGAGTGGAAATAAAAATTAAATCCAATACTTTTTATCTAAAAGAAAAACTAAATATTATTACCAGAGTAAAAATCGGAAGTGCTCTGTATTTGGGCTAGAAGAAAAACCCTTCTCAGAAAAAGAGCTAGCAAAACCACTAAAGACCCGATATGAAGAAGATGAGACGTACATGAAAATCCTCCCCGTTTCGGTTTTTAAGAAGAAATGGGAGGAGGGTGATTCGGCCAATCTCTCCAAGATCCTCCCCTTTCCCCTTTACGTCTGTCACCCATTTAGAGAAAATCTCCGAAAATATCTCCTAAGTTTTGGGTAGTTGAAAATTCTAAATAAATTCCTGTTCCTTGTCGTTTTTACTGAATGTGCCGGTACAAAGATGAGGATGAACTGGTAGAAGAGCTATGTGTTCACGATGAACAAGTAGAAGCAAAGATGAACCGGTAGAAAGATGTTCTGATTGGACAGAACCTCGATGAACATGTACAAAAAAAGATCAATGAACTGGTATAAGCCCATTATGTTCAACGATGAACCGGTACAAGCTCTGTTTTAATGCCTGGTGAATCGGCACAAGTCCTGCAGGTACAATATGGCTTTCTCTGCCTTTTTTGCCGCGGTGCCCCTTGTTCGATGTCTGGCTTCTCGAGCTCACTTCCTCAGCACCCACAAAGTATTCTATTGAATGAAAAGTATCATTCTTACACCAGCTTACCTGAAAACACACAGTTTCCTCATAAAACACAAACTCGACTAAAACAAAACATATAATTAACGAGAAAAGCTAAACTGATAGGTTTCAGACATAAAATTATGCAACTTCTACTTTGCGAGTCTCTAGCACACAGAAACCACAAATAAATTTTAATCACAAAAACCATTTTCGTAGTTGATCTCGCTTGCATTTAGCATATGCAATAAGCCGTTAAACCACAAGGTTACCCCTAGTGGACGGTGATGAAAATCACAAGACTCACCAGCCGTTGATTCGAATCACCTTTCAAATTCGTACCATTTGGGTCCCCGGCAATGTTGCCAAAAATGCTTCTCCTTAGGTATGGTCGTGTGTGAAATTGCTTCCCAGGCATAGGACATTCTATCGTGTAGTAACTCGGAAAACACCTAGGCCGTCTCCTCAAGGAAACAAGCAAAAATTTGAATGGTGATATGATTCAAAAGAAGCAAACTTCTTTTGATTTCAAACTTGGTGATGATTGGTTAATACTAAGAAATACTATTAGGATAAATCAGCTAAGCTTTGGATTTTATCCCATTGTGACAAGGATTCTTGACCTAATTTAAAACATATCCAAGATCGTAATCAACCAAGCTTTGACGAAAAATATTTAACCAAGTTTGAACTTTGGAAAATGTGTTTTGATGGTAAAAGTAATTAATCAATGAATTGGCATCATGCTCATTGCAGGGACTCCAAGTGTCACTCATGCCCGAAATTCAATTCTCAAAGGTTAACCGAGGATGTTTAGAAATAACTCATCAGTTCAAAATCAATTACTTCAGTCGACAAAATAACACTAACCATTGATACCCAACTTAGGATCAAAATCACCCACTCAGGGATGAGAATTCATCCTCCGATTATGCCGCAATTAGACAACTCAGGCATATCGCGTGTTGAATTTAAAGCAAATATGAATGAGACATCAATTGAGTGGAAATAAAAATTAAATCCAATACTTTTTATCTAAAAGAAAAACTAAATATTATTACCAGAGTAAAAATCGGAAGTGCTCTGTATTTGGGCTAGAAGAAAAACCCTTCTCAGAAAAAGAGCTAGCAAAACCACTAAAGACCCGATATGAAGAAGATGAGACGTACATGAAAATCCTCCCCGTTTCGGTTTTTAAGAAGAAATGGGAGGAGGGTGATTCGGCCAATCTCTCCAAGATCCTCCCCTTTCCCCTTTACGTCTGTCACCCATTTAGAGAAAATCTCCGAAAATATCTCCTAAGTTTTGGGTAGTTGAAAATTCTAAATAAATTCCTGTTCCTTGTCGTTTTTACTGAATGTGCCGGTACAAAGATGAGGATGAACTGGTAGAAGAGCTATGTGTTCACGATGAACAAGTAGAAGCAAAGATGAACCGGTAGAAAGATGTTCTGATTGGACAGAACCTCGATGAACATGTACAAAAAAAGATCAATGAACTGGTATAAGCCCATTATGTTCAACGATGAACCGGTACAAGCTCTGTTTTAATGCCTGGTGAATCGGCACAAGTCCTGCAGGTACAATATGGCTTTCTCTGCCTTTTTTGCCGCGGTGCCCCTTGTTCGATGTCTGGCTTCTCGAGCTCACTTCCTCAGCACCCACAAAGTATTCTATTGAATGAAAAGTATCATTCTTACACCAGCTTACCTGAAAACACACAGTTTCCTCATAAAACACAAACTCGACTAAAACAAAACATATAATTAACGAGAAAAGCTAAACTGATAGGTTTCAGACATAAAATTATGCAACTTCTACTTTGCGAGTCTCTAGCACACAGAAACCACAAATAAATTTTAATCACAAAAACCATTTTCGTAGTTGATCTCGCTTGCATTTAGCATATGCAATAAGCCGTTAAACCACAAGGTTACCCCTAGTGGACGGTGATGAAAATCACAAGACTCACCAGCCGTTGATTCGAATCACCTTTCAAATTCGTACCATTTGGGTCCCCGGCAATGTTGCCAAAAATGCTTCTCCTTAGGTATGGTCGTGTGTGAAATTGCTTCCCAGGCATAGGACATTCTATCGTGTAGTAACTCGGAAAACACCTAGGCCGTCTCCTCAAGGAAACAAGCAAAAATTTGAATGGTGATATGATTCAAAAGAAGCAAACTTCTTTTGATTTCAAACTTGGTGATGATTGGTTAATACTAAGAAATACTATTAGGATAAATCAGCTAAGCTTTGGATTTTATCCCATTGTGAAAAGGATTCTTGACCTAATTTAAAACATATCCAAGATCGTAATCAACCAAGCTTTGAGGAAAAATATTTAACCAAGTTTGAACTTTGGAAAATGTGTTTTGATGGTAAAAGTAATTAATCAACGAATTGGCATCATGCTCATTGCAGGGACTCCAAGTGTCACTCATGCCCGAAATTCAATTCTCAAAGGTTAACCGAGGATGTTTAGAAATAACTCATCAGTTCAAAATCAATTACTTCAGTCGACAAAATAACACTAACCATTGATACCCAACTTAGGATCAAAATCACCCACTCAGGGATGAGAATTCATCCTCCGATTATGCCGCAATTAGACAACTCAGGCATATCGCGTGTTGAATTTAAAGCAAATATGAATGAGACATCAATTGAGTGGAAATAAAAATTAAATCCAATACTTTTTATCTAAAAGAAAAACTAAATATTATTACCAGAGTAAAAATCGGAAGTGCTCTGTATTTGGGCTAGAAGAAAAACCCTTCTCAGAAAAAGAGCTAGCAAAACCACTAAAGACCCGATATGAAGAAGATGAGACGTACATGAAAATCCTCCCCGTTTCGGTTTTTAAGAAGAAATGGGAGGAGGGTGATTCGGCCAATCTCTCCAAGATCCTCCCCTTTCCCCTTTACGTCTGTCACCCATTTAGAGAAAATCTCCGAAAATATCTCCTAAGTTTTGGGTAGTTGAAAATTCTAAATAAATTCCCGTTCCTTGTCGTTTTTACTGAATGTGCCGGTACAAAGATGAGGATGAACTGGTAGAAGAGCTATGTGTTCACGATGAACAAGTAGAAGCAAAGATGAACCGGTAGAAAGATGTTCTGATTGGACAGAACCTCGATGAACATGTACAAAAAAAGATCAATGAACTGGTATAAGCCCATTATGTTCAACGATGAACCGGTACAAGCTCTGTTTTAATGCCTGGTGAATCGGCACAAGTCCTGCAGGTACAATATGGCTTTCTCTGCCTTTTTTGCCGCGGTGCCCCTTGTTCGATGTCTGGCTTCTCGAGCTCACTTCCTCAGCACCCACAAAGTATTCTATTGAATGAAAAGTATCATTCTTACACCAGCTTACCTGAAAACACACAGTTTCCTCATAAAACACAAACTCGACTAAAACAAAACATATAATTAACGAGAAAAGCTAAACTGATAGGTTTCAGACATAAAATTATGCAACTTCTACTTTGCGAGTCTCTAGCACACAGAAACCACAAATAAATTTTAATCACAAAAACCATTTTCGTAGTTGATCTCGCTTGCATTTAGCATATGCAATAAGCCGTTAAACCACAAGGTTACCCCTAGTGGACGGTGATGAAAATCACAAGACTCACCAGCCGTTGATTCGAATCACCTTTCAAATTCGTACCATTTGGGTCCCCGGCAATGTTGCCAAAAATGCTTCTCCTTAGGTATGGTCGTGTGTGAAATTGCTTCCCAGGCATAGGACATTCTATCGTGTAGTAACTCGGAAAACACCTAGGCCGTCTCCTCAAGGAAACAAGCAAAAATTTGAATGGTGATATGATTCAAAAGAAGCAAACTTCTTTTGATTTCAAACTTGGTGATGATTGGTTAATACTAAGAAATACTATTAGGATAAATCAGCTAAGCTTTGGATTTTATCCCATTGTGAAAAGGATTCTTGACCTAATTTAAAACATATCCAAGATCGTAATCAACCAAGCTTTGAGGAAAAATATTTAACCAAGTTTGAACTTTGGAAAATGTGTTTTGATGGTAAAAGTAATTAATCAACGAATTGGCATCATGCTCATTGCAGGGACTCCAAGTGTCACTCATGCCCGAAATTCAATTCTCAAAGGTTAACCGAGGATGTTTAGAAATAACTCATCAGTTCAAAATCAATTACTTCAGTCGACAAAATAACACTAACCATTGATACCCAACTTAGGATCAAAATCACCCACTCAGGGATGAGAATTCATCCTCCGATTATGCCGCAATTAGACAACTCAGGCATATCGCATGTTGAATTTAAAGCAAATATGAATGAGACATCAATTGAGTGGAAATAAAAATTAAATCCAATACTTTTTATCTAAAAGAAAAACTAAATATTATTACCAGAGTAAAAATCGGAAGTGCTCTGTATTTGGGCTAGAAGAAAAACCCTTCTCAGAAAAAGAGCTAGCAAAACCACTAAAGACCCGATATGAAGAAGATGAGACGTACATGAAAATCCTCCCCGTTTCGGTTTTTAAGAAGAAATGGGAGGAGGGTGATTCGGCCAATCTCTCCAAGATCCTCCCCTTTCCCCTTTACGTCTGTCACCCATTTAGAGAAAATCTCCGAAAATATCTCCTAAGTTTTGGGTAGTTGAAAATTCTAAATAAATTCCCGTTCCTTGTCGTTTTTACTGAATGTGCCGGTACAAAGATGAGGATGAACTGGTAGAAGAGCTATGTGTTCACGATGAACAAGTAGAAGCAAAGATGAACCGGTAGAAAGATGTTCTGATTGGACAGAACCTCGATGAACATGTACAAAAAAAGATCAATGAACTGGTATAAGCCCATTATGTTCAACGATGAACC
Source organism: Ilex aquifolium (assembly GCA_951799425.1). Classification (NCBI taxonomy): domain Eukaryota; kingdom Viridiplantae; phylum Streptophyta; class Magnoliopsida; order Aquifoliales; family Aquifoliaceae; genus Ilex; species Ilex aquifolium. The sequence continues at coordinate 24,311,887 of OX637400.1, forward strand.
GGTACAAGCTCTGTTTTAATGCCTGGTGAATCGGCACAAGTCCTGCAGGTACAATATGGCTTTCTCTGCCTTTTTTGCCGCGGTGCCCCTTGTTCGATGTCTGGCTTCTCGAGCTCACTTCCTCAGCACCCACAAAGTATTCTATTGAATGAAAAGTATCATTCTTACACCAGCTTACCTGAAAACACACAGTTTCCTCATAAAACACAAACTCGACTAAAACAAAACATATAATTAACGAGAAAAGCTAAACTGATAGGTTTCAGACATAAAATTATGCAACTTCTACTTTGCGAGTCTCTAGCACACAGAAACCACAAATAAATTTTAATCACAAAAACCATTTTCGTAGTTGATCTCGCTTGCATTTAGCATATGCAATAAGCCGTTAAACCACAAGGTTACCCCTAGTGGACGGTGATGAAAATCACAAGACTCACCAGCCGTTGATTCGAATCACCTTTCAAATTCGTACCATTTGGGTCCCCGGCAATGTTGCCAAAAATGCTTCTCCTTAGGTATGGTCGTGTGTGAAATTGCTTCCCAGGCATAGGACATTCTATCGTGTAGTAACTCGGAAAACACCTAGGCCGTCTCCTCAAGGAAACAAGCAAAAATTTGAATGGTGATATGATTCAAAAGAAGCAAACTTCTTTTGATTTCAAACTTGGTGATGATTGGTTAATACTAAGAAATACTATTAGGATAAATCAGCTAAGCTTTGGATTTTATCCCATTGTGAAAAGGATTCTTGACCTAATTTAAAACATATCCAAGATCGTAATCAACCAAGCTTTGACGAAAAATATTTAACCAAGTTTGAACTTTGGAAAATGTGTTTTGATGGTAAAAGTAATTAATCAATGAATTGGCATCATGCTCATTGCAGGGACTCCAAGTGTCACTCATGCCCGAAATTCAATTCTCAAAGGTTAACCGAGGATGTTTAGAAATAACTCATCAGTTCAAAATCAATTACTTCAGTCGACAAAATAACACTAACCATTGATACCCAACTTAGGATCAAAATCACCCACTCAGGGATGAGAATTCATCCTCCGATTATGCCGCAATTAGACAACTCAGGCATATCGCGTGTTGAATTTAAAGCAAATATGAATGAGACATCAATTGAGTGGAAATAAAAATTAAATCCAATACTTTTTATCTAAAAGAAAAACTAAATATTATTACCAGAGTAAAAATCGGAAGTGCTCTGTATTTGGGCTAGAAGAAAAACCCTTCTCAGAAAAAGAAAGCTAGCAAAACCACTAAAGACCCGATATGAAGAAGATGAGACGTACATGAAAATCCTCCCCGTTTCGGTTTTTAAGAAGAAATGGGAGGAGGGTGATTCGGCCAATCTCTCCAAGATCCTCCCCTTTCCCCTTTACGTCTGTCACCCATTTAGAGAAAATCTCCGAAAATATCTCCTAAGTTTTGGGTAGTTGAAAATTCTAAATAAATTCCCGTTCCTTGTCGTTTTTACTGAATGTGCCGGTACAAAGATGAGGATGAACTGGTAGAAGAGCTATGTGTTCACGATGAACAAGTAGAAGCAAAGATGAACCGGTAGAAAGATGTTCTGATTGGACAGAACCTCGATGAACATGTAAAAAAAAAGATCAATGAACTGGTATAAGCCCATTATGTTCAACGATGAACCGGTACAAGCTCTGTTTTAATGCCTGGTGAATCGGCACAAGTCCTGCAGGTACAATATGCCTTTCTCTGCCTTTTTTGCCGCGGTGCCCCTTGTTCGATGTCTGGCTTCTCGAGCTCACTTCCTCAGCACCCACAAAGTATTCTATTGAATGAAAAGTATCATTCTTACACCAGCTTACCTGAAAACACATAGTTTCCTCATAAAACACAAACTCGACTAAAACAAAACATATAATTAACGAGAAAAGCTAAACTGATAGGTTTCAGACATAAAATTATGCAACTTCAACTTTGCGAGTCTCTAGCACATAGAAACCACAAATAAATTTTAATCACAAAAACCATTTTCGTAGTTGATCTCGCTTGCATTTAGCATATGCAATAAGCCGTTAAACCACAAGGTTACCCCTAGTGGACGGTGATGAAAATCACAAGACTCACCAGCCGTTGATTCGAATCACCTTTCAAATTCGTACCATTTGGGTCCCCGGCAATGTTGCCAAAAATGCTTCTCCTTAGGTATGGTCGTGTGTGAAATTGCTTCCCAGGCATAGGACATTCTATCGTGTAGTAACTCGGAAAACACCTAGGCCGTCTCCTCAAGGAAACAAGCAAAAATTTGAATGGTGATATGATTCAAAAGAAGCAAACTTCTTTTGATTTCAAACTTGGTGATGATTGGTTAATACTAAGAAATACTATTAGGATAAATCAGCTAAGCTTTGGATTTTATCCCATTGTGACAAGGATACTTGACCTAATTTAAAACATATCCAAGATCGTAATCAACCAAGCTTTGACGAAAAATATTTAACCAAGTTTGAACTTTGGAAAATGTGTTTTGATGGTAAAAGTAATTAATCAATGAATTGGCATCATGCTCATTGCAGGGACTCCAAGTGTCACTCATGCCCGAAATTCAATTCTCAAAGGTTAACCGAGGATGTTTAGAAATAACACATCAGTTCAAAATCAATTACTTCAGTCGAAAAAATAACACTAACCATTGATACCCAACTTAGGATCAAAATCACCCGGCCAGGGATGAGAATTCATCCTCCGATTATGCCGCAATTAGACAACTCAGGCATATCGCGTGTTGAATTTAAAGCAAATATGAATGAGACATCAATTGAGTGGAAATAAAAATTAAATCCAATACTTTTTATCTAAAAGAAAAACTAAATATTATTACCAGAGTAAAAATCGGAAGTGCTCTGTATTTGGGCTAGAAGAAAAACCCTTCTCAGAAAAAGAGCTAGCAAAACCACTAAAGACCCGATATGAAGAAGATGAGACGTACATGAAAATCCTCCCCGTTTCGGTTTTTAAGAAGAAATGGGAGGAGGGTGATTCGGCCAATCTCTCCAAGATCCTCCCCTTTCCCCTTTACGTCTGTCACCCATTTAGAGAAAATCTCCGAAAATATCTCCTAAGTTTTGGGTAGTTGAAAATTCTAAATAAATTCCCGTTCCTTGTCGTTTTTACTGAATGTGCCGGTACAAAGATGAGGATGAACTGGTAGAAGAGCTATGTGTTCACGATGAACAAGTAGAAGCAAAGATGAACCGGTAGAAAGATGTTCTGATTGGACAGAACCTCGATGAACATGTACAAAAAAAGATCAATGAACTGGTATAAGCCCATTATGTTCAACGATGAACCGGTACAAGCTCTGTTTTAATGCCTGGTGAATCGTCACAAGTCCTGCAGGTACAATATGGCTTTCTCTGCCTTTTTTGCCGCGGTGCCCCTTGTTCGATGTCTGGCTTCTCGAGCTCACTTCCTCAGCACCCACAAAGTATTCTATTGAATGAAAAGTATCATTCTTACACCAGCTTACCTGAAAACACACAGTTTCCTCATAAAACACAAACTCGACTAAAACAAAACATATAATTAACGAGAAAAGCTAAACTGATAGGTTTCAGACATAAAATTATGCAACTTCAACTTTGCGAGTCTCTAGCACATAGAAACCACAAATAAATTTTAATCACAAAAACCATTTTCGTAGTTGATCTCGCTTGCATTTAGCATATGCAATAAGCCGTTAAACCACAAGGTTACCCCTAGTGGACGGTGATGAAAATCACAAGACTCACCAGCCGTTGATTCGAATCACCTTTCAAATTCGTACCATTTGGGTCCCCGGCAATGTTGCCAAAAATGCTTCTCCTTAGGTATGGTCGTGTGTGAAATTGCTTCCCAGGCATAGGACATTCTATCGTGTAGTAACTCGGAAAACACCTAGGCCGTCTCCTCAAGGAAACAAGCAAAAATTTGAATGGTGATATGATTCAAAAGAAGCAAACTTCTTTTGATTTCAAACTTGGTGATGATTGGTTAATACTAAGAAATACTATTAGGATAAATCAGCTAAGCTTTGGATTTTATCCCATTGTGACAAGGATACTTGACCTAATTTAAAACATATCCAAGATCGTAATCAACCAAGCTTTGACGAAAAATATTTAACCAAGTTTGAACTTTGGAAAATGTGTTTTGATGGTAAAAGTAATTAATCAATGAATTGGCATCATGCTCATTGCAGGGACTCCAAGTGTCACTCATGCCCGAAATTCAATTCTCAAAGGTTAACCGAGGATGTTTAGAAATAACACATCAGTTCAAAATCAATTACTTCAGTCGAAAAAATAACACTAACCATTGATACCCAACTTAGGATCAAAATCACCCGGTCAGGGATGAGAATTCATCCTCCGATTATGCCGCAATTAGACAACTCAGGCATATCGCGTGTTGAATTTAAAGCAAATATGAATGAGACATCAATTGAGTGGAAATAAAAATTAAATCCAATACTTTTTATCTAAAAGAAAAACTAAATATTATTACCAGAGTAAAAATCGGAAGTGCTCTGTATTTGGGCTAGAAGAAAAACCCTTCTCAGAAAAAGAGCTAGCAAAACCACTAAAGACCCGATATGAAGAAGATGAGACGTACATGAAAATCCTCCCCGTTTCGGTTTTTAAGAAGAAATGGGAGGAGGGTGATTCGGCCAATCTCTCCAAGATCCTCCCCTTTCCCCTTTACGTCTGTCACCCATTTAGAGAAAATCTCCGAAAATATCTCCTAAGTTTTGGGTAGTTGAAAATTCTAAATAAATTCCCGTTCCTTGTCGTTTTTACTGAATGTGCCGGTACAAAGATGAGGATGAACTGGTAGAAGAGCTATGTGTTCACGATGAACAAGTAGAAGCAAAGATGAACCGGTAGAAAGATGTTCTGATTGGACAGAACCTCGATGAACATGTACAAAAAAAGATCAATGAACTGGTATAAGCCCATTATGTTCAACGATGAACCGGTACAAGCTCTGTTTTAATGCCTGGTGAATCGTCACAAGTCCTGCAGGTACAATATGGCTTTCTCTGCCTTTTTTGCCGCGGTGCCCCTTGTTCGATGTCTGGCTTCTCGAGCTCACTTCCTCAGCACCCACAAAGTATTCTATTGAATGAAAAGTATCATTCTTACACCAGCTTACCTGAAAACACACAGTTTCCTCATAAAACACAAACTCGACTAAAACAAAACATATAATTAACGAGAAAAGCTAAACTGATAGGTTTCAGACATAAAATTATGCAACTTCAACTTTGCGAGTCTCTAGCACATAGAAACCACAAATAAATTTTAATCACAAAAACCATTTTCGTAGTTGATCTCGCTTGCATTTAGCATATGCAATAAGCCGTTAAACCACAAGGTTACCCCTAGTGGACGGTGATGAAAATCACAAGACTCACCAGCCGTTGATTCGAATCACCTTTCAAATTCGTACCATTTGGGTCCCCGGCAATGTTGCCAAAAATGATTCTCCTTAGGTATGGTCGTGTGTGAAATTGCTTCCCAGGCATAGGACATTCTATCGTGTAGTAACTCGGAAAACACCTAGGCCGTCTCCTCAAGGAAACAAGCAAAAATTTGAATGGTGATATGATTCAAAAGAAGCAAACTTCTTTTGATTTCAAACTTGGTGATGATTGGTTAATACTAAGAAATACTATTAGGATAAATCAGCTAAGCTTTGGATTTTATCCCATTGTGACAAGGATACTTGACCTAATTTAAAACATATCCAAGATCGTAATCAACCAAGCTTTGACGAAAAATATTTAACCAAGTTTGAACTTTGGAAAATGTGTTTTGATGGTAAAAGTAATTAATCAATGAATTGGCATCATGCTCATTGCAGGGACTCCAAGTGTCACTCATGCCCGAAATTCAATTCTCAAAGGTTAACCGAGGATGTTTAGAAATAACACATCAGTTCAAAATCAATTACTTCAGTCGAAAAAATAACACTAACCATTGATACCCAACTTAGGATCAAAATCACCCGGTCAGGGATGAGAATTCATCCTCCGATTATGCCGCAATTAGACAACTCAGGCATATCGCGTGTTGAATTTAAAGCAAATATGAATGAGACATCAATTGAGTGGAAATAAAAATTAAATCCAATACTTTTTATCTAAAAGAAAAACTAAATATTATTACCAGAGTAAAAATCGGAAGTGCTCTGTATTTGGGCTAGAAGAAAAACCCTTCTCAGAAAAAGAGCTAGCAAAACCACTAAAGACCCGATATGAAGAAGATGAGACGTACATGAAAATCCTCCCCGTTTCGGTTTTTAAGAAGAAATGGGAGGAGGGTGATTCGGCCAATCTCTCCAAGATCCTCCCCTTTCCCCTTTACGTCTGTCACCCATTTAGAGAAAATCTCCGAAAATATCTCCTAAGTTTTGGGTAGTTGAAAATTCTAAATAAATTCCCGTTCCTTGTCGTTTTTACTGAATGTGCCGGTACAAAGATGAGGATGAACTGGTAGAAGAGCTATGTGTTCACGATGAACAAGTAGAAGCAAAGATGAACCGGTAGAAAGATGTTCTGATTGGACAGAACCTCGATGAACATGTACAAAAAAAGATCAATGAACTGGTATAAGCCCATTATGTTCAACGATGAACCGGTACAAGCTCTGTTTTAATGCCTGGTGAATAGTCACAAGTCCTGCAGGTACAATATGGCTTTCTCTGCCTTTTTTGCCGCGGTGCCCCTTGTTCGATGTCTGGCTTCTCGAGCTCACTTCCTCAGCACCCACAAAGTATTCTATTGAATGAAAAGTATCATTCTTACACCAGCTTACCTGAAAGCACACAGTTTCCTCATAAAACGCAAACTCGACTAAAACAAAACATATAATTAACGAGAAAAGCTAAACTGATAGGTTTCAGACATAAAATTATGCAACTTCTACTTTGCGAGTCTCTAGCACACAGAAACCACAAATAAATTTTGATCACAAAAACCATTTTCGTAGTTGATCTCGCTTGCATTTAGCATATGCAATAAGCCGTTAAACCACAAGGTTACCCCTAGTGGACGGTGATGAAAATCACAAGACTCACCAGCCGTTGATTCGAATCACCTTTCAAATTCGTACCATTTGGGTCCCCGGCAATGTTGCCGAAAATGCTTCTCCTTAGGTATGGTCGTGTGTGAAATTGCTTCCCAGGCATAGGACATTCTATCGTGTAGTAACTCGGAAAACACCTAGGCCGTCTCCTCAAGGAAACAAGCAAAAATTTGAATGGTGATATGATTCAAAAGAAGCAAACTTCTTTTGATTTCAAACTTGGTGATGATTGGTTAATACTAAGAAATACTATTAGGATAAATCAGCTAAGCTTTGGATTTTATCCCATTGTGAAAAGGATTCTTGACCTAATTTAAAACATATCCAAGATCGTAATCAACCAAGCTTTGACGAAAAATATTTAACCAAGTTTGAACTTTGGAAAATGTGTTTTGATGGTAAAAGTAATTAATCAATGAATTGGCATCATGCTCATTGCAGGGACTCCAAGTGTCACTCATGCCCGAAATTCAATTCTCAAAGGTTAACCGAGGATGTTTAGAAATAACTCATCAGTTCAAAATCAATTACTTCAGTCGACAAAATAACACTAACCATTGATACCCAACTTAGGATCAAAATCACCCACTCAGGGATGAGAATTCATCCTCCGATTATGCCGCAATTAGACAACTCAGGCATATCGCGTGTTGAATTTAAAGCAAATATGAATGAGACATCAATTGAGTGGAAATAAAAATTAAATCCAATACTTTTTATCTAAAAGAAAAACTAAATATTATTACCAGAGTAAAAATCGGAAGTGCTCTCTGTATTTGGGCTAGAAGAAAAACCCTTCTCAGAAAAAGAGCTAGCAAAACCACTAAAGACCCGATATGAAGAAGATGAGACGTACATGAAAATCCTCCCCGTTTCGGTTTTTAAGAAGAAATGGGAGGAGGGTGATTCGGCCAATCTCTCCAAGATCCTCCCCTTTCCCCTTTACGTCTGTCACCCATTTAGAGAAAATCTCCGAAAATATCTCCTAAGTTTTGGGTAGTTGAAAATTCTAAATAAATTCCCGTTCCTTGTCGTTTTTACTGAATGTGCCGGTACAAAGATGAGGATGAACTGGTAGAAGAGCTATGTGTTCACGATGAACAAGTAGAAGCAAAGATGAACCGGTAGAAAGATGTTCTGATTGGACAGAACCTCGATGAACATGTACAAAAAAAGATCAATGAACTGGTATAAGCCCATTATGTTCAACGATGAACCGGTACAAGCTCTGTTTTAATGCCTGGTGAATCAGCACAAGTCCTGCAGGTACAATATGGCTTTCTCTGCCTTTTTTGCCGCGGTGCCCCTTGTTCGATGTCTGGCTTCTCGAGCTCACTTCCTCAGCACCCACAAAGTATTCTATTGAATGAAAAGTATCATTCTTACACCAGCTTACCTGAAAACACACAGTTTCCTCATAAAACACAAACTCGACTAAAACAAAACATATAATTAACGAGAAAAGCTAAACTGATAGGTTTCAGACATAAAATTATGCAACTTCTACTTTGCGAGTCTCTAGCACACAGAAACCACAAATAAATTTTAATCACAAAAACCATTTTCGTAGTTGATCTCGCTTGCATTTAGCATATGCAATAAGCCGTTAAACCACAAGGTTACCCCTAGTGGACGGTGATAAAAATCACAAGACTCACCAGCCGTTGATTCGAATCACCTTTCAAATTCGTACCATTTGGGTCCCCGGCAATGTTGCCAAAAATGCTTCTCCTTAGGTATGGTCGTGTGTGAAATTGCTTCCCAGACATAGGACATTCTATCGTGTAGTAACTCGGAAAACACCTAGGCCGTCTCCTCAAGGAAACAAGCAAAAATTTGAATGGTGATATGATTCAAAAGAAGCAAACTTCTTTTGATTTCAAACTTGGTGATGATTGGTTAATACTAAGAAATACTATTAGGATAAATCAGCTAAGCTTTGGATTTTATCCCATTGTGACAAGGATACTTGACCTAATTTAAAACATATCCAAGATCGTAATCAACCAAGCTTTGAGGAAAAATATTTAACCAAGTTTGAACTTTGGAAAATGTGTTTTGATGGTAAAAGTAATTAATCAATGAATTGGCATCATGCTCATTGCAGGGACTCCAAGTGTCACTCATGCCCGAAATTCAATTCTCAAAGGTTAACCGAGGATGTTTAGAAATAACACATCAGTTCAAAATCAATTACTTCAGTCGACAAAATAACACTAACCATTGATACCCAACTTAGGATCAAAATCACCCGGTCAGTGATGAGAATTCATCCTCCGATTATGCCGCAATTAGACAACTCAGGCATATCGCGTGTTGAATTTAAAGCAAATATGAATGAGACATCAATTGAGTGGAAATAAAAATTAAATCCAATACTTTTTATCTAAAAGAAAAACTAAATATTATTACCAGAGTAAAAATCGGAAGTGCTCTGTATTTGGGCTAGAAGAAAAACCCTTCTCAGAAAAAGAGCTAGCAAAACCACTAAAGACCCGATATGAAGAAGATGAGACGTACATGAAAATCCTCCCCGTTTCGGTTTTTAAGAAGAAATGGGAGGAGGGTGATTCGGCCAATCTCTCCAAGATCCTCCCCTTTCCCCTTTACGTCTGTCACCCATTTAGAGAAAATCTCCGAAAATATCTCCTAAGTTTTGGGTAGTTGAAAATTCTAAATAAATTCCCGTTCCTTGTCGTTTTTACTGAATGTGCCGGTACAAAGATGAGGATGAACTGGTAGAAGAGCTATGTGTTCACGATGAACAAGTAGAAGCAAAGATGAACCGGTAGAAAGATGTTCTGATTGGACAGAACCTCGATGAACATGTACAAAAAAAGATCAATGAACTGGTATAAGCCCATTATGTTCAACGATGAACCGGTACAAGCTCTGTTTTAATGCCTGGTGAATCGGCACAAGTCCTGCAGGTACAATATGGCTTTCTCTGCCTTTTTTGCCGCGGTGCCCCTTGTTCGATGTCTGGCTTCTCGAGCTCACTTCCTCAGCACCCACAAAGTATTCTATTGAATGAAAAGTATCATTCTTACACCAGCTTACCTGAAAACACACAGTTTCCTCATAAAACACAAACTCGACTAAAACAAAACATATAATTAACGAGAAAAGCTAAACTGATAGGTTTCAGACATAAAATTATGCAACTTCTACTTTGCGAGTCTCTAGCACACAGAAACCACAAATAAATTTTAATCACAAAAACCATTTTCGTAGTTGATCTCGCTTGCATTTAGCATATGCAATAAGCCGTTAAACCACAAGGTTACCCCTAGTGGACGGTGATGAAAATCACAAGACTCACCAGCCGTTGATTCGAATCACCTTTCAAATTCGTACCATTTGGGTCCCCGGCAATGTTGCCAAAAATGCTTCTCCTTAGGTATGGTCGTGTGTGAAATTGCTTCCCAGGCATAGGACATTCTATCGTGTAGTAACTCGGAAAACACCTAGGCCGTCTCCTCAAGGAAACAAGCAAAAATTTGAATGGTGATATGATTCAAAAGAAGCAAACTTCTTTTGATTTCAAACTTGGTGATGATTGGTTAATACTAAGAAATACTATTAGGATAAATCAGCTAAGCTTTGGATTTTATCCCATTGTGACAAGGATACTTGACCTAATTTAAAACATATCCAAGATCGTAATCAACCAAGCTTTGACGAAAAATATTTAACCAAGTTTGAACTTTGGAAAATGTGTTTTGATGGTAAAAGTAATTAATCAATGAATTGGCATCATGCTCATTGCAGGGACTCCAAGTGTCACTCATGCCCGAAATTCAATTCTCAAAGGTTAACCGAGGATGTTTAGAAATAACACATCAGTTCAAAATCAATTACTTCAGTCGAAAAAATAACACTAACCATTGATACCCAACTTAGGATCAAAATCACCCACTCAGGGATGAGAATTCATCCTCCGATTATGCCGCAATTAGACAACTCAGGCATATCGCGTGTTGAATTTAAAGCAAATATGAATGAGACATCAATTGAGTGGAAATAAAAATTAAATCCAATACTTTTTATCTAAAAGAAAAACTAAATATTATTACCAGAGTAAAAATCGGAAGTGCTCTGTATTTGGGCTAGAAGAAAAACCCTTCTCAGAAAAAGAGCTAGCAAAACCACTAAAGACCCGATATGAAGAAGATGAGACGTACATGAAAATCCTCCCCGTTTCGGTTTTTAAGAAGAAATGGGAGGAGGGTGATTCGGCCAATCTCTCCAAGATCCTCCCCTTTCCCCTTTACGTCTGTCACCCATTTAGAGAAAATCTCCGAAAATATCTCCTAAGTTTTGGGTAGTTGAAAATTCTAAATAAATTCCCGTTCCTTGTCGTTTTTACTGAATGTGCCGGTACAAAGATGAGGATGAACTGGTAGAAGAGCTATGTGTTCACGATGAACAAGTAGAAGCAAAGATGAACCGGTAGAAAGATGTTCTGATTGGACAGAACCTCGATGAACATGTAAAAAAAAAGATCAATGAACTGGTATAAGCCCATTATGTTCAACGATGAACCGGTACAAGCTCTGTTTTAATGCCTGGTGAATCGGCACAAGTCCTGCAGGTACAATATGGCTTTCTCTGCCTTTTTTGCCGCGGTGCCCCTTGTTCGATGTCTGGCTTCTCGAGCTCACTTCCTCAGCACCCACAAAGTATTCTATTGAATGAAAAGTATCATTCTTACACCAGCTTACCTGAAAACACACAGTTTCCTCATAAAACACAAACTCGACTAAAACAAAACATATAATTAACGAGAAAAGCTAAACTGATAGGTTTCAGACATAAAATTATGCAACTTCTACTTTGCGAGTCTCTAGCACACAGAAACCACAAATAAATTTTAATCACAAAAACCATTTTCGTAGTTGATCTCGCTTGCATTTAGCATATGCAATAAGCCGTTAAACCACAAGGTTACCCCTAGTGGACGGTGATGAAAATCACAAGACTCACCAGCCGTTGATTCGAATCACCTTTCAAATTCGTACCATTTGGGTCCCCGGCAATGTTGCCAAAAATGCTTCTCCTTAGGTATGGTCGTGTGTGAAATTGCTTCCCAGACATAGGACATTCTATCGTGTAGTAACTCGGAAAACACCTAGGCCGTCTCTGATTGTCACAAAAACGATATCTTTCCTAACCCCTAATTACTATCCCTCAATGTATGCAATGTATGGACGGGGGAGAAGGATTTCTTCCCCTAGGGATAGTGTCAAAAGGAAGGGCAATGAGGAAAGGGAAATGGGAAGATGTAAGTATAGGATATGTGTGCACAAAAATGCTCCCCAATCGCAAGGAGACTTTCGTGTGTCGTGAGTTACTTGGAAGAGTATTCCAAGGTCGTATCCACAGGGAAGGTAGTGAATCAAGGTTGAAATGATTTGGTAAAACACGAAAATGTAAAATCTTTAGTCTTGAAAGTTGATTGGTGAATTTTATGCTAATGAAAATGTAATGATAATATAAATGTTGGCAATTCCAAAAGATCACTCCAATGGGTATACCACCTCAACTCAAATCACTCCTCCTATTGAGCATGAATGAACGCTTGAATCACGGAAAGCCGAGGATGGCATCGATGAGTATCTAAGCATGAATCGTGACTAAGCCTACGGTTTATCAAAGACTCATCGACACATCCATCTTCTATCCGGTCAAAACGAACCATTTGACTCTAAAGGGAAAGAGGAGAAATAGTTGAAATGGTATCCCCAAGGGAGATCCCTCTTGGTCTTGCCAACTAGAGGATTTAGCTACTCATACTTGGAATGGAAATAACTATGTAATGGAAAAGCATTCAAATCTATGAACTTCTAAGGTGGCTAAATATCAGGATTTATGAGCTAAAAGAACATGTATTTAAACCCATTGCATAGCTATGAAAGATGAAATACTTGAAGCATTAATGGTGAAGCATTAAATGAACATTGAACTAACAAAACATGAAGGAAAAAACAACATTCATGGCATTCAATGAACTACTAAGAGTCTTACTCAAGATTACAAGGCAATGCAGTAGAAGAAAATGCAAAAATCACAACTTTCTCTCTCTAGAAACTACTGTTCATCTTCTTCTCCGCCCAAAGTTTCTCTCTCTAAAAAAAACTCTTACCCAATGCTAAGTGAATAATAATTTCTCTCCCCTGGTCTTGACCATCCTTGGAGAAAACTTCTTTTTCCCAAAACGTGCCTGGGTCAATCCCTGTAGTTCCCTGGTGTCACTCCTTGCAGTAGAGCTGAGTCTGGAATATGGAAATGCAGAATGTGTTCTGCAACCCCCAGCAGGTCCCCTTTTTTCTCCCTTTAATTAAAGCCATCTTGTAATCCATATCAATGCAGGGGTGAAGGAAGCTTCAGGGTGTGTAAGAGATGTCAGGTAGCATGTAGAAGGAATGCATGTGGGACCCTCCAAGTTGCAAAGTTGAGTCGCAGGCTGTCTGGAGAAAAGTTGCAAAAAACCTTCCGGAAGGTAGACATGAACCTACCGGAAGGTCGCTGAAAGAACAATTAAATGAAAAGAATCAAATGCAAGAACTTCCGGAAGGTCGACATCAGAAACAAAAATCTTCCGGAAGGTTTACTCCAGTAGCCAAAACCTTCCGGAAGGTTCATTCCAGTAGACAAAACCTTCCGGAAGGTTTACTCCAGTAGCTAAAATCTTCCGGAAGGTTCATTCCAGTAGACAAAACCTTCCGGAAGATTTTGGCAGTCAAAAAGAAACCCAAGGCAAAACCTTCCGGAAGGTTCATTCCAGTAGACAAAACCTTCCGGAAGGTTTACTCCAGTAGCTAACATCTTCCGGAAGGTTCATTCCAGTGGATAAAACCTTCCGGAAGGTATTTGCTGTGAGAGAGTCATCCAGGGCTTTTTAACAACACCTTCCGGAAGGCCGACATAAACCTTCCGGAAGGTTTTCTGACTGTGAGCAAAAATTGGATTTCTTTCTCCTCCAAACCTTCCTTAAAGCTTCCCCATATACTCCATTAGCCTCATACAATACCATGGGGGTTTAAGTTATGTCATTTACATCATTTTACATGCATTCACCCAAAATTCCATCAACCCATATTCAAAACTAAAACACTCCCATTTATTGACAAAAAGAAGTGAAACGAAAGCACGTTAGCACACAATACATGTCATTGTTATGTGCTAATCACACCCCCCAACTTGCGATTTGCTAGTCCCTAGCAAATATAATTTCCAGTCCCAAACCAATATGCACACACACTTTCATAAAAAATAAAGAAACACAAAAAGGAACTCAGCGAAGTAAAATCAACTAAATCATATTGCAAATATGGTTTTAACTTTGTTCAACTACAATCAACCCATTGTGGTATTTCATAGAAAAGTTCATTACAATGTGAGCATAATCACAACAAAAACGGCCAGAACCCTAAGACACTTCTACAGGCCGACACCAAAAAAAAGTAACCCTAATTCTCTGCTCCACCCTCAACAGACACAACAAACAAAAACAAAGAAACACATCCAAATCCAGCCTCTACTTCTCACCACCACCATCATCATCATGATCAGGGGGTAGGTCAAAGTCACTCTCCCCCTCAGTCTCGTCCTCAGACTCCTCATCAGTGTCTCCAATCTCAACCATGGTAGAGGCAGAAGGATAGGGGGAGGTTGAGCTACCCTGGCCCGGAATGGGGTTCCCTGGGAACTTACGCTGAAAGAGCTGTGTCATCATGGCAGCGATCCCCTGCACCGTCTCTTTCATCCCACGCACCTCATTCTTGATTCCTTTAACTTCTCCCTTAATTCCCTGCACTTCACCCACCAGTGCATCGAGGCGCTGTGGAATAGCATGATCGGGAGTAGGTGCAGGGGCTGGTGCTGTAGGAGGGGCTTCAGTAGAAGTTCCCGCATCAGACGGCTGTGGCTGTGGCTGTGGCTGTGGCTGGGGCTGGGGCTGTGGTCCTGGATCCCTGCTCCTCTCACCCTTAGCCCTGGCAGCCCTCTTCTGACTGCTGGCCATCCCAATTGCTCCAAACTCTGGCGGGAGCAGCTTTTCTTGGCCATAGTGCTTCACATTCGCCTGATCACACAACTTAGTGACCAAGTTGGGAAAGGGCAGGTTTGCCTTTGGCTTATCCATCCGGGCAAATTCCCGCATCTCCAACCAAATATAGTAGGCCACATCAAACGCCACCCCTGTCATAAAGGCATGCAGTAGAGACAACTTCTCCACGTTTGGATTTTTTTCCGAACCCCGGGGCATCAAGTTGTAATGTAGTACTTTGTTCATCACCCCATAAGTGTGCTTGAGGCCCCCGACGAATGTCGTTCCCTTAAACGTTGTCGGATCCTCATACGTGAGGTTCACATACTCCTCAAGTGTTTTGTTCGCATCCACGTTGTGTGGGTAGACAGGGGTGGATGGGGGAGGTCTAGCATACCCCATTGCCATGGCAATTGTATCAGGGGTGACCTCAAATGATTTCCCCCTCACATTAGATTTCAACTTCCTCTCATCATCCCCAAAAACAAACAATTTCTGATAAAATTCTCGACACATTCCCAGGTTGTACCCCTTCACCTCAACAAACCAAACACCCAAACCCCGCTCCTCAATAATTTTCACAACCTCATCCGTAATACCAAGGGAGATTCGATCAACATACCTCTCACATGTCACACCTTTTTCCTCAATCCTTTTTCTTCTTTCATCATGCCTTGCCTTTGTCCTACGCTCCGCCTTTTCCTGAGAGCTAGGACCTTCCCCGGTCCTTTTCCTAGAAGCTGAGCCAGAGGGGGGTGGAGACTCGGGGCCAGTCCTCTTTGTCTTGGCCATGAGTGAGACGAACACCCCAAACCCCAAAGCGATCATGAACCACGACCATATGCTTCCAAGGGTCCCCCATGCGTCCATAGTTGCCTCATTCAATCGAGCCATGGTAGGTGAGTAGGGTGATTTGGAGAGGAGATGGAAAAGTGGTGAATTTTGGGGGAAAAACAAAAACTTAGGGTTTTACAAGAATTCCTTGGGATTTCGGCTCAAAAGTTCCAAGATTCACCCTTAATCAAGGAAAAATAGAAGGTAAAGATGATTGGATAGGGGTTTCGAAGCTCAAGGAGGGAGGAGGAGGAGAGGAGAGAGTTTGGGCAAGTCGGATTTTAGAAAGGCAATGAAAGGGTTTCCGAAAAATTTAGATTTAAAACCCTTGTTTTTTTTTTTGGGTTTCAGACTCGATCTTCCGGAAGGTCTATGTAAACCTTCCGGAAGGTTTTACTTACTGCCTGATTTAAAACAACCAGTAGGTAAGATCTTCCGGAAGGTATATGTAAACCTTCCGGAAGGTTTTACTTATTGCCTATTTTAAAACAGTCAGTAAATAATATCTTCCGGAAGGTATATGTCGACCTTCCGGAAGGTTTCACTCTCTGGAAAATCAAGCACTTCCAGTAGGTAACATCTTCCGGAAGGTCGATGTCGACCTTCCGGAAGGTTTTACTTACTGGCAAACCTTCCGGAAGGTTTTGCCTTTACAGCAAAACCTATCCTTTATTCAACAGAATCACTTCCAAACCATTCTTACTCCATTCCAACCCCTCAAGTGCCTATCTAAGGACATCTAAGCCACCCACAACTTGGATCACATCAATCAACCACTATCGATCATCCCCAAATTACTTCAAATATCTGAAACTTGAGAAATATTTCCTTATTCTTGCGAGCATGGAGCTTTTTAAACACATTTCTCAATTGAATGAACTAGATGCACATGAGCAAAACCATAGTCCCCAATGCTAGTCAGAAGTATGCACCTACCAATTAATTTTCAACTCGTGTGCATGTGAATTTAAAGAAGTAATTTGGGCATTTACGAAATAGAATTCATATTCGACAGGCTATACAAACTCAGTTTCAATGCAAAACTCACCAAGGGACACTCTTAATCAATAATCGCACTCACGTTATACAGGTATGCACTCCATGTGTACATGTGATATAGAATCTTGTATTCAAAACAAAGTGCTCACATGTAATCCAAAAATGAAGTTCATATGTGAAAATGAAGCAACCTTGGCATAGTCTCATGAATAGAATATTAGTGCATTAGGTAGTAAGACACAACTTGTCATTTTCTTTGAATTTATGCGCCTCCCATGCTTCTCTAGATCACCTAGGACTTTTAAAGGTTATAATGGGGCCTTGGGGTGATATATAGGTAAAAGAAATGACGGATTTAGGATAACAAAGAAGATTGTTCCGAGTGAGAGACATTTGTCTTAGATAACCACTTCCCTTTTATGGGATTTTGATTTTTCTCACCATCATCACACCCCTTGCTTATTTTCTTTATTCTTCTAAACATCATTCTTTTCTTTTGATCACTCTTTATTATTTTCACCCCTTTTTCTCCTTTTCTTGGATTTTCATTCAACTCTTTGAGTTTCAAATCATTCCTCCCTTTTGTTGGAGTTTCCACACCATACTTTCTTCTCTTTTGCACTCACTCATATTCAGCTCTAGGAACAACCACAGTGAGGTAGATTTTTATCCTCTTGCATTGGCTTGGTCAAATGTGTGGCATAGAAATGAATTTTAAAATGGGCTCAATCACGGCACTAGGGATAAAATTTCCTCAAGAAAAAGAAAAGGGTTAAGGCTCAAAGTATTCAACAATGGCCTAAGATCACTTCCAGGTCCACATGAGAGAAGCATTACATGATCAAGACAAATCAGTCTACTAACCAAATGCAACCAACCAAAACAAGCATAATGAGACTATTGAACAAACTTGATATCAAAAATTGTTTTTTTGAGTAAACGTAAGTTCCCTCCAAAAAGGTTTGGCACTAAAGCTCTCATGGGTCTTTGCTCATCTCCACTACTTATGTCAAGCTTAAAACATGAATCCGACCCGTAAATTACTGAAATTACAAATTCAGGAATCACATACAAATAAGTTCGAAAATCAATACATATGTGATACTTATGCATAGGATCCATTTCTATAGTAAGCTCATGTGCACAAAGTTCACAACAACGATCAACATGTCATCCGGTTCATACTCGCTTCATAAGGGAATACAGATCAACTTAAAGGTATTTTCCATCAAAAATTTTCAAAATTTCTCACATATTTTGTACTAATGCGACAAAAGAATAATACTTCCCAACAACCTTGGTGTACATACAAATGGTGCACCTCACCCCCCAACTAGAATCATGCATTGTCCTCAATGCAACAAAAGGATATAGTATGCAATGGAAGACAATAAAAGATAAATAGGGTAAGAGAACACCTCGCAATTGCGCTTTTGACAAAAGCACCAAGATCTGGATCCAAGAGAAAACAAAGCTATACACCAACAACAAGTAAGTGACATGAAATAAAAACATGACATAATTAAAACAACAGAAACTGTACATGCAAACAAGGGTCCACTTGTTAATCCTCAACCACGTCCGGATACACCGGGTCGGTTAACTCTTCCTCCACCACTTGGTTTTCAAAGCCCTCAAAGAATGGCTTAAGTCTTTGGCCATTTACCTTGAATGTTTGGCCATCTTTGAGGTTGGTAATCTCAACAGCTCCATTGGGGTAGGCCACCTTGACGAGATATGGGCCATCCCAACGGGATCTTAACTTTCCGGGAAAAATGGAGAGGCGGGAATTATACAAGAGTACCTTTTGCCCGGGCTCGAATGATTTCCTCACGATGGAGTTATCATGAAAGATTTTCGCCCGTTCCTTTGAAATTTTTGAACTCTCGTATGCATCCCGCCTAATCTCTTCCAATTCATTCATTTCTAACCTCCTATGTTGACCCGCCATTCTCATATTGAAATTTAGAGTCTTGATGGCCCAATAGGCCTTGTGTTCCATTTCTACCGGCAGATGGCAAGCCTTTCCATAGACAAGCCGATAGGGGGACATGCCCAAAACTGTCTTGTAGGCAGTACGATATGCCCACAGGGCATCAATCAATCTCTCAGACCAATCCTTCCTATTGGGGTTAACTGTTTTCTCAAGGATGGTCTTGATCTCCCTATTGGCTAGCTCGGCTTGGCCATTTGTTTGTGGGTGATAAGCGGTGGATACTTTATGTGTAACGCCATATTTGAACACTAACGATGCAACTGGTCTGTTACAAAAGTGTGATCCACCGTCACTAATCAAAGCACGAGGCATCCCGAACCTCGAAAAAATGTTCTCTTTCAAGAACTTGACCACAACCCGGTGGTCATTAGTCTTTGTCGGGATAGCCTCCACCCATTTGGACACGTAGTCCACTGCCAGCAGAATGTATAGATAGCCAAACGACATAGGGAAGGGACCCATGAAATCGATGCCCCAACAATCGAATATTTCTATCACAAGTATAGGGGAGAGGGGCATCATATTCCTTTGGGTCACACTCCCCAACCGTTGGCATCTATCACATTCTTTACAAAATGAAATGCAATCCTTAATTAAAGAAGGCCAGTAGAAACCTGATTGGAGAATCTTTGCAGAAGTTTTCTTGGCGGAGAAATGGCCACCACAGGCTTGGGGGTGACAGAAGGCAAGGACGTTCCGCTGCTCATTTTCAGGCACACATCGCCTCATGATTTGGTCCGGACAATACTTGAACAAATACGGATTATCGAAGTAGAAGTACTTCACATCGGCCATAAATCTCCTTTTATCCTCAGAGCTCCAGTGTGGTGGGATTTGTCCTGTTGCAAGGTAATTGCAAATGTCAGCATACCAAGGACAATGAGAATGAATGGACAATAACTGCTCATCAGGGAACGAGTCTGGGATAGGGATGTGCTCATTTGTCTCTTGTGCCACCAGCCGGGATAAGTGATCCGCCACAACATTCTCAACTCCCTTCTTGTCTTTAATAGTCAAATCAAATTCTTGTAGGAGGAGGATCCACCTAATGAGTCTTGGCTTCGCATCCTGCTTAGATAACAAGTACTTTAAGGCAGAATGGTCAGTGAAGATAACAATAGGTGAACCAATGATATATGAACGGAATTTATCAAGAGCAAACACTACAGCTAGCAATTCTTTTTCAGTGGTAGTGTAATTCATTTGTGCCTCATTAAGTGTCTTGCTAGCGTAGTGTATAACATGCGGTCGATTGTCCTTCCTCTGACCAAGCACTGCGCCGACCGCGTAGTCACTCGCGTCGCACATAAGCTCGAAGGGTAGATCCCAATTGGGTGGTTGCATGATAGGAGGCGTGACAAGCATGCTTTTTAGTTTCTTAAAAGATGCCTCACACTCATGCGACCACTCAAAAGGAACATCCTTAGACAGTAAATTGGTCAGGGGTCGGGCCAATGCACTAAAATTTTGAATGAACCGGCGATAGAAACCTGCATGGCCCAAAAATGACCGGATTCCCTTGATGGTTGTCGGCGTGGGAAGGTTGGAGATGGCCTCCACCTTGGATCTGTCCACTTCAATGCCCCTTGCCGACACTATGTGACCCAACACGATCCCTTCCGTCACCATAAAGTGACACTTCTCCCAATTAAGCACAAGATTCTTCTCCTCACATCTCTCCAACACCTTCTCCAAATTTTCCAAACACCCCTTAAAGGAGTCCCCGAAGACTGAGAAGTCATCCATAAACACCTCGACAATCTTCTCCACCATATCACTAAAAATCCCCATCATGCAACGTTGGAATGTTCCAGGGGCATTACATAGCCCGAAAGGCATGCGACGATACGCAAAGGTACCGTAGGGGCAAGTGAAGGTGGTTTTCTCCTGGTCTTCAAGGGCAATCTCTATCTGATTGTAGCCAGAGTATCCATCTAAGAAGCAATAGAAAAGATGCCCCGCTACCCGTTCTAGCACTTGATCGAGGAATGGAATTGGAAAGTGGTCTTTCTTTGTGCACAAGTTGAGCTTCCGGTAATCAATACACACTCTCCACCCAGTGATTACTCTTGTTGGAATGAGCTCATTCTTCTCGTTTTCCACCACGGTCACACCCGACTTCTTGGGGACTACTTGTGTGGGACTAACCCACTTACTGTCGGCAATTGGAAAGATGATTCCCACGTCAAGTAGTTTCAAAACCTCATCCCGTACCACATCCTTCATGATCGGATTTAATCTCCTTTGTGGCTGGCGAGATGGTTTTGCATCTTCTTCAAGGTAGATCCGGTGTGTGCAAATGGTAGGATTTATCCCCTTGATATCTGCAATTGTCCACCCAATTGCTCCCTTATGTCTCCGCAGTACCTCTAAGAGATCTCCTTCTTGCTTTGCATCCAATGTCGAACTAATCACCACCGGGAATGATTCATCTTCCCCAAGATATGCATACTTTAAGTGGGAAGGTAGTGGCCTCAATTCCAAGGTAGGCTTTTGTACATCGGATGGAAATATCTTCTTCTCTTGGTGTGGGAGTCTTTCAAATGTTGGGATCCACTTATCCACCCCTTTCAACTCTTCCATGCTCACTTCCTCATCTAACTTTACAAGTTCAACAAGGTCCTCCTCCATGCAGTCCAACATCCCTTCAAATTCCACTTGCTCCTCAATAAACGTGTCGATTCTATTGATCTCGTTCACCTCCACATCATCCCCGGGTTGTTTTGCTAAATTGAACACATTCAACTCCATGGTCATGTTCCCAAAAGCCAACTTCATTAGACCATTCCTGCAATTAATCACAGCATTAGCGGTAGCAAGAAAAGGTCTTCCAAGAATAACGGGGATTTGGGAATTAAGATTAGCAACCGGGTGTGTATCTAATACAATAAAATCGACTGGAAAGTAAAAATTGTCAACTTGGACAAGCACATCTTCCACTACTCCCCTTGGTGTGCGTATGCTCCGGTCCGCCAGTTGAAGTGTAACTGAGGTGGGCTTCAACTCTTCAAGCTTGAGTTGTTGGTACACGGAGTAAGGAAGAAGATTGACGCTCGCCCCCAAGTCAAGCAATGCTTGCTCAACCCGGCAATTCCCAATGGTGATGGCAATTGTTGGACAACCGGGATCCTTGAATTTTGGAGGAGTGTTGGTCCTCAATATGGAGCTCACTTGTTCGGTGAGAAATGCCTTCTTTCGGACATTCAACTTCCTTTTCACCGTGCATAGGTCCTTCAATATCTTGGCACATGACGGAATTTGCTTGATGGCATCAAGGAGCGGGATGTTGATTTTCACCTGCTTAAACAAATCCAAAATGTCAGAATAATTAGCCACCTTGACAGGTGACTTCAACCGATGGGGAAAAGGGGCAGGTATAGAAGGAAAGCATAAACCATCATCAATCACATGTTCTTTATCAACCCCATCTCTCTCACTCTTTTCACTCGACTCGCCCTTGTCGGCCTCACTTTCTTTGGCCTCACTCTCAATATCTTTTTCTTTTGGCAATGCGGCCTTTGGTGTCAACTTTGGCACCACCATCTTTTCAAATTGTTTACCACTCCTAAGTGTGGTGACAGCTTTGAGTTGCTCAAAACCCTCCTGGGAGGTCTCGGCCAACTCAACCACATTTTGACCTTTGGGATTTTGTTGGGGTTGAGAGGGAAATTTTCCCTTCTCTTGTTGAGACAACCCAATGGCATTGGTGATCTTGGTGAGTTGGGCCGAAATATCCTTATTGAAAGTGGTTTGGCTTTGGATGAAGGCATGAACCACATCTTCTAGACTCCGTTTATGAGGTGGTTGGTAGCTGGAAGAACTAGATGGGCCTTGTCCGGAAAAATTCTGTGGGGGAGGGTTGGATTGGTATCCTTGTGGATTGGACCGTGGGTATTGGGAGCTTGAAGTTTGCCCCTGACCTTGATGTTGGGATTGGTACGGACCTTGCTTGGGAGGTGCAGGAGGTGTGTATGTGTTTGAGCCATAAGGAATGGGGTTCTCATTCCTCCAACTGAAATTAGGGTGATCACGATACCCCGAATTGTAAGTGTTGGAATTTGGAGGAAATGATTGCCTTGGTTGGTTGAAGGCATTAACTTAGTCATGGTATGCCTCCTTAAGTGCCGGGATGCTCGGACACTCCGATGTGGAATGCTCGACACCACCACAAACAAAACAAACCTCCTCGGCTCTTGACACATGAGAGACATTTCGTCTCCTCTCCACCTCAAGGCTATCCACTTTCCTAGACAATTTGGAAATTTGGGAAAGTAGATCCTCACGGTCTTTTAAGTCATACACCCCCCCCCCGTGGTGGTTGACTACTACCCGGGATTGTCCTAGGTATGTCATCCGGATCCTGAACACCCCAAGTTTGTGCCTTTTCAGCGAGGGTACCAAAATAGTCAAGGGCCTCATCGGGGTCTTTGTTCAAGAAATCCCCATTGCACATCATATCTATGAATTGTCTATGGTTTGGGGTGATTCCTTCGTAGAAGAAAGTCACCAATTGCCATGAGTTAAAACCATGATGTGGTATGGAGTGAAGTAGATCCTTATAACGGTCCCAACATTGATAAAACTGCTCATTGGGTTTTTCAGAAAAGTTTTGGATTTCCTTTTTCAAAAAGGTGGTTCGATGAACCGGGAAAAATTTTTTTAAGAAAAAGGAGACAATGTTATCCCATGACAGCATAGTCCGGGGTCCCATGGAATCAAGCCACACTCTTGCCTTCCCATCCATAGAGAAAGGGAACAATTTCATCCTGGCTATCTCTTCCAAATTGTGATTTGGGAGAAACGTTGCAACCATTTCCTCGTAAGACCTTATGTGGTTATACGGGTTTTCATTTTCAACCCCCCTGAATTTGGGGATTAGTTGCAACATCCACGGTTTCAACACAAAAAGGTGATGTTGGACAGGGAGACGGATGCATGATGGTGTGGTGCTACGGGTAGGTTGAAGGTACTCTTGCATAGTTCTTGCCTCAAAATCAAGTGGGTTATTCCCTTCATTCCTTGGTGGGGGAAAATGCGCTTGTTGGTTGGGCATTCTAGGTGGTTGAACTCCCCCACCACCTCGCATATTTGGGTTGACACCCACATTGTCAAATTGATCGGGAGGGGGATAGTGTAATCTTGGGTCATGCTCCCCATGTTCGGGTATTCCCCCACCCCTTTGGTCATTTAGGTTTGCACCTATATTTTCAACATTGTCACCCACATTCTCGGGTGGGTCTTGGTCGATGTTCATGTTGGGTCCTAAGGGTTGTCTAACTAATCGGTGATAGTCGTCCCTTCCCCACATGCAACAAAATATCTATACAAATGAAATTATCCACAAACAAGAATATGTACACGAAACAACGTACCTCAGCCCGTGATGAAGATCACGGGACTTACCTTCGTTGTTCGGAAATCACTTCCTTGATTTGAAACTTGCCTTCCCCGGCAACGGCGCCAAAATGATTGTCACAAAAACGATATCTTTCCTAACCCCTAATTACTATCCCTCAATGTATGCAATGTATGGACGGGGGAGAAGGATTTCTTCCCCTAGGGATAGTGTCAAAAGGAAGGGCAATGAGGAAAGGGAAATGGGAAGATGTAAGTATAGGATATGTGTGCACAAAAATGCTCCCCAATCGCAAGGAGACTTTCGTGTGTCGTGAGTTACTTGGAAGAGTATTCCAAGGTCGTATCCACAGGGAAGGTAGTGAATCAAGGTTGAAATGATTTGGTAAAACACGAAAATGTAAAATCTTTAGTCTTGAAAGTTGATTGGTGAATTTTATGCTAATGAAAATGTAATGATAATATAAATGTTGGCAATTCCAAAAGATCACTCCAATGGGTATACCACCTCAACTCAAATCACTCCTCCTATTGAGCATGAATGAACGCTTGAATCACGGAAAGCCGAGGATGGCATCGATGAGTATCTAAGCATGAATCGTGACTAAGCCTACGGTTTATCAAAGACTCATCGACACATCCATCTTCTATCCGGTCAAAACGAACCATTTGACTCTAAAGGGAAAGAGGAGAAATAGTTGAAATGGTATCCCCAAGGGAGATCCCTCTTGGTCTTGCCAACTAGAGGATTTAGCTACTCATACTTGGAATGGAAATAACTATGTAATGGAAAAGCATTCAAATCTATGAACTTCTAAGGTGGCTAAATATCAGGATTTATGAGCTAAAAGAACATGTATTTAAACCCATTGCATAGCTATGAAAGATGAAATACTTGAAGCATTAATGGTGAAGCATTAAATGAACATTGAACTAACAAAACATGAAGGAAAAAACAACATTCATGGCATTCAATGAACTACTAAGAGTCTTACTCAAGATTACAAGGCAATGCAGTAGAAGAAAATGCAAAAATCACAACTTTCTCTCTCTAGAAACTACTGTTCATCTTCTTCTCCGCCCAAAGTTTCTCTCTCTAAAAAAAACTCTTACCCAATGCTAAGTGAATAATAATTTCTCTCCCCTGGTCTTGACCATCCTTGGAGAAAACTTCTTTTTCCCAAAACGTGCCTGGGTCAATCCCTGTAGTTCCCTGGTGTCACTCCTTGCAGTAGAGCTGAGTCTGGAATATGGAAATGCAGAATGTGTTCTGCAACCCCCAGCAGGTCCCCTTTTTTCTCCCTTTAATTAAAGCCATCTTGTAATCCATATCAATGCAGGGGTGAAGGAAGCTTCAGGGTGTGTAAGAGATGTCAGGTAGCATGTAGAAGGAATGCATGTGGGACCCTCCAAGTTGCAAAGTTGAGTCGCAGGCTGTCTGGAGAAAAGTTGCAAAAAACCTTCCGGAAGGTAGACATGAACCTACCGGAAGGTCGCTGAAAGAACAATTAAATGAAAAGAATCAAATGCAAGAACTTCCGGAAGGTCGACATCAGAAACAAAAATCTTCCGGAAGGTTTACTCCAGTAGCCAAAACCTTCCGGAAGGTTCATTCCAGTAGACAAAACCTTCCGGAAGGTTTACTCCAGTAGCTAAAATCTTCCGGAAGGTTCATTCCAGTAGACAAAACCTTCCGGAAGATTTTGGCAGTCAAAAAGAAACCCAAGGCAAAACCTTCCGGAAGGTTCATTCCAGTAGACAAAACCTTCCGGAAGGTTTACTCCAGTAGCTAACATCTTCCGGAAGGTTCATTCCAGTGGATAAAACCTTCCGGAAGGTATTTGCTGTGAGAGAGTCATCCAGGGCTTTTTAACAACACCTTCCGGAAGGCCGACATAAACCTTCCGGAAGGTTTTCTGACTGTGAGCAAAAATTGGATTTCTTTCTCCTCCAAACCTTCCTTAAAGCTTCCCCATATACTCCATTAGCCTCATACAATACCATGGGGGTTTAAGTTATGTCATTTACATCATTTTACATGCATTCACCCAAAATTCCATCAACCCATATTCAAAACTAAAACACTCCCATTTATTGACAAAAAGAAGTGAAACGAAAGCACGTTAGCACACAATACATGTCATTGTTATGTGCTAATCAGTCTCCTCAAGGAAACAAGCAAAAATTTGAATGGTGATATGATTCAAAAGAAGCAAACTTCTTTTGATTTCAAACTTGGTGATGATTGGTTAATACTAAGAAATACTATTAGGATAAATCAGCTAAGCTTTGGATTTTATCCCATTGTGACAAGGATACTTGACCTAATTTAAAACATATCCAAGATCGTAATCAACCAAGCTTTGACGAAAAATATTTAACCAAGTTTGAACTTTGGAAAATGTGTTTTGATGGTAAAAGTAATTAATCAATGAATTGGCATCATGCTCATTGCAGGGACTCCAAGTGTCACTCATGCCCGAAATTCAATTCTCAAAGGTTAACCGAGGATGTTTAGAAATAACACATCAGTTCAAAATCAATTACTTCAGTCGAAAAAATAACACTAACCATTGATACCCAACTTAGGATCAAAATCACCCACTCAGGGATGAGAATTCATCCTCCGATTATGCCGCAATTAGACAACTCAGGCATATCGCGTGTTGAATTTAAAGCAAATATGAATGAGACATCAATTGAGTGGAAATAAAAATTAAATCCAATACTTTTTATCTAAAAGAAAAACTAAATATTATTACCAGAGTAAAAATCGGAAGTGCTCTGTAACGCCCCAAATACCACCCTGGACGGCATTACATTATGAAACCATTCATGTCATGAGAGCAACTAAATATATATCCATCAATTAAGAAACATTCTTAATATTAACAAAATTTGGGCAGAGTCTCTTTTGTACAGGAAGCTCCACCCAAAAATCACAACCTGTGCAATTCTATTAACTTGACCACACCGGGTCCATTTAACCATCCAATAGCAATAACATTTCTATTTACCATCTATACTATCCTTAACATTATCCCAAAAGAAAAATAGGCCAAGTAATGGCATTTACATTCCAAGAGAATTAAAGTACACTTGCAGCGGAATAACAAAATACTAGACTTTACAAGGTTCAAAAGGAATATCCTAGTCTAGAACAAAAGAAAGTGTCGCTCTAGGCGTCCACCTCAGGATCCACACTCCCGTCCAGGGGAGTCTCCCAAGTAGCGGGCTCCTCGACCCCTACGTCCTCCTCTTGTAGGTAATCTGAAAAATGTTAGCGGTAGGGGGTGAGCACAAAGCTCTGTAGAACAATTCTCTCAAACCCATACAAGGTTTAGAAAAGCATTTAAAACGGTCGGTCTCATTTCACAAATATCATACATAACTTTTGAAGTAAAGCAGTGCCATTTAATAGATCTCAAGTTTACGGAAACAACGGTAATTGAATGAGTAAAAGAAACCACTATACATTTAGCAAACCATTTCCAAATATAATCAAATCCTCCATTCACAATTTCCAACAATTCTTTGGGTAGGTGGCATACTTTAGGGTAACCTCCACCCCCCGTTTAGGTCCTCTTTGATTCTCAAGCATCCTTACAAGGAACCTCTTGAGAATAGGTGAGCATCCTTACAAGGAACCTCTCACAAATCATTTCATGGCTTCCCAAGCATCCTTACAAGGAACCTCTTGGGAAGGGGGTGAGCATCCTTACAAGGAACCTCTCACAAATCACTTCATGGCTTCCCAAGCATCCTTACAAGGAACCTCTTGGGAAGGGGTGAGCATCCTTACAAGGAACCTCTCACAAATGTGTATCACAAGCAACCCAACCAAGAATACAATCCCAATATTTATCTCCATTTCCAATCATTTATCCAAAATCCCCAAATTTAAGCATGTGACATTGTCAATAACCAACCAAGAAAAATGCAAGAGATCATTATAAACATCATTTGTTGCACAATATAAAACTCTAAGTTTTGAAAGTGAAAACCAAGGAATTACCAAGAGAAAAGTCCATTTTCCTTACCAATCAATGATTGAAGATGAAAAAGAAAGATAAAATGGTTACCAAACCATCACATAGTTCAAAACATGGCATTGATTGCAAAAATATAAAGAATCAAAGATTTCCCTAACACATATCCAAGATTTAGAGAAAGAGACATATGTATATACATATATATATATATATAGCCCTAGCCTCAATGTGAGAGAGTGAGAGAAAACCCCTACCTTGCTCCTTAATTTTTGTGTGAAGAACTAGAAGAATTGATCCTTTCCCAACTTGAATCACCACCTCAATCTCTTGTTTTTCCCTTCCTTCTTCTCCTCTAAGCCTCTCAATTGTTAGATTGGATGAAATGGCTTGCAAATGGGAGAGAAAACGCCCAAAACAAGTCTGGAACGTGCAGACCCCGGTATGGCGCGTCCGGACGCGTGTTTTGTGCTGTCCGGACGCGTGTTTTTGCGTCCAAGTTACTGCCATACGCGTCCGGACGCGGGTGACAGTATACCCGCAGCTTCCAGATCAATTTTGACCTATTTAGAAGCCGATTTAGAAAATTTGTGTGAAATACACTTTTGTAGCCCTTGAAGTCTACTATCTACTGTCCAAATATCAGATCAATTTAAGCTAGGATTAAAAAGTTATGATCGAAATACTAGACAGTGTCCAAAAAATCCTTTTTACCCAAATTTTCTCTAAAATGTGTTTTAACTCCAAAATACTTCCTAACTTCTAATACACCCCATATCACCTCTCCCAAGGTTTTTCGACCTTCCGGACTCAATGGAAACCTTATTTTGACCTAATTCCATTTAGAAACTTACTTAATCCCTCTTCTCAAGCTTACACACCTTCAAAACTTCAACTTCCAAATTAATTTGCATCTCTAGTTTATTCCTACCATCACTACACATATCCACATTTTTACCACTATTATTTAATATATATCTATATACATATATAAACGAAAATGCGGGGTGTTACAATCCACCCCCCTTAAAGAAAGTTTCGTCCTCGAAACTTACCTCAAGTAGCAAACAAATATGGATGTTTCTCCCGCCTTTCTTGCTCCGGTTCTCATGTAGCTTCCTCCACTCCATGGTGTTGCCACCAAACCTTTACCAAGATGATAACTTCGTTGCGAAGCACTTTTTCCTTAGCGTCGAGAATTTCTACTGGTTATTCTTCGTAGGTTGCTTCGTCTGGACTTTCAATCTCCTCCAAGTTCACGACTGGAGTTGCATCCGAGTGACACGTCCTCAACATCGACACGTGAAACACGCCATATACTCCAGATAGCTGGGCTGGTGGTCGAAGTTGATACGCCGCATTACCTATTGTTTTGATCACTTCCAACGGTTCGGTATATCTTGGCGCTAACTTCTCCTTCTTGCCGAATCGAAACACGCCCTTCTTGTGTGACACCTTGAGAAACATGTAATCTCCCACTTTTAATTCCAAGGATCTTCTTATGTGGTCCGCATAGCTCTTCTGTCTACTTTGCGCCGTGCGTAGCCTCTCCCGGATGAGTTGAATCTTCTCTGTAGTTTCCCCATTGTAGTCCTTACTCCGTTAGTTCGCTGCGCACTCTGATATAAATTACAATCCACCAAAGGTTACAGTTGAAACCTAACCAGACTTGTCCTCCCATCTTAGCTTCCAAATCCATATACAAATTACGAAATAATTTAAGAAAAATTAACATAATATCATCGAAAATACCATTTTAGTGGTCACTACCAATCACTAGAGTTTTGAATTCATGGGCAAATAAATAATCAAGCTTTGGAAATCAAGAACAAAAGAACAAGCAAGGTTTGAAATGAATAACCAACGAATCTCAAGTTTTTGGAATCCAAAATAAAGGAACAATCAAGTCTCGAATTCCATAACAACCCATATCAAGCTTTGGAATCAAAATAAGAAACAATCAAAGCTTGAAATCAAAAACAAAGTAACAATCGAGTCTTGGAGTCAATAACAGATGCATATCAAGCTTTGTAACCAAGAACTAAAGAGTATCAAGTTTTCAACTCAAGGACAAGGAGAAATCAAGTATTGAAATCAAGAGCAATTAAATGTCAAGTCTTGAAATCAGGAACCAATGAATATCAAGTATTGCATATCAAGAATAAATGAATCACAAGGGTTAGAATCAATAACAAATGAATATTAAATTTGGCTATCAAGAACCAATGGATCATCAAGCCTGGGGAAATTAAAAACAAAGGAACAACCAAGTCTTGAAATCAAAAACCAAAGGATGTCAAATATTGAATATCAAGAATACATGAATTACAATAGTTAGAATCAATCAAATGAATATCAAATTTGACTATCAAGAGCAAATGAATATTAAGCTTGGAAATCAAGAATAAAAGGTTATCAAGCTTAGATCTCAAGAACAATTGAATATTAAGGTTAGAATTCAATAACAAATGAATAACAAGTTTTGATCTCAAGAACCATTGAAGATTAAGGTTTGAATTCAATAACCAATGAATAACAAGTTTTGATCTCAAGGACAATTGAATATCAAGGTTAGAATTCAATGACAAATGAATATCAAGTTTAGATCTCAAGAACAAGGAAGGAATCAAGAGAAAACCCACTTTTCCTTGAAAATTAAGGTTTCGAAGGCATACAACGAGAATTAGTGGTTACCCAAGCATAATATAGTTAAAACAAGGTAAGATTTAAGGTTTGGAATCAAGAACAAATGAGAAATCAAGAGAAAAAAACACATCTCCTGTGTAAACTAGGGTTGTGAAGGCATAAGATAAGATTTAGAGTTTACCCAACCATAATATATTTTAGAACAAGGTAATATTAGCAAGAATGACAAGACATGATGATTTCCTAGCAAGTAGATATAATTTAGAGTCAAAGATTACATATATATAATAACCCTACTAGTATCCCCTTGTTCTTCCGTAGGCAAATTAACATATACCGTAAGTTCTATTTCCTCGAAACCCAATCCAAATTTCATTGCATATGCAGTACGTACAAAAGAATGAGTCGCATAGGAATCCAATACATTCGGGCCCAAGAATCATAGAAAAGAACGATACCTTCCACGATGGCGTTGGAGGCATTTTCCTCCGGTTGAGTCATAGCAAAAACCCTTCCTTGATTGGCGCCGCCGGGGGCATGAGCTTGTAACGGTCTCTGTGGTGGTAATGGCTGTCGTAGCGGTGGCCTATTTGCATTCACTCGCCCCGTTGCTTGGTTGGTCTTGGTGGAAAGCAATGGACAATTATCTTTGAAGTGCCCAACACCTCCACAGGCAAAGCATCGGCGTGCATCCGTGCCTACTCTCTCTGGTACGCTTCCCGCTCCTTGAGCTATCTGAGGTCTCTGCTGTGTTGGCCTTTGTAGAGGCGGCTTGTTTGTTGGTACTTGCTCGGTTGCTTGCTTGGTCCTTGGGGGAAACGAGGGGCATCTATGTTTGAAGTGCCCATACTCTCCGCATGCAAAGCATTGGCGCGGGTCAGTGCTTGTTCTACTCTGAGTCACTTCATCTTCTCGAACTATCTGAGGTCTTTGTCCAATCACGTCCACGTCCACGTACACGTCCACGTTCAAGTTCACGTCCTCGTTCACGTCCATCGACACGTACACGTCCACGTCCTCGTTCTCGTCCACGGACACGTACTTGTATTCTCGAATTCAGAGTGTAACCAGCTTCTCTCCGATGGAAGACCTCAAATCTTGTTCAAAGCGTTTTGCCCTCCTTGCCTCAATGACCACAAACTTGATTGTGTAGCGAGACAACTCATCGAATTCGAACAAATAATTAACCCTTAACCTAAATATAAAATGAATCTAACCTATCTGATAAACACCTAGCTTCAAACCAATACAAGCCTACGGTTCCTTCAACCTAGTCCTACCTTTCCAGTGGTAATGCATAACCTACAGCTCCCATGTAAGACCTAAAGCCTAAGCTCTGATACCAACTTTGTAACGCCCCAAATACCACCCTGGACGGCATTACATTATGAAACCATTCATGTCATGAGAGCAACTAAATATATATCCATCAATTAAGAAACATTCTTAATATTAACAAAATTTGGGCAGAGTCTCTTTTGTACAGGAAGCTCCACCCAAAAATCACAACCTGTGCAATTCTATTAACTTGACCACACCGGGTCCATTTAACCATCCAATAGCAATAACATTTCTATTTACCATCTATACTATCCTTAACATTATCCCAAAAGAAAAATAGGCCAAGTAATGGCATTTACATTCCAAGAGAATTAAAGTACACTTGCAGCGGAATAACAAAATACTAGACTTTACAAGGTTCAAAAGGAATATCCTAGTCTAGAACAAAAGAAAGTGTCGCTCTAGGCGTCCACCTCAGGATCCACACTCCCGTCCAGGGGAGTCTCCCAAGTAGCGGGCTCCTCGACCCCTACGTCCTCCTCTTGTAGGTAATCTGAAAAATGTTAGCGGTAGGGGGTGAGCACAAAGCTCTGTAGAACAATTCTCTCAAACCCATACAAGGTTTAGAAAAGCATTTAAAACGGTCGGTCTCATTTCACAAATATCATACATAACTTTTGAAGTAAAGCAGTGCCATTTAATAGATCTCAAGTTTACGGAAACAACGGTAATTGAATGAGTAAAAGAAACCACTATACATTTAGCAAACCATTTCCAAATATAATCAAATCCTCCATTCACAATTTCCAACAATTCTTTGGGTAGGTGGCATACTTTAGGGTAACCTCCACCCCCCGTTTAGGTCCTCTTTGATTCTCAAGCATCCTTACAAGGAACCTCTTGAGAATAGGTGAGCATCCTTACAAGGAACCTCTCACAAATCATTTCATGGCTTCCCAAGCATCCTTACAAGGAACCTCTTGGGAAGGGGGTGAGCATCCTTACAAGGAACCTCTCACAAATCACTTCATGGCTTCCCAAGCATCCTTACAAGGAACCTCTTGGGAAGGGGTGAGCATCCTTACAAGGAACCTCTCACAAATGTGTATCACAAGCAACCCAACCAAGAATACAATCCCAATATTTATCTCCATTTCCAATCATTTATCCAAAATCCCCAAATTTAAGCATGTGACATTGTCAATAACCAACCAAGAAAAATGCAAGAGATCATTATAAACATCATTTGTTGCACAATATAAAACTCTAAGTTTTGAAAGTGAAAACCAAGGAATTACCAAGAGAAAAGTCCATTTTCCTTACCAATCAATGATTGAAGATGAAAAAGAAAGATAAAATGGTTACCAAACCATCACATAGTTCAAAACATGGCATTGATTGCAAAAATATAAAGAATCAAAGATTTCCCTAACACATATCCAAGATTTAGAGAAAGAGACATATGTATATACATATATATATATATATAGCCCTAGCCTCAATGTGAGAGAGTGAGAGAAAACCCCTACCTTGCTCCTTAATTTTTGTGTGAAGAACTAGAAGAATTGATCCTTTCCCAACTTGAATCACCACCTCAATCTCTTGTTTTTCCCTTCCTTCTTCTCCTCTAAGCCTCTCAATTGTTAGATTGGATGAAATGGCTTGCAAATGGGAGAGAAAACGCCCAAAACAAGTCTGGAACGTGCAGACCCCGGTATGGCGCGTCCGGACGCGTGTTTTGTGCTGTCCGGACGCGTGTTTTTGCGTCCAAGTTACTGCCATACGCGTCCGGACGCGGGTGACAGTATACCCGCAGCTTCCAGATCAATTTTGACCTATTTAGAAGCCGATTTAGAAAATTTGTGTGAAATACACTTTTGTAGCCCTTGAAGTCTACTATCTACTGTCCAAATATCAGATCAATTTAAGCTAGGATTAAAAAGTTATGATCGAAATACTAGACAGTGTCCAAAAAATCCTTTTTACCCAAATTTTCTCTAAAATGTGTTTTAACTCCAAAATACTTCCTAACTTCTAATACACCCCATATCACCTCTCCCAAGGTTTTTCGACCTTCCGGACTCAATGGAAACCTTATTTTGACCTAATTCCATTTAGAAACTTACTTAATCCCTCTTCTCAAGCTTACACACCTTCAAAACTTCAACTTCCAAATTAATTTGCATCTCTAGTTTATTCCTACCATCACTACACATATCCACATTTTTACCACTATTATTTAATATATATCTATATACATATATAAACGAAAATGCGGGGTGTTACAATCCACCCCCCTTAAAGAAAGTTTCGTCCTCGAAACTTACCTCAAGTAGCAAACAAATATGGATGTTTCTCCCGCCTTTCTTGCTCCGGTTCTCATGTAGCTTCCTCCACTCCATGGTGTTGCCACCAAACCTTTACCAAGATGATAACTTCGTTGCGAAGCACTTTTTCCTTAGCGTCGAGAATTTCTACTGGTTATTCTTCGTAGGTTGCTTCGTCTGGACTTTCAATCTCCTCCAAGTTCACGACTGGAGTTGCATCCGAGTGACACGTCCTCAACATCGACACGTGAAACACGCCATATACTCCAGATAGCTGGGCTGGTGGTCGAAGTTGATACGCCGCATTACCTATTGTTTTGATCACTTCCAACGGTTCGGTATATCTTGGCGCTAACTTCTCCTTCTTGCCGAATCGAAACACGCCCTTCTTGTGTGACACCTTGAGAAACATGTAATCTCCCACTTTTAATTCCAAGGATCTTCTTATGTGGTCCGCATAGCTCTTCTGTCTACTTTGCGCCGTGCGTAGCCTCTCCCGGATGAGTTGAATCTTCTCTGTAGTTTCCCCATTGTAGTCCTTACTCCGTTAGTTCGCTGCGCACTCTGATATAAATTACAATCCACCAAAGGTTACAGTTGAAACCTAACCAGACTTGTCCTCCCATCTTAGCTTCCAAATCCATATACAAATTACGAAATAATTTAAGAAAAATTAACATAATATCATCGAAAATACCATTTTAGTGGTCACTACCAATCACTAGAGTTTTGAATTCATGGGCAAATAAATAATCAAGCTTTGGAAATCAAGAACAAAAGAACAAGCAAGGTTTGAAATGAATAACCAACGAATCTCAAGTTTTTGGAATCCAAAATAAAGGAACAATCAAGTCTCGAATTCCATAACAACCCATATCAAGCTTTGGAATCAAAATAAGAAACAATCAAAGCTTGAAATCAAAAACAAAGTAACAATCGAGTCTTGGAGTCAATAACAGATGCATATCAAGCTTTGTAACCAAGAACTAAAGAGTATCAAGTTTTCAACTCAAGGACAAGGAGAAATCAAGTATTGAAATCAAGAGCAATTAAATGTCAAGTCTTGAAATCAGGAACCAATGAATATCAAGTATTGCATATCAAGAATAAATGAATCACAAGGGTTAGAATCAATAACAAATGAATATTAAATTTGGCTATCAAGAACCAATGGATCATCAAGCCTGGGGAAATTAAAAACAAAGGAACAACCAAGTCTTGAAATCAAAAACCAAAGGATGTCAAATATTGAATATCAAGAATACATGAATTACAATAGTTAGAATCAATCAAATGAATATCAAATTTGACTATCAAGAGCAAATGAATATTAAGCTTGGAAATCAAGAATAAAAGGTTATCAAGCTTAGATCTCAAGAACAATTGAATATTAAGGTTAGAATTCAATAACAAATGAATAACAAGTTTTGATCTCAAGAACCATTGAAGATTAAGGTTTGAATTCAATAACCAATGAATAACAAGTTTTGATCTCAAGGACAATTGAATATCAAGGTTAGAATTCAATGACAAATGAATATCAAGTTTAGATCTCAAGAACAAGGAAGGAATCAAGAGAAAACCCACTTTTCCTTGAAAATTAAGGTTTCGAAGGCATACAACGAGAATTAGTGGTTACCCAAGCATAATATAGTTAAAACAAGGTAAGATTTAAGGTTTGGAATCAAGAACAAATGAGAAATCAAGAGAAAAAAACACATCTCCTGTGTAAACTAGGGTTGTGAAGGCATAAGATAAGATTTAGAGTTTACCCAACCATAATATATTTTAGAACAAGGTAATATTAGCAAGAATGACAAGACATGATGATTTCCTAGCAAGTAGATATAATTTAGAGTCAAAGATTACATATATATAATAACCCTACTAGTATCCCCTTGTTCTTCCGTAGGCAAATTAACATATACCGTAAGTTCTATTTCCTCGAAACCCAATCCAAATTTCATTGCATATGCAGTACGTACAAAAGAATGAGTCGCATAGGAATCCAATACATTCGGGCCCAAGAATCATAGAAAAGAACGATACCTTCCACGATGGCGTTGGAGGCATTTTCCTCCGGTTGAGTCATAGCAAAAACCCTTCCTTGATTGGCGCCGCCGGGGGCATGAGCTTGTAACGGTCTCTGTGGTGGTAATGGCTGTCGTAGCGGTGGCCTATTTGCATTCACTCGCCCCGTTGCTTGGTTGGTCTTGGTGGAAAGCAATGGACAATTATCTTTGAAGTGCCCAACACCTCCACAGGCAAAGCATCGGCGTGCATCCGTGCCTACTCTCTCTGGTACGCTTCCCGCTCCTTGAGCTATCTGAGGTCTCTGCTGTGTTGGCCTTTGTAGAGGCGGCTTGTTTGTTGGTACTTGCTCGGTTGCTTGCTTGGTCCTTGGGGGAAACGAGGGGCATCTATGTTTGAAGTGCCCATACTCTCCGCATGCAAAGCATTGGCGCGGGTCAGTGCTTGTTCTACTCTGAGTCACTTCATCTTCTCGAACTATCTGAGGTCTTTGTCCAATCACGTCCACGTCCACGTACACGTCCACGTTCAAGTTCACGTCCTCGTTCACGTCCATCGACACGTACACGTCCACGTCCTCGTTCTCGTCCACGGACACGTACTTGTATTCTCGAATTCAGAGTGTAACCAGCTTCTCTCCGATGGAAGACCTCAAATCTTGTTCAAAGCGTTTTGCCCTCCTTGCCTCAATGACCACAAACTTGATTGTGTAGCGAGACAACTCATCGAATTCGAACAAATAATTAACCCTTAACCTAAATATAAAATGAATCTAACCTATCTGATAAACACCTAGCTTCAAACCAATACAAGCCTACGGTTCCTTCAACCTAGTCCTACCTTTCCAGTGGTAATGCATAACCTACAGCTCCCATGTAAGACCTAAAGCCTAAGCTCTGATACCAACTTTGTAACGCCCCAAATACCACCCTGGACGGCATTACATTATGAAACCATTCATGTCATGAGAGCAACTAAATATATATCCATCAATTAAGAAACATTCTTAATATTAACAAAATTTGGGCAGAGTCTCTTTTGTACAGGAAGCTCCACCCAAAAATCACAACCTGTGCAATTCTATTAACTTGACCACACCGGGTCCATTTAACCATCCAATAGCAATAACATTTCTATTTACCATCTATACTATCCTTAACATTATCCCAAAAGAAAAATAGGCCAAGTAATGGCATTTACATTCCAAGAGAATTAAAGTACACTTGCAGCGGAATAACAAAATACTAGACTTTACAAGGTTCAAAAGGAATATCCTAGTCTAGAACAAAAGAAAGTGTCGCTCTAGGCGTCCACCTCAGGATCCACACTCCCGTCCAGGGGAGTCTCCCAAGTAGCGGGCTCCTCGACCCCTACGTCCTCCTCTTGTAGGTAATCTGAAAAATGTTAGCGGTAGGGGGTGAGCACAAAGCTCTGTAGAACAATTCTCTCAAACCCATACAAGGTTTAGAAAAGCATTTAAAACGGTCGGTCTCATTTCACAAATATCATACATAACTTTTGAAGTAAAGCAGTGCCATTTAATAGATCTCAAGTTTACGGAAACAACGGTAATTGAATGAGTAAAAGAAACCACTATACATTTAGCAAACCATTTCCAAATATAATCAAATCCTCCATTCACAATTTCCAACAATTCTTTGGGTAGGTGGCATACTTTAGGGTAACCTCCACCCCCCGTTTAGGTCCTCTTTGATTCTCAAGCATCCTTACAAGGAACCTCTTGAGAATAGGTGAGCATCCTTACAAGGAACCTCTCACAAATCATTTCATGGCTTCCCAAGCATCCTTACAAGGAACCTCTTGGGAAGGGGGTGAGCATCCTTACAAGGAACCTCTCACAAATCACTTCATGGCTTCCCAAGCATCCTTACAAGGAACCTCTTGGGAAGGGGTGAGCATCCTTACAAGGAACCTCTCACAAATGTGTATCACAAGCAACCCAACCAAGAATACAATCCCAATATTTATCTCCATTTCCAATCATTTATCCAAAATCCCCAAATTTAAGCATGTGACATTGTCAATAACCAACCAAGAAAAATGCAAGAGATCATTATAAACATCATTTGTTGCACAATATAAAACTCTAAGTTTTGAAAGTGAAAACCAAGGAATTACCAAGAGAAAAGTCCATTTTCCTTACCAATCAATGATTGAAGATGAAAAAGAAAGATAAAATGGTTACCAAACCATCACATAGTTCAAAACATGGCATTGATTGCAAAAATATAAAGAATCAAAGATTTCCCTAACACATATCCAAGATTTAGAGAAAGAGACATATGTATATACATATATATATATATATAGCCCTAGCCTCAATGTGAGAGAGTGAGAGAAAACCCCTACCTTGCTCCTTAATTTTTGTGTGAAGAACTAGAAGAATTGATCCTTTCCCAACTTGAATCACCACCTCAATCTCTTGTTTTTCCCTTCCTTCTTCTCCTCTAAGCCTCTCAATTGTTAGATTGGATGAAATGGCTTGCAAATGGGAGAGAAAACGCCCAAAACAAGTCTGGAACGTGCAGACCCCGGTATGGCGCGTCCGGACGCGTGTTTTGTGCTGTCCGGACGCGTGTTTTTGCGTCCAAGTTACTGCCATACGCGTCCGGACGCGGGTGACAGTATACCCGCAGCTTCCAGATCAATTTTGACCTATTTAGAAGCCGATTTAGAAAATTTGTGTGAAATACACTTTTGTAGCCCTTGAAGTCTACTATCTACTGTCCAAATATCAGATCAATTTAAGCTAGGATTAAAAAGTTATGATCGAAATACTAGACAGTGTCCAAAAAATCCTTTTTACCCAAATTTTCTCTAAAATGTGTTTTAACTCCAAAATACTTCCTAACTTCTAATACACCCCATATCACCTCTCCCAAGGTTTTTCGACCTTCCGGACTCAATGGAAACCTTATTTTGACCTAATTCCATTTAGAAACTTACTTAATCCCTCTTCTCAAGCTTACACACCTTCAAAACTTCAACTTCCAAATTAATTTGCATCTCTAGTTTATTCCTACCATCACTACACATATCCACATTTTTACCACTATTATTTAATATATATCTATATACATATATAAACGAAAATGCGGGGTGTTACATGCTCTGTATTTGGGCTAGAAGAAAAACCCTTCTCAGAAAAAGAGCTAGCAAAACCACTAAAGACCCGATATGAAGAAGATGAGACGTACATGAAAATCCTCCCCGTTTCGGTTTTTAAGAAGAAATGGGAGGAGGGTGATTCGGCCAATCTCTCCAAGATCCTCCCCTTTCCCCTTTACGTCTGTCACCCATTTAGAGAAAATCTCCGAAAATATCTCCTAAGTTTTGGGTAGTTGAAAATTCTAAATAAATTCCCGTTCCTTGTCGTTTTTACTGAATGTGCCGGTACAAAGATGAGGATGAACTGGTAGAAGAGCTATGTGTTCACGATGAACAAGTAGAAGCAAAGATGAACCGGTAGAAAGATGTTCTGATTGGACAGAACCTCGATGAACATGTACAAAAAAAGATCAATGAACTGGTATAAGCCCATTATGTTCAACGATGAACCGGTACAAGCTCTGTTTTAATGCCTGGTGAATCGGCACAAGTCCTGCAGGTACAATATGGCTTTCTCTGCCTTTTTTGCCGCGGTGCCCCTTGTTCGATGTCTGGCTTCTCGAGCTCACTTCCTCAGCACCCACAAAGTATTCTATTGAATGAAAAGTATCATTCTTACACCAGCTTACCTGAAAACACACAGTTTCCTCATAAAACACAAACTCGACTAAAACAAAACATATAATTAACGAGAAAAGCTAAACTGATAGGTTTCAGACATAAAATTATGCAACTTCTACTTTGCGAGTCTCTAGCACACAGAAACCACAAATAAATTTTAATCACAAAAACCATTTTCGTAGTTGATCTCGCTTGCATTTAGCATATGCAATAAGCCGTTAAACCACAAGGTTACCCCTAGTGGACGGTGATGAAAATCACAAGACTCACCAGCCGTTGATTCGAATCACCTTTCAAATTCGTACCATTTGGGTCCCCGGCAATGTTGCCAAAAATGCTTCTCCTTAGGTATGGTCGTGTGTGAAATTGCTTCCCAGGCATAGGACATTCTATCGTGTAGTAACTCGGAAAACACCTAGGCCGTCTCCTCAAGGAAACAAGCAAAAATTTGAATGGTGATATGATTCAAAAGAAGCAAACTTCTTTTGATTTCAAACTTGGTGATGATTGGTTAATACTAAGAAATACTATTAGGATAAATCAGCTAAGCTTTGGATTTTATCCCATTGTGACAAGGATACTTGACCTAATTTAAAACATATCCAAGATCGTAATCAACCAAGCTTTGACGAAAAATATTTAACCAAGTTTGAACTTTGGAAAATGTGTTTTGATGGTAAAAGTAATTAATCAATGAATTGGCATCATGCTCATTGCAGGGACTCCAAGTGTCACTCATGCCCGAAATTCAATTCTCAAAGGTTAACCGAGGATGTTTAGAAATAACACATCAGTTCAAAATCAATTACTTCAGTCGAAAAAATAACACTAACCATTGATACCCAACTTAGGATCAAAATCACCCACTCAGGGATGAGAATTCATCCTCCGATTATGCCGCAATTAGACAACTCAGGCATATCGCGTGTTGAATTTAAAGCAAATATGAATGAGACATCAATTGAGTGGAAATAAAAATTAAATCCAATACTTTTTATCTAAAAGAAAAACTAAATATTATTACCAGAGTAAAAATCGGAAGTGCTCTGTATTTGGGCTAGAAGAAAAACCCTTCTCAGAAAAAGAGCTAGCAAAACCACTAAAGACCCGATATGAAGAAGATGAGACGTACATGAAAATCCTCCCCGTTTCGGTTTTTAAGAAGAAATGGGAGGAGGGTGATTCGGCCAATCTCTCCAAGATCCTCCCCTTTCCCCTTTACGTCTGTCACCCATTTAGAGAAAATCTCCGAAAATATCTCCTAAGTTTTGGGTAGTTGAAAATTCTAAATAAATTCCCGTTCCTTGTCGTTTTTACTGAATGTGCCGGTACAAAGATGAGGATGAACTGGTAGAAGAGCTATGTGTTCACGATGAACAAGTAGAAGCAAAGATGAACCGGTAGAAAGATGTTCTGATTGGACAGAACCTCGATGAACATGTACAAAAAAAGATCAATGAACTGGTATAAGCCCATTATGTTCAACGATGAACCGGTACAAGCTCTGTTTTAATGCCTGGTGAATCGGCACAAGTCCTGCAGGTACAATATGGCTTTCTCTGCCTTTTTTGCCGCGGTGCCCCTTGTTCGATGTCTGGCTTCTCGAGCTCACTTCCTCAGCACCCACAAAGTATTCTATTGAATGAAAAGTATCATTCTTACACCAGCTTACCTGAAAACACACAGTTTCCTCATAAAACACAAACTCGACTAAAACAAAACATATAATTAACGAGAAAAGCTAAACTGATAGGTTTCAGACATAAAATTATGCAACTTCTACTTTGCGAGTCTCTAGCACACAGAAACCACAAATAAATTTTAATCACAAAAACCATTTTCGTAGTTGATCTCGCTTGCATTTAGCATATGCAATAAGCCGTTAAACCACAAGGTTACCCCTAGTGGACGGTGATGAAAATCACAAGACTCACCAGCCGTTGATTCGAATCACCTTTCAAATTCGTACCATTTGGGTCCCCGGCAATGTTGCCAAAAATGCTTCTCCTTAGGTATGGTCGTGTGTGAAATTGCTTCCCAGGCATAGGACATTCTATCGTGTAGTAACTCGGAAAACACCTAGGCCGTCTCCTCAAGGAAACAAGCAAAAATTTGAATGGTGATATGATTCAAAAGAAGCAAACTTCTTTTGATTTCAAACTTGGTGATGATTGGTTAATACTAAGAAATACTATTAGGATAAATCAGCTAAGCTTTGGATTTTATCCCATTGTGACAAGGATACTTGACCTAATTTAAAACATATCCAAGATCGTAATCAA
The DNA here is from genome assembly GCA_951799425.1 of Ilex aquifolium. Lineage (NCBI taxonomy): Eukaryota > Viridiplantae > Streptophyta > Magnoliopsida > Aquifoliales > Aquifoliaceae > Ilex > Ilex aquifolium. Next base: position 24,354,533 of record OX637400.1, read on the forward strand.
CCAAGCTTTGACGAAAAATATTTAACCAAGTTTGAACTTTGGAAAATGTGTTTTGATGGTAAAAGTAATTAATCAATGAATTGGCATCATGCTCATTGCAGGGACTCCAAGTGTCACTCATGCCCGAAATTCAATTCTCAAAGGTTAACCGAGGATGTTTAGAAATAACACATCAGTTCAAAATCAATTACTTCAGTCGAAAAAATAACACTAACCATTGATACCCAACTTAGGATCAAAATCACCCACTCAGGGATGAGAATTCATCCTCCGATTATGCCGCAATTAGACAACTCAGGCATATCGCGTGTTGAATTTAAAGCAAATATGAATGAGACATCAATTGAGTGGAAATAAAAATTAAATCCAATACTTTTTATCTAAAAGAAAAACTAAATATTATTACCAGAGTAAAAATCGGAAGTGCTCTGTATTTGGGCTAGAAGAAAAACCCTTCTCAGAAAAAGAGCTAGCAAAACCACTAAAGACCCGATATGAAGAAGATGAGACGTACATGAAAATCCTCCCCGTTTCGGTTTTTAAGAAGAAATGGGAGGAGGGTGATTCGGCCAATCTCTCCAAGATCCTCCCCTTTCCCCTTTACGTCTGTCACCCATTTAGAGAAAATCTCCGAAAATATCTCCTAAGTTTTGGGTAGTTGAAAATTCTAAATAAATTCCCGTTCCTTGTCGTTTTTACTGAATGTGCCGGTACAAAGATGAGGATGAACTGGTAGAAGAGCTATGTGTTCACGATGAACAAGTAGAAGCAAAGATGAACCGGTAGAAAGATGTTCTGATTGGACAGAACCTCGATGAACATGTACAAAAAAAGATCAATGAACTGGTATAAGCCCATTATGTTCAACGATGAACCGGTACAAGCTCTGTTTTAATGCCTGGTGAATCGGCACAAGTCCTGCAGGTACAATATGGCTTTCTCTGCCTTTTTTGCCGCGGTGCCCCTTGTTCGATGTCTGGCTTCTCGAGCTCACTTCCTCAGCACCCACAAAGTATTCTATTGAATGAAAAGTATCATTCTTACACCAGCTTACCTGAAAACACACAGTTTCCTCATAAAACACAAACTCGACTAAAACAAAACATATAATTAACGAGAAAAGCTAAACTGATAGGTTTCAGACATAAAATTATGCAACTTCTACTTTGCGAGTCTCTAGCACACAGAAACCACAAATAAATTTTAATCACAAAAACCATTTTCGTAGTTGATCTCGCTTGCATTTAGCATATGCAATAAGCCGTTAAACCACAAGGTTACCCCTAGTGGACGGTGATGAAAATCACAAGACTCACCAGCCGTTGATTCGAATCACCTTTCAAATTCGTACCATTTGGGTCCCCGGCAATGTTGCCAAAAATGCTTCTCCTTAGGTATGGTCGTGTGTGAAATTGCTTCCCAGGCATAGGACATTCTATCGTGTAGTAACTCGGAAAACACCTAGGCCGTCTCCTCAAGGAAACAAGCAAAAATTTGAATGGTGATATGATTCAAAAGAAGCAAATTTCTTTTGATTTCAAACTTGGTGATGATTGGTTAATACTAAGAAATACTATTAGGATAAATCAGCTAAGCTTTGGATTTTATCCCATTGTGACAAGGATTCTTGACCTAATTTAAAACATATCCAAGATCGTAATCAACCAAGCTTTGACGAAAAATATTTAACCAAGTTTGAACTTTGGAAAATGTGTTTTGATGGTAAAAGTAATTAATCAATGAATTGGCATCATGCTCATTGCAGGGACTCCAAGTGTCACTCATGCCCGAAATTCAATTCTCAAAGGTTAACCGAGGATGTTTAGAAATAACTCATCAGTTCAAAATCAATTACTTCAGTCGACAAAATAACACTAACCATTGATACCCAACTTAGGATCAAAATCACCCACTCAGGGATGAGAATTCATCCTCCGATTATGCCGCAATTAGACAACTCAGGCATATCGCGTGTTGAATTTAAAGCAAATATGAATGAGACATCAATTGAGTGGAAATAAAAATTAAATCCAACACTTTTTATCTAAAAGAAAAACTAAATATTATTACCAGAGTAAAAATCGGAAGTGCTCTGTATTTGGGCTAGAAGAAAAACCCTTCTCAGAAAAAGAGCTAGCAAAACCACTAAAGACCCGATATGAAGAAGATGAGACGTACATGAAAATCCTCCCCGTTTCGGTTTTTAAGAAGAAATGGGAGGAGGGTGATTCGGCCAATCTCTCCAAGATCCTCCCCTTTCCCCTTTACGTCTGTCACCCATTTAGAGAAAATCTCCGAAAATATCTCCTAAGTTTTGGGTAGTTGAAAATTCTAAATAAATTCCCGTTCCTTGTCGTTTTTACTGAATGTGCCGGTACAAAGATGAGGATGAACTGGTAGAAGAGCTATGTGTTCACGATGAACAAGTAGAAGCAAAGATGAACCGGTAGAAAGATGTTCTGATTGGACAGAACCTCGATGAACATGTACAAAAAAAGATCAATGAACTGGTATAAGCCCATTATGTTCAACGATGAACCGGTACAAGCTCTGTTTTAATGCCTGGTGAATCGGCACAAGTCCTGCAGGTACAATATGGCTTTCTCTGCCTTTTTTGCCGCGGTGCCCCTTGTTCGATGTCTGGCTTCTCGAGCTCACTTCCTCAGCACCCACAAAGTATTCTATTGAATGAAAAGTATCATTCTTACACCAGCTTACCTGAAAACACACAGTTTCCTCATAAAACACAAACTCGACTAAAACAAAACATATAATTAACGAGAAAAGCTAAACTGATAGGTTTCAGACATAAAATTATGCAACTTCTACTTTGCGAGTCTCTAGCACACAGAAACCACAAATAAATTTTAATCACAAAAACCATTTTCGTAGTTGATCTCGCTTGCATTTAGCATATGCAATAAGCCGTTAAACCACAAGGTTACCCCTAGTGGACGGTGATGAAAATCACAAGACTCACCAGCCGTTGATTCGAATCACCTTTCAAATTCGTACCATTTGGGTCCCCAGCAATGTTGCCAAAAATGCTTCTCCTTAGGTATGGTCGTGTGTGAAATTGCTTCCCAGGCATAGGACATTCTATCGTGTAGTAACTCGGAAAACACCTAGGCCGTCTCCTCAAGGAAACAAGCAAAAATTTGAATGGTGATATGATTCAAAAGAAGCAAACTTCTTTTGATTTCAAACTTGGTGATGATTGGTTAATACTAAGAAATACTATTAGGATAAATCAGCTAAGCTTTGGATTTTATCCCATTGTGACAAGGATTCTTGACCTAATTTAAAACATATCCAAGATCGTAATCAACCAAGCTTTGACGAAAAATATTTAACCAAGTTTGAACTTTGGAAAATGTGTTTTGATGGTAAAAGTAATTAATCAATGAATTGGCATCATGCTCATTGCAGGGACTCCAAGTGTCACTCATGCCCGAAATTCAATTCTCAAAGGTTAACCGAGGATGTTTAGAAATAACTCATCAGTTCAAAATCAATTACTTCAGTCGACAAAATAACACTAACCATTGATACCCAACTTAGGATCAAAATCACCCACTCAGGGATGAGAATTCATCCTCCGATTATGCCGCAATTAGACAACTCAGGCATATCGCGTGTTGAATTTAAAGCAAATATGAATGAGACATCAATTGAGTGGAAATAAAAATTAAATCCAACACTTTTTATCTAAAAGAAAAACTAAATATTATTACCAGAGTAAAAATCGGAAGTGCTCTGTATTTGGGCTAGAAGAAAAACCCTTCTCAGAAAAAGAGCTAGCAAAACCACTAAAGACCCGATATGAAGAAGATGAGACGTACATGAAAATCCTCCCCGTTTCGGTTTTTAAGAAGAAATGGGAGGAGGGTGATTCGGCCAATCTCTCCAAGATCCTCCCCTTTCCCCTTTACGTCTGTCACCCATTTAGAGAAAATCTCCGAAAATATCTCCTAAGTTTTGGGTAGTTGAAAATTCTAAATAAATTCCCGTTCCTTGTCGTTTTTACTGAATGTGCCGGTACAAAGATGAGGATGAACTGGTAGAAGAGCTATGTGTTCACGATGAACAAGTAGAAGCAAAGATGAACCGGTAGAAAGATGTTCTGATTGGACAGAACCTCGATGAACATGTACAAAAAAAGATCAATGAACTGGTATAAGCCCATTATGTTCAACGATGAACCGGTACAAGCTCTGTTTTAATGCCTGGTGAATCGGCACAAGTCCTGCAGGTACAATATGGCTTTCTCTGCCTTTTTTGCCGCGGTGCCCCTTGTTCGATGTCTGGCTTCTCGAGCTCACTTCCTCAGCACCCACAAAGTATTCTATTGAATGAAAAGTATCATTCTTACACCAGCTTACCTGAAAACACACAGTTTCCTCATAAAACACAAACTCGACTAAAACAAAACATATAATTAACGAGAAAAGCTAAACTGATAGGTTTCAGACATAAAATTATGCAACTTCTACTTTGCGAGTCTCTAGCACACAGAAACCACAAATAAATTTTAATCACAAAAACCATTTTCGTAGTTGATCTCGCTTGCATTTAGCATATGCAATAAGCCGTTAAACCACAAGGTTACCCCTAGTGGACGGTGATGAAAATCACAAGACTCACCAGCCGTTGATTCGAATCACCTTTCAAATTCGTACCATTTGGGTCCCCGGCAATGTTGCCAAAAATGCTTCTCCTTAGGTATGGTCGTGTGTGAAATTGCTTCCCAGGCATAGGACATTCTATCGTGTAGTAACTCGGAAAACACCTAGGCCGTCTCCTCAAGGAAACAAGCAAAAATTTGAATGGTGATATGATTCAAAAGAAGCAAACTTCTTTTGATTTCAAACTTGGTGATGATTGGTTAATACTAAGAAATACTATTAGGATAAATCAGCTAAGCTTTGGATTTTATCCCATTGTGACAAGGATTCTTGACCTAATTTAAAACATATCCAAGATCGTAATCAACCAAGCTTTGACGAAAAATATTTAACCAAGTTTGAACTTTGGAAAATGTGTTTTGATGGTAAAAGTAATTAATCAATGAATTGGCATCATGCTCATTGCAGGGACTCCAAGTGTCACTCATGCCCGAAATTCAATTCTCAAAGGTTAACCGAGGATGTTTAGAAATAACTCATCAGTTCAAAATCAATTACTTCAGTCGACAAAATAACACTAACCATTGATACCCAACTTAGGATCAAAATCACCCACTCAGGGATGAGAATTCATCCTCCGATTATGCCGCAATTAGACAAATCAGGCATATCGCGTGTTGAATTTAAAGCAAATATGAATGAGACATCAATTGAGTGGAAATAAAAATTAAATCCAACACTTTTTATCTAAAAGAAAAACTAAATATTATTACCAGAGTAAAAATCGGAAGTGCTCTGTATTTGGGCTAGAAGAAAAACCCTTCTCAGAAAAAGAGCTAGCAAAACCACTAAAGACCCGATATGAAGAAGATGAGACGTACATGAAAATCCTCCCCGTTTCGGTTTTTAAGAAGAAATGGGAGGAGGGTGATTCGGCCAATCTCTCCAAGATCCTCCCCTTTCCCCTTTACGTCTGTCACCCATTTAGAGAAAATCTCCGAAAATATCTCCTAAGTTTTGGGTAGTTGAAAATTCTAAATAAATTCCCGTTCCTTGTCGTTTTTACTGAATGTGCCGGTACAAAGATGAGGATGAACTGGTAGAAGAGCTATGTGTTCACGATGAACAAGTAGAAGCAAAGATGAACCGGTAGAAAGATGTTCTGATTGGACAGAACCTCGATGAACATGTACAAAAAAAGATCAATGAACTGGTATAAGCCCATTATGTTCAACGATGAACCGGTACAAGCTCTGTTTTAATGCCTGGTGAATCGGCACAAGTCCTGCAGGTACAATATGGCTTTCTCTGCCTTTTTTGCCGCGGTGCCCCTTGTTCGATGTCTGGCTTCTCGAGCTCACTTCCTCAGCACCCACAAAGTATTCTATTGAATGAAAAGTATCATTCTTACACCAGCTTACCTGAAAACACACAGTTTCCTCATAAAACACAAACTCGACTAAAACAAAACATATAATTAACGAGAAAAGCTAAACTGATAGGTTTCAGACATAAAATTATGCAACTTCTACTTTGCGAGTCTCTAGCACACAGAAACCACAAATAAATTTTAATCACAAAAACCATTTTCGTAGTTGATCTCGCTTGCATTTAGCATATGCAATAAGCCGTTAAACCACAAGGTTACCCCTAGTGGACGGTGATGAAAATCACAAGACTCACCAGCCGTTGATTCGAATCACCTTTCAAATTCGTACCATTTGGGTCCCCGGCAATGTTGCCAAAAATGCTTCTCCTTAGGTATGGTCGTGTGTGAAATTGCTTCCCAGGCATAGGACATTCTATCGTGTAGTAACTCGGAAAACACCTAGGCCGTCTCCTCAAGGAAACAAGCAAAAATTTGAATGGTGATATGATTCAAAAGAAGCAAACTTCTTTTGATTTCAAACTTGGTGATGATTGGTTAATACTAAGAAATACTATTAGGATAAATCAGCTAAGCTTTGGATTTTATCCCATTGTGAAAAGGATTCTTGACCTAATTTAAAACATATCCAAGATCGTAATCAACCAAGCTTTGAGGAAAAATATTTAACCAAGTTTGAACTTTGGAAAATGTGTTTTGATGGTAAAAGTAATTAATCAATGAATTGGCATCATGCTCATTGCAGGGACTCCAAGTGTCACTCATGCCCGAAATTCAATTCTCAAAGGTTAACCGAGGATGTTTAGAAATAACTCATCAGTTCAAAATCAATTACTTCAGTCGACAAAATAACACTAACCATTGATACCCAACTTAGGATCAAAATCACCCACTCAGGGATGAGAATTCATCCTCCGATTATGCCGCAATTAGACAACTCAGGCATATCGCGTGTTGAATTTAAAGCAAATATGAATGAGACATCAATTGAGTGGAAATAAAAATTAAATCCAACACTTTTTATCTAAAAGAAAAACTAAATATTATTACCAGAGTAAAAATCGGAAGTGCTCTGTATTTGGGCTAGAAGAAAAACCCTTCTCAGAAAAAGAGCTAGCAAAACCACTAAAGACCCGATATGAAGAAGATGAGACGTACATGAAAATCCTCCCCGTTTCGGTTTTTAAGAAGAAATGGGAGGAGGGTGATTCGGCCAATCTCTCCAAGATCCTCCCCTTTCCCCTTTACGTCTGTCACCCATTTAGAGAAAATCTCCGAAAATATCTCCTAAGTTTTGGGTAGTTGAAAATTCTAAATAAATTCCCGTTCCTTGTCGTTTTTACTGAATGTGCCGGTACAAAGATGAGGATGAACTGGTAGAAGAGCTATGTGTTCACGATGAACAAGTAGAAGCAAAGATGAACCGGTAGAAAGATGTTCTGATTGGACAGAACCTCGATGAACATGTACAAAAAAAGATCAATGAACTGGTATAAGCCCATTATGTTCAACGATGAACCGGTACAAGCTCTGTTTTAATGCCTGGTGAATCGGCACAAGTCCTGCAGGTACAATATGGCTTTCTCTGCCTTTTTTGCCGCGGTGCCCCTTGTTCGATGTCTGGCTTCTCGAGCTCACTTCCTCAGCACCCACAAAGTATTCTATTGAATGAAAAGTATCATTCTTACACCAGCTTACCTGAAAACACACAGTTTCCTCATAAAACACAAACTCGACTAAAACAAAACATATAATTAACGAGAAAAGCTAAACTGATAGGTTTCAGACATAAAATTATGCAACTTCTACTTTGCGAGTCTCTAGCACACAGAAACCACAAATAAATTTTAATCACAAAAACCATTTTCGTAGTTGATCTCGCTTGCATTTAGCATATGCAATAAGCCGTTAAACCACAAGGTTACCCCTAGTGGACGGTGATGAAAATCACAAGACTCACCAGCCGTTGATTCGAATCACCTTTCAAATTCGTACCATTTGGGTCCCCGGCAATGTTGCCAAAAATGCTTCTCCTTAGGTATGGTCGTGTGTGAAATTGCTTCCCAGGCATAGGACATTCTATCGTGTAGTAACTCGGAAAACACCTAGGCCGTCTCCTCAAGGAAACAAGCAAAAATTTGAATGGTGATATGATTCAAAAGAAGCAAACTTCTTTTGATTTCAAACTTGGTGATGATTGGTTAATACTAAGAAATACTATTAGGATAAATCAGCTAAGCTTTGGATTTTATCCCATTGTGAAAAGGATTCTTGACCTAATTTAAAACATATCCAAGATCGTAATCAACCAAGCTTTGAGGAAAAATATTTAACCAAGTTTGAACTTTGGAAAATGTGTTTTGATGGTAAAAGTAATTAATCAATGAATTGGCATCATGCTCATTGCAGGGACTCCAAGTGTCACTCATGCCCGAAATTCAATTCTCAAAGGTTAACCGAGGATGTTTAGAAATAACTCATCAGTTCAAAATCAATTACTTCAGTCGACAAAATAACACTAACCATTGATACCCAACTTAGGATCAAAATCACCCACTCAGGGATGAGAATTCATCCTCCGATTATGCCGCAATTAGACAACTCAGGCATATCGCGTGTTGAATTTAAAGCAAATATGAATGAGACATCAATTGAGTGGAAATAAAAATTAAATCCAACACTTTTTATCTAAAAGAAAAACTAAATATTATTACCAGAGTAAAAATCGGAAGTGCTCTGTATTTGGGCTAGAAGAAAAACCCTTCTCAGAAAAAGAGCTAGCAAAACCACTAAAGACCCGATATGAAGAAGATGAGACGTACATGAAAATCCTCCCCGTTTCGGTTTTTAAGAAGAAATGGGAGGAGGGTGATTCGGCCAATCTCTCCAAGATCCTCCCCTTTCCCCTTTACGTCTGTCACCCATTTAGAGAAAATCTCCGAAAATATCTCCTAAGTTTTGGGTAGTTGAAAATTCTAAATAAATTCCCGTTCCTTGTCGTTTTTACTGAATGTGCCGGTACAAAGATGAGGATGAACTGGTAGAAGAGCTATGTGTTCACGATGAACAAGTAGAAGCAAAGATGAACCGGTAGAAAGATGTTCTGATTGGACAGAACCTCGATGAACATGTACAAAAAAAGATCAATGAACTGGTATAAGCCCATTATGTTCAACGATGAACCGGTACAAGCTCTGTTTTAATGCCTGGTGAATCGGCACAAGTCCTGCAGGTACAATATGGCTTTCTCTGCCTTTTTTGCCGCGGTGCCCCTTGTTCGATGTCTGGCTTCTCGAGCTCACTTCCTCAGCACCCACAAAGTATTCTATTGAATGAAAAGTATCATTCTTACACCAGCTTACCTGAAAACACACAGTTTCCTCATAAAACACAAACTCGACTAAAACAAAACATATAATTAACGAGAAAAGCTAAACTGATAGGTTTCAGACATAAAATTATGCAACTTCTACTTTGCGAGTCTCTAGCACACAGAAACCACAAATAAATTTTAATCACAAAAACCATTTTCGTAGTTGATCTCGCTTGCATTTAGCATATGCAATAAGCCGTTAAACCACAAGGTTACCCCTAGTGGACGGTGATGAAAATCACAAGACTCACCAGCCGTTGATTCGAATCACCTTTCAAATTCGTACCATTTGGGTCCCCGGCAATGTTGCCAAAAATGCTTCTCCTTAGGTATGGTCGTGTGTGAAATTGCTTCCCAGGCATAGGACATTCTATCGTGTAGTAACTCGGAAAACACCTAGGCCGTCTCCTCAAGGAAACAAGCAAAAATTTGAATGGTGATATGATTCAAAAGAAGCAAACTTCTTTTGATTTCAAACTTGGTGATGATTGGTTAATACTAAGAAATACTATTAGGATAAATCAGCTAAGCTTTGGATTTTATCCCATTGTGACAAGGATTCTTGACCTAATTTAAAACATATCCAAGATCGTAATCAACCAAGCTTTGACGAAAAATATTTAACCAAGTTTGAACTTTGGAAAATGTGTTTTGATGGTAAAAGTAATTAATCAATGAATTGGCATCATGCTCATTGCAGGGACTCCAAGTGTCACTCATGCCCGAAATTCAATTCTCAAAGGTTAACCGAGGATGTTTAGAAATAACTCATCAGTTCAAAATCAATTACTTCAGTCGACAAAATAACACTAACCATTGATACCCAACTTAGGATCAAAATCACCCACTCAGGGATGAGAATTCATCCTCCGATTATGCCGCAATTAGACAACTCAGGCATATCGCGTGTTGAATTTAAAGCAAATATGAATGAGACATCAATTGAGTGGAAATAAAAATTAAATCCAACACTTTTTATCTAAAAGAAAAACTAAATATTATTACCAGAGTAAAAATCGGAAGTGCTCTGTATTTGGGCTAGAAGAAAAACCCTTCTCAGAAAAAGAGCTAGCAAAACCACTAAAGACCCGATATGAAGAAGATGAGACGTACATGAAAATCCTCCCCGTTTCGGTTTTTAAGAAGAAATGGGAGGAGGGTGATTCGGCCAATCTCTCCAAGATCCTCCCCTTTCCCCTTTACGTCTGTCACCCATTTAGAGAAAATCTCCGAAAATATCTCCTAAGTTTTGGGTAGTTGAAAATTCTAAATAAATTCCCGTTCCTTGTCGTTTTTACTGAATGTGCCGGTACAAAGATGAGGATGAACTGGTAGAAGAGCTATGTGTTCACGATGAACAAGTAGAAGCAAAGATGAACCGGTAGAAAGATGTTCTGATTGGACAGAACCTCGATGAACATGTACAAAAAAAGATCAATGAACTGGTATAAGCCCATTATGTTCAACGATGAACCGGTACAAGCTCTGTTTTAATGCCTGGTGAATCGGCACAAGTCCTGCAGGTACAATATGGCTTTCTCTGCCTTTTTTGCCGCGGTGCCCCTTGTTCGATGTCTGGCTTCTCGAGCTCACTTCCTCAGCACCCACAAAGTATTCTATTGAATGAAAAGTATCATTCTTACACCAGCTTACCTGAAAACACACAGTTTCCTCATAAAACACAAACTCGACTAAAACAAAACATATAATTAACGAGAAAAGCTAAACTGATAGGTTTCAGACATAAAATTATGCAACTTCTACTTTGCGAGTCTCTAGCACACAGAAACCACAAATAAATTTTAATCACAAAAACCATTTTCGTAGTTGATCTCGCTTGCATTTAGCATATGCAATAAGCCGTTAAACCACAAGGTTACCCCTAGTGGACGGTGATGAAAATCACAAGACTCACCAGCCGTTGATTCGAATCACCTTTCAAATTCGTACCATTTGGGTCCCCGGCAATGTTGCCAAAAATGCTTCTCCTTAGGTATGGTCGTGTGTGAAATTGCTTCCCAGGCATAGGACATTCTATCGTGTAGTAACTCGGAAAACACCTAGGCCGTCTCCTCAAGGAAACAAGCAAAAATTTGAATGGTGATATGATTCAAAAGAAGCAAACTTCTTTTGATTTCAAACTTGGTGATGATTGGTTAATACTAAGAAATACTATTAGGATAAATCAGCTAAGCTTTGGATTTTATCCCATTGTGACAAGGATTCTTGACCTAATTTAAAACATATCCAAGATCGTAATCAACCAAGCTTTGACGAAAAATATTTAACCAAGTTTGAACTTTGGAAAATGTGTTTTGATGGTAAAAGTAATTAATCAATGAATTGGCATCATGCTCATTGCAGGGACTCCAAGTGTCACTCATGCCCGAAATTCAATTCTCAAAGGTTAACCGAGGATGTTTAGAAATAACTCATCAGTTCAAAATCAATTACTTCAGTCGACAAAATAACACTAACCATTGATACCCAACTTAGGATCAAAATCACCCACTCAGGGATGAGAATTCATCCTCCGATTATGCCGCAATTAGACAACTCAGGCATATCGCGTGTTGAATTTAAAGCAAATATGAATGAGACATCAATTGAGTGGAAATAAAAATTAAATCCAACACTTTTTATCTAAAAGAAAAACTAAATATTATTACCAGAGTAAAAATCGGAAGTGCTCTGTATTTGGGCTAGAAGAAAAACCCTTCTCAGAAAAAGAGCTAGCAAAACCACTAAAGACCCGATATGAAGAAGATGAGACGTACATGAAAATCCTCCCCGTTTCGGTTTTTAAGAAGAAATGGGAGGAGGGTGATTCGGCCAATCTCTCCAAGATCCTCCCCTTTCCCCTTTACGTCTGTCACCCATTTAGAGAAAATCTCCGAAAATATCTCCTAAGTTTTGGGTAGTTGAAAATTCTAAATAAATTCCCGTTCCTTGTCGTTTTTACTGAATGTGCCGGTACAAAGATGAGGATGAACTGGTAGAAGAGCTATGTGTTCACGATGAACAAGTAGAAGCAAAGATGAACCGGTAGAAAGATGTTCTGATTGGACAGAACCTCGATGAACATGTACAAAAAAAGATCAATGAACTGGTATAAGCCCATTATGTTCAACGATGAACCGGTACAAGCTCTGTTTTAATGCCTGGTGAATCGGCACAAGTCCTGCAGGTACAATATGGCTTTCTCTGCCTTTTTTGCCGCGGTGCCCCTTGTTCGATGTCTGGCTTCTCGAGCTCACTTCCTCAGCACCCACAAAGTATTCTATTGAATGAAAAGTATCATTCTTACACCAGCTTACCTGAAAACACACAGTTTCCTCATAAAACACAAACTCGACTAAAACAAAACATATAATTAACGAGAAAAGCTAAACTGATAGGTTTCAGACATAAAATTATGCAACTTCTACTTTGCGAGTCTCTAGCACACAGAAACCACAAATAAATTTTAATCACAAAAACCATTTTCGTAGTTGATCTCGCTTGCATTTAGCATATGCAATAAGCCGTTAAACCACAAGGTTACCCCTAGTGGACGGTGATGAAAATCACAAGACTCACCAGCCGTTGATTCGAATCACCTTTCAAATTCGTACCATTTGGGTCCCCGGCAATGTTGCCAAAAATGCTTCTCCTTAGGTATGGTCGTGTGTGAAATTGCTTCCCAGGCATAGGACATTCTATCGTGTAGTAACTCGGAAAACACCTAGGCCGTCTCCTCAAGGAAACAAGCAAAAATTTGAATGGTGATATGATTCAAAAGAAGCAAACTTCTTTTGATTTCAAACTTGGTGATGATTGGTTAATACTAAGAAATACTATTAGGATAAATCAGCTAAGCTTTGGATTTTATCCCATTGTGACAAGGATTCTTGACCTAATTTAAAACATATCCAAGATCGTAATCAACCAAGCTTTGACGAAAAATATTTAACCAAGTTTGAACTTTGGAAAATGTGTTTTGATGGTAAAAGTAATTAATCAATGAATTGGCATCATGCTCATTGCAGGGACTCCAAGTGTCACTCATGCCCGAAATTCAATTCTCAAAGGTTAACCGAGGATGTTTAGAAATAACTCATCAGTTCAAAATCAATTACTTCAGTCGACAAAATAACACTAACCATTGATACCCAACTTAGGATCAAAATCACCCACTCAGGGATGAGAATTCATCCTCCGATTATGCCGCAATTAGACAACTCAGGCATATCGCGTGTTGAATTTAAAGCAAATATGAATGAGACATCAATTGAGTGGAAATAAAAATTAAATCCAACACTTTTTATCTAAAAGAAAAACTAAATATTATTACCAGAGTAAAAATCGGAAGTGCTCTGTATTTGGGCTAGAAGAAAAACCCTTCTCAGAAAAAGAGCTAGCAAAACCACTAAAGACCCGATATGAAGAAGATGAGACGTACATGAAAATCCTCCCCGTTTCGGTTTTTAAGAAGAAATGGGAGGAGGGTGATTCGGCCAATCTCTCCAAGATCCTCCCCTTTCCCCTTTACGTCTGTCACCCATTTAGAGAAAATCTCCGAAAATATCTCCTAAGTTTTGGGTAGTTGAAAATTCTAAATAAATTCCCGTTCCTTGTCGTTTTTACTGAATGTGCCGGTACAAAGATGAGGATGAACTGGTAGAAGAGCTATGTGTTCACGATGAACAAGTAGAAGCAAAGATGAACCGGTAGAAAGATGTTCTGATTGGACAGAACCTCGATGAACATGTACAAAAAAAGATCAATGAACTGGTATAAGCCCATTATGTTCAACGATGAACCGGTACAAGCTCTGTTTTAATGCCTGGTGAATCGGCACAAGTCCTGCAGGTACAATATGGCTTTCTCTGCCTTTTTTGCCGCGGTGCCCCTTGTTCGATGTCTGGCTTCTCGAGCTCACTTCCTCAGCACCCACAAAGTATTCTATTGAATGAAAAGTATCATTCTTACACCAGCTTACCTGAAAACACACAGTTTCCTCATAAAACACAAACTCGACTAAAACAAAACATATAATTAACGAGAAAAGCTAAACTGATAGGTTTCAGACATAAAATTATGCAACTTCTACTTTGCGAGTCTCTAGCACACAGAAACCACAAATAAATTTTAATCACAAAAACCATTTTCGTAGTTGATCTCGCTTGCATTTAGCATATGCAATAAGCCGTTAAACCACAAGGTTACCCCTAGTGGACGGTGATGAAAATCACAAGACTCACCAGCCGTTGATTCGAATCACCTTTCAAATTCGTACCATTTGGGTCCCCGGCAATGTTGCCAAAAATGCTTCTCCTTAGGTATGGTCGTGTGTGAAATTGCTTCCCAGGCATAGGACATTCTATCGTGTAGTAACTCGGAAAACACCTAGGCCGTCTCCTCAAGGAAACAAGCAAAAATTTGAATGGTGATATGATTCAAAAGAAGCAAACTTCTTTTGATTTCAAACTTGGTGATGATTGGTTAATACTAAGAAATACTATTAGGATAAATCAGCTAAGCTTTGGATTTTATCCCATTGTGACAAGGATTCTTGACCTAATTTAAAACATATCCAAGATCGTAATCAACCAAGCTTTGACGAAAAATATTTAACCAAGTTTGAACTTTGGAAAATGTGTTTTGATGGTAAAAGTAATTAATCAATGAATTGGCATCATGCTCATTGCAGGGACTCCAAGTGTCACTCATGCCCGAAATTCAATTCTCAAAGGTTAACCGAGGATGTTTAGAAATAACTCATCAGTTCAAAATCAATTACTTCAGTCGACAAAATAACACTAACCATTGATACCCAACTTAGGATCAAAATCACCCACTCAGGGATGAGAATTCATCCTCCGATTATGCCGCAATTAGACAACTCAGGCATATCGCGTGTTGAATTTAAAGCAAATATGAATGAGACATCAATTGAGTGGAAATAAAAATTAAATCCAACACTTTTTATCTAAAAGAAAAACTAAATATTATTACCAGAGTAAAAATCGGAAGTGCTCTGTATTTGGGCTAGAAGAAAAACCCTTCTCAGAAAAAGAGCTAGCAAAACCACTAAAGACCCGATATGAAGAAGATGAGACGTACATGAAAATCCTCCCCGTTTCGGTTTTTAAGAAGAAATGGGAGGAGGGTGATTCGGCCAATCTCTCCAAGATCCTCCCCTTTCCCCTTTACGTCTGTCACCCATTTAGAGAAAATCTCCGAAAATATCTCCTAAGTTTTGGGTAGTTGAAAATTCTAAATAAATTCCCGTTCCTTGTCGTTTTTACTGAATGTGCCGGTACAAAGATGAGGATGAACTGGTAGAAGAGCTATGTGTTCACGATGAACAAGTAGAAGCAAAGATGAACCGGTAGAAAGATGTTCTGATTGGACAGAACCTCGATGAACATGTACAAAAAAAGATCAATGAACTGGTATAAGCCCATTATGTTCAACGATGAACCGGTACAAGCTCTGTTTTAATGCCTGGTGAATCGGCACAAGTCCTGCAGGTACAATATGGCTTTCTCTGCCTTTTTTGCCGCGGTGCCCCTTGTTCGATGTCTGGCTTCTCGAGCTCACTTCCTCAGCACCCACAAAGTATTCTATTGAATGAAAAGTATCATTCTTACACCAGCTTACCTGAAAACACACAGTTTCCTCATAAAACACAAACTCGACTAAAACAAAACATATAATTAACGAGAAAAGCTAAACTGATAGGTTTCAGACATAAAATTATGCAACTTCTACTTTGCGAGTCTCTAGCACACAGAAACCACAAATAAATTTTAATCACAAAAACCATTTTCGTAGTTGATCTCGCTTGCATTTAGCATATGCAATAAGCCGTTAAACCACAAGGTTACCCCTAGTGGACGGTGATGAAAATCACAAGACTCACCAGCCGTTGATTCGAATCACCTTTCAAATTCGTACCATTTGGGTCCCCGGCAATGTTGCCAAAAATGCTTCTCCTTAGGTATGGTCGTGTGTGAAATTGCTTCCCAGGCATAGGACATTCTATCGTGTAGTAACTCGGAAAACACCTAGGCCGTCTCCTCAAGGAAACAAGCAAAAATTTGAATGGTGATATGATTCAAAAGAAGCAAACTTCTTTTGATTTCAAACTTGGTGATGATTGGTTAATACTAAGAAATACTATTAGGATAAATCAGCTAAGCTTTGGATTTTATCCCATTGTGACAAGGATTCTTGACCTAATTTAAAACATATCCAAGATCGTAATCAACCAAGCTTTGACCAAAAATATTTAACCAAGTTTGAACTTTGGAAAATGTGTTTTGATGGTAAAAGTAATTAATCAATGAATTGGCATCATGCTCATTGCAGGGACTCCAAGTGTCACTCATGCCCGAAATTCAATTCTCAAAGGTTAACCGAGGATGTTTAGAAATAACTCATCAGTTCAAAATCAATTACTTCAGTCGACAAAATAACACTAACCATTGATACCCAACTTAGGATCAAAATCACCCACTCAGGGATGAGAATTCATCCTCCGATTATGCCGCAATTAGACAACTCAGGCATATCGCGTGTTGAATTTAAAGCAAATATGAATGAGACATCAATTGAGTGGAAATAAAAATTAAATCCAACACTTTTTATCTAAAAGAAAAACTAAATATTATTACCAGAGTAAAAATCGGAAGTGCTCTGTATTTGGGCTAGAAGAAAAACCCTTCTCAGAAAAAGAGCTAGCAAAACCACTAAAGACCCGATATGAAGAAGATGAGACGTACATGAAAATCCTCCCCGTTTCGGTTTTTAAGAAGAAATGGGAGGAGGGTGATTCGGCCAATCTCTCCAAGATCCTCCCCTTTCCCCTTTACGTCTGTCACCCATTTAGAGAAAATCTCCGAAAATATCTCCTAAGTTTTGGGTAGTTGAAAATTCTAAATAAATTCCCGTTCCTTGTCGTTTTTACTGAATGTGCCGGTACAAAGATGAGGATGAACTGGTAGAAGAGCTATGTGTTCACGATGAACAAGTAGAAGCAAAGATGAACCGGTAGAAAGATGTTCTGATTGGACAGAACCTCGATGAACATGTACAAAAAAAGATCAATGAACTGGTATAAGCCCATTATGTTCAACGATGAACCGGTACAAGCTCTGTTTTAATGCCTGGTGAATCGGCACAAGTCCTGCAGGTACAATATGGCTTTCTCTGCCTTTTTTGCCGCGGTGCCCCTTGTTCGATGTCTGGCTTCTCGAGCTCACTTCCTCAGCACCCACAAAGTATTCTATTGAATGAAAAGTATCATTCTTACACCAGCTTACCTGAAAACACACAGTTTCCTCATAAAACACAAACTCGACTAAAACAAAACATATAATTAACGAGAAAAGCTAAACTGATAGGTTTCAGACATAAAATTATGCAACTTCTACTTTGCGAGTCTCTAGCACACAGAAACCACAAATAAATTTTAATCACAAAAACCATTTTCGTAGTTGATCTCGCTTGCATTTAGCATATGCAATAAGCCGTTAAACCACAAGGTTACCCCTAGTGGACGGTGATGAAAATCACAAGACTCACCAGCCGTTGATTCGAATCACCTTTCAAATTCGTACCATTTGGGTCCCCGGCAATGTTGCCAAAAATGCTTCTCCTTAGGTATGGTCGTGTGTGAAATTGCTTCCCAGGCATAGGACATTCTATCGTGTAGTAACTCGGAAAACACCTAGGCCGTCTCCTCAAGGAAACAAGCAAAAATTTGAATGGTGATATGATTCAAAAGAAGCAAACTTCTTTTGATTTCAAACTTGGTGATGATTGGTTAATACTAAGAAATACTATTAGGATAAATCAGCTAAGCTTTGGATTTTATCCCATTGTGACAAGGATTCTTGACCTAATTTAAAACATATCCAAGATCGTAATCAACCAAGCTTTGACGAAAAATATTTAACCAAGTTTGAACTTTGGAAAATGTGTTTTGATGGTAAAAGTAATTAATCAATGAATTGGCATCATGCTCATTGCAGGGACTCCAAGTGTCACTCATGCCCGAAATTCAATTCTCAAAGGTTAACCGAGGATGTTTAGAAATAACTCATCAGTTCAAAATCAATTACTTCAGTCGACAAAATAACACTAACCATTGATACCCAACTTAGGATCAAAATCACCCACTCAGGGATGAGAATTCATCCTCCGATTATGCCGCAATTAGACAACTCAGGCATATCGCGTGTTGAATTTAAAGCAAATATGAATGAGACATCAATTGAGTGGAAATAAAAATTAAATCCAACACTTTTTATCTAAAAGAAAAACTAAATATTATTACCAGAGTAAAAATCGGAAGTGCTCTGTATTTGGGCTAGAAGAAAAACCCTTCTCAGAAAAAGAGCTAGCAAAACCACTAAAGACCCGATATGAAGAAGATGAGACGTACATGAAAATCCTCCCCGTTTCGGTTTTTAAGAAGAAATGGGAGGAGGGTGATTCGGCCAATCTCTCCAAGATCCTCCCCTTTCCCCTTTACGTCTGTCACCCATTTAGAGAAAATCTCCGAAAATATCTCCTAAGTTTTGGGTAGTTGAAAATTCTAAATAAATTCCCGTTCCTTGTCGTTTTTACTGAATGTGCCGGTACAAAGATGAGGATGAACTGGTAGAAGAGCTATGTGTTCACGATGAACAAGTAGAAGCAAAGATGAACCGGTAGAAAGATGTTCTGATTGGACAGAACCTCGATGAACATGTACAAAAAAAGATCAATGAACTGGTATAAGCCCATTATGTTCAACGATGAACCGGTACAAGCTCTGTTTTAATGCCTGGTGAATCGGCACAAGTCCTGCAGGTACAATATGGCTTTCTCTGCCTTTTTTGCCGCGGTGCCCCTTGTTCGATGTCTGGCTTCTCGAGCTCACTTCCTCAGCACCCACAAAGTATTCTATTGAATGAAAAGTATCATTCTTACACCAGCTTACCTGAAAACACACAGTTTCCTCATAAAACACAAACTCGACTAAAACAAAACATAATTAACGAGAAAAGCTAAACTGATAGGTTTCAGACATAAAATTATGCAACTTCTACTTTGCGAGTCTCTAGCACACAGAAACCACAAATAAATTTTAATCACAAAAACCATTTTCGTAGTTGATCTCGCTTGCATTTAGCATATGCAATAAGCCGTTAAACCACAAGGTTACCCCTAGTGGACGGTGATGAAAATCACAAGACTCACCAGCCGTTGATTCGAATCACCTTTCAAATTCGTACCATTTGGGTCCCCGGCAATGTTGCCAAAAATGCTTCTCCTTAGGTATGGTCGTGTGTGAAATTGCTTCCCAGGCATAGGACATTCTATCGTGTAGTAACTCGGAAAACACCTAGGCCGTCTCCTCAAGGAAACAAGCAAAAATTTGAATGGTGATATGATTCAAAAGAAGCAAACTTCTTTTGATTTCAAACTTGGTGATGATTGGTTAATACTAAGAAATACTATTAGGATAAATCAGCTAAGCTTTGGATTTTATCCCATTGTGACAAGGATTCTTGACCTAATTTAAAACATATCCAAGATCGTAATCAACCAAGCTTTGACCAAAAATATTTAACCAAGTTTGAACTTTGGAAAATGTGTTTTGATGGTAAAAGTAATTAATCAATGAATTGGCATCATGCTCATTGCAGGGACTCCAAGTGTCACTCATGCCCGAAATTCAATTCTCAAAGGTTAACCGAGGATGTTTAGAAATAACTCATCAGTTCAAAATCAATTACTTCAGTCGACAAAATAACACTAACCATTGATACCCAACTTAGGATCAAAATCACCCACTCAGGGATGAGAATTCATCCTCCGATTATGCCGCAATTAGACAACTCAGGCATATCGCGTGTTGAATTTAAAGCAAATATGAATGAGACATCAATTGAGTGGAAATAAAAATTAAATCCAACACTTTTTATCTAAAAGAAAAACTAAATATTATTACCAGAGTAAAAATCGGAAGTGCTCTGTATTTGGGCTAGAAGAAAAACCCTTCTCAGAAAAAGAGCTAGCAAAACCACTAAAGACCCGATATGAAGAAGATGAGACGTACATGAAAATCCTCCCCGTTTCGGTTTTTAAGAAGAAATGGGAGGAGGGTGATTCGGCCAATCTCTCCAAGATCCTCCCCTTTCCCCTTTACGTCTGTCACCCATTTAGAGAAAATCTCCGAAAATATCTCCTAAGTTTTGGGTAGTTGAAAATTCTAAATAAATTCCCGTTCCTTGTCGTTTTTACTGAATGTGCCGGTACAAAGATGAGGATGAACTGGTAGAAGAGCTATGTGTTCACGATGAACAAGTAGAAGCAAAGATGAACCGGTAGAAAGATGTTCTGATTGGACAGAACCTCGATGAACATGTACAAAAAAAGATCAATGAACTGGTATAAGCCCATTATGTTCAACGATGAACCGGTACAAGCTCTGTTTTAATGCCTGGTGAATCGGCACAAGTCCTGCAGGTACAATATGGCTTTCTCTGCCTTTTTTGCCGCGGTGCCCCTTGTTCGATGTCTGGCTTCTCGAGCTCACTTCCTCAGCACCCACAAAGTATTCTATTGAATGAAAAGTATCATTCTTACACCAGCTTACCTGAAAACACACAGTTTCCTCATAAAACACAAACTCGACTAAAACAAAACATATAATTAACGAGAAAAGCTAAACTGATAGGTTTCAGACATAAAATTATGCAACTTCTACTTTGCGAGTCTCTAGCACACAGAAACCACAAATAAATTTTAATCACAAAAACCATTTTCGTAGTTGATCTCGCTTGCATTTAGCATATGCAATAAGCCGTTAAACCACAAGGTTACCCCTAGTGGACGGTGATGAAAATCACAAGACTCACCAGCCGTTGATTCGAATCACCTTTCAAATTCGTACCATTTGGGTCCCCGGCAATGTTGCCAAAAATGCTTCTCCTTAGGTATGGTCGTGTGTGAAATTGCTTCCCAGGCATAGGACATTCTATCGTGTAGTAACTCGGAAAACACCTAGGCCGTCTCCTCAAGGAAACAAGCAAAAATTTGAATGGTGATATGATTCAAAAGAAGCAAACTTCTTTTGATTTCAAACTTGGTGATGATTGGTTAATACTAAGAAATACTATTAGGATAAATCAGCTAAGCTTTGGATTTTATCCCATTGTGAAAAGGATTCTTGACCTAATTTAAAACATATCCAAGATCGTAATCAACCAAGCTTTGACGAAAAATATTTAACCAAGTTTGAACTTTGGAAAATGTGTTTTGATGGTAAAAGTAATTAATCAATGAATTGGCATCATGCTCATTGCAGGGACTCCAAGTGTCACTCATGCCCGAAATTCAATTCTCAAAGGTTAACCGAGGATGTTTAGAAATAACTCATCAGTTCAAAATCAATTACTTCAGTCGACAAAATAACACTAACCATTGATACCCAACTTAGGATCAAAATCACCCACTCAGGGATGAGAATTCATCCTCCGATTATGCCGCAATTAGACAACTCAGGCATATCGCGTGTTGAATTTAAAGCAAATATGAATGAGACATCAATTGAGTGGAAATAAAAATTAAATCCAACACTTTTTATCTAAAAGAAAAACTAAATATTATTACCAGAGTAAAAATCGGAAGTGCTCTGTATTTGGGCTAGAAGAAAAACCCTTCTCAGAAAAAGAGCTAGCAAAACCACTAAAGACCCGATATGAAGAAGATGAGACGTACATGAAAATCCTCCCCGTTTCGGTTTTTAAGAAGAAATGGGAGGAGGGTGATTCGGCCAATCTCTCCAAGATCCTCCCCTTTCCCCTTTACGTCTGTCACCCATTTAGAGAAAATCTCCGAAAATATCTCCTAAGTTTTGGGTAGTTGAAAATTCTAAATAAATTCCCGTTCCTTGTCGTTTTTACTGAATGTGCCGGTACAAAGATGAGGATGAACTGGTAGAAGAGCTATGTGTTCACGATGAACAAGTAGAAGCAAAGATGAACCGGTAGAAAGATGTTCTGATTGGATAGAACCTCGATGAACATGTACAAAAAAAGATCAATGAACTGGTATAAGCCCATTATGTTCAACGATGAACCGGTACAAGCTCTGTTTTAATGCCTGGTGAATCGGCACAAGTCCTGCAGGTACAATATGGCTTTCTCTGCCTTTTTTGCCGCGGTGCCCCTTGTTCGATGTCTGGCTTCTCGAGCTCACTTCCTCAGCACCCACAAAGTATTCTATTGAATGAAAAGTATCATTCTTACACCAGCTTACCTGAAAACACACAGTTTCCTCATAAAACACAAACTCGACTAAAACAAAACATATAATTAACGAGAAAAGCTAAACTGATAGGTTTCAGACATAAAATTATGCAACTTCTACTTTGCGAGTCTCTAGCACACAGAAACCACAAATAAATTTTAATCACAAAAACCATTTTCGTAGTTGATCTCGCTTGCATTTAGCATATGCAATAAGCCGTTAAACCACAAGGTTACCCCTAGTGGACGGTGATGAAAATCACAAGACTCACCAGCCGTTGATTCGAATCACCTTTCAAATTCGTACCATTTGGGTCCCCGGCAATGTTGCCAAAAATGCTTCTCCTTAGGTATGGTCGTGTGTGAAATTGCTTCCCAGGCATAGGACATTCTATCGTTTAGTAACTCGGAAAACACCTAGGCCGTCTCCTCAAGGAAACAAGCAAAAATTTGAATGGTGATATGATTCAAAAGAAGCAAACTTCTTTTGATTTCAAACTTGGTGATGATTGGTTAATACTAAGAAATACTATTAGGATAAATCAGCTAAGCTTTGGATTTTATCCCATTGTGACAAGGATTCTTGACCTAATTTAAAACATATCCAAGATCGTAATCAACCAAGCTTTGACGAAAAATATTTAACCAAGTTTGAACTTTGGAAAATGTGTTTTGATGGTAAAAGTAATTAATCAATGAATTGGCATCATGCTCATTGCAGGGACTCCAAGTGTCACTCATGCCCGAAATTCAATTCTCAAAGGTTAACCGAGGATGTTTAGAAATAACTCATCAGTTCAAAATCAATTACTTCAGTCGACAAAATAACACTAACCATTGATACCCAACTTAGGATCAAAATCACCCACTCAGGGATGAGAATTCATCCTCCGATTATGCCGCAATTAGACAACTCAGGCATATCGCGTGTTGAATTTAAAGCAAATATGAATGAGACATCAATTGAGTGGAAATAAAAATTAAATCCAACACTTTTTATCTAAAAGAAAAACTAAATATTATTACCAGAGTAAAAATCGGAAGTGCTCTGTATTTGGGCTAGAAGAAAAACCCTTCTCAGAAAAAGAGCTAGCAAAACCACTAAAGACCCGATATGAAGAAGATGAGACGTACATGAAAATCCTCCCCGTTTCGGTTTTTAAGAAGAAATGGGAGGAGGGTGATTCGGCCAATCTCTCCAAGATCCTCCCCTTTCCCCTTTACGTCTGTCACCCATTTAGAGAAAATCTCCGAAAATATCTCCTAAGTTTTGGGTAGTTGAAAATTCTAAATAAATTCCCGTTCCTTGTCGTTTTTACTGAATGTGCCGGTACAAAGATGAGGATGAACTGGTAGAAGAGCTATGTGTTCACGATGAACAAGTAGAAGCAAAGATGAACCGGTAGAAAGATGTTCTGATTGGACAGAACCTCGATGAACATGTACAAAAAAAGATCAATGAACTGGTATAAGCCCATTATGTTCAACGATGAACCGGTACAAGCTCTGTTTTAATGCCTGGTGAATCGGCACAAGTCCTGCAGGTACAATATGGCTTTCTCTGCCTTTTTTGCCGCGGTGCCCCTTGTTCGATGTCTGGCTTCTCGAGCTCACTTCCTCAGCACCCACAAAGTATTCTATTGAATGAAAAGTATCATTCTTACACCAGCTTACCTGAAAACACACAGTTTCCTCATAAAACACAAACTCGACTAAAACAAAACATATAATTAACGAGAAAAGCTAAACTGATAGGTTTCAGACATAAAATTATGCAACTTCTACTTTGCGAGTCTCTAGCACACAGAAACCACAAATAAATTTTAATCACAAAAACCATTTTCGTAGTTGATCTCGCTTGCATTTAGCATATGCAATAAGCCGTTAAACCACAAGGTTACCCCTAGTGGACGGTGATGAAAATCACAAGACTCACCAGCCGTTGATTCGAATCACCTTTCAAATTCGTACCATTTGGGTCCCCGGCAATGTTGCCAAAAATGCTTCTCCTTAGGTATGGTCGTGTGTGAAATTGCTTCCCAGGCATAGGACATTCTATCGTGTAGTAACTCGGAAAACACCTAGGCCGTCTCCTCAAGGAAACAAGCAAAAATTTGAATGGTGATATGATTCAAAAGAAGCAAACTTCTTTTGATTTCAAACTTGGTGATGATTGGTTAATACTAAGAAATACTATTAGGATAAATCAGCTAAGCTTTGGATTTTATCCCATTGTGACAAGGATTCTTGACCTAATTTAAAACATATCCAAGATCGTAATCAACCAAGCTTTGACGAAAAATATTTAACCAAGTTTGAACTTTGGAAAATGTGTTTTGATGGTAAAAGTAATTAATCAATGAATTGGCATCATGCTCATTGCAGGGACTCCAAGTGTCACTCATGCCCGAAATTCAATTCTCAAAGGTTAACCGAGGATGTTTAGAAATAACTCATCAGTTCAAAATCAATTACTTCAGTCGACAAAATAACACTAACCATTGATACCCAACTTAGGATCAAAATCACCCACTCAGGGATGAGAATTCATCCTCCGATTATGCCGCAATTAGACAACTCAGGCATATCGCGTGTTGAATTTAAAGCAAATATGAATGAGACATCAATTGAGTGGAAATAAAAATTAAATCCAACACTTTTTATCTAAAAGAAAAACTAAATATTATTACCAGAGTAAAAATCGGAAGTGCTCTGTATTTGGGCTAGAAGAAAAACCCTTCTCAGAAAAAGAGCTAGCAAAACCACTAAAGACCCGATATGAAGAAGATGAGACGTACATGAAAATCCTCCCCGTTTCGGTTTTTAAGAAGAAATGGGAGGAGGGTGATTCGGCCAATCTCTCCAAGATCCTCCCCTTTCCCCTTTACGTCTGTCACCCATTTAGAGAAAATCTCCGAAAATATCTCCTAAGTTTTGGGTAGTTGAAAATTCTAAATAAATTCCCGTTCCTTGTCGTTTTTACTGAATGTGCCGGTACAAAGATGAGGATGAACTGGTAGAAGAGCTATGTGTTCACGATGAACAAGTAGAAGCAAAGATGAACCGGTAGAAAGATGTTCTGATTGGACAGAACCTCGATGAACATGTACAAAAAAAGATCAATGAACTGGTATAAGCCCATTATGTTCAACGATGAACCGGTACAAGCTCTGTTTTAATGCCTGGTGAATCGGCACAAGTCCTGCAGGTACAATATGGCTTTCTCTGCCTTTTTTGCCGCGGTGCCCCTTGTTCGATGTCTGGCTTCTCGAGCTCACTTCCTCAGCACCCACAAAGTATTCTATTGAATGAAAAGTATCATTCTTACACCAGCTTACCTGAAAACACACAGTTTCCTCATAAAACACAAACTCGACTAAAACAAAACATATAATTAACGAGAAAAGCTAAACTGATAGGTTTCAGACATAAAATTATGCAACTTCTACTTTGCGAGTCTCTAGCACACAGAAACCACAAATAAATTTTAATCACAAAAACCATTTTCGTAGTTGATCTCGCTTGCATTTAGCATATGCAATAAGCCGTTAAACCACAAGGTTACCCCTAGTGGACGGTGATGAAAATCACAAGACTCACCAGCCGTTGATTCGAATCACCTTTCAAATTCGTACCATTTGGGTCCCCGGCAATGTTGCCAAAAATGCTTCTCCTTAGGTATGGTCGTGTGTGAAATTGCTTCCCAGGCATAGGACATTCTATCGTGTAGTAACTCGGAAAACACCTAGGCCGTCTCCTCAAGGAAACAAGCAAAAATTTGAATGGTGATATGATTCAAAAGAAGCAAACTTCTTTTGATTTCAAACTTGGTGATGATTGGTTAATACTAAGAAATACTATTAGGATAAATCAGCTAAGCTTTGGATTTTATCCCATTGTGAAAAGGATTCTTGACCTAATTTAAAACATATCCAAGATCGTAATCAACCAAGCTTTGACGAAAAATATTTAACCAAGTTTGAACTTTGGAAAATGTGTTTTGATGGTAAAAGTAATTAATCAATGAATTGGCATCATGCTCATTGCAGGGACTCCAAGTGTCACTCATGCCCGAAATTCAATTCTCAAAGGTTAACCGAGGATGTTTAGAAATAACTCATCAGTTCAAAATCAATTACTTCAGTCGACAAAATAACACTAACCATTGATACCCAACTTAGGATCAAAATCACCCACTCAGGGATGAGAATTCATCCTCCGATTATGCCGCAATTAGACAACTCAGGCATATCGCGTGTTGAATTTAAAGCAAATATGAATGAGACATCAATTGAGTGGAAATAAAAATTAAATCCAACACTTTTTATCTAAAAGAAAAACTAAATATTATTACCAGAGTAAAAATCGGAAGTGCTCTGTATTTGGGCTAGAAGAAAAACCCTTCTCAGAAAAAGAGCTAGCAAAACCACTAAAGACCCGATATGAAGAAGATGAGACGTACATGAAAATCCTCCCCGTTTCGGTTTTTAAGAAGAAATGGGAGGAGGGTGATTCGGCCAATCTCTCCAAGATCCTCCCCTTTCCCCTTTACGTCTGTCACCCATTTAGAGAAAATCTCCGAAAATATCTCCTAAGTTTTGGGTAGTTGAAAATTCTAAATAAATTCCCGTTCCTTGTCGTTTTTACTGAATGTGCCGGTACAAAGATGAGGATGAACTGGTAGAAGAGCTATGTGTTCACGATGAACAAGTAGAAGCAAAGATGAACCGGTAGAAAGATGTTCTGATTGGACAGAACCTCGATGAACATGTACAAAAAAAGATCAATGAACTGGTATAAGCCCATTATGTTCAACGATGAACCGGTACAAGCTCTGTTTTAATGCCTGGTGAATCGGCACAAGTCCTGCAGGTACAATATGGCTTTCTCTGCCTTTTTTGCCGCGGTGCCCCTTGTTCGATGTCTGGCTTCTCGAGCTCACTTCCTCAGCACCCACAAAGTATTCTATTGAATGAAAAGTATCATTCTTACACCAGCTTACCTGAAAACACACAGTTTCCTCATAAAACACAAACTCGACTAAAACAAAACATATAATTAACGAGAAAAGCTAAACTGATAGGTTTCAGACATAAAATTATGCAACTTCTACTTTGCGAGTCTCTAGCACACAGAAACCACAAATAAATTTTAATCACAAAAACCATTTTCGTAGTTGATCTCGCTTGCATTTAGCATATGCAATAAGCCGTTAAACCACAAGGTTACCCCTAGTGGACGGTGATGAAAATCACAAGACTCACCAGCCGTTGATTCGAATCACCTTTCAAATTCGTACCATTTGGGTCCCCGGCAATGTTGCCAAAAATGCTTCTCCTTAGGTATGGTCGTGTGTGAAATTGCTTCCCAGGCATAGGACATTCTATCGTGTAGTAACTCGGAAAACACCTAGGCCGTCTCCTCAAGGAAACAAGCAAAAATTTGAATGGTGATATGATTCAAAAGAAGCAAACTTCTTTTGATTTCAAACTTGGTGATGATTGGTTAATACTAAGAAATACTATTAGGATAAATCAGCTAAGCTTTGGATTTTATCCCATTGTGAAAAGGATTCTTGACCTAATTTAAAACATATCCAAGATCGTAATCAACCAAGCTTTGACGAAAAATATTTAACCAAGTTTGAACTTTGGAAAATGTGTTTTGATGGTAAAAGTAATTAATCAATGAATTGGCATCATGCTCATTGCAGGGACTCCAAGTGTCACTCATGCCCGAAATTCAATTCTCAAAGGTTAACCGAGGATGTTTAGAAATAACTCATCAGTTCAAAATCAATTACTTCAGTCGACAAAATAACACTAACCATTGATACCCAACTTAGGATCAAAATCACCCACTCAGGGATGAGAATTCATCCTCCGATTATGCCGCAATTAGACAACTCAGGCATATCGCGTGTTGAATTTAAAGCAAATATGAATGAGACATCAATTGAGTGGAAATAAAAATTAAATCCAACACTTTTTATCTAAAAGAAAAACTAAATATTATTACCAGAGTAAAAATCGGAAGTGCTCTGTATTTGGGCTAGAAGAAAAACCCTTCTCAGAAAAAGAGCTAGCAAAACCACTAAAGACCCGATATGAAGAAGATGAGACGTACATGAAAATCCTCCCCGTTTCGGTTTTTAAGAAGAAATGGGAGGAGGGTGATTCGGCCAATCTCTCCAAGATCCTCCCCTTTCCCCTTTACGTCTGTCACCCATTTAGAGAAAATCTCCGAAAATATCTCCTAAGTTTTGGGTAGTTGAAAATTCTAAATAAATTCCCGTTCCTTGTCGTTTTTACTGAATGTGCCGGTACAAAGATGAGGATGAACTGGTAGAAGAGCTATGTGTTCACGATGAACAAGTAGAAGCAAAGATGAACCGGTAGAAAGATGTTCTGATTGGACAGAACCTCGATGAACATGTACAAAAAAAGATCAATGAACTGGTATAAGCCCATTATGTTCAACGATGAACCGGTACAAGCTCTGTTTTAATGCCTGGTGAATCGGCACAAGTCCTGCAGGTACAATATGGCTTTCTCTGCCTTTTTTGCCGCGGTGCCCCTTGTTCGATGTCTGGCTTCTCGCACCCACAAAGTATTCTATTGAATGAAAAGTATCATTCTTACACCAGCTTACCTGAAAACACACAGTTTCCTCATAAAACACAAACTCGACTAAAACAAAACATATAATTAACGAGAAAAGCTAAACTGATAGGTTTCAGACATAAAATTATGCAACTTCTACTTTGCGAGTCTCTAGCACACAGAAACCACAAATAAATTTTAATCACAAAAACCATTTTCGTAGTTGATCTCGCTTGCATTTAGCATATGCAATAAGCCGTTAAACCACAAGGTTACCCCTAGTGGACGGTGATGAAAATCACAAGACTCACCAGCCGTTGATTCGAATCACCTTTCAAATTCGTACCATTTGGGTCCCCGGCAATGTTGCCAAAAATGCTTCTCCTTAGGTATGGTCGTGTGTGAAATTGCTTCCCAGGCATAGGACATTCTATCGTTTAGTAACTCGGAAAACACCTAGGCCGTCTCCTCAAGGAAACAAGCAAAAATTTGAATGGTGATATGATTCAAAAGAAGCAAACTTCTTTTGATTTCAAACTTGGTGATGATTGGTTAATACTAAGAAATACTATTAGGATAAATCAGCTAAGCTTTGGATTTTATCCCATTGTGACAAGGATTCTTGACCTAATTTAAAACATATCCAAGATCGTAATCAACCAAGCTTTGACGAAAAATATTTAACCAAGTTTGAACTTTGGAAAATGTGTTTTGATGGTAAAAGTAATTAATCAATGAATTGGCATCATGCTCATTGCAGGGACTCCAAGTGTCACTCATGCCCGAAATTCAATTCTCAAAGGTTAACCGAGGATGTTTAGAAATAACTCATCAATTCAAAATCAATTACTTCAGTCGACAAAATAACACTAACCATTGATACCCAACTTAGGATCAAAATCACCCACTCAGGGATGAGAATTCATCCTCCGATTATGCCGCAATTAGACAACTCAGGCATATCGCGTGTTGAATTTAAAGCAAATATGAATGAGACATCAATTGAGTGGAAATAAAAATTAAATCCAATACTTTTTATCTAAAAGAAAAACTAAATATTATTACCAGAGTAAAAATCGGAAGTGCTCTGTATTTGGGCTAGAAGAAAAACCCTTCTCAGAAAAAGAGCTAGCAAAACCACTAAAGACCCGATATGAAGAAGATGAGACGTACATGAAAATCCTCCCCGTTTCGGTTTTTAAGAAGAAATGGGAGGAGGGTGATTCGGCCAATCTCTCCAAGATCCTCCCCTTTCCCCTTTACGTCTGTCACCCATTTAGAGAAAATCTCCAAAAATATCTCCTAAGTTTTGGGTAGTTGAAAATTCTAAATAAATTCCCGTTCCTTGTCGTTTTTACTGAATGTGCCGGTACAAAGATGAGGATGAACTGGTAGAAGAGCTATGTGTTCACGATGAACAAGTAGAAGCAAAGATGAACCGGAAGAAAGATGTTCTGATTGGACAGAACCTCGATGAACATGTACAAAAAAAGATCAATGAACTGGTATAAGCCCATTATGTTCAACGATGAACCGGTACAAGCTCTGTTTTAATGCCTGGTGAATCGGCACAAGTCCTGCAGGTACAATATGGCTTTCTCTGCCTTTTTTGCCGCGGTGCCCCTTGTTCGATGTCTGGCTTCTCGAGCTCACTTCCTCAGCACCCACAAAGTATTCTATTGAATGAAAAGTATCATTCTTACACCAGCTTACCTGAAAACACACAGTTTCCTCATAAAACACAAACTCGACTAAAACAAAACATATAATTAACGAGAAAAGCTAAACTGATAGGTTTCAGACATAAAATTATGCAACTTCTACTTTGTGAGTCTCTAGCACACAGAAACCACAAATAAATTTTAATCACAAAAACCATTTTCGTAGTTGATCTCGCTTGCATTTAGCATATGCAATAAGCCGTTAAACCACAAGGTTACCCCTAGTGGACGGTGATGAAAATCACAAGACTCACCAGCCGTTGATTCGAATCACCTTTCAAATTCGTACCATTTGGGTCCCCGGCAATGTTGCCAAAAATGCTTCTCCTTAGGTATGGTCGTGTGTGAAATTGCTTCCCAGGCATAGGACATTCTATCGTTTAGTAACTCGGAAAACACCTAGGCCGTCTCCTCAAGGAAACAAGCAAAAATTTGAATGGTGATATGATTCAAAAGAAGCAAACTTCTTTTGATTTCAAACTTGGTGATGATTGGTTAATACTAAGAAATACTATTAGGATAAATCAGCTAAGCTTTGGATTTTATCCCATTGTGACAAGGATTCTTGACCTAATTTAAAACATATCCAAGATCGTAATCAACCAAGCTTTGACGAAAAATATTTAACCAAGTTTGAACTTTGGAAAATGTGTTTTGATGGTAAAAGTAATTAATCAATGAATTGGCATCATGCTCATTGCAGGGACTCCAAGTGTCACTCATGCCCGAAATTCAATTCTCAAAGGTTAACCGAGGATGTTTAGAAATAACTCATCAGTTCAAAATCAATTACTTCAGTCGACAAAATAACACTAACCATTGATACCCAACTTAGGATCAAAATCACCCACTCAGGGATGAGAATTCATCCTCCGATTATGCCGCAATTAGACAACTCAGGCATATCGCGTGTTGAATTTAAAGCAAATATGAATGAGACATCAATTGAGTGGAAATAAAAATTAAATCCAATACTTTTTATCTAATAGAAAAACTAAATATTATTACCAGAGTAAAAATCGGAAGTGCTCTGTATTTGGGCTAGAAGAAAAACCCTTCTCAGAAAAAGAGCTAGCAAAACCACTAAAGACCCGATATGAAGAAGATGAGACGTACATGAAAATCCTCCCCGTTTCGGTTTTTAAGAAGAAATGGGAGGAGGGTGATTCGGCCAATCTCTCCAAGATCCTCCCCTTTCCCCTTTACGTCTGTCACCCATTTAGAGAAAATCTCCGAAAATATCTCCTAAGTTTTGGGTAGTTGAAAATTCTAAATAAATTCCCGTTCCTTGTCGTTTTTACTGAATGTGCCGGTACAAAGATGAGGATGAACTGGTAGAAGAGCTATGTGTTCACGATGAACAAGTAGAAGCAAAGATGAACCGGAAGAAAGATGTTCTGATTGGACAGAACCTCGATGAACATGTACAAAAAAAGATCAATGAACTGGTATAAGCCCATTATGTTCAACGATGAACCGGTACAAGCTCTGTTTTAATGCCTGGTGAATCGGCACAAGTCCTGCAGGTACAATATGGCTTTCTCTGCCTTTTTTGCCGCGGTGCCCCTTGTTCGATGTCTGGCTTCTCGAGCTCACTTCCTCAGCACCCACAAAGTATTCTATTGAATGAAAAGTATCATTCTTACACCAGCTTACCTGAAAACACACAGTTTCCTCATAAAACACAAACTCGACTAAAACAAAACATATAATTAACGAGAAAAGCTAAACTGATAGGTTTCAGACATAAAATTATGCAACTTCTACTTTGCGAGTCTCTAGCACACAGAAACCACAAATAAATTTTAATCACAAAAACCATTTTCGTAGTTGATCTCGCTTGCATTTAGCATATGCAATAAGCCGTTAAACCACAAGGTTACCCCTAGTGGACGGTGATGAAAATCACAAGACTCACCAGCCGTTGATTCGAATCACCTTTCAAATTCGTACCATTTGGGTCCCCGGCAATGTTGCCAAAAATGCTTCTCCTTAGGTATGGTCGTGTGTGAAATTGCTTCCCAGGCATAGGACATTCTATCGTTTAGTAACTCGGAAAACACCTAGGCCGTCTCCTCAAGGAAACAAGCAAAAATTTGAATGGTGATATGATTCAAAAGAAGCAAACTTCTTTTGATTTCAAACTTGGTGATGATTGGTTAATACTAAGAAATACTATTAGGATAAATCAGCTAAGCTTTGGATTTTATCCCATTGTGACAAGGATTCTTGACCTAATTTAAAACATATCCAAGATCGTAATCAACCAAGCTTTGACGAAAAATATTTAACCAAGTTTGAACTTTGGAAAATGTGTTTTGATGGTAAAAGTAATTAATCAATGAATTGGCATCATGCTCATTGCAGGGACTCCAAGTGTCACTCATGCCCGAAATTCAATTCTCAAAGGTTAACCGAGGATGTTTAGAAATAACTCATCAGTTCAAAATCAATTACTTCAGTCGACAAAATAACACTAACCATTGATACCCAACTTAGGATCAAAATCACCCACTCAGGGATGAGAATTCATCCTTCGATTATGCCGCAATTAGACAACTCAGGCATATCGCGTGTTGAATTTAAAGCAAATATGAATGAGACATCAATTGAGTGGAAATAAAAATTAAATCCAATACTTTTTATCTAAAAGAAAAACTAAATATTATTACCAGAGTAAAAATCGGAAGTGCTCTGTATTTGGGCTAGAAGAAAAACCCTTCTCAGAAAAAGAGCTAGCAAAACCACTAAAGACCCGATATGAAGAAGATGAGACGTACATGAAAATCCTCCCCGTTTCGGTTTTTAAGAAGAAATGGGAGGAGGGTGATTCGGCCAATCTCTCCAAGATCCTCCCCTTTCCCCTTTACGTCTGTCACCCATTTAGAGAAAATCTCCGAAAATATCTCCTAAGTTTTGGGTAGTTGAAAATTCTAAATAAATTCCCGTTCCTTGTCTTTTTTACTGAATGTGCCGGTACAAAGATGAGGATGAACTGGTAGAAGAGCTATGTGTTCACGATGAACAAGTAGAAGCAAAGATGAACCGGTAGAAAGATGTTCTGATTGGACAGAACCTCGATGAACATGTACAAAAAAAGATCAATGAACTGGTATAAGCCCATTCTGTTCAACGATGAACCGGTACAAGCTCTGTTTTAATGCCTGGTGAATCGGCACAAGTCCTGGAGGTACAATATGGCTTTCTCTGCCTTTTTTGCCGCGGTGCCCCTTGTTCGATGTCTGGCTTCTCGAGCTCACTTCCTCAGCACCCACAAAGTATTCTATTGAATCAAAAGTATCATTCTTACACCAGCTTACCTGAAAACACACAGTTTCCTCATAAAACACAAACTCGACTAAAACAAAACATATAATTAACGAGAAAAGCTAAACTGATAGGTTTCAGACATAAAATTATGCAACTTCTACTTTGCGAGTCTCTAGCACACAGAAACCACAAATAAATTTTAATCACAAAAACCATTTTCGTAGTTGATCTCGCTTGCATTTAGCGTATGCAATAAGCCGTTAAACCACAAGGTTACCCCTAGTGGACGGTGATGAAAATCACAAGACTCACCAGCCGTTGATTCGAATCACCTTTCAAATTCGTACCATTTGGGTCCCCGGCAATGTTGCCAAAAATGCTTCTCCTTAGGTATGGTCGTGTGTGAAATTGCTTCCCAGGCATAGGACATTCTATCGTGTAGTAACTCGGAAAACACCTAGGCCGTCTCCTCAAGGAAACAAGCAAAAATTTGAATGGTGATATGATTCAAAAGAAGCAAACTTCTTTTGATTTCAAACTTGGTGATGATTGGTTAATACTAAGAAATACTATTAGGATAAATCAGCTAAGCTTTGGATTTTATCCCATTGTGACAAGGATTCTTGACCTAATTTAAAACATATCCAAGATCGTAATCAACCAAGCTTTGACGAAAAATATTTAACCAAGTTTGAACTTTGGAAAATGTGTTTTGATGGTAAAAGTAATTAATCAATGAATTGGCATCATGCTCATTGCAGGGACTCCAAGTGTCACTCATGCCCGAAATTCAATTCTCAAAGGTTAACCGAGGATGTTTAGAAATAACTCATCAGTTCAAAATCAATTACTTCAGTCGACAAAATAACACTAACCATTGATACCCAACTTAGGATCAAAATCACCCACTCAGGGATGAGAATTCATCCTCCGATTATGCCGCAATTAGACAACTCAGGCATATCACGTGTTGAATTTAAAGCAAATATGAATGAGACATCAATTGAGTGGAAATAAAAATTAAATCCAATACTTTTTATCTAAAAGAAAAACTAAATATTATTACCAGAGTAAAAATCGGAAGTGCTCTGTATTTGGGCTAGAAGAAAAACCCTTCTCAGAAAAAGAGCTAGCAAAACCACTAAAGACCCGATATGAAGAAGATGAGACGTACATGAAAATCCTCCCCGTTTCGGTTTTTAAGAAGAAATGGGAGGAGGGTGATTCGGCCAATCTCTCCAAGATCCTCCCCTTTCCCCTTTACGTCTGTCACCCATTTAGAGAAAATCTCCGAAAATATCTCCTAAGTTTTGGGTAGTTGAAAATTCTAAATAAATTCCCGTTCCTTGTCTTTTTTACTGAATGTGCCGGTACAAAGATGAGGATGAACTGGTAGAAGAGCTATGTGTTCACGATGAACAAGTAGAAGCAAAGATGAACCGGTAGAAAGATGTTCTGATTGGACAGAACCTCGATGAACATGTACAAAAAAAGATCAATGAACTGGTATAAGCCCATTCTGTTCAACGATGAACCGGTACAAGCTCTGTTTTAATGCCTGGTGAATAGGCACAAGTCCTGGAGGTACAATATGGCTTTCTCTGCCTTTTTTGCCGCGGTGCCCCTTGTTCGATGTCTGGCTTCTCGAGCTCACTTCCTCAGCACCCACAAAGTATTCTATTGAATCAAAAGTATCATTCTTACACCAGCTTACCTGAAAACACACAGTTTCCTCATAAAACACAAACTCGACTAAAACAAAACATATAATTAACGAGAAAAGCTAAACTGATAGGTTTCAGACATAAAATTATGCAACTTCTACTTTGCGAGTCTCTAGCACACAGAAACCACAAATAAATTTTAATCACAAAAACCATTTTCGTAGTTGATCTCGCTTGCATTTAGCGTATGCAATAAGCCGTTAAACCACAAGGTTACCCCTAGTGGACGGTGATGAAAATCACAAGACTCACCAGCCGTTGATTCGAATCACCTTTCAAATTCGTACCATTTGGGTCCCCGGCAATGTTGCCAAAAATGCTTCTCCTTAGGTATGGTCGTGTGTGAAATTGCTTCCCAGGCATAGGACATTCTATCGTGTAGTAACTCGGAAAACACCTAGGCCGTCTCCTCAAGGAAACAAGCAAAAATTTGAATGGTGATATGATTCAAAAGAAGCAAACTTCTTTTGATTTCAAACTTGGTGATGATTGGTTAATACTAAGAAATACTATTAGGATAAATCAGCTAAGCTTTGGATTTTATCCCATTGTGACAAGGATTCTTGACCTAATTTAAAACATATCCAAGATCGTAATCAACCAAGCTTTGACGAAAAATATTTAACCAAGTTTGAACTTTGGAAAATGTGTTTTGATGGTAAAAGTAATTAATCAATGAATTGGCATCATGCTCATTGCAGGGACTCCAAGTGTCACTCATGCCCGAAATTCAATTCTCAAAGGTTAACCGAGGATGTTTAGAAATAACTCATCAGTTCAAAATCAATTACTTCAGTCGACAAAATAACACTAACCATTGATACCCAACTTAGGATCAAAATCACCCACTCAGGGATGAGAATTCATCCTCCGATTATGCCGCAATTAGACAACTCAGGCATATCACGTGTTGAATTTAAAGCAAATATGAATGAGACATCAATTGAGTGGAAATAAAAATTAAATCCAATACTTTTTATCTAAAAGAAAAACTAAATATTATTACCAGAGTAAAAATCGGAAGTGCTCTGTATTTGGGCTAGAAGAAAAACCCTTCTCAGAAAAAGAGCTAGCAAAACCACTAAAGACCCGATATGAAGAAGATGAGACGTACATGAAAATCCTCCCCGTTTCGGTTTTTAAGAAGAAATGGGAGGAGGGTGATTCGGCCAATCTCTCCAAGATCCTCCCCTTTCCCCTTTACGTCTGTCACCCATTTAGAGAAAATCTCCGAAAATATCTCCTCAGTTTTGGGTAGTTGAAAATTCTAAATAAATTCCCGTTCCTTGTCTTTTTTACTGAATGTGCCGGTACAAAGATGAGGATGAACTGGTAGAAGAGCTATGTGTTCACGATCAACAAGTAGAAGCAAAGATGAACCGGTAGAAAGATGTTCTGATTGGACAGAACCTCGATGAACATGTACAAAAAAAGATCAATGAACTGGTATAAGCCCATTCTGTTCAACGATGAACCGGTACAAGCTCTGTTTTAATGCCTGGTGAATCGGCACAAGTCCTGGAGGTACAATATGGCTTTCTCTGCCTTTTTTGCCGCGGTGCCCCTTGTTCGATGTCTGGCTTCTCGAGCTCACTTCCTCAGCACCCACAAAGTATTCTATTGAATCAAAAGTATCATTCTTACACCAGCTTACCTGAAAACACACAGTTTCCTCATAAAACACAAACTCGACTAAAACAAAACATATAATTAACGAGAAAAGCTAAACTGATAGGTTTCAGACATAAAATTATGCAACTTCTACTTTGCGAGTCTCTAGCACACAGAAACCACAAATAAATTTTAATCACAAAAACCATTTTCGTAGTTGATCTCGCTTGTATTTAGCGTATGCAATAAGCCGTTAAACCACAAGGTTACCCCTAGTGGACGGTGATGAAAATCACAAGACTCACCAGCCGTTGATTCGAATCACCTTTCAAATTCGTACCATTTGGGTCCCCGGCAATGTTGCCAAAAATGCTTCTCCTTAGGTATGGTCGTGTGTGAAATTGCTTCCCAGGCATAGGACATTCTATCGTGTAGTAACTCGGAAAACACCTAGGCCGTCTCCTCAAGGAAACAAGCAAAAATTTGAATGGTGATATGATTCAAAAGAAGCAAACTTCTTTTGATTTCAAACTTGGTGATGATTGGTTAATACTAAGAAATACTATTAGGATAAATCAGCTAAGCTTTGGATTTTATCCCATTGTGACAAGGATTCTTGACCTAATTTAAAACATATCCAAGATCGTAATCAACCAAGCTTTGACGAAAAATATTTAACCAAGTTTGAACTTTGGAAAATGTGTTTTGATGGTAAAAGTAATTAATCAATGAATTGGCATCATGCTCATTGCAGGGACTCCAAGTGTCACTCATGCCCGAAATTCAATTCTCAAAGGTTAACCGAGGATGTTTAGAAATAACTCATCAGTTCAAAATCAATTACTTCAGTCGACAAAATAACACTAACCATTGATACCCAACTTAGGATCAAAATCACCCACTCAGGGATGAGAATTCATCCTCCGATTATGCCGCAATTAGACAACTCAGGCATATCGCGTGTCGAATTTAAAGCAAATATGAATGAGACATCAATTGAGTGGAAATAAAAATTAAATCCAATACTTTTTATCTAAAAGAAAAACTAAATATTATTACCAGAGTAAAAATCGGAAGTGCTCTGTATTTGGGCTAGAAGAAAAACCCTTCTCAGAAAAAGAGCTAGCAAAACCACTAAAGACCCGATATGAAGAAGATGAGACGTACATGAAAATCCTCCCCGTTTCGGTTTTTAAGAAGAAATGGGAGGAGGGTGATTCGGCCAATCTCTCCAAGATCCTCCCCTTTCCCCTTTACGTCTGTCACCCATTTAGAGAAAATCTCCGAAAATATCTCCTAAGTTTTGGGTAGTTGAAAATTCTAAATAAATTCCCGTTCCTTGTCTTTTTTACTGAATGTGCCGGTACAAAGATGAGGATGAACTGGTAGAAGAGCTATGTGTTCACGATGAACAAGTAGAAGCAAAGATGAACCGGTAGAAAGATGTTCTGATTGGACAGAACCTCGATGAACATGTACAAAAAAAGATCAATGAACTGGTATAAGCCCATTCTGTTCAACGATGAACCGGTACAAGCTCTGTTTTAATGCCTGGTGAATCGGCACAAGTCCTGGAGGTACAATATGGCTTTCTCTGCCTTTTTTGCCGCGGTGCCCCTTGTTCGATGTCTGGCTTCTCGAGCTCACTTCCTCAGCACCCACAAAGTATTCTATTGAATCAAAAGTATCATTCTTACACCAGCTTACCTGAAAACACACAGTTTCCTCATAAAACACAAACTCGACTAAAACAAAACATATAATTAACGAGAAAAGCTAAACTGATAGGTTTCAGACATAAAATTATGCAACTTCTACTTTGCGAGTCTCTAGCACACAGAAACCACAAATAAATTTTAATCACAAAAACCATTTTCGTAGTTGATCTCGCTTGCATTTAGCGTATGCAATAAGCCGTTAAACCACAAGGTTACCCCTAGTGGACGGTGATGAAAATCACAAGACTCACCAGCCGTTGATTCGAATCACCTTTCAAATTCGTACCATTTGGGTCCCCGGCAATGTTGCCAAAAATGCTTCTCCTTAGGTATGGTCGTGTGTGAAATTCCTTCCCAGGCATAGGACATTCTATCGTGTAGTAACTCGGAAAACACCTAGGCCGTCTCCTCAAGGAAACAAGCAAAAATTTGAATGGTGATATGATTCAAAAGAAGCAAACTTCTTTTGATTTCAAACTTGGTGATGATTGGTTAATACTAAGAAATACTATTAGGATAAATCAGCTAAGCTTTGGATTTTATCCCATTGTGAAAAGGATTCTTGACCTAATTTAAAACATATCCAAGATCGTAATCAACCAAGCTTTGACGAAAAATATTTAACCAAGTTTGAACTTTGGAAAATGTGTTTTGATGGTAAAAGTAATTAATCAATGAATTGGCATCAT
The DNA here is from genome assembly GCA_951799425.1 of Ilex aquifolium. Lineage (NCBI taxonomy): Eukaryota > Viridiplantae > Streptophyta > Magnoliopsida > Aquifoliales > Aquifoliaceae > Ilex > Ilex aquifolium. Next base: position 24,394,542 of record OX637400.1, read on the forward strand.
GCTCATTGCAGGGACTCCAAGTGTCACTCATGCCCGAAATTCAATTCTCAAAGGTTAACCGAGGATGTTTAGAAATAACTCATCAGTTCAAAATCAATTACTTCAGTCGACAAAATAACACTAACCATTGATACCCAACTTAGGATCAAAATCACCCAGTCAGGGATGAGAATTCATCCTCCGATTATGCCGCAATTAGACAACTCAGGCATATCGCGTGTCGAATTTAAAGCAAATATGAATGAGACATCAATTGAGTGGAAATAAAAATTAAATCCAATACTTTTTATCTAAAAGAAAAACTAAATATTATTACCAGAGTAAAAATCGGAAGTGCTCTGTATTTGGGCTAGAAGAAAAACCCTTCTCAGTAAAAGAGCTAGCAAAACCACTAAAGACCCGATATGAAGAAGATGAGACGTACATGAAAATCCTCCCCATTTCGGTTTTTAAGAAGAAATGGGAGGAGGGTGATTCGGCCAATCTCTCCAAGATCCTCCCCTTTCCCCTTTACGTCTGTCACCCATTTAGAGAAAATCTCCGAAAATATCTCCTAAGTTTTGGGTAGTTGAAAATTCTAAATAAATTCCCGTTCCTTGTCGTTTTTACTGAATGTGCCGGTACAAAGATGAGGATGAACTGGTGGAAGAGCTATGTGTTCACGATGAACAAGTAGAAGCAAAGATGAACCGGTAGAAAGATGTTCTGATTGGACAGAACCTCGATGAACATGTACAAAAAAAGATCAATGAACTGGTATAAGCCCATTATGTTCAACGATGAACCGGTACAAGCTCTGTTTTAATGCCTGGTGAATCGGCACAAGTCCTGGAGGTACAATATGGCTTTCTCTGCCTTTTTTGCCGCGGTGCCCCTTGTTCGATGTCTGGCTTCTCGAGCTCACTTCCTCAGCACCCACAAAGTATTCTATTGAATCAAAAGTATCATTCTTACACCAGCTTACCTGAAAACACACAGTTTCCTCATAAAACACAAACTCGACTAAAACAAAACATATAATTAACGAGAAAAGCTAAACTGATAGGTTTCAGACATAAAATTATGCAACTTCTACTTTGCGAGTCTCTAGCACACAGAAACCACAAATAAATTTTAATCACAAAAACCATTTTCGTAGTTGATCTCGCTTGCATTTAGCGTATGCAATAAGCCGTTAAACCACAAGGTTACCCCTAGTGGACGGTGATGAAAATCACAAGACTCACCAGCCGTTGATTCGAATCACCTTTCAAATTCGTACCATTTGGGTCCCCGGCAATGTTGCCAAAAATGCTTCTCCTTAGGTATGGTCGTGTGTGAAATTGCTTCCCAGGCATAGGACATTCTATCGTGTAGTAACTCGGAAAACACCTAGGCCGTCTCCTCAAGGAAACAAGCAAAAATTTGAATGGTGATATGATTCAAAAGAAGCAAACTTCTTTTGATTTCAAACTTGGTGATGATTGGTTAATACTAAGAAATACTATTAGGATAAATCAGCTAAGCTTTGGATTTTATCCCATTGTGACAAGGATTCTTGACCTAATTTAAAACATATCCAAGATCGTAATCAACCAAGCTTTGACGAAAAATATTTAACCAAGTTTGAACTTTGGAAAATGTGTTTTGATGGTAAAAGTAATTAATCAATGAATTGGCATCATGCTCATTGCAGGGACTCCAAGTGTCACTCATGCCCGAAATTCAATTCTCAAAGGTTAACCGAGGATGTTTAGAAATAACTCATCAGTTCAAAATCAATTACTTCAGTCGACAAAATAACACTAACCATTGATACCCAACTTAGGATCAAAATCACCCAGTCAGGGATGAGAATTCATCCTCCGATTATGCCGCAATTAGACAACTCAGGCATATCGCGTGTCGAATTTAAAGCAAATATGAATGAGACATCAATTGAGTGGAAATAAAAATTAAATCCAATACTTTTTATCTAAAAGAAAAACTAAATATTATTACCAGAGTAAAAATCGGAAGTGCTCTGTATTTGGGCTAGAAGAAAAACCCTTCTCAGTAAAAGAGCTAGCAAAACCACTAAAGACCCGATATGAAGAAGATGAGACGTACATGAAAATCCTCCCCGTTTCGGTTTTTAAGAAGAAATGGGAGGAGGGTGATTCGGCCAATCTCTCCAAGATCCTCCCCTTTCCCCTTTACGTCTGTCACCCATTTAGAGAAAATCTCCGAAAATATCTCCTAAGTTTTGGGTAGTTGAAAATTCTAAATAAATTCCCGTTCCTTGTCGTTTTTACTGAATGTGCCGGTACAAAGATGAGGATGAACTGGTGGAAGAGCTATGTGTTCACGATGAACAAGTAGAAGCAAAGATGAACCGGTAGAAAGATGTTCTGATTGGACAGAACCTCGATGAACATGTACAAAAAAAGATCAATGAACTGGTATAAGCCCATTATGTTCAACGATGAACCGGTACAAGCTCTGTTTTAATGCCTGGTGAATCGGCACAAGTCCTGGAGGTACAATATGGCTTTCTCTGCCTTTTTTGCCGCGGTGCCCCTTGTTCGATGTCTGGCTTCTCGAGCTCACTTCCTCAGCACCCACAAAGTATTCTATTGAATCAAAAGTATCATTCTTACACCAGCTTACCTGAAAACACACAGTTTCCTCATAAAACACAAACTCGACTAAAACAAAACATATAATTAACGAGAAAAGCTAAACTGATAGGTTTCAGACATAAAATTATGCAACTTCTACTTTGCGAGTCTCTAGCACACAGAAACCACAAATAAATTTTAATCACAAAAACCATTTTCGTAGTTGATCTCGCTTGCATTTAGCGTATGCAATAAGCCGTTAAACCACAAGGTTACCCCTAGTGGACGGTGATGAAAATCACAAGACTCACCAGCCGTTGATTCGAATCACCTTTCAAATTCGTACCATTTGGGTCCCCGGCAATGTTGCCAAAAATGCTTCTCCTTAGGTATGGTCGTGTGTGAAATTGCTTCCCAGGCATAGGACATTCTATCGTGTAGTAACTCGGAAAAAACCTAGGCCGTCTCCTCAAGGAAACAAGCAAAAATTTGAATGGTGATATGATTCAAAAGAAGCAAACTTCTTTTGATTTCAAACTTGGTGATGATTGGTTAATACTAAGAAATACTATTAGGATAATTCAGCTAAGCTTTGGATTTTATCCCATTGTGAAAAGGATTCTTGACCTAATTTAAAACATATCCAAGATCGTAATCAACCAAGCTTTGACGAAAAATATTTAACCAAGTTTGAACTTTGGAAAATGTGTTTTGATGGTAAAAGTAATTAATCAATGAATTGGCATCATGCTCATTGCAGGGACTCCAAGTGTCACTCATGCCCGAAATTCAATTCTCAAAGGTTAACCGAGGATGTTTAGAAATAACTCATCAGTTCAAAATCAATTACTTCAGTCGACAAAATAACACTAACCATTGATACCCAACTTAGGATCAAAATCACCCAGTCAGGGATGAGAATTCATCCTCCGATTATGCCGCAATTAGACAACTCAGGCATATCGCGTGTCGAATTTAAAGCAAATATGAATGAGACATCAATTGAGTGGAAATAAAAATTAAATCCAATACTTTTTATCTAAAAGAAAAACTAAATATTATTACCAGAGTAAAAATCGGAAGTGCTCTGTATTTGGGCTAGAAGAAAAACCCTTCTCAGTAAAAGAGCTAGCAAAACCACTAAAGACCCGATATGAAGAAGATGAGACGTACATGAAAATCCTCCCCGTTTCGGTTTTTAAGAAGAAATGGGAGGAGGGTGATTCGGCCAATCTCGCAAAGATCCTCCCCTTTCCCCTTTACGTCTATCACCCATTTAGAGAAAATCTCCGAAAATATCTCCTAAGTTTTGGGTAGTTGAAAATTCTAAATAAATTCCCGTTCCTTGTCGTTTTTACTGAATGTGCCGGTACAAAGATGAGGATGAACTGGTGGAAGAGCTATGTGTTCACGATGAACAAGTAGAAGCAAAGATGAACCGGTAGAAAGATGTTCTGATTGGACAGAACCTCGATGAACATGTACAAAAAAAGATCAATGAACTGGTATAAGCCCATTATGTTCAACGATGAACCGGTACAAGCTCTGTTTTAATGCCTGGTGAATCGGCAAAAGTCCTGCAGGTACAATATGGCTTTCTCTGCCTTTTTTGCCGCGGTGCCCCTTGTTCGATGTCTGGCTTCTCGAGCTCACTTCCTCAGCACCCACAAAGTATTCTATTGAATCAAAAGTATCATTCTTACACCAGCTTACCTGAAAACACACAGTTTCCTCATAAAACACAAACTCGACTAAAACAAAACATATAATTAACGAGAAAAGCTAAACTGATAGGTTTCAGACATAAAATTATGCAACTTCTACTTTGCGAGTCTCTAGCACACAGAAACCACAAATAAATTTTAATCACAAAAACCATTTTCGTAGTTGATCTCGCTTGCATTTAGCGTATGCAATAAGCCGTTAAACCACAAGGTTACCCCTAGTGGACGGTGATGAAAATCACAAGACTCACCAGCCGTTGATTCGAATCACCTTTCAAATTCGTACCATTTGGGTCCCCGGCAATGTTGCCAAAAATGCTTCTCCTTAGGTATGGTCGTGTGTGAAATTGCTTCCCAGGCATAGGACATTCTATCGTGTAGTAACTCGGAAAACACCTAGGCCGTCTCCTCAAGGAAACAAGCAAAAATTTGAATGGTGATATGATTCAAAAGAAGCAAACTTCTTTTGATTTCAAACTTGGTGATGATTGGTTAATACTAAGAAATACTATTAGGATAAATCAGCTAAGCTTTGGATTTTATCCCATTGTGAAAAGGATTCTTGACCTAATTTAAAACATATCCAAGATCGTAATCAACCAAGCTTTGACGAAAAATATTTAACCAAGTTTGAACTTTGGAAAATGTGTTTTGATGGTAAAAGTAATTAATCAATGAATTGGCATCATGCTCATTGCAGGGACTCCAAGTGTCACTCATGCCCGAAATTCAATTCTCAAAGGTTAACCGAGGATGTTTAGAAATAACTCATCAGTTCAAAATCAATTACTTCAGTCGACAAAATAACACTAACCATTGATACCCAACTTAGGATCAAAATCAACCAGTCAGGGATGAGAATTCATCCTCCGATTATGCCGCAATTAGACAACTCAGACATATCGCGTGTTGAATTTAAAGCAAATATGAATGAGACATCAATTGAGTGGAAATAAAAATTAAATCCAATACTTTTTATCTAAAAGAAAAACTAAATATTATTACCAGAGTAAAAATCGGAAGTGCTCTGTATTTGGGCTAGAAGAAAAACCCTTCTCAGTAAAAGAGCTAGCAAAACCACTAAAGACCCGATATGAAGAAGATGAGACGTACATGAAAATCCTCCCCGTTTCGGTTTTTAAGAAGAAATGGGAGGAGGGTGATTCGGCCAATCTCGCAAAGATCCTCCCCTTTCCCCTTTACGTCTATCACCCATTTAGAGAAAATCTCCGAAAATATCTCCTAAGTTTTGGGTAGTTGAAAATTCTAAATAAATTCCCGTTCCTTCTCGTTTTTACTGAATGTGCCGGTACAAAGATGAGGATGAACTGGTGGAAGAGCTATGTGTTCACGATGAACAAGTAGAAGCAAAGATGAACCGGTAGAAAGATGTTCTGATTGGACAGAACCTCGATGAACATGTACAAAAAAAGATCAATGAACTGGTATAAGCCCATTATGTTCAACGATGAACCGGTACAAGCTCTGTTTTAATGCCTGGTGAATCGGCACAAGTCCTGGAGGTACAATATGGCTTTCTCTGCCTTTTTTGCCGCGGTGCCCCTTGTTCGATGTCTGGCTTCTCGAGCTCACTTCCTCAGCACCCACAAAGTATTCTATTGAATCAAAAGTATCATTCTTACACCAGCTTACCTGAAAACACACAGTTTCCTCATAAAACACAAACTCGACTAAAACAAAACATATAATTAACGAGAAAAGCTAAACTGATAGGTTTCAGACATAAAATTATGCAACTTCTACTTTGCGATTCTCTAGCACACAGAAACCACAAATAAATTTTAATCACAAAAACCATTTTCGTAGTTGATCTCGCTTGCATTTAGCGTATGCAATAAGCCGTTAAACCACAAGGTTACCCCTAGTGGACGGTGATGAAAATCACAAGACTCACCAGCCGTTGATTCGAATCACCTTTCAAATTCGTACCATTTGGGTCCCCGGCAATGTTGCCAAAAATGCTTCTCCTTAGGTATGGTCGTGTGTGAAATTGCTTCCCAGGCATAGGACATTCTATCCTGTAGTAACTCGGAAAACACCTAGGCCGTCTCCTCAAGGAAACAAGCAAAAATTTGAATGGTGATATGATTCAAAAGAAGCAAACTTCTTTTGATTTCAAACTTGGTGATGATTGGTTAATACTAAGAAATACTATTAGGATAAATCAGCTAAGCTTTGGATTTTATCCCATTGTGAAAAGGATTCTTGACCTAATTTAAAATATATCCAAGATCGTAATCAACCAAGCTTTGACGAAAAATATTTAACCAAGTTTGAACTTTGGAAAATGTGTTTTGATGGTAAAAGTAATTAATCAATGAATTGGCATCATGCTCATTGCAGGGACTCCAAGTGTCACTCATGCCCGAAATTCAATTCTCAAAGGTTAACCGAGGATGTTTAGAAATAACTCATCAGTTCAAAATCAATTACTTCAGTCGACAAAATAACACTAACCATTGATACCCAACTTAGGATCAAAATCACCCAGTCAGGGATGAGAATTCATCCTCCGATTATGCCGCAATTAGACAACTCAGGCATATCGCGTGTCGAATTTAAAGCAAATATGAATGAGACATCAATTGAGTGGAAATAAAAATTAAATCCAATACTTTTTATCTAAAAGAAAAACTAAATATTATTACCAGAGTAAAAATCGGAAGTGCTCTGTATTTGGGCTAGAAGAAAAACCCTTCTCAGTAAAAGAGCTAGCAAAACCACTAAAGACCCGATATGAAGAAGATGAGACGTACATGAAAATCCTCCCCGTTTCGGTTTTTAAGAAGAAATGGGAGGAGGGTGATTCGGCCAATCTCGCAAAGATCCTCCCCTTTCCCCTTTACGTCTATCACCCATTTAGAGAAAATCTCCGAAAATATCTCCTAAGTTTTGGGTAGTTGAAAATTCTAAATAAATTCCCGTTCCTTGTCGTTTTTACTGAATGTGCCGGTACAAAGATGAGGATGAACTGGTGGAAGAGCTATGTGTTCACGATGAACAAGTAGAAGCAAAGATGAACCGGTAGAAAGATGTTCTGATTGGACAGAACCTCGATGAACATGTACAAAAAAAGATCAATGAACTGGTATAAGCCCATTATGTTCAACGATGAACCGGTACAAGCTCTGTTTTAATGCCTGGTGAATCGGCAAAAGTCCTGCAGGTACAATATGGCTTTCTCTGCCTTTTTTGCCGCGGTGCCCCTTGTTCGATGTCTGGCTTCTCGAGCTCACTTCCTCAGCACCCACAAAGTATTCTATTGAATCAAAAGTATCATTCTTACACCAGCTTACCTGAAAACACACAGTTTCCTCATAAAACACAAACTCGACTAAAACAAAACATATAATTAACGAGAAAAGCTAAACTGATAGGTTTCAGACATAAAATTATGCAACTTCTACTTTGCGAGTCTCTAGCACACAGAAACCACAAATAAATTTTAATCACAAAAACCATTTTCGTAGTTGATCTCGCTTGCATTTAGCGTATGCAATAAGCCGTTAAACCACAAGGTTAGCCCTAGTGGACGGTGATGAAAATCACAAGACTCACCAGCCGTTGATTCGAATCACCTTTCAAATTCGTACCATTTGGGTCCCCGGCAATGTTGCCAAAAATGCTTCTCCTTAGGTATGGTCGTGTGTGAAATTGCTTCCCAGGCATAGGACATTCTATCGTGTAGTAACTCGGAAAACACCTAGGCCGTCTCCTCAAGGAAACAAGCAAAAATTTGAATGGTGATATGATTCAAAAGAAGCAAACTTCTTTTGATTTCAAACTTGGTGATGATTGGTTAATACTAAGAAATACTATTAGGATAAATCAGCTAAGCTTTGGATTTTATCCCATTGTGAAAAGGATTCTTGACCTAATTTAAAATATATCCAAGATCGTAATCAACCAAGCTTTGACGAAAAATATTTAACCAACTTTGAACTTTGGAAAATGTGTTTTGATGGTAAAAGTAATTAATCAATGAATTGGCATCATGCTCATTGCAGGGACTCCAAGTGTCACTCATGCCCGAAATTCAATTCTCAAAGGTTAACCGAGGATGTTTAGAAATAACTCATCAGTTCAAAATCAATTACTTCAGTCGACAAAATAACACTAACCATTGATACCCAACTTAGGATCAAAATCACCCAGTCAGGGATGAGAATTCATCCTCCGATTATGCCGCAATTAGACAACTCAGACATATCGCGTGTAGAATTTAAAGCAAATATGAATGAGACATCAATTGAGTGGAAATAAAAATTAAATCCAATACTTTTTATCTAAAAGAAAAACTAAATATTATTACCAGAGTAAAAATCGGAAGTGCTCTGTATTTGGGCTAGAAGAAAAACCCTTCTCAGTAAAAGAGCTAGCAAAACCACTAAAGACCCGATATGAAGAAGATGAGACGTACATGAAAATCCTCCCCGTTTCGGTTTTTAAGAAGAAATGGGAGGAGGGTGAGTCGGCCAATCTCGCAAAGATCCTCCCCTTTCCCCTTTACGTCTATCACCCATTTAGAGAAAATCTCCGAAAATATTTCCTAAGTTTTGGGTAGTTGAAAATTCTAAATAAATTCTCGTTCCTTCTCGTTTTTACTGAATGTGCCGGTACAAAGATGAGGATGAACTGGTGGAAGAGCTATGTGTTCACGATGAACAAGTAGAAGCAAAGATGAACCGATAGAAAGATGTTCTGATTGGACAGAACCTCGATGAACATGTACAAAAAAAGATCAATGAACTGGTATAAGCCCATTATGTTCAACGATGAACCGGTACAAGCTCTGTTTTAATGCCTGGTGAATCGGCACAAGTCCTGCAGGTACAATATGGCTTTCTCTGCCTTTTTTGCCGCGGTGCCCCTTGTTCGATGTCTGGCTTCTCGAGCTCACTTCCTCAGCACCCACAAAGTATTCTATTGAATCAAAAGTATCATTCTTACACCAGCTTACCTGAAAACACACAGTTTCCTCATAAAACACAAACTCGACTAAAACAAAACATATAATTAACGAGAAAAGCTAAACTGATAGGTTTCAGACATAAAATTATGCAACTTCTACTTTGCGAGTCTCTAGCACACAGAAACCACAAATAAATTTTAATCACAAAAACCATTTTCGTAGTTGATCTCGCTTGCATTTAGCGTATGCAATAAGCCGTTAAACCACAAGGTTACCCCTAGTGGACGGTGATGAAAATCACAAGACTCACCAGCCGTTGATTCGAATCACCTTTCAAATTCGTACCATTTGGGTCCCCGGCAATGTTGCCAAAAATGCTTCTCCTTAGGTATGGTCGTGTGTGAAATTGCTTCCCAGGCATAGGACATTCTATCCTGTAGTAACTCGGAAAACACCTAGGCCGTCTCCTCAAGGAAACAAGCAAAAATTTGAATGGTGATATGATTCAAAAGAAGCAAACTTCTTTTGATTTCAAACTTGGTGATGATTGGTTAATACTAAGAAATACTATTAGGATAAATCAGCTAAGCTTTGGATTTTATCCCATTGTGAAAAGGATTCTTGACCTAATTTAAAACATATCCAAGATCGTAATCAACCAAGCTTTGACGAAAAATATTTAACCAAGTTTGAACTTTGGAAAATGTGTTTTGATGGTAAAAGTAATTAATCAATGAATTGGCATCATGCTCATTGCAGGGACTCCAAGTGTCACTCATGCCCGAAATTCAATTCCCAAAGGTTAACCGAGGATGTTTAGAAATAACACATCAGTTCAAAATCAATTACTTCAGTCGACAAAATAACACTAACCATTGATACCCAACTTAGGATCAAAATCACCCAGTCAGGGATGAGAATTCATCCTCCGATTATGCCGCAATTAGACAACTCAGGCATATCGCGTGTCGAATTTAAAGCAAATATGAATGAGACATCAATTGAGTGGAAATAAAAATTAAATCCAATACTTTTTATCTAAAAGAAAAACTAAATATTATTACCAGAGTAAAAATCGGAAGTGCTCTGTATTTGGGCTAGAAGAAAAACCCTTCTCAGTAAAAGAGCTAGCAAAACCACTAAAGACCCGATATGAAGAAGATGAGACGTACATGAAAATCCTCCCCGTTTCGGTTTTTAAGAAGAAATGGGAGGAGGGTGATTCGGCCAATCTCGCAAAGATCCTCCCCTTTCCCCTTTACGTCTATCACCCATTTAGAGAAAATCTCCGAAAATATCTCCTAAGTTTTGGGTAGTTGAAAATTCTAAATAAATTCCCGTTCCTTCTCGTTTTTACTGAATGTGCCGGTACAAAGATGAGGATGAACTGGTGGAAGAGCTATGTGTTCACGATGAACAAGTAGAAGCAAAGATGAACCGGTAGAAAGATGTTCTGATTGGACAGAACCTCGATGAACATGTACAAAAAAAGATCAATGAACTGGTATAAGCCCATTATGTTCAACGATGAACCGGTACAAGCTCTGTTTTAATGCCTGGTGAATCGGCACAAGTCCTGCAGGTACAATATGGCTTTCTCTGCCTTTTTTGCCGCGGTGCCCCTTGTTCGATGTCTGGCTTCTCGAGCTCACTTCCTCAGCACCCACAAAGTATTCTATTGAATCAAAAGTATCATTCTTACACCAGCTTACCTGAAAACACACAGTTTCCTCATAAAACACAAACTCGACTAAAACAAAACATATAATTAACGAGAAAAGCTAAACTGATAGGTTTCAGACATAAAATTATGCAACTTCTACTTTGCGAGTCTCTAGCACACAGAAACCACAAATAAATTTTAATCACAAAAACCATTTTCGTAGTTGATCTCGCTTGCATTTAGCGTATGCAATAAGCCGTTAAACCACAAGGTTACCCCTAGTGGACGGTGATGAAAATCACAAGACTCACCAGCCGTTGATTCGAATCACCTTTCAAATTCGTACCATTTGGGTCCCCGGCAATGTTGCCAAAAATGCTTCTCCTTAGGTATGGTCGTGTGTGAAATTGCTTCCCAGGCATAGGACATTCTATCGTGTAGGAACTCGGAAAACACCTAGGCCGTCTCCTCAAGGAAACAAGCAAAAATTTGAATGGTGATATGATTCAAAAGAAGCAAACTTCTTTTGATTTCAAACTTGGTGATGATTGGTTAATACTAAGAAATACTATTAGGATAAATCAGCTAAGCTTTGGATTTTATCCCATTGTGAAAAGGATTCTTGACCTAATTTAAAACATATCCAAGATCGTAATCAACCAAGCTTTGACGAAAAATATTTAACCAAGTTTGAACTTTGGAAAATGTGTTTTGATGGTAAAAGTAATTAATCAATGAATTGGCATCATGCTCATTGCAGGGACTCCAAGTGTCACTCATGCCCGAAATTCAATTCTCAAAGGTTAACCGAGGATGTTTAGAAATAACACATCAGTTCAAAATCAATTACTTCAGTCGACAAAATAACACTAACCATTGATACCCAACTTAGGATCAAAATCACCCAGTCAGGGATGAGAATTCATCCTCCGATTATGCCGCAATTAGACAACTCAGGCATATCGCGTGTCGAATTTAAAGCAAATATGAATGAGACATCAATTGAGTGGAAATAAAAATTAAATCCAATACTTTTTATCTAAAAGAAAAACTAAATATTATTACCAGAGTAAAAATCGGAAGTGCTCTGTATTTGGGCTAGAAGAAAAACCCTTCTCAGTAAAAGAGCTAGCAAAACCACTAAAGACCCGATATGAAGAAGATGAGACGTACATGAAAATCCTCCCCGTTTCGGTTTTTAAGAAGAAATGGGAGGAGGGTGATTCGGCCAATCTCGCAAAGATCCTCCCCTTTCCCCTTTACGTTTATCACCCATTTAGAGAAAATCTCCGAAAATATCTCCTAAGTTTTGGGTAGTTGAAAATTCTAAATAAATTCCCGTTCCTTCTCGTTTTTACTGAATGTGCCGGTACAAAGATGAGGATGAACTGGTGGAAGAGCTATGTGTTCACGATGAACAAGTAGAAGCAAAGATGAACCGGTAGAAAGATGTTCTGATTGGACAGAACCTCGATGAACATGTACAAAAAAAGATCAATGAACTGGTATAAGCCCATTATGTTCAACGATGAACCGGTACAAGCTCTGTTTTAATGCCTGGTGAATCGGCACAAGTCCTGCAGGTACAATATGGCTTTCTCTGCCTTTTTTGCCGCGGTGCCCCTTGTTCGATGTCTGGCTTCTCGAGCTCACTTCCTCAGCACCCACAAAGTATTCTATTGAATCAAAAGTATCATTCTTACACCAGCTTACCTGAAAACACACAGTTTCCTCATAAAACACAAACTCGACTAAAACAAAACATATAATTAACGAGAAAAGCTAAACTGATAGGTTTCAGACATAAAATTATGCAACTTCTACTTTGCGAGTCTCTAGCACACAGAAACCACAAATAAATTTTAATCACAAAAACCATTTTCGTAGTTGATCTCGCTTGCATTTAGCGTATGCAATAAGCCGTTAAACCACAAGGTTACCCCTAGTGGACGGTGATGAAAATCACAAGACTCACCAGCCGTTGATTCGAATCACCTTTCAAATTCGTACCATTTGGGTCCCCGGCAATGTTGCCAAAAATGCTTCTCCTTAGGTATGGTCGTGTGTGAAATTGCTTCCCAGGCATAGGACATTCTATCGTGTAGTAACTCGGAAAACACCTAGGCCGTCTCCTCAAGGAAACAAGCAAAAATTTGAATGGTGATATGATTCAAAAGAAGCAAACTTCTTTTGATTTCAAACTTGGTGATGATTGGTTAATACTAAGAAATACTATTAGGATAAATCAGCTAAGCTTTGGATTTTATCCCATTGTGAAAAGGATTCTTGACCTAATTTAAAACATATCCAAGATCGTAATCAACCAAGCTTTGACGAAAAATATTTAACCAAGTTTGAACTTTGGAAAATGTGTTTTGATGGTAAAAGTAATTAATCAATGAATTGGCATCATGCTCATTGCAGGGACTCCAAGTGTCACTCATGCCCGAAATTCAATTCCCAAAGGTTAACCGAGGATGTTTAGAAATAACACATCAGTTCAAAATCAATTACTTCAGTCGACAAAATAACACTAACCATTGATACCCAACTTAGGATCAAAATCACCCAGTCAGGGATGAGAATTCATCCTCCGATTATGCCGCAATTAGACAACTCAGGCATATCGCGTGTCGAATTTAAAGCAAATATGAATGAGACATCAATTGAGTGGAAATAAAAATTAAATCCAATACTTTTTATCTAAAAGAAAAACTAAATATTATTACCAGAGTAAAAATCGGAAGTGCTCTGTATTTGGGCTAGAAGAAAAACCCTTCTCAGTAAAAGAGCTAGCAAAACCACTAAAGACCCGATATGAAGAAGATGAGACGTACATGAAAATCCTCCCCGTTTCGGTTTTTAAGAAGAAATGGGAGGAGGGTGATTCGGCCAATCTCGCAAAGATCCTCCCCTTTCCCCTTTACGTCTATCACCCATTTAGAGAAAATCTCCGAAAATATCTCCTAAGTTTTGGGTAGTTGAAAATTCTAAATAAATTCCCGTTCCTTCTCGTTTTTACTGAATGTGCCGGTACAAAGATGAGGATGAACTGGTGGAAGAGCTATGTGTTCACGATGAACAAGTAGAAGCAAAGATGAACCGGTAGAAAGATGTTCTGATTGGACAGAACCTCGATGAACATGTACAAAAAAAGATCAATGAACTGGTATAAGCCCATTATGTTCAACGATGAACCGGTACAAGCTCTGTTTTAATGCCTGGTGAATCGGCACAAGTCCTGCAGGTACAATATGGCTTTCTCTGCCTTTTTTGCCGCGGTGCCCCTTGTTCGATGTCTGGCTTCTCGAGCTCACTTCCTCAGCACCCACAAAGTATTCTATTGAATCAAAAGTATCATTCTTACACCAGCTTACCTGAAAACACACAGTTTCCTCATAAAACACAAACTCGACTAAAACAAAACATATAATTAACGAGAAAAGCTAAACTGATAGGTTTCAGACATAAAATTATGCAACTTCTACTTTGCGAGTCTCTAGCACACAGAAACCACAAATAAATTTTAATCACAAAAACCATTTTCGTAGTTGATCTCGCTTGCATTTAGCGTATGCAATAAGCCGTTAAACCACAAGGTTACCCCTAGTGGACGGTGATGAAAATCACAAGACTCACCAGCCGTTGATTCGAATCACCTTTCAAATTCGTACCATTTGGGTCCCCGGCAATGTTGCCAAAAATGCTTCTCCTTAGGTATGGTCGTGTGTGAAATTGCTTCCCAGGCATAGGACATTCTATCGTGTAGGAACTCGGAAAACACCTAGGCCGTCTCCTCAAGGAAACAAGCAAAAATTTGAATGGTGATATGATTCAAAAGAAGCAAACTTCTTTTGATTTCAAACTTGGTGATGATTGGTTAATACTAAGAAATACTATTAGGATAAATCAGCTAAGCTTTGGATTTTATCCCATTGTGAAAAGGATTCTTGACCTAATTTAAAACATATCCAAGATCGTAATCAACCAAGCTTTGACGAAAAATATTTAACCAAGTTTGAACTTTGGAAAATGTGTTTTGATGGTAAAAGTAATTAATCAATGAATTGGCATCATGCTCATTGCAGGGACTCCAAGTGTCACTCATGCCCGAAATTCAATTCTCAAAGGTTAACCGAGGATGTTTAGAAATAACACATCAGTTCAAAATCAATTACTTCAGTCGACAAAATAACACTAACCATTGATACCCAACTTAGGATCAAAATCACCCAGTCAGGGATGAGAATTCATCCTCCGATTATGCCGCAATTAGACAACTCAGGCATATCGCGTGTCGAATTTAAAGCAAATATGAATGAGACATCAATTGAGTGGAAATAAAAATTAAATCCAATACTTTTTATCTAAAAGAAAAACTAAATATTATTACCAGAGTAAAAATCGGAAGTGCTCTGTATTTGGGCTAGAAGAAAAACCCTTCTCAGTAAAAGAGCTAGCAAAACCACTAAAGACCCGATATGAAGAAGATGAGACGTACATGAAAATCCTCCCCGTTTCGGTTTTTAAGAAGAAATGGGAGGAGGGTGATTCGGCCAATCTCGCAAAGATCCTCCCCTTTCCCCTTTACGTTTATCACCCATTTAGAGAAAATCTCCGAAAATATCTCCTAAGTTTTGGGTAGTTGAAAATTCTAAATAAATTCCCGTTCCTTCTCGTTTTTACTGAATGTGCCGGTACAAAGATGAGGATGAACTGGTGGAAGAGCTATGTGTTCACGATGAACAAGTAGAAGCAAAGATGAACCGGTAGAAAGATGTTCTGATTGGACAGAACCTCGATGAACATGTACAAAAAAAGATCAATGAACTGGTATAAGCCCATTATGTTCAACGATGAACCGGTACAAGCTCTGTTTTAATGCCTGGTGAATCGGCACAAGTCCTGCAGGTACAATATGGCTTTCTCTGCCTTTTTTGCCGCGGTGCCCCTTGTTCGATGTCTGGCTTCTCGAGCTCACTTCCTCAGCACCCACAAAGTATTCTATTGAATCAAAAGTATCATTCTTACACCAGCTTACCTGAAAACACACAGTTTCCTCATAAAACACAAACTCGACTAAAACAAAACATATAATTAACGAGAAAAGCTAAACTGATAGGTTTCAGACATAAAATTATGCAACTTCTACTTTGCGAGTCTCTAGCACACAGAAACCACAAATAAATTTTAATCACAAAAACCATTTTCGTAGTTGATCTCGCTTGCATTTAGCGTATGCAATAAGCCGTTAAACCACAAGGTTACCCCTAGTGGACGGTGATGAAAATCACAAGACTCACCAGCCGTTGATTCGAATCACCTTTCAAATTCGTACCATTTGGGTCCCCGGCAATGTTGCCAAAAATGCTTCTCCTTAGGTATGGTCGTGTGTGAAATTGCTTCCCAGGCATAGGACATTCTATCGTGTAGTAACTCGGAAAACACCTAGGCCGTCTCCTCAAGGAAACAAGCAAAAATTTGAATGGTGATATGATTCAAAAGAAGCAAACTTCTTTTGATTTCAAACTTGGTGATGATTGGTTAATACTAAGAAATACTATTAGGATAAATCAGCTAAGCTTTGGATTTTATCCCATTGTGAAAAGGATTCTTGACCTAATTTAAAACATATCCAAGATCGTAATCAACCAAGCTTTGACGAAAAATATTTAACCAAGTTTGAACTTTGGAAAATGTGTTTTGATGGTAAAAGTAATTAATCAATGAATTGGCATCATGCTCATTGCAGGGACTCCAAGTGTCACTCATGCCCGAAATTCAATTCCCAAAGGTTAACCGAGGATGTTTAGAAATAACACATCAGTTCAAAATCAATTACTTCAGTCGACAAAATAACACTAACCATTGATACCCAACTTAGGATCAAAATCACCCAGTCAGGGATGAGAATTCATCCTCCGATTATGCCGCAATTAGACAACTCAGGCATATCGCGTGTCGAATTTAAAGCAAATATGAATGAGACATCAATTGAGTGGAAATAAAAATTAAATCCAATACTTTTTATCTAAAAGAAAAACTAAATATTATTACCAGAGTAAAAATCGGAAGTGCTCTGTATTTGGGCTAGAAGAAAAACCCTTCTCAGTAAAAGAGCTAGCAAAACCACTAAAGACCCGATATGAAGAAGATGAGACGTACATGAAAATCCTCCCCGTTTCGGTTTTTAAGAAGAAATGGGAGGAGGGTGATTCGGCCAATCTCGCAAAGATCCTCCCCTTTCCCCTTTACGTCTATCACCCATTTAGAGAAAATCTCCGAAAATATCTCCTAAGTTTTGGGTAGTTGAAAATTCTAAATAAATTCCCGTTCCTTCTCGTTTTTACTGAATGTGCCGGTACAAAGATGAGGATGAACTGGTGGAAGAGCTATGTGTTCACGATGAACAAGTAGAAGCAAAGATGAACCGGTAGAAAGATGTTCTGATTGGACAGAACCTCGATGAACATGTACAAAAAAAGATCAATGAACTGGTATAAGCCCATTATGTTCAACGATGAACCGGTACAAGCTCTGTTTTAATGCCTGGTGAATCGGCACAAGTCCTGCAGGTACAATATGGCTTTCTCTGCCTTTTTTGCCGCGGTGCCCCTTGTTCGATGTCTGGCTTCTCGAGCTCACTTCCTCAGCACCCACAAAGTATTCTATTGAATCAAAAGTATCATTCTTACACCAGCTTACCTGAAAACACACAGTTTCCTCATAAAACACAAACTCGACTAAAACAAAACATATAATTAACGAGAAAAGCTAAACTGATAGGTTTCAGACATAAAATTATGCAACTTCTACTTTGCGAGTCTCTAGCACACAGAAACCACAAATAAATTTTAATCACAAAAACCATTTTCGTAGTTGATCTCGCTTGCATTTAGCGTATGCAATAAGCCGTTAAACCACAAGGTTACCCCTAGTGGACGGTGATGAAAATCACAAGACTCACCAGCCGTTGATTCGAATCACCTTTCAAATTCGTACCATTTGGGTCCCCGGCAATGTTGCCAAAAATGCTTCTCCTTAGGTATGGTCGTGTGTGAAATTGCTTCCCAGGCATAGGACATTCTATCGTGTAGTAACTCGGAAAACACCTAGGCCGTCTCCTCAAGGAAACAAGCAAAAATTTGAATGGTGATATGATTCAAAAGAAGCAAACTTCTTTTGATTTCAAACTTGGTGATGATTGGTTAATACTAAGAAATACTATTAGGATAAATCAGCTAAGCTTTGGATTTTATCCCATTGTGAAAAGGATTCTTGACCTAATTTAAAACATATCCAAGATCGTAATCAACCAAGCTTTGACGAAAAATATTTAACCAAGTTTGAACTTTGGAAAATGTGTTTTGATGGTAAAAGTAATTAATCAATGAATTGGCATCATGCTCATTGCAGGGACTCCAAGTGTCACTCATGCCCGAAATTCAATTCTCAAAGGTTAACCGAGGATGTTTAGAAATAACACATCAGTTCAAAATCAATTACTTCAGTCGACAAAATAACACTAACCATTGATACCCAACTTAGGATCAAAATCACCCAGTCAGGGATGAGAATTCATCCTCCGATTATGCCGCAATTAGACAACTCAGGCATATCGCGTGTCGAATTTAAAGCAAATATGAATGAGATATCAATTGAGTGGAAATAAAAATTAAATCCAATACTTTTTATCTAAAAGAAAAACTAAATATTATTACCAGAGTAAAAATCGGAAGTGCTCTGTATTTGGGCTAGAAGAAAAACCCTTCTCAGTAAAAGAGCTAGCAAAACCACTAAAGACCCGATATGAAGAAGATGAGACGTACATGAAAATCCTCCCCGTTTCGGTTTTTAAGAAGAAATGGGAGGAGGGTGATTCGGCCAATCTCGCAAAGATCCTCCCCTTTCCCCTTTACGTTTATCACCCATTTAGAGAAAATCTCCGAAAATATCTCCTAAGTTTTGGGTAGTTGAAAATTCTAAATAAATTCCCGTTCCTTCTCGTTTTTACTGAATGTGCCGGTACAAAGATGAGGATGAACTGGTGGAAGAGCTATGTGTTCACGATGAACAAGTAGAAGCAAAGATGAACCGGTAGAAAGATGTTCTGATTGGACAGAACCTCGATGAACATGTACAAAAAAAGATCAATGAACTGGTATAAGCCCATTATGTTCAGCGATGAACCGGTACAAGCTCTGTTTTAATGCCTGGTGAATCGGCACAAGTCCTGCAGGTACAATATGGCTTTCTCTGCCTTTTTTGCCGCGGTGCCCCTTGTTCGATGTCTGGCTTCTCGAGCTCACTTCCTCAGCACCCACAAAGTATTCTATTGAATCAAAAGTATCATTCTTACACCAGCTTACCTGAAAACACACAGTTTCCTCATAAAACACAAACTCGACTAAAACAAAACATATAATTAACGAGAAAAGCTAAACTGATAGGTTTCAGACATAAAATTATGCAACTTCTACTTTGCGAGTCTCTAGCACATAGAAACCACAAATAAATTTTAATCACAAAAACCATTTTCGTAGTTGATCTCGCTTGCATTTAGCGTATGCAATAAGCCGTTAAACCACAAGGTTACCCCTAGTGGACGGTGATGAAAATCACAAGACTCACCAGCCGTTGATTCGAATCACCTTTCAAATTCGTACCATTTGGGTCCCCGGCAATGTTGCCAAAAATGCTTCTCCTTAGGTATGGTCGTGTGTGAAATTGCTTCCCAGGCATCGGACATTCTATCGTGTAGTAACTCGGAAAACACCTAGGCCGTCTCCTCAAGGAAACAAGCAAAAATTTGAATGGTGATATGATTCAAAAGAAGCAAACTTCTTTTGATTTCAAACTTGGTGATGATTGGTTAATACTAAGAAATACTATTAGGATAAATCAGCTAAGCTTTGGATTTTATCCCATTGTGAAAAGGATTCTTGACCTAATTTAAAACATATCCAAGATCGTAACCAACCAAGCTTTGACGAAAAATATTTAACCAAGTTTGAACTTTGGAAAATGTGTTTTGATGGTAAAAGTAATTAATCAATGAATTGGCATCATGCTCATTGCAGGGACTCCAAGTGTCACTCATGCCCGAAATTCAATTCTCAAAGGTTAACCGAGGATGTTTAGAAATAACACATCAGTTCAAAATCAATTACTTCAGTCGACAAAATAACACTAACCATTGATACCCAACTTAGGATCAAAATCACCCAGTCAGGGATGAGAATTCATCCTCCGATTATGCCGCAATTAGACAACTCAGGCATATCGCGTGTTGAATTTAAAGCAAATATGAATGAGACATCAATTGAGTGGAAATAAAAATTAAATCCAATACTTTTTATCTAAAAGAAAAACTAAATATTATTACCAGAGTAAAAATCGGAAGTGCTCTGTATTTGGGCTAGAAGAAAAACCCTTCTCAGAAAAAGAGCTAGCAAAACCACTAAAGACCCGATATGAAGAAGATGAGACGTACATGAAAATCCTCCCCGTTTCGGTTTTTAAGAAGAAATTGGAGGAGGGTGATTCGGCCAATCTCGCAAAGATCCTCCCCTTTCCTCTTTACGTCTATCACCCATTTAGAGAAAATCTCCGAAAATATCTCCTAAGTTTTGGGTAGTTGAAAATTCTAAATAAATTCCCGTTCCTTCTCGTTTTTACTGAATGTGCCGGTACAAAGATGAGGATGAACTGGTGGAAGAGCTATGTGTTCACGATGAACAAGTAGAAGCAAAGATGAACCGGTAGAAAGATGTTCTGATTGGACAGAACCTCGATGAACATGTACAAAAAAAGATCAATGAACTGGTATAAGCCATTATGTTCAACGATGAACCGGTACAAGCTCTGTTTTAAAGCCTGGTGAATCGGCACAAGTCCTGCAGGTACAATATGGCTTTCTCTGCCTTTTTTGCCGCGGTGCCCCTTGTTCGATGTCTGGCTTCTCGAGCTCACTTCCTCAGCACCCACAAAGTATTCTATTGAATCAAAAGTATCATTCTTACACCAGCTTACCTGAAAACACACAATTTCCTCATAAAACACAAACTCGACTAAAACAAAACATATAATTAACGAGAAAAGCTAAACTGATAGGTTTCAGACATAAAATTATGCAACTTCTACTTTGCGAGTCTCTAGCACACAGAAACCACAAATAAATTTTAATCACAAAAACCATTTTCGTAGTTGATCTCGCTTGCATTTAGCGTATGCAATAAGCCGTTAAACCACAAGGTTACCCCTAGTGGACGGTGATGAAAATCACAAGACTCACCAGCCGTTGATTCGAATCACCTTTCAAATTCGTACCATTTGGGTCCCCGGCAATGTTGCCAAAAATGCTTCTCCTTAGGTATGGTCGTGTGTGAAATTGCTTCCCAGGCATAAGACATTCTATCGTGTAGTAACTCGGAAAACACCTAGGCCGTCTCCTCAAGGAAACAAGCAAAAATTTGAATGGTGATATGATTCAAAAGAAGCAAACTTCTTTTGATTTCAAACTTGGTGATGATTGGTTAATACTAAGAAATACTATTAGGATAAATCAGCTAAGCTTTGGATTTTATCCCATTGTGAAAAGGATTCTTGACCTAATTTAAAACATATCCAAGATCGTAATCAACCAAGCTTTGACGAAAAATATTTAACCAAGTTTGAACTTTGGAAAATGTGTTTTGATGGTAAAAGTAATTAATCAATGAATTGGCATCATGCTCATTGCAGGGACTCCAAGTGTCACTCATGCCCGAAATTCAATTCTCAAAGGTTAACCGAGGATGTTTAGAAATAACTCATCAGTTCAAAATCAATTACTTCAGTCGACAAAATAACACTAACCATTGATACCCAACTTAGGATCAAAATCACCCAGTCAGGGATGAGAATTCATCCTCCGATTATGCCGCAATTAGACAACTCAGGCATATCGCGTGTTGAATTTAAAGCAAATATGAATGAGACATCAATTGAGTGGAAATAAAAATTAAATCCAATACTTTTTATCTAAAAGTAAAACTAAATATTATTACCAGAGTAAAAATCGGAAGTGCTCTGTATTTGGGCTAGAAGAAAAACCCTTCTCAGAAAAAGAGCTAGCAAAACCACTAAAGACCCGATATGAAGAAGATGAGACGTACATGAAAATCCTCCCCGTTTCGGTTTTTAAGAAGAAATGGGAGGAGGGTGATTCGGCCAATCTCGCAAAGATCCTCCCCTTTCCCCTTTACGTCTATCACCCATTTAGAGAAAATCTCCGAAAATATCTCCTAAGTTTTGGGTAGTTGAAAATTCTAAATAAATTCCCGTTCCTTCTCGTTTTTACTGAATGTGCCGGTACAAAGATGAGGATGAACTGGTGGAAGAGCTATGTGTTCACGATGAACAAGTAGAAGCAAAGATGAACCGGTAGAAAGATGTTCTGATTGGACAGAACCTCGATGAACATGTACAAAAAAAGATCAATGAACTGGTATAAGCCATTATGTTCAACGATGAACCGGTACAAGCTCTGTTTTAATGCCTGGTGAATCGGCACAAGTCCTGCAGGTACAATATGGCTTTCTCTGCCTTTTTTGCCGCGGTGCCCCTTGTTCGATGTCTGGCTTCTCGAGCTCACTTCCTCAGCACCCACAAAGTATTCTATTGAATCAAAAGTATCATTCTTACACCAGCTTACCTGAAAACACACAATTTCCTCATAAAACACAAACTCGACTAAAACAAAACATATAATTAACGAGAAAAGCTAAACTGATAGGTTTCAGACATAAAATTATGCAACTTCTACTTTGCGAGTCTCTAGCACACAGAAACCACAAATAAATTTTAATCACAAAAACCATTTTCGTAGTTGATCTCGCTTGCATTTAGCGTATGCAATAAGCCGTTAAACCACAAGGTTACCCCTAGTGGACGGTGATGAAAATCACAAGACTCACCAGCCGTTGATTCGAATCACCTTTCAAATTCGTACCATTTGGGTCCCCGGCAATGTTGCCAAAAATGCTTCTCCTTAGGTATGGTCGTGTGTGAAATTGCTTCCCAGGCATAAGACATTCTATCGTGTAGTAACTCGGAAAACACCTAGGCCGTCTCCTCAAGGAAACAAGCAAAAATTTGAATGGTGATATGATTCAAAAGAAGCAAACTTCTTTTGATTTCAAACTTGGTGATGATTGGTTAATACTAAGAAATACTATTAGGATAAATCAGCTAAGCTTTGGATTTTATCCCATTGTGAAAAGGATTCTTGACCTAATTTAAAACATATCCAAGATCGTAATCAACCAAGCTTTGACGAAAAATATTTAACCAAGTTTGAACTTTGGAAAATGTGTTTTGATGGTAAAAGTAATTAATCAATGAATTGGCATCATGCTCATTGCAGGGACTCCAAGTGTCACTCATGCCCGAAATTCAATTCTCAAAGGTTAACCGAGGATGTTTAGAAATAACTCATCAGTTCAAAATCAATTACTTCAGTCGACAAAATAACACTAACCATTGATACCCAACTTAGGATCAAAATCACCCAGTCAGGGATGAGAATTCATCCTCCGATTATGCCGCAATTAGACAACTCAGGCATATCGCGTGTTGAATTTAAAGCAAATATGAATGAGACATCAATTGAGTGGAAATAAAAATTAAATCCAATACTTTTTATCTAAAAGTAAAACTAAATATTATTACCAGAGTAAAAATCGGAAGTGCTCTGTATTTGGGCTAGAAGAAAAACCCTTCTCAGAAAAAGAGCTAGCAAAACCACTAAAGACCCGATATGAAGAAGATGAGACGTACATGAAAATCCTCCCCGTTTCGGTTTTTAAGAAGAAATGGGAGGAGGGTGATTCGGCCAATCTCGCAAAGATCCTCCCCTTTCCCCTTTACGTCTATCACCCATTTAGAGAAAATCTCCGAAAATATCTCCTAAGTTTTGGGTATTTGAAAATTCTAAATAAATTCCCGTTCCTTCTCGTTTTTACTGAATGTGCCGGTACAAAGATGAGGATGAACTGGTAGAAGAGCTATGTGTTCACGATGAACAAGTAGAAGCAAAGATGAACCGGTAGAAAGATGTTCTGATTGGACAGAACCTCGATGAACATGTACAAAAAAAGATCAATGAACTGGTATAAGCCCATTATGTTCAACGATGAACCGGTACAAGCTCTGTTTTAATGCCTGGTGAATCGGCACAAGTCCTGCAGGTACAATATGGCTTTCTCTGCCTTTTTTGCCGCGGTGCCCCTTGTTCGATGTCTGGCTTCTCGAGCTCACTTCCTCAGCACCCACAAAGTATTCTATTGAATCAAAAGTATCATTCTTACACCAGCTTACCTGAAAACACACAGTTTCCTCATAAAACACAAACTCGACTAAAACAAAACATATAATTAACGAGAAAAGCTAAACTGATAGGTTTCAGACATAAAATTATGCAACTTCTACTTTGCGAGTCTCTAGCACACAGAAACCACAAATAAATTTTAATCACAAAAACCATTTTCGTAGTTGATCTCGCTTGCATTTAGCGTATGCAATAAGCCGTTAAACCACAAGGTTACCCCTAGTGGACGGTGATGAAAATCACAAGACTCACCAGCCGTTGATTCGAATCACCTTTCAAATTCGTACCATTTGGGTCCCCGGCAATGTTGCCAAAAATGCTTCTCCTTAGGTATGGTCGTGTGTGAAATTGCTTCCCAGGCATAGGACATTCTATCCTGTAGTAACTCGGAAAACACCTAGGCCGTCTCCTCAAGGAAACAAGCAAAAATTTGAATGGTGATATGATTCAAAAGAAGCAAACTTCTTTTGATTTCAAACTTGGTGATGATTGGTTAATACTAAGAAATACTATTAGGATAAATCAGCTAAGCTTTGGATTTTATCCCATTGTGAAAAGGATTCTTGACCTAATTTAAAACATATCCAAGATCGTAATCAACCAAGCTTTGACGAAAAATATTTAACCAAGTTTGAACTTTGGAAAATGTGTTTTGATGGTAAAAGTAATTAATCAATGAATTGGCATCATGCTCATTGCAGGGACTCCAAGTGTCACTCATGCCCGAAATTCAATTCTCAAAGGTTAACCGAGGATGTTTAGAAATAACTCATCAGTTCAAAATCAATTACTTCAGTCGACAAAATAACACTAACCATTGATACCCAACTTAGGATCAAAATCACCCAGTCAGGGATGAGAATTCATCCTCCGATTATGCCGCAATTAGACAACTCAGGCATATCGCGTGTTGAATTTAAAGCAAATATGAATGAGACATCAATTGAGTGGAAATAAAAATTAAATCCAATACTTTTTATCTAAAAGTAAAACTAAATATTATTACCAGAGTAAAAATCGGAAGTGCTCTGTATTTGGGCTAGAAGAAAAACCCTTCTCAGAAAAAGAGCTAGCAAAACCACTAAAGACCCGATATGAAGAAGATGAGACGTACATGAAAATCCTCCCCGTTTCGGTTTTTAAGAAGAAATGGGAGGAGGGTGATTCGGCCAATCTCGCAAAGATCCTCCCCTTTCCCCTTTACGTCTATCACCCATTTAGAGAAAATCTCCGAAAATATCTCCTAAGTTTTGGGTATTTGAAAATTCTAAATAAATTCCCGTTCCTTCTCGTTTTTACTGAATGTGCCGGTACAAAGATGAGGATGAACTGGTAGAAGAGCTATGTGTTCACGATGAACAAGTAGAAGCAAAGATGAACCGGTAGAAAGATGTTCTGATTGGACAGAACCTCGATGAACATGTACAAAAAAAGATCAATGAACTGGTATAAGCCCATTATGTTCAACGATGAACCGGTACAAGCTCTGTTTTAATGCCTGGTGAATCGGCACAAGTCCTGCAGGTACAATATGGCTTTCTCTGCCTTTTTTGCCGCGGTGCCCCTTGTTCGGTGTCTGGCTTCTCGAGCTCACTTCCTCAGCACCCACAAAGTATTCTATTGAATCAAAAGTATCATTCTTACACCAGCTTACCTGAAAACACACAGTTTCCTCATAAAACACAAACTCGACTAAAACAAAACATATAATTAACGAGAAAAGCTAAACTGATAGGTTTCAGACATAAAATTATGCAACTTCTACTTTGCGAGTCTCTAGCACACAGAAACCACAAATAAATTTTAATCACAAAAACCATTTTCGTAGTTGATCTCGCTTGCATTTAGCGTATGCAATAAGCCGTTAAACCACAAGGTTACCCCTAGTGGACGGTGATGAAAATCACAAGACTCACCAGCCGTTGATTCGAATCACCTTTCAAATTCGTACCATTTGGGTCCCCGGCAATGTTGCCAAAAATGCTTCTCCTTAGGTATGGTCGTGTGTGAAATTGCTTCCCAGGCATAGGACATTCTATCCTGTAGTAACTCGGAAAACACCTAGGCCGTCTCCTCAAGGAAACAAGCAAAAATTTGAATGGTGATATGATTCAAAAGAAGCAAACTTCTTTTGATTTCAAACTTGGTGATGATTGGTTAATACTAAGAAATACTATTAGGATAAATCAGCTAAGCTTTGGATTTTATCCCATTGTGAAAAGGATTCTTGACCTAATTTAAAACATATCCAAGATCGTAATCAACCAAGCTTTGACGAAAAATATTTAACCAAGTTTGAACTTTGGAAAATGTGTTTTGATGGTAAAAGTAATTAATCAATGAATTGGCATCATGCTCATTGCAGGGACTCCAAGTGTCACTCATGCCCGAAATTCAATTCTCAAAGGTTAACCGAGGATGTTTAGAAATAACTCATCAGTTCAAAATCAATTACTTCAGTCGACAAAATAACACTAACCATTGATACCCAACTTAGGATCAAAATCACCCAGTCAGGGATGAGAATTCATCCTCCGATTATGCCGCAATTAGACAACTCAGGCATATCGCGTGTTGAATTTAAAGCAAATATGAATGAGACATCAATTGAGTGGAAATAAAAATTAAATCCAATACTTTTTATCTAAAAGTAAAACTAAATATTATTACCAGAGTAAAAATCGGAAGTGCTCTGTATTTGGGCTAGAAGAAAAACCCTTCTCAGAAAAAGAGCTAGCAAAACCACTAAAGACCCGATATGAAGAAGATGAGACGTACATGAAAATCCTCCCCGTTTCGGTTTTTAAGAAGAAATGGGAGGAGGGTGATTCGGCCAATCTCGCAAAGATCCTCCCCTTTCCCCTTTACGTCTATCACCCATTTAGAGAAAATCTCCGAAAATATCTCCTAAGTTTTGGGTATTTGAAAATTCTAAATAAATTCCCGTTCCTTCTCGTTTTTACTGAATGTGCCGGTACAAAGATGAGGATGAACTGGTAGAAGAGCTATGTGTTCACGATGAACAAGTAGAAGCAAAGATGAACCGGTAGAAAGATGTTCTGATTGGACAGAACCTCGATGAACATGTACAAAAAAAGATCAATGAACTGGTATAAGCCCATTATGTTCAACGATGAACCGGTACAAGCTCTGTTTTAATGCCTGGTGAATCGGCACAAGTCCTGCAGGTACAATATGGCTTTCTCTGCCTTTTTTGCCGCGGTGCCCCTTGTTCGATGTCTGGCTTCTCGAGCTCACTTCCTCAGCACCCACAAAGTATTCTATTGAATCAAAAGTATCATTCTTACACCAGCTTACCTGAAAACACACAGTTTCCTCATAAAACACAAACTCGACTAAAACAAAACATATAATTAACGAGAAAAGCTAAACTGATAGGTTTCAGACATAAAATTATGCAACTTCTACTTTGCGAGTCTCTAGCACACAGAAACCACAAATAAATTTTAATCACAAAAACCATTTTCGTAGTTGATCTCGCATGCATTTAGCGTATGCAATAAGCCGTTAAACCACAAGGTTACCCCTAGTGGACGGTGATGAAAATCACAAGACTCACCAGCCGTTGATTCGAATCACCTTTCAAATTCGTACCATTTGGGTCCCCGGCAATGTTGCCAAAAATGCTTCTCCTTAGGTATGGTCGTGTGTGAAATTGCTTCCCAGGCATAAGACATTCTATCCTGTAGTAACTCGGAAAACACCTAGGCCGTCTCCTCAAGGAAACAAGCAAAAATTTGAATGGTGATATGATTCAAAAGAAGCAAACTTCTTTTGATTTCAAACTTGGTGATGATTGGTTAATACTAAGAAATACTATTAGGATAAATCAGCTAAGCTTTGGATTTTATCCCATTGTGAAAAGGATTCTTGACCTAATTTAAAACATATCCAAGATCGTAATCAACCAAGCTTTGACGAAAAATATTTAACCAAGTTTGAACTTTGGAAAATGTGTTTTGATGGTAAAAGTAATTAATCAATGAATTGGCATCATGCTCATTGCAGGGACTCCAAGTGTCACTCATGCCCGAAATTCAATTCTCAAAGGTTAACCGAGGATGTTTAGAAATAACTCATCAGTTCAAAATCAATTACTTCAGTCGACAAAATAACACTAACCATTGATACCCAACTTAGGATCAAAATCACCCAGTCAGGGATGAGAATTCATCCTCCGATTATGCCGCAATTAGACAACTCAGGCATATCGCGTGTTGAATTTAAAGCAAATATGAATGAGACATCAATTGAGTGGAAATAAAAATTAAATCCAATACTTTTTATCTAAAAGTAAAACTAAATATTATTACCAGAGTAAAAATCGGAAGTGCTCTGTATTTGGGCTAGAAGAAAAACCCTTCTCAGAAAAAGAGCTAGCAAAACCACTAAAGACCCGATATGAAGAAGATGAGACGTACATGAAAATCCTCCCCGTTTCGGTTTTTAAGAAGAAATGGGAGGAGGGTGATTCGGCCAATCTCGCAAAGATCCTCCCCTTTCCCCTTTACGTCTATCACCCATTTAGAGAAAATCTCCGAAAATATCTCCTAAGTTTTGGGTATTTGAAAATTCTAAATAAATTCCCGTTCCTTCTCGTTTTTACTGAATGTGCCGGTACAAAGATGAGGATGAACTGGTAGAAGAGCTATGTGTTCACGATGAACAAGTAGAAGCAAAGATGAACCGGTAGAAAGATGTTCTGATTGGACAGAACCTCGATGAACATGTACAAAAAAAGATCAATGAACTGGTATAAGCCCATTATGTTCAACGATGAACCGGTACAAGCTCTGTTTTAATGCCTGGTGAATCGGCACAAGTCCTGCAGGTACAATATGGCTTTCTCTGCCTTTTTTGCCGCGGTGCCCCTTGTTCGATGTCTGGCTTCTCGAGCTCACTTCCTCAGCACCCACAAAGTATTCTATTGAATCAAAAGTATCATTCTTACACCAGCTTACCTGAAAACACACAGTTTCCTCATAAAACACAAACTCGACTAAAACAAAACATATAATTAACGAGAAAAGCTAAACTGATAGGTTTCAGACATAAAATTATGCAACTTCTACTTTGCGAGTCTCTAGCACACAGAAACCACAAATAAATTTTAATCACAAAAAACCATTTTCGTAGTTGATCTCGCTTGCATTTAGCGTATGCAATAAGCCGTTAAACCACAAGGTTACCCCTAGTGGACGGTGATGAAAATCACAAGACTCACCAGCCGTTGATTCGAATCACCTTTCAAATTCGTACCATTTGGGTCCCCGGCAATGTTGCCAAAAATGCTTCTCCTTAGGTATGGTCGTGTGTGAAATTGCTTCCCAGGCATAAGACATTCTATCGTGTAGTAACTCGGAAAACACCTAGGCCGTCTCCTCAAGGAAACAAGCAAAAATTTGAATGGTGATATGATTCAAAAGAAGCAAACTTCTTTTGATTTCAAACTTGGTGATGATTGGTTAATACTAAGAAATACTATTAGGATAAATCAGCTAAGCTTTGGATTTTATCCCATTGTGAAAAGGATTCTTGACCTAATTTAAAACATATCCAAGATCGTAATCAACCAAGCTTTGACGAAAAATATTTAACCAAGTTTGAACTTTGGAAAATGTGTTTTGATGGTAAAAGTAATTAATCAATGAATTGGCATCATGCTCATTGCAGGGACTCCAAGTGTCACTCATGCCCGAAATTCAATTCTCAAAGGTTAACCGAGGATGTTTAGAAATAACTCATCAGTTCAAAATCAATTACTTCAGTCGACAAAATAACACTAACCATTGATACCCAACTTAGGATCAAAATCACCCAGTCAGGGATGAGAATTCATCCTCCGATTATGCCGCAATTAGACAACTCAGGCATATCGCGTGTTGAATTTAAAGCAAATATGAATGAGACATCAATTGAGTGGAAATAAAAATTAAATCCAACACTTTTTATCTAAAAGTAAAACTAAATATTATTACCAGAGTAAAAATCGGAAGTGCTCTGTATTTGGGCTAGAAGAAAAACCCTTCTCAGAAAAAGAGCTAGCAAAACCACTAAAGACCCGATATGAAGAAGATGAGACGTACATGAAAATCCTCCCCGTTTCGGTTTTTAAGAAGAAATGGGAGGAGGGTGATTCGGCCAATCTCTCAAAGATCCTCCCCTTTCCCCTTTACGTCTATCACCCATTTAGAGAAAATCTCTGAAAATATCTCCTAAGTTTTGGGTAGTTGAAAATTCTAAATAAATTCCCGTTCCTTCTCGTTTTTACTGAATGTGCCGGTACAAAGATGAGGATGAACTGGTAGAAGAGCTATGTGTTCACGATGAACAAGTAGAAGCAAAGATGAACCGGTAGAAAGATGTTCTGATTGGACAGAACCTCGATGAACATGTACAAAAAAAGATCAATGAACTGGTATAAGCCATTATGTTCAACGATGAACCGGTACAAGCTCTGTTTTAATGCCTGGTGAATCGGCACAAGTCCTCCAGGTACAATATGGCTTTCTCTACCTTTTTTGCCGCGGTGCCCCTTGTTCGATGTCTGGCTTCTCGAGCTCACTTCCTCAGCACCCACAAAGTATTCTACTGAATCAAAAGTATCATTCTTACACCAGCTTACCTGAAAACACACAGTTTCCTCATAAAACACAAACTCGACTAAAACAAAACATATAATTAACGAGAAAAGCTAAACTGATAGGTTTCAGACATAAAATTATGCAACTTCTACTTTGCGAGTCTCTAGCACACAGAAACCACAAATAAATTTTAATCACAAAAACCATTTTCGTAGTTGATCTCGCTTGCATTTAGCGTATGCAATAAGCCGTTAAACCACAAGGTTACCCCTAGTGGACGGTGATGAAAATCACAAGACTCACCAGCCGTTGATTCGAATCACCTTTCAAATTCGTACCATTTGGGTCCCCGGCAATGTTGCCAAAAATGCTTCTCCTTAGGTATGGTCGTGTGTGAAATTGCTTCCCAGGCATAGGACATTCTATCCTGTAGTAACTCGGAAAACACCTAGGCCGTCTCCTCAAGGAAACAAGCAAAAATTTGAATGGTGATATGATTCAAAAGAAGCAAACTTCTTTTGATTTCAAACTTGGTGATGATTGGTTAATACTAAGAAATACTATTAGGATAAATCAACTAAGCTTTGGATTTTATCCCATTGTGAAAAGGATTCTTGACCTAATTTAAAACATATCCAAGATCGTAATCAACCAAGCTTTGACGAAAAATATTTAACCAAGTTTGAACTTTGGAAAATGTGTTTTGATGGTAAAAGTAATTAATCAATGAATTGGCATCATGCTCATTGCAGGGACTCCAAGTGTCACTCATGCCCGAAATTCAATTCTCAAAGGTTAACCGAGGATGTTTAGAAATAACTCATCAGTTCAAAATCAATTACTTCTGTCGACAAAATAACACTAACCATTGATACCCAACTTAGGATCAAAATCACGCACTCAGGGATGAGAATTCATCCTCCGATTATGCCGCAATTAGACAACTCAGGCATATCGCGTGTTGAATTTAAAGCAAATATGAATGAGACATCAATTGAGTGGAAATAAAAATTAAATCCAATACTTTTTATCTAAAAGAAAAACTAAATATTATTACCAGAGTAAAAATCGGAAGTGCTCTGTATTTGGGCTAGAAGAAAAACCCTTCTCAGAAAAAGAGCTAGCAAAACCACTAAAGACCCGATATGAAGAAGATGAGACGTACATGAAAATCCTCCCCGTTTCGGTTTTTAAGAAGAAATGGGAGGAGGGTGATTCGGCCAATCTCTCAAAGATCCTCCCCTTTCCCCTTTACGTCTATCACCCATTTAGAGAAAATCTCCGAAAATATCTCCTAAGTTTTGGGTAGTTGAAAATTCTAAATAAATTCCCGTTCCTTGTCGTTTTTACTGAATGTGCCGGTACAAAGATGAGGATGAACTGGTAGAAGAGCTATGTGTTCACGATGAACAAGTAGAAGCAAAGATGAACCGGTAGAAAGATGTTCTGATTGGACAGAACCTCGATGAACATGTACAAAAAAAGATCAATGAACTGGTATAAGCCATTATGCTCAACGATGAACCGGTACAAGCTCTGTTTTAATGCCTGGTGAATCGGCACAAGTCCTACAGGTACAATATGGCTTTCTCTACCTTTTTTGCCGCGGTGCCCCTTGTTCGATGTCTGGTTTCTCGAGCTCACTTCCTCAGCACCCACAAAGTATTCTATTGAATCAAAAGTATCATTCTTACACCAACTTACCTGAAAACACACAGTTTCCTCATAAAACACAAACTCGACTAAAACAAAACATATAATTAACGAGAAAAGCTAAACTGATAGGTTTCAGACATAAAATTATGCAACTTCTACTTTGCGAGTCTCTAGCACACAGAAACCACAAATAAATTTTAATCACAAAAACCATTTTCGTAGTTGATCTCGCTTGCATTTAGCGTATGCAATAAGCCGTTAAACCACAAGGTTACCCCTAGTGGACGGTGATGAAAATCACAAGACTCACCAGCCGTTGATTCGAATCACCTTTCAAATTCGTACCATTTGGGTCCCCGGCAATGTTGCCAAAAATGCTTCTCCTTAGGTATGGTCGTGTGTGAAATTGCTTCCCAGGCATAGGACATTCTATCGTGTAGTAACTCGGAAAACACCTAGGCCGTCTCCTCAAGGAAACAAGCAAAAATTTGAATGGTGATATGATTCAAAAGAAGCAAACTTCTTTTGATTTCAAACTTGGTGATGATTGGTTAATACTAAGAAATACTATTAAGATAAATCAGCTAAGCTTTGGATTTTATCCCATTGTGAAAAGGATTCTTGACCTAATTTAAAACATATCCAAGATCGTAATCAACCAAGCTTTGACGAAAAATATTTAACCAAGTTTGAACTTTGGAAAATGTGTTTTGATGGTAAAAGTAATTAATCAATGAATTGGCATCATGCTCATTGCAGGGACTCCAAGTGTCACTCATGCCCGAAATTCAATTCTCAAAGGTTAACCGAGGATGTTTAGAAATAACTCATCAGTTCAAAATCAATTACTTCTGTCGACAAAATAACACTAACCATTGATACCCAACTTAGGATCAAAATCACGCACTCAGGGATGAGAATTCATCCTCCGATTATGCCGCAATTAGACAACTCAGGCATATCGCGTGTTGAATTTAAAGCAAATATGAATGAGACATCAATTGAGTGGAAATAAAAATTAAATCCAATACTTTTTATCTAAAAGAAAAACTAAATATTATTACCAGAGTAAAAATCGGAAGTGCTCTGTATTTGGGCTAGAAGAAAAACCCTTCTCAGAAAAAGAGCTAGCAAAACCACTAAAGACCCGATATGAAGAAGATGAGACGTACATGAAAATCCTCCCCGTTTCGGTTTTTAAGAAGAAATGGGAGGAGGGTGATTCGGCCAATCTCTCAATGATCCTCCCCTTTCCCCTTTACGTCTATCACCCATTTAGAGAAAATCTCCGAAAATATCTCCTAAGTTTTGGGTAGTTGAAAATTCTAAATAAATTCCCTTTCCTTGTCGTTTTTACTGAATGTGCCGGTACAAAGATGAGGATGAACTGGTAGAAGAGCTATGTGTTCACGATGAACAAGTAGAAGCAAAGATGAACCGGTAGAAAGATGTTCTGATTGGACAGAACCTCGATGAACATGTACAAAAAAAGATCAATGAACTGGTATAAGCCCATTATGTTCAACGATGAACCGGTACAAGCTCTGTTTTAATGCCTGGTGAATCGGCACAAGTCCTGCAGGTACAATATGGCTTTCTCTGCCTTTTTTGTCGCGGTGCCCATTGTTCGATGTCTGGCTTCTCGAGCTCACTTCCTCAGCACCCACAAAGTATTCTATTGAATCAAAAGTATCATTCTTACACCAGCTTACCTGAAAACACACAGTTTCCTCATAAAACACAAACTCGACTAAAACAAAACATATAATTAACGAGAAAAGCTAAACTGATAGGTTTCAGACATAAAATTATGCAACTTCTACTTTGCGAATCTCTAGCACACAGAAACCACAAATAAATTTTAATCACAAAAACCATTTTCGTAGTTGATCTCGCTTGCATTTAGCATATGCAATAAGCCGTTAAACCACAAGGTTACCCCTAGTGGACGGTGATGAAAATCACAAGACTCACCAGCCGTTGATTCGAATCACCTTTCAAATTCGTACCATTTGGGTCCCCGGCAATGTTGCAAAAAATGCTTCTCCTTAGGTACGGTCGTGTGTGAAATTGCTTCCCAGGCATAGGACATTCTATCGTGTAGTAACTCGGAAAACACCTAGGCCGTCTCCTCAAGGAAACAAGCAAAAATTTGAATGGTGATATGATTCAAAAGAAGCAAACTTCTTTTGATTTCAAACTTGGTGATGATTGGTTAATACTAAGAAATACTATTAGGATAAATCAGCTAAGCTTTGGATTTTATCCCATTGTGAAAAGGATTCTTGACCTAATTTAAAACATATCCAAGATCGTAATCAACCAAGCTTTGACGAAAAATATTTAACCAAGTTTGAACTTTGGAAAATGTGTTTTGATGGTAAAAGTAATTAATCAATGAATTGGCATCATGCTCATTGCAGGGACTCCAAGTGTCACTCATGCCCGAAATTCAATTCTCAAAGGTTAACCGAGGATGTTTAGAAATAACTCATCAGTTCAAAATCAATTACTTCAGTCGACAAAATAACACTAACCATTGATACCCAACTTAGGATCAAAATCACCCACTCAGGGATGAGAATTCATCCTCCGATTATGCCGCAATTAGACAACTCAGGCATATCGCGTGTTGAATTTAAAGCAAATATGAATGAGACATCAATTGAGTGGAAATAAAAATTAAATCCAATACTTTTTATCTAAAAGAAAAACTAAATATTATTACCAGAGTAAAAATCGGAAGTGCTCTGTATTTGGGCTAGAAGAAAAACCCTTCTCCGAAAAAGAGCTAGCAAAACCACTAAAGACCCGATATGAAGAAGATGAGACGTACATGAAAATCCTCCCCGTTTCGGTTTTTAAGAAGAAATGGGAGGAGGGTGATTCGGCCAATCTCTCAAAGATCCTCCCCTTTCCCCTTTACGTCTATCACCCATTTAGAGAAAATCTCCGAAAATATCTCCTAAGTTTTGGGTAGTTGAAAATTTTAAATAAATTCCCGTTCCTTGTCGTTTTTACTGAATGTGCCGGTACAAAGATGAGGATGAACTGGTAGAAGAGCTATGTGTTCACGATGAACAAGTAGAAGCAAAGATGAACCGGTAGAAAGATGTTTTGATTGGACAGAACCTCGATGAACATGTACAAAAAAAGATCAATGAACTGGTATAAGCCCATTCTGTTCAACGATGAACCGGTACAAGCTCTGTTTTAATGCCTGGTGAATCGGCACAAGTCCTGCAGGTACAATATGGCTTTCTCTGCCTTTTTTGCCGCGGTGCCCCTTGTTCGATGTCTGGCTTCTCGAGCTCACTTCCTCAGCACCCACAAAGTATTCTATTGAATCAAAAGTATCATTCTTACACCAGCTTACCTGAAAACACACAGTTTCCTCATGAAACACAAACTCGACTAAAACAAAACATATAATTAACGAGAAAAGCTAAATTGATAGGTTTCAGACATAAAATTATGCAAAATTGGGTACACAACCCCCAACTTCTACTTTGCGAGTCTCTAGCACACAGAAACCACAAATAAATTTTAATCACAAAAACCATTTTCGTAGTTGATCTCGCTTGCATTTAGCATATGCAATAAGCCGTTAAACCACAAGGTTACCCCTAGTGGACGGTGATGAAAATCACAAGACTCACCAGCCGTTGATTCGAATCACCTTTCAAATTCGTACCATTTGGGTCCCCGGCAATGTTGCCAAAAATGCTTCTCCTTAGGTATGGTCGTGTGTGAAATTGCTTCGCAGGCATAGGACATTCTATCGTGTAGTAACTCGGAAAACACCTAGGCCGTCTCCTCAAGGAAACAAGCAAAAATTTGAATGGTGATATGATTCAAAAGAAGCAAACTTCTTTTGATTTCAAACTTGGTGATGATTGGTTAATACTAAGAAATACTATTAAGATAAATCAGCTAAGCTTTGGATTTTATCCCATTGTGAAAAGGATTCTTGACCTAATTTAAAACATATCCAAGATCGTAATCAACCAAGCTTTGACGAAAAATATTTAACCAAGTTTGAAATTTGGAAAATGTGTTTTGATGGTAAAAGTAATTAATCAATGAATTGGCATCATGCTCATTGCAGGGACTCCAAGTGTCACTCATGCCCGAAATTCAATTCTCAAAGGTTAATGATTCGCACTTTTTAGTGTGTCTGAATTATATTATTATATTACAGCAAAGTATAAGTGGTCAAATTGTAGTTTTCTCGGTTTTTAAGTCCAAGTATCGATCCCACAGAGAGTTTTAGTAATTAGAATAAAATAAAATAATAAAATAAAAATAAAGCAATAAAGAGGTTGTTTGGGGTAGTTTGATGTTTGATAGCTTGTGGTGTAAGCTTAGTCTGTTCGAGTAACTTAACTTAATTAAAAGACGGAAGTAAATTGCAACAATAATGAAATGCGTAAGTAAAGTAGATTAATGACAGAAATATAAAAGATATCCTTCAGTTCAAGGATCCCATATGCGTTATATTGGTCGTATTATGGAATTGCTACCTCACAACAATTAACTTCCATTTTACTGGAAAGCTAACCGGCAGGTCTGATGTATACAAATCATAACACAGCTGCTTCTTAAGCTACACTGGTGGTTATATATATATAGCACAGCTGCTTCTTAGGCTACACTAGGCATAGATGTTCCAATTGACTAATTCAAGTAAAATCCGCAGGTGGTACGGACTATCTTCCGGTGACTTGTCAGGTCAACCGGTGGTAGTCAATCAATCATAATACAGCTGTTTCTTAGGCTAACCGTATTTAGATATGTCACCCCAGAAAGTGAAGGCACTTAAACGGCATACTTGAATTATTTAATAGGTAATCTTGTAATATATATATATATTGACAGTAGAACTTCCTCAGCGTTCCAGTGTAGGACTTGCCATACTGATAGGATCACCGGGGTTATTCTAGCAGGCAATATTATTATATATAATAATACCAGGCGTCAGTGGAACTTCCTCAGCATTCCGGTGGAGGATTAACCATACCGGTAGGAACGCCGGGGTCATTCTAGCTGGCCCGTCTCATATATATAATAAACATAGAAATAAAACATCAGCAATTCCATAAACAGACTGATATTATACATATGTTCTCCTCGAACCGGAGGATATACGGAACTACTCACGCTCCATTGCTATAGACAAGCAAGGAGTGCTAGCAGTTGTCATTACAACAGAAAGTAAAGTGCGGAATTTAAATGTCTTTCGCAGGGAACGATTGAAACACAACCACTCTTATGATCAATTAAGATAAAAAAGTGGCAGCAGTTCAACTATCCGAATGGAAAGATACAATAAAAGTAAAACAGAACAGGACGTAGGACTGAAATATAACACGGACCGGAGCGTGCTTTCTCTTTTCTTTTCTCTCTTTTTCTCTCTTCTGACTTGCTTGGACAAGCTTCAGAACTCTCAGAATTCCTCTTCTATCTCTCTGTTTCTCTCCTAAGTCCTCCCTCTGGTCCGGCCTGCATTGAATGCTGAAGGAGGCAGCCTATTTATAGGCGTAGGAAGCAAGTAGGTAAGGAGATCAGCTTGAATTCTGACAAAGGTGACCGTCCGGACGGCAGGCCACCGTCTGGACGGTGAAACCTTGCTGGAGATGCAAGTTGCATGTTATGGCTTATCCTTGTGATGAAAATACGCTTTGGTCCTTTGTTCTTTCAAGCTTTGACACTTTGTACTTCCTATCTTGTAGTATTCCTGCATTAAACATGAAACTTTGGACGTAAAATGTAAAAACTTTTAATTTACATACAAATTATAATTCATAATATTTACTACTTTTTAGTAATTTTATTACACTAATTTGACTTTATTAATAACTTTAATTTATACTTAATTAGGGTTAATCAGTTAACCGAGGATGTTTAGAAATAACTCATCAGTTCAAAATCAATTACTTCTGTCGACAAAATAACACTAACCATTGATACCCAACTTAGGATCAAAATCACGCACTCAGGGATGAGAATTCATCCTCCGATTATGCCGCAATTAGACAACTCAGGCATATCGCGTGTTGAATTTAAAGCAAATATGAATGAGACATCAATTGAGTGGAAATAAAAATTAAATCCAATACTTTTTATCTAAAAGAAAAACTAAATATTATTACCAGAGTAAAAATCGGAAGTGCTCTGTATTTGGGCTAGAAGAAAAACCCTTCTCAGAAAAAGAGCTAGCAAAACCACTAAAGACCCGATATGAAGAAGATGAGACGTACATGAAAATCCTCCCCGTTTCGGTTTTTAAGAAGAAATGGGAGGAGGGTGATTCGGCCAATCTCTCAAAGATCCTCCCCTTTCCCCTTTACGTCTATCACCCATTTAGAGAAAATCTCCGAAAATATCTCCTAAGTTTTGGGTAGTTGAAAATTCTAAATAAATTCCCGTTCCTTGTCGTTTTTACTGAATGTGCCGGTACAAAGATGAGGATGAACTGGTAGAAGAGCTATGTGTTCACGATGAACAAGTAGAAGCAAAGATGAACCGGTAGAAAGATGTTCTGATTGGACAGAACCTCGATGAACATGTACAAAAAAAGATCAATGAACTGGTATAAGCCCATTATGTTCAACGATGAACCGGTACAAGCTCTGTTTTAATGCCTGGTGAATCGGCACAAGTCCTGCAGGTACAATATGGCTTTCTCTGCCTTTTTTGTCGCGGTGCCCCTTGTTCGATGTCTGGCTTCTCGAGCTCACTTCCTCAGCACCCACAAAGTATTCTATTGAATCAAAAGTATCATTCTTACACCAGCTTACCTGAAAACACACAGTTTCCTCATAAAACACAAACTCGACTAAAACAAAACATATAATTAACGAGAAAAGCTAAACTGATAGGTTTCAGACATAAAATTATGCAACTTCTACTTTGCGAATCTCTAGCACACAGAAACCACAAATAAATTTTAATCACAAAAACCATTTTCGTAGTTGATCTCGCTTGCATTTAGCATATGCAATAAGCCGTTAAACCACAAGGTTACCCCTAGTGGACGGTGATCAAAATCACAAGACTCACCAGCCGTTGATTCGAATCACCTTTCAAATTCGTACCATTTGGGTCCCCGGCAATGTTGCAAAAAATGCTTCTCCTTAGGTACGGTAGTGTGTGAAATTGCTTCCCAGGCATAGGACATTCTATCGTGTAGTAACTCGGAAAACACCTAGGCCGTCTCCTCAAGGAAACAAGCAAAAATTTGAATGGTGATATGATTCAAAAGAAGCAAACTTCTTTTGATTTCAAACTTGGTGATGATTGGTTAATACTAAGAAATACTATTAGGATAAATCAGCTAAGCTTTGGATTTTATCCCATTGTGAAAAGGATTCTTGACCTAATTTAAAACATATCCAAGATCGTAATCAACCAAGCTTTGACGAAAAATATTTAACCAAGTTTGAACTTTGGAAAATGTGTTTTGATGGTAAAAGTAATTAATCAATGAATTGGCATCATGCTCATTGCAGGGACTCCAAGTGTCACTCATGCCCGAAATTCAATTCTCAAAGGTTAACCGAGGATGTTTAGAAATAACTCATCAGTTCAAAATCAATTACTTCAGTCGACAAAATAACACTAACCATTGATACCCAACTTAGGATCAAAATCACCCACTCAGGGATGAGAATTCATCCTCCGATTATGCCGCAATTAGACAACTCAGGCATATCGCGTGTTGAATTTAAAGCAAATATGAATGAGACATCAATTGAGTGGAAATAAAAATTAAATCCAATACTTTTTATCTAAAAGAAAAACTAAATATTATTACCAGAGTAAAAATCGGAAGTGCTCTGTATTTGGGCTAGAAGAAAAACCCTTCTCCGAAAAAGAGCTAGCAAAACCACTAAAGACCCGATATGAAGAAGATGAGACGTACATGAAAATCCTCCCCGTTTCGGTTTTTAAGAAGAAATGGGAGGAGGGTGATTCGGCCAATCTCTCAAAGATCCTCCCCTTTCCCCTTTACGTCTATCACCCATTTAGAGAAAATCTCCGAAAATATCTCCTAAGTTTTGGGTAGTTGAAAATTCTAAATAAATTCCCGTTCCTTGTCGTTTTTACTGAATGTGCCGGTACAAAGATGAGGATGAACTGGTAGAAGAGCTATGTGTTCACGATGAACAAGTAGAAGCAAAGATGAACCGGTAGAAAGATGTTCTGATTGGACAGAACCTCGATGAACATGTACAAAAAAAGATCAATGAACTGGTATAAGCCCATTATGTTCAACGATGAACCGGTACAAGCTCTGTTTTAATGCCTGGTGAATCGGCACAAGTCCTGCAGGTACAATATGGCTTTCTCTGCCTTTTTTGTCGCGGTGCCCCTTGTTCGATGTCTGGCTTCTCGAGCTCACTTCCTCAGCACCCACAAAGTATTCTATTGAATCAAAAGTATCATTCTTACACCAGCTTACCAGAAAACACACAGTTTCCTCATAAAACACAAACTCGACTAAAACAAAATATATAATTAACGAGAAAAGCTAAACTGATAGGTTTCAGACATAAAATTATGCAACTTCTACTTTGCGAATCTCTAGCACACAGAAACCACAAATAAATTTTAATCACAAAAACCATTTTCGTAGTTGATCTCGCTTGCATTTAGCATATGCAATAAGCCGTTAAACCACAAGGTTACCCCTAGTGGACGGTGATGAAAATCACATGACTCACCAGCCGTTGATTCGAATCACCTTTCAAATTCGTACCATTTGGGTCCGCGGCAATGTTGCAAAAAATGCTTCTCCTTAGGTACGGTCGTGTGTGAAATTGCTTCCCAGGCATAGGACATTCTATCGTGTAGTAACTCGGAAAACACCTAGGCCGTCTCCTCAAGGAAACAAGCAAAAATTTGAATGGTGATATGATTCAAAAGAAGCAAACTTCTTTTGATTTCAAACTTGGTGATGATTGGTTAATACTAAGAAATACTATTAGGATAAATCAGCTAAGCTTTGGATTTTATCCCATTGTGAAAAGGATTCTTGACCTAATTTAAAACATATCCAAGATCGTAATCACCCAAGCTTTGACGAAAAATATTTAACCAAGTTTGAACTTTGGAAAATGTGTTTTGATGGTAAAAGTAATTAATCAATGAATTGGCATCATGCTCATTGCAGGGACTCCAAGTGTCACTCATGCCCGAAATTCAATTCTCAAAGGTTAACCGAGGATGTTTAGAAATAACTCATCAGTTCAAAATCAATTACTTCAGTCGACAAAATAACACTAACCATTGATACCCAACTTAGGATCAAAATCACCCACTCAGGGATGAGAATTCATCCTCCGATTATGCCGCAATTAGACAACTCAGGCATATCGCGTGTTGAATTTAAAGCAAATATGAATGAGACATCAATTGAGTGGAAATAAAAATTAAATCCAATACTTTTTATCTAAAAGAAAAACTAAATATTATTACCAGAGTAAAAATCGGAAGTGCTCTGTATTTGGGCTAGAAGAAAAACCCTTCTCATAAAAAGAGCTAGCAAAACCACTAAAGACCCGATATGAAGAAGATGAGACGTACATGAAAATCCTCTCCGTTTCGGTTTTTAAGAAGAAATGGGAGGAGGCTGATTCGGCCAATCTCTCAAAGATCCTCCCCTTTCCCCTTTACGTCTATCACCCATTTAGAGAAAATCTCCGAAAATATCTCCTAAGTTTTGGGTAGTTGAAAATTCTAAATAAATTCCCGTTCCTTGTCGTTTTTACTGAATGTGCCGGTACAAAGATGAGGATGAACTGGTAGAAGAGCTATGTGTTCACGATGAACAAGTAGAAGCAAAGATGAACCGGTAGAAAGATGTTCTGATTGGACAGAACCTCGATGAACATGTACAAAAAAAGATCAATGAACTGGTATAAGCCCATTATGTTCAACGATGAACCGGTACAAGCTCTGTTTTAATGCCTGGTGAATCGGCACAAGTCTTGCAGGTACAATATGGCTTTCTCTGCCTTTTTTGCCGCGGTGCCCCTTGTTCGATGTCTGGCTTCTCGAGCTCACTTCCTCAGCACCCACAAAGTATTCTATTGAATCAAAAGTATTATTCTTACACCAGCTTACCTGAAAACACACAGTTTCCTCATAAAACACAAACTCGACTAAAACAAAACATATAATTAACGAGAAAAGCTAAACTGATAGGTTT
The DNA here is from genome assembly GCA_951799425.1 of Ilex aquifolium. Lineage (NCBI taxonomy): Eukaryota > Viridiplantae > Streptophyta > Magnoliopsida > Aquifoliales > Aquifoliaceae > Ilex > Ilex aquifolium. Next base: position 24,437,284 of record OX637400.1, read on the forward strand.
CAGACATAAAATTATGCAACTTCTACTTTGCGAGTCTCTAGCACACATAAACCACAAATAAATTTTAATCACAAAAACCATTTTCGTAGTTGATCTCGCTTGCATTTAGCATATGCAATAAGCCGTTAAACCACAAGGTTACCCCTAGTGGACGGTGATGAAAATCACAAGACTCACCAGCCGTTGATTCGAATCACCTTTCCAATTCGTACCATTTGGGTCCCCGGCAATGTTGCCAAAAATGCTTCTCCTTAGGTACGGTCGTGTGTGAAATTGCTTCCCAGGCATAGGACATTCTATCGTGTAGTAACTCGGAAAACACCTAGGCCGTCTCCTCAAGGAAACAAGCAAAAATTTGAATGGTGATATGATTCAAAAGAAGCAAACTTCTTTTGATTTCAAACTTGGTGATGATTGGTTAATACTAAGAAATACTATTAGGATAAATCAGCTAAGCTTTGGATTTTATCCCATTGTGAAAAGGATTCTTGACCTAATTTAAAACATATCCAAGATCGTAATCAACCAAGCTTTGACGAAAAATATTTAACCAAGTTTGAACTTTGGAAAATGTGTTTTGATGGTAAAAGTAATTAATCAATGAATTGGCATCATGCTCATTGCAGGGACTCCAAGTGTCACTCATGCCCGAAATTCAATTCTCAAAGGTTAACCGAGGATGTTTAGAAATAACTCATCAGTTCAAAATCAATTACTTCAGTCGACAAAATAACACTAACCATTGATACCCAACTTAGGATCAAAATCACCCACTCAGGGATGAGAATTCATCCTCCGATTATGCCGCAATTAGACAACTCAGGCATATCGCGTGTTGAATTTAAAGCAAATATGAATGAGACATCAATTGAGTGGAAATAAAAATTAAATCCAATACTTTTTATCTAAAAGAAAAACTAAATATTATTACCAGAGTAAAAATCGGAAGTGCTCTGTATTTGGGCTAGAAGAAAAACCCTTCTCATAAAAAGAGCTAGCAAAACCACTAAAGACCCGATACGAAGAAGATGAGACGTACATGAAAATCCTCCCCGTTTCGGTTTTTAAGAAGAAATGGGAGGAGGCTGATTCGGCCAATCTCTCAAAGATCCTCCCCTTTCCCCTTTACGTCTATCACCCATTTAGAGAAAATCTCCGAAAATATCTCCTAAGTTTTGGGTAGTTGAAAATTCTAAATAAATTCCCGTTCCTTGTCGTTTTTACTGAATGTGCCGGTACAAAGATGAGGATGAACTGGTAGAAGAGCTATGTGTTCACGATGAACAAGTAGAAGCAAAGATGAACCGGTAGAAAGATGTTCTGATTGGACAGAACCTCGATGAACATGTACAAAAAAAGATCAATGAACTGGTATAAGCCCATTCTGTTCAACGATGAACCGGTACAAGCTCTGTTTTAATGCCTGGTGAATCGGCACAAGTCCTGCAGGTACAATATGGCTTTCTCTGCCTTTTTTGCCGCGGTGCCCCTTGTTCGATGTCTGGCTTCTCGAGCTCACTTCCTCAGCACCCACAAAGTATTCTATTGAATCAAAAGTATCATTCTTACACCAGCTTACCTGAAAACACACAGTTTCCTCATAAAACACAAACTCGACTAAAACAAAACATATAATTAACGAGAAAAGCTAAATTGATAGGTTTCAGACATAAAATTATGCAAAATTGGGTACACAACCCCCAACTTCTACTTTACGAGTCTCTAGCACACAGAAACCACAAATAAATTTTAATCACAAAAACCATTTTCGTAGTTGATCTCGCTTGCATTTAGCATATGCAATAAGCCGTTAAACCACAAGGTTACCCCTAGTGGACGGTGATGAAAATCACAAGACTCACCAGCCGTTGATTCGAATCACCTTTCAAATTCGTACCATTTGGGTCCCCGGCAATGTTGCCAAAAATGCTTCTCCTTAGGTATGGTCGTGTGTGAAATTGCTTCCCAGGCATAGGACATTCTATCGTGTAGTAACTCGGAAAACACCTAGGCCGTCTCCTCAAGGAAACAAGCAAAAATTTGAATGGTGATATGATTCAAAAGAAGCAAACTACTTTTGATTTCAAACTTGGTGATGATTGGTTAATACTAAGAAATACTATTAGGATAAATCAGCTAAGCTTTGGATTTTATCCCATTGTGAAAAGGATTCTTGACCTAATTTAAAACATATCCAAGATCGTAATCAACCAAGCTTTGACGAAAAATATTTAACCAAGTTTGAACTTTGGAAAATGTGTTTTGATGGTAAAAGTAATTAATCAATGAATTGGCATCATGCTCATTGCAGGGACTCCAAGTATCACTCATGCCCGAAATTCAATTCTCAAAGGTTAACCGAGGATGTTTAGAAATAACTCATCAGTTCAAAATCAATTACTTCAGTCGACAAAATAACACTAACCATTGATACCCAACTTAGGATCAAAATCACCCACTCAGGGATGAGAATTCATCTTCCGATTATGCCGCAATTAGACAACTCAGGCATATCGCTTGTTGAATTTAAAGCAAATATGAATGAGACATCAATTGAGTGGAAATAAAAATTAAATCCAATACTTTTTATCTAAGAGAAAAACTAAATATTATTACCAGAGTAAAAATCGGAAGTGCTGTGTATTTGGGCTAGAAGAAAAACCCTTCTCAGAAAAAGAGCTAGCAAAACCACTAAAGACCCGATATGAAGAAGATGAGACGTACATGAAAATCCTCCCCGTTTCGGTTTTTAAGAAGAAATGGGAGGAGGGTGAGTCGGCCAATCTCTCAAAGATCCTCCCCTTTCCCTTTACATCTATCACCCATTTAGAGAAAATCTCCGGAAATATCTCCTCAGTTTTGGGTAGTTGAAAATTCTAAATAAATTCCCGTTCCTTGTCGTTTTTATTGAATGTGCCGGTACAAAGATGAGGATGAACTGGTAGAAGAGCTATGTGTTCACGATGAACAATTAGAAGCAAAGATGAACCGGTAGAAAGATGTTCTGATTGGACAGAACCTCGATGAACATGTACAAAAAAAGATCAATGAACTGGTATAAGCCCATTCTGTTCAACGATGAACCGGTACAAGCTCTGTTTTAATGCCTGGTGAATCAGCACAAGTCCTGCAGGTACAATATGGCTTTCTCTGCCTTTTTTGCCGCGGTGCCCCTTGTTCGATGTCTGGCTTCTCGAGCTCACTTCCTCAGCACCCACAAAGTATTCTATTGAATCAAAAGTATCATTCTTACACCAGCTTACCTGAAAACACACAGTTTCCTCATAAAACACAAACTCGACTAAAACAAAACATATAATTAACGAGAAAAGCTAAATTGATAGGTTTCATACATAAAATTATGCAAAATTGGGTACACAACCCCCAACTTCTACTTTGCGAGTCTCTAGCACACAGAAACCACAAATAAATTTTAATCACAAAAACCATTTTCGTAGTTGATCTCGCTTGCATTTAGCATATGCAATAAGCCGTTAAACCACAAGATTACCCCTAGTGGACGGTGATGAAAATCACAAGACTCACCAGCCGTTGATTCGAATCACCTTTCAAATTCGTACCATTTGGGTCCCCGACAATGTTGCCAAAAATGCTTCTCCTTAGGTATGGTCGTGTGTGAAATTGCTTCCCAGGCATAGGACATTCTATCGTGTAGTAACTCGGAAAACACCTAGGCCGTCTCCTCAAGGAAACAATCAAAAATTTGAATGGTGATATGATTCAAAAGAAGCAAACTACTTTTGATTTCAAACTTGGTGATGATTGGTTAATACTAAGAAATACTATTAGGATAAATCAGCTAAGCTTTGGATTTTATCCCATTGTGAAAAGGATTCTTGACCTAATTTAAAACATATCCAAGATCGTAATCAACCAAGCTTTGACGAAAAATATTTAACCAAGTTTGAACTTTGGAAAATGTGTTTTGATGGTAAAAGTAATTAATCAATGAATTGGCATCATGCTCATTGCAGAGACTCCAAGTGTCACTCATGCCCGAAATTCAATTCTCAAAGGTTAACCGAGGATGTTTAGAAATAACTCATCAGTTCAAAATCAATTACTTCAGTCGACAAAATAACACTAACCATTGATACCCAACTTAGGATCAAAATCACCCACTCAGGGATGAGAATTCATCCTCCGATTATGCCGCAATTAGACAACTCAGGCATATCGCGTGTTGAATTTAAAGCAAATATGAATGAGACATCAATTGAGGGGAAATAAAAATTAAATCCAATACTTTTTATCTAAGAGAAAAACTAAATATTATTACCAGAGTAAAAATCGGAAGTGCTCTGTATTTGGGCTAGAAGAAAAACCCTTCTCAGAAAAAGAGCTAGCAAAACCACTAAAGACCCGATATGAAGAAGATGAGACGTACATGAAAATCCTCCCCGTTTCGGTTTTTAAGAAGAAATGGGAAGAGGGTGAGTCGGCCAATCTCTCAAAGATCCTCCCCTTTCCCCATTACGTCTATCACCCATTTAGAGAAAATCTCCGGAAATATCTCCTAAGTTTTGGGTAGTTGAAAATTCTAAATAAATTCCCGTTCCTTGTCGTTTTTACTGAATGTGCCGGTACAAAGATGAGGATGAACTGGTAGAAGAGCTACGTGTTCACGATGAACAAGTAGAAGCAAAGATGAACCGGTAGAAAGATGTTATGATTGGACAGAACCTCGATGAACATGTACAAAAAAAGATCAATGAACTGGTATAAGCCCATTATGTTCAACGATGAACCGGTACAAGCTCTGTTTTAATGCCTGGTGAATCGGCACAAGTCTTGCAGGTACAATATGGCTTTCTCTGCCTTTTTTGCCGCGGTGCCCCTTGTTCGATGTCTGGCTTCTCGAGCTCACTTCCTCAGCACCCACAAAGTATTCTATTGAATCAAAAGTATCATTCTTACACCAGCTTACCTGAAAACACACAGTTTCCTCATAAAACACAAACTCGACTAAAACAAAACATATAATTAACGAGAAAAGCTAAACTGATAGGTTTCAGACATAAAATTATGCAACTTCTACTTTGCGAGTCTCTAGCACACATAAACCACAAATAAATTTTAATCACAAAAACCATTTTCGTAGTTGATCTCGCTTGCATTTAGCATATGCAATAAGCCGTTAAACCACAAGGTTACCCCTAGTGGACGGTGATGAAAATCACAAGACTCACCAGCCGTTGATTCGAATCACCTTTCCAATTCGTACCATTTGGGTCCCCGGCAATGTTGCCAAAAATGCTTCTCCTTAGGTACGGTCGTGTGTGAAATTGCTTCCCAGGCATAGGACATTCTATCGTGTAGTAACTCGGAAAACACCTAGGCCGTCTCCTCAAGGAAACAAGCAAAAATTTGAATGGTGATATGATTCAAAAGAAGCAAACTTCTTTTGATTTCAAACTTGGTGATGATTGGTTAATACTAAGAAATACTATTAGGATAAATCAGCTAAGCTTTGGATTTTATCCCATTGTGAAAAGGATTCTTGACCTAATTTAAAACATATCCAAGATCGTAATCAACCAAGCTTTGACGAAAAATATTTAACCAAGTTTGAACTTTGGAAAATGTGTTTTGATGGTAAAAGTAATTAATCAATGAATTGGCATCATGCTCATTGCAGGGACTCCAAGTGTCACTCATGCCCGAAATTCAATTCTCAAAGGTTAACCGAGGATGTTTAGAAATAACTCATCAGTTCAAAATCAATTACTTCAGTCGACAAAATAACACTAACCATTGATACCCAACTTAGGATCAAAATCACCCACTCAGGGATGAGAATTCATCCTCCGATTATGCCGCAATTAGACAACTCAGGCATATCGCGTGTTGAATTTAAAGCAAATATGAATGAGACATCAATTGAGTGGAAATAAAAATTAAATCCAATACTTTTTATCTAAAAGAAAAACTAAATATTATTACCAGAGTAAAAATCGGAAGTGCTCTGTATTTGGGCTAGAAGAAAAACCCTTCTCATAAAAAGAGCTAGCAAAACCACTAAAGACCCGATACGAAGAAGATGAGACGTACATGAAAATCCTCCCCGTTTCGGTTTTTAAGAAGAAATGGGAGGAGGCTGATTCGGCCAATCTCTCAAAGATCCTCCCCTTTCCCCTTTATGTCTATCACCCATTTAGAGAAAATCTCCGAAAATATCTCCTAAGTTTTGGGTAGTTGAAAATTCTAAATAAATTCCCGTTCCTTGTCGTTTTTACTGAATGTGCCGGTACAAAGATGAGGATGAACTGGTAGAAGAGCTATGTGTTCACGATGAACAAGTAGAAGCAAAGATGAACCGGTAGAAAGATGTTCTGATTGGACAGAACCTCGATGAACATGTACAAAAAAAGATCAATGAACTGGTATAAGCCCATTATGTTCAACGATGAACCGGTACAAGCTCTGTTTTAATGCCTGGTGAATCGGCACAAGTCCTGCAGGTACAATATGGCTTTCTCTGCCTTTTTTGCCGCGGTGCCCCTTGTTCGATGTCTGGCTTCTCGAGCTCACTTCCTCAGCACCCACAAAGTATTCTATTGAATCAAAAGTATCATTCTTACACCAGCTTACCTGAAAACACACAGTTTCCTCATAAAACACAAACTCGACTAAAACAAAACATATAATTAACGAGAAAAGCTAAATTGATAGGTTTCATACATAAAATTATGCAAAATTGGGTACACAACCCCCAACTTCTACTTTACGAGTCTCTAGCACACAGAAACCACAAATAAATTTTAATCACAAAAACCATTTTCGTAGTTGATCTCGCTTGCATTTAGCATATGCAATAAGCCGTTAAACCACAAGGTTACCCCTAGTGGACGGTGATGAAAATCACAAGACTCACCAGCCGTTGATTCGAATCACCTTTCAAATTCGTACCATTTGGGTCCCCGGCAATGTTGCCAAAAATGCTTCTCCTTAGGTATGGTCGTGTGTGAAATTGCTTCCCAGGCATAGGACATTCTATCGTGTAGTAACTCGGAAAACACCTAGGCCGTCTCCTCAAGGAAACAAGCAAAAATTTGAATGGTGATATGATTCAAAAGAAGAAAACTACTTTTGATTTCAAACTTGGTGATGATTGGTTAATACTAAGAAATACTATTAGGATAAATCAGCTAAGCTTTGGATTTTATCCCATTGTGAAAAGGATTCTTGACCTAATTTAAAACATATCCAAGATCGTAATCAACCAAGCTTTGACGAAAAATATTTAACCAAGTTTGAACTTTGGAAAATGTGTTTTGATGGTAAAAGTAATTAATCAATGAATTGGCATCATGCTCATTGCAGGGACTCCAAGTATCACTCATGCCCGAAATTCAATTCTCAAAGGTTAACCGAGGATGTTTAGAAATAACTCATCAGTTCAAAATCAATTACTTCAGTCGACAAAATTACACTAACCATTGATACCCAACTTAGGATCAAAATCACCCACTCAGGGATGAGAATTCATCTTCCGATTATGCCGCAATTAGACAACTCAGGCATATCGCGTGTTGAATTTAAAGCAAATATGAATGAGACATCAATTGAGTGGAAATAAAAATTAAATCCAATACTTTTTATCTAAGAGAAAAACTAAATATTATTACCAGAGTAAAAATCGGAAGTGCTCTGTATTTGGGCTAGAAGAAAAACCCTTCTCAGAAAAAGAGCTAGCAAAACCACTAAAGACCCGATATGAAGAAGATGAGACGTACATGAAAATCCTCCCCGTTTCGGTTTTTAAGAAGAAATGGGAGGAGGGTGAGTCGGCCAATCTCTCAAAGATCCTCCCCTTTCCCCTTTACGTCTATCACCCATTTAGAGAAAATCTCCGGAAATATCTCCTCAGTTTTGGGTAGTTGAAAATTCTAAATAAATTCCCGTTCCTTGTCGTTTTTACTGAATGTGCCGGTACAAAGATGAGGATGAACTGGTAGAAGAGCTATGTGTTCACGATGAACAATTAGAAGCAAAGATGAACCGGTAGAAAGATGTTCTGATTGGACAGAACCTCGATGAACATGTACAAAAAAAGATCAATGAACTGGTATAAGCCCATTATGTTCAACGATGAACCGGTACAAGCTCTGTTTTAATGCCTGGTGAATCGGCACAAGTCCTGCAGGTACAATATGGCTTTCTCTGCCTTTTTTGCCGCGGTGCCCCTTGTTCGATGTCTGGCTTCTCGAGCTCACTTCCTCAGCACCCACAAAGTATTCTATTGAATCAAAAGTATCATTCTTACACCAGCTTACCTGAAAACACACAGTTTCCTCATAAAACACAAACACGACTAAAACAAAACATATAATTAACGAGAAAAGCTAAATTGATAGGTTTCAGACATAAAATTATGCAAAATTGGCTACACAACCCCCAACTTCTACTTTGCGAGTCTCTAGCACACAGAAACCACAAATAAATTTTAATCACAAAAACCATTTTCGTAGTTGATCTCGCTTGCATTTAGCATATGCAATAAGCCGTTAAACCACAAGGTTACCCCTAGTGGACGGTGATGAAAATCACAAGACTCACCAGCCGTTGATTCGAATCACCTTTCAAATTCGTACCATTTGGGTCCCCGGCAATGTTGCCAAAAATGCTTCTCCTTAGGTATGGTCGTGTGTGAAATTGCTTCCCAGGCATAGGACATTCTATCGTGTAGTAACTCGGAAAACACCTAGGCCGTCTCCTCAAGGAAACAAGCAAAAATTTGAATGGTGATATGATTCAAAAGAAGCAAACTACTTTTGATTTCAAACTTGGTGATGATTGGTTAATACTAAGAAATACTATTAGGATAAATCAGCTAAGCTTTGGATTTTATCCCATTGTGAAAAGGATTCTTGACCTAATTTAAAACATATCCAAGATCGTAATCAACCAAGCTTTGACGAAAAATATTTAACCAAGTTTGAACTTTGGAAAATGTGTTTTGATGGTAAAAGTAATTAATCAATGAATTGGCATCATGCTCATTGCAGGGACTCCAAGTGTCACTCATGCCCGAAATTCAATTCTCAAAGGTTAACCGAGGATGTTTAGAAATAACTCATCAGTTCAAAATCAATTACTTCAGTCGACAAAATAACACTAACCATTGATACCCAACTTAGGATCAAAATCACCCACTCAGGGATGAGAATTCATCCTCCGATTATGCCGCAATTAGACAACTCAGGCATATCGCGTGTTGAATTTAAAGCAAATATGAATGAGACATCAATTGAGGGGAAATAAAAATTAAATCCAATACTTTTTATCTAAGAGAAAAACTAAATATTATTACCAGAGTAAAAATCGGAAGTGCTCTGTATTTGGGCTAGAAGAAAAACCCTTCTCAGAAAAAGAGCTAGCAAAACCACTAAAGACCCGATATGAAGAAGATGAGACGTACATGAAAATCCTCCCCGTTTCGATTTTTAAGAAGAAATGGGAGGAGGGTGAGTCGGCCAATCTCTCAAAGATCCTCCCCTTTCCCCTTTACGTCTATCACCCATTTAGAGAAAATCTCCGGAAATATCTCCTAAGTTTTGGGTAGTTGAAAATTCTAAATAAATTCCCGTTCCTTGTCGTTTTTACTGAATGTGCCGGTACAAAGATGAGGATGAACTGGTAGAAGAGCTACGTGTTCACGATGAACAAGTAGAAGCAAAGATTGTGACACCCCAAATTTCCGGGGGTCCTTTATTAACCGTTGACCATCCGTCAACCCGCGGAAATACTCGTGATAGTCGTATAACCCGACACCACGTCATTCACATGCTTTTAATCGGATTTACCATCCACAAGGTCAATTATACCTCCATTTATGTCCATTTATGTCATAGGAACCAAGGAAAACAAAGCCCAAAAGCATGGCTAAGCATTTTGAAAATTTCAAATTTTTGGAAAAACCTTCCGGAAGGTCGACATACACCTACCGGAAGGTCGCTGAAGGAACTGTTACATGAAAAAGATCAATTTCAAGAACTTCCGGAAGGTCGACATCAGTAGCAAAAACCTTCCGGAAGGTCCATTCCAGTAGCCAAAACCTTCCGGAAGGTTAATTCCAGAAAACAAAACCTTCCGGAAGAATTCGGCAGTCAAAAAGAAACCCAAGGCAAAACCTTCCGGAAGGTCCATTCCAGTAGACAAGTCCTTCCGGTAGGTTTTACTCCAGTAGCTAAAATCTTCCGGAAGGTTCATTCCAGTGGGCAAAACCTTCCGGAAGGTATTAGCTGTGAACAAGGCAAGCTGGGGTTTTTAGCAAAACCTTCCGGAAGGCCGACGCACACCTTCCGGTAGGTTTTCAGACTGTGAGCATAAAAATGGATTTCTTTCCCCTCCAAACCATCCTTAAAGCTACCCCATACACTCCAAACTCATTCAATACATGTTTAATGAGATTTTCCATATAATACCCAACTCATACAATCTCTATTACAATTCATTCCATAATATATATACATCAAAATGGAATTTTGTTAAAGGTTTTACAAAACTTAAACTAAGGCCACAAGCCGGCCCCCTTCATACTTGATGCTCTCCAAATGAGCCATCCGCCGGAGCAAAACCCACACCTGAAATGTTTTTCCCATAAAGGGTGAGCCACGCTCAATAGGGTATCTCCTAAAGAGGCTACTCCCCAACCTAAATGCATATGAAATGTCACATGCTATCAATCAACAATCCACAACAAGAATATATTCCATGTTGAAACATGTAATGCCATGCTATGAAATGAGGTGAGACTCACTCATGCACATCAACCGAGCCCTTCCCGGCTCCTCTACACATGCAAGTGCCAATGTGTACCAATCCGTCATTTATGTTCCACATCAAATGACATTTCATTCTAGGGTCTTTGTAAGGGGGGATGTTCATGGACTCACACCAAAGGTCACCCAACCTACACGGAATTCATGGGCTTCCACCAACGGTTCCGCGTACACCGACACACTTTATGGGCTCTTATACCAACGGAGTGCGTATCCAATCACCGGGTCTCTCACCCGAGGGGTTTTCTAGCCCTTCTTGCTACCCCAACCCTATCAACATATAAACCATGCAACTCGACTAGGTCATCGACCCACATCATCCGAGCTCACTAGTCATCCACCATGCGTGGTGAAGACAAACAACCATGCACACACACCTCCTAAAATGCGCTGTTCCCGTGCATATGCAATGTGGTGCTCCATTACAACACTAATACAATGTTCGATATGGTATGAGTGACATATGAACATTCTCAACACATTCTTCATGTTCATGGCAAAATCATATCCAAAGCATATAATTCCCATACTACAATTTTTCAAGCATGTTATCAACATACTAAAATTTCAAGGCATATATATAAACACAACACATGCCCACAATTTCATATAACACATGAATTCGCGTTGGGTTCATTTCACATATCCAATCCACCCAAATTCACAACAATAGGCAAGAGACACATAGGCTATCATCCTACCCATTTCATAAAAACATTATAGGCTTGGAATAAACCTTAGTAGGAAGAAACCCTACCTCTTGAAGCGTGAGGAACGACCAAGGGAAGTTCCAAGACCCGATTCAAGCCAAAAACCCTCACTTCTCGAAAATCCCGTACCTTAATCTTCGGTAAAACTTGCGCTTTTTGGTATAGCCGCGTAGCCCTCGATGAGTAGAGCGACTTTAATTCTTGGCTTGCGTGGATTCGAGGTCCGTAGCGCCGTAGATCGTAGAGAGAAGGTGAGTTTTTTTTTTCTCTCTTTTCTCCCTCTTTCTCTCTATCGGCTGAAACCGGCTGAACAATGGGGAAAAATCTAATTTTTCCCCCTATTTATATTTTAGAATACTTGGCCCACAATTCGCCACACGTCCTATTTAATTCCGGGTCCGTTTTAATCCCGAAACGATTAAATTTCGCTCCGGTTCAAGTTCGAATTATTTTTGTTTTAACTTGTGTTTAATATTTCCCCAAACCTGGAAACTTTATAAAAATTTCGTGTACAGGGTCACCCGGGGCCCGTTCGTCTCGTAAAACGCGAAAAATCCGACTATCTCGGAATTCCACGAAATTTGACGTGGTAACTAGATTTCGCGAGACGAATCCAACGGTGAGGTCCGTTTTGTCATCCGAGTTCTAGAAAAATTCAGGTTTACAACCTGTACTGTAGTGGCAATTTACCGTTTTGCCCTTTTTCACAAAGGTTGAAATTTTCTCGGGTTTTACATTCTTCCCCCCTTAAAAGAATTTCGTCCCCGAAATTCACACACTCATGCACACACAATTACACGCATATGCAACAGTCATATAATACTAAATGACTATAAGAATGTACCTCCATCCTCAAATAAGAAAGGATAGTTGGCACGTATGGTGTCCTCACGCTCCCATGTTGCCTCCTCCACTCCTCGGTGCTGCCACAACACCTTCACTAGCCTCACGGTCTTGCCTCGCAAAACCTGCTCTCGGCTATCCATGACACGCACTGGTCCCTCCTCGAAGGTCCCATCCGCATCAACTATGAGCTCGCCCCAATCCACAACATGCGACGGATCTGGAGTATACTTCCGGAGCATGGAGACATGGAATACGGCGTGAACACCCGATAAAGTTGGCGGTAACGCCAATCTGTAAGCCACAGTGCCAACTCTCTCAAGCACCTCAAAGGGCCCAATATACCTCGGCGACAGTTTTCCCCGCTTGCCGAATCTGATCACCCCTCTCTTAGGCATCACCTTTAAGAAGACGTGGTCTCCCACCTCAAATTCCAGAGGCCGCCGCCGCCTATCGGCGTAACTCTTCTGCCGGCTCTGAGCCGTGAGAAGACGCTTCCTTATCAGGTTCACCTTCTCCGAGGTGTCTCTAATCAAGTCTGGACCCGTAGAGGGTCTTTCCCCAACTTCAGTCCAACAAACCGGAGAACGACAAGGCCTCCCATAAAGCGCCTCATAGGGTGCCATCCGTATGCTCGCCTGATAACTGTTATTGTAGGCGAATTCCACTAAGGGCAAATGCTCTTCCCAGCTACCCTTGAGATCTAGGACACATGCCCGTAGCATGTCCTCTAATGTTTGGATGGTCCTCTCCGACTGACCGTCCGTTTGGGGATGGTAGGCTGTGCTCATCCTCAACTGAGTCCCCATGGCTCGCTGGAAACTCTCCCAAAAGTGAGCCGTAAACCTGGGATCCCGATCCGATACTATAGATACGGGTACCCCATGCAACCGGACTATCTCCCTTATGTACAACCTGCAGAATTCCTCCAGAGTGAAGGTCATCCGCACTGCCAAAAAGTGTGCCGACTTCGTAAGCCGGTCCACTATCACCCACACCGCATCGTGTCCCCGTGATGTCCGTGGCAAGTGGGTCACAAAGTCCATTGTGATGTGCTCCCACTTCCACTCAGCCACTTCCAAGGGCTGGAGCAACCCTGCTGGCCTCTGGTGCTCGGCTTTAATCTGCTGACATGTGAGGCATCTACTGACAAAGTCGCCAATTTGCCTCTTCATTCCGCTCCAGTAATACTGGCGACGAAGATCATGATACATCTTCGTGCCGCCTGGGTGCACCGCAAAACGAGAGCAATGGAACTCCCTGAGGATCTCCTCTCTCAGCTCCGCCGACTGGGGAACCACTACCCTTCCCCTAAACCGAAGAATGTCATCCGAGTGAATGGCCCAGCCCTCGTCACCAGTACCCGCCTGCACTCGGTCCCTGATGGATGATAACTCTGAGTCCTGTCTCTGTGACTCGATCACTCTGCTCAGTAGGGAAGGCGTAGCCACCAAACTCCCTAAAACACCCTGAGTCCGACCCCGATAATGCAGCCCAAATTGGCCCACGGCCTCAAGCATCCGCCACTCCCGGGAAGCCACACTAGCTAAGACACCCCGTGACTTCCGACTAAGTGCGTCAGCCACCACATTTGCCTTACCGGGGTGGTAATGCAAAGTGAAGTCATAGTCTTCTAGGTACTCCATCCACCTACGCTGCCTCATGTTGAGGTCCCGTTGAGTGAAGATGTACTTCAGACTTTTGTGGTCCGAAAACACTTCAAATCGTTCACCATACAAATAGTGGCGCCAAGCCTTTAAGGCAAAGACAACGGCCGCCAACTCCATGTCATGCGTGGGGTAATTCTGCTCGTGATTCTTCAACTGTCGAGAACCATAAGCCACCACTCTCCCGGACTGCATCAAGACACAACCCAGTCCGTCTTTAGAGGCATCGCAATATATTGTGTAGTTTTGTCCCCTTTCTGGAACAATCAAGATAGGAGCTGAAGTGAGTCTCCTCTTTAGTTCTTGGAATGCCTTCTCACACGAATCATTCCACTCGAACTTGACCTCCTTCTGGGTCAATCTAGTCATAGGTGCGGCTAGTCGGGAGAAGTCCTCGATGAACCTCCGGTAATACCCTGCCAATCCCAAGAAACTACGTATCTCGAAGACTGACCTTGGCCTCTCCCAGCTCATAACTGCCTCGACTTTCTCCGGATCAACTGATACCCCCGAAGCCGACACCACGTGTCCCAAAAATTTCACCTCCGTAAGCCAAAATTCACACTTGCTGAACTTGGCGTACAACTGGTGGTCCCTCAAGGTCTGGAGAACAATCCTTAAGTGACCCTCATGCTCCTCCTCTGTCTTGGAGTAGATCAGGATGTCATCAACAAACACTACGACAAACTGATCTAAATAGGGCTGGAACACCCTATGCATGAGATCCATAAATGCCGCCGGGGCATTCGTCAACCCAAATGGCATCACCGTGAACTCGAAATGCCCGTACCGCGTTCTGAACGCCGTCTTAGGGATATCTGACTCCCTAATCCTCAACTGATGGTAGCCCGTGCGGAGATCTATTTTTGAATAGACCCGCGCTCCCCTCAGCTGATCAAACAGATCATCGATCCTCGGCAAAGGGTACCTATTCTTGATGGTGACCCGGTTCAACTGCCGATAGTCTATACACAATCGAAGGGTCTTATCCTTCTTCTTGGCAAACAGCACCGGAGCGCCCCAAGGTGAGGTACTCGGTCTAATAAAGCCCTTGTCCAATAATTCTTGTAATTGAACCTTGAGTTCTTGCAACTCAGCTGGCGCCATCCTATGTGGAGTCATAGAAATGGGTGAAGTACCCGGATGCAACTCAACGCTAAAGTCCACATCCCTATGGGGAGGTAATCCCGGTAACTCGTCCGGAAAAACGTCCTCATATTCACACACCACCCGAGGTAGACCCAATTCTTGTCTCGCCTCGTCCTCCAGGGTAAGGCTCGCAAGCCAACCCATCAATTGCCCATGCCATCGTGAATCATACACGACTTGAGGTAGAGCATCATGCTTTTCCCCCTGAAACTTGAAACAAACACCGTCCGGTGTATAGGCGGTGACCCTCTTCCTGTCACAATCAATAACGACCCGATACGCCGCCAACCAGTCCATCCCAAGGATGACATCGAATTCCGACATGTCCATAACCCTAAGGTCCACGGTGAGTAGAATCCCCGAGATCTCTAGCTCACAACCCCGACATATCTGATTCACACACACCCTAGCTCCTAGGGGTGAATTCACATATAACGGCTCCTCCAAGGTATCAACCTCTAAGCCCAAATCCCTCACACATGATGCAGAAATGAATGAATGTGATGCACCAGAATCAAATAACACTTTAGTCCATAGGCGAGAAAGTAGAAATGTACCCTGAATGACTGACTGGTCCACTGGCTCAGCCTGAGGTGTAATGGAGTAGACACGCCCCTGGGTCCCCGAAGTCCCGGCCTGTATGCCCTGTCCTCGGCCTCGACCCATGCCTTGGCCCATCTGGCCCGACTGCGGAGTCCCCGCTCGAAAGGTGGTAGGGGCCTGAGTAGCGCCCTGGAACTGATACTGGTTTCCCTGGCCCGTGGTGGGGTAGGGAGGAACAAGGCGTGTCTGCGACTGCCCCACTGATGACTGGGACTGAGGTGTCCCATAGCTCTGGGATCCTTGCCTCTGCGGACAATCCCGCTTCATATGCCCCGGTTGGTGGCAATGGAAACATGTCTTCTGGCCCGCCTGGTAGGTAGTCCTGAAGTTTCTCCCGCCTTGGGAAAGCTGACCTTGGCCTTGGCCTTGATAGCCGCGGCCCTGTCCTTGAGGAGCAGAGGTCCTCTGTTTCTTCCCCGAACTAGAAGAAGAGGATTGGCCCTCCTTCTTCTTATCCTTAGCACCCGCCTCACGGATGCTTCGAGCATCGTCCACCTCCCTCTCAATGGCCATAGCTGTCTCGACCATAGAGTCCAAGTCTTGCAGGCGGAGGCCCACAATCTTTCCCCGGATGGATAGCTTCAACCCATCCTCAAACCTTCTTACCTTGGCCATATCCGTGGCCACGTAATCATCAGCAAATCGGGCTAATTCGGTGAACTTAGCCACATACTCCATCACTGTCATTGACCCTTGCTTCAAATCTAGAAACTCGCGGGCCTTTGCATGTCGAACGGCCGTTGGGAAATATTTACCCATGAAGAGCTCCTTGAACTCTCCCCACGTCATGGCCTCTAGGTTCTTCGAGGCCGTCACCCAATCCCACCACAATTGGGCTTCTCCTTCTAGCTGAAATGCAGCTAGCCTTATCTTAGTAGCGTCTGAGGTGACCTCCATCGCCCCTAAAATCTTGTTGACTTGCCGGAACCAATGGTCGGCCACCATCGGGTCCGCCCCTCCCATGAAGACTGGAGGTTTGTGTGCTTTAAACTGTTGGAGGTTACTCGCGCCTCCATGTCCGGCATTTGCACTAGCTTGTGCAACAGTAGCCGCCATTAGGCCCATGGTTTCCGTAAACGCTCGTTGATCGAAGACCGGTGGTGGTTGGTTATTGTTCCGCCCACCGCCTCGACGTCCTCTTCTTCCACTTGCCATCTACACACAAGTCAAATGGCAATGGCACAACAACTTAGTATCCCGAAGTAGGGACCAAAGTTAAGACATTTAAATCTTTCTCATTGTCTCACTAGTAGAGCGTATGCCTCCAATAGTGGACCCTTACGCTTTGAACCTTCCCGTTCATTTGCTTTCCCACTCCCAAGGTTAAGTTCTCTAACCCTAGTGTGTCCATTTCCATACACATTTTACCATGCATATAATACACATACCACATATCACATAACATGTATCAATTTAAGCACATAACATGTAATGTACAATGAATGCAATGGTCTAAACCCATGCCCCATCAAGCCCTAGGTAAATCGCATACCTATGCTCTGATACCAAGCTGTGACACCCCAAATTTCCGGGGGTCCTTTATTAACCGTTGACCATCCGTCAACCCGCGGAAATACTCGTGATAGTCGTATAACCCGACACCACGTCATTCACATGCTTTTAATCGGATTTACCATCCACAAGGTCAATTATACCTCCATTTATGTCCATTTATGTCATAGAACCAAGGAAAACAAAGCCCAAAAGCATGGCTAAGCATTTTGAAAATTTCAAATTTTTGGAAAAACCTTCCGGAAGGTCGACATACACCTACCGGAAGGTCGCTGAAGGAACTGTTACATGAAAAAGATCAATTTCAAGAACTTCCGGAAGGTCGACATCAGTAGCAAAAACCTTCCGGAAGGTCCATTCCAGTAGCCAAAACCTTCCGGAAGGTTCATTCCAGAAAACAAAACCTTCCGGAAGAATTCGGCAGTCAAAAAGAAACCCAAGGCAAAACCTTCCGGAAGGTCCATTCCAGTAGACAAGTCCTTCCGGTAGGTTTTACTCCAGTAGCTAAAATCTTCCGGAAGGTTCATTCCAGTGGGCAAAACCTTCCGGAAGGTATTAGCTGTGAACAAGGCAAGCTGGGGTTTTTAGCAAAACCTTCCGGAAGGCCGACGCACACCTTCCGGTAGGTTTTCAGACTGTGAGCATAAAAATGGATTTCTTTCCCCTCCAAACCATCCTTAAAGCTACCCCATACACTCCAAACTCATTCAATACATGTTTAATGAGATTTTCCATATAATACCCAACTCATACAATCTCTATTACAATTCATTCCATAATATATATACATCAAAATGGAATTTTGTTAAAGGTTTTACAAAACTTAAACTAAGGCCACAAGCCGGCCCCCTTCATACTTGATGCTCTCCAAATGAGCCATCCGCCGGAGCAAAACCCACACCTGAAATGTTTTTCCCATAAAGGGTGAGCCACGCTCAATAGGGTATCTCCTAAAGAGGCTACTCCCCAACCTAAATGCATATGAAATGTCACATGCTATCAATCAACAATCCACAACAAGAATATATTCCATGTTGAAACATGTAATGCCATGCTATGAAATGAGGTGAGACTCACTCATGCACATCAACCGAGCCCTTCCCGGCTCCTCTACACATGCAAGTGCCAATGTGTACCAATCCGTCATTTATGTTCCACATCAAATGACATTTCATTCTAGGGTCTTTGTAAGGGGGGATGTTCATGGACTCACACCAAAGGTCACCCAACCTACACGGAATTCATGGGCTTCCACCAATGGTTCCGCGTACACCGACACACTTTATGGGCTCTTATACCAACGGAGTGCGTATCCAATCACCGGGTCTCTCACCCGAGGGGTTTTCTAGCCCTTCTTGCTACCCCAACCCTATCAACATATAAACCATGCAACTCGACTAGGTCATCGACCCACATCATCCGAGCTCACTAGTCATCCACCATGCGTGGTGAAGACAAACAACCATGCACACACACCTCCTAAAATGCGCTGTTCCCGTGCATATGCAATGTGGTGCTCCATTACAACACTAATACAATGTTCGATATGGTATGAGTGACATATGAACATTCTCAACACATTCTTCATGTTCATGGCAAAATCATATCCAAAGCATATAATTCCCATACTACAATTTTTCAAGCATGTTATCAACATACTAAAATTTCAAGGCATATATATAAACACAACACATGCCCACAATTTCATATAACACATGAATTCGCGTTGGGTTCATTTCACATATCCAATCCACCCAAATTCACAACAATAGGCAAGAGACACATAGGCTATCATCCTACCCATTTCATAAAAACATTATAGGCTTGGAATAAACCTTAGTAGGAAGAAACCCTACCTCTTGAAGCGTGAGGAACGACCAAGGGAAGTTCCAAGACCCGATTCAAGCCAAAAACCCTCACTTCTCGAAAATCCCGTACCTTAATCTTCGGTAAAACTTGCGCTTTTTGGTATAGCCGCGTAGCCCTCGATGAGTAGAGCGACTTTAATTCTTGGCTTGCGTGGATTCGAGGTCCGTAGCGCCGTAGATCGTAGAGAGAAGGTGAGTTTTTTTTTTCTCTCTTTTCTCCCTCTTTCTCTCTATCGGCTGAAACCGGCTGAACAATGGGGAAAAATCTAATTTTTCCCCCTATTTATATTTTAGAATACTTGGCCCACAATTCGCCACACGTCCTATTTAATTCCGGGTCCGTTTTAATCCCGAAACGATTAAATTTCGCTCCGGTTCAAGTTCGAATTATTTTTGTTTTAACTTGTGTTTAATATTTCCCCAAACCTGGAAACTTTATAAAAATTTCGTGTACAGGGTCATCCGGGGCCCGTTCGTCTCGTAAAACGCGAAAAATCCGACTATCTCGGAATTCCACGAAATTTGACGTGGTAACTAGATTTCGCGAGACGAATCCAACGGTGAGGTCCGTTTTGTCATCCGAGTTCTAGAAAAATTCAGGCTTACAACCTGTACTGTAGTGGCAATTTACCGTTTTGCCCTTTTTCACAAAGGTTGAAATTTTCTCGGGTTTTACAAAGATGAACCGGTAGAAAGATGTTATGATTGGACAGAACCTCGATGAACATGTACAAAAAAAGATCAATGAACTGGTATAAGCCCATTCTGTTCAACGATGAACCGGTACAAGCTCTGTTTTAATGCCTGGTGAATCGGCACAAGTCCTGCAGGTACAATATGGCTTTCTCTGCCTTTTTTGCCGCGGTGCCCCTTGTTCGATGTCTGGCTTCTCGAGCTCACTTCCTCAGCACCCACAAAGTATTCTATTGAATCAAAAGTATCATTCTTACACCAGCTTACCTGAAAACACACAGTTTCTTCATAAAACACAAACTCGACTAAAACAAAACATATAATTAACGAGAAAAGCTAAACTGATAGGTTTCAGACATAAAATTATGCAACTTCTACTTTGCGGGTCTCTAGCACACAGAAACCACAAATAAATTTTAATCACAAAAACCATTTTCGTAGTTGATCTCGCTTGCATTTAGCATATGCAATAAGCCGTTAAACCACAAGGTTACCCCGAGTGGACGGTGATGAAAATCACAAGACTCACCAGCCGATGATTCGAATCACCTTTCAAATTCGTACCATTTGGGTCCCCGGCAATGTTGCCAAAAATGCTTCCCCTTAGGTATGGTCGTGTGTGAAATTGCTTCCCAGGCATAGGACATTCTATCGTGTAGTAACTCGGAAAACACCTAGGCCGTCTCCTCAAGGAAACAAGCAAAAATTTGAATGGTGATATGATTCAAAAGAAGCAAACTTCTTTTGATTTCAAACTTGGTGATGATTGGTTAATACTAAGAAATACTATTAGGATAAATCAGCTAAGCTTTGGATTTTATCCCATTGTGAAAAGGATTCTTGACCTAATTTAAAACATATCCAAGATCGTAATCAACCAAGCTTTGACGAAAAATATTTAACCAAGTTTGAACTTTGGAAAATGTCTTTTGATGGTAAAAGTAATTAATCAATGAATTGGCATCATGCTCATTGCAGGGACTCCAAGTGTCACTCATGCCCGGAATTCAATTCTCAAAGGTTAACCGAGGATGTTTAGAAATAACTCATCAGTTCAAAATTAATTACTTCAGTCGACAAAATAACACTAACCATTGATACCCAACTTAGGATCAAAATCACCCACTCAGGGATGAGAATTCATCCTCCGATTATGCCGCAATTAGACAACTCAGGCATATCGCGTGTTGAATTTAAAGCAAATATGAATGAGACATCAATTGAGTGGAAATAAAAATTAAATCCAATACTTTTTATCTAAAAGAAAAACTTAATATTATTACCAGAGTAAAAATCGGAAGTGCTCTGTATTTGGGCTAGAAGAAAAACCCTTCTCATAAAAAGAGCTAGCAAAACCACTAAAGACCCGATATGAAGAAGATGAGACGTACATGAAAATCCTCCCCGTTTCGGTTTTTAAGAAGAAATGGGAGGAGGGTGATTCGGCCAATCTCTCAAAGATCCTCCCCTTTCCCCTTTACGTCTATCACCCATTTAGAGAAAATCTCCGAAAATATCTCCTAAGTTTTGGGTAGTTGAAAATTCTAAATAAATTCCCGTTCCTTGTCGTTTTTACTGAATGTGCCGGTACAAAGATGAGGATGAACTGGTAGAAGAGCTATGTGTTCACGATGAACAAGTAGAAGCAAAGATGAACCGGTAGAAAGATGTTCTGATTGGACAGAACCTCGATGAACATGTACAAAAAAAGATCAATGAACTGGTATAAGCCCATTATGTTCAACGATGAACCGGTACAAGCTCTGTTTTAATGCCTGGTGAATCGGCACAAGTCTTGCAGGTACAATATGGCTTTCTCTGCCTTTTTTGCCGCGGTGCCCCTTGTTCGATGTCTGGCTTCTCGAGCTCACTTCCTCAGCACCCACAAAGTATTCTATTGAATCAAAAGTATCATTCTTACACCAGCTTACCTGAAAACACACAGTTTCCTCATAAAACACAAACTCGACTAAAACAAAACATATAATTAACGAGAAAAGCTAAACTGATAGGTTTCAGACATAAAATTATGCAACTTCTACTTTGCGAGTCTCTAGCACACATAAACCACAAATAAATTTTAATCACAAAAACCATTTTCGTAGTTGATCTCGCTTGCATTTAGCATATGCAATAAGCCGTTAAACCACAAGGTTACCCCTAGTGGACGGTGATGAAAATCACAAGACTCACCAGCCGTTGATTCGAATCACCTTTCCAATTCGTACCATTTGGGTCCCCGGCAATGTTGCCAAAAATGCTTCTCCTTAGGTACGGTCGTGTGTGAAATTGCTTCCCAGGCATAGGACATTCTATCGTGTAGTAACTCGGAAAACACCTAGGCCGTCTCCTCAAGGAAACAAGCAAAAATTTGAATGGTGATATGATTCAAAAGAAGCAAACTTCTTTTGATTTCAAACTTGGTGATGATTGGTTAATACTAAGAAATACTATTAGGATAAATCAGCTAAGCTTTGGATTTTATCCCATTGTGAAAAGGATTCTTGACCTAATTTAAAACATATCCAAGATCGTAATCAACCAAGCTTTGACGAAAAATATTTAACCAAGTTTGAACTTTGGAAAATGTGTTTTGATGGTAAAAGTAATTAATCAATGAATTGGCATCATGCTCATTGCAGGGACTCCAAGTGTCACTCATGCCCGAAATTCAATTCTCAAAGGTTAACCGAGGATGTTTAGAAATAACTCATCAGTTCAAAATCAATTACTTCAGTCGACAAAATAACACTAACCATTGATACCCAACTTAGGATCAAAATCACCCACTCAGGGATGAGAATTCATCCTCCGATTATGCCGCAATTAGACAACTCAGGCATATCGCGTGTTGAATTTAAAGCAAATATGAATGAGACATCAATTGAGTGGAAATAAAAATTAAATCCAATACTTTTTATCTAAAAGAAAAACTAAATATTATTACCAGAGTAAAAATCGGAAGTGCTCTGTATTTGGGCTAGAAGAAAAACCCTTCTCATAAAAAGAGCTAGCAAAACCACTAAAGACCCGATACGAAGAAGATGAGACGTACATGAAAATCCTCCCCGTTTCGGTTTTTAAGAAGAAATGGGAGGAGGCTGATTCGGCCAATCTCTCAAAGATCCTCCCCTTTCCCCTTTACGTCTATCACCCATTTAGAGAAAATCTCCGAAAATATCTCCTAAGTTTTGGGTAGTTGAAAATTCTAAATAAATTCCCGTTCCTTGTCGTTTTTACTGAATGTGCCGGTACAAAGATGAGGATGAACTGGTAGAAGAGCTATGTGTTCACGATGAACAAGTAGAAGCAAAGATGAACCGGTAGAAAGATGTTCTGATTGGACAGAACCTCGATGAACATGTACAAAAAAAGATCAATGAACTGGTATAAGCCCATTCTGTTCAACGATGAACCGGTACAAGCTCTGTTTTAATGCCTGGTGAATCGGCACAAGTCCTGCAGGTACAATATGGCTTTCTCTGCCTTTTTTGCCGCGGTGCCCCTTGTTCGATGTCTGGCTTCTCGAGCTCACTTCCTCAGCACCCACAAAGTATTCTATTGAATCAAAAGTATCATTCTTACACCAGCTTACCTGAAAACACACAGTTTCCTCATAAAACACAAACTCGACTAAAACAAAACATATAATTAACGAGAAAAGCTAAATTGATAGGTTTCAGACATAAAATTATGCAAAATTGGGTACACAACCCCCAACTTCTACTTTACGAGTCTCTAGCACACAGAAACCACAAATAAATTTTAATCACAAAAACCATTTTCGTAGTTGATCTCGCTTGCATTTAGCATATGCAATAAGCCGTTAAACCACAAGGTTACCCCTAGTGGACGGTGATGAAAATCACAAGACTCACCAGCCGTTGATTCGAATCACCTTTCAAATTCGTACCATTTGGGTCCCCGGCAATGTTGCCAAAAATGCTTCTCCTTAGGTATGGTCGTGTGTGAAATTGCTTCCCAGGCATAGGACATTCTATCGTGTAGTAACTCGGAAAACACCTAGGCCGTCTCCTCAAGGAAACAAGCAAAAATTTGAATGGTGATATGATTCAAAAGAAGCAAACTACTTTTGATTTCAAACTTGGTGATGATTGGTTAATACTAAGAAATACTATTAGGATAAATCAGCTAAGCTTTGGATTTTATCCCATTGTGAAAAGGATTCTTGACCTAATTTAAAACATATCCAAGATCGTAATCAACCAAGCTTTGACGAAAAATATTTAACCAAGTTTGAACTTTGGAAAATGTGTTTTGATGGTAAAAGTAATTAATCAATGAATTGGCATCATGCTCATTGCAGGGACTCCAAGTATCACTCATGCCCGAAATTCAATTCTCAAAGGTTAACCGAGGATGTTTAGAAATAACTCATCAGTTCAAAATCAATTACTTCAGTCGACAAAATAACACTAACCATTGATACCCAACTTAGGATCAAAATCACCCACTCAGGGATGAGAATTCATCTTCCGATTATGCCGCAATTAGACAACTCAGGCATATCGCGTGTTGAATTTAAAGCAAATATGAATGAGACATCAATTGAGTGGAAATAAAAATTAAATCCAATACTTTTTATCTAAAAGAAAAACTTAATATTATCACCAGAGTAAAAATCGGAAGTGCTCTGTATTTGGGCTAGAAGAAAAACCCTTCTCATAAAAAGAGCTAGCAAAACCACTAAAGACCCGATATGAAGAAGATGAGACGTACATGAAAATCCTCCCCGTTTCGGTTTTTAAGAAGAAATGGGAGGAGGGTGATTCGGCCAATCTCTCAAAGATCCTCCCCTTTCCCCTTTACGTCTATCACCCATTTAGAGAAAATCTCCGAAAATATCTCCTAAGTTTTGGGTAGTTGAAAATTCTAAATAAATTCCCGTTCCTTGTCGTTTTTACTGAATGTGCCGGTACAAAGATGAGGATGAACTGGTAGAAGAGCTATGTGTTCACGATGAACAAGTAGAAGCAAAGATGAACCGGTAGAAAGATGTTCTGATTGGACAGAACCTCGATGAACATGTACAAAAAAAGATCAATGAACTGGTATAAGCCCATTATGTTCAACGATGAACCGGTACAAGCTCTGTTTTAATGCCTGGTGAATCGGCACAAGTCTTGCAGGTACAATATGGCTTTCTCTGCCTTTTTTGCCGCGGTGCCCCTTGTTCGATGTCTGGCTTCTCGAGCTCACTTCCTCAGCACCCACAAAGTATTCTATTGAATCAAAAGTATCATTCTTACACCAGCTTACCTGAAAACACACAGTTTCCTCATAAAACACAAACTCGACTAAAACAAAACATATAATTAACGAGAAAAGCTAAACTGATAGGTTTCAGACATAAAATTATGCAACTTCTACTTTGCGAGTCTCTAGCACACATAAACCACAAATAAATTTTAATCACAAAAACCATTTTCGTAGTTGATCTCGCTTGCATTTAGCATATGCAATAAGCCGTTAAACCACAAGGTTACCCCTAGTGGACGGTGATGAAAATCACAAGACTCACCAGCCGTTGATTCGAATCACCTTTCAAATTCGTACCATTTGGGTCCCCGGCAATGTTGCCAAAAATGCTTCTCCTTAGGTATGGTCGTGTGTGAAATTGCTTCCCAGGCATAGGACATTCTATCGTGTAGTAACTCGGAAAACACCTAGGCCGTCTCCTCAAGGAAACAAGCAAAAATTTGAATGGTGATATGATTCAAAAGAAGCAAACTACTTTTGATTTCAAACTTGGTGATGATTGGTTAATACTAAGAAATACTATTAGGATAAATCAGCTAAGCTTTGGATTTTATCCCATTGTGAAAAGGATTCTTGACCTAATTTAAAACATATCCAAGATCGTAATCAACGAAGCTTTGATGAAAAATATTTAACCAAGTTTGAACTTTGGAAAATGTGTTTTGATGGTAAAAGTAATTAATAAATGAATTGGCATCATGCTCATTGCAGGGACTCCAAGTGTCACTCATGCCCGAAATTCAATTCTCAAAGGTTAACCGAGGATGTTTAGAAATAACTCATCAGTTCAAAATCAATTACTTCAGTCGACAAAATAACACTAACCATTGATACCCAACTTAGGATCAAAATCACCCACTCAGGGATGAGAATTCATCCTCCGATTATGCCGCAATTAGACAACTCAGGCATATCGCGTGTTGAATTTAAAGCAAATATGAATGAGACATCAATTGAGTGGAAATAAAAATTAAATCCAATACTTTTTATCTAACAGAAAAACTAAATATTATTACCAGAGTAAAAATCGGAAGTGCTCTGTATTTGGGCTAGAAGAAAAACCCTTCTCAGAAAAAGAGCTAGCAAAACCACTAAAGACCCGATATGAAGAAGATGAGACGTACATGAAAATCCTCCCCGTTTCGGTTTTTAAGAAGAAATGGGAGGAGGGTGAGTCGGCCAATCTCTCAAAGATCCTCCCCTTTCCCCTTTACGTCTATCACCCATTTAGAGAAAATCTCCGGAAATATCTCCTAAGTTTTGGGTAGTTGAAAATTCTAAATAAATTCCCGTTCCTTGTCGTTTTTACTGAATGTGCCGGTACAAAGATGAAGATGAACTGGTAGAAGAGCTACGTGTTCACGATGAACAAGTAGAAGCAAAGATGAACCGGTAGAAAGATGTTCTGATTGGACAGAACCTCGATGAACATGTACAAAAAAAGATCAATGAACTGGTATAAGCCCATTCTGTTCAACGATGAACCGGTACAAGCTCTGTTTTAATGCCTGGTGAATCGGCACAAGTCCTGCAGGTACAATATGGCTTTCTCTGCCTTTTTTGCCGCGGTGCCCCTTGTTCGATGTCTGGCTTCTCGAGCTCACTTCCTCAGCACCCACAAAGTATTCTATTGAATCAAAAGTATCATTCTTACACCAGCTTACCTGAAAACACACAGTTTCCTCATGAAACACAAACTCGACTAAAACAAAACATATAATTAACGAGAAAAGCTAAATTGATAGGTTTCAGACATAAAATTATGCAAAATTGGGTACACAACCCCCAACTTCTACTTTGCGAGTCTCTAGCACACAGAAACCACAAATAAATTTTAATCACAAAAACCATTTTCGTAGTTGATCTCGCTTGCATTTAGCATATGCAATAAGCCGTTAAACCACAAGGTTACCCCTAGTGGACGGTGATGAAAATCACAAGACTCACCAGCCGTTGATTCGAATCACCTTTCAAATTCGTACCATTTGGGTCCCCGGCAATGTTGCCAAAAATGCTTCCCCTTAGGTATGGTCGTGTGTGAAATTGCTTCCCAGGCATAGGACATTCTATCGTGTAGTAACTCGGAAAACACCTAGGCCGTCTCCTCAAGGAAACAAGCAAAAATTTGAATGGTGATATGATTCAAAAGAAGCAAACTTCTTTTGATTTCAAACTTGGTGATGATTGGTTAATACTAAGAAATACTATTAGGATAAATCAGCTAAGCTTTGGATTTTATCCCATTGTGAAAAGGATTCTTGACCTAATTTAAAACATATCCAAGATCGTAATCAACCAAGCTTTGACGAAAAATATTTAACCAAGTTTGAACTTTGGAAAATGTGTTTTGATGGTAAAAGTAATTAATCAATGAATTGGCATCATGCTCATTGCAGGGACTCCAAGTGTCACTCATGCCCGAAATTCAATTCTCAAAGGTTAACCGAGGATGTTTAGAAATAACTCATCAGTTCAAAATCAATTACTTCAGTCGACAAAATAACACTAACCATTGATACCCAACTTAGGATCAAAATCACCCACTCAGGGATGAGAATTCATCCTCCGATTATGCCGCAATTAGACAACTCAGGCATATCGCGTGTTGAATTTAAAGCAAATATGAATGAGACATCAATTGAGTGGAAATAAAAATTAAATCCAATACTTTTTATCTAACAGAAAAACTAAATATTATTACCAGAGTAAAAATCGGAAGTGCTCTGTATTTGGGCTAGAAGAAAAACCCTTCTCAGAAAAAGAGCTAGCAAAACCACTAAAGACCCGATATGAAGAAGATGAGACGTACATGAAAATCCTCCCCGTTTCGGTTTTTAAGAAGAAATGGGAGGAGGGTGAGTCGGCCAATCTCTCAAAGATCCTCCCCTTTCCCCTTTACGTCTATCACCCATTTAGAGAAAATCTCCGGAAATATCTCCTAAGTTTTGGGTAGTTGAAAATTCTAAATAAATTCCCGTTCCTTGTCGTTTTTACTGAATGTGCCGGTACAAAGATGAGGATGAACTGGTAGAAGAGCTACGTGTTCACGATGAACAAGTAGAAGCAAAGATGAACCGGTAGAAAGATGTTCTGATTGGACAGAACCTCGATGAACATGTACAAAAAAAGATCAATGAACTGGTATAAGCCCATTCTGTTCAACGATGAACCGGTACAAGCTCTGTTTTAATGCCTGGTGAATCGGCACAAGTCCTGCAGGTACAATATGGCTTTCTCTGCCTTTTTTGCCGCGGTGCCCCTTGTTCGATGTCTGGCTTCTCGAGCTCACTTCCTCAGCACCCACAAAGTATTATATTGAATCAAAAGTATCATTCTTACACCAGCTTACCTGAAAACACACAGTTTCCTCATAAAACACAAACTCGACTAAAACAAAACATATAATTAACGAGAAAAGCTAAATTGATAGGTTTCAGACATAAAATTATGCAAAATTGGGTACACAACCCCCAACTTCTACTTTGCGAGTCTCTAGCACACAGAAACCACAAATAAATTTTAATCACAAAAACCATTTTCGTAGTTGATCTCGCTTGCATTTAGCATATGCAATAAGCCGTTAAACCACAAGGTTACCCCTAGTGGACGGTGATGAAAATCACAAGACTCACCAGCCGTTGATTCGAATCACCTTTCAAATTCGTACCATTTGGGTCCCCGGCAATGTTGCCAAAAATGCTTCCCCTTAGGTATGGTCGTGTGTGAAATTGCTTCCCAGGCATAGGACATTCTATCGTGTAGTAACTCGGAAAACACCTAGGCCGTCTCCTCAAGGAAACAAGCAAAAATTTGAATGGTGATATGATTCAAAAGAAGCAAACTTCTTTTGATTTCAAACTTGGTGATGATTGGTTAATACTAAGAAATACTATTAGGATAAATCAGCTAAGCTTTGGATTTTATCCCATTGTGAAAAGGATTCTTGACCTAATTTAAAACATATCCAAGATCGTAATCAACCAAGCTTTGACGAAAAATATTTAACCAAGTTTGAACTTTGGAAAATGTGTTTTGATGGTAAAAGTAATTAATCAATGAATTGGCATCATGCTCATTGCAGGGACTCCAAGTGTCACTCATGCCCGAAATTCAATTCTCAAAGGTTAACCGAGGATGTTTAGAAATAACTCATCAGTTCAAAATCAATTACTTCAGTCGACAAAATAACACTAACCATTGATACCCAACTTAGGATCAAAATCACCCACTCAGGGATGAGAATTCATCCTCCGATTATGCCGCAATTAGACAACTCAGGCATATCGCGTGTTGAATTTAAAGCAAATATGAATGAGACATCAATTGAGTGGAAATAAAAATTAAATCCAATACTTTTTATCTAACAGAAAAACTAAATATTATTACCAGAGTAAAAATCGGAAGTGCTCTGTATTTGGGCTAGAAGAAAAACCCTTCTCAGAAAAAGAGCTAGCAAAACCACTAAAGACCCGATATGAAGAAGATGAGACGTACATGAAAATCCTCCCCGTTTCGGTTTTTAAGAAGAAATGGGAGGAGGGTGAGTCGGCCAATCTCTCAAAGATCCTCCCCTTTCCCCTTTACGTCTATCACCCATTTAGAGAAAATCTCCGGAAATATCTCCTAAGTTTTGGGTAGTTGAAAATTCTAAATAAATTCCCGTTCCTTGTCGTTTTTACTGAATGTGCCGGTACAAAGATGAGGATGAACTGGTAGAAGAGCTACGTGTTCGCGATGAACAAGTAGAAGCAAAGATGAACCGGTAGAAAGATGTTCTGATTGGACAGAACCACGATGAACATGTACAAAAAAAGATCAATGAACTGGTATAAGCCCATTCTGTTCAACGATGAACCGGTACAAGCTCTGTTTTAATGCCTGGTGAATCGGCACAAGTCCTGCAGGTACAATATGGCTTTCTCTGCCTTTTTTGCCGCGGTGCCCCTTGTTCGATGTCTGGCTTCTCGAGCTCACTTCCTCAGCACCCACAAAGTATTCTATTGAATCAAAAGTATCATTCTTACACCAGCTTACCTGAAAACACACAGTTTCCTCATAAAACACAAACTCGACTAAAACAAAACATATAATTAACGAGAAAAGCTAAATTGATAGGTTTCAGACATAAAATTATGCAAAATTGGGTACACAACCCCCAACTTCTACTTTGCGAGTCTCTAGCACACAGAAACCACAAATAAATTTTAATCACAAAAACCATTTTCGTAGTTGATCTCGCTTGCATTTAGCATATGCAATAAGCCGTTAAACCACAAGGTTACCCCTAGTGGACGGTGATGAAAATCACAAGACTCACCAGCCGTTGATTCGAATCACCTTTCAAATTCGTACCATTTGGGTCCCCGGCAATGTTGCCAAAAATGCTTCCCCTTAGGTATGGTCGTGTGTGAACTTGCTTCCCAGGCATAGGACATTCTATCGTGTAGTAACTCGGAAAACACCTAGGCCGTCTCCTCAAGGAAACAAGCAAAAATTTGAATGGTGATATGATTCAAAAGAAGCAAACTTCTTTTGATTTCAAACTTGGTGATGATTGGTTAATACTAAGAAATACTATTAGGATAAATCAGCTAAGCTTTGGATTTTATCCCATTGTGAAAAGGATTCTTGACCTAATTTAAAACATATCCAAGATCGTAATCAACCAAGCTTTGACGAAAAATATTTAACCAAGTTTGAACTTTGGAAAATGTGTTTTGATGGTAAAAGTAATTAATCAATGAATTGGCATCATGCTCATTGCAGGGACTCCAAGTGTCACTCATGCCCGAAATTCAATTCTCAAAGGTTAACCGAGGATGTTTAGAAATAACTCATCAGTTCAAAATCAATTACTTCAGTCGACAAAATAACACTAACCATTGATACCCAACTTAGGATCAAAATCACCCACTCAGGGATGAGAATTCATCCTCCGATTATGCCGCAATTAGACAACTCAGGCATATCGCGTGTTGAATTTAAAGCAAATATGAATGAGACATCAATTGAGTGGAAATAAAAATTAAATCCAATACTTTTTATCTAACAGAAAAACTAAATATTATTACCAGAGTAAAAATCGGAAGTGCTCTGTATTTGGGCTAGAAGAAAAACCCTTCTCAGAAAAAGAGCTAGCAAAACCACTAAAGACCCGATATGAAGAAGATGAGACGTACATGAAAATCCTCCCCGTTTCGGTTTTTAAGAAGAAATGGGAGGAGGGTGAGTCGGCCAATCTCTCAAAGATCCTCCCCTTTCCCCTTTACGTCTATCACCCATTTAGAGAAAATCTCCGGAAATATCTCCTAAGTTTTGGGTAGTTGAAAATTCTAAATAAATTCCCGTTCCTTGTCGTTTTTACTGAATGTGCCGGTACAAAGATGAGGATGAACTGGTAGAAGAGCTACGTGTTCACGATGAACAAGTAGAAGCAAAGATGAACCGGTAGAAAGATGTTCTGATTGGACAGAACCTCGATGAACATGTACAAAAAAAGATCAATGAACTGGTATAAGCCCATTCTGTTCAACGATGAACCGGTACAAGCTCTGTTTTAATGCCTGGTGAATCGGCACAAGTCCTGCAGGTACAATATGGCTTTCTCTGCCTTTTTTGCCGCGGTGCCCCTTGTTCGATGTCTGGCTTCTCGAGCTCACTTCCTCAGCACCCACAAAGTATTCTATTGAATCAAAAGTATCATTCTTACACCAGCTTACCTGAAAACACACAGTTTCCTCATAAAACACAAACTCGACTAAAACAAAACATATAATTAACGAGAAAAGCTAAATTGATAGGTTTCAGACATAAAATTATGCAAAATTGGGTACACAACCCCCAACTTCTACTTTGCGAGTCTCTAGCACACAGAAACCACAAATAAATTTTAATCACAAAAACCATTTTCGTAGTTGATCTCGCTTGCATTTAGCATATGCAATAAGCCGTTAAACCACAAGGTTACCCCTAGTGGACGGTGATGAAAATCACAAGACTCACCAGCCGTTGATTCGAATCACCTTTCAAATTCGTACCATTTGGGTCCCCGGCAATGTTGCCAAAAATGCTTCCCCTTAGGTATGGTCGTGTGTGAAATTGCTTCCCAGGCATAGGACATTCTATCGTGTAGTAACTCGGAAAACACCTAGGCCGTCTCCTCAAGGAAACAAGCAAAAATTTGAATGGTGATATGATTCAAAAGAAGCAAACTTCTTTTGATTTCAAACTTGGTGATGATTGGTTAATACTAAGAAATACTATTAGGATAAATCAGCTAAGCTTTGGATTTTATCCCATTGTGAAAAGGATTCTTGACCTAATTTAAAACATATCCAAGATCGTAATCAACCAAGCTTTGACGAAAAATATTTAACCAAGTTTGAACTTTGGAAAATGTGTTTTGATGGTAAAAGTAATTAATCAATGAATTGGCATCATGCTCATTGCAGGGACTCCAAGTGTCACTCATGCCCGAAATTCAATTCTCAAAGGTTAACCGAGGATGTTTAGAAATAACTCATCAGTTCAAAATCAATTACTTCAGTCGACAAAATAACACTAACCATTGATACCCAACTTAGGATCAAAATCACCCACTCAGGGATGAGAATTCATCCTCCGATTATGCCGCAATTAGACAACTCAGGCATATCGCGTGTTGAATTTAAAGCAAATATGAATGAGACATCAATTGAGTGGAAATAAAAATTAAATCCAATACTTTTTATCTAACAGAAAAACTAAATATTATTACCAGAGTAAAAATCGGAAGTGCTCTGTATTTGGGCTAGAAGAAAAACCCTTCTCAGAAAAAGAGCTAGCAAAACCACTAAAGACCCGATATGAAGAAGATGAGACGTACATGAAAATCCTCCCCGTTTCGGTTTTTAAGAAGAAATGGGAGGAGGGTGAGTCGGCCAATCTCTCAAAGATCCTCCCCTTTCCCCTTTACGTCTATCACCCATTTAGAGAAAATCTCCGGAAATATCTCCTAAGTTTTGGGTAGTTGAAAATTCTAAATAAATTCCCGTTCCTTGTCGTTTTTACTGAATGTGCCGGTACAAAGATGAGGATGAACTGGTAGAAGAGCTACGTGTTCACGATGAACAAGTAGAAGCAAAGATGAACCGGTAGAAAGATGTTCTGATTGGACAGAACCACGATGAACATGTACAAAAAAAGATCAATGAACTGGTATAAGCCCATTCTGTTCAACGATGAACCGGTACAAGCTCTGTTTTAATGCCTGGTGAATCGGCACAAGTCCTGCAGGTACAATATGGCTTTCTCTGCCTTTTTTGCCGCGGTGCCCCTTGTTCGATGTCTGGCTTCTCGAGCTCACTTCCTCAGCACCCACAAAGTATTCTATTGAATCAAAAGTATCATTCTTACACCAGCTTACCTGAAAACACACAGTTTCCTCATAAAACACAAACTCGACTAAAACAAAACATATAATTAACGAGAAAAGCTAAATTGATAGGTTTCAGACATAAAATTATGCAAAATTGGGTACACAACCCCCAACTTCTACTTTGCGAGTCTCTAGCACACAGAAACCACAAATAAATTTTAATCACAAAAACCATTTTCGTAGTTGATCTCGCTTGCATTTAGCATATGCAATAAGCCGTTAAACCACAAGGTTACCCCTAGTGGACGGTGATGAAAATCACAAGACTCACCAGCCGTTGATTCGAATCACCTTTCAAATTCGTACCATTTGGGTCCCCGGCAATGTTGCCAAAAATGCTTCCCCTTAGGTATGGTCGTGTGTGAACTTGCTTCCCAGGCATAGGACATTCTATCGTGTAGTAACTCGGAAAACACCTAGGCCGTCTCCTCAAGGAAACAAGCAAAAATTTGAATGGTGATATGATTCAAAAGAAGCAAACTTCTTTTGATTTCAAACTTGGTGATGATTGGTTAATACTAAGAAATACTATTAGGATAAATCAGCTAAGCTTTGGATTTTATCCCATTGTGAAAAGGATTCTTGACCTAATTTAAAACATATCCAAGATCGTAATCAACCAAGCTTTGACGAAAAATATTTAACCAAGTTTGAACTTTGGAAAATGTGTTTTGATGGTAAAAGTAATTAATCAATGAATTGGCATCATGCTCATTGCAGGGACTCCAAGTGTCACTCATGCCCGAAATTCAATTCTCAAAGGTTAACCGAGGATGTTTAGAAATAACTCATCAGTTCAAAATCAATTACTTCAGTCGACAAAATAACACTAACCATTGATACCCAACTTAGGATCAAAATCACCCACTCAGGGATGAGAATTCATCCTCCGATTATGCCGCAATTAGACAACTCAGGCATATCGCGTGTTGAATTTAAAGCAAATATGAATGAGACATCAATTGAGTGGAAATAAAAATTAAATCCAATACTTTTTATCTAACAGAAAAACTAAATATTATTACCAGAGTAAAAATCGGAAGTGCTCTGTATTTGGGCTAGAAGAAAAACCCTTCTCAGAAAAAGAGCTAGCAAAACCACTAAAGACCCGATATGAAGAAGATGAGACGTACATGAAAATCCTCCCCGTTTCGGTTTTTAAGAAGAAATGGGAGGAGGGTGAGTCGGCCAATCTCTCAAAGATCCTCCCCTTTCCCCTTTACGTCTATCACCCATTTAGAGAAAATCTCCGGAAATATCTCCTAAGTTTTGGGTAGTTGAAAATTCTAAATAAATTCCCGTTCCTTGTCGTTTTTACTGAATGTGCCGGTACAAAGATGAGGATGAACTGGTAGAAGAGCTACGTGTTCACGATGAACAAGTAGAAGCAAAGATGAACCGGTAGAAAGATGTTCTGATTGGACAGAACCTCGATGAACATGTACAAAAAAAGATCAATGAACTGGTATAAGCCCATTCTGTTCAACGATGAACCGGTACAAGCTCTGTTTTAATGCCTGGTGAATCGGCACAAGTCCTGCAGGTACAATATGGCTTTCTCTGCCTTTTTTGCCGCGGTGCCCCTTGTTCGATGTCTGGCTTCTCGAGCTCACTTCCTCAGCACCCACAAAGTATTCTATTGAATCAAAAGTATCATTCTTACACCAGCTTACCTGAAAACACACAGTTTCCTCATAAAACACAAACTCGACTAAAACAAAACATATAATTAACGAGAAAAGCTAAATTGATAGGTTTCAGACATAAAATTATGCAAAATTGGGTACACAACCCCCAACTTCTACTTTGCGAGTCTCTAGCACACAGAAACCACAAATAAATTTTAATCACAAAAACCATTTTCGTAGTTGATCTCGCTTGCATTTAGCATATGCAATAAGCCGTTAAACCACAAGGTTACCCCTAGTGGACGGTGATGAAAATCACAAGACTCACCAGCCGTTGATTCGAATCACCTTTCAAATTCGTACCATTTGGGTCCCCGGCAATGTTGCCAAAAATGCTTCCCCTTAGGTATGGTCGTGTGTGAACTTGCTTCCCAGGCATAGGACATTCTATCGTGTAGTAACTCGGAAAACACCTAGGCCGTCTCCTCAAGGAAACAAGCAAAAATTTGAATGGTGATATGATTCAAAAGAAGCAAACTTCTTTTGATTTCAAACTTGGTGATGATTGGTTAATACTAAGAAATACTATTAGGATAAATCAGCTAAGCTTTGGATTTTATCCCATTGTGAAAAGGATTCTTGACCTAATTTAAAACATATCCAAGATCGTAATCAACCAAGCTTTGACGAAAAATATTTAACCAAGTTTGAACTTTGGAAAATGTGTTTTGATGGTAAAAGTAATTAATCAATGAATTGGCATCATGCTCATTGCAGGGACTCCAAGTGTCACTCATGCCCGAAATTCAATTCTCAAAGGTTAACCGAGGATGTTTAGAAATAACTCATCAGTTCAAAATCAATTACTTCAGTCGACAAAATAACACTAACCATTGATACCCAACTTAGGATCAAAATCACCCACTCAGGGATGAGAATTCATCCTCCGATTATGCCGCAATTAGACAACTCAGGCATATCGCGTGTTGAATTTAAAGCAAATATGAATGAGACATCAATTGAGTGGAAATAAAAATTAAATCCAATACTTTTTATCTAACAGAAAAACTAAATATTATTACCAGAGTAAAAATCGGAAGTGCTCTGTATTTGGGCTAGAAGAAAAACCCTTCTCAGAAAAAGAGCTAGCAAAACCACTAAAGACCCGATATGAAGAAGATGAGACGTACATGAAAATCCTCCCCGTTTCGGTTTTTAAGAAGAAATGGGAGGAGGGTGAGTCGGCCAATCTCTCAAAGATCCTCCCCTTTCCCCTTTACGTCTATCACCCATTTAGAGAAAATCTCCGGAAATATCTCCTAAGTTTTGGGTAGTTGAAAATTCTAAATAAATTCCCGTTCCTTGTCGTTTTTACTGAATGTGCCGGTACAAAGATGAGGATGAACTGGTAGAAGAGCTACGTGTTCACGATGAACAAGTAGAAGCAAAGATGAACCGGTAGAAAGATGTTCTGATTGGACAGAACCTCGATGAACATGTACAAAAAAAGATCAATGAACTGGTATAAGCCCATTCTGTTCAACGATGAACCGGTACAAGCTCTGTTTTAATGCCTGGTGAATCGGCACAAGTCCTGCAGGTACAATATGGCTTTCTCTGCCTTTTTTGCCGCGGTGCCCCTTGTTCGATGTCTGGCTTCTCGAGCTCACTTCCTCAGCACCCACAAAGTATTCTATTGAATCAAAAGTATCATTCTTACACCAGCTTACCTGAAAACACACAGTTTCCTCATAAAACACAAACTCGACTAAAACAAAACATATAATTAACGAGAAAAGCTAAATTGATAGGTTTCAGACATAAAATTATGCAAAATTGGGTACACAACCCCCAACTTCTACTTTGCGAGTCTCTAGCACACAGAAACCACAAATAAATTTTAATCACAAAAACCATTTTCGTAGTTGATCTCGCTTGCATTTAGCATATGCAATAAGCCGTTAAACCACAAGGTTACCCCTAGTGGACGGTGATGAAAATCACAAGACTCACCAGCCGTTGATTCGAATCACCTTTCAAATTC
Source organism: Ilex aquifolium (assembly GCA_951799425.1). Taxonomy (NCBI): domain Eukaryota; kingdom Viridiplantae; phylum Streptophyta; class Magnoliopsida; order Aquifoliales; family Aquifoliaceae; genus Ilex; species Ilex aquifolium. The sequence continues at coordinate 24,474,502 of OX637400.1, forward strand.
GTACCATTTGGGTCCCCGGCAATGTTGCCAAAAATGCTTCCCCTTAGGTATGGTCGTGTGTGAAATTGCTTCCCAGGCATAGGACATTCTATCGTGTAGTAACTCGGAAAACACCTAGGCCGTCTCCTCAAGGAAACAAGCAAAAATTTGAATGGTGATATGATTCAAAAGAAGCAAACTTCTTTTGATTTCAAACTTGGTGATGATTGGTTAATACTAAGAAATACTATTAGGATAAATCAGCTAAGCTTTGGATTTTATCCCATTGTGAAAAGGATTCTTGACCTAATTTAAAACATATCCAAGATCGTAATCAACCAAGCTTTGACGAAAAATATTTAACCAAGTTTGAACTTTGGAAAATGTGTTTTGATGGTAAAAGTAATTAATCAATGAATTGGCATCATGCTCATTGCAGGGACTCCAAGTGTCACTCATGCCCGAAATTCAATTCTCAAAGGTTAACCGAGGATGTTTAGAAATAACTCATCAGTTCAAAATCAATTACTTCAGTCGACAAAATAACACTAACCATTGATACCCAACTTAGGATCAAAATCACCCACTCAGGGATGAGAATTCATCCTCCGATTATGCCGCAATTAGACAACTCAGGCATATCGCGTGTTGAATTTAAAGCAAATATGAATGAGACATCAATTGAGTGGAAATAAAAATTAAATCCAATACTTTTTATCTAACAGAAAAACTAAATATTATTACCAGAGTAAAAATCGGAAGTGCTCTGTATTTGGGCTAGAAGAAAAACCCTTCTCAGAAAAAGAGCTAGCAAAACCACTAAAGACCCGATATGAAGAAGATGAGACGTACATGAAAATCCTCCCCGTTTCGGTTTTTAAGAAGAAATGGGAGGAGGGTGAGTCGGCCAATCTCTCAAAGATCCTCCCCTTTCCCCTTTACGTCTATCACCCATTTAGAGAAAATCTCCGGAAATATCTCCTAAGTTTTGGGTAGTTGAAAATTCTAAATAAATTCCCGTTCCTTGTCGTTTTTACTGAATGTGCCGGTACAAAGATGAGGATGAACTGGTAGAAGAGCTACGTGTTCACGATGAACAAGTAGAAGCAAAGATGAACCGGTAGAAAGATGTTCTGATTGGACAGAACCTCGATGAACATGTACAAAAAAAGATCAATGAACTGGTATAAGCCCATTCTGTTCAACGATGAACCGGTACAAGCTCTGTTTTAATGCCTGGTGAATCGGCACAAGTCCTGCAGGTACAATATGACTTTCTCTGCCTTTTTTGCCGCGGTGCCCCTTGTTCGATGTCTGGCTTCTCGAGCTCACTTCCTCAGCACCCACAAAGTATTCTATTGAATCAAAAGTATCATTCTTACACCAGCTTACCTGAAAACACACAGTTTCCTCATAAAACACAAACTCGACTAAAACAAAACATATAATTAGCGAGAAAAGCTAAATTGATAGGTTTCAGACATAAAATTATGCAAAATTGGGTACACAACCCCCAACTTCTACTTTGCGAGTCTCTAGCACACAGAAACCACAAATAAATTTTAATCACAAAAACCATTTTCGTAGTTGATCTCGCTTGCATTTAGCATATGCAATAAGCCATTAAACCACAAGGTTACCCCTAGTGGACGGTGATGAAAATCACAAGACTCACCAGCCGTTGATTCGAATCACCTTTCAAATTCGTACCATTTGGGTCCCCGGCAATGTTGCCAAAAATGCTTCCCCTTAGGTATGGTCGTGTGTGAAATTGCTTCCCAGGCATAGGACATTCTATCGTGTAGTAACTCGGAAAACACCTAGGCCGTCTCCTCAAGGAAACAAGCAAAAATTTGAATGGTGATATGATTCAAAAGAAGCAAACTTCTTTTGATTTCAAACTTGGTGATGATTGGTTAATACTAAGAAATACTATTAGGATAAATCAGCTAAGCTTTGGATTTTATCCCATTGTGAAAAGGATTCTTGACCTAATTTAAAACATATCCAAGATCGTAATCAACCAAGCTTTGACGAAAAATATTTAACCAAGTTTGAACTTTGGAAAATGTGTTTTGATGGTAAAAGTAATTAATCAATGAATTGGCATCATGCTCATTGCAGGGACTCCAAGTGTCACTCATGCCCGAAATTCAATTCTCAAAGGTTAACCGAGGATGTTTAGAAATAACTCATCAGTTCAAAATCAATTACTTCAGTCGACAAAATAACACTAACCATTGATACCCAACTTAGGATCAAAATCACCCACTCAGGGATGAGAATTCATCCTCCGATTATGCCGCAATTAGACAACTCAGGCATATCGCGTGTTGAATTTAAAGCAAATATGAATGAGACATCAATTGAGTGGAAATAAAAATTAAATCCAATACTTTTTATCTAACAGAAAAACTAAATATTATTACCAGAGTAAAAATCGGAAGTGCTCTGTATTTGGGCTAGAAGAAAAACCCTTCTCAGAAAAAGAGCTAGCAAAACCACTAAAGACCCGATATGAAGAAGATGAGACGTACATGAAAATCCTCCCCGTTTCGGTTTTTAAGAATAAATGGGAGGAGGGTGAGTCGGCCAATCTCTCAAAGATCCTCCCCTTTCCCCTTTACGTCTATCACCCATTTAGAGAAAATCTCCGGAAATATCTCCTAAGTTTTGGGTAGTTGAAAATTCTAAATAAATTCCCGTTCCTCGTCGTTTTTACTGAATGTGCCGGTACAAAGATGAGGATGAACTGGTAGAAGAGCTACGTGTTCACGATGAACAAGTAGAAGCAAAGATGAACCGGTAGAAAGATGTTCTGATTGGACAGAACCTCGATGAACATGTACAAAAAAAGATCAATGAACTGGTATAAGCCCATTCTGTTCAACGATGAACCGGTACAAGCTCTGTTTTAATGCCTGGTGAATCGGCACAAGTCCTGCAGGTACAATATGGCTTTCTCTGCCTTTTTTGCCGCGGTGCCCCTTGTTCGATGTCTGGCTTCTCGAGCTCACTTCCTCAGCACCCACAAAGTATTCTATTGAATCAAAAGTATCATTCTTACACCAGCTTACCCGAAAACACACAGTTTCCTCATAAAACACAAACTCGACTAAAACAAAACATATAATTAACGAGAAAAGCTAAATTGATAGGTTTCAGACATAAAATTATGCAAAATTGGGTACACAACCCCCAACTTCTACTTTGCGAGTCTCTAGCACACAGAAACCACAAATAAATTTTAATCACAAAAACCATTTTCGTAGTTGATCTCGCTTGCATTTAGCATATGCAATAAGCCGTTAAACCACAAGGTTACCCCTAGTGGACAGTGATGAAAATCACAAGACTCACCAGCCGTTGATTCGAATCACCTTTCAAATTCGTACCATTTGGGTCCCCGGCAATGTTGCCAAAAATGCTTCCCCTTAGGTATGGTCGTGTGTGAAATTGCTTCCCAGGCATAGGACATTCTATCGTGTAGTAACTCGGAAAACACCTAGGCCGTCTCCTCAAGGAAACAAGCAAAAATTTGAATGGTGATATGATTCAAAAGAAGCAAACTTCTTTTGATTTCAAACTTGGTGATGATTGGTTAATACTAAGAAATACTATTAGGATAAATCAGCTAAGCTTTGGATTTTATCCCATTGTGAAAAGGATTCTTGACCTAATTTAAAACATATCCAAGATCGTAATCAACCAAGCTTTGACGAAAAATATTTAACCAAGTTTGAACTTTGGAAAATGTGTTTTGATGGTAAAAGTAATTAATCAATGAATTGGCATCATGCTCATTGCAGGGACTCCAAGTGTCACTCATGCCCGAAATTCAATTCTCAAAGGTTAACCGAGGATGTTTAGAAATAACTCATCAGTTCAAAATCAATTACTTCAGTCGACAAAATAACACTAACCATTGATACCCAACTTAGGATCAAAATCACCCACTCAGGGATGAGAATTCATCCTCCGATTATGCCGCAATTAGACAACTCAGGCATATCGCGTGTTGAATTTAAAGCAAATATGAATGAGACATCAATTGAGTGGAAATAAAAATTAAATCCAATACTTTTTATCTAAGAGAAAAACTAAATATTATTACCAGAGTAAAAATCGGAAGTGCTCTGTATTTGGGCTAGAAGAAAAACCCTTCTCAGAAAAAGAGCTAGCAAAACCACTAAAGACCCGATATGAAGAAGATGAGACGTACATGAAAATCCTCCCCGTTTCGGTTTTTAAGAAGAAATGGGAGGAGGGTGAGTCGGCCAATCTCTCAAAGATCCTCCCCTTTCCCCTTTACGTCTATCACCCATTTAGAGAAAATCTCCGGAAATATCTCCTAAGTTTTGGGTAGTTGAAAATTCTAAATAAATTCCCGTTCCTTGTCGTTTTTACTGAATGTGCCGGTACAAAGATGAGGATGAACTGGTAGAAGAGCTACGTGTTCACGATGAACAAGTAGAAGCAAAGATGAACCGGTAGAAAGATGTTCTGATTGGACAGAACCTCGATGAACATGTACAAAAAAAGATCAATGAACTGGTATAAGCCCATTCTGTTCAACGATGAACCGGTACAAGCTCTGTTTTAATGCCTGGTGAATCGGCACAAGTCCTGCAGGTACAATATGGCTTTCTCTGCCTTTTTTGCCGCGGTGCCCCTTGTTCGATGTCTGGCTTCTCGAGCTCACTTCCTCAGCACCCACAAAGTATTCTATTGAATCAAAAGTATCATTCTTACACCAGCTTACCTGAAAACACACAGTTTCCTCATAAAACACAAACTCGACTAAAACAAAACATATAATTAACGAGAAAAGCTAAATTGATAGGTTTCAGACATAAAATTATGCAAAATTGGGTACACAACCCCCAACTTCTACTTTGCGAGTCTCTAGCACACAGAAACCACAAATAAATTTTAATCACAAAAACCATTTTCGTAGTTGATCTCGCTTGCATTTAGCATATGCAATAAGCCGTTAAACCACAAGGTTACCCCTAGTGGACGGTGATGAAAATCACAAGACTCACCAGCCGTTGATTCGAATCACCTTTCAAATTCGTACCATTTGGGTCCCCGGCAATGTTGCCAAAAATGCTTCCCCTTAGGTATGGTCGTGTGTGAAATTGCTTCCCAGGCATAGGACATTCTATCGTGTAGTAACTCGGAAAACACCTAGGCCGTCTCCTCAAGGAAACAAGCAAAAATTTGAATGGTGATATGATTCAAAAGAAGCAAACTTCTTTTGATTTCAAACTTGGTGATGATTGGTTAATACTAAGAAATACTATTAGGATAAATCAGCTAAGCTTTGGATTTTATCCCATTGTGAAAAGGATTCTTGACCTAATTTAAAACATATCCAAGATCGTAATCAACCAAGCTTTGACGAAAAATATTTAACCAAGTTTGAACTTTGGAAAATGTGTTTTGATGGTAAAAGTAATTAATCAATGAATTGGCATCATGCTCATTGCAGGGACTCCAAGTGTCACTCATGCCCGAAATTCAATTCTCAAAGGTTAACCGAGGATGTTTAGAAATAACTCATCAGTTCAAAATCAATTACTTCAGTCGACAAAATAACACTAACCATTGATACCCAACTTAGGATCAAAATCACCCACTCAGGGATGAGAATTCATCCTCCGATTATGCCGCAATTAGACAACTCAGGCATATCGCGTGTTGAATTTAAAGCAAATATGAATGAGACATCAATTGAGTGGAAATAAAAATTAAATCCAATACTTTTTATCTAACAGAAAAACTAAATATTATTACCAGAGTAAAAATCGGAAGTGCTCTGTATTTGGGCTAGAAGAAAAACCCTTCTCAGAAAAAGAGCTAGCAAAACCACTAAAGACCCGATATGAAGAAGATGAGACGTACATGAAAATCCTCCCCGTTTCGGTTTTTAAGAAGAAATGGGAGGAGGGTGAGTCGGCCAATCTCTCAAAGATCCTCCCCTTTCCCCTTTACGTCTATCACCCATTTAGAGAAAATCTCCGGAAATATCTCCTAAGTTTTGGGTAGTTGAAAATTCTAAATAAATTCCCGTTCCTTGTCGTTTTTACTGAATGTGCCGGTACAAAGATGAGGATGAACTGGTAGAAGAGCTACGTGTTCACGATGAACAAGTAGAAGCAAAGATGAACCGGTAGAAAGATGTTCTGATTGGACAGAACCTCGATGAACATGTACAAAAAAAGATCAATGAACTGGTATAAGCCCATTCTGTTCAACGATGAACCGGTACAAGCTCTGTTTTAATGCCTGGTGAATCGGCACAAGTCCTGCAGGTACAATATGGCTTTCTCTGCCTTTTTTGCCGCGGTGCCCCTTGTTCGATGTCTGGCTTCTCGAGCTCACTTCCTCAGCACCCACAAAGTATTCTATTGAATCAAAAGTATCATTCTTACACCAGCTTACCTGAAAACACACAGTTTCCTCATAAAACACAAACTCGACTAAAACAAAACATATAATTAGCGAGAAAAGCTAAATTGATAGGTTTCAGACATAAAATTATGCAAAATTGGGTACACAACCCCCAACTTCTACTTTGCGAGTCTCTAGCACACAGAAACCACAAATAAATTTTAATCACAAAAACCATTTTCGTAGTTGATCTCGCTTGCATTTAGCATATGCAATAAGCCGTTAAACCACAAGGTTACCCCTAGTGGACGGTGATGAAAATCACAAGACTCACCAGCCGTTGATTCGAATCACCTTTCAAATTCGTACCATTTGGGTCCCCGACAATGTTGCCAAAAATGCTTCCCCTTAGGTATGGTCGTGTGTGAAATTGCTTCCCAGGCATAGGACATTCTATCGTGTAGTAACTCGGAAAACACCTAGGCCGTCTCCTCAAGGAAACAAGCAAAAATTTGAATGGTGATATGATTCAAAAGAAGCAAACTTCTTTTGATTTCAAACTTGGTGATGATTGGTTAATACTAAGAAATACTATTAGGATAAATCAGCTAAGCTTTGGATTTTATCCCATTGTGAAAAGGATTCTTGACCTAATTTAAAACATATCCAAGATCGTAATCAACCAAGCTTTGACGAAAAATATTTAACCAAGTTTGAACTTTGGAAAATGTGTTTTGATGGTAAAAGTAATTAATCAATGAATTGGCATCATGCTCATTGCAGGGACTCCAAGTGTCACTCATGCCCGAAATTCAATTCTCAAAGGTTAACCGAGGATGTTTAGAAATAACTCATCAGTTCAAAATCAATTACTTCAGTCGACAAAATAACACTAACCATTGATACCCAACTTAGGATCAAAATCACCCACTCAGGGATGAGAATTCATCCTCCGATTATGCCGCAATTAGACAACTCAGGCATATCGCGTGTTGAATTTAAAGCAAATATGAATGAGACATCAATTGAGTGGAAATAAAAATTAAATCCAATACTTTTTATCTAACAGAAAAACTAAATATTATTACCAGAGTAAAAATCGGAAGTGCTCTGTATTTGGGCTAGAAGAAAAACCCTTCTCAGAAAAAGAGCTAGCAAAACCACTAAAGACCCGATATGAAGAAGATGAGACGTACATGAAAATCCTCCCCGTTTCGGTTTTTAAGAATAAATGGGAGGAGGGTGAGTCGGCCAATCTCTCAAAGATCCTCCCCTTTCCCCTTTACGTCTATCACCCATTTAGAGAAAATCTCCGGAAATATCTCCTAAGTTTTGGGTAGTTGAAAATTCTAAATAAATTCCCGTTCCTTGTCGTTTTTACTGAATGTGCCGGTACAAAGATGAGGATGAACTGGTAGAAGAGCTACGTGTTCACGATGAACAAGTAGAAGCAAAGATGAACCGGTAGAAAGATGTTCTGATTGGACAGAACCTCGATGAACATGTACAAAAAAAGATCAATGAACTGGTATAAGCCCATTCTGTTCAACGATGAACCGGTACAAGCTCTGTTTTAATGCCTGGTGAATCGGCACAAGTCCTGCAGGTACAATATGGCTTTCTCTGCCTTTTTTGCCGCGGTGCCCCTTGTTCGATGTCTGGCTTCTCGAGCTCACTTCCTCAGCACCCACAAAGTATTCTATTGAATCAAAAGTATCATTCTTACACCAGCTTACCTGAAAACACACAGTTTCCTCATAAAACACAAACTCGACTAAAACAAAACATATAATTAGCGAGAAAAGCTAAATTGATAGGTTTCAGACATAAAATTATGCAAAATTGGGTACACAACCCCCAACTTCTACTTTGCGAGTCTCTAGCACACAGAAACCACAAATAAATTTTAATCACAAAAACCATTTTCGTAGTTGATCTCGCTTGCATTTAGCATATGCAATAAGCCGTTAAACCACAAGGTTACCCCTAGTGGACGGTGATGAAAATCACAAGACTCACCAGCCGTTGATTCGAATCACCTTTCAAATTCGTACCATTTGGGTCCCCGGCAATGTTGCCAAAAATGCTTCCCCTTAGGTATGGTCGTGTGTGAAATTGCTTCCCAGGCATAGGACATTCTATCGTGTAGTAACTCGGAAAACACCTAGGCCGTCTCCTCAAGGAAACAAGCAAAAATTTGAATGGTGATATGATTCAAAAGAAGCAAACTTCTTTTGATTTCAAACTTGGTGATGATTGGTTAATACTAAGAAATACTATTAGGATAAATCAGCTAAGCTTTGGATTTTATCCCATTGTGAAAAGGATTCTTGACCTAATTTAAAACATATCCATGATCGTAATCAACCAAGCTTTGACGAAAAATATTTAACCAAGTTTGAACTTTGGAAAATGTGTTTTGATGGTAAAAGTAATTAATCAATGAATTGGCATCATGCTCATTGCAGGGACTCCAAGTGTCACTCATGCCCGAAATTCAATTCTCAAAGGTTAACCGAGGATGTTTAGAAATAACTCATCAGTTCAAAATCAATTACTTCAGTCGACAAAATAACACTAACCATTGATACCCAACTTAGGATCAAAATCACCCACTCAGGGATGAGAATTCATCCTCCGATTATGCCGCAATTAGACAACTCAGGCATATCGCGTGTTGAATTTAAAGCAAATATGAATGAGACATCAATTGAGTGGAAATAAAAATTAAATCCAATACTTTTTATCTAACAGAAAAACTAAATATTATTACCAGAGTAAAAATCGGAAGTGCTCTGTATTTGGGCTAGAAGAAAAACCCTTCTCAGAAAAAGAGCTAGCAAAACCACTAAAGACCCGATATGAAGAAGATGAGACGTACATGAAAATCCTCCCCGTTTCGGTTTTTAAGAATAAATGGGAGGAGGGTGAGTCGGCCAATCTCTCAAAGATCCTCCCCTTTCCCCTTTACGTCTATCACCCATTTAGAGAAAATCTCCGGAAATATCTCCTAAGTTTTGGGTAGTTGAAAATTCTAAATAAATTCCCGTTCCTTGTCGTTTTTACTGAATGTGCCGGTACAAAGATGAGGATGAACTGGTAGAAGAGCTACGTGTTCACGATGAACAAGTAGAAGCAAAGATGAACCGGTAGAAAGATGTTCTGATTGGACAGAACCTCGATGAACATGTACAAAAAAAGATCAATGAACTGGTATAAGCCCATTCTGTTCAACGATGAACCGGTACAAGCTCTGTTTTAATGCCTGGTGAATCGGCACAAGTCCTGCAGGTACAATATGGCTTTCTCTGCCTTTTTTGCCGCGGTGCCCCTTGTTCGATGTCTGGCTTCTCGAGCTCACTTCCTCAGCACCCACAAAGTATTATATTGAATCAAAAGTATCATTCTTACACCAGCTTACCTGAAAACACACAGTTTCCTCATAAAACACAAACTCGACTAAAACAAAACATATAATTAACGAGAAAAGCTAAATTGATAGGTTTCAGACATAAAATTATGCAAAATTGGGTACACAACCCCCAACTTCTACTTTGCGAGTCTCTAGCACACAGAAACCACAAATAAATTTTAATCACAAAAACCATTTTCGTAGTTGATCTCGCTTGCATTTAGCATATGCAATAAGCCGTTAAACCACAAGGTTACCCCTAGTGGACGGTGATGAAAATCACAAGACTCACCAGCCGTTGATTCGAATCACCTTTCAAATTCGTACCATTTGGGTCCCCGGCAATGTTGCCAAAAATGCTTCCCCTTAGGTATGGTCGTGTGTGAAATTGCTTCCCAGGCATAGGACATTCTATCGTGTAGTAACTCGGAAAACACCTAGGCCGTCTCCTCAAGGAAACAAGCAAAAATTTGAATGGTGATATGATTCAAAAGAAGCAAACTTCTTTTGATTTCAAACTTGGTGATGATTGGTTAATACTAAGAAATACTATTAGGATAAATCAGCTAAGCTTTGGATTTTATCCCATTGTGAAAAGGATTCTTGACCTAATTTAAAACATATCCAAGATCGTAATCAACCAAGCTTTGACGAAAAATATTTAACCAAGTTTGAACTTTGGAAAATGTGTTTTGATGGTAAAAGTAATTAATCAATGAATTGGCATCATGCTCATTGCAGGGACTCCAAGTGTCACTCATGCCCGAAATTCAATTCTCAAAGGTTAACCGAGGATGTTTAGAAATAACTCATCAGTTCAAAATCAATTACTTCAGTCGACAAAATAACACTAACCATTGATACCCAACTTAGGATCAAAATCACCCACTCAGGGATGAGAATTCATCCTCCGATTATGCCGCAATTAGACAACTCAGGCATATCGCGTGTTGAATTTAAAGCAAATATGAATGAGACATCAATTGAGTGGAAATAAAAATTAAATCCAATACTTTTTATCTAACAGAAAAACTAAATATTATTACCAGAGTAAAAATCGGAAGTGCTCTGTATTTGGGCTAGAAGAAAAACCCTTCTCAGAAAAAGAGCTAGCAAAACCACTAAAGACCCGATATGAAGAAGATGAGACGTACATGAAAATCCTCCCCGTTTCGGTTTTTAAGAAGAAATGGGAGGAGGGTGAGTCGGCCAATCTCTCAAAGATCCTCCCCTTTCCCCTTTACGTCTATCACCCATTTAGAGAAAATCTCCGGAAATATCTCCTAAGTTTTGGGTAGTTGAAAATTCTAAATAAATTCCCGTTCCTTGTCGTTTTTACTGAATGTGCCGGTACAAAGATGAGGATGAACTGGTAGAAGAGCTACGTGTTCACGATGAACAAGTAGAAGCAAAGATGAACCGGTAGAAAGATGTTCTGATTGGACAGAACCTCGATGAACATGTACAAAAAAAGATCAATGAACTGGTATAAGCCCATTCTGTTCAACGATGAACCGGTACAAGCTCTGTTTTAATGCCTGGTGAATCGGCACAAGTCCTGCAGGTACAATATGGCTTTCTCTGCCTTTTTTGCCGCGGTGCCCCTTGTTCGATGTCTGGCTTCTCGAGCTCACTTCCTCAGCACCCACAAAGTATTCTATTGAATCAAAAGTATCATTCTTACACCAGCTTACCTGAAAACACACAGTTTCCTCATAAAACACAAACTCGACTAAAACAAAACATATAATTAACGAGAAAAGCTAAATTGATAGGTTTCAGACATAAAATTATGCAAAATTGGGTACACAACCCCCAACTTCTACTTTGCGAGTCTCTAGCACACAGAAACCACAAATAAATTTTAATCACAAAAACCATTTTCGTAGTTGATCTCGCTTGCATTTAGCATATGCAATAAGCCGTTAAACCACAAGGTTACCCCTAGTGGACGGTGATGAAAATCACAAGACTCACCAGCCGTTGATTCGAATCACCTTTCAAATTCGTACCATTTGGGTCCCCGGCAATGTTGCCAAAAATGCTTCCCCTTAGGTATGGTCGTGTGTGAAATTGCTTCCCAGGCATAGGACATTCTATCGTGTAGTAACTCGGAAAACACCTAGGCCGTCTCCTCAAGGAAACAAGCAAAAATTTGAATGGTGATATGATTCAAAAGAAGCAAACTTCTTTTGATTTCAAACTTGGTGATGATTGGTTAATACTAAGAAATACTATTAGGATAAATCAGCTAAGCTTTGGATTTTATCCCATTGTGAAAAGGATTCTTGACCTAATTTAAAACATATCCAAGATCGTAATCAACCAAGCTTTGACGAAAAATATTTAACCAAGTTTGAACTTTGGAAAATGTGTTTTGATGGTAAAAGTAATTAATCAATGAATTGGCATCATGCTCATTGCAGGGACTCCAAGTGTCACTCATGCCCGAAATTCAATTCTCAAAGGTTAACCGAGGATGTTTAGAAATAACTCATCAGTTCAAAATCAATTACTTCAGTCGACAAAATAACACTAACCATTGATACCCAACTTAGGATCAAAATCACCCACTCAGGGATGAGAATTCATCCTCCGATTATGCCGCAATTAGACAACTCAGGCATATCGCGTGTTGAATTTAAAGCAAATATGAATGAGACATCAATTGAGTGGAAATAAAAATTAAATCCAATACTTTTTATCTAAGAGAAAAAATAAATATTATTACCAGAGTAAAAATCGGAAGTGCTCTGTATTTGGGCTAGAAGAAAAACCCTTCTCAGAAAAAGAGCTAGCAAAACCACTAAAGACCCGATATGAAGAAGATGAGACGTACATGAAAATCCTCCCCGTTTCGGTTTTTAAGAAGAAATGGGAGGAGGGTGAGTCGGCCAATCTCTCAAAGATCCTCCCCTTTCCCCTTTACGTCTATCACCCATTTAGAGAAAATCTCCGGAAATATCTCCTAAGTTTTGGGTAGTTGAAAATTCCAAATAAATTCCCGTTCCTTGTCGTTTTTACTGAATGTGCCGGTACAAAGATGAGGATGAACTGGTAGAAGAGCTACGTGTTCACGATGAACAAGTAGAAGCAAAGATGAACCGGTAGAAAGATGTTCTGATTGGACAGAACCTCGATGAACATGTACAAAAAAAGATCAATGAACTGGTATAAGCCCATTCTGTTCAACGATGAACCGGTACAAGCTCTGTTTTAATGCCTGGTGAATCGGCACAAGTCCTGCAGGTACAATATGGCTTTCTCTGCCTTTTTTGCCGCGGTGCCCCTTGTTCGATGTCTGGCTTCTCGAGCTCACTTCCTCAGCACCCACAAAGTATTCTATTGAATCAAAAGTATCATTCTTACACCAGCTTACCTGAAAACACACAGTTTCCTCATAAAACACAAACTCGACTAAAACAAAACATATAATTAACGAGAAAAGCTAAATTGATAGGTTTCAGACATAAAATTATGCAAAATTGGGTACACAACCCCCAACTTCTACTTTGCGAGTCTCTAGCACACAGAAACCACAAATAAATTTTAATCACAAAAACCATTTTCGTAGTTGATCTCGCTTGCATTTAGCATATGCAATAAGCCGTTAAACCACAAGGTTACCCCTAGTGGACGGTGATGAAAATCACAAGACTCACCAGCCGTTGATTCGAATCACCTTTCAAATTCGTACCATTTGGGTCCCCGGCAATGTTGCCAAAAATGCTTCCCCTTAGGTATGGTCGTGTGTGAAATTGCTTCCCAGGCATAGGACATTCTATCGTGTAGTAACTCGGAAAACACCTAGGCCGTCTCCTCAAGGAAACAAGCAAAAATTTGAATGGTGATATGATTCAAAAGAAGCAAACTTCTTTTGATTTCAAACTTGGTGATGATTGGTTAATACTAAGAAATACTATTAGGATAAATCAGCTAAGCTTTGGATTTTATCCCATTGTGAAAAGGATTCTTGACCTAATTTAAAACATATCCAAGATCGTAATCAACCAAGCTTTGACGAAAAATATTTAACCAAGTTTGAACTTTGGAAAATGTGTTTTGATGGTAAAAGTAATTAATCAATGAATTGGCATCATGCTCATTGCAGGGACTCCAAGTGTCACTCATGCCCGAAATTCAATTCTCAAAGGTTAACCGAGGATGTTTAGAAATAACTCATCAGTTCAAAATCAATTACTTCAGTCGACAAAATAACACTAACCATTGATACCCAACTTAGGATCAAAATCACCCACTCAGGGATGAGAATTCATCCTCCGATTATGCCGCAATTAGACAACTCAGGCATATCGCGTGTTGAATTTAAAGCAAATATGAATGAGACATCAATTGAGTGGAAATAAAAATTAAATCCAATACTTTTTATCTAACAGAAAAACTAAATATTATTACCAGAGTAAAAATCGGAAGTGCTCTGTATTTGGGCTAGAAGAAAAACCCTTCTCAGAAAAAGAGCTAGCAAAACCACTAAAGACCCGATATGAAGAAGATGAGACGTACATGAAAATCCTCCCCGTTTCAGTTTTTAAGAAGAAATGGGAGGAGGGTGAGTCGGCCAATCTCTCAAAGATCCTCCCCTTTCCCCTTTACGTCTATCACCCATTTAGAGAAAATCTCCGGAAATATCTCCTAAGTTTTGGGTAGTTGAAAATTCTAAATAAATTCCCGTTCCTTGTCGTTTTTACTGAATGTGCCGGTACAAAGATGAGGATGAACTGGTAGAAGAGCTACGTGTTCACGATGAACAAGTAGAAGCAAAGATGAACCGGTAGAAAGATGTTCTGATTGGACAGAACCTCGATGAACATGTACAAAAAAAGATCAATGAACTGGTATAAGCCCATTCTGTTCAACGATGAACCGGTACAAGCTCTGTTTTAATGCCTGGTGAATCGGCACAAGTCCTGCAGGTACAATATGGCTTTCTCTGCCTTTTTTGCCGCGGTGCCCCTTGTTCGATGTCTGGCTTCTCGAGCTCACTTCCTCAGCACCCACAAAGTATTCTATTGAATCAAAAGTATCATTCTTACACCAGCTTACCTGAAAACACACAGTTTCCTCATAAAACACAAACTCGACTAAAACAAAACATATAATTAACGAGAAAAGCTAAATTGATAGGTTTCAGACATAAAATTATGCAAAATTGGGTACACAACCCCCAACTTCTACTTTGCGAGTCTCTAGCACACAGAAACCACAAATAAATTTTAATCACAAAAACCATTTTCGTAGTTGATCTCGCTTGCATTTAGCATATGCAATAAGCCGTTAAACCACAAGGTTACCCCTAGTGGACGGTGATGAAAATCACAAGACTCACCAGCCGTTGATTCGAATCACCTTTCAAATTCGTACCATTTGGGTCCCCGGCAATGTTGCCAAAAATGCTTCCCCTTAGGTATGGTCGTGTGTGAAATTGCTTCCCAGGCATAGGACATTCTATCGTGTAGTAACTCGGAAAACACCTAGGCCGTCTCCTCAAGGAAACAAGCAAAAATTTGAATGGTGATATGATTCAAAAGAAGCAAACTTCTTTTGATTTCAAACTTGGTGATGATTGGTTAATACTAAGAAATACTATTAGGATAAATCAGCTAAGCTTTGGATTTTATCCCATTGTGAAAAGGATTCTTGACCTAATTTAAAACATATCCAAGATCGTAATCAACCAAGCTTTGACGAAAAATATTTAACCAAGTTTGAACTTTGGAAAATGTGTTTTGATGGTAAAAGTAATTAATCAATGAATTGGCATCATGCTCATTGCAGGGACTCCAAGTGTCACTCATGCCCGAAATTCAATTCTCAAAGGTTAACCGAGGATGTTTAGAAATAACTCATCAGTTCAAAATCAATTACTTCAGTCGACAAAATAACACTAACCATTGATACCCAACTTAGGATCAAAATCACCCACTCAGGGATGAGAATTCATCCTCCGATTATGCCGCAATTAGACAACTCAGGCATATCGCGTGTTGAATTTAAAGCAAATATGAATGAGACATCAATTGAGTGGAAATAAAAATTAAATCCAATACTTTTTATCTAACAGAAAAACTAAATATTATTACCAGAGTAAAAAATGGAAGTGCTCTGTATTTGGGCTAGAAGAAAAACCCTTCTCAGAAAAAGAGCTAGCAAAACCACTAAAGACCCGATATGAAGAAGATGAGACGTACATGAAAATCCTCCCCGTTTCGGTTTTTAAGAAGAAATGGGAGGAGGGTGAGTCGGCCAATCTCTCAAAGATCCTCCCCTTTCCCCTTTACGTCTATCACCCATTTAGAGAAAATCTCCGGAAATATCTCCTAAGTTTTGGGTAGTTGAAAATTCCAAATAAATTCCCGTTCCTTGTCGTTTTTACTGAATGTGCCGGTACAAAGATGAGGATGAACTGGTAGAAGAGCTACGTGTTCACGATGAACAAGTAGAAGCAAAGATGAACCGGTAGAAAGATGTTCTGATTGGACAGAACCTCGATGAACATGTACAAAAAAAGATCAATGAACTGGTATAAGCCCATTCTGTTCAACGATGAACCGGTACAAGCTCTGTTTTAATGCCTGGTGAATCGGCACAAGTCCTGCAGGTACAATATGGCTTTCTCTGCCTTTTTTGCCGCGGTGCCCCTTGTTCGATGTCTGGCTTCTCGAGCTCACTTCCTCAGCACCCACAAAGTATTCTATTGAATCAAAAGTATCATTCTTACACCAGCTTACCTGAAAACACACAGTTTCCTCATGAAACACAAACTCGACTAAAACAAAACATATAATTAACGAGAAAAGCTAAATTGATAGGTTTCAGACATAAAATTATGCAAAATTGGGTACACAACCCCCAACTTCTACTTTGCGAGTCTCTAGCACACAGAAACCACAAATAAATTTTAATCACAAAAACCATTTTCGTAGTTGATCTCGCTTGCATTTAGCATATGCAATAAGCCGTTAAACCACAAGGTTACCCCTAGTGGACGGTGATGAAAATCACAAGACTCACCAGCCGTTGATTCGAATCACCTTTCAAATTCGTACCATTTGGGTCCCCGGCAATGTTGCCAAAAATGCTTCCCCTTAGGTATGGTCGTGTGTGAAATTGCTTCCCAGGCATAGGACATTCTATCGTGTAGTAACTCGGAAAACACCTAGGCCGTCTCCTCAAGGAAACAAGCAAAAATTTGAATGGTGATATGATTCAAAAGAAGCAAACTTCTTTTGATTTCAAACTTGGTGATGATTGGTTAATACTAAGAAATACTATTAGGATAAATCAGCTAAGCTTTGGATTTTATCCCATTGTGAAAAGGATTCTTGACCTAATTTAAAACATATCCAAGATCGTAATCAACCAAGCTTTGACGAAAAATATTTAACCAAGTTTGAACTTTGGAAAATGTGTTTTGATGGTAAAAGTAATTAATCAATGAATTGGCATCATGCTCATTGCAGGGACTCCAAGTGTCACTCATGCCCGAAATTCAATTCTCAAAGGTTAACCGAGGATGTTTAGAAATAACTCATCAGTTCAAAATCAATTACTTCAGTCGACAAAATAACACTAACCATTGATACCCAACTTAGGATCAAAATCACCCACTCAGGGATGAGAATTCATCCTCCGATTATGCCGCAATTAGACAACTCAGGCATATCGCGTGTTGAATTTAAAGCAAATATGAATGAGACATCAATTGAGTGGAAATAAAAATTAAATCCAATACTTTTTATCTAACAGAAAAACTAAATATTATTACCAGAGTAAAAATCGGAAGTGCTCTGTATTTGGGCTAGAAGAAAAACCCTTCTCAGAAAAAGAGCTAGCAAAACCACTAAAGACCCGATATGAAGAAGATGAGACGTACATGAAAATCCTCCCCGTTTCGGTTTTTAAGAAGAAATGGGAGGAGGGTGAGTCGGCCAATCTCTCAAAGATCCTCCCCTTTCCCCTTTACGTCTATCACCCATTTAGAGAAAATCTCCGGAAATATCTCCTAAGTTTTGGGTAGTTGAAAATTCTAAATAAATTCCCGTTCCTTGTCGTTTTTACTGAATGTGCCGGTACAAAGATGAGGATGAACTGGTAGAAGAGCTACGTGTTCACGATGAACAAGTAGAAGCAAAGATGAACCGGTAGAAAGATGTTCTGATTGGACAGAACCTCGATGAACATGTACAAAAAAAGATCAATGAACTGGTATAAGCCCATTCTGTTCAACGATGAACCGGTACAAGCTCTGTTTTAATGCCTGGTGAATCGGCACAAGTCCTGCAGGTACAATATGGCTTTCTCTGCCTTTTTTGCCGCGGTGCCCCTTGTTCGATGTCTGGCTTCTCGAGCTCACTTCCTCAGCACCCACAAAGTATTCTATTGAATCAAAAGTATCATTCTTACACCAGCTTACCTGAAAACACACAGTTTCCTCATGAAACACAAACTCGACTAAAACAAAACATATAATTAACGAGAAAAGCTAAATTGATAGGTTTCAGACATAAAATTATGCAAAATTGGGTACACAACCCCCAACTTCTACTTTGCGAGTCTCTAGCACACAGAAACCACAAATAAATTTTAATCACAAAAACCATTTTCGTAGTTGATCTCGCTTGCATTTAGCATATGCAATAAGCCGTTAAACCACAAGGTTACCCCTAGTGGACGGTGATGAAAATCACAAGACTCACCAGCCGTTGATTCGAATCACCTTTCAAATTCGTACCATTTGGGTCCCCGGCAATGTTGCCAAAAATGCTTCCCCTTAGGTATGGTCGTGTGTGAAATTGCTTCCCAGGCATAGGACATTCTATCGTGTAGTAACTCGGAAAACACCTAGGCCGTCTCCTCAAGGAAACAAGCAAAAATTTGAATGGTGATATGATTCAAAAGAAGCAAACTTCTTTTGATTTCAAACTTGGTGATGATTGGTTAATACTAAGAAATACTATTAGGATAAATCAGCTAAGCTTTGGATTTTATCCCATTGTGAAAAGGATTCTTGACCTAATTTAAAACATATCCAAGATCGTAATCAACCAAGCTTTGACGAAAAATATTTAACCAAGTTTGAACTTTGGAAAATGTGTTTTGATGGTAAAAGTAATTAATCAATGAATTGGCATCATGCTCATTGCAGGGACTCCAAGTGTCACTCATGCCCGAAATTCAATTCTCAAAGGTTAACCGAGGATGTTTAGAAATAACTCATCAGTTCAAAATCAATTACTTCAGTCGACAAAATAACACTAACCATTGATACCCAACTTAGGATCAAAATCACCCACTCAGGGATGAGAATTCATCCTCCGATTATGCCGCAATTAGACAACTCAGGCATATCGCGTGTTGAATTTAAAGCAAATATGAATGAGACATCAATTGAGTGGAAATAAAAATTAAATCCAATACTTTTTATCTAACAGAAAAACTAAATATTATTACCAGAGTAAAAATCGGAAGTGCTCTGTATTTGGGCTAGAAGAAAAACCCTTCTCAGAAAAAGAGCTAGCAAAACCACTAAAGACCCGATATGAAGAAGATGAGACGTACATGAAAATCCTCCCCGTTTCGGTTTTTAAGAAGAAATGGGAGGAGGGTGAGTCGGCCAATCTCTCAAAGATCCTCCCCTTTCCCCTTTACGTCTATCACCCATTTAGAGAAAATCTCCGGAAATATCTCCTAAGTTTTGGGTAGTTGAAAATTCTAAATAAATTCCCGTTCCTTGTCGTTTTTACTGAATGTGCCGGTACAAAGATGAGGATGAACTGGTAGAAGAGCTACGTGTTCACGATGAACAAGTAGAAGCAAAGATGAACCGGTAGAAAGATGTTCTGATTGGACAGAACCTCGATGAACATGTACAAAAAAAGATCAATGAACTGGTATAAGCCCATTCTGTTCAACGATGAACCGGTACAAGCTCTGTTTTAATGCCTGGTGAATCGGCACAAGTCCTGCAGGTACAATATGGCTTTCTCTGCCTTTTTTGCCGCGGTGCCCCTTGTTCGATGTCTGGCTTCTCGAGCTCACTTCCTCAGCACCCACAAAGTATTCTATTGAATCAAAAGTATCATTCTTACACCAGCTTACCTGAAAACACACAGTTTCCTCATAAAACACAAACTCGACTAAAACAAAACATATAATTAACGAGAAAAGCTAAATTGATAGGTTTCAGACATAAAATTATGCAAAATTGGGTACACAACCCCCAACTTCTACTTTGCGAGTCTCTAGCACACAGAAACCACAAATAAATTTTAATCACAAAAACCATTTTCGTAGTTGATCTCGCTTGCATTTAGCATATGCAATAAGCCGTTAAACCACAAGGTTACCCCTAGTGGACGGTGATGAAAATCACAAGACTCACCAGCCGTTGATTCGAATCACCTTTCAAATTCGTACCATTTGGGTCCCCGGCAATGTTGCCAAAAATGCTTCCCCTTAGGTATGGTCGTGTGTGAAATTGCTTCCCAGGCATAGGACATTCTATCGTGTAGTAACTCGGAAAACACCTAGGCCGTCTCCTCAAGGAAACAAGCAAAAATTTGAATGGTGATATGATTCAAAAGAAGCAAACTTCTTTTGATTTCAAACTTGGTGATGATTGGTTAATACTAAGAAATACTATTAGGATAAATCAGCTAAGCTTTGGATTTTATCCCATTGTGAAAAGGATTCTTGACCTAATTTAAAACATATCCAAGATCGTAATCAACCAAGCTTTGACGAAAAATATTTAACCAAGTTTGAACTTTGGAAAATGTGTTTTGATGGTAAAAGTAATTAATCAATGAATTGGCATCATGCTCATTGCAGGGACTCCAAGTGTCACTCATGCCCGAAATTCAATTCTCAAAGGTTAACCGAGGATGTTTAGAAATAACTCATCAGTTCAAAATCAATTACTTCAGTCGACAAAATAACACTAACCATTGATACCCAACTTAGGATCAAAATCACCCACTCAGGGATGAGAATTCATCCTCCGATTATGCCGCAATTAGACAACTCAGGCATATCGCGTGTTGAATTTAAAGCAAATATGAATGAGACATCAATTGAGTGGAAATAAAAATTAAATCCAATACTTTTTATCTAACAGAAAAACTAAATATTATTACCAGAGTAAAAATCGGAAGTGCTCTGTATTTGGGCTAGAAGAAAAACCCTTCTCAGAAAAAGAGCTAGCAAAACCACTAAAGACCCGATATGAAGAAGATGAGACGTACATGAAAATCCTCCCCGTTTCGGTTTTTAAGAAGAAATGGGAGGAGGGTGAGTCGACCAATCTCTCAAAGATCCTCCCCTTTCCCCTTTACGTCTATCACCCATTTAGAGAAAATCTCCGGAAATATCTCCTAAGTTTTGGGTAGTTGAAAATTCTAAATAAATTCCCGTTCCTTGTCGTTTTTACTGAATGTGCCGGTACAAAGATGAGGATGAACTGGTAGAAGAGCTACGTGTTCACGATGAACAAGTAGAAGCAAAGATGAACCGGTAGAAAGATGTTCTGATTGGACAGAACCTCGATGAACATGTACAAAAAAAGATCAATGAACTGGTATAAGCCCATTCTGTTCAACGATGAACCGGTACAAGCTCTGTTTTAATGCCTGGTGAATCGGCACAAGTCCTGCAGGTACAATATGGCTTTCTCTGCCTTTTTTGCCGCGGTGCCCCTTGTTCGATGTCTGGCTTCTCGAGCTCACTTCCTCAGCACCCACAAAGTATTCTATTGAATCAAAAGTATCATTCTTACACCAGCTTACCTGAAAACACACAGTTTCCTCATAAAACACAAACTCGACTAAAACAAAACATATAATTAGCGAGAAAAGCTAAATTGATAGGTTTCAGACATAAAATTATGCAAAATTGGGTACACAACCCCCAACTTCTACTTTGCGAGTCTCTAGCACACAGAAACCACAAATAAATTTTAATCACAAAAACCATTTTCGTAGTTGATCTCGCTTGCATTTAGCATATGCAATAAGCCGTTAAACCACAAGGTTACCCCTAGTGGACGGTGATGAAAATCACAAGACTCACCAGCCGTTGATTCGAATCACCTTTCAAATTCGTACCATTTGGGTCCCCGGCAATGTTGCCAAAAATGCTTCCCCTTAGGTATGGTCGTGTGTGAAATTGCTTCCCAGGCATAGGACATTCTATCGTGTAGTAACTCGGAAAACACCTAGGCCGTCTCCTCAAGGAAACAAGCAAAAATTTGAATGGTGATATGATTCAAAAGAAGCAAACTTCTTTTGATTTCAAACTTGGTGATGATTGGTTAATACTAAGAAATACTATTAGGATAAATCAGCTAAGCTTTGGATTTTATCCCATTGTGAAAAGGATTCTTGACCTAATTTAAAACATATCCAAGATCGTAATCAACCAAGCTTTGACGAAAAATATTTAACCAAGTTTGAACTTTGGAAAATGTGTTTTGATGGTAAAAGTAATTAATCAATGAATTGGCATCATGCTCATTGCAGGGACTCCAAGTGTCACTCATGCCCGAAATTCAATTCTCAAAGGTTAACCGAGGATGTTTAGAAATAACTCATCAGTTCAAAATCAATTACTTCAGTCGACAAAATAACACTAACCATTGATACCCAACTTAGGATCAAAATCACCCACTCAGGGATGAGAATTCATCCTCCGATTATGCCGCAATTAGACAACTCAGGCATATCGCGTGTTGAATTTAAAGCAAATATGAATGAGACATCAATTGAGTGGAAATAAAAATTAAATCCAATACTTTTTATCTAACAGAAAAACTAAATATTATTACCAGAGTAAAAATCGGAAGTGCTCTGTATTTGGGCTAGAAGAAAAACCCTTCTCAGAAAAAGAGCTAGCAAAACCACTAAAGACCCGATATGAAGAAGATGAGACGTACATGAAAATCCTACCCGTTTCGGTTTTTAAGAAGAAATGGGAGGAGGGTGAGTCGGCCAATCTCTCAAAGATCCTCCCCTTTCCCCTTTACGTCTATCACCCATTTAGAGAAAATCTCCGGAAATATCTCCTAAGTTTTGGGTAGTTGAAAATTCTAAATAAATTCCCGTTCCTTGTCGTTTTTACTGAATGTGCCGGTACAAAGATGAGGATGAACTGGTAGAAGAGCTACGTGTTCACGATGAACAAGTAGAAGCAAAGATGAACCGGTAGAAAGATGTTCTGATTGGACAGAACCTCGATGAACATGTACAAAAAAAGATTAATGAACTGGTATAAGCCCATTCTGTTCAACGATGAACCGGTACAAGCTCTGTTTTAATGCCTGGTGAATCGGCACAAGTCCTGCAGGTACAATATGGCTTTCTCTGCCTTTTTTGCCGCGGTGCCCCTTGTTCGATGTCTGGCTTCTCGAGCTCACTTCCTCAGCACCCACAAAGTATTCTATTGAATCAAAAGTATCATTCTTACACCAGCTTACTTGAAAACACACAGTTTCCTCATAAAACACAAACTCGACTAAAACAAAACATATAATTAACGAGAAAAGCTAAATTGATAGGTTTCAGACATAAAATTATGCAAAATTGGGTACACAACCCCCAACTTCTACTTTGCGAGTCTCTAGCACACAGAAACCACAAATAAATTTTAATCACAAAAACCATTTTCGTAGTTGATCTCGCTTGCATTTAGCATATGCAATAAGCCGTTAAACCACAAGGTTACCCCTAGTGGACGGTGATGAAAATCACAAGACTCACCAGCCGTTGATTCGAATCACCTTTCAAATTCGTACCATTTGGGTCCCCGGCAATGTTGCCAAAAATGCTTCCCCTTAGGTATGGTCGTGTGTGAAATTGCTTCCCAGGCATAGGACATTCTATCGTGTAGTAACTCGGAAAACACCTAGGCCGTCTCCTCAAGGAAACAAGCAAAAATTTGAATGGTGATATGATTCAAAAGAAGCAAACTTCTTTTGATTTCAAACTTGGTGATGATTGGTTAATACTAAGAAATACTATTAGGATAAATCAGCTTAGCTTTGGATTTTATCCCATTGTGAAAAGGATTCTTGACCTAATTTAAAACATATCCAAGATCGTAATCAACCAAGCTTTGACGAAAAATATTTAACCAAGTTTGAACTTTGGAAAATGTGTTTTGATGGTAAAAGTAATTAATCAATGAATTGGCATCATGCTCATTGCAGGGACTCCAAGTGTCACTCATGCCCGAAATTCAATTCTCAAAGGTTAACCGAGGATGTTTAGAAATAACTCATCAGTTCAAAATCAATTACTTCAGTCGACAAAATAACACTAACCATTGATACCCAACTTAGGATCAAAATCACCCACTCAGGGATGAGAATTCATCCTCCGATTATGCCGCAATTAGACAACTCAGGCATATCGCGTGTTGAATTTAAAGCAAATATGAATGAGACATCAATTGAGTGGAAATAAAAATTAAATCCAATACTTTTTATCTAAGAGAAAAACTAAATATTATTACCAGAGTAAAAATCGGAAGTGCTCTGTATTTGGGCTAGAAGAAAAACCCTTCTCAGAAAAAGAGCTAGCAAAACCACTAAAGACCCGATATGAAGAAGATGAGACGTACATGAAAATCCTCCCCGTTTCGGTTTTTAAGAAGAAATGGGAGGAGGGTGAGTCGGCCAATCTCTCAAAGATCCTCCCCTTTCCCCTTTACGTCTATCACCCATTTAGAGAAAATCTCCGGAAATATCTCCTAAGTTTTGGGTAGTTGAAAATTCTAAATAAATTCCCGTTCCTTGTCGTTTTTACTGAATGTGCCGGTACAAAGATGAGGATGAACTGGTAGAAGAGCTACGTGTTCACGATGAACAAGTAGAAGCAAAGATGAACCGGTAGAAAGATGTTCTGATTGGACAGAACCTCGATGAACATGTACAAAAAAAGATCAATGAACTGGTATAAGCCCATTCTGTTCAACGATGAACCGGTACAAGCTTTGTTTTAATGCCTGGTGAATCGGCACAAGTCCTGCAGGTACAATATGGCTTTCTCTGCCTTTTTTGCCGCGGTGCCCCTTGTTCGATGTCTGGCTTCTCGAGCTCACTTCCTCAGCACCCACAAAGTATTCTATTGAATCAAAAGTATCATTCTTACACCAGCTTACCTGAAAACACACAGTTTCCTCATAAAACACAAACTCGACTAAAACAAAACATATAATTAACGAGAAAAGCTAAATTGATAGGTTTCAGACATAAAATTATGCAAAATTGGGTACACAACCCCCAACTTCTACTTTGCGAGTCTCTAGCACACAGAAACCACAAATAAATTTTAATCACAAAAACCATTTTCGTAGTTGATCTCGCTTGCATTTAGCATATGCAATAAGCCGTTAAACCACAAGGTTACCCCTAGTGGACGGTGATGAAAATCACAAGACTCACCAGCCGTTGATTCGAATCACCTTTCAAATTCGTACCATTTGGGTCCCCGGCAATGTTGCCAAAAATGCTTCCCCTTAGGTATGGTCGTGTGTGAAATTGCTTCCCAGGCATAGGACATTCTATCGTGTAGTAACTCGGAAAACACCTAGGCCGTCTCCTCAAGGAAACAAGCAAAAATTTGAATGGTGATATGATTCAAAAGAAGCAAACTTCTTTTGATTTCAAACTTGGTGATGATTGGTTAATACTAAGAAATACTATTAGGATAAATCAGCTAAGCTTTGGATTTTATCCCATTGTGAAAAGGATTCTTGACCTAATTTAAAACATATCCAAGATCGTAATCAACCAAGCTTTGACGAAAAATATTTAACCAAGTTTGAACTTTGGAAAATGTGTTTTGATGGTAAAAGTAATTAATCAATGAATTGGCATCATGCTCATTGCAGGGACTCCAAGTGTCACTCATGCCCGAAATTCAATTCTCAAAGGTTAACCGAGGATGTTTAGAAATAACTCATCAGTTCAAAATCAATTACTTCAGTCGACAAAATAACACTAACCATTGATACCCAACTTAGGATCAAAATCACCCACTCAGGGATGAGAATTCATCCTCCGATTATGCCGCAATTAGACAACTCAGGCATATCGCGTGTTGAATTTAAAGCAAATATGAATGAGACATCAATTGAGTGGAAATAAAAATTAAATCCAATACTTTTTATCTAAGAGAAAAACTAAATATTATTACCAGAGTAAAAATCGGAAGTGCTCTGTATTTGGGCTAGAAGAAAAACCCTTCTCAGAAAAAGAGCTAGCAAAACCACTAAAGACCCGATATGAAGAAGATGAGACGTACATGAAAATCCTCCCCGTTTCGGTTTTTAAGAAGAAATGGGAGGAGGGTGAGTCGGCCAATCTCTCAAAGATCCTCCCCTTTCCCCTTTACGTCTATCACCCATTTAGAGAAAATCTCCGGAAATATCTCCTAAGTTTTGGGTAGTTGAAAATTCTAAATAAATTCCCGTTCCTTGTCGTTTTTACTGAATGTGCCGGTACAAAGATGAGGATGAACTGGTAGAAGAGCTACGTGTTCACGATGAACAAGTAGAAGCAAAGATGAACCGGTAGAAAGATGTTCTGATTGGACAGAACCTCGATGAACATGTACAAAAAAAGATCAATGAACTGGTATAAGCCCATTCTGTTCAACGATGAACCGGTACAAGCTCTGTTTTAATGCCTGGTGAATCGGCACAAGTCCTGCAGGTACAATATGGCTTTCTCTGCCTTTTTTGCCGCGGTGCCCCTTGTTCGATGTCTGGCTTCTCGAGCTCACTTCCTCAGCACCCACAAAGTATTCTATTGAATCAAAAGTATCATTCTTACACCAGCTTACCTGAAAACACACAGTTTCCTCATAAAACACAAACTCGACTAAAACAAAACATATAATTAGCGAGAAAAGCTAAATTGATAGGTTTCAGACATAAAATTATGCAAAATTGGGTACACAACCCCCAACTTCTACTTTGCGAGTCTCTAGCACACAGAAACCACAAATAAATTTTAATCACAAAAACCATTTTCGTAGTTGATCTCGCTTGCATTTAGCATATGCAATAAGCCGTTAAACCACAAGGTTACCCCTAGTGGACGGTGATGAAAATCACAAGACTCACCAGCCGTTGATTCGAATCACCTTTCAAATTCGTACCATTTGGGTCCCCGGCAATGTTGCCAAAAATGCTTCCCCTTAGGTATGGTCGTGTGTGAAATTGCTTCCCAGGCATAGGACATTCTATCGTGTAGTAACTCGGAAAACACCTAGGCCGTCTCCTCAAGGAAACAAGCAAAAATTTGAATGGTGATATGATTCAAAAGAAGCAAACTTCTTTTGATTTCAAACTTGGTGATGATTGGTTAATACTAAGAAATACTATTAGGATAAATCAGCTAAGCTTTGGATTTTATCCCATTGTGAAAAGGATTCTTGACCTAATTTAAAACATATCCAAGATCGTAATCAACCAAGCTTTGACGAAAAATATTTAACCAAGTTTGAACTTTGGAAAATGTGTTTTGATGGTAAAAGTAATTAATCAATGAATTGGCATCATGCTCATTGCAGGGACTCCAAGTGTCACTCATGCCCGAAATTCAATTCTCAAAGGTTAACCGAGGATGTTTAGAAATAACTCATCAGTTCAAAATCAATTACTTCAGTCGACAAAATAACACTAACCATTGATACCCAACTTAGGATCAAAATCACCCACTCAGGGATGAGAATTCATCCTCCGATTATGCCGCAATTAGACAACTCAGGCATATCGCGTGTTGAATTTAAAGCAAATATGAATGAGACATCAATTGAGTGGAAATAAAAATTAAATCCAATACTTTTTATCTAACAGAAAAACTAAATATTATTACCAGAGTAAAAATCGGAAGTGCTCTGTATTTG
Organism: Ilex aquifolium; assembly: GCA_951799425.1. NCBI lineage: Eukaryota > Viridiplantae > Streptophyta > Magnoliopsida > Aquifoliales > Aquifoliaceae > Ilex > Ilex aquifolium. The sequence goes on from OX637400.1 coordinate 24,502,216, forward strand.
GGCTAGAAGAAAAACCCTTCTCAGAAAAAGAGCTAGCAAAACCACTAAAGACCCGATATGAAGAAGATGAGACGTACATGAAAATCCTCCCCGTTTCGGTTTTTAAGAAGAAATGGGAGGAGGGTGAGTCGGCCAATCTCTCAAAGATCCTCCCCTTTCCCCTTTACGTCTATCACCCATTTAGAGAAAATCTCCGGAAATATCTCCTAAGTTTTGGGTAGTTGAAAATTCTAAATAAATTCCCGTTCCTTGTCGTTTTTACTGAATGTGCCGGTACAAAGATGAGGATGAACTGGTAGAAGAGCTACGTGTTCACGATGAACAAGTAGAAGCAAAGATGAACCGGTAGAAAGATGTTCTGATTGGACAGAACCTCGATGAACATGTACAAAAAAAGATCAATGAACTGGTATAAGCCCATTCTGTTCAACGATGAACCGGTACAAGCTCTGTTTTAATGCCTGGTGAATCGGCACAAGTCCTGCAGGTACAATATGGCTTTCTCTGCCTTTTTTGCCGCGGTGCCCCTTGTTCGATGTCTGGCTTCTCGAGCTCACTTCCTCAGCACCCACAAAGTATTCTATTGAATCAAAAGTATCATTCTTACACCAGCTTACCTGAAAACACACAGTTTCCTCATAAAACACAAACTCGACTAAAACAAAACATATAATTAACGAGAAAAGCTAAATTGATAGGTTTCAGACATAAAATTATGCAAAATTGGGTACACAACCCCCAACTTCTACTTTGCGAGTCTCTAGCACACAGAAACCACAAATAAATTTTAATCACAAAAACCATTTTCGTAGTTGATCTCGCTTGCATTTAGCATATGCAATAAGCCGTTAAACCACAAGGTTACCCCTAGTGGACGGTGATGAAAATCACAAGACTCACCAGCCGTTGATTCGAATCACCTTTCAAATTCGTACCATTTGGGTCCCCGGCAATGTTGCCAAAAATGCTTCCCCTTAGGTATGGTCGTGTGTGAAATTGCTTCCCAGGCATAGGACATTCTATCGTGTAGTAACTCGGAAAACACCTAGGCCGTCTCCTCAAGGAAACAAGCAAAAATTTGAATGGTGATATGATTCAAAAGAAGCAAACTTCTTTTGATTTCAAACTTGGTGATGATTGGTTAATACTAAGAAATACTATTAGGATAAATCAGCTTAGCTTTGGATTTTATCCCATTGTGAAAAGGATTCTTGACCTAATTTAAAACATATCCAAGATCGTAATCAACCAAGCTTTGACGAAAAATATTTAACCAAGTTTGAACTTTGGAAAATGTGTTTTGATGGTAAAAGTAATTAATCAATGAATTGGCATCATGCTCATTGCAGGGACTCCAAGTGTCACTCATGCCCGAAATTCAATTCTCAAAGGTTAACCGAGGATGTTTAGAAATAACTCATCAGTTCAAAATCAATTACTTCAGTCGACAAAATAACACTAACCATTGATACCCAACTTAGGATCAAAATCACCCACTCAGGGATGAGAATTCATCCTCCGATTATGCCGCAATTAGACAACTCAGGCATATCGCGTGTTGAATTTAAAGCAAATATGAATGAGACATCAATTGAGTGGAAATAAAAATTAAATCCAATACTTTTTATCTAAGAGAAAAACTAAATATTATTACCAGAGTAAAAATCGGAAGTGCTCTGTATTTGGGCTAGAAGAAAAACCCTTCTCAGAAAAAGAGCTAGCAAAACCACTAAAGACCCGATATGAAGAAGATGAGACGTACATGAAAATCCTCCCCGTTTCGGTTTTTAAGAAGAAATGGGAGGAGGGTGAGTCGGCCAATCTCTCAAAGATCCTCCCCTTTCCCCTTTACGTCTATCACCCATTTAGAGAAAATCTCCGGAAATATCTCCTAAGTTTTGGGTAGTTGAAAATTCTAAATAAATTCCCGTTCCTTGTCGTTTTTACTGAATGTGCCGGTACAAAGATGAGGATGAACTGGTAGAAGAGCTACGTGTTCACGATGAACAAGTAGAAGCAAAGATGAACCGGTAGAAAGATGTTCTGATTGGACAGAACCTCGATGAACATGTACAAAAAAAGATCAATGAACTGGTATAAGCCCATTCTGTTCAACGATGAACCGGTACAAGCTCTGTTTTAATGCCTGGTGAATCGGCACAAGTCCTGCAGGTACAATATGGCTTTCTCTGCCTTTTTTGCCGCGGTGCCCCTTGTTCGATGTCTGGCTTCTCGAGCTCACTTCCTCAGCACCCACAAAGTATTCTATTGAATCAAAAGTATCATTCTTACACCAGCTTACCTGAAAACACACAGTTTCCTCATAAAACACAAACTCGACTAAAACAAAACATATAATTAACGAGAAAAGCTAAATTGATAGGTTTCAGACATAAAATTATGCAAAATTGGGTACACAACCCCCAACTTCTACTTTGCGAGTCTCTAGCACACAGAAACCACAAATAAATTTTAATCACAAAAACCATTTTCGTAGTTGATCTCGCTTGCATTTAGCATATGCAATAAGCCGTTAAACCACAAGGTTACCCCTAGTGGACGGTGATGAAAATCACAAGACTCACCAGCCGTTGATTCGAATCACCTTTCAAATTCGTACCATTTGGGTCCCCGGCAATGTTGCCAAAAATGCTTCCCCTTAGGTATGGTCGTGTGTGAAATTGCTTCCCAGGCATAGGACATTCTATCGTGTAGTAACTCGGAAAACACCTAGGCCGTCTCCTCAAGGAAACAAGCAAAAATTTGAATGGTGATATGATTCAAAAGAAGCAAACTTCTTTTGATTTCAAACTTGGTGATGATTGGTTAATACTAAGAAATACTATTAGGATAAATCAGCTAAGCTTTGGATTTTATCCCATTGTGAAAAGGATTCTTGACCTAATTTAAAACATATCCAAGATCGTAATCAACCAAGCTTTGACGAAAAATATTTAACCAAGTTTGAACTTTGGAAAATGTGTTTTGATGGTAAAAGTAATTAATCAATGAATTGGCATCATGCTCATTGCAGGGACTCCAAGTGTCACTCATGCCCGAAATTCAATTCTCAAAGGTTAACCGAGGATGTTTAGAAATAACTCATCAGTTCAAAATCAATTACTTCAGTCGACAAAATAACACTAACCATTGATACCCAACTTAGGATCAAAATCACCCACTCAGGGATGAGAATTCATCCTCCGATTATGCCGCAATTAGACAACTCAGGCATATCGCGTGTTGAATTTAAAGCAAATATGAATGAGACATCAATTGAGTGGAAATAAAAATTAAATCCAATACTTTTTATCTAACAGAAAAACTAAATATTATTACCAGAGTAAAAATCGGAAGTGCTCTGTATTTGGGCTAGAAGAAAAACCCTTCTCAGAAAAAGAGCTAGCAAAACCACTAAAGACCCGATATGAAGAAGATGAGACGTACATGAAAATCCTCCCCGTTTCGGTTTTTAAGAAGAAATGGGAGGAGGGTGAGTCGGCCAATCTCTCAAAGATCCTCCCCTTTCCCCTTTACGTCTATCACCCATTTAGAGAAAATCTCCGGAAATATCTCCTAAGTTTTGGGTAGTTGAAAATTCTAAATAAATTCCCGTTCCTTGTCGTTTTTACTGAATGTGCCGGTACAAAGATGAGGATGAACTGGTAGAAGAGCTACGTGTTCACGATGAACAAGTAGAAGCAAAGATGAACCGGTAGAAAGATGTTCTGATTGGACAGAACCTCGATGAACATGTACAAAAAAAGATCAATGAACTGGTATAAGCCCATTCTGTTCAACGATGAACCGGTACAAGCTCTGTTTTAATGCCTGGTGAATCGGCACAAGTCCTGCAGGTACAATATGGCTTTCTCTGCCTTTTTTGCCGCGGTGCCCCTTGTTCGATGTCTGGCTTCTCGAGCTCACTTCCTCAGCACCCACAAAGTATTCTATTGAATCAAAAGTATCATTCTTACACCAGCTTACCTGAAAACACACAGTTTCCTCATGAAACACAAACTCGACTAAAACAAAACATATAATTAACGAGAAAAGCTAAATTGATAGGTTTCAGACATAAAATTATGCAAAATTGGGTACACAACCCCCAACTTCTACTTTGCGAGTCTCTAGCACACAGAAACCACAAATAAATTTTAATCACAAAAACCATTTTCGTAGTTGATCTCGCTTGCATTTAGCATATGCAATAAGCCGTTAAACCACAAGGTTACCCCTAGTGGACGGTGATGAAAATCACAAGACTCACCAGCCGTTGATTCGAATCACCTTTCAAATTCGTACCATTTGGGTCCCCGGCAATGTTGCCAAAAATGCTTCCCCTTAGGTATGGTCGTGTGTGAAATTGCTTCCCAGGCATAGGACATTCTATCGTGTAGTAACTCGGAAAACACCTAGGCCGTCTCCTCAAGGAAACAAGCAAAAATTTGAATGGTGATATGATTCAAAAGAAGCAAACTTCTTTTGATTTCAAACTTGGTGATGATTGGTTAATACTAAGAAATACTATTAGGATAAATCAGCTAAGCTTTGGATTTTATCCCATTGTGAAAAGGATTCTTGACCTAATTTAAAACATATCCAAGATCGTAATCAACCAAGCTTTGACGAAAAATATTTAACCAAGTTTGAACTTTGGAAAATGTGTTTTGATGGTAAAAGTAATTAATCAATGAATTGGCATCATGCTCATTGCAGGGACTCCAAGTGTCACTCATGCCCGAAATTCAATTCTCAAAGGTTAACCGAGGATGTTGAGAAATAACTCATCAGTTCAAAATCAATTACTTCAGTCGACAAAATAACACTAACCATTGATACCCAACTTAGGATCAAAATCACCCACTCAGGGATGAGAATTCATCCTCCGATTATGCCGCAATTAGACAACTCAGGCATATCGCGTGTTGAATTTAAAGCAAATATGAATGAGACATCAATTGAGTGGAAATAAAAATTAAATCCAATACTTTTTATCTAACAGAAAAACTAAATATTATTACCAGAGTAAAAATCGGAAGTGCTCTGTATTTGGGCTAGAAGAAAAACCCTTCTCAGAAAAAGAGCTAGCAAAACCACTAAAGACCCGATATGAAGAAGATGAGACGTACATGAAAATCCTCCCCGTTTCGGTTTTTAAGAAGAAATGGGAGGAGGGTGAGTCGGCCAATCTCTCAAAGATCCTCCCCTTTCCCCTTTACGTCTATCACCCATTTAGAGAAAATCTCCGGAAATATCTCCTAAGTTTTGGGTAGTTGAAAATTCTAAATAAATTCCCGTTCCTTGTCGTTTTTACTGAATGTGCCGGTACAAAGATGAGGATGAACTGGTAGAAGAGCTACGTGTTCACGATGAACAAGTAGAAGCAAAGATGAACCGGTAGAAAGATGTTCTGATTGGACAGAACCTCGATGAACATGTACAAAAAAAGATCAATGAACTGGTATAAGCCCATTCTGTTCAACGATGAACCGGTACAAGCTCTGTTTTAATGCCTGGTGAATCGGCACAAGTCCTGCAGGTACAATATGGCTTTCTCTGCCTTTTTTGCCGCGGTGCCCCTTGTTCGATGTCTGGCTTCTCGAGCTCACTTCCTCAGCACCCACAAAGTATTCTATTGAATCAAAAGTATCATTCTTACACCAGCTTACCTGAAAACACACAGTTTCCTCATGAAACACAAACTCGACTAAAACAAAACATATAATTAACGAGAAAAGCTAAATTGATAGGTTTCAGACATAAAATTATGCAAAATTGGGTACACAACCCCCAACTTCTACTTTGCGAGTCTCTAGCACACAGAAACCACAAATAAATTTTAATCACAAAAACCATTTTCGTAGTTGATCTCGCTTGCATTTAGCATATGCAATAAGCCGTTAAACCACAAGGTTACCCCTAGTGGACGGTGATGAAAATCACAAGACTCACCAGCCGTTGATTCGAATCACCTTTCAAATTCGTACCATTTGGGTCCCCGGCAATGTTGCCAAAAATGCTTCCCCTTAGGTATGGTCGTGTGTGAAATTGCTTCCCAGGCATAGGACATTCTATCGTGTAGTAACTCGGAAAACACCTAGGCCGTCTCCTCAAGGAAACAAGCAAAAATTTGAATGGTGATATGATTCAAAAGAAGCAAACTTCTTTTGATTTCAAACTTGGTGATGATTGGTTAATACTAAGAAATACTATTAGGATAAATCAGCTAAGCTTTGGATTTTATCCCATTGTGAAAAGGATTCTTGACCTAATTTAAAACATATCCAAGATCGTAATCAACCAAGCTTTGACGAAAAATATTTAACCAAGTTTGAACTTTGGAAAATGTGTTTTGATGGTAAAAGTAATTAATCAATGAATTGGCATCATGCTCATTGCAGGGACTCCAAGTGTCACTCATGCCCGAAATTCAATTCTCAAAGGTTAACCGAGGATGTTTAGAAATAACTCATCAGTTCAAAATCAATTACTTCAGTCGACAAAATAACACTAACCATTGATACCCAACTTAGGATCAAAATCACCCACTCAGGGATGAGAATTCATCCTCCGATTATGCCGCAATTAGACAACTCAGGCATATCGCGTGTTGAATTTAAAGCAAATATGAATGAGACATCAATTGAGTGGAAATAAAAATTAAATCCAATACTTTTTATCTAACAGAAAAACTAAATATTATTACCAGAGTAAAAATCGGAAGTGCTCTGTATTTGGGCTAGAAGAAAAACCCTTCTCAGAAAAAGAGCTAGCAAAACCACTAAAGACCCGATATGAAGAAGATGAGACGTACATGAAAATCCTCCCCGTTTCGGTTTTTAAGAAGAAATGGGAGGAGGGTGAGTCGGCCAATCTCTCAAAGATCCTCCCCTTTCCCCTTTACGTCTATCACCCATTTAGAGAAAATCTCCGGAAATATCTCCTAAGTTTTGGGTAGTTGAAAATTCTAAATAAATTCCCGTTCCTTGTCGTTTTTACTGAATGTGCCGGTACAAAGATGAGGATGAACTGGTAGAAGAGCTACGTGTTCACGATGAACAAGTAGAAGCAAAGATGAACCGGTAGAAAGATGTTCTGATTGGACAGAACCTCGATGAACATGTACAAAAAAAGATCAATGAACTGGTATAAGCCCATTCTGTTCAACGATGAACCGGTACAAGCTCTGTTTTAATGCCTGGTGAATCGGCACAAGTCCTGCAGGTACAATATGGCTTTCTCTGCCTTTTTTGCCGCGGTGCCCCTTGTTCGATGTCTGGCTTCTCGAGCTCACTTCCTCAGCACCCACAAAGTATTCTATTGAATCAAAAGTATCATTCTTACACCAGCTTACCTGAAAACACACAGTTTCCTCATGAAACACAAACTCGACTAAAACAAAACATATAATTAACGAGAAAAGCTAAATTGATAGGTTTCAGACATAAAATTATGCAAAATTGGGTACACAACCCCCAACTTCTACTTTGCGAGTCTCTAGCACACAGAAACCACAAATAAATTTTAATCACAAAAACCATTTTCGTAGTTGATCTCGCTTGCATTTAGCATATGCAATAAGCCGTTAAACCACAAGGTTACCCCTAGTGGACGGTGATGAAAATCACAAGACTCACCAGCCGTTGATTCGAATCACCTTTCAAATTCGTACCATTTGGGTCCCCGGCAATGTTGCCAAAAATGCTTCCCCTTAGGTATGGTCGTGTGTGAAATTGCTTCCCAGGCATAGGACATTCTATCGTGTAGTAACTCGGAAAACACCTAGGCCGTCTCCTCAAGGAAACAAGCAAAAATTTGAATGGTGATATGATTCAAAAGAAGCAAACTTCTTTTGATTTCAAACTTGGTGATGATTGGTTAATACTAAGAAATACTATTAGGATAAATCAGCTAAGCTTTGGATTTTATCCCATTGTGAAAAGGATTCTTGACCTAATTTAAAACATATCCAAGATCGTAATCAACCAAGCTTTGACGAAAAATATTTAACCAAGTTTGAACTTTGGAAAATGTGTTTTGATGGTAAAAGTAATTAATCAATGAATTGGCATCATGCTCATTGCAGGGACTCCAAGTGTCACTCATGCCCGAAATTCAATTCTCAAAGGTTAACCGAGGATGTTTAGAAATAACTCATCAGTTCAAAATCAATTACTTCAGTCGACAAAATAACACTAACCATTGATACCCAACTTAGGATCAAAATCACCCACTCAGGGATGAGAATTCATCCTCCGATTATGCCGCAATTAGACAACTCAGGCATATCGCGTGTTGAATTTAAAGCAAATATGAATGAGACATCAATTGAGTGGAAATAAAAATTAAATCCAATACTTTTTATCTAACAGAAAAACTAAATATTATTACCAGAGTAAAAATCGGAAGTGCTCTGTATTTGGGCTAGAAGAAAAACCCTTCTCAGAAAAAGAGCTAGCAAAACCACTAAAGACCCGATATGAAGAAGATGAGACGTACATGAAAATCCTCCCCGTTTCGGTTTTTAAGAAGAAATGGGAGGAGGGTGAGTCGGCCAATCTCTCAAAGATCCTCCCCTTTCCCCTTTACGTCTATCACCCATTTAGAGAAAATCTCCGGAAATATCTCCTAAGTTTTGGGTAGTTGAAAATTCTAAATAAATTCCCGTTCCTTGTCGTTTTTACTGAATGTGCCGGTACAAAGATGAGGATGAACTGGTAGAAGAGCTACGTGTTCACGATGAACAAGTAGAAGCAAAGATGAACCGGTAGAAAGATGTTCTGATTGGACAGAACCTCGATGAACATGTACAAAAAAAGATCAATGAACTGGTATAAGCCCATTCTGTTCAACGATGAACCGGTACAAGCTCTGTTTTAATGCCTGGTGAATCGGCACAAGTCCTGCAGGTACAATATGGCTTTCTCTGCCTTTTTTGCCGCGGTGCCCCTTGTTCGATGTCTGGCTTCTCGAGCTCACTTCCTCAGCACCCACAAAGTATTCTATTGAATCAAAAGTATCATTCTTACACCAGCTTACCTGAAAACACACAGTTTCCTCATGAAACACAAACTCGACTAAAACAAAACATATAATTAACGAGAAAAGCTAAATTGATAGGTTTCAGACATAAAATTATGCAAAATTGGGTACACAACCCCCAACTTCTACTTTGCGAGTCTCTAGCACACAGAAACCACAAATAAATTTTAATCACAAAAACCATTTTCGTAGTTGATCTCGCTTGCATTTAGCATATGCAATAAGCCGTTAAACCACAAGGTTACCCCTAGTGGACGGTGATGAAAATCACAAGACTCACCAGCCGTTGATTCGAATCACCTTTCAAATTCGTACCATTTGGGTCCCCGGCAATGTTGCCAAAAATGCTTCCCCTTAGGTATGGTCGTGTGTGAAATTGCTTCCCAGGCATAGGACATTCTATCGTGTAGTAACTCGGAAAACACCTAGGCCGTCTCCTCAAGGAAACAAGCAAAAATTTGAATGGTGATATGATTCAAAAGAAGCAAACTTCTTTTGATTTCAAACTTGGTGATGATTGGTTAATACTAAGAAATACTATTAGGATAAATCAGCTAAGCTTTGGATTTTATCCCATTGTGAAAAGGATTCTTGACCTAATTTAAAACATATCCAAGATCGTAATCAACCAAGCTTTGACGAAAAATATTTAACCAAGTTTGAACTTTGGAAAATGTGTTTTGATGGTAAAAGTAATTAATCAATGAATTGGCATCATGCTCATTGCAGGGACTCCAAGTGTCACACATGCCCGAAATTCAATTCTCAAAGGTTAACCGAGGATGTTGAGAAATAACTCATCAGTTCAAAATCAATTACTTCAGTCGACAAAATAACACTAACCATTGATACCCAACTTAGGATCAAAATCACCCACTCAGGGATGAGAATTCATCCTCCGATTATGCCGCAATTAGACAACTCAGGCATATCGCGTGTTGAATTTAAAACAAATATGAATGAGACATCAATTGAGTGGAAATAAAAATTAAATCCAATACTTTTTATCTAACAGAAAAACTAAATATTATTACCAGAGTAAAAATCGGAAGTGCTCTGTATTTGGGCTAGAAGAAAAACCCTTCTCAGAAAAAGAGCTAGCAAAACCACTAAAGACCCGATATGAAGAAGATGAGACGTACATGAAAATCCTCCCCGTTTCGGTTTTTAAGAAGAAATGGGAGGAGGGTGAGTCGGCCAATCTCTCAAAGATCCTCCCCTTTCCCCTTTACGTCTATCACCCATTTAGAGAAAATCTCCGGAAATATCTCCTAAGTTTTGGGTAGTTGAAAATTCTAAATAAATTCCCGTTCCTTGTCGTTTTTACTGAATGTGCCGGTACAAAGATGAGGATGAACTGGTAGAAGAGCTACGTGTTCACGATGAACAAGTAGAAGCAAAGATGAACCGGTAGAAAGATGTTCTGATTGGACAGAACCTCGATGAACATGTACAAAAAAAGATCAATGAACTGGTATAAGCCCATTCTGTTCAACGATGAACCGGTACAAGCTCTGTTTTAATGCCTGGTGAATCGGCACAAGTCCTGCAGGTACAATATGGCTTTCTCTGCCTTTTTTGCCGCGGTGCCCCTTGTTCGATGTCTGGCTTCTCGAGCTCACTTCCTCAGCACCCACAAAGTATTCTATTGAATCAAAAGTATCATTCTTACACCAGCTTACCTGAAAACACACAGTTTCCTCATGAAACACAAACTCGACTAAAACAAAACATATAATTAACGAGAAAAGCTAAATTGATAGGTTTCAGACATAAAATTATGCAAAATTGGGTACACAACCCCCAACTTCTACTTTGCGAGTCTCTAGCACACAGAAACCACAAATAAATTTTAATCACAAAAACCATTTTCGTAGTTGATCTCGCTTGCATTTAGCATATGCAATAAGCCGTTAAACCACAAGGTTACCCCTAGTGGACGGTGATGAAAATCACAAGACTCACCAGCCGTTGATTCGAATCACCTTTCAAATTCGTACCATTTGGGTCCCCGGCAATGTTGCCAAAAATGCTTCCCCTTAGGTATGGTCGTGTGTGAAATTGCTTCCCAGGCATAGGACATTCTATCGTGTAGTAACTCGGAAAACACCTAGGCCGTCTCCTCAAGGAAACAAGCAAAAATTTGAATGGTGATATGATTCAAAAGAAGCAAACTTCTTTTGATTTCAAACTTGGTGATGATTGGTTAATACTAAGAAATACTATTAGGATAAATCAGCTAAGCTTTGGATTTTATCCCATTGTGAAAAGGATTCTTGACCTAATTTAAAACATATCCAAGATCGTAATCAACCAAGCTTTGACGAAAAATATTTAACCAAGTTTGAACTTTGGAAAATGTGTTTTGATGGTAAAAGTAATTAATCAATGAATTGGCATCATGCTCATTGCAGGGACTCCAAGTGTCACACATGCCCGAAATTCAATTCTCAAAGGTTAACCGAGGATGTTGAGAAATAACTCATCAGTTCAAAATCAATTACTTCAGTCGACAAAATAACACTAACCATTGATACCCAACTTAGGATCAAAATCACCCACTCAGGGATGAGAATTCATCCTGCGATTATGCCGCAATTAGACAACTCAGGCATATCGCGTGTTGAATTTAAAACAAATATGAATGAGACATCAATTGAGTGGAAATAAAAATTAAATCCAATACTTTTTATCTAACAGAAAAACTAAATATTATTACCAGAGTAAAAATCGGAAGTGCTCTGTATTTGGGCTAGAAGAAAAACCCTTCTCAGAAAAAGAGCTAGCAAAACCACTAAAGACCCGATATGAAGAAGATGAGACGTACATGAAAATCCTCCCCGTTTCGGTTTTTAAGAAGAAATGGGAGGAGGGTGAGTCGGCCAATCTCTCAAAGATCCTCCCCTTTCCCCTTTACGTCTATCACCCATGTAGAGAAAATCTCCGGAAATATCTCCTAAGTTTTGGGTAGTTGAAAATTCTAAATAAATTCCCGTTCCTTGTCATTTTTACTGAATGTGCCGGTACAAAGATGAGGATGAACTGGTAGAAGAGCTACGTGTTCACGATGAACAAGTAGAAGCAAAGATGAACCGGTAGAAAGATGTTCTGATTGGACAGAACCTCGATGAACATGTACAAAAAAAGATCAATGAACTGGTATAAGCCCATTCTGTTCAACGATGAACCGGTACAAGCTCTGTTTTAATGCCTGGTGAATCGGCACAAGTCCTGCAGGTACAATATGGCTTTCTCTGCCTTTTTTGCCGCGGTGCCCCTTGTTCGATGTCTGGCTTCTCGAGCTCACTTCCTCAGCACCCACAAAGTATTCTATTGAATCAAAAGTATCATTCTTACACCAGCTTACCTGAAAACACACAGTTTCCTCATGAAACACAAACTCGACTAAAACAAAACATATAATTAACGAGAAAAGCTAAATTGATAGGTTTCAGACATAAAATTATGCAAAATTGGGTACACAACCCCCAACTTCTACTTTGCGAGTCTCTAGCACACAGAAACCACAAATAAATTTTAATCACAAAAACCATTTTCGTAGTTGATCTCGCTTGCATTTAGCATATGCAATAAGCCGTTAAACCACAAGGTTACCCCTAGTGGACGGTGATGAAAATCACAAGACTCACCAGCCGTTGATTCGAATCACCTTTCAAATTCGTACCATTTGGGTCCCCGGCAATGTTGCCAAAAATGCTTCCCCTTAGGTATGGTCGTGTGTGAAATTGCTTCCCAGGCATAGGACATTCTATCGTGTAGTAACTCGGAAAACACCTAGGCCGTCTCCTCAAGGAAACAAGCAAAAATTTGAATGGTGATATGATTCAAAAGAAGCAAACTTCTTTTGATTTCAAACTTGGTGATGATTGGTTAATACTAAGAAATACTATTAGGATAAATCAGCTAAGCTTTGGATTTTATCCCATTGTGAAAAGGATTCTTGACCTAATTTAAAACATATCCAAGATCGTAATCAACCAAGCTTTGACGAAAAATATTTAACCAAGTTTGAACTTTGGAAAATGTGTTTTGATGGTAAAAGTAATTAATCAATGAATTGGCATCATGCTCATTGCAGGGACTCCAAGTGTCACTCATGCCCGAAATTCAATTCTCAAAGGTTAACCGAGGATGTTGAGAAATAACTCATCAGTTCAAAATCAATTACTTCAGTCGACAAAATAACACTAACCATTGATACCCAACTTAGGATCAAAATCACCCACTCAGGGATGAGAATTCATCCTCCGATTATGCCGCAATTAGACAACTCAGGCATATCGCGTGTTGAATTTAAAACAAATATGAATGAGACATCAATTGAGTGGAAAGAAAAATTAAATCCAATACTTTTTATCTAAGAGAAAAACTAAATATTATTACCAGAGTAAAAATCGGAAGTGCTCTGTATTTGGGCTAGAAGAAAAACCCTTCTCAGAAAAAGAGCTAGCAAAACCACTAAAGACCCGATATGAAGAAGATGAGACGTACATGAAAATCCTCCCCGTTTCGGTTTTTAAGAAGAAATGGGAGGAGGGTGAGTCGGCCAATCTCTCAAAGATCCTCCCCTTTCCCCTTTACGTCTATCACCCATTTAGAGAAAATCTCCGGAAATATCTCCTAAGTTTTGGGTAGTTGAAAATTCTAAATAAATTCCCGTTCCTTGTCGTTTTTACTGAATGTGCCGGTACAAAGATGAGGATGAACTGGTAGAAGAGCTACGTGTTCACGATGAACAAGTAGAAGCAAAGATGAACCGGTAGAAAGATGTTCTGATTGGACAGAACCTCGATGAACATGTACAAAAAAAGATCAATGAACTGGTATAAGCCCATTCTGTTCAACGATGAACCGGTACAAGCTCTGTTTTAATGCCTAGTGAATCGGCACAAGTCCTGCAGGTACAATATGGCTTTCTCTGCCTTTTTTGCCGCGGTGCCCCTTGTTCGATGTCTGGCTTCTCGAGCTCACTTCCTCAGCACCCACAAAGTATTCTATTGAATCAAAAGTATCATTCTTACACCAGCTTACCTGAAAACACACAGTTTCCTCATGAAACACAAACTCGACTAAAACAAAACATATAATTAACGAGAAAAGCTAAATTGATAGGTTTCAGACATAAAATTATGCAAAATTGGGTACACAACCCCCAACTTCTACTTTGCGAGTCTCTAGCACACAGAAACCACAAATAAATTTTAATCACAAAAACCATTTTCGTAGTTGATCTCGCTTGCATTTAGCATATGCAATAAGCCGTTAAACCACAAGGTTACCCCTAGTGGACGGTGATGAAAATCACAAGACTCACCAGCCGTTGATTCGAATCACCTTTCAAATTCGTACCATTTGGGTCCCCGGCAATGTTGCCAAAAATGCTTCCCCTTAGGTATGGTCGTGTGTGAAATTGCTTCCCAGGCATAGGACATTCTATCGTGTAGTAACTCGGAAAACACCTAGGCCGTCTCCTCAAGGAAACAAGCAAAAATTTGAATGGTGATATGATTCAAAAGAAGCAAACTTCTTTTGATTTCAAACTTGGTGATGATTGGTTAATACTAAGAAATACTATTAGGATAAATCAGCTAAGCTTTGGATTTTATCCCATTGTGAAAAGGATTCTTGACCTAATTTAAAACATATCCAAGATCGTAATCAACCAAGCTTTGACGAAAAATATTTAACCAAGTTTGAACTTTGGAAAATGTGTTTTGATGGTAAAAGTAATTAATCAATGAATTGGCATCATGCTCATTGCAGGGACTCCAAGTGTCACTCATGCCCGAAATTCAATTCTCAAAGGTTAACCGAGGATGTTTAGAAATAACTCATCAGTTCAAAATCAATTACTTCAGTCGACAAAATAACACTAACCATTGATACCCAACTTAGGATCAAAATCACCCACTCAGGGATGAGAATTCATCCTCCGATTATGCCGCAATTAGACAACTCAGGCATATCGCGTGTTGAATTTAAAGCAAATATGAATGAGACATCAATTGAGTGGAAATAAAAATTAAATCCAATACTTTTTATCTAAGAGAAAAACTAAATATTATTACCAGAGTAAAAATCGGAAGTGCTCTGTATTTGGGCTAGAAGAAAAACCCTTCTCAGAAAAAGAGCTAGCAAAACCACTAAAGACCCGATATGAAGAAGATGAGACGTACATGAAAATCCTCCCCGTTTCGGTTTTTAAGAAGAAATGGGAGGAGGGTGAGTCGGCCAATCTCTCAAAGATCCTCCCCTTTCCCCTTTACGTCTATCACCCATTTAGAGAAAATCTCCGGAAATATCTCCTAAGTTTTGGGTAGTTGAAAATTCTAAATAAATTCCCGTTCCTTGTCGTTTTTACTGAATGTGCCGGTACAAAGATGAGGATGAACTGGTAGAAGAGCTACGTGTTCACGATGAACAAGTAGAAGCAAAGATGAACCGGTAGAAAGATGTTCTGATTGGACAGAACCTCGATGAACATGTACAAAAAAAGATCAATGAACTGGTATAAGCCCATTCTGTTCAACGATGAACCGGTACAAGCTCTGTTTTAATGTCTGGTGAATCGGCACAAGTCCTGCAGGTACAATATGGCTTTCTCTGCCTTTTTTGCCGCGGTGCCCCTTGTTCGATGTCTGGCTTCTCGAGCTCACTTCCTCAGCACCCACAAAGTATTCTATTGAATCAAAAGTATCATTCTTACACCAGCTTACCTGAAAACACACAGTTTCCTCATGAAACACAAACTCGACTAAAACAAAACATATAATTAACGAGAAAAGCTAAATTGATAGGTTTCAGACATAAAATTATGCAAAATTGGGTACACAACCCCCAACTTCTACTTTGCGAGTCTCTAGCACACAGAAACCACAAATAAATTTTAATCACAAAAACCATTTTCGTAGTTGATCTCGCTTGCATTTAGCATATGCAATAAGCCGTTAAACCACAAGGTTACCCCTAGTGGACGGTGATGAAAATCACAAGACTCACCAGCCGTTGATTCGAATCACCTTTCAAATTCGTACCATTTGGGTCCCCGGCAATGTTGCCAAAAATGCTTCCCCTTAGGTATGGTCGTGTGTGAAATTGCTTCCCAGGCATAGGACATTCTATCGTGTAGTAACTCGGAAAACACCTAGGCCGTCTCCTCAAGGAAACAAGCAAAAATTTGAATGGTGATATGATTCAAAAGAAGCAAACTTCTTTTGATTTCAAACTTGGTGATGATTGGTTAATACTAAGAAATACTATTAGGATAAATCAGCTAAGCTTTGGATTTTATCCCATTGTGAAAAGGATTCTTGACCTAATTTAAAACATATCCAAGATCGTAATCAACCAAGCTTTGACGAAAAATATTTAACCAAGTTTGAACTTTGGAAAATGTGTTTTGATGGTAAAAGTAATTAATCAATGAATTGGCATCATGCTCATTGCAGGGACTCCAAGTGTCACTCATGCCCGAAATTCAATTCTCAAAGGTTAACCGAGGATGTTTAGAAATAACTCATCAGTTCAAAATCAATTACTTCAGTCGACAAAATAACACTAACCATTGATACCCAACTTAGGATCAAAATCACCCACTCAGGGATGAGAATTCATCCTCCGATTATGCCGCAATTAGACAACTCAGGCATATCGCGTGTTGAATTTAAAGCAAATATGAATGAGACATCAATTGAGTGGAAATAAAAATTAAATCCAATACTTTTTATCTAAGAGAAAAACTAAATATTATTACCAGAGTAAAAATCGGAAGTGCTCTGTATTTGGGCTAGAAGAAAAACCCTTCTCAGAAAAAGAGCTAGCAAAACCACTAAAGACCCGATATGAAGAAGATGAGACGTACATGAAAATCCTCCCCGTTTCGGTTTTTAAGAAGAAATGGGAGGAGGGTGAGTCGGCCAATCTCTCAAAGATCCTCCCCTTTCCCCTTTACGTCTATCACCCATTTAGAGAAAATCTCCGGAAATATCTCCTAAGTTTTGGGTAGTTGAAAATTCTAAATAAATTCCCGTTCCTTGTCGTTTTTACTGAATGTGCCGGTACAAAGATGAGGATGAACTGGTAGAAGAGCTACGTGTTCACGATGAACAAGTAGAAGCAAAGATGAACCGGTAGAAAGATGTTCTGATTGGACAGAACCTCGATGAACATGTACAAAAAAAGATCAATGAACTGGTATAAGCCCATTTTGTTCAACGATGAACCGGTACAAGCTCTGTTTTAATGCCTGGTGAATCGGCACAAGTCCTGCAGGTACAATATGGCTTTCTCTGCCTTTTTTGCCGCGGTGCCCCTTGTTCGATGTCTGGCTTCTCGAGCTCACTTCCTCAGCACCCACAAAGTATTCTATTGAATCAAAAGTATCATTCTTACACCAGCTTACCTGAAAACACACAGTTTCCTCATGAAACACAAACTCGACTAAAACAAAACATATAATTAACGAGAAAAGCTAAATTGATAGGTTTCAGACATAAAATTATGCAAAATTGGGTACACAACCCCCAACTTCTACTTTGCGAGTCTCTAGCACACAGAAACCACAAATAAATTTTAATCACAAAAACCATTTTCGTAGTTGATCTCGCTTGCATTTAGCATATGCAATAAGCCGTTAAACCACAAGGTTACCCCTAGTGGACGGTGATGAAAATCACAAGACTCACCAGCCGTTGATTCGAATCACCTTTCAAATTCGTACCATTTGGGTCCCCGGCAATGTTGCCAAAAATGCTTCCCCTTAGGTATGGTCGTGTGTGAAATTGCTTCCCAGGCATAGGACATTCTATCGTGTAGTAACTCGGAAAACACCTAGGCCGTCTCCTCAAGGAAACAAGCAAAAATTTGAATGGTGATATGATTCAAAAGAAGCAAACTTCTTTTGATTTCAAACTTGGTGATGATTGGTTAATACTAAGAAATACTATTAGGATAAATCAGCTAAGCTTTGGATTTTATCCCATTGTGAAAAGGATTCTTGACCTAATTTAAAACATATCCAAGATCGTAATCAACCAAGCTTTGACGAAAAATATTTAACCAAGTTTGAACTTTGGAAAATGTGTTTTGATGGTAAAAGTAATTAATCAATGAATTGGCATCATGCTCATTGCAGGGACTCCAAGTGTCACTCATGCCCGAAATTCAATTCTCAAAGGTTAACCGAGGATGTTTAGAAATAACTCATCAGTTCAAAATCAATTACTTCAGTCGACAAAATAACACTAACCATTGATACCCAACTTAGGATCAAAATCACCCACTCAGGGATGAGAATTCATCCTCCGATTATGCCGCAATTAGACAACTCAGGCATATCGCGTGTTGAATTTAAAGCAAATATGAATGAGACATCAATTGAGTGGAAATAAAAATTAAATCCAATACTTTTTATCTAACAGAAAAACTAAATATTATTACCAGAGTAAAAATCGGAAGTGCTCTGTATTTGGGCTAGAAGAAAAACCCTTCTCAGAAAAAGAGCTAGCAAAACCACTAAAGACCCGATATGAAGAAGATGAGACGTACATGAAAATCCTCCCCGTTTCGGTTTTTAAGAAGAAATGGGAGGAGGGTGAGTCGGCCAATCTCTCAAAGATCCTCCCCTTTCCCCTTTACGTCTATCACCCATTTAGAGAAAATCTCCGGAAATATCTCCTAAGTTTTGGGTAGTTGAAAATTCTAAATAAATTCCCGTTCCTTGTCGTTTTTACTGAATGTGCCGGTACAAAGATGAGGATGAACTGGTAGAAGAGCTACGTGTTCACGATGAACAAGTAGAAGCAAAGATGAACCGGTAGAAAGATGTTCTGATTGGACAGAACCTCGATGAACATGTACAAAAAAAGATCAATGAACTGGTATAAGCCCATTCTGTTCAACGATGAACCGGTACAAGCTCTGTTTTAATGCCTGGTGAATCGGCACAAGTCCTGCAGGTACAATATGGCTTTCTCTGCCTTTTTTGCCGCGGTGCCCCTTGTTCGATGTCTGGCTTCTCGAGCTCACTTCCTCAGCACCCACAAAGTATTCTATTGAATCAAAAGTATCATTCTTACACCAGCTTACCTGAAAACACACAGTTTCCTCATGAAACACAAACTCGACTAAAACAAAACATATAATTAACGAGAAAAGCTAAATTGATAGGTTTCAGACATAAAATTATGCAAAATTGGGTACACAACCCCCAACTTCTACTTTGCGAGTCTCTAGCACACAGAAACCACAAATAAATTTTAATCACAAAAACCATTTTCGTAGTTGATCTCGCTTGCATTTAGCATATGCAATAAGCCGTTAAACCACAAGGTTACCCCTAGTGGACGGTGATGAAAATCACAAGACTCACCAGCCGTTGATTCGAATCACCTTTCAAATTCGTACCATTTGGGTCCCCGGCAATGTTGCCAAAAATGCTTCCCCTTAGGTATGGTCGTGTGTGAAATTGCTTCCCAGGCATAGGACATTCTATCGTGTAGTAACTCGGAAAACACCTAGGCCGTCTCCTCAAGGAAACAAGCAAAAATTTGAATGGTGATATGATTCAAAAGAAGCAAACTTCTTTTGATTTCAAACTTGGTGATGATTGGTTAATACTAAGAAATACTATTAGGATAAATCAGCTAAGCTTTGGATTTTATCCCATTGTGAAAAGGATTCTTGACCTAATTTAAAACATATCCAAGATCGTAATCAACCAAGCTTTGACGAAAAATATTTAACCAAGTTTGAACTTTGGAAAATGTGTTTTGATGGTAAAAGTAATTAATCAATGAATTGGCATCATGCTCATTGCAGGGACTCCAAGTGTCACTCATGCCCGAAATTCAATTCTCAAAGGTTAACCGAGGATGTTTAGAAATAACTCATCAGTTCAAAATCAATTACTTCAGTCGACAAAATAACACTAACCATTGATACCCAACTTAGGATCAAAATCACCCACTCAGGGATGAGAATTCATCCTCCGATTATGCCGCAATTAGACAACTCAGGCATATCGCGTGTTGAATTTAAAGCAAATATGAATGAGACATCAATTGAGTGGAAATAAAAATTAAATCCAATACTTTTTATCTAAGAGAAAAACTAAATATTATTACCAGAGTAAAAATCGGAAGTGCTCTGTATTTGGGCTAGAAGAAAAACCCTTCTCAGAAAAAGAGCTAGCAAAACCACTAAAGACCCGATATGAAGAAGATGAGACGTACATGAAAATCCTCCCCGTTTCGGTTTTTAAGAAGAAATGGGAGGAGGGTGAGTCGGCCAATCTCTCAAAGATCCTCCCCTTTCCCCTTTACGTCTATCACCCATTTAGAGAAAATCTCCGGAAATATCTCCTAAGTTTTGGGTAGTTGAAAATTCTAAATAAATTCCCGTTCCTTGTCGTTTTTACTGAATGTGCCGGTACAAAGATGAGGATGAACTGGTAGAAGAGCTACGTGTTCACGATGAACAAGTAGAAGCAAAGATGAACCGGTAGAAAGATGTTCTGATTGGACAGAACCTCGATGAACATGTACAAAAAAAGATCAATGAACTGGTATAAGCCCATTCTGTTCAACGATGAACCGGTACAAGCTCTGTTTTAATGCCTGGTGAATCGGCACAAGTCCTGCAGGTACAATATGGCTTTCTCTGCCTTTTTTGCCGCGGTGCCCCTTGTTCGATGTCTGGCTTCTCGAGCTCACTTCCTCAGCACCCACAAAGTATTCTATTGAATCAAAAGTATCATTCTTACACCAGCTTACCTGAAAACACACAGTTTCCTCATCAAACACAAACTCGACTAAAACAAAACATATAATTAACGAGAAAAGCTAAATTGATAGGTTTCAGACATAAAATTATGCAAAATTGGGTACACAACCCCCAACTTCTACTTTGCGAGTCTCTAGCACACAGAAACCACAAATAAATTTTAATCACAAAAACCATTTTCGTAGTTGATCTCGCTTGCATTTAGCATATGCAATAAGCCGTTAAACCACAAGGTTACCCCTAGTGGACGGTGATGAAAATCACAAGACTCACCAGCCGTTGATTCGAATCACCTTTCAAATTCGTACCATTTGGGTCCCCGGCAATGTTGCCAAAAATGCTTCCCCTTAGGTATGGTCGTGTGTGAAATTGCTTCCCAGGCATAGGACATTCTATCGTGTAGTAACTCGGAAAACACCTAGGCCGTCTCCTCAAGGAAACAAGCAAAAATTTGAATGGTGATATGATTCAAAAGAAGCAAACTTCTTTTGATTTCAAACTTGGTGATGATTGGTTAATACTAAGAAATACTATTAGGATAAATCAGCTAAGCTTTGGATTTTATCCCATTGTGAAAAGGATTCTTGACCTAATTTAAAACATATCCAAGATCGTAATCAACCAAGCTTTGACGAAAAATATTTAACCAAGTTTGAACTTTGGAAAATGTGTTTTGATGGTAAAAGTAATTAATCAATGAATTGGCATCATGCTCATTGCAGGGACTCCAAGTGTCACTCATGCCCGAAATTCAATTCTCAAAGGTTAACCGAGGATGTTTAGAAATAACTCATCAGTTCAAAATCAATTACTTCAGTCGACAAAATAACACTAACCATTGATACCCAACTTAGGATCAAAATCACCCACTCAGGGATGAGAATTCATCCTCCGATTATGCCGCAATTAGACAACTCAGGCATATCGCGTGTTGAATTTAAAGCAAATATGAATGAGACATCAATTGAGTGGAAATAAAAATTAAATCCAATACTTTTTATCTAAGAGAAAAACTAAATATTATTACCAGAGTAAAAATCGGAAGTGCTCTGTATTTGGGCTAGAAGAAAAACCCTTCTCAGAAAAAGAGCTAGCAAAACCACTAAAGACCCGATATGAAGAAGATGAGACGTACATGAAAATCCTCCCCGTTTCGGTTTTTAAGAAGAAATGGGAGGAGGGTGAGTCGGCCAATCTCTCAAAGATCCTCCCCTTTCCCCTTTACGTCTATCACCCATTTAGAGAAAATCTCCGGAAATATCTCCTAAGTTTTGGGTAGTTGAAAATTCTAAATAAATTCCCGTTCCTTGTCGTTTTTACTGAATGTGCCGGTACAAAGATGAGGATGAACTGGTAGAAGAGCTACGTGTTCACGATGAACAAGTAGAAGCAAAGATGAACCGGTAGAAAGATGTTCTGATTGGACAGAACCTCGATGAACATGTACAAAAAAAGATCAATGAACTGGTATAAGCCCATTCTGTTCAACGATGAACCGGTACAAGCTCTGTTTTAATGCCTGGTGAATCGGCACAAGTCCTGCAGGTACAATATGGCTTTCTCTGCCTTTTTTGCCGCGGTGCCCCTTGTTCGATGTCTGGCTTCTCGAGCTCACTTCCTCAGCACCCACAAAGTATTCTATTGAATCAAAAGTATCATTCTTACACCAGCTTACCTGAAAACACACAGTTTCCTCATGAAACACAAACTCGACTAAAACAAAACATATAATTAACGAGAAAAGCTAAATTGATAGGTTTCAGACATAAAATTATGCAAAATTGGGTACACAACCCCCAACTTCTACTTTGCGAGTCTCTAGCACACAGAAACCACAAATAAATTTTAATCACAAAAACCATTTTCGTAGTTGATCTCGCTTGCATTTAGCATATGCAATAAGCCGTTAAACCACAAGGTTACCCCTAGTGGACGGTGATGAAAATCACAAGACTCACCAGCCGTTGATTCGAATCACCTTTCAAATTCGTACCATTTGGGTCCCCGGCAATGTTGCCAAAAATGCTTCCCCTTAGGTATGGTCGTGTGTGAAATTGCTTCCCAGGCATAGGACATTCTATCGTGTAGTAACTCGGAAAACACCTAGGCCGTCTCCTCAAGGAAACAAGCAAAAATTTGAATGGTGATATGATTCAAAAGAAGCAAACTTCTTTTGATTTCAAACTTGGTGATGATTGGTTAATACTAAGAAATACTATTAGGATAAATCAGCTAAGCTTTGGATTTTATCCCATTGTGAAAAGGATTCTTGACCTAATTTAAAACATATCCAAGATCGTAATCAACCAAGCTTTGACGAAAAATATTTAACCAAGTTTGAACTTTGGAAAATGTGTTTTGATGGTAAAAGTAATTAATCAATGAATTGGCATCATGCTCATTGCAGGGACTCCAAGTGTCACTCATGCCCGAAATTCAATTCTCAAAGGTTAACCGAGGATGTTGAGAAATAACTCATCAGTTCAAAATCAATTACTTCAGTCGACAAAATAACACTAACCATTGATACCCAACTTAGGATCAAAATCACCCACTCAGGGATGAGAATTCATCCTCCGATTATGCCGCAATTAGACAACTCAGGCATATCGCGTGTTGAATTTAAAGCAAATATGAATGAGACATCAATTGAGTGGAAATAAAAATTAAATCCAATACTTTTTATCTAAGAGAAAAACTAAATATTATTACCAGAGTAAAAATCGGAAGTGCTCTGTATTTGGGCTAGAAGAAAAACCCTTCTCAGAAAAAGAGCTAGCAAAACCACTAAAGACCCGATATGAAGAAGATGAGACGTACATGAAAATCCTCCCCGTTTCGGTTTTTAAGAAGAAATGGGAGGAGGGTGAGTCGGCCAATCTCTCAAAGATCCTCCCCTTTCCCCTTTACGTCTATCACCCATTTAGAGAAAATCTCCGGAAATATCTCCTAAGTTTTGGGTAGTTGAAAATTCTAAATAAATTCCCGTTCCTTGTCGTTTTTACTGAATGTGCCGGTACAAAGATGAGGATGAACTGGTAGAAGAGCTACGTGTTCACGATGAACAAGTAGAAGCAAAGATGAACCGGTAGAAAGATGTTCTGATTGGACAGAACCTGGATGAACATGTACAAAAAAAGATCAATGAACTGGTATAAGCCCATTCTGTTCAACGATGAACCGGTACAAGCTCTGTTTTAATGCCTGGTGAATCGGCACAAGTCCTGCAGGTACAATATGGCTTTCTCTGCCTTTTTTGCCGCGGTGCCCCTTGTTCGATGTCTGGCTTCTCGAGCTCACTTCCTCAGCACCCACAAAGTATTCTATTGAATCAAAAGTATCATTCTTACACCAGCTTACCTGAAAACACACAGTTTCCTCATGAAACACAAACTCGACTAAAACAAAACATATAATTAACGAGAAAAGCTAAATTGATAGGTTTCAGACATAAAATTATGCAAAATTGGGTACACAACCCCCAACTTCTACTTTGCGAGTCTCTAGCACACAGAAACCACAAATAAATTTTAATCACAAAAACCATTTTCGTAGTTGATCTCGCTTGCATTTAGCATATGCAATAAGCCGTTAAACCACAAGGTTACCCCTAGTGGACGGTGATGAAAATCACAAGACTCACCAGCCGTTGATTCGAATCACCTTTCAAATTCGTACCATTTGGGTCCCCGGCAATGTTGCCAAAAATGCTTCCCCTTAGGTATGGTCGTGTGTGAAATTGCTTCCCAGGAATAGGACATTCTATCGTGTAGTAACTCGGAAAACACCTAGGCCGTCTCCTCAAGGAAACAAGCAAAAATTTGAATGGTGATATGATTCAAAAGAAGCAAACTTCTTTTGATTTCAAACTTGGTGATGATTGGTTAATACTAAGAAATACTATTAGGATAAATCAGCTAAGCTTTGGATTTTATCCCATTGTGAAAAGGATTCTTGACCTAATTTAAAACATATCCAAGATCGTAATCAACCAAGCTTTGACGAAAAATATTTAACCAAGTTTGAACTTTGGAAAATGTGTTTTGATGGTAAAAGTAATTAATCAATGAATTGGCATCATGCTCATTGCAGGGACTCCAAGTGTCACTCATGCCCGAAATTCAATTCTCAAAGGTTAACCGAGGATGTTTAGAAATAACTCATCAGTTCAAAATCAATTACTTCAGTCGACAAAATAACACTAACCATTGATACCCAACTTAGGATCAAAATCACCCACTCAGGGATGAGAATTCATCCTCCGATTATGCCGCAATTAGACAACTCAGGCATATCGCGTGTTGAATTTAAAGCAAATATGAATGAGACATCAATTGAGTGGAAATAAAAATTAAATCCAATACTTTTTATCTAAGAGAAAAACTAAATATTATTACCAGAGTAAAAATCGGAAGTGCTCTGTATTTGGGCTAGAAGAAAAACCCTTCTCAGAAAAAGAGCTAGCAAAACCACTAAAGACCCGATATGAAGAAGATGAGACGTACATGAAAATCCTCCCCGTTTCGGTTTTTAAGAAGAAATGGGAGGAGGGTGAGTCGGCCAATCTCTCAAAGATCCTCCCCTTTCCCCTTTACGTCTATCACCCATTTAGAGAAAATCTCCGGAAATATCTCCTAAGTTTTGGGTAGTTGAAAATTCTAAATAAATTCCCGTTCCTTGTCGTTTTTACTGAATGTGCCGGTACAAAGATGAGGATGAACTGGTAGAAGAGCTACGTGTTCACGATGAACAAGTAGAAGCAAAGATGAACCGGTAGAAAGATGTTCTGATTGGACAGAACCTCGATGAAGATGTACAAAAAAAGATCAATGAACTGGTATAAGCCCATTCTGTTCAACGATGAACCGGTACAAGCTCTGTTTTAATGCCTGGTGAATCGGCACAAGTCCTGCAGGTACAATATGGCTTTCTCTGCCTTTTTTGCCGCGGTGCCCCTTGTTCGATGTCTGGCTTCTCGAGCTCACTTCCTCAGCACCCACAAAGTATTCTATTGAATCAAAAGTATCATTCTTACACCAGCTTACCTGAAAACACACAGTTTCCTCATGAAACACAAACTCGACTAAAACAAAACATATAATTAACGAGAAAAGCTAAATTGATAGGTTTCAGACATAAAATTATGCAAAATTGGGTACACAACCCCCAACTTCTACTTTGCGAGTCTCTAGCACACAGAAACCACAAATAAATTTTAATCACAAAAACCATTTTCGTAGTTGATCTCGCTTGCATTTAGCATATGCAATAAGCCGTTAAACCACAAGGTTACCCCTAGTGGACGGTGATGAAAATCACAAGACTCACCAGCCGTTGATTCGAATCACCTTTCAAATTCGTACCATTTGGGTCCCCGGCAATGTTGCCAAAAATGCTTCCCCTTAGGTATGGTCGTGTGTGAAATTGCTTCCCAGGCATAGGACATTCTATCGTGTAGTAACTCGGAAAACACCTAGGCCGTCTCCTCAAGGAAACAAGCAAAAATTTGAATGGTGATATGATTCAAAAGAAGCAAACTTCTTTTGATTTCAAACTTGGTGATGATTGGTTAATACTAAGAAATACTATTAGGATAAATCAGCTAAGCTTTGGATTTTATCCCATTGTGAAAAGGATTCTTGACCTAATTTAAAACATATCCAAGATCGTAATCAACCAAGCTTTGACGAAAAATATTTAACCAAGTTTGAACTTTGGAAAATGTGTTTTGATGGTAAAAGTAATTAATCAATGAATTGGCATCATGCTCATTGCAGGGACTCCAAGTGTCACTCATGCCCGAAATTCAATTCTCAAAGGTTAACCGAGGATGTTGAGAAATAACTCATCAGTTCAAAATCAATTACTTCAGTCGACAAAATAACACTAACCATTGATACCCAACTTAGGATCAAAATCACCCACTCAGGGATGAGAATTCATCCTCCGATTATGCCGCAATTAGACAACTCAGGCATATCGCGTGTTGAATTTAAAGCAAATATGAATGAGACATCAATTGAGTGGAAATAAAAATTAAATCCAATACTTTTTATCTAAGAGAAAAACTAAATATTATTACCAGAGTAAAAATCGGAAGTGCTCTGTATTTGGGCTAGAAGAAAAACCCTTCTCAGAAAAAGAGCTAGCAAAACCACTAAAGACCCGATATGAAGAAGATGAGACGTACATGAAAATCCTCCCCGTTTCGGTTTTTAAGAAGAAATGGGAGGAGGGTGAGTCGGCCAATCTCTCAAAGATCCTCCCCTTTCCCCTTTACGTCTATCACCCATTTAGAGAAAATCTCCGGAAATATCTCCTAAGTTTTGGGTAGTTGAAAATTCTAAATAAATTCCCGTTCCTTGTCGTTTTTACTGAATGTGCCGGTACAAAGATGAGGATGAACTGGTAGAAGAGCTACGTGTTCACGATGAACAAGTAGAAGCAAAGATGAACCGGTAGAAAGATGTTCTGATTGGACAGAACCTCGATGAACATGTACAAAAAAAGATCAATGAACTGGTATAAGCCCATTCTGTTCAACGATGAACCGGTACAAGCTCTGTTTTAATGCCTGGTGAATCGGCACAAGTCCTGCAGGTACAATATGGCTTTCTCTGCCTTTTTTGCCGCGGTGCCCCTTGTTCGATGTCTGGCTTCTCGAGCTCACTTCCTCAGCACCCACAAAGTATTCTATTGAATCAAAAGTATCATTCTTACACCAGCTTACCTGAAAACACACAGTTTCCTCATGAAACACAAACTCGACTAAAACAAAACATATAATTAACGAGAAAAGCTAAATTGATAGGTTTCAGACATAAAATTATGCAAAATTGGGTACACAACCCCCAACTTCTACTTTGCGAGTCTCTAGCACACAGAAACCACAAATAAATTTTAATCACAAAAACCATTTTCGTAGTTGAACTCGCTTGCATTTAGCATATGCAATAAGCCGTTAAACCACAAGGTTACCCCTAGTGGACGGTGATGAAAATCACAAGACTCACCAGCCGTTGATTCGAATCACCTTTCAAATTCGTACCATTTGGGTCCCCGGCAATGTTGCCAAAAATGCTTCCCCTTAGGTATGGTCGTGTGTGAAATTGCTTCCCAGGCATAGGACATTCTATCGTGTAGTAACTCGGAAAACACCTAGGCCGTCTCCTCAAGGAAACAAGCAAAAATTTGAATGGTGATATGATTCAAAAGAAGCAAACTTCTTTTGATTTCAAACTTGGTGATGATTGGTTAATACTAAGAAATACTATTAGGATAAATCAGCTAAGCTTTGGATTTTATCCCATTGTGAAAAGGATTCTTGACCTAATTTAAAACATATCCAAGATCGTAATCAACCAAGCTTTGACGAAAAATATTTAACCAAGTTTGAACTTTGGAAAATGTGTTTTGATGGTAAAAGTAATTAATCAATGAATTGGCATCATGCTCATTGCAGGGACTCCAAGTGTCACTCATGCCCGAAATTCAATTCTCAAAGGTTAACCGAGGATGTTTAGAAATAACTCATCAGTTCAAAATCAATTACTTCAGTCGACAAAATAACACTAACCATTGATACCCAACTTAGGATCAAAATCACCCACTCAGGGATGAGAATTCATCCTCCGATTATGCCGCAATTAGACAACTCAGGCATATCGCGTGTTGAATTTAAAGCAAATATGAATGAGACATCAATTGAGTGGAAATAAAAATTAAATCCAATACTTTTTATCTAAGAGAAAAACTAAATATTATTACCAGAGTAAAAATCGGAAGTGCTCTGTATTTGGGCTAGAAGAAAAACCCTTCTCAGAAAAAGAGCTAGCAAAACCACTAAAGACCCGATATGAAGAAGATGAGACGTACATGAAAATCCTCCCCGTTTCGGTTTTTAAGAAGAAATGGGAGGAGGGTGAGTCGGCCAATCTCTCAAAGATCCTCCCCTTTCCCCTTTACGTCTATCACCCATTTAGAGAAAATCTCCGGAAATATCTCCTAAGTTTTGGGTAGTTGAAAATTCTAAATAAATTCCCGTTCCTTGTCGTTTTTACTGAATGTGCCGGTACAAAGATGAGGATGAACTGGTAGAAGAGCTACGTGTTCACGATGAACAAGTAGAAGCAAAGATGAACCGGTAGAAAGATGTTCTGATTGGACAGAACCTCGATGAACATGTACAAAAAAAGATCAATGAACTGGTATAAGCCCATTCTGTTCAACGATGAACCGGTACAAGCTCTGTTTTAATGCCTGGTGAATCGGCACAAGTCCTGCAGGTACAATATGGCTTTCTCTGCCTTTTTTGCCGCGGTGCCCCTTGTTCGATGTCTGGCTTCTCGAGCTCACTTCCTCAGCACCCACAAAGTATTCTATTGAATCAAAAGTATCATTCTTACACCAGCTTACCTGAAAACACACAGTTTCCTCATGAAACACAAACTCGACTAAAACAAAACATATAATTAACGAGAAAAGCTAAATTGATAGGTTTCAGACATAAAATTATGCAAAATTGGGTACACAACCCCCAACTTCTACTTTGCGAGTCTCTAGCACACAGAAACCACAAATAAATTTTAATCACAAAAACCATTTTCGTAGTTGAACTCGCTTGCATTTAGCATATGCAATAAGCCGTTAAACCACAAGGTTACCCCTAGTGGACGGTGATGAAAATCACAAGACTCACCAGCCGTTGATTCGAATCACCTTTCAAATTCGTACCATTTGGGTCCCCGGCAATGTTGCCAAAAATGCTTCCCCTTAGGTATGGTCGTGTGTGAAATTGCTTCCCAGGCATAGGACATTCTATCGTGTAGTAACTCGGAAAACACCTAGGCCGTCTCCTCAAGGAAACAAGCAAAAATTTGAATGGTGATATGATTCAAAAGAAGCAAACTTCTTTTGATTTCAAACTTGGTGATGATTGGTTAATACTAAGAAATACTATTAGGATAAATCAGCTAAGCTTTGGATTTTATCCCATTGTGAAAAGGATTCTTGACCTAATTTAAAACATATCCAAGATCGTAATCAACCAAGCTTTGACGAAAAATATTTAACCAAGTTTGAACTTTGGAAAATGTGTTTTGATGGTAAAAGTAATTAATCAATGAATTGGCATCATGCTCATTGCAGGGACTCCAAGTGTCACTCATGCCCGAAATTCAATTCTCAAAGGTTAACCGAGGATGTTTAGAAATAACTCATCAGTTCAAAATCAATTACTTCAGTCGACAAAATAACACTAACCATTGATACCCAACTTAGGATCAAAATCACCCACTCAGGGATGAGAATTCATCCTCCGATTATGCCGCAATTAGACAACTCAGGCATATCGCGTGTTGAATTTAAAGCAAATATGAATGAGACATCAATTGAGTGGAAATAAAAATTAAATCCAATACTTTTTATCTAAGAGAAAAACTAAATATTATTACCAGAGTAAAAATCGGAAGTGCTCTGTATTTGGGCTAGAAGAAAAACCCTTCTCAGAAAAAGAGCTAGCAAAACCACTAAAGACCCGATATGAAGAAGATGAGACGTACATGAAAATCCTCCCCGTTTCGGTTTTTAAGAAGAAATGGGAGGAGGGTGAGTCGGCCAATCTCTCAAAGATCCTCCCCTTTCCCCTTTACGTCTATCACCCATTTAGAGAAAATCTCCGGAAATATCTCCTAAGTTTTGGGTAGTTGAAAATTCTAAATAAATTCCCGTTCCTTGTCGTTTTTACTGAATGTGCCGGTACAAAGATGAGGATGAACTGGTAGAAGAGCTACGTGTTCACGATGAACAAGTAGAAGCAAAGATGAACCGGTAGAAAGATGTTCTGATTGGACAGAACCTCGATGAACATGTACAAAAAAAGATCAATGAACTGGTATAAGCCCATTCTGTTCAACGATGAACCGGTACAAGCTCTGTTTTAATGCCTGGTGAATCGGCACAAGTCCTGCAGGTACAATATGGCTTTCTCTGCCTTTTTTGCCGCGGTGCCCCTTGTTCGATGTCTGGCTTCTCGAGCTCACTTCCTCAGCACCCACAAAGTATTCTATTGAATCAAAAGTATCATTCTTACACCAGCTTACCTGAAAACACACAGTTTCCTCATGAAACACAAACTCGACTAAAACAAAACATATAATTAACGAGAAAAGCTAAATTGATAGGTTTCAGACATAAAATTATGCAAAATTGGGTACACAACCCCCAACTTCTACTTTGCGAGTCTCTAGCACACAGAAACCACAAATAAATTTTAATCACAAAAACCATTTTCGTAGTTGAACTCGCTTGCATTTAGCATATGCAATAAGCCGTTAAACCACAAGGTTACCCCTAGTGGACGGTGATGAAAATCACAAGACTCACCAGCCGTTGATTCGAATCACCTTTCAAATTCGTACCATTTGGGTCCCCGGCAATGTTGCCAAAAATGCTTCCCCTTAGGTATGGTCGTGTGTGAAATTGCTTCCCAGGCATAGGACATTCTATCGTGTAGTAACTCGGAAAACACCTAGGCCGTCTCCTCAAGGAAACAAGCAAAAATTTGAATGGTGATATGATTCAAAAGAAGCAAACTTCTTTTGATTTCAAACTTGGTGATGATTGGTTAATACTAAGAAATACTATTAGGATAAATCAGCTAAGCTTTGGATTTTATCCCATTGTGAAAAGGATTCTTGACCTAATTTAAAACATATCCAAGATCGTAATCAACCAAGCTTTGACGAAAAATATTTAACCAAGTTTGAACTTTGGAAAATGTGTTTTGATGGTAAAAGTAATTAATCAATGAATTGGCATCATGCTCATTGCAGGGACTCCAAGTGTCACTCATGCCCGAAATTCAATTCTCAAAGGTTAACCGAGGATGTTTAGAAATAACTCATCAGTTCAAAATCAATTACTTCAGTCGACAAAATAACACTAACCATTGATACCCAACTTAGGATCAAAATCACCCACTCAGGGATGAGAATTCATCCTCCGATTATGCCGCAATTAGACAACTCAGGCATATCGCGTGTTGAATTTAAAGCAAATATGAATGAGACATCAATTGAGTGGAAATAAAAATTAAATCCAATACTTTTTATCTAAGAGAAAAACTAAATATTATTACCAGAGTAAAAATCGGAAGTGCTCTGTATTTGGGCTAGAAGAAAAACCCTTCTCAGAAAAAGAGCTAGCAAAACCACTAAAGACCCGATATGAAGAAGATGAGACGTACATGAAAATCCTCCCCGTTTCGGTTTTTAAGAAGAAATGGGAGGAGGGTGAGTCGGCCAATCTCTCAAAGATCCTCCCCTTTCCCCTTTACGTCTATCACCCATTTAGAGAAAATCTCCGGAAATATCTCCTAAGTTTTGGGTAGTTGAAAATTCTAAATAAATTCCCGTTCCTTGTCGTTTTTACTGAATGTGCCGGTACAAAGATGAGGATGAACTGGTAGAAGAGCTACGTGTTCACGATGAACAAGTAGAAGCAAAGATGAACCGGTAGAAAGATGTTCTGATTGGACAGAACCTCGATGAACATGTACAAAAAAAGATCAATGAACTGGTATAAGCCCATTCTGTTCAACGATGAACCGGTACAAGCTCTGTTTTAATGCCTGGTGAATCGGCACAAGTCCTGCAGGTACAATATGGCTTTCTCTGCCTTTTTTGCCGCGGTGCCCCTTGTTCGATGTCTGGCTTCTCGAGCTCACTTCCTCAGCACCCACAAAGTATTCTATTGAATCAAAAGTATCATTCTTACACCAGCTTACCTGAAAACACACAGTTTCCTCATGAAACACAAACTCGACTAAAACAAAACATATAATTAACGAGAAAAGCTAAATTGATAGGTTTCAGACATAAAATTATGCAAAATTGGGTACACAACCCCCAACTTCTACTTTGCGAGTCTCTAGCACACAGAAACCACAAATAAATTTTAATCACAAAAACCATTTTCGTAGTTGAACTCGCTTGCATTTAGCATATGCAATAAGCCGTTAAACCACAAGGTTACCCCTAGTGGACGGTGATGAAAATCACAAGACTCACCAGCCGTTGATTCGAATCACCTTTCAAATTCGTACCATTTGGGTCCCCGGCAATGTTGCCAAAAATGCTTCCCCTTAGGTATGGTCGTGTGTGAAATTGCTTCCCAGGCATAGGACATTCTATCGTGTAGTAACTCGGAAAACACCTAGGCCGTCTCCTCAAGGAAACAAGCAAAAATTTGAATGGTGATATGATTCAAAAGAAGCAAACTTCTTTTGATTTCAAACTTGGTGATGATTGGTTAATACTAAGAAATACTATTAGGATAAATCAGCTAAGCTTTGGATTTTATCCCATTGTGAAAAGGATTCTTGACCTAATTTAAAACATATCCAAGATCGTAATCAACCAAGCTTTGACGAAAAATATTTAACCAAGTTTGAACTTTGGAAAATGTGTTTTGATGGTAAAAGTAATTAATCAATGAATTGGCATCATGCTCATTGCAGGGACTCCAAGTGTCACTCATGCCCGAAATTCAATTCTCAAAGGTTAACCGAGGATGTTTAGAAATAACTCATCAGTTCAAAATCAATTACTTCAGTCGACAAAATAACACTAACCATTGATACCCAACTTAGGATCAAAATCACCCACTCAGGGATGAGAATTCATCCTCCGATTATGCCGCAATTAGACAACTCAGGCATATCGCGTGTTGAATTTAAAGCAAATATGAATGAGACATCAATTGAGTGGAAATAAAAATTAAATCCAATACTTTTTATCTAAGAGAAAAACTAAATATTATTACCAGAGTAAAAATCGGAAGTGCTCTGTATTTGGGCTAGAAGAAAAACCCTTCTCAGAAAAAGAGCTAGCAAAACCACTAAAGACCCGATATGAAGAAGATGAGACGTACATGAAAATCCTCCCCGTTTCGGTTTTTAAGAAGAAATGGGAGGAGGGTGAGTCGGCCAATCTCTCAAAGATCCTCCCCTTTCCCCTTTACGTCTATCACCCATTTAGAGAAAATCTCCGGAAATATCTCCTAAGTTTTGGGTAGTTGAAAATTCTAAATAAATTCCCGTTCCTTGTCGTTTTTACTGAATGTGCCGGTACAAAGATGAGGATGAACTGGTAGAAGAGCTACGTGTTCACGATGAACAAGTAGAAGCAAAGATGAACCGGTAGAAAGATGTTCTGATTGGACAGAACCTCGATGAACATGTACAAAAAAAGATCAATGAACTGGTATAAGCCCATTCTGTTCAACGATGAACCGGTACAAGCTCTGTTTTAATGCCTGGTGAATCGGCACAAGTCCTGCAGGTACAATATGGCTTTCTCTGCCTTTTTTGCCGCGGTGCCCCTTGTTCGATGTCTGGCTTCTCGAGCTCACTTCCTCAGCACCCACAAAGTATTCTATTGAATCAAAAGTATCATTCTTACACCAGCTTACCTGAAAACACACAGTTTCCTCATGAAACACAAACTCGACTAAAACAAAACATATAATTAACGAGAAAAGCTAAATTGATAGGTTTCAGACATAAAATTATGCAAAATTGGGTACACAACCCCCAACTTCTACTTTGCGAGTCTCTAGCACACAGAAACCACAAATAAATTTTAATCACAAAAACCATTTTCGTAGTTGAACTCGCTTGCATTTAGCATATGCAATAAGCCGTTAAACCACAAGGTTACCCCTAGTGGACGGTGATGAAAATCACAAGACTCACCAGCCGTTGATTCGAATCACCTTTCAAATTCGTACCATTTGGGTCCCCGGCAATGTTGCCAAAAATGCTTCCCCTTAGGTATGGTCGTGTGTGAAATTGCTTCCCAGGCATAGGACATTCTATCGTGTAGTAACTCGGAAAACACCTAGGCCGTCTCCTCAAGGAAACAAGCAAAAATTTGAATGGTGATATGATTCAAAAGAAGCAAACTTCTTTTGATTTCAAACTTGGTGATGATTGGTTAATACTAAGAAATACTATTAGGATAAATCAGCTAAGCTTTGGATTTTATCCCATTGTGAAAAGGATTCTTGACCTAATTTAAAACATATCCAAGATCGTAATCAACCAAGCTTTGACGAAAAATATTTAACCAAGTTTGAACTTTGGAAAATGTGTTTTGATGGTAAAAGTAATTAATCAATGAATTGGCATCATGCTCATTGCAGGGACTCCAAGTGTCACTCATGCCCGAAATTCAATTCTCAAAGGTTAACCGAGGATGTTTAGAAATAACTCATCAGTTCAAAATCAATTACTTCAGTCGACAAAATAACACTAACCATTGATACCCAACTTAGGATCAAAATCACCCACTCAGGGATGAGAATTCATCCTCCGATTATGCCGCAATTAGACAACTCAGGCATATCGCGTGTTGAATTTAAAGCAAATATGAATGAGACATCAATTGAGTGGAAATAAAAATTAAATCCAATACTTTTTATCTAAGAGAAAAACTAAATATTATTACCAGAGTAAAAATCGGAAGTGCTCTGTATTTGGGCTAGAAGAAAAACCCTTCTCAGAAAAAGAGCTAGCAAAACCACTAAAGACCCGATATGAAGAAGATGAGACGTACATGAAAATCCTCCCCGTTTCGGTTTTTAAGAAGAAATGGGAGGAGGGTGAGTCGGCCAATCTCTCAAAGATCCTCCCCTTTCCCCTTTACGTCTATCACCCATTTAGAGAAAATCTCCGGAAATATCTCCTAAGTTTTGGGTAGTTGAAAATTCTAAATAAATTCCCGTTCCTTGTCGTTTTTACTGAATGTGCCGGTACAAAGATGAGGATGAACTGGTAGAAGAGCTACGTGTTCACGATGAACAAGTAGAAGCAAAGATGAACCGGTAGAAAGATGTTCTGATTGGACAGAACCTCGATGAACATGTACAAAAAAAGATCAATGAACTGGTATAAGCCCATTCTGTTCAACGATGAACCGGTACAAGCTCTGTTTTAATGCCTGGTGAATCGGCACAAGTCCTGCAGGTACAATATGGCTTTCTCTGCCTTTTTTGCCGCGGTGCCCCTTGTTCGATGTCTGGCTTCTCGAGCTCACTTCCTCAGCACCCACAAAGTATTCTATTGAATCAAAAGTATCATTCTTACACCAGCTTACCTGAAAACACACAGTTTCCTCATGAAACACAAACTCGACTAAAACAAAACATATAATTAACGAGAAAAGCTAAATTGATAGGTTTCAGACATAAAATTATGCAAAATTGGGTACACAACCCCCAACTTCTACTTTGCGAGTCTCTAGCACATAGAAACCACAAATAAATTTTAATCACAAAAACCATTTTCGTAGTTGAACTCGCTTGCATTTAGCATATGCAATAAGCCGTTAAACCACAAGGTTACCCCTAGTGGACGGTGATGAAAATCACAAGACTCACCAGCCGTTGATTCGAATCACCTTTCAAATTCGTACCATTTGGGTCCCCGGCAATGTTGCCAAAAATGCTTCCCCTTAGGTATGGTCGTGTGTGAAATTGCTTCCCAGGCATAGGACATTCTATCGTGTAGTAACTCGGAAAACACCTAGGCCGTCTCCTCAAGGAAACAAGCAAAAATTTGAATGGTGATATGATTCAAAAGAAGCAAACTTCTTTTGATTTCAAACTTGGTGATGATTGGTTAATACTAAGAAATACTATTAGGATAAATCAGCTAAGCTTTGGATTTTATCCCATTGTGAAAAGGATTCTTGACCTAATTTAAAACATATCCAAGATCGTAATCAACCAAGCTTTGACGAAAAATATTTAACCAAGTTTGAACTTTGGAAAATGTGTTTTGATGGTAAAAGTAATTAATCAATGAATTGGCATCATGCTCATTGCAGGGACTCCAAGTGTCACTCATGCCCGAAATTCAATTCTCAAAGGTTAACCGAGGATGTTTAGAAATAACTCATCAGTTCAAAATCAATTACTTCAGTCGACAAAATAACACTAACCATTGATACCCAACTTAGGATCAAAATCACCCACTCAGGGATGAGAATTCATCCTCCGATTATGCCGCAATTAGACAACTCAGGCATATCGCGTGTTGAATTTAAAGCAAATATGAATGAGACATCAATTGAGTGGAAATAAAAATTAAATCCAATACTTTTTATCTAAGAGAAAAACTAAATATTATTACCAGAGTAAAAATCGGAAGTGCTCTGTATTTGGGCTAGAAGAAAAACCCTTCTCAGAAAAAGAGCTAGCAAAACCACTAAAGACCCGATATGAAGAAGATGAGACGTACATGAAAATCCTCCCCGTTTCGGTTTTTAAGAAGAAATGGGAGGAGGGTGAGTCGGCCAATCTCTCAAAGATCCTCCCCTTTCCCCTTTACGTCTATCACCCATTTAGAGAAAATCTCCGGAAATATCTCCTAAGTTTTGGGTAGTTGAAAATTCTAAATAAATTCCCGTTCCTTGTCGTTTTTACTGAATGTGCCGGTACAAAGATGAGGATGAACTGGTAGAAGAGCTACGTGTTCACGATGAACAAGTAGAAGCAAAGATGAACCGGTAGAAAGATGTTCTGATTGGACAGAACCTCGATGAACATGTACAAAAAAAGATCAATGAACTGGTATAAGCCCATTCTGTTCAACGATGAACCGGTACAAGCTCTGTTTTAATGCCTGGTGAATCGGCACAAGTCCTGCAGGTACAATATGGCTTTCTCTGCCTTTTTTGCCGCGGTGCCCCTTGTTCGATGTCTGGCTTCTCGAGCTCACTTCCTCAGCACCCACAAAGTATTCTATTGAATCAAAAGTATCATTCTTACACCAGCTTACCTGAAAACACACAGTTTCCTCATGAAACACAAACTCGACTAAAACAAAACATATAATTAACGAGAAAAGCTAAATTGATAGGTTTCAGACATAAAATTATGCAAAATTGGGTACACAACCCCCAACTTCTACTTTGCGAGTCTCTAGCACACAGAAACCACAAATAAATTTTAATCACAAAAACCATTTTCGTAGTTGATCTCGCTTGCATTTAGCATATGCAATAAGCCGTTAAACCACAAGGTTACCCCTAGTGGACGGTGATGAAAATCACAAGACTCACCAGCCGTTGATTCGAATCACCTTTCAAATTCGTACCATTTGGGTCCCCGGCAATGTTGCCAAAAATGCTTCCCCTTAGGTATGGTCGTGTGTGAAATTGCTTCCCAGGCATAGGACATTCTATCGTGTAGTAACTCGGAAAACACCTAGGCCGTCTCCTCAAGGAAACAAGCAAAAATTTGAATGGTGATATGATTCAAAAGAAGCAAACTTCTTTTGATTTCAAACTTGGTGATGATTGGTTAATACTAAGAAATACCATTAGGATAAATCAGCTAAGCTTTGGATTTTATCCCATTGTGAAAAGGATTCTTGACCTAATTTAAAACATATCCAAGATCGTAATCAACCAAGCTTTGACGAAAAATATTTAACCAAGTTTGAACTTTGGAAAATGTGTTTTGATGGTAAAAGTAATTAATCAATGAATTGGCATCATGCTCATTGCAGGGACTCCAAGTGTCACTCATGCCCGAAATTCAATTCTCAAAGGTTAACCGAGGATGTTTAGAAATAACTCATCAGTTCAAAATCAATTACTTCAGTCGACAAAATAACACTAACCATTGATACCCAACTTAGGATCAAAATCACCCACTCAGGGATGAGAATTCATCCTCCGATTATGCCGCAATTAGACAACTCAGGCATATCGCGTGTTGAATTTAAAGCAAATATGAATGAGACATCAATTGAGTGGAAATAAAAATTAAATCCAATACTTTTTATCTAAGAGAAAAACTAAATATTATTACCAGAGTAAAAATCGGAAGTGCTCTGTATTTGGGCTAGAAGAAAAACCCTTCTCAGAAAAAGAGCTAGCAAAACCACTAAAGACCCGATATGAAGAAGATGAGACGTACATGAAAATCCTCCCCGTTTCGGTTTTTAAGAAGAAATGGGAGGAGGGTGAGTCGGCCAATCTCTCAAAGATCCTCCCCTTTCCCCTTTACGTCTATCACCCATTTAGAGAAAATCTCCGGAAATATCTCCTAAGTTTTGGGTAGTTGAAAATTCTAAATAAATTCCCGTTCCTTGTCGTTTTTACTGAATGTGCCGGTACAAAGATGAGGATGAACTGGTAGAAGAGCTACGTGTTCACGATGAACAAGTAGAAGCAAAGATGAACCGGTAGAAAGATGTTCTGATTGGACAGAACCTCGATGAACATGTACAAAAAAAGATCAATGAACTGGTATAAGCCCATTCTGTTCAACGATGAACCGGTACAAGCTCTGTTTTAATGCCTGGTGAATCGGCACAAGTCCTGCAGGTACAATATGGCTTTCTCTGCCTTTTTTGCCGCGGTGCCCCTTGTTCGATGTCTGGCTTCTCGAGCTCACTTCCTCAGCACCCACAAAGTATTCTATTGAATCAAAAGTATCATTCTTACACCAGCTTACCTGAAAACACACAGTTTCCTCATGAAACACAAACTCGACTAAAACAAAACATATAATTAACGAGAAAAGCTAAATTGATAGGTTTCAGACATAAAATTATGCAAAATTGGGTACACAACCCCCAACTTCTACTTTGCGAGTCTCTAGCACACAGAAACCACAAATAAATTTTAATCACAAAAACCATTTTCGTAGTTGATCTCGCTTGCATTTAGCATATGCAATAAGCCGTTAAACCACAAGGTTACCCCTAGTGGACGGTGATGAAAATCACAAGACTCACCAGCCGTTGATTCGAATCACCTTTCAAATTCGTACCATTTGGGTCCCCGGCAATGTTGCCAAAAATGCTTCCCCTTAGGTATGGTCGTGTGTGAAATTGCTTCCCAGGCATAGGACATTCTATCGTGTAGTAACTCGGAAAACACCTAGGCCGTCTCCTCAAGGAAACAAGCAAAAATTTGAATGGTGATATGATTCAAAAGAAGCAAACTTCTTTTGATTTCAAACTTGGTGATGATTGGTTAATACTAAGAAATACTATTAGGATAAATCAGCTAAGCTTTGGATTTTATCCCATTGTGAAAAGGATTCTTGACCTAATTTAAAACATATCCAAGATCGTAATCAACCAAGCTTTGACGAAAAATATTTAACCAAGTTTGAACTTTGGAAAATGTGTTTTGATGGTAAAAGTAATTAATCAATGAATTGGCATCATGCTCATTGCAGGGACTCCAAGTGTCACTCATGCCCGAAATTCAATTCTCAAAGGTTAACCGAGGATGTTTAGAAATAACTCATCAGTTCAAAATCAATTACTTCAGTCGACAAAATAACACTAACCATTGATACCCAACTTAGGATCAAAATCACCCACTCAGGGATGAGAATTCATCCTCCGATTATGCCGCAATTAGACAACTCAGGCATATCGCGTGTTGAATTTAAAGCAAATATGAATGAGACATCAATTGAGTGGAAATAAAAATTAAATCCAATACTTTTTATCTAAGAGAAAAACTAAATATTATTACCAGAGTAAAAATCGGAAGTGCTCTGTATTTGGGCTAGAAGAAAAACCCTTCTCAGAAAAAGAGCTAGCAAAACCACTAAAGACCCGATATGAAGAAGATGAGACGTACATGAAAATCCTCCCCGTTTCGGTTTTTAAGAAGAAATGGGAGGAGGGTGAGTCGGCCAATCTCTCAAAGATCCTCCCCTTTCCCCTTTACGTCTATCACCCATTTAGAGAAAATCTCCGGAAATATCTCCTAAGTTTTGGGTAGTTGAAAATTCTAAATAAATTCCCGTTCCTTGTCGTTTTTACTGAATGTGCCGGTACAAAGATGAGGATGAACTGGTAGAAGAGCTACGTGTTCACGATGAACAAGTAGAAGCAAAGATGAACCGGTAGAAAGATGTTCTGATTGGACAGAACCTCGATGAACATGTACAAAAAAAGATCAATGAACTGGTATAAGCCCATTCTGTTCAACGATGAACCGGTACAAGCTCTGTTTTAATGCCTGGTGAATCGGCACAAGTCCTGCAGGTACAATATGGCTTTCTCTGCCTTTTTTGCCGCGGTGCCCCTTGTTCGATGTCTGGCTTCTCGAGCTCACTTCCTCAGCACCCACAAAGTATTCTATTGAATCAAAAGTATCATTCTTACACCAGCTTACCTGAAAACACACAGTTTCCTCATCAAACACAAACTCGACTAAAACAAAACATATAATTAACGAGAAAAGCTAAATTGATAGGTTTCAGACATAAAATTATGCAAAATTGGGTACACAACCCCCAACTTCTACTTTGCGAGTCTCTAGCACACAGAAACCACAAATAAATTTTAATCACAAAAACCATTTTCGTAGTTGATCTCGCTTGCATTTAGCATATGCAATAAGCCGTTAAACCACAAGGTTACCCCTAGTGGACGGTGATGAAAATCACAAGACTCACCAGCCGTTGATTCGAATCACCTTTCAAATTCGTACCATTTGGGTCCCCGGCAATGTTGCCAAAAATGCTTCCCCTTAGGTATGGTCGTGTGTGAAATTGCTTCCCAGGCATAGGACATTCTATCGTGTAGTAACTCGGAAAACACCTAGGCCGTCTCCTCAAGGAAACAAGCAAAAATTTGAATGGTGATATGATTCAAAAGAAGCAAACTTCTTTTGATTTCAAACTTGGTGATGATTGGTTAATACTAAGAAATACTATTAGGATAAATCAGCTAAGCTTTGGATTTTATCCCATTGTGAAAAGGATTCTTGACCTAATTTAAAACATATCCAAGATCGTAATCAACCAAGCTTTGACGAAAAATATTTAACCAAGTTTGAACTTTGGAAAATGTGTTTTGATGGTAAAAGTAATTAATCAATGAATTGGCATCATGCTCATTGCAGGGACTCCAAGTGTCACTCATGCCCGAAATTCAATTCTCAAAGGTTAACCGAGGATGTTTAGAAATAACTCATCAGTTCAAAATCAATTACTTCAGTCGACAAAATAACACTAACCATTGATACCCAACTTAGGATCAAAATCACCCACTCAGGGATGAGAATTCATCCTCCGATTATGCCGCAATTAGACAACTCAGGCATATCGCGTGTTGAATTTAAAGCAAATATGAATGAGACATCAATTGAGTGGAAATAAAAATTAAATCCAATACTTTTTATCTAAGAGAAAAACTAAATATTATTACCAGAGTAAAAATCGGAAGTGCTCTGTATTTGGGCTAGAAGAAAAACCCTTCTCAGAAAAAGAGCTAGCAAAACCACTAAAGACCCGATATGAAGAAGATGAGACGTACATGAAAATCCTCCCCGTTTCGGTTTTTAAGAAGAAATGGGAGGAGGGTGAGTCGGCCAATCTCTCAAAGATCCTCCCCTTTCCCCTTTACGTCTATCACCCATTTAGAGAAAATCTCCGGAAATATCTCCTAAGTTTTGGGTAGTTGAAAATTCTAAATAAATTCCCGTTCCTTGTCGTTTTTACTGAATGTGCCGGTACAAAGATGAGGATGAACTGGTAGAAGAGCTACGTGTTCACGATGAACAAGTAGAAGCAAAGATGAACCGGTAGAAAGATGTTCTGATTGGACAGAACCTGGATGAACATGTACAAAAAAAGATCAATGAACTGGTATAAGCCCATTCTGTTCAACGATGAACCGGTACAAGCTCTGTTTTAATGCCTGGTGAATCGGCACAAGTCCTGCAGGTACAATATGGCTTTCTCTGCCTTTTTTGCCGCGGTGCCCCTTGTTCGATGTCTGGCTTCTCGAGCTCACTTCCTCAGCACCCACAAAGTATTCTATTGAATCAAAAGTATCATTCTTACACCAGCTTACCTGAAAACACACAGTTTCCTCATGAAACACAAACTCGACTAAAACAAAACATATAATTAACGAGAAAAGCTAAATTGATAGGTTTCAGACATAAAATTATGCAAAATTGGGTACACAACCCCCAACTTCTACTTTGCGAGTCTCTAGCACACAGAAACCACAAATAAATTTTAATCACAAAAACCATTTTCGTAGTTGATCTCGCTTGCATTTAGCATATGCAATAAGCCGTTAAACCACAAGGTTACCCCTAGTGGACGGTGATGAAAATCACAAGACTCACCAGCCGTTGATTCGAATCACCTTTCAAATTCGTACCATTTGGGTCCCCGGCAATGTTGCCAAAAATGCTTCCCCTTAGGTATGGTCGTGTGTGAAATTGCTTCCCAGGCATAGGACATTCTATCGTGTAGTAACTCGGAAAACACCTAGGCCGTCTCCTCAAGGAAACAAGCAAAAATTTGAATGGTGATATGATTCAAAAGAAGCAAACTTCTTTTGATTTCAAACTTGGTGATGATTGGTTAATACTAAGAAATACTATTAGGATAAATCAGCTAAGCTTTGGATTTTATCCCATTGTGAAAAGGATTCTTGACCTAATTTAAAACATATCCAAGATCGTAATCAACCAAGCTTTGACGAAAAATATTTAACCAAGTTTGAACTTTGGAAAATGTGTTTTGATGGTAAAAGTAATTAATCAATGAATTGGCATCATGCTCATTGCAGGGACTCCAAGTGTCACTCATGCCCGAAATTCAATTCTCAAAGGTTAACCGAGGATGTTGAGAAATAACTCATCAGTTCAAAATCAATTACTTCAGTCGACAAAATAACACTAACCATTGATACCCAACTTAGGATCAAAATCACCCACTCAGGGATGAGAATTCATCCTCCGATTATGCCGCAATTAGACAACTCAGGCATATCGCGTGTTGAATTTAAAGCAAATATGAATGAGACATCAATTGAGTGGAAATAAAAATTAAATCCAATACTTTTTATCTAAGAGAAAAACTAAATATTATTACCAGAGTAAAAATCGGAAGTGCTCTGTATTTGGGCTAGAAGAAAAACCCTTCTCAGAAAAAGAGCTAGCAAAACCACTAAAGACCCGATATGAAGAAGATGAGACGTACATGAAAATCCTCCCCGTTTCGGTTTTTAAGAAGAAATGGGAGGAGGGTGAGTCGGCCAATCTCTCAAAGATCCTCCCCTTTCCCCTTTACGTCTATCACCCATTTAGAGAAAATCTCCGGAAATATCTCCTAAGTTTTGGGTAGTTGAAAATTCTAAATAAATTCCCGTTCCTTGTCGTTTTTACTGAATGTGCCGGTACAAAGATGAGGATGAACTGGTAGAAGAGCTACGTGTTCACGATGAACAAGTAGAAGCAAAGATGAACCGGTAGAAAGATGTTCTGATTGGACAGAACCTGGATGAACATGTACAAAAAAAGATCAATGAACTGGTATAAGCCCATTCTGTTCAACGATGAACCGGTACAAGCTCTGTTTTAATGCCTGGTGAATCGGCACAAGTCCTGCAGGTACAATATGGCTTTCTCTGCCTTTTTTGCCGCGGTGCCCCTTGTTCGATGTCTGGCTTCTCGAGCTCACTTCCTCAGCACCCACAAAGTATTCTATTGAATCAAAAGTATCATTCTTACACCAGCTTACCTGAAAACACACAGTTTCCTCATGAAACACAAACTCGACTAAAACAAAACATATAATTAACGAGAAAAGCTAAATTGATAGGTTTCAGACATAAAATTATGCAAAATTGGGTACACAACCCCCAACTTCTACTTTGCGAGTCTCTAG
Organism: Ilex aquifolium; assembly: GCA_951799425.1. Taxonomy (NCBI): domain Eukaryota; kingdom Viridiplantae; phylum Streptophyta; class Magnoliopsida; order Aquifoliales; family Aquifoliaceae; genus Ilex; species Ilex aquifolium. The sequence continues at coordinate 24,546,790 of OX637400.1, forward strand.
CACACAGAAACCACAAATAAATTTTAATCACAAAAACCATTTTCGTAGTTGATCTCGCTTGCATTTAGCATATGCAATAAGCCGTTAAACCACAAGGTTACCCCTAGTGGACGGTGATGAAAATCACAAGACTCACCAGCCGTTGATTCGAATCACCTTTCAAATTCGTACCATTTGGGTCCCCGGCAATGTTGCCAAAAATGCTTCCCCTTAGGTATGGTCGTGTGTGAAATTGCTTCCCAGGCATAGGACATTCTATCGTGTAGTAACTCGGAAAACACCTAGGCCGTCTCCTCAAGGAAACAAGCAAAAATTTGAATGGTGATATGATTCAAAAGAAGCAAACTTCTTTTGATTTCAAACTTGGTGATGATTGGTTAATACTAAGAAATACTATTAGGATAAATCAGCTAAGCTTTGGATTTTATCCCATTGTGAAAAGGATTCTTGACCTAATTTAAAACATATCCAAGATCGTAATCAACCAAGCTTTGACGAAAAATATTTAACCAAGTTTGAACTTTGGAAAATGTGTTTTGATGGTAAAAGTAATTAATCAATGAATTGGCATCATGCTCATTGCAGGGACTCCAAGTGTCACTCATGCCCGAAATTCAATTCTCAAAGGTTAACCGAGGATGTTTAGAAATAACTCATCAGTTCAAAATCAATTACTTCAGTCGACAAAATAACACTAACCATTGATACCCAACTTAGGATCAAAATCACCCACTCAGGGATGAGAATTCATCCTCCGATTATGCCGCAATTAGACAACTCAGGCATATCGCGTGTTGAATTTAAAGCAAATATGAATGAGACATCAATTGAGTGGAAATAAAAATTAAATCCAATACTTTTTATCTAAGAGAAAAACTAAATATTATTACCAGAGTAAAAATCGGAAGTGCTCTGTATTTGGGCTAGAAGAAAAACCCTTCTCAGAAAAAGAGCTAGCAAAACCACTAAAGACCCGATATGAAGAAGATGAGACGTACATGAAAATCCTCCCCGTTTCGGTTTTTAAGAAGAAATGGGAGGAGGGTGAGTCGGCCAATCTCTCAAAGATCCTCCCCTTTCCCCTTTACGTCTATCACCCATTTAGAGAAAATCTCCGGAAATATCTCCTAAGTTTTGGGTAGTTGAAAATTCTAAATAAATTCCCGTTCCTTGTCGTTTTTACTGAATGTGCCGGTACAAAGATGAGGATGAACTGGTAGAAGAGCTACGTGTTCACGATGAACAAGTAGAAGCAAAGATGAACCGGTAGAAAGATGTTCTGATTGGACAGAACCTGGATGAACATGTACAAAAAAAGATCAATGAACTGGTATAAGCCCATTCTGTTCAACGATGAACCGGTACAAGCTCTGTTTTAATGCCTGGTGAATCGGCACAAGTCCTGCAGGTACAATATGGCTTTCTCTGCCTTTTTTGCCGCGGTGCCCCTTGTTCGATGTCTGGCTTCTCGAGCTCACTTCCTCAGCACCCACAAAGTATTCTATTGAATCAAAAGTATCATTCTTACACCAGCTTACCTGAAAACACACAGTTTCCTCATGAAACACAAACTCGACTAAAACAAAACATATAATTAACGAGAAAAGCTAAATTGATAGGTTTCAGACATAAAATTATGCAAAATTGGGTACACAACCCCCAACTTCTACTTTGCGAGTCTCTAGCACACAGAAACCACAAATAAATTTTAATCACAAAAACCATTTTCGTAGTTGATCTCGCTTGCATTTAGCATATGCAATAAGCCGTTAAACCACAAGGTTACCCCTAGTGGACGGTGATGAAAATCACAAGACTCACCAGCCGTTGATTCGAATCACCTTTCAAATTCGTACCATTTGGGTCCCCGGCAATGTTGCCAAAAATGCTTCCCCTTAGGTATGGTCGTGTGTGAAATTGCTTCCCAGGCATAGGACATTCTATCGTGTAGTAACTCGGAAAACACCTAGGCCGTCTCCTCAAGGAAACAAGCAAAAATTTGAATGGTGATATGATTCAAAAGAAGCAAACTTCTTTTGATTTCAAACTTGGTGATGATTGGTTAATACTAAGAAATACTATTAGGATAAATCAGCTAAGCTTTGGATTTTATCCCATTGTGAAAAGGATTCTTGACCTAATTTAAAACATATCCAAGATCGTAATCAACCAAGCTTTGACGAAAAATATTTAACCAAGTTTGAACTTTGGAAAATGTGTTTTGATGGTAAAAGTAATTAATCAATGAATTGGCATCATGCTCATTGCAGGGACTCCAAGTGTCACTCATGCCCGAAATTCAATTCTCAAAGGTTAACCGAGGATGTTGAGAAATAACTCATCAGTTCAAAATCAATTACTTCAGTCGACAAAATAACACTAACCATTGATACCCAACTTAGGATCAAAATCACCCACTCAGGGATGAGAATTCATCCTCCGATTATGCCGCAATTAGACAACTCAGGCATATCGCGTGTTGAATTTAAAGCAAATATGAATGAGACATCAATTGAGTGGAAATAAAAATTAAATCCAATACTTTTTATCTAAGAGAAAAACTAAATATTATTACCAGAGTAAAAATCGGAAGTGCTCTGTATTTGGGCTAGAAGAAAAACCCTTCTCAGAAAAAGAGCTAGCAAAACCACTAAAGACCCGATATGAAGAAGATGAGACGTACATGAAAATCCTCCCCGTTTCGGTTTTTAAGAAGAAATGGGAGGAGGGTGAGTCGGCCAATCTCTCAAAGATCCTCCCCTTTCCCCTTTACGTCTATCACCCATTTAGAGAAAATCTCCGGAAATATCTCCTAAGTTTTGGGTAGTTGAAAATTCTAAATAAATTCCCGTTCCTTGTCGTTTTTACTGAATGTGCCGGTACAAAGATGAGGATGAACTGGTAGAAGAGCTACGTGTTCACGATGAACAAGTAGAAGCAAAGATGAACCGGTAGAAAGATGTTCTGATTGGACAGAACCTGGATGAACATGTACAAAAAAAGATCAATGAACTGGTATAAGCCCATTCTGTTCAACGATGAACCGGTACAAGCTCTGTTTTAATGCCTGGTGAATCGGCACAAGTCCTGCAGGTACAATATGGCTTTCTCTGCCTTTTTTGCCGCGGTGCCCCTTGTTCGATGTCTGGCTTCTCGAGCTCACTTCCTCAGCACCCACAAAGTATTCTATTGAATCAAAAGTATCATTCTTACACCAGCTTACCTGAAAACACACAGTTTCCTCATGAAACACAAACTCGACTAAAACAAAACATATAATTAACGAGAAAAGCTAAATTGATAGGTTTCAGACATAAAATTATGCAAAATTGGGTACACAACCCCCAACTTCTACTTTGCGAGTCTCTAGCACACAGAAACCACAAATAAATTTTAATCACAAAAACCATTTTCGTAGTTGATCTCGCTTGCATTTAGCATATGCAATAAGCCGTTAAACCACAAGGTTACCCCTAGTGGACGGTGATGAAAATCACAAGACTCACCAGCCGTTGATTCGAATCACCTTTCAAATTCGTACCATTTGGGTCCCCGGCAATGTTGCCAAAAATGCTTCCCCTTAGGTATGGTCGTGTGTGAAATTGCTTCCCAGGCATAGGACATTCTATCGTGTAGTAACTCGGAAAACACCTAGGCCGTCTCCTCAAGGAAACAAGCAAAAATTTGAATGGTGATATGATTCAAAAGAAGCAAACTTCTTTTGATTTCAAACTTGGTGATGATTGGTTAATACTAAGAAATACTATTAGGATAAATCAGCTAAGCTTTGGATTTTATCCCATTGTGAAAAGGATTCTTGACCTAATTTAAAACATATCCAAGATCGTAATCAACCAAGCTTTGACGAAAAATATTTAACCAAGTTTGAACTTTGGAAAATGTGTTTTGATGGTAAAAGTAATTAATCAATGAATTGGCATCATGCTCATTGCAGGGACTCCAAGTGTCACTCATGCCCGAAATTCAATTCTCAAAGGTTAACCGAGGATGTTTAGAAATAACTCATCAGTTCAAAATCAATTACTTCAGTCGACAAAATAACACTAACCATTGATACCCAACTTAGGATCAAAATCACCCACTCAGGGATGAGAATTCATCCTCCGATTATGCCGCAATTAGACAACTCAGGCATATCGCGTGTTGAATTTAAAGCAAATATGAATGAGACATCAATTGAGTGGAAATAAAAATTAAATCCAATACTGTTTATCTAAGAGAAAAACTAAATATTATTACCAGAGTAAAAATCGGAAGTGCTCTGTATTTGGGCTAGAAGAAAAACCCTTCTCAGAAAAAGAGCTAGCAAAACCACTAAAGACCCGATATGAAGAAGATGAGACGTACATGAAAATCCTCCCCGTTTCGGTTTTTAAGAAGAAATGGGAGGAGGGTGAGTCGGCCAATCTCTCAAAGATCCTCCCCTTTCCCCTTTACGTCTATCACCCATTTAGAGAAAATCTCCGGAAATATCTCCTAAGTTTTGGGTAGTTGAAAATTCTAAATAAATTCCCGTTCCTTGTCGTTTTTACTGAATGTGCCGGTACAAAGATGAGGATGAACTGGTAGAAGAGCTACGTGTTCACGATGAACAAGTAGAAGCAAAGATGAACCGGTAGAAAGATGTTCTGATTGGACAGAACCTCGATGAACATGTACAAAAAAAGATCAATGAACTGGTATAAGCCCATTCTGTTCAACGATGAACCGGTACAAGCTCTGTTTTAATGCCTGGTGAATCGGCACAAGTCCTGCAGGTACAATATGGCTTTCTCTGCCTTTTTTGCCGCGGTGCCCCTTGTTCGATGTCTGGCTTCTCGAGCTCACTTCCTCAGCACCCACAAAGTATTCTATTGAATCAAAAGTATCATTCTTACACCAGCTTACCTGAAAACACACAGTTTCCTCATGAAACACAAACTCGACTAAAACAAAACATATAATTAACGAGAAAAGCTAAATTGATAGGTTTCAGACATAAAATTATGCAAAATTGGGTACACAACCCCCAACTTCTACTTTGCGAGTCTCTAGCACACAGAAACCACAAATAAATTTTAATCACAAAAACCATTTTCGTAGTTGATCTCGCTTGCATTTAGCATATGCAATAAGCCGTTAAACCACAAGGTTACCCCTAGTGGACGGTGATGAAAATCACAAGACTCACCAGCCGTTGATTCGAATCACCTTTCAAATTCGTACCATTTGGGTCCCCGGCAATGTTGCCAAAAATGCTTCCCCTTAGGTATGGTCGTGTGTGAAATTGCTTCCCAGGCATAGGACATTCTATCGTGTAGTAACTCGGAAAACACCTAGGCCGTCTCCTCAAGGAAACAAGCAAAAATTTGAATGGTGATATGATTCAAAAGAAGCAAACTTCTTTTGATTTCAAACTTGGTGATGATTGGTTAATACTAAGAAATACTATTAGGATAAATCAGCTAAGCTTTGGATTTTATCCCATTGTGAAAAGGATTCTTGACCTAATTTAAAACATATCCAAGATCGTAATCAACCAAGCTTTGACGAAAAATATTTAACCAAGTTTGAACTTTGGAAAATGTGTTTTGATGGTAAAAGTAATTAATCAATGAATTGGCATCATGCTCATTGCAGGGACTCCAAGTGTCACTCATGCCCGAAATTCAATTCTCAAAGGTTAACCGAGGATGTTGAGAAATAACTCATCAGTTCAAAATCAATTACTTCAGTCGACAAAATAACACTAACCATTGATACCCAACTTAGGATCAAAATCACCCACTCAGGGATGAGAATTCATCCTCCGATTATGCCGCAATTAGACAACTCAGGCATATCGCGTGTTGAATTTAAAGCAAATATGAATGAGACATCAATTGAGTGGAAATAAAAATTAAATCCAATACTTTTTATCTAAGAGAAAAACTAAATATTATTACCAGAGTAAAAATCGGAAGTGCTCTGTATTTGGGCTAGAAGAAAAACCCTTCTCAGAAAAAGAGCTAGGAAAACCACTAAAGACCCGATATGAAGAAGATGAGACGTACATGAAAATCCTCCCCGTTTCGGTTTTTAAGAAGAAATGGGAGGAGGGTGAGTCGGCCAATCTCTCAAAGATCCTCCCCTTTCCCCTTTACGTCTATCACCCATTTAGAGAAAATCTCCGGAAATATCTCCTATGTTTTGGGTAGTTGAAAATTCTAAATAAATTCCCGTTCCTTGTCGTTTTTACTGAATGTGCCGGTACAAAGATGAGGATGAACTGGTAGAAGAGCTACGTGTTCACGATGAACAAGTAGAAGCAAAGATGAACCGGTAGAAAGATGTTCTGATTGGACAGAACCTGGATGAACATGTACAAAAAAAGATCAATGAACTGGTATAAGCCCATTCTGTTCAACGATGAACCGGTACAAGCTCTGTTTTAATGCCTGGTGAATCGGCACAAGTCCTGCAGGTACAATATGGCTTTCTCTGCCTTTTTTGCCGCGGTGCCCCTTGTTCGATGTCTGGCTTCTCGAGCTCACTTCCTCAGCACCCACAAAGTATTCTATTGAATCAAAAGTATCATTCTTACACCAGCTTACCTGAAAACACACAGTTTCCTCATGAAACACAAACTCGACTAAAACAAAACATATAATTAACGAGAAAAGCTAAATTGATAGGTTTCAGACATAAAATTATGCAAAATTGGGTACACAACCCCCAACTTCTACTTTGCGAGTCTCTAGCACACAGAAACCACAAATAAATTTTAATCACAAAAACCATTTTCGTAGTTGATCTCGCTTGCATTTAGCATATGCAATAAGCCGTTAAACCACAAGGTTACCCCTAGTGGACGGTGATGAAAATCACAAGACTCACCAGCCGTTGATTCGAATCACCTTTCAAATTCGTACCATTTGGGTCCCCGGCAATGTTGCCAAAAATGCTTCCCCTTAGGTATGGTCGTGTGTGAAATTGCTTCCCAGGCATAGGACATTCTATCGTGTAGTAACTCGGAAAACACCTAGGCCGTCTCCTCAAGGAAACAAGCAAAAATTTGAATGGTGATATGATTCAAAAGAAGCAAACTTCTTTTGATTTCAAACTTGGTGATGATTGGTTAATACTAAGAAATACTATTAGGATAAATCAGCTAAGCTTTGGATTTTATCCCATTGTGAAAAGGATTCTTGACCTAATTTAAAACATATCCAAGATCGTAATCAACCAAGCTTTGACGAAAAATATTTAACCAAGTTTGAACTTTGGAAAATGTGTTTTGATGGTAAAAGTAATTAATCAATGAATTGGCATCATGCTCATTGCAGGGACTCCAAGTGTCACTCATGCCCGAAATTCAATTCTCAAAGGTTAACCGAGGATGTTTAGAAATAACTCATCAGTTCAAAATCAATTACTTCAGTCGACAAAATAACACTAACCATTGATACCCAACTTAGGATCAAAATCACCCACTCAGGGATGAGAATTCATCCTCCGATTATGCCGCAATTAGACAACTCAGGCATATCGCGTGTTGAATTTAAAGCAAATATGAATGAGACATCAATTGAGTGGAAATAAAAATTAAATCCAATACTGTTTATCTAAGAGAAAAACTAAATATTATTACCAGAGTAAAAATCGGAAGTGCTCTGTATTTGGGCTAGAAGAAAAACCCTTCTCAGAAAAAGAGCTAGCAAAACCACTAAAGACCCGATATGAAGAAGATGAGACGTACATGAAAATCCTCCCCGTTTCGGTTTTTAAGAAGAAATGGGAGGAGGGTGAGTCGGCCAATCTCTCAAAGATCCTCCCCTTTCCCCTTTACGTCTATCACCCATTTAGAGAAAATCTCCGGAAATATCTCCTAAGTTTTGGGTAGTTGAAAATTCTAAATAAATTCCCGTTCCTTGTCGTTTTTACTGAATGTGCCGGTACAAAGATGAGGATGAACTGGTAGAAGAGCTACGTGTTCACGATGAACAAGTAGAAGCAAAGATGAACCGGTAGAAAGATGTTCTGATTGGACAGAACCTCGATGAACATGTACAAAAAAAGATCAATGAACTGGTATAAGCCCATTCTGTTCAACGATGAACCGGTACAAGCTCTGTTTTAATGCCTGGTGAATCGGCACAAGTCCTGCAGGTACAATATGGCTTTCTCTGCCTTTTTTGCCGCGGTGCCCCTTGTTCGATGTCTGGCTTCTCGAGCTCACTTCCTCAGCACCCACAAAGTATTCTATTGAATCAAAAGTATCATTCTTACACCAGCTTACCTGAAAACACACAGTTTCCTCATGAAACACAAACTCGACTAAAACAAAACATATAATTAACGAGAAAAGCTAAATTGATAGGTTTCAGACATAAAATTATGCAAAATTGGGTACACAACCCCCAACTTCTACTTTGCGAGTCTCTAGCACACAGAAACCACAAATAAATTTTAATCACAAAAACCATTTTCGTAGTTGATCTCGCTTGCATTTAGCATATGCAATAAGCCGTTAAACCACAAGGTTACCCCTAGTGGACGGTGATGAAAATCACAAGACTCACCAGCCGTTGATTCGAATCACCTTTCAAATTCGTACCATTTGGGTCCCCGGCAATGTTGCCAAAAATGCTTCCCCTTAGGTATGGTCGTGTGTGAAATTGCTTCCCAGGCATAGGACATTCTATCGTGTAGTAACTCGGAAAACACCTAGGCCGTCTCCTCAAGGAAACAAGCAAAAATTTGAATGGTGATATGATTCAAAAGAAGCAAACTTCTTTTGATTTCAAACTTGGTGATGATTGGTTAATACTAAGAAATACTATTAGGATAAATCAGCTAAGCTTTGGATTTTATCCCATTGTGAAAAGGATTCTTGACCTAATTTAAAACATATCCAAGATCGTAATCAACCAAGCTTTGACGAAAAATATTTAACCAAGTTTGAACTTTGGAAAATGTGTTTTGATGGTAAAAGTAATTAATCAATGAATTGGCATCATGCTCATTGCAGGGACTCCAAGTGTCACTCATGCCCGAAATTCAATTCTCAAAGGTTAACCGAGGATGTTTAGAAATAACTCATCAGTTCAAAATCAATTACTTCAGTCGACAAAATAACACTAACCATTGATACCCAACTTAGGATCAAAATCACCCACTCAGGGATGAGAATTCATCCTCCGATTATGCCGCAATTAGACAACTCAGGCATATCGCGTGTTGAATTTAAAGCAAATATGAATGAGACATCAATTGAGTGGAAATAAAAATTAAATCCAATACTTTTTATCTAAGAGAAAAACTAAATATTATTACCAGAGTAAAAATCGGAAGTGCTCTGTATTTGGGCTAGAAGAAAAACCCTTCTCAGAAAAAGAGCTAGCAAAACCACTAAAGACCCGATATGAAGAAGATGAGACGTACATGAAAATCCTCCCCGTTTCGGTTTTTAAGAAGAAATGGGAGGAGGGTGAGTCGGCCAATCTCTCAAAGATCCTCCCCTTTCCCCTTTACGTCTATCACCCATTTAGAGAAAATCTCCGGAAATATCTCCTAAGTTTTGGGTAGTTGAAAATTCTAAATAAATTCCCGTTCCTTGTCGTTTTTACTGAATGTGCCGGTACAAAGATGAGGATGAACTGGTAGAAGAGCTACGTGTTCACGATGAACAAGTAGAAGCAAAGATGAACCGGTAGAAAGATGTTCTATTGGACAGAACCTCGATGAACATGTACAAAAAAAGATCAATGAACTGGTATAAGCCCATTCTGTTCAACGATGAACCGGTACAAGCTCTGTTTTAATGCCTGGTGAATCGGCACAAGTCCTGCAGGTACAATATGGCTTTCTCTGCCTTTTTTGCCGCGGTGCCCCTTGTTCGATGTCTGGCTTCTCGAGCTCACTTCCTCAGCACCCACAAAGTATTCTATTGAATCAAAAGTATCATTCTTACACCAGCTTACCTGAAAACACACAGTTTCCTCATGAAACACAAACTCGACTAAAACAAAACATATAATTAACGAGAAAAGCTAAATTGATAGGTTTCAGACATAAAATTATGCAAAATTGGGTACACAACCCCCAACTTCTACTTTGCGAGTCTCTAGCACACAGAAACCACAAATAAATTTTAATCACAAAAACCATTTTCGTAGTTGATCTCGCTTGCATTTAGCATATGCAATAAGCCGTTAAACCACAAGGTTACCCCTAGTGGACGGTGATGAAAATCACAAGACTCACCAGCCGTTGATTCGAATCACCTTTCAAATTCGTACCATTTGGGTCCCCGGCAATGTTGCCAAAAATGCTTCCCCTTAGGTATGGTCGTGTGTGAAATTGCTTCCCAGGCATAGGACATTCTATCGTGTAGTAACTCGGAAAACACCTAGGCCGTCTCCTCAAGGAAACAAGCAAAAATTTGAATGGTGATATGATTCAAAAGAAGCAAACTTCTTTTGATTTCAAACTTGGTGATGATTGGTTAATACTAAGAAATACTATTAGGATAAATCAGCTAAGCTTTGGATTTTATCCCATTGTGAAAAGGATTCTTGACCTAATTTAAAACATATCCAAGATCGTAATCAACCAAGCTTTGACGAAAAATATTTAACCAAGTTTGAACTTTGGAAAATGTGTTTTGATGGTAAAAGTAATTAATCAATGAATTGGCATCATGCTCATTGCAGGGACTCCAAGTGTCACTCATGCCCGAAATTCAATTCTCAAAGGTTAACCGAGGATGTTGAGAAATAACTCATCAGTTCAAAATCAATTACTTCAGTCGACAAAATAACACTAACCATTGATACCCAACTTAGGATCAAAATCACCCACTCAGGGATGAGAATTCATCCTCCGATTATGCCGCAATTAGACAACTCAGGCATATCGCGTGTTGAATTTAAAGCAAATATGAATGAGACATCAATTGAGTGGAAATAAAAATTAAATCCAATACTTTTTATCTAAGAGAAAAACTAAATATTATTACCAGAGTAAAAATCGGAAGTGCTCTGTATTTGGGCTAGAAGAAAAACCCTTCTCAGAAAAAGAGCTAGCAAAACCACTAAAGACCCGATATGAAGAAGATGAGACGTACATGAAAATCCTCCCCGTTTCGGTTTTTAAGAAGAAATGGGAGGAGGGTGAGTCGGCCAATCTCTCAAAGATCCTCCCCTTTCCCCTTTACGTCTATCACCCATTTAGAGAAAATCTCCGGAAATATCTCCTAAGTTTTGGGTAGTTGAAAATTCTAAATAAATTCCCGTTCCTTGTCGTTTTTACTGAATGTGCCGGTACAAAGATGAGGATGAACTGGTAGAAGAGCTACGTGTTCACGATGAACAAGTAGAAGCAAAGATGAACCGGTAGAAAGATGTTCTGATTGGACAGAACCTCGATGAACATGTACAAAAAAAGATCAATGAACTGGTATAAGCCCATTCTGTTCAACGATGAACCGGTACAAGCTCTGTTTTAATGCCTGGTGAATCGGCACAAGTCCTGCAGGTACAATATGGCTTTCTCTGCCTTTTTTGCCGCGGTGCCCCTTGTTCGATGTCTGGCTTCTCGAGCTCACTTCCTCAGCACCCACAAAGTATTCTATTGAATCAAAAGTATCATTCTTACACCAGCTTACCTGAAAACACACAGTTTCCTCATGAAACACAAACTCGACTAAAACAAAACATATAATTAACGAGAAAAGCTAAATTGATAGGTTTCAGACATAAAATTATGCAAAATTGGGTACACAACCCCCAACTTCTACTTTGCGAGTCTCTAGCACACAGAAACCACAAATAAATTTTAATCACAAAAACCATTTTCGTAGTTGATCTCGCTTGCATTTAGCATATGCAATAAGCCGTTAAACCACAAGGTTACCCCTAGTGGACGGTGATGAAAATCACAAGACTCACCAGCCGTTGATTCGAATCACCTTTCAAATTCGTACCATTTGGGTCCCCGGCAATGTTGCCAAAAATGCTTCCCCTTAGGTATGGTCGTGTGTGAAATTGCTTCCCAGGCATAGGACATTCTATCGTGTAGTAACTCGGAAAACACCTAGGCCGTCTCCTCAAGGAAACAAGCAAAAATTTGAATGGTGATATGATTCAAAAGAAGCAAACTTCTTTTGATTTCAAACTTGGTGATGATTGGTTAATACTAAGAAATACTATTAGGATAAATCAGCTAAGCTTTGGATTTTATCCCATTGTGAAAAGGATTCTTGACCTAATTTAAAACATATCCAAGATCGTAATCAACCAAGCTTTGACGAAAAATATTTAACCAAGTTTGAACTTTGGAAAATGTGTTTTGATGGTAAAAGTAATTAATCAATGAATTGGCATCATGCTCATTGCAGGGACTCCAAGTGTCACTCATGCCCGAAATTCAATTCTCAAAGGTTAACCGAGGATGTTGAGAAATAACTCATCAGTTCAAAATCAATTACTTCAGTCGACAAAATAACACTAACCATTGATACCCAACTTAGGATCAAAATCACCCACTCAGGGATGAGAATTCATCCTCCGATTATGCCGCAATTAGACAACTCAGGCATATCGCGTGTTGAATTTAAAGCAAATATGAATGAGACATCAATTGAGTGGAAATAAAAATTAAATCCAATACTTTTTATCTAACAGAAAAACTAAATATTATTACCAGAGTAAAAATCGGAAGTGCTCTGTATTTGGGCTAGAAGAAAAACCCTTCTCAGAAAAAGAGCTAGCAAAACCACTAAAGACCCGATATGAAGAAGATGAGACGTACATGAAAATCCTCCCCGTTTCGGTTTTTAAGAAGAAATGGGAGGAGGGTGAGTCGGCCAATCTCTCAAAGATCCTCCCCTTTCCCCTTTACGTCTATCACCCATTTAGAGAAAATCTCCGGAAATATCTCCTAAGTTTTGGGTAGTTGAAAATTCTAAATAAATTCCCGTTCCTTGTCGTTTTTACTGAATGTGCCGGTACAAAGATGAGGATGAACTGGTAGAAGAGCTACGTGTTCACGATGAACAAGTAGAAGCAAAGATGAACCGGTAGAAAGATGTTCTGATTGGACAGAACCTCGATGAACATGTACAAAAAAAGATCAATGAACTGGTATAAGCCCATTCTGTTCAACGATGAACCGGTACAAGCTCTGTTTTAATGCCTGGTGAATCGGCACAAGTCCTGCAGGTACAATATGGCTTTCTCTGCCTTTTTTGCCGCGGTGCCCCTTGTTCGATGTCTGGCTTCTCGAGCTCACTTCCTCAGCACCCACAAAGTATTCTATTGAATCAAAAGTATCATTCTTACACCAGCTTACCTGAAAACACACAGTTTCCTCATGAAACACAAACTCGACTAAAACAAAACATATAATTAACGAGAAAAGCTAAATTGATAGGTTTCAGACATAAAATTATGCAAAATTGGGTACACAACCCCCAACTTCTACTTTGCGAGTCTCTAGCACACAGAAACCACAAATAAATTTTAATCACAAAAACCATTTTCGTAGTTGATCTCGCTTGCATTTAGCATATGCAATAAGCCGTTAAACCACAAGGTTACCCCTAGTGGACGGTGATGAAAATCACAAGACTCACCAGCCGTTGATTCGAATCACCTTTCAAATTCGTACCATTTGGGTCCCCGGCAATGTTGCCAAAAATGCTTCCCCTTAGGTATGGTCGTGTGTGAAATTGCTTCCCAGGCATAGGACATTCTATCGTGTAGTAACTCGGAAAACACCTAGGCCGTCTCCTCAAGGAAACAAGCAAAAATTTGAATGGTGATATGATTCAAAAGAAGCAAACTTCTTTTGATTTCAAACTTGGTGATGATTGGTTAATACTAAGAAATACTATTAGGATAAATCAGCTAAGCTTTGGATTTTATCCCATTGTGAAAAGGATTCTTGACCTAATTTAAAACATATCCAAGATCGTAATCAACCAAGCTTTGACGAAAAATATTTAACCAAGTTTGAACTTTGGAAAATGTGTTTTGATGGTAAAAGTAATTAATCAATGAATTGGCATCATGCTCATTGCAGGGACTCCAAGTGTCACTCATGCCCGAAATTCAATTCTCAAAGGTTAACCGAGGATGTTGAGAAATAACTCATCAGTTCAAAATCAATTACTTCAGTCGACAAAATAACACTAACCATTGATACCCAACTTAGGATCAAAATCACCCACTCAGGGATGAGAATTCATCCTCCGATTATGCCGCAATTAGACAACTCAGGCATATCGCGTGTTGAATTTAAAGCAAATATGAATGAGACATCAATTGAGTGGAAATAAAAATTAAATCCAATACTTTTTATCTAACAGAAAAACTAAATATTATTACCAGAGTAAAAATCGGAAGTGCTCTGTATTTGGGCTAGAAGAAAAACCCTTCTCAGAAAAAGAGCTAGCAAAACCACTAAAGACCCGATATGAAGAAGATGAGACGTACATGAAAATCCTCCCCGTTTCGGTTTTTAAGAAGAAATGGGAGGAGGGTGAGTCGGCCAATCTCTCAAAGATCCTCCCCTTTCCCCTTTACGTCTATCACCCATTTAGAGAAAATCTCCGGAAATATCTCCTAAGTTTTGGGTAGTTGAAAATTCTAAATAAATTCCCGTTCCTTGTCGTTTTTACTGAATGTGCCGGTACAAAGATGAGGATGAACTGGTAGAAGAGCTACGTGTTCACGATGAACAAGTAGAAGCAAAGATGAACCGGTAGAAAGATGTTCTGATTGGACAGAACCTCGATGAACATGTACAAAAAAAGATCAATGAACTGGTATAAGCCCATTCTGTTCAACGATGAACCTGTACAAGCTCTGTTTTAATGCCTGGTGAATCGGCACAAGTCCTGCAGGTACAATATGGCTTTCTCTGCCTTTTTTGCCGCGGTGCCCCTTGTTCGATGTCTGGCTTCTCGAGCTCACTTCCTCAGCACCCACAAAGTATTCTATTGAATCAAAAGTATCATTCTTACACCAGCTTACCTGAAAACACACAGTTTCCTCATGAAACACAAACTCGACTAAAACAAAACATATAATTAACGAGAAAAGCTAAATTGATAGGTTTCAGACATAAAATTATGCAAAATTGGGTACACAACCCCCAACTTCTACTTTGCGAGTCTCTAGCACACAGAAACCACAAATAAATTTTAATCACAAAAACCATTTTCGTAGTTGATCTCGCTTGCATTTAGCATATGCAATAAGCCGTTAAACCACAAGGTTACCCCTAGTGGACGGTGATGAAAATCACAAGACTCACCAGCCGTTGATTCGAATCACCTTTCAAATTCGTACCATTTGGGTCCCCGGCAATGTTGCCAAAAATGCTTCTCCTTAGGTATGGTCGTGTGTGAAATTGCTTCCCAGGCATAGGACATTCTATCGTGTAGTAACTCGGAAAACACCTAGGCCGTCTCCTCAAGGAAACAAGCAAAAATTTGAATGGTGATATGATTCAAAAGAAGCAAACTTCTTTTGATTTCAAACTTGGTGATGATTGGTTAATACTAAGAAATACTATTAGGATAAATCAGCTAAGCTTTGGATTTTATCCCATTGTGAAAAGGATTCTTGACCTAATTTAAAACATATCCAAGATCGTAATCAACCAAGCTTTGACGAAAAATATTTAACCAAGTTTGAACTTTGGAAAATGTGTTTTGATGGTAAAAGTAATTAATCAATGAATTGGCATCATGCTCATTGCAGGGACTCCAAGTGTCACTCATGCCCGAAATTCAATTCTCAAAGGTTAACCGAGGATGTTGAGAAATAACTCATCAGTTCAAAATCAATTACTTCAGTCGACAAAATAACACTAACCATTGATACCCAACTTAGGATCAAAATCACCCACTCAGGGATGAGAATTCATCCTCCGATTATGCCGCAATTAGACAACTCAGGCATATCGCGTGTTGAATTTAAAGCAAATATGAATGAGACATCAATTGAGTGGAAATAAAAATTAAATCCAATACTTTTTATCTAACAGAAAAACTAAATATTATTACCAGAGTAAAAATCGGAAGTGCTCTGTATTTGGGCTAGAAGAAAAACCCTTCTCAGAAAAAGTGCTAGCAAAACCACTAAAGACCCGATATGAAGAAGATGAGACGTACATGAAAATCCTCCCCGTTTCGGTTTTTAAGAAGAAATGGGAGGAGGGTGAGTCGGCCAATCTCTCAAAGATCCTCCCCTTTCCCCTTTACGTCTATCACCCATTTAGAGAAAATCTCCGGAAATATCTCCTAAGTTTTGGGTAGTTGAAAATTCTAAATAAATTCCCGTTCCTTGTCGTTTTTACTGAATGTGCCGGTACAAAGATGAGGATGAACTGGTAGAAGAGCTACGTGTTCACGATGAACAAGTAGAAGCAAAGATGAACCGGTAGAAAGATGTTCTGATTGGACAGAACCTCGATGAAGATGTACAAAAAAAGATCAATGAACTGGTATAAGCCCATTCTGTTCAACGATGAACCTGTACAAGCTCTGTTTTATTGCCTGGTGAATCGGCACAAGTCCTGCAGGAACAATATGGCTTTCTCTGCCTTTTTTGCCGCGGTGCCCCTTGTTCGATGTCTGGCTTCTCGAGCTCACTTCCTCAGCACCCACAAAGTATTCTATTGAATCAAAAGTATCATTCTTACACCAGCTTACCTGAAAACACACAGTTTCCTCATGAAACACAAACTCGACTAAAACAAAACATATAATTAACGAGAAAAGCTAAATTGATAGGTTTCAGACATAAAATTATGCAAAATTGGGTACACAACCCGCAACTTCTACTTTGCGAGTCTCTAGCACACAGAAACCACAAATAAATTTTAATCACAAAAACCATTTTCGTAGTTGATCTCGCTTGCATTTAGCATATGCAATAAGCCGTTAAACCACAAGGTTACCCCTAGTGGACGGTGATGAAAATCACAAGACTCACCAGCCGTTGATTCGAATCACCTTTCAAATTCGTACCATTTGGGTCCCCGGCAATGTTGCCAAAAATGCTTCTCCTTAGGTATGGTCGTGTGTGAAATTGCTTCCCAGGCATAGGACATTCTATCGTGTAGTAACTCGGAAAACACCTAGGCCGTCTCCGCAAGGAAACAAGCAAAAATTTGAATGGTGATATGATTCAAAAGAAGCAAACTTCTTTTGTTTTCAAACTTGGTGACGATTGGTTAATACTAAGAAATACTATTAAGATAAATCAGCTAAGCTTTGGATTTTATCCCATTGTGAAAAGGATTCTTGACCTAATTTAAAACATATCCAAGATCGTAATCAACCAAGCTTTGACGAAAAATATTTAACCAAGTTTGAACTTTGGAAAATGTGTTTTGATGGTAAAAGTAATTAATCAATGAATTGGCATCATGCTCATTGCAGGGACTCCAAGTGTCACTCATGCCCGAAATTCAATTCTCAAAGGTTAACCGAGGATGTTGAGAAATAACTCATCAGTTCAAAATCAATTACTTCAGTCGACAAAATAACACTAACCATTGATACCCAACTTAGGATCAAAATCACCCACTCAGGGATGAGAATTCATCCTCCGATTATGCCGCAATTAGACAACTCAGGCATATCGCGTGTTGAATTTAAAGCAAATATGAATGAGACATCAATTGAGTGGAAATAAAAATTAAATCCAATACTTTTTATCTAAGAGAAAAACTAAATATTATTACCAGAGTAAAAATCGGAAGTGCTCTGTATTTGGGCTAGAAGAAAAACCCTTCTCAGAAAAAGAGCTAGCAAAACCACTAAAGACCCGATATGAAGAAGATGAGACGTACATGAAAATCCTCCCCGTTTCGGTTTTTAAGAAGAAATGGGAGGAGGGTGATTCGGCCAATCTCTCAAAGATCCTCCCCTTTCCCCTTTACGTCTACCACCCATTTAGAGAAAATCTCCGAAAATATCTCCTAAGTTTTGGGTAGTTGAAAATTCTAAATAAATTCCCGTTCCTTGTCGTTTCTACTGAATGTGCCGGTACAAAGATGAGGATGAACTGGTAGAAGAGCTATGTGTTCACGATGAACAAGTAGAAGCAAAGATGAACCGGTAGAAAGATGTTTTGATTGGACAGAACCTCGATGAAGATGTACAAAAAAAGATCAATGAACTGGTATAAGCCCATTCTGTTCAACGATGAACCTGTACAAGCTCTGTTTTATTGCCTGGTGAATCGGCACAAGTCCTGCAGGAACAATATGGCTTTCTCTGCCTTTTTTGCCGCGGTGCCCCTTGTTCGATGTCTGGCTTCTCGAGCTCACTTCCTCAGCACCCACAAAGTATTCTATTGAATCAAAAGTATCATTCTTACACCAGCTTACCTGAAAACACACAGTTTCCTCATGAAACACAAACTCGACTAAAACAAAACATATAATTAACGAGAAAAGCTAAATTGATAGGTTTCAGACATAAAATTATGCAAAATTGGGTACACAACCCCCAACTTCTACTTTGCGAGTCTCTAGCACACAGAAACCACAAATAAATTTTAATCACAAAAACCATTTTCGTAGTTGATCTCGCTTGCATTTAGCATATGCAATAAGCCGTTAAACCACAAGGTTACCCCTAGTGGACGGTGATGAAAATCACAAGACTCACCAGCCGTTGATTCGAATCACCTTTCAAATTCGTACCATTTGGGTCCCCGGCAATGTTGCCAAAAATGCTTCTCCTTAGGTATGGTCGTGTGTGAAATTGCTTCCCAGGCATAGGACATTCTATCGTGTAGTAACTCGGAAAACACCTAGGCCGTCTCCTCAAGGAAACAAGCAAAAATTTGAATGGTGATATGATTCAAAAGAAGCAAACTTCTTTTGTTTTCAAACTTGGTGACGATTGGTTAATACTAAGAAATACTATTAAGATAAATCAGCTAAGCTTTGGATTTTATCCCATTGTGAAAAGGATTCTTGACCTAATTTAAAACATATCCAAGATCGTAATCAACCAAGCTTTGACGAAAAATATTTAACCAAGTTTGAACTTTGGAAAATGTGTTTTGATGGTAAAAGTAATTAATCAATGAATTGGCATCATGCTCATTGCAGGGACTCCAAGTGTCACTCATGCCCGAAATTCAATTCTCAAAGGTTAACCGAGGATGTTGAGAAATAACTCATCAGTTCAAAATCAATTACTTCAGTCGACAAAATAACACTAACCATTGATACCCAACTTAGGATCAAAATCACCCACTCAGGGATGAGAATTCATCCTCCGATTATGCCGCAATTAGACAACTCAGGCATATCGCGTGTTGAATTTAAAGCAAATATGAATGAGACATCAATTGAGTGGAAATAAAAATTAAATCCAATACTTTTTATCTAAGAGAAAAACTAAATATTATTACCAGAGTAAAAATCGGAAGTGCTCTGTATTTGGGCTAGAAGAAAAACCCTTCTCAGAAAAAGAGCTAGCAAAACCACTAAAGACCCGATATGAAGAAGATGAGACGTACATGAAAATCCTCCCCGTTTCGGTTTTTAAGAAGAAATGGGAGGAGGGTGAGTCGGCCAATCTCTCAAAGATCCTCCCCTTTCCCCTTTAAGTCTACCACCCATTTAGAGAAAATCTCCGGAAATATCTCCTAAGTTTTGGGTAGTTGAAAATTCTAAATAAATTCCCGTTCCTTGTCGTTTCTACTGAATGTGCCGGTACAAAGATGAGGATGAACTGGTAGAAGAGCTATGTGTTCACGATGAACAAGTAGAAGCAAAGATGAACCGGTAGAAAGATGTTTTGATTGGACAGAACCTCGATGAAGATGTACAAAAAAAGATCAATGAACTGGTATAAGCCCATTCTGTTCAACGATGAACATGTACAAGCTCTGTTTTATTGCCTGGTGAATCGGCACAAGTCCTGCAGGAACAATATGGCTTTCTCTGCCTTTTTTGCCGCGGTGCCCCTTGTTCGATGTCTGGCTTCTCGAGCTCACTTCCTCAGCACCCACAAAGTATTCTATTGAATCAAAAGTATCATTCTTACACCAGCTTACCTGAAAACACACAGTTTCCTCATGAAACACAAACTCGACTAAAACAAAACATATAATTAACGAGAAAAGCTAAATTGATAGGTTTCAGACATAAAATTATGCAAAATTGGGTACACAACCCCCAACTTCTACTTTGCGAGTCTCTAGCACACAGAAACCACAAATAAATTTTAATCACAAAAACCATTTTCGTAGTTGATCTCGCTTGCATTTAGCATATGCAATAAGCCGTTAAACCACAAGGTTACCCCTAGTGGACGGTGATGAAAATCACAAGACTCACCAGCCGTTGATTCGAATCACCTTTCAAATTCGTACCATTTGGGTCCCCGGCAATGTTGCCAAAAATGCTTCTCCTTAGGTATGGTCGTGTGTGAAATTGCTTCCCAGGCATAGGACATTCTATCGTGTAGTAACTCGGAAAACACCTAGGCCGTCTCCTCAAGGAAACAAGCAAAAATTTGAATGGTGATATGATTCAAAAGAAGCAAACTTCTTTTGATTTCAAACTTGGTGATGATTGGTTAATACTAAGAAATACTATTAGGATAAATCAGCTAAGCTTTGGATTTTATCCCATTGTGAAAAGGATTCTTGACCTAATTTAAAACATATCCAAGATCGTAATCAACCAAGCTTTGACGAAAAATATTTAACCAAGTTTGAACTTTGGAAAATGTGTTTTGATGGTAAAAGTAATTAATCAATGAATTGGCATCATGCTCATTGCAGGGACTCCAAGTGTCACTCATGCCCGAAATTCAATTCTCAAAGGTTAACCGAGGATGTTGAGAAATAACTCATCAGTTCAAAATCAATTACTTCAGTCGACAAAATAACACTAACCATTGATACCCAACTTAGGATCAAAATCACCCACTCAGGGATGAGAATTCATCCTCCGATTATGCCGCAATTAGACAACTCAGGCATATCGCGTGTTGAATTTAAAGCAAATATGAATGAGACATCAATTGAGTGGAAATAAAAATTAAATCCAATACTTTTTATCTAAGAGAAAAACTAAATATTATTACCAGAGTAAAAATCGGAAGTGCTCTGTATTTGGGCTAGAAGAAAAACCCTTCTCAGAAAAAGAGCTAGCAAAACCACTAAAGACCCGATATGAAGAAGATGAGACGTACATGAAAATCCTCCCCGTTTCGGTTTTTAAGAAGAAATGGGAGGAGGGTGAGTCGGCCAATCTCTCAAAGATCCTCCCCTTTCCCCTTTACGTCTATCACCCATTTAGAGAAAATCTCCGGAAATATCTCCTAAGTTTTGGGTAGTTGAAAATTCTAAATAAATTCCCGTTCCTTGTCGTTTTTACTGAATGTGCCGGTACAAAGATGAGGATGAACTGGTAGAAGAGCTACGTGTTCACGATGAACAAGTAGAAGCAAAGATGAACCGGTAGAAAGATGTTCTGATTGGACAGAACCTCGATGAACATGTACAAAAAAAGATCAATGAACTGGTATAAGCCCATTCTGTTCAACGATGAACCGGTACAAGCTCTGTTTTAATGCTTGGTGAATCGGCACAAGTCCTGCAGGTACAATATGGCTTTCTCTGCCTTTTTTGCCGCGGTGCCCCTTGTTCGATGTCTGGCTTCTCGAGCTCACTTCCTCAGCACCCACAAAGTATTCTATTGAATCAAAAGTATCATTCTTACACCAGCTTCCTGAAAACACACAGTTTCCTCATGAAACACAAACTCGACTAAAACAAAACATATAATTAACGAGAAAAGCTAAATTGATAGGTTTCAGACATAAAATTATGCAAAATTGGGTACACAACCCCCAACTTCTACTTTGCGAGTCTCTAGCACACAGAAACCACAAATAAATTTTAATCACAAAAACCATTTTCGTAGTTGATCTCGCTTGCATTTAGCATATGCAATAAGCCGTTAAACCACAAGGTTACCCCTAGTGGACGGTGATGAAAATCACAAGACTCACCAGCCGTTGATTCGAATCACCTTTCAAATTCGTACCATTTGGGTCCCCGGCAATGTTGCCAAAAATGCTTCTCCTTAGGTATGGTCGTGTGTGAAATTGCTTCCCAGGAATAGGACATTCTATCGTGTAGTAACTCGGAAAACACCTAGGCCGTCTCCTCAAGGAAACAAGCAAAAATTTGAATGGTGATATGATTCAAAAGAAGCAAACTTCTTTTGTTTTCAAACTTGGTGACGATTGGTTAATACTAAGAAATACTATTAAGATAAATCAGCTAAGCTTTGGATTTTATCCCATTGTGAAAAGGATTCTTGACCTAATTTAAAACATATCCAAGATCGTAATCAACCAAGCTTTGACGAAAAATATTTAACCAAGTTTGAACTTTGGAAAATGTGTTTTGATGGTAAAAGTAATTAATCAATGAATTGGCATCATGCTCATTGCAGGGACTCCAAGTGTCACTCATGCCCGAAATTCAATTCTCAAAGGTTAACCGAGGATGTTGAGAAATAACTCATCAGTTCAAAATCAATTACTTCAGTCGACAAAATAACACTAACCATTGATACCCAACTTAGGATCAAAATCACCCACTCAGGGATGAGAATTCATGCTCCGATTATGCCGCAATTAGACAACTCAGGCATATCGCGTGTTGAATTTAAAGCAAATATGAATGAGACATCAATTGAGTGGAAATAAAAATTAAATCCAATACTTTTTATCTAAGAGAAAAACTAAATATTATTACCAGAGTAAAAATCGGAAGTGCTCTGTATTTGGGCTAGAAGAAAAACCCTTCTCAGAAAAAGAGCTAGCAAAACCACTAAAGACCCGATATGAAGAAGATGAGACGTACATGAAAATCCTCCCCGTTTCGGTTTTTAAGAAGAAATGGGAGGAGGGTGATTCGGCCAATCTCTCAAAGATCCTCCCCTTTCCCCTTTACGTCTACCACCCATTTAGAGAAAATCTCCGAAAATATCTCCTAAGTTTTGGGTAGTTGAAAATTCTAAATAAATTCCCGTTCCTTGTCGTTTCTACTGAATGTGCCGGTACAAAGATGAGGATGAACTGGTAGAAGAGCTATGTGTTCACGATGAACAAGTAGAAGCAAAGATGAACCGGTAGAAAGATGTTTTGATTGGACAGAACCTCGATGAAGATGTACAAAAAAAGATCAATGAACTGGTATAAGCCCATTCTGTTCAACGATGAACCTGTACAAGCTCTGTTTTATTGCCTGGTGAATCGGCACAAGTCCTGCAGGAACAATATGGCTTTCTCTGCCTTTTTTGCCGCGGTGCCCCTTGTTCGATGTCTGGCTTCTCGAGCTCACTTCCTCAGCACCCACAAAGTATTCTATTGAATCAAAAGTATCATTCTTACACCAGCTTACCTGAAAACACACAGTTTCCTCATGAAACACAAACTCGACTAAAACAAAACATATAATTAACGAGAAAAGCTAAATTGATAGGTTTCAGACATAAAATTATGCAAAATTGGGTACACAACCCCCAACTTCTACTTTGCGAGTCTCTAGCACACAGAAACCACAAATAAATTTTAATCACAAAAACCATTTTCGTAGTTGATCTCGCTTGCATTTAGCATATGCAATAAGCCGTTAAACCACAAGGTTACCCCTAGTGGACGGTGATGAAAATCACAAGACTCACCAGCCGTTGATTCGAATCACCTTTCAAATTCGTACCATTTGGGTCCCCGGCAATGTTGCCAAAAATGCTTCTCCTTAGGTATGGTCGTGTGTGAAATTGCTTCCCAGGCATAGGACATTCTATCGTGTAGTAACTCGGAAAACACCTAGGCCGTCTCCTCAAGGAAACAAGCAAAAATTTGAATGGTGATATGATTCAAAAGAAGCAAACTTCTTTTGTTTTCAAACTTGGTGACGATTGGTTAATACTAAGAAATACTATTAAGATAAATCAGCTAAGCTTTGGATTTTATCCCATTGTGAAAAGGATTCTTGACCTAATTTAAAACATATCCAAGATCGTAATCAACCAAGCTTTGACGAAAAATATTTAACCAAGTTTGAACTTTGGAAAATGTGTTTTGATGGTAAAAGTAATTAATCAATGAATTGGCATCATGCTCATTGCAGGGACTCCAAGTGTCACTCATGCCCGAAATTCAATTCTCAAAGGTTAACCGAGGATGTTGAGAAATAACTCATCAGTTCAAAATCAATTACTTCAGTCGACAAAATAACACTAACCATTGATACCCAACTTAGGATCAAAATCACCCACTCAGGGATGAGAATTCATGCTCCGATTATGCCGCAATTAGACAACTCAGGCATATCGCGTGTTGAATTTAAAGCAAATATGAATGAGACATCAATTGAGTGGAAATAAAAATTAAATCCAATACTTTTTATCTAAGAGAAAAACTAAATATTATTACCAGAGTAAAAATCGGAAGTGCTCTGTATTTGGGCTAGAAGAAAAACCCTTCTCAGAAAAAGAGCTAGCAAAACCACTAAAGACCCGATATGAAGAAGATGAGACGTACATGAAAATCCTCCCCGTTTCGGTTTTTAAGAAGAAATGGGAGGAGGGTGATTCGGCCAATCTCTCAAAGATCCTCCCCTTTCCCCTTTACGTCTACCACCCATTTAGAGAAAATCTCCGAAAATATCTCCTAAGTTTTGGGTAGTTGAAAATTCTAAATAAATTCCCGTTCCTTGTCGTTTCTACTGAATGTGCCGGTACAAAGATGAGGATGAACTGGTAGAAGAGCTATGTGTTCACGATGAACAAGTAGAAGCAAAGATGAACCGGTAGAAAGATGTTTTGATTGGACAGAACCTCGATGAAGATGTACAAAAAAAGATCAATGAACTGGTATAAGCCCATTCTGTTCAACGATGAACCTGTACAAGCTCTGTTTTATTGCCTGGTGAATCGGCACAAGTCCTGCAGGAACAATATGGCTTTCTCTGCCTTTTTTGCCGCGGTGCCCCTTGTTCGATGTCTGGCTTCTCGAGCTCACTTCCTCAGCACCCACAAAGTATTCTATTGAATCAAAAGTATCATTCTTACACCAGCTTACCTGAAAACACACAGTTTCCTCATGAAACACAAACTCGACTAAAACAAAACATATAATTAACGAGAAAAGCTAAATTGATAGGTTTCAGACATAAAATTATGCAAAATTGGGTACACAACCCCCAACTTCTACTTTGCGAGTCTCTAGCACACAGAAACCACAAATAAATTTTAATCACAAAAACCATTTTCGTAGTTGATCTCGCTTGCATTTAGCATATGCAATAAGCCGTTAAACCACAAGGTTACCCCTAGTGGACGGTGATGAAAATCACAAGACTCACCAGCCGTTGATTCGAATCACCTTTCAAATTCGTACCATTTGGGTCCCCGGCAATGTTGCCAAAAATGCTTCTCCTTAGGTATGGTCGTGTGTGAAATTGCTTCCCAGGCATAGGACATTCTATCGTGTAGTAACTCGGAAAACACCTAGGCCGTCTCCTCAAGGAAACAAGCAAAAATTTGAATGGTGATATGATTCAAAAGAAGCAAACTTCTTTTGTTTTCAAACTTGGTGACGATTGGTTAATACTAAGAAATACTATTAAGATAAATCAGCTAAGCTTTGGATTTTATCCCATTGTGAAAAGGATTCTTGACCTAATTTAAAACATATCCAAGATCGTAATCAACCAAGCTTTGACGAAAAATATTTAACCAAGTTTGAACTTTGGAAAATGTGTTTTGATGGTAAAAGTAATTAATCAATGAATTGGCATCATGCTCATTGCAGGGACTCCAAGTGTCACTCATGCCCGAAATTCAATTCTCAAAGGTTAACCGAGGATGTTGAGAAATAACTCATCAGTTCAAAATCAATTACTTCAGTCGACAAAATAACACTAACCATTGATACCCAACTTAGGATCAAAATCACCCACTCAGGGATGAGAATTCATCCTCCGATTATGCCGCAATTAGACAACTCAGGCATATCGCGTGTTGAATTTAAAGCAAATATGAATGAGACATCAATTGAGTGGAAATAAAAATTAAATCCAATACTTTTTATCTAAGAGAAAAACTAAATATTATTACCAGAGTAAAAATCGGAAGTGCTCTGTATTTGGGCTAGAAGAAAAACCCTTCTCAGAAAAAGAGCTAGCAAAACCACTAAAGACCCGATATGAAGAAGATGAGACGTACATGAAAATCCTCCCCGTTTCGGTTTTTAAGAAGAAATGGGAGGAGGGTGAGTCGGCCAATCTCTCAAAGATCCTCCCCTTTCCCCTTTAAGTCTACCACCCATTTAGAGAAAATCTCCGGAAATATCTCCTAAGTTTTGGGTAGTTGAAAATTCTAAATAAATTCCCGTTCCTTGTCGTTTCTACTGAATGTGCCGGTACAAAGATGAGGATGAACTGGTAGAAGAGCTATGTGTTCACGATGAACAAGTAGAAGCAAAGATGAACCGGTAGAAAGATGTTTTGATTGGACAGAACCTCGATGAAGATGTACAAAAAAAGATCAATGAACTGGTATAAGCCCATTCTGTTCAACGATGAACCTGTACAAGCTCTGTTTTATTGCCTGGTGAATCGGCACAAGTCCTGCAGGAACAATATGGCTTTCTCTGCCTTTTTTGCCGCGGTGCCCCTTGTTCGATGTCTGGCTTCTCGAGCTCACTTCCTCAGCACCCACAAAGTATTCTATTGAATCAAAAGTATCATTCTTACACCAGCTTACCTGAAAACACACAGTTTCCTCATGAAACACAAACTCGACTAAAACAAAACATATAATTAACGAGAAAAGCTAAATTGATAGGTTTCAGACATAAAATTATGCAAAATTGGGTACACAACCCCCAACTTCTACTTTGCGAGTCTCTAGCACACAGAAACCACAAATAAATTTTAATCACAAAAACCATTTTCGTAGTTGATCTCGCTTGCATTTAGCATATGCAATAAGCCGTTAAACCACAAGGTTACCCCTAGTGGACGGTGATGAAAATCACAAGACTCACCAGCCGTTGATTCGAATCACCTTTCAAATTCGTACCATTTGGGTCCCCGGCAATGTTGCCAAAAATGCTTCTCCTTAGGTATGGTCGTGTGTGAAATTGCTTCCCAGGCATAGGACATTCTATCGTGTAGTAACTCGGAAAACACCTAGGCCGTCTCCTCAAGGAAACAAGCAAAAATTTGAATGGTGATATGATTCAAAAGAAGCAAACTTCTTTTGATTTCAAACTTGGTGATGATTGGTTAATACTAAGAAATACTATTAGGATAAATCAGCTAAGCTTTGGATTTTATCCCATTGTGAAAAGGATTCTTGACCTAATTTAAAACATATCCAAGATCGTAATCAACCAAGCTTTGACGAAAAATATTTAACCAAGTTTGAACTTTGGAAAATGTGTTTTGATGGTAAAAGTAATTAATCAATGAATTGGCATCATGCTCATTGCAGGGACTCCAAGTGTCACTCATGCCCGAAATTCAATTCTCAAAGGTTAACCGAGGATGTTGAGAAATAACTCATCAGTTCAAAATCAATTACTTCAGTCGACAAAATAACACTAACCATTGATACCCAACTTAGGATCAAAATCACCCACTCAGGGATGAGAATTCATCCTCCGATTATGCCGCAATTAGACAACTCAGGCATATCGCGTGTTGAATTTAAAGCAAATATGAATGAGACATCAATTGAGTGGAAATAAAAATTAAATCCAATACTTTTTATCTAACAGAAAAACTAAATATTATTACCAGAGTAAAAATCGGAAGTGCTCTGTATTTGGGCTAGAAGAAAAACCCTTCTCAGAAAAAGAGCTAGCAAAACCACTAAAGACCCGATATGAAGAAGATGAGACGTACATGAAAATCCTCCCCGTTTCGGTTTTTAAGAAGAAATGGGAGGAGGGTGAGTCGGCCAATCTCTCAAAGATCCTCCCCTTTCCCCTTTACGTCTATCACCCATTTAGAGAAAATCTCCGGAAATATCTCCTAAGTTTTGGGTAGTTGAAAATTCTAAATAAATTCCCGTTCCTTGTCGTTTTTACTGAATGTGCCGGTACAAAGATGAGGATGAACTGGTAGAAGAGCTACGTGTTCACGATGAACAAGTAGAAGCAAAGATGAACCGGTAGAAAGATGTTCTGATTGGACAGAACCTCGATGAACATGTACAAAAAAAGATCAATGAACTGGTATAAGCCCATTCTGTTCAACGATGAACCGGTACAAGCTCTGTTTTAATGCCTGGTGAATCGGCACAAGTCCTGCAGGTACAATATGGCTTTCTCTGCCTTTTTTGCCGCGGTGCCCCTTGTTCGATGTCTGGCTTCTCGAGCTCACTTCCTCAGCACCCACAAAGTATTCTATTGAATCAAAAGTATCATTCTTACACCAGCTTCCTGAAAACACACAGTTTCCTCATGAAACACAAACTCGACTAAAACAAAACATATAATTAACGAGAAAAGCTAAATTGATAGGTTTCAGACATAAAATTATGCAAAATTGGGTACACAACCCCCAACTTCTACTTTGCGAGTCTCTAGCACACAGAAACCACAAATAAATTTTAATCACAAAAACCATTTTCGTAGTTGATCTCGCTTGCATTTTGCATATGCAATAAGCCGTTAAACCACAAGGTTACCCCTAGTGGACGGTGATGAAAATCACAAGACTCACCAGCCGTTGATTCGAATCACCTTTCAAATTCGTACCATTTGGGTCCCCGGCAATGTTGCCAAAAATGCTTCTCCTTAGGTATGGTCGTGTGTGAAATTGCTTCCCAGGAATAGGACATTCTATCGTGTAGTAACTCGGAAAACACCTAGGCCGTCTCCTCAAGGAAACAAGCAAAAATTTGAATGGTGATATGATTCAAAAGAAGCAAACTTCTTTTGTTTTCAAACTTGGTGACGATTGGTTAATACTAAGAAATACTATTAAGATAAATCAGCTAAGCTTTGGATTTTATCCCATTGTGAAAAGGATTCTTGACCTAATTTAAAACATATCCAAGATCGTAATCAACCAAGCTTTGACGAAAAATATTTAACCAAGTTTGAACTTTGGAAAATGTGTTTTGATGGTAAAAGTAATTAATCAATGAATTGGCATCATGCTCATTGCAGGGACTCCAAGTGTCACTCATGCCCGAAATTCAATTCTCAAAGGTTAACCGAGGATGTTGAGAAATAACTCATCAGTTCAAAATCAATTACTTCAGTCGACAAAATAACACTAACCATTGATACCCAACTTAGGATCAAAATCACCCACTCAGGGATGAGAATTCATGCTCCGATTATGCCGCAATTAGACAACTCAGGCATATCGCGTGTTGAATTTAAAGCAAATATGAATGAGACATCAATTGAGTGGAAATAAAAATTAAATCCAATACTTTTTATCTAAGAGAAAAACTAAATATTATTACCAGAGTAAAAATCGGAAGTGCTCTGTATTTGGGCTAGAAGAAAAACCCTTCTCAGAAAAAGAGCTAGCAAAACCACTAAAGACCCGATATGAAGAAGATGAGACGTACATGAAAATCCTCCCCGTTTCGGTTTTTAAGAAGAAATGGGAGGAGGGTGATTCGGCCAATCTCTCAAAGATCCTCCCCTTTCCCCTTTACGTCTACCACCCATTTAGAGAAAATCTCCGAAAATATCTCCTAAGTTTTGGGTAGTTGAAAATTCTAAATAAATTCCCGTTCCTTGTCGTTTCTACTGAATGTGCCGGTACAAAGATGAGGATGAACTGGTAGAAGAGCTATGTGTTCACGATGAACAAGTAGAAGCAAAGATGAACCGGTAGAAAGATGTTTTGATTGGACAGAACCTCGATGAAGATGTACAAAAAAAGATCAATGAACTGGTATAAGCCCATTCTGTTCAACGATGAACCTGTACAAGCTCTGTTTTATTGCCTGGTGAATCGGCACAAGTCCTGCAGGAACAATATGGCTTTCTCTGCCTTTTTTGCCGCGGTGCCCCTTGTTCGATGTCTGGCTTCTCGAGCTCACTTCCTCAGCACCCACAAAGTATTCTATTGAATCAAAAGTATCATTCTTACACCAGCTTACCTGAAAACACACAGTTTCCTCATGAAACACAAACTCGACTAAAACAAAACATATAATTAACGAGAAAAGCTAAATTGATAGGTTTCAGACATAAAATTATGCAAAATTGGGTACACAACCCCCAACTTCTACTTTGCGAGTCTCTAGCACACAGAAACCACAAATAAATTTTAATCACAAAAACCATTTTCGTAGTTGATCTCGCTTGCATTTAGCATATGCAATAAGCCGTTAAACCACAAGGTTACCCCTAGTGGACGGTGATGAAAATCACAAGACTCACCAGCCGTTGATTCGAATCACCTTTCAAATTCGTACCATTTGGGTCCCCGGCAATGTTGCCAAAAATGCTTCTCCTTAGGTATGGTCGTGTGTGAAATTGCTTCCCAGGCATAGGACATTCTATCGTGTAGTAACTCGGAAAACACCTAGGCCGTCTCCTCAAGGAAACAAGCAAAAATTTGAATGGTGATATGATTCAAAAGAAGCAAACTTCTTTTGTTTTCAAACTTGGTGACGATTGGTTAATACTAAGAAATACTATTAAGATAAATCAGCTAAGCTTTGGATTTTATCCCATTGTGAAAAGGATTCTTGACCTAATTTAAAACATATCCAAGATCGTAATCAACCAAGCTTTGACGAAAAATATTTAACCAAGTTTGAACTTTGGAAAATGTGTTTTGATGGTAAAAGTAATTAATCAATGAATTGGCATCATGCTCATTGCAGGGACTCCAAGTGTCACTCATGCCCGAAATTCAATTCTCAAAGGTTAACCGAGGATGTTGAGAAATAACTCATCAGTTCAAAATCAATTACTTCAGTCGACAAAATAACACTAACCATTGATACCCAACTTAGGATCAAAATCACCCACTCAGGGATGAGAATTCATCCTCCGATTATGCCGCAATTAGACAACTCAGGCATATCGCGTGTTGAATTTAAAGCAAATATGAATGAGACATCAATTGAGTGGAAATAAAAATTAAATCCAATACTTTTTATCTAACAGAAAAACTAAATATTATTACCAGAGTAAAAATCGGAAGTGCTCTGTATTTGGGCTAGAAGAAAAACCCTTCTCAGAAAAAGAGCTAGCAAAACCACTAAAGACCCGATATGAAGAAGATGAGACGTACATGAAAATCCTCCCCGTTTCGGTTTTTAAGAAGAAATGGGAGGAGGGTGATTCGGCCAATCTCTCAAAGATCCTCCCCTTTCCCCTTTACGTCTACCACCCATTTAGAGAAAATCTCCGAAAATATCTCCTAAGTTTTGGGTAGTTGAAAATTCTAAATAAATTCCCGTTCCTTGTCGTTTCTACTGAATGTGCCGGTACAAAGATGAGGATGAACTGGTAGAAGAGCTATGTGTTCACGATGAACAAGTAGAAGCAAAGATGAACCGGTAGAAAGATGTTTTGATTGGACAGAACCTCGATGAAGATGTACAAAAAAAGATCAATGAACTGGTATAAGCCCATTCTGTTCAACGATGAACCTGTACAAGCTCTGTTTTATTGCCTGGTGAATCGGCACAAGTCCTGCAGGAACAATATGGCTTTCTCTGCCTTTTTTGCCGCGGTGCCCCTTGTTCGATGTCTGGCTTCTCGAGCTCACTTCCTCAGCACCCACAAAGTATTCTATTGAATCAAAAGTATCATTCTTACACCAGCTTACCTGAAAACACACAGTTTCCTCATGAAACACAAACTCGACTAAAACAAAACATATAATTAACGAGAAAAGCTAAATTGATAGGTTTCAGACATAAAATTATGCAAAATTGGGTACACAACCCCCAACTTCTACTTTGCGAGTCTCTAGCACACAGAAACCACAAATAAATTTTAATCACAAAAACCATTTTCGTAGTTGATCTCGCTTGCATTTAGCATATGCAATAAGCCGTTAAACCACAAGGTTACCCCTAGTGGACGGTGATGAAAATCACAAGACTCACCAGCCGTTGATTCGAATCACCTTTCAAATTCGTACCATTTGGGTCCCCGGCAATGTTGCCAAAAATGCTTCTCCTTAGGTATGGTCGTGTGTGAAATTGCTTCCCAGGCATAGGACATTCTATCGTGTAGTAACTCGGAAAACACCTAGGCCGTCTCCTCAAGGAAACAAGCAAAAATTTGAATGGTGATATGATTCAAAAGAAGCAAACTTCTTTTGTTTTCAAACTTGGTGACGATTGGTTAATACTAAGAAATACTATTAAGATAAATCAGCTAAGCTTTGGATTTTATCCCATTGTGAAAAGGATTCTTGACCTAATTTAAAACATATCCAAGATCGTAATCAACCAAGCTTTGACGAAAAATATTTAACCAAGTTTGAACTTTGGAAAATGTGTTTTGATGGTAAAAGTAATTAATCAATGAATTGGCATCATGCTCATTGCAGGGACTCCAAGTGTCACTCATGCCCGAAATTCAATTCTCAAAGGTTAACCGAGGATGTTGAGAAATAACTCATCAGTTCAAAATCAATTACTTCAGTCGACAAAATAACACTAACCATTGATACCCAACTTAGGATCAAAATCACCCACTCAGGGATGAGAATTCATCCTCCGATTATGCCGCAATTAGACAACTCAGGCATATCGCGTGTTGAATTTAAAGCAAATATGAATGAGACATCAATTGAGTGGAAATAAAAATTAAATCCAATACTTTTTATCTAACAGAAAAACTAAATATTATTACCAGAGTAAAAATCGGAAGTGCTCTGTATTTGGGCTAGAAGAAAAACCCTTCTCAGAAAAAGAGCTAGCAAAACCACTAAAGACCCGATATGAAGAAGATGAGACGTACATGAAAATCCTCCCCGTTTCGGTTTTTAAGAAGAAATGGGAGGAGGGTGAGTCGGCCAATCTCTCAAAGATCCTCCCCTTTCCCCTTTAAGTCTACCACCCATTTAGAGAAAATCTCCGGAAATATCTCCTAAGTTTTGGGTAGTTGAAAATTCTAAATAAATTCCCGTTCCTTGTCGTTTCTACTGAATGTGCCGGTACAAAGATGAGGATGAACTGGTAGAAGAGCTATGTGTTCACGATGAACAAGTAGAAGCAAAGATGAACCGGTAGAAAGATGTTTTGATTGGACAGAACCTCGATGAAGATGTACAAAAAAAGATCAATGAACTGGTATAAGCTCATTCTGTTCAACGATGAACCTGTACAAGCTCTGTTTTATTGCCTGGTGAATCGGCACAAGTCCTGCAGGAACAATATGGCTTTCTCTGCCTTTTTTGCCGCGGTGCCCCTTGTTCGATGTCTGGCTTCTCGAGCTCACTTCCTCAGCACCCACAAAGTATTCTATTGAATCAAAAGTATCATTCTTACACCAGCTTACTTGAAAACACACAGTTTCCTCATGAAACACAAACTCGACTAAAACAAAACATATAATTAACGAGAAAAGCTAAATTGATAGGTTTCAGACATAAAATTATGCAAAATTGGGTACACAACCCCCAACTTCTACTTTGCGAGTCTCTAGCACACAGAAACCACAAATAAATTTTAATCACAAAAACCATTTTCGTAGTTGATCTCGCTTGCATTTAGCATATGCAATAAGCCGTTAAACCACAAGGTTACCCCTAGTGGACGGTGATGAAAATCACAAGACTCACCAGCCGTTGATTCGAATCACCTTTCAAATTCGTACCATTTGGGTCCCCGGCAATGTTGCCAAAAATGCTTCTCCTTAGGTATGGTCGTGTGTGAAATTGCTTCCCAGGCATAGGACATTCTATCGTGTAGTAACTCGGAAAACACCTAGGCCGTCTCCTCAAGGAAACAAGCAAAAATTTGAATGGTGATATGATTCAAAAGAAGCAAACTTCTTTTGTTTTCAAACTTGGTGATGATTGGTTAATACTAAGAAATACTATTAAGATAAATCAGCTAAGCTTTGGATTTTCTCCCATTGTGAAAAGGATTCTTGACCTAATTTAAAACATATCCAAGATCGTAATCAACCAAGCTTTGACGAAAAATATTTAACCAAGTTTGAACTTTGGAAAATGTGTTTTGATGGTAAAAGTAATTAATCAATGAATTGGCATCATGCTCATTGCAGGGACTCCAAGTGTCACTCATGCCCGAAATTCAATTCTCAAAGGTTAACCGAGGATGTTGAGAAATAACTCATCAGTTCAAAATCAATTACTTCAGTCGACAAAATAACACTAACCATTGATACCCAACTTAGGATCAAAATCACCCACTCAGGGATGAGAATTCATCCTCCGATTATGCCGCAATTAGACAACTCAGGCATATCGCGTGTTGAATTTAAAGCAAATATGAATGAGACATCAATTGAGTGGAAATAAAAATTAAATCCAATACTTTTTATCTAAGAGAAAAACTAAATATTATTACCAGAGTAAAAATCGGAAGTGCTCTGTATTTGGGCTAGAAGAAAAACCCTTCTCAGAAAAAGAGCTAGCAAAACCACTAAAGACCCGATATGAAGAAGATGAGACGTACATGAAAATCCTCCCCGTTTCGGTTTTTAAGAAGAAATGGGAGGAGGGTGAGTCGGCCAATCTCTCAAAGATCCTCCCCTTTCCCCTTTACGTCTATCACCCATTTAGAGAAAATCTCCGGAAATATCTCCTAAGTTTTGGGTAGTTGAAAATTCTAAATAAATTCCCGTTCCTTGTCGTTTTTACTGAATGTGCCGGTACAAAGATGAGGATGAACTGGTAGAAGAGCTACGTGTTCACGATGAACAAGTAGAAGCAAAGATGAACCGGTAGAAAGATGTTCTGATTGGACAGAACCTCGATGAACATGTACAAAAAAAGATCAATGAACTGGTATAAGCCCATTCTGTTCAACGATGAACCGGTACAAGCTCTGTTTTAATGCCTGGTGAATCGGCACAAGTCCTGCAGGTACAATATGGCTTTCTCTGCCTTTTTTGCCGCGGTGCCCCTTGTTCGATGTCTGGCTTCTCGAGCTCACTTCCTCAGCACCCACAAAGTATTCTATTGAATCAAAAGTATCATTCTTACACCAGCTTACCTGAAAACACACAGTTTCCTCATGAAACACAAACTCGACTAAAACAAAACATATAATTAACGAGAAAAGCTAAATTGATAGGTTTCAGACATAAAATTATGCAAAATTGGGTACACAACCCCCAACTTCTACTTTGCGAGTCTCTAGCACACAGAAACCACAAATAAATTTTAATCACAAAAACCATTTTCGTAGTTGATCTCGCTTGCATTTAGCATATGCAATAAGCCGTTAAACCACAAGGTTACCCCTAGTGGACGGTGATGAAAATCACAAGACTCACCAGCCGTTGATTCGAATCACCTTTCAAATTCGTACCATTTGGGTCCCCGGCAATGTTGCCAAAAATGCTTCTCCTTAGGTATGGTCGTGTGTGAAATTGCTTCCCAGGCATAGGACATTCTATCGTGTAGTAACTCGGAAAACACCTAGGCCGTCTCCTCAAGGAAACAAGCAAAAATTTGAATGGTGATATGATTCAAAAGAAGCAAACTTCTTTTGATTTCAAACTTGGTGATGATTGGTTAATACTAAGAAATACTATTAGGATAAATCAGCTAAGCTTTGGATTTTATCCCATTGTGAAAAGGATTCTTGACCTAATTTAAAACATATCCAAGATCGTAATCAACCAAGCTTTGACGAAAAATATTTAACCAAGTTTGAACTTTGGAAAATGTGTTTTGATGGTAAAAGTAATTAATCAATGAATTGGCATCATGCTCATTGCAGGGACTCCAAGTGTCACTCATGCCCGAAATTCAATTCTCAAAGGTTAACCGAGGATGTTGAGAAATAACTCATCAGTTCAAAATCAATTACTTCAGTCGACAAAATAACACTAACCATTGATACCCAACTTAGGATCAAAATCACCCACTCAGGGATGAGAATTCATCCTCCGATTATGCCGCAATTAGACAACTCAGGCATATCGCGTGTTGAATTTAAAGCAAATATGAATGAGACATCAATTGAGTGGAAATAAAAATTAAATCCAATACTTTTTATCTAACAGAAAAACTAAATATTATTACCAGAGTAAAAATCGGAAGTGCTCTGTATTTGGGCTAGAAGAAAAACCCTTCTCAGAAAAAGAGCTAGCAAAACCACTAAAGACCCGATATGAAGAAGATGAGACGTACATGAAAATCCTCCCCGTTTCGGTTTTTAAGAAGAAATGGGAGGAGGGTGAGTCGGCCAATCTCTCAAAGATCCTCCCCTTTCCCCTTTACGTCTATCACCCATTTAGAGAAAATCTCCGGAAATATCTCCTAAGTTTTGGGTAGTTGAAAATTCTAAATAAATTCCCGTTCCTTGTCGTTTTTACTGAATGTGCCGGTACAAAGATGAGGATGAACTGGTAGAAGAGCTACGTGTTCACGATGAACAAGTAGAAGCAAAGATGAACCGGTAGAAAGATGTTCTGATTGGACAGAACCTCGATGAACATGTACAAAAAAAGATCAATGAACTGGTATAAGCCCATTCTGTTCAACGATGAACCGGTACAAGCTCTGTTTTAATGCCTGGTGAATCGGCACAAGTCCTGCAGGTACAATATGGCTTTCTCTGCCTTTTTTGCCGCGGTGCCCCTTGTTCGATGTCTGGCTTCTCGAGCTCACTTCCTCAGCACCCACAAAGTATTCTATTGAATCAAAAGTATCATTCTTACACCAGCTTCCTGAAAACACACAGTTTCCTCATGAAACACAAACTCGACTAAAACAAAACATATAATTAACGAGAAAAGCTAAATTGATAGGTTTCAGACATAAAATTATGCAAAATTGGGTACACAACCCCCAACTTCTACTTTGCGAGTCTCTAGCACACAGAAACCACAAATAAATTTTAATCACAAAAACCATTTTCGTAGTTGATCTCGCTTGCATTTAGCATATGCAATAAGCCGTTAAACCACAAGGTTACCCCTAGTGGACGGTGATGAAAATCACAAGACTCACCAGCCGTTGATTCGAATCACCTTTCAAATTCGTACCATTTGGGTCCCCGGCAATGTTGCCAAAAATGCTTCTCCTTAGGTATGGTCGTGTGTGAAATTGCTTCCCAGGAATAGGACATTCTATCGTGTAGTAACTCGGAAAACACCTAGGCCGTCTCCTCAAGGAAACAAGCAAAAATTTGAATGGTGATATGATTCAAAAGAAGCAAACTTCTTTTGTTTTCAAACTTGGTGATGATTGGTTAATACTAAGAAATACTATTAAGATAAATCAGCTAAGCTTTGGATTTTATCCCATTGTGAAAAGGATTCTTGACCTAATTTAAAACATATCCAAGATCGTAATCAACCAAGCTTTGACGAAAAATATTTAACCAAGTTTGAACTTTGGAAAATGTGTTTTGATGGTAAAAGTAATTAATCAATGAATTGGCATCATGCTCATTGCAGGGACTCCAAGTGTCACTCATGCCCGAAATTCAATTCTCAAAGGTTAACCGAGGATGTTGAGAAATAACTCATCAGTTCAAAATCAATTACTTCAGTCGACAAAATAACACTAACCATTGATACCCAACTTAGGATCAAAATCACCCACTCAGGGATGAGAATTCATGCTCCGATTATGCCGCAATTAGACAACTCAGGCATATCGCGTGTTGAATTTAAAGCAAATATGAATGAGACATCAATTGAGTGGAAATAAAAATTAAATCCAATACTTTTTATCTAAAAGAAAAACTAAATATTATTACCAGAGTAAAAATCGGAAGTGCTCTGTATTTGGGCTAGAAGAAAAACCCTTCTCAGAAAAAGAGCTAGCAAAACCACTAAAGACCCGATATGAAGAAGATGAGACGTACATGAAAATCCTCCCCGTTTCGGTTTTTAAGAAGAAATGGGAGGAGGGTGATTCGGCCAATCTCTCAAAGATCCTCCCCTTTCCCCTTTACGTCTACCACCCATTTAGAGAAAATCTCCGAAAATATCTCCTAAGTTTTGGGTAGTTGAAAATTCTAAATAAATTCCCGTTCCTTGTCGTTTCTACTGAATGTGCCGGTACAAAGATGAGGATGAACTGGTAGAAGAGCTATGTGTTCACGATGAACAAGTAGAAGCAAAGATGAACCGGTAGAAAGATGTTTTGATTGGACAGAACCTCGATGAAGATGTACAAAAAAAGATCAATGAACTGGTATAAGCCCATTCTGTTCAACGATGAACCTGTACAAGCTCTGTTTTATTGCCTGGTGAATCGGCACAAGTCCTGCAGGAACAATATGGCTTTCTCTGCCTTTTTTGCCGCGGTGCCCCTTGTTCGATGTCTGGCTTCTCGAGCTCACTTCCTCAGCACCCACAAAGTATTCTATTGAATCAAAAGTATCATTCTTACACCAGCTTACCTGAAAACACACAGTTTCCTCATGAAACACAAACTCGACTAAAACAAAACATATAATTAACGAGAAAAGCTAAATTGATAGGTTTCAGACATAAAATTATGCAAAATTGGGTACACAACCCCCAACTTCTACTTTGCGAGTCTCTAGCACACAGAAACCACAAATAAATTTTAATCACAAAAACCATTTTCGTAGTTGATCTCGCTTGCATTTAGCATATGCAATAAGCCGTTAAACCACAAGGTTACCCCTAGTGGACGGTGATGAAAATCACAAGACTCACCAGCCGTTGATTCGAATCACCTTTCAAATTCGTACCATTTGGGTCCCCGGCAATGTTGCCAAAAATGCTTCTCCTTAGGTATGGTCGTGTGTGAAATTGCTTCCCAGGCATAGGACATTCTATCGTGTAGTAACTCGGAAAACACCTAGGCCGTCTCCTCAAGGAAACAAGCAAAAATTTGAATGGTGATATGATTCAAAAGAAGCAAACTTATTTTGTTTTCAAACTTGGTGATGATTGGTTAATACTAAGAAATACTATTAAGATAAATCAGCTAAGCTTTGGATTTTATCCCATTGTGAAAAGGATTCTTGACCTAATTTAAAACATATCCAAGATCGTAATCAACCAATCTTTGACGAAAAATATTTAACCAAGTTTGAACTTTGGAAAATGTGTTTTGATGGTAAAAGTAATTAATCAATGAATTGGCATCATGCTCATTGCAGGGACTCCAAGTGTCACTCATGCCCGAAATTCAATTCTCAAAGGTTAACCGAGGATGTTGAGAAATAACTCATCAGTTCAAAATCAATTACTTCAGTCGACAAAATAACACTAACCATTGATACCCAACTTAGGATCAAAATCACCCACTCAGGGATGAGAATTCATCCTCCGATTATGCCGCAATTAGACAACTCAGGCATATCGCGTGTTGAATTTAAAGCAAATATGAATGAGACATCAATTGAGTGGAAATAAAAATTAAATCCAATACTTTTTATCTAACAGAAAAACTAAATATTATTACCAGAGTAAAAATCGGAAGTGCTCTGTATTTGGGCTAGAAGAAAAACCCTTCTCAGAAAATGAGCTAGCAAAACCACTAAAGACCCGATATGAAGAAGATGAGACGTACATGAAAATCCTCCCCGTTTCGGTTTTTAAGAAGAAATGGGAGGAGGGTGATTCGGCCAATCTCTCAAAGATCCTCCCCTTTCCCCTTTACGTCTACCACCCATTTAGAGAAAATCTCCGAAAATATCTCCTAAGTTTTGGGTAGTTGAAAATTCTAAATAAATTCCCGTTCCTTGTCGTTTCTACTGAATGTGCCGGTACAAAGATGAGGATGAACTGGTAGAAGAGCTATGTGTTCACGATGAACAAGTAGAAGCAAAGATGAACCGGTAGAAAGATGTTTTGATTGGACAGAACCTCGATGAAGATGTACAAAAAAAGATCAATGAACTGGTATAAGCCCATTCTGTTCAACGATGAACCTGTACAAGCTCTGTTTTATTGCCTGGTGAATCGGCACAAGTCCTGCAGGAACAATATGGCTTTCTCTGCCTTTTTTGCCGCGGTGCCCCTTGTTCGATGTCTGGCTTCTCGAGCTCACTTCCTCAGCACCCACAAAGTATTCTATTGAATCAAAAGTATCATTCTTACACCAGCTTACCTGAAAACACACAGTTTCCTCATGAAACACAAACTCGACTAAAACAAAACATATAATTAACGAGAAAAGCTAAATTGATAGGTTTCAGACATAAAATTATGCAAAATTGGGTACACAACCCCCAACTTCTACTTTGCGAGTCTCTAGCACACAGAAACCACACATAAATTTTAATCACAAAAACCATTTTCGTAGTTGATCTCGCTTGCATTTAGCATATGCAATAAGCCGTTAAACCACAAGGTTACCCCTAGTGGACGGTGATGAAAATCACAAGACTCACCAGCCGTTGATTCGAATCACCTTTCAAATTCGTACCATTTGGGTCCCCGGCAATGTTGCCAAAAATGCTTCTCCTTAGGTATGGTCGTGTGTGAAATTGCTTCCCAGGCATAGGACATTCTATCGTGTAGTAACTCGGAAAACACCTAGGCCGTCTCCTCAAGGAAACAAGCAAAAATTTGAATGGTGATATGATTCAAAAGAAGCAAACTTCTTTTGTTTTCAAACTTGGTGACGATTGGTTAATACTAAGAAATACTATTAAGATAAATCAGCTAAGCTTTGGATTTTATCCCATTGTGAAAAGGATTCTTGACCTAATTTAAAACATATCCAAGATCGTAATCAACCAAGCTTTGACGAAAAATATTTAACCAAGTTTGAACTTTGGAAAATGTGTTTTGATGGTAAAAGTAATTAATCAATGAATTGGCATCATGCTCATTGCAGGGACTCCAAGTGTCACTCATGCCCGAAATTCAATTCTCAAAGGTTAACCGAGGATGTTGAGAAATAACTCATCAGTTCAAAATCAATTACTTCAGTCGACAAAATAACACTAACCATTGATACCCAACTTAGGATCAAAATCACCCACTCAGGGATGAGAATTCATCCTCCGATTATGCCGCAATTAGACAACTCAGGCATATCGCGTGTTGAATTTAAAGCAAATATGAATGAGACATCAATTGAGTGGAAATAAAAATTAAATCCAATACTTTTTATCTAAGAGAAAAACTAAATATTATTACCAGAGTAAAAATCGGAAGTGCTCTGTATTTGGGCTAGAAGAAAAACCCTTCTCAGAAAAAGAGCTAGCAAAACCACTAAAGACCCGATATGAAGAAGATGAGACGTACATGAAAATCCTCCCCGTTTCGGTTTTTAAGAAGAAATGGGAGGAGGGTGAGTCGGCCAATCTCTCAAAGATCCTCCCCTTTCCCCTTTACGTCTATCACCCATTTAGAGAAAATCTCCGGAAATATCTCCTAAGTTTTGGGTAGTTGAAAATTCTAAATAAATTCCCGTTCCTTGTCGTTTCTACTGAATGTGCCGGTACAAAGATGAGGATGAACTGGTAGAAGAGCTAGGTGTTCACGATGAACAAGTAGAAGCAAAGATGAACCGGTAGAAAGATGTTCTGATTGGACAGAACCTCGATGAAGATGTACAAAAAAAGATCAATGAACTGGTATAAGCCCATTCTGTTCAACGATGAACCGGTACAAGCTCTGTTTTAATGCCTGGTGAATCGGCACAAGTCCTGCAGGTACAATATGGCTTTCTCTGCCTTTTTTGCCGCGGTGCCCCTTGTTCGATGTCTGGCTTCTCGAGCTCACTTCCTCAGCACCCACAAAGTATTCTATTGAATCAAAAGTATCATTCTTACACCAGCTTACCTGAAAACACACAGTTTCCTCATGAAACACAAACTCGACTAAAACAAAACATATAATTAACGAGAAAAGCTAAATTGATAGGTTTCAGACATAAAATTATGCAAAATTGGGTACACAACCCCCAACTTCTACTTTGCGAGTCTCTAGCACACAGAAACCACAAATAAATTTTAATCACAAAAACCATTTTCGTAGTTGATCTCGCTTGCATTTAGCATATGCAATAAGCCGTTAAACCACAAGGTTACCCCTAGTGGACGGTGATGAAAATCACAAGACTCACCAGCCGTTGATTCGAATTACCTTTCAAATTCGTACCATTTGGGTCCCCGGCAATGTTGCCAAAAATGCTTCTCCTTAGGTATGGTCGTGTGTGAAATTGCTTCCCAGGCATAGGACATTCTATCGTGTAGTAACTCGGAAAACACCTAGGCCGTCTCCTCAAGGAAACAAGCAAAAATTTGAATGGTGATATGATTCAAAAGAAGCAAACTTCTTTTGTTTTCAAACTTGGTGATGATT
Source organism: Ilex aquifolium (assembly GCA_951799425.1). NCBI lineage: Eukaryota > Viridiplantae > Streptophyta > Magnoliopsida > Aquifoliales > Aquifoliaceae > Ilex > Ilex aquifolium. The sequence continues at coordinate 24,589,286 of OX637400.1, forward strand.
GGTTAATACTAAGAAATACTATTAAGATAAATCAGCTAAGCTTTGGATTTTATCCCATTGTGAAAAGGATTCTTGACCTAATTTAAAACATATCCAAGATCGTAATCAACCAAGCTTTGACGAAAAATATTTAACCAAGTTTGAACTTTGGAAAAAGTGTTTTGATGGTAAAAGTAATTAATCAATGAATTGGCATCATGCTCATTGCAGGGACTCCAAGTGTCACTCATGCCCGAAATTCAATTCTCAAAGGTTAACCGAGGATGTTTAGAAATAACTCATCATTTCAAAATCAATTACTTCAGTCGACAAAATAACACTAACCATTGATACCCAACTTAGGATCAAAATCACCCACTCAGGGATGAGAATTCATCCTCCGATTATGCCGCAATTAGACAACTCAGGCATATCGCGTGTTGAATTTAAAGCAAATATGAATGAGACATCAATTGAGTGGAAATAAAAATTAAATCCAATACTTTTTATCTAAAAGAAAAACTAAATATTATTACCAGAGTAAAAATCGGAAGTGCTCTGTATTTGGGCTAGAAGAAAAACCCTTCTCAGAAAAAGAGCTAGCAAAACCACTAAAGACCCGATATGAAGAAGATGAGACGTACATGAAAATCCTCCCCGTTTCGGTTTTTAAGAAGAAATGGGAGGAGGGTGATTCGGCCAATCTCTCAAAGATCCTCCCCTTTCCCCTTTACGTTTACCACCCATTTAGAGAAAATCTCCGAAAATATCTCCTAAGTTTTGGGTAGTTGAAAATTCTAAATAAATTCCCGTTCCTTGTCGTTTCTACTGAATGTGCCGGTACAAAGATGAGGATGAACTGGTAGAAGAGCTATGTGTTCACGATGAACAAGTAGAAGCAAAGATGAACCGGTAGAAAGATGTTTTGATTGGACAGAACCTCGATGAAGATGTACAAAAAAAGATCAATGAACTGGTATAAGCCCATTCTGTTCAACGATGAACCTGTACAAGCTCTGTTTTAATGCCTGGTGAATCGGCACAAGTCCTGCAGGTACAATATGGCTTTCTCTGCCTTTTTTGCCGCGGTGCCACTTGTTCGATGTCTGGCTTCTCGAGCTCACTTCCTCAGCACCCACAAAGTATTCTATTGAATCAAAAGTATCATTCTTACACCAGCTTACCTGAAAACACACAGTTTCGTCATGAAACACAAACTCGACTAAAACAAAACATATAATTAACGAGAAAAGCTAAATTGATAGGTTTCAGACATAAAATTATGCAAAATTGGGTACACAACCCCCAACTTCTACTTTGCGAGTCTCTAGCGCACAGAAACCACAAATAAATTTTAATCACAAAAACCATTTTCGTAGTTGATCTCGCTTGCATTTAGCATATGCAATAAGCCGTTAAACCACAAGGTTACCCCTAGTGGACGGTGATGAAAATCACAAGACTCACCAGCCGTTGATTCGAATTACCTTTCAAATTCGTACCATTTGGGTCCCCGGCAATGTTGCCAAAAATGCTTCTCCTTAGGTATGGTCGTGTGTGAAATTGCTTCCCAGGCATAGGACATTCTATCGTGTAGTAACTCGGAAAACACCTAGGCCGTCTCCTCAAGGAAACAAGCAAAAATTTGAATGGTGATATGATTCAAAAGAAGGAAACTTATTTTGTTTTCAAACTTGGTGATGATTGGTTAATACTAAGAAATACTATTAAGATAAATCAGCTAAGCTTTGGATTTTATCCAATTGTGAAAAGGATTCTTGACCTAATTTAAAACATATCCAAGATCGTAATCAACCAAGCTTTGACGAAAAATATTTAACCAAGTTTGAACTTTGGAAAATGTGTTTTGATGGTAAAAGTAATTAATCAATGAATTGGCATCATGCTCATTGCAGGGACTCCAAGTGTCACTCATGCCCGAAATTCAATTCTCAAAGGTTAACCGAGGATGTTTAGAAATAACTCATCATTTCAAAATCAATTACTTCAGTCGACAAAATAACACTAACCATTGATACCCAACTTAGGATCAAAATCAACCACTCAGGGATGAGAATTCATCCTCCGATTATGCCGCAATTAGACAACTCAGGCATATCGCGTGTTGAATTTAAAGCAAATATGAATGAGACATCAATTGAGTGGAAATAAAAATTAAATCCAATACTTTTTATCTAAAAGAAAAACTAAATATTATTACCAGAGTAAAAATCGGAAGTGCTCTGTATTTGGGCTAGAAGAAAAACCCTTCTCAGAAAAAGAGCTAGCAAAACCACTAAAGACCCGATATGAAGAAGATGAGACGTACATGAAAATCCTCCCCGTTTCGGTTTTTAAGAAGAAATGGGAGGAGGGTGATTCGGCCAATCTCTCAAAGATCCTCCCCTTTCCCCTTTACGTTTACCACCCATTTAGAGAAAATCTCCGAAAATATCTCCTAAGTTTTGGGTAGTTGAAAATTCTAAATAAATTCCCGTTCCTTGTCGTTTCTACTGAATGTGCCGGTACAAAGATGAGGATGAACTGGTAGAAGAGCTATGTGTTCACGATGAACAAGTAGAAGCAAAGATGAACCGGTAGAAAGATGTTTTGATTGGACAGAACCTCGATGAAGATGTACAAAAAAAGATCAATGAACTGGTATAAGCCCATTCTGTTCAACGATGAACCGGTACAAGCTCTGTTTTAATGCCTGGTGAATCGGCACAAGTCCTGCAGGTACAATATGGCTTTCTCTGCCTTTTTTGCCGCGGTGCCCCTTGTTCGATGTCTGGCTTCTCGAGCTCACTTCCTCAGCACCCACAAAGTATTCTATTGAATCAAAAGTATCATTCTTACACCAGCTTACCTGAAAACACACAGTTTCCTCATGAAACACAAACTCGACTAAAACAAAACATATAATTAACGAGAAAAGCTAAATTGATAGGTTTCAGACATAAAATTATGCAAAATTGGGTACACAACCCCCAACTTCTACTTTGCGAGTCTCTAGCACACAGAAACCACAAATAAATTTTAATCACAAAAACCATTTTCGTAGTTGATCTCGCTTGCATTTAGCATATGCAATAAGCCGTTAAACCACAAGGTTACCCCTAGTGGACGGTGATGAAAATCACAAGACTCACCAGCCGTTGATTCGAATTACCTTTCAAATTCGTACCATTTGGGTCCCCGGCAATGTTGCCAAAAATGCTTCTCCTTAGGTATGGTCGTGTGTGAAATTGCTTCCCAGGCATAGGACATTCTATCGTGTAGTAACTCGGAAAACACCTAGGCCGTCTCCTCAAGGAAACAAGCAAAAATTTGAATGGTGATATGATTCAAAAGAAGCAAACTTATTTTGTTTTCAAACTTGGTGATGATTGGTTAATACTAAGAAATACTATTAAGATAAATCAGCTAAGCTTTGGATTTTATCCCATTGTGAAAAGGATTCTTGACCTAATTTAAAACATATCCAAGATCGTAATCAACCAAGCTTTGACGAAAAATATTTAACCAAGTTTGAACTTTGGAAAATGTGTTTTGATGGTAAAAGTAATTAATCAATGAATTGGCATCATGCTCATTGCAGGGACTCCAAGTGTCACTCATGCCCGAAATTCAATTCTCAAAGGTTAACCGAGGATGTTTAGAAATAACTCATCATTTCAAAATCAATTACTTCAGTCGACAAAATAACACTAACCATTGATACCCAACTTAGGATCAAAATCACCCACTCAGGGATGAGAATTCATCCTCCGATTATGCCGCAATTAGACAACTCAGGCATATCGCGTGTTGAATTTAAAGCAAATATGAATGAGACATCAATTGAGTGGAAATAAAAATTAAATCCAATACTTTTTATCTAAAAGAAAAACTAAATATTATTACCAGAGTAAAAATCGGAAGTGCTCTGTATTTGGGCTAGAAGAAAAACCCTTCTCAGAAAAAGAGCTAGCAAAACCACTAAAGACCCGATATGAAGAAGATGAGACGTACATGAAAATCCTCCCCGTTTCGGTTTTTAAGAAGAAATGGGAGGAGGGTGATTCGGCCAATCTCTCAAAGATCCTCCCCTTTCCCCTTTACGTCTACCACCCATTTAGAGAAAATCTCCGAAAATATCTCCTAAGTTTTGGGTAGTTGAAAATTCTAAATAAATTCCCGTTCCTTGTCGTTTCTACTGAATGTGCCGGTACAAAGATGAGGATGAACTGGTAGAAGAGCTATGTGTTCACGATGAACAAGTAGAAGCAAAGATGAACCGGTAGAAAGATGTTTTGATTGGACAGAACCTCGATGAAGATGTACAAAAAAAGATCAATGAACTGGTATAAGCCCATTCTGTTCAACGATGAACCTGTACAAGCTCTGTTTTATTGCCTGGTGAATCGGCACAAGTCCTGCAGGAACAATATGGCTTTCTCTGCCTTTTTTGTCGCGGTGCCCCTTGTTCGATGTCTGGCTTCTCGAGCTCACTTCCTCAGCACCCACAAAGTATTCTATTGAATCAAAAGTATCATTCTTACACCAGCTTACCTGAAAACACACAGTTTCCTCATGAAACACAAACTCGACTAAAACAAAACATATAATTAACGAGAAAAGCTAAATTGATAGGTTTCAGACATAAAATTATGCAAAATTGGGTACACAACCCCCAACTTCTACTTTGCGAGTCTCTAGCACACAGAAACCACAAATAAATTTTAATCACAAAAACCATTTTCGTAGTTGATCTCGCTTGCATTTAGCATATGCAATAAGCCGTTAAACCACAAGGTTACCCCTAGTGGACGGTGATGAAAATCACAAGACTCACCAGCCGTTGATTCGAATCACCTTTCAAATTCGTACCATTTGGGTCCCCGGCAATGTTGCCAAAAATGCTTCTCCTTAGGTATGGTCGTGTGTGAAATTGCTTCCCAGGCATAGGACATTCTATCGTGTAGTAACTCGGAAAACACCTAGGCCGTCTCCTCAAGGAAACAAGCAAAAATTTGAATGGTGATATGATTCAAAAGAAGCAAACTTCTTTTGTTTTCAAACTTGGTGACGATTGGTTAATACTAAGAAATACTATTAAGATAAATCAGCTAAGCTTTGGATTTTATCCCATTGTGAAAAGGATTCTTGACCTAATTTAAAACATATCCAAGATCGTAATCAACCAAGCTTTGACGAAAAATATTTAACCAAGTTTGAACTTTGGAAAATGTGTTTTGATGGTAAAAGTAATTAATCAATGAATTGGCATCATGCTCATTGCAGGGACTCCAAGTGTCACTCATGCCCGAAATTCAATTCTCAAAGGTTAACCGAGGATGTTGAGAAATAACTCATCAGTTCAAAATCAATTACTTCAGTCGACAAAATAACACTAACCATTGATACCCAACTTAGGATCAAAATCACCCACTCAGGGATGAGAATTCATCCTCCGATTATGCCGCAATTAGACAACTCAGGCATATCGCGTGTTGAATTTAAAGCAAATATGAATGAGACATCAATTGAGTGGAAATAAAAATTAAATCCAATACTTTTTATCTAAGAGAAAAACTAAATATTATTACCAGAGTAAAAATCGGAAGTGCTCTGTATTTGGGCTAGAAGAAAAACCCTTCTCAGAAAAAGAGCTAGCAAAACCACTAAAGACCCGATATGAAGAAGATGAGACGTACATGAAAATCCTCCCCGTTTCGGTTTTTAAGAAGAAATGGGAGGAGGGTGAGTCGGCCAATCTCTCAAAGATCCTCCCCTTTCCCCTTTACGTCTATCACCCATTTAGAGAAAATCTCCGGAAATATCTCCTAAGTTTTGGGTAGTTGAAAATTCTAAATAAATTCCCGTTCCTTGTCGTTTCTACTGAATGTGCCGGTACAAAGATGAGGATGAACTGGTAGAAGAGCTAGGTGTTCACGATGAACAAGTAGAAGCAAAGATGAACCGGTAGAAAGATGTTCTGATTGGACAGAACCTCGATGAAGATGTACAAAAAAAGATCAATGAACTGGTATAAGCCCATTCTGTTCAACGATGAACCGGTACAAGCTCTGTTTTAATGCCTGGTGAATCGGCACAAGTCCTGCAGGTACAATATGGCTTTCTCTGCCTTTTTTGCCGCGGTGCCCCTTGTTCGATGTCTGGCTTCTCGAGCTCACTTCCTCAGCACCCACAAAGTATTCTATTGAATCAAAAGTATCATTCTTACACCAGCTTACCTGAAAACACACAGTTTCCTCATGAAACACAAACTCGACTAAAACAAAACATATAATTAACGAGAAAAGCTAAATTGATAGGTTTCAGACATAAAATTATGCAAAATTGGGTACACAACCCCCAACTTCTACTTTGCGAGTCTCTAGCACACAGAAACCACAAATAAATTTTAATCACAAAAACCATTTTCGTAGTTGATCTCGCTTGCATTTAGCATATGCAATAAGCCGTTAAACCACAAGGTTACCCCTAGTGGACGGTGATGAAAATCACAAGACTCACCAGCCGTTGATTCGAATTACCTTTCAAATTCGTACCATTTGGGTCCCCGGCAATGTTGCCAAAAATGTTTCTCCTTAGGTATGGTCGTGTGTGAAATTGCTTCCCAGGCATAGGACATTCTATCGTGTAGTAACTCGGAAAACACCTAGGCCGTCTCCTCAAGGAAACAAGCAAAAATTTGAATGGTGATATGATTCAAAAGAAGCAAACTTCTTTTGTTTTCAAACTTGGTGATGATTGGTTAATACTAAGAAATACTATTAAGATAAATCAGCTAAGCTTTGGATTTTATCCCATTGTGAAAAGGATTCTTGACCTAATTTAAAACATATCCAAGATCGTAATCAACCAAGCTTTGACGAAAAATATTTAACCAAGTTTGAACTTTGGAAAAAGTGTTTTGATGGTAAAAGTAATTAATCAATGAATTGGCATCATGCTCATTGCAGGGACTCCAAGTGTCACTCATGCCCGAAATTCAATTCTCAAAGGTTAACCGAGGATGTTTAGAAATAACTCATCATTTCAAAATCAATTACTTCAGTCGACAAAATAACACTAACCATTGATACCCAACTTAGGATCAAAATCACCCACTCAGGGATGAGAATTCATCCTCCGATTATGCCGCAATTAGACAACTCAGGCATATCGCGTGTTGAATTTAAAGCAAATATGAATGAGACATCAATTGAGTGGAAATAAAAATTAAATCCAATACTTTTTATCTAAAAGAAAAACTAAATATTATTACCAGAGTAAAAATCGGAAGTGCTCTGTATTTGGGCTAGAAGAAAAACCCTTCTCAGAAAAAGAGCTAGCAAAACCACTAAAGACCCGATATGAAGAAGATGAGACGTACATGAAAATCCTCCCCGTTTCGGTTTTTAAGAAGAAATGGGAGGAGGGTGATTCGGCCAATCTCTCAAAGATCCTCCCCTTTCCCCTTTACGTCTACCACCCATTTAGAGAAAATCTCCGAAAATATCTCCTAAGTTTTGGGTAGTTGAAAATTCTAAATAAATTCCCGTTCCTTGTCGTTTCTACTAAATGTGCCGGTACAAAGATGAGGATGAACTGGTAGAAGAGCTATGTGTTCACGATGAACAAGTAGAAGCAAAGATGAACCGGTAGAAAGATGTTTTGATTGGACAGAACCTCGATGAAGATGTACAAAAAAAGATCAATGAACTGGTATAAGCCCATTCTGTTCAACGATGAACCTGTACAAGCTCTGTTTTAATGCCTGGTGAATCGGCACAAGTCCTGCAGGTACAATATGGCTTTCTCTGCCTTTTTTGCCGCGGTGCCCCTTGTTCGATGTCTGGCTTCTCGAGCTCACTTCCTCAGCACCCACAAAGTATTCTATTGAATCAAAAGTATCATTCTTACACCAGCTTACCTGAAAACACACAGTTTCCTCATGAAACACAAACTCGACTAAAACAAAACATATAATTAACGAGAAAAGCTAAATTGATAGGTTTCAGACATAAAATTATGCAAAATTGGGTACACAACCCCCAACTTCTACTTTGCGAGTCTCTAGCACACAGAAACCACAAATAAATTTTAATCACAAAAACCATTTTCGTAGTTGATCTCGCTTGCATTTAGCATATGCAATAAGCCGTTAAACCACAAGGTTACCCCTAGTGGACGGTGATGAAAATCACAAGACTCACCAGCCGTTGATTCGAATTACCTTTCAAATTCGTACCATTTGGGTCCCCGGCAATGTGGCCAAAAATGCTTCTCCTTAGGTATGGTCGTGTGTGAAATTGCTTCCCAGGCATAGGACATTCTATCGTGTAGTAACTCGGAAAACACCTAGGCCGTCTCCTCAAGGAAACAAGCAAAAATTTGAATGGTGATATGATTCAAAAGAAGCAAACTTATTTTGTTTTCAAACTTGGTGATGATTGGTTAATACTAAGAAATACTATTAAGATAAATCAGCTAAGCTTTGGATTTTATCCCATTGTGAAAAGGATTCTTGACCTAATTTAAAACATATCCAAGATCGTAATCAACCAAGCTTTGACGAAAAATATTTAACCAAGTTTGAACTTTGGAAAATGTGTTTTGATGGTAAAAGTAATTAATCAATGAATTGGCATCATGCTCATTGCAGGGACTCCAAGTGTCACTCATGCCCGAAATTCAATTCTCAAAGGTTAACCGAGGATGTTTAGAAATAACTCATCAGTTCAAAATCAATTACTTCAGTCGACAAAATAACACTAACCATTGATACCCAACTTAGGATCAAAATCACCCACTCAGGGATGAGAATTCATCCTCCGATTATGCCGCAATTAGACAACTCAGGCATATCGCGTGTTGAATTTAAAGCAAATATGAATGAGACATCAATTGAGTGGAAATAAAAATTAAATCCAATACTTTTTATCTAAAAGAAAAACTAAATATTATTACCAGAGTAAAAATCGGAAGTGCTCTGTATTTGGGCTAGAAGAAAAACCCTTCTCAGAAAAAGAGCTAGCAAAACCACTAAAGACCCGATATGAAGAAGATGAGACGTACATGAAAATCCTCCCCGTTTCGGTTTTTAAGAAGAAATGGGAGGAGGGTGATTCGGCCAATCTCTCAAAGATCCTCCCCTTTCCCCTTTACGTCTACCACCCATTTAGAGAAAATCTCCGAAAATATCTCCTAAGTTTTGGGTAGTTGAAAATTCTAAATAAATTCCCGTTCCTTGTCGTTTCTACTGAATGTGCCGGTACAAAGATGAGGATGAACTGGTAGAAGAGCTATGTGTTCACGATGAACAAGTAGAAGCAAAGATGAACCGGTAGAAAGATGTTTTGATTGGACAGAACCTCGATGAAGATGTACAAAAAAAGATCAATGAACTGGTATAAGCCCATTCTGTTCAACGATGAACCTGTACAAGCTCTGTTTTAATGCCTGGTGAATCGGCACAAGTCCTGCAGGTACAATATGGCTTTCTCTGCCTTTTTTGCCGCGGTGCCCCTTGTTCGATGTCTGGCTTCTCGAGCTCACTTCCTCAGCACCCACAAAGTATTCTATTGAATCAAAAGTATCATTCTTATACCAGCTTACCTGAAAACACACAGTTTCCTCATGAAACACAAACTCGACTAAAACAAAACATATAATTAACGAGAAAAGCTAAATTGATAGGTTTCAGACATAAAATTATGCAAAATTGGGTACACAACCCCCAACTTCTACTTTGCGAGTCTCTAGCACACAGAAACCACAAATAAATTTTAATCACAAAAACCATTTTCGTAGTTGATCTCGCTTGCATTTAGCATATGCAATAAGCCGTTAAACCACAAGGTTACCCCTAGTGGACGGTGATGAAAATCACAAGACTCACCAGCCGTTGATTCGAATTACCTTTCAAATTCGTACCATTTGGGTCCCCGGCAATGTTGCCAAAAATGCTTCTCCTTAGGTATGGTCGTGTGTGAAATTGCTTCCCAGGCATAGGACATTCTATCGTGTAGTAACTCGGAAAACACCTAGGCCGTCTCCTCAAGGAAACAAGCAAAAATTTGAATGGTGATATGATTCAAAAGAAGCAAACTTATTTTGTTTTCAAACTTGGTGATGATTGGTTAATACTAAGAAATACTATTAAGATAAATCAGCTAAGCTTTGGATTTTATCCCATTGTGAAAAGGATTCTTGACCTAATTTAAAACATATCCAAGATCGTAATCAACCAAGCTTTGACGAAAAATATTTAACCAAGTTTGAACTTTGGAAAATGTGTTTTGATGGTAAAAGTAATTAATCAATGAATTGGCATCATGCTCATTGCAGGGACTCCAAGTGTCACTCATGCCCGAAATTCAATTCTCAAAGGTTAACCGAGGATGTTTAGAAATAACTCATCATTTCAAAATCAATTACTTCAGTCGACAAAATAACACTAACCATTGATACCCAACTTAGGATCAAAATCACCCACTCAGGGATGAGAATTCATCCTCCGATTATGCCGCAATTAGACAACTCAGGCATATCGCGTGTTGAATTTAAAGCAAATATGAATGAGACATCAATTGAGTGGAAATAAAAATTAAATCCAATACTTTTTATCTAAAAGAAAAACTAAATATTATTACCAGAGTAAAAATCGGAAGTGCTCTGTATTTGGGCTAGAAGAAAAACCCTTCTCAGAAAAAGAGCTAGCAAAACCACTAAAGACCCGATATGAAGAAGATGAGACGTACATGAAAATCCTCCCCGTTTCGGTTTTTAAGAAGAAATGGGAGGAGGGTGATTCGGCCAATCTCTCAAAGATCCTCCCCTTTCCCCTTTACGTCTACCACCCATTTAGAGAAAATCTCCGAAAATATCTCCTAAGTTTTGGGTAGTTGAAAATTCTAAATAAATTCCCGTTCCTTGTCGTTTCTACTGAATGTGCCGGTACAAAGATGAGGATGAACTGGTAGAAGAGCTATGTGTTCACGATGAACAAGTAGAAGCAAAGATGAACCGGTAGAAAGATGTTTTGATTGGACAGAACCTCGATGAAGATGTACAAAAAAAGATCAATGAACTGGTATAAGCCCATTCTGTTCAACGATGAACCTGTACAAGCTCTGTTTTATTGCCTGGTGAATCGGCACAAGTCCTGCAGGAACAATATGGCTTTCTCTGCCTTTTTTGCCGCGGTGCCCCTTGTTCGATGTCTGGCTTCTCGAGCTCACTTCCTCAGCACCCACAAAGTATTCTATTGAATCAAAAGTATCATTCTTACACCAGCTTACCTGAAAACACACAGTTTCCTCATGAAACACAAACTCGACTAAAACAAAACATATAATTAACGAGAAAAGCTAAATTGATAGGTTTCAGACATAAAATTATGCAAAATTGGGTACACAACCCCCAACTTCTACTTTGCGAGTCTCTAGCACACAGAAACCACAAATAAATTTTAATCACAAAAACCATTTTCGTAGTTGATCTCGCTTGCATTTAGCATATGCAATAAGCCGTTAAACCACAAGGTTACCCCTAGTGGACGGTGATGAAAATCACAAGACTCACCAGCCGTTGATTCGAATCACCTTTCAAATTCGTACCATTTGGGTCCCCGGCAATGTTGCCAAAAATGCTTCTCCTTAGGTATGGTCGTGTGTGAAATTGCTTCCCAGGCATAGGACATTCTATCGTGTAGTAACTCGGAAAACACCTAGGCCGTCTCCTCAAGGAAACAAGCAAAAATTTGAATGGTGATATGATTCAAAAGAAGCAAACTTCTTTTGTTTTCAAACTTGGTGACGATTGGTTAATACTAAGAAATACTATTAAGATAAATCAGCTAAGCTTTGGATTTTATCCCATTGTGAAAAGGATTCTTGACCTAATTTAAAACATATCCAAGATCGTAATCAACCAAGCTTTGACGAAAAATATTTAACCAAGTTTGAACTTTGGAAAATGTGTTTTGATGGTAAAAGTAATTAATCAATGAATTGGCATCATGCTCATTGCAGGGACTCCAAGTGTCACTCATGCCCGAAATTCAATTCTCAAAGGTTAACCGAGGATGTTTAGAAATAACTCATCATTTCAAAATCAATTACTTCAGTCGACAAAATAACACTAACCATTGATACCCAACTTAGGATCAAAATCACCCACTCAGGGATGAGAATTCATCCTCCGATTATGCCGCAATTAGACAACTCAGGCATATCGCGTGTTGAATTTAAAGCAAATATGAATGAGACATCAATTGAGTGGAAATAAAAATTAAATCCAATACTTTTTATCTAAAAGAAAAACTAAATATTATTACCAGAGTAAAAATCGGAAGTGCTCTGTATTTGGGCTAGAAGAAAAACCCTTCTCAGAAAAAGAGCTAGCAAAACCACTAAAGACCCGATATGAAGAAGATGAGACGTACATGAAAATCCTCCCCGTTTCGGTTTTTAAGAAGAAATGGGAGGAGGGTGATTCGGCCAATCTCTCAAAGATCCTCCCCTTTCCCCTTTACGTCTACCACCCATTTAGAGAAAATCTCCGAAAATATCTCCTAAGTTTTGGGTAGTTGAAAATTCTAAATAAATTCCCGTTCCTTGTCGTTTCTACTGAATGTGCCGGTACAAAGATGAGGATGAACTGGTAGAAGAGCTATGTGTTCACGATGAACAAGTAGAAGCAAAGATGAACCGGTAGAAAGATGTTTTGATTGGACAGAACCTCGATGAAGATGTACAAAAAAAGATCAATGAACTGGTATAAGCCCATTCTGTTCAACGATGAACCTGTACAAGCTCTGTTTTATTGCCTGGTGAATCGGCACAAGTCCTGCAGGAACAATATGGCTTTCTCTGCCCTTTTTGCCGCGGTGCCCCTTGTTCGATGTCTGGCTTCTCGAGCTCACTTCCTCAGCACCCACAAAGTATTCTATTGAATCAAAAGTATCATTCTTACACCAGCTTACCTGAAAACACACAGTTTCCTCATGAAACACAAACTCGACTAAAACAAAACATATAATTAACGAGAAAAGCTAAATTGATAGGTTTCAGACATAAAATTATGCAAAATTGGGTACACAACCCCCAACTTCTACTTTGCGAGTCTCTAGCACACAGAAACCACAAATAAATTTTAATCACAAAAACCATTTTCGTAGTTGATCTCGCTTGCATTTAGCATATGCAATAAGCCGTTAAACCACAAGGTTACCCCTAGTGGACGGTGATGAAAATCACAAGACTCACCAGCCGTTGATTCGAATCACCTTTCAAATTCGTACCATTTGGGTCCCCGGCAATGTTGCCAAAAATGCTTCTCCTTAGGTATGGTCGTGTGTGAAATTGCTTCCCAGGCATAGGACATTCTATCGTGTAGTAACTCGGAAAACACCTAGGCCGTCTCCTCAAGGAAACAAGCAAAAATTTGAATGGTGATATGATTCAAAAAAAGCAAACTTCTTTTGTTTTCAAACTTGGTGACGATTGGTTAATACTAAGAAATACTATTAAGATAAATCAGCTAAGCTTTGGATTTTATCCCATTGTGAAAAGGATTCTTGACCTAATTTAAAACATATCCAAGATCGTAATCAACCAAGCTTTGACGAAAAATATTTAACCAAGTTTGAACTTTGGAAAATGTGTTTTGATGGTAAAAGTAATTAATCAATGAATTGGCATCATGCTCATTGCAGGGACTCCAAGTGTCACTCATGCCCGAAATTCAATTCTCAAAGGTTAACCGAGGATGTTTAGAAATAACTCATCATTTCAAAATCAATTACTTCAGTCGACAAAATAACACTAACCATTGATACCCAACTTAGGATCAAAATCACCCACTCAGGGATGAGAATTCATCCTCTGATTATGCCGCAATTAGACAACTCAGGCATATCGCGTGTTGAATTTAAAGCAAATATGAATGAGACATCAATTGAGTGGAAATAAAAATTAAATCCAATACTTTTTATCTAAAAGAAAAACTAAATATTATTACCAGAGTAAAAATCGGAAGTGCTCTGTATTTGGGCTAGAAGAAAAACCCTTCTCAGAAAAAGAGCTAGCAAAACCACTAAAGACCCGATATGAAGAAGATGAGACGTACATGAAAATCCTCCCCGTTTCGGTTTTTAAGAAGAAATGGGAGGAGGGTGATTCGGCCAATCTCTCAAAGATCCTCCCCTTTCCCCTTTAAGTCTACCACCCATTTAGAGAAAATCTCCGAAAATATCTCCTAAGTTTTGGGTAGTTGAAAATTCTAAATAAATTCCCGTTCCTTGTCGTTTCTACTGAATGTGCCGGTACAAAGATGAGGATGAACTGGTAGAAGAGCTATGTGTTCACGATGAACAAGTAGAAGCAAAGATGAACCGGTAGAAAGATGTTTTGATTGGACAGAACCTCGATGAAGATGTACAAAAAAAGATCAATGAACTGGTATAAGCCCATTCTGTTCAACGATGAACCTGTACAAGCTCTGTTTTATTGCCTGGTGAATCGGCACAAGTCCTGCAGGAACAATATGGCTTTCTCTGCCTTTTTTGCCGCGGTGCCCCTTGTTCGATGTCTGGCTTCTCGAGCTCACTTCCTCAGCACCCACAAAGTATTCTATTGAATCAAAAGTATCATTCTTACACCAGCTTACCTGAAAACACACAGTTTCCTCATGAAACACAAACTCGACTAAAACAAAACATATAATTAACGAGAAAAGCTAAATTGATAGGTTTCAGACATAAAATTATGCAAAATTGGGTACACAACCCCCAACTTCTACTTTGCGAGTCTCTAGCACACAGAAACCACAAATAAATTTTAATCACAAAAACCATTTTCGTAGTTGATCTCGCTTGCATTTAGCATATGCAATAAGCCGTTAAACCACAAGGTTACCCCTAGTGGACGGTGATGAAAATCACAAGACTCACCAGCCGTTGATTCGAATCACCTTTCAAATTCGTACCATTTGGGTCCCCGGCAATGTTGCCAAAAATGCTTCTCCTTAGGTATGGTCGTGTGTGAAATTGCTTCCCAGGCATAGGACATTCTATCGTGTAGTAACTCGGAAAACACCTAGGCCGTCTCCTCAAGGAAACAAGCAAAAATTTGAATGGTGATATGATTCAAAAGAAGTAAACTTCTTTTGTTTTCAAACTTGGTGACGATTGGTTAATACTAAGAAATACTATTAAGATAAATCAGCTAAGCTTTGGATTTTATCCCATTGTGAAAAGGATTCTTGACCTAATTTAAAACATATCCAAGATCGTAATCAACCAAGCTTTGACGAAAAATATTTAACCAAGTTTGAACTTTGGAAAATGTGTTTTGATGGTAAAAGTAATTAATCAATGAATTGTCATCATGCTCATTGCAGGGACTCCAAGTGTCACTCATGCCCGAAATTCAATTCTCAAAGGTTAACCGAGGATGTTTAGAAATAACTCATCAGTTCAAAATTAATTACTTCAGTCGACAAAATAACACTAACCATTGATACCCAACTTAGGATCAAAATCACCCACTCAGGGATGAGAATTCATCCTCCGATTATGCCGCAATTAGACAACTCAGGCATATCGCGTGTTGAATTTAAAGCAAATATGAATGAGACATCAATTGAGTGGAAATAAAAATTAAATCCAATACTTTTTATCTAAAAGAAAAACTAAATATTATTACCAGAGTAAAAATCGGAAGTGCTCTGTATTTGGGCTAGAAGAAAAACCCTTCTCAGAAAAAGAGCTAGCAAAACCACTAAAGACCCGATATGAAGAAGATGAGACGTACATGAAAATCCTCCCCGTTTCGGTTTTTAAGAAGAAATGGGAGGAGGGTGATTCGGCCAATCTCTCAAAGATCCTCCCCTTTCCCCTTTACGTCTACCACCCATTTAGAGAAAATCTCCGAAAATATCTCCTAAGTTTTGGGTAGTTGAAAATTCTAAATAAATTCCCGTTCCTTGTCGTTTCTACTGAATGTGCCGGTACAAAGATGAGGATGAACTGGTAGAAGAGCTATGTGTTCACGATGAACAAGTAGAAGAAAAGATGAACCGGTAGAAAGATGTTTTGATTGGACAGAACCTCGATGAAGATGTACAAAAAAAGATCAATGAACTGGTATAAGCCCATTCTGTTCAACGATGAACCTGTACAAGCTCTGTTTTATTGCCTGGTGAATCGGCACAAGTCCTGCAGGAACAATATGGCTTTCTCTGCCTTTTTTGCCGCGGTGCCCCTTGTTCGATGTCTGGCTTCTCGAGCTCACTTCCTCAGCACCCACAAAGTATTCTATTGAATCAAAAGTATCATTCTTACACCAGCTTACCTGAAAACAGACAGTTTCCTCATGAAACAAAAACTCGACTAAAACAAAACATATAATTAACGAGAAAAGCTAAATTGATAGGTTTCAGACATAAAATTATGCAAAATTGGGTACACAACCCCCAACTTCTACTTTGCGAGTCTCTAGCACACAGAAACCACAAATAAATTTTAATCACAAAAACCATTTTCGTAGTTGATCTCGCTTGCATTTAGCATATGCAATAAGCCGTTAAACCACAAGGTTACCCCTAGTGGACGGTGATGAAAATCACAAGACTCACCAGCCGTTGATTCGAATCACCTTTCAAATTCGTACCATTTGGGTCCCCGGCAATGTTGCCAAAAATGCTTCTCCTTAGGTATGGTCGTGTGTGAAATTGCTTCCCAGGCATAGGACATTCTATCGTGTAGTAACTCGGAAAACACCTAGGCCGTCTCCTCAAGGAAACAAGCAAAAATTTGAATGGTGATATGATTCAAAAGAAGCAAACTTCTTTTGTTTTCAAACTTGGTGACGATTGGTTAATACTAAGAAATACTATTAAGATAAATCAGCTAAGCTTTGGATTTTATCCCATTGTGAAAAGGATTCTTGACCTAATTTAAAACATATCCAAGATCGTAATCAACCAAGCTTTGACGAAAAATATTTAACCAAGTTTGAACTTTGGAAAATGTGTTTTGATGGTAAAAGTAATTAATCAATGAATTGGCATCATGCTCATTGCAGGGACTCCAAGTGTCACTCATGCCCGAAATTCAATTCTCAAAGGTTAACCGAGGATGTTTAGAAATAACTCATCAGTTCAAAATCAATTACTTCAGTCGACAAAATAACACTAACCATTGATACCCAACTTAGGATCAAAATCACCCACTCAGGGATGAGAATTCATCCTCCGATTATGCCGCAATTAGACAACTCAGGCATATCGCGTGTTGAATTTAAAGCAAATATGAATGAGACATCAATTGAGTGGAAATAAAAATTAAATCCAATACTTTTTATCTAAAAGAAAAACTAAATATTATTACCAGAGTAAAAATCGGAAGTGCTCTGTATTTGGGCTAGAAGAAAAACCCTTCTCAGAAAAAGAGCTAGCAAAACCACTAAAGACCCGATATGAAGAAGATGAGACGTACATGAAAATCCTCCCCGTTTCGGTTTTTAAGAAGAAATGGGAGGAGGGTGATTCGGCCAATCTCTCAAAGATCCTCCCCTTTCCCCTTTACGTCTACCACCCATTTAGAGAAAATCTCCGAAAATATCTCCTAAGTTTTGGGTAGTTGAAAATTCTAAATAAATTCCCGTTCCTTGTCGTTTCTACTGAATGTGCCGGTACAAAGATGAGGATGAACTGGTAGAAGAGCTATGTGTTCACGATGAACAAGTAGAAGCAAAGATGAACCGGTAGAAAGATGTTTTGATTGGACAGAACCTCGATGAAGATGTACAAAAAAAGATCAATGAACTGGTATAAGCCCATTCTGTTCAACGATGAACCTGTACAAGCTCTGTTTTAATGCCTGGTGAATCGGCACAAGTCCTGCAGGTACAATATGGCTTTCTCTGCCTTTTTTGCCGCGGTGCCCCTTGTTCGATGTCTGGCTTCTCGAGCTCACTTCCTCAGCACCCACAAAGTATTCTATTGAATCAAAAGTATCATTCTTACACCAGCTTACCTGAAAACACACAGTTTCCTCATGAAACACAAACTCGACTAAAACAAAACATATAATTAACGAGAAAAGCTAAATTGATAGGTTTCAGACATAAAATTATGCAAAATTGGGTACACAACCCCCAACTTCTACTTTGCGAGTCTCTAGCACACAGAAACCACAAATAAATTTTAATCACAAAAACCATTTTCGTAGTTGATCTCGCTTGCATTTAGCATATGCAATAAGCCGTTAAACCACAAGGTTACCCCTAGTGGACGGTGATGAAAATCACAAGACTCACCAGCCGTTGATTCGAATTACCTTTCAAATTCGTACCATTTGGGTCCCCGGCAATGTTGCCAAAAATGCTTCTCCTTAGGTATGGTCGTGTGTGAAATTGCTTCCCAGGCATAGGACATTCTATCGTGTAGTAACTCGGAAAACACCTAGGCCGTCTCCTCAAGGAAACAAGCAAAAATTTGAATGGTGATATGATTCAAAAGAAGCAAACTTATTTTGTTTTCAAACTTGGTGATGATTGGTTAATACTAAGAAATACTATTAAGATAAATCAGCTAAGCTTTGGATTTTATCCCATTGTGAAAAGGATTCTTGACCTAATTTAAAACATATCCAAGATCGTAATCAACCAAGCTTTGACGAAAAATATTTAACCAAGTTTGAACTTTGGAAAATGTGTTTTGATGGTAAAAGTAATTAATCAATGAATTGGCATCATGCTCATTGCAGGGACTCCAAGTGTCACTCATGCCCGAAATTCAATTCTCAAAGGTTAACCGAGGATGTTTAGAAATAACTCATCATTTCAAAATCAATTACTTCAGTCGACAAAATAACACTAACCATTGATACCCAACTTAGGATCAAAATCACCCACTCAGGGATGAGAATTCATCCTCCGATTATGCCGCAATTAGACAACTCAGGCATATCGCGTGTTGAATTTAAAGCAAATATGAATGAGACATCAATTGAGTGGAAATAAAAATTAAATCCAATACTTTTTATCTAAAAGAAAAACTAAATATTATTACCAGAGTAAAAATCGGAAGTGCTCTGTATTTGGGCTAGAAGAAAAACCCTTCTCAGAAAAAGAGCTAGCAAAACCACTAAAGACCCGATATGAAGAAGATGAGACGTACATGAAAATCCTCCCCGTTTCGGTTTTTAAGAAGAAATGGGAGGAGGGTGATTCGGCCAATCTCTCAAAGATCCTCCCCTTTCCCCTTTACGTCTACCACCCATTTAGAGAAAATCTCCGAAAATATCTCCTAAGTTTTGGGTAGTTGAAAATTCTAAATAAATTCCCGTTCCTTGTCGTTTCTACTGAATGTGCCGGTACAAAGATGAGGATGAACTGGTAGAAGAGCTATGTGTTCACGATGAACAAGTAGAAGCAAAGATGAACCGGTAGAAAGATGTTTTGATTGGACAGAACCTCGATGAAGATGTACAAAAAAAGATCAATGAACTGGTATAAGCCCATTCTGTTCAACGATGAACCTGTACAAGCTCTGTTTTATTGCCTGGTGAATCGGCACAAGTCCTGCAGGAACAATATGGCTTTCTCTGCCTTTTTTGCCGCGGTGCCCCTTGTTCGATGTCTGGCTTCTCGAGCTCACTTCCTCAGCACCCACAAAGTATTCTATTGAATCAAAAGTATCATTCTTACACCAGCTTACCTGAAAACACACAGTTTCCTCATGAAACACAAACTCGACTAAAACAAAACATATAATTAACGAGAAAAGCTAAATTGATAGGTTTCAGACATAAAATTATGCAAAATTGGGTACACAACCCCCAACTTCTACTTTGCGAGTCTCTAGCACACAGAAACCACAAATAAATTTTAATCACAAAAACCATTTTCGTAGTTGATCTCGCTTGCATTTAGCATATGCAATAAGCCGTTAAACCACAAGGTTACCCCTAGTGGACGGTGATGAAAATCACAAGACTCACCAGCCGTTGATTCGAATCACCTTTCAAATTCGTACCATTTGGGTCCCCGGCAATGTTGCCAAAAATGCTTCTCCTTAGGTATGGTCGTGTGTGAAATTGCTTCCCAGGCATAGGACATTCTATCGTGTAGTAACTCGGAAAACACCTAGGCCGTCTCCTCAAGGAAACAAGCAAAAATTTGAATGGTGATATGATTCAAAAGAAGCAAACTTCTTTTGTTTTCAAACTTGGTGACGATTGGTTAATACTAAGAAATACTATTAAGATAAATCAGCTAAGCTTTGGATTTTATCCCATTGTGAAAAGGATTCTTGACCTAATTTAAAACATATCCAAGATCGTAATCAACCAAGCTTTGACGAAAAATATTTAACCAAGTTTGAACTTTGGAAAATGTGTTTTGATGGTAAAAGTAATTAATCAATGAATTGGCATCATGCTCATTGCAGGGACTCCAAGTGTCACTCATGCCCGAAATTCAATTCTCAAAGGTTAACCGAGGATGTTTAGAAATAACTCATCATTTCAAAATCAATTACTTCAGTCGACAAAATAACACTAACCATTGATACCCAACTTAGGATCAAAATCACCCACTCAGGGATGAGAATTCATCCTCTGATTATGCCGCAATTAGACAACTCAGGCATATCGCGTGTTGAATTTAAAGCAAATATGAATGAGACATCAATTGAGTGGAAATAAAAATTAAATCCAATACTTTTTATCTAAAAGAAAAACTAAATATTATTACCAGAGTAAAAATCGGAAGTGCTCTGTATTTGGGCTAGAAGAAAAACCCTTCTCAGAAAAAGAGCTAGCAAAACCACTAAAGACCCGATATGAAGAAGATGAGACGTACATGAAAATCCTCCCCGTTTCGGTTTTTAAGAAGAAATGGGAGGAGGGTGATTCGGCCAATCTCTCAAAGATCCTCCCCTTTCCCCTTTAAGTCTACCACCCATTTAGAGAAAATCTCCGAAAATATCTCCTAAGTTTTGGGTAGTTGAAAATTCTAAATAAATTCCCGTTCCTTGTCGTTTCTACTGAATGTGCCGGTACAAAGATGAGGATGAACTGGTAGAAGAGCTATGTGTTCACGATGAACAAGTAGAAGCAAAGATGAACCGGTAGAAAGATGTTTTGATTGGACAGAACCTCGATGAAGATGTACAAAAAAAGATCAATGAACTGGTATAAGCCCATTCTGTTCAACGATGAACCTGTACAAGCTCTGTTTTATTGCCTGGTGAATCGGCACAAGTCCTGCAGGAACAATATGGCTTTCTCTGCCTTTTTTGCCGCGGTGCCCCTTGTTCGATGTCTGGCTTCTCGAGCTCACTTCCTCAGCACCCACAAAGTATTCTATTGAATCAAAAGTATCATTCTTACACCAGCTTACCTGAAAACACACAGTTTCCTCATGAAACACAAACTCGACTAAAACAAAACATATAATTAACGAGAAAAGCTAAATTGATAGGTTTCAGACATAAAATTATGCAAAATTGGGTACACAACCCCCAACTTCTACTTTGCGAGTCTCTAGCACACAGAAACCACAAATAAATTTTAATCACAAAAACCATTTTCGTAGTTGATCTCGCTTGCATTTAGCATATGCAATAAGCCGTTAAACCACAAGGTTACCCCTAGTGGACGGTGATGAAAATCACAAGACTCACCAGCCGTTGATTCGAATCACCTTTCAAATTCGTACCATTTGGGTCCCCGGCAATGTTGCCAAAAATGCTTCTCCTTAGGTATGGTCGTGTGTGAAATTGCTTCCCAGGCATAGGACATTCTATCGTGTAGTAACTCGGAAAACACCTAGGCCGTCTCCTCAAGGAAACAAGCAAAAATTTGAATGGTGATATGATTCAAAAGAAGCAAACTTCTTTTGTTTTCAAACTTGGTGACGATTGGTTAATACTAAGAAATACTATTAAGATAAATCAGCTAAGCTTTGGATTTTATCCCATTGTGAAAAGGATTCTTGACCTAATTTAAAACATATCCAAGATCGTAATCAACCAAGCTTTGACGAAAAATATTTAACCAAGTTTGAACTTTGGAAAATGTGTTTTGATGGTAAAAGTAATTAATCAATGAATTGGCATCATGCTCATTGCAGGGACTCCAAGTGTCACTCATGCCCGAAATTCAATTCTCAAAGGTTAACCGAGGATGTTTAGAAATAACTCATCATTTCAAAATCAATTACTTCAGTCGACAAAATAACACTAACCATTGATACCCAACTTAGGATCAAAATCACCCACTCAGGGATGAGAATTCATCCTCTGATTATGCCGCAATTAGACAACTCAGGCATATCGCGTGTTGAATTTAAAGCAAATATGAATGAGACATCAATTGAGTGGAAATAAAAATTAAATCCAATACTTTTTATCTAAAAGAAAAACTAAATATTATTACCAGAGTAAAAATCGGAAGTGCTCTGTATTTGGGCTAGAAGAAAAACCCTTCTCAGAAAAAGAGCTAGCAAAACCACTAAAGACCCGATATGAAGAAGATGAGACGTGCATGAAAATCCTCCCCGTTTCGGTTTTTAAGAAGAAATGGGAGGAGGGTGATTCGGCCAATCTCTCAAAGATCCTCCCCTTTCCCCTTTAAGTCTACCACCCATTTAGAGAAAATCTCCGAAAATATCTCCTAAGTTTTGGGTAGTTGAAAATTCTAAATAAATTCCCGTTCCTTGTCGTTTCTACTGAATGTGCCGGTACAAAGATGAGGATGAACTGGTAGAAGAGCTATGTGTTCACGATGAACAAGTAGAAGCAAAGATGAACCGGTAGAAAGATGTTTTGATTGGACAGAACCTCGATGAAGATGTACAAAAAAAGATCAATGAACTGGTATAAGCCCATTCTGTTCAACGATGAACCTGTACAAGCTCTGTTTTATTGCCTGGTGAATCGGCACAAGTCCTGCAGGAACAATATGGCTTTCTCTGCCTTTTTTGCCGCGGTGCCCCTTGTTCGATGTCTGGCTTCTCGAGCTCACTTCCTCAGCACCCACAAAGTATTCTATTGAATCAAAAGTATCATTCTTACACCAGCTTACCTGAAAACACACAGTTTCCTCATGAAACACAAACTCGACTAAAACAAAACATATAATTAACGAGAAAAGCTAAATTGATAGGTTTCAGACATAAAATTATGCAAAATTGGGTACACAACCCCCAACTTCTACTTTGCGAGTCTCTAGCACACAGAAACCACAAATAAATTTTAATCACAAAAACCATTTTCGTAGTTGATCTCGCTTGCATTTAGCATATGCAATAAGCCGTTAAACCACAAGGTTACCCCTAGTGGACGGTGATGAAAATCACAAGACTCACCAGCCGTTGATTCGAATCACCTTTCAAATTCGTACCATTTGGGTCCCCGGCAATGTTGCCAAAAATGCTTCTCCTTAGGTATGGTCGTGTGTGAAATTGCTTCCCAGGCATAGGACATTCTATCGTGTAGTAACTCGGAAAACACCTAGGCCGTCTCCTCAAGGAAACAAGCAAAAATTTGAATGGTGATATGATTCAAAAGAAGCAAACTTCTTTTGTTTTCAAACTTGGTGACGATTGGTTAATACTAAGAAATACTATTAAGATAAATCAGCTAAGCTTTGGATTTTATCCCATTGTGAAAAGGATTCTTGACCTAATTTAAAACATATCCAAGATCGTAATCAACCAAGCTTTGACGAAAAATATTTAACCAAGTTTGAACTTTGGAAAATGTGTTTTGATGGTAAAAGTAATTAATCAATGAATTGGCATCATGCTCATTGCAGGGACTCCAAGTGTCACTCATGCCCGAAATTCAATTCTCAAAGGTTAACCGAGGATGTTTAGAAATAACTCATCATTTCAAAATCAATTACTTCAGTCGACAAAATAACACTAACCATTGATACCCAACTTAGGATCAAAATCACCCACTCAGGGATGAGAATTCATCCTCTGATTATGCCGCAATTAGACAACTCAGGCATATCGCGTGTTGAATTTAAAGCAAATATGAATGAGACATCAATTGAGTGGAAATAAAAATTAAATCCAATACTTTTTATCTAAAAGAAAAACTAAATATTATTACCAGAGTAAAAATCGGAAGTGCTCTGTATTTGGGCTAGAAGAAAAACCCTTCTCAGAAAAAGAGCTAGCAAAACCACTAAAGACCCGATATGAAGAAGATGAGACGTACATGAAAATCCTCCCCGTTTCGGTTTTTAAGAAGAAATGGGAGGAGGGTGATTCGGCCAATCTCTCAAAGATCCTCCCCTTTCCCCTTTAAGTCTACCACCCATTTAGAGAAAATCTCCGAAAATATCTCCTAAGTTTTGGGTAGTTGAAAATTCTAAATAAATTCCCGTTCCTTGTCGTTTCTACTGAATGTGCCGGTACAAAGATGAGGATGAACTGGTAGAAGAGCTATGTGTTCACGATGAACAAGTAGAAGCAAAGATGAACCGGTAGAAAGATGTTTTGATTGGACAGAACCTCGATGAAGATGTACAAAAAAAGATCAATGAACTGGTATAAGCCCATTCTGTTCAACGATGAACCTGTACAAGCTCTGTTTTATTGCCTGGTGAATCGGCACAAGTCCTGCAGGAACAATATGGCTTTCTCTGCCTTTTTTGCCGCGGTGCCCCTTGTTCGATGTCTGGCTTCTCGAGCTCACTTCCTCAGCACCCACAAAGTATTCTATTGAATCAAAAGTATCATTCTTACACCAGCTTACCTGAAAACACACAGTTTCCTCATGAAACACAAACTCGACTAAAACAAAACATATAATTAACGAGAAAAGCTAAATTGATAGGTTTCAGACATAAAATTATGCAAAATTGGGTACACAACCCCCAACTTCTACTTTGCGAGTCTCTAGCACACAGAAACCACAAATAAATTTTAATCACAAAAACCATTTTCGTAGTTGATCTCGCTTGCATTTAGCATATGCAATAAGCCGTTAAACCACAAGGTTACC
This sequence comes from Ilex aquifolium, assembly GCA_951799425.1. Lineage (NCBI taxonomy): Eukaryota > Viridiplantae > Streptophyta > Magnoliopsida > Aquifoliales > Aquifoliaceae > Ilex > Ilex aquifolium. Next base: position 24,614,288 of record OX637400.1, read on the forward strand.
CCTAGTGGACGGTGATGAAAATCACAAGACTCACCAGCCGTTGATTCGAATCACCTTTCAAATTCGTACCATTTGGGTCCCCGGCAATGTTGCCAAAAATGCTTCTCCTTAGGTATGGTCGTGTGTGAAATTGCTTCCCAGGCATAGGACATTCTATCGTGTAGTAACTCGGAAAACACCTAGGCCGTCTCCTCAAGGAAACAAGCAAAAATTTGAATGGTGATATGATTCAAAAGAAGCAAACTTCTTTTGTTTTCAAACTTGGTGACGATTGGTTAATACTAAGAAATACTATTAAGATAAATCAGCTAAGCTTTGGATTTTATCCCATTGTGAAAAGGATTCTTGACCTAATTTAAAACATATCCAAGATCGTAATCAACCAAGCTTTGACGAAAAATATTTAACCAAGTTTGAACTTTGGAAAATGTGTTTTGATGGTAAAAGTAATTAATCAATGAATTGTCATCATGCTCATTGCAGGGACTCCAAGTGTCACTCATGCCCGAAATTCAATTCTCAAAGGTTAACCGAGGATGTTTAGAAATAACTCATCAGTTCAAAATTAATTACTTCAGTCGACAAAATAACACTAACCATTGATACCCAACTTAGGATCAAAATCACCCACTCAGGGATGAGAATTCATCCTCCGATTATGCCGCAATTAGACAACTCAGGCATATCGCGTGTTGAATTTAAAGCAAATATGAATGAGACATCAATTGAGTGGAAATAAAAATTAAATCCAATACTTTTTATCTAAAAGAAAAACTAAATATTATTACCAGAGTAAAAATCGGAAGTGCTCTGTATTTGGGCTAGAAGAAAAACCCTTCTCAGAAAAAGAGCTAGCAAAACCACTAAAGACCCGATATGAAGAAGATGAGACGTACATGAAAATCCTCCCCGTTTCGGTTTTTAAGAAGAAATGGGAGGAGGGTGATTCGGCCAATCTCTCAAAGATCCTCCCCTTTCCCCTTTACGTCTACCACCCATTTAGAGAAAATCTCCGAAAATATCTCCTAAGTTTTGGGTAGTTGAAAATTCTAAATAAATTCCCGTTCCTTGTCGTTTCTACTGAATGTGCCGGTACAAAGATGAGGATGAACTGGTAGAAGAGCTATGTGTTCACGATGAACAAGTAGAAGCAAAGATGAACCGGTAGAAAGATGTTTTGATTGGACAGAACCTCGATGAAGATGTACAAAAAAAGATCAATGAACTGGTATAAGCCCATTCTGTTCAACGATGAACCTGTACAAGCTCTGTTTTATTGCCTGGTGAATCGGCACAAGTCCTGCAGGAACAATATGGCTTTCTCTGCCTTTTTTGCCGCGGTGCCCCTTGTTCGATGTCTGGCTTCTCGAGCTCACTTCCTCAGCACCCACAAAGTATTCTATTGAATCAAAAGTATCATTCTTACACCAGCTTACCTGAAAACAGACAGTTTCCTCATGAAACACAAACTCGACTAAAACAAAACATATAATTAACGAGAAAAGCTAAATTGATAGGTTTCAGACATAAAATTATGCAAAATTGGGTACACAACCCCCAACTTCTACTTTGCGAGTCTCTAGCACACAGAAACCACAAATAAATTTTAATCACAAAAACCATTTTCGTAGTTGATCTCGCTTGCATTTAGCGTATGCAATAAGCCGTTAAACCACAAGGTTACCCCTAGTGGACGGTGATGAAAATCACAAGACTCACCAGCCGTTGATTCGAATTACCTTTCAAATTCGTACCATTTGGGTCCCCGGCAATGTTGCCAAAAATGCTTCTCCTTAGGTATGGTCGTGTGTGAAATTGCTTCCCAGGCATAGGACATTCTATCGTGTAGTAACTCGGAAAACACCTAGGTCGTCTCCTCAAGGAAACAAGCAAAAATTTGAATGGTGATATGATTCAAAAGAAGCAAACTTATTTTGTTTTCAAACTTGGTGATGATTGGTTAATACTAAGAAATACTATTAAGATAAATCAGCTAAGCTTTGGATTTTATCCCATTGTGAAAAGGATTCTTGACCTAATTTAAAACATATCCAAGATCGTAATCAACCAAGCTTTGACGAAAAATATTTAACCAAGTTTGAACTTTGGAAAATGTGTTTTGATGGTAAAAGTAATTAATCAATGAATTGGCATCATGCTCATTGCAGGGACTCCAAGTGTCACTCATGCCCGAAATTCAATTCTCAAAGGTTAACCGAGGATGTTTAGAAATAACTCATCAGTTCAAAATCAATTACTTCAGTCGACAAAATAACACTAACCATTGATACCCAACTTAGGATCAAAATCACCCACTCAGGGATGAGAATTCATCCTCCGATTATGCCGCAATTAGACAACTCAGGCATATCGCGTGTTGAATTTAAAGCAAATATGAATGAGACATCAATTGAGTGTAAATAAAAATTAAATCCAATACTTTTTATCTAAAAGAAAAACTAAATATTATTACCAGAGTAAAAATCGGAAGTGCTCTGTATTTGGGCTAGAAGAAAAACCCTTCTCAGAAAAAGAGCAAGCAAAACCACTAAAGACCCGATATGAAGAAGATGAGACGTAAATGAAAATCCTCCCCGTTTCGGTTTTTAAGAAGAAATGGGAGGAGGGTGATTCGGCCAATCTCTCAAAGATCCTCCCCTTTCCCCTTTACGTCTACCACCCATTTAGAGAAAATCTTCGAAAATATCTCCTAAGTTTTGGGTAGTTGAAAATTCTAAATAAATTCCCGTTCCTTGTCGTTTCTACTGAATGTGCCGGTACAAAGATGAGGATGAACTGGTAGAAGAGCTATGTGTTCACGATGAACAAGTAGAAGCAAAGATGAACCGGTAGAAAGATGTTTTGATTGGACAGAACCTCGATGAAGATGTACAAAAAAAGATCAATGAACTGGTATAAGCCCATTCTGTTCAACGATGAACCGGTACAAGCTCTGTTTTATTGCCTGGTGAATCGGCACAAGTCCTGCAGGTACAATATGGCTTTCTCTGCCTTTTTTGCCGCGGTGCCCCTTGTTCGATGCCTGGCTTCTCGAGCTCACTTCCTCAGCACCCACAAAGTATTCTATTGAATCAAAAGTATCATTCTTACACCAGCTTACCTGAAAACACACAGTTTCCTCATGAAACACAAACTCGACTAAAACAAAACATATAATTAACGAGAAAAGCTAAATTGATAGGTTTCAGACATAAAATTATGCAAAATTGGGTACACAACCCCCAACTTCTACTTTGCGAGTCTCTAGCACACAGAAACCACAAATAAATTTTAATCACAAAAACCATTTTCGTAGTTGATCTCGCTTGCATTTAGCATATGCAATAAGCCGTTAAACCACAAGGTTACCCCTAGTGGACGGTGATGAAAATCACAAGACTCACCAGCCGTTGATTCGAATCACCTTTCAAATTCGTACCATTTGGGTCCCCGGCAATGTTGCCAAAAATGCTTCTCCTTAGGTATGGTCGTGTGTGAAATTGCTTCCCAGGCATAGGACATTCTATCGTGTAGTAACTCGGAAAACACCTAGGCCGTCTCCTCAAGGAAACAAGCAAAAATTTGAATGGTGATATGATTCAAAAGAAGCAAACTTCTTTTGTTTTCAAACCTGGTGATGATTGGTTAATACTAAGAAATACTATTAAGATAAATCAGCTAAGCTTTGGATTTTATCCCATTGTGAAAAGGATTCTTGACCTAATTTAAAACATATCCAAGATCGTAATCAACCAAGCTTTGACGAAAAATATTTAACCAAGTTTGAACTTTGGAAAATGTGTTTTGATGGTAAAAGTAATTAATCAATGAATTGGCATCATGCTCATTGCAGGGACTCCAAGTGTCACTCATGCCCGAAATTCAATTCTCAAAGGTTCACCGAGGATGTTTAGAAATAACTCATCAGTTCAAAATCAATTACTTCAGTCGACAAAATAACACTAACCATTGATACCCAACTTAGGATCAAAATCACCCACTCAGGGATGAGAATTCATCCTCCGATTATGCCGCAATTAGACAACTCAGGCATATCGCGTGTTGAATTTAAAGCAAATATGAATGAGACATCAATTGAGTGGAAATAAAAATTAAATCCAATACTTTTTATCTAAAAGAAAAACTAAATATTATTACCAGAGTAAAAATCGGAAGTGCTCTGTATTTGGGCTAGAAGAAAAACCCTTCTCAGAAAAAGAGCTAGCAAAACCACTAAAGGCCCGATATGAAGAAGATGAGACGTACATGAAAATCCTCCCCGTTTCGGTTTTTAAGAAGAAATGGGAGGAGGGTGATTCGGCCAATCTCTCAAAGATCCTCCCCTTTCCCCTTTACGTCTATCACCCATTTAGAGAAAATCTCCGAAAATATCTCCTAAGTTTTGGGTAGTTGAAAATTCTAAATAAATTCCCGTTCCTTGTCGTTTCTACTGAATGTGCCGGTACAAAGATGAGGATGAACTGGTAGAAGAGCTATGTGTTCACGATGAACAAGTAGAAGCAAAGATGAACCGGTAGAAAGATGTTTTGATTGGACAGAACCTCGATGAAGATGTACAAAAAAAGATCAATGAACTGGTATAAGCCCATTCTGTTCAACGATGAACCAGTACAAGCTCTGTTTTAATGCCTGGTGAATCGGCACAAGTCCTGCAGGTACAATATGGCTTTCTCTGCCTTTTTTGCCGCGGTGCCCCTTGTTCGATGTCTGGCTTCTCGAGCTCACTTCCTCAGCACCCACAAAGTATTCTATTGAATCAAAAGTATCATTCTTACACCAGCTTACCTGAAAACACACAGTTTCCTCATGAAACACAAACTCGACTAAAACAAAACATATAATTAACGAGAAAAGCTAAATTGATAGGTTTCAGACATAAAATTATGCAAAATTGGGTACACAACCCCCAACTTCTACTTTGCGAGTCTCTAGCACACAGAAACCACAAATAAATTTTAATCACAAAAACCATTTTCGTAGTTGATCTCGCTTGCATTTAGCATATGCAATAAGCCGTTAAACCACAAGGTTACCCCTAGTGGACGGTGATGAAAATCACAAGACTCACCAGCCGTTGATTCGAATCACCTTTCAAATTCGTACCATTTGGGTCCCCGGCAATGTTGCCAAAAATGCTTCTCCTTAGGTATGGTCGTGTGTGAAATTGCTTCCCAGGCATAGGACATTCTATCGTGTAGTAACTCGGAAAACACCTAGGCCGTCTCCTCAAGGAAACAAGCAAAAATTTGAATGGTGATATGATTCAAAAGAAGCAAACTTCTTTTGTTTTCAAACCTGGTGATGATTGGTTAATACTAAGAAATACTATTAAGATAAATCAGCTAAGCTTTGGATTTTATCCCATTGTGAAAAGGATTCTTGACCTAATTTAAAACATATCCAAGATCGTAATCAACCAAGCTTTGACGAAAAATATTTAACCAAGTTTGAACTTTGGAAAATGTGTTTTGATGGTAAAAGTAATTAATCAATGAATTGGCATCATGCTCATTGCAGGGACTCCAAGTGTCACTCATGCCCGAAATTCAATTCTCAAAGGTTCACCGAGGATGTTTAGAAATAACTCATCAGTTCAAAATCAATTACTTCAGTCGACAAAATAACACTAACCATTGATACCCAACTTAGGATCAAAATCACCCACTCAGGGATGAGAATTCATCCTCCGATTATGCCGCAATTAGACAACTCAGGCATATCGCGTGTTGAATTTAAAGCAAATATGAATGAGACATCAATTGAGTGGAAATAAAAATTAAATCCAATACTTTTTATCTAAAAGAAAAACTAAATATTATTACCAGAGTAAAAATCGGAAGTGCTCTGTATTTGGGCTAGAAGAAAAACCCTTCTCAGAAAAAGAGCTAGCAAAACCACTAAAGGCCCGATATGAAGAAGATGAGACGTACATGAAAATCCTCCCCGTTTCGGTTTTTAAGAAGAAATGGGAGGAGGGTGATTCGGCCAATCTCTCAAAGATCCTCCCCTTTCCCCTTTACGTCTATCACCCATTTAGAGAAAATCTCCGAAAATATCTCCTAAGTTTTGGGTAGTTGAAAATTCTAAATAAATTCCCGTTCCTTGTCGTTTCTACTGAATGTGCCGGTACAAAGATGAGGATGAACTGGTAGAAGAGCTATGTGTTCACGATGAACAAGTAGAAGCAAATATGAACCGGTAGAAAGATGTTTTGATTGGACAGAACCTCGATGAAGATGTACAAAAAAAGATCAATGAACTGGTATAAGCCCATTCTGTTCAACGATGAACCGGTACAAGCTCTGTTTTAATGCCTGGTGAATCGGCACAAGTCCTGCAGGTACAATATGGCTTTCTCTGCCTTTTTTGCCGCGGTGCCCCTTGTTCGATGTCTGGCTTCTCGAGCTCACTTCCTCAGCACCCACAAAGTATTCTATTGAATCAAAAGTATCATTCTTACACCAGCTTACCTGAAAACACACAGTTTCGTCATGAAACACAAACTCGACTAAAACAAAACATATAATTAACGAGAAAAGCTAAATTGATAGGTTTCAGACATAAAATTATGCAAAATTGGGTACACAACCCCCAACTTCTACTTTGCGAGTCTCTAGCACACAGAAACCACAAATAAATTTTAATCACAAAAACCATTTTCGTAGTTGATCTCGCTTGCATTTAGCATATGCAATAAGCCGTTAAACCACAAGGTTACCCCTAGTGGACGGTGATGAAAATCACAAGACTCACCAGCCGTTGATTCGAATCACCTTTCAAATTCGTACCATTTGGGTCCCCGGCAATGTTGCCAAAAATGCTTCTCCTTAGGTATGGTCGTGTGTGAAATTGCTTCCCAGGCATAGGACATTCTATCGTGTAGTAACTCGGAAAACACCTAGGCCGTCTCCTCAAGGAAACAAGCAAAAATTTGAATGGTGATATGATTCAAAAGAAGCAAACTTCTTTTGATTTCAAACCTGGTGATGATTGGTTAATACTAAGAAATACTATTAAGATAAATCAGCTAAGCTTTGGATTTTATCCCATTGTGAAAAGGATTCTTGACCTAATTTAAAACATATCCAAGATCGTAATCAACCAAGCTTTGACGAAAAATATTTAACCAAGTTTGAACTTTGGAAAATGAGTTTTGATGGTAAAAGTAATTAATCAATGAATTGGCATCATGCTCATTGCAGGGACTCCAAGTGTCACTCATGCCCGAAATTCAATTCTCAAAGGTTCACCGAGGATGTTTAGAAATAACTCATCAGTTCAAAATCAATTACTTCAGTCGACAAAATAACACTAACCATTGATACCCAACTTAGGATCAAAATCACCCACTCAGGGATGAGAATTCATCCTCCGATTATGCCGCAATTAGACAACTCAGGCATATCGCGTGTTGAATTTAAAGCAAATATGAATGAGACATCAATTGAGTGGAAATAAAAATTAAATCCAATACTTTTTATCTAAAAGAAAAACTAAATATTATTACCAGAGTAAAAATCGGAAGTGCTCTGTATTTGGGCTAGAAGAAAAACCCTTCTCAGAAAAAGAGCTAGCAAAACCACTAAAGGCCCGATATGAAGAAGATGAGACGTACATGAAAATCCTCCCCGTTTCGGTTTTTAAGAAGAAATGGGAGGAGGGTGATTCGGCCAATCTCTCAAAGATCCTCCCCTTTCCCCTTTACGTCTATCACCCATTTAGAGAAAATCTCCGAAAATATCTCCTAAGTTTTGGGTAGTTGAAAATTCTAAATAAATTCCCGTTCCTTGTCGTTTCTACTGAATGTGCCGGTACAAAGATGAGGATGAACTGGTAGAAGAGCTATGTGTTCACGATGAACAAGTAGAAGCAAAGATGAACCGGTAGAAAGATGTTTTGATTGGACAGAACCTCGATGAAGATGTACAAAAAAAGATCAATGAACTGGTATAAGCCCATTCTGTTCAACGATGAACCGGTACAAGCTCTGTTTTAATGCCTGGTGAATCGGCACAAGTCCTGCAGGTACAATATGGCTTTCTCTGCCTTTTTTGCCGCGGTGCCCCTTGTTCGATGTCTGGCTTCTCGAGCTCACTTCCTCAGCACCCACAAAGTATTCTATTGAATCAAAAGTATCATTCTTACACCAGCTTACCTGAAAACACACAGTTTCCTCATGAAACACAAACTCGACTAAAACAAAACATATAATTAACGAGAAAAGCTAAATTGATAGGTTTCAGACATAAAATTATGCAAAATTGGGTACACAACCCCCAACTTCTACTTTGCGAGTCTCTAGCACACAGAAACCACAAATAAATTTTAATCACAAAAACCATTTTCGTAGTTGATCTCGCTTGCATTTAGCATATGCAATAAGCCGTTGAACCACAAGGTTACCCCTAGTGGACGGTGATGAAAATCACAAGACTCACCAGCCGTTGATTCGAATCACCTTTCAAATTCGTACCATTTGGTTCCCCGGCAATGTTGCCAAAAATGCTTCTCCTTAGGTATGGTCGTGTGTGAAATTGCTTCCCAGGCATAGGACATTCTATCGTGTAGTAACTCGGAAAACACCTAGGCCGTCTCCTCAAGGAAACAAGCAAAAATTTGAATGGTGATATGATTCAAAAGAAGCAAACTTCTTTTGATTTCAAACCTGGTGATGATTGGTTAATACTAAGAAATACTATTAAGATAAATCAGCTAAGCTTTGGATTTTATCCCATTGTGAAAAGGATTCTTGACCTAATTTAAAACATATCCAAGATCGTAATCAACCAAGCTTTGACGAAAAATATTTAACCAAGTTTGAACTTTGGAAAATGTGTTTTGATGGTAAAAGTAATTAATCAATGAATTGGCATCATGCTCATTGCAGGGACTCCAAGTGTCATTCATGCCCGAAATTCAATTCTCAAAGGTTGACCGAGGATGTTTAGAAATAACTCATCAGTTCAAAATCAATTACTTCAGTCGACAAAATAACACTAACCATTGATACCCAACTTAGGATCAAAATCACCCACTCAGGGATGAGAATTCATCCTCCGATTATGCCGCAATTAGACAACTCAGGCATATCGCGTGTTGAATTTAAAGCAAATATGAATGAGACATCAATTGAGTGGAAATAAAAATTAAATCCAATACTTTTTATCTAAAAGAAAAACTAAATATTATTACCAGAGTAAAAATCGGAAGTGCTCTGTATTTGGGCTAGAAGAAAAACCCTTCTCAGAAAAAGAGCTAGCAAAACCACTAAAGGCCCGATATGAAGAAGATGAGACGTACATGAAAATCCTCCCCGTTTCGGTTTTTAAGAAGAAATGGGAGGAGGGTGATTCGGCCAATCTCTCAAAGATCCTCCCCTTTCCCCTTTACGTCTATCACCCATTTAGAGAAAATCTCCGAAAATATCTCCTAAGTTTTGGGTAGTTGAAAATTCTAAATAAATTCCCGTTCCTTGTCGTTTCTACTGAATGTGCCGGTACAAAGATGAGGATGAACTGGTAGAAGAGCTATGTGTTCACGATGAACAAGTAGAAGCAAAGATGAACCGGTAGAAAGATGTTTTGATTGGACAGAACCTCGATGAAGATGTACAAAAAAAGATCAATGAACTGGTATAAGCCCATTCTGTTCAACGATGAACCGGTACAAGCTCTGTTTTAATGCCTGGTGAATCGGCACAAGTCCTGCAGGTACAATATGGCTTTCTCTGCCTTTTTTGCCGCGGTGCCCCTTGTTCGATGTCTGGCTTCTCGAGCTCACTTCCTCAGCACCCACAAAGTATTCTATTGAATCAAAAGTATCATTCTTACACCAGCTTACCTGAAAACACACAGTTTCGTCATGAAACACAAACTCGACTAAAACAAAACATATAATTAACGAGAAAAGCTAAATTGATAGGTTTCAGACATAAAATTATGCAAAATTGGGTACACAACCCCCAACTTCTACTTTGCGAGTCTCTAGCACACAGAAACCACAAATAAATTTTAATCACAAAAACCATTTTCGTAGTTGATCTCGCTTGCATTTAGCATATGCAATAAGTCGTTGAACCACAAGGTTACCCCTAGTGGACGGTGATGAAAATCACAAGACTCACCAGCCGTTGATTCGAATCACCTTTCAAATTCGTACCATTTGGGTCCCCGGCAATGTTGCCAAAAATGCTTCTCCTTAGGTATGGTCGTGTGTGAAATTGCTTCCCAGGCATAGGACATTCTATCGTGTAGTAACTCGGAAAACACCTAGGCCGTCTCCTCAAGGAAACAAGCAAAAATTTGAATGGTGATATGATTCAAAAGAAGCAAACTTCTTTTGATTTCAAACCTGGTGATGATTGGTTAATACTAAGAAATACTATTAAGATAAATCAGCTAAGCTTTGGATTTTATCCCATTGTGAAAAGGATTCTTGACCTAATTTAAAACATATCCAAGATCGTAATCAACCAAGCTTTGACGAAAAATATTTAACCAAGTTTGAACTTTGGAAAATGTGTTTTGATGGTAAAAGTAATTAATCAATGAATTGGCATCATGCTCATTGCAGGGACTCCAAGTGTCACTCATGCCCGAAATTCAATTCTCAAAGGTTGACCGAGGATGTTTAGAAATAACTCATCAGTTCAAAATCAATTACTTCAGTCGACAAAATAACACTAACCATTGATACCCAACTTAGGATCAAAATCACCCACTCAGGGATGAGAATTCATCCTCCGATTATGCCGCAATTAGACAACTCAGGCATATCGCGTGTTGAATTTAAAGCAAATATGAATGAGACATCAATTGAGTGGAAATAAAAATTAAATCCAATACTTTTTATCTAAAAGAAAAACTAAATATTATTACCAGAGTAAAAATCGGAAGTGCCCTGTATTTGGGCTAGAAGAAAAACCCTTCTCAGAAAAAGAGCTAGCAAAACCACTAAAGGCCCGATATGAAGAAGATGAGACGTACATGAAAATCCTCCCCGTTTCGGTTTTTAAGAAGAAATGGGAGGAGGGTGATTCGGCCAATCTCTCAAAGATCCTCCCCTTTCCCCTTTACGTCTATCACCCATTTAGAGAAAATCTCCGAAAATATCTCCTAAGTTTTGGGTAGTTGAAAATTCTAAATAAATTCTCGTTCCTTGTCGTTTCTACTGAATGTGCCGGTACAAAGATGAGGATGAACTGGTAGAAGAGCTATGTGTTCACGATGAACAAGTAGAAGCAAAGATGAACCGGTAGAAAGATGTTTTGATTGGACAGAACCTCGATGAAGATGTACAAAAAAAGATCAATGAACTGGTATAAGCCCATTCTGTTCAACGATGAACCGGTACAAGCTCTGTTTTAATGCCTGGTGAATCGGCACAAGTCCTGCAGGTACAATATGGCTTTCTCTGTCTTTTTTGCCGCGGTGCCCCTTGTTCGATGTCTGGCTTCTCGAGCTCACTTCCTCAGCACCCACAAAGTATTCTATTGAATCAAAAGTATCATTCTTACACCAGCTTACCTGAAAACACACAGTTTCGTCATGAAACACAAACTCGACTAAAACAAAACATATAATTAACGAGAAAAGCTAAATTGATAGGTTTCAGACATAAAATTATGCAAAATTGGGTACACAACCCCCAACTTCTACTTTGCGAGTCTCTAGCACACAGAAACCACAAATAAATTTTAATCACAAAAACCATTTTCGTAGTTGATCTCGCTTGCATTTAGCATATGCAATAAGCCGTTAAACCACAAGGTTACCCCTAGTGGACGGTGATGAAAATCACAAGACTCACCAGCCGTTGATTCGAATCACCTTTCAAATTCGTACCATTTGGGTCCCCGGCAATGTTGCCAAAAATGCTTCTCCTTAGGTATGGTCGTGTGTGAAATTGCTTCCCAGGCATAGGACATTCTATCGTGTAGTAACTCGGAAAACACCTAGGCCGTCTCCTCAAGGAAACAAGCAAAAATTTGAATGGTGATATGATTCAAAAGAAGCAAACTTCTTTTGATTTCAAACCTGGTGATGATTGGTTAATACTAAGAAATACTATTAAGATAAATCAGCTAAGCTTTGGATTTTATCCCATTGTGAAAAGGATTCTTGACCTAATTTAAAACACATCCAAGATCGTAATCAACCAAGCTTTGACGAAAAATATTTAACCAAGTTTGAACTTTGGAAAATGTGTTTTGATGGTAAAAGTAATTAATCAATGAATTGGCATCAGGCTCATTGCAGGGACTCCAAGTGTCACTCATGCCCGAAATTCAATTCTCAAAGGTTAACCGAGGATGTTTAGAAATAACTCATCAGTTCAAAATCAATTACTTCAGTCGACAAAATAACACTAACCATTGATACCCAACTTAGGATCAAAATCACCCACTCAGGGATGAGAATTCATCCTCCGATTATGCCGCAATTAGACAACTCAGGCATATCGCGTGTTGAATTTAAAGCAAATATGAATGAGACATCAATTGAGTGGAAATAAAAATTAAATCCAATACTTTTTATCTAAAAGAAAAACTAAATATTATTACCAGAGTAAAAATCGGAAGTGCCCTGTATTTGGGCTAGAAGAAAAACCCTTCTCAGAAAAAGAGCTAGCAAAACCACTAAAGGCCCGATATGAAGAAGATGAGACGTACATGAAAATCCTCCCCGTTTCGGTTTTTAAGAAGAAATGGGAGGAGGGTGATTCGGCCAATCTCTCAAAGATCCTCCCCTTTCCCCTTTACGTCTATCACCCATTTAGAGAAAATCTCCGAAAATATCTCCTAAGTTTTGGGTAGTTGAAAATTCTAAATAAATTCTCGTTCCTTGTCGTTTCTACTGAATGTGCCGGTACAAAGATGAGGATGAACTGGTAGAAGAGCTATGTGTTCACGATGAACAAGTAGAAGCAAAGATGAACCGGTAGAAAGATGTTTTGATTGGACAGAACCTCGATGAAGATGTACAAAAAAAGATATATGAACTGGTATAAGCCCATTCTGTTCAACGATGAACCGGTACAAGCTCTGTTTTAATGCCTGGTGAATCGGCACAAGTCCTGCAGGTACAATATGGCTTTCTCTGCCTTTTTTGCCGCGGTGCCCCTTGTTCGATGTCTGGCTTCTCGAGCTCACTTCCTCAGCACCCACAAAGTATTCTATTGAATCAAAAGTATCATTCTTACACCAGCTTACCTGAAAACACACAGTTTCCTCATGAAACACAAACTCGACTAAAACAAAACATATAATTAACGAGAAAAGCTAAATTGATAGGTTTCAGACATAAAATTATGCAAAATTGGGTACACAACCCCCAACTTCTACTTTGCGAGTCTCTAGCACACAGAAACCACAAATAAATTTTAATCACAAAAACCATTTTCGTAGTTGATCTCGCTTGCATTTAGCATATGCAATAAGCCGTTGAACCACAAGGTTACCCCTAGTGGACGGTGATGAAAATCACAAGACTCACCAGCCGTTGATTCGAATCACCTTTCAAATTCGTACCATTTGGGTCCCCGGCAATGTTGCCAAAAATGCTTCTCCTTAGGTATGGTCGTGTGTGAAATTGCTTCCCAGGCATAGGACATTCTATCGTGTAGTAACTCGGAAAACACCTAGGCCGTCTCCTCAAGGAAACAAGCAAAAATTTGAATGGTGATATGATTCAAAAGAAGCAAACTTCTTTTGATTTCAAACCTGGTGATGATTGGTTAATACTAAGAAATACTATTAAGATAAATCAGCTAAGCTTTGGATTTTATCCCATTGTGAAAAGGATTCTTGACCTAATTTAAAACATATCCAAGATCGTAATCAACCAAGCTTTGACGAAAAATATTTAACCAAGTTTGAACTTTGGAAAATGTGTTTTGATGGTAAAAGTAATTAATCAATGAATTGGCATCATGCTCATTGCAGGGACTCCAAGTGTCACTCATGCCCGAAATTCAATTCTCAAAGGTTGACCGAGGATGTTTAGAAATAACTCATCAGTTCAAAATCAATTACTTCAGTCGACAAAATAACACTAACCATTGATACCCAACTTAGGATCAAAATCACCCACTCAGGGATGAGAATTCATCCTCCGATTATGCCGCAATTAGACAACTCAGGCATATCGCGTGTTGAATTTAAAGCAAATATGAATGAGACATCAATTGAGTGGAAATAAAAATTAAATCCAATACTTTTTATCTAAAAGAAAAACTAAATATTATTACCAGAGTAAAAATCGGAAGTGCTCTGTATTTGGGCTAGAAGAAAAACCCTTCTCAGAAAAAGAGCTAGCAAAACCACTAAAGGCCCGATATGAAGAAGATGAGACGTACATGAAAATCCTCCCCGTTTCGGTTTTTAAGAAGAAATGGGAGGAGGGTGATTCGGCCAATCTCTCAAAGATCCTCCCCTTTCCCCTTTACGTCTATCACCCATTTAGAGAAAATCTCCGAAAATATCTCCTAAGTTTTGGGTAGTTGAAAATTCTAAATAAATTCCCGTTCCTTGTCGTTTCTACTGAATGTGCCGGTACAAAGATGAGGATGAACTGGTAGAAGAGCTATGTGTTCACGATGAACAAGTAGAAGCAAAGATGAACCGGTAGAAAGATGTTTTGATTGGACAGAACCTCGATGAAGATGTACAAAAAAAGATCAATGAACTGGTATAAGCCCATTCTGTTCAACGATGAACCGGTACAAGCTCTGTTTTAATGCCTGGTGAATCGGCACAAGTCCTGCAGGTACAATATGGCTTTCTCTGCCTTTTTTGCCGCGGTGCCCCTTGTTCGATGTCTGGCTTCTCGAGCTCACTTCCTCAGCACCCACAAAGTATTCTATTGAATCAAAAGTATCATTCTTACACCAGCTTACCTGAAAACACACAGTTTCGTCATGAAACACAAACTCGACTAAAACAAAACATATAATTAACGAGAAAAGCTAAATTGATAGGTTTCAGACATAAAATTATGCAAAATTGGGTACACAACCCCCAACTTCTACTTTGCGAGTCTCTAGCACACAGAAACCACAAATAAATTTTAATCACAAAAACCATTTTCGTAGTTGATCTCGCTTGCATTTAGCATATGCAATAAGCCGTTGAACCACAAGGTTACCCCTAGTGGACGGTGATGAAAATCACAAGACTCACCAGCCGTTGATTCGAATCACCTTTCAAATTCGTACCATTTGGGTCCCCAGCAATGTTGCCAAAAATGCTTCTCCTTAGGTATGGTCGTGTGTGAAATTGCTTCCCAGGCATAGGACATTCTATCGTGTAGTAACTCGGAAAACACCTAGGCCGTCTCCTCAAGGAAACAAGCAAAAATTTGAATGGTGATATGATTCAAAAGAAGCAAACTTCTTTTGATTTCAAACCTGGTGATGATTGGTTAATACTAAGAAATACTATTAAGATAAATCAGCTAAGCTTTGGATTTTATCCCATTGTGAAAAGGATTCTTGACCTAATTTAAAACATATCCAAGATCGTAATCAACCAAGCTTTGACGAAAAATATTTAACCAAGTTTGAACTTTGGAAAATGTGTTTTGATGGTAAAAGTAATTAATCAATGAATTGGCATCATGCTCATTGCAGGGACTCCAAGTGTCACTCATGCCCGAAATTCAATTCTCAAAGGTTGACCGAGGATGTTTAGAAATAACTCATCAGTTCAAAATCAATTACTTCAGTCGACAAAATAACACTAACCATTGATACCCAACTTAGGATCAAAATCACCCACTCAGGGATGAGAATTCATCCTCCGATTATGCCGCAATTAGACAACTCAGGCATATCGCGTGTTGAATTTAAAGCAAATATGAATGAGACATCAATTGAGTGGAAATAAAAATTAAATCCAATACTTTTTATCTAAAAGAAAAACTAAATATTATTACCAGAGTAAAAATCGGAAGTGCTCTGTATTTGGGCTAGAAGAAAAACCCTTCTCAGAAAAAGAGCTAGCAAAACCACTAAAGGCCCGATATGAAGAAGATGAGACGTACATGAAAATCCTCCCCGTTTCGGTTTTTAAGAAGAAATGGGAGGAGGGTGATTCGGCCAATCTCTCAAAGATCCTCCCCTTTCCCCTTTACGTCTATCACCCATTTAGAGAAAATCTCCGAAAATATCTCCTAAGTTTTGGGTAGTTGAAAATTCTAAATAAATTCCCGTTCCTTGTCGTTTCTACTGAATGTGCCGGTACAAAGATGAGGATGAACTGGTAGAAGAGCTATGTGTTCACGATGAACAAGTAGAAGCAAAGATGAACCGGTAGAAAGATGTTTTGATTGGACAGAACCTCGATGAAGATGTACAAAAAAAGATCAATGAACTGGTATAAGCCCATTCTGTTCAACGATGAACCGGTACAAGCTCTGTTTTAATGCCTGGTGAATCGGCACAAGTCCTGCAGGTACAATATGGCTTTCTCTGCCTTTTTTGCCGCGGTGCCCCTTGTTCGATGTCTGGCTTCTCGAGCTCACTTCCTCAGCACCCACAAAGTATTCTATTGAATCAAAAGTATCATTCTTACACCAGCTTACCTGAAAACACACAGTTTCCTCATGAAACACAAACTCGACTAAAACAAAACATATAATTAACGAGAAAAGCTAAATTGATAGGTTTCAGACATAAAATTATGCAAAATTGGGTACACAACCCCCAACTTCTACTTTGCGAGTCTCTAGCACACAGAAACCACAAATAAATTTTAATCACAAAAACCATTTTCGTAGTTGATCTCGCTTGCATTTAGCATATGCAATAAGCCGTTGAACCACAAGGTTACCCCTAGTGGACGGTGATGAAAATCACAAGACTCACCAGCCGTTGATTCGAATCACCTTTCAAATTCGTACCATTTGGGTCCCCGGCAATGTTGCCAAAAATGCTTCTCCTTAGGTATGGTCGTGTGTGAAATTGCTTCCCAGGCATAGGACATTCTATCGTGTAGTAACTCGGAAAACACCTAGGCCGTCTCCTCAAGGAAACAAGCAAAAATTTGAATGGTGATATGATTCAAAAGAAGCAAACTTCTTTTGATTTCAAACCTGGTGATGATTGGTTAATACTAAGAAATACTATTAAGATAAATCAGCTAAGCTTTGGATTTTATCCCATTGTGAAAAGGATTCTTGACCTAATTTAAAACATATCCAAGATCGTAATCAACCAAGCTTTGACGAAAAATATTTAACCAAGTTTGAACTTTGGAAAATGTGTTTTGATGGTAAAAGTAATTAATCAATGAATTGGCATCATGCTCATTGCAGGGACTCCAAGTGTCACTCATGCCCGAAATTCAATTCTCAAAGGTTGACCGAGGATGTTTAGAAATAACTCATCAGTTCAAAATCAATTACTTCAGTCGACAAAATAACACTAACCATTGATACCCAACTTAGGATCAAAATCACCCACTCAGGGATGAGAATTCATCCTCCGATTATGCCGCAATTAGACAACTCAGGCATATCGCGTGTTGAATTTAAAGCAAATATGAATGAGACATCAATTGAGTGGAAATAAAAATTAAATCCAATACTTTTTATCTAAAAGAAAAACTAAATATTATTACCAGAGTAAAAATCGGAAGTGCCCTGTATTTGGGCTAGAAGAAAAACCCTTCTCAGAAAAAGAGCTAGCAAAACCACTAAAGGCCCGATATGAAGAAGATGAGACGTACATGAAAATCCTCCCCGTTTCGGTTTTTAAGAAGAAATGGGAGGAGGGTGATTCGGCCAATCTCTCAAAGATCCTCCCCTTTCCCCTTTACGTCTATCACCCATTTAGAGAAAATCTCCGAAAATATCTCCTAAGTTTTGGGTAGTTGAAAATTCTAAATAAATTCCCGTTCCTTGTCGTTTCTACTGAATGTGCCGGTACAAAGATGAGGATGAACTGGTAGAAGAGCTATGTGTTCACGATGAACAAGTAGAAGCAAAGATGAACCGGTAGAAAGATGTTTTGATTGGACAGAACCTCGATGAAGATGTACAAAAAAAGATCAATGAACTGGTATAAGCCCATTCTGTTCAACGATGAACCGGTACAAGCTCTGTTTTAATGCCTGGTGAATCGGCACAAGTCCTGCAGGTACAATATGGCTTTCTCTGCCTTTTTTGCCGCGGTGCCCCTTGTTCGATGTCTGGCTTCTCGAGCTCACTTCCTCAGCACCCACAAAGTATTCTATTGAATCAAAAGTATCATTCTTACACCAGCTTACCTGAAAACACACAGTTTCGTCATGAAACACAAACTCGACTAAAACAAAACATATAATTAACGAGAAAAGCTAAATTGATAGGTTTCAGACATAAAATTATGCAAAATTGGGTACACAACCCCCAACTTCTACTTTGCGAGTCTCTAGCACACAGAAACCACAAATAAATTTTAATCACAAAAACCATTTTCGTAGTTGATCTCGCTTGCATTTAGCATATGCAATAAGCCGTTGAACCACAAGGTTACCCCTAGTGGACGGTGATGAAAATCACAAGACTCACCAGCCGTTGATTCGAATCACCTTTCAAATTCGTACCATTTGGGTCCCCAGCAATGTTGCCAAAAATGCTTCTCCTTAGGTATGGTCGTGTGTGAAATTGCTTCCCAGGCATAGGACATTCTATCGTGTAGTAACTCGGAAAACACCTAGGCCGTCTCCTCAAGGAAACAAGCAAAAATTTGAATGGTGATATGATTCAAAAGAAGCAAACTTCTTTTGATTTCAAACCTGGTGATGATTGGTTAATACTAAGAAATACTATTAAGATAAATCAGCTAAGCTTTGGATTTTATCCCATTGTGAAAAGGATTCTTGACCTAATTTAAAACATATCCAAGATCGTAATCAACCAAGCTTTGACGAAAAATATTTAACCAAGTTTGAACTTTGGAAAATGTGTTTTGATGGTAAAAGTAATTAATCAATGAATTGGCATCATGCTCATTGCAGGGACTCCAAGTGTCACTCATGCCCGAAATTCAATTCTCAAAGGTTGACCGAGGATGTTTAGAAATAACTCATCAGTTCAAAATCAATTACTTCAGTCGACAAAATAACACTAACCATTGATACCCAACTTAGGATCAAAATCACCCACTCAGGGATGAGAATTCATCCTCCGATTATGCCGCAATTAGACAACTCAGGCATATCGCGTGTTGAATTTAAAGCAAATATGAATGAGACATCAATTGAGTGGAAATAAAAATTAAATCCAATACTTTTTATCTAAAAGAAAAACTAAATATTATTACCAGAGTAAAAATCGGAAGTGCTCTGTATTTGGGCTAGAAGAAAAACCCTTCTCAGAAAAAGAGCTAGCAAAACCACTAAAGGCCCGATATGAAGAAGATGAGACGTACATGAAAATCCTCCCCGTTTCGGTTTTTAAGAAGAAATGGGAGGAGGGTGATTCGGCCAATCTCTCAAAGATCCTCCCCTTTCCCCTTTACGTCTATCACCCATTTAGAGAAAATCTCCGAAAATATCTCCTAAGTTTTGGGTAGTTGAAAATTCTAAATAAATTCCCGTTCCTTGTCGTTTCTACTGAATGTGCCGGTACAAAGATGAGGATGAACTGGTAGAAGAGCTATGTGTTCACGATGAACAAGTAGAAGCAAAGATGAACCGGTAGAAAGATGTTTTGATTGGACAGAACCTCGATGAAGATGTACAAAAAAAGATCAATGAACTGGTATAAGCCCATTCTGTTCAACGATGAACCGGTACAAGCTCTGTTTTAATGCCTGGTGAATCGGCACAAGTCCTGCAGGTACAATATGGCTTTCTCTGCCTTTTTTGCCGCGGTGCCCCTTGTTCGATGTCTGGCTTCTCGAGCTCACTTCCTCAGCACCCACAAAGTATTCTATTGAATCAAAAGTATCATTCTTACACCAGCTTACCTGAAAACACACAGTTTCGTCATGAAACACAAACTCGACTAAAACAAAACATATAATTAACGAGAAAAGCTAAATTGATAGGTTTCAGACATAAAATTATGCAAAATTGGGTACACAACCCCCAACTTCTACTTTGCGAGTCTCTAGCACACAGAAACCACAAATAAATTTTAATCACAAAAACCATTTTCGTAGTTGATCTCGCTTGCATTTAGCATATGCAATAAGCCGTTGAACCACAAGGTTACCCCTAGTGGACGGTGATGAAAATCACAAGACTCACCAGCCGTTGATTCGAATCACCTTTCAAATTCGTACCATTTGGGTCCCCGGCAATGTTGCCAAAAATGCTTCTCCTTAGGTATGGTCGTGTGTGAAATTGCTTCCCAGGCATAGGACATTCTATCGTGTAGTAACTCGGAAAACACCTAGGCCGTCTCCTCAAGGAAACAAGCAAAAATTTGAATGGTGATATGATTCAAAAGAAGCAAACTTCTTTTGATTTCAAACCTGGTGATGATTGGTTAATACTAAGAAATACTATTAAGATAAATCAGCTAAGCTTTGGATTTTATCCCATTGTGAAAAGGATTCTTGACCTAATTTAAAACATATCCAAGATCGTAATCAACCAAGCTTTGACGAAAAATATTTAACCAAGTTTGAACTTTGGAAAATGTGTTTTGATGGTAAAAGTAATTAATCAATGAATTGGCATCATGCTCATTGCAGGGACTCCAAGTGTCACTCATGCCCGAAATTCAATTCTCAAAGGTTGACCGAGGATGTTTAGAAATAACTCATCAGTTCAAAATCAATTACTTCAGTCGACAAAATAACACTAACCATTGATACCCAACTTAGGATCAAAATCACCCACTCAGGGATGAGAATTCATCCTCCGATTATGCCGCAATTAGACAACTCAGGCATATCGCGTGTTGAATTTAAAGCAAATATGAATGAGACATCAATTGAGTGGAAATAAAAATTAAATCCAATACTTTTTATCTAAAAGAAAAACTAAATATTATTACCAGAGTAAAAATCGGAAGTGCCCTGTATTTGGGCTAGAAGAAAAACCCTTCTCAGAAAAAGAGCTAGCAAAACCACTAAAGGCCCGATATGAAGAAGATGAGACGTACATGAAAATCCTCCCCGTTTCGGTTTTTAAGAAGAAATGGGAGGAGGGTGATTCGGCCAATCTCTCAAAGATCCTCCCCTTTCCCCTTTACGTCTATCACCCATTTAGAGAAAATCTCCGAAAATATCTCCTAAGTTTTGGGTAGTTGAAAATTCTAAATAAATTCCCGTTCCTTGTCGTTTCTACTGAATGTGCCGGTACAAAGATGAGGATGAACTGGTAGAAGAGCTATGTGTTCACGATGAACAAGTAGAAGCAAAGATGAACCGGTAGAAAGATGTTTTGATTGGACAGAACCTCGATGAAGATGTACAAAAAAAGATCAATGAACTGGTATAAGCCCATTCTGTTCAACGATGAACCGGTACAAGCTCTGTTTTAATGCCTGGTGAATCGGCACAAGTCCTGCAGGTACAATATGGCTTTCTCTGCCTTTTTTGCCGCGGTGCCCCTTGTTCGATGTCTGGCTTCTCGAGCTCACTTCCTCAGCACCCACAAAGTATTCTATTGAATCAAAAGTATCATTCTTACACCAGCTTACCTGAAAACACACAGTTTCGTCATGAAACACAAACTCGACTAAAACAAAACATATAATTAACGAGAAAAGCTAAATTGATAGGTTTCAGACATAAAATTATGCAAAATTGGGTACACAACCCCCAACTTCTACTTTGCGAGTCTCTAGCACACAGAAACCACAAATAAATTTTAATCACAAAAACCATTTTCGTAGTTGATCTCGCTTGCATTTAGCATATGCAATAAGCCGTTGAACCACAAGGTTACCCCTAGTGGACGGTGATGAAAATCACAAGACTCACCAGCCGTTGATTCGAATCACCTTTCAAATTCGTACCATTTGGGTCCCCGGCAATGTTGCCAAAAATGCTTCTCCTTAGGTATGGTCGTGTGTGAAATTGCTTCCCAGGCATAGGACATTCTATCGTGTAGTAACTCGGAAAACACCTAGGCCGTCTCCTCAAGGAAACAAGCAAAAATTTGAATGGTGATATGATTCAAAAGAAGCAAACTTCTTTTGATTTCAAACCTGGTGATGATTGGTTAATACTAAGAAATACTATTAAGATAAATCAGCTAAGCTTTGGATTTTATCCCATTGTGAAAAGGATTCTTGACCTAATTTAAAACATATCCAAGATCGTAATCAACCAAGCTTTGACGAAAAATATTTAACCAAGTTTGAACTTTGGAAAATGTGTTTTGATGGTAAAAGTAATTAATCAATGAATTGGCATCATGCTCATTGCAGGGACTCCAAGTGTCACTCATGCCCGAAATTCAATTCTCAAAGGTTGACCGAGGATGTTTAGAAATAACTCATCAGTTCAAAATCAATTACTTCAGTCGACAAAATAACACTAACCATTGATACCCAACTTAGGATCAAAATCACCCACTCAGGGATGAGAATTCATCCTCCGATTATGCCGCAATTAGACAACTCAGGCATATCGCGTGTTGAATTTAAAGCAAATATGAATGAGACATCAATTGAGTGGAAATAAAAATTAAATCCAATACTTTTTATCTAAAAGAAAAACTAAATATTATTACCAGAGTAAAAATCGGAAGTGCCCTGTATTTGGGCTAGAAGAAAAACCCTTCTCAGAAAAAGAGCTAGCAAAACCACTAAAGACCCGATATGAAGAAGATGAGACGTACATGAAAATCCTCCCCGTTTCGGTTTTTAAGAAGAAATGGGAGGAGGGTGATTCGGCCAATCTCTCAAAGATCCTCCCCTTTCCCCTTTACGTCTATCACCCATTTAGAGAAAATCTCCGAAAATATCTCCTAAGTTTTGGGTAGTTGAAAATTCTAAATAAATTCCCGTTCCTTGTCGTTTCTACTGAATGTGCCGGTACAAAGATGAGGATGAACTGGTAGAAGAGCTATGTGTTCACGATGAACAAGTAGAAGCAAAGATGAACCGGTAGAAAGATGTTTTGATTGGACAGAACCTCGATGAAGATGTACAAAAAAAGATCAATGAACTGGTATAAGCCCATTCTGTTCAACGATGAACCGGTACAAGCTCTGTTTTAATGCCTGGTGAATCGGCACAAGTCCTGCAGGTACAATATGGCTTTCTCTGCCTTTTTTGCCGCGGTGCCCCTTGTTCGATGTCTGGCTTCTCGAGCTCACTTCCTCAGCACCCACAAAGTATTCTATTGAATCAAAAGTATCATTCTTACACCAGCTTACCTGAAAACACACAGTTTCGTCATGAAACACAAACTCGACTAAAACAAAACATATAATTAACGAGAAAAGCTAAATTGATAGGTTTCAGACATAAAATTATGCAAAATTGGGTACACAACCCCCAACTTCTACTTTGCGAGTCTCTAGCACACAGAAACCACAAATAAATTTTAATCACAAAAACCATTTTCGTAGTTGATCTCGCTTGCATTTAGCATATGCAATAAGCCGTTGAACCACAAGGTTACCCCTAGTGGACGGTGATGAAAATCACAAGACTCACCAGCCGTTGATTCGAATCACCTTTCAAATTCGTACCATTTGGGTCCCCGGCAATGTTGCCAAAAATGCTTCTCCTTAGGTATGGTCGTGTGTGAAATTGCTTCCCAGGCATAGGACATTCTATCGTGTAGTAACTCGGAAAACACCTAGGCCGTCTCCTCAAGGAAACAAGCAAAAATTTGAATGGTGATATGATTCAAAAGAAGCAAACTTCTTTTGATTTCAAACCTGGTGATGATTGGTTAATACTAAGAAATACTATTAAGATAAATCAGCTAAGCTTTGGATTTTATCCCATTGTGAAAAGGATTCTTGACCTAATTTAAAACACATCCAAGATCGTAATCAACCAAGCTTTGACGAAAAATATTTAACCAAGTTTGAACTTTGGAAAATGTGTTTTGATGGTAAAAGTAATTAATCAATGAATTGGCATCATGCTCATTGCAGGGACTCCAAGTGTCACTCATGCCCGAAATTCAATTCTCAAAGGTTGACCGAGGATGTTTAGAAATAACTCATCAGTTCAAAATCAATTACTTCAGTCGACAAAATAACACTAACCATTGATACCCAACTTAGGATCAAAATCACCCACTCAGGGATGAGAATTCATCCTCCGATTATGCCGCAATTAGACAACTCAGGCATATCGCGTGTTGAATTTAAAGCAAATATGAATGAGACATCAATTGAGTGGAAATAAAAATTAAATCCAATACTTTTTATCTAAAAGAAAAACTAAATATTATTACCAGAGTAAAAATCGGAAGTGCCCTGTATTTGGGCTAGAAGAAAAACCCTTCTCAGAAAAAGAGCTAGCAAAACCACTAAAGGCCCGATATGAAGAAGATGAGACGTACATGAAAATCCTCCCCGTTTCGGTTTTTAAGAAGAAATGGGAGGAGGGTGATTCGGCCAATCTCTCAAAGATCCTCCCCTTTCCCCTTTACGTCTATCACCCATTTAGAGAAAATCTCCGAAAATATCTCCTAAGTTTTGGGTAGTTGAAAATTCTAAATAAATTCCCGTTCCTTGTCGTTTCTACTGAATGTGCCGGTACAAAGATGAGGATGAACTGGTAGAAGAGCTATGTGTTCACGATGAACAAGTAGAAGCAAAGATGAACCGGTAGAAAGATGTTTTGATTGGACAGAACCTCGATGAAGATGTACAAAAAAAGATCAATGAACTGGTATAAGCCCATTCTGTTCAACGATGAACCGGTACAAGCTCTGTTTTAATGCCTGGTGAATCGGCACAAGTCCTGCAGGTACAATATGGCTTTCTCTGCCTTTTTTGCCGCGGTGCCCCTTGTTCGATGTCTGGCTTCTCGAGCTCACTTCCTCAGCACCCACAAAGTATTCTATTGAATCAAAAGTATCATTCTTACACCAGCTTACCTGAAAACACACAGTTTCGTCATGAAACACAAACTCGACTAAACCAAAACATATAATTAACGAGAAAAGCTAAATTGATAGGTTTCAGACATAAAATTATGCAAAATTGGGTACACAACCCCCAACTTCTACTTTGCGAGTCTCTAGCACACAGAAACCACAAATAAATTTTAATCACAAAAACCATTTTCGTAGTTGATCTCGCTTGCATTTAGCATATGCAATAAGCCGTTAAACCACAAGGTTACCCCTAGTGGACGGTGATGAAAATCACAAGACTCACCAGCCGTTGATTCGAATCACCTTTCAAATTCGTACCATTTGGGTCCCCGGCAATGTTGCCAAAAATGCTTCTCCTTAGGTATGGTCGTGTGTGAAATTGCTTCCCAGGCATAGGACATTCTATCGTGTAGTAACTCGGAAAACACCTAGGCCGTCTCCTCAAGGAAACAAGCAAAAATTTGAATGGTGATAGGATTCAAAAGAAGCAAACTTCTTTTGATTTCAAACCTGGTGATGATTGGTTAATACTAAGAAATACTATTAAGATAAATCAGCTAAGCTTTGGATTTTATCCCATTGTGAAAAGGATTCTTGACCTAATTTAAAACACATCCAAGATCGTAATCAACCAAGCTTTGACGAAAAATATTTAACCAAGTTTGAACTTTGGAAAATGTGTTTTGATGGTAAAAGTAATTAATCAATGAATTGGCATCATGCTCATTGCAGGGACTCCAAGTGTCACTCATGCCCGAAATTCAATTCTCAAAGGTTGACCGAGGATGTTTAGAAATAACTCATCAGTTCAAAATCAATTACTTCAGTCGACAAAATAACACTAACCATTGATACCCAACTTAGGATCAAAATCACCCACTCAGGGATGAGAATTCATCCTCCGATTATGCCGCAATTAGACAACTCAGGCATATCGCGTGTTGAATTTAAAGCAAATATGAATGAGACATCAATTGAGTGGAAATAAAAATTAAATCCAATACTTTTTATCTAAAAGAAAAACTAAATATTATTACCAGAGTAAAAATCGGAAGTGCCCTGTATTTGGGCTAGAAGAAAAACCCTTCTCAGAAAAAGAGCTAGCAAAACCACTAAAGGCCCGATATGAAGAAGATGAGACGTACATGAAAATCCTCCCCGTTTCGGTTTTTAAGAAGAAATGGGAGGAGGGTGATTCGGCCAATCTCTCAAAGATCCTCCCCTTTCCCCTTTACGTCTATCACCCATTTAGAGAAAATCTCCGAAAATATCTCCTAAGTTTTGGGTAGTTGAAAATTCTAAATAAATTCCCGTTCCTTGTCGTTTCTACTGAATGTGCCGGTACAAAGATGAGGATGAACTGGTAGAAGAGCTATGTGTTCACGATGAACAAGTAGAAGCAAAGATGAACCGGTAGAAAGATGTTTTGATTGGACAGAACCTCGATGAAGATGTACAAAAAAAGATCAATGAACTGGTATAAGCCCATTCTGTTCAACGATGAACCGGTACAAGCTCTGTTTTAATGCCTGGTGAATCGGCACAAGTCCTGCAGGTACAATATGGCTTTCTCTGCCTTTTTTGCCGCGGTGCCCCTTGTTCGATGTCTGGCTTCTCGAGCTCACTTCCTCAGCACCCACAAAGTATTCTATTGAATCAAAAGTATCATTCTTACACCAGCTTACCTGAAAACACACAGTTTCGTCATGAAACACAAACTCGACTAAACCAAAACATATAATTAACGAGAAAAGCTAAATTGATAGGTTTCAGACATAAAATTATGCAAAATTGGGTACACAACCCCCAACTTCTACTTTGTGAGTCTCTAGCACACAGAAACCACAAATAAATTTTAATCACAAAAACCATTTTCGTAGTTGATCTCGCTTGCATTTAGCATATGCAATAAGCCGTTAAACCACAAGGTTACCCCTAGTGGACGGTGATGAAAATCACAAGACTCACCAGCCGTTGATTCGAATCACCTTTCAAATTCGTACCATTTGGGTCCCCGGCAATGTTGCCAAAAATGCTTCTCCTTAGGTATGGTCGTGTGTGAAATTGCTTCCCAGGCATAGGACATTCTATCGTGTAGTAACTCGGAAAACACCTAGGCCGTCTCCTCAAGGAAACAAGCAAAAATTTGAATGGTGATAGGATTCAAAAGAAGCAAACTTCTTTTGATTTCAAACCTGGTGATGATTGGTTAATACTAAGAAATACTATTAAGATAAATCAGCTAAGCTTTGGATTTTATCCCATTGTGAAAAGGATTCTTGACCTAATTTAAAACACATCCAAGATCGTAATCAACCAAGCTTTGACGAAAAATATTTAACCAAGTTTGAACTTTGGAAAATGTGTTTTGATGGTAAAAGTAATTAATCAATGAATTGGCATCATGCTCATTGCAGGGACTCCAAGTGTCACTCATGCCCGAAATTCAATTCTCAAAGGTTGACCGAGGATGTTTAGAAATAACTCATCAGTTCAAAATCAATTACTTCAGTCGACAAAATAACACTAACCATTGATACCCAACTTAGGATCAAAATCACCCACTCAGGGATGAGAATTCATCCTCCGATTATGCCGCAATTAGACAACTCAGGCATATCGCGTGTTGAATTTAAAGCAAATATGAATGAGACATCAATTGAGTGGAAATAAAAATTAAATCCAATACTTTTTATCTAAAAGAAAAACTAAATATTATTACCAGAGTAAAAATCGGAAGTGCCCTGTATTTGGGCTAGAAGAAAAACCCTTCTCAGAAAAAGAGCTAGCAAAACCACTAAAGGCCCGATATGAAGAAGATGAGACGTACATGAAAATCCTCCCCGTTTCGGTTTTTAAGAAGAAATGGGAGGAGGGTGATTCGGCCAATCTCTCAAAGATCCTCCCCTTTCCCCTTTACGTCTATCACCCATTTAGAGAAAATCTCCGAAAATATCTCCTAAGTTTTGGGTAGTTGAAAATTCTAAATAAATTCCCGTTCCTTGTCGTTTCTACTGAATGTGCCGGTACAAAGATGAGGATGAACTGGTAGAAGAGCTATGTGTTCACGATGAACAAGTAGAAGCAAAGATGAACCGGTAGAAAGATGTTTTGATTGGACAGAACCTCGATGAAGATGTACAAAAAAAGATCAATGAACTGGTATAAGCCCATTCTGTTCAACGATGAACCGGTACAAGCTCTGTTTTAATGCCTGGTGAATCGGCACAAGTCCTGCAGGTACAATATGGCTTTCTCTGCCTTTTTTGCCGCGGTGCCCCTTGTTCGATGTCTGGCTTCTCGAGCTCACTTCCTCAGCACCCACAAAGTATTCTATTGAATCAAAAGTATCATTCTTACACCAGCTTACCTGAAAACACACAGTTTCGTCATGAAACACAAACTCGACTAAACCAAAACATATAATTAACGAGAAAAGCTAAATTGATAGGTTTCAGACATAAAATTATGCAAAATTGGGTACACAACCCCCAACTTCTACTTTGCGAGTCTCTAGCACACAGAAACCACAAATAAATTTTAATCACAAAAACCATTTTCGTAGTTGATCTCGCTTGCATTTAGCATATGCAATAAGCCGTTAAACCACAAGGTTACCCCTAGTGGACGGTGATGAAAATCACAAGACTCACCAGCCGTTGATTCGAATCACCTTTCAAATTCGTACCATTTGGGTCCCCGGCAATGTTGCCAAAAATGCTTCTCCTTAGGTATGGTCGTGTGTGAAATTGCTTCCCAGGCATAGGACATTCTATCGTGTAGTAACTCGGAAAACACCTAGGCCGTCTCCTCAAGGAAACAAGCAAAAATTTGAATGGTGATAGGATTCAAAAGAAGCAAACTTCTTTTGATTTCAAACCTGGTGATGATTGGTTAATACTAAGAAATACTATTAAGATAAATCAGCTAAGCTTTGGATTTTATCCCATTGTGAAAAGGATTCTTGACCTAATTTAAAACACATCCAAGATCGTAATCAACCAAGCTTTGACGAAAAATATTTAACCAAGTTTGAACTTTGGAAAATGTGTTTTGATGGTAAAAGTAATTAATCAATGAATTGGCATCATGCTCATTGCAGGGACTCCAAGTGTCACTCATGCCCGAAATTCAATTCTCAAAGGTTGACCGAGGATGTTTAGAAATAACTCATCAGTTCAAAATCAATTACTTCAGTCGACAAAATAACACTAACCATTGATACCCAACTTAGGATCAAAATCACCCACTCAGGGATGAGAATTCATCCTCCGATTATGCCGCAATTAGACAACTCAGGCATATCGCGTGTTGAATTTAAAGCAAATATGAATGAGACATCAATTGAGTGGAAATAAAAATTAAATCCAATACTTTTTATCTAAAAGAAAAACTAAATATTATTACCAGAGTAAAAATCGGAAGTGCCCTGTATTTGGGCTAGAAGAAAAACCCTTCTCAGAAAAAGAGCTAGCAAAACCACTAAAGGCCCGATATGAAGAAGATGAGACGTACATGAAAATCCTCCCCGTTTCGGTTTTTAAGAAGAAATGGGAGGAGGGTGATTCGGCCAATCTCTCAAAGATCCTCCCCTTTCCCCTTTACGTCTATCACCCATTTAGAGAAAATCTCCGAAAATATCTCCTAAGTTTTGGGTAGTTGAAAATTCTAAATAAATTCCCGTTCCTTGTCGTTTCTACTGAATGTGCCGGTACAAAGATGAGGATGAACTGGTAGAAGAGCTATGTGTTCACGATGAACAAGTAGAAGCAAAGATGAACCGGTAGAAAGATGTTTTGATTGGACAGAACCTCGATGAAGATGTACAAAAAAAGATCAATGAACTGGTATAAGCCCATTCTGTTCAACGATGAACCGGTACAAGCTCTGTTTTAATGCCTGGTGAATCGGCACAAGTCCTGCAGGTACAATATGGCTTTCTCTGCCTTTTTTGCCGCGGTGCCCCTTGTTCGATGTCTGGCTTCTCGAGCTCACTTCCTCAGCACCCACAAAGTATTCTATTGAATCAAAAGTATCATTCTTACACCAGCTTACCTGAAAACACACAGTTTCGTCATGAAACACAAACTCGACTAAACCAAAACATATAATTAACGAGAAAAGCTAAATTGATAGGTTTCAGACATAAAATTATGCAAAATTGGGTACACAACCCCCAACTTCTACTTTGCGAGTCTCTAGCACACAGAAACCACAAATAAATTTTAATCACAAAAACCATTTTCGTAGTTGATCTCGCTTGCATTTAGCATATGCAATAAGCCGTTAAACCACAAGGTTACCCCTAGTGGACGGTGATGAAAATCACAAGACTCACCAGCCGTTGATTCGAATCACCTTTCAAATTCGTACCATTTGGGTCCCCGGCAATGTTGCCAAAAATGCTTCTCCTTAGGTATGGTCGTGTGTGAAATTGCTTCCCAGGCATAGGACATTCTATCGTGTAGTAACTCGGAAAACACCTAGGCCGTCTCCTCAAGGAAACAAGCAAAAATTTGAATGGTGATAGGATTCAAAAGAAGCAAACTTCTTTTGATTTCAAACCTGGTGATGATTGGTTAATACTAAGAAATACTATTAAGATAAATCAGCTAAGCTTTGGATTTTATCCCATTGTGAAAAGGATTCTTGACCTAATTTAAAACACATCCAAGATCGTAATCAACCAAGCTTTGACGAAAAATATTTAACCAAGTTTGAACTTTGGAAAATGTGTTTTGATGGTAAAAGTAATTAATCAATGAATTGGCATCATGCTCATTGCAGGGACTCCAAGTGTCAGTCATGCCCGAAATTCAATTCTCAAAGGTTGACCGAGGATGTTTAGAAATAACTCATCAGTTCAAAATCAATTACTTCAGTCGACAAAATAACACTAACCATTGATACCCAACTTAGGATCAAAATCACCCACTCAGGGATGAGAATTCATCCTCCGATTATGCCGCAATTAGACAACTCAGGCATATCGCGTGTTGAATTTAAAGCAAATATGAATGAGACATCAATTGAGTGGAAATAAAAATTAAATCCAATACTTTTTATCTAAAAGAAAAACTAAATATTATTACCAGAGTAAAAATCGGAAGTGCCCTGTATTTGGGCTAGAAGAAAAACCCTTCTCAGAAAAAGAGCTAGCAAAACCACTAAAGGCCCGATATGAAGAAGATGAGACGTACATGAAAATCCTCCCCGTTTCGGTTTTTAAGAAGAAATGGGAGGAGGGTGATTCGGCCAATCTCTCAAAGATCCTCCCCTTTCCCCTTTACGTCTATCACCCATTTAGAGAAAATCTCCGAAAATATCTCCTAAGTTTTGGGTAGTTGAAAATTCTAAATAAATTCCCGTTCCTTGTCGTTTCTACTGAATGTGCCGGTACAAAGATGAGGATGAACTGGTAGAAGAGCTATGTGTTCACGATGAACAAGTAGAAGCAAAGATGAACCGGTAGAAAGATGTTTTGATTGGACAGAACCTCGATGAAGATGTACAAAAAAAGATCAATGAACTGGTATAAGCCCATTCTGTTCAACGATGAACCGGTACAAGCTCTGTTTTAATGCCTGGTGAATCGGCACAAGTCCTGCAGGTACAATATGGCTTTCTCTGCCTTTTTTGCCGCGGTGCCCCTTGTTCGATGTCTGGCTTCTCGAGCTCACTTCCTCAGCACCCACAAAGTATTCTATTGAATCAAAAGTATCATTCTTACACCAGCTTACCTGAAAACACACAGTTTCGTCATGAAACACAAACTCGACTAAACCAAAACATATAATTAACGAGAAAAGCTAAATTGATAGGTTTCAGACATAAAATTATGCAAAATTGGGTACACAACCCCCAACTTCTACTTTGCGAGTCTCTAGCACACAGAAACCACAAATAAATTTTAATCACAAAAACCATTTTCGTAGTTGATCTCGCTTGCATTTAGCATATGCAATAAGCCGTTAAACCACAAGGTTACCCCTAGTGGACGGTGATGAAAATCACAAGACTCACCAGCCGTTGATTCGAATCACCTTTCAAATTCGTACCATTTGGGTCCCCGGCAATGTTG
Organism: Ilex aquifolium; assembly: GCA_951799425.1. Taxonomy (NCBI): domain Eukaryota; kingdom Viridiplantae; phylum Streptophyta; class Magnoliopsida; order Aquifoliales; family Aquifoliaceae; genus Ilex; species Ilex aquifolium. Next base: position 24,646,395 of record OX637400.1, read on the forward strand.
CCAAAAATGCTTCTCCTTAGGTATGGTCGTGTGTGAAATTGCTTCCCAGGCATAGGACATTCTATCGTGTAGTAACTCGGAAAACACCTAGGCCGTCTCCTCAAGGAAACAAGCAAAAATTTGAATGGTGATAGGATTCAAAAGAAGCAAACTTCTTTTGATTTCAAACCTGGTGATGATTGGTTAATACTAAGAAATACTATTAAGATAAATCAGCTAAGCTTTGGATTTTATCCCATTGTGAAAAGGATTCTTGACCTAATTTAAAACACATCCAAGATCGTAATCAACCAAGCTTTGACGAAAAATATTTAACCAAGTTTGAACTTTGGAAAATGTGTTTTGATGGTAAAAGTAATTAATCAATGAATTGGCATCATGCTCATTGCAGGGACTCCAAGTGTCACTCATGCCCGAAATTCAATTCTCAAAGGTTGACCGAGGATGTTTAGAAATAACTCATCAGTTCAAAATCAATTACTTCAGTCGACAAAATAACACTAACCATTGATACCCAACTTAGGATCAAAATCACCCACTCAGGGATGAGAATTCATCCTCCGATTATGCCGCAATTAGACAACTCAGGCATATCGCGTGTTGAATTTAAAGCAAATATGAATGAGACATCAATTGAGTGGAAATAAAAATTAAATCCAATACTTTTTATCTAAAAGAAAAACTAAATATTATTACCAGAGTAAAAATCGGAAGTGCCCTGTATTTGGGCTAGAAGAAAAACCCTTCTCAGAAAAAGAGCTAGCAAAACCACTAAAGGCCCGATATGAAGAAGATGAGACGTACATGAAAATCCTCCCCGTTTCGGTTTTTAAGAAGAAATGGGAGGAGGGTGATTCGGCCAATCTCTCAAAGATCCTCCCCTTTCCCCTTTACGTCTATCACCCATTTAGAGAAAATCTCCGAAAATATCTCCTAAGTTTTGGGTAGTTGAAAATTCTAAATAAATTCCCGTTCCTTGTCGTTTCTACTGAATGTGCCGGTACAAAGATGAGGATGAACTGGTAGAAGAGCTATGTGTTCACGATGAACAAGTAGAAGCAAAGATGAACCGGTAGAAAGATGTTTTGATTGGACAGAACCTCGATGAAGATGTACAAAAAAAGATCAATGAACTGGTATAAGCCCATTCTGTTCAACGATGAACCGGTACAAGCTCTGTTTTAATGCCTGGTGAATCGGCACAAGTCCTGCAGGTACAATATGGCTTTCTCTGCCTTTTTTGCCGCGGTGCCCCTTGTTCGATGTCTGGCTTCTCGAGCTCACTTCCTCAGCACCCACAAAGTATTCTATTGAATCAAAAGTATCATTCTTACACCAGCTTACCTGAAAACACACAGTTTCGTCATGAAACACAAACTCGACTAAACCAAAACATATAATTAACGAGAAAAGCTAAATTGATAGGTTTCAGACATAAAATTATGCAAAATTGGGTACACAACCCCCAACTTCTACTTTGCGAGTCTCTAGCACACAGAAACCACAAATAAATTTTAATCACAAAAACCATTTTCGTAGTTGATCTCGCTTGCATTTAGCATATGCAATAAGCCGTTAAACCACAAGGTTACCCCTAGTGGACGGTGATGAAAATCACAAGACTCACCAGCCGTTGATTCGAATCACCTTTCAAATTCGTACCATTTGGGTCCCCGGCAATGTTGCCAAAAATGCTTCTCCTTAGGTATGGTCGTGTGTGAAATTGCTTCCCAGGCATAGGACATTCTATCGTGTAGTAACTCGGAAAACACCTAGGCCGTCTCCTCAAGGAAACAAGCAAAAATTTGAATGGTGATAGGATTCAAAAGAAGCAAACTTCTTTTGATTTCAAACCTGGTGATGATTGGTTAATACTAAGAAATACTATTAAGATAAATCAGCTAAGCTTTGGATTTTATCCCATTGTGAAAAGGATTCTTGACCTAATTTAAAACACATCCAAGATCGTAATCAACCAAGCTTTGACGAAAAATATTTAACCAAGTTTGAACTTTGGAAAATGTGTTTTGATGGTAAAAGTAATTAATCAATGAATTGGCATCATGCTCATTGCAGGGACTCCAAGTGTCACTCATGCCCGAAATTCAATTCTCAAAGGTTGACCGAGGATGTTTAGAAATAACTCATCAGTTCAAAATCAATTACTTCAGTCGACAAAATAACACTAACCATTGATACCCAACTTAGGATCAAAATCACCCACTCAGGGATGAGAATTCATCCTCCGATTATGCCGCAATTAGACAACTCAGGCATATCGCGTGTTGAATTTAAAGCAAATATGAATGAGACATCAATTGAGTGGAAATAAAAATTAAATCCAATACTTTTTATCTAAAAGAAAAACTAAATATTATTACCAGAGTAAAAATCGGAAGTGCCCTGTATTTGGGCTAGAAGAAAAACCCTTCTCAGAAAAAGAGCTAGCAAAACCACTAAAGGCCCGATATGAAGAAGATGAGACGTACATGAAAATCCTCCCCGTTTCGGTTTTTAAGAAGAAATGGGAGGAGGGTGATTCGGCCAATCTCTCAAAGATCCTCCCCTTTCCCCTTTACGTCTATCACCCATTTAGAGAAAATCTCCGAAAATATCTCCTAAGTTTTGGGTAGTTGAAAATTCTAAATAAATTCCCGTTCCTTGTCGTTTCTACTGAATGTGCCGGTACAAAGATGAGGATGAACTGGTAGAAGAGCTATGTGTTCACGATGAACAAGTAGAAGCAAAGATGAACCGGTAGAAAGATGTTTTGATTGGACAGAACCTCGATGAAGATGTACAAAAAAAGATCAATGAACTGGTATAAGCCCATTCTGTTCAACGATGAACCGGTACAAGCTCTGTTTTAATGCCTGGTGAATCGGCACAAGTCCTGCAGGTACAATATGGCTTTCTCTGCCTTTTTTGCCGCGGTGCCCCTTGTTCGATGTCTGGCTTCTCGAGCTCACTTCCTCAGCACCCACAAAGTATTCTATTGAATCAAAAGTATCATTCTTACACCAGCTTACCTGAAAACACACAGTTTCGTCATGAAACACAAACTCGACTAAACCAAAACATATAATTAACGAGAAAAGCTAAATTGATAGGTTTCAGACATAAAATTATGCAAAATTGGGTACACAACCCCCAACTTCTACTTTGCGAGTCTCTAGCACACAGAAACCACAAATAAATTTTAATCACAAAAACCATTTTCGTAGTTGATCTCGCTTGCATTTAGCATATGCAATAAGCCGTTAAACCACAAGGTTACCCCTAGTGGACGGTGATGAAAATCACAAGACTCACCAGCCGTTGATTCGAATCACCTTTCAAATTCGTACCATTTGGGTCCCCGGCAATGTTGCCAAAAATGCTTCTCCTTAGGTATGGTCGTGTGTGAAATTGCTTCCCAGGCATAGGACATTCTATCGTGTAGTAACTCGGAAAACACCTAGGCCGTCTCCTCAAGGAAACAAGCAAAAATTTGAATGGTGATATGATTCAAAAGAAGCAAACTTCTTTTGATTTCAAACCTGGTGATGATTGGTTAATACTAAGAAATACTATTAAGATAAATCAGCTAAGCTTTGGATTTTATCCCATTGTGAAAAGGATTCTTGACCTAATTTAAAACATATCCAAGATCGTAATCAACCAAGCTTTGACGAAAAATATTTAACCAAGTTTGAACTTTGGAAAATGTGTTTTGATGGTAAAAGTAATTAATCAATGAATTGGCATCATGCTCATTGCAGGGACTCCAAGTGTCACTCATGCCCGAAATTCAATTCTCAAAGGTTAACCGAGGATGTTTAGAAATAACTCATCAGTTCAAAATCAATTACTTCAGTCGACAAAATAACACTAACCATTGATACCGAACTTAGGATCAAAATCACCCACTCAGGGATGAGAATTCATCCTCCGATTATGCCGCAATTAGACAACTCAGGCATATCGCGTGTTGAATTTAAAGCAAATATGAATGAGACATCAATTGAGTGGAAATAAAAATTAAATCCAATACTTTTTATCTAAAAGAAAAACTAAATATTATTACCAGAGTAAAAATCGGAAGTGCCCTGTATTTGGGCTAGAAGAAAAACCCTTCTCAGAAAAAGAGCTAGCAAAACCACTAAAGACCCGATATGAAGAAGATGAGACGTACATGAAAATCCTCCCCGTTTCGGTTTTTAAGAAGAAATGGGAGGAGGGTGATTCGGCCAATCTCTCAAAGATCCTCCCCTTTCCCCTTTACGTCTATCACCCATTTAGAGAAAATCTCCGAAAATATCTCCTAAGTTTTGGGTAGTTGAAAATTCTAAATAAATTCCCGTTCCTTGTCGTTTCTACTGAATGTGCCGGTACAAAGATGAGGATGAACTGGTAGAAGAGCTATGTGTTCACGATGAACAAGTAGAAGCAAAGATGAACCGGTAGAAAGATGTTTTGATTGGACAGAACCTCGATGAAGATGTACAAAAAAAGATCAATGAACTGGTATAAGCCCATTCTGTTCAACGATGAACCGGTACAAGCTCTGTTTTAATGCCTCGTGAATCGGCACAAGTCCTGCAGGTACAATATGGCTTTCTCTGCCTTTTTTGCCGCGGTGCCCCTTGTTCGATGTCTGGCTTCTCGAGCTCACTTCCTCAGCACCCACAAAGTATTCTATTGAATCAAAAGTATCATTCTTACACCAGCTTACCTGAAAACACACAGTTTCGTCATGAAACACAAACTCGACTAAACCAAAACATATAATTAACGAGAAAAGCTAAATTGATAGGTTTCAGACATAAAATTATGCAAAATTGGGTACACAACCCCCAACTTCTACTTTGCGAGTCTCTAGCACACAGAAACCACAAATAAATTTTAATCACAAAAACCATTTTCGTAGTTGATCTCGCTTGCATTTAGCATATGCAATAAGCCGTTAAACCACAAGGTTACCCCTAGTGGACGGTGATGAAAATCACAAGACTCACCAGCCGTTGATTCGAATCACCTTTCAAATTCGTACCATTTGGGTCCCCGGCAATGTTGCCAAAAATGCTTCTCCTTAGGTATGGTCGTGTGTGAAATTGCTTCCCAGGCATAGGACATTCTATCGTGTAGTAACTCGGAAAACACCTAGGCCGTCTCCTCAAGGAAACAAGCAAAAATTTGAATGGTGATATGATTCAAAAGAAGCAAACTTCTTTTGATTTCAAACCTGGTGATGATTGGTTAATACTAAGAAATACTATTAAGATAAATCAGCTAAGCTTTGGATTTTATCCCATTGTGAAAAGGATTCTTGACCTAATTTAAAACATATCCAAGATCGTAATCAACCAAGCTTTGACGAAAAATATTTAACCAAGTTTGAACTTTGGAAAATGTGTTTTGATGGTAAAAGTAATTAATCAATGAATTGGCATCATGCTCATTGCAGGGACTCCAAGTGTCACTCATGCCCGAAATTCAATTCTCAAAGGTTAACCGAGGATGTTTAGAAATAACTCATCAGTTCAAAATCAATTACTTCAGTCGACAAAATAACACTAACCATTGATACCCAACTTAGGATCAAAATCACCCACTCAGGGATGAGAATTCATCCTCCGATTATGCCGCAATTAGACAACTCAGGCATATCGCGTGTTGAATTTAAAGCAAATATGAATGAGACATCAATTGAGTGGAAATAAAAATTAAATCCAATACTTTTTATCTAAAAGAAAAACTAAATATTATTACCAGAGTAAAAATCGGAAGTGCCCTGTATTTGGGCTAGAAGAAAAACCCTTCTCAGAAAAAGAGCTAGCAAAACCACTAAAGGCCCGATATGAAGAAGATGAGACGTACATGAAAATCCTCCCCGTTTCGGTTTTTAAGAAGAAATGGGAGGAGGGTGATTCGGCCAATCTCTCAAAGATCCTCCCCTTTCCCCTTTACGTCTATCACCCATTTAGAGAAAATCTCCGAAAATATCTCCTAAGTTTTGGGTAGTTGAAAATTCTAAATAAATTCCCGTTCCTTGTCGTTTCTACTGAATGTGCCGGTACAAAGATGAGGATGAACTGGTAGAAGAGCTATGTGTTCACGATGAACAAGTAGAAGCAAAGATGAACCGGTAGAAAGATGTTTTGATTGGACAGAACCTCGATGAAGATGTACAAAAAAAGATCAATGAACTGGTATAAGCCCATTCTGTTCAACGATGAACCGGTACAAGCTCTGTTTTAATGCCTGGTGAATCGGCACAAGTCCTGCAGGTACAATATGGCTTTCTCTGCCTTTTTTGCCGCGGTGCCCCTTGTTCGATGTCTGGCTTCTCGAGCTCACTTCCTCAGCACCCACAAAGTATTCTATTGAATCAAAAGTATCATTCTTACACCAGCTTACCTGAAAACACACAGTTTCGTCATGAAACACAAACTCGACTAAACCAAAACATATAATTAACGAGAAAAGCTAAATTGATAGGTTTCAGACATAAAATTATGCAAAATTGGGTACACAACCCCCAACTTCTACTTTGCGAGTCTCTAGCACACAGAAACCACAAATAAATTTTAATCACAAAAACCATTTTCGTAGTTGATCTCGCTTGCATTTAGCATATGCAATAAGCCGTTAAACCACAAGGTTACCCCTAGTGGACGGTGATGAAAATCACAAGACTCACCAGCCGTTGATTCGAATCACCTTTCAAATTCGTACCATTTGGGTCCCCGGCAATGTTGCCAAAAATGCTTCTCCTTAGGTATGGTCGTGTGTGAAATTGCTTCCCAGGCATAGGACATTCTATCGTGTAGTAACTCGGAAAACACCTAGGCCGTCTCCTCAAGGAAACAAGCAAAAATTTGAATGGTGATAGGATTCAAAAGAAGCAAACTTCTTTTGATTTCAAACCTGGTGATGATTGGTTAATACTAAGAAATACTATTAAGATAAATCAGCTAAGCTTTGGATTTTATCCCATTGTGAAAAGGATTCTTGACCTAATTTAAAACATATCCAAGATCGTAATCAACCAAGCTTTGACGAAAAATATTTAACCAAGTTTGAACTTTGGAAAATGTGTTTTGATGGTAAAAGTAATTAATCAATGAATTGGCATCATGCTCATTGCAGGGACTCCAAGTGTCACTCATGCCCGAAATTCAATTCTCAAAGGTTGACCGAGGATGTTTAGAAATAACTCATCAGTTCAAAATCAATTACTTCAGTCGACAAAATAACACTAACCATTGATACCGAACTTAGGATCAAAATCACCCACTCAGGGATGAGAATTCATCCTCCGATTATGCCGCAATTAGACAACTCAGGCATATCGCGTGTTGAATTTAAAGCAAATATGAATGAGACATCAATTGAGTGGAAATAAAAATTAAATCCAATACTTTTTATCTAAAAGAAAAACTAAATATTATTACCAGAGTAAAAATCGGAAGTGCCCTGTATTTGGGCTAGAAGAAAAACCCTTCTCAGAAAAAGAGCTAGCAAAACCACTAAAGACCCGATATGAAGAAGATGAGACGTACATGAAAATCCTCCCCGTTTCGGTTTTTAAGAAGAAATGGGAGGAGGGTGATTCGGCCAATCTCTCAAAGATCCTCCCCTTTCCCCTTTACGTCTATCACCCATTTAGAGAAAATCTCCGAAAATATCTCCTAAGTTTTGGGTAGTTGAAAATTCTAAATAAATTCCCGTTCCTTGTCGTTTCTACTGAATGTGCCGGTACAAAGATGAGGATGAACTGGTAGAAGAGCTATGTGTTCACGATGAACAAGTAGAAGCAAAGATGAACCGGTAGAAAGATGTTTTGATTGGACAGAACCTCGATGAAGATGTACAAAAAAAGATCAATGAACTGGTATAAGCCCATTCTGTTCAACGATGAACCGGTACAAGCTCTGTTTTAATGCCTCGTGAATCGGCACAAGTCCTGCAGGTACAATATGGCTTTCTCTGCCTTTTTTGCCGCGGTGCCCCTTGTTCGATGTCTGGCTTCTCGAGCTCACTTCCTCAGCACCCACAAAGTATTCTATTGAATCAAAAGTATCATTCTTACACCAGCTTACCTGAAAACACACAGTTTCGTCATGAAACACAAACTCGACTAAACCAAAACATATAATTAACGAGAAAAGCTAAATTGATAGGTTTCAGACATAAAATTATGCAAAATTGGGTACACAACCCCCAACTTCTACTTTGCGAGTCTCTAGCACACAGAAACCACAAATAAATTTTAATCACAAAAACCATTTTCGTAGTTGATCTCGCTTGCATTTAGCATATGCAATAAGCCGTTAAACCACAAGGTTACCCCTAGTGGACGGTGATGAAAATCACAAGACTCACCAGCCGTTGATTCGAATCACCTTTCAAATTCGTACCATTTGGGTCCCCGGCAATGTTGCCAAAAATGCTTCTCCTTAGGTATGGTCGTGTGTGAAATTGCTTCCCAGGCATAGGACATTCTATCGTGTAGTAACTCGGAAAACACCTAGGCCGTCTCCTCAAGGAAACAAGCAAAAATTTGAATGGTGATATGATTCAAAAGAAGCAAACTTCTTTTGATTTCAAACCTGGTGATGATTGGTTAATACTAAGAAATACTATTAAGATAAATCAGCTAAGCTTTGGATTTTATCCCATTGTGAAAAGGATTCTTGACCTAATTTAAAACATATCCAAGATCGTAATCAACCAAGCTTTGACGAAAAATATTTAACCAAGTTTGAACTTTGGAAAATGTGTTTTGATGGTAAAAGTAATTAATCAATGAATTGGCATCATGCTCATTGCAGGGACTCCAAGTGTCACTCATGCCCGAAATTCAATTCTCAAAGGTTAACCGAGGATGTTTAGAAATAACTCATCAGTTCAAAATCAATTACTTCAGTCGACAAAATAACACTAACCATTGATACCCAACTTAGGATCAAAATCACCCACTCAGGGATGAGAATTCATCCTCCGATTATGCCGCAATTAGACAACTCAGGCATATCGCCTGTTGAATTTAAAGCAAATATGAATGAGACATCAATTGAGTGGAAATAAAAATTAAATCCAATACTTTTTATCTAAAAGAAAAACTAAATATTATTACCAGAGTAAAAATCGGAAGTGCCCTGTATTTGGGCTAGAAGAAAAACCCTTCTCAGAAAAAGAGCTAGCAAAACCACTAAAGGCCCGATATGAAGAAGATGAGACGTACATGAAAATCCTCCCCGTTTCGGTTTTTAAGAAGAAATGGGAGGAGGGTGATTCGGCCAATCTCTCAAAGATCCTCCCCTTTCCCCTTTACGTCTATCACCCATTTAGAGAAAATCTCCGAAAATATCTCCTAAGTTTTGGGTAGTTGAAAATTCTAAATAAATTCCCGTTCCTTGTCGTTTCTACTGAATGTGCCGGTACAAAGATGAGGATGAACTGGTAGAAGAGCTATGTGTTCACGATGAACAAGTAGAAGCAAAGATGAACCGGTAGAAAGATGTTTTGATTGGACAGAACCTCGATGAAGATGTACAAAAAAAGATCAATGAACTGGTATAAGCCCATTCTGTTCAACGATGAACCGGTACAAGCTCTGTTTTAATGCCTGGTGAATCGGCACAAGTCCTGCAGGTACAATATGGCTTTCTCTGCCTTTTTTGCCGCGGTGCCCCTTGTTCGATGTCTGGCTTCTCGAGCTCACTTCCTCAGCACCCACAAAGTATTCTATTGAATCAAAAGTATCATTCTTACACCAGCTTACCTGAAAACACACAGTTTCGTCATGAAACACAAACTCGACTAAACCAAAACATATAATTAACGAGAAAAGCTAAATTGATAGGTTTCAGACATAAAATTATGCAAAATTGGGTACACAACCCCCAACTTCTACTTTGCGAGTCTCTAGCACACAGAAACCACAAATAAATTTTAATCACAAAAACCATTTTCGTAGTTGATCTCGCTTGCATTTAGCATATGCAATAAGCCGTTAAACCACAAGGTTACCCCTAGTGGACGGTGATGAAAATCACAAGACTCACCAGCCGTTGATTCGAATCACCTTTCAAATTCGTACCATTTGGGTCCCCGGCAATGTTGCCAAAAATGCTTCTCCTTAGGTATGGTCGTGTGTGAAATTGCTTCCCAAGCATAGGACATTCTATCGTGTAGTAACTCGGAAAACACCTTGGCCGTCTCCTCAAGGAAACAAGCAAAAATTTGAATGGTGATATGATTCAAAAGAAGCAAACTTCTTTTGATTTCAAACCTGGTGATGATTGGTTAATACTAAGAAATACTATTAAGATAAATCAGCTAAGCTTTGGATTTTATCCCATTGTGAAAAGGATTCTTGACCTAATTTAAAACATATCCAAGATCGTAATCAACCAAGCTTTGACGAAAAATATTTAACCAAGTTTGAACTTTGGAAAATGTGTTTTGATGGTAAAAGTAATTAATCAATGAATTGGCATCATGCTCATTGCAGGGACTCCAAGTGTCACTCATGCCCGAAATTCAATTCTCAAAGGTTAACCGAGGATGTTTAGAAATAACTCATCAGTTCAAAATCAATTACTTCAGTCGACAAAATAACACTAACCATTGATACCCAACTTAGGATCAAAATCACCCACTCAGGGATGAGAATTCATCCTCCGATTATGCCGCAATTAGACAACTCAGGCATATCGCGTGTTGAATTTAAAGCAAATATGAATGAGACATCAATTGAGTGGAAATAAAAATTAAATCCAATACTTTTTATCTAAAAGAAAAACTAAATATTATTACCAGAGTAAAAATCGGAAGTGCCCTGTATTTGGGCTAGAAGAAAAACCCTTCTCAGAAAAAGAGCTAGCAAAACCACTAAAGGCCCGATATGAAGAAGATGAGACGTACATGAAAATCCTCCCCGTTTCGGTTTTTAAGAAGAAATGGGAGGAGGGTGATTCGGCCAATCTCTCAAAGATCCTCCCCTTTCCCCTTTACGTCTATCACCCATTTAGAGAAAATCTCCGAAAATATCTCCTAAGTTTTGGGTAGTTGAAAATTCTAAATAAATTCCCGTTCCTTGTCGTTTCTACTGAATGTGCCGGTACAAAGATGAGGATGAACTGGTAGAAGAGCTATGTGTTCACGATGAACAAGTAGAAGCAAAGATGAACCGGTAGAAAGATGTTTTGATTGGACAGAACCTCGATGAAGATGTACAAAAAAAGATCAATGAACTGGTATAAGCCCATTCTGTTCAACGATGAACCGGTACAAGCTCTGTTTTAATGCCTGGTGAATCGGCACAAGTCCTGCAGGTACAATATGGCTTTCTCTGCCTTTTTTGCCGCGGTGCCCCTTGTTCGATGTCTGGCTTCTCGAGCTCACTTCCTCAGCACCCACAAAGTATTCTATTGAATCAAAAGTATCATTCTTACACCAGCTTACCTGAAAACACACAGTTTCGTCATGAAACACAAACTCGACTAAACCAAAACATATAATTAACGAGAAAAGCTAAATTGATAGGTTTCAGACATAAAATTATGCAAAATTGGGTACACAACCCCCAACTTCTACTTTGCGAGTCTCTAGCACACAGAAACCACAAATAAATTTTAATCACAAAAACCATTTTCGTAGTTGATCTCGCTTGCATTTAGCATATGCAATAAGCCGTTAAACCACAAGGTTACCCCTAGTGGACGGTGATGAAAATCACAAGACTCACCAGCCGTTGATTCGAATCACCTTTCAAATTCGTACCATTTGGGTCCCCGGCAATGTTGCCAAAAATGCTTCTCCTTAGGTATGGTCGTGTGTGAAATTGCTTCCCAGGCATAGGACATTCTATCGTGTAGTAACTCGGAAAACACCTAGGCCATCTCCTCAAGGAAACAAGCAAAAATTTGAATGGTGATATGATTCAAAAGAAGCAAACTTCTTTTGATTTCAAACCTGGTGATGATTGGTTAATACTAAGAAATACTATTAAGATAAATCAGCTAAGCTTTGGATTTTATCCCATTGTGAAAAGGATTCTTGACCTAATTTAAAACATATCCAAGATCGTAATCAACCAAGCTTTGACGAAAAATATTTAACCAAGTTTGAACTTTGGAAAATGTGTTTTGATGGTAAAAGTAATTAATCAATGAATTGGCATCATGCTCATTGCAGGGACTCCAAGTGTCACTCATGCCCGAAATTCAATTCTCAAAGGTTAACCGAGGATGTTTAGAAATAACTCATCAGTTCAAAATCAATTACTTCAGTCGACAAAATAACACTAACCATTGATACCCAACTTAGGATCAAAATCACCCACTCAGGGATGAGAATTCATCCTCCGATTATGCCGCAATTAGACAACTCAGGCATATCGCGTGTTGAATTTAAAGCAAATATGAATGAGACATCAATTGAGTGGAAATAAAAATTAAATCCAATACTTTTTATCTAAAAGAAAAACTAAATATTATTACCAGAGTAAAAATCGGAAGTGCCCTGTATTTGGGCTAGAAGAAAAACCCTTCTCAGAAAAAGAGCTAGCAAAACCACTAAAGGCCCGATATGAAGAAGATGAGACGTACATGAAAATCCTCCCCGTTTCGGTTTTTAAGAAGAAATGGGAGGAGGGTGATTCGGCCAATCTCTCAAAGATCCTCCCCTTTCCCCTTTACGTCTATCACCCATTTAGAGAAAATCTCCGAAAATATCTCCTAAGTTTTGGGTAGTTGAAAATTCTAAATAAATTCCCGTTCCTTGTCGTTTCTACTGAATGTGCCGGTACAAAGATGAGGATGAACTGGTAGAAGAGCTATGTGTTCACGATGAACAAGTAGAAGCAAAGATGAACCGGTAGAAAGATGTTTTGATTGGACAGAACCTCGATGAAGATGTACAAAAAAAGATCAATGAACTGGTATAAGCCCATTCTGTTCAACGATGAACCGGTACAAGCTCTGTTTTAATGCCTGGTGAATCGGCACAAGTCCTGCAGGTACAATATGGCTTTCTCTGCCTTTTTTGCCGCGGTGCCCCTTGTTCGATGTCTGGCTTCTCGAGCTCACTTCCTCAGCACCCACAAAGTATTCTATTGAATCAAAAGTATCATTCTTACACCAGCTTACCTGAAAACACACAGTTTCGTCATGAAACACAAACTCGACTAAAACAAAACATATAATTAACGAGAAAAGCTAAATTGATAGGTTTCAGACATAAAATTATGCAAAATTGGGTACACAACCCCCAACTTCTACTTTGCGAGTCTCTAGCACACAGAAACCACAAATAAATTTTAATCACAAAAACCATTTTCGTAGTTGATCTCGCTTGCATTTAGCATATGCAATAAGCCGTTAAACCACAAGGTTACCCCTAGTGGACGGTGATGAAAATCACAAGACTCACCAGCCGTTGATTCGAATCACCTTTCAAATTCGTACCATTTGGGTCCCCGGCAATGTTGCCAAAAATGCTTCTCCTTAGGTATGGTCGTGTGTGAAATTGCTTCCCAGGCATAGGACATTCTATCGTGTAGTAACTCGGAAAACACCTAGGCCGTCTCCTCAAGGAAACAAGCAAAAATTTGAATGGTGATATGATTCAAAAGAAGCAAACTTCTTTTGATTTCAAACCTGGTGATGATTGGTTAATACTAAGAAATACTATTAAGATAAATCAGCTAAGCTTTGGATTTTATCCCATTGTGAAAAGGATTCTTGACCTAATTTAAAACATATCCAAGATCGTAATCAACCAAGCTTTGACGAAAAATATTTAACCAAGTTTGAACTTTGGAAAATGTGTTTTGATGGTAAAAGTAATTAATCAATGAATTGGCATCATGCTCATTGCAGGGACTCCAAGTGTCACTCATGCCCGAAATTCAATTCTCAAAGGTTAACCGAGGATGTTTAGAAATAACTCATCAGTTCAAAATCAATTACTTCAGTCGACAAAATAACACTAACCATTGATACCGAACTTAGGATCAAAATCACCCACTCAGGGATGAGAATTCATCCTCCGATTATGCCGCAATTAGACAACTCAGGCATATCGCGTGTTGAATTTAAAGCAAATATGAATGAGACATCAATTGAGTGGAAATAAAAATTAAATCCAATACTTTTTATCTAAAAAAAAAACTAAATATTATTACCAGAGTAAAAATCGGAAGTGCCCTGTATTTGGGCTAGAAGAAAAACCCTTCTCAGAAAAAGAGCTAGCAAAACCACTAAAGGCCCGATATGAAGAAGATGAGACGTACATGAAAATCCTCCCCGTTTCGGTTTTTAAGAAGAAATGGGAGGAGGGTGATTCGGCCAATCTCTCAAAGATCCTCCCCTTTCCCCTTTACGTCTATCACCCATTTAGAGAAAATCTCCGAAAATATCTCCTAAGTTTTGGGTAGTTGAAAATTCTAAATAAATTCCCGTTCCTTGTCGTTTCTACTGAATGTGCCGGTACAAAGATGAGGATGAACTGGTAGAAGAGCTATGTGTTCACGATGAACAAGTAGAAGCAAAGATGAACCGGTAGAAAGATGTTTTGATTGGACAGAACCTCGATGAAGATGTACAAAAAAAGATCAATGAACTGGTATAAGCCCATTCTGTTCAACGATGAACCGGTACAAGCTCTGTTTTAATGCCTGGTGAATCGGCACAAGTCCTGCAGGTACAATATGACTTTCTCTGCCTTTTTTGCCGCGGTGCCCCTTGTTCGATGTCTGGCTTCTCGAGCTCACTTCCTCAGCACCCACAAAGTATTCTATTGAATCAAAAGTATCATTCTTACACCAGCTTACCTGAAAACACACAGTTTCGTCATGAAACACAAACTCGACTAAAACAAAACATATAATTAACGAGAAAAGCTAAATTGATAGGTTTCAGACATAAAATTATGCAAAATTGGGTACACAACCCCCAACTTCTACTTTGCGAGTCTCTAGCACACAGAAACCACAAATAAATTTTAATCACAAAAACCATTTTCGTAGTTGATCTCGCTTGCATTTAGCATATGCAATAAGCCGTTAAACCACAAGGTTACCCCTAGTGGACGGTGATGAAAATCACAAGACTCACCAGCCGTTGATTCGAATCACCTTTCAAATTCGTACCATTTGGGTCCCCGGCAATGTTGCCAAAAATGCTTCTCCTTAGGTATGGTCGTGTGTGAAATTGCTTCCCAGGCATAGGACATTCTATCGTGTAGTAACTCGGAAAACACCTAGGCCGTCTCCTCAAGGAAACAAGCAAAAATTTGAATGGTGATATGATTCAAAAGAAGCAAACTTCTTTTGATTTCAAACCTGGTGATGATTGGTTAATACTAAGAAATACTATTAAGATAAATCAGCTAAGCTTTGGATTTTATCCCATTGTGAAAAGGATTCTTGACCTAATTTAAAACATATCCAAGATCGTAATCAACCAAGCTTTGACGAAAAATATTTAACCAAGTTTGAACTTTGGAAAATGTGTTTTGATGGTAAAAGTAATTAATCAATGAATTGGCATCATGCTCATTGCAGGGACTCCAAGTGTCACTCATGCCCGAAATTCAATTCTCAAAGGTTCACCGAGGATGTTTAGAAATAACTCATCAGTTCAAAATCAATTACTTCAGTCGACAAAATTACACTAACCATTGATACCGAACTTAGGATCAAAATCACCCACTCAGGGATGAGAATTCATCCTCCGATTATGCCGCAATTAGACAACTCAGGCATATCGCGTGTTGAATTTAAAGCAAATATGAATGAGACATCAATTGAGTGGAAATAAAAATTAAATCCAATACTTTTTATCTAAAAGAAAAACTAAATATTATTACCAGAGTAAAAATCGGAAGTGCTCTGTATTTGGGCTAGAAGAAAAACCCTTCTCAGAAAAAGAGCTAGCAAAACCACTAAAGGCCCGATATGAAGAAGATGAGACGTACATGAAAATCCTCCCCGTTTCGGTTTTTAAGAAGAAATGGGAGGAGGGTGATTCGGCCAATCTCTCAAAGATCCTCCCCTTTCCCCTTTACGTCTATCACCCATTTAGAGAAAATCTCCGAATATATCTCCTAAGTTTTGGGTAGTTGAAAATTCTAAATAAATTCCCGTTCCTTGTCGTTTCTACTGAATGTGCCGGTACAAAGATGAGGATGAACTGGTAGAAGAGCTATGTGTTCACGATGAACAAGTAGAAGCAAAGATGAACCGGTAGAAAGATGTTTTGATTGGACAGAACCTCGATGAAGATGTACAAAAAAAGATCAATGAACTGGTATAAGCCCATTCTGTTCAACGATGAAGCGGTACAAGCTCTGTTTTAATGCCTGGTGAATCGGCACAAGTCCTGCAGGTACAAAATGGCTTTCTCTGCCTTTTTTGCCGCGGTGCCCCTTGTTCGATGTCTGGCTTCTCGAGCTCACTTCCTCAGCACCCACAAAGTATTCTATTGAATCAAAAGTATCATTCTTACACCAGCTTACCTGAAAACACACAGTTTCGTCATGAAACACAAACTCGACTAAACCAAAACATATAATTAACGAGAAAAGCTAAATTGATAGGTTTCAGACATAAAATTATGCAAAATTGGGTACACAACCCCCAACTTCTACTTTGCGAGTCTCTAGCACACAGAAACCACAAATAAATTTTAATCACAAAAACCATTTTCGTAGTTGATCTCGCTTGCATTTAGCATATGCAATAAGCCGTTAAACCACAAGGTTACCCCTAGTGGACGGTGATGAAAATCACAAGACTCACCAGCCGTTGATTCGAATCACCTTTCAAATTCGTACCATTTGGGTCCCCGGCAATGTTGCCAAAAATGCTTCTCCTTAGGTATGGTCGTGTGTGAAATTGCTTCCCAGGCATAGGACATTCTATCGTGTAGTAACTCGGAAAACACCTAGGCCGTCTCCTCAAGGAAACAAGCAAAAATTTGAATGGTGATAGGATTCAAAAGAAGCAAACTTCTTTTGATTTCAAACCTGGTGATGATTGGTTAATACTAAGAAATACTATTAAGATAAATCAGCTAAGCTTTGGATTTTATCCCATTGTGAAAAGGATTCTTGACCTAATTTAAAACATATCCAAGATCGTAATCAACCAAGCTTTGACGAAAAATATTTAACCAAGTTTGAACTTTGGAAAATGTGTTTTGATGGTAAAAGTAATTAATCAATGAATTGGCATCATGCTCATTGCAGGGACTCCAAGTGTCACTCATGCCCGAAATTCAATTCTCAAAGGTTGACCGAGGATGTTTAGAAATAACTCATCAGTTCAAAATCAATTACTTCAGTCGACAAAATAACACTAACCATTGATACCCAACTTAGGATCAAAATCACCCACTCAGGGATGAGAATTCATCCTCCGATTATGCCGCAATTAGACAACTCAGGCATATCGCGTGTTGAATTTAAAGCAAATATGAATGAGACATCAATTGAGTGGAAATAAAAATTAAATCCAATACTTTTTATCTAAAAGAAAAACTAAATATTATTACCAGAGTAAAAATCGGAAGTGCCCTGTATTTGGGCTAGAAGAAAAACCCTTCTCAGAAAAAGAGCTAGCAAAACCACTAAAGACCCGATATGAAGAAGATGAGACGTACATGAAAATCCTCCCCGTTTCGGTTTTTAAGAAGAAATGGGAGGAGGGTGATTCGGCCAATCTCTCAAAGATCCTCCCCTTTCCCCTTTACGTCTATCACCCATTTAGAGAAAATCTCCGAAAATATCTCCTAAGTTTTGGGTAGTTGAAAATTCTAAATAAATTCCCGTTCCTTGTCGTTTCTACTGAATGTGCCGGTACAAAGATGAGGATGAACTGGTAGAAGAGCTATGTGTTCACGATGAACAAGTAGAAGCAAAGATGAACCGGTAGAAAGATGTTTTGATTGGACAGAACCTCGATGAAGATGTACAAAAAAAGATCAATGAACTGGTATAAGCCCATTCTGTTCAACGATGAACCGGTACAAGCTCTGTTTTAATGCCTGGTGAATCGGCACAAGTCCTGCAGGTACAATATGGCTTTCTCTGCCTTTTTTGCCGCGGTGCCCCTTGTTCGATGTCTGGCTTCTCGAGCTCACTTCCTCAGCACCCACAAAGTATTCTATTGAATCAAAAGTATCATTCTTACACCAGCTTACCTGAAAACACACAGTTTCGTCATGAAACACAAACTCGACTAAACCAAAACATATAATTAACGAGAAAAGCTAAATTGATAGGTTTCAGACATAAAATTATGCAAAATTGGGTACACAACCCCCAACTTCTACTTTGCGAGTCTCTAGCACACAGAAACCACAAATAAATTTTAATCACAAAAACCATTTTCGTAGTTGATCTCGCTTGCATTTAGCATATGCAATAAGCCGTTAAACCACAAGGTTACCCCTAGTGGACGGTGATGAAAATCACAAGACTCACCAGCCGTTGATTCGAATCACCTTTCAAATTCGTACCATTTGGGTCCCCGGCAATGTTGCCAAAAATGCTTCTCCTTAGGTATGGTCGTGTGTGAAATTGCTTCCCAGGCATAGGACATTCTATCGTGTAGTAACTCGGAAAACACCTAGGCCGTCTCCTCAAGGAAACAAGCAAAAATTTGAATGGTGATAGGATTCAAAAGAAGCAAACTTCTTTTGATTTCAAACCTGGTGATGATTGGTTAATACTAAGAAATACTATTAAGATAAATCAGCTAAGCTTTGGATTTTATCCCATTGTGAAAAGGATTCTTGACCTAATTTAAAACATATCCAAGATCGTAATCAACCAAGCTTTGACGAAAAATATTTAACCAAGTTTGAACTTTGGAAAATGTGTTTTGATGGTAAAAGTAATTAATCAATGAATTGGCATCATGCTCATTGCAGGGACTCCAAGTGTCACTCATGCCCGAAATTCAATTCTCAAAGGTTGACCGAGGATGTTTAGAAATAACTCATCAGTTCAAAATCAATTACTTCAGTCGACAAAATAACACTAACCATTGATACCCAACTTAGGATCAAAATCACCCACTCAGGGATGAGAATTCATCCTCCGATTATGCCGCAATTAGACAACTCAGGCATATCGCGTGTTGAATTTAAAGCAAATATGAATGAGACATCAATTGAGTGGAAATAAAAATTAAATCCAATACTTTTTATCTAAAAGAAAAACTAAATATTATTACCAGAGTAAAAATCGGAAGTGCCCTGTATTTGGGCTAGAAGAAAAACCCTTCTCAGAAAAAGAGCTAGCAAAACCACTAAAGACCCGATATGAAGAAGATGAGACGTACATGAAAATCCTCCCCGTTTCGGTTTTTAAGAAGAAATGGGAGGAGGGTGATTCGGCCAATCTCTCAAAGATCCTCCCCTTTCCCCTTTACGTCTATCACCCATTTAGAGAAAATCTCCGAAAATATCTCCTAAGTTTTGGGTAGTTGAAAATTCTAAATAAATTCCCGTTCCTTGTCGTTTCTACTGAATGTGCCGGTACAAAGATGAGGATGAACTGGTAGAAGAGCTATGTGTTCACGATGAACAAGTAGAAGCAAAGATGAACCGGTAGAAAGATGTTTTGATTGGACAGAACCTCGATGAAGATGTACAAAAAAAGATCAATGAACTGGTATAAGCCCATTCTGTTCAACGATGAACCGGTACAAGCTCTGTTTTAATGCCTGGTGAATCGGCACAAGTCCTGCAGGTACAATATGGCTTTCTCTGCCTTTTTTGCCGCGGTGCCCCTTGTTCGATGTCTGGCTTCTCGAGCTCACTTCCTCAGCACCCACAAAGTATTCTATTGAATCAAAAGTATCATTCTTACACCAGCTTACCTGAAAACACACAGTTTCGTCATGAAACACAAACTCGACTAAACCAAAACATATAATTAACGAGAAAAGCTAAATTGATAGGTTTCAGACATAAAATTATGCAAAATTGGGTACACAACCCCCAACTTCTACTTTGCGAGTCTCTAGCACACAGAAACCACAAATAAATTTTAATCACAAAAACCATTTTCGTAGTTGATCTCACTTGCATTTAGCATATGCAATAAGCCGTTAAACCACAAGGTTACCCCTAGTGGACGGTGATGAAAATCACAAGACTCACCAGCCGTTGATTCGAATCACCTTTCAAATTCGTACCATTTGGGTCCCCGGCAATGTTGCCAAAAATGCTTCTCCTTAGGTATGGTCGTGTGTGAAATTGCTTCCCAGGCATAGGACATTCTATCGTGTAGTAACTCGGAAAACACCTAGGCCGTCTCCTCAAGGAAACAAGCAAAAATTTGAATGGTGATAGGATTCAAAAGAAGCAAACTTCTTTTGATTTCAAACCTGGTGATGATTGGTTAATACTAAGAAATACTATTAAGATAAATCAGCTAAGCTTTGGATTTTATCCCATTGTGAAAAGGATTCTTGACCTAATTTAAAACATATCCAAGATCGTAATCAACCAAGCTTTGACGAAAAATATTTAACCAAGTTTGAACTTTGGAAAATGTGTTTTGATGGTAAAAGTAATTAATCAATGAATTGGCATCATGCTCATTGCAGGGACTCCAAGTGTCACTCATGCCCGAAATTCAATTCTCAAAGGTTGACCGAGGATGTTTAGAAATAACTCATCAGTTCAAAATCAATTACTTCAGTCGACAAAATAACACTAACCATTGATACCCAACTTAGGATCAAAATCACCCACTCAGGGATGAGAATTCATCCTCCGATTATGCCGCAATTAGACAACTCAGGCATATCGCGTGTTGAATTTAAAGCAAATATGAATGAGACATCAATTGAGTGGAAATAAAAATTAAATCCAATACTTTTTATCTAAAAGAAAAACTAAATATTATTACCAGAGTAAAAATCGGAAGTGCCCTGTATTTGGGCTAGAAGAAAAACCCTTCTCAGAAAAAGAGCTAGCAAAACCACTAAAGACCCGATATGAAGAAGATGAGACGTACATGAAAATCCTCCCCGTTTCGGTTTTTAAGAAGAAATGGGAGGAGGGTGATTCGGCCAATCTCTCAAAGATCCTCCCCTTTCCCCTTTACGTCTATCACCCATTTAGAGAAAATCTCCGAAAATATCTCCTAAGTTTTGGGTAGTTGAAAATTCTAAATAAATTCCCGTTCCTTGTCGTTTCTACTGAATGTGCCGGTACAAAGATGAGGATGAACTGGTAGAAGAGCTATGTGTTCACGATGAACAAGTAGAAGCAAAGATGAACCGGTAGAAAGATGTTTTGATTGGACAGAACCTCGATGAAGATGTACAAAAAAAGATCAATGAACTGGTATAAGCCCATTATGTTCAACGATGAACCGGTACAAGCTCTGTTTTAATGCCTGGTGAATCGGCACAAGTCCTGCAGGTACAATATGGCTTTCTCTGCCTTTTTTGCCGCGGTGCCCCTTGTTCGATGTCTGGCTTCTCGAGCTCACTTCCTCAGCACCCACAAAGTATTCTATTGAATCAAAAGTATCATTCTTACACCAGCTTACCTGAAAACACACAGTTTCGTCATGAAACACAAACTCGACTAAAACAAAACATATAATTAACGAGAAAAGCTAAATTGATAGGTTTCAGACATAAAATTATGCAAAATTGGGTACACAACCCCCAACTTCTACTTTGCGAGTCTCTAGCACACAGAAACCACAAATAAATTTTAATCACAAAAACCATTTTCGTAGTTGATCTCGCTTGCATTTAGCATATGCAATAAGCCGTTAAACCACAAGGTTACCCCTAGTGGACGGTGATGAAAATCACAAGACTCACCAGCCGTTGATTCGAATCACCTTTCAAATTCGTACCATTTGGGTCCCCGGCAATGTTGCCAAAAATGCTTCTCCTTAGGTATGGTCGTGTGTGAAATTGCTTCCCAGGCATAGGACATTCTATCGTGTAGTAACTCGGAAAACACCTAGGCCGTCTCCTCAAGGAAACAAGCAAAAATTTGAATGGTGATATGATTCAAAAGAAGCAAACTTCTTTTGATTTCAAACCTGGTGATGATTGGTTAATACTAAGAAATACTATTAAGATAAATCAGCTAAGCTTTGGATTTTATCCCACTGTGAAAAGGATTCTTGACCTAATTTAAAACATATCCAAGATTGTAATCAACCAAGCTTTGACGAAAAATATTTAACCAAGTTTGAACTTTGGAAAATGTGTTTTGATGGTAAAAGTAATTAATCAATGAATTGGCATCATGCTCATTGCAGGGACTCCAAGTGTCACTCATGCCCGAAATTCAATTCTCAAAGGTTAACCGAGGATGTTTAGAAATAACTCATCAGTTCAAAATCAATTACTTCAGTCGACAAAATAACACTAACCATTGATACCGAACTTAGGATCAAAATCACCCACTCAGGGATGAGAATTCATCCTCCGATTATGCCGCAATTAGACAACTCAGGCATATCGCGTGTTGAATTTAAAGCAAATATGAATGAGACATCAATTGAGTGGAAATAAAAATTAAATCCAATACTTTTTATCTAAAAGAAAAACTAAATATTATTACCAGAGTAAAAATCGGAAGTGCGCTGTATTTGGGCTAGAAGAAAAACCCTTCTCAGAAAAAGAGCTAGCAAAACCACTAAAGGCCCGATATGAAGAAGATGAGACGTACATGAAAATCCTCCCCGTTTCGGTTTTTAAGAAGAAATGGGAGGAGGGTGATTCGGCCAATCTCTCAAAGATCCTCCCCTTTCCCCTTTACGTCTATCACCCATTTAGAGAAAATCTCCGAAAAAATCTCCTAAGTTTTGGGTAGTTGAAAATTCTAAATAAATTCCCGTTCCTTGTCGTTTTTACTGAATGTGCCGGTACAAAGATGAGGATGAACTGGTAGAAGAGCTATGTGTTCACCATGAACAAGTAGAAGCAAAGATGAACCGGTAGAAAGATGTTTTGATTGGACAGAACCTCGATGAAGATGTACAAAAAAAGATCAATGAACTGGTATAAGCCCATTATGTTCAACGATGAACCGGTACAAGCTCTGTTTTAATGCCTGGTGAATCGGCACAAGTCCTGCAGGTACAATATGGCTTTCTCTGCCTTTTTTGCCGCGGTGCCCCTTGTTCGATGTCTGGCTTCTCGAGCTCACTTCCTCAGCACCCACAAAGTATTCTATTGAATCAAAAGTATCATTCTTACACCAGCTTACCTGAAAACACACAGTTTCGTCATGAAACACAAACTCGACTAAACCAAAACATATAATTAACGAGAAAAGCTAAATTGACAGGTTTCAGACATAAAATTATGCAAAATTGGGTACACAACCCCCAACTTCTACTTTGCGAGTCTCTAGCACACAGAAACCACAAATAAATTTTAATCACAAAAACCATTTTCGTAGTTGATCTCGCTTGCATTTAGCATATGCAATAAGCCGTTAAACCACAAGGTTACCCCTAGTGGACGGTGATGAAAATCACAAGACTCACCAGCCGTTGATTCGAATCACCTTTCAAATTCGTACCATTTGGGTCCCCGGCAATGTTGCCAAAAATGCTTCTCCTTAGGTATGGTCGTGTGTGAAATTGCTTCCCAGGCATAGGACATTCTATCGTGTAGTAACTCGGAAAACACCTAGGCCGTCTCCTCAAGGAAACAAGCAAAAATTTGAATGGTGATAGGATTCAAAAGAAGCAAACTTCTTTTGATTTCAAACCTGGTGATGATTGGTTAATACTAAGAAATACTATTAAGATAAATCAGCTAAGCTTTGGATTTTATCCCATTGTGAAAAGGATTCTTGACCTAATTTAAAACATATCCAAGATCGTAATCAACCAAGCTTTGACGAAAAATATTTAACCAAGTTTGAACTTTGGAAAATGTGTTTTGATGGTAAAAGTAATTAATCAATGAATTGGCATCATGCTCATTGCAGGGACTCCAAGTGTCACTCATGCCCGAAATTCAATTCTCAAAGGTTGACCGAGGATGTTTAGAAATAACTCATCAGTTCAAAATCAATTACTTCAGTCGACAAAATAACACTAACCATTGATACCCAACTTAGGATCAAAATCACCCACTCAGGGATGAGAATTCATCCTCCGATTATGCCGCAATTAGACAACTCAGGCATATCGCGTGTTGAATTTAAAGCAAATATGAATGAGACATCAATTGAGTGGAAATAAAAATTAAATCCAATACTTTTTATCTAAAAGAAAAACTAAATATTATTACCAGAGTAAAAATCGGAAGTGCCCTGTATTTGGGCTAGAAGAAAAACCCTTCTCAGAAAAAGAGCTAGCAAAACCACTAAAGACCCGATATGAAGAAGATGAGACGTACATGAAAATCCTCCCCGTTTCGGTTTTTAAGAAGAAATGGGAGGAGGGTGATTCGGCCAATCTCTCAAAGATCCTCCCCTTTCCCCTTTACGTCTATCACCCATTTAGAGAAAATCTCCGAAAAAATCTCCTAAGTTTTGGGTAGTTGAAAATTCTAAATAAATTCCCGTTCCTTGTCGTTTTTACTGAATGTGCCGGTACAAAGATGAGGATGAACTGGTAGAAGAGCTATGTGTTCACCATGAACAAGTAGAAGCAAAGATGAACCGGTAGAAAGATGTTTTGATTGGACAGAACCTCGATGAAGATGTACAAAAAAAGATCAATGAACTGGTATAAGCCCATTCTGTTCAACGATGAATCGGTACAAGCTCTGTTTTAATGCCTGGTGAATCGGCACAAGTCCTGCAGGTACAATATGGCTTTCTCTGCCTTTTTTGCCGCGGTGCCCCTTGTTCGATGTCTGGCTTCTCGAGCTCACTTCCTCAGCACCCACAAAGTATTCTATTGAATCAAAAGTATCATTCTTACACCAGCTTACCTGAAAACACACAGTTTCGTCATGAAACACAAACTCGACTAAACCAAAACATATAATTAACGAGAAAAGCTAAATTGACAGGTTTCAGACATAAAATTATGCAAAATTGGGTACACAACCCCCAACTTCTACTTTGCGAGTCTCTAGCACACAGAAACCACAAATAAATTTTAATCACAAAAACCATTTTCGTAGTTGATCTCGCTTGCATTTAGCATATGCAATAAGCCGTTAAACCACAAGGTTACCCCTAGTGGACGGTGATGAAAATCACAAGACTCACCAGCCGTTGATTCGAATCACCTTTCAAATTCGTACCATTTGGGTCCCCGGCAATGTTGCCAAAAATGCTTCTCCTTAGGTATGGTCGTGTGTGAAATTGCTTCCCAGGCATAGGACATTCTATCGTGTAGTAACTCGGAAAACACCTAGGCCGTCTCCTCAAGGAAACAAGCAAAAATTTGAATGGTGATAGGATTCAAAAGAAGCAAACTTCTTTTGATTTCAAACCTGGTGATGATTGGTTAATACTAAGAAATACTATTAAGATAAATCAGCTAAGCTTTGGATTTTATCCCATTGTGAAAAGGATTCTTGACCTAATTTAAAACATATCCAAGATCGTAATCAACCAAGCTTTGACGAAAAATATTTAACCAAGTTTGAACTTTGGAAAATGTGTTTTGATGGTAAAAGTAATTAATCAATGAATTGGCATCATGCTCATTGCAGGGACTCCAAGTGTCACTCATGCCCGAAATTCAATTCTCAAAGGTTGACCGAGGATGTTTAGAAATAACTCATCAGTTCAAAATCAATTACTTCAGTCGACAAAATAACACTAACCATTGATACCCAACTTAGGATCAAAATCACCCACTCAGGGATGAGAATTCATCCTCCGATTATGCCGCAATTAGACAACTCAGGCATATCGCGTGTTGAATTTAAAGCAAATATGAATGAGACATCAATTGAGTGGAAATAAAAATTAAATCCAATACTTTTTATCTAAAAGAAAAACTAAATATTATTACCAGAGTAAAAATCGGAAGTGCCCTGTATTTGGGCTAGAAGAAAAACCCTTCTCAGAAAAAGAGCTAGCAAAACCACTAAAGACCCGATATGAAGAAGATGAGACGTACATGAAAATCCTCCCCGTTTCGGTTTTTAAGAAGAAATGGGAGGAGGGTGATTCGGCCAATCTCTCAAAGATCCTCCCCTTTCCCCTTTACGTCTATCACCCATTTAGAGAAAATCTCCGAAAATATCTCCTAAGTTTTGGGTAGTTGAAAATTCTAAATAAATTCCCGTTCCTTGTCGTTTCTACTGAATGTGCCGGTACAAAGATGAGGATGAAGTGGTAGAAGAGCTATGTGTTCACGATGAACAAGTAGAAGCAAAGATGAACCGGTAGAAAGATGTTTTGATTGGACAGAACCTCGATGAAGATGTACAAAAAAAGATCAATGAACTGGTATAAGCCCATTCTGTTCAACGATGAACCGGTACAAGCTCTGTTTTAATGCCTGGTGAATCGGCACAAGTCCTGCAGGTACAATATGGCTTTCTCTGCCTTTTTTGCCGCGGTGCCCCTTGTTCGATGTCTGGCTTCTCGAGCTCACTTCCTCAGCACCCACAAAGTATTCTATTGAATCAAAAGTATCATTCTTACACCAGCTTACCTGAAAACACACAGTTTCGTCATGAAACACAAACTCGACTAAACCAAAACATATAATTAACGAGAAAAGCTAAATTGACAGGTTTCAGACATAAAATTATGCAAAATTGGGTACACAACCCCCAACTTCTACTTTGCGAGTCTCTAGCACACAGAAACCACAAATAAATTTTAATCACAAAAACCATTTTCGTAGTTGATCTCGCTTGCATTTAGCATATGCAATAAGCCGTTAAACCACAAGGTTACCCCTAGTGGACGGTGATGAAAATCACAAGACTCACCAGCCGTTGATTCGAATCACCTTTCAAATTCGTACCATTTGGGTCCCCGGCAATGTTGCCAAAAATGCTTCTCCTTAGGTATGGTCGTGTGTGAAATTGCTTCCCAGGCATAGGACATTCTATCGTGTAGTAACTCGGAAAACACCTAGGCCGTCTCCTCAAGGAAACAAGCAAAAATTTGAATGGTGATAGGATTCAAAAGAAGCAAACTTCTTTTGATTTCAAACCTGGTGATGATTGGTTAATACTAAGAAATACTATTAAGATAAATCAGCTAAGCTTTGGATTTTATCCCATTGTGAAAAGGATTCTTGACCTAATTTAAAACATATCCAAGATCGTAATCAACCAAGCTTTGACGAAAAATATTTAACCAAGTTTGAACTTTGGAAAATGTGTTTTGATGGTAAAAGTAATTAATCAATGAATTGGCATCATGCTCATTGCAGGGACTCCAAGTGTCACTCATGCCCGAAATTCAATTCTCAAAGGTTGACCGAGGATGTTTAGAAATAACTCATCAGTTCAAAATCAATTACTTCAGTCGACAAAATAACACTAACCATTGATACCCAACTTAGGATCAAAATCACCCACTCAGGGATGAGAATTCATCCTCCGATTATGCCGCAATTAGACAACTCAGGCATATCGCGTGTTGAATTTAAAGCAAATATGAATGAGACATCAATTGAGTGGAAATAAAAATTAAATCCAATACTTTTTATCTAAAAGAAAAACTAAATATTATTACCAGAGTAAAAATCGGAAGTGCCCTGTATTTGGGCTAGAAGAAAAACCCTTCTCAGAAAAAGAGCTAGCAAAACCACTAAAGACCCGATATGAAGAAGATGAGACGTACATGAAAATCCTCCCCGTTTCGGTTTTTAAGAAGAAATGGGAGGAGGGTGATTCGGCCAATCTCTCAAAGATCCTCCCCTTTCCCCTTTACGTCTATCACCCATTTAGAGAAAATCTCCGAAAATATCTCCTAAGTTTTGGGTAGTTGAAAATTCTAAATAAATTCCCGTTCCTTGTCGTTTCTACTGAATGTGCCGGTACAAAGATGAGGATGAACTGGTAGAAGAGCTATGTGTTCACGATGAACAAGTAGAAGCAAAGATGAACCGGTAGAAAGATGTTTTGATTGGACAGAACCTCGATGAAGATGTACAAAAAAAGATCAATGAACTGGTATAAGCCCATTCTGTTCAACGATGAACCGGTACAAGCTCTGTTTTAATGCCTGGTGAATCGGCACAAGTCCTGCAGGTACAATATGGCTTTCTCTGCCTTTTTTGCCGCGGTGCCCCTTGTTCGATGTCTGGCTTCTCGAGCTCACTTCCTCAGCACCCACAAAGTATTCTATTGAATCAAAAGTATCATTCTTACACCAGCTTACCTGAAAACACACAGTTTCGTCATGAAACACAAACTCGACTAAAACAAAACATATAATTAACGAGAAAAGCTAAATTGATAGGTTTCAGACATAAAATTATGCAAAATTGGGTACACAACCCCCAACTTCTACTTTGCGAGTCTCTAGCACACAGAAACCACAAATAAATTTTAATCACAAAAACCATTTTCGTAGTTGATCTCGCTTGCATTTAGCATATGCAATAAGCCGTTAAACCACAAGGTTACCCCTAGTGGACGGTGATGAAAATCACAAGACTCACCAGCCGTTGATTCGAATCACCTTTCAAATTCGTACCATTTGGGTCCCCGGCAATGTTGCCAAAAATGCTTCTCCTTAGGTATGGTCGTGTGTGAAATTGCTTCCCAGGCATAGGACATTCTATCGTGTAGTAACTCGGAAAACACCTAGGCCGTCTCCTCAAGGAAACAAGCAAAAATTTGAATGGTGATAGGATTCAAAAGAAGCAAACTTCTTTTGATTTCAAACCTGGTGATGATTGGTTAATACTAAGAAATACTATTAAGATAAATCAGCTAAGCTTTGGATTTTATCCCATTGTGAAAAGGATTCTTGACCTAATTTAAAACATATCCAAGATCGTAATCAACCAAGCTTTGACGAAAAATATTTAACCAAGTTTGAACTTTGGAAAATGTGTTTTGATGGTAAAAGTAATTAATCAATGAATTGGCATCATGCTCATTGCAGGGACTCCAAGTGTCACTCATGCCCGAAATTCAATTCTCAAAGGTTGACCGAGGATGTTTAGAAATAACTCATCAGTTCAAAATCAATTACTTCAGTCGACAAAATAACACTAACCATTGATACCCAACTTAGGATCAAAATCACCCACTCAGGGATGAGAATTCATCCTCCGATTATGCCGCAATTAGACAACTCAGGCATATCGCGTGTTGAATTTAAAGCAAATATGAATGAGACATCAATTGAGTGGAAATAAAAATTAAATCCAATACTTTTTATCTAAAAGAAAAACTAAATATTATTACCAGAGTAAAAATCGGAAGTGCCCTGTATTTGGGCTAGAAGAAAAACCCTTCTCAGAAAAAGAGCTAGCAAAACCACTAAAGACCCGATATGAAGAAGATGAGACGTACATGAAAATCCTCCCCGTTTCGGTTTTTAAGAAGAAATGGGAGGAGGGTGATTCGGCCAATCTCTCAAAGATCCTCCCCTTTCCCCTTTACGTCTATCACCCATTTAGAGAAAATCTCCGAAAATATCTCCTAAGTTTTGGGTAGTTGAAAATTCTAAATAAATTCCCGTTCCTTGTCGTTTCTACTGAATGTGCCGGTACAAAGATGAGGATGAACTGGTAGAAGAGCTATGTGTTCACGATGAACAAGTAGAAGCAAAGATGAACCGGTAGAAAGATGTTTTGATTGGACAGAACCTCGATGAAGATGTACAAAAAAAGATCAATGAACTGGTATAAGCCCATTCTGTTCAACGATGAACCGGTACAAGCTCTGTTTTAATGCCTGGTGAATCGGCACAAGTCCTGTAGGTACAATATGGCTTTCTCTGCCTTTTTTGCCGCGGTGCCCCTTGTTCGATGTCTGGCTTCTCGAGCTCACTTCCTCAGCACCCACAAAGTATTCTATTGAATCAAAAGTATCATTCTTACACCAGCTTACCTGAAAACACACAGTTTCGTCATGAAACACAAACTCGACTAAACCAAAACATATAATTAACGAGAAAAGCTAAA
Source organism: Ilex aquifolium (assembly GCA_951799425.1). NCBI lineage: Eukaryota > Viridiplantae > Streptophyta > Magnoliopsida > Aquifoliales > Aquifoliaceae > Ilex > Ilex aquifolium. Next base: position 24,676,458 of record OX637400.1, read on the forward strand.
TTGATAGGTTTCAGACATAAAATTATGCAAAATTGGGTACACAACCCCCAACTTCTACTTTGCGAGTCTCTAGCACACAGAAACCACAAATAAATTTTAATCACAAAAACCATTTTCGTAGTTGATCTCGCTTGCATTTAGCATATGCAATAAGCCGTTAAACCACAAGGTTACCCCTAGTGGACGGTGATGAAAATCACAAGACTCACCAGCCGTTGATTCGAATCACCTTTCAAATTCGTACCATTTGGGTCCCCGGCAATGTTGCCAAAAATGCTTCTCCTTAGGTATGGTCGTGTGTGAAATTGCTTCCCAGGCATAGGACATTCTATCGTGTAGTAACTCGGAAAACACCTAGGCCGTCTCCTCAAGGAAACAAGCAAAAATTTGAATGGTGATAGGATTCAAAAGAAGCAAACTTCTTTTGATTTCAAACCTGGTGATGATTGGTTAATACTAAGAAATACTATTAAGATAAATCAGCTAAGCTTTGGATTTTATCCCATTGTGAAAAGGATTCTTGACCTAATTTAAAACATATCCAAGATCGTAATCAACCAAGCTTTGACGAAAAATATTTAACCAAGTTTGAACTTTGGAAAATGTGTTTTGATGGTAAAAGTAATTAATCAATGAATTGGCATCATGCTCATTGCAGGGACTCCAAGTGTCACTCATGCCCGAAATTCAATTCTCAAAGGTTGACCGAGGATGTTTAGAAATAACTCATCAGTTCAAAATCAATTACTTCAGTCGACAAAATAACACTAACCATTGATACCCAACTTAGGATCAAAATCACCCACTCAGGGATGAGAATTCATCCTCCGATTATGCCGCAATTAGACAACTCAGGCATATCGCGTGTTGAATTTAAAGCAAATATGAATGAGACATCAATTGAGTGGAAATAAAAATTAAATCCAATACTTTTTATCTAAAAGAAAAACTAAATATTATTACCAGAGTAAAAATCGGAAGTGCCCTGTATTTGGGCTAGAAGAAAAACCCTTCTCAGAAAAAGAGCTAGCAAAACCACTAAAGACCCGATATGAAGAAGATGAGACGTACATGAAAATCCTCCCCGTTTCGGTTTTTAAGAAGAAATGGGAGGAGGGTGATTCGGCCAATCTCTCAAAGATCCTCCCCTTTCCCCTTTACGTCTATCACCCATTTAGAGAAAATCTCCGAAAATATCTCCTAAGTTTTGGGTAGTTGAAAATTCTAAATAAATTCCCGTTCCTTGTCGTTTCTACTGAATGTGCCGGTACAAAGATGAGGATGAACTGGTAGAAGAGCTATGTGTTCACGATGAACAAGTAGAAGCAAAGATGAACCGGTAGAAAGATGTTTTGATTGGACAGAACCTCGATGAAGATGTACAAAAAAAGATCAATGAACTGGTATAAGCCCATTCTGTTCAACGATGAACCGGTACAAGCTCTGTTTTAATGCCTGGTGAATCGGCACAAGTCCTGCAGGTACAATATGGCTTTCTCTGCCTTTTTTGCCGCGGTGCCCCTTGTTCGATGTTTGGCTTCTCGAGCTCACTTCCTCAGCACCCACAAAGTATTCTATTGAATCAAAAGTATCATTCTTACACCAGCTTACCTGAAAACACACAGTTTCGTCATGAAACACAAACTCGACTAAACCAAAACATATAATTAACGAGAAAAGCTAAATTGATAGGTTTCAGACATAAAATTATGCAAAATTGGGTACACAACCCCCAACTTCTACTTTGCGAGTCTCTAGCACACAGAAACCACAAATAAATTTTAATCACAAAAACCATTTTCGTAGTTGATCTCGCTTGCATTTAGCATATGCAATAAGCCGTTAAACCACAAGGTTACCCCTAGTGGACGGTGATGAAAATCACAAGACTCACCAGCCGTTGATTCGAATCACCTTTCAAATTCGTACCATTTGGGTCCCCGGCAATGTTGCCAAAAATGCTTCTCCTTAGGTATGGTCGTGTGTGAAATTGCTTCCCAGGCATAGGACATTCTATCGTGTAGTAACTCGGAAAACACCTAGGCCGTCTCCTCAAGGAAACAAGCAAAAATTTGAATGGTGATAGGATTCAAAAGAAGCAAACTTCTTTTGATTTCAAACCTGGTGATGATTGGTTAATACTAAGAAATACTATTAAGATAAATCAGCTAAGCTTTGGATTTTATCCCATTGTGAAAAGGATTCTTGACCTAATTTAAAACATATCCAAGATCGTAATCAACCAAGCTTTGACGAAAAATATTTAACCAAGTTTGAACTTTGGAAAATGTGTTTTGATGGTAAAAGTAATTAATCAATGAATTGGCATCATGCTCATTGCAGGGACTCCAAGTGTCACTCATGCCCGAAATTCAATTCTCAAAGGTTGACCGAGGATGTTTAGAAATAACTCATCAGTTCAAAATCAATTACTTCAGTCGACAAAATAACACTAACCATTGATACCCAACTTAGGATCAAAATCACCCACTCAGGGATGAGAATTCATCCTCCGATTATGCCGCAATTAGACAACTCAGGCATATCGCGTGTTGAATTTAAAGCAAATATGAATGAGACATCAATTGAGTGGAAATAAAAATTAAATCCAATACTTTTTATCTAAAAGAAAAACTAAATATTATCACCAGAGTAAAAAATCGGAAGTGCCCTGTATTTGGGCTAGAAGAAAAACCCTTCTCAGAAAAAGAGCTAGCAAAACCACTAAAGACCCGATATGAAGAAGATGAGACGTACATGAAAATCCTCCCCGTTTCGGTTTTTAAGAAGAAATGGGAGGAGGGTGATTCGGCCAATCTCTCAAAGATCCTCCCCTTTCCCCTTTACGTCTATCACCCATTTAGAGAAAATCTCCGAAAATATCTCCTAAGTTTTGGGTAGTTGAAAATTCTAAATAAATTCCCGTTCCTTGTCGTTTCTACTGAATGTGCCGGTACAAAGATGAGGATGAACTGGTAGAAGAGCTATGTGTTCACGATGAACAAGTAGAAGCAAAGATGAACCGGTAGAAAGATGTTTTGATTGGACAGAACCTCGATGAAGATGTACAAAAAAAGATCAATGAACTGGTATAAGCCCATTATGTTCAACGATGAACCGGTACAAGCTCTGTTTTAATGCCTGGTGAATCGGCACAAGTCCTGCAGGTACAATATGGCTTTCTCTGCCTTTTTTGCCGCGGTGCCCCTTGTTCGATGTCTGGCTTCTCGAGCTCACTTCCTCAGCACCCACAAAGTATTCTATTGAATCAAAAGTATCATTCTTACACCAGCTTACCTGAAAACACACAGTTTCGTCATGAAACACAAACTCGACTAAAACAAAACATATAATTAACGAGAAAAGCTAAATTGATAGGTTTCAGACATAAAATTATGCAAAATTGGGTATACAACCCCCAACTTCTACTTTGCGAGTCTCTAGCACACAGAAACCACAAATAAATTTTAATCACAAAAACCATTTTCGTAGTTGATCTCGCTTGCATTTAGCATATGCAATAAGCCGTTAAACCACAAGGTTACCCCTAGTGGACGGTGATGAAAATCACAAGACTCACCAGCCGTTGATTCGAATCACCTTTCAAATTCGTACCATTTGGGTCCCCGGCAATGTTGCCAAAAATGCTTCTCCTTAGGTATGGTCGTGTGTGAAATTGCTTCCCAGGCATAGGACATTCTATCGTGTAGTAACTCGGAAAACACCTAGGCCGTCTCCTCAAGGAAACAAGCAAAAATTTGAATGGTGATATGATTCAAAAGAAGCAAACTTCTTTTGTTTTCAAACTTGGTGATGATTGGTTAATACTAAGAAATACTATTAAGATAAATCAGCTAAGCTTTGGATTTTATCCCATTGTGAAAAGGATTCTTGACCTAATTTAAAACATATCCAAGATCGTAATCAACCAAGCTTTGACGAAAAATATTTAACCAAGTTTGAACTTTGGAAAATGTGTTTTGATGGTAAAAGTAATTAATCAATGAATTGGCATCATGCTCATTGCAGGGACTCCAAGTGTCACTCATGCCCGAAATTCAATTCTCAAAGGTTGACCGAGGATGTTTAGAAATAACTCATCAGTTCAAAATCAATTACTTCAGTCGACAAAATAACACTAACCATTGATACCCAACTTAGGATCAAAATCACCCACTCAGGGATGAGAATTCATCCTCCGATTATGTCGCAATTAGACAACTCAGGCATATCGCGTGTTGAATTTAAAGCAAATATGAATGAGACATCAATTGAGTGGAAATAAAAATTAAATCCAATACTTTTTATCTAAAAGAAAAACTAAATATTATTACCAGAGTAAAAATTGGAAGTGCATTGTATTTGGGCTAGAAGAAAAACCCTTCTCAGAAAAAGAGCTAGCAAAACCACTAAAGACCCGATATGAAGAAGATGAGACGTACATGAAAATCCTCCCCGTTTCGGTTTTTAAGAAGAAATGGGAGGAGGGTGATTCGGCCAATCTCTCAAAGATCCTCCCCTTTCCCCTTTACGTCTATCACCCATTTAGAGAAAATCTCCGAAAATATCTCCTAAGTTTTGGGTAGTTGAAAATTCTAAATAAATTCCCGTTCCTTGTCGTTTCTACTGAATGTGCCGGTACAAAGATGAGGATGAACTGGTAGAAGAGCTATGTGTTCACGATGAACAAGTAGAAGCAAAGATGAACCGGTAGAAAGATGTTTTGATTGGACAGAACCTCGATGAAGATGTACAAAAAAAGATCAATGAACTGGTATAAGCCCATTCTGTTCAACGATGAACTGGTACAAGCTCTGTTTTAATGCCTGGTGAATCGGCACAAGTCCTGCAGGTACAATATGGCTTTCTCTGCCTTTTTTGCCGCGGTGCCCCTTGTTCGATGTCTGGCTTCTCGAGCTCACTTCCTCAGCACCCACAAAGTATTCTATTGAATCAAAAGTATCATTCTTACACCAGCTTACCTGAAAACACACAGTTTCGTCATGAAACACAAACTCGACTAAAACAAAACATATAATTAACGAGAAAAGCTAAATTGATAGGTTTCAGACATAAAATTATGCAAAATTGGGTACACAACCCCCAACTTCTACTTTGCGAGTCTCTAGCACACAGAAACCACAAATAAATTTTAATCACAAAAACCATTTTCGTAGTTGATCTCGCTTGCATTTAGCATATGCAATAAGCCGTTAAACCACAAGGTTACCCCTAGTGGACGGTGATGATAATCACAAGACTCACCAGCCGTTGATTCGAATCACCTTTCAAATTCGTACCATTTGGGTCCCCGGCAATGTTGCAAAAAATGCTTCTCCTTAGGTATGGTCGTGTGTGAAATTGCTTCCCAGGCATAGGACATTCTATCGTGTAGTAACTCGGAAAACACCTAGGCCGTCTCCTCAAGGAAACAAGCAAAAATTTGAATGGTGATATGATTCAAAAGAAGCAAACTTCTTTTGTTTTCAAACTTGGTGATGATTGGTTAATACTAAGAAATACTATTAAGATAAATCAGCTAAGCTTTGGATTTTATCCCATTGTGAAAAGGATTCTTGACCTAATTTAAAACATATCCAAGATCGTAATCAACCAAGCTTTGACGAAATATATTTAACCAAGTTTGAACTTTGGAAAATGTGTTTTGATGGTAAAAGTAATTAATCAATGAATTGGCATCATGCTCATTGCAGGGACTCCAAGTGTCACTCATGCCCGAAATTCAATTCTCAAAGGTTGACCGAGGATGTTTAGAAATAACTCATCAGTTCAAAATCAATTACTTCAGTCGACAAAATAACACTAACCATTGATACCCAACTTAGGATCAAAATCACCCACTCAGGGATGAGAATTCATCCTCCGATTATGTCGCAATTAGACAACTCAGGCATATCGCGTGTTGAATTTAAAGCAAATATGAATGAGACATCAATTGAGTGGAAATAAAAATTAAATCCAATACTTTTTATCTAAAAGAAAAACTAAATATTATTACCAGAGTAAAAATCGGAAGTGCCCTGTATTTGGGCTAGAAGAAAAACCCTTCTCAGAAAAAGAGCTAGCAAAACCACTAAAGACCCGATATGAAGAAGATGAGACGTACATGAAAATCCTCCCCGTTTCGGTTTTTAAGAAGAAATGGGAGGAGGGTGATTCGGCCAATCTCTCAAAGATCCTCCCCTTTCCCCTTTACGTCTATCACCCATTTAGAGAAAATCTCCGAAAATATCTCCTAAGTTTTGGGTAGTTGAAAATTCTAAATAAATTCCCGTTCCTTGTCGTTTCTACTGAATGTGCCGGTACAAAGACGGGGATGAACTGGTAGAAGAGCTATGTGTTCACGATGAACAAGTAGAAGCAAAGATGAACCGGTAGAAAGATGTTTTGATTGGACAGAACCTCGATGAAGATGTACAAAAAAAGATCAATGAACTGGTATAAGCCCATTCTGTTCAACGATGAACCGGTACAAGCTCTGTTTTAATGCCTGGTGAATCGGCACAAGTCCTGCAGGTACAATATGGCTTTCTCTGCCTTTTTTGCCGCGGTGCCCCTTGTTCGATGTCTGGCTTCTCGAGCTCACTTCCTCAGCACCCACAAAGTATTCTATTGAATCAAAAGTATCATTCTTACACCAGCTTACCTGAAAACACACAGTTTCGTCATGAAACACAAACTCGACTAAAACAAAACATATAATTAACGAGAAAAGCTAAATTGATAGGTTTCAGACATAAAATTATGCAAAATTGGGTACACAACCCCCAACTTCTACTTTGCGAGTCTCTAGCACACAGAAACCACAAATAAATTTTAATCACAAAAACCATTTTCGTAGTTGATCTCGCTTGCATTTAGCATATGCAATAAGCCGTTAAACCACAAGGTTACCCCTAGTGGACGGTGATGATAATCACAAGACTCACCAGCCGTTGATTCGAATCACCTTTCAAATTCGTACCATTTGGGTCCCCGGCAATGTTGCCAAAAATGCTTCTCCTTAGGTATGGTCGTGTGTGAAATTGCTTCCCAGGCATAGGACATTCTATCGTGTAGTAACTCGGAAAACACCTAGGCCGTCTCCTCAAGGAAACAAGCAAAAATTTGAATGGTGATATGATTCAAAAGAAGCAAACTTCTTTTGTTTTCAAACTTGGTGATGATTGGTTAATACTAAGAAATACTATTAAGATAAATCAGCTAAGCTTTGGATTTTATCCCATTGTGAAAAGGATTCTTGACCTAATTTAAAACATATCCAAGATCGTAATCAACCAAGCTTTGACGAAAAATATTTAACCAAGTTTGAACTTTGGAAAATGTGTTTTGATGGTAAAAGTAATTAATCAATGAATTGGCATCATGCTCATTGCAGGGACTCCAAGTGTCACTCATGCCCGAAATTCAATTCTCAAAGGTTGACCGAGGATGTTTAGAAATAACTCATCAGTTCAAAATCAATTACTTCAGTCGACAAAATAACACTAACCATTGATACCCAACTTAGGATCAAAATCACCCACTCAGGGATGAGAATTCATCCTCCGATTATGCCGCAATTAGACAACTCAGGCATATCGCGTGTTGAATTTAAAGCAAATATGAATGAGACATCAATTGAGTGGAAATAAAAATTAAATCCAATACTTTTTATCTAAAAGAAAAACTAAATATTATTACCAGAGTAAAAATCGGACGTGCTCTGTATTTGGGCTAGAAGAAAAACCCTTCTCAGAAAAAGAGCTAGCAAAACCACTAAAGACCCGATATGAAGAAGATGAGACGTACATGAAAATCCTCCCCGTTTCGGTTTTTAAGAAGAAATGGGAGGAGGGTGATTCGGCCAATCTCTCAAAGATCCTCCCCTTTCCCCTTTACGTCTATCACCCATTTAGAGAAAATCTCCGAAAATATCTCCTAAGTTTTGGGTAGTTGAAAATTCTAAATAAATTCCCGTTCCTTGTCGTTTCTACTGAATGTGCCGGTACAAAGATGAGGATGAACTGGTAGAAGAGCTATGTGTTCACGATGAACAAGTAGAAGCAAAGATGAACCGGTAGAAAGATGTTTTGATTGGACAGAACCTCGATGAAGATGTACAAAAAAAGATCAATGAAGTGGTATAAGCCCATTCTGTTCAACGATGAACCGGTACAAGCTCTGTTTTAATGCCTGGTGAATCGGCACAAGTCCTGCAGGTACAATATGGCTTTCTCTGCCTTTTTTGCCGCGGTGCCCCTTGTTCGATGTCTGGCTTCTCGAGCTCACTTCCTCAGCACCCACAAAGTATTCTATTGAATCAAAAGTATCATTCTTACACCAGCTTACCTGAAAACACACAGTTTCGTCATGAAACACAAACTCGACTAAAACAAAACATATAATTAACGAGAAAAGCTAAATTGATAGGTTTCAGACATAAAATTATGCAAAATTGGGTACACAACCCCCAACTTCTACTTTGCGAGTCTCTAGCACACAGAAACCACAAATAAATTTTAATCACAAAAACCATTTTCGTAGTTGATCTCGCTTGCATTTAGCATATGCAATAAGCCGTTAAACCACAAGGTTACCCCTAGTGGACGGTGATGATAATCACAAGACTCACCAGCCGTTGATTCGAATCACCTTTCAAATTCGTACCATTTGGGTCCCCGGCAATGTTGCCAAAAATGCTTCTCCTTAGGTATGGTCGTGTGTGAAATTGCTTCCCAGGCATAGGACATTCTATCGTGTAGTAACTCGGAAAACACCTAGGCCGTCTCCTCAAGGAAACAAGCAAAAATTTGAATGGTGATATGATTCAAAAGAAGCAAACTTCTTTTGTTTTCAAACTTGGTGATGATTGGTTAATACTAAGAAATACTATTAAGATAAATCAGCTAAGCTTTGGATTTTATCCCATTGTGAAAAGGATTCTTGACCTAATTTAAAACATATCCAAGATCGTAATCAACCAAGCTTTGACGAAAAATATTTAACCAAGTTTGAACTTTGGAAAATGTGTTTTGATGGTAAAAGTAATTAATCAATGAATTGGCATCATGCTCATTGCAGGGACTCCAAGTGTCACTCATGCCCGAAATTCAATTCTCAAAGGTTGACCGAGGATGTTTAGAAATAACTCATCAGTTCAAAATCAATTACTTCAGTCGACAAAATAACACTAACCATTGATACCCAACTTAGGATCAAAATCACCCACTCAGGGATGAGAATTCATCCTCCGATTATGCCGCAATTAGACAACTCAGGCATATCGCGTGTTGAATTTAAAGCAAATATGAATGAGACATCAATTGAGTGGAAATAAAAATTAAATCCAATACTTTTTATCTAAAAGAAAAACTAAATATTATTACCAGAGTAAAAATCGGAAGTGCCCTGTATTTGGGCTAGAAGAAAAACCCTTCTCAGAAAAAGAGCTAGCAAAACCACTAAAGACCCGATATGAAGAAGATGAGACGTACATGAAAATCCTCCCCGTTTCGGTTTTTAAGAAGAAATGGGAGGAGGGTGATTCGGCCAATCTCTCAAAGATCCTCCCCTTTCCCCTTTACGTCTATCACCCATTTAGAGAAAATCTCCGAAAATATCTCCTAAGTTTTGGGTAGTTGAAAATTCTAAATAAATTCCCGTTCCTTGTCGTTTTTACTGAATGTGCCGGTACAAAGATGAGGATGAACTGGTAGAAGAGCTATGTGTTCACGATGAACAAGTAGAAGCAAAGATGAACCGGTAGAAAGATGTTTTGATTGGACAGAACCTCGATGAAGATGTACAAAAAAAGATCAATGAACTGGTATAAGCCCATTCTGTTCAACGATGAACCGGTACAAGCTCTGTTTTAATGCCTGGTGAATCGGCACAAGTCCTGCAGGTACAATATGGCTTTCTCTGCCTTTTTTGCCGCGGTGCCCCTTGTTCGATGTCTGGCTTCTCGAGCTCACTTCCTCAGCACCCACAAAGTATTCTATTGAATCAAAAGTATCATTCTTACACCAGCTTACCTGAAAACACACAGTTTCCTCATGAAACACAAACTCGACTAAAACAAAACATATAATTAACGAGAAAAGCTAAATTGATAGGTTTCAGACATAAAATTATGCAAAATTGGGTACACAACCCCCAACTTCTACTTTGCGAGTCTCTAGCACACAGAAACCACAAATAAATTTTAATCACAAAAACCATTTTCGTAGTTGATCTCGCTTGCATTTAGCATATGCAATAAGCCGTTAAACCACAAGGTTACCCCTAGTGGACGGTGATGAAAATCACAAGACTCACCAGCCGTTGATTCGAATCACCTTTCAAATTCGTACCATTTGGGTCCCCGGCAATGTTGCCAAAAATGCTTCTCCTTAGGTATGGTCGTGTGTGAAATTGCTTCCCAGGTGTAGGACATTCTATCGTGTAGTAACTCGGAAAACACCTAGGCCGTCTCCTCAAGGAAACAAGCAAAAATTTGAATGGTGATATGATTCAAAAGAAGCAAACTTCTTTTGTTTTCAAACTTGGTGATGATTGGTTAATACTAAGAAATACTATTAAGATAAATCAGCTAAGCTTTGGATTTTATCCCATTGTGAAAAGGATTCTTGACCTAATTTAAAACATATCCAAGATCGTAATCAACCAAGCTTTGACGAAAAATATTTAACCAAGTTTGAACTTTGGAAAATGTGTTTTGATGGTAAAAGTAATTAATCAATGAATTGGCATCATGCTCATTGCAGGGACTCCAAGTGTCACTCATGCCCGAAATTCAATTCTCAAAGGTTGACCGAGGATGTTTAGAAATAACTCATCAGTTCAAAATCAATTACTTCAGTCGACAAAATAACACTAACCATTGATACCCAACTTAGGATCAAAATCACCCACTCAGGGATGAGAATTCATCCTCCGATTATGCCGCAATTAGACAACTCAGGCATATCGCGTGTTGAATTTAAAGCAAATATGAATGAGACATCAATTGAGTGGAAATAAAAATTAAATCCAATACTTTTTATCTAAAAGAAAAACTAAATATTATTACCAGAGTAAAAATCGGAAGTGCCCTGTATTTGGGCTAGAAGAAAAACCCTTTTCAGAAAAAGAGCTAGCAAAACCACTAAAGACCCGATATGAAGAAGATGAGACGTACATGAAAATCCTCCCCGTTTCGGTTTTTAAGAAGAAATGGGAGGAGGGTGATTCGGCCAATCTCTCAAAGATCCTCCCCTTTCCCCTTTACGTCTATCACCCATTTAGAGAAAATCTCCGAAAATATCTCCTAAGTTTTGGGTAGTTGAAAATTCTAAATAAATTCCCGTTCCTTGTCGTTTCTACTGAATGTGCCGGTACAAAGATGAGGATGAACTGGTAGAAGAGCTATGTGTTCACGATGAACAAGTAGAAGCAAAGATGAACCGGTAGAAAGATGTTTTGATTGGACAGAACCTCGATGAAGATGTACAAAAAAAGATCAATGAATTGGTATAAGCCCATTCTGTTCAACGATGAACCGGTACAAGCTCTGTTTTAATTCCTGGTGAATCGGCACAAGTCCTGCAGGTACAATATGGCTTTCTCTGCCTTTTTTGCCGCGGTGCCCCTTGTTCGATGTCTGGCTTCTCGAGCTCACTTCCTCAGCACCCACAAAGTATTCTATTGAATCAAAAGTATCATTCTTACACCAGCTTACCTGAAAACACACAGTTTCGTCATGAAACACAAACTCGACTAAAACAAAACATATAATTAACGAGAAAAGCTAAATTGATAGGTTTCAGACATAAAATTATGCAAAATTGGGTACACAACCCCCAACTTCTACTTTGCGAGTCTCTAGCACACAGAAACCACAAATAAATTTTAATCACAAAAACCATTTTCGTAGTTGATCTCGCTTGCATTTAGCATATGCAATAAGCGGTTAAACCACAAGGTTACCCCTAGTGGACGGTGATGAAAATCACAAGACTCACCAGCCGTTGATTCGAATCACCTTTCAAATTCGTACCATTTGGGTCCCCGGCAATGTTGCCAAAAATGCTTCTCCTTAGGTATGGTCGTGTGTGAAATTGCTTCCCAGGCATAGGACATTCTATCGTGTAGTAACTCGGAAAACACCTAGGCCGTCTCCTCAAGGAAACAAGCAAAAATTTGAATGGTGATATGATTCAAAAGAAGCAAACTTCTTTTGTTTTCAAACTTGGTGATGATTGGTTAATACTAAGAAATACTATTAAGATAAATCAGCTAAGCTTTGGATTTTATCCCATTGTGAAAAGGATTCTTGACCTAATTTAAAACATATCCAAGATCGTAATCAACCAAGCTTTGACGAAAAATATTTAACCAAGTTTGAACTTTGGAAAATGTGTTTTGATGGTAAAAGTAATTAATCAATGAATTGGCATCATGCTCATTGCAGGGACTCCAAGTGTCACTCATGCCCGAAATTCAATTCTCAAAGGTTGACCGAGGATGTTTAGAAATAACTCATCAGTTCAAAATCAATTACTTCAGTCGACAAAATAACACTAACCATTGATACCCAACTTAGGATCAAAATCACCCACTCAGGGATGAGAATTCATCCTCCGATTATGCCGCAATTAGACAACTCAGGCATATCGCGTGTTGAATTTAAAGCAAATATGAATGAGACATCAATTGAGTGGAAATAAAAATTAAATCCAATACTTTTTATCTAAAAGAAAAACTAAATATTATTACCAGAGTAAAAATCGGAAGTGCCCTGTATTTGGGCTAGAAGAAAAACCCTTCTCAGAAAAAGAGCTAGCGAAACCACTAAAGACCCGATATGAAGAAGATGAGACGTACATGAAAATCCTCCCCGTTTCGGTTTTTAAGAAGAAATGGGAGGAGGGTGATTCGGCCAATCTCTCAAAGATCCTCCCCTTTCCCCTTTACGTCTATCACCCATTTAGAGAAAATCTCCGAAAATATCTCCTAAGTTTTGGGTAGTTGAAAATTCTAAATAAATTCTCGTTCCTTGTCGTTTCTACTGAATGTGCCGGTACAAAGATGAGGATGAACTGGTAGAAGAGCTATGTGTTCACGATGAACAAGTAGAAGCAAAGATGAACCGGTAGAAAGATGTTTTGATTGGACAGAACCTCGATGAAGATGTACAAAAAAAGATCAATGAACTGGTAGAAGCCCATTCTGTTCAACGATGAACCGGTACAAGCTCTGTTTTAATGCCTGGTGAATCGGCACAAGTCCTGCAGGTACAATATGGCTTTCTCTGCCTTTTTTGCCGCGGTGCCCCTTGTTCGATGTCTGGCTTCTCGAGCTCACTTCCTCAGCACCCACAAAGTATTCTATTGAATCAAAAGTATCATTCTTACACCAGCTTACCTGAAAACACACAGTTTCGTCATGAAACACAAACTCGACTAAAACAAAACATATAATTAACGAGAAAAGCTAAATTGATAGGTTTCAGACATAAAATTATGCAAAATTGGGTACACAACCCCCAACTTCTACTTTGCGAGTCTCTAGCACACAGAAACCACAAATAAATTTTAATCACAAAAACCATTTTCGTAGTTGATCTCGCTTGCATTTAGCATATGTAATAAGCCGTTAAACCACAAGGTTACCCCTAGTGGACGGTGATGAAAATCACAAGACTCACCAGCCGTTGATTCGAATCACCTTTCAAATTCGTACCATTTGGGTCCCCGGCAATGTTGCCAAAAATGCTTCTCCTTAGGTATGGTCGTGTGTGAAATTGCTTCCCAGGCATAGGACATTCTATCGTGTAGTAACTCGGAAAACACCTAGGCCGTCTCCTCAAGGAAACAAGCAAAAATTTGAATGGTGATATGATTCAAAAGAAGCAAACTTCTTTTGTTTTCAAACTTGGTGATGATTGGTTAATACTAAGAAATACTATTAAGATAAATCAGCTAAGCTTTGGATTTTATCCCATTGTGAAAAGGATTCTTGACCTAATTTAAAACATATCCAAGATCGTAATCAACCAAGCTTTGACGAAAAATATTTAACCAAGTTTGAACTTTGGAAAATGTGTTTTGATGGTAAAAGTAATTAATCAATGAATTGGCATCATGCTCATTGCAGGGACTCCAAGTGTCACTCATGCCCGAAATTCAATTCTCAAAGGTTAACCGAGGATGTTTAGAAATAACTCATCAGTTCAAAATCAATTACTTCAGTCGACAAAATAACACTAACCATTGATACCCAACTTAGGATCAAAATCACCCACTCAGGGATGAGAATTCATCCTCCGATTATGCCGCAATTAGACAACTCAGGCATATCGCGTGTTGAATTTAAAGCAAATATGAATGAGACATCAATTGAGTGGAAATAAAAATTAAATCCAATACTTTTTATCTAAAAGAAAAACTAAATATTATTACCAGAGTAAAAATCGGACGTGCTCTGTATTTGGGCTAGAAGAAAAACCCTTCTCAGAAAAAGAGCTAGCAAAACCACTAAAGACCCGATATGAAGAAGATGAGACGTACATGAAAATCCTCCCCGTTTCGGTTTTTAAGAAGAAATGGGAGGAGGGTGATTCGGCCAATCTCTCAAAGATCCTCCCCTTTCCCCTTTACGTCTATCACCCATTTAGAGAAAATCTCCGAAAATATCTCCTAAGTTTTGGGTAGTTGAAAATTCTAAATAAATTCCCGTTCCTTGTCGTTTCTACTGAATGTGCCGGTACAAAGATGAGGATGAACTGGTAGAAGAGCTATGTGTTCACGATGAACAAGTAGAAGCAAAGATGAACCGGTAGAAAGATGTTTTGATTGGACAGAACCTCGATGAAGATGTACAAAAAAAGATCAATGAACTGGTATAAGCCCATTCTGTTCAACGATGAACCGGTACAAGCTCTGTTTTAATGCCTGGTGAATCGGCACAAGTCCTGCAGGTACAATATGGCTTTCTCTGCCTTTTTGGCCGCGGTGCCCCTTGTTCGATGTCTGGCTTCTCGAGCTCACTTCCTCAGCACCCACAAAGTATTCTATTGAATCAAAAGTATCATTCTTACACCAGCTTACCTGAAAACACACAGTTTCCTCATGAAACACAAACTCGACTAAAACAAAACATATAATTAACGAGAAAAGCTAAATTGATAGGTTTCAGACATAAAATTATGCAAAATTGGGTACACAACCCCCAACTTCTACTTTGCGAGTCTCTAGCACACAGAAACCACAAATAAATTTTAATCACAAAAACCATTTTCGTAGTTGATCTCGCTTGCATTTAGCATATGCAATAAGCCGTTAAACCACAAGGTTACCCCTAGTGGACGGTGATGAAAATCACAAGACTCACCAGCCGTTGATTCGAATCACCTTTCAAATTCGTACCATTTGGGTCCCCGGAAATGTTGCCAAAAATGCTTCTCCTTAGGTATGGTCGTGTGTGAAATTGCTTCCCAGGCATAGGACATTCTATCGTGTAGTAACTCGGAAAACACCTAGGCCGTCTCCTCAAGGAAACAAGCAAAAATTTGAATGGTGATATGATTCAAAAGAAGCAAACTTCTTTTGTTTTCAAACTTGGTGATGATTGGTTAATACTAAGAAATACTATTAAGATAAATCAGCTAAGCTTTGGATTTTATCCCATTGTGAAAAGGATTCTTGACCTAATTTAAAACATATCCAAGATCGTAATCAACCAAGCTTTGACGAAAAATATTTAACCAAGTTTGAACTTTGGAAAATGTGTTTTGATGGTAAAAGTAATTAATCAATGAATTGGCATCATGCTCATTGCAGGGACTCCAAGTGTCACTCATGCCCGAAATTCAATTCTCAAAGGTTGACCGAGGATGTTTAGAAATAACTCATCAGTTCAAAATCAATTACTTCAGTCGACAAAATAACACTAACCATTGATACCCAACTTAGGATCAAAATCACCCACTCAGGGATGAGAATTCATCCTCCGATTATGCCGCAATTAGACAACTCAGGCATATCGCGTGTTGAATTTAAAGCAAATATGAATGAGACATCAATTGAGTGGAAATAAAAATTAAATCCAATACTTTTTATCTAAAAGAAAAACTAAATATTATTACCAAAGTAAAAATCGGACGTGCTCTGTATTTGGGCTAGAAGAAAAACCCTTCTCAGAAAAAGAGCTAGCAAAACCACTAAAGACCCGATATGAAGAAGATGAGACGTACATGAAAATCCTCCCCGTTTCGGTTTTTAAGAAGAAATGGGAGGAGGGTGATTCGGCCAATCTCTCAAAGATCCTCCCCTTTCCCCTTTACGTCTATCACCCATTTAGAGAAAATCTCCGAAAATATCTCCTAAGTTTTGGGTAGTTGAAAATTCTAAATAAATTCCCGTTCCTTGTCGTTTCTACTGAATGTGCCGGTACAAAGATGAGGATGAACTGGTAGAAGAGCTATGTGTTCACGATGAACAAGTAGAAGCAAAGATGAACCGGTAGAAAGATGTTCTGATTGGACAGAACCTCGATGAAGATGTACAAAAAAAGATCAATGAACTGGTATAAGCCCATTCTGTTCAACGATGAACCGGTACAAGCTCTGTTTTAATGCCTGGTGAATCGGCACAAGTCCTGCAGGTACAATATGGCTTTCTCTGCCTTTTTGGCCGCGGTGCCCCTTGTTCGATGTCTGGCTTCTCGAGCTCACTTCCTCAGCACCCACAAAGTATTCTATTGAATCAAAAGTATCATTCTTACACCAGCTTACCTGAAAACACACAGTTTCCTCATGAAACACAAACTCGACTAAAACAAAACATATAATTAACGAGAAAAGCTAAATTGATAGGTTTCAGACATAAAATTATGCAAAATTGGGTACACAACCCCCAACTTCTACTTTGCGAGTCTCTAGCACACAGAAACCACAAATAAATTTTAATCACAAAAACCATTTTCGTAGTTGATCTCGCTTGCATTTAGCATATGCAATAAGCCGTTAAACCACAAGGTTACCCCTAGTGGACGGTGATGAAAATCACAAGACTCACCAGCCGTTGATTCGAATCACCTTTCAAATTCGTACCATTTGGGTCCCCGTAAATGTTGCCAAAAATGCTTCTCCTTAGGTATGGTCGTGTGTGAAATTGCTTCCCAGGCATAGGACATTCTATCGTGTAGTAACTCGGAAAACACCTAGGCCGTCTCCTCAAGGAAACAAGCAAAAATTTGAATGGTGATATGATTCAAAAGAAGCAAACTTCTTTTGTTTTCAAACTTGGTGATGATTGGTTAATACTAAGAAATACTATTAAGATAAATCAGCTAAGCTTTGGATTTTATCCCATTGTGAAAAGGATTCTTGACCTAATTTAAAACATATCCAAGATCGTAATCAACCAAGCTTTGACGAAAAATATTTAACCAAGTTTGAACTTTGGAAAATGTGTTTTGATGGTAAAAGTAATTAATCAATGAATTGGCATCATGCTCATTGCAGGGACTCCAAGTGTCACTCATGCCCGAAATTCAATTCTCAAAGGTTGACCGAGGATGTTTAGAAATAACTCATCAGTTCAAAATCAATTACTTCAGTCGACAAAATAACACTAACCATTGATACCCAACTTAGGATCAAAATCACCCACTCAGGGATGAGAATTCATCCTCCGATTATGCCGCAATTAGACAACTCAGGCATATCGCGTGTTGAATTTAAAGCAAATATGAATGAGACATCAATTGAGTGGAAATAAAAATTAAATCCAATACTTTTTATCTAAAAGAAAAACTAAATATTATTACCAGAGTAAAAATCGGACGTGCTCTGCATTTGGGCTAGAAGAAAAACCCTTCTCAGAAAAAGAGCTAGCAAAACCACTAAAGACCCGATATGAAGAAGATGAGACGTACATGAAAATCCTCCCCGTTTCGGTTTTTAAGAAGAAATGGGAGGAGGGTGATTCGGCCAATCTCTCAAAGATCCTCCCCTTTCCCCTTTACGTCTATCACCCATTTAGAGAAAATCTCCGAAAATATCTCCTAAGTTTTGGGTAGTTGAAAATTCTAAATAAATTCCCGTTCCTTGTCGTTTCTACTGAATGTGCCGGTACAAAGATGAGGATGAACTGGTAGAAGAGCTATGTGTTCACGATGAACAAGTAGAAGCAAAGATGAACCGGTAGAAAGATGTTCTGATTGGACAGAACCTCGATGAAGATGTACAAAAAAAGATCAATGAACTGGTATAAGCCCATTCTGTTGAACGATGAACCGGTACAAGCTCTGTTTTAATGCCTGGTGAATCGGCACAAGTCCTGCAGGTACAATATGGCTTTCTCTGCCTTTTTGGCCGCGGTGCCCCTTGTTCGATGTCTGGCTTCTCGAGCTCACTTCCTCAGCACCCACAAAGTATTCTATTGAATCAAAAGTATCATTCTTACACCAGCTTACCTGAAAACACACAGTTTCCTCATGAAACACAAACTCGACTAAAACAAAACATATAATTAACGAGAAAAGCTAAATTGATAGGTTTCAGACATAAAATTATGCAAAATTGGGTACACAACCCCCAACTTCTACTTTGCGAGTCTCTAGCACACAGAAACCACAAATAAATTTTAATCACAAAAACCATTTTCGTAGTTGATCTCGCTTGCATTTAGCATATGCAATAAGCCGTTAAACCACAAGGTTACCCCTAGTGGACGGTGATGAAAATCACAAGACTCACCAGCCGTTGATTCGAATCACCTTTCAAATTCGTACCATTTGGGTCCCCGTAAATGTTGCCAAAAATGCTTCTCCTTAGGTATGGTCGTGTGTGAAATTGCTTCCCAGGCATAGGACATTCTATCGTGTAGTAACTCGGAAAACACCTAGGCCGTCTCCTCAAGGAAACAAGCAAAAATTTGAATGGTGATATGATTCAAAAGAAGCAAACTTCTTTTGTTTTCAAACTTGGTGATGATTGGTTAATACTAAGAAATACTATTAAGATAAATCAGCTAAGCTTTGGATTTTATCCCATTGTGAAAAGGATTCTTGACCTAATTTAAAACATATCCAAGATCGTAATCAACCAAGCTTTGACGAAAAATATTTAACCAAGTTTGAACTTTGGAAAATGTGTTTTGATGGTAAAAGTAATTAATCAATGAATTGGCATCATGCTCATTGCAGGGACTCCAAGTGTCACTCATGCCCGAAATTCAATTCTCAAAGGTTGACCGAGGATGTTTAGAAATAACTCATCAGTTCAAAATCAATTACTTCAGTCGACAAAATAACACTAACCATTGATACCCAACTTAGGATCAAAATCACCCACTCAGGGATGAGAATTCATCCTCCGATTATGCCGCAATTAGACAACTCAGGCATATCGCGTGTTGAATTTAAAGCAAATATGAATGAGACATCAATTGAGTGGAAATAAAAATTAAATCCAATACTTTTTATCTAAAAGAAAAACTAAATATTATTACCAGAGTAAAAATCGGACGTGCTCTGTATTTGGGCTAGAAGAAAAACCCTTCTCAGAAAAAGAGCTAGCAAAACCACTAAAGACCCGATATGAAGAAGATGAGACGTACATGAAAATCCTCCCCGTTTCGGTTTTTAAGAAGAAATGGGAGGAGGGTGATTCGGCCAATCTCTCAAAGATCCTCCCCTTTCCCCTTTACGTCTATCACCCATTTAGAGAAAATCTCCGAAAATATCTCCTAAGTTTTGGGTAGTTGAAAATTCTAAATAAATTCCCGTTCCTTGTCGTTTCTACTGAATGTGCCGGTACAAAGATGAGGATGAACTGGTAGAAGAGCTATGTGTTCACGATGAACAAGTAGAAGCAAAGATGAACCGGTAGAAAGATGTTCTGATTGGACAGAACCTCGATGAAGATGTACAAAAAAAGATCAATGAACTGGTATAAGCCCATTCTGTTCAACGATGAACCGGTACAAGCTCTGTTTTAATGCCTGGTGAATCGGCACAAGTCCTGCAGGTACAATATGGCTTTCTCTGCCTTTTTGGCCGCGGTGCCCCTTGTTCGATGTCTGGCTTCTCGAGCTCACTTCCTCAGCACCCACAAAGTATTCTATTGAATCAAAAGTATCATTCTTACACCAGCTTACCTGAAAACACACAGTTTCCTCATGAAACACAAGCTCGACTAAAACAAAACATATAATTAACGAGAAAAGCTAAATTGATAGGTTTCAGACATAAAATTATGCAAAATTGGGTACACAACCCCCAACTTCTACTTTGCGAGTCTCTAGCACACAGAAACCACAAATAAATTTTAATCACAAAAACCATTTTCGTAGTTGATCTCGCTTGCATTTAGCATATGCAATAAGCCGTTAAACCACAAGGTTACCCCTAGTGGACGGTGATGAAAATCACAAGACTCACCAGCCGTTGATTCGAATCACCTTTCAAATTCGTACCATTTGGGTCCCCGGAAATGTTGCCAAAAATGCTTCTCCTTAGGTATGGTCGTGTGTGAAATTGCTTCCCAGGCATAGGACATTCTATCGTGTAGTAACTCGGAAAACACCTAGGCCGTCTCCTCAAGGAAACAAGCAAAAATTTGAATGGTGATATGATTCAAAAGAAGCAAACTTCTTTTGTTTTCAAACTTGGTGATGATTGGTTAATACTAAGAAATACTATTAAGATAAATCAGCTAAGCTTTGGATTTTATCCCATTGTGAAAAGGATTCTTGACCTAATTTAAAACATATCCAAGATCGTAATCAACCAAGCTTTGACGAAAAATATTTAACCAAGTTTGAACTTTGGAAAATGTGTTTTGATGGTAAAAGTAATTAATCAATGAATTGGCATCATGCTCATTGCAGGGACTCCAAGTGTCACTCATGCCCGAAATTCAATTCTCAAAGGTTGACCGAGGATGTTTAGAAATAACTCATCAGTTCAAAATCAATTACTTCAGTCGACAAAATAACACTAACCATTGATACCCAACTTAGGATCAAAATCACCCACTCAGGGATGAGAATTCATCCTCCGATTATGCCGCAATTAGACAACTCAGGCATATCGCGTGTTGAATTTAAAGCAAATATGAATGAGACATCAATTGAGTGGAAATAAAAATTAAATCCAATACTTTTTATCTAAAAGAAAAACTAAATATTATTACCAGAGTAAAAATCGGACGTGCTCTGTATTTGGGCTAGAAGAAAAACCCTTCTCAGAAAAAGAGCTAGCAAAACCACTAAAGACCCGATATGAAGAAGATGAGACGTACATGAAAATCCTCCCCGTTTCGGTTTTTAAGAAGAAATGGGAGGAGGGTGATTCGGCCAATCTCTCAAAGATCCTCCCCTTTCCCCTTTACGTCTATCACCCATTTAGAGAAAATCTCCGAAAATATCTCCTAAGTTTTGGGTAGTTGAAAATTCTAAATAAATTCCCGTTCCTTGTCGTTTCTACTGAATGTGCCGGTACAAAGATGAGGATGAACTGGTAGAAGAGCTATGTGTTCACGATGAACAAGTAGAAGCAAAGATGAACCGGTAGAAAGATGTTCTGATTGGACAGAACCTCGATGAAGATGTACAAAAAAAGATCAATGAACTGGTATAAGCCCATTCTGTTCAACGATGAACCGGTACAAGCTCTGTTTTAATGCCTGGTGAATCGGCACAAGTCCTGCAGGTACAATATGGCTTTCTCTGCCTTTTTGGCCGCGGTGCCCCTTGTTCGATGTCTGGCTTCTCGAGCTCACTTCCTCAGCACCCACAAAGTATTCTATTGAATCAAAAGTATCATTCTTACACCAGCTTACCTGAAAACACACAGTTTCCTCATGAAACACAAGCTCGACTAAAACAAAACATATAATTAACGAGAAAAGCTAAATTGATAGGTTTCAGACATAAAATTATGCAAAATTGGGTACACAACCCCCAACTTCTACTTTGCGAGTCTCTAGCACACAGAAACCACAAATAAATTTTAATCACAAAAACCATTTTCGTAGTTGATCTCGCTTGCATTTAGCATATGCAATAAGCCGTTAAACCACAAGGTTACCCCTAGTGGACGGTGATGAAAATCACAAGACTCACTAGCCGTTGATTCAAATCACCTTTCAAATTCGTACCATTTGGGTCCCCGGCAATGTTGCCAAAAATGCTTCTCCTTAGGTATGGTCGTGTGTGAAATTGCTTCCCAGGCATAGGACATTCTATCGTGTAGTAACTCGAAAAACACCTAGGCCGTCTCCTCAAGGAAACAAGCAAAAATTTGAATGGTGATATGATTCAAAAGAAGCAAACTTCTTTTGTTTTCAAACTTGGTGATGATTGGTTAATACTAAGAAATACTATTAAGATAAATCAGCTAAGCTTTGGATTTTATCCCATTGTGAAAAGGATTCTTGACCTAATTTAAAACATATCCAAGATCGTAATCAACCAAGCTTTGACGAAAAATATTTAACCAAGTTTGAACTTTGGAAAATGTGTTTTGATGGTAAAAGTAATTAATCAATGAATTGGCATCATGCTCATTGCAGGGACTCCAAGTGTCACTCATGCCCGAAATTCAATTCTCAAAGGTTGACCGAGGATGTTTAGAAATAACTCATCAGTTCAAAATCAATTACTTCAGTCGACAAAATAACACTAACCATTGATACCCAACTTAGGATCAAAATCACCCACTCAGGGATGAGAATTCATCCTCCGATTATGCCGCAATTAGACAACTCAGGCATATCGCGTGTTGAATTTAAAGCAAATATGAATGAGACATCAATTGAGTGGAAATAAAAATTAAATCCAATACTTTTTATCTAAAAGAAAAACTAAATATTATTACCAGAGTAAAAATCGGACGTGCTCTGTATTTGGGCTAGAAGAAAAACCCTTCTCAGAAAAAGAGCTAGCAAAACCACTAAAGACCCGATATGAAGAAGATGAGACGTACATGAAAATCCTCCCCGTTTCGGTTTTTAAGAAGAAATGGGAGGAGGGTGATTCGGCCAATCTCTCAAAGATCCTCCCCTTTCCCCTTTACGTCTATCACCCATTTAGAGAAAATCTCCGAAAATATCTCCTAAGTTTTGGGTAGTTGAAAATTCTAAATAAATTCCCGTTCCTTGTCGTTTCTACTGAATGTGCCGGTACAAAGATGAGGATGAACTGGTAGAAGAGCTATGTGTTCACGATGAACAAGTAGAAGCAAAGATGAACCGGTAGAAAGATGTTCTGATTGGACAGAACCTCGATGAAGATGTACAAAAAAAGATCAATGAACTGGTATAAGCCCATTCTGTTCAACGATGAACCGGTACAAGCTCTGTTTTAATGCCTGGTGAATCGGCACAAGTCCTGCAGGTACAATATGGCTTTCTCTGCCTTTTTGGCCGCGGTGCCCCTTGTTCGATGTCTGGCTTCTCGAGCTCACTTCCTCAGCACCCACAAAGTATTCTATTGAATCAAAAGTATCATTCTTACACCAGCTTACCTGAAAACACACAGTTTCCTCATGAAACACAAGCTCGACTAAAACAAAACATATAATTAACGAGAAAAGCTAAATTGATAGGTTTCAGACATAAAATTATGCAAAATTGGGTACACAACCCCCAACTTCTACTTTGCGAGTCTCTAGCACACAGAAACCACAAATAAATTTTAATCACAAAAACCATTTTCGTAGTTGATCTCGCTTGCATTTAGCATATGCAATAAGCCGTTAAACCACAAGGTTACCCCTAGTGGACGGTGATGAAAATCACAAGACTCACCAGCCGTTGATTCGAATCACCTTTCAAATTCGTACCATTTGGGTCCCCGGAAATGTTGCCAAAAATGCTTCTCCTTAGGTATGGTCGTGTGTGAAATTGCTTCCCAGGCATAGGACATTCTATCGTGTAGTAACTCGGAAAACACCTAGGCCGTCTCCTCAAGGAAACAAGCAAAAATTTGAATGGTGATATGATTCAAAAGAAGCAAACTTCTTTTGTTTTCAAACTTGGTGATGATTGGTTAATACTAAGAAATACTATTAAGATAAATCAGCTAAGCTTTGGATTTTATCCCATTGTGAAAAGGATTCTTGACCTAATTTAAAACATATCCAAGATCGTAATCAACCAAGCTTTGACGAAAAATATTTAACCAAGTTTGAACTTTGGAAAATGTGTTTTGATGGTAAAAGTAATTAATCAATGAATTGGCATCATGCTCATTGCAGGGACTCCAAGTGTCACTCATGCCCGAAATTCAATTCTCAAAGGTTGACCGAGGATGTTTAGAAATAACTCATCAGTTCAAAATCAATTACTTCAGTCGACAAAATAACACTAACCATTGATACCCAACTTAGGATCAAAATCACCCACTCAGGGATGAGAATTCATCCTCCGATTATGCCGCAATTAGACAACTCAGGCATATCGCGTGTTGAATTTAAAGCAAATATGAATGAGACATCAATTGAGTGGAAATAAAAATTAAATCCAATACTTTTTATCTAAAAGAAAAACTAAATATTATTACCAGAGTAAAAATCGGACGTGCTCTGTATTTGGGCTAGAAGAAAAACCCTTCTCAGAAAAAGAGCTAGCAAAACCACTAAAGACCCGATATGAAGAAGATGAGACGTACATGAAAATCCTCCCCGTTTCGGTTTTTAAGAAGAAATGGGAGGAGGGTGATTCGGCCAATCTCTCAAAGATCCTCCCCTTTCCCCTTTACGTCTATCACCCATTTAGAGAAAATCTCCGAAAATATCTCCTAAGTTTTGGGTAGTTGAAAATTCTAAATAAATTCCCGTTCCTTGTCGTTTTTACTGAATGTGCCGGTACAAAGATGAGGATGAACTGGTAGAAGAGCTATGTGTTCACGATGAACAAGTAGAAGCAAAGATGAACCGGTAGAAAGATGTTCTGATTGGACAGAACCTCGATGAAGATGTACAAAAAAAGATCAATGAACTGGTATAAGCCCATTCTGTTCAACGATGAACCGGTACAAGCTCTGTTTTAATGCCTGGTGAATCGGCACAAGTCCTGCAGGTACAATATGGCTTTCTCTGCCTTTTTTGCCGCGGTGCCCCTTGTTCGATGTCTGGCTTCTCGAGCTCACTTCCTCAGCACCCACAAAGTATTCTATTGAATCAAAAGTATCATTCTTACACCAGCTTACCTGAAAACACACAGTTTCCTCATAAAACACAAACTCGACTAAAACAAAACATATAATTAACGAGAAAAGCTAAATTGATAGGTTTCAGACATAAAATTATGCAAAATTGGGTACACAACCCCCAACTTCTACTTTGCGAGTCTCTAGCACACAGAAACCACAAATAAATTTTAATCACAAAAACCATTTTCGTAGTTGATCTCGCTTGCATTTAGCATATGCAATAAGCCGTTAAACCACAAGGTTACCCCTAGTGGACGGTGATGAAAATCACAAGACTCACCAGCCGTTGATTCGAATCACCTTTCAAATTCGTACCATTTGGGTCCCCGGCAATGTTGCCAAAAATGCTTCTCCTTAGGTATGGTCGTGTGTGAAATTGCTTCCCAAGCATAGGACATTCTATCGTGTAGTAACTCGGAAAACACCTAGGCCGTCTCCTCAAGGAAACAAGCAAAAATTTGAATGGTGATATGATTCAAAAGAAGCAAACTTCTTTTGTTTTCAAACTTGGTGATGATTGGTTAATACTAAGAAATACTATTAAGATAAATCAGCTAAGCTTTGGATTTTCTCCCATTGTGAAAAGGATTCTTGACCTAATTTAAAACATATCCAAGATCGTAATCAACCAAGCTTTGACGAAAAATATTTAACCAAGTTTGAACTTTGGAAAATGTGTTTTGATGGTAAAAGTAATTAATCAATGAATTGGCATCATGCTCATTGCAGGGACTCCAAGTGTCACTCATGCCCGAAATTCAATTCTCAAAGGTTAACCGAGGATGTTTAGAAATAACTCATCAGTTCAAAATCAATTACTTCAGTCGACAAAATAACACTAACCATTGACACCCAACTTAGGATCAAAATCACCCACTCAGGGATGAGAATTCATCCTCCGATTATGCCGCAATTAGACAACTCAGGCATATCGCGTGTTGAATTTAAAGCAAATATGAATGAGACATCAATTGAGTGGAAATAAAAATTAAATCCAATACTTTTTATCTAAAAGAAAAACTAAATATTATTACCAGAGTAAAAATCGGAAGTGCTCTGTATTTGGGCTAGAAGAAAAACCCTTCTCAGAAAAAGAGCTAGCAAAACCACTAAAGACTCGATATGAAGAAGATGAGACGTACATGAAAATCCTCCCCGTTTCGGTTTTTAAGAAGAAATGGGAGGAGGGTGATTCGGCCAATCTCTCAAAGATCCTCCCCTTTCCCCTTTACGTCTATCACCCATTTAGAGAAAATCTCCGAAAATATCTCCTAAGTTTTGGGTAGTTGAAAATTCTAAATAAATTCCCGTTCCTTGTCGTTTTTACTGAATGTGCCGGTACAAAGATGAGGATGAACTGGTAGAAGAGCTATGTGTTCACGATGAACAAGTAGAAGCAAAGATGAACCGGTAGAAAGATGTTCTGATTGGACAGAACCTCGATGAAGATGTACAAAAAAAGATCAATGAACTGGTATAAGCCCATTCTGTTCAACGATGAACCGGTACAAGCTCTGTTTTAATGCCTGGTGAATCGGCACAAGTCCTGCAGGTACAATATGGCTTTCTCTGCCTTTTTTGCCGCGGTGCCCCTTGTTCGATGTCTGGCTTCTCGAGCTCACTTCCTCAGCACCCACAAAGTATTCTATTGAATCAAAAGTATCATTCTTACACCAGCTTACCTGAAAACACACAGTTTCCTCATAAAACACAAACTCGACTAAAACAAAACATATAATTAACGAGAAACGCTAAATTGATAGGTTTCAGACATAAAATTATGCAAAATTGGGTACACAACCCCCAACTTCTACTTTGCGAGTCTCTAGCACACAGAAACCACAAATAAATTTTAATCACAAAAACCATTTTCGTAGTTGATCTCGCTTGCATTTAGCATATGCAATAAGCCGTTAAACCACAAGGTTACCCCTAGTGGACGGTGATGAAAATCACAAGACTCACCAGCCGTTGATTCGAATCACCTTTCAAATTCGTACCATTTGGGTCCCCGACAATGTTGCCAAAAATGCTTCTCCTTAGGTATGGTCGTGTGTGAAATTGCTTCCCAAGCATAGGACATTCTATCGTGTAGTAACTCGGAAAACACCTAGGCCGTCTCCTCAAGGAAACAAGCAAAAATTTGAATGGTGATATGATTCAAAAGAAGCAAACTTCTTTTGTTTTCAAACTTGGTGATGATTGGTTAATACTAAGAAATACTATTAAGATAAATCAGCTAAGCTTTGGATTTTCTCCCATTGTGAAAAGGATTCTTGACCTAATTTAAAACATATCCAAGATCGTAATCAACCAAGCTTTGACGAAAAATATTTAACCAAGTTTGAACTTTGGAAAATGTGTTTTGATGGTAAAAGTAATTAATCAATGAATTGGCATCATGCTCATTGCAGGGACTCCAAGTGTCACTCATGCCCGAAATTCAATTCTCAAAGGTTAACCGAGGATGTTTAGAAATAACTCATCAGTTCAAAATCAATTACTTCAGTCGACAAAATAACACTAACCATTGACACCCAACTTAGGATCAAAATCACCCACTCAGGGATGAGAATTCATCCTCCGATTATGCCGCAATTAGACAACTCAGGCATATCGCGTGTTGAATTTAAAGCAAATATGAATGAGACATCAATTGAGTGGAAATAAAAATTAAATCCAATACTTTTTATCTAAAAGAAAAACTAAATATTATTACCAGAGTAAAAATCGGAAGTGCTCTGTATTTGGGCTAGAAGAAAAACCCTTCTCAGAAAAAGAGCTAGCAAAACCACTAAAGACCCGATATGAAGAAGATGAGACGTACATGAAAATCCTCCCCGTTTCGGTTTTTAAGAAGAAATGGGAGGAGGGTGATTCGGCCAATCTCTCAAAGATCCTCCCCTTTCCCCTTTACGTCTATCACCCATTTAGAGAAAATCTCCGAAAATATCTCCTAAGTTTTGGGTAGTTGAAAATTCTAAATAAATTCCCGTTCCTTGTCGTTTTTACTGAATGTGCCGGTACAAAGATGAGGATGAACTGGTAGAAGAGCTATGTGTTCACGATGAACAAGTAGAAGCAAAGATGAACCGGTAGAAAGATGTTCTGATTGGACAGAACCTCGATGAAGATGTACAAAAAAAGATCAATGAACTGGTATAAGCCCATTCTGTTCAACGATGAACCGGTACAAGCTCTGTTTTAATGCCTGGTGAATCGGCACAAGTCCTGCAGGTACAATATGGCTTTCTCTGCCTTTTTTGCCGCGGTGCCCCTTGTTCGATGTCTGGCTTCTCGAGCTCACTTCCTCAGCACCCACAAAGTATTCTATTGAATCAAAAGTATCATTCTTACACCAGCTTACCTGAAAACACACAGTTTCCTCATAAAACACAAACTCGACTAAAACAAAACATATAATTAACGAGAAAAGCTAAATTGATAGGTTTCTGACATAAAATTATGCAAAATTGGGTACACAACCCCCAACTTCTACTTTGCGAGTCTCTAGCACACAGAAACCACAAATAAATTTTAATCACAAAAACCATTTTCGTAGTTGATCTCGCTTGCATTTAGCATATGCAATAAGCCGTTAAACCACAAGGTTACCCCTAGTGGACGGTGATGAAAATCACAAGACTCACCAGCCGTTGATTCGAATCACCTTTCAAATTCGTACCATTTGGGTCCCCGACAATGTTGCCAAAAATGCTTCTCCTTAGGTATGGTCGTGTGTGAAATTGCTTCCCAAGCATAGGACATTCTATCGTGTAGTAACTCGGAAAACACCTAGGCCGTCTCCTCAAGGAAACAAGCAAAAATTTGAATGGTGATATGATTCAAAAGAAGCAAACTTCTTTTGTTTTCAAACTTGGTGATGATTGGTTAATACTAAGAAATACTATTAAGATAAATCAGCTAAGCTTTGGATTTTCTCCCATTGTGAAAAGGATTCTTGACCTAATTTAAAACATATCCAAGATCGTAATCAACCAAGCTTTGACGAAAAATATTTAACCAAGTTTGAACTTTGGAAAATGTGTTTTGATGGTAAAAGTAATTAATCAATGAATTGGCATCATGCTCATTGCAGGGACTCCAAGTGTCACTCATGCCCGAAATTCAATTCTCAAAGGTTAACCGAGGATGTTTAGAAATAACTCATCAGTTCAAAATCAATTACTTCAGTCGACAAAATAACACTAACCATTGACACCCAACTTAGGATCAAAATCACCCACTCAGGGATGAGAATTCATCCTCCGATTATGCCGCAATTAGACAACTCAGGCATATCGCGTGTTGAATTTAAAGCAAATATGAATGAGACATCAATTGAGTGGAAATAAAAATTAAATCCAATACTTTTTATCTAAAAGAAAAACTAAATATTATTACCAGAGTAAAAATCGGAAGTGCTCTGTATTTGGGCTAGAAGAAAAACCCTTCTCAGAAAAAGAGCTAGCAAAACCACTAAAGACCCGATATGAAGAAGATGAGACGTACATGAAAATCCTCCCCGTTTCGGTTTTTAAGAAGAAATGGGAGGAGGGTGATTCGGCCAATCTCTCAAAGATCCTCCCCTTTCCCCTTTACGTCTATCACCCATTTAGAGAAAATCTCCGAAAATATCTCCTAAGTTTTGGGTAGTTGAAAATTCTAAATAAATTCCCGTTCCTTGTCGTTTTTACTGAATGTGCCGGTACAAAGATGAGGATGAACTGGTAGAAGAGCTATGTGTTCACGATGAACAAGTAGAAGCAAAGATGAACCGGTAGAAAGATGTTCTGATTGGACAGAACCTCGATGAAGATGTACAAAAAAAGATCAATGAACTGGTATAAGCCCATTCTGTTCAACGATGAACCGGTACAAGCTCTGTTTTAATGCCTGGTGAATCGGCACAAGTCCTGCAGGTACAATATGGCTTTCTCTGCCTTTTTTGCCGCGGTGCCCCTTGTTCGATGTCTGGCTTCTCGAGCTCACTTCCTCAGCACCCACAAAGTATTCTATTGAATCAAAAGTATCATTCTTACACCAGCTTACCTGAAAACACACAGTTTCCTCATAAAACACAAACTCGACTAAAACAAAACATATAATTAACGAGAAACGCTAAATTGATAGGTTTCAGACATAAAATTATGCAAAATTGGGTACACAACCCCCAACTTCTACTTTGCGAGTCTCTAGCACACAGAAACCACAAATAAATTTTAATCACAAAAACCATTTTCGTAGTTGATCTCGCTTGCATTTAGCATATGCAATAAGCCGTTAAACCACAAGGTTACCCCTAGTGGACGGTGATGAAAATCACAAGACTCACCAGCCGTTGATTCGAATCACCTTTCAAATTCGTACCATTTGGGTCCCCGGCAATGTTGCCAAAAATGCTTCTCCTTAGGTATGGTCGTGTGTGAAATTGCTTCCCAAGCATAGGACATTCTATCGTGTAGTAACTCGGAAAACACCTAGGCCGTCTCCTCAAGGAAACAAGCAAAAATTTGAATGGTGATATGATTCAAAAGAAGCAAACTTCTTTTGTTTTCAAACTTGGTGATGATTGGTTAATACTAAGAAATACTATTAAGATAAATCAGCTAAGCTTTGGATTTTCTCCCATTGTGAAAAGGATTCTTGACCTAATTTAAAACATATCCAAGATCGTAATCAACCAAGCTTTGACGAAAAATATTTAACCAAGTTTGAACTTTGGAAAATGTGTTTTGATGGTAAAAGTAATTAATCAATGAATTGGCATCATGCTCATTGCAGGGACTCCAAGTGTCACTCATGCCCGAAATTCAATTCTCAAAGGTTAACCGAGGATGTTTAGAAATAACTCATCAGTTCAAAATCAATTACTTCAGTCGACAAAATAACACTAACCATTGACACCCAACTTAGGATCAAAATCACCCACTCAGGGATGAGAATTCATCCTCCGATTATGCCGCAATTAGACAACTCAGGCATATCGCGTGTTGAATTTAAAGCAAATATGAATGAGACATCAATTGAGTGGAAATAAAAATTAAATCCAATACTTTTTATCTAAAAGAAAAACTAAATATTATTACCAGAGTAAAAATCGGAAGTGCTCTGTATTTGGGCTAGAAGAAAAACCCTTCTCAGAAAAAGAGCTAGCAAAACCACTAAAGACCCGATATGAAGAAGATGAGACGTACATGAAAATCCTCCCCGTTTCGGTTTTTAAGAAGAAATGGGAGGAGGGTGATTCGGCCAATCTCTCAAAGATCCTCCCCTTTCCCCTTTACGTCTATCACCCATTTAGAGAAAATCTCCGAAAATATCTCCTAAGTTTTGGGTAGTTGAAAATTCTAAATAAATTCCCGTTCCTTGTCGTTTTTACTGAATGTGCCGGTACAAAGATGAGGATGAACTGGTAGAAGAGCTATGTGTTCACGATGAACAAGTAGAAGCAAAGATGAACCGGTAGAAAGATGTTCTGATTGGACAGAACCTCGATGAAGATGTACAAAAAAAGATCAATGAACTGGTATAAGCCCATTCTGTTCAACGATGAACCGGTACAAGCTCTGTTTTAATGCCTGGTGAATCGGCACAAGTCCTGCAGGTACAATATGGCTTTCTCTGCCTTTTTTGCCGCGGTGCCCCTTGTTCGATGTCTGGCTTCTCGAGCTCACTTCCTCAGCACCCACAAAGTATTCTATTGAATCAAAAGTATCATTCTTACACCAGCTTACCTGAAAACACACAGTTTCCTCATAAAACACAAACTCGACTAAAACAAAACATATAATTAACGAGAAAAGCTAAATTGATAGGTTTCAGACATAAAATTATGCAAAATTGGGTACACAACCCCCAACTTCTACTTTGCGAGTCTCTAGCACACAGAAACCACAAATAAATTTTAATCACAAAAACCATTTTCGTAGTTGATCTCGCTTGCATTTAGCATATGCAATAAGCCGTTAAACCACAAGGTTACCCCTAGTGGACGGTGATGAAAATCACAAGACTCACCAGCCGTTGATTCGAATCACCTTTCAAATTCGTACCATTTGGGTCCCCGGCAATGTTGCCAAAAATGCTTCTCCTTAGGTATGGTCGTGTGTGAAATTGCTTCCCAAGCATAGGACATTCTATCGTGTAGTAACTCGGAAAACACCTAGGCCGTCTCCTCAAGGAAACAAGCAAAAATTTGAATGGTGATATGATTCAAAAGAAGCAAACTTCTTTTGTTTTCAAACTTGGTGATGATTGGTTAATACTAAGAAATACTATTAAGATAAATCAGCTAAGCTTTGGATTTTCTCCCATTGTGAAAAGGATTCTTGACCTAATTTAAAACATATCCAAGATCGTAATCAACCAAGCTTTGACGAAAAATATTTAACCAAGTTTGAACTTTGGAAAATGTGTTTTGATGGTAAAAGTAATTAATCAATGAATTGGCATCATGCTCATTGCAGGGACTCCAAGTGTCACTCATGCCCGAAATTCAATTCTCAAAGGTTAACCGAGGATGTTTAGAAATAACTCATCATTTCAAAATCAATTACTTCAGTCGACAAAATAACACTAACCATTGACACCCAACTTAGGATCAAAATCACCCACTCAGGGATGAGAATTCATCCTCCGATTATGCCGCAATTAGACAACTCAGGCATATCGCGTGTTGAATTTAAAGCAAATATGAATGAGACATCAATTGAGTGGAAATAAAAATTAAATCCAATACTTTTTATCTAAAAGAAAAACTAAATATTATTACCAGAGTAAAAATCGGAAGTGCTCTGTATTTGGGCTAGAAGAAAAACCCTTCTCAGAAAAAGAGCTAGCAAAACCACTAAAGACCCGATATGAAGAAGATGAGACGTACATGAAAATCCTCCCCGTTTCGGTTTTTAAGAAGAAATGGGAGGAGGGTGATTCGGCCAATCTCTCAAAGATCCTCCCCTTTCCCCTTTACGTCTATCACCCATTTAGAGAAAATCTCCGAAAATATCTCCTAAGTTTTGGGTAGTTGAAAATTCTAAATAAATTCCCGTTCCTTGTCGTTTTTACTGAATGTGCCGGTACAAAGATGAGGATGAACTGGTAGAAGAGCTATGTGTTCACGATGAACAAGTAGAAGCAAAGATGAACCGGTAGAAAGATGTTCTGATTGGACAGAACCTCGATGAAGATGTACAAAAAAAGATCAATGAACTGGTATAAGCCCATTATGTTCAACGATGAACCGGTACAAGCTCTGTTTTAATGCCTGGTGAATCGGCACAAGTCCTGCAGGTACAATATGGCTTTCTCTGCCTTTTTTGCCGCGGTGCCCCTTGTTCGATGTCTGGCTTCTCGAGCTCACTTCCTCAGCACCCACAAAGTATTCTATTGAATCAAAAGTATCATTCTTACACCAGCTTACCTGAAAACACACAGTTTCCTCATAAAACACAAACTCGACTAAAACAAAACATATAATTAACGAGAAAAGCTAAATTGATAGGTTTCAGACATAAAATTATGCAAAATTGGGTACACAACCCCCAACTTCTACTTTGCGAGTCTCTAGCACACAGAAACCACAAATAAATTTTAATCACAAAAACCATTTTCGTAGTTGATCTCGCTTGCATTTAGCATATGCAATAAGCCGTTAAACCACAAGGTTACCCCTAGTGGACGGTGATGAAAATCACAAGACTCACCAGCCGTTGATTCGAATCACCTTTCAAATTCGTACCATTTGGGTCCCCGGCAATGTTGCCAAAAATGCTTCTCCTTAGGTATGGTCGTGTGTGAAATTGCTTCCCAAGCATAGGACATTCTATCGTGTAGTAACTCGGAAAACACCTAGGCCGTCTCCTCAAGGAAACAAGCAAAAATTTGAATGGTGATATGATTCAAAAGAAGCAAACTTCTTTTGTTTTCAAACTTGGTGATGATTGGTTAATACTAAGAAATACTATTAAGATAAATCAGCTAAGCTTTGGATTTTCTCCCATTGTGAAAAGGATTCTTGACCTAATTTAAAACATATCCAAGATCGTAATCAACCAAGCTTTGACGAAAAATATTTAACCAAGTTTGAACTTTGGAAAATGTGTTTTGATGGTAAAAGTAATTAATCAATGAATTGGCATCATCCTCATTGCAGGGACTCCAAGTGTCACTCATGCCCGAAATTCAATTCTCAAAGGTTAACCGAGGATGTTTAGAAATAACTCATCAGTTCAAAATCAATTACTTCAGTCGACAAAATAACACTAACCATTGACACCCAACTTAGGATCAAAATCACCCACTCAGGGATGAGAATTCATCCTCCGATTATGCCG
Source organism: Ilex aquifolium (assembly GCA_951799425.1). Taxonomy (NCBI): domain Eukaryota; kingdom Viridiplantae; phylum Streptophyta; class Magnoliopsida; order Aquifoliales; family Aquifoliaceae; genus Ilex; species Ilex aquifolium. The sequence goes on from OX637400.1 coordinate 24,710,998, forward strand.
CAATTAGACAACTCAGGCATATCGCGTGTTGAATTTAAAGCAAATATGAATGAGACATCAATTGAGTGGAAATAAAAATTAAATCCAATACTTTTTATCTAAAAGAAAAACTAAATATTATTACCAGAGTAAAAATCGGAAGTGCTCTGTATTTGGGCTAGAAGAAAAACCCTTCTCAGAAAAAGAGCTAGCAAAACCACTAAAGACCCGATATGAAGAAGATGAGACGTACATGAAAATCCTCCCCGTTTCGGTTTTTAAGAAGAAATGGGAGGAGGGTGATTCGGCCAATCTCTCAAAGATCCTCCCCTTTCCCCTTTACGTCTATCACCCATTTAGAGAAAATCTCCGAAAATATCTCCTAAGTTTTGGGTAGTTGAAAATTCTAAATAAATTCCCGTTCCTTGTCGTTTTTACTGAATGTGCCGGTACAAAGATGAGGATGAACTGGTAGAAGAGCTATGTGTTCACGATGAACAAGTAGAAGCAAAGATGAACCGGTAGAAAGATGTTCTGATTGGACAGAACCTCGATGAAGATGTACAAAAAAAGATCAATGAACTGGTATAAGCCCATTCTGTTCAACGATGAACCGGTACAAGCTCTGTTTTAATGCCTGGTGAATCGGCACAAGTCCTGCAGGTACAATATGGCTTTCTCTGCCTTTTTTGCCGCGGTGCCCCTTGTTCGATGTCTGGCTTCTCGAGCTCACTTCCTCAGCACCCACAAAGTATTCTATTGAATCAAAAGTATCATTCTTACACCATCTTACCTGAAAACACACAGTTTCCTCATAAAACACAAACTCGACTAAAACAAAACATATAATTAACGAGAAAAACTAAATTGATAGGTTTCTGACATAAAATTATGCAAAATTGGGTACACAACCCCCAACTTCTACTTTGCGAGTCTCTAGCACACAGAAACCACAAATAAATTTTAATCACAAAAACCATTTTCGTAGTTGATCTCGCTTGCATTTAGCATATGCAATAAGCCGTTAAACCACAAGGTTACCCCTAGTGGACGGTGATGAAAATCACAAGACTCACCAGCCGTTGATTCGAATCACCTTTCAAATTCGTACCATTTGGGTCCCCGGCAATGTTGCCAAAAATGCTTCTCCTTAGGTATGGTCGTGTGTGAAATTGCTTCCCAAGCATAGGACATTCTATCGTGTAGTAACTCGGAAAACACCTAGGCCGTCTCCTCAAGGAAACAAGCAAAAATTTGAATGGTGATATGATTCAAAAGAAGCAAACTTCTTTTGTTTTCAAACTTGGTGATGATTGGTTAATACTAAGAAATACTATTAAGATAAATCAGCTAAGCTTTGGATTTTCTCCCATTGTGAAAAGGATTCTTGACCTAATTTAAAACATATCCAAGATCGTAATCAACCAAGCTTTGACGAAAAATATTTAACCAAGTTTGAACTTTGGAAAATGTGTTTTGATGGTAAAAGTAATTAATCAATGAATTGGCATCATGCTCATTGCAGGGACTCCAAGTGTCACTCATGCCCGAAATTCAATTCTCAAAGGTTAACCGAGGATGTTTAGAAATAACTCATCAGTTCAAAATCAATTACTTCAGTTGACAAAATAACACTAACCATTGACACCCAACTTAGGATCAAAATCACCCACTCAGGGATGAGAATTCATCCTCCGATTATGCCGCAATTAGACAACTCAGGCATATCGCGTGTTGAATTTAAAGCAAATATGAATGAGACATCAATTGAGTGGAAATAAAAATTAAATCCAATACTTTTTATCTAAAAGAAAAACTAAATATTATTACCAGAGTAAAAATCGGAAGTGCTCTGTATTTGGGCTAGAAGAAAAACCCTTCTCAGAAAAAGAGCTAGCAAAACCACTAAAGACCCGATATGAAGAAGATGAGACGTACATGAAAATCCTCCCCGTTTCGGTTTTTAAGAAGAAATGGGAGGAGGGTGATTCGGCCAATCTCTCAAAGATCCTCCCCTTTCCCCTTTACGTCTATCACCCATTTAGAGAAAATCTCCGAAAATATCTCCTAAGTTTTGGGTAGTTGAAAATTCTAAATAAATTCCCGTTCCTTGTCGTTTTTACTGAATGTGCCGGTACAAAGATGAGGATGAACTGGTAGAAGAGCTATGTGTTCACGATGAACAAGTAGAAGCAAAGATGAACCGGTAGAAAGATGTTCTGATTGGACAGAACCTCGATGAAGATGTACAAAAAAAGATCAATGAACTGGTATAAGCCCATTCTGTTCAACGATGAACCGGTACAAGCTCTGTTTTAATGCCTGGTGAATCGGCACAAGTCCTGCAGGTACAATATGGCTTTCTCTGCCTTTTTTGCCGCGGTGCCCCTTGTTCGATGTCTGGCTTCTCGAGCTCACTTCCTCAGCACCCACAAAGTATTCTATTGAATCAAAAGTATCATTCTTACACCAGCTTACCTGAAAACACACAGTTTCCTCATAAAACACAAACTCGACTAAAACAAAACATATAATTAACGAGAAAAGCTAAATTGATAGGTTTCAGACATAAAATTATGCAAAATTGGGTACACAACCCCCAACTTCTACTTTGCGAGTCTCTAGCACACAGAAACCACAAATAAATTTTAATCACAAAAACCATTTTCGTAGTTGATCTCGCTTGCATTTAGCATATGCAATAAGCCGTTAAACCACAAGGTTACCCCTAGTGGACGGTGATGAAAATCACAAGACTCACCAGCCGTTGATTCGAATCACCTTTCAAATTCGTACCATTTGGGTCCCCGGCAATGTTGCCAAAAATGCTTCTCCTTAGGTATGGTCGTGTGTGAAATTGCTTCCCAAGCATAGGACATTCTATCGTGTAGTAACTCGGAAAACACCTAGGCCGTCTCCTCAAGGAAACAAGCAAAAATTTGAATGGTGATATGATTCAAAAGAAGCAAACTTCTTTTGTTTTCAAACTTGGTGATGATTGGTTAATACTAAGAAATACTATTAAGATAAATCAGCTAAGCTTTGGATTTTCTCCCATTGTGAAAAGGATTCTTGACCTAATTTAAAACATATCCAAGATCGTAATCAACCAAGCTTTGACGAAAAATATTTAACCAAGTTTGAACTTTGGAAAATGTGTTTTGATGGTAAAAGTAATTAATCAATGAATTGGCATCATGCTCATTGCAGGGACTCCAAGTGTCACTCATGCCCGAAATTCAATTCTCAAAGGTTAACCGAGGATGTTTAGAAATAACTCATCAGTTCAAAATCAATTACTTCAGTCGACAAAATAACACTAACCATTGACACCCAACTTAGGATCAAAATCACCCACTCAGGGATGAGAATTCATCCTCCGATTATGCCGCAATTAGACAACTCAGGCATATCGCGTGTTGAATTTAAAGCAAATATGAATGAGACATCAATTGAGTGGAAATAAAAATTAAATCCAATACTTTTTATCTAAAAGAAAAACTAAATATTATTACCAGAGTAAAAATCGGAAGTGCTCTGTATTTGGGCTAGAAGAAAAACCCTTCTCAGAAAAAGAGCTAGCAAAACCACTAAAGACCCGATATGAAGAAGATGAGACGTACATGAAAATCCTCCCCGTTTCGGTTTTTAAGAAGAAATGGGAGGAGGGTGATTCGGCCAATCTCTCAAAGATCCTCCCCTTTCCCCTTTACGTCTATCACCCATTTAGAGAAAATCTCCGAAAATATCTCCTAAGTTTTGGGTAGTTGAAAATTCTAAATAAATTCCCGTTCCTTGTCGTTTTTACTGAATGTGCCGGTACAAAGATGAGGATGAACTGGTAGAAGAGCTATGTGTTCACGATGAACAAGTAGAAGCAAAGATGAACCGGTAGAAAGATGTTCTGATTGGACAGAACCTCGATGAAGATGTACAAAAAAAGATCAATGAACTGGTATAAGCCCATTCTGTTCAACGATGAACCGGTACAAGCTCTGTTTTAATGCCTGGTGAATCGGCACAAGTCCTGCAGGTACAATATGGCTTTCTCTGCCTTTTTTGCCGCGGTGCCCCTTGTTCGATGTCTGGCTTCTCGAGCTCACTTCCTCAGCACCCACAAAGTATTCTATTGAATCAAAAGTATCATTCTTACACCAGCTTACCTGAAAACACACAGTTTCCTCATAAAACACAAACTCGACTAAAACAAAACATATAATTAACGAGAAAAGCTAAATTGATAGGTTTCAGACATAAAATTATGCAAAATTGGGTACACAACCCCCAACTTCTACTTTGCGAGTCTCTAGCACACAGAAACCACAAATAAATTTTAATCACAAAAACCATTTTCGTAGTTGATCTCGCTTGCATTTAGCATATGCAATAAGCCGTTAAACCACAAGGTTACCCCTAGTGGACGGTGATGAAAATCACAAGACTCACCAGCCGTTGATTCGAATCACCTTTCAAATTCGTACCATTTGGGTCCCCGGCAATGTTGCCAAAAATGCTTCTCCTTAGGTATGGTCGTGTGTGAAATTGCTTCCCAGGCATAGGACATTCTATCGTGTAGTAACTCGGAAAACACCTAGGCCGTCTCCTCAAGGAAACAAGCAAAAATTTGAATGGTGATATGATTCAAAAGAAGCAAACTTCTTTTGTTTTCAAACTTGGTGATGATTGGTTAATACTAAGAAATACTATTAAGATAAATCAGCTAAGCTTTGGATTTTCTCCCATTGTGAAAAGGATTCTTGACCTAATTTAAAACATATCCAAGATCGTAATCAACCAAGCTTTGACGAAAAATATTTAACCAAGTTTGAACTTTGGAAAATGTGTTTTGATGGTAAAAGTAATTAATCAATGAATTGGCATCATGCTCATTGCAGGGACTCCAAGTGTCACTCATGCCCGAAATTCAATTCTCAAAGGTTAACCGAGGATGTTTAGAAATAACTCATCAGTTCAAAATCAATTACTTCAGTCGACAAAATAACACTAACCATTGACACCCAACTTAGGATCAAAATCACCCACTCAGGGATGAGAATTCATCCTCCGATTATGCCGCAATTAGACAACTCAGGCATATCGCGTGTTGAATTTAAAGCAAATATGAATGAGACATCAATTGAGTGGAAATAAAAATTAAATCCAATACTTTTTATCTAAAAGAAAAACTAAATATTATTACCAGAGTAAAAATCGGAAGTGCTCTGTATTTGGGCTAGAAGAAAAACCCTTCTCAGAAAAAGAGCTAGCAAAACCACTAAAGACCCGATATGAAGAAGATGAGACGTACATGAAAATCCTCCCCGTTTCGGTTTTTAAGAAGAAATGGGAGGAGGGTGATTCGGCCAATCTCTCAAAGATCCTCCCCTTTCCCCTTTACGTCTATCACCCATTTAGAGAAAATCTCCGAAAATATCTCCTAAGTTTTGGGTAGTTGAAAATTCTAAATAAATTCCCGTTCCTTGTCGTTTTTACTGAATGTGCCGGTACAAAGATGAGGATGAACTGGTAGAAGAGCTATGTGTTCACGATGAACAAGTAGAAGCAAAGATGAACCGGTAGAAAGATGTTCTGATTGGACAGAACCTCGATGAAGATGTACAAAAAAAGATCAATGAACTGGTATAAGCCCATTCTGTTCAACGATGAACCGGTACAAGCTCTGTTTTAATGCCTGGTGAATCGGCACAAGTCCTGCAGGTACAATATGGCTTTCTCTGCCTTTTTTGCCGCGGTGCCCCTTGTTCGATGTCTGGCTTCTCGAGCTCACTTCCTCAGCACCCACAAAGTATTCTATTGAATCAAAAGTATCATTCTTACACCAGCTTACCTGAAAACACACAGTTTCCTCATAAAACACAAACTCGACTAAAACAAAACATATAATTAACGAGAAAAGCTAAATTGATAGGTTTCAGACATAAAATTATGCAAAATTGGGTACACAACCCCCAACTTCTACTTTGCGAGTCTCTAGCACACAGAAACCACAAATAAATTTTAATCACAAAAACCATTTTCGTAGTTGATCTCGCTTGCATTTAGCATATGCAATAAGCCGTTAAACCACAAGGTTACCCCTAGTGGACGGTGATGAAAATCACAAGACTCACCAGCCGTTGATTCGAATCACCTTTCAAATTCGTACCATTTGGGTCCCCGGCAATGTTGCCAAAAATGCTTCTCCTTAGGTATGGTCGTGTGTGAAATTGCTTCCCAGGCATAGGACATTCTATCGTGTAGTAACTCGGAAAACACCTAGGCCGTCTCCTCAAGGAAACAAGCAAAAATTTGAATGGTGATATGATTCAAAAGAAGCAAACTTCTTTTGTTTTCAAACTTGGTGATGATTGGTTAATACTAAGAAATACTATTAAGATAAATCAGCTAAGCTTTGGATTTTCTCCCATTATGAAAAGGATTCTTGACCTAATTTAAAACATATCCAAGATCGTAATCAACCAAGCTTTGACGAAAAATATTTAACCAAGTTTGAACTTTGGAAAATGTGTTTTGATGGTAAAAGTAATTAATCAATGAATTGGCATCATGCTCATTGCAGGGACTCCAAGTGTCACTCATGCCCGAAATTCAATTCTCAAAGGTTAACCGAGGATGTTTAGAAATAACTCATCAGTTCAAAATCAATTACTTCAGTCGACAAAATAACACTAACCATTGACACCCAACTTAGGATCAAAATCACCCACTCAGGGATGAGAATTCATCCTCCGATTATGCCGCAATTAGACAACTCAGGCATATCGCGTGTTGAATTTAAAGCAAATATGAATGAGACATCAATTGAGTGGAAATAAAAATTAAATCCAATACTTTTTATCTAAAAGAAAAACTAAATATTATTACCAGAGTAAAAATCGGAAGTGCTCTGTATTTGGGCTAGAAGAAAAACCCTTCTCAGAAAAAGAGCTAGCAAAACCACTAAAGACCCGATATGAAGAAGATGAGACGTACATGAAAATCCTCCCCGTTTCGGTTTTTAAGAAGAAATGGGAGGAGGGTGATTCGGCCAATCTCTCAAAGATCCTCCCCTTTCCCCTTTACGTCTATCACCCATTTAGAGAAAATCTCCGAAAATATCTCCTAAGTTTTGGGTAGTTGAAAATTCTAAATAAATTCCCGTTCCTTGTCGTTTTTACTGAATGTGCCGGTACAAAGATGAGGATGAACTGGTAGAAGAGCTATGTGTTCACGATGAACAAGTAGAAGCAAAGATGAACCGGTAGAAAGATGTTCTGATTGGACAGAACCTCGATGAAGATGTACAAAAAAAGATCAATGAACTGGTATAAGCCCATTCTGTTCAACGATGAACCGGTACAAGCTCTGTTTTAATGCCTGGTGAATCGGCACAAGTCCTGCAGGTACAATATGGCTTTCTCTGCCTTTTTTGCCGCGGTGCCCCTTGTTCGATGTCTGGCTTCTCGAGCTCACTTCCTCAGCACCCACAAAGTATTCTATTGAATCAAAAGTATCATTCTTACACCAGCTTACCTGAAAACACACAGTTTCCTCATAAAACACAAACTCGACTAAAACAAAACATATAATTAACGAGAAAAGCTAAATTGATAGGTTTCAGACATAAAATTATGCAAAATTGGGTACACAACCCCCAACTTCTACTTTGCGAGTCTCTAGCACACAGAAACCACAAATAAATTTTAATCACAAAAACCATTTTCGTAGTTGACCTCGCTTGCATTTAGCATATGCAATAAGCCGTTAAACCACAAGGTTACCCCTAGTGGACGGTGATGAAAATCACAAGACTCACCAGCCGTTGATTCGAATCACCTTTCAAATTCGTACCATTTGGGTCCCCGGCAATGTTGCCAAAAATGCTTCTCCTTAGGTATGGTCGTGTGTGAAATTGCTTCCCAAGCATAGGACATTCTATCGTGTAGTAACTCGGAAAACACCTAGGCCGTCTCCTCAAGGAAACAAGCAAAAATTTGAATGGTGATATGATTCAGAAGAAGCAAACTTCTTTTGTTTTCAAACTTGGTGATGATTGGTTAATACTAAGAAATACTATTAAGATAAATCAGCTAAGCTTTGGATTTTCTCCCATTGTGAAAAGGATTCTTGACCTAATTTAAAACATATCCAAGATCGTAATCAACCAAGCTTTGACGAAAAATATTTAACCAAGTTTGAACTTTGGAAAATGTGTTTTGATGGTAAAAGTAATTAATCAATGAATTGGCATCATGCTCATTGCAGGGACTCCAAGTGTCACTCATGCCCGAAATTCAATTCTCAAAGGTTAACCGAGGATGTTTAGAAATAACTCATCAGTTCAAAATCAATTACTTCAGTCGACAAAATAACACTAACCATTGACACCCAACTTAGGATCAAAATCACCCACTCAGGGATGAGAATTCATCCTCCGATTATGCCGCAATTAGACAACTCAGGCATATCGCGTGTTGAATTTAAAGCAAATATGAATGAGACATCAATTGAGTGGAAATAAAAATTAAATCCAATACTTTTTATCTAAAAGAAAAACTAAATATTATTACCAGAGTAAAAATCGGAAGTGCTCTGTATTTGGGCTAGAAGAAAAACCCTTCTCAGAAAAAGAGCTAGCAAAACCACTAAAGACCCGATATGAAGAAGATGAGACGTACATGAAAATCCTCCCCGTTTCGGTTTTTAAGAAGAAATGGGAGGAGGGTGATTCGGCCAATCTCTCAAAGATCCTCCCCTTTCCCCTTTACGTCTATCACCCATTTAGAGAAAATCTCCGAAAATATCTCTTAAGTTTTGGGTAGTTGAAAATTCTAAATAAATTCCCGTTCCTTGTCGTTTTTACTGAATGTGCCGGTACAAAGATGAGGATGAACTGGTAGAAGAGCTATGTGTTCACGATGAACAAGTAGAAGAAAAGATGAACCGGTAGAAAGATGTTCTGATTGGACAGAACCTCGATGAAGATGTACAAAAAAAGATCAATGAACTGGTATAAGCCCATTCTGTTCAACGATGAACCGGTACAAGCTCTGTTTTAATGCCTGGTGAATCGGCACAAGTCCTGCAGGTACAATATGGCTTTCTCTGCCTTTTTTGCCGCGGTGCCCCTTGTTCGATGTCTGGCTTCTCGAGCTCACTTCCTCAGCACCCACAAAGTATTCTATTGAATCAAAAGTATCATTCTTACACCATCTTACCTGAAAACACACAGTTTCCTCATAAAACACAAACTCGACTAAAACAAAACATATAATTAACGAGAAAAGCTAAATTGATAGGTTTCAGACATAAAATTATGCAAAATTGGGTACACAACCCCCAACTTCTACTTTGCGAGTCTCTAGCACACAGAAACCACAAATAAATTTTAATCACAAAAACCATTTTCGTAGTTGATCTCGCTTGCATTTAGCATATGCAATAAGCCGTGAAACCACAAAGTTACCCCTAGTGGACGGTGATGAAAATCACAAGACTCACCAGCCGTTGATTCGAATCACCTTTCAAATTCGTACCATTTGGGTCCCCGGCAATGTTGCCAAAAATGCTTCTCCTTAGGTATGGTCGTGTGTGAAATTGCTTCCCAGGCATAGGACATTCTATCGTGTAGTAACTCGGAAAACACCTAGGCCGTCTCCTCAAGGAAACAAGCAAAAATTTGAATGGTGATATGATTGAAAAGAAGCAAACTTCTTTTGTTTTCAAACTTGGTGATGATTGGTTAATACTAAGAAATACTATTAAGATAAATCAGCTAAGCTTTGGATTTTCTCCCATTGTGAAAAGGATTCTTGACCTAATTTAAAACATATCCAAGATCGTAATCAACCAAGCTTTGACGAAAAATATTTAACCAAGTTTGAACTTTGGAAAATGTGTTTTGATGGTAAAAGTAATTAATCAATGAATTGGCATCATGCTCATTGCAGGGACTCCAAGTGTCACTCATGCCCGAAATTCAATTCTCAAAGGTTAACCGAGGATGTTTAGAAATAACTCATCAGTTCAAAATCAATTACTTCTGTCGACAAAATAACACTAACCATTGACACCCAACTTAGGATCAAAATCACCCACTCAGGGATGAGAATTCATCCTCCGATTATGCCGCAATTAGACAACTCAGGCATATCGCGTGTTGAATTTAAAGCAAATATGAATGAGACATCAATTGAGTGGAAATAAAAATTAAATCCAATACTTTTTATCTAAAAGAAAAACTAAATATTATTACCAGAGTAAAAATCGGAAGTGCTCTGTATTTGGGCTAGAAGAAAAACCCTTCTCAGAAAAAGAGCTAGCAAAACCACTAAAGACCCGATATGAAGAAGATGAGACGTACATGAAAATCCTCCCCGTTTCGGTTTTTAAGAAGAAATGGGAGGAGGGTGATTCGGCCAATCTCTCAAAGATCCTCCCCTTTCCCCTTTACGTCTATCACCCATTTAGAGAAAATCTCCGAAAATATCTCCTAAGTTTTGGGTAGTTGAAAATTCTAAATAAATTCCCGTTCCTTGTCGTTTTTACTGAATGTGCCGGTACAAAGATGAGGATGAACTGGTAGAAGAGCTATGTGTTCACGATGAACAAGTAGAAGCAAAGATGAACCGGTAGAAAGATGTTCTGATTGGACAGAACCTCGATGAAGATGTACAAAAAAAGATCAATGAACTGGTATAAGCCCATTATGTTCAACGATGAACCGGTACAAGCTCTGTTTTAATGCCTGGTGAATCGGCACAAGTCCTGCAGGTACAATATGGCTTTCTCTGCCTTTTTTGCCGCGGTGCCCCTTGTTCGATGTCTGGCTTCTCGAGCTCACTTCCTCAGCACCCACAAAGTATTCTATTGAATCAAAAGTATCATTCTTACACCAGCTTACCTGAAAACACACAGTTTCCTCATAAAACACAAACTCGACTAAAACAAAACATATAATTAACGAGAAAAGCTAAATTGATAGGTTTCAGACATAAAATTATGCAAAATTGGGTACACAACCCCCAACTTCTACTTTGCGAGTCTCTAGCACACAGAAACCACAAATAAATTTTAATCACAAAAACCATTTTCGTAGTTGATCTCGCTTGCATTTAGCATATGCAATAAGCCGTTAAACCACAAGGTTACCCCTAGTGGACGGTGATGAAAATCACAAGACTCACCAGCCGTTGATTCGAATCACCTTTCAAATTTGTACCATTTGGGTCCCCGGCAATGTTGCCAAAAATGTTTCTCCTTAGGTATGGTCGTGTGTGAAATTGCTTCCCAGGCATAGGACATTCTATCGTGTAGTAACTCGGAAAACACCTAGGCCGTCTCCTCAAGGAAACAAGCAAAAATTTGAATGGTGATATGATTCAAAAGAAGCAAACTTCTTTTGTTTTCAAACTTGGTGATGATTGGTTAATACTAAGAAATACTATTAAGATAAATCAGCTAAGCTTTGGATTTTCTCCCATTGTGAAAAGGATTCTTGACCTAATTTAAAACATATCCAAGATCGTAATCAACCAAGCTTTGACGAAAAATATTTAACCAAGTTTGAACTTTGGAAAATGTGTTTTGATGGTAAAAGTAATTAATCAATGAATTGGCATCATGCTCATTGCAGGGACTCCAAGTGTCACTCATGCCCGAAATTCAATTCTCAAAGGTTAACCGAGGATGTTTAGAAATAACTCATCAGTTCAAAATCAATTACTTCAGTCGACAAAATAACACTAACCAGTGACACCCAACTTAGGATCAAAATCACCCACTCAGGGATGAGAATTCATCCTCCGATTATGCCGCAATTAGACAACTCAGGCATATCGCGTGTTGAATTTAAAGCAAATATGAATGAGACATCAATTGAGTGGAAATAAAAATTAAATCCAATACTTTTTATCTAAAAGAAAAACTAAATATTATTACCAGAGTAAAAATCGGAAGTGCTCTGTATTTGGGCTAGAAGAAAAACCCTTCTCAGAAAAAGAGCTAGCAAAACCACTAAAGACCCGATATGAAGAAGATGAGATGATTCGCACTTTTTAGTGTGTCAGAATTATATTATTATATTACACCCAAGTATAAGTGGTCGAATTGTAGTTTTCTTGGTTTTTGAGTCCAAGTATCGATCCCACAGAGAGTTTTAGTAATTAAAATAAAATAAAATAAATAAAATAAAAATAAAGCAATAAAAAGGTTGTTTGGAGTAGTTTGATGTTTGATTGCTTGTGGTGTGAGCTTAGTCTAATGACGGTGTTAAAAACTTGATTCTAAAACAACAGGTGGAATAAAGGTGCAGAAATAAAATGCGTAAGTAACACAGATTAATGACAGAAATATAAAAGATATCCTTCAGTTCAAGGATCCCACATGCTTTACATCGGTCTTGTTACGGAATTGCTACCTCACATCAGTTAACTTCCATTTTACTGGCAAGCTAACCGGCAGGTCTGATGTATATATATATTATAACACAGCTGCTTCTTAGGCTACACTGGGTATATTTATGTCAAATGATTAACCCAAGCAAACCAGAAGGACAAGCCCTTCATGAGGAATACTTGAGTTATTCACTTGATCTCATGATTGCAAATACGTATATATATATATTAAACCATAACACAGCTGCTTCTTAGGCTACACCGGTGGTAATATATAGCACAGTTGCTTCTTAGGCTACACTGGGCTTAGATGTTCCAATTGATTAATTCAAGTAAAATCCGCAGGTGGTACAGACTATCTTCCGGCGACTTGTCAGGTCAACCGGTGGTAGTTAATCATAATACAACTGCTTCTTAGGCTACACTGTATTTAGATATATCACCCAGAAAGTGAAGTTACTTGAGCGGCATACTTGAATTATTCAATAGGTTATCTTGTAATATTTATATATATATATATATATATATATATAGACAGTAGAACTTCCTCAGCGTTCCAGTGTAGGACTAGCCATACTGAGAGGATCACCGGGGTTATTCCAGCAGGCAATATTATTATATATATAGTAATACCAGGCGTCAGTGGAACTTCCTCAGCATTTCGGTGGAAACGCCGGGGTCATTCTAGCTGGCCCGTCTTGTATATACATAATACTACCAGGCGTCAGTGGAACTTCCTCAGCATTCCAGTGGAGGATTAACCATACCGGTAGGAACGCCGGGGTCATTCTAGCTGGCCCGTCTTGTATATATAATAAACGTATACATAAAACATCAGCAATTCCAAAAAACAGATCAATATTATACATGTGTTCCCCTCGAACCGGAGGATATACGGAACTACTCACGCTCCATTGCTATAGACAAGCAAGGAGAGCTAGCAGTTGTCATTACAGCAAAAAGGAAAGTGCGGAATTTAAATGTCTTTCGCAGGGAACGATTGAAACACAGCCACTCTTATAATCAGTTAAGATGAAAAAGTGGCGGCAGTTCAACTATTCGAATTGAAAGCTACACAAAAACTATAAAAGTACAGGACTTATGACTGAAGTATAACACGGACCGGAGTGTATTTTCTCTTCTCTTTTCTTTCTCTCTTTTTCTCTCTTCAGAACTTCAGAACTTCAGAATCTCTCTCAGATCTCTCTGTTTCTCTCTTCTTTTCTGCCTCAGTCCGGCCGTAGGAAATGCAGAAGAAGCTGCAGTATTTATAGGCAAATGAAGGCAAGTGGGGGAAGGGATGAGGCTGAGTCTGACAAGGGTGACCGTCCGGACGTCAGTCCCACCGTCCGGACGGTGGTGCTTTGCTGGAAACGGCCACTTGCATGCATGCTGAGTCTTCACGTTGGGTAATTACACTTTGGCCTTCATTCTTTACATTCCCTTGACATTGCTCCCTTGGTCTTGCGTTATTTCAGCATTTGTCCTGCAACTTTGAGATAAAATGTTATAACTAGTATTATTCCCGCACAAACCCTAATTCACTCTAAGTACTAATTCTTAGTGCATTTGTTATACTAATTCAAGTTTTTTGATTTTTGAATTTACACACAATTTAGGGTTAATCACACCCCCTAACTTAAACTTTACTAGTCCCTAGTAAAATAAAAAGAAAATATAATACAAGTGGGGTAAAATCATTTTCGTAGATTTTTGTTCGATTGCATTTAGCATATGCAATAAGCCATTAAACCCCTAGGTGATCCCTAGTGGACGAGTTGTGTCTCGTGAAGGTTTCCAGTGAAGCTACCTACAAACTTCAGTAATTAGGAATGCATATTCCATATTTTTCACATGCATGCTTAAGATGATATTTCTTCTGTCTTGCTAGAATGCTTCCTTTTTCTGATCACCTTGAGAGAATCATATGTTGGGTGTAGTATTATCTATATATATTTTTATGAAAACTTGTGTGTGTGTGTAGTGATGTTTTTATTTTCAGAAATCACTTGAATAATATTACCCTCTTTCATGGTAGTCTTGATGTCAATCCTTCCCTGGAATACACTCAGTAAGAATAGCACACATGTTATAGTGACTGTTCTCATATTTTTACATGTGATTAGAATATTGATAACAAAACAAATTATTGCACATGTAATAGAAAGGAGCGGTTATGTTAAATAAACTGGAAATTGACATAATCTCATGAAAGAATATTAACACTGTATTAAATATATTATTAACATTTTCCTTTTTAGATTGCTAGAATGGATGCAAATATATGATTTCTGGAATCAAAAAGGACTTTTATTAGGTTGTATTGTGGCCATTGGGTTTAGAGTTTAAGAAACGACGTTTATGGGGTTCAAAAGCTACCTTTTGGCATTCCTCTTAAAACTTTATGTATTCTTTCCATTTTTTTTTTTTTTTTTTCACTTTCTTGGCTCTCTCTTTTTTCATTTTTCACTTTCTTGGCGAGTGCATTTTATGCTCCATCTCGCTTTTTGTTGAACGGGTGCGTTTTACGCTCCATCCAGTTCTCAACTCATGCTTTTTTTTTTTTTTTTTTTTTTTTTTTTTTTTTTTTTTTTTTTTTTTTAGTGCATTTTATGCTCCATCTCACTTTTTTGGTATCCTGTTGATTTAAAAGAGGGTGCAAGAAAATTATGTAGCTCAGGTAGGTTTAACATATTTTTATCTGGCTCGGGTCTTTTTCAGGTTTCATGAAAAGAGTTTATACTATTTTAGGCTCAAACATGGTTGACTAATGATATAATTTTGTAAAAGAAATGTTTAAGGCTCAAAATTAATCAAACATGGCCTAAGATCATTTTCCAGAAATCCTATATTTGTATTCTTTCTAGATAAATAATTAAGGGCAATGTATATAATATATTTCAAGACGTGCTAATCAAAGCAAATATAATGAGATTATTCAAAGAAAAGTTACCGCTGAATCGAAGATTCGTAGTTGAGTAGATGTAGCATTTCTCTCCAAGGAAGAATGGCTCTAATTCTGCATTTGGTTTTTACATCTCCACTATATATAGAAAGAGTGTAGTATTTTGCATGGTTTTCAAAAAAAAAAAAAAACATCTGTTTGTGCTGCTAAGGTTAAGTTCGAATAAAAATATTGAGATAACGTACAGCTAAAATATAAAAGTCTCATGAGATCAGATTGAGAGTATTTTCGCAAGGCATTAGAATATAATCCTAATCTAACTGTGAATTATATGAAGTATACTTCCTACTTTAGCAATGTATGCTCTCATTTTAAAACATACTGAAAATTAAAACATATTAGTTCAAACATAAACATATAAGCAAAATTTAACTAAGTTCAAATCACACAAACATAAAAAACATAAAACATAACTTTAAGTTTTAAGTGCAGAAATTGAAAGTGCATAAAATAAAACGGTGAGTGAAAGAAAGCAGTGTTTCCAGTAGAATCCCCTGGTCTTCAAGAAGTTGAAGGACCTCCTCCAAAATGCTGTCTCAGTAGCTCCCACATTTTTGTTTGGTTTTTCTCATAGTCTTCTATTTTTCGGCTCATTTGAGTGATAGTGTCTTCCAATCCTAGCAGAATCTGTCTGTCTGTCCTGTCATCCACTGGGATGTATGGTTGCTCTTCTGGTATCTGCTGTTCGGGTGGAATGAATGCTTCAGGAGGTTGGATTGGTTGTTCTTGTGGTTCGGGTGGTACTTCCTGTTGAGCTGCTGGTTGAGCATCTGGTTGTATTTCTGGCTGAGCTCCATGGCTTTTTCTCAATGAAGTTTTATCTAATGGCCCATAATGATCCACAGTCTTCCATAGCGGATCAATGATCACATCATTGTTCCTGCATAATTGAGATACTAGCATAGCATATGGAAGTGAAGGCTTCTTATCTCCTATAGTCAGGATCATCTGGTCCATGATCAGATTCGGCAAGTCTATGGTATGTCCCATTCCAAAGGCATATAAAAAATAAGCTTGCTCAGTATATATTTGATTTTTCTGGGCTCGAGGTAGCAAATTGTACACTGTTATCATATTTAGGATGCGATACTTGTTTGTCAGGCTTCCTTGTTTAATGTAACTATTTGGGCGCCAAAAACTTGATTCGCACTTTTTAGTGTGTCAGAATTATATTATTATATTACACCCAAGTATAAGTGGTCGAATTGTAGTTTTCTTGGTTTTTGAGTCCAAGTATCGATCCCACAGAGAGTTTTAGTAATTAAAATAAAATAAAATAAATAAAATAAAAATAAAGCAATAAAAAGGTTGTTTGGAGTAGTTTGATGTTTGATTGCTTGTGGTGTGAGCTTAGTCTAATGACGGTGTTAAAAACTTGATTCTAAAACAACAGGTGGAATAAAGGTGCAGAAATAAAATGCGTAAGTAACACAGATTAATGACAGAAATATAAAAGATATCCTTCAGTTCAAGGATCCCACATGCTTTACATCGGTCTTGTTACGGAATTGCTACCTCACATCAGTTAACTTCCATTTTACTGGCAAGCTAACCGGCAGGTCTGATGTATATATATATTATAACACAGCTGCTTCTTAGGCTACACTGGGTATATTTATGTCAAATGATTAACCCAAGCAAACCAGAAGGACAAGCCCTTCATGAGGAATACTTGAGTTATTCACTTGATCTCATGATTGCAAATACGTATATATATATATTAAACCATAACACAGCTGCTTCTTAGGCTACACCGGTGGTAATATATAGCACAGTTGCTTCTTAGGCTACACTGGGCTTAGATGTTCCAATTGATTAATTCAAGTAAAATCCGCAGGTGGTACAGACTATCTTCCGGCGACTTGTCAGGTCAACCGGTGGTAGTTAATCATAATACAACTGCTTCTTAGGCTACACTGTATTTAGATATATCACCCAGAAAGTGAAGTTACTTGAGCGGCATACTTGAATTATTCAATAGGTTATCTTGTAATATTTATATATATATATATATATATATATATAGACAGTAGAACTTCCTCAGCGTTCCAGTGTAGGACTAGCCATACTGAGAGGATCACCGGGGTTATTCCAGCAGGCAATATTATTATATATATAGTAATACCAGGCGTCAGTGGAACTTCCTCAGCATTTCGGTGGAAACGCCGGGGTCATTCTAGCTGGCCCGTCTTGTATATACATAATACTACCAGGCGTCAGTGGAACTTCCTCAGCATTCCAGTGGAGGATTAACCATACCGGTAGGAACGCCGGGGTCATTCTAGCTGGCCCGTCTTGTATATATAATAAACGTATACATAAAACATCAGCAATTCCAAAAAACAGATCAATATTATACATGTGTTCCCCTCGAACCGGAGGATATACGGAACTACTCACGCTCCATTGCTATAGACAAGCAAGGAGAGCTAGCAGTTGTCATTACAGCAAAAAGGAAAGTGCGGAATTTAAATGTCTTTCGCAGGGAACGATTGAAACACAGCCACTCTTATAATCAGTTAAGATGAAAAAGTGGCGGCAGTTCAACTATTCGAATTGAAAGCTACACAAAAACTATAAAAGTACAGGACTTATGACTGAAGTATAACACGGACCGGAGTGTATTTTCTCTTCTCTTTTCTTTCTCTCTTTTTCTCTCTTCAGAACTTCAGAACTTCAGAATCTCTCTCAGATCTCTCTGTTTCTCTCTTCTTTTCTGCCTCAGTCCGGCCGTAGGAAATGCAGAAGAAGCTGCAGTATTTATAGGCAAATGAAGGCAAGTGGGGGAAGGGATGAGGCTGAGTCTGACAAGGGTGACCGTCCGGACGGCAGTCCCACCGTCCGGACGGTGGTGCTTTGCTGGAAACGGCCACTTGCATGCATGCTGAGTCTTCACGTTGGGTAATTACACTTTGGCCTTCATTCTTTACATTCCCTTGACATTGCTCCCTTGGTCTTGCGTTATTTCAGCATTTGTCCTGCAACTTTGAGATAAAATGTTATAACTAGTATTATTCCCGCACAAACCCTAATTCACTCTAAGTACTAATTCTTAGTGCATTTGTTATACTAATTCAAGTTTTTTGATTTTTGAATTTACACACAATTTAGGGTTAATCATGAGACGTACATGAAAATCCTCCCCGTTTCGGTTTTTAAGAAGAAATGGGAGGAGGGTGATTCGGCCAATCTCTCAAAGATCCTCCCCTTTCCCCTTTACGTCTATCACCCATTTAGAGAAAATCTCCGAAAATATCTCCTAAGTTTTGGGTAGTTGAAAATTCTAAATAAATTCCCGTTCCTTGTCGTTTTTACTGAATGTGCCGGTACAAAGATGAGGATGAACTGGTAGAAGAGCTATGTGTTCACGATGAACAAGTAGAAGCAAAGATGAACCGGTAGAAAGATGTTCTGATTGGACAGAACCTCGATGAAGATGTACAAAAAAAGATCAATGAACTGGTATAAGCCCATTCTGTTCAACGATGAACCGGTACAAGCTCTGTTTTAATGCATGGTGAATCGGCACAAGTCCTGCAGGTACAATATGGCTTTCTCTGCCTTTTTTGCCGCGGTGCCCCTTGTTCGATGTCTGGCTTCTCGAGCTCACTTCCTCAGCACCCACAAAGTATTCTATTGAATCAAAAGTATCATTCTTACACCAGCTTACCTGAAAACACACAGTTTCCTCATAAAACACAAACTCGACTAAAACAAAACATATAATTAACGAGAAAAGCTAAATTGATAGGTTTCAGACATAAAATTATGCAAAATTGGGTACACAACCCCCAACTTCTACTTTGCGAGTCTCTAGCACACAGAAACCACAAATAAATTTTAATCACAAAAACCATTTTCGTAGTTGATCTCGCTTGCATTTAGCATATGCAATAAGCCGTTAAACCACAAGGTTACCCCTAGTGGACGGTGGTGAAAATCACAAGACTCACCAGCCGTTGATTCGAATCACCTTTCAAATTCGTACCATTTGGGTCCCCGGCAATGTTGCCAAAAATGCTTCTCCTTAGGTATGGTCGTGTGTGAAATTGCTTCCCAGGCATAGGACATTCTATCGTGTAGTAACTCGGAAAACACCTAGGCCGTCTCCTCAAGGAAACAAGCAAAAATTTGAATGGTGATATGATTGAAAAGAAGCAAACTTCTTTTGTTTTCAAACTTGGTGATGATTGGTTAATACTAAGAAATACTATTAAGATAAATCAGCTAAGCTTTGGATTTTCTCCCATTGTGAAAAGGATTCTTGACCTAATTTAAAACATATCCAAGATCGTAATCAACCAAGCTTTGACGAAAAATATTTAACCAAGTTTGAACTTTGGAAAATGTGTTTTGATGGTAAAAGTAATTAATCAATGAATTGGCATCATGCTCATTGCAGGGACTCCAAGTGTCACTCATGCCCGAAATTCAATTCTCAAAGGTTAACTGAGGATGTTTAGAAATAACTCATCAGTTCAAAATCAATTACTTCAGTCGACAAAATAACACTAACCATTGACACCCAACTTAGGATCAAAATCACCCACTCAGGGATGAGAATTCATCCTCCGATTATGCCGCAATTAGACAACTCAGGCATATCGCGTGTTGAATTTAAAGCAAATATGAATGAGACATCAATTGAGTGGAAATAAAAATTAAATCCAATACTTTTTATCTAAAAGAAAAACTAAATATTATTACCAGAGTAAAAATCGGAAGTGCTCTGTATTTGGGCTAGAAGAAAAACCCTTCTCAGAAAAAGAGCTAGCAAAACCACTAAAGACCCGATATGAAGAAGATGAGACGTACATGAAAATCCTCCCCGTTTCGGTTTTTAAGAAGAAATGGGAGGAGGGTGATTCGGCCAATCTCTCAAAGATCCTCCCCTTTCCCCTTTACGTCTATCACCCATTTAGAGAAAATCTCCGAAAATATCTCCTAAGTTTTGGGTAGTTGAAAATTCTAAATAAATTCCCGTTCCTTGTCGTTTTTACTGAATGTGCCGGTACAAAGATGAGGATGAACTGGTAGAAGAGCTATGTGTTCACGATGAACAAGTAGAAGCAAAGATGAACCGGTAGAAAGATGTTCTGATTGGACAGAACCTCGATGAAGATGTACAAAAAAAGATCAATGAACTGGTATAAGCCCATTATGTTCAACGATGAACCGGTACAAGCTCTGTTTTAATGCCTGGTGAATCGGCACAAGTCCTGCAGGTACAATATGGCTTTCTCTGCCTTTTTTGCCGCGGTGCCCCTTGTTCGATGTCTGGCTTCTCGAGCTCACTTCCTCAGCACCCACAAAGTATTCTATTGAATCAAAAGTATCATTCTTACACCAGCTTACCTGAAAACACACAGTTTCCTCATAAAACACAAACTCGACTAAAACAAAACATATAATTAACGAGAAAAGCTAAATTGATAGGTTTCAGACATAAAATTATGCAGAATTGGGTACACAACCCCCAACTTCTACTTTGCGAGTCTCTAGCACACAGAAACCACAAATAAATTTTAATCACAAAAACCATTTTCGTAGTTGATCTCGCTTGCATTTAGCATATGCAATAAGCCGTTAAACCACAAGGTTACCCCTAGTGGACGGTGATGAAAATCACAAGACTCACCAGCCGTTGATTCGAATCACCTTTCAAATTTGTACCATTTGGGTCCCCGGCAATGTTGCCAAAAATGTTTCTCCTTAGGTATGGTCGTGTGTGAAATTGCTTCCCAGGCATAGGACATTCTATCGTGTAGTAACTCGGAAAACACCTAGGCCGTCTCCTCAAGGAAACAAGCAAAAATTTGAATGGTGATATGATTCAAAAGAAGCAAACTTCTTTTGTTTTCAAACTTGGTGATGATTGGTTAATACTAAGAAATACTATTAAGATAAATCAGCTAAGCTTTGGATTTTCTCCCATTGTGAAAAGGATTCTTGACCTAATTTAAAACATATCCAAGATCGTAATCAACCAAGCTTTGACGAAAAATATTTAACCAAGTTTGAACTTTGGAAAATGTGTTTTGATGGTAAAAGTAATTAATCAATGAATTGGCATCATGCTCATTGCAGGGACTCCAAGTGTCACTCATGCCCGAAATTCAATTCTCAAAGGTTAACCGAGGATGTTTAGAAATAACTCATCAGTTCAAAATCAATTACTTCAGTCGACAAAATAACACTAACCAGTGACACCCAACTTAGGATCAAAATCACCCACTCAGGGATGAGAATTCATCCTCCGATTATGCCGCAATTAGACAACTCAGGCATATCGCGTGTTGAATTTAAAGCAAATATGAATGAGACATCAATTGAGAGGAAATAAAAATTAAATCCAATACTTTTTATCTAAAAGAAAAACTAAATATTATTACCAGAGTAAAAATCGGAAGTGCTCTGTATTTGGGCTAGAAGAAAAACCCTTCTCAGAAAAAGAGCTAGCAAAACCACTAAAGACCCGATATGAAGAAGATGAGACGTACATGAAAATCCTCCCCGTTTCGGTTTTTAAGAAGAAATGGGAGGAGGGTGATTCGGCCAATCTCTCAAAGATCCTCCCCTTTCCCCTTTACGTCTATCACCCATTTAGAGAAAATCTCCGAAAATATCTCCTAAGTTTTGGGTAGTTGAAAATTCTAAATAAATTCCCGTTCCTTGTCGTTTTTACTGAATGTGCCGGTACAAAGATGAGGATGAACTGGTAGAAGAGCTATGTGTTCACGATGAACAAGTAGAAGCAAAGATGAACCGGTAGAAAGATGTTCTGATTGGACAGAACCTCGATGAAGATGTACAAAAAAAGATCAATGAACTGGTATAAGCCCATTCTGTTCAACGATGAACCGGTACAAGCTCTGTTTTAATGCATGGTGAATCGGCACAAGTCCTGCAGGTACAATATGGCTTTCTCTGCCTTTTTTGCCGCGGTGCCCCTTGTTCGATGTCTGGCTTCTCGAGCTCACTTCCTCAGCACCCACAAAGTATTCTATTGAATCAAAAGTATCATTCTTACACCAGCTTACCTGAAAACACACAGTTTCCTCATAAAACACAAACTCGACTAAAACAAAACATATAATTAACGAGAAAAGCTAAATTGATAGGTTTCAGACATAAAATTATGCAAAATTGGGTACACAACCCCCAACTTCTACTTTGCGAGTCTCTAGCACACAGAAACCACAAATAAATTTTAATCACAAAAACCATTTTCGTAGTTGATCTCGCTTGCATTTAGCATATGCAATAAGCCGTTAAACCACAAGGTTACCCCTAGTGGACGGTGATGAAAATCACAAGACTCACCAGCCGTTGATTCGAATCACCTTTCAAATTCGTACCATTTGGGTCCCCGGCAATGTTGCCAAAAATGCTTCTCCTTAGGTATGGTCGTGTGTGAAATTGCTTCCCAGGCATAGGACATTCTATCGTGTAGTAACTCGGAAAACACCTAGGCCGTCTCCTCAAGGAAACAAGCAAAAATTTGAATGGTGATATGATTGAAAAGAAGCAAACTTCTTTTGTTTTCAAACTTGGTGATGATTGGTTAATACTAAGAAATACTATTAAGATAAATCAGCTAAGCTTTGGATTTTCTCCCATTGTGAAAAGGATTCTTGACCTAATTTAAAACATATCCAAGATCGTAATCAACCAAGCTTTGACGAAAAATATTTAACCAAGTTTGAACTTTGGAAAATGTGTTTTGATGGTAAAAGTAATTAATCAATGAATTGGCATCATGCTCATTGCAGGGACTCCAAGTGTCACTCATGCCCGAAATTCAATTCTCAAAGGTTAACTGAGGATGTTTAGAAATAACTCATCAGTTCAAAATCAATTACTTCAGTCGACAAAATAACACTAACCATTGACACCCAACTTAGGATCAAAATCACCCACTCAGGGATGAGAATTCATCCTCCGATTATGCCGCAATTAGACAACTCAGGCATATCGCGTGTTGAATTTAAAGCAAATATGAATGAGACATCAATTGAGTGGAAATAAAAATTAAATCCAATACTTTTTATCTAAAAGAAAAACTAAATATTATTACCAGAGTAAAAATCGGAAGTGCTCTGTATTTGGGCTAGAAGAAAAACCCTTCTCAGAAAAAGAGCTAGCAAAACCACTAAAGACCCGATATGAAGAAGATGAGACGTACATGAAAATCCTCCCCGTTTCGGTTTTTAAGAAGAAATGGGAGGAGGGTGATTCGGCCAATCTCTCAAAGATCCTCCCCTTTCCCCTTTACGTCTATCACCCATTTAGAGAAAATCTCCGAAAATATCTCCTAAGTTTTGGGTAGTTGAAAATTCTAAATAAATTCCCGTTCCTTGTCGTTTTTACTGAATGTGCCGGTACAAAGATGAGGATGAACTGGTAGAAGAGCTATGTGTTCACGATGAACAAGTAGAAGCCAAGATGAACCGGTAGAAAGATGTTTTGATTGGACAGAACCTCGATGAAGATGTACAAAAAAAGATCAATGAACTGGTATAAGCCCATTATGTTCAACGATGAACCGGTACAAGCTCTGTTTTAATGCCTGGTGAATCGGCACAAGTCCTGCAGGTACAATATGGCTTTCTCTGCCTTTTTTGCCGCGGTGCCCCTTGTTCGATGTCTGGCTTCTCGAGCTCACTTCCTCAGCACCCACAAAGTATTCTATTGAATCAAAAGTATCATTCTTACACCAGCTTACCTGAAAACACACAGTTTCCTCATAAAACACAAACTCGACTAAAACAAAACATATAATTAACGAGAAAAGCTAAATTGATAGGTTTCAGACATAAAATTATGCAGAATTGGGTACACAACCCCCAACTTCTACTTTGCGAGTCTCTAGCACACAGAAACCACAAATAAATTTTAATCACAAAAACCATTTTCGTAGTTGATCTCGTTTGCATTTAGCATATGCAATAAGCCGTTAAACCACAAGGTTACCCCTAGTGGACGGTGATGAAAATCACAAGACTCACCAGCCGTTGATTCGAATCACCTTTCAAATTCGTACCATTTGGGTCCCCGGCAATGTTGCCAAAAATGTTTCTCCTTAGGTATGGTCGTGTGTGAAATTGCTTCCCAGGCATAGGACATTCTATCGTGTAGTAACTCGGAAAACACCTAGGCCGTCTCCTCAAGGAAACAAGCAAAAATTTGAATGGTGATATGATTCAAAAGAAGCAAACTTCTTTTGTTTTCAAACTTGGTGATGATTGGTTAATACTAAGAAATACTATTAAGATAAATCAGCTAAGCTTTGGATTTTCTCCCATTGTGAAAAGGATTCTTGACCTAATTTAAAACATATCCAAGATCGTAATCAACCAAGCTTTGACGAAAAATATTTAACCAAGTTTGAACTTTGGAAAATGTGTTTTGATGGTAAAAGTAATTAATCAATGAATTGGCATCATGCTCATTGCAGGGACTCCAAGTGTCACTCATGCCCGAAATTCAATTCTCAAAGGTTAACCGAGGATGTTTAGAAATAACTCATCAGTTCAAAATCAATTACTTCAGTCGACAAAATAACACTAACCAGTGACACCCAACTTAGGATCAAAATCACCCACTCAGGGATGAGAATTCATCCTCCGATTATGCCGCAATTAGACAACTCAGGCATATCGCGTGTTGAATTTAAAGCAAATATGAATGAGACATCAATTGAGTGGAAATAAAAATTAAATCCAATACTTTTTATCTAAAAGAAAAACTAAATATTATTACCAGAGTAAAAATCGGAAGTGCTCTGTATTTGGGCTAGAAGAAAAACCCTTCTCAGAAAAAGAGCTAGCAAAACCACTAAAGACCCGATATGAAGAAGATGAGACGTACATGAAAATCCTCCCCGTTTCGGTTTTTAAGAAGAAATGGGAGGAGGGTGATTCGGCCAATCTCTCAAAGATCCTCCCCTTTCCCCTTTACGTCTATCACCCATTTAGAGAAAATCTCCGAAAATATCTCCTAAGTTTTGGGTAGTTGAAAATTCTAAATAAATTCCCGTTCCTTGTCGTTTTTACTGAATGTGCCGGTACAAAGATGAGGATGAACTGGTAGAAGAGCTATGTGTTCACGATGAACAAGTAGAAGCAAAGATGAACCGGAAGAAAGATGTTCTGATTGGACAGAACCTCGATGAAGATGTACAAAAAAAGATCAATGAACTGGTATAAGCCCATTCTGTTCAACGATGAACCGGTACAAGCTCTGTTTTAATGCATGGTGAATCGGCACAAGTCCTGCAGGTACAATATGGCTTTCTCTGCCTTTTTTGCCGCGGTGCCCCTTGTTCGATGTCTGGCTTCTCGAGCTCACTTCCTCAGCACCCACAAAGTATTCTATTGAATCAAAAGTATCATTCTTACACCAGCTTACCTGAAAACACACAGTTTCCTCATAAAACACAAACTCGACTAAAACAAAACATATAATTAACGAGAAAAGCTAAATTGATAGGTTTCAGACATAAAATTATGCAAAATTGGGTACACAACCCCCAACTTCTACTTTGCGAGTCTCTAGCACACAGAAACCACAAATAAATTTTAATCACAAAAACCATTTTCGTAGTTGATCTCGCTTGCATTTAGCATATGCAATAAGCCGTTAAACCACAAGGTTACCCCTAGTGGACGGTGATGAAAATCACAAGACTCACCAGCCGTTGATTCGAATCACCTTTCAAATTCGTACCATTTGGGTCCCCGGCAATGTTGCCAAAAATGCTTCTCCTTAGGTATGGTCGTGTGTGAAATTGCTTCCCAGGCATAGGACATTCTATCGTGTAGTAACTCGGAAAACACCTAGGCCGTCTCCTCAAGGAAACAAGCAAAAATTTGAATGGTGATATGATTGAAAAGAAGCAAACTTCTTTTGTTTTCAAACTTGGTGATGATTGGTTAATACTAAGAAATACTATTAAGATAAATCAGCTAAGCTTTGGATTTTCTCCCATTGTGAAAAGGATTCTTGACCTAATTTAAAACATATCCAAGATCGTAATCAACCAAGCTTTGACGAAAAATATTTAACCAAGTTTGAACTTTGGAAAATGTGTTTTGATGGTAAAAGTAATTAATCAATGAATTGGCATCATGCTCATTGCAGGGACTCCAAGTGTCACTCATGCCCGAAATTCAATTCTCAAAGGTTAACTGAGGATGTTTAGAAATAACTCATCAGTTCAAAATCAATTACTTCAGTCGACAAAATAACACTAACCATTGACACCCAACTTAGGATCAAAATCACCCACTCAGGGATGAGAATTCATCCTCCGATTATGCCGCAATTAGACAACTCAGGCATATCGCGTGTTGAATTTAAAGCAAATATGAATGAGACATCAATTGAGTGGAAATAAAAATTAAATCCAATACTTTTTATCTAAAAGAAAAACTAAATATTATTACCAGAGTAAAAATCGGAAGTGCTCTGTATTTGGGCTAGAAGAAAAACCCTTCTCAGAAAAAGAGCTAGCAAAACCACTAAAGACCCGATATGAAGAAGATGAGACGTACATGAAAATCCTCCCCGTTTCGGTTTTTAAGAAGAAATGGGAGGAGGGTGATTCGGCCAATCTCTCAAAGATCCTCCCCTTTCCCCTTTACGTCTATCACCCATTTAGAGAAAATCTCCGAAAATATCTCTTAAGTTTTGGGTAGTTGAAAATTCTAAATAAATTCCCGTTCCTTGTCGTTTTTACTGAATGTGCCGGTACAAAGATGAGGATGAACTGGTAGAAGAGCTATGTGTTCACGATGAACAAGTAGAAGAAAAGATGAACCGGTAGAAAGATGTTCTGATTGGACAGAACCTCGATGAAGATGTACAAAAAAAGATCAATGAACTGGTATAAGCCCATTCTGTTCAACGATGAACCGGTACAAGCTCTGTTTTAATGCCTGGTGAATCGGCACAAGTCCTGCAGGTACAATATGGCTTTCTCTGCCTTTTTTGCCGCGGTGCCCCTTGTTCGATGTCTGGCTTCTCGAGCTCACTTCCTCAGCACCCACAAAGTATTCTATTGAATCAAAAGTATCATTCTTACACCATCTTACCTGAAAACACACAGTTTCCTCATAAAACACAAACTCGACTAAAACAAAACATATAATTAACGAGAAAAGCTAAATTGATAGGTTTCAGACATAAAATTATGCAAAATTGGGTACACAACCCCCAACTTCTACTTTGCGAGTCTCTAGCACACAGAAACCACAAATAAATTTTAATCACAAAAACCATTTTCGTAGTTGATCTCGCTTGCATTTAGCATATGCAGTAAGCCGTGAAACCACAAGGTTACCCCTAGTGGACGGTGATGAAAATCACAAGACTCACCAGCCGTTGATTCGAATCACCTATCAAATTCGTACCATTTGGGTCCCCGGCAATGTTGCCAAAAATGCTTCTCCTTAGGTATGGTCGTGTGTGAAATTGCTTCCCAGGCATAGGACATTCTATCGTGTAGTAACTCGGAAAACACCTAGGCCGTCTCCTCAAGGAAACAAGCAAAAATTTGAATGGTGATATGATTGAAAAGAAGCAAACTTCTTTTGTTTTCAAACTTGGTGATGATTGGTTAATACTAAGAAATACTATTAAGATAAATCAGCTAAGCTTTGGATTTTCTCCCATTGTGAAAAGGATTCTTGACCTAATTTAAAACATATCCAAGATCGTAATCAACCAAGCTTTGACGAAAAATATTTAACCAAGTTTGAACTTTGGAAAATGTGTTTTGATGGTAAAAGTAATTAATCAATGAATTGGCATCATGCTCATTGCAGGGACTCCAAGTGTCACTCATGCCCGAAATTCAATTCTCAAAGGTTAACCGAGGATGTTTAGAAATAACTCATCAGTTCAAAATCAATTACTTCTGTCGACAAAATAACACTAACCATTGACACCCAACTTAGGATCAAAATCACCCACTCAGGGATGAGAATTCATCCTCCGATTATGCCGCAATTAGACAACTCAGGCATATCGCGTGTTGAATTTAAAGCAAATATGAATGAGACATCAATTGAGTGGAAATAAAAATTAAATCCAATACTTTTTATCTAAAAGAAAAACTAAATATTATTACCAGAGTAAAAATCGGAAGTGCTCTGTATTTGGGCTAGAAGAAAAACCCTTCTCAGAAAAAGAGCTAGCAAAACCACTAAAGACCCGATATGAAGAAGATGAGACGTACATGAAAATCCTCCCCGTTTCGGTTTTTAAGAAGAAATGGGAGGAGGGTGATTCGGCCAATCTCTCAAAGATCCTCCCCTTTCCCCTTTACGTCTATCACCCATTTAGAGAAAATCTCCGAAAATATCTCCTAAGTTTTGGGTAGTTGAAAATTCTAAATAAATTCCCGTTCCTTGTCGTTTTTACTGAATGTGCCGGTACAAAGATGAGGATGAACTGGTAGAAGAGCTATGTGTTCACGATGAACAAGTAGAAACAAAGATGAACCGGTAGAAAGATGTTCTGATTGGACAGAACCTCGATGAAGATGTACAAAAAAAGATCAATGAACTGGTATAAGCCCATTCTGTTCAACGATGAACCGGTACAAGCTCTGTTTTAATGCATGGTGAATCGGCACAAGTCCTGCAGGTACAATATGGCTTTCTCTGCCTTTTTTGCCGCGGTGCCCCTTGTTCGATGTCTGGCTTCTCGAGCTCACTTCCTCAGCACCCACAAAGTATTCTATTGAATCAAAAGTATCATTCTTACACCAGCTTACCTGAAAACACACAGTTTCCTCATAAAACACAAACTCGACTAAAACAAAACATATAATTAACGAGAAAAGCTAAATTGATAGGTTTCAGACATAAAATTATGCAAAATTGGGTACACAACCCCCAACTTCTACTTTGCGAGTCTCTAGCACACAGAAACCACAAATAAATTTTAATCACAAAAACCATTTTCGTAGTTGATCTCGCTTGCATTTAGCATATGCAATAAGCCGTTAAACCACAAGGTTACCCCTAGTGGACGGTGATGAAAATCACAAGACTCACCAGCCGTTGATTCGAATCACCTTTCAAATTCGTACCATTTGGGTCCCCGGCAATGTTGCCAAAAATGCTTCTCCTTAGGTATGGTCGTGTGTGAAATTGCTTCCCAGGCATAGGACATTCTATCGTGTAGTAACTCGGAAAACACCTAGGCCGTCTCCTCAAGGAAACAAGCAAAAATTTGAATGGTGATATGATTGAAAAGAAGCAAACTTCTTTTGTTTTCAAACTTGGTGATGATTGGTTAATACTAAGAAATACTATTAAGATAAATCAGCTAAGCTTTGGATTTTCTCCCATTGTGAAAAGGATTCTTGACCTAATTTAAAACATATCCAAGATCGTAATCAACCAAGCTTTGACGAAAAATATTTAACCAAGTTTGAACTTTGGAAAATGTGTTTTGATGGTAAAAGTAATTAATCAATGAATTGGCATCATGCTCATTGCAGGGACTCCAAGTGTCACTCATGCCCGAAATTCAATTCTCAAAGATTAACCGAGGATGTTTAGAAATAACTCATCAGTTCAAAATCAATTACTTCAGTCGACAAAATAACACTAACCATTGACACCCAACTTAGGATCAAAATCACCCACTCAGGGATGAGAATTCATCCTCCGATTATGCCGCAATTAGACAACTCAGGCATATCGCGTGTTGAATTTAAAGCAAATATGAATGAGACATCAATTGAGTGGAAATAAAAATTAAATCCAATACTTTTTATCTAAAAGAAAAACTAAATATTATTACCAGAGTAAAAATCGGAAGTGCTCTGTATTTGGGCTAGAAGAAAAACCCTTCTCAGAAAAAGAGCTAGCAAAACCACTAAAGACCCGATATGAAGAAGATGAGACGTACATGAAAATCCTCCCCGTTTCGGTTTTTAAGAAGAAATGGGAGGAGGGTGATTCGGCCAATCTCTCAAAGATCCTCCCCTTTCCCCTTTACGTCTATCACCCATTTAGAGAAAATCTCCGAAAATATCTCCTAAGTTTTGGGTAGTTGAAAATTCTAAATAAATTCCCGTTCCTTGTCGTTTTTACTGAATGTGCCGGTACAAAGATGAGGATGAACTGGTAGAAGAGCTATGTGTTCACGATGAACAAGTAGAAGCCAAGATGAACCGGTAGAAAGATGTTTTGATTGGACAGAACCTCGATGAAGATGTACAAAAAAAGATCAATGAACTGGTATAAGCCCATTCTGTTCAACGATGAACCGGTACAAGCTCTGTTTTAATGCCTGGTGAATCGGCACAAGTCCTGCAGGTACAATATGGCTTTCTCTGCCTTTTTTGCCGCGGTGCCCCTTGTTCGATGTCTGGCTTCTCGAGCTCACTTCCTCAGCACCCACAAAGTATTCTATTGAATCAAAAGTATCATTCTTACACCAGCTTACCTGAAAACACACAGTTTCCTCATAAAACACAAACTCGACTAAAACAAAACATATAATTAACGAGAAAAGCTAAATTGATAGGTTTCAGACATAAAATTATGCAAAATTGGGTACACAACCCCCAACTTCTACTTTGCGAGTCTCTAGCACAAAGAAACCACAAATAAATTTTAATCACAAAAACCATTTTCGTAGTTGATCTCGCTTGCATTTAGCATATGCAATAAGCCGTTAAACCACAAGGTTACCCCTAGTGGACGGTGATGAAAATCACAAGACTCACCAGCCGTTGATTCGAATCACCTTTCAAATTCGTACCATTTGGGTCCCCGGCAATGTTGCCAAAAATGCTTCTCCTTAGGTATGGTCGTGTGTGAAATTGCTTCCCAGCCATAGGACATTCTATCGTGTAGTAACTCGGAAAACACCTAGGCCGTCTCCTCAAGGAAACAAGCAAAAATTTGAATGGTGATATGATTCAAAAGAAGCAAACTTCTTTTGTTTTCAAACTTGGTGATGATTGGTTAATACTAAGAAATACTATTAAGATAAATCAGCTAAGCTTTGGATTTTCTCCCATTGTGAAAAGGATTCTTGACCTAATTTAAAACATATCCAAGATCGTAATCAACCAAGCTTTGACGAAAAATATTTAACCAAGTTTGAACTTTGGAAAATGTGTTTTGATGGTAAAAGTAATTAATCAATGAATTGGCATCATGCTCATTGCAGGGACTCCAAGTGTCACTCATGCCCGAAATTCAATTCTCAAAGGTTAACCGAGGATGTTTAGAAATAACTCATCAGTTCAAAATCAATTACTTCAGTCGACAAAATAACACTAACCAGTGACACCCAACTTAGGATCAAAATCACCCACTCAGGGATGAGAATTCATCCTCCGATTATGCCGCAATTAGACAACTCAGGCATATCGCGTGTTGAATTTAAAGCAAATATGAATGAGACATCAATTGAGTGGAAATAAAAATTAAATCCAATACTTTTTATCTAAAAGAAAAACTAAATATTATTACCAGAGTAAAAATCGGAAGTGCTCTGTATTTGGGCTAGAAGAAAAACCCTTCTCAGAAAAAGAGCTAGCAAAACCACTAAAGACCCGATATGAAGAAGATGAGACGTACATGAAAATCCTCCCCGTTTCGGTTTTTAAGAAGAAATGGGAGGAGGGTGATTCGGCCAATCTCTCAAAGATCCTCCCCTTTCCCCTTTACGTCTATCACCCATTTAGAGAAAATCTCCGAAAATATCTCCTAAGTTTTGGGTAGTTGAAAATTCTAAATAAATTCCCGTTCCTTGTCGTTTTTACTGAATGTGCCGGTACAAAGATGAGGATGAACTGGTAGAAGAGCTATGTGTTCACGATGAACAAGTAGAAGCCAAGATGAACCGGTAGAAAGATGTTTTGATTGGACAGAACCTCGATGAAGATGTACAAAAAAAGATCAATGAACTGGTATAAGCCCATTATGTTCAACGATGAACCGGTACAAGCTCTGTTTTAATGCATGGTGAATCGGCACAAGTCCTGCAGGTACAATATGGCTTTCTCTGCCTTTTTTGCCGCGGTGCCCCTTGTTCGATGTCTGGCTTCTCGAGCTCACTTCCTCAGCACCCACAAAGTATTCTATTGAATCAAAAGTATCATTCTTACACCAGCTTACCTGAAAACACACAGTTTCCTCATAAAACACAAACTCGACTAAAACAAAACATATAATTAACGAGAAAAGCTAAATTGATAGGTTTCATACATAAAATTATGCAAAATTGGGTACACAACCCCCAACTTCTACTTTGCGAGTCTCTAGCACACAGAAACCACAAATAAATTTTAATCACAAAAACCATTTTCGTAGTTGATCTCGCTTGCATTTAGCATATGCAATAAGCCGTTAAACCACAAGGTTACCCCTAGTGGACGGTGATGAAAATCACAAGACTCACCAGCCGTTGATTCGAATCACCTTTCAAATTCGTACCATTTGGGTCCCCGGCAATGTTGCCAAAAATGCTTCTCCTTAGGTATGGTCGTGTGTGAAATTGCTTCCCAGCCATAGGACATTCTATCGTGTAGTAACTCGGAAAACACCTAGGCCGTCTCCTCAAGGAAACAAGCAAAAATTTGAATGGTGATATGATTCAAAAGAAGCAAACTTCTTTTGTTTTCAAACTTGGTGATGATTGGTTAATACTAAGAAATACTATTAAGATAAATCAGCTAAGCTTTGGATTTTCTCCCATTGTGAAAAGGATTCTTGACCTAATTTAAAACATATCCAAGATCGTAATCAACCAAGCTTTGACGAAAAATATTTAACCAAGTTTGAACTTTGGAAAATGTGTTTTGATGGTAAAAGTAATTAATCAATGAATTGGCATCATGCTCATTGCAGGGACTCCAAGTGTCACTCATGCCCGAAATTCAATTCTCAAAGGTTGACCGAGGATGTTTAGAAATAACTCATCAGTTCAAAATCAATTACTTCAGTCGACAAAATAACACTAAACATTGACACCCAACTTAGGATCAAAATCACCCACTCAGGGATGAGAATTCATCCTCCGATTATGCCGCAATTAGACAACTCAGGCATATCGGGTGTTGAATTTAAAGCAAATATGAATGAGACATCAATTGAGTGGAAATAAAAATTAAATCCAATACTTTTTATCTAAAAGAAAAACTAAATATTATTACCAGAGTAAAAATCGGAAGTGCTCTGTATTTGGGCTAGAAGAAAAACCCTTCTCAGAAAAAGAGCTAGCAAAACCACTAAAGACCCGATATGAAGAAGATGAGACGTACATGAAAATCCTCCCCGTTTCGGTTTTTAAGAAGAAATGGGAGGACGGTGATTCGGCCAATCTCTCAAAGATCCTCCCCTTTCCCCTTTACGTCTATCACCCATTTAGAGAAAATCTCCGAAAATATCTCCTAAGTTTTGGGTAGTTGAAAATTCTAAATAAATTCCCGTTCCTTGTCGTTTTTACTGAATGTGCCGGTACAAAGATGAGGATGAACTGGTAGAAGAGCTATGTGTTCACGATGAACAAGTAGAAGCCAAGATGAACCGGTAGAAAGATGTTTTGATTGGACAGAACCTCGATGAAGATGTACAAAAAAAGATCAATGAACTGGTATAAGCCCATTATGTTCAACGATGAACCGGTACAAGCTCTGTTTTAATGCCTGGTGAATCGGCACAAGTCCTGCAGGTACAATATGGCTTTCTCTGCCTTTTTTGCCGCGGTGCCCCTTGTTCGATGTCTGGCTTCTCGAGCTCACTTCCTCAGCACCCACAAAGTATTCTATTGAATCAAAAGTATCATTCTTACACCAGCTTACCTGAAAACACACAGTTTCCTCATAAAACACAAACTCGACTAAAACAAAACATATAATTAACGAGAAAAGCTAAATTGATAGGTTTCAGACATAAAATTATGCAAAATTGGGTACACAACCCCCAACTTCTACTTTGCGAGTCTCTAGCACACAGAAACCACAAATAAATTTTAATCACAAAAACCATTTTCGTAGTTGATCTCGTTTGCATTTAGCATATGCAATAAGCCGTTAAACCACAAGGTTACCCCTAGTGGACGGTGATGAAAATCACAAGACTCACCAGCCGTTGATTCGAATCACCTTTCAAATTCGTACCATTTGGGTCCCCGGCAATGTTGCCAAAAATGTTTCTCCTTAGGTATGGTCGTGTGTGAAATTGCTTCCCAGGCATAGGACATTCTATCGTGTAGTAACTCGGAAAACACCTAGGCCGTCTCCTCAAGGAAACAAGCAAAAATTTGAATGGTGATATGATTCAAAAGAAGCAAACTTCTTTTGTTTTCAAACTTGGTGATGATTGGTTAATACTAAGAAATACTATTAAGATAAATCAGCTAAGCTTTGGATTTTCTCCCATTGTGAAAAGGATTCTTGACCTAATTTAAAACATATCCAAGATCGTAATCAACCAAGCTTTGACGAAAAATATTTAACCAAGTTTGAACTTTGGAAAATGTGTTTTGATGGTAAAAGTAATTAATCAATGAATTGGCATCATGCTCATTGCAGGGACTCCAAGTGTCACTCATGCCCGAAATTCAATTCTCAAAGATTAACCGAGGATGTTTAGAAATAACTCATCAGTTCAAAATCAATTACTTCAGTCGACAAAATAACACTAACCATTGACACCCAACTTAGGATCAAAATCACCCACTCAGGGATGAGAATTCATCCTCCGATTATGCCGCAATTAGACAACTCAGGCATATCGCGTGTTGAATTTAAAGCAAATATGAATGAGACATCAATTGAGTGGAAATAAAAATTAAATCCAATACTTTTTATCTAAAAGAAAAACTAAATATTATTACCAGAGTAAAAATCGGAAGTGCTCTGTATTTGGGCTAGAAGAAAAACCCTTCTCAGAAAAAGAGCTAGCAAAACCACTAAAGACCCGATATGAAGAAGATGAGACGTACATGAAAATCCTCCCCGTTTCGGTTTTTAAGAAGAAATGGGAGGAGGGTGATTCGGCCAATCTCTCAAAGATCCTCCCCTTTCCCCTTTACGTCTATCACCCATTTAGAGAAAATCTCCGAAAATATCTCCTAAGTTTTGGGTAGTTGAAAATTCTAAATAAATTCCCGTTCCTTGTCGTTTTTACTGAATGTGCCGGTACAAAGATGAGGATGAACTGGTAGAAGAGCTATGTGTTCACGATGAACAAGTAGAAGCCAAGATGAACCGGTAGAAAGATGTTTTGATTGGACAGAACCTCGATGAAGATGTACAAAAAAAGATCAATGAACTGGTATAAGCCCATTCTGTTCAACGATGAACCGGTACAAGCTCTGTTTTAATGCCTGGTGAATCGGCACAAGTCCTGCAGGTACAATATGGCTTTCTCTGCCTTTTTTGCCGCGGTGCCCCTTGTTCGATGTCTGGCTTCTCGAGCTCACTTCCTCAGCACCCACAAAGTATTCTATTGAATCAAAAGTATCATTCTTACACCAGCTTACCTGAAAACACACAGTTTCCTCATAAAACACAAACTCGACTAAAACAAAACATATAATTAACGAGAAAAGCTAAATTGATAGGTTTCAGACATAAAATTATGCAAAATTGGGTACACAACCCCCAACTTCTACTTTGCGAGTCTCTAGCACAAAGAAACCACAAATAAATTTTAATCACAAAAACCATTTTCGTAGTTGATCTCGCTTGCATTTAGCATATGCAATAAGCCGTTAAACCACAAGGTTACCCCTAGTGGACGGTGATGAAAATCACAAGACTCACCAGCCGTTGATTCGAATCACCTTTCAAATTCGTACCATTTGGGTCCCCGGCAATGTTGCCAAAAATGCTTCTCCTTAGGTATGGTCGTGTGTGAAATTGCTTCCCAGGCATAGGACATTCTATCGTGTAGTAACTCGGAAAACACCTAGGCCGTCTCCTCAAGGAAACAAGCAAAAATTTGAATGGTGATATGATTCAAAAGAAGCAAACTTCTTTTGTTTTCAAACTTGGTGATGATTGGTTAATACTAAGAAATACTATTAAGATAAATCAGCTAAGCTTTGGATTTTCTCCCATTGTGAAAAGGATTCTTGACCTAATTTAAAACATATCCAAGATCGTAATCAACCAAGCTTTGACGAAAAATATTTAACCAAGTTTGAACTTTGGAAAATGTGTTTTGATGGTAAAAGTAATTAATCAATGAATTGGCATCATGCTCATTGCAGGGACTCCAAGTGTCACTCATGCCCGAAATTCAATTCTCAAAGGTTAACCGAGGATGTTTAGAAATAACTCATCAGTTCAAAATCAATTACTTCAGTCGACAAAATAACACTAACCAGTGACACCCAACTTAGGATCAAAATCACCCACTCAGGGATGAGAATTCATCCTCCGATTATGCCGCAATTAGACAACTCAGGCATATCGCGTGTTGAATTTAAAGCAAATATGAATGAGACATCAATTGAGTGGAAATAAAAATTAAATCCAATACTTTTTATCTAAAAGAAAAACTAAATATTATTACCAGAGTAAAAATCGGAAGTGCTCTGTATTTGGGCTAGAAGAAAAACCCTTCTCAGAAAAAGAGCTAGCAAAACCACTAAAGACCCGATATGAAGAAGATGAGACGTACATGAAAATCCTCCCCGTTTCGGTTTTTAAGAAGAAATGGGAGGAGGGTGATTCGGCCAATCTCTCAAAGATCCTCCCCTTTCCCCTTTACGTCTATCACCCATTTAGAGAAAATCTCCGAAAATATCTCCTAAGTTTTGGGTAGTTGAAAATTCTAAATAAATTCCCGTTCCTTGTCGTTTTTACTGAATGTGCCGGTACAAAGATGAGGATGAACTGGTAGAAGAGCTATGTGTTCACGATGAACAAGTAGAAGCCAAGATGAACCGGTAGAAAGATGTTTTGATTGGACAGAACCTCGATGAAGATGTACAAAAAAAGATCAATGAACTGGTATAAGCCCATTATGTTCAACGATGAACCGGTACAAGCTCTGTTTTAATGCATGGTGAATCGGCACAAGTCCTGCAGGTACAATATGGCTTTCTCTGCCTTTTTTGCCGCGGTGCCCCTTGTTCGATGTCTGGCTTCTCGAGCTCACTTCCTCAGCACCCACAAAGTATTCTATTGAATCAAAAGTATCATTCTTACACCAGCTTACCTGAAAACACACAGTTTCCTCATAAAACACAAACTCGACTAAAACAAAACATATAATTAACGAGAAAAGCTAAATTGATAGGTTTCATACATAAAATTATGCAAAATTGGGTACACAACCCCCAACTTCTACTTTGCGAGTCTCTAGCACACAGAAACCACAAATAAATTTTAATCACAAAAACCATTTTCGTAGTTGATCTCGCTTGCATTTAGCATATGCAATAAGCCGTTAAACCACAAGGTTACCCCTAGTGGACGGTGATGAAAATCACAAGACTCACCAGCCGTTGATTCGAATCACCTTTCAAATTCGTACCATTTGGGTCCCCGGCAATGTTGCCAAAAATGCTTCTCCTTAGGTATGGTCGTGTGTGAAATTGCTTCCCAGCCATAGGACATTCTATCGTGTAGTAACTCGGAAAACACCTAGGCCGTCTCCTCAAGGAAACAAGCAAAAATTTGAATGGTGATATGATTCAAAAGAAGCAAACTTCTTTTGTTTTCAAACTTGGTGATGATTGGTTAATACTAAGAAATACTATTAAGATAAATCAGCTAAGCTTTGGATTTTCTCCCATTGTGAAAAGGATTCTTGACCTAATTTAAAACATATCCAAGATCGTAATCAACCAAGCTTTGACGAAAAATATTTAACCAAGTTTGAACTTTGGAAAATGTGTTTTGATGGTAAAAGTAATTAATCAATGAATTGGCATCATGCTCATTGCAGGGACTCCAAGTGTCACTCATGCCCGAAATTCAATTCTCAAAGGTTGACCGAGGATGTTTAGAAATAACTCATCAGTTCAAAATCAATTACTTCAGTCGACAAAATAACACTAAACATTGACACCCAACTTAGGATCAAAATCACCCACTCAGGGATGAGAATTCATCCTCCGATTATGCCGCAATTAGACAACTCAGGCATATCGGGTGTTGAATTTAAAGCAAATATGAATGAGACATCAATTGAGTGGAAATAAAAATTAAATCCAATACTTTTTATCTAAAAGAAAAACTAAATATTATTACCAGAGTAAAAATCGGAAGTGCTCTGTATTTGGGCTAGAAGAAAAACCCTTCTCAGAAAAAGAGCTAGCAAAACCACTAAAGACCCGATATGAAGAAGATGAGACGTACATGAAAATCCTCCCCGTTTCGGTTTTTAAGAAGAAATGGGAGGACGGTGATTCGGCCAATCTCTCAAAGATCCTCCCCTTTCCCCTTTACGTCTATCACCCATTTAGAGAAAATCTCCGAAAATATCTCCTAAGTTTTGGGTAGTTGAAAATTCTAAATAAATTCCCGTTCCTTGTCGTTTTTACTGAATGTGCCGGTACAAAGATGAGGATGAACTGGTAGAAGAGCTATGTGTTCACGATGAACAAGTAGAAGCCAAGATGAACCGGTAGAAAGATGTTTTGATTGGACAGAACCTCGATGAAGATGTACAAAAAAAGATCAATGAACTGGTATAAGCCCATTATGTTCAACGATGAACCGGTACAAGCTCTGTTTTAATGCCTGGTGAATCGGCACAAGTCCTGCAGGTACAATATGGCTTTCTCTGCCTTTTTTGCCGCGGTGCCCCTTGTTCGATGTCTGGCTTCTCGAGCTCACTTCCTCAGCACCCACAAAGTATTCTATTGAATCAAAAGTATCATTCTTACACCAGCTTACCTGAAAACACACAGTTTCCTCATAAAACACAAACTCGACTAAAACAAAACATATAATTAACGAGAAAAGCTAAATTGATAGGTTTCAGACATAAAATTATGCAAAATTGGGTACACAACCCCCAACTTCTACTTTGCGAGTCTCTAGCACACAGAAACCACAAATAAATTTTAATCACAAAAACCATTTTCGTAGTTGATCTCGTTTGCATTTAGCATATGCAATAAGCCGTTAAACCACAAGGTTACCCCTAGTGGACGGTGATGAAAATCACAAGACTCACCAGCCGTTGATTCGAATCACCTTTCAAATTCGTACCATTTGGGTCCCCGGCAATGTTGCCAAAAATGTTTCTCCTTAGGTATGGTCGTGTGTGAAATTGCTTCCCAGGCATAGGACATTCTATCGTGTAGTAACTCGGAAAACACCTAGGCCGTCTCCTCAAGGAAACAAGCAAAAATTTGAATGGTGATATGATTCAAAAGAAGCAAACTTCTTTTGTTTTCAAACTTGGTGATGATTGGTTAATACTAAGAAATACTATTAAGATAAATCAGCTAAGCTTTGGATTTTCTCCCATTGTGAAAAGGATTCTTGACCTAATTTAAAACATATCCAAGATCGTAATCAACCAAGCTTTGACGAAAAATATTTAACCAAGTTTGAACTTTGGAAAATGTGTTTTGATGGTAAAAGTAATTAATCAATGAATTGGCATCATGCTCATTGCAGGGACTCCAAGTGTCACTCATGCCCGAAATTCAATTCTCAAAGGTTAACCGAGGATGTTTAGAAATAACTCATCAGTTCAAAATCAATTACTTCAGTCGACAAAATAACACTAACCAGTGACACCCAACTTAGGATCAAAATCACCCACTCAGGGATGAGAATTCATCCTCCGATTATGCCGCAATTAGACAACTCAGGCATATCGCGTGTTGAATTTAAAGCAAATATGAATGAGACATCAATTGAGTGGAAATAAAAATTAAATCCAATACTTTTTATCTAAAAGAAAAACTAAATATTATTACCAGAGTAAAAATCGGAAGTGCTCTGTATTTGGGCTAGAAGAAAAACCCTTCTCAGAAAAAGAGCTAGCAAAACCACTAAAGACCCGATATGAAGAAGATGAGACGTACATGAAAATCCTCCCCGTTTCGGTTTTTAAGAAGAAATGGGAGGAGGGTGATTCGGCCAATCTCTCAAAGATCCTCCCCTTTCCCCTTTACGTCTATCACCCATTTAGAGAAAATCTCCGAAAATATCTCCTAAGTTTTGGGTAGTTGAAAATTCTAAATAAATTCCTGTTCCTTGTCGTTTTTACTGAATGTGCCGGTACAAAGATGAGGATGAACTGGTAGAAGAGCTATGTGTTCACGATGAACAAGTAGAAGCAAAGATGAACCGGTAGAAAGATGTTCTGATTGGACAGAACCTCGATGAAGATGTACAAAAAAAGATCAATGAACTGGTATAAGCCCATTCTGTTCAACGATGAACCGGTACAAGCTCTCTTTTAATGCATGGTGAATCGGCACAAGTCCTGCAGGTACAATATGGCTTTCTCTGCCTTTTTTGCCGCGGTGCCCCTTGTTCGATGTCTGGCTTCTCGAGCTCACTTCCTCAGCACCCACAAAGTATTCTATTGAATCAAAAGTATCATTCTTACACCAGCTTACCTGAAAACACACAGTTTCCTCATAAAACACAAACTCGACTAAAACAAAACATATAATTAACGAGAAAAGCTAAATTGATAGGTTTCAGACATAAAATTATGCAAAATTGGGTACACAACCCCCAACTTCTACTTTGCGAGTCTCTAGCACACAGAAACCACAAATAAATTTTAATCACAAAAACCATTTTCGTAGTTGATCTCGCTTGCATTTAGCATATGCAATAAGCCGTTAAACCACAAGGTTACCCCTAGTGGACGGTGATGAAAATCACAAGACTCACCAGCCGTTGATTCGAATCACCTTTCAAATTCGTACCATTTGGGTCCCCGGCAATGTTGCCAAAAATGCTTCTCCTTAGGTATGGTCGTGTGTGAAATTGCTTCCCAGGCATAGGACATTCTATCGTGTAGTAACTCGGAAAACACCTAGGCCGTCTCCTCAAGGAAACAAGCAAAAATTTGAATGGTGATATGATTGAAAAGAAGCAAACTTCTTTTGTTTTCAAACTTGGTGATGATTGGTTAATACTAAGAAATACTATTAAGATAAATCAGCTAAGCTTTGGATTTTCTCCCATTGTGAAAAGGATTCTTGACCTAATTTAAAACATATCCAAGATCGTAATCAACCAAGCTTTGACGAAAAATATTTAACCAAGTTTGAACTTTGGAAAATGTGTTTTGATGGTAAAAGTAATTAATCAATGAATTGGCATCATGCTCATTGCAGGGACTCCAAGTGTCACTCATGCCCGAAATTCAATTCTCAAAGGTTAACCGAGGATGTTTAGAAATAACTCATCAGTTCAAAATCAATTACTTCAGTCGACAAAATAACACTAACCAGTGACACCCAACTTAGGATCAAAATCACCCACTCAGGGATGAGAATTCATCCTCCGATTATGCCGCAATTAGACAACTCAGGCATATCGCGTGTTGAATTTAAAGCAAATATGAATGAGACATCAATTGAGTGGAAATAAAAATTAAATCCAATACTTTTTATCTAAAAGAAAAACTAAATATTATTACCAGAGTAAAAATCGGAAGTGCTCTGTATTTGGGCTAGAAGAAAAACCCTTCTCAGAAAAAGAGCTAGCAAAACCACTAAAGACCCGATATGAAGAAGATGAGACGTACATGAAAATCCTCCCCGTTTCGGTTTTTAAGAAGAAATGGGAGGAGGGTGATTCGGCCAATCTCTCAAAGATCCTCCCCTTTCCCCTTTACGTCTATCACCCATTTAGAGAAAATCTCCGAAAATATCTCCTAAGTTTTGGGTAGTTGAAAATTCTAAATAAATTCCTGTTCCTTGTCGTTTTTACTGAATGTGCCGGTACAAAGATGAGGATGAACTGGTAGAAGAGCTATGTGTTCACGATGAACAAGTAGAAGCAAAGATGAACCGGTAGAAAGATGTTCTGATTGGACAGAACCTCGATGAAGATGTACAAAAAAAGATCAATGAACTGGTATAAGCCCATTCTGTTCAACGATGAACCGGTACAAGCTCTCTTTTAATGCATGGTGAATCGGCACAAGTCCTGCAGGTACAATATGGCTTTCTCTGCCTTTTTTGCCGCGGTGCCCCTTGTTCGATGTCTGGCTTCTCGAGCTCACTTCCTCAGCACCCACAAAGTATTCTATTGAATCAAAAGTATCATTCTTACACCAGCTTACCTGAAAACACACAGTTTCCTCATAAAACACAAACTCGACTAAAACAAAACATATAATTAACGAGAAAAGCTAAATTGATAGGTTTCAGACATAAAATTATGCAAAATTGGGTACACAACCCCCAACTTCTACTTTGCGAGTCTCTAGCACACAGAAACCACAAATAAATTTTAATCACAAAAACCATTTTCGTAGTTGATCTCGCTTGCATTTAGCATATGCAATAAGCCGTTAAACCACAAGGTTACCCCTAGTGGACGGTGATGAAAATCACAAGACTCACCAGCCGTTGATTCGAATCACCTTTCAAATTCGTACCATTTGGGTCCCCGGCAATGTTGCCAAAAATGCTTCTCCTTAGGTATGGTCGTGTGTGAAATTGCTTCCCAGGCATAGGACATTCTATCGTGTAGTAACTCGGAAAACACCTAGGCCGTCTCCTCAAGGAAACAAGCAAAAATTTGAATGGTGATATGATTGAAAAGAAGCAAACTTCTTTTGTTTTCAAACTTGGTGATGATTGGTTAATACTAAGAAATACTATTAAGATAAATCAGCTAAGCTTTGGATTTTCTCCCATTGTGAAAAGGATTCTTGACCTAATTTAAAACATATCCAAGATCGTAATCAACCAAGCTTTGACGAAAAATATTTAACCAAGTTTGAACTTTGGAAAATGTGTTTTGATGGTAAAAGTAATTAATCAATGAATTGGCATCATGCTCATTGCAGGGACTCCAAGTGTCACTCATGCCCGAAATTCAATTCTCAAAGGTTAACCGAGGATGTTTAGAAATAACTCATCAGTTCAAAATCAATTACTTCAGTCGACAAAATAACACTAACCATTGACACCCAACTTAGGATCAAAATCACCCACTCAGGGATGAGAATTCATCCTCCGATTATGCCGCAATTAGACAACTCAGGCATATCGCGTGTTGAATTTAAAGCAAATATGAATGAGACATCAATTGAGTGGAAATAAAAATTAAATCCAATACTTTTTATCTAAAAGAAAAACTAAATATTATTACCAGAGTAAAAATCGGAAGTGCTCTGTATTTGGGCTAGAAGAAAAACCCTTCTCAGAAAAAGAGCTAGCAAAACCACTAAAGACCCGATATGAAGAAGATGAGACGTACATGAAAATCCTCCCCGTTTCGGTTTTTAAGAAGAAATGGGAGGAGGGTGATTCGGCCA
This sequence comes from Ilex aquifolium, assembly GCA_951799425.1. Lineage (NCBI taxonomy): Eukaryota > Viridiplantae > Streptophyta > Magnoliopsida > Aquifoliales > Aquifoliaceae > Ilex > Ilex aquifolium. The sequence continues at coordinate 24,754,800 of OX637400.1, forward strand.
ATCTCTCAAAGATCCTCCCCTTTCCCCTTTACGTCTATCACCCATTTAGAGAAAATCTCCGAAAATATCTCCTAAGTTTTGGGTAGTTGAAAATTCTAAATAAATTCCCGTTCCTTGTCGTTTTTACTGAATGTGCCGGTACAAAGATGAGGATGAACTGGTAGAAGAGCTATGTGTTCACGATGAACAAGTAGAAGCAAAGATGAACCAGTAGAAAGATGTTCTGATTGGACAGAACCTCGATGAAGATGTACAAAAAAAGATCAATGAACTGGTATAAGCCCATTCTGTTCAACGATGAACCGGTACAAGCTCTGTTTTAATGCATGGTGAATCGGCACAAGTCCTGCAGGTACAATATGGCTTTCTCTGCCTTTTTTGCCGCGGTGCCCCTTGTTCGATGTCTGGCTTCTCGAGCTCACTTCCTCAGCACCCACAAAGTATTCTATTGAATCAAAAGTATCATTCTTACACCAGCTTACCTGAAAACACACAGTTTCCTCATAAAACACAAACTCGACTAAAACAAAACATATAATTAACGAGAAAAGCTAAATTGATAGGTTTCAGACATAAAATTATGCAAAATTGGGTACACAACCCCCAACTTCTACTTTGCGAGTCTCTAGCACACAGAAACCACAAATAAATTTTAATCACAAAAACCATTTTCGTAGTTGATCTCGCTTGCATTTAGCATATGCAATAAGCCGTTAAACCACAAGGTTACCCCTAGTGGACGGTGATGAAAATCACAAGACTCACCAGCCGTTGATTCGAATCACCTTTCAAATTCGTACCATTTGGGTCCCCGGCAATGTTGCCAAAAATGCTTCTCCTTAGGTATGGTCGTGTGTGAAATTGCTTCCCAGGCATAGGACATTCTATCGTGTAGTAACTCGGAAAACACCTAGGCCGTCTCCTCAAGGAAACAAGCAAAAATTTGAATGGTGATATGATTGAAAAGAAGCAAACTTCTTTTGTTTTCAAACTTGGTGATGATTGGTTAATACTAAGAAATACTATTAAGATAAATCAGCTAAGCTTTGGATTTTCTCCCATTGTGAAAAGGATTCTTGACCTAATTTAAAACATATCCAAGATCGTAATCAACCAAGCTTTGACGAAAAATATTTAACCAAGTTTGAACTTTGGAAAATGTGTTTTGATGGTAAAAGTAATTAATCAATGAATTGGCATCATGCTCATTGCAGGGACTCCAAGTGTCACTCATGCCCGAAATTCAATTCTCAAAGGTTGACCGAGGATGTTTAGAAATAACTCATCAGTTCAAAATCAATTACTTCTGTCGACAAAATAACACTAACCATTGACACCCAACTTAGGATCAAAATCACCCACTCAGGGATGAGAATTCATCCTCCGATTATGCCGCAATTAGACAACTCAGGCATATCGGGTGTTGAATTTAAAGCAAATATGAATGAGACATCAATTGAGTGGAAATAAAAATTAAATCCAATACTTTTTATCTAAAATAAAAACTAAATATTATTACCAGAGTAAAAATCGGAAGTGCTCTGTATTTGGGCTAGAAGAAAAACCCTTCTCAGAAAAAGAGCTAGCAAAACCACTAAAGACCCGATATGAAGAAGATGAGACGTACATGAAAATCCTCCCCGTTTCGGTTTTTAAGAAGAAATGGGAGGAGGGTGATTCGGCCAATCTCTCAAAGATCCTCCCCTTTCCCCTTTACGTCTATCACCCATTTAGAGAAAATCTCCGAAAATATCTCCTAAGTTTTGGGTAGTTGAAAATTCTAAATAAATTCCCGTTCCTTGTCGTTTTTACTGAATGTGCCGGTACAAAGATGAGGATGAACTGGTAGAAGAGCTATGTGTTCACGATGAACAAGTAGAAGCCAAGATGAACCGGTAGAAAGATGTTTTGATTGGACAGAACCTCGATGAAGATGTACAAAAAAAGATCAATGAACTGGTATAAGCCCATTATGTTCAACGATGAACCGGTACAAGCTCTGTTTTAATGCCTGGTGAATCGGCACAAGTCCTGCAGGTACAATATGGCTTTCTCTGCCTTTTTTGCCGCGGTGCCCCTTGTTCGTTGTCTGGCTTCTCGAGCTCACTTCCTCAGCACCCACAAAGTATTCTATTGAATCAAAAGTATCATTCTTACACCAGCTTACCTGAAAACACACAGTTTCCTCATAAAACACAAACTCGACTAAAACAAAACATATAATTAACGAGAAAAGCTAAATTGATAGGTTTCATACATAAAATTATGCAAAATTGGGTACACAACCCCCAACTTCTACTTTGCGAGTCTCTAGCACACAGAAACCACAAATAAATTTTAATCACAAAAACCATTTTCGTAGTTGATCTCGCTTGCATTTAGCATATGCAATAAGTCGTTAAACCACAAGGTTACCCCTAGTGGACGGTGATGAAAATCACAAGACTCACCAGCCGTTGATTCGAATCACCTTTCAAATTCGTACCATTTGGGTCCCCGGCAATGTTGCCAAAAATGCTTCTCCTTAGGTATGGTCGTGTGTGAAATTGCTTCCCAGGCATAGGACATTCTATCGTGTAGTAACTCGGAAAACACCTAGGCCGTCTCCTCAAGGAAACAAGCAAAAATTTGAATGGTGATATGATTGAAAAGAAGCAAACTTCTTTTGTTTTCAAACTTGGTGATGATTGGTTAATACTAAGAAATACTATTAAGATAAATCAGCTAAGCTTTGGATTTTCTCCCATTGTGAAAAGGATTCTTGACCTAATTTAAAACATATCCAAGATCGTAATCAACCAAGCTTTGACGAAAAATATTTAACCAAGTTTGAACTTTGGAAAATGTGTTTTGATGGTAAAAGTAATTAATCAATGAATTGGCATCATGCTCATTGCAGGGACTCCAAGTGTCACTCATGCCCGAAATTCAATTCTCAAAGGTTAACCGAGGATGTTTAGAAATAACTCATCAGTTCAAAATCAATTACTTCTGTCGACAAAATACCACTAACCATTGACACCCAACTTAGGATCAAAATCACCCACTCAGGGATGAGAATTCATCCTCCGATTATGCCGCAATTAGACAACTCAGGCATATCGCGTGTTGAATTTAAAGCAAATATGAATGAGACATCAATTGAGTGGAAATAAAAATTAAATCCAATACTTTTTATCTAAAAGAAAAACTAAATATTATTACCAGAGTAAAAATCGGAAGTGCTCTGTATTTGGGCTAGAAGAAAAACCCTTCTCAGAAAAAGAGCTAGCAAAACCACTAAAGACCCGATATGAAGAAGATGAGACGTACATGAAAATCCTCCCCGTTTCGGTTTTTAAGAAGAAATGGGAGGAGGGTGATTCGGCCAATCTCTCAAAGATCCTCCCCTTTCCCCTTTACGTCTATCACCCATTTAGAGAAAATCTCCGAAAATATCTCCTAAGTTTTGGGTAGTTGAAAATTCTAAATAAATTCCCGTTCCTTGTCGTTTTTACTGAATGTGCCGGTACAAAGATGAGGATGAACTGGTAGAAGAGCTATGTGTTCACGATGAACAAGTAGAAGCCAAGATGAACCGGTAGAAAGATGTTTTGATTGGACAGAACCTCGATGAAGATGTACAAAAAAAGATCAATGAACTGGTATAAGCCCATTATGTTCAACGATGAACCGGTACAAGCTCTGTTTTAATGCCTGGTGAATCGGCACAAGTCCTGCAGGTACAATATGGCTTTCTCTGCCTTTTTTGCCGCGGTGCCCCTTGTTCGATGTCTGGCTTCTCGAGCTCACTTCCTCAGCACCCACAAAGTATTCTATTGAATCAAAAGTATCATTCTTACACCAGCTTACCTGAAAACACACAGTTTCCTCATAAAACACAAACTCGACTAAAACAAAACATATAATTAACGAGAAAAGCTAAATTGATAGGTTTCAGACATAAAATTATGCAAAATTGGGTACACAACCCCCAACTTCTACTTTGCGAGTCTCTAGCACACAGAAACCACAAATAAATTTTAATCACAAAAACCATTTTCGTAGTTGATCTCGCTTGCATTTAGCATATGCAATAAGCCGTTAAACCACAAGGTTACCCCTAGTGGACGGTGATGAAAATCACAAGACTCACCAGCCGTTGATTCGAATCACCTTTCAAATTCGTACCATTTGGGTCCCCGGCAATGTTGCCAAAAATGCTTCTCCTTAGGTATGGTCGTGTGTGAAATTGCTTCCCAGGCATAGGACATTCTATCGTGTAGTAACTCGGAAAACACCTAGGCCGTCTCCTCAAGGAAACAAGCAAAAATTTGAATGGTGATATGATTGAAAAGAAGCAAACTTCTTTTGTTTTCAAACTTGGTGATGATTGGTTAATACTAAGAAATACTATTAAGATAAATCAGCTAAGCTTTGGATTTTCTCCCATTGTGAAAAGGATTCTTGACCTAATTTAAAACATATCCAAGATCGTAATCAACCAAGCTTTGACGAAAAATATTTAACCAAGTTTGAACTTTGGAAAATGTGTTTTGATGGTAAAAGTAATTAATCAATGAATTGGCATCATGCTCATTGCAGGGACTCCAAGTGTCACTCATGCCCGAAATTCAATTCTCAAAGGTTAACCGAGGATGTTTAGAAATAACTCATCAGTTCAAAATCAATTACTTCTGTCGACAAAATACCACTAACCATTGACACCCAACTTAGGATCAAAATCACCCACTCAGGGATGAGAATTCATCCTCCGATTATGCCGCAATTAGACAACTCAGGCATATCGCGTGTTGAATTTAAAGCAAATATGAATGAGACATCAATTGAGTGGAAATAAAAATTAAATCCAATACTTTTTATCTAAAAGAAAAACTAAATATTATTACCAGAGTAAAAATCGGAAGTGCTCTGTATTTGGGCTAGAAGAAAAACCCTTCTCAGAAAAAGAGCTAGCAAAACCACTAAAGACCCGATATGAAGAAGATGAGACGTACATGAAAATCCTCCCCGTTTCGGTTTTTAAGAAGAAATGGGAGGAGGGTGATTCGGCCAATCTCTCAAAGATCCTCCCCTTTCCCCTTTACGTCTATCACCCATTTAGAGAAAATCTCCGAAAATATCTCCTAAGTTTTGGGTAGTTGAAAATTCTAAATAAATTCCCGTTCCTTGTCGTTTTTACTGAATGTGCCGGTACAAAGATGAGGATGAACTGGTAGAAGAGCTATGTGTTCACGATGAACAAGTAGAAGCCAAGATGAACCGGTAGAAAGATGTTTTGATTGGACAGAACCTCGATGAAGATGTACAAAAAAAGATCAATGAACTGGTATAAGCCCATTATGTTCAACGATGAACCGGTACAAGCTCTGTTTTAATGCCTGGTGAATCGGCACAAGTCCTGCAGGTACAATATGGCTTTCTCTGCCTTTTTTGCCGCGGTGCCCCTTGTTCGATGTCTGGCTTCTCGAGCTCACTTCCTCAGCACCCACAAAGTATTCTATTGAATCAAAAGTATCATTCTTACACCAGCTTACCTGAAAACACACAGTTTCCTCATAAAACACAAACTCGACTAAAACAAAACATATAATTAACGAGAAAAGCTAAATTGATAGGTTTCAGACATAAAATTATGCAAAATTGGGTACACAACCCCCAACTTCTACTTTGCGAGTCTCTAGCACACAGAAACCACAAATAAATTTTAATCACAAAAACCATTTTCGTAGTTGATCTCGCTTGCATTTAGCATATGCAATAAGCCGTTAAACCACAAGGTTACCCCTAGTGGACGGTGATGAAAATCACAAGACTCACCAGCCGTTGATTCGAATCACCTTTCAAATTCGTACCATTTGGGTCCCCGGCAATGTTGCCAAAAATGCTTCTCCTTAGGTATGGTCGTGTGTGAAATTGCTTCCCAGGCATAGGACATTCTATCGTGTAGTAACTCGGAAAACACCTAGGCCGTCTCCTCAAGGAAACAAGCAAAAATTTGAATGGTGATATGATTCAAAAGAAGCAAACTTCTTTTGTTTTCAAACTTGGTGATGATTGGTTAATACTAAGAAATACTATTAAGATAAATCAGCTAAGCTTTGGATTTTCTCCCATTGTGAAAAGGATTCTTGACCTAATTTAAAACATATCCAAGATCGTAATCAACCAAGCTTTGACGAAAAATATTTAACCAAGTTTGAACTTTGGAAAATGTGTTTTGATGGTAAAAGTAATTAATCAATGAATTGGCATCATGCTCATTGCAGGGACTCCAAGTGTCACTCATGCCCGAAATTCAATTCTCAAAGGTTAACCGAGGATGTTTAGAAATAACTCATCAGTTCAAAATCAATTACTTCTGTCGACAAAATACCACTAACCATTGACACCCAACTTAGGATCAAAATCACCCACTCAGGGATGAGAATTCATCCTCCGATTATGCCGCAATTAGACAACTCAGGCATATCGCGTGTTGAATTTAAAGCAAATATGAATGAGACATCAATTGAGTGGAAATAAAAATTAAATCCAATACTTTTTATCTAAAAGAAAAACTAAATATTATTACCAGAGTAAAAATCGGAAGTGCTCTGTATTTGGGCTAGAAGAAAAACCCTTCTCAGAAAAAGAGCTAGCAAAACCACTAAAGACCCGATATGAAGAAGATGAGACGTACATGAAAATCCTCCCCGTTTCGGTTTTTAAGAAGAAATGGGAGGAGGGTGATTCGGCCAATCTCTCAAAGATCCTCCCCTTTCCCCTTTACGTCTATCACCCATTTAGAGAAAATCTCCGAAAATATCTCCTAAGTTTTGGGTAGTTGAAAATTCTAAATAAATTCCCGTTCCTTGTCGTTTTTACTGAATGTGCCGGTACAAAGATGAGGATGAACTGGTAGAAGAGCTATGTGTTCACGATGAACAAGTAGAAGCCAAGATGAACCGGTAGAAAGATGTTTTGATTGGACAGAACCTCGATGAAGATGTACAAAAAAAGATCAATGAACTGGTATAAGCCCATTATGTTCAACGATGAACCGGTACAAGCTCTGTTTTAATGCCTGGTGAATCGGCACAAGTCCTGCAGGTACAATATGGCTTTCTCTGCCTTTTTTGCCGCGGTGCCCCTTGTTCGATGTCTGGCTTCTCGAGCTCACTTCCTCAGCACCCACAAAGTATTCTATTGAATCAAAAGTATCATTCTTACACCAGCTTACCTGAAAACACACAGTTTCCTCATAAAACACAAACTCGACTAAAACAAAACATATAATTAACGAGAAAAGCTAAATTGATAGGTTTCAGACATAAAATTATGCAAAATTGGGTACACAACCCCCAACTTCTACTTTGCGAGTCTCTAGCACACAGAAACCACAAATAAATTTTAATCACAAAAACCATTTTCGTAGTTGATCTCGCTTGCATTTAGCATATGCAATAAGCCGTTAAACCACAAGGTTACCCCTAGTGGACGGTGATGAAAATCACAAGACTCACCAGCCGTTGATTCGAATCACCTTTCAAATTCGTACCATTTGGGTCCCCGGCAATGTTGCCAAAAATGCTTCTCCTTAGGTATGGTCGTGTGTGAAATTGCTTCCCAGGCATAGGACATTCTATCGTGTAGTAACTCGGAAAACACCTAGGCCGTCTCCTCAAGGAAACAAGCAAAAATTTGAATGGTGATATGATTCAAAAGAAGCAAACTTCTTTTGTTTTCAAACTTGGTGGTGATTGGTTAATACTAAGAAATACTATTAAGATAAATCAGCTAAGCTTTGGATTTTGTCCCATTGTGAAAAGGATTCTTGACCTAATTTAAAACATATCCAAGATCGTAATCAACCAAGCTTTGACGAAAAATATTTAACCAAGTTTGAACTTTGGAAAATGTGTTTTGATGGTAAAAGTAATTAATCAATGAATTGGCATCATGCTCATTGCAGGGACTCCAAGTGTCACTCATGCCCGAAATTCAATTCTCAAAGGTTAACCGAGGATGTTTAGAAATAACTCATCAGTTCAAAATCAATTACTTCAGTCGACAAAATAACACTAACCATTGACACCCAACTTAGGATCAAAATCACCCACTCAGGGATGAGAATTCATCCTCCGATTATGCCGCAATTAGACAACTCAGGCATATCGCGTGTTGAATTTAAAGCAAATATGAATGAGACATCAATTGAGTGGAAATAAAAATTAAATCCAATACTTTTTATCTAAAATAAAAACTAAATATTATTACCAGAGTAAAAATCGGAAGTGCTCTGTATTTGGGCTAGAAGAAAAACCCTTCTCAGAAAAAGAGCTAGCAAAACCACTAAAGACCCGATATGAAGAAGATGAGACGTACATGAAAATCCTCCCCGTTTCGGTATTTAAGAAGAAATGGGAGGAGGGTGATTCGGCCAATCTCTCAAAGATCCTCCCCTTTCCCCTTTACGTCTATCACCCATTTAGAGAAAATCTCCGAAAATATCTCCTAAGTTTTGGGTAGTTGAAAATTCTAAATAAATTCCCGTTCCTTGTCGTTTTTACTGAATGTGCCGGTACAAAGATGAGGATGAACTGGTAGAAGAGCTATGTGTTCACGATGAACAAGTAGAAGCCAAGATGAACCGGTAGAAAGATGTTCTGATTGGACAGAACCTCGATGAAGATGTACAAAAAAAGATCAATGAACTGGTATAAGCCCATTATGTTCAACGATGAACCGGTACAAGCTCTGTTTTAATGCCTGGTGAATCGGCACAAGTCCTGCAGGTACAATATGGCTTTCTCTGCCTTTTTTGCCGCGGTGCCCCTTGTTCGATGTCTGGCTTCTCGAGCTCACTTCCTCAGCACCCACAAAGTATTCTATTGAATCAAAAGTATCATTCTTACACCAGCTTACCTGAAAACACACAGTTTCCTCATAAAACACAAACTCGACTAAAACAAAACATATAATTAACGAGAAAAGCTAAATTGATAGGTTTCAGACATAAAATTATGCAAAATTGGGTACACAACCCCCAACTTCTACTTTGCGAGTCTCTAGCACACAGAAACCACAAATAAATTTTAATCACAAAAACCATTTTCGTAGTTGATCTCGCTTGCATTTAGCATATGCAATAAGCCGTTAAACCACAAGGTTACCCCTAGTGGACGGTGATGAAAATCACAAGACTCACCAGCCGTTGATTCGAATCACCTTTCAAATTCGTACCATTTGGGTCCCCGGCAATGTTGCCAAAAATGCTTCTCCTTAGGTATGGTCGTGTGTGAAATTGCTTCCCAGGCATAGGACATTCTATCGTGTAGTAACTCGGAAAACACCTAGGCCGTCTCCTCAAGGAAACAAGCAAAAATTTGAATGGTGATATGATTCAAAAGAAGCAAACTTCTTTTGTTTTCAAACTTGGTGATGATTGGTTAATACTAAGAAATACTATTAAGATAAATCAGCTAAGCTTTGGATTTTCTCCCATTGTGAAAAGGATTCTTGACCTAATTTAAAACATATCCAAGATCGTAATCAACCAAGCTTTGACGAAAAATATTTAACCAAGTTTGAACTTTGGAAAATGTGTTTTGATGGTAAAAGTAATTAATCAATGAATTGGCATCATGCTCATTGCAGGGACTCCAAGTGTCACTCATGCCCGAAATTCAATTCTCAAAGGTTAACCGAGGATGTTTAGAAATAACTCATCAGTTCAAAATCAATTACTTCTGTCGACAAAATACCACTAACCATTGACACCCAACTTAGGATCAAAATCACCCACTCAGGGATGAGAATTCATCCTCCGATTATGCCGCAATTAGACAACTCAGGCATATCGCGTGTTGAATTTAAAGCAAATATGAATGAGACATCAATTGAGTGGAAATAAAAATTAAATCCAATACTTTTTATCTAAAATAAAAACTAAATATTATTACCAGAGTAAAAATCGGAAGTGCTCTGTATTTGGGCTAGAAGAAAAACCCTTCTCAGAAAAAGAGCTAGCAAAACCACTAAAGACCCGATATGAAGAAGATGAGACGTACATGAAAATCCTCCCCGTTTCGGTTTTTAAGAAGAAATGGGAGGAGGGTGATTCGGCCAATCTCTCAAAGATCCTCCCCTTTCCCCTTTACGTCTATCACCCATTTAGAGAAAATCTCCGAAAATATCTCCTAAGTTTTGGGTAGTTGAAAATTCTAAATAAATTCCCGTTCCTTGTCGTTTTTACTGAATGTGCCGGTACAAAGATGAGGATGAACTGGTAGAAGAGCTATGTGTTCACGATGAACAAGTAGAAGCCAAGATGAACCGGTAGAAAGATGTTCTGATTGGACAGAACCTCGATGAAGATGTACAAAAAAAGATCAATGAACTGGTATAAGCCCATTATGTTCAACGATGAACCGGTACAAGCTCTGTTTTAATGCCTGGTGAATCGGCACAAGTCCTGCAGGTACAATATGGCTTTCTCTGCCTTTTTTGCCGCGGTGCCCCTTGTTCGATGTCTGGCTTCTCGAGCTCACTTCCTCAGCACCCACAAAGTATTCTATTGAATCAAAAGTATCATTCTTACACCAGCTTACCTGAAAACACACAGTTTCCTCATAAAACACAAACTCGACTAAAACAAAACATATAATTAACGAGAAAAGCTAAATTGATAGGTTTCAGACATAAAATTATGCAAAATTGGGTACACAACCCCCAACTTCTACTTTGCGAGTCTCTAGCACACAAAAACCACAAATAAATTTTAATCACAAAAACCATTTTCGTAGTTGATCTCGCTTGCATTTAGCATATGCAATAAGCCGTTAAACCACAAGGTTACCCCTAGTGGACGGTGATGAAAATCACAAGACTCACCAGCCGTTGATTCGAATCACCTTTCAAATTCGTACCATTTGGGTCCCCGGCAATGTTGCCAAAAATGCTTCTCCTTAGGTATGGTCGTGTGTGAAATTGCTTCCCAGGCATAGGACATTCTATCATGTAGTAACTCGGAAAACACCTAGGCCGTCTCCTCAAGGAAACAAGCAAAAATTTGAATGGTGATATGATTCAAAAGAAGCAAACTTCTTTTGTTTTCAAACTTGGTGGTGATTGGTTAATACTAAGAAATACTATTAAGATAAATCAGCTAAGCTTTGGATTTTGTCCCATTGTGAAAAGGATTCTTGACCTAATTTAAAACATATCCAAGATCGTAATCAACCAAGCTTTGACGAAAAATATTTAACCAAGTTTGAACTTTGGAAAATGTGTTTTGATGGTAAAAGTAATTAATCAATGAATTGGCATCATGCTCATTGCAGGGACTCCAAGTGTCACTCATGCCCGAAATTCAATTCTCAAAGGTTAACCGAGGATGTTTAGAAATAACTCATCAGTTCAAAATCAATTACTTCAGTCGACAAAATAACACTAACCATTGACACCCAACTTAGGATCAAAATCACCCACTCAGGGATGAGAATTCATCCTCCGATTATGCCGCAATTAGACAACTCAGGCATATCGCGTGTTGAATTTAAAGCAAATATGAATGAGACATCAATTGAGTGGAAATAAAAATTAAATCCAATACTTTTTATCTAAAATAAAAACTAAATATTATTACCAGAGTAAAAATCGGAAGTGCTCTGTATTTGGGCTAGAAGAAAAACCCTTCTCAGAAAAAGAGCTAGCAAAACCACTAAAGACCCGATATGAAGAAGATGAGACGTACATGAAAATCCTCCCCGTTTCGGTATTTAAGAAGAAATGGGAGGAGGGTGATTCGGCCAATCTCTCAAAGATCCTCCCCTTTCCCCTTTACGTCTATCACCCATTTAGAGAAAATCTCCGAAAATATCTCCTAAGTTTTGGGTAGTTGAAAATTCTAAATAAATTCCCGTTCCTTGTCGTTTTTACTGAATGTGCCGGTACAAAGATGAGGATGAACTGGTAGAAGAGCTATGTGTTCACGATGAACAAGTAGAAGCCAAGATGAACCGGTAGAAAGATGTTCTGATTGGACAGAACCTCGATGAAGATGTACAAAAAAAGATCAATGAACTGGTATAAGCCCATTATGTTCAACGATGAACCGGTACAAGCTCTGTTTTAATGCCTGGTGAATCGGCACAAGTCCTGCAGGTACAATATGGCTTTCTCTGCCTTTTTTGCCGCGGTGCCCCTTGTTCGATGTCTGGCTTCTCGAGCTCACTTCCTCAGCACCCACAAAGTATTCTATTGAATCAAAAGTATCATTCTTACACCAGCTTACCTGAAAACACACAGTTTCCTCATAAAACACAAACTCGACTAAAACAAAACATATAATTAACGAGAAAAGCTAAATTGATAGGTTTCAGACATAAAATTATGCAAAATTGGGTACACAACCCCCAACTTCTACTTTGCGAGTCTCTAGCACACAGAAACCACAAATAAATTTTAATCACAAAAACCATTTTCGTAGTTGATCTCGCTTGCATTTAGCATATGCAATAAGCCGTTAAACCACAAGGTTACCCCTAGTGGACGGTGATGAAAATCACAAGACTCACCAGCCGTTGATTCGAATCACCTTTCAAATTCGTACCATTTGGGTCCCCGGCAATGTTGCCAAAAATGCTTCTCCTTAGGTATGGTCGTGTGTGAAATTGCTTCCCAGGCATAGGACATTCTATCGTGTAGTAACTCGGAAAACACCTAGGCCGTCTCCTCAAGGAAACAAGCAAAAATTTGAATGGTGATATGATTCAAAAGAAGCAAACTTCTTTTGTTTTCAAACTTGGTGATGATTGGTTAATACTAAGAAATACTATTAAGATAAATCAGCTAAGCTTTGGATTTTCTCCCATTGTGAAAAGGATTCTTGACCTAATTTAAAACATATCCAAGATCGTAATCAACCAAGCTTTGACGAAAAATATTTAACCAAGTTTGAACTTTGGAAAATGTGTTTTGATGGTAAAAGTAATTAATCAATGAATTGGCATCATGCTCATTGCAGGGACTCCAAGTGTCACTCATGCCCGAAATTCAATTCTCAAAGGTTAACCGAGGATGTTTAGAAATAACTCATCAGTTCAAAATCAATTACTTCTGTCGACAAAATACCACTAACCATTGACACCCAACTTAGGATCAAAATCACCCACTCAGGGATGAGAATTCATCCTCCGATTATGCCGCAATTAGACAACTCAGGCATATCGCGTGTTGAATTTAAAGCAAATATGAATGAGACATCAATTGAGTGGAAATAAAAATTAAATCCAATACTTTTTATCTAAAATAAAAACTAAATATTATTACCAGAGTAAAAATCGGAAGTGCTCTGTATTTGGGCTAGAAGAAAAACCCTTCTCAGAAAAAGAGCTAGCAAAACCACTAAAGACCCGATATGAAGAAGATGAGACGTACATGAAAATCCTCCCCGTTTCGGTTTTTAAGAAGAAATGGGAGGAGGGTGATTCGGCCAATCTCTCAAAGATCCTCCCCTTTCCCCTTTACGTCTATCACCCATTTAGAGAAAATCTCCGAAAATATCTCCTAAGTTTTGGGTAGTTGAAAATTCTAAATAAATTCCCGTTCCTTGTCGTTTTTACTGAATGTGCCGGTACAAAGATGAGGATGAACTGGTAGAAGAGCTATGTGTTCACGATGAACAAGTAGAAGCCAAGATGAACCGGTAGAAAGATGTTCTGATTGGACAGAACCTCGATGAAGATGTACAAAAAAAGATCAATGAACTGGTATAAGCCCATTATGTTCAACGATGAACCGGTACAAGCTCTGTTTTAATGCCTGGTGAATCGGCACAAGTCCTGCAGGTACAATATGGCTTTCTCTGCCTTTTTTGCCGCGGTGCCCCTTGTTCGATGTCTGGCTTCTCGAGCTCACTTCCTCAGCACCCACAAAGTATTCTATTGAATCAAAAGTATCATTCTTACACCAGCTTACCTGAAAACACACAGTTTCCTCATAAAACACAAACTCGACTAAAACAAAACATATAATTAACGAGAAAAGCTAAATTGATAGGTTTCAGACATAAAATTATGCAAAATTGGGTACACAACCCCCAACTTCTACTTTGCGAGTCTCTAGCACACAGAAACCACAAATAAATTTTAATCACAAAAACCATTTTCGTAGTTGATCTCGCTTGCATTTAGCATATGCAATAAGCCGTTAAACCACAAGGTTACCCCTAGTGGACGGTGATGAAAATCACAAGACTCACCAGCCGTTGATTCGAATCACCTTTCAAATTCGTACCATTTGGGTCCCCGGCAATGTTGCCAAAAATGCTTCTCCTTAGGTATGGTCGTGTGTGAAATTGCTTCCCAGGCATAGGACATTCTATCGTGTAGTAACTCGGAAAACACCTAGGCCGTCTCCTCAAGGAAACAAGCAAAAATTTGAATGGTGATATGATTCAAAAGAAGCAAACTTCTTTTGTTTTCAAACTTGGTGGTGATTGGTTAATACTAAGAAATACTATTAAGATAAATCAGCTAAGCTTTGGATTTTGTCCCATTGTGAAAAGGATTCTTGACCTAATTTAAAACATATCCAAGATCGTAATCAACCAAGCTTTGACGAAAAATATTTAACCAAGTTTGAACTTTGGAAAATGTGTTTTGATGGTAAAAGTAATTAATCAATGAATTGGCATCATGCTCATTGCAGGGACTCCAAGTGTCACTCATGCCCGAAATTCAATTCTCAAAGGTTAACCGAGGATGTTTAGAAATAACTCATCAGTTCAAAATCAATTACTTCTGTCGACAAAATAACACTAACCATTGACACCCAACTTAGGATCAAAATCACCCACTCAGGGATGAGAATTCATCCTCCGATTATGCCGCAATTAGACAACTCAGGCATATCGCGTGTTGAATTTAAAGCAAATATGAATGAGACATCAATTGAGTGGAAATAAAAATTAAATCCAATACTTTTTATCTAAAATAAAAACTAAATATTATTACCAGAGTAAAAATCGGAAGTGCTCTGTATTTGGGCTAGAAGAAAAACCCTTCTCAGAAAAAGAGCTAGCAAAACCACTAAAGACCCGATATGAAGAAGATGAGACGTACATGAAAATCCTCCCCGTTTCGGTTTTTAAGAAGAAATGGGAGGAGGGTGATTCGGCCAATCTCTCAAAGATCCTCCCCTTTCCCCTTTACGTCTATCACCCATTTAGAGAAAATCTCCGAAAATATCTCCTAAGTTTTGGGTAGTTGAAAATTCTAAATAAATTCCCGTTCCTTGTCGTTTTTACTGAATGTGCCGGTACAAAGATGAGGATGAACTGGTAGAAGAGCTATGTGTTCACGATGAACAAGTAGAAGCCAAGATGAACCGGTAGAAAGATGTTTTGATTGGACAGAACCTCGATGAAGATGTACAAAAAAAGATCAATGAACTGGTATAAGCCCATTATGTTCAACGATGAACCGGTACAAGCTCTGTTTTAATGCCTGGTGAATCGGCACAAGTCCTGCAGGTACAATATGGCTTTCTCTGCCTTTTTTGCCGCGGTGCCCCTTGTTCGATGTCTGGCTTCTCGAGCTCACTTCCTCAGCACCCACAAAGTATTCTATTGAATCAAAAGTATCATTCTTACACCAGCTTACCTGAAAACACACAGTTTCCTCATAAAACACAAACTCGACTAAAACAAAACATATAATTAACGAGAAAAGCTAAATTGATAGGTTTCAGACATAAAATTATGCAAAATTGGGTACACAACCCCCAACTTCTACTTTGCGAGTCTCTAGCACACAGAAACCACAAATAAATTTTAATCACAAAAACCATTTTCGTAGTTGATCTCGCTTGCATTTAGCATATGCAATAAGCCGTTAAACCACAAGGTTACCCCTAGTGGACGGTGATGAAAATCACAAGACTCACCAGCCGTTGATTCGAATCACCTTTCAAATTCGTACCATTTGGGTCCCCGGCAATGTTGCCAAAAATGCTTCTCCTTAGGTATGGTCGTGTGTGAAATTGCTTCCCAGGCATAGGACATTCTATCGTGTAGTAACTCGGAAAACACCTAGGCCGTCTCCTCAAGGAAACAAGCAAAAATTTGAATGGTGATATGATTCAAAAGAAGCAAACTTCTTTTGTTTTCAAACTTGGTGGTGATTGGTTAATACTAAGAAATACTATTAAGATAAATCAGCTAAGCTTTGGATTTTGTCCCATTGTGAAAAGGATTCTTGACCTAATTTAAAACATATCCAAGATCGTAATCAACCAAGCTTTGACGAAAAATATTTAACCAAGTTTGAACTTTGGAAAATGTGTTTTGATGGTAAAAGTAATTAATCAATGAATTGGCATCATGCTCATTGCAGGGACTCCAAGTGTCACTCATGCCCGAAATTCAATTCTCAAAGGTTAACCGAGGATGTTTAGAAATAACTCATCAGTTCAAAATCAATTACTTCTGTCGACAAAATAACACTAACCATTGACACCCAACTTAGGATCAAAATCACCCACTCAGGGATGAGAATTCATCCTCCGATTATGCCGCAATTAGACAACTCAGGCATATCGCGTGTTGAATTTAAAGCAAATATGAATGAGACATCAATTGAGTGGAAATAAAAATTAAATCCAATACTTTTTATCTAAAATAAAAACTAAATATTATTACCAGAGTAAAAATCGGAAGTGCTCTGTATTTGGGCTAGAAGAAAAACCCTTCTCAGAAAAAGAGCTAGCAAAACCACTAAAGACCCGATATGAAGAAGATGAGACGTACATGAAAATCCTCCCCGTTTCGGTTTTTAAGAAGAAATGGGAGGAGGGTGATTCGGCCAATCTCTCAAAGATCCTCCCCTTTCCCCTTTACGTCTATCACCCATTTAGAGAAAATCTCCGAAAATATCTCCTAAGTTTTGGGTAGTTGAAAATTCTAAATAAATTCCCGTTCCTTGTCGTTTTTACTGAATGTGCCGGTACAAAGATGAGGATGAACTGGTAGAAGAGCTATGTGTTCACGATGAACAAGTAGAAGCCAAGATGAACCGGTAGAAAGATGTTTTGATTGGACAGAACCTCGATGAAGATGTACAAAAAAAGATCAATGAACTGGTATAAGCCCATTATGTTCAACGATGAACCGGTACAAGCTCTGTTTTAATGCCTGGTGAATCGGCACAAGTCCTGCAGGTACAATATGGCTTTCTCTGCCTTTTTTGCCGCGGTGCCCCTTGTTCGATGTCTGGCTTCTCGAGCTCACTTCCTCAGCACCCACAAAGTATTCTATTGAATCAAAAGTATCATTCTTACACCAGCTTACCTGAAAACACACAGTTTCCTCATAAAACACAAACTCGACTAAAACAAAACATATAATTAACGAGAAAAGCTAAATTGATAGGTTTCAGACATAAAATTATGCAAAATTGGGTACACAACCCCCAACTTCTACTTTGCGAGTCTCTAGCACACAGAAACCACAAATAAATTTTAATCACAAAAACCATTTTCGTAGTTGATCTCGCTTGCATTTAGCATATGCAATAAGCCGTTAAACCACAAGGTTACCCCTAGTGGACGGTGATGAAAATCACAAGACTCACCAGCCGTTGATTCGAATCACCTTTCAAATTCGTACCATTTGGGTCCCCGGCAATGTTGCCAAAAATGCTTCTCCTTAGGTATGGTCGTGTGTGAAATTGCTTCCCAGGCATAGGACATTCTATCGTGTAGTAACTCGGAAAACACCTAGGCCGTCTCCTCAAGGAAACAAGCAAAAATTTGAATGGTGATATGATTCAAAAGAAGCAAACTTCTTTTGTTTTCAAACTTGGTGGTGATTGGTTAATACTAAGAAATACTATTAAGATAAATCAGCTAAGCTTTGGATTTTGTCCCATTGTGAAAAGGATTCTTGACCTAATTTAAAACATATCCAAGATCGTAATCAACCAAGCTTTGACGAAAAATATTTAACCAAGTTTGAACTTTGGAAAATGTGTTTTGATGGTAAAAGTAATTAATCAATGAATTGGCATCATGCTCATTGCAGGGACTCCAAGTGTCACTCATGCCCGAAATTCAATTCTCAAAGGTTAACCGAGGATGTTTAGAAATAACTCATCAGTTCAAAATCAATTACTTCTGTCGACAAAATAACACTAACCATTGACACCCAACTTAGGATCAAAATCACCCACTCAGGGATGATAATTCATCCTCCGATTATGCCGCAATTAGACAACTCAGGCATATCGCGTGTTGAATTTAAAGCAAATATGAATGAGACATCAATTGAGTGGAAATAAAAATTAAATCCAATACTTTTTATCTAAAAGAAAAACTAAATATTATTACCAGAGTAAAAATCGGAAGTGCTCTGTATTTGGGCTAGAAGAAAAACCCTTCTCAGAAAAAGAGCTAGCAAAACCACTAAAGACCCGATATGAAGAAGATGAGACGTACATGAAAATCCTCCCCGTTTCGGTTTTTAAGAAGAAATGGGAGGAGGGTGATTCGGCCAATCTCTCAAAGATCCTCCCCTTTCCCCTTTACGTCTATCACCCATTTAGAGAAAATCTCCGAAAATATCTCCTAAGTTTTGGGTAGTTGAAAATTCTAAATAAATTCCCGTTCCTTGTCGTTTTTACTGAATGTGCCGGTACAAAGATGAGGATGAACTGGTAGAAGAGCTATGTGTTCACGATGAACAAGTAGAAGCCAAGATGAACCGGTAGAAAGATGTTCTGATTGGACAGAACCTCGATGAAGATGTACAAAAAAAGATCAATGAACTGGTATAAGCCCATTATGTTCAACGATGAACCGGTACAAGCTCTGTTTTAATGCCTGGTGAATCGGCACAAGTCCTGCAGGTACAATATGGCTTTCTCTGCCTTTTTTGCCGCGGTGCCCCTTGTTCGATGTCTGGCTTCTCGAGCTCACTTCCTCAGCACCCACAAAGTATTCTATTGAATCAAAAGTATCATTCTTACACCAGCTTACCTGAAAACACACAGTTTCCTCATAAAACACAAACTCGACTAAAACAAAACATATAATTAACGAGAAAAGCTAAATTGATAGGTTTCAGACATAAAATTATGCAAAATTGGGTACACAACCCCCAACTTCTACTTTGCGAGTCTCTAGCACACAGAAACCACAAATAAATTTTAATCACAAAAACCATTTTCGTAGTTGATCTCGCTTGCATTTAGCATATGCAATAAGCCGTTAAACCACAAGGTTACCCCTAGTGGACGGTGATGAAAATCACAAGACTCACCAGCCGTTGATTCGAATCACCTTTCAAATTCGTACCATTTGGGTCCCCGGCAATGTTGCCAAAAATGCTTCTCCTTAGGTATGGTCGTGTGTGAAATTGCTTCCCAGGCATAGGACATTCTATCGTGTAGTAACTCGGAAAACACCTAGGCCGTCTCCTCAAGGAAACAAGCAAAAATTTGAATGGTGATATGATTGAAAAGAAGCAAACTTCTTTTGTTTTCAAACTTGGTGATGATTGGTTAATACTAAGAAATACTATTAAGATAAATCAGCTAAGCTTTGGATTTTGTCCCATTGTGAAAAGGATTCTTGACCTAATTTAAAACATATCCAAGATCGTAATCAACCAAGCTTTGACGAAAAATATTTAACCAAGTTTGAACTTTGGAAAATGTGTTTTGATGGTAAAAGTAATTAATCAATGAATTGGCATCATGCTCATTGCAGGGACTCCAAGTGTCACTCATGCCCGAAATTCAATTCTCAAAGGTTAACCGAGGATGTTTAGAAATAACTCATCAGTTCAAAATCAATTACTTCTGTCGACAAAATACCACTAACCATTGACACCCAACTTAGGATCAAAATCACCCACTCAGGGATGAGAATTCATCCTCCGATTATGCCGCAATTAGACAACTCAGGCATATCGCGTGTTGAATTTAAAGCAAATATGAATGAGACATCAATTGAGTGGAAATAAAAATTAAATCCAATACTTTTTATCTAAAATAAAAACTAAATATTATTACCAGAGTAAAAATCGGAAGTGCTCTGTATTTGGGCTAGAGGAAAAACCCTTCTCAGAAAAAGAGCTAGCAAAACCACTAAAGACCCGATATGAAGAAGATGAGACGTACATGAAAATCCTCCCCGTTTCGGTTTTTAAGAAGAAATGGGAGGAGGGTGATTCGGCCAATCTCTCAAAGATCCTCCCCTTTCCCCTTTACGTCTATCACCCATTTAGAGAAAATCTCCGAAAATATCTCCTAAGTTTTGGGTAGTTGAAAATTCTAAATAAATTCCCGTTCCTTGTCGTTTTTACTGAATGTGCCGGTACAAAGATGAGGATGAACTGGTAGAAGAGCTATGTGTTCACGATGAACAAGTAGAAGCCAAGATGAACCGGTAGAAAGATGTTCTGATTGGACAGAACCTCGATGAAGATGTACAAAAAAAGATCAATGAACTGGTATAAGCCCATTATGTTCAACGATGAACCGGTACAAGCTCTGTTTTAATGCCTGGTGAATCGGCACAAGTCCTGCAGGTACAATATGGCTTTCTCTGCCTTTTTTGCCGCGGTGCCCCTTGTTCGATGTCTGGCTTCTCGAGCTCACTTCCTCAGCACCCACAAAGTATTCTATTGAATCAAAAGTATCATTCTTACACCAGCTTACCTGAAAACACACAGTTTCCTCATAAAACACAAACTCGACTAAAACAAAACATATAATTAACGAGAAAAGCTAAATTGATAGGTTTCAGACATAAAATTATGCAAAATTGGGTACACAACCCCCAACTTCTACTTTGCGAGTCTCTAGCACACAGAAACCACAAATAAATTTTAATCACAAAAACCATTTTCGTAGTTGATCTCGCTTGCATTTAGCATATGCAATAAGCCGTTAAACCACAAGGTTACCCCTAGTGGACGGTGATGAAAATCACAAGACTCACCAGCCGTTGATTCGAATCACCTTTCAAATTCGTACCATTTGGGTCCCCGGCAATGTTGCCAAAAATGCTTCTCCTTAGGTATGGTCGTGTGTGAAATTGCTTCCCAGGCATAGGACATTCTATCGTGTAGTAACTCGGAAAACACCTAGGCCGTCTCCTCAAGGAAACAAGCAAAAATTTGAATGGTGATATGATTCAAAAGAAGCAAACTTCTTTTGTTTTCAAACTTGGTGGTGATTGGTTAATACTAAGAAATACTATTAAGATAAATCAGCTAAGCTTTGGATTTTGTCCCATTGTGAAAAGGATTCTTGACCTAATTTAAAACATATCCAAGATCGTAATCAACCAAGCTTTGACGAAAAATATTTAACCAAGTTTGAACTTTGGAAAATGTGTTTTGATGGTAAAAGTAATTAATCAATGAATTGGCATCATGCTCATTGCAGGGACTCCAAGTGTCACTCATGCCCGAAATTCAATTCTCAAAGGTTAACCGAGGATGTTTAGAAATAACTCATCAGTTCAAAATCAATTACTTCTGTCGACAAAATAACACTAACCATTGACACCCAACTTAGGATCAAAATCACCCACTCAGGGATGATAATTCATCCTCCGATTATGCCGCAATTAGACAACTCAGGCATATCGCGTGTTGAATTTAAAGCAAATATGAATGAGACATCAATTGAGTGGAAATAAAAATTAAATCCAATACTTTTTATCTAAAATAAAAACTAAATATTATTACCAGAGTAAAAATCGGAAGTGCTCTGTATTTGGGCTAGAAGAAAAACCCTTCTCAGAAAAAGAGCTAGCAAAACCACTAAAGACCCGATATGAAGAAGATGAGACGTACATGAAAATCCTCCCCGTTTCGGTTTTTAAGAAGAAATGGGAGGAGGGTGATTCGGCCAATCTCTCAAAGATCCTCCCCTTTCCCCTTTACGTCTATCACCCATTTAGAGAAAATCTCCGAAAATATCTCCTAAGTTTTGGGTAGTTGAAAATTCTAAATAAATTCCCGTTCCTTGTCGTTTTTACTGAATGTGCCGGTACAAAGATGAGGATGAACTGGTAGAAGAGCTATGTGTTCACGATGAACAAGTAGAAGCCAAGATGAACCGGTAGAAAGATGTTCTGATTGGACAGAACCTCGATGAAGATGTACAAAAAAAGATCAATGAACTGGTATAAGCCCATTATGTTCAACGATGAACCGGTACAAGCTCTGTTTTAATGCCTGGTGAATCGGCACAAGTCCTGCAGGTACAATATGGCTTTCTCTGCCTTTTTTGCCGCGGTGCCCCTTGTTCGATGTCTGGCTTCTCGAGCTCACTTCCTCAGCACCCACAAAGTATTCTATTGAATCAAAAGTATCATTCTTACACCAGCTTACCTGAAAACACACAGTTTCCTCATAAAACACAAACTCGACTAAAACAAAACATATAATTAACGAGAAAAGCTAAATTGATAGGTTTCAGACATAAAATTATGCAAAATTGGGTACACAACCCCCAACTTCTACTTTGCGAGTCTCTAGCACACAGAAACCACAAATAAATTTTAATCACAAAAACCATTTTCGTAGTTGATCTCGCTTGCATTTAGCATATGCAATAAGCCGTTAAACCACAAGGTTACCCCTAGTGGACGGTGATGAAAATCACAAGACTCACCAGCCGTTGATTCGAATCACCTTTCAAATTCGTACCATTTGGGTCCCCGGCAATGTTGCCAAAAATGCTTCTCCTTAGGTATGGTCGTGTGTGAAATTGCTTCCCAGGCATAGGACATTCTATCGTGTAGTAACTCGGAAAACACCTAGGCCGTCTCCTCAAGGAAACAAGCAAAAATTTGAATGGTGATATGATTCAAAAGAAGCAAACTTCTTTTGTTTTCAAACTTGGTGATGATTGGTTAATACTAAGAAATACTATTAAGATAAATCAGCTAAGCTTTGGATTTTCTCCCATTGTGAAAAGGATTCTTGACCTAATTTAAAACATATCCAAGATCGTAATCAACCAAGCTTTGACGAAAAATATTTAACCAAGTTTGAACTTTGGAAAATGTGTTTTGATGGTAAAAGTAATTAATCAATGAATTGGCATCATGCTTATTGCAGGGACTCCAAGTGTCACTCATGCCCGAAATTCAATTCTCAAAGGTTAACCGAGGATGTTTAGAAATAACTCATCAGTTCAAAATCAATTACTTCAGTCGACAAAATAACACTAACCATTGACACCCAACTTAGGATCAAAATCACCCACTCAGGGATGAGAATTCATCCTCCGATTATGCCGCAATTAGACAACTCAGGCATATCGCGTGTTGAATTTAAAGCAAATATGAATGAGACATCAATTGAGTGGAAATAAAAATTAAATCCAATACTTTTTATCTAAAAGAAAAACTAAATATTATTACCAGAGTAAAAATCGGAAGTGCTCTGTATTTGGGCGAGAAGAAAAACCCTTCTCAGAAAAAGAGCTAGCAAAACCACTAAAGACCCGATATGAAGAAGATGAGGCGTACATGAAAATCCTCCCCGTTTCGGTTTTTAAGAAGAAATGGGAGGAGGGTGATTCGGCCAATCTCTCAAAGATCCTCCCCTTTCCCCTTTACGTCTATCACCCATTTAGAGAAAATCTCCGAAAATATCTCCTAAGTTTTGGGTAGTTGAAAATTCTAAATAAATTCCCGTTCCTTGTCGTTTTTACTGAATGTGCCGGTACAAAGATGAGGATGAACTGGTAGAAGAGCTATGTGTTCACGATGAACAAGTAGAAGCAAAGATGAACCGGTAGAAAGATGTTCTGATTGGACAGAACCTCGATGAAGATGTACAAAAAAAGATCAATGAACTGGTATAAGCCCATTCTGTTCAACGATGAACCGGTACAAGCTCTGTTTTAATGCCTGGTGAATCGGCACAAGTCCTGCAGGTACAATATGGCTTTCTCTGCCTTTTTTGCCGCGGTGCCCCTTGTTCGATGTCTGGCTTCTCGAGCTCACTTCCTCAGCACCCACAAAGTATTCTATTGAATCAAAAGTATCATTCTTACACCAGCTTACCTGAAAACACACAGTTTCCTCATAAAACACAAACTCGACTAAAACAAAACATATAATTAACGAGAAAAGCTAAATTGATAGGTTTCAGTCATAAAATTATGCAAAATTGGGTACACAATCCCCAACTTCTACTTTGCGAGTCTCTAGCACACAGAAACCACAAATAAATTTTAATCACAAAAACCATTTTCGTAGTTGATCTCGCTTGCATTTAGCATATGCAATAAGCCGTTAAACCACAAGGTTACCCCTAGTGGACGGTGATGAAAATCACAAGACTCACCAGCCGTTGATTCGAATCACCTTTCAAATTCGTACCATTTGGGTCCCCGGCAATGTTGCCAAAAATGCTTCTCCTTAGGTATGGTCGTGTGTGAAATTGCTTCCCAGGCATAGGACATTCTATCGTGTAGTAACTCGGAAAACACCTAGGCCGTCTCCTCAAGGAAACAAGCAAAAATTTGAATGGTGATATGATTCAAAAGAAGCAAACTTCTTTTGTTTTCAAACTTGGTGATGATTGGTTAATACTAAGAAATACTATTAAGATAAATCAGCTAAGCTTTGGATTTTCTCCAATTGTGAAAAGGATTCTTGACCTAATTTAAAACATATCCAAGATCGTAATCAACCAAGCTTTGACGAAAAATATTTAACCAAGTTTGAACTTTGGAAAATGTGTTTTGATGGTAAAAGTAATTAATCAATGAATTGGCATCATGCTCATTGCAGGGACTCCAAGTGTCACTCATGCCCGAAATTCAATTCTCAAAGGTTAACCGAGGATGTTTAGAAATAACTCATCAGTTCAAAATCAATTACTTCAGTCGACAAAATAACACTAACCATTGACACCCAACTTAGGATCAAAATCACCCACTCAGGGATGAGAATTCATCCTCCGATTATGCCGCAATTAGACAACTCAGGCATATCGCGTGTTGAATTTAAAGCAAATATGAATGAGACATCAATTGAGTGGAAATAAAAATTAAATCCAATACTTTTTATCTAAAAGAAAAACTAAATATTATTACCAGAGTAAAAATCGGAAGTGCTCTGTATTTGGGCTAGAAGAAAAACCCTTCTCAGAAAAAGAGCTAGCAAAACCACTAAAGACCCCATATGAAGAAGATGAGACGTACATGAAAATCCTCCCCGTTTCGGTTTTTAAGAAGAAATGGGAGGAGGGTGATTCGGCCAATCTCTCAAGGATCCTCCCCTTTCCCCTTTACGTCTATCACCCATTTAGAGAAAATCTCCGAAAATATCTCCCAAGTTTTGGGTAGTTGAAAATTCTAAATAAATTCCCGTTCCTTGTCGTTTTTACTGAATGTGCCGGTACAAAGATGAGGATGAACTGGTAGAAGAGCTATGTGTTCACGATGAACAAGTAGAAGCAAAGATGAACCGGTAGAAAGATGTTCTGATTGGACAGAACCTCGATGAAGATGTACAAAAAAAGATCAATGAACTGGTATAAGCCCATTCTGTTCAACGATGAACCGGTACAAGCTCTGTTTTAATGCCTGGTGAATTGGCACAAGTCCTGCAGGTACAATATGGCTTTCTCTGCATTTTTTGCCGCGGTGCCCCTTGTTCGATGTCTGGCTTCTCGAGCTCACTTCCTCAGCACCCACAAAGTATTCTATTGAATCAAAAGTATCATTCTTACACCAGCTTACCTGAAAACACACAGTTTCCTCATAAAACACAAACTCGACTAAAACAAAACATATAATTAACGAGAAAAGCTAAACTGATAGGTTTCAGACATAAAATTATGCAACTTCTACTTTGCGAGTCTCTAGCACACAGAAACCACAAATAAATTTTAATCACAAAAACCATTTTCGTAGTTGATCTCGCTTGCATTTAGCATATGCAATAAGCCGTTAAACCACAAGGTTACCCCTAGTGGACGGTGATGAAAATCACAAGACTCACCAGCCGTTGATTCGAATCACCTTTCAAATTCGTACCATTTGGGTCCCCGGCAATGTTGCCAAAAATGCTTCTCCTTAGGTATGGTCGTGTGTGAAATTGCTTCCCAGGCATAGGACATTCTATCGTGTAGTAACTCGGAAAACACCTAGGCCGTCTCCTCAAGGAAACAAGCAAAAATTTGAATGGTGATATGATTCAAAAGAAGCAAACTTCTTTTGATTTCAAACCTGGTGATGATTGGTTAATACTAAGAAATACTATTAAGATAAGTCAGCTAAGCTTTGGATTTTATCCCATTGTGAAAAGGATTCTTGACCTAATTTAAAACATATCCAAGATCGTAATCAACCAAGCTTTGACGAAAAATATTTAACCAAGTTTGAACTTTGGAAAATGTGTTTTGATGGTAAAAGTAATTAATCAATGAATTGGCATCATGCTCATTGCAGGGACTCCAAGTGTCACTCATGCCCGAAATTCAATTCTCAAAGGTTAACCGAGGATGTTTAGAAATAACTCATTAGTTCAAAATCAATTACTTCAGTCGACAAAATAACACTAACCATTGATACCCAACTTAGGATCAAAATCACCCACTCAGGGATGAGAATTCATCCTCCGATTATGCCGCAATTAGACAACTCAGGCATATCGCGTGTTGAATTTCAAGCAAATATGAATGAGACATCAATTGAGTGGAAATAAAAATTAAATCCAATACTTTTTATCTAAAAGAAAAACTAAATATTATTACCAGTGTAAAAATCGGAAGTGCTCTGTATTTGGGCTAGAAGAAAAACCCTTCTCAGAAAAAGAGCTAGCAAAACCACTAAAGACCCGATATGAAGAAGATGAGACGTACATGAAAATCCTCCCCGTTTCGGTTTTTAAGAAGAAATGGGAGGAGGGTGATTCCGCCAATCTCTCAAAGATCCTCCCCTTTCCCCTTTACGTCTATCACCCATTTAGAGAAAATCTCCGAAAATATCTCCTAAGTTTTGGGTAGTTGAAAATTCTAAATAAATTCCCGTTCCTTGTCGTTTTTACTGAATGTGCCGGTACAAAGATGTGGATGAACTGGTAGAAGAGCTATGTGTTCACGATGAACAAGTAGAAGCAAAGATGAACCGGTAGAAAGATGTTCTGGTTGGACAGAACCTCGATGAACATGTACAAAAAAAAGATCAATGAACTGGTATAAGCCCATTCTGTTCAACGATGAACCGGTACAAGCTCTGTTTTAATGCCTGGTGAATCGGCACAAGGTCCTACAGGTACAATATGGCTTTCTCTGCCTTTTTTGCCGCGGTGCCCCTTGTTCGATGTCTGGCTTCTCGAGCTCACTTCCTCAGCACCCACAAAGTATTCTATTGAATCAAAAGTATCATTCTTACACCAGCTTACCTGAAAACATACAGTTTCCTCACAAAACACAAACTCGACTAAAACAAAACATATAATTAACGAGAAAAGCTAAACTGATAGGTTTCAGACATAAAATTATGCAAAATTGGGTACACAACCCCCAACTTCTACTTTGCGAGTCTCTAGCACACAGAAACCACAAATAAATTTTAATCACAAAAACCATTTTCGTAGTTGATCTCGCTTGCATTTAGCATATGCAATAAGCCGTTAAACCACAAGGTTACCCCTAGTGGACGGTGATGAAAATCACAAGACTCACCAGCCGTTGATTCGAATCACCTTTCAAATTCGTACCATTTGGGTCCCCGGCAATGTTGCCAAAAATGCTTCTCCTTAGGTATGGTCGTGTGTGAAATTGCTTCCCAGGCATAGGACATTCTATCGTGTAGTAACTCGGAAAACACCTAGGCCGTCTCCTCAAAGAAACAAGCAAAAATTTGAATGGTGATATGATTCAAAAGAAGCAAACTTCTTTTGATTTCAGACCTGGTGATGATTGGTTAATACTAAGAAATACTATTAAGATAAATCAGCTAAGCTTTGGATTTTATCCCATTGTGAAAAGGATTCTTGACCTAATTTAAAACATATCCAAGATCGTAATCAACCAAGCTTTGACGAAAAATATTTAACCAAGTTTGAACTTTGGAAAATGTGTTTTGATGGTAAAAGTAATTAATCAATGAATTGGCATCATGCTCATTGCAGGGACTCCAAGTACTCATGCCCGAAATTCAATTCTCAAAGGTTAACCGAGGATGTTTAGAAATAACTCATCAGTTCAAAATCAATTACTTCAGTCGACAAAATAACACTAACCATTGATACCCAACTTAGGATCAAAATCACCCACTCAGGGAGGAGAATTCATCCTCCGATTATGCCGCAATTAGACAACTCAGGCATATCGCGCGTTGAATTTCAAGCAAATATGAATGAGACATCAATTGAGTGGAAATAAAAATTAAATCCAATACTTTTTATCTAAAAGAAAAACTAAATATTATTACCAGAGTAAAAATCGGAAGTGCTCTGTATTTGGGCTAGAAGAAAAACCCTTCTCAGAAAAAGAGCTAGCAAAACCACTAAAGACCCGATATGAAGAAGATGAGACGTACATGAAAATCCTCCCCGTTTCGGTTTTTAAGAAGAAATGGGAGGAGGGTGATTCGGCCAATCTCTCAAAGATCCTCCCCTTTCCCCTTTACGTCTATCACCCATTTAGAGAAAATCTCCGAAAATATCTCCTAAGTTTTGGGTAGTTGAAAATTCCAAATAAATTCCCGTTCCTTGTCGTTTTTTACTGAATGTGCCGGTACAAAGATGAGGATGAACTGGTAGAAGAGCTATGTGTTCACGATGAACAAGTAGAAGCAAAGATGAACCGGTAGAAAGATGTTCTGATTG
The DNA here is from genome assembly GCA_951799425.1 of Ilex aquifolium. Classification (NCBI taxonomy): domain Eukaryota; kingdom Viridiplantae; phylum Streptophyta; class Magnoliopsida; order Aquifoliales; family Aquifoliaceae; genus Ilex; species Ilex aquifolium. Next base: position 24,783,654 of record OX637400.1, read on the forward strand.
GACAGAACCTCGATGAACATGTACAAAAAAAAGATCAATGAACTGGTATAAGCCCATTCTGTTCAACGATGAACCGGTACAAGCTCTGTTTTAATGCCTGGTGAATCGGCACAAGGTCCTGCAGGTACAATATGGCTTTCTCTGCCTTTTTTCCCGCGGTGCCCCTTGTTCGATGTCTGGCTTCTCGAGCTCACTTCCTCAGCACCCACAAAGTATTCTATTGAATCAAAAGTATCATTCTTACACCAGCTTACCTGAAAACACACAGTTTCCTCACAAAACACAAACTCGACTAAAACAAAACATATAATTAACGAGAAAAGCTAAACTGATAGGTTTCAGACATAAAATTATGCAAAATTGGGTACACAACCCCCAACTTCTACTTTGCGAGTCTCTAGCACACAGAAACCACAAATAAATTTTAATCACTAAAAACCATTTTCGTAGTTGATCTCGCTTGCATTTAGCATATGCAATAAGCCGTTAAACCACAAGGTTACCCCTAGTGGACGGTGATGAAAATCACAAGACTCACCAGCCGTTGATTCGAATCACCTTCCAAATTCGTACCATTTGGGTCCCCGGCAATGTTGCCAAAAATGCTTCTCCTTAGGTATGGTCGTGTGTGAAATTGCTTCCCAGGCATAGGACATTCTATCGTGTAGTAGCTCGGAAAACACCTAGGCCGTCTCCTCAAGGAAACAAGCAAAAATTTGAATGGTGATATGATTCAAAAGAAGCAAACTTCTTTTGATTTCAAACCTGGTGATGATTGGTTAATACTAAGAAATACTACTAAGATAAATCAGCTAAGCTTTGGATTTTATCCCATTGTGAAAAGGATTCTTGACCTAATTTAAAACATATCCAAGATCGTAATCAACCAAGCTTTGACGAAAAATATTTAACCAAGTTTGAACTTTGGAAAATGTGTTTTGATGGTAAAAGTAATTAATCAATGAATTGGCATCATGCTCATTGCAGGGACTCCAAGTGTCACTCATGCCCGAAATTCAATTCTCAAAGGTTAACCGAGGATGTTTAGAAATAACTCATCAGTTCAAAATCAATTACTTCAGTCGACAAAATAACACTAACCATTGATACCCAACTTAGGATCAAAATCACCCACTCAGGGAGGAGAATTCATCCTCCGATTATGCCGCAATTAGACAACTCAGGCATATCGCGCGTTGAATTTCAAGCAAATATGAATGAGACATCAATTGAGTGGAAATAAAAATTAAATCCAATACTTTTTATCTAAAAGAAAAACTAAATATTATTACCAGAGTAAAAATCGGAAGTGCTCTGTATTTGGGCTAGAAGAAAAACCCTTCTCAGAAAAAGAGCTAGCAAAACCACTAAAGACCCGATATGAAGAAGATGAGACGTACATGAAAATCCTCCCCGTTTCGGTTTTTAAGAAGAAATGGGAGGAGGGTGATTCGGCCAATCTCTCAAAGATCCTCCCCTTTCCCCTTTACGTCTATCACCCATTTAGAGAAAATCTCCGAAAATATCTCCTAAGTTTTGGGTAGTTGAAAATTCCAAATAAATTCCCGTTCCTTGTCGTTTTTTACTGAATGTGCCGGTACAAAGATGAGGATGAACTGGTAGAAGAGCTATGTGTTCACGATGAACAAGTAGAAGCAAAGATGAACCGGTAGAAAGATGTTCTGATTGGACAGAACCTCGATGAACATGTACAAAAAAAAGATCAATGAACTGGTATAAGCCCATTCTGTTCAACGATGTACCGGTACAAGCTCTGTTTTAATGCCTGGTGAATCGGCACAAGGTCCTGCAGGTACAATATGGCTTTCTCTGCCTTTTTTCCCGCGGTGCCCCTTGTTCGATGTCTGGCTTCTCGAGCTCACTTCCTCAGCACCCACAAAGTATTCTATTGAATCAAAAGTATCATTCTTACACCAGCTTACCTGAAAACACACAGTTTCCTCACAAAACACAAACTCGACTAAAACAAAACATATAATTAACGAGAAAAGCTAAACTGATAGGTTTCAGACATAAAATTATGCAAAATTGGGTACACAACCCCCAACTTCTACTTTGCGAGTCTCTAGCACACAGAAACCACAAATAAATTTTAATCACTAAAAACCATTTTCGTAGTTGATCTCGCTTGCATTTAGCATATGCAATAAGCCGTTAAACCACAAGGTTACCCCTAGTGGACGGTGATGAAAATCACAAGACTCACCAGCCGTTGATTCGAATCACCTTCCAAATTCGTACCATTTGGGTCCCCGGCAATGTTGCCAAAAATGCTTCTCCTTAGGTATGGTCGTGTGTGAAATTGCTTCCCAGGCATAGGACATTCTATCGTGTAGTAGCTCGGAAAACACCTAGGCCGTCTCCTCAAGGAAACAAGCAAAAATTTGAATGGTGATATGATTCAAAAGAAGCAAACTTCTTTTGATTTCAAACCTGGTGATGATTGGTTAATACTAAGAAATACTACTAAGATAAATCAGCTAAGCTTTGGATTTTATCCCATTGTGAAAAGGATTCTTGACCTAATTTAAAACATATCCAAGATCGTAATCAACCAAGCTTTGACGAAAAATATTTAACCAAGTTTGAACTTTGGAAAATGTGTTTTGATGGTAAAAGTAATTAATCAATGAATTGGCATCATGCTCATTGCAGGGACTCCAAGTGTCACTCATGCCCGAAATTCAATTCTCAAAGGTTAACCGAGGATGTTTAGAAATAACTCATCAGTTCAAAATCAATTACTTCAGTCGACAAAATAACACTAACCATTGATACCCAACTTAGGATCAAAATCACCCACTCAGGGAGGAGAATTCATCCTCCGATTATGCCGCAATTAGACAACTCAGGCATATCGCGCGTTGAATTTCAAGCAAATATGAATGAGACATCAATTGAGTGGAAATAAAAATTAAATCCAATACTTTTTATCTAAAAGAAAAACTAAATATTATTACCAGAGTAAAAATCGGAAGTGCTCTGTATTTGGGCTAGAAGAAAAACCCTTCTCAGAAAAAGAGCTAGCAAAACCACTAAAGACCCGATATGAAGAAGATGAGACGTACATGAAAATCCTCCCCGTTTCGGTTTTTAAGAAGAAATGGGAGGAGGGTGATTCGGCCAATCTCTCAAAGATCCTCCCCTTTCCCCTTTACGTCTATCACCCATTTAGAGAAAATCTCCGAAAATATCTCCTAAGTTTTGGGTAGTTGAAAATTCCAAATAAATTCCCGTTCCTTGTCGTTTTTTACTGAATGTGCCGGTACAAAGATGAGGATGAACTGGTAGAAGAGCTATGTGTTCACGATGAACAAGTAGAAGCAAAGATGAACCGGTAGAAAGATGTTCTGATTGGACAGAACCTCGATGAACATGTACAAAAAAAAGATCAATGAACTGGTATAAGCCCATTCTGTTCAACGATGTACCGGTACAAGCTCTGTTTTAATGCCTGGTGAATCGGCACAAGGTCCTGCAGGTACAATATGGCTTTCTCTGCCTTTTTTCCCGCGGTGCCCCTTGTTCGATGTCTGGCTTCTCGAGCTCACTTCCTCAGCACCCACAAAGTATTCTATTGAATCAAAAGTATCATTCTTACACCAGCTTACCTGAAAACACACAGTTTCCTCACAAAACACAAACTCGACTAAAACAAAACATATAATTAACGAGAAAAGCTAAACTGATAGGTTTCAGACATAAAATTATGCAAAATTGGGTACACAACCCCCAACTTCTACTTTGCGAGTCTCTAGCACACAGAAACCACAAATAAATTTTAATCACTAAAAACCATTTTCGTAGTTGATCTCGCTTGCATTTAGCATATGCAATAAGCCGTTAAACCACAAGGTTACCCCTAGTGGACGGTGATGAAAATCACAAGACTCACCAGCCGTTGATTCGAATCACCTTCCAAATTCGTACCATTTGGGTCCCCGGCAATGTTGCCAAAAATGCTTCTCCTTAGGTATGGTCGTGTGTGAAATTGCTTCCCAGGCATAGGACATTCTATCGTGTAGTAGCTCGGAAAACACCTAGGCCGTCTCCTCAAGGAAACAAGCAAAAATTTGAATGGTGATATGATTCAAAAGAAGCAAACTTCTTTTGATTTCAAACCTGGTGATGATTGGTTAATACTAAGAAATACTACTAAGATAAATCAGCTAAGCTTTGGATTTTATCCCATTGTGAAAAGGATTCTTGACCTAATTTAAAACATATCCAAGATCGTAATCAACCAAGCTTTGACGAAAAATATTTAACCAAGTTTGAACTTTGGAAAATGTGTTTTGATGGTAAAAGTAATTAATCAATGAATTGGCATCATGCTCATTGCAGGGACTCCAAGTGTCACTCATGCCCGAAATTCAATTCTCAAAGGTTAACCGAGGATGTTTAGAAATAACTCATCAGTTCAAAATCAATTACTTCAGTCGACAAAATAACACTAACCATTGATACCCAACTTAGGATCAAAATCACCCACTCAGGGAGGAGAATTCATCCTCCGATTATGCCGCAATTAGACAACTCAGGCATATCGCGCGTTGAATTTCAAGCAAATATGAATGAGACATCAATTGAGTGGAAATAAAAATTAAATCCAATACTTTTTATCTAAAAGAAAAACTAAATATTATTACCAGAGTAAAAATCGGAAGTGCTCTGTATTTGGGCTAGAAGAAAAACCCTTCTCAGAAAAAGAGCTAGCAAAACCACTAAAGACCCGATATGAAGAAGATGAGACGTACATGAAAATCCTCCCCGTTTCGGTTTTTAAGAAGAAATGGGAGGAGGGTGATTCGGCCAATCTCTCAAAGATCCTCCCCTTTCCCCTTTACGTCTATCACCCATTTAGAGAAAATCTCCGAAAATATCTCCTAAGTTTTGGGTAGTTGAAAATTCCAAATAAATTCCCGTTCCTTGTCGTTTTTTACTGAATGTGCCGGTACAAAGATGAGGATGAACTGGTAGAAGAGCTATGTGTTCACGATGAACAAGTAGAAGCAAAGATGAACCGGTAGAAAGATGTTCTGATTGGACAGAACCTCGATGAACATGTACAAAAAAAAGATCAATGAACTGGTATAAGCCCATTCTGTTCAACGATGTACCGGTACAAGCTCTGTTTTAATGCCTGGTGAATCGGCACAAGGTCCTGCAGGTACAATATGGCTTTCTCTGCCTTTTTTCCCGCGGTGCCCCTTGTTCGATGTCTGGCTTCTCGAGCTCACTTCCTCAGCACCCACAAAGTATTCTATTGAATCAAAAGTATCATTCTTACACCAGCTTACCTGAAAACACACAGTTTCCTCACAAAACACAAACTCGACTAAAACAAAACATATAATTAACGAGAAAAGCTAAACTGATAGGTTTCAGACATAAAATTATGCAAAATTGGGTACACAACCCCCAACTTCTACTTTGCGAGTCTCTAGCACACAGAAACCACAAATAAATTTTAATCACTAAAAACCATTTTCGTAGTTGATCTCGCTTGCATTTAGCATATGCAATAAGCCGTTAAACCACAAGGCTACCCCTAGTGGACGGTGATGAAAATCACAAGACTCACTAGCCGTTGATTCGAATCACCTTTCAAATTCGTACCATTTGGGTCCCCGGCAATGTTGCCAAAAATGCTTCTCCTTAGGTATGGTCGTGTGTGAAATTGCTTCCCAGGCATAGGACATTCTATCGTGTAGTAGCTCGGAAAACACCTAGGCCGTCTCCTCAAGGAAACAAGCAAAAATTTGAATGGTGATATGATTCAAAAGAAGCAAACTTCTTTTGATTTCAAACCTGGTGATGATTGGTTAATACTAAGAAATACTACTAAGATAAATCAGCTAAGCTTTGGATTTTATCCCATTGTGAAAAGGATTCTTGACCTAATTTAAAACATATCCAAGATCGTAATCAACCAAGCTTTGACGAAAAATATTTAACCAAGTTTGAACTTTGGAAAATGTGTTTTGATGGTAAAAGTAATTAATCAATGAATTGGCATCATGCTCATTGCAGGGACTCCAAGTGTCACTCATGCCCGAAATTCAATTCTCAAAGGTTAACCGAGGATGTTTAGAAATAACTCATCAGTTCAAAATCAATTACTTCAGTCGACAAAATAACACTAACCATTGATACCCAACTTAGGATCAAAATCACCCACTCAGGGATGAGAATTCATCCTCCGATTATGCCGCAATTAGACAACTCAGGCATATCGCGCGTTGAATTTCAAGCAAATATGAATGAGACATCAATTGAGTGGAAATAAAAATTAAATCCAATACTTTTTATCTAAAAGAAAAACTAAATATTATTACCAGAGTAAAAATCGGAAGTGCTCTGTATTTGGGCTAGAAGAAAAACCCTTCTCAGAAACAGAGCTAGCAAAACCACTAAAGACCCGATATGAAGAAGATGAGACGTACATGAAAATCCTCCCCGTTTCGGTTTTTAAGAAGAAATGGGAGGAGGGTGATTCGGCCAATCTCTCAAAGATCCTCCCCTTTCCCCTTTACGTCTATCACCCATTTAGAGAAAATCTCCGAAAATATCTCCTAAGTTTTGGGTAGTTGAAAATTCCAAATAAATTCCCGTTCCTTGTCGTTTTTTACTGAATGTGCCGGTACAAAGATGAGGATGAACTGGTAGAAGAGCTATGTGTTCACGATGAACAAGTAGAAGCAAAGATGAACCGGTAGAAAGATGTTCTGATTGGACAGAACCTCGATGAACATGTACAAAAAAAAGATCAATGAACTGGTATAAGCCCATTCTGTTCAACGATGAACCGGTACAAGCTCTGTTTTAATGCCTGGTGAATCGGCACAAGGTCCTGCAGGTACAATATGGCTTTCTCTGCCTTTTTTCCCGCGGTGCCCCTTGTTCGATGTCTGGCTTCTCGAGCTCACTTCCTCAGCACCCACAAAGTATTCTATTGAATCAAAAGTATCATTCTTACACCAGCTTACCTGAAAACACACAGTTTCCTCACAAAACACAAACTCGACTAAAACAAAACATATAATTAACGAGAAAAGCTAAACTGATAGGTTTCAGACATAAAATTATGCAAAATTGGGTACACAACCCCCAACTTCTACTTTGCGAGTCTCTAGCACACAGAAACCACAAATAAATTTTAATCACTAAAAACCATTTTCGTAGTTGATCTCGCTTGCATTTAGCATATGCAATAAGCCGTTAAACCACAAGGTTACCCCTAGTGGACGGTGATGAAAATCACAAGACTCACCAGCCGTTGATTCGAATCACCTTTCAAATTCGTACCATTTGGGTCCCCGGCAATGTTGCCAAAAATGCTTCTCCTTAGGTATGGTCGTGTGTGAAATTGCTTCCCAGGCATAGGACATTCTATCGTGTAGTAACTCGGAAAACACCTAGGCCGTCTCCTCAAGGAAACAAGCAAAAATTTGAATGGTGATATGATTCAAAAGAAGCAAACTTCTTTTGATTTCAAACCTGGTGATGATTGGTTAATACTAAGAAATACTACTAAGATAAATCAGCTAAGCTTTGGATTTTATCCCATTGTGAAAAGGATTCTTGACCTAATTTAAAACATATCCAAGATCGTAATCAACCAAGCTTTGACGAAAAATATTTAACCAAGTTTGAACTTTGGAAAATGTGTTTTGATGGTAAAAGTAATTAATCAATGAATTGGCATCATGCTCATTGCAGGGACTCCAAGTGTCACTCATGCCCGAAATTCAATTCTCAAAGGTTAACCGAGGATGTTTAGAAATAACTCATCAGTTCAAAATCAATTACTTCAGTCGACAAAATAACACTAACCATTGATACCCAACTTAGGATCAAAATCACCCACTCAGGGATGAGAATTCATCCTCCGATTATGCCGCAATTAGACAACTCAGGCATATCGCGCGTTGAATTTCAAGCAAATATGAATGAGACATCAATTGAGTGGAAATAAAAATTAAATCCAATACTTTTTATCTAAAAGAAAAACTAAATATTATTACCAGAGTAAAAATCGGAAGTGCTCTGTATTTGGGCTAGAAGAAAAACCCTTCTCAGAAAAAGAGCTAGCAAAACCACTAAAGGCCCGATATGAAGAAGATGAGACGTACATGAAAATCCTCCCCGTTTCGGTTTTTAAGAAGAAATGGGAGGAGGGTGATTCGGCCAATCTCTCAAAGATCCTCCCCTTTCCCCTTTACGTCTATCACCCATTTAGAGAAAATCTCCGAAAATATCTCCTAAGTTTTGGGTAGTTGAAAATTCCAAATAAATTCCCGTTCCTTGTCGTTTTTACTGAATGTGCCGGTACAAAGATGAGGATGAACTGGTAGAAGAGCTATGTGTTCACGATGAACAAGTAGAAGCAAAGATGAACCGGTAGAAAGATGTTCTGATTGGACAGAACCTCGATGAACATGTACAAAAAAAAGATCAATGAACTGGTATAAGCCCATTCTGTTCAACGATGAACCGGTACAAGCTCTGTTTTAATGCCTGGTGAATCGGCACAAGGTCCTGCAGGTACAATATGGCTTTCTCTGCCTTTTTTCCCGCGGTGCCCCTTGTTCGATGTCTGGCTTCTCGAGCTCACTTCCTCAGCACCCACAAAGTATTCTATTGAATCAAAAGTATCATTCTTACACCAGCTTACCTGAAAACACACAGTTTCCTCACAAAACACAAACTCGACTAAAACAAAACATATAATTAACGAGAAAAGCTAAACTGATAGGTTTCAGACATAAAATTATGCAAAATTGGGTACACAACCCCCAACTTCTACTGTGCGAGTCTCTAGCACACAGAAACCACAAATAAATTTTAATCACTAAAAACCATTTTCGTAGTTGATCTCGCTTGCATTTAGCATATGCAATAAGCCGTTAAACCACAAGGTTACCCCTAGTGGACGGTGATGAAAATCACAAGACTCACCAGCCGTTGATTCGAATCACCTTTCAAATTCGTACCATTTGGGTCCCCGGCAATGTTGCCAAAAATGCTTCTCCTTAGGTATGGTCGTGTGTGAAATTGCTTCCCAGGCATAGGACATTCTATCGTGTAGTAACTCGGAAAACACCTAGGCCGTCTCCTCAAGGAAACAAGCAAAAATTTGAATGGTGATATGATTCAAAAGAAGCAAACTTCTTTTGATTTCAAACCTGGTGATGATTGGTTAATACTAAGAAATACTACTAAGATAAATCAGCTAAGCTTTGGATTTTATCCCATTGTGAAAAGGATTCTTGACCTAATTTAAAACATATCCAAGATCGTAATCAACCAAGCTTTGACGAAAAATATTTAACCAAGTTTGAACTTTGGAAAATGTGTTTTGATGGTAAAAGTAATTAATCAATGAATTGGCATCATGCTCATTGCAGGGACTCCAAGTGTCACTCATGCCCGAAATTCAATTCTCAAAGGTTAACCGAGGATGTTTAGAAATAACTCATCAGTTCAAAATCAATTACTTCAGTCGACAAAATAACACTAACCATTGATACCCAACTTAGGATCAAAATCACCCACTCAGGGATGAGAATTCATCCTCCGATTATGCCGCAATTAGACAACTCAGGCATATCGCGCGTTGAATTTCAAGCAAATATGAATGAGACATCAATTGAGTGGAAATAAAAATTAAATCCAATACTTTTTATCTAAAAGAAAAACTAAATATTATTACCAGAGTAAAAATCGGAAGTGCTCTGTATTTGGGCTAGAAGAAAAACCCTTCTCAGAAAAAGAGCTAGCAAAACCACTAAAGGCCCGATATGAAGAAGATGAGACGTACATGAAAATCCTCCCCGTTTCGGTTTTTAAGAAGAAATGGGAGGAGGGTGATTCGGCCAATCTCTCAAAGATCCTCCCCTTTCCCCTTTACGTCTATCACCCATTTAGAGAAAATCTCCGAAAATATCTCCTAAGTTTTGGGTAGTTGAAAATTCCAAATAAATTCCCGTTCCTTGTCGTTTTTACTGAATGTGCCGGTACAAAGATGAGGATGAACTGGTAGAAGAGCTATGTGTTCACGATGAACAAGTAGAAGCAAAGATGAACCGGTAGAAAGATGTTCTGATTGGACAGAACCTCGATGAACATGTACAAAAAAAAGATCAATGAACTGGTATAAGCCCATTCTGTTCAACGATGAACCGGTACAAGCTCTGTTTTAATGCCTGGTGAATCGGCACAAGGTCCTGCAGGTACAATATGGCTTTCTCTGCCTTTTTTCCCGCGGCGCCCCTTGTTCGATGTCTGGCTTCTCGAGCTCACTTCCTCAGCACCCACAAAGTATTCTATTGAATCAAAAGTATCATTCTTACACCAGCTTACCTGGAAACACACAGTTTCCTCACAAAACACAAACTCGACTAAAACAAAACATATAATTAACGAGAAAAGCTAAACTGATAGGTTTCAGACATAAAATTATGCAAAATTGGGTACACAACCCCCAACTTCTACTGTGCGAGTCTCTAGCACACAGAAACCACAAATAAATTTTAATCACTAAAAACCATTTTCGTAGTTGATCTCGCTTGCATTTTAGCATATGCAATAAGCCGTTAAACCACAAGGTTACCCCTAGTGGACGGTGATGAAAATCACAAGACTCACCAGCCGTTGATTCGAATCACCTTTCAAATTCGTACCATTTGGGTCCCCGGCAATGTTGCCAAAAATGCTTCTCCTTAGGTATGGTCGTGTGTGAAATTGCTTCCCAGGCATAGGACATTCTATCGTGTAGTAACTCGGAAAACACCTAGGCCGTCTCCTCAAGGAAACAAGCAAAAATTTGAATGGTGATATGATTCAAAAGAAGCAAACTTCTTTTGATTTCAAACCTGGTGATGATTGGTTAATACTAAGAAATACTACTAAGATAAATCAGCTAAGCTTTGGATTTTATCCCATTGTGAAAAGGATTCTTGACCTAATTTAAAACATATCCAAGATCGTAATCAACCAAGCTTTGACGAAAAATATTTAACCAAGTTTGAACTTTGGAAAATGTGTTTTGATGGTAAAAGTAATTAATCAATGAATTGGCATCATGCTCATTGCAGGGACTCCAAGTGTCACTCATGCCCGAAATTCAATTCTCAAAGGTTAACCGAGGATGTTTAGAAATAACTCATCAGTTCAAAATCAATTACTTCAGTCGACAAAATAACACTAACCATTGATACCCAACTTAGGATCAAAATCACCCACTCAGGGATGAGAATTCATCCTCCGATTATGCCGCAATTAGACAACTCAGGCATATCGCGCGTTGAATTTCAAGCAAATATGAATGAGACATCAATTGAGTGGAAATAAAAATTAAATCCAATACTTTTTATCTAAAAGAAAAACTAAATATTATTACCAGAGTAAAAATCGGAAGTGCTCTGTATTTGGGCTAGAAGAAAAACCCTTCTCAGAAAAAGAGCTAGCAAAACCACTAAAGGCCCGATATGAAGAAGATGAGACGTACATGAAAATCCTCCCCGTTTCGGTTTTTAAGAAGAAATGGGAGGAGGGTGATTCGGCCAATCTCTCAAAGATCCTCCCCTTTCCCCTTTACGTCTATCACCCATTTAGAGAAAATCTCCGAAAATATCTCCTAAGTTTTGGGTAGTTGAAAATTCCAAATAAATTCCCGTTCCTTGTCGTTTTTACTGAATGTGCCGGTACAAAGATGAGGATGAACTGGTAGAAGAGCTATGTGTTCACGATGAACAAGTAGAAGCAAAGATGAACCGGTAGAAAGATGTTCTGATTGGACAGAACCTCGATGAACATGTACAAAAAAAAGATCAATGAACTGGTATAAGCCCATTCTGTTCAACGATGAACCGGTACAAGCTCTGTTTTAATGCCTGGTGAATCGGCACAAGGTCCTGCAGGTACAATATGGCTTTCTCTGCCTTTTTTCCCGCGGCGCCCCTTGTTCGATGTCTGGCTTCTCGAGCTCACTTCCTCAGCACCCACAAAGTATTCTATTGAATCAAAAGTATCATTCTTACACCAGCTTACCTGGAAACACACAGTTTCCTCACAAAACACAAACTCGACTAAAACAAAACATATAATTAACGAGAAAAGCTAAACTGATAGGTTTCAGACATAAAATTATGCAAAATTGGGTACACAACCCCCAACTTCTACTCTGCGAGTCTCTAGCACACAGAAACCACAAATAAATTTTAATCACTAAAAACCATTTTCGTAGTTGATCTCGCTTGCATTTTAGCATATGCAATAAGCCGTTAAACCACAAGGTTACCCCTAGTGGACGGTGATGAAAATCACAAGACTCACCAGCCGTTGATTCGAATCACCTTTCAAATTCGTACCATTTGGGTCCCCGGCAATGTTGCCAAAAATGCTTCTCCTTAGGTATGGTCGTGTGTGAAATTGCTTCCCAGGCATAGGACATTCTATCGTGTAGTAACTCGGAAAACACCTAGGCCGTCTCCTCAAGGAAACAAGCAAAAATTTGAATGGTGATATGATTCAAAAGAAGCAAACTTCTTTTGATTTCAAACCTGGTGATGATTGGTTAATACTAAGAAATACTACTAAGATAAATCAGCTAAGCTTTGGATTTTATCCCATTGTGAAAAGGATTCTTGACCTAATTTAAAACATATCCAAGATCGTAATCAACCAAGCTTTGACGAAAAATATTTAACCAAGTTTGAACTTTGGAAAATGTGTTTTGATGGTAAAAGTAATTAATCAATGAATTGGCATCATGCTCATTGCAGGGACTCCAAGTGTCACTCATGCCCGAAATTCAATTCTCAAAGGTTAACCGAGGATGTTTAGAAATAACTCATCAGTTCAAAATCAATTACTTCAGTCGACAAAATAACACTAACCATTGATACCCAACTTAGGATCAAAATCACCCACTCAGGGATGAGAATTCATCCTCCGATTATGCCGCAATTAGACAACTCAGGCATATCGCGCGTTGAATTTCAAGCAAATATGAATGAGACATCAATTGAGTGGAAATAAAAATTAAATCCAATACTTTTTATCTAAAAGAAAAACTAAATATTATTACCAGAGTAAAAATCGGAAGTGCTCTGTATTTGGGCTAGAAGAAAAACCCTTCTCAGAAAAAGAGCTAGCAAAACCACTAAAGGCCCGATATGAAGAAGATGAGACGTACATGAAAATCCTCCCCGTTTCGGTTTTTAAGAAGAAATGGGAGGAGGGTGATTCGGCCAATCTCTCAAAGATCCTCCCCTTTCCCCTTTACGTCTATCACCCATTTAGAGAAAATCTCCGAAAATATCTCCTAAGTTTTGGGTAGTTGAAAATTCCAAATAAATTCCCGTTCCTTGTCGTTTTTACTGAATGTGCCGGTACAAAGATGAGGATGAACTGGTAGAAGAGCTATGTGTTCACGATGAACAAGTAGAAGCAAAGATGAACCGGTAGAAAGATGTTCTGATTGGACAGAACCTCGATGAACATGTACAAAAAAAAGATCAATGAACTGGTATAAGCCCATTCTGTTCAACGATGAACCGGTACAAGCTCTGTTTTAATGCCTGGTGAATCGGCACAAGGTCCTGCAGGTACAATATGGCTTTCTCTGCCTTTTTTCCCGCGGCGCCCCTTGTTCGATGTCTGGCTTCTCGAGCTCACTTCCTCAGCACCCACAAAGTATTCTATTGAATCAAAAGTATCATTCTTACACCAGCTTACCTGGAAACACACAGTTTCCTCACAAAACACAAACTCGACTAAAACAAAACATATAATTAACGAGAAAAGCTAAACTGATAGGTTTCAGACATAAAATTATGCAAAATTGGGTACACAACCCCCAACTTCTACTCTGCGAGTCTCTAGCACACAGAAACCACAAATAAATTTTAATCACTAAAAACCATTTTCGTAGTTGATCTCGCTTGCATTTTAGCATATGCAATAAGCCGTTAAACCACAAGGTTACCCCTAGTGGACGGTGATGAAAATCACAAGACTCACCAGCCGTTGATTCGAATCACCTTTCAAATTCGTACCATTTGGGTCCCCGGCAATGTTGCCAAAAATGCTTCTCCTTAGGTATGGTCGTGTGTGAAATTGCTTCCCAGGCATAGGACATTCTATCGTGTAGTAACTCGGAAAACACCTAGGCCGTCTCCTCAAGGAAACAAGCAAAAATTTGAATGGTGATATGATTCAAAAGAAGCAAACTTCTTTTGATTTCAAACCTGGTGATGATTGGTTAATACTAAGAAATACTACTAAGATAAATCAGCTAAGCTTTGGATTTTATCCCATTGTGAAAAGGATTCTTGACCTAATTTAAAACATATCCAAGATCGTAATCAACCAAGCTTTGACGAAAAATATTTAACCAAGTTTGAACTTTGGAAAATGTGTTTTGATGGTAAAAGTAATTAATCAATGAATTGGCATCATGCTCATTGCAGGGACTCCAAGTGTCACTCATGCCCGAAATTCAATTCTCAAAGGTTAACCGAGGATGTTTAGAAATAACTCATCAGTTCAAAATCAATTACTTCAGTCGACAAAATAACACTAACCATTGATACCCAACTTAGGATCAAAATCACCCACTCAGGGATGAGAATTCATCCTCCGATTATGCCGCAATTAGACAACTCAGGCATATCGCGCGTTGAATTTCAAGCAAATATGAATGAGACATCAATTGAGTGGAAATAAAAATTAAATCCAATACTTTTTATCTAAAAGAAAAACTAAATATTATTACCAGAGTAAAAATCGGAAGTGCTCTGTATTTGGGCTAGAAGAAAAACCCTTCTCAGAAAAAGAGCTAGCAAAACCACTAAAGGCCCGATATGAAGAAGATGAGACGTACATGAAAATCCTCCCCGTTTCGGTTTTTAAGAAGAAATGGGAGGAGGGTGATTCGGCCAATCTCTCAAAGATCCTCCCCTTTCCCCTTTACGTCTATCACCCATTTAGAGAAAATCTCCGAAAATATCTCCTAAGTTTTGGGTAGTTGAAAATTCCAAATAAATTCCCGTTCCTTGTCGTTTTTACTGAATGTGCCGGTACAAAGATGAGGATGAACTGGTAGAAGAGCTATGTGTTCACGATGAACAAGTAGAAGCAAAGATGAACCGGTAGAAAGATGTTCTGATTGGACAGAACCTCGATGAACATGTACAAAAAAAAGATCAATGAACTGGTATAAGCCCATTCTGTTCAACGATGAACCGGTACAAGCTCTGTTTTAATGCCTGGTGAATCGGCACAAGGTCCTGCAGGTACAATATGGCTTTCTCTGCCTTTTTTCCCGCGGCGCCCCTTGTTCGATGTCTGGCTTCTCGAGCTCACTTCCTCAGCACCCACAAAGTATTCTATTGAATCAAAAGTATCATTCTTACACCAGCTTACCTGGAAACACACAGTTTCCTCACAAAACACAAACTCGACTAAAACAAAACATATAATTAACGAGAAAAGCTAAACTGATAGGTTTCAGACATAAAATTATGCAAAATTGGGTACACAACCCCCAACTTCTACTCTGCGAGTCTCTAGCACACAGAAACCACAAATAAATTTTAATCACTAAAAACCATTTTCGTAGTTGATCTCGCTTGCATTTTAGCATATGCAATAAGCCGTTAAACCACAAGGTTACCCCTAGTGGACGGTGATGAAAATCACAAGACTCACCAGCCGTTGATTCGAATCACCTTTCAAATTCGTACCATTTGGGTCCCCGGCAATGTTGCCAAAAATGCTTCTCCTTAGGTATGGTCGTGTGTGAAATTGCTTCCCAGGCATAGGACATTCTATCGTGTAGTAACTCGGAAAACACCTAGGCCGTCTCCTCAAGGAAACAAGCAAAAATTTGAATGGTGATATGATTCAAAAGAAGCAAACTTCTTTTGATTTCAAACCTGGTGATGATTGGTTAATACTAAGAAATACTACTAAGATAAATCAGCTAAGCTTTGGATTTTATCCCATTGTGAAAAGGATTCTTGACCTAATTTAAAACATATCCAAGATCGTAATCAACCAAGCTTTGACGAAAAATATTTAACCAAGTTTGAACTTTGGAAAATGTGTTTTGATGGTAAAAGTAATTAATCAATGAATTGGCATCATGCTCATTGCAGGGACTCCAAGTGTCACTCATGCCCGAAATTCAATTCTCAAAGGTTAACCGAGGATGTTTAGAAATAACTCATCAGTTCAAAATCAATTACTTCAGTCGACAAAATAACACTAACCATTGATACCCAACTTAGGATCAAAATCACCCACTCAGGGATGAGAATTCATCCTCCGATTATGCCGCAATTAGACAACTCAGGCATATCGCGCGTTGAATTTCAAGCAAATATGAATGAGACATCAATTGAGTGGAAATAAAAATTAAATCCAATACTTTTTATCTAAAAGAAAAACTAAATATTATTACCAGAGTAAAAATCGGAAGTGCTCTGTATTTGGGCTAGAAGAAAAACCCTTCTCAGAAAAAGAGCTAGCAAAACCACTAAAGGCCCGATATGAAGAAGATGAGACGTACATGAAAATCCTCCCCGTTTCGGTTTTTAAGAAGAAATGGGAGGAGGGTGATTCGGCCAATCTCTCAAAGATCCTCCCCTTTCCCCTTTACGTCTATCACCCATTTAGAGAAAATCTCCGAAAATATCTCCTAAGTTTTGGGTAGTTGAAAATTCCAAATAAATTCCCGTTCCTTGTCGTTTTTACTGAATGTGCCGGTACAAAGATGAGGATGAACTGGTAGAAGAGCTATGTGTTCACGATGAACAAGTAGAAGCAAAGATGAACCGGTAGAAAGATGTTCTGATTGGACAGAACCTCGATGAACATGTACAAAAAAAAGATCAATGAACTGGTATAAGCCCATTCTGTTCAACGATGAACCGGTACAAGCTCTGTTTTAATGCCTGGTGAATCGGCACAAGGTCCTGCAGGTACAATATGGCTTTCTCTGCCTTTTTTCCCGCGGCGCCCCTTGTTCGATGTCTGGCTTCTCGAGCTCACTTCCTCAGCACCCACAAAGTATTCTATTGAATCAAAAGTATCATTCTTACACCAGCTTACCTGGAAACACACAGTTTCCTCACAAAACACAAACTCGACTAAAACAAAACATATAATTAACGAGAAAAGCTAAACTGATAGGTTTCAGACATAAAATTATGCAAAATTGGGTACACAACCCCCAACTTCTACTCTGCGAGTCTCTAGCACACAGAAACCACAAATAAATTTTAATCACTAAAAACCATTTTCGTAGTTGATCTCGCTTGCATTTTAGCATATGCAATAAGCCGTTAAACCACAAGGTTACCCCTAGTGGACGGTGATGAAAATCACAAGACTCACCAGCCGTTGATTCGAATCACCTTTCAAATTCGTACCATTTGGGTCCCCGGCAATGTTGCCAAAAATGCTTCTCCTTAGGTATGGTCGTGTGTGAAATTGCTTCCCAGGCATAGGACATTCTATCGTGTAGTAACTCGGAAAACACCTAGGCCGTCTCCTCAAGGAAACAAGCAAAAATTTGAATGGTGATATGATTCAAAAGAAGCAAACTTCTTTTGATTTCAAACCTGGTGATGATTGGTTAATACTAAGAAATACTACTAAGATAAATCAGCTAAGCTTTGGATTTTATCCCATTGTGAAAAGGATTCTTGACCTAATTTAAAACATATCCAAGATCGTAATCAACCAAGCTTTGACGAAAAATATTTAACCAAGTTTGAACTTTGGAAAATGTGTTTTGATGGTAAAAGTAATTAATCAATGAATTGGCATCATGCTCATTGCAGGGACTCCAAGTGTCACTCATGCCCGAAATTCAATTCTCAAAGGTTAACCGAGGATGTTTAGAAATAACTCATCAGTTCAAAATCAATTACTTCAGTCGACAAAATAACACTAACCATTGATACCCAACTTAGGATCAAAATCACCCACTCAGGGATGAGAATTCATCCTCCGATTATGCCGCAATTAGACAACTCAGGCATATCGCGCGTTGAATTTCAAGCAAATATGAATGAGACATCAATTGAGTGGAAATAAAAATTAAATCCAATACTTTTTATCTAAAAGAAAAACTAAATATTATTACCAGAGTAAAAATCGGAAGTGCTCTGTATTTGGGCTAGAAGAAAAACCCTTCTCAGAAAAAGAGCTAGCAAAACCACTAAAGGCCCGATATGAAGAAGATGAGACGTACATGAAAATCCTCCCCGTTTCGGTTTTTAAGAAGAAATGGGAGGAGGGTGATTCGGCCAATCTCTCAAAGATCCTCCCCTTTCCCCTTTACGTCTATCACCCATTTAGAGAAAATCTCCGAAAATATCTCCTAAGTTTTGGGTAGTTGAAAATTCCAAATAAATTCCCGTTCCTTGTCGTTTTTACTGAATGTGCCGGTACAAAGATGAGGATGAACTGGTAGAAGAGCTATGTGTTCACGATGAACAAGTAGAAGCAAAGATGAACCGGTAGAAAGATGTTCTGATTGGACAGAACCTCGATGAACATGTACAAAAAAAAGATCAATGAACTGGTATAAGCCCATTCTGTTCAACGATGAACCGGTACAAGCTCTGTTTTAATGCCTGGTGAATCGGCACAAGGTCCTGCAGGTACAATATGGCTTTCTCTGCCTTTTTTCCCGCGGCGCCCCTTGTTCGATGTCTGGCTTCTCGAGCTCACTTCCTCAGCACCCACAAAGTATTCTATTGAATCAAAAGTATCATTCTTACACCAGCTTACCTGGAAACACACAGTTTCCTCACAAAACACAAACTCGACTAAAACAAAACATATAATTAACGAGAAAAGCTAAACTGATAGGTTTCAGACATAAAATTATGCAAAATTGGGTACACAACCCCCAACTTCTACTCTGCGAGTCTCTAGCACACAGAAACCACAAATAAATTTTAATCACTAAAAACCATTTTCGTAGTTGATCTCGCTTGCATTTTAGCATATGCAATAAGCCGTTAAACCACAAGGTTACCCCTAGTGGACGGTGATGAAAATCACAAGACTCACCAGCCGTTGATTCGAATCACCTTTCAAATTCGTACCATTTGGGTCCCCGGCAATGTTGCCAAAAATGCTTCTCCTTAGGTATGGTCGTGTGTGAAATTGCTTCCCAGGCATAGGACATTCTATCGTGTAGTAACTCGGAAAACACCTAGGCCGTCTCCTCAAGGAAACAAGCAAAAATTTGAATGGTGATATGATTCAAAAGAAGCAAACTTCTTTTGATTTCAAACCTGGTGATGATTGGTTAATACTAAGAAATACTACTAAGATAAATCAGCTAAGCTTTGGATTTTATCCCATTGTGAAAAGGATTCTTGACCTAATTTAAAACATATCCAAGATCGTAATCAACCAAGCTTTGACGAAAAATATTTAACCAAGTTTGAACTTTGGAAAATGTGTTTTGATGGTAAAAGTAATTAATCAATGAATTGGCATCATGCTCATTGCAGGGACTCCAAGTGTCACTCATGCCCGAAATTCAATTCTCAAAGGTTAACCGAGGATGTTTAGAAATAACTCATCAGTTCAAAATCAATTACTTCAGTCGACAAAATAACACTAACCATTGATACCCAACTTAGGATCAAAATCACCCACTCAGGGATGAGAATTCATCCTCCGATTATGCCGCAATTAGACAACTCAGGCATATCGCGCGTTGAATTTCAAGCAAATATGAATGAGACATCAATTGAGTGGAAATAAAAATTAAATCCAATACTTTTTATCTAAAAGAAAAACTAAATATTATTACCAGAGTAAAAATCGGAAGTGCTCTGTATTTGGGCTAGAAGAAAAACCCTTCTCAGAAAAAGAGCTAGCAAAACCACTAAAGGCCCGATATGAAGAAGATGAGACGTACATGAAAATCCTCCCCGTTTCGGTTTTTAAGAAGAAATGGGAGGAGGGTGATTCGGCCAATCTCTCAAAGATCCTCCCCTTTCCCCTTTACGTCTATCACCCATTTAGAGAAAATCTCCGAAAATATCTCCTAAGTTTTGGGTAGTTGAAAATTCCAAATAAATTCCCGTTCCTTGTCGTTTTTACTGAATGTGCCGGTACAAAGATGAGGATGAACTGGTAGAAGAGCTATGTGTTCACGATGAACAAGTAGAAGCAAAGATGAACCGGTAGAAAGATGTTCTGATTGGACAGAACCTCGATGAACATGTACAAAAAAAAGATCAATGAACTGGTATAAGCCCATTCTGTTCAACGATGAACCGGTACAAGCTCTGTTTTAATGCCTGGTGAATCGGCAC
The DNA here is from genome assembly GCA_951799425.1 of Ilex aquifolium. Classification (NCBI taxonomy): domain Eukaryota; kingdom Viridiplantae; phylum Streptophyta; class Magnoliopsida; order Aquifoliales; family Aquifoliaceae; genus Ilex; species Ilex aquifolium. The sequence goes on from OX637400.1 coordinate 24,804,032, forward strand.
AAGGTCCTGCAGGTACAATATGGCTTTCTCTGCCTTTTTTCCCGCGGCGCCCCTTGTTCGATGTCTGGCTTCTCGAGCTCACTTCCTCAGCACCCACAAAGTATTCTATTGAATCAAAAGTATCATTCTTACACCAGCTTACCTGGAAACACACAGTTTCCTCACAAAACACAAACTCGACTAAAACAAAACATATAATTAACGAGAAAAGCTAAACTGATAGGTTTCAGACATAAAATTATGCAAAATTGGGTACACAACCCCCAACTTCTACTCTGCGAGTCTCTAGCACACAGAAACCACAAATAAATTTTAATCACTAAAAACCATTTTCGTAGTTGATCTCGCTTGCATTTTAGCATATGCAATAAGCCGTTAAACCACAAGGTTACCCCTAGTGGACGGTGATGAAAATCACAAGACTCACCAGCCGTTGATTCGAATCACCTTTCAAATTCGTACCATTTGGGTCCCCGACAATGTTGCCAAAAATGCTTCTCCTTAGGTATGGTCGTGTGTGAAATTGCTTCCCAGGCATAGGACATTCTATCGTGTAGTAACTCGGAAAACACCTAGGCCGTCTCCTCAAGGAAACAAGCAAAAATTTGAATGGTGATATGATTCAAAAGAAGCAAACTTCTTTTGATTTCAAACCTGGTGATGATTGGTTAATACTAAGAAATACTACTAAGATAAATCAGCTAAGCTTTGGATTTTATCCCATTGTGAAAAGGATTCTTGACCTAATTTAAAACATATCCAAGATCGTAATCAACCAAGCTTTGACGAAAAATATTTAACCAAGTTTGAACTTTGGAAAATGTGTTTTGATGGTAAAAGTAATTAATCAATGAATTGGCATCATGCTCATTGCAGGGACTCCAAGTGTCACTCATGCCCGAAATTCAATTCTCAAAGGTTAACCGAGGATGTTTAGAAATAACTCATCAGTTCAAAATCAATTACTTCAGTCGACAAAATAACACTAACCATTGATACCCAACTTAGGATCAAAATCACCCACTCAGGGATGAGAATTCATCCTCCGATTATGCCGCAATTAGACAACTCAGGCATATCGCGCGTTGAATTTCAAGCAAATATGAATGAGACATCAATTGAGTGGAAATAAAAATTAAATCCAATACTTTTTATCTAAAAGAAAAACTAAATATTATTACCAGAGTAAAAATCGGAAGTGCTCTGTATTTGGGCTAGAAGAAAAACCCTTCTCAGAAAAAGAGCTAGCAAAACCACTAAAGGCCCGATATGAAGAAGATGAGACGTACATGAAAATCCTCCCCGTTTCGGTTTTTAAGAAGAAATGGGAGGAGGGTGATTCGGCCAATCTCTCAAAGATCCTCCCCTTTCCCCTTTACGTCTATCACCCATTTAGAGAAAATCTCCGAAAATATCTCCTAAGTTTTGGGTAGTTGAAAATTCCAAATAAATTCCCGTTCCTTGTCGTTTTTACTGAATGTGCCGGTACAAAGATGAGGATGAACTGGTAGAAGAGCTATGTGTTCACGATGAACAAGTAGAAGCAAAGATGAACCGGTAGAAAGATGTTCTGATTGGACAGAACCTCGATGAACATGTACAAAAAAAAGATCAATGAACTGGTATAAGCCCATTCTGTTCAACGATGAACCGGTACAAGCTCTGTTTTAATGCCTGGTGAATCGGCACAAGGTCCTGCAGGTACAATATGGCTTTCTCTGCTTTTTTTCCCGCGGCGCCCCTTGTTCGATGTCTGGCTTCTCGAGCTCACTTCCTCAGCACCCACAAAGTATTCTATTGAATCAAAAGTATCATTCTTACACCAGCTTACCTGGAAACACACAGTTTCCTCACAAAACACAAACTCGACTAAAACAAAACATATAATTAACGAGAAAAGCTAAACTGATAGGTTTCAGACATAAAATTATGCAAAATTGGGTACACAACCCCCAACTTCTACTCTGCGAGTCTCTAGCACACAGAAACCACAAATAAATTTTAATCACTAAAAACCATTTTCGTAGTTGATCTCGCTTGCATTTTAGCATATGCAATAAGCCGTTAAACCACAAGGTTACCCCTAGTGGACGGTGATGAAAATCACAAGACTCACCAGCCGTTGATTCGAATCACCTTTCAAATTCGTACCATTTGGGTCCCCGGCAATGTTGCCAAAAATGCTTCTCCTTAGGTATGGTCGTGTGTGAAATTGCTTCCCAGGCATAGGACATTCTATCGTGTAGTAACTCGGAAAACACCTAGGCCGTCTCCTCAAGGAAACAAGCAAAAATTTGAATGGTGATATGATTCAAAAGAAGCAAACTTCTTTTGATTTCAAACCTGGTGATGATTGGTTAATACTAAGAAATACTACTAAGATAAATCAGCTAAGCTTTGGATTTTATCCCATTGTGAAAAGGATTCTTGACCTAATTTAAAACATATCCAAGATCGTAATCAACCAAGCTTTGACGAAAAATATTTAACCAAGTTTGAACTTTGGAAAATGTGTTTTGATGGTAAAAGTAATTAATCAATGAATTGGCATCATGCTCATTGCAGGGACTCCAAGTGTCACTCATGCCCGAAATTCAATTCTCAAAGGTTAACCGAGGATGTTTAGAAATAACTCATCAGTTCAAAATCAATTACTTCAGTCGACAAAATAACACTAACCATTGATACCCAACTTAGGATCAAAATCACCCACTCAGGGATGAGAATTCATCCTCCGATTATGCCGCAATTAGACAACTCAGGCATATCGCGCGTTGAATTTCAAGCAAATATGAATGAGACATCAATTGAGTGGAAATAAAAATTAAATCCAATACTTTTTATCTAAAAGAAAAACTAAATATTATTACCAGAGTAAAAATCGGAAGTGCTCTGTATTTGGGCTAGAAGAAAAACCCTTCTCAGAAAAAGAGCTAGCAAAACCACTAAAGGCCCGATATGAAGAAGATGAGACGTACATGAAAATCCTCCCCGTTTCGGTTTTTAAGAAGAAATGGGAGGAGGGTGATTCGGCCAATCTCTCAAAGATCCTCCCCTTTCCCCTTTACGTCTATCACCCATTTAGAGAAAATCTCCGAAAATATCTCCTAAGTTTTGGGTAGTTGAAAATTCCAAATAAATTCCCGTTCCTTGTCGTTTTTACTGAATGTGCCGGTACAAAGATGAGGATGAACTGGTAGAAGAGCTATGTGTTCACGATGAACAAGTAGAAGCAAAGATGAACCGGTAGAAAGATGTTCTGATTGGACAGAACCTCGATGAACATGTACAAAAAAAAGATCAATGAACTGGTATAAGCCCATTCTGTTCAACGATGAACCGGTACAAGCTCTGTTTTAATGCCTGGTGAATCGGCACAAGGTCCTGCAGGTACAATATGGCTTTCTCTGCCTTTTTTCCCGCGGTGCCCCTTGTTCGATGTCTGGCTTCTCGAGCTCACTTCCTCAGCACCCACAAAGTATTCTATTGAATCAAAAGTATCATTCTTACACCAGCTTACCTGGAAACACACAGTTTCCTCACAAAACACAAACTCGACTAAAACAAAACATATAATTAACGAGAAAAGCTAAACTGATAGGTTTCAGACATAAAATTATGCAAAATTGGGTACACAACCCCCAACTTCTACTCTGCGAGTCTCTAGCACACAGAAACCACAAATAAATTTTAATCACTAAAAACCATTTTCGTAGTTGATCTCGCTTGCATTTTAGCATATGCAATAAGCCGTTAAACCACAAGGTTACCCCTAGTGGACGGTGATGAAAATCACAAGACTCACCAGCCGTTGATTCGAATCACCTTTCAAATTCGTACCATTTGGGTCCCCGGCAATGTTGCCAAAAATGCTTCTCCTTAGGTATGGTCGTGTGTGAAATTGCTTCCCAGGCATAGGACATTCTATCGTGTAGTAACTCGGAAAACACCTAGGCCGTCTCCTCAAGGAAACAAGCAAAAATTTGAATGGTGATATGATTCAAAAGAAGCAAACTTCTTTTGATTTCAAACCTGGTGATGATTGGTTAATACTAAGAAATACTACTAAGATAAATCAGCTAAGCTTTGGATTTTATCCCATTGTGAAAAGGATTCTTGACCTAATTTAAAACATATCCAAGATCGTAATCAACCAAGCTTTGACGAAAAATATTTAACCAAGTTTGAACTTTGGAAAATGTGTTTTGATGGTAAAAGTAATTAATCAATGAATTGGCATCATGCTCATTGCAGGGACTCCAAGTGTCACTCATGCCCGAAATTCAATTCTCAAAGGTTAACCGAGGATGTTTAGAAATAACTCATCAGTTCAAAATCAATTACTTCAGTCGACAAAATAACACTAACCATTGATACCCAACTTAGGATCAAAATCACCCACTCAGGGATGAGAATTCATCCTCCGATTATGCCGCAATTAGACAACTCAGGCATATCGCGCGTTGAATTTCAAGCAAATATGAATGAGACATCAATTGAGTGGAAATAAAAATTAAATCCAATACTTTTTATCTAAAAGAAAAACTAAATATTATTACCAGAGTAAAAATCGGAAGTGCTCTGTATTTGGGCTAGAAGAAAAACCCTTCTCAGAAAAAGAGCTAGCAAAACCACTAAAGACCCGATATGAAGAAGATGAGACGTACATGAAAATCCTCCCCGTTTCGGTTTTTAAGAAGAAATGGGAGGAGGGTGATTCGGCCAATCTCTCAAAGATCCTCCCCTTTCCCCTTTACGTCTATCACCCATTTAGAGAAAATCTCCGAAAATATCTCCTAAGTTTTGGGTAGTTGAAAATTCCAAATAAATTCCCGTTCCTTGTCGTTTTTACTGAATGTGCCGGTACAAAGATGAGGATGAACTGGTAGAAGAGCTATGTGTTCACGATGAACAAGTAGAAGCAAAGATGAACCGGTAGAAAGATGTTCTGATTGGACAGAACCTCGATGAACATGTACAAAAAAAAGATCAATGAACTGGTATAAGCCCATTCTGTTCAACGATGAACCGGTACAAGCTCTGTTTTAATGCCTGGTGAATCGGCACAAGGTCCTGCAGGTACAATATGGCTTTCTCTGCCTTTTTTTCCCGCGGTGCCCCTTGTTCGATGTCTGGCTTCTCGAGCTCACTTCCTCAGCACCCACAAAGTATTCTATTGAATCAAAAGTATCATTCTTACACCAGCTTACCTGAAAACACACAGTTTCCTCACAAAACACAAACTCGACTAAAACAAAACATATAATTAACGAGAAAAGCTAAACTGATAGGTTTCAGACATAAAATTATGCAAAATTGGGTACACAACCCCCAACTTCTACTCTGCGAGTCTCTAGCACACAGAAACCACAAATAAATTTTAATCACTAAAAACCATTTTCGTAGTTGATCTCGCTTGCATTTTAGCATATGCAATAAGCCGTTAAACCACAAGGTTACCCCTAGTGGACGGTGATGAAAATCACAAGACTCACCAGCCGTTGATTCGAATCACCTTTCAAATTCGTACCATTTGGGTCCCCGGCAATGTTGCCAAAAATGCTTCTCCTTAGGTATGGTCGTGTGTGAAATTGCTTCCCAGGCATAGGACATTCTATCGTGTAGTAACTCGGAAAACACCTAGGCCGTCTCCTCAAGGAAACAAGCAAAAATTTGAATGGTGATATGATTCAAAAGAAGCAAACTTCTTTTGATTTCAAACCTGGTGATGATTGGTTAATACTAAGAAATACTACTAAGATAAATCAGCTAAGCTTTGGATTTTATCCCATTGTGAAAAGGATTCTTGACCTAATTTAAAACATATCCAAGATCGTAATCAACCAAGCTTTGACGAAAAATATTTAACCAAGTTTGAACTTTGGAAAATGTGTTTTGATGGTAAAAGTAATTAATCAATGAATTGGCATCATGCTCATTGCAGGGACTCCAAGTGTCACTCATGCCCGAAATTCAATTCTCAAAGGTTAACCGAGGATGTTTAGAAATAACTCATCAGTTCAAAATCAATTACTTCAGTCGACAAAATAACACTAACCATTGATACCCAACTTAGGATCAAAATCACCCACTCAGGGATGAGAATTCATCCTCCGATTATGCCGCAATTAGACAACTCAGGCATATCGCGCGTTGAATTTCAAGCAAATATGAATGAGACATCAATTGAGTGGAAATAAAAATTAAATCCAATACTTTTTATCTAAAAGAAAAACTAAATATTATTACCAGAGTAAAAATCGGAAGTGCTCTGTATTTGGGCTAGAAGAAAAACCCTTCTCAGAAAAAGAGCTAGCAAAACCACTAAAGACCCGATATGAAGAAGATGAGACGTACATGAAAATCCTCCCCGTTTCGGTTTTTAAGAAGAAATGGGAGGAGGGTGATTCGGCCAATCTCTCAAAGATCCTCCCCTTTCCCCTTTACGTCTATCACCCATTTAGAGAAAATCTCCGAAAATATCTCCTAAGTTTTGGGTAGTTGAAAATTCCAAATAAATTCCCGTTCCTTGTCGTTTTTACTGAATGTGCCGGTACAAAGATGAGGATGAACTGGTAGAAGAGCTATGTGTTCACGATGAACAAGTAGAAGCAAAGATGAACCGGTAGAAAGATGTTCTGATTGGACAGAACCTCGATGAACATGTACAAAAAAAAGATCAATGAACTGGTATAAGCCCATTCTGTTCAACGATGAACCGGTACAAGCTCTGTTTTAATGCCTGGTGAATCGGCACAAGGTCCTGCAGGTACAATATGGCTTTCTCTGCCTTTTTTTCCCGCGGTGCCCCTTGTTCGATGTCTGGCTTCTCGAGCTCACTTCCTCAGCACCCACAAAGTATTCTATTGAATCAAAAGTATCATTCTTACACCAGCTTACCTGAAAACACACAGTTTCCTCACAAAACACAAACTCGACTAAAACAAAACATATAATTAACGAGAAAAGCTAAACTGATAGGTTTCAGACATAAAATTATGCAAAATTGGGTACACAACCCCCAACTTCTACTCTGCGAGTCTCTAGCACACAGAAACCACAAATAAATTTTAATCACTAAAAACCATTTTCGTAGTTGATCTCGCTTGCATTTTAGCATATGCAATAAGCCGTTAAACCACAAGGTTACCCCTAGTGGACGGTGATGAAAATCACAAGACTCACCAACCGTTGATTCGAATCACCTTTCAAATTCGTACCATTTGGGTCCCCGGCAATGTTGCCAAAAATGCTTCTCCTTAGGTATGGTCGTGTGTGAAATTGCTTCCCAGGCATAGGACATTCTATCGTGTAGTAACTCGGAAAACACCTAGGCCGTCTCCTCAAGGAAACAAGCAAAAATTTGAATGGTGATATGATTCAAAAGAAGCAAACTTCTTTTGATTTCAAACCTGGTGATGATTGGTTAATACTAAGAAATACTACTAAGATAAATCAGCTAAGCTTTGGATTTTATCCCATTGTGAAAAGGATTCTTGACCTAATTTAAAACATATCCAAGATCGTAATCAACCAAGCTTTGACGAAAAATATTTAACCAAGTTTGAACTTTGGAAAATGTGTTTTGATGGTAAAAGTAATTAATCAATGAATTGGCATCATGCTCATTGCAGGGACTCCAAGTGTCACTCATGCCCGAAATTCAATTCTCAAAGGTTAACCGAGGATGTTTAGAAATAACTCATCAGTTCAAAATCAATTACTTCAGTCGACAAAATAACACTAACCATTGATACCCAACTTAGGATCAAAATCACCCACTCAGGGATGAGAATTCATCCTCCGATTATGCCGCAATTAGACAACTCAGGCATATCGCGCGTTGAATTTCAAGCAAATATGAATGAGACATCAATTGAGTGGAAATAAAAATTAAATCCAATACTTTTTATCTAAAAGAAAAACTAAATATAATTACCAGAGTAAAAATCGGAAGTGCTCAGTATTTGGGCTAGAAGAAAAACCCTTCTCAGAAAAAGAGCTAGCAAAACCACTAAAGACCCGATATGAAGAAGATGAGACGTACATGAAAATCCTCCCCGTTTCGGTTTTTAAGAAGAAATGGGAGGAGGGTGATTCGGCCAATCTCTCAAAGATCCTCCCCTTTCCCCTTTACGTCTATCACCCATTTAGAGAAAATCTCCGAAAATATCTCCTAAGTTTTGGGTAGTTGAAAATTCCAAATAAATTCCCGTTCCTTGTCGTTTTTACTGAATGTGCCGGTACAAAGATGAGGATGAACTGGTAGAAGAGCTATGTGTTCACGATGAACAAGTAGAAGCAAAGATGAACCGGTAGAAAGATGTTCTGATTGGACAGAACCTCGATGAACATGTACAAAAAAAAGATCAATGAACTGGTATAAGCCCATTCTGTTCAACGATGAACCGGTACAAGCTCTGTTTTAATGCCTGGTGAATCGGCACAAGGTCCTGCAGGTACAATATGGCTTTCTCTGCCTTTTTTCCCGCGGTGCCCCTTGTTCGATGTCTGGCTTCTCGAGCTCACTTCCTCAGCACCCACAAAGTATTCTATTGAATCAAAAGTATCATTCTTACACCAGCTTACCTGAAAACACACAGTTTCCTCACAAAACACAAACTCGACTAAAACAAAACATATAATTAACGAGAAAAGCTAAACTGATAGGTTTCAGACATAAAATTATGCAAAATTGGGTACACAACCCCCAACTTCTACTTTGCGAGTCTCTAGCACACAGAAACCACAAATAAATTTTAATCACTAAAAACCATTTTCGTAGTTGATCTCGCTTGCATTTAGCATATGCAATAAGCCGTTAAACCACAAGGTTACCCCTAGTGGACGGTGATGAAAATCACAAGACTCACCAGCCGTTGATTCGAATCACCTTTCAAATTCGTACCATTTGGGTCCCCGGCAATGTTGCCAAAAATGCTTCTCCTTAGGTATGGTCGTGTGTGAAATTGCTTCCCAGGCATAGGACATTCTATCGTGTAGTAACTCGGAAAACACCTAGGCCGTCTCCTCAAGGAAACAAGCAAAAATTTGAATGGTGATATGATTCAAAAGAAGCAAACTTCTTTTGATTTCAAACCTGGTGATGATTGGTTAATACTAAGAAATACTACTAAGATAAATCAGCTAAGCTTTGGATTTTATCCCATTGTGAAAAGGATTCTTGACCTAATTTAAAACATATCCAAGATCGTAATCAACCAAGCTTTGACGAAAAATATTTAACCAAGTTTGAACTTTGGAAAATGTGTTTTGATGGTAAAAGTAATTAATCAATGAATTGGCATCATGCTCATTGCAGGGACTCCAAGTGTCACTCATGCCCGAAATTCAATTCTCAAAGGTTAACCGAGGATGTTTAGAAATAACTCATCAGTTCAAAATCAATTACTTCAGTCGACAAAATAACACTAACCATTGATACCCAACTTAGGATCAAAATCACCCACTCAGGGATGAGAATTCATCCTCCGATTATGCCGCAATTAGACAACTCAGGCATATCGCGCGTTGAATTTCAAGCAAATATGAATGAGACATCAATTGAGTGGAAATAAAAATTAAATCCAATACTTTTTATCTAAAAGAAAAACTAAATATTATTACCAGAGTAAAAATCGGAAGTGCTCTGTATTTGGGCTAGAAGAAAAACCCTTCTCAGAAAAAGAGCTAGCAAAACCACTAAAGACCCGATATGAAGAAGATGAGACGTACATGAAAATCCTCCCCGTTTCGGTTTTTAAGAAGAAATGGGAGGAGGGTGATTCGGCCAATCTCTCAAAGATCCTCCCCTTTCCCCTTTACGTCTATCACCCATTTAGAGAAAATCTCCGAAAATATCTCCTAAGTTTTGGGTAGTTGAAAATTCCAAATAAATTCCCGTTCCTTGTCGTTTTTACTGAATGTGCCGGTACAAAGATGAGGATGAACTGGTAGAAGAGCTATGTGTTCACGATGAACAAGTAGAAGCAAAGATGAACCGGTAGAAAGATGTTCTGATTGGACAGAACCTCGATGAACATGTACAAAAAAAAGATCAATGAACTGGTATAAGCCCATTCTGTTCAACGATGAACCGGTACAAGCTCTGTTTTAATGCCTGGTGAATCGGCACAAGGTCCTGCAGGTACAATATGGCTTTCTCTGCCTTTTTTCCCGCGGTGCCCCTTGTTCGATGTCTGGCTTCTCGAGCTCACTTCCTCAGCACCCACAAAGTATTCTATTGAATCAAAAGTATCATTCTTACACCAGCTTACCTGAAAACACACAGTTTCCTCACAAAACACAAACTCGACTAAAACAAAACATATAATTAACGAGAAAAGCTAAACTGATAGGTTTCAGACATAAAATTATGCAAAATTGGGTACACAACCCCCAACTTCTACTTTGCGAGTCTCTAGCACACAGAAACCACAAATAAATTTTAATCACTAAAAACCATTTTCGTAGTTGATCTCGCTTGCATTTAGCATATGCAATAAGCCGTTAAACCACAAGGTTACCCCTAGTGGACGGTGATGAAAATCACAAGACTCACCAGCCGTTGATTCGAATCACCTTTCAAATTCGTACCATTTGGGTCCCCGGCAATGTTGCCAAAAATGCTTCTCCTTAGGTATGGTCGTGTGTGAAATTGCTTCCCAGGCATAGGACATTCTATCGTGTAGTAACTCGGAAAACACCTAGGCCGTCTCCTCAAGGAAACAAGCAAAAATTTGAATGGTGATATGATTCAAAAGAAGCAAACTTCTTTTGATTTCAAACCTGGTGATGATTGGTTAATACTAAGAAATACTACTAAGATAAATCAGCTAAGCTTTGGATTTTATCCCATTGTGAAAAGGATTCTTGACCTAATTTAAAACATATCCAAGATCGTAATCAACCAAGCTTTGACGAAAAATATTTAACCAAGTTTGAACTTTGAAAAATGTGTTTTGATGGTAAAAGTAATTAATCAATGAATTGGCATCATGCTCATTGCAGGGACTCCAAGTGTCACTCATGCCCGAAATTCAATTCTCAAAGGTTAACCGAGGATGTTTAGAAATAACTCATCAGTTCAAAATCAATTACTTCAGTCGACAAAATAACACTAACCATTGATACCCAACTTAGGATCAAAATCACCCACTCAGGGATGAGAATTCATCCTCCGATTATGCCGCAATTAGACAACTCAGGCATATCGCGCGTTGAATTTCAAGCAAATATGAATGAGACATCAATTGAGTGGAAATAAAAATTAAATCCAATACTTTTTATCTAAAAGAAAAACTAAATATTATTACCAGAGTAAAAATCGGAAGTGCTCTGTATTTGGGCTAGAAGAAAAACCCTTCTCAGAAAAAGAGCTAGCAAAACCACTAAAGACCCGATATGAAGAAGATGAGACGTACATGAAAATCCTCCCCGTTTCGGTTTTTAAGAAGAAATGGGAGGAGGGTGATTCGGCCAATCTCTCAAAGATCCTCCCCTTTCCCCTTTACGTCTATCACCCATTTAGAGAAAATCTCCGAAAATATCTCCTAAGTTTTGGGTAGTTGAAAATTCCAAATAAATTCCCGTTCCTTGTCGTTTTTACTGAATGTGCCGGTACAAAGATGAGGATGAACTGGTAGAAGAGCTATGTGTTCACGATGAACAAGTAGAAGCAAAGATGAACCGGTAGAAAGATGTTCTGATTGGACAGAACCTCGATGAACATGTACAAAAAAAAGATCAATGAACTGGTATAAGCCCATTCTGTTCAACGATGAACCGGTACAAGCTCTGTTTTAATGCCTGGTGAATCGGCACAAGGTCCTGCAGGTACAATATGGTTTTCTCTGCCTTTTTTCCCGCGGTGCCCCTTGTTCGATGTCTGGCTTCTCGAGCTCACTTCCTCAGCACCCACAAAGTATTCTATTGAATCAAAAGTATCATTCTTACACCAGCTTACCTGAAAACACACAGTTTCCTCACAAAACACAAACTCGACTAAAACAAAACATATAATTAACGAGAAAAGCTAAACTGATAGGTTTCAGACATAAAATTATGCAAAATTGGGTACACAACCCCCAACTTCTACTTTGCGAGTCTCTAGCACACAGAAACCACAAATAAATTTTAATCACTAAAAATCATTTTCGTAGTTGATCTCGCTTGCATTTAGCATATGCAATAAGCCGTTAAACCACAAGGTTACCCCTAGTGGACGGTGATGAAAATCACAAGACTCACCAGCCGTTGATTCGAATCACCTTTCAAATTCGTACCATTTGGGTCCCCGGCAATGTTGCCAAAAATGCTTCTCCTTAGGTATGGTCGTGTGTGAAATTGCTTCCTAGGCATAGGACATTCTATCGTGTAGTAACTCGGAAAACACCTAGGCCGTCTCCTCAAGGAAACAAGCAAAAATTTGAATGGTGATATGATTCAAAAGAAGCAAACTTCTTTTGATTTCAAACCTGGTGATGATTGGTTAATACTAAGAAATACTACTAAGATAAATCAGCTAAGCTTTGGATTTTATCCCATTGTGAAAAGGATTCTTGACCTAATTTAAAACATATCCAAGATCGTAATCAACCAAGCTTTGACGAAAAATATTTAACCAAGTTTGAACTTTGGAAAATGTGTTTTGATGGTAAAAGTAATTAATCAATGAATTGGCATCATGCTCATTGCAGGGACTCCAAGTGTCACTCATGCCCGAAATTCAATTCTCAAAGGTTAACCGAGGATGTTTAGAAATAACTCATCAGTTCAAAATCAATTACTTCAGTCGACAAAATAACACTAACCATTGATACCCAACTTAGGATCAAAATCACCCACTCAGGGATGAGAATTCATCCTCCGATTATGCCGCAATTAGACAACTCAGGCATATCGCGCGTTGAATTTCAAGCAAATATGAATGAGACATCAATTGAGTGGAAATAAAAATTAAATCCAATACTTTTTATCTAAAAGAAAAACTAAATATTATTACCAGAGTAAAAATCGGAAGTGCTCTGTATTTGGGTTAGAAGAAAAACCCTTCTCAGAAAAAGAGCTAGCAAAACCACTAAAGACCCGATATGAAGAAGATGAGACGTACATGAAAATCCTCCCCGTTTCGGTTTTTAAGAAGAAATGGGAGGAGGGTGATTCGGCCAATCTCTCAAAGATCCTCCCCTTTCCCCTTTACGTCTATCACCCATTTAGAGAAAATCTCCGAAAATATCTCCTAAGTTTTGGGTAGTTGAAAATTCCAAATAAATTCCCGTTCCTTGTCGTTTTTACTGAATGTGCCGGTACAAAGATGAGGATGAACTGGTAGAAGAGCTATGTGTTCACGATGAACAAGTAGAAGCAAAGATGAACCGGTAGAAAGATGTTCTGATTGGACAGAACCTCGATGAACATGTACAAAAAAAAGATCAATGAACTGGTATAAGCCCATTCTGTTCAACGATGAACCGGTACAAGCTCTGTTTTAATGCCTGGTGAATCGGCACAAGGTCCTGCAGGTACAATATGGCTTTCTCTGCCTTTTTTCCCGCGGTGCCCCTTGTTCGATGTCTGGCTTCTCGAGCTCACTTCCTCAGCACCCACAAAGTATTCTATTGAATCAAAAGTATCATTCTTACACCAGCTTACCTGAAAACACACAGTTTCCTCACAAAACACAAACTCGACTAAAACAAAACATATAATTAACGAGAAAAGCTAAACTGATAGGTTTCAGACATAAAATTATGCAAAATTGGGTACACAACCCCCAACTTCTACTTTGCGAGTCTCTAGCACACAGAAACCACAAATAAATTTTAATCACTAAAAACCATTTTCGTAGTTGATCTCGCTTGCATTTAGCATATGCAATAAGCCGTTAAACCACAAGGTTACCCCTAGTGGACAGTGATGAAAATCACAAGACTCACCAGCCGTTGATTCGAATCACCTTTCAAATTCGTACCATTTGGGTCCCCGGCAATGTTGCCAAAAATGCTTCTCCTTAGGTATGGTCGTGTGTGAAATTGCTTCCCAGGCATAGGACATTCTATCGTGTAGTAACTCGGAAAACACCTAGGCCGTCTCCTCAAGGAAACAAGCAAAAATTTGAATGGTGATATGATTCAAAAGAAGCAAACTTCTTTTGATTTCAAACCTGGTGATGATTGGTTAATACTAAGAAATACTACTAAGATAAATCAGCTAAGCTTTGGATTTTATCCCATTGTGAAAAGGATTCTTGACCTAATTTAAAACATATCCAAGATCGTAATCAACCAAGCTTTGACGAAAAATATTTAACCAAGTTTGAACTTTGGAAAATGTGTTTTGATGGTAAAAGTAATTAATCAATGAATTGGCATCATGCTCATTGCAGGGACTCCAAGTGTCACTCATGCCCGAAATTCAATTCTCAAAGGTTAACCGAGGATGTTTAGAAATAACTCATCAGTTCAAAATCAATTACTTCAGTCGACAAAATAACACTAACCATTGATACCCAACTTAGGATCAAAATCACCCACTCAGGGATGAGAATTCATCCTCCGATTATGCCGCAATTAGACAACTCAGGCATATCGCGCGTTGAATTTCAAGCAAATATGAATGAGACATCAATTGAGTGGAAATAAAAATTAAATCCAATACTTTTTATCTAAAAGAAAAACTAAATATTATTACCAGAGTAAAAATCGGAAGTGCTCTGTATTTGGGCTAGAAGAAAAACCCTTCTCAGAAAAAGAGCTAGCAAAACCACTAAAGGCCCGATATGAAGAAGATGAGACGTACATGAAAATCCTCCCCGTTTCGGTTTTTAAGAAGAAATGGGAGGAGGGTGATTCGGCCAATCTCTCAAAGATCCTCCCCTTTCCCCTTTACGTCTATCACCCATTTAGAGAAAATCTCCGAAAATATCTCCTAAGTTTTGGGTAGTTGAAAATTCCAAATAAATTCCCGTTCCTTGTCGTTTTTACTGAATGTGCCGGTACAAAGATGAGGATGAACTGGTAGAAGAGCTATGTGTTCACGATGAACAAGTAGAAGCAAAGATGAACCGGTAGAAAGATGTTCTGATTGGACAGAACCTCGATGAACATGTACAAAAAAAAGATCAATGAACTGGTATAAGCCCATTCTGTTCAACGATGAACCGGTACAAGCTCTGTTTTAATGCCTGGTGAATCGGCACAAGGTCCTGCAGGTACAATATGGCTTTCTCTGCCTTTTTTCCCGCGGTGCCCCTTGTTCGATGTCTGGCTTCTCGAGCTCACTTCCTCAGCACCCACAAAGTATTCTATTGAATCAAAAGTATCATTCTTACACCAGCTTACCTGAAAACACACAGTTTCCTCACAAAACACAAACTCGACTAAAACAAAACATATAATTAACGAGAAAAGCTAAACTGATAGGTTTCAGACATAAAATTATGCAAAATTGGGTACACAACCCCCAACTTCTACTTTGCGAGTCTCTAGCACACAGAAACCACAAATAAATTTTAATCACTAAAAACCATTTTCGTAGTTGATCTCGCTTGCATTTAGCATATGCAATAAGCCGTTAAACCACAAGGTTACCCCTAGTGGACGGTGATGAAAATCACAAGACTCACCAGCCGTTGATTCGAATCACCTTTCAAATTCGTACCATTTGGGTCCCCGGCAATGTTGCCAAAAATACTTCTCCTTAGGTATGGTCGTGTGTGAAATTGCTTCCCAGGCATAGGACATTCTATCGTGTAGTAACTCGGAAAACACCTAGGCCGTCTCCTCAAGGAAACAAGCAAAAATTTGAATGGTGATATGATTCAAAAGAAGCAAACTTCTTTTGATTTCAAACCTGGTGATGATTGGTTAATACTAAGAAATACTACTAAGATAAATCAGCTAAGCTTTGGATTTTATCCCATTGTGAAAAGGATTCTTGACCTAATTTAAAACATATCCAAGATCGTAATCAACCAAGCTTTGACGAAAAATATTTAACCAAGTTTGAACTTTGGAAAATGTGTTTTGATGGTAAAAGTAATTAATCAATGAATTGGCATCATGCTCATTGCAGGGACTCCAAGTGTCACTCATGCCCGAAATTCAATTCTCAAAGGTTAACCGAGGATGTTTAGAAATAACTCATCAGTTCAAAATCAATTACTTCAGTCGACAAAATAACACTAACCATTGATACCCAACTTAGGATCAAAATCACCCACTCAGGGATGAGAATTCATCCTCCGATTATGCCGCAATTAGACAACTCAGGCATATCGCGCGTTGAATTTCAAGCAAATATGAATGAGACATCAATTGAGTGGAAATAAAAATTAAATCCAATACTTTTTATCTAAAAGAAAAACTAAATATTATTACCAGAGTAAAAATCGGAAGTGCTCTGTATTTGGGCTAGAAGAAAAACCCTTCTAAGAAAAAGAGCTAGCAAAACCACTAAAGACCCGATATGAAGAAGATGAGACGTACATGAAAATCCTCCCCGTTTCGGTTTTTAAGAAGAAATGGGAGGAGGGTGATTCGGCCAATCTCTCAAAGATCCTCCCCTTTCCCCTTTACGTCTATCACCCATTTAGAGAAAATCTCCGAAAATATCTCCTAAGTTTTGGGTAGTTGAAAATTCCAAATAAATTCCCGTTCCTTGTCGTTTTTACTGAATGTGCCGGTACAAAGATGAGGATGAACTGGTAGAAGAGCTATGTGTTCACGATGAACAAGTAGAAGCAAAGATGAACCGGTAGAAAGATGTTCTGATTGGACAGAACCTCGATGAACATGTACAAAAAAAAGATCAATGAACTGGTATAAGCCCATTCTGTTCAACGATGAACCGGTACAAGCTCTGTTTTAATGCCTGGTGAATCGGCACAAGGTCCTGCAGGTACAATATGGCTTTCTCTGCCTTTTTTCCCGCGGTGCCCCTTGTTCGATGTCTGGCTTCTCGAGCTCACTTCCTCAGCACCCACAAAGTATTCTATTGAATCAAAAGTATCATTCTTACACCAGCTTACCTGAAAACACACAGTTTCCTCACAAAACACAAACTCGACTAAAACAAAACATATAATTAACGAGAAAAGCTAAACTGATAGGTTTCAGACATAAAGTTATGCAAAATTGGGTACACAACCCCCAACTTCTACTTTGCGAGTCTCTAGCACACAGAAACCACAAATAAATTTTAATCACTAAAAACCATTTTCGTAGTTGATCTCGCTTGCATTTAGCATATGCAATAAGCCGTTAAACCACAAGGTTACCCCTAGTGGACGGTGATGAAAATCACAAGACTCACCAGCCGTTGATTCGAATCACCTTTCAAATTCGTACCATTTGGGTCCCCGGCAATGTTGCCAAAAATGCTTCTCCTTAGGTATGGTCGTGTGTGAAATTGCTTCCCAGGCATAGGACATTCTATCGTGTAGTAACTCGGAAAACACCTAGGCCGTCTCCTCAAGGAAACAAGCAAAAATTTGAATGGTGATATGATTCAAAAGAAGCAAACTTCTTTTGATTTCAAACCTGGTGATGATTGGTTAATACTAAGAAATACTACTAAGATAAATCAGCTAAGCTTTGGATTTTATCCCATTGTGAAAAGGATTCTTGACCTAATTTAAAACATATCCAAGATCGTAATCAACCAAGCTTTGACGAAAAATATTTAACCAAGTTTGAACTTTGGAAAATGTGTTTTGATGGTAAAAGTAATTAATCAATGAATTGGCATCATGCTCATTGCAGGGACTCCAAGTGTCACTCATGCCCGAAATTCAATTCTCAAAGGTTAACCGAGGATGTTTAGAAATAACTCATCAGTTCAAAATCAATTACTTCAGTCGACAAAATAACACTAACCATTGATACCCAACTTAGGATCAAAATCACCCACTCAGGGATGAGAATTCATCCTCCGATTATGCCGCAATTAGACAACTCAGGCATATCGCGCGTTGAATTTCAAGCAAATATGAATGAGACATCAATTGAGTGGAAATAAAAATTAAATCCAATACTTTTTATCTAAAAGAAAAACTAAATATTATTACCAGAGTAAAAATCGGAAGTGCTCTGTATTTGGGCTAGAAGAAAAACCCTTCTCAGAAAAAGAGCTAGCAAAACCACTAAAGACCCGATATGAAGAAGATGAGACGTACATGAAAATCCTCCCCGTTTCGGTTTTTAAGAAGAAATGGGAGGAGGGTGATTCGGCCAATCTCTCAAAGATCCTCCCCTTTCCCCTTTACGTCTATCACCCATTTAGAGAAAATCTCCGAAAATATCTCCTAAGTTTTGGGTAGTTGAAAATTCCAAATAAATTCCCGTTCCTTGTCGTTTTTACTGAATGTGCCGGTACAAAGATGAGGATGAACTGGTAGAAGAGCTATGTGTTCACGATGAACAAGTAGAAGCAAAGATGAACCGGTAGAAAGATGTTCTGATTGGACAGAACCTCGATGAACATGTACAAAAAAAAGATCAATGAACTGGTATAAGCCCATTCTGTTCAACGATGAACCGGTACAAGCTCTGTTTTAATGCCTGGTGAATCGGCACAAGGTCCTGCAGGTACAATATGGCTTTCTCTGCCTTTTTTCCCGCGGTGCCCCTTGTTCGATGTCTGGCTTCTCGAGCTCACTTCCTCAGCACCCACAAAGTATTCTATTGAATCAAAAGTATCATTCTTACACCAGCTTACTTGAAAACACACAGTTTCCTCACAAAACACAAACTCGACTAAAACAAAACATATAATTAACGAGAAAAGCTAAACTGATAGGTTTCAGACATAAAGTTATGCAAAATTGGGTACACAACCCCCAACTTCTACTTTGCGAGTCTCTAGCACACAGAAACCACAAATAAATTTTAATCACTAAAAACCATTTTCGTAGTTGATCTCGCTTGCATTTAGCATATGCAATAAGCCGTTAAACCACAAGGTTACCCCTAGTGGACGGTGATGAAAATCACAAGACTCACCAGCCGTTGATTCGAATCACCTTTCAAATTCGTACCATTTGGGTCCCCGGCAATGTTGCCAAAAATGCTTCTCCTTAGGTATGGTCGTGTGTGAAATTGCTTCCCAGGCATAGGACATTCTATCGTGTAGTAACTCGGAAAACACCTAGGCCGTCTCCTCAAGGAAACAAGCAAAAATTTGAATGGTGATATGATTCAAAAGAAGCAAACTTCTTTTGATTTCAAACCTGGTGATGATTGGTTAATACTAAGAAATACTACTAAGATAAATCAGCTAAGCTTTGGATTTTATCCCATTGTGAAAAGGATTCTTGACCTAATTTAAAACATATCCAAGATCGTAATCAACCAAGCTTTGACGAAAAATATTTAACCAAGTTTGAACTTTGGAAAATGTGTTTTGATGGTAAAAGTAATTAATCAATGAATTGGCATCATGCTCATTGCAGGGACTCCAAGTGTCACTCATGCCCGAAATTCAATTCTCAAAGGTTAACCGAGGATGTTTAGAAATAACTCATCAGTTCAAAATCAATTACTTCAGTCGACAAAATAACACTAACCATTGATACCCAACTTAGGATCAAAATCACCCACTCAGGGATGAGAATTCATCCTCCGATTATGCCGCAATTAGACAACTCAGGCATATCGCGCGTTGAATTTCAAGCAAATATGAATGAGACATCAATTGAGTGGAAATAAAAATTAAATCCAATACTTTTTATCTAAAAGAAAAACTAAATATTATTACCAGAGTAAAAATCGGAAGTGCTCTGTATTTGGGCTAGAAGAAAAACCCTTCTAAGAAAAAGAGCTAGCAAAACCACTAAAGACCCGATATGAAGAAGATGAGACGTACATGAAAATCCTCCCCGTTTCGGTTTTTAAGAAGAAATGGGAGGAGGGTGATTCGGCCAATCTCTCAAAGATCCTCCCCTTTCCCCTTTACGTCTATCACCCATTTAGAGAAAATCTCCGAAAATATCTCCTAAGTTTTGGGTAGTTGAAAATTCCAAATAAATTCCCGTTCCTTGTCGTTTTTACTGAATGTGCCGGTACAAAGATGAGGATGAACTGGTAGAAGAGCTATGTGTTCACGATGAACAAGTAGAAGCAAAGATGAACCGGTAGAAAGATGTTCTGATTGGACAGAACCTCGATGAACATGTACAAAAAAAAGATCAATGAACTGGTATAAGCCCATTCTGTTCAACGATGAACCGGTACAAGCTCTGTTTTAATGCCTGGTGAATCGGCACAAGGTCCTGCAGGTACAATATGGCTTTCTCTGCCTTTTTTCCCGCGGTGCCCCTTGTTCGATGTCTGGCTTCTCGAGCTCACTTCCTCAGCACCCACAAAGTATTCTATTGAATCAAAAGTATCATTCTTACACCAGCTTACCTGAAAACACACAGTTTCCTCACAAAACACAAACTCGACTAAAACAAAACATATAATTAACGAGAAAAGCTAAACTGATAGGTTTCAGACATAAAATTATGCAAAATTGGGTACACAACCCCCAACTTCTACTTTGCGAGTCTCTAGCACACAGAAACCACAAATAAATTTTAATCACTAAAAACCATTTTCGTAGTTGATCTCGCTTGCATTTAGCATATGCAATAAGCCGTTAAACCACAAGGTTACCCCTAGTGGACGGTGATGAAAATCACAAGACTCACCAGCCGTTGATTCGAATCACCTTTCAAATTCGTACCATTTGGGTCCCCGGCAATGTTGCCAAAAATGCTTCTCCTTAGGTATGGTCGTGTGTGAAATTGCTTCCCAGGCATAGGACATTCTATCGTGTAGTAACTCGGAAAACACCTAGGCCGTCTCCTCAAGGAAACAAGCAAAAATTTGAATGGTGATATGATTCAAAAGAAGCAAACTTCTTTTGATTTCAAACCTGGTGATGATTGGTTAATACTAAGAAATACTACTAAGATAAATCAGCTAAGCTTTGGATTTTATCCCATTGTGAAAAGGATTCTTGACCTAATTTAAAACATATCCAAGATCGTAATCAACCAAGCTTTGACGAAAAATATTTAACCAAGTTTGAACTTTGGAAAATGTGTTTTGATGGTAAAAGTAATTAATCAATGAATTGGCATCATGCTCATTGCAGGGACTCCAAGTGTCACTCATGCCCGAAATTCAATTCTCAAAGGTTAACCGAGGATGTTTAGAAATAACTCATCAGTTCAAAATCAATTACTTCAGTCGACAAAATAACACTAACCATTGATACCCAACTTAGGATCAAAATCACCCACTCAGGGATGAGAATTCATCCTCCGATTATGCCGCAATTAGACAACTCAGGCATATCGCGCGTTGAATTTCAAGCAAATATGAATGAGACATCAATTGAGTGGAAATAAAAATTAAATCCAATACTTTTTATCTAAAAGAAAAACTAAATATTATTACCAGAGTAAAAATCGGAAGTGCTCTGTATTTGGGCTAGAAGAAAAACCCTTCTCAGAAAAAGAGCTAGCAAAACCACTAAAGACCCGATATGAAGAAGATGAGACGTACATGAAAATCCTCCCCGTTTCGGTTTTTAAGAAGAAATGGGAGGAGGGTGATTCGGCCAATCTCTCAAAGATCCTCCCCTTTCCCCTTTACGTCTATCACCCATTTAGAGAAAATCTCCGAAAATATCTCCTAAGTTTTGGGTAGTTGAAAATTCCAAATAAATTCCCGTTCCTTGTCGTTTTTACTGAATGTGCCGGTACAAAGATGAGGATGAACTGGTAGAAGAGCTATGTGTTCACGATGAACAAGTAGAAGCAAAGATGAACCGGTAGAAAGATGTTCTCATTGGACAGAACCTCGATGAACATGTACAAAAAAAAGATCAATGAACTGGTATAAGCCCATTCTGTTCAACGATGAACCGGTACAAGCTCTGTTTTAATGCCTGGTGAATCGGCACAAGGTCCTGCAGGTACAATATGGCTTTCTCTGCCTTTTTTCCCGCGGTGCCCCTTGTTCGATGTCTGGCTTCTCGAGCTCACTTCCTCAGCACCCACAAAGTATTCTATTGAATCAAAAGTATCATTCTTACACCAGCTTACTTGAAAACACACAGTTTCCTCACAAAACACAAACTCGACTAAAACAAAACATATAATTAACGAGAAAAGCTAAACTGATAGGTTTCAGACATAAAGTTATGCAAAATTGGGTACACAACCCCCAACTTCTACTTTGCGAGTCTCTAGCACACAGAAACCACAAATAAATTTTAATCACTAAAAACCATTTTCGTAGTTGATCTCGCTTGCATTTAGCATATGCAATAAGCCGTTAAACCACAAGGTTACCCCTAGTGGACGGTGATGAAAATCACAAGACTCACCAGCCGTTGATTCGAATCACCTTTCAAATTCGTACCATTTGGGTCCCCGGCAATGTTGCCAAAAATGCTTCTCCTTAGGTATGGTCGTGTGTGAAATTGCTTCCCAGGCATAGGACATTCTATCGTGTAGTAACTCGGAAAACACCTAGGCCGTCTCCTCAAGGAAACAAGCAAAAATTTGAATGGTGATATGATTCAAAAGAAGCAAACTTCTTTTGATTTCAAACCTGGTGATGATTGGTTAATACTAAGAAATACTACTAAGATAAATCAGCTAAGCTTTGGATTTTATCCCATTGTGAAAAGGATTCTTGACCTAATTTAAAACATATCCAAGATCGTAATCAACCAAGCTTTGACGAAAAATATTTAACCAAGTTTGAACTTTGGAAAATGTGTTTTGATGGTAAAAGTAATTAATCAATGAATTGGCATCATGCTCATTGCAGGGACTCCAAGTGTCACTCATGCCCGAAATTCAATTCTCAAAGGTTAACCGAGGATGTTTAGAAATAACTCATCAGTTCAAAATCAATTACTTCAGTCGACAAAATAACACTAACCATTGATACCCAACTTAGGATCAAAATCACCCACTCAGGGATGAGAATTCATCCTCCGATTATGCCGCAATTAGACAACTCAGGCATATCGCGCGTTGAATTTCAAGCAAATATGAATGAGACATCAATTGAGTGGAAATAAAAATTAAATCCAATACTTTTTATCTAAAAGAAAAACTAAATATTATTACCAGAGTAAAAATCGGAAGTGCTCTGTATTTGGGCTAGAAGAAAAACCCTTCTCAGAAAAAGAGCTAGCAAAACCACTAAAGACCCGATATGAAGAAGATGAGACGTACATGAAAATCCTCCCCGTTTCGGTTTTTAAGAAGAAATGGGAGGAGGGTGATTCGGCCAATCTCTCAAAGATCCTCCCCTTTCCCCTTTACGTCTATCACCCATTTAGAGAAAATCTCCGAAAATATCTCCTAAGTTTTGGGTAGTTGAAAATTCCAAATAAATTCCCGTTCCTTGTCGTTTTTACTGAATGTGCCGGTACAAAGATGAGGATGAACTGGTAGAAGAGCTATGTGTTCACGATGAACAAGTAGAAGCAAAGATGAACCGGTAGAAAGATGTTCTCATTGGACAGAACCTCGATGAACATGTACAAAAAAAAGATCAATGAACTGGTATAAGCCCATTCTGTTCAACGATGAACCGGTACAAGCTCTGTTTTAATGCCTGGTGAATCGGCACAAGGTCCTGCAGGTACAATATGGCTTTCTCTGCCTTTTTTCCCGCGGTGCCCCTTGTTCGATGTCTGGCTTCTCGAGCTCACTTCCTCAGCACCCACAAAGTATTCTATTGAATCAAAAGTATCATTCTTACACCAGCTTACTTGAAAACACACAGTTTCCTCACAAAACACAAACTCGACTAAAACAAAACATATAATTAACGAGAAAAGCTAAACTGATAGGTTTCAGACATAAAGTTATGCAAAATTGGGTACACAACCCCCAACTTCTACTTTGCGAGTCTCTAGCACACAGAAACCACAAATAAATTTTAATCACTAAAAACCATTTTCGTAGTTGATCTCGCTTGCATTTAGCATATGCAATAAGCCGTTAAACCACAAGGTTACCCCTAGTGGACGGTGATGAAAATCACAAGACTCACCAGCCGTTGATTCGAATCACCTTTCAAATTCGTACCATTTGGGTCCCCGGCAATGTTGCCAAAAATGCTTCTCCTTAGGTATGGTCGTGTGTGAAATTGCTTCCCAGGCATAGGACATTCTATCGTGTAGTAACTCGGAAAACACCTAGGCCGTCTCCTCAAGGAAACAAGCAAAAATTTGAATGGTGATATGATTCAAAAGAAGCAAACTTCTTTTGATTTCAAACCTGGTGATGATTGGTTAATACTAAGAAATACTACTAAGATAAATCAGCTAAGCTTTGGATTTTATCCCATTGTGAAAAGGATTCTTGACCTAATTTAAAACATATCCAAGATCGTAATCAACCAAGCTTTGACGAAAAATATTTAACCAAGTTTGAACTTTGGAAAATGTGTTTTGATGGTAAAAGTAATTAATCAATGAATTGGCATCATGCTCATTGCAGGGACTCCAAGTGTCACTCATGCCCGAAATTCAATTCTCAAAGGTTAACCGAGGATGTTTAGAAATAACTCATCAGTTCAAAATCAATTACTTCAGTCGACAAAATAACACTAACCATTGATACCCAACTTAGGATCAAAATCACCCACTCAGGGATGAGAATTCATCCTCCGATTATGCCGCAATTAGACAACTCAGGCATATCGCGCGTTGAATTTCAAGCAAATATGAATGAGACATCAATTGAGTGGAAATAAAAATTAAATCCAATACTTTTTATCTAAAAGAAAAACTAAATATTATTACCAGAGTAAAAATCGGAAGTGCTCTGTATTTGGGCTAGAAGAAAAACCCTTCTCAGAAAAAGAGCTAGCAAAACCACTAAAGACCCGATATGAAGAAGATGAGACGTACATGAAAATCCTCCCCGTTTCGGTTTTTAAGAAGAAATGGGAGGAGGGTGATTCGGCCAATCTCTCAAAGATCCTCCCCTTTCCCCTTTACGTCTATCACCCATTTAGAGAAAATCTCCGAAAATATCTCCTAAGTTTTGGGTAGTTGAAAATTCCAAATAAATTCCCGTTCCTTGTCGTTTTTACTGAATGTGCCGGTACAAAGATGAGGATGAACTGGTAGAAGAGCTATGTGTTCACGATGAACAAGTAGAAGCAAAGATGAACCGGTAGAAAGATGTTCTGATTGGACAGAACCTCGATGAACATGTACAAAAAAAAGATCAATGAACTGGTATAAGCCCATTCTGTTCAACGATGAACCGGTACAAGCTCTGTTTTAATGCCTGGTGAATCGGCACAAGGTCCTGCAGGTACAATATGGCTTTCTCTGCCTTTTTTCCCGCGGCGCCCCTTGTTCGATGTCTGGCTTCTCGAGCTCACTTCCTCAGCACCCACAAAGTATTCTATTGAATCAAAAGTATCATTCTTACACCAGCTTACCTGAAAACACACAGTTTCCTCACAAAACACAAACTCGACTAAAACAAAACATATAATTAACGAGAAAAGCTAAACTGATAGGTTTCAGACATAAAGTTATGCAAAATTGGGTACACAACCCCCAACTTCTACTTTGCGAGTCTCTAGCACACAGAAACCACAAATAAATTTTAATCACTAAAAACCATTTTCGTAGTTGATCTCGCTTGCATTTAGCATATGCAATAAGCCGTTAAACCACAAGGTTACCCCTAGTGGACGGTGATGAAAATCACAAGACTCACCAGCCGTTGATTCGAATCACCTTTCAAATTCGTACCATTTGGGTCCCCGGCAATGTTGCCAAAAATGCTTCTCCTTAGGTATGGTCGTGTGTGAAATTGTGAAACCCGGGAAAATTTGAAATTTTTCTGAAGAAGGGCAAAATGGTAATTTGCCATTACTGCACGTATTTGAAATACATATGTTCTAGACCTCGGATGAGGAAACGGAGTGCGTCGTTGGATTCGCAACGCGAATTCTAGTGACCACCAGAAAATTCGTTGAATTTCGAGATAGTCGGATTTTGCACGTAGTTCGAGACGATTGCGTGGCGATTGACCTTTTAAAGGTCCCAAAAAACGAGAAATATTAAATTTCCTTATAATTGGATTAATGTGCCAATAAAATTTATTTGGACTTAATCCGGGACTTAATGAGTCGTTTCGGGACGAAAAACGGACCCGAAAGTAATAAACGAGCGGTGCGATGTAGACCACACATTTAAAATTATAAATAGGAGCTAAAATATCTGAAAAATCAGATTTCCAAGCCACTTGAGTCTTTGTTCAGCCGTTCAAAGAGAGAGAGAAAGAGAGGAGAGAGAAAAGGGTTTTTCTTAAGCCTTTCTCCGGCGATTTCTCCGACAACCGTCGCTCGGATTCCGTCGAGCTAGAAGAGAGAGGTGATCTACTCGTCGAGGGCTACGTCTACGTACCAAAAATAAGGCGTTTCACCGAAGATCCAAAGGTGGAGTTTGGGGAAAGTCTTGGATTTTGGGTGATTTTGGTGTATAGAGATTGCCTACATCTCTATTGAGGTAGGGGTTAATCCTATCTTGGATCATTCTACTCTAGGTGTAGCTAGAATAAGGGTATACATAAATATATGCATGAGTAATAATGTATATATGTGATTTATGGTTTGTGCCTACAAGGTGTTTGTTTAAATGCCTTAGTTGATAAATGGGTGTTATTTCAATTATATTGTGATAACATATTTGTGTGTATAGAGATAATTGAAATTTATGCTCTATGTTGTCAAGATATGACTTTGATATGTTGATATGAATATGTGGTTTGGTAGTTATATGCACTTGATATAATTGCCATGAAGTTATGACATGTTGAACATGTGGATACATTGCTCATGTGGTAGATGTTACATTATGAGCATTTTCATGGCATCACATTCATGGGACTATTGCATGAGTGTTGGTGTGTGGGAGATGCATGGATATAATCAACACCTTGTTTGGTGGTTGATATGTGGGCTTGGAAATGTGGACCGATGGTCACATGGAGTCACATGATTGCATTGCATAAGGAAAAACTTGTGTTGGGTATAGCAAGAAGGGGCATGACGACTTCCTTGGGTGCAAAACCCTAAACCACTTGGTTGAGTCACTTGGCCGGCGGTGAGATTCCAGAAAAGTGACACGGTGCACGGAACCGGCGGTGTGATTCCGAAAATCCGTTGCCCAAAGAAAACACAAGGGTTTTGGTTATAAAAAACACCCATTCAATGGGTAGATTCCAATGATGATCGGATTTCATAACGATCATTGGAAGGGTTTTTCCGTCAATAGACGGGGTGCATTACACTTTGGCGTTGCATTGTGTTGCGTGAGTCGGTGGGGACTCGGGTTGAAATGCATGGGTGAGTGTCACTTCATTCCATGGCATGGCATTGTTGCATTCCATCATAGAATGCATAAGTATGTGAAATGTTAAGTGATATGTTTATGTTATGATTACATGAGCATGTGCATCTAGGGGGAGAGTAACCTCTATAGGTTTATCTCTACTGGGCGTTGTGCTCACCCTATACGGGAAACCATTTTCAGGTGTCGGGTTTACACCGGCGATTGGCTCCCATGGAGAGCATCAAGCATGAAGGGGGCCGGCTTGTGGCCTTAGATTAAGTTTTGTAAAACCTTTAACAAAATTCCATTTTGATGTATATATATTATGGAATGAATTGTAATAGAGATTGTATGAGTTGGGTATTATATGGAAAATCTCATTAAACATGTATTGAATGAGTTTGGAGTGTATGGGGTAGCTTTAAGGATGGTTTGGAGGGAGAAGAAATCCATTTTTATGCTCACAGTCTGAAAACCTACCGGAAGGTGTGTGTCGGACTTCCGGAAGGTTTTGCTAAAAACCCCAGTTTGCCTTGCTCACAGCTAATACCTTCCGGAAGGTTTTGCCCACTGGAATGAACCTTCCGGAAGATTTTAGCTACTGGAGTAAAACCTACCGGAAGGACCTGTCTACTGGAGTGGACCTTCCGGAAGGTTTTGCCTTGGGTTTCTTTTTGACTGCCGAGTTCTTCCGGAAGGTTTTGTTTTCTGGAATGAACCTTCCGGAAGGTTTTGGCTACTGGAATGGACCTTCCGGAAGGTTTTTGCTACTGATGTCGACCTTCCGGAAGTTCTTGAAATTGATCTTTTTCATGTAACAGTTCCTTCAGTGACCTTCCGGTAGGTGTATGTCGACCTTCCGGAAGGTTTTTCCAAAAAAACTTGAAATTTTCAAAATGCTTAACCATGCTTTTGGGCTTTGTTTTCTTTGACTTCTATGACATAAATGGAGGTATAATTGACCTTGTGGATGGTAAATCTGATTAAAAGCATGTGAGTGACGTGGTGTCGGGTTATACGACTATCACGAGTATTTCCGCGGGTTGATGGGTTATCAACGGGACCCCCGGATTTTGGGGTGTCACAGCTTGGTATCAGAGCATAGGTTTACGATAAACCTAGGGCTTGAGGGGCATGGGTTTAGACCATTACATTCCATGTGCATACATGTTAATTGTTGTTTGCTATATGTTATGTGCTACATGACATGTGAATTATATACATGGTAGAATGTATATGTAAAGGAACACATTAGGTTAGAAAATATAACCTTGGGTTCGGAATAAGGGATGAACGGAGTGGTTCATGGTATAAATGTCTACTAGTGGGTGGCATAAGCATTACTAGTGAGACAATGAGAGGAATTCTCAAAGTTTCAATCTTGATCCCTATTTTCGGGATGCCTTGTGAGACTTGTTTGCTATCTGACAAATATAGATGGCTAGTCGAGGAAGGGGACGCCGAGGCGGTGGGAGAACTAATCAACAACCACCGGCCTTCGATCAACAGGCCTTTAATGAGACTATGGGCATGATGGCAGCTACGGTTGCACACCGGGGAGGTATGAGTAACCTCCAACAGTTCAAGGCACATAAACCTCCAGTTTTTACGGGAGGGGCGGATCCTATGGTGGCTGACCATTGGTTCCGGCAAGTAACAAAGATCTTGAAGGCAATGGGAATCACTTCCGACGCCAGTAAGATAACACTAGCTGCATTCCAGCTAGAAGGAGAATCCCAAGTGTGGTGGGATTGGGTCTCGGGCACAAAGGATCTTGAGACTATGACATGGGAAGAGTTCAAGGAGCTCTTCATGGGCAAGTATTTCCCACCGGCCATGCGACATGCAAAGGCCCGGGAGTTTCTGGAATTGAAACAAGGAAACATGACGGTGATGGAATACGTGGCGAAGTTCACAGAACTAGCACGTTTCGCCGATGATTACGTAGCCACAGCTGTGGCTAAGGTAAGAAGGTTTGAGGAAGGCTTGAAGCTTTCCATTCGGGGGAAAATTGTAGGTCTTCTCCTACAAGATCTGGATTTAATGATCACGACGGCCATGGCTATTGAACGAGAGGTGGATGACGCGAGGAATATTCGCGAGGGTGGTACTAAGGACAAGAAGAAGGAGGGACCATACTCTTCTTCTAGTGCGGGAAAGAGGCAGAGAACTTTTACTCCGCAGGGACAGCAAGGGCAGAGCCGTGGCTATCAAAGCCAAGGCCAGGGTCAATCCTCCCAAGGTGGGAGAAATCAGAGGCCTTCCTACCAGGCAGGCCAACGGACTTGCTATCATTGCCACCAACCGGGGCACATGAAGCGGGATTGTCCTCAGAGGCAGGGATCCCAGAGTTATGGGGCATCCCAGTCCCAGTCTTCAGTGGGGCACACACAGACACCTTATGTTCCTCCCTACCCCACTACAGGCCAGGGAAGCCAGTACCAGTTCCAGGGTGCTGCACAGACCCCTACTACATCACGTGCGAGTGCCGCGCAATCAGGCCAGATGGGCCAGAGTTTGGGTCGAGGCCGAGGACAGGGCTTACAAGCCGGTACTTCAGGGACCCAGGGGCGTGTCTACGCCATGACGCCACAGACTGAACCGGCAGATTTGTCGGTGATACAGGGTACATTCTTACTCTCTCGTTTATGGGCTAGGGTATTATTTGATTCTGGTGCATCACATTCATTTATTGCTGCATCTTGTGTGAAAGGCTTGGGCTTAGAGGTTGAGACCTTGGAGGAGCCATTGCATGTGAGTTCTCCCCTAGGTGCTAGGGTGAGGGTTGGTCAGATATGTCGGGGTTGTGAGTTAGAGATCTCTGGGATTCTACTCACCGTTGACCTTAGGGTCATGGACATGTCGGAGTTTGATGTCATCCTAGGGATGGATTGGTTGACGGCACACCGTGTTGTGATAGACTGTGATCGGAAGAGGGTCACTGCTTATACGCCTGAGGGTGTTTGTTTCAAGTTCCAGGGGGACAAGCATGGTGCTTTACCCCAAGGGGTGTATGACTCCCGATGGCACGGGCAGTTGATGGGTTGGCTAGCAAGCCTTACCCTAGAGAACGAGGAGAGGCAGGAGTTGGGTCTACCTCGAGTGGTTTGTGAATACGAGGATGTTTTTCCGGATGAACTACCGGGATTACCTCCACATAGGGATGTAGACTTTACCATTGAGTTACATCCTGGCACTTCGCCCATTTCTATGACTCCACATAGGATGGCGCCTGCTGAGTTGCAAGAACTCAAGGTCCAATTGCAGGAATTGTTGGACAGGGGATTCATTAGACCGAGTACCTCACCATGGGGCGCTCCGGTGTTATTTGCAAAGAAGAAGGACAACACCCTTCGACTCTGCATAGATTACCGGCAGTTAAATAGGGTTACTATCAAGAACAGGTACCCTTTGCCGAGGATTGATGACTTGTTTGATCAACTGAGAGGGGCGCGGGTCTACTCCAAAATAGATCTACGTACCGGTTACCATCAGTTGAGGGTTAGGGAGGCATATATCCCTAAGACGGCGTTCAGAACGCGGTATGGGCATTACGAGTTTACTGTCATGCCTTTCGGATTGACGAATGCCCCGGCGGCATTCATGGATCTCATGCATAGGGTGTTCCAACCCTACCTTGATCAATTTGTCGTAGTCTTTGTTGACGACATCTTGATCTATTCCAAGTCTGAGGAGGAGCATGAGGGTCACTTGAGGATCGTTCTTCAGATCTTGAGAGACCATCAGTTGTATGCCAAGTTCAGCAAGTGTGAGTTTTGGCTGACTGAGGTGAAGTTTTTGGGACATGTAGTGTCGGCTTCGGGTGTATCCGTAGACCCGGAGAAGGTCGAGGCGGTGATGAATTGGGAGAGGCCGAAGTCAGTTTTCGAGATACGCAGTTTCTTGGGATTGGCTGGGTATTATCGGCGGTTTATCGAGGACTTCTCTAGGTTAGCTGCACCTATGACGAAGTTGACTCGGAAGGAGGTTAAGTTTGAGTGGAATGATTCTTGCGAGAAGGCATTCCAGGAGTTGAAGAGGAGGCTTACTTCAGCTCCTATATTGATAGTCCCAGAAAGGGGACAGAGGTACACAGTCTATTGTGATGCCTCTAAGGACGGGCTCGGATGTGTGTTGATGCAGTCCGGGAGGGTCGTGGCTTATGGTTCTCGACAGTTAAAGAACCATGAGCAGAATTACCCTACTCATGATATGGAGTTGGCGGCTATTGTCTTTGCCTTGAAGGCTTGGCGCCACTACCTGTATGGTGAGCAGTTTGAGGTGTTTTCAGACCACAAGAGTCTGAAGTACATCTTTACACAGCGGGACCTCAACATGAGGCAACGCAGATGGATGGAGTTTCTGGAAGATTACGACTTCACGTTGCATTACCATCCTGGTAAGGCAAATGTGGTGGCTGACGCACTTAGCCGAAAGTCGAGGGGAGTCTTGGCTAGTATGGCTTCCCGGGAGTGGGAAATGCTCGAAACTGTGGGACAGTTTGGGCTACATTACATGGGGCAGGCTCAGGGTACCCTGGGAAGTTTGGTGGCTACGCCTTCCCTACTGAGCAGAGTGATTGAGTCTCAGGGGCAAGACCCAGAGATAGTGTCCATTAAGGACCGGGTGCAGTCGGGTACAGGTGACGAGGGCTGGGCCATTCATTTGGATGGTAGTCTTCGGTATAGGGGAAGGATTGTGGTTTCCCAATCTCCAGATCTAAGGGAGGAGATTCTTAGGGAATTTCATTGTTCCCGTTTTGCAGTTCATCCAGGGGGCACGAAGATGTATCATGATCTTCGTCGCCAGTATTATTGGAATGGGATGAAGAGACAAGTTGGTGAATTTGTTGGGAGATGTCTCACATGTCAGCAAGTGAAGGCTGAACACCAGAGACCAGCGGGATTACTCCAGCCTTTGGAGGTAGCTGAGTGGAAGTGGGAGCATGTCACGATGGATTTTGTGACTCACTTGCCACGGACATCGCGGGGACATGATGCGGTGTGGGTGATAGTGGACCGGCTTACGAAGTCGGCACACTTCTTGGCTGTGCGGATGACCTTCACATTGGAGGAATTCTGTAGGTTATATATACGGGAGATTGTCCGATTGCATGGGGTGCCCGTATCTATAGTATCGGATCGGGATCCCAGATTCACATCTCATTTTTGGGAGAGTTTCCAGCGAACCATGGGGACTCAGTTGATGATGAGCACTGCTTTTCATCCCCAGACGGACGGTCAGTCTGAGAGGACCATCCAGACACTAGAGGACATGCTGCGGGCATGCGTCCTAGACCTCAAGGGAAGCTGGGAAGATCACTTACCCTTGGTAGAGTTTGCCTATAACAATAGTTATCAGGCGAGCATACAGATGGCACCCTATGAGGCATTATATGGGAGGCCTTGTAGATCTCCGGTTTGTTGGACAGAGGTTGGAGAGAGACCCTCTACGGGTCCTGAGTTGATTAGAGACACCTCAGAGAAGGTGAACTTGATACGGAAGCGTCTTCTCACGGCTCAGAGCCGGCAGAAGAGCTACGCCGACAGACGGCGGAGACCTCTAGAGTTTGAGGTGGGTGATCATGTATTCTTGAAGGTTATGCCTACGAGAGGAGTGGTCAGGTTCGGCAAGCGGGGAAAACTGTCGCCGAGATATATCGGGCCCTTCGAGGTACTCGAGAGGGTTGGTGCAGTTGCTTACCGATTGGCGTTACCGCCTGATTTAGCAAGTGTTCACGCAGTATTCCATGTCTCTATGCTCCGGAAATACACACCAGATCCGACTCATGTGGTGGATTGGGGCGAGCTTGTTGTTGATACAGATGGGACCTTCGAGGAGGGACCGGTACGTATCATGGATAGCCGGGAACAGGTTTTGCGAGGCAAGACCGTGAGGTTCGTGAAGGTGCTTTGGCAGCACCGGGGAGTAGAGGAGGCAACATGGGAGCGTGAGGACACCATACGTGCCAATTACCCTTTCCTGTTTGAGGATAGAGGTACATTTTCATACTTACGGCTTGGTATTGAGAGTATATTACTTGTTGCATATGCATGCTATTAAATGTATATGTGTATGTGAATTTCAGGGACGAAATTCTTTTAAGGGGGGGAGAATGTGAAACCCGGGAAAATTTGAAATTTTTCTGAAGAAGGGCAAAATGGTAATTTGCCATTACTGCACGTATTTGAAATACATATGTTCTAGACCTCGGATGAGGAAACGGAGTGCGTCGTTGGATTCGCAACGCGAATTCTAGTGACCACCAGAAAATTCGTTGAATTTCGAGATAGTCGGATTTTGCACGTAGTTCGAGACGACTGCGTGGCGATTGACCTTTTAAAGGTCCCCAAAAACGAGAAATATTAAATTTCCTTATAATTGGATTAATGTGCCAATAAAATTTATTTGGACTTAATCCGGGACTTAATGAGTCGTTTCGGGACGAAAAACGGACCCGAAAGTAATAAACGAGCGGTGCGATGTAGACCACACATTTAAAATTATAAATAGGAGCTAAAATATCTGAAAAATCAGATTTCCAAGCCACTTGAGTCTTTGTTCAGCCGTTCAAAGAGAGAGAGAAAGAGAGGAGAGAGAAAAGGGTTTTTCTTAAGCCTTTCTCCGGCGATTTCTCCGACAACCGTCGCTCGGATTCCGTCGAGCTAGAAGAGAGAGGTGATCTACTCGTCGAGGGCTACGTCTACGTACCAAAAATAAGGCGTTTCACCGAAGATCCAAAGGTGGAGTTTGGGGAAAGTCTTGGATTTTGGGTGATTTTGGTGTATAGAGATTGCCTACATCTCTATTGAGGTAGGGGTTAATCCTATCTTGGATCATTCTACTCTAGGTGTAGCTAGAATAAGGGTATACATAAATATATGCATGAGTAATAATGTATATATGTGATTTATGGTTTGTGCCTACAAGGTGTTTGTTTAAATGCCTTAGTTGATAAATGGGTGTTATTTCAATTATATTGTGATAACATATTTGTGTGTATAGAGATAATTGAAATTTATGCTCTATGTTGTCAAGATATGACTTTGATATGTTGATATGAATATGTGGTTTGGTAGTTATATGCACTTGATATAATTGCCATGAAGTTATGACATGTTGAACATGTGGATACATTGCTCATGTGGTAGATGTTACATTATGAGCATTTTCATGGCATCACATTCATGGGACTATTGCATGAGTGTTGGTGTGTGGGAGATGCATGGATATAATCAACACCTTGTTTGGTGGTTGATATGTGGGCTTGGAAATGTGGACCGATGGTCACATGGAGTCACATGATTGCATTGCATAAGGAAAAACTTGTGTTGGGTATAGCAAGAAGGGGCATGACGACTTCCTTGGGTGCAAAACCCTAAACCACTTGGTTGAGTCACTTGGCCGGCGGTGAGATTCCAGAAAAGTGACACGGTGCACGGAACCGGCGGTGTGATTCCGAAAATCCGTTGCCCAAAGAAAACACAAGGGTTTTGGTTATAAAAAACACCCATTCAATGGGTAGATTCCAATGATGATCGGATTTCATAACGATCATTGGAAGGGTTTTTCCGTCAATAGACGGGGTGCATTACACTTTGGCGTTGCATTGTGTTGCGTGAGTCGGTGGGGACTCGGGTTGAAATGCATGGGTGAGTGTCACTTCATTCCATGGCATGGCATTGTTGCATTCCATCATAGAATGCATAAGTATGTGAAATGTTAAGTGATATGTTTATGTTATGATTACATGAGCATGTGCATCTAGGGGGAGAGTAACCTCTATAGGTTTATCTCTACTGGGCGTTGTGCTCACCCTATACGGGAAACCATTTTCAGGTGTCGGGTTTACACCGGCGATTGGCTCCCATGGAGAGCATCAAGCATGAAGGGGGCCGGCTTGTGGCCTTAGATTAAGTTTTGTAAAACCTTTAACAAAATTCCATTTTGATGTATATATATTATGGAATGAATTGTAATAGAGATTGTATGAGTTGGGTATTATATGGAAAATCTCATTAAACATGTATTGAATGAGTTTGGAGTGTATGGGGTAGCTTTAAGGATGGTTTGGAGGGAGAAGAAATCCATTTTTATGCTCACAGTCTGAAAACCTACCGGAAGGTGTGTGTCGGACTTCCGGAAGGTTTTGCTAAAAACCCCAGTTTGCCTTGCTCACAGCTAATACCTTCCGGAAGGTTTTGCCCACTGGAATGAACCTTCCGGAAGATTTTAGCTACTGGAGTAAAACCTACCGGAAGGACCTGTCTACTGGAGTGGACCTTCCGGAAGGTTTTGCCTTGGGTTTCTTTTTGACTGCCGAGTTCTTCCGGAAGGTTTTGTTTTCTGGAATGAACCTTCCGGAAGGTTTTGGCTACTGGAATGGACCTTCCGGAAGGTTTTTGCTACTGATGTCGACCTTCCGGAAGTTCTTGAAATTGATCTTTTTCATGTAACAGTTCCTTCAGTGACCTTCCGGTAGGTGTATGTCGACCTTCCGGAAGGTTTTTCCAAAAAAACTTGAAATTTTCAAAATGCTTAACCATGCTTTTGGGCTTTGTTTTCTTTGACTTCTATGACATAAATGGAGGTATAATTGACCTTGTGGATGGTAAATCTGATTAAAAGCATGTGAGTGACGTGGTGTCGGGTTATACGACTATCACGAGTATTTCCGCGGGTTGATGGGTTATCAACGGGACCCCCGGATTTTGGGGTGTCACAGAAATTGCTTCCCAGGCATAGGACATTCTATCGTGTAGTAACTCGGAAAACACCTAGGCCGTCTCCTCAAGGAAACAAGCAAAAATTTGAATGGTGATATGATTCAAAAGAAGCAAACTTCTTTTGATTTCAAACCTGGTGATGATTGGTTAATACTAAGAAATACTACTAAGATAAATCAGCTAAGCTTTGGATTTTATCCCATTGTGAAAAGGATTCTTGACCTAATTTAAAACATATCCAAGATCGTAATCAACCAAGCTTTGACGAAAAATATTTAACCAAGTTTGAACTTTGGAAAATGTGTTTTGATGGTAAAAGTAATTAATCAATGAATTGGCATCATGCTCATTGCAGGGACTCCAAGTGTCACTCATGCCCGAAATTCAATTCTCAAAGGTTAACCGAGGATGTTTAGAAATAACTCATCAGTTCAAAATCAATTACTTCAGTCGACAAAATAACACTAACCATTGATACCCAACTTAGGATCAAAATCACCCACTCAGGGATGAGAATTCATCCTCCGATTATGCCGCAATTAGACAACTCAGGCATATCGCGCGTTGAATTTCAAGCAAATATGAATGAGACATCAATTGAGTGGAAATAAAAATTAAATCCAATACTTTTTATCTAAAAGAAAAACTAAATATTATTACCAGAGTAAAAATCGGAAGTGCTCTGTATTTGGGCTAGAAGAAAAACCCTTCTCAGAAAAAGAGCTAGCAAAACCACTAAAGACCCGATATGAAGAAGATGAGACGTACATGAAAATCCTCCCCGTTTCGGTTTTTAAGAAGAAATGGGAGGAGGGTGATTCGGCCAATCTCTCAAAGATCCTCCCCTTTCCCCTTTACGTCTATCACCCATTTAGAGAAAATCTCCGAAAATATCTCCTAAGTTTTGGGTAGTTGAAAATTCCAAATAAATTCCCGTTCCTTGTCGTTTTTACTGAATGTGCCGGTACAAAGATGAGGATGAACTGGTAGAAGAGCTATGTGTTCACGATGAACAAGTAGAAGCAAAGATGAACCGGTAGAAAGATGTTCTGATTGGACAGAACCTCGATGAACATGTACAAAAAAAAGATCAATGAACTGGTATAAGCCCATTCTGTTCAACGATGAACCGGTACAAGCTCTGTTTTAATGCCTGGTGAATCGGCACAAGGTCCTGCAGGTACAATATGGCTTTCTCTGCCTTTTTTCCCGCGGTGCCCCTTGTTCGATGTCTGGCTTCTCGAGCTCACTTCCTCAGCACCCACAAAGTATTCTATTGAATCAAAAGTATCATTCTTACACCAGCTTACCTGAAAACACACAGTTTCCTCACAAAACACAAACTCGACTAAAACAAAACATATAATTAACGAGAAAAGCTAAACTGATAGGTTTCAGACATAAAATTATGCAAAATTGGGTACACAACCCCCAACTTCTACTTTGCGAGTCTCTAGCACACAGAAACCACAAATAAATTTTAATCACTAAAAACCATTTTCGTAGTTGATCTCGCTTGCATTTAGCATATGCAATAAGCCGTTAAACCACAAGGTTACCCCTAGTGGACGGTGATGAAAATCACAAGACTCACCAGCCGTTGATTCGAATCACCTTTCAAATTCGTACCATTTGGGTCCCCGGCAATGTTGCCAAAAATGCTTCTCCTTAGGTATGGTCGTGTGTGAAATTGCTTCCCAGGCATAGGACATTCTATCGTGTAGTAACTCGGAAAACACCTAGGCCGTCTCCTCAAGGAAACAAGCAAAAATTTGAATGGTGATATGATTCAAAAGAAGCAAACTTCTTTTGATTTCAAACCTGGTGATGATTGGTTAATACTAAGAAATACTACTAAGATAAATCAGCTAAGCTTTGGATTTTATCCCATTGTGAAAAGGATTCTTGACCTAATTTAAAACATATCCAAGATCGTAATCAACCAAGCTTTGACGAAAAATATTTAACCAAGTTTGAACTTTGGAAAATGTGTTTTGATGGTAAAAGTAATTAATCAATGAATTGGCATCATGCTCATTGCAGGGACTCCAAGTGTCACTCATGCCCGAAATTCAATTCTCAAAGGTTAACCGAGGATGTTTAGAAATAACTCATCAGTTCAAAATCAATTACTTCAGTCGACAAAATAACACTAACCATTGATACCCAACTTAGGATCAAAATCACCCACTCAGGGATGAGAATTCATCCTCCGATTATGCCGCAATTAGACAACTCAGGCATATCGCGCGTTGAATTTCAAGCAAATATGAATGAGAC
Organism: Ilex aquifolium; assembly: GCA_951799425.1. NCBI lineage: Eukaryota > Viridiplantae > Streptophyta > Magnoliopsida > Aquifoliales > Aquifoliaceae > Ilex > Ilex aquifolium. The sequence continues at coordinate 24,842,410 of OX637400.1, forward strand.
ATCAATTGAGTGGAAATAAAAATTAAATCCAATACTTTTTATCTAAAAGAAAAACTAAATATTATTACCAGAGTAAAAATCGGAAGTGCTCTGTATTTGGGCTAGAAGAAAAACCCTTCTCAGAAAAAGAGCTAGCAAAACCACTAAAGACCCGATATGAAGAAGATGAGACGTACATGAAAATCCTCCCCGTTTCGGTTTTTAAGAAGAAATGGGAGGAGGGTGATTCGGCCAATCTCTCAAAGATCCTCCCCTTTCCCCTTTACGTCTATCACCCATTTAGAGAAAATCTCCGAAAATATCTCCTAAGTTTTGGGTAGTTGAAAATTCCAAATAAATTCCCGTTCCTTGTCGTTTTTACTGAATGTGCCGGTACAAAGATGAGGATGAACTGGTAGAAGAGCTATGTGTTCACGATGAACAAGTAGAAGCAAAGATGAACCGGTAGAAAGATGTTCTGATTGGACAGAACCTCGATGAACATGTACAAAAAAAAGATCAATGAACTGGTATAAGCCCATTCTGTTCAACGATGAACCGGTACAAGCTCTGTTTTAATGCCTGGTGAATCGGCACAAGGTCCTGCAGGTACAATATGGCTTTCTCTGCCTTTTTTCCCGCGGTGCCCCTTGTTCGATGTCTGGCTTCTCGAGCTCACTTCCTCAGCACCCACAAAGTATTCTATTGAATCAAAAGTATCATTCTTACACCAGCTTACCTGAAAACACACAGTTTCCTCACAAAACACAAACTCGACTAAAACAAAACATATAATTAACGAGAAAAGCTAAACTGATAGGTTTCAGACATAAAATTATGCAAAATTGGGTACACAACCCCCAACTTCTACTTTGCGAGTCTCTAGCACACAGAAACCACAAATAAATTTTAATCACTAAAAACCATTTTCGTAGTTGATCTCGCTTGCATTTAGCATATGCAATAAGCCGTTAAACCACAAGGTTACCCCTAGTGGACGGTGATGAAAATCACAAGACTCACCAGCCGTTGATTCGAATCACCTTTCAAATTCGTACCATTTGGGTCCCCGGCAATGTTGCCAAAAATGCTTCTCCTTAGGTATGGTCGTGTGTGAAATTGCTTCCCAGGCATAGGACATTCTATCGTGTAGTAACTCGGAAAACACCTAGGCCGTCTCCTCAAGGAAACAAGCAAAAATTTGAATGGTGATATGATTCAAAAGAAGCAAACTTCTTTTGATTTCAAACCTGGTGATGATTGGTTAATACTAAGAAATACTACTAAGATAAATCAGCTAAGCTTTGGATTTTATCCCATTGTGAAAAGGATTCTTGACCTAATTTAAAACATATCCAAGATCGTAATCAACCAAGCTTTGACGAAAAATATTTAACCAAGTTTGAACTTTGGAAAATGTGTTTTGATGGTAAAAGTAATTAATCAATGAATTGGCATCATGCTCATTGCAGGGACTCCAAGTGTCACTCATGCCCGAAATTCAATTCTCAAAGGTTAACCGAGGATGTTTAGAAATAACTCATCAGTTCAAAATCAATTACTTCAGTCGACAAAATAACACTAACCATTGATACCCAACTTAGGATCAAAATCACCCACTCAGGGATGAGAATTCATCCTCCGATTATGCCGCAATTAGACAACTCAGGCATATCGCGCGTTGAATTTCAAGCAAATATGAATGAGACATCAATTGAGTGGAAATAAAAATTAAATCCAATACTTTTTATCTAAAAGAAAAACTAAATATTATTACCAGAGTAAAAATCGGAAGTGCTCTGTATTTGGGCTAGAAGAAAAACCCTTCTCAGAAAAAGAGCTAGCAAAACCACTAAAGACCCGATATGAAGAAGATGAGACGTACATGAAAATCCTCCCCGTTTCGGTTTTTAAGAAGAAATGGGAGGAGGGTGATTCGGCCAATCTCTCAAAGATCCTCCCCTTTCCCCTTTACGTCTATCACCCATTTAGAGAAAATCTCCGAAAATATCTCCTAAGTTTTGGGTAGTTGAAAATTCCAAATAAATTCCCGTTCCTTGTCGTTTTTACTGAATGTGCCGGTACAAAGATGAGGATGAACTGGTAGAAGAGCTATGTGTTCACGATGAACAAGTAGAAGCAAAGATGAACCGGTAGAAAGATGTTCTGATTGGACAGAACCTCGATGAACATGTACAAAAAAAAGATCAATGAACTGGTATAAGCCCATTCTGTTCAACGATGAACCGGTACAAGCTCTGTTTTAATGCCTGGTGAATCGGCACAAGGTCCTGCAGGTACAATATGGCTTTCTCTGCCTTTTTTCCCGCGGTGCCCCTTGTTCGATGTCTGGCTTCTCGAGCTCACTTCCTCAGCACCCACAAAGTATTCTATTGAATCAAAAGTATCATTCTTACACCAGCTTACCTGAAAACACACAGTTTCCTCACAAAACACAAACTCGACTAAAACAAAACATATAATTAACGAGAAAAGCTAAACTGATAGGTTTCAGACATAAAATTATGCAAAATTGGGTACACAACCCCCAACTTCTACTTTGCGAGTCTCTAGCACACAGAAACCACAAATAAATTTTAATCACTAAAAACCATTTTCGTAGTTGATCTCGCTTGCATTTAGCATATGCAATAAGCCGTTAAACCACAAGGTTACCCCTAGTGGACGGTGATGAAAATCACAAGACTCACCAGCCGTTGATTCGAATCACCTTTCAAATTCGTACCATTTGGGTCCCCGGCAATGTTGCCAAAAATGCTTCTCCTTAGGTATGGTCGTGTGTGAAATTGCTTCCCAGGCATAGGACATTCTATCGTGTAGTAACTCGGAAAACACCTAGGCCGTCTCCTCAAGGAAACAAGCAAAAATTTGAATGGTGATATGATTCAAAAGAAGCAAACTTCTTTTGATTTCAAACCTGGTGATGATTGGTTAATACTAAGAAATACTACTAAGATAAATCAGCTAAGCTTTGGATTTTATCCCATTGTGAAAAGGATTCTTGACCTAATTTAAAACATATCCAAGATCGTAATCAACCAAGCTTTGACGAAAAATATTTAACCAAGTTTGAACTTTGGAAAATGTGTTTTGATGGTAAAAGTAATTAATCAATGAATTGGCATCATGCTCATTGCAGGGACTCCAAGTGTCACTCATGCCCGAAATTCAATTCTCAAAGGTTAACCGAGGATGTTTAGAAATAACTCATCAGTTCAAAATCAATTACTTCAGTCGACAAAATAACACTAACCATTGATACCCAACTTAGGATCAAAATCACCCACTCAGGGATGAGAATTCATCCTCCGATTATGCCGCAATTAGACAACTCAGGCATATCGCGCGTTGAATTTCAAGCAAATATGAATGAGACATCAATTGAGTGGAAATAAAAATTAAATCCAATACTTTTTATCTAAAAGAAAAACTAAATATTATTACCAGAGTAAAAATCGGAAGTGCTCTGTATTTGGGCTAGAAGAAAAACCCTTCTCAGAAAAAGAGCTAGCAAAACCACTAAAGACCCGATATGAAGAAGATGAGACGTACATGAAAATCCTCCCCGTTTCGGTTTTTAAGAAGAAATGGGAGGAGGGTGATTCGGCCAATCTCTCAAAGATCCTCCCCTTTCCCCTTTACGTCTATCACCCATTTAGAGAAAATCTCCGAAAATATCTCCTAAGTTTTGGGTAGTTGAAAATTCCAAATAAATTCCCGTTCCTTGTCGTTTTTACTGAATGTGCCGGTACAAAGATGAGGATGAACTGGTAGAAGAGCTATGTGTTCACGATGAACAAGTAGAAGCAAAGATGAACCGGTAGAAAGATGTTCTGATTGGACAGAACCTCGATGAACATGTACAAAAAAAAGATCAATGAACTGGTATAAGCCCATTCTGTTCAACGATGAACCGGTACAAGCTCTGTTTTAATGCCTGGTGAATCGGCACAAGGTCCTGCAGGTACAATATGGCTTTCTCTGCCTTTTTTCCCGCGGTGCCCCTTGTTCGATGTCTGGCTTCTCGAGCTCACTTCCTCAGCACCCACAAAGTATTCTATTGAATCAAAAGTATCATTCTTACACCAGCTTACCTGAAAACACACAGTTTCCTCACAAAACACAAACTCGACTAAAACAAAACATATAATTAACGAGAAAAGCTAAACTGATAGGTTTCAGACATAAAATTATGCAAAATTGGGTACACAACCCCCAACTTCTACTTTGCGAGTCTCTAGCACACAGAAACCACAAATAAATTTTAATCACTAAAAACCATTTTCGTAGTTGATCTCGCTTGCATTTAGCATATGCAATAAGCCGTTAAACCACAAGGTTACCCCTAGTGGACGGTGATGAAAATCACAAGACTCACCAGCCGTTGATTCGAATCACCTTTCAAATTCGTACCATTTGGGTCCCCGGCAATGTTGCCAAAAATGCTTCTCCTTAGGTATGGTCGTGTGTGAAATTGCTTCCCAGGCATAGGACATTCTATCGTGTAGTAACTCGGAAAACACCTAGGCCGTCTCCTCAAGGAAACAAGCAAAAATTTGAATGGTGATATGATTCAAAAGAAGCAAACTTCTTTTGATTTCAAACCTGGTGATGATTGGTTAATACTAAGAAATACTACTAAGATAAATCAGCTAAGCTTTGGATTTTATCCCATTGTGAAAAGGATTCTTGACCTAATTTAAAACATATCCAAGATCGTAATCAACCAAGCTTTGACGAAAAATATTTAACCAAGTTTGAACTTTGGAAAATGTGTTTTGATGGTAAAAGTAATTAATCAATGAATTGGCATCATGCTCATTGCAGGGACTCCAAGTGTCACTCATGCCCGAAATTCAATTCTCAAAGGTTAACCGAGGATGTTTAGAAATAACTCATCAGTTCAAAATCAATTACTTCAGTCGACAAAATAACACTAACCATTGATACCCAACTTAGGATCAAAATCACCCACTCAGGGATGAGAATTCATCCTCCGATTATGCCGCAATTAGACAACTCAGGCATATCGCGCGTTGAATTTCAAGCAAATATGAATGAGACATCAATTGAGTGGAAATAAAAATTAAATCCAATACTTTTTATCTAAAAGAAAAACTAAATATTATTACCAGAGTAAAAATCGGAAGTGCTCTGTATTTGGGCTAGAAGAAAAACCCTTCTCAGAAAAAGAGCTAGCAAAACCACTAAAGACCCGATATGAAGAAGATGAGACGTACATGAAAATCCTCCCCGTTTCGGTTTTTAAGAAGAAATGGGAGGAGGGTGATTCGGCCAATCTCTCAAAGATCCTCCCCTTTCCCCTTTACGTCTATCACCCATTTAGAGAAAATCTCCGAAAATATCTCCTAAGTTTTGGGTAGTTGAAAATTCCAAATAAATTCCCGTTCCTTGTCGTTTTTACTGAATGTGCCGGTACAAAGATGAGGATGAACTGGTAGAAGAGCTATGTGTTCACGATGAACAAGTAGAAGCAAAGATGAACCGGTAGAAAGATGTTCTGATTGGACAGAACCTCGATGAACATGTACAAAAAAAAGATCAATGAACTGGTATAAGCCCATTCTGTTCAACGATGAACCGGTACAAGCTCTGTTTTAATGCCTGGTGAATCGGCACAAGGTCCTGCAGGTACAATATGGCTTTCTCTGCCTTTTTTCCCGCGGCGCCCCTTGTTCGATGTCTGGCTTCTCGAGCTCAATTCCTCAGCACCCACAAAGTATTCTATTGAATCAAAAGTATCATTCTTACACCAGCTTACCTGAAAACACACAGTTTCCTCACAAAACACAAACTCGACTAAAACAAAACATATAATTAACGAGAAAAGCTAAACTGATAGGTTTCAGACATAAAATTATGCAAAATTGGGTACACAACCCCCAACTTCTACTTTGCGAGTCTCTAGCACACAGAAACCACAAATAAATTTTAATCACTAAAAACCATTTTCGTAGTTGATCTCGCTTGCATTTAGCATATGCAATAAGCCGTTAAACCACAAGGTTACCCCTAGTGGACGGTGATGAAAATCACAAGACTCACCAGCCGTTGATTCGAATCACCTTTCAAATTCGTACCATTTGGGTCCCCGGCAATGTTGCCAAAAATGCTTCTCCTTAGGTATGGTCGTGTGTGAAATTGCTTCCCAGGCATAGGACATTCTATCGTGTAGTAACTCGGAAAACACCTAGGCCGTCTCCTCAAGGAAACAAGCAAAAATTTGAATGGTGATATGATTCAAAAGAAGCAAACTTCTTTTGATTTCAAACCTGGTGATGATTGGTTAATACTAAGAAATACTACTAAGATAAATCAGCTAAGCTTTGGATTTTATCCCATTGTGAAAAGGATTCTTGACCTAATTTAAAACATATCCAAGATCGTAATCAACCAAGCTTTGACGAAAAATATTTAACCAAGTTTGAACTTTGGAAAATGTGTTTTGATGGTAAAAGTAATTAATCAATGAATTGGCATCATGCTCATTGCAGGGACTCCAAGTGTCACTCATGCCCGAAATTCAATTCTCAAAGGTTAACCGAGGATGTTTAGAAATAACTCATCAGTTCAAAATCAATTACTTCAGTCGACAAAATAACACTAACCATTGATACCCAACTTAGGATCAAAATCACCCACTCAGGGATGAGAATTCATCCTCCGATTATGCCGCAATTAGACAACTCAGGCATATCGCGCGTTGAATTTCAAGCAAATATGAATGAGACATCAATTGAGTGGAAATAAAAATTAAATCCAATACTTTTTATCTAAAAGAAAAACTAAATATTATTACCAGAGTAAAAATCGGAAGTGCTCTGTATTTGGGCTAGAAGAAAAACCCTTCTCAGAAAAAGAGCTAGCAAAACCACTAAAGACCCGATATGAAGAAGATGAGACGTACATGAAAATCCTCCCCGTTTCGGTTTTTAAGAAGAAATGGGAGGAGGGTGATTCGGCCAATCTCTCAAAGATCCTCCCCTTTCCCCTTTACGTCTATCACCCATTTAGAGAAAATCTCCGAAAATATCTCCTAAGTTTTGGGTAGTTGAAAATTCCAAATAAATTCCCGTTCCTTGTCGTTTTTACTGAATGTGCAGGTACAAAGATGAGGATGAACTGGTAGAAGAGCTATGTGTTCACGATGAACAAGTAGAAGCAAAGATGAACCGGTAGAAAGATGTTCTGATTGGACAGAACCTCGATGAACATGTACAAAAAAAAGATCAATGAACTGGTATAAGCCCATTCTGTTCAACGATGAACCGGTACAAGCTCTGTTTTAATGCCTGGTGAATCGGCACAAGGTCCTGCAGGTACAATATGGCTTTCTCTGCCTTTTTTCCCGCGGCGCCCCTTGTTCGATGTCTGGCTTCTCGAGCTCAATTCCTCAGCACCCACAAAGTATTCTATTGAATCAAAAGTATCATTCTTACACCAGCTTACCTGAAAACACACAGTTTCCTCACAAAACACAAACTCGACTAAAACAAAACATATAATTAACGAGAAAAGCTAAACTGATAGGTTTCAGACATAAAATTATGCAAAATTGGGTACACAACCCCCAACTTCTACTTTGCGAGTCTCTAGCACACAGAAACCACAAATAAATTTTAATCACTAAAAACCATTTTCGTAGTTGATCTCGCTTGCATTTAGCATATACAATAAGCCGTTAAACCACAAGGTTACCCCTAGTGGACGGTGAAGAAAATCACAAGACTCACCAGCCGTTGATTCGAATCACCTTTCAAATTCGTACCATTTGGGTCCCCGGCAATGTTGCCAAAAATGCTTCTCCTTAGGTATGGTCGTGTGTGAAATTGCTTCCCAGGCATAGGACATTCTATCGTGTAGTAACTCGGAAAACACCTAGGCCGTCTCCTCAAGGAAACAAGCAAAAATTTGAATGGTGATATGATTCAAAAGAAGCAAACTTCTTTTGATTTCAAACCTGGTGATGATTGGTTAATACTAAGAAATACTACTAAGATAAATCAGCTAAGCTTTGGATTTTATCCCATTGTGAAAAGGATTCTTGACCTAATTTAAAACATATCCAAGATCGTAATCAACCAAGCTTTGACGAAAAATATTTAACCAAGTTTGAACTTTGGAAAATGTGTTTTGATGGTAAAAGTAATTAATCAATGAATTGGCATCATGCTCATTGCAGGGACTCCAAGTGTCACTCATGCCCGAAATTCAATTCTCAAAGGTTAACCGAGGATGTTTAGAAATAACTCATCAGTTCAAAATCAATTACTTCAGTCGACAAAATAACACTAACCATTGATACCCAACTTAGGATCAAAATCACCCACTCAGGGATGAGAATTCATCCTCCGATTATGCCGCAATTAGACAACTCAGGCATATCGCGCGTTGAATTTCAAGCAAATATGAATGAGACATCAATTGAGTGGAAATAAAAATTAAATCCAATACTTTTTATCTAAAAGAAAAACTAAATATTATTACCAGAGTAAAAATCGGAAGTGCTCTGTATTTGGGCTAGAAGAAAAACCCTTCTCAGAAAAAGAGCTAGCAAAACCACTAAAGACCCGATATGAAGAAGATGAGACGTACATGAAAATCCTCCCCGTTTCGGTTTTTAAGAAGAAATGGGAGGAGGGTGATTCGGCCAATCTCTCAAAGATCCTCCCCTTTCCCCTTTACGTCTATCACCCATTTAGAGAAAATCTCCGAAAATATCTCCTAAGTTTTGGGTAGTTGAAAATTCCAAATAAATTCCCGTTCCTTGTCGTTTTTACTGAATGTGCCGGTACAAAGATGAGGATGAACTGGTAGAAGAGCTATGTGTTCACGATGAACAAGTAGAAGCAAAGATGAACCGGTAGAAAGATGTTCTGATTGGACAGAACCTCGATGAACATGTACAAAAAAAAGATCAATGAACTGGTATAAGCCCATTCTGTTCAACGATGAACCGGTACAAGCTCTGTTTTAATGCCTGGTGAATCGGCACAAGGTCCTGCAGGTACAATATGGCTTTCTCTGCCTTTTTTCCCGCGGCGCCCCTTGTTCGATGTCTGGCTTCTCGAGCTCAATTCCTCAGCACCCACAAAGTATTCTATTGAATCAAAAGTATCATTCTTACACCAGCTTACCTGAAAACACACAGTTTCCTCACAAAACACAAACTCGACTAAAACAAAACATATAATTAACGAGAAAAGCTAAACTGATAGGTTTCAGACATAAAATTATGCAAAATTGGGTACACAACCCCCAACTTCTACTTTGCGAGTCTCTAGCACACAGAAACCACAAATAAATTTTAATCACTAAAAACCATTTTCGTAGTTGATCTCGCTTGCATTTAGCATATGCAATAAGCCGTTAAACCACAAGGTTACCCCTAGTGGACGGTGATGAAAATCACAAGACTCACCAGCCGTTGATTCGAATCACCTTTCAAATTCGTACCATTTGGGTCCCCGGCAATGTTGCCAAAAATGCTTCTCCTTAGGTATGGTCGTGTGTGAAATTGCTTCCCAGGCATAGGACATTCTATCGTGTAGTAACTCGGAAAACACCTAGGCCGTCTCCTCAAGGAAACAAGCAAAAATTTGAATGGTGATATGATTCAAAAGAAGCAAACTTCTTTTGATTTCAAACCTGGTGATGATTGGTTAATACTAAGAAATACTACTAAGATAAATCAGCTAAGCTTTGGATTTTATCCCATTGTGAAAAGGATTCTTGACCTAATTTAAAACATATCCAAGATCGTAATCAACCAAGCTTTGACGAAAAATATTTAACCAAGTTTGAACTTTGGAAAATGTGTTTTGATGGTAAAAGTAATTAATCAATGAATTGGCATCATGCTCATTGCAGGGACTCCAAGTGTCACTCATGCCCGAAATTCAATTCTCAAAGGTTAACCGAGGATGTTTAGAAATAACTCATCAGTTCAAAATCAATTACTTCAGTCGACAAAATAACACTAACCATTGATACCCAACTTAGGATCAAAATCACCCACTCAGGGATGAGAATTCATCCTCCGATTATGCCGCAATTAGACAACTCAGGCATATCGCGCGTTGAATTTCAAGCAAATATGAATGAGACATCAATTGAGTGGAAATAAAAATTAAATCCAATACTTTTTATCTAAAAGAAAAACTAAATATTATTACCAGAGTAAAAATCGGAAGTGCTCTGTATTTGGGCTAGAAGAAAAACCCTTCTCAGAAAAAGAGCTAGCAAAACCACTAAAGACCCGATATGAAGAAGATGAGACGTACATGAAAATCCTCCCCGTTTCGGTTTTTAAGAAGAAATGGGAGGAGGGTGATTCGGCCAATCTCTCAAAGATCCTCCCCTTTCCCCTTTACGTCTATCACCCATTTAGAGAAAATCTCCGAAAATATCTCCTAAGTTTTGGGTAGTTGAAAATTCCAAATAAATTCCCGTTCCTTGTCGTTTTTACTGAATGTGCCGGTACAAAGATGAGGATGAACTGGTAGAAGAGCTATGTGTTCACGATGAACAAGTAGAAGCAAAGATGAACCGGTAGAAAGATGTTCTGATTGGACAGAACCTCGATGAACATGTACAAAAAAAAGATCAATGAACTGGTATAAGCCCATTCTGTTCAACGATGAACCGGTACAAGCTCTGTTTTAATGCCTGGTGAATCGGCACAAGGTCCTGCAGGTACAATATGGCTTTCTCTGCCTTTTTTCCCGCGGCGCCCCTTGTTCGATGTCTGGCTTCTCGAGCTCACTTCCTCAGCACCCACAAAGTATTCTATTGAATCAAAAGTATCATTCTTACACCAGCTTACCTGAAAACACACAGTTTCCTCACAAAACACAAACTCGACTAAAACAAAACATATAATTAACGAGAAAAGCTAAACTGATAGGTTTCAGACATAAAATTATGCAAAATTGGGTACACAACCCCCAACTTCTACTTTGCGAGTCTCTAGCACACAGAAACCACAAATAAATTTTAATCACTAAAAACCATTTTCGTAGTTGATCTCGCTTGCATTTAGCATATGCAATAAGCCGTTAAACCACAAGGTTACCCCTAGTGGACGGTGATGAAAATCACAAGACTCACCAGCCGTTGATTCGAATCACCTTTCAAATTCGTACCATTTGGGTCCCCGGCAATGTTGCCAAAAATGCTTCTCCTTAGGTATGGTCGTGTGTGAAATTGCTTCCCAGGCATAGGACATTCTATCGTGTAGTAACTCGGAAAACACCTAGGCCGTCTCCTCAAGGAAACAAGCAAAAATTTGAATGGTGATATGATTCAAAAGAAGCAAACTTCTTTTGATTTCAAACCTGGTGATGATTGGTTAATACTAAGAAATACTACTAAGATAAATCAGCTAAGCTTTGGATTTTATCCCATTGTGAAAAGGATTCTTGACCTAATTTAAAACATATCCAAGATCGTAATCAACCAAGCTTTGACGAAAAATATTTAACCAAGTTTGAACTTTGGAAAATGTGTTTTGATGGTAAAAGTAATTAATCAATGAATTGGCATCATGCTCATTGCAGGGACTCCAAGTGTCACTCATGCCCGAAATTCAATTCTCAAAGGTTAACCGAGGATGTTTAGAAATAACTCATCAGTTCAAAATCAATTACTTCAGTCGACAAAATAACACTAACCATTGATACCCAACTTAGGATCAAAATCACCCACTCAGGGATGAGAATTCATCCTCCGATTATGCCGCAATTAGACAACTCAGGCATATCGCGCGTTGAATTTCAAGCAAATATGAATGAGACATCAATTGAGTGGAAATAAAAATTAAATCCAATACTTTTTATCTAAAAGAAAAACTAAATATTATTACCAGAGTAAAAATCGGAAGTGCTCTGTATTTGGGCTAGAAGAAAAACCCTTCTAAGAAGAAGAGCTAGCAAAACCACTAAAGACCCGATATGAAGAAGATGAGACGTACATGAAAATCCTCCCCGTTTCGGTTTTTAAGAAGAAATGGGAGGAGGGTGATTCGGCCAATCTCTCAAAGATCCTCCCCTTTCCCCTTTACGTCTATCACCCATTTAGAGAAAATCTCCGAAAATATCTCCTAAGTTTTGGGTAGTTGAAAATTCCAAATAAATTCCCGTTCCTTGTCGTTTTTACTGAATGTGCCGGTACAAAGATGAGGATGAACTGGTAGAAGAGCTATGTGTTCACGATGAACAAGTAGAAGCAAAGATGAACCGGTAGAAAGATGTTCTGATTGGACAGAACCTCGATGAACATGTACAAAAAAAAGATCAATGAACTGGTATAAGCCCATTCTGTTCAACGATGAACCGGTACAAGCTCTGTTTTAATGCCTGGTGAATCGGCACAAGGTCCTGCAGGTACAATATGGCTTTCTCTGCCTTTTTTCCCGCGGCGCCCCTTGTTCGATGTCTGGCTTCTCGAGCTCACTTCCTCAGCACCCACAAAGTATTCTATTGAATCAAAAGTATCATTCTTACACCAGCTTACCTGAAAACACACAGTTTCCTCACAAAACACAAACTCGACTAAAACAAAACATATAATTAACGAGAAAAGCTAAACTGATAGGTTTCAGACATAAAATTATGCAAAATTGGGTACACAACCCCCAACTTCTACTTTGCGAGTCTCTAGCACACAGAAACCACAAATAAATTTTAATCACTAAAAACCATTTTCGTAGTTGATCTCGCTTGCATTTAGCATATGCAATAAGCCGTTAAACCACAAGGTTACCCCTAGTGGACGGTGATGAAAATCACAAGACTCACCAGCCGTTGATTCGAATCACCTTTCAAATTCGTACCATTTGGGTCCCCGGCAATGTTGCCAAAAATGCTTCTCCTTAGGTATGGTCGTGTGTGAAATTGCTTCCCAGGCATAGGACATTCTATCGTGTAGTAACTCGGAAAACACCTAGGCCGTCTCCTCAAGGAAACAAGCAAAAATTTGAATGGTGATATGATTCAAAAGAAGCAAACTTCTTTTGATTTCAAACCTGGTGATGATTGGTTAATACTAAGAAATACTACTAAGATAAATCAGCTAAGCTTTGGATTTTATCCCATTGTGAAAAGGATTCTTGACCTAATTTAAAACATATCCAAGATCGTAATCAACCAAGCTTTGACGAAAAATATTTAACCAAGTTTGAACTTTGGAAAATGTGTTTTGATGGTAAAAGTAATTAATCAATGAATTGGCATCATGCTCATTGCAGGGACTCCAAGTGTCACTCATGCCCGAAATTCAATTCTCAAAGGTTAACCGAGGATGTTTAGAAATAACTCATCAGTTCAAAATCAATTACTTCAGTCGACAAAATAACACTAACCATTGATACCCAACTTAGGATCAAAATCACCCACTCAGGGATGAGAATTCATCCTCCGATTATGCCGCAATTAGACAACTCAGGCATATCGCGCGTTGAATTTCAAGCAAATATGAATGAGACATCAATTGAGTGGAAATAAAAATTAAATCCAATACTTTTTATCTAAAAGAAAAACTAAATATTATTACCAGAGTAAAAATCGGAAGTGCTCTGTATTTGGGCTAGAAGAAAAACCCTTCTCAGAAGAAGAGCTAGCAAAACCACTAAAGGCCCGATATGAAGAAGATGAGACGTACATGAAAATCCTCCCCGTTTCGGTTTTTAAGAAGAAATGGGAGGAGGGTGATTCGGCCAATCTCTCAAAGATCCTCCCCTTTCCCCTTTACGTCTATCACCCATTTAGAGAAAATCTCCGAAAATATCTCCTAAGTTTTGGGTAGTTGAAAATTCCAAATAAATTCCCGTTCCTTGTCGTTTTTACTGAATGTGCCGGTACAAAGATGAGGATGAACTGGTAGAAGAGCTATGTGTTCACGATGAACAAGTAGAAGCAAAGATGAACCGGTAGAAAGATGTTCTGATTGGACAGAACCTCGATGAACATGTACAAAAAAAAGATCAATGAACTGGTATAAGCCCATTCTGTTCAACGATGAACCGGTACAAGCTCTGTTTTAATGCCTGGTGAATCGGCACAAGGTCCTGCAGGTACAATATGGCTTTCTCTGCCTTTTTTCCCGCGGCGCCCCTTGTTCGATGTCTGGCTTCTCGAGCTCACTTCCTCAGCACCCACAAAGTATTCTATTGAATCAAAAGTATCATTCTTACACCAGCTTACCTGAAAACACACAGTTTCCTCACAAAACACAAACTCGACTAAAACAAAACATATAATTAACGAGAAAAGCTAAACTGATAGGTTTCAGACATAAAATTATGCAAAATTGGGTACACAACCCCCAACTTCTACTTTGCGAGTCTCTAGCACACAGAAACCACAAATAAATTTTAATCACTAAAAACCATTTTCGTAGTTGATCTCGCTTGCATTTAGCATATGCAATAAGCCGTTAAACCACAAGGTTACCCCTAGTGGACGGTGATGAAAATCACAAGACTCACCAGCCGTTGATTCGAATCACCTTTCAAATTCGTACCATTTGGGTCCCCGGCAATGTTGCCAAAAATGCTTCTCCTTAGGTATGGTCGTGTGTGAAATTGCTTCCCAGGCATAGGACATTCTATCGTGTAGTAACTCGGAAAACACCTAGGCCGTCTCCTCAAGGAAACAAGCAAAAATTTGAATGGTGATATGATTCAAAAGAAGCAAACTTCTTTTGATTTCAAACCTGGTGATGATTGGTTAATACTAAGAAATACTACTAAGATAAATCAGCTAAGCTTTGGATTTTATCCCATTGTGAAAAGGATTCTTGACCTAATTTAAAACATATCCAAGATCGTAATCAACCAAGCTTTGACGAAAAATATTTAACCAAGTTTGAACTTTGGAAAATGTGTTTTGATGGTAAAAGTAATTAATCAATGAATTGGCATCATGCTCATTGCAGGGACTCCAAGTGTCACTCATGCCCGAAATTCAATTCTCAAAGGTTAACCGAGGATGTTTAGAAATAACTCATCAGTTCAAAATCAATTACTTCAGTCGACAAAATAACACTAACCATTGATACCCAACTTAGGATCAAAATCACCCACTCAGGGATGAGAATTCATCCTCCGATTATGCCGCAATTAGACAACTCAGGCATATCGCGCGTTGAATTTCAAGCAAATATGAATGAGACATCAATTGAGTGGAAATAAAAATTAAATCCAATACTTTTTATCTAAAAGAAAAACTAAATATTATTACCAGAGTAAAAATCGGAAGTGCTCTGTATTTGGGCTAGAAGAAAAACCCTTCTCAGAAAAAGAGCTAGCAAAACCACTAAAGGCCCGATATGAAGAAGATGAGACGTACATGAAAATCCTCCCCGTTTCGGTTTTTAAGAAGAAATGGGAGGAGGGTGATTCGGCCAATCTCTCAAAGATCCTCCCCTTTCCCCTTTACGTCTATCACCCATTTAGAGAAAATCTCCGAAAATATCTCCTAAGTTTTGGGTAGTTGAAAATTCCAAATAAATTCCCGTTCCTTGTCGTTTTTACTGAATGTGCCGGTACAAAGATGAGGATGAACTGGTAGAAGAGCTATGTGTTCACGATGAACAAGTAGAAGCAAAGATGAATCGGTAGAAAGATGTTCTGATTGGACAGAACCTCGATGAACATGTACAAAAAAAAGATCAATGAACTGGTATAAGCCCATTCTGTTCAACGACGAACCGGTACAAGCTCTGTTTTAATGCCTGGTGAATCGGCACAAGGTCCTGCAGGTACAATATGGCTTTCTCTGCCTTTTTTCCCGCGGCGCCCCTTGTTCGATGTCTGGCTTCTCGAGCTCACTTCCTCAGCACCCACAAAGTATTCTATTGAATCAAAAGTATCATTCTTACACCAGCTTACCTGAAAACACACAGTTTCCTCACAAAACACAAACTCGACTAAAACAAAACATATAATTAACGAGAAAAGCTAAACTGATAGGTTTCAGACATAAAATTATGCAAAATTGGGTACACAACCCCCAACTTCTACTTTGCGAGTCTCTAGCACACAGAAACCACAAATAAATTTTAATCACTAAAAACCATTTTCGTAGTTGATCTCGCTTGCATTTAGCATATGCAATAAGCCGTTAAACCACAAGGTTACCCCTAGTGGACGGTGATGAAAATCACAAGACTCACCAGCCGTTGATTCGAATCACCTTTCAAATTCGTACCATTTGGGTCCCCGGCAATGTTGCCAAAAATGCTTCTCCTTAGGTATGGTCGTGTGTGAAATTGCTTCCCAGGCATAGGACATTCTATCGTGTAGTAACTCGGAAAACACCTAGGCCGTCTCCTCAAGGAAACAAGCAAAAATTTGAATGGTGATATGATTCAAAAGAAGCAAACTTCTTTTGATTTCAAACCTGGTGATGATTGGTTAATACTAAGAAATACTACTAAGATAAATCAGCTAAGCTTTGGATTTTATCCCATTGTGAAAAGGATTCTTGACCTAATTTAAAACATATCCAAGATCGTAATCAACCAAGCTTTGACGAAAAATATTTAACCAAGTTTGAACTTTGGAAAATGTGTTTTGATGGTAAAAGTAATTAATCAATGAATTGGCATCATGCTCATTGCAGGGACTCCAAGTGTCACTCATGCCCGAAATTCAATTCTCAAAGGTTAACCGAGGATGTTTAGAAATAACTCATCAGTTCAAAATCAATTACTTCAGTCGACAAAATAACACTAACCATTGATACCCAACTTAGGATCAAAATCACCCACTCAGGGATGAGAATTCATCCTCCGATTATGCCGCAATTAGACAACTCAGGCATATCGCGCGTTGAATTTCAAGCAAATATGAATGAGACATCAATTGAGTGGAAATAAAAATTAAATCCAATACTTTTTATCTAAAAGAAAAACTAAATATTATTACCAGAGTAAAAATCGGAAGTGCTCTGTATTTGGGCTAGAAGAAAAACCCTTCTCAGAAAAAGAGCTAGCAAAACCACTAAAGGCCCGATATGAAGAAGATGAGACGTACATGAAAATCCTCCCCGTTTCGGTTTTTAAGAAGAAATGGGAGGAGGGTGATTCGGCCAATCTCTCAAAGATCCTCCCCTTTCCCCTTTACGTCTATCACCCATTTAGAGAAAATCTCCGAAAATATCTCCTAAGTTTTGGGTAGTTGAAAATTCCAAATAAATTCCCGTTCCTTGTCGTTTTTACTGAATGTGCCGGTACAAAGATGAGGATGAACTGGTAGAAGAGCTATGTGTTCACGATGAACAAGTAGAAGCAAAGATGAACCGGTAGAAAGATGTTCTGATTGGACAGAACCTCGATGAACATGTACAAAAAAAAGATCAATGAACTGGTATAAGCCCATTCTGTTCAACGACGAACCGGTACAAGCTCTGTTTTAATGCCTGGTGAATCGGCACAAGGTCCTGCAGGTACAATATGGCTTTCTCTGCCTTTTTTCCCGCGGCGCCCCTTGTTCGATGTCTGGCTTCTCGAGCTCACTTCCTCAGCACCCACAAAGTATTCTATTGAATCAAAAGTATCATTCTTACACCAGCTTACCTGAAAACACACAGTTTCCTCACAAAACACAAACTCGACTAAAACAAAACATATAATTAACGAGAAAAGCTAAACTGATAGGTTTCAGACATAAAATTATGCAAAATTGGGTACACAACCCCCAACTTCTACTTTGCGAGTCTCTAGCACACAGAAACCACAAATAAATTTTAATCACTAAAAACCATTTTCGTAGTTGATCTCGCTTGCATTTAGCATATGCAATAAGCCGTTAAACCACAAGGTTACCCCTAGTGGACGGTGATGAAAATCACAAGACTCACCAGCCGTTGATTCGAATCACCTTTCAAATTCGTACCATTTGGGTCCCCGGCAATGTTGCCAAAAATGCTTCTCCTTAGGTATGGTCGTGTGTGAAATTGCTTCCCAGGCATAGGACATTCTATCGTGTAGTAACTCGGAAAACACCTAGGCCGTCTCCTCAAGGAAACAAGCAAAAATTTGAATGGTGATATGATTCAAAAGAAGCAAACTTCTTTTGATTTCAAACCTGGTGATGATTGGTTAATACTAAGAAATACTACTAAGATAAATCAGCTAAGCTTTGGATTTTATCCCATTGTGAAAAGGATTCTTGACCTAATTTAAAACATATCCAAGATCGTAATCAACCAAGCTTTGACGAAAAATATTTAACCAAGTTTGAACTTTGGAAAATGTGTTTTGATGGTAAAAGTAATTAATCAATGAATTGGCATCATGCTCATTGCAGGGACTCCAAGTGTCACTCATGCCCGAAATTCAATTCTCAAAGGTTAACCGAGGATGTTTAGAAATAACTCATCAGTTCAAAATCAATTACTTCAGTCGACAAAATAACACTAACCATTGATACCCAACTTAGGATCAAAATCACCCACTCAGGGATGAGAATTCATCCTCCGATTATGCCGCAATTAGACAACTCAGGCATATCGCGCGTTGAATTTCAAGCAAATATGAATGAGACATCAATTGAGTGGAAATAAAAATTAAATCCAATACTTTTTATCTAAAAGAAAAACTAAATATTATTACCAGAGTAAAAATCGGAAGTGCTCTGTATTTGGGCTAGAAGAAAAACCCTTCTCAGAAAAAGAGCTAGCAAAACCACTAAAGGCCCGATATGAAGAAGATGAGACGTACATGAAAATCCTCCCCGTTTCGGTTTTTAAGAAGAAATGGGAGGAGGGTGATTCGGCCAATCTCTCAAAGATCCTCCCCTTTCCCCTTTACGTCTATCACCCATTTAGAGAAAATCTCCGAAAATATCTCCTAAGTTTTGGGTAGTTGAAAATTCCAAATAAATTCCCGTTCCTTGTCGTTTTTACTGAATGTGCCGGTACAAAGATGAGGATGAACTGGTAGAAGAGCTATGTGTTCACGATGAACAAGTAGAAGCAAAGATGAACCGGTAGAAAGATGTTCTGATTGGACAGAACCTCGATGAACATGTACAAAAAAAAGATCAATGAACTGGTATAAGCCCATTCTGTTCAACGACGAACCGGTACAAGCTCTGTTTTAATGCCTGGTGAATCGGCACAAGGTCCTGCAGGTACAATATGGCTTTCTCTGCCTTTTTTCCCGCGGCGCCCCTTGTTCGATGTCTGGCTTCTCGAGCTCACTTCCTCAGCACCCACAAAGTATTCTATTGAATCAAAAGTATCATTCTTACACCAGCTTACCTGAAAACACACAGTTTCCTCACAAAACACAAACTCGACTAAAACAAAACATATAATTAACGAGAAAAGCTAAACTGATAGGTTTCAGACATAAAATTATGCAAAATTGGGTACACAACCCCCAACTTCTACTTTGCGAGTCTCTAGCACACAGAAACCACAAATAAATTTTAATCACTAAAAACCATTTTCGTAGTTGATCTCGCTTGCATTTAGCATATGCAATAAGCCGTTAAACCACAAGGTTACCCCTAGTGGACGGTGATGAAAATCACAAGACTCACCAGCCGTTGATTCGAATCACCTTTCAAATTCGTACCATTTGGGTCCCCGGCAATGTTGCCAAAAATGCTTCTCCTTAGGTATGGTCGTGTGTGAAATTGCTTCCCAGGCATAGGACATTCTATCGTGTAGTAACTCGGAAAACACCTAGGCCGTCTCCTCAAGGAAACAAGCAAAAATTTGAATGGTGATATGATTCAAAAGAAGCAAACTTCTTTTGATTTCAAACCTGGTGATGATTGGTTAATACTAAGAAATACTACTAAGATAAATCAGCTAAGCTTTGGATTTTATCCCATTGTGAAAAGGATTCTTGACCTAATTTAAAACATATCCAAGATCGTAATCAACCAAGCTTTGACGAAAAATATTTAACCAAGTTTGAACTTTGGAAAATGTGTTTTGATGGTAAAAGTAATTAATCAATGAATTGGCATCATGCTCATTGCAGGGACTCCAAGTGTCACTCATGCCCGAAATTCAATTCTCAAAGGTTAACCGAGGATGTTTAGAAATAACTCATCAGTTCAAAATCAATTACTTCAGTCGACAAAATAACACTAACCATTGATACCCAACTTAGGATCAAAATCACCCACTCAGGGATGAGAATTCATCCTCCGATTATGCCGCAATTAGACAACTCAGGCATATCGCGCGTTGAATTTCAAGCAAATATGAATGAGACATCAATTGAGTGGAAATAAAAATTAAATCCAATACTTTTTATCTAAAAGAAAAACTAAATATTATTACCAGAGTAAAAATCGGAAGTGCTCTGTATTTGGGCTAGAAGAAAAACCCTTCTCAGAAAAAGAGCTAGCAAAACCACTAAAGGCCCGATATGAAGAAGATGAGACGTACATGAAAATCCTCCCCGTTTCGGTTTTTAAGAAGAAATGGGAGGAGGGTGATTCGGCCAATCTCTCAAAGATCCTCCCCTTTCCCCTTTACGTCTATCACCCATTTAGAGAAAATCTCCGAAAATATCTCCTAAGTTTTGGGTAGTTGAAAATTCCAAATAAATTCCCGTTCCTTGTCGTTTTTACTGAATGTGCCGGTACAAAGATGAGGATGAACTGGTAGAAGAGCTATGTGTTCACGATGAACAAGTAGAAGCAAAGATGAACCGGTAGAAAGATGTTCTGATTGGACAGAACCTCGATGAACATGTACAAAAAAAAGATCAATGAACTGGTATAAGCCCATTCTGTTCAACGACGAACCGGTACAAGCTCTGTTTTAATGCCTGGTGAATCGGCACAAGGTCCTGCAGGTACAATATGGCTTTCTCTGCCTTTTTTCCCGCGGCGCCCCTTGTTCGATGTCTGGCTTCTCGAGCTCACTTCCTCAGCACCCACAAAGTATTCTATTGAATCAAAAGTATCATTCTTACACCAGCTTACCTGAAAACACACAGTTTCCTCACAAAACACAAACTCGACTAAAACAAAACATATAATTAACGAGAAAAGCTAAACTGATAGGTTTCAGACATAAAATTATGCAAAATTGGGTACACAACCCCCAACTTCTACTTTGCGAGTCTCTAGCACACAGAAACCACAAATAAATTTTAATCACTAAAAACCATTTTCGTAGTTGATCTCGCTTGCATTTAGCATATGCAATAAGCCGTTAAACCACAAGGTTACCCCTAGTGGACGGTGATGAAAATCACAAGACTCACCAGCCGTTGATTCGAATCACCTTTCAAATTCGTACCATTTGGGTCCCCGGCAATGTTGCCAAAAATGCTTCTCCTTAGGTATGGTCGTGTGTGAAATTGCTTCCCAGGCATAGGACATTCTATCGTGTAGTAACTCGGAAAACACCTAGGCCGTCTCCTCAAGGAAACAAGCAAAAATTTGAATGGTGATATGATTCAAAAGAAGCAAACTTCTTTTGATTTCAAACCTGGTGATGATTGGTTAATACTAAGAAATACTACTAAGATAAATCAGCTAAGCTTTGGATTTTATCCCATTGTGAAAAGGATTCTTGACCTAATTTAAAACATATCCAAGATCGTAATCAACCAAGCTTTGACGAAAAATATTTAACCAAGTTTGAACTTTGGAAAATGTGTTTTGATGGTAAAAGTAATTAATCAATGAATTGGCATCATGCTCATTGCAGGGACTCCAAGTGTCACTCATGCCCGAAATTCAATTCTCAAAGGTTAACCGAGGATGTTTAGAAATAACTCATCAGTTCAAAATCAATTACTTCAGTCGACAAAATAACACTAACCATTGATACCCAACTTAGGATCAAAATCACCCACTCAGGGATGAGAATTCATCCTCCGATTATGCCGCAATTAGACAACTCAGGCATATCGCGCGTTGAATTTCAAGCAAATATGAATGAGACATCAATTGAGTGGAAATAAAAATTAAATCCAATACTTTTTATCTAAAAGAAAAACTAAATATTATTACCAGAGTAAAAATCGGAAGTGCTCTGTATTTGGGCTAGAAGAAAAACCCTTCTCAGAAAAAGAGCTAGCAAAACCACTAAAGACCCGATATGAAGAAGATGAGACGTACATGAAAATCCTCCCCGTTTCGGTTTTTAAGAAGAAATGGGAGGAGGGTGATTCGGCCAATCTCTCAAAGATCCTCCCCTTTCCCCTTTACGTCTATCACCCATTTAGAGAAAATCTCCGAAAATATCTCCTAAGTTTTGGGTAGTTGAAAATTCCAAATAAATTCCCGTTCCTTGTCGTTTTTACTGAATGTGCCGGTACAAAGATGAGGATGAACTGGTAGAAGAGCTATGTGTTCACGATGAACAAGTAGAAGCAAAGATGAACCGGTAGAAAGATGTTCTGATTGGACAGAACCTCGATGAACATGTACAAAAAAAAGATCAATGAACTGGTATAAGCCCATTCTGTTCAACGATGAACCGGTACAAGCTCTGTTTTAATGCCTGGTGAATCGGCACAAGGTCCTGCAGGTACAATATGGCTTTCTCTGCCTTTTTTCCCGCGGCGCCCCTTGTTCGATGTCTGGCTTCTCGAGCTCAATTCCTCAGCACCCACAAAATATTCTATTGAATCAAAAGTATCATTCTTACACCAGCTTACCTGAAAACACACAGTTTCCTCACAAAACACAAACTCGACTAAAACAAAACATATAATTAACGAGAAAAGCTAAACTGATAGGTTTCAGACATAAAATTATGCAAAATTGGGTACACAACCCCCAACTTCTACTTTGCGAGTCTCTAGCACACAGAAACCACAAATAAATTTTAATCACTAAAAACCATTTTCGTAGTTGATCTCGCTTGCATTTAGCATATGCAATAAGCCGTTAAACCACAAGGTTACCCCTAGTGGACGGTGATGAAAATCACAAGACTCACCAGCCGTTGATTCGAATCACCTTTCAAATTCGTACCATTTGGGTCCCCGGCAATGTTGCCAAAAATGCTTCTCCTTAGGTATGGTCGTGTGTGAAATTGCTTGCCAGGCATAGGACATTCTATCGTGTAGTAACTCGGAAAACACCTAGGCCGTCTCCTCAAGGAAACAAGCAAAAATTTGAATGGTGATATGATTCAAAAGAAGCAAACTTCTTTTGATTTCAAACCTGGTGATGATTGGTTAATACTAAGAAATACTACTAAGATAAATCAGCTAAGCTTTGGATTTTATCCCATTGTGAAAAGGATTCTTGACCTAATTTAAAACATATCCAAGATCGTAATCAACCAAGCTTTGACGAAAAATATTTAACCAAGTTTGAACTTTGGAAAATGTGTTTTGATGGTAAAAGTAATTAATCAATGAATTGGCATCATGCTCATTGCAGGGACTCCAAGTGTCACTCATGCCCGAAATTCAATTCTCAAAGGTTAACCGAGGATGTTTAGAAATAACTCATCAGTTCAAAATCAATTACTTCAGTCGACAAAATAACACTAACCATTGATACCCAACTTAGGATCAAAATCACCCACTCAGGGATGAGAATTCATCCTCCGATTATGCCGCAATTAGACAACTCAGGCATATCGCGCGTTGAATTTCAAGCAAATATGAATGAGACATCAATTGAGTGGAAATAAAAATTAAATCCAATACTTTTTATCTAAAAGAAAAACTAAATATTATTACCAGAGTAAAAATCGGAAGTGCTCTGTATTTGGGCTAGAAGAAAAACCCTTCTAAGAAAAAGAGCTAGCAAAACCACTAAAGACCCGATATGAAGAAGATGAGACGTACATGAAAATCCTCCCCGTTTCGGTTTTTAAGAAGAAATGGGAGGAGGGTGATTCGGCCAATCTCTCAAAGATCCTCCCCTTTCCCCTTTACGTCTATCACCCATTTAGAGAAAATCTCCGAAAATATCTCCTAAGTTTTGGGTAGTTGAAAATTCCAAATAAATTCCCGTTCCTTGTCGTTTTTACTGAATGTGCCGGTACAAAGATGAGGATGAACTGGTAGAAGAGCTATGTGTTCACGATGAACAAGTAGAAGCAAAGATGAACCGGTAGAAAGATGTTCTGATTGGACAGAACCTCGATGAACATGTACAAAAAAAAGATCAATGAACTGGTATAAGCCCATTCTGTTCAACGATGAACCGGTACAAGCTCTGTTTTAATGCCTGGTGAATCGGCACAAGGTCCTGCAGGTACAATATGGCTTTCTCTGCCTTTTTTCCCGCGGCGCCCCTTGTTCGATGTCTGGCTTCTCAAGCTCAATTCCTCAGCACCCACAAAATATTCTATTGAATCAAAAGTATCATTCTTACACCAGCTTACCTGAAAACACACAGTTTCCTCACAAAACACAAACTCGACTAAAACAAAACATATAATTAACGAGAAAAGCTAAACTGATAGGTTTCAGACATAAAATTATGCAAAATTGGGTACACAACCCCCAACTTCTACTTTGCGAGTCTCTAGCACACAGAAACCACAAATAAATTTTAATCACTAAAAACCATTTTCGTAGTTGATCTCGCTTGCATTTAGCATATGCAATAAGCCGTTAAACCACAAGGTTACCCCTAGTGGACGGTGATGAAAATCACAAGACTCACCAGCCGTTGATTCGAATCACCTTTCAAATTCGTACCATTTGGGTCCCCGGCAATGTTGCCAAAAATGCTTCTCCTTAGGTATGGTCGTGTGTGAAATTGCTTCCCAGGCATAGGACATTCTATCGTGTAGTAACTCGGAAAACACCTAGGCCGTCTCCTCAAGGAAACAAGCAAAAATTTGAATGGTGATATGATTCAAAAGAAGCAAACTTCTTTTGATTTCAAACCTGGTGATGATTGGTTAATACTAAGAAATACTACTAAGATAAATCAGCTAAGCTTTGGATTTTATCCCATTGTGAAAAGGATTCTTGACCTAATTTAAAACATATCCAAGATCGTAATCAACCAAGCTTTGACGAAAAATATTTAACCAAGTTTGAACTTTGGAAAATGTGTTTTGATGGTAAAATTAATTAATCAATGAATTGGCATCATGCTCATTGCAGGGACTCCAAGTGTCACTCATGCCCGAAATTCAATTCTCAAAGGTTAACCGAGGATGTTTAGAAATAACTCATCAGTTCAAAATCAATTACTTCAGTCGACAAAATAACACTAACCATTGATACCCAACTTAGGATCAAAATCACCCACTCAGGGATGAGAATTCATCCTCCGATTATGCCGCAATTAGACAACTCAGGCATATCGCGCGTTGAATTTCAAGCAAATATGAATGAGACATCAATTGAGTGGAAATAAAAATTAAATCCAATACTTTTTATCTAAAAGAAAAACTAAATATTATTACCAGAGTAAAAATCGGAAGTGCTCTGTATTTGGGCTAGAAGAAAAACCCTTCTCAGAAAAAGAGCTAGCAAAACCACTAAAGGCCCGATATGAAGAAGATGAGACGTACATGAAAATCCTCCCCGTTTCGGTTTTTAAGAAGAAATGGGAGGAGGGTGATTCGGCCAATCTCTCAAAGATCCTCCCCTTTCCCCTTTACGTCTATCACCCATTTAGAGAAAATCTCCGAAAATATCTCCTAAGTTTTGGGTAGTTGAAAATTCCAAATAAATTCCCGTTCCTTGTCGTTTTTACTGAATGTGCCGGTACAAAGATGAGGATGAACTGGTAGAAGAGCTATGTGTTCACGATGAACAAGTAGAAGCAAAGATGAACCGGTAGAAAGATGTTCTGATTGGACAGAACCTCGATGAACATGTACAAAAAAAAGATCAATGAACTGGTATCAGCCCATTCTGTTCAACGATGAACCGGTACAAGCTCTGTTTTAATGCCTGGTGAATCGGCACAAGGTCCTACAGGTACAATATGGCTTTCTCTGCCTTTTTTCCCGCGGCGCCCCTTGTTCGATGTCTGGCTTCTCGAGCTCACTTCCTCAGCACCCACAAAGTATTCTATTGAATCAAAAGTATCATTCTTACACCAGCTTACCTGAAAACATACAGTTTCCTCATAAAACACAAACTCGACTAAAACAAAACATATAATTAACGAGAAAAGCTAAACTGATAGGTTTCAGACATAAAATTATGCAAAATTGGGTACACAACCCCCAACTTCTACTTTGCGAGTCTCTAGCACACAGAAACCACAAATAATTTAAATCACAAAAACCATTTTCGTAGTTGATCTCGCTTGCATTTAGCATATGCAATAAGCCGTTAAACCACAAGGTTACCCCTAGTGGACGGTGATGAAAATCACAAGACTCACCAGCCGTTGATTCGAATAACCTTTCAAATTCGTACCATTTGGGTCCCCGGCAATGTTGCCAAAAATGCTTCTCCTTAGGTATGGTCGTGTGTGAAATTGCTTGCCAGGCATAGGACATTCTATCGTGTAGTAACTCGGAAAACACCTAGGCCGTCTCCTCAAGGAAACAAGCAAAAATTTGAATGGTGATATGATTCAAAAGAAGCAAACTTCTTTTGATTTCAAACTTGGTGATGATTGGTTAATACTAAGAAATACTATTAGGATAAATCAGCTAAGCATTGGATTTTATCCCATTATGAAAAGGATTATTGACCTAATTTAAAACATATCCAAGATCGTAATCAACCAAGCTTTGACGAAAAATATTTAACCAAGTTTGAACTTTGGAAAATGTGTTTTGATGGTAAAAGTAATTAATCAATGAATTGGCATCATGCTCATTGCAGGGACTCCAAGTTTCACTCATGCCCGAAATTCAATTCTCAAAGGTTAACCGAGGATGTTTAGAAATAACTCATCAGTTCAAAATCAATTACTTCAGTCGACAAAATAACACTAACAATTGATACCCAACTTAGGATCAAAATCACCCACTCAGGGATGAGAATTCATCCTCCGATTATGCCGCAATTAGACAACTCAGGCATATCGCGTGTTGAATTTAAAGCAAATATGAATGAGACATCAATTGAGTGGAAATAAAAATTAAATCCAATACTTTTTATCTAAAAGAAAAACTAAATATTATTACCAGGAAAAAATCGGAAGTGCTCTGTATTTGGGCTAGAAGAAAAACCCTTCTCAGAAAAAGAGCTAGCAAAACCACTAAAGACCCGATATGAAGAAGATGAGACGTACATGAAAATCCTCCCCGTTTCGGTTTTTAAGAAGAAATGGGAGGAGGGTGATTCGGCCAATCTCTCAAAGATCCTCCCCTTTCCCCTTTACGTCTATCACCCATTTAGAGAAAATCTCCGAAAATATTTCCTAAGTTTTGGGTAGTTGAAAATTCTAAAGAAATTCCCGTTCCTTGTCGCTTTTACTGAATGTGCCGGTACAAAGATGAGGATGAACTGGTAGAAGAGCTATGTGTTCACGATGAACAAGTAGAAGCAAAGATGAACCGGTAGAAAGATTTTCTGATTGGACAGAACCTCGATGAACATGTACAAAAAAAGAACAATGAACTGGTATAAGCCCATTCTTTTCAACGATGAACAGGTACAAGCTCTGTTTTAATGCCTGGTGAATCGGCACAAGTCCTGCAGGTACAATATGGCTTTCTCTGCCTTTTTTGCCGCGGTGCCCCTTGTTCGATGTCTGGCTTCTCGAGCTCACTTCCTCAGCACCCACAAAGTATTCTATTGAATCAAAAGTATCATTCTTACACCAGCTTACCTGAAAACATACAGTTTCCTCATAAAACACAAACTCGACTAAAACAAAACATATAATTAACGAGAAAAGCTAAACTGATAGGTTTCAGACATAAAATTATGCAAAATTGGGTACACAACCCCCAACTTCTACTTTGCGAGTCTCTAGCACACAGAAACCACAAATAATTTAAATCACAAAAACCATTTTCGTAGTTGATCTCGCTTGCATTTAGCATATGCAATAAGCCGTTAAACCACAAGGTTACCCCTAGTGGACGGTGATGAAAATCACAAGACTCACCAGCCGTTGATTCGAATAACCTTTCAAATTCGTACCATTTGGGTCCCCGGCAATGTTGCCAAAAATGCTTCTCCTTAGGTATGGTCGTGTGTGAAATTGCTTGCCAGGCATAGGACATTCTATCGTGTAGTAACTCGGAAAACACCTAGGCCGTCTCCTCAAGGAAACAAGCAAAAATTTGAGTGGTGATATGATTCAAAAGAAGCAAACTTCTTTTGATTTCAAACTTGGTGATGATTGGTTAATACTAAGAAATACTATTAGGATAAATCAGCTAAGCATTGGATTTTATCCCATTATGAAAAGGATTATTGACCTAATTTAAAACATATCCAAGATCGTAATCAACCAAGCTTTGACGAAAAATATTTAACCAAGTTTGAACTTTGGAAAATGTGTTTTGATGGTAAAAGTAATTAATCAATGAATTGGCATCATGCTCATTGCAGGGACGCCAAGTTTCACTCATGCCCGAAATTCAATTCTCAAAGGTTAACCGAGGATGTTTAGAAATAACTCATCAGTTCAAAATCAATTACTTCAGTCGACAAAATAACACTAACCATTGATACCCAACTTAGGATCAAAATCACCCACTCAGGGATGAGAATTCATCCTCCGATTATGCCGCAATTAGACAACTCAGGCATATCGCGCGTTGAATTTCAAGCAAATATGAATGAGACATCAATTGAGTGGAAATAAAAATTAAATCCAATACTTTTTATCTAAAAGAAAAACTAAATATTATTACCAGAGTAAAAATCGGAAGTGCTCTGTATTTGGGCTAGAAGAAAAACCCTTCTAAGAAAAAGAGCTAGCAAAACCACTAAAGACCCGATATGAAGAAGATGAGACGTACATGAAAATCCTCCCCGTTTCGGTTTTTAAGAAGAAATGGGAGGAGGGTGATTCGGCCAATCTCTCAAAGATCCTCCCCTTTCCCCTTTACGTCTATCACCCATTTAGAGAAAATCTCCGAAAATATCTCCTAAGTTTTGGGTAGTTGAAAATTCCAAATAAATTCCCGTTCCTTGTCGTTTTTACTGAATGTGCCGGTACAAAGATGAGGATGAACTGGTAGAAGAGCTATGTGTTCACGATGAACAAGTAGAAGCAAAGATGAACCGGTAGAAAGATGTTCTGATTGGACAGAACCTCGATGAACATGTACAAAAAAAAGATCAATGAACTGGTATAAGCCCATTCTGTTCAACGATGAATCGGTACAAGCTCTGTTTTAATGCCTGGTGAATCGGCACAAGGTCCTGCAGGTACAATATGGCTTTCTCTGCCTTTTTTCCCGCGGCGCCCCTTGTTCGATGTCTGGCTTCTCGAGCTCAATTCCTCAGCACCCACAAAGTATTCTATTGAATCAAAAGTATCATTCTTACACCAGCTTACCTGAAAACACACAGTTTCCTCACAAAACACAAACTCGACTAAAACAAAACATATAATTAACGAGAAAAGCTAAACTGATAGGTTTCAGACATAAAATTATGCAAAATTGGGTACACAACCCCCAACTTCTACTTTGCGAGTCTCTAGCACACAGAAACCGCAAATAAATTTTAATCACTAAAAACCATTTTCGTAGTTGATCTCACTTGCATTTAGCATATGCAATAAGCCGTTAAACCACAAGGTTACCCCTAGTGGACGGTGATGAAAATCACAAGACTCACCAGCCGTTGATTCGAATCACCTTTCAAATTCGTACCATTTGGGTCCCCGGCAATGTTGCCAAAAATGCTTCTCCTTAGGTATGGTCGTGTGTGAAATTGCTTCCCAGGCATAGGACATTCTATCGTGTAGTAACTCGGAAAACACCTAGGCCGTCTCCTCAAGGAAACAAGCAAAAATTTGAATGGTGATATGATTCAAAAGAAGCAAACTTCTTTTGATTTCAAACCTGGTGATGATTGGTTAATACTAAGAAATACTACTAAGATAAATCAGCTAAGCTTTGGATTTTATCCCATTGTGAAAAGGATTCTTGACCTAATTTAAAACATATCCAAGATCGTAATCAACCAAGCTTTGACGAAAAATATTTAACCAAGTTTGAACTTTGGAAAATGTGTTTTGATGGTAAAAGTAATTAATCAATGAATTGGCATCATGCTCATTGCAGGGACTCCAAGTGTCACTCATGCCCGAAATTCAATTCTCAAAGGTTAACCGAGGATGTTTAGAAATAACTCATCAGTTCAAAATCAATTACTTCAGTCGACAAAATAACACTAACCATTGATACCCAACTTAGGATCAAAATCACCCACTCAGGGATGAGAATTCATCCTCCGATTATGCCGCAATTAGACAACTCAGGCATATCGCGCGTTGAATTTCAAGCAAATATGAATGAGACATCAATTGAGTGGAAATAAAAATTAAATCCAATACTTTTTATCTAAAAGAAAAACTAAATATTATTACCAGAGTAAAAATCGGAAGTGCTCTGTATTTGGGCTAGAAGAAAAACCCTTCTCAGAAAAAGAGCTAGCAAAACCACTAAAGGCCCGATATGAAGAAGATGAGACGTACATGAAAATCCTCCCCGTTTCGGTTTTTAAGAAGAAATGGGAGGAGGGTGATTCGGCCAATCTCTCAAAGATCCTCCCCTTTCCCCTTTACGTCTATCACCCATTTAGAGAAAATCTCCGAAAATATCTCCTAAGTTTTGGGTAGTTGAAAATTCCAAATAAATTCCCGTTCCTTGTCGTTTTTACTGAATGTGCCGGTACAAAGATGAGGATGAACTGGTAGAAGAGCTATGTGTTCACGATGAACAAGTAGAAGCAAAGATGAACCGGTAGAAAGATGTTCTGATTGGACAGAACCTCGATGAACATGTACAAAAAAAAGATCAATGAACTGGTATCAGCCCATTCTGTTCAACGATGAACCGGTACAAGCTCTGTTTTAATGCCTGGTGAATCGGCACAAGGTCCTGCAGGTACAATATGGCTTTCTCTGCCTTTTTTCCCGCGGCGCCCCTTGTTCGATGTCTGGCTTCTCGAGCTCACTTCCTCAGCACCCACAAAGTATTCTATTGAATCAAAAGTATCATTCTTACACCAGCTTACCTGAAAACACACAGTTTCCTCACAAAACACAAACTCGACTAAAACAAAACATATAATTAACGAGAAAAGCTAAACTGATAGGTTTCAGACATAAAATTATGCAAAATTGGGTACACAACCCCCAACTTCTACTTTGCGAGTCTCTAGCACACAGAAACCACAAATAAATTTTAATCACTAAAAACCATTTTCGTAGTTGATCTCGCTTGCATTTAGCATATGCAATAAGCCGTTAAACCACAAGGTTACCCCTAGTGGACGGTGATGAAAATCACAAGACTCACCAGCCGTTGATTCGAATCACCTTTCAAATTCGTACCATTTGGGTCCCCGGCAATGTTGCCAAAAATGCTTCTCCTTAGGTATGGTCGTGTGTGAAATTGCTTCCCAGGCATAGGACATTCTATCGTGTAGTAACTCGGAAAACACCTAGGCCGTCTCCTCAAGGAAACAAGCAAAAATTTGAATGGTGATATAATTCAAAAGAAGCAAACTTCTTTTGATTTCAAACCTGGTGATGATTGGTTAATACTAAGAAATACTACTAAGATAAATCAGCTAAGCTTTGGATTTTATCCCATTGTGAAAAGGATTCTTGACCTAATTTAAAACATATCCAAGATCGTAATCAACCAAGCTTTGACGAAAAATATTTAACCAAGTTTGAACTTTGGAAAATGTGTTTTGATGGTAAAAGTAATTAATCAATGAATTGGCATCATGCTCATTGCAGGGACGCCAAGTTTCACTCATGCCCGAAATTCAATTCTCAAAGGTTAACCGAGGATGTTTAGAAATAACTCATCAGTTCAAAATCAATTACTTCAGTCGACAAAATAACACTAACCATTGATACCCAACTTAGGATCAAAATCACCCACTCAGGGATGAGAATTCATCCTCCGATTATGCCGCAATTAGACAACTCAGGCATATCGCGCGTTGAATTTCAAGCAAATATGAATGAGACATCAATTGAGTGGAAATAAAAATTAAATCCAATACTTTTTATCTAAAAGAAAAACTAAATATTATTACCAGAGTAAAAATCGGAAGTGCTCTGTATTTGGGCTAGAAGAAAAACCCTTCTCAGAAAAAGAGCTAGCAAAACCACTAAAGACCCGATATGAAGAAGATGAGACGTACATGAAAATCCTCCCCGTTTCGGTTTTTAAGAAGAAATGGGAGGAGGGTGATTCGGCCAATCTCTCAAAGATCCTCCCCTTTCCCCTTTACGTCTATCACCCATTTAGAGAAAATCTCCGAAAATATCTCCTAAGTTTTGGGTAGTTGAAAATTCCAAATAAATTCCCGTTCCTTGTCGTTTTTACTGAATGTGCCGGTACAAAGATGAGGATGAACTGGTAGAAGAGCTATGTGTTCACGATGAACAAGTAGAAGCAAAGATGAACCGGTAGAAAGATGTTCTGATTGGACAGAACCTCGATGAACATGTACAAAAAAAAGATCAATGAACTGGTATAAGCCCATTCTGTTCAACGATGAACCGGTACAAGCTCTGTTTTAATGCCTGGTGAATCGGCACAAGGTCCTGCAGGTACAATATGGCTTTCTCTGCCTTTTTTCCCGCGGCGCCCCTTGTTCGATGTCTGGCTTCTCGAGCTCACTTCCTCAGCACCCACAAAGTATTCTATTGAATCAAAAGTATCATTCTTACACCAGCTTACCTGAAAACACACAGTTTCCTCACAAAACACAAACTCGACTAAAACAAAACATATAATTAACGAGAAAAGCTAAACTGATAGGTTTCAGACATAAAATTATGCAAAATTGGGTACACAACCCCCAACTTCTACTTTGCGAGTCTCTAGCACACAGAAACCACAAATAAATTTTAATCACTAAAAACCATTTTCGTAGTTGATCTCGCTTGCATTTAGCATATGCAATAAGCCGTTAAACCACAAGGTTACCCCTAGTGGACGGTGATGAAAATCACAAGACTCACCAGCCGTTGATTCGAATCACCTTTCAAATTCGTACCATTTGGGTCCCCGGCAATGTTGCCAAAAATGCTTCTCCTTAGGTATGGTCGTGTGTGAAATTGCTTCCCAGGCATAGGACATTCTATCGTGTAGTAACTCGGAAAACACCTAGGCCGTCTCCTCAAGGAAACAAGCAAAAATTTGAATGGTGATATGATTCAAAAGAAGCAAACTTCTTTTGATTTCAAACCTGGTGATGATTGGTTAATACTAAGAAATACTACTAAGATAAATCAGCTAAGCTTTGGATTTTATCCCATTGTGAAAAGGATTCTTGACCTAATTTAAAACATATCCAAGATCGTAATCAACCAAGCTTTGACGAAAAATATTTAACCAAGTTTGAACTTTGGAAAATGTGTTTTGATGGTAAAAGTAATTAATCAATGAATTGGCATCATGCTCATTGCAGGGACTCCAAGTGTCACTCATGCCCGAAATTCAATTCTCAAAGGTTAACCGAGGATGTTTAGAAATAACTCATCAGTTCAAAATCAATTACTTCAGTCGACAAAATAACACTAACCATTGATACCCAACTTAGGATCAAAATCACCCACTCAGGGATGAGAATTCATCCTCCGATTATGCCGCAATTAGACAACTCAGGCATATCGCGCGTTGAATTTCAAGCAAATATGAATGAGACATCAATTGAGTGGAAATAAAAATTAAATCCAATACTTTTTATCTAAAAGAAAAACTAAATATTATTACCAGAGTAAAAATCGGAAGTGCTCTGTATTTGGGCTAGAAGAAAAACCCTTCTCAGAAAAAGAGCTAGCAAAACCACTAAAGGCCCGATATGAAGAAGATGAGACGTACATGAAAATCCTCCCCGTTTCGGTTTTTAAGAAGAAATGGGAGGAGGGTGATTCGGCCAATCTCTCAAAGATCCTCCCCTTTCCCCTTTACGTCTATCACCCATTTAGAGAAAATCTCCGAAAATATCTCCTAAGTTTTGGGTAGTTGAAAATTCCAAATAAATTCCCGTTCCTTGTCGTTTTTACTGAATGTGCCGGTACAAAGATGAGGATGAACTGGTAGAAGAGCTATGTGTTCACGATGAACAAGTAGAAGCAAAGATGAACCGGTAGAAAGATGTTCTGATTGGACAGAACCTCGATGAACATGTACAAAAAAAAGATCAATGAACTGGTATCAGCCCATTCTGTTCAACGATGAACCGGTACAAGCTCTGTTTTAATGCCTGGTGAATCGGCACAAGGTCCTGCAGGTACAATATGGCTTTCTCTGCCTTTTTTCCCGCGGCGCCCCTTGTTCGATGTCTGGCTTCTCGAGCTCACTTCCTCAGCACCCACAAAGTATTCTATTGAATCAAAAGTATCATTCTTACACCAGCTTACCTGAAAACACACAGTTTCCTCACAAAACACAAACTCGACTAAAACAAAACATATAATTAACGAGAAAAGCTAAACTGATAGGTTTCAGACATAAAATTATGCAAAATTGGGTACACAACCCCCAACTTCTACTTTGCGAGTCTCTAGCACACAGAAACCACAAATAAATTTTAATCACTAAAAACCATTTTCGTAGTTGATCTCGCTTGCATTTAGCATATGCAATAAGCCGTTAAACCACAAGGTTACCCCTAGTGGACGGTGATGAAAATCACAAGACTCACCAGCCGTTGATTCGAATCACCTTTCAAATTCGTACCATTTGGGTCCCCGGCAATGTTGCCAAAAATGCTTCTCCTTAGGTATGGTCGTGTGTGAAATTGCTTCCCAGGCATAGGACATTCTATCGTGTAGTAACTCGGAAAACACCTAGGCCGTCTCCTCAAGGAAACAAGCAAAAATTTGAATGGTGATATGATTCAAAAGAAGCAAACTTCTTTTGATTTCAAACCTGGTGATGATTGGTTAATACTAAGAAATACTACTAAGATAAATCAGCTAAGCTTTGGATTTTATCCCATTGTGAAAAGGATTCTTGACCTAATTTAAAACATATCCAAGATCGTAATCAACCAAGCTTTGACGAAAAATATTTAACCAAGTTTGAACTTTGGAAAATGTGTTTTGATGGTAAAAGTAATTAATCAATGAATTGGCATCATGCTCATTGCAGGGACTCCAAGTGTCACTCATGCCCGAAATTCAATTCTCAAAGGTTAACCGAGGATGTTTAGAAATAACTCATCAGTTCAAAATCAATTACTTCAGTCGACAAAATAACACTAACCATTGATACCCAACTTAGGATCAAAATCACCCACTCAGGGATGAGAATTCATCCTCCGATTATGCCGCAATTAGACAACTCAGGCATATCGCGCGTTGAATTTCAAGCAAATATGAATGAGACATCAATTGAGTGGAAATAAAAATTAAATCCAATACTTTTTATCTAAAAGAAAAACTAAATATTATTACCAGAGTAAAAATCGGAAGTGCTCTGTATTTGGGCTAGAAGAAAAACCCTTCTCAGAAAAAGAGCTAGCAAAACCACTAAAGGCCCGATATGAAGAAGATGAGACGTACATGAAAATCCTCCCCGTTTCGGTTTTTAAGAAGAAATGGGAGGAGGGTGATTCGGCCAATCTCTCAAAGATCCTCCCCTTTCCCCTTTACGTCTATCACCCATTTAGAGAAAATCTCCGAAAATATCTCCTAAGTTTTGGGTAGTTGAAAATTCCAAATAAATTCCCGTTCCTTGTCGTTTTTACTGAATGTGCCGGTACAAAGATGAGGATGAACTGGTAGAAGAGCTATGTGTTCACGATGAACAAGTAGAAGCAAAGATGAACCGGTAGAAAGATGTTCTGATTGGACAGAACCTCGATGAACATGTACAAAAAAAAGATCAATGAACTGGTATCAGCCCATTCTGTTCAAGGATGAACCGGTACAAGCTCTGTTTTAATGCCTGGTGAATCGGCACAAGGTCCTGCAGGTACAATATGGCTTTCTCTGCCTTTTTTCCCGCGGCGCCCCTTGTTCGATGTCTGGCTTCTCGAGCTCACTTCCTCAGCACCCACAAAGTATTCTATTGAATCAAAAGTATCATTCTTACACCAGCTTACCTGAAAACACACAGTTTCCTCACAAAACACAAACTCGACTAAAACAAAACATATAATTAACGAGAAAAGCTAAACTGATAGGTTTCAGACATAAAATTATGCAAAATTGGGTACACAACCCCCAACTTCTACTTTGCGAGTCTCTAGCACACAGAAACCACAAATAAATTTTAATCACTAAAAACCATTTTCGTAGTTGATCTCGCTTGCATTTAGCATATGCAATAAGCCGTTAAACCACAAGGTTACCCCTAGTGGACGGTGATGAAAATCACAAGACTCACCAGCCGTTGATTCGAATCACCTTTCAAATTCGTACCATTTGGGTCCCCGGCAATGTTGCCAAAAATGCTTCTCCTTAGGTATGGTCGTGTGTGAAATTGCTTCCCAGGCATAGGACATTCTATCGTGTAGTAACTCAGAAAACACCTAGGCCGTCTCCTCAAGGAAACAAGCAAAAATTTGAATGGTGATATGATTCAAAAGAAGCAAACTTCTTTTGATTTCAAACCTGGTGATGATTGGTTAATACTAAGAAATACTACTAAGATAAATCAGCTAAGCTTTGGATTTTATCCCATTGTGAAAAGGATTCTTGACCTAATTTAAAACATATCCAAGATCGTAATCAACCAAGCTTTGACGAAAAATATTTAACCAAGTTTGAACTTTGGAAAATGTGTTTTGATGGTAAAAGTAATTAATCAATGAATTGGCATCATGCTCATTGCAGGGACGCCAAGTTTCACTCATGCCCGAAATTCAATTCTCAAAGGTTAACCGAGGATGTTTAGAAATAACTCATCAGTTCAAAATCAATTACTTCAGTCGACAAAATAACACTAACCATTGATACCCAACTTAGGATCAAAATCACCCACTCAGGGATGAGAATTCATCCTCCGATTATGCCGCAATTAGACAACTCAGGCATATCGCGCGTTGAATTTCAAGCAAATATGAATGAGACATCAATTGAGTGGAAATAAAAATTAAATCCAATACTTTTTATCTAAAAGAAAAACTAAATATTATTACCAGAGTAAAAATCGGAAGTGCTCTGTATTTGGGCTAGAAGAAAAACCCTTCTCAGAAAAAGAGCTAGCAAAACCACTAAAGACCCGATATGAAGAAGATGAGACGTACATGAAAATCCTCCCCGTTTCGGTTTTTAAGAAGAAATGGGAGGAGGGTGATTCGGCCAATCTCTCAAAGATCCTCCCCTTTCCCCTTTACGTCTATCACCCATTTAGAGAAAATCTCCGAAAATATCTCCTAAGTTTTGGGTAGTTGAAAATTCCAAATAAATTCCCGTTCCTTGTCGTTTTTACTGAATGTGCCGGTACAAAGATGAGGATGAACTGGTAGAAGAGCTATGTGTTCACGATGAACAAGTAGAAGCAAAGATGAACCGGTAGAAAGATGTTCTGATTGGACAGAACCTCGATGAACATGTACAAAAAAAAGATCAATGAACTGGTATAAGCCCATTCTGTTCAACGATGAACCGGTACAAGCTCTGTTTTAATGCCTGGTGAATCGGCACAAGGTCCTGCAGGTACAATATGGCTTTCTCTGCCTTTTTTCCCGCGGCGCCCCTTGTTCGATGTCTGGCTTCTCGAGCTCACTTCCTCAGCACCCACAAAGTATTCTATTGAATCAAAAGTATCATTCTTACACCAGCTTACCTGAAAACACACAGTTTCCTCACAAAACACAAACTCGACTAAAACAAAACATATAATTATCGAGAAAAGCTAAACTGATAGGTTTCAGACATAAAATTATGCAAAATTGGGTACACAACCCCCAACTTCTACTTTGCGAGTCTCTAGCACACAGAAACCACAAATAAATTTTAATCACTAAAAACCATTTTCGTAGTTGATCTCGCTTGCATTTAGCATATGCAATAAGCCGTTAAACCACAAGGTTACCCCTAGTGGACGGTGATGAAAATCACAAGACTCACCAGCCGTTGATTCGAATCACCTTTCAAATTCGTACCATTTGGGTCCCCGGCAATGTTGCTAAAAATGCTTCTCCTTAGGTATGGTCGTGTGTGAAATTGCTTCCCAGGCATAGGACATTCTATCGTGTAGTAACTCGGAAAACACCTAGGCCGTCTCCTCAAGGAAACAAGCAAAAATTTGAATGGTGATATGATTCAAAAGAAGCAAACTTCTTTTGATTTCAAACCTGGTGATGATTGGTTAATACTAAGAAATACTACTAAGATAAATCAGCTAAGCTTTGGATTTTATCCCATTGTGAAAAGGATTCTTGACCTAATTTAAAACATATCCAAGATCGTAATCAACCAAGCTTTGACGAAAAATATTTAACCAAGTTTGAACTTTGGAAAATGTGTTTTGATGGTAAAAGTAATTAATCAATGAATTGGCATCATGCTCATTGCAGGGACTCCAAGTGTCACTCATGCCCGAAATTCAATTCTCAAAGGTTAACCGAGGATGTTTAGAAATAACTCATCAGTTCAAAATCAATTACTTCAGTCGACAAAATAACACTAACCATTGATACCCAACTTAGGATCAAAATCACCCACTCAGGGATGAGAATTCATCCTCCGATTATGCCGCAATTAGACAACTCAGGCATATCGCGCGTTGAATTTCAAGCAAATATGAATGAGACATCAATTGAGTGGAAATAAAAATTAAATCCAATACTTTTTATCTAAAAGAAAAACTAAATATTATTACCAGAGTAAAAATCGGAAGTGCTCTGTATTTGGGCTAGAAGAAAAACCCTTCTCAGAAAAAGAGCTAGCAAAACCACTAAAGACCCGATATGAAGAAGATGAGACGTACATGAAAATCCTCCCCGTTTCGGTTTTTAAGAAGAAATGGGAGGAGGGTGATTCGGCCAATCTCTCAAAGATCCTCCCCTTTCCCCTTTACGTCTATCACCCATTTAGAGAAAATCTCCGAAAATATCTCCTAAGTTTTGGGTAGTTCAAAATTCCAAATAAATTCCCGTTCCTTGTCGTTTTTACTGAATGTGCCGGTACAAAGATGAGGATGAACTGGTAGAAGAGCTATGTGTTCACGATGAACAAGTAGAAGCAAAGATGAACCGGTAGAAAGATGTTCTGATTGGACAGAACCTCGATGAACATGTACAAAAAAAAGATCAATGAACTGGTATAAGCCCATTCTGTTCAACGATGAACCGGTACAAGCTCTGTTTTAATGCCTGGTGAATCGGCACAAGGTCCTGCAGGTACAATATGGCTTTCTCTGCCTTTTTTCCCGCGGCGCCCCTTGTTCGATGTCTGGCTTCTCGAGCTCAATTCCTCAGCACCCACAAAGTATTCTATTGAATCAAAAGTATCATTCTTACACCAGCTTACCTGAAAACACACAGTTTCCTCACAAAACACAAACTCGACTAAAACAAAACATATAATTAACGAGAAAAGCTAAACTGATAGGTTTCAGACATAAAATTATGCAAAATTGGGTACACAACCCCCAACTTCTACTTTGCGAGTCTCTAGCACACAGAAACCACAAATAAATTTTAATCACTAAAAACCATTTTCGTAGTTGATCTCGCTTGCATTTAGCATATGCAATAAGCCGTTAAACCACAAGGTTACCCCTAGTGGACGGTGATGAAAATCACAAGACTCACCAGCCGTTGATTCGAATCACCTTTCAAATTCGTACCATTTGGGTCCCCGGCAATGTTGCCAAAAATGCTTCTCCTTAGGTATGGTCGTGTGTGAAATTGCTTCCCAGGCATAGGACATTCTATCGTGTAGTAACTCGGAAAACACCTAGGCCGTCTCCTCAAGGAAACAAGCAAAAATTTGAATGGTGATATGATTCAAAAGAAGCAAACTTCTTTTGATTTCAAACCTGGTGATGATTGGTTAATACTAAGAAATACTACTAAGATAAATCAGCTAAGCTTTGGATTTTATCCCATTGTGAAAAGGATTCTTGACCTAATTTAAAACATATCCAAGATCGTAATCAACCAAGCTTTGACGAAAAATATTTAACCAAGTTTGAACTTTGGAAAATGTGTTTTGATGGTAAAAGTAATTAATCAATGAATTGGCATCATGCTCATTGCAGGGACTCCAAGTGTCACTCATGCCCGAAATTCAATTCTCAAAGGTTAACCGAGGATGTTTAGAAATAACTCATCAGTTCAAAATCAATTACTTCAGTCGACAAAATAACACTAACCATTGATACCCAACTTAGGATCAAAATCACCCACTCAGGGATGAGAATTCATCCTCCGATTATGCCGCAATTAGACAACTCAGGCATATCGCGCGTTGAATTTCAAGCAAATATGAATGAGACATCAATTGAGTGGAAATAAAAATTAAATCCAATACTTTTTATCTAAAAGAAAAACTAAATATTATTACCAGAGTAAAAATCGGAAGTGCTCTGTATTTGGGCTAGAAGAAAAACCCTTCTCAGAAAAAGAGCTAGCAAAACCACTAAAGGCCCGATATGAAGAAGATGAGACGTACATGAAAATCCTCCCCGTTTCGGTTTTTAAGAAGAAATGGGAGGAGGGTGATTCGGCCAATCTCTCAAAGATCCTCCCCTTTCCCCTTTACGTCTATCACCCATTTAGAGAAAATCTCCGAAAATATCTCCTAAGTTTTGGGTAGTTGAAAATTCCAAATAAATTCCCGTTCCTTGTCGTTTTTACTGAATGTGCCGGTACAAAGATGAGGATGAACTGGTAGAAGAGCTATGTGTTCACGATGAACAAGTAGAAGCAAAGATGAACCGGTAGAAAGATGTTCTGATTGGACAGAACCTCGATGAACATGTACAAAAAAAAGATCAATGAACTGGTATCAGCCCATTCTGTTCAACGATGAACCGGTACAAGCTCTGTTTTAATGCCTGGTGAATCGGCACAAGGTCCTGCAGGTACAATATGGCTTTCTCTGCCTTTTTTCCCGCGGCGCCCCTTGTTCGATGTCTGGCTTCTCGAGCTCACTTCCTCAGCACCCACAAAGTATTCTATTGAATCAAAAGTATCATTCTTACACCAGCTTACCTGAAAACACACAGTTTCCTCACAAAACACAAACTCGACTAAAACAAAACATATAATTATCGAGAAAAGCTAAACTGATAGGTTTCAGACATAAAATTATGCAAAATTGGGTACACAACCCCCAACTTCTACTTTGCGAGTCTCTAGCACACAGAAACCACAAATAAATTTTAATCACTAAAAACCATTTTCGTAGTTGATCTCGCTTGCATTTAGCATATGCAATAAGCCGTTAAACCACAAGGTTACCCCTAGTGGACGGTGATGAAAATCACAAGACTCACCAGCCGTTGATTCGAATCACCTTTCAAATTCGTACCATTTGGGTCCCCGGCAATGTTGCTAAAAATGCTTCTCCTTAGGTATGGTCGTGTGTGAAATTGCTTCCCAGGCATAGGACATTCTATCGTGTAGTAACTCGGAAAACACCTAGGCCGTCTCCTCAAGGAAACAAGCAAAAATTTGAATGGTGATATGATTCAAAAGAAGCAAACTTCTTTTGATTTCAAACCTGGTGATGATTGGTTAATACTAAGAAATACTACTAAGATAAATCAGCTAAGCTTTGGATTTTATCCCATTGTGAAAAGGATTCTTGACCTAATTTAAAACATATCCAAGATCGTAATCAACCAAGCTTTGACGAAAAATATTTAACCAAGTTTGAACTTTGGAAAATGTGTTTTGATGGTAAAAGTAATTAATCAATGAATTGGCATCATGCTCATTGCAGGGACTCCAAGTGTCACTCATGCCCGAAATTCAATTCTCAAAGGTTAACCGAGGATGTTTAGAAATAACTCATCAGTTCAAAATCAATTACTTCAGTCGACAAAATAACACTAACCATTGATACCCAACTTAGGATCAAAATCACCCACTCAGGGATGAGAATTCATCCTCCGATTATGCCGCAATTAGACAACTCAGGCATATCGCGCGTTGAATTTCAAGCAAATATGAATGAGACATCAATTGAGTGGAAATAAAAATTAAATCCAATACTTTTTATCTAAAAGAAAAACTAAATATTATTACCAGAGTAAAAATCGGAAGTGCTCTGTATTTGGGCTAGAAGAAAAACCCTTCTCAGAAAAAGAGCTAGCAAAACCACTAAAGGCCCGATATGAAGAAGATGAGACGTACATGAAAATCCTCCCCGTTTCGGTTTTTAAGAAGAAATGGGAGGAGGGTGATTCGGCCAATCTCTCAAAGATCCTCCCCTTTCCCCTTTACGTCTATCACCCATTTAGAGAAAATCTCCGAAAATATCTCCTAAGTTTTGGGTAGTTGAAAATTCCAAATAAATTCCCGTTCCTTGTCGTTTTTACTGAATGTGCCGGTACAAAGATGAGGATGAACTGGTAGAAGAGCTATGTGTTCACGATGAACAAGTAGAAGCAAAGATGAACCGGTAGAAAGATGTTCTGATTGGACAGAACCTCGATGAACATGTACAAAAAAAAGATCAATGAACTGGTATAAGCCCATTCTGTTCAACGATGAACCGGTACAAGCTCTGTTTTAATGCCTGGTGAATCGGCACAAGGTCCTGCAGGTACAATATGGCTTTCTCTGCCTTTTTTCCCGCGGCGCCCCTTGTTCGATGTCTGGCTTCTCGAGCTCACTTCCTCAGCACCCACAAAGTATTCTATTGAATCAAAAGTATCATTCTTACACCAGCTTACCTGAAAACACACAGTTTCCTCACAAAACACAAACTCGACTAAAACAAAACATATAATTATCGAGAAAAGCTAAACTGATAGGTTTCAGACATAAAATTATGCAAAATTGGGTACACAACCCCCAACTTCTACTTTGCGAGTCTCTAGCACACAGAAACCACAAATAAATTTTAATCACTAAAAACCATTTTCGTAGTTGATCTCGCTTGCATTTAGCATATGCAATAAGCCGTTAAACCACAAGGTTACCCCTAGTGGACGGTGATGAAAATCACAAGACTCACCAGCCGTTGATTCGAATCACCTTTCAAATTCGTACCATTTGGGTCCCCGGCAATGTTGCTAAAAATGCTTCTCCTTAGGTATGGTCGTGTGTGAAATTGCTTCCCAGGCATAGGACATTCTATCGTGTAGTAACTCGGAAAACACCTAGGCCGTCTCCTCAAGGAAACAAGCAAAAATTTGAATGGTGATATGATTCAAAAGAAGCAAACTTCTTTTGATTTCAAACCTGGTGATGATTGGTTAATACTAAGAAATACTACTAAGATAAATCAGCTAAGCTTTGGATTTTATCCCATTGTGAAAAGGATTCTTGACCTAATTTAAAACATATCCAAGATCGTAATCAACCAAGCTTTGACGAAAAATATTTAACCAAGTTTGAACTTTGGAAAATGTGTTTTGATGGTAAAAGTAATTAATCAATGAATTGGCATCATGCTCATTGCAGGGACTCCAAGTGTCACTCATGCCCGAAATTCAATTCTCAAAGGTTAACCGAGGATGTTTAGAAATAACTCATCAGTTCAAAATCAATTACTTCAGTCGACAAAATAACACTAACCATTGATACCCAACTTAGGATCAAAATCACCCACTCAGGGATG
Source organism: Ilex aquifolium (assembly GCA_951799425.1). Lineage (NCBI taxonomy): Eukaryota > Viridiplantae > Streptophyta > Magnoliopsida > Aquifoliales > Aquifoliaceae > Ilex > Ilex aquifolium. Next base: position 24,886,211 of record OX637400.1, read on the forward strand.
AGAATTCATCCTCCGATTATGCCGCAATTAGACAACTCAGGCATATCGCGCGTTGAATTTCAAGCAAATATGAATGAGACATCAATTGAGTGGAAATAAAAATTAAATCCAATACTTTTTATCTAAAAGAAAAACTAAATATTATTACCAGAGTAAAAATCGGAAGTGCTCTGTATTTGGGCTAGAAGAAAAACCCTTCTCAGAAAAAGAGCTAGCAAAACCACTAAAGACCCGATATGAAGAAGATGAGACGTACATGAAAATCCTCCCCGTTTCGGTTTTTAAGAAGAAATGGGAGGAGGGTGATTCGGCCAATCTCTCAAAGATCCTCCCCTTTCCCCTTTACGTCTATCACCCATTTAGAGAAAATCTCCGAAAATATCTCCTAAGTTTTGGGTAGTTCAAAATTCCAAATAAATTCCCGTTCCTTGTCGTTTTTACTGAATGTGCCGGTACAAAGATGAGGATGAACTGGTAGAAGAGCTATGTGTTCACGATGAACAAGTAGAAGCAAAGATGAACCGGTAGAAAGATGTTCTGATTGGACAGAACCTCGATGAACATGTACAAAAAAAAGATCAATGAACTGGTATAAGCCCATTCTGTTCAACGATGAACCGGTACAAGCTCTGTTTTAATGCCTGGTGAATCGGCACAAGGTCCTGCAGGTACAATATGGCTTTCTCTGCCTTTTTTCCCGCGGCGCCCCTTGTTCGATGTCTGGCTTCTCGAGCTCAATTCCTCAGCACCCACAAAGTATTCTATTGAATCAAAAGTATCATTCTTACACCAGCTTACCTGAAAACACACAGTTTCCTCACAAAACACAAACTCGACTAAAACAAAACATATAATTAACGAGAAAAGCTAAACTGATAGGTTTCAGACATAAAATTATGCAAAATTGGGTACACAACCCCCAACTTCTACTTTGCGAGTCTCTAGCACACAGAAACCACAAATAAATTTTAATCACTAAAAACCATTTTCGTAGTTGATCTCGCTTGCATTTAGCATATGCAATAAGCCGTTAAACCACAAGGTTACCCCTAGTGGACGGTGATGAAAATCACAAGACTCACCAGCCGTTGATTCGAATCACCTTTCAAATTCGTACCATTTGGGTCCCCGGCAATGTTGCCAAAAATGCTTCTCCTTAGGTATGGTCGTGTGTGAAATTGCTTCCCAGGCATAGGACATTCTATCGTGTAGTAACTCGGAAAACACCTAGGCCGTCTCCTCAAGGAAACAAGCAAAAATTTGAATGGTGATATGATTCAAAAGAAGCAAACTTCTTTTGATTTCAAACCTGGTGATGATTGGTTAATACTAAGAAATACTACTAAGATAAATCAGCTAAGCTTTGGATTTTATCCCATTGTGAAAAGGATTCTTGACCTAATTTAAAACATATCCAAGATCGTAATCAACCAAGCTTTGACGAAAAATATTTAACCAAGTTTGAACTTTGGAAAATGTGTTTTGATGGTAAAAGTAATTAATCAATGAATTGGCATCATGCTCATTGCAGGGACTCCAAGTGTCACTCATGCCCGAAATTCAATTCTCAAAGGTTAACCGAGGATGTTTAGAAATAACTCATCAGTTCAAAATCAATTACTTCAGTCGACAAAATAACACTAACCATTGATACCCAACTTAGGATCAAAATCACCCACTCAGGGATGAGAATTCATCCTCCGATTATGCCGCAATTAGACAACTCAGGCATATCGCGCGTTGAATTTCAAGCAAATATGAATGAGACATCAATTGAGTGGAAATAAAAATTAAATCCAATACTTTTTATCTAAAAGAAAAACTAAATATTATTACCAGAGTAAAAATCGGAAGTGCTCTGTATTTGGGCTAGAAGAAAAACCCTTCTCAGAAAAAGAGCTAGCAAAACCACTAAAGGCCCGATATGAAGAAGATGAGACGTACATGAAAATCCTCCCCGTTTCGGTTTTTAAGAAGAAATGGGAGGAGGGTGATTCGGCCAATCTCTCAAAGATCCTCCCCTTTCCCCTTTACGTCTATCACCCATTTAGAGAAAATCTCCGAAAATATCTCCTAAGTTTTGGGTAGTTGAAAATTCCAAATAAATTCCCGTTCCTTGTCGTTTTTACTGAATGTGCCGGTACAAAGATGAGGATGAACTGGTAGAAGAGCTATGTGTTCACGATGAACAAGTAGAAGCAAAGATGAACCGGTAGAAAGATGTTCTGATTGGACAGAACCTCGATGAACATGTACAAAAAAAAGATCAATGAACTGGTATCAGCCCATTCTGTTCAACGATGAACCGGTACAAGCTCTGTTTTAATGCCTGGTGAATCGGCACAAGGTCCTGCAGGTACAATATGGCTTTCTCTGCCTTTTTTCCCGCGGCGCCCCTTGTTCGATGTCTGGCTTCTCGAGCTCACTTCCTCAGCACCCACAAAGTATTCTATTGAATCAAAAGTATCATTCTTACACCAGCTTACCTGAAAACACACAGTTTCCTCACAAAACACAAACTCGACTAAAACAAAACATATAATTAACGAGAAAAGCTAAACTGATAGGTTTCAGACATAAAATTATGCAAAATTGGGTACACAACCCCCAACTTCTACTTTGCGAGTCTCTAGCACACAGAAACCACAAATAAATTTTAATCACTAAAAACCATTTTCGTAGTTGATCTCGCTTGCATTTAGCATATGCAATAAGCCGTTAAACCACAAGGTTACCCCTAGTGGACGGTGATGAAAATCACAAGACTCACCAGCCGTTGATTCGAATCACCTTTCAAATTCGTACCATTTGGGTCCCCGGCAATGTTGCCAAAAATGCTTCTCCTTAGGTATGGTCGTGTGTGAAATTGCTTCCCAGGCATAGGACATTCTATCGTGTAGTAACTCGGAAAACACCTAGGCCGTCTCCTCAAGGAAACAAGCAAAAATTTGAATGGTGATATGATTCAAAAGAAGCAAACTTCTTTTGATTTCAAACCTGGTGATGATTGGTTAATACTAAGAAATACTACTAAGATAAATCAGCTAAGCTTTGGATTTTATCCCATTGTGAAAAGGATTCTTGACCTAATTTAAAACATATCCAAGATCGTAATCAACCAAGCTTTGACGAAAAATATTTAACCAAGTTTGAACTTTGGAAAATGTGTTTTGATGGTAAAAGTAATTAATCAATGAATTGGCATCATGCTCATTGCAGGGACTCCAAGTGTCACTCATGCCCGAAATTCAATTCTCAAAGGTTAACCGAGGATGTTTAGAAATAACTCATCAGTTCAAAATCAATTACTTCAGTCGACAAAATAACACTAACCATTGATACCCAACTTAGGATCAAAATCACCCACTCAGGGATGAGAATTCATCCTCCGATTATGCCGCAATTAGACAACTCAGGCATATCGCGCGTTGAATTTCAAGCAAATATGAATGAGACATCAATTGAGTGGAAATAAAAATTAAATCCAATACTTTTTATCTAAAAGAAAAACTAAATATTATTACCAGAGTAAAAATCGGAAGTGCTCTGTATTTGGGCTAGAAGCAAAACCCTTCTCAGAAAAAGAGCTAGCAAAACCACTAAAGACCCGATATGAAGAAGATGAGACGTACATGAAAATCCTCCCCGTTTCGGTTTTTAAGAAGAAATGGGAGGAGGGTGATTCGGCCAATCTCTCAAAGATCCTCCCCTTTCCCCTTTACGTCTATCACCCATTTAGAGAAAATCTCCGAAAATATCTCCTAAGTTTTGGGTAGTTCAAAATTCCAAATAAATTCCCGTTCCTTGTCGTTTTTACTGAATGTGCCGGTACAAAGATGAGGATGAACTGGTAGAAGAGCTATGTGTTCACGATGAACAAGTAGAAGCAAAGATGAACCGGTAGAAAGATGTTCTGATTGGACAGAACCTCGATGAACATGTACAAAAAAAAGATCAATGAACTGGTATAAGCCCATTCTGTTCAACGATGAACCGGTACAAGCTCTGTTTTAATGCCTGGTGAATCGGCACAAGGTCCTGCAGGTACAATATGGCTTTCTCTGCCTTTTTTCCCGCGGTGCCCCTTGTTCGATGTCTGGCTTCTCGAGCTCACTTCCTCAGCACCCACAAAGTATTCTATTGAATCAAAAGTATCATTCTTACACCAGCTTACCTGAAAACACACAGTTTCCTCACAAAACACAAACTCGACTAAAACAAAACATATAATTAACGAGAAAAGCTAAACTGGTAGGTTTCAGACATAAAATTATGCAAAATTGGGTACACAACCCCCAACTTCTACTTTGCGAGTCTCTAGCACACAGAAACCACAAATAAATTTTAATCACTAAAAACCATTTTCGTAGTTGATCTCGCTTGCATTTAGCATATGCAATAAGCCGTTAAACCACAAGGTTACCCCTAGTGGACGGTGATGAAAATCACAAGACTCACCAGCCGTTGATTCGAATCACCTTTCAAATTCGTACCATTTGGGTCCCCGGCAATGTTGCCAAAAATGCTTCTCCTTAGGTATGGTCGTGTGTGAAATTGCTTCCCAGGCATAGGACATTCTATCGTGTAGTAACTCGGAAAACACCTAGGCCGTCTCCTCAAGGAAACAAGCAAAAATTTGAATGGTGATATGATTCAAAAGAAGCAAACTTCTTTTGATTTCAAACCTGGTGATGATTGGTTAATACTAAGAAATACTACTAAGATAAATCAGCTAAGCTTTGGATTTTATCCCATTGTGAAAAGGATTCTTGACCTAATTTAAAACATATCCAAGATCGTAATCAACCAAGCTTTGACGAAAAATATTTAACCAAGTTTGAACTTTGGAAAATGTGTTTTGATGGTAAAAGTAATTAATCAATGAATTGGCATCATGCTCATTGCAGGGACTCCAAGTGTCACTCATGCCCGAAATTCAATTCTCAAAGGTTAACCGAGGATGTTTAGAAATAACTCATCAGTTCAAAATCAATTACTTCAGTCGACAAAATAACACTAACCATTGATACCCAACTTAGGATCAAAATCACCCACTCAGGGATGAGAATTCATCCTCCGATTATGCCGCAATTAGACAACTCAGGCATATCGCGCGTTGAATTTCAAGCAAATATGAATGAGACATCAATTGAGTGGAAATAAAAATTAAATCCAATACTTTTTATCTAAAAGAAAAACTAAATATTATTACCAGAGTAAAAATCGGAAGTGCTCTGTATTTGGGCTAGAAGAAAAACCCTTCTCAGAAAAAGAGCTAGCAAAACCACTAAAGGCCCGATATGAAGAAGATGAAACGTACATGAAAATCCTCCCCGTTTCGGTTTTTAAGAAGAAATGGGAGGAGGGTGATTCGGCCAATCTCTCAAAGATCCTCCCCTTTCCCCTTTACGTCTATCACCCATTTAGAGAAAATCTCCGAAAATATCTCCTAAGTTTTGGGTAGTTGAAAATTCAAAATAAATTCCCGTTCCTTGTCGTTTTTACTGAATGTGCCGGTACAAAGATGAGGATGAACTGGTAGAAGAGCTATGTGTTCACGATGAACAAGTAGAAGCAAAGATGAACCGGTAGAAAGATGTTCTGATTGGACAGAACCTCGATGAACATGTACAAAAAAAAGATCAATGAACTGGTATAAGCCCATTCTGTTCAACGATGAACCGGTACAAGCTCTGTTTTAATGCCTGGTGAATCGGCACAAGGTCCTGCAGGTACAATATGGCTTTCTCTGCCTTTTTTCCCGCGGTGCCCCTTGTTCGATGTCTGGCTTCTCGAGCTCACTTCCTCAGCACCCACAAAGTATTCTATTGAATCAAAAGTATCATTCTTACACCAGCTTACCTGAAAACACACAGTTTCCTCACAAAACACAAACTCGACTAAAACAAAACATATAATTAACGAGAAAAGCTAAACTGATAGGTTTCAGACATAAAATTATGCAAAATTGGGTACACAACCCCCAACTTCTACTTTGCGAGTCTCTAGCACACAGAAACCACAAATAAATTTTAATCACTAAAAACCATTTTCGTAGTTGATCTCGCTTGCATTTAGCATATGCAATAAGCCGTTAAACCACAAGGTTACCCCTAGTGGACGGTGATGAAAATCACAAGACTCACCAGCCGTTGATTCGAATCACCTTTCAAATTCGTACCATTTGGGTCCCCGGCAATGTTGCCAAAAATGCTTCTCCTTAGGTATGGTCGTGTGTGAAATTGCTTCCCAGGCATAGGACATTCTATCGTGTAGTAACTCGGAAAACACCTAGGCCGTCTCCTCAAGGAAACAAGCAAAAATTTGAATGGTGATATGATTCAAAAGAAGCAAACTTCTTTTGATTTCAAACCTGGTGATGATTGGTTAATACTAAGAAATACTACTAAGATAAATCAGCTAAGCTTTGGATTTTATCCCATTGTGAAAAGGATTCTTGACCTAATTTAAAACATATCCAAGATCGTAATCAACCAAGCTTTGACGAAAAATATTTAACCAAGTTTGAACTTTGGAAAATGTGTTTTGATGGTAAAAGTAATTAATCAATGAATTGGCATCATGCTCATTGCAGGGACTCCAAGTGTCACTCATGCCCGAAATTCAATTCTCAAAGGTTAACCGAGGATGTTTAGAAATAACTCATCAGTTCAAAATCAATTACTTCAGTCGACAAAATAACACTAACCATTGATACCCAACTTAGGATCAAAATCACCCACTCAGGGATGAGAATTCATCCTCCGATTATGCCGCAATTAGACAACTCAGGCATATCGCGCGTTGAATTTCAAGCAAATATGAATGAGACATCAATTGAGTGGAAATAAAAATTAAATCCAATACTTTTTATCTAAAAGAAAAACTAAATATTATTACCAGAGTAAAAATCGGAAGTGCTCTGTATTTGGGCTAGAAGAAAAACCCTTCTCAGAAAAAGAGCTAGCAAAACCACTAAAGGCCCGATATGAAGAAGATGAGACGTACATGAAAATCCTCCCCGTTTCGGTTTTTAAGAAGAAATGGGAGGAGGGTGATTCGGCCAATCTCTCAAAGACCCTCCCCTTTCCCCTTTACGTCTATCACCCATTTAGAGAAAATCTCCGAAAATATCTCCTAAGTTTTGGGTAGTTGAAAATTCAAAATAAATTCCCGTTCCTTGTCGTTTTTACTGAATGTACCGGTACAAAGATGAGGATGAACTGGTAGAAGAGCTATGTGTTCACGATGAACAAGTAGAAGCAAAGATGAACCGGTAGAAAGATGTTCTGATTGGACAGAACCTCGATGAACATGTACAAAAAAAAGATCAATGAACTGGTATAAGCCCATTCTGTTCAACGATGAACCGGTACAAGCTCTGTTTTAATGCCTGGTGAATCGGCACAAGGTCCTGCAGGTACAATATGGCTTTCTCTGCCTTTTTTGCCGCGGCGCCCCTTGTTCGATGTCTGGCTTCTCGAGCTCACTTCCTCAGCACCCACAAAGTATTATATTGAATCAAAAGTATCATTCTTACACCAGCTTACCTGAAAACACACAGTTTCCTCACAAAACACAAACTCGACTAAAACAAAACATATAATTAACGAGAAAAGCTAAACTGATAGGTTTCAGACATAAAATTATGCAAAATTGGGTACACAACCCCCAACTTCTACTTTGCGAGTCTCTAGCACACAGAAACCACAAATAAATTTTAATCACTAAAAACCATTTTCGTAGTTGATCTCGCTTGCATTTAGCATATGCAATAAGCCGTTAAACCACAAGGTTACCCCTAGTGGACGGTGATGAAAATCACAAGACTCACCAGCCGTTGATTCGAATCACCTTTCAAATTCGTACCATTTGGGTCCCCGGCAATGTTGCCAAAAATGCTTCTCCTTAGGTATGGTCGTGTGTGAAATTGCTTCCCAGGCATAGGACATTCTATCGTGTAGTAACTCGGAAAACACCTAGGCCGTCTCCTCAAGGAAACAAGCAAAAATTTGAATGGTGATATGATTCAAAAGAAGCAAACTTCTTTTGATTTCAAACCTGGTGATGATTGGTTAATACTAAGAAATACTACTAAGATAAATCAGCTAAGCTTTGGATTTTATCCCATTGTGAAAAGGATTCTTGACCTAATTTAAAACATATCCAACATCGTAATCAACCAAGCTTTGACGAAAAATATTTAACCAAGTTTGAACTTTGGAAAATGTGTTTTGATGGTAAAAGTAATTAATCAATGAATTGGCATCATGCTCATTGCAGGGACTCCAAGTGTCACTCATGCCCGAAATTCAATTCTCAAAGGTTAACCGAGGATGTTTAGAAATAACTCATCAGTTCAAAATCAATTACTTCAGTCGACAAAATAACACTAACCATTGATACCCAACTTAGGATCAAAATCACCCACTCAGGGATGAGAATTCATCCTCCGATTATGCCGCAATTAGACAACTCAGGCATATCGCGCGTTGAATTTCAAGCAAATATGAATGAGACATCAATTGAGTGGAAATAAAAATTAAATCCAATACTTTTTATCTAAAAGAAAAACTAAATATTATTACCAGAGTAAAAATCGGAAGTGCTCTGTATTTGGGCTAGAAGAAAAACCCTTCTCAGAAAAAGAGCTAGCAAAACCACTAAAGGCCCGATATGAAGAAGATGAGACGTACATGAAAATCCTCCCCGTTTCGGTTTTTAAGAAGAAATGGGAGGAGGGTGATTCGGCCAATCTCTCAAAGATCCTCCCCTTTCCCCTTTACGTCTATCACCCATTTAGAGAAAATCTCCGAAAATATCTCCTAAGTTTTGGGTAGTTGAAAATTCCAAATAAATTCCCGTTCCTTGTCGTTTTTACTGAATGTGCCGGTACAAAGATGAGGATGAACTGGTAGAAGAGCTATGTGTTCACGATGAACAAGTAGAAGCAAAGATGAACCGGTAGAAAGATGTTCTGATTGGACAGAACCTCGATGAACATGTACAAAAAAAAGATCAATGAACTGGTATCAGCCCATTCTGTTCAACGATGAACCGGTACAAGCTCTGTTTTAATGCCTGGTGAATCGGCACAAGGTCCTGCAGGTACAATATGGCTTTCTCTGCCTTTTTTCCCGCGGCGCCCCTTGTTCGATGTCTGGCTTCTCGAGCTCACTTCCTCAGCACCCACAAAGTATTCTATTGAATCAAAAGTATCATTCTTACACCAGCTTACCTGAAAACACACAGTTTCCTCACAAAACACAAACTCGACTAAAACAAAACATATAATTAACGAGAAAAGCTAAACTGATAGGTTTCAGACATAAAATTATGCAAAATTGGGTACACAACCCCCAACTTCTACTTTGCGAGTCTCTAGCACACAGAAACCACAAATAAATTTTAATCACTAAAAACCATTTTCGTAGTTGATCTCGCTTGCATTTAGCATATGCAATAAGCCGTTAAACCACAAGGTTACCCCTAGTGGACGGTGATGAAAATCACAAGACTCACCAGCCGTTGATTCGAATCACCTTTCAAATTCGTACCATTTGGGTCCCCGGCAATGTTGCCAAAAATGCTTCTCCTTAGGTATGGTCATGTGTGAAATTGCTTCCCAGGCATAGGACATTCTATCGTGTAGTAACTCGGAAAACACCTAGGCCGTCTCCTCAAGGAAACAAGCAAAAATTTGAATGGTGATATGATTCAAAAGAAGCAAACTTCTTTTGATTTCAAACCTGGTGATGATTGGTTAATACTAAGAAATACTACTAAGATAAATCAGCTAAGCTTTGGATTTTATCCCATTGTGAAAAGGATTCTTGACCTAATTTAAAACATATCCAACATCGTAATCAACCAAGCTTTGACGAAAAATATTTAACCAAGTTTGAACTTTGGAAAATGTGTTTTGATGGTAAAAGTAATTAATCAATGAATTGGCATCATGCTCATTGCAGGGACTCCAAGTGTCACTCATGCCCGAAATTCAATTCTCAAAGGTTAACCGAGGATGTTTAGAAATAACTCATCAGTTCAAAATCAATTACTTCAGTCGACAAAATAACACTAACCATTGATACCCAACTTAGGATCAAAATCACCCACTCAGGGATGAGAATTCATCCTCCGATTATGCCGCAATTAGACAACTCAGGCATATCGCGCGTTGAATTTCAAGCAAATATGAATGAGACATCAATTGAGTGGAAATAAAAATTAAATCCAATACTTTTTATCTAAAAGAAAAACTAAATATTATTACCAGAGTAAAAATCGGAAGTGCTCTGTATTTGGGCTAGAAGAAAAACCCTTCTCAGAAAAAGAGCTAGCAAAACCACTAAAGGCCCGATATGAAGAAGATGAGACGTACATGAAAATCCTCCCCGTTTCGGTTTTTAAGAAGAAATGGGAGGAGGGTGATTCGGCCAATCTCTCAAAGATCCTCCCCTTTCCCCTTTACGTCTATCACCCATTTAGAGAAAATCTCCGAAAATATCTCCTAAGTTTTGGGTAGTTGAAAATTCCAAATAAATTCCCGTTCCTTGTCGTTTTTACTGAATGTGCCGGTACAAAGATGAGGATGAACTGGTAGAAGAGCTATGTGTTCACGATGAACAAGTAGAAGCAAAGATGAACCGGTAGAAAGATGTTCTGATTGGACAGAACCTCGATGAACATGTACAAAAAAAAGATCAATGAACTGGTATCAGCCCATTCTGTTCAACGATGAACCGGTACAAGCTCTGTTTTAATGCCTGGTGAATCGGCACAAGGTCCTGCAGGTACAATATGGCTTTCTCTGCCTTTTTTCCCGCGGTGCCCCTTGTTCGATGTCTGGCTTCTCGAGCTCACTTCCTCAGCACCCACAAAGTATTCTATTGAATCAAAAGTATCATTCTTACACCAGCTTACCTGAAAACACACAGTTTCCTCACAAAACACAAACTCGACTAAAACAAAACATATAATTAACGAGAAAAGCTGAACTGATAGGTTTCAGACATAAAATTATGCAAAATTGGGTACACAACCCCCAACTTCTACTTTGCGAGTCTCTAGCACACAGAAACCACAAATAAATTTTAATCACTAAAAACCATTTTCGTAGTTGATCTCGCTTGCATTTAGCATATGCAATAAGCCGTTAAACCACAAGGTTACCCCTAGTGGACGGTGATGAAAATCACAAGACTCACCAGCCGTTGATTCGAATCACCTTTCAAATTCGTACCATTTGGGTCCCCGGCAATGTTGCCAAAAATGCTTCTCCTTAGGTATGGTCGTGTGTGAAATTGCTTCCCAGGCATAGGACATTCTATCGTGTAGTAACTCGGAAAACACCTAGGCCGTCTCCTCAAGGAAACAAGCAAAAATTTGAATGGTGATATGATTCAAAAGAAGCAAACTTCTTTTGATTTCAAACCTGGTGATGATTGGTTAATACTAAGAAATACTACTAAGATAAATCAGCTAAGCTTTGGATTTTATCCCATTGTGAAAAGGATTCTTGACCTAATTTAAAACATATCCAAGATCGTAATCAACCAAGCTTTGACGAAAAATATTTAACCAAGTTTGAACTTTGGAAAATGTGTTTTGATGGTAAAAGTAATTAATCAATGAATTGGCATCATGCTCATTGCAGGGACTCCAAGTGTCACTCATGCCCGAAATTCAATTCTCAAAGGTTAACCGAGGATGTTTAGAAATAACTCATCAGTTCAAAATCAATTACTTCAGTCGACAAAATAACACTAACCATTGATACCCAACTTAGGATCAAAATCACCCACTCAGGGATGAGAATTCATCCTCCGATTATGCCGCAATTAGACAACTCAGGCATATCGCGCGTTGAATTTCAAGCAAATATGAATGAGACATCAATTGAGTGGAAATAAAAATTAAATCCAATACTTTTTATCTAAAAGAAAAACTAAATATTATTACCAGAGTAAAAATCGGAAGTGCTCTGTATTTGGGCTAGAAGAAAAACCCTTCTCAGAAAAAGAGCTAGCAAAACCACTAAAGGCCCGATATGAAGAAGATGAGACGTACATGAAAATCCTCCCCGTTTCGGTTTTTAAGAAGAAATGGGAGGAGGGTGATTCGGCCAATCTCTCAAAGATCCTCCCCTTTCCCCTTTACGTCTATCACCCATTTAGAGAAAATCTCCGAAAATATCTCCTAAGTTTTGGGTAGTTGAAAATTCCAAATAAATTCCCGTTCCTTGTCGTTTTTACTGAATGTGCCGGTACAAAGATGAGGATGAACTGGTAGAAGAGCTATGTGTTCACGATGAACAAGTAGAAGCAAAGATGAACCGGTAGAAAGATGTTCTGATTGGACAGAACCTCGATGAACATGTACAAAAAAAAGATCAATGAACTGGTATAAGCCCATTCTGTTCAACGATGAACCGGTACAAGCTCTGTTTTAATGCCTGGTGAATCGGCACAAGGTCCTGCAGGTACAATATGGCTTTCTCTGCCTTTTTTCCCGCGGTGCCCCTTGTTCGATGTCTGGCTTCTCGAGCTCACTTCCTCAGCACCCACAAAGTATTCTATTGAATCAAAAGTATCATTCTTACACCAGCTTACCTGAAAACACACAGTTTCCTCACAAAACACAAACTCGACTAAAACAAAACATATAATTAACGAGAAAAGCTAAACTGATAGGTTTCAGACATAAAATTATGCAAAATTGGGTACACAACCCCCAACTTCTACTTTGCGAGTCTCTAGCACACAGAAACCACAAATAAATTTTAATCACTAAAAACCATTTTCGTAGTTGATCTCGCTTGCATTTAGCATATGCAATAAGCCGTTAAACCACAAGGTTACCCCTAGTGGACGGTGATGAAAATCACAAGACTCACCAGCCGTTGATTCGAATCACCTTTCAAATTCGTACCATTTGGGTCCCCGGCAATGTTGCCAAAAATGCTTCTCCTTAGGTATGGTCGTGTGTGAAATTGCTTCCCAGGCATAGGACATTCTATCGTGTAGTAACTCGGAAAACACCTAGGCCGTCTCCTCAAGGAAACAAGCAAAAATTTGAATGGTGATATGATTCAAAAGAAGCAAACTTCTTTTGATTTCAAACCTGGTGATGATTGGTTAATACTAAGAAATACTACTAAGATAAATCAGCTAAGCTTTGGATTTTATCCCATTGTGAAAAGGATTCTTGACCTAATTTAAAACATATCCAAGATCGTAATCAACCAAGCTTTGACGAAAAATATTTAACCAAGTTTGAACTTTGGAAAATGTGTTTTGATGGTAAAAGTAATTAATCAATGAATTGGCATCATGCTCATTGCAGGGACTCCAAGTGTCACTCATGCCCGAAATTCAATTCTCAAAGGTTAACCGAGGATGTTTAGAAATAACTCATCAGTTCAAAATCAATTACTTCAGTCGACAAAATAACACTAACCATTGATACCCAACTTAGGATCAAAATCACCCACTCAGGGATGAGAATTCATCCTCCGATTATGCCGCAATTAGACAACTCAGGCATATCGCGCGTTGAATTTCAAGCAAATATGAATGAGACATCAATTGAGTGGAAATAAAAATTAAATCCAATACTTTTTATCTAAAAGAAAAACTAAATATTATTACCAGAGTAAAAATCGGAAGTGCCCAGTATTTGGGCTAGAAGAAAAACCCTTCTCAGAAAAAGAGCTAGCAAAACCACTAAAGGCCCGATATGAAGAAGATGAGACGTACATGAAAATCCTCCCCGTTTCGGTTTTTAAGAAGAAATGGGAGGAGGGTGATTCGGCCAATCTCTCAAAGATCCTCCCCTTTCCCCTTTACGTCTATCACCCATTTAGAGAAAATCTCCGAAAATATCTCCTAAGTTTTGGGTAGTTGAAAATTCCAAATAAATTCCCGTTCCTTGTCGTTTTTACTGAATGTGCCGGTACAAAGATGAGGATGAACTGGTAGAAGAGCTATGTGTTCACGATGAACAAGTAGAAGCAAAGATGAACCGGTAGAAAGATGTTCTGATTGGACAGAACCTCGATGAACATGTACAAAAAAAAGATCAATGAACTGGTATCAGCCCATTCTGTTCAACGATGAACCGGTACAAGCTCTGTTTTAATGCCTGGTGAATCGGCACAAGGTCCTGCAGGTACAATATGGCTTTCTCTGCCTTTTTTCCCGCGGCGCCCCTTGTTCGATGTCTGGCTTCTCGAGCTCACTTCCTCAGCACCCACAAAGTATTATATTGAATCAAAAGTATCATTCTTACACCAGCTTACCTGAAAACACACAGTTTCCTCACAAAACACAAACTCGACTAAAACAAAACATATAATTAACGAGAAAAGCTAAACTGATAGGTTTCAGACATAAAATTATGCAAAATTGGGTACACAACCCCCAACTTCTACTTTGCGAGTCTCTAGCACACAGAAACCACAAATAAATTTTAATCACTAAAAACCATTTTCGTAGTTGATCTCGCTTGCATTTAGCATATGCAATAAGCCGTTAAACCACAAGGTTACCCCTAGTGGACGGTGATGAAAATCACAAGACTCACCAGCCGTTGATTCGAATCACCTTTCAAATTCGTACCATTTGGGTCCCCGGCAATGTTGCCAAAAATGCTTCTCCTTAGGTATGGTCGTGTGTGAAATTGCTTCCCAGGCATAGGACATTCTATCGTGTAGTAACTCGGAAAACACCTAGGCCGTCTCCTCAAGGAAACAAGCAAAAATTTGAATGGTGATATGATTCAAAAGAAGCAAACTTCTTTTGATTTCAAACCTGGTGATGATTGGTTAATACTAAGAAATACTACTAAGATAAATCAGCTAAGCTTTGGATTTTATCCCATTGTGAAAAGGATTCTTGACCTAATTTAAAACATATCCAACATCGTAATCAACCAAGCTTTGACGAAAAATATTTAACCAAGTTTGAACTTTGGAAAATGTGTTTTGATGGTAAAAGTAATTAATCAATGAATTGGCATCATGCTCATTGCAGGGACTCCAAGTGTCACTCATGCCCGAAATTCAATTCTCAAAGGTTAACCGAGGATGTTTAGAAATAACTCATCAGTTCAAAATCAATTACTTCAGTCGACAAAATAACACTAACCATTGATACCCAACTTAGGATCAAAATCACCCACTCAGGGATGAGAACTCATCCTCCGATTATGCCGCAATTAGACAACTCAGGCATATCGCGCGTTGAATTTCAAGCAAATATGAATGAGACATCAATTGAGTGGAAATAAAAATTAAATCCAATACTTTTTATCTAAAAGAAAAACTAAATATTATTACCAGAGTAAAAATCGGAAGTGCCCTGTATTTGGGCTAGAAGAAAAACCCTTCTCAGAAAAAGAGCTAGCAAAACCACTAAAGGCCCGATATGAAGAAGATGAGACGTACATGAAAATCCTCCCCGTTTCGGTTTTTAAGAAGAAATGGGAGGAGGGTGATTCGGCCAATCTCTCAAAGATCCTCCCCTTTCCCCTTTACGTCTATCACCCATTTAGAGAAAATCTCCGAAAATATCTCCTAAGTTTTGGGTAGTTGAAAATTCTAAATAAATTCCCGTTCCTTGTCGTTTTTACTGAATGTGCCGGTACAAAGATGAGGATGAACTGGTAGAAGAGCTATGTGTTCACGATGAACAAGTAGAAGCAAAGATGAACCGGTAGAAAGATGTTCTGATTGGACAGAACCTCGATGAACATGTACAAAAAAAAGATCAATGAACTGGTATAAGCCCATTCTGTTCAACGATGAACCGGTACAAGCTCTGTTTTAATGCCTGGTGAATCGGCACAAGGTCCTGCAGGTACAATATGGCTTTCTCTGCCTTTTTTCCCGCGGCGCCCCTTATTCGATGTCTGGCTTCTCGAGCTCACTTCCTCAGCACCCACAAAGTATTATATTGAATCAAAAGTATCATTCTTACACCAGCTTACCTGAAAACACACAGTTTCCTCACAAAACACAAACTCGACTAAAACAAAACATATAATTAACGAGAAAAGCTAAACTGATAGGTTTCAGACATAAAATTATGCAAAATTGGGTACACAACCCCCAACTTCTACTTTGCGAGTCTCTAGCACACAGAAACCACAAATAAATTTTAATCACTAAAAACCATTTTCGTAGTTGATCTCGCTTGCATTTAGCATATGCAATAAGCCGTTAAACCACAAGGTTACCCCTAGTGGACGGTGATGAAAATCACAAGACTCACCAGCCGTTGATTCGAATCACCTTTCAAATTCGTACCATTTGGGTCCCCGGCAATGTTGCCAAAAATGCTTCTCCTTAGGTATGGTCGTGTGTGAAATTGCTTCCCAGGCATAGGACATTCTATCGTGTAGTAACTCGGAAAACACCTAGGCCGTCTCCTCAAGGAAACAAGCAAAAATTTGAATGGTGATATGATTCAAAAGAAGCAAACTTCTTTTGATTTCAAACCTGGTGATGATTGGTTAATACTAAGAAATACTACTAAGATAAATCAGCTAAGCTTTGGATTTTATCCCATTGTGAAAAGGATTCTTGACCTAATTTAAAACATATCCAAGATCGTAATCAACCAAGCTTTGACGAAAAATATTTAACCAAGTTTGAACTTTGGAAAATGTGTTTTGATGGTAAAAGTAATTAATCAATGAATTGGCATCATGCTCATTGCAGGGACTCCAAGTGTCACTCATGCCCGAAATTCAATTCTCAAAGGTTAACCGAGGATGTTTAGAAATAACTCATCAGTTCAAAATCAATTACTTGAGTCGACAAAATAACACTAACCATTGATACCCAACTTAGGATCAAAATCACCCACTCAGGGATGAGAATTCATCCTCCGATTATGCCGCAATTAGACAACTCAGGCATATCGCGCGTTGAATTTCAAGCAAATATGAATGAGACATCAATTGAGTGGAAATAAAAATTAAATCCAATACTTTTTATCTAAAAGAAAAACTAAATATTATTACCAGAGTAAAAATCGGAAGTGCCCTGTATTTGGGCTAGAAGAAAAACCCTTCTCAGAAAAAGAGCTAGCAAAACCACTAAAGGCCCGATATGAAGAAGATGAGACGTACATGAAAATCCTCCCCGTTTCGGTTTTTAAGAAGAAATGGGAGGAGGGTGATTCGGCCAATCTCTCAAAGATCCTCCCCTTTCCCCTTTACGTCTATCACGCATTTAGAGAAAATCTCCGAAAATATCTCCTAAGTTTTGGGTAGTTGAAAATTCTAAATAAATTCCCGTTCCTTGTCGTTTTTACTGAATGTGCCGGTACAAAGATGAGGATGAACTGGTAGAAGAGCTATGTGTTCACGATGAACAAGTAGAAGCAAAGATGAACCGGTAGAAAGATGTTCTGATTGGACAGAACCTCGATGAACATGTACAAAAAAAAGATCAATGAACTGGTATAAGCCCATTCTGTTCAACGATGAACCGGTACAAGCTCTGTTTTAATGCCTGGTGAATCGGCACAAGGTCCTGCAGGTACAATATGGCTTTCTCTGCCTTTTTTCCCGCGGCGCCCCTTGTTCGATGTCTGGCTTCTCGAGCTCACTTCCTCAGCACCCACAAAGTATTATATTGAATCAAAAGTATCATTCTTACACCAGCTTACCTGAAAACACACAGTTTCCTCACAAAACACAAACTCGACTAAAACAAAACATATAATTAACGAGAAAAGCTAAACTGATAGGTTTCAGACATAAAATTATGCAAAATTGGGTACACAACCCCCAACTTCTACTTTGCGAGTCTCTAGCACACAGAAACCACAAATAAATTTTAATCACTAAAAACCATTTTCGTAGTTGATCTCGCTTGCATTTAGCATATGCAATAAGCCGTTAAACCACAATGTTACCCCTAGTGGACGGTGATGAAAATCACAAGACTCACCAGCCGTTGATTCGAATCACCTTTCAAATTCGTACCATTTGGGTCCCCGGCAATGTTGCCAAAAATGCTTCTCCTTAGGTATGGTCGTGTGTGAAATTGCTTCCCAGGCATAGGACATTCTATCGTGTAGTAACTCGGAAAACACCTAGGCCGTCTCCTCAAGGAAACAAGCAAAAATTTGAATGGTGATATGATTCAAAAGAAGCAAACTTCTTTTGATTTCAAACCTGGTGATGATTGGTTAATACTAAGAAATACTACTAAGATAAATCAGCTAAGCTTTGGATTTTATCCCATTGTGAAAAGGATTCTTGACCTAATTTAAAACATATCCAACATCGTAATCAACCAAGCTTTGACGAAAAATATTTAACCAAGTTTGAACTTTGGAAAATGTGTTTTGATGGTAAAAGTAATTAATCAATGAATTGGCATCATGCTCATTGCAGGGACTCCAAGTGTCACTCATGCCCGAAATTCAATTCTCAAAGGTTAACCGAGGATGTTTAGAAATAACTCATCAGTTCAAAATCAATTACTTGAGTCGACAAAATAACACTAACCATTGATACCCAACTTAGGATCAAAATCACCCACTCAGGGATGAGAATTCATCCTCCGATTATGCCGCAATTAGACAACTCAGGCATATCGCGCGTTGAATTTCAAGCAAATATGAATGAGACATCAATTGAGTGGAAATAAAAATTAAATCCAATACTTTTTATCTAAAAGAAAAACTAAATATTATTACCAGAGTAAAAATCGGAAGTGCCCTGTATTTGGGCTAGAAGAAAAACCCTTCTCAGAAAAAGAGCTAGCAAAACCACTAAAGGCCCGATATGAAGAAGATGAGACGTACATGAAAATCCTCCCCGTTTCGGTTTTTAAGAAGAAATGGGAGGAGGGTGATTCGGCCAATCTCTCAAAGATCCTCCCCTTTCCCCTTTACGTCTATCACCCATTTAGAGAAAATCTCCGAAAATATCTCCTAAGTTTTGGGTAGTTGAAAATTCTAAATAAATTCCCGTTCCTTGTCGTTTTTACTGAATGTGCCGGTACAAAGATGAGGATGAACTGGTAGAAGAGCTATGTGTTCACGATGAACAAGTAGAAGCAAAGATGAACCGGTAGAAAGATGTTCTGATTGGACAGAACCTCGATGAACATGTACAAAAAAAAGATCAATGAACTGGTATAAGCCCATTCTGTTCAACGATGAACCGGTACAAGCTCTGTTTTAATGCCTGGTGAATCGGCACAAGGTCCTGCAGGTACAATATGGCTTTCTCTGCCTTTTTTCCCGCGGCGCCCCTTATTCGATGTCTGGCTTCTCGAGCTCACTTCCTCAGCACCCACAAAGTATTATATTGAATCAAAAGTATCATTCTTACACCAGCTTACCTGAAAACACACAGTTTCCTCACAAAACACAAACTCGACTAAAACAAAACATATAATTAACGAGAAAAGCTAAACTGATAGGTTTCAGACATAAAATTATGCAAAATTGGGTACACAACCCCCAACTTCTACTTTGCGAGTCTCTAGCACACAGAAACCACAAATAAATTTTAATCACTAAAAACCATTTTCGTAGTTGATCTCGCTTGCATTTAGCATATGCAATAAGCCGTTAAACCACAAGGT
Organism: Ilex aquifolium; assembly: GCA_951799425.1. Taxonomy (NCBI): domain Eukaryota; kingdom Viridiplantae; phylum Streptophyta; class Magnoliopsida; order Aquifoliales; family Aquifoliaceae; genus Ilex; species Ilex aquifolium. The sequence goes on from OX637400.1 coordinate 24,905,823, forward strand.
TACCCCTAGTGGACGGTGATGAAAATCACAAGACTCACCAGCCGTTGATTCGAATCACCTTTCAAATTCGTACCATTTGGGTCCCCGGCAATGTTGCCAAAAATGCTTCTCCTTAGGTATGGTCGTGTGTGAAATTGCTTCCCAGGCATAGGACATTCTATCGTGTAGTAACTCGGAAAACACCTAGGCCGTCTCCTCAAGGAAACAAGCAAAAATTTGAATGGTGATATGATTCAAAAGAAGCAAACTTCTTTTGATTTCAAACCTGGTGATGATTGGTTAATACTAAGAAATACTACTAAGATAAATCAGCTAAGCTTTGGATTTTATCCCATTGTGAAAAGGATTCTTGACCTAATTTAAAACATATCCAACATCGTAATCAACCAAGCTTTGACGAAAAATATTTAACCAAGTTTGAACTTTGGAAAATGTGTTTTGATGGTAAAAGTAATTAATCAATGAATTGGCATCATGCTCATTGCAGGGACTCCAAGTGTCACTCATGCCCGAAATTCAATTCTCAAAGGTTAACCGAGGATGTTTAGAAATAACTCATCAGTTCAAAATCAATTACTTGAGTCGACAAAATAACACTAACCATTGATACCCAACTTAGGATCAAAATCACCCACTCAGGGATGAGAATTCATCCTCCGATTATGCCGCAATTAGACAACTCAGGCATATCGCGCGTTGAATTTCAAGCAAATATGAATGAGACATCAATTGAGTGGAAATAAAAATTAAATCCAATACTTTTTATCTAAAAGAAAAACTAAATATTATTACCAGAGTAAAAAACGGAAGTGCTCTGTATTTGGGCTAGAAGAAAAACCCTTCTCAGAAAAAGAGCTAGCAAAACCACTAAAGGCCCGATATGAAGAAGATGAGACGTACATGAAAATCCTCCCCGTTTCGGTTTTTAAGAAGAAATGGGAGGAGGGTGATTCGGCCAATCTCTCAAAGATCCTCCCCTTTCCCCTTTACGTCTATCACCCATTTAGAGAAAATCTCCGAAAATATCTCCTAAGTTTTGGGTAGTTGAAAATTCTAAATAAATTCCCGTTCCTTGTCGTTTTTACTGAATGTGCCGGTACAAAGATGAGGATGAACTGGTAGAAGAGCTATGTGTTCACGATGAACAAGTAGAAGCAAAGATGAACCGGTAGAAAGATGTTCTGATTGGACAGAACCTCGATGAACATGTACAAAAAAAAGATCAATGAACTGGTATAAGCCCATTCTGTTCAACGATGAACCGGTACAAGCTCTGTTTTAATGCCTGGTGAATCGGCACAAGGTCCTGCAGGTACAATATGGCTTTCTCTGCCTTTTTTGCCGCGGCGCCCCTTGTTCGATGTCTGGCTTCTCGAGCTCACTTCCTCAGCACCCACAAAGTATTATATTGAATCAAAAGTATCATTCTTACACCAGCTTACCTGAAAACACACAGTTTCCTCACAAAACACAAACTCGACTAAAACAAAACATATAATTAACGAGAAAAGCTAAACTGATAGGTTTCAGACATAAAATTATGCAAAATTGGGTACACAACCCCCAACTTCTACTTTGCGAGTCTCTAGCACACAGAAACCACAAATAAATTTTAATCACTAAAAACCATTTTCGTAGTTGATCTCGCTTGCATTTAGCATATGCAATAAGCCGTTAAACCACAAGGTTACCCCTAGTGGACGGTGATGAAAATCACAAGACTCACCAGCCGTTGATTCGAATCACCTTTCAAATTCGTACCATTTGGGTCCCCGGCAATGTTGCCAAAAATGCTTCTCCTTAGGTATGGTCGTGTGTGAAATTGCTTCCCAGGCATAGGACATTCTATCGTGTAGTAACTCGGAAAACACCTAGGCCGTCTCCTCAAGGAAACAAGCAAAAATTTGAATGGTGATATGATTCAAAAGAAGCAAACTTCTTTTGATTTCAAACCTGGTGATGATTGGTTAATACTAAGAAATACTACTAAGATAAATCAGCTAAGCTTTGGATTTTATCCCATTGTGAAAAGGATTCTTGACCTAATTTAAAACATATCCAAGATCGTAATCAACCAAGCTTTGACGAAAAATATTTAACCAAGTTTGAACTTTGGAAAATGTGTTTTGATGGTAAAAGTAATTAATCAATGAATTGGCATCATGCTCATTGCAGGGACTCCAAGTGTCACTCATGCCCGAAATTCAATTCTCAAAGGTTAACCGAGGATGTTTAGAAATAACTCATCAGTTCAAAATCAATTACTTCAGTCGACAAAATAACACCAACCATTGATACCCAACTTAGGATCAAAATCACCCACTCAAGGATGAGAATTCATCCTCCGATTATGCCGCAATTAGACAACTCAGGCATATCGCGCGTTGAATTTCAAGCAAATATGAATGAGACATCAATTGAGTGGAAATAAAAATTAAATCCAATACTTTTTATCTAAAAGAAAAACTAAATATTATTACCAGAGTAAAAATCGGAAGTGCTCTGTATTTGGGCTAGAAGAAAAACCCTTCTCAGAAAAAGAGCTAGCAAAACCACTAAAGGCCTGATATGAAGAAGATGAGACGTACATGAAAATCCTCCCCGTTTCGGTTTTTAAGAAGAAATGGGAGGAGGGTGATTCGGCCAATCTCTCAAAGATCCTCCCCTTTCCCCTTTACGTCTATCACCCATTTAGAGAAAATCTCCGAAAATATCTCCTAAGTTTTGGGTAGTTGAAAATTCTAAATAAATTCCCGTTCCTTGTCGTTTTTACTGAATGTGCCGGTACAAAGATGAGGATGAACTGGTAGAAGAGCTATGTGTTCACGATGAACAAGTAGAAGCAAAGATGAACCGGTAGAAAGATGTTCTGATTGGACATAACCTCGATGAACATGTACAAAAAAAAGATCAATGAACTGGTATAAGCCCATTCTGTTCAACGATGAACCGGTACAAGCTCTGTTTTAATGCCTGGTGAATCGGCACAAGGTCCTGCAGGTACAATATGGCTTTCTCTGCCTTTTTTGCCGCGGCGCCCCTTGTTCGATGTCTGGCTTCTCGAGCTCACTTCCTCAGCACCCACAAAGTATTATATTGAATCAAAAGTATCATTCTTACACCAGCTTACCTGAAAACACACAGTTTCCTCACAAAACACAAACTCGACTAAAACAAAACATATAATTAACGAGAAAAGCTAAACTGATAGGTTTCAGACATAAAATTATGCAAAATTGGGTACACAACCCCCAACTTCTACTTTGCGAGTCTCTAGCACACAGAAACCACAAATAAATTTTAATCACTAAAAACCATTTTCGTAGTTGATCTCGCTTGCATTTAGCATATGCAATAAGCCGTTAAACCACAAGGTTACCCCTAGTGGACGGTGATGAAAATCACAAGACTCACCAGCCGTTGATTCGAATCACCTTTCAAATTCGTACCATTTGGGTCCCCGGCAATGTTGCCAAAAATGCTTCTCCTTAGGTATGGTCGTGTGTGAAATTGCTTCCCAGGCATAGGACATTCTATCGTGTAGTAACTCGGAAAACACCTAGGCCGTCTCCTCAAGGAAACAAGCAAAAATTTGAATGGTGATATGATTCAAAAGAAGCAAACTTCTTTTGATTTCAAACCTGGTGATGATTGGTTAATACTAAGAAATACTACTAAGATAAATCAGCTAAGCTTTGGATTTTATCCCATTGTGAAAAGGATTCTTGACCTAATTTAAAACATATCCAAGATCGTAATCAACCAAGCTTTGACGAAAAATATTTAACCAAGTTTGAACTTTGGAAAATGTGTTTTGATGGTAAAAGTAATTAATCAATGAATTGGCATCATGCTCATTGCAGGGACTCCAAGTGTCACTCATGCCCGAAATTCAATTCTCAAAGGTTAACCGAGGATGTTTAGAAATAACTCATCAGTTCAAAATCAATTACTTCAGTCGACAAAATAACACGAACCATTGATACCCAACTTAGGATCAAAATCACCCACTCAGGGATGAGAATTCATCCTCCGATTATGCCGCAATTAGACAACTCAGGCATATCGCGCGTTGAATTTCAAGCAAATATGAATGAGACATCAATTGAGTGGAAATAAAAATTAAATCCAATACTTTTTATCTAAAAGAAAAACTAAATATTATTACCAGAGTAAAAAACGGAAGTGCTCTGTATTTGGGCTAGAAGAAAAACCCTTCTCAGAAAAAGAGCTAGCAAAACCACTAAAGGCCCGATATGAAGAAGATGAGACGTACATGAAAATCCTCCCCGTTTCGGTTTTTAAGAAGAAATGGGAGGAGGGTGATTCGGCCAATCTCTCAAAGATCCTCCCCTTTCCCCTTTACGTCTATCACCCATTTAGAGAAAATCTCCGAAAATATCTCCTAAGTTTTGGGTAGTTGAAAATTCTAAATAAATTCCCGTTCCTTGTCGTTTTTACTGAATGTGCCGGTACAAAGATGAGGATGAACTGGTAGAAGAGCTATGTGTTCACGATGAACAAGTAGAAGCAAAGATGAACCGGTAGAAAGATGTTCTGATTGGACAGAACCTCGATGAACATGTACAAAAAAAAGATCAATGAACTGGTATAAGCCCATTCTGTTCAACGATGAACCGGTACAAGCTCTGTTTTAATGCCTGGTGAATCGGCACAAGGTCCTGCAGGTACAATATGGCTTTCTCTGCCTTTTTTGCCGCGGCGCCCCTTGTTCGATGTCTGGCTTCTCGAGCTCACTTCCTCAGCACCCACAAAGTATTATATTGAATCAAAAGTATCATTCTTACACCAGCTTACCTGAAAACACACAGTTTCCTCACAAAACACAAACTCGACTAAAACAAAACATATAATTAACGAGAAAAGCTAAACTGATAGGTTTCAGACATAAAATTATGCAAAATTGGGTACACAACCCCCAACTTCTACTTTGCGAGTCTCTAGCACACAGAAACCACAAATAAATTTTAATCACTAAAAACCATTTTCGTAGTTGATCTCGCTTGCATTTAGCATATGCAATAAGCCGTTAAACCACAAGGTTACCCCTAGTGGACGGTGATGAAAATCACAAGACTCACCAGCCGTTGATTCGAATCACCTTTCAAATTCGTACCATTTGGGTCCCCGGCAATGTTGCCAAAAATGCTTCTCCTTAGGTATGGTCGTGTGTGAAATTGCTTCCCAGGCATAGGACATTCTATCGTGTAGTAACTCGGAAAACACCTAGGCCGTCTCCTCAAGGAAACAAGCAAAAATTTGAATGGTGATATGATTCAAAAGAAGCAAACTTCTTTTGATTTCAAACCTGGTGATGATTGGTTAATACTAAGAAATACTACTAAGATAAATCAGCTAAGCTTTGGATTTTATCCCATTGTGAAAAGGATTCTTGACCTAATTTAAAACATATCCAAGATCGTAATCAACCAAGCTTTGACGAAAAATATTTAACCAAGTTTGAACTTTGGAAAATGTGTTTTGATGGTAAAAGTAATTAATCAATGAATTGGCATCATGCTCATTGCAGGGACTCCAAGTGTCACTCATGCCCGAAATTCAATTCTCAAAGGTTAACCGAGGATGTTTAGAAATAACTCATCAGTTCAAAATCAATTACTTCAGTCGACAAAATAACACCAACCATTGATACCCAACTTAGGATCAAAATCACCCACTCAGGGATGAGAATTCATCCTCCGATTATGCCGCAATTAGACAACTCAGGCATATCGCGCGTTGAATTTCAAGCAAATATGAATGAGACATCAATTGAGTGGAAATAAAAATTAAATCCAATACTTTTTATCTAAAAGAAAAACTAAATATTATTACCAGAGTAAAAAACGGAAGTGCTCTGTATTTGGACTAGAAGAAAAACCCTTCTCAGAAAAAGAGCTAGCAAAACCACTAAAGGCCCGATATGAAGAAGATGAGACGTACATGAAAATCCTCCCCGTTTCGGTTTTTAAGAAGAAATGGGAGGAGGGTGATTCGGCCAATCTCTCAAAGATCCTCCCCTTTCCCCTTTACGTCTATCACCCATTTAGAGAAAATCTCCGAAAATATCTCCTAAGTTTTGGGTAGTTGAAAATTCTAAATAAATTCCCGTTCCTTGTCGTTTTTACTGAATGTGCCGGTACAAAGATGAGGATGAACTGGTAGAAGAGCTATGTGTTCACGATGAACAAGTAGAAGCAAAGATGAACCGGTAGAAAGATGTTCTGATTGGACAGAACCTCGATGAACATGTACAAAAAAAAGATCAATGAACTGGTATAAGCCCATTCTGTTCAACGATGAACCGGTACAAGCTCTGTTTTAATGCCTGGTGAATCGGCACAAGGTCCTGCAGGTACAATATGGCTTTCTCTGCCTTTTTTGCCGCGGCGCCCCTTGTTCGATGTCTGGCTTCTCGAGCTCACTTCCTCAGCACCCACAAAGTATTATATTGAATCAAAAGTATCATTCTTACACCAGCTTACCTGAAAACACACAGTTTCCTCACAAAACACAAACTCGACTAAAACAAAACATATAATTAACGAGAAAAGCTAAACTGATAGGTTTCAGACATAAAATTATGCAAAATTGGGTACACAACCCCCAACTTCTACTTTGCGAGTCTCTAGCACACAGAAACCACAAATAAATTTTAATCACTAAAAACCATTTTCGTAGTTGATCTCGCTTGCATTTAGCATATGCAATAAGCCGTTAAACCACAAGGTTACCCCTAGTGGACGGTGATGAAAATCACAAGACTCACCAGCCGTTGATTCGAATCACCTTTCAAATTCGTACCATTTGGGTCCCCGGCAATGTTGCCAAAAATGCTTCTCCTTAGGTATGGTCGTGTGTGAAATTGCTTCCCAGGCATAGGACATTCTATCGTGTAGTAACTCGGAAAACACCTAGGCCGTCTCCTCAAGGAAACAAGCAAAAATTTGAATGGTGATATGATTCAAAAGAAGCAAACTTCTTTTGATTTCAAACCTGGTGATGATTGGTTAATACTAAGAAATACTACTAAGATAAATCAGCTAAGCTTTGGATTTTATCCCATTGTGAAAAGGATTCTTGACCTAATTTAAAACATATCCAAGATCGTAATCAACCAAGCTTTGACGAAAAATATTTAACCAAGTTTGAACTTTGGAAAATGTGTTTTGATGGTAAAAGTAATTAATCAATGAATTGGCATCATGCTCATTGCAGGGACTCCAAGTGTCACTCATGCCCGAAATTCAATTCTCAAAGGTTAACCGAGGATGTTTAGAAATAACTCATCAGTTCAAAATCAATTACTTCAGTCGACAAAATAACACTAACCATTGATACCCAACTTAGGATCAAAATCACCCACTCAGGGATGAGAATTCATCCTCCGATTATGCCGCAATTAGACAACTCAGGCATATCGCGCGTTGAATTTCAAGCAAATATGAATGAGACATCAATTGAGTGGAAATAAAAATTAAATCCAATACTTTTTATCTAAAAGAAAAACTAAATATTATTACCAGAGTAAAAATCGGAAGTGCTCTGTATTTGGGCTAGAAGAAAAACCCTTCTCAGAAAAAGAGCAAGCAAAACCACTAAAGGCCCGATATGAAGAAGATGAGACGTACATGAAAATCCTCCCCGTTTCGGTTTTTAAGAAGAAATGGGAGGAGGGTGATTCGGCCAATCTCTCAAAGATCCTCCCCTTTCCCCTTTACGTCTATCACCCATTTAGAGAAAATCTCCGAAAATATCTCCTAAGTTTTGGGTAGTTGAAAATTCTAAATAAATTCCCGTTCCTTGTCGTTTTTACTGAATGTGCCGGTACAAAGATGAGGATGAACTGGTAGAAGAGCTATGTGTTCACGATGAACAAGTAGAAGCAAAGATGAACCGGTAGAAAGATGTTCTGATTGGACAGAACCTCGATGAACATGTACAAAAAAAAGATCAATGAACTGGTATAAGCCCATTCTGTTCAACGATGAACCGGTACAAGCTCTGTTTTAATGCCTGGTGAATCGGCACAAGTCCTGCAGGTACAATATGGCTTTCTCTGCCTTTTTTGCCGCGGCGCCCCTTGTTCGATGTCTGGCTTCTCGAGCTCACTTCCTCAGCACCCACAAAGTATTCTATTGAATCAAAAGTATCATTCTTACACCAGCTTACCTGAAAACACACAGTTTCCTCACAAAACACAAACTCGACTAAAACAAAACATATAATTAACGAGAAAAGCTAAACTGATAGGTTTCAGACATAAAATTATGCAAAATTGGGTACACAACCCCCAACTTCTACTTTGCGAGTCTCTAGCACACAGAAACCACAAATAAATTTTAATCACTAAAAACCATTTTCGTAGTTGATCTCGCTTGCATTTAGCATATGCAATAAGCCGTTAAACCACAAGGTTACCTCTAGTGGACGGTGATGAAAATCACAAGACTCACCAGCCGTTGATTCGAATCACCTTTCAAATTCGTACCATTTGGGTCCCCGGCAATGTTGCCAAAAATGCTTCTCCTTAGGTATGGTCGTGTGTGAAATTGCTTCCCAGGCATAGGACATTCTATCGTGTAGTAACTCGGAAAACACCTAGGCCGTCTCCTCAAGGAAACAAGCAAAAATTTGAATGGTGATATGATTCAAAAGAAGCAAACTTCTTTTGATTTCAAACCTGGTGATGATTGGTTAATACTAAGAAATACTACTAAGATAAATCAGCTAAGCTTTGGATTTTATCCCATTGTGAAAAGGATTCTTGACCTAATTTAAAACATATCCAAGATCGTAATCAACCAAGCTTTGACGAAAAATATTTAACCAAGTTTGAACTTTGGAAAATGTGTTTTGATGGTAAAAGTAATTAATCAATGAATTGGCATCATGCTCATTGCAGGGACTCCAAGTGTCACTCATGCCCGAAATTCAATTCTCAAAGGTTAACCGAGGATGTTTAGAAATAACTCATCAGTTCAAAATCAATTACTTCAGTCGACAAAATAACACTAACCATTGATACCCAACTTAGGATCAAAATCACCCACTCAGGGATGAGAATTCATCCTCCGATTATGCCGCAATTAGACAACTCAGGCATATCGCGCGTTGAATTTCAAGCAAATATGAATGAGACATCAATTGAGTGGAAATAAAAATTAAATCCAATACTTTTTATCTAAAAGAAAAACTAAATATTATTACCAGAGTAAAAATCGGAAGTGCTCTGTATTTGGGTTAGAAGAAAAACCCTTCTCAGAAAAAGAGCTAGCAAAACCACTAAAGGCCCGATATGAAGAAGATGAGACGTACATGAAAATCCTCCCCGTTTCGGTTTTTAAGAAGAAATGGGAAGAGGGTGATTCGGCCAATCTCTCAAAGATCCTCCCCTTTCCCCTTTACGTCTATCACCCATTTAGAGAAAATCTCCGAAAATATCTCCTAAGTTTTGGGTAGTTGAAAATTCTAAATAAATTCCCGTTCCTTGTCGTTTTTACTGAATGTGCCGGTACAAAGATGAGGATGAACTGGTAGAAGAGCTATGTGTTCACGATGAACAAGTAGAAGCAAAGATGAACCGGTAGAAAGATGTTCTGATTGGACAGAACCTCGATGAACATGTACAAAAAAAAGATCAATGAACTGGTATAAGCCCATTCTGTTCAAGGATGAACCGGTACAAGCTCTGTTTTAATGCCTGGTGAATCGGCACAAGGTCCTGCAGGTACAATATGGCTTTCTCTGCCTTTTTTGCCGCGGCGCCCCTTGTTCGATGTCTGGCTTCTCGAGCTCACTTCCTCAGCACCCACAAAGTATTATATTGAATCAAAAGTATCATTCTTACACCAGCTTACCTGAAAACACACAGTTTCCTCACAAAACACAAACTCGACTAAAACAAAACATATAATTAACGAGAAAAGCTAAACTGATAGGTTTCAGACATAAAATTATGCAAAATTGGGTACACAACCCCCAACTTCTACTTTGCGAGTCTCTAGCACACAGAAACCACAAATAAATTTTAATCACTAAAAACCATTTTCGTAGTTGATCTCGCTTGCATTTAGCATATGCAATAAGCCGTTAAACCACAAGGTTACCCCTAGTGGACGGTGATGAAAATCACAAGACTCACCAGCCGTTGATTCGAATCACCTTTCAAATTCGTACCATTTGGGTCCCCGGCAATGTTGCCAAAAATGCTTCTCCTTAGGTATGGTCGTGTGTGAAATTGCTTCCCAGGCATAGGACATTCTATCGTGTAGTAACTCGGAAAACACCTAGGCCGTCTCCTCAAGGAAACAAGCAAAAATTTGAATGGTGATATGATTCAAAAGAAGCAAACTTCTTTTGATTTCAAACCTGGTGATGATTGGTTAATACTAAGAAATACTACTAAGATAAATCAGCTAAGCTTTGGATTTTATCCCATTGTGAAAAGGATTCTTGACCTAATTTAAAACATATCCAAGATCGTAATCAACCAAGCTTTGACGAAAAATATTTAACCAAGTTTGAACTTTGGAAAATGTGTTTTGATGGTAAAAGTAATTAATCAATGAATTGGCATCATGCTCATTGCAGGGACTCCAAGTGTCACTCATGCCCGAAATTCAATTCTCAAAGGTTAACCGAGGATGTTTAGAAATAACTCATCAGTTCAAAATCAATTACTTCAGTCGACAAAATAACACTAACCATTGATACCCAACTTAGGATCAAAATCACCCACTCAGGGATGAGAATTCATCCTCCGATTATGCCGCAATTAGACAACTCAGGCATATCGCGCGTTGAATTTCAAGCAAATATGAATGAGACATCAATTGAGTGGAAATAAAAATTAAATCCAATACTTTTTATCTAAAAGAAAAACTAAATATTATTACCAGAGTAAAAATCGGAAGTGCCCTGTATTTGGGCTAGAAGAAAAACCCTTCTCAGAAAAAGAGCTAGCAAAACCACTAAAGGCCCGATATGAAGAAGATGAGACGTACATGAAAATCCTCCCCGTTTCGGTTTTTAAGAAGAAATGGGAGGAGGGTGATTCGGCCAATCTCTCAAAGATCCTCCCCTTTCCCCTTTACGTCTATCACCCATTTAGAGAAAATCTCCGAAAATATCTCCTAAGTTTTGGGTAGTTGAAAATTCTAAATAAATTCCCGTTCCTTGTCGTTTTTACTGAATGTGCCGGTACAAAGATGAGGATGAACTGGTAGAAGAGCTATGTGTTCACGATGAACAAGTAGAAGCAAAGATGAACCGGTAGAAAGATGTTCTGATTGGACAGAACCTCGATGAACATGTACAAAAAAAAGATCAATGAACTGGTATAAGCCCATTCTGTTCAACGATGAACCGGTACAAGCTCTGTTTTAATGCCTGGTGAATCGGCACAAGGTCCTGCAGGTACAATATGGCTTTCTCTGCCTTTTTTGCCGCGGCGCCCCTTGTTCGATGTCTGGCTTCTCGAGCTCACTTCCTCAGCACCCACAAAGTATTATATTGAATCAAAAGTATCATTCTTACACCAGCTTACCTGAAAACACACAGTTTCCTCACAAAACACAAACTCGACTAAAACAAAACATATAATTAACGAGAAAAGCTAAACTGATAGGTTTCAGACATAAAATTATGCAAAATTGGGTACACAACCCCCAACTTCTACTTTGCAAGTCTCTAGCACACAGAAACCACAAATAAATTTTAATCACTAAAAACCATTTTCGTAGTTGATCTCGCTTGCATTTAGCATATGCAATAAGCCGTTAAACCACAAGGTTACCTCTAGTGGACGGTGATGAAAATCACAAGACTCACCAGCCGTTGATTCGAATCACCTTTCAAATTCGTACCATTTGGGTCCCCGGCAATGTTGCCAAAAATGCTTCTCCTTAGGTATGGTCGTGTGTGAAATTGCTTCCCAGGCATAGGACATTCTATCGTGTAGTAACTCGGAAAACACCTAGGCCGTCTCCTCAAGGAAACAAGCAAAAATTTGAATGGTGATATGATTCAAAAGAAGCAAACTTCTTTTGATTTCAAACCTGGTGATGATTGGTTAATACTAAGAAATACTACTAAGATAAATCAGCTAAGCTTTGGATTTTATCCCATTGTGAAAAGGATTCTTGACCTAATTTAAAACATATCCAAGATCGTAATCAACCAAGCTTTGACGAAAAATATTTAACCAAGTTTGAACTTTGGAAAATGTGTTTTGATGGTAAAAGTAATTAATCAATGAATTGGCATCATGCTCATTGCAGGGACTCCAAGTGTCACTCATGCCCGAAATTCAATTCTCAAAGGTTAACCGAGGATGTTTAGAAATAACTCATCAGTTCAAAATCAATTACTTCAGTCGACAAAATAACACTAACCATTGATACCCAACTTAGGATCAAAATCACCCACTCAGGGATGAGAATTCATCCTCCGATTATGCCGCAATTAGACAACTCAGGCATATCGCGCGTTGAATTTCAAGCAAATATGAATGAGACATCAATTGAGTGGAAATAAAAATTAAATCCAATACTTTTTATCTAAAAGAAAAACTAAATATTATTACCAGAGTAAAAATCGGAAGTGCTCTGTATTTGGGTTAGAAGAAAAACCCTTCTCAGAAAAAGAGCTAGCAAAACCACTAAAGGCCCGATATGAAGAAGATGAGACGTACATGAAAATCCTCCCCGTTTCGGTTTTTAAGAAGAAATGGGAAGAGGGTGATTCGGCCAATCTCTCAAAGATCCTCCCCTTTCCCCTTTACGTCTATCACCCATTTAGAGAAAATCTCCGAAAATATCTCCTAAGTTTTGGGTAGTTGAAAATTCTAAATAAATTCCCGTTCCTTGTCGTTTTTACTGAATGTGCCGGTACAAAGATGAGGATGAACTGGTAGAAGAGCTATGTGTTCACGATGAACAAGTAGAAGCAAAGATGAACCGGTAGAAAGATGTTCTGATTGGACAGAACCTCGATGAACATGTACAAAAAAAAGATCAATGAACTGGTATAAGCCCATTCTGTTCAAGGATGAACCGGTACAAGCTCTGTTTTAATGCCTGGTGAATCGGCACAAGGTCCTGCAGGTACAATATGGCTTTCTCTGCCTTTTTTGCCGCGGCGCCCCTTGTTCGATGTCTGGCTTCTCGAGCTCACTTCCTCAGCACCCACAAAGTATTATATTGAATCAAAAGTATCATTCTTACACCAGCTTACCTGAAAACACACAGTTTCCTCACAAAACACAAACTCGACTAAAACAAAACATATAATTAACGAGAAAAGCTAAACTGATAGGTTTCAGACATAAAATTATGCAAAATTGGGTACACAACCCCCAACTTCTACTTTGCGAGTCTCTAGCACACAGAAACCACAAATAAATTTTAATCACTAAAAACCATTTTCGTAGTTGATCTCGCTTGCATTTAGCATATGCAATAAGCCGTTAAACCACAAGGTTACCCCTAGTGGACGGTGATGAAAATCACAAGACTCACCAGCCGTTGATTCGAATCACCTTTCAAATTCGTACCATTTGGGTCCCCGGCAATGTTGCCAAAAATGCTTCTCCTTAGGTATGGTCGTGTGTGAAATTGCTTCCCAGGCATAGGACATTCTATCGTGTAGTAACTCGGAAAACACCTAGGCCGTCTCCTCAAGGAAACAAGCAAAAATTTGAATGGTGATATGATTCAAAAGAAGCAAACTTCTTTTGATTTCAAACCTGGTGATGATTGGTTAATACTAAGAAATACTACTAAGATAAATCAGCTAAGCTTTGGATTTTATCCCATTGTGAAAAGGATTCTTGACCTAATTTAAAACATATCCAAGATCGTAATCAACCAAGCTTTGACGAAAAATATTTAACCAAGTTTGAACTTTGGAAAATGTGTTTTGATGGTAAAAGTAATTAATCAATGAATTGGCATCATGCTCATTGCAGGGACTCCAAGTGTCACTCATGCCCGAAATTCAATTCTCAAAGGTTAACCGAGGATGTTTAGAAATAACTCATCAGTTCAAAATCAATTACTTCAGTCGACAAAATAACACTAACCATTGATACCCAACTTAGGATCAAAATCACCCACTCAGGGATGAGAATTCATCCTCCGATTATGCCGCAATTAGACAACTCAGGCATATCGCGCGTTGAATTTCAAGCAAATATGAATGAGACATCAATTGAGTGGAAATAAAAATTAAATCCAATACTTTTTATCTAAAAGAAAAACTAAATATTATTACCAGAGTAAAAATCGGAAGTGCCCTGTATTTGGGCTAGAAGAAAAACCCTTCTCAGAAAAAGAGCTAGCAAAACCACTAAAGGCCCGATATGAAGAAGATGAGACGTACATGAAAATCCTCCCCGTTTCGGTTTTTAAGAAGAAATGGGAGGAGGGTGATTCGGCCAATCTCTCAAAGATCCTCCCCTTTCCCCTTTACGTCTATCACCCATTTAGAGAAAATCTCCGAAAATATCTCCTAAGTTTTGGGTAGTTGAAAATTCTAAATAAATTCCCGTTCCTTGTCGTTTTTACTGAATGTGCCGGTACAAAGATGAGGATGAACTGGTAGAAGAGCTATGTGTTCACGATGAACAAGTAGAAGCAAAGATGAACCGGTAGAAAGATGTTCTGATTGGACAGAACCTCGATGAACATGTACAAAAAAAAGATCAATGAACTGGTATAAGCCCATTCTGTTCAACGATGAACCGGTACAAGCTCTGTTTTAATGCCTGGTGAATCGGCACAAGGTCCTGCAGGTACAATATGGCTTTCTCTGCCTTTTTTGCCGCGGCGCCCCTTGTTCGATGTCTGGCTTCTCGAGCTCACTTCCTCAGCACCCACAAAGTATTATATTGAATCAAAAGTATCATTCTTACACCAGCTTACCTGAAAACACACAGTTTCCTCACAAAACACAAACTCGACTAAAACAAAACATATAATTAACGAGAAAAGCTAAACTGATAGGTTTCAGACATAAAATTATGCAAAATTGGGTACACAACCCCCAACTTCTACTTTGCAAGTCTCTAGCACACAGAAACCACAAATAAATTTTAATCACTAAAAACCATTTTCGTAGTTGATCTCGCTTGCATTTAGCATATGCAATAAGCCGTTAAACCACAAGGTTACCTCTAGTGGACGGTGATGAAAATCACAAGACTCACCAGCCGTTGATTCGAATCACCTTTCAAATTCGTACCATTTGGGTCCCCGGCAATGTTGCCAAAAATGCTTCTCCTTAGGTATGGTCGTGTGTGAAATTGCTTCCCAGGCATAGGACATTCTATCGTGTAGTAACTCGGAAAACACCTAGGCCGTCTCCTCAAGGAAACAAGCAAAAATTTGAATGGTGATATGATTCAAAAGAAGCAAACTTCTTTTGATTTCAAACCTGGTGATGATTGGTTAATACTAAGAAATACTACTAAGATAAATCAGCTAAGCTTTGGATTTTATCCCATTGTGAAAAGGATTCTTGACCTAATTTAAAACATATCCAAGATCGTAATCAACCAAGCTTTGACGAAAAATATTTAACCAAGTTTGAACTTTGGAAAATGTGTTTTGATGGTAAAAGTAATTAATCAATGAATTGGCATCATGCTCATTGCAGGGACTCCAAGTGTCACTCATGCCCGAAATTCAATTCTCAAAGGTTAACCGAGGATGTTTAGAAATAACTCATCAGTTCAAAATCAATTACTTCAGTCGACAAAATAACACTAACCATTGATACCCAACTTAGGATCAAAATCACCCACTCAGGGATGAGAATTCATCCTCCGATTATGCCGCAATTAGACAACTCAGGCATATCGCGCGTTGAATTTCAAGCAAATATGAATGAGACATCAATTGAGTGGAAATAAAAATTAAATCCAATACTTTTTATCTAAAAGAAAAACTAAATATTATTACCAGAGTAAAAATCGGAAGTGCCCTGTATTTGGGCTAGAAGAAAAACCCTTCTCAGAAAAAGAGCTAGCAAAACCACTAAAGGCCCGATATGAAGAAGATGAGACGTACATGAAAATCCTCCCCGTTTCGGTTTTTAAGAAGAAATGGGAGGAGGGTGATTCGGCCAATCTCTCAAAGATCCTCCCCTTTCCCCTTTACGTCTATCACCCATTTAGAGAAAATCTCCGAAAATATCTCCTAAGTTTTGGGTAGTTGAAAATTCTAAATAAATTCCCGTTCCTTGTCGTTTTTACTGAATGTGCCGGTACAAAGATGAGGATGAACTGGTAGAAGAGCTATGTGTTCACGATGAACAAGTAGAAGCAAAGATGAACTGGTAGAAAGATGTTCTGATTGGACAGAACCTCGATGAACATGTACAAAAAAAAGATCAATGAACTGGTATAAGCCCATTCTGTTCAACGATGAACCGGTACAAGCTCTGTTTTAATGCCTGGTGAATCGGCACAAGTCCTGCAGGTACAATATGGCTTTCTCTGCCTTTTTTGCCGCGGCGCCCCTTGTTCGATGTCTGGCTTCTCGAGCTCACTTCCTCAGCACCCACAAAGTATTCTATTGAATCAAAAGTATCATTCTTACACCAGCTTACCTGAAAACACACAGTTTCCTCACAAAACACAAACTCGACTAAAACAAAACATATAATTAACGAGAAAAGCTAAACTGATAGGTTTCAGACATAAAATTATGCAAAATTGGGTACACAACCCCCAACTTCTACTTTGCGAGTCTCTAGCACACAGAAACCACAAATAAATTTTAATCACTAAAAACCATTTTCGTAGTTGATCTCGCTTGCATTTAGCATATGCAATAAGCCGTTAAACCACAAGGTTACCCCTAGTGGACGGTGATGAAAATCACAAGACTCACCAGCCGTTGATTCGAATCACCTTTCAAATTCGTACCATTTGGGTCCCCGGCAATGTTGCCAAAAATGCTTCTCCTTAGGTATGGTCGTGTGTGAAATTGCTTCCCAGGCATAGGACATTCTATCGTGTAGTAACTCGGAAAACACCTAGGCCGTCTCCTCAAGGAAACAAGCAAAAATTTGAATGGTGATATGATTCAAAAGAAGAAAACTTCTTTGGATTTCAAACCTGGTGATGATTGGTTAATACTAAGAAATACTACTAAGATAAATCAGCTAAGCTTTGGATTTTATCCCATTGTGAAAAGGATTCTTGACCTAATTTAAAACATATCCAAGATCGTAATCAACCAAGCTTTGACGAAAAATATTTAACCAAGTTTGAACTTTGGAAAATGTGTTTTGATGGTAAAAGTAATTAATCAATGAATAAGCATCATGCTCATTGCAGGGACTCCAAGTGTCACTCATGCCCGAAATTCAATTCTCAAAGGTTAACCGAGGATGTTTAGAAATAACTCATCAGTTCAAAATCAATTACTTCAGTCGACAAAATAACACTAACCATTGATACCCAACTTAGGATCAAAATCACCCACTCAGGGATGAGAATTCATCCTCCGATTATGCCGCAATTAGACAACTCAGGCATATCGCGCGTTGAATTTCAAGCAAATATGAATGAGACATCAATTGAGTGGAAATAAAAATTAAATCCAATACTTTTTATCTAAACGAAAAACTAAATATTATTACCAGAGTAAAAATCGGAAGTGCCCTGTATTTGGGCTAGAAGAAAAACCCTTCTCAGAAAAAGAGCTAGCAAAACCACTAAAGGCCCGATATGAAGAAGATGAGACGTACATGAAAATCCTCCCCGTTTCGGTTTTTAAGAAGAAATGGGAGGAGGGTGATTCGGCCAATCTCTCAAAGATCCTCCCCTTTCCCCTTTACGTCTATCACCCATTTAGAGAAAATCTCCGAAAATATCTCCTAAGTTTTGGGTAGTTGAAAATTCTAAATAAATTCCCGTTCCTTGTCGTTTTTACTGAATGTGCCGGTACAAAGATGAGGATGAACTGGTAGAAGAGCTATGTGTTCACGATGAACAAGTAGAAGCAAAGATGAACCGGTAGAAAGATGTTCTGATTGGACAGAACCTCGATGAACATGTACAAAAAAAAAGATCAATGAACTGGTATAAGCCCATTCTGTTCAACGATGAACCGGTACAAGCTCTGTTTTAATGCCTGGTGAATCGGCACAAGGTCCTGCAGGTACAATATGGCTTTCTCTGCCTTTTTTGCCGCGGCGCCCCTTGTTCGATGTCTGGCTTCTCGAGCTCACTTCCTCAGCACCCACAAAGTATTATATTGAATCAAAAGTATCATTCTTACACCAGCTTACCTGAAAACACACAGTTTCCTCACAAAACACAAACTCGACTAAAACAAAACATATAATTAACGAGAAAAGCTAAACTGATAGGTTTCAGACATAAAATTATGCAAAATTGGGTACACAACCCCCAACTTCTACTTTGCGAGTCTCTAGCACACAGAAACCACAAATAAATTTTAATCACTAAAAACCATTTTCGTAGTTGATCTCGCTTGCATTTAGCATATGCAATAAGCCGTTAAACCACAAGGTTACCCCTAGTGGACGGTGATGAAAATCACAAGACTCACCAGTCGTTGATTCGAATCACCTTTCAAATTCGTACCATTTGGGTCCCCGGCAATGTTGCCAAAAATGCTTCTCCTTAGGTATGGTCGTGTGTGAAATTGCTTCCCAGGCATAGGACATTCTATCGTGTAGTAACTCGGAAAACACCTAGGCCGTCTCCTCAAGGAAACAAGCAAAAATTTGAATGGTGATATGATTCAAAAGAAGAAAACTTCTTTGGATTTCAAACCTGGTGATGATTGGTTAATACTAAGAAATACTACTAAGATAAATCAGCTAAGCTTTGGATTTTATCCCATTGTGAAAAGGATTCTTGACCTAATTTAAAGCATATCCAAGATCGTAATCAACCAAGCTTTGACGAAAAATATTTAACCAAGTTTGAACTTTGGAAAATGTGTTTTGATGGTAAAAGTAATTAATCAATGAATTGGCATCATGCTCATTGCAGGGACTCCAAGTGTCACTCATGCCCGAAATTCAATTCTCAAAGGTTAACCGAGGATGTTTAGAAATAACTCATCAGTTCAAAATCAATTACTTCAGTCGACAAAATAACACTAACCATTGATACCCAACTTAGGATCAAAATCACCCACTCAGGGATGAGAATTCATCCTCCGATTATGCCGCAATTAGACAACTCAGGCATATCGCGCGTTGAATTTCAAGCAAATATGAATGAGACATCAATTGAGTGGAAATAAAAATTAAATCCAATACTTTTTATCTAAAAGAAAAACTAAATATTATTACCAGAGTAAAAATCGGAAGTGCCCTGTATTTGGGCTAGAAGAAAAACCCTTCTCAGAAAAAGAGCTAGCAAAACCACTAAAGGCCCGATATGAAGAAGATGAGACGTACATGAAAATCCTCCCCGTTTCGGTTTTTAAGAAGAAATGGGAGGAGGGTGATTCGGCCAATCTCTCAAAGATCCTCCCCTTTCCCCTTTACGTCTATCACCCATTTAGAGAAAATCTCCGAAAATATCTCCTAAGTTTTGGGTAGTTGAAAATTCTAAATAAATTCCCGTTCCTTGTCGTTTTTACTGAATGTGCCGGTACAAAGATGAGGATGAACTGGTAGAAGAGCTATGTGTTCACGATGAACAAGTAGAAGCAAAGATGAACCGATAGAAAGATGTTCTGATTGGACAGAACCTCGATGAACATGTACAAAAAAAAGATCAATGAACTGGTATAAGCCCATTCTGTTCAACGATGAACCGGTACAAGCTCTGTTTTAATGCCTGGTGAATCGGCACAAGGTCCTGCAGGTACAATATGGCTTTCTCTGCCTTTTTTGCCGCGGCGCCCCTTGTTCGATGTCTGGCTTCTCGAGCTCACTTCCTCAGCACCCACAAAGTATTATATTGAATCAAAAGTATCATTCTTACACCAGCTTACCTGAAAACACACAGTTTCCTCACAAAACACAAACTCGACTAAAACAAAACATATAATTAACGAGAAAAGCTAAACTGATAGGTTTCAGACATAAAATTATGCAAAATTGGGTACACAACCCCCAACTTCTACTTTGCGAGTCTCTAGCACACAGAAACCACAAATAAATTTTAATCACTAAAAACCATTTTCGTAGTTGATCTCGCTTGCATTTAGCATATGCAATAAGCCGTTAAACCACAAGGTTACCCCTAGTGGACGGTGATGAAAATCACAAGACTCACCAGCCGTTGATTCGAATCACCTTTCAAATTCGTACCATTTGGGTCCCCGGCAATGTTGCCAAAAATGCTTCTCCTTAGGTATGGTCGTGTGTGAAATTGCTTCCCAGGCATAGGACATTCTATCGTGTAGTAACTCGGAAAACACCTAGGCCGTCTCCTCAAGGAAACAAGCAAAAATTTGAATGGTGATATGATTCAAAAGAAGCAAACTTCTTTTGATTTCAAACCTGGTGATGATTGGTTAATACTAAGAAATACTACTAAGATAAATCGGCTAAGCTTTGGATTTTATCCCATTGTGAAAAGGATTCTTGACCTAATTTAAAACATATCCAAGATCGTAATCAACCAAGCTTTGACGAAAAATATTTAACCAAGTTTGAACTTTGGAAAATGTGTTTTGATGGTAAAAGTAATTAATCAATGAATTGGCATCATGCTCATTGCAGGGACTCCAAGTGTCACTCATGCCCGAAATTCAATTCTCAAAGGTTAACCGAGGATGTTTAGAAATAACTCATCAGTTCAAAATCAATTACTTCAGTCGACAAAATAACACTAACCATTGATACCCAACTTAGGATCAAAATCACCCACTCAGGGATGAGAATTCATCCTCCGATTATGCCGCAATTAGACAACTCAGGCATATCGCGCGTTGAATTTCAAGCAAATATGAATGAGACATCAATTGAGTGGAAATAAAAATTAAATCCAATACTTTTTATCTAAAAGAAAAACTAAATATTATTTACCAGAGTAAAAATCGGAAGTGCTCTGTATTTGGGCTAGAAGAAAAACCCTTCTCAGAAAAAGAGCTAGCAAAACCACTAAAGGCCCGATATGAAGAAGATGAGACGTACATGAAAATCCTCCCCGTTTCGGTTTTTAAGAAGAAATGGGAGGAGGGTGATTCGGCCAATCTCTCAAAGATCCTCCCCTTTCCCCTTTACGTCTATCACCCATTTAGAGAAAATCTCCGAAAATATCTCCTAAGTTTTGGGTAGTTGAAAATTCTAAATAAATTCCCGTTCCTTGTCGTTTTTACTGAATGTGCCGGTACAAAGATGAGGATGAACTGGTAGAAGAGCTATGTGTTCACGATGAACAAGTAGAAGCAAAGATGAACCGGTAGAAAGATGTTCTGATTGGACAGAACCTCGATGAACATGTACAAAAAAAAGATCAATGAACTGGTATAAGCCCATTCTGTTCAACGATGAACCGGTACAAGCTCTGTTTTAATGCCTGGTGAATCGGCACAAGGTCCTGCAGGTACAATATGGCTTTCTCTGCCTTTTTTGCCGCGGCGCCCCTTGTTCGATGTCTGGCTTCTCGAGCTCACTTCCTCAGCACCCACAAAGTATTATATTGAATCAAAAGTATCATTCTTACACCAGCTTACCTGAAAACACACAGTTTCCTCACAAAACACAAACTCGACTAAAACAAAACATATAATTAACGAGAAAAGCTAAACTGATAGGTTTCAGACATAAAATTATGCAAAATTGGGTACACAACCCCCAACTTCTACTTTGCGAGTCTCTAGCACACCGAAACCACAAATAAATTTTAATCACTAAAAACCATTTTCGTAGTTGATCTCGCTTGCATTTAGCATATGCAATAAGCCGTTAAACCACAAGGTTACCCCTAGTGGACGGTGATGAAAATCACAAGACTCACCAGCCGTTGATTCGAATCACCTTTCAAATTCGTACCATTTGGGTCCCCGGCAATGTTGCCAAAAATGCTTCTCCTTAGGTATGGTCGTGTGTGAAATTGCTTCCCAGGCATAGGACATTCTATCGTGTAGTAACTCGGAAAACACCTAGGCCGTCTCCTCAAGGAAACAAGCAAAAATTTGAATGGTGATATGATTCAAAAGAAGCAAACTTCTTTTGATTTCAAACCTGGTGATGATTGGTTAATACTAAGAAATACTACTAAGATAAATCAGCTAAGCTTTGGATTTTATCCCATTGTGAAAAGGATTCTTGACCTAATTTAAAACATATCCAAGATCGTAATCAACCAAGCTTTGACGAAAAATATTTAACCAAGTTTGAACTTTGGAAAATGTGTTTTGATGGTAAAAGTAATTAATCAATGAATTGGCATCATGCTCATTGCAGGGACTCCAAGTGTCACTCATGCCCGAAATTCAATTCTCAAAGGTTAACCGAGGATGTTTAGAAATAACTCATCAGTTCAAAATCAATTACTTCAGTCGACAAAATAACACTAACCATTGATACCCAACTTAGGATCAAAATCACCCACTCAGGGATGAGAATTCATCCTCCGATTATGCCGCAATTAGACAACTCAGGCATATCGCGCGTTGAATTTCAAGCAAATATGAATGAGACATCAATTGAGTGGAAATAAAAATTAAATCCAATACTTTTTATCTAAAAGAAAAACTAAATATTATTTACCAGAGTAAAAATCGGAAGTGCTCTGTATTTGGGCTAGAAGAAAAACCCTTCTCAGAAAAAGAGCTAGCAAAACCACTAAAGGCCCGATATGAAGAAGATGAGACGTACATGAAAATCCTCCCCGTTTCGGTTTTTAAGAAGAAATGGGAGGAGGGTGATTCGGCCAATCTCTCAAAGATCCTCCCCTTTCCCCTTTACGTCTATCACCCATTTAGAGAAAATCTCCGAAAATATCTCCTAAGTTTTGGGTAGTTGAAAATTCTAAATAAATTCCCGTTCCTTGTCGTTTTTACTGAATGTGCCGGTACAAAGATGAGGATGAACTGGTAGAAGAGCTATGTGTTCACGATGAACAAGTAGAAGCAAAGATGAACCGGTAGAAAGATGTTCTGATTGGACAGAACCTCGATGAACATGTACAAAAAAAAGATCAATGAACTGGTATAAGCCCATTCTGTTCAACGATGAACCGGTACAAGCTCTGTTTTAATGCCTGGTGAATCGGCACAAGTCCTGCAGGTACAATATGGCTTTCTCTGCCTTTTTTGCCGCGGCGCCCCTTGTTCGATGTCTGGCTTCTCGAGCTCACTTCCTCAGCACCCACAAAGTATTCTATTGAATCAAAAGTATCATTCTTACACCAGCTTACCTGAAAACACACAGTTTCCTCACAAAACACAAACTCGACTAAAACAAAACATATAATTAACGAGAAAAGCTAAACTGATAGGTTTCAGACATAAAATTATGCAAAATTGGGTACACAACCCCCAACTTCTACTTTGCGAGTCTCTAGCACACAGAAACCACAAATAAATTTTAATCACTAAAAACCATTTTCGTAGTTGATCTCGCTTGCATTTAGCATATGCAATAAGCCGTTAAACCACAAGGTTACCCCTAGTGGACGGTGATGAAAATCACAAGACTCACCAGCCGTTGATTCGAATCACCTTTCAAATTCGTACCATTTGGGTCCCCGGCAATGTTGCCAAAAATGCTTCTCCTTAGGTATGGTCGTGTGTGAAATTGCTTCCCAGGCATAGGACATTCTATCGTGTAGTAACTCGGAAAACACCTAGGCCGTCTCCTCAAGGAAACAAGCAAAAATTTGAATGGTGATATGATTCAAAAGAAGCAAACTTCTTTTGATTTCAAACCTGGTGATGATTGGTTAATACTAAGAAATACTACTAAGATAAATCAGCTAAGCTTTGGATTTTATCCCATTGTGAAAAGGATTCTTGACCTAATTTAAAACATATCCAAGATCGTAATCAACCAAGCTTTGACGAAAAATATTTAACCAAGTTTGAACTTTGGAAAATGTGTTTTGATGGTAAAAGTAATTAATCAATGAATTGGCATCATGCTCATTGCAGGGACTCCAAGTGTCACTCATGCCCGAAATTCAATTCTCAAAGGTTAACCGAGGATGTTTAGAAATAACTCATCAGTTCAAAATCAATTACTTCAGTCGACAAAATAACACTAACCATTGATACCCAACTTAGGATCAAAATCACCCACTCAGGGATGAGAATTCATCCTCCGATTATGCCGCAATTAGACAACTCAGGCATATCGCGCGTTGAATTTCAAGCAAATATGAATGAGACATCAATTGAGTGGAAATAAAAATTAAATCCAATACTTTTTATCTAAAAGAAAAACTAAATATTATTACCAGAGTAAAAATCGGAAGTGCTCTGTATTTGGGCTAGAAGAAAAACCCTTCTCAGAAAAAGAGCTAGCAAAACCACTAAAGGCCCGATATGAAGAAGATGAGACGTACATGAAAATCCTCCCCGTTTCGGTTTTTAAGAAGAAATGGGAGGAGGGTGATTCGGCCAATCTCTCAAAGATCCTCCCCTTTCCCCTTTACGTCTATCACCCATTTAGAGAAAATCTCCGAAAATATCTCCTAAGTTTTGGGTAGTTGAAAATTCTAAATAAATTCCCGTTCCTTGTCGTTTTTACTGAATGTGCCGGTACAAAGATGAGGATGAACTGGTAGAAGAGCTATGTGTTCACGATGAACAAGTAGAAGCAAAGATGAACCGGTAGAAAGATGTTCTGATTGGACAGAACCTCGATGAACATGTACAAAAAAAAGATCAATGAACTGGTATAAGCCCATTCTGTTCAACGATGAACCGGTACAAGCTCTGTTTTAATGCCTGGTGAATCGGCACAAGGTCCTGCAGGTACAATATGGCTTTCTCTGCCTTTTTTGCCGCGGCGCCCCTTGTTCGATGTCTGGCTTCTCGAGCTCACTTCCTCAGCACCCACAAAGTATTATATTGAATCAAAAGTATCATTCTTACACCAGCTTACCTGAAAACACACAGTTTCCTCACAAAACACAAACTCGACTAAAACAAAACATATAATTAACGAGAAAAGCTAAACTGATAGGTTTCAGACATAAAATTATGCAAAATTGGGTACACAACCCCCAACTTCTACTTTGCGAGTCTCTAGCACACAGAAACCACAAATAAATTTTAATCACTAAAAACCATTTTCGTAGTTGATCTCGCTTGCATTTAGCATATGCAATAAGCCGTTAAACCACAAGGTTACCCCTAGTGGACGGTGATGAAAATCACAAGACTCACCAGCCGTTGATTCGAATCACCTTTCAAATTCGTACCATTTGGGTCCCCGGCAATGTTGCCAAAAATGCTTCTCCTTAGGTATGGTCGTGTGTGAAATTGCTTCCCAGGCATAGGACATTCTATCGTGTAGTAACTCGGAAAACACCTAGGCCGTCTCCTCAAGGAAACAAGCAAAAATTTGAATGGTGATATGATTCAAAAGAAGCAAACTTCTTTTGATTTCAAACCTGGTGATGATTGGTTAATACTAAGAAATACTACTAAGATAAATCAGCTAAGCTTTGGATTTTATCCCATTGTGAAAAGGATTCTTGACCTAATTTAAAACATATCCAAGATCGTAATCAACCAAGCTTTGACGAAAAATATTTAACCAAGTTTGAACTTTGGAAAATGTGTTTTGATGGTAAAAGTAATTAATCAATGAATTGGCATCATGCTCATTGCAGGGACTCCAAGTGTCACTCATGCCCGAAATTCAATTCTCAAAGGTTAACCGAGGATGTTTAGAAATAACTCATCAGTTCAAAATCAATTACTTCAGTCGACAAAATAACACTAACCATTGATACCCAACTTAGGATCAAAATCACCCACTCAGGGATGAGAATTCATCCTCCGATTATGCCGCAATTAGACAACTCAGGCATATCGCGCGTTGAATTTCAAGCAAATATGAATGAGACATCAATTGAGTGGAAATAAAAATTAAATCCAATACTTTTTATCTAAAAGAAAAACTAAATATTATTACCAGAGTAAAAATCGGAAGTGCCCTGTATTTGGGCTAGAAGAAAAACCCTTCTCAGAAAAAGAGCTAGCAAAACCACTAAAGGCCCGATATGAAGAAGATGAGACGTACATGAAAATCCTCCCCGTTTCGGTTTTTAAGAAGAAATGGGAGGAGGGTGATTCGGCCAATCTCTCAAAGATCCTCCCCTTTCCCCTTTACGTCTATCACCCATTTAGAGAAAATCTCCGAAAATATCTCCTAAGTTTTGGGTAGTTGAAAATTCTAAATAAATTCCCGTTCCTTGTCGTTTTTACTGAATGTGCCGGTACAAAGATGAGGATGAACTGGTAGAAGAGCTATGTGTTCACGATGAACAAGTAGAAGCAAAGATGAACCGGTAGAAAGATGTTCTGATTGGACAGAACCTCGATGAACATGTACAAAAAAAAGATCAATGAACTGGTATAAGCCCATTCTGTTCAACGATGAACCGGTACAAGCTCTGTTTTAATGCCTGGTGAATCGGCACAAGGTCCTGCAGGTACAATATGGCTTTCTCTGCCTTTTTTGCCGCGGCGCCCCTTGTTCGATGTCTGGCTTCTCGAGCTCACTTCCTCAGCACCCACAAAGTATTATATTGAATCAAAAGTATCATTCTTACACCAGCTTACCTGAAAACACACAGTTTCCTCACAAAACACAAACTCGACTAAAACAAAACATATAATTAACGAGAAAAGCTAAACTGATAGGTTTCAGACATAAAATTATGCAAAATTGGGTACACAACCCCCAACTTCTACTTTGCGAGTCTCTAGCACACCGAAACCACAAATAAATTTTAATCACTAAAAACCATTTTCGTAGTTGATCTCGCTTGCATTTAGCATATGCAATAAGCCGTTAAACCACAAGGTTACCCCTAGTGGACGGTGATGAAAATCACAAGACTCACCAGCCGTTGATTCGAATCACCTTTCAAATTCGTACCATTTGGGTCCCCGGCAATGTTGCCAAAAATGCTTCTCCTTAGGTATGGTCGTGTGTGAAATTGCTTCCCAGGCATAGGACATTCTATCGTGTAGTAACTCGGAAAACACCTAGGCCGTCTCCTCAAGGAAACAAGCAAAAATTTGAATGGTGATATGATTCAAAAGAAGCAAACTTCTTTGGATTTCAAACCTGGTGATGATTGGTTAATACTAAGAAATACTACTAAGATAAATCAGCTAAGCTTTGGATTTTATCCCATTGTGAAAAGGATTCTTGACCTAATTTAAAACATATCCAAGATCGTAATCAACCAAGCTTTGACGAAAAATATTTAACCAAGTTTGAACTTTGGAAAATGTGTTTTGATGGTAAAAGTAATTAATCAATGAATTGGCATCATGCTCATTGCAGGGACTCCAAGTGTCACTCATGCCCGAAATTCAATTCTCAAAGGTTAACCGAGGATGTTTAGAAATAACTCATCAGTTCAAAATCAATTACTTCAGTCGACAAAATAACACTAACCATTGATACCCAACTTAGGATCAAAATCACCCACTCAGGGATGAGAATTCATCCTCCGATTATGCCGCAATTAGACAACTCAGGCATATCGCGCGTTGAATTTCAAGCAAATATGAATGAGACATCAATTGAGTGGAAATAAAAATTAAATCCAATACTTTTTATCTAAAAGAAAAACTAAATATTATTACCAGAGTAAAAATCGGAAGTGCCCTGTATTTGGGCTAGAAGAAAAACCCTTCTCAGAAAAAGAGCTAGCAAAACCACTAAAGGCCCGATATGAAGAAGATGAGACGTACATGAAAATCCTCCCCGTTTCGGTTTTTAAGAAGAAATGGGAGGAGGGTGATTCGGCCAATCTCTCAAAGATCCTCCCCTTTCCCCTTTACGTCTATCACCCATTTAGAGAAAATCTCCGAAAATATCTCCTAAGTTTTGGGTAGTTGAAAATTCTAAATAAATTCCCGTTCCTTGTCGTTTTTACTGAATGTGCCGGTACAAAGATGAGGATGAACTGGTAGAAGAGCTATGTGTTCACGATGAACAAGTAGAAGCAAAGATGAACCGGTAGAAAGATGTTCTGATTGGACAGAACCTCGATGAACATGTACAAAAAAAAGATCAATGAACTGGTATAAGCCCATTCTGTTCAACGATGAACCGGTACAAGCTCTGTTTTAATGCCTGGTGAATCGGCACAAGTCCTGCAGGTACAATATGGCTTTCTCTGCCTTTTTTGCCGCGGCGCCCCTTGTTCGATGTCTGGCTTCTCGAGCTCACTTCCTCAGCACCCACAAAGTATTCTATTGAATCAAAAGTATCATTCTTACACCAGCTTACCTGAAAACACACAGTTTCCTCACAAAACACAAACTCGACTAAAACAAAACATATAATTAACGAGAAAAGCTAAACTTATAGGTTTCAGACATAAAATTATGCAAAATTGGGTACACAACCCCCAACTTCTACTTTGCGAGTCTCTAGCACACAGAAACCACAAATAAATTTTAATCACTAAAAACCATTTTCGTAGTTGATCTCGCTTGCATTTAGCATATGCAATAAGCCGTTAAACCACAAGGTTACCCCTAGTGGACGGTGATGAAAATCACAAGACTCACCAGCCGTTGATTCGAATCACCATTCAAATTCGTACCATTTGGGTCCCCGGCAATGTTGCCAAAAATGCTTCTCCTTAGGTATGGTCGTGTGTGAAATTGCTTCCCAGGCATAGGACATTCTATCGTGTAGTAACTCGGAAAACACCTAGGCCGTCTCCTCAAGGAAACAAGCAAAAATTTGAATGGTGATATGATTCAAAAGAAGCAAACTTCTTTTGATTTCAAACCTGGTGATGATTGGTTAATACTAAGAAATACTACTAAGATAAATCAGCTAAGCTTTGGATTTTATCCCATTGTGAAAAGGATTCTTGACCTAATTTAAAACATATCCAAGATCGTAATCAACCAAGCTTTGACGAAAAATATTTAACCAAGTTTGAACTTTGGAAAATGTGTTTTGATGGTAAAAGTAATTAATCAATGAATTGGCATCATGCTCATTGCAGGGACTCCAAGTGTCACTCATGCCCGAAATTCAATTCTCAAAGGTTAACCGAGGATGTTTAGAAATAACTCATCAGTTCAAAATCAATTACTTCAGTCGACAAAATAACACTAACCATTGATACCCAACTTAGGATCAAAATCACCCACTCAGGGATGAGAATTCATCCTCCGATTATGCCGCAATTAGACAACTCAGGCATATCGCGCGTTGAATTTCAAGCAAATATGAATGAGACATCAATTGAGTGGAAATAAAAATTAAATCCAATACTTTTTATCTAAAAGAAAAACTAAATATTATTACCAGAGTAAAAATCGGAAGTGCCCTGTATTTGGGCTAGAAGAAAAACCCTTCTCAGAAAAAGAGCTAGCAAAACCACTAAAGGCCCGATATGAAGAAGATGAGACGTACATGAAAATCCTCCCCGTTTCGGTTTTTAAGAAGAAATGGGAGGAGGGTGATTCGGCCAATCTCTCAAAGATCCTCCCCTTTCCCCTTTACGTCTATCACCCATTTAGAGAAAATCTCCGAAAATATCTCCTAAGTTTTGGGTAGTTGAAAATTCTAAATAAATTCCCGTTCCTTGTCGTTTTTACTGAATGTGCCGGTACAAAGATGAGGATGAACTGGTAGAAGAGCTATGTGTTCACGATGAACAAGTAGAAGCAAAGATGAACCGGTAGAAAGATGTTCTGATTGGACAGAACCTCGATGAACATGTACAAAAAAAAGATCAATGAACTGGTATAAGCCCATTCTGTTCAACGATGAACCGGTACAAGCTCTGTTTTAATGCCTGGTGAATCGGCACAAGGTCCTGCAGGTACAATATGGCTTTCTCTGCCTTTTTTGCCGCGGCGCCCCTTGTTCGATGTCTGGCTTCTCGAGCTCACTTCCTCAGCACCCACAAAGTATTATATTGAATCAAAAGTATCATTCTTACACCAGCTTACCTGAAAACACACAGTTTCCTCACAAAACACAAACTCGACTAAAACAAAACATATAATTAACGAGAAAAGCTAAACTGATAGGTTTCAGACATAAAATTATGCAAAATTGGGTACACAACCCCCAACTTCTACTTTGCGAGTCTCTAGCACACCGAAACCACAAATAAATTTTAATCACTAAAAACCATTTTCGTAGTTGATCTCGCTTGCATTTAGCATATGCAATAAGCCGTTAAACCACAAGGTTACCCCTAGTGGACGGTGATGAAAATCACAAGACTCACCAGCCGTTGATTCGAATCACCTTTCAAATTCGTACCATTTGGGTCCCCGGCAATGTTGCCAAAAATGCTTCTCCTTAGGTATGGTCGTGTGTGAAATTGCTTCCCGGGCATAGGACATTCTATCGTGTAGTAACTCGGAAAACACCTAGGCCGTCTCCTCAAGGAAACAAGCAAAAATTTGAATGGTGATATGATTCAAAAGAAGCAAACTTCTTTTGATTTCAAACCTGGTGATGATTGGTTAATACTAAGAAATACTACTAAGATAAATCAGCTAAGCTTTGGATTTTATCCCATTGTGAAAAGGATTCTTGACCTAATTTAAAACATATCCAAGATCGTAATCAACCAAGCTTTGACGAAAAATATTTAACCAAGTTTGAACTTTGGAAAATGTGTTTTGATGGTTAAAGTAATTAATCAATGAATTGGCATCATGCTCATTGCAGGGACTCCAAGTGTCACTCATGCCCGAAATTCAATTCTCAAAGGTTAACCGAGGATGTTTAGAAATAACTCATCAGTTCAAAATCAATTACTTCAGTCGACAAAATAACACTAACCATTGATACCCAACTTAGGATCAAAATCACCCACTCAGGGATGAGAATTCATCCTCCGATTATGCCGCAATTAGACAACTCAGGCATATCGCGCGTTGAATTTCAAGCAAATATGAATGAGACATCAATTGAGTGGAAATAAAAATTAAATCCAATACTTTTTATCTAAAAGAAAAACTAAATATTATTACCAGAGTAAAAATCGGAAGTGCTCTGTATTTGGGCTAGAAGAAAAACCCTTCTCAGAAAAAGAGCTAGCAAAACCACTAAAGGCCCGATATGAAGAAGATGAGACGTACATGAAAATCCTCCCCGTTTCGGTTTTTAAGAAGAAATGGGAGGAGGGTGATTCGGCCAATCTCTCAAAGATCCTCCCCTTTCCCCTTTACGTCTATCACCCATTTAGAGAAAATCTCCGAAAATATCTCCTAAGTTTTGGGTAGTTGAAAATTCTAAATAAATTCCCGTTCCTTGTCGTTTTTACTGAATGTGCCGGTACAAAGATGAGGATGAACTGGTAGAAGAGCTATGTGTTCACGATGAACAAGTAGAAGCAAAGATGAACCGGTAGAAAGATGTTCTGATTGGACAGAACCTCGATGAACATGTACAAAAAAAAGATCAATGAACTGGTATAAGCCCATTCTGTTCAACGATGAACCGGTACAAGCTCTGTTTTAATGCCTGGTGAATCGGCACAAGTCCTGCAGGTACAATATGGCTTTCTCTGCCTTTTTTGCCGCGGCGCCCCTTGTTCGATGTCTGGCTTCTCGAGCTCACTTCCTCAGCACCCACAAAGTATTCTATTGAATCAAAAGTATCATTCTTACACCAGCTTACCTGAAAACACACAGTTTCCTCACAAAACACAAACTCGACTAAAACAAAACATATAATTAACGAGAAAAGCTAAACTGATAGGTTTCAGACATAAAATTATGCAAAATTGGGTACACAACCCCCAACTTCTACTTTGCGAGTCTCTAGCACACAGAAACCACAAATAAATTTTAATCACTAAAAACCATTTTCGTAGTTGATCTCGCTTGCATTTAGCATATGCAATAAGCCGTTAAACCACAAGGTTACCCCTAGTGGACGGTGATGAAAATCACAAGACTCACCAGCCGTTGATTCGAATCACCTTTCAAATTCGTACCATTTGGGTCCCCGGCAATGTTGCCAAAAATGCTTCTCCTTAGGTATGGTCGTGTGTGAAATTGCTTCCCAGGCATAGGACATTCTATCGTGTAGTAACTCGGAAAACACCTAGGCCGTCTCCTCAAGGAAACAAGCAAAAATTTGAATGGTGATATGATTCAAAAGAAGCAAACTTCTTTGGATTTCAAACCTGGTGATGATTGGTTAATACTAAGAAATACTACTAAGATAAATCAGCTAAGCTTTGGATTTTATCCCATTGTGAAAAGGATTCTTGACCTAATTTAAAACATATCCAAGATCGTAATCAACCAAGCTTTGACGAAAAATATTTAACCAAGTTTGAACTTTGGAAAATGTGTTTTGATGGTAAAAGTAATTAATCAATGAATTGGCATCATGCTCATTGCAGGGACTCCAAGTGTCACTCATGCCCGAAATTCAATTCTCAAAGGTTAACCGAGGATGTTTAGAAATAACTCATCAGTTCAAAATCAATTACTTCAGTCGACAAAATAACACTAACCATTGATACCCAACTTAGGATCAAAATCACCCACTCAGGGATGAGAATTCATCCTCCGATTATGCCGCAATTAGACAACTCAGGCATATCGCGCGTTGAATTTCAAGCAAATATGAATGAGACATCAATTGAGTGGAAATAAAAATTAAATCCAATACTTTTTATCTAAAAGAAAAACTAAATATTATTACCAGAGTAAAAATCGGAAGTGCTCTGTATTTGGGCTAGAAGAAAAACCCTTCTCAGAAAAAGAGCTAGCAAAACCACTAAAGGCCCGATATGAAGAAGATGAGACGTACATGAAAATCCTCCCCGTTTCGGTTTTTAAGAAGAAATGGGAGGAGGGTGATTCGGCCAATCTCTCAAAGATCCTCCCCTTTCCCCTTTACGTCTATCACCCATTTAGAGAAAATCTCCGAAAATATCTCCTAAGTTTTGGGTAGTTGAAAATTCTAAATAAATTCCCGTTCCTTGTCGTTTTTACTGAATGTGCCGGTACAAAGATGAGGATGAACTGGTAGAAGAGCTATGTGTTCACGATGAACAAGTAGAAGCAAAGATGAACCGGTAGAAAGATGTTCTGATTGGACAGAACCTCGATGAACATGTACAAAAAAAAGATCAATGAACTGGTATAAGCCCATTCTGTTCAACGATGAACCGGTACAAGCTCTGTTTTAATGCCTGGTGAATCGGCACAAGTCCTGCAGGTACAATATGGCTTTCTCTGCCTTTTTTGCCGCGGCGCCCCTTGTTCGATGTCTGGCTTCTCGAGCTCACTTCCTCAGCACCCACAAAGTATTCTATTGAATCAAAAGTATCATTCTTACACCAGCTTACCTGAAAACACACAGTTTCCTCACAAAACACAAACTCGACTAAAACAAAACATATAATTAACGAGAAAAGCTAAACTGATAGGTTTCAGACATAAAATTATGCAAAATTGGGTACACAACCCCAAACTTCTACTTTGCGAGTCTCTAGCACACAGAAACCACAAATAAATTTTAATCACTAAAAACCATTTTCGTAGTTGATCTCGCTTGCATTTAGCATATGCAATAAGCCGTTAAACCACAAGGTTACCCCTAGTGGACGGTGATGAAAATCACAAGACTCACCAGCCGTTGATTCGAATCACCTTTCAAATTCGTACCATTTGGGTCCCCGGCAATGTTGCCAAAAATGCTTCTCCTTAGGTATGGTCGTGTGTGAAATTGCTTCCCAGGCATAGGACATTCTATCGTGTAGTAACTCGGAAAACACCTAGGCCGTCTCCTCAAGGAAACAAGCAAAAATTTGAATGGTGATATGATTCAAAAGAAGCAAACTTCTTTGGATTTCAAACCTGGTGATGATTGGTTAATACTAAGAAATACTACTAAGATAAATCAGCTAAGCTTTGGATTTTATCCCATTGTGAAAAGGATTCTTGACCTAATTTAAAACATATCCAAGATCGTAATCAACCAAGCTTTGACGAAAAATATTTAACCAAGTTTGAACTTTGGAAAATGTGTTTTGATGGTAAAAGTAATTAATCAATGAATTGGCATCATGCTCATTGCAGGGACTCCAAGTGTCACTCATGCCCGAAATTCAATTCTCAAAGGTTAACCGAGGATGTTTAGAAATAACTCATCAGTTCAAAATCAATTACTTCAGTCGACAAAATAACACTAACCATTGATACCCAACTTAGGATCAAAATCACCCACTCAGGGATGAGAATTCATCCTCCGATTATGCCGCAATTAGACAACTCAGGCATATCGCGCGTTGAATTTCAAGCAAATATGAATGAGACATCAATTGAGTGGAAATAAAAATTAAATCCAATACTTTTTATCTAAAAGAAAAACTAAATATTATTACCAGAGTAAAAATCGGAAGTGCTCTGTATTTGGGCTAGAAGAAAAACCCTTCTCAGAAAAAGAGCTAGCAAAACCACTAAAGGCCCGATATGAAGAAGATGAGACGTACATGAAAATCCTCCCCGTTTCGGTTTTTAAGAAGAAATGGGAGGAGGGTGATTCGGCCAATCTCTCAAAGATCCTCCCCTTTCCCCTTTACGTCTATCACCCATTTAGAGAAAATCTCCGAAAATATCTCCTAAGTTTTGGGTAGTTGAAAATTCTAAATAAATTCCCGTTCCTTGTCGTTTTTACTGAATGTGCCGGTACAAAGATGAGGATGAACTGGTAGAAGAGCTATGTGTTCACGATGAACAAGTAGAAGCAAAGATGAACCGGTAGAAAGATGTTCTGATTGGACAGAACCTCGATGAACATGTACAAAAAAAAGATCAATGAACTGGTATAAGCCCATTCTGTTCAACGATGAACCGGTACAAGCTCTGTTTTAATGCCTGGTGAATCGGCACAAGTCCTGCAGGTACAATATGGCTTTCTCTGCCTTTTTTGCCGCGGCGCCCCTTGTTCGATGTCTGGCTTCTCGAGCTCACTTCCTCAGCACCCACAAAGTATTCTATTGAATCAAAAGTATCATTCTTACACCAGCTTACCTGAAAACACACAGTTTCCTCACAAAACACAAACTCGACTAAAACAAAACATATAATTAACGAGAAAAGCTAAACTGATAGGTTTCAGACATAAAATTATGCAAAATTGGGTACACAACCCCCAACTTCTACTTTGCGAGTCTCTAGCACACAGAAACCACAAATAAATTTTAATCACTAAAAACCATTTTCGTAGTTGATCTCGCTTGCATTTAGCATATGCAATAAGCCGTTAAACCACAAGGTTACCCCTAGTGGACGGTGATGAAAATCACAAGACTCACCAGCCGTTGATTCGAATCACCTTTCAAATTCGTACCATTTGGGTCCCCGGCAATGTTGCCAAAAATGCTTCTCCTTAGGTATGGTCGTGTGTGAAATTGCTTCCCAGGCATAGGACATTCTATCGTGTAGTAACTCGGAAAACACCTAGGCCGTCTCCTCAAGGAAACAAGCAAAAATTTGAATGGTGATATGATTCAAAAGAAGCAAACTTCTTTGGATTTCAAACCTGGTGATGATTGGTTAATACTAAGAAATACTACTAAGATAAATCAGCTAAGCTTTGGATTTTATCCCATTGTGAAAAGGATTCTTGACCTAATTTAAAACATATCCAAGATCGTAATCAACCAAGCTTTGACGAAAAATATTTAACCAAGTTTGAACTTTGGAAAATGTGTTTTGATGGTAAAAGTAATTAATCAATGAATTGGCATCATGCTCATTGCAGGGACTCCAAGTGTCACTCATGCCCGAAATTCAATTCTCAAAGGTTAACCGAGGATGTTTAGAAATAACTCATCAGTTCAAAATCAATTACTTCAGTCGACAAAATAACACTAACCATTGATACCCAACTTAGGATCAAAATCACCCACTCAGGGATGAGAATTCATCCTCCGATTATGCCGCAATTAGACAACTCAGGCATATCGCGCGTTGAATTTCAAGCAAATATGAATGAGACATCAATTGAGTGGAAATAAAAATTAAATCCAATACTTTTTATCTAAAAGAAAAACTAAATATTATTACCAGAGTAAAAATCGGAAGTGCTCTGTATTTGGGCTAGAAGAAAAACCCTTCTCAGAAAAAGAGCTAGCAAAACCACTAAAGGCCCGATATGAAGAAGATGAGACGTACATGAAAATCCTCCCCGTTTCGGTTTTTAAGAAGAAATGGGAGGAGGGTGATTCGGCCAATCTCTCAAAGATCCTCCCCTTTCCCCTTTACGTCTATCACCCATTTAGAGAAAATCTCCGAAAATATCTCCTAAGTTTTGGGTAGTTGAAAATTCTAAATAAATTCCCGTTCCTTGTCGTTTTTACTGAATGTGCCGGTACAAAGATGAGGATGAACTGGTAGAAGAGCTATGTGTTCACGATGAACAAGTAGAAGCAAAGATGAACCGGTAGAAAGATGTTCTGATTGGACAGAACCTCGATGAACATGTACAAAAAAAAGATCAATGAACTGGTATAAGCCCATTCTGTTCAACGATGAACCGGTACAAGCTCTGTTTTAATGCCTGGTGAATCGGCACAAGTCCTGCAGGTACAATATGGCTTTCTCTGCCTTTTTTGCCGCGGCGCCCCTTGTTCGATGTCTGGCTTCTCGAGCTCACTTCCTCAGCACCCACAAAGTATTCTATTGAATCAAAAGTATCATTCTTACACCAGCTTACCTGAAAACACACAGTTTCCTCACAAAACACAAACTCGACTAAAACAAAACATATAATTAACGAGAAAAGCTAAACTGATAGGTTTCAGACATAAAATTATGCAAAATTGGGTACACAACCCCCAACTTCTACTTTGCGAGTCTCTAGCACACAGAAACCACAAATAAATTTTAATCACTAAAAACCATTTTCGTAGTTGATCTCGCTTGCATTTAGCATATGCAATAAGCCGTTAAACCACAAGGTTACCCCTAGTGGACGGTGATGAAAATCACAAGACTCACCAGCCGTTGATTCGAATCACCTTTCAAATTCGTACCATTTGGGTCCCCGGCAATGTTGCCAAAAATGCTTCTCCTTAGGTATGGTCGTGTGTGAAATTGCTTCCCAGGCATAGGACATTCTATCGTGTAGTAACTCGGAAAACACCTAGGCCGTCTCCTCAAGGAAACAAGCAAAAATTTGAATGGTGATATGATTCAAAAGAAGCAAACTTCTTTGGATTTCAAACCTGGTGATGATTGGTTAATACTAAGAAATACTACTAAGATAAATCAGCTAAGCTTTGGATTTTATCCCATTGTGAAAAGGATTCTTGACCTAATTTAAAACATATCCAAGATCGTAATCAACCAAGCTTTGACGAAAAATATTTAACCAAGTTTGAACTTTGGAAAATGTGTTTTGATGGTAAAAGTAATTAATCAATGAATTGGCATCATGCTCATTGCAGGGACTCCAAGTGTCACTCATGCCCGAAATTCAATTCTCAAAGGTTAACCGAGGATGTTTAGAAATAACTCATCAGTTCAAAATCAATTACTTCAGTCGACAAAATAACACTAACCATTGATACCCAACTTAGGATCAAAATCACCCACTCAGGGATGAGAATTCATCCTCCGATTATGCCGCAATTAGACAACTCAGGCATATCGCGCGTTGAATTTCAAGCAAATATGAATGAGACATCAATTGAGTGGAAATAAAAATTAAATCCAATACTTTTTATCTAAAAGAAAAACTAAATATTATTACCAGAGTAAAAATCGGAAGTGCTCTGTATTTGGGCTAGAAGAAAAACCCTTCTCAGAAAAAGAGCTAGCAAAACCACTAAAGGCCCGATATGAAGAAGATGAGACGTACATGAAAATCCTCCCCGTTTCGGTTTTTAAGAAGAAATGGGAGGAGGGTGATTCGGCCAATCTCTCAAAGATCCTCCCCTTTCCCCTTTACGTCTATCACCCATTTAGAGAAAATCTCCGAAAATATCTCCTAAGTTTTGGGTAGTTGAAAATTCTAAATAAATTCCCGTTCCTTGTCGTTTTTACTGAATGTGCCGGTACAAAGATGAGGATGAACTGGTAGAAGAGCTATGTGTTCACGATGAACAAGTAGAAGCAAAGATGAACCGGTAGAAAGATGTTCTGATTGGACAGAACCTCGATGAACATGTACAAAAAAAAGATCAATGAACTGGTATAAGCCCATTCTGTTCAACGATGAACCGGTACAAGCTCTGTTTTAATGCCTGGTGAATCGGCACAAGTCCTGCAGGTACAATATGGCTTTCTCTGCCTTTTTTGCCGCGGCGCCCCTTGTTCGATGTCTGGCTTCTCGAGCTCACTTCCTCAGCACCCACAAAGTATTCTATTGAATCAAAAGTATCATTCTTACACCAGCTTACCTGAAAACACACAGTTTCCTCACAAAACACAAACTCGACTAAAACAAAACATATAATTAACGAGAAAAGCTAAACTGATAGGTTTCAGACATAAAATTATGCAAAATTGGGTACACAACCCCCAACTTCTACTTTGCGAGTCTCTAGCACACAGAAACCACAAATAAATTTTAATCACTAAAAACCATTTTCGTAGTTGATCTCGCTTGCATTTAGCATATGCAATAAGCCGTTAAACCACAAGGTTACCCCTAGTGGACGGTGATGAAAATCACAAGACTCACCAGCCGTTGATTCGAATCACCTTTCAAATTCGTACCATTTGGGTCCCCGGCAATGTTGCCAAAAATGCTTCTCCTTAGGTATGGTCGTGTGTGAAATTGCTTCCCAGGCATAGGACATTCTATCGTGTAGTAACTCGGAAAACACCTAGGCCGTCTCCTCAAGGAAACAAGCAAAAATTTGAATGGTGATATGATTCAAAAGAAGAAAACTTCTTTGGATTTCAAACCTGGTGATGATTGGTTAATACTAAGAAATACTACTAAGATAAATCAGCTAAGCTTTGGATTTTATCCCATTGTGAAAAGGATTCTTGACCTAATTTAAAACATATCCAAGATCGTAATCAACCAAGCTTTGACGAAAAATATTTAACCAAGTTTGAACTTTGGAAAATGTGTTTTGATGGTAAAAGTAATTAATCAATGAATTGGCATCATGCTCATTGCAGGGACTCCAAGTGTCACTCATGCCCGAAATTCAATTCTCAAAGGTTAACCGAGGATGTTTAGAAATAACTCATCAGTTCAAAATCAATTACTTCAGTCGACAAAATAACACTAACCATTGA
Source organism: Ilex aquifolium (assembly GCA_951799425.1). Classification (NCBI taxonomy): domain Eukaryota; kingdom Viridiplantae; phylum Streptophyta; class Magnoliopsida; order Aquifoliales; family Aquifoliaceae; genus Ilex; species Ilex aquifolium. The sequence continues at coordinate 24,945,248 of OX637400.1, forward strand.
TACCCAACTTAGGATCAAAATCACCCACTCAGGGATGAGAATTCATCCTCCGATTATGCCGCAATTAGACAACTCAGGCATATCGCGCGTTGAATTTCAAGCAAATATGAATGAGACATCAATTGAGTGGAAATAAAAATTAAATCCAATACTTTTTATCTAAAAGAAAAACTAAATATTATTACCAGAGTAAAAATCGGAAGTGCTCTGTATTTGGGCTAGAAGAAAAACCCTTCTCAGAAAAAGAGCTAGCAAAACCACTAAAGGCCCGATATGAAAAAGATGAGACGTACATGAAAATCCTCCCCGTTTCGGTTTTTAAGAAGAAATGGGAGGAGGGTGATTCGGCCAATCTCTCAAAGATCCTCCCCTTTCCCCTTTACGTCTATCACCCATTTAGAGAAAATCTCCGAAAATATCTCCTAAGTTTTGGGTAGTTGAAAATTCTAAATAAATTCTCGTTCCTTGTCGTTTTTACTGAATGTGCCGGTACAAAGATGAGGATGAACTGGTAGAAGAGCTATGTGTTCACGATGAACAAGTAGAAGCAAAGATGAACCGGTAGAAAGATGTTCTGATTGGACAGAACCTCGATGAACATGTACAAAAAAAAGATCAATGAACTGGTATAAGCCCATTCTGTTCAACGATGAACCGGTACAAGCTCTGTTTTAATGCCTGGTGAATCGGCACAAGTCCTGCAGGTACAATATGGCTTTCTCTGCCTTTTTTGCCGCGGCGCCCCTTGTTCGATGTCTGGCTTCTCGAGCTCACTTCCTCAGCACCCACAAAGTATTCTATTGAATCAAAAGTATCATTCTTACACCAGCTTACCTGAAAACACACAGTTTCCTCACAAAACACAAACTCGACTAAAACAAAACATATAATTAACGAGAAAAGCTAAACTGATAGGTTTCAGACATAAAATTATGCAAAATTGGGTACACAACCCCCAACTTCTACTTTGCGAGTCTCTAGCACACAGAAACCACAAATAAATTTTAATCACTAAAAACCATTTTCGTAGTTGATCTCGCTTGCATTTAGCATATGCAATAAGCCGTTAAACCACAAGGTTACCCCTAGTGGACGGTGATGAAAATCACAAGACTCACCAGCCGTTGATTCGAATCACCTTTCAAATTCGTACCATTTGGGTCCCCGGCAATGTTGCCAAAAATGCTTCTCCTTAGGTATGGTCGTGTGTGAAATTGCTTCCCAGGCATAGGACATTCTATCGTGTAGTAACTCGGAAAACACCTAGGCCGTCTCCTCAAGGAAACAAGCAAAAATTTGAATGGTGATATGATTCAAAAGAAGAAAACTTCTTTGGATTTCAAACCTGGTGATGATTGGTTAATACTAAGAAATACTACTAAGATAAATCAGCTAAGCTTTGGATTTTATCCCATTGTGAAAAGGATTCTTGACCTAATTTAAAACATATCCAAGATCGTAATCAACCAAGCTTTGACGAAAAATATTTAACCAAGTTTGAACTTTGGAAAATGTGTTTTGATGGTAAAAGTAATTAATCAATGAATTGGCATCATGCTCATTGCAGGGACTCCAAGTGTCACTCATGCCCGAAATTCAATTCTCAAAGGTTAACCGAGGATGTTTAGAAATAACTCATCAGTTCAAAATCAATTACTTCAGTCGACAAAATAACACTAACCATTGATACCCAACTTAGGATCAAAATCACCCACTCAGGGATGAGAATTCATCCTCCGATTATGCCGCAATTAGACAACTCAGGCATATCGCGCGTTGAATTTCAAGCAAATATGAATGAGACATCAATTGAGTGGAAATAAAAATTAAATCCAATACTTTTTATCTAAAAGAAAAACTAAATATTATTACCAGAGTAAAAATCGGAAGTGCTCTGTATTTGGGCTAGAAGAAAAACCCTTCTCAGAAAAAGAGCTAGCAAAACCACTAAAGGCCCGATATGAAGAAGATGAGACGTACATGAAAATCCTCCCCGTTTCGGTTTTTAAGAAGAAATGGGAGGAGGGTGATTCGGCCAATCTCTCAAAGATCCTCCCCTTTCCCCTTTACGTCTATCACCCATTTAGAGAAAATCTCCGAAAATATCTCCTAAGTTTTGGGTAGTTGAAAATTCTAAATAAATTCCCGTTCCTTGTCGTTTTTACTGAATGTGCCGGTACAAAGATGAGGATGAACTGGTAGAAGAGCTATGTGTTCACGATGAACAAGTAGAAGCAAAGATGAACCGGTAGAAAGATGTTCTGATTGGACAGAACCTCGATGAACATGTACAAAAAAAAGATCAATGAACTGGTATAAGCCCATTCTGTTCAACGATGAACCGGTACAAGCTCTGTTTTAATGCCTGGTGAATCGGCACAAGTCCTGCAGGTACAATATGGCTTTCTCTGCCTTTTTTGCCGCGGCGCCCCTTGTTCGATGTCTGGCTTCTCGAGCTCACTTCCTCAGCACCCACAAAGTATTCTATTGAATCAAAAGTATCATTCTTACACCAGCTTACCTGAAAACACACAGTTTCCTCACAAAACACAAACTCGACTAAAACAAAACATATAATTAACGAGAAAAGCTAAACTGATAGGTTTCAGACATAAAATTATGCAAAATTGGGTACACAACCCCCAACTTCTACTTTGCGAGTCTCTAGCACACAGAAACCACAAATAAATTTTAATCACTAAAAACCATTTTCGTAGTTGATCTCGCTTGCATTTAGCATATGCAATAAGCCGTTAAACCACAAGGTTACCCCTAGTGGACGGTGATGAAAATCACAAGACTCACCAGCCGTTGATTCGAATCACCTTTCAAATTCGTACCATTTGGGTCCCCGGCAATGTTGCCAAAAATGCTTCTCCTTAGGTATGGTCGTGTGTGAAATTGCTTCCCAGGCATAGGACATTCTATCGTGTAGTAACTCGGAAAACACCTAGGCCGTCTCCTCAAGGAAACAAGCAAAAATTTGAATGGTGATATGATTCAAAAGAAGAAAACTTCTTTGGATTTCAAACCTGGTGATGATTGGTTAATACTAAGAAATACTACTAAGATAAATCAGCTAAGCTTTGGATTTTATCCCATTGTGAAAAGGATTCTTGACCTAATTTAAAACATATCCAAGATCGTAATCAACCAAGCTTTGACGAAAAATATTTAACCAAGTTTGAACTTTGGAAAATGTGTTTTGATGGTAAAAGTAATTAATCAATGAATTGGCATCATGCTCATTGCAGGGACTCCAAGTGTCACTCATGCCCGAAATTCAATTCTCAAAGGTTAACCGAGGATGTTTAGAAATAACTCATCAGTTCAAAATCAATTACTTCAGTCGACAAAATAACACTAACCATTGATACCCAACTTAGGATCAAAATCACCCACTCAGGGATGAGAATTCATCCTCCGATTATGCCGCAATTAGACAACTCAGGCATATCGCGCGTTGAATTTCAAGCAAATATGAATGAGACATCAATTGAGTGGAAATAAAAATTAAATCCAATACTTTTTATCTAAAAGAAAAACTAAATATTATTACCAGAGTAAAAATCGGAAGTGCTCTGTATTTGGGCTAGAAGAAAAACCCTTCTCAGAAAAAGAGCTAGCAAAACCACTAAAGGCCCGATATGAAGAAGATGAGACGTACATGAAAATCCTCCCCGTTTCGGTTTTTAAGAAGAAATGGGAGGAGGGTGATTCGGCCAATCTCTCAAAGATCCTCCCCTTTCCCCTTTACGTCTATCACCCATTTAGAGAAAATCTCCGAAAATATCTCCTAAGTTTTGGGTAGTTGAAAATTCTAAATAAATTCTCGTTCCTTGTCGTTTTTACTGAATGTGCCGGTACAAAGATGAGGATGAACTGGTAGAAGAGCTATGTGTTCACGATGAACAAGTAGAAGCAAAGATGAACCGGTAGAAAGATGTTCTGATTGGACAGAACCTCGATGAACATGTACAAAAAAAAGATCAATGAACTGGTATAAGCCCATTCTGTTCAACGATGAACCGGTACAAGCTCTGTTTTAATGCCTGGTGAATCGGCACAAGTCCTGCAGGTACAATATGGCTTTCTCTGCCTTTTTTGCCGCGGCGCCCCTTGTTCGATGTCTGGCTTCTCGAGCTCACTTCCTCAGCACCCACAAAGTATTCTATTGAATCAAAAGTATCATTCTTACACCAGCTTACCTGAAAACACACAGTTTCCTCACAAAACACAAACTCGACTAAAACAAAACATATAATTAACGAGAAAAGCTAAACTGATAGGTTTCAGACATAAAATTATGCAAAATTGGGTACACAACCCCCAACTTCTACTTTGCGAGTCTCTAGCACACAGAAACCACAAATAAATTTTAATCACTAAAAACCATTTTCGTAGTTGATCTCGCTTGCATTTAGCATATGCAATAAGCCGTTAAACCACAAGGTTACCCCTAGTGGACGGTGATGAAAATCACAAGACTCACCAGCCGTTGATTCGAATCACCTTTCAAATTCGTACCATTTGGGTCCCCGGCAATGTTGCCAAAAATGCTTCTCCTTAGGTATGGTCGTGTGTGAAATTGCTTCCCAGGCATAGGACATTCTATCGTGTAGTAACTCGGAAAACACCTAGGCCGTCTCCTCAAGGAAACAAGCAAAAATTTGAATGGTGATATGATTCAAAAGAAGAAAACTTCTTTGGATTTCAAACCTGGTGATGATTGGTTAATACTAAGAAATACTACTAAGATAAATCAGCTAAGCTTTGGATTTTATCCCATTGTGAAAAGGATTCTTGACCTAATTTAAAACATATCCAAGATCGTAATCAACCAAGCTTTGACGAAAAATATTTAACCAAGTTTGAACTTTGGAAAATGTGTTTTGATGGTAAAAGTAATTAATCAATGAATTGGCATCATGCTCATTGCAGGGACTCCAAGTGTCACTCATGCCCGAAATTCAATTCTCAAAGGTTAACCGAGGATGTTTAGAAATAACTCATCAGTTCAAAATCAATTACTTCAGTCGACAAAATAACACTAACCATTGATACCCAACTTAGGATCAAAATCACCCACTCAGGGATGAGAATTCATCCTCCGATTATGCCGCAATTAGACAACTCAGGCATATCGCGCGTTGAATTTCAAGCAAATATGAATGAGACATCAATTGAGTGGAAATAAAAATTAAATCCAATACTTTTTATCTAAAAGAAAAACTAAATATTATTACCAGAGTAAAAATCGGAAGTGCTCTGTATTTGGGCTAGAAGAAAAACCCTTCTCAGAAAAAGAGCTAGCAAAACCACTAAAGGCCCGATATGAAGAAGATGAGACGTACATGAAAATCCTCCCCGTTTCGGTTTTTAAGAAGAAATGGGAGGAGGGTGATTCGGCCAATCTCTCAAAGATCCTCCCCTTTCCCCTTTACGTCTATCACCCATTTAGAGAAAATCTCCGAAAATATCTCCTAAGTTTTGGGTAGTTGAAAATTCTAAATAAATTCCCGTTCCTTGTCGTTTTTACTGAATGTGCCGGTACAAAGATGAGGATGAACTGGTAGAAGAGCTATGTGTTCACGATGAACAAGTAGAAGCAAAGATGAACCGGTAGAAAGATGTTCTGATTGGACAGAACCTCGATGAACATGTACAAAAAAAAGATCAATGAACTGGTATAAGCCCATTCTGTTCAACGATGAACCGGTACAAGCTCTGTTTTAATGCCTGGTGAATCGGCACAAGTCCTGCAGGTACAATATGGCTTTCTCTGCCTTTTTTGCCGCGGCGCCCCTTGTTCGATGTCTGGCTTCTCGAGCTCACTTCCTCAGCACCCACAAAGTATTCTATTGAATCAAAAGTATCATTCTTACACCAGCTTACCTGAAAACACACAGTTTCCTCACAAAACACAAACTCGACTAAAACAAAACATATAATTAACGAGAAAAGCTAAACTGATAGGTTTCAGACATAAAATTATGCAAAATTGGGTACACAACCCCCAACTTCTACTTTGCGAGTCTCTAGCACACAGAAACCACAAATAAATTTTAATCACTAAAAACCATTTTCGTAGTTGATCTCGCTTGCATTTAGCATATGCAATAAGCCGTTAAACCACAAGGTTACCCCTAGTGGACGGTGATGAAAATCACAAGACTCACCAGCCGTTGATTCGAATCACCTTTCAAATTCGTACCATTTGGGTCCCCGGCAATGTTGCCAAAAATGCTTCTCCTTAGGTATGGTCGTGTGTGAAATTGCTTCCCAGGCATAGGACATTCTATCGTGTAGTAACTCGGAAAACACCTAGGCCGTCTCCTCAAGGAAACAAGCAAAAATTTGAATGGTGATATGATTCAAAAGAAGAAAACTTCTTTGGATTTCAAACCTGGTGATGATTGGTTAATACTAAGAAATACTACTAAGATAAATCAGCTAAGCTTTGGATTTTATCCCATTGTGAAAAGGATTCTTGACCTAATTTAAAACATATCCAAGATCGTAATCAACCAAGCTTTGACGAAAAATATTTAACCAAGTTTGAACTTTGGAAAATGTGTTTTGATGGTAAAAGTAATTAATCAATGAATTGGCATCATGCTCATTGCAGGGACTCCAAGTGTCACTCATGCCCGAAATTCAATTCTCAAAGGTTAACCGAGGATGTTTAGAAATAACTCATCAGTTCAAAATCAATTACTTCAGTCGACAAAATAACACTAACCATTGATACCCAACTTAGGATCAAAATCACCCACTCAGGGATGAGAATTCATCCTCCGATTATGCCGCAATTAGACAACTCAGGCATATCGCGCGTTGAATTTCAAGCAAATATGAATGAGACATCAATTGAGTGGAAATAAAAATTAAATCCAATACTTTTTATCTAAAAGAAAAACTAAATATTATTACCAGAGTAAAAATCGGAAGTGCTCTGTATTTGGGCTAGAAGAAAAACCCTTCTCAGAAAAAGAGCTAGCAAAACCACTAAAGGCCCGATATGAAGAAGATGAGACGTACATGAAAATCCTCCCCGTTTCGGTTTTTAAGAAGAAATGGGAGGAGGGTGATTCGGCCAATCTCTCAAAGATCCTCCCCTTTCCCCTTTACGTCTATCACCCATTTAGAGAAAATCTCCGAAAATATCTCCTAAGTTTTGGGTAGTTGAAAATTCTAAATAAATTCCCGTTCCTTGTCGTTTTTACTGAATGTGCCGGTACAAAGATGAGGATGAACTGGTAGAAGAGCTATGTGTTCACGATGAACAAGTAGAAGCAAAGATGAACCGGTAGAAAGATGTTCTGATTGGACAGAACCTCGATGAACATGTACAAAAAAAAGATCAATGAACTGGTATAAGCCCATTCTGTTCAACGATGAACCGGTACAAGCTCTGTTTTAATGCCTGGTGAATCGGCACAAGTCCTGCAGGTACAATATGGCTTTCTCTGCCTTTTTTGCCGCGGCGCCCCTTGTTCGATGTCTGGCTTCTCGAGCTCACTTCCTCAGCACCCACAAAGTATTCTATTGAATCAAAAGTATCATTCTTACACCAGCTTACCTGAAAACACACAGTTTCCTCACAAAACACAAACTCGACTAAAACAAAACATATAATTAACGAGAAAAGCTAAACTGATAGGTTTCAGACATAAAATTATGCAAAATTGGGTACACAACCCCCAACTTCTACTTTGCGAGTCTCTAGCACACAGAAACCACAAATAAATTTTAATCACTAAAAACCATTTTCGTAGTTGATCTCGCTTGCATTTAGCATATGCAATAAGCCGTTAAACCACAAGGTTACCCCTAGTGGACGGTGATGAAAATCACAAGACTCACCAGCCGTTGATTCGAATCACCTTTCAAATTCGTACCATTTGGGTCCCCGGCAATGTTGCCAAAAATGCTTCTCCTTAGGTATGGTCGTGTGTGAAATTGCTTCCCAGGCATAGGACATTCTATCGTGTAGTAACTCGGAAAACACCTAGGCCGTCTCCTCAAGGAAACAAGCAAAAATTTGAATGGTGATATGATTCAAAAGAAGAAAACTTCTTTGGATTTCAAACCTGGTGATGATTGGTTAATACTAAGAAATACTACTAAGATAAATCAGCTAAGCTTTGGATTTTATCCCATTGTGAAAAGGATTCTTGACCTAATTTAAAACATATCCAAGATCGTAATCAACCAAGCTTTGACGAAAAATATTTAACCAAGTTTGAACTTTGGAAAATGTGTTTTGATGGTAAAAGTAATTAATCAATGAATTGGCATCATGCTCATTGCAGGGACTCCAAGTGTCACTCATGCCCGAAATTCAATTCTCAAAGGTTAACCGAGGATGTTTAGAAATAACTCATCAGTTCAAAATCAATTACTTCAGTCGACAAAATAACACTAACCATTGATACCCAACTTAGGATCAAAATCACCCACTCAGGGATGAGAATTCATCCTCCGATTATGCCGCAATTAGACAACTCAGGCATATCGCGCGTTGAATTTCAAGCAAATATGAATGAGACATCAATTGAGTGGAAATAAAAATTAAATCCAATACTTTTTATCTAAAAGAAAAACTAAATATTATTACCAGAGTAAAAATCGGAAGTGCTCTGTATTTGGGCTAGAAGAAAAACCCTTCTCAGAAAAAGAGCTAGCAAAACCACTAAAGGCCCGATATGAAGAAGATGAGACGTACATGAAAATCCTCCCCGTTTCGGTTTTTAAGAAGAAATGGGAGGAGGGTGATTCGGCCAATCTCTCAAAGATCCTCCCCTTTCCCCTTTACGTCTATCACCCATTTAGAGAAAATCTCCGAAAATATCTCCTAAGTTTTGGGTAGTTGAAAATTCTAAATAAATTCCCGTTCCTTGTCGTTTTTACTGAATGTGCCGGTACAAAGATGAGGATGAACTGGTAGAAGAGCTATGTGTTCACGATGAACAAGTAGAAGCAAAGATGAACCGGTAGAAAGATGTTCTGATTGGACAGAACCTCGATGAACATGTACAAAAAAAAGATCAATGAACTGGTATAAGCCCATTCTGTTCAACGATGAACCGGTACAAGCTCTGTTTTAATGCCTGGTGAATCGGCACAAGTCCTGCAGGTACAATATGGCTTTCTCTGCCTTTTTTGCCGCGGCGCCCCTTGTTCGATGTCTGGCTTCTCGAGCTCACTTCCTCAGCACCCACAAAGTATTCTATTGAATCAAAAGTATCATTCTTACACCAGCTTACCTGAAAACACACAGTTTCCTCACAAAACACAAACTCGACTAAAACAAAACATATAATTAACGAGAAAAGCTAAACTGATAGGTTTCAGACATAAAATTATGCAAAATTGGGTACACAACCCCCAACTTCTACTTTGCGAGTCTCTAGCACACAGAAACCACAAATAAATTTTAATCACTAAAAACCATTTTCGTAGTTGATCTCGCTTGCATTTAGCATATGCAATAAGCCGTTAAACCACAAGGTTACCCCTAGTGGACGGTGATGAAAATCACAAGACTCACCAGCCGTTGATTCGAATCACCTTTCAAATTCGTACCATTTGGGTCCCCGGCAATGTTGCCAAAAATGCTTCTCCTTAGGTATGGTCGTGTGTGAAATTGCTTCCCAGGCATAGGACATTCTATCGTGTAGTAACTCGGAAAACACCTAGGCCGTCTCCTCAAGGAAACAAGCAAAAATTTGAATGGTGATATGATTCAAAAGAAGCAAACTTCTTTTGATTTCAAACCTGATGATGATTGGTTAATACTAAGAAATACTACTAAGATAAATCAGCTAAGCTTTGGATTTTATCCCATTGTGAAAAGGATTCTTGACCTAATTTAAAACATATCCAAGATCGTAATCAACCAAGCTTTGACGAAAAATATTTAACCAAGTTTGAACTTTGGAAAATGTGTTTTGATGGTAAAAGTAATTAATCAATGAATTGGCATCATGCTCATTGCAGGGACTCCAAGTGTCACTCATGCCCGAAATTCAATTCTCAAAGGTTAACCGAGGATGTTTAGAAATAACTCATCAGTTCAAAATCAATTACTTCAGTCGACAAAATAACACTAACCATTGATACCCAACTTAGGATCAAAATCACCCACTCAGGGATGAGAATTCATCCTCCGATTATGCCGCAATTAGACAACTCAGGCATATCGCGCGTTGAATTTCAAGCAAATATGAATGAGACATCAATTGAGTGGAAATAAAAATTAAATCCAATACTTTTTATCTAAAAGAAAAACTAAATATTATTACCAGAGTAAAAATCGGAAGTGCTCTGTATTTGGGCTAGAAGAAAAACCCTTCTCAGAAAAAGAGCTAGCAAAACCACTAAAGGCCCGATATGAAGAAGATGAGACGTACATGAAAATCCTCCCCGTTTCGGTTTTTAAGAAGAAATGGGAGGAGGGTGATTCGGCCAATCTCTCAAAGATCCTCCCCTTTCCCCTTTACGTCTATCACCCATTTAGAGAAAATCTCCGAAAATATCTCCTAAGTTTTGGGTAGTTGAAAATTCTAAATAAATTCCCGTTCCTTGTCGTTTTTACTGAATGTGCCGGTACAAAGATGAGGATGAACTGGTAGAAGAGCTATGTGTTCACGATGAACAAGTAGAAGCAAAGATGAACCGGTAGAAAGATGTTCTGATTGGACAGAACCTCGATGAACATGTACAAAAAAAAGATCAATGAACTGGTATAAGCCCATTCTGTTCAACGATGAACCGGTACAAGCTCTGTTTTAATGCCTGGTGAATCGGCACAAGTCCTGCAGGTACAATATGGCTTTCTCTGCCTTTTTTGCCGCGGCGCCCCTTGTTCGATGTCTGGCTTCTCGAGCTCACTTCCTCAGCACCCACAAAGTATTCTATTGAATCAAAAGTATCATTCTTACACCAGCTTACCTGAAAACACACAGTTTCCTCACAAAACACAAACTCGACTAAAACAAAACATATAATTAACGAGAAAAGCTAAACTGATAGGTTTCAGACATAAAATTATGCAAAATTGGGTACACAACCCCCAACTTCTACTTTGCGAGTCTCTAGCACACAGAAACCACAAATAAATTTTAATCACTAAAAACCATTTTCGTAGTTGATCTCGCTTGCATTTAGCATATGCAATAAGCCGTTAAACCACAAGGTTACCCCTAGTGGACGGTGATGAAAATCACAAGACTCACCAGCCGTTGATTCGAATCACCTTTCAAATTCGTACCATTTGGGTCCCCGGCAATGTTGCCAAAAATGCTTCTCCTTAGGTATGGTCGTGTGTGAAATTGCTTCCCAGGCATAGGACATTCTATCGTGTAGTAACTCGGAAAACACCTAGGCCGTCTCCTCAAGGAAACAAGCAAAAATTTGAATGGTGATATGATTCAAAAGAAGAAAACTTCTTTGGATTTCAAACCTGGTGATGATTGGTTAATACTAAGAAATACTACTAAGATAAATCAGCTAAGCTTTGGATTTTATCCCATTGTGAAAAGGATTCTTGACCTAATTTAAAACATATCCAAGATCGTAATCAACCAAGCTTTGACGAAAAATATTTAACCAAGTTTGAACTTTGGAAAATGTGTTTTGATGGTAAAAGTAATTAATCAATGAATTGGCATCATGCTCATTGCAGGGACTCCAAGTGTCACTCATGCCCGAAATTCAATTCTCAAAGGTTAACCGAGGATGTTTAGAAATAACTCATCAGTTCAAAATCAATTACTTCAGTCGACAAAATAACACTAACCATTGATACCCAACTTAGGATCAAAATCACCCACTCAGGGATGAGAATTCATCCTCCGATTATGCCGCAATTAGACAACTCAGGCATATCGCGCGTTGAATTTCAAGCAAATATGAATGAGACATCAATTGAGTGGAAATAAAAATTAAATCCAATACTTTTTATCTAAAAGAAAAACTAAATATTATTACCAGAGTAAAAATCGGAAGTGCTCTGTATTTGGGCTAGAAGAAAAACCCTTCTCAGAAAAAGAGCTAGCAAAACCACTAAAGGCCCGATATGAAGAAGATGAGACGTACATGAAAATCCTCCCCGTTTCGGTTTTTAAGAAGAAATGGGAGGAGGGTGATTCGGCCAATCTCTCAAAGATCCTCCCCTTTCCCCTTTACGTCTATCACCCATTTAGAGAAAATCTCCGAAAATATCTCCTAAGTTTTGGGTAGTTGAAAATTCTAAATAAATTCCCGTTCCTTGTCGTTTTTACTGAATGTGCCGGTACAAAGATGAGGATGAACTGGTAGAAGAGCTATGTGTTCACGGTGAACAAGTAGAAGCAAAGATGAACCGGTAGAAAGATGTTCTGATTGGACAGAACCTCGATGAACATGTACAAAAAAAAGATCAATGAACTGGTATAAGCCCATTCTGTTCAACGATGAACCGGTACAAGCTCTGTTTTAATGCCTGGTGAATCGGCACAAGTCCTGCAGGTACAATATGGCTTTCTCTGCCTTTTTTGCCGCGGCGCCCCTTGTTCGATGTCTGGCTTCTCGAGCTCACTTCCTCAGCACCCACAAAGTATTCTATTGAATCAAAAGTATCATTCTTACACCAGCTTACCTGAAAACACACAGTTTCCTCACAAAACACAAACTCGACTAAAACAAAACATATAATTAACGAGAAAAGCTAAACTGATAGGTTTCAGACATAAAATTATGCAAAATTGGGTACACAACCCCCAACTTCTACTTTGCGAGTCTCTAGCACACAGAAACCACAAATAAATTTTAATCACTAAAAACCATTTTCGTAGTTGATCTCGCTTGCATTTAGCATATGCAATAAGCCGTTAAACCACAAGGTTACCCCTAGTGGACGGTGATGAAAATCACAAGACTCACCAGCCGTTGATTCGAATCACCTTTCAAATTCGTACCATTTGGGTCCCCGGCAATGTTGCCAAAAATGCTTCTCCTTAGGTATGGTCGTGTGTGAAATTGCTTCCCAGGCATAGGACATTCTATCGTGTAGTAACTCGGAAAACACCTAGGCCGTCTCCTCAAGGAAACAAGCAAAAATTTGAATGGTGATATGATTCAAAAGAAGCAAACTTCTTTTGATTTCAAACCTGGTGATGATTGGTTAATACTAAGAAATACTACTAAGATAAATCAGCTAAGCTTTGGATTTTATCCCATTGTGAAAAGGATTCTTGACCTAATTTAAAACATATCCAAGATCGTAATCAACCAAGCTTTGACGAAAAATATTTAACCAAGTTTGAACTTTGGAAAATGTGTTTTGATGGTAAAAGTAATTAATCAATGAATTGGCATCATGCTCATTGCAGGGACTCCAAGTGTCACTCATGCCCGAAATTCAATTCTCAAAGGTTAACCGAGGATGTTTAGAAATAACTCATCAGTTCAAAATCAATTACTTCAGTCGACAAAATAACACTAACCATTGATACCCAACTTAGGATCAAAATCACCCACTCAGGGATGAGAATTCATCCTCCGATTATGCCGCAATTAGACAACTCAGGCATATCGCGCGTTGAATTTCAAGCAAATATGAATGAGACATCAATTGAGTGGAAATAAAAATTAAATCCAATACTTTTTATCTAAAAGAAAAACTAAATATTATTACCAGAGTAAAAATCGGAAGTGCTCTGTATTTGGGCTAGAAGAAAAACCCTTCTCAGAAAAAGAGCTAGCAAAACCACTAAAGGCCCGATATGAAGAAGATGAGACGTACATGAAAATCCTCCCCGTTTCGGTTTTTAAGAAGAAATGGGAGGAGGGTGATTCGGCCAATCTCTCAAAGATCCTCCCCTTTCCCCTTTACGTCTATCACCCATTTAGAGAAAATCTCCGAAAATATCTCCTAAGTTTTGGGTAGTTGAAAATTCTAAATAAATTCCCGTTCCTTGTCGTTTTTACTGAATGTGCCGGTACAAAGATGAGGATGAACTGGTAGAAGAGCTATGTGTTCACGATGAACAAGTAGAAGCAAAGATGAACCGGTAGAAAGATGTTCTGATTGGACAGAACCTCGATGAACATGTACAAAAAAAAGATCAATGAACTGGTATAAGCCCATTCTGTTCAACGATGAACCGGTACAAGCTCTGTTTTAATGCCTGGTGAATCGGCACAAGTCCTGCAGGTACAATATGGCTTTCTCTGCCTTTTTTGCCGCGGCGCCCCTTGTTCGATGTCTGGCTTCTCGAGCTCACTTCCTCAGCACCCACAAAGTATTCTATTGAATCAAAAGTATCATTCTTACACCAGCTTACCTGAAAACACACAGTTTCCTCACAAAACACAAACTCGACTAAAACAAAACATATAATTAACGAGAAAAGCTAAACTGATAGGTTTCAGACATAAAATTATGCAAAATTGGGTACACAACCCCCAACTTCTACTTTGCGAGTCTCTAGCACACAGAAACCACAAATAAATTTTAATCACTAAAAACCATTTTCGTAGTTGATCTCGCTTGCATTTAGCATATGCAATAAGCCGTTAAACCACAAGGTTACCCCTAGTGGACGGTGATGAAAATCACAAGACTCACCAGCCGTTGATTCGAATCACCTTTCAAATTCGTACCATTTGGGTCCCCGGCAATGTTGCCAAAAATGCTTCTCCTTAGGTATGGTCGTGTGTGAAATTGCTTCCCAGGCATAGGACATTCTATCGTGTAGTAACTCGGAAAACACCTAGGCCGTCTCCTCAAGGAAACAAGCAAAAATTTGAATGGTGATATGATTCAAAAGAAGAAAACTTCTTTGGATTTCAAACCTGGTGATGATTGGTTAATACTAAGAAATACTACTAAGATAAATCAGCTAAGCTTTGGATTTTATCCCATTGTGAAAAGGATTCTTGACCTAATTTAAAACATATCCAAGATCGTAATCAACCAAGCTTTGACGAAAAATATTTAACCAAGTTTGAACTTTGGAAAATGTGTTTTGATGGTAAAAGTAATTAATCAATGAATTGGCATCATGCTCATTGCAGGGACTCCAAGTGTCACTCATGCCCGAAATTCAATTCTCAAAGGTTAACCGAGGATGTTTAGAAATAACTCATCAGTTCAAAATCAATTACTTCAGTCGACAAAATAACACTAACCATTGATACCCAACTTAGGATCAAAATCACCCACTCAGGGATGAGAATTCATCCTCCGATTATGCCGCAATTAGACAACTCAGGCATATCGCGCGTTGAATTTCAAGCAAATATGAATGAGACATCAATTGAGTGGAAATAAAAATTAAATCCAATACTTTTTATCTAAAAGAAAAACTAAATATTATTACCAGAGTAAAAATCGGAAGTGCTCTGTATTTGGGCTAGAAGAAAAACCCTTCTCAGAAAAAGAGCTAGCAAAACCACTAAAGGCCCGATATGAAGAAGATGAGACGTACATGAAAATCCTCCCCGTTTCGGTTTTTAAGAAGAAATGGGAGGAGGGTGATTCGGCCAATCTCTCAAAGATCCTCCCCTTTCCCCTTTACGTCTATCACCCATTTAGAGAAAATCTCCGAAAATATCTCCTAAGTTTTGGGTAGTTGAAAATTCTAAATAAATTCCCGTTCCTTGTCGTTTTTACTGAATGTGCCGGTACAAAGATGAGGATGAACTGGTAGAAGAGCTATGTGTTCACGGTGAACAAGTAGAAGCAAAGATGAACCGGTAGAAAGATGTTCTGATTGGACAGAACCTCGATGAACATGTACAAAAAAAAGATCAATGAACTGGTATAAGCCCATTCTGTTCAACGATGAACCGGTACAAGCTCTGTTTTAATGCCTGGTGAATCGGCACAAGTCCTGCAGGTACAATATGGCTTTCTCTGCCTTTTTTGCCGCGGCGCCCCTTGTTCGATGTCTGGCTTCTCGAGCTCACTTCCTCAGCACCCACAAAGTATTCTATTGAATCAAAAGTATCATTCTTACACCAGCTTACCTGAAAACACACAGTTTCCTCACAAAACACAAACTCGACTAAAACAAAACATATAATTAACGAGAAAAGCTAAACTGATAGGTTTCAGACATAAAATTATGCAAAATTGGGTACACAACCCCCAACTTCTACTTTGCGAGTCTCTAGCACACAGAAACCACAAATAAATTTTAATCACTAAAAACCATTTTCGTAGTTGATCTCGCTTGCATTTAGCATATGCAATAAGCCGTTAAACCACAAGGTTACCCCTAGTGGACGGTGATGAAAATCACAAGACTCACCAGCCGTTGATTCGAATCACCTTTCAAATTCGTACCATTTGGGTCCCCGGCAATGTTGCCAAAAATGCTTCTCCTTAGGTATGGTCGTGTGTGAAATTGCTTCCCAGGCATAGGACATTCTATCGTGTAGTAACTCGGAAAACACCTAGGCCGTCTCCTCAAGGAAACAAGCAAAAATTTGAATGGTGATATGATTCAAAAGAAGCAAACTTCTTTGGATTTCAAACCTGGTGATGATTGGTTAATACTAAGAAATACTACTAAGATAAATCAGCTAAGCTTTGGATTTTATCCCATTGTGAAAAGGATTCTTGACCTAATTTAAAACATATCCAAGATCGTAATCAACCAAGCTTTGACGAAAAATATTTAACCAAGTTTGAACTTTGGAAAATGTGTTTTGATGGTAAAAGTAATTAATCAATGAATTGGCATCATGCTCATTGCAGGGACTCCAAGTGTCACTCATGCCCGAAATTCAATTCTCAAAGGTTAACCGAGGATGTTTAGAAATAACTCATCAGTTCAAAATCAATTACTTCAGTCGACAAAATAACACTAACCATTGATACCCAACTTAGGATCAAAATCACCCACTCAGGGATGAGAATTCATCCTCCGATTATGCCGCAATTAGACAACTCAGGCATATCGCGCGTTGAATTTCAAGCAAATATGAATGAGACATCAATTGAGTGGAAATAAAAATTAAATCCAATACTTTTTATCTAAAAGAAAAACTAAATATTATTACCAGAGTAAAAATCGGAAGTGCTCTGTATTTGGGCTAGAAGAAAAACCCTTCTCAGAAAAAGAGCTAGCAAAACCACTAAAGGCCCGATATGAAGAAGATGAGACGTACATGAAAATCCTCCCCGTTTCGGTTTTTAAGAAGAAATGGGAGGAGGGTGATTCGGCCAATCTCTCAAAGATCCTCCCCTTTCCCCTTTACGTCTATCACCCATTTAGAGAAAATCTCCGAAAATATCTCCTAAGTTTTGGGTAGTTGAAAATTCTAAATAAATTCCCGTTCCTTGTCGTTTTTACTGAATGTGCCGGTACAAAGATGAGGATGAACTGGTAGAAGAGCTATGTGTTCACGATGAACAAGTAGAAGCAAAGATGAACCGGTAGAAAGATGTTCTGATTGGACAGAACCTCGATGAACATGTACAAAAAAAAGATCAATGAACTGGTATAAGCCCATTCTGTTCAACGATGAACCGGTACAAGCTCTGTTTTAATGCCTGGTGAATCGGCACAAGTCCTGCAGGTACAATATGGCTTTCTCTGCCTTTTTTACCGCGGCGCCCCTTGTTCGATGTCTGGCTTCTCGAGCTCACTTCCTCAGCACCCACAAAGTATTCTATTGAATCAAAAGTATCATTCTTACACCAGCTTACCTGAAAACACACAGTTTCCTCACAAAACACAAACTCGACTAAAACAAAACATATAATTAACGAGAAAAGCTAAACTGATAGGTTTCAGACATAAAATTATGCAAAATTGGGTACACAACCCCCAACTTCTACTTTGCGAGTCTCTAGCACACAGAAACCACAAATAAATTTTAATCACTAAAAACCATTTTCGTAGTTGATCTCGCTTGCATTTAGCATATGCAATAAGCCGTTAAACCACAAGGTTACCCCTAGTGGACGGTGATGAAAATCACAAGACTCACCAGCCGTTGATTCGAATCACCTTTCAAATTCGTACCATTTGGGTCCCCGGCAATGTTGCCAAAAATGCTTCTCCTTAGGTATGGTCGTGTGTGAAATTGCTTCCCAGGCATAGGACATTCTATCGTGTAGTAACTCGGAAAACACCTAGGCCGTCTCCTCAAGGAAACAAGCAAAAATTTGAATGGTGATATGATTCAAAAGAAGCAAACTTCTTTGGATTTCAAACCTGGTGATGATTGGTTAATACTAAGAAATACTACTAAGATAAATCAGCTAAGCTTTGGATTTTATCCCATTGTGAAAAGGATTCTTGACCTAATTTAAAACATATCCAAGATCGTAATCAACCAAGCTCTGACGAAAAATATTTAACCAAGTTTGAACTTTGGAAAATGTGTTTTGATGGTAAAAGTAATTAATCAATGAATTGGCATCATGCTCATTGCAGGGACTCCAAGTGTCACTCATGCCCGAAATTCAATTCTCAAAGGTTAACCGAGGATGTTTAGAAATAACTCATCAGTTCAAAATCAATTACTTCAGTCGACAAAATAACACTAACCATTGATACCCAACTTAGGATCAAAATCACCCACTCAGGGATGAGAATTCATCCTCCGATTATGCCGCAATTAGACAACTCAGGCATATCGCGCGTTGAATTTCAAGCAAATATGAATGAGACATCAATTGAGTGGAAATAAAAATTAAATCCAATACTTTTTATCTAAAAGAAAAACTAAATATTATTACCAGAGTAAAAATCGGAAGTGCCCTGTATTTGGGCTAGAAGAAAAACCCTTCTCAGAAAAAGAGCTAGCAAAACCACTAAAGGCCCGATATGAAGAAGATGAGACGTACATGAAAATCCTCCCCGTTTCGGTTTTTAAGAAGAAATGGGAGGAGGGTGATTCGGCCAATCTCTCAAAGATCCTCCCCTTTCCCCTTTACGTCTATCACCCATTTAGAGAAAATCTCCGAAAATATCTCCTAAGTTTTGGGTAGTTGAAAATTCTAAATAAATTCCCGTTCCTTGTCGTTTTTACTGAATGTGCCGGTACAAAGATGAGGATGAACTGGTAGAAGAGCTATGTGTTCACGGTGAACAAGTAGAAGCAAAGATGAACCGGTAGAAAGATGTTCTGATTGGACAGAACCTCGATGAACATGTACAAAAAAAAGATCAATGAACTGGTATAAGCCCATTCTGTTCAACGATGAACCGGTACAAGCTCTGTTTTAATGCCTGGTGAATCGGCACAAGTCCTGCAGGTACAATATGGCTTTCTCTGCCTTTTTTGCCGCGGCGCCCCTTGTTCGATGTCTGGCTTCTCGAGCTCACTTCCTCAGCACCCACAAAGTATTCTATTGAATCAAAAGTATCATTCTTACACCAGCTTACCTGAAAACACACAGTTTCCTCACAAAACACAAACTCGACTAAAACAAAACATATAATTAACGAGAAAAGCTAAACTGATAGGTTTCAGACATAAAATTATGCAAAATTGGGTACACAACCCCCAACTTCTACTTTGCGAGTCTCTAGCACACAGAAACCACAAATAAATTTTAATCACTAAAAACCATTTTCGTAGTTGATCTCGCTTGCATTTAGCATATGCAATAAGCCGTTAAACCACAAGGTTACCCCTAGTGGACGGTGATGAAAATCACAAGACTCACCAGCCGTTGATTCGAATCACCTTTCAAATTCGTACCATTTGGGTCCCCGGCAATGTTGCCAAAAATGCTTCTCCTTAGGTATGGTCGTGTGTGAAATTGCTTCCCAGGCATAGGACATTCTATCGTGTAGTAACTCGGAAAACACCTAGGCCGTCTCCTCAAGGAAACAAGCAAAAATTTGAATGGTGATATGATTCAAAAGAAGAAAACTTCTTTGGATTTCAAACCTGGTGATGATTGGTTAATACTAAGAAATACTACTAAGATAAATCAGCTAAGCTTTGGATTTTATCCCATTGTGAAAAGGATTCTTGACCTAATTTAAAACATATCCAAGATCGTAATCAACCAAGCTTTGACGAAAAATATTTAACCAAGTTTGAACTTTGGAAAATGTGTTTTGATGGTAAAAGTAATTAATCAATGAATTGGCATCATGCTCATTGCAGGGACTCCAAGTGTCACTCATGCCCGAAATTCAATTCTCAAAGGTTAACCGAGGATGTTTAGAAATAACTCATCAGTTCAAAATCAATTACTTCAGTCGACAAAATAACACTAACCATTGATACCCAACTTAGGATCAAAATCACCCACTCAGGGATGAGAATTCATCCTCCGATTATGCCGCAATTAGACAACTTAGGCATATCGCGCGTTGAATTTCAAGCAAATATGAATGAGACATCAATTGAGTGGAAATAAAAATTAAATCCAATACTTTTTATCTAAAAGAAAAACTAAATATTATTACCAGAGTAAAAATCGGAAGTGCTCTGTATTTGGGCTAGAAGAAAAACCCTTCTCAGAAAAAGAGCTAGCAAAACCACTAAAGGCCCGATATGAAGAAGATGAGACGTACATGAAAATCCTCCCCGTTTCGGTTTTTGAGAAGAAATGGGAGGAGGGTGATTCGGCCAATCTCTCAAAGATCCTCCCCTTTCCCCTTTACGTCTATCACCCATTTAGAGAAAATCTCCGAAAATATCTCCTAAGTTTTGGGTAGTTGAAAATTCTAAATAAATTCCCGTTCCTTGTCGTTTTTACTGAATGTGCCGGTACAAAGATGAGGATGAACTGGTAGAAGAGCTATGTGTTCACGGTGAAGAAGTAGAAGCAAAGATGAACCGGTAGAAAGATGTTCTGATTGGACAGAACCTCGATGAACATGTACAAAAAAAAGATCAATGAACTGGTATAAGCCCATTCTGTTCAAGGATGAACCGGTACAAGCTCTGTTTTAATGCCTGGTGAATCGGCACAAGTCCTGCAGGTACAATATGGCTTTCTCTGCCTTTTTTGCCGCGGCGCCCCTTGTTCGATGTCTGGCTTCTCGAGCTCACTTCCTCAGCACCCACAAAGTATTCTATTGAATCAAAAGTATCATTCTTACACCAGCTTACCTGAAAACACACAGTTTCCTCACAAAACACAAACTCGACTAAAACAAAACATATAATTAACGAGAAAAGCTAAACTGATAGGTTTCAGACATAAAATTATGCAAAATTGGGTACACAACCCCCAACTTCTACTTTGCGAGTCTCTAGCACACAGAAACCACAAATAAATTTTAATCACTAAAAACCATTTTCGTAGTTGATCTCGCTTGCATTTAGCATATGCAATAAGCCGTTAAACCACAAGGTTACCCCTAGTGGACGGTGATGAAAATCACAAGACTCACCAGCCGTTGATTCGAATCACCTTTCAAATTCGTACCATTTGGGTCCCCGGCAATGTTGCCAAAAATGCTTCTCCTTAGGTATGGTCGTGTGTGAAATTGCTTCCCAGGCATAGGACATTCTATCGTGTAGTAACTCGGAAAACACCTAGGCCGTCTCCTCAAGGAAACAAGCAAAAATTTGAATGGTGATATGATTCAAAAGAAGCAAACTTCTTTTGATTTCAAACTTGGTGATGATTGGTTAATACTAAGAAATACTACTAAGATAAATCAGCTAAGCTTTGGATTTTATCCCATTGTGAAAAGGATTCTTGGCCTCATTTAAAACATAACCAAGATCGTAATCAACCAAGCTTTGACGAAAAATATTTAACCAAGTTTGAACTTTGGAAAATGTGTTTTGATGGTAAAAGTAATTAATCAATGAATTGGCATCATGCTCATTGCAGGGACTCCAAGTGTCACTCATGCCCGAAATTCAATTCTCAAAGGTTAACCGAGGATGTTTAGAAATAACTCATCAGTTCAAAATCAATTACTTCAGTCGACAAAATAACACTAACCATTGATACCCAACTTAGGATCAAAATCACCCACTCAGGGATGAGAATTCATCCTCCGATTATGCCGCAATTAGACAACTCAGGCATATCGCGTGTTGAATTTCAAGCAAATATGAATGAGACATCAATTGAGTGGAAATAAAAATTAAATCCAATACTTTTTATCTAAAAGAAAAACTAAATATTATTACCAGAGTAAAAATCGGAAGTGCTCTGTATTTGGGCTAGAAGAAAAACCCTTCTCAGAAAAAGAGCTAGCAAAACCACTAAAGGCCCGATATGAAGAAGATGAGACGTACATGAAAATCCTCCCCGTTTCGGTTTTTAAGAAGAAATGGGAGGAGGGTGATTCGGCCAATCTCTCAAAGATCCTCCCCTTTCCCCTTTACGTCTATCACCCATTTAGAGAAAATCTCCGAAAATATCTCCTAAGTTTTGGGTAGTTGAAAATTCTAAATAAATTCCCGTTCCTTGTCGTTTTTACTGAATGTGCCGGTACAAAGATGAGGATGAACTGGTAGAAGAGCTATGTGTTCACGGTGAAGAAGTAGAAGCAAAGATGAACGATAGAAAGATGTTCTGATTGGACAGAACCTCGATGAACATGTACAAAAAAAAGATCAATGAACTGGTATAAGCCCATTCTGTTCAAGGATGAACCGGTACAAACTCTGTTTTAATGCCTGGTGAATCGGCACAAGTCCTGCAGGTACAATATGGCTTTCTCTGCCTTTTTTGCCGCGGCGCCCCTTGTTCGATGTCTGGCTTCTCGAGCTCACTTCCTCAGCACCCACAAAGTATTCTATTGAATCAAAAGTATCATTCTTACACCAGCTTACCTGAAAACACACAGTTTCCTCACAAAACACAAACTCGACTAAAACAAAACATATAATTAACGAGAAAAGCTAAACTGATAGGTTTCAGACATAAAATTATGCAAAATTGGGTACACAACCCCCAACTTCTACTTTGCGAGTCTCTAGCACACAGAAACCACAAATAAATTTTAATCACTAAAAACCATTTTCGTAGTTGATCTCGCTTGCATTTAGCATATGCAATAAGCCGTTAAACCACAAGGTTACCCCTAGTGGACGGTGATGAAAATCACAAGACTCACCAGCCGTTGATTCGAATCACCTTTCAAATTCGTACCATTTGGGTCCCCGGCAATGTTGCCAAAAATGCTTCTCCTTAGGTATGGTCGTGTGTGAAATTGCTTCCCAGGCATAGGACATTCTATCGTGTAGTAACTCGGAAAACACCTAGGCCGTCTCCTCAAGGAAACAAGCAAAAATTTGAATGGTGATATGATTCAAAAGAAGCAAACTTCTTTTGATTTCAAACTTGGTGATGATTGGTTAATACTAAGAAATACTACTAAGATAAATCAGCTAAGCTTTGGATTTTATCCCATTGTGAAAAGGATTCTTGACCTAATTTAAAACATATCCAAGATCGTAATCAACCAAGCTTTGACGAAAAATATTTAACCAAGTTTGAACTTTGGAAAATGTGTTTTGATGGTAAAAGTAATTAATCAATGAATTGGCATCATGCTCATTGCAGGGACTCCAAGTGTCACTCATGCCCGAAATTCAATTCTCAAAGGTTAACCGAGGATGTTTAGAAATAACTCATCAGTTCAAAATCAATTACTTCAGTCGACAAAATAACACTAACCATTGATACCCAACTTAGGATCAAAATCACCCACTCAGGGATGAGAATTCATCCTCCGATTATGCCGCAATTAGACAACTCAGGCATATCGCGTGTTGAATTTCAAGCAAATATGAATGAGACATCAATTGAGTGGAAATAAAAATTAAATCCAATACTTTTTATCTAAAAGAAAAACTAAATATTATTACCAGAGTAAAAATCGGAAGTGCTCTGTATTTGGGCTAGAAGAAAAACCCTTCTCAGAAAAAGAGCTAGCAAAACCACTAAAGGCCCGATATGAAGAAGATGAGACGTACATGAAAATCCTCCCCGTTTCGGTTTTTAAGAAGAAATGGGAGGAGGGTGATTCGGCCAATCTCTCAAAGATCCTCCCCTTTCCCCTTTATGTCTATCACCCATTTAGAGAAAATCTCCGAAAATATCTCCTAAGTTTTGGGTAGTTGAAAATTCTAAATAAATTCCCGTTCCTTGTCGTTTTTACTGAATGTGCCGGTACAAAGATGAGGATGAACTGGTAGAAGAGCTATGAGTTCACGGTGAAGAAGTAGAAGCAAAGATGAACCGGTAGAAAGATGTTCTGATTGGACAGAACCTCGATGAACATGTACAAAAAAAAGATCAATGAACTGGTATAAGCCCATTCTGTTCAACGATGAACCGGTACAAGCTCTGTTTTAATGCCTGGTGAATCGGCACAAGTCCTGCAGGTACAATATGGCTTTCTCTGCCTTTTTTGTCGCGGCGCCCCTTGTTCGATGTCTGGCTTCTCGAGCTCACTTCCTCAGCACCCACAAAGTATTCTATTGAATCAAAAGTATCATTCTTACACCAGCTTACCTGAAAACACACAGTTTCCTCACAAAACACAAACTCGACTAAAACAAAACATATAATTAACGAGAAAAGCTAAACTGATAGGTTTCAGACATAAAATTATGCAAAATTGGGTACACAACCCCCAACTTCTACTTTGCGAGTCTCTAGCACACAGAAACCACAAATAAATTTTAATCACTAAAAACCATTTTCGTAGTTGATCTCGCTTGCATTTAGCATATGCAATAAGCCGTTAAACCACAAGGTTACCCCTAGTGGACGGTGATGAAAATCACAAGACTCACCAGCCGTTGATTCGAATCACCTTTCAAATTCGTACCATTTGGGTCCCCGGCAATGTTGCCAAAAATGCTTCTCCTTAGGTATGGTCGTGTGTGAAATTGCTTCCCAGGCATAGGACATTCTATCGTGTAGTAACTCGGAAAACACCTAGGCCGTCTCCTCAAGGAAACAAGCAAAAATTTGAATGGTGATATGATTCAAAAGAAGCAAACTTCTTTTGATTTCAAACTTGGTGATGATTGGTTAATACTAAGAAATACTACTAAGATAAATCAGCTAAGCTTTGGATTTTATCCCATTGTGAAAAGGATTCTTGCCCTAATTTAAAACATATCCAAGATCGTAATCAACCAAGCTTTGACGAAAAATATTTAACCAAGTTTGAACTTTGGAAAATGTGTTTTGATGGTAAAAGTAATTAATCAATGAATTGGCATCATGCTCATTGCAGGGACTCCAAGTGTCACTCATGCCCGAAATTCAATTCTCAAAGGTTAACCGAGGATGTTTAGAAATAACTCATCAGTTCAAAATCAATTACTTCAGTCGACAAAATAACACTAACCATTGATACCCAACTTAGGATCAAAATCACCCACTCAGGGATGAGAATTCATCCTCCGATTATGCCGCAATTAGACAACTCAGGCATATCGCGTGTTGAATTTCAAGCAAATATGAATGAGACATCAATTGAGTGGAAATAAAAATTAAATCCAATACTTTTTATCTAAAAGAAAAACTAAATATTATTACCAGAGTAAAAATCGGAAGTGCTCTGTATTTGGGCTAGAAGAAAAACCCTTCTCAGAAAAAGAGCTAGCAAAACCACTAAAGGCCCGATATGAAGAAGATGAGACGTACATGAAAATCCTCCCCGTTTCGGTTTTTAAGAAGAAATGGGAGGAGGGTGATTCGGCCAATCTCTCAAAGATCCTCCCCTTTCCCCTTTACGTCTATCACCCATTTAGAGAAAATCTCCGAAAATATCTCCTAAGTTTTGGGTAGTTGAAAATTCTAAATAAATTCCCGTTCCTTGTCGTTTTTACTGAATGTGCCGGTACAAAGATGAGGATGAACTGGTAGAAGAGCTATGTGTTCACGGTGAAGAAGTAGAAGCAAAGATGAACGATAGAAAGATGTTCTGATTGGACAGAACCTCGATGAACATGTACAAAAAAAAGATCAATGAACTGGTATAAGCCCATTCTGTTCAAGGATGAACCGGTACAAGCTCTGTTTTAATGCCTGGTGAATCGGCACAAGTCCTGCAGGTACAATATGGCTTTCTCTGCCTTTTTTGCCGCGGCGCCCCTTGTTCGATGTCTGGCTTCTCGAGCTCACTTCCTCAGCACCCACAAAGTATTCTATTGAATCAAAAGTATCATTCTTACACCAGCTTACCTGAAAACACACAGTTTCCTCACAAAACACAAACTCGACTAAAACAAAACATATAATTAACGAGAAAAGCTAAACTGATAGGTTTCAGACATAAAATTATGCAAAATTGGGTACACAACCCCCAACTTCTACTTTGCGAGTCTCTAGCACACAGAAACCACAAATAAATTTTAATCACTAAAAACCATTTTCGTAGTTGATCTCGCTTGCATTTAGCATATGCAATAAGCCGTTAAACCACAAGGTTACCCCTAGTGGACGGTGATGAAAATCACAAGACTCACCAGCCGTTGATTCGAATCACCTTTCAAATTCGTACCATTTGGGTCCCCGGCAATGTTGCCAAAAATGCTTCTCCTTAGGTATGGTCGTGTGTGAAATTGCTTCCCAGGCATAGGACATTCTATCGTGTAGTAACTCGGAAAACACCTAGGCCGTCTCCTCAAGGAAACAAGCAAAAATTTGAATGGTGATATGATTCAAAAGAAGCAAACTTCTTTTGATTTCAAACTTGGTGATGATTGGTTAATACTAAGAAATACTACTAAGATAAATCAGCTAAGCTTTGGATTTTATCCCATTGTGAAAAGGATTCTTGACCTAATTTAAAACATATCCAAGATCGTAATCAACCAAGCTATGACGAAAAATATTTAACCAAGTTTGAACTTTGGAAAATGTGTTTTGATGGTAAAAGTAATTAATCAATGAATTGGCATCATGCTCATTGCAGGGACTCCAAGTGTCACTCATGCCCGAAATTCAATTCTCAAAGGTTAACCGAGGATGTTTAGAAATAACTCATCAGTTCAAAATCAATTACTTCAGTCGACAAAATAACACTAACCATTGATACCCAACTTAGGATCAAAATCACCCACTCAGGGATGAGAATTCATCCTCCGATTATGCCGCAATTAGACAACTCAGGCATATCGCGTGTTGAATTTCAAGCAAATATGAATGAGACATCAATTGAGTGGAAATAAAAATTAAATCCAATACTTTTTATCTAAAAGAAAAACTAAATATTATTACCAGAGTAAAAATCGGAAGTGCTCTGTATTTGGGCTAGAAGAAAAACCCTTCTCAGAAAAAGAGCTAGCAAAACCACTAAAGGCCCGATATGAAGAAGATGAGACGTACATGAAAATCCTCCCCGTTTCGGTTTTTAAGAAGAAATGGGAGGAGGGTGATTCGGCCAATCTCTCAAAGATCCTCCCCTTTCCCCTTTACGTCTATCACCCATTTAGAGAAAATCTCCGAAAATATCTCCTAAGTTTTGGGTAGTTGAAAATTCTAAATAAATTCCCGTTCCTTGTCGTTTTTACTGAATGTGCCGGTACAAAGATGAGGATGAACTGGTAGAAGAGCTATGTGTTCACGATGAACAAGTAGAAGCAAAGATGAACCGGTAGAAAGATGTTCTGATTGGACAGAACCTCGATGAACATGTACAAAAAAAAGATCAATGAACTGGTATAAGCCCATTCTGTTCAACGATGAACCGGTACAAGCTCTGTTTTAATGCCTGGTGAATCGGCACAAGTCCTGCAGGTACAATATGGCTTTCTCTGCCTTTTTTGCCGCGGC
Organism: Ilex aquifolium; assembly: GCA_951799425.1. Taxonomy (NCBI): domain Eukaryota; kingdom Viridiplantae; phylum Streptophyta; class Magnoliopsida; order Aquifoliales; family Aquifoliaceae; genus Ilex; species Ilex aquifolium. The sequence goes on from OX637400.1 coordinate 24,972,978, forward strand.
GTCCCTTGTTCGATGTCTGGCTTCTCGAGCTCACTTCCTCAGCACCCACAAAGTATTCTATTGAATCAAAAGTATCATTCTTACACCAGCTTACCTGAAAACACACAGTTTCCTCACAAAACACAAACTCGACTAAAACAAAACATATAATTAACGAGAAAAGCTAAACTGATAGGTTTCAGACATAAAATTATGCAAAATTGGGTACACAACCCCCAACTTCTACTTTGCGAGTCTCTAGCACACAGAAACCACAAATAAATTTTAATCACTAAAAACCATTTTCGTAGTTGATCTCGCTTGCATTTAGCATATGCAATAAGCCGTTAAACCACAAGGTTACCCCTAGTGGACGGTGATGAAAATCACAAGACTCACCAGCCGTTGATTCGAATCACCTTTCAAATTCGTACCATTTGGGTCCCCGGCAATGTTGCCAAAAATGCTTCTCCTTAGGTATGGTCGTGTGTGAAATTGCTTCCCAGGCATAGGACATTCTATCGTGTAGTAACTCGGAAAACACCTAGGCCGTCTCCTCAAGGAAACAAGCAAAAATTTGAATGGTGATATGATTCAAAAGAAGCAAACTTCTTTTGATTTCAAACTTGGTGATGATTGGTTAATACTAAGAAATACTACTAAGATAAATCAGCTAAGCTTTGGATTTTATCCCATTGTGAAAAGGATTCTTGACCTAATTTAAAACATATCCAAGATCGTAATCAACCAAGCTTTGACGAAAAATATTTAACCAAGTTTGAACTTTGGAAAATGTGTTTTGATGGTAAAAGTAATTAATCAATGAATTGGCATCATGCTCATTGCAGGGACTCCAAGTGTCACTCATGCCCGAAATTCAATTCTCAAAGGTTAACCGAGGATGTTTAGAAATAACTCATCAGTTCAAAATCAATTACTTCAGTCGACAAAATAACACTAACCATTGATACCCAACTTAGGATCAAAATCACCCACTCAGGGATGAGAATTCATCCTCCGATTATGCCGCAATTAGACAACTCAGGCATATCGCGTGTTGAATTTCAAGCAAATATGAATGAGACATCAATTGAGTGGAAATAAAAATTAAATCCAATACTTTTTATCTAAAAGAAAAACTAAATATTATTACCAGAGTAAAAATCGGAAGTGCTCTGTATTTGGGCTAGAAGAAAAACCCTTCTCAGAAAAAGAGCTAGCAAAACCACTAAAGGCCCGATATGAAGAAGATGAGACGTACATGAAAATCCTCCCCGTTTCGGTTTTTAAGAAGAAATGGGAGGAGGGTGATTCGGCCAATCTCTCAAAGATCCTCCCCTTTCCCCTTTACGTCTATCACCCATTTAGAGAAAATCTCCGAAAATATCTCCTAAGTTTTGGGTAGTTGAAAATTCTAAATAAATTCCCGTTCCTTGTCGTTTTTACTGAATGTGCCGGTACAAAGATGAGGATGAACTGGTAGAAGAGCTATGTGTTCACGATGAACAAGTAGAAGCAAAGATAAACCGGTAGAAAGATGTTCTGATTGGACAGAACCTCGATGAACATGTACAAAAAAAAGATCAATGAACTGGTATAAGCCCATTATGTTCAAGGATGAACCGGTACAAGCTCTGTTTTAATGCCTGGTGAATCGGCACAAGTCCTGCAGGTACAATATGGCTTTCTCTGCCTTTTTTGCCGCGGCGTCCCTTGTTCGATGTCTGGCTTCTCGAGCTCACTTCCTCAGCACCCACAAAGTATTCTATTGAATCAAAAGTATCATTCTTACACCAGCTTACCTGAAAACACACAGTTTCCTCACAAAACACAAACTCGACTAAAACAAAACATATAATTAACGAGAAAAGCTAAACTGATAGGTTTCAGACATAAAATTATGCAAAATTGGGTACACAACCCCCAACTTCTACTTTGCGAGTCTCTAGCACACAGAAACCACAAATAAATTTTAATCACTAAAAACCATTTTCGTAGTTGATCTCGCTTGCATTTAGCATATGCAATAAGCCGTTAAACCACAAGGTTACCCCTAGTGGACGGTGATGAAAATCACAAGACTCACCAGCCGTTGATTCGAATCACCTTTCAAATTCGTACCATTTGGGTCCCCGGCAATGTTGCCAAAAATGCTTCTCCTTAGGTATGGTCGTGTGTGAAATTGCTTCCCAGGCATAGGACATTCTATCGTGTAGTAACTCGGAAAACACCTAGGCCGTCTCCTCAAGGAAACAAGCAAAAATTTGAATGGTGATATGATTCAAAAGAAGCAAACTTCTTTTGATTTCAAACTTGGTGATGATTGGTTAATACTAAGAAATACTACTAAGATAAATCAGCTAAGCTTTGGATTTTATCCCATTGTGAAAAGGATTCTTGCCCTAATTTAAAACATATCCAAGATCGTAATCAACCAAGCTTTGACGAAAAATATTTAACCAAGTTTGAACTTTGGAAAATGTGTTTTGATGGTAAAAGTAATTAATCAATGAATTGGCATCATGCTCATTGCAGGGACTCCAAGTGTCACTCATGCCCGAAATTCAATTCTCAAAGGTTAACCGAGGATGTTTAGAAATAACTCATCAGTTCAAAATCAATTACTTCAGTCGACAAAATAACACTAACCATTGATACCCAACTTAGGATCAAAATCACCCACTCAGGGATGAGAATTCATCCTCCGATTATGCCGCAATTAGACAACTCAGGCATATCGCGTGTTGAATTTCAAGCAAATATGAATGAGACATCAATTGAGTGGAAATAAAAATTAAATCCAATACTTTTTATCTAAAAGAAAAACTAAATATTATTACCAGAGTAAAAATCGGAAGTGCTCTGTATTTGGGCTAGAAGAAAAACCCTTCTCAGAAAAAGAGCTAGCAAAACCACTAAAGGCCCGATATGAAGAAGATGAGACGTACATGAAAATCCTCCCCGTTTCGGTTTTTAAGAAGAAATGGGAGGAGGGTGATTCGGCCAATCTCTCAAAGATCCTCCCCTTTCCCCTTTACGTCTATCACCCATTTAGAGAAAATCTCCGAAAATATCTCCTAAGTTTTGGGTAGTTGAAAATTCTAAATAAATTCCCGTTCCTTGTCGTTTTTACTGAATGTGCCGGTACAAAGATGAGGATGAACTGGTAGAAGAGCTATGTGTTCACGATGAACAAGTAGAAGCAAAGATGAACCGGTAGAAAGATGTTCTGATTGGACAGAACCTCGATGAACATGTACAAAAAAAAGATCAATGAACTGGTATAAGCCCATTCTGTTCAACGATGAACCGGTACAAGCTCTGTTTTAATGCCTGGTGAATCGGCACAAGTCCTGCAGGTACAATATGGCTTTCTCTGCCTTTTTTGCCGCGGCGCCCCTTGTTCGATGTCTGGCTTCTCGAGCTCACTTCCTCAGCACCCACAAAGTATTCTATTGAATCAAAAGTATCATTCTTACACCAGCTTACCTGAAAACACACAGTTTCCTCACAAAACACAAACTCGACTAAAACAAAACATATAATTAACGAGAAAAGCTAAACTGATAGGTTTCAGACATAAAATTATGCAAAATTGGGTACACAACCCCCAACTTCTACTTTGCGAGTCTCTAGCACACAGAAACCACAAATAAATTTTAATCACTAAAAACCATTTTCGTAGTTGATCTCGCTTGCATTTAGCATATGCAATAAGCCGTTAAACCACAAGGTTACCCCTAGTGGACGGTGATGAAAATCACAAGACTCACCAGCTGTTGATTCGAATCACCTTTCAAATTCGTACCATTTGGGTCGCCGGCAATGTTGCCAAAAATGCTTCTCCTTAGGTATGGTCGTGTCTGAAATTGCTTCCCAAGCATAGGACATTCTATCGTGTAGTAACTCGGAAAATACCTAGGCCGTCTCCCCAGGGAAACAAGCAAAAATTTGAATGGTGATATGATTCAAAAGAAGCAAACTTCTTCGGATTTCAAAGTTGGTGACGATTGGTTAATACTAAGAAATAATATTAAGATAAATCAGCTAATCTTTGGACTTTATCCCATTGTGAAAAGGATTCTTGGCCTCATTTAAAACATAACCAAGATCGTAATCAACCAAGCTTTGACGAAAAATATTTAACCAACTTTGAACTTTGGAAAATGTGTTTTGATGGTAAAAGTAATTAATCAATGAATTGGCATCATGCTCATTGCAGGGATTCCAAGTGTCACTCATTCCCGAAATTCAATTCTCAAAGGTTAACCGAGGATGTATAGAAATAACTCATCAGTTCAAAATCAATTACTTCAGTCGACAAAATAACACTAACCATTGATACCCACCTTAGGATAAAAATCACCCACTCAGGGATGAGAATTCATCCTCCCACTATGCCGCAAGTAGACAACTCGGGCATATCGCGTGTTGAATTTAAAGCAAATTTGAATGAGACATCAATTGAGTGGAAATAAATATTAAATCCAATTCTTTTTATCTAAAACAAAAACTAAATATTATTACCAGAGTAAAAATCGGAAGTGCTCTGTATTTAGGCTAGAAGAAAAACCCTAGAAGAAAAAGAGCTAGCAAAAACACTGAAGACCCGATATGCCGAAGATGACACGTAGAAGAAAATCCTCCCCTTCTCGGTTTTTAAGAAGAAATGGAAGGAGGGTGATTCGGCCAATCTCTCGAAGATCCTCCCCTTTCCCCTCTACGTCCATCACCCATTTAGAGAAAATCTCCGAAAAATATCTCCTATGTTTTGGGTAGTTGAAAATTCTAAATAAATTCCCCGTTCCTTGTCGTTTTTACTGATTGTGCCGGTACAAAGATGAGGATGAACTGGTAGAAGAGCTATGTGTTCACGGTGAAGAAGTAGAAGCAAAGATGAACCGATAGAAAGATGTTCTGATTGGACAGAACCTCGATGAACATGTACAAAAGATCAATGAACTGGTATAAGCCCATTCTGTTCAAGGATGAACCGGTACAAGCTATGTTTTACTGCCTGGTGAATCGGTGCAAGTCCTGCTGGCACAATATGGCTTTCTCTGCCTTTTTGCCGCGGCGCCCCTTGTTCGATGTCTGGCTTCTCGAGCTCACTTCCTACGCACCCACAAAGTATCCTGTTGAATCTAAAGTATCATTCTTACATCAGCTTACCTGCAAACACACAGTTTCCTCATAAAACGCAAACTCGACTAAAACAAAACTTATAATGAACGAGCAAAGCTAAAGCGAAAGGTTTCAGACATAAAATTATGCAAAATTGGGTACACAACACACACCCCCCCCCAACCTCTACTTTGGTAGTCTCTAGCACACAGAAAGCACAAAAATAAATTTTAATCACAAAAAAAATTTTCGTAGTTGATCTCGCTTGCATTTAGCATATGCCATAAGCCGTTAAACCACAAGGTTACCCCTAGTGGACGGTGATAAAAATCACAAGACTCACCAACCGTTGATTCGAATCACCTTTCAAATTCGTACCATTTGGGTCCCCGGCAATGTTGCCAAAAATGCTTCTCCTTAGGTATGGTCGTGTGTGAAATTGCTTCCCAAGCTTAGGACATTCTATCGTGTAGTAACTCGGAAAATACCTAGGCCGTCTCCCCTGGGAAACAAGCAGAAATTTGAATGGTGATATGATTCAAAAGAAGCAAACTTCTTTGGATTTCAAAGTTGGTGATGATTGGTTAATACTAAGAAATAATATTAAGATAAATCAGCTAATCTTTGGACTTTATCCCATTGTGAAAAGGATTCTTGGCCTCATTTAAAACATAACCAAGATCGTAATCAACCAAGCTTTGACGAAAAATATTTAACCAAGTTTGAACTTTGGAAAATGTGTTTTGATGGTAAAAGCAATTAATGAATGAATTTGCATCATGCTTATTGCAGGGACTCCAAGTATTACTCATGCGAAATTCAATTCTCAAAGGTTAACCGAGGATGTTAGGAAATAACTCATAAGTTCAAAATCAATTACGTCAATCAACAAAATAACACTAAGCATTGATACCCACCTTAGGATAAAAATCACCCACTCAGGGATGAGAATTCATCCTCCCACTATGCCGCAAGTAGACAACTCGGGCATATCGCGTGTTGAATTTAAAGCAAATTTGAATGAGACATCAATTGAGTGGAAATAAATATTAAATCCAATTCTTTTTATCTAAAACAAAAACTAAATATTATTACCAGAGTAAAAATCGGAAGTGCTCTGTATTTGGGCTAGAAGAAAAACCCTAGAAGAAAAAGAGCTAGCAAAAACACTGAAGACCCGATATGAGACGTACAAGAAAATCCTCCCCGTCTCGGTTTTTAAGAAGAAATGGAAGGAGGGTGATTCGGCCAATCTCTCGAAGATCCTCCCCTTTCCCCTCTACGTCCATCACCCATTTAGAGAAAATCTCCGAAAAATATCTCCTATGTTTTGGGTAGTTGAAAATTCTAAATAAATTCCCCGTTCCTTGTCGTTTTTACTGATTGTGCCGGTACAAAGATGAGGATGAACTGGTAGAAGAGCTATGTGTTCACGGTGAAGAAGTAGAAGCAAAGATGAACCGATAGAAAGATGTTCTGATTGGACAGAACCTCGATGAACATGTACAAAAGATCAATGAACTGGTATAAGCCCATTCTGTTCAAGGATGAACCGGTACAAGCTATGTTTTACTGCCTGGTGAATCGGTGCAAGTCCTGCTGGCACAATATGGCTTTCTCTGCCTTTTTGCCGCGGCGCCCCTTGTTCGATGTCTGGCTTCTCGAGCTCACTTCCTACGCACCCACAAAGTATCCTGTTGAATCTAAAGTATCATTCTTACATCAGCTTACCTGCAAACACACAGTTTCCTCATAAAACGCAAACTCGACTAAAACAAAACTTATAATGAACGAGCAAAGCTAAAGCGAAAGGTTTCAGACATAAAATTATGCAAAATTGGGTACACAACACACACCCCCCCCCCCCAACCTCTACTTTGGTAGTCTCTAGCACACAGAAAGCACAAAAATAAATTTTAATCACAAAAAAAATTTTCGTAGTTGATCTCGCTTGCATTTAGCATATGCCATAAGCCGTTAAACCACAAGGTTACCCCTAGTGGACGGTGATGAAAATCACAAGACTCACCAGCCGTTGATTCGAATCACCTTTCAAATTCGTACCATTTGGGTCCCCGGCAATGTTGCCAAAAATGCTTCTCCTTAGGTATGGTCGTGTCTGAAATTGCTTCCCAAGCTTAGGACATTCTATCGTGTAGTAACTCGGAAAATACCTAGGCCGTCTCCCCAGGGAAACAAGCAGAAATTTGAATGGTGATATGATTCAAAAGAAGCAAACTTCTTTGGATTTCAAAGTTGGTGATGATTGGTTAATACTAAGAAATAATATTAAGATAAATCAGCTAATCTTTGGACTTTATCCCATTGTGAAAAGGATTCTTGGCCTCATTTAAAACATAACCAAGATCGTAATCAACCAAGCTTTGACGAAAAATATTTAACCAAGTTTGAACTTTGGAAAATGTGTTTTGATGGTAAAAGCAATTAATGAATGAATTTGCATCATGCTTATTGCAGGGACTCCAAGTATTACTCATGCGAAATTCAATTCTCAAAGGTTAACCGAGGATGTTAGGAAATAACTCATAAGTTCAAAATCAATTACGTCAATCAACAAAATAACACTAAGCATTGATACCCACCTTAGGATAAAAATCACCCACTCAGGGATGAGAATTCATCCTCCCACTATGCCGCAAGTAGACAACTCGGGCATATCGCGTGTTGAATTTAAAGCAAATTTGAATGAGACATCAATTGAGTGGAAATAAATATTAAATCCAATTCTTTTTATCTAAAACAAAAACTAAATATTATTACCAGAGTAAAAATCGGAAGTGCTCTGTATTTGGGCTAGAAGAAAAACCCTAGAAGAAAAAGAGCTAGCAAAAACACTGAAGACCCGATATGAGACGTACAAGAAAATCCTCCCCGTCTCGGTTTTTAAGAAGAAATGGAAGGAGGGTGATTCGGCCAATCTCTCGAAGATCCTCCCCTTTCCCCTCTACGTCCATCACCCATTTAGAGAAAATCTCCGAAAAATATCTCCTATGTTTTGGGTAGTTGAAAATTCTAAATAAATTCCCCGTTCCTTGTCGTTTTTACTGATTGTGCCGGTACAAAGATGAGGATGAACTGGTAGAAGAGCTATGTGTTCACGGTGAAGAAGTAGAAGCAAAGATGAACCGATAGAAAGATGTTCTGATTGGACAGAACCTCGATGAACATGTACAAAAGATCAATGAACTGGTATAAGCCCATTCTGTTCAAGGATGAACCGGTACAAGCTATGTTTTACTGCCTGGTGAATCGGTGCAAGTCCTGCTGGCACAATATGGCTTTCTCTGCCTTTTTGCCGCGGCGCCCCTTGTTCGATGTCTGGCTTCTCGAGCTCACTTCCTACGCACCCACAAAGTATCCTGTTGAATCTAAAGTATCATTCTTACATCAGCTTACCTGCAAACACACAGTTTCCTCATAAAACGCAAACTCGACTAAAACAAAACTTATAATGAACGAGCAAAGCTAAAGCGAAAGGTTTCAGACATAAAATTATGCAAAATTGGGTACACAACACACACCCCCCCCCCCCCCCCCAACCTCTACTTTGGTAGTCTCTAGCACACAGAAAGCACAAAAATAAATTTTAATCACAAAAAAAATTTTCGTAGTTGATCTCGCTTGCATTTAGCATATGCCATAAGCCGTTAAACCACAAGGTTACCCCTAGTGGACGGTGATAAAAATCACAAGACTCACCAGCCGTTGATTCGAATCACCTTTCAAATTCGTACCATTTGGGTCCCCGGCAATGTTGCCAAAAATGCTTCTCCTTAGGTATGGTCGTGTGTGAAATTGCTTCCCAAGCTTAGGACATTCTATCGTGTAGTAACTCGGAAAATACCTAGGCCGTCTCCCCAGGGAAACAAGCAGAAATTTGAATGGTGATATGATTCAAAAGAAGCAAACTTCTTTGGATTTCAAAGTTGGTGATGATTGGTTAATACTAAGAAATAATATTAAGATAAATCAGCTAATCTTTGGACTTTATCCCATTGTGAGAAGGATTCTTGGCCTCATTTAAAACATAACCAAGATCGTAATCAACCAAGCTTTGACGAAAAATATTTAACCAAGTTTGAACTTTGGAAAATGTGTTTTGATGGTAAAAGCAATTAATGAATGAATTTGCATCATGCTTATTGCAGGGACTCCAAGTATTACTCATGCGAAATTCAATTCTCAAAGGTTAACCGAGGATGTTAGGAAATAACTCATAAGTTCAAAATCAATTACGTCAATCAACAAAATAACACTAAGCATTGATACCCACCTTAGGATAAAAATCACCCACTCAGGGATGAGAATTCATCCTCCCACTATGCCGCAAGTAGACAACTCGGGCATATCGCGTGTTGAATTTAAAGCAAATTTGAATGAGACATCAATTGAGTGGAAATAAATATTAAATCCAATTCTTTTTATCTAAAACAAAAACTAAATATTATTACCAGAGTAAAAATCGGAAGTGCTCTGTATTTGGGCTAGAAGAAAAACCCTAGAAGAAAAAGAGCTAGCAAAAACACTGAAGACCCGATATGAGACGTACAAGAAAATCCTCCCCGTCTCGGTTTTTAAGAAGAAATGGAAGGAGGGTGATTCGGCCAATCTCTCGAAGATCCTCCCCTTTCCCCTCTACGTCCATCACCCATTTAGAGAAAATCTCCGAAAAATATCTCCTATGTTTTGGGTAGTTGAAAATTCTAAATAAATTCCCCGTTCCTTGTCGTTTTTACTGATTGTGCCGGTACAAAGATGAGGATGAACTGGTAGAAGAGCTATGTGTTCACGGTGAAGAAGTAGAAGCAAAGATGAACCGATAGAAAGATGTTCTGATTGGACAGAACCTCGATGAACATGTACAAAAGATCAATGAACTGGTATAAGTCCATTCTGTTCAAGGATGAACCGGTACAAGCTATGTTTTACTGCCTGGTGAATCGGTGCAAGTCCTGCTGGCACAATATGGCTTTCTCTGCCTTTTTGCCGCGGCGCCCCTTGTTCGATGTCTGGCTTCTCGAGCTCACTTCCTACGCACCCACAAAGTATCCTGTTGAATCTAAAGTATCATTCTTACATCAGCTTACCTGCAAACACACAGTTTCTTCATAAAACGCAAACTCGACTAAAACAAAACTTATAATGAACGAGCAAAGCTAAAGCGAAAGGTTTCAGACATAAAATTATGCAAAATTGGGTACACAACACACACCCCCCCCCCCCCCAACTTCTACTTTGGTTGTCTCTAGCACACAGAAAGCACAAAAATAAATTTTAATCACAAAAAACATTTTCGTAGTTGATCTCGCTTGCATTTAGCATATGCCATAAGCCGTTAAACCACAAGGTTACCCCTAGTGGACGGTGATGAAAATCACAAGACTCACCAGCCGTTGATTCGAATCACCTTTCAAATTCGTACCATTTGGGTCCCCGGCAATGTTGCCAAAAATGCTTCTCCTTAGGTATGGTCGTGTCTGAAATTGCTTCCCAAGCATAGGACATTCTATCGTGTAGTAACTCGGAAAATACCTAGGCCGTCTCCCCAGGGAAACAAGCAAAAATTTTGAATGGTGATATGATTCAAAAGAAGCAAACTTCTTTGGATTTCAAAGTTGGTGATGATTGGTTAATACTAAGAAATAATATTAAGATAAATCAGCTAATCTTTGGACTTTATCCCATTGTGAAAAGGATTCTTGGCCTCATTTAAAACATAACCAAGATCGTAATCAACCAAGCTTTGACGAAAAATATTTAACCAAGTTTGAACTTTGGAAAATGTGTTTTGATGGTAAAAGCAATTAATGAATGAATTTGCATCATGCTTATTGCAGGGACTCCAAGTATTACTCATGCGAAATTCAATTCTCAAAGGTTAACCGAGGATGTTAGGAAATAACTCATAAGTTCAAAATCAATTACGTCAATCAACAAAATAACACTAAGCATTGATACCCACCTTAGGATAAAAATCACCCACTCAGGGATGAGAATTCATCCTCCCACTATGCCGCAAGTAGACAACTCGGGCATATCGCGTGTTGAATTTAAAGCAAATTTGAATGAGACATCAGTTGAGTGGAAATAAATATTAAATCCAATTCTTTTTATCTAAAACAAAAACTAAATATTATTACCAGAGTAAAAATCGGAAGTGCTCTGTATTTGGGCTAGAAGAAAAACCCTAGAAGAAAAAGAGCTAGCAAAAACACTGAAGACCCGATATGAGACGTACAAGAAAATCCTCCCCGTCTCGGTTTTTAAGAAGAAATGGAAGGAGGGTGATTCGGCCAATCTCTCGAAGATCCTCCCCTTTCCCCTCTACGTCCATCACCCATTTAGAGAAAATCTCCGAAAAATATCTCCTATGTTTTGGGTAGTTGAAAATTCTAAATAAATTCCCCGTTCCTTGTCGTTTTTACTGATTGTGCCGGTACAAAGATGAGGATGAACTGGTAGAAGAGCTATGTGTTCACGGTGAAGAAGTAGAAGCAAAGATGAACCGATAGAAAGATGTTCTGATTGGACAGAACCTCGATGAACATGTACAAAAGATCAATGAACTGGTATAAGCCCATTCTGTTCAAGGATGAACCGGTACAAGCTATGTTTTACTGCCTGGTGAATCGGTGCAAGTCCTGCTGGTACAATATGGCTTTCTCTGCCTTTTTGCCGCGGCGCCCCTTGTTCGATGTCTGGCTTCTCGAGCTCACTTCCTACGCACCCACAAAGTATCCTGTTGAATCTAAAGTATCATTCTTACATCAGCTTACCTGCAAACACACAGTTTCCTCATAAAACGCAAACTCGACTAAAACAAAACTTATAATGAACGAGCAAAGCTAAAGCGAAAGGTTTCAGACATAAAATTATGCAAAATTGGGTACACAACACACACCCCCCCCCCCCAACTTCTACTTTGGTAGTCTCTAGCACACAGAAAGCACAAAAATAAATTTTAATCACAAAAAACATTTTCGTAGTTGATCTCGCTTGCATTTAGCATATGCCATAAGCCGTTAAACCACAAGGTTACCCCTAGTGGACGGTGATGAAAATCACTAGACTCACTAGCCGTTGATTCGAATCACCTTTCAAATTCGTACCATTTGGGTCCCCGGCAATGTTGCCAAAAATGCTTCTCCTTAGGTATGGTCGTGTCTGAAATTGCTTCCCAAGCATAGGACATTCTATCGTGTAGTAACTCGGAAAATACCTAGGCCGTCTCCCCAGGGAAACAAGCAAAAATTTGAATGGTGATATGATTCAAAAGAAGCAAACTTCTTTGGATTTCAAAGTTGGTGATGATTGGTTAATACTAAGAAATAATATTAAGATAAATCAGCTAATCTTTGGACTTTATCCCATTGTGAAAAGGATTCTTGGCCTCATTTAAAACATAACCAAGATCGTAATCAACCAAGCTTTGACGAAAAATATTTAACCAAGTTTGAACTTTGGAAAATGTGTTTTGATGGTAAAAGCAATTAATGAATGAATTTGCATCATGCTTATTGCAGGGACTCCAAGTATTACTCATGCGAAATTCAATTCTCAAAGGTTAACCGAGGATGTTAGGAAATAACTCATAAGTTCAAAATCAATTACGTCAATCAACAAAATAACACTAAGCATTGATACCCACCTTAGGATAAAAATCACCCACTCAGGGATGAGAATTCATCCTCCCACTATGCCGCAAGTAGACAACTCGGGCATATCGCGTGTTGAATTTAAAGCAAATTTGAATGATACATCAGTTGAGTGGAAATAAATATTAAATCCAATTCTTTTTATCTAAAACAAAAACTAAATATTATTACCAGAGTAAAAATCGGAAGTGCTCTGTATTTGGGCTAGAAGAAAAACCCTAGAAGAAAAAGAGCTAGCAAAAACACTGAAGACCCGATATGCCGAAGATGAGACGTACAAGAAAATCCTCCCAGTCTCGGTTTTTAAGAAGAAATGGAAGGAGGGTGATTCGGCCAATCTCTCGAAGATCCTCCCCTTTCCCCTCTACGTCCATCACCCATTTAGAGAAAATCTCCGAAAAATATCTCCTATGTTTTGGGTAGTTGAAAATTCTAAATAAATTCCCCGTTCCTTGTCGTTTTTACTGATTGTGCCGGTACAAAGATGAGGATGAACTGGTAGAAGAGCTATGTGTTCACGGTGAAGAAGTAGAAGCAAAGATGAACCGATAGAAAGATGTTCTGATCGGACAGAACCTCGATGAACATGTACAAAAGATCAATGAACTGGTATAAGCCCATTCTGTTCAAGGATGAACCGGTACAAGCTATGTTTTACTGCCTGGTGAATCGGTGCAAGTCCTACTGGCACAATTTGGCTTTCTCTGCCTTTTTGCCGCGACGCCCCTTGTTCGATGTCTGGCTTCTCGAGCTCACTTCCTACGCACCCACAAAGTATCCTGTTGAATCTAAAGTATCATTCTTACATCAGCTTACCTGCAAACACACAGTTTCCTCATAAAACGCAAACTCGACTAAAACAAAACTTATAATGAACGAGCAAAGCTAAAGCGAAAGGTTTCAGACATAAAATTATGCAAAATTGGGTACACAACACACACCCCCCCCCCAACTTCTACTTTGGTTGTCTCTAGCACACAGAAAGCACAAAAATAAATTTTAATCACAAAAAACATTTTCGTAGTTGATCTCGCTTGCATTTAGCATATGCCATAAGCCGTTAAACCACAAGGTTACCCCTAGTGGACGGTGATGAAAATCACAAGACTCACCAGCCGTTGATTCGAATCACCTTTCAAATTCGTACCATTTGGGTCCCCGGCAATGTTGCCAAAAATGCTTCTCCTTAGGTATGGTCGTGTCTGAAATTGCTTCCCAAGCATAGGACATTCTATCGTGTAGTAACTCGGAAAATACCTAGGCCGTCTCCCCAGGGAAACAAGCAAAAATTTTGAATGGTGATATGATTCAAAAGAAGCAAACTTCTTTGGATTTCAAAGTTGGTGATGATTGGTTAATACTAAGAAATAATATTAAGATAAATCAGCTAATCTTTGGACTTTATCCCATTGTGAAAAGGATTCTTGGCCTCATTTAAAACATAACCAAGATCGTAATCAACCAAGCTTTGACGAAAAATATTTAACCAAGTTTGAACTTTGGAAAATGTGTTTTGATGGTAAAAGCAATTAATGAATGAATTTGCATCATGCTTATTGCAGGGACTCCAAGTATTACTCATGCGAAATTCAATTCTCAAAGGTTAACCGAGGATGTTAGGAAATAACTCATAAGTTCAAAATCAATTACGTCAATCAACAAAATAACACTAAGCATTGATACCCACCTTAGGATAAAAATCACCCACTCAGGGATGAGAATTCATCCTCCCACTATGCCGCAAGTAGACAACTCGGGCATATCGCCTGTTGAATTTAAAGCAAATTTGAATGAGACATCAGTTGAGTGGAAATAAATATTAAATCCAATTCTTTTTATCTAAAACAAAAACTAAATATTATTACCAGAGTAAAAATCGGAAGTGCTCTGTATTTGGGCTAGAAGAAAAACCCTAGAAGAAAAAGAGCTAGCAAAAACACTGAAGACCCGATATGAGACGTACAAGAAAATCCTCCCCGTCTCGGTTTTTAAGAAGAAATGGAAGGAGGGTGATTCGGCCAATCTCTCGAAGATCCTCCCCTTTCCCCTCTACGTCCATCACCCATTTAGAGAAAATCTCCGAAAAATATCTCCTATGTTTTGGGTAGTTGAAAATTCTAAATAAATTCCCCGTTCCTTGTCGTTTTTACTGATTGTGCCGGTACAAAGATGAGGATGAACTGGTAGAAGAGCTATGTGTTCACGGTGAAGAAGTAGAAGCAAAGATGAACCGATAGGACAGAACCTCGATGAACATGTACAAAAGATCAATGAACTGGTATAAGCCCATTCTGTTCAAGGATGAACCGGTACAAGCTATGTTTTACTGCCTGGTGAATCGGTGCAAGTCCTGCTGGTACAATATGGCTTTCTCTGCCTTTTTGCCGCGGCGCCCCTTGTTCGATGTCTGGCTTCTCGAGCTCACTTCCTACGCACCCACAAAGTATCCTGTTGAATCTAAAGTATCATTCTTACATCAGCTTACCTGCAAACACACAGTTTCCTCATAAAACGCAAACTCGACTAAAACAAAACTTATAATGAACGAGCAAAGCTAAAGCGAAAGGTTTCAGACATAAAATTATGCAAAATTGGGTACACAACACACACCCCCCCCCCCAACTTCTACTTTGGTAGTCTCTAGCACACAGAAAGCACAAAAATAAATTTTAATCACAAAAAACATTTTCGTAGTTGATCTCGCTTGCATTTAGCATATGCCATAAGCCGTTAAACCACAAGGTTACCCCTAGTGGACGGTGATGAAAATCACAAGACTCACCAGCCGTTGATTCGAATCACCTTTCAAATTCGTACCATTTGGGTCCCCGACAATGTTGCCAAAAATGCTTCTCCTTAGGTATGGTCGTGTCCGAAATTGCTTCCCAAGCATAGGACAATCTATCGTGTAGTAACTCGGAAAATACCTAGGCCGTCTCCCCAGGGAAACAAGCAAAAATTTTGAATGGTGATATGATTCAAAAGAAGCAAACTTCTTTGGATTTCAAAGTTGGTGATGATTGGTTAATACTAAGAAATAATATTAAGATAAATCAGCTAATCTTTGGACTTTATCCCATTGTGAAAAGGATTCTTGGCCTCATTTAAAACATAACCAAGATCGTAATCAACCAAGCTTTGACGAAAAATATTTAACCAAGTTTGAACTTTGGAAAATGTGTTTTGATGGTAAAAGCAATTAATGAATGAATTTGCATCATGCTTATTGCAGGGACTCCAAGTATTACTCATGCGAAATTCAATTCTCAAAGGTTAACCGAGGATGTTAGGAAATAACTCATAAGTTCAAAATCAATTACGTCAATCAACAAAATAACACTAAGCATTGATACCCACCTTAGGATAAAAATCACCCACTCAGGGATGAGAATTCATCCTCCCACTATGCCGCAAGTAGACAACTCGGGCATATCGCGTGTTGAATTTAAAGCAAATTTGAATGAGACATCAATTGAGTGGAAATAAATATTAAATCCAATTCTTTTTATCTAAAACAAAAACTAAATATTATTACCAGAGTAAAAATCGGAAGTGCTCTGTATTTGGGCTAGAAGAAAAACCCTAGAAGAAAAAGAGCTAGCAAAAACACTGAAGAACCGATATGAGACGTACAAGAAAATCCTCCCCGTCTCAGTTTTTAAGAAGAAATGGAAGGAGGGTGATTCGGCCAATCTCTCGAAGATCCTCCCCTTTCCCCTCTACGTCCATCACCCATTTAGAGAAAATCTCCGAAAAGTATCTCCTATGTTTTGGGTAGTTGAAAATTCTAAATAAATTCCCCGTTCCTTGTCGTTTTTACTGATTGTGCCGGTACAAAGATGAGGATGAACTGGTAGAAGAGCTATGTGTTCACGGTGAAGAAGTAGAAGCAAAGATGAACCGATAGAAAGATGTTCTGATTGGACAGAACCTCGATGTACATGTACAAAAGATCAATGAACTGGTATAAGCCGATTCTGTTCAAGGATGAACCGGTACAAGCTATGTTTTACTGCCTGGTGAATCGGTGCAAGTCCTGCTGGTACAATATGGCTTTCTCTGCCTTTTTGCCGCGACGCCCCTTGTTCGATGTCTGGCTTCTCGAGCTCACTTCCTACGCACCCACAAAGTATCCTGTTGAATCTAAAGTATCATTCTTACATCAGCTTACCTGCAAACACACAGTTTCCTCATAAAACGCAAACTCGACTAAAACAAAACTTATAATGAACGAGCAAAGCTAAAGGGAAAGGTTTCAGACATAAAATTATGCAAAATTGGGTACACAACACACACCCCCCCCCCCCCCCCCAACTTCTACTTTGGTAGTCTCTAGCACACAGAAAGCACAAAAATAAATTTTAATCACAAAAAACATTTTCGTAGTTGATCTCGCTTGCATTTAGCATATGTCATAAGCCGTTAAACCACAAGGTTACCCCTAGTGGACGGTGATGAAAATCACAAGACTCACCAGCCGTTGATTCGAATCACCTTTCAAATTCGTACCATTTGGGTCCCCGGCAATGTTGCCAAAAATGCTTCTCCTTAGGTATGGTCGTGTCCGAAATTGCTTCCCAAGCATAGGACATTCTATCGTGTAGTAACTCGGAAAATACCTAGGCCGTCTCCCCAGGGAAACAAGCAAAAATTTTGAATGGTGATATGATTCAAAAGAAGCAAACTTCTTTGGATTTCAAAGTTGGTGATGATTGGTTAATACTAAGAAATAATATTAAGATAAATCAGCTAATCTTTGGACTTTATCCCATTGTGAAAAGGATTCTTGGCCTCATTTAAAACATAACCAAGATCGTAATCAACCAAGCTTTGACGAAAAATATTTAACCAAGTTTGAACTTTGGAAAATGTGTTTTGATGGTAAAAGCAATTAATGAATGAATTTGCATCATGCTTATTGCAGGGACTCCAAGTATTACTCATGCGAAATTCAATTCTCAAAGGTTAACCGAGGATGTTAGGAAATAACTCATAAGTTCAAAATCAATTACGTCAATCAACAAAATAACACTAAGCATTGATACCCACCTTAGGATAAAAATCACCCACTCAGGGATGAGAATTCATCCTCCCACTATGCCGCAAGTAGACAACTCGGGCATATCGCGTGTTGAATTTAACGCAAATTTGAATGAGACATCAGTTGAGTGGAAATAAATATTAAATCCAATTCTTTTTATCTAAAACAAAAACTAAATATTATTACCAGAGTAAAAATCGGAAGTGCTCTGTATTTGGGCTAGAAGAAAAACCCTAGAAGAAAAAGAGCTAGCAAAAGCACTGAAGACCCGATATGAGACGTACAAGAAAATCCTCCCCGTCTCGGTTTTTTAGAAGAAATGGAAGGAGGGTGATTCGGCCAATCTCTCGAAGATCCTCCCCTTTCCCCTCTACGTCCATCACCCATTTAGAGAAAATCTCCGAAAAATATCTCCTATGTTTTGGGTAGTTGAAAATTCTAAATAAATTCCCCGTTCCTTGTTGTTTTTACTGATTGTGCCGGTACAAAGATGAGGATGAACTGGTAGAAGAGCTATGTGTTCACGGTGAAGAAGTACAAGCAAAGATGAACCGATAGAAAGATGTTCTGATTGGACAGAACCTCGATGAACATGTACAAAAGATCAATGAACTGGTATAAGCCGATTATGTTCAAGGATGAACCGGTACAAGCTATGTTTTACTGCCTGGTGAATCGGTGCAAGTCCTGCTGGTACAATATGGCTTTCTCTGCCTTTTTGTCGCGGCGCCCCTTGTTCGATGTCTGGCTTCTCGAGCTCACTTCCTACGCACCCACAAAGTATCCTGTTGAATCTAAAGTATCATTCTTACATCAGCTTACCTGCAAACACACAGTTTCCTCATAAAACGCAAACTCGACTAAAACAAAACTTATAATGAACGAGCAAAGCTAAAGCGAAAGGTTTCAGACATAAAATTATGCAAAATTGGGTACACAACACACACCCCCCCCCCAACTTCTACTTTGGTAGTCTCTAGCACACAGAAAGCACAAAAATAAATTTTAATCACAAAAAACATTTTCGTAGTTGATCTCGCTTGCATTTAGCATATGCCATAAGCCGTTAAACCACAAGGTTACCCCTAGTGGACGGTGATGAAAATCACAAGACTCACCAGCCGTTGATTCGAATCACCTTTCAAATTCGTACCATTTGGGTCCCCGGCAATGTTGCCAAAAATGCTTCTCCTTAGGTATGGTCGTGTCTGAAATTGCTTCCCAAGCATAGGACATTCTATCGTGTAGTAACTCGGAAAATACCTAGGCCGTCTCCCCAGGGAAACAAGCAAAAATTTTGAATGGTGATATGATTCAAAAGAAGCAAACTTCTTTGGATTTCAAAGTTGGTGATGATTGGTTAATACTAAGAAATAATATTAAGATAAATCAGCTAATCTTTGGACTTTATCCCATTGTGAAAAGGATTCTTGGCCTCATTTAAAACATAACCAAGATCGTAATCAACCAAGCTTTGACGAAAAATATTTAACCAAGTTTGAACTTTGGAAAATGTGTTTTGATGGTAAAAGCAATTAATGAATGAATTTGCATCATGCTTATTGCAGGGACTCCAAGTATTACTCATGCGAAATTCAATTCTCAAAGGTTAACCGAGGATGTTAGGAAATAACTCATAAGTTCAAAATCAATTACGTCAATCAACAAAATAACACTAAGCATTGATACCCACCTTAGGATAAAAATCACCCACTCAGGGATGAGAATTCATCCTCCCACTATGCCGCAAGTAGACAACTCGGGCATATCGCCTGTTGAATTTAAAGCAAATTTGAATGAGACATCAATTGAGTGGAAATAAATATTAAATCCAATTCTTTTTATCTAAAACAAAAACTAAATATTATTACCAGAGTAAAAATCGGAAGTGCTCTGTATTTGGGCTAGAAGAAAAACCCTAGAAGAAAAAGAGCTTGCAAAAACACTGAAGACCCGATATGAGACGTACAAGAAAATCCTCCCCGTCTCAGTTTTTAAGAAGAAATGGAAGGAGGGTGATTCGGCCAATCTCTCGAAGATCCTCCCCTTTCCCCTCTACGTCCATCACCCATTTAGAGAAAATCTCCGAAAAGTATCTCCTATGTTTTGGGTAGTTGAAAATTCTAAATAAATTCCCCGTTCCTTGTCGTTTTTACTGATTGTGCCGGTAAAAAGATGAGGATGAACTGGTAGAAGAGCTATGTGTTCACGGTGAAGAAGTAGAAGCAAAGATGAACCGATAGAAAGATGTTCTGATTGGACAGAACCTCGATGAACATGTACAAAAGATCAATGAACTGGTATAAGCCGATTCTGTTCAAGGATGAACCGGTACAAGCTATGTTTTACTGCCTGGTGAATCGGTGCAAGTCCTGCTGGTACAATATCGGCGCCCCTTGTTCGATGTCTGGCTTCTCGAGCTCACTTCCTACGCACCCACAAAGTATCCTGTTGAATCTAAAGTATCATTCTTACATCAGCTTACCTGCAAACACACAGTTTCCTCATAAAACGCAAACTCGACTAACACAAAACTTATAATGAACGAGCAAAGCTAAAGCGAAAGGTTTCAGACATAAAATTATGCAAAATTGGGTACACAACACACACCCCCCCCCCCCCAACTTCTACTTTGGAAGTCTCCAGCATACAGAAAGCACAAAAATAAATTTTAATCACAAAAAACACTTTCGTAGTTGATCTCGCTTGCATTTAGCATATGCCATAAGCCGTTAAACCACAAGGTTACCCCTAGTGGACGGTGATGAAAATCACAAGACTCATCAGCCGTTGATTCGAATCACCTTTCAAATTCGTACCATTTGGGTCCCCAGTAATGTTGCCAAAAATGTTTCTCCTTAGGTATGGTCGTGTCTGAAATTGCTTCCCAAGCATAGGACATTCTATCGTGTAGTAACTCGGAAAATACCTAGGCCGTCTCCCCAGGGAAACAAGCAAAAATTAGAATGGTGATATGATTCAAAAGAAGCAAACTTCTTTGGATTTCAAAGTTGGTGATGATTGGTTAATACTAAGAAATAATATTAAGATAAATCAGCTAATCTTTGGACTTTATCCCATTGTGAAAAGGATTCTTGGCCTCATTTAAAACATAACCAAGATCGTAA
Organism: Ilex aquifolium; assembly: GCA_951799425.1. Classification (NCBI taxonomy): domain Eukaryota; kingdom Viridiplantae; phylum Streptophyta; class Magnoliopsida; order Aquifoliales; family Aquifoliaceae; genus Ilex; species Ilex aquifolium. The sequence goes on from OX637400.1 coordinate 24,993,926, forward strand.
TCAACCAAGCTTTGACGAAAAATATTTAACCAAGTTTGAACTTTGGAAAATGTGTTTTGATGGTAAAAGCAATTAATGAATGAATTTGCATCATGCTTATTGCAGGGACTCCAAGTATTACTCATGCGAAATTCAATTCTCAAAGGTTAACCGAGGATGTTAGGAAATAACTCATAAGTTCAAAATCAATTACGTCAATCAACAAAATAACACTAAGCATTGATACCCACCTTAGGATAAAAATCACCCACTCAGGGATGAGAATTCATCCTCCCACTATGCCGCAAGTAGACAACTCGGGCATATGGCGTGTTGAATTTAAAGCAAATTTGAATGAGACATCAATTGAGTGGAAATAAATATTAAATCCAATTCTTTTTATCTAAAACAAAAACTAAATATTATTACCAGAGTAAAAATCGGAAGTGCTCTGTATTTGGGCTAGAAGAAAAACCCTAGAAGAAAAAGAGCTAGCAAAAACACTGAAGACCCGATATGAGACGTACAAGAAAATCCTCCCCGTCTCGGTTTTTAAGAAGAAATGGAAGGAGGGTGATTCGGCCAATCTCTCGAAGATCCTCCCCTTTCCCCTCTACGTCCATCACCCATTTAGAGAAAATCTCCGAAAAATATCTCCTATGTTTTGGGTAGTTGAAAATTCTAAATAAATTCCCCGTTCCTTGCCGTTTTTACTGATTGTGCCGGTACAAAGATGAGGATGAACTGGTAGAAGAGCTATGTGTTCACGGTGAAGAAGTAGAAGCAAAGATGAACCGATAGAAAGATGTTCTGATTGGACAGAACCTCGATGAACATGTACAAAAGATCAATGAACTGGTATATAAGCCCATTCTGTTCAAGGATGAACCGGTACAAGCTATGTTTTACTGCCTGGTGAATCGGTGCAAGTCCTGCTGGTACAATATGGCTTTCTCTGCCTTTTTGCCGCGGCGCCCCTTGTTCGATGTCTGGCTTCTCGAGCTCACTTCCTACGCACCCACAAAGTATCCTGTTGAATCTAAAGTATCATTCTTACATCAGCTTACCTGCAAACACGCAGTTTCCTCATAAAACGCAAACTCGACTAACACAAAACTTATAATGAACGAGCAAAGCTAAAGCGAAAGGTTTCAGACATAAAATTATGCAAAATTGGGTACACAACACTCACCCCCCCCCCCCCCCCCCAACTTCTACTTTGGTAGTCTCTAGCACACAGAAAGCACAAAAATAAATTTTAATCACAAAAAACATTTTCGTAGTTGATCTCGCTTGCATTTAGCATATGCCATAAGCCGTTAAACCACAAGGTTACCCCTAGTGGACGGTGATGAAAATCACAAGACTCATCAGCCGTTGATTCGAATCACCTTTCAAATTCGTACCATTTGGGTCCCCGGCAATGTTGCCATAAATGTTTCTCCTTAGGTATGGTCGTGTCTGAAATTGCTTCCCAAGCATAGGACATTCTATCGTGTAGTAACTCGGAAAATACCTAGGCCGTCTCCCCAGGGAAACAAGCAAAAATTTGAATGGTGATATGATTCAAAAGAAGCAAACTTCTTTGGATTTCAAAGTTGGTGATGATTGGTTAATACTAAGAAATAATATTAAGATAAATCAGCTAATCTTTGGACTTTATCCCATTGTGAAAAGGATTCTTGGCCTCATTTAAAACATAACCAAGATCGTAATCAACCAAGCTTTGACGAAAAATATTTAACCAAGTTTGAACTTTGGAAAATGTGTTTTGATGGTAAAAGCAATTAATGAATGAATTTGCATCATGCTTATTGCAGGGACTCCAAGTATTACTCATGCGAAATTCAATTCTCAAAGGTTAACCGAGGATGTTAGGAAATAACTCATAAGTTCAAAATCAATTATGTCAATCAACAAAATAACACTAAGCATTGATACCCACCTTAGGATAAAAATCACCCACTCAGGGATGAGAATTCATCCTCCCACTATGCCGCAAGTAGACAACTCGGGCATATGGCGTGTTGAATTTAAAGCAAATTTGAATGAGACATCAATTGAGTGGAAATAAATATTAAATCCAATTCTTTTTATCTAAAACAAAAACTAAATATTATTACCAGAGTAAAAATGGGAAGTGCTCTGTATTTGGGCTAGAAGAAAAACCCTAGAAGAAAAAGAGCTAGCAAAAACACTGAAGACCCGATATGAGACGTACAAGAAAATCCTCCCCGTCTCGGTTTTTAAGAAGAAATGGAAGGAGGGTGATTCGGCCAATCTCTCGAAGATCCTCCCCTTTCCCCTCTACGTCCATCACCCATTTAGAGAAAATCTCCGAAAAATATCTCCTATGTTTTGGGTAGTTGAAAATTCTAAATAAATTCCCCGTTCCTTGCCGTTTTTACTGATTGTGCCAGTACAAAGATGAGGATGAACTGGTAGAAGAGCTATGTGTTCACGGTGAAGAAGTAGAAGCAAAGATGAACCGATAGAAAGATGTTCTGATTGGACAGAACCTCGATGAACATGTACAAAAGATCAATGAACTGGTATAAGCCCATTCTGTTCAAGGATGAACCGGTACAAGCTATGTTTTACTGCCTGGTGAATCGGTGCAAGTCCTGCTGGTACAATATGGCTTTCTCTGCCTTTTTGCCGCGGCGCCCCTTGTTCGATGTCTGGCTTCTCGAGCTCACTTCCTACGCACCCACAAAGTATCCTGTTGAATCTAAAGTATCATTCTTACATCAGCTTACCTGCAAACACACAGTTTCCTCATAAAACGCAAACTCGACTAACACAAAACTTATAATGAACGAGCAAAGCTAAAGCGAAAGGTTTCAGACATAAAATTATGCAAAATTGGGTACACAACACACACCCCCCCCCCCCCAACTTCTACTTTGGTAGTCTCTAGCACACAGAAAGCACAAAAATAAATTTTAATCACAAAAAACATTTTCGTAGTTGATCTCGCTTGCATTTAGCATATGCCATAAGCCGTTAAACCACAAGGTTACCCCTAGTGGACGGTGATGAAAATCACAAGACTCATCAGCCGTTGATTCGAATCACCTTTCAAATTCGTACCATTTGGGTCCCCGGTAATGTTGCCAAAAATGTTTCTCCTTAGGTATGGTCGTGTCTGAAATTGCTTCCCAAGCATAGGACATTCTATCGTGTTGTAACTCGGAAAATACCTAGGCCGTCTCCCCAGGGAAACAAGCAAAAATTTGAATGGTGATATGATTCAAAAGAAGCAAACTTCTTTGGATTTTAAAGTTGGTGATGATTGGTTAATACTAAGAAATAATATTAAGATAAATCAGCTAATCTTTGGACTTTATCCCATTGTGAAAAGGATTCTTGGCCTCATTTAAAACATAACCAAGATCGTAATCAACCAAGCTTTGACGAAAAATATTTAACCAAGTTTGAACTTTGGAAAATGTGTTTTGATGGTAAAAGCAATTAATGAATGAATTTGCATCATGCTTATTGCAGGGACTCCAAGTATTACTCTTGCGAAATTCAATTCTCAAAGGTTAACCGAGGATGTTAGGAAATAACTCATAAGTTCAAAATCAATTACGTCAATCAACAAAATAACACTAAGCATTGATACCCACCTTAGGATAAAAATCACCCACTCAGGGATGAGAATTCATCCTCCCACTATGCCGCAAGTAGACAACTCGGGCATATGGCGTGTTGAATTTAAAGCAAATTTGAATGAGACATCAATTGAGTGGAAATAAATATTAAATCCAATTCTTTTTATCTAAAACAAAAACTAAATATTATTACCAGAGTAAAAATCGGAAGTGCTCTGTATTTGGGCTAGAAGAAAAACCCTAGAAGAAAAAGAGCTAGCAAAAACACTGAAGACCCGATATGAGACGTACAAGAAAATCCTCCCCGTCTCGGTTTTTAAGAAGAAATGGAAGGAGGGTGATTCGGCCAATCTCTCGAAGATCCTCCCCTTTCCCCTCTACGTCCATCACCCATTTAGAGAAAATCTCCGAAAAATATCTCCTATGTTTTGGGTAGTTGAAAATTCTAAATAAATTCCCCGTTCCTTGCCGTTTTTACTGATTGTGCCGGTACAAAGATGAGGATGAACTGGTAGAAGAGCTATGTGTTCACGGTGAAGAAGTAGAAGCAAAGATGAACCGATAGAAAGATGTTCTGATTGGACAGAACCTCGATGAACATGTACAAAAGATCAATGAACTGGTATATAAGCCCATTCTGTTCAAGGATGAACCGGTACAAGCTATGTTTTACTGCCTGGTGAATCGGTGCAAGTCCTGCTGGTACAATATGGCTTTCTCTGCCTTTTTGCCGCGGCGCCCCTTGTTCGATGTCTGGCTTCTCGAGCTCACTTCCTACGCACCCACAAAGTATCCTATTGAATCTAAAGTATCATTCTTACATCAGCTTACCTGCAAACACACAGTTTCCTCATAAAACGCAAACTCGACTAACACAAAACTTATAATGAACGAGCAAAGCTAAAGCGAAAGGTTTCAGACATAAAATTATGCAAAATTGGGTACACAACACACACCCCCCCCCCCCCAACTTCTACTTTGGAAGTCTCCAGCACACAGAAAGCACAAAAATAAATTTTAATCACAAAAAACATTTTCGTAGTTGATCTCGCTTGCATTTAGCATATGCCATAAGCCGTTAAACCACAAGGTTACCCCTAGTGGACGGTGATGAAAATCACAAGACTCATCAGCCGTTGATTCGAATCACCTTTCAAATTCGTACCATTTGGGTCCCCGGTAATGTTGCCAAAAATGTTTCTCCTTAGGTATGGTCGTGTCTGAAATTGCTTCCCAAGCATAGGACATTCTATCGTGTAGTAACTCGGAAAATACCTAGGCCGTCTCCCCAGGGAAACAAGCAAAAATTTGAATGGTGATATGATTCAAAAGAAGCAAACTTCTTTGGATTTCAAAGTTGGTGATGATTGGTTAATACTAAGAAATAATATTAAGATAAATCAGCTAATCTTTGGACTTTATCCCATTGTGAAAAGGATTCTTGGCCTCATTTAAAACATAACCAAGATCGTAATCAACCAAGCTTTGACGAAAAATATTTAACCAAGTTTGAACTTTGGAAAATGTGTTTTGATGGTAAAAGCAATTAATGAATGAATTTGCATCATGCTTATTGCAGGGACTCCAAGTATTACTCATGCGAAATTCAATTCTCAAAGGTTAACCGAGGATGTTAGGAAATAACTCATAAGTTCAAAATCAATTACGTCAATCAACAAAATAACACTAAGCATTGATACCCACCTTAGGATAAAAATCACCCACTCAGGGATGAGAATTCATCCTCCCACTATGCCGCAAGTAGACAACTCGGGCATATGGCGTGTTGAATTTAAAGCAAATTTGAATGAGACATCAATTGAGTGGAAATAAATATTAAATCCAATTCTTTTTATCTAAAACAAAAACTAAATATTATTACCAGAGTAAAAATCGGAAGTGCTCTGTATTTGGGCTAGAAGAAAAACCCTAGAAGAAAAAGAGCTAGCAAAAACACTGAAGACCCGATATGAGACGTACAAGAAAATCCTCCCCGTCTCGGTTTTTAAGAAGAAATGGAAGGAGGGTGATTCGGCCAATCTCTCGAAGATCCTCCCCTTTCCCCTCTACGTCCATCACCCATTTAGAGAAAATCTCCGAAAAATATCTCCTATGTTTTGGGTAGTTGAAAATTCTAAATAAATTCCCCGTTCCTTGCCGTTTTTACTGATTGTGCCGGTACAAAGATGAGGATGAACTGGTAGAAGAGCTATGTGTTCACGGTGAAGAAGTAGAAGCAAAGATGAACCGATAGAAAGATGTTCTGATTGGACAGAACCTCGATGAACATGTACAAAAGATCAATGAACTGGTATATAAGCCCATTCTGTTCAAGGATGAACCGGTACAAGCTATGTTTTACTGCCTGGTGAATCGGTGCAAGTCCTGCTGGTACAATATGGCTTTCTCTGCCTTTTTGCCGCGGCGCCCCTTGTTCGATGTCTGGCTTCTCGAGCTCACTTCCTACGCACCCACAAAGTATCCTGTTGAATCTAAAGTATCATTCTTACATCAGCTTACCTGCAAACACGCAGTTTCCTCATAAAACGCAAACTCGACTAACACAAAACTTATAATGAACGAGCAAAGCTAAAGCGAAAGGTTTCAGACATAAAATTATGCAAAATTGGGTACACAACACTCACCCCCCCCCCCCCCCCCAACTTCTACTTTGGTAGTCTCTAGCACACAGAAAGCACAAAAATAAATTTTAATCACAAAAAACATTTTCGTAGTTGATCTCGCTTGCATTTAGCATATGCCATAAGCCGTTAAACCACAAGGTTACCCCTAGTGGACGGTGATGAAAATCACAAGACTCATCAGCCGTTGATTCGAATCACCTTTCAAATTCGTACCATTTGGGTCCCCGGCAATGTTGCCATAAATGTTTCTCCTTAGGTATGGTCGTGTCTGAAATTGCTTCCCAAGCATAGGACATTCTATCGTGTAGTAACTCGGAAAATACCTAGGCCGTCTCCCCAGGGAAACAATCAAAAATTTGAATGGTGATATGATTCAAAAGAAGCAAACTTCTTTGGATTTCAAAGTTGGTGATGATTGGTTAATACTAAGAAATAATATTAAGATAAATCAGCTAATCTTTGGACTTTATCCCATTGTGAAAAGGATTCTTGGCCTCATTTAAAACATAACCAAGATCGTAATCAACCAAGCTTTGACGAAAAATATTTAACCAAGTTTGAACTTTGGAAAATGTGTTTTGATGGTAAAAGCAATTAATGAATGAATTTGCATCATGCTTATTGCAGGGACTCCAAGTATTACTCATGCGAAATTCAATTCTCAAAGGTTAACCGAGGATGTTAGGAAATAACTCATAAGTTCAAAATCAATTATGTCAATCAACAAAATAACACTAATCATTGATACCCACCTTAGGATAAAAATCACCCACTCAGGGATGAGAATTCATCCTCCCACTATGCCGCAAGTAGACAACTCGGGCATATGGCGTGTTGAATTTAAAGCAAATTTGAATGAGACATCAATTGAGTGGAAATAAATATTAAATCCAATTCTTTTTATCTAAAACAAAAACTAAATATTATTACCAGAGTAAAAATGGGAAGTGCTCTGTATTTGGGCTAGAAGAAAAACCCTAGAAGAAAAAGAGCTAGCAAAAACACTGAAGACCCGATATGAGACGTACAAGAAAATCCTCCCCGTCTCGGTTTTTAAGAAGAAATGGAAGGAGGGTGATTCGGCCAATCTCTCGAAGATCCTCCCCTTTCCCCTCTACGTCCATCACCCATTTAGAGAAAATCTCCGAAAAATATCTCCTATGTTTTGGGTAGTTGAAAATTCTAAATAAATTCCCCGTTCCTTGCCGTTTTTACTGATTGTGCCAGTACAAAGATGAGGATGAACTGGTAGAAGAGCTATGTGTTCACGGTGAAGAAGTAGAAGCAAAGATGAACCGATAGAAAGATGTTCTGATTGGACAGAACCTCGATGAACATGTACAAAAGATCAATGAACTGGTATAAGCCCATTCTGTTCAAGGATGAACCGGTACAAGCTATGTTTTACTGCCTGGTGAATCGGTGCAAGTCCTGCTGGTACAATATGGCTTTCTCTGCCTTTTTGCCGCGGCGCCCCTTGTTCGATGTCTGGCTTCTCGAGCTCACTTCCTACGCACCCACAAAGTATCCTGTTGAATCTAAAGTATCATTCTTACATCAGCTTACCTGCAAACACACAGTTTCCTCATAAAACGCAAACTCGACTAACACAAAACTTATAATGAACGAGCAAAGCTAAAGCGAAAGGTTTCAGACATAAAATTATGCAAAATTGGGTACACAACACACACCCCCCCCCCCCCCCAACTTCTACTTTGGTAGTCTCTAGCACACAGAAAGCACAAAAATAAATTTTAATCACAAAAAACATTTTCGTAGTTGATCTCGCTTGCATTTAGCATATGCCATAAGCCGTTAAACCACAAGGTTACCCCTAGTGGACGGTGATGAAAATCACAAGACTCATCAGCCGTTGATTCGAATCACCTTTCAAATTCGTACCATTTGGGTCCCCGGTAATGTTGCCAAAAATGTTTCTCCTTAGGTATGGTCGTGTCTGAAATTGCTTCCCAAGCATAGGACATTCTATCGTGTTGTAACTCGGAAAATACCTAGGCCGTCTCCCCAGGGAAACAAGCAAAAATTTGAATGGTGATATGATTCAAAAGAAGCAAACTTCTTTGGATTTTAAAGTTGGTGATGATTGGTTAATACTAAGAAATAATATTAAGATAAATCAGCTAATCTTTGGACTTTATCCCATTGTGAAAAGGATTCTTGGCCTCATTTAAAACATAACCAAGATCGTAATCAACCAAGCTTTGACGAAAAATATTTAACCAAGTTTGAACTTTGGAAAATGTGTTTTGATGGTAAAAGCAATTAATGAATGAATTTGCATCATGCTTATTGCAGGGACTCCAAGTATTACTCTTGCGAAATTCAATTCTCAAAGGTTAACCGAGGATGTTAGGAAATAACTCATAAGTTCAAAATCAATTACGTCAATCAACAAAATAACACTAAGCATTGATACCCACCTTAGGATAAAAATCACCCACTCAGGGATGAGAATTCATCCTCCCACTATGCCGCAAGTAGACAACTCGGGCATATGGCGTGTTGAATTTAAAGCAAATTTGAATGAGACATCAATTGAGTGGAAATAAATATTAAATCCAATTCTTTTTATCTAAAACAAAAACTAAATATTATTACCAGAGTAAAAATCGGAAGTGCTCTGTATTTGGGCTAGAAGAAAAACCCTAGAAGAAAAAGAGCTAGCAAAAACACTGAAGACCCGATATGAGACGTACAAGAAAATCCTCCCCGTCTCGGTTTTTAAGAAGAAATGGAAGGAGGGTGATTCGGCCAATCTCTCGAAGATCCTCCCCTTTCCCCTCTACGTCCATCACCCATTTAGAGAAAATCTCCGAAAAATATCTCCTATGTTTTGGGTAGTTGAAAATTCTAAATAAATTCCCCGTTCCTTGCCGTTTTTACTGATTGTGCCGGTACAAAGATGAGGATGAACTGGTAGAAGAGCTATGTGTTCACGGTGAAGAAGTAGAAGCAAAGATGAACCGATAGAAAGATGTTCTGATTGGACAGAACCTCGATGAACATGTACAAAAGATCAATGAACTGGTATATAAGCCCATTCTGTTCAAGGATGAACCGGTACAAGCTATGTTTTACTGCCTGGTGAATCGGTGCAAGTCCTGCTGGTACAATATGGCTTTCTCTGCCTTTTTGTCGCGGCGCCCCTTGTTCGATGTCTGGCTTCTCGAGCTCACTTCCTACGCACCCACAAAGTATCCTGTTGAATCTAAAGTATCATTCTTACATCAGCTTACCTGCAAACACACAGTTTCCTCATAAAACGCAAACTCGACTAAAACAAAACTTATAATGAACGAGCAAAGCTAAAGCGAAAGGTTTCAGACATAAAATTATGCAAAATTGGGTACACAACACACACCCCCCCCCCCAACTTCTACTTTGGTAGTCTCTAGCACACAGTAAGCACAAAAATAAATTTTAATCACAAAAAACATTTTCGTAGTTGATCTCGCTTGCATTTAGCATATGCCATAAGTCGTTAAACCACAAGGTTACCCCTAGTGGACGGTGATGAAAATCACAAGACTCATCAGCCGTTGATTCGAATCACCTTTCAAATTCGTACCATTTGGGTCCCCGGCAATGTTGCCAAAAAAGTTTCTCCTTAGGTATGGTCGTGTCTGAAATTGCTTCCCAAGCATAGGACATTCTATCGTGTAGTAACTCGGAAAATACCTAGGCCGTCTCCCCAGGGAAACAAGCAAAAATTTGAATGGTGATATGATTCAAAAGAAGCAAACTTCTTTGGATTTCAAAGTTGGTGATGATTGGTTAATACTAAGAAATAATATTAAGATAAATCAGCTAATCTTTGGACTTTATCCCATTGTGAAAAGGATTCTTGGCCTCATTTAAAACATAACCAAGATCGTAATCCACCAAGCTTTGACGAAAAATATTTAACCAAGTTTGAACTTTGGAAAATGTGTTTTGATGGTAAAAGCAATTAATGAATGAATTTGCATCATGCTTATTGCAGGGACTCCAAGTATTACTCATGCGAAATTCAATTCTCAAAGGTTAACCGAGGATGTTAGGAAATAACTCATAAGTTCAAAATCAATTACGTCAATCAACAAAATAACACTAAGCATTGATACCCACCTTAGGATAAAAATCACCCACTCAGGGATGAGAATTCATCCTCCCACTATGCCGCAAGTAGACAACTCGGGCATATGGCGTGTTGAATTTAAAGCAAATTTGAATGAGACATCAATTGAGTGGAAATAAATATTAAATCCAATTCTTTTTATCTAAAACAAAAACTAAATATTATTACCAGAGTAAAAATCGGAAGTGCTCTGTATTTGGGCTAGAAGAAAAACCCTAGAAGAAAAAGAGCTAGCAAAAACACTGAAGACCCGATATGAGACGTACAAGAAAATCCTCCCCGTCTCGGTTTTTAAGAAGAAATGGAAGGAGGGTGATTCGGCCAATCTCTCGAAGATCCTCCCCTTTCCCCTCTACGTCCATCACCCATTTAGAGAAAATCTCCGAAAAATATCTCCTATGTTTTGGGTAGTTGAAAATTCTAAATAAATTCCCCGTTCCTTGCCGTTTTTACTGATTGTGCCGGTACAAAGATGAGGATGAACTGGTAGAAGAGCTATGTGTTCACGGTGAAGAAGTAGAAGCAAAGATGAACCGATAGAAAGATGTTCTGATTGGACAGAACCTCGATGAACATGTACAAAAGATCAATGAACTGGTATATAAGCCCATTCTGTTCAAGGATGAACCGGTACAAGCTATGTTTTACTGCCTGGTGAATCGGTGCAAGTCCTGCTGGTACAATATGGCTTTCTCTGCCTTTTTGCCGCGGCGCCCCTTGTTCGATGTCTGGCTTCTCGAGCTCACTTCCTACGCACCCACAAAGTATCCTGTTGAATCTAAAGTATCATTCTTACATCAGCTTACCTGCAAACACACAGTTTCCTCATAAAACGCAAACTCGACTAACACAAAACTTATAATGAACGAGCAAAGCTAAAGCGAAAGGTTTCAGACATAAAATTATGCAAAATTGGGTACACAACACACACCCCCCCCCCCCCCCAAACTTCTACTTTGGAAGTCTCCAGCACACAGAAAGCACAAAAATAAATTTTAATCACAAAAAACATTTTCGTAGTTGATCTCGCTTGCATTTAGCATATGCCATAAGCCGTTAAACCACAAGGTTACCCCTAGTGGACGGTGATGAAAATCACAAGACTCATCAGCCGTTGATTCGAATCACCTTTCAAATTCGTACCATTTGGGTCCCCGGTAATGTTGCCAAAAATGTTTCTCCTTAGGTATGGTCGTGTCTGAAATTGCTTCCCAAGCATAGGACATTCTATCGTGTAGTAACTCGGAAAATACCTAGGCCGTCTCCCCAGGGAAACAAGCAAAAATTTGAATGGTGATATGATTCAAAAGAAGCAAACTTCTTTGGATTTCAAAGTTGGTGATGATTGGTTAATACTAAGAAATAATATTAAGATAAATCAGCTAATCTTTGGACTTTATCCCATTGTGAAAAGGATTCTTGGCCTCATTTAAAACATAACCAAGATCGTAATCAACCAAGCTTTGACGAAAAATATTTAACCAAGTTTGAACTTTGGAAAATGTGTTTTGATGGTAAAAGCAATTAATGAATGAATTTGCATCATGCTTATTGCAGGGACTCCAAGTATTACTCATGCGAAATTCAATTCTCAAAGGTTAACCGAGGATGTTAGGAAATAACTCATAAGTTCAAAATCAATTACGTCAATCAACAAAATAACACTAAGCATTGATACCCACCTTAGGATAAAAATCACCCACTCAGGGATGAGAATTCATCCTCCCACTATGCCGCAAGTAGACAACTCGGGCATATGGCGTGTTGAATTTAAAGCAAATTTGAATGAGACATCAATTGAGTGGAAATAAATATTAAATCCAATTCTTTTTATCTAAAACAAAAACTAAATATTATTACCAGAGTAAAAATCGGAAGTGCTCTGTATTTGGGCTAGAAGAAAAACCCTAGAAGAAAAAGAGCTAGCAAAAACACTGAAGACCCGATATGAGACGTACAAGAAAATCCTCCCCGTCTCGGTTTTTAAGAAGAAATGGAAGGAGGGTGATTCGGCCAATCTCTCGAAGATCCTCCCCTTTCCCCTCTACGTCCATCACCCATTTAGAGAAAATCTCCAAAAAATATCTCCTATGTTTTGGTTAGTTGAAAATTTTAAATAAATTCCCCGTTCCTTGTCGTTTTTACTGATTGTGCCGGTATAAAGATGAGGATGAACTGGTAGAAGAGCTATGTGTTCACGGTGAAGAAGTAGAAGCAAAGATGAACCGATAGAAAGATGTTCTGATTGGACAGAACCTCGATGAACATGTACAAAAGATCAATGAACTGGTATAAGCCCATTCTGTTCAAGGATGAACCGGTACAAGCTATGTTTTACTGCCTGGTGAATCGGTGCAAGTCCTGCTGGTACAATATGGCTTTCTCTGCATTTTTGCCGCGGCGCCCCTTGTTCGATGTCTGGCTTCTCGAGCTCACTTCCTACGCACCCACAAAGTATCCTGTTGAATCTAAAGTATCATTCTTACATCAGCTTACCTGCAAACACGCAGTTTCCTCATAAAACGCAAACTCGACTAAAACAAAACTTATAATGAACGAGCAAAGCTAAAGGGAAAGGTTTCAGACATAAAATTATGCAAAATTGGGTACACAACACCCCCCCCCCCCACTTCTACTTTGGTAGTCTCTAGCACACAGAAAGCACAAAAATAAATTTTAATCACAAAAAACATTTTCGTAGTTGATCTCGCTTGCATTTAGCATATGCCATAAGCCGTTAAACCACAAGGTTACCCCTAGTGGACGGTGATGAAAATCACAAGACTCACCAGCCGTTGATTCGAATCACCTTTCAAATTCGTACCATTTGGGTCCCCGGCAATGTTGCCAAAAATGCTTCTCCTTAGGTATGGTCGTGTCTGAAATTGCTTCCCAAGCATAGGACATTCTATCGTGTAGTAACTCGGAAAATACCTAGGCCGTCTCCCCAGGGAAACAAGCAAAAATTTGAATGGTGATATGATTCAAAAGAAGCAAACTTCTTTGGATTTTAAAGTTGGTGATGATTGGTTAATACTAAGAAATAATATTAAGATAAATCAGCTAATCTTTGGACTTTATCCCATTGTGAAAAGGATTCTTGGCCTCATTTAAAACATAACCAAGATCGTAATCAACCAAGCTTTGACGAAAAATATTTAACCAAGTTTGAACTTTGGAAAATGTGTTTTGATGGTAAAAGCAATTAATGAATGAATTTGCATCATGCTTATTGCAGGGACTCCAAGTATTACTCTTGCGAAATTCAATTCTCAAAGGTTAACCGAGGATGTTAGGAAATAACTCATAAGTTCAAAATCAATTACGTCAATCAACAAAATAACACTAAGCATTGATACCCACCTTAGGATAAAAATCACCCACTCAGGGATGAGAATTCATCCTCCCACTATGCCGCAAGTAGACAACTCGGGCATATGGCGTGTTGAATTTAAAGCAAATTTGAATGAGACATCAATTGAGTGGAAATAAATATTAAATCCAATTCTTTTTATCTAAAACAAAAACTAAATATTATTACCAGAGTAAAAATCGGAAGTGCTCTGTATTTGGGCTAGAAGAAAAACCCTAGAAGAAAAAGAGCTAGCAAAAACACTGAAGACCCGATATGAGACGTACAAGAAAATCCTCCCCGTCTCGGTTTTTAAGAAGAAATGGAAGGAGGGTGATTCGGCCAATCTCTCGAAGATCCTCCCCTTTCCCCTCTACGTCCATCACCCATTTAGAGAAAATCTCCGAAAAATATCTCCTATGTTTTGGGTAGTTGAAAATTCTAAATAAATTCCCCGTTCCTTGCCGTTTTTACTGATTGTGCCGGTACAAAGATGAGGATGAACTGGTAGAAGAGCTATGTGTTCACGGTGAAGAAGTAGAAGCAAAGATGAACCGATAGAAAGATGTTCTGATTGGACAGAACCTCGATGAACATGTACAAAAGATCAATGAACTGGTATATAAGCCCATTCTGTTCAAGGATGAACCGGTACAAGCTATGTTTTACTGCCTGGTGAATCGGTGCAAGTCCTGCTGGTACAATATGGCTTTCTCTGCCTTTTTGCCGCGGCGCCCCTTGTTCGATGTCTGGCTTCTCGAGCTCACTTCCTACGCACCCACAAAGTATCCTGTTGAATCTAAAGTATCATTCTTACATCAGCTTACCTGCAAACACACAGTTTCCTCATAAAACGCAAACTCGACTAACACAAAACTTATAATGAACGAGCAAAGCTAAAGCGAAAGGTTTCAGACATAAAATTATGCAAAATTGGGTACACAACACACACCCCCCCCCCCCCAACTTCTACTTTGGAAGTCTCCAGCACACAGAAAGCACAAAAATAAATTTTAATCACAAAAAACATTTTCGTAGTTGATCTCGCTTGCATTTAGCATATGCCATAAGCCGTTAAACCACAAGGTTACCCCTAGTGGACGGTGATGAAAATCACAAGACTCATCAGCCGTTGATTCGAATCACCTTTCAAATTCGTACCATTTGGGTCCCCGGTAATGTTGCCAAAAATGTTTCTCCTTAGGTATGGTCGTGTCTGAAATTGCTTCCCAAGCATAGGACATTCTATCGTGTAGTAACTCGGAAAATACCTAGGCCGTCTCCCCAGGGAAACAAGCAAAAATTTGAATGGTGATATGATTCAAAAGAAGCAAACTTCTTTGGATTTCAAAGTTGGTGATGATTGGTTAATACTAAGAAATAATATTAAGATAAATCAGCTAATCTTTGGACTTTATCCCATTGTGAAAAGGATTCTTGGCCTCATTTAAAACATAACCAAGATCGTAATCAACCAAGCTTTGACGAAAAATATTTAACCAAGTTTGAACTTTGGAAAATGTGTTTTGATGGTAAAAGCAATTAATGAATGAATTTGCATCATGCTTATTGCAGGGACTCCAAGTATTACTCATGCGAAATTCAATTCTCAAAGGTTAACCGAGGATGTTAGGAAATAACTCATAAGTTCAAAATCAATTACGTCAATCAACAAAATAACACTAAGCATTGATACCCACCTTAGGATAAAAATCACCCACTCAGGGATGAGAATTCATCCTCCCACTATGCCGCAAGTAGACAACTCGGGCATATGGCGTGTTGAATTTAAAGCAAATTTGAATGAGACATCAATTGAGTGGAAATAAATATTAAATCCAATTCTTTTTATCTAAAACAAAAACTAAATATTATTACCAGAGTAAAAATCGGAAGTGCTCTGTATTTGGGCTAGAAGAAAAACCCTAGAAGAAAAAGAGCTAGCAAAAACACTGAAGACCCGATATGAGACGTACAAGAAAATCCTCCCCGTCTCGGTTTTTAAGAAGAAATGGAAGGAGGGTGATTCGGCCAATCTCTCGAAGATCCTCCCCTTTCCCCTCTACGTCCATCACCCATTTAGAGAAAATCTCCGAAAAATATCTCCTATGTTTTGGGTAGTTGAAAATTCTAAATAAATTCCCCGTTCCTTGCCGTTTTTACTGATTGTGCCGGTACAAAGATGAGGATGAACTGGTAGAAGAGCTATGTGTTCACGGTGAAGAAGTAGAAGCAAAGATGAACCGATAGAAAGATGTTCTGATTGGACAGAACCTCGATGAACATGTACAAAAGATCAATGAACTGGTATATAAGCCCATTCTGTTCAAGGATGAACCGGTACAAGCTATGTTTTACTGCCTGGTGAATCGGTGCAAGTCCTGCTGGTACAATATGGCTTTCTCTGCCTTTTTGCCGCGGCGCCCCTTGTTCGATGTCTGGCTTCTCGAGCTCACTTCCTACGCACCCACAAAGTATCCTGTTGAATCTAAAGTATCATTCTTACATCAGCTTACCTGCAAACACACAGTTTCCTCATAAAACGCAAACTCGACTAACACAAAACTTATAATGAACGAGCAAAGCTAAAGCGAAAGGTTTCAGACATAAAATTATGCAAAATTGGGTACACAACACACACCCCGCCCCCCCCAACTTCTACTTTGGAAGTCTCCAGCACACAGAAAGCACAAAAATAAATTTTAATCACAAAAAACATTTTCGTAGTTGATCTCGCTTGCATTTAGCATATGCCATAAGCCGTTAAACCACAAGGTTACCCCTAGTGGACGGTGATGAAAATCACAAGACTCATCAGCCGTTGATTCGAATCACCTTTCAAATTCGTACCATTTGGGTCCCCGGTAATGTTGCCAAAAATGTTTCTCCTTAGGTATGGTCGTGTCTGAAATTGCTTCCCAAGCATAGGACATTCTATCGTGTAGTAACTCGGAAAATACCTAGGCCGTCTCCCCAGGGAAACAAGCAAAAATTTGAATGGTGATATGATTCAAAAGAAGCAAACTTCTTTGGATTTCAAAGTTGGTGATGATTGGTTAATACTAAGAAATAATATTAAGATAAATCAGCTAATCTTTGGACTTTATCCCATTGTGAAAAGGATTCTTGGCCTCATTTAAAACATAACCAAGATCGTAATCAACCAAGCTTTGACGAAAAATATTTAACCAAGTTTGAACTTTGGAAAATGTGTTTTGATGGTAAAAGCAATTAATGAATGAATTTGCATCATGCTTATTGCAGGGACTCCAAGTATTACTCATGCGAAATTCAATTCTCAAAGGTTAACCGAGGATGTTAGGAAATAACTCATAAGTTCAAAATCAATTACGTCAATCAACAAAATAACACTAAGCATTGATACCCACCTTAGGATAAAAATCACCCACTCAGGGATGAGAATTCATCCTCCCACTATGCCGCAAGTAGACAACTCGGGCATATGGCGTGTTGAATTTAAAGCAAATTTGAATGAGACATCAATTGAGTGGAAATAAATATTAAATCCAATTCTTTTTATCTAAAACAAAAACTAAATATTATTACCAGAGTAAAAATCGGAAGTGCTCTGTATTTGGGCTAGAAGAAAAACCCTAGAAGAAAAAGAGCTAGCAAAAACACTGAAGACCCGATATGAGACGTACAAGAAAATCCTCCCCGTCTCGGTTTTTAAGAAGAAATGGAAGGAGGGTGATTCGGCCAATCTCTCGAAGATCCTCCCCTTTCCCCTCTACGTCCATCACCCATTTAGAGAAAATCTCCGAAAAATATCTCCTATGTTTTGGGTAGTTGAAAATTCTAAATAAATTCCCCGTTCCTTGCCGTTTTTACTGATTGTGCCGGTACAAAGATGAGGATGAACTGGTAGAAGAGCTATGTGTTCACGGTGAAGAAGTAGAAGCAAAGATGAACCGATAGAAAGATGTTCTGATTGGACAGAACCTCGATGAACATGTACAAAAGATCAATGAACTGGTATATAAGCCCATTCTGTTCAAGGATGAACCGGTACAAGCTATGTTTTACTGCCTGGTGAATCGGTGCAAGTCCTGCTGGTACAATATGGCTTTCTCTGCCTTTTTGCCGCGGCGCCCCTTGTTCGATGTCTGGCTTCTCGAGCTCACTTCCTACGCACCCACAAAGTATCCTGTTGAATCTAAAGTATCATTCTTACATCAGCTTACCTGCAAACACGCAGTTTCCTCATAAAACGCAAACTCGACTAACACAAAACTTATAATGAACGAGCAAAGCTAAAGCGAAAGGTTTCAGACATAAAATTATGCAAAATTGGGTACACAACACTCACCCCCCCCCCCCCCCCAACTTCTACTTTGGTAGTCTCTAGCACACAGAAAGCACAAAAATAAATTTTAATCACAAAAAACATTTTCGTAGTTGATCTCGCTTGCATTTAGCATATGCCATAAGCCGTTAAACCACAAGGTTACCCCTAGTGGACGGTGATGAAAATCACAAGACTCATCAGCCGTTGATTCGAATCACCTTTCAAATTCGTACCATTTGGGTCCCCGGCAATGTTGCCATAAATGTTTCTCCTTAGGTATGGTCGTGTCTGAAATTGCTTCCCAAGCATAGGACATTCTATCGTGTAGTAACTCGGAAAATACCTAGGCCGTCTCCCCAGGGAAACAAGCAAAAATTTGAATGGTGATATGATTCAAAAGAAGCAAACTTCTTTGGATTTCAAAGTTGGTGATGATTGGTTAATACTAAGAAATAATATTAAGATAAATCAGCTAATCTTTGGACTTTATCCCATTGTGAAAAGGATTCTTGGCCTCATTTAAAACATAACCAAGATCGTAATCAACCAAGCTTTGACGAAAAATATTTAACCAAGTTTGAACTTTGGAAAATGTGTTTTGATGGTAAAAGCAATTAATGAATGAATTTGCATCATGCTTATTGCAGGGACTCCAAGTATTACTCATGCGAAATTCAATTCTCAAAGGTTAACCGAGGATGTTAGGAAATAACTCATAAGTTCAAAATCAATTATGTCAATCAACAAAATAACACTAATCATTGATACCCACCTTAGGATAAAAATCACCCACTCAGGGATGAGAATTCATCCTCCCACTATGCCGCAAGTAGACAACTCGGGCATATGGCGTGTTGAATTTAAAGCAAATTTGAATGAGACATCAATTGAGTGGAAATAAATATTAAATCCAATTCTTTTTATCTAAAACAAAAACTAAATATTATTACCAGAGTAAAAATGGGAAGTGCTCTGTATTTGGGCTAGAAGAAAAACCCTAGAAGAAAAAGAGCTAGCAAAAACACTGAAGACCCGATATGAGACGTACAAGAAAATCCTCCCCGTCTCGGTTTTTAAGAAGAAATGGAAGGAGGGTGATTCGGCCAATCTCTCGAAGATCCTCCCCTTTCCCCTCTACGTCCATCACCCATTTAGAGAAAATCTCCGAAAAATATCTCCTATGTTTTGGGTAGTTGAAAATTCTAAATAAATTCCCCGTTCCTTGCCGTTTTTACTGATTGTGCCAGTACAAAGATGAGGATGAACTGGTAGAAGAGCTATGTGTTCACGGTGAAGAAGTAGAAGCAAAGATGAACCGATAGAAAGATGTTCTGATTGGACAGAACCTCGATGAACATGTACAAAAGATCAATGAACTGGTATAAGCCCATTCTGTTCAAGGATGAACCGGTACAAGCTATGTTTTACTGCCTGGTGAATCGGTGCAAGTCCTGCTGGTACAATATGGCTTTCTCTGCCTTTTTGCCGCGGCGCCCCTTGTTCGATGTCTGGCTTCTCGAGCTCACTTCCTACGCACCCACAAAGTATCCTGTTGAATCTAAAGTATCATTCTTACATCAGCTTACCTGCAAACACACAGTTTCCTCATAAAACGCAAACTCGACTAACACAAAACTTATAATGAACGAGCAAAGCTAAAGCGAAAGGTTTCAGACATAAAATTATGCAAAATTGGGTACACAACACACACCCCCCCCCCCCCCAACTTCTACTTTGGTAGTCTCTAGCACACAGAAAGCACAAAAATAAATTTTAATCACAAAAAACATTTTCGTAGTTGATCTCGCTTGCATTTAGCATATGCCATAAGCCGTTAAACCACAAGGTTACCCCTAGTGGACGGTGATGAAAATCACAAGACTCATCAGCCGTTGATTCGAATCACCTTTCAAATTCGTACCATTTGGGTCCCCGGTAATGTTGCCAAAAATGTTTCTCCTTAGGTATGGTCGTGTCTGAAATTGCTTCCCAAGCATAGGACATTCTATCGTGTTGTAACTCGGAAAATACCTAGGCCGTCTCCCCAGGGAAACAAGCAAAAATTTGAATGGTGATATGATTCAAAAGAAGCAAACTTCTTTGGATTTTAAAGTTGGTGATGATTGGTTAATACTAAGAAATAATATTAAGATAAATCAGCTAATCTTTGGACTTTATCCCATTGTGAAAAGGATTCTTGGCCTCATTTAAAACATAACCAAGATCGTAATCAACCAAGCTTTGACGAAAAATATTTAACCAAGTTTGAACTTTGGAAAATGTGTTTTGATGGTAAAAGCAATTAATGAATGAATTTGCATCATGCTTATTGCAGGGACTCCAAGTATTACTCTTGCGAAATTCAATTCTCAAAGGTTAACCGAGGATGTTAGGAAATAACTCATAAGTTCAAAATCAATTACGTCAATCAACAAAATAACACTAAGCATTGATACCCACCTTAGGATAAAAATCACCCACTCAGGGATGAGAATTCATCCTCCCACTATGCCGCAAGTAGACAACTCGGGCATATGGCGTGTTGAATTTAAAGCAAATTTGAATGAGACATCAATTGAGTGGAAATAAATATTAAATCCAATTCTTTTTATCTAAAACAAAAACTAAATATTATTACCAGAGTAAAAATCGGAAGTGCTCTGTATTTGGGCTAGAAGAAAAACCCTAGAAGAAAAAGAGCTAGCAAAAACACTGAAGACCCGATATGAGACGTACAAGAAAATCCTCCCCGTCTCGGTTTTTAAGAAGAAATGGAAGGAGGGTGATTCGGCCAATCTCTCGAAGATCCTCCCCTTTCCCCTCTACGTCCATCACCCATTTAGAGAAAATCTCCGAAAAATATCTCCTATGTTTTGGGTAGTTGAAAATTCTAAATAAATTCCCCGTTCCTTGCCGTTTTTACTGATTGTGCCGGTACAAAGATGAGGATGAACTGGTAGAAGAGCTATGTGTTCACGGTGAAGAAGTAGAAGCAAAGATGAACCGATAGAAAGATGTTCTGATTGGACAGAACCTCGATGAACATGTACAAAAGATCAATGAACTGGTATATAAGCCCATTCTGTTCAAGGATGAACCGGTACAAGCTATGTTTTACTGCCTGGTGAATCGGTGCAAGTCCTGCTGGTACAATATGGCTTTCTCTGCCTTTTTGCCGCGGCGCCCCTTGTTCGATGTCTGGCTTCTCGAGCTCACTTCCTACGCACCCACAAAGTATCCTGTTGAATCTAAAGTATCATTCTTACATCAGCTTACCTGCAAACACACAGTTTCCTCATAAAACGCAAACTCGACTAAAACAAAACTTATAATGAACGAGCAAAGCTAAAGCGAAAGGTTTCAGACATAAAATTATGCAAAATTGGGTACACAACACACACCCCCCCCCCCCCCCCCCAACTTCTACTTTGGTAGTCTCTAGCACACAGTAAGCACAAAAATAAATTTTAATCACAAAAAACATTTTCGTAGTTGATCTCGCTTGCATTTAGCATATGCCATAAGTCGTTAAACCACAAGGTTACCCCTAGTGGACGGTGATGAAAATCACAAGACTCATCAGCCGTTGATTCGAATCACCTTTCAAATTCGTACCATTTGGGTCCCCGGCAATGTTGCCAAAAAAGTTTCTCCTTAGGTATGGTCGTGTCTGAAATTGCTTCCCAAGCATAGGACATTCTATCGTGTAGTAACTCGGAAAATACCTAGGCCGTCTCCCCAGGGAAACAAGCAAAAATTTGAATGGTGATATGATTCAAAAGAAGCAAACTTCTTTGGATTTCAAAGTTGGTGATGATTGGTTAATACTAAGAAATAATATTAAGATAAATCAGCTAATCTTTGGACTTTATCCCATTGTGAAAAGGATTCTTGGCCTCATTTAAAACATAACCAAGATCGTAATCCACCAAGCTTTGGCGAAAAATATTTAACCAAGTTTGAACTTTGGAAAATGTGTTTTGATGGTAAAAGCAATTAATGAATGAATTTGCATCATGCTTATTGCAGGGACTCCAAGTATTACTCATGCGAAATTCAATTCTCAAAGGTTAACCGAGGATGTTAGGAAATAACTCATAAGTTCAAAATCAATTACGTCAATCAACAAAATAACACTAAGCATTGATACCCACCTTAGGATAAAAATCACCCACTCAGGGATGAGAATTCATCCTCCCACTATGCCGCAAGTAGACAACTCGGGCATATCGCGTGTTGAATTTAAAGCAAATTTGAATGAGACATCAATTGAGTGGAAATAAATATTAAATCCAATTCTTTTTATCTAAAACAAAAACTAAATATTATTACCAGAGTAAAAATCGGAAGTGCTCTGTATTTGGGCTAGAAGAAAAACCCTAGAAGAAAAAGAGCTAGCAAAAACACTGAAGACCCGATATGAGACGTACAAGAAAATCCTCCCCGTCTCGGTTTTTAAGAAGAAATGGAAGGAGGGTGATTCGGCCAATCTCTCGAAGATCCTCCCCTTTCCCCTCTACGTCCATCACCCATTTAGAGAAAATCTCCAAAAAATATCTCCTATGTTTTGGTTAGTTGAAAATTTTAAATAAATTCCCCGTTCCTTGTCGTTTTTACTGATTGTGCCGGTATAAAGATGAGGATGAACTGGTAGAAGAGCTATGTATTCACGGTGAAGAAGTAGAAGCAAAGATGAACCGATAGAAAGATGTTCTGATTGGACAGAACCTCGATGAACATGTACAAAAGATCAATGAACTGGTATAAGCCCATTCTGTTCAAGGATGAACCGGTACAAGCTATGTTTTACTGCCTGGTGAATCGGTGCAAGTCCTGCTGGTACAATATGGCTTTCTCTGCATTTTTGCCGCGGCGCCCCTTGTTCGATGTCTGGCTTCTCGAGCTCACTTCCTACGCACCCACAAAGTATCCTGTTGAATCTAAAGTATCATTCTTACATCAGCTTACCTGCAAACACGCAGTTTCCTCATAAAACGCAAACTCGACTAAAACAAAACTTATAATGAACGAGCAAAGCTAAAGGGAAAGGTTTCAGACATAAAATTATGCAAAATTGGGTACACAACACCCCCCCCCCCCCCCCACTTCTACTTTGGTAGTCTCTAGCACACAGAAAGCACAAAAATAAATTTTAATCACAAAAAACATTTTCGTAGTTGATCTCGCTTGCATTTAGCATATGCCATAAGCCGTTAAACCACAAGGTTACCCCTAGTGGACGGTGATGAAAATCACAAGACTCACCAGCCGTTGATTCGAATCACCTTTCAAATTCGTACCATTTGGGTCCCCGGCAATGTTGCCAAAAATGCTTCTCCTTAGGTATGGTCGTGTCTGAAATTGCTTCCCAAGCATAGGACATTCTATCGTGTAGTAACTCGGAAAATACCTAGGCCGTCTCCCCAGGGAAACAAGCAAAAATTTGAATGGTGATATGATTCAAAAGAAGCAAACTTCTTTGGATTTTAAAGTTGGTGATGATTGGTTAATACTAAGAAATAATATTAAGATAAATCAGCTAATCTTTGGACTTTATCCCATTGTGAAAAGGATTCTTGGCCTCATTTAAAACATAACCAAGATCGTAATCAACCAAGCTTTGACGAAAAATATTTAACCAAGTTTGAACTTTGGAAAATGTGTTTTGATGGTAAAAGCAATTAATGAATGAATTTGCATCATGCTTATTGCAGGGACTCCAAGTATTACTCTTGCGAAATTCAATTCTCAAAGGTTAACCGAGGATGTTAGGAAATAACTCATAAGTTCAAAATCAATTACGTCAATCAACAAAATAACACTAAGCATTGATACCCACCTTAGGATAAAAATCACCCACTCAGGGATGAGAATTCATCCTCCCACTATGCCGCAAGTAGACAACTCGGGCATATCGCGTGTTGAATTTAAAGCAAATTTGAATGAGACATCAATTGAGTGGAAATAAATATTAAATCCAATTCTTTTTATCTAAAACAAAAACTAAATATTATTACCAGAGTAAAAATCGGAAGTGCTCTGTATTTGGGCTAGAAGAAAAACCCTAGAAGAAAAAGAGCTAGCAAAAACACTGAAGACCCGATATGAGACGTACAAGAAAATCCTCCCCGTCTCGGTTTTTAAGAAGAAATGGAAGGAGGGTGATTCGGCCAATCTCTCGAAGATCCTCCCCTTTCCCCTCTACGTCCATCACCCATTTAGAGAAAATCACCGAAAAATATCTCCTATGTTTTGGGTAGTTGAAAATTCTAAATAAATTCCCCGTTCCTTGCCGTTTTTACTGATTGTGCCGGTACAAAGATGAGGATGAACTGGTAGAAGAGCTATGTGTTCACGGTGAAGAAGTAGAAGCAAAGATGAACCGATAGAAAGATGTTCTGATTGGACAGAACCTCGATGAACATGTACAAAAGATCAATGAACTGGTATAAGCCCATTCTGTTCAAGGATGAACCGGTACAAGCTATGTTTTACTGCCTGGTGAATCGGTGCAAGTCCTGCTGGTACAATATGGCTTTCTCTGCCTTTTTGCCGCGGCGCCCCTTGTTCGATGTCTGGCTTCTCGAGCTCACTTCCTACGCACCCACAAAGTATCCTGTTGAATCTAAAGTATCATTCTTACATCAGCTTACCTGCAAACACACAGTTTCCTCATAAAACGCAAACTCGACTAACACAAAACTTATAATGAACGAGCAAAGCTAAAGCGAAAGGTTTCAGACATAAAATTATGCAAAATTGGGTACACAACACACACCCCCCCCCCCCCAACTTCTACTTTGGTAGTCTCTAGCACACAGAAAGCACAAAAATAAATTTTAATCACAAAAAACATTTTCGTAGTTGATCTCGCTTGCATTTAGCATATGCCATAAGCCGTTAAACCACAAGGTTACCCCTAGTGGACGGTGATGAAAATAACAAGACTCATCAGCCGTTGATTCGAATCACCTTTCAAATTCGTACCATTTGGGTCCCCGGTAATGTTGCCAAAAATGTTTCTCCTTAGGTATGGTCGTGTCTGAAATTGCTTCCCAAGCATAGGACATTCTATCGTGTAGTAACTCGGAAAATACCTAGGCCGTCTCCCCAGGGAAACAAGCAAAAATTTGAATGGTGATATGATTCAAAAGAAGCAAACTTCTTTGGATTTCAAAGTTGGTGATGATTGGTTAATACTAAGAAATAATATTAAGATAAATCAGCTAATCTTTGGACTTTATCCCATTGTGAAAAGGATTCTTGGCCTCATTTAAAACATAACCAAGATCGTAATCAACCAAGCTTTGACGAAAAATATTTAACCAAGTTTGAACTTTGGAAAATGTGTTTTGATGGTAAAAGCAATTAATGAATGAATTTGCATCATGCTTATTGCAGGGACTCCAAGTATTACTCATGCGAAATTCAATTCTCAAAGGTTAACCGAGGATGTTAGGAAATAACTCATAAGTTCAAAATCAATTACGTCAATCAACAAAATAACACTAAGCATTGATACCCACCTTAGGATAAAAATCACCCACTCAGGGATGAGAATTCATCCTCCCACTATGCCGCAAGTAGACAACTCGGGCATATCGCGTGTTGAATTTAAAGCAAATTTGAATGAGACATCAATTGAGTGGAAATAAATATTAAATCCAATTATTTTTATCTAAAACAAAAACTAAATATTATTACCAGAGTAAAAATCGGAAGTGCTCTGTATTTGGGCTAGAAGAAAAACCCTAGAAGAAAAAGAGCTAGCAAAAACACTGAAGACCCGATATGAGACGTACAAGAAAATCCTCCCCGTCTCGGTTTTTAAGAAGAAATGGAAGGAGGGTGATTCGGCCAATCTCTCGAAGATCCTCCCCTTTCCCCTCTACGTCCATCACCCATTTAGAGAAAATCTCCGAAAAATATCTCCTATGTTTTGGGTAGTTGAAAATTCTAAATAAATTCCCCGTTCCTTGTCGTTTTTACTGATTGTGCCGGTACAAAGATGAGGATGAACTGGTAGAAGAGCTATGTGTTCCCGGTGAAGAAGTAGAAGCAAAGATGAACCGATAGAAAGATGTTCTGATTGGAAAGAACCTCGATGAACATGTACAAAAGATCAATGAACTGGTATAAGCCCATTCTGTTCAAGGATGAACCGGTACAAGCTATGTTTTACTGCCGGGTGAATCGGTGCAAGTCCTGCTGGTACAATATGGCTTTCTCTGCCTTTTTGCCGCGGCGCCCCTTGTTCGATGTCTGGCTTCTCGAGCTCACTTCCTACGCACCCACAAAGTATCCTGTTGAATCTAAAGTATCATTCTTACATCAGCTTACCTGCAAACACGCAGTTTCCTCATAAAACGCAAACTCGACTAAAACAAAACTTATAATGAACGAGCAAAGCTAAAGGGAAAGGTTTCAGACATAAAATTATGCAAAATTGGGTACACAACACCCCCCCCCACTTCTACTTTGGTAGTCTCTAGCACACAGAAAGCACAAAAATAAATTTTAATCACAAAAAACATTTTCGTAGTTGATCTCGCTTGCATTTAGCATATGCCATAAGCCGTTAAACCACAAGGTTACCCCTAGTGGACGGTGATGAAAATCACAAGACTCACCAGCCGTTGATTCGAATCACCTTTCAAATTCGTACCATTTGGGTCCCCGGCAATGTTGCCAAAAATGCTTCTCCTTAGGTATGGTCGTGTCTGAAATTGCTTCCCAAGCATAGGACATTCTATCGTGTAGTAACTCGGAAAATACCTAGGCCGTCTCCCCAGGGAAACAAGCAAAAATTTGAATGGTGATATGATTCAAAAGAAGCAAACTTCTTTGGATTTCAAAGTTGGTGATGATTGGTTAATACTAAGAAATAATATTAAGATAAATCAGCTAATATTTGGACTTTATCCCATTGTGAAAAGGATTCTTGGCCTCATTTAAAACATAACCAAGATCGTAATCAACCAAGCTTTGACGAAAAATATTTAACCAAGTTTGAACTTTGGAAAATGTGTTTTGATGGTAAAAGCAATTAATGAATGAATTTGCATCATGCTTATTGCAGGGACTCCAAGTATTACTCATGCGAAATTCAATTCTCAAAGGTTAACCGAGGATGTTAGGAAATAACTCATAAGTTCAAAATCAATTACGTCAATCAACAAAATAACACTAAGCATTGATACCCACCTTAGGATAAAAATCACCCACTCAGGGATGAGAATTCATCCTCCCACTATGCCGCAAGTAGACAACTCGGGCATATCGCGTGTTGAATTTAAAGCAAATTTGAATGAGACATCAATTGAGTGGAAATAAATATTAAATCCAATTATTTTTATCTAAAACAAAAACTAAATATTATTACCAGAGTAAAAATCGGAAGTGCTCTGTATTTGGGCTAGAAGAAAAACCCTAGAAGAAAAAGAGCTAGCAAAAACACTGAAGACCCGATATGAGACGTACAAGAAAATCCTCCCCGTCTCGGTTTTTAAGAAGAAATGGAAGGAGGGTGATTCGGCCAATCTCTCGAAGATCCTCCCCTTTCCCCTCTACGTCCATCACCCATTTAGAGAAAATCTCCGAAAAATATCTCCTATGTTTTGGGTAGTTGAAAATTCTAAATAAATTCCCCGTTCCTTGCCGTTTTTACTGATTGTGCCGGTACAAAGATGAGGATGAACTGGTAGAAGAGCTATGTGTTCACGGTGAAGAAGTAGAAGCAAAGATGAACCGATAGAAAGATGTTCTGATTGGACAGAACCTCGATGAACATGTACAAAAGATCAATGAACTGGTATAAGCCCATTCTGTTCAAGGATGAACCGGTACAAGCTATGTTTTACTGCCTGGTGAATCGGTGCAAGTCCTGCTGGTACAATATGGCTTTCTCTGCCTTTTTGCCGCGGCGCCCCTTGTTCGATGTCTGGCTTCTCGAGCTCACTTCCTACGCACCCACAAAGTATCCTGTTGAATCTAAAGTATCATTCTTACATCAGCTTACCTGCAAACACGCAGTTTCCTCATAAAACGCAAACTCGACTAAAACAAAACTTATAATGAACGAGCAAAGCTAAAGGGAAAGGTTTCAGACATAAAATTATGCAAAATTGGGTACACAACACACCCCCCCCCCCCACTTCTACTTTGGTAGTCTCTAGCACACAGAAAGCACAAAAATAAATTTTAATCACAAAAAACATTTTCGTAGTTGATCTCGCTTGCATTTAGCATATGCCATAAGCCGTTAAACCACAAGGTTACCCCTAGTGGACGGTGATGAAAATCACAAGACTCACCAGCCGTTGATTCGAATCACCTTTGAAATTCGTACCATTTGGGTCCCCGGCAATGTTGCCAAAAATGCTTCTCCTTAGGTATGGTCGTGTCTGAAATTGCTTCCCAAGCATAGGACATTCTATCGTGTAGTAACTCGGAAAATACCTAGGCCGTCTCCCCAGGGAAACAAGCAAAAATTTGAATGGTGATATGATTCAAAAGAAGCAAACTTCTTTGGATTTTAAAGTTGGTGATGATTGGTTAATACTAAGAAATAATATTAAGATAAATCAGCTAATCTTTGGACTTTATCCCATTGTGAAAAGGATTCTTGGCCTCATTTAAAACATAACCAAGATCGTAATCAACCAAGCTTTGACGAAAAATATTTAACCAAGTTTGAACTTTGGAAAATGTGTTTTGATGGTAAAAGCAATTAATGAATGAATTTGCATCATGCTTATTGCAGGGACTCCAAGTATTACTCATGCGAAATTCAATTCTCAAAGGTTAACCGAGGATGTTAGGAAATAACTCATAAGTTCAAAATCAATTACGTCAATCAACAAAATAACACTAAGCATTGATACCCACCTTAGGATAAAAATCACCCACTCAGGGATGAGAATTCATCCTCCCACTATGCCGCAAGTAGACAACTCGGGCATATCGCGTGTTGAATTTAAAGCAAATTTGAATGAGACATCAATTGAGTGGAAATAAATATTAAATCCAATTCTTTTTATCTAAAACAAAAACTAAATATTATTACCAGAGTAAAAATCGGAAGTGCTCTGTATTTGGGCTAGAAGAAAAACCCTAGAAGAAAAAGAGCTAGCAAAAACACTGAAGACCCGATATGAGACGTACAAGAAAATCCTCCCCTCCCCGTCTCGGTTTTTAAGAAGAAATGGAAGGAGGGTGATTCGGCCAATCTCTCGAAGATCCTCCCCTTTCCCCTCTACGTCCATCACCCATTTAGAGAAAATCTCCGAAAAATATCTCCTATGTTTTGGGTAGTTGAAAATTCTAAATAAATTCCCCGTTCCTTGTCGTTTTTACTGATTGTACCAGTACAAAGATGAGGATGAACTGTCAGAAGAGCTATGTGTTCACGGTGAAGAAGTAGAAGCAAAGATGAACCGATAGAAAGATGTTCTGATGGGACAAAACCTCGATGAACATGTACAAAAGATCAATGAACTGGTATAAGCCCATTCTGTTCAAGGATGAACCGGTACAAGCTATGTTTTACTGCCTGGTGAATCGGTGCAAGTCCTGCTGGTACAATATGGCTTTCTCTGCCTTTTTGCCGCGGCGCCCCTTGTACGATGTCTGGCTTCTCGAGCTCACTTCCTACGCACCCACAAAGTATCCTGTTGAATCTAAAGTATCATTCTTACATCAGCTTACCTGCAAACACACAGTTTCCTCATAAAACGCAAACTCGACTAAAACAAAACTTATAATGAACGAGCAAAGCTAAAGCGAAAGGTTTCAGACATAAAATTATGCAAAATTGGGTACACAACACACCCCCCCCCCCAACTTCTACTTTTGTAGTCTCTAGCACACAGAAAGCACAAAAATAAATTTTAATCACAAAAAATATTTTCGTAGTTGATCTCGCTTGCATTTAGCATATGCCATAAGCCGTTAAACCGCAAGGTTACCCCTAGTGGACGGTGATGAAAATCACAAGACTCACCAGCCGTTGATTCGAATCACCTTTCAAATTCGTACCATTTGGGTCCCCGGCAATGTTGCCAAAAATGCTTCTCCTTAGGTATGGTCGTGTCTGAAATTGCTTCCCAAGCATAGGACATTCTATCGTGTAGTAACTCGGAAAATACCTAGGCGTCTCCCCAGGGAAACAAGCAAAAATTTGAATGGTGATATGATTCAAAAGAAGCAAACTTCTTTGGATTTCAAAGTTGGTGATGATTGGTTAATACTAAGAAATAATATTAAGATAAATCAGCTAATCTTTGGACTTTATCCCATTGTGAAAAGGATTCTTGGCCTCATTTAAAACATAACCAAGATCGTAATCAACCAAGCTTTGACGAAAAATATTTAACCAAGTTTGAACTTTGGAAAATGTGTTTTGATGGTAAAAGCAATTAATGAATGAATTTGCATCATGCTTATTGCAGGGACTCCAAGTATTACTCATGCGAAATTCAATTCTCAAAGGTTAACCGAGGATGTTAGGAAATAACTCATAAGTTCAAAATCAATTACGTCAATCAACAAAATAACACTAAGCATTGATACCCACCTTAGGATAAAAATCACCCACTCAGGGATGAGAATTCATCCTCCCACTATGCCGCAAGTAGACAACTCGGGCATATCGCGTGTTGAATTTAAAGCAAATTTGAATGAGACATCAATTGAGTGGAAATAAATATTAAATCCAATTCTTTTTATCTAAAACAAAAACTAAATATTATTACCAGAGTAAAAATCGGAAGTGCTCTGTATTTGGGCTAGAAGAAAAACCCTAGAAGAAAAAGAGCTAGCAAAAACACTGAAGACCCGATATGCCGAAGATGAGACGTACAAGAAAATCCTCCCCGTCTCGGTTTTTAAGAAGAAATGGAAGGAGGGTGATTCGGCCAATCTCTCGAAGATCCTCCCCTTTCCCCTCTACGTCCATCACCCATTTAGAGAAAATCTCCGAAAAATATCTCCTATGTTTTGGGTAGTTGAAAATTCTAAATAAATTCCCTGTTCCTTGTCGTTTTTACTGATTGTGCCGGTACAAAGATGAGGATGAACTGGTAGAAGAGCTATGTGTTCACGGTGAAGAAGTAGAAGCAAAGATGAACCGATAGAAAGATGTTCTGATGGGACAAAACCTCGATGAACATGTACAAAAGATCAATGAACTGGTATAAGCCCATTCTGTTCAAGGATGAACCGGTACAAGCTATGTTTTACTGCCTGGTGAATCGGTGCAAGTCCTGCTGGTACAATATGGCTTTCTCTGCCTTTTTGCCGCGGCGCCCCTTGTACGATGTCTGGCTTCTCGAGCTCACTTCCTACGCACCCACAAAGTATCCTGTTGAATCTAAAGTATCATTCTTACATCAGCTTACCTGCAAACACACAGTTTCCTCATAAAACGCAAACTCGACTAAAACAAAACTTATAATGAACGAGCAAAGCTAAAGTGAAAGGTTTCAGACATAAAATTATGCAAAATTGGGTACACAACACACCCCCCCCCCCCAACTTCTACTTTTGTAGTCTCTAGCACACAGAAAGCACAAAAATAAATTTTAATCACAAAAAATATTTTCGTAGTTGATCTCGCTTGCATTTAGCATATGCCATAAGCCGTTAAACCGCAAGGTTACCCCTAGTGGACGGTGATGAAAATCACAAGACTCACCAGCCGTTGATTCGAATCACCTTTCAAATTCGTACCATTTGGGTCCCCGGCAATGTTGCCAAAAATGCTTCTCCTTAGGTATGGTCGTGTCTGAAATTGCTTCCCAAGCATAGGACATTCTATCGTGTAGTAACTCGGAAAATACCTAGGCGTCTCCCCAGGGAAACAAGCAAAAATTTGAATGGTGATATGATTCAAAAGAAGCAAACTTCTTTGGATTTCAAAGTTGGTGATGATTGGTTAATACTAAGAAATAATATTAAGATAAATCAGCTAATCTTTGGACTTTATCCCATTGTGAAAAGGATTCTTGGCCTCATTTAAAACATAACCAAGATCGTAATCAACCAAGCTTTGACGAAAAATATTTAACCAAGTTTGAACTTTGGAAAATGTGTTTTGATGGTAAAAGCAATTAATGAATGAATTTGCATCATGCTTATTGCAGGGACTCCAAGTATTACTCATGCGAAATTCAATTCTCAAAGGTTAACCGAGGATGTTAGGAAATAACTCATAAGTTCAAAATCAATTACGTCAATCAACAAAATAACACTAAGCATTGATACCCACCTTAGGATAAAAATCACCCACTCAGGGATGAGAATTCATCCTCCCACTATGCCGCAAGTAGACAACTCGGGCATATCGCGTGTTGAATTTAAAGCAAATTTGAATGAGACATCAATTGAGTGGAAATAAATATTAAATCCAATTCTTTTTATCTAAAACAAAAACTAAATATTATTACCAAAGTAAAAATCGGAAGTGCTCTGTATTTGGGCTAGAAGAAAAACCCTAGAAGAAAAAGAGCTAGCAAAAACACTGAAGACCCGATATGAGACGTACAAGAAAATCCTCCCCGTCTCGGTTTTTAAGAAGAAATGGAAGGAGGGTGATTCGGCCAATCTCTCGAAGATCCTCCCCTTTCCCCTCTACGTCCATCACCCATTTAGAGAAAATCTCCGAAAAATATCTCCTATGTTTTGGGTAGTTGAAAATTCTAAATAAATTCCCTGTTCCTTGTCGTTTTTATTGATTGTGCCGGTACAAAGATGAGGATGAACTGGTAGAAGAGCTATGTGTTCACGGTGAAGAAGTAGAAGCAAAGATGAACCGATAGAAAGATGTTCTGATTGGACAGAAACTCGATGAACATGTACAAAAGATCAATGAACTGGTATAAGCCCATTCTGTTCAAGGATGAACCGGTACAAGCTATGTTTTACTGCCTGGTGAATCGGTGCAAGTCCTGCTGGTACAATATGGCTTTCTCTGCCTTTTTGCCGTGGCGCCCCTTGTTCGATGTCTGGCTTCTCGAGTTCACTTCCTACGCACCCACAAAGTATCATGTTGAATCTAAAGTATCATTCTTACATCAGCTTACCTGCAAACACACAGTTTCCTCATAAAACGCAAACTCGACTAAAACAAAACTTATAATGAACGAGCAATGCTAAAGTGAAAGGTTTCAGACATAAAATTATGCCAAATTGGGTACACAACACACACCCCCCCCCCAACTTCTACTTTGGTAGTCTCTAGCACACAGAAAGCACAAAAATAAATTTTAATCACAAAAAACATTTTCGTAGTTGATCTCGCTTGCATTTAGCATATGCCATAAGCCGTTAAACCACAAGGTTACCCCTAGTGGACGGTGATGAAAATCACAAGACTCACCAGCCGTTGATTCGAATCACCTTTCAAATTCGTACCATTTGGGTCCCTGGCAATGTTGCCAAAAATGCTTCTCCTTAGGTATGGTCGTGTCTGAAATTGCTTCCCAAGCGTAGGACATTCTATCGTGTAGTAACTCGGAAAATACCTAGGCCGTCTCCCCAGGGAAACAAGCAAAAATTTGAATGGTGATATGATTCAAAAGAAGCAAACTTCTTTGGATTTCAAAGTTGGTGATGATTGGTTAATACTAAGAAATGATATTAAGATAAATCAGCTAATCTTTGGACTTTATCCCATTGTGAAAAGGATTCTTGGCCTCATTTAAAACATAACCAAGATCGTAATCAACCAAGCTTTGACGAAAAATATTTAACCAAGTTTGAACTTTGGAAAATGTGTTTTGATGGTAAAAGCAATTAATGAATGAATTTGCATCATGCTTATTGCAGGGACTCCAAGTATTACTCATGCGAAATTCAATTCTCAAAGGTTAACCGAGGATGTTAGGAAATAACTCATAAGTTCAAAATCAATTACGTCAATCAACAAAATAACACTAAGCATTGATACCCACCTTAGGATAAAAATCACCCACTCAGGGATGAGAATTCATCCTCCCACTATGCCGCAAGTAGACAACTCGGGCATATCGCGTGTTGAATTTAAAGCAAATTTGAATGAGACATCAATTGAGTGGAAATAAATATTAAATCCAATTCTTTTTATCTAAAACAAAAACTAAATATTATTACCAAAGTAAAAATCGGAAGTGCTCTGTATTTGGGCTAGAAGAAAAACCCTAGAAGAAAAAGAGCTAGCAAAAACACTGAAGACCCGATATGAGACGTACAAGAAAATCCTCCCCGTCTCGGTTTTTAAGAAGAAATGGAAGGAGGGTGATTCGGCCAATCTCTCGAAGATCCTCCCCTTTCCCCTCTACGTCCATCACCCATTTAGAGAAAATCTCCGAAAAATATCTCCTATGTTTTGGGTAGTTGAAAATTCTAAATAAATTCCCCGTTCCTTGTCGTTTTTACTGATTGTACCAGTACAAAGATGAGGATGAACTGTCAGAAGAGCTATGTGTTCACGGTGAAGAAGTAGAAGCAAAGATGAACCGATAGAAAGATGTTCTGATGGGACAAAACCTCGATGAACATGTACAAAAGATCAATGAACTGGTATAAGCCCATTCTGTTCAAGGATGAACCGGTACAAGCTATGTTTTACTGCCTGGTGAATCGGTGCAAGTCCTGCTGGTACAATATGGCTTTCTCTGCCTTTTTGCCGCGGCGCCCCTTGTACGATGTCTGGCTTCTCGAGCTCACTTCCTACGCACCCACAAAGTATCCTGTTGAATCTAAAGTATCATTCTTACATCAGCTTACCTGCAAACACACAGTTTCCTCATAAAACGCAAACTCGACTAAAACAAAACTTATAATGAACGAGCAAAGCTAAAGCGAAAGGTTTCAGACATAAAATTATGCAAAATTGGGTACACAACACACCCCCCCCCCCCAACTTCTACTTTTGTAGTCTCTAGCACACAGAAAGCACAAAAATAAATTTTAATCACAAAAAATATTTTCGTAGTTGATCTCGCTTGCATTTAGCATATGCCATAAGCCGTTAAACCGCAAGGTTACCCCTAGTGGACGGTGATGAAAATCACAAGACTCACCAGCCGTTGATTCGAATCACCTTTCAAATTCGTACCATTTGGGTCCCCGGCAATGTTGCCAAAAATGCTTCTCCTTAGGTATGGTCGTGTCTGAAATTGCTTCCCAAGCATAGGACATTCTATCGTGTAGTAACTCGGAAAATACCTAGGCGTCTCCCCAGGGAAACAAGCAAAAATTTGAATGGTGATATGATTCAAAAGAAGCAAACTTCTTTGGATTTCAAAGTTGGTGATGATTGGTTAATACTAAGAAATAATATTAAGATAAATCAGCTAATCTTTGGACTTTATCCCATTGTGAAAAGGATTCTTGGCCTCATTTAAAACATAACCAAGATCGTAATCAACCAAGCTTTGACGAAAAATATTTAACCAAGTTTGAACTTTGGAAAATGTGTTTTGATGGTAAAAGCAATTAATGAATGAATTTGCATCATGCTTATTGCAGGGACTCCAAGTATTACTCATGCGAAATTCAATTCTCAAAGGTTAACCGAGGATGTTAGGAAATAACTCATAAGTTCAAAATCAATTACGTCAATCAACAAAATAACACTAAGCATTGATACCCACCTTAGGATAAAAATCACCCACTCAGGGATGAGAATTCATCCTCCCACTATGCCGCAAGTAGACAACTCGGGCATATCGCGTGTTGAATTTAAAGCAAATTTGAATGAGACATCAATTGAGTGGAAATAAATATTAAATCCAATTCTTTTTATCTAAAACAAAAACTAAATATTATTACCAGAGTAAAAATCGGAAGTGCTCTGTATTTGGGCTAGAAGAAAAACCCTAGAAGAAAAAGAGCTAGCAAAAACACTGAAGACCCGATATGCCGAAGATGAGACGTACAAGAAAATCCTCCCCGTCTCGGTTTTTAAGAAGAAATGGAAGGAGGGTGATTCGGCCAATCTCTCGAAGATCCTCCCCTTTCCCCTCTACGTCCATCACCCATTTAGAGAAAATCTCCGAAAAATATCTCCTATGTTTTGGGTAGTTGAAAATTCTAAATAAATTCCCTGTTCCTTGTCGTTTTTACTGATTGTGCCGGTACAAAGATGAGGATGAACTGGTAGAAGAGCTATGTGTTCACGGTGAAGAAGTAGAAGCAAAGATGAACCGATAGAAAGATGTTCTGATGGGACAAAACCTCGATGAACATGTACAAAAGATCAATGAACTGGTATAAGCCCATTCTGTTCAAGGATGAACCGGTACAAGCTATGTTTTACTGCCTGGTGAATCGGTGCAAGTCCTGCTGGTACAATATGGCTTTCTCTGCCTTTTTGCCGCGGCGCCCCTTGTACGATGTCTGGCTTCTCGAGCTCACTTCCTACGCACCCACAAAGTATCCTGTTGAATCTAAAGTATCATTCTTACATCAGCTTACCTGCAAACACACAGTTTCCTCATAAAACGCAAACTCGACTAAAACAAAACTTATAATGAACGAGCAAAGCTAAAGTGAAAGGTTTCAGACATAAAATTATGCAAAATTGGGTACACAACACACCCCCCCCCCCAACTTCTACTTTTGTAGTCTCTAGCACACAGAAAGCACAAAAATAAATTTTAATCACAAAAAATATTTTCGTAGTTGATCTCGCTTGCATTTAGCATATGCCATAAGCCGTTAAACCGCAAGGTTACCCCTAGTGGACGGTGATGAAAATCACAAGACTCACCAGCCGTTGATTCGAATCACCTTTCAAATTCGTACCATTTGGGTCCCCGGCAATGTTGCCAAAAATGCTTCTCCTTAGGTATGGTCGTGTCTGAAATTGCTTCCCAAGCATAGGACATTCTATCGTGTAGTAACTCGGAAAATACCTAGGCGTCTCCCCAGGGAAACAAGCAAAAATTTGAATGGTGATATGATTCAAAAGAAGCAAACTTCTTTGGATTTCAAAGTTGGTGATGATTGGTTAATACTAAGAAATAATATTAAGATAAATCAGCTAATCTTTGGACTTTATCCCATTGTGAAAAGGATTCTTGGCCTCATTTAAAACATAACCAAGATCGTAATCAACCAAGCTTTGACGAAAAATATTTAACCAAGTTTGAACTTTGGAAAATGTGTTTTGATGGTAAAAGCAATTAATGAATGAATTTGCATCATGCTTATTGCAGGGACTCCAAGTATTACTCATGCGAAATTCAATTCTCAAAGGTTAACCGAGGATGTTAGGAAATAACTCATAAGTTCAAAATCAATTACGTCAATCAACAAAATAACACTAAGCATTGATACCCACCTTAGGATAAAAATCACCCACTCAGGGATGAGAATTCATCCTCCCACTATGCCGCAAGTAGACAACTCGGGCATATCGCGTGTTGAATTTAAAGCAAATTTGAATGAGACATCAATTGAGTGGAAATAAATATTAAATCCAATTCTTTTTATCTAAAACAAAAACTAAATATTATTACCAAAGTAAAAATCGGAAGTGCTCTGTATTTGGGCTAGAAGAAAAACCCTAGAAGAAAAAGAGCTAGCAAAAACACTGAAGACCCGATATGAGACGTACAAGAAAATCCTCCCCGTCTCGGTTTTTAAGAAGAAATGGAAGGAGGGTGATTCGGCCAATCTCTCGAAGATCCTCCCCTTTCCCCTCTACGTCCATCACCCATTTAGAGAAAATCTCCGAAAAATATCTCCTATGTTTTGGGTAGTTGAAAATTCTAAATAAATTCCCTGTTCCTTGTCGTTTTTATTGATTGTGCCGGTACAAAGATGAGGATGAACTGGTAGAAGAGCTATGTGTTCACGGTGAAGAAGTAGAAGCAAAGATGAACCGATAGAAAGATGTTCTGATTGGACAGAAACTCGATGAACATGTACAAAAGATCAATGAACTGGTATAAGCCCATTCTGTTGAAGGATGAACCGGTACAAGCTATGTTTTACTGCCTGGTGAATCGGTGCAAGTCCTGCTGGTACAATATGGCTTTCTCTGCCTTTTTGCCGTGGCGCCCCTTGTTCGATGTCTGGCTTCTCGAGTTCACTTCCTACGCACCCACAAAGTATCATGTTGAATCTAAAGTATCATTCTTACATCAGCTTACCTGCAAACACACAGTTTCCTCATAAAACGCAAACTCGACTAAAACAAAACTTATAATGAACGAGCAATGCTAAAGTGAAAGGTTTCAGACATAAAATTATGCCAAATTGGGTACACAACACACACCCCCCCCCCAACTTCTACTTTGGTAGTCTCTAGCACACAGAAAGCACAAAAATAAATTTTAATCACAAAAAACATTTTCGTAGTTGATCTCGCTTGCATTTAGCATATGCCATAAGCCGTTAAACCACAAGGTTACCCCTAGTGGACGGTGATGAAAATCACAAGACTCACCAGCCGTTGATTCGAATCACCTTTCAAATTCGTACCATTTGGGTCCCTGGCAATGTTGCCAAAAATGCTTCTCCTTAGGTATGGTCGTGTCTGAAATTGCTTCCCAAGCGTAGGACATTCTATCGTGTAGTAACTCGGAAAATACCTAGGCCGTCTCCCCAGGGAAACAAGCAAAAATTTGAATGGTGATATGATTCAAAAGAAGCAAACTTCTTTGGATTTCAAAGTTGGTGATGATTGGTTAATACTAAGAAATGATATTAAGATAAATCAGCTAATCTTTGGACTTTATCCCATTGTGAAAAGGATTCTTGGCCTCATTTAAAACATAACCAAGATCGTAATCAACCAAGCTTTGACGAAAAATATTTAACCAAGTTTGAACTTTGGAAAATGAGTTTTGATGGTAAAAGCAATTAATGAATGAATTTGCATCATGCTTATTGCAGGGACTCCAAGTATTACTCATGCGAAATTCAATTCTCAAAGGTTAACCGAGGATGTTAGGAAATAACTCATAAGTTCAAAATCAATTACGTCAATCAACAAAATAACACTAAGCATTGATACCCACCTTAGGA
Organism: Ilex aquifolium; assembly: GCA_951799425.1. NCBI lineage: Eukaryota > Viridiplantae > Streptophyta > Magnoliopsida > Aquifoliales > Aquifoliaceae > Ilex > Ilex aquifolium. The sequence goes on from OX637400.1 coordinate 25,032,981, forward strand.
TAAAAATCACCCACTCAGGGATGAGAATTCATCCTCCCACTATGCCGCAAGTAGACAACTCGGGCATATCGCGTGTTGAATTTAAAGCAAATTTGAATGAGACATCAATTGAGTGGAAATAAATATTAAATCCAATTCTTTTTATCTAAAACAAAAACTAAATATTATTACCAGAGTAAAAATCGGAAGTGCTCTGTATTTGGGCTAGAAGAAAAACCCTAGAAGAAAAAGAGCTAGCAAAAACACTGAAGACCCGATATGAGACGTACAAGAAAATCCTCCCCGTCTCGGTTTTTAAGAAGAAATGGAAGGAGGGTGATTCGGCCAATCTCTCGAAGATCCTCCCCTTTCCCCTCTACGTCCATCACCCATTTAGAGAAAATCTCCGAAAAATATCTCCTATGTTTTGGGTAGTTGAAAATTCTAAATAAATTCCCCGTTCCTTGTCGTTTTTATTGATTGTGCCGGTACAAAGATGAGGATGAACTGGTAGAAGAGCTATGTGTTCACGGTGAAGAAGTAGAAGCAAAGATGAACCGATAGAAAGATGTTCTGATTGGACAGAAACTCGATGAACATGTACAAAAGATCAATGAACTGGTATAAGCCCATTCTGTTGAAGGATGAACCGGTACAAGCTATGTTTTACTGCCTGGTGAATCGGTGCAAGTCCTGCTGGTACAATATGGCTTTCTCTGCCTTTTTGCCGCGGCGCCCCTTGTACGATGTCTGGCTTCTCGAGCTCACTTCCTACGCACCCACAAAGTATCCTGTTGAATCTAAAGTATCATTCTTACATCAGCTTACCTGCAAACACACAGTTTCCTCATAAAACGCAAACTCGACTAAAACAAAACTTATAATGAACGAGCAAAGCTAAAGCGAAAGGTTTCAGACATAAAATTATGCAAAATTGGGTACACAACACACCCCCCCCCCCCAACTTCTACTTTGGTAGTCTCTAGCACACAGAAAGCACAAAAATAAATTTTAATCACAAAAAATATTTTCTTAGTTGATCTCGCTTGCATTTAGCATATGCCATAAGCCGTTAAACCGCAAGGTTACCCCTAGTGGACGGTGATGAAAATCACAAGACTCACCAGCCGTTGATTCGAATCACCTTTCAAATTCGTACCATTTGGGTCCCCGGCAATGTTGCCAAAAATGCTTCTCCTTAGGTATGGTCGTGTCTGAAATTGCTTCCCAAGCATAGGACATTCTATCGTGTAGTAACTCGGAAAATACCTAGGCGTCTCCCCAGGGAAACAAGCAAAAATTTGAATGGTGATATGATTCAAAAGAAGCAAACTTCTTTGGATTTCAAAGTTGGTGATGATTGGTTAATACTAAGAAATAATATTAAGATAAATCAGCTAATCTTTGGAATTTATCCCATTGTGAAAAGGATTCTTGGCCTCATTTAAAACATAACCAAGATCGTAATCAACCAAGCTTTGACGAAAAATATTTAACCAAGTTTGAACTTTGGAAAATGTGTTTTGATGGTAAAAGCAATTAATGAATGAATTTGCATCATGCTTATTGCAGGGACTCCAAGTATTACTCATGCGAAATTCAATTCTCAAAGGTTAACCGAGGATGTTAGGAAATAACTCATAAGTTCAAAATCAATTACGTCAATCAACAAAATAACACTAAGCATTGATACCCACCTTAGGATAAAAATCACCCACTCAGGGATGAGAATTCATCCTCCCACTATGCCGCAAGTAGACAACTCGGGCATATCGCGTGTTGAATTTAAAGCAAATTTGAATGAGACATCAATTGAGTGGAAATAAATATTAAATCCAATTCTTTTTATCTAAAACAAAAACTAAATATTATTACCAGATTAAAAATCGGAAGTGCTCTGTATTTGGGCTAGAAGAAAAACCCTAGAAGAAAAAGAGCTAGCAAAAACACTGAAGACCCGATATGCCGAAGATGAGACGTACAAGAAAATCCTCCCCGTCTCGGTTTTTAAGAAGAAATGGAAGGAGGGTGATTCGGCCAATCTCTCGAAGATCCTCCCCTTTCCCCTCTACGTCCATCACCCATTTAGAGAAAATCTCCGAAAAATATCTCCTATGTTTTGGGTAGTTGAAAATTCTAAATAAATTCCCCGTTCCTTGTCGTTTTTATTGATTGTGCCGGTACAAAGATGAGGATGAACTGGTAGAAGAGCTATGTGTTCACGGTGAAGAAGTAGAAGCAAAGATGAACCGATAGAAAGATGTTCTGATTGGACAGAAACTCGATGAACATGTACAAAAGATCAATGAACTGGTATAAGCCCATTCTGTTGAAGGATGAACCGGTACAAGCTATGTTTTACTGCCTGGTGAATCGGTGCAAGTCCTGCTGGTACAATATGGCTTTCTCTGCCTTTTTGCCGCGGCGCCCCTTGTTCGATGTCTGGCTTCTCGAGCTCACTTCCTACGCACCCACAAAGTATCCTGTTGAATCTAAAGTATCATTCTTACATCAGCTTACCTGCAAACACACAGTTTCCTCATAAAACGCAAACTCGACTAAAACCAAACTTATAATGAACGAGCAAAGCTAAAGTGAAAGGTTTCAGACATAAAATTATGCAAAATTGGGTACACAACACACACCCCCCCCCCAACTTCTACTTTGGTAGTCTCTAGCACACAGAAAGCACAAAAATAAATTTTAATCACAAAAAACATTTTCCTAGTTGATCTCGCTTGCATTTAGCATATGCCATAAGCCGTTAAACCGCAAGGTTACCCCTAGTGGACGGTGATGAAAATCACAAGACTCACCAGCCGTTGATTCGAATCACCTTTCAAATTCGTACCATTTGGGTCCCCGGCAATGTTGCCAAAAATGCTTCTCCTTAGGTATGGTCGTGTCTGAAATTGCTTCCCAAGCATAGGACATTCTATCGTGTAGTAACTCGGAAAATACCTAGGCCGTCTCCCCAGGGAAACAAGCAAAAATTTGAATGGTGATATGATTCAAAAGAAGCAAACTTCTTTGGATTTCAAAGTTGGTGATGATTGGTTAATACTAAGAAATCATATTAAGATAAATCAGCTAATCTTTGGACTTTATCCCATTGTGAAAAGGATTCTTGGCCTCATTTAAAACATAACCAAGATCGTAATCAACCAAGCTTTGACGAAAAATATTTAACCAAGTTTGAACTTTGGAAAATGTGTTTTGATGGTAAAAGCAATTAATGAATGAATTTGCATCATGCTTATTGCAGGGACTCCAAGTATTACTCATGCGAAATTCAATTCTCAAAGGTTAACCGAGGATGTTAGGAAATAACTCATAAGTTCAAAATCAATTACGTCAATCAACAAAATAACACTAAGCATTGATACCCACCTTAGGATAAAAATCACCCACTCAGGGATGAGAATTCATCCTCCCACTATGCCGCAAGTAGACAACTCGGGCATATCGCGTGTTGAATTTAAAGCAAATTTGAATGAGACATCAATTGAGTGGAAATAAATATTAAATCCAATTCTTTTTATCTAAAACAAAAACTAAATATTATTACCAGAGTAAAAATCGGAAGTGCTCTGTATTTGGGCTAGAAGAAAAACCCTAGAAGAAAAAGAGCTAGCAAAAACACTGAAGACCCGATATGCCGAAGATGAGACGTACAAGAAAATCCTCCCCGTCTCGGTTTTTAAGAAGAAATGGAAGGAGGGTGATTCGGCCAATCTCTCGAAGATCCTCCCCTTTCCCCTCTACGTCCATCACCCATTTAGAGAAAATCTCCGAAAAATATCTCATTTGTTTTGGGTAGTTGAAAATTCTAAATAAATTCCCCGTTCCTTGTCGTTTTTACTGATTGTGCCGGTACAAAGATGAGGATGAACTGGTAGAAGAGCTATGTGTTCACGGTGAAGAAGTAGAAGCAAAGATGAACCGATAAAAAGATGTTCTGATGGGACAAAACCTCGATGAACATGTACAAAAGATCAATGAACTGGTATAAGCCCATTCTGTTCAAGGATGAACCGGTACAAGCTATGTTTTACTGCCTGGTGAATCGGTGCAAGTCCTGCTGGTACAATATGGCTTTCTCTGCCTTTTTGCCGCGGCGCCCCTTGTACGATGTCTGGCTTCTCGAGCTCACTTCCTACGCACCCACAAAGTATCCTGTTGAATCTAAAGTATCATTCTTACATCAGCTTACCTGCAAACACACAGTTTCCTCATAAAACGCAAACTCGACTAAAACAAAACTTATAATGAACGAGCAAAGCTAAAGCGAAAGGTTTCAGACATAAAATTATGCAAAATTGGGTACACAACACACCCCCCCCAACTTCTACTTTGGTAGTCTCTAGCACACAGAAAGCACAAAAATAAATTTTAATCACAAAAAATATTTTCGTAGTTGATCTCGCTTGCATTTAGCATATGCCATAAGCCGTTAAACCGCAAGGTTACCCCTAGTGGACGGTGATGAAAATCACAAGACTCACCAGCCGTTGATTCGAATCACCTTTCAAATTCGTACCATTTGGGTCCCCGGCAATGTTGCCAAAAATGCTTCTCCTTAGGTATGGTCGTGTCTGAAATTGCTTCCCAAGCATAGGACATTCTATCGTGTAGTAACTCGGAAAATACCTAGGCGTCTCCCCAGGGAAACAAGCAAAAATTTGAATGGTGATATGATTCAAAAGAAGCAAACTTCTTTGGATTTCAAAGTTGGTGATGATTGGTTAATACTAAGAAATAATATTAAGATAAATCAGCTAATCTTTGGACTTTATCCCATTGTGAAAAGGATTCTTGGCCTCATTTAAAACATAACCAAGATCGTAATCAACCAAGCTTTGACGAAAAATATTTAACCAAGTTTGAACTTTGGAAAATGTGTTTTGATGGTAAAAGCAATTAATGAATGAATTTGCATCATGCTTATTGCAGGGACTCCAAGTATTACTCATGCGAAATTCAATTCTCAAAGGTTAACCGAGGATGTTAGGAAATAACTCATAAGTTCAAAATCAATTACGTCAATCAACAAAATAACACTAAGCATTGATACCCACCTTAGGATAAAAATCACCCACTCAGGGATAAGAATTCATCCTCCCACTATGCCGCAAGTAGACAACTCGGGCATATCGCGTGTTGAATTTAAAGCAAATTTGAATGAGACATCAATTGAGTGGAAATAAATATTAAATCCAATTCTTTTTATCTAAAACAAAAACTAAATATTATTACCAGAGTAAAAATCGGAAGTGCTCTGTATTTGGGCTAGAAGAAAAACCCTAGAAGAAAAAGAGCTAGCAAAAACACTGAAGACCCGATATGAGACGTACAAGAAAATCCTCCCCGTCTCGGTTTTTAAGAAGAAATGGAAGGAGGGTGATTCGGCCAATCTCTCGAAGATCCTCCCCTTTCCCCTCTACGTCCATCACCCATTTAGAGAAAATCTCCGAAAAATATCTCATTTGTTTTGGGTAGTTGAAAATTCTAAATAAATTCCCCGTTCCTTGTCGTTTTTACTGATTGTGCCGGTACAAAGATGAGGATGAACTGGTAGAAGAGCTATGTGTTCACGGTGAAGAAGTAGAAGCAAAGATGAACCGATAAAAAGATGTTCTGATGGGACAAAACCTCGATGAACATGTACAAAAGATCAATGAACTGGTATAAGCCCATTCTGTTCAAGGATGAACCGGTACAAGCTATGTTTTACTGCCTGGTGAATCGGTGCAAGTCCTGCTGGTACAATATGGCTTTCTCTGCCTTTTTGCCGCGGCGCCCCTTGTACGATGTCTGGCTTCTCGAGCTCACTTCCTACGCACCCACAAAGTATCCTGTTGAATCTAAAGTATCATTCTTACATCAGCTTACCTGCAAACACACAGTTTCCTCATAAAACGCAAACTCGACTAAAACAAAACTTATAATGAACGAGCAAAGCTAAAGCGAAAGGTTTCAGACATAAAATTATGCAAAATTGGGTACACAACACACCCCCCCCCCCAACTTCTACTTTGGTAGTCTCTAGCACACAGAAAGCACAAAAATAAATTTTAATCACAAAAAATATTTTCGTAGTTGATCTCGCTTGCATTTAGCATATGCCATAAGCCGTTAAACCGCAAGGTTACCCCTAGTGGACGGTGATGAAAATCACAAGACTCACCAGCCGTTGATTCGAATCACCTTTCAAATTCGTACCATTTGGGTCCCCGGCAATGTTGCCAAAAATGCTTCTCCTTAGGTATGGTCGTGTCTGAAATTGCTTCCCAAGCATAGGACATTCTATCGTGTAGTAACTCGGAAAATACCTAGGCCGTCTCCCCAGGGAAACAAGCAAAAATTTGAATGGTGATATGATTCAAAAGAAGCAAACTTCTTTGGATTTCAAAGTTGGTGATGATTGGTTAATACTAAGAAATAATATTAAGATAAATCAGCTAATCTTTGGACTTTATCCCATTGTGAAAAGGATTCTTGGCCTCATTTAAAACATAACCAAGATCGTAATCAACCAAGCTTTGACGAAAAATATTTAACCAAGTTTGAACTTTGGAAAATGTGTTTTGATGGTAAAAGCAATTAATGAATGAATTTGCATCATGCTTATTGCAGGGACTCCAAGTATTACTCATGCGAAATTCAATTCTCAAAGGTTAACCGAGGATGTTAGGAAATAACTCATAAGTTCAAAATCAATTACGTCAATCAACAAAATAACACTAAGCATTGATACCCACCTTAGGATAAAAATCACCCACTCAGGGATGAGAATTCATCCTCCCACTATGCCGCAAGTAGACAACTCGGGCATATCGCGTGTTGAATTTAAAGCAAATTTGAATGAGACATCAATTGAGTGGAAATAAATATTAAATCCAATTCTTTTTATCTAAAACAAAAACTAAATATTATTACCAGAGTAAAAATCGGAAGTGCTCTGTATTTGGGCTAGAAGAAAAACCCTAGAAGAAAAAGAGCTAGCAAAAACACTGAAGACCCGATATGAGACGTACAAGAAAATCCTCCCCGTCTCGGTTTTTAAGAAGAAATGGAAGGAGGGTGATTCGGCCAATCTCTCGAAGATCCTCCCCTTTCCCCTCTACGTCCATCACCCATTTAGAGAAAATCTCCGAAAAATATCTCATTTGTTTTGGGTAGTTGAAAATTCTAAATAAATTCCCCGTTCCTTGTCGTTTTTACTGATTGTGCCGGTACAAAGATGAGGATGAACTGGTAGAAGAGCTATGTGTTCACGGTGAAGAAGTAGAAGCAAAGATGAACCGATAAAAAGATGTTCTGATGGGACAAAACCTCGATGAACATGTACAAAAGATCAATGAACTGGTATAAGCCCATTCTGTTCAAGGATGAACCGGTACAAGCTATGTTTTACTGCCTGGTGAATCGGTGCAAGTCCTGCTGGTACAATATGGCTTTCTCTGCCTTTTTGCCGCGGCGCCCCTTGTACGATGTCTGGCTTCTCGAGCTCACTTCCTACGCACCCACAAAGTATCCTGTTGAATCTAAAGTATCATTCTTACATCAGCTTACCTGCAAACACACAGTTTCCTCATAAAACGCAAACTCGACTAAAACAAAACTTATAATGAACGAGCAAAGCTAAAGCGAAAGGTTTCAGACATAAAATTATGCAAAATTGGGTACACAACACACCCCCCCCAACTTCTACTTTGGTAGTCTCTAGCACACAGAAAGCACAAAAATAAATTTTAATCACAAAAAATATTTTCGTAGTTGATCTCGCTTGCATTTAGCATATGCCATAAGCCGTTAAACCGCAAGGTTACCCCTAGTGGACGGTGATGAAAATCACAAGACTCACCAGCCGTTGATTCGAATCACCTTTCAAATTCGTACCATTTGGGTCCCCGGCAATGTTGCCAAAAATGCTTCTCCTTAGGTATGGTCGTGTCTGAAATTGCTTCCCAAGCATAGGACATTCTATCGTGTAGTAACTCGGAAAATACCTAGGCGTCTCCCCAGGGAAACAAGCAAAAATTTGAATGGTGATATGATTCAAAAGAAGCAAACTTCTTTGGATTTCAAAGTTGGTGATGATTGGTTAATACTAAGAAATAATATTAAGATAAATCAGCTAATCTTTGGACTTTATCCCATTGTGAAAAGGATTCTTGGCCTCATTTAAAACATAACCAAGATCGTAATCAACCAAGCTTTGACGAAAAATATTTAACCAAGTTTGAACTTTGGAAAATGTGTTTTGATGGTAAAAGCAATTAATGAATGAATTTGCATCATGCTTATTGCAGGGACTCCAAGTATTACTCATGCGAAATTCAATTCTCAAAGGTTAACCGAGGATGTTAGGAAATAACTCATAAGTTCAAAATCAATTACGTCAATCAACAAAATAACACTAAGCATTGATACCCACCTTAGGATAAAAATCACCCACTCAGGGATGAGAATTCATCCTCCCACTATGCCGCAAGTAGACAACTCGGGCATATCGCGTGTTGAATTTAAAGCAAATTTGAATGAGACATCAATTGAGTGGAAATAAATATTAAATCCAATTCTTTTTATCTAAAACAAAAACTAAATATTATTACCAGAGTAAAAATCGGAAGTGCTCTGTATTTGGGCTAGAAGAAAAACCCTTGAAGAAAAAGAGCTAGCAAAAACACTGAAGACCCGATATGCCGAAGATGAGACGTACAAGAAAATCCTCCCCGTCTCGGTTTTTAAGAAGAAATGGAAGGAGGGTGATTCGGCCAATCTCTCGAAGATCCTCCCCTTTCCCCTCTACGTCCATCACCCATTTAGAGAAAATCTCCGAAAAATATCTCCTATGTTTTGGGTAGTTGAAAATTCTAAATAAATTCCCCGTTCCTTGTCGTTTTTATTGATTGTGCCGGTACAAAGATGAGGATGAACTGGTAGAAGAGCTATGTGTTCACTGTGAAGAAGTAGAAGCAAAGATGAACTGATAGAAAGATGTTCTGATTGGACAGAAACTCGATGAACATGTACAAAAGATCAATGAACTGGTATAAGCCCATTCTGTTCAAGGATGAACCGGTACAAGCTATGTTTTACTGCCTGGTGAATCGGTGCAAGTCCTGCTGGTACAATATGGCTTTCTCTGCCTTTTTGCCGCGGCGCCCCTTGTACGATGTCTGGCTTCTCGAGCTCACTTCCTACGCACCCACAAAGTATCCTGTTGAATCTAAAGTATCATTCTTACATCAGCTTACCTGCAAACACACAGTTTCCTCATAAAACGCAAACTCGACTAAAACAAAACTTATAATGAACGAGCAAAGCTAAAGCGAAAGGTTTCAGACATAAAATTATGCAAAATTGGGTACACAACACACACCCCCCCCCCCCCCAACTTCTACTTTGGTAGTCTCTAGCACACAGAAAGCACAAAAATAAATTTTAATCACAAAAAACATTTTCGTAGTTGATCTCGCTTGCATTTAGCATATGCCATAAGCCGTTAAACCACAAGGTTACCCCTAGTGGACGGTGATGAAAATCACAAGACTCACCAGCCGTTGATTCGAATCACCTTTCAAATTCGTACCATTTGGGTCCCCGGCAATGTTGCCAAAAATGCTTCTCCTTAGGTATGGTCGTGTCTGAAATTGCTTCCCAAGCATAGGACATTCTATCGTGTAGTAACTCGGAAAATACCTAGGCCGTCTCCCCAGGGAAACAAGCAAAAATTTGAATGGTGATATGATTCAAAAGAAGCAAACTTCTTTGGATTTCAAAGTTGGTGATGATTGGTTAATACTAAGAAATCATATTAAGATAAATCAGCTAATCTTTGGACTTTATCCCATTGTGAAAAGGATTCTTGGCCTCATTTAAAACATAACCAAGATCGTAATCAACCAAGCTTTGACGAAAAATATTTAACCAAGTTTGAACGTTGGAAAATGTGTTTTGATGGTAAAAGCAATTAATGAATGAATTTGCATCATGCTTATTGCAGGGACTCCAAGTATTACTCATGCGAAATTCAATTCTCAAAGGTTAACCGAGGATGTTAGGAAATAACTCATAAGTTCAAAATCAATTACGTCAATCAACAAAATAACACTAAGCATTGATACCCACCTTAGGATAAAAATCACCCACTCAGGGATGAGAATTCATCCTCCCACTATGCCGCAAGTAGACAACTCGGGCATATCGCGTGTTGAATTTAAAGCAAATTTGAATGAGACATCAATTGAGTGGAAATAAATATTAAATCCAATTCTTTTTATCTAAAACAAAAACTAAATATTATTACCAGAGTAAAAATCGGAAGTGCTCTGTATTTGGGCTAGAAGAAAAACCCTAGAAGAAAAAGAGCTAGCAAAAACACTGAAGACCCGATATGCCGAAGATGAGACGTACAAGAAAATCCTCCCCGTCTCGGTTTTTAAGAAGAAATGGAAGGAGGGTGATTCGGCCAATCTCTCGAAGATCCTCCCCTTTCCCCTCTACGTCCATCACCCATTTAGAGAAAATCTCCGAAAAATATCTCATTTGTTTTGGGTAGTTGAAAATTCTAAATAAATTCCCCGTTCCTTGTCGTTTTTACTGATTGTGCCAGTACAAAGATGAGGATGAACTGGTAGAAGAGCTATGTGTTCACGGTGAAGAAGTAGAAGCAAAGATGAACCAATAAAAAGATGTTCTGATGGGACAAAACCTCGATGAACATGTACAAAAGATTAATGAACTGGTATAAGCCCATTCTGTTCAAGGATGAACCGGTACAAGCTATGTTTTACTGCCTGGTGAATCGGTGCAAGTCCTGCTGGTACAATATGGCTTTCTCTGCCTTTTTGCCGCGGCGCCCCTTGTACGATGTCTGGCTTCTCGAGCTCACTTCCTACGCACCCACAAAGTATCCTGTTGAATCTAAAGTATCATTCTTACATCAGCTTACCTGCAAACACACAGTTTCCTCATAAAACGCAAACTCGACTAAAACAAAACTTATAATGAACGAGCAAAGCTAAAGCGAAAGGTTTCAGACATAAAATTATGCAAAATTGGGTACACAACACACCCCCCCCCCCCAACTTCTACTTTGGTAGACTCTAGCACACAGAAAGCACAAAAATAAATTTTAATCACAAAAAATATTTTCGTAGTTGATCTCGCTTGCATTTAGCATATGCCATAAGCCGTTAAACCGCAAGGTTACCCCTAGTGGACGGTGATGAAAATCACAAGACTCACCAGCCGTTGATTCGAATCACCTTTCAAATTCGTACCATTTGGGTCCCCGGCAATGTTGCCAAAAATGCTTCTCCTTAGGTATGGTCGTGTCTGAAATTGCTTCCCAAGCATAGGACATTCTATCGTGTAGTAACTCGGAAAATACCTAGGCGTCTCCCCAGGGAAACAAGCAAAAATTTGAATGGTGATATGATTCAAAAGAAGCAAACTTCTTTGGATTTCAAAGTTGGTGATGATTGGTTAATACTAAGAAATAATATTAAGATAAATCAGCTAATCTTTGGACTTTATCCCATTGTGAAAAGGATTCTTGGCCTCATTTAAAACATAACCAAGATCGTAATCAACCAAGCTTTGACGAAAAATATTTAACCAAGTTTGAACTTTGGAAAATGTGTTTTGATGGTAAAAGCAATTAATGAATGAATTTGCATCATGCTTATTGCAGGGACTCCAAGTATTACTCATGCGAAATTCAATTCTCAAAGGTTAACCGAGGATATTAGGAAATAACTCATAAGTTCAAAATCAATTACGTCAATCAACAAAATAACACTAAGCATTGATACCCACCTTAGGATAAAAATCACCCACTCAGGGATGAGAATTCATCCTCCCACTATGCCGCAAGTAGACAACTCGGGCATATCGCGTGTTGAATTTAAAGCAAATTTGAATGAGACATCAATTGAGTGGAAATAAATATTAAATCCAATTCTTTTTATCTAAAACAAAAACTAAATATTATTACCAGAGTAAAAATCGGAAGTGCTCTGTATTTGGGCTAGAAAAAAAACCCTAGAAGAAAAAGAGCTAGCAAAAACACTGAAGACCCGATATGCCGAAGATGAGACGTACAAGAAAATCCTCCCCGTCTCGGTTTTTAAGAAGAAATGGAAGGAGGGTGATTCGGCCAATCTCTCGAAGATCCTCCCCTTTCCCCTCTACGTCCATCACCCATTTAGAGAAAATCTCCGAAAAATATCTCCTATGTTTTGGGTAGTTGAAAATTCTAAATAAATTCCCCGTTCCTTGTCGTTTTTATTGATTGTGCCGGTACAAAGATGAGGATGAACTGGTAGAAGAGCTATGTGTTCACGGTGAAGAAGTAGAAGCAAAGATGAACCGATAGAAAGATGTTCTGATTGGACAGAAACTCGATGAACATGTACAAAAGATCAATGAACTGGTATAAGCCCATTCTGTTGAAGGATGAACCGGTACAAGCTATGTTTTACTGCCTGGTGAATCGGTGCAAGTCCTGCTGGTACAATATGGCTTTCTCTGCCTTTTTGCCGCGGCGCCCCTTGTTCGATGTCTGGCTTCTCGAGTTCACTTCCTACGCACCCACAAAGTATCCTGTTGAATCTAAAGTATCATTCTTACATCAGCTTACCTGCAAACACACAGTTTCCTCATAAAACGCAAACTCGACTAAAACAAAACTTATAATGAACGAGCAAAGCTAAAGGGAAAGGTTTCAGACATAAAATTATGCAAAATTGGGTACACAACACACACACCCCCCCCCCCCAACTTCTACTTTGGTAGTCTCTAGCACACAGAAAGCACAAAAATAAATTTTAATCACAAAAAACATTTTCGTAGTTGATCTCGCTTGCATTTAGCATATGCCATAAGCCGTTAAACCACAAGGTTACCCCTAGTGGACGGTGATGAAAATCACAAGACTCACCAGCCGTTGATTCGAATCACCTTTCAAATTCGTACCATTTGGGTCCCCGGCAATGTTGCCAAAAATGCTTCTCCTTAGGTATGGTCGTGTCTGAAATTGCTTCCCAAGCATAGGACATTCTATCGTGTAGTAACTCGGAAAATACCTAGGCCGTCTCCCCAGGGAAACAAGCAAAAATTTGAATGGTGATATGATTCAAAAGAAGCAAACTTCTTTGGATTTCAAAGTTGGTGATGATTGGTTAATACTAAGAAATCATATTAAGATAAATCAGCTAATCTTTGGACTTTATCCCATTGTGAAAAGGATTCTTGGCCTCATTTAAAACATAACCAAGATCGTAATCAACCAAGCTTTGACGAAAAATATTTAACCAAGTTTGAACTTTGGAAAATGTGTTTTGATGGTAAAAGCAATTAATGAATGAATTTGCATCATGCTTATTGCAGGGACTCCAAGTATTACTCATGCGAAATTCAATTCTCAAAGGTTAACCGAGGATGTTAGGAAATAACTCATAAGTTCAAAATCAATTACGTCAATCAACAAAATAACACTAAGCATTGATACCCACCTTAGGATAAAAATCACCCACTCAGGGATGAGAATTCATCCTCCCACTATGCCGCAAGTAGACAACTCGGGCATATCGCGTGTTGAATTTAAAGCAAATTTGAATGAGACATCAATTGAGTGGAAATAAATATTAAATCCAATTCTTTTTATCTAAAACAAAAACTAAATATTATTACCAGAGTAAAAATCGGAAGTGCTCTGTATTTGGCCTAGAAGAAAAACCCTAGAAGAAAAAGAGCTAGCAAAAACACTGAAGACCCGATATGCCGAAGATGAGACGTACAAGAAAATCCTCCCCGTCTCGGTTTTTAAGAAGAAATGGAAGGAGGGTGATTCGGCCAATCTCTCGAAGATCCTCCCCTTTCCCCTCTACGTCCATCACCCATTTAGAGAAAATCTCCGAAAAATATCTCATTAGTTTTGGGTAGTTGAAAATTCTAAATAAATTCCCCGTTCCTTGTCGTTTTTACTGATTGTGCCGGTACAAAGATGAGGATGAACTGGTAGAAGAGCTATGTGTTCACGGTGAAGAAGTATAAGCAAAGATGAACCGATAAAAAGATGTTCTGATGGGACAAAACCTCAATGAACATGTACAAAAGATCAATGAACTGGTATAAGCCCATTCTGTTGAAGGATGAACCGGTACAAGCTATGTTTTACTGCCTGGTGAATCGGTGCAAGTCCTGCTGGTACAATATGGCTTTCTCTGCCTTTTTGCCGCGGCGCCCCTTGTTCGATGTCTGGCTTCTCGAGCTCACTTCCTACGCACCCACAAAGTATCCTGTTGAATCTAAAGTATCATTCTTACATCAGCTTACCTGCAAACACACAGTTTCCTCATAAAACGCAAACTCGACTAAAACAAAACTTATAATGAACGAGCAAAGCTAAAGCGAAAGGTTTCAGACATAAAATTATGCAAAATTGGGTACACAACACACCCCCCCCCAACTTCTACTTTGGTAGTCTCTAGCACACAGAAAGCACAAAAATAAATTTTATTCACAAAAAATATTTTCGTAGTTGATCTCGCTTGCATTTAGCATATGCCATAAGCCGTTAAACCGCAAGGTTACCCCTAGTGGACGGTGATGAAAATCACAAGACTCACCAGCCGTTGATTCGAATCACCTTTCAAATTCGTACCATTTCGGTCCCCGGCAATGTTGCCAAAAATGCTTCTCCTTAGGTATGGTCGTGTCTGAAATTGCTTCCCAAGCATAGGACATTCTATCGTGTAGTAACTCGGAAAATACCTAGGCGTCTCCCCAGGGAAACAAGCAAAAATTTGAATGGTGATATGATTCAAAAGAAGCAAACTTCTTTGGATTTCAAAGTTGGTGATGATTGGTTAATACTAAGAAATAATATTAAGATAAATCAGCTAATCTTTGGACTTTATCCCATTGTGAAAAGGATTCTTGGCCTCATTTAAAACATAACCAAGATCGTAATCAACCAAGATCGTAATCAACCAAGCTTTGACGAAAAATATTTAACCAAGTTTGAACTTTGGAAAATGTGTTTTGATGGTAAAAGCAATTAATGAATGAATTTGCATCATGCTTATTGCAGGGACTCCAAGTATTACTCATGCGAAATTCAATTCTCAAAGGTTAACCGAGGATGTTAGGAAATAACTCATAAGTTCAAAATCAATTACGTCAATCAACAAAATAACACTAAGCATTGATACCCACCTTAGGATAAAAATCACCCACTCAGGGATGAGAATTCATCCTCCCACTATGCCGCAAGTAGACAACTCGGGCATATCGCGTGTTGAATTTAAAGCAAATTTGAATGAGACATCAATTGAGTGGAAATAAATATTAAATCCAATTCTTTTTATCTAAAACAAAAACTAAATATTATTACCAGAGTAAAAATCGGAAGTGCTCTGTATTTGGGCTAGAAGAAAAACCCTAGAAGAAAAAGAGCTAGCAAAAACACTGAAGACCCGATATGCCGAAGATGAGACGTACAAGAAAATCCTCCCCGTCTCGGTTTTTAAGAAGAAATGGAAGGAGGGTGATTCGGCCAATCTCTCGAAGATCCTCCCCTTTCCCCTCTACGTCCATCACCCATTTAGAGAAAATCTCCGAAAAATATCTCCTATGTTTTGGGTAGTTGAAAATTCTAAATAAATTCCCCGTTCCTTGTCGTTTTTATTGATTGTGCCGGTACAAAGATGAGGATGAACTGGTAGAAGAGCTATGTGTTCACGGTGAAGAAGTAGAAGCAAAGATGAACCGATAGAAAGATGTTCTGATTGGACAGAAACTCGATGAACATGTACAAAAGATCAATGAACTGGTATAAGCCCATTCTGTTGAAGGATGAACCGGTACAAGCTATGTTTTACTGCCTGGTGAATCGGTGCAAGTCCTGCTGGTACAATATGGCTTTCTCTGCCTTTTTGCCGCGGCGCCCCTTGTTCGATGTCTGGCTTCTCGAGTTCACTTCCTACGCACCCACAAAGTATCCTGTTGAATCTAAAGTATCATTCTTACATCAGCTTACCTGCAAACACACAGTTTCCTCATAAAACGCAAACTCGACTAAAACAAAACTTATAATGAACGAGCAAAGCTAAAGTGAAAGGTTTCAGACATAAAATTATGCAAAATTGGGTACACAACACACACCCCCCCCCCAACTTCTACTTTGGTAGTCTCTAGCACACAGAAAGCACAAAAATAAATTTTAATCACAAAAAACATTTTCGTAGTTGATCTCGCTTGCATTTAGCATATGCCATAAGCCGTTAAACCACAAGGTTACCCCTAGTGGACGGTGATGAAAATCACAAGACTCACCAGCCGTTGATTCGAATCACCTTTCAAATTCGTACCATTTGGGTCCCCGGCAATGTTGCCAAAAATGCTTCTCCTTAGGTATGGTCGTGTCTGAAATTGCTTCCCAAGCATAGGACATTCTATCGTGTAGTAACTCGGAAAATACCTAGGCCGTCTCCCCAGGGAAACAAGCAAAAATTTGAATGGTGATATGATTCAAAAGAAGCAAACTTCTTTGGATTTCAAAGTTGGTGATGATTGGTTAATACTAAGAAATCATATTAAGATAAATCAGCTAATCTTTGGACTTTATCCCATTGTGAAAAGGATTCTTGGCCTCATTTAAAACATAACCAAGATCGTAATCAACCAAGCTTTGACGAAAAATATTTAACCAAGTTTGAACTTTGGAAAATGTGTTTTGATGGTAAAAGCAATTAATGAATGAATTTGCATCATGCTTATTGCAGGGACTCCAAGTATTACTCATGCGAAATTCAATTCTCAAAGGTTAACCGAGGATGTTAGGAAATAACTCATAAGTTCAAAATCAATTACGTCAATCAACAAAATAACACTAAGCATTGATACCCACCTTAGGATAAAAATCACCCACTCAGGGATGAGAATTCATCCTCCCACTATGCCGCAAGTAGACAACTCGGGCATATCGCGTGTTGAATTTAAAGCAAATTTGAATGAGACATCAATTGAGTGGAAATAAATATTAAATCCAATTCTTTTTATCTAAAACAAAAACTAAATATTATTACCAGAGTAAAAATCGGAAGTGCTCTGTATTTGGGCTAGAAGAAAAACCCTAGAAGAAAAAGAGCTAGCAAAAACACTGAAGACCCGATATGCCGAAGATGAGACGTACAAGAAAATCCTCCCCGTCTCGGTTTTTAAGAAGAAATGGAAGGAGGGTGATTCGGCCAATCTCTCGAAGATCCTCCCCTTTCCCCTCTACGTCCATCACCCATTTAGAGAAAATCTCCGAAAAATATCTCATTTGTTTTGGGTAGTTGAAAATTCTAAATAAATTCCCCGTTCCTTGTCGTTTTTACTGATTGTGCCGGTACAAAGATGAGGATGAACTGGTAGAAGAGCTATGTGTTCACGGTGAAAAAGTAGAAGCAAAGATGAACCGATAAAAAGATGTTCTGATGGGACAAAACCTCGATGAACATGTACAAAAGATCAATGAACTGGTATAAGCCCATTCTGTTCAAGGATGAACCGGTACAAGCTATGTTTTACTGCCTGGTGAATCGGTGCAAGTCCTGCTGGTACAATATGGCTTTCTCTGCCTTTTTGCCGCGGCGCCCCTTGTACGATGTCTGGCTTCTCGAGCTCACTTCCTACGCACCCACAAAGTATCCTGTTGAATCTAAAGTATCATTCTTACATCAGCTTACCTGCAAACACACAGTTTCCTCATAAAACGCAAACTCGACTAAAACAAAACTTATAATGAACGAGCAAAGCTAAAGCGAAAGGTTTCAGACATAAAATTATGCAAAATTGGGTACACAACACACCCCCCCCCCCAACTTCTACTTTGGTAGTCTCTAGCACACAAAAAGCACAAAAATAAATTTTAATCACAAAAAATATTTTCGTAGTTGATCTCGCTTGCATTTAGCATATGCCATAAGCCGTTAAACCGCAAGGTTACCCCTAGTGGACGGTGATGAAAATCACAAGACTCACCAGCCGTTGATTCGAATCACCTTTCAAATTCGTACCATTTGGGTCCCCGGCAATGTTGCCAAAAATGCTTCTCCTTAGGTATGGTCGTGTCTGAAATTGCTTCCCAAGCATAGGACATTCTATCGTGTAGTAACTCGGAAAATACCTAGGCGTCTCCCCAGGGAAACAAGCAAAAATTTGAATGGTGATATGATTCAAAAGAAGCAAACTTCTTTGGATTTCAAAGTTGGTGATGATTGGTTAATACTAAGAAATAATATTAAGATAAATCAGCTAATCTTTGGACTTTATCCCATTGTGAAAAGGATTCTTGGCCTCATTTAAAACATAACCAAGATCGTAATCAACCAAGCTTTGACGAAAAATATTTAACCAAGTTTGAACTTTGGAAAATGTGTTTTGATGGTAAAAGCAATTAATGAATGAATTTGCATCATGCTTATTGCAGGGACTCCAAGTATTACTCATGCGAAATTCAATTCTCAAAGGTTAACCGAGGATGTTAGGAAATAACTCATAAGTTCAAAATCAATTACGTCAATCAACAAAATAACACTAAGCATTGATACCCACCTTAGGATAAAAATCAACCACTCAGGGATGAGAATTCATCCTCCCACTATGCCGCAAGTAGACAACTCGGGCATATCGCGTGTTGAATTTAAAGCAAATTTGAATGAGACATCAATTGAGTGGAAATAAATATTAAATCCAATTCTTTTTATCTAAAACAAAAACTAAATATTATTACCAGAGTAAAAATCGGAAGTGCTCTGTATTTGGGCTAGAAGAAAAACCCTAGAAGAAAAAGAGCTAGCAAAAACACTGAAGACCCGATATGCCGAAGATGAGACGTACAAGAAAATCCTCCCCGTCTCGGTTTTTAAGAAGAAATGGAAGGAGGGTGATTCGGCCAATCTCTCGAAGATCCTCCCCTTTCCCCTCTACGTCCATCACCCATTTAGAGAAAATCTCCGAAAAATATCTCCTATGTTTTGGGTAGTTGAAAATTCTAAATAAATTCCCCGTTCCTTGTCGTTTTTATTGATTGTGCCGGTACAAAGATGAGGATGAACTGGTAGAAGAGCTATGTGTTCACGGTGAAGAAGTAGAAGCAAAGATGAACCGATAGAAAGATGTTCTGATTGGACAGAAACTCGATGAACATGTACAAAAGATCAATGAACTGGTATAAGCCCATTCTGTTGAAGGATGAACCGGTACAAGCTATGTTTTACTGCCTGGTGAATCGGTGCAAGTCCTGCTGGTACAATATGGCTTTCTCTGCCTTTTTGCCGCGGCGCCCCTTGTTCGATGTCTGGCTTCTCGAGTTCACTTCCTACGCACCCACAAAGTATCCTGTTGAATCTAAAGTATCATTCTTACATCAGCTTACCTGCAAACACACAGTTTCCTCATAAAACGCAAACTCGACTAAAACAAAACTTATAATGAACGAGCAAAGCTAAAGTGAAAGGTTTCAGACATAAAATTATGCAAAATTGGGTACACAACACACACCCCCCCCCCAACTTCTACTTTGGTAGTCTCTAGCACACAGAAAGCACAAAAATAAATTTTAATCACAAAAAACATTTTCGTAGTTGATCTCGCTTGCATTTAGCATATGCCATAAGCCGTTAAACCACAAGGTTACCCCTAGTGGACGGTGATGAAAATCACAAGACTCACCAGCCGTTGATTCGAATCACCTTTCAAATTCGTACCATTTGGGTCCCCGGCAATGTTGCCAAAAATGCTTCTCCTTAGGTATGGTCGTGTCTGAAATTGCTTCCCAAGCATAGGACATTCTATCGTGTAGTAACTCGGAAAATACCTAGGCCGTCTCCCCAGGGAAACAAGCAAAAATTTGAATGGTGATATGATTCAAAAGAAGCAAACTTCTTTGGATTTCAAAGTTGGTGATGATTGGTTAATACTAAGAAATCATATTAAGATAAATCAGCTAATCTTTGGACTTTATCCCATTGTGAAAAGGATTCTTGGCCTCATTTAAAACATAACCAAGATCGTAATCAACCAAGCTTTGACGAAAAATATTTAACCAAGTTTGAACTTTGGAAAATGTGTTTTGATGGTAAAAGCAATTAATGAATGAATTTGCATCATGCTTATTGCAGGGACTCCAAGTATTACTCATGCGAAATTCAATTCTCAAAGGTTAACCGAGGATGTTAGGAAATAACTCATAAGTTCAAAATCAATTACGTCAATCAACAAAATAACACTAAGCATTGATACCCACCTTAGGATAAAAATCACCCACTCAGGGATGAGAATTCATCCTCCCACTATGCCGCAAGTAGACAACTCGGGCATATCGCGTGTTGAATTTAAAGCAAATTTGAATGAGACATCAATTAAGTGGAAATAAATATTAAATCCAATTCTTTTTATCTAAAACAAAAACTAAATATTATTACCAGAGTAAAAATCGGAAGTGCTCTGTATTTGGGCTAGAAGAAAAACCCTAGAAGAAAAAGAGCTAGCAAAAACACTGAAGACCCGATATGCCGAAGATGAGACGTACAAGAAAATCCTCCCCGTCTCGGTTTTTAAGAAGAAATGGAAGGAGGGTGATTCGGCCAATCTCTCGAAGATCCTCCCCTTTCCCCTCTACGTCCATCACCCATTTAGAGAAAATCTCCGAAAAATATCTCATTTGTTTTGGGTAGTTGAAAATTCTAAATAAATTCCCCGTTCCTTGTCGTTTTTACTGATTGTGCCGGTACAAAGATGAGGATGAACTGGTAGAAGAGCTATGTGTTCACGGTGAAAAAGTAGAAGCAAAGATGAACCGATAAAAAGATGTTCTGATGGGACAAAACCTCGATGAACATGTACAAAAGATCAATGAACTGGTATAAGCCCATTCTGTTCAAGGATGAACCGGTACAAGCTATGTTTTACTGCCTGGTGAATCGGTGCAAGTCCTGCTGGTACAATATGGCTTTCTCTGCCTTTTTGCCGCGGCGCCCCTTGTACGATGTCTGGCTTCTCGAGCTCACTTCCTACGCACCCACAAAGTATCCTGTTGAATCTAAAGTATCATTCTTACATCAGCTTACCTGCAAACACACAGTTTCCTCATAAAACGCAAACTCGACTAAAACAAAACTTATAATGAACGAGCAAAGCTAAAGCGAAAGGTTTCAGACATAAAATTATGCAAAATTGGGTACACAACACACCCCCCCCCCCAACTTCTACTTTGGTAGTCTCTAGCACACAAAAAGCACAAAAATAAATTTTAATCACAAAAAATATTTTCGTAGTTGATCTCGCTTGCATTTAGCATATGCCATAAGCCGTTAAACCGCAAGGTTACCCCTAGTGGACGGTGATGAAAATCACAAGACTCACCAGCCGTTGATTCGAATCACCTTTCAAATTCGTACCATTTGGGTCCCCGGCAATGTTGCCAAAAATGCTTCTCCTTAGGTATGGTCGTGTCTGAAATTGCTTCCCAAGCATAGGACATTCTATCGTGTAGTAACTCGGAAAATACCTAGGCGTCTCCCCAGGGAAACAAGCAAAAATTTGAATGGTGATATGATTCAAAAGAAGCAAACTTCTTTGGATTTCAAAGTTGGTGATGATTGGTTAATACTAAGAAATAATATTAAGATAAATCAGCTAATCTTTGGACTTTATCCCATTGTGAAAAGGATTCTTGGCCTCATTTAAAACATAACCAAGATCGTAATCAACCAAGCTTTGACGAAAAATATTTAACCAAGTTTGAACTTTGGAAAATGTGTTTTGATGGTAAAAGCAATTAATGAATGAATTTGCATCATGCTTATTGCAGGGACTCCAAGTATTACTCATGCGAAATTCAATTCTCAAAGGTTAACCGAGGATGTTAGGAAATAACTCATAAGTTCAAAATCAATTACGTCAATCAACAAAATAACACTAAGCATTGATACCCACCTTAGGATAAAAATCAACCACTCAGGGATGAGAATTCATCCTCCCACTATGCCGCAAGTAGACAACTCGGGCATATCGCGTGTTGAATTTAAAGCAAATTTGAATGAGACATCAATTGAGTGGAAATAAATATTAAATCCAATTCTTTTTATCTAAAACAAAAACTAAATATTATTACCAGAGTAAAAATCGGAAGTGCTCTGTATTTGGGCTAGAAGAAAAACCCTAGAAGAAAAAGAGCTAGCAAAAACACTGAAGACCCGATATGCCGAAGATGAGACGTACAAGAAAATCCTCCCCGTCTCGGTTTTTAAGAAGAAATGGAAGGAGGGTGATTCGGCCAATCTCTCGAAGATCCTCCCCTTTCCCCTCTACGTCCATCACCCATTTAGAGAAAATCTCCGAAAAATATCTCCTATGTTTTGGGTAGTTGAAAATTCTAAATAAATTCCCCGTTCCTTGTCGTTTTTATTGATTGTGCCGGTACAAAGATGAGGATGAACTGGTAGAAGAGCTATGTGTTCACGGTGAAGAAGTAGAAGCAAAGATGAACCGATAGAAAGATGTTCTGATTGGACAGAAACTCGATGAACATGTACAAAAGATCAATGAACTGGTATAAGCCCATTCTGTTGAAGGATGAACCGGTACAAGCTATGTTTTACTGCCTGGTGAATCGGTGCAAGTCCTGCTGGTACAATATGGCTTTCTCTGCCTTTTTGCCGCGGCGCCCCTTGTTCGATGTCTGGCTTCTCGAGTTCACTTCCTACGCACCCACAAAGTATCCTGTTGAATCTAAAGTATCATTCTTACATCAGCTTACCTGCAAACACACAGTTTCCTCATAAAACGCAAACTCGACTAAAACAAAACTTATAATGAACGAGCAAAGCTAAAGTGAAAGGTTTCAGACATAAAATTATGCAAAATTGGGTACACAACACACACCCCCCCCCCCCAACTTCTACTTTGGTAGTCTCTAGCACACAGAAAGCACAAAAATAAATTTTAATCACAAAAAACATTTTCGTAGTTGATCTCGCTTGCATTTAGCATATGGCATAAGCCGTTAAACCACAAGGTTACCCCTAGTGGACGGTGATGAAAATCACAAGACTCACCAGCCGTTGATTCGAATCACCTTTCAAATTCGTACCATTTGGGTCCCCGGCAATGTTGCCAAAAATGCTTCTCCTTAGGTATGGTCGTGTCTGAAATTGCTTCCCAAGCATAGGACATTCTATCGTGTAGTAACTCGGAAAATACCTAGGCCGTCTCCCCAGGGAAACAAGCAAAAATTTGAATGGTGATATGATTCAAAAGAAGCAAACTTCTTTGGATTTCAAAGTTGGTGATGATTGGTTAATACTAAGAAATCATATTAAGATAAATCAGCTAATCTTTGGACTTTATCCCATTGTGAAAAGGATTCTTGGCCTCATTTAAAACATAACCAAGATCGTAATCAACCAAGCTTTGACGAAAAATATTTAACCAAGTTTGAACTTTGGAAAATGTGTTTTGATGGTAAAAGCAATTAATGAATGAATTTGCATCATGCTTATTGCAGGGACTCCAAGTATTACTCATGCGAAATTCAATTCTCAAAGGTTAACCGAGGATGTTAGGAAATAACTCATAAGTTCAAAATCAATTACGTCAATCAACAAAATAACACTAAGCATTGATACCCACCTTAGGATAAAAATCACCCACTCAGGGATGAGAATTCATCCTCCCACTATGCCGCAAGTAGACAACTCGGGCATATCGCGTGTTGAATTTAAAGCAAATTTGAATGAGACATCAATTGAGTGGAAATAAATATTAAATCCAATTCTTTTTATCTAAAACAAAAACTAAATATTATTACCAGAGTAAAAATCGGAAGTGCTCTGTATTTGGGCTAGAAGAAAAACCCTAGAAGAAAAAGAGCTAGCAAAAACACTGAAGACCAGATATGCCGAAGATGAGACGTACAAGAAAATCCTCCCCGTCTCGGTTTTTAAGAAGAAATGGAAGGAGGGTGATTCGGCCAATCTCTCGAAGATCCTCCCCTTTCCCCTCTACGTCCATCACCCATTTAGAGAAAATCTCCGAAAAATATCTCATTTGTTTTGGGTAGTTGAAAATTCTAAATAAATTCCCCGTTCCTTGTCGTTTTTACTGATTGTGCCGGTACAAAGATGAGGATGAACGGGTAGAAGAGCTATGTGTTCACGGTGAAGAAGTAGAAGCAAAGATGAACCGATAAAAAGATGTTCTGATGGGACAAAACCTCGATGAACATGTACAAAAGATCAATGAACTGGTATAAGCCCATTCTGTTCAAGGATGAACCGGTACAAGCTATGTTTTACTGCTGGTGAATCGGTGCAAGTCCTGCTGGTACAATATGGCTTTCTCTGCCTTTTTGCCGCGGCGCCCCTTGTACGATGTCTGGCTTCTCGAGCTCACTTCCTACGCACCCACAAAGTATCCTGTTGAATCTAAAGTATCATTCTTACATCAGCTTACCTGCAAACACACAGTTTCCTCATAAAACGCAAACTCGACTAAAACAAAACTTATAATGAACGAGCAAAGCTAAAGCGAAAGGTTTCAGACATAAAATTATGCAAAATTGGGTACACTACACACACCCCCCCCCCCAACTTCTACTTTGGTAGTCTCTAGCACACAGAAAGCACAAAAATAAATTTTAATCACAAAAAACATTTTCGTAGTTGATCTCGCTTGCATTTAGCATATGCCATAAGCCGTTAAACCACAAGGTTACCCCTAGTGGACGGTGATGAAAATCACAAGACTCACCAGCCGTTGATTCGAATCACCTTTCAAATTCGTACCATTTGGGTCCCCGGCAATGTTGCCAAAAATGCTTCTCCTTAGGTATGGTCGTGTCTGAAATTGCTTCCCAAGCATAGGACATTCTATCGTGTAGTAACTCGGAAAATACCTAGGCCGTCTCCCCAGGGAAACAAGCAAAAATTTGAATGGTGATATGATTCAAAAGAAGCAAACTTCTTTGGATTTCAAAGTTGGTGATGATTGGTTAATACTAAGAAATAATATTAAGATAAATCAGCTAATCTTTGGACTTTATCCCATTGTGAAAAGGATTCTTGGCCTCATTTAAAACATAACCAAGATCGTAATCAACCAAGCTTTGACGAAAAATATTTAACCAAGTTTGAACTTTGGAAAATGTGTTTTGATGGTAAAAGCAATTAATGAATGAATTTGCATCATGCTTATTGCAGGGACTCCAAGTATTAATCATGCGAAATTCAATTCTCAAAGGTTAACCGAGGATGTTAGGAAATAACTCATAAGTTCAAAATCAATTACGTCAATCAACAAAATAACACTAAGCATTGATACCCACCTTAGGATAAAAATCACCCACTCAGGGATGAGAATTCATCCTCCCACTATGCCGCAAGTAGACAACTCGGGCATATCGCGTGTTGAATTTAAAGCAAATTTGAATGAGACATCAATTGAGTGGAAATAAATATTAAATCCAATTCTTTTTATCTAAAACAAAAACTAAATATTATTACCAGAGTAAAAATCGGAAGTGCTCTGTATTTGGGCTAGAAGAAAAACCCTAGAAGAAAAAGAGCTAGCAAAAACACTGAAGACCCGATATGCCGAAGATGAGACGTACAAGAAAATCCTCCCCGTCTCGGTTTTTAAGAAGAAATGGAAGGAGGGTGATTCGGCCAATCTCTCGAAGATCCTCCCCTTTCCCCTCTACGTCCATCACCCATTTAGAGAAAATCTCCGAAAAATATCTCCTATGTTTTGGGTAAATGAAAATTCTAAATAAATTCCCCGTTCCTTGTCGTTTTTACTGATTGTGCCGGTACAAAGATGAGGATGAACTGGTAGAAGAGCTATGTGTTCACGGTGAAGAAGTAGAAGCAAAGATGAACCGATAGAAAGATGTTCTGATTGGACAGAACCTCGATGAACATGTACAAAAGATCAATGAACTGGTATAAGCACATTCTGTTCAAGGATGAACCGGTACAAGCTATGTTTTACTGCCTGGTGAATCGGTGCAAGTCCTGCTGGTACAATATGGCTTTCTCTGCCTTTTTGCCGCGGCGCCCCTTGTTCGATGTCTGGCTTCTCGAGCTCACTTCCTACGCACCCACAAAGTATCCTGTTGAATCTAAAGTTTCATTCTTACATCAGCTTACCTGCAAACACACAGTTTCCTCATAAAACGCAAACTCGACTAAAACAAAACTTATAATGAACGAGCAAAGCTAAAGCGAAAGGTTTCAGACATAAAATTATGCAAAATTGGGTACACAACACACACCCCCCCCCCCCCCCAACTTCTACTTTGGTAGTCTCTAGCACACAGAAAGCACAAAAATAAATTTTAATCACAAAAAACATTTTCGTAGTTGATCTCGCTTGCATTTAGCATATGCCATAAGCCGTTAAACCACAAGGTTACCCCTAGTGGACGGTGATTGGGTCCCCGGCAATGTTGCCAAAAATGCTTCTCCTTAGGTATGGTCGTGTCTGAAATTGCTTCCCAAGCATAGGACATTCTATCGTGTAGTAACTCGGAAAATACCTAGGCCGTCTCCCCAGGGAAACAAGCAAAAATTTGAATGGTGATATGATTCAAAAGAAGCAAACTTCTTTGGATTTCAAAGTTGGTGATGATTGGTTAATACTAAGAAATAATATTAAGATAAATCAGCTAATCTTTGGACTTTATCCCATTGTGAAAAGGATTCTTGGCCTCATTTAAAACATAACCAAGATCGTAATCAACCAAGCTTTGACGAAAAATATTTAACCAAGTTTGAACTTTGGAAAATGTGTTTTGATGGTAAAAGCAATTAATGAATGAATTTGCATCATGCTTATTGCAGGGACTCCAAGTATTACTCATGCGAAATTCAATTCTCAAAGGTTAACCGAGGATGTTAGGAAATAACTCATAAGTTCAAAATCAATTACGTCAATCAACAAAATAACACTAAGCATTGATACCCACCTTAGGATAAAAATCACCCACTCAGGGATGAGAATTCATCCTCCCACTATGCCGCAAGTAGACAACTCGGGCATATCGCGTGTTGAATTTAAAGCAAATTTGAATGAGACATCAATTGAGTGGAAATAAATATTAAATCCAATTCTTTTTATCTAAAACAAAAACTAAATATTATTACCAGAGTAAAAATCGGAAGTGCTCTGTATTTGGGCTAGAAGAAAAACCCTAGAAGAAAAAGAGCTAGCAAAAACACTGAAGACCCGATATGCCGAAGATGAGACGTACAAGAAAATCCTCCCCGTCTCGGTTTTTAAGAAGAAATGGAAGGAGGGTGATTCGGCCAATCTCTCGAAGATCCTCCCCTTTCCCCTCTGCGTCCATCACCCATTTAGGGAAAATCTCCGAAAAATATCTCCTATGTTTTGGGTAGTTGAAAATTCTAAATAAATTCCCCGTTCCTTGTCGTTTTTACTGATTGTGCCGGTACAAAGATGAGGATGAACTGGTAGAAGAGCTATGTGTTCACGGTGAAGAAGTAGAAGCAAAGATGAACCGATAGAAAGATGTTCTGATCGGACAGAACCTCGATGAACATGTACAAAAGATCAATGAAATGGTATAAGCCCATTCTGTTGAAGGATGAACCGGTACAAGCTATGTTTTACTGCCTGGTGAATCGGTGCAAGTCCTGCTGGTACAATATGGCTTTCTCTGCCTTTTTGCCGCGGCGCCCCTTGTTCGATGTCTGGCTTCTCGAGCTCACTTCCTACGCACCCACAAAGTATGCTGTTGAATCTAAAGTATCATTCTTACATCAGCTTACCTGCAAACACACAGTTTCCTCATAAAACGCAAACTCGACTAAAACAAAACTTATAATGAACGAGCAAAGCTAAAGCGAAAGGTTTCAGACATAAAATTATGCAAAATTGGGTACACAACACACCCCCCCCCCCAACTTCTACTTTGGTAGTCTCTAGCACACAGAAAGCACAAAAATAAATTTTAATCACAAAAAACATTTTCGTAGTTGATCTCGCTTGCATTTAGCATATGCCATAAGCCGTTAAACCACAAGGTTACCCCTAGTGGACGGTGATGAAAATCACAAGACTCACCAGCCGTTGATTCGAATCACCTTTCAAATTCGTACCATTTGGGTCCCCGGCAATGTTGCCAAAAATGCTTCTCCTTAGGTATGGTCGTGTCTGAAATTGGTTCCCAAGCGTAGGACATTCTATCGTGTAGTAACTCGGAAAATACCTAGGCCGTCTCCCCAGGGAAACAAGCAAAAATTTGAATGGTGATATGATTCAAAAGAAGCAAACTTCTTTGGATTTCAAAGTTGGTGATGATTGGTTAACACTAAGAAATCATATTAAGATAAATCAGCTAATCTTTGGACTTTATCCCATTGTGAAAAGGATTCTTGGCCTCATTTAAAACATAACCAAGATCGTAATCAATCAAGCTTTGACGAAAAATATTTAACCAAGTTTGAACTTTGGAAAATGTGTTTTGATGGTAAAAGCAATTAATGAATGAATTTGCATCATGCTTATTGCAGGGACTCCAAGTATTACTCATGCGAAATTCAATTCTCAAAGGTTAACCGAGGATGTTAGGAAATAACTCATAAGTTCAAAATCAATTACGTCAATCAACAAAATAACACTAAGCATTGATACCCACCTTAGGATAAAAATCACCCACTTAGGGATGAGAATTCATCCTCCCACTATGCCGCAAGTAGACAACTCGGGCATATCGCGTGTTGAATTTAAAACAAATTTGAATGAGACATCAATTGAGTGGAAATAAATATTAAATCCAATTCTTTTTATCTAAAACAAAAACTAAATATTATTACCAGAGTAAAAATCGGAAGTGCTCTGTATTTGGGCTAGAAGAAAAACCCTAGGAGAAAAAGAGCTAGCAAAAACACTGAAGACCCGATATGCCGAAGATGAGACGTACAAGAAAATCCTCCCCTTCTGGGTTTTTAAGAAGAAATGGAAGGAGGGTGATTCGGCCAATCTCTCGAAGATCCTCCCCTTTCCCCTCTACGTCCATCACCCATTTAGAGAAAATCTCCGAAAAATATCTCCTATGTTTTGGGTAGTTGAAAATTCTAAATAAATTCCCCGTTCCTTGTCGTTTTTACTGATTGTGCCGGTACAAAGATGAGGATGAACTGGTAGAAGAGCTATGTGTTCACGGTGAAGAAGTAGAAGCAAAGATGAACCGATAGAAAGATGTTCTGATGGGACAGAACCTCGATGAACATGTACAAAAGATCAATGAACTGGTATAAGCCCATTCTGTTCAAGGATGAACCGGTAGAAGCTATGTTTTACTGCCTGGTGAATCGGTGCAAGTCCTGCTGGTACAATATGGCTTTCTCTGCCTTTTTGCCGCGGCGCCCCTTGTACGATGTCTGGCTTCTCGAGCTCACTTCCTACGCACCCACAAAGTATCCTGTTGAATCTAAAGTATCATTCTTACATCAGCTTACCTGCAAACACACAGTTTCCTCATAAAACGCAAACTCGACTAAAACAAAACTTATAATGAACGAGCAAAGCTAAAGCGAAAGGTTTCAGACATAAAATTATGCAAAATTGGGTACACAACACACACCCCCCCCCCCCCAACTTCTACTTTGGTAGTCTCTAGCACACAGAAAGCACAAAAATAAATTTTAATCACAAAAAACATTTTCGTAGTTGATCTCGCGTGCATTTAGCATATGCCATAAGCCGTTAAACCACAAGGTTACCCCTAGTGGACGGTGATGAAAATCACAAGACTCACCAGCCGTTGATTCGAATCACCTTTCAAATTTGTACCATTTGGGTCCCTGGCAATGTTGCCAAAAATGCTTCTCCTTAGGTATGGTCGTGTCTGAAATTGCTTCCCAAGCATAGGACATTCTATCGTGTAGTAACTCGGAAAATACCTAGGCCGTCTCCCCAGGGAAACAAGCAAAAATTTGAATGGTGATATGATTCAAAAGAAGCAAACTTCTTTGGATTTCAAAGTTGGTGATGATTGGTTAATACTAAGAAATAATATTAAGATAAATCAGCTAATCTTTAGACTTTATCCCATTGTGAAAAGGATTCTTGGCCTCATTTAAAACATAACCAAGATCGTAATCAACCAAGCTTTGACGAAAAATATTTAACCAAGTTTGAACTTTGGAAAATGTGTTTTGATGGTAAAAGCAATTAATGAATGAATTTGCATCATGCTTATTGCAGGGACTCCAAGTATTACTCATGCGAAATTCAATTCTCAAAGGTTAACCGAGGATGTTAGGAAATAACTCATAAGTTCAAAATCAATTACGTCAATCAACAAAATAACACTAAGCATTGATACCCACCTTAGGATAAAAATCACCCACTCAGGGATGAGAATTCATCCTCCCACTATGCCGCAAGTAGACAACTCGGGCATATCGCGTGTTGAATTTAAAGCAAATTTGAATGAGACATCAATTGAGTGGAAATAAATATTAAATCCAATTCTTTTTATCTAAAACAAAAACTAAATATTATTACCAGAGTAAAAATCGGAAGTGCTCTGTATTTGGGCTAGAAGAAAAACCCTAGAAGAAAAAGAGCTAGCAAAAACACTGAAGACCAGATATGCCGAAGATGAGACGTACAAGAAAATCCTCCCCGTCTCGGTTTTTAAGAAGAAATGGAAGGAGGGTGATTCGGCCAATCTCTCGAAGATCCTCCCCTTTCCCCTCTACGTCCATCACCCATTTAGAGAAAATCTCCGAAAAATATCTCATTTGTTTTGGGTAGTTGAAA
Source organism: Ilex aquifolium (assembly GCA_951799425.1). Classification (NCBI taxonomy): domain Eukaryota; kingdom Viridiplantae; phylum Streptophyta; class Magnoliopsida; order Aquifoliales; family Aquifoliaceae; genus Ilex; species Ilex aquifolium. The sequence continues at coordinate 25,063,812 of OX637400.1, forward strand.
ATTCTAAATAAATTCCCCGTTCCTTGTCGTTTTTACTGATTGTGCCGGTACAAAGATGAGGATGAACGGGTAGAAGAGCTATGTGTTCACGGTGAAGAAGTAGAAGCAAAGATGAACCGATAAAAAGATGTTCTGATGGGACAAAACCTCGATGAACATGTACAAAAGATCAATGAACTGGTATAAGCCCATTCTGTTCAAGGATGAACCGGTACAAGCTATGTTTTACTGCTGGTGAATCGGTGCAAGTCCTGCTGGTACAATATGGCTTTCTCTGCCTTTTTGCCGCGGCGCCCCTTGTACGATGTCTGGCTTCTCGAGCTCACTTCCTACGCACCCACAAAGTATCCTGTTGAATCTAAAGTATCATTCTTACATCAGCTTACCTGCAAACACACAGTTTCCTCATAAAACGCAAACTCGACTAAAACAAAACTTATAATGAACGAGCAAAGCTAAAGCGAAAGGTTTCAGACATAAAATTATGCAAAATTGGGTACACTACACACACCCCCCCCCCCCCCAACTTCTACTTTGGTAGTCTCTAGCACACAGAAAGCACAAAAATAAATTTTAATCACAAAAAACATTTTCGTAGTTGATCTCGCTTGCATTTAGCATATGCCATAAGCCGTTAAACCACAAGGTTACCCCTAGTGGACGGTGATGAAAATCACAAGACTCACCAGCCGTTGATTCGAATCACCTTTCAAATTCGTACCATTTGGGTCCCCGGCAATGTTGCCAAAAATGCTTCTCCTTAGGTATGGTCGTGTCTGAAATTGCTTCCCAAGCATAGGACATTCTATCGTGTAGTAACTCGGAAAATACCTAGGCCGTCTCCCCAGGGAAACAAGCAAAAATTTGAATGGTGATATGATTCAAAAGAAGCAAACTTCTTTGGATTTCAAAGTTGGTGATGATTGGTTAATACTAAGAAATAATATTAAGATAAATCAGCTAATCTTTGGACTTTATCCCATTGTGAAAAGGATTCTTGGCCTCATTTAAAACATAACCAAGATCGTAATCAACCAAGCTTTGACGAAAAATATTTAACCAAGTTTGAACTTTGGAAAATGTGTTTTGATGGTAAAAGCAATTAATGAATGAATTTGCATCATGCTTATTGCAGGGACTCCAAGTATTAATCATGCGAAATTCAATTCTCAAAGGTTAACCGAGGATGTTAGGAAATAACTCATAAGTTCAAAATCAATTACGTCAATCAACAAAATAACACTAAGCATTGATACCCACCTTAGGATAAAAATCACCCACTCAGGGATGAGAATTCATCCTCCCACTATGCCGCAAGTAGACAACTCGGGCATATCGCGTGTTGAATTTAAAGCAAATTTGAATGAGACATCAATTGAGTGGAAATAAATATTAAATCCAATTCTTTTTATCTAAAACAAAAACTAAATATTATTACCAGAGTAAAAATCGGAAGTGCTCTGTATTTGGGCTAGAAGAAAAACCCTAGAAGAAAAAGAGCTAGCAAAAACACTGAAGACCCGATATGCCGAAGATGAGACGTACAAGAAAATCCTCCCCGTCTCGGTTTTTAAGAAGAAATGGAAGGAGGGTGATTCGGCCAATCTCTCGAAGATCCTCCCCTTTCCCCTCTACGTCCATCACCCATTTAGAGAAAATCTCCGAAAAATATCTCCTATGTTTTGGGTAAATGAAAATTCTAAATAAATTCCCCGTTCCTTGTCGTTTTTACTGATTGTGCCGGTACAAAGATGAGGATGAACTGGTAGAAGAGCTATGTGTTCACGGTGAAGAAGTAGAAGCAAAGATGAACCGATAGAAAGATGTTCTGATTGGACAGAACCTCGATGAACATGTACAAAAGATCAATGAACTGGTATAAGCACATTCTGTTCAAGGATGAACCGGTACAAGCTATGTTTTACTGCCTGGTGAATCGGTGCAAGTCCTGCTGGTACAATATGGCTTTCTCTGCCTTTTTGCCGCGGCGCCCCTTGTTCGATGTCTGGCTTCTCGAGCTCACTTCCTACGCACCCACAAAGTATCCTGTTGAATCTAAAGTTTCATTCTTACATCAGCTTACCTGCAAACACACAGTTTCCTCATAAAACGCAAACTCGACTAAAACAAAACTTATAATGAACGAGCAAAGCTAAAGCGAAAGGTTTCAGACATAAAATTATGCAAAATTGGGTACACAACACACACACCCCCCCCCCAACTTCTACTTTGGTAGTCTCTAGCACACAGAAAGCACAAAAATAAATTTTAATCACAAAAAACATTTTCGTAGTTGATCTCGCTTGCATTTAGCATATGCCATAAGCCGTTAAACCACAAGGTTACCCCTAGTGGACGGTGATTGGGTCCCCGGCAATGTTGCCAAAAATGCTTCTCCTTAGGTATGGTCGTGTCTGAAATTGCTTCCCAAGCATAGGACATTCTATCGTGTAGTAACTCGGAAAATACCTAGGCCGTCTCCCCAGGGAAACAAGCAAAAATTTGAATGGTGATATGATTCAAAAGAAGCAAACTTCTTTGGAATTCAAAGTTGGTGATGATTGGTTAATACTAAGAAATAATATTAAGATAAATCAGCTAATCTTTGGACTTTATCCCATTGTGAAAAGGATTCTTGGCCTCATTTAAAACATAACCAAGATCGTAATCAACCAAGCTTTGACGAAAAATATTTAACCAAGTTTGAACTTTGGAAAATGTGTTTTGATGGTAAAAGCAATTAATGAATGAATTTGCATCATGCTTATTGCAGGGACTCCAAGTATTACTCATGCGAAATTCAATTCTCAAAGGTTAACCGAGGATGTTAGGAAATAACTCATAAGTTCAAAATCAATTACGTCAATCAACAAAATAACACTAAGCATTGATACCCACCTTAGGATAAAAATCACCCACTCAGGGATGAGAATTCATCCTCCCACTATGCCGCAAGTAGACAACTCGGGCATATCGCGTGTTGAATTTAAAGCAAATTTGAATGAGACATCAATTGAGTGGAAATAAATATTAAATCCAATTCTTTTTATCTAAAACAAAAACTAAATATTATTACCAGAGTAAAAATCGGAAGTGCTCTGTATTTGGGCTAGAAGAAAAACCCTAGAAGAAAAAGAGCTAGCAAAAACACTGAAGACCCGATATGCCGAAGATGAGACGTACAAGAAAATCCTCCCCGTCTCGGTTTTTAAGAAGAAATGGAAGGAGGGTGATTCGGCCAATCTCTCGAAGATCCTCCCCTTTCCCCTCTGCGTCCATCACCCATTTAGGGAAAATCTCCGAAAAATATCTCCTATGTTTTGGGTAGTTGAAAATTCTAAATAAATTCCCCGTTCCTTGTCGTTTTTACTGATTGTGCCGGTACAAAGATGAGGATGAACTGGTAGAAGAGCTATGTGTTCACGGTGAAGAAGTAGAAGCAAAGATGAACCGATAGAAAGATGTTCTGATCGGACAGAACCTCGATGAACATGTACAAAAGATCAATGAAATGGTATAAGCCCATTCTGTTGAAGGATGAACCGGTACAAGCTATGTTTTACTGCCTGGTGAATCGGTGCAAGTCCTGCTGGTACAATATGGCTTTCTCTGCCTTTTTGCCGCGGCGCCCCTTGTTCGATGTCTGGCTTCTCGAGCTCACTTCCTACGCACCCACAAAGTATGCTGTTGAATCTAAAGTATCATTCTTACATCAGCTTACCTGCAAACACACAGTTTCCTCATAAAACGCAAACTCGACTAAAACAAAACTTATAATGAACGAGCAAAGCTAAAGCGAAAGGTTTCAGACATAAAATTATGCAAAATTGGGTACACAACACACCCCCCCCCCCCCAACTTCTACTTTGGTAGTCTCTAGCACACAGAAAGCACAAAAATAAATTTTAATCACAAAAAACATTTTCGTAGTTGATCTCGCTTGCATTTAGCATATGCCATAAGCCGTTAAACCACAAGGTTACCCCTAGTGGACGGTGATGAAAATCACAAGACTCACCAGCCGTTGATTCGAATCACCTTTCAAATTCGTACCATTTGGGTCCCCGGCAATGTTGCCAAAAATGCTTCTCCTTAGGTATGGTCGTGTCTGAAATTGGTTCCCAAGCGTAGGACATTCTATCGTGTAGTAACTCGGAAAATACCTAGGCCGTCTCCCCAGGGAAACAAGCAAAAATTTGAATGGTGATATGATTCAAAAGAAGCAAACTTCTTTGGATTTCAAAGTTGGTGATGATTGGTTAACACTAAGAAATCATATTAAGATAAATCAGCTAATCTTTGGACTTTATCCCATTGTGAAAAGGATTCTTGGCCTCATTTAAAACATAACCAAGATCGTAATCAATCAAGCTTTGACGAAAAATATTTAACCAAGTTTGAACTTTGGAAAATGTGTTTTGATGGTAAAAGCAATTAATGAATGAATTTGCATCATGCTTATTGCAGGGACTCCAAGTATTACTCATGCGAAATTCAATTCTCAAAGGTTAACCGAGGATGTTAGGAAATAACTCATAAGTTCAAAATCAATTACGTCAATCAACAAAATAACACTAAGCATTGATACCCACCTTAGGATAAAAATCACCCACTTAGGGATGAGAATTCATCCTCCCACTATGCCGCAAGTAGACAACTCGGGCATATCGCGTGTTGAATTTAAAACAAATTTGAATGAGACATCAATTGAGTGGAAATAAATATTAAATCCAATTCTTTTTATCTAAAACAAAAACTAAATATTATTACCAGAGTAAAAATCGGAAGTGCTCTGTATTTGGGCTAGAAGAAAAACCCTAGGAGAAAAAGAGCTAGCAAAAACACTGAAGACCCGATATGCCGAAGATGAGACGTACAAGAAAATCCTCCCCGTCTGGGTTTTTAAGAAGAAATGGAAGGAGGGTGATTCGGCCAATCTCTCGAAGATCCTCCCCTTTCCCCTCTACGTCCATCACCCATTTAGAGAAAATCTCCGAAAAATATCTCCTATGTTTTGGGTAGTTGAAAATTCTAAATAAATTCCCCGTTCCTTGTCGTTTTTACTGATTGTGCCGGTACAAAGATGAGGATGAACTGGTAGAAGAGCTATGTGTTCACGGTGAAGAAGTAGAAGCAAAGATGAACCGATAGAAAGATGTTCTGATGGGACAGAACCTCGATGAACATGTACAAAAGATCAATGAACTGGTATAAGCCCATTCTGTTCAAGGATGAACCGGTAGAAGCTATGTTTTACTGCCTGGTGAATCGGTGCAAGTCCTGCTGGTACAATATGGCTTTCTCTGCCTTTTTGCCGCGGCGCCCCTTGTACGATGTCTGGCTTCTCGAGCTCACTTCCTACGCACCCACAAAGTATCCTGTTGAATCTAAAGTATCATTCTTACATCAGCTTACCTGCAAACACACAGTTTCCTCATAAAACGCAAACTCGACTAAAACAAAACTTATAATGAACGAGCAAAGCTAAAGCGAAAGGTTTCAGACATAAAATTATGCAAAATTGGGTACACAACACACACCCCCCCCCAACTTCTACTTTGGTAGTCTCTAGCACACAGAAAGCACAAAAATAAATTTTAATCACAAAAAACATTTTCGTAGTTGATCTCGCGTGCATTTAGCATATGCCATAAGCCGTTAAACCACAAGGTTACCCCTAGTGGACGGTGATGAAAATCACAAGACTCACCAGCCGTTGATTCGAATCACCTTTCAAATTCGTACCATTTGGGTCCCTGGCAATGTTGCCAAAAATGCTTCTCCTTAGGTATGGTCGTGTCTGAAATTGCTTCCCAAGCATAGGACATTCTATCGTGTAGTAACTCGGAAAATACCTAGGCCGTCTCCCCAGGGAAACAAGCAAAAATTTGAATGGTGATATGATTCAAAAGAAGCAAACTTCTTTGGATTTCAAAGTTGGTGATGATTGGTTAATACTAAGAAATAATATTAAGATAAATCAGCTAATCTTTAGACTTTATCCCATTGTGAAAAGGATTCTTGGCCTCATTTAAAACATAACCAAGATCGTAATCAACCAAGCTTTGACGAAAAATATTTAACCAAGTTTGAACTTTGGAAAATGTGTTTTGATGGTAAAAGCAATTAATGAATGAATTTGCATCATGCTTATTGCAGGGACTCCAAGTATTACTCATGCGAAATTCAATTCTCAAAGGTTAACCGAGGATGTTAGGAAATAACTCATAAGTTCAAAATCAATTACGTCAATCAACAAAATAACACTAAGCATTGATACCCACCTTAGGATAAAAATCACCCACTCAGGGATGAGAATTCATCCTCCCACTATGCCGCAAGTAGACAACTCGGGCATATCGCGTGTTGAATTTAAAGCAAATTTGAATGAGACATCAATTGAGTGGAAATAAATATTAAATCCAATTCTTTTTATCTAAAACAAAAAACTAAATATTATTACCAGAGTAAAAATCGGAAGTGCTCTGTATTTGGGCTAGAAGAAAAACCCTAGAAGAAAAAGAGCTAGCAAAAACACTGAAGACCCGATATGCCGAAGATGAGACGTACAAAAAAATCCTCCCCGTCTCGGTTTTTAAGAAGAAATGGAAGGAGGGTGATTCGGCCAATCTCTCGAAGATCCTCCCCTTTCCCCTCTACGTCCATCACCCATTTAGAGAAAATCTCCGAAAAATATCTCCTATGTTTTGGGTAAATGAAAATTCTAAATAAATTCCCCGTTCCTTGTCGTTTTTACTGATTGTGCCGGTACAAAGATGAGGATGAACTGGTAGAAGAGCTATGTGTTCACGGTGAAGAAGTAGAAGCAAAGATGAACCGATAGAAAGATGTTCTGATTGGACAGAACCTCGATGAACATGTACAAAAGATCAATGAACTGGTATAAGCACATTCTGTTCAAGGATGAACCGGTACAAGCTATGTTTTACTGCCTGGTGAATCGGTGCAAGTCCTGCTGGTACAATATGGCTTTCTCTGCCTTTTTGCCGCGGCGCCCCTTGTTCGATGTCTGGCTTCTCGAGCTCACTTCCTACGCACCCACAAAGTATCCTGTTGAATCTAAAGTATCATTCTTACATCAGCTTACCTGCAAACACACAGTTTCCTCATAAAACGCAAACTCGACTAAAACAAAACTTATAATGAACGAGCAAAGCTAAAGCGAAAGGTTTCAGACATAAAATTATGCAAAATTGGGTACACAACACACACCCCCCCCCCCAACTTCTACTTTGGTAGTCTCTAGCACACAGAAAGCACAAAAATAAATTTTAATCACAAAAAACATTTTCGTAGTTGATCTCGCTTGCATTTAGCATATGCCATAAGCCGTTAAACCACAAGGTTACCCCTAGTGGACGGTGATGAAAATCACAAGACTCACCAGCCGTTGATTCGAATCACCTTTCAAATTCGTACCATTTGGGTCCCCGACAATGTTGCCAAAAATGCTTCTCCTTAGGTATGGTCGTGTCTGAAATTGCTTCCCAAGCATAGGACATTCTATCGTGTAGTAACTCGGAAAATACCTAGGCCGTCTCCCCAGGGAAACAAGCAAAAATTTGAATGGTGGTATGATTCAAAAGAAGCAAACTTCTTTGGATTTCAAAGTTGGTGATGATTGGTTAATACTAAGAAATAATATTAAGATAAATCAGCTAATCTTTGGACTTTATCCCATTGTGAAAAGGATTCTTGGCCTCATTTAAAACATAACCAAGATCGTAATCAACCAAGCTTTGACGAAAAATATTTAACCAAGTTTGAACTTTGGAAAATGTGTTTTGATGGTAAAAGCAATTAATGAATGAATTTGCATCATGCTTATTGCAGGGACTCCAAGTATTACTCATGCGAAATTCAATTCTCAAAGGTTAACCGAGGATGTTAGGAAATAACTCATAAGTTCAAAATCAATTACGTCAATCAACAAAATAACACTAAGCATTGATACCCACCTTAGGATAAAAATCACCCACTCAGGGATGAGAATTCATCCTCCCACTATGCCGCAAGTAGACAACTCGGGCATATCGCGTGTTGAATTTAAAGCAAATTTGAATGAGACATCAATTGAGTGGAAATAAATATTAAATCCAATTCTTTTTATCTAAAACAAAAAACTAAATATTATTACCAGAGTAAAAATCGGAAGTGCTCTGTATTTGGGCAAGAAGAAAAACCCTAGAAGAAAAAGAGCTAGCAAAAACACTGAAGACCCGATATGCCGAAGATGAGACGTACAAAAAAATCCTCCCCGTCTCGGTTTTTAAGAAGAAATGGAAGGAGGGTGATTCGGCCAATCTCTCGAAGATCCTCCCCTTTCCCCTCTACGTCCATCACCCATTTAGAGAAAATCTCCGAAAAATATCTCCTATGTTTTGGGTAAATGAAAATTCTAAATAAATTCCCCGTTCCTTGTCGTTTTTACTGATTGTGCCGGTACAAAGATGAGGATGAACTGGTAGAAGAGCTATGTGTTCACGGTGAAGAAGTAGAAGCAAAGATGAACCGATAGAAAGATGTTCTGATTGGACAGAACCTCGATGAACATGTACAAAAGATCAATGAACTGGTATAAGCACATTCTGTTCAAGGATGAACCGGTACAAGCTATGTTTTACTGCCTGGTGAATCGGTGCAAGTCCTGCTGGTACAATATGGCTTTCTCTGCCTTTTTGCCGCGGCGCCCCTTGTTCGATGTCTGGCTTCTCGAGCTCACTTCCTACGCACCCACAAAGTATCCTGTTGAATCTAAAGTATCATTCTTACATCAGCTTACCTGCAAACACACAGTTTCCTCATAAAACGCAAACTCGACTAAAACAAAACTTATAATGAACGAGCAAAGCTAAAGCGAAAGGTTTCAGACATAAAATTATGCAAAATTGGGTACACAACACACACCCCCCCCCCCAACTTCTACTTTGGTAGTCTCTAGCACACAGAAAGCACAAAAATAAATTTTAATCACAAAAAACATTTTCGTAGTTGATCTCGCTTGCATTTAGCATATGCCATAAGCCGTTAAACCACAAGGTTACCCCTAGTGGACGGTGATGAAAATCACAAGACTCACCAGCCGTTGATTCGAATCACCTTTCAAATTCGTACCATTTGGGTCCCCGACAATGTTGCCAAAAATGCTTCTCCTTAGGTATGGTCGTGTCTGAAATTGCTTCCCAAGCATAGGACATTCTATCGTGTAGTAACTCGGAAAATACCTAGGCCGTCTCCCCAGGGAAACAAGCAAAAATTTGAATGGTGGTATGATTCAAAAGAAGCAAACTTCTTTGGATTTCAAAGTTGGTGATGATTGGTTAATACTAAGAAATAATATTAAGATAAATCAGCTAATCTTTGGACTTTATCCCATTGTGAAAAGGATTCTTGGCCTCATTTAAAACATAACCAAGATCGTAATCAACCAAGCTTTGACGAAAAATATTTAACCAAGTTTGAACTTTGGAAAATGTGTTTTGATGGTAAAAGCAATTAATGAATGAATTTGCATCATGCTTATTGCAGGGACTCCAAGTATTACTCATGCGAAATTCAATTCTCAAAGGTTAACCGAGGATGTTAGGAAATAACTCATAAGTTCAAAATCAATTACGTCAATCAACAAAATAACACTAAGCATTGATACCCACCTTAGGATAAAAATCACCCACTCAGGGATGAGAATTCATCCTCCCACTATGCCGCAAGTAGACAACTCGGGCATATCGCGTGTTGAATTTAAAGCAAATTTGAATGAGACATCAATTGAGTGGAAATAAATATTAAATCCAATTCTTTTTATCTAAAACAAAAACTAAATATTATTACCAGAGTAAAAATCGGAAGTGCTCTGTATTTGGGCTAGAAGAAAAACCCTAGAAGACAAAGAGCTAGCAAAAACACTGAAGACCCGATATGAGACGTACAAGAAAATCCTCCCCGTCTCGGTTTTTAAGAAGAAATGGAAGGAGGGTGATTCGGCCAATCCCTCGAAGATCCTCCCCTTTCCCCTCTACGTCCATCACCCATTTAGAGAAAATCTCCGAAAAATATCTCCTATGTTTTGGGTAGTTGAAAATTCTAAATAAATTCCCCGTTCCTTGTCGTTTTTACTGATTGTGCCGGTACAAAGATGAGGATGAATTGGTAGAAGAGCTATGTGTTCACGGTGAAGAAGTAGAAGCAAAGATGAACCGATAGAAAGATGTTCTGATTGGACAGAACCTCGATGAACATGTACAAAAGATCAATGAACTGGTATATAAGCCCATTCTGTTCAAGGATGAACCGGTACAAGCTATGTTTTACTGCCTGGTGAATCGGTGCAAGTCCTGCTGGTACAATATGGCTTTCTCTGCCTTTTTGCCGCGGCGCCCCTTGTTCGATGTCTGGCTTCTCGAGCTCACTTCCTACGCACCCACAAAGTATCCTGTTGAATCTAAAGTATCATTCTTACATCAGCTTACCTGCAAACACACAGTTTCCTCATAAAACGCAAACTCGACTAAAACAAAACTTATAATGAACGAGCAAAGCTAAAGCGAAAGGTTTCAGACATAAAATTATGCAAAATTGGGTACACAACACACACACCCCCCCCCCCCCCCAACTTCTTCTTTGGTAGTCTCTAGCACACAGAAAGCACAAAAATAAATTTTAATCACAAAAAACATTTTCGTAGTTGATCTCGCTTGCATTTAGCATATGCCATAAGCCGTTAAACCACAAGGTTACCCCTAGTGGACGGTGATGAAAATCACAAGACTCACCAGCCGTTGATTCGAATCACCTTTCAAATTCGTACCATTTGGGTCCCCGGCAATGTTGCCAAAAATGCTTCTCCTTAGGTGTGGTCGTGTCTGAAATTGCTTCCCAAGCATAGGACATTCTATCGTGTAGTAACTCGGAAAATACCTAGGCCGTCTCCCCAGGGAAACAAGCAAAAATTTGAATGGTGATATGATTCAAAAGAAGCAAACTTCTTTGGATTTCAAAGTTGGTGATGATTGGTTAATACTAAGAAATAATATTAAGATAAATCAGCTAATCTTTGGACTTTATCCCATTGTGAAAAGGATTCTTGGCCTCATTTAAAACATAACCAAGATCGTAATCAACCAAGCTTTGACGAAAAATATTTAACCAAGTTTGAACTTTGGAAAATGTGTTTTGATGGTAAAAGCAATTAATGAATGAATTTGCATCATGCTTATTGCAGGGACTCCAAGTATTACTCATGCGAAATTCAATTCTCAAAGGTTAACCGAGGATGTTAGGAAATAACTCATAAGTTCAAAATCAATTACGTCAATCAACAAAATAACACTAAGCATTGATACCCACCTTAGGATAAAAATCACACACTCAGGGATGAGGATTCATCCTCCCACTATGCCGCAAGTAGACAACTCGGGCATATCGCGTGTTGAATTTAAAGCAAATTTGAATGAGACATCAATTGAGTGGAAATAAATATTAAATCCAATTCTTTTTATCTAAAACAAAAACTAAATATTATTACCAGAGTAAAAATCGGAAGTGCTCTGTATTTGGGCTAGAAGAAAAACCCTAGAAGAAAAAGAGCTAGCAAAAACACTGAAGACCCGATATGCCGAAGATGAGACGTACATGAAAATCCTCCCCGTCTCGGTTTTTAAGAAGAAATGGAAGGAGGGTGATTCGGCCAATCTCTCGAAGATCCTCCCCTTTCCCCTCTACGTCCATCACCCGTTTAGGGAAAATCTCCGAAAAATATCTCATTTGTTTTGGGTAGTTGAAAATTCTAAATAAATTCCCCGTTCCTTGTCGTTTTTACTGATTGTGCCGGTACAAAGATGATGATGAACTGGTAGAAGAGCTATGTGTTCACGGTGAAGAAGTAGAAGCAAAGATGAACCAATAGAAAGATGTTCTGATTGGACAGAACCTCGATGAACATGTACAAAAGATTAATGAACTGGTATAAGCCAATTCTGTTCAAGGATGAACCGGTACAAGCTATGTTTTACTGCCTGGTGAATCGGTGCAAGTCCTGCTGGTACAATATGGCTTTCTCTGCCTTTTTGCCGCGGCGCCCCTTGTTCGATGTCTGGCTTCTCGAGCTCACTTCCTACGCACCCACAAAGTATCCTGTTGAATCTAAAGTATCATTCTTACATCAGCTTACCTGCAAACACACAGTTTCCTCATAAAACGCAAACTCGACTAAAACAAAATTTATAATGAACGAGCAAAGCTAAAGTGAAAGGTTTCAGACATAAAATTATGCAAAATTGGGTACACAACACACACCCCCCCCCCCCCCCCCAACTTCTACTTTGGTAGTCTCTAGCACACAGAAAGCACAAAAATAAATTTTAATCACAAAAAACATTTTCGTAGTTGATCTCGCTTGCATTTAGCATATGGCATAAGCCGTTAAACCACAAGGTTACCCCTAGTGGACGGTGATGAAAATCACAAGACTCACCAGCCGTTGATTCGAATCACCTTTCAAATTCGTACCATTTGGGTCCCCGGCAATGTTGCCAAAAATGCTTCTCCTTAGGTATGGTCGTGTCTGAAATTGCTTCCCAAGCATAGGACATTCTATCGTGTAGTAACTCGGAAAATACCTAGGCCGTCTCCCCAGGGAAACAAGCAAAAATTTGAATGGTGATATGATTCAAAAGAAGCAAACTTCTTTGGATTTCAAAGTTGGTGATGATTGGTTAATACTAAGAAATAATATTAAGATAAATCAGCTAATCTTTGGACTTTATCCCATTGTGAAAAGGATTCTTGGCCTCATTTAAAACATAACCAAGATCGTAATCAACCAAGCTTTGACGAAAAATATTTAACCAAGTTTGAACTTTGGAAAATGTGTTTTGATGGTAAAAGCAATTAATGAATGAATTTGCATCATGCTTATTGCAGGGACTCCAAGTATTACTCATGCGAAATTCAATTCTCAAAGGTTAACCGAGGATGTTAGGAAATAACTCATAAGTTCAAAATCAATTACGTCAATCAACAAAATAACACTAAGCATTGATACCCACCTTAGGATAAAAATCACCCACTCAGGGATGAGAATTCATCCTCCCACTATGCCGCAAGTAGACAACTCGGGCATATCGCGTGTTGAATTTAAATCAAATTTGAAGGAGACATCAATTGAGTGGAAATAAATATTAAATCCAATTCTTTTTATCTAAAACAAAAACTAAATATTATTGCCAGAGTAAAAATCGGAAGTGCTCTGTATTTGGGCTAGAAGAAAAACCCTAGAAGAAAAAGAGCTAGCAAAAACACTGAAGACCCGATATGCCGAAGATGAGACGTACAAGAAAATCCTCCCCGTCTCGGTTTTTAAGAAGAAATGGAAGGAGGGTGATTCGGCCAATCTCTCGAAGATCCTCCCCTTTCCCCTCTACGTCCATCACCCATTTAGGGAAAATCTCCGAAAAATATCTCCTATGTTATGGGTAGTTGAAAATTCTAAATAAATTCCCCGTTCCTTGTCGTTTTTACTGATTGTGCCGGTACAAAGATGAGGATGAACTGGTAGAAGAGCTATATGTTCACGGTGAAGAAGTAGAAGCAAAGATGAACCGATAGAAAGATGTTCTGATCGGACAGAACCTCGATGAACATGTACAAAAGATCAATGAAATGGTATAAGCCCATTCTGTTCAAGGATGAACCGGTACAAGCTATGTTTTACTGCCTGGTGAATCGGTGCAAGTCCTGCTGGTACAATATGGCTTTCTCTGCCTTTTTGCCGCGGCGCCCCTTGTTCGATGTCTGGCTTCTCGAGCTCACTTCCTACGCACCCACAAAGTATCCTGTTGAATCTAAAGTATCATTCTTACATCAGCTTACCTGCAAACACACAGTTTCCTCATAAAACGCAAACTCGACTAAAACAAAACTTATAATGAACGAGCAAAGCTAAAGCGAAAGGTTTCCGACATAAAATTATGCAAAATTGGGTACACAACACACCCCCCCCCCCCAACTTCTACTTTGGTAGTCTCTAGCACACAGAAAGCACAAAAATAAATTTTAATCACAAAAAACATTTTCGTAGTTGATCTCGCTTGCATTTAGCATATGGCATAAGCCGTTAAACCACAAGGTTACCCCTAGTGGACGGTGATGAAATTCACAAGACTCACCAGCCGTTGATTCGAATCACCTTTCAAATTCGTACCATTTGGGTCCCCGGCAATGTTGCCAAAAATGCTTCTCCTTAGGTGTGGTCGTGTCTGAAATTGCTTCCCAAGCATAGGACATTCTATCGTGTAGTAACTCGGAAAATACCTAGGCCGTCTCCCCAGGGAAACAAGCAAAAATTTGAATGGTGATATGATTCAAAAGAAGCAAACTTCTTTGGATTTCAAAGTTGGTGATGATTGGTTAATACTAAGAAATAATATTAAGATAAATCAGCTAATCTTTGGACTTTATCCCATTGTGAAAAGGATTCTTGGCCTCATTTAAAACATAACCAAGATCGTAATCAACCAAGCTTTGACGAAAAATATTTAACCAAGTTTGAACTTTGGAAAATGTGTTTTGATGGTAAAAGCAATTAATGAATGAATTTGCATCATGCTTATTGCAGGGACTCCAAGTATTACTCATGCGAAATTCAATTCTCAAAGGTTAACCGAGGATGTTAGGAAATAACTCATAAGTTCAAAATCAATTACGTCAATCAACAAAATAACACTAAGCATTGATACCCACCTTAGGATAAAAATCACCCACTCAGGGATGAGAATTCATCCTCCCACTATGCCGCAAGTAGACAACTCGGGCATATCGCGTGTTGAATTTAAAGCAAATTTGAATGAGACATCAATTGAGTGGAAATAAATATTAAATCCAATTCTTTTTATCTAAAACAAAAACTAAATATTATTACCAGAGTAAAAATCGGAAGTGCTCTGTATTTGGGCTAGAAGAAAAACCCTAGAAGAAAAAGAGCTAGCAAAAACACTGAAGACCCGATATGCCGAAGATGAGACGTACAAGAAAATCCTCCCCGTCTCGGTTTTTAAGAAGAAATGGAAGGAGGGTGATTCGGCCAATCTCTCGAAGATCCTCCCCTTTCCCCTCTACGTCCATCACCCATTTAGAGAAAATCTCCGAAAAATATCTCATTTGTTTTGGGTAGTTGAAAATTCTAAATAAATTCCCCGTTCCTTGTCGTTTTTACTGATTGTGCCGGTACAAAGATGAGGATGAACTGGTAGAAGAGCTATGTGTTCACGGTGAAGAAGTAGAAGCAAAGATGAACCGATAAAAAGATGTTCTGATGGGACAAAACCTCGATGAACATGTACAAAAGATCAATGAACTGGTATAAGCCCATTCTGTTCAAGGATGAACCGGTACAAGCTATGTTTTACTGCCTGGTGAATCGGTGCAAGTCCTGCTGGTACAATATGGCTTTTTCTGCCTTTTTGCCGCGGCGCCCCTTGTTCGATGTCTGGCTTCTCGAGCTCACTTCCTACGCACCCACAAAGTATCCTGTTGAATCTAAAGTATCATTCTTACATCAGCTTACCTGCAAACACACAGTTTCCTCATAAAACGCAAACTCGACTAAAACAAAACTTATAATGAACGAGCAAAGCTAAAGTGAAAGGTTTCAGACATAAAATTATGCAAAATTGGGTACACAACACACACACACCCCCCCCCCCCCAACTTCTACTTTGGTAGTCTCTAGCACACAGAAAGCACAAAAATAAATTTTAATCACAAAAAACATTTTCGTAGTTGATCTCGCTTGCATTTAGCATATGGCATAAGCCGTTAAACCACAAGGTTACCCCTAGTGGACGGTGATGAAAATCACAAGACTCACCAGCCGTTGATTCGAATCACCTTTCAAATTCGTACCATTTGGGTCCCCGGCAATGTTGCCAAAAATGCTTCTCCTTAGGTGTGGTCGTGTCTGAAATTGCTTCCCAAGCATAGGACATTCTATCGTGTAGTAACTCGGAAAATACCTAGGCCGTCTCCCCAGGGAAACAAGCAAAAATTTGAATGGTGATATGATTCAAAAGAAGCAAACTTCTTTGGATTTCAAAGTTGGTGATGATTGGTTAATACTAAGAAATAATATTAAGATAAATCAGCTAATCTTTGGACTTTATCCCATTGTGAAAAGGATTCTTGGCCTCATTTAAAACATAACCAAGATCGTAATCAACCAAGCTTTGACGAAAAATATTTAACAAAGTTTGAACTTTGGAAAATGTGTTTTGATGGTAAAAGCAATTAATGAATGAATTTGCATCATGCTTATTGCAGGGACTCCAAGTATTACTCATGCGAAATTCAATTCTCAAAGGTTAACCGAGGATGTTAGGAAATAACTCATCAGTTCAAAATCAATTACGTCAATCAACAAAATAACACTAAGCATTGATACCCACCTTAGGATAAAAATCACCCACTCAGGGATGAGAATTCATCCTCCCACTGTGCCGCAAGTAGACAACTCGGGCATATCGCGTGTTGAATTTAAATCAAATTTGAAGGAGACATCAATTGAGTGGAAATAAATATTAAATCCAATTCTTTTTATCTAAAACAAAAACTAAATATTATTGCCAGAGTAAAAATCGGAAGTGCTCTGTATTTGGGCTAGAAGAAAAACCCTAGAAGAAAAAGAGCTAGCAAAAACACTGAAGACCCGATATGGCGAAGATGAGACGTACAAGAAAATCCTCCCCGTCTCGGTTTTTAAGAAGAAATGGAAGGAGGGTGATTCGGCCAATCTCTCGAAGATCCTCCCCTTTCCCCTCTACGTCCATCACCCATTTAGGGAAAATCTCCGAAAAATATCTCCTATGTTTTGGGTAGTTGAAAATTCTAAATAAATTCCCCGTTCCTTGTCGTTTTTACTGATTGTGCCGGTACAAAGATGAGGATGAACTGGTAGAAGAGCTATATGTTCACGGTGAAGAAGTAGAAGCAAAGATGAACCGATAGAAAGATGTTCTGATCGGACAGAACCTCGATGAACATGTACAAAAGATCAATGAAATGGTATAAGCCCATTCTGTTCAAGGATGAACCGGTACAAGCTATGTTTTACTGCCTGGTGAATCGGTGCAAGTCCTGCTGGTACAATATGGCTTTCTCTGCCTTTTTGCCGCGGCGCCCCTTGTTCGATGTCTGGCTTCTCGAGCTCACTTCCTACGCACCCACAAAGTATCCTGTTGAATCTAAAGTATCATTCTTACATCAGCTTACCTGCAAACACACAGTTTCCTCATAAAACGCAAACTCGACTAAATCAAAACTTATAATGAACGAGCAAAGCTAAAGCGAAAGGTTTCAGACATAAAATTATGCAAAATTGGGTACACAACACACCCCCCCCCCCCAACTTCTACTTTGGTAGTCTCTAGCACACAGAAAGCACAAAAATAAATTTTAATCACAAAAAACATTTTCGTAGTTGATCTCGCTTGCATTTAGCATATGGCATAAGCCGTTAAACCACAAGGTTACCCCTAGTGGACGGTGATGAAAATCACAAGACTCACCAGCCGTTGATTCGAATCACCTTTCAAATTCGTACCATTTGGGTCCCCGGCAATGTTGCCAAAAATGCTTCTCCTTAGGTGTGGTCGTGTCTGAAATTGCTTCCCAAGCATAGGACATTCTATCGTGTAGTAACTCGGAAAATACCTAGGCCGTCTCCCCAGGGAAACAAGCAAAAATTTGAATGGTGATATGATTCAAAAGAAGCAAACTTCTTTGGATTTCAAAGTTGGTGATGATTGGTTAATACTAAGAAATAATATTAAGATAAATCAGCTAATCTTTGGACTTTATCCCATTGTGAAAAGGATTCTTGGCCTCATTTAAAACATAACCAAGATCGTAATCAACCAAGCTTTGACGAAAAATATTTAACCAAGTTTGAACTTTGGAAAATGTGTTTTGATGGTAAAAGCAATTAATGAATGAATTTGCATCATGCTTATTGCAGGGACTCCAAGTATTACTCATGCGAAATTCAATTCTCAAAGGTTAACCGAGGATGTTAGGAAATAACTCATAAGTTCAAAATCAATTACGTCAATCAACAAAATAACACTAAGCATTGATACCCACCTTAGGATAAAAATCACCCACTCAGGGATGAGAATTCATCCTCCCACTATGCCGCAAGTAGACAACTCGGGCATATCGCGTGTTGAATTTAAAGCAAATTTGAATGAGACATCAATTGAGTGGAAATAAATATTAAATCCAATTCTTTTTATCTAAAACAAAAACTAAATATTATTACCAGAGTAAAAATCGGAAGTGCTCTGTATTTGGGCTAGAAGAAAAACCCTAGAAGAAAAAGAGCTAGCAAAAACACTGAAGACCCGATATGCCGAAGATGAGACGTACAAGAAAATCCTCCCCGTCTCGGTTTTTAAGAAGAAATGGAAGGAGGGTGATTCGGCCAATCTCTCGAATATCCTCCCCTTTCCCCTCTACGTCCATCACCCATTTAGAGAAAATCTCCGAAAAATATCTCCTATGTTTTGGGTAGTTGAAAATTCTAAATAAATTCCCCGTTCCTTGTCGTTTTTACTGATTGTGCCGGTACAAAGATGAGGATGAACTGGTAGAAGAGCAATGTGTTCACGGTGAAGAAGAAGAAGCAAAGATGAACCGATAGAAAGATGTTCTGATCGGACAGAACCTCGATGAACATGTACAAAAGATCAATGAACTGGTATAAGCCCATTCTGTTCAAGGATGAACCGGTACAAGCTATGTTTTACTGCCTGGTGAATCGGTGCAAGTCCTGCTGGTACAATATGGCTTTCTCTGCCTTTTTGCCGCGGCGCCCCTTTTTCGATGTCTGGCTTCTCGAGCTCACTTCCTACGCACCCACAAAGTATCCTGTTGAATCTAAAGTATCATTCTTACATCAGCTTACCTGCAAACACACAGTTTCCTCATAAGACGCAAACTCGACTAAAACAAAACTTATAATGAACGAGCAAAGCTAAAGCGAAAGGTTTCAGACATAAAATTATGCAAAATTGGGTACACAACACACCCCCCCCCCCCCCCAACTTCTACTTTGGTAGTCTCTAGCACACAGAAAGCACAAAAATAAATTTTAATCACAAAAAACATTTTCGTAGTTGATCTCGCTTGCATTTAGCATATGGCATAAGCCGTTAAACCACAAGGTTACCCCTAGTGGACGGTGATGAAAATCACAAGACTCACCAGCCGTTGATTCGAATCACCTTTCAAATTCGTACCATTTGGGTCCCCGGCAATGTTGCCAAAAATGCTTCTCCTTAGGTGTGGTCGTGTCTGAAATTGCTTCCCAAGCATAGGACATTCTATCGTGTAGTAACTCGGAAAATACCTAGGCCGTCTCCCCAGGGAAACAAGCAAAAATTTGAATGGTGATATGATTCAAAAGAAGCAAACTTCTTTGGATTTCAAAGTTGGTGATGATTGGTTAATACTAAGAAATAATATTAAGATAAATCAGCTAATCTTTGGACTTTATCCCATTGTGAAAAGGATCCTTGGCCTCATTTAAAACATAACCAAGATCGTAATCAACCAAGCTTTGACGAAAAATATTTAACCAAGTTTGAACTTTGGAAAATGTGTTTTGATGGTAAAAGCAATTAATGAATGAATTTGCATCATGCTTATTGCAGGGACTCCAAGTATTACTCATGCGAAATTCAATTCTCAAAGGTTAACCGAGGATGTTAGGAAATAACTCATAAGTTCAAAATCAATTACGTCAATCAACAAAATAACACTAAGCATTGATACCCACCTTAGGATAAAAATCACCCACTCAGGGATGAGAATTCATCCTCCCACTATGCCGCAAGTAGACAACTCGGGCATATCGCGTGTTGAATTTAAATCAAATTTGAATGAGACATCAATTGAGTGGAAATAAATATTAAATCCAATTCTTTTTATCTAAAACAAAAACTAAATATTATTACCAGAGTAAAAATCGGAAGTGCTCTGTATTTGGGCTAGAAGAAAAACCCTAGAAGAAAAAGAGCTAGCAAAAACACTGAAGACCCGATATGGCGAAGATGAGACGTACAAGAAAATCCTCCCCGTCTCGGTTTTTAAGAAGAAATGGAAGGAGGGTGATTCGGCCAATCTCTCGAAGATCCTCCCCTTTCCCCTCTACGTCCATCACCCATTTAGGGAAAATCTCCGAAAAATATCTCCTATGTTTTGGGTAGTTGAAAATTCTAAATAAATTCCCCGTTCCTTGTCGTTTTTACTGATTGTGCCGGTACAAAGATGAGGATGAACTGGTAGAAGAGCTATATGTTCACGGTGAAGAAGTAGAAGCAAAGATGAACCGATAGAAAGATGTTCTGATCGGACAGAACCTCGATGAACATGTACAAAAGATCAATGAAATGGTATAAGCCCATTCTGTTCAAGGATGAACCGGTACAAGCTATGTTTTACTGCCTGGTGAATCGGTGCAAGTCCTGCTGGTACATTATGGCTTTCTCTGCCTTTTTGCCGCGGCGCCCCTTGTTCGATGTCTGGCTTCTCGAGCTCACTTCCTACGCACCCACAAAGTATCCTGTTGAATCTAAAGTATCATTCTTATATCAGCTTACCTGCAAACACACAGTTTCCTCATAAAACGCAAACTCGACTAAAACAAAACTTATAATGAACGAGCAAAGCTAAAGCGAAAGGTTTCAGACATAAAATTATGCAAAATTGGGTACACAACACACCCCCCCCCCCCCAACTTCTACTTTGGTAGTCTCTAGCACACAGAAAGCACAAAAATAAATTTTAATCACAAAAAACATTTTCGTAGTTGATCTCGCTTGCATTTAGCATATGGCATAAGCCGTTAAACCACAAGGTTACCCCTAGTGGACGGTGATGAAAATCACAAGACTCACCAGCCGTTGATTCGAATCACCTTTCAAATTCGTACCATTTGGGTCCCCGGCAATGTTGCCAAAAATGCTTCTCCTTAGGTGTGGTCGTGTCTGAAATTGCTTCCCAAGCATAGGACATTCTATCGTGTAGTAACTCGGAAAATACCTAGGCCGTCTCCCCAGGGAAACAAGCAAAAATTTGAATGGTGATATGATTCAAAAGAAGCAAACTTCTTTGGATTTCAAAGTTGGTGATGATTGGTTAATACTAAGAAATAATATTAAGATAAATCAGCTAATCTTTGGACTTTATCCCATTGTGAAAAGGATTCTTGGCCTCATTTAAAACATAACCAAGATCGTAATCAACCAAGCTTTGACGAAAAATATTTAACCAAGTTTGAACTTTGGAAAATGTGTTTTGATGGTAAAAGCAATTAATGAATGAATTTGCATCATGCTTATTGCAGGGACTCCAAGTATTACTCATGCGAAATTCAATTCTCAAAGGTTAACCGAGGATGTTAGGAAATAACTCATAAGTTCAAAATCAATTACGTCAATCAACAAAATAACACTAAGCATTGATACCCACCTTAGGATAAAAATCACCCACTCAGGGATGAGAATTCATCCTCCCACTATGCCGCAAGTAGACAACTCGGGCATATCGCGTGTTGAATTTAAAGCAAATTTGAATGAGACATCAATTGAGTGGAAATAAATATTAAATCCAATTCTTTTTATCTAAAACAAAAACTAAATATTATTACCAGAGTAAAAATCGGAAGTGCTCTGTATTTGGGCTAGAAGAAAAACCCTAGAAGAAAAAGAGCTAGCAAAAACACTGAAGACCCGATATGCCGAAGATGAGACGTACAAGAAAATCCTCCCCGTCTCGGTTTTTAAGAAGAAATGGAAGGAGGGTGATTCGGCCAATCTCTCGAATATCCTCCCCTTTCCCCTCTACGTCCATCACCCATTTAGAGAAAATCTCCGAAAAATATCTCCTATGTTTTGGGTAGTTGAAAATTCTAAATAAATTCCCCGTTCCTTGTCGTTTTTACTGATTGTGCCGGTACAAAGATGAGGATGAACTGGTAGAAGAGCAATGTGTTCACGGTGAAGAAGAAGAAGCAAAGATGAACCGATAGAAAGATGTTCTGATCGGACAGAACCTCGATGAACATGTACAAAAGATCAATGAACTGGTATAAGCCCATTCTGTTCAAGGATGAACCGGTACAAGCTATGTTTTACTGCCTGGTGAATCGGTGCAAGTCCTGCTGGTACAATATGGCTTTCTCTGCCTTTTTGCCGCGGCGCCCCTTTTTCGATGTCTGGCTTCTCGAGCTCACTTCCTACGCACCCACAAAGTATCCTGTTGAATCTAAAGTATCATTCTTACATCAGCTTACCTGCAAACACACAGTTTCCTCATAAGATGCAAACTCGACTAAAACAAAACTTATAATGAACGAGCAAAGCTAAAGTGAAAGGTTTCAGACATAAAATTATGCAAAATTGGGTACACAAAACACACACCCCCCCCCCCCAACTTCTACTTTGGTAGTCTCTAGCACACAGAAACCACAAAAATAAATTTTAATCACAAAAAACATTTTCGTAGTTGATCTCGCTTGCATTTAGCATATGGCATAAGCCGTTAAACCACAAGGTTACCCCTAGTGGACGGTGATGAAAATCACAAGACTCACCAGCCGTTGATTCGAATCACCTTTCAAATTCGTACCATTTGGGTCCCCGGCAATGTTGCCAAAAATGCTTCTCCTTAGGTATGGTCGTGTCTGAAATTTCTTCCCAAGCATAGGACATTCTATCGTGTAGTAACTCGGAAAATACCTAGGCCGTCTCCCCAGGGAAACAAGCAAAAATTTGAATGGTGATATGATTCAAAAGAAGCAAACTTCTTTGGATTTCAAAGTTGGTGATGATTGGTTAATACTAAGAAATAATATTAAGATAAATCAGCTAATCTTTGGACTTTATCCCATTGTGAAAAGGATCCTTGGCCTCATTTAAAACATAACCAAGATCGTAATCAACCAAGCTTTGACGAAAAATATTTAACCAAGTTTGAACTTTGGAAAATGTGTTTTGATGGTAAAAGCAATTAATGAATGAATTTGCATCATGCTTATTGCAGGGACTCCAAGTATTACTCATGCGAAATTCAATTCTCAAAGGTTAACCGAGGATGTTAGGAAATAACTCATAAGTTCAAAATCAATTACGTCAATCAACAAAATAACACTAAGCATTGATACCCACCTTAGGATAAAAATCACCCACTCAGGGATGAGAATTCATCCTCCCACTATGCCGCAAGTAGACAACTCGGGCATATCGCGTGTTGAATTTAAATCAAATTTGAATGAGACATCAATTGAGTGGAAATAAATATTAAATCCAATTCTTTTTATCTAAAACAAAAACTAAATATTATTACCAGAGTAAAAATCGGAAGTGCTCTGTATTTGGGCTAGAAGAAAAACCCTAGAAGAAAAAGAGCTAGCAAAAACACTGAAGACCCGATATGGCGAAGATGAGACGTACAAGAAAATCCTCCCCGTCTCGGTTTTTAAGAAGAAATGGAAGGAGGGTGATTCGGCCAATCTCTCGAAGATCCTCCCCTTTCCCCTCTACGTCCATCACCCATTTAGGGAAAATCTCCGAAAAATATCTCCTATGTTTTGGGTAGTTGAAAATTCTAAATAAATTCCCCGTTCCTTGTCGTTTTTACTGATTGTGCCGGTACAAAGATGAGGATGAACTGGTAGAAGAGCTATATGTTCACGGTGAAGAAGTAGAAGCAAAGATGAACCGATAGAAAGATGTTCTGATCGGACAGAACCTCGATGAACATGTACAAAAGATCAATGAAATGGTATAAGCCCATTCTGTTCAAGGATGAACCGGTACAAGCTATGTTTTACTGCCTGGTGAATCGGTGCAAGTCCTGCTGGTACAATATGGCTTTCTCTGCCTTTTTGCCGCGGCGCCCCTTGTTCGATGTCTGGCTTCTCGAGCTCACTTCCTACGCACCCACAAAGTATCCTGTTGAATCTAAAGTATCATTCTTACATCAGCTTACCTGCAAACACACAGTTTCCTCATAAAACGCAAACTCGACTAAAACAAAACTTATAATGAACGAGCAAAGCTAAAGCGAAAGGTTTCAGACATAAAATTATGCAAAATTGGGTACACAACACACCCCCCCCCCCAACTTCTACTTTGGTAGTCTCTAGCACACAGAAAGCACAAAAATAAATTTTAATCACAAAAAACATTTTCGTAGTTGATCTCGCTTGCATTTAGCATATGGCATAAGCCGTTAAACCACAAGGTTACCCCTAGTGGACGGTGATGAAAATCACAAGACTCACCAGCCGTTGATTCGAATCACCTTTCAAATTCGTACCATTTGGGTCCCCGGCAATGTTGCCAAAAATGCTTCTCCTTAGGTGTGGTCGTGTCTGAAATTGCTTCCCAAGCATAGGACATTCTATCGTGTAGTAACTCGGAAAATACCTAGGCCGTCTCCCCAGGGAAACAAGCAAAAATTTGAATGGTGATATGATTCAAAAGAAGCAAACTTCTTTGGATTTCAAAGTTGGTGATGATTGGTTAATACTAAGAAATAATATTAAGATAAATCAGCTAATCTTTGGACTTTATCCCATTGTGAAAAGGATTCTTGGCCTCATTTAAAACATAACCAAGATCGTAATCAACCAAGCTTTGACGAAAAATATTTAACCAAGTTTGAACTTTGGAAAATGTGTTTTGATGGTAAAAGCAATTAATGAATGAATTTGCATCATGCTTATTGCAGGGACTCCAAGTATTACTCATGCGAAATTCAATTCTCAAAGGTTAACCGAGGATGTTAGGAAATAACTCATAAGTTCAAAATCAATTACGTCAATCAACAAAATAACACTAAGCATTGATACCCACCTTAGGATAAAAATCACCCACTCGGATGAGAATTCATCCTCCCACTATGCCGCAAGTAGACAACTCGGGCATATCGCGTGTTGAATTTAAAGCAAATTTGAATGAGACATCAATTGAGTGGAAATAAATATTAAATCCAATTCTTTTTATCTAAAACAAAAACTAAATATTATTACCAGAGTAAAAATCGGAAGTGCTCTGTATTTGGGCTAGAAGAAAAACCCTAGAAGAAAAAGAGCTAGCAAAAACACTGAAGACCCGATATGCCGAAGATGAGACGTACAAGAAAATCCTCCCCGTCTCGGTTTTTAAGAAGAAATGGAAGGAGGGTGATTCGGCCAATCTCTCGAATATCCTCCCCTTTCCCCTCTACGTCCATCACCCATTTAGAGAAAATCTCCGAAAAATATCTCCTATGTTTTGGGTAGTTGAAAATTCTAAATAAATTCCCCGTTCCTTGTCGTTTTTACTGATTGTGCCGGTACAAAGATGAGGATGAACTGGTAGAAGAGCAATGTGTTCACGGTGAAGAAGAAGAAGCAAAGATGAACCGATAGAAAGATGTTCTGATCGGACAGAACCTCGATGAACATGTACAAAAGATCAATGAACTGGTATAAGCCCATTCTGTTCAAGGATGAACCGGTACAAGCTATGTTTTACTGCCTGGTGAATCGGTGCAAGTCCTGCTGGTACAATATGGCTTTCTCTGCCTTTTTGCCGCGGCGCCCCTTTTTCGATGTCTGGCTTCTCGAGCTCACTTCCTACGCACCCACAAAGTATCCTGTTGAATCTAAAGTATCATTCTTACATCAGCTTACCTGCAAACACACAGTTTCCTCATAAGATGCAAACTCGACTAAAACAAAACTTATAATGAACGAGCAAAGCTAAAGTGAAAGGTTTCAGACATAAAATTATGCAAAATTGGGTACACAAAACACACACCCCCCCCCCCCCCCCCAACTTCTACTTTGGTAGTCTCTAGCACACAGAAACCACAAAAATAAATTTTAATCACAAAAAACATTTTCGTAGTTGATCTCGCTTGCATTTAGCATATGGCATAAGCCGTTAAACCACAAGGTTACCCCTAGTGGATGGTGATGAAAATCACAAGACTCACCAGCCGTTGATTCGAATCACCTTTCAAATTCGTACCATTTGGGTCCCCGGCAATGTTGCCAAAAATGCTTCTCCTTAGGTATGGTCGTGTCTGAAATTTCTTCCCAAGCATAGGACATTCTATCGTGTAGTAACTCGGAAAATACCTAGGCCGTCTCCCCAGGGAAACAAGCAAAAATTTGAATGGTGATATGATTCAAAAGAAGCAAACTTCTTTGGATTTCAAAGTTGGTGATGATTGGTTAATACTAAGAAATAATATTAAGATAAATCAGCTAATCTTTGGACTTTATCCCATTGTGAAAAGGATCCTTGGCCTCATTTAAAACATAACCAAGATCGTAATCAACCAAGCTTTGACGAAAAATATTTAACCAAGTTTGAACTTTGGAAAATGTGTTTTGATGGTAAAAGCAATTAATGAATGAATTTGCATCATGCTTATTGCAGGGACTCCAAGTATTACTCATGCGAAATTCAATTCTCAAAGGTTAACCAAGGATGTTAGGAAATAACTCATAAGTTCAAAATCAATTACGTCAATCAACAAAATAACACTAAGCATTGATACCCACCTTAGGATAAAAATCACCCACTCAGGGATGAGAATTCATCCTCCCACTATGCCGCAAGTAGACAACTCGGGCATATCGCGTGTTGAATTTAAATCAAATTTGAATGAGACATCAATTGAGTGGAAATAAATATTAAATCCAATTCTTTTTATCTAAAACAAAAACTAAATATTATTACCAGAGTAAAAATCGGAAGTGCTCTGTATTTGGGCTAGAAGAAAAACCCTAGAAGAAAAAGAGCTAGCAAAAACACTGAAGACCCGATATGGCGAAGATGAGACGTACAAGAAAATCCTCCCCGTCTCGGTTTTTAAGAAGAAATGGAAGGAGGGTGATTCGGCCAATCTCTCGAAGATCCTCCCCTTTCCCCTCTACGTCCATCACCCATTTAGGGAAAATCTCCGAAAAATATCTCCTATGTTTTGGGTAGTTGAAAATTCTAAATAAATTCCCCGTTCCTTGTCGTTTTTACTGATTGTGCCGGTACAAAGATGAGGATGAACTGGTAGAAGAGCTATATGTTCACGGTGAAGAAGTAGAAGCAAAGATGAACCGATAGAAAGATGTTCTGATCGGACAGAACCTCGATGAACATGTACAAAAGATCAATGAAATGGTATAAGCCCATTCTGTTCAAGGATGAACCGGTACAAGCTATGTTTTACTGCCTGGTGAATCGGTGCAAGTCCTGCTGGTACAATATGGCTTTCTCTGCCTTTTTGCCGCGGCGCCCCTTGTTCGATGTCTGGCTTCTCGAGCTCACTTCCTACGCACCCACAAAGTATCCTGTTGAATCTAAAGTATCATTCTTACATCAGCTTACCTGCAAACACACAGTTTCCTCATAAAACGCAAACTCGACTAAAACAAAACTTATAATGAACGAGCAAAGCTAAAGCGAAAGGTTTCAGACATAAAATTATGCAAAATTGGGTACACAACACACCCCCCCCCCCCAACTTCTACTTTGGTAGTCTCTAGCACACAGAAAGCACAAAAATAAATTTTAATCACAAAAAACATTTTCGTAGTTGATCTCGCTTGCATTTAGCATATGGCATAAGCCGTTAAACCACAAGGTTACCCCTAGTGGACGGTGATGAAAATCACAAGACTCACCAGCCGTTGATTCGAATCACCTTTCAAATTCGTACCATTTGGGTCCCCGGCAATGTTGCCAAAAATGCTTCTCCTTAGGTGTGGTCGTGTCTGAAATTGCTTCCCAAGCATAGGACATTCTATCGTGTAGTAACTCGGAAAATACCTAGGCCGTCTCCCCAGGGAAACAAGCAAAAATTTGAATGGTGATATGATTCAAAAGAAGCAAACTTCTTTGGATTTCAAAGTTGGTGATGATTGGTTAATACTAAGAAATAATATTAAGATAAATCAGCTAATCTTTGGACTTTATCCCATTGTGAAAAGGATTCTTGGCCTCATTTAAAACATAACCAAGATCGTAATCAACCAAGCTTTGACGAAAAATATTTAACCAAGTTTGAACTTTGGAAAATGTGTTTTGATGGTAAAAGCAATTAATGAATGAATTTGCATCATGCTTATTGCAGGGACTCCAAGTATTACTCATGCGAAATTCAATTCTCAAAGGTTAACCGAGGATGTTAGGAAATAACTCATAAGTTCAAAATCAATTACGTCAATCAACAAAATAACACTAAGCATTGATACCCACCTTAGGATAAAAATCACCCACTCAGGGATGAGAATTCATCCTCCCACTATGCCGCAAGTAGACAACTCGGGCATATCGCGTGTTGAATTTAAATCAAATTTGAATGAGACATCAATTGAGTGGAAATAAATATTAAATCCAATTCTTTTTATCTAAAACAAAAACTAAATATTATTACCAGAGTAAAAATCGGAAGTGCTCTGTATTTGGGCTAGAAGAAAAACCCTAGAAGAAAAAGAGCTAGCAAAAACACTGAAGACCCGATATGGCGAAGATGAGACGTACAAGAAAATCCTCCCCGTCTCGGTTTTTAAGAAGAAATGGAAGGAGGGTGATTCGGCCAATCTCTCGAAGATCCTCCCCTTTCCCCTCTACGTCCATCACCCATTTAGGGAAAATCTCCGAAAAATATCTCCTATGTTTTGGGTAGTTGAAAATTCTAAATAAATTCCCCGTTCCTTGTCGTTTTTACTGATTGTGCCGGTACAAAGATGAGGATGAACTGGTAGAAGAGCTATATGTTCACGGTGAAGAAGTAGAAGCAAAGATGAACCGATAGAAAGATGTTCTGATCGGACAGAACCTCGATGAACATGTACAAAAGATCAATGAAATGGTATAAGCCCATTCTGTTCAAGGATGAACCGGTACAAGCTATGTTTTACTGCCTGGTGAATCGGTGCAAGTCCTGCTGGTACAATATGGCTTTCTCTGCCTTTTTGCCGCGGCGCCCCTTGTTCGATGTCTGGCTTCTCGAGCTCACTTCCTACGCACCCACAAAGTATCCTGTTGAATCTAAAGTATCATTCTTACATCAGCTTACCTGCAAACACACAGTTTCCTCATAAAACGCAAACTCGACTAAAACAAAACTTATAATGAACGAGCAAAGCTAAAGCGAAAGGTTTCAGACATAAAATTATGCAAAATTGGGTACACAACACACCCCCCCCCCCCAACTTCTACTTTGGTAGTCTCTAGCACACAGAAAGCACAAAAATAAATTTTAATCACAAAAAACATTTTCGTAGTTGATCTCGCTTGCATTTAGCATATGGCATAAGCCGTTAAACCACAAGGTTACCCCTAGTGGACGGTGATGAAAATCACAAGACTCACCAGCCGTTGATTCGAATCACCTTTCAAATTCGTACCATTTGGGTCCCCGGCAATGTTGCCAAAAATGCTTCTCCTTAGGTGTGGTCGTGTCTGAAATTGCTTCCCAAGCATAGGACATTCTATCGTGTAGTAACTCGGAAAATACCTAGGCCGTCTCCCCAGGGAAACAAGCAAAAATTTGAATGGTGATATGATTCAAAAGAAGCAAACTTCTTTGGATTTCAAAGTTGGTGATGATTGGTTAATACTAAGAAATAATATTAAGATAAATCAGCTAATCTTTGGACTTTATCCCATTGTGAAAAGGATTCTTGGCCTCATTTAAAACATAACCAAGATCGTAATCAACCAAGCTTTGACGAAAAATATTTAACCAAGTTTGAACTTTGGAAAATGTGTTTTGATGGTAAAAGCAATTAATGAATGAATTTGCATCATGCTTATTGCAGGGACTCCAAGTATTACTCATGCGAAATTCAATTCTCAAAGGTTAACCGAGGATGTTAGGAAATAACTCATAAGTTCAAAATCAATTACGTCAATCAACAAAATAACACTAAGCATTGATACCCACCTTAGGATAAAAATCACCCACTCAGGGATGAGAATTCATCCTCCCACTATGCCGCAAGTAGACAACTCGGGCATATCGCGTGTTGAATTTAAAGCAAATTTGAATGAGACATCAATTGAGTGGAAATAAATATTAAATCCAATTCTTTTTATCTAAAACAAAAACTAAATATTATTACCAGAGTAAAAATCGGAAGTGCTCTGTATTTGGGCTAGAAGAAAAACCCTAGAAGAAAAAGAGCTAGCAAAAACACTGAAGACCCGATATGCCGAAGATGAGACGTACAAGAAAATCCTCCCCGTCTCGGTTTTTAAGAAGAAATGGAAGGAGGGTGATTCGGCCAATCTCTCGAATATCCTCCCCTTTCCCCTCTACGTCCATCACCCATTTAGAGAAAATCTCCGAAAAATATCTCCTATGTTTTGGGTAGTTGAAAATTCTAAATAAATTCCCCGTTCCTTGTCGTTTTTACTGATTGTGCCGGTACAAAGATGAGGATGAACTGGTAGAAGAGCAATGTGTTCACGGTGAAGAAGTAGAAGCAAAGATGAACCGATAGAAAGATGTTCTGATCGGACAGAACCTCGATGAACATGTACAAAAGATCAATGAAATGGTATAAGCCCATTATGTTCAAGGATGAACCGGTACAAGCTATGTTTTACTGCCTGGTGAATCGGTGCAAGTCCTGCTGGTACAATATGGCTTTCTCTGCCTTTTTGCCGCGGCGCCCCTTGTTCGATGTCTGGCTTCTCGAGCTCACTTCCTACGCACCCACAAAGTATCCTGTTGAATCTAAAGTATCATTCTTACATCAGCTTACCTGCAAACACACAGTTTCCTCATAAAACGCAAACTCGACTAAAACAAAACTTATAATGAACGAGCAAAGCTAAAGCGAAAGGTTTCAGACATAAAATTATGCAAAATTGGGTACACAACACACCCCCCCCCCCCAACTTCTACTTTGGTAGTCTCTAGCACACAGAAAGCACAAAAATAAATTTTAATCACAAAAAACATTTTCGTAGTTGATCTCGCTTGCATTTAGCATATGGCATAAGCCGTTAAACCACAAGGTTACCCCTAGTGGACGGTGATGAAAATCACAAGACTCACCAGCCGTTGATTCGAATCACCTTTCAAATTCGTACCATTTGGGTCCCCGGCAATGTTGCCAAAAATGCTTCTCCTTAGGTGTGGTCGTGTCTGAAATTGCTTCCCAAGCATAGGACATTCTATCGTGTAGTAACTCGGAAAATACCTAGGCCGTCTCCCCAGGGAAACAAGCAAAAATTTGAATGGTGATATGATTCAAAAGAAGCAAACTTCTTTGGATTTCAAAGTTGGTGATGATTGGTTAATACTAAGAAATAATATTAAGATAAATCAGCTAATCTTTGGACTTTATCCCATTGTGAAAAGGATTCTTGGCCTCATTTAAAACATAACCAAGATCGTAATCAACCAAGCTTTGACGAAAAATATTTAACCAAGTTTGAACTTTGGAAAATGTGTTTTGATGGTAAAAGCAATTAATGAATGAATTTGCATCATGCTTATTGCAGGGACTCCAAGTATTACTCATGCGAAATTCAATTCTCAAAGGTTAACCGAGGATGTTAGGAAATAACTCATAAGTTCAAAATCAATTACGTCAATCAACAAAATAACACTAAGCATTGATACCCACCTTAGGATAAAAATCACCCACTCAGGGATGAGAATTCATCCTCCCACTATGCCGCAAGTAGACAACTCGGGCATATCGCGTGTTGAATTTAAAGCAAATTTGAATGAGACATCAATTGAGTGGAAATAAATATTAAATCCAATTCTTTTTATCTAAAACAAAAACTAAATATTATTACCAGAGTAAAAATCGGAAGTGCTCTGTATTTGGGCTAGAAGAAAAACCCTAGAAGAAAAAGAGCTAGCAAAAACACTGAAGACCCGATATGCCGAAGATGAGACGTACAAGAAAATCCTCCCCGTCTCGGTTTTTAAGAAGAAATGGAAGGAGGGTGATTCGGCCAATCTCTCGAATATCCTCCCCTTTCCCCTCTACGTCCATCACCCATTTAGAGAAAATCTCCGAAAAATATCTCCTATGTTTTGGGTAGTTGAAAATTCTAAATAAATTCCCCGTTCCTTGTCGTTTTTACTGATTGTGCCGGTACAAAGATGAGGATGAACTGGTAGAAGAGCAATGTGTTCACGGTGAAGAAGAAGAAGCAAAGATGAACCGATAGAAAGATGTTCTGATCGGACAGAACCTCGATGAACATGTACAAAAGATCAATGAACTGGTATAAGCCCATTCTGTTCAAGGATGAACCGGTACAAGCTATGTTTTACTGCCTGGTGAATCGGAGCAAGTCCTGCTGGTACAATATGGCTTTCTCTGCCTTTTTGCCGCGGCGCCCCTTGTTCGATGTCTGGCTTCTCGAGCTCACTTCCTATGCACCCACAAAGTATCCTGTTGAATATAAAGTATCATTCTTACATCACCTTACCTGCAAACACACAGTTTCCTCATAAGACGCAAACTCGACTAAAACAAAACTTATAATGAACGAGCAAAGCTAAAGTGAAAGGTTTCAGACATAAAATTATGCAAAATTGGGTACACAAAACACACACCCCCCCCCCAACTTCTACTTTGGTAGTCTCTAGCACACAGAAACCACAAAAATAAATTTTAATCACAAAAAACATTTTCGTAGTTGATCTCGCTTGCATTTAGCATATGGCATAAGCCGTTAAACCACAAGGTTACCCCTAGTGGACGGTGATGAAAATCACAAGACTCACCAGCCGTTGATTCGAATCACCTTTCAAATTCGTACCATTTGGGTCCCCGGCAATGTTGCCAAAAATGCTTCTCCTTAGGTATGGTCGTGTCTGAAATTTCTTCCCAAGCATAGGACATTCTATCGTGTAGTAACTCGGAAAATACCTAGGCCGTCTCCCCAGGGAAACAAGCAAAAATTTGAATGGTGATATGATTCAAAAGAAGCAAACTTCTTTGGATTTCAAAGTTGGTGATGATTGGTTAATACTAAGAAATAATATTAAGATAAATCAGCTAATCTTTGGACTTTATCCCATTGTGAAAAGGATCCTTGGCCTCATTTAAAACATAACCAAGATCGTAATCAACCAAGCTTTGACGAAAAATATTTAACCAAGTTTGAACTTTGGAAAATGTGTTTTGATGGTAAAAGCAATTAATGAATGAATTTGCATCATGCTTATTGCAGGGACTCCAAGTATTACTCATGCGAAATTCAATTCTCAAAGGTTAACCGAGGATGTTAGGAAATAACTCATAAGTTCAAAATCAATTACGTCAATCAACAAAATAACACTAAGCATTGATACCCACCTTAGGATAAAAATCACCCACTCAGGGATGAGAATTCATCCTCCCACTATGCCGCAAGTAGACAACTCGGGCATATCGCGTGTTGAATTTAAATCAAATTTGAATGAGACATCAATTGAGTGGAAAGAAATATTAAATCCAATTCTTTTTATCTAAAACAAAAACTAAATATTATTGCCAGAGTAAAAATCGGAAGTGCTCTGTATTTGGGCTAGAAGAAAAACCCTAGAAGAAAAAGAGCTAGCAAAAACACTGAAGACCCGATATGGCGAAGATGAGACGTACAAGAAAATCCTCCCCGTCTCGGTTTTTAAGAAGAAATGGAAGGAGGGTGATTCGGCCAATCTCTCGAAGATCCTCCCCTTTCCCCTCTACGTCCATCAGCCATTTAGGGAAAATCTCCGAAAAATATCTCCTATGTTTTGGGTAGTTGAAAATTCTAAATAAATTCCCCGTTCCTTGTCGTTTTTACTGATTGTGCCGGTACAAAGATGAGGATGAACTGGTAGAAGAGCTATATGTTCATGGTGAAGAAGTAGAAGCAAAGATGAACCGATAGAAAGATGTTCTGATCGGACAGAACCTCGATGAACATGTACAAAAGATCAATGAAATGGTATAAGCCCATTCTGTTCAAGGATGAACCGGTACAAGCTATGTTTTACTGCCTGGTGAATCGGTGCAAGTCCTGCTGGTACAATATGGCTTTCTCTGCCTTTTTGCCGCGGCGCCCCTTTTTCGATGTCTGGCTTCTCGAGCTCACTTCCTACGCACCCACAAAGTATCCTGTTGAATCTAAAGTATCATTCTTACATCAGCTTACCTGCAAACACACAGTTTCCTCATAAAACGCAAACTCGACTAAAACAAAACTTATAATGAACGAGCAAAGCTAAAGCGAAAGGTTTCAGACATAAAATTATGCAAAATTGGGTACACAACACACCCCCCCCCAACTTCTACTTTGGTAGTCTCTAGCACACAGAAAGCACAAAAATAAATTTTAATCACAAAAAACATTTTCGTAGTTGATCTCGCTTGCATTTAGCATATGGCATAAGCCGTTAAACCACAAGGTTACCCCTAGTGGACGGTGATGAAAATCACAAGACTCACCAGCCGTTGATTCGAATCACCTTTCAAATTCGTACCATTTGGGTCCCCGGCAATGTTGCCAAAAATGCTTCTCCTTAGGTGTGGTCGTGTCTGAAATTGCTTCCCAAGCATAGGACATTCTATCGTGTAGTAACTCAGAAAATACCTAGGCCGTCTCCCCAGGGAAACAAGCAAAAATTTGAATGGTGATATGATTCAAAAGAAGCAAACTTCTTTGGATTTCAAAGTTGGTGATGATTGGTTAATACTAAGAAATAATATTAAGATAAATCAGCTAATCTTTGGACTTTATCCCATTGTGAAAAGGATTCTTGGCCTCATTTAAAACATAACCAAGATCGTAATCAACCAAGCTTTGACGAAAAATATTTAACCAAGTTTGAACTTTGGAAAATGTGTTTTGATGGTAAAAGCAATTAATGAATGAATTTGCATCATGCTTATTGCAGGGACTCCAAGTATTACTCATGCGAAATTCAATTCTCAAAGGTTAACCGAGGATGTTAGGAAATAACTCATAAGTTCAAAATCAATTACGTCAATCAACAAAATAACACTAAGCATTGATACCCACCTTAGGATAAAAATCACCCACTCAGGGATGAGAATTCATCCTCCCACTATGCCGCAAGTAGACAACTCGGGCATATCGCGTGTTGAATTTAAAGCAAATTTGAATGAGACATCAATTGAGTGGAAATAAATATTAAATCCAATTCTTTTTATCTAAAACAAAAACTAAATATTATTACCAGAGTAAAAATCGGAA
Source organism: Ilex aquifolium (assembly GCA_951799425.1). Lineage (NCBI taxonomy): Eukaryota > Viridiplantae > Streptophyta > Magnoliopsida > Aquifoliales > Aquifoliaceae > Ilex > Ilex aquifolium. The sequence continues at coordinate 25,099,103 of OX637400.1, forward strand.
GTGCTCTGTATTTGGGCTAGAAGAAAAACCCTAGAAGAAAAAGAGCTAGCAAAAACACTGAAGACCCGATATGCCGAAGATGAGACGTACAAGAAAATCCTCCCCGTCTCGGTTTTTAAGAAGAAATGGAAGGAGGGTGATTCGGCCAATCTCTCGAATATCCTCCCCTTTCCCCTCTACGTCCATCACCCATTTAGAGAAAATCTCCGAAAAATATCTCCTATGTTTTGGGTAGTTGAAAATTCTAAATAAATTCCCCGTTCCTTGTCGTTTTTACTGATTGTGCCGGTACAAAGATGAGGATGAACTGGTAGAAGAGCAATGTGTTCACGGTGAAGAAGAAGAAGCAAAGATGAACCGATAGAAAGATGTTCTGATCGGACAGAACCTCGATGAACATGTACAAAAGATCAATGAACTGGTATAAGCCCATTCTGTTCAAGGATGAACCGGTACAAGCTATGTTTTACTGCCTGGTGAATCGGAGCAAGTCCTGCTGGTACAATATGGCTTTCTCTGCCTTTTTGCCGCGGCGCCCCTTGTTCGATGTCTGGCTTCTCGAGCTCACTTCCTATGCACCCACAAAGTATCCTGTTGAATATAAAGTATCATTCTTACATCACCTTACCTGCAAACACACAGTTTCCTCATAAGACGCAAACTCGACTAAAACAAAACTTATAATGAACGAGCAAAGCTAAAGTGAAAGGTTTCAGACATAAAATTATGCAAAATTGGGTACACAAAACACACACCCCCCCCCCCCCCCCAACTTCTACTTTGGTAGTCTCTAGCACACAGAAACCACAAAAATAAATTTTAATCACAAAAAACATTTTCGTAGTTGATCTCGCTTGCATTTAGCATATGGCATAAGCCGTTAAACCACAAGGTTACCCCTAGTGGACGGTGATGAAAATCACAAGACTCACCAGCCGTTGATTCGAATCACCTTTCAAATTCGTACCATTTGGGTCCCCGGCAATGTTGCCAAAAATGCTTCTCCTTAGGTATGGTCGTGTCTGAAATTTCTTCCCAAGCATAGGACATTCTATCGTGTAGTAACTCGGAAAATACCTAGGCCGTCTCCCCAGGGAAACAAGCAAAAATTTGAATGGTGATATGATTCAAAAGAAGCAAACTTCTTTGGATTTCAAAGTTGGTGATGATTGGTTAATACTAAGAAATAATATTAAGATAAATCAGCTAATCTTTGGACTTTATCCCATTGTGAAAAGGATCCTTGGCCTCATTTAAAACATAACCAAGATCGTAATCAACCAAGCTTTGACGAAAAATATTTAACCAAGTTTGAACTTTGGAAAATGTGTTTTGATGGTAAAAGCAATTAATGAATGAATTTGCATCATGCTTATTGCAGGGACTCCAAGTATTACTCATGCGAAATTCAATTCTCAAAGGTTAACCGAGGATGTTAGGAAATAACTCATAAGTTCAAAATCAATTACGTCAATCAACAAAATAACACTAAGCATTGATACCCACCTTAGGATAAAAATCACCCACTCAGGGATGAGAATTCATCCTCCCACTATGCCGCAAGTAGACAACTCGGGCATATCGCGTGTTGAATTTAAATCAAATTTGAATGAGACATCAATTGAGTGGAAAGAAATATTAAATCCAATTCTTTTTATCTAAAACAAAAACTAAATATTATTGCCAGAGTAAAAATCGGAAGTGCTCTGTATTTGGGCTAGAAGAAAAACCCTAGAAGAAAAAGAGCTAGCAAAAACACTGAAGACCCGATATGGCGAAGATGAGACGTACAAGAAAATCCTCCCCGTCTCGATTTTTAAGAAGAAATGGAAGGAGGGTGATTCGGCCAATCTCTCGAAGATCCTCCCCTTTCCCCTCTACGTCCATCACCCATTTAGGGAAAATCTCCGAAAAATATCTCCTATGTTTTGGGTAGTTGAAAATTCTAAATAAATTCCCCGTTCCTTGTCGTTTTTACTGATTGTGCCGGTACAAAGATGAGGATGAACTGGTAGAAGAGCTATATGTTCATGGTGAAGAAGTAGAAGCAAAGATGAACCGATAGAAAGATGTTCTGATCGGACAGAACCTCGATGAACATGTACAAAAGATCAATGAAATGGTATAAGCCCATTCTGTTCAAGGATGAACCGGTACAAGCTATGTTTTACTGCCTGGTGAATCGGTGCAAGTCCTGCTGGTACAATATGGCTTTCTCTGCCTTTTTGCCGCGGCGCCCCTTTTTCGATGTCTGGCTTCTCGAGCTCACTTCCTACGCACCCACAAAGTATCCTGTTGAATCTAAAGTATCATTCTTACATCAGCTTACCTGCAAACATACAGTTTCCTCATAAAACGCAAACTCGACTAAAACAAAACTTATAATGAACGAGCAAAGCTAAAGCGAAAGGTTTCAGACATAAAATTATGCAAAATTGGGTACACAACACACCCCCCCCCCCCAACTTCTACTTTGGTAGTCTCTAGCACACAGAAAGCACAAAAATAAATTTTAATCACAAAAAACATTTTCGTAGTTGATCTCGCTTGCATTTAGCATATGGCATAAGCCGTTAAACCACAAGGTTACCCCTAGTGGACGGTGATGAAAATCACAAGACTCACCAGCCGTTGATTCGAATCACCTTTCAAATTCGTACCATTTGGGTCCCCGGCAATGTTGCCAAAAATGCTTCTCCTTAGGTGTGGTCGTGTCTGAAATTGCTTCCCAAGCATAGGACATTCTATCGTGTAGTAACTCGGAAAATACCTAGGCCGTCTCCCCAGGGAAACAAGCAAAAATTTGAATGGTGATATGATTCAAAAGAAGCAAACTTCTTTGGATTTCAAAGTTGGTGATGATTGGTTAATACTAAGAAATAATATTAAGATAAATCAGCTAATCTTTGGACTTTATCCCATTGTGAAAAGGATTCTTGGCCTCATTTAAAACATAACCAAGATCGTAATCAACCAAGCTTTGACGAAAAATATTTAACCAAGTTTGAACTTTGGAAAATGTGTTTTGATGGTAAAAGCAATTAATGAATGAATTTGCATCATGCTTATTGCAGGGACTCCAAGTATTACTCATGCGAAATTCAATTCTCAAAGGTTAACCGAGGATGTTAGGAAATAACTCATAAGTTCAAAATCAATTACGTCAATCAACAAAATAACACTAAGCATTGATACCCACCTTAGGATAAAAATCACCCACTCAGGGATGAGAATTCATCCTCCCACTATGCCGCAAGTAGACAACTCGGGCATATCGCGTGTTGAATTTAAATCAAATTTGAATGAGACATCAATTGAGTGGAAAGAAATATTAAATCCAATTCTTTTTATCTAAAACAAAAACTAAATATTATTGCCAGAGTAAAAATCGGAAGTGCTCTGTATTTGGGCTAGAAGAAAAACCCTAGAAGAAAAAGAGCTAGCAAAAACACTGAAGACCCGATATGGCGAAGATGAGACGTACAAGAAAATCCTCCCCGTCTCGGTTTTTAAGAAGAAATGGAAGGAGGGTGATTCGGCCAATCTCTCGAAGATCCTCCCCTTTCCCCTCTACGTCCATCACCCATTTAGGGAAAATCTCCGAAAAATATCTCCTATGTTTTGGGTAGTTGAAAATTCTAAATAAATTCCCCGTTCCTTGTCGTTTTTACTGATTGTGCCGGTACAAAGATGAGGATGAACTGGTAGAAGAGCTATATGTTCATGGTGAAGAAGTAGAAGCAAAGATGAACCGATAGAAAGATGTTCTGATCGGACAGAACCTCGATGAACATGTACAAAAGATCAATGAAATGGTATAAGCCCATTCTGTTCAAGGATGAACCGGTACAAGCTATGTTTTACTGCCTGGTGAATCGGTGCAAGTCCTGCTGGTACAATATGGCTTTCTCTGCCTTTTTGCCGCGGCGCCCCTTTTTCGATGTCTGGCTTCTCGAGCTCACTTCCTACGCACCCACAAAGTATCCTGTTGAATCTAAAGTATCATTCTTACATCAGCTTACCTGCAAACACACAGTTTCCTCATAAAACGCAAACTTGACTAAAACAAAACTTATAATGAACGAGCAAAGCTAAAGCGAAAGGTTTCAGACATAAAATTATGCAAAATTGGGTACACAACACACCCCCCCCCCCAACTTCTACTTTGGTAGTCTCTAGCACACAGAAAGCACAAAAATAAATTTTAATCACAAAAAACATTTTCGTAGTTGATCTCGCTTGCATTTAGCATATGCCATAAGCCGTTAAACCACAAGGTTACCCCTAGTGGACGGTGATGAAAATCACAAGACTCACCAGCCGTTGATTCGAATCACCTTTCAAATTCGTACCATTTGGGTCCCCGGCAATGTTGCCAAAAATGCTTCTCCTTAGGTGTGGTCGTGTCTGAAATTGCTTCCCAAGCATAGGACATTCTATCGTGTAGTAACTCGGAAAATACCTAGGCCGTCTCCCCAGGGAAACAAGCAAAAATTTGAATGGTGATATGATTCAAAAGAAGCAAACTTCTTTGGATTTCAAAGTTGGTGATGATTGGTTAATACTAAGAAATAATATTAAGATAAATCAGCTAATCTTTGGACTTTATCCCATTGTGAAAAGGATTCTTGGCCTCATTTAAAACATAACCAAGATCGTAATCAACCAAGCTTTGACGAAAAATATTTAACCAAGTTTGAACTTTGGAAAATGTGTTTTGATGGTAAAAGCAATTAATGAATGAATTTGCATCATGCTTATTGCAGGGACTCCAAGTATTACTCATGCGAAATTCAATTCTCAAAGGTTAACCGAGGATGTTAGGAAATAACTCATAAGTTCAAAATCAATTACGTCAATCAACAAAATAACACTAAGCATTGATACCCACCTTAGGATAAAAATCACCCACTCAGGGATGAGAATTCATCCTCCCACTATGCCGCAAGTAGACAACTCGGGCATATCGCGTGTTGAATTTAAAGCAAATTTGAATGAGACATCAATTGAGTGGAAATAAATATTAAATCCAATTCTTTTTATCTAAAACAAAAACTAAATATTATTACCAGAGTAAAAATCGGAAGTGCTCTGTATTTGGGCTAGAAGAAAAACCCTAGAAGAAAAAGAGCTAGCAAAAACACTGAAGACCCGATATGCCGAAGATGAGACGTACAAGAAAATCCTCCCCGTCTCGGTTTTTAAGAAGAAATGGAAGGAGGGTGATTCGGCCAATCTCTCGAATATCCTCCCCTTTCCCCTCTACGTCCATCACCCATTTAGAGAAAATCTCCGAAAAATATCTCCTATGTTTTGGGTAGTTGAAAATTCTAAATAAATTCCCCGTTCCTTGTCGTTTTTACTGATTGTGCCGGTACAAAGATGAGGATGAACTGGTAGAAGAGCAATGTGTTCACGGTGAAGAAGAAGAAGCAAAGATGAACCGATAGAAAGATGTTCTGATCGGACAGAACCTCGATGAACATGTTCAAAAGATCAATGAACTGGTATAAGCCCATTCTGTTCAAGGATGAACCGGTACAAGCTATGTTTTACTGCCTGGTGAATCGGTGCAAGTCCTGCTGGTACAATATGGCTTTCTCTGCCTTTTTGCCGCGGCGCCCCTTTTTCGATGTCTGGCTTCTCGAGCTCACTTCCTACGCACCCACAAAGTATCCTGTTGAATCTAAAGTATCATTCTTACATCAGCTTACCTGCAAACACACAGTTTCCTCATAAAACGCAAACTCGACTAAAACAAAACTTATAATGAACGAGCAAAGCTAAAGCGAAAGGTTTCAGACATAAAATTATGCAAAATTGGGTACACAACACACCCCCCCCCAACTTCTACTTTGGTAGTCTCTAGCACACAGAAAGCACAAAAATAAATTTTAATCACAAAAAACATTTTCGTAGTTGATCTCGCTTGCATTTAGCATATGGCATAAGCCGTTAAACCACAAGGTTACCCCTAGTGGACGGTGATGAAAATCACAAGACTCACCAGCCGTTGATTCGAATCACCTTTCAAATTCGTACCATTTGGGTCCCCGGCAATGTTGCCAAAAATGCTTCTCCTTAGGTGTGGTCGTGTCTGAAATTGCTTCCCAAGCATAGGACATTCTATCGTGTAGTAACTCGGAAAATACCTAGGCCGTCTCCCCAGGGAAACAAGCAAAAATTTGAATGGTGATATGATTCAAAAGAAGCAAACTTCTTTGGATTTCAAAGTTGGTGATGATTGGTTAATACTAAGAAATAATATTAAGATAAATCAGCTAATCTTTGGACTTTATCCCATTGTGAAAAGGATTCTTGGCCTCATTTAAAACATAACCAAGATCGTAATCAACCAAGCTTTGACGAAAAATATTTAACCAAGTTTGAACTTTGGAAAATGTGTTTTGATGGTAAAAGCAATTAATGAATGAATTTGCATCATGCTTATTGCAGGGACTCCAAGTATTACTCATGCGAAATTCAATTCTCAAAGGTTAACCGAGGATGTTAGGAAATAACTCATAAGTTCAAAATCAATTACGTCAATCAACAAAATAACACTAAGCATTGATACCCACCTTAGGATAAAAATCACCCACTCAGGGATGAGAATTCATCCTCCCACTATGCCGCAAGTAGACAACTCGGGCATATCGCGTGTTGAATTTAAAGCAAATTTGAATGAGACATCAATTGAGTGGAAATAAATATTAAATCCAATTCTTTTTATCTAAAACAAAAACTAAATATTATTACCAGAGTAAAAATCGGAAGTGCTCTGTATTTGGGCTAGAAGAAAAACCCTAGAAGAAAAAGAGCTAGCAAAAACACTGAAGACCCGATATGCCGAAGATGAGACGTACAAGAAAATCCTCCCCGTCTCGGTTTTTAAGAAGAAATGGAAGGAGGGTGATTCGGCCAATCTCTCGAATATCCTCCCCTTTCCCCTCTACGTCCATCACCCATTTAGAGAAAATCTCCGAAAAATATCTCCTATGTTTTGGGTAGTTGAAAATTCTAAATAAATTCCCCGTTCCTTGTCGTTTTTACTGATTGTGCCGGTACAAAGATGAGGATGAACTGGTAGAAGAGCAATGTGTTCACGGTGAAGAAGAAGAAGCAAAGATGAACCGATAGAAAGATGTTCTGATCGGACAGAACCTCGATGAACATGTTCAAAAGATCAATGAACTGGTATAAGCCCATTCTGTTCAAGGATGAACCGGTACAAGCTATGTTTTACTGCCTGGTGAATCGGTGCAAGTCCTGCTGGTACAATATGGCTTTCTCTGCCTTTTTGCCGCGGCGCCCCTTTTTCGATGTCTGGCTTCTCGAGCTCACTTCCTACGCACCCACAAAGTATCCTGTTGAATCTAAAGTATCATTCTTACATCAGCTTACCTGCAAACACACAGTTTCCTCATAAAACGCAAACTCGACTAAAACAAAACTTATAATGAACGAGCAAAGCTAAAGCGAAAGGTTTCAGACATAAAATTATGCAAAATTGGGTACACAACACACCCCCCCCCAACTTCTACTTTGGTAGTCTCTAGCACACAGAAAGCACAAAAATAAATTTTAATCACAAAAAACATTTTCGTAGTTGATCTCGCTTGCATTTAGCATATGGCATAAGCCGTTAAACCACAAGGTTACCCCTAGTGGACGGTGATGAAAATCACAAGACTCACCAGCCGTTGATTCGAATCACCTTTCAAATTCGTACCATTTGGGTCCCCGGCAATGTTGCCAAAAATGCTTCTCCTTAGGTGTGGTCGTGTCTGAAATTGCTTCCCAAGCATAGGACATTCTATCGTGTAGTAACTCGGAAAATACCTAGGCCGTCTCCCCAGGGAAACAAGCAAAAATTTGAATGGTGATATGATTCAAAAGAAGCAAACTTCTTTGGATTTCAAAGTTGGTGATGATTGGTTAATACTAAGAAATAATATTAAGATAAATCAGCTAATCTTTGGACTTTATCCCATTGTGAAAAGGATTCTTGGCCTCATTTAAAACATAACCAAGATCGTAATCAACCAAGCTTTGACGAAAAATATTTAACCAAGTTTGAACTTTGGAAAATGTGTTTTGATGGTAAAAGCAATTAATGAATGAATTTGCATCATGCTTATTGCAGGGACTCCAAGTATTACTCATGCGAAATTCAATTCTCAAAGGTTAACCGAGGATGTTAGGAAATAACTCATAAGTTCAAAATCAATTACGTCAATCAACAAAATAACACTAAGCATTGATACCCACCTTAGGATAAAAATCACCCACTCAGGGATGAGAATTCATCCTCCCACTATGCCGCAAGTAGACAACTCGGGCATATCGCGTGTTGAATTTAAAGCAAATTTGAATGAGACATCAATTGAGTGGAAATAAATATTAAATCCAATTCTTTTTATCTAAAACAAAAACTAAATATTATTGCCAGAGTAAAAATCGGAAGTGCTCGGTATTTGGGCTAGAAGAAAAACCCTAGAAGAAAAAGAGCTAGCAAAAACACTGAAGACCCGATATGGCGAAGATGAGACGTACAAGAAAATCCTCCCCGTCTCGGTTTTTAAGAAGAAATGGAAGGAGGGTGATTCGGCCAATCTCTCGAATATCCTCCCCTTTCCCCTCTACGTCCATCACCCATTTAGAGAAAATCTCCGAAAAATATCTCCTATGTTTTGGGTAGTTGAAAATTCTAAATAAATTCCCCGTTCCTTGTCGTTTTTACTGATTGTGCCGGTACAAAGATGAGGATGAACTGGTAGAAGAGCAATGTGTTCACGGTGAAGAAGAAGAAGCAAAGATGAACCGATAGAAAGATGTTCTGATCGGACAGAACCTCGATGAACATGTACAAAAGATCAATGAACTGGTATAAGCCCATTCTGTTCAAGGATGAACCGGTACAAGCTATGTTTTACTGCCTGGTGAATCGGTGCAAGTCCTGCTGGTACAATATGGCTTTCTCTGCCTTTTTGCCGCGGCGCCCCTTTTTCGATGTCTGGCTTCTCGAGCTCACTTCCTACGCACCCACAAAGTATCCTGTTGAATCTAAAGTATCATTCTTACATCAGCTTACCTGCAAACACACAGTTTCCTCATAAAACGCAAACTCGACTAAAACAAAACTTATAATGAACGAGCAAAGCTAAAGCGAAAGGTTTCAGACATAAAATTATGCAAAATTGGGTACACAACACACCCCCCCCCCCAACTTCTACTTTGGTAGTCTCTAGCACACAGAAAGCACAAAAATAAATTTTAATCACAAAAAACATTTTCGTAGTTGATCTCGCTTGCATTTAGCATATGCCATAAGCCGTTAAACCACAAGGTTACCCCTAGTGGACGGTGATGAAAATCACAAGACTCACCAGCCGTTGATTCGAATCACCTTTCAAATTCGTACCATTTGGGTCCCCGGCAATGTTGCCAAAAATGCTTCTCCTTAGGTGTGGTCGTGTCTGAAATTGCTTCCCAAGCATAGGACATTCTATCGTGTAGTAACTCGGAAAATACCTAGGCCGTCTCCCCAGGGAAACAAGCAAAAATTTGAATGGTGATATGATTCAAAAGAAGCAAACTTCTTTGGATTTCAAAGTTGGTGATGATTGGTTAATACTAAGAAATAATATTAAGATAAATCAGCTAATCTTTGGACTTTATCCCATTGTGAAAAGGATTCTTGGCCTCATTTAAAACATAACCAAGATCGTAATCAACCAAGCTTTGACGAAAAATATTTAACCAAGTTTGAACTTTGGAAAATGTGTTTTGATGGTAAAAGCAATTAATGAATGAATTTGCATCATGCTTATTGCAGGGACTCCAAGTATTACTCATGCGAAATTCAATTCTCAAAGGTTAACCGAGGATGTTAGGAAATAACTCATAAGTTCAAAATCAATTACGTCAATCAACAAAATAACACTAAGCATTGATACCCACCTTAGGATAAAAATCACCCACTCAGGGATGAGAATTCATCCTCCCACTATGCCGCAAGTAGACAACTCGGGCATATCGCGTGTTGAATTTAAAGCAAATTTGAATGAGACATCAATTGAGTGGAAATAAATATTAAATCCAATTCTTTTTATCTAAAACAAAAACTAAATATTATTGCCAGAGTAAAAATCGGAAGTGCTCGGTATTTGGGCTAGAAGAAAAACCCTAGAAGAAAAAGAGCTAGCAAAAACACTGAAGACCCGATATGGCGAAGATGAGACGTACAAGAAAATCCTCCCCGTCTCGGTTTTTAAGAAGAAATGGAAGGAGGGTGATTCGGCCAATCTCTCGAATATCCTCCCCTTTCCCCTCTACGTCCATCACCCATTTAGAGAAAATCTCCGAAAAATATCTCCTATGTTTTGGGTAGTTGAAAATTCTAAATAAATTCCCCGTTCCTTGTCGTTTTTACTGATTGTGCCGGTACAAAGATGAGGATGAACTGGTAGAAGAGCAATGTGTTCACGGTGAAGAAGAAGAAGCAAAGATGAACCGATAGAAAGATGTTCTGATCGGACAGAACCTCGATGAACATGTACAAAAGATCAATGAACTGGTATAAGCCCATTCTGTTCAAGGATGAACCGGTACAAGCTATGTTTTACTGCCTGGTGAATCGGTGCAAGTCCTGCTGGTACAATATGGCTTTCTCTGCCTTTTTGCCGCGGCGCCCCTTTTTCGATGTCTGGCTTCTCGAGCTCACTTCCTACGCACCCACAAAGTATCCTGTTGAATCTAAAGTATCATTCTTACATCAGCTTACCTGCAAACACACAGTTTCCTCATAAAACGCAAACTCGACTAAAACAAAACTTATAATGAACGAGCAAAGCTAAAGCGAAAGGTTTCAGACATAAAATTATGCAAAATTGGGTACACAACACACCCCCCCCCCCCAACTTCTACTTTGGTAGTCTCTAGCACACAGAAAGCACAAAAATAAATTTTAATCACAAAAAACATTTTCGTAGTTGATCTCGCTTGCATTTAGCATATGCCATAAGCCGTTAAACCACAAGGTTACCCCTAGTGGACGGTGATGAAAATCACAAGACTCACCAGCCGTTGATTCGAATCACCTTTCAAATTCGTACCATTTGGGTCCCCGGCAATGTTGCCAAAAATGCTTCTCCTTAGGTGTGGTCGTGTCTGAAATTGCTTCCCAAGCATAGGACATTCTATCGTCTAGTAACTCGGAAAATACCTAGGCCGTCTCCCCAGGGAAACAAGCAAAAATTTGAATGGTGATATGATTCAAAAGAAGCAAACTTCTTTGGATTTCAAAGTTGGTGATGATTGGTTAATACTAAGAAATAATATTAAGATAAATCAGCTAATCTTTGGACTTTATCCCATTGTGAAAAGGATTCTTGGCCTCATTTAAAACATAACCAAGATCGTAATCAACCAAGCTTTGACGAAAAATATTTAACCAAGTTTGAACTTTGGAAAATGTGTTTTGATGGTAAAAGCAATTAATGAATGAATTTGCATCATGCTTATTGCAGGGACTCCAAGTATTACTCATGCGAAATTCAATTCTCAAAGGTTAACCGAGGATGTTAGGAAATAACTCATAAGTTCAAAATCAATTACGTCAATCAACAAAATAACACTAAGCATTGATACCCACCTTAGGATAAAAATCACCCACTCAGGGATGAGAATTCATCCTCCCACTATGCCGCAAGTAGACAACTCGGGCATATCGCGTGTTGAATTTAAATCAAATTTGAATGAGACATCAATTGAGTGGAAAGAAATATTAAATCCAATTCTTTTTATCTAAAACAAAAACTAAATATTATTGCCAGAGTAAAAATCGGAAGTGCTCTGTATTTGGGCTAGAAGAAAAACCCTAGAAGAAAAAGAGCTAGCAAAAACACTGAAGACCCGATATGCCGAAGATGAGACGTACAAGAAAATCCTCCCCGTCTCGGTTTTTAAGAAGAAATGGAAGGAGGGTGATTCGGCCAATCTCTCGAAGATCCTCCCCTTTCCCCTCTACGTCCATCACCCATTTAGGGAAAATCTCCGAAAAATATCTCCTATGTTTTGGGTAGTTGAAAATTCTAAATAAATTCCCCGTTCCTTGTCGTTTTTACTGATTGTGCCGGTACAAAGATGAGGATGAACTGGTAGAAGAGCTATATGTTCATGGTGAAGAAGTAGAAGCAAAGATGAACCGATAGAAAGATGTTCTGATCGGACAGAACCTCGATGAACATGTACAAAAGATCAATGAAATGGTATAAGCCCATTCTGTTCAAGGATGAACCGGTACAAGCTATGTTTTACTGCCTGGTGAATCGGTGCAAGTCCTGCTGGTACAATATGGCTTTCTCTGCCTTTTTGCCGCGGCGCCCCTTTTTCGATGTCTGGCTTCTCGAGCTCACTTCCTACGCACCCACAAAGTATCCTGTTGAATCTAAAGTATCATTCTTACATCAGCTTACCTGCAAACACACAGTTTCCTCATAAAACGCAAACTCGACTAAAACAAAACTTATAATGAACGAGCAAAGCTAAAGCGAAAGGTTTCAGACATAAAATTATGCAAAATTGGGTACACAACACACCCCCCCCCCCCCAACTTCTACTTTGGTAGTCTCTAGCACACAGAAAGCACAAAAATAAATTTTAATCACAAAAAACATTTTCGTAGTTGATCTCGCTTGCATTTAGCATATGCCATAAGCCGTTAAACCACAAGGTTACCCCTAGTGGACGGTGATGAAAATCACAAGACTCACCAGCCGTTGATTCGAATCACCTTTCAAATTCGTACCATTTGGGTCCCCGGCAATGTTGCCAAAAATGCTTCTCCTTAGGTGTGGTCGTGTCTGAAATTGCTTCCCAAGCATAGGACATTCTATCGTGTAGTAACTCGGAAAATACCTAGGCCGTCTCCCCAGGGAAACAAGCAAAAATTTGAATGGTGATATGATTCAAAAGAAGCAAACTTCTTTGGATTTCAAAGTTGGTGATGATTGGTTAATACTAAGAAATAATATTAAGATAAATCAGCTAATCTTTGGACTTTATCCCATTGTGAAAAGGATTCTTGGCCTCATTTAAAACATAACCAAGATCGTAATCAACCAAGCTTTGACGAAAAATATTTAACCAAGTTTGAACTTTGGAAAATGTGTTTTGATGGTAAAAGCAATTAATGAATGAATTTGCATCATGCTTATTGCAGGGACTCCAAGTATTACTCATGCGAAATTCAATTCTCAAAGGTTAACCGAGGATGTTAGGAAATAACTCATAAGTTCAAAATCAATTACGTCAATCAACAAAATAACACTAAGCATTGATACCCACCTTAGGATAAAAATCACCCACTCAGGGATGAGAATTCATCCTCCCACTATGCCGCAAGTAGACAACTCGGGCATATCGCGTGTTGAATTTAAAGCAAATTTGAATGAGACATCAATTGAGTGGAAATAAATATTAAATCCAATTCTTTTTATCTAAAACAAAAACTAAATATTATTACCAGAGTAAAAATCGGAAGTGCTCTGTATTTGGGCTAGAAGAAAAACCCTAGAAGAAAAAGAGCTAGCAAAAACACTGAAGACCCGATATGCCGAAGATGAGACGTACAAGAAAATCCTCCCCGTCTCGGTTTTTAAGAAGAAATGGAAGGAGGGTGATTCGGCCAATCTCTCGAATATCCTCCCCTTTCCCCTCTACGTCCATCACCCATTTAGAGAAAATCTCCGAAAAATATCTCCTATGTTTTGGGTAGTTGAAAATTCTAAATAAATTCCCCGTTCCTTGTCGTTTTTACTGATTGTGCCGGTACAAAGATGAGGATGAACTGGTAGAAGAGCAATGTGTTCACGGTGAAGAAGAAGAAGCAAAGATGAACCGATAGAAAGATGTTCTGATCGGACAGAACCTCGATGAACATGTTCAAAAGATCAATGAACTGGTATAAGCCCATTCTGTTCAAGGATGAACCGGTACAAGCTATGTTTTACTGCCTGGTGAATCGGTGCAAGTCCTGCTGGTACAATATGGCTTTCTCTGCCTTTTTGTCGCGGCGCCCCTTTTTCGATGTCTGGCTTCTCGAGCTCACTTCCTACGCACCCACAAAGTATCCTGTTGAATCTAAAGTATCATTCTTACATCAGCTTACCTGCAAACACACAGTTTCCTCATAAAACGCAAACTCGACTAAAACAAAACTTATAATGAACGAGCAAAGCTAAAGCGAAAGGTTTCAGACATAAAATTATGCAAAATTGGGTACACAACACACCCCCCCCCCAACTTCTACTTTGGTAGTCTCTAGCACACAGAAAGCACAAAAATAAATTTTAATCACAAAAAACATTTTCGTAGTTGATCTCGCTTGCATTTAGCATATGGCATAAGCCGTTAAACCACAAGGTTACCCCTAGTGGACGGTGATGAAAATCACAAGACTCACCAGCCGTTGATTCGAATCACCTTTCAAATTCGTACCATTTGGGTCCCCGGCAATGTTGCCAAAAATGCTTCTCCTTAGGTGTGGTCGTGTCTGAAATTGCTTCCCAAGCATAGGACATTCTATCGTGTAGTAACTCGGAAAATACCTAGGCCGTCTCCCCAGGGAAACAAGCAAAAATTTGAATGGTGATATGATTCAAAAGAAGCAAACTTCTTTGGATTTCAAAGTTGGTGATGATTGGTTAATACTAAGAAATAATATTAAGATAAATCAGCTAATCTTTGGACTTTATCCCATTGTGAAAAGGATTCTTGGCCTCATTTAAAACATAACCAAGATCGTAATCAACCAAGCTTTGACGAAAAATATTTAACCAAGTTTGAACTTTGGAAAATGTGTTTTGATGGTAAAAGCAATTAATGAATGAATTTGCATCATGCTTATTGCAGGGACTCCAAGTATTACTCATGCGAAATTCAATTCTCAAAGGTTAACCGAGGATGTTAGGAAATAACTCATAAGTTCAAAATCAATTACGTCAATCAACAAAATAACACTAAGCATTGATACCCACCTTAGGATAAAAATCACCCACTCAGGGATGAGAATTCATCCTCCCACTATGCCGCAAGTAGACAACTCGGGCATATCGCGTGTTGAATTTAAAGCAAATTTGAATGAGACATCAATTGAGTGGAAATAAATATTAAATCCAATTCTTTTTATCTAAAACAAAAACTAAATATTATTGCCAGAGTAAAAATCGGAAGTGCTCGGTATTTGGGCTAGAAGAAAAACCCTAGAAGAAAAAGAGCTAGCAAAAACACTGAAGACCCGATATGGCGAAGATGAGACGTACAAGAAAATCCTCCCCGTCTCGGTTTTTAAGAAGAAATGGAAGGAGGGTGATTCGGCCAATCTCTCGAATATCCTCCCCTTTCCCCTCTACGTCCATCACCCATTTAGAGAAAATCTCCGAAAAATATCTCCTATGTTTTGGGTAGTTGAAAATTCTAAATAAATTCCCCGTTCCTTGTCGTTTTTACTGATTGTGCCGGTACAAAGATGAGGATGAACTGGTAGAAGAGCAATGTGTTCACGGTGAAGAAGAAGAAGCAAAGATGAACCGATAGAAAGATGTTCTGATCGGACAGAACCTCGATGAACATGTACAAAAGATCAATGAACTGGTATAAGCCCATTCTGTTCAAGGATGAACCGGTACAAGCTATGTTTTACTGCCTGGTGAATCGGTGCAAGTCCTGCTGGTACAATATGGCTTTCTCTGCCTTTTTGCCGCGGCGCCCCTTTTTCGATGTCTGGCTTCTCGAGCTCACTTCCTACGCACCCACAAAGTATCCTGTTGAATCTAAAGTATCATTCTTACATCAGCTTACCTGCAAACACACAGTTTCCTCATAAAACGCAAACTCGACTAAAACAAAACTTATAATGAACGAGCAAAGCTAAAGCGAAAGGTTTCAGACATAAAATTATGCAAAATTGGGTACACAACACACCCCCCCCCCCAACTTCTACTTTGGTAGTCTCTAGCACACAGAAAGCACAAAAATAAATTTTAATCACAAAAAACATTTTCGTAGTTGATCTCGCTTGCATTTAGCATATGCCATAAGCCGTTAAACCACAAGGTTACCCCTAGTGGACGGTGATGAAAATCACAAGACTCACCAGCCGTTGATTCGAATCACCTTTCAAATTCGTACCATTTGGGTCCCCGGCAATGTTGCCAAAAATGCTTCTCCTTAGGTGTGGTCGTGTCTGAAATTGCTTCCCAAGCATAGGACATTCTATCGTGTAGTAACTCGGAAAATACCTAGGCCGTCTCCCCAGGGAAACAAGCAAAAATTTGAATGGTGATATGATTCAAAAGAAGCAAACTTCTTTGGATTTCAAAGTTGGTGATGATTGGTTAATACTAAGAAATAATATTAAGATAAATCAGCTAATCTTTGGACTTTATCCCATTGTGAAAAGGATTCTTGGCCTCATTTAAAACATAACCAAGATCGTAATCAACCAAGCTTTGACGAAAAATATTTAACCAAGTTTGAACTTTGGAAAATGTGTTTTGATGGTAAAAGCAATTAATGAATGAATTTGCATCATGCTTATTGCAGGGACTCCAAGTATTACTCATGCGAAATTCAATTCTCAAAGGTTAACCGAGGATGTTAGGAAATAACTCATAAGTTCAAAATCAATTACGTCAATCAACAAAATAACACTAAGCATTGATACCCACCTTAGGATAAAAATCACCCACTCAGGGATGAGAATTCATCCTCCCACTATGCCGCAAGTAGACAACTCGGGCATATCGCGTGTTGAATTTAAAGCAAATTTGAATGAGACATCAATTGAGTGGAAATAAATATTAAATCCAATTCTTTTTATCTAAAACAAAAACTAAATATTATTGCCAGAGTAAAAATCGGAAGTGCTCGGTATTTGGGCTAGAAGAAAAACCCTAGAAGAAAAAGAGCTAGCAAAAACACTGAAGACCCGATATGGCGAAGATGAGACGTACAAGAAAATCCTCCCCGTCTCGGTTTTTAAGAAGAAATGGAAGGAGGGTGATTCGGCCAATCTCTCGAATATCCTCCCCTTTCCCCTCTACGTCCATCACCCATTTAGAGAAAATCTCCGAAAAATATCTCCTATGTTTTGGGTAGTTGAAAATTCTAAATAAATTCCCCGTTCCTTGTCGTTTTTACTGATTGTGCCGGTACAAAGATGAGGATGAACTGGTAGAAGAGCAATGTGTTCACGGTGAAGAAGAAGAAGCAAAGATGAACCGATAGAAAGATGTTCTGATCGGACAGAACCTCGATGAACATGTACAAAAGATCAATGAACTGGTATAAGCCCATTCTGTTCAAGGATGAACCGGTACAAGCTATGTTTTACTGCCTGGTGAATCGGTGCAAGTCCTGCTGGTACAATATGGCTTTCTCTGCCTTTTTGCCGCGGCGCCCCTTTTTCGATGTCTGGCTTCTCGAGCTCACTTCCTACGCACCCACAAAGTATCCTGTTGAATCTAAAGTATCATTCTTACATCAGCTTACCTGCAAACACACAGTTTCCTCATAAAACGCAAACTCGACTAAAACAAAACTTATAATGAACGAGCAAAGCTAAAGCGAAAGGTTTCAGACATAAAATTATGCAAAATTGGGTACACAACACACCCCCCCCCAACTTCTACTTTGCTAGTCTCTAGCACACAGAAAGCACAAAAATAAATTTTAATCACAAAAAACATTTTCGTAGTTGATCTCGCTTGCATTTAGCATATGCCATAAGCCGTTAAACCACAAGGTTACCCCTAGTGGACGGTGATGAAAATCACAAGACTCACCAGCCGTTGATTCGAATCACCTTTCAAATTCGTACCATTTGGGTCCCCGGCAATGTTGCCAAAAATGCTTCTCCTTAGGTGTGGTCGTGTCTGAAATTTCTTCCCAAGCATAGGACATTCTATCGTGTAGTAACTCGGAAAATACCTAGGCCGTCTCCCCAGGGAAACAAGCAAAAATTTGAATGGTGATATGATTCAAAAGAAGCAAACTTCTTTGGATTTCAAAGTTGGTGATGATTGGTTAATACTAAGAAATAATATTAAGATAAATCAGCTAATCTTTGGACTTTATCCCATTGTGAAAAGGATCCTTGGCCTCATTTAAAACATAACCAAGATCGTAATCAACCAAGCTTTGACGAAAAATATTTAACCAAGTTTGAACTTTGGAAAATGTGTTTTGATGGTAAAAGCAATTAATGAATGAATTTGCATCATGCTTATTGCAGGGACTCCAAGTATTACTCATGCGAAATTCAATTCTCAAAGGTTAACCGAGGATGTTAGGAAATAACTCATAAGTTCAAAATCAATTACGTCAATCAACAAAATAACACTAAGCATTGATACCCACCTTAGGATAAAAATCACCCACTCAGGGATGAGAATTCATCCTCCCACTATGCCGCAAGTAGACAACTCGGGCATATCGCGTGTTGAATTTAAAGCAAATTTGAATGAGACATCAATTGAGTGGAAATAAATATTAAATCCAATTCTTTTTATCTAAAACAAAAACTAAATATTATTACCAGAGTAAAAATCGGAAGTGCTCTGTATTTGGGCTAGAAGAAAAACCCTAGAAGAAAAAGAGCTAGCAAAAACACTGAAGACCCGATATGCCGAAGATGAGACGTACAAGAAAATCCTCCCCGTCTCGGTTTTTAAGAAGAAATGGAAGGAGGGTGATTCGGCCAATCTCTCGAAGATCCTCCCATTTCCCCTCTACGTCCATCACCCATTTAGAGAAAATCTTCGAAAAATATCTCCTATGTTTTGGGTAGTTGAAAATTCTAAATAAATTCCCCGTTCCTTGTCGTTTTTACTGATTGTGCCAGTACAAAGATGAGGAGGAACTGGTAGAAGAGCTATGTGTTCACGGTGAAGAAGTAGAAGCAAAGATGAACCGATAGAAAGATGTTCTGATCGGACAGAACCTCGATGAACATGTACAAAAGATCAATGAACTGGTATAAGCCCATGCTGTTCAAGGATGAACCGGTACAAGCTATGTTTTACTGCCTGGTGAATCGGTGCAAGTCCTGCTGGTACAATATGGCTTTCTCTGCCTTTTTGCCGCGGCGCCCCTTGTTCGATGTCTGGCTTCTCGAGCTCACTTCCTACGCACCCACAAAGTATCCTGTTGAATATAAAGTATCATTCTTACATCACCTTACCTGCAAACACACAGTTTCCTCATAAGACGCAAACTCGACTAAAACAAAACTTATAATGAACGAGCAAAGCTAAAGTGAAAGGTTTCAGACATAAAATTATGCAAAATTGGGTACACAAAACACACACCCCCCCCCCCCAACTTCTACTTTGGTAGTCTCTAGCACACAGAAACCACAAAAATAAATTTTAATCACAAAAAACATTTTCGTAGTTGATCTCGCTTGCATTTAGCATATGCCATAAGCCGTTAAACCACAAGGTTACCCCTAGTGGACGGTGATGAAAATCACAAGACTCACCAGCCGTTGATTCGAATCACCTTTCAAATTCGTACCATTTGGGTCCCCGGCAATGTTGCCAAAAATGCTTCTCCTTAGGTATGGTCGTGTCTGAAATTTCTTCCCAAGCATAGGACATTCTATCGTGTAGTAACTCGGAAAATACCTAGGCCGTCTCCCCAGGGAAACAAGCAAAAATTTGAATGGTGATATGATTCAAAAGAAGCAAACTTCTTTGGATTTCAAAGTTGGTGATGATTGGTTAATACTAAGAAATAATATTAAGATAAATCAGCTAATCTTTGGACTTTATCCCATTGTGGAAAGGATCCTTGGCCTCATTTAAAACATAACCAAGATCGTAATCAACCAAGCTTTGACGAAAAATATTTAACCAAGTTTGAACTTTGGAAAATGTGTTTTGATGGTAAAAGCAATTAATGAATGAATTTGCATCATGCTTATTGCAGGGACTCCAAGTATTACTCATGCGAAATTCAATTCTCAAAGGTTAACCGAGGATGTTAGGAAATAACTCATAAGTTCAAAATCAATTACGTCAATCAACAAAATAACACTAAGCATTGATACCCACCTTAGGATAAAAATCACCCACTCAGGGATGAGAATTCATCCTCCCACTATGCCGCAAGTAGACAACTCGGGCATATCGCGTGTTGAATTTAAATCAAATTTGAATGAGACATCAATTGAGTGGAAATAAATATTAAATCCAATTCTTTTTATCTAAAACAAAAACTAAATATTATTACCAGAGTAAAAATCGGAAGTGCTCTGTATTTGGGCTAGAAGAAAAACCCTAGAAGAAAAAGAGCTAGCAAAAACACTGAAGACCCGATATGGCGAAGATGAGACGTACGAGAAAATCCTCCCCGTCTCGGTTTTTAAGAAGAAATGGAAGGAGGGTGATTCGGCCAATCTCTCGAAGATCCTCCCCTTTCCCCTCTACGTCCATCACCCATTTAGGGAAAATCTCCGAAAAATATCTCCTATGTTTTGGGTAGTTGAAAATTCTAAATAAATTCCCCGTTCCTTGTCGTTTTTACTGATTGTGCCGGTACAAAGATGAGGATGAACTGGTAGAAGAGCTATATGTTCACGGTGAAGAAGTAGAAGCAAAGATGAACCGATAGAAAGATGTTCTGATCGGACAGAACCTCGATGAACATGTACAAAAGATCAATGAAATGGTATAAGCCCATTCTGTTCAAGGATGAACCGGTACAAGCTATGTTTTACTGCCTGGTGAATCGGTGCAAGTCCTGCTGGTACAATATGGCTTTCTCTGCCTTTTTGCCGCGGCGCCCCTTGTTCGATGTCTGGCTTCTCGAGCTCACTTCCTACGCACCCACAAAGTATCCTGTTGAATCTAAAGTATCATTCTTACATCAGCTTACCTGCAAACACACAGTTTCCTCATAAAACGCAAACTCGACTAAAACAAAACTTATAATGAACGAGCAAAGCTAAAGCGAAAGGTTTCAGACATAAAATTATGCAAAATTGGGTACACAACACACCCCCCCCCCAACTTCTACTTTGGTAGTCTCTAGCACACAGAAAGCACAAAAATAAATTTTAATCACAAAAAACATTTTCGTAGTTGATCTCGCTTGCATTTAGCATATGCCATAAGCCGTTAAACCACAAGGTTACCCCTAGTGGACGGTGATGAAAATCACAAGACTCACCAGCCGTTGATTCGAATCACCTTTCAAATTCGTACCATTTGGGTCCCCGGCAATGTTGCCAAAAATGCTTCTCCTTAGGTGTGGTCGTGTCTGAAATTGCTTCCCAAGCATAGGACATTCTATCGTGTAGTAACTCGGAAAATACCTAGGCCGTCTCCCCAGGGAAACAAGCAAAAATTTGAATGGTGATATGATTCAAAAGAAGCAAACTTCTTTGGATTTCAAAGTTGGTGATGATTGGTTAATACTAAGAAATAATATTAAGATAAATCAGCTAATCTTTGGACTTTATCCCATTGTGAAAAGGATTCTTGGCCTCATTTAAAACATAACCAAGATCGTAATCAACCAAGCTTTGACGAAAAATATTTAACCAAGTTTGAACTTTGGAAAATGTGTTTTGATGGTAAAAGCAATTAATGAATGAATTTGCATCATGCTTATTGCAGGGACTCCAAGTATTACTCATGCGAAATTCAATTCTCAAAGGTTAACCGAGGATGTTAGGAAATAACTCATAAGTTCAAAATCAATTACGTCAATCAACAAAATAACACTAAGCATTGATACCCACCTTAGGATAAAAATCACCCACTCAGGGATGAGAATTCATCCTCCCACTATGCCGCAAGTAGACAACTCGGGCATATCGCGTGTTGAATTTAAAGCAAATTTGAATGAGACATCAATTGAGTGGAAATAAATATTAAATCCAATTCTTTTTATCTAAAACAAAAACTAAATATTATTACCAGAGTAAAAATCGGAAGTGCTCTGTATTTGGGCTAGAAGAAAAACCCTAGAAGAAAAAGAGCTAGCAAAAACACTGAAGACCCGATATGCCGAAGATGAGACGTACAAGAAAATCCTCCCCGTCTCGGTTTTTAAGAAGAAATGGAAGGAGGGTGATTCGGCCAATCTCTCGAATATCCTCCCCTTTCCCCTCTACGTCCATCACCCATTTAGAGAAAATCTCCGAAAAATATCTCCTATGTTTTGGGTAGTTGAAAATTCTAAATAAATTCCCCGTTCCTTGTCGTTTTTACTGATTGTGCCGGTACAAAGATGAGGATGAACTGGTAGAAGAGCAATGTGTTCACGGTGAAGAAGAAGAAGCAAAGATGAACCGATAGAAAGATGTTCTGATCGGACAGAACCTCGATGAACATGTACAAAAGATCAATGAACTGGTATAAGCCCATTCTGTTCAAGGATGAACCGGTACAAGCTATGTTTTACTGCCTGGTGAATCGGAGCAAGTCCTGCTGGTACAATATGGCTTTCTCTGCCTTTTTGCCGCGGCGCCCCTTGTTCGATGTCTGGCTTCTCGAGCTCACTTCCTATGCACCCACAAAGTATCCTGTTGAATATAAAGTATCATTCTTACATCACCTTACCTGCAAACACACAGTTTCCTCATAAGACGCAAACTCGACTAAAACAAAACTTATAATGAACGAGCAAAGCTAAAGTGAAAGGTTTCAGACATAAAATTATGCAAAATTGGGTACACAAAACACACACCCCCCCCCCCCAACTTCTACTTTGGTAGTCTCTAGCACACAGAAACCACAAAAATAAATTTTAATCACAAAAAACATTTTCGTAGTTGATCTCGCTTGCATTTAGCATATGCCATAAGCCGTTAAACCACAAGGTTACCCCTAGTGGACGGTGATGAAAATCACAAGACTCACCAGCCGTTGATTCGAATCACCTTTCAAATTCGTACCATTTGGGTCCCCGGCAATGTTGCCAAAAATGCTTCTCCTTAGGTATGGTCGTGTCTGAAATTTCTTCCCAAGCATAGGACATTCTATCGTGTAGTAACTCGGAAAATACCTAGGCCGTCTCCCCAGGGAAACAAGCAAAAATTTGAATGGTGATATGATTCAAAAGAAGCAAACTTCTTTGGATTTCAAAGTTGGTGATGATTGGTTAATACTAAGAAATAATATTAAGATAAATCAGCTAATCTTTGGACTTTATCCCAATGTGGAAAGGATCCTTGGCCTCATTTAAAACATAACCAAGATCGTAATCAACCAAGCTTTGACGAAAAATATTTAACCAAGTTTGAACTTTGGAAAATGTGTTTTGATGGTAAAAGCAATTAATGAATGAATTTGCATCATGCTTATTGCAGGGACTCCAAGTATTACTCATGCGAAATTCAATTCTCAAAGGTTAACCGAGGATGTTAGGAAATAACTCATAAGTTCAAAATCAATTACGTCAATCAACAAAATAACACTAAGCATTGATACCCACCTTAGGATAAAAATCACCCACTCAGGGATGAGAATTCATCCTCCCACTATGCCGCAAGTAGACAACTCGGGCATATCGCGTGTTGAATTTAAATCAAATTTGAATGAGACATCAATTGAGTGGAAATAAATATTAAATCCAATTCTTTTTATCTAAAACAAAAACTAAATATTATTACCAGAGTAAAAATCGGAAGTGCTCTGTATTTGGGCTAGAAGAAAAACCCTAGAAGAAAAAGAGCTAGCAAAAACACTGAAGACCCGATATGGCGAAGATGAGACGTACAAGAAAATCCTCCCCGTCTCGGTTTTTAAGAAGAAATGGAAGGAGGGTGATTCGGCCAATCTCTCGAAGATCCTCCCCTTTCCCCTCTACGTCCATCACCCATTTAGGGAAAATCTCCGAAAAATATCTCCTATGTTTTGGGTAGTTGAAAATTCTAAATAAATTCCCCGTTCCTTGTCGTTTTTACTGATTGTGCCGGTACAAAGATGAGGATGAACTGGTAGAAGAGCTATATGTTCACGGTGAAGAAGTAGAAGCAAAGATGAACCGATAGAAAGATGTTCTGATCGGACAGAACCTCGATGAACATGTACAAAAGATCAATGAAATGGTATAAGCCCATTCTGTTCAAGGATGAACCGGTACAAGCTATGTTTTACTGCCTGGTGAATCGGTGCAAGTCCTGTTGGTACAATATGGCTTTCTCTGCCTTTTTGCCGCGGCGCCCCTTGTTCGATGTCTGGCTTCTCGAGCTCACTTCCTACGCACCCACAAAGTATCCTGTTGAATCTAAAGTATCATTCTTACATCAGCTTACCTGCAAACACACAGTTTCCTCATAAAACGCAAACTCGACTAAAACAAAACTTATAATGAACGAGCAAAGCTAAAGCGAAAGGTTTCAGACATAAAATTATGCAAAATTGGGTACACAACACACCCCCCCCCCCCAACTTCTACTTTGGTAGTCTCTAGCACACAGAAAGCACAAAAATAAATTTTAATCACAAAAAACATTTTCGTAGTTGATCTCGCTTGCATTTAGCATATGGCATAAGCCGTTAAACCACAAGGTTACCCCTAGTGGACGGTGATGAAAATCACAAGACTCACCAGCCGTTGATTCGAATCACCTTTCAAATTCGTACCATTTGGGTCCCCGGCAATGTTGCCAAAAATGCTTCTCCTTAGGTGTGGTCGTGTCTGAAATTGCTTCCCAAGCATAGGACATTCTATCGTGTAGTAACTCGGAAAATACCTAGGCCGTCTCCCCAGGGAAACAAGCAAAATTTGAATGGTGATATGATTCAAAAGAAGCAAACTTCTTTGGATTTCAAAGTTGGTGATGATTGGTTAATACTAAGAAATAATATTAAGATAAATCAGCTAATCTTTGGACTTTATCCCATTGTGAAAAGGATTCTTGGCCTCATTTAAAACATAACCAAGATCGTAATCAACCAAGCTTTGACGAAAAATATTTAACCAAGTTTGAACTTTGGAAAATGTGTTTTGATGGTAAAAGCAATTAATGAATGAATTTGCATCATGCTTATTGCAGGGACTCCAAGTATTACTCATGCGAAATTCAATTCTCAAAGGTTAACCGAGGATGTTAGGAAATAACTCATAAGTTCAAAATCAATTACGTCAATCAACAATATAACACTAAGCATTGATACCCACCTTAGGATAAAAATCACCCACTCAGGGATGAGAATTCATCCTCCCACTATGCCGCAAGTAGACAACTCGGGCATATCGCGTGTTGAATTTAAAGCAAATTTGAATGAGACATCAATTGAGTGGAAATAAATATTAAATCCAATTCTTTTTATCTAAAACAAAAACTAAATATTATTACCAGAGTAAAAATCGGAAGTGCTCTGTATTTGGGCTAGAAGAAAAACCCTAGAAGAAAAAGAGCTAGCAAAAACACTGAAGACCCGATATGCCGAAGATGAGACGTACAAGAAAATCCTCCCCGTCTCGGTTTTTAAGAAGAAATGGAAGGAGGGTGATTCGGCCAATCTCTCGAATATCCTCCCCTTTCCCCTCAACGTCCATCACCCATTTAGAGAAAATCTCCGAAAAATATCTCCTATGTTTTGGGTAGTTGAAAATTCTAAATAAATTCCCCGTTCCTTGTCGTTTTTACTGATTGTGCCGGTACAAAGATGAGGATGAACTGGTAGAAGAGCAATGTGTTCACGGTGAAGAAGAAGAAGCAAAGATGAACCGATAGAAAGATGTTCTGATTGGACAGAACCTCGATGAACATGTACAAAAGATCAATGAACTGGTATAAGCCCATTCTGTTCAAGGATGAACCGGTACAAGCTATGTTTTACTGCCTGGTGAATCGGAGCAAGTCCTGCTGGTACAATATGGCTTTCTCTGCCTTTTTGCCGCGGCGCCCCTTGTTCGATGTCTGGCTTCTCGAGCTCACTTCCTATGCACCCACAAAGTATCCTGTTGAATATAAAGTATCATTCTTACATCACCTTACCTGCAAACACACAGTTTCCTCATAAGACGCAAACTCGACTAAAACAAAACTTATAATGAACGAGCAAAGCTAAAGTGAAAGGTTTCAGACATAAAATTATGCAAAATTGGGTACACAAAACACACACCCCCCCCCCCCCCCCAACTTCTACTTTGGTAGTCTCTAGCACACAGAAAGCACAAAAATAAATTTTAATCACAAAAAACATTTTCGTTGTTGATCTCGCTTGCATTTAGCATATGGCATAAGCCGTTAAACCACAAGGTTACCCCTAGTGGACGGTGATGAAAATCACAAGACTCACCAGCCGTTGATTCGAATCACCATTCAAATTCGTACCATTTGGGTCCCCGGCAATGTTGCCAAAAATGCTTCTCCTTAGGTATGGTCGTGTCTGAAATTTCTTCCCAAGCATAGGACATTCTATCGTGTAGTAACTCGGAAAATACCTAGGCCGTCTCCCCAGGGAAACAAGCAAAAATTTGAATGGTGATATGATTCAAAAGAAGCAAACTTCTTTGGATTTCAAAGTTGGTGATGATTGGTTAATACTAAGAAATAATATTAAGATAAATCAGCTAATCTTTGGACTTTATCCCATTGTGAAAAGGATCCTTGGCCTCATTTAAAACATAACCAAGATCGTAATCAACCAAGCTTTGACGAAAAATATTTAACCAAGTTTGAACTTTGGAAAATGTGTTTTGATGGTAAAAGCAATTAATGAACGAATTTGCATCATGCTTATTGCAGGGACTCCAAGTATTACTCATGCGAAATTCAATTCTCAAAGGTTAACCGAGGATGTTAGGAAATAACTCATAAGTTCAAAATCAATTACGTCAATCAACAAAATAACACTAAGCATTGATACCCACCTTAGGATAAAAATCACCCACTCAGGGATGAGAATTCATCCTCCCACTATGCCGCAAGTAGACAACTCGGGCATATCGCGTGTTGAATTTAAATCAAATTTGAATGAGACATCAATTGAGTGGAAAGAAATATTAAATCCAATTCTTTTTATCTAAAACAAAAACTAAATATTATTGCCAGAGTAAAAATCGGAAGTGCTCTGTATTTGGGCAAGAAGAAAAACCCTAGAAGAAAAAGAGCTAGCAAAAACACTGAAGACCCGATATGGCGAAGATGAGACGTACAAGAAAATCCTCCCCGTCTCGGTTTTTAAGAAGAAATGGAAGGAGGGTGATTCGGCCAATCTCTCGAAGATCCTCCCCTTTCCCCTCTACGTCCATCACCCATTTACGGAAAATCTTCGAAAAATATCTCCTATGTTTTGGGTAGTTGAAAATTCTAAATAAATTCCCCGTTCCTTGTCGTTTTTACTGATTGTGCCGGTACAAAGATGAGGATGAACTGGTAGAAGAGCTATATGTTCATGGTGAAGAAGTAGAAGCAAAGATGAACCGATAGAAAGATGTTCTGATCGGACAGAACCTCGATGAACATGTACAAAAGATCAATGAAATGGTATAAGCCCATTCTGTTCAAGGATGAACCGGTACAAGCTATGTTTTACTGCCTGGTGAATCGGTGCAAGTCCTGCTGGTACAATATGGCTTTCTCTGCCTTTTTGCCGCGGCGCCCCTTTTTCGATGTCTGGCTTCTCGAGCTCACTTCCTACGCACCCACAAAGTATCCTGTTGAATCTAAAGTATCATTCTTACATCAGCTTACCTGCAAACACACAGTTTCCTCATAAAACGCAAACTCGACTAAAACAAAACTTATAATGAACGAGCAAAGCTAAAGCGAAAGGTTTCAGACATAAAATTATGCAAAATTGGGTACACAACACACCCCCCCCCCCCCCAACTTCTACTTTGGTAGTCTCTAGCACACAGAAAGCACAAAAATAAATTTTAATCACAAAAAACATTTTCGTAGTTGATCTCGCTTGCATTTAGCATATGGCATAAGCCGTTAAACCACAAGGTTACCCCTAGTGGACGGTGATGAAAATCACAAGACTCACCAGCCGTTGATTCGAATCACCTTTCAAATTCGTACCATTTGGGTCCCCGGCAATGTTGCCAAAAATGCTTCTCCTTAGGTGTGGTCGTGTCTGAAATTGCTTCCCAAGCATAGGACATTCTATCGTGTAGTAACTCGGAAAATACCTAGGCCGTCTCCCCAGGGAAACAAGCAAAATTTGAATGGTGATATGATTCAAAAGAAGCAAACTTCTTTGGATTTCAAAGTTGGTGATGATTGGTTAATACTAAGAAATAATATTAAGATAAATCAGCTAATCTTTGGACTTTATCCCATTGTGAAAAGGATTCTTGGCCTCATTTAAAACATAACCAAGATCGTAATCAACCAAGCTTTGACGAAAAATATTTAACCAAGTTTGAACTTTGGAAAATGTGTTTTGATGGTAAAAGCAATTAATGAATGAATTTGCATCATGCTTATTGCAGGGACTCCAAGTATTACTCATGCGAAATTCAATTCTCAAAGGTTAACCGAGGATGTTAGGAAATAACTCATAAGTTCAAAATCAATTACGTCAATCAACAATATAACACTAAGCATTGATACCCACCTTAGGATAAAAATCACCCACTCAGGGATGAGAATTCATCCTCCCACTATGCCGCAAGTAGACAACTCGGGCATATCGCGTGTTGAATTTAAAGCAAATTTGAATGAGACATCAATTGAGTGGAAATAAATATTAAATCCAATTCTTTTTATCTAAAACAAAAACTAAATATTATTACCAGAGTAAAAATCGGAAGTGCTCTGTATTTGGGCTAGAAGAAAAACCCTAGAAGAAAAAGAGCTAGCAAAAACACTGAAGACCCGATATGCCGAAGATGAGACGTACAAGAAAATCCTCCCCGTCTCGGTTTTTAAGAAGAAATGGAAGGAGGGTGATTCGGCCAATCTCTCGAATATCCTCCCCTTTCCCCTCAACGTCCATCACCCATTTAGAGAAAATCTCCGAAAAATATCTCCTATGTTTTGGGTAGTTGAAAATTCTAAATAAATTCCCCGTTCCTTGTCGTTTTTACTGATTGTGCCGGTACAAAGATGAGGATGAACTGGTAGAAGAGCAATGTGTTCACGGTGAAGAAGAAGAAGCAAAGATGAACCGATAGAAAGATGTTCTGATTGGACAGAACCTCGATGAACATGTACAAAAGATCAATGAACTGGTATAAGCCCATTCTGTTCAAGGATGAACCGGTACAAGCTATGTTTTACTGCCTGGTGAATCGGAGCAAGTCCTGCTGGTACAATATGGCTTTCTCTGCCTTTTTGCCGCGGCGCCCCTTGTTCGATGTCTGGCTTCTCGAGCTCACTTCCTATGCACCCACAAAGTATCCTGTTGAATATAAAGTATCATTCTTACATCACCTTACCTGCAAACACACAGTTTCCTCATAAGACGCAAACTCGACTAAAACAAAACTTATAATGAACGAGCAAAGCTAAAGTGAAAGGTTTCAGACATAAAATTATGCAAAATTGGGTACACAAAACACACACCCCCCCCCCCCCCCCCAACTTCTACTTTGGTAGTCTCTAGCACACAGAAAGCACAAAAATAAATTTTAATCACAAAAAACATTTTCGTTGTTGATCTCGCTTGCATTTAGCATATGGCATAAGCCGTTAAACCACAAGGTTACCCCTAGTGGACGGTGATGAAAATCACAAGACTCACCAGCCGTTGATTCGAATCACCATTCAAATTCGTACCATTTGGGTCCCCGGCAATGTTGCCAAAAATGCTTCTCCTTAGGTATGGTCGTGTCTGAAATTTCTTCCCAAGCATAGGACATTCTATCGTGTAGTAACTCGGAAAATACCTAGGCCGTCTCCCCAGGGAAACAAGCAAAAATTTGAATGGTGATATGATTCAAAAGAAGCAAACTTCTTTGGATTTCAAAGTTGGTGATGATTGGTTAATACTAAGAAATAATATTAAGATAAATCAGCTAATCTTTGGACTTTATCCCATTGTGAAAAGGATTCTTGGCCTCATTTAAAACATAACCAAGATCGTAATCAACCAAGCTTTGACGAAAAATATTTAACCAAGTTTGAACTTTGGAAAATGTGTTTTGATGGTAAAAGCAATTAATGAACGAATTTGCATCATGCTTATTGCAGGGACTCCAAGTATTACTCATGCGAAATTCAATTCTCAAAGGTTAACCGAGGATGTTAGGAAATAACTCATAAGTTCAAAATCAATTACGTCAATCAACAAAATAACACTAAGCATTGATACCCACCTTAGGATAAAAATCACCCACTCAGGGATGAGAATTCATCCTCCCACTATGCCGCAAGTAGACAACTCGGGCATATCGCGTGTTCAATTTAAATCAAATTTGAATGAGACATCAATTGAGTGGAAAGAAATATTAAATCCAATTCTTTTTATCTAAAACAAAAACTAAATATTATTGCCAGAGTAAAAATCGGAAGTGCTCTGTATTTGGGCAAGAAGAAAAACCCTAGAAGAAAAAGAGCTAGCAAAAACACTGAAGACCCGATATGGCGAAGATGAGACGTACAAGAAAATCCTCCCCGTCTCGGTTTTTAAGAAGAAATGGAAGGAGGGTGATTCGGCCAATCTCTCGAAGATCCTCCCCTTTCCCCTCTACGTCCATCACCCATTTACGGAAAATCTTCGAAAAATATCTCCTATGTTTTGGGTAGTTGAAAATTCTAAATAAATTCCCCGTTCCTTGTCGTTTTTACTGATTGTGCCGGTACAAAGATGAGGATGAACTGGTAGAAGAGCTATATGTTCATGGTGAAGAAGTAGAAGCAAAGATGAACCGATAGAAAGATGTTCTGATCGGACAGAACCTCGATGAACATGTACAAAAGATCAATGAAATGGTATAAGCCCATTCTGTTCAAGGATGAACCGGTACAAGCTATGTTTTACTGCCTGGTGAATCGGTGCAAGTCCTGCTGGTACAATATGGCTTTCTCTGCCTTTTTGCCGCGGCGCCCCTTTTTCGATGTCTGGCTTCTCGAGCTCACTTCCTACGCACCCACAAAGTATCCTGTTGAATCTAAAGTATCATTCTTACATCAGCTTACCTGCAAACACACAGTTTCCTCATAAAACGCAAACTCGACTAAAACAAAACTTATAATGAACGAGCAAAGCTAAAGCGAAAGGTTTCAGACATAAAATTATGCAAAATTGGGTACACAACACACCCCCCCCCCCAACTTCTACTTTGGTAGTCTCTAGCACACAGAAAGCACAAAAATAAATTTTAATCACAAAAAACATTTTCGTAGTTGATCTCGCTTGCATTTAGCATATGCCATAAGCCGTTAAACCACAAGGTTACCCCTAGTGGACGGTGATGAAAATCACAAGACTCACCAGCCGTTGATTCGAATCACCTTTCAAATTCGTACCATTTGGGTCCCCGGCAATGTTGCCAAAAATGCTTCTCCTTAGGTGTGGTCGTGTCTGAAATTGCTTCCCAAGCATAGGACATTCTATCGTGTAGTAACTCGAAAAATACCTAGGCCGTCTCCCCAGGGAAACAAGCAAAAATTTGAATGGTGATATGATTCAAAAGAAGCAAACTTCTTTGGATTTCAAAGTTGGTGATGATTGGTTAATACTAAGAAATAATATTAAGATAAATCAGCTAATCTTTGGACTTTATCCCATTGTGAAAAGGATCCTTGGCCTCATTTAAAACATAACCAAGATCGTAATCAACCAAGCTTTGACGAAAAATATTTAACCAAGTTTGAACTTTGGAAAATGTGTTTTGATGGTAAAAGCAATTAATGAATGAATTTGCATCATGCTTATTGCAGGGACTCCAAGTATTACTCATGCGAAATTCAATTCTCAAAGGTTAACCGAGGATGTTAGGAAATAACTCATAAGTTCAAAATCAATTACGTCAATCAACAAAATAACACTAAGCATTGATACCCACCTTAGGATAAAAATCACCCACTCAGGGATGAGAATTCATCCTCCCACTATGCCGCAAGTAGACAACTCGGGCATATCGCGTGTTGAATTTAAAGCAAATTTGAATGAGACATCAATTGAGTGGAAATAAATATTAAATCCAATTCTTTTTATCTAAAACAAAAACTAAATATTATTACCAGAGTAAAAATCGGAAGTGCTCTGTATTTGGGCTAGAAGAAAAACCCTAGAAGAAAAAGAGCTAGCAAAAACACTGAAGACCCGATATGCCGAAGATGAGACGTACAAGAAAATCCTCCCCGTCTCGGTTTTTAAGAAGAAATGGAAGGAGGGTGATTCGGCCAATCTCTCGAAGATCCTCCCATTTCCCCTCTACGTCCATCACCCATTTAGAGAAAATCTCCGAAAAATATCTCCTATGTTTTGGGTAGTTGAAAATTCTAAATAAATTCCCCGTTCCTTGTCGTTTTTACTGATTGTGCCAGTACAAAGATGAGGATGAACTGGTAGAAGAGCTATGTGTTCACGGTAAAGAAGTAGAAGCAAAGATGAACCGATAGAAAGATGTTCTGATCGGACAGAACCTCGATGAACATGTACAAAAGATCAATGAACTGGTATAAGCCCATGTTGTTCAAGGATGAACCGGTACAAGCTATGTTTTACTGCCTGGTGAATCGGTGCAAGTCCTGCTGGTACAATATGGCTTTCTCTGCCTTTTTGCCGCGGCGCCCCTTGTTCGATGTCTGGCTTCTCGAGCTCACTTCCTACGCACCCACAAAGTATCCTGTTGAATCTAAAGTATCATTCTTACATCAGCTTACCTGCAAACACACAGTTTCCTCATAAAACGCAAACTCGACTAAAACAAAACTTATAATGAACGAGCAAAGCTAAAGTGAAAGGTTTCAGACATAAAATTATGCAAAATTGGGTACACAACACACACCCCCCCCCCCCAACTTCTACTTTGGTAGTCTCTAGCACACAGAAAGCACAAAAATAAATTTTAATCACAAAAAACATTTTCGTAGTTGATCTCGCTTGCATTTAGCATATGGCATAAGCCGTTAAACCACAAGGTTACCCCTAGTGGACGGTGATGAAAATCACAAGACTCACCAGCCGTTGATTCGAATCACCTTTCAAATTCGTACCATTTGGGTCCCCGGCAATGTTGCCAAAAATGCTTCTCCTTAGGTGTGGTCGTGTCTGAAATTGGTTCCCAAGCATAGGACATTCTATCGTGTAGTAACTCGGAAAATACCAAGGCCGTCTCCCCAGGGAAATAAGCAAAAATTTGAATGGTGATATGATTCAAAAGAAGCAAACTTCTTTGGATTTCAAAGTTGGTGATGATTGGTTAATACTAAGAAATAATATTAAGATAAATCAGCTAATCTTTGGACTTTATCCCATTGTGAAAAGGATTCTTGGCCTCATTTAAAACATAACCAAGATCGTAATCAACCAAGCTTTGACGAAAAATATTTAACCAAGTTTGAACTTTGGAAAATGTGTTTTGATGGTAAAAGCAATTAATGAATGAATTTGCATCATGCTTATTGCAGGGACTCCAAGTATTACTCATGCGAAATTCAATTCTCAAAGGTTAACCGAGGATGTTAGGAAATAACTCATAAGTTCAAAATCAATTACGTCAATCAACAAAATAACACTAAGCATTGATACCCACCTTAGGATAAAAATCACCCACTCAGGGATGAGAATTCATCCTCCCACTATGCCGCAAGTAGACAACTCGGGCATATCGCGTGTTGAATTTAAAGCAAATTTGAATGAGACATCAATTGAGTGGAAATAAATATTAAATCCAATTCTTTTTATCTAAAACAAAAACTAAATATTATTACCAGAGTAAAAATCGGAAGTGCTCTGTATTTGGGCTAGAAGAAAAACCCTAGAAGAAAAAGAGCTAGCAAAAACACTGAAGACCCGATATGCCGAAGATGAGACGTACAAGAAAATCCTCCCCGTCTCGGTTTTTAAGAAGAAATGGAAGGAGGGTGATTCGGCCAATCTCTCGAAGATCCTCCCATTTCCCCTCTACGTCCATCACCCATTTAGAGAAAATCTCCGAAAAATATCTCCTACGTTTTGGGTAGTTGAAAATTCTAAATAAATTCCCCGTTCCTTGTCGTTTTTACTGATTGTGCCAGTACAAAGATGAGGATGAACTGGTAGAAGAGCTATGTGTTCACGGTGAAGAAGTAGAAGCAAAGATGAACCGATAGAAAGATGTTCTGATCGGACAGAACCTCGATGAACATGTACAAAAGATCAATGAACTGGTATAAGCCCATGTTGTTCAAGGATGAACCGGTACAAGCTATGTTTTACTGCCTGGTGAATCGGTGCAAGTCCTGCTGGTACAATATGGCTTTCTCTGCCTTTTTGCCGCGGCGCCCCTTGTTCGATGTCTGGCTTCTCGAGCTCACTTCCTACGCACCCACAAAGTATCCTGTTGAATCTAAAGTATCATTCTTACATCAGCTTACCTGCAAACACACAGTTTCCTCATAAAACGCAAACTCGACTAAAACAAAACTTATAATGAACGAGCAAAGCTAAAGTGAAAGGTTTCAGACATAAAATTATGCAAAATTGGGTACACAACACACACCCCCCCCCCCCAACTTCTACTTTGGTAGTCTCTAGCACACAGAAAGCACAAAAATAAATTTTAATCACAAAAAACATTTTCGTAGTTGATCTCGCTTGCATTTAGCATATGGCATAAGCCGTTAAACCACAAGGTTACCCCTAGTGGACGGTGATGAAAATCACAAGACTCACCAGCCGTTGATTCGAATCACCTTTCAAATTCGTGCCATTTGGGTCCCCGGCAATGTTGCCAAAAATGCTTCTCCTTAGGTGTGGTCGTGTCTGAAATTGCTTCCCAAGCATAGGACATTCTATCGTGTAGTAACTCGGAAAATACCAAGGCCGTCTCCCCAGGGAAACAAGCAAAAATTTGAATGGTGATATGATTCAAAAGAAGCAAACTTCTTTG
This sequence comes from Ilex aquifolium, assembly GCA_951799425.1. Taxonomy (NCBI): domain Eukaryota; kingdom Viridiplantae; phylum Streptophyta; class Magnoliopsida; order Aquifoliales; family Aquifoliaceae; genus Ilex; species Ilex aquifolium. The sequence continues at coordinate 25,134,125 of OX637400.1, forward strand.
GATTTCAAAGTTGGTGATGATTGGTTAATACTAAGAAATAATATTAAGATAAATCAGCTAATCTTTGGACTTTATCCCATTGTGAAAAGGATTCTTGGCCTCATTTAAAACATAACCAAGATCGTAATCAACCAAGCTTTGACGAAAAATATTTAACCAAGTTTGAACTTTGGAAAATGTGTTTTGATGGTAAAAGCAATTAATGAATGAATTTGCATCATGCTTATTGCAGGGACTCCAAGTATTACTCATGCGAAATTCAATTCTCAAAGGTTAACCGAGGATGTTAGGAAATAAGTCATAAGTTCAAAATCAATTACGTCAATCAACAAAATAACTCTAAGCATTGATACCCACCTTAGGATAAAAATCACCCACTCAGGGATGAGAATTCATCCTCCCACTATGCCGCAAGTAGACAACTCGGGCATATCGCGTGTTGAATTTAAATCAAATTTGAATGAGACATCAATTGAGTGGAAAGAAATATTAAATCCAATTCTTTTTATCTAAAACAAAAACTAAATATTATTGCCAGAGTAAAAATCGGAAGTGCTCTGTATTTGGGCTAGAAGAAAAACCCTAGAAGAAAAAGAGCTAGCAAAAACACTGAAGACCCGATATGGCGAAGATGAGACGTACAAGAAAATCCTCCCCGTCTCGGTTTTTAAGAAGAAATGGAAGGAGGGTGATTCGGCCAATCTCTCGAAGATCCTCCCCTTTCCCCTCTACGTCCATCACCCATTTAGGGAAAATCTCCGAAAAATATCTCCTATGTTTTGGGTAGTTGAAAATTCTAAATAAATTCCCCGTTCCTTGTCGTTTTTACTGATTGTGCCGGTACAAAGATGAGAATGAACTGGTAGAAGAGCTATGTGTTCACGGTGAAGAAGTAGAAGCAAAGATGAACCGATAGAAAGATGTTCTGATCGGACAGAACCTCGATGAACATGTACAAAAGATCAATGAACTGGTATAAGCCCATGTTGTTCAAGGATGAACCGGTACAAGCTATGTTTTACTGCCTGGTGAATCGGTGCAAGTCCTGCTGGTACAATATGGCTTTCTCTGCCTTTTTGCCGCGGCGCCCCTTGTTCGATATCTGGCTTCTCGAGCTCACTTCCTACGCACCCACAAAGTATCCTGTTGAATCTAAAGTATCATTCTTACATCAGCTTACCTGCAAACACACAGTTTCCTCATAAAACGCAAACTCGACTAAAACAAAACTTATAATGAACGAGCAAAGCTAAAGTGAAAGGTTTCAGACATAAAATTATGCAAAATTGGGTACACAACACACACCCCCCCCCCCCCCCCAACTTCTACTTTGGTAGTCTCTAGCACACAGAAAGCACAAAAATAAATTTTAATCACAAAAAACATTTTCGTAGTTGATCTCGCTTGCATTTAGCATATGGCATAAGCCGTTAAACCACAAGGTTACCCCTAGTGGACGGTGATGAAAATCACAAGACTCACCAGCCGTTGATTCGAATCACCTTTCAAATTCGTACCATTTGGGTCCCCGGCAATGTTGCCAAAAATGCTTCTCCTTAGGTGTGGTCGTGTCTGAAATTGCTTCCCAAGCATAGGACATTCTATCGTGTAGTAACTCGGAAAATACCAAGGCCGTCTCCCCAGGGAAACAAGCAAAAATTTGAATGGTGATATGATTCAAAAGAAGCAAACTTCTTTGGATTTCAAAGTTGGTGATGATTGGTTAATACTAAGAAATAATATTAAGATAAATCAGCTAATCTTTGGACTTTATCCCATTGTGAAAAGGATTCTTGGCCTCATTTAAAACATAACCAAGATCGTAATCAACCAAGCTTTGACGAAAAATATTTAACCAAGTTTGAACTTTGGAAAATGTGTTTTGATGGTAAAAGCAATTAATGAATGAATTTGCATCATGCTTATTGCAGGGACTCCAAGTATTACTCATGCGAAATTCAATTCTCAAAGGTTAACCGAGGATGTTAGGAAATAAGTCATAAGTTCAAAATCAATTACGTCAATCAACAAAATAACTCTAAGCATTGATACCCACCTTAGGATAAAAATCACCCACTCAGGGATGAGAATTCATCCTCCCACTATGCCGCAAGTAGACAACTCGGGCATATCGCGTGTTGAATTTAAATCAAATTTGAATGAGACATCAATTGAGTGGAAAGAAATATTAAATCCAATTCTTTTTATCTAAAACAAAAACTAAATATTATTGCCAGAGTAAAAATCGGAAGTGCTCTGTATTTGGGCTAGAAGAAAAACCCTAGAAGAAAAAGAGCTAGCAAAAACACTGAAGACCCGATATGGCGAAGATGAGACGTACAAGAAAATCCTCCCCGTCTCGGTTTTTAAGAAGAAATGGAAGGAGGGTGATTCGGCCAATCTCTCGAAGATCCTCCCCTTTCCCCTCTACGTCCATCACCCATTTAGGGAAAATCTCCGAAAAATATCTCCTATGTTTTGGGTAGTTGAAAATTCTAAATAAATTCCCCGTTCCTTGTCGTTTTTACTGATTGTGCCGGTACAAAGATGAGGATGAACTGGTAGAAGAGCTATGTGTTCACGGTGAAGAAGTAGAAGCAAAGATGAACCGATAGAAAGATGTTCTGATCGGACAGAACCTCGATGAACATGTACAAAAGATCAATGAACTGGTATAAGCCCATGTTGTTCAAGGATGAACCGGTACAAGCTATGTTTTACTGCCTGGTGAATCGGTGCAAGTCCTGCTGGTACAATATGGCTTTCTCTGCCTTTTTGCCGCGGCGCCCCTTGTTCGATGTCTGGCTTCTCGAGCTCACTTCCTACGCACCCACAAAGTATCCTGTTGAATCTAAAGTATCATTCTTACATCAGCTTACCTGCAAACACACAGTTTCCTCATAAAACGCAAACTCGACTAAAACAAAACTTATAATGAACGAGCAAAGCTAAAGTGAAAGGTTTCAGACATAAAATTATGCAAAATTGGGTACACAACACACACCCCCCCCCCCCCAACTTCTACTTTGGTAGTCTCTAGCACACAGAAAGCACAAAAATAAATTTTAATCACAAAAAACATTTTCGTAGTTGATCTCGCTTGCATTTAGCATATGGCATAAGCCGTTAAACCACAAGGTTACCCCTAGTGGACGGTGATGAAAATCACAAGACTCACCAGCCGTTGATTCGAATCACCTTTCAAATTCGTACCATTTGGGTCCCCGGCAATGTTGCCAAAAATGCTTCTCCTTAGGTGTGGTCGTGTCTGAAATTGCTTCCCAAGCATAGGACATTCTATCGTGTAGTAACTCGGAAAATACCAAGGCCGTCTCCCCAGGGAAACAAGCAAAAATTTGAATGGTGATATGATTCAAAAGAAGCAAACTTCTTTGGATTTCAAAGTTGGTGATGATTGGTTAATACTAAGAAATAATATTAAGATAAATCAGCTAATCTTTGGACTTTATCCCATTGTGAAAAGGATTCTTGGCCTCATTTAAAACATAACCAAGATCGTAATCAACCAAGCTTTGACGAAAAATATTTAACCAAGTTTGAACTTTGGAAAATGTGTTTTGATGGTAAAAGCAATTAATGAATGAATTTGCATCATGCTTATTGCAGGGACTCCAAGTATTACTCATGCGAAATTCAATTCTCAAAGGTTAACCGAGGATGTTAGGAAATAAGTCATAAGTTCAAAATCAATTACGTCAATCAACAAAATAACACTAAGCATTGATACCCACCTTAGGATAAAAATCACCCACTCAGGGATGAGAATTCATCCTCCCACTATGCCGCAAGTAGACAACTCGGGCATATCGCGTGTTGAATTTAAAGCAAATTTGAATGAGACATCAATTGAGTGGAAATAAATATTAAATCCAATTCTTTTTATCTAAAACAAAAACTAAATATTATTACCAGAGTAAAAATCGGAAGTGCTCTGTATTTGGGCTAGAAGAAAAACCCTAGAAGAAAAAGAGCTAGCAAAAACACTGAAGACCCGATATGCCGAAGATGAGACGTACAAGAAAATCCTCCCCGTCTCGGTTTTTAAGAAGAAATGGAAGGAGGGTGATTCGGCCAATCTCTCGAAGATCCTCCCATTTCCCCTCTACGTCCATCACCCATTTAGAGAAAATCTCCGAAAAATATCTCCTACGTTTTGGGTAGTTGAAAATTCTAAATAAATTCCCCGTTCCTTGTCGTTTTTACTGATTGTGCCAGTACAAAGATGAGGATGAACTGGTAGAAGAGCTATGTGTTCACGGTGAAGAAGTAGAAGCAAAGATGAACCGATAGAAAGATGTTCTGATCGGACAGAACCTCGATGAACATGTACAAAAGATCAATGAACTGGTATAAGCCCATGTTGTTCAAGGATGAACCGGTACAAGCTATGTTTTACTGCCTGGTGAATCGGTGCAAGTCCTGCTGGTACAATATGGCTTTCTCTGCCTTTTTGCCGCGGCGCCCCTTGTTCGATGTCTGGCTTCTCGAGCTCACTTCCTACGCACCCACAAAGTATCCTGTTGAATCTAAAGTATCATTCTTACATCAGTTTACCTGCAAACACACAGTTTCCTCATAAAACGCAAACTCGACTAAAACAAAACTTATAATGAACGAGCAAAGCTAAAGTGAAAGGTTTCAGACATAAAATTATGCAAAATTGGGTACACAACACACACCCCCCCCCCCCCCAACTTCTACTTTGGTAGTCTCTAGCACACAGAAAGCACAAAAATAAATTTTAATCACAAAAAACATTTTCGTAGTTGATCTCGCTTGCATTTAGCATATGGCATAAGCCGTTAAACCACAAGGTTACCCCTAGTGGACGGTGATGAAAATCACAAGACTCACCAGCCGTTGATTCGAATCACCTTTCAAATTCGTACCATTTGGGTCCCCGGCAATGTTGCCAAAAATGCTTCTCCTTAGGTGTGGTCGTGTCTGAAATTGCTTCCCAAGCATAGGACATTCTATCGTGTAGTAACTCGGAAAATACCAAGGCCGTCTCCCCAAGGAAACAAGCAAAAATTTGAATGGTGATATGATTCAAAAGAAGCAAACTTCTTTGGATTTCAAAGTTGGTGATGATTGGTTAATACTAAGAAATAATATTAAGATAAATCAGCTAATCTTTGGACTTTATCCCATTGTGAAAAGGATTCTTGGCCTCATTTAAAACATAACCAAGATCGTAATCAACCAAGCTTTGACGAAAAATATTTAACCAAGTTTGAACTTTGGAAAATGTGTTTTGATGGTAAAAGCAATTAATGAATGAATTTGCATCATGCTTATTGCAGGGACTCCAAGTATTACTCATGCGAAATTCAATTCTCAAAGGTTAACCGAGGATGTTAGGAAATAAGTCATAAGTTCAAAATCAATTACGTCAATCAACAAAATAACTCTAAGCATTGATACCCACCTTAGGATAAAAATCACCCACTCAGGGATGAGAATTCATCCTCCCACTATGCCGCAAGTAGACAACTCGGGCATATCGCGTGTTGAATTTAAATCAAATTTGAATGAGACATCAATTGAGTGGAAAGAAATATTAAATCCAATTCTTTTTATCTAAAACAAAAACTAAATATTATTGCCAGAGTAAAAATCGGAAGTGCTCTGTATTTGGGCTAGAAGAAAAACCCTAGAAGAAAAAGAGCTAGCAAAAACACTGAAGACCCGATATGGCGAAGATGAGTCGTACAAGAAAATCCTCCCCGTCTCGGTTTTTAAGAAGAAATGGAAGGAGGGTGATTCGGCCAATCTCTCGAAGATCCTCCCCTTTCCCCTCTACGTCCATCACCCATTTAGGGAAAATCTCCGAAAAATATCTCCTATGTTTTGGGTAGTTGAAAATTCTAAATAAATTCCCCGTTCCTTGTCGTTTTTACTGATTGTGCCGGTACAAAGATGAGGATGAACTGGTAGAAGAGCTATATGTTCACGGTGAAGAAGTAGAAGCAAAGATGAACCGATAGAAAGATGTTCTGATCGGACAGAACCTCGATGAACATGTACAAAAGATCAATGAAATGGTATAAGCCCATTCTGTTCAAGGATGAACCGGTACAAGCTATGTTTTACTGCCTGGTGAATCGGTGCAAGTCCTGCTGGTACAATATGGCTTTCTCTGCCTTTTTGCCGCGGCGCCCCTTGTTCGATGTCTGGCTTCTCGAGCTCACTTCCTACGCACCCACAAAGTATCCTGTTGAATCTAAAGTATCATTCTTACATCTGCTTACCTGCAAACACACAGTTTCCTCATAAAACGCAAACTCGACTAAAACAAAACTTATAATGAACGAGCAAAGCTAAAGCGAAAGGTTTCAGACATAAAATTATGCAAAATTGGGTACACAACACACCCCCCCCCCCCCCAACTTCTACTTTGGTAGTCTCTAGCACACAGAAAGCACAAAAATAAATTTTAATCACAAAAAACATTTTCGTAGTTGATCTCGCTTGCATTTAGCATATGCCATAAGCCGTTAAACCACAAGGTTACCCCTAGTGGACGGTGATGAAAATCACAAGACTCACCAGCCGTTGATTCGAATCACCTTTCAAATTCGTACCATTTGGGTCCCCGGCAATGTTGCCAAAAATGCTTCTCCTTAGGTGTGGTCGTGTCTGAAATTGCTTCCCAAGCATAGGACATTCTATCGTGTAGTAACTCGGAAAATACCTAGGCCGTCTCCCCAGGGAAACAAGCAAAAATTTGAATGGTGATATGATTCAAAAGAAGCAAACTTCTTTGGATTTCAAAGTTGGTGATGATTGGTTAATACTAAGAAATAATATTAAGATAAATCAGCTAATCTTTGGACTTTATCCCATTGTGAAAAGGATTCTTGGCCTCATTTAAAACATAACCAAGATCGTAATCAACCAAGCTTTGACGAAAAATATTTAACCAAGTTTGAACTTTGGAAAATGTGTTTTGATGGTAAAAGCAATTAATGAATGAATTTGCATCATGCTTATTGCAGGGACTCCAAGTATTACTCATGCGAAATTCAATTCTCAAAGGTTAACCGAGGATGTTAGGAAATAAGTCATAAGTTCAAAATCAATTACGTCAATCAACAAAATAACACTAAGCATTGATACCCACCTTAGGATAAAAATCACCCACTCAGGGATGAGAATTCATCCTCCCACTATGCCGCAAGTAGACAACTCGGGCATATCGCGTGTTGAATTTAAATCAAATTTGAATGAGACATCAATTGAGTGGAAAGAAATATTAAATCCAATTCTTTTTATCTAAAACAAAAACTAAATATTATTGCCAGAGTAAAAATCGGAAGTGCTCTGTATTTGGGCTAGAAGAAAAACCCTAGAAGAAAAAGAGCTAGCAAAAACACTGAAGGCCCGATATGGCGAAGATGAGACGTACAAGAAAATCCTCCCCGTCTCGGTTTTTAAGAAGAAATGGAAGGAGGGTGATTCGGCCAATCTCTCGAAGATCCTCCCCTTTCCCCTCTACGTCCATCACCCATTTAGGGAAAATCTCCGAAAAATATCTCCTATGTTTTGGGTAGTTGAAAATTCTAAATAAATTCCCCGTTCCTTGTCGTTTTTACTGATTGTGCCGGTACAAAGATGAGGATGAACTGGTAGAAGAGCTATATGTTCACGGTGAAGAAGTAGAAGCAAAGATGAACCGATAGAAAGATGTTCTGATCGGACAGAACCTCGATGAACATGTACAAAAGATCAATGAAATGGTATAAGCCCATTCTGTTCAAGGATGAACCGGTACAAGCTATGTTTTACTGCCTGGTGAATCGGTGCAAGTCCTGCTGGTACAATATGGCTTTCTCTGCCTTTTTGCCGCGGCGCCCCTTGTTCGATGTCTGGCTTCTCGAGCTCACTTCCTACGCACCCACAAAGTATCCTGTTGAATCTAAAGTATCATTCTTACATCAGCTTACCTGCAAACACACAGTTTCCTCATAAAACGCAAACTCGACTAAAACAAAACTTATAATGAACGAGCAAAGCTAAAGTGAAAGGTTTCAGACATAAAATTATGCAAAATTGGGTACACAACACACACCCCCCCCCCCAACTTCTACTTTGGTAGTCTCTAGCACACAGAAAGCACAAAAATAAATTTTAATCACAAAAAACATTTTCGTAGTTGATCTCGCTTGCATTTAGCATATGGCATAAGCCGTTAAACCACAAGGTTACCCCTAGTGGACGGTGATGAAAATCACAAGACTCACCAGCCGTTGATTCGAATCACCTTTCAAATTCGTACCATTTGGGTCCCCGGCAATGTTGCCAAAAATGCTTCTCCTTAGGTGTGGTCGTGTCTGAAATTGCTTCCCAAGCATAGGACATTCTATCGTGTAGTAACTCGGAAAATACCCAGGCCGTCTCCCCAGGGAAACAAGCAAAAATTTGAAAGGTGATATGATTCAAAAGAAGCAAACTTCTTTGGATTTCAAAGTTGGTGATGATTGGTTAATACTAAGAAATAATATTAAGATAAATCAGCTAATCTTTGGACTTTATCCCATTGTGAAAAGGATTCTTGGCCTCATTTAAAACATAACCAAGATCGTAATCAACCAAGCTTTGACGAAAAATATTTAACCAAGTTTGAACTTTGGAAAATGTGTTTTGATGGTAAAAGCAATTAATGAATGAATTTGCATCATGCTTATTGCAGGGACTCCAAGTATTACTCATGCGAAATTCAATTCTCAAAGGTTAACCGAGGATGTTAGGAAATAACTCATAAGTTCAAAATCAATTACGTCAATCAACAAAATAACACTAAGCATTGATACCCACCTTAGGATAAAAATCACCCACTCAGGGATGAGAATTCATCCTCCCACTATGCCGCAAGTAGACAACTCGGGCATATCGCGTGTTGAATTTAAAGCAAATTTGAATGAGACATCAATTGAGTGGAAATAAATATTAAATCCAATTCTTTTTATCTAAAACAAAAACTAAATATTATTACCAGAGTAAAAATCGGAAGTGCTCTGTGTTTGGGCTAGAAGAAAAACCCTAGAAGAAAAAGAGCTAGCAAAAACACTGAAGACCCGATATGCCGAAGATGAGACGTACAAGAAAATCCTTCCCGTCTCGGTTTTTAAGAAGAAATGGAAGGAGGGTGATTCGGCCAATCTCTCGAAGATCCTCCCATTTCCCCTCTACGTCCATCACCCATTTAGAGAAAATCTCCGAAAAATATCTCCTATGTTTTGGGTAGTTGAAAATTCTAAATAAATTCCCCGTTCCTTGTCGTTTTTACTGATTGTGCCGGTACAAAGATGAGGATGAACTGGTAGAAGAGCTATGTGTTCACGGTGAAGAAGTAGAAGCAAAGATGAACCGATAGAAAGATGTTCTGATCGGACAGAACCTCGATGAACATGTACAAAAGATCAATGAACTGGTATAAGCCCATTCTGTTCAAGGATGAACCGGTACAAGCTATGTTTTACTGCCTGGTGAATCGGTGCAAGTCCTGCTGGTACAATATGGCTTTCTCTGCCTTTTTGCCGCGGCGCCCCTTGTTCGATGTCTGGCTTCTCGAGCTCACTTCCTACGCACCCACAAAGTATCCTGTTGAATCTAAAGTATCATTCTTACATCAGCTTACCTGCAAACACACAGTTTCCTCATAAAACGCAAACTTGACTAAAACAAAACTTATAATGAACGAGCAAAGCTAAAGTGAAAGGTTTCAGACATAAAATTATGCAAAATTGGGTACACAACACACACCCCCCCCCCCAACTTCTACTTTGGTAGTCTCTAGCACACAGAAAGCACAAAAATAAATTTTAATCACAAAAAACATTTTCGTAGTTGATCTCGCTTGCATTTAGCATATGGCATAAGCCGTTAAACCACAAGGTTACCCCTAGTGGACGGTGATGAAAATCACAAGACTCACCAGCCGTTGATTCGAATCACCTTTCAAATTCGTACCATTTGGGTCCCCGGCAATGTTGCCAAAAATGCTTCTCCTTAGGTGTGGTCGTGTCTGAAATTGCTTCCCAAGCATAGGACATTCTATCGTGTAGTAACTCGGAAAATACCAAGGCCGTCTCCCCAGGGAAACAAGCAAAAATTTGAATGGTGATATGATTCAAAAGAAGCAAACTTTTTTGGATTTCAAAGTTGGTGATGATTGGTTAATACTAAGAAATAATATTAAGATAAATCAGCTAATCTTTGGACTTTATCCCATTGTGAAAAGGATTCTTGGCCTCATTTAAAACATAACCAAGATCGTAATCAACCAAGCTTTGACGAAAAATATTTAACCAAGTTTGAACTTTGGAAAATGTGTTTTGATGGTAAATGCAATTAATGAATGAATTTGCATCATGCTTATTGCAGGGACTCCAAGTATTACTCATGCGAAATTCAATTCTCAAAGTATTGCAGGACTCCAAGTATTACTCATGCGAAATTCAATTCTCAAAGGTTAACCGAGGATGTTAGGAAATAACTCATAAGTTCAAAATCAATTACGTCAATCAACAAAATAACACTAAGCATTGATACCCACCTTAGGATAAAAATCACCCACTCAGGATGAGAATTCATCCTCCCACTATGCCGCAAGTAGACAACTCGGGCATATCGCGTGTTGAATTTAAAGCAAATTTGAATGAGACATCAATTGAGTGGAAATAAATATTAAATCCAATTCTTTTTATCTAAAACAAAAACTAAATATTATTACCAGAGTAAAAATCGGAAGTGCTCTGTATTTGGGCTAGAAGAAAAACCCTAGAAGAAAAAGAGCTAGCAAAAACACTGAAGACCCGATATGAGACGTACAAGAAAATCCTCCCCGTCTCGGTTTTTAAGAAGAAATGGAAGGAGGGTGATTCGGCCAATCTCTCGAAGATCCTCCCCTTTCCCCTCTACGTCCATCACCCATTTAGAGAAAATCTCCGAAAAATATCTCCTATGTTTTGGGTAGTTGAAAATTCTAAATAAATTCCCCGTTCCTTGTCGTTTTTACTGATTGTGCCGGTACAAAGATGAGGATGAACTGGTAGAAGAGCTATGTGTTCACGGTGAAGAAGTAGAAGCAAAGATGAACCGATAGAAAGATGTTCTGATTGGACAGAACCTCGATGAACATGTACAAAAGATCAATGAACTGGTATATAAGCCCATTCTGTTCAAGGATGAACCGGCACAAGCTATGTTTTACTGCCTGGTGAATCGGTGCAAGTCCTGCTGGTACAATATGGCTTTCTCTGCCTTTTTGCCGCGGCGCCCCTTGTTCGATGTCTGGCTTCTCGAGCTCACTTCCTACGCACACACAAAGTATCCTGTTGAATCTAAAGTATCATTCTTACATCAGCTTACCTGCAAACACACAGTTTCCTCATAAAACGCAAACTCGACTAACACAAAACTTATAATGAACGAGCAAAGCTAAAGCGAAAGGTTTCAGACATAAAATTATGCAAAATTGGGTACACAACACACCCCCCCCCCCAACTTCTACTTTGGTAGTCTCTAGCACACAGAAAGCACAAAAATAAATTTTAATCACAAAAAACATTTTCGTAGTTGATCTCGCTTGCATTTAGCATATGCCATAAGCCGTTAAACCACAAGGTTACCCCTAGTGGACGGTGACGAAAATCACAAGACTCACTAGCCGTTGATTCGAATCACCTTTCAAATTCGTACCATTTGGGTCCCCGGCAATGTTGCCAAAAATGTTTCTCCTTAGGTATGGTCGTGTCTGAAATTGCTTCCCAAGCATAGGACATTCTATCGTGTAGTAACTCGGAAAATACCTAGGCCGTCTCCCCAGGGAAACAAGCAAAAATTTGAATGGTGATATGATTCAAAAGAAGCAAACTTCTTTGGATTTCAAAGTTGGTGATGATTGGTTAATACTAAGAAATAATATTAAGATAAATCAGCTAATCTTTGGACTTTATCCCATTGTGAAAAGGATTCTTGGCCTCATTTAAAACATAACCAAGATCGTAATCAACCAAGCTTTGACGAAAAATATTTAACCAAGTTTGAACTTTGGAAAATGTGTTTTGATGGTAAAAGCAATTAATGAATGAATTTGCATCATGCTTATTGCAGGGACTCCAAGTATTACTCATGCGAAATTCAATTCTCAAAGGTTAACCGAGGATGTTAGGAAATAACTCATAAGTTCAAAATCAATTACGTCAATCAACAAAATAACACTAAGCATTGATACCCACCTTAGGATAAAAATCACCCACTCAGGGATGAGAATTCATCCTCCCACTATGCCGCAAGTAGACAACTCGGGCATATCGCGTGTTGAATTTAAAGCAAATTTGAATGAGACATCAATTGAGTGGAAATAAATATTAAATCCAATTCTTTTTATCTAAAACAAAAACTAAATATTATTACCAGAGTAAAAATCGGAAGTGCTCTGTATTTGGGCTAGAAGAAAAACCCTAGAAGAAAAAGAGCTAGCAAAAACACTGAAGACCCGATATGAGACGTACAAGAAAATCCTCCCCGTCTCGGTTTTTAAGAAGAAATGGAAGGAGGGTGATTCGGCCAATCTCTCGAAGATCCTCCCCTTTCCCCTCTACGTCCATCACCCATTTAGAGAAAATCTCCGAAAAATATCTCCTATGTTTTGGGTAGTTGAAAATTCTAAATAAATTCCCCGTTCCTTGTCGTTTTTACTGATTGTGCCGGTACAAAGATGAGGATGAACTGGTAGAAGAGCTATGTGTTCACGGTGAAGAAGTAGAAGCAAAGATGAACCGATAGAAAGATGTTCTGATTGGACAGAACCTCGATGAACATGTACAAAAGATCAATGAACTGGTATATAAGCCCATTCTGTTCAAGGATGAACCGGCACAAGCTATGTTTTACTGCCTGGTGAATCGGTGCAAGTCCTGCTGGTACAATATGGCTTTCTCTGCCTTTTTGCCGCGGCGCCCCTTGTTCGATGTCTGGCTTCTCGAGCTCACTTCCTACGCACACACAAAGTATCCTGTTGAATCTAAAGTATCATTCTTACATCAGCTTACCTGCAAACACACAGTTTCCTCATAAAACGCAAACTCGACTAACACAAAACTTATAATGAACGAGCAAAGCTAAAGCGAAAGGTTTCAGACATAAAATTATGCAAAATTGGGTACACAACACACCCCCCCCCCAACTTCTACTTTGGTAGTCTCTAGCACACAGAAAGCACAAAAATAAATTTTAATCACAAAAAACATTTTCGTAGTTGATCTCGCTTGCATTTAGCATATGCCGTAAGCCGTTAAACCACAAGGTTACCCCTAGTGGACGGTGACGAAAATCACAAGACTCACTAGCCGTTGATTCGAATCACCTTTCAAATTCGTACCATTTGGGTCCCCGGCAATGTTGCCAAAAATGCTTCTCCTTAGGTATGGTCGTGTCTGAAATTGCTTCCCAAGCATAGGACATTCTATCGTGTAGTAACTCGGAAAATACCTAGGCCGTCTCCCCTGGGAAACAAGCAAAAATTTGAATGGTGATATGATTCAAAAGAAGCAAACTTCTTTGGATTTCAAAGTTGGTGATGATTGGTTAATACTAAGAAATAATATTAAGATAAATCAGCTAATCTTTGGACTTTATCCCATTGTGAAAAGGATTCTTGGCCTCATTTAAAACATAACCAAGATCGTAATCAACCAAGCTTTGACGAAAAATATTTAACCAAGTTTGAACTTTGGAAAATGTGTTTTGATGGTAAAAGCAATTAATGAATGAATTTTTATCATGCTTATTGCAGGGACTCCAAGTATTACTCATGCGAAATTCAATTCTCAAAGGTTAACCGAGGATGTTAGGAAATAACTCATAAGTTCAAAATCAATTACGTCAATCAACAAAATAACACTAAGCATTGATACCCACCTTAGGATAAAAATCACCCACTCAGGGATGAGAATTCATCCTCCCACTATGCCGCAAGTAGACAACTCGGGCATATCGCGTGTTGAATTTAAAGCAAATTTGAATGAGACATCAATTGAGTGGAAATAAATATTAAATCCAATTCTTTTTATCTAAAACAAAAACTAAATATTATTACCAGAGTAAAAATCGGAAGTGCTCTGTATTTGGGCTAGAAGAAAAACCCTAGAAGAAAAAGAGCTAGCAAAAACACTGAAGACCCGATATGAGACGTACAAGAAAATCCTCCCCGTCTCGGTTTTTAAGAAGAAATGGAAGGAGGGTGATTCGGCCAATCTCTCGAAGATCCTCCCCTTTCCCCTCTACGTCCATCACCCATTTAGAGAAAATCTCCGAAAAATATCTCCTATGTTTTGGGTAGTTGAAAATTCTAAATAAATTCCCCGTTCCTTGTCGTTTTTACTGATTGTGCCGGTACAAAGATGAGGATGAACTGGTAGAAGAGCTATGTGTTCACGGTGAAGAAGTAGAAGCAAAGATGAACCGATAGAAAGATGTTCTGATTGGACAGAACCTCGATGAACATGTACAAAAGATCAATGAACTGGTATATAAGCCCATTCTGTTCAAGGATGAACCGGCACAAGCTATGTTTTACTGCCTGGTGAATCGGTGCAAGTCCTGCTAGTACAATATGGCTTTCTCTGCCTTTTTGCCGCGGCGCCCCTTGTTCGATGTCTGGCTTCTCGAGCTCACTTCCTACGCACACACAAAGTATCCTGTTGAATCTAAAGTATCATTCTTACATCAGCTTACCTGCAAACACACAGTTTCCTCATAAAACGCAAACTCGACTAACACAAAACTTATAATGAACGAGCAAAGCTAAAGCGAAAGGTTTCAGACATAAAATTATGCAAAATTGGGTACACAACACACCCCCCCCCCCCCAACTTCTACTTTGGTAGTCTCTAGCACACAGAAAGCACAAAAATAAATTTTAATCACAAAAAACATTTTCGTAGTTGATCTCGCTTGCATTTAGCATATGCCATAAGCCGTTAAACCACAAGGTTACCCCTAGTGGACGGTGACGAAAATCACAAGACTCACTAGCCGTTGATTCGAATCACCTTTCAAATTCGTACCATTTGGGTCCCCGGCAATGTTGCCAAAAATGCTTCTCCTTAGGTATGGTCGTGTCTGAAATTGCTTCCCAAGCATAGGACATTCTATCGTGTAGTAACTCGGAAAATACCTAGGCCGTCTCCCCTGGGAAACAAGCAAAAATTTGAATGGTGATATGATTCAAAAGAAGCAAACTTCTTTGGATTTCAAAGTTGGTGATGATTGGTTAATACTAAGAAATAATATTAAGATAAATCAGCTAATCTTTGGACTTTATCCCATTGTGAAAAGGATTCTTGGCCTCATTTAAAACATAACCAAGATCGTAATCAACCAAGCTTTGACGAAAAATATTTAACCAAGTTTGAACTTTGGAAAATGTGTTTTGATGGTAAAAGCAATTAATGAATGAATTTTTATCATGCTTATTGCAGGGACTCCAAGTATTACTCATGCGAAATTCAATTCTCAAAGGTTAACCGAGGATGTTAGGAAATAACTCATAAGTTCAAAATCAATTACGTCAATCAACAAAATAACACTAAGCATTGATACCCACCTTAGGATAAAAATCACCCACTCAGGGATGAGAATTCATCCTCCCACTATGCCGCAAGTAGACAACTCGGGCATATCGCGTGTTGAATTTAAAGCAAATTTGAATGAGACATCAATTGAGTGGAAATAAATATTAAATCCAATTCTTTTTATCTAAAACAAAAACTAAATATTATTACCAGAGTAAAAATCGGAAGTGCTCTGTATTTGGGCTAGAAGAAAAACCCTAGAAGAAAAAGAGCTAGCAAAAACACTGAAGACCCGATATGAGACGTACAAGAAAATCCTCCCCGTCTCGGTTTTTAAGAAGAAATGGAAGGAGGGTGATTCGGCCAATCTCTCGAAGATCCTCCCCTTTCCCCTCTACGTCCATCACCCATTTAGAGAAAATCTCCGAAAAATATCTCCTATGTTTTGGGTAGTTGAAAATTCTAAATAAATTCCCCGTTCCTTGTCGTTTTTACTGATTGTGCCGGTACAAAGATGAGGATGAACTGGTAGAAGAGCTATGTGTTCACGGTGAAGAAGTAGAAGCAAAGATGAACCGATAGAAAGATGTTCTGATTGGACAGAACCTCGATGAACATGTACAAAAGATCAATGAACTGGTATATAAGCCCATTCTGTTCAAGGATGAACCGGCACAAGCTATGTTTTACTGCCTGGTGAATCGGTGCAAGTCCTGCTAGTACAATATGGCTTTCTCTGCCTTTTTGCCGCGGCGCCCCTTGTTCGATGTCTGGCTTCTCGAGCTCACTTCCTACGCACACACAAAGTATCCTGTTGAATCTAAAGTATCATTCTTACATCAGCTTACCTGCAAACACACAGTTTCCTCATAAAACGCAAACTCGACTAACACAAAACTTATAATGAACGAGCAAAGCTAAAGCGAAAGGTTTCAGACATAAAATTATGCAAAATTGGGTACACAACACACCCCCCCCCCCCAACTTCTACTTTGGTAGTCTCTAGCACACAGAAAGCACAAAAATAAATTTTAATCACAAAAAACATTTTCGTAGTTGATCTCGCTTGCATTTAGCATATGCCATAAGCCGTTAAACCACAAGGTTACCCCTAGTGGACGGTGACGAAAATCACAAGACTCACTAGCCGTTGATTCGAATCACCTTTCAAATTCGTACCATTTGGGTCCCCGGCAATGTTGCCAAAAATGCTTCTCCTTAGGTATGGTCGTGTCTGAAATTGCTTCCCAAGCATAGGACATTCTATCGTGTAGTAACTCGGAAAATACCTAGGCCGTCTCCCCTGGGAAACAAGCAAAAATTTGAATGGTGATATGATTCAAAAGAAGCAAACTTCTTTGGATTTCAAAGTTGGTGATGATTGGTTAATACTAAGAAATAATATTAAGATAAATCAGCTAATCTTTGGACTTTATCCCATTGTGAAAAGGATTCTTGGCCTCATTTAAAACATAACCAAGATCGTAATCAACCAAGCTTTGACGAAAAATATTTAACCAAGTTTGAACTTTGGAAAATGTGTTTTGATGGTAAAAGCAATTAATGAATGAATTTTTATCATGCTTATTGCAGGGACTCCAAGTATTACTCATGCGAAATTCAATTCTCAAAGGTTAACCGAGGATGTTAGGAAATAACTCATAAGTTCAAAATCAATTACGTCAATCAACAAAATAACACTAAGCATTGATACCCACCTTAGGATAAAAATCACCCACTCAGGGATGAGAATTCATCCTCCCACTATGCCGCAAGTAGACAACTCGGGCATATCGCGTGTTGAATTTAAAGCAAATTTGAATGAGACATCAATTGAGTGGAAATAAATATTAAATCCAATTCTTTTTATCTAAAACAAAAACTAAATATTATTACCAGAGTAAAAATCGGAAGTGCTCTGTATTTGGGCTAGAAGAAAAACCCTAGAAGAAAAAGAGCTAGCAAAAACACTGAAGACCCGATATGAGACGTACAAGAAAATCCTCCCCGTCTCGGTTTTTAAGAAGAAATGGAAGGAGGGTGATTCGGCCAATCTCTCGAAGATCCTCCCCTTTCCCCTCTACGTCCATCACCCATTTAGAGAAAATCTCCGAAAAATATCTCCTATGTTTTGGGTAGTTGAAAATTCTAAATAAATTCCCCGTTCCTTGTCGTTTTTACTGATTGTGCCGGTACAAAGATGAGGATGAACTGGTAGAAGAGCTATGTGTTCACGGTGAAGAAGTAGAAGCAAAGATGAACCGATAGAAAGATGTTCTGATTGGACAGAACCTCGATGAACATGTACAAAAGATCAATGAACTGGTATATAAGCCCATTCTGTTCAAGGATGAACCGGCACAAGCTATGTTTTACTGCCTGGTGAATCGGTGCAAGTCCTGCTGGTACAATATGGCTTTCTCTGCCTTTTTGCCGCGGCGCCCCTTGTTCGATGTCTGGCTTCTCGAGCTCACTTCCTACGCACACACAAAGTATCCTGTTGAATCTAAAGTATCATTCTTACATCAGCTTACCTGCAAACACACAGTTTCCTCATAAAACGCAAACTCGACTAACACAAAACTTATAATGAACGAGCAAAGCTAAAGCGAAAGGTTTCAGACATAAAATTATGCAAAATTGGGTACACAACACACCCCCCCCCCCAACTTCTACTTTGGTAGTCTCTAGCACACAGAAAGCACAAAAATAAATTTTAATCACAAAAAACATTTTCGTAGTTGATCTCGCTTGCATTTAGCATATGCCATAAGCCGTTAAACCACAAGGTTACCCCTAGTGGACGGTGACGAAAATCACAAGACTCACTAGCCGTTGATTCGAATCACCTTTCAAATTCGTACCATTTGGGTCCCCGGCAATGTTGCCAAAAATGCTTCTCCTTAGGTATGGTCGTGTCTGAAATTGCTTCCCAAGCATAGGACATTCTATCGTGTAGTAACTCGGAAAATACCTAGGCCGTCTCCCCTGGGAAACAAGCAAAAATTTGAATGGTGATATGATTCAAAAGAAGCAAACTTCTTTGGATTTCAAAGTTGGTGATGATTGGTTAATACTAAGAAATAATATTAAGATAAATCAGCTAATCTTTGGACTTTATCCCATTGTGAAAAGGATTCTTGGCCTCATTTAAAACATAACCAAGATCGTAATCAACCAAGTTTTGACGAAAAATATTTAACCAAGTTTGAACTTTGGAAAATGTGTTTTGATGGTAAAAGCAATTAATGAATGAATTTGCATCATGCTTATTGCAGGGACTCCAAGTATTACTCATGCGAAATTCAATTCTCAAAGGTTAACCGAGGATGTTAGGAAATAACTCATAAGTTCAAAATCAATTACGTCAATCAACAAAATAACACTAAGCATTGATACCCACCTTAGGATAAAAATCACCCACTCAGGGATGAGAATTCATCCTCCCACTATGCCGCAAGTAGACAACTCGGGCATATCGCGTGTTGAATTTAAAGCAAATTTGAATGAGACATCAATTGAGTGGAAATAAATATTAAATCCAATTCTTTTTATCTAAAACAAAAACTAAATATTATTACCAGAGTAAAAATCGGAAGTGCTCTGTATTTGGGCTAGAAGAAAAACCCTAGAAGAAAAAGAGCTAGCAAAAACACTGAAGACCCGATATGAGACGTACAAGAAAATCCTCCCCGTCTCGGTTTTTAAGAAGAAATGGAAGGAGGGTGATTCGGCCAATCTCTCGAAGATCCTCCCCTTTCCCCTCTACGTCCATCACCCATTTAGAGAAAATCTCCGAAAAATATCTCCTATGTTTTGGGTAGTTGAAAATTCTAAATAAATTCCCCGTTCCTTGTCGTTTTTACTGATTGTGCCGGTACAAAGATGAGGATGAACTGGTAGAAGAGCTATGTGTTCACGGTGAAGAAGTAGAAGCAAAGATGAACCGATAGAAAGATGTTCTGATTGGACAGAACCTCGATGAACATGTACAAAAGATCAATGAACTGGTATATAAGCCCATTCTGTTCAAGGATGAACCGGTACAAGCTATGTTTTACTGCCTGGTGAATCGGTGCAAGTCCTGCTGGTACAATATGGCTTTCTCTGCCTTTTTGCCGCGGCGCCCCTTGTTCGATGTCTGGCTTCTCGAGCTCACTTCCTACGCACCCACAAAGTATCCTGTTGAATCTAAAGTATCATTCTTACATCAGCTTACCTGCAAACACACAGTTTCCTCATAAAACGCAAACTCGACTAAAACAAAACTTATAATGAACGAGCAAAGCTAAAGCGAAAGGTTTCAGGCATAAAATTATGCAAAATTGGGTACACAACACACACACCCCCCCCCCCAACTTCTACTTTGGTAGTCTCTAGCACACAGAAAGCACAAAAATAAATTTTAATCACAAAAAACATTTTCGTAGTTGATCTCGCTTGCATTTAGCATATGCCATAAGCCGTTAAACCACAAGGTTACCCCTAGTGGACGGTGATGAAAATCACAAGACTCATCAGCCGTTGATTCGAATCACCTTTCAAATTCGTACCATTTGGGTCCCCGGCAATGTTGCCAAAAATGTTTCTCCTTAGGTATGGTCGTGTCTGAAATTGCTTCCCAAGCATAGGACATTCTATCGTGTAGTAACTCGGAAAATACCTAGGCCGTCTCCCCAGGGAAACAAGCAAAAATTTGAATGGTGATATGATTCAAAAGAAGCAAACTTCTTTGGATTTCAAAGTTGGTGATGATTGGTTAATACTAAGAAATAATATTAAGATAAATCAGCTAATCTTTGGACTTTATCCCATTGTGAAAAGGATTCTTGGCCTCATTTAAAACATAACCAAGATCGTAATCAACCAAGCTTTGACGAAAAATATTTAACCAAGTTTGAACTTTGGAAAATGTGTTTTGATGGTAAAAGCAATTAATGAATGAATTTGCATCATGCTTATTGCAGGGACTCCAAGTATTACTCATGCGAAATTCAATTCTCAAAGGTTAACCGAGGATGTTAGGAAATAACTCATAAGTTCAAAATCAATTACGTCAATCAACAAAATAACACTAAGCATTGATACCCACCTTAGGATAAAAATCACCCACTCAGGGATGAGAATTCATCCTCCCACTATGCCGCAAGTAGACAACTCGGGCATATCGCGTGTTGAATTTAAAGCAAATTTGAATGAGACATCAATTGAGTGGAAATAAATATTAAATCCAATTCTTTTTATCTAAAACAAAAACTAAATATTATTACCAGAGTAAAAATCGGAAGTGCTCTGTATTTGGGCTAGAAGAAAAACCCTAGAAGAAAAAGAGCTAGCAAAAACACTGAAGACCCGATATGAGACGTACAAGAAAATCCTCCCCGTCTCGGTTTTTAAGAAGAAATGGAAGGAGGGTGATTCGGCCAATCTCTCGAAGATCCTCCCCTTTCCCCTCTACGTCCATCACCCATTTAGAGAAAATCTCCGAAAAATATCTCCTATGTTTTGGGTAGTTGAAAATTCTAAATAAATTCCCCGTTCCTTGTCGTTTTTACTGATTGTGCCGGTACAAAGATGAGGATGAACTGGTAGAAGAGCTATGTGTTCACGGTGAAGAAGTAGAAGCAAAGATGAACCGATAGAAAGATGTTCTGATTGGACAGAACCTCGATGAACATGTACAAAAGATCAATGAACTGGTATATAAGCCCATTCTGTTCAAGGATGAACCGGTACAAGCTATGTTTTACTGCCTGGTGAATCGGTGCAAGTCCTGCTGGTACAATATGGCTTTCTCTGCCTTTTTGCCGCGGCGCCCCTTGTTCGATGTCTGGCTTCTCGAGCTCACTTCCTACGCACCCACAAAGTATCCTGTTGAATCTAAAGTATCATTCTTACATCAGCTTACCTGCAAACACACAGTTTCCTCATAAAACCCAAACTCGACTAAAACAAAACTTATAATGAACGAGCAAAGCTAAAGCGAAAGGTTTCAGACATAAAATTATGCAAAATTGGGTACACAACACACACACCCCCCCCCCCCAACTTCTACTTTGGTAGTCTCTAGCACACAGAAAGCACAAAAATAAATTTTAATCACAAAAAACATTTTCGTAGTTGATCTCGCTTGCATTTAGCATATGCCATAAGCCGTTAAACCACAAGGTTACCCCTAGTGGACGGTGATGAAAATCACAAGACTCATCAGCCGTTGATTCGAATCACCTTTCAAATTCGTACCATTTGGGTCCCCGGCAATGTTGCCAAAAATGTTTCTCCTTAGGTATGGTCGTGTCTGAAATTGCTTCCCAAGCATAGGACATTCTATCGTGTAGTAACTCGGAAAATACCTAGGCCGTCTCCCCAGGGAAACAAGCAAAAATTTGAATGGTGATATGATTCAAAAGAAGCAAACTTCTTTGGATTTCAAAGTTGGTGATGATTGGTTAATACTAAGAAATAATATTAAGATAAATCAGCTAATCTTTGGACTTTATCCCATTGTGAAAAGGATTCTTGGCCTCATTTAAAACATAACCAAGATCGTAATCAACCAAGCTTTGACGAAAAATATTTAACCAAGTTTGAACTTTGGAAAATGTGTTTTGATGGTAAAAGCAATTAATGAATGAATTTGCATCATGCTTATTGCAGGGACTCCAAGTATTACTCATGCGAAATTCAATTCTCAAAGGTTAACCGAGGATGTTAGGAAATAACTCATAAGTTCAAAATCAATTACGTCAATCAACAAAATAACACTAAGCATTGATACCCACCTTAGGATAAAAATCACCCACTCAGGGATGAGAATTCATCCTCCCACTATGCCGCAAGTAGACAACTCGGGCATATCGCGTGTTGAATTTAAAGCAAATTTGAATGAGACATCAATTGAGTGGAAATAAATATTAAATCCAATTCTTTTTATCTAAAACAAAAACTAAATATTATTACCAGAGTAAAAATCGGAAGTGCTCTGTATTTGGGCTAGAAGAAAAACCCTAGAAGAAAAAGAGCTAGCAAAAACACTGAAGACCCGATATGAGACGTACAAGAAAATCCTCCCCGTCTCGGTTTTTAAGAAGAAATGGAAGGAGGGTGATTCGGCCAATCTCTCGAAGATCCTCCCCTTTCCCCTCTACGTCCATCACCCATTTAGAGAAAATCTCCGAAAAATATCTCCTATGTTTTGGGTAGTTGAAAATTCTAAATAAATTCCCCGTTCCTTGTCGTTTTTACTGATTGTGCCGGTACAAAGATGAGGATGAACTGGTAGAAGAGCTATGTGTTCACGGTGAAGAAGTAGAAGCAAAGATGAACCGATAGAAAGATGTTCTGATTGGACAGAACCTCGATGAACATGTACAAAAGATCAATGAACTGGTATATAAGCCCATTCTGTTCAAGGATGAACCGGTACAAGCTATGTTTTACTGCCTGGTGAATCGGTGCAAGTCCTGCTGGTACAATATGGCTTTCTCTGCCTTTTTGCCGCGGCGCCCCTTGTTCGATGTCTGGCTTCTCGAGCTCACGTCCTACGCACCCACAAAGTATCCTGTTGAATCTAAAGTATCATTCTTACATCAGCTTACCTGTAAACACACAGTTTCCTCATAAAACCCAAACTCGACTAAAACAAAACTTATAATGAACGAGCAAAGCTAAAGCGAAAGGTTTCAGACATAAAATTATGCAAAATTGGGTACACAACACACACACCCCCCCCCCCAACTTCTACTTTGGTAGTCTCTAGCACACAGAAAGCACAAAAATAAATTTTAATCACAAAAAACATTTTCGTAGTTGATCTCGCTTGCATTTAGCATATGCCATAAGCCGTTAAACCACAAGGTTACCCCTAGTGGACGGTGATGAAAATCACAAGACTCATCAGCCGTTGATTCGAATCACCTTTCAAATTCGTACCATTTGGGTCCCCGGCAATGTTGCCAAAAATGTTTCTCCTTAGGTATGGTCGTGTCTGAAATTGCTTCCCAAGCATAGGACATTCTATCGTGTAGTAACTCGGAAAATACCTAGGCCGTCTCCCCAGGGAAACAAGCAAAAATTTGAATGGTGATATGATTCAAAAGAAGCAAACTTCTTTGGATTTCAAAGTTGGTGATGATTGGTTAATACTAAGAAATAATATTAAGATAAATCAGCTAATCTTTGGACTTTATCCCATTGTGAAAAGGATTCTTGGCCTCATTTAAAACATAACCAAGATCGTAATCAACCAAGCTTTGACGAAAAATATTTAACCAAGTTTGAACTTTGGAAAATGTGTTTTGATGGTAAAAGCAATTAATGAATGAATTTGCATCATGCTTATTGCAGGGACTCCAAGTATTACTCATGCGAAATTCAATTCTCAAAGGTTAACCGAGGATGTTAGGAAATAACTCATAAGTTCAAAATCAATTACGTCAATCAACAAAATAACACTAAGCATTGATACCCACCTTAGGATAAAAATCACCCACTCAGGGATGAGAATTCATCCTCCCACTATGCCGCAAGTAGACAACTCGGGCATATCGCGTGTTGAATTTAAAGCAAATTTGAATGAGACATCAATTGAGTGGAAATAAATATTAAATCCAATTCTTTTTATCTAAAACAAAAACTAAATATTATTACCAGAGTAAAAATCGGAAGTGCTCTGTATTTGGGCTAGAAGAAAAACCCTAGAAGAAAAAGAGCTAGCAAAAACACTGAAGACCCGATATGAGACGTACAAGAAAATCCTCCCCGTCTCGGTTTTTAAGAAGAAATGGAAGGAGGGTGATTCGGCCAATCTCTCGAAGATCCTCCCCTTTCCCCTCTACGTCCATCACCCATTTAGAGAAAATCTCCGAAAAATATCTCCTATGTTTTGGGTAGTTGAAAATTCTAAATAAATTCCCCGTTCCTTGTCGTTTTTACTGATTGTGCCGGTACAAAGATGAGGATGAACTGGTAGAAGAGCTATGTGTTCACGGTGAAGAAGTAGAAGCAAAGATGAACCGATAGAAAGATGTTCTGATTGGACAGAACCTCGATGAACATGTACAAAAGATCAATGAACTGGTATATAAGCCCATTCTGTTCAAGGATGAACCGGTACAAGCTATGTTTTACTGCCTGGTGAATCGGTGCAAGTCCTGCTGGTACAATATGGCTTTCTCTGCCTTTTTGCCGCGGCGCCCCTTGTTCGATGTCTGGCTTCTCGAGCTCACGTCCTACGCACCCACAAAGTATCCTGTTGAATCTAAAGTATCATTCTTACATCAGCTTACCTGTAAACACACAGTTTCCTCATAAAACCCAAACTCGACTAAAACAAAACTTATAATGAACGAGCAAAGCTAAAGCGAAAGGTTTCAGACATAAAATTATGCAAAATTGGGTACACAACACACACACCCCCCCCCCCAACTTCTACTTTGGTAGTCTCTAGCACACAGAAAGCACAAAAATAAATTTTAATCACAAAAAACATTTTCGTAGTTGATCTCGCTTGCATTTAGCATATGCCATAAGCCGTTAAACCACAAGGTTACCCCTAGTGGACGGTGATGAAAATCACAAGACTCATCAGCCGTTGATTCGAATCACCTTTCAAATTCGTACCATTTGGGTCCCCGGCAATGTTGCCAAAAATGTTTCTCCTTAGGTATGGTCGTGTCTGAAATTGCTTCCCAAGCATAGGACATTCTATCGTGTAGTAACTCGGAAAATACCTAGGCCGTCTCCCCAGGGAAACAAGCAAAAATTTGAATGGTGATATGATTCAAAAGAAGCAAACTTCTTTGGATTTCAAAGTTGGTGATGATTGGTTAATACTAAGAAATAATATTAAGATAAATCAGCTAATCTTTGGACTTTATCCCATTGTGAAAAGGATTCTTGGCCTCATTTAAAACATAACCAAGATCGTAATCAACCAAGCTTTGACGAAAAATATTTAACCAAGTTTGAACTTTGGAAAATGTGTTTTGATGGTAAAAGCAATTAATGAATGAATTTGCATCATGCTTATTGCAGGGACTCCAAGTATTACTCATGCGAAATTCAATTCTCAAAGGTTAACCGAGGATGTTAGGAAATAACTCATAAGTTCAAAATCAATTACGTCAATCAACAAAATAACACTAAGCATTGATACCCACCTTAGGATAAAAATCACCCACTCAGGGATGAGAATTCATCCTCCCACTATGCCGCAAGTAGACAACTCGGGCATATCGCGTGTTGAATTTAAAGCAAATTTGAATGAGACATCAATTGAGTGGAAATAAATATTAAATCCAATTCTTTTTATCTAAAACAAAAACTAAATATTATTACCAGAGTAAAAATCGGAAGTGCTCTGTATTTGGGCTAGAAGAAAAACCCTAGAAGAAAAAGAGCTAGCAAAAACACTGAAGACCCGATATGAGACGTACAAGAAAATCCTCCCCGTCTCGGTTTTTAAGAAGAAATGGAAGGAGGGTGATTCGGCCAATCTCTCGAAGATCCTCCCCTTTCCCCTCTACGTCCATCACCCATTTAGAGAAAATCTCCGAAAAATATCTCCTATGTTTTGGGTAGTTGAAAATTCTAAATAAATTCCCCGTTCCTTGTCGTTTTTACTGATTGTGCCGGTACAAAGATGAGGATGAACTGGTAGAAGAGCTATGTGTTCACGGTGAAGAAGTAGAAGCAAAGATGAACCGATAGAAAGATGTTCTGATTGGACAGAACCTCGATGAACATGTACAAAAGATCAATGAACTGGTATATAAGCCCATTCTGTTCAAGGATGAACCGGTACAAGCTATGTTTTACTGCCTGGTGAATCGGTGCAAGTCCTGCTGGTACAATATGGCTTTCTCTGCCTTTTTGCCGCGGCGCCCCTTGTTCGATGTCTGGCTTCTCGAGCTCACGTCCTACGCACCCACAAAGTATCCTGTTGAATCTAAAGTATCATTCTTACATCAGCTTACCTGTAAACACACAGTTTCCTCATAAAACCCAAACTCGACTAAAACAAAACTTATAATGAACGAGCAAAGCTAAAGCGAAAGGTTTCAGACATAAAATTATGCAAAATTGGGTACACAACACACACACCCCCCCCCCCAACTTCTACTTTGGTAGTCTCTAGCACACAGAAAGCACAAAAATAAATTTTAATCACAAAAAACATTTTCGTAGTTGATCTCGCTTGCATTTAGCATATGCCATAAGCCGTTAAACCACAAGGTTACCCCTAGTGGACGGTGATGAAAATCACAAGACTCATCAGCCGTTGATTCGAATCACCTTTCAAATTCGTACCATTTGGGTCCCCGGCAATGTTGCCAAAAATGTTTCTCCTTAGGTATGGTCGTGTCTGAAATTGCTTCCCAAGCATAGGACATTCTATCGTGTAGTAACTCGGAAAATACCTAGGCCGTCTCCCCAGGGAAACAAGCAAAAATTTGAATGGTGATATGATTCAAAAGAAGCAAACTTCTTTGGATTTCAAAGTTGGTGATGATTGGTTAATACTAAGAAATAATATTAAGATAAATCAGCTAATCTTTGGACTTTATCCCATTGTGAAAAGGATTCTTGGCCTCATTTAAAACATAACCAAGATCGTAATCAACCAAGCTTTGACGAAAAATATTTAACCAAGTTTGAACTTTGGAAAATGTGTTTTGATGGTAAAAGCAATTAATGAATGAATTTGCATCATGCTTATTGCAGGGACTCCAAGTATTACTCATGCGAAATTCAATTCTCAAAGGTTAACCGAGGATGTTAGGAAATAACTCATAAGTTCAAAATCAATTACGTCAATCAACAAAATAACACTAAGCATTGATACCCACCTTAGGATAAAAATCACCCACTCAGGGATGAGAATTCATCCTCCCACTATGCCGCAAGTAGACAACTCGGGCATATCGCGTGTTGAATTTAAAGCAAATTTGAATGAGACATCAATTGAGTGGAAATAAATATTAAATCCAATTCTTTTTATCTAAAACAAAAACTAAATATTATTACCAGAGTAAAAATCGGAAGTGCTCTGTATTTGGGCTAGAAGAAAAACCCTAGAAGAAAAAGAGCTAGCAAAAACACTGAAGACCCGATATGAGACGTACAAGAAAATCCTCCCCGTCTCGGTTTTTAAGAAGAAATGGAAGGAGGGTGATTCGGCCAATCTCTCGAAGATCCTCCCCTTTCCCCTCTACGTCCATCACCCATTTAGAGAAAATCTCCGAAAAATATCTCCTATGTTTTGGGTAGTTGAAAATTCTAAATAAATTCCCCGTTCCTTGTCGTTTTTACTGATTGTGCCGGTACAAAGATGAGGATGAACTGGTAGAAGAGCTATGTGTTCACGGTGAAGAAGTAGAAGCAAAGATGAACCGATAGAAAGATGTTCTGATTGGACAGAACCTCGATGAACATGTACAAAAGATCAATGAACTGGTATATAAGCCCATTCTGTTCAAGGATGAACCGGTACAAGCTATGTTTTACTGCCTGGTGAATCGGTGCAAGTCCTGCTGGTACAATATGGCTTTCTCTGCCTTTTTGCCGCGGCGCCCCTTGTTCGATGTCTGGCTTCTCGAGCTCACTTCCTACGCACCCACAAAGTATCCTGTTGAATCTAAAGTATCATTCTTACATCAGCTTACCTGCAAACACACAGTTTCCTCATAAAACCCAAACTCGACTAAAACAAAACTTATAATGAACGAGCAAAGCTAAAGCGAAAGGTTTCAGACATAAAATTATGCAAAATTGGGTACACAACACACACACCCCCCCCCCCCCAACTTCTACTTTGGTAGTCTCTAGCACACAGAAAGCACAAAAATAAATTTTAATCACAAAAAACATTTTCGTAGTTGATCTCGCTTGCATTTAGCATATGCCATAAGCCGTTAAACCACAAGGTTACCCCTAGTGGACGGTGATGAAAATCACAAGACTCATCAGCCGTTGATTCGAATCACCTTTCAAATTCGTACCATTTGGGTCCCCGGCAATGTTGCCAAAAATGTTTCTCCTTAGGTATGGTCGTGTCTGAAATTGCTTCCCAAGCATAGGACATTCTATCGTGTAGTAACTCGGAAAATACCTAGGCCGTCTCCCCAGGGAAACAAGCAAAAATTTGAATGGTGATATGATTCAAAAGAAGCAAACTTCTTTGGATTTCAAAGTTGGTGATGATTGGTTAATACTAAGAAATAATATTAAGATAAATCAGCTAATCTTTGGACTTTATCCCATTGTGAAAAGGATTCTTGGCCTCATTTAAAACATAACCAAGATCGTAATCAACCAAGCTTTGACGAAAAATATTTAACCAAGTTTGAACTTTGGAAAATGTGTTTTGATGGTAAAAGCAATTAATGAATGAATTTGCATCATGCTTATTGCAGGGACTCCAAGTATTACTCATGCGAAATTCAATTCTCAAAGGTTAACCGAGGATGTTAGGAAATAACTCATAAGTTCAAAATCAATTACGTCAATCAACAAAATAACACTAAGCATTGATACCCACCTTAGGATAAAAATCACCCACTCAGGGATGAGAATTCATCCTCCCACTATGCCGCAAGTAGACAACTCGGGCATATCGCGTGTTGAATTTAAAGCAAATTTGAATGAGACATCAATTGAGTGGAAATAAATATTAAATCCAATTCTTTTTATCTAAAACAAAAACTAAATATTATTACCAGAGTAAAAATCGGAAGTGCTCTGTATTTGGGCTAGAAGAAAAACCCTAGAAGAAAAAGAGCTAGCAAAAACACTGAAGACCCGATATGAGACGTACAAGAAAATCCTCCCCGTCTCGGTTTTTAAGAAGAAATGGAAGGAGGGTGATTCGGCCAATCTCTCGAAGATCCTCCCCTTTCCCCTCTACGTCCATCACCCATTTAGAGAAAATCTCCGAAAAATATCTCCTATGTTTTGGGTAGTTGAAAATTCTAAATAAATTCCCCGTTCCTTGTCGTTTTTACTGATTGTGCCGGTACAAAGATGAGGATGAACTGGTAGAAGAGCTATGTGTTCACGGTGAAGAAGTAGAAGCAAAGATGAACCGATAGAAAGATGTTCTGATTGGACAGAACCTCGATGAACATGTACAAAAGATCAATGAACTGGTATATAAGCCCATTCTGTTCAAGGATGAACCGGTACAAGCTATGTTTTACTGCCTGGTGAATCGGTGCAAGTCCTGCTGGTACAATATGGCTTTCTCTGCCTTTTTGCCGCGGCGCCCCTTGTTCGATGTCTGGCTTCTCGAGCTCACTTCCTACGCACCCACAAAGTATCCTGTTGAATCTAAAGTATCATTCTTACATCAGCTTACCTGCAAACACACAGTTTCCTCATAAAACCCAAACTCGACTAAAACAAAACTTATAATGAACGAGCAAAGCTAAAGCGAAAGGTTTCAGACATAAAATTATGCAAAATTGGGTACACAACACACACACCCCCCCCCCCCAACTTCTACTTTGGTAGTCTCTAGCACACAGAAAGCACAAAAATAAATTTTAATCACAAAAAACATTTTCGTAGTTGATCTCGCTTGCATTTAGCATATGCCATAAGCCGTTAAACCACAAGGTTACCCCTAGTGGACGGTGATGAAAATCACAAGACTCATCAGCCGTTGATTCGAATCACCTTTCAAATTCGTACCATTTGGGTCCCCGGCAATGTTGCCAAAAATGTTTCTCCTTAGGTATGGTCGTGTCTGAAATTGCTTCCCAAGCATAGGACATTCTATCGTGTAGTAACTCGGAAAATACCTAGGCCGTCTCCCCAGGGAAACAAGCAAAAATTTGAATGGTGATATGATTCAAAAGAAGCAAACTTCTTTGGATTTCAAAGTTGGTGATGATTGGTTAATACTAAGAAATAATATTAAGATAAATCAGCTAATCTTTGGACTTTATCCCATTGTGAAAAGGATTCTTGGCCTCATTTAAAACATAACCAAGATCGTAATCAACCAAGCTTTGACGAAAAATATTTAACCAAGTTTGAACTTTGGAAAATGTGTTTTGATGGTAAAAGCAATTAATGAATGAATTTGCATCATGCTTATTGCAGGGACTCCAAGTATTACTCATGCGAAATTCAATTCTCAAAGGTTAACCGAGGATGTTAGGAAATAACTCATAAGTTCAAAATCAATTACGTCAATCAACAAAATAACACTAAGCATTGATACCCACCTTAGGATAAAAATCACCCACTCAGGGATGAGAATTCATCCTCCCACTATGCCGCAAGTAGACAACTCGGGCATATCGCGTGTTGAATTTAAAGCAAATTTGAATGAGACATCAATTGAGTGGAAATAAATATTAAATCCAATTCTTTTTATCTAAAACAAAAACTAAATATTATTACCAGAGTAAAAATCGGAAGTGCTCTGTATTTGGGCTAGAAGAAAAACCCTAGAAGAAAAAGAGCTAGCAAAAACACTGAAGACCCGATATGAGACGTACAAGAAAATCCTCCCCGTCTCGGTTTTTAAGAAGAAATGGAAGGAGGGTGATTCGGCCAATCTCTCGAAGATCCTCCCCTTTCCCCTCTACGTCCATCACCCGTTTAGAGAAAATCTCCGAAAAATATCTCCTATGTTTTGGGTAGTTGAAAATTCTAAATAAATTCCCCGTTCCTTGTCGTTTTTACTGATTGTGCCGGTACAAAGATGAGGATGAACTGGTAGAAGAGCTATGTGTTCGCGGTGAAGAAGTAGAAGCAAAGATGAACCGATAGAAAGATGTTCTGATTGGACAGAATCTCGATGAACATGTACAAAAGATCAATGAACTGGTATAAGCCCATTCTGTTCAAGGATGAACCGGCACAAGCTATGTTTTACTGCCTGGTGAATCGGTGCAAGTCCTGCTGGTACAATATGGCTTTCTCTGCCTTTTTGCCGCGGCGCCCCTTGTTCGATGTCTGGCTTCTCGAGCTCACTTCCTACGCACACACAAAGTATCTTGTTGAATCTAAAGTATCATTCTTACATCAGCTTACCTGCAAACACACAGTTTCCTCATAAAACGCAAACTCGACTAAAACAAAACTTATAATGAACGAGCAAAGCTAAAGCGAAAGGTTTCAGACATAAAATTATGCAAAATTGGGTACACAACACCCCCCCCCCCAACTTCTACTTTGGTAGTCTCTAGCACACAGAAAGCACAAAAATAAATTTTAATCACAAAAAACATTTTCGTAGTTGATCTCGCTTGCATTTAGCATATGCCATAAGCCGTTAAACCACAAGGTTACCCCTAGTGGACGGTGATGAAAATCATAAGACTCACCAGCCGTTGATTCGAATCACCTTTCAAATTCGTACCATTTGGGTCCCCGGCAATGTTGCCAAAAATGCTTCTCCTTAGGTATGGTCGTGTCTGAAATTGCTTCCCAAGCATAGGACATTCTATCGTGTAGTAACTCGGAAAATACCTAGGCCGTCTCCCCAGGGAAACAAGCAAAAATTTGAATGGTGATATGATTCAAAAGAAGCAAACTTCTTTGGATTTCAAAGTTGGTGATGATTGGTTAATACTAAGAAATAATATTAAGATAAATCAGCTAATCTTTGGACTTTATCCCATTGTGAAAAGGATTCTTGGCCTCATTTAAAACATAACCAAGATCGTAATCAACCAAGCTTTGACGAAAAATATTTAACCAAGTTTGAACTTTGGAAAATGTGTTTTGATGGTAAAAGCAATTAATGAATGAATTTGCATCATGCTTATTGCAGGGACTCCAAGTATTACTCATGCGAAATTCAATTCTCAAAGGTTAACCGAGGATGTTAGGAAATGACTCATAAGTTCAAAATCAATTACGTCAATCAACAAAATAACACTAAGCATTGATACCCACCTTAGGATAAAAATCACCCACTCAGGGATGAGAATTCATCCTCCCACTATGCCGCAAGTAGACAACTCGGGCATATCGCGTGTTGAATTTAAAGCAAATTTGAATGAGACATCAATTGAGTGGAAATAAATATTAAATCCAATTCTTTTTATCTAAAACAAAAACTAAATATTATTACCAGAGTAAAAATCGGAAGTGCTCTGTATTTGGGCTAGAAGAAAAACCCTAGAAGAAAAAGAGCTAGCAAAAACACTGAAGACCCGATATGAGACGTACAAGAAAATCCTCCCCGTCTCGGTTTTTAAGAAGAAATGGAAGGAGGGTGATTCGGCCAATCTCTCGAAGATCCTCCCCTTTCCCCTCTACGTCCATCACCCGTTTAGAGAAAATCTCCGAAAAATATCTCCTATGTTTTGGGTAGTTGAAAATTCTAAATAAATTCCCCGTTCCTTGTCGTTTTTACTGATTGTGCCGGTACAAAGATGAGGATGAACTGGTAGAAGAGCTATGTGTTCGCGGTGAAGAAGTAGAAGCAAAGATGAACCGGTAGAAAGATGTTCTGATTGGACAGAACCTCGATGAACATGTACAAAAGATCAATGAACTGGTATAAGCCCATTCTGTTCAAGGATGAACCGGCACAAGCTATGTTTTACTGCCTGGTGAATCGGTGCAAGTCCTGCTGGTACAATATGGCTTTCTCTGCCTTTTTGCCGCGGCGCCCCTTGTTCGATGTCTGGCTTCTCGAGCTCACTTCCAACGCACACACAAAGTATCTTGTTGAATCTAAAGTATCATTCTTACATCAGCTTACCTGCAAACACACAGTTTCCTCATAAAACGCAAACTCGACTAAAACAAAACTTATAATGAACGAGCAAAGCTAAAGCGAAAGGTTTCAGACATAAAATTATGCAAAATTGGGTACACAACACCCCCCCCCCCCAACTTCTACTTTGGTAGTCTCTAGCACACAGAAAGCACAAAAATAAATTTTAATCACAAAAAACATTTTCGTAGTTGATCTCGCTTGCATTTAGCATATGCCATAAGCCGTTAAACCACAAGGTTACCCCTAGTGGACGGTGATGAAAATCACAAGACTCACCAGCCGTTGATTCGAATCACCTTTCAAATTCGTACCATTTGGGTCCCCGGCAATGTTGCCAAAAATGCTTCTCCTTAGGTATGGTCGTGTCTGAAATTGCTTCCCAAGCATAGGACATTCTATCGTGTAGTAACTCGGAAAATACCTAGGCCGTCTCCCCAGGGAAACAAGCAAAAATTTGAATGGTGATATGATTCAAAAGAAGCAAACTTCTTTGGATTTCAAAGTTGGTGATGATTGGTTAATACTAAGAAATAATATTAAGATAAATCAGCTAATCTTTGGACTTTATCCCATTGTGAAAAGGATTCTTGGCCTCATTTAAAACATAACCAAGATCGTAATCAACCAAGTTTTGACGAAAAATATTTAACCAAGTTTGAACTTTGGAAAATGTGTTTTGATGGTAAAAGCAATTAATGAATGAATTTGCATCATGCTTATTGCAGGGACTCCAAGTATTACTCATGCGAAATTCAATTCTCAAAGGTTAACCGAGGATGTTAGGAAATAACTCATAAGTTCAAAATCAATTACGTCAATCAACAAAATAACACTAAGCATTGATACCCACCTTAGGATAAAAATCACCCACTCAGGGATGAGAATTCATCCTCCCACTATGCCGCAAGTAGACAACTCGGGCATATCGCGTGTTGAATTTAAAGCAAATTTGAATGAGACATCAATTGAGTGGAAATAAATATTAAATCCAATTCTTTTTATCTAAAACAAAAACTAAATATTATTACCAGAGTAAAAATCGGAAGTGCTCTGTATTTGGGCTAGAAGAAAAACCCTAGAAGAAAAAGAGCTAGCAAAAACACTGAAGACCCGATATGAGACGTACAAGAAAATCCTCCCCGTCTCGGTTTTTAAGAAGAAATGGAAGGAGGGTGATTCGGCCAATCTCTCGAAGATCCTCCCCTTTCCCCTCTACGTCCATCACCCATTTAGAGAAAATCTCCGAAAAATATCTCCTATGTTTTGGGTAGTTGAAAATTCTAAATAAATTCCCCGTTCCTTGTCGTTTTTACTGATTGTGCCGGTACAAAGATGAGGATGAACTGGTAGAAGAGCTATGTGTTCACGGTGAAGAAGTAGAAGCAAAGATGAACCGATAGAAAGATGTTCTGATTGGACAGAACCTCGATGAACATGTACAAAAGATCAATGAACTGGTATATAAGCCCATTCTGTTCAAGGATGAACCGGTACAAGCTATGTTTTACTGCCTGGTGAATCCGTGCAAGTCCTGCTGGTACAATATGGCTTTCTCTGCCTTTTTGCCGCGGCGCCCCTTGTTCGATGTCTGGCTTCTCGAGCTCACTTCCTACGCACCCACAAAGTATCCTGTTGAATCAAAAGTATCATTCTTACATCAGCTTACCTGCAAACACACAGTTTCCTCATAAAACCCAAACTCGACTAAAACAAAACTTATAATGAACGAGCAAAGCTAAAGCGAAAGGTTTCAGACATAAAATTATGCAAAATTGGGTACACAACACACACCCCCCCCCCCAACTTCTACTTTGGTAGTCTCTAGCACACAGAAAGCACAAAAATAAATTTTAATCACAAAAAAAATTTTCGTAGTTGATCTCGCTTGCATTTAGCATATGCCATAAGCCGTTAAACCACAAGGTTACCCCTAGTGGACGGTGATGAAAATCACAAGACTCACCAGCCGTTGATTCGAATCACCTTTCAAATTCGTACCATTTGGGTCCCCGGCAATGTTGCCAAAAATGCTTCTCCTTAGGTATGGTCGTGTCTGAAATTGCTTCCCAAGCATAGGACATTCTATCGTGTAGTAACTCGGAAAATACCTAGGCCGTCTCCCCAGGGAAACAAGCAAAAATTTGAATGGTGATATGATTCAAAAGAAGCAAACTTCTTTGGATTTCAAAGTTGGTGATGATTGGTTAATACTAAGAAATAATATTAAGATAAATCAGCTAATCTTTGGACTTTATCCCATTGTGAAAAGGATTCTTGGCCTCATTTAAAACATAACCAAGATCGTAATCAACCAAGCTTTGACGAAAAATATTTAACCAAGTTTGAACTTTGGAAAATGTGTTTTGATGGTAAAAGCAATTAATGAATGAATTTGCATCATGCTTATTGCAGGGACTCCAAGTATTACTCATGCGAAATTCAATTCTCAAAGGTTAACCGAGGATGTTAGGAAATGACTCATAAGTTCAAAATCAATTACGTCAATCAACAAAATAACACTAAGCATTGATACCCACCTTAGGATAAAAATCACCCACTCAGGGATGAGAATTCATCCTCCCACTATGCCGCAAGTAGACAACTCGGGCATATCGCGTGTTGAATTTAAAGCAAATTTGAATGAGACATCAATTGAGTGGAAATAAATATTAAATCCAATTCTTTTTATCTAAAACAAAAACTAAATATTATTACCAGAGTAAAAATCGGAAGTGCTCTGTATTTGGGCTAGAAGAAAAACCCTAGAAGAAAAAGAGCTAGCAAAAAAACTGAAGACCCGATATGAGACGTACAAGAAAATCCTCCCCGTCTCGGTTTTTAAGAAGAAATGGAAGGAGGGTGATTCGGCCAATCTCTTGAAGATCCTCCCCTTTCCCCTCTACGTCCATCACCCGTTTAGAGAAAATCTCCGAAAAATATCTCCTATGTTTTGGGTAGTTGAAAATTCTAAATAAATTCCCCGTTCCTTGTCGTTTTTACTGATTGTGCCGGTACAAAGATGAGGATGAACTGGTAGAAGAGCTATGTGTTCGCGGTGAAGAAGTAGAAGCAAAGATGAACCGATAGAAAGATGTTCTGATTGGACAGAACCTCGATGAACATGTACAAAAGATCAATGAACTGGTATAAGCCCATTCTGTTCAAGGATGAACCGGCACAAGCTATGTTTTACTGCCTGGTGAATCGGTGCAAGTCCTGCTGGTACAATATGGCTTTCTCTGCCTTTTTGCCGCGGCGACCCTTGTTCGATGTCTGGCTTCTCGAGCTCACTTCCTACGCACACACAAAGTATCCTGTTGAATCTAAAGTATCATTCTTACATCAGCTTACCTGCAAACACACAGTTTCCTCATAAAACGCAAACTCGACTAACACAAAACTTATAATGAACGAGCAAAGCTAAAGGGAAAGGTTTCAGACATAAAATTATGCAAAATTGGGTACACAACACACCCCCCCCCCCCCAACTTCTACTTTGGTAGTCTCTAGCACACAGAAAGCACAAAAATAAATTTTAATCACAAAAAACATTTTCGTAGTTGATCTCGCTTGCATTTAGCATATGCCATAAGCCGTTAAACCACAAGGTTACCCCTAGTGGACGGTGATGAAAATCACAAGACTCATCAGCCGTTGATTCGAATCACCTTTCAAATTCGTACCATTTGGGTCCCCGACAATGTTGCCAAAAATGCTTCTCCTTAGGTATGGTCGTGTCTGAAATTGCTTCCCAAGCATAGGACATTCTATCGTGTAGTAACTCGGAAAATACCTAGGCCGTCTCCCCTGGGAAACAAGCAAAAATTTGAATGGTGATATGATTCAAAAGAAGCAAACTTCTTTGGATTTCAAAGTTGGTGATGATTGGTTAATACTAAGAAATAATATTAAGATAAATCAGCTAATCTTTGGACTTTATCCCATTGTGAAAAGGATTCTTGGCCTCATTTAAAACATAACCAAGATCGTAATCAACCAAGCTTTGACGAAAAATATTTAACCAAGTTTGAACTTTGGAAAATGTGTTTTGATGGTAAAAGCAATTAATGAATGAATTTTTATCATGCTTATTGCAGGGACTCCAAGTATTACTCATGCGAAATTCAATTCCCAAAGGTTAACCGAGGATGTTAGGAAATAACTCATAAGTTCAAAATCAATTACGTCAATCAACAAAATAACACTAAGCATTGATACCCATCTTAGGATAAAAATCACCCACTCAGGGATGAGAATTCATCCTCCCACTATGCCGCAAGTAGACAACTCGGGCATATCGCGTGTTGAATTTAAAGCAAATTTGAATGAGACATCAATTGAGTGGAAATAAATATTAAATCCAATTCTTTTTATCTAAAAAAAAAACTAAATATTATTACCAGAGTAAAAATCGGAAGTGCTCTGTATTTGGGCTAGAAGAAAAACCCTAGAAGAAAGAGAGCTAGCAAAAACACTGAAGACCCGATATGAGACGTACAAGAAAATCCTCCCCGTCTCGGTTTTTAAGAAGAAATGGAAGGAGGGTGATTCGGCCAATCTCTCGAAGATCCTCCCCTTTCCCCTCTACGTCCATCACCCATTTAGAGAAAATCTCCGAAAAATATCTCCTATGTTTTGGGTAGTTGAAAATTCTAAATAAATTCCCCGTTCCTTGTCGTTTTTACTGATTGTGCCGGTACAAAGATGAGGATGAACTGGTAGAAGAGCTATGTGTTCGCGGTGAAGAAGTAGAAGCAAAGATGAACCGATAGAAAGATGTTCTGATTGGACAGAACCTCGATGAACATGTACAAAAGATCAATGAACTGGTATAAGCCCATTCTGTTCAAGGATGAACCGGCACAAGCTATGTTTTACTGCCTGGTGAATCGGTGCAAGTCCTGCTGGTACAATATGGCTTTCTCTGCCTTTTTGCCGCGGCGACCCTTGTTCGATGTCTGGCTTCTCGAGCTCACTTCCTACGCACACACAAAGTATCCTGTTGAATCTAAAGTATCATTCTTACATCAGCTTACCTGCAAACACACAGTTTCCTCATAAAACGCAAACTCGACTAACACAAAACTTATAATGAACGAGCAAAGCTAATGGGAAAGGTTTCAGACATAAAATTATGCAAAATTGGGTACACAACACACCCCCCCCCCCCAACTTCTACTTTGGTAGTCTCTAGCACACAGAAAGCACAAAAATAAATTTTAATCACAAAAAACATTTTCGTAGTTGATCTCGCTTGCATTTAGCATATGCCATAAGCCGTTAAACCACAAGGTTACCCCTAGTGGACGGTGATGAAAATCACAAGACTCATCAGCCGTTGATTCGAATCACCTTTCAAATTCGTACCATTTGGGTCCCCGACAATGTTGCCAAAAATGCTTCTCCTTAGGTATGGTCGTGTCTGAAATTGCTTCCCAAGCATAGGACATTCTATCGTGTAGTAACTCGGAAAATACCTAGGCCGTCTCCCCTGGGAAACAAGCAAAAATTTGAATGGTGATATGATTCAAAAGAAGCAAACTTCTTTGGATTTCAAAGTTGGTGATGATTGGTTAATACTAAGAAATAATATTAAGATAAATCAGCTAATCTTTGGACTTTATCCCATTGTGAAAAGGATTCTTGGCCTCATTTAAAACATAACCAAGATCGTAATCAACCAAGCTTTGACGAAAAATATTTAACCAAGTTTGAACTTTGGAAAATGTGTTTTGATGGTAAAAGCAATTAATGAATGAATTTTTATCATGCTTATTGCAGGGACTCCAAGTATTACTCATGCGAAATTCAATTCCCAAAGGTTAACCGAGGATGTTAGGAAATAACTCATAAGTTCAAAATCAATTACGTCAATCAACAAAATAACACTAAGCATTGATACCCACCTTAGGATAAAAATCACCCACTCAGGGATGAGAATTCATCCTCCCACTATGCCGCAAGTAGACAACTCGGGCATATCGCGTGTTGAATTTAAAGCAAATTTGAATGAGACATCAATTGAGTGGAAATAAATATTAAATCCAATTCTTTTTATCTAAAACAAAAACTAAATATTATTACCAGAGTAAAAATCGGAAGTGCTCTGTATTTGGGCTAGAAGAAAAACCCTAGAAGAAAGAGAGCTAGCAAAAACACTGAAGACCCGATATGAGACGTACAAGAAAATCCTCCCCGTCTCGGTTTTTAAGAAGAAATGGAAGGAGGGTGATTCGGCCAATCTCTCGAAGATCCTCCCTTTTCCCCTCTACGTCCATCACCCATTTAGAGAAAATCTCCGAAAAATATCTCCTATGTTTTGGGTAGTTGAAAATTCTAAATAAATTCCCCGTTCCTTGTCGTTTTTACTGATTGTGCCGGTACAAAGATGAGGATGAACTGGTTGAAGAGCTATGTGTTCACGGTGAAGAAGTAGAAGCAAAGATGAACCGATAGAAAGATGTTCTGATTGGACAGAACCTCGATGAACATGTACAAAAGATCAATGAACTGGTATATAAGCCCATTCTGTTCAAGGATGAACCGGTACAAGCTATGTTTTACTGCCTGGTGAATCCGTGCAAGTCCTGCTGGTACAATATGGCTTTCTCTGCCTTTTTGCCGCGGCGCCCCTTGTTCGATGTCTGGCTTCTCGAGCTCACTTCCTACGCACCCACAAAGTATCCTGTTGAATCTAAAGTATCATTCTTACATCAGCTTACCTGCAAACACACAGTTTCCTCATAAAACGCAAACTCGACTAAAACAAAACTTATAATGAACGAGCAAAGCTAAAGCGAAAGGTTTCAGACATAAAATTATGCAAAATTGGGTACACAACACACCCCCCCTCCCCAACTTCTACTTTGGTAGTCTCTAGCACACAGAAAGCACAAAAATAAATTTTAATCACAAAAAACATTTTCGTAGTTGATCTCGCTTGCATTTAGCATATGCCATAAGCCGTTAAACCACAAGGTTACCCCTAGTGGACGGTGATGAAAATCACAAGACTCACCAGCCGTTGATTCGAATCACCTTTCAAATTCGTACCATTTGGGTCCCCGGCAATGTTGCCAAAAATGCTTCTCCTTAGGTATGGTCGTGTCTGAAATTGCTTCCCAAGCATAGGACATTCTATCGTGTAGTAACTCGGAAAATACCTAGGCCGTCTCCCCTGGGAAACAAGCAAAAATTTGAATGGTGATATGATTCAAAAGAAGCAAACTTCTTTGGATTTCAAAGTTGGTGATGATTGGTTAATACTAAGAAATAATATTAAGATAAATCAGCTAATCTTTGGACTTTATCCCATTGTGAAAAGGATTCTTGGCCTCATTTAAAACATAACCAAGATCGTAATCAACCAAGCTTTGACGAAAAATATTTAACCAAGTTTGAACTTTGGAAAATGTGTTTTGATGGTAAAAGCAATTAATGAATGAATTTTTATCATGCTTATTGCAGGGACTCCAAGTATTACTCATGCGAAATTCAATTCCCAAAGGTTAACCGAGGATGTTAGGAAATAACTCATAAGTTCAAAATCAATTATGTCAATCAACAAAATAACACTAAGCATTGATACCCACCTTAGGATAAAAATCACCCACTCAGGGATGAGAATTCATCCTCCCACTATGCCGCAAGTAGACAACTCGGGCATATCGCGTGTTGAATTTAAAGCAAATTTGAATGAGACATCAATTGAGTGGAAATAAATATTAAATCCAATTCTTTTTATCTAAAACAAAAACTAAATATTATTACCAGAGTAAAAATCGGAAGTGCTCTGTATTTGGGCTAGAAGAAAAACCCTAGAAGAAAGAGAGCTAGCAAAAACACTGAAGACCCGATATGAGACGTACAAGAAAATCCTCCCCGTCTCGGTTTTTAAGAAGAAATGGAAGGAGGGTGATTCGGCCAATCTCTCGAAGATCCTCCCTTTTCCCCTCTACGTCCATCACCCATTTAGAGAAAATCTC
Source organism: Ilex aquifolium (assembly GCA_951799425.1). Taxonomy (NCBI): domain Eukaryota; kingdom Viridiplantae; phylum Streptophyta; class Magnoliopsida; order Aquifoliales; family Aquifoliaceae; genus Ilex; species Ilex aquifolium. The sequence goes on from OX637400.1 coordinate 25,175,455, forward strand.
CGAAAAATATCTCCTATGTTTTGGGTAGTTGAACATTCTAAATAAATTCCCCGTTCCTTGTCGTTTTTACTGATTGTGCCGGTACAAAGATGAGGATGAACTGGTTGAAGAGCTATGTGTTCACGGTGAAGAAGTAGAAGCAAAGATGAACCGATAGAAAGATGTTCTGATTGGACAGAACCTCGATGAACATGTACAAAAGATCAATGAACTGGTATATAAGCCCATTCTGTTCAAGGATGAACCGGTACAAGCCATGTTTTACTGCCTGGTGAATCCGTGCAAGTCCTGCTGGTACAATATGGCTTTCTCTGCCTTTTTGCCGCGGCGCCCCTTGTTCGATGTCTGGCTTCTCGAGCTCACTTCCTACGCACCCACAAAGTATCCTGTTGAATCTAAAGTATCATTCTTACATCAGCTTACCTGCAAACACATAGTTTCCTCATAAAACGCAAACTCGACTAAAAAAAAACTTATAATGAACGAGCAAAGCTAAAGCGAAAGGTTTCAGACATAAAATTATGCAAAATTGGGTACACAACACACCCCCCCCCCCCCAACTTCTACTTTGGTAGTCTCTAGCACACAGAAAGCACAAAAATAAATTTTAATCACAAAAAACATTTTCGTAGTTGATCTCGCTTGCATTTAGCATATGCCATAAGCCGTTAAACCACAAGGTTACCCCTAGTGGACGGTGATGAAAATCACAAGACTCACCAGCCGTTGATTCGAATCACCTTTCAAATTCGTACCATTTGGGTCCCCGGCAATGTTGCCAAAAATGCTTCTCCTTAGGTATGGTCGTGTCTGAAATTGCTTCCCAAGCATAGGACATTCTATCGTGTAGTAACTCAGAAAATACCTAGGCCGTCTCCCCAGGGAAACAAGCAAAAATTTGAATGGTGATATGATTCAAAAGAAGCAAACTTCTTTGGATTTCAAAGTTGGTGATGATTGGTTAATACTAAGAAATAATATTAAGATAAATCAGCTAATCTTTGGACTTTATCCCATTGTGAAAAGGATTCTTGGCCTCATTTAAAACATAACCAAGATCGTAATCAACCAAGCTTTGACGAAAAATATTTAACCAAGTTTGAACTTTGGAAAATGTGTTTTGATGGTAAAAGCAATTAATGAATGAATTTGCATCATGCTTATTGCAGGGACTCCAAGTATTACTCATGCGAAATTCAATTCTCAAAGGTTAACCGAGGATGTTAGGAAATAACTCATAAGTTCAAAATCAATTACGTCAATCAACAAAATAACACTAAGCATTGATACCCACCTTAGGATAAAAATCACCCACTCAGGGATGAGAATTCATCCTCCCACTATGCCGCAAGTAGACAACTCGGGCATATCGCGTGTTGAATTTAAAGCAAATTTGAATGAGACATCAATTGAGTGGAAATAAATATTAAATCCAATTCTTTTTATCTAAAACAAAAACTAAATATTATTACCAGAGTAAAAATCGGAAGTGCTCTGTATTTGGGCTAGAAGAAAAACCCTAGAAGAAAGAGAGCTAGCAAAAACACTGAAGACCCGATATGAGAAGTACAAGAAAATCCTCCCCGTCTCGGTTTTTAAGAAGAAATGGAAGGAGGGTGATTCGGCCAATCTCTCGAAGATCCTCCCCTTTCCCCTCTACGTCCATCACCCATTTAAAGAAAATCTCCGAAAAATATCTCCTATGTTTTGGGTAGTTGAAAATTCTAAATAAATTCCCCGTTCCTTGTCGTTTTTACTGATTGTGCCGGTACAAAGATGAGGATGAACTGGTTGAAGAGCTATGTGTTCACGGTGAAGAAGTAGAAGCAAAGATGAACCGATAGAAAGATGTTCTGATTGGACAGAACCTCGATGAACATGTACAAAAGATCAATGAACTGGTATATAAGCCCATTCTGTTCAAGGATGAACCGGTACAAGCTATGTTTTACTGCCTGGTGAATCCGTGCAAGTCCTGCTGGTACAATATGGCTTTCTCTGCCTTTTTGCCGCGGCGCCCCTTGTTCGATGTCTGGCTTCTCGAGCTCACTTCCTACGCACCCACAAAGTATCCTGTTGAATCTAAAGTATCATTCTTACATCAGCTTACCTGCAAACACACAGTTTCCTCATAAAACGCAAACTCGACTAAAACAAAACTTATAATGAACGAGCAAAGCTAAAGCGAAAGGTTTCAGACATAAAATTATGCAAAATTGGGTACACAACACACCCCCCCCCCAACTTCTACTTTGGTAGTCTCTAGCACAGAGAAAGCACAAAAATAAATTTTAATCACAAAAAACATTTTCGTAGTTGATCTCGCTTGCATTTAGCATATGCCATAAGCCGTTAAACCACAAGGTTACCCCTAGTGGACGGTGATGAAAATCACAAGACTCACCAGCCGTTGATTCGAATCACCTTTCAAATTCGTACCATTTGGGTCCCCGGCAATGTTGCCAAAAATGCTTCTCCTTAGGTATGGTCGTGTCTGAAATTGCTTCCCAAGCATAGGACATTCTATCGTGTAGTAACTCAGAAAATACCTAGGCCGTCTCCCCAGGGAAACAAGCAAAAATTTGAATGGTGATATGATTCAAAAGAAGCAAACTTCTTTGGATTTCAAAGTTGGTGATGATTGGTTAATACTAAGAAATAATATTAAGATAAATCAGCTAATCTTTGGACTTTATCCCATTGTGAAAAGGATTCTTGGCCTCATTTAAAACATAACCAAGATCGTAATCAACCAAGCTTTGACGAAAAATATTTAACCAAGTTTGAACTTTGGAAAATGTGTTTTGATGGTAAAAGCAATTAATGAATGAATTTGCATCATGCTTATTGCAGGGACTCCAAGTATTACTCATGCGAAATTCAATTCTCAAAGGTTAACCGAGGATGTTAGGAAATAACTCATAAGTTCAAAATCAATTACGTCAATCAACAAAATAACACTAAGCATTGATACCCACCTTAGGATAAAAATCACCCACTCAGGGATGAGAATTCATCCTCCCACTATGCCGCAAGTAGACAACTCGGGCATATCGCGTGTTGAATTTAAAGCAAATTTGAATGAGACATCAATTGAGTGGAAATAAATATTAAATCCAATTCTTTTTATCTAAAACAAAAACTAAATATTATTACCAGAGTAAAAATCGGAAGTGCTCTGTATTTGGGCTAGAAGAAAAACCCTAGAAGAAAAAGAGCTAGCAAAAACACTGAAGACCCGATATGAGACGTACAAGAAAATCCTCCCCGTCTCGGTTTTTAAGAAGAAATGGAAGGAGGGTGATTCGGCCAATCTCTCGAAGATCCTCCCCTTTCCCCTCTACGTCCATCACCCATTTAGAGAAAATCTCTGAAAAATATCTCCTATGTTTTGGGTAGTTGAAAATTCTAAATAAATTCCCCGTTCCTTGTCGTTTTTACTGATTGTGCCGGTACAAAGATGAGGATGAACTGGTTGAAGAGCTATGTGTTCACGGTGAAGAAGTAGAAGCAAAGATGAACCGATAGAAAGATGTTCTGATTGGACAGAACCTCGATGAACATGTACAAAAGATCAATGAACTGGTATATAAGCCCATTCTGTTCAAGGATGAACCGGTACAAGCCATGTTTTACTGCCTGGTGAATCCGTGCAAGTCCTGCTGGTACAATATGGCTTTCTCTGCCTTTTTGCCGCGGCGCCCCTTGTTCGATGTCTGGCTTCTCGAGCTCACTTCCTACGCACCCACAAAGTATCCTGTTGAATCTAAAGTATCATTCTTACATCAGCTTACCTGCAAACACATAGTTTCCTCATAAAACGCAAACTCGACTAAAAAAAAACTTATAATGAACGAGCAAAGCTAAAGCGAAAGGTTTCAGACATAAAATTATGCAAAATTGGGTACACAACACACCCCCCCCCCCCCCCCAACTTCTACTTTGGTAGTCTCTAGCACACAGAAAGCACAAAAATAAATTTTAATCACAAAAAACATTTTCGTAGTTGATCTCGCTTGCATTTAGCATATGCCATAAGCCGTTAAACCACAAGGTTACCCCTAGTGGACGGTGATGAAAATCACAAGACTCACCAGCCGTTGATTCGAATCACCTTTCAAATTCGTACCATTTGGGTCCCCGGCAATGTTGCCAAAAATGCTTCTCCTTAGGTATGGTCGTGTCTGAAATTGCTTCCCAAGCATAGGACATTCTATCGTGTAGTAACTCAGAAAATACCTAGGCCGTCTCCCCAGGGAAACAAGCAAAAATTTGAATGGTGATATGATTCAAAAGAAGCAAACTTCTTTGGATTTCAAAGTTGGTGATGATTGGTTAATACTAAGAAATAATATTAAGATAAATCAGCTAATCTTTGGACTTTATCCCATTGTGAAAAGGATTCTTGGCCTCATTTAAAACATAACCAAGATCGTAATCAACCAAGCTTTGACGAAAAATATTTAACCAAGTTTGAACTTTGGAAAATGTGTTTTGATGGTAAAAGCAATTAATGAATGAATTTGCATCATGCTTATTGCAGGGACTCCAAGTATTACTCATGCGAAATTCAATTCTCAAAGGTTAACCGAGGATGTTAGGAAATAACTCATAAGTTCAAAATCAATTACGTCAATCAACAAAATAACACTAAGCATTGATACCCACCTTAGGATAAAAATCACCCACTCAGGGATGAGAATTCATCCTCCCACTATGCCGCAAGTAGACAACTCGGGCATATCGCGTGTTGAATTTAAAGCAAATTTGAATGAGACATCAATTGAGTGGAAATAAATATTAAATCCAATTCTTTTTATCTAAAACAAAAACTAAATATTATTACCAGAGTAAAAATCGGAAGTGCTCTGTATTTGGGCTAGAAGAAAAACCCTAGAAGAAAGAGAGCTAGCAAAAACACTGAAGACCCGATATGAGAAGTACAAGAAAATCCTCCCCGTCTCGGTTTTTAAGAAGAAATGGAAGGAGGGTGATTCGGCCAATCTCTCGAAGATCCTCCCCTTTCCCCTCTACGTCCATCACCCATTTAAAGAAAATCTCCGAAAAATATCTCCTATGTTTTGGGTAGTTGAAAATTCTAAATAAATTCCCCGTTCCTTGTCGTTTTTACTGATTGTGCCGGTACAAAGATGAGGATGAACTGGTTGAAGAGCTATGTGTTCACGGTGAAGAAGTAGAAGCAAAGATGAACCGATAGAAAGATGTTCTGATTGGACAGAACCTCGATGAACATGTACAAAAGATCAATGAACTGGTATATAAGCCCATTCTGTTCAAGGATGAACCGGTACAAGCTATGTTTTACTGCCTGGTGAATCCGTGCAAGTCCTGCTGGTACAATATGGCTTTCTCTGCCTTTTTGTCGCGGCGCCCCTTGTTCGATGTCTGGCTTCTCGAGCTCACTTCCTACGCACCCACAAAGTATCCTGTTGAATCTAAAGTATCATTCTTACATCAGCTTACCTGCAAACACACAGTTTCCTCATAAAACGCAAACTCGACTAAAACAAAACTTATAATGAACGAGCAAAGCTAAAGCGAAAGGTTTCAGACATAAAATTATGCAAAATTGGGTACACAACACACCCCCCCCCCAACTTCTACTTTGGTAGTCTCTAGCACAGAGAAAGCACAAAAATAAATTTTAATCACAAAAAACATTTTCGTAGTTGATCTCGCTTGCATTTAGCATATGCCATAAGCCGTTAAACCACAAGGTTACCCCTAGTGGACGGTGATGAAAATCACAAGACTCACCAGCCGTTGATTCGAATCACCTTTCAAATTCGTACCATTTGGGTCCCCGGCAATGTTGCCAAAAATGCTTCTCCTTAGGTATGGTCGTGTCTGAAATTGCTTCCCAAGCATAGGACATTCTATCGTGTAGTAACTCAGAAAATACCTAGGCCGTCTCCCCAGGGAAACAAGCAAAAATTTGAATGGTGATATGATTCAAAAGAAGCAAACTTCTTTGGATTTCAAAGTTGGTGATGATTGGTTAATACTAAGAAATAATATTAAGATAAATCAGCTAATCTTTGGACTTTATCCCATTGTGAAAAGGATTCTTGGCCTCATTTAAAACATAACCAAGATCGTAATCAACCAAGCTTTGACGAAAAATATTTAACCAAGTTTGAACTTTGGAAAATGTGTTTTGATGGTAAAAGCAATTAATGAATGAATTTGCATCATGCTTATTGCAGGGACTCCAAGTATTACTCATGCGAAATTCAATTCTCAAAGGTTAACCGAGGATGTTAGGAAATAACTCATAAGTTCAAAATCAATTACGTCAATCAACAAAATAACACTAAGCATTGATACCCACCTTAGGATAAAAATCACCCACTCAGGGATGAGAATTCATCCTCCCACTATGCCGCAAGTAGACAACTCGGGCATATCGCGTGTTGAATTTAAAGCAAATTTGAATGAGACATCAATTGAGTGGAAATAAATATTAAATCCAATTCTTTTTATCTAAAACAAAAACTAAATATTATTACCAGAGTAAAAATCGGAAGTGCTCTGTATTTGGGCTAGAAGAAAAACCCTAGAAGAAAAAGAGCTAGCAAAAACACTGAAGACCCGATATGAGACGTACAAGAAAATCCTCCCCGTCTCGGTTTTTAAGAAGAAATGGAAGGAGGGTGATTCGGCCAATCTCTCGAAGATCCTCCCCTTTCCCCTCTACGTCCATCACCCATTTAGAGAAAATCTCTGAAAAATATCTCCTATGTTTTGGGTAGTTGAAAATTCTAAATAAATTCCCCGTTCCTTGTCGTTTTTACTGATTGTGCCGGTACAAAGATGAGGATGAACTGGTTGAAGAGCTATGTGTTCACGGTGAAGAAGTAGAAGCAAAGATGAACCGATAGAAAGATGTTCTGATTGGACAGAACCTCGATGAACATGTACAAAAGATCAATGAACTGGTATAAGCCCATTCTGTTCAAGGATGAACCGGTACAAGCTATGTTTTACTGCCTGGTGAATCGGTGCAAGTCCTGCTGGTACAATATGGCTTTCTCTGCCTTTTTGCCGCGGCGTCCCTTGTTCGATGTCTGGCTTCTCGAGCTCACTTCCTACGCACCCACAAAGTATCCTGTTGAATCTAAAGTATCATTCTTACATCAGCTTACCTGCAAACACACAGTTTCCTCATAAAACGCAAACTCGACTAAAACAAAACTTATAATGAACGAGCAAAGCTAAAGCGAAAGGTTTCAGACATAAAATTATGCAAAATTGGGTACACAACACACACCCCGCCCCCCCCACCAACTTCTACTTTGGTAGTCTCTAGCACACAGTAAGCACAAAAATAAATTTTAATCACAAAAAACATTTTCGTAGTTGATCTCGCTTGCATTTAGCATATGCCATAAGTCGTTAAACCACAAGGTTACCCCTAGTGGACGGTGATGAAAATCACAAGACTCATCAGCCGTTGATTCGAATCACCTTTCAAATTCGTACCATTTGGGTCCCCGGCAATGTTGCCAAAAATGTTTCTCCTTAGGTATGGTCGTGTCTGAAATTGCTTCCCAAGCATAGGACATTCTATCGTGTAGTAACTCGGAAAATACCTAGGCCGTCTCCCCAGGGAAACAAGCAAAAATTTGAATGGTGATATGATTCAAAAGAAGCAAACTTCTTTGGATTTCAAAGTTGGTGATGATTGGTTAATACTAAGAAATAATATTAAGATAAATCAGCTAATCTTTGGACTTTATCCCATTGTGAAAAGGATTCTTGGCCTCATTTAAAACATAACCAAGATCGTAATCAACCAAGCTTTGACGAAAAATATTTAACCAAGTTTGAACTTTGGAAAATGTGTTTTGATGGTAAAAGCAATTAATGAATGAATTTGCATCATGCTTATTGCAGGGACTCCAAGTATTACTCATGCGAAATTCAATTCTCAAAGGTTAACCGAGGATGTTAGGAAATAACTCATAAGTTCAAAATCAATTACGTCAATCAACAAAATAACACTAAGCATTGATACCCACCTTAGGATAAAAATCACCCACTCAGGGATGAGAATTCATCCTCCCACTATGCCGCAAGTAGACAACTCGGGCATATCGCGTGTTGAATTTAAAGCAAATTTGAATGAGACATCAATTGAGTGGAAATAAATATTAAATCCAATTCTTTTTATCTAAAACAAAAACTAAATATTATTACCAGAGTAAAAATCGGAAGTGCTCTGTATTTGGGCTAGAAGAAAAACCCTAGAAGAAAAAGAGCTAGCAAAAACACTGAAGACCCGATATGAGACGTACAAGAAAATCCTCCCCGTCTCGGTTTTTAAGAAGAAATGGAAGGAGGGTGATTCGGCCAATCTCTCGAAGATCCTCCCCTTTCCCCTCTACGTCCATCACCCATTTAGAGAAAATCTCTGAAAAATATCTCCTATGTTTTGGGTAGTTGAAAATTCTAAATAAATTCCCCGTTCCTTGTCGTTTTTACTGATTGTGCCGGTACAAAGATGAGGATGAACTGGTTGAAGAGCTATGTGTTCACGGTGAAGAAGTAGAAGCAAAGATGAACCGATAGAAAGATGTTCTGATTGGACAGAACCTCGATGAACATGTACAAAAGATCAATGAACTGGTATAAGCCCATTCTGTTCAAGGATGAACCGGTACAAGCTATGTTTTACTGCCTGGTGAATCGGTGCAAGTCCTGCTGGTACAATATGGCTTTCTCTGCCTTTTTGCCGCGGCGCCCCTTGTTCGATGTCTGGCTTCTCGAGCTCACTTCCTACGCACCCACAAAGTATCCTGTTGAATCTAAAGTATCATTCTTACATCAGCTTACCTGCAAACACACAGTTTCCTCATAAAACGCAAACTCGACTAAAACAAAACTTATAATGAACGAGCAAAGCTAAAGCGAAAGGTTTCAGACATAAAATTATGCAAAATTGGGTACACAACACACACCCCGCCCCCCCCACCAACTTCTACTTTGGTAGTCTCTAGCACACAGTAAGCACAAAAATAAATTTTAATCACAAAAAACATTTTCGTAGTTGATCTCGCTTGCATTTAGCATATGCCATAAGTCGTTAAACCACAAGGTTACCCCTAGTGGACGGTGATGAAAATCACAAGACTCATCAGCCGTTGATTCGAATCACCTTTCAAATTCGTACCATTTGGGTCCCCGGCAATGTTGCCAAAAATGTTTCTCCATAGGTATGGTCGTGTCTGAAATTGCTTCCCAAGCATAGGACATTCTATCGTGTAGTAACTCGGAAAATACCTAGGCCGTCTCCCCAGGGAAACAAGCAAAAATTTGAATGGTGATATGATTCAAAAGAAGCAAACTTCTTTGGATTTCAAAGTTGGTGATGATTGGTTAATACTAAGAAATAATATTAAGATAAATCAGCTAATCTTTGGACTTTATCCCATTGTGAAAAGGATTCTTGGCCTCATTTAAAACATAACCAAGATCGTAATCAACCAAGCTTTGACGAAAAATATTTAACCAAGTTTGAACTTTGGAAAATGTGTTTTGATGGTAAAAGCAATTAATGAATGAATTTGCATCATGCTTATTGCAGGGACTCCAAGTATTACTCATGCGAAATTCAATTCTCAAAGGTTAACCGAGGATGTTAGGAAATAACTCATAAGTTCAAAATCAATTACGTCAATCAACAAAATAACACTAAGCATTGATACCCACCTTAGGATAAAAATCACCCACTCAGGGATGAGAATTCATCCTCCCACTATGCCGCAAGTAGACAACTCGGGCATATCGCGTGTTGAATTTAAAGCAAATTTGAATGAGACATCAATTGAGTGGAAATAAATATTAAATCCAATTCTTTTTATCTAAAACAAAAACTAAATATTATTACCAGAGTAAAAATAGGAAGTGCTCTGTATTTGGGCTAGAAGAAAAACCCTAGAAGAAAAAAAACTAGCAAAAACACTGAAGACCCGATATGAGACGTACAAGAAAATCCTCCCCGTCTCGGTTTTTAAGAAGAAATGGAAGGAGGGTGATTCGGCCAATCTCTCGAAGATCCTCCCCTTTCCCCTCTACGTCCATCACCCATTTAGAGAAAATCTCCGAAAAATATCTCCTATGTTTTGGGTAGTTGAAAATTCTAAATAAATTCCCCGTTCCTTGTCGTTTTTACTGATTGTGCCGGTACAAAGATGAGGATGAACTGGTTGAAGAGCTATGTGTTCACGGTGAAGAAGTAGAAGCAAAGATGAACCGATAGAAAGATGTTCTGATTGGACAGAACCTCGATGAACATGTACAAAAGATCAATGAACTGGTATAAGCCCATTCTGTTCAAGGATGAACCGGTACAAGCTATGTTTTACTGCCTGGTGAATCGGTGCAAGTCCTGCTGGTACAATATGGCTTTCTCTGCCTTTTTGCCGCGGCGCCCCTTGTTCGATGTCTGGCTTCTCGAGCTCACTTCCTACGCACCCACAAAGTATCCTGTTGAATCTAAAGTATCATTCTTACAGCAGCTTACCTGCAAACACACAGTTTCCTCATAAAACGCAAACTCGACTAAAACAAAACTTATAATGAACGAGCAAAGCTAAAGCGAAAGGTTTCAGACATAAAATTTTGCAAAATTGGGTACACAACACACACCCCCCCCTCGCCCCCACCAACTTCTACTTTGGTAGTCTCTAGCACACAGTAAGCACAAAAATAAATTTTAATCACAAAAAACATTTTCGTAGTTGATCTCGCTTGCATTTAGCATATGCCATAAGTCGTTAAACCACAAGGTTACCCCTAGTGGACGGTGATGAAAATCACAAGACTCATCAGCCGTTGATTCGAATCACCTTTCAAATTCGTACCATTTGGGTCCCCGGCAATGTTGCCAAAAATGTTTCTCCTTAGGTATGGTCGTGTCTGAAATTGCTTCCCAAGCATAGGACATTCTATCGTGTAGTAACTCGGAAAATACCTAGGCCGTCTCCCCAGGGAAACAAGCAAAAATTTGAATGGTGATATGATTCAAAAGAAGCAAACTTCTTTGGATTTCAAAGTTGGTGATGATTGGTTAATACTAAGAAATAATATTAAGATAAATCAGCTAATCTTTGGACTTTATCCCATTGTGAAAAGGATTCTTGGCCTCATTTAAAACATAACCAAGATCGTAATCAACCAAGCTTTGACGAAAAATATTTAACCAAGTTTGAACTTTGGAAAATGTGTTTTGATGGTAAAAGCAATTAATGAATGAATTTGCATCATGCTTATTGCAGGGACTCCAAGTATTACTCATGCGAAATTCAATTCTCAAAGGTTAACCGAGGATGTTAGGAAATAACTCATAAGTTCAAAATCAATTACGTCAATCAACAAAATAACACTAAGCATTGATACCCACCTTAGGATAAAAATCACCCACTCAGGGATGAGAATTCATCCTCCCACTATGCCGCAAGTAGACAACTCGGGCATATCGCGTGTTGAATTTAAAGCAAATTTGAATGAGACATCAATTGAGTGGAAACAAATATTAAATCCAATTCTTTTTATCTAAAACAAAAACTAAATATTATTACCAGAGTAAAAATCGGAAGTGCTCTGTATTTGGGCTAGAAGAAAAACCCTAGAAGAAAAAGAGCTAGCAAAAACACTGAAGACCCGATATGAGACGTACAAGAAAATCCTCCCCGTCTCGGTTTTTAAGAAGAAATGGAAGGAGGGTGATTCGGCCAATCTCTCGAAGATCCTCCCCTTTAGAGAAAATCTCCGAAAAATATCTCCTATGTTTTGGGTAGTTGAAAATTCTAAATAAATTCCCCGTTCCTTGTCGTTTTTACTGATTGTGCCGGTACAAAGATGAGGATGAACTGGTAGAAGAGCTATGTGTTCACGGTGAAGAAGTAGAAGCAAAGATGAACCGATAGAAAGATGTTCTGATTGGACAGAACCTCGATGAACATGTACAAAAGATCAATGAACTGGTATAAGCCCATTCTGTTCAAGGATGAACCGGTACAAGCTATGTTTTACTGCCTGGTGAATCGGTGCAAGTCCTGCTGGTACAATATGGCTTTCTCTGCCTTTTTGCCGCGGCGCCCCTTGTTCGATGTCTGGCTTCTCGAGCTCACTTCCTACGCACCCACAAAGTATCCTGTTGAATCTAAAGTATCAGTCTTACACCAGCTTACCTGCAAACACACAGTTTCCTCATAAAACGCAAACTCGACTAAAACAAAACTTATAATGAACGAGCAAAGCTAAAGCGAAAGGTTTCAGACATAAAATTTTGCAAAATTGGGTACACAACACACACCCCCCCCCCCCCGCCCCCCCAACTTCTACTTTGGTAGTCTCTAGCACACAGTAAGCACAAAAATAAATTTTAATCACAAAAAATATTTTCGTAGTTGATCTCGCTTGCATTTAGCATATGCCATAAGTCGTTAAACCACAAGGTTACCCCTAGTGGACGGTGATGAAAATCACAAGACTCATCAGCCGTTGATTCGAATCACCTTTCAAATTCGTACCATTTGGGTCCCCGGCAATGTTGCCAAAAATGTTTCTCCTTAGGTATGGTCGTGTCTGAAATTGCTTCCCAAGCATAGGACATTCTATCGTGTAGTAACTCGGAAAATACCTAGGCCGTCTCCCCAGGGAAACAAGCAAAAATTTGAATGGTGATATGATTCAAAAGAAGCAAACTTCTTTGGATTTCAAAGTTGGTGATGATTGGTTAATACTAAGAAATAATATTAAGATAAATCAGCTAATCTTTGGACTTTATCCCATTGTGAAAAGGATTCTTGGCCTCATTTAAAACATAACCAAGATCGTAATCAACCAAGCTTTGACGAAAAATATTTAACCAAGTTTGAACTTTGGAAAATGTGTTTTGATGGTAAAAGCAATTAATGAATGAATTTGCATCATGCTTATTGCAGGGACTCCAAGTATTACTCATGCGAAATTCAATTCTCAAAGGTTAACCGAGGATGTTAGGAAATAACTCATAAGTTCAAAATCAATTACGTCAATCAACAAAATAACACTAAGCATTGATACCCACCTTAGGATAAAAATCACCCACTCAGGGATGAGAATTCATCCTCCCACTATGCCGCAAGTAGACAACTCGGGCATATCGCGTGTTGAATTTAAAGCAAATTTGAATGAGACATCAATTGAGTGGAAACAAATATTAAATCCAATTCTTTTTATCTAAAACAAAAACTAAATATTATTACCAGAGTAAAAATCGGAAGTGCTCTGTATTTGGGCTAGAAGAAAAACCCTAGAAGAAAAAGAGCTAGCAAAAACACTGAAGACCCGATATGAGACGTACAAGAAAATCCTCCCCGTCTCGGTTTTTAAGAAGAAATGGAAGGAGGGTGATTCGGCCAATCTCTCGAAGATCCTCCCCTTTCCCCTCTACGTCCATCACCCATTTAGAGAAAATCTCCGAAAAATATCTCCTATGTTTTGGGTAGTTGAAAATTCTAAATAAATTCCCCGTTCCTTGTCGTTTTTACTGATTGTGCCGGTACAAAGATGAGGATGAACTGGTAGAAGAGCTATGTGTTCACGGTGAAGAAGTAGAAGCAAAGATGAACCGATAGAAAGATGTTCTGATTGGACAGAACCTCGATGAACATGTACAAAAGATCAATGAACTGGTATAAGCCCATTCTGTTCAAGGATGAACCGGTACAAGCTATGTTTTACTGCCTGGTGAATCGGTGCAAGTCCTGCTGGTACAATATGGCTTTCTCTGCCTTTTTGCCGCGGCGCCCCTTGTTCGATGTCTGGCTTCTCGAGCTCACTTCCTACGCACCCACAAAGTATCCTGTTGAATCTAAAGTATCAGTCTTACACCAGCTTACCTGCAAACACACAGTTTCCTCATAAAACGCAAACTCGACTAAAACAAAACTTATAATGAACGAGCAAAGCTAAAGCGAAAGGTTTCAGACATAAAATTTTGCAAAATTGGGTACACAACACACACCCCCCCCTCGCCCCCACCAACTTCTACTTTGGTAGTCTCTAGCACACAGTAAGCACAAAAATAAATTTTAATCACAAAAAACATTTTCGTAGTTGATCTCGCTTGCATTTAGCATATGCCATAAGTCGTTAAACCACAAGGTTACCCCTAGTGGACGGTGATGAAAATCACAAGACTCATCAGCCGTTGATTCGAATCACCTTTCAAATTCGTACCATTTGGGTCCCCGGCAATGTTGCCAAAAATGTTTCTCCTTAGGTATGGTCGTGTCTGAAATTGCTTCCCAAGCATAGGACATTCTATCGTGTAGTAACTCGGAAAATACCTAGGCCGTCTCCCCAGGGAAACAAGCAAAAATTTGAATGGTGATATGATTCAAAAGAAGCAAACTTCTTTGGATTTCAAAGTTGGTGATGATTGGTTAATACTAAGAAATAATATTAAGATAAATCAGCTAATCTTTGGACTTTATCCCATTGTGAAAAGGATTCTTGGCCTCATTTAAAACATAACCAAGATCGTAATCAACCAAGCTTTGACGAAAAATATTTAACCAAGTTTGAACTTTGGAAAATGTGTTTTGATGGTAAAAGCAATTAATGAATGAATTTGCATCATGCTTATTGCAGGGACTCCAAGTATTACTCATGCGAAATTCAATTCTCAAAGGTTAACCGAGGATGTTAGGAAATAACTCATAAGTTCAAAATCAATTACGTCAATCAACAAAATAACACTAAGCATTGATACCCACCTTAGGATAAAAATCACCCACTCAGGGATGAGAATTCATCCTCCCACTATGCCGCAAGTAGACAACTCGGGCATATCGCGTGTTGAATTTAAAGCAAATTTGAATGAGACATCAATTGAGTGGAAACAAATATTAAATCCAATTCTTTTTATCTAAAACAAAAACTAAATATTATTACCAGAGTAAAAATCGGAAGTGCTCTGTATTTGGGCTAGAAGAAAAACCCTAGAAGAAAAAGAGCTAGCAAAAACACTGAAGACCCGATATGAGACGTACAAGAAAATCCTCCCCGTCTCGGTTTTTAAGAAGAAATGGAAGGAGGGTGATTCGGCCAATCTCTCGAAGATCCTCCCCTTTCCCCTCTACGTCCATCACCCATTTAGAGAAAATCTCCGAAAAATATCTCCTATGTTTTGGGTAGTTGAAAATTCTAAATAAATTCCCCGTTCCTTGTCGTTTTTACTGATTGTGCCGGTACAAAGATGAGGATGAACTGGTAGAAGAGCTATGTGTTCACGGTGAAGAAGTAGAAGCAAAGATGAACCGATAGAAAGATGTTCTGATTGGACAGAACCTCGATGAACATGTACAAAAGATCAATGAACTGGTATAAGCCCATTCTGTTCAAGGATGAACCGGTACAAGCTATGTTTTACTGCCTGGTGAATCGGTGCAAGTCCTGCTGGTACAATATGGCTTTCTCTGCCTTTTTGCCGCGGCGCCCCTTGTTCGATGTCTGGCTTCTCGAGCTCACTTCCTACGCACCCACAAAGTATCCTGTTGAATCTAAAGTATCAGTCTTACACCAGCTTACCTGCAAACACACAGTTTCCTCATAAAACGCAAACTCGACTAAAACAAAACTTATAATGAACGAGCAAAGCTAAAGCGAAAGGTTTCAGACATAAAATTTTGCAAAATTGGGTACACAACACACACCCCCCCCCCCCCCCCCCGCCCCCCCAACTTCTACTTTGGTAGTCTCTAGCACACAGTAAGCACAAAAATAAATTTTAATCACAAAAAATATTTTCGTAGTTGATCTCGCTTGCATTTAGCATATGCCATAAGTCGTTAAACCACAAGGTTACCCCTAGTGGACGGTGATGAAAATCACAAGACTCATCAGCCGTTGATTCGAATCACCTTTCAAATTCGTACCATTTGGGTCCCCGGCAATGTTGCCAAAAATGTTTCTCCTTAGGTATGGTCGTGTCTGAAATTGCTTCCCAAGCATAGGACATTCTATCGTGTAGTAACTCGGAAAATACCTAGGCCGTCTCCCCAGGGAAACAAGCAAAAATTTGAATGGTGATATGATTCAAAAGAAGCAAACTTCTTTGGATTTCAAAGTTGGTGATGATTGGTTAATACTAAGAAATAATATTAAGATAAATCAGCTAATCTTTGGACTTTATCCCATTGTGAAAAGGATTCTTGGCCTCATTTAAAACATAACCAAGATCGTAATCAACCAAGCTTTGACGAAAAATATTTAACCAAGTTTGAACTTTGGAAAATGTGTTTTGATGGTAAAAGCAATTAATGAATGAATTTGCATCATGCTTATTGCAGGGACTCCAAGTATTACTCATGCGAAATTCAATTCTCAAAGGTTAACCGAGGATGTTAGGAAATAACTCATAAGTTCAAAATCAATTACGTCAATCAACAAAATAACACTAAGCATTGATACCCACCTTAGGATAAAAATCACCCACTCAGGGATGAGAATTCATCCTCCCACTATGCCGCAAGTAGACAACTCGGGCATATCGCGTGTTGAATTTAAAGCAAATTTGAATGAGACATCAATTGAGTGGAAACAAATATTAAATCCAATTCTTTTTATCTAAAACAAAAACTAAATATTATTACCAGAGTAAAAATCGGAAGTGCTCTGTATTTGGGCTAGAAGAAAAACCCTAGAAGAAAAAGAGCTAGCAAAAACACTGAAGACCCGATATGAGACGTACAAGAAAATCCTCCCCGTCTCGGTTTTTAAGAAGAAATGGAAGGAGGGTGATTCGGCCAATCTCTCGAAGATCCTCCCCTTTCCCCTCTACGTCCATCACCCATTTAGAGAAAATCTCCGAAAAATATCTCCTATGTTTTGGGTAGTTGAAAATTCTAAATAAATTCCCCGTTCCTTGTCGTTTTTACTGATTGTGCCGGTACAAAGATGAGGATGAACTGGTAGAAGAGCTATGTGTTCACGGTGAAGAAGTAGAAGCAAAGATGAACCGATAGAAAGATGTTCTGATTGGACAGAACCTCGATGAACATGTACAAAAGATCAATGAACTGGTATAAGCCCATTCTGTTCAAGGATGAACCGGTACAAGCTATGTTTTACTGCCTGGTGAATCGGTGCAAGTCCTGCTGGTACAATATGGCTTTCTCTGCCTTTTTGCCGCGGCGCCCCTTGTTCGATGTCTGGCTTCTCGAGCTCACTTCCTACGCACCCACAAAGTATCCTGTTGAATCTAAAGTATCAGTCTTACACCAGCTTACCTGCAAACACACAGTTTCCTCATAAAACGCAAACTCGACTAAAACAAAACTTATAATGAACGAGCAAAGCTAAAGCGAAAGGTTTCAGACATAAAATTTTGCAAAATTGGGTACACAACACACACCCCCCCCCCCCCCCGCCCCCCCAACTTCTACTTTGGTAGTCTCTAGCACACAGTAAGCACAAAAATAAATTTTAATCACAAAAAATATTTTCGTAGTTGATCTCGCTTGCATTTAGCATATGCCATAAGTCGTTAAACCACAAGGTTACCCCTAGTGGACGGTGATGAAAATCACAAGACTCATCAGCCGTTGATTCGAATCACCTTTCAAATTCGTACCATTTGGGTCCCCGGCAATGTTGCCAAAAATGTTTCTCCTTAGGTATGGTCGTGTCTGAAATTGCTTCCCAAGCATAGGACATTCTATCGTGTAGTAACTCGGAAAATACCTAGGCCGTCTCCCCAGGGAAACAAGCAAAAATTTGAATGGTGATATGATTCAAAAGAAGCAAACTTCTTTGGATTTCAAAGTTGGTGATGATTGGTTAATACTAAGAAATAATATTAAGATAAATCAGCTAATCTTTGGACTTTATCCCATTGTGAAAAGGATTCTTGGCCTCATTTAAAACATAACCAAGATCGTAATCAACCAAGCTTTGACGAAAAATATTTAACCAAGTTTGAACTTTGGAAAATGTGTTTTGATGGTAAAAGCAATTAATGAATGAATTTGCATCATGCTTATTGCAGGGACTCCAAGTATTACTCATGCGAAATTCAATTCTCAAAGGTTAACCGAGGATGTTAGGAAATAACTCATAAGTTCAAAATCAATTACGTCAATCAACAAAATAACACTAAGCATTGATACCCACCTTAGGATAAAAATCACCCACTCAGGGATGAGAATTCATCCTCCCACTATGCCGCAAGTAGACAACTCGGGCATATCGCGTGTTGAATTTAAAGCAAATTTGAATGAGACATCAATTGAGTGGAAACAAATATTAAATCCAATTCTTTTTATCTAAAACAAAAACTAAATATTATTACCAGAGTAAAAATCGGAAGTGCTCTGTATTTGGGCTAGAAGAAAAACCCTAGAAGAAAAAGAGCTAGCAAAAACACTGAAGACCCGATATGAGACGTACAAGAAAATCCTCCCCGTCTCGGTTTTTAAGAAGAAATGGAAGGAGGGTGATTCGGCCAATCTCTCGAAGATCCTCCCCTTTCCCCTCTACGTCCATCACCCATTTAGAGAAAATCTCCGAAAAATATCTCCTATGTTTTGGGTAGTTGAAAATTCTAAATAAATTCCCCGTTCCTTGTCGTTTTTACTGATTGTGCCGGTACAAAGATGAGGATGAACTGGTAGAAGAGCTATGTGTTCACGGTGAAGAAGTAGAAGCAAAGATGAACCGATAGAAAGATGTTCTGATTGGACAGAACCTCGATGAACATGTACAAAAGATCAATGAACTGGTATAAGCCCATTCTGTTCAAGGATGAACCGGTACAAGCTATGTTTTACTGCCTGGTGAATCGGTGCAAGTCCTGCTGGTACAATATGGCTTTCTCTGCCTTTTTGCCGCGGCGCCCCTTGTTCGATGTCTGGCTTCTCGAGCTCACTTCCTACGCACCCACAAAGTATCCTGTTGAATCTAAAGTATCAGTCTTACACCAGCTTACCTGCAAACACACAGTTTCCTCATAAAACGCAAACTCGACTAAAACAAAACTTATAATGAACGAGCAAAGCTAAAGCGAAAGGTTTCAGACATAAAATTTTGCAAAATTGGGTACACAACACACACCCCCCCCCCCCCCGCCCCCCCAACTTCTACTTTGGTAGTCTCTAGCACACAGTAAGCACAAAAATAAATTTTAATCACAAAAAATATTTTCGTAGTTGATCTCGCTTGCATTTAGCATATGCCATAAGTCGTTAAACCACAAGGTTACCCCTAGTGGACGGTGATGAAAATCACAAGACTCATCAGCCGTTGATTCGAATCACCTTTCAAATTCGTACCATTTGGGTCCCCGGCAATGTTGCCAAAAATGTTTCTCCTTAGGTATGGTCGTGTCTGAAATTGCTTCCCAAGCATAGGACATTCTATCGTGTAGTAACTCGGAAAATACCTAGGCCGTCTCCCCAGGGAAACAAGCAAAAATTTGAATGGTGATATGATTCAAAAGAAGCAAACTTCTTTGGATTTCAAAGTTGGTGATGATTGGTTAATACTAAGAAATAATATTAAGATAAATCAGCTAATCTTTGGACTTTATCCCATTGTGAAAAGGATTCTTGGCCTCATTTAAAACATAACCAAGATCGTAATCAACCAAGCTTTGACGAAAAATATTTAACCAAGTTTGAACTTTGGAAAATGTGTTTTGATGGTAAAAGCAATTAATGAATGAATTTGCATCATGCTTATTGCAGGGACTCCAAGTATTACTCATGCGAAATTCAATTCTCAAAGGTTAACCGAGGATGTTAGGAAATAACTCATAAGTTCAAAATCAATTACGTCAATCAACAAAATAACACTAAGCATTGATACCCACCTTAGGATAAAAATCACCCACTCAGGGATGAGAATTCATCCTCCCACTATGCCGCAAGTAGACAACTCGGGCATATCGCGTGTTGAATTTAAAGCAAATTTGAATGAGACATCAATTGAGTGGAAACAAATATTAAATCCAATTCTTTTTATCTAAAACAAAAACTAAATATTATTACCAGAGTAAAAATCGGAAGTGCTCTGTATTTGGGCTAGAAGAAAAACCCTAGAAGAAAAAGAGCTAGCAAAAACACTGAAGACCCGATATGAGACGTACAAGAAAATCCTCCCCGTCTCGGTTTTTAAGAAGAAATGGAAGGAGGGTGATTCGGCCAATCTCTCGAAGATCCTCCCCTTTCCCCTCTACGTCCATCACCCATTTAGAGAAAATCTCCGAAAAATATCTCCTATGTTTTGGGTAGTTGAAAATTCTAAATAAATTCCCCGTTCCTTGTCGTTTTTACTGATTGTGCCGGTACAAAGATGAGGATGAACTGGTAGAAGAGCTATGTGTTCACGGTGAAGAAGTAGAAGCAAAGATGAACCGATAGAAAGATGTTCTGATTGGACAGAACCTCGATGAACATGTACAAAAGATCAATGAACTGGTATAAGCCCATTCTGTTCAAGGATGAACCGGTACAAGCTATGTTTTACTGCCTGGTGAATCGGTGCAAGTCCTGCTGGTACAATATGGCTTTCTCTGCCTTTTTGCCGCGGCGCCCCTTGTTCGATGTCTGGCTTCTCGAGCTCACTTCCTACGCACCCACAAAGTATCCTGTTGAATCTAAAGTATCAGTCTTACACCAGCTTACCTGCAAACACACAGTTTCCTCATAAAACGCAAACTCGACTAAAACAAAACTTATAATGAACGAGCAAAGCTAAAGCGAAAGGTTTCAGACATAAAATTTTGCAAAATTGGGTACACAACACACACCCCCCCCCCCCCCGCCCCCCCAACTTCTACTTTGGTAGTCTCTAGCACACAGTAAGCACAAAAATAAATTTTAATCACAAAAAATATTTTCGTAGTTGATCTCGCTTGCATTTAGCATATGCCATAAGTCGTTAAACCACAAGGTTACCCCTAGTGGACGGTGATGAAAATCACAAGACTCATCAGCCGTTGATTCGAATCACCTTTCAAATTCGTACCATTTGGGTCCCCGGCAATGTTGCCAAAAATGTTTCTCCTTAGGTATGGTCGTGTCTGAAATTGCTTCCCAAGCATAGGACATTCTATCGTGTAGTAACTCGGAAAATACCTAGGCCGTCTCCCCAGGGAAACAAGCAAAAATTTGAATGGTGATATGATTCAAAAGAAGCAAACTTCTTTGGATTTCAAAGTTGGTGATGATTGGTTAATACTAAGAAATAATATTAAGATAAATCAGCTAATCTTTGGACTTTATCCCATTGTGAAAAGGATTCTTGGCCTCATTTAAAACATAACCAAGATCGTAATCAACCAAGCTTTGACGAAAAATATTTAACCAAGTTTGAACTTTGGAAAATGTGTTTTGATGGTAAAAGCAATTAATGAATGAATTTGCATCATGCTTATTGCAGGGACTCCAAGTATTACTCATGCGAAATTCAATTCTCAAAGGTTAACCGAGGATGTTAGGAAATAACTCATAAGTTCAAAATCAATTACGTCAATCAACAAAATAACACTAAGCATTGATACCCACCTTAGGATAAAAATCACCCACTCAGGGATGAGAATTCATCCTCCCACTATGCCGCAAGTAGACAACTCGGGCATATCGCGTGTTGAATTTAAAGCAAATTTGAATGAGACATCAATTGAGTGGAAACAAATATTAAATCCAATTCTTTTTATCTAAAACAAAAACTAAATATTATTACCAGAGTAAAAATCGGAAGTGCTCTGTATTTGGGCTAGAAGAAAAACCCTAGAAGAAAAAGAGCTAGCAAAAACACTGAAGACCCGATATGAGACGTACAAGAAAATCCTCCCCGTCTCGGTTTTTAAGAAGAAATGGAAGGAGGGTGATTCGGCCAATCTCTCGAAGATCCTCCCCTTTAGAGAAAATCTCCGAAAAATATCTCCTATGTTTTGGGTAGTTGAAAATTCTAAATAAATTCCCCGTTCCTTGTCGTTTTTACTGATTGTGCCGGTACAAAGATGAGGATGAACTGGTAGAAGAGCTATGTGTTCACGGTGAAGAAGTAGAAGCAAAGATGAACCGATAGAAAGATGTTCTGATTGGACAGAACCTCGATGAACATGTACAAAAGATCAATGAACTGGTATAAGCCCATTCTGTTCAAGGATGAACCGGTACAAGCTATGTTTTACTGCCTGGTGAATCGGTGCAAGTCCTGCTGGTACAATATGGCTTTCTCTGCCTTTTTGCCGCGGCGCCCCTTGTTCGATGTCTGGCTTCTCGAGCTCACTTCCTACGCACCCACAAAGTATCCTGTTGAATCTAAAGTATCAGTCTTACACCAGCTTACCTGCAAACACACAGTTTCCTCATAAAACGCAAACTCGACTAAAACAAAACTTATAATGAACGAGCAAAGCTAAAGCGAAAGGTTTCAGACATAAAATTTTGCAAAATTGGGTACACAACACACACCCCCCCCCCCCCGCCCCCCCAACTTCTACTTTGGTAGTCTCTAGCACACAGTAAGCACAAAAATAAATTTTAATCACAAAAAATATTTTCGTAGTTGATCTCGCTTGCATTTAGCATATGCCATAAGTCGTTAAACCACAAGGTTACCCCTAGTGGACGGTGATGAAAATCACAAGACTCATCAGCCGTTGATTCGAATCACCTTTCAAATTCGTACCATTTGGGTCCCCGGCAATGTTGCCAAAAATGTTTCTCCTTAGGTATGGTCGTGTCTGAAATTGCTTCCCAAGCATAGGACATTCTATCGTGTAGTAACTCGGAAAATACCTAGGCCGTCTCCCCAGGGAAACAAGCAAAAATTTGAATGGTGATATGATTCAAAAGAAGCAAACTTCTTTGGATTTCAAAGTTGGTGATGATTGGTTAATACTAAGAAATAATATTAAGATAAATCAGCTAATCTTTGGACTTTATCCCATTGTGAAAAGGATTCTTGGCCTCATTTAAAACATAACCAAGATCGTAATCAACCAAGCTTTGACGAAAAATATTTAACCAAGTTTGAACTTTGGAAAATGTGTTTTGATGGTAAAAGCAATTAATGAATGAATTTGCATCATGCTTATTGCAGGGACTCCAAGTATTACTCATGCGAAATTCAATTCTCAAAGGTTAACCGAGGATGTTAGGAAATAACTCATAAGTTCAAAATCAATTACGTCAATCAACAAAATAACACTAAGCATTGATACCCACCTTAGGATAAAAATCACCCACTCAGGGATGAGAATTCATCCTCCCACTATGCCGCAAGTAGACAACTCGGGCATATCGCGTGTTGAATTTAAAGCAAATTTGAATGAGACATCAATTGAGTGGAAACAAATATTAAATCCAATTCTTTTTATCTAAAACAAAAACTAAATATTATTACCAGAGTAAAAATCGGAAGTGCTCTGTATTTGGGCTAGAAGAAAAACCCTAGAAGAAAAAGAGCTAGCAAAAACACTGAAGACCCGATATGAGACGTACAAGAAAATCCTCCCCGTCTCGGTTTTTAAGAAGAAATGGAAGGAGGGTGATTCGGCCAATCTCTCGAAGATCCTCCCCTTTCCCCTCTACGTCCATCACCCATTTAGAGAAAATCTCCGAAAAATATCTCCTATGTTTTGGGTAGTTGAAAATTCTAAATAAATTCCCCGTTCCTTGTCGTTTTTACTGATTGTGCCGGTACAAAGATGAGGATGAACTGGTAGAAGAGCTATGTGTTCACGGTGAAGAAGTAGAAGCAAAGATGAACCGATAGAAAGATGTTCTGATTGGACAGAACCTCGATGAACATGTACAAAAGATCAATGAACTGGTATAAGCCCATTCTGTTCAAGGATGAACCGGTACAAGCTATGTTTTACTGCCTGGTGAATCGGTGCAAGTCCTGCTGGTACAATATGGCTTTCTCTGCCTTTTTGCCGCGGCGCCCCTTGTTCGATGTCTGGCTTCTCGAGCTCACTTCCTACGCACCCACAAAGTATCCTGTTGAATCTAAAGTATCAGTCTTACACCAGCTTACCTGCAAACACACAGTTTCCTCATAAAACGCAAACTCGACTAAAACAAAACTTATAATGAACGAGCAAAGCTAAAGCGAAAGGTTTCAGACATAAAATTTTGCAAAATTGGGTACACAACACACACCCCCCCCCCCCCCCCGCCCCCCCAACTTCTACTTTGGTAGTCTCTAGCACACAGTAAGCACAAAAATAAATTTTAATCACAAAAAATATTTTCGTAGTTGATCTCGCTTGCATTTAGCATATGCCATAAGTCGTTAAACCACAAGGTTACCCCTAGTGGACGGTGATGAAAATCACAAGACTCATCAGCCGTTGATTCGAATCACCTTTCAAATTCGTACCATTTGGGTCCCCGGCAATGTTGCCAAAAATGTTTCTCCTTAGGTATGGTCGTGTCTGAAATTGCTTCCCAAGCATAGGACATTCTATCGTGTAGTAACTCGGAAAATACCTAGGCCGTCTCCCCAGGGAAACAAGCAAAAATTTGAATGGTGATATGATTCAAAAGAAGCAAACTTCTTTGGATTTCAAAGTTGGTGATGATTGGTTAATACTAAGAAATAATATTAAGATAAATCAGCTAATCTTTGGACTTTATCCCATTGTGAAAAGGATTCTTGGCCTCATTTAAAACATAACCAAGATCGTAATCAACCAAGCTTTGACGAAAAATATTTAACCAAGTTTGAACTTTGAAAAATGTGTTTTGATGGTAAAAGCAATTAATGAATGAATTTGCATCATGCTTATTGCAGGGACTCCAAGTATTACTCATGCGAAATTCAATTCTCAAAGGTTAACCGAGGATGTTAGGAAATAACTCATAAGTTCAAAATCAATTACGTCAATCAACAAAATAACACTAAGCATTGATACCCACCTTAGGATAAAAATCACCCACTCAGGGATGAGAATTCATCCTCCCACTATGCCGCAAGTAGACAACTCGGGCATATCGCGTGTTGAATTTAAAGCAAATTTGAATGAGACATCAATTGAGTGGAAACAAATATTAAATCCAATTCTTTTTATCTAAAACAAAAACTAAATATTATTACCAGAGTAAAAATCGGAAGTGCTCTGTATTTGGGCTAGAAGAAAAACCCTAGAAGAAAAAGAGCTAGCAAAAACACTGAAGACCCGATATGAGACGTACAAGAAAATCCTCCCCGTCTCGGTTTTTAAGAAGAAATGGAAGGAGGGTGATTCGGCCAATCTCTCGAAGATCCTCCCCTTTCCCCTCTACGTCCATCACCCATTTAGAGAAAATCTCCGAAAAATATCTCCTATGTTTTGGGTAGTTGAAAATTCTAAATAAATTCCCCGTTCCTTGTCGTTTTTACTGATTGTGCCGGTACAAAGATGAGGATGAACTGGTAGAAGAGCTATGTGTTCACGGTGAAGAAGTAGAAGCAAAGATGAACCGATAGAAAGATGTTCTGATTGGACAGAACCTCGATGAACATGTACAAAAGATCAATGAACTGGTATAAGCCCATTCTGTTCAAGGATGAACCGGTACAAGCTATGTTTTACTGCCTGGTGAATCGGTGCAAGTCCTGCTGGTACAATATGGCTTTCTCTGCCTTTTTGCCGCGGCGCCCCTTGTTCGATGTCTGGCTTCTCGAGCTCACTTCCTACGCACCCACAAAGTATCCTGTTGAATCTAAAGTATCAGTCTTACACCAGCTTACCTGCAAACACACAGTTTCCTCATAAAACGCAAACTCGACTAAAACAAAACTTATAATGAACGAGCAAAGCTAAAGCGAAAGGTTTCAGACATAAAATTTTGCAAAATTGGGTACACAACACACACCCCCCCCCCCCCCGCCCCCCCAACTTCTACTTTGGTAGTCTCTAGCACACAGTAAGCACAAAAATAAATTTTAATCACAAAAAATATTTTCGTAGTTGATCTCGCTTGCATTTAGCATATGCCATAAGTCGTTAAACCACAAGGTTACCCCTAGTGGACGGTGATGAAAATCACAAGACTCATCAGCCGTTGATTCGAATCACCTTTCAAATTCGTACCATTTGGGTCCCCGGCAATGTTGCCAAAAATGTTTCTCCTTAGGTATGGTCGTGTCTGAAATTGCTTCCCAAGCATAGGACATTCTATCGTGTAGTAACTCGGAAAATACCTAGGCCGTCTCCCCAGGGAAACAAGCAAAAATTTGAATGGTGATATGATTCAAAAGAAGCAAACTTCTTTGGATTTCAAAGTTGGTGATGATTGGTTAATACTAAGAAATAATATTAAGATAAATCAGCTAATCTTTGGACTTTATCCCATTGTGAAAAGGATTCTTGGCCTCATTTAAAACATAACCAAGATCGTAATCAACCAAGCTTTGACGAAAAATATTTAACCAAGTTTGAACTTTGGAAAATGTGTTTTGATGGTAAAAGCAATTAATGAATGAATTTGCATCATGCTTATTGCAGGGACTCCAAGTATTACTCATGCGAAATTCAATTCTCAAAGGTTAACCGAGGATGTTAGGAAATAACTCATAAGTTCAAAATCAATTACGTCAATCAACAAAATAACACTAAGCATTGATACCCACCTTAGGATAAAAATCACCCACTCAGGGATGAGAATTCATCCTCCCACTATGCCGCAAGTAGACAACTCGGGCATATCGCGTGTTGAATTTAAAGCAAATTTGAATGAGACATCAATTGAGTGGAAACAAATATTAAATCCAATTCTTTTTATCTAAAACAAAAACTAAATATTATTACCAGAGTAAAAATCGGAAGTGCTCTGTATTTGGGCTAGAAGAAAAACCCTAGAAGAAAAAGAGCTAGCAAAAACACTGAAGACCCGATATGAGACGTACAAGAAAATCCTCCCCGTCTCGGTTTTTAAGAAGAAATGGAAGGAGGGTGATTCGGCCAATCTCTCGAAGATCCTCCCCTTTCCCCTCTACGTCCATCACCCATTTAGAGAAAATCTCCGAAAAATATCTCCTATGTTTTGGGTAGTTGAAAATTCTAAATAAATTCCCCGTTCCTTGTCGTTTTTACTGATTGTGCCGGTACAAAGATGAGGATGAACTGGTAGAAGAGCTATGTGTTCACGGTGAAGAAGTAGAAGCAAAGATGAACCGATAGAAAGATGTTCTGATTGGACAGAACCTCGATGAACATGTACAAAAGATCAATGAACTGGTATAAGCCCATTCTGTTCAAGGATGAACCGGTACAAGCTATGTTTTACTGCCTGGTGAATCGGTGCAAGTCCTGCTGGTACAATATGGCTTTCTCTGCCTTTTTGCCGCGGCGCCCCTTGTTCGATGTCTGGCTTCTCGAGCTCACTTCCTACGCACCCACAAAGTATCCTGTTGAATCTAAAGTATCAGTCTTACACCAGCTTACCTGCAAACACACAGTTTCCTCATAAAACGCAAACTCGACTAAAACAAAACTTATAATGAACGAGCAAAGCTAAAGCGAAAGGTTTCAGACATAAAATTTTGCAAAATTGGGTACACAACACACACCCCCCCCCCGCCCCCCCAACTTCTACTTTGGTAGTCTCTAGCACACAGTAAGCACAAAAATAAATTTTAATCACAAAAAATATTTTCGTAGTTGATCTCGCTTGCATTTAGCATATGCCATAAGTCGTTAAACCACAAGGTTACCCCTAGTGGACGGTGATGAAAATCACAAGACTCATCAGCCGTTGATTCGAATCACCTTTCAAATTCGTACCATTTGGGTCCCCGGCAATGTTGCCAAAAATGTTTCTCCTTAGGTATGGTCGTGTCTGAAATTGCTTCCCAAGCATAGGACATTCTATCGTGTAGTAACTCGGAAAATACCTAGGCCGTCTCCCCAGGGAAACAAGCAAAAATTTGAATGGTGATATGATTCAAAAGAAGCAAACTTCTTTGGATTTCAAAGTTGGTGATGATTGGTTAATACTAAGAAATAATATTAAGATAAATCAGCTAATCTTTGGACTTTATCCCATTGTGAAAAGGATTCTTGGCCTCATTTAAAACATAACCAAGATCGTAATCAACCAAGCTTTGACGAAAAATATTTAACCAAGTTTGAACTTTGGAAAATGTGTTTTGATGGTAAAAGCAATTAATGAATGAATTTGCATCATGCTTATTGCAGGGACTCCAAGTATTACTCATGCGAAATTCAATTCTCAAAGGTTAACCGAGGATGTTAGGAAATAACTCATAAGTTCAAAATCAATTACGTCAATCAACAAAATAACACTAAGCATTGATACCCACCTTAGGATAAAAATCACCCACTCAGGGATGAGAATTCATCCTCCCACTATGCCGCAAGTAGACAACTCGGGCATATCGCGTGTTGAATTTAAAGCAAATTTGAATGAGACATCAATTGAGTGGAAATAAATATTAAATCCAATTCTTTTTATCTAAAACAAAAACTAAATATTATTACCAGAGTAAAAATAGGAAGTGCTCTGTATTTGGGCTAGAAGAAAAACCCTAGAAGAAAAACAGCTAGCAAAAACACTGAAGACCCGATATGAGACGTACAAGAAAATCCTCCCCGTCTCGGTTTTTAAGAAGAAATGGAAGGAGGGTGATTCGGCCAATCTCTCGAAGATCCTCCCCTTTCCCCTCTACGTCCATCACCCATTTAGAGAAAATCTCCGAAAAATATCTCCTATGTTTTGGGTAGTTGAAAATTCTAAATAAATTCCCCGTTCCTTGTCGTTTTTACTGATTGTGCCGGTACAAAGATGAGGATGAACTGGTTGAAGAGCTATGTGTTCACGGTGAAGAAGTAGAAGCAAAGATGAACCGATAGAAAGATGTTCTGATTGGACAGAACCTCGATGAACATGTACAAAAGATCAATGAACTGGTATAAGCCCATTCTGTTCAAGGATGAACCGGTACAAGCTATGTTTTACTGCCTGGTGAATCGGTGCAAGTCCTGCTGGTACAATATGGCTTTCTCTGCCTTTTTGCCGCGGCGCCCCTTGTTCGATGTCTGGCTTCTCGAGCTCACTTCCTACGCACCCACAAAGTATCCTGTTGAATCTAAAGTATCATTCTTACATCAGCTTACCTGCAAACACACAGTTTCCTCATAAAACGCAAACTCGAATAAAACAAAACTTATAATGAACGAGCAAAGCTAAAGCGAAAGGTTTCAGACATAAAATTTTGCAAAATTGGGTACACAACACACACCCCCCCCTCGCCCCCACCAACTTCTACTTTGGTAGTCTCTAGCACACAGTAAGCACAAAAATAAATTTTAATCACAAAAAACATTTTCGTAGTTGATCTCGCTTGCATTTAGCATATGCCATAAGTCGTTAAACCACAAGGTTACCCCTAGTGGACGGTGATGAAAATCACAAGACTCATCAGCCGTTGATTCGAATCACCTTTCAAATTCGTACCATTTGGGTCCTCGGCAATGTTGCCAAAAATGTTTCTCCTTAGGTATGGTCGTGTCTGAAATTGCTTCCCAAGCATAGGACATTCTATCGTGTAGTAACTCGGAAAATACCTAGGCCGTCTCCCCAGGGAAACAAGCAAAAATTTGAATGGTGATATGATTCAAAAGAAGCAAACTTCTTTGGATTTCAAAGTTGGTGATGATTGGTTAATACTAAGAAATAATATTAAGATAAATCAGCTAATCTTTGGACTTTATCCCATTGTGAAAAGGATTCTTGGCCTCATTTAAAACATAACCAAGATCGTAATCAACCAAGCTTTGACGAAAAATATTTAACCAAGTTTGAACTTTGGAAAATGTGTTTTGATGGTAAAAGCAATTAATGAATGAATTTGCATCATGCTTATTGCAGGGACTCCAAGTATTACTCATGCGAAATTCAATTCTCAAAGGTTAACCGAGGATGTTAGGAAATAACTCATAAGTTCAAAATCAATTACGTCAATCAACAAAATAACACTAAGCATTGATACCCACCTTAGGATAAAAATCACCCACTCAGGGATGAGAATTCATCCTCCCACTATGCCGCAAGTAGACAACTCGGGCATATCGCGTGTTGAATTAAAAGCAAATTTGAATGAGACATCAATTGAGTGGAAACAAATATTAAATCCAATTCTTTTTATCTAAAACAAAAACTAAATATTATTACCAGAGTAAAAATCGGAAGTGCTCTGTATTTGGGCTAGAAGAAAAACCCTAGAAGAAAAAGAGCTAGCAAAAACACTGAAGACCCGATATGAGACGTACAAGAAAATCCTCCCCGTCTCGGTTTTTAAGAAGAAATGGAAGGAGGGTGATTCGGCCAATCTCTCGAAGATCCTCCCCTTTCCCCTCTACGTCCATCACCCATTTAGAGAAAATCTCCGAAAAATATCTCCTATGTTTTGGGTAGTTGAAAATTCTAAATAAATTCCCCGTTCCTTGTCGTTTTTACTGATTGTGCCGGTACAAAGATGAGGATGAACTGGTAGAAGAGCTATGTGTTCACGGTGAAGAAGTAGAAGCAAAGATGAACCGATAGAAAGATGTTCTGATTGGACAGAACCTCGATGAACATGTACAAAAGATCAATGAACTGGTATAAGCCCATTCTGTTCAAGGATGAACCGGTACAAGCTATGTTTTACTGCCTGGTGAATCGGTGCAAGTCCTGCTGGTACAAAATGGCTTTCTCTGCCTTTTTGCCGCGGCGCCCCTTGTTCGATGTCTGGCTTCTCGAGCTCACTTCCTACGCACCCACAAAGTATCCTGTTGAATCTAAAGTATCAGTCTTACACCAGCTTACCTGCAAACACACAGTTTCCTCATAAAACGCAAACTCGACTAAAACAAAACTTATAATGAACGAGCAAAGCTAAAGCGAAAGGTTTCAGACATAAAATTTTGCAAAATTGGGTACACAACACACACCCCCCCCCCCCCCGCCCCCCCAACTTCTACTTTGGTAGTCTCTAGCACACAGTAAGCACAAAAATAAATTTTAATCACAAAAAATATTTTCGTAGTTGATCTCGCTTGCATTTAGCATATGCCATAAGTCGTTAAACCACAAGGTTACCCCTAGTGGACGGTGATGAAAATCACAAGACTCATCAGCCGTTGATTCGAATCACCTTTCAAATTCGTACCATTTGGGTCCCCGACAATGTTGCCAAAAATGTTTCTCCTTAGGTATGGTCGTGTCTGAAATTGCTTCCCAAGCATAGGACATTCTATCGTGTAGTAACTCGGAAAATACCTAGGCCGTCTCCCCAGGGAAACAAGCAAAAATTTGAATGGTGATATGATTCAAAAGAAGCAAACTTCTTTGGATTTCAAAGTTGGTGATGATTGGTTAATACTAAGAAATAATATTAAGATAAATCAGCTAATCTTTGGACTTTATCCCATTGTGAAAAGGATTCTTGGCCTCATTTAAAACATAACCAAGATCGTAATCAACCAAGCTTTGACGAAAAATATTTAACCAAGTTTGAACTTTGGAAAATGTGTTTTGATGGTAAAAGCAATTAATGAATGAATTTGCATCATGCTTATTGCAGGGACTCCAAGTATTACTCATGCGAAATTCAATTCTCAAAGGTTAACCGAGGATGTTAGGAAATAACTCATAAGTTCAAAATCAATTACGTCAATCAACAAAATAACACTAAGCATTGATACCCACCTTAGGATAAAAATCACCCACTCAGGGATGAGAATTCATCCTCCCACTATGCCGCAAGTAGACAACTCGGGCATATCGTGTGTTGAATTTAAAGCAAATTTGAATGAGACATCAATTGAGTGGAAATAAATATTAAATCCAATTCTTTTTATCTAAAACAAAAACTAAATATTATTACCAGAGTAAAAATCGGAAGTGCTCTGTATTTGGGCTAGAAGAAAAACCCTAGAAGAAAGAGAGCTAGCAAAAACACTGAAGACCCGATATGAGACGTACAAGAAAATCCTCCCCGTCTCGGTTTTTAAGAAGAAATGGAAGGAGGGTGATTCGGCCAATCTCTCGAAGATCCTCCCCTTTCCCCTCTACGTCCATCACCCATTTAGAGAAAATTTCCGAAAAATATCTCCTATGTTTTGGGTAGTTGAAAATTCTAAATAAATTCCCCGTTCCTTGTCGTTTTTACTGATTGTGCCGGTACAAAGATGAGGATGAACTGGTAGAAGAGCTATGTGTTCACGGTGAAGAAGTAGAAGCAAAGATGAACCGATAGAAAGATGTTCTGATTGGACAGAACCTCGATGAACATGTACAAAAGATCAATGAACTGGTACATAAGCCCATTCTGTTCAAGGATGAACCGGTACAAGCTATGTTTTACTGCCTGGTGAATCGGTGCAAGTCCTGCTGGTACAATATGGCTTTCTCTGCCTTTTTGCCGCGGCGCCCCTTGTTCGATGTCTGGCTTCTCGAGCTCACTTCCTACGCACCCACAAAGTATCCTGTTGAATCTAAAGTATCATTCTTACATCAGCTTACCTGCAAACACACAGTTTCCTCATAAAACGCAAACTCGACTAAAACAAAACTTATAATGAACGAGCAAAGCTAAAGCGAAAGGTTTCAGACATAAAATTATGCAAAATTGGGTACACAACACACACCCCCCCCCCCAACTTCTACTTTGGTAGTCTCTAGCACACAGAAAGCACAAAAATAAATTTTAATCACAAAAAATATTTTCGTAGTTGATCTCGCTTGCATTTAGCATATGCCATAAGCCGTTAAACCACAAGGTTACCCCTAGTGGACGGTGATGAAAATCACAAGACTCATCAGCGGTTGATTCGAATCACCTTTCAAATTCGTACCATTTGGGTCCCCGGCAATGTTGCCAAAAATGTTTCTCCTTAGGTATGGTCGTGTCTGAAATTGCTTCCCAAGCATAGGACATTCTATCGTGTAGTAACTCGGAAAATACCTAGGCCGTCTCCCCAGGGAAACAAGCAAAAATTTGAATGGTGATATGATTCAAATGAAGCAAACTTCTTTGGATTTCAAAGTTGGTGATGATTGGTTAATACTAAGAAATAATATTAAGATAAATCAGCTAATCTTTGGACTTTATCCCATTGTGAAAAGGATTCTTGGCCTCATTTAAAACATAACCAAGATCGTAATCAACCAAGCTTTGACGAAAAATATTTAACCAAGTTTGAACTTTGGAAAATGTGTTTTGATGGTAAAAGCAATTAATGAATGAATTTGCATCATGCTTATTGCAGGGACTCCAAGTATTACTCATGCGAAATTCAATTCTCAAAGGTTAACCGAGGATGTTAGGAAATAACTCATAAGTTCAAAATCAATTACGTCAATCAACAAAATAACACTAAGCATTGATACCCACCTTAGGATAAAAATCACCCACTCAGGGATGAGAATTCATCCTCCCACTATGCCGCAAGTAGACAACTCGGGCATATCGCGTGTTGAATTTAAAGCAAATTTGAATGAGACATCAATTGAGTGGAAATAAATATTAAATCCAATTCTTTTTATCTAAAACAAAAACTAAATATTATTACCAGAGTAAAAATCGGAAGTGCTCTGTATTTGGGCTAGAAGAAAAACCCTAGAAGAAAAAGAGCTAGCAAAAACACTGAAGACCCGATATGAGACGTACAAGAAAATCCTCCCCGTCTCGGTTTTTAAGAAGAAATGGAAGGAGGGTGATTCGGCCAATCTCTCGAAGATCCTCCCCTTTCCCCTCTACGTCCATCACCCATTTAGAGAAAATCTCCGAAAAATATCTCCTATGTTTTGGGTAGTTGAAAATTCTAAATAAATTCCCCGTTCCTTGTCATTTTTACTGATTGTGCCGGTACAAAGATGAGGATGAACTGGTAGAAGAGCTATGTGTTCACGGTGAAGAAGTAGAAGCAAAGATGAACCGATAGAAAGATGTTCTGATTGGACAGAACCTCGATGAACATGTACAAAAGATCAATGAACTGGTACATAAGCCCATTCTGTTCAAGGATGAACCGGTACAAGCTATGTTTTACTGCCTGGTGAATCGGTGCAAGTCCTGCTGGTACAATATGGCTTTCTCTGCCTTTTTGCCGCGGCGCCCCTTGTTCGATGTCTGGCTTCTCGAGCTCACTTCCTACGCACCCACAAAGTATCCTGTTGAATCTAAAGTATCATTCTTACATCAGCTTACCTGCAAACACACAGTTTCCTCATAAAACGCAAACTCGACTAAAACAAAACTTATAATGAACGAGCAAAGCTAAAGCGAAAGGTTTCAGACATAAAATTATGCAAAATTGGGTACACAACACACACACCCCCCCCCCCCCCCCAACTTCTACTTTGGTAGTCTCTAGCACACAGAAAGCACAAAAATAAATTTTAATCACAAAAAACATTTTCGTAGTTGATCTCGCTTGCATTTAGCATATGCCATAAGCCGTTAAACCACAAGGTTACCCCTAGTGGACGGTGATGAAAATCACAAGACTCATCAGCCGTTGATTCGAATCACCTTTCAAATTCGTACCATTTGGGTCCCCGGCAATGTTGCCAAAAATGTTTCTCCTTAGGTATGGTCGTGTCTGAAATTGCTTCCCAAGCATAGGACATTCTATCGTGTAGTAACTCGGAAAATACCTAGGCCGTCTCCCCAGGGAAACAAGCAAAAATTTGAATGGTGATATGATTCAAATGAATGCCGCGGCGCCCCATGTTCGATGTCTGGCTTCTCGAGCTCACTTCCTACGCACCCACAAAGTATCCTGTTGAATCTAAA
This sequence comes from Ilex aquifolium, assembly GCA_951799425.1. Classification (NCBI taxonomy): domain Eukaryota; kingdom Viridiplantae; phylum Streptophyta; class Magnoliopsida; order Aquifoliales; family Aquifoliaceae; genus Ilex; species Ilex aquifolium. Next base: position 25,210,270 of record OX637400.1, read on the forward strand.
GTATCATTCTTACATCAGCTTACCTGCAAACACACAGTTTCCTCATAAAACGCAAACTCGACTAAAACAAAACATATAATGAACGAGCAAAGCTAAAGCGAAAGTTTCAGACATAAAATTATGCAAAATTGGGTACAAAACACACCCCCCCCCCCCCAACTTCTACTTTGGTAGTCTCTAGCACACAGAAAGCACAAAAATAAATTTTAATCACAAAAAACATTTTCGTAGTTGATCTCGCTTGCATTTAGCATATGCCATAAGCCGTTAAACCACAAGGTTACCCCTAGTGGACGGTGATGAAAATCACAAGACTCATCAGCCGTTGATTCGAATCACCTTTCAAATTCGTACCATTTGGGTCCCCGACAATGTTGCCAAAAATGTTTCTCCTTAGGTATGGTCGTGTCTGAAATTGCTTCCCAAGCATAGGACATTCTATCGTGTAGTAACTCGGAAAATACCTAGGCCGTCTCCCCAGGGAAACAAGCAAAAATTTGAATGGTGATATGATTCAAAAGAAGCAAACTTCTTTGGATTTCAAAGTTGGTGATGATTGGTTAATACTAAGAAATAATATTAAGATAAATCAGCTAATCTTTGGACTTTATCCCATTGTGAAAAGGATTCTTGGCCTCATTTAAAACATAACCAAGATCGTAATCAACCAAGCTTTGACGAAAAATATTTAACCAAGTTTGAACTTTGGAAAATGTGTTTTGATGGTAAAAGCAATTAATGAATGAATTTGCATCATGCTTATTGCAGGGACTCCAAGTATTACTCATGCGAAATTCAATTCTCAAAGGTTAACCGAGGATGTTAGGAAATAACTCATAAGTTCAAAATCAATTACGTCAATCAACAAAATAACACTAAGCATTGATACCCACCTTAGGATAAAAATCACCCACTCAGGGATGAGAATTCATCCTCCCACTATGCCGCAAGTAGACAACTCGGGCATATCGCGTGTTGAATTTAAAGCAAATTTGAATGAGACATCAATTGAGTGGAAATAAATATTAAATCCAATTCTTTTTATCTAAAACAAAAACTAAATATTATTACCAGAGTAAAAATCGGAAGTGCTCTGTATTTGGGCTAGAAGAAAAACCCTAGAAGAAAAAGAGCTAGCAAAAACACTGAAGACCCGATATGAGACGTACAAGAAAATCCTCCCCGTCTCGGTTTTTAAGAAGAAATGGAAGGAGGGTGATTCGGCCAATCTCTCGAAGATCCTCCCCTTTCCCCTCTACGTCCATCACCCATTTAGAGAAAATCTCCGAAAAATATCTCCTATGTTTTGGGTAGTTGAAAATTCTAAATAAATTCCCCGTTCCTTGTCGTTTTTACTGATTGTGCCGGTACAAAGATGAGGATGAACTGGTAGAAGAGCAATGTGTTCACGGTGAAGAAGTAGAAGCAAAGATGAACCGATAGAAAGATGTTCTGATTGGACAGAACCTCGATGAACATGTACAAAAGATCAATGAACTGGTATATAAGCCTATTCTGTTCAAGGATGAACCGGCACAAGCTATGTTTTACTGCCTGGTGAATCCGTGCAAGTCCTGCTGGTACAATATGGCTTTCTCTGCCTTTTTGCCGCGGCGCCCCTTGTTCGATGTCTGGCTTCTCGAGCTCACTTCCTACGCACCCACAAAGTATCCTGTTGAATCTAAAGTATCATTCTTACATCAGCTTACCTGCAAACACACAGTTTCCTCATAAAACGCAAACTCGACTAAAACAAAACTTATAATGAACGAGCAAAGCTAAAGCGAAAGGTTTCAGACATAAAATTATGCAAAATTGGGTACACAACACACACCCCCCCCCCCAACTTCTACTTTGGTAGTCTCTAGCACACAGAAAGCACAAAAATAAATTTTAATCACAAAAAACATTTTCGTAGTTGATCTCGCTTGCATTTAGCATATGCCATAAGTCGTTAAACCACAAGGTTACCCCTAGTGGACGGTGATGAAAATCACAAGACTCATCAGTCGTTGATTCGAATCACCTTTCAAATTCGTACCATTTGGGTCCCCGGCAATGTTGCCAAAAATGTTTCTCCTTAGGTATGGTCGTGTCTGAAATTGCTTCCCAAGCATAGGACATTCTATCGTGTAGTAACTCGGAAAATACCTAGGCCGTCTCCCCAGGGAAACAAGCAAAAATTTGAATGGTGATATGATTCAAAAGAAGCAAACTTCTTTGGATTTCAAAGTTGGTGATGATTGGTTAATACTAAGAAATAATATTAAGATAAATCAGCTAATCTTTGGACTTTATCCCATTGTGAAAAGGATTCTTGGCCTCATTTAAAACATAACCAAGATCGTAATCAACCAAGCTTTGACGAAAAATATTTAACCAAGTTTGAACTTTGGAAAATGTGTTTTGATGGTAAAAGCAATTAATGAATGAATTTGCATCATGCTTATTGCAGGGACTCCAAGTATTACTCATGCGAAATTCAATTCTCAAAGGTTAACCGAGGATGTTAGGAAATAACTCATAAGTTCAAAATCAATTACGTCAATCAACAAAATAACACTAAGCATTGATACCCACCTTAGGATAAAAATCACCCACTCAGGGATGAGAATTCATCCTCCCACTATGCCGCAAGTAGACAACTCGGGCATATCGCGTGTTGAATTTAAAGCAAATTTGAATGAGACATCAATTGAGTGGAAATAAATATTAAATCCAATTCTTTTTATCTAAAACAAAAACTAAATATTATTACCAGAGTAAAAATCGGAAGTGCTCTGTATTTGGGCTAGAAGAAAAACCCTAGAAGAAAAAGAGCTAGCAAAAACACTGAAGACCCGATATGAGACGTACAAGAAAATCCTCCCCGTCTCGGTTTTTAAGAAGAAATGGAAGGAGGGTGATTCGGCCAATCTCTCGAAGATCCTCCCCTTTCCCCTCTACGTCCATCACCCATTTAGAGAAAATCTCCGAAAAATATCTCCTATGTTTTGGGTAGTTGAAAATTCTAAATAAATTCCCCGTTCCTTGTCGTTTTTACTGATTGTGCCGGTACAAAGATGAGGATGAACTGGTAGAAGAGCTATGTGTTCACGGTGAAGAAGTAGAAGCAAAGATGAACCGATAGAAAGATGTTCTGATTGGACAGAACCTCGATGAACATGTACAAAAGATCAATGAACTGGTATAAGCCCATTCTGTTCAAGGATGAACCGGTACAAGCTATGTTTTACTGCCTGGTGAATCGGTGCAAGTCCTGCTGGTACAAAATGGCTTTCTCTGCCTTTTTGCCGCGGCGCCCCTTGTTCGATGTCTGGCTTCTCGAGCTCACTTCCTACGCACCCACAAAGTATCCTGTTGAATCTAAAGTATCAGTCTTACACCAGCTTACCTGCAAACACACAGTTTCCTCATAAAACGCAAACTCGACTAAAACAAAACTTATAATGAACGAGCAAAGCTAAAGCGAAAGGTTTCAGACATAAAATTTTGCAAAATTGGGTACACAACACACACCCCCCCCCCCCCCCCCCGCCCCCCCAACTTCTACTTTGGTAGTCTCTAGCACACAGTAAGCACAAAAATAAATTTTAATCACAAAAAATATTTTCGTAGTTGATCTCGCTTGCATTTAGCATATGCCATAAGTCGTTAAACCACAAGGTTACCCCTAGTGGACGGTGATGAAAATCACAAGACTCATCAGCCGTTGATTCGAATCACCTTTCAAATTCGTACCATTTGGGTCCCCGACAATGTTGCCAAAAATGTTTCTCCTTAGGTATGGTCGTGTCTGAAATTGCTTCCCAAGCATAGGACATTCTATCGTGTAGTAACTCGGAAAATACCTAGGCCGTCTCCCCAGGGAAACAAGCAAAAATTTGAATGGTGATATGATTCAAAAGAAGCAAACTTCTTTGGATTTCAAAGTTGGTGATGATTGGTTAATACTAAGAAATAATATTAAGATAAATCAGCTAATCTTTGGACTTTATCCCATTGTGAAAAGGATTCTTGGCCTCATTTAAAACATAACCAAGATCGTAATCAACCAAGCTTTGACGAAAAATATTTAACCAAGTTTGAACTTTGGAAAATGTGTTTTGATGGTAAAAGCAATTAATGAATGAATTTGCATCATGCTTATTGCAGGGACTCCAAGTATTACTCATGCGAAATTCAATTCTCAAAGGTTAACCGAGGATGTTAGGAAATAACTCATAAGTTCAAAATCAATTACGTCAATCAACAAAATAACACTAAGCATTGATACCCACCTTAGGATAAAAATCACCCACTCAGGGATGAGAATTCATCCTCCCACTATGCCGCAAGTAGACAACTCGGGCATATCGTGTGTTGAATTTAAAGCAAATTTGAATGAGACATCAATTGAGTGGAAATAAATATTAAATCCAATTCTTTTTATCTAAAACAAAAACTAAATATTATTACCAGAGTAAAAATCGGAAGTGCTCTGTATTTGGGCTAGAAGAAAAACCCTAGAAGAAAGAGAGCTAGCAAAAACACTGAAGACCCGATATGAGACGTACAAGAAAATCCTCCCCGTCTCGGTTTTTAAGAAGAAATGGAAGGAGGGTGATTCGGCCAATCTCTCGAAGATCCTCCCCTTTCCCCTCTACGTCCATCACCCATTTAGAGAAAATTTCCGAAAAATATCTCCTATGTTTTGGGTAGTTGAAAATTCTAAATAAATTCCCCGTTCCTTGTCGTTTTTACTGATTGTGCCGGTACAAAGATGAGGATGAACTGGTAGAAGAGCTATGTGTTCACGGTGAAGAAGTAGAAGCAAAGATGAACCGATAGAAAGATGTTCTGATTGGACAGAACCTCGATGAACATGTACAAAAGATCAATGAACTGGTACATAAGCCCATTCTGTTCAAGGATGAACCGGTACAAGCTATGTTTTACTGCCTGGTGAATCGGTGCAAGTCCTGCTGGTACAATATGGCTTTCTCTGCCTTTTTGCCGCGGCGCCCCTTGTTCGATGTCTGGCTTCTCGAGCTCACTTCCTACGCACCCACAAAGTATCCTGTTGAATCTAAAGTATCATTCTTACATCAGCTTACCTGCAAACACACAGTTTCCTCATAAAACGCAAACTCGACTAAAACAAAACTTATAATGAACGAGCAAAGCTAAAGCGAAAGGTTTCAGACATAAAATTATGCAAAATTGGGTACACAACACACACCCCCCCCCCCAACTTCTACTTTGGTAGTCTCTAGCACACAGAAAGCACAAAAATAAATTTTAATCACAAAAAATATTTTCGTAGTTGATCTCGCTTGCATTTAGCATATGCCATAAGCCGTTAAACCACAAGGTTACCCCTAGTGGACGGTGATGAAAATCACAAGACTCATCAGCGGTTGATTCGAATCACCTTTCAAATTCGTACCATTTGGGTCCCCGGCAATGTTGCCAAAAATGTTTCTCCTTAGGTATGGTCGTGTCTGAAATTGCTTCCCAAGCATAGGACATTCTATCGTGTAGTAACTCGGAAAATACCTAGGCCGTCTCCCCAGGGAAACAAGCAAAAATTTGAATGGTGATATGATTCAAATGAAGCAAACTTCTTTGGATTTCAAAGTTGGTGATGATTGGTTAATACTAAGAAATAATATTAAGATAAATCAGCTAATCTTTGGACTTTATCCCATTGTGAAAAGGATTCTTGGCCTCATTTAAAACATAACCAAGATCGTAATCAACCAAGCTTTGACGAAAAATATTTAACCAAGTTTGAACTTTGGAAAATGTGTTTTGATGGTAAAAGCAATTAATGAATGAATTTGCATCATGCTTATTGCAGGGACTCCAAGTATTACTCATGCGAAATTCAATTCTCAAAGGTTAACCGAGGATGTTAGGAAATAACTCATAAGTTCAAAATCAATTACGTCAATCAACAAAATAACACTAAGCATTGATACCCACCTTAGGATAAAAATCACCCACTCAGGGATGAGAATTCATCCTCCCACTATGCCGCAAGTAGACAACTCGGGCATATCGCGTGTTGAATTTAAAGCAAATTTGAATGAGACATCAATTGAGTGGAAATAAATATTAAATCCAATTCTTTTTATCTAAAACAAAAACTAAATATTATTACCAGAGTAAAAATCGGAAGTGCTCTGTATTTGGGCTAGAAGAAAAACCCTAGAAGAAAAAGAGCTAGCAAAAACACTGAAGACCCGATATGAGACGTACAAGAAAATCCTCCCCGTCTCGGTTTTTAAGAAGAAATGGAAGGAGGGTGATTCGGCCAATCTCTCGAAGATCCTCCCCTTTCCCCTCTACGTCCATCACCCATTTAGAGAAAATCTCCGAAAAATATCTCCTATGTTTTGGGTAGTTGAAAATTCTAAATAAATTCCCCGTTCCTTGTCATTTTTACTGATTGTGCCGGTACAAAGATGAGGATGAACTGGTAGAAGAGCTATGTGTTCACGGTGAAGAAGTAGAAGCAAAGATGAACCGATAGAAAGATGTTCTGATTGGACAGAACCTCGATGAACATGTACAAAAGATCAATGAACTGGTACATAAGCCCATTCTGTTCAAGGATGAACCGGTACAAGCTATGTTTTACTGCCTGGTGAATCGGTGCAAGTCCTGCTGGTACAATATGGCTTTCTCTGCCTTTTTGCCGCGGCGCCCCTTGTTCGATGTCTGGCTTCTCGAGCTCACTTCCTACGCACCCACAAAGTATCCTGTTGAATCTAAAGTATCATTCTTACATCAGCTTACCTGCAAACACACAGTTTCCTCATAAAACGCAAACTCGACTAAAACAAAACTTATAATGAACGAGCAAAGCTAAAGCGAAAGGTTTCAGACATAAAATTATGCAAAATTGGGTACACAACACACACACCCCCCCCCCCCCCCCCCAACTTCTACTTTGGTAGTCTCTAGCACACAGAAAGCACAAAAATAAATTTTAATCACAAAAAACATTTTCGTAGTTGATCTCGCTTGCATTTAGCATATGCCATAAGCCGTTAAACCACAAGGTTACCCCTAGTGGACGGTGATGAAAATCACAAGACTCATCAGCCGTTGATTCGAATCACCTTTCAAATTCGTACCATTTGGGTCCCCGGCAATGTTGCCAAAAATGTTTCTCCTTAGGTATGGTCGTGTCTGAAATTGCTTCCCAAGCATAGGACATTCTATCGTGTAGTAACTCGGAAAATACCTAGGCCGTCTCCCCAGGGAAACAAGCAAAAATTTGAATGGTGATATGATTCAAATGAATGCCGCGGCGCCCCATGTTCGATGTCTGGCTTCTCGAGCTCACTTCCTACGCACCCACAAAGTATCCTGTTGAATCTAAAGTATCATTCTTACATCAGCTTACCTGCAAACACACAGTTTCCTCATAAAACGCAAACTCGACTAAAACAAAACATATAATGAACGAGCAAAGCTAAAGCGAAAGTTTCAGACATAAAATTATGCAAAATTGGGTACAAAACACACCCCCCCCCCCCAACTTCTACTTTGGTAGTCTCTAGCACACAGAAAGCACAAAAATAAATTTTAATCACAAAAAACATTTTCGTAGTTGATCTCGCTTGCATTTAGCATATGCCATAAGCCGTTAAACCACAAGGTTACCCCTAGTGGACGGTGATGAAAATCACAAGACTCATCAGCCGTTGATTCGAATCACCTTTCAAATTCGTACCATTTGGGTCCCCGACAATGTTGCCAAAAATGTTTCTCCTTAGGTATGGTCGTGTCTGAAATTGCTTCCCAAGCATAGGACATTCTATCGTGTAGTAACTCGGAAAATACCTAGGCCGTCTCCCCAGGGAAACAAGCAAAAATTTGAATGGTGATATGATTCAAAAGAAGCAAACTTCTTTGGATTTCAAAGTTGGTGATGATTGGTTAATACTAAGAAATAATATTAAGATAAATCAGCTAATCTTTGGACTTTATCCCATTGTGAAAAGGATTCTTGGCCTCATTTAAAACATAACCAAGATCGTAATCAACCAAGCTTTGACGAAAAATATTTAACCAAGTTTGAACTTTGGAAAATGTGTTTTGATGGTAAAAGCAATTAATGAATGAATTTGCATCATGCTTATTGCAGGGACTCCAAGTATTACTCATGCGAAATTCAATTCTCAAAGGTTAACCGAGGATGTTAGGAAATAACTCATAAGTTCAAAATCAATTACGTCAATCAACAAAATAACACTAAGCATTGATACCCACCTTAGGATAAAAATCACCCACTCAGGGATGAGAATTCATCCTCCCACTATGCCGCAAGTAGACAACTCGGGCATATCGCGTGTTGAATTTAAAGCAAATTTGAATGAGACATCAATTGAGTGGAAATAAATATTAAATCCAATTCTTTTTATCTAAAACAAAAACTAAATATTATTACCAGAGTAAAAATCGGAAGTGCTCTGTATTTGGGCTAGAAGAAAAACCCTAGAAGAAAAAGAGCTAGCAAAAACACTGAAGACCCGATATGAGACGTACAAGAAAATCCTCCCCGTCTCGGTTTTTAAGAAGAAATGGAAGGAGGGTGATTCGGCCAATCTCTCGAAGATCCTCCCCTTTCCCCTCTACGTCCATCACCCATTTAGAGAAAATCTCCGAAAAATATCTCCTATGTTTTGGGTAGTTGAAAATTCTAAATAAATTCCCCGTTCCTTGTCGTTTTTACTGATTGTGCCGGTACAAAGATGAGGATGAACTGGTAGAAGAGCAATGTGTTCACGGTGAAGAAGTAGAAGCAAAGATGAACCGATAGAAAGATGTTCTGATTGGACAGAACCTCGATGAACATGTACAAAAGATCAATGAACTGGTATATAAGCCTATTCTGTTCAAGGATGAACCGGCACAAGCTATGTTTTACTGCCTGGTGAATCCGTGCAAGTCCTGCTGGTACAATATGGCTTTCTCTGCCTTTTTGCCGCGGCGCCCCTTGTTCGATGTCTGGCTTCTCGAGCTCACTTCCTACGCACCCACAAAGTATCCTGTTGAATCTAAAGTATCATTCTTACATCAGCTTACCTGCAAACACACAGTTTCCTCATAAAACGCAAACTCGACTAAAACAAAACTTATAATGAACGAGCAAAGCTAAAGCGAAAGGTTTCAGACATAAAATTATGCAAAATTGGGTACACAACACACACCCCCCCCCCCCAACTTCTACTTTGGTAGTCTCTAGCACACAGAAAGCACAAAAATAAATTTTAATCACAAAAAACATTTTCGTAGTTGATCTCGCTTGCATTTAGCATATGCCATAAGTCGTTAAACCACAAGGTTACCCCTAGTGGACGGTGATGAAAATCACAAGACTCATCAGTCGTTGATTCGAATCACCTTTCAAATTCGTACCATTTGGGTCCCCGGCAATGTTGCCAAAAATGTTTCTCCTTAGGTATGGTCGTGTCTGAAATTGCTTCCCAAGCATAGGACATTCTATCGTGTAGTAACTCGGAAAATACCTAGGCCGTCTCCCCAGGGAAACAAGCAAAAATTTGAATGGTGATATGATTCAAAAGAAGCAAACTTCTTTGGATTTCAAAGTTGGTGATGATTGGTTAATACTAAGAAATAATATTAAGATAAATCAGCTAATCTTTGGACTTTATCCCATTGTGAAAAGGATTCTTGGCCTCATTTAAAACATAACCAAGATCGTAATCAACCAAGCTTTGACGAAAAATATTTAACCAAGTTTGAACTTTGGAAAATGTGTTTTGATGGTAAAAGCAATTAATGAATGAATTTGCATCATGCTTATTGCAGGGACTCCAAGTATTACTCATGCGAAATTCAATTCTCAAAGGTTAACCGAGGATGTTAGGAAATAACTCATAAGTTCAAAATCAATTACGTCAATCAACAAAATAACACTAAGCATTGATACCCACCTTAGGATAAAAATCACCCACTCAGGGATGAGAATTCATCCTCCCACTATGCCGCAAGTAGACAACTCGGGCATATCGCGTGTTGAATTTAAAGCAAATTTGAATGAGACATCAATTGAGTGGAAATAAATATTAAATCCAATTCTTTTTATCTAAAACAAAAACTAAATATTATTACCAGAGTAAAAATCGGAAGTGCTCTGTATTTGGGCTAGAAGAAAAACCCTAGAAGAAAAAGAGCTAGCAAAAACACTGAAGACCCGATATGAGACGTACAAGAAAATCCTCCCCGTCTCGGTTTTTAAGAAGAAATGGAAGGAGGGTGATTCGGCCAATCTCTCGAAGATCCTCCCCTTTCCCCTCTACGTCCATCACCCATTTAGAGAAAATCTCCGAAAAATATCTCCTATGTTTTGGGTAGTTGAAAATTCTAAATAAATTCCCCGTTCCTTGTCGTTTTTACTGATTGTGCCGGTACAAAGATGAGGATGAACTCGTAGAAGAGCTATGTGTTCACGGTGAAGAAGTAGAAGCAAAGATGAACCGATAAAAAGATGTTCTGATTGGACAGAACCTCGATGAACATGTACAAAAGATCAATGAACTGGTATATAAGCCCATTCTGTTCAAGGATGAACCGGTACAAGCTATGTTTTACTGCCTGGTGAATCGGTGCAAGTCCTGCTGGTACAATATGGCTTTCTCTGCCTTTTTGCCGCGGCGCCCCTTGTTCGATGTCTGGCTTCTCGAGCTCACTTCCTACGCACCCACAAAGTATCCCGTTGAATCTAAAGTATCATTCTTACATCAGCTTACCTGCAAACACACAGTTTCCTCATAAAACGCAAACTCGACTAAAACAAAACATATAATGAACGAGCAAAGCTAAAGCGAAAGTTTCAGACATAAAATTATGCAAAATTGGGTACAAAACACACCCCCCCCCCCAACTTCTACTTTGGTAGTCTCTAGCACACAGAAAGCACAAAAATAAATTTTAATCACAAAAAACATTTTCGTAGTTGATCTCGCTTGCATTTAGCATATGCCATAAGCCGTTAAACCACAAGGTTACCCCTAGTGGACGGTGATGAAAATCACAAGACTCATCAGCCGTTGATTCGAATCACCTTTCAAATTCGTACCATTTGGGTCCCCGACAATGTTGCCAAAAATGTTTCTCCTTAGGTATGGTCGTGTCTGAAATTGCTTCCCAAGCATAGGACATTCTATCGTGTAGTAACTCGGAAAATACCTAGGCCGTCTCCCCAGGGAAACAAGCAAAAATTTGAATGGTGATATGATTCAAAAGAAGCAAACTTCTTTGGATTTCAAAGTAGGTGATGATTGGTTAATACTAAGAAATAATATTAAGATAAATCAGCTAATCTTTGGACTTTATCCCATTGTGAAAAGGATTCTTGGCCTCATTTAAAACATAACCAAGATCGTAATCAACCAAGCTTTGACGAAAAATATTTAACCAAGTTTGAACTTTGGAAAATGTGTTTTGATGGTAAAAGCAATTAATGAATGAATTTGCATCATGCTTATTGCAGGGACTCCAAGTATTACTCATGCGAAATTCAATTCTCAAAGGTTAACCGAGGATGTTAGGAAATAACTCATAAGTTCAAAATCAATTACGTCAATCAACAAAATAACACTAAGCATTGATACCCACCTTAGGATAAAAATCACCCACTCAGGGATGAGAATTCATCCTCCCACTATGCCGCAAGTAGACAACTCGGGCATATCGCGTGTTGAATTTAAAGCAAATTTGAATGAGACATCAATTGAGTGGAAATAAATATTAAATCCAATTCTTTTTATCTAAAACAAAAACTAAATATTATTACCAGAGTAAAAATCGGAAGTGCTCTGTATTTGGGCTAGAAGAAAAACCCTAGAAGAAAAAGAGCTAGCAAAAACACTGAAGACCCGATATGAGACGTACAAGAAAATCCTCCCCGTCTCGGTTTTTAAGAAGAAATGGAAGGAGGGTGATTCGGCCAATCTCTCGAAGATCCTCCCCTTTCCCCTCTACGTCCATCACCCATTTAGAGAAAATCTCCGAAAAATATCTCCTATGTTTTGGGTAGTTGAAAATTCTAAATAAATTCCCCGTTCCTTGTCGTTTTTACTGATTGTGCCGGTACAAAGATGAGGATGAACTGGTAGAAGAGCTATGTGTTCACGGTGAAGAAGTAGAAGCAAAGATGAACCGATAGAAAGATGTTCTGATTGGACAGAACCTCGATGAACATGTACAAAAGATCAATGAACTGGTATATAAGCCTATTCTGTTCAAGGATGAACCGGCACAAGCTATGTTTTACTGCCTGGTGAATCGGTGCAAGTCCTGCTGGTACAATATGGCTTTCTCTGCCTTTTTTCCGCGGCGCCCCTTGTTCGATGTCTGGCTTCTCGAGCTCACTTCCTACGCACCCACAAAGTATCCTGTTGAATCTAAAGTATCATTCTTACATCAGCTTACCTGCAAACACACAGTTTCCTCATAAAACGCAAACTCGACTAAAACAAAACTTATAATGAACGAGCAAAGCTAAAGCGAAAGGTTTCAGACATAAAATTATGCAAAATTGGGTACACAACACACACCCCCCCCCCCAACTTCTACTTTGGTAGTCTCTAGCACACAGAAAGCACAAAAATAAATTTTAATCACAAAAAACATTTTCGTAGTTGATCTCGCTTGCATTTAGCATATGCCATAAGTCGTTAAACCACAAGGTTACCCCTAGTGGACGGTGATGAAAATCACAAGACTCATCAGCCGTTGATTCGAATCACCTTTCAAATTCGTACCATTTGGGTCCCCGACAATGTTGCCAAAAATGTTTCTCCTTAGGTATGGTCGTGTCTGAAATTGCTTCCCAAGCATAGGACATTCTATCGTGTAGTAACTCGGAAAATACCTAGGCCGTCTCCCCAGGGAAACAAGCAAAAATTTGAATGGTGATATGATTCAAAAGAAGCAAACTTCTTTGGATTTCAAAGTTGGTGATGATTGGTTAATACTAAGAAATAATATTAAGATAAATCAGCTAATCTTTGGACTTTATCCCATTGTGAAAAGGATTCTTGGCCTCATTTAAAACATAACCAAGATCGTAATCAACCAAGCTTTGACGAAAAATATTTAACCAAGTTTGAACTTTGGAAAATGTGTTTTGATGGTAAAAGCAATTAATGAATGAATTTGCATCATGCTTATTGCAGGGACTCCAAGTATTACTCATGCGAAATTCAATTCTCAGAGGTTAACCGAGGATGTTAGGAAATAACTCATAAGTTCAAAATCAATTACGTCAATCAACAAAATAACACTAAGCATTGATACCCACCTTAGGATAAAAATCACCCACTCAGGGATGAGAATTCATCCTCCCACTATGCCGCAAGTAGACAACTCGGGCATATCGCGTGTTGAATTTAAAGCAAATTTGAATGAGACATCAATTGAGTGGAAAGAAATATTAAATCCAATTCTTTTTATCTAAAACAAAAACTAAATATTATTACCAGAGTAAAAATCGGAAGTGCTCTGTATTTGGGCTAGAAGAAAAACCCTAGAAGAAAAAGAGCTAGCAAAACCACTGAAGACCCGATATGAGACGTACAAGAAAATCCTCCCCGTCTCGGTTTTTAAGAAGAAATGGAAGGAGGGTGATTCGGCCAATCTCTCGAAGATCCTCCCCTTTCCCCTCTACGTCCATCACCCATTTAGAGAAAATCTCCGAAAAATATCTCCTATGTTTTGGGTAGTTGAAAATTCTAAATAAATTCCCCGTTCCTTGTCGTTTTTACTGATTGTGCCGGTACAAAGATGAGGATGAACTGGTAGAAGAGCTATGTGTTCACGGTGAAGAAGTAGAAGCAAAGATGAACCGATAGAAAGATGTTCTGATTGGACAGAACCTCGATGAACATGTACAAAAGATCAATGAACTGGTATAAGCCCATTCTGTTCAAGGATGAACCGGTACAAGCTATGTTTTACTGCCTGGTGAATCGGTGCAAGTCCTGCTGGTACAATATGGCTTTCTCTGCCTTTTTGCCGCGGCGCCCCTTGTTCGATGTCTGGCTTCTCGAGCTCACTTCCTACGCACCCACAAAGTATCCTGTTGAATCTAAAGTATCATTCTTACATCAACTTACCTGCAAACACACAGTTTCCTCATAAAACGCAAACTCGACTAAAACAAAACTTATAATGAACGAGCAAAGCTAAAGCGAAAGGTTTCAGACATAAAATTATGCAAAATTGGGTACACAACACACACCCCCCCCCCCCCAACTTCTACTTTGGTAGTCTCTAGCACACAGAAAGCACAAAAATAAATTTTAATCACAAAAAACATTTTCGTAGTTGATCTCGCTTGCATTTAGCATATGCCATAAGTCGTTAAACCACAAGGTTACCCCTAGTGGACGGTGATGAAAATCACAAGACTCATCAGCCGTTGATTCGAATCACCTTTCAAATTCGTACCATTTGGGTCCCCGGCAATGTTGCCAAAAATGTTTCTCCTTAGGTATGGTCGTGTCTGAAATTGCTTCCCAAGCATAGGACATTCTATCGTGTAGTAACTCGGAAAATACCTAGGCCGTCTCCCCAGGGAAACAAGCAAAAATTTGAATGGTGATATGATTCAAAAGAAGCAAACTTCTTTGGATTTCAAAGTCGGTGATGATTGGTTAATACTAAGAAATAATATTAAGATAAATCAGCTAATCTTTGGACTTTATCCCATTGTGAAAAGGATTCTTGGCCTCATTTAAAACATAACCAAGATCGTAATCAACCAAGCTTTGACGAAAAATATTTAACCAAGTTTGAACTTTGGAAAATGTGTTTTGATGGTAAAAGCAATTAATGAATGAATTTGCATCATGCTTATTGCAGGGACTCCAAGTATTACTCATGCGAAATTCAATTCTCAGAGGTTAACCGAGGATGTTAGGAAATAACTCATAAGTTCAAAATCAATTACGTCAATCAACAAAATAACACTAAGCATTGATACCCACCTTAGGATAAAAATCACCCACTCAGGGATGAGAATTCATCCTCCCACTATGCCGCAAGTAGACAACTCGGGCATATCGCGTGTTGAATTTAAAGCAAATTTGAATGAGACATCAATTGAGTGGAAATAAATATTAAATCCAATTCTTTTTATCTAAAACAAAAACTAAATATTATTACCAGAGTAAAAATCGGAAGTGCTCTGTATTTGGGCTAGAAGAAAAACCCTAGAAGAAAAAGAGCTAACAAAAGCACTGAAGACCCGATATGAGACGTACAAGAAAATCCTCCCCGTCTCGGTTTTTAAGAAGAAATGGAAGGAGGGTGATTCGGCCAATCTCTCGAAGATCCTCCCCTTTCCCCTCTACGTCCATCACCCATTTAGAGAAAATCTCCGAAAAATATCTCCTATGTTTTGGGTAGTTGAAAATTCTAAATAAATTCCCCGTTCCTTGTCGTTTTTACTGATTGTGCCGGTACAAAGATGAGGATGAACTGGTAGAAGAGCTATGTGTTCACGGTGAAGAAGTAGAAGCAAAGATGAACCGATAGAAAGATGTTCTGATTGGACAGAACCTCGATGAACATGTACAAAAGATCAATGAACTGGTACATAAGCCCATTCTGTTCAAGGATGAACCGGTACAAGCTATGTTTTACTGCCTGGTGAATCGGTGCAAGTCCTGCTGGTACAATATGGCTTTCTCTGCCTTTTTGCCGCGGCGCCCCTTGTTCGATGTCTGGCTTCTCGAGCTCACTTCCTACGCACCCACAAAGTATCCTGTTGAATCTAAAGTATCATTCTTACATCAGCTTACCTGCAAACACACAGTTTCCTCATAAAACGCAAACTCGACTAAAACAAAACTTATAATGAACGAGCAAAGCTAAAGCGAAAGGTTTCAGACATAAAATTATGCAAAATTGGGTACACAACACACACACCCCCCCCCCCCCCCCAACTTCTACTTTGGTAGTCTCTAGCACACAGAAAGCACAAAAATAAATTTTAATCACAAAAAACATTTTCGTAGTTGATCTCGCTTGCATTTAGCATATGCCATAAGCCGTTAAACCACAAGGTTACCCCTAGTGGACGGTGATGAAAATCACAAGACTCATCAGCCGTTGATTCGAATCACCTTTCAAATTCGTACCATTTGGGTCCCCGGCAATGTTGCCAAAAATGTTTCTCCTTAGGTATGGTCGTGTCTGAAATTGCTTCCCAAGCATAGGACATTCTATCGTGTAGTAACTCGGAAAATACCTAGGCCGTCTCCCCAGGGAAACAAGCAAAAATTTGAATGGTGATATGATTCAAATGAATGCCGCGGCGCCCCATGTTCGATGTCTGGCTTCTCGAGCTCACTTCCTACGCACCCACAAAGTATCCTGTTGAATCTAAAGTATCATTCTTACATCAGCTTACCTGCAAACACACAGTTTCCTCATAAAACGCAAACTCGACTAAAACAAAACATATAATGAACGAGCAAAGCTAAAGCGAAAGTTTCAGACATAAAATTATGCAAAATTGGGTACAAAACACACCCCCCCCCCAACTTCTACTTTGGTAGTCTCTAGCACACAGAAAGCACAAAAATAAATTTTAATCACAAAAAACATTTTCGTAGTTGATCTCGCTTGCATTTAGCATATGCCATAAGCCGTTAAACCACAAGGTTACCCCTAGTGGACGGTGATGAAAATCACAAGACTCATCAGCCGTTGATTCGAATCACCTTTCAAATTCGTACCATTTGGGTCCCCGACAATGTTGCCAAAAATGTTTCTCCTTAGGTATGGTCGTGTCTGAAATTGCTTCCCAAGCATAGGACATTCTATCGTGTAGTAACTCGGAAAATACCTAGGCCGTCTCCCCAGGGAAACAAGCAAAAATTTGAATGGTGATATGATTCAAAAGAAGCAAACTTCTTTGGATTTCAAAGTTGGTGATGATTGGTTAATACTAAGAAATAATATTAAGATAAATCAGCTAATCTTTGGACTTTATCCCATTGTGAAAAGGATTCTTGGCCTCATTTAAAACATAACCAAGATCGTAATCAACCAAGCTTTGACGAAAAATATTTAACCAAGTTTGAACTTTGGAAAATGTGTTTTGATGGTAAAAGCAATTAATGAATGAATTTGCATCATGCTTATTGCAGGGACTCCAAGTATTACTCATGCGAAATTCAATTCTCAAAGGTTAACCGAGGATGTTAGGAAATAACTCATAAGTTCAAAATCAATTACGTCAATCAACAAAATAACACTAAGCATTGATACCCACCTTAGGATAAAAATCACCCACTCAGGGATGAGAATTCATCCTCCCACTATGCCGCAAGTAGACAACTCGGGCATATCGCGTGTTGAATTTAAAGCAAATTTGAATGAGACATCAATTGAGTGGAAATAAATATTAAATCCAATTCTTTTTATCTAACACAAAAACTAAATATTATTACCAGAGTAAAAATCGGAAGTGCTCTGTATTTGGGTTAGAAGAAAAAGAGCTAGCAAAAACACTGAAGACCCGATATGAGACGTACAAGAAAATCCTCCCCGTCTCGGTTTTTAAGAAGAAATGGAAGGAGGGTGATTCGGCCAATCTCTCGAAGATCCTCCCCTTTCCCCTCTACGTCCATCACCCATTTAGAGAAAATCTCCGAAAAATATCTCCTATGTTTTGGGTAGTTGAAAATTCTAAATAAATTCCCCGTTCCTTGTCGTTTTTACTGATTGTGCCGGTACAAAGATGAGGATGAACTGGTAGAAGAGCTATGTGTTCACGGTGAAGAAGTAGAAGCAAAGATGAACCGATAGAAAGATGTTCTGATTGGACAGAACCTCGATGAACATGTACAAAAGATCAATGAACTGGTATATAAGCCTATTCTGTTCAAGGATGAACCGGCACAAGCTATGTTTTACTGCCTGGTGAATCCGTGCAAGTCCTGCTGGTACAATATGGCTTTCTCTGCCTTTTTGCCGCGGCGCCCCTTGTTCGATGTCTGGCTTCTCGAGCTCATTTCCTACGCACCCACAAAGTATCCTGTTGAATCTAAAGTATCATTCTTACATCAGCTTACCTGCAAACACACAGTTTCCTCATAAAACGCAAACTCGACTAAAACAAAACTTATAATGAACGAGCAAAGCTAAAGCGAAAGGTTTCAGACATAAAATTATGCAAAATTGGGTACACAACACACACCCCCCCCCCAACTTCTACTTTGGTAGTCTCTAGCACACAGAAAGCACAAAAATAAATTTTAATCACAAAAAACATTTTCGTAGTTGATCTCGCTTGCATTTAGCATATGCCATAAGTCGTTAAACCACAAGGTTACCCCTAGTGGACGGTGATGAAAATCACAAGACTCATCAGTCGTTGATTCGAATCACCTTTCAAATTCGTACCATTTGGGTCCCCGGCAATGTTGCCAAAAATGTTTCTCCTTAGGTATGGTCGTGTCTGAAATTGCTTCCCAAGCATAGGACATTCTATCGTGTAGTAACTCGGAAAATACCTAGGCCGTCTCCCCAGGGAAACAAGCAAAAATTTGAATGGTGATATGATTCAAAAGAAGCAAACTTCTTTGGATTTCAAAGTTGGTGATGATTGGTTAATACTAAGAAATAATATTAAGATAAATCAGCTAATCTTTGGACTTTATCCCATTGTGAAAAGGATTCTTGGCCTCATTTAAAACATAACCAAGATCGTAATCAACCAAGCTTTGACGAAAAATATTTAACCAAGTTTGAACTTTGGAAAATGTGTTTTGATGGTAAAAGCAATTAATGAATGAATTTGCATCATGCTTATTGCAGGGACTCCAAGTATTACTCATGCGAAATTCAATTCTCAAAGGTTAACCGAGGATGTTAGGAAATAACTCATAAGTTCAAAATCAATTACGTCAATCAACAAAATAACACTAAGCATTGATACCCACCTTAGGATAAAAATCACCCACTCAGGGATGAGAATTCATCCTCCCACTATGCCGCAAGTAGACAACTCGGGCATATCGCGTGTTGAATTTAAAGCAAATTTGAATGAGACATCAATTGAGTGGAAATAAATATTAAATCCAATTCTTTTTATCTAAAACAAAAACTAAATATTATTACCAGAGTAAAAATCGGAAGTGCTCTGTATTTGGGCTAGAAGAAAAACCCTAGAAGAAAAAGAGCTAGCAAAAACACTGAAGACCCGATATGAGACGTACAAGAAAATCCTCCCCGTCTCGGTTTTTAAGAAGAAATGGAAGGAGGGTGATTCGGCCAATCTCTCGAAGATCCTCCCCTTTCCCCTCTACGTCCATCACCCATTTAGAGAAAATCTCCGAAAAATATCTCCTATGTTTTGGGTAGTTGAAAATTCTAAATAAATTCCCCGTTCCTTGTCGTTTTTACTGATTGTGCCGGTACAAAGATGAGGATGAACTGGTAGAAGAGCTATGTGTTCACGGTGAAGAAGTAGAAGCAAAGATGAACCGATAAAAAGATGTTCTGATTGGACAGAACCTCGATGAACATGTACAAAAGATCAATGAACTGGTATATAAGCCCATTCTGTTCAAGGATGAACCGGTACAAGCTATGTTTTACTGCCTGGTGAATCGGTGCAAGTCCTGCTGGTACAATATGGCTTTCTCTGCCTTTTTGCCGCGGCGCCCCTTGTTCGATGTCTGGCTTCTCGAGCTCACTTCCTACGCACCCACAAAGTATCCTGTTGAATCTAAAGTATCATTCTTACATCAGCTTACCTGCAAACACACAGTTTCCTCATAAAACGCAAACTCGACTAAAACAAAACATATAATGAACGAGCAAAGCTAAAGCGAAAGTTTCAGACATAAAATTATGCAAAATTGGGTACAAAACACACCCCCCCCCCCAACTTCTACTTTGGTAGTCTCTAGCACACAGAAAGCACAAAAATAAATTTTAATCACAAAAAACATTTTCGTAGTTGATCTCGCTTGCATTTAGCATATGCCATAAGCCGTTAAACCACAAGGTTACCCCTAGTGGACGGTGATGAAAATCACAAGACTCATCAGCCGTTGATTCGAATCACCTTTCAAATTCGTACCATTTGGGTCCCCGACAATGTTGCCAAAAATGTTTCTCCTTAGGTATGGTCGTGTCTGAAATTGCTTCCCAAGCATAGGACATTCTATCGTGTAGTAACTCGGAAAATACCTAGGCCGTCTCCCCAGGGAAACAAGCAAAAATTTGAATGGTGATATGATTCAAAAGAAGCAAACTTCTTTGGATTTCAAAGTTGGTGATGATTGGTTAATACTAAGAAATAATATTAAGATAAATCAGCTAATCTTTGGACTTTATCCCATTGTGAAAAGGATTCTTGGCCTCATTTAAAACATAACCAAGATCGTAATCAACCAAGCTTTGACGAAAAATATTTAACCAAGTTTGAACTTTGGAAAATGTGTTTTGATGGTAAAAGCAATTAATGAATGAATTTGCATCATGCTTATTGCAGGGACTCCAAGTATTACTCATGCGAAATTCAATTCTCAAAGGTTAACCGAGGATGTTAGGAAATAACTCATAAGTTCAAAATCAATTACGTCAATCAAAAAAATAACACTAAGCATTGATACCCACCTTAGGATAAAAATCACCCACTCAGGGATGAGAATTCATCCTCCCACTATGCCGCAAGTAGACAACTCGGGCATATCGCGTGTTGAATTTAAAGCAAATTTGAATGAGACATCAATTGAGTGGAAATAAATATTAAATCCAATTCTTTTTATCTAAAACAAAAACTAAATATTATTACCAGAGTAAAAATCGGAAGTGCTCTGTATTTGGGCTAGAAGAAAAACCCTAGAAGAAAAAGAGCTAGCAAAAACACTGAAGACCCGATATGAGACGTACAAGAAAATCCTCCCCGTCTCGGTTTTTGAGAAGAAATGGAAGGAGGGTGATTCGGCCAATCTCTCGAAGATCCTCCCCTTTCCCCTCTACGTCCATCACCCATTTAGAGAAAATCTCCGAAAAATATCTCCTATGTTTTGGGTAGTTGAAAATTCTAAATAAATTCCCCGTTCCTTGTCGTTTTTACTGATTGTGCCGGTACAAAGATGAGGATGAACTGGTAGAAGAGCTATGTGTTCACGGTGAAGAAGTAGAAGCAAAGATGAACCGATAGAAAGATGTTCTGATTGGACAGAACCTCGATGAACATGTACAAAAGATCAATGAACTGGTATAAGCCCATTCTGTTCAAGGATGAACCGGTACAAGCTATGTTTTACTGCCTGGTGAATCGGTGCAAGTCCTGCTGGTACAATATGGCTTTCTCTGCCTTTTTGCCGCGGCGCCCCTTGTTCGATGTCTGGCTTCTCGAGCTCACTTCCTACGCACCCACAAAGTATCCTGTTGAATCTAAAGTATCATTCTTACATCAGCTTACCTGCAAACACACAGTTTCCTCATAAAACGCAAACTCGACTAAAACAAAACTTATAATGAACGAGCAAAGCTAAAGCGAAAGGTTTCAGACATAAAATTATGCAAAATTGGGTACACAACACACACCCCCCCCCCCCAACTTCTACTTTGGTAGTCTCTAGCACACAGAAAGCACAAAAATAAATTTTAATCACAAAAAACATTTTCGTAGTTGATCTCGCTTGCATTTAGCATATGCCATAAGTCGTTAAACCACAAGGTTACCCCTAGTGGACGGTGATGAAAATCACAAGACTCATCAGCCGTTGATTCGAATCACCTTTCAAATTCGTACCATTTGGGTCCCCGACAATGTTGCCAAAAATGTTTCTCCTTAGGTATGGTCGTGTCTGAAATTGCTTCCCAAGCATAGGACATTCTATCGTGTAGTAACTCGGAAAATACCTAGGCCGTCTCCCCAGGGAAACAAGCAAAAATTTGAATGGTGATATGATTCAAAAGAAGCAAACTTCTTTGGATTTCAAAGTTGGTGATGATTGGTTAATACTAAGAAATAATATTAAGATAAATCAGCTAATCTTTGGACTTTATCCCATTGTGAAAAGGATTCTTGGCCTCATTTAAAACATAACCAAGATCGTAATCAACCAAGCTTTGACGAAAAATATTTAACCAAGTTTGAACTTTGGAAAATGTGTTTTGATGGTAAAAGCAATTAATGAATGAATTTGCATCATGCTTATTGCAGGGACTCCAAGTATTACTCATGCGAAATTCAATTCTCAGAGGTTAACCGAGGATGTTAGGAAATAACTCATAAGTTCAAAATCAATTACGTCAATCAACAAAATAACACTAAGCATTGATACCCACCTTAGGATAAAAATCACCCACTCAGGGATGAGAATTCATCCTCCCACTATGCCGCAAGTAGACAACTCGGGCATATCGCGTGTTGAATTTAAAGCAAATTTGAATGAGACATCAATTGAGTGGAAATAAATATTAAATCCAATTCTTTTTATCTAAAACAAAAACTAAATATTATTACCAGAGTAAAAATCGGAAGTGCTCTGTATTTGGGCTAGAAGAAAAACCCTAGAAGAAAAAGAGCTAGCAAAAGCACTGAAGACCCGATATGAGACGTACAAGAAAATCCTCCCCGTCTCGGTTTTTAAGAAGAAATGGAAGGAGGGTGATTCGGCCAATCTCTCGAAGATCCTCCCCTTTCCCCTCTACGTCCATCACCCATTTAGAGAAAATCTCCGAAAAATATCTCCTATGTTTTGGGTAGTTGAAAATTCTAAATAAATTCCCCGTTCCTTGTCGTTTTTACTGATTGTGCCGGTACAAAGATGAGGATGAACTGGTAGAAGAGCTATGTGTTCACGGTGAAGAAGTAGAAGCAAAGATGAACTGATAGAAAGATGTTCTGATTGGACAGAACCTCGATGAACATGTACAAAAGATCAATGAACTGGTATATAAGCCTATTCTGTTCAAGGATGAACCGGCACAAGCTATGTTTTACTGCCTGGTGAATCGGTGCAAGTCCTGCTGGTACAATATGGCTTTCTCTGCCTTTTTGCCGCGGCGCCCCTTGTTCGATGTCTGGCTTCTCGAGCTCACTTCCTACGCACCCACAAAGTATCCTGTTGAATCTAAAGTATCATTCTTACATCAGCTTACCTGCAAACACACAGTTTCCTCATAAAACGCAAACTCGACTAAAACAAAACTTATAATGAACGAGCAAAGCTAAAGCGAAAGGTTTCAGACATAAAATTATGCAAAATTGGGTACACAACACACACCCCCCCCCCCCAACTTCTACTTTGGTAGTCTCTAGCACACAGAAAGCACAAAAATAAATTTTAATCACAAAAAACATTTTCGTAGTTGATCTCGCTTGCATTTAGCATATGCCATAAGCCGTTAAACCACAAGGTTACCCCTAGTGGACGGTGATGAAAATCACAAGACTCATCAGCCGTTGATTCGAATCACCTTTCAAATTCGTACCATTTGGGTCCCCGACAATGTTGCCAAAAATGTTTCTCCTTAGGTATGGTCGTGTCTGAAATTGCTTCCCAAGCATAGGACATTCTATCGTGTAGTAACTCGGAAAATACCTAGGCCGTCTCCCCAGGGAAACAAGCAAAAATTTGAATGGTGATATGATTCAAAAGAAGCAAACTTCTTTGGATTTCAAAGTTGGTGATGATTGGTTAATACTAAGAAATAATATTAAGATAAATCAGCTAATCTTTGGACTTTATCCCATTGTGAAAAGGATTCTTGGCCTCATTTAAAACATAACCAAGATCGTAATCAACCAAGCTTTGACGAAAAATATTTAACCAAGTTTGAACTTTGGAAAATGTGTTTTGATGGTAAAAGCAATTAATGAATGAATTTGCATCATGCTTATTGCAGGGACTCCAAGTATTACTCATGCGAAATTCAATTCTCAAAGGTTAACCGAGGATGTTAGGAAATAACTCATAAGTTCAAAATCAATTACGTCAATCAACAAAATAACACTAAGCATTGATACCCACCTTAGGATAAAAATCACCCACTCAGGGATGAGAATTCATCCTCCCACTATGCCGCAAGTAGACAACTCGGGCATATCGCGTGTTGAATTTAAAGCAAATTTGAATGAGACATCAATTGAGTGGAAATAAATATTAAATCCAATTCTTTTTATCTAAAACAAAAACTAAATATTATTACCAGAGTAAAAATCGGAAGTGCTCTGTATTTGGGCTAGAAGAAAAACCCTAGAAGAAAAAGAGCTAGCAAAAACACTGAAGACCCGATATGAGACGTACAAGAAAATCCTCCCCGTCTCGGTTTTTAAGAAGAAATGGAAGGAGGGTGATTCGGCCAATCTCTCGAAGATCCTCCCCTTTCCCCTCTACGTCCATCACCCATTTAGAGAAAATCTCCGAAAAATATCTCCTATGTTTTGGGTAGTTGAAAATTCTAAATAAATTCCCCGTTCCTTGTCGTTTTTACTGATTGTGCCGGTACAAAGATGAGGATGAACTGGTAGAAGAGCTATGTGTTCACGGTGAAGAAGTAGAAGCAAAGATGAACCGATAGAAAGATGTTCTGATTGGACAGAACCTCGATGAACATGTACAAAAGATCAATGAACTGGTATATAAGCCTATTCTGTTCAAGGATGAACCGGCACAAGCTATGTTTTACTGCCTGGTGAATCGGTGCAAGTCCTGCTGGTACAATATGGCTTTCTCTGCCTTTTTTCCGCGGCGCCCCTTGTTCGATGTCTGGCTTCTCGAGCTCACTTCCTACGCACCCACAAAGTATCCTGTTGAATCTAAAGTATCATTCTTACATCAGCTTACCTGCAAACACACAGTTTCCTCATAAAACGCAAACTCGACTAAAACAAAACTTATAATGAACGAGCAAAGCTAAAGCGAAAGGTTTCAGACATAAAATTATGCAAAATTGGGTACACAACACACACCCCCCCCCCCCAACTTCTACTTTGGTAGTCTCTAGCACACAGAAAGCACAAAAATAAATTTTAATCACAAAAAACATTTTCGTAGTTGATCTCGCTTGCATTTAGCATATGCCATAAGTCGTTAAACCACAAGGTTACCCCTAGTGGACGGTGATGAAAATCACAAGACTCATCAGCCGTTGATTCGAATCACCTTTCAAATTCGTACCATTTGGGTCCCCGACAATGTTGCCAAAAATGTTTCTCCTTAGGTATGGTCGTGTCTGAAATTGCTTCCCAAGCATAGGACATTCTATCGTGTAGTAACTCGGAAAATACCTAGGCCGTCTCCCCAGGGAAACAAGCAAAAATTTGAATGGTGATATGATTCAAAAGAAGCAAACTTCTTTGGATTTCAAAGTTGGTGATGATTGGTTAATACTAAGAAATAATATTAAGATAAATCAGCTAATCTTTGGACTTTATCCCATTGTGAAAAGGATTCTTGGCCTCATTTAAAACATAACCAAGATCGTAATCAACCAAGCTTTGACGAAAAATATTTAACCAAGTTTGAACTTTGGAAAATGTGTTTTGATGGTAAAAGCAATTAATGAATGAATTTGCATCATGCTTATTGCAGGGACTCCAAGTATTACTCATGCGAAATTCAATTCTCAGAGGTTAACCGAGGATGTTAGGAAATAACTCATAAGTTCAAAATCAATTACGTCAATCAACAAAATAACACTAAGCATTGATACCCACCTTAGGATAAAAATCACCCACTCAGGGATGAGAATTCATCCTCCCACTATGCCGCAAGTAGACAACTCGGGCATATCGCGTGTTGAATTTAAAGCAAATTTGAATGAGACATCAATTGAGTGGAAAGAAATATTAAATCCAATTCTTTTTATCTAAAACAAAAACTAAATATTATTACCAGAGTAAAAATCGGAAGTGCTCTGTATTTGGGCTAGAAGAAAAACCCTAGAAGAAAAAGAGCTAGCAAAACCACTGAAGACCCGATATGAGACGTACAAGAAAATCCTCCCCGTCTCGGTTTTTAAGAAGAAATGGAAGGAGGGTGATTCGGCCAATCTCTCGAAGATCCTCCCCTTTCCCCTCTACGTCCATCACCCATTTAGAGAAAATCTCCGAAAAATATCTCCTATGTTTTGGGTAGTTGAAAATTCTAAATAAATTCCCCGTTCCTTGTCGTTTTTACTGATTGTGCCGGTACAAAGATGAGGATGAACTGGTAGAAGAGCTATGTGTTCACGGTGAAGAAGTAGAAGCAAAGATGAACCGATAGAAAGATGTTCTGATTGGACAGAACCTCGATGAACATGTACAAAAGATCAATGAACTGGTATAAGCCCATTCTGTTCAAGGATGAACCGGTACAAGCTATGTTTTACTGCCTGGTGAATCGGTGCAAGTCCTGCTGGTACAATATGGCTTTCTCTGCCTTTTTGCCGCGGCGCCCCTTGTTCGATGTCTGGCTTCTCGAGCTCACTTCCTACGCACCCACAAAGTATCCTGTTGAATCTAAAGTATCATTCTTACATCAACTTACCTGCAAACACACAGTTTCCTCATAAAACGCAAACTCGACTAAAACAAAACTTATAATGAACGAGCAAAGCTAAAGCGAAAGGTTTCAGACATAAAATTATGCAAAATTGGGTACACAACACACACCCCCCCCCCCAAACTTCTACTTTGGTAGTCTCTAGCACACAGAAAGCACAAAAATAAATTTTAATCACAAAAAACATTTTCGTAGTTGATCTCGCTTGCATTTAGCATATGCCATAAGTCGTTAAACCACAAGGTTACCCCTAGTGGACGGTGATGAAAATCACAAGACTCATCAGCCGTTGATTCGAATCACCTTTCAAATTCGTACCATTTGGGTCCCCGGCAATGTTGCCAAAAATGTTTCTCCTTAGGTATGGTCGTGTCTGAAATTGCTTCCCAAGCATAGGACATTCTATCGTGTAGTAACTCGGAAAATACCTAGGCCGTCTCCCCAGGGAAACAAGCAAAAATTTGAATGGTGATATGATTCAAAAGAAGCAAACTTCTTTGGATTTCAAAGTCGGTGATGATTGGTTAATACTAAGAAATAATATTAAGATAAATCAGCTAATCTTTGGACTTTATCCCATTGTGAAAAGGATTCTTGGCCTCATTTAAAACATAACCAAGATCGTAATCAACCAAGCTTTGACGAAAAATATTTAACCAAGTTTGAACTTTGGAAAATGTGTTTTGATGGTAAAAGCAATTAATGAATGAATTTGCATCATGCTTATTGCAGGGACTCCAAGTATTACTCATGCGAAATTCAATTCTCAGAGGTTAACCGAGGATGTTAGGAAATAACTCATAAGTTCAAAATCAATTACGTCAATCAACAAAATAACACTAAGCATTGATACCCACCTTAGGATAAAAATCACCCACTCAGGGATGAGAATTCATCCTCCCACTATGCCGCAAGTAGACAACTCGGGCATATCGCGTGTTGAATTTAAAGCAAATTTGAATGAGACATCAATTGAGTGGAAATAAATATTAAATCCAATTCTTTTTATCTAAAACAAAAACTAAATATTATTACCAGAGTAAAAATCGGAAGTGCTCTGTATTTGGGCTAGAAGAAAAACCCTAGAAGAAAAAGAGCTAACAAAAGCACTGAAGACCCGATATGAGACGTACAAGAAAATCCTCCCCGTCTCGGTTTTTAAGAAGAAATGGAAGGAGGGTGATTCGGCCAATCTCTCGAAGATCCTCCCCTTTCCCCTCTACGTCCATCACCCATTTAGAGAAAATCTCCGAAAAATATCTCCTATGTTTTGGGTAGTTGAAAATTCTAAATAAATTCCCCGTTCCTTGTCGTTTTTACTGATTGTGCCGGTACAAAGATGAGGATGAACTGGTAGAAGAGCTATGTGTTCACGGTGAAGAAGTAGAAGCAAAGATGAACCGATAGAAAGATGTTCTGATTGGACAGAACCTCGATGAACATGTACAAAAGATCAATGAACTGGTACATAAGCCCATTCTGTTCAAGGATGAACCGGTACAAGCTATGTTTTACTGCCTGGTGAATCGGTGCAAGTCCTGCTGGTACAATATGGCTTTCTCTGCCTTTTTGCCGCGGCGCCTCTTGTTCGATGTCTGGCTTCTCGAGCTCACTTCCTACGCACCCACAAAGTATCCTGTTGAATCTAAAGTATCATTCTTACATCAGCTTACCTGCAAACACACAGTTTCCTCATAAAACGCAAACTCGACTAAAACAAAACTTATAATGAACGAGCAAAGCTAAAGCGAATGGTTTCAGACATAAAATTATGCAAAATTGGGTACACAACACACACACCCCCCCCCCCCCCAACTTCTACTTTGGTAGTCTCTAGCACACAGAAAGCACAAAAATAAATTTTAATCACAAAAAACATTTTCGTAGTTGATCTCGCTTGCATTTAGCATATGCCATAAGCCGTTAAACCACAAGGTTACCCCTAGTGGACGGTGATGAAAATCACAAGACTCATCAGCCGTTGATTCGAATCACCTTTCAAATTCGTACCATTTGGGTCCCCGGCAATGTTGCCAAAAATGTTTCTCCTTAGGTATGGTCGTGTCTGAAATTGCTTCCCAAGCATAGGACATTCTATCGTGTAGTAACTCGGAAAATACCTAGGCCGTCTCCCCAGGGAAACAAGCAAAAATTTGAATGGTGATATGATTCAAATGAATGCCGCGGCGCCCCATGTTCGATGTCTGGCTTCTCGAGCTCACTTCCTACGCACCCACAAAGTATCCTGTTGAATCTAAAGTATCATTCTTACATCAGCTTACCTGCAAACACACAGTTTCCTCATAAAACGCAAACTCGACTAAAACAAAACATATAATGAACGAGCAAAGCTAAAGCGAAAGTTTCAGACATAAAATTATGCAAAATTGGGTACAAAACACACCCCCCCCCCCAACTTCTACTTTGGTAGTCTCTAGCACACAGAAAGCACAAAAATAAATTTTAATCACAAAAAACATTTTCGTAGTTGATCTCGCTTGCATTTAGCATATGCCATAAGCCGTTAAACCACAAGGTTACCCCTAGTGGACGGTGATGAAAATCACAAGACTCATCAGCCGTTGATTCGAATCACCTTTCAAATTCGTACCATTTGGGTCCCCGACAATGTTGCCAAAAATGTTTCTCCTTAGGTATGGTCGTGTCTGAAATTGCTTCCCAAGCATAGGACATTCTATCGTGTAGTAACTCGGAAAATACCTAGGCCGTCTCCCCAGGGAAACAAGCAAAAATTTGAATGGTGATATGATTCAAAAGAAGCAAACTTCTTTGGATTTCAAAGTTGGTGATGATTGGTTAATACTAAGAAATAATATTAAGATAAATCAGCTAATCTTTGGACTTTATCCCATTGTGAAAAGGATTCTTGGCCTCATTTAAAACATAACCAAGATCGTAATCAACCAAGCTTTGACGAAAAATATTTAACCAAGTTTGAACTTTGGAAAATGTGTTTTGATGGTAAAAGCAATTAATGAATGAATTTGCATCATGCTTATTGCAGGGACTCCAAGTATTACTCATGCGAAATTCAATTCTCAAAGGTTAACCGAGGATGTTAGGAAATAACTCATAAGTTCAAAATCAATTACGTCAATCAAAAAAATAACACTAAGCATTGATACCCACCTTAGGATAAAAATCACCCACTCAGGGATGAGAATTCATCCTCCCACTATGCCGCAAGTAGACAACTCGGGCATATCGCGTGTTGAATTTAAAGCAAATTTGAATGAGACATCAATTGAGTGGAAATAAATATTAAATCCAATTCTTTTTATCTAAAACAAAAACTAAATATTATTACCAGAGTAAAAATCGGAAGTGCTCTGTATTTGGGCTAGAAGAAAAACCCTAGAAGAAAAAGAGCTAGCAAAAACACTGAAGACCCGATATGAGACGTACAAGAAAATCCTCCCCGTCTCGGTTTTTGAGAAGAAATGGAAGGAGGGTGATTCGGCCAATCTCTCGAAGATCCTCCCCTTTCCCCTCTACGTCCATCACCCATTTAGAGAAAATCTCCGAAAAATATCTCCTATGTTTTGGGTAGTTGAAAATTCTAAATAAATTCCCCGTTCCTTGTCGTTTTTACTGATTGTGCCGGTACAAAGATGAGGATGAACTGGTAGAAGAGCTATGTGTTCACGGTGAAGAAGTAGAAGCAAAGATGAACCGATAGAAAGATGTTCTGATTGGACAGAACCTCGATGAACATGTACAAAAGATCAATGAACTGGTATATAAGCCTATTCTGTTCAAGGATGAACCGGCACAAGCTATGTTTTACTGCCTGGTGAATCCGTGCAAGTCCTGCTGGTACAATATGGCTTTCTCTGCCTTTTTGCCGCGGCGCCCCTTGTTCGATGTCTGGCTTCTCGAGCTCACTTCCTACGCACCCACAAAGTATCCTGTTGAATCTAAAGTATCATTCTTACATCAGCTTACCTGCAAACACACAGTTTCCTCATAAAACGCAAACTCGACTAAAACAAAACTTATAATGAACGAGCAAAGCTAAAGCGAAAGGTTTCAGACATAAAATTATGCAAAATTGGGTACACAACACACACCCCCCCCCCCCCCAACTTCTACTTTGGTAGTCTCTAGCACACAGAAAGCACAAAAATAAATTTTAATCACAAAAAACATTTTCGTAGTTGATCTCGCTTGCATTTAGCATATGCCATAAGTCGTTAAACCACAAGGTTACCCCTAGTGGACGGTGATGAAAATCACAAGACTCATCAGCCGTTGATTCGAATCACCTTTCAAATTCGTACCATTTGGGTCCCCGACAATGTTGCCAAAAATGTTTCTCCTTAGGTATGGTCGTGTCTGAAATTGCTTCCCAAGCATAGGACATTCTATCGTGTAGTAACTCGGAAAATACCTAGGCCGTCTCCCCAGGGAAACAAGCAAAAATTTGAATGGTGATATGATTCAAAAGAAGCAAACTTCTTTGGATTTCAAAGTTGGTGATGATTGGTTAATACTAAGAAATAATATTAAGATAAATCAGCTAATCTTTGGACTTTATCCCATTGTGAAAAGGATTCTTGGCCTCATTTAAAACATAACCAAGATCGTAATCAACCAAGCTTTGACGAAAAATATTTAACCAAGTTTGAACTTTGGAAAATGTGTTTTGATGGTAAAAGCAATTAATGAATGAATTTGCATCATGCTTATTGCAGGGACTCCAAGTATTACTCATGCGAAATTCAATTCTCAGAGGTTAACCGAGGATGTTAGGAAATAACTCATAAGTTCAAAATCAATTACGTCAATCAACAAAATAACACTAAGCATTGATACCCACCTTAGGATAAAAATCACCCACTCAGGGATGAGAATTCATCCTCCCACTATGCCGCAAGTAGACAACTCGGGCATATCGCGTGTTGAATTTAAAGCAAATTTGAATGAGACATCAATTGAGTGGAAATAAATATTAAATCCAATTCTTTTTATCTAAAACAAAAACTAAATATTATTACCAGAGTAAAAATCGGAAGTGCTCTGTATTTGGGCTAGAAGAAAAACCCTAGAAGAAAAAGAGCTAGCAAAAGCACTGAAGACCCGATATGAGACGTACAAGAAAATCCTCCCCGTCTCGGTTTTTAAGAAGAAATGGAAGGAGGGTGATTCGGCCAATCTCT
This sequence comes from Ilex aquifolium, assembly GCA_951799425.1. NCBI lineage: Eukaryota > Viridiplantae > Streptophyta > Magnoliopsida > Aquifoliales > Aquifoliaceae > Ilex > Ilex aquifolium. Next base: position 25,242,002 of record OX637400.1, read on the forward strand.
CGAAGATCCTCCCCTTTCCCCTCTACGTCCATCACCCATTTAGAGAAAATCTCCGAAAAATATCTCCTATGTTTTGGGTAGTTGAAAATTCTAAATAAATTCCCCGTTCCTTGTCGTTTTTACTGATTGTGCCGGTACAAAGATGAGGATGAACTGGTAGAAGAGCTATGTGTTCACGGTGAAGAAGTAGAAGCAAAGATGAACCGATAGAAAGATGTTCTGATTGGACAGAACCTCGATGAACATGTACAAAAGATCAATGAACTGGTATATAAGCCTATTCTGTTCAAGGATGAACCGGCACAAGCTATGTTTTACTGCCTGGTGAATCGGTGCAAGTCCTGCTGGTACAATATGGCTTTCTCTGCCTTTTTGCCGCGGCGCCCCTTGTTCGATGTCTAGCTTCTCGAGCTCACTTCCTACGCACCCACAAAGTATCCTGTTGAATCTAAAGTATCATTCTTACATCAGCTTACCTGCAAACACACAGTTTCCTCATAAAACGCAAACTCGACTAAAACAAAACTTATAATGAACGAGCAAAGCTAAAGCGAAAGGTTTCAGACATAAAATTATGCAAAATTGGGTACACAACACACACCCCCCCGCCCAACTTCTACTTTGGTAGTCTCTAGCACACAGTAAGCACAAAAATAAATTTTAATCACAAAAAACATTTTCGTAGTTGATCTCGCTTGCATTTAGCATATGCCATAAGTCGTTAAACCACAAGGTTACCCCTAGTGGACGGTGATGAAAATCACAAGACTCATCAGCCGTTGATTCGAATCACCTTTCAAATTCGTACCATTTGGGTCCCCGGCAATGTTGCCAAAAATGTTTCTCCTTAGGTATGGTCGTGTCTGAAATTGCTTCCCAAGCATAGGACATTCTATCGTGTAGTAACTCGGAAAATACCTAGGCCGTCTCCCTAGGGAAACAAGCAAAAATTTGAATGGTGATATGATTCAAAAGAAGCAAACTTCTTTGGATTTCAAAGTTGGTGATGATTGGTTAATACTAAGAAATAATATTAAGATAAATCAGCTAATCTTTGGACTTTATCCCATTGTGAAAAGGATTCTTGGCCTCATTTAAAACATAACCAAGATCGTAATCAACCAAGCTTTGACGAAAAATATTTAACCAAGTTTGAACTTTGGAAAATGTGTTTTGATGGTAAAAGCAATTAATGAATGAATTTGCATCATGCTTATTGCAGGGACTCCAAGTATTACTCATGCGAAATTCAATTCTCAGAGGTTAACCGAGGATGTTAGGAAATAACTCATAAGTTCAAAATCAATTACGTCAATCAACAAAATAACACTAAGCATTGATACCCACCTTAGGATAAAAATCACCCACTCAGGGATGAGAATTCATCCTCCCACTATGCCGCAAGTAGACAACTCGGGCATATCGCGTGTTGAATTTAAAGCAAATTTGAATGAGACATCAATTGAGTGGAAATAAATATTAAATCCAATTCTTTTTATCTAAAACAAAAACTAAATATTATTACCAGAGTAAAAATCGGAAGTGCTCTGTATTTGGGCTAGAAGAAAAACCCTAGAAGAAAAAGAGCTAGCAAAAGCACTGAAGACCCGATATGAGACGTACAAGAAAATCCTCCCCGTCTCGGTTTTTAAGAAGAAATGGAAGGAGGGTGATTCGGCCAATCTCTCGAAGATCCTCCCCTTTCCCCTCTACGTCCATCACCCATTTAGAGAAAATCTCCGAAAAATATCTCCTATGTTTTGGGTAGTTGAAAATTCTAAATAAATTCCCCGTTCCTTGTCGTTTTTACTGATTGTGCCGGTACAAAGATGAGGATGAACTGGTAGAAGAGCTATGTGTTCACGGTGAAGAAGTAGAAGCAAAGATGAACCGATAGAAAGATGTTCTGATTGGACAGAACCTCGATGAACATGTACAAAAGATCAATGAACTGGTATATAAGCCTATTCTGTTCAAGGATGAACCGGCACAAGCTATGTTTTACTGCCTGGTGAATCCGTGCAAGTCCTGCTGGTACAATATGGCTTTCTCTGCCTTTTTGCCGCGGCGCCCCTTGTTCGATGTCTGGCTTCTCGAGCTCACTTCCTACGCACCCACAAAGTATCCTGTTGAATCTAAAGTATCATTCTTACATCAGCTTACCTGCAAACACACAGTTTCCTCATAAAACGCAAACTCGACTAAAACAAAACTTATAATGAACGAGCAAAGCTAAAGCGAAAGGTTTCAGACATAAAATTATGCAAAATTGGGTACACAACACACACCCCCCCCCCCCCAACTTCTACTTTGGTAGTCTCTAGCACACAGAAAGCACAAAACTAAATTTTAATCACAAAAAACATTTTCGTAGTTGATCTCGCTTGCATTTAGCATATGCCATAAGTCGTTAAACCACAAGGTTACCCCTAGTGGACGGTGATGAAAATCACAAGACTCATCAGCCGTTGATTCGAATCACCTTTCAAATTCGTACCATTTGGGTCCCCGGCAATGTTGCCAAAAATGTTTCTCCTTAGGTATGGTCGTGTCTGAAATTGCTTCCCAAGCATAGGACATTCTATCGTGTAGTAACTCGGAAAATACCTAGGCCGTCTCCCCAGGGAAACAAGCAAAAATTTGAATGGTGATATGATTCAAAAGAAGCAAACTTCTTTGGATTTCAAAGTTGGTGATGATTGGTTAATACTAAGAAATAATATTAAGATAAATCAGCTAATCTTTGGACTTTATCCCATTGTGAAAAGGATTCTTGGCCTCATTTAAAACATAACCAAGATCGTAATCAACCAAGCTTTGACGAAAAATATTTAACCAAGTTTGAACTTTGGAAAATGTGTTTTGATGGTAAAAGCAATTAATGAATGAATTTGCATCATGCTTATTGCAGGGACTCCAAGTATTACTCATGCGAAATTCAATTCTCAGAGGTTAACCGAGGATGTTAGGAAATAACTCATAAGTTCAAAATCAATTACGTCAATCAACAAAATAACACTAAGCATTGATACCCACCTTAGGATAAAAATCACCCACTCAGGGATGAGAATTCATCCTCCCACTATGCCGCAAGTAGACAACTCGGGCATATCGCGTGTTGAATTTAAAGCAAATTTGAATGAGACATCAATTGAGTGGAAATAAATATTAAATCCAATTCTTTTTATCTAAAACAAAAACTAAATACTATTACCAGAGTAAAAATCGGAAGTGCTCTGTATTTGGGCTAGAAGAAAAACCCTAGAAGAAAAAGAGCTAGCAAAAGCACTGAAGACCCGATATGAGACGTACAAGAAAATCCTCCCCGTCTCGGTTTTTAAGAAGAAATGGAAGGAGGGTGATTCGGCCAATCTCTCGAAGATCCTCCCCTTTCCCCTCTACGTCCATCACCCATTTAGAGAAAATCTCCGAAAAATATCTCCTATGTTTTGGGTAGTTGAAAATTCTAAATAAATTCCCCGTTCCTTGTCGTTTTTACTGATTGTGCCGGTACAAAGATGAGGATGAACTGGTAGAAGAGCTATGTGTTCACGGTGAAGAAGTAGAAGCAAAGATGAACCGATAGAAAGATGTTCTGATTGGACAGAACCTCGATGAACATGTACAAAAGATCAATGAACTGGTATAAGCCCATTCTGTTCAAGGATGAACCGGTACAAGCTATGTTTTACTGCCTGGTGAATCGGTGCAAGTCCTGCTGGTACAATATGGCTTTCTCTGCCTTTTTGCCGCGGCGCCCCTTGTTCGATGTCTGGCTTCTCGAGCTCACTTCCTACGCACCCACAAAGTATCCTGTTGAATCTAAAGTATCATTCTTACATCAGCTTACCTGCAAACACACAGTTTCCTCATAAAACGCAAACTCGACTAAAACAAAACTTATAATGAACGAGCAAAGCTAAAGCGAAAGGTTTCAGACATAAAATTATGCAAAATTGGGTACACAACACACACCCCCCCCCAACTTCTACTTTGGTAGTCTCTAGCACACAGTAAGCACAAAAATAAATTTTAATCACAAAAAACATTTTCGTAGTTGATCTCGCTTGCATTTAGCATATGCCATAAGTCGTTAAACCACAAGGTTACCCCTAGTGGACGGTGATGAAAATCACAAGACTCATCAGCCGTTGATTCGAATCACCTTTCAAATTCGTACCATTTGGGTCCCCGGCAATGTTGCCAAAAATGTTTCTCCTTAGGTATGGTCGTGTCTGAAATTGCTTCCCAAGCATAGGACATTCTATCGTGTAGTAACTCGGAAAATACCTAGGCCGTCTCCCCAGGGAAACAAGCAAAAATTTGAATGGTGATATGATTCAAAAGAAGCAAACTTCTTTGGATTTCAAAGTTGGTGATGATTGGTTAATACTAAGAAATAATATTAAGATAAATCAGCTAATCTTTGGACTTTATCCCATTGTGAAAAGGATTCTTGGCCTCATTTAAAACATAACCAAGATCGTAATCAACCAAGCTTTGACGAAAAATATTTAACCAAGTTTGAACTTTGGAAAATGTGTTTTGATGGTAAAAGCAATTAATGAATGAATTTGCATCATGCTTATTGCAGGGACTCCAAGTATTACTCATGCGAAATTCAATTCTCAGAGGTTAACCGAGGATGTTAGGAAATAACTCATAAGTTCAAAATCAATTACGTCAATCAACAAAATAACACTAAGCATTGATACCCACCTTAGGATAAAAATCACCCACTCAGGGATGAGAATTCATCCTCCCACTATGCCGCAAGTAGACAACTCGGGCATATCGCGTGTTGAATTTAAAGCAAATTTGAATGAGACATCAATTGAGTGGAAATAAATATTAAATCCAATTCTTTTTATCTAAAACAAAAACTAAATATTATTACCAGAGTAAAAATCGGAAGTGCTCTGTATTTGGGCTAGAAGAAAAACCCTAGAAGAAAAAGAGCTAGCAAAAGCACTGAAGACCCGATATGAGACGTACAAGAAAATCCTCCCCGTCTCGGTTTTTAAGAAGAAATGGAAGGAGGGTGATTCGGCCAATCTCTCGAAGATCCTCCCCTTTCCCCTCTACGTCCATCACCCATTTAGAGAAAATCTCCGAAAAATATCTCCTATGTTTTGGGTAGTTGAAAATTCTAAATAAATTCCCCGTTCCTTGTCGTTTTTACTGATTGTGCCGGTACAAAGATGAGGATGAACTGGTAGAAGAGCTATGTGTTCACGGTGAAGAAGTAGAAGCAAAGATGAACCGATAGAAAGATGTTCTGATTGGACAGAACCTCGATGAACATGTACAAAAGATCAATGAACTGGTATATAAGCCTATTCTGTTCAAGGATGAACCGGCACAAGCTATGTTTTACTGCCTGGTGAATCGGTGCAAGTCCTGCTGGTACAATATGGCTTTCTCTGCCTTTTTGCCGCGGCGCCCCTTGTTCGATGTCTGGCTTCTCGAGCTCACTTCCTACGCACCCACAAAGTATCCTGTTGAATCTAAAGTATCATTCTTACATCAGCTTACCTGCAAACACACAGTTTCCTCATAAAACGCAAACTCGACTAAAACAAAACTTATAATGAACGAGCAAAGCTAAAGCGAAAGGTTTCAGACATAAAATTATGCAAAATTGGGTACACAACACACACCCCCCCCCCCAACTTCTACTTTGGTAGTCTCTAGCACACAGAAAGCACAAAAATAAATTTTAATCACAAAAAACATTTTCGTAGTTGATCTCGCTTGCATTTAGCATATGCCATAAGTCGTTAAACCACAAGGTTACCCCTAGTGGACGGTGATGAAAATCACAAGACTCATCAGCCGTTGATTCGAATCACCTTTCAAATTCGTACCATTTGGGTCCCCGACAATGTTGCCAAAAATGTTTCTCCTTAGGTATGGTCGTGTCTGAAATTGCTTCCCAAGCATAGGACATTCTATCGTGTAGTAACTCGGAAAATACCTAGGCCGTCTCCCTAGGGAAACAAGCAAAAATTTGAATGGTGATATGATTCAAAAGAAGCAAACTTCTTTGGATTTCAAAGTTGGTGATGATTGGTTAATACTAAGAAATAATATTAAGATAAATCAGCTAATCTTTGGACTTTATCCCATTGTGAAAAGGATTCTTGGCCTCATTTAAAACATAACCAAGATCGTAATCAACCAAGCTTTGACGAAAAATATTTAACCAAGTTTGAACTTTGGAAAATGTGTTTTGATGGTAAAAGCAATTAATGAATGAATTTGCATCATGCTTATTGCAGGGACTCCAAGTATTACTCATGCGAAATTCAATTCTCAGAGGTTAACCGAGGATGTTAGGAAATAACTCATAAGTTCAAAATCAATTACGTCAATCAACCAAATAACACTAAGCATTGATACCCACCTTAGGATAAAAATCACCCACTCAGGGATGAGAATTCATCCTCCCACTATGCCGCAAGTAGACAATTCGGGCATATCGCGTGTTGAATTTAAAGCAAATTTGAATGAGACATCAATTGAGTGGAAATAAATATTAAATCCAATTCTTTTTATCTAAAACAAAAACTAAATACTATTACCAGAGTAAAAATCGGAAGTGCTCTGTATTTGGGCTAGAAGAAAAACCCTAGAAGAAAAAGAGCTAGCAAAAACACTGAAGACCCGATATGAGACGTACAAGAAAATCCTCCCCGTCTCGGTTTTTAAGAAGAAATGGAAGGAGGGTGATTCGGCCAATCTCTCGAAGATCCTCCCCTTTCCCCTCTACGTCCATCACCCATTTAGAGAAAATCTTCGAAAAATATCTCCTATGTTTTGGGTAGTTGAAAATTCTAAATAAATTCCCCGTTCCTTGTCGTTTTTACTGATTGTGCCGGTACAAAGATGAGGATGAACTGGTAGAAGAGCTATGTGTTCACGGTGAAGAAGTAGAAGCAAAGATGAACCGATAGAAAGATGTTCTGATTGGACAGAACCTCGATGAACATGTACAAAAGATCAATGAACTGGTATATAAGCCCATTCTGTTCAAGGATGAATCGGTACAAGCTATGTTTTACTGCCTGGTGAATCGGTGCAAGTCCTGCTGGTACAATATGGCTTTCTCTGCCTTTTTGCCGCGGCGCCCCTTGTTCGATGTCTGGCTTCTCGAGCTCACTTCCTACGCACCCACAAAGTATCCTGTTGAATCTAAAGTATCATTCTTACATCAGCTTACCTGCAAACACACAGTTTCCTCATAAAACGCAAACTCGACTAAAACAAAACATATAATGAACGAGCAAAGCTAAAGCGAAAGGTTTCAGACATAAAATTATGCAAAATTGGGTACAAAACACACCCCCCCCCAACTTCTACTTTGGTAGTCTCTAGCACACAGAAAGCACAAAAATAAATTTTAATCACAAAAAACATTTTCGTAGTTGATCTCGCTTGCATTTAGCATATGCCATAAGCCGTTAAACCACAAGGTTACCCCTAGTGGACGGTGATGAAAATCACAAGACTCATCAGCCGTTGATTCGAATCACCTTTCAAATTCGTACCATTTGGGTCCCCGACAATGTTGCCAAAAATGTTTCTCCTTAGGTATGGTCGTGTCTGAAATTGCTTCCCAAGCATAGGACATTCTATCGTGTAGTAACTCGGAAAATACCTAGGCCGTCTCCCCAGGGAAACAAGCAAAAATTTTAATGGTGATATGATTCAAAAGAAGCAAACTTCTTTGGATTTCAAAGTTGGTGATGATTGGTTAATACTAAGAAATAATATTAAGATAAATCAGCTAATCTTTGGACTTTATCCCATTGTGAAAAGGATTCTTGGCCTCATTTAAAACATAACCAAGATCGTAATCAACCAAGCTTTGACGAAAAATATTTAACCAAGTTTGAACTTTGGAAAATGTGTTTTGATGGTAAAAGCAATTAATGAATGAATTTGCATCATGCTTATTGCAGGGACTCCAAGTATTACTCATGCGAAATTCAATTCTCAGAGGTTAACCGAGGATGTTAGGAAATAACTCATAAGTTCAAAATCAATTACGTCAATCAACAAAATAACACTAAGCATTGATACCCACCTTAGGATAAAAATCACCCACTCAGGGATGAGAATTCATCCTCCCACTATGCCGCAAGTAGACAACTCGGGCATATCGCGTGTTGAATTTAAAGCAAATTTGAATGAGACATCAATTGAGTGGAAATAAATATTAAATCCAATTCTTTTTATCTAAAACAAAAACTAAATATTATTACCAGAGTAAAAATCGGAAGTGCTCTGTATTTGGGCTAGAAGAAAAACCCTAGAAGAAAGAGAGCTAGCAAAAACACTGAAGACCCGATATGAGACGTACAAGAAAATCCTCCCCGTCTCGGTTTTTAAGAAGAAATGGAAGGAGGGTGATTCGGCCAATCTCTCGAAGATCCTCCCCTTTCCCCTCTACGTCCATCACCCATTTAGAGAAAATCTCCGAAAAATATCTCCTATGTTTTGGGTAGTTGAAAATTCTAAATAAATTCCCCGTTCCTTGTCGTTTTTACTGATTGTGCCGGTACAAAGATGAGGATGAACTGGTAGAAGAGCTATGTGTTCACGGTGAAGAAGTAGAAGCAAAGATGAACCGATAGAAAGATGTTCTGATTGGACAGAACCTCGATGAACATGTACAAAAGATCAATGAACTGGTATATAAGCCCATTCTGTTCAAGGATGAACCGGCACAAGCTATGTTTTACTGCCTGGTGAATCCGTGCAAGTCCTGCTGGTACAATATGGCTTTCTCTGCCTTTTTGCCGCGGCGCCCCTTGTTCGATGTCTGGCTTCTCGAGCTCACTTCCTACGCACCCACAAAGTATCCTGTTGAATCTAAAGTATCATTCTTACATCAGCTTACCTGCAAACACACAGTTTCCTCATAAAACGCAAACTCGACTAAAACAAAACTTATAATGAACGAGCAAAGCTAAAGCGAAAGGTTTCAGACATAAAATTATGCAAAATTGGGTACACAACACACCCCCCCCCCCCCAACTTCTACTTTGGTAGTCTCTAGCACACAGAAAGCACAAAAATAAATTTTAATCACAAAAAACATTTTCGTAGTTGATCTCGCTTGCATTTAGCATATGCCATAAGCCGTTAAACCACAAGGTTACCCCTAGTGGACGGTGATGAAAATCACAAGACTCATCAGCCGTTGATTCGAATCACCTTTCAAATTCGTACCATTTGGGTCCCCGACAATGTTGCCAAAAATGTTTCTCCTTAGGTATGGTCGTGTCTGAAATTGCTTCCCAAGCATAGGACATTCTATCGTGTAGTAACTCGGAAAATACCTAGGCCGTCTCCCCAGGGAAACAAGCAAAAATTTGAATGGTGATATGATTCAAAAGAAGCAAACTTCTTTGGATTTCAAAGTTGGTGATGATTGGTTAATACTAAGAAATAATATTAAGATAAATCAGCTAATCTTTGGACTTTATCCCATTGTGAAAAGGATTCTTGGCCTCATTTAAAACATAACCAAGATCGTAATCAACCAAGCTTTGACGAAAAATATTTAACCAAGTTTGAACTTTGGAAAATGTGTTTTGATGGTAAAAGCAATTAATGAATGAATTTGCATCATGCTTATTGCAGGGACTCCAAGTATTACTCATGCGAAATTCAATTCTCAGAGGTTAACCGAGGATGTTAGGAAATAACTCATAAGTTCAAAATCAATTACGTCAATCAACAAAATAACACTAAGCATTGATACCCACCTTAGGATAAAAATCACCCACTCAGGGATGAGAATTCATCCTCCCACTATGCCGCAAGTAGACAACTCGGGCATATCGCGTGTTGAATTTAAAGCAAATTTGAATGAGACATCAATTGAGTGGAAATAAATATTAAATCCAATTCTTTTTATCTAAAACAAAAACTAAATATTATTACCAGAGTAAAAATCGGAAGTGCTCTGTATTTGGGCTAGAAGAAAAACCCTAGAAGAAAGAGAGCTAGCAAAAACACTGAAGACCCGATATGAGACGTACAAGAAAATCCTCCCCGTCTCGGTTTTTAAGAAGAAATGGAAGGAGGGTGATTCGGCCAATCTCTCGAAGATCCTCCCCTTTCCCCTCTACGTCCATCACCCATTTAGAGAAAATCTCCGAAAAATATCTCCTATGTTTTGGGTAGTTGAAAATTCTAAATAAATTCCCCGTTCCTTGTCGTTTTTACTGATTGTGCCGGTACAAAGATGAGGATGAACTGGTAGAAGAGCTATGTGTTCACGGTGAAGAAGTAGAAGCAAAGATGAACCGATAGAAAGATGTTCTGATTGGACAGAACCTCGATGAACATGTACAAAAGATCAATGAACTGGTATATAAGCCCATTCTGTTCAAGGATGAACCGGCACAAGCTATGTTTTACTGCCTGGTGAATCCGTGCAAGTCCTGCTGGTACAATATGGCTTTCTCTGCCTTTTTGCCGCGGCGCCCCTTGTTCGATGTCTGGCTTCTCGAGCTCACTTCCTACGCACCCACAAAGTATCCTGTTGAATCTAAAGTATCATTCTTACATCAGCTTACCTGCAAACACACAGTTTCCTCATAAAACGCAAACTCGACTAAAACAAAACTTATAATGAACGAGCAAAGCTAAAGCGAAAGGTTTCAGACATAAAATTATGCAAAATTGGGTACACAACACACACCCCCCCCCCCCAACTTCTACTTTGGTAGTCTCTAGCACACAGAAAGCACAAAAATAAATTTTAATCACAAAAAACATTTTCGTAGTTGATCTCGCTTGCATTTAGCATATGCCATAAGTCGTTAAACCACAAGGTTACCCCTAGTGGACGGTGATGAAAATCACAAGACTCATCAGCCGTTGATTCGAATCACCTTTCAAATTCGTACCATTTGGGTCCCCGGCAATGTTGCCAAAAATGTTTCTCCTTAGGTATGGTCGTGTCTGAAATTGCTTCCCAAGCATAGGACATTCTATCGTGTAGTAACTCGGAAAATACCTAGGCCGTCTCCCCAGGGAAACAAGCAAAAATTTGAATGGTGATATGATTCAAAAGAAGCAAACTTCTTTGGATTTCAAAGTTGGTGATGATTGGTTAATACTAAGAAATAATATTAAGATAAATCAGCTAATCTTTGGACTTTATCCCATTGTGAAAAGGATTCTTGGCCTCATTTAAAACATAACCAAGATCGTAATCAACCAAGCTTTGACGAAAAATATTTAACCAAGTTTGAACTTTGGAAAATGTGTTTTGATGGTAAAAGCAATTAATGAATGAATTTGCATCATGCTTATTGCAGGGACTCCAAGTATTACTCATGCGAAATTCAATTCTCAGAGGTTAACCGAGGATGTTAGGAAATAACTCATAAGTTCAAAATCAATTACGTCAATCAACAAAATAACACTAAGCATTGATACCCACCTTAGGATAAAAATCACCCACTCAGGGATGAGAATTCATCCTCCCACTATGCCGCAAGTAGACAACTCGGGCATATCGCGTGTTGAATTTAAAGCAAATTTGAATGAGACATCAATTGAGTGGAAATAAATATTAAATCCAATTCTTTTTATCTAAAACAAAAACTAAATATTATTACCAGAGTAAAAATCGGAAGTGCTCTGTATTTGGGCTAGAAGAAAAACCCCAGAAGAAAAAGAGCTAGCGAAAGCACTAAAGACCCGATATGAGACGTACAAGAAAATCCTCCCCGTCTCGGTTTTTAAGAAGAAATGGAAGGAGGGTGATTCGGCCAATCTCTCGAAGATCCTCCCCTTTCCCCTCTACGTCCATCACCCATTTAGAGAAAATCTCCGAAAAATATCTCCTATGTTTTGGGTAGTTGAAAATTCTAAATAAATTCCCCGTTCCTTGTCGTTTTTACTGATTGTGCCGGTACAAAGATGAGGATGAACTGGTAGAAGAGCTATGTGTTCACGGTGAAGAAGTAGAAGCAAAGATGAACCGATAGAAAGATGTTCTGATTGGACAGAACCTCGATGAACATGTACAAAAGATCAATGAACTGGTATATAAGCCCATTCTGTTCAAGGATGAACCGGCACAAGCTATGTTTTACTGCCTGGTGAATCGGTGCAAGTCCTGCTGGTACAATATGGCTTTCTCTGCCTTTTTGCCGCGGCGCCCCTTGTTCGATGTCTGGCTTCTCGACCTCACTTCCTACGCACCCACAAAGTATCCTGTTGAATCTAAAGTATCATTCTTACATCAGCTTACCTGCAAACACACAGTTTCCTCATAAAACGCAAACTCGACTAAAACAAAACTTATAATGAACGAGCAAAGCTAAAGCGAAAGGTTTCAGACATAAAATTATGCAAAATTGGGTACACAACACACACCCCCCCCCCCCCAACTTCTACTTTGGTAGTCTCTAGCACACAGAAAGCACAAAAATAAATTTTAATCACAAAAAACATTTTCGTAGTTGATCTCGCTTGCATTTAGCATATGCCATAAGTCGTTAAACCACAAGGTTACCCCTAGTGGACGGTGATGAAAATCACAAGACTCATCAGCCGTTGATTCGAATCACCTTTCAAATTCGTACCATTTGGGTCCCCGGCAATGTTGCCAAAAATGTTTCTCCTTAGGTATGGTCGTGTCTGAAATTGCTTCCCAAGCATAGGACATTCTATCGTGTAGTAACTCGGAAAATACCTAGGCCGTCTCCCCAGGGAAACAAGCAAAAATTTGAATGGTGATATGATTCAAAAGAAGCAAACTTCTTTGGATTTCAAAGTTGGTGATGATTGGTTAATACTAAGAAATAATATTAAGATAAATCAGCTAATCTTTGGACTTTATCCCATTGTGAAAAGGATTCTTGGCCTCATTTAAAACATAACCAAGATCGTAATCAACCAAGCTTTGACGAAAAATATTTAACCAAGTTTGAACTTTGGAAAATGTGTTTTGATGGTAAAAGCAATTAATGAATGAATTTGCATCATGCTTATTGCAGGGACTCCAAGTATTACTCATGCGAAATTCAATTCTCAGAGGTTAACCGAGGATGTTAGGAAATAACTCATAAGTTCAAAATCAATTACGTCAATCAACAAAATAACACTAAGCATTGATACCCACCTTAGGATAAAAATCACCCACTCAGGGATGAGAATTCATCCTCCCACTATGCCGCAAGTAGACAACTCGGGCATATCGCGTGTTGAATTTAAAGCAAATTTGAATGAGACATCAATTGAGTGGAAATAAATATTAAATCCAATTCTTTTTATCTAAAACAAAAACTAAATATTATTACCAGAGTAAAAATCGGAAGTGCTCTGTATTTGGGCTAGAAGAAAAACCCTAGAAGAAAGAGAGCTAGCGAAAGCACTGAAGACCCGATATGAGACGTACAAGAAAATCCTCCCCGTCTCGGTTTTTAAGAAGAAATGGAAGGAGGGTGATTCGGCCAATCTCTCGAAGATCCTCCCCTTTCCCCTCTACGTCCATCACCCATTTAGAGAAAATCTCCGAAAAATATCTCCTATGTTTTGGGTAGTTGAAAATTCTAAATAAATTCCCCGTTCCTTGTCGTTTTTACTGATTGTGCCGGTACAAAGATGAGGATGAACTGGTAGAAGAGCTATGTGTTCACGGTGAAGAAGTAGAAGCAAAGATGAACCGATAGAAAGATGTTCTGATTGGACAGAACCTCGATGAACATGTACAAAAGATCAATGAACTGGTATATAAGCCCATTCTGTTCAAGGATGAACCGGCACAAGCTATGTTTTACTGCCTGGTGAATCCGTGCAAGTCCTGCTGGTACAATATGGCTTTCTCTGCCTTTTTGCCGCGGCGCCCCTTGTTCGATGTCTGGCTTCTCGAGCTCACTTCCTACGCACCCACAAAGTATCCTGTTGAATCTAAAGTATCATTCTTACATCAGCTTACCTGCAAACACACAGTTTCCTCATAAAACGCAAACTCGACTAAAACAAAACTTATAATGAACGAGCAAAGCTAAAGCGAAAGGTTTCAGACATAAAATTATGCAAAATTGGGTACACAACACACACCCCCCCCCCCCAACTTCTACTTTGGTAGTCTCTAGCACACAGAAAGCACAAAAATAAATTTTAATCACAAAAAACATTTTCGTAGTTGATCTCGCTTGCATTTAGCATATGCCATAAGTCGTTAAACCACAAGGTTACCCCTAGTGGACGGTGATGAAAATCACAAGACTCATCAGCCGTTGATTCGAATCACCTTTCAAATTCGTACCATTTGGGTCCCCGGCAATGTTGCCAAAAATGTTTCTCCTTAGGTATGGTCGTGTCTGAAATTGCTTCCCAAGCATAGGACATTCTATCGTGTAGTAACTCGGAAAATACCTAGGCCGTCTCCCCAGGGAAACAAGCAAAAATTTGAATGGTGATATGATTCAAAAGAAGCAAACTTCTTTGGATTTCAAAGTTGGTGATGATTGGTTAATACTAAGAAATAATATTAAGATAAATCAGCTAATCTTTGGACTTTATCCCATTGTGAAAAGGATTCTTGGCCTCATTTAAAACATAACCAAGATCGTAATCAACCAAGCTTTGACGAAAAATATTTAACCAAGTTTGAACTTTGGAAAATGTGTTTTGATGGTAAAAGCAATTAATGAATGAATTTGCATCATGCTTATTGCAGGGACTCCAAGTATTACTCATGCGAAATTCAATTCTCAGAGGTTAACCGAGGATGTTAGGAAATAACTCATAAGTTCAAAATCAATTACGTCAATCAACAAAATAACACTAAGCATTGATACCCACCTTAGGATAAAAATCACCCACTCAGGGATGAGAATTCATCCTCCCACTATGCCGCAAGTAGACAACTCGGGCATATCGCGTGTTGAATTTAAAGCAAATTTGAATGAGACATCAATTGAGTGGAAATAAATATTAAATCCAATTCTTTTTATCTAAAACAAAAACTAAATATTATTACCAGAGTAAAAATCGGAAGTGCTCTGTATTTGGGCTAGAAGAAAAACCCTAGAAGAAAGAGAGCTAGCAAAAGCACTGAAGACCCGATATGAGACGTACAAGAAAATCCTCCCCGTCTCGGTTTTTAAGAAGAAATGGAAGGAGGGTGATTCGGCCAATCTCTCGAAGATCCTCCCCTTTCCCCTCTACGTCCATCACCCATTTAGAGAAAATCTCCGAAAAATATCTCCTATGTTTTGGGTAGTTGAAAATTCTAAATAAATTCCCCGTTCCTTGTCGTTTTTACTGATTGTGCCGGTACAAAGATGAGGATGAACTGGTAGAAGAGCTATGTGTTCACGGTGAAGAAGTAGAAGCAAAGATGAACCGATAGAAAGATGTTCTGATTGGACAGAACCTCGATGAACATGTACAAAAGATCAATGAACTGGTATAAGCCCATTCTGTTCAAGGATGAACCGGCACAAGCTATGTTTTACTGCCTGGTGAATCGGTGCAAGTCCTGCTGGTACAATATGGCTTTCTCTGCCTTTTTGCCGCGGCGCCCCTTGTTCGATGTCTGGCTTCTCGAGCTCACTTCCTACGCACCCACAAAGTATCCTGTTGAATCTAAAGTATCATTCTTACATCAGCTTACCTGCAAACACACAGTTTCCTCATAAAACGCAAACTCGACTAAAACAAAACTTATAATGAACGAGCAAAGCTAAAGCGAAAGGTTTCAGACATAAAATTATGCAAAATTGGGTACACAACACACACCCCCCCCCAACTTCTACTTTGGTAGTCTCTAGCACACAGTAAGCACAAAAATAAATTTTAATCACAAAAAACATTTTCGTAGTTGATCTCGCTTGCATTTAGCATATGCCATAAGTCGTTAAACCACAAGGTTACCCCTAGTGGACGGTGATGAAAATCACAAGACTCATCAGCCGTTGATTCGAATCACCTTTCAAATTCGTACCATTTGGGTCCCCGGCAATGTTGCCAAAAATGTTTCTCCTTAGGTATGGTCGTGTCTGAAATTGCTTCCCAAGCATAGGACATTCTATCGTGTAGTAACTCGGAAAATACCTAGGCCGTCTCCCCAGGGAAACAAGCAAAAATTTGAATGGTGATATGATTCAAAAGAAGCAAACTTCTTTGGATTTCAAAGTTGGTGATGATTGGTTAATACTAAGAAATAATATTAAGATAAATCAGCTAATCTTTGGACTTTATCCCATTGTGAAAAGGATTCTTGGCCTCATTTAAAACATAACCAAGATCGTAATCAACCAAGCTTTGACGAAAAATATTTAACCAAGTTTGAACTTTGGAAAATGTGTTTTGATGGTAAAAGCAATTAATGAATGAATTTGCATCATGCTTATTGCAGGGACTCCAAGTATTACTCATGCGAAATTCAATTCTCAGAGGTTAACCGAGGATGTTAGGAAATAACTCATAAGTTCAAAATCAATTACGTCAATCAACAAAATAACACTAAGCATTGATACCCACCTTAGGATAAAAATCTCCCACTCAGGGATGAGAATTCATCCTCCCACTATGCCGCAAGTAGACAACTCGGGCATATCGCGTGTTGAATTTAAAGCAAATTTGAATGAGACATCAATTGAGTGGAAATAAATATTAAATCCAATTCTTTTTATCTAAAACAAAAACTAAATATTATTACCAGAGTAAAAATCGGAAGTGCTCTGTATTTGGGCTAGAAGAAAAACCCTAGAAGAAAAAGAGCTAGCAAAAACACTGAAGACCCGATATGAGACGTACAAGAAAATCCTCCCCGTCTCGGTTTTTAAGAAGAAATGGAAGGAGGGTGATTCGGCCAATCTCTCGAAGATCCTCCCCTTTCCCCTCTACGTCCATCACCCATTTAGAGAAAATCTCCGAAAAATATCTCCTATGTTTTGGGTAGTTGAAAATTCTAAATAAATTCCCCGTTCCTTGTCGTTTTTACTGATTGTGCCGGTACAAAGATGAGGATGAACTGGTAGAAGAGCTATGTGTTCACGGTGAAGAAGTAGAAGCAAAGATGAACCGATAGAAAGATGTTATGATTGGACAGAACCTCGATGAACATGTACAAAAGATCAATGAACTGGTATAAGCCCATTCTGTTCAAGGATGAACCGGACAAGCTATGTTTTACTGCCTGGTGAATCGGTGCAAGTCCTGCTGGTACAATATGGCTTTCTCTGCCTTTTTGCCGCGGCGCCCCTTGTTCGATGTCTGGCTTCTCGAGCTCACTTCCTACGCACCCACAAAGTATCCTGTTGAATCTAAAGTATCATTCTTACATCAGCTTACCTGCAAACACACAGTTTCCTCATAAAACGCAAACTCGACTAAAACAAAACTTATAATGAACGAGCAAAGCTAAAGCGAAAGGTTTCAGACATAAAATTATGCAAAATTGGGTACACAACACACACCCCCCCCCCCCCCAACTTCTACTTTGGTAGTCTCTAGCACACAGTAAGCACAAAAATAAATTTTAATCACAAAAAACATTTTCGTAGTTGATCTCGCTTGCATTTAGCATATGCCATAAGTCGTTAAACCACAAGGTTACCCCTAGTGGACGGTGATGAAAATCACAAGACTCATCAGCCGTTGATTCGAATCACCTTTCAAATTCGTACCATTTGGGTCCCCGGCAATGTTGCCAAAAATGTTTCTCCTTAGGTATGGTCGTGTCTGAAATTGCTTCCCAAGCATAGGACATTCTATCGTGTAGTAACTCGGAAAATACCTAGGCCGTCTCCCCAGGGAAACAAGCAAAAATTTGAATGGTGATATGATTCAAAAGAAGCAAACTTCTTTGGATTTCAAAGTTGGTGATGATTGGTTAATACTAAGAAATAATATTAAGATAAATCAGCTAATCTTTGGACTTTATCCCATTGTGAAAAGGATTCTTGGCCTCATTTAAAACATAACCAAGATCGTAATCAACCAAGCTTTGACGAAAAATATTTAACCAAGTTTGAACTTTGGAAAATGTGTTTTGATGGTAAAAGCAATTAATGAATGAATTTGCATCATGCTTATTGCAGGGACTCCAAGTATTACTCATGCGAAATTCAATTCTCAGAGGTTAACCGAGGATGTTAGGAAATAACTCATAAGTTCAAAATCAATTACGTCAATCAACAAAATAACACTAAGCATTGATACCCACCTTAGGATAAAAATCACCCACTCAGGGATGAGAATTCATCCTCCCACTATGCCGCAAGTAGACAACTCGGGCATATCG
This sequence comes from Ilex aquifolium, assembly GCA_951799425.1. Taxonomy (NCBI): domain Eukaryota; kingdom Viridiplantae; phylum Streptophyta; class Magnoliopsida; order Aquifoliales; family Aquifoliaceae; genus Ilex; species Ilex aquifolium. The sequence goes on from OX637400.1 coordinate 25,260,291, forward strand.
CGTGTTGAATTTAAAGCAAATTTGAATGAGACATCAATTGAGTGGAAATAAATATTAAATCCAATTCTTTTTATCTAAAACAAAAACTAAATATTATTACCAGAGTAAAAATCGGAAGTGCTCTGTATTTGGGCTAGAAGAAAAACCCCAGAAGAAAAAGAGCTAGCGAAAGCACTAAAGACCCGATATGAGACGTACAAGAAAATCCTCCCCGTCTCGGTTTTTAAGAAGAAATGGAAGGAGGGTGATTCGGCCAATCTCTCGAAGATCCTCCCCTTTCCCCTCTACGTCCATCACCCATTTAGAGAAAATCTCCGAAAAATATCTCCTATGTTTTGGGTAGTTGAAAATTCTAAATAAATTCCCCGTTCCTTGTCGTTTTTACTGATTGTGCCGGTACAAAGATGAGGATGAACTGGTAGAAGAGCTATGTGTTCACGGTGAAGAAGTAGAAGCAAAGATGAACCGATAGAAAGATGTTCTGATTGGACAGAACCTCGATGAACATGTACAAAAGATCAATGAACTGGTATATAAGCCCATTCTGTTCAAGGATGAACCGGCACAAGCTATGTTTTACTGCCTGGTGAATCGGTGCAAGTCCTGCTGGTACAATATGGCTTTCTCTGCCTTTTTGCCGCGGCGCCCCTTGTTCGATGTCTGGCTTCTCGAGCTCACTTCCTACGCACCCACAAAGTATCCTGTTGAATCTAAAGTATCATTCTTACATCAGCTTACCTGCAAACACACAGTTTCCTCATAAAACGCAAACTCGACTAAAACAAAACTTATAATGAACGAGCAAAGCTAAAGCGAAAGGTTTCAGACATAAAATTATGCAAAATTGGGTACACAACACACACCCCCCCCCCCCAACTTCTACTTTGGTAGTCTCTAGCACACAGAAAGCACAAAAATAAATTTTAATCACAAAAAACATTTTCGTAGTTGATCTCGCTTGCATTTAGCATATGCCATAAGTCGTTAAACCACAAGGTTACCCCTAGTGGACGGTGATGAAAATCACAAGACTCATCAGCCGTTGATTCGAATCACCTTTCAAATTCGTACCATTTGGGTCCCCGACAATGTTGCCAAAAATGTTTCTCCTTAGGTATGGTCGTGTCTGAAATTGCTTCCCAAGCATAGGACATTCTATCGTGTAGTAACTCGGAAAATACCTAGGCCGTCTCCCCAGGGAAACAAGCAAAAATTTGAATGGTGATATGATTCAAAAGAAGCAAACTTCTTTGGATTTCAAAGTTGGTGATGATTGGTTAATACTAAGAAATAATATTAAGATAAATCAGCTAATCTTTGGACTTTATCCCATTGTGAAAAGGATTCTTGGCCTCATTTAAAACATAACCAAGATCGTAATCAACCAAGCTTTGACGAAAAATATTTAACCAAGTTTGAACTTTGGAAAATGTGTTTTGATGGTAAAAGCAATTAATGAATGAATTTGCATCATGCTTATTGCAGGGACTCCAAGTATTACTCATGCGAAATTCAATTCTCAGAGGTTAACCGAGGATGTTAGGAAATAACTCATAAGTTCAAAATCAATTACGTCAATCAACAAAATAACACTAAGCATTGATACCCACCTTAGGATAAAAATCACCCACTCAGGGATGAGAATTCATCCTCCCACTATGCCGCAAGTAGACAACTCGGGCATATCGCGTGTTGAATTTAAAGCAAATTTGAATGAGACATCAATTGAGTGGAAATAAATATTAAATCCAATTCTTTTTATCTAAAACAAAAACTAAATATTATTACCAGAGTAAAAATCGGAAGTGCTCTGTATTTGGGCTAGAAGAAAAACCCTAGAAGAAAGAGAGCTAGCAAAAACACTGAAGACCCGATATGAGACGTACAAGAAAATCCTCCCCGTCTCGGTTTTTAAGAAGAAATGGAAGGAGGGTGATTCGGCCAATCTCTCGAAGATCCTCCCCTTTCCCCTCTACGTCCATCACCCATTTAGAGAAAATCTCCGAAAAATATCTCCTATGTTTTGGGTAGTTGAAAATTCTAAATAAATTCCCCGTTCCTTGTCGTTTTTACTGATTGTGCCGGTACAAAGATGAGGATGAACTGGTAGAAGAGCTATGTGTTCACGGTGAAGAAGTAGAAGCAAAGATGAACCGATAGAAAGATGTTCTGATTGGACAGAACCTCGATGAACATGTACAAAAGATCAATGAACTGGTATATAAGCCCATTCTGTTCAAGGATGAACCGGCACAAGCTATGTTTTACTGCCTGGTGAATCGGTGCAAGTCCTGCTGGTACAATATGGCTTTCTCTGCCTTTTTGCCGCGGCGCCCCTTGTTCGATGTCTGGCTTCTCGAGCTCACTTCCTACGCACCCACAAAGTATCCTGTTGAATCTAAAGTATCATTCTTACATCAGCTTACCTGCAAACACACAGTTTCCTCATAAAACGCAAACTCGACTAAAACAAAACTTATAATGAACGAGCAAAGCTAAAGCGAAAGGTTTCAGACATAAAATTATGCAAAATTGGGTACACAACACACACACCCCCCCCCCAACTTCTACTTTGGTATTCTCTAGCACACAGTAAGCACAAAAATAAATTTTAACCACAAAAAACATTTTCGTAGTTGATCTCGCTTGCATTTAGCATATGCCATAAGTCGTTAAACCACAAGGTTACCCCTAGTGGACGGTGATGAAAATCACAAGACTCATCAGCCGTTGATTCGAATCACCTTTCAAATTCGTACCATTTGGGTCCCCGGCAATGTTGCCAAAAATGTTTCTCCTTAGGTATGGTCGTGTCTGAAATTGCTTCCCAAGCATAGGACATTCTATCGTGTAGTAACTCGGAAAATACCTAGGCCGTCTCCCCAGGGAAACAAGCAAAAATTTGAATGGTGATATGATTCAAAAGAAGCAAACTTCTTTGGATTTCAAAGTTGGTGATGATTGGTTAATACTAAGAAATAATATTAAGATAAATCAGCTAATCTTTGGACTTTATCCCATTGTGAAAAGGATTCTTGGCCTCATTTAAAACATAACCAAGATCGTAATCAACCAAGCTTTGACGAAAAATATTTAACCAAGTTTGAACTTTGGAAAATGTGTTTTGATGGTAAAAGCAATTAATGAATGAATTTGCATCATGCTTATTGCAGGGACTCCAAGTATTACTCATGCGAAATTCAATTCTCAGAGGTTAACCGAGGATGTTAGGAAATAACTCATAAGTTCAAAATCAATTACGTCAATCAACAAAATAACACTAAGCATTGATACCCACCTTAGGATAAAAATCACCCACTCAGGGATGAGAATTCATCCTCCCACTATGCCGCAAGTAGACAACTCGGGCATATCGCGTGTTGAATTTAAAGCAAATTTGAATGAGACATCAATTGAGTGGAAATAAATATTAAATCCAATTCTTTTTATCTAAAACAAAAACTAAATATTATTACCAGAGTAAAAATCGGAAGTGCTCTGTATTTGGGCTAGAAGAAAAACCCTAGAAGAAAGAGAGCTAGCAAAAACACTGAAGACCCGATATGAGACGTACAAGAAAATCCTCCCCGTCTCGGTTTTTAAGAAGAAATGGAAGGAGGGTGATTCGGCCAATCTCTCGAAGATCCTCCCCTTTCCCCTCTACGTCCATCACCCATTTAGAGAAAATCTCCGAAAAATATCTCCTATGTTTTGGGTAGTTGAAAATTCTAAATAAATTCCCCGTTCCTTGTCGTTTTTACTGATTGTGCCGGTACAAAGATGAGGATGAACTGGTAGAAGAGCTATGTGTTCACGGTGAAGAAGTAGAAGCAAAGATGAACCGATAGAAAGATGTTCTGATTGGACAGAACCTCGATGAACATGTACAAAAGATCAATGAACTGGTATATAAGCCCATTCTGTTCAAGGATGAACCGGCACAAGCTATGTTTTACTGCCTGGTGAATCCGTGCAAGTCCTGCTGGTACAATATGGCTTTCTCTGCCTTTTTGCCGCGGCGCCCCTTGTTCGATGTCTGGCTTCTCGAGCTCACTTCCTACGCACCCACAAAGTATCCTGTTGAATCTAAAGTATCATTCTTACATCAGCTTACCTGCAAACACACAGTTTCCTCATAAAACGCAAACTCGACTAAAACAAAACTTATAATGAACGAGCAAAGCTAAAGCGAAAGGTTTCAGACATAAAATTATGCAAAATTGGGTACACAACACACACCCCCCCCCCCCAACTTCTACTTTGGTAGTCTCTAGCACACAGAAAGCACAAAAATAAATTTTAACCACAAAAAACATTTTCGTAGTTGATCTCGCTTGCATTTAGCATATGCCATAAGTCGTTAAACCACAAGGTTACCCCTAGTGGACGGTGATGAAAATCACAAGACTCATCAGCCGTTGATTCGAATCACCTTTCAAATTCGTACCATTTGGGTCCCCGACAATGTTGCCAAAAATGTTTCTCCTTAGGTATGGTCGTGTCTGAAATTGCTTCCCAAGCATAGGACATTCTATCGTGTAGTAACTCGGAAAATACCTAGGCCGTCTCCCCAGGGAAACAAGCAAAAATTTGAATGGTGATATGATTCAAAAGAAGCAAACTTCTTTGGATTTCAAAGTTGGTGATGATTGGTTAATACTAAGAAATAATATTAAGATAAATCAGCTAATCTTTGGACTTTATCCCATTGTGAAAAGGATTCTTGGCCTCATTTAAAACATAACCAAGATCGTAATCAACCAAGCTTTGACGAAAAATATTTAACCAAGTTTGAACTTTGGAAAATGTGTTTTGATGGTAAAAGCAATTAATGAATGAATTTGCATCATGCTTATTGCAGGGACTCCAAGTATTACTCATGCGAAATTCAATTCTCAGAGGTTAACCGAGGATGTTAGGAAATAACTCATAAGTTCAAAATCAATTACGTCAATCAACAAAATAACACTAAGCATTGATACCCACCTTAGGATAAAAATCACCCACTCAGGGATGAGAATTCATCCTCCCACTATGCCGCAAGTAGACAACTCGGGCATATCGCGTGTTGAATTTAAAGCAAATTTGAATGAGACATCAATTGAGTGGAAATAAATATTAAATCCAATTCTTTTTATCTAAAACAAAAACTAAATATTATTACCAGAGTAAAAATCGGAAGTGCTCTGTATTTGGGCTAGAAGAAAAACCCTAGAAGAAAGAGAGCTAGCAAAAACACTGAAGACCCGATATGAGACGTACAAGAAAATCCTCCCCGTCTCGGTTTTTAAGAAGAAATGGAAGGAGGGTGATTCGGCCAATCTCTCGAAGATCCTCCCCTTTCCCCTCTACGTCCATCACCCATTTAGAGAAAATCTCCGAAAAATATCTCCTATGTTTTGGGTAGTTGAAAATTCTAAATAAATTCCCCGTTCCTTGTCGTTTTTACTGATTGTGCCGGTACAAAGATGAGGATGAACTGGTAGAAGAGCTATGTGTTCACGGTGAAGAAGTAGAAGCAAAGATGAACCGATAGAAAGATGTTCTGATTGGACAGAACCTCGATGAACATGTACAAAAGATCAATGAACTGGTATATAAGCCCATTCTGTTCAAGGATGAACCGGCACAAGCTATGTTTTACTGCCTGGTGAATCGGTGCAAGTCCTGCTGGTACAATATGGCTTTCTCTGCCTTTTTGCCGCGGCGCCCCTTGTTCGATGTCTGGCTTCTCGAGCTCACTTCCTACGCACCCACAAAGTATCCTGTTGAATCTAAAGTATCATTCTTACATCAGCTTACCTGCAAACACACAGTTTCCTCATAAAACGCAAACTCGACTAAAACAAAACTTATAATGAACGAGCAAAGCTAAAGCGAAAGGTTTCAGACATAAAATTATGCAAAATTGGGTACACAACACACACCCCCCCCCCCCCCCAACTTCTACTTTGGTATTCTCTAGCACACAGTAAGCACAAAAATAAATTTTAATCACAAAAAACATTTTCGTAGTTGATCTCGCTTGCATTTAGCATATGCCATAAGTCGTTAAACCACAAGGTTACCCCTAGTGGACGGTGATGAAAATCACAAGACTCATCAGCCGTTGATTCGAATCACCTTTCAAATTCGTACCATTTGGGTCCCCGGCAATGTTGCCAAAAATGTTTCTCCTTAGGTATGGTCGTGTCTGAAATTGCTTCCCAAGCATAGGACATTCTATCGTGTAGTAACTCGGAAAATACCTAGGCCGTCTCCCCAGGGAAACAAGCAAAAATTTGAATGGTGATATGATTCAAAAGAAGCAAACTTCTTTGGATTTCAAAGTTGGTGATGATTGGTTAATACTAAGAAATAATATTAAGATAAATCAGCTAATCTTTGGACTTTATCCCATTGTGAAAAGGATTCTTGGCCTCATTTAAAACATAACCAAGATCGTAATCAACCAAGCTTTGACGAAAAATATTTAACCAAGTTTGAACTTTGGAAAATGTGTTTTGATGGTAAAAGCAATTAATGAATGAATTTGCATCATGCTTATTGCAGGGACTCCAAGTATTACTCATGCGAAATTCAATTCTCAGAGGTTAACCGAGGATGTTAGGAAATAACTCATAAGTTCAAAATCAATTACGTCAATCAACAAAATAACACTAAGCATTGATACCCACCTTAGGATAAAAATCACCCACTCAGGGATGAGAATTCATCCTCCCACTATGCCGCAAGTAGACAACTCGGGCATATCGCGTGTTGAATTTAAAGCAAATTTGAATGAGACATCAATTGAGTGGAAATAAATATTAAATCCAATTCTTTTTATCTAAAACAAAAACTAAATATTATTACCAGAGTAAAAATCGGAAGTGCTCTGTATTTGGGCTAGAAGAAAAACCCTAGAAGAAAGAGAGCTAGCAAAAACACTGAAGACCCGATATGAGACGTACAAGAAAATCCTCCCCGTCTCGGTTTTTAAGAAGAAATGGAAGGAGGGTGATTCGGCCAATCTCTCGAAGATCCTCCCCTTTCCCCTCTACGTCCATCACCCATTTAGAGAAAATCTCCGAAAAATATCTCCTATGTTTTGGGTAGTTGAAAATTCTAAATAAATTCCCCGTTCCTTGTCGTTTTTACTGATTGTGCCGGTACAAAGATGAGGATGAACTGGTAGAAGAGCTATGTGTTCACGGTGAAGAAGTAGAAGCAAAGATGAACCGATAGAAAGATGTTCTGATTGGACAGAACCTCGATGAACATGTACAAAAGATCAATGAACTGGTATATAAACCCATTCTGTTCAAGGATGAACCGGCACAAGCTATGTTTTACTGCCTGGTGAATCCGTGCAAGTCCTGCTGGTACAATATGGCTTTCTCTGCCTTTTTGCCGCGGCGCCCCTTGTTCGATGTCTGGCTTCTCGAGCTCACTTCCTACGCACCCACAAAGTATCCTGTTGAATCTAAAGTATCATTCTTACATCAGCTTACCTGCAAACACACAGTTTCCTCATAAAACGCAAACTCGACTAAAACAAAACTTATAATGAACGAGCAAAGCTAAAGCGAAAGGTTTCAGACATAAAATTATGCAAAATTGGGTACACAACACACACCCCCCCCCCCCAACTTCTACTTTGGTAGTCTCTAGCACACAGAAAGCACAAAAATAAATTTTAATCACAAAAAACATTTTCGTAGTTGATCTCGCTTGCATTTAGCATATGCCATAAGCCGTTAAACCACAAGGTTACCCCTAGTGGACGGTGATGAAAATCACAAGACTCATCAGCCGTTGATTCGAATCACCTTTGAAATTCGTACCATTTGGGTCCCCGGCAATGTTGCCAAAAATGTTTCTCCTTAGGTATGGTCGTGTCTGAAATTGCTTCCCAAGCATAGGACATTCTATCGTGTAGTAACTCGGAAAATACCTAGGCCGTCTCCCCAGGGAAACAAGCAAAAATTTGAATGGTGATATGATTCAAAAGAAGCAAACTTCTTTGGATTTCAAAGTTGGTGATGATTGGTTAATACTAAGAAATAATATTAAGATAAATCAGCTAATCTTTGGACTTTATCCCATTGTGAAAAGGATTCTTGGCCTCATTTAAAACATAACCAAGATCGTAATCAACCAAGCTTTGACGAAAAATATTTAACCAAGTTTGAACTTTGGAAAATGTGTTTTGATGGTAAAAGCAATTAATGAATGAATTTGCATCATGCTTATTGCAGGGACTCCAAGTATTACTCATGCGAAATTCAATTCTCAGAGGTTAACCGAGGATGTTAGGAAATAACTCATAAGTTCAAAATCAATTACGTCAATCAACAAAATAACACTAAGCATTGATACCCACCTTAGGATAAAAATCACCCACTCAGGGATGAGAATTCATCCTCCCACTATGCCGCAAGTAGACAACTCGGGCATATCGCGTGTTGAATTTAAAGCAAATTTGAATGAGACATCAATTGAGTGGAAATAAATATTAAATCCAATTCTTTTTATCTAAAACAAAAACTAAATATTATTACCAGAGTAAAAATCGGAAGTGCTCTGTATTTGGGCTAGAAGAAAAACCCTAGAAGAAAGAGAGCTAGCAAAAACACTGAAGACCCGATATGAGACGTACAAGAAAATCCTCCCCGTCTCGGTTTTTAAGAAGAAATGGAAGGAGGGTGATTCGGCCAATCTCTCGAAGATCCTCCCCTTTCCCCTCTACGTCCATCACCCATTTAGAGAAAATCTCCGAAAAATATCTCCTATGTTTTGGGTAGTTGAAAATTCTAAATAAATTCCCCGTTCCTTGTCGTTTTTACTGATTGTGCCGGTACAAAGATGAGGATGAACTGGTAGAAGAGCTATGTGTTCACGGTGAAGAAGTAGAAGCAAAGATGAACCGATAGAAAGATGTTCTGATTGGACAGAACCTCGATGAACATGTACAAAAGATCAATGAACTGGTATATAAGCCCATTCTGTTCAAGGATGAACCGGCACAAGCTATGTTTTACTGCCTGGTGAATCCGTGCAAGTCCTGCTGGTACAATATGGCTTTCTCTGCCTTTTTGCCGCGGCGCCCCTTGTTCGATGTCTGGCTTCTCGAGCTCACTTCCTACGCACCCACAAAGTATCCTGTTGAATCTAAAGTATCATTCTTACATCAGCTTACCTGCAAACACACAGTTTCCTCATAAAACGCAAACTCGACTAAAACAAAACTTATAATGAACGAGCAAAGCTAAAGCGAAAGGTTTCAGACATAAAATTATGCAAAATTGGGTACACAACACACACCCCCCCCCCCCAACTTCTACTTTGGTAGTCTCTAGCACACAGAAAGCACAAAAATAAATTTTAATCACAAAAAACATTTTCGTAGTTGATCTCGCTTGCATTTAGCATATGCCATAAGTCGTTAAACCACAAGGTTACCCCTAGTGGACGGTGATGAAAATCACAAGACTCATCAGCCGTTGATTCGAATCACCTTTCAAATTCGTACCATTTGGGTCCCCGGCAATGTTGCCAAAAATGTTTCTCCTTAGGTATGGTCGTGTCTGAAATTGCTTCCCAAGCATAGGACATTCTATCGTGTAGTAACTCGGAAAATACCTAGGCCGTCTCCCCAGGGAAACAAGCAAAAATTTGAATGGTGATATGATTCAAAAGAAGCAAACTTCTTTGGATTTCAAAGTTGGTGATGATTGGTTAATACTAAGAAATAATATTAAGATAAATCAGCTAATCTTTGGACTTTATCCCATTGTGAAAAGGATTCTTGGCCTCATTTAAAACATAACCAAGATCGTAATCAACCAAGCTTTGACGAAAAATATTTAACCAAGTTTGAACTTTGGAAAATGTGTTTTGATGGTAAAAGCAATTAATGAATGAATTTGCATCATGCTTATTGCAGGGACTCCAAGTATTACTCATGCGAAATTCAATTCTCAGAGGTTAACCGAGGATGTTAGGAAATAACTCATAAGTTCAAAATCAATTACGTCAATCAACAAAATAACACTAAGCATTGATACCCACCTTAGGATAAAAATCACCCACTCAGGGATGAGAATTCATCCTCCCACTATGCCGCAAGTAGACAACTCGGGCATATCGCGTGTTGAATTTAAAGCAAATTTGAATGAGACATCAATTGAGTGGAAATAAATATTAAATCCAATTCTTTTTATCTAAAACAAAAACTAAATATTATTACCAGAGTAAAAATCGGAAGTGCTCTGTATTTGGGCTAGAAGAAAAACCCTAGAAGAAAGAGAGCTAGCAAAAACACTGAAGACCCGATATGAGACGTACAAGAAAATCCTCCCCGTCTCGGTTTTTAAGAAGAAATGGAAGGAGGGTGATTCGGCCAATCTCTCGAAGATCCTCCCCTTTCCCCTCTACGTCCATCACCCATTTAGAGAAAATCTCCGAAAAATATCTCCTATGTTTTGGGTAGTTGAAAATTCTAAATAAATTCCCCGTTCCTTGTCGTTTTTACTGATTGTGCCGGTACAAAGATGAGGATGAACTGGTAGAAGAGCTATGTGTTCACGGTGAAGAAGTAGAAGCAAAGATGAACCGATAGAAAGATGTTCTGATTGGACAGAACCTCGATGAACATGTACAAAAGATCAATGAACTGGTATATAAGCCCATTCTGTTCAAGGATGAACCGGCACAAGCTATGTTTTACTGCCTGGTGAATCCGTGCAAGTCCTGCTGGTACAATATGGCTTTCTCTGCCTTTTTGCCGCGGCGCCCCTTGTTCGATGTCTGGCTTCTCGAGCTCACTTCCTACGCACCCACAAAGTATCCTGTTGAATCTAAAGTATCATTCTTACATCAGCTTACCTGCAAACACACAGTTTCCTCATAAAACGCAAACTCGACTAAAACAAAACTTATAATGAACGAGCAAAGCTAAAGCGAAAGGTTTCAGACATAAAATTATGCAAAATTGGGTACACAACACACACCCCCCCCCCCCCAACTTCTACTTTGGTAGTCTCTAGCACACAGAAAGCACAAAAATAAATTTTAATCACAAAAAACATTTTCGTAGTTGATCTCGCTTGCATTTAGCATATGCCATAAGTCGTTAAACCACAAGGTTACCCCTAGTGGACGGTGATGAAAATCACAAGACTCATCAGCCGTTGATTCGAATCACCTTTCAAATTCGTACCATTTGGGTCCCCGGCAATGTTGCCAAAAATGTTTCTCCTTAGGTATGGTCGTGTCTGAAATTGCTTCCCAAGCATAGGACATTCTATCGTGTAGTAACTCGGAAAATACCTAGGCCGTCTCCCCAGGGAAACAAGCAAAAATTTGAATGGTGATATGATTCAAAAGAAGCAAACTTCTTTGGATTTCAATGTTGGTGATGATTGGTTAATACTAAGAAATAATATTAAGATAAATCAGCTAATCTTTGGACTTTATCCCATTGTGAAAAGGATTCTTGGCCTCATTTAAAACATAACCAAGATCGTAATCAACCAAGCTTTGACGAAAAATATTTAACCAAGTTTGAACTTTGGAAAATGTGTTTTGATGGTAAAAGCAATTAATGAATGAATTTGCATCATGCTTATTGCAGGGACTCCAAGTATTACTCATGCGAAATTCAATTCTCAGAGGTTAACCGAGGATGTTAGGAAATAACTCATAAGTTCAAAATCAATTACGTCAATCAACAAAATAACACTAAGCATTGATACCCACCTTAGGATAAAAATCACCCACTCAGGGATGAGAATTCATCCTCCCACTATGCCGCAAGTAGACAACTCGGGCATATCGCGTGTTGAATTTAAAGCAAATTTGAATGAGACATCAATTGAGTGGAAATAAATATTAAATCCAATTCTTTTTATCTAAAACAAAAACTAAATACTATTACCAGAGTAAAAATCGGAAGTGCTCTGTATTTGGGCTAGAAGAAAAACCCTAGAAGAAAAAGAGCTAGCAAAAACACTGAAGACCCGATATGAGACGTACAATAAAATCCTCACCGTCTCGGTTTTTAAGAAGAAATGGAAGGAGGGTGATTCGGCCAATCTCTCGAAGATCCTCCCCTTTCCCCTCTACGTCCATCACCCATTTAGAGAAAATCTCCGAAAAATATCTCCTATGTTTTGGGTAGTTGAAAATTCTAAATAAATTCCCCGTTCCTTGTCGTTTTTACTGATTGTGCCGGTACAAAGATGAGGATGAACTGGTAGAAGAGCTATGTGTTCACGGTGAAGAAGTAGAAGCAAAAATGAACCGATAAAAAGATGTTCTGATTGGACAGAACCTCGATGAACATGTACAAAAGATCAATGAACTGGTATATAAGCCCATTCTGTTCAAGGATGAACCGGTACAAGCTATGTTTTACTGCCTGGTGAATCGGTGCAAGTCCTGCTGGTACAATATGGCTTTCTCTGCCTTTTTGCCGCGGCGCCCCTTGTTCGATGTCTGGCTTCTCGAGCTCACTTCCTACGCACCCACAAAGTATCCTGTTGAATCTAAAGTATCATTCTTACATCAGCTTACCTGCAAACACACAGTTTCCTCATAAAACGCAAACTCGACTAAAACAAAACATATAATGAACGAGCAAAGCTAAAGCGAAAGGTTTCAGACATAAAATTATGCAAAATTGGGTACAAAACACACCCCCCCCCCCCCCAACTTCTACTTTGGTAGTCTCTAGCACACAGAAAGCACAAAAATAAATTTTAATCACAAAAAACATTTTCGTAGTTGATCTCGCTTGCATTTAGCATATGCCATAAGCCGTTAAACCACAAGGTTACCCCTAGTGGACGGTGATGAAAATCACAAGACTCATCAGCCGTTGATTCGAATCACCTTTCAAATTCGTACCATTTGGGTCCCCGACAATGTTGCCAAAAATGTTTCTCCTTAGGTATGGTCGTGTCTGAAATTGCTTCCCAAGCATCGGACATTCTATCGTGTAGTAACTCGGAAAATACCTAGGCCGTCTCCCCAGGGAAACAAGCAAAAATTTGAATGGTGATATGATTCAAAAGAAGCAAACTTCTTTGGATTTCAAAGTTGGTGATGATTGGTTAATACTAAGAAATAATATTAAGATAAATCAGCTAATCTTTGGACTTTATCCCATTGTGAAAAGGATTCTTGGCCTCATTTAAAACATAACCAAGATCGTAATCAACCAAGCTTTGACGAAAAATATTTAACCAAGTTTGAACTTTGGAAAATGTGTTTTGATGGTAAAAGCAATTAATGAATGAATTTGCATCATGCTTATTGCTGGGACTCCAAGTATTACTCATGCGAAATTCAATTCTCAAAGGTTAACCGAGGATGTTAGGAAATAACTCATAAGTTCAAAATCAATTACGTCAATCAACAAAATAACACTAAGCATTGATACCCACCTTAGGATAAAAATCACCCACTCAGGGATGAGAATTCATCCTCCCACTATGCCGCAAGTAGACAACTCGGGCATATCGCGTGTTGAATTTAAAGCAAATTTGAATGAGACATCAATTGAGTGGAAATAAATATTAAATCCAATTCTTTTTATCTAAAACAAAAACTAAATATTATTACCAGAGTAAAAATCGGAAGTGCTCTGTATTTGGGCTAGAAGAAAAACCCTAGAAGAAAGAGAGCTAGCAAAAACAATGAAGACCCGATATGAGACGTACAAGAAAATCCTCCCCGTCTCGGTTTTTAAGAAGAAATGGAAGGAGGGTGATTCGGCCAATCTCTCGAAGATCCTCCCCTTTCCCCTCTACGTCCATCACCCATTTAGAGAAAATCTCCGAAAAATATCTCCTATGTTTTGGGTAGTTGAAAATTCTAAATAAATTCCCCGTTCCTTGTCGTTTTTACTGATTGTGCCGGTACAAAGATGAGGATGAACTGGTAGAAGAGCTATGTGTTCACGGTGAAGAAGTAGAAGCAAAGATGAACCGATTGAAAGATGTTCTGATTGGACAGAACCTCGATGAACATGTACAAAAGATCAATGAACTGGTATATAAGCCCATTCTGTTCAAGGATGAACCGGCACAAGCTATGTTTTACTGCCTGGTGAATCCGTGCAAGTCCTGCTGGTACAATATGGCTTTCTCTGCCTTTTTGCCGCGGCGCCCCTTGTTCGATGTCTGGCTTCTCGAGCTCACTTCCTACGCACCCACAAAGTATCCTGTTGAATCTAAAGTATCATTCTTACATCAGCTTACCTGCAAACACACAGTTTCCTCATAAAACGCAAACTCGACTAAAACAAAACTTATAATGAACGAGCAAAGCTAAAGCGAAAGGTTTCAGACATAAAATTATGCAAAATTGGGTACACAACACACACCCCCCCCCCCCCAACTTCTACTTTGGTAGTCTCTAGCACACAGAAAGCACAAAAATAAATTTTAATCACAAAAAACATTTTCGTAGTTGATCTCGCTTGCATTTAGCATATGCCATAAGCCGTTAAACCACAAGGTTACCCCTAGTGGACGGTGATGAAAATCACAAGACTCATCAGCCGTTGATTCGAATCACCTTTCAAATTCGTACCATTTGGGTCCCCGGCAATGTTGCCAAAAATGTTTCTCCTTAGGTATGGTCGTGTCTGAAATTGCTTCCCAAGCATAGGACATTCTATCGTGTAGTAACTCGGAAAATACCTAGGCCGTCTCCCCAGGGAAACAAGCAAAAATTTGAATGGTGATATGATTCAAAAGAAGCAAACTTCTTTGGATTTCAATGTTGGTGATGATTGGTTAATACTAAGAAATAATATTAAGATAAATCAGCTAATCTTTGGACTTTATCCCATTGTGAAAAGGATTCTTGGCCTCATTTAAAACATAACCAAGATCGTAATCAACCAAGCTTTGACGAAAAATATTTAACCAAGTTTGAACTTTGGAAAATGTGTTTTGATGGTAAAAGCAATTAATGAATGAATTTGCATCATGCTTATTGCAGGGACTCCAAGTATTACTCATGCGAAATTCAATTCTCAGAGGTTAACCGAGGATGTTAGGAAATAACTCATAAGTTCAAAATCAATTACGTCAATCAACAAAATAACACTAAGCATTGATACCCACCTTAGGATAAAAATCACCCACTCAGGGATGAGAATTCATCCTCCCACTATGCCGCAAGTAGACAACTCGGGCATATCGCGTGTTGAATTTAAAGCAAATTTGAATGAGACATCAATTGAGTGGAAATAAATATTAAATCCAATTCTTTTTATCTAAAACAAAAACTAAATACTATTACCAGAGTAAAAATCGGAAGTGCTCTGTATTTGGGCTAGAAGAAAAACCCTAGAAGAAAAAGAGCTAGCAAAAACACTGAAGACCCGATATGAGACGTACAAGAAAATCCTCCCCGTCTCGGTTTTTAAGAAGAAATGGAAGGAGGGTGATTCGGCCAATCTCTTGAAGATCCTCCCCTTTCCCCTCTACGTCCATCACCCATTTAGAGAAAATCTCCGAAAAATATCTCCTATGTTTTGGGTAGTTGAAAATTCTAAATAAATTCCCCGTTCCTTGTCGTTTTTACTGATTGTGCCGGTACAAAGATGAGGATGAACTGGTAGAAGAGCTATGTGTTCACGGTGAAGAAGTAGAAGCAAAAATGAACCGATAAAAAGATGTTCTGATTGGACAGAACCTCGATGAACATGTACAAAAGATCAATGAACTGGTATATAAGCCCATTCTGTTCAAGGATGAACCGGTACAAGCTATGTTTTACTGCCTGGTGAATCGGTGCAAGTCCTGCTGGTACAATATGGCTTTCTCTGCCTTTTTGCCGCGGCGCCCCTTGTTCGATGTCTGGCTTCTCGAGCTCACTTCCTACGCACCCACAAAGTATCATGTTGAATCTAAAGTATCATTCTTACATCAGCTTACCTGCAAACACACAGTTTCCTCATAAAACGCAAACTCGACTAAAACAAAACATATAATGAACGAGCAAAGCTAAAGCGAAAGGTTTCAGACATAAAATTATGCAAAATTGGGTACAAAACACACCCCCCCCCCCCAACTTCTACTTTGGTAGTCTCTAGCACACAGAAAGCACAAAAATAAATTTTAATCACAAAAAACATTTTCGTAGTTGATCTCGCTTGCATTTAGCATATGCCATAAGCCGTTAAACCACAAGGTTACCCCTAGTGGACGGTGATGAAAATCACAAGACTCATCAGCCGTTGATTCGAATCACCTTTCAAATTCGTACCATTTGGGTCCCCGACAATGTTGCCAAAAATGTTTCTCCTTAGGTATGGTCGTGTCTGAAATTGCTTCCCAAGCATCGGACATTCTATCGTGTAGTAACTCGGAAAATACCTAGGCCGTCTCCCCAGGGAAACAAGCAAAAATTTGAATGGTGATATGATTCAAAAGAAGCAAACTTCTTTGGATTTCAAAGTTGGTGATGATTGGTTAATACTAAGAAATAATATTAAGATAAATCAGCTAATCTTTGGACTTTATCCCATTGTGAAAAGGATTCTTGGCCTCATTTAAAACATAACCAAGATCGTAATCAACCAAGCTTTGACGAAAAATATTTAACCAAGTTTGAACTTTGGAAAATGTGTTTTGATGGTAAAAGCAATTAATGAATGAATTTGCATCATGCTTATTGCAGGGACTCCAAGTATTACTCATGCGAAATTCAATTCTCAAAGGTTAACCGAGGATGTTAGGAAATAACTCATAAGTTCAAAATCAATTACGTCAATCAACAAAATAACACTAAGCATTGATACCCACCTTAGGATAAAAATCACCCACTCAGGGATGAGAATTCATCCTCCCACTATGCCGCAAGTAGACAACTCGGGCATATCGCGTGTTGAATTTAAAGCAAATTTGAATGAGACATCAATTGAGTGGAAATAAATATTAAATCCAATTCTTTTTATCTAAAACAAAAACTAAATATTATTACCAGAGTAAAAATCGGAAGTGCTCTGTATTTGGGCTAGAAGAAAAACCCTAGAAGAAAAAGAGCTAGCAAAAACACTGAAGACCCGATATGAGACGTACAAGAAAATCCTCCCCGTCTCGGTTTTTAAGAAGAAATGGAAGGAGGGTGATTCGGCCAATCTCTCGAAGATCCTCCCCTTTCCCCTCTACGTCCATCACCCATTTAGAGAAAATCTCCGAAAAATATCTCCTATGTTTTGGGTAGTTGAAAATTCTAAATAAATTCCCCGTTCCTTGTCGTTTTTACTGATTGTGCCGGTATAAAGATGAGGATGAACTGGTAGAAGAGCTATGTGTTCACGGTGAAGAAGTAGAAGCAAAGATGAACCGATAAAAAGATGTTCTGATTGGACAGAACCTCGATGAACATGTACAAAAGATCAATGAACTGGTATATAAGCCCATTCTGTTCAAGGATGAACCGGTACAAGCTATGTTTTACTGCCTGGTGAATCGGTGCAAGTCCTGCTGGTACAATATGGCTTTCTCTGCCTTTTTACCGCGGCGCCCCTTGTTCGATGTCTGGCTTCTCGAGCTCACTTCCTACGCACCCACAAAGTATCCTGTTGAATCTAAAGTATCATTCTTACATCAGCTTACCTGCAAACACACAGTTTCCTCATAAAACGCAAACTCGACTAAAACAAAACATATAATGAACGAGCAAAGCTAAAGCGAAAGGTTTCAGACATAAAATTATGCAAAATTGGGTACAAAACACACCCCCCCCCCCCCCAACTTCTACTTTGGTAGTCTCTAGCACACAGAAAGCACAAAAATAAATTTTAATCACAAAAAACATTTTCGTAGTTGATCTCGCTTGCATTTAGCATATGCCATAAGCCGTTAAACCACAAGGTTACCCCTAGTGGACGGTGATGAAAATCACAAGACTCATCAGCCGTTGATTCGAATCACCTTTCAAATTCGTACCATTTGGGTCCCCGACAATGTTGCCAAAAATGTTTCTCCTTAGGTATGGTCGTGTCTGAAATTGCTTCCCAAGCATAGGACATTCTATCGTGTAGTAACTCGGAAAATACCTAGGCCGTCTCCCCAGGGAAACAAGCAAAAATTTGAATGGTGATATGATTCAAAAGAAGCAAACTTCTTTGGATTTCAAAGTTGGTGATGATTGGTTAATACTAAGAAATAATATTAAGATAAATCAGCTAATCTTTGGACTTTATCCCATTGTGAAAAGGATTCTTGGCCTCATTTAAAACATAACCAAGATCGTAATCAACCAAGCTTTGACGAAAAATATTTAACCAAGTTTGAACTTTGGAAAATGTGTTTTGATGGTAAAAGCAATTAATGAATGAATTTGCATCATGCTTATTGCAGGGACTCCAAGTATTACTCATGCGAAATTCAATTCTCAGAGGTTAACCGAGGATGTTAGGAAATAACTCATAAGTTCAAAATCAATTACGTCAATCAACAAAATAACACTAAGCATTGATACCCACCTTAGGATAAAAATCACCCACTCAGGGATGAGAATTCATCCTCCCACTATGCCGCAAGTAGACAACTCGGGCATATCGCGTGTTGAATTTAAAGCAAATTTGAATGAGACATCAATTGAGTGGAAATAAATATTAAATCCAATTCTTTTTATCTAAAACAAAAACTAAATATTATTACCAGAGTAAAAATCGGAAGTGCTCTGTATTTGGGCTAGAAGAAAAACCCTAGAAGAAAGAGAGCTAGCAAAAACAATGAAGACCCGATATGAGACGTACAAGAAAATCCTCCCCGTCTCGGTTTTTAAGAAGAAATGGAAGGAGGGTGATTCGGCCAATCTCTCGAAGATCCTCCCCTTTCCCCTCTACGTCCATCACCCATTTAGAGAAAATCTCCGAAAAATATCTCCTATGTTTTGGGTAGTTGAAAATTCTAAATAAATTCCCCGTTCCTTGTCGTTTTTACTGATTGTGCCGGTACAAAGATGAGGATGAACTGGTAGAAGAGCTATGTGTTCACGGTGAAGAAGTAGAAGCAAAGATGAACCGATAGAAAGATGTTCTGATTGGACAGAACCTCGATGAACATGTACAAAAGATCAATGAACTGGTATATAAGCCCATTCTGTTCAAGGATGAACCGGCACAAGCTATGTTTTACTGCCTGGTGAATCCGTGCAAGTCCTGCTGGTACAATATGGCTTTCTCTGCCTTTTTGCCGCGGCGCCCCTTGTTCGATGTCTGGCTTCTCGAGCTCACTTCCTACGCACCCACAAAGTATCCTGTTGAATCTAAAGTATCATTCTTACATCAGCTTACCTGCAAACACACAGTTTCCTCATAAAACGCAAACTCGACTAAAACAAAACTTATAATGAACGAGCAAAGCTAAAGCGAAAGGTTTCAGACATAAAATTATGCAAAATTGGGTACACAACACACACCCCCCCCCCCCCCCCCCAACTTCTACTTTGGTAGTCTCTAGCACACAGAAAGCACAAAAATAAATTTTAATCACAAAAAACATTTTCGTAGTTGATCTCGCTTGCATTTAGCATATGCCATAAGCCGTTAAACCACAAGGTTACCCCTAGTGGACGGTGATGAAAATCACAAGACTCATCAGCCGTTGATTCGAATCACCTTTCAAATTCGTACCATTTGGGTCCCCGGCAATGTTGCCAAAAATGTTTCTCCTTAGGTATGGTCGTGTCTGAAATTGCTTCCCAAGCATAGGACATTCTATCGTGTAGTAACTCGGAAAATACCTAGGCCGTCTCCCCAGGGAAACAAGCAAAAATTTGAATGGTGATATGATTCAAAAGAAGCAAACTTCTTTGGATTTCAAAGTTGGTGATGATTGGTTAATACTAAGAAATAATATTAAGATAAATCAGCTAATCTTTGGACTTTATCCCATTGTGAAAAGGATTCTTGGCCTCATTTAAAACATAACCAAGATCGTAATCAACCAAGCTTTGACGAAAAATATTTAACCAAGTTTGAACTTTGGAAAATGTGTTTTGATGGTAAAAGCAATTAATGAATGAATTTGCATCATGCTTATTGCAGGGACTCCAAGTATTACTCATGCGAAATTCAATTCTCAGAGGTTAACCGAGGATGTTAGGAAATAACTCATAAGTTCAAAATCAATTACGTCAATCAACAAAATAACACTAAGCATTGATACCCACCTTAGGATAAAAATCACCCACTCAGGGATGAGAATTCATCCTCCCACTATGCCGCAAGTAGACAACTCGGGCATATCGCGTGTTGAATTTAAAGCAAATTTGAATGAGACATCAATTGAGTGGAAATAAATATTAAATCCAATTCTTTTTATCTAAAACAAAAACTAAATATTATTACCAGAGTAAAAATCGGAAGTGCTCTGTATTTGGGCTAGAAGAAAAACCCTAGAAGAAAGAGAGCTAGCAAAAACAATGAAGACCCGATATGAGACGTACAAGAAAATCCTCCCCGTCTCGGTTTTTAAGAAGAAATGGAAGGAGGGTGATTCGGCCAATCTCTCGAAGATCCTCCCCTTTCCCCTCTACGTCCATCACCCATTTAGAGAAAATCTCCGAAAAATATCTCCTATGTTTTGGGTAGTTGAAAATTCTAAATAAATTCCCCGTTCCTTGTCGTTTTTACTGATTGTGCCGGTACAAAGATGAGGATGAACTGGTAGAAGAGCTATGTGTTCACGGCGAAGAAGTAGAAGCAAAGATGAACCGATAGAAAGATGTTCTGATTGGACAGAACCTCGATGAACATGTACAAAAGATCAATGAACTGGTATATAAGCCCATTCTGTTCAAGGATGAACCGGCACAAGCTATGTTTTACTGCCTGGTGAATCCGTGCAAGTCCTGCTGGTACAATATGGCTTTCTCTGCCTTTTTGCCGCGGCGCCCCTTGTTCGATGTCTGGCTTCTCGAGCTCACTTCCTACGCACCCACAAAGTATCCTGTTGAATCTAAAGTATCATTCTTACATCAGCTTACCTGCAAACACACAGTTTCCTCATAAAACGCAAACTCGACTAAAACAAAACTTATAATGAACGAGCAAAGCTAAAGCGAAAGGTTTCGTTTCAGACATAAAATTATGCAAAATTGGGTACACAACACACCCCCCCCCCCCCCCCCAACTTCTACTTTGGTAGTCTCTAGCACACAGAAAGCACAAAAATAAATTTTAATCACAAAAAACATTTTCGTAGTTGATCTCGCTTGCATTTAGCATATGCCATAAGCCGTTAAACCACAAGGTTACCCCTAGTGGACGGTGACGAAAATCACAAGACTCCACCAGCCGTTGATTCGAATCACCTTTCAAATTCGTACCATTTGGGTCCCCGGCAATGTTGCCAAAAATGCTTCTCCTTAGGTATGGTCGTGTCTGAAATTGCTTCCCAAGCATAGGACATTCTATCGTGTAGTAACTCGGAAAATACCTAGGCCGTCTCCCCAGGGAAACAAGCAAAAATTTGAATGGTGATATGATTCAAAAGAAGCAAACTTCTTTGGATTTCAAAGTTGGTGATGATTGGTTAATACTAAGAAATAATATTAAGATAAATCAGCTAATCTTTGGACTTGTATCCCATTGTGAAAAGGATTCTTGGCCTCATTTAAAACATAACCAAGATCGTAATCAACCAAGCTTTGAACGAAAAATATTTAACCAAGTTTGAACTTTGGAAAATGTGTTTTTGATGGTAAAAGCAATTAATGAATGAATTTGCATCATGCTTATTGCAGGGACTCCAAGTATTACTCATGCGAAATTCAATTCTCAAAGGTTAACCGAGGATGTTAGGAAATAACTCATAAGTTCAAAATCAATTACGTCAATCAACAAAATAACACTAAGCATTGATACCCACCTTAGGATAAAAATCACCCACTCAGGGATGAGAATTCATCCTCCCACTATGCCGCAAGTAGACAACTCGGGCATATCGCGTGTTGAATTTAAAGCAAATTTGAATGAGACATCAATTGAGTGGAAATAAATATTAAATCCAATTCTTTTTATCTAAAACAAAAACTAAATATTATTACCAGAGTAAAAATCGGAAGTGCTCTGTATTTGGGCTAGAAGAAAAACCCTAGAAGACAAAGAGCTAGCAAAAACACTGAAGACCCGATATGAGACGTACAAGAAAATCCTCCCCGTCTCGGTTTTTAAGAAGAAATGGAAGGAGGGTGATTCGGCCAATCTCTCGAAGATCCTCCCCTTTCCCCTCTACGTCCATCACCCATTTAGAGAAAATCTCCGAAAAATATCTCCTATGTTTTGGGTAGTTGAAAATTCTAAATAAATTCCCCGTTCCTTGTCGTTTTTACTGATTGTGTCGGTACAAAGATGAGGATGAACTGGTAGAAGAGCTATGTGTTCACGGTGAAGAAGTAGAAGCAAAGATGAACCGATAGAAAGATGTTCTGATTGGACAGAACCTCGATGAACATGTACAAAAGATCAATGAACTGGTATATAAGCCCATTCTGTTCAAGGATGAACCGGTACAAGCTATGTTTTACTGCCTGGTGAATCGGTGCAAGTCCTGCTGGTACAATATGGCTTTCTCTGCCTTTTTGCCGCGGCGCCCCTTGTTCGATGTCTGGCTTCTCGAGCTCACTTCCTACGCACCCACAAAGTATCCTGTTGAATCTAAAGTATCATTCTTACATCAGCTTACCTGCAAACACACAGTTTCCTCATAAAACGCAAACTCGACTAAAAAAAAACTTATAATGAACGAGCAAAGCTAAAGCGAAAGGTTTCAGACATAAAATTATGCAAAATTGGGTACACAACACACCCCCCCCCCCAACTTCTACTTTGGTAGTCTCTAGCACACAGAAAGCACAAAAATAAATTTTAATCACAAAAAACATTTTCGTAGTTGATCTCGCTTGCATTTAGCATATGCCATAAGCCGTTAAACCACAAGGTTACCCCTAGTGGACGGTGACGAAAATCACAAGACTCACCAGCCGTTGATTCGAATCACCTTTCAAATTCGTACCATTTGGGTCCCCGGCAATGTTGCCAAAAATGCTTCTCCTTAGGTATGGTCGTGTCTGAAATTGCTTCCCAAGCATAGGACATTCTATCGTGTAGTAACTCGGAAAATACCTAGGCCGTCTCCCCAGGGAAACAAGCAAAAATTTGAATGGTGATATGATTCAAAAGAAGCAAACTTCTTTGGATTTCAAAGTTGGTGATGATTGGTTAATACTAAGAAATAATATTAAGATAAATCAGCTAATCTTTGGACTTTATCCCATTGTGAAAAGGATTCTTGGCCTCATTTAAAACATAACCAAGATCGTAATCAACCAAGCTTTGACGAAAAATATTTAACCAAGTTTGAACTTTGGAAAATGTGTTTTGATGGTAAAAGCAATTAATGAATGAATTTGCATCATGCTTATTGCAGGGACTCCAAGTATTACTCATGCGAAATTCAATTCTCAAAGGTTAACCGAGGATGTTAGGAAATAACTCATAAGTTCAAAATCAATTACGTCAATCAACAAAATAACACTAAGCATTGATACCCACCTTAGGATAAAAATCACCCACTCAGGGATGAGAATTCATCCTCCCACTATGCCGCAAGTAGACAACTCCGGCATATCGCGTGTTGAATTTAAAGCAAATTTGAATGAGACATCAATTGAGTGGAAATAAATATTAAATCCAATTCTTTTTATCTAAAACAAAAACTAAATATTATTACCAGAGTAAAAATCGGAAGTGCTCTGTATTTGGGCTAGAAGAAAAACCCTAGAAGACAAAGAGCTAGCAAAAACACTGAAGACCCGATATGCCGAAGATGAGACGTACAAGAAAATCCTCCCCGTCTCGGTTTTTAAGAAGAAATGGAAGGAGGGTGATTCGGCCAATCTCTCGAAGATCCTCCCCTTTCCCCTCTACGTCCATCACCCATTTAGAGAAAATCTCCGAAAAATATCTCCTATGTTTTGGGTAGTTGAAAATTCTAAATAAATTCCCCGTTCCTTGTCGTTTTTACTGATTGTGCCGGTACAAAGATGAGGATGAACTGGTAGAAGAGCTATGTGTTCACGGTGAAGAAGTAGAAGCAAAGATGAACCGATAGAAAGATGTTCTGATTGGACAGAACCTCGATGAACATGTACAAAAGATCAATGAACTGGTATATAAGCCCATTCTGTTCAAGGATGAACCGGTACAAGCTATGTTTTACTGCCTGGTGAATCGGTGCAAGTCCTGCTGGTACAATATGGCTTTCTCTGCCTTTTTGCCGCGGCGCCCCTTGTTCGATGTCTGGCTTCTCGAGCTCACTTCCTACGCACCCACAAAGTATCCTGTTGAATCTAAAGTATCATTCTTACATCAGCTTACCTGCAAACACACAGTTTCCTCATAAAACGCAAACTCGACTAAAAAAAAACTTATAATGAACGAGCAAAGCTAAAGCGAAAGGTTTCAGACATAAAATTATGCAAAATTGGGTACACAACACACCCCCCCCCCCCCAACTTCTACTTTGGTAGTCTCTAGCACACAGAAAGCACAAAAAATAAATTTTAATCACAAAAAACATTTTCGTAGTTGATCTCGCTTGCATTTAGCATATGCCATAAGCCGTTAAACCACAAGGTTACCCCTAGTGGACCGGTGACGAAAATCACAAGACTCACCAGCCGTTGATTCGAATCACCTTTCAAATTCGTACCATTGGGTCCCCGGCAATGTTGCCAAAAATGCTTCTCCTTAGGTATGGTCGTGTCTGAAATTGCTTCCCAAGCATAGGACATTCTATCGTGTAGTAACTCGGAAAATACCTAGGCCGTCTCCCCAGGGAAACAAGCAAAAATTTGAATGGTGATATGATTCAAAAGAAGCAAACTTCTTTGGATTTCAAAGTTGGTGATGATTGGTTAATACTAAGAAATAATATTAAGATAAATCAGCTAATCTTTGGGACTTTATCCCATTGTGAAAAGGATTCTTGGCCTCATTTAAAACATAACCAAGATCGTAATCAACCAAGCTTTGACGAAAAATATTTAACCAAGTTTGAACTTTGGAAAATGTGTTTTGATGGTAAAAGCAATTAATGAATGAATTTGCATCATGCTTATTGCAGGGACTCCAAGTATTACTCATGCGAAATTCAATTCTCAAAGGTTAACCGAGGATGTTAGGAAATAACTCATAAGTTCAAAATCAATTACGTCAATCAACAAAATAACACTAAGCATTGATACCCACCTTAGGATAAAAATCACCCACTCAGGGATGAGAATTCATCCTCCCACTATGCCGCAAGTAGACAACTCGGGCATATCGCGTGTTGAATTTAAAGCAAATTTGAATGAGACATCAATTGAGTGGAAATAAATATTAAATCCAATTCTTTTTATCTAAAACAAAAACTAAATATTATTACCAGAGTAAAAATCGGAAGTGCTCTGTATTTGGGCTAGAAGAAAAACCCTAGAAGACAAAGAGCTAGCAAAAACACTGAAGACCCCGATATGAGACGTACAAGAAAATCCTCCCCGTCTCGGTTTTTAAGAAGAAATGGAAGGAGGGTGATTCGGCCAATCTCTCGAAGATCCTCCCCTTTCCCCTCTACGTCCATCACCCATTTAGAGAAAATCTCCGAAAAATATCTCCTATGTTTTGGGTAGTTGAAAATTCTAAATAAATTCCCCGTTCCTTGTCGTTTTTACTGATTGTGCCGGTACAAAGATGAGGATGAACTGGTAGAAGAGCTATGTGTTCACGGTGAAGAAGTAGAAGCAAAGATGAACCGATAGAAAGATGTTCTGATTGGACAGAACCTCGATGAACATGTACAAAAGATCAATGAACTGGTATATAAGCCCATTCTGTTCAAGGATGAACCGGTACAAGCTATGTTTTACTGCCTGGTGAATCGGTGCAAGTCCTGCTGGTACAATATGGCTTTCTCTGCCTTTTTGCCGCGGCGCCCCTTGTTCGATGTCTGGCTTCTCGAGCTCACTTCCTACGCACCCACAAAGTATCCTGTTGAATCTAAAGTATCATTCTTACATCAGCTTACCTGCAAACACACAGTTTCCTCATAAAACGCAAACTCGACTAAAAAAAAACTTATAATGAACGAGCAAAGCTAAAGCGAAAGGTTTCAGACATAAAATTATGCAAAATTGGGTACACAACACACCCCCCCCCCCAACTTCTACTTTGGTAGGTCTCTAGCACACAGAAAGCACAAAAATAAATTTTAATCACAAAAAACATTTTCGTAGTTGATCTCGCTTGCATTTAGCATATGTCATAAGCCGTTAAACCACAAGGTTACCCCTAGTGGACGGTGACGAAAATCACAAGACTCACCAGCCGTTGATTCGAATCACCTTTCAAATTCGTACCATTTGGGTCCCCGGCAATGTTGCCAAAAATGCTTCTCCTTAGGTATGGTCGTGTCTGAAATTGCTTCCCAAGCATAGGACATTCTATCGTGTAGTAACTCGGAAAATACCTAGGCCGTCTCCCCAGGGAAACAAGCAAAAATTTGAATGGTGATATGATTCAAAAGAAGCAAACTTCTTTGGATTTCAAAGTTGGTGATGATTGGTTAATACTAAGAAATAATATTAAGATAAATCAGCTAATCTTTGGACTTTATCCCATTGTGAAAAGGATTCTTGGCCTCATTTAAAACATAACCAAGATCGTAATCAACCAAGCTTTGACGAAAAATATTTAACCAAGTTTGAACTTTGGAAAATGTGTTTTGATGGTAAAAGCAATTAATGAATGAATTTGCATCATGCTTATTGCAGGGACTCCAAGTATTACTCATGCGAAATTCAATTCTCAAAGGTTAACCGAGGATGTTAGGAAATAACTCATAAGTTCAAAATCAATTACGTCAATCAACAAAATAACACTAAGCATTGATACCCACCTTAGGATAAAAATCACCCACTCAGGGATGAGAATTCATCCTCCCACTATGCCGCAAGTAGACAACTCGGGCATATCGCGTGTTGAATTTAAAGCAAATTTGAATGAGACATCAATTGAGTGGAAATAAATATTAAATCCAATTCTTTTTATCTAAAACAAAAACTAAATATTATTACCAGAGTAAAAATCGGAAGTGCTCTGTATTTTGGGCTAGAAGAAAAACCCTAGAAGACAAAGAGCTAGCAAAAACACTGAAGACCCGATATGAGACGTACAAGAAAATCCTCCCCGTCTCGGTTTTTAAGAAGAAATGGAAGGAGGGTGATTCGGCCAATCTCTCGAAGATCCTCCCCTTTCCCCTCTACGTCCATCACCCATTTAGAGAAAATCTCCGAAAAATATCTCCTATGTTTTGGGTAGTTGAAAATTCTAAATAAATTCCCCGTTCCTTGTCGTTTTTTACTGATTGTGCCGGTACAAAGATGAGGATGAACTGGTAGAAGAGCTATGTGTTCACGGTGAAGAAGTAGAAGCAAAGATGAACCGATAGAAAGATGTTCTGATTGGACAGAACCTCGATGAACATGTACAAAAGATCAATGAACTGGTATATAAGCCCATTCTGTTCAAGGATGAACCGGTACAAGCTATGTTTTACTGCCTGGTGAATCGGTGCAAGTCCTGCTGGTACAATATGGCTTTCTCTGCCTTTTTGCCGCGGCGCCCCTTGTTCGATGTCTGGCTTCTCGAGCTCACTTCCTACGCACCCACAAAGTATCCTGTTGAATCTAAAGTATCATTCTTACATCAGCTTACCTGCAAACACACAGTTTCCTCATAAAACGCAAACTCGACTAAAAAAAAACTTATAATGAACGAGCAAAGCTAAAGCGAAAGGTTTCAGACATAAAATTATGCAAAATTGGGTACACAACACACCCCCCCCCCCCAACTTCTACTTTGGTAGTCTCTAGCACACAGAAAGCACAAAAATAAATTTTAATCACAAAAAACATTTTCGTAGTTGATCTCGCTTGCATTTAGCATATGCCATAAGCCGTTAAACCACAAGGTTACCCCTAGTGGACGGTGACGAAAATCACAAGACTCACCAGCCGTTGATTCGAATCACCTTTCAAATTCGTACCATTTGGGTCCCCGGCAATGTTGCCAAAAATGCTTCTCCTTAGGTATGGTCGTGTCTGAAATTGCTTCCCAAGCATAGGACATTCTATCGTGTAGTAACTCGGAAAATACCTAGGCCGTCTCCCCAGGGAAACAAGCAAAAATTTGAATGGTGATATGATTCAAAAGAAGCAAACTTCTTTGGATTTCAAAGTTGGTGATGATTGGTTAATACTAAGAAATAATATTAAGATAAATCAGCTAATCTTTGGACTTTATCCCATTGTGAAAAGGATTCTTGGCCTCATTTAAAACATAACCAAGATCGTAATCAACCAAGCTTTGACGAAAAATATTTAACCAAGTTTGAACTTTGGAAAATGTGTTTTGATGGTAAAAGCAATTAATGAATGAATTTGCATCATGCTTATTGCAGGGACTCCAAGTATTACTCATGCGAAATTCAATTCTCAAAGGTTAACCGAGGATGTTAGGAAATAACTCATAAGTTCAAAATCAATTACGTCAATCAACAAAATAACACTAAGCATTGATACCCACCTTAGGATAAAAATCACCCACTCAGGGATGAGAATTCATCCTCCCACTATGCCACAAGTAGACAACTCGGGCATATCGCGTGTTGAATTTAAAGCAAATTTGAATGAGACATCAATTGAGTGGAAATAAATATTAAATCCAATTCTTTTTATCTAAAACAAAAACTAAATATTATTACCAGAGTAAAAATCGGAAGTGCTCTGTATTTGGGCTAGAAGAAAAACCCTAGAAGACAAAGAGCTAGCAAAAACACTGAAGACCCGATATGAGACGTACAAGAAAATCCTCCCCATCTCGGTTTTTAAGAAGAAATGGAAGGAGGGTGATTCGGCCAATCTCTCGAAGATCCTCCCCTTTCCCCTCTACGTCCATCACCCATTTAGAGAAAATCTCCAAAAAATATCTCCTATGTTTTGGGTAGTTGAAAATTCTAAATAAATTCCCCGTTCCTTGTCGTTTTTACTGATTGTGCCGGTACAAAGATGAGGATGAACTGGTAGAAGAGCTATGTGTTCACGGTGAAGAAGTAGAAGCAAAGATGAACCGATAGAAAGATGTTCTGATTGGACAGAACCTCGATGAACATGTACAAAAGATCAATGAACTGGTATATAAGCCCATTCTGTTCAAGGATGAACCGGTACAAGCTATGTTTTACTGCCTGGTGAATCGGTGCAAGTCCTGCTGGTACAATATGGCTTTCTCTGCCTTTTTGCCGCGGCGCCCCTTGTTCGATGTCTGGCTTCTCGAGCTCACTTCCTACGCACCCACAAAGTATCCTGTTGAATCTAAAGTATCATTCTTACATCAGCTTACCTGCAAACACACAGTTTCCTCATAAAACGCAAACTCGACTAAAAAAAAACTTATAATGAACGAGCAAAGCTAAAGCGAAAGGTTTCAGACATAAAATTATGCAAAATTGGGTACACAACACACCCCCCCCCCCCAACTTCTACTTTGGTAGTCTCTAGCACACAGAAAGCACAAAAATAAATTTTAATCACAAAAAACATTTTCGTAGTTGATCTCGCTTGCATTTAGCATATGCCATAAGCCGTTAAACCACAAGGTTACCCCTAGTGGACGGTGACGAAAATCACAAGACTCACCAGCCGTTGATTCGAATCACCTTTCAAATTCGTACCATTTGGGTCCCCGGCAATGTTGCCAAAAATGCTTCTCCTTAGGTATGGTCGTGTCTGAAATTGCTTCCCAAGCATAGGACATTCTATCGTGTAGTAACTCGGAAAATACCTAGGCCGTCTCCCCAGGGAAACAAGCAAAAATTTGAATGGTGATATGATTCAAAAGAAGCAAACTTCTTTGGATTTCAAAGTTGGTGATGATTGGTTAATACTAAGAAATAATATTAAGATAAATCAGCTAATCTTTGGACTTTATCCCATTGTGAAAAGGATTCTTGGCCTCATTTAAAACATAACCAAGATCGTAATCAACCAAGCTTTGACGAAAAATATTTAACCAAGTTTGAACTTTGGAAAATGTGTTTTGATGGTAAAAGCAATTAATGAATGAATTTGCATCATGCTTATTGCAGGGACTCCAAGTATTACTCATGCGAAATTCAATTCTCAAAGGTTAACCGAGGATGTTAGGAAATAACTCATAAGTTCAAAATCAATTACGTCAATCAACAAAATAACACTAAGCATTGATACCCACCTTAGGATAAAAATCACCCACTCAGGGATGAGAATTCATCCTCCCACTATGCCGCAAGTAGACAACTCGGGCATATCGCGTGTTGAATTTAAAGCAAATTTGAATGAGACATCAATTGAGTGGAAATAAATATTAAATCCAATTCTTTTTATCTAAAACAAAAACTAAATATTATTACCAGAGTAAAAATCGGAAGTGCTCTGTATTTGGGCTAGAAGAAAAACCCTAGAAGACAAAGAGCTAGCAAAAACACTGAAGACCCGATATGAGACGTACAAGAAAATCCTCCCCGTCTCGGTTTTTAAGAAGAAATGGAAGGAGGGTGATTCGGCCAATCTCTCGAAGATCCTCCCCTTTCCCCTCTACGTCCATCACCCATTTAGAGAAAATCTCCGAAAAATATCTCCTATGTTTTGGGTAGTTGAAAATTCTAAATAAATTCCCCGTTCCTTGTCGTTTTTACTGATTGTGCCGGTACAAAGATGAGGATGAACTGGTAGAAGAGCTATGTGTTCACGGTGAAGAAGTAGAAGCAAAGATGAACCGATAGAAAGATGTTCTGATTGGACAGAACCTCGATGAACATGTACAAAAGATCAATGAACTGGTATATAAGCCCATTCTGTTCAAGGATGAACCGGTACAAGCTATGTTTTACTGCCTGGTGAATCGGTGCAAGTCCTGCTGGTACAATATGGCTTTCTCTGCCTTTTTGCCGCGGCGCCCCTTGTTCGATGTCTGGCTTCTCGAGCTCACTTCCTACGCACCCACAAAGTATCCTGTTGAATCTAAAGTATCATTCTTACATCAGCTTACCTGCAAACACACAGTTTCCTCATAAAACGCAAACTCGACTAAAAAAAAACTTATAATGAACGAGCAAAGCTAAAGCGAAAGGTTTCAGACATAAAATTATGCAAAATTGGGTACACAACACACCCCCCCCCCCAACTTCTACTTTGGTAGTCTCTAGCACACAGAAAGCACAAAAATAAATTTTAATCACAAAAAACATTTTCGTAGTTGATCTCGCTTGCATTTAGCATATGCCATAAGCCGTTAAACCACAAGGTTACCCCTAGTGGACGGTGACGAAAATCACAAGACTCACCAGCCGTTGATTTGAATCACCTTTCAAATTCGTACCATTTGGGTCCCCGGCAATGTTGCCAAAAATGCTTCTCCTTAGGTATGGTCGTGTCTGAAATTGCTTCCCAAGCATAGGACATTCTATCGTGTAGTAACTCGGAAAATACCTAGGCCGTCTCCCCAGGGAAACAAGCAAAAATTTGAATGGTGATATGATTCAAAAGAAGCAAACTTCTTTGGATTTCAAAGTTGGTGATGATTGGTTAATACTAAGAAATAATATTAAGATAAATCAGCTAATCTTTGGACTTTATCCCATTGTGAAAAGGATTCTTGGCCTCATTTAAAACATAACCAAGATCGTAATCAACCAAGCTTTGACGAAAAATATTTAACCAAGTTTGAACTTTGGAAAATGTGTTTTGATGGTAAAAGCAATTAATGAATGAATTTGCATCATGCTTATTGCAGGGACTCCAAGTATTACTCATGCGAAATTCAATTCTCAAAGGTTAACCGAGGATGTTAGGAAATAACTCATAAGTTCAAAATCAATTACGTCAATCAACAAAATAACACTAAGCATTGATACCCACCTTAGGATAAAAATCACCCACTCAGGGATGAGAATTCATCCTCCCACTATGCCGCAAGTAGACAACTCGGGCATATCGCGTGTTGAATTTAAAGCAAATTTGAATGAGACATCAATTGAGTGGAAATAAATATTAAATCCAATTCTTTTTATCTAAAACAAAAACTAAATATTATTACCAGAGTAAAAATCGGAAGTGCTCTGTATTTGGGCTAGAAGAAAAACCCTAGAAGACAAAGAGCTAGCAAAAACACTGAAGACCCGATATGAGACGTACAAGAAAATCCTCCCCGTCTCGGTTTTTAAGAAGAAATGGAAGGAGGGTGATTCGGCCAATCTCTCGAAGATCCTCCCCTTTCCCCTCTACGTCCATCACCCATTTAGAGAAAATCTCCGAAAAATATCTCCTATGTTTTGGGTAGTTGAAAATTCTAAATAAATTCCCCGTTCCTTGTCGTTTTTACTGATTGTGCCGGTACAAAGATGAGGATGAACTGGTAGAAGAGCTATGTGTTCACGGTGAAGAAGTAGAAGCAAAGATGAACCGATAGAAAGATGTTCTGATTGGACAGAACCTCGATGAACATGTACAAAAGATCAATGAACTGGTATATAAGCCCATTCTGTTCAAGGATGAACCGGTACAAGCTATGTTTTACTGCCTGGTGAATCGGTGCAAGTCCTGCTGGTACAATATGGCTTTCTCTGCCTTTTTGCCGCGGCGCCCCTTGTTCGATGTCTGGCTTCTCGAGCTCACTTCCTACGCACCCACAAAGTATCCTGTTGAATCTAAAGTATCATTCTTACATCAGCTTACCTGCAAACACACAGTTTCCTCATAAAACGCAAACTCGACTAAAAAAAAACTTATAATGAACGAGCAAAGCTAAAGCGAAAGGTTTCAGACATAAAATTATGCAAAATTGGGTACACAACACACCCCCCCCCCCCCAACTTCTACTTTGGTAGTCTCTAGCACACAGAAAGCACAAAAATAAATTTTAATCACAAAAAACATTTTCGTAGTTGATCTCGCTTGCATTTAGCATATGCCATAAGCCGTTAAACCACAAGGTTACCCCTAGTGGACGGTGACGAAAATCACAAGACTCACCAGCCGTTGATTCGAATCACCTTTCAAATTCGTACCATTTGGGTCCCCGGCAATGTTGCCAAAAATGCTTCTCCTTAGGTATGGTCGTGTCTGAAATTGCTTCCCAAGCATAGGACATTCTATCGTGTAGTAACTCGGAAAATACCTAGGCCGTCTCCCCAGGGAAACAAGCAAAAATTTGAATGGTGATATGATTCAAAAGAAGCAAACTTCTTTGGATTTCAAAGTTGGTGATGATTGGTTAATACTAAGAAATAATATTAAGATAAATCAGCTAATCTTTGGACTTTATCCCATTGTGAAAAGGATTCTTGGCCTCATTTAAAACATAACCAAGATCGTAATCAACCAAGCTTTGACGAAAAATATTTAACCAAGTTTGAACTTTGGAAAATGTGTTTTGATGGTAAAAGCAATTAATGAATGAATTTGCATCATGCTTATTGCAGGGACTCCAAGTATTACTCATGCGAAATTCAATTCTCAAAGGTTAACCGAGGATGTTAGGAAATAACTCATAAGTTCAAAATCAATTACGTCAATCAACAAAATAACACTAAGCATTGATACCCACCTTAGGATAAAAATCACCCACTCAGGGATGAGAATTCATCCTCCCACTATGCCGCAAGTAGACAACTCGGGCATATCGCGTGTTGAATTTAAAGCAAATTTGAATGAGACATCAATTGAGTGGAAATAAATATTAAATCCAATTCTTTTTATCTAAAACAAAAACTAAATATTATTACCAGAGTAAAAATCGGAAGTGCTCTGTATTTGGGCTAGAAGAAAAACCCTAGAAGACAAAGAGCTAGCAAAAACACTGAAGACCCGATATGAGACGTACAAGAAAATCCTCCCCGTCTCGGTTTTTAAGAAGAAATGGAAGGAGGGTGATTCGGCCAATCTCTCGAAGATCCTCCCCTTTCCCCTCTACGTCCATCACCCATTTAGAGAAAATCTCCGAAAAATATCTCCTATGTTTTGGGTAGTTGAAAATTCTAAATAAATTCCCCGTTCCTTGTCGTTTTTACTGATTGTGCCGGTACAAAGATGAGGATGAACTGGTAGAAGAGCTATGTGTTCACGGTGAAGAAGTAGAAGCAAAGATGAACCGATAGAAAGATGTTCTGATTGGACAGAACCTCGATGAACATGTACAAAAGATCAATGAACTGGTATATAAGCCCATTCTGTTCAAGGATGAACCGGTACAAGCTATGTTTTACTGCCTGGTGAATCGGTGCAAGTCCTGCTGGTACAATATGGCTTTCTCTGCCTTTTTGCCGCGGCGCCCCTTGTTCGATGTCTGGCTTCTCGAGCTCACTTCCTACGCACCCACAAAGTATCCTGTTGAATCTAAAGTATCATTCTTACATCAGCTTACCTACAAACACACAGTTTCCTCATAAAACGCAAACTCGACTAAAAAAAAACTTATAATGAACGAGCAAAGCTAAAGCGAAAGGTTTCAGACATAAAATTATGCAAAATTGGGTACACAACACACCCCCCCCCCCCCAACTTCTACTTTGGTAGTCTCTAGCACACAGAAAGCACAAAAATAAATTTTAATCACAAAAAACATTTTCGTAGTTGATCTCGCTTGCATTTAGCATATGCCATAAGCCGTTAAACCACAAGGTTACCCCTAGTGGACGGTGACGAAAATCACAAGACTCACCAGCCGTTGATTCGAATCACCTTTCAAATTCGTACCATTTGGGTCCCCGGCAATGTTGCCAAAAATGCTTCTCCTTAGGTATGGTCGTGTCTGAAATTGCTTCCCAAGCATAGGACATTCTATCGTGTAGTAACTCGGAAAATACCTAGGCCGTCTCCCCAGGGAAACAAGCAAAAATTTGAATGGTGATATGATTCAAAAGAAGCAAACTTCTTTGGATTTCAAAGTTGGTGATGATTGGTTAATACTAAGAAATAATATTAAGATAAATCAGCTAATCTTTGGACTTTATCCCATTGTGAAAAGGATTCTTGGCCTCATTTAAAACATAACCAAGATCGTAATCAACCAAGCTTTGACGAAAAATATTTAACCAAGTTTGAACTTTGGAAAATGTGTTTTGATGGTAAAAGCAATTAATGAATGAATTTGCATCATGCTTATTGCAGGGACTCCAAGTATTACTCATGCGAAATTCAATTCTCAAAGGTTAACCGAGGATGTTAGGAAATAACTCATAAGTTCAAAATCAATTACGTCAATCAACAAAATAACACTAAGCATTGATACCCACCTTAGGATAAAAATCACCCACTCAGGGATGAGAATTCATCCTCCCACTATGCCGCAAGTAGACAACTCGGGCATATCGCGTGTTGAATTTAAAGCAAATTTGAATGAGACATCAATTGAGTGGAAATAAATATTAAATCCAATTCTTTTTATCTAAAACAAAAACTAAATATTATTACCAGAGTAAAAATCGGAAGTGCTCTGTATTTGGGCTAGAAGAAAAACCCTAGAAGACAAAGAGCTAGCAAAAACACTGAAGACCCGATATGAGACGTACAAGAAAATCCTCCCCGTCTCGGTTTTTAAGAAGAAATGGAAGGAGGGTGATTCGGCCAATCTCTCGAAGATCCTCCCCTTTCCCCTCTACGTCCATCACCCATTTAGAGAAAATCTCCGAAAAATATCTCCTATGTTTTGGGTAGTTGAAAATTCTAAATAAATTCCCCGTTCCTTGTCGTTTTTACTGATTGTGCCGGTACAAAGATGAGGATGAACTGGTAGAAGAGCTATGTGTTCACGGTGAAGAAGTAGAAGCAAAGATGAACCGATAGAAAGATGTTCTGATTGGACAGAACCTCGATGAACATGTACAAAAGATCAATGAACTGGTATATAAGCCCATTCTGTTCAAGGATGAACCGGTACAAGCTATGTTTTACTGCCTGGTGAATCGGTGCAAGTCCTGCTGGTACAATATGGCTTTCTCTGCCTTTTTGCCGCGGCGCCCCTTGTTCGATGTCTGGCTTCTCGAGCTCACTTCCTACGCACCCACAAAGTATCCTGTTGAATCTAAAGTATCATTCTTACATCAGCTTACCTGCAAACACACAGTTTCCTCATAAAACGCAAACTCGACTAAAAAAAAACTTATAATGAACGAGCAAAGCTAAAGCGAAAGGTTTCAGACATAAAATTATGCAAAATTGGGTACACAACACACCCCCCCCCCCCCAACTTCTACTTTGGTAGTCTCTAGCACACAGAAAGCACAAAAATAAATTTTAATCACAAAAAACATTTTCGTAGTTGATCTCGCTTGCATTTAGCATATGCCATAAGCCGTTAAACCACAAGGTTACCCCTAGTGGACGGTGACGAAAATCACAAGACTCACCAGCCGTTGATTCGAATCACCTTTCAAATTCGTACCATTTGGGTCCCCGGCAATGTTGCCAAAAATGCTTCTCCTTAGGTATGGTCGTGTCTGAAATTGCTTCCCAAGCATAGGACATTCTATCGTGTAGTAACTCGGAAAATACCTAGGCCGTCTCCCCAGGGAAACAAGCAAAAATTTGAATGGTGATATGATTCAAAAGAAGCAAACTTCTTTGGATTTCAAAGTTGGTGATGATTGGTTAATACTAAGAAATAATATTAAGATAAATCAGCTAATCTTTGGACTTTATCCCATTGTGAAAAGGATTCTTGGCCTCATTTAAAACATAACCAAGATCGTAATCAACCAAGCTTTGACGAAAAATATTTAACCAAGTTTGAACTTTGGAAAATGTGTTTTGATGGTAAAAGCAATTAATGAATGAATTTGCATCATGCTTATTGCAGGGACTCCAAGTATTACTCATGCGAAATTCAATTCTCAAAGGTTAACCGAGGATGTTAGGAAATAACTCATAAGTTCAAAATCAATTACGTCAATCAACAAAATAACACTAAGCATTGATACCCACCTTAGGATAAAAATCACCCACTCAGGGATGAGAATTCATCCTCCCACTATGCCGCAAGTAGACAACTCGGGCATATCGCGTGTTGAATTTAAAGCAAATTTGAATGAGACATCAATTGAGTGGAAATAAATATTAAATCCAATTCTTTTTATCTAAAACAAAAACTAAATATTATTACCAGAGTAAAAATCGGAAGTGCTCTGTATTTGGGCTAGAAGAAAAACCCTAGAAGACAAAGAGCTAGCAAAAACACTGAAGACCCGATATGAGACGTACAAGAAAATCCTCCCCGTCTCGGTTTTTAAGAAGAAATGGAAGGAGGGTGATTCGGCCAATCTCTCGAAGATCCTCCCCTTTCCCCTCTACGTCCATCACCCATTTAGAGAAAATCTCCGAAAAATATCTCCTATGTTTTGGGTAGTTGAAAATTCTAAATAAATTCCCCGTTCCTTGTCGTTTTTACTGATTGTGCCGGTACAAAGATGAGGATGAACTGGTAGAAGAGCTATGTGTTCACGGTGAAGAAGTAGAAGCAAAGATGAACCGATAGAAAGATGTTCTGATTGGACAGAACCTCGATGAACATGTACAAAAGATCAATGAACTGGTATATAAGCCCATTCTGTTCAAGGATGAACCGGTACAAGCTATGTTTTACTGCCTGGTGAATCGGTGCAAGTCCTGCTGGTACAATATGGCTTTCTCTGCCTTTTTGCCGCGGCGCCCCTTGTTCGATGTCTGGCTTCTCGAGCTCACTTCCTACGCACCCACAAAGTATCCTGTTGAATCTAAAGTATCATTCTTACATCAGCTTACCTGCAAACACACAGTTTCCTCATAAAACGCAAACTCGACTAAAAAAAAACTTATAATGAACGAGCAAAGCTAAAGCGAAAGGTTTCAGACATAAAATTATGCAAAATTGGGTACACAACACACCCCCCCCCCCCCCAACTTCTACTTTGGTAGTCTCTAGCACACAGAAAGCACAAAAATAAATTTTAATCACAAAAAACATTTTCGTAGTTGATCTCGCTTGCATTTAGCATATGCCATAAGCCGTTAAACCACAAGGTTACCCCTAGTGGACGGTGACGAAAATCACAAGACTCACCAGCCGTTGATTCGAATCACCTTTCAAATTCGTACCATTTGGGTCCCCGGCAATGTTGCCAAAAATGCTTCTCCTTAGGTATGGTCGTGTCTGAAATTGCTTCCCAAGCATAGGACATTCTATCGTGTAGTAACTCGGAAAATACCTAGGCCGTCTCCCCAGGGAAACAAGCAAAAATTTGAATGGTGATATGATTCAAAAGAAGCAAACTTCTTTGGATTTCAAAGTTGGTGATGATTGGTTAATACTAAGAAATAATATTAAGATAAATCAGCTAATCTTTGGACTTTATCCCATTGTGAAAAGGATTCTTGGCCTCATTTAAAACATAACCAAGATCGTAATCAACCAAGCTTTGACGAAAAATATTTAACCAAGTTTGAACTTTGGAAAATGTGTTTTGATGGTAAAAGCAATTAATGAATGAATTTGCATCATGCTTATTGCAGGGACTCCAAGTATTACTCATGCGAAATTCAATTCTCAAAGGTTAACCGAGGATGTTAGGAAATAACTCATAAGTTCAAAATCAATTACGTCAATCAACAAAATAACACTAAGCATTGATACCCACCTTAGGATAAAAATCACCCACTCAGGGATGAGAATTCATCCTCCCACTATGCCGCAAGTAGACAACTCGGGCATATCGCGTGTTGAATTTAAAGCAAATTTGAATGAGACATCAATTGAGTGGAAATAAATATTAAATCCAATTCTTTTTATCTAAAACAAAAACTAAATATTATTACCAGAGTAAAAATCGGAAGTGCTCTGTATTTGGGCTAGAAGAAAAACCCTAGAAGACAAAGAGCTAGCAAAAACACTGAAGACCCGATATGAGACGTACAAGAAAATCCTCCCCGTCTCGGTTTTTAAGAAGAAATGGAAGGAGGGTGATTCGGCCAATCTCTCGAAGATCCTCCCCTTTCCCCTCTACGTCCATCACCCATTTAGAGAAAATCTCCGAAAAATATCTCCTATGTTTTGGGTAGTTGAAAATTCTAAATAAATTCCCCGTTCCTTGTCGTTTTTACTGATTGTGCCGGTACAAAGATGAGGATGAACTGGTAGAAGAGCTATGTGTTCACGGTGAAGAAGTAGAAGCAAAGATGAACCGATAGAAAGATGTTCTGATTGGACAGAACCTCGATGAACATGTACAAAAGATCAATGAACTGGTATATAAGCCCATTCTGTTCAAGGATGAACCGGTACAAGCTATGTTTTACTGCCTGGTGAATCGGTGCAAGTCCTGCTGGTACAATATGGCTTTCTCTGCCTTTTTGCCGCGGCGCCCCTTGTTCGATGTCTGGCTTCTCGAGCTCACTTCCTACGCACCCACAAAGTATCCTGTTGAATCTAAAGTATCATTCTTACATCAGCTTACCTGCAAACACACAGTTTCCTCATAAAACGCAAACTCGACTAAAAAAAAACTTATAATGAACGAGCAAAGCTAAAGCGAAAGGTTTCAGACATAAAATTATGCAAAATTGGGTACACAACACACCCCCCCCCCCCCCAACTTCTACTTTGGTAGTCTCTAGCACACAGAAAGCACAAAAATAAATTTTAATCACAAAAAACATTTTCGTAGTTGATCTCGCTTGCATTTAGCATATGCCATAAGCCGTTAAACCACAAGGTTACCCCTAGTGGACGGTGACGAAAATCACAAGACTCACCAGCCGTTGATTTGAATCACCTTTCAAATTCGTACCATTTGGGTCCCCGGCAATGTTGCCAAAAATGCTTCTCCTTAGGTATGGTCGTGTCTGAAATTGCTTCCCAAGCATAGGACATTCTATCGTGTAGTAACTCGGAAAATACCTAGGCCGTCTCCCCAGGGAAACAAGCAAAAATTTGAATGGTGATATGATTCAAAAGAAGCAAACTTCTTTGGATTTCAAAGTTGGTGATGATTGGTTAATACTAAGAAATAATATTAAGATAAATCAGCTAATCTTTGGACTTTATCCCATTGTGAAAAGGATTCTTGGCCTCATTTAAAACATAACCAAGATCGTAATCAACCAAGCTTTGACGAAAAATATTTAACCAAGTTTGAACTTTGGAAAATGTGTTTTGATGGTAAAAGCAATTAATGAATGAATTTGCATCATGCTTATTGCAGGGACTCCAAGTATTACTCATGCGAAATTCAATTCTCAAAGGTTAACCGAGGATGTTAGGAAATAACTCATAAGTTCAAAATCAATTACGTCAATCAACAAAATAACACTAAGCATTGATACCCACCTTAGGATAAAAATCACCCACTCAGGGATGAGAATTCATCCTCCCACTATGCCGCAAGTAGACAACTCGGGCATATCGCGTGTTGAATTTAAAGCAAATTTGAATGAGACATCAATTGAGTGGAAATAAATATTAAATCCAATTCTTTTTATCTAAAACAAAAACTAAATATTATTACCAGAGTAAAAATCGGAAGTGCTCTGTATTTGGGCTAGAAGAAAAACCCTAGAAGACAAAGAGCTAGCAAAAACACTGAAGACCCGATATGAGACGTACAAGAAAATCCTCCCCGTCTCGGTTTTTAAGAAGAAATGGAAGGAGGGTGATTCGGCCAATCTCTCGAAGATCCTCCCCTTTCCCCTCTACGTCCATCACCCATTTAGAGAAAATCTCCGAAAAATATCTCCTATGTTTTGGGTAGTTGAAAATTCTAAATAAATTCCCCGTTCCTTGTCGTTTTTACTGATTGTGCCGGTACAAAGATGAGGATGAACTGGTAGAAGAGCTATGTGTTCACGGTGAAGAAGTAGAAGCAAAGATGAACCGATAGAAAGATGTTCTGATTGGACAGAACCTCGATGAACATGTACAAAAGATCAATGAACTGGTATATAAGCCCATTCTGTTCAAGGATGAACCGGTACAAGCTATGTTTTACTGCCTGGTGAATCGGTGCAAGTCCTGCTGGTACAATATGGCTTTCTCTGCCTTTTTGCCGCGGCGCCCCTTGTTCGATGTCTGGCTTCTCGAGCTCACTTCCTACGCACCCACAAAGTATCCTGTTGAATCTAAAGTATCATTCTTACATCAGCTTACCTGCAAACACACAGTTTCCTCATAAAACGCAAACTCGACTAAAAAAAAACTTATAATGAACGAGCAAAGCTAAAGCGAAAGGTTTCAGACATAAAATTATGCAAAATTGGGTACACAACACACCCCCCCCCCCAACTTCTACTTTGGTAGTCTCTAGCACACAGAAAGCACAAAAATAAATTTTAATCACAAAAAACATTTTCGTAGTTGATCTCGCTTGCATTTAGCATATGCCATAAGCCGTTAAACCACAAGGTTACCCCTAGTGGACGGTGACGAAAATCACAAGACTCACCAGCCGTTGATTCGAATCACCTTTCAAATTCGTACCATTTGGGTCCCCGGCAATGTTGCCAAAAATGCTTCTCCTTAGGTATGGTCGTGTCTGAAATTGCTTCCCAAGCATAGGACATTCTATCGTGTAGTAACTCGGAAAATACCTAGGCCGTCTCCCCAGGGAAACAAGCAAAAATTTGAATGGTGATATGATTCAAAAGAAGCAAACTTCTTTGGATTTCAAAGTTGGTGATGATTGGTTAATACTAAGAAATAATATTAAGATAAATCAGCTAATCTTTGGACTTTATCCCATTGTGAAAAGGATTCTTGGCCTCATTTAAAACATAACCAAGATCGTAATCAACCAAGCTTTGACGAAAAATATTTAACCAAGTTTGAACTTTGGAAAATGTGTTTTGATGGTAAAAGCAATTAATGAATGAATTTGCATCATGCTTATTGCAGGGACTCCAAGTATTACTCATGCGAAATTCAATTCTCAAAGGTTAACCGAGGATGTTAGGAAATAACTCATAAGTTCAAAATCAATTACGTCAATCAACAAAATAACACTAAGCATTGATACCCACCTTAGGATAAAAGTCACCCACTCAGGGATGAGAATTCATCCTCCCACTATGCCGCAAGTAGACAACTCGGGCATATCGCGTGTTGAATTTAAAGCAAATTTGAATGAGACATCAATTGAGTGGAAATAAATATTAAATCCAATTCTTTTTATCT
This sequence comes from Ilex aquifolium, assembly GCA_951799425.1. Classification (NCBI taxonomy): domain Eukaryota; kingdom Viridiplantae; phylum Streptophyta; class Magnoliopsida; order Aquifoliales; family Aquifoliaceae; genus Ilex; species Ilex aquifolium. The sequence continues at coordinate 25,302,583 of OX637400.1, forward strand.
AAAACAAAAACTAAATATTATTACCAGAGTAAAAATCGGAAGTGCTCTGTATTTGGGCTAGAAGAAAAACCCTAGAAGACAAAGAGCTAGCAAAAACACTGAAGACCCGATATGAGACGTACAAGAAAATCCTCCCCGTCTCGGTTTTTAAGAAGAAATGGAAGGAGGGTGATTCGGCCAATCTCTCGAAGATCCTCCCCTTTCCCCTCTACGTCCATCACCCATTTAGAGAAAATCTCCGAAAAATATCTCCTATGTTTTGGGTAGTTGAAAATTCTAAATAAATTCCCCGTTCCTTGTCGCTTTTACTGATTGTGCCGGTACAAAGATGAGGATGAACTGGTAGAAGAGCTATGTGTTCACGGTGAAGAAGTAGAAGCAAAGATGAACCGATAGAAAGATGTTCTGATTGGACAGAACCTCGATGAACATGTACAAAAGATCAATGAACTGGTATATAAGCCCATTCTGTTCAAGGATGAACCGGTACAAGCTATGTTTTACTGCCTGGTGAATCGGTGCAAGTCCTGCTGGTACAATATGGCTTTCTCTGCCTTTTTGCCGCGGCGCCCCTTGTTCGATGTCTGGCTTCTCGAGCTCACTTCCTACGCACCCACAAAGTATCCTGTTGAATCTAAAGTATCATTCTTACATCAGCTTACCTGCAAACACACAGTTTCCTCATAAAACGCAAACTCGACTAAAAAAAAACTTATAATGAACGAGCAAAGCTAAAGCGAAAGGTTTCAGACATAAAATTATGCAAAATTGGGTACACAACACACCCCCCCCCCCCCAACTTCTACTTTGGTAGTCTCTAGCACACAGAAAGCACAAAAATAAATTTTAATCACAAAAAACATTTTCGTAGTTGATCTCGCTTGCATTTAGCATATGCCATAAGCCGTTAAACCACAAGGTTACCCCTAGTGGACGGTGACGAAAATCACAAGACTCACCAGCCGTTGATTCGAATCACCTTTCAAATTCGTACCATTTGGGTCCCCGGCAATGTTGCCAAAAATGCTTCTCCTTAGGTATGGTCGTGTCTGAAATTGCTTCCCAAGCATAGGACATTCTATCGTGTAGTAACTCGGAAAATACCTAGGCCGTCTCCCCAGGGAAACAAGCAAAAATTTGAATGGTGATATGATTCAAAAGAAGCAAACTTCTTTGGATTTCAAAGTTGGTGATGATTGGTTAATACTAAGAAATAATATTAAGATAAATCAGCTAATCTTTGGACTTTATCCCATTGTGAAAAGGATTCTTGGCCTCATTTAAAACATAACCAAGATCGTAATCAACCAAGCTTTGACGAAAAATATTTAACCAAGTTTGAACTTTGGAAAATGTGTTTTGATGGTAAAAGCAATTAATGAATGAATTTGCATCATGCTTATTGCAGGGACTCCAAGTATTACTCATGCGAAATTCAATTCTCAAAGGTTAACCGAGGATGTTAGGAAATAACTCATAAGTTCAAAATCAATTACGTCAATCAACAAAATAACACTAAGCATTGATACCCACCTTAGGATAAAAATCACCCACTCAGGGATGAGAATTCATCCTCCCACTATGCCGCAAGTAGACAACTCGGGCATATCGCGTGTTGAATTTAAAGCAAATTTGAATGAGACATCAATTGAGTGGAAATAAATATTAAATCCAATTCTTTTTATCTAAAACAAAAACTAAATATTATTACCAGAGTAAAAATCGGAAGTGCTCTGTATTTGGGCTAGAAGAAAAACCCTAGAAGACAAAGAGCTAGCAAAAACACTGAAGACCCGATATGAGACGTACAAGAAAATCCTCCCCGTCTCGGTTTTTATGAAGAAATGGAAGGAGGGTGATTCGGCCAATCTCTCGAAGATCCTCCCCTTTCCCCTCTACGTCCATCACCCATTTAGAGAAAATCTCCGAAAAATATCTCCTATGTTTTGGGTAGTTGAAAATTCTAAATAAATTCCCCGTTCCTTGTCGCTTTTACTGATTGTGCCGGTACAAAGATGAGGATGAACTGGTAGAAGAGCTATGTGTTCACGGTGAAGAAGTAGAAGCAAAGATGAACCGATAGAAAGATGTTCTGATTGGACAGAACCTCGATGAACATGTACAAAAGATCAATGAACTGGTATATAAGCCCATTCTGTTCAAGGATGAACCGGTACAAGCTATGTTTTACTGCCTGGTGAATCGGTGCAAGTCCTGCTGGTACAATATGGCTTTCTCTGCCTTTTTGCCGCGGCGCCCCTTGTTCGATGTCTGGCTTCTCGAGCTCACTTCCTACGCACCCACAAAGTATCCTGTTGAATCTAAAGTATCATTCTTACATCAGCTTACCTGCAAACACACAGTTTCCTCATAAAACGCAAACTCGACTAAAAAAAAACTTATAATGAACGAGCAAAGCTAAAGCGAAAGGTTTCAGACATAAAATTATGCAAAATTGGGTACACAACACACCCCCCCCCCCCCCAACTTCTACTTTGGTAGTCTCTAGCACACAGAAAGCACAAAAATAAATTTTAATCACAAAAAACATTTTCGTAGTTGATCTCGCTTGCATTTAGCATATGCCATAAGCCGTTAAACCACAAGGTTACCCCTAGTGGACGGTGACGAAAATCACAAGACTCACCAGCCGTTGATTCGAATCACCTTTCAAATTCGTACCATTTGGGTCCCCGGCAATGTTGCCAAAAATGCTTCTCCTTAGGTATGGTCGTGTCTGAAATTGCTTCCCAAGCATAGGACATTCTATCGTGTAGTAACTCGGAAAATACCTAGGCCGTCTCCCCAGGGAAACAAGCAAAAATTTGAATGGTGATATGATTCAAAAGAAGCAAACTTCTTTGGATTTCAAAGTTGGTGATGATTGGTTAATACTAAGAAATAATATTAAGATAAATCAGCTAATCTTTGGACTTTATCCCATTGTGAAAAGGATTCTTGGCCTCATTTAAAACATAACCAAGATCGTAATCAACCAAGCTTTGACGAAAAATATTTAACCAAGTTTGAACTTTGGAAAATGTGTTTTGATGGTAAAAGCAATTAATGAATGAATTTGCATCATGCTTATTGCAGGGACTCCAAGTATTACTCATGCGAAATTCAATTCTCAAAGGTTAACCGAGGATGTTAGGAAATAACTCATAAGTTCAAAATCAATTACGTCAATCAACAAAATAACACTAAGCATTGATACCCACCTTAGGATAAAAATCACCCACTCAGGGATGAGAATTCATCCTCCCACTATGCCGCAAGTAGACAACTCGGGCATATCGCGTGTTGAATTTAAAGCAAATTTGAATGAGACATCAATTGAGTGGAAATAAATATTAAATCCAATTCTTTTTATCTAAAACAAAAACTAAATATTATTACCAGAGTAAAAATCGGAAGTGCTCTGTATTTGGGCTAGAAGAAAAACCCTAGAAGACAAAGAGCTAGCAAAAACACTGAAGACCCGATATGAGACGTACAAGAAAATCCTCCCCGTCTCGGTTTTTATGAAGAAATGGAAGGAGGGTGATTCGGCCAATCTCTCGAAGATCCTCCCCTTTCCCCTCTACGTCCATCACCCATTTAGAGAAAATCTCCGAAAAATATCTCCTATGTTTTGGGTAGTTGAAAATTCTAAATAAATTCCCCGTTCCTTGTCGCTTTTACTGATTGTGCCGGTACAAAGATGAGGATGAACTGGTAGAAGAGCTATGTGTTCACGGTGAAGAAGTAGAAGCAAAGATGAACCGATAGAAAGATGTTCTGATTGGACAGAACCTCGATGAACATGTACAAAAGATCAATGAACTGGTATATAAGCCCATTCTGTTCAAGGATGAACCGGTACAAGCTATGTTTTACTGCCTGGTGAATCGGTGCAAGTCCTGCTGGTACAATATGGCTTTCTCTGCCTTTTTGCCGCGGCGCCCCTTGTTCGATGTCTGGCTTCTCGAGCTCACTTCCTACGCACCCACAAAGTATCCTGTTGAATCTAAAGTATCATTCTTACATCAGCTTACCTGCAAACACACAGTTTCCTCATAAAACGCAAACTCGACTAAAAAAAAACTTATAATGAACGAGCAAAGCTAAAGCGAAAGGTTTCAGACATAAATTTATGCAAAATTGGGTACACAACACACCCCCCCCCCCCCCAACTTCTACTTTGGTAGTCTCTAGCACACAGAAAGCACAAAAATAAATTTTAATCACAAAAAACATTTTCGTAGTTGATCTCGCTTGCATTTAGCATATGCCATAAGCCGTTAAACTAGTGGACGGTGATGAAAATCACAAGACTCATCAGTCGTTGATTCGAATCACCTTTCAAATTCGTACCATTTGGGTCCCCGGCAATGTTGCCAAAAATGTTTCTCCTTAGGTATGGTCGTGTCTGAAATTGCTTCCCAAGCATAGGACATTCTATCGTGTAGTAACTCGGAAAATACCTAGGCCGTCTCCCCAGGGAAACAAGCAAAAATTTGAATGGTGATATGATTCAAAAGAAGCAAACTTCTTTGGATTTCAAAGTTGGTGATGATTGGTTAATACTAAGAAATAATATTAAGATAAATCAGCTAATCTTTGGACTTTATCCCATTGTGAAAAGGATTCTTGGCCTCATTTAAAACATAACCAAGATCGTAATCAACCAAGCTTTGACGAAAAATATTTAACCAAGTTTGAACTTTGGAAAATGTGTTTTGATGGTAAAAGCAATTAATGAATGAATTTGCATCATGCTTATTGCAGGGACTCCAAGTATTACTCATGCGAAATTCAATTCTCAAAGGTTAACCGAGGATGTTAGGAAATAACTCATAAGTTCAAAATCAATTACGTCAATCAACAAAATAACACTAAGCATTGATACCCACCTTAGGATAAAAATCACCCACTCAGGGATGAGAATTCATCCTCCCACTATGCCGCAAGTAGACAACTCGGGCATATCGCGTGTTGAATTTAAAGCAAATTTGAATGAGACATCAATTGAGTGGAAATAAATATTAAATCCAATTCTTTTTATCTAAAACAAAAACTAAATATTATTACCAGAGTAAAAATCGGAAGTGCTCTGTATTTGGGCTAGAAGAAAAACCCTAGAAGAAAAAGAGCTAGCAAAAACACTGAAGACCCGATATGAGACGTACAAGAAAATCCTCCCCGTCTCGGTTTTTAAGAAGAAATGGAAGGAGGGTGATTCGGCCAATCTCTCGAAGATCCTCCCCTTTCCCCTCTACGTCCATCACCCGTTTAGAGAAAATCTCCGAAAAATATCTCCTATGTTTTGGGTAGTTGAAAATTCTAAATAAATTCCCCGTTCCTTGTCGTTTTTACTGATTGTGCCGGTACAAAGATGAGGATGAACTGGTAGAAGAGCTATGTGTTCACGGTGAAGAAGTAGAAGCAAAGATGAACCGATAGAAAGATGTTCTGATTGGACAGAACCTCGATGAACATGTACAAAAGATCAATGAACTGGTATATAAGCCCATTCTGTTGAAGGATGAACCGGTACAAGCTATGTTTTACTGCCTGGTGAATCGGTGCAAGTCCTGCCGGTACAATATGGCTTTCTCTGCCTTTTTGCCGCGGCCCCCCTTGTTCGATGTCTGGCTTCTCGAGCTCACTTCCTACGCACCCACAAAGTATCCTGTTGAATCTAAAGTATCATTCTTACATCAGCTTACCTGCAAACACACAGTTTCCTCATAAAACGCAAACTCGACTAAAAAAAAACTTATAATGAACGAGCAAAGCTAAAGCGAAAGGTTTCAGACATAAAATTATGCAAAATTGGGTACACAACACACCCCCCCCCCCAACTTCTACTTTGGTAGTCTCTAGCACACAGAAAGCACAAAAATAAATTTTAATCACAAAAAACATTTTCGTAGTTGATCTCGCTTGCATTTAGCATATGCCATAAGCCGTTAAACCACAACGTTACCCCTAGTGGACGGTGATGAAAATCACAAGACTCAGCAGCCGTTGATTCGAATCACCTTTCAAATTCGTACCATTTGGGTCCCCGGCAATGTTGCCAAAAATGTTTCTCCTTAGGTATGGTCGTGTCTGAAATTGCTTCCCAAGCATAGGACATTCTATCGTGTAGTAACTCGGAAAATACCTAGGCCGTCTCCCCAGGGAAACAAGCAAAAATTTGAATGGTGATATGATTCAAAAGAAGCAAACTTCTTTGGATTTCAAAGTTGGTGATGATTGGTTAATACTAAGAAATAATATTAAGATAAATCAGCTAATCTTTGGACTTTATCCCATTGTGAAAAGGATTCTTGGCCTCATTTAAAACATAACCAAGATCGTAATCAACCAAGCTTTGACGAAAAATATTTAACCAAGTTTGAACTTTGGAAAATGTGTTTTGATGGTAAAAGCAATTAATGAATGAATTTGCATCATGCTTATTGCAGGGACTCCAAGTATTACTCATGCGAAATTCAATTCTCAAAGGTTAACCGAGGATGTTAGGAAATAACTCATAAGTTCAAAATCAATTACGTCAATCAACAAAATAACACTAAGCATTGATACCCACCTTAGGATAAAAATCACCCACTCAGGGATGAGAATTCATCCTCCCACTATGCCGCAAGTAGACAACTCGGGCATATCGCGTGTTGAATTTAAAGCAAATTTGAATGAGACATCAATTGAGTGGAAATAAATATTAAATCCAATTCTTTTTATCTAAAACAAAAACTAAATATTATTACCAGAGTAAAAATCGGAAGTGCTCTGTATTTGGGCTAGAAGAAAAACCCTAGAAGAAAAAGAGCTAGCAAAAACACTGAAGACCCGATATGAGACGTACAAGAAAATCCTCCCCGTCTCGGTTTTTAAGAAGAAATGGAAGGAGGGTGATTCGGCCAATCTCTCGAAGATCCTCCCCTTTCCCCTCTACGTCCATCACCCGTTTAGAGAAAATCTCCGAAAAATATCTCCTATGTTTTGGGTAGTTGAAAATTCTAAATAAATTCCCCGTTCCTTGTCGTTTTTACTGATTGTGCCGGTACAAAGATGAGGATGAACTGGTAGAAGAGCTATGTGTTCACGGTGAAGAAGTAGAAGCAAAGATGAACCGATAGAAAGATGTTCTGATTGGACAGAACCTCGATGAACATGTACAAAAGATCAATGAACTGGTATATAAGCCCATTCTGTTCAAGGATGAACCGGTACAAGCTATGTTTTACTGCCTGGTGAATCGGTGCAAGTCCTGCTGGTACAATATGGCTTTCTCTGCCTTTTTGCCGCGGCCCCCCTTGTTCGATGTCTGGCTTCTCGAGCTCACTTCCTACGCACCCACAAAGTATCCTGTTGAATCTAAAGTATCATTCTTACATCAGCTTACCTGCAAACACACAGTTTCCTCATAAAACGCAAACTCGACTAAAAAAAAACTTATAATGAACGAGCAAAGCTAAAGCGAAAGGTTTCAGACATAAAATTATGCAAAATTGGGTACACAACACACCCCCCCCCCCCAACTTCTACTTTGGTAGTCTCTAGCACACAGAAAGCACAAAAATAAATTTTAATCACAAAAAACATTTTCGTAGTTGATCTCGCTTGCATTTAGCATATGCCATAAGCCGTTACACCACAACGTTACCCCTAGTGGACGGTGATGAAAATCACAAGACTCATCAGTCGTTGATTCGAATCACCTTTCAAATTCGTACCATTTGGGTCCCCGGCAATGTTGCCAAAAATGTTTCTCCTTAGGTATGGTCGTGTCTGAAATTGCTTCCCAAGCATAGGACATTCTATCGTGTAGTAACTCGGAAAATACCTAGGCCGTCTCCCCAGGGAAACAAGCAAAAATTTGAATGGTGATATGATTCAAAAGAAGCAAACTTCTTTGGATTTCAAAGTTGGTGATGATTGGTTAATACTAAGAAATAATATTAAGATAAATCAGCTAATCTTTGGACTTTATCCCATTGTGAAAAGGATTCTTGGCCTCATTTAAAACATAACCAAGATCGTAATCAACCAAGCTTTGACGAAAAATATTTAACCAAGTTTGAACTTTGGAAAATGTGTTTTGATGGTAAAAGCAATTAATGAATGAATTTGCATCATGCTTATTGCAGGGACTCCAAGTATTACTCATGCGAAATTCAATTCTCAAAGGTTAACCGAGGATGTTAGGAAATAACTCATAAGTTCAAAATCAATTACGTCAATCAACAAAATAACACTAAGCATTGATACCCACCTTAGGATAAAAATCACCCACTCAGGGATGAGAATTCATCCTCCCACTATGCCGCAAGTAGACAACTCGGGCATATCGCGTGTTGAATTTAAAGCAAATTTGAATGAGACATCAATTGAGTGGAAATAAATATTAAATCCAATTCTTTTTATCTAAAACAAAAACTAAATATTATTACCAGAGTAAAAATCGGAAGTGCTCTGTATTTGGGCTAGAAGAAAAACCCTAGAAGAAAAAGAGCTAGCAAAAACACTGAAGACCCGATATGAGACGTACAAGAAAATCCTCCCCGTCTCGGTTTTTAAGAAGAAATGGAAGGAGGGTGATTCGGCCAATCTCTCGAAGATCCTCCCCTTTCCCCTCTACGTCCATCACCCGTTTAGAGAAAATCTCCGAAAAATATCTCCTATGTTTTGGGTAGTTGAAAATTCTAAATAAATTCCCCGTTCCTTGTCGTTTTTACTGATTGTGCCGGTACAAAGATGAGGATGAACTGGTAGAAGAGCTATGTGTTCACGGTGAAGAAGTAGAAGCAAAGATGAACCGATAGAAAGATGTTCTGATTGGACAGAACCTCGATGAACATGTACAAAAGATCAATGAACTGGTATATAAGCCCATTCTGTTGAAGGATGAACCGGTACAAGCTATGTTTTACTGCCTGGTGAATCGGTGCAAGTCCTGCCGGTACAATATGGCTTTCTCTGCCTTTTTGCCGCGGCCCCCCTTGTTCGATGTCTGGCTTCTCGAGCTCACTTCCTACGCACCCACAAAGTATCCTGTTGAATCTAAAGTATCATTCTTACATCAGCTTACCTGCAAACACACAGTTTCCTCATAAAACGCAAACTCGACTAAAAAAAAACTTATAATGAACGAGCAAAGCTAAAGCGAAAGGTTTCAGACATAAAATTATGCAAAATTGGGTACACAACACACCCCCCCCCCCAACTTCTACTTTGGTAGTCTCTAGCACACAGAAAGCACAAAAATAAATTTTAATCACAAAAAACATTTTCGTAGTTGATCTCGCTTGCATTTAGCATATGCCATAAGCCGTTAAACCACAACGTTACCCCTAGTGGATGGTGATGAAAATCACAAGACTCAGCAGCCGTTGATTCGAATCACCTTTCAAATTCGTACCATTTGGGTCCCCGGCAATGTTGCCAAAAATGTTTCTCCTTAGGTATGGTCGTGTCTGAAATTGCTTCCCAAGCATAGGACATTCTATCGTGTAGTAACTCGGAAAATACCTAGGCCGTCTCCCCAGGGAAACAAGCAAAAATTTGAATGGTGATATGATTCAAAAGAAGCAAACTTCTTTGGATTTCAAAGTTGGTGATGATTGGTTAATACTAAGAAATAATATTAAGATAAATCAGCTAATCTTTGGACTTTATCCCATTGTGAAAAGGATTCTTGGCCTCATTTAAAACATAACCAAGATCGTAATCAACCAAGCTTTGACGAAAAATATTTAACCAAGTTTGAACTTTGGAAAATGTGTTTTGATGGTAAAAGCAATTAATGAATGAATTTGCATCATGCTTATTGCAGGGACTCCAAGTATTACTCATGCGAAATTCAATTCTCAAAGGTTAACCGAGGATGTTAGGAAATAACTCATAAGTTCAAAATCAATTACGTCAATCAACAAAATAACACTAAGCATTGATACCCACCTTAGGATAAAAATCACCCACTCAGGGATGAGAATTCATCCTCCCACTATGCCGCAAGTAGACAACTCGGGCATATCGCGTGTTGAATTTAAAGCAAATTTGAATGAGACATCAATTGAGTGGAAATAAATATTAAATCCAATTCTTTTTATCTAAAACAAAAACTAAATATTATTACCAGAGTAAAAATCGGAAGTGCTCTGTATTTGGGCTAGAAGAAAAACCCTAGAAGAAAAAGAGCTAGCAAAAACACTGAAGACCCGATATGAGACGTACAAGAAAATCCTCCCCGTCTCGGTTTTTAAGAAGAAATGGAAGGAGGGTGATTCGGCCAATCTCTCGAAGATCCTCCCCTTTCCCCTCTACGTCCATCACCCGTTTAGAGAAAATCTCCGAAAAATATCTCCTATGTTTTGGGTAGTTGAAAATTCTAAATAAATTCCCCGTTCCTTGTCGTTTTTACTGATTGTGCCGGTACAAAGATGAGGATGAACTGGTAGAAGAGCTATGTGTTCACGGTGAAGAAGTAGAAGCAAAGATGAACCGATAGAAAGATGTTCTGATTGGACAGAACCTCGATGAACATGTACAAAAGATCAATGAACTGGTATATAAGCCCATTCTGTTGAAGGATGAACCGGTACAAGCTATGTTTTACTGCCTGGTGAATCGGTGCAAGTCCTGCCGGTACAATATGGCTTTCTCTGCCTTTTTGCCGCGGCCCCCCTTGTTCGATGTCTGGCTTCTCGAGCTCACTTCCTACGCACCCACAAAGTATCCTGTTGAATCTAAAGTATCATTCTTACATCAGCTTACCTGCAAACACACAGTTTCCTCATAAAACGCAAACTCGACTGAAAAAAAACTTATAATGAACGAGCAAAGCTAAAGCGAAAGGTTTCAGACATAAAATTATGCAAAATTGGGTACACAACACACCCCCCCCCCCCCCCCCAACTTCTACTTTGGTAGTCTCTAGCACACAGAAAGCACAAAAATAAATTTTAATCACAAAAAACATTTTCGTAGTTGATCTCGCTTGCATTTAGCATATGCCATAAGCCGTTAAACCACAACGTTACCCCTAGTGGACGGTGATGAAAATCACAAGACTCAGCAGCCGTTGATTCGAATCACCTTTCAAATTCGTACCATTTGGGTCCCCGGCAATGTTGCCAAAAATGTTTCTCCTTAGGTATGGTCGTGTCTGAAATTGCTTCCCAAGCATAGGACATTCTATCGTGTAGTAACTCGGAAAATACCTAGGCCGTCTCCCCAGGGAAACAAGCAAAAATTTGAATGGTGATATGATTCAAAAGAAGCAAACTTCTTTGGATTTCAAAGTTGGTGATGATTGGTTAATACTAAGAAATAATATTAAGATAAATCAGCTAATCTTTGGACTTTATCCCATTTTGAAAAGGATTCTTGGCCTCATTTAAAACATAACCAAGATCGTAATCAACCAAGCTTTGACGAAAAATATTTAACCAAGTTTGAACTTTGGAAAATGTGTTTTGATGGTAAAAGCAATTAATGAATGAATTTGCATCATGCTTATTGCAGGGACTCCAAGTATTACTCATGCGAAATTCAATTCTCAAAGGTTAACCGAGGATGTTAGGAAATAACTCATAAGTTCAAAATCAATTACGTCAATCAACAAAATAACACTAAGCATTGATACCCACCTTAGGATAAAAATCACCCACTCAGGGATGAGAATTCATCCTCCCACTATGCCGCAAGTAGACAACTCGGGCATATCGCGTGTTGAATTTAAAGCAAATTTGAATGAGACATCAATTGAGTGGAAATAAATATTAAATCCAATTCTTTTTATCTAAAACAAAAACTAAATATTATTACCAGAGTAAAAATCGGAAGTGCTCTGTATTTGGGCTAGAAGAAAAACCCTAGAAGACAAAGAGCTAGCAAAAACACTGAAGACCCGATATGAGACGTACAAGAAAATCCTCCCCGTCTCGGTTTTTAAGAAGAAATGGAAGGAGGGTGATTCGGCCAATCTCTCGAAGATCCTCCCCTTTCCCCTCTACGTCCATCACCCGTTTAGAGAAAATCTCCGAAAAATATCTCCTATGTTTTGGGTAGTTGAAAATTCTAAATAAATTCCCCGTTCCTTGTCGTTTTTACTGATTGTGCCGGTACAAAGATGAGGATGAACTGGTAGAAGAGCTATGTGTTCACGGTGAAGAAGTAGAAGCAAAGATGAACCGATAGAAAGATGTTCTGATTGGACAGAACCTCGATGAACATGTACAAAAGATCAATGAACTGGTATATAAGCCCATTCTGTTCAAGGATGAACCGGTACAAGCTATGTTTTACTGCCTGGTGAATCGGTGCAAGTCCTGCTGGTACAATATGGCTTTCTCTGCCTTTTTGCCGCGGCCCCCCTTGTTCGATGTCTGGCTTCTCGAGCTCACTTCCTACGCACCCACAAAGTATCCTGTTGAATCTAAAGTATCATTCTTACATCAGCTTACCTGCAAACACACAGTTTCCTCATAAAACGCAAACTCGACTAAAAAAAAACTTATAATGAACGAGCAAAGCTAAAGCGAAAGGTTTCAGACATAAAATTATGCAAAATTGGGTACACAACACACCCCCCCCCCCCCAACTTCTACTTTGGTAGTCTCTAGCACACAGAAAGCACAAAAATAAATTTTAATCACAAAAAACATTTTCGTAGTTGATCTCGCTTGCATTTAGCATATGCCATAAGCCGTTAAACCACAAGGTTACCCCTAGTGGACGGTGATGAAAATCACAAGACTCACCAGCCGTTGATTCGAATCACCTTTCAAATTCGTACCATTTGGGTCCCCGGCAATGTTGCCAAAAATGCTTCTCCTTAGGTATGGTCGTGTCTGAAATTGCTTCCCAAGCATAGGACATTCTATCGTGTAGTAACTCGGAAAATACCTAGGCCGTCTCCCCAGGGAAACAAGCAAAAATTTGAATGGTGATATGATTCAAAAGAAGCAAACTTCTTTGGATTTCAAAGTTGGTGATGATTGGTTAATACTACGAAATAATATTAAGATAAATCAGCTAATCTTTGGACTTTATCCCATTGTGAAAAGGATTCTTGGCCTCATTTAAAACATAACCAAGATCGTAATCAACCAAGCTTTGACGAAAAATATTTAACCAAGTTTGAACTTTGGAAAATGTGTTTTGATGGTAAAAGCAATTAATGAATGAATTTGCATCATGCTTATTGCAGGGACTCCAAGTATTACTCATGCGAAATTCAATTCTCAAAGGTTAACCGAGGATGTTAGGAAATAACTCATAAGTTGAAAATCAATTACGTCAATCAACAAAATAACACTAAGCATTGATACCCACCTTAGGATAAAAATCACCCACTCAGGGATGAGAATTCATCCTCCCACTATGCCGCAAGTAGACAACTCGGGCATATCGCGTGTTGAATTTAAAGCAAATTTGAATGAGACATCAATTGAGTGGAAATAAATATTAAATTCAATTCTTTTTATCTAAAACAAAAACTAAATATTATTACCAGAGTAAAAATCGGAAGTGCTCTGTATTTGGGCTAGAAGAAAAACCCTAGAAGAAAAAGAGCTAGCAAAAACACTGAAGACCCGATATGCCGAAGATGAGACGTACAAGAAAATCCTCCCCGTCTCGGTTTTTAAGAAGAAATGGAAGGAGGGTGATTCGGCCAATCTCTCGAAGATCCTCCCCTTTCCCCTCTACGTCCATCACCCATTTAGAGAAAATCTCCGAAAAATATCTCCTATGTTTTGGGTAGTTGAAAATTCTAAATAAATTCCCCGTTCCTTGTCGTTTTTACTGATTGTGCCGGTACAAAGATGAGGATGAACTGGTAGAAGAGCTATGTGTTCCCGGTGAAGAAGTAGAAGCAAAGATGAACCGATAGAAAGATGTTCTGATTGGACAGAACCTCGATGAACATGTACAAAAGATCAATGAACTGGTATATAAGCCCATTCTGTTCAAGGATGAACCGGTACAAGCTATGTTTTACTGCCTGGTGAATCGGTGCAAGTCCTGCTGGTACAATATGGCTTTCTCTGCCTTTTTGCCGCGGCGCCCCTTGTTCGATGTCTGGCTTCTCGAGCTCACTTCCTACGCACCCACAAAGTATCCTGTTGAATCTAAAGTATCATTCTTACATCAGCTTACCTGCAAACACACAGTTTCCTCATAAAACGCAAACTCGACTAAAAAAAAACTTATAATGAACGAGCAAAGCTAAAGCGAAAGGTTTCAGACATAAAATTATGCAAAATTGGGTACACAACACACCCCCCCCCCCCCCAACTTCTACTTTGGTAGTCTCTAGCACACAGAAAGCACAAAAATAAATTTTAATCACAAAAAACATTTTCGTAGTTGATCTCGCTTGCATTTAGCATATGCCATAAGCCGTTAAACCACAAGGTTACCCCTAGTGGACGGTGATGAAAATCACAAGACTCACCAGCCGTTGATTCGAATCACCTTTCAAATTCGTACCATTTGGGTCCCCGGCAATGTTGCCAAAAATGCTTCTCCTTAGGTATGGTCGTGTCTGAAATTGCTTCCCAAGCATAGGACATTCTATCGTGTAGTAACTCGGAAAATACCTAGGCCGTCTCCCCAGGGAAACAAGCAAAAATTTGAATGGTGATATGATTCAAAAGAAGCAAACTTCTTTGGATTTCAAAGTTGGTGATGATTGGTTAATACTAAGAAATAATATTAAGATAAATCAGCTAATCTTTGGACTTTATCCCATTGTGAAAAGGATTCTTGGCCTCATTTAAAACATAACCAAGATCGTAATCAACCAAGCTTTGACGAAAAATATTTAACCAAGTTTGAACTTTGGAAAATGTGTTTTGATGGTAAAAGCAATTAATGAATGAATTTGCATCATGCTTATTGCAGGGACTCCAAGTATTACTCATGCGAAATTCAATTCTCAAAGGTTAACCGAGGATGTTAGGAAATAACTCATAAGTTCAAAATCAATTACGTCAATCAACAAAATAACACTAAGCATTGATACCCACCTTAGGATAAAAATCACCCACTCAGGGATGAGAATTCATCCTCCCACTATGCCGCAAGTAGACAACTCGGGCATATCGCGTGTTGAATTTAAAGCAAATTTGAATGAGACATCAATTGAGTGGAAATAAATATTAAATCCAATTCTTTTTATCTAAAACAAAAACTAAATATTATTACCAGAGTAAAAATCGGAAGTGCTCTGTATTTGGGCTAGAAGAAAAACCCTAGAAGACAAAGAGCTAGCAAAAACACTGAAGACCAGATATGAGACGTACAAGAAAATCCTCCCCGTCTCGGTTTTTAAGAAGAAATGGAAGGAGGGTGATTCGGCCAATCTCTCGAAGATCCTCCCCTTTCCCCTCTACGTCCATCACCCATTTAGAGAAAATCTCCGAAAAATATCTCCTATGTTTTGGGTAGTTGAAAATTCTAAATAAATTCCCCGTTCCTTGTCGTTTTTACTGATTGTGCCGGTACAAAGATGAGGATGAACTGGTAGAAGAGCTATGTGTTCACGGTGAAGAAGTAGAAGCAAAGATGAACCGATAGAAAGATGTTCTGATTGGACAGAACCTCGATGAACATGTACAAAAGATCAATGAACTGGTATATAAGCCCATTCTGTTCAAGGATGAACCGGTACAAGCTATGTTTTACTGCCTGGTGAATCGGTGCAAGTCCTGCTGGTACAATATGGCTTTCTCTGCCTTTTTGCCGCGGCGCCCCTTGTTCGATGTCTGGCTTCTCGAGCTCACTTCCTACGCACCCACAAAGTATCCTGTTGAATCTAAAGTATCATTCTTACATCAGCTTACCTGCAAACACACAGTTTCCTCATAAAACGCAAACTCGACTAAAAAAAAACTTATAATGAACGAGCAAAGCTAAAGCGAAAGGTTTCAGACATAAAATTATGCAAAATTGGGTACACAACACACCCCCCCCCCCAACTTCTACTTTGGTAGTCTCTAGCACACAGAAAGCACAAAAATAAATTTTAATCACAAAAAACATTTTCGTAGTTGATCTTGCTTGCATTTAGCATATGCCATAAGCCGTTAAACCACAAGGTTACCCCTAGTGGACGGTGATGAAAATCACAAGACTCACCAGCCGTTGATTCGAATCACCTTTCAAATTCGTACCATTTGGGTCCCCGGCAATGTTGCCAAAAATGCTTCTCCTTAGGTATGGTCGTGTCTGAAATTGCTTCCCAAGCATAGGACATTCTATCGTGTAGTAACTCGGAAAATACCTAGGCCGTCTCCCCAGGGAAACAAGCAAAAATTTGAATGGTGATATGATTCAAAAGAAGCAAACTTCTTTGGATTTCAAAGTTGGTGATGATTGGTTAATACTAAGAAATAATATTAAGATAAATCAGCTAATCTTTGGACTTTATCCCATTGTGAAAAGGATTCTTGGCCTCATTTAAAACATAACCAAGATCGTAATCAACCAAGCTTTGACGAAAAATATTTAACCAAGTTTGAACTTTGGAAAATGTGTTTTGATGGTAAAAGCAATTAATGAATGAATTTGCATCATGCTTATTGCAGGGACTCCAAGTATTACTCATGCGAAATTCAATTCTCAAAGGTTAACCGAGGATGTTAGGAAATAACTCATAAGTTCAAAATCAATTACGTCAATCAACAAAATAACACTAAGCATTGATACCCACCTTAGGATAAAAATCACCCACTCAGGGATGAGAATTCATCCTCCCACTATGCCGCAAGTAGACAACTCGGGCATATCGCGTGTTGAATTTAAAGCAAATTTGAATGAGACATCAATTGAGTGGAAATAAATATTAAATTCAATTCTTTTTATCTAAAACAAAAACTAAATATTATTTCCAGAGTAAAAATCGGAAGTGCTCTGTATTTGGGCTAGAAGAAAAACCCTAGAAGAAAAAGAGCTAGCAAAAACACTGAAGACCCGATATGCCGAAGATGAGACGTACAAGAAAATCCTCCCCGTCTCGGTTTTTAAGAAGAAATGGAAGGAGGGTGATTCGGCCAATCTCTCGAAGATCCTCCCCTTTCCCCTCTACGTCCATCACCCATTTAGAGAAAATCTCCGAAAAATATCTCCTATGTTTTGGGTAGTTGAAAATTCTAAATAAATTCCCCGTTCCTTGTCGTTTTTACTGATTGTGCCGGTACAAAGATGAGGATGAACTGGTAGAAGAGCTATGTGTTCACGGTGAAGAAGTAGAAGCAAAGATGAACCGATAGAAAGATGTTCTGATTGGACAGAACCTCGATGAACATGTACAAAAGATCAATGAACTGGTATATAAGCCCATTCTGTTCAAGGATGAACCGGTACAAGCTATGTTTTACTGCCTGGTGAATCGGTGCAAGTCCTGCTGGTACAATATGGCTTTCTCTGCCTTTTTGCCGCGGCGCCCCTTGTTCGATGTCTGGCTTCTCGAGCTCACTTCCTACGCACCCACAAAGTATCCTGTTGAATCTAAAGTATCATTCTTACATCAGCTTACCTGCAAACACACAGTTTCCTCATAAAACGCAAACTCGACTAAAAAAAAACTTATAATGAACGAGCAAAGCTAAAGCGAAAGGTTTCAGACATAAAATTATGCAAAATTGGGTACACAACACACCCCCCCCCCCAACTTCTACTTTGGTAGTCTCTAGCACACAGAAAGCACAAAAATAAATTTTAATCACAAAAAACATTTTCGTAGTTGATCTCGCTTGCATTTAGCATATGCCATAAGCCGTTAAACCACAAGGTTACCCCTAGTGGACGGTGACGAAAATCACAAGACTCACCAGCCGTTGATTCGAATCACCTTTCAAATTCGTACCATTTGGGTCCCCGGCAATGTTGCGAAAAATGCTTCTCCTTAGGTATGGTCGTGTCTGAAATTGCTTCCCAAGCATAGGACATTCTATCGTTTAGTAACTCGGAAAATACCTAGGCCGTCTCCCCAGGGAAACAAGCAAAAATTTGAATGGTGATATGATTCAAAAGAAGCAAACTTCTTTGGATTTCAAAGTTGGTGATGATTGGTTAATACTAAGAAATAATATTAAGATAAATCAGCTAATCTTTGGACTTTATCCCATTGTGAAAAGGATTCTTGGCCTCATTTAAAACATAACCAAGATCGTAATCAAGCAAGCTTTGACGAAAAATATTTAACCAAGTTTGAACTTTGGAAAATGTGTTTTGATGGTAAAAGCAATTAATGAATGAATTTGCATCATGCTTATTGCAGGGACTCCAAGTATTACTCATGCGAAATTCAATTCTCAAAGGTTAACCGAGGATGTTAGGAAATAACTCATAAGTTCAAAATCAATTACGTCAATCAACAAAATAACACTAAGCATTGATACCCACCTTAGGATAAAAATCACCCACTCAGGGATGAGAATTCATCCTCCCACTATGCCGCAAGTAGACAACTCGGGCATATCGCGTGTTGAATTTAAAGCAAATTTGAATGAGACATCAATTGAGTGGAAATAAATATTAAATCCAATTCTTTTTATCTAAAACAAAAACTAAATATTATTACCAGAGCAAAAATCGGAAGTGCTCTGTATTTGGGCTAGAAGAAAAACCCTAGAAGACAAAGAGCTAGCAAAAACACTGAAGACCAGATATGAGACGTACAAGAAAATCCTCCCCGTCTCGGTTTTTAAGAAGAAATGGAAGGAGGGTGATTCGGCCAATCTCTCGAAGATCCTCCCCTTTCCCCTCTACGTCCATCACCCGTTTAGAGAAAATCTCCGAAAAATATCTCCGATGTTTTGGGTAGTTGAAAATTCTAAATAAATTCCCCGTTCCTTGTCGTTTTTACTGATTGTGCCGGTACAAAGATGAGGATGAACTGGTAGAAGAGCTATGTGTTCACGGTGAAGAAGTAGAAGCAAAGATGAACCGATAGAAAGATGTTCTGATTGGACAGAACCTCGATGAACATGTACAAAAGATCAATGAACTGGTATATAAGCCCATTCTGTTCAAGGATGAACCGGTACAAGCTATGTTTTACTGCCTGGTGAATCGGTGCAAGTCCTGCTGGTACAATATGGCTTTCTCTGCCTTTTTGCTGCGGCGCCCCTTGTTCGATGTCTGGCTTCTCGAGCTCACTTCCTACGCACCCACAAAGTATCCTGTTGAATCTAAAGTATCATTCTTACATCAGCTTACCTGCAAACACACAGTTTCCTCATAAAACGCAAACTCGACTAAAAAAAAACTTATAATGAACGAGCAAAGCTAAAGCGAAAGGTTTCAGACATAAAATTATGCAAAATTGGGTACACAACACACCCCCCCCCCCAACTTCTACTTTGGTAGTCTCTAGCACACAGAAAGCACAAAAATAAATTTTAATCACAAAAAACATTTTCGTAGTTGATCTCGCTTGCATTTAGCATATGCCATAAGCCGTTAAACCACAAGGTTACCCCTAGTGGACGGTGATGAAAATCACAAGACTCACCAGCCGTTGATTCGAATCACCTTTCAAATTCGTACCATTTGGGTCCCCGGCAATGTTGCCAAAAATGCTTCTCCTTAGGTATGGTCGTGTCTGAAATTGCTTCCCAAGCATAGGACATTCTATCGTGTAGTAACTCGGAAAATACCTAGGCCGTCTCCCCAGGGAAACAAGCAAAAATTTGAATGGTGATATGATTCAAAAGAAGCAAACTTCTTTGGATTTCAAAGTTGGTGATGATTGGTTAATACTAAGAAATAATATTAAGATAAATCAGCTAATCTTTGGACTTTATCCCATTGTGAAAAGGATTCTTGGCCACATTTAAAACATAACCAAGATCGTAATCAACCAAGCTTTGACGAAAAATATTTAACCAAGTTTGAACTTTGGAAAATGTGTTTTGATGGTAAAAGCAATTAATGAATGAATTTGCATCATGCTTATTGCAGGGACTCCAAGTATTACTCATGCGAAATTCAATTCTCAAAGGTTAACCGAGGATGTTAGGAAATAACTCATAAGTTCAAAATCAATTACGTCAATCAACAAAATAACACTAAGCATTGATACCCACCTTAGGATAAAAATCACCCACTCAGGGATGAGAATTCATCCTCCCACTATGCCGCAAGTAGACAACTCGGGCATATCGCGTGTTGAATTTAAAGCAAATTTGAATGAGACATCAATTGAGTGGAAATAAATATTAAATTCAATTCTTTTTATCTAAAACAAAAACTAAATATTATTACCAGAGTAAAAATCGGAAGTGCTCTGTATTTGGGCTAGAAGAAAAACCCTAGAAGAAAAAGAGCTAGCAAAAACACTGAAGACCCGATATGCCGAAGATGAGACGTACAAGAAAATCCTCCCCGTCTCGGTTTTTAAGAAGAAATGGAAGGAGGGTGATTCGGCCAATCTCTCGAAGATCCTCCCCTTTCCCCTCTACGTCCATCACCCATTTAGAGAAAATCTCCGAAAAATATCTCCTATGTTTTGGGTAGTTGAAAATTCTAAATAAATTCCCCGTTCCTTGTCGTTTTTACTGATTGTGCCGGTACAAAGATGAGGATGAACTGGTAGAAGAGCTATGTGTTCACGGTGAAGAAGTAGAAGCAAAGATGAACCGATAGAAAGATGTTCTGATTGGACAGAACCTCGATGAACATGTACAAAAGATCAATGAACTGGTATATAAGCCCATTCTGTTCAAGGATGAACCGGTACAAGCTATGTTTTACTGCCTGGTGAATCGGTGCAAGTCCTGCTGGTACAATATGGCTTTCTCTGCCTTTTTGCCGCGGCGCCCCTTGTTCGATGTCTGGCTTCTCGAGCTCACTTCCTACGCACCCACAAAGTATCCTGTTGAATCTAAAGTATCATTCTTACATCAGCTTACCTGCAAACACACAGTTTCCCCATAAAACGCAAACTCGACTAAAAAAAAACTTATAATGAACGAGCAAAGCTAAAGCGAAAGGTTTCAGACATAAAATTATGCAAAATTGGGTACACAACACACCCCCCCCCCCAACTTCTACTTTGGTAGTCTCTAGCACACAGAAAGCACAAAAATAAATTTTAATCACAAAAAACATTTTCGTAGTTGATCTCGCTTGCATTTAGCATATGCCATAAGCCGTTAAACCACAAGGTTACCCCTAGTGGACGGTGACGAAAATCACAAGACTCACCAGCCGTTGATTCGAATCACCTTTCAAATTCGTACCATTTGGGTCCCCGGCAATGTTGCGAAAAATGCTTCTCCTTAGGTATGGTCGTGTCTGAAATTGCTTCCCAAGCATAGGACATTCTATCGTGTAGTAACTCGGAAAATACCTAGGCCGTCTCCCCAGGGAAACAAGCAAAAATTTGAATGGTGATATGATTCAAAAGAAGCAAACTTCTTTGGATTTCAAAGTTGGTGATGATTGGTTAATACTAAGAAATAATATTAAGATAAATCAGCTAATCTTTGGACTTTATCCCATTGTGAAAAGGATTCTTGGCCTCATTTAAAACATAACCAAGATCGTAATCAACCAAGCTTTGACGAAAAATATTTAACCAAGTTTGAACTTTGGAAAATGTGTTTTGATGGTAAAAGCAATTAATGAATGAATTTGCATCATGCTTATTGCAGGGACTCCAAGTATTACTCATGCGAAATTCAATTCTCAAAGGTTAACCGAGGATGTTAGGAAATAACTCATAAGTTCAAAATCAATTACGTCAATCAACAAAATAACACTAAGCATTGATACCCACCTTAGGATAAAAATCACCCACTCAGGGATGAGAATTCATCCTCCCACTATGCCGCAAGTAGACAACTCGGGCATATCGCGTGTTGAATTTAAAGCAAATTTGAATGAGACATCAATTGAGTGGAAATAAATATTAAATCCAATTCTTTTTATCTAAAACAAAAACTAAATATTATTACCAGAGTAAAAATCGGAAGTGCTCTGTATTTGGGCTAGAAGAAAAACCCTAGAAGACAAAGAGCTAGCAAAAACACTGAAGACCAGATATGAGACGTACAAGAAAATCCTCCCCGTCTCGGTTTTTAAGAAGAAATGGAAGGAGGGTGATTCGGCCAATCTCTCGAAGATCCTCCCCTTTCCCCTCTACGTCCATCACCCGTTTAGAGAAAATCTCCGAAAAATATCTCCGATGTTTTGGGTTGTTGAAAATTCTAAATAAATTCCCCGTTCCTTGTCGTTTTTACTGATTGTGCCGGTACAAAGATGAGGATGAACTGGTAGAAGAGCTATGTGTTCACGGTGAAGAAGTAGAAGCAAAGATGAACCGATAGAAAGATGTTCTGATTGGACAGAACCTCGATGAACATGTACAAAAGATCAATGAACTGGTATATAAGCCCATTCTGTTCAAGGATGAACCGGTACAAGCTATGTTTTACTGCCTGGTGAATCGGTGCAAGTCCTGCTGGTACAATATGGCTTTCTCTGCCTTTTTGCCGCGGCGCCCCTTGTTCGATGTCTGGCTTCTCGAGCTCACTTCCTACGCACCCACAAAGTATCCTGTTGAATCTAAAGTATCATTCTTACATCAGCTTACCTGCAAACACACAGTTTCCTCATAAAACGCAAACTCGACTAAAAAAAAACTTATAATGAACGAGCAAAGCTAAAGCGAAAGGTTTCAGACATAAAATTATGCAAAATTGGGTACACAACACACCCCCCCCCCCAACTTCTACTTTGGTAGTCTCTAGCACACAGAAAGCACAAAAATAAATTTTAATCACAAAAAACATTTTCGTAGTTGATCTCGCTTGCATTTAGCATATGCCATAAGCCGTTAAACCACAAGGTTACCCCTAGTGGACGGTGATGAAAATCACAAGACTCACCAGCCGTTGATTCGAATCACCTTTCAAATTCGTACCATTTGGGTCCCCGGCAATGTTGCCAAAAATGCTTCTCCTTAGGTATGGTCGTGTCTGAAATTGCTTCCCAAGCATAGGACATTCTATCGTGTAGTAACTCGGAAAATACCTAGGCCGTCTCCCCAGGGAAACAAGCAAAAATTTGAATGGTGATATGATTCAAAAGAAGCAAACTTCTTTGGATTTCAAAGTTGGTGATGATTGGTTAATACTAAGAAATAATATTAAGATAAATCAGCTAATCTTTGGACTTTATCCCATTGTGAAAAGGATTCTTGGCCTCATTTAAAACATAACCAAGATCGTAATCAACCAAGCTTTGACGAAAAATATTTAACCAAGTTTGAACTTTGGAAAATGTGTTTTGATGGTAAAAGCAATTAATGAATGAATTTGCATCATGCTTATTGCAGGGACTCCAAGTATTACTCATGCGAAATTCAATTCTCAAAGGTTAACCGAGGATGTTAGGAAATAACTCATAAGTTCAAAATCAATTACGTCAATCAACAAAATAACACTAAGCATTGATACCCACCTTAGGATAAAAATCACCCACTCAGGGATGAGAATTCATCCTCCCACTATGCCGCAAGTAGACAACTCGGGCATATCGCGTGTTGAATTTAAAGCAAATTTGAATGAGACATCAATTGAGTGGAAATAAATATTAAATTCAATTCTTTTTATCTAAAACAAAAACTAAATATTATTACCAGAGTAAAAATCGGAAGTGCTCTGTATTTGGGCTAGAAGAAAAACCCTAGAAGAAAAAGAGCTAGCAAAAACACTGAAGACCCGATATGCCGAAGATGAGACGTACAAGAAAATCCTCCCCGTCTCGGTTTTTAAGAAGAAATGGAAGGAGGGTGATTCGGCCAATCTCTCGAAGATCCTCCCCTTTCCCCTCTACGTCCATCACCCATTTAGAGAAAATCTCCGAAAAATATCTCCTATGTTTTGGGTAGTTGAAAATTCTAAATAAATTCCCCGTTCCTTGTCGTTTTTACTGATTGTGCCGGTACAAAGATGAGGATGAACTGGTAGAAGAGCTATGTGTTCACGGTGAAGAAGTAGAAGCAAAGATGAACCGATAGAAAGATGTTCTGATTGGACAGAACCTCGATGAACATGTACAAAAGATCAATGAACTGGTATATAAGCCCATTCTGTTCAAGGATGAACCGGTACAAGCTATGTTTTACTGCCTGGTGAATCGGTGCAAGTCCTGCTGGTACAATATGGCTTTCTCTGCCTTTTTGCCGCGGCGCCCCTTGTTCGATGTCTGGCTTCTCGAGCTCACTTCCTACGCACCCACAAAGTATCCTGTTGAATCTAAAGTATCATTCTTACATCAGCTTACCTGCAAACACACAGTTTCCTCATAAAACGCAAACTCGACTAAAAAAAAACTTATAATGAACGAGCAAAGCTAAAGCGAAAGGTTTCAGACATAAAATTATGCAAAATTGGGTACACAACACACCCCCCCCCCCCAACTTCTACTTTGGTAGTCTCTAGCACACAGAAAGCACAAAAATAAATTTTAATCACAAAAAACATTTTCGTAGTTGATCTCGCTTGCATTTAGCATATGCCATAAGCCGTTAAACCACAAGGTTACCCCTAGTGGACGGTGACGAAAATCACAAGACTCACCAGCCGTTGATTCGAATCACCTTTCAAATTCGTACCATTTGGGTCCCCGGCAATGTTGCCAAAAATGCTTCTCCTTAGGTATGGTCGTGTCTGAAATTGCTTCCCAAGCATAGGACATTCTATCGTGTAGTAACTCGGAAAATACCTAGGCCGTCTCCCCAGGGAAACAAGCAAAAATTTGAATGGTGATATGATTCAAAAGAAGCAAACTTCTTTGGATTTCAAAGTTGGTGATGATTGGTTAATACTAAGAAATAATATTAAGATAAATCAGCTAATCTTTGGACTTTATCCCATTGTGAAAAGGATTCTTGGCCTCATTTAAAACATAACCAAGATCGTAATCAACCAAGCTTTGACGAAAAATATTTAACCAAGTTTGAACTTTGGAAAATGTGTTTTGATGGTAAAAGCAATTAATGAATGAATTTGCATCATGCTTATTGCAGGGACTCCAAGTATTACTCATGCGAAATTCAATTCTCAAAGGTTAACCGAGGATGTTAGGAAATAACTCATAAGTTCAAAATCAATTACGTCAATCAACAAAATAACACTAAGCATTGATACCCACCTTAGGATAAAAATCACCCACTCAGGGATGAGAATTCATCCTCCCACTATGCCGCAAGTAGACAACTCGGGCATATCGCGTGTTGAATTTAAAGCAAATTTGAATGAGACATCAATTGAGTGGAAATAAATATTAAATTCAATTCTTTTTATCTAAAACAAAAACTAAATATTATTACCAGAGTAAAAATCGGAAGTGCTCTGTATTTGGGCTAGAAGAAAAACCCTAGAAGAAAAAGAGCTAGCAAAAACACTGAAGACCCGATATGCCGAAGATGAGACGTACAAGAAAATCCTCCCCGTCTCGGTTTTTAAGAAGAAATGGAAGGAGGGTGATTCGGCCAATCTCTCGAAGATCCTCCCCTTTCCCCTCTACGTCCATCACCCATTTAGAGAAAATCTCCGAAAAATATCTCCTATGTTTTGGGTAGTTGAAAATTCTAAATAAATTCCCCGTTCCTTGTCGTTTTTACTGATTGTGCCGGTACAAAGATGAGGATGAACTGGTAGAAGAGCTATGTGTTCACGGTGAAGAAGTAGAAGCAAAGATGAACCGATAGAAAGATGTTCTGATTGGACAGAACCTCGATGAACATGTACAAAAGATCAATGAACTGGTATATAAGCCCATTATGTTCAAGGATGAACCGGTACAAGCTATGTTTTACTGCCTGGTGAATCGGTGCAAGTCCTGCTGGTACAATATGGCTTTCTCTGCCTTTTTGCCGCGGCGCCCCTTGTTCGATGTCTGGCTTCTCGAGCTCACTTCCTACGCACCCACAAAGTATCCTGTTGAATCTAAAGTATCATTCTTACATCAGCTTACCTGCAAACACACAGTTTCCTCATAAAACGCAAACTCGACTAAAAAAAAACTTATAATGAACGAGCAAAGCTAAAGCGAAAGGTTTCAGACATAAAATTATGCAAAATTGGGTACACAACACACCCCCCCCCCCCAACTTCTACTTTGGTAGTCTCTAGCACACAGAAAGCACAAAAATAAATTTTAATCACAAAAAACATTTTCGTAGTTGATCTCGCTTGCATTTAGCATATGCCATAAGCCGTTAAACCACAAGGTTACCCCTAGTGGACGGTGACGAAAATCACAAGACTCACCAGCCGTTGATTCGAATCACCTTTCAAATTCGTACCATTTGGGTCCCCGGCAATGTTGCCAAAAATGCTTCTCCTTAGGTATGGTCGTGTCTGAAATTGCTTCCCAAGCATAGGACATTCTATCGTTTAGTAACTCGGAAAATACCTAGGCCGTCTCCCCAGGGAAACAAGCAAAAATTTGAATGGTGATATGATTCAAAAGAAGCAAACTTCTTTGGATTTCAAAGTTGGTGATGATTGGTTAATACTAAGAAATAATATTAAGATAAATCAGCTAATCTTTGGACTTTATCCCATTGTGAAAAGGATTCTTGGCCTCATTTAAAACATAACCAAGATCGTAATCAACCAAGCTTTGACGAAAAATATTTAACCAAGTTTGAACTTTGGAAAATGTGTTTTGATGGTAAAAGCAATTAATGAATGAATTTGTATCATGCTTATTGCAGGGACTCCAAGTATTACTCATGCGAAATTCAATTCTCAAAGGTTAACCGAGGATGTTAGGAAATAACTCATAAGTTCAAAATCAATTACGTCAATCAACAAAATAACACTAAGCATTGATACCCACCTTAGGATAAAAATCACCCACTCAGGGATGAGAATTCATCCTCCCACTATGCCGCAAGTAGACAACTCGGGCATATCGCGTGTTGAATTTAAAGCAAATTTGAATGAGACATCAATTGAGTGGAAATAAATATTAAATCCAATTCTTTTTATCTAAAACAAAAACTAAATATTATTACCAGAGTAAAAATCGGAAGTGCTCTGTATTTGGGCTAGAAGAAAAACCCTAGAAGACAAAGAGCTAGCAAAAACACTGAAGACCCGATATGAGACGTACAAGAAAATCCTCCCCGTCTCGGTTTTTAAGAAGAAATGGGAGGGTGATTCGGCCAATCTCTCGAAGATCCTCCCCTTTCCCCTCTACGTCCATCACCCATTTAGAGAAAATCTCCGAAAAATATCTCCTATGTTTTGGGTAGTTGAAAATTCTAAATAAATTCCCCGTTCCTTGTCATTTTACTGATTGTGCCGGTACAAAGATGAGGATGAACTGGTAGAAGAGCTATGTGTTCACGGTGAAGAAGTAGAAGCAAAGATGAACCGATAGAAAGATGTTCTGATTGGACAGAACCTCGATGAACATGTACAAAAGATCAATGAACTGGTATATAAGCCCATTCTGTTCAAGGATGAACCGGTACAAGCTATGTTTTACTGCCTGGTGAATCGGTGCAAGTCCTGCTGGTACAATATGGCTTTCTCTGCCTTTTTGCCGCGGCGCCCCTTGTTCGATGTCTGGCTTCTCGAGCTCACTTCCTACGCACCCACAAAGTATCCTGTTGAATCTAAAGTATCATTCTTACATCAGCTTACCTGCAAACACACAGTTTCCTCATAAAACGCAAACTCGACTAAAAAAAAACTTATAATGAACGAGCAAAGCTAAAGCGAAAGGTTTCAGACATAAAATTATGCAAAATTGGGTACACAACACACCCCCCCCCAACTTCTACTTTGGTAGTCTCTAGCACACAGAAAGCACAAAAATAAATTTTAATCACAAAAAACATTTTCGTAGTTGATCTCGCTTGCATTTAGCATATGCCATAAGCCGTTAAACCACAAGGTTACCCCTAGTGGACGGTGACGAAAATCACAAGACTCACCAGCCGTTGATTCGAATCACCTTTCAAATTCGTACCATTTTGGTCCCCGGCAATGTTGCCAAAAATGCTTCTCCTTAGGTATGGTCGTGTCTGAAATTGCTTCCCAAGCATAGGACATTCTATCGTGTAGTAACTCGGAAAATACCTAGGCCGTCTCCCCAGGGAAACAAGCAAAAATTTGAATGGTGATATGATTCAAAAGAAGCAAACTTCTTTGGATTTCAAAGTTGGTGATGATTGGTTAATACTAAGAAATAATATTAAGACAAATCAGCTAATCTTTGGACTTTATCCCATTGTGAAAAGGATTCTTGGCCTCATTTAAAACATAACCAAGATCGTAATCAACCAAGCTTTGACGAAAAATATTTAACCAAGTTTGAACTTTGGAAAATGTGTTTTGATGGTAAAAGCAATTAATGAATGAATTTGCATCATGCTTATTGCAGGGACTCCAAGTATTACTCATGCGAAATTCAATTCTCAAAGGTTAACCGAGGATGTTAGGAAATAACTCATAAGTTCAAAATCAATTACGTCAATCAACAAAATAACACTAAGCATTGATACCCACCTTAGGATAAAAATCACCCACTCAGGGATGAGAATTCATCCTCCCACTATGCCGCAAGTAGACAACTCGGGCATATCGCGTGTTGAATTTAAAGCAAATTTGAATGAGACATCAATTGAGTGGAAATAAATATTAAATCCAATTCTTTTTATCTAAAACAAAAACTAAATATTATTACCAGAGTAAAAATCGGAAGTGCTCTGTATTTGGGCTAGAAGAAAAACCCTAGAAGACAAAGAGCTAGCAAAAACACTGAAGACCCGATATGAGACGTACAAGAAAATCCTCCCCGTCTCGGTTTTTAAGAAGAAATGGAAGGAGGGTGATTCGGCCAATCTCTCGAAGATCCTCCCCTTTCCCCTCTACGTCCATCACCCATTTAGAGAAAATCTCCGAAAAATATCTCCTATGTTTTGGGTAGTTGAAAATTCTAAATAAATTCCCCGTTCCTTGTCGTTTTTACTGATTGTGCCGGTACAAAGATGAGGATGAACTGGTAGAAGAGCTATGTGTTCACGGTGAAGAAGTAGAAGCAAAGATGAACCGATAGAAAGATGTTCTGATTGGACAGAACCTCGATGAACATGTACAAAAGATCAATGAACTGGTATATAAGCCCATTATGTTCAAGGATGAACCGGTACAAGCTATGTTTTACTGCCTGGTGAATCGGTGCAAGTCCTGCTGGTACAATATGGCTTTCTCTGCCTTTTTGCCGCGGCGCCCCTTGTTCGATGTCTGGCTTCTCGAGCTCACTTCCTACGCACCCACAAAGTATCCTGTTGAATCTAAAGTATCATTCTTACATCAGCTTACCTGCAAACACACAGTTTCCTCATAAAACGCAAACTCGACTAAAAAAAAACTTATAATGAACGAGCAAAGCTAAAGCGAAAGGTTTCAGACATAAAATTATGCAAAATTGGGTACACAACACACGCCCCCCCCCCCAACTTCTACTTTGGTAGTCTCTAGCACACAGAAAGCACAAAAATAAATTTTAATCACAAAAAACATTTTCGTAGTTGATCTCGCTTGCATTTAGCATATGCCATAAGCCGTTAAACCACAAGGTTACCCCTAGTGGACGGTGACGAAAATCACAAGACTCACCAGCCGTTGATTCGAATCACCTTTCAAATTCGTACCATTTGGGTCCCCGGCAATGTTGCCAAAAATGCTTCTCCTTAGGTATGGTCGTGTCTGAAATTGCTTCCCAAGCATAGGACATTCTATCGTGTAGTAACTCGGAAAATACCTAGGCCGTCTCCCCAGGGAAACAAGCAAAAATTTGAATGGTGATATGATTCAAAAGAAGCAAACTTCTTTGGATTTCAAAGTTGGTGATGATTGGTTAATACTAAGAAATAATATTAAGATAAATCAGCTAATCTTTGGACTTTATCCCATTGTGAAAAGGATTCTTGGCCTCATTTAAAACATAACCAAGATCGTAATCAACCAAGCTTTGACGAAAAATATTTAACCAAGTTTGAACTTTGGAAAATGTGTTTTGATGGTAAAAGCAATTAATGAATGAATTTGCATCATGCTTATTGCAGGGACTCCAAGTATTACTCATGCGAAATTCAATTCTCAAAGGTTAACCGAGGATGTTAGGAAATAACTCATAAGTTCAAAATCAATTACGTCAATCAACAAAATAACACTAAGCATTGATACCCACCTTAGGATAAAAATCACCCACTCAGGGATGAGAATTCATCCTCCCACTATGCCGCAAGTAGACAACTCGGGCATATCGCGTGTTGAATTTAAAGCAAATTTGAATGAGACATCAATTGAGTGGAAATAAATATTAAATCCAATTCTTTTTATCTAAAACAAAAACTAAATATTATTACCAGAGTAAAAATCGGAAGTGCTCTGTATTTGGGCTAGAAGAAAAACCCTAGAAGACAAAGAGCTAGCAAAAACACTGAAGACCCGATATGAGACGTACAAGAAAATCCTCCCCGTCTCGGTTTTTAAGAAGAAATGGAAGGAGGGTGATTCGGCCAATCTCTCGAAGATCCTCCCCTTTCCCCTCTACGTCCATCACCCATTTAGAGAAAATCTCCGAAAAATATCTCCTATGTTTTGGGTAGTTGAAAATTCTAAATAAATTCCCCGTTCCTTGTCGTTTTTACTGATTGTGCCGGTACAAAGATGAGGATGAACTGGTAGAAGAGCTATGTGTTCACGGTGAAGAAGTAGAAGCAAAGATGAACCGATAGAAAGATGTTCTGATTGGACAGAACCTCGATGAACATGTACAAAAGATCAATGAACTGGTATATAAGCCCATTCTGTTCAAGGATGAACCGGTACAAGCTATGTTTTACTGCCTGGTGAATCGGTGCAAGTCCTGCTGGTACAATATGGCTTTCTCTGCCTTTTTGCCGCGGCGCCCCTTGTTCGATGTCTGGCTTCTCGAGCTCACTTCCTACGCACCCACAAAGTATCCTGTTGAATCTAAAGTATCATTCTTACATCAGCTTACCTGCAAACACACAGTTTCCTCATAAAACGCAAACTCGACTAAAAAAAAACTTATAATGAACGAGCAAAGCTAAAGCGAAAGGTTTCAGACATAAAATTATGCAAAATTGGGTACACAACACACCCCCCCCCCCCAACTTCTACTTTGGTAGTCTCTAGCACACAGAAAGCACAAAAATAAATTTTAATCACAAAAAACATTTTCGTAGTTGATCTCGCTTGCATTTAGCATATGTCATAAGCCGTTAAACCACAAGGTTACCCCTAGTGGACGGTGACGAAAATCACAAGACTCACCAGCCGTTGATTCGAATCACCTTTCAAATTCGTACCATTTGGGTCCCCGGCAATGTTGCCAAAAATGCTTCTCCTTAGGTATGGTCGTGTCTGAAATTGCTTCCCAAGCATAGGACATTCTATCGTGTAGTAACTCGGAAAATACCTAGGCCGTCTCCCCAGGGAAACAAGCAAAAATTTGAATGGTGATATGATTCAAAAGAAGCAAACTTCTTTGGATTTCAAAGTTGGTGATGATTGGTTAATACTAAGAAATAATATTAAGATAAATCAGCTAATCTTTGGACTTTATCCCATTGTGAAAAGGATTCTTGGCCTCATTTAAAACATAACCAAGATCGTAATCAACCAAGCTTTGACGAAAAATATTTAACCAAGTTTGAACTTTGGAAAATGTGTTTTGATGGTAAAAGCAATTAATGAATGAATTTGCATCATGCTTATTGCAGGGACTCCAAGTATTACTCATGCGAAATTCAATTCTCAAAGGTTAACCGAGGATGTTAGGAAATAACTCATAAGTTCAAAATCAATTACGTCAATCAACAAAATAACACTAAGCATTGATACCCACCTTAGGATAAAAATCACCCACTCAGGGATGAGAATTCATCCTCCCACTATGCCGCAAGTAGACAACTCGGGCATATCGCGTGTTGAATTTAAAGCAAATTTGAATGAGACATCAATTGAGTGGAAATAAATATTAAATCCAATTCTTTTTATCTAAAACAAAAACTAAATATTATTACCAGAGTAAAAATCGGAAGTGCTCTGTATTTGGGCTAGAAGAAAAACCCTAGAAGACAAAGAGCTAGCAAAAACACTGAAGACCCGATATGAGACGTACAAGAAAATCCTCCCCGTCTCGGTTTTTAAGAAGAAATGGAAGGAGGGTGATTCGGCCAATCTCTCGAAGATCCTCCCCTTTCCCCTCTACGTCCATCACCCATTTAGAGAAAATCTCCGAAAAATATCTCCTATGTTTTGGGTAGTTGAAAATTCTAAATAAATTCCCCGTTCCTTGTCGTTTTTACTGATTGTGTCGGTACAAAGATGAGGATGAACTGGTAGAAGAGCTATGTGTTCACGGTGAAGAAGTAGAAGCAAAGATGAACCGATAGAAAGATGTTCTGATTGGACAGAACCTCGATGAACATGTACAAAAGATCAATGAACTGGTATATAAGCCCATTCTGTTCAAGGATGAACCGGTACAAGCTATGTTTTACTGCCTGGTGAATCGGTGCAAGTCCTGCTGGTACAATATGGCTTTCTCTGCCTTTTTGCCGCGGCGCCCCTTGTTCGATGTCTGGCTTCTCGAGCTCACTTCCTACGCACCCACAAAGTATCCTGTTGAATCTAAAGTATCATTCTTACATCAGCTTACCTGCAAACACACAGTTTCCTCATAAAACGCAAACTCGACTAAAAAAAAACTTATAATGAACGAGCAAAGCTAAAGCGAAAGGTTTCAGACATAAAATTATGCAAAATTGGGTACACAACACACCCCCCCCCCCCAACTTCTACTTTGGTAGTCTCTAGCACACAGAAAGCACAAAAATAAATTTTAATCACAAAAAACATTTTCGTAGTTGATCTCGCTTGCATTTAGCATATGCCATAAGCCGTTAAACCACAAGGTTACCCCTAGTGGACGGTGACGAAAATCACAAGACTCACCAGCCGTTGATTCGAATCACCTTTCAAATTCGTACCATTTGGGTCCCCGGCAATGTTGCCAAAAATGCTTCTCCTTAGGTATGGTCGTGTCTGAAATTGCTTCCCAAGCATAGGACATTCTATCGTGTAGTAACTCGGAAAATACCTAGGCCGTCTCCCCAGGGAAACAAGCAAAAATTTGAATGGTGATATGATTCAAAAGAAGCAAACTTCTTTGGATTTCAAAGTTGGTGATGATTGGTTAATACTAAGAAATAATATTAAGATAAATCAGCTAATCTTTGGACTTTATCCCATTGTGAAAAGGATTCTTGGCCTCATTTAAAACATAACCAAGATCGTAATCAACCAAGCTTTGACGAAAAATATTTAACCAAGTTTGAACTTTGGAAAATGTGTTTTGATGGTAAAAGCAATTAATGAATGAATTTGCATCATGCTTATTGCAGGGACTCCAAGTATTACTCATGCGAAATTCAATTCTCAAAGGTTAACCGAGGATGTTAGGAAATAACTCATAAGTTCAAAATCAATTACGTCAATCAACAAAATAACACTAAGCATTGATACCCACCTTAGGATAAAAATCACCCACTCAGGGATGAGAATTCATCCTCCCACTATGCCGCAAGTAGACAACTCCGGCATATCGCGTGTTGAATTTAAAGCAAATTTGAATGAGACATCAATTGAGTGGAAATAAATATTAAATCCAATTCTTTTTATCTAAAACAAAAACTAAATATTATTACCAGAGTAAAAATCGGAAGTGCTCTGTATTTGGGCTAGAAGAAAAACCCTAGAAGACAAAGAGCTAGCAAAAACACTGAAGACCCGATATGCCGAAGATGAGACGTACAAGAAAATCCTCCCCGTCTCGGTTTTTAAGAAGAAATGGAAGGAGGGTGATTCGGCCAATCTCTCGAAGATCCTCCCCTTTCCCCTCTACGTCCATCACCCATTTAGAGAAAATCTCCGAAAAATATCTCCTATGTTTTGGGTAGTTGAAAATTCTAAATAAATTCCCCGTTCCTTGTCGTTTTTACTGATTGTGCCGGTACAAAGATGAGGATGAACTGGTAGAAGAGCTATGTGTTCACGGTGAAGAAGTAGAAGCAAAGATGAACCGATAGAAAGATGTTCTGATTGGACAGAACCTCGATGAACATGTACAAAAGATCAATGAACTGGTATATAAGCCCATTCTGTTCAAGGATGAACCGGTACAAGCTATGTTTTACTGCCTGGTGAATCGGTGCAAGTCCTGCTGGTACAATATGGCTTTCTCTGCCTTTTTGCCGCGGCGCCCCTTGTTCGATGTCTGGCTTCTCGAGCTCACTTCCTACGCACCCACAAAGTATCCTGTTGAATCTAAAGTATCATTCTTACATCAGCTTACCTGCAAACACACAGTTTCCTCATAAAACGCAAACTCGACTAAAAAAAAACTTATAATGAACGAGCAAAGCTAAAGCGAAAGGTTTCAGACATAAAATTATGCAAAATTGGGTACACAACACACCCCCCCCCCCCCCAACTTCTACTTTGGTAGTCTCTAGCACACAGAAAGCACAAAAATAAATTTTAATCACAAAAAACATTTTCGTAGTTGATCTCGCTTGCATTTAGCATATGCCATAAGCCGTTAAACCACAAGGTTACCCCTAGTGGACGGTGACGAAAATCACAAGACTCACCAGCCGTTGATTCGAATCACCTTTCAAATTCGTACCATTTGGGTCCCCGGCAATGTTGCCAAAAATGCTTCTCCTTAGGTATGGTCGTGTCTGAAATTGCTTCCCAAGCATAGGACATTCTATCGTGTAGTAACTCGGAAAATACCTAGGCCGTCTCCCCAGGGAAACAAGCAAAAATTTGAATGGTGATATGATTCAAAAGAAGCAAACTTCTTTGGATTTCAAAGTTGGTGATGATTGGTTAATACTAAGAAATAATATTAAGATAAATCAGCTAATCTTTGGACTTTATCCCATTGTGAAAAGGATTCTTGGCCTCATTTAAAACATAACCAAGATCGTAATCAACCAAGCTTTGACGAAAAATATTTAACCAAGTTTGAACTTTGGAAAATGTGTTTTGATGGTAAAAGCAATTAATGAATGAATTTGCATCATGCTTATTGCAGGGACTCCAAGTATTACTCATGCGAAATTCAATTCTCAAAGGTTAACCGAGGATGTTAGGAAATAACTCATAAGTTCAAAATCAATTACGTCAATCAACAAAATAACACTAAGCATTGATACCCACCTTAGGATAAAAATCACCCACTCAGGGATGAGAATTCATCCTCCCACTATGCCGCAAGTAGACAACTCGGGCATATCGCGTGTTGAATTTAAAGCAAATTTGAATGAGACATCAATTGAGTGGAAATAAATATTAAATCCAATTCTTTTTATCTAAAACAAAAACTAAATATTATTACCAGAGTAAAAATCGGAAGTGCTCTGTATTTGGGCTAGAAGAAAAACCCTAGAAGACAAAGAGCTAGCAAAAACACTGAAGACCCGATATGAGACGTACAAGAAAATCCTCCCCGTCTCGGTTTTTAAGAAGAAATGGAAGGAGGGTGATTCGGCCAATCTCTCGAAGATCCTCCCCTTTCCCCTCTACGTCCATCACCCATTTAGAGAAAATCTCCGAAAAATATCTCCTATGTTTTGGGTAGTTGAAAATTCTAAATAAATTCCCCGTTCCTTGTCGTTTTTACTGATTGTGTCGGTACAAAGATGAGGATGAACTGGTAGAAGAGCTATGTGTTCACGGTGAAGAAGTAGAAGCAAAGATGAACCGATAGAAAGATGTTCTGATTGGACAGAACCTCGATGAACATGTACAAAAGATCAATGAACTGGTATATAAGCCCATTCTGTTCAAGGATGAACCGGTACAAGCTATGTTTTACTGCCTGGTGAATCGGTGCAAGTCCTGCTGGTACAATATGGCTTTCTCTGCCTTTTTGCCGCGGCGCCCCTTGTTCGATGTCTGGCTTCTCGAGCTCACTTCCTACGCACCCACAAAGTATCCTGTTGAATCTAAAGTATCATTCTTACATCAGCTTACCTGCAAACACACAGTTTCCTCATAAAACGCAAACTCGACTAAAAAAAAACTTATAATGAACGAGCAAAGCTAAAGCGAAAGGTTTCAGACATAAAATTATGCAAAATTGGGTACACAACACACCCCCCCCCCCCAACTTCTACTTTGGTAGTCTCTAGCACACAGAAAGCACAAAAATAAATTTTAATCACAAAAAACATTTTCGTAGTTGATCTCGCTTGCATTTAGCATATGCCATAAGCCGTTAAACCACAAGGTTACCCCTAGTGGACGGTGACGAAAATCACAAGACTCACCAGCCGTTGATTCGAATCACCTTTCAAATTCGTACCATTTGGGTCCCCGGCAATGTTGCCAAAAATGCTTCTCCTTAGGTATGGTCGTGTCTGAAATTGCTTCCCAAGCATAGGACATTCTATCGTGTAGTAACTCGGAAAATACCTAGGCCGTCTCCCCAGGGAAACAAGCAAAAATTTGAATGGTGATATGATTCAAAAGAAGCAAACTTCTTTGGATTTCAAAGTTGGTGATGATTGGTTAATACTAAGAAATAATATTAAGATAAATCAGCTAATCTTTGGACTTTATCCCATTGTGAAAAGGATTCTTGGCCTCATTTAAAACATAACCAAGATCGTAATCAACCAAGCTTTGACGAAAAATATTTAACCAAGTTTGAACTTTGGAAAATGTGTTTTGATGGTAAAAGCAATTAATGAATGAATTTGCATCATGCTTATTGCAGGGACTCCAAGTATTACTCATGCGAAATTCAATTCTCAAAGGTTAACCGAGGATGTTAGGAAATAACTCATAAGTTCAAAATCAATTACGTCAATCAACAAAATAACACTAAGCATTGATACCCACCTTAGGATAAAAATCACCCACTCAGGGATGAGAATTCATCCTCCCACTATGCCGCAAGTAGACAACTCCGGCATATCGCGTGTTGAATTTAAAGCAAATTTGAATGAGACATCAATTGAGTGGAAATAAATATTAAATCCAATTCTTTTTATCTAAAACAAAAACTAAATATTATTACCAGAGTAAAAATCGGAAGTGCTCTGTATTTGGGCTAGAAGAAAAACCCTAGAAGACAAAGAGCTAGCAAAAACACTGAAGACCCGATATGCCGAAGATGAGACGTACAAGAAAATCCTCCCCGTCTCGGTTTTTAAGAAGAAATGGAAGGAGGGTGATTCGGCCAATCTCTCGAAGATCCTCCCCTTTCCCCTCTACGTCCATCACCCATTTAGAGAAAATCTCCGAAAAATATCTCCTATGTTTTGGGTAGTTGAAAATTCTAAATAAATTCCCCGTTCCTTGTCGTTTTTACTGATTGTGCCGGTACAAAGATGAGGATGAACTGGTAGAAGAGCTATGTGTTCACGGTGAAGAAGTAGAAGCAAAGATGAACCGATAGAAAGATGTTCTGATTGGACAGAACCTCGATGAACATGTACAAAAGATCAATGAACTGGTATATAAGCCCATTCTGTTCAAGGATGAACCGGTACAAGCTATGTTTTACTGCCTGGTGAATCGGTGCAAGTCCTGCTGGTACAATATGGCTTTCTCTGCCTTTTTGCCGCGGCGCCCCTTGTTCGATGTCTGGCTTCTCGAGCTCACTTCCTACGCACCCACAAAGTATCCTGTTGAATCTAAAGTATCATTCTTACATCAGCTTACCTGCAAACACACAGTTTCCTCATAAAACGCAAACTCGACTAAAAAAAAACTTATAATGAACGAGCAAAGCTAAAGCGAAAGGTTTCAGACATAAAATTATGCAAAATTGGGTACACAACACACCCCCCCCCCCAACTTCTACTTTGGTAGTCTCTAGCACACAGAAAGCACAAAAATAAATTTTAATCACAAAAAACATTTTCGTAGTTGATCTCGCTTGCATTTAGCATATGCCATAAGCCGTTAAACCACAAGGTTACCCCTAGTGGACGGTGACGAAAATCACAAGACTCACCAGCCGTTGATTCGAATCACCTTTCAAATTCGTACCATTTGGGTCCCCGGCAATGTTGCCAAAAATGCTTCTCCTTAGGTATGGTCGTGTCTGAAATTGCTTCCCAAGCATAGGACATTCTATCGTGTAGTAACTCGGAAAATACCTAGGCCGTCTCCCCAGGGAAACAAGCAAAAATTTGAATGGTGATATGATTCAAAAGAAGCAAACTTCTTTGGATTTCAAAGTTGGTGATGATTGGTTAATACTAAGAAATAATATTAAGATAAATCAGCTAATCTTTGGACTTTATCCCATTGTGAAAAGGATTCTTGGCCTCATTTAAAACATAACCAAGATCGTAATCAACCAAGCTTTGACGAAAAATATTTAACCAAGTTTGAACTTTGGAAAATGTGTTTTGATGGTAAAAGCAATTAATGAATGAATTTGCATCATGCTTATTGCAGGGACTCCAAGTATTACTCATGCGAAATTCAATTCTCAAAGGTTAACCGAGGATGTTAGGAAATAACTCATAAGTTCAAAATCAATTACGTCAATCAACAAAATAACACTAAGCATTGATACCCACCTTAGGATAAAAATCACCCACTCAGGGATGAGAATTCATCCTCCCACTATGCCGCAAGTAGACAACTCGGGCATATCGCGTGTTGAATTTAAAGCAAATTTGAATGAGACATCAATTGAGTGGAAATAAATATTAAATCCAATTCTTTTTATCTAAAACAAAAACTAAATATTATTACCAGAGTAAAAATCGGAAGTGCTCTGTATTTGGGCTAGAAGAAAAACCCTAGAAGAAAAAGAGCTAGCAAAAACACTGAAGACCCGATATGAGACGTACAAGAAAATCCTCCCCGTCTCGGTTTTTAAGAAGAAATGGAAGGAGGGTGATTCGGCCAATCTCTCGAAGATCCTCCCCTTTCCCCTCTACGTCCATCACCCATTTAGAGAAAATCTCCGAAAAATATCTCCTATGTTTTGGGTAGTTGAAAATTCTAAATAAATTCCCCGTTCCTTGTCGTTTTTACTGATTGTGCCGGTACAAAGATGAGGATGAACTGGTAGAAGAGCTATGTGTTCACGGTGAAGAAGTAGAAGCAAAGATGAACCGATAGAAAGATGTTCTGATTGGACAGAACCTCGATGAACATGTACAAAAGATCAATGAACTGGTATATAAGCCCATTCTGTTCAAGGATGAACCGGTACAAGCTATGTTTTACTGCCTGGTGAATCGGTGCAAGTCCTGCTGGTACAATATGGCTTTCTCTGCCTTTTTGCCGCGGCGCCCCTTGTTCGATGTCTGGCTTCTCGAGCTCACTTCCTACGCACCCACAAAGTATCCTGTTGAATCTAAAGTATCATTCTTACATCAGCTTACCTGCAAACACACAGTTTCCTCATAAAACGCAAACTCGACTAAAAAAAAACTTATAATGAACGAGCAAAGCTAAAGCGAAAGGTTTCAGACATAAAATTATGCAAAATTGGGTACACAACACACCCCCCCCCCCCCCAACTTCTACTTTGGTAGTCTCTAACACAGAAAGCACAAAAATAAATTTTAATCACAAAAAACATTTTCGTAGTTGATCTCGCTTGCATTTAGCATATGCCATAAGCCGTTAAACCGCAAGGTTACCCCTAGTGGACGGTGATGAAAATCACAAGACTCACCAGCCGTTGATTCGAATCACCTTTCAAATTCGTACCATTTGGGTCCCCGGCAATGTTGCCAAAAATGCTTCTCCTTAGGTATGGTCGTGTCTGAAATTGCTTCCCAAGCATAGGACATTCTATCGTGTAGTAACTCGGAAAATACCTAGGCCGTCTCCCCAGGGAAACAAGCAAAAATTTGAATGGTGATATGATTCAAAAGAAGCAAACTTCTTTGGATTTCAAAGTTGGTGATGATTGGTTAATACTAAGAAATAATATTAAGATAAATCAGCTAATCTTTGGACTTTATCCCATTGTGAAAAGGATTCTTGGCCTCATTTAAAACATAACCAAGATCGTAATCAACCAAGCTTTGACGAAAAATATTTAACCAAGTTTGAACTTTGGAAAATGTGTTTTGATGGTAAAAGCAATTAATGAATGAATTTGCATCATGCTTATTGCAGGGACTCCAAGTATTACTCATGCGAAATTCAATTCTCAAAGGTTAACCGAGGATGTTAGGAAATAACTCATAAGTTCAAAATCAATTACGTCAATCAACAAAATAACACTAAGCATTGATACCCACCTTAGGATAAAAATCACCCACTCAGGGATGAGAATTCATCCTCCCACTATGCCGCAAGTAGACAACTCGGGCATATCGCGTGTTGAATTTAAAGCAAATTTGAATGAGACATCAATTGAGTGGAAATAAATATTAAAT
This sequence comes from Ilex aquifolium, assembly GCA_951799425.1. Lineage (NCBI taxonomy): Eukaryota > Viridiplantae > Streptophyta > Magnoliopsida > Aquifoliales > Aquifoliaceae > Ilex > Ilex aquifolium. Next base: position 25,343,081 of record OX637400.1, read on the forward strand.
CCAATTCTTTTTATCTAAAACAAAAACTAAATATTATTACCAGAGTAAAAATCGGAAGTGCTCTGTATTTGGGCTAGAAGAAAAACCCTAGAAGACAAAGAGCTAGCAAAAACACTGAAGACCCGATATGAGACGTACAAGAAAATCCTCCCCGTCTCGGTTTTTAAGAAGAAATGGAAGGAGGGTGATTCGGCCAATCTCTCGAAGATCCTCCCCTTTCCCCTCTACGTCCATCACCCATTTAGAGAAAATCTCCGAAAAATATCTCCTATGTTTTGGGTAGTTGAAAATTCTAAATAAATTCCCCGTTCCTTGTCGTTTTTACTGATTGTGCCGGTACAAAGATGAGGATGAACTGGTAGAAGAGCTATGTGTTCACGGTGAAGAAGTAGAAGCAAAGATGAACCGATAGAAAGATGTTCTGATTGGACAGAACCTCGATGAACATGTACAAAAGATCAATGAACTGGTATATAAGCCCATTCTGTTCAAGGATGAACCGGTACAAGCTATGTTTTACTGCCTGGTGAATCGGTGCAAGTCCTGCTGGTACAATATGGCTTTCTCTGCCTTTTTGCCGCGGCGCCCCTTGTTCGATGTCTGGCTTCTCGAGCTCACTTCCTACGCACCCACAAAGTATCCTGTTGAATCTAAAGTATCATTCTTACATCAGCTTACCTGCAAACACACAGTTTCCTCATAAAACGCAAACTCGACTAAAAAAAAACTTATAATGAACGAGCAAAGCTAAAGCGAAAGGTTTCAGACATAAAATTATGCAAAATTGGGTACACAACACACCCCCCCCCCCAACTTCTACTTTGGTAGTCTCTAACACAGAAAGCACAAAAATAAATTTTAATCACAAAAAACATTTTCGTAGTTGATCTCGCTTGCATTTAGCATATGCCATAAGCCGTTAAACCGCAAGGTTACCCCTAGTGGACGGTGATGAAAATCACAAGACTCACCAGCCGTTGATTCGAATCACCTTTCAAATTCGTACCATTTGGGTCCCCGGCAATGTTGCCAAAAATGCTTCTCCTTAGGTATGGTCGTGTCTGAAATTGCTTCCCAAGCATAGGACATTCTATCGTGTAGTAACTCGGAAAATACCTAGGCCGTCTCCCCAGGGAAACAAGCAAAAATTTGAATGGTGATATGATTCAAAAGAAGCAAACTTCTTTGGATTTCAAAGTTGGTGATGATTGGTTAATACTAAGAAATAATATTAAGATAAATCAGCTAATCTTTGGACTTTATCCCATTGTGAAAAGGATTCTTGGCCTCATTTAAAACATAACCAAGATCGTAATCAACCAAGCTTTGACGAAAAATATTTAACCAAGTTTGAACTTTGGAAAATGTGTTTTGATGGTAAAAGCAATTAATGAATGAATTTGCATCATGCTTATTGCAGGGACTCCAAGTATTACTCATGCGAAATTCAATTCTCAAAGGTTAACCGAGGATGTTAGGAAATAACTCATAAGTTCAAAATCAATTACGTCAATCAACAAAATAACACTAAGCATTGATACCCACCTTAGGATAAAAATCACCCACTCAGGGATGAGAATTCATCCTCCCACTATGCCGCAAGTAGACAACTCGGGCATATCGCGTGTTGAATTTAAAGCAAATTTGAATGAGACATCAATTGAGTGGAAATAAATATTAAATCCAATTCTTTTTATCTAAAACAAAAACTAAATATTATTACCAGAGTAAAAATCGGAAGTGCTCTGTATTTGGGCTAGAAGAAAAACCCTAGAAGACAAAGAGCTAGCAAAAACACTGAAGACCCGATATGAGACGTACAAGAAAATCCTCCCCGTCTCGGTTTTTAAGAAGAAATGGAAGGAGGGTGATTCGGCCAATCTCTCGAAGATCCTCCCCTTTCCCCTCTACGTCCATCACCCATTTAGAGAAAATCTCCGAAAAATATCTCCTATGTTTTGGGTAGTTGAAAATTCTAAATAAATTCCCCGTTCCTTGTCGTTTTTACTGATTGTGCCGGTACAAAGATGAGGATGAACTGGTAGAAGAGCTATGTGTTCACGGTGAAGAAGTAGAAGCAAAGATGAACCGATAGAAAGATGTTCTGATTGGACAGAACCTCGATGAACATGTACAAAAGATCAATGAACTGGTATATAAGCCCATTCTGTTCAAGGATGAACCGGTACAAGCTATGTTTTACTGCCTGGTGAATCGGTGCAAGTCCTGCTGGTACAATATGGCTTTCTCTGCCTTTTTGCCGCGGCGCCCCTTGTTCGATGTCTGGCTTCTCGAGCTCACTTCCTACGCACCCACAAAGTATCCTGTTGAATCTAAAGTATCATTCTTACATCAGCTTACCTGCAAACACACAGTTTCCTCATAAAACGCAAACTCGACTAAAAAAAAACTTATAATGAACGAGCAAAGCTAAAGCGAAAGGTTTCAGACATAAAATTATGCAAAATTGGGTACACAACACACCCCCCCCCCCAACTTCTACTTTGGTAGTCTCTAACACAGAAAGCACAAAAATAAATTTTAATCACAAAAAACATTTTCGTAGTTGATCTCGCTTGCATTTAGCATATGCCATAAGCCGTTAAACCGCAAGGTTACCCCTAGTGGACGGTGATGAAAATCACAAGACTCACCAGCCGTTGATTCGAATCACCTTTCAAATTCGTACCATTTGGGTCCCCGGCAATGTTGCCAAAAATGCTTCTCCTTAGGTATGGTCGTGTCTGAAATTGCTTCCCAAGCATAGGACATTCTATCGTGTAGTAACTCGGAAAATACCTAGGCCGTCTCCCCAGGGAAACAAGCAAAAATTTGAATGGTGATATGATTCAAAAGAAGCAAACTTCTTTGGATTTCAAAGTTGGTGATGATTGGTTAATACTAAGAAATAATATTAAGATAAATCAGCTAATCTTTGGACTTTATCCCATTGTGAAAAGGATTCTTGGCCTCATTTAAAACATAACCAAGATCGTAATCAACCAAGCTTTGACGAAAAATATTTAACCAAGTTTGAACTTTGGAAAATGTGTTTTGATGGTAAAAGCAATTAATGAATGAATTTGCATCATGCTTATTGCAGGGACTCCAAGTATTACTCATGCGAAATTCAATTCTCAAAGGTTAACCGAGGATGTTAGGAAATAACTCATAAGTTCAAAATCAATTACGTCAATCAACAAAATAACACTAAGCATTGATACCCACCTTAGGATAAAAATCACCCACTCAGGGATGAGAATTCATCCTCCCACTATGCCGCAAGTAGACAACTCGGGCATATCGCGTGTTGAATTTAAAGCAAATTTGAATGAGACATCAATTGAGTGGAAATAAATATTAAATCCAATTCTTTTTATCTAAAACAAAAACTAAATATTATTACCAGAGTAAAAATCGGAAGTGCTCTGTATTTGGGCTAGAAGAAAAACCCTAGAAGACAAAGAGCTAGCAAAAACACTGAAGACCCGATATGAGACGTACAAGAAAATCCTCCCCGTCTCGGTTTTTAAGAAGAAATGGAAGGAGGGTGATTCGGCCAATCTCTCGAAGATCCTCCCCTTTCCCCTCTACGTCCATCACCCATTTAGAGAAAATCTCCGAAAAATATCTCCTATGTTTTGGGTAGTTGAAAATTCTAAATAAATTCCCCGTTCCTTGTCGTTTTTACTGATTGTGCCGGTACAAAGATGAGGATGAACTGGTAGAAGAGCTATGTGTTCACGGTGAAGAAGTAGAAGCAAAGATGAACCGATAGAAAGATGTTCTGATTGGACAGAACCTCGATGAACATGTACAAAAGATCAATGAACTGGTATATAAGCCCATTCTGTTCAAGGATGAACCGGTACAAGCTATGTTTTACTGCCTGGTGAATCGGTGCAAGTCCTGCTGGTACAATATGGCTTTCTCTGCCTTTTTGCCGCGGCGCCCCTTGTTCGATGTCTGGCTTCTCGAGCTCACTTCCTACGCACCCACAAAGTATCCTGTTGAATCTAAAGTATCATTCTTACATCAGCTTACCTGCAAACACACAGTTTCCTCATAAAACGCAAACTCGACTAAAAAAAAACTTATAATGAACGAGCAAAGCTAAAGCGAAAGGTTTCAGACATAAAATTATGCAAAATTGGGTACACAACACACCCCCCCCCCCCAACTTCTACTTTGGTAGTCTCTAACACAGAAAGCACAAAAATAAATTTTAATCACAAAAAACATTTTCGTAGTTGATCTCGCTTGCATTTAGCATATGCCATAAGCCGTTAAACCGCAAGGTTACCCCTAGTGGACGGTGATGAAAATCACAAGACTCACCAGCCGTTGATTCGAATCACCTTTCAAATTCGTACCATTTGGGTCCCCGGCAATGTTGCCAAAAATGCTTCTCCTTAGGTATGGTCGTGTCTGAAATTGCTTCCCAAGCATAGGACATTCTATCGTGTAGTAACTCGGAAAATACCTAGGCCGTCTCCCCAGGGAAACAAGCAAAAATTTGAATGGTGATATGATTCAAAAGAAGCAAACTTCTTTGGATTTCAAAGTTGGTGATGATTGGTTAATACTAAGAAATAATATTAAGATAAATCAGCTAATCTTTGGACTTTATCCCATTGTGAAAAGGATTCTTGGCCTCATTTAAAACATAACCAAGATCGTAATCAACCAAGCTTTGACGAAAAATATTTAACCAAGTTTGAACTTTGGAAAATGTGTTTTGATGGTAAAAGCAATTAATGAATGAATTTGCATCATGCTTATTGCAGGGACTCCAAGTATTACTCATGCGAAATTCAATTCTCAAAGGTTAACCGAGGATGTTAGGAAATAACTCATAAGTTCAAAATCAATTACGTCAATCAACAAAATAACACTAAGCATTGATACCCACCTTAGGATAAAAATCACCCACTCAGGGATGAGAATTCATCCTCCCACTATGCCGCAAGTAGACAACTCGGGCATATCGCGTGTTGAATTTAAAGCAAATTTGAATGAGACATCAATTGAGTGGAAATAAATATTAAATCCAATTCTTTTTATCTAAAACAAAAACTAAATATTATTACCAGAGTAAAAATCGGAAGTGCTCTGTATTTGGGCTAGAAGAAAAACCCTAGAAGAAAAAGAGCTAGCAAAAACACTGAAGACCCGATATGAGACGTACAAGAAAATCCTCCCCGTCTCGGTTTTTAAGAAGAAATGGAAGGAGGGTGATTCGGCCAATCTCTCGAAGATCCTCCCCTTTCCCCTCTACGTCCATCACCCATTTAGAGAAAATCTCCGAAAAATATCTCCTATGTTTTGGGTAGTTGAAAATTCTAAATAAATTCCCCGTTCCTTGTCGTTTTTACTGATTGTGCCGGTACAAAGATGAGGATGAACTGGTAGAAGAGCTATGTGTTCACGGTGAAGAAGTAGAAGCAAAGATGAACCGATAGAAAGATGTTCTGATTGGACAGAACCTCGATGAACATGTACAAAAGATCAATGAACTGGTATATAAGCCCATTCTGTTCAAGGATGAACCGGTACAAGCTATGTTTTACTGCCTGGTGAATCGGTGCAAGTCCTGCTGGTACAATATGGCTTTCTCTGCCTTTTTGCCGCGGCGCCCCTTGTTCGATGTCTGGCTTCTCGAGCTCACTTCCTACGCACCCACAAAGTATCCTGTTGAATCTAAAGTATCATTCTTACATCAGCTTACCTGCAAACACACAGTTTCCTCATAAAAACGCAAACTCGACTAAAAAAAAACTTATAATGAACGAGCAAAGCTAAAGCGAAAGGTTTCAGACATAAAATTATGCAAAATTGGGTACACAACACACCCCCCCCCCCCCCCCAACTTCTACTTTGGTAGTCTCTAGCACACAGAAAGCACAAAAATAAATTTTAATCACAAAAAACATTTTCGTAGTTGATCTCGCTTGCATTTAGCATATGCCATAAGCCGTTAAACCGCAAGGTTACCCCTAGTGGACGGTGATGAAAATCACAAGACTCACCAGCCGTTGATTCGAATCACCTTTCAAATTCGTACCATTTGGGTCCCCGGCAATGTTGCCAAAAATGCTTCTCCTTAGGTATGGTCGTGTCTGAAATTGCTTCCCAAGCATAGGACATTCTATCGTGTAGTAACTCGGAAAATACCTAGGCCGTCTCCCCAGGGAAACAAGCAAAAATTTGAATGGTGATATGATTCAAAAGAAGCAAACTTCTTTGGATTTCAAAGTTGGTGATGATTGGTTAATACTAAGAAATAATATTAAGATAAATCAGCTAATCTTTGGACTTTATCCCATTGTGAAAAGGATTCTTGGCCTCATTTAAAACATAACCAAGATCGTAATCAACCAAGCTTTGACGAAAAATATTTAACCAAGTTTGAACTTTGGAAAATGTGTTTTGATGGTAAAAGCAATTAATGAATGAATTTGCATCATGCTTATTGCAGGGACTCCAAGTATTACTCATGCGAAATTCAATTCTCAAAGGTTAACCGAGGATGTTAGGAAATAACTCATAAGTTCAAAATCAATTACGTCAATCAACAAAATAACACTAAGCATTGATACCCACCTTAGGATAAAAATCACCCACTCAGGGATGAGAATTCATCCTCCCACTATGCCGCAAGTAGACAACTCGGGCATATCGCGTGTTGAATTTAAAGCAAATTTGAATGAGACATCAATTGAGTGGAAATAAATATTAAATCCAATTCTTTTTATCTAAAACAAAAACTAAATATTATTACCAGAGTAAAAATCGGAAGTGCTCTGTATTTGGGCTAGAAGAAAAACCCTAGAAGAAAAAGAGCTAGCAAAAACACTGAAGACCCGATATGAGACGTACAAGAAAATCCTCCCCGTCTCGGTTTTTAAGAAGAAATGGAAGGAGGGTGATTCGGCCAATCTCTCGAAGATCCTCCCGTTTCCCCTCTACGTCCATCACCCATTTAGAGAAAATCTCCGAAAAATATCTCCTATGTTTTGGGTAGTTGAAAATTCTAAATAAATTCCCCGTTCCTTGTCGTTTTTACTGATTGTGCCGGTACAAAGATGAGGATGAACTGGTAGAAGAGCTATGTGTTCACGGTGAAGAAGTAGAAGCAAAGATGAACCGATAGAAAGATGTTCTGATTGGACAGAACCTCGATGAACATGTACAAAAGATCAATGAACTGGTATATAAGCCCATTCTGTTCAAGGATGAACCGGTACAAGCTATGTTTTACTGCCTGGTGAATCGGTGCAAGTCCTGCTGGTACAATATGGCTTTCTCTGCCTTTTTGCCGCGGCGCCCCTTGTTCGATGTCTGGCTTCTCGAGCTCACTTCCTACGCACCCACAAAGTATCCTGTTGAATCTAAAGTATCATTCTTACATCAGCTTACCTGCAAACACACAGTTTCCTCATAAAACGCAAACTCGACTAAAACAAAACTTATAATGAACGAGCAAAGCTAAAGCGAAAGGTTTCAGACATAAAATTATGCAAAATTGGGTACACAACACACACCCCCCCCCCCCCAACTTCTACTTTGGTAGTCTCTAGCACACAGAAAGCACAAAAATAAATTTTAATCACAAAAAACATTTTCGTAGTTGATCTCGCTTGCATTTAGCATATGCCATAAGCCGTTAAACCACAAGGTTACCCCTAGTGGACGGTGATGAAAATCACAAGACTCACCAGCCGTTGATTCGAATCACCTTTCAAATTCGTACCATTTGGGTCCCCGGCAATGTTGCCAAAAATGCTTCTCCTTAGGTATGGTCGTGTCTGAAATTGCTTCCCAAGCATAGGACATTCTATCGTGTAGTAACTCGGAAAATACCTAGGCCGTCTCCCCACGGAAACAAGCAAAAATTTGAATGGTGATATGATTCAAAAGAAGCAAACTTCTTTGGATTTCAAAGTTGGTGATTATTGGTTAATACTAAGAAATAATATTAAGATAAATCAGCTAATCTTTGGACTTTATCCCATTGTGAAAAGGATTCTTGGCCTCATTTAAAACATAACCAAGATCGTAATCAACCAAGCTTTGACGAAAAATATTTAACCAAGTTTGAACTTTGGAAAATGTGTTTTGATGGTAAAAGCAATTAATGAATGAATTTGCATCATGCTTATTGCAGGGACTCCAAGTATTACTCATGCGAAATTCAATTCTCAAAGGTTAACCGAGGATGTTAGGAAATAACTCATAAGTTCAAAATCAATTACGTCAATCAACAAAATAACACTAAGCATTGATACCCACCTTAGGATAAAAATCACCCACTCAGGGATGAGAATTCATCCTCCCACTATGCCGCAAGTAGACAACTCGGGCATATCGCGTGTTGAATTTAAAGCAAATTTGAATGAGACATCAATTGAGTGGAAATAAATATTAAATCCAATTCTTTTTATCTAAAACAAAAACTAAATATTATTACCAGAGTAAAAATCGGAAGTGCTCTGTATTTGGGCTAGAAGAAAAACCCTAGAAGAAAAAGAGCTAGCAAAAACACTGAAGACCCGATATGAGACGTACAAGAAAATCCTCCCCGTCTCGGTTTTTAAGAAGAAATGGAAGGAGGGTGATTCGGCCAATCTCTCGAAGATCCTCCCCTTTCCCCTCTACGTCCATCACCCATTTAGAGAAAATCTCCGAAAAATATCTCCTATGTTTTGGGTAGTTGAAAATTCTAAATAAATTCCCCGTTCCTTGTCGTTTTTACTGATTGTGCCGGTACAAAGATGAGGATGAACTGGTAGAAGAGCTATGTGTTCACGGTGAAGAAGTAGAAGCAAAGATGAACCGATAGAAAGATGTTCTGATTGGACAGAACCTCGATGAACATGTACAAAAGATCAATGAACTGGTATATAAGCCCATTCTGTTCAAGGATGAACCGGTACAAGCTATGTTTTACTGCCTGGTGAATCGGTGCAAGTCCTGCTGGTACAATATGGCTTTCTCTGCCTTTTTGCCGCGGCGCCCCTTGTTCGATGTCTGGCTTCTCGAGCTCACTTCCTACGCACCCACAAAGTATCCTGTTGAATCTAAAGTATCATTCTTACATCAGCTTACCTGCAAACACACAGTTTCCTCATAAAACGCAAACTCGACTAAAACAAAACTTATAATGAACGAGCAAAGCTAAAGCGAAAGGTTTCAGACATAAAATTATGCAAAATTGGGTACACAACACACACCCCCCCCCCCCCAACTTCTACTTTGGTAGTCTCTAGCACACAGAAAGCACAAAAATAAATTTTAATCACAAAAAACATTTTCGTAGTTGATCTCGCTTGCATTTAGCATATGCCATAAGCCGTTAAACCACAAGGTTACCCCTAGTGGACGGTGATGAAAATCACAAGACTCACCAGCCGTTGATTCGAATCACCTTTCAAATTCGTACCATTTGGGTCCCCGGCAATGTTGCCAAAAATGCTTCTCCTTAGGTATGGTCGTGTCTGAAATTGCTTCCCAAGCATAGGACATTCTATCGTGTAGTAACTCGGAAAATACCTAGGCCGTCTCCCCACGGAAACAAGCAAAAATTTGAATGGTGATATGATTCAAAAGAAGCAAACTTCTTTGGATTTCAAAGTTGGTGATTATTGGTTAATACTAAGAAATAATATTAAGATAAATCAGCTAATCTTTGGACTTTATCCCATTGTGAAAAGGATTCTTGGCCTCATTTAAAACATAACCAAGATCGTAATCAACCAAGCTTTGACGAAAAATATTTAACCAAGTTTGAACTTTGGAAAATGTGTTTTGATGGTAAAAGCAATTAATGAATGAATTTGCATCATGCTTATTGCAGGGACTCCAAGTATTACTCATGCGAAATTCAATTCTCAAAGGTTAACCGAGGATGTTAGGAAATAACTCATAAGTTCAAAATCAATTACGTCAATCAACAAAATAACACTAAGCATTGATACCCACCTTAGGATAAAAATCACCCACTCAGGGATGAGAATTCATCCTCCCACTATGCCGCAAGTAGACAACTCGGGCATATCGCGTGTTGAATTTAAAGCAAATTTGAATGAGACATCAATTGAGTGGAAATAAATATTAAATCCAATTCTTTTTATCTAAAACAAAAACTAAATATTATTACCAGAGTAAAAATCGGAAGTGCTCTGTATTTGGGCTAGAAGAAAAACCCTAGAAGAAAAAGAGCTAGCAAAAACACTGAAGACCCGATATGAGACGTACAAGAAAATCCTCCCCGTCTCGGTTTTTAAGAAGAAATGGAAGGAGGGTGATTCGGCCAATCTCTCGAAGATCCTCCCCTTTCCCCTCTACGTCCATCACCCATTTAGAGAAAATCTCCGAAAAATATCTCCTATGTTTTGGGTAGTTGAAAATTCTAAATAAATTCCCCGTTCCTTGTCGTTTTTACTGATTGTGCCGGTAAAAGATGAGGATGAACTGGTAGAAGAGCTATGTGTTCACGGTGAAGAAGTAGAAGCAAAGATGAACCGATAGAAAGATGTTCTGATTGGACAGAACCTCGATGAACATGTACAAAAGATCAATGAACTGGTATATAAGCCCATTCTGTTCAAGGATGAACCGGTACAAGCTATGTTTTACTGCCTGGTGAATCGGTGCAAGTCCTGCTGGTACAATATGGCTTTCTCTGCCTTTTTGCCGCGGCGCCCCTTGTTCGATGTCTGGCTTCTCGAGCTCACTTCCTACGCACCCACAAAGTATCCTGTTGAATCTAAAGTATCATTCTTACATCAGCTTACCTGCAAACACACAGTTTCCTCATAAAACGCAAACTCGACTAAAAAAAAACTTATAATGAACGAGCAAAGCTAAAGCGAAAGGTTTCAGACATAAAATTATGCAAAATTGGGTACACAACACACCCCCCCCCCCAACTTCTACTTTGGTAGTCTCTAGCACACAGAAAGCACAAAAATAAATTTTAATCACAAAAAACATTTTCGTAGTTGATCTCGCTTGCATTTAGCATATGCCATAAGCCGTTAAACCACAAGGTTACCCCTAGTGGACGGTGATGAAAATCACAAGACTCACCAGCCGTTGATTCGAATCACCTTTCAAATTCGTACCATTTGGGTCCCCGGCAATGTTGCCAAAAATGCTTCTCCTTAGGTATGGTCGTGTCTGAAATTGCTTCCCAAGCATAGGACATTCTATCGTGTAGTAACTCGGAAAATACCTAGGCCGTCTCCCCAGGGAAACAAGCAAAAATTTGAATGGTGATATGATTCAAAAGAAGCAAACTTCTTTGGATTTCAAAGTTGGTGATGATTGGTTAATACTAAGAAATAATATTAAGATAAATCAGCTAATCTTTGGACTTTATCCCATTGTGAAAAGGATTCTTGGCCTCATTTAAAACATAACCAAGATCGTAATCAACCAAGCTTTGACGAAAAATATTTAACCAAGTTTGAACTTTGGAAAATGTGTTTTAATGGTAAAAGCAATTAATGAATGAATTTGCATCATGCTTATTGCAGGGACTCCAAGTATTACTCATGCGAAATTCAATTCTCAAAGGTTAACCGAGGATGTTAGGAAATAACTCATAAGTTCAAAATCAATTACGTCAATCAACAAAATAACACTAAGCATTGATACCCACCTTAGGATAAAAATCACCCACTCAGGGATGAGAATTCATCCTCCCACTATGCCGCAAGTAGACAACTCGGGCATATCGCGTGTTGAATTTAAAGCAAATTTGAATGAGACATCAATTGAGTGGAAATAAATATTAAATCCAATTCTTTTTATCTAAAACAAAAACTAAATATTATTACCAGAGTAAAAATCGGAAGTGCTCTGTATTTGGGCTAGAAGAAAAACCCTAGAAGACAAAGAGCTAGCAAAAACACTGAAGACCCAATATGAGACGTACAAGAAAATCCTCCCCGTCTCGGTTTTTAAGAAGAAATGGAAGGAGGGTGATTCGGCCAATCTCTCGAAGATCCTCCCCTTTCCCCTCTACGTCCATCACCCATTTAGAGAAAATCTCCGAAAAATATCTCCTATGTTTTGGGTAGTTGAAAATTCTAAATAAATTCCCCGTTCCTTGTCGTTTTTACTGATTGTGCCGGTACAAAGATGAGGATGAACTGGTAGAAGAGCTATGTGTTCACGGTGAAGAAGTAGAAGCAAAGATGAACCGATAGAAAGATGTTCTGATTGGACAGAACCTCGATGAACATGTACAAAAGATCAATGAACTGGTATATAAGCCCATTCTGTTCAAGGATGAACCGGTACAAGCTATGTTTTACTGCCTGGTGAATCGGTGCAAGTCCTGCTGGTACAATATGGCTTTCTCTGCCTTTTTGCCGCGGCGCCCCTTGTTCGATGTCTGGCTTCTCGAGCTCACTTCCTACGCACCCACAAAGTATCCTGTTGAATCTAAAGTATCATTCTTACATCAGCTTACCTGCAAACACACAGTTTCCTCATAAAACGCAAACTCGACTAAAACAAAACTTATAATGAACGAGCAAAGCTAAAGCGAAAGGTTTCAGACATAAAATTATGCAAAATTGGGTACACAACACACCCCCCCCCCAACTTCTACTTTGGTAGTCTCTAGCACACAGAAAGCACAAAAATAAATTTTAATCACAAAAAACATTTTCGTAGTTGATCTCGCTTGCATTTAGCATATGCCATAAGCCGTTAAACCACAAGGTTACCCCTAGTGGACGGTGATGAAAATCACAAGACTCACCAGCCGTTGATTCGAATCACCTTTCAAATTCGTACCATTTGGGTCCCCGGCAATGTTGCCAAAAATGCTTCTCCTTTGGTATGGTCGTGTCTGAAATTGCTTCCCAAGCATAGGACATTCTATCGTGTAGTAACTCGGAAAATACCTAGGCCGTCTCCCCACGGAAACAAGCAAAAATTTGAATGGTGATATGATTCAAAAGAAGCAAACTTCTTTGGATTTCAAAGTTGGTGATTATTGGTTAATACTAAGAAATAATATTAAGATAAATCAGCTAATCTTTGGACTTTATCCCATTGTGAAAAGGATTCTTGGCCTCATTTAAAACATAACCAAGATCGTAATCAACCAAGCTTTGACGAAAAATATTTAACCAAGTTTGAACTTTGGAAAATGTGTTTTGATGGTAAAAGCAATTAATGAATGAATTTGCATCATGCTTATTGCAGGGACTCCAAGTATTACTCATGCGAAATTCAATTCTCAAAGGTTAACCGAGGATGTTAGGAAATAACTCATAAGTTCAAAATCAATTACGTCAATCAACAAAATAACACTAAGCATTGATACCCACCTTAGGATAAAAATCACCCACTCAGGGATGAGAATTCATCCTCCCACTATGCCGCAAGTAGACAACTCGGGCATATCGCGTGTTGAATTTAAAGCAAATTTGAATGAGACATCAATTGAGTGGAAATAAATATTAAATCCAATTCTTTTTATCTAAAACAAAAACTAAATATTATTACCAGAGTAAAAATCGGAAGTGCTCTGTATTTGGGCTAGAAGAAAAACCCTAGAAGAAAAAGAGCTAGCAAAAACACTGAAGACCCGATATGAGACGTACAAGAAAATCCTCCCCGTCTCGGTTTTTAAGAAGAAATGGAAGGAGGGTGATTCGGCCAATCTCTCGAAGATCCTCCCCTTTCCCCTCTACGTCCATCACCCATTTAGAGAAAATCTCCGAAAAATATCTCCTATGTTTTGGGTAGTTGAAAATTCTAAATAAATTCCCCGTTCCTTGTCGTTTTTACTGATTGTGCCGGTACAAAGATGAGGATGAACTGGTAGAAGAGCTATGTGTTCACGGTGAAGAAGTAGAAGCAAAGATGAACCGATAGAAAGATGTTCTGATTGGACAGAACCTCGATGAACATGTACAAAAGATCAATGAACTGGTATATAAGCCCATTCTGTTCAAGGATGAATCGGTACAAGCTATGTTTTACTGCCTGGTGAATCGGTGCAAGTCCTGCTGGTACAATATGGCTTTCTCTGCCTTTTTGCCGCGGCGCCCCTTGTTCGATGTCTGGCTTCTCGAGCTCACTTCCTACGCACCCACAAAGTATCCTGTTGAATCTAAAGTATCATTCTTACATCAGCTTACCTGCAAACACACAGTTTCCTCATAAAACGCAAACTCGACTAAAACAAAACTTATAATGAACAAGCAAAGCTAAAGCGAAAGGTTTCAGACATAAAATTATGCAAAATTGGGTACACAACACACCCCCCCCCCAACTTCTACTTTGGTAGTCTCTAGCACACAGAAAGCACAAAAATAAATTTTAATCACAAAAAACATTTTCGTAGTTGATCTCGCTTGCATTTAGCATATGCCATAAGCCGTTAAACCACAAGGTTACCCCTAGTGGACGGTGATGAAAATCACAAGACTCACCAGCCGTTGATTCGAATCACCTTTCAAATTCGTACCATTTGGGTCCCCGGCAATGTTGCCAAAAATGCTTCTCCTTAGGTATGGTCGTGTCTGAAATTGCTTCCCAAGCATAGGACATTCTATCGTGTAGTAACTCGGAAAATACCTAGGCCGTCTCCCCAGGGAAACAAGCAAAAATTTGAATGGTGATATGATTCAAAAGAAGCAAACTTCTTTGGATTTCAAAGTTGGTGATGATTGGTTAATACTAAGAAATAATATTAAGATAAATCAGCTAATCTTTGGACTTTATCCCATTGTGAAAAGGATTCTTGGCCTCATTTAAAACATAACCAAGATCGTAATCAACCAAGCTTTGACGAAAAATATTTAACCAAGTTTGAACTTTGGAAAATGTGTTTTAATGGTAAAAGCAATTAATGAATGAATTTGCATCATGCTTATTGCAGGGACTCCAAGTATTACTCATGCGAAATTCAATTCTCAAAGGTTAACCGAGGATGTTAGGAAATAACTCATAAGTTCAAAATCAATTACGTCAATCAACAAAATAACACTAAGCATTGATACCCACCTTAGGATAAAAATCACCCACTCAGGGATGAGAATTCATCCTCCCACTATGCCGCAAGTAGACAACTCGGGCATATCGCGTGTTGAATTTAAAGCAAATTTGAATGAGACATCAATTGAGTGGAAATAAATATTAAATCCAATTCTTTTTATCTAAAACAAAAACTAAATATTATTACCAGAGTAAAAATCGGAAGTGCTCTGTATTTGGGCTAGAAGAAAAACCCTAGAAGACAAAGAGCTAGCAAAAACACTGAAGACCCAATATGAGACGTACAAGAAAATCCTCCCCGTCTCGGTTTTTAAGAAGAAATGGAAGGAGGGTGATTCGGCCAATCTCTCGAAGATCCTCCCCTTTCCCCTCTACGTCCATCACCCATTTAGAGAAAATCTCCGAAAAATATCTCCTATGTTTTGGGTAGTTGAAAATTCTAAATAAATTCCCCGTTCCTTGTCGTTTTTACTGATTGTGCCGGTACAAAGATGAGGATGAACTGGTAGAAGAGCTATGTGTTCACGGTGAAGAAGTAGAAGCAAAGATGAACCGATAGAAAGATGTTCTGATTGGACAGAACCTCGATGAACATGTACAAAAGATCAATGAACTGGTATATAAGCCCATTCTGTTCAAGGATGAACCGGTACAAGCTATGTTTTACTGCCTGGTGAATCGGTGCAAGTCCTGCTGGTACAATATGGCTTTCTCTGCCTTTTTGCCGCGGCGCCCCTTGTTCGATGTCTGGCTTCTCGAGCTCACTTCCTACGCACCCACAAAGTATCCTGTTGAATCTAAAGTATCATTCTTACATCAGCTTACCTGCAAACACACAGTTTCCTCATAAAACGCAAACTCGACTAAAACAAAACTTATAATGAACGAGCAAAGCTAAAGCGAAAGGTTTCAGACATAAAATTATGCAAAATTGGGTACACAACACACCCCCCCCCCAACTTCTACTTTGGTAGTCTCTAGCACACAGAAAGCACAAAAATAAATTTTAATCACAAAAAACATTTTCGTAGTTGATCTCGCTTGCATTTAGCATATGCCATAAGCCGTTAAACCACAAGGTTACCCCTAGTGGACGGTGATGAAAATCACAAGACTCACCAGCCGTTGATTCGAATCACCTTTCAAATTCGTACCATTTGGGTCCCCGGCAATGTTGCCAAAAATGCTTCTCCTTTGGTATGGTCGTGTCTGAAATTGCTTCCCAAGCATAGGACATTCTATCGTGTAGTAACTCGGAAAATACCTAGGCCGTCTCCCCACGGAAACAAGCAAAAATTTGAATGGTGATATGATTCAAAAGAAGCAAACTTCTTTGGATTTCAAAGTTGGTGATTATTGGTTAATACTAAGAAATAATATTAAGATAAATCAGCTAATCTTTGGACTTTATCCCATTGTGAAAAGGATTCTTGGCCTCATTTAAAACATAACCAAGATCGTAATCAACCAAGCTTTGACGAAAAATATTTAACCAAGTTTGAACTTTGGAAAATGTGTTTTGATGGTAAAAGCAATTAATGAATGAATTTGCATCATGCTTATTGCAGGGACTCCAAGTATTACTCATGCGAAATTCAATTCTCAAAGGTTAACCGAGGATGTTAGGAAATAACTCATAAGTTCAAAATCAATTACGTCAATCAACAAAATAACACTAAGCATTGATACCCACCTTAGGATAAAAATCACCCACTCAGGGATGAGAATTCATCCTCCCACTATGCCGCAAGTAGACAACTCGGGCATATCGCGTGTTGAATTTAAAGCAAATTTGAATGAGACATCAATTGAGTGGAAATAAATATTAAATCCAATTCTTTTTATCTAAAACAAAAACTAAATATTATTACCAGAGTAAAAATCGGAAGTGCTCTGTATTTGGGCTAGAAGAAAAACCCTAGAAGAAAAAGAGCTAGCAAAAACACTGAAGACCCGATATGAGACGTACAAGAAAATCCTCCCCGTCTCGGTTTTTAAGAAGAAATGGAAGGAGGGTGATTCGGCCAATCTCTCGAAGATCCTCCCCTTTCCCCTCTACGTCCATCACCCATTTAGAGAAAATCTCCGAAAAATATCTCCTATGTTTTGGGTAGTTGAAAATTCTAAATAAATTCCCCGTTCCTTGTCGTTTTTACTGATTGTGCCGGTACAAAGATGAGGATGAACTGGTAGAAGAGCTATGTGTTCACGGTGAAGAAGTAGAAGCAAAGATGAACCGATAGAAAGATGTTCTGATTGGACAGAACCTCGATGAACATGTACAAAAGATCAATGAACTGGTATATAAGCCCATTCTGTTCAAGGATGAATCGGTACAAGCTATGTTTTACTGCCTGGTGAATCGGTGCAAGTCCTGCTGGTACAATATGGCTTTCTCTGCCTTTTTGCCGCGGCGCCCCTTGTTCGATGTCTGGCTTCTCGAGCTCACTTCCTACGCACCCACAAAGTATCCTGTTGAATCTAAAGTATCATTCTTACATCAGCTTACCTGCAAACACACAGTTTCCTCATAAAACGCAAACTCGACTAAAACAAAACTTATAATGAACGAGCAAAGCTAAAGCGAAAGGTTTCAGACATAAAATTATGCAAAATTGGGTACACAACACACACCCCCCCCCCCCCAACTTCTACTTTGGTAGTCTCTAGCACACAGAAAGCACAAAAATAAATTTTAATCACAAAAAACATTTTCGTAGTTGATCTCGCTTGCATTTAGCATATGCCATAAGCCGTTAAACCACAAGGTTACCCCTAGTGGACGGTGATGAAAATCACAAGACTCACCAGCCGTTGATTCGAATCACCTTTCAAATTCGTACCATTTGGGTCCCCGGCAATGTTGCCAAAAATGCTTCTCCTTTGGTATGGTCGTGTCTGAAATTGCTTCCCAAGCATAGGACATTCTATCGTGTAGTAACTCGGAAAATACCTAGGCCGTCTCCCCACGGAAACAAGCAAAAATTTGAATGGTGATATGATTCAAAAGAAGCAAACTTCTTTGGATTTCAAAGTTGGTGATTATTGGTTAATACTAAGAAATAATATTAAGATAAATCAGCTAATCTTTGGACTTTATCCCATTGTGAAAAGGATTCTTGGCCTCATTTAAAACATAACCAAGATCGTAATCAACCAAGCTTTGACGAAAAATATTTAACCAAGTTTGAACTTTGGAAAATGTGTTTTGATGGTAAAAGCAATTAATGAATGAATTTGCATCATGCTTATTGCAGGGACTCCAAGTATTACTCATGCGAAATTCAATTCTCAAAGGTTAACCGAGGATGTTAGGAAATAACTCATAAGTTCAAAATCAATTACGTCAATCAACAAAATAACACTAAGCATTGATACCCACCTTAGGATAAAAATCACCCACTCAGGGATGAGAATTCATCCTCCCACTATGCCGCAAGTAGACAACTCGGGCATATCGCGTGTTGAATTTAAAGCAAATTTGAATGAGACATCAATTGAGTGGAAATAAATATTAAATCCAATTCTTTTTATCTAAAACAAAAACTAAATATTATTACCAGAGTAAAAATCGGAAGTGCTCTGTATTTGGGCTAGAAGAAAAACCCTAGAAGACAAAGAGCTAGCAAAAACACTAAAGACCCAATATGAGACGTACAAGAAAATCCTCCCCATCTCGGTTTTTAAGAAGAAATGGAAGGAGGGTGATTCGGCCAATCTCTCGAAGATCCTCCCCTTTCCCCTCTACGTCCATCACCCATTTAGAGAAAATCTCCGAAAAATATCTCCTATGTTTTGGGTAGTTGAAAATTCTAAATAAATTCCCCGTTCCTTGTCGTTTTTACTGATTGTGCCGGTACAAAGATGAGGATGAACTGGTAGAAGAGCTATGTGTTCACGGTGAAGAAGTAGAAGCAAAGATGAACCGATAGAAAGATGTTCTGATTGGACAGAACCTCGATGAACATGTACAAAAGATCAATGAACTGGTATATAAGCCCATTCTGTTCAAGGATGAACCGGTACAAGCTATGTTTTACTGCCTGGTGAATCGGTGCAAGTCCTGCTGGTACAATATGGCTTTCTCTGCCTTTTTGCCGCGGCGCCCCTTGTTCGATGTCTGGCTTCTCGAGCTCACTTCCTACGCACCCACAAAGTATCCTGTTGAATCTAAAGTATCATTCTTACATCAGCTTACCTGCAAACACACAGTTTCCTCATAAAACGCAAACTCGACTAAAACAAAACTTATAATGAACGAGCAAAGCTAAAGCGAAAGGTTTCAGACATAAAATTATGCAAAATTGGGTACACAACACACACCCCCCCCCCCCCCCCAACTTCTACTTTGGTAGTCTCTAGCACACAGAAAGCACAAAAATAAATTTTAATCACAAAAAACATTTTCGTAGTTGATCTCGCTTGCATTTAGCATATGCCATAAGCCGTTAAACCACAAGGTTACCCCTAGTGGACGGTGATGAAAATCACAAGACTCACCAGCCGTTGATTCGAATCACCTTTCAAATTCGTACCATTTGGGTCCCCGGCAATGTTGCCAAAAATGCTTCTCCTTTGGTATGGTCGTGTCTGAAATTGCTTCCCAAGCATAGGACATTCTATCGTGTAGTAACTCGGAAAATACCTAGGCCGTCTCCCCACGGAAACAAGCAAAAATTTGAATGGTGATATGATTCAAAAGAAGCAAACTTCTTTGGATTTCAAAGTTGGTGATTATTGGTTAATACTAAGAAATAATATTAAGATAAATCAGCTAATCTTTGGACTTTATCCCATTGTGAAAAGGATTCTTGGCCTCATTTAAAACATAACCAAGATCGTAATCAACCAAGCTTTGACGAAAAATATTTAACCAAGTTTGAACTTTGGAAAATGTGTTTTGATGGTAAAAGCAATTAATGAATGAATTTGCATCATGCTTATTGCAGGGACTCCAAGTATTACTCATGCGAAATTCAATTCTCAAAGGTTAACCGAGGATGTTAGGAAATAACTCATAAGTTCAAAATCAATTACGTCAATCAACAAAATAACACTAAGCATTGATACCCACCTTAGGATAAAAATCACCCACTCAGGGATGAGAATTCATCCTCCCACTATGCCGCAAGTAGACAACTCGGGCATATCGCGTGTTGAATTTAAAGCAAATTTGAATGAGACATCAATTGAGTGGAAATAAATATTAAATCCAATTCTTTTTATCTAAAACAAAAACTAAATATTATTACCAGAGTAAAAATCGGAAGTGCTCTGTATTTGGGCTAGAAGAAAAACCCTAGAAGACAAAGAGCTAGCAAAAACACTAAAGACCCAATATGAGACGTACAAGAAAATCCTCCCCATCTCGGTTTTTAAGAAGAAATGGAAGGAGGGTGATTCGGCCAATCTCTCGAAGATCCTCCCCTTTCCCCTCTACGTCCATCACCCATTTAGAGAAAATCTCCGAAAAATATCTCCTATGTTTTGGGTAGTTGAAAATTCTAAATAAATTCCCCGTTCCTTGTCGTTTTTACTGATTGTGCCGGTACAAAGATGAGGATGAACTGGTAGAAGAGCTATGTGTTCACGGTGAAGAAGTAGAAGCAAAGATGAACCGATAGAAAGATGTTCTGATTGGACAGAACCTCGATGAACATGTACAAAAGATCAATGAACTGGTATATAAGCCCATTCTGTTCAAGGATGAACCGGTACAAGCTATGTTTTACTGCCTGGTGAATCGGTGCAAGTCCTGCTGGTACAATATGGCTTTCTCTGCCTTTTTGCCGCGGCGCCCCTTGTTCGATGTCTGGCTTCTCGAGCTCACTTCCTACGCACCCACAAAGTATCCTGTTGAATCTAAAGTATCATTCTTACATCAGCTTACCTGCAAACACACAGTTTCCTCATAAAACGCAAACTCGACTAAAACAAAACTTATAATGAACGAGCAAAGCTAAAGCGAAAGGTTTCAGACATAAAATTATGCAAAATTGGGTACACAACACACACCCCCCCCCCCCCCCCCAACTTCTACTTTGGTAGTCTCTAGCACACAGAAAGCACAAAAATAAATTTTAATCACAAAAAACATTTTCGTAGTTGATCTCGCTTGCATTTAGCATATGCCATAAGCCGTTAAACCACAAGGTTACCCCTAGTGGACGGTGATGAAAATCACAAGACTCACCAGCCGTTGATTCGAATCACCTTTCAAATTCGTACCATTTGGGTCCCCGGCAATGTTGCCAAAAATGCTTCTCCTTTGGTATGGTCGTGTCTGAAATTGCTTCCCAAGCATAGGACATTCTATCGTGTAGTAACTCGGAAAATACCTAGGCCGTCTCCCCACGGAAACAAGCAAAAATTTGAATGGTGATATGATTCAAAAGAAGCAAACTTCTTTGGATTTCAAAGTTGGTGATTATTTGTTAATACTAAGAAATAATATTAAGATAAATCAGCTAATCTTTGGACTTTATCCCATTGTGAAAAGGATTCTTGGCCTCATTTAAAACATAACCAAGATCGTAATCAACCAAGCTTTGACGAAAAATATTTAACCAAGTTTGAACTTTGGAAAATGTGTTTTGATGGTAAAAGCAATTAATGAATGAATTTGCATCATGCTTATTGCAGGGACTCCAAGTATTACTCATGCGAAATTCAATTCTCAAAGGTTAACCGAGGATGTTAGGAAATAACTCATAAGTTCAAAATCAATTACGTCAATCAACAAAATAACACTAAGCATTGATACCCACCTTAGGATAAAAATCACCCACTCAGGGATGAGAATTCATCCTCCCACTATGCCGCAAGTAGACAACTCGGGCATATCGCG
Source organism: Ilex aquifolium (assembly GCA_951799425.1). Taxonomy (NCBI): domain Eukaryota; kingdom Viridiplantae; phylum Streptophyta; class Magnoliopsida; order Aquifoliales; family Aquifoliaceae; genus Ilex; species Ilex aquifolium. The sequence continues at coordinate 25,364,952 of OX637400.1, forward strand.
TGTTGAATTTAAAGCAAATTTGAATGAGACATCAATTGAGTGGAAATAAATATTAAATCCAATTCTTTTTATCTAAAACAAAAACTAAATATTATTACCAGAGTAAAAATCGGAAGTGCTCTGTATTTGGGCTAGAAGAAAAACCCTAGAAGACAAAGAGCTAGCAAAAACACTAAAGACCCAATATGAGACGTACAAGAAAATCCTCCCCGTCTCGGTTTTTAAGAAGAAATGGAAGGAGGGTGATTCGGCCAATCTCTCGAAGATCCTCCCCTTTCCCCTCTACGTCCATCACCCATTTAGAGAAAATCTCCGAAAAATATCTCCTATGTTTTGGGTAGTTGAAAATTCTAAATAAATTCCCCGTTCCTTGTCGTTTTTACTGATTGTGCCGGTACAAAGATGAGGATGAACTGGTAGAAGAGCTATGTGTTCACGGTGAAGAAGTAGAAGCAAAGATGAACCGATAGAAAGATGTTCTGATTGGACAGAACCTCGATGAACATGTACAAAAGATCAATGAACTGGTATATAAGCCCATTCTGTTCAAGGATGAACCGGTACAAGCTATGTTTTACTGCCTGGTGAATCGGTGCAAGTCCTGCTGGTACAATATGGCTTTCTCTGCCTTTTTGCCGCGGCGCCCCTTGTTCGATGTCTGGCTTCTCGAGCTCACTTCCTACGCACCCACAAAGTATCCTGTTGAATCTAAAGTATCATTCTTACATCAGCTTACCTGCAAACACACAGTTTCCTCATAAAACGCAAACTCGACTAAAACAAAACTTATAATGAACGAGCAAAGCTAAAGCGAAAGGTTTCAGACATAAAATTATGCAAAATTGGGTACACAACACACACCCCCCCCCCCCCAACTTCTACTTTGGTAGTCTCTAGCACACAGAAAGCACAAAAATAAATTTTAATCACAAAAAACATTTTCGTAGTTGATCTCGCTTGCATTTAGCATATGCCATAAGCCGTTAAACCACAAGGTTACCCCTAGTGGACGGTGATGAAAATCACAAGACTCACCAGCCGTTGATTCGAATCACCTTTCAAATTCGTACCATTTGGGTCCCCGGCAATGTTGCCAAAAATGCTTCTCCTTAGGTATGGTCGTGTCTGAAATTGCTTCCCAAGCATAGGACATTCTATCGTGTAGTAACTCGGAAAATACCTAGGCCGTCTCCCCAGGGAAACAAGCAAAAATTTGAATGGTGATATGATTCAAAAGAAGCAAACTTCTTTGGATTTCAAAGTTGGTGATTATTGGTTAATACTAAGAAATAATATTAAGATAAATCAGCTAATCTTTGGACTTTATCCCATTGTGAAAAGGATTCTTGGCCTCATTTAAAACATAACCAAGATCGTAATCAACCAAGCTTTGACGAAAAATATTTAACCAAGTTTGAACTTTGGAAAATGTGTTTTGATGGTAAAAGCAATTAATGAATGAATTTGCATCATGCTTATTGCAGGGACTCCAAGTATTACTCATGCGAAATTCAATTCTCAAAGGTTAACCGAGGATGTTAGGAAATAACTCATAAGTTCAAAATCAATTACGTCAATCAACAAAATAACACTAAGCATTGATACCCACCTTAGGATAAAAATCACCCACTCAGGGATGAGAATTCATCCTCCCACTATGCCGCAAGTAGACATCTCGGGCATATCGCGTGTTGAATTTAAAGCAAATTTGAATGAGACATCAATTGAGTGGAAATAAATATTAAATCCAATTCTTTTTATCTAAAACAAAAACTAAATATTATTACCAGAGTAAAAATCGGAAGTGCTCTGTATTTGGGCTAGAAGAAAAACCCTAGAAGAAAAAGAGCTAGCAAAAACACTGAAGACCCGATATGAGACGTACAAGAAAATCCTCCCCGTCTCGGTTTTTAAGAAGAAATGGAAGGAGGGTGATTCGGCCAATCTCTCGAAGATCCTCCCCTTTCCCCTCTACGTCCATCACCCATTTAGAGAAAATCTCCGAAAAATATCTCCTATGTTTTGGGTAGTTGAAAATTCTAAATAAATTCCCCGTTCCTTGTCGTTTTTACTGATTGTGCCGGTACAAAGATGAGGATGAACTGGTAGAAGAGCTATGTGTTCACGGTGAAGAAGTACAAGCAAAGATGAACCGATAGAAAGATGTTCTGATTGGACAGAACCTCGATGAACATGTACAAAAGATCAATGAACTGGTATATAAGCCCATTCTGTTCAAGGATGAATCGGTACAAGCTATGTTTTACTGCCTGGTGAATCGGTGCAAGTCCTGCTGGTACAATATGGCTTTCTCTGCCTTTTTGCCGCGGCGCCCCTTGTTCGATGTCTGGCTTCTCGAGCTCACTTCCTACGCACCCACAAAGTATCCTGTTGAATCTAAAGTATCATTCTTACATCAGCTTACCTGCAAACACACAGTTTCCTCATAAAACGCAAACTCGACTAAAACAAAACTTATAATGAACGAGCAAAGCTAAAGCGAAAGGTTTCAGACATAAAATTATGCAAAATTGGGTACACAACACACACCCCCCCCCCCAACTTCTACTTTGGTAGTCTCTAGCACACAGAAAGCACAAAAATAAATTTTAATCACAAAAAACATTTTCGTAGTTGATCTCGCTTGCATTTAGCATATGCCATAAGCCGTTAAACCACAAGGTTACCCCTAGTGGACGGAGATGAAAATCACAAGACTCACCAGCCGTTGATTCGAATCACCTTTCAAATTCGTACCATTTGGGTCCCCGGCAATGTTGCCAAAAATGCTTCTCCTTTGGTATGGTCGTGTCTGAAATTGCTTCCCAAGCATAGGACATTCTATCGTGTAGTAACTCGGAAAATACCTAGGCCGTCTCCCCACGGAAACAAGCAAAAATTTGAATGGTGATATGATTCAAAAGAAGCAAACTTCTTTGGATTTCAAAGTTGGTGATTATTGGTTAATACTAAGAAATAATATTAAGATAAATCAGCTAATCTTTGGACTTTATCCCATTGTGAAAAGGATTCTTGGCCTCATTTAAAACATAACCAAGATCGTAATCAACCAAGCTTTGACGAAAAATATTTAACCAAGTTTGAACTTTGGAAAATGTGTTTTGATGGTAAAAGCAATTAATGAATGAATTTGCATCATGCTTATTGCAGGGACTCCAAGTATTACTCATGCGAAATTCAATTCTCAAAGGTTAACCGAGGATGTTAGGAAATAACTCATAAGTTCAAAATCAATTACGTCAATCAACAAAATAACACTAAGCATTGATACCCACCTTAGGATAAAAATCACCCACTCAGGGATGAGAATTCATCCTCCCACTATGCCGCAAGTAGACAACTCGGGCATATCGCGTGTTGAATTTAAAGCAAATTTGAATGAGACATCAATTGAGTGGAAATAAATATTAAATCCAATTCTTTTTATCTAAAACAAAAACTAAATATTATTACCAGAGTAAAAATCGGAAGTGCTCTGTATTTGGGCTAGAAGAAAAACCCTAGAAGACAAAGAGCTAGCAAAAACACTAAAGACCCAATATGAGACGTACAAGAAAATCCTCCCCGTCTCGGTTTTTAAGAAGAAATGGAAGGAGGGTGATTCGGCCAATCTCTCGAAGATCCTCCCCTTTCCCCTCTACGTCCATCACCCATTTAGAGAAAATCTCCGAAAAATATCTCCTATGTTTTGGGTAGTTGAAAATTCTAAATAAATTCCCCGTTCCTTGTCGTTTTTACTGATTGTGCCGGTACAAAGATGAGGATGAACTGGTAGAAGAGCTATGTGTTCACGGTGAAGAAGTAGAAGCAAAGATGAACCGATAGAAAGATGTTCTGATTGGACAGAACCTCGATGAACATGTACAAAAGATCAATGAACTGGTATATAAGCCCATTCTGTTCAAGGATGAACCGGTACAAGCTATGTTTTACTGCCTGGTGAATCGGTGCAAGTCCTGCTGGTACAATATGGCTTTCTCTGCCTTTTTGCCGCGGCGCCCCTTGTTCGATGTCTGGCTTCTCGAGCTCACTTCCTACGCACCCACAAAGTATCCTGTTGAATCTAAAGTATCATTCTTACATCAGCTTACCTGCAAACACACAGTTTCCTCATAAAACGCAAACTCGACTAAAACAAAACTTATAATGAACGAGCAAAGCTAAAGCGAAAGGTTTCAGACATAAAATTATGCAAAATTGGGTACACAACACACACCCCCCCCCAACTTCTACTTTGGTAGTCTCTAGCACACAGAAAGCACAAAAATAAATTTTAATCACAAAAAACATTTTCGTAGTTGATCTCGCTTGCATTTAGCATATGCCATAAGCCGTTAAACCACAAGGTTACCCCTAGTGGACGGTGATGAAAATCACAAGACTCACCAGCCGTTGATTCGAATCACCTTTCAAATTCGTACCATTTGGGTCCCCGGCAATGTTGCCAAAAATGCTTCTCCTTAGGTATGGTCGTGTCTGAAATTGCTTCCCAAGCATAGGACATTCTATCGTGTAGTAACTCGGAAAATACCTAGGCCGTCTCCCCACGGAAACAAGCAAAAATTTGAATGGTGATATGATTCAAAAGAAGCAAACTTCTTTGGATTTCAAAGTTGGTGATTATTGGTTAATACTAAGAAATAATATTAAGATAAATCAGCTAATCTTTGGACTTTATCCCATTGTGAAAAGGATTCTTGGCCTCATTTAAAACATAACCAAGATCGTAATCAACCAAGCTTTGACGAAAAATATTTAACCAAGTTTGAACTTTGGAAAATGTGTTTTGATGGTAAAAGCAATTAATGAATGAATTTGCATCATGCTTATTGCAGGGACTCCAAGTATTACTCATGCGAAATTCAATTCTCAAAGGTTAACCGAGGATGTTAGGAAATAACTCATAAGTTCAAAATCAATTACGTCAATCAACAAAATAACACTAAGCATTGATACCCACCTTAGGATAAAAATCACCCACTCAGGGATGAGAATTCATCCTCCCACTATGCCGCAAGTAGACAACTCGGGCATATCGCGTGTTGAATTTAAAGCAAATTTGAATGAGACATCAATTGAGTGGAAATAAATATTAAATCCAATTCTTTTTATCTAAAACAAAAACTAAATATTATTACCAGAGTAAAAATCGGAAGTGCTCTGTATTTGGGCTAGAAGAAAAACCCTAGAAGAAAAAGAGCTAGCAAAAACACTGAAGACCCGATATGAGACGTACAAGAAAATCCTCCCCGTCTCGGTTTTTAAGAAGAAATGGAAGGAGGGTGATTCGGCCAATCTCTCGAAGATCCTCCCCTTTCCCCTCTACGTCCATCACCCATTTAGAGAAAATCTCCGAAAAATATCTCCTATGTTTTGGGTAGTTGAAAATTCTAAATAAATTCCCCGTTCCTTGTCGTTTTTACTGATTGTGCCGGTACAAAGATGAGGATGAACTGGTAGAAGAGCTATGTGTTCACGGTGAAGAAGTAGAAGCAAAGATGAACCGATAGAAAGATGTTCTGATTGGACAGAACCTCGATGAACATGTACAAAAGATCAATGAACTGGTATATAAGCCCATTCTGTTCAAGGATGAACCGGTACAAGCTATGTTTTACTGCCTGGTGAATCGGTGCAAGTCCTGCTGGTACAATATGGCTTTCTCTGCCTTTTTGCCGCGGCGCCCCTTGTTCGATGTCTGGCTTCTCGAGCTCACTTCCTACGCACCCACAAAGTATCCTGTTGAATCTAAAGTATCATTCTTACATCAGCTTACCTGCAAACACACAGTTTCCTCATAAAACGCAAACTCGACTAAAACAAAACTTATAATGAACGAGCAAAGCTAAAGCGAAAGGTTTCAGACATAAAATTATGCAAAATTGGGTACACAACACACACCCCCCCCCCCCCCAACTTCTACTTTGGTAGTCTCTAGCACACAGAAAGCACAAAAATAAATTTTAATCACAAAAAACATTTTCGTAGTTGATCTCGCTTGCATTTAGCATATGCCATAAGCCGTTAAACCACAAGGTTACCCCTAGTGGACGGTGATGAAAATCACAAGACTCACCAGCCGTTGATTCGAATCACCTTTCAAATTCGTACCATTTGGGTCCCCGGCAATGTTGCCAAAAATGCTTCTCCTTTGGTATGGTCGTGTCTGAAATTGCTTCCCAAGCATAGGACATTCTATCGTGTAGTAACTCGGAAAATACCTAGGCCGTCTCCCCACGGAAACAAGCAAAAATTTGAATGGTGATATGATTCAAAAGAAGCAAACTTCTTTGGATTTCAAAGTTGGTGATTATTGGTTAATACTAAGAAATAATATTAAGATAAATCAGCTAATCTTTGGACTTTATCCCATTGTGAAAAGGATTCTTGGCCTCATTTAAAACATAACCAAGATCGTAATCAACCAAGCTTTGACGAAAAATATTTAACCAAGTTTGAACTTTGGAAAATGTGTTTTGATGGTAAAAGCAATTAATGAATGAATTTGCATCATGCTTATTGCAGGGACTCCAAGTATTACTCATGCGAAATTCAATTCTCAAAGGTTAACCGAGGATGTTAGGAAATAACTCATAAGTTCAAAATCAATTACGTCAATCAACAAAATAACACTAAGCATTGATACCCACCTTAGGATAAAAATCACCCACTCAGGGATGAGAATTCATCCTCCCACTATGCCGCAAGTAGACAACTCGGGCATATCGCGTGTTGAATTTAAAGCAAATTTGAATGAGACATCAATTGAGTGGAAATAAATATTAAATCCAATTCTTTTTATCTAAAACAAAAACTAAATATTATTACCAGAGTAAAAATCGGAAGTGCTCTGTATTTGGGCTAGAAGAAAAACCCTAGAAGAAAAAGAGCTAGCAAAAACACTGAAGACCCGATATGAGACGTACAAGAAAATCCTCCCCGTCTCGGTTTTTAAGAAGAAATGGAAGGAGGGTGATTCGGCCAATCTCTCGAAGATCCTCCCCTTTCCCCTCTACGTCCATCACCCATTTAGAGAAAATCTCCGAAAAATATCTCCTATGTTTTGGGTAGTTGAAAATTCTAAATAAATTCCCCGTTCCTTGTCGTTTTTACTGATTGTGCCGGTACAAAGATGAGGATGAACTGGTAGAAGAGCTATGTGTTCACGGTGAAGAAGTAGAAGCAAAGATGAACCGATAGAAAGATGTTCTGATTGGACAGAACCTCGATGAACATGTACAAAAGATCAATGAACTGGTATATAAGCCCATTCTGTTCAAGGATGAACCGGTACAAGCTATGTTTTACTGCCTGGTGAATCGGTGCAAGTCCTGCTGGTACAATATGGCTTTCTCTGCCTTTTTGCCGCGGCGCCCCTTGTTCGATGTCTGGCTTCTCGAGCTCACTTCCTACGCACCCACAAAGTATCCTGTTGAATCTAAAGTATCATTCTTACATCAGCTTACCTGCAAACACACAGTTTCCTCATAAAACGCAAACTCGACTAAAAAAAAACTTATAATGAACGAGCAAAGCTAAAGCGAAAGGTTTCAGACATAAAATTATGCAAAATTGGGTACACAACACACCCCCCCCCCCCAACTTCTACTTTGGTAGTCTCTAGCACACAGAAAGCACAAAAATAAATTTTAATCACAAAAAACATTTTCGTAGTTGATCTCGCTTGCATTTAGCATATGCCATAAGCCGTTAAACCACAAGGTTACCCCTAGTGGACGGTGATGAAAATCACAAGACTCACCAGCCGTTGATTCGAATCACCTTTCAAATTCGTACCATTTGGGTCCCCGGCAATGTTGCCAAAAATGCTTCTCCTTAGGTATGGTCGTGTCTGAAATTGCTTCCCAAGCATAGGACATTCTATCGTGTAGTAACTCGGAAAATACCTAGGCCGTCTCCCCAGGGAAACAAGCAAAAATTTGAATGGTGATATGTTGGATTTCAAAGTTGGTGATGATTGGTTAATACTAAGAAATAATATTAAGATAAATCAGCTAATCTTTGGACTTTATCCCATTGTGAAAAGGATTCTTGGCCTCATTTAAAACATAACCAAGATCGTAATCAACCAAGCTTTGACGAAAAATATTTAACCAAGTTTGAACTTTGGAAAATGTGTTTTGATGGTAAAAGCAATTAATGAATGAATTTGCATCATGCTTATTGCAGGGACTCCAAGTATTACTCATGCGAAATTCAATTCTCAAAGGTTAACCGAGGATGTTAGGAAATAACTCATAAGTTCAAAATCAATTACGTCAATCAACAAAATAACACTAAGCATTGATACCCACCTTAGGATAAAAATCACCCACTCAGGGATGAGAATTCATCCTCCCACAATGCCGCAAGTAGACAATTCGGGCATATCGCATGTTGAATTTAAAGCAAATTTGAATGAGACATCAATTGAGCTGAAATAAATATTAAATCCAATTCTTTTTATCTAAAACAAAAACTAAATATTATTACCAGAGTAAAAATCGGAAGTGCTCTGTATTTGGGCTAGAAGAAAAACCCTAGAAGAAAAAGAGCTAGCAAAAACACTGAAGACCCGATATGCCGAAGATGAGACGTACAAGAAAATCCTCCCCGTCTCGGTTTTTAAGAAGAAATGGAAGGAGGGTGATTCGGCCAATCTCTCGAAGATCCTCCCCTTTCCCCTCTACGTCCATCACCCATTTAGAGAAAATCTCCGAAAAATATCTCCTATGTTTTGGGTAGTTGAAAATTCTAAATAAATTTCCCGTTCCTTGTCGTTTTTACTGATTGTGCCGGTACAAAGATGAGGATGAACTGGTAGAAGAGCTATGTGTTCACGGTGAAGAAGCAAAAGCAAAGATGAACCGATAGAAAGATGTTCTGATTGGACAGAACCTCGATGAACATGTACAAAAGATCAATGAACTGGTATAAGCCCATTCTGTTCAAGGATGAACCGGTACAAGCTATGTTTTACTGCCTGGTGAATCGGTGCAAGTCCTGCTGGTACAATATGGCTTTCTCCGCCTTTTTGCCGCGGCGCCCCTTGTTCGATGTTTGGCTTCTCGAGCTCACTTCCTACGCACCCACAAAGTATCCTGTTGAATCTAAAGTATCATTCTTGCATCTGCTTACCTGCAATCACACAGTTTCCTCATAAAACACAAACTCGACTAAAATAAAACTTATAATGAACGAGCAAAGCTAAAGCGAAAGGTTTCAGACATAAAATTATGCAAAATTGGGTACACAACACACACCCCCCCCCAACTTCTACTTTGGTAGTCTCTAGCACACAGAAACCACAAAAATAAATTTTAATCACAAAAAACATTTTCGTAGTTGATCTCGCTTGCATTTAGCATATGCCATAAGCCGTTAAACCACAAGGTTACCCCTAGTGGACGGTGATGAAAATCACAAGACTCACCAGCCGTTGATTCGAATCACCTTTCAAATTCGTACCATTTGGGTCCCCGGCAATGTTGCCAAAAATGCTTCTCCTTAGGTATGGTCGTGTCTGAAATTGCTTCCCAAGCATAGGACATTCTATCGTGTAGTAACTCGGAAAATACCTAGGCCGTCTCCCCAGGGAAACAAGCAAAAATTTGAATGGTGCTATGATTCAAAAGAAGCAAACTTCTTTGGATTTCAAAGTTGGTGATGATTGGTTAATACTAAGAAATAATATTAAGATAAATCAGCTAATCTTTGGACTTTATCCCATTGTGAAAAGGATTCTTGGCCTCATTTAAAACATAACCAAGATCGTAATCAACCAAGCTTTGACGAAAAATATTTAACCAAGTTTGAACTTTGGAAAATGTGTTTTGATGGTAAAAGCAATTAATGAATGAATTTGCATCATGCTTATTGCAGGGACTCCAAGTATTACTCATGCGAAATTCAATTCTCAAAGGTTAACCGAGGATGTTAGGAAATAACTCATAAGTTCAAAATCAATTACGTCAATCAACAAAATAACACTAAGCATTGATACCCACCTTAGGATAAAAATCACCCACTCAGGGATGAGAATTCATCCTCCCACGATGCCGCAAGTAGACAACTCGGGCATATCGCGTGTTGAATTTAAAGCAAATTTGAATGAGACATCAATTGAGTGGAAATAAATATTAAATCCAATTCTTTTTATCTAAAACAAAAACTAAATATTATTACCAGAGTAAAAATCGGAAGTGCTCTGTATTTGGGCTAGAAGAAAAACCCTAGAAGAAAAAGAGCTAGCAAAAACACTGAAGACCCGATATGCCGAAGATGAGACGTACAAGAAAATCCTCCCCGTCTCGGTTTTTAAGAAGAAATGGAAGGAGGGTGATTCGGCCAATCTCTCGAAGATCCTCCCCTTTCCCCTCTACGTCCATCACCCATTTAGAGAAAATCTCCGAAAAATATCTCCTATGTTTTGGGTAGTTGAAAATTCTAAATAAATTTCCCGTTCCTTGTCGTTTTTACTGATTGTGCCGGTACAAAGATGAGGATGAACTGGTAGAAGAGCTATGTGTTCACGGTGAAGAAGCAAAAGCAAAGATGAACCGATAGAAAGATGTTCTGATTGGACAGAACCTCGATGAACATGTACAAAAGATCAATGAACTGGTATAAGCCCATTCTGTTCAAGGATGAACCGGTACAAGCTATGTTTTACTGCCTGGTGAATCGGTGCAAGTACTGCTGGTACAATATGGCTTTCTCCGCCTTTTTGCCGCGGCGCCCCTTGTTCGATGTTTGGCTTCTCGAGCTCACTTCCTACGCACCCACAAAGTATCCTGTTGAATCTAAAGTATCATTCTTGCATCTGCTTACCTGCAATCACACAGTTTCCTCATAAAACACAAACTCGACTAAAATAAAACTTATAATGAACGAGCAAAGCTAAAGCGAAAGGTTTCAGACATAAAATTATGCAAAATTGGGTACACAATACACACCCCCCCCCCCAACTTCTACTTTGGTAGTCTCTAGCACACAGAAACCACAAAAATAAATTTTAATCACAAAAAACATTTTCGTAGTTGATCTCGCTTGCATTTAGCATATGCCATAAGCCGTTAAACCACAAGGTTACCCCTAGTGGACGGTGATGAAAATCACAAGACTCACCAGCCGTTGATTCGAATCACCTTTCAAATTCGTACCATTTGGGTCCCCGGCAATGTTGCCAAAAATGCTTCTCCTTAGGTATGGTCGTGTCTGAAATTGCTTCCCAAGCATAGGACATTCTATCGTGTAGTAACTCGGAAAATACCTAGGCCGTCTCCCCAGGGAAACAAGCAAAAATTTGAATGGTGCTATGATTCAAAAGAAGCAAACTTCTTTGGATTTCAAAGTTGGTGATGATTGGTTAATACTAAGAAATAATATTAAGATAAATCAGCTAATCTTTGGACTTTATCCCATTGTGAAAAGGATTCTTGGCCTCATTTAAAACATAACCAAGATCGTAATCAACCAAGCTTTGACGAAAAATATTTAACCAAGTTTGAACTTTGGAAAATGTGTTTTGATGGTAAAAGCAATTAATGAATGAATTTGCATCATGCTTATTGCAGGGACTCCAAGTATTACTCATGCGAAATTCAATTCTCAAAGGTTAACCGAGGATGTTAGGAAATAACTCATAAGTTCAAAATCAATTACGTCAATCAACAAAATAACACTAAGCATTGATACCCACCTTAGGATAAAAATCACCCACTCAGGGATGAGAATTCATCCTCCCACAATGCCGCAAGTAGACAATTCGGGCATATCGCATGTTGAATTTAAAGCAAATTTGAATGAGACATCAATTGAGTTGAAATAAATATTAAATCCAATTCTTTTTATCTAAAACAAAAACTAAATATTATTACCAGAGTAAAAATCGGAAGTGCTCTGTATTTGGGCTAGAAGAAAAACCCTAGAAGAAAAAGAGCTAGCAAAAACACTGAAGACCCGATATGCCGAAGATGAGACGTACAAGAAAATCCTCCCCATCTCGGTTTTTAAGAAGAAATGGAAGGAGGGTGATTCGGCCAATCTCTCGAAGATCCTCCCCTTTCCCCTCTACGTCCATCACCCATTTAGAGAAAATCTCCGAAAAATATCTCCTATGTTTTGGGTAGTTGAAAATTCTAAATAAATTCCCCGTTCCTTGTCGTTTTTACTGATTGTGCCGGTACAAAGATGAGGATGAACTGGTAGAAGAGCTATGTGTTCACGGTGAAGAAGTAGAAGCAAAGATGAACCGATATAAAGATGTTCTGATCGGACAGAACCTCGATGAACATGTACAAAAGATCAATGAACTGGTATAAGCCCATTCTGTTCAAGGATGAACCGGTACAAGCTATGTTTTACTGCCTGGTGAATCGGTGCAAGTCCTGCTGGTACAATATGGCTTTCTCTGCCTTTTTGCCGCGGCGCCCCTTGTTCGATGTTTGGCTTCTCGAGCTCACTTCCTACGCACCCACAAAGTATCCTGTTGAACATAAAGTATCATTCTTACATCACCTTACCTGCAAACACACAGTTTCCTCATAAAACGCAAACTCGACTAAAACAAAACTTATAATTAACGAGCAAAGCTAAAGTGAAAGGTTTCAGACATAAAATTATGCAAAATTGGGTACACAACACACACCCCCCCCAACTTCTACTTTGGTAGTCTCTAGCACACAGAAACCACAAAAATAAATTTTAATCACAAAAAACATTTTCGTAGTTAATCTCGCTTGCATTTAGCATATGCCATAAGCCGTTAAACCACAAGGTTACCCCTAGTGGACGGTGATGAAAATCACAAGACTCACCAGCCGTTGATTCGAATCACCTTTCAAATTCGTACCATTTGGGTCCCCGGCAATGTTGCCAAAAATGCTTCTCCTTAGATATGGTCGTGTCTGAAATTGCTTCCCAAGCATAGGACATTCTATCGTGTAGTAACTCGGAAAATACCTAGGCCGTCTCCCCAGGGAAACAAGCAAAAATTTGAATGGTGATATGATTCAAAAGAAGCAAACTTCTTTGGATTTCAAAGTTGGTGATGATTGGTTAATACTAAGAAATAATATTAAGATAAATCAGCTAATCTTTGGACTTTATCCCATTGTGAAAAGGATTCTTGGCCTCATTTAAAACATAACCAAGATCGTAATCAACCAAGCTTTGACGAAAAATATTTAACCAAGTTTGAACTTTGGAAAATGTGTTTTGATGGTAAAAGCAATTAATGAATGAATTTGCATCATGCTTATTGCAGGGACTCCAAGTATTACTCATGCGAAATTCAATTCTCAAAGGTTAACCGAGGATGTTAGGAAATAACTCATAAGTTCAAAATCAATTACGTCAATCAACAAAATAACACTAAGCATTGATACCCACCTTAGGATAAAAATCACCCACTCAGGGATGAGAATTCATCCTCCCACTATGCCGCAAGTAGACAACTCGGGCATATCGCGTGTTGAATTTAAAGCAAATTTGAATGAGACATCAATTGAGTGGAAATAAATATTAAATCCAATTCTTTTTATCTAAAACAAAAACTAAATATTATTACCAGAGTAAAAATCGGAAGTGCTCTGTATTTGGGCTAGAAGAAAAACCCTAGAAGAAAAAGAGCTAGCAAAAACACTGAAGACCCGATATGCCGAAGATGAGACGTACAAGAAAATCCTCCCCGTCTCGGTTTTTAAGAAGAAATGGAAGGAGGGTGATTCGGCCAATCTCTCGAAGATCCTCCCCTTTCCCCTCTACGTCCATCACCCATTTAGAGAAAATCTCCGAAAAATATCTCCTATGTTTTGGGTAGTTGAAAATTCTAAATAAATTTCCCGTTCCTTGTCGTTTTTACTGATTGTGCCGGTACAAAGATGAGGATGAACTGGTAGAAGAGCTATGTGTTCACGGTGAAGAAGCAAAAGCAAAGATGAACCGATAGAAAGATGTTCTGATTGGACAGAACCTCGATGAACATGTACAAAAGATCAATGAACTGGTATAAGCCCATTCTGTTCAAGGATGAACCGGTACAAGCTATGTTTTACTGCCTGGTGAATCGGTGCAAGTCCTGCTGGTACAATATGGCTTTCTCCGCCTTTTTGCCGCGGCGCCCCTTGTTCGATGTTTGGCTTCTCGAGCTCACTTCCTACGCACCCACAAAGTATCCTGTTGAATCTAAAGTATCATTCTTGCATCTGCTTACCTGCAATCACACAGTTTCCTCATAAAACACAAACTCGACTAAAATAAAACTTATAATGAACGAGCAAAGCTAAAGCGAAAGGTTTCAGACATAAAATTATGCAAAATTGGGTACACAACACACACCCCCCCCCCCCCCAACTTCTACTTTGGTAGTCTCTAGCACACAGAAACCACAAAAATAAATTTTAATCACAAAAAACATTTTCGTAGTTGATCTCGCTTGCATTTAGCATATGCCATAAGCCGTTAAACCACAAGGTTACCCCTAGTGGACGGTGATGAAAATCACAAGACTCACCAGCCGTTGATTCGAATCACCTTTCAAATTCGTACCATTTGGGTCCCCGGCAATGTTGCCAAAAATGCTTCTCCTTAGGTATGGTCGTGTCTGAAATTGCTTCCCAAGCATAGGACATTCTATCGTGTAGTAACTCGGAAAATACCTAGGCCGTCTCCCCAGGGAAACAAGCAAAAATTTGAATGGTGCTATGATTCAAAAGAAGCAAACTTCTTTGGATTTCAAAGTTGGTGATGATTGGTTAATACTAAGAAATAATATTAAGATAAATCAGCTAATCTTTGGACTTTATCCCATTGTGAAAAGGATTCTTGGCCTCATTTAAAACATAACCAAGATCGTAATCAACCAAGCTTTGACGAAAAATATTTAACCAAGTTTGAACTTTGGAAAATGTGTTTTGATGGTAAAAGCAATTAATTAATGAATTTGCATCATGCTTATTGCAGGGACTCCAAGTATTACTCATGCGAAATTCAATTCTCAAAGGTTAACCGAGGATGTTAGGAAATAACTCATAAGTTCAAAATCAATTACGTCAATCAACAAAATAACACTAAGCATTGATACCCACCTTAGGATAAAAATCACCCACTCAGGGATGAGAATTCATCCTCCCACTATGCCGCAAGTAGACAACTCGGGCATATCGCGTGTTGAATTTAAAGCAAATTTGAATGAGACATCAATTGAGTGGAAATAAATATTAAATCCAATTCTTTTTATCTAAAACAAAAACTAAATATTATTACCAGAGTAAAAATCGGAAGTGCTCTGTATTTGGGCTAGAAGAAAAACCCTAGAAGAAAAAGAGCTAGCAAAAACACTGAAGACCCGATATGCCGAAGATGAGACGTACAAGAAAATCCTCCCCGTCTCGGTTTTTAAGAAGAAATGGAAGGAGGGTGATTCGGCCAATCTCTCGAAGATCCTCCCCTTTCCCCTCTACGTCCATCACCCATTTAGAGAAAATCTCCGAAAAATATCTCCTATGTTTTGGGTAGTTGAAAATTCTAAATAAATTTCCCGTTCCTTGTCGTTTTTACTGATTGTGCCGGTACAAAGATGAGGATGAACTGGTAGAAGAGCTATGTGTTCACGGTGAAGAAGCAAAAGCAAAGATGAACCGATAGAAAGATGTTCTGATTGGACAGAACCTCGATGAACATGTACAAAAGATCAATGAACTGGTATAAGCCCATTCTGTTCAAGGATGAACCGGTACAAGCTATGTTTTACTGCCTGGTGAATCGGTGCAAGTCCTGCTGGTACAATATGGCTTTCTCCGCCTTTTTGCCGCGGCGCCCCTTGTTCGATGTTTGGCTTCTCGAGCTCACTTCCTACGCACCCACAAAGTATCCTGTTGAATCTAAAGTATCATTCTTGCATCTGCTTACCTGCAATCACACAGTTTCCTCATAAAACACAAACTCGACTAAAATAAAACTTATAATGAACGAGCAAAGCTAAAGCGAAAGGTTTCAGACATAAAATTATGCAAAATTGGGTACACAATACACACCCCCCCCCCCCCCCCAACTTCTACTTTGGTAGTCTCTAGCACACAGAAACCACAAAAATAAATTTTAATCACAAAAAACATTTTCGTAGTTGATCTCGCTTGCATTTAGCATATGCCATAAGCCGTTAAACCACAAGGTTACCCCTAGTGGACGGTGATGAAAATCACAAGACTCACCAGCCGTTGATTCGAATCACCTTTCAAATTCGTACCATTTGGGTCCCCGACAATGTTGCCAAAAATGCTTCTCCTTAGGTATGGTCGTGTCTGAAATTGCTTCCCAAGCATAGGACATTCTATCGTGTAGTAACTCGGAAAATACCTAGGCCGTCTCCCCAGGGAAACAAGCAAAAATTTGAATGGTGCTATGATTCAAAAGAAGCAAACTTCTTTGGATTTCAAAGTTGGTGATGATTGGTTAATACTAAGAAATAATATTAAGATAAATCAGCTAATCTTTGGACTTTATCCCATTGTGAAAAGGATTCTTGGCCTCATTTAAAACATAACCAAGATCGTAATCAACCAAGCTTTGACGAAAAATATTTAACCAAGTTTGAACTTTGGAAAATGTGTTTTGATGGTAAAAGCAATTAATGAATGAATTTGCATCATGCTTATTGCAGGGACTCCAAGTATTACTCATGCGAAATTCAATTCTCAAAGGTTAACCGAGGATGTTAGGAAATAACTCATAAGTTCAAAATCAATTACGTCAATCAACAAAATAACACTAAGCATTGATACCCACCTTAGGATAAAAATCACCCACTCAGGGATGAGAATTCATCCTCCCACAATGCCGCAAGTAGACAATTCGGGCATATCGCATGTTGAATTTAAAGCAAATTTGAATGAGACATCAATTGAGTTGAAATAAATATTAAATCCAATTCTTTTTACCTAAAACAAAAACTAAATATTATTACCAGAGTAAAAATCGGAAGTGCTCTGTATTTGGGCTAGAAGAAAAACCCTAGAAGAAAAAGAGCTAGCAAAAACACTGAAGACCCGATATGCCGAAGATGAGACGTACAAGAAAATCCTCCCCGTCTCGGTTTTTAAGAAGAAATGGAAGGAGGGTGATTCGGCCAATCTCTCGAAGATCCTCCCCTTTCCCCTCTACGTCCATCACCCATTTAGAGAAAATCTCCGAAAAATATCTCCTATGTTTTGGGTAGTTGAAAATTCTAAATAAATTTCCCGTTCCTTGTCGTTTTTACTGATTGTGCCGGTACAAAGATGAGGATGAACTGGTAGAAGAGCTATGTGTTCACGGTGAAGAAGCAAAAGCAAAGATGAACCGATAGAAAGATGTTCTGATTGGACAGAACCTCGATGAACATGTACAAAAGATCAATGAACTGGTATAAGCCCATTCTGTTCAAGGATGAACCGGTACAAGCTATGTTTTACTGCCTGGTGAATCGGTGCAAGTCCTGCTGGTACAATATGGCTTTCTCCGCCTTTTTGCCGCGGCGCCCCTTGTTCGATGTTTGGCTTCTCGAGCTCACTTCCTACGCACCCACAAAGTATCCTGTTGAATCTAAAGTATCATTCTTGCATCTGCTTACCTGCAATCACACAGTTTCCTCATAAAACACAAACTCGACTAAAATAAAACTTATAATGAACGAGCAAAGCTAAAGCGAAAGGTTTCAGACATAAAATTATGCAAAATTGGGTACACAACACACACCCCCCCCCCCCAACTTCTACTTTGGTAGTCTCTAGCACACAGAAACCACAAAAATAAATTTTAATCACAAAAAACATTTTCGTAGTTGATCTCGCTTGCATTTAGCATATGCCATAAGCCGTTAAACCACAAGGTTACCCCTAGTGGACGGTGATGAAAATCACAAGACTCACCAGCCGTTGATTCGAATCACCTTTCAAATTCGTACCATTTGGGTCCCCGGCAATGTTGCCAAAAATGCTTCTCCTTAGGTATGGTCGTGTCTGAAATTGCTTCCCAAGCATAGGACATTCTATCGTGTAGTAACTCGGAAAATACCTAGGCCGTCTCCCCAGGGAAACAAGCAAAAATTTGAATGGTGCTATGATTCAAAAGAAGCAAACTTCTTTGGATTTCAAAGTTGGTGATGATTGGTTAATACTAAGAAATAATATTAAGATAAATCAGCTAATCTTTGGACTTTATCCCATTGTGAAAAGGATTCTTGGCCTCATTTAAAACATAACCAAGATCGTAATCAACCAAGCTTTGACGAAAAATATTTAACCAAGTTTGAACTTTGGAAAATGTGTTTTGATGGTAAAAGCAATTAATGAATGAATTTGCATCATGCTTATTGCAGGGACTCCAAGTATTACTCATGCGAAATTCAATTCTCAAAGGTTAACCGAGGATGTTAGGAAATAACTCATAAGTTCAAAATCAATTACGTCAATCAACAAAATAACACTAAGCATTGATACCCACCTTAGGATAAAAATCACCCACTCAGGGATGAGAATTCATCCTCCCACTATGCCGCAAGTAGACAACTCGGGCATATCGCGTGTTGAATTTAAAGCAAATTTGAATGAGACATCAATTGAGTGGAAATAAATATTAAATCCAATTCTTTTTATCTAAAACAAAAACTAAATATTATTACCAGAGTAAAAATCGGAAGTGCTCTGTATTTGGGCTAGAAGAAAAACCCTAGAAGAAAAAGAGCTAGCAAAAACACTGAAGACCCGATATGCCGAAGATGAGACGTACAAGAAAATCCTCCCCGTCTCGGTTTTTAAGAAGAAATGGAAGGAGGGTGATTCGGCCAATCTCTCGAAGATCCTCCCCTTTCCCCTCTACGTCCATCACCCATTTAGAGAAAATCTCCGAAAAATATCTCCTATGTTTTGGGTAGTTGAAAATTCTAAATAAATTTCCCGTTCCTTGTCGTTTTTACTGATTGTGCCGGTACAAAGATGAGGATGAACTGGTAGAAGAGCTATGTGTTCACGGTGAAGAAGCAAAAGCAAAGATGAACCGATAGAAAGATGTTCTGATTGGACAGAACCTCGATGAACATGTACAAAAGATCAATGAACTGGTATAAGCCCATTCTGTTCAAGGATGAACCGGTACAAGCTATGTTTTACTGCCTGGTGAATCGGTGCAAGTCCTGCTGGTACAATATGGCTTTCTCCGCCTTTTTGCCGCGGCGCCCCTTGTTCGATGTTTGGCTTCTCGAGCTCACTTCCTACGCACCCACAAAGTATCCTGTTGAATCTAAAGTATCATTCTTGCATCTGCTTACCTGCAATCACACAGTTTCCTCATAAAACACAAACTCGACTAAAATAAAACTTATAATGAACGAGCAAAGCTAAAGCGAAAGGTTTCAGACATAAAATTATGCAAAATTGGGTACACAATACACACCCCCCCCCCAACTTCTACTTTGGTAGTCTCTAGCACACAGAAACCACAAAAATAAATTTTAATCACAAAAAACATTTTCGTAGTTGATCTCGCTTGCATTTAGCATATGCCATAAGCCGTTAAACCACAAGGTTACCCCTAGTGGACGGTGATGAAAATCACAAGACTCACCAGCCGTTGATTCGAATCACCTTTCAAATTCGTACCATTTGGGTCCCCGGCAATGTTGCCAAAAATGCTTCTCCTTAGGTATGGTCGTGTCTGAAATTGCTTCCCAAGCATAGGACATTCTATCGTGTAGTAACTCGGAAAATACCTAGGCCGTCTCCCCAGGGAAACAAGCAAAAATTTGAATGGTGCTATGATTCAAAAGAAGCAAACTTCTTTGGATTTCAAAGTTGGTGATGATTGGTTAATACTAAGAAATAATATTAAGATAAATCAGCTAATCTTTGGACTTTATCCCATTGTGAAAAGGATTCTTGGCCTCATTTAAAACATAACCAAGATCGTAATCAACCAAGCTTTGACGAAAAATATTTAACCAAGTTTGAACTTTGGAAAATGTGTTTTGATGGTAAAAGCAATTAATGAATGAATTTGCATCATGCTTATTGCAGGGACTCCAAGTATTACTCATGCGAAATTCAATTCTCAAAGGTTAACCGAGGATGTTAGGAAATAACTCATAAGTTCAAAATCAATTACGTCAATCAACAAAATAACACTAAGCATTGATACCCACCTTAGGATAAAAATCACCCACTCAGGGATGAGAATTCATCCTCCCACAATGCCGCAAGTAGACAATTCGGGCATATCGCATGTTGAATTTAAAGCAAATTTGAATGAGACATCAATTGAGTTGAAATAAATATTAAATCCAATTCTTTTTATCTAAAACAAAAACTAAATATTATTACCAGAGTAAAAATCGGAAGTGCTCTGTATTTGGGCTAGAAGAAAAACCCTAGAAGAAAAAGAGCTAGCAAAAACACTGAAGACCCGATATGCCGAAGATGAGACGTACAAGAAAATCCTCCCCGTCTCGGTTTTTAAGAAGAAATGGAAGGAGGGTGATTCGGCCAATCTCTCGAAGATCCTCCCCTTTCCCCTCTACGTCCATCACCCATTTAGAGAAAATCTCCGAAAAATATCTCCTATGTTTTGGGTAGTTGAAAATTCTAAATAAATTCCCCGTTCCTTGTCGTTTTTACTGATTGTGCCGGTACAAAGATGAGGATGAACTGGTAGAAGAGCTATGTGTTCACGGTGAAGAAGTAGAAGCAAAGATGAACCGATATAAAGATGTTCTGATCGGACAGAACCTCGATGAACATGTACAAAAGATCAATGAACTGGTATAAGCCCATTCTGTTCAAGGATGAACCGGTACAAGCTATGTTTTACTGCCTGGTGAATCGGTGCAAGTCCTGCTGGTACAATATGGCTTTCTCTGCCTTTTTGCCGCGGCGCCCCTTGTTCGATGTCTGGATTCTCGAGCTCACTTCCTACGCACCCACAAAGTATCCTGTTGAACATAAAGTATCATTCTTACATCACCTTACCTGCAAACACACAGTTTCCTCATAAAACGCAAACTCGACTAAAACAAAACTTATAATTAACGAGCAAAGCTAAAGTGAAAGGTTTCAGACATAAAATTATGCAAAATTGGGTACACAACACACACCCCCCCCCCAACTTCTACTTTGGTAGTCTCTAGCACACAGAAACCACAAAAATAAATTTTAATCACAAAAAACATTTTCGTAGTTAATCTCGCTTGCATTTAGCATATGCCATAAGCCGTTAAACCACAAGGTTACCCCTAGTGGACGGTGATGAAAATCACAAGACTCACCAGCCGTTGATTCGAATCACCTTTCAAATTCGTACCATTTGGGTCCCCGGCAATGTTGCCAAAAATGCTTCTCCTTAGATATGGTCGTGTCTGAAATTGCTTCCCAAGCATAGGACATTCTATCGTGTAGTAACTCGGAAAATACCTAGGCCGTCTCCCCAGGGAAACAAGCAAAAATTTGAATGGTGATATGATTCAAAAGAAGCAAACTTCTTTGGATTTCAAAGTTGGTGATGATTGGTTAATACTAAGAAATAATATTAAGATAAATCAGCTAATCTTTGGACTTTATCCCATTGTGAAAAGGATTCTTGGCCTCATTTAAAACATAACCAAGATCGTAATCAACCAAGCTTTGACGAAAAATATTTAACCAAGTTTGAACTTTGGAAAATGTGTTTTGATGGTAAAAGCAATTAATGAATGAATTTGCATCATGCTTATTGCAGGGACTCCAAGTATTACTCATGCGAAATTCAATTCTCAAAGGTTAACCGAGGATGTTAGGAAATAACTCATAAGTTCAAAATCAATTACGTCAATCAACAAAATAACACTAAGCATTGATACCCACCTTAGGATAAAAATCACCCACTCAGGGATGAGAATTCATCCTCCCACAATGCCGCAAGTAGACAATTCGGGCATATCGCATGTTGAATTTAAAGCAAATTTGAATGAGACATCAATTGAGTTGAAATAAATATTAAATCCAATTCTTTTTATCTAAAACAAAAACTAAATATTATTACCAGAGTAAAAATCGGAAGTGCTCTGTATTTGGGCTAGAAGAAAAACCCTAGAAGAAAAAGAGCTAGCAAAAACACTGAAGACCCGATATGCCGAAGATGAGACGTACAAGAAAATCCTCCCCGTCTCGGTTTTTAAGAAGAAATGGAAGGAGGGTGATTCGGCCAATCTCTCGAAGATCCTCCCCTTTCCCCTCTACGTCCATCACCCATTTAGAGAAAATCTCCGAAAAATATCTCCTATGTTTTGGGTAGTTGAAAATTCTAAATAAATTCCCCGTTCCTTGTCGTTTTTACTGATTGTGCCGGTACAAAGATGAGGATGAACTGGTAGAAGAGCTATGTGTTCACGGTGAAGAAGTAGAAGCAAAGATGAACCGATATAAAGATGTTCTGATCGGACAGAACCTCGATGAACATGTACAAAAGATCAATGAACTGGTATAAGCCCATTCTGTTCAAGGATGAACCGGTACAAGCTATGTTTTACTGCCTGGTGAATCGGTGCAAGTCCTGCTGGTACAATATGGCTTTCTCTGCCTTTTTGCCGCGGCGCCCCTTGTTCGATGTCTGGATTCTCGAGCTCACTTCCTACGCACCCACAAAGTATCCTGTTGAACATAAAGTATCATTCTTACATCACCTTACCTGCAAACACACAGTTTCCTCATAAAACGCAAACTCGACTAAAACAAAACTTATAATTAACGAGCAAAGCTAAAGTGAAAGGTTTCAGACATAAAATTATGCAAAATTGGGTACACAACACACACCCCCCCCCCCAACTTCTACTTTGGTAGTCTCTAGCACACAGAAACCACAAAAATAAATTTTAATCACAAAAAACATTTTCGTAGTTAATCTCGCTTGCATTTAGCATATGCCATAAGCCGTTAAACCACAAGGTTACCCCTAGTGGACGGTGATGAAAATCACAAGACTCACCAGCCGTTGATTCGAATCACCTTTCAAATTCGTACCATTTGGGTCCCCGGCAATGTTGCCAAAAATGCTTCTCCTTAGATATGGTCGTGTCTGAAATTGCTTCCCAAGCATAGGACATTCTATCGTGTAGTAACTCGGAAAATACCTAGGCCGTCTCCCCAGGGAAACAAGCAAAAATTTGAATGGTGATATGATTCAAAAGAAGCAAACTTCTTTGGATTTCAAAGTTGGTGATGATTGGTTAATACTAAGAAATAATATTAAGATAAATCAGCTAATCTTTGGACTTTATCCCATTGTGAAAAGGATTCTTGGCCTCATTTAAAACATAACCAAGATCGTAATCAACCAAGCTTTGACGAAAAATATTTAACCAAGTTTGAACTTTGGAAAATGTGTTTTGATGGTAAAAGCAATTAATGAATGAATTTGCATCATGCTTATTGCAGGGACTCCAAGTATTACTCATGCGAAATTCAATTCTCAAAGGTTAACCGAGGATGTTAGGAAATAACTCATAAGTTCAAAATCAATTACGTCAATCAACAAAATAACACTAAGCATTGATACCCACCTTAGGATAAAAATCACCCACTCAGGGATGAGAATTCATCCTCCCACAATGCCGCAAGTAGACAATTCGGGCATATCGCATGTTGAATTTAAAGCAAATTTGAATGAGACATCAATTGAGTTGAAATAAATATTAAATCCAATTCTTTTTATCTAAAACAAAAACTAAATATTATTACCAGAGTAAAAATCGGAAGTGCTCTGTATTTGGGCTAGAAGAAAAACCCTAGAAGAAAAAGAGCTAGCAAAAACACTGAAGACCCGATATGCCGAAGATGAGACGTACAAGAAAATCCTCCCCGTCTCGGTTTTTAAGAAGAAATGGAAGGAGGGTGATTCGGCCAATCTCTCGAAGATCCTCCCCTTTCCCCTCTACGTCCATCACCCATTTAGAGAAAATCTCCGAAAAATATCTCCTATGTTTTGGGTAGTTGAAAATTCTAAATAAATTCCCCGTTCCTTGTCGTTTTTACTGATTGTGCCGGTACAAAGATGAGGATGAACTGGTAGAAGAGCTATGTGTTCACGGTGAAGAAGTAGAAGCAAAGATGAACCGATATAAAGATGTTCTGATCGGACAGAACCTCGATGAACATGTACAAAAGATCAATGAACTGGTATAAGCCCATTCTGTTCAAGGATGAACCGGTACAAGCTATGTTTTACTGCCTGGTGAATCGGTGCAAGTCCTGCTGGTACAATATGGCTTTCTCTGCCTTTTTGCCGCGGCGCCCCTTGTTCGATGTCTGGATTCTCGAGCTCACTTCCTACGCACCCACAAAGTATCCTGTTGAACATAAAGTATCATTCTTACATCACCTTACCTGCAAACACACAGTTTCCTCATAAAACGCAAACTCGACTAAAACAAAACTTATAATTAACGAGCAAAGCTAAAGTGAAAGGTTTCAGACATAAAATTATGCAAAATTGGGTACACAACACACACCCCCCCCCCAACTTCTACTTTGGTAGTCTCTAGCACACAGAAACCACAAAAATAAATTTTAATCACAAAAAACATTTTCGTAGTTAATCTCGCTTGCATTTAGCATATGCCATAAGCCGTTAAACCACAAGGTTACCCCTAGTGGACGGTGATGAAAATCACAAGACTCACCAGCCGTTGATTCGAATCACCTTTCAAATTCGTACCATTTGGGTCCCCGGCAATGTTGCCAAAAATGCTTCTCCTTAGATATGGTCGTGTCTGAAATTGCTTCCCAAGCATAGGACATTCTATCGTGTAGTAACTCGGAAAATACCTAGGCCGTCTCCCCAGGGAAACAAGCAAAAATTTGAATGGTGATATGATTCAAAAGAAGCAAACTTCTTTGGATTTCAAAGTTGGTGATGATTGGTTAATACTAAGAAATAATATTAAGATAAATCAGCTAATCTTTGGACTTTATCCCATTGTGAAAAGGATTCTTGGCCTCATTTAAAACATAACCAAGATCGTAATCAACCAAGCTTTGACGAAAAATATTTAACCAAGTTTGAACTTTGGAAAATGTGTTTTGATGGTAAAAGCAATTAATTAATGAATTTGCATCATGCTTATTGCAGGGACTCCAAGTATTACTCATGCGAAATTCAATTCTCAAAGGTTAACCGAGGATGTTAGGAAATAACTCATAAGTTCAAAATCAATTACGTCAATCAACAAAATAACACTAAGCATTGATACCCACCTTAGGATAAAAATCACCCACTCAGGGATGAGAATTCATCCTCCCACTATGCCGCAAGTAGACAACTCGGGCATATCGCGTGTTGAATTTAAAACAAATTTGAATGAGACATCAATTGAGTGGAAATAAATATTAAATCCAATTCTTTTTATCTAAAACAAAAACTAAATATTATTACCAGAGTAAAAATCGGAAGTGCTCTGTATTTGGGCTAGAAGAAAAACCCTAGAAGAAAAAGAGCTAGCAAAAACACTGAAGACCCGATATGCCGAAGATGAGACGTACAAGAAAATCCTCCCCGTCTCGGTTTTTAAGAAGAAATGGAAGGAGGGTGATTCGGCCAATCTCTCGAAGATCCTCCCCTTTCCCCTCTACGTCCATCACCCATTTAGAGAAAATCTCCGAAAAATATCTCCTATGTTTTGGGTAGTTGAAAATTCTAAATAAATTTCCCGTTCCTTGTCGTTTTTACTGATTGTGCCGGTACAAAGATGAGGATGAACTGGTAGAAGAGCTATGTGTTCACGGTGAAGAAGCAAAAGCAAAGATGAACCGATAGAAAGATGTTCTGATTGGACAGAACCTCGATGAACATGTACAAAAGATCAATGAACTGGTATAAGCCCATTCTGTTCAAGGATGAACCGGTACAAGCTATGTTTTACTGCCTGGTGAATCGGTGCAAGTCCTGCTGGTACAATATGGCTTTCTCCGCCTTTTTGCCGCGGCGCCCCTTGTTCGATGTTTGGCTTCTCGAGCTCACTTCCTACGCACCCACAAAGTATCCTGTTGAATCTAAAGTATCATTCTTGCATCTGCTTACCTGCAATCACACAGTTTCCTCATAAAACACAAACTCGACTAAAATAAAACTTATAATGAACGAGCAAAGCTAAAGCGAAAGGTTTCAGACATAAAATTATGCAAAATTGGGTACACAACACACACACCCCCCCCCCCAACTTCTACTTTGGTAGTCTCTAGCACACAGAAACCACAAAAATAAATTTTAAAAACAAAAAACATTTTCGTAGTTGATCTCGCTTGCATTTAGCATATGCCATAAGCCGTTAAACCACAAGGTTACCCCTAGTGGACGGTGATGAAAATCACAAGACTCACCAGCCGTTGATTCGAATCACCTTTCAAATTCGTACCATTTGGGTCCCCGGCAATGTTGCCAAAAATGCTTCTCCTAGGTATGGTCGTGTCTGAAATTGCTTCCCAAGCATAGGACATTCTATCGTGTAGTAACTCGAAAAATACCTAGGCCGTCTCCCCAGGGAAACAAGCAAAAATTTGAATGGTGATATGATTCAAAAGAAGCAAACTTCTTTGGATTTCAAAGTTGGTGATGATTGGTTAATACTAAGGAATAATATGAAGATAAATCAGCTAATCTTTGGACTTTATCCCATTGTGAAAAGGATTCTTGGCCTCATTTAAAACATAACCAAGATCGTAATCAACCAAGCTTTGACGAAAAATATTTAACCAAGTTTGAACTTTGGAAAATGTGTTTTGATGGTAAAAGCAATTAATGAATGAATTTGCATCATGCTTATTGCAGGGACTCCAAGTATTACTCATGCGAAATTCAATTCTCAAAGGTTAACCGAGGATGTTAGGAAATAACTCATAAGTTCAAAATCAATTACGTCAATCAACAAAATAACACTAAGCATTGATACCCACCTTAGGATAAAAATCACCCACTCAGGGATGAGAATTCATCCTCCCACAATGCCGCAAGTAGACAATTCGGGCATATCGCATGTTGAATTTAAAGCAAATTTGAATGAGACATCAATTGAGTTGAAATAAATATTAAATCCAATTCTTTTTATCTAAAGCAAAAACTAAATATTATTACCAGAGTAAAAATCGGAAGTGCTCTGTATTTGGGCTAGAAGAAAAACCCTAGAAGAAAAAGAGCTAGCAAAAACACTGAAGACCCGATATGCCGAAGATGAGACGTACAAGAAAATCCTCCCCGTCTCGGTTTTTAAGAAGAAATGGAAGGAGGGTGATTCGGCCAATCTCTCGAAGATCCTCCCCTTTCCCCTCTACGTCCATCACCCATTTAGAGAAAATCTCCGAAAAATATCTCCTATGTTTTGGGTAGTTGAAAATTCTAAATAAATTTCCCGTTCCTTGTCGTTTTTACTGATTGTGCCGGTACAAAGATGAGGATGAACTGGTAGAAGAGCTATGTGTTCACGGTGAAGAAGCAAAAGCAAAGATGAACCGATAGAAAGATGTTCTGATTGGACAGAACCTCGATGAACATGTACAAAAGATCAATGAACTGGTATAAGCCCATTCTGTTCAAGGATGAACCGGTACAAGCTATGTTTTACTGCCTGGTGAATCGGTGCAAGTCCTGCTGGTACAATATGGCTTTCTCCGCCTTTTTGCCGCGGCGCCCCTTGTTCGATGTTTGGCTTCTCGAGCTCACTTCCTACGCACCCACAAAGTATCCTGTTGAATCTAAAGTATCATTCTTGCATCTGCTTACCTGCAATCACACAGTTTCCTCATAAAACACAAACTCGACTAAAATAAAACTTATAATGAACGAGCAAAGCTAAAGCGAAAGGTTTCAGACATAAAATTATGCAAAATTGGGTACACAACACACACCCCCCCCCCCCAACTTCTACTTTGGTAGTCTCTAGCACACAGAAACCACAAAAATAAATTTTAATCACAAAAAACATTTTCGTAGTTGATCTCGCTTGCATTTAGCATATGCCATAAGCCGTTAAACCACAAGGTTACCCCTAGTGGACGGTGATGAAAATCACAAGACTCACCAGCCGTTGATTCGAATCACCTTTCAAATTCGTACCATTTGGGTCCCCGGCAATGTTGCCAAAAATGCTTCTCCTTAGGTATGGTCGTGTTTGAAATTGCTTCCCAAGCATAGGACATTCTATCGTGTAGTAACTCGGAAAATACCTATGCCGTCTCCCCAGGGAAACAAGCAAAAATTTGAATGGTGCTATGATTCAAAAGAAGCAAACTTCTTTGGATTTCAAAGTTGGTGATGATTGGTTAATACTAAGAAATAATATTAAGATAAATCAGCTAATCTTTGGACTTTATCCCATTGTGAAAAGGATTCTTGGCCTCATTTAAAACATAACCAAGATCGTAATCAACCAAGCTTTGACGAAAAATATTTAACCAAGTTTGAACTTTGGAAAATGTGTTTTGATGGTAAAAGCAATTAATGAATGAATTTGCATCATGCTTATTGCAGGGACTCCAAGTATTACTCATGCGAAATTCAATTCTCAAAGGTTAACCGAGGATGTTAGGAAATAACTCATAAGTTCAAAATCAATTACGTCAATCAACAAAATAACACTAAGCATTGATACCCACCTTAGGATAAAAATCACCCACTCAGGGATGAGAATTCATCCTCCCACAATGCCGCAAGTAGACAATTCGGGCATATCGCATGTTGAATTTAAAGCAAATTTGAATGAGACATCAATTGAGTTGAAATAAATATTAAATCCAATTCTTTTTATCTAAAACAAAAACTAAATATTATTACCAGAGTAAAAATCGGAAGTGCTCTGTATTTGGGCTAGAAGAAAAACCCTAGAAGAAAAAGAGCTAGCAAAAACACTGAAGACCCGATATGCCGAAGATGAGACGTACAAGAAAATCCTCCCCGTCTCGGTTTTTAAGAAGAAATGGAAGGAGGGTGATTCGGCCAATCTCTCGAAGATCCTCCCCTTTCCCCTCTACGTCCATCACCCATTTAGAGAAAATCTCCGAAAAATATCTCCTATGTTTTGGGTAGTTGAAAATTCTAAATAAATTCCCCGTTCCTTGTCGTTTTTACTGATTGTGCCGGTACAAAGATGAGGATGAACTGGTAGAAGAGCTATGTGTTCACGGTGAAGAAGTAGAAGCTAAGATGAACCGATATAAAGATGTTCTGATCGGACAGAACCTCGATGAACATGTACAAAAGATCAATGAACTGGTATAAGCCCATTCTGTTCAAGGATGAACCGGTACAAGCTATGTTTTTCTGCCTGGTGAATCGGTGCAAGTCCTGCTGGTACAATATGGCTTTCTCTGCCTTTTTGCCGCGGCGCCACTTGTTCGATGTCTGGATTCTCGAGCTCACTTCCTACGCACCCACAAAGTATCCTGTTGAACATAAAGTATCATTCTTACATCACCTTACCTGCAAACACACAGTTTCCTCATAAAACGCAAACTCGACTAAAACAAAACTTATAATTAACGAGCAAAGCTAAAGTGAAAGGTTTCAGACATAAAATTATGCAAAATTGGGTACACAACACACACCCCCCCCAACTTCTACTTTGGTAGTCTCTAGCACACAGAAACCACAAAAATAAATTTTAATCACAAAAAACATTTTCGTAGTTGATCTCGCTTGCATTTAGCATATGCCATAAGCCGTTAAACCACAAGGTTACCCCTAGTGGACGGTGATGAAAATCACAAGACTCACCAGCCGTTGATTCGAATCACCTTTCAAATTCGTACCATTTGGGTCCCCGGCAATGTTGCCAAAAATGCTTCTCCTTAGATATGGTCGTGTCTGAAATTGCTTCCCAAGCATAGGACATTCTATCGTGTAGTAACTCGGAAAATACCTAGGCCGTCTCCCCAGGGAAACAAGCAAAAATTTGAATGGTGCTATGATTCAAAAGAAGCAAACTTCTTTGGATTTCAAAGTTGGTGATGATTGGTTAATACTAAGAAATAATATTAAGATAAATCAGCTAATCTTTGGACTTTATCCCATTGTGAAAAGGATTCTTGGCCTCATTTAAAACATAACCAAGATCGTAATCAACCAAGCTTTGACGAAAAATATTTAACCAAGTTTGAACTTTGGAAAATGTGTTTTGATGGTAAAAGCAATTAATGAATGAATTTGCATCATGCTTATTGCAGGGACTCCAAGTATTACTCATGCGAAATTCAATTCTCAAAGGTTAACCGAGGATGTTAGGAAATAACTCATAAGTTCAAAATCAATTACGTCAATCAACAAAATAACACTAAGCATTGATACCCACCTTAGGATAAAAATCACCCACTCAGGGATGAGAATTCATCCTCCCACTATGCCGCAAGTAGACAACTCGGGCATATCGCGTGTTGAATTTAAAGCAAATTTGAATGAGACATCAATTGAGTGGAAATAAATATTAAATCCAATTCTTTTTATCTAAAACAAAAACTAAATATTATTACCAGAGTAAAAATCGGAAGTGCTCTGTATTTGGGCTAGAAGAAAAACCCTAGAAGAAAAAGAGCTAGCAAAAACACTGAAGACCCGATATGCCGAAGATGAGACGTACAAGAAAATCCTCCCCGTCTCGGTTTTTAAGAAGAAATGGAAGGAGGGTGATTCGGCCAATCTCTCGAAGATCCTCCCCTTTCCCCTCTACGTCCATCACCCATTTAGAGAAAATCTCCGAAAAATATCTCCTATGTTTTGGGTAGTTGAAAATTCTAAATAAATTTCCCGTTCCTTGTCGTTTTTACTGATTGTGCCGGTACAAAGATGAGGATGAACTGGTAGAAGAGCTATGTGTTCACGGTGAAGAAGCAAAAGCAAAGATGAACCGATAGAAAGATGTTCTGATTGGACAGAACCTCGATGAACATGTACAAAAGATCAATGAACTGGTATAAGCCCATTCTGTTCAAGGATGAACCGGTACAAGCTATGTTTTACTGCCTGGTGAATCGGTGCAAGTCCTGCTGGTACAATATGGCTTTCTCCGCCTTTTTGCCGCGGCGCCCCTTGTTCGATGTTTGGCTTCTCGAGCTCACTTCCTACGCACCCACAAAGTATCCTGTTGAATCTAAAGTATCATTCTTGCATCTGCTTACCTGCAATCACACAGTTTCCTCATAAAACACAAACTCGACTAAAATAAAACTTATAATGAACGAGCAAAGCTAAAGCGAAAGGTTTCAGACATAAAATTATGCAAAATTGGGTACACAACACACACCCCCCCCCCCCCAACTACTACTTTGGTAGTCTCTAGCACACAGAAACCACAAAAATAAATTTTAATCACAAAAAACATTTTCGTAGTTGATCTCGCTTGCATTTAGCATATGCCATAAGCCGTTAAACCACAAGGTTACCCCTAGTGGACGGTGATGAAAATCACAAGACTCACCAGCCGTTGATTCGAATCACCTTTCAAATTCGTACCATTTGGGTCCCCGGCAATGTTGCCAAAAATGCTTCTCCTTAGGTATGGTCGTGTTTGAAATTGCTTCCCAAGCATAGGACATTCTATCGTGTAGTAACTCGGAAAATACCTATGCCGTCTCCCCAGGGAAACAAGCAAAAATTTGAATGGTGCTATGATTCAAAAGAAGCAAACTTCTTTGGATTTCAAAGTTGGTGATGATTGGTTAATACTAAGAAATAATATTAAGATAAATCAGCTAATCTTTGGACTTTATCCCATTGTGAAAAGGATTCTTGGCCTCATTTAAAACATAACCAAGATCGTAATCAACCAAGCTTTGACGAAAAATATTTAACCAAGTTTGAACTTTGGAAAATGTGTTTTGATGGTAAAAGCAATTAATGAATGAATTTGCATCATGCTTATTGCAGGGACTCCAAGTATTACTCATGCGAAATTCAATTCTCAAAGGTTAACCGAGGATGTTAGGAAATAACTCATAAGTTCAAAATCAATTACGTCAATCAACAAAATAACACTAAGCATTGATACCCACCTTAGGATAAAAATCACCCACTCAGGGATGAGAATTCATCCTCCCACAATGCCGCAAGTAGACAATTCGGGCATATCGCATGTTGAATTTAAAGCAAATTTGAATGAGACATCAATTGAGTTGAAATAAATATTAAATCCAATTCTTTTTATCTAAAACAAAAACTAAATATTATTACCAGAGTAAAAATCGGAAGTGCTCTGTATTTGGGCTAGAAGAAAAACCCTAGAAGAAAAAGAGCTAGCAAAAACACTGAAGACCCGATATGCCGAAGATGAGACGTACAAGAAAATCCTCCCCGTCTCGGTTTTTAAGAAGAAATGGAAGGAGGGTGATTCGGCCAATCTCTCGAAGATCCTCCCCTTTCCCCTCTACGTCCATCACCCATTTAGAGAAAATCTCCGAAAAATATCTCCTATGTTTTGGGTAGTTGAAAATTCTAAATAAATTCCCCGTTCCTTGTCGTTTTTACTGATTGTGCCGGTACAAAGATGAGGATGAACTGGTAGAAGAGCTATGTGTTCACGGTGAAGAAGTAGAAGCTAAGATGAACCGATATAAAGATGTTCTGATCGGACAGAACCTCGATGAACATGTACAAAAGATCAATGAACTGGTATAAGCCCATTCTGTTCAAGGATGAACCGGTACAAGCTATGTTTTTCTGCCTGGTGAATCGGTGCAAGTCCTGCTGGTACAATATGGCTTTCTCTGCCTTTTTGCCGCGGCGCCACTTGTTCGATGTCTGGATTCTCGAGCTCACTTCCTACGCACCCACAAAGTATCCTGTTGAACATAAAGTATCATTCTTACATCACCTTACCTGCAAACACACAGTTTCCTCATAAAACGCAAACTCGACTAAAACAAAACTTATAATTAACGAGCAAAGCTAAAGTGAAAGGTTTCAGACATAAAATTATGCAAAATTGGGTACACAACACACACCCCCCCCAACTTCTACTTTGGTAGTCTCTAGCACACAGAAACCACAAAAATAAATTTTAATCACAAAAAACATTTTCGTAGTTGATCTCGCTTGCATTTAGCATATGCCATAAGCCGTTAAACCACAAGGTTACCCCTAGTGGACGGTGATGAAAATCACAAGACTCACCAGCCGTTGATTCGAATCACCTTTCAAATTCGTACCATTTGGGTCCCCGGCAATGTTGCCAAAAATGCTTCTCCTTAGATATGGTCGTGTCTGAAATTGCTTCCCAAGCATAGGACATTCTATCGTGTAGTAACTCGGAAAATACCTAGGCCGTCTCCCCAGGGAAACAAGCAAAAATTTGAATGGTGCTATGATTCAAAAGAAGCAAACTTCTTTGGATTTCAAAGTTGGTGATGATTGGTTAATACTAAGAAATAATATTAAGATAAATCAGCTAATCTTTGGACTTTATCCCATTGTGAAAAGGATTCTTGGCCTCATTTAAAACATAACCAAGATCGTAATCAACCAAGCTTTGACGAAAAATATTTAACCAAGTTTGAACTTTGGAAAATGTGTTTTGATGGTAAAAGCAATTAATGAATGAATTTGCATCATGCTTATTGCAGGGACTCCAAGTATTACTCATGCGAAATTCAATTCTCAAAGGTTAACCGAGGATGTTAGGAAATAACTCATAAGTTCAAAATCAATTACGTCAATCAACAAAATAACACTAAGCATTGATACCCACCTTAGGATAAAAATCACCCACTCAGGGATGAGAATTCATCCTCCCACTATGCCGCAAGTAGACAACTCGGGCATATCGCGTGTTGAATTTAAAGCAAATTTGAATGAGACATCAATTGAGTGGAAATAAATATTAAATCCAATTCTTTTTATCTAAAACAAAAACTAAATATTATTACCAGAGTAAAAATCGGAAGTGCTCTGTATTTGGGCTAGAAGAAAAACCCTAGAAGAAAAAGAGCTAGCAAAAACACTGAAGACCCGATATGCCGAAGATGAGACGTACAAGAAAATCCTCCCCGTCTCGGTTTTTAAGAAGAAATGGAAGGAGGGTGATTCGGCCAATCTCTCGAAGATCCTCCCCTTTCCCCTCTACGTCCATCACCCATTTAGAGAAAATCTCCGAAAAATATCTCCTATGTTTTGGGTAGTTGAAAATTCTAAATAAATTTCCCGTTCCTTGTCGTTTTTACTGATTGTGCCGGTACAAAGATGAGGATGAACTGGTAGAAGAGCTATGTGTTCACGGTGAAGAAGCAAAAGCAAAGATGAACCGATAGAAAGATGTTCTGATTGGACAGAACCTCGATGAACATGTACAAAAGATCAATGAACTGGTATAAGCCCATTCTGTTCAAGGATGAACCGGTACAAGCTATGTTTTACTGCCTGGTGAATCGGTGCAAGTCCTGCTGGTACAATATGGCTTTCTCCGCCTTTTTGCCGCGGCGCCCCTTGTTCGATGTTTGGCTTCTCGAGCTCACTTCCTACGCACCCACAAAGTATCCTGTTGAATCTAAAGTATCATTCTTGCATCTGCTTACCTGCAATCACACAGTTTCCTCATAAAACACAAACTCGACTAAAATAAAACTTATAATGAACGAGCAAAGCTAAAGCGAAAGGTTTCAGACATAAAATTATGCAAAATTGGGTACACAACACACACCCCCCCCCCCCAACTACTACTTTGGTAGTCTCTAGCACACAGAAACCACAAAAATAAATTTTAATCACAAAAAACATTTTCGTAGTTGATCTCGCTTGCATTTAGCATATGCCATAAGCCGTTAAACCACAAGGTTACCCCTAGTGGACGGTGATGAAAATCACAAGACTCACCAGCCGTTGATTCGAATCACCTTTCAAATTCGTACCATTTGGGTCCCCGGCAATGTTGCCAAAAATGCTTCTCCTTAGGTATGGTCGTGTTTGAAATTGCTTCCCAAGCATAGGACATTCTATCGTGTAGTAACTCGGAAAATACCTAGGCCGTCTCCCCAGGGAAACAAGCAAAAATTTGAATGGTGATATGATTCAAAAGAAGCAAACTTCTTTGGATTTCAAAGTTGGTGATGATTGGTTAATACTAAGAAATAATATTAAGATAAATCAGCTAATCTTTGGACTTTATCCCATTGTGAAAAGGATTCTTGGCCTCATTTAAAACATAACCAAGATCGTAATCAACCAAGCTTTGACGAAAAATATTTAACCAAGTTTGAACTTTGGAAAATGTGTTTTGATGGTAAAAGCAATTAATGAATGAATTTGCATCATGCTTATTGCAGGGACTCCAAGTATTACTCATGCGAAATTCAATTCTCAAAGGTTAACCGAGGATGTTAGGAAATAACTCATAAGTTCAAAATCAATTACGTCAATCAACAAAATAACACTAAGCATTGATACCCACCTTAGGATAAAAATCACCCACTCAGGGATGAGAATTCATCCTCCCACTATGCCGCAAGTAGACAACTCGGGCATATCGCGTGTTGAATTTAAAGCAAATTTGAATGAGACATCAATTGAGTGGAAATAAATATTAAATCCAATTCTTTTTATCTAAAACAAAAACTAAATATTATTACCAGAGTAAAAATCGGAAGTGCTCTGTATTTGGGCTAGAAGAAAAACCCTAGAAGAAAAAGAGCTAGCAAAAACACTGAAGACCCGATATGCCGAAGATGAGACGTACAAGAAAATCCTCCCCGTCTCGGTTTTTAAGAAGAAATGGAAGGAGGGTGATTCGGCCAATCTCTCGAAGATCCTCCCCTTTCCCCTCTACGTCCATCACCCATTTAGAGAAAATCTCCGAAAAATATCTCCTATGTTTTGGGTAGTTGAAAATTCTAAATAAATTTCCCGTTCCTTGTCGTTTTTACTGATTGTGCCGGTACAAAGATGAGGATGAACTGGTAGAAGAGCTATGTGTTCACGGTGAAGAAGCAAAAGCAAAGATGAACCGATAGAAAGATGTTCTGATTGGACAGAACCTCGATGAACATGTACAAAAGATCAATGAACTGGTATAAGCCCATTCTGTTCAAGGATGAACCGGTACAAGCTATGTTTTACTGCCTGGTGAATCGGTGCAAGTCCTGCTGGTACAATATGGCTTTCTCCGCCTTTTTGCCGCGCGCCCCTTGTTCGATGTTTGGCTTCTCGAGCTCACTTCCTACGCACCCACAAAGTATCCTGTTGAATCTAAAGTATCATTCTTACATCACCTTACCTGCAAACACACAGTTTCCTCATAAAACGCAAACTCGACTAAAACAAAACTTATAATTAACGAGCAAAGCTAAAGTGAAAGGTTTCAGACATAAAATTATGCAAAATTGGGTACACAACACACACCCCCCCCCCCAACTTCTACTTTGGTAGTCTCTAGCACACAGAAACCACAAAAATAAATTTTAATCACAAAAAACATTTTCGTAGTTGATCTCGCTTGCATTTAGCATATGTCATAAGCCGTTAAACCACAAGGTTACCCCTAGTGGACGGTGATGAAAATCACAAGACTCACCAGCCGTTGATTCGAATCACCTTTCAAATTCGTACCATTTGGGTCCCCGGCAATGTTGCCAAAAATGCTTCTCCTTAGATATGGTCGTGTCTGAAATTGCTTCCCAAGCATAGGACATTCTATCGTGTAGTAACTCGGAAAATACCTAGGCCGTCTCCCCAGGGAAACAAGCAAAAATTTGAATGGTGATATGATTCAAAAGAAGCAAACTTCTTTGGATTTCAAAGTTGGTGATGATTGGTTAATACTAAGAAATAATATTAAGATAAATCAGCTAATCTTTGGACTTTATCCCATTGTGAAAAGGATTCTTGGCCTCATTTAAAACATAACCAAGATCGTAATCAACCAAGCTTTGACGAAAAATATTTAACCAAGTTTGAACTTTGGAAAATGTGTTTTGATGGTAAAAGCAATTAATGAATGAATTTGCATCATGCTTATTGCAGGGACTCCAAGTATTACTCATGCGAAATTCAATTCTCAAAGGTTAACCGAGGATGTTAGGAAATAACTCATAAGTTCAAAATCAATTACGTCAATCAACAAAATAACACTAAGCATTGATACCCACCTTAGGATAAAAATCACCCACTCAGGGATGAGAATTCATCCTCCCACTATGCCGCAAGTAGACAACTCGGGCATATCGCGTGTTGAATTTAAAGCAAATTTGAATGAGACATCAATTGAGTGGAAATAAATATTAAATCCAATTCTTTTTATCTAAAACAAAAACTAAATATTATTACCAGAGTAAAAATCGGAAGTGCTCTGTATTTGGGCTAGAAGAAAAACCCTAGAAGAAAAAGAGCTAGCAAAAACACTGAAGACCCGATATGCCGAAGATGAGACGTACAAGAAAATCCTCCCCGTCTCGGTTTTTAAGAAGAAATGGAAGGAGGGTGATTCGGCCAATCTCTCGAAGATCCTCCCCTTTCCCCTCTACGTCCATCACCCATTTAGAGAAAATCTCCGAAAAATATCTCCTATGTTTTGGGTAGTTGAAAATTCTAAATAAATTTCCCGTTCCTTGTCGTTTTTACTGATTGTGCCGGTACAAAGATGAGGATGAACTGGTAGAAGAGCTATGTGTTCACGGTGAAGAAGCAAAAGCAAAGATGAACCGATAGAAAGATGTTCTGATTGGACAGAACCTCGATGAACATGTACAAAAGATCAATGAACTGGTATAAGCCCATTCTGTTCAAGGATGAACCGGTACAAGCTATGTTTTACTGCCTGGTGAATCGGTGCAAGTCCTGCTGGTACAATATGGCTTTCTCCGCCTTTTTGCCGCGGCGCCCCTTGTTCGATGTTTGGCTTCTCGAGCTCACTTCCTACGCACCCACAAAGTATCCTGTTGAATCTAAAGTATCATTCTTGCATCTGCTTACCTGCAATCACACAGTTTCCTCATAAAACACAAACTCGACTAAAATAAAACTTATAATGAACGAGCAAAGCTAAAGCGAAAGGTTTCAGACATAAAATTATGCAAAATTGGGTACACAACACACACCCCCCCCCCCCCAACTTCTACTTTGGTAGTCTCTAGCACACAGAAACCACAAAAATAAATTTTAAAAACAAAAAACATTTTCGTAGTTGATCTCGCTTGCATTTAGCATATGCCATAAGCCGTTAAACCACAAGGTTACCCCTAGTGGACGGTGATGAAAATCACAAGACTCACCAGCCGTTGATTCGAATCACCTTTCAAATTCGTACCATTTGGGTCCCCGGCAATGTTGCCAAAAATGCTTCTCCTTAGGTATGGTCGTGTCTGAAATTGCTTCCCAAGCATAGGACATTCTATGGTGTAGTAACTCGGAAAATACCTAGGCCGTCTCCCCAGGGAAACAAGCAAAAATTTGAATGGTGATATGATTCAAAAGAAGCAAACTTCTTTGGATTTCAAAGTTGGTGATGATTGGTTAATACTAAGGAATAATATGAAGATAAATCAGCTAATCTTTGGACTTTATCCCATTGTGAAAAGGATTCTTGGCCTCATTTAAAACATAACCAAGATCGTAATCAACCAAGCTTTGACGAAAAATATTTAACCAAGTTTGAACTTTGGAAAATGTGTTTTGATGGTAAAAGCAATTAATGAATGAATTTGCATCATGCTTATTGCAGGGACTCCAAGTATTACTCATGCGAAATTCAATTCTCAAAGGTTAACCGAGGATGTTAGGAAATAACTCATAAGTTCAAAATCAATTACGTCAATCAACAAAATAACACTAAGCATTGATACCCACCTTAGGATAAAAATCACCCACTCAGGGATGAGAATTCATCCTCCCACTATGCCGCAAGTAGACAACTCGGGCATATCGCGTGTTGAATTTAAAGCAAATTTGAATGAGACATCAATTGAGTTGAAATAAATATTAAATCCAATTCTTTTTATCTAAAACAAAAACTAAATATTATTACCAGAGTAAAAATCGGAAGTGCTCTGTATTTGGGCTAGAGGAAAAACCCTAGAAGAAAAAGAGCTAGCAAAAACACTGAAGACCCGATATGCCGAAGATGAGACGTACAAGAAAATCCTCCCCGTCTCGGTTTTTAAGAAGAAATGGAAGGAGGGTGATTCGGCCAATCTCTCGAAGATCCTCCCCTTTCCCCTCTACGTCCATCACCCATTTAGAGAAAATCTCCGAAAAATATCTCCTATGTTTTGGGTAGTTGAAAATTCTAAATAAATTCCCCGTTCCTTGTCGTTTTTACTGATTGTGCCGGTACAAAGATGAGGATGAACTGGTAGAAGAGCTATGTGTTCACGGTGAAGAAGTAGAAGCAAAGATGAACCGATAGAAAGATGTTCTGATCGGACAGAACCTCGATGAACATGTACAAAAGATCAATGAACTGGTATAAGCCCATTCTGTTCAAGGATGAACCGGTACAAGCTATGTTTTACTGCCTGGTGAATCGGTGCAAGTCCTGCTGGTACAATATGGCTTTCTCTGCCTTTTTGCCGCGGCGCCCCTTGTTCGATGTCTGGATTCTCGAGCTCACTTCCTACGCACCCACAAAGTATCCTGTT
Organism: Ilex aquifolium; assembly: GCA_951799425.1. Taxonomy (NCBI): domain Eukaryota; kingdom Viridiplantae; phylum Streptophyta; class Magnoliopsida; order Aquifoliales; family Aquifoliaceae; genus Ilex; species Ilex aquifolium. Next base: position 25,404,572 of record OX637400.1, read on the forward strand.
GAACATAAAGTATCATTCTTACATCACCTTACCTGCAAACACACAGTTTCCTCATAAAACGCAAACTCGACTAAAACAAAACTTATAATTAACGAGCAAAGCTAAAGTGAAAGGTTTCAGACATAAAATTATGCAAAATTGGGTACACAACACACACCCCCCCCCAACTTCTACTTTGGTAGTCTCTAGCACACAGAAACCACAAAAATAAATTTTAATCACAAAAAACATTTTCGTAGTTGATCTCGCTTGCATTTAGCATATGCCATAAGCCGTTAAACCACAAGGTTACCCCTAGTGGACGGTGATGAAAATCACAAGACTCACCAGCCGTTGATTCGAATCACCTTTCAAATTCGTACCATTTGGGTCCCCGGCAATGTTGCCAAAAATGCTTCTCCTTAGATATGGTCGTGTCTGAAATTGCTTCCCAAGCATAGGACATTCTATCGTGTAGTAACTCGGAAAATACCTAGGCCGTCTCCCCAGGGAAACAAGCAAAAATTTGAATGGTGATATGATTCAAAAGAAGCAAACTTCTTTGGATTTCAAAGTTGGTGATGATTGGTTAATACTAAGAAATAATATTAAGATAAATCAGCTAATCTTTGGACTTTATCCCATTGTGAAAAGGATTCTTGGCCTCATTTAAAACATAACCAAGATCGTAATCAACCAAGCTTTGACGAAAAATATTTAACCAAGTTTGAACTTTGGAAAATGTGTTTTGATGGTAAAAGCAATTAATGAATGAATTTGCATCATGCTTATTGCAGGGACTCCAAGTATTACTCATGCGAAATTCAATTCTCAAAGGTTAACCGAGGATGTTAGGAAATAACTCATAAGTTCAAAATCAATTACGTCAATCAACAAAATAACACTAAGCATTGATACCCACCTTAGGATAAAAATCACCCACTCAGGGATGAGAATTCATCCTCCCACTATGCCGCAAGTAGACAACTCGGGCATATCGCGTGTTGAATTTAAAGCAAATTTGAATGAGACATCAATTGAGTGGAAATAAATATTAAATCCAATTCTTTTTATCTAAAACAAAAACTAAATATTATTACCAGAGTAAAAATCGGAAGTGCTCTGTATTTGGGCTAGAAGAAAAACCCTAGAAGAAAAAGAGCTAGCAAAAACACTGAAGACCCGATATGCCGAAGATGAGACGTACAAGAAAATCCTCCCCGTCTCGGTTTTTAAGAAGAAATGGAAGGAGGGTGATTCGGCCAATCTCTCGAAGATCCTCCCCTTTCCCCTCTACGTCCATCACCCATTTAGAGAAAATCTCCGAAAAATATCTCCTATGTTTTGGGTAGTTGAAAATTCTAAATAAATTTCCCGTTCCTTGTCGTTTTTACTGATTGTGCCGGTACAAAGATGAGGATGAACTGGTAGAAGAGCTATGTGTTCACGGTGAAGAAGCAAAAGCAAAGATGAACCGATAGAAAGATGTTCTGATTGGACAGAACCTCGATGAACATGTACAAAAGATCAATGAACTGGTATAAGCCCATTCTGTTCAAGGATGAACCGGTACAAGCTATGTTTTACTGCCTGGTGAATCGGTGCAAGTCCTGCTGGTACAATATGGCTTTCTCCGCCTTTTTGCCGCGGCGCCCCTTGTTCGATGTTTGGCTTCTCGAGCTCACTTCCTACGCACCCACAAAGTATCCTGTTGAATCTAAAGTATCATTCTTGCATCTGCTTACCTGCAATCACACAGTTTCCTCATAAAACACAAACTCGACTAAAATAAAACTTATAATGAACGAGCAAAGCTAAAGCGAAAGGTTTCAGACATAAAATTATGCAAAATTGGGTACACAACACACACACCCCCCCCCCCAACTTCTACTTTGGTAGTCTCTAGCACACAGAAACCACAAAAATAAATTTTAAAAACAAAAAACATTTTCGTAGTTGATCTCGCTTGCATTTAGCATATGCCATAAGCCGTTAAACCACAAGGTTACCCCTAGTGGACGGTGATGAAAATCACAAGACTCACCAGCCGTTGATTCGAATCACCTTTCAAATTCGTACCATTTGGGTCCCCGGCAATGTTGCCAAAAATGCTTCTCCTTAGGTATGGTCGTGTCTGAAATTGCTTCCCAAGCATAGGACATTCTATCGTGTAGTAACTCGGAAAATACCTAGGCCGTCTCCCCAGGGAAACAAGCAAAAATTTGAATGGTGATATGATTCAAAAGAAGCAAACTTCTTTGGATTTCAAAGTTGGTGATGATTGGTTAATACTAAGGAATAATATGAAGATAAATCAGCTAATCTTTGGACTTTATCCCATTGTGAAAAGGATTCTTGGCCTCATTTAAAACATAACCAAGATCGTAATCAACCAAGCTTTGACGAAAAATATTTAACCAAGTTTGAACTTTGGAAAATGTGTTTTGATGGTAAAAGCAATTAATGAATGAATTTGCATCATGCTTATTGCAGGGACTCCAAGTATTACTCATGCGAAATTCAATTCTCAAAGGTTAACCGAGGATGTTAGGAAATAACTCATAAGTTCAAAATCAATTACGTCAATCAACAAAATAACACTAAGCATTGATACCCACCTTAGGATAAAAATCACCCACTCAGGGATGAGAATTCATCCTCCCACTATGCCGCAAGTAGACAACTCGGGCATATCGCGTGTTGAATTTAAAGCAAATTTGAATGAGACATCAATTGAGTTGAAATAAATATTAAATCCAATTCTTTTTATCTAAAACAAAAACTAAATATTATTACCAGAGTAAAAATCGGAAGTGCTCTGTATTTGGGCTAGAAGAAAAACCCTAGAAGAAAAAGAGCTAGCAAAAACACTGAAGACCCGATATGCCGAAGATGAGACGTACAAGAAAATCCTCCCCGTCTCGATTTTTAAGAAGAAATGGAAGGAGGGTGATTCGGCCAATCTCTCGAAGATCCTCCCCTTTCCCCTCTACGTCCATCACCCATTTAGAGAAAATCTCCGAAAAATATCTCCTATGTTTTGGTTAGTTGAAAATTCTAAATAAATTCCCCGTTCCTTGTCGTTTTTACTGATTGTGCCGGTACAAAGATGAGGATGAACTGGTAGAAGAGCTATGTGTTCACGGTGAAGAAGTAGAAGCAAAGATGAACCGATAGAAAGATGTTCTGATCGGACAGAACCTCGATGAACATGTACAAAAGATCAATGAACTGGTATAAGCCCATTCTGTTCAAGGATGAACCGGTACAAGCTATGTTTTACTGCCTGGTGAATCGGTGCAAGTCCTGCTGGTACAATATGGCTTTCTCTGCCTTTTTGCCGCGGCGCCCCTTGTTCGATGTCTGGCTTCTCGAGCTCACTTCCTACGCACCCACAAAGTATCCTGTTGAATATAAAGTATCATTCTTACATCACCTTAACGGTGATGAAAATCACAAGACTCACCAGCCGTTGATTCGAATCACCTTTCAAATTCGTACCATTTGGGTCCCCGGCAATATTGCCAAAAATGCTTCTCCTTAGATATGGTCGTGTCTGAAATTGCTTCCCAAGCATAGGACATTCTATCGTGTAGTAACTCGGAAAATACCTAGGCCGTCTCCCCAGGGAAACAAGCAAAAATTTGAATGGTGATATGATTCAAAAGAAGCAAACTTCTTTGGATTTCAAAGTTGGTGATGATTGGTTAATACTAAGGAATAATATGAAGATAAATCAGCTAATCTTTGGACTTTATCCCATTGTGAAAAGGATTCTTGGCCTCATTTAAAACATAACCAAGATCGTAATCAACCAAGCTTTGACGAAAAATATTTAACCAAGTTTGAACTTTGGAAAATGTGTTTTGATGGTAAAAGCAATTAATGAATGAATTTGCATCATGCTTATTGCAGGGACTCCAAGTATTACTCATGCGAAATTCAATTCTCAAAGGTTAACCGAGGATGTTAGGAAATAACTCATAAGTTCAAAATCAATTACGTCAATCAACAAAATAACACTAAGCATTGATACCCACCTTAGGATAAAAATCACCCACTCAGGGATGAGAATTCATCCTCCCACTATGCCGCAAGTAGACAACTCGGGCATATCGCGTGTTGAATTTAAAGCAAATTTGAATGAGACATCAATTGAGTTGAAATAAATATTAAATCCAATTCTTTTTATCTAAAACAAAAACTAAATATTATTACCAGAGTAAAAATCGGAAGTGCTCTGTATTTGAGCTAGAAGAAAAACCCTAGAAGAAAAAGAGCTAGCAAAAACACTGAAGACCCGATATGCCGAAGATGAGACGTACAAGAAAATCCTCCCCGTCTCGGTTTTTAAGAAGAAATGGAAGGAGGGTGATTCGGCCAATCTCTCGAAGATCCTCCCCTTTCCCCTCTACGTCCATCACCCATTTAGAGAAAATCTCCGAAAAATATCTCCTATGTTTTGGGTAGTTGAAAATTCTAAATAAATTTCCCGTTCCTTGTCGTTTTTACTGATTGTGCCGGTACAAAGATGAGGATGAACTGGTAGAAGAGCTATGTGTTCACGGTGAAGAAGCAAAAGCAAAGATGAACCGATAGAAAGATGTTCTGATCGGACAGAACCTCGATGAACATGTACAAAAGATCAATGAACTGGTATAAGCCCATTCTGTTCAAGGATGAACCGGTACAAGCTATGTTTTACTGCCTGGTGAATCGGTGCAAGTCCTGCTGGTACAATATGGCTTTCTCCGCCTTTTTGCCGCGGCGCCCCTTGTTCGATGTTTGGCTTCTCGAGCTCACTTCCTACGCACCCACAAAGTATCCTGTTGAATCTAAAGTATCATTCTTGCATCTGCTTACCTGCAATCACATAGTTTCCTCATAAAACACAAACTCGACTAAAATAAAACTTATAATGAACGAGCAAAGCTAAAGCGAAAGGTTTCAGACATAAAATTATGCAAAATTGGGTACACAACACACACACCCCCCCCCCCCAACTTCTACTTTGGTAGTCTCTAGCACACAGAAACCACAAAAATAAATTTTAAAAACAAAAAACATTTTCGTAGTTGATCTCGCTTGCATTTAGCATATGCCATAAGCCGTTAAACCACAAGGTTACCCCTAGTGGACGGTGATGAAAATCACAAGACTCACCAGCCGTTGATTCGAATCACCTTTCAAATTCGTACCATTTGGGTCCCCGGCAATGTTGCCAAAAATGCTTCTCCTTAGGTATGGTCGTGTCTGAAATTGCTTCCCAAGCATAGGACATTCTATGGTGTAGTAACTCGGAAAATACCTAGGCCGTCTCCCCAGGGAAACAAGCAAAAATTTGAATGGTGATATGATTCAAAAGAAGCAAACTTCTTTGGATTTCAAAGTTGGTGATGATTGGTTAATACTAAGGAATAATATGAAGATAAATCAGCTAATCTTTGGACTTTATCCCATTGTGAAAAGGATTCTTGGCCTCATTTAAAACATAACCAAGATCGTAATCAACCAAGCTTTGACGAAAAATATTTAACCAAGTTTGAACTTTGGAAAATGTGTTTTGATGGTAAAAGCAATTAATGAATGAATTTGCATCATGCTTATTGCAGGGACTCCAAGTATTACTCATGCGAAATTCAATTCTCAAAGGTTAACCGAGGATGTTAGGAAATAACTCATAAGTTCAAAATCAATTACGTCAATCAACAAAATAACACTAAGCATTGATACCCACCTTAGGATAAAAATCACCCACTCAGGGATGAGAATTCATCCTCCCACTATGCCGCAAGTAGACAACTCGGGCATATCGCGTGTTGAATTTAAAGCAAATTTGAATGAGACATCAATTGAGTTGAAATAAATATTAAATCCAATTCTTTTTATCTAAAACAAAAACTAAATATTATTACCAGAGTAAAAATCGGAAGTGCTCTGTATTTGGGCTAGAAGAAAAACCCTAGAAGAAAAAGAGCTAGCAAAAACACTGAAGACCCGATATGCCGAAGATGAGACGTACAAGAAAATCCTCCCCGTCTCGATTTTTAAGAAGAAATGGAAGGAGGGTGATTCGGCCAATCTCTCGAAGATCCTCCCCTTTCCCCTCTACGTCCATCACCCATTTAGAGAAAATCTCCGAAAAATATCTCCTATGTTTTGGTTAGTTGAAAATTCTAAATAAATTCCCCGTTCCTTGTCGTTTTTACTGATTGTGCCGGTACAAAGATGAGGATGAACTGGTAGAAGAGCTATGTGTTCACGGTGAAGAAGTAGAAGCAAAGATGAACCGATAGAAAGATGTTCTGATCGGACAGAACCTCGATGAACATGTACAAAAGATCAATGAACTGGTATAAGCCCATTCTGTTCAAGGATGAACCGGTACAAGCTATGTTTTACTGCCTGGTGAATCGGTGCAAGTCCTGCTGGTACAATATGGCTTTCTCTGCCTTTTTGCCGCGGCGCCCCTTGTTCGATGTCTGGCTTCTCGAGCTCACTTCCTACGCACCCACAAAGTATCCTGTTGAATATAAAGTATCATTCTTACATCACCTTAACGGTGATGAAAATCACAAGACTCACCAGCCGTTGATTCGAATCACCTTTCAAATTCGTACCATTTGGGTCCCCGGCAATATTGCCAAAAATGCTTCTCCTTAGATATGGTCGTGTCTGAAATTGCTTCCCAAGCATAGGACATTCTATCGTGTAGTAACTCGGAAAATACCTAGGCCGTCTCCCCAGGGAAACAAGCAAAAATTTGAATGGTGATATGATTCAAAAGAAGCAAACTTCTTTGGATTTCAAAGTTGGTGATGATTGGTTAATACTAAGGAATAATATGAAGATAAATCAGCTAATCTTTGGACTTTATCCCATTGTGAAAAGGATTCTTGGCCTCATTTAAAACATAACCAAGATCGTAATCAACCAAGCTTTGACGAAAAATATTTAACCAAGTTTGAACTTTGGAAAATGTGTTTTGATGGTAAAAGCAATTAATGAATGAATTTGCATCATGCTTATTGCAGGGACTCCAAGTATTACTCATGCGAAATTCAATTCTCAAAGGTTAACCGAGGATGTTAGGAAATAACTCATAAGTTCAAAATCAATTACGTCAATCAACAAAATAACACTAAGCATTGATACCCACCTTAGGATAAAAATCACCCACTCAGGGATGAGAATTCATCCTCCCACTATGCCGCAAGTAGACAACTCGGGCATATCGCGTGTTGAATTTAAAGCAAATTTGAATGAGACATCAATTGAGTTGAAATAAATATTAAATCCAATTCTTTTTATCTAAAACAAAAACTAAATATTATTACCAGAGTAAAAATCGGAAGTGCTCTGTATTTGAGCTAGAAGAAAAACCCTAGAAGAAAAAGAGCTAGCAAAAACACTGAAGACCCGATATGCCGAAGATGAGACGTACAAGAAAATCCTCCCCGTCTCGGTTTTTAAGAAGAAATGGAAGGAGGGTGATTCGGCCAATCTCTCGAAGATCCTCCCCTTTCCCCTCTACGTCCATCACCCATTTAGAGAAAATCTCCGAAAAATATCTCCTATGTTTTGGGTAGTTGAAAATTCTAAATAAATTTCCCGTTCCTTGTCGTTTTTACTGATTGTGCCGGTACAAAGATGAGGATGAACTGGTAGAAGAGCTATGTGTTCACGGTGAAGAAGCAAAAGCAAAGATGAACCGATAGAAAGATGTTCTGATCGGACAGAACCTCGATGAACATGTACAAAAGATCAATGAACTGGTATAAGCCCATTCTGTTCAAGGATGAACCGGTACAAGCTATGTTTTACTGCCTGGTGAATCGGTGCAAGTCCTGCTGGTACAATATGGCTTTCTCCGCCTTTTTGCCGCGGCGCCCCTTGTTCGATGTTTGGCTTCTCGAGCTCACTTCCTACGCACCCACAAAGTATCCTGTTGAATCTAAAGTATCATTCTTGCATCTGCTTACCTGCAATCACATAGTTTCCTCATAAAACACAAACTCGACTAAAATAAAACTTATAATGAACGAGCAAAGCTAAAGCGAAAGGTTTCAGACATAAAATTATGCAAAATTGGGTACACAACACACACACCCCCCCCCCCCCCAACTTCTACTTTGGTAGTCTCTAGCACACAGAAACCACAAAAATAAATTTTAAAAACAAAAAACATTTTCGTAGTTGATCTCGCTTGCATTTAGCATATGCCATAAGCCGTTAAACCACAAGGTTACCCCTAGTGGACGGTGATGAAAATCACAAGACTCACCAGCCGTTGATTCGAATCACCTTTCAAATTCGTACCATTTGGGTCCCCGGCAATGTTGCCAAAAATGCTTCTCCTTAGGTATGGTCGTGTCTGAAATTGCTTCCCAAGCATAGGACATTCTATGGTGTAGTAACTCGGAAAATACCTAGGCCGTCTCCCCAGGGAAACAAGCAAAAATTTGAATGGTGATATGATTCAAAAGAAGCAAACTTCTTTGGATTTCAAAGTTGGTGATGATTGGTTAATACTAAGGAATAATATGAAGATAAATCAGCTAATCTTTGGACTTTATCCCATTGTGAAAAGGATTCTTGGCCTCATTTAAAACATAACCAAGATCGTAATCAACCAAGCTTTGACGAAAAATATTTAACCAAGTTTGAACTTTGGAAAATGTGTTTTGATGGTAAAAGCAATTAATGAATGAATTTGCATCATGCTTATTGCAGGGACTCCAAGTATTACTCATGCGAAATTCAATTCTCAAAGGTTAACCGAGGATGTTAGGAAATAACTCATAAGTTCAAAATCAATTACGTCAATCAACAAAATAACACTAAGCATTGATACCCACCTTAGGATAAAAATCACCCACTCAGGGATGAGAATTCATCCTCCCACTATGCCGCAAGTAGACAACTCGGGCATATCGCGTGTTGAATTTAAAGCAAATTTGAATGAGACATCAATTGAGTTGAAATAAATATTAAATCCAATTCTTTTTATCTAAAACAAAAACTAAATATTATTACCAGAGTAAAAATCGGAAGTGCTCTGTATTTGGGCTAGAAGAAAAACCCTAGAAGAAAAAGAGCTAGCAAAAACACTGAAGACCCGATATGCCGAAGATGAGACGTACAAGAAAATCCTCCCCGTCTCGGTTTTTAAGAAGAAATGGAAGGAGGGTGATTCGGCCAATCTCTCGAAGATCCTCCCCTTTCCCCTCTACGTCCATCACCCATTTAGAGAAAATCTCCGAAAAATATCTCCTATGTTTTGGGTAGTTGAAAATTCTAAATAAATTCCCCGTTCCTTGTCGTTTTTACTGATTGTGCCGGTACAAAGATGAGGATGAACTGGTAGAAGAGCTATGTGTTCACGGTGAAGAAGTAGAAGCAAAGATGAACCGATAGAAAGATGTTCTGATCGGACAGAACCTCGATGAACATGTACAAAAGATCAATGAACTGGTATAAGCCCATTCTGTTCAAGGATGAACCGGTACAAGCTATGTTTTACTGCCTGGTGAATCGGTGCAAGTCCTGCTGGTACAATATGGCTTTCTCTGCCTTTTTGCCGCGGCGCCCCTTGTTCGATGTCTGGATTCTCGAGCTCACTTCCTACGCACCCACAAAGTATCCTGTTGAACATAAAGTATCATTCTTACATCACCTTACCTGCAAACACACAGTTTCCTCATAAAACGCAAACTCGACTAAAACAAAACTTATAATTAACGAGCAAAGCTAAAGTGAAAGGTTTCAGACATAAAATTATGCAAAATTGGGTACACAACACACACCCCCCCCCAACTTCTACTTTGGTAGTCTCTAGCACACAGAAACCACAAAAATAAATTTTAATCACAAAAAACATTTTCGTAGTTGATCTCGCTTGCATTTAGCATATGCCATAAGCCGTTAAACCACAAGGTTACCCCTAGTGGACGGTGATGAAAATCACAAGACTCACCAGCCGTTGATTCGAATCACCTTTCAAATTCGTACCATTTGGGTCCCCGGCAATGTTGCCAAAAATGTTTCTCCTTAGATATGGTCGTGTCTGAAATTGCTTCCCAAGCATAGGACATTCTATCGTGTAGTAACTCGGAAAATACCTAGGCCGTCTCCCCAGGGAAACAAGCAAAAATTTGAATGGTGATATGATTCAAAAGAAGCAAACTTCTTTGGATTTCAAAGTTGGTGATGATTGGTTAATACTAAGAAATAATATTAAGATAAATCAGCTAATCTTTGGACTTTATCCCATTGTGAAAAGGATTCTTGGCCTCATTTAAAACATAACCAAGATCGTAATCAACCAAGCTTTGACGAAAAATATTTAACCAAGTTTGAACTTTGGAAAATGTGTTTTGATGGTAAAAGCAATTAATGAATGAATTTGCATCATGCTTATTGCAGGGACTCCAAGTATTACTCATGCGAAATTCAATTCTCAAAGGTTAACCGAGGATGTTAGGAAATAACTCATAAGTTCAAAATCAATTACGTCAATCAACAAAATAACACTAAGCATTGATACCCACCTTAGGATAAAAATCACCCACTCAGGGATGAGAATTCATCCTCCCACTATGCCGCAAGTAGACAACTCGGGCATATCGCGTGTTGAATTTAAAGCAAATTTGAATGAGACATCAATTGAGTGGAAATAAATATTAAATCCAATTCTTTTTATCTAAAACAAAAACTAAATATTATTACCAGAGTAAAAATCGGAAGTGCTCTGTATTTGGGCTAGAAGAAAAACCCTAGAAGAAAAAGAGCTAGCAAAAACACTGAAGACCCGATATGCCGAAGATGAGACGTACAAGAAAATCCTCCCCGTCTCGGTTTTTAAGAAGAAATGGAAGGAGGGTGATTCGGCCAATCTCTCGAAGATCCTCCCCTTTCCCCTCTACGTCCATCACCCATTTAGAGAAAATCTCCGAAAAATATCTCCTATGTTTTGGGTAGTTGAAAATTCTAAATAAATTTCCCGTTCCTTGTCGTTTTTACTGATTGTGCCGGTACAAAGATGAGGATGAACTGGTAGAAGAGCTATGTGTTCACGGTGAAGAAGCAAAAGCAAAGATGAACCGATAGAAAGATGTTCTGATTGGACAGAACCTCGATGAACATGTACAAAAGATCAATGACCTGGTATAAGCCCATTCTGTTCAAGGATGAACCGGTACAAGCTATGTTTTACTGCCTGGTGAATCGGTGCAAGTCCTGCTGGTACAATATGGCTTTCTCCGCCTTTTTGCCGCGGCGCCCCTTGTTCGATGTTTGGCTTCTCGAGCTCACTTCCTACGCACCCACAAAGTATCCTGTTGAATCTAAAGTATCATTCTTGCATCTGCTTACCTGCAATCACACAGTTTCCTCATAAAACACAAACTCGACTAAAATAAAACTTATAATGAACGAGCAAAGCTAAAGCGAAAGGTTTCAGACATAAAATTATGCAAAATTGGGTACACAACACACACACCCCCCCCCCCCCAACTTCTACTTTGGTAGTCTCTAGCACACAGAAACCACAAAAATAAATTTTAAAAACAAAAAACATTTTCGTAGTTGATCTCGCTTGCATTTAGCATATGCCATAAGCCGTTAAACCACAAGGTTACCCCTAGTGGACGGTGATGAAAATCACAAGACTCACCAGCCGTTGATTCGAATCACCTTTCAAATTCGTACCATTTGGGTCCCCGGCAATGTTGCCAAAAATGCTTCTCCTTAGGTATGGTCGTGTCTGAAATTGCTTCCCAAGCATAGGACATTCTATCGTGTAGTAACTCGGAAAATACCTAGGCCGTCTCCCCAGGGAAACAAGCAAAAATTTGAATGGTGATATGATTCAAAAGAAGCAAACTTCTTTGGATTTCAAAGTTGGTGATGATTGGTTAATACTAAGGAATAATATGAAGATAAATCAGCTAATCTTTGGACTTTATCCCATTGTGAAAAGGATTCTTGGCCTCATTTAAAACATAACCAAGATCGTAATCAACCAAGCTTTGACGAAAAATATTTAACCAAGTTTGAACTTTGGAAAATGTGTTTTGATGGTAAAAGCAATTAATGAATGAATTTGCATCATGCTTATTGCAGGGACTCCAAGTATTACTCATGCGAAATTCAATTCTCAAAGGTTAACCGAGGATGTTAGGAAATAACTCATAAGTTCAAAATCAATTACGTCAATCAACAAAATAACACTAAGCATTGATACCCACCTTAGGATAAAAATCACCCACTCAGGGATGAGAATTCATCCTCCCACTATGCCGCAAGTAGACAACTCGGGCATATCGCGTGTTGAATTTAAAGCAAATTTGAATGAGACATCAATTGAGTTGAAATAAATATTAAATCCAATTCTTTTTATCTAAAACAAAAACTAAATATTATTACCAGAGTAAAAATCGGAAGTGCTCTGTATTTGGGCTAGAAGAAAAACCCTAGAAGAAAAAGAGCTAGCAAAAACACTGAAGACCCGATATGCCGAAGATGAGACGTACAAGAAAATCCTCCCCGTCTCGATTTTTAAGAAGAAATGGAAGGAGGGTGATTCGGCCAATCTCTCGAAGATCCTCCCCTTTCCCCTCTACGTCCATCACCCATTTAGAGAAAATCTCCGAAAAATATCTCCTATGTTTTGGGTAGTTGAAAATTCTAAATAAATTCCCCGTTCCTTGTCGTTTTTACTGATTGTGCCGGTACAAAGATGAGGATGAACTGGTAGAAGAGCTATGTGTTCACGGTGAAGAAGTAGAAGCAAAGATGAACCGATAGAAAGATGTTCTGATCGGACAGAACCTCGATGAACATGTACAAAAGATCAATGAACTGGTATAAGCCCATTCTGTTCAAGGATGAACCGGTACAAGCTATGTTTTACTGCCTGGTGAATCGGTGCAAGTCCTGCTGGTACAATATGGCTTTCTCTGCCTTTTTGCCGCGGCGCCCCTTGTTCGATGTCTGGCTTCTCGAGCTCACTTCCTACGCACCCACAAAGTATCCTGTTGAATATAAAGTATCATTCTTACATCACCTTAACGGTGATGAAAATCACAAGACTCACCAGCCGTTGATTCGAATCACCTTTCAAATTCGTACCATTTGGGTCCCCGGCAATATTGCCAAAAATGCTTCTCCTTAGATATGGTCGTGTCTGAAATTGCTTCCCAAGCATAGGACATTCTATCGTGTAGTAACTCGGAAAATACCTAGGCCGTCTCCCCAGGGAAACAAGCAAAAATTTGAATGGTGATATGATTCAAAAGAAGCAAACTTCTTTGGATTTCAAAGTTGGTGATGATTGGTTAATACTAAGGAATAATATGAAGATAAATCAGCTAATCTTTGGACTTTATCCCATTGTGAAAAGGATTCTTGGCCTCATTTAAAACATAACCAAGATCGTAATCAACCAAGCTTTGACGAAAAATATTTAACCAAGTTTGAACTTTGGAAAATGTGTTTTGATGGTAAAAGCAATTAATGAATGAATTTGCATCATGCTTATTGCAGGGACTCCAAGTATTACTCATGCGAAATTCAATTCTCAAAGGTTAACCGAGGATGTTAGGAAATAACTCATAAGTTCAAAATCAATTACGTCAATCAACAAAATAACACTAAGCATTGATACCCACCTTAGGATAAAAATCACCCACTCAGGGATGAGAATTCATCCTCCCACTATGCCGCAAGTAGACAACTCGGGCATATCGCGTGTTGAATTTAAAGCAAATTTGAATGAGACATCAATTGAGTTGAAATAAATATTAAATCCAATTCTTTTTATCTAAAACAAAAACTAAATATTATTACCAGAGTAAAAATCGGAAGTGCTCTGTATTTGGGCTAGAAGAAAAACCCTAGAAGAAAAAGAGCTAGCAAAAACACTGAAGACCCGATATGCCGAAGATGAGACGTACAAGAAAATCCTCCCCGTCTCGGTTTTTAAGAAGAAATGGAAGGAGGGTGATTCGGCCAATCTCTCGAAGATCCTCCCCTTTCCCCTCTACGTCCATCACCCATTTAGAGAAAATCTCCGAAAAATATCTCCTATGTTTTGGGTAGTTGAAAATTCTAAATAAATTTCCCGTTCCTTGTCGTTTTTACTGATTGTGCCGGTACAAAGATGAGGATGAACTGGTAGAAGAGCTATGTGTTCACGGTGAAGAAGCAAAAGCAAAGATGAACCGATAGAAAGATGTTCTGATCGGACAGAACCTCGATGAACATGTACAAAAGATCAATGAACTGGTATAAGCCCATTCTGTTCAAGGATGAACCGGTACAAGCTATGTTTTACTGCCTGGTGAATCGGTGCAAGTCCTGCTGGTACAATATGGCTTTCTCCGCCTTTTTGCCGCGGCGCCCCTTGTTCGATGTTTGGCTTCTCGAGCTCACTTCCTACGCACCCACAAAGTATCCTGTTGAATCTAAAGTATCATTCTTGCATCTGCTTACCTGCAATCACACAGTTTCCTCATAAAACACAAACTCGACTAAAATAAAACTTATAATGAACGAGCAAAGCTAAAGCGAAAGGTTTCAGACATAAAATTATGCAAAATTGGGTACACAACACACACACCCCCCCCCCCAACTTCTACTTTGGTAGTCTCTAGCACACAGAAACCACAAAAATAAATTTTAATCACAAAAAACATTTTCGTAGTTGATCTCGCTTGCATTTAGCATATGCCATAAGCCGTTAAACCACAAGGTTACCCCTAGTGGACGGTGATGAAAATCACAAGACTCACCAGCCGTTGATTCGAATCACCTTTCAAATTCGTACCATTTGGGTCCCCGGCAATATTGCCAAAAATGCTTCTCCTTAGATATGGTCGTGTCTGAAATTGCTTCCCAAGCATAGGACATTCTATCGTGTAGTAACTCGGAAAATACCTAGGCCGTCTCCCCAGGGAAACAAGCAAAAATTTGAATGGTGATATGATTCAAAAGAAGCAAACTTCTTTGGATTTCAAAGTTGGTGATGATTGGTTAATACTAAGGAATAATATGAAGATAAATCAGCTAATCTTTGGACTTTATCCCATTGTGAAAAGGATTCTTGGCCTCATTTAAAACATAACCAAGATCGTAATCAACCAAGCTTTGACGAAAAATATTTAACCAAGTTTGAACTTTGGAAAATGTGTTTTGATGGTAAAAGCAATTAATGAATGAATTTGCATCATGCTTATTGCAGGGACTCCAAGTATTACTCATGCGAAATTCAATTCTCAAAGGTTAACCGAGGATGTTAGGAAATAACTCATAAGTTCAAAATCAATTACGTCAATCAACAAAATAACACTAAGCATTGATACCCACCTTAGGATAAAAATCACCCACTCAGGGATGAGAATTCATCCTCCCACTATGCCGCAAGTAGACAACTCGGGCATATCGCGTGTTGAATTTAAAGCAAATTTGAATGAGACATCAATTGAGTTGAAATAAATATTAAATCCAATTCTTTTTATCTAAAACAAAAACTAAATATTATTACCAGAGTAAAAATCGGAAGTGCTCTGTATTTGAGCTAGAAGAAAAACCCTAGAAGAAAAAGAGCTAGCAAAAACACTGAAGACCCGATATGCCGAAGATGAGACGTACAAGAAAATCCTCCCCGTCTCGGTTTTTAAGAAGAAATGGAAGGAGGGTGATTCGGCCAATCTCTCGAAGATCCTCCCCTTTCCCCTCTACGTCCATCACCCATTTAGAGAAAATCTCCGAAAAATATCTCCTATGTTTTGGGTAGTTGAAAATTCTAAATAAATTTCCCGTTCCTTGTCGTTTTTACTGATTGTGCCGGTACAAAGATGAGGATGAACTGGTAGAAGAGCTATGTGTTCACGGTGAAGAAGCAAAAGCAAAGATGAACCGATAGAAAGATGTTCTGATTGGACAGAACCTCGATGAACATGTACAAAAGATCAATGAACTGGTATAAGCCCATTCTGTTCAAGGATGAACCGGTACAAGCTATGTTTTACTGCCTGGTGAATCGGTGCAAGTCCTGCTGGTACAATATGGCTTTCTCCGCCTTTTTGCCGCGGCGCCCCTTGTTCGATGTTTGGCTTCTCGAGCTCACTTCCTACGCACCCACAAAGTATCCTGTTGAATCTAAAGTATCATTCTTGCATCTGCTTACCTGCAATCACACAGTTTCCTCATAAAACACAAACTCGACTAAAATAAAACTTATAATGAACGAGCAAAGCTAAAGCGAAAGGTTTCAGACATAAAATTATGCAAAATTGGGTACACAACACACACACCCCCCCCCCCCCAACTTCTACTTTGGTAGTCTCTAGCACACAGAAACCACAAAAATAAATTTTAATCACAAAAAACATTTTCGTAGTTGATCTCGCTTGCATTTAGCATATGCCATAAGCCGTTAAACCACAAGGTTACCCCTAGTGGACGGTGATGAAAATCACAAGACTCACCAGCCGTTGATTCGAATCACCTTTCAAATTCGTACCATTTGGGTCCCCGGCAATATTGCCAAAAATGCTTCTCCTTAGATATGGTCGTGTCTGAAATTGCTTCCCAAGCATAGGACATTCTATCGTGTAGTAACTCGGAAAATACCTAGGCCGTCTCCCCAGGGAAACAAGCAAAAATTTGAATGGTGATATGATTCAAAAGAAGCAAACTTCTTTGGATTTCAAAGTTGGTGATGATTGGTTAATACTAAGGAATAATATGAAGATAAATCAGCTAATCTTTGGACTTTATCCCATTGTGAAAAGGATTCTTGGCCTCATTTAAAACATAACCAAGATCGTAATCAACCAAGCTTTGACGAAAAATATTTAACCAAGTTTGAACTTTGGAAAATGTGTTTTGATGGTAAAAGCAATTAATGAATGAATTTGCATCATGCTTATTGCAGGGACTCCAAGTATTACTCATGCGAAATTCAATTCTCAAAGGTTAACCGAGGATGTTAGGAAATAACTCATAAGTTCAAAATCAATTACGTCAATCAACAAAATAACACTAAGCATTGATACCCACCTTAGGATAAAAATCACCCACTCAGGGATGAGAATTCATCCTCCCACTATGCCGCAAGTAGACAACTCGGGCATATCGCGTGTTGAATTTAAAGCAAATTTGAATGAGACATCAATTGAGTTGAAATAAATATTAAATCCAATTCTTTTTATCTAAAACAAAAACTAAATATTATTACCAGAGTAAAAATCGGAAGTGCTCTGTATTTGGGCTAGAAGAAAAACCCTAGAAGAAAAAGAGCTAGCAAAAACACTGAAGACCCGATATGCCGAAGATGAGACGTACAAGAAAATCCTCCCCGTCTCGGTTTTTAAGAAGAAATGGAAGGAGGGTGATTCGGCCAATCTCTCGAAGATCCTCCCCTTTCCCCTCTACGTCCATCACCCATTTAGAGAAAATCTCCGAAAAATATCTCCTATGTTTTGGGTAGTTGAAAATTCTAAATAAATTTCCCGTTCCTTGTCGTTTTTACTGATTGTGCCGGTACAAAGATGAGGATGAACTGGTAGAAGAGCTATGTGTTCACGGTGAAGAAGCAAAAGCAAAGATGAACCGATAGAAAGATGTTCTGATCGGACAGAACCTCGATGAACATGTACAAAAGATCAATGAACTGGTATAAGCCCATTCTGTTCAAGGATGAACCGGTACAAGCTATGTTTTACTGCCTGGTGAATCGGTGCAAGTCCTGCTGGTACAATATGGCTTTCTCCGCCTTTTTGCCGCGGCGCCCCTTGTTCGATGTTTGGCTTCTCGAGCTCACTTCCTACGCACCCACAAAGTATCCTGTTGAATCTAAAGTATCATTCTTGCATCTGCTTACCTGCAATCACACAGTTTCCTCATAAAACACAAACTCGACTAAAATAAAACTTATAATGAACGAGCAAAGCTAAAGCGAAAGGTTTCAGACATAAAATTATGCAAAATTGGGTACACAACACACACACCCCCCCCCCCCCCCCCCAACTTCTACTTTGGTAGTCTCTAGCACACAGAAACCACAAAAATAAATTTTAATCACAAAAAACATTTTCGTAGTTGATCTCGCTTGCATTTAGCATATGCCATAAGCCGTTAAACCACAAGGTTACCCCTAGTGGACGGTGATGAAAATCACAAGACTCACCAGCCGTTGATTCGAATCACCTTTCAAATTCGTACCATTTGGGTCCCCGGCAATATTGCCAAAAATGCTTCTCCTTAGATATGGTCGTGTCTGAAATTGCTTCCCAAGCATAGGACATTCTATCGTGTAGTAACTCGGAAAATACCTAGGCCGTCTCCCCAGGGAAACAAGCAAAAATTTGAATGGTGATATGATTCAAAAGAAGCAAACTTCTTTGGATTTCAAAGTTGGTGATGATTGGTTAATACTAAGGAATAATATGAAGATAAATCAGCTAATCTTTGGACTTTATCCCATTGTGAAAAGGATTCTTGGCCTCATTTAAAACATAACCAAGATCGTAATCAACCAAGCTTTGACGAAAAATATTTAACCAAGTTTGAACTTTGGAAAATGTGTTTTGATGGTAAAAGCAATTAATGAATGAATTTGCATCATGCTTATTGCAGGGACTCCAAGTATTACTCATGCGAAATTCAATTCTCAAAGGTTAACCGAGGATGTTAGGAAATAACTCATAAGTTCAAAATCAATTACGTCAATCAACAAAATAACACTAAGCATTGATACCCACCTTAGGATAAAAATCACCCACTCAGGGATGAGAATTCATCCTCCCACTATGCCGCAAGTAGACAACTCGGGCATATCGCGTGTTGAATTTAAATCAAATTTGAATGAGACATCAATTGAGTTGAAATAAATATTAAATCCAATTCTTTTTATCTAAAACAAAAACTAAATATTATTACCAGAGTAAAAATCGGAAGTGCTCTGTATTTGGGCTAGAAGAAAAACCCTAGAAGAAAAAGAGCTAGCAAAAACACTGAAGACCCGATATGCCGAAGATGAGACGTACAAGAAAATCCTCCCCGTCTCGGTTTTTAAGAAGAAATGGAAGGAGGGTGATTCGGCCAATCTCTCGAAGATCCTCCCCTTTCCCCTCTACGTCCATCACCCATTTAGAGAAAATCTCCGAAAAATATCTCCTATGTTTTGGGTAGTTGAAAATTCTAAATAAATTCCCCGTTCCTTGTCGTTTTTACTGATTGTGCCGGTACAAAGATGAGGATGAACTGGTAGAAGAGCTATGTGTTCACGGTGAAGAAGTAGAAGCAAAGATGAACCGATAGAAAGATGTTCTGATCGGACAGAACCTCGATGAACATGTACAAAAGATCAATGAACTGGTATAAGCCCATTCTGTTCAAGGATGAACCGGTACAAGCTATGTTTTACTGCCTGGTGAATCGGTGCAAGTCCTGCTGGTACAATATGGCTTTCTCTGCCTTTTTGCCGCGGCGCCCCTTGTTCGATGTCTGGCTTCTCGAGCTCACTTCCTACGCACCCACAAAGTATCCTGTTGAATATAAAGTATCATTCTTACATCACCTTACCTGCAAACACACAGTTTCCTCATAAAACGCAAACTCGACTAAAACAAAACTTATAATGAACGAGCAAAGCTAAAGTGAAAGGTTTCAGACATAAAATTATGCAAAATTGGGTACACAACACACACCCCCCCCCCCCCCAACTTCTACTTTGGTAGTCTCTAGCACACAGAAACCACAAAAATAAATTTTAATCACAAAAAACATTTTCGTAGTTGATCTCGCTTGCATTTAGCATATGCCATAAGCCGTTAAACCACAAGGTTACCCCTAGTGGACGGTGATGAAAATCACAAGACTCACCAGCCGTTGATTCGAATCACCTTTCAAATTCGTACCATTTGGGTCCCCGGCAATATTGCCAAAAATGCTTCTCCTTAGATATGGTCGTGTCTGAAATTGCTTCCCAAGCATAGGACATTCTATCGTGTAGTAACTCGGAAAATACCTAGGCCGTCTCCCCAGGGAAACAAGCAAAAATTTGAATGGTGATATGATTCAAAAGAAGCAAACTTCTTTGGATTTCAAAGTTGGTGATGATTGGTTAATACTAAGGAATAATATGAAGATAAATCAGCTAATCTTTGGACTTTATCCCATTGTGAAAAGGATTCTTGGCCTCATTTAAAACATAACCAAGATCGTAATCAACCAAGCTTTGACGAAAAATATTTAACCAAGTTTGAACTTTGGAAAATGTGTTTTGATGGTAAAAGCAATTAATGAATGAATTTGCATCATGCTTATTGCAGGGACTCCAAGTATTACTCATGCGAAATTCAATTCTCAAAGGTTAACCGAGGATGTTAGGAAATAACTCATAAGTTCAAAATCAATTACGTCAATCTACAAAATAACACTAAGCATTGATACCCACCTTAGGATAAAAATCACCCACTCAGGGATGAGAATTCATCCTCCCACTATGCCGCAAGTAGACAACTCGGGCATATCGCGTGTTGAATTTAAATCAAATTTGAATGAGACATCAATTGAGTTGAAATAAATATTAAATCCAATTCTTTTTATCTAAAACAAAAACTAAATATTATTACCAGAGTAAAAATCGGAAGTGCTCTGTATTTGGGCTAGAAGAAAAACCCTAGAAGAAAAAGAGCTAGCAAAAACACTGAAGACCCGATATGCCGAAGATGAGACGTACAAGAAAATCCTCCCCGTCTCGGTTTTTAAGAAGAAATGGAAGGAGGGTGATTCGGCCAATCTCTCGAAGATCCTCCCCTTTCCCCTCTACGTCCATCACCCATTTAGAGAAAATCTCCGAAAAATATCTCCTATGTTTTGGGTAGTTGAAAATTCTAAATAAATTCCCCGTTCCTTGTCGTTTTTACTGATTGTGCCGATACAAAGATGAGGATGAACTGGTAGAAGAGCTATGTGTTCACGGTGAAGAAGTAGAAGCAAAGATGAACCGATAGAAAGATGTTCTGATCGGACAAAACCTCGATGAACATGTACAAAAGATCAATGAACTGGTATAAGCCCATTCTGTTCAAGGATGAACCGGTACAAGCTATGTTTTACTGCCTGGTGAATCGGTGCAAGTCCTGCTGGTACAATATGGCTTTCTCCGCCTTTTTGCCGCGGCGCCCCTTGTTCGATGTTTGGCTTCTCGAGCTCACTTCCTACGCACCCACAAAGTATCCTGTTGAATCTAAAGTATCATTCTTGCATCTGCTTACCTGCAATCACACAGTTTCCTCATAAAACACAAACTCGACTAAAATAAAACTTATAATGAACGAGCAAAGCCAAAGCGAAAGGTTTCAGACATAAAATTATGCAAAATTGGGTACACAACACACACCCCCCCCCCCCAACTTCTACTTTGGTAGTCTCTAGCACACAGAAACCACAAAAATAAATTTTAATCACAAAAAACATTTTCGTAGTTGATCTCGCTTGCATTTAGCATATGCCATAAGCCGTTAAACCACAAGGTTACCCCTAGTGGACGGTGATGAAAATCACAAGACTCACCAGCCGTTGATTCGAATCACCTTTCAAATTCGTACCATTTGGGTCCCCGGCAATGTTGCAAAAAATGCTTCTCCTTAGGTATGGTCGTGTCTGAAATTGCTTCCCAAGCATAGGACATTCTATCGTGTAGTAACTCGGAAAATACCTAGGCCGTCTCCCCAGGGAAACAAGCAAAAATTTGAATGGTGATATGATTCAAAAGAAGCAAACTTCTTTGGATTTCAAAGTTGGTGATGATTGGTTAATACTAAGGAATAATATGAAGATAAATCAGCTAATCTTTGGACTTTATCCCATTGTGAAAAGGATTCTTGGCCTCATTTAAAACATAACCAAGATCGTAATCAACCAAGCTTTGACGAAAAATATTTAACCAAGTTTGAAATTTGGAAAATGTGTTTTGATGGTAAAAGCAATTAATGAATGAATTTGCATCATGCTTATTGCAGGGACTCCAAGTATTACTCATGCGAAATTCAATTCTCAAAGGTTAACCGAGGATGTTAGGAAATAACTCATAAGTTCAAAATCAATTACGTCAATCAACAAAATAACACTAAGCATTGATACCCACCTTAGGATAAAAATCACCCACTCAGGGATGAGAATTCATCCTCCCACTATGCTGCAAGTAGACAACTCGGGCATATCGCGTGTTGAATTTAAATCAAATTTGAATGAGACATCAATTGAGTTGAAATAAATATTAAATCCAATTCTTTTTATCTAAAACAAAAACTAAATATTATTACCAGAGTAAAAATCGGAAGTGCTCTGTATTTGGGCTAGAAGAAAAACCCTAGAAGAAAAAGAGCTAGCAAAAACACTGAAGACCCGATATGCCGAAGATGAGACGTACAAGAAAATCCTCCCCGTCTCGGTTTTTAAGAAGAAATGGAAGGAGGGTGATTCGGCCAATCTCTCGAAGATCCTCCCCTTTCCCCTCTACGTCCATCACCCATTTAGAGAAAATCTCCGAAAAATATCTCCTATGTTTTGGGTAGTTGAAAATTCTAAATAAATTCCCCGTTCCTTGTCGTTTTTACTGATTGTGCCGGTACAAAGATGAGGATGAACTGGTAGAAGAGCTATGTGTTCACGGTGAAGAAGCAAAAGCAAAGATGAACCGATAGAAAGATGTTCTGATCGGACAGAACCTCGATGAACATGTACAAAAGATCAATGAACTGGTATAAGCCCATTCTGTTCAAGGATGAACCGGTACAATCTATGTTTTACTGCCTGGTGAATCGGTGCAAGTCCTGCTGGTACAATATGGCTTTCTCCGCCTTTTTGCCGCGGCGCCCCTTGTTCGATGTTTGGCTTCTCGAGCTCACTTCCTACGCACCCACAAAGTATCCTGTTGAATCTAAAGTATCATTCTTGCATCTGCTTACCTGCAATCACACAGTTTCCTCATAAAACACAAACTCGACTAAAATAAAACTTATAATGAACGAGCAAAGCTAAAGCGAAAGGTTTCAGACATAAAATTATGCAAAATTGGGTACACAACACACACCCCCCCCCCAACTTCTACTTTGGTAGTCTCTAGCACACAGAAACCACAAAAATAAATTTTAATCACAAAAAACATTTTCGTAGTTGATCTCGCTTGCATTTAGCATATGCCATAAGCCGTTAAACCACAAGGTTACCCCTAGTGGACGGTGATGAAAATCACAAGACTCACCAGCCGTTGATTCGAATCACCTTTCAAATTCGTACCATTTGGGTCCCCGGCAATGTTGCAAAAAATGCTTCTCCTTAGGTATGGTCGTGTCTGAAATTGCTTCCCAAGCATAGGACATTCTATCGTGTAGTAACTCGGAAAATACCTAGGCCGTCTCCCCAGGGAAACAAGCAAAAATTTGAATGGTGATATGATTCAAAAGAAGCAAACTTCTTTGGATTTCAAAGTTGGTGATGATTGGTTAATACTAAGGAATAATATGAAGATAAATCAGCTAATCTTTGGACTTTATCCCATTGTGAAAAGGATTCTTGGCCTCATTTAAAACATAACCAAGATCGTAATCAACCAAGCTTTGACGAAAAATATTTAACCAAGTTTGAAATTTGGAAAATGTGTTTTGATGGTAAAAGCAATTAATGAATGAATTTGCATCATGCTTATTGCAGGGACTCCAAGTATTACTCATGCGAAATTCAATTCTCAAAGGTTAACCGAGGATGTTAGGAAATAACTCATAAGTTCAAAATAAATTACGTCAATCAACAAAATAACACTAAGCATTGATACCCACCTTAGGATAAAAATCACCCACTCAGGGATGAGAATTCATCCTCCCACTATGCTGCAAGTAGACAACTCGGGCATATCGCGTGTTGAATTTAAATCAAATTTGAATGAGACATCAATTGAGTTGAATATAAATATTAAATCCAATTCTTTTTATCTAAAACAAAAACTAAATATTATTACCAGAGTAAAAATCGGAAGTGCTCTGTATTTGGGCTAGAAGAAAAACCCTAGAAGAAAAAGAGCTAGCAAAAACACTGAAGACACGATATGCCGAAGATGAGACGTACAAGAAAATCCTCCCCGTCTCGGTTTTTAAGAAGAAATGGAAGGAGGGTGATTCGGCCAATCTCTCGAAGATCCTCCCCTTTCCCCTCTACGTCCATCACCCATTTAGAGAAAATCTCCGAAAAATATCTCCTATGTTTTGGGTAGTTGAAAATTCTAAATAAATTCCCCGTTCCTTGTCGTTTTTACTGATTGTGCCGGTACAAAGATGAGGATGAACTGGTAGAAGAGCTATGTGTTCACGGTGAAGAAGCAAAAGCAAAGATGAACCGATAGAAAGATGTTCTGATCGGACAGAACCTCGATGAACATGTACAAAAGATCAATGAACTGGTATAAGCCCATTCTGTTCAAGGATGAACCGGTACAATCTATGTTTTACTGCCTGGTGAATCGGTGCAAGTCCTGCTGGTACAATATGGCTTTCTCCGCCTTTTTGCCGCGGCGCCCCTTGTTCGATGTTTGGCTTCTCGAGCTCACTTCCTACGCACCCACAAAGTATCCTGTTGAATCTAAAGTATCATTCTTGCATCTGCTTACCTGCAATCACACAGTTTCCTCATAAAACACAAACTCGACTAAAATAAAACTTATAATGAACGAGCAAAGCTAAAACGAAAGGTTTCAGACATAAAATTATGCAAAATTGGGTACACAACACACACCCCCCCCCAACTTCTACTTTGGTAGTCTCTAGCACACAGAAACCACAAAAATAAATTTTAATCACAAAAAACATTTTCGTAGTTGATCTCGCTTGCATTTAGCATATGCCATAAGCCGTTAAACCACAAGGTTACCCCTAGTGGACGGTGATGAAAATCACAAGACTCACCAGCCGTTGATTCGAATCACCTTTCAAATTCGTACCATTTGGGTCCCCGGCAATGTTGCCAAAAATGCTTCTCCTTAGGTATGGTCGTGTCTGAAATTGCTTCCCAAGCATAGGACATTCTATCGTGTAGTAACTCGGAAAATACCTATGCCGTCTCCCCAGGGAAACAAGCAAAAATTTGAATGGTGATATGATTCAAAAGAAGCAAACTTCTTTGGATTTCAAAGTTGGTGATGATTGGTTAATACTAAGGAATAATATGAAGATAAATCAGCTAATCTTTGGACTTTATCCCATTGTGAAAAGGATTCTTGGCCTCATTTAAAACATAACCAAGATCGTAATCAACCAAGCTTTGACGAAAAATATTTAACCAAGTTTGAACTTTGGAAAATGTGTTTTGATGGTAAAAGCAATTAATGAATGAATTTGCATCATGCTTATTGCAGGGACTCCAAGTATTACTCATGCGAAATTCAATTCTCAAAGGTTAACCGAGGATGTTAGGAAATAACTCATAAGTTCAAAATCAATTACGTCAATCAACAAAATAACACTAAGCATTGATACCCACCTTAGGATAAAAATCACCCACTCAGGGATGAGAATTCATCCTCCCACTATGCCGCAAGTAGACAACTCGGGCATATCGCGTGTTGAATTTAAATCAAATTTGAATGAGACATCAATTGAGTGGAAATAAATATTAAATCCAATTCTTTTTATCTAAAACAAAAACTAAATATTATTACCAGAGTAAAAATCGGAAGTGCTCTGTATTTGGGCTAGAAGAAAAACCCTAGAAGAAAAAGAGCTGGCAAAAACACTGAAGACCCGATATGGCGAAGATGAGACGTACAAGAAAATCCTCCCCGTCTCGGTTTTTAAGAAGAAATGGAAGGAGGGTGATTCGGCCAATCTCTCGAAGATCCTCCCCTTTCCCCTCTACGTCCATCACCCATTTAGAGAAAATCTCCGAAAAATATCTCCTATGTTTTGGGTAGTTGAAAATTCTAAATAAATTCCCCGTTCCTTGTCGTTTTTACTGATTGTGCCGGTACAAAGATGAGGATGAACTGGTAGAAGAGCTATGTGTTCACGGTGAAGAAGTAGAAGCAAAGATGAACCGATAGAAAGATGTTCTGATCGGACAGAACCTCGATGAACATGTACAAAAGATCAATGAACTGGTATAAGCCCATTCTGTTCAAGGATGAACCGGTACAAGCTATGTTTTACTGCCTGGTGAATCGGTGCAAGTCCTGCTGGTACAATATGGCTTTCTCTGCCTTTTTGCCGCGGCGCCCCTTGTTCGATGTTTGGCTTCTCGAGCTCACTTCCTACGCACCCACAAAGTATCCTATTGAATATAAAGTATCATTCTTCCATCACCTTACCTGCAAACACACAGTTTCCTCATAAAACGCAAACTCGACTAAAACAAAACTTATAATGAATGGGCAAAGCTAAAGTGAAAGGTTTCAGACATAAAATTATGCAAAATTGGGTACACAACACACACCCCCCCCCCCCCCCCCAACTTCTACTTTGGTAGTCTCTAGCACACAGAAACCACAAAAATAAATTTTAATCACAAAAAACATTTTCGTAGTTGATCTCGCTTGCATTTAGCATATGCCATAAGCCGTTAAACCACAAGGTTACCCCTAGTGGACGGTGATGAAAATCACAAGACTCACCAGCCGTTGATTCGAATCACCTTTCAAATTCGTACCATTTGGGTCCCCGGCAATATTGCCAAAAATGCTTCTCCTTAGATATGGTCGTGTCTGAAATTGCTTCCCAAGCATAGGACATTCTATCGTGTAGTAACTCGGAAAATACCTAGGCCGTCTCCCCAGGGAAACAAGCAAAAATTTGAATGGTGATATGATTCAAAAGAAGCAAACTTCTTTGGATTTCAAAGTTGGTGATGATTGGTTAATACTAAGAAATAATATTAAGATAAATCAGCTAATCTTTGGACTTTATCCCATTGTGAAAAGGATTCTTGGCCTCATTTAAAACATAACCAAGATCGTAATCAACCAAGCTTTGACGAAAAATATTTAACCAAGTTTGAACTTTGGAAAATGTGTTTTGATGGTAAAAGCAATTAATGAATGAATTTGCATCATGCTTATTGCAGGGACTCCAAGTATTACTCATGCGAAATTCAATTCTCAAAGGTTAACCGAGGATGTTAGGAAATAACTCATAAGTTCAAAATCAATTACGTCAATCAACAAAATAACACTAAGCATTGATACCCACCTTAGGATAAAAATCACCCACTCAGGGATGAGAATTCATCCTCCCACTATGCCGCAAGTAGACAACTCGGGCATATCGCGTGTTGAATTTAAAGCAAATTTGAATGAGACATCAATTGAGTGGAAATAAATATTAAATCCAATTCTTTTTATCTAAAACAAAAACTAAATATTATTACCAGAGTAAAAATCGGAAGTGCTCTGTATTTGGGCTAGAAGAAAAACCCTAGAAGAAAAAGAGCTGGCAAAAACACTGAAGACCCGATATGGCGAAGATGAGACGTACAAGAAAATCCTCCCCGTCTCGGTTTTTAAGAAGAAATGGAAGGAGGGTGATTCGGCCAATCT
Source organism: Ilex aquifolium (assembly GCA_951799425.1). Classification (NCBI taxonomy): domain Eukaryota; kingdom Viridiplantae; phylum Streptophyta; class Magnoliopsida; order Aquifoliales; family Aquifoliaceae; genus Ilex; species Ilex aquifolium. The sequence continues at coordinate 25,432,143 of OX637400.1, forward strand.
CTCGAAGATCCTCCCCTTTCCCCTCTACGTCCATCACCCATTTAGAGAAAATCTCCGAAAAATATCTCCTATGTTTTGGGTAGTTGAAAATTCTAAATAAATTCCCCGTTCCTTGTCGTTTTTACTGATTGTGCCGGTACAAAGATGAGGATGAACTGGTAGAAGAGCTATGTGTTCACGGTGAAGAAGTAGAAGCAAAGATGAACCGATAGAAAGATGTTCTGATCGGACAGAACCTCGATGAACATGTACAAAAGATCAATGAACTGGTATAAGCCCATTCTGTTCAAGGATGAACCGGTACAAGCTATGTTTTACTGCCTGGTGAATCGGTGCAAGTCCTGCTGGTACAATATGGCTTTCTCTGCCTTTTTGCCGCGGCGCCCCTTGTTCGATGTTTGGCTTCTCGAGCTCACTTCCTACGCACCCACAAAGTATCCTATTGAATATAAAGTATCATTCTTCCATCACCTTACCTGCAAACACACAGTTTCCTCATAAAACGCAAACTCGACTAAAACAAAACTTATAATGAATGGGCAAAGCTAAAGTGAAAGGTTTCAGACATAAAATTATGCAAAATTGGGTACACAACACACACCCCCCCCCCCCCCCAACTTCTACTTTGGTAGTCTCTAGCACACAGAAACCACAAAAATAAATTTTAATCACAAAAAACATTTTCGTAGTTGATCTCGCTTGCATTTAGCATATGCCATAAGCCGTTAAACCACAAGGTTACCCCTAGTGGACGGTGATGAAAATCACAAGACTCACCAGCCGTTGATTCGAATCACCTTTCAAATTCGTACCATTTGGGTCCCCGGCAATATTGCCAAAAATGCTTCTCCTTAGATATGGTCGTGTCTGAAATTGCTTCCCAAGCATAGGACATTCTATCGTGTAGTAACTCGGAAAATACCTAGGCCGTCTCCCCAGGGAAACAAGCAAAAATTTGAATGGTGATATGATTCAAAAGAAGCAAACTTCTTTGGATTTCAAAGTTGGTGATGATTGGTTAATACTAAGAAATAATATTAAGATAAATCAGCTAATCTTTGGACTTTATCCCATTGTGAAAAGGATTCTTGGCCTCATTTAAAACATAACCAAGATCGTAATCAACCAAGCTTTGACGAAAAATATTTAACCAAGTTTGAACTTTGGAAAATGTGTTTTGATGGTAAAAGCAATTAATGAATGAATTTGCATCATGCTTATTGCAGGGACTCCAAGTATTACTCATGCGAAATTCAATTCTCAAAGGTTAACCGAGGATGTTAGGAAATAACTCATAAGTTCAAAATCAATTACGTCAATCAACAAAATAACACTAAGCATTGATACCCACCTTAGGATAAAAATCACCCACTCAGGGATGAGAATTCATCCTCCCACTATGCCGCAAGTAGACAACTCGGGCATATCGCGTGTTGAATTTAAAGCAAATTTGAATGAGACATCAATTGAGTGGAAATAAATATTAAATCCAATTCTTTTTATCTAAAACAAAAACTAAATATTATTACCAGAGTAAAAATCGGAAGTGCTCTGTATTTGGGCTAGAAGAAAAACCCTAGAAGAAAAAGAGCTGGCAAAAACACTGAAGACCCGATATGGCGAAGATGAGACGTACAAGAAAATCCTCCCCGTCTCGGTTTTTAAGAAGAAATGGAAGGAGGGTGATTCGGCCAATCTCTCGAAGATCCTCCCCTTTCCCCTCTACGTCCATCACCCATTTAGAGAAAATCTCCGAAAAATATCTCCTATGTTTTGGGTAGTTGAAAATTCTAAATAAATTCCCCGTTCCTTGTCGTTTTTACTGATTGTGCCGGTACAAAGATGAGGATGAACTGGTAGAAGAGCTATGTGTTCACGGTGAAGAAGTAGAAGCAAAGATGAACCGATAGAAAGATGTTCTGATCGGACAGAACCTCGATGAACATGTACAAAAGATCAATGAACTGGTATAAGCCCATTCTGTTCAAGGATGAACCGGTACAAGCTATGTTTTACTGCCTGGTGAATCGGTGCAAGTCCTGCTGGTACAATATGGCTTTCTCTGCCTTTTTGCCGCGGCGCCCCTTGTTCGATGTTTGGCTTCTCGAGCTCACTTCCTACGCACCCACAAAGTATCCTATTGAATATAAAGTATCATTCTTCCATCACCTTACCTGCAAACACACAGTTTCCTCATAAAACGCAAACTCGACTAAAACAAAACTTATAATGAATGGGCAAAGCTAAAGTGAAAGGTTTCAGACATAAAATTATGCAAAATTGGGTACACAACACACACCCCCCCCCCCCCCCCCAACTTCTACTTTGGTAGTCTCTAGCACACAGAAACCACAAAAATAAATTTTAATCACAAAAAACATTTTCGTAGTTGATCTCGCTTGCATTTAGCATATGCCATAAGCCGTTAAACCACAAGGTTACCCCTAGTGGACGGTGATGAAAATCACAAGACTCACCAGCCGTTGATTCGAATCACCTTTCAAATTCGTACCATTTGGGTCCCCGGCAATATTGCCAAAAATGCTTCTCCTTAGATATGGTCGTGTCTGAAATTGCTTCCCAAGCATAGGACATTCTATCGTGTAGTAACTCGGAAAATACCTAGGCCGTCTCCCCAGGGAAACAAGCAAAAATTTGAATGGTGATATGATTCAAAAGAAGCAAACTTCTTTGGATTTCAAAGTTGGTGATGATTGGTTAATACTAAGAAATAATATTAAGATAAATCAGCTAATCTTTGGACTTTATCCCATTGTGAAAAGGATTCTTGGCCTCATTTAAAACATAACCAAGATCGTAATCAACCAAGCTTTGACGAAAAATATTTAACCAAGTTTGAACTTTGGAAAATGTGTTTTGATGGTAAAAGCAATTAATGAATGAATTTGCATCATGCTTATTGCAGGGACTCCAAGTATTACTCATGCGAAATTCAATTCTCAAAGGTTAACCGAGGATGTTAGGAAATAACTCATAAGTTCAAAATCAATTACGTCAATCAACAAAATAACACTAAGCATTGATACCCACCTTAGGATAAAAATCACCCACTCAGGGATGAGAATTCATCCTCCCACTATGCCGCAAGTAGACAACTCGGGCATATCGCGTGTTGAATTTAAAGCAAATTTGAATGAGACATCAATTGAGTGGAAATAAATATTAAATCCAATTCTTTTTATCTAAAACAAAAACTAAATATTATTACCAGAGTAAAAATCGGAAGTGCTCTGTATTTGGGCTAGAAGAAAAACCCTAGAAGAAAAAGAGCTGGCAAAAACACTGAAGACCCGATATGGCGAAGATGAGACGTACAAGAAAATCCTCCCCGTCTCGGTTTTTAAGAAGAAATGGAAGGAGGGTGATTCGGCCAATCTCTCGAAGATCCTCCCCTTTCCCCTCTACGTCCATCACCCATTTAGAGAAAATCTCCGAAAAATATCTCCTATGTTTTGGGTAGTTGAAAATTCTAAATAAATTCCCCGTTCCTTGTCGTTTTTACTGATTGTGCCGGTACAAAGATGAGGATGAACTGGTAGAAGAGCTATGTGTTCACGGTGAAGAAGCAAAAGCAAAGATGAACCGATAGAAAGATGTTCTGATTGGACAGAACCTCGATGAACATGTACAAAAGATCAATGAACTGGTATAAGCCCATTCTGTTCAAGGATGAACCGGTACAAGCTATGTTTTACTGCCTGGTGAATCGGTGCAAGTCCTGCTGGTACAATATGGCTTTCTCCGCCTTTTTGCCGCGGCGCCCCTTGTTCGATGTTTGGCTTCTCGAGCTCACTTCCTACGCACCCACAAAGTATCCTGTTGAATCTAAAGTATCATTCTTGCATCTGCTTACCTGCAATCACACAGTTTCCTCATAAAACACAAACTCGACTAAAATAAAACTTATAATGAACGGGCAAAGCTAAAGCGAAAGGTTTCAGACAAAAAATTATGCAAAATTGGGTACACAACACACACCCCCCCCCCCCCCCAACTTCTACTTTGGTAGTCTCTAGCACACAGAAACCACAAAAATAAATTTTAATCACAAAAAACATTTTCGTAGTTGATCTCGCTTGCATTTAGCATATGCCATAAGCCGTTAAACCACAAGGTTACCCCTAGTGGACGGTGATGAAAATCACAAGACTCACCAGCCGTTGATTCGAATCACCTTTCAAATTCGTACCATTTGGGTCCCCGGCAATGTTGCCAAAAATGCTTCTCCTTAGGTATGGTCGTGTCTGAAATTGCTTCCCAAGCATAGGACATTCTATCGTGTAGTAACTCGGAAAATACCTAGGCCGTCTCCCCAGGGAAACAAGCAAAAATTTGAATGGTGATATGATTCAAAAGAAGCAAACTTCTTTGGATTTCAAAGTTGGTGATGATTGGTTAATACTAAGGAATAATATGAAGATAAATCAGCTAATCTTTGGACTTTATCCCATTGTGAAAAGGATTCTTGGCCTCATTTAAAACATAACCAAGATCGTAATCAACCAAGCTTTGACGAAAAATATTTAACCAAGTTTGAACTTTGGAAAATGTGTTTTGATGGTAAAAGCAATTAATGAATGAATTTGCATCATGCTTATTGCAGGGACTCCAAGTATTACTCATGCGAAATTCAATTCTCAAAGGTTAACCGAGGATGTTAGGAAATAACTCATAAGTTCAAAATCAATTACGTCAATCAACAAAATAACACTAAGCATTGATACCCACCTTAGGATAAAAATCACCCACTCAGGGATGAGAATTCATCCTCCCACTATGCCGCAAGTAGACAACTCGGGCATATCGCGTGTTGAATTTAAAGCAAATTTGAATGAGACATCAATTGAGTTGAAATAAATATTAAATCCAATTCTTTTTATCTAAAACAAAAACTAAATATTATTACCAGAGTAAAAATCGGAAGTGCTCTGTATTTGGGCTAGAAGAAAAACCCTAGAAGAAAAAGAGCTAGCAAAAACACTGAAGACCCGATATGCCGAAGATGAGACGTACAAGAAAATCCTCCCCGTCTCGGTTTTTAAGAAGAAATGGAAGGAGGGTGATTCGGCCAATCTCTCGAAGATCCTCCCCTTTCCCCTCTACGTCCATCACCCATTTAGAGAAAATCTCCGAAAAATATCTCCTATGTTTTGGGTAGTTGAAAATTCTAAATAAATTCCCCGTTCCTTGTCGTTTTTACTGATTGTGCCGGTACAAAGATGAGGATGAACTGGTAGAAGAGCTATGTGTTCACGGTGAAGAAGTAGAAGCAAAGATGAACCGATAGAAAGATGTTCTGATCGGACAGAACCTCGATGAACATGTACAAAAGATCAATGAACTGGTATAAGCCCATTCTGTTCAAGGATGAACCGGTACAAGCTATGTTTTACTGCCTGGTGAATCGGTGCAAGTCCTGCTGGTACAATATGGCTTTCTCCGCCTTTTTGCCGCGGCGCCCCTTGTTCGATGTTTGGCTTCTTGAGCTCACTTCCTACGCACCCACAAAGTATCCTGTTGAATATAAAGTATCATTCTTACATCACCTTACCTGCAAACACACAGTTTCCTCATAAAACGCAAACTCGACTAAAACAAAACTTATAATGAACTAGCAAAGCTAAAGTGAAAGGTTTCAGACATAAAATTATGCAAAATTGGGTACACAACACACACCCCCCCCCCCCCCCAACTTCTACTTTGGTAGTCTCTAGCACACAGAAACCACAAAAATAAATTTTAATCACAAAAAACATTTTCGTAGTTGATCTCGCTTGCATTTAGCATATGCCATAAGCCGTTAAACCACAAGGTTACCCCTAGTGGACGGTGATGAAAATCACAAGACTCACCAGCCGTTGATTCGAATCACCTTTCAAATTCGTACCATTTGGGTCCCAGGCAATATTGCCAAAAATGCTTCTCCTTAGATATGGTCGTGTCTGAAATTGCTTCCCAAGCATAGGACATTCTATCGTGTAGTAACTCGGAAAATACCTAGGCCGTCTCCCCAGGGAAACAAGCAAAAATTTGAATGGTGATATGATTCAAAAGAAGCAAACTTCTTTGGATTTCAAAGTTGGTGATGATTGGTTAATACTAAGAAATAATATTAAGATAAATCAGCTAATCTTTGGACTTTATCCCATTGTGAAAAGGATTCTTGGCCTCATTTAAAACATAACCAAGATCGTAATCAACCAAGCTTTGACGAAAAATATTTAACCAAGTTTGAACTTTGGAAAATGTGTTTTGATGGTAAAAGCAATTAATGAATGAATTTGCATCATGCTTATTGCAGGGACTCCAAGTATTACTCATGCGAAATTCAATTCTCAAAGGTTAACCGAGGATGTTAGGAAATAACTCATAAGTTCAAAATCAATTACGTCAATCAACAAAATAACACTAAGCATTGATACCCACCTTAGGATAAAAATCACCCACTCAGGGATGAGAATTCATCCTCCCACTATGCCGCAAGTAGACAACTCGGGCATATCGCGTGTTGAATTTAAAGCAAATTTGAATGAGACATCAATTGAGTTGAAATAAATATTAAATCCAATTCTTTTTATCTAAAACAAAAACTAAATATTATTACCAGAGTAAAAATCGGAAGTGCTCTGTATTTGGGCTAGAAGAAAAACCCTAGAAGAAAAAGAGCTAGCAAAAACACTGAAGACCCGATATGGCGAAGATGAGACGTACAAGAAAATCCTCCCCGTCTCGGTTTTTAAGAAGAAATGGAAGGAGGGTGATTCGGCCAATCTCTCGAAGATCCTCCCCTTTCCCCTCAACGTCCATCACCCATTTAGAGAAAATCTCCGAAAAATATCTCCTATGTTTTGGGTAGTTGAAAATTCTAAATAAATTCCCCGTTCCTTGTCGTTTTTACTGATTGTGCCGGTACAAAGATGAGGATGAACTGGTAGAAGAGCTATGTGTTCACGGTGAAGAAGTAGAAGCAAAGATGAACCGATAGAAAGATGTTCTGATCGGACAGAACCTCGATGAACATGTACAAAAGATCAATGAACTGGTATAAGCCCATTCTGTTCAAGGATGAACCGGTACAAGCTATGTTTTACTGCCTGGTGAATCGGTGCAAGTCCTGCTGGTACAATATGGCTTTCTCCGCCTTTTTGCCGCGGCGCCCCTTGTTCGATGTCTGGCTTCTCGAGCTCACTTCCTACGCACCCACAAAGTATCCTGTTGAATCTAAAGTATCATTCTTGCATCTGCTTACCTGCAATCACACAGTTTCCTCATAAAACACAAACTCGACTAAAAGAAAACTTATAATGAACGGGCAAAGCTAAAGCGAAAGGTTTCAGACATAAAATTATGCAAAATTGGGTACACAACACACACCCCCCCCCCCAACTTCTACTTTGGTAGTCTCTAGCACACAGAAACCACAAAAATAAATTTTAATCACAAAAAACATTTTCGTAGTTGATCTCGCTTGCATTTAGCATATGCCATAAGCCGTTAAACCACAAGGTTACCCCTAGTGGACGGTGATGAAAATCACAAGACTCACCAGCCGTTGATTCGAATCACCTTTCAAATTCGTACCATTTGGGTCCCCGGCAATGTTGCCAAAAATGCTTCTCCTTAGGTATGGTCGTGTCTGAAATTGCTTCCCAAGCATAGGACATTCTATCGTGTAGTAACTCGGAAAATACCTAGGCCGTCTCCCCAGGGAAACAAGCAAAAATTTGAATGGTGATATGATTCAAAAGAAGCAAACTTCTTTGGATTTCAAAGTTGGTAATGATTGGTTAATACTAAGGAATAATATGAAGATAAATCAGCTAATCTTTGGACTTTATCCCATTGTGAAAAGGATTCTTGGCCTCATTTAAAACATAACCAAGATCGTAATCAACCAAGCTTTGACGAAAAATATTTAACCAAGTTTGAACTTTGGAAAATGTGTTTTGATGGTAAAAGCAATTAATGAATGAATTTGCATCATGCTTATTGCAGGGACTCCAAGTATTACTCATGCGAAATTCAATTCTCAAAGGTTAACCGAGGATGTTAGGAAATAACTCATAAGTTCAAAATCAATTACGTCAATCAACAAAATAACACTAAGCATTGATACCCACCTTAGGATAAAAATCACCCACTCAGGGATGAGAATTCATCCTCCCACTATGCCGCAAGTAGACAACTCGGGCATATCGCGTGTTGAATTTAAAGCAAATTTGAATGAGACATCAATTGAGTTGAAATAAATATTAAATCCAATTCTTTTTATCTAAAACAAAAACTAAATATTATTACCAGAGTAAAAATCGGAAGTGCTCTGTATTTGGGCTAGAAGAAAAACCCTAGAAGAAAAAGAGCTAGCAAAAACACTGAAGACCCGATATGCCGAAGATGAGACGTACAAGAAAATCCTCCCCGTCTCGGTTTTTAAGAAGAAATGGAAGGAGGGTGATTCGGCCAATCTCTCGAAGATCCTCCCCTTTCCCCTCTACGTCCATCACCCATTTAGAGAAAATCTCCGAAAAATATCTCCTATGTTTTGGGTAGTTGAAAATTCTAAATAAATTCCCCGTTCCTTGTCGTTTTTACTGATTGTGCCGGTACAAAGATGAGGATGAACTGGTAGAAGAGCTATGTGTTCACGGTGAAGAAGCAAAAGCAAAGATGAACCGATAGAAAGATGTTCTGATCGGACAGAACCTCGATGAACATGTACAAAAGATCAATGAACTGGTATAAGCCCATTCTGTTCAAGGATGAACCGGTACAAGCTATGTTTTACTGCCTGGTGAATCGGTGCAAGTCCTGCTGGTACAATATGGCTTTCTCTGCCTTTTTGCCGCGGCGCCCCTTGTTCGATGTTTGGCTTCTCGAGCTCACTTCCTACGCACCCACAAAGTATCCTGTTGAATCTAAAGTATCATTCTTGCATCTGCTTACCTGCAATCACACAGTTTCCTCATAAAACACAAACTCGACTAAAACAAAACTTATAATGAACGAGCAAAGCTAAAGTGAAAGGTTTCAGACATAAAATTATGCAAAATTGGGTACACAACACACCCCCCCCCCCCAACTTCTACTTTGGTAGTCTCTAGCACACAGAAACCACAAAAATAAATTTTAATCACAAAAAACATTTTCGTAGTTGATCTCGCTTGCATTTAGCATATGCCATAAGCCGTTAAACCACAAGGTTACCCCTAGTGGACGGTGATGAAAATCACAAGACTCACCAGCCGTTGATTCGAATCACCTTTCAAATTCGTACCATTTGGGTCCCCGGCAATGTTGCCAAAAATGCTTCTCCTTAGGTATGGTCGTGTCTGAAATTGCTTCCCAAGCATAGGACATTCTATCGTGTAGTAACTCGGAAAATACCTAGGCCGTCTCCCCAGGGAAACAAGCAAAAATTTGAATGGTGATATGATTCATAAGAAGCAAACTTCTTTGGATTTCAAAGTTGGTGATGATTGGTTAATACTAAGGAATAATATGAAGATAAATCAGCTAATCTTTGGACTTTATCCCATTGTGAAAAGGATTCTTGGCCTCATTTAAAACATAACCAAGATCGTAATCAACCAAGCTTTGACGAAAAATATTTAACCAAGTTTGAACTTTGGAAAATGTGTTTTGATGGTAAAAGCAATTAATGAATGAATTTGCATCATGCTTATTGCAGGGACTCCAAGTATTACTCATGCGAAATTCAATTCTCAAAGGTTAACCGAGGATGTTAGGAAATAACTCATAAGTTCAAAATCAATTACGTCAATCAACAAAATAACACTAAGCATTGATACCCACCTTAGGATAAAAATCACCCACTCAGGGATGAGAATTCATCCTCCCACTATGCCGCAAGTAGACAACTCGGGCATATCGCGTGTTGAATTTAAAGCAAATTTGAATGAGACATCAATTGAGTTGAAATAAATATTAAATCCAATTCTTTTTATCTAAAACAAAAACTAAATATTATTACCAGAGTAAAAATCGGAAGTGCTCTGTATTTGGGCTAGAAGAAAAACCCTAGAAGAAAAAGAGCTAGCAAAAACACTGAAGACCCGATATGCCGAAGATGAGACGTACAAGAAAATCCTCCCCGTCTCGGTTTTTAAGAAGAAATGGAAGGAGGGTGATTCGGCCAATCTCTCGAAGATCCTCCCCTTTCCCCTCTACGTCCATCACCCATTTAGAGAAAATCTCCGAAAAATATCTCCTATGTTTTGGGTAGTTGAAAATTCTAAATAAATTCCCCGTTCCTTGTCGTTTTTACTGATTGTGCCGGTACAAAGATGAGGATGAACTGGTAGAAGAGCTATGTGTTCACGGTGAAGAAGTAGAAGCAAAGATGAACCGATAGAAAGATGTTCTGATCGGACAGAACCTCGATGAACATGTACAAAAGATCAATGAACTGGTATAAGCCCATTCTGTTCAAGGATGAACCGGTACAAGCTATGTTTTACTGCCTGGTGAATCGGTGCAAGTCCTGCTGGGACAATATGGCTTTCTCTGCCTTTTTGCCGCGGCGCCCCTTGTTCGATGTCTGGCTTCTCGAGCTCACTTCCTACGCACCCACAAAGTATCCTGTTGAATATAAAGTATCATTCTTACATCACCTTACCTGCAAACACACAGTTTCCTCATAAAACGCAAACTCGACTAAAACAAAACTTATAATGAACGAGCAAAGCTAAAGTGAAAGGTTTCAGACATAAAATTATGAAAAATTGGGTACACAACACACACCCCCCCCCCCAACTTCTACTTTGGTAGTCTCTAGCACACAGAAACCACAAAAATAAATTTTAATCACAAAAAACATTTTCGTAGTTGATCTCGCTTGCATTTAGCATATGCCATAAGCCGTTAAACCACAAGGTTACCCCTAGTGGACGGTGATGAAAATCACAAGACTCACCAGCCGTTGATTCGAATCACCTTTCAAATTCGTACCATTTGGGTCCCCGGCAATGTTGCCAAAAATGCTTCTCCTTAGATATGGTCGTGTCTGAAATTGCTTCCCAAGCATAGGACATTCTATCGTGTAGTAACTCGGAAAATACCTAGGCCGTCTCCCCAGGGAAACAAGCAAAAATTTGAATGGTGATATGATTCAAAAGAAGCAAACTTCTTTGGATTTCAAAGTTGGTGATGATTGGTTAATACTAAGAAATAATATTAAGATAAATCAGCTAATCTTTGGACTTTATCCCATTGTGAAAAGGATTCTTGGCCTCATTTAAAACATAACCAAGATCGTAATCAACCAAGCTTTGACGAAAAATATTTAACCAAGTTTGAACTTTGGAAAATGTGTTTTGATGGTAAAAGCAATTAATGAATGAATTTGCATCATGCTTATTGCAGGGACTCCAAGTATTACTCATGCGAAATTCAATTCTCAAAGGTTAACCGAGGATGTTAGGAAATAACTCATAAGTTCAAAATCAATTACGTCAATCAACAAAATAACACTAAGCATTGATACCCACCTTAGGATAAAAATCACCCACTCAGGGATGAGAATTCATCCTCCCACTATGCCGCAAGTAGACAACTCGGGCATATCGCGTGTTGAATTTAAAGCAAATTTGAATGAGACATCAATTGAGTGGAAATAAATATTAAATCCAATTCTTTTTATCTAAAACAAAAACTAAATATTATTACCAGAGTAAAAATCGGAAGTGCTCTGTATTTGGGCTAGAAGAAAAACCCTAGAAGAAAAAGAGCTAGCAAAAACACTGAAGACCCGATATGCCGAAGATGAGACGTACAAGAAAATCCTCCCCGTCTCGGTTTTTAAGAAGAAATGGAAGGAGGGTGATTCGGCCAATCTCTCGAAGATCCTCCCCTTTCCCCTCTACGTCCATCACCCATTTAGAGAAAATCTCCGAAAAATATCTCCTATGTTTTGGGTAGTTGAAAATTCTAAATAAATTCCCCGTTCCTTGTCGTTTTTACTGATTGTGCCGGTACAAAGATGAGGATGAACTGGTAGAAGAGCTATGTGTTCACGGTGAAGAAGTAGAAGCAAAGATGAACCGATAGAAAGATGTTCTGATCGGACAGAACCTCGATGAACATGTACAAAAGATCAATGAACTGGTATAAGCCCATTCTGTTCAAGGATGAACCGGTACAAGCTATGTTTTACTGCCTGGTGAATCGGTGCAAGTCCTGCTGGTACAATATGGCTTTCTCCGCCTTTTTGCCGCGGCGCCCCTTGTTCGATGTCTGGCTTCTCGAGCTCACTTCCTACGCACCCACAAAGTATCCTGTTGAATCTAAAGTATCATTCTTGCATCTGCTTACCTGCAATCACACAGTTTCCTCATAAAACACAAACTCGACTAAAAGAAAACTTATAATGAACGGGCAAAGCTAAAGCGAAAGGTTTCAGACATAAAATTATGCAAAATTGGGTACACAACACACACCCCCCCCCCCCAACTTCTACTTTGGTAGTCTCTAGCACACAGAAACCACAAAAATAAATTTTAATCACAAAAAACATTTTCGTAGTTGATCTCGCTTGCATTTAGCATATGCCATAAGCCGTTAAACCACAAGGTTACCCCTAGTGGACGGTGATGAAAATCACAAGACTCACCAGCCGTTGATTCGAATCACCTTTCAAATTCGTACCATTTGGGTCCCCGGCAATGTTGCCAAAAATGCTTCTCCTTAGGTATGGTCGTGTCTGAAATTGCTTCCCAAGCATAGGACATTCTATCGTGTAGTAACTCGGAAAATACCTAGGCCGTCTCCCCAGGGAAACAAGCAAAAATTTGAATGGTGATATGATTCAAAAGAAGCAAACTTCTTTGGATTTCAAAGTTGGTGATGATTGGTTAATACTAAGGAATAATATGAAGATAAATCAGCTAATCTTTGGACTTTATCCCATTGTGAAAAGGATTCTTGGCCTCATTTAAAACATAACCAAGATCGTAATCAACCAAGCTTTGACGAAAAATATTTAACCAAGTTTGAACTTTGGAAAATGTGTTTTGATGGTAAAAGCAATTAATGAATGAATTTGCATCATGCTTATTGCAGGGACTCCAAGTATTACTCATGCGAAATTCAATTCTCAAAGGTTAACCGAGGATGTTAGGAAATAACTCATAAGTTCAAAATCAATTACGTCAATCAACAAAATAACACTAAGCATTGATACCCACCTTAGGATAAAAATCACCCACTCAGGGATGAGAATTCATCCTCCCACTATGCCGCAAGTAGACAACTCGGGCATATCGCGTGTTGAATTTAAAGCAAATTTGAATGAGACATCAATTGAGTTGAAATAAATATTAAATCCAATTCGTTTTATCTAAAACAAAAACTAAATATTATTACCAGAGTAAAAATCGGAAGTGCTCTGTATTTGGGCTAGAAGAAAAACCCTAGAAGAAAAAGAGCTAGCAAAAACACTAAAGACCCGATATGCCGAAGATGAGACGTACAAGAAAATCCTCCCCGTCTCGGTTTTTAAGAAGAAATGGAAGGAGGGTGATTCGGCCAATCTCTCGAAGATCCTCCCCTTTCCCCTCTACGTCCATCACCCATTTAGAGAAAATCTCCGAAAAATATCTCCTATGTTTTGGGTAGTTGAAAATTCTAAATAAATTCCCCGTTCCTTGTCGTTTTTACTGATTGTGCCGGTACAAAGATGAGGATGAACTGGTAGAAGAGCTATGTGTTCACGGTGAAGAAGTAGAAGCAAAGATGAACCGATAGAAAGATGTTCTGATCGGACAGAACCTCGATGAACATGTACAAAAGATCAATGAACTGGTATAAGCCCATTCTGTTCAAGGATGAACCGGTACAAGCTATGTTTTACTGCCTGGTGAATCGGTGCAAGTCCTGCTGGGACAATATGGCTTTCTCTGCCTTTTTGCCGCGGCGCCCCTTGTTCGATGTCTGGCTTCTCGAGCTCACTTCCTACGCACCCACAAAGTATCCTGTTGAATATAAAGTATCATTCTTACATCACCTTACCTGCAAACACACAGTTTCCTCATAAAACGCAAACTCGACTAAAACAAAACTTATAATGAACGAGCAAAGCTAAAGCGAAAGGTTTCAGACATAAAATTATGCAAAATTGGGTACACAACACACACCCCCCCCCCCCCAACTTCTACTTTGGTAGTCTCTAGCACACAGAAACCACAAAAATAAATTTTAATCACAAAAAACATTTTCGTAGTTGATCTCGCTTGCATTTAGCATATGCCATAAGCCGTTAAACCACAAGGTTACCCCTAGTGGACGGTGATGAAAATCACAAGACTCACCAGCCGTTGATTCGAATCACCTTTCAAATTCGTACCATTTGGGTCCCCGGCAATGTTGCCAAAAATGCTTCTCCTTAGATATGGTCGTGTCTGAAATTGCTTCCCAAGCATAGGACATTCTATCGTGTAGTAACTCGGAAAATACCTAGGCCGTCTCCCCAGGGAAACAAGCAAAAATTTGAATGGTGATATGATTCAAAAGAAGCAAACTTCTTTGGATTTCAAAGTTGGTGATGATTGGTTAATACTAAGAAATAATATTAAGATAAATCAGCTAATCTTTGGACTTTATCCCATTGTGAAAAGGATTCTTGGCCTCATTTAAAACATAACCAAGATCGTAATCAACCAAGCTTTGACGAAAAATATTTAACCAAGTTTGAACTTTGGAAAATGTGTTTTGATGGTAAAAGCAATTAATGAATGAATTTGCATCATGCTTATTGCAGGGACTCCAAGTATTACTCATGCGAAATTCAATTCTCAAAGGTTAACCGAGGATGTTAGGAAATAACTCATAAGTTCAAAATCAATTACGTCAATCAACAAAATAACACTAAGCATTGATACCCACCTTAGGATAAAAATCACCCACTCAGGGATGAGAATTCATCCTCCCACTATGCCGCAAGTAGACAACTCGGGCATATCGCGTGTTGAATTTAAAGCAAATTTGAATGAGACATCAATTGAGTTGAAATAAATATTAAATCCAATTCTTTTTATCTAAAACAAAAACTAAATATTATTACCAGAGTAAAAATCGGAAGTGCTCTGTATTTGGGCTAGAAGAAAAACCCTAGAAGAAAAAGAGCTAGCAAAAACACTGAAGACCCGATATGCCGAAGATGAGACGTACAAGAAAATCCTCCCCGTCTCGGTTTTTAAGAAGAAATGGAAGGAGGGTGATTCGGCCAATCTCTCGAAGATCCTCCCCTTTCCCCTCTACGTCCATCACCCATTTAGAGAAAATCTCCGAAAAATATCTCCTATGTTTTGGGTAGTTGAAAATTCTAAATAAATTCCCCGTTCCTTGTCGTTTTTACTGATTGTGCCGGTACAAAGATGAGGATGAACTGGTAGAAGAGCTATGTGTTCACGGTGAAGAAGCAAAAGCAAAGATGAACCGATAGAAAGATGTTCTGATCGGACAGAACCTCGATGAACATGTACAAAAGATCAATGAACTGGTATAAGCCCATTCTGTTCAAGGATGAACCGGTACAAGCTATGTTTTACTGCCTGGTGAATCGGTGCAAGTCCTGCTGGTACAATATGGCTTTCTCCGCCTTTTTGCCGCGGCGCCCCTTGTTCGATGTTTGGCTTCTCGAGCTCACTTCCTACGCACCCACAAAGTATCCTGTTGAATCTAAAGTATCATTCTTGCATCTGCTTACCTGCAATCACACAGTTTCCTCATAAAACACAAACTCGACTAAAATAAAACTTATAATGAACGAGCAAAGCTAAAGCGAAAGGTTTCAGACATAAAATTATGCAAAATTGGGTACACAACACACACCCCCCCCCCCCAACTTCTACTTTGGTAGTCTCTAGCACACAGAAACCACAAAAATAAATTTTAATCACAAAAAACATTTTCGTAGTTGATCTCGCTTGCATTTAGCATATGCCATAAGCCGTTAAACCACAAGGTTACCCCTAGTGGACGGTGATGAAAATCACAAGACTCACCAGCCGTTGATTCGAATCACCTTTCAAATTCGTACCATTTGGGTCCCCGGCAATGTTGCCAAAAATGCTTCTCCTTAGGTATGGTCGTGTCTGAAATTGCTTCCCAAGCATAGGACATTCTATCGTGTAGTAACTCGGAAAATACCTAGGCCGTCTCCCCAGGGAAACAAGCAAAAATTTGAATGGTGATATGATTCAAAAGAAGCAAACTTCTTTGGATTTCAAAGTTGGTGATGATTGGTTAATACTAAGGAATAATATGAAGATAAATCAGCTAATCTTTGGACTTTATCCCATTGTGAAAAGGATTCTTGGCCTCATTTAAAACATAACCAAGATCGTAATCAACCAAGCTTTGACGAAAAATATTTAACCAAGTTTGAACTTTGGAAAATGTGTTTTGATGGTAAAAGCAATTAATGAATGAATTTGCATCATGCTTATTGCAGGGACTCCAAGTATTACTCATGCGAAATTCAATTCTCAAAGGTTAACCGAGGATGTTAGGAAATAACTCATAAGTTCAAAATCAATTACGTCAATCAACAAAATAACACTAAGCATTGATACCCACCTTAGGATAAAAATCACCCACTCAGGGATGAGAATTCATCCTCCCACTATGCCGCAAGTAGACAACTCGGGCATATCGCGTGTTGAATTTAAAGCAAATTTGAATGAGACATCAATTGAGTTGAAATAAATATTAAATCCAATTCTTTTTATCTAAAACAAAAACTAAATATTATTACCAGAGTAAAAATCGGAAGTGCTCTGTATTTGGGATAGAAGAAAAAGAGCTAGCAAAAACACTGAAGACCCGATATGCCGAAGATGAGATGTACAAGAAAATCCTCCCCGTCTCGGTTTTTAAGAAGAAATGGAAGGAGGGTGATTCGGCCAATCTCTCGAAGATCCTCCCCTTTCCCCTCTACGTCCATCACCCATTTAGAGAAAATCTCCGAAAAATATCTCCTATGTTTTGGGTAGTTGAAAATTCTAAATAAATTCCCCGTTCCTTGTCGTTTTTACTGATTGTGCCGGTACAAAGATGAGGATGAACTGGTAGAAGAGCTATGTGTTCACGGTGAAGAAGTAGAAGCAAAGATGAACCGATAGAAAGATGTTCTGATCGGACAGAACCTCGATGAACATGTACAAAAGATCAATGAACTGGTATAAGCCCATTCTGTTCAAGGATGAACCGGTACAAGCTATGTTTTACTGCCTGGTGAATCGGTGCAAGTCCTGCTGGTACAATATGGCTTTCTCTGCCTTTTTGCCGCGGCGCCCCTTGTTCGATGTCTGGCTTCTCGAGCTCACTTCCTACGCACCCACAAAGTATCCTGTTGAATATAAAGTATCATTCTTACATCACCTTACCTGCAAACACACAGTTTCCTCATAAAACGCAAACTCGACTAAAACAAAACTTATAATGAACGAGCAAAGCTAAAGTGAAAGGTTTCAGACATAAAATTATGCAAAATTGGGTACACAACACACACCCCCCCCCCCCAACTTCTACTTTGGTAGTCTCTAGCACACAGAAACCACAAAAATAAATTTTAATCACAAAAAAGATTTTCGTAGTTGATCTCGCTTGCATTTAGCATATGTCATATGCCGTTAAACCACAAGGTTACCCCTAGTGGACGGTGATGAAAATCACAAGACTCACCAGCCGTTGATTCGAATCACCTTTCAAATTCGTACCAGTTGGGTCCCCGGCAATGTTGCCAAAAATGCTTCTCCTTAGATATGGTCGTGTCTGAAATTGCTTCCCAAGCATAGGACATTCTATCGTGTAGTAACTCGGAAAATACCTAGGCCGTCTCCCCAGGGAAACAAGCAAAAATTTGAATGGTGATATGATTCAAAAGAAGCAAACTTCTTTGGATTTCAAAGTTGGTGATGATTGGTTAATACTAAGAAATAATATTAAGATAAATCAGCTAATCTTTGGACTTTATCCCATTGTGAAAAGGATTCTTGGCCTCATTTAAAACATAACCAAGATCGTAATCAACCAAGCTTTGACGAAAAATATTTAACCAAGTTCGAACTTTGGAAAATGTGTTTTGATGGTAAAAGCAATTAATGAATGAATTTGCATCATGCTTATTGCAGGGACTCCAAGTATTACTCATGCGAAATTCAATTCTCAAAGGTTAACCGAGGATGTTAGGAAATAACTCATAAGTTCAAAATCAATTACGTCAATCAACAAAATAACACTAAGCATTGATACCCACCTTAGGATAAAAATCACCCACTCAGGGATGAGAATTCATCCTCCCACTATGCCGCAAGTAGACAACTCGGGCATATCGCGTGTTGAATTTAAAGCAAATTTGAATGAGACATCAATTGAGTGGAAATAAATATTAAATCCAATTCTTTTTATCTAAAACAAAAACTAAATATTAATACCAGAGTAAAAATCGGAAGTGCTCTGTATTTGGGCTAGAAGAAAAACCCTAGAAGAAAAAGAGCTAGCAAAAACACTGAAGACCCGATATGCCGAAGATGAGACGTACAAGAAAATCCTCCCCGTCTCGGTTTTTAAGAAGAAATGGAAGGAGGGTGATTCGGCCAATCTCTCGAAGATCCTCCCCTTTCCCCTCTACGTCCATCACCCATTTAGAGAAAATCTCCGAAAAATATCTCCTATGTTTTGGGTAGTTGAAAATTCTAAATAAATTCCCCGTTCCTTGTCGTTTTTACTGATTGTGCCGGTACAAAGATGAGGATGAACTGGTATAAGAGCTATGTGTTCACGGTGAAGAAGTAGAAGCAAAGATGAACCGATAGAAAGATGTTCTGATCGGACAGAACCTCGATGAACATGTACAAAAGATCAATGAACTGGTATAAGCCCATTCTGTTCAAGGATGAACCGGTACAAGCTATGTTTTACTGCCTGGTGAATCGGTGCAAGTCCTGCTGGTACAATATGGCTTTCTCTGCCTTTTTGCCGCGGCACCCCTTGTTCGATGTCTGGCTTCTCGAGCTCACTTCCTACGCACCCACAAAGTATCCTGTTGAATATAAAGTATCATTCTTACATCACCTTACCTGCAAACACACAGTTTCCTCATAAAACGCAAACTCGACTAAAACAAAACTTATAATGAACGAGCAAAGCTAAAGTGAAAGGTTTCAGACATAAAATTATGCAAAATTGGGTACACAACACACACCCCCCCCCAACTTCTACTTTGGTAGTCTCTAGCACACAGAAACCACAAAAATAAATTTTAATCACAAAAAACATTTTCGTAGTTGATCTCGCTTGCATTTAGCATATGCCATAAGCCGTTAAACCACAAGGTTACCCCTAGTGGACGGTGATGAAAATCACAAGACTCACCAGCCGTTGATTCGAATCACCTTTCAAATTCGTACCATTTGGGTCCCCGGCAATGTTGCCAAAAATGCTTCTCCTTAGATATGGTCGTGTCTGAAATTGCTTCCCAAGCATAGGACATTCTATCGTGTAGTAACTCGGAAAATACCTAGGCCGTCTCCCCAGGGAAACAAGCAAAAATTTGAATTGTGATATGATTCAAAAGAAGCAAACTTCTTTGGATTTCAAAGTTGGTGATGATTGGTTAATACTAAGAAATAATATTAAGATAAATCAGCTAATCTTTGGACTTTATCCCATTGTGAAAAGGATTCTTGGCCTCATTTAAAACATAACCAAGATCGTAATCAACCAAGCTTTGACGAAAAATATTTAACCAAGTTTGAACTTTGGAAAATGTGTTTTGATGGTAAAAGCAATTAATGAATGAATTTGCATCATGCTTATTGCAGGGACTCCAAGTATTACTCATGCGAAATTCAATTCTCAAAGGTTAACCGAGGATGTTAGGAAATAACTCATAAGTTCAAAATCAATTACGTCAATCAACAAAATAACACTAAGCATTGATACCCACCTTAGGATAAAAATCACCCACTCAGGGATGAGAATTCATCCTCCCACTATGCCGCAAGTAGACAACTCGGGCATATCGCGTGTTGAATTTAAAGCAAATTTGAATGAGACATCAATTGAGTGGAAATAAATATTAAATCCAATTCTTTTTATCTAAAACAAAAACTAAATATTATTACCAGAGTAAAAATCGGAAGTGCTCTGTATTTGGGCTAGAAGAAAAACCCTAGAAGAAAAAGAGCTAGCAAAAACACTGAAGACCCGATATGCCGAAGATGAGACGTACAAGAAAATCCTCCCCGTCTTGGTTTTTAAGAAGAAATGGAAGGAGGGTGATTCGGCCAATCTCTCGAAGATCCTCCCCTTTCCCCTCTATGTCCATCACCCATTTAGAGAAAATCTCCGAAAAATATCTCCTATGTTTTGGGTAGTTGAAAATTCTAAATAAATTCCCCGTTCCTTGTCGTTTTTACTGATTGTGCCGGTACAAAGATGAGGATGAACTGGTAGAAGAGCTATGTGTTCACGGTGAAGAAGCAAAAGCAAAGATGAACCGATAGAAAGATGTTCTGATTGGACAGAACCTCGATGAACATGTACAAAAGATCAATGAACTGGTATAAGCCCATTCTGTTCAAGGATGAACCGGTACAAGCTATGTTTTACTGCCTGGTGAATCGGTGCAAGTCCTGCTGGTACAATATGGCTTTCTCCGCCTTTTTGCCGCGGCGCCCCTTGTTCGATGTTTGGCTTCTCGAGTTCACTTCCTACGCACCCACAAAGTATCCTGTTGAATCTAAAGTATCATTCTTGCATCTGCTTACCTGCAATCACACAGTTTCCTCATAAAACACAAACTCGACTAAAATAAAACTTATAATGAACGAGCAAAGCTAAAGCGAAAGGTTTCAGACATAAAATTATGCAAAATTGGGTACACAACACACACCCCCCCCCCCCAACTTCTACTTTGGTAGTCTCTAGCACACAGAAACCACAAAAATAAATTTTAATCACAAAAAACATTTTCGTAGTTGATCTCGCTTGCATTTAGCATATGCCATAAGCCGTTAAACCACAAGGTTACCCCTAGTGGACGGTGATGAAAATCACAAGACTCACCAGCCGTTGATTCGAATCACCTTTCAAATTCGTACCATTTGGGTCCCCGGCAATGTTGCCAAAAATGCTTCTCCTTAGGTATGGTCGTGTCTGAAATTGCTTCCCAAGCATAGGACATTCTATCGTGTAGTAACTCGGAAAATACCTAGGCCGTCTCCCCAGGGAAACAAGCAAAAATTTGAATGGTGATATGATTCAAAAGAAGCAAACTTCTTTGGATTTCAAAGTTGGTGATGATTGGTTAATACTAAGGAATAATATGAAGATAAATCAGCTAATCTTTGGACTTTATCCCATTGTGAAAAGGATTCTTGGCCTCATTTAAAACATAACCAAGATCGTAATCAACCAAGCTTTGACGAAAAATATTTAACCAAGTTTGAACTTTGGAAAATGTGTTTTGATGGTAAAAGCAATTAATGAATGAATTTGCATCATGCTTATTGCAGGGACTCCAAGTATTACTCATGCGAAATTCAATTCTCAAAGGTTAACCGAGGATGTTAGGAAATAACTCATAAGTTCAAAATCAATTACGTCAATCAACAAAATAACACTAAGCATTGATACCCACCTTAGGATAAAAATCACCCACTCAGGGATGAGAATTCATCCTCCCACTATGCCGCAAGTAGACAACTCGGGCATATCGCGTGTTGAATTTAAAGCAAATTTGAATGAGACATCAATTGAGTTGAAATAAATATTAAATCCAATTCTTTTTATCTAAAACAAAAACTAAATATTATTACGAGAGTAAAAATCGAAAGTGCTCTGTATTTGGGATAGAAGAGAAAGAGCTAGCAAAAACACTGAAGACCCGATATGCCGAAGATGAGACGTACAAGAAAATCCTCCCCGTCTCGGTTTTTAAGAAGAAATGGAAGGAGGGTGATTCGGCCAATCTCTCGAAGATCCTCCCCTTTCCCCTCTACGTCCATCACACATTTAGAGAAAATCTCCGAAAAATATCTCCTATGTTTTGGGTAGTTGAAAATTCTAAATAAATTCCCCGTTCCTTGTCGTTTTTACTGATTGTGCCGGTACAAAGATGAGGATGAACTGGTAGAAGAGCTATGTGTTCACGGTGAAGAAGTAGAAGCAAAGATGAACCGATAGAAAGATGTTCTGATCGGACAGAACCTCGATGAACATGTACAAAAGATCAATGAACTGGTATAAGCCCATTCTGTTCAAGGATGAACCGGTACAAGCTATGTTTTACTGCCTGGTGAATCGGTGCAAGTCCTGCTGGTACAATATGGCTTTCTCTGCCTTTTTGCCGCGGCGCCCCTTGTTCGATGTCTGGCTTCTCGAGCTCACTTCCTACGCACCCACAAAGTATCCTGTTGAATATAAAGTATCATTCTTACATCACCTTACCTGCAAACACACAGTTTCCTCCTAAAACGCAAACTCGACTAAAACAAAACTTATAATGAACGAGCAAAGCTAAAGTGAAAGGTTTCAAACATAAAATTATGCAAAATTGGGTACACAACACACACCCCCCCCCCCAACTTCTACTTTGGTAGTCTCTAGCACACAGAAACCACAAAAATAAATTTTAATCACAAAAAACATTTTCGTAGTTGATCTCGCTTGCATTTAGCATATGCCATAAGCCGTTAAACCACAAGGTTACCCCTAGTGGACGGTGATGAAAATCACAAGACTCACCAGCCGTTGATTCGAATCACCTTTCAAATTCGTACCATTTGGGTCCCCGGCAATGTTGCCAAAAATGCTTCTCCTTAGGTATGGTCGTGTCTGAAATTGCTTCCCAAGCATAGGACATTCTATCGTGTAGTAACTCGGAAAATACCTAGGCCGTCTCCCCAGGGAAACAAGCAAAAATTTGAATGGTGATATGATTCAAAAGAAGCAAACTTCTTTGGATTTCAAAGTTGGTGATGATTGGTTAATACTAAGGAATAATATGAAGATAAATCAGCTAATCTTTGGACTTTATCCCATTGTGAAAAGGATTCTTGGCCTCATTTAAAACATAACCAAGATCGTAATCAACCAAGCTTTGACGAAAAATATTTAACCAAGTTTGAACTTTGGAAAATGTGTTTTGATGGTAAAAGCAATTAATGAATGAATTTGCATCGTGCTTATTGCAGGGACTCCAAATATTACTCATGCGAAATTCAATTCTCAAAGGTTAACCGAGGATGTTAGGAAATAACTCATAAGTTCAAAATCAATTACGTCAATCAACAAAATAACACTAAGCATTGATACCCACCTTAGGATAAAAATCACCCACTCAGGGATGAGAATTCATCCTCCCACTATGCCGCAAGTAGACAACTCGGGCATATCGCGTGTTGAATTTAAAGCAAATTTGAATGAGACATCAATTGAGTGGAAATAAATATTAAATCCAATTCTTTTTATCTAAAACAAAAACTAAATATTATTACCAGAGTAAAAATCGGAAGTGCTCTGTATTTGGGCTAGAAGAAAAACCCTAGAAGAAAAAGAGCTAGCAAAAACACTGAAGACCCGATATGCCGAAGATGAGACGTACAAGAAAATCCTCCCTGTCTCGGTTTTTAAGAAGAAATGGAAGGAGGGTGATTCGGCCAATCTCTCGAAGATCCTCCCCTTTCCCCTCTATGTCCATCACCCATTTAGAGAAAATCTCCGAAAAATATCTCCTATGTTTTGGGTAGTTGAAAATTCTAAATAAATTCCCCGTTCCTTGTCGTTTTTACTGATTGTGCCGGTACAAAGATGAGGATGAACTGGTAGAAGAGCTATGTGTTCACGGTGAAGAAGCAAAAGCAAAGATGAACCGATAGAAAGATGTTCTGATTGGACAGAACCTCGATGAACATGTACAAAAGATCAATGAACTGGTATAAGCCCATTCTGTTCAAGGATGAACCGGTACAAGCTATGTTTTACTGCCTGGTGAATCGGTGCAAGTCCTGCTGGTACAATATGGCTTTCTCCGCCTTTTTGCCGCGGCGCCCCTTGTTCGATGTTTGGCTTCTCGAGCTCACTTCCTACGCACCCACAAAGTATCCTGTTGAATCTAAAGTATCATTCTTGCATCTGCTTACCTGCAATCACACAGTTTCCTCATAAAACACAAACTCGACTAAAATAAAACTTATAATGAACGAGCAAAGCTAAAGCGAAAGGTTTCAGACATAAAATTATGCAAAATTGGGTACACAACACACACCCCCCCCCCCCAACTTCTACTTTGGTAGTCTCTAGCACACAGAAACCAAAAAAATAAATTTTAATCACAAAAAACATTTTCGTAGTTGATCTCGCTTGCATTTAGCATATGCCATAAGCCGTTAAACCACAAGGTTACCCCTAGTGGACGGTGATGAAAATCACAAGACTCACCAGCCGTTGATTCGAATCACCTTTCAAATTCGTACCATTTGGGTCCCCGGCAATGTTGCCAAAAATGCTTCTCCTTAGGTATGGTCGTGTCTGAAATTGCTTCCCAAGCATAGGACATTCTATCGTGTAGTAACTCGGAAAATACCTAGGCCGTCTGCCCAGGGAAACAAGCAAAAATTTGAATGGTGATATGATTCAAAAGAAGCAAACTTCTTTGGATTTCAAAGTTGGTGATGATTGGTTAATACTAAGGAATAATATGAAGATAAATCAGCTAATCTTTGGACTTTATCCCATTGTGAAAAGGATTCTTGGCCTCATTT
The DNA here is from genome assembly GCA_951799425.1 of Ilex aquifolium. Classification (NCBI taxonomy): domain Eukaryota; kingdom Viridiplantae; phylum Streptophyta; class Magnoliopsida; order Aquifoliales; family Aquifoliaceae; genus Ilex; species Ilex aquifolium. The sequence continues at coordinate 25,456,949 of OX637400.1, forward strand.
AAAACATAACCAAGATCGTAATCAACCAAGCTTTGACGAAAAATATTTAACCAAGTTTGAACTTTGGAAAATGTGTTTTGATGGTAAAAGCAATTAATGAATGAATTTGCATCATGCTTATTGCAGGGACTCCAAGTATTACTCATGCGAAATTCAATTCTCAAAGGTTAACCGAGGATGTTAGGAAATAACTCATAAGTTCAAAATCAATTACGTCAATCAACAAAATAACACTAAGCATTGATACCCACCTTAGGATAAAAATCACCCACTCAGGGATGAGAATTCATCCTCCCACTATGCCGCAAGTAGACAACTCGGGCATATCGCGTGTTGAATTTAAAGCAAATTTGAATGAGACATCAATTGAGTGGAAATAAATATTAAATCCAATTCTTTTTATCTAAAACAAAAACTAAATATTAATACCAGAGTAAAATTCGGAAGTGCTCTATATTTGGGCTAGAAGAAAAACCCTAGAAGAAAAAGAGCTAGCAAAAACACTGAAGACCCGATATGCCGAAGATGAGACGTACAAGAAAATCCTCCCCGTCTCGGTTTTTAAGAAGAAATGGAAGGAGGGTGATTCGGCCAATCTCTCGAAGATCCTCCCCTTTCCCCTCTACGTCCATCACCCATTTAGAGAAAATCTCCGAAAAATATCTCCTATGTTTTGGGTAGTTGAAAATTCTAAATAAATTCCCCGTTCCTTGTCGTTTTTACTGATTGTGCCGGTACAAAGATGAGGATGAACTGGTAGAAGAGCTATGTGTTCACGGTGAAGAAGCAAAAGCAAAGATGAACCGATAGAAAGATGTTCTGATTGGACAGAACCTCGATGAACATGTACAAAAGATCAATGAACTGGTATAAGCCCATTCTGTTCAAGGATGAACCGGTACAAGCTATGTTTTACTGCCTGGTGAATCGGTGCAAGTCCTGCTGGTACAATATGGCTTTCTCCGCCTTTTTGCCGCGGCGCCCCTTGTTCGATGTTTGGCTTCTCGAGCTCACTTCCTACGCACCCACAAAGTATCCTGTTGAATCTAAAGTATCATTCTTGCATCTGCTTACCTGCAATCACACAGTTTCCTCATAAAACACAAACTCGACTAAAATAAAACTTATAATGAACGAGCAAAGCTAAAGCGAAAGGTTTCAGACATAAAATTATGCAAAATTTGGTACACAACACACACCCCCCCCCCCAACTTCTACTTTGGTAGTCTCTAGCACACAGAAACCACAAAAATAAATTTTAATCACAAAAAACATTTTCGTAGTTGATCTCGCTTGCATTTAGCATATGCCATAAGCCGTTAAACCACAAGGTTACCCCTAGTGGACGGTGATGAAAATCACAAGACTCACCAGCCGTTGATTCGAATCACCTTTCAAATTCGTACCATTTGGGTCCCCGGCAATGTTGCCAAAAATGCTTCTCCTTAGGTATGGTCGTGTCTGAAATTGCTTCCCAAGCATAGGACATTCTATCGTGTAGTAACTCGGAAAATACCTAGGCCGTCTGCCCAGGGAAACAAGCAAAAATTTGAATGGTGATATGATTCAAAAGAAGCAAACTTCTTTGGATTTCAAAGTTGGTGATGATTGGTTAATACTAAGGAATAATATGAAGATAAATCAGCTAATCTTTGGACTTTATCCCAGTGTGAAAAGGATTCTTGGCCTCATTTAAAACATAACCAAGATCGTAATCAACCAAGCTTTGACGAAAAATATTTAACCAAGTTTGAACTTTGGAAAATGTGTTTTGATGGTAAAAGCAATTAATGAATGAATTTGCATCATGCTTATTGCAGGGACTCCAAGTATTACTCATGCGAAATTCAATTCTCAAAGGTTAACCGAGGATGTTAGGAAATAACTCATAAGTTCAAAATCAATTACGTCAATCAACAAAATAACACTAAGCATTGATACCCACCTTAGGATAAAAATCACCCACTCAGGGATGAGAATTCATCCTCCCACTATGCCGCAAGTAGACAACTCGGGCATATCGCGTGTTGAATTTAAAGCAAATTTGAATGAGACATCAATTGAGTGGAAATAAATATTAAATCCAATTCTTTTTATCTAAAACAAAAACTAAATATTATTACCAGAGTAAAAATCGGAAGTGCTCTGTATTTGGGCTAGAAGAAAAAGAGCTAGCAAAAACACTGAAGACCCGATATGCCGAAGATGAGACGTACAAGAAAATCCTCCCCGTCTCGGTTTTTAAGAAGAAATGGAAGGAGGGTGATTCGGCCAATCTCTCGAAGATCCTCCCCTTTCCCCTCTACGTCCATCACCCATTTAGGGAAAATCTCCGAAAAATATCTCCTATGTTTTGGGTAGTTGAAAATTCTAAATAAATTCCTCGTTCCTTGTCGTTTTTACTGATTGTGCCGGTACAAAGATGAGGATGAACTGGTAGAAGAGCTATGTGTTCACGGTGAAGAAGTAGAAGCAAAGATGAACCGATAGAAAGATGTTCTGATCGGACAGAACCTCGATGAACATGTACAAAAGATCAATGAACTGGTATAAGCCCATTCTGTTCAAGGATGAACCGGTACAAGCTATGTTTTACTGCCTGGTGAATCGGTGCAAGTCCTGCTGGTACAATATGGCTTTCTCTGCCTTTTTGCGCGGCGCCCCTTGTTCGATGTCTGGCTTCTCGAGCTCACTTCCTACGCACCCACAAAGTATCCTGTTGAATCTAAAGTATCATTCTTACATCAGCTTACCTGCAAACACACAGTTTCCTCATAAAACGCAAACTCGACTAAAACAAAACTTATAATGAACGAGCAAAGCTAAAGTGAAAGGTTTCAGACATAAAATTATGCAAAATTGGGTACACAACACACACCCCCCCCCCCCAACTTCTACTTTGGTAGTCTCTAGCACACAGAAAGCACAAAAATAAATTTTAATCACAAAAAACATTTTCGTAGTTGATCTCGCTTGCATTTAGCATATGCCATAAGCCGTTAAACCACAAGGTTACCCCTAGTGGACGGTGATGAAAATTACAAGACTCACCAGCCGTTGATTCGAATCACCTTTCAAATTCGTACCATTTGGGTCCCCGGCAATGTTGCCAAAAATGCTTCTCCTTAGGTATGGTCGTGTCTGAAATTGCTTCCCAAGCATAGGACATTCTATCGTGTAGTAACTCGGAAAATACCTAGGCCGTCTCCCCAGGGAAACAAGCAAAAATTTGAATGGTGATATGATTCAAAAGAAGCAAACTTCTTTGGATTTCAAAGTTGGTGATGATTGGTTAATACTAAGAAATAATATTAAGATAAATCAGCTAATCTTTGGACTTTATCCCAGTGTGAAAAGGATTCTTGGCCTCATTTAAAACATAACCAAGATCGTAATCAACCAAGCTTTGACGAAAAATATTTAACCAAGTTTGAACTTTGGAAAATGTGTTTTGATGGTAAAAGCAATTAATGAATGAATTTGCATCATGCTTATTGCAGGGACTCCAAGTATTACTCATGCGAAATTCAATTCTCAAAGGTTAACCGAGGATGTTAGGAAATAACTCATAAGTTCAAAATCAATTACGTCAATCAACAAAATAACACTAAGCATTGATACCCACCTTAGGATAAAAATCACCCACTCAGGGATGAGAATTCATCCTCCCACTATGCCGCAAGTAGACAACTCGGGCATATCGCGTGTTGAATTTAAAGCAAATTTGAATGAGACATCAATTGAGTGGAAATAAATATTAAATCCAATTCTTTTTATCTAAAACAAAAACTAAATATTATTACCAGAGTAAAAATCGGAAGTGCTCTGTATTTGGGCTAGAAGAAAAACCCTAGAAGAAAAAGAGCTAGCAAAAACACTGAAGACCCGATATGCCGAAGATGAGACGTACAAGAAAATCCTCCCCGTCTCGGTTTTTAAGAAGAAATGGAAGGAGGGTGATTCGGCCAATCTCTCGAAGATCCTCCCCTTTCCCCTCTACGTCCATCACCCATTTAGGGAAAATCTCCGAAAAATATCTCCTATGTTTTGGGTAGTTGAAAATTCTAAATAAATTCCTCGTTCCTTGTCGTTTTTACTGATTGTGCCGGTACAAAGATGAGGATGAACTGGTAGAAGAGCTATGTGTTCACGGTGAAGAAGTAGAAGCAAAGATGAACCGATAGAAAGATGTTCTGATCGGACAGAACCTCGATGAACATGTACAAAAGATCAATGAACTGGTATAAGCCCATTCTGTTCAAGGATGAACCGGTACAAGCTATGTTTTACTGCCTGGTGAATCGGTGCAAGTCCTGCTGGTACAATATGGCTTTCTCTGCCTTTTTGCCACGGCGCCCCTTGTTCGATGTCTGGCTTCTCGAGCTCACTTCCTACGCACCCACAAAGTATCCTATTGAATCTAAAGTATCATTCTTACATCAGCTTACCTGCAAACACACAGTTTCCTCATAAAACGCAAACTCGACTAAAACAAAACTTATAATGAACGAGCAAAGCTAAAGGGAAAGGTTTCAGACATAAAATTATGCAAAATAGGGTACACAACACAGACCCCCCCCCCCCCAACTTCTACTTTGGTAGTCTCTAGCACACCGAAAGCACAAAAATAAATTTTAATCACAAAAAACATTTTCGTAGTTGATCTCGCTTGCATTTAGCATATGCCATAAGCCGTTAAACCACAAGGTTACCCCTAGTGGACGGTGATGAAAATCACAAGACTCACCAGCCGTTGAGTCGAATCACCTTTCAAATTCGTACCATTTAGGTCCCCGGCAATGTTGCCAAAAATGCTTCTCCTTAGGTGTGGTCGTGTCTGAAATTGCTTCCCAAGCATAGGACATTCTATCGTGTAGTAACTCGGAAAATACCTAGGCCGTCTCCCCAGGGAAACAAGCAAAAATTTGAATGGTGATATGATTCAAAAGAAGCAAACTTCTTTGGATTTCAAAGTTGGTGATGATTGGTTAATACTAAGAAATAATATTAAGATAAATCAGCTAATCTTTGGACTTTATCCCAGTGTGAAAAGGATTCTTGGCCTCATTTAAAACATAACCAAGATCGTAATCAACCAAGCTTTGACGAAAAATATTTAACCAAGTTTGAACTTTGGAAAATGTGTTTTGATGGTAAAAGCAATTAATGAATGAATTTGCATCATGCTTATTGCAGGGACTCCAAGTATTACTCATGCGAAATTCAATTCTCAAAGGTTAACCGAGGATGTTAGGAAATAACTCATAAGTTCAAAATCAATTACGTCAATCAACAAAATAACACTAAGCATTGATACCCACCTTAGGATAAAAATCACCCACTCAGGGATGAGAATTCATCCTCCCACTATGCCGCAAGTAGACAACTCGGGCATATCGCGTGTTGAATTTAAAGCAAATTTGAATGAGACATCAATTGAGTGGAAATAAATATTAAATCCAATTCTTTTTATCTAAAACAAAAACTAAATATTATTACCAGAGTAAAAATCGGAAGTGCTCTGTATTTGGGCTAGAAGAAAAAGAGCTAGCAAAAACACTGAAGACCCGATATGGCGAAGATGAGACGTACAAGAAAATCCTCCCCGTCTCGGTTTTTAAGAAGAAATGGAAGGAGGGTGATTCGGCCAATCTCTCGAAGATCCTCCCCTTTCCCCTCTACGTCCATCACCCATTTAGGGAAAATCTCCGAAAAATATCTCCTATGTTTTGGGTAGTTGAAAATTCTAAATAAATTCCTCGTTCCTTGTCGTTTTTACTGATTGTGCCGGTACAAAGATGAGGATGAACTGGTAGAAGAGCTATGTGTTCACGGTGAAGAAGTAGAAGCAAAGATGAACCGATAGAAAGATGTTCTGATCGGACAGAACCTCGATGAACATGTACAAAAGATCAATGAACTGGTATAAGCCCATTCTGTTCAAGGATGAACCGGTACAAGCTATGTTTTACTGCCTGGTGAATCGGTGCAAGTCCTGCTGGTACAATATGGCTTTCTCTGCCTTTTTGCCACGGCGCCCCTTGTTCGATGTCTGGCTTCTCGAGCTCACTTCCTACGCACCCACAAAGTATCCTGTTGAATCTAAAGTATCATTCTTACATCAGCTTACCTGCAAACACACAGTTTCCTCATAAAACGCAAACTCGACTAAAACAAAACTTATAATGAACGAGCAAAGCTAAAGGGAAAGGTTTCAGACATAAAATTATGCAAAATAGGGTACACAACACAGACCCCCCCCCCCCCCAACTTCTACTTTGGTAGTCTCTAGCACACCGAAAGCACAAAAATAAATTTTAATCACAAAAAACATTTTCGTAGTTGATCTCGCTTGCATTTAGCATATGCCATAAGCCGTTAAACCACAAGGTTACCCCTAGTGGACGGTGATGAAAATCACAAGACTCACCAGCCGTTGAGTCGAATCACCTTTCAAATTCGTACCATTTGGGTCCCCGGCAATGTTGCCAAAAATGCTTCTCCTTAGGTGTGGTCGTGTCTGAAATTGCTTCCCAAGCATAGGACATTCTATCGTGTAGTAACTCGGAAAATACCTAGGCCGTCTCCCCAGGGAAACAAGCAAAAATTTGAATGGTGATATGATTCAAAAGAAGCAAACTTCTTTGGATTTCAAAGTTGGTGATGATTGGTTAATACTAAGAAATAATATTAAGATAAATCAGCTAATCTTTGGACTTTATCCCAGTGTGAAAAGGATTCTTGGCCTCATTTAAAACATAACCAAGATCGTAATCAACCAAGCTTTGACGAAAAATATTTAACCAAGTTTGAACTTTGGAAAATGTGTTTTGATGGTAAAAGCAATTAATGAATGAATTTGCATCATGCTTATTGCAGGGACTCCAAGTATTACTCATGCGAAATTCAATTCTCAAAGGTTAACCGAGGATGTTAGGAAATAACTCATAAGTTCAAAATCAATTACGTCAATCAACAAAATAACACTAAGCATTGATACCCACCTTAGGATAAAAATCACCCACTCAGGGATGAGAATTCATCCTCCCACTATGCCGCAAGTAGACAACTCGGGCATATCGCGTGTTGAATTTAAAGCAAATTTGAATGAGACATCAATTGAGTGGAAATAAATATTAAATCCAATTCTTTTTATCTAAAACAAAAACTAAATATTATTACCAGAGTAAAAATCGGAAGTGCTCTGTATTTGGGCTAGAAGAAAAACCCGAGAAGAAAAAGAGCTAGCAAAAACACTGAAGACCCGATATGCCGAAGATGAGACGTACAAGAAAATCCTCCCCGTCTCGGTTTTTAAGAAGAAATGGAAGGAGGGTGATTCGGCCAATCTCTCGAAGATCCTCCCCTTTCCCCTCTACGTCCATCACCCATTTAGGGAAAATCTCCGAAAAATATCTCCTATGTTTTGGGTAGTTGAAAATTCTAAATAAATTCCTCGTTCCTTGTCGTTTTTACTGATTGTGCCGGTACAAAGATGAGGATGAACTGGTAGAAGAGCTATGTGTTCACGGTGAAGAAGTAGAAGCAAAGATGAACCGATAGAAAGATGTTCTGATCGGACAGAACCTCGATGAACATGTACAAAAGATCAATGAACTGGTATAAGCCCATTCTGTTCAAGGATGAACCGGTACAAGCTATGTTTTACTGCCTGGTGAATCGGTGCAAGTCCTGCTGGTACAATATGGCTTTCTCTGCCTTTTTGCCGCGGCGCCCCTTGTTCGATGTCTGGCTTCTCGAGCTCACTTCCTACGCACCCACAAAGTATCCTGTTGAATCTAAAGTATCATTCTTACATCAGCTTACCTGCAAACACACAGTTTCCTCATAAAACGCAAACTCGACTAAAACAAAACTTATAATGAACGAGCAAAGCTAAAGGGAAAGGTTTCAGACATAAAATTATGCAAAATAGGGTACACAACACAGACCCCCCCCCCCCCAACTTCTACTTTGGTAGTCTCTAGCACACCGAAAGCACAAAAATAAATTTTAATCACAAAAAACATTTTCGTAGTTGATCTCGCTTGCATTTAGCATATGCCATAAGCCGTTAAACCACAAGGTTACCCCTAGTGGACGGTGATGAAAATCACAAGACTCACCAGCCGTTGAGTCGAATCACCTTTCAAATTCGTACCATTTGGGTCCCCGGCAATGTTGCCAAAAATGCTTCTCCGTAGGTGTGGTCGTGTCTGAAATTGCTTCCCAAGCATAGGACATTCTATCGTGTAGTAACTCGGAAAATACCTAGGCCGTCTCCCCAGGGAAACAAGCAAAAATTTGAATGGTGATATGATTCAAAAGAAGCAAACTTCTTTGGATTTCAAAGTTGGTGATGATTGGTTAATACTAAGAAATAATATTAAGATAAATCAGCTAATCTTTGGACTTTATCCCATTGTGAAAAGGATTCTTGGCCTCATTTAAAACATAACCAAGATCGTAATCAACCAAGCTTTGACGAAAAATATTTAACCAAGTTTGAACTTTGGAAAATGTGTTTTGATGGTAAAAGCAATTAATGAATGAATTTGCATCATGCTTATTGCAGGGACTCCAAGTATTACTCATGCGAAATTCAATTCTCAAAGGTTAACCGAGGATGTTAGGAAATAACTCATAAGTTCAAAATCAATTACGTCAATCAACAAAATAACACTAAGCATTGATACCCACCTTAGGATAAAAATCACCCACTCAGGGATGAGAATTCATCCTCCCACTATGCCGCAAGTAGACAACTCGGGCATATCGCGTGTTGAATTTAAAGCAAATTTGAATGAGACATCAATTGAGTCGAAATAAATATTAAATCCAATTCTTTTTATCTAAAACAAAAACTAAATATTATTACCAGATTAAAAATCGGAAGTGCTCTGTATTTGGGGTAGAAGAAAAACCCTAGAAGAAAAAGAGCTAGCAAAAACACTGAAGACCCGATATGCCGAAGATGAGACGTACAAGAAAATCCTCCCCGTCTCGGTTTTTAAGAAGAAATGGAAGGAGGGTGATTCGGCCAATCTCTCGAAGATCCTCCCATTTCCCCTCTACGTCCATCACCCAATTAGAGAAAATCTCCGAAAAATATCTCCTATGTTTTGGGTAGTTGAAAATTCTAAATAAATTCCCCGTTCCTTGTCGTTTTTACTGATTGTGCCGGTACAAAGATGAGGATGAACTGGTAGAAGAGCTATGTGTTCACGGTGAAGAAGTAGAAGCAAAGATGAACCGATAGAAAGATGTTCTGATCGGACAGAACCTCGATGAACATGTACAAAAGATCAATGAACTGGTATAAGCCCATTCTGTTCAAGGATGAACCGGTACAAGCTACGTTTTACTGCCTGGTGAATCGGTGCAAGTCCTGCTGGTACAATATGGCTTTCTCTGCCTTTTTGCCGCGGCGCCCCTTGTTCGATGTCTGGCTTCTCGAGCTCACTTCCTACGCACCCACAAAGTATCCTGTTGAATCTAAAGTATCATTCTTACATCAGCTTACCTGCAAACACACAGTTTCCTCATAAAACGCAAACTCGACTAAAACAAAACTTATAATGAACGAGCAAAGCTAAAGTGAAAGGTTTCAGACATAAAATTATGCAAAATTGGGTACACAACACACACCCCCCCCCCCCCCCAACTTCTACTTTGGTAGTCTCTAGCACACAGAAAGCACAAAAATAAATTTTAATCACAAAAAACATTTTCGTAGTTGATCTCGCTTGCATTTAGCATATGCCATAAGCCGTTAAACCACAAGGTTACCCCTAGTGGACGGTGATGAAAATTACAAGACTCACCAGCCGTTGATTCGAATCACCTTTCAAATTCGTACCATTTGGGTCCCCGGCAATGTTGCCAAAAATGCTTCTCCTTAGGTATGGTCGTGTCTGAAATTGCTTCCCAAGCATAGGACATTCTATCGTGTAGTAACTCGGAAAATACCTAGGCCGTCTCCCCAGGGAAACAAGCAAAAATTTGAATGGTGATATGATTCAAAAGAAGCAAACTTCTTTGGATTTCAAAGTTGGTGATGATTGGTTAATACTAAGAAATAATATTAAGATAAATCAGCTAATCTTTGGACTTTATCCCAGTGTGAAAAGGATTCTTGGCCTCATTTAAAACATAACCAAGATCGTAATCAACCAAGCTTTGACGAAAAATATTTAACCAAGTTTGAACTTTGGAAAATGTGTTTTGATGGTAAAAGCAATTAATGAATGAATTTGCATCATGCTTATTGCAGGGACTCCAAGTATTACTCATGCGAAATTCAATTCTCAAAGGTTAACCGAGGATGTTAGGAAATAACTCATAAGTTCAAAATCAATTACGTCAATCAACAAAATAACACTAAGCATTGATACCCACCTTAGGATAAAAATCACCCACTCAGGGATGAGAATTCATCCTCCCACTATGCCGCAAGTAGACAACTCGGGCATATCGCGTGTTGAATTTAAATCAAATTTGAAGGAGACATCAATTGAGTGGAAATAAATATTAAATCCAATTCTTTTTATCTAAAACAAAAACTAAATATTATTGCCAGAGTAAAAATCGGAAGTGCTCTGTATTTGGGCTAGAAGAAAAACCCTAGAAGAAAAAGAGCTAGCAAAAACACTGAAGACCCGATATGCCGAAGATGAGACGTACAAGAAAATCCTCCCCGTCTCGGTTTTTAAGATGAAATGGAAGGAGGGTGATTCGGCCAATCACTCGAAGATCCTCCCCTTTCCCCTCTACGTCCATCACCCATTTAGAGAAAATCTCCGAAAAATATTTCCTATGTTTTGGGTAGTTGAAAATTCTAAATAAATTCCCCGTTCCTTGTCGTTTTTACTGATTGTGCCGGTACAAAGATGAGGATGAACTGGCAGAAGAGCTATGTGTTCACGGTGAAGAAGTAGAAGCAAAGATGAACCGATAGAAAGATGTTCTGATCGGACAGAACCTCGATGAACATGTACAAAAGATCAATGAAATGGTATAAGCCCATTCTGTTCAAGGATGAACCGGTACAAGCTATGTTTTACTGCCTGGTGAATCGGTGCAAGTCCTGCTGGTACAATATGGCTTTCTCTGCCTTTTTGCCGCGGCGCCCCTTGTTCGATGTCTGGCTTCTCGAGCTCACTTCCTACGCACCCACAAAGTATCCTGTTGAATCTAAAGTATCATTCTTACATCAGCTTACCTGCAAACACACAGTTTCCTCATAAAACGCAAACTCGACTAAAACAAAACTTATAATGAACGAGCAAAGCTAAAGGGAAAGGTTTCAGACATAAAATTATGCAAAATTGGGTACACAACACACCCCCCCCCCCAACTTCTACTTTGGTAGTCTCTAGCACACAGAAAGCACAAAAATAAATTTTAATCACAAAAAACATTTTCGTAGTTGATCTCGCTTGCATTTAGCATATGCCATAAGCCGTTAAACCACAAGGTTACCCCTAGTGGACGGTGATGAAAATCACAAGACTCACCAGCCGTTGATTCGAATCACCTTTCAAATTCATACCATTCGGGTCCCCGGTAATGTTGCCAAAAATGCTTCTCCTTAGGTGTGGTCGTGTCTGAAATTGCTTCCCAAGCATAGGACATTCTATCGTGTAGTAACTCGGAAAATACCTAGGCCGTCTCCTCAGGGAAACAAGCAAAAATTTGAATGGTGATATGATTCAAAAGAAGCAAACTTCTTTGGATTTCAAAGTTGGTGATGATTGGTTAATACTAAGAAATAATATTAAGATAAATCAGCTAATCTTTGGACTTTATCCCATTGTGAAAACGATTCTTGGCCTCATTTAAAACATAACCAAGATCGTAATCAACCAAGCTTTGACGAAAAATATTTAACCAAGTTTGAACTTTGGAAAATGTGTTTTGATGGTAAAAGCAATTAATGAATGAATTTGCATCATGCTTATTGCAGGGACTCCAAGTATTACTCATGCGAAATTCAATTCTCAAAGGTTAACCGAGGATGTTAGGAAATAACTCATAAGTTCAAAATCAATTACGTCAATCAACAAAATAACACTAAGCATTGATACCCACCTTAGGATAAAAATTACCCACTCAGGGATGAGAATTCATCCTCCCACTATGCCGCAAGTAGACAACTCGGGCATATCGCGTGTTGAATTTAATGCAAATTTGAATGAGACATCAATTGAGTGGAAATAAATATTAAATCCAATTCTTTTTATCTAAAACAAAAACTAAATATTATTACCAGAGTAAAAATCGGAAGTGCTCTGTATTTGGGCTAGAAGAAAAACCCTAGAAGAAAAAGAGCTAGCAAAAACACTGAAGACCCGATATGGCGAAGATGAGACGTACAAGAAAATCCTCCCCGTCTCGGTTTTTAAGAAGAAATGGAAGGAGGGTGATTCGGCCAATCTCTCGAAGATCCTCCCCTTTCCCCTCTACGTCCATCACCCATTTAGGGAAAATCTCCGAAAAATATCTCCTATGTTTTGGGTAGTTGAAAATTCTAAATAAATTCCTCGTTCCTTGTCGTTTTTACTGATTGTGCCGGTACAAAGATGAGGATGAACTGGTAGAAGAGCTATGTGTTCACGGTGAAGAAGTAGAAGCAAAGATGAACCGATAGAAAGATGTTCTGATCGGACAGAACCTCGATGAACATGTACAAAAGATCAATGAACTGGTATAAGCCCATTCTGTTCAAGGATGAACCGGTACAAGCTATGTTTTACTGCCTGGTGAATCGGTGCAAGTCCTGCTGGTACAATATGGCTTTCTCTGCCTTTTTGCCGCGGCGCCCCTTGTTCGATGTCTGGCTTCTCGAGCTCACTTCCTACGCACCCACAAAGTATCCTATTGAATCTAAAGTATCATTCTTACATCAGCTTACCTGCAAACACACAGTTTCCTCATAAAACGCAAACTCGACTAAAACAAAACTTATAATGAACGAGCAAAGCTAAAGGGAAAGGTTTCAGACATAAAATTATGCAAAATAGGGTACACAACACAGACCCCCCCCCCCAACTTCTACTTTGGTAGTCTCTAGCACACCGAAAGCACAAAAATAAATTTTAATCACAAAAAACATTTTCGTAGTTGATCTCGCTTGCATTTAGCATATGCCATAAGCCGTTAAACCACAAGGTTACCCCTAGTGGACGGTGATGAAAATCACAAGACTCACCAGCCGTTGATTTGAATCACCTTTCAAATTCGTACCATTTGGGTCCCCGGTAATGTTGCCAAAAATGCTTCTCCTTAGGTGTGGTCGTGTCTGAAATTGCTTCCCAAGCATAGGACATTCTATCGTGTAGTAACTCGGAAAATACCTAGGCCGTCTCCCCAGGGAAACAAACAAAAATTTGAATGGTGATATGATTCAAAAGAAGCAAACTTCTTTGGATTTCAAAGTTGGTGATGATTGGTTAATACTAAGAAATAATATTAAGATAAATCAGCTAATCTTTGGACTTTATCCCATTGTGAAAAGGATTCTTGGCCTCATTTAAAACATAACCAAGATCGTAATCAACCAATTTTTGACGAAAAATATTTAACCAAGTTTGAACTTTGGAAAATGTGTTTTGATGGTAAAAGCAATTAATGAATGAATTTGCATCATGCTTATTGCAGGGACTCCAAGTATTACTCATGCGAAATTCAATTCTCAACGGTTAACCGAGGATGTTAGGAAATAACTCATAAGTTCAAAATCAATTACGTCAATCAACAAAATAACACTAAGCATTGATACCCACCTTAGGATAAAAATCACCCACTCAGGGATGAGAATTCATCCTCCCATTATGCCGCAAGTAGACAACTCGGGCATATCGCGTGTTGAATTTAAAGCAAATTTGAATGAGACATCAATTGAGTGGAAATAAATATTAAATCCAATTCTTTTTATCTAAAACAAAAACTAAATATTATTACCAGAGTAAAAATCGGAAGTGTTCTGTATTTGGGCTAGAAGAAAAACCCTAGAAGAAAAAGAGCTAGCAAAAACACTGAAGACCCGATATGCCGAAGATGAGACGTACAAGAAAATCCTCCCCGTCTCGGTTTTTAAGAAGAAATGGAAGGAGGGTGATTCGGCCAATCTCTCGAAGATCCTCCCCTTTCCCCTCTACGTCCATCACCCATTTAGGGAAAATCTCCGAAAAATATCTCCTATGTCTTGGGTAGTTGAAAATTCTAAATAAATTCCCCGTTCCTTGTCGTTATTACTGATTGTGCCGGTACAAAGATGAGGATGAACTGGTAGAAGAGCTATGTGTTCACGGTGAAGAAGTAGAAGCAAAGATGAACGGATAGAAAGATGTTCTGATCGGACAGAACCTCGATGAACATGTACAAAAGATCAATGAACTGGTATATAAGCCCATTCTGTTCAAGGATGAACCGGTACAAGCTATGTTTTACTGCCTGGTGAATCGGTGCAAGTCCTGCTGGTACAATATGGCTTTCTCTGCCTTTTTGCCGCGGCGCCCCTTGTTCGATGTCTGGCTTCTCAAGCTCACTTCCTACGCACCCACAAAGTATCCTGTTGAATCTAAAGTATCATTCTTACATCAGCTTACCTGCAAACACACAGTTTCCTCATAAAACGCAAACTCGACTAAAACAAAACTTATAATGAACGAGCAAAGCTAAAGGGAAAGGTTTCAGACATAAAATTATGCAAAATTGGGTACACTACACACACACCCCCCCAACTTCTACTTTGGTAGTCTCTAGCACACAGAAAGCACAAAAATAAATTTTAATCACAAAAAACATTTTTGTAGTTGATCTCGCTTGCATTTAGCATATGCCATAAGCCGTTAAACCACAAGGTTACCCCTAGTGGACGGTGATGAAAATCACAAGACTCACCAGCCGTTGATTCGAATCACCTTTCAAATTCGTACCATTTGGGTCCCCGACAATGTTGTGAAAAATGCTTCTCCTTAGGTGTGGTCGTGTCTGAAATTGCTTCCCAAGCATAGGACATTCTATCGTGTAGTAACTCGGAAAATACCTAGGCCGTCTCCCCAGGGAAACAAGCAAAAATTTGAATGGTGATATGATTCAAAAGAAGCAAACTTCTTTGGATTTCAAAGTTGGTGATGATTGGTTAATACTAAGAAATAATATTAAGATAAATCAGCTAATCTTTGGACTTTATCCCATTGTGAAAAGGATTCTTGGCCTCATTTAAAACAAAACCAAGATCGTAATCAACCAAGCTTTGACGAAAAATATTTAACCAAGTTTGAACTTTGGAAAATGTGTTTTGATGGTAAAAGCAATTAATGAATGAATTTGCATCATGCTTATTGCAGGGACTCCAAGTATTACTCATGCGAAATTCAATTCTCAAAGGTTAACCGAGGATGTTAGGAAATAACTCATAAGTTCAAAATCAATTACGTCAATCAACAAAATAACACTAAGCATTGATACCCACCTTAGGATAAAAATCACCCACTCAGGGATGAGAATTCATCCTCCCACTATGCCGCAAGTAGATAACTCGGGCATATCGCGTGTTGAATTTAAATCAAATTTGAATGAGACATCAATTGAGTGGAAATAAATATTAAATCCAATTCTTTTTATCTAAAACAAAAACTAAATATTATTACCAGAGTAAAAATCGGAAGTGCTCTGTATTTGGGCTAGAAGAAAAACCCTAGAAGAAAAAGAGCTAGCAAAAACACTGAAGACCCGATATGCCGAAGATGAGACGTACAAGAAAATCCTCCCCGTCTCGGTTTGTAAGAAGAAATGGAAGGAGGGTGACTCGGCCAATCTCTCGAAGATCCTCCCCTTTCCCCTCTACGTCCATCACCCATTTAGCGAAAATCTCCGAAAAATATCTCCTATGTTTTGGGTAGTTGAAAATTCTAAATAAATTCCCCGTTCCTTGTCGTTTTTACTGATTGTTCCGGTACAAAGATGAGGATGAACTGGTAGAAGAGCTATGTGTTCACGGTGAAGAAGTAGAAGCAAAGATGAACCGATAGAAAGATGTTCTTATCGGACAGAACCTCGATGAACATGTACAAAAGATCAATGAAATGGTATAAGCCCATTCTGTTCAAGGATGAACCGGTACAAGCTATGTTTTACTGCCTGGTGAATCGGTGCAAGTCCTGCTGGTACAATATGGCTTTCTCTGCCTTTTTGCCGCGGCGCCCCTTGTTCGATGTCTGGCTTCTCCAGCTCACTTCCTACGCACCCACAAACTATCCTGTTGAATCTAAAGTATCATTCTTACATCAGCTTACCTGCAAACACACAGTTTCCTCATAAAACGCAAACTCGACTAAAACAAAACTTATAATGAACGAGCAAAGCTAAAGGGAAAGGTTTCAGACATAAAATTATGCAAAATTGGGTACACTACACACACCCCCCCCCCCCCCCCCCCCAACTTCTACTTTGGTAGTCTCTAGCACACAGAAAGCACAAAAATAAATTTTAATCACAAAAAACATTTTTGTAGTTGATCTCGCTTGCATTTAGCATATGCCATAAGCCGTTAAACCACAAGGTTACCCCTAGTGGACGGTGATGAAAATCACAAGACTCACCAGCCGTTGATTCGAATCACCTTTCAAATTCGTACCATTTGGGTCCCCGGCAATGTTGCGAAAAATGCTTCTCCTTAGGTGTGGTCGTGTCTGAAATTGCTTCCCAAGCATAGGACATTCTATCGTGTAGTAACTCGGAAAATACCTAGGCCGTCTCCCCAGGGAAACAAGCAAAAATTTGAATGGTGATATGATTCAAAAGAAGCAAACTTCTTTGGATTTCAAAGTTGGTGATGATTGGTTAATACTAAGAAATAATATTAAGATAAATCAGCTAATCTTTGGACTTTATCCCATTGTGAAAAGGATTCTTGGCCTCATTTAAAACAAAACCAAGATCGTAATCAACCAAGCTTTGACGAAAAATATTTAACCAAGTTTGAACTTTGGAAAATGTGTTTTGATGGTAAAAGCAATTAATGAATGAATTTGCATCATGCTTATTGCAGGGACTCCAAGTATTACTCATGCGAAATTCAATTCTCAAAGGTTAACCGAGGATGTTAGGAAATAACTCATAAGTTCAAAATCAATTACGTCAATCAACAAAATATCACTAAGCATTGATACCCACCTTAGGATAAAAATCACCCACTCAGGGATGAGAATTCATCCTCCCACTATGCCGCAAGTAGATAACTCGGGCATATCGCGTGTTGAATTTAAATCAAATTTGAATGAGACATCAATTGAGTGGAAATAAATATTAAATCCAATTCTTTTTATCTAAAACAAAAACTAAATATTATTACCAGAGTAAAAATCGGAAGTGCTCTGTATTTGGGCTAGAAGAAAAACCCGGGAAGAAAAAGAGCTAGCAAAAACACTGAAGACCCGATATGCCGAAGATGAGACGTACAAGAAAATCCTCCCCGTCTCGGTTTTTAAGAAGAAATGGAAGGAGGGTGATTCGGCCAATCTCTCGAAGATCCTCCCCTTTCCCCTCTATGTCCATCACCCATTTAGAGAAAATCTCCGAAAAATATCTCCTATGTTTTGGGTAGTTGAAAATTCTAAATAAATTCCCCGTTCCTTGTCGTTTTTACTGATTGTGCCGGTACAAAGATGAGGATGAACTGGTAGAAGAGCTATGTGTTCACGGTGAAGAAGTAGAAGCAAAGATGAACCGATAGAAAGATGTTCTGATCGGACAGAACCTCGATGAACATGTACAAAAGATCAATGAACTGGTATAAGCCCATTCTGTTCAAGGATGAACCGGTACAAGCTATGTTTTACTGCCTAGTGAATCGGTGCAAGTCCTGCTGGTACAATATGGCTTTCTCTGCCTTTTTGCCGCGGCGCCCCTTGTTCGATGTTTGGCTTCTCGAGCTCACTTCCTACGCACCCACAAAGTATCCTGTTGAATCGAAAGTATCATTCTTACATCAGCTTACCTGCAAACACACAGTTTCCTCATAAAACGCAAACTCGACTAAAACAAAACTTATAATGAACGAGCAAAGCTAAAGTGAAAGGTTTCAGACATAAAATTATGCAAAATTGGGTACACAACACACACCCCCCCCCCCCAACTTCTACTTTGGTAGTCTCTAGCACACAGAAAGCACAAAAATAAATTTTAATCACAAAAAACATTTTCGTAGTTGATCTCGCTTGCATTTAGCATATGGCATAAGCCGTTAAACCACAAGGTTACCCCTAGTGGACGGTGAGGAAAATCACAAGACTCACCAGCCGTTGATTCGAATCACCTTTCAAATTCGTACCATTTGGGTCCCCGGCAATGTTGCCAAAAATGCTTCTCCTTAGGTATGGTCGTGTCTGAAATTGCTTCCCAAGCATAGGACATTCTATCGTGTAGTAACTCGGAAAATACCTAGGCCGTCTCCCCAGGGAAACAAGCAAAAATTTGAATGGTGATATGATTCAAAAGAAGCAAACTTCTTTGGATTTCAAAGTTGGTGATGATTGGTTAATACTAAGAAATAATATTAAGATAAATCAGCTAATCTTTGGACTTTATCCCATTGTGAAAAGGATTCTTGGCCTCATTTAAAACATAACCAAGATCGTAATCAACCAAGCTTTGACGAAAAATATTTAACCAAGTTTGAACTTTGGAAAATGTGTTTTGATGGTAAAAGCAATTAATGAATGAATTTGCATCATGCTTATTGCAGGGACTCCAAGTATTACTCATGCGAAATTCAATTCTCAAAGGTTAACCGAGGATGTTAGGAAATAACTCATAAGTTCAAAATCAATTACGTCAATCAACAAAATAACACTAAGCATTGATACCCACCTTAGGATAAAAATCACCCACTCAGGGATGAGAATTCATCCTCCCACTATGCCGCAAGTAGACAACTCGGGCATATCGCGTGTTGAATTTAAATCAAATTTGAATGAGACATCAATTGAGTGGAAATAAATATTAAATCCAATTCTTTTTATCTAAAACAAAAACTAAATATTATTACCAGAGTAAAAATCGGAAGTGCTCTGTATTTGGGCTAGAAGAAAAACCCTAGAAGAAAAAGAGCTAGCAAAAACACTGAAGACCCGATATGCCGAAGATGAGACGTACAAGAAAATCCTCCCCGTCTCGGTTTTTAAGAAGAAATGGAAGGAGGGTGATTCGGCCAATCTCTCGAAGATCCTCCCCTTTCCCCTCTACGTCCATCACCCATTTAGAGAAAATCTCCGAAAAATATCTCCTATGTTTTTGGTAGTTGAAAATTCTAAATAAATTCCCCGTTCCTTGTCGTTTTTAGTGATTGTGCCGGTACAAAGATGAGGATGAACTGGTAGCAGAGCTATGTGTTCACGGTGAAGAAGTAGAAGCAAAGATGAACCGATAGAAAGATGTTCTGATCGGACAGAACCTCGATGAACATGTACAAAAGATCAATGAACTGGTATAAGCCCATTCTGTTCAAGGATGAACCGGTACAAGCTATGTTTTACTGCCTCGTGAATCTGTGCAAGTCCTGCTGGTACAATATGACTTTCTCTGCCTTTTTGCCGCGGCGCCCCTTGTTCGATGTCTGGCTTCTCGAGCTCACTTCCTACGCACCCACAAAGTATCCTGTTGAATCTAAAGTATCATTCTTACATCAGCTTACCTGCAAACACACAGTTTCCTCATAAAACACAAACTCGACTAAAACAAAACTTATAATGAACGAGCAAAGCTAAAGGGAAAGGTTTCAGACATAAAATTATGCAAAATTGGGTACACAACACACACCCCCCCCCCCAACTTCTACTTTGGTAGTCTCTAGCACACAGAAAGCACAAAAATAAATTTTAATCACAAAAAACATTTTTGTAGTTGATCTCGCTTGCATTTAGCATATGCCATAAGCCGTTAAACCACAAGGTTACCCCTAGTGGACGGTGATGAAAATCACAAGACTCACCAGCCGTTGATTCGAATCACCTTTCAAATTCGTACCATTTGGGTCCCCGGCAATGTTGCCAAAAATGCTTCTCCTTAGGTGTGGTCGTGTCTGAAATTGCTTCCCAAGCATAGGACATTCTATCGTGTAGTAACTCGGAAAATACCTAGGCCGTCTCCCCAAGGAAACAAGCAAAAATTTGAATGGTGATATGATTCAAAAGAAGCAAACTTCTTTGGATTTCAAAGTTGGTGATGATTGGTTAATACTAAGAAATAATATTAAGATAAATCAGCTAATCTTTGGACTTTATCCCGTTGTGAAAAGGATTCTTGGCCTCATTTAAAACATAACCAAGATCGTAATCAACCAAGCTTTGACGAAAAATATTTAACCAAGTTTGAACTTTGGAAAATGTGTTTTGATGGTAAAAGCAATTAATGAATGAATTTGCATCATGCTTATTGCAGGGACTCCAAGTATTACTCATGCGAAATTCAATTCTCAAAGGTTAACCGAGGATGTTAGGAAATAACTCATAAGTTCAAAATCAATTACGTCAATCAACAAAATAACACTAAGCATTGATACCCACCTTAGGATAAAAATCACCCACTCAGGGATGAGAATTCATCCTCCCACTATGCCGCAAGTAGACAACTCGGGCATATCCCGTGTTGAATTTAAAGCAAATTTGAATGAGACATCAATTGAGTGGAAATAAATATTAAATCCAATTCTTTTTATCTAAAACAAAAACTAAATATTATTACCAGAGTAAAAATCGGAAGTGCTCTGTATTTGGGCTAGAAGAAAAACCCTAGAAGAAAAAGAGCTAGCAAAAACACTGAAGACCCGATATGCCGAAGATGAGACGTACAAGAAAATCCTCCCCGTCTCGGTTTTTAAGAAGAAATGGAAGGAGGGTGATTCGACCAATCTCTCGAAGATCCTCCCCTTTCCCCTCTATGTCCATCACCCATTTAGCGAAAATCTCCGAAAAATATCTCCTATGTTTTGGGTAGTTGAAAATTCTAAATAAATTCCCCGTTCCTTGTCGTTTTTAGTGATTGTGCCGGTACAAAGATGAGGATGAACTGGTAGAAGAGCTATGTGTTCACGGTGAAGAAGTAGAAGCAAAGATGAACCGATAGAAAGATGTTCTGATCGGACAGAACCTCGATGAACATGTACAAAAGATCAATGAAATGGTATAAGCCCATTCTGTTCAAGGATGAACCGGTACAAGCTATGTTTTACTGCCTGGTGAATCGGTGCAAGTCCTGCTGGTACAATATGGCTTTCTCTGCCTTTTTGCCGCGGCGCCCCTTGTTCGATGTCTGGCTTCTCGAGCTCACTTCCTACGCACCCACAAAGTATCCTGTTGAATCGAAAGTATCATTCTTACATCAGCTTACCTGCAAACACACAGTTTCCTCATAAAACGCAAACTCGACTAAAACAAAACTTATAATGAACGAGCAAAGCTAAAGCGAAAGGTTTCAGACATAAAATTATGCAAAATTGGGTACACAACACACACCCCCCCCCCCCCCCCCCCAACTTCTACTTTGGTAGTCTCTAGCACACAGAAAGCACAAAAATAAATTTTAATCACAAAAAACATTTCCGTAGTTGATCTCGCTTGCATTTAGCATATGCCATAAGCCGTTAAACCACAAGGTTACCCCTAGTGGACGGTGATGAAAATCACAAGACTCACCAGCCGTTGATTCGAATCACCTTTCAAATTCGTACCATTTGGGTCCTCGGCAATGTTGCCAAAAATGCTTCTCCTTAGGTATGGTCGTGTCTGAAATTGCTTCCCAAGCATTGGACATTCTATCGTGTAGTAACTCGGAAAATACCTAGGCCGTCTCCCCAGGGAAACAAGCAAAAATTTGAATGGTGATATGATTCAAAAGAAGCAAACTTCTTTGGATTTCAAAGTTAGTGATGATTGGTTAATACTAAGAAATAATTTTAAGATAAATCAGCTAATCTTTGGACTTTATCCCATTGTGAAAAGGATTCTTGGCCTCATTTAAAACATAACCAAGATCGTAATCAACCAAGCTTTGACGAAAAATATTTAACCAAGTTTGAACTTTGGAAAATGTGTTTTGATGGTAAAAGCAATTAATGAATGAATTTGCATCATGCTTATTGCAGGGACTCCAAGTATTACTCATGCGAAATTCAATTCTCAAAGGTTAACCGAGGATGTTAGGAAATAACTCATAAGTTCAAAATCAATTACGTCAATCAACAAAATAACACTAAGCATTGATACCCACCTTAGGATAAAAATCACCCACTCAGGGATGAGAATTCATCCTCCCACTATGCCGCAAGTAGACAACTCGGGCATATCGCGTGTTGAATTTAAAGCAAATTTGAATGAGACATCAATTGAGTGGAAATAAATATTAAATCCAATTCTTTTTATCTAAAACAAAAACTAAATATTATTACCAGAGTAAAAATCGGAAGTGCTCTGTATTTGGGCTAGAAGAAAAACCCTAGAAGAAAAAGAGCTAGCAAAAACACTGAAGACCCGATATGCCGAAGATGAGACGTACAAGAAAATCCTCCACGTCTCGGTTTTTAAGAAGAAATGGAAGGAGGGTGATTCGGCCAATCTCTCGAAGATCCTCCCCTTTCCCCTCTACGTCCATCACCCATTTAGAGAAAATCTCCGAAAAATATCTCCTATGTTTTGGGTAGTTGAAAATTCTAAATAAATTCCCCGTTCCTTGTCGTTTTTAGTGATTGTGCCGGTACAAAGATGAGGATGAACTGGTAGAAGAGCTATGTGTTCACGGTGAAGAAGTAGAAACAAAGATGAACCGATAGAAAGATGTTCTGATTGGACAGAACCTCGATGAACATGTACAAAAGATCAATGAACTGGTATATAAGCCCATTCTGTTCAAGGATGAACCGGTACAAGCTATGTTTTACTGCCTGGTGAATCGGTGCAAGTCCTGCTGGTACAATATGGCTTTCTCTGCCTTTTTGCCGCGGCGCCCCTTGTTCGATGTCTGGCTTCTCGAGCTCACTTCCTACGCACCCACAAAGTATCCTGTTGAATCTAAAGTATCATTCTTACATCAGCTTACCTGCAAACACACAGTTTCCTCATAAAACGCAAACTCGACTAAAACAAAACTTATAATGAACGAGCAAAGCTAAA
The DNA here is from genome assembly GCA_951799425.1 of Ilex aquifolium. NCBI lineage: Eukaryota > Viridiplantae > Streptophyta > Magnoliopsida > Aquifoliales > Aquifoliaceae > Ilex > Ilex aquifolium. The sequence continues at coordinate 25,480,120 of OX637400.1, forward strand.
GCGAAAGGTTTCAGACATAAAATTATGCAAAATTGGGTACACAACACACACCCCCCCCCCCAACTTCTACTTTGGTAGTCTCTAGCACACAGAAAGCACAAAAATAAATTTTAATCACAAAAAACATTTTCGTAGTTGATCTCGCTTGCATTTAGCACATGCCATAAGCCGTTAAACCACAAGGTTACCCCTAGTGGACGGTGATGAAAATCACAAGACTCACTAGTGATGTGAACCCCAATAGACTTGCTTTGAGACCCAACAACAATATTGGATAAACAACCCAAGAAAGCCAAACTCAGGTCAATTGATGGAGAATTTAGACCCGTTGAGAACTCGTGTCAAGAACCTAGATTATATTAACTGATGGTAACCGGTACGTAGATCTATTTTGGAGTACACCCGCGCCCCTCTCAGTTGATCAAACAAGTCATCAATCCTCGGCAAAGGGTACCTATTCTTGATAGTAACCCTATTTAACTGCCGGTAGTCAATGCATAGCTGAAGGGTCTTGTCCTTTTTCTTGGCAAACAATACCGGAGCGCCCCATGGTGAGGTACTCGGTCTAATGAACCCCCTGTCCAACAATTCCTGCAATTGGACCTTGAGTTCTTGCAACTCAGCAGGCGCCATCCTATGTGGAGTCATAGAAATGGGCGAAGTGCCAGGATGTAACTCAATGGTAAAGTCTACATCCCTATGTGGAGGTAATCCCGGTAGTTCATCCGGAAAAACATCCTCGTATTCACAAACAACTCGAGGTAGACCCATCTCCTGCCTCTCCTCGTTCTCTAGGGTAAGGCTTGCTAGCCAACCCATCAACTGCCCGTGCCATCGGGAGTCATACACCCCTTGGGGTAAAGCACTATGCTTGTCCCCCTGGAACTTGAAACAAACACCCTCAGGCGTATAAGCAGTGACCCTCTTTCGATCACAGTCAATCACAACACGGTGTGCCGTCAACCAATCCATCCCTAGGATGACATCAAACTCCGACATGTCCATGACCCTAAGGTCAACGGTGAGTAGAATCCCAGAGATCTCTAACTCACAGTCCCGACATATCTGACCAACCCTCACCCTAGCACCTAGGGGAGAACTCACATGCAATGGCTCCTCCAAGGTCTCAACCTCTAAGCCCAAGTCTTTCACACAAGATGCAGCAATAAATGAATGTGATGCACCAGAATCAAATAATACCCTAGCCCATAAGCGAGAGAGTATAAATGTACCCTGTATCACTGATTGGTCTACTGGCTCGGTCTGAGGTACCATGGCGTAGACACGCCCCTGGGTTCCCGAAGTACCGGCTTGTGAGCCCTGTCCTCGACCTCGACCCAAACTCTGGCCCCTCTGGCCTGATTGTGAAGTAGTAGGGGTCTGTACAGCACCCTGGAACTGGTACTGGCTTCCCTGGCCCGTGGTAGGGTAGGGAGGAATAAATTGGATCTGCGGCTGTCCCACCGAAGACTGGGACTGAGATGTCCCATAACTCTGGGATACCTGCCGCTGAGGACAATCCTTCCTCACATGACCCGGTTGGTGACAATGATAGCAAGTCTTCTGACCTGCCTGGTAAGTAGTCCTGAAATTTCCCCCGCCTTGGGAGAATCGACCCTGGCCTTGGCCTTGATAGCCGCGGCTCTGCCCTTGTTGTCCCTGCAGAGTAGAAGTCCTCTGCCTCTTCCCCGCACTAGAAGAAGAGGATGGTCCCTCCTTCTTCTTGTCCTTAGTACCACCCTCGCGAATATTCCTCGCGTCATCCACCTCTCGTTCAATAGCCATGGCCGTCGTGACCATTAAATCCAGATCTTGTATGAGAAGACCTACAATTTTCCCCCGAATGGAAAGCTTCAGGCCTTCCTCAAACCTTCTTACCTTGGCCACAGCTGTGGCTACGTAATCATCGGCGAAACGTGCTAGTTCCGTGAACTTCGCCACGTATTCCATCACCGTCATTGTTCCTTGTTTCAATTCCAGAAACTCCCGGGCCTTTGCATGTCGCATGGCCGGTGGGAAATACTTGCCCATGAAGAGCTCCTTGAACTCTTCCCATGTCATAGTCTCAAGGTTTTTCGAGCCCGAGACCCAATCCCACCACACTTGGGATTCTCCTTCTAGCTGGAATGCAGCTAGTGTTATCTTACTGGCGTCGGAAGTGATTCCCATTGCCTTCAAGATCTTCGTAACTTGCCGGAACCAATGGTCAGCCACCATAGGATCCGCCCCTCCCTTAAAAACTGGAGGTTTATGTGCCTTGAACTATTGGAGGTTACTCATACCTCCTCGGTGTGCAACCGTAGCTGCCATCAGGCCCATAGTCTCATTAAAGGCCTGTTGATCGAAGGCCGGTGGTGGTTGATTAGTTCTCCCACCGCCTCGGCGTCCCCTTCCTCGACTAGCCATCTACATTTGTCAGATAGCAAACAAGTCTCACAAAGTATCCCAAAATAGGGATCAAGATTTGAAACTTTGAGGATTCTTCTCATTGTCTCACTAGCAATGCTTATGCCACCCACTAGTAGACATTTATACCATGAACCACTCCGTCCATCCCTTATTCCAAACCCAAGGTTATGTTTTCTAACCTAATGTGTTCCTTTACATATACAATCTACCATGTATATAATTCACATGTCATGTAGCACATAACATATAGCAAACAACAATTAACATGTAGCATTTAAACACATAAGGTGAAATGTACTATGCATGAAATGGTCTAGACCCAATGCCTATCAAGCCCAAGGTTTGTCGTAAACCTAGGATCTGATACCAAGCTGTGACGCCCCAAAATCCGGGGGTCCCGTTGATAACCCATCAACCCGCGGAAACATCCGTGGATATCGCTCAACCCGACACCACATCAAGAATATCTTTAAGCCGGGATTATAACCCATAATGAAAATTCGGTTTAACATTCATTTGATTCAATTAAAGTCCCATACACCGTGGTTTGTACCCCATTAGGGTCCACTTTGATCATTTAAAAGAAGGAAATTCAAAGCCCAAAGATTTGGCAAAACATTTAAAAATTTCAGATTTTTGGAATGACTACCGGTAGCTGTTTATCGACTACCGGTAGCCGAAACATTCTGGAAATCAACTACCTGTTGTCTACCGGTAGCTGTTTCCTTCTGGAAAACAACTACCTGTTGGCTACCGGTAGCTGTTTCCTACTGGAAAACAACTACCTGTTGTCTACCGGTAGCCGAAACATTCTGGAGCTACGACTACCTGTTGGCTACCGGTAGCTGTTTCCTTCTGGAAAACAACTACCTGTTAGCTACCGGTAGCTAAAGGCAGATTTTGCCCATTTCATTAGTTTTTCATTTCCAACTCATTTCAAACCTTCCCAAGGTCACCCAAAACATGTATAACAAAGTTTCTTACCTTATACATGATCTCTACAAGGTTCTATTATAAGTATTCAAATATGATTACAATATTTACATGTCATAAACCATTTTAAACAAAAGGTTTACAAAATCTTGAGGTAAGGCCACACATAGGCCCCCTTCACCCTTGATGCTCTCCATGGGAGTCATCCACCGGTGCCAACCCCACACCTGAAATTGTTCCCGTATAGGGTGAGCCAACGCCCAGTAGAAAACTTCCTACAAAGGCTACTCCCTCCCTAGATGCTCATGCTCATGCAACATTTATGTATAGCACATAACCAATCATTTCACATAAGGATATGCATTCAAAATTAGAATGCAACAATGTCATGCCATGAAATGAGATGGAAAACTCACTCATGCAACTTCAACCCGAGCTATCCCCAACTCCCCAACGCATGCAAGTGTCAATGTAGTCGAAACCGTCATTCTTGTTACACATCAATGACGTTAATCACTCTAGGGTCTTGTATAGGGGTGGATGTTCATGGGCTTACACCAAGGGTCTCCAACCCACACGGAATTCACGGACTTCCACCGAGGGTTCCGGATACACCCACACACTTTATGGGCCGAGCCAAGGGAGTACGTACCCCAATCACCGGGCTTTGCACCCGCGAGGTCGTCATGCCTCTTCTTGCTACCCCATCCCAATTCTATTTCATGCATACATACGACCCAAAGGAATCTTCAATCCCTTTCTTCCGAGTCCCTTTATCAATTACCAAGAGTGGCATTTGACTAACCATGCACACCCACACTCACACCCATGACATGTGTCCATGAATGTGATGTCATGACCATGCTCAAAATGCAATGACTACCATATGAACAACATTTCCCACACTCATGCAAATAGCTCATGAATGTGATGCCATGATCATGCCCAATATGTAATGTATACTACATGAGCAATAATCAACACATATCTTCACATTCCATGGAATTTAAATCATAAGCATATAAATTCCATAAACCATCATAAACAACATATCAATGAGCATATGTCAACACATCCATAACACATTCCAACATGTGATTCCAATGGCATCAAACAACCATTTAAACAATCAAGGCATTTTATCAAACACCTTATAGGCACAAATTATAAACACATAGCATGCTTATCCAACACTTTCAAGACACATTTCATAACACATAGCATGCCCCCAATAGCCATAAGTCACATAATGAATTACATGTAACATCCTTAAATCAAAATCAAGCTAGGATCTAGCCTAAACCATTTCCATGCTCCCTTTTTCACTTTTATTCCCATAGACACATATATATAAGACAATACATATGCATATACAACTTAATCCTTAGTCTAACAACAACTAAGGTAAGAATAGTCCAAGGTAGGAAAACCCCTACCTCAATAGAGATGTAGGCAACCTCTATACACCAAAACCAACCAAAAAGCTTTGATCTCCCAAATTTCTTCCTTTGAATATTCGGTGAAATCACTCCCCTTTTGGTACGTAGACGTAGCCCTCGACAAGTAGACGAACTTTAACTCTTGGACTATAGCCTTCCAACCAAAGGAACTTGGTGGATCTTGAAGAAGAAAGGTAGAAAATTAGGTTTCTCTTTTCTCTCTCCTTTTTCTCTCCAACGTGTGAGCTCAGCCGGCCAAGAGAAGAAGAAAATCTGATTTTTCAGATATTTTGGCCCCTATTTATAATTTTAAATGTGTGGTCTACATCGCACCGCTCGTTTATTACTTTCGGGTCCGTTTTTCGTCCTGAAACGACTCATTAAGTCCCGGATTAAGTCCAAATAAATTTTATTGGCACATTAATCCAATTATAAGGAATTTTAATATTTCTCGTTTTTGGGGACCTTTAAAAGGTCAATCGCCACGCAGTCGTCTTGATCTACGTGCAAAATCCGACTCTCTCGGAATTCGACGAATTTTCTGGTGGTTACTAGATTTCGCGTTGCGAATCCAATGGCGCACTTCGTTCCCTCCTCCGAGGTCTAGAACATATGTATTTTAAATACGTGCAGTAGTGGCAAATTACCATTTTGCCCTTTTTCAGAAAAAGTTCAAATTTTCCCGGGTTTCACATGGTTAATGGACCTCCACAAACTTGCTTGAGTCCATGCCTCTTGAATTAGTCCATTGGGTACCTCTTTAAACTTCCTTGCTCGTGCTCTCGTAACCGGCCCAATTGGAACTTGAACTAGATCCCTTGAAGTTGTGACATGATTCGCATCACGAGCTTTAGTACTTGGACCCCCCGGCTCGTGTAAAGGATCTCTAGCTTGGGACTCATCATTCAATTGGCCCATCTTGGTTCTCATCATTCCCCCTTTCCTCAAAAAGATTCGTCCTCGAATCTTCACCAACATCTTAAGGAGAAAGATCAGAAACATTGAAAGTAGCCAAAAAAAAAAAAAAATTTCGAATTTTCTCCCCTTTTTTTTTTCTGTTTTTTTTTTTTTTTTGTAACCCTAGAACAATGAATCCCTAGAATCAATTATGCAAGAAATAAAAGGATAGGATAAGACCTGATTGGAAACCTTGCTCTGATACCAAATGATGTGAACCCCAATAGACTTGCTTTGAGACCCAACAACAATATTGGATAAACAACCCAAGAAAGCCAAACTCAGGTCAATGGATGGAGAATTTAGACCCGTTGAGAACTCGTGTCAAGAACCTAGATTATATTAAAATCTAGACCCGTTGAAGAACCCGTCTCAAGAACCCAAATTATAAGGAAGACGCCACAAACGGTGTGGAAACCCGTTTGATAAGTCGCTGGTGAACGCCACGGAAAATCCCGATAAGTTCGTTTAGTTCTTCAAAGAACCAAAGAGAAAAATACTCTCACAATTTGCTCATTAATAATCTGATTTTTCATTGATTTGAAGGCCTATTTATAAGGCTGGTCATTACAAAGATTAGGAAACTTCCTAAACTAGCTATCCTAATTAAGAAATATCTCTTACTTGTTGGTAAAGGAATATCTCTTATTTTCTTAAGACTCTTACTTGAAGAAAAGAAAGACAATCAGCCCTTTAATTGGCTGATCACATGCCTAAATAGAAAAAGGAAAATACTTGGTTCACAAGCCTTACAATTAGACCCCAATAAAAAGTGAATAGTGACGGTTACTGTAGCGTGAACAGTACGTGCTACAGTAACTATGAAAACCCAAGTTCATAAGAAATAAAAACATGTGGGCTAAGCATCCTCAAGCCCACTTATTCTAATAATACTAATCCTTCAGACAAATTAGAGGCCTTAACAAAAACAGGTCAATTTAAGCTTAGCCTTAGCCCCTAGCTAGATTATTCTAGAACTTGAATCATGTTGATGAATCTTTGTTGTTCAAGTGGATCATGGTTAATGGACCTCCACAAACTTGCTTGAGTCCATGCCTCTTGAATTAGTCCATTGGGTACCTCTTTAAACTTCCTTGCTCGTGCTCTCGTAACCGGCCCAATTGGAACTTGAACTAGATCCCTTGAAGTTGTGACATGATTTGCATCACGAGCTTTAGTACTTGGACCCCCCAGCTCGTGTAAAGGATCTCTAGCTTGGGACTCATCATTCAATTGGCCCAACTTGGTTCTCATCACTGGTGAATCGATACAAGTCCGACTGGTACAACAAGGCTTTCACGGCCTTTTTTCCACGATGCTCCTTGTTCGATGTCTAGCTTCTCTAGGTTACTTCCTAAGCACCCCAAAAGCATCACAATGAATCTAAAGTATCATTCTTACATCAAATAACCTACAAACACACAGTTTCCCCATAAAACACAAAATCGGCTAAAACAAAACATATAATTAACGAGCAAAGCTAAAGTGGTTGGTTTTAGACATAAAATTATGCAACATTGTGTACGCAACACACACCTCCAACTTAAGCTTTGCTAGTCTCTGGTACACAGAAAGCACAAATAAATTTTAATCACAAAAACCACTTTTGTAGGTGATCTCGAATGCATTTAGCATATGCAATAAGCAGTTAAACTCCAAGGTTACCCCCTAGTCGACGGTGATGAAAATCACAAGACTCACCTGCCGTTGATTCGAACAACCTTTCAAATTCGTACCGTTTGGGTCCCCGACAATGTTGCCAAAAATGCTTGTCCTCAGATATGGTTGTGTCTGAAATTGCTTCCCAAGCGTAGGACATTCTATCGTGTAGTAACTCGAAAAATACCTAGGCCGTCTCCACAGGGAAACAAGCAAAAATTCAAATGGTGATATGATTCAAAAGAAGGAAACTTCTTTTGATTTCAAAGTTGGTGATGATTGGAAAATACTAAGAAATAATATTAAGATAAATCGGCTAATCTTTGGATTTTATCCCATTGTGAATATGATTCTTGACCTGATTTAAAACATATCCAGGATCGTAATCAAACTAGCTTAGACGAAAAATATTCAACGAAATTTAGACTGTGAAAAATATGTGTTTTGATGGTAAAAGTAATTAATAAATGAATTGGCATCATGCTTGTTGCAGGGACTCCAACTATTACTCATGCGAAATTTAATTGTCAATGGTTAATCGGGGATGTTTAGAAATTACTCATAAGTTCAAAATCAATTACTTCAATCAACAAAATAACAAAAAGCATTGATACCCACCTTAGGATCAAAATCACCCACTCAGGGATGAGAATTCATCCTCCGATTATGCTGCAATTAGACTACACAGACATATGGCGTGTTGAATTTAAAGCAAATATGAAAAAGACATCAATCGAATGGAAAAAAAATAATTTAATCCAATAATTTTTATCTAAAAGAAAAACTAAAGATTATTACCAGAGCAAAAATCGAAAGTACTCTATATTTTGGGCTATAAGAAAAACCCTAGAAGAAAAAGAACTAGAAAAAACACTGAAAAGCCGATATGCCGAAGATGAGATGTATATGAAAATCCTCCCCTTTTCAATTTTTAAGAAGAAATGGAAGGACGGAGATTTGGCCAATCTCTCAAAGATCCTCTCCTTCCTCTTTACGTCTATCACCCATCCTGAGAAAATATTCAAAAATATCTCCTAAGATTTGGGTAGTTGAAATTTCCAAATAAAATCCTGTTCCTTGTCGTTTTTAATAATTGTGTCAAAGCAAAGATGAGGATGAACTGGAAGAAGACATCTGTGTTCACGATGAACCAGTAGAAGCAAAGATGAACCTGTAGAAAGTCATTCTGTTTGGACAGAACTTCAATGAACCGGTACAAAAGATGAATGAACTGGTATAAACCCATTCTGTTCAACGATCAACCGGTACAAGCTCTATTTACAGCCTGGTGAATCGATACAAGTCCAGCCGGTACAACAAGGCTTTCTTGGCCTTTTTTCTGGGATGCTCCTTGTTCGATGTCTAGCTTCTCTAGGTTACTTCCTAAGCACCCAAAAAAGCATCACAATGAATCTAAAGTATCATTCTTACATCAGATAACCTGCAAACACACAGTTTCCTCATAAAACACAAACTCGGCTAAAACAAAACATATAATTAACGAGCAAAGCTAAAGTGATTGGTTTCAGACCTAAAATTATGCAAAATTGTGTATGCAACACACACACCCCAAACTTAAGCTTTGCTAGTCTCTTGCACACAGAAAGCACAAATAAATTTTAATCACAAAAAACCACTTTTGATGCAAATCATAACACAACTTCAAGGGATCTAGTTCAAGTCCCAATTGGGCCGGCTACGCGAGCATGAACAAGGAAGTTTAAAGATGTAGTCAACGGATTGATTCAAGAGGTATGGACTCAAGAAAATTCATGGAGGCCCATTGAGCATGGTCCACTTGAGCAACAAAGAGTCATCAACATGATTCAAGTTCTAGAAGAATCCGGCTAAGGCTAAGCTTAAATTGGGATGTTTAAGATTACTCTTTTTGGGTCTGATTGTAAGGCTTGCATGCCATTTATTTTTCTTTTAGGAAAGTAATACTTTCCTTGTCTATTTTAGGCGTGTGATCAGCCAATTAAAGGGTTGATTGTCTTTTTCTCTTTTAGGAAAGTAAGAGTTTTTTCTTAATTAGGATATCTATTTTAGGAAGTTTCCTTGTAATGGCCAGCCTTTTAAATAGGCGTCTAATCAATGAAAAGAGCAGATCATTATTCAGTAAATTCGAGAGTATTTTCTCTGCAGTTCTTTGAAGAACTAATCGAACTTATCGGGATTTCCTGTGGCGTTCACCAGCGACTTATGAAACGGATTTCCACCACCGTTTGTGGCATCTCCCTTATACCAAGATTCTTGTTTCGCAATAAACAACGGGTTGAGGTCATATATACCAAGGTTCTTGTTTGTCGTAAACAACGGGTCAAGGTCTATCATTCAATTCTGATCGTAGAATGATCTTGGGTTCCTTTTCATTGTCGAATCTCGTTATTTTGGCGGCATCCACATCAGGTCCAACCTTTCCGAGTCCACGCCTCAACCACCAAGAATGGTGTTTGATTGAAAAACATGCACACACACCTACACTCATGTCAAATGTCCACGAATGTGATGCTACCCGCGCATCTGCAATGTAAATGTACAATTGTAATTCTCTACCATGTTTAATAAGTCATGAGCACATTACCATCATAAGCATATAACCACCATCATTAACCTCAAATGTCAAATTATCATGTGCATATACCAACATCAACTCCCAAACATTTTATAACACAATTAATGCTAATAATACATTTAATCCACATAAGCATTTAATCAAACATCTTCAAGGCAATAAAATCATGTAACACATAATATGCCCAATTTCATCATATATCACAAGAAAATCACAAACAAGTAATTTCTACAAACCCAATTCATGCTAGAATTGGTTTTAACCATTCTTAATACACATTTCCACATTTCATACACCATAGGTATGTGTTACACATGAAATTGCATCTCTAACACCCTACCCATTCCATATATTATCCCTAGGTTAGAAATAAATTTAGTTAGGAAAAGAACCCTACCTCTTGATTTTCCAAGATCCCATCTTTTGAACTTCGTCAAAATCCGTGCTTTTTGGTATGTAGACGTAGCTCTCATCGCGTAGAAGAACTTTAGTTTTTTGCCCGAGTCAATTTGACCAACGGAAAGCAGTAGATCGTAGAGAGAAGTTGAAGATCTTGATTTTTCTTCTAATTTCTCTCCCCATCCTCTCTATTTTCGGCAATCTAATGGGTATAGGGAGAAAATCTGATTTTCTCCCCTATTTTTACCGCTTAGATGCTTGGCCCTCATTGCGCCACACGTCCTCCATTCTCGGGTCCGATTTTGTCCCGAATGAATGAAATTTTGTCCCGGTTCAAGTTCAAAATATTTTTATTTAAACTAGCTTCAAAATTATTTTCCTAGTCTCCTTTATTAGGTCACACGACACCCGATCGCCTCGTAAAACGTAAAAAATCATACTATTTCGGAATTCGACGAAAGTTGATTGGGTAACTAGATTTCACAAGACGAATCCGAAGGTGAGGTCTGTTTCGTCATCCGAGTCCTAGAAAAATTTGGGTTTCCAACCCGTATTGTAGTGGCAAATTACTGTTTTTCCCTTTTTCATAAAATTTCAAATTTATCTGGGTTTTACATTCTTCCCCCTTAAAAGAAATTTCGTCCTCGAATTTTACACACACATGAACATTCAACCACATGCATATACAACAGTTATATAACACTTATGACTATAAGAATGTACCTCCATCCTCAAATAAGAATGGATAACTGGTTCGTATAGCGTCATCACGCTCCCATGTCGCCTCCTCCATACTTCAGTGCTGCCACAGTACCTTGACCATCCCTAAGGTCTTACCTCGCAAAACCTACTCCCGGATATCCATGATACACCTTGATCCCTAATCCACCGCATGTGTCGGATCTGGAGTGTACTTCCGGAGCATAGAGACATGGAATACAGCATAAACACCCGATAATTTGGCGATAACGCCAACCGGTAAGCGACTGCACCATCCCTCTTGAGTACCTTGAAGGGCTCGATATAACTCGGCGACAACTTTCCCCACTTCCCTAACCTGACCACTCCCCTCTAAGGCATCACCTTCATAAAGACGTGATCTCCAACCCCAAACTCTAGAGGTCACCACCGTCTGTCAACGTAGCTCTTCTGCTAGCTTTGTGCCGTAAGAAGACGCTTTCGTATCAAGTCCACCTTCTCCGAGGTGTCTCTAACCAAATTCGGACCAATCTTTGTCTAACAAACTGGAGAATGGCACGACCTCTCATAAAGTGCCTCATAGGGCGCCATCGGTATGCTCGCCTGATAACTATTGTTGTAGGCGAATTCCACTAAGGGTAAGTGTTTTTCCCAATTACCCTTGAGATCAAGGACGCATGCCCGTAGCATGTCCTCTAAAGTCTAGATATTCATCTCTAATTGACCATCCGTCTGGGGATGAAAAGCTATGCTTATCATCAACCGTGTCCCTATGGCCTGTTAGAAACTCTCCCAAAATTGGGTTGTGAACCTAGGATCCCAATCTGATACTATAGATACGGGCACCTCATGCAACCGGACAAATTCCCGTATGTATAATTGGCATAATTTCTCAAGAGTGAAGGTCATCTGCACAACCAAAAAGTCTGCTGACTTCATAAGCCGGTCCACTATCACCCACATCGCGTCATGCCCCCGCGATGTCTGTGGCAAGTAGGTCACAAAATCCATCGTGACATGTTCCCACTTCAACTTTACTACCTCCAAAGGCTGGAGCAACTCCGTTGGTCTCTGGTGCTCAATCTTGACCTGCTAACACGTTTGACATCGACTAACAAAGTCCCCAACTTGCCTCTTCATCCCCACTCCAATAGTACTGGCAACGAAGATCATGGTACATCTTCGTGCCACCAGGATGCACAGTAAAACGGGAGCAATGGAACTTCCTAAGGATCTCCTTTCTCAGATCCCTAGACTGGGGAACTACAACCCTTCCCCTAAACCGAAGACTACCATCTATGTGAATGGCCCAGCCCTCGTCACTTGTACCCGCCTGTACCCGGTCCCTGATTGACAGTATCTTTATGTCCTGCCTCTAGGACTCGATCACTCTGCTCAGTAGGGAAGGTGTAGCCACCAAAATCCTCAAAGTACCCTAAGCCTGACCCCTGTAGTGCAACCCAAACAATCCCACAATCTTGACCATCTACCATTCCCAAGAAGCCACGCTAGCCAAGACTCCCCGTGACTTTCAACTGAGTGCATCAGCCACCACGTTTACCTTAGCAGGATGGTAATGCAAAGTGAAGTCATAGTCCTCTAAATACTTCATCCACCTACGTTGCCTCATATTGAGGTCCCACTGCATAAGGATGTACTTTAGACTTTTGTAGTCCGAAAACACCTCAAACTGTTCACTATATAAATAGTGGCACCAAGCCTTCAAGGTAAAGACAATGGCCGCCAACTCCATGTCGTGCGTGGGGTAGTTCTGCTCGTGGTTTTTAACTGCTGAGAACCATAAACCAACACCCTCTTGGACTGCATCAAAACGCACCCAAGTCCGTCTTTGGAGGCATCACAAAACACTGTGTACCTCTGTCCCCTTTTCGAAACTATCAAAATCGGGGCTGATGTAAGCCTCTTCTTTAACTCTTGGAATGCCCTCTCACATGAGTCATCCCACTGAAATTTGACCTCCTCCCGGGTCAATCTCGTCATAGGTGCAGCTAGTCAGGAGAAGTCCCAACTCAAGATTGCCTCAATCTTTTCCGGGTCAACGGAAACACCCGAAGCCGATACCACGTGTCCCAAAAATTTTACTTCAATCAGCCAAAATTCACACTTGTTGAACTTGGCGTACAACAGATGGTCCCTCAAGGTCTGGAGAACAACCCTCAAGTGACCCTCATGCTCCTCCTCAAACTTGGAGTAGATCAAAATGTCATCAACAAAGACCACGACAAACTGATCTAGGTAGGGTTAGAACACTTTATGCATGAGATCCATGAATGCCACCGGAGTATTCGTCAATCCAAAAGGCATCACAGTGAACTTGAAATGCCCATACCGCATCTTAAATGCCGCCTTAGGGATATCTGTCTCCCTAATCCTCAACTGATGGTAATCTGCGCGTAGATCTATCTTGGAGTAGACCCACGCCCTCTTAGTTGATCAAACAAATCATTAATCTGTGGAAGACGATATCTATTCTTAATAGTAACCCGATTCAACTGTCAGTAGTCCATACATAACCGAGGGTCTTGTCCTTCTTCTTGGAAAACAACACCGGAGCACCCCAAGGTGAGGTATTCGGTCTAATGAAACCCTTGTCCATCAATTCTTGCAATTGGACCTTGAGTTCTTGCAACTCTGTAGGTGTCATTCTATGTGGCGTCATAGAAATAGGGGATGTACCGGAGTGCAACTCAATGGTGAAGTCTACATCCCAATGTGGAGGTAATCCCGATAGTTAATCCGAAAAAACGTCCTCATACTCACAAACCACTAGAGGTAGACCCAACTTCTGTCTCGCCTCGTCCTCTAGGGTAAGGCTCGCAAGCCTGCCCATCAATTGTCCGTGTCAACAGGAATCATATGCTACTTGGGGTAAAATATCATGTTTCTCCCCCTGAAACTTGAAACAAACACCCTCCAATGTGTAGGAGGTGACATTTTTACGATCACAATCAATAACGACTCGGTGTGCCGTCAACCAATCCATCCCAAGGATAACATAAAACTCTGACATGTCCATGATCCTAAGGTCCACGGTGAGTAGAATCTCCAAGATCTCTAGCTCACAACCCCGACATATCTGATCAATGCATACCCTAGCTCCTAGGGGAGAACTCACATGCAATAGCTCTTCCAAGGTCTCAACCTCTAAGCCTAAATCCCTCACACATGAAGCAAAAATAAATGAATGTGATGCACCAGAGTCAATAATACCCTTGCCCATAAGCAAGAGAGTAGAAATGTACCATGAATAACCGACTGATCCACTGGCTCAGTCTGAGGTGTGATGGCATAGACTCGCCCCTAGGTCCCTGAAGTCCCGACTTGTAAGCCTTGTCCTCGGGCTCGGCCCATGCCCTAGCCCATCTGGCCTAATTGCAGAGTCTCCGCTTGTGAAGTGGTAGGAGTCTGTGTAGCACCCTAGAACTGAAACTGGTTTCCCTGGCCCATGGTGGGGTAGGGAGGAACGAAAAAAGTTTGGGTATGTCCCACCGATGATTGGGACTGAGATGTCTCATTGCTCTGGGATCCCTGCCTCTAAGGACAATCCCGCTTCATGTGACCCCGCTAGTGGCATATATAACAAGTTCTCTGGCCCGCCTGGTAGGAAGGCCTGAAATTTCTCCCACCTTGGGAGGATTGACAATCCTTGTGGGGGAGAGAGACTTTTGACGAAGTGGTTTATTAAAACAAAGGGGCATCAAACCAAGGTATTGGTTGAGATATAAGTTTCGAGTACTTGTAAACTGACCTTGGTATAGTGAATTAGGCTTTGGTGAACCCTAGAGAGGTTCCCTATGATTTTTTTCGAGGGTTTCTGTGCCAATAAATTGCTTGTATTTTTTATTTATTTATCATTTTTACCTATAAACTTACAATTTAAGCACACACAAGCACTATGTGTTTAATAAATTGATTGATTGAATATTCGCATCATATATAGTTGCTTGGTTGGGTTTGTTATCATTAGGTTGGGATCGTTGTGAGATGTTGCATGTTTATCATTGAAATTGACAAAATCAATACACCAATGTTCAAGGGTTTAATGGGTCGTGGTGGTTGAAAAAGGGTTCCCCCGCTTAATTGCAATATCATTGTGAGAAAAGGCAATTGTGGTAGAATTACGTTAAAATTGGTGTTTGTTTAACCATAATTTTAATTAACCTATTCAACCTTTCTAGGTAGTGTCTAGCAACCCACGTGTTTAATCGTGAGGGAAGATCTACATAATTTTCCCCCGCAACACTTTGAATTGATGCACAGGTGTCTTTTCTTTTGCTTAAGTCATTCAATATAAAGTTCTCTATATGCAAAATGAATGTTCTCCCCTAATCTAGACTATATTCCATTTAATTTGTCCTCGCTACAACTTAAAGAGTGAATGCACTCGGATTTCATTATTAGGGGTAAGTCTACAACTAGGGTCAATTAGGCAAAAATTCAATGTGTGTCTACATGTGCCTATGTGCAATTCAAAAGAAACCACACTCTGATACCAATTGGAATTTCCTCCTAATGAAAGGATCTTCATACACGATTATACAATTGAATAACACACACGACCTAGAGGGGGTGAATGGGTTGGTTAAAAATTCTCGTTTAAACAAACATCAATTTATAACCTAATCGACCTCAAGTACTAACTTAATTAATCAATCAAGCCTTTGAACCCCTTTTCTCAGTCAAGGACAACTTGTATGTGAATGGATACGATGATATGTCAATTAATCCACCAACAATCCAATTCAATCCACAAAATCTATAATCCCTCCAACAAGCCAACTCCACCAAAACTCAACCACAATGATGAATTTATCAAACATACAATGAAACAGTTAATCATTAAACACATAATGTGTGTGTGTCTAAAATTAAAGAAATAATGAGAATATCCACAACATAAGCAATTTTTATGTGCAAACCCTCTTGGGAAAAGCTGTGGAAACAATCATGGTTCACTTAGCCTAATCCACTAAACTCAAAGTCAATTACAATGATTCAAGTCTTATAACTCAGCTAATACACCATGGTTAAATGCTTCCTTCCTTGTCAATCTATAAGACCAAATACCAAATTTAAATATGGATAATACTATATTAATATTACTTCTAAAATAATTACAATGATAATAGAACCTTCGAATCATTGTTGAAAGAATTGTCATTAAGTTTGAGTTTCGCGAGTATTGACTTTCAGGTAAAATTTAGTTTCGAAGACATGTAAGCTTGATAAGGATAACTAGGTAGATTTTTAAATGTTTTTAGGTTAAAATAATGTTACCATGGAATCTAGGAGGTCGCAAAACCTTGGAATAGTCATTCGACTTGTATAGCGGTCCGGATGGGTACGATGCTAATTTTGATAATTTGCATACTTTATTTTTTACAAGATGAAGAATGATTATTGATTGAAATATTAGAAATTCAAGGTGAATCTCAAGTTTTTTTAAGATCACTTAAGATAATTTTAGAGGTTGAAAGTTCAAGAAAAGAAGTTTAGAGGTGTTTTTGGGCTTAAGCACATTTTGGAGAGAATTTAGGAAGGAAAGAATTAGATACTATTGTAGTATTTTGGTCATAACTTTTTACATGTGATGTCTGATTGAGTTGAGTCTTATGGCATTAGAAAGACAAATTTAAGCTCTACAAAAGTTTATTTCATGAGAATTTCATGAATGCACCTTGACTAGGTCAAAATCGGGTTAGAAGTTTGGGAAGAAAGTTGCCCATGTCCAAACAGAAAAAGTGCGCCCAGACTCAAATTCTAAAATTTGGACAGAGAGTTGGCATTGTCTGGATGCACAATTTCCGTCTAGACATGCATGCAAAATTGGCTCCAATCAATTTGTCGTTTAACCTAATTTTGGGACTATATAAACCTTAGGGACCAGTTTTTAGAGTAAAATCGCAGCCTATAAGAGACTTGGAGAGAAGAGGAGGAGGAAGAGGAGATCGGGCCAAAGATCATTGAGATTAGGGCGTGGGAAACAACGTAACACACTTAGGTCAATTTCTGCATAATCAAAGTAGGGTTTCTTTCCCTTTTCTAAACATTGTATTTATAAGTATTGTTTGACTTGAATTTGTATACATACTATAGATCTACAATTGTTTTGGACTTCCTACGATAGCATGCTTTGTTGTTGGAAAAATACCTAATTTACATCAAATGTGCAGTTTTGGTTCATAAACCCTAGGTTTTGAATAATGTGTAATTGCTAATGTTTCTTTGCTAACTGATGCGAACCCCTAAACGAATTCAAGAACCCGCACGCAAATTGATTGAAGGATTCCCAAGAAAGTCCAAAAATGAGATTATAAGAACCAAGAACGCTAGACCAAATGTTTTCAAGAAACAAGAACCCAAGGTTAAAAGTTCAAGAAAAAGATGCCACACTCAAGGTAGAGTGATAAGTCGATGAACGCCACAAGAAAGATTGATTCTTGATAAGTTCTTGAAATAGTTCTTGGAAGAACAATAAGGTAGAAAACCTCACAATACTCATAAAAATGATATTCTGTCTTTTACTAGGTCTTATGTGTGTATATAAAGCCCTAAAACACGCCAAAACTAGCCAACAACCTAATTCCTACTCTTTAGCTAAGTTATCTTAATCCAAATAAGAAAAGGAAATAAATCCTAATCTGCTAAGGAGACAAATCCTAATAGGAGTTTATATTTTGACAATCCAAGCCCAAATAGGAATAACTAAAGTTGGGGCTTAAAACAAGTAATCATCCCAAAATCCCTAAATAACCTAAATCAGCCCATAAAGCCACTTAATCAGGTTTGTTGGACTTGAATTACATTGAAATAAACTTGAGGCCTTTTCCCCTGAAAGCCCACGCACGCCATGGTAGAAAAGCCTCCAAATGGATTCTCCATGCTTGAACTTGCACAATCAGCCCATATATCTTGAATCAGCCCGTTCAATGCTTTCTTCATCCTTTTCACTTTCGCCCGAGTCATAGGACCTCCATTTATACTCAACGGATCAGATTGCATTGCATCACTAATCCCCTTGCTTTGAGAATTTTGAAAACTATTGTTTGTGGTATACATGATCTTATTTGGAAAACATGATTAAAATCTCTTTTATTGGTGGGCTTGTTGAATTTGAATGCACTCAACCATCTATCGCAGTGCTTAGATATGTTGCTTACCCTGAGGGGTGGGTTTTCGTTCCCTGCGAGGTTTCAAACCACTATTCGTTCATGTAGGTTTGGGGTTTGAGAGGTAGTATTGTACTCTTAGGGATATTTTTTTAACTATTGATGTGTCAGTAGATGCGCTTCCTAAAACGATTTGGCCTTATGGGGATTGATTGGATGATTTTTATTTGTGGGGGTGGACTCGATATATTTCGGTGTCTGAATTCTTGTTAGTCAACCTACGTAGATGAGATGTTTCTATTACAAATTGCAATTCTCTAAATGATGTGTTATATGATGAAATTTTGCTATATATATCGGAACTTGAGATCGTTAACATTGACACATGTTTTTCTTTAAAAGATGTATGGTTATTTTGTAAATTTGAGACCGACCTACTTTTATACCTTTTGTAAATTTTATTTAGGCTTGTAAAAGTTTCTATGCTAGGCTAGTTATGCTAAATCTATCCTTGATATTTTTGAGATGCGGGTATTGACGTGGATACCAAATAAGGTGAGAATGTTGATTTGGATTTCGAAGTGGGTCGGAATATGGATCCAGATTTTGAGTCTTCGAGATTGATTAACAAGTTTTAGTTTAATGTTTTCAATGATGCAATAATATTTATGAATTTTCATGGTCGACTAGTTAGATATGGGATATTCAATTATGTTGAGGTTTTATTTGATTTTTAGCTCTAAGTTTAGACTTATTGCTGGGGATTCTTAGATTTTTGACGTTGGATGTGTTTCTTGATTTGATTGGTTGAATAACTTTTGAATTGTTAGATAGCTATAAATACTCTCGTAGGGTAATTTTGAACTAAAGAATTTTATTTTGACCACTTTGTATTTAAAATTTGGGGCGTGGCAAAGTTGGTATCAAAATCTAGGGGTTAGGTCTTACATGGGAGTTATACGAAGTGGGCTAGCCATTTATAGATGTATTAATTATGCTAGGTAATAATCTTTAGGGAAATGGGTTTGTAAATATTGGAGAAGATTATAAAATATTAATGGTGACAAAGGAAGTTCTCATTTATGCAGCATTAGTTTTGGGATCTCATTGACGAATTAGTATACTTAGGATGAATGTGTATGGGAGTAGATTGACGTGCTTTAATGGATCACGAGAGTTATGATCGTTTTGTGTTATGTTGATTCTCGATATTATGTTAGTGATTCTTAAATGTTTGGAGGTCAAGGAAATTGAGGAACGATTATAAATTTTATTTTACAGTGGAAAACATGGGATTGTTACGCATTCCCCTAGCGTGACTATGATAGTATGTGATCGTACAATATTTAAATATGATCAATTAGGGAGTTATGACAAAATAACCAAGAACTGATATCAATTTTAGAAATAGTAGTAGGAATTGCGGTTCTTCTTTCTAGGCAGATTGGAGGTCATTCTATAGCCACCTACTTGAGGGTATCAGTATTATTGTGTAGTGTTGCCTAGGGTAGATTTAAAAGTAAAGTGGTAACACAATTTTGGTGCATTTGCGTTGTTCAAATTGTTTAGAAAGGTCATCAGTGGAAACAGAGGATGGTGTGAGTAAGCAATCTTGTTTTGTTATGGACATAGTGCTTGATTCTCGAAGGTTACACCCAAGCACAAGCGGTCAAGAAGTAATAACTTTTCAGTGAAGTCCAAGGTCGAACAATAGGGATTAAAAGGAATTTATGAATAAGGTAAAGGAAGAACAATAAAAATTTAAAGGATTGAATTGGTTTGAAAAATAATTGAAAATAGATTAAAGGTAAGCACGAATGATTATATTTATGCAATTCATAATTATCTCAGTTGATTCTCAAATCAATGTGGTCAACCGAAAAATATAGCTTTAATCAAACACTTAGTTTGGTTGATATGAAAATAAGATTTGAAGAACTAGTTTCATAAAACCCGCTGAGAATCATAAGCGTTGCATATACCAAGAACTCAATCTTGTTCATAGACAATCAAATAATTGTACAGATTATAAACTACAAAGAAACTACTTACTGGCCATAGGTAGATCTAAGAAAAATAATGGCGTCTGGACGATGAAAGCTACGACCAGACGGTGGGAATTCTCTGGAAATATTACACTATACTAATCAATGTTTGTTATCCTGAAATTTTTGTCTTTTCAAAATGTTTAGGAGAAAAAAAAATAATTCAAAAGAAAATGTGTATGACTACTAAGGCAGATGGTGAACTTTTTCATTAGGGAAGGGAAAAAGGGGCCTAATCACAGCGGATGTCGTACATTTGAGTGGCAAAAGAAAAAAAAAAGACCTTACCAGTTTTTGCAGGCCTATTCGGACATACGGTTCCCACAGAAGATCAAGTTGGCGAGCTGTGTGATGGGAAACCTTCCTGCACGGTTCAAAGAGCACTAAATTAGAATGAGAGGTTCACCACGAATCACGAACATACCGCTCACGATTGGATGGATTGCCACTAAGAGCTACAGACTAGGCCTGGGCGCAAGTTCGAGATTTGAAAAGTCGAGTCTTGATCAGCCTAGTGAACCAACCACATGGTACGACGGGCACTCAAAGACCTGGGGAATAATGACCCACCCCACCCAAGAGCATGATCCTATTTCCTTAGTCTCCGAAGGAATTAACTAAAAATCCTAAGGGTTGAACCAACTTTATTGGGATGCAGAGTTCTTCAATTCTTAGGACCTCCATAGCTTTGCATCTGAACGGTGCAACAAGAGTCTTGACGGGACTAAAACTCTGGAATGGAAAAAAACCTGTTGAGTTCGTGACTTGATCCGAAATTTGTACACCCAAGTGTAAATGGTCAAGTTGTAGTAATAATCCGGTTAATTCCAAAGTCGAATCCACAGGGAACTAAAATTGGCGTTCGAAGTTAAAAGATCAATAGAGGCGAAGGTGAATATAAATCATGAATTTAGGAGTTATGATGGTGATGAAATTTTCTAAACAAAATATAAGATTCTTTAAATGGAAATAAAATCATTCTTTAGTTCGAGGATCCGGACATGTGCAGATGTGTTCAGGTGCTATATTTGTGCAATATTGATTACTCAATTAACCCCTACGTCAATAACAAGTTAATCGAATGATAAAGATTGAATGTGTGAATTAAGAGTATAGCTCTGATTTCTTTTTAGGAAATCATAAGAATTGCTTATGCCGAGACTTAACCCGTCTATAAACAATCAAATAACTCTACAAAGCATCCAGCAATAGTTAAGCTATTCAACTATAAATTAAAGCACAATGTAAGTAAATATTGAAAGATTGTCATTAAGACCTAATTAAAGCACAATGTAAGTGAAGATTAAAAGATTGTCATGAAGACCTAGCTTGGGTACTTGCAAGGAATCATTAGACAACTATAAATTAAAGCACAATGTAAGTAAAGACTGAAAGATTGTCATTAAGACCTAATTAAAGCACAATGTAAGTGAAAATTAAAATATTGTCATGAAGACCTAGCTTGGGTACTTGCAGGGAATCATTAGAATCACCTATACCAAGACTTAACTTGTCAATAGGTGGTTGCTTGCTCCTTAGAGTTGATTAAATTATAGAGTAATTCCCAAGCGTAGGAAGGGGTATCATTTTTGTAACTTGGTCGATTTCCGAGGTTGTCTCCTCAAGGAAAATGAATGGCTCAAGAGGTGATGGTTAAAAGAAAAAGAAAACCTTGAATTTTGAGAGTTTGTTTGAGAAATTTATCACTTTAAGAAAATAGCAACTAAAGAAAAGAACCGGTTGATCGGTAGAGATCACCACTAAAGCAGTAGATATTCATTTAACACCCAATTAATAAATAACAAAATATGCATTCGAGACAATTGAATTGATTAAATGGAATTTACTATGGTTGTAGTGATTACAAGAATTACCCATGTCAAGTCTTAGTTGTCGACGGGTAAGCAAGAAGATATACAATTCGATAGTATCTTCAAATTAACTCATTCAATTAACCCAAATAACTTGACAGTAGACAAGCCCTAGTTTTGAGTCAAAACTCCCAATTCACAGATGAGACTACTTCATCCAATCAAACCGGTGAACGACTACTCTCTCATGACTGAATTAAAATTGAAAGCAGTTAAAGAAAGCATCATTGCCAATGAAAGCAAAAGGACAAGAATTGAAATTGCAAGAATTAAAATTGCAAGAAAAGTAAATACCTTGTATTGAAATCACAATAAATGTAAATCGTTTACAGAAAGGAACTAGAAAATAATAGCTATGCAGGAATTTAATACTTGAATTGAACAAAAGCTTATAAAGTAAAACAATGGAGAAAGCTTGAAAGAGAAGAAGAAAATCTAAAAGCCATAGAAAAGATAATAGAAAAGATGGTGAATTGAGCAATGGAATTGGAGCTCCCTTATTTCTTGCTAGACTTGGGTATTTATAGGAGGTCTTGTGCTAAAACTCCTCCTTTCTATCCACCAATCATAGCCATCAAAATATTCAGCATATTGCTTTCCTTAGGAGTCTCAATTACCGAATTTACAGGAACCTACTAGTAGAAAGTGGAAAATAGCCTACTGGTAGGACTGTTCACTGTAATCTTCCTACTGGTTGTCTTGTTCTTCTACTGCTAGAACCTTTCTCTATCTTCAACCAACTAGTAGAAAGTACTAACCTGCTTGTAGAACAACTTTCTGTTTTGCATCTACCGGTAGGATTGAACTCCTACAAATAGAACTAACTTTTGGCCTTCATTGGACCACGACTGCATTTAGCATATGTAAAAGCCTTTAAACCTGTAGGTTATCTCTAGTGGACGAGTATATTTTCGTGAAGGTTTCTAGTGAAGATATCTTCAAACTTCATTTAATTTGTTAATTCCTTGGATCATTCATATAACTTGAACCAAACATTAAACCATGAAAACATCCAATTGTAACCCTAATAAGTAAATGCAAAGCCATATCATAGAATTAAATGTTATATGATAGTATTCACATATTGGATTTGTAAAACCCAGGAAATTTGAATTTTTATGAAAAAATGGGTAAAACGGTAATCAGCCGCTACGGTATAGGTTGAAAACCCAAATTTTTATAGAACTTGGATGATGAAATGGACCTCACTGTTGGATTCGTCTCGCAAAATCTAGTTACCTAGTTTATTTTCGTTGAATTCTGAGACAGTCCGATTTTTCATGTTTTACGATGCGATCGGGCGTCGCGTGGCTAAAATAAAGGCGATCGGTTTTTATGTGTGAAAAAATAAAAATAGTTTAAATTTAGTTCAAATAAAATATATTGAACATATAGAACGAGATTTAATTGATTCAGAACAAAATTGGATCAAGAAAAGACGGGACATGTGGTTCAACAAGGGCCTATTAAGGGGTTTATTAAATAGGGGAGAAAATCAGATTTTCTCCCCATTTTACACCAGATTTATGGGAGAGAGAAAGAAGAGAAAGAAATGAGGGTATCTTCCATCTTCTTCTTGCGATCTAGGGCCAACCGTTTGTGAAAACGCTTCGGGCCAAGAACAAAAGTTGATCTACCAGACGAGAGCTATTTGACATGTGTGTAGATGGAAAATAGAGGAAGAGGATACCAGAATGGTCGAGGAGGTGGGCGGAACAACAACCAACCACCACCGGCTTTTGATCGACAAGCCTTCATGGAGGCTATAGGCACAATGGTGACTACCTTTGTACAAGCTAGCGCTAGTGTGGGCCAAGGAGGATCGAGAAACCTCCAAAAGTTTAAGGCACACAAGCCACCTACTTTCATGGGAGGGGCAGACCCGATGGTGGCCGACCATTGGTTCTAACAAGTGGATAAAGATCTTAGAGGCTATGGACATCACATCCAATGCCACTAAGATAAGGCTAGCTGCATTCCAGCTTGAGGGAGAGGCCCATCTATGGTGGGATTGGACTAAGGCCTCAAAAAACCTAGAGGAAATGACATGGGGAGAGTTCCGTGAGCTCTTCATGGGCAAGTACTTTCCATCGGCTGTTCGGCAAGCGAAAGCTCGAGAATTCTTGGATTTGAATCAAGGGACTACTACAGTGATGGAATATGTGGTTAAGTTCACCGAGTTAGCTCGTTTTGCCAACGATTATGTGGCCACAGACTTAGCCAAAGTGAAGAGGTTCAAGGATGGTTTGAAGTTGTCCATCCGAGGGAAGATTGTGGGCCACCACTTACAAGATTTGGACTCAATGGTCGACATGACCATTGCAATTGAGGGAGAGGTGGAAGAGGCAAGGGGCATTCGAGAGGCGGGTGCTAAGGACAAGAAGAAGGAGGGCCAGTCATCTTCTTCTAGGTCGGGGAAGAAGTAGAATACTTCTACCCCCCAAGAGTATCAAGGACAGGGCCACGGCTACCAAGGTCAATCCTCCCAAGGTGATAGAAATTCCAAGACCACCTATCAGGTGGATCAGAGGACTTACTTCAATTGTCACTAGCCGGGCCATATGAAGCGGGATTTTCCACAGAGGCAAGGATTCCACAGCGATGGGGCATCTCAGTCCCAATCATCGGTGGGACATCCACATACATTCTTCATTCCTCCCTATCCTACTATGGGTCAAGGAATTCAGTTTCAGTTCTAGGGTGCTGTAAAGGCCCCTACCACTTCACTAGCGGGGATTCCGCAATCAGGCCAAATGGCCCAGGGCATGGGCCGAGGCCGAGGACAAGGCTTACAGGCCAGGACTTCAGGGACCCCGGGGCGAGTCTATGCCATTACTACTCAAACTGAGCCGGTGGACCAGTCGGTGATTTAGGGTACATTCTTACTTTCTCGCTTATGGGCAAGGGTGTTGTTTGATTCTGGTGCATCACATTCATTCATTTCTGCATCATGTGTTAAAGACTTAGGCTTAGAGGTTGAGACCTTGGAAGAGCCATTGCATGTGAGTTCACCCCTAGGAGTTAGGGTATGCATTGATTAGATATGTCGGGAATGTGAGTTAGAGATCTCGGGGATTCTACTCACGGTAGACCTTAGGGTCATGGACATATCGGAGTTTGATTTTATCATCGGGATGGATTGATTGGCGGCACACTCAGTCGTCATTGATTGTGACCGGAAGAGGGTCACTACTTATACACTGGAGGGTGTTTGTTTCAAGTTTCAGGGAAAAAAACATGATGTTTTACCCAAAGTAGTATATAATTCCCGTTGGCATGGGCAGTTGATGGGTTGGCTTGTGAGCCTTATCCTAGAAAACGAGACGAGACAAGAGTTGGGTCTACCTCGGGTGGTTTATGAGTACGCGGATGATTTTTTTCAAATGAGTTACCGGGATTACCTCAACATCAAAATGTAGACTTCACCATTGATTTACAACTTGGTACATCTCCCATTTCTATGACTCCGCATAGAATGACACATGCAGAGTTGCAAGAACTCAAGGTCCATTTGCAAGAATTTTTGAACAAGGGTTTCATTAGACCGAATACCTCACCTTAGGGCATTCCAGTGTTGTTTCCAAGAAGAAGGACAAGACCCTTTGGATATGTATAGATTACCGGTAGTTGAATCGGGTCACTATCAAGAATAGGTACCCTTTGCCGCGAATTGATGATTTGTTTGATTAACTGAAAGGGGCGTGAGTCTACTCCAAGACATATCTACACACGGTATGCCATCAATTGAGGATTAGGGAGGCATATATCTCTAAGATAGCGTTTAGTACGCGATATGGGCATTTCGAGTTCACAGTAATGCCATTTGGATTGATGAATCCCCCGGCGGTATTCATGGATCTCATGCATAGGATGTTCCAACGCTACCTAGATCAATTTTTCATGGTCTTTGTTGATGACATCCTGATCTAATCCAAGTCAGAGGAGGAGCACGAGGGTCCCTAGAGGGTTGTTCTACAAACTTTGTGTGACACCCCAAAATTCGGGGGTCCATTGATTACCCATCAACCCGCGGAATACCTGTGGATATCGAGCAACTCGATATCGCGCCGTTATGCCCCATTTATCGGGGTCCATAATTGAAAAATCGGGCAGAGTCTCATTTGTACGGGGAGCTCTACCCAAAACTCAACCTGTGCAATATACATTCACATGACCCACGGGTCCATTTATCTATACTCATATAATTACATGGAAAGTTAGATTAAAAATAGTCCATAAATATGGAGTTTTGAGAAAACCTACCCAAACTCATATCAAACTCATACATCAGGAAATTTACATTCAAAACAGTCCATATGAGTCCCATTACGACTATTTCCAAATATTTACATGCGCAAAAATCATAATTTTTACAATGATTTTACACGGACTCAAAATAAAGCCACATCTCGGCTTTTCTTCCTCCTTAATTGCCCAAGTGAGTGCCGTCCGTCGGCGTAAAACCCGCACCTAAAATGTTTTCCCGTATAGGGTGAGCAACGCTCAATAAAGTATCTCCTACAGAGGCTACCCCCCACCCTAGATGCATATGCAATGTTTACATACAACATTCATCCATAACAACATTCCAAACAAGAATATGCAACTCTATATTGGAATTTTACCATGTCATGCCATGGAATGAGATGAGACTTACTCATGCATATTAACCCGGGTGCTCACCGACTCCCACAACATAATGCAATGCACTTGTGCAATGAAACCGTCAATTGACGAAAAATCCATCCAATGATCGTTTGAAATAAAAGTCATGTGCTTGTAAAACCAAATCACTGTTGGATGTTACTCATTGAATGAGTATTTTTATAAATCAAAATCTTGTCTTATTGGGCAACAGATTTTGGAATTACACCGCCGGCTCCCTATGCCTAATTCACTTTTTTGGACTTGCACCGATGGAAGTGAATAAACCAATAACCGGGTTTTGCACCAGAGGGAGAGTCTAGCCCTACTTGCTATCCCCGACACAAGGTTTTTCCATGCGTGCAACCGTGCGACTCAGTAGGATCTTCAATCCCACTTTCCCGAGCCCACCCTTCAACCACCAAGTATGATGTTTGAATAAACTATGCCCACACACACACACACCCACACTCATGCCTATGCCCATGAATGTGATGCTTCCGTGCAAATGCAATGTAATTGTAAAACCCGGGCAAATTTGAATTTTTTGTGAATAAGGGCAAAATGGTCATTTGCCATCCTAATGCTTATTTGAAATACTCATGCTCTAGACCTCTGATGAGGAAACAGAGTTCACTGTTGGATTTGTATCGCGAAATCGAGTCACCCTCTCAAATTTCGTCGAATTCCGAGATAGTCAGATTTTTGCACGTCGTTCGAGGCGACTGCGTGGCGACTTAAATTTCAGGGGTCCCTAAATACAATTTTTTAAAAAAAATATCCTAAATAAAAAGTGAAAGTTCAAATAAAATTAATTTGAACTTAATCCGAGTTATAATGAACCGTTTTGGGGCGAAAAACGGACTCGGAAGTCGGAAATATGCGGTGCGATGTGGACCGCTCATTAGCGACTATAAATATGGGCCTAAATTAGATATTTTACACAAAATATCTATTCAAAACCAGTGCTGGACGTTCTTGGAGATAGAAGAGAGAAAAAGTGGGTTTTCAAGTTTTCTTTCGTCGATTCCAGGAGTTACGTCCGTCGGAATTCGTCAATCCAGAAGTCAAAGTTCATCTACGCGACAAGGGCTACGCGTACATACCAAAAAGAGCTGATTTCACCGAAGATCCAAAGACGGGATTTTGGGAAAATCAAATATTTGGACTTAAATCTTGTTCTTGGAGGTTCTACCGGTTGTTTTACGCTCCAAGAGGTAGGGTTCCCTCCTACATTGGTTCATTTCTAACCTATGGTGTCATAAGTAATGGTTAGATGTATAGAGTTGTTATGACTTGTCCATAGTCATGGGAATCATGAAAGGAATATAGAAATGGCCTAGATAAATTCCTTGTTAAATTTGGTCTAGGGAAGTTACTTGTGAAATTTTCTTGTAACTTGTTATTATGTGGGCAAATTGTGTGATAAAATGATGATTGCCTTGATGGTGTTTGCTAAATGCCTATGTGTGGATAAAGTTTGTTATGACACAATGATGTATAGCATGCTTGGATATTGTAGTGAAGGAATTGTTGATATATGCATGTTTTGATATATTAACATTGTGACAAAATATGGTATTTATATGTTTGTAATATAAATTGCCATGGATATGTTGAAATTGTTTGTATGGCACCCATTACATATTGAACATGTGATAAAATTTCTCATTGGGCATGATTGCATATTGAGCATGACATTGACATCATATTCATGGGCTTAGGCATGAGTGTGGGTGTGTATGCATGGTTAATCAAACACCATTCTTGGTGATTGATGGGTGGGCTCGGGAAAGTTGGGTTGAAAATCCGACTGAGTCGCATGGCTGTATGAAAGAAAAACTTGTGTCGGGTATAGCAAGAAGGGGTAGATCCCCCCCCTCGGGTGCAAGACCCGGCGACTTAGTTATACACTCCCCTGTGGTGAAATTTCGGAAAAGTGTAGTATGGTGTACGGAACCGGCGGTATAAAATCCAAAATCCGTTGCCCAACAAGACACAAGATTTTGATTACAGAAACACTCATTCAATGGGTGACATCCAACAATGATTTGATTTTGCAAATACATGTTTTCAATTCAAACGGTCATTGGATGTATTTTCCATCAGTTGATGGGGTTACTACACATTGGCATTGCATTGTGTTGTAGGAGTCGGTAAGGACTTGGGTTAAGATGCATGAGTGAGTCTCACCTCATTTCATGGCATGACATGGTAGCATTCCAACATTGAATGCATATTCTTGTATGGAATGGTTGTTAAATGTTGTTTGTTGCATGTACACATTTCATATGCATTTAAGGTGGGGAGTAGCCTTTGTAGGATATACTCTACTGGGCGTTGACTCACCCTATACGGGAACACATTTCAGGTGGGAGAAATACACCGGTGGATGGCTCCAATTCGAACCCTCATATTTGAAGAAAGTATGTGGCTTTATTTTGTGTTAATGTAAAACACTTGTGAAACTTATGTCTTGGGCATGTAATCTTTTCCAAATAATTGTAATAGAACTTATATGAATTATTGTTAAAACAACCTTGCATGTTTTGACATAGGTAGGGATAAACGAACCCGGTGTGGTCAATGTTTACTTATAAATGGACCCGGTGCGGTCATTGCTTTATATTGGGCCTCGGATGGGTCATGTGAAAATATATTGCACAGGTTGAGTTTTGGGTAGAGCTCCCCGTACAAAGGAGACTCTGCCCGGATTTTTTTAAATTATGGACTCCGGTAAAAGGGGCATAACGGCGCGATACTGAGTTACCCAGTATCCACGGGTATTCCGCGGGTTGATGGGAAATCAACGGACCCCCGGGTTTTGGGGTGTCACAGTAATGTACCATCACATATCAATGTCATGTCTCATATGTAATGAGTGTCATATGGACAACTTAAACTACATATCAACATGGGTCAACACAATATATGTGTAATGCACATAATTACCACAATTTATCATGATGTTAATACATTAACAACATGTATTAATACACAACTACAACATCCTCAAGCATGTCATAGCACATTCCATTCACAAAGACACATTATAAACACATATTGATATTTTATCTAATAACAACAACCAAGCATGTCGTTACATAATCAATTAATGACACACTTAATTCTCAAGGCATAATGTAAACATATAACATTCCCACAAAACAGCCCTTAAACAGGCCACATAGCACCCCCTAAACAGGCCACATAGCAGCCCCTCAACATGCCATAAAATAGCCCCAAATACAGCCCCAAAAATAGTCCACAATTCCAACCCAAAACAGCCCACAATTTCAACACCAAATGATAGGAATAAAAACCAAAGTAGGAGGAACCCTACCTCTTGGTGCGTAAATCACCCGAAGGAAGCTTCAAGAACACTTCCCAAGCCCAAAACTTTGATTTCTCCAAAATCCTTTCTTTGGATCTTCGAGGAAATCAATTCTTTTTGGTACGTACTCGTAGCCCTTGTCGAGGAGATGAACTTTAACTCTTGGCTCGACGAATTCCGACCGATGGAACTCCGGGAATCGAAGGAGAAAGCTTGAAGATTGATTTTCTTCTTCTTCTCTTCTCTCTCTTCTCTCCCAAACGTGTGGGGCTGAACAAATGGAGATATTTTCTCCAAAAATCTGATTTAAGTCACTATTTATAATTTTAATTGTGCGGTCCACGTCGTACCGCATACATCCTACTTCGAGGTCCGTTTTTCGTTCCTAAACCTTTCATTACATCCCGGTTTAAGTTCAAATTAATTTTATTTGAACTTTAGTCCAATTCTAAGGAAATTTAATAAAACTCGTTTGTGGGGACCTTTGCGAGGTCATTCGCCATCCAGCTGCTTCGAAACACGTGCAAAATCTGACTTTCTCAGAATTCGACGAAATTAGTTTGGGTGACTAGATTTTGCGATACCAATCCAACGGTGAAGTTTGTTGGGTCATACAAGCTCTAGAGAACATGTATTTTAAATCTGTATTTTAGTGGCAAATTACTATTTTGCCCTTTTTAAGAAAAAATTCAAATTTACTCGGGTTTTACATTCTTCCCCCCTTAAAAGAATTTCGTCCTCGAAATCCACACATACATACACATACAATAATGTGCATATGCAACAGTCGTTTAATATTAAATGATTATAAGAAAGTACCTCCATCGTCGAATAAGAAAGGATAATTGGTACGTATAGTGTCTTCACGTTCCCATGTTGCCTCCTCCACTCCTCGGTGCTGCCACAACACCTTCACTAGCCTCACGGTCTTACCTCGCAAAACCTGATCCCGACTATCCATGATACGCACCGATCCCTCCTCGAAGGTTCCATCCACATCAACAACAAGCTCGCCCCAATCCACCACATGAGTCGGATTTGGGGTGTATTTCCAGAGCATGGAGACATGGAATACCGCGTGAACACCCGATATATTTGGTGGTAACGCCAACCGGTAAGCAACTGTACCCACCCTCTCAAGTATCTCGAAGGGCCCGATATACCTCCTCGACAGCTTTCCCCGCTTGCCGAACCTGACCACTCCTCTTTTAGGCATTACCTTCAAGAAAACATGATCTCCCACCTCAAACTCTAGAGGTCACCGCTGTTTGTCAGCATAGCTCTTCTGTCAGCTCTGAGTCGTGAGAAGACGCTTCTGTATCGAGTCCACCTTCTTCGAGGTGTCTCTAACCAATTCCGGACCCGTAGAGGGTTTTTCTCCTACATCCGTCCAACAAACCGGAGATCGACAAGGCCTCCCATATATTGCCTCATAGGGTGCCATCTGTATGCTCGCCGGATAACTGTTGTTGCAGACGAACTCCACTAAGGGCAAGTGCTCTACCTAGCTACCCTTGAGTTCTAGGATGCATGCCCGTAGCATGTCCTCTAAAGTCTGGATGGTCCTCTCTGACTGATTGTTCGTCTGGGAATGAAAAGCAGTGCTCATCATCAACTGTGTCCCCATGACTCGCTGGAAACTCTCCCAAAACTGAGCCGTAAACCTGGGATCCCGATCCGATACTATAGATACGGGCACCCCATGCAACCGGACAATCTCCCGTATATACAACCTGCATAATTCCTGCAATCTGAAGGTCATCTGCACCGCCAAAAAGTGTGCCGACTTAGTAAGCCGGTCCACTATCACCCACACCGCATCATGCCCTCGCGATGTTCATGGCAAGTGAGTCACAAAATCCATCATGACATGTTCCCACTTCCACTCAGCTACAACAAAAGGTTGGAGTAATCCCGCTGGTCTCTGGTGCTCAGCCTTGACATGCTGACACGTGAGACATCATCTGACAAAATCCCCAACATGTCCCTTCATACCGCTCCAATAATACTGGCGACAAAGATCATGGTACATCTTCGTGCCACCGGGGTGTACAGCAAAACGAGAGCAATGGAACTCCCTAAGGATCTCCTCTCTCAGCTCTGCTAACTGGGGTGTGACACCCCAAAATCCGGGGGTCCGTTGATTACCCATCAACCCGCGGAATACCTGTAGATACCTAGTATCTCGATATCACACTGTTATGCCCCATTTACCGGGGTCCATAACTTAACGAAATTTGGGCAGAGTCTCCTTTGTATGGGGAGCTCTACCCAATACCCAACCTGTGCAATACACAATTACCAGACCCATCCGAGGTCAAATATAAAGCAAAGGTCGCACCGGGTCCATGTATAAGTAAACATTGGCCACACTGGGTCCAATTAACCATACTTAAATCAAAACATGAAAGGCTAATCTAACAATAGTCTTTATAAGTTCTATTACAATTATTTTACGCATTACATGCCCCAAAATATAGTTTCTAACATGTAATTACACAAAACATTAAGTAAAGCCACATGCGGCTTTCTTCAAGCATGAGGGTCCAAAATGGAGCCATCCGCCGGTGTATCTCTCCCACCTGAAATGTGTTCCCGTATAGGGTGAGCCAACGCCCAGTAGAGTATTTCCTACAGAGGCTACTCCTCAACCTATATGCATATGAAATGTTCACATGTAACATCCATAAATCCGTAACCATTCCATCAAATAATATACAATTAAATGATGTAATGCTATAATGTCATGCCATGAATGAGGTGAGACCCACCCATGTGCACTCAACCCGAGTCCACTCTGACTCCCTTTACATGTCAATGCCATGTATGTTAAACCGGGCTACCTAAGCCCCATGAAATGAGATGAGACTCATGTACTCAACCCGAGCCCTTCCCGGCTCCTTTCCCCCATGCAATGCCATGAGTATAAAAACCGGACTTCTCAAGCCCCCGCCATTGGTATTACTCACCCAATAACTAATTTAAGAAAATCTCCGGGTCTTTCTTTGGGGTGGGCGTTTATGGACTTCCACCAACGGAACCCAACCGACACGGGATTTATGGACTCTTTCCACCAACGGTGCCGCGTACACCAACACACTTTATGGGCTCTTATACCAACGGAAGTGCGTATCCGAAACACCGGGCCTTGCACCCGAGAGGTCGTCTTGCCCCTTCTTGCTAACCCCGGCCCAATCTTTTTCTTCTTTTTCATGCAACCATGCGACTCAGTTGAATAATCAATCCAACTTTCCCGAGCCCATCCACCAACCACCAAGCATGATGATTGATATATGCAACTACCCCCCCACACTCATGCAAGTTTCCCATGAATGTGACATCACCTTATGCCCAATATGTCATGAATGTCAATGAGCAATTTATCTCCATATTAGACTCCCATAATACCACATAGCTTGTGGTACAAACACCCATGCACAACATCATTATGACACAATGTCCATGTATGTGATGTTCCCGTACATATGCAATGTAATGACCCATTGCTTCTCTCATGCAAGGTTCATATGTAATGAATGCCATATGAACTGTCTCTACCACATTCCAACATATGGTATTAACAACAACCATGCACACACACACACCACTCATGATGTGAATTCCCCGTGCATATGCAATGCGATGTATCATTGCAATAAAATTATGTCACATATGTAATGCATGCCATATGGACTAAATTAACATAATCAATTCCATTCCATGGCAATTTACATTATAAACGTATAAATTCCATGCTTCATCACAACAATTGATATATCAAAATATATATATCTGACATTCACAATTTCAACATAAATCATATCGTACACATATGATTTTCATTTACCACATAAGGCATAACATGTTATTTATCATATAACAATTTCAATCCATTTAGGTATTTTGTCAAACACCTTCAAGACAAACAACATGGTAACACATATCATGCCCAATTTCCACATAATTCAAGAAATTCCAATAGGCAATTTCTACATACCAATTTAGGATAAAATTATTTTACCTAAATTCCACCAATAGGCAAGTGTAATTTTCTAACAACCTACCCACCATCTTCATTATTTCATAACCATATACATATAAATATATGTATACATATGTCAATATATATATATATATATATATATATATATATATATATATATATATCCAGCCCATTTATCATAGGCATTTCTAGGTAAGAAATCAACCCAAGTAGGAGAACCCCTACCTCTTGTAGCGTGAGAATCCCGTAGGAAGCTCCCAAGACCCGAAAACCCAACTCGAAGCTTGATTTTTTCCAAATCCCGATTTTTCACCTTCGGTGAAAATCTTCATTTTTGGTACCCACGCATAGCCCTCGTCGACGTGATCACTTCTCCCTTCTAGCCCGACGGAATCCGAGCAAAGAAAAACAACTCGAATCTTGTTTTTCGTACACCCCCACCCGTTCACCTTCGGTGAAACTTGTTGTTTTTGGTACCCACGCGTAGCCCTCGTCGCGTAGATGAACTTTGTCTTTTGAATCGACGAATTCCGACGGACGGAACTCCCGGAATCGGAGCGGGAAGCTTGGAGATCAAAATTTTTCTCTTCCCTCTCCCTCTCTCTGTTTTTACGTCTGAAACCAGACTGATTTCAGCAGAAATATCTGCTGAAAATCAGAATTTTAAGCCTATTTATATTTTTCAATGTGTGGTTCAGATCGCGCCACACGCCCCCTCTTCGTTCGGGTTTATTTTCGTCCCGAAACGATTAAAATTCGTCCCGATTTAAGTTCAAATTATTTTCTATGAACTCTAATTAAATTATTTTCAATTTTCTCACATTTTGTCCTAAATTTCGTTTTTGCGGTCACCCGAGACCCGACTGTCTCGTAAAACGTAAAAAATCCGACTATTTCAGAATTTGATGAAATTTTACATGGTCACTAGATTTCGCGAGACAAATTCAACGGCGAAGTCCGTTTCGTCATCCGAGCTCTAGAAAAATTCAGGTTCGCAACCCGTTCATAGTGGCAAGTTATTGTTTTGCCCCTTTGTGAATAGTTCAAATTTTCCGGGGTTTCACATTGGGAACCACAACCCTTCTCCTAAACCAAAGACTACCATCCGTGTGAATGGCCCAGCCCTCGTCACCCGTACCCGACCGTACTCGGTCCTTAATAGACAATATCTATGGGTATTTCCCTAGAGACTCAATCACTCTGCACAGTAGGGAAGGCGTAGCCACCAAAATTCCCAAGGTACCCTGAGCTTGCCCCATATAGTGTAGCCCGAACTGTCCCACAGTCTCGAGCATCTGCCACTCCCTGGAAGCTACACTAGCCACAACTCCTCATGACTTCCGACAAAGTGCATCAGCCACCACAATTGCCTTACCGGGATGGTAATACAAAGTGAAGTCATAGTCTTCCAGATATTCCATCCATCTGCGTTGTCTCATGTTGAGGTCCCGTTGTGTAAAGATGTACTTCTGGCTCCTGTGGTCTGAGAACACCTCGAACAGCTCACCGTACAGATAGTGGCGCCAAGCCTTCAAGGCAAAGACAATGGCTGCCATCTCCATGTCATGTGTGGGGTAATTCTGCTAGTGGTTCTTTAACTGCCGAGAACCATAAGCCACTACCCTCCCGGACTGCATCAAAACGCATCCAAGTCTGTCCTTAGAGGCATCACAATACACTGTATACCTCTGTCCCCTTTCCGGAACTATCATAATAGGAGCTGAAGTAAGCCTCCTCTTCAACTCCTGGAATGCCTTCTCACACGAGTCATTCCACTCAAACTTGACCTCTTTTCAGGTCAACTTGCTCATAGGTGCAGTTAATCAGGAGAAGTCCTCGATGAACCTCCGGTAGTACCCTATCAATCCTAAGAAACTACGTATCTTGAAGACTGACTTCGGCCTCTCCCAATTCATGACTGCCTCAACCTTCTCTGGGTCCACGGATACACCCGAAGCCGACACCACATGTCCCAAAAATTTCACCTCAGTAAGCCAAAATTCACACTTACTGAATTTGGCATACAACTGATGGTCTCTCAAGGCTTGGAGAACAGTCCTCAAATGACCCTCATGCTCTTCCTCAGACTTGGAGTAGATCAAGATGTCGTCAACAAAGACCACGACGAACTGATCTAGGTAGGGTTGGAACACCCTATGCATGAGATCCATGAATGCCACCGGGGCATTCGTCAATCCAAAGGGCATCACAGTGAACTCAAAAAGCCCATACCGCGTTCTAAAAGCCGTCTTAGGGATATCTGCCTCCCTAATCCTCAACTGGTGGTAACCGGTGTGAAGATCTATCTTGGAGTAGACCCACGCCCTTCTCAGCTGATCAAACAAATCATCAATCCTCGGCAAAGGGTACCTATTCTTGATAGTAACCCTATTTAACTGCTAGTAATCTATGCATAGTCGAAATGTCTTGTCCTTCTTCTTGCCAAACAACACCGGAGCGCCCCAGGGTGAGGTGCTCGGCCTAATAAAGCCCCTGTCCAACAATTCCTGTAATTGGACCTTGAGTTCTTGCAACTCAACATGCGCCATCCTATGTGCAGTCATAGAAATGGGCAATGTACCTGGGCGCAACTCAATAGTGAAGTCTACATCCCTATGTGGAGGTAATCCCGGTAATTCGTCCGAAAAAACATCCTCATACTCACAAACCACCTGAGGTAGACCCAACTCTTGTCTCGCCTCATTCTCTAGGGTAAGGCTTGCTAGCCAACCCATCAACTGCCCGTACCATCTAGAGTCGTACACGGCTTGGGGTAAAACATCGTGTTTATCCTCCTGAAACATGAAACAAACTCCTTCTGGTGTGTGGGCAGTGACCCTCTTCCGATCACAATCTATGACGACTCGGTGTTCCGCCAACCAATCCATACCACGAATAACATCGAACTCCGACATGTGCATGACCCTAAGGTCCAAGGTGAGTAGAATCCCCGAGATCTCTAACTCACAACCTCGACATATCTGATCAACGCTCACCCTAACTCCTAGGGGAGAACTCACATGCAATGGCTCTTTTAAGGTTTCAACCTCTAAGCCCAAATCTTTCACACATGATGCAGCAATGAATGAATGAGATGCACTGGAGTCAAATAATACCCTTGCCCATAAACGAGAGAGTAGAAATGTACCCTGGATAACCGACTGATCTGCCGTCTCAGTCTGAGAAGTGATGGCGTAGACACGCCCCTAGGTCCCTGAAGTCCTGGCTTGTGAGCCCTGGCCTCGACCTTGACCCATGATCTGGCCTGATTGAGGGATTCTCACCCATGAAGTAGTAGGGTCTTGTGCAGCACCCTGGAACTGGTATTGGCTTCCCTGGCCCATGGTGGGGTTGGGAGGACCAAAATGCGTCTGTGCATGTCCCACCGAAGACTGGGACTGGCATGCTCCATAACCCTGAGATCCTTGCCGTTGAGGACAATCCCGTTTCATATGCTCTCATTCCTCTTATCTTTAACACCCGCCTCCCGGATGTTCCATGCGTCGTCCACCTCTCTCTCAATGGCCATAGTCGTCTCAACCATCAAGTCTAAGTCTTGTAGGAGAAGACCTACAATTTTACCCCGGATGGACAATTTTAGGCCATCCTCAAACTTCCTCACTTTGGTAATGTATGTGGCCACATACTCATCGGCTAAACAGGCTAATTCAGTGAACTTAGCCACATATTCGAGCACCATCATCGTCCCTTGTTTCAGGTCTAGGAACTCCCGAGCTTTTGCATGCCGGGCAGAAGCTGGGAAGTATTTTCCCATGAAGAGCTCACAGAACTATTCTCATGTCGTTGCCTCCAAGTCCCTTGAGGCTTTGACCCAATCCCACCACACTTGGGATTCTCCCTCCAGCTGGAATGCAGCTAGCTTTATCTTAGTGGCATCGGAGGTGATCTCCATAGCCTCCAAGATCTTGCCGACTTGTCGGAACCAATGATCGGCTACCATCGGATCCCCTCCTCCCATGAAGGTTGGAGGATGGTGTGCCTTGAACCTCTCGAGGTTACTTGGCCCTCCTTGGCTCACAGTTGCACTAGCCTGTGCAATGGTGGCAATCGCAGCACTCACCTGTGCAATGGTAGCAGTCGCAGTACCAATAGTCTCTATTTAGGCTTGTTGGTCAAAGGTCGGTGGTGGTTTGTTGTTGTTCCACCCACCGTCTCGGCGTCCTCTTCCTCGATTTGCCATCTACATATGTCAGATAGCAATAGAGTCTTACATAGTATTCCAAAATGGGGATCAAGTTTTAACTTTGAGATTTCTCTCCTTGTCTAACTAGTAGAGCATGTGTCAACCACTAATAGACATCAACACCCCGAACCATCCCGTTCATTCTTTTCCGAAACCCAAGGTTATGATTTCTAACCCTAGTGTTTCTCCTTTCCATATACATTTTACCATGCATATAATTCACACAACACATATCACATAACATGTAGCAATTTAAGCACATAACATGTAATGCACAATGAATGCAATGGTCAAGACCCATGCCCATCAAGTCTTGGGTTTATCGTAAACCTAAGCTCTTATACCAAGTTGTGACACCCCAAAATCCGAGGGTCTGTTGATTACCATCAACCTGCGAAATTCTCGTGGATACCGAGTAACTCCATATCGCGTCGTTATGTCCCATTTATCGGGGTCCATCATTGAACAAAAATCGGGCAGAGTCTCCTTTGTACGGGGAGCTTTACCCAAAACCCAACCTGTGCAATATACATTCACATGACCCATTCGAGGCCCAATATAAAACAATGACCGCACCGGGTCCATTTATGAGTAAACATTGACCACACCGGGTCCATTTATTCATACTCATATAATTAAATGCAACGTTAGATTAAAAACAGTCCATAAATATGGAGTTTTGAGAAAACCTACCCAAACTCATATCAAACTCATACATCAGGAAATTTACATTCAAAATAGTCCATATGAGTCCCATTACGATTATTTCCAAATATTTACATGCTCAAAAATCATAATTTTTACAATGATTTTATAAGGACTCAAAATAAAGCCACATCTCGGCTTTTCTTCCTCCTTAAGTGCCCGAGTGAGTGCCGTCCGTCGGCGTAAAACCCGCACCTGAAATGTTTTCCCGTATAGGGTGAGCAACGCTCAATAGAGTATCTCCTACAGAGACTACTCCCCACCCTAGATGCATATGCAATGTTTACATACAACATTCATCCATAACAACATTCCAAACAAGAATATGTAACTCTATATTGGAATTTTACCATGTCATGCCATGGAATGAGATGAGACTTACTCATGCATCTTAACCCGAGTGCTCACCGACTCCCACAACATAATGCAATGCACTTGTGCAATGAAATCGTCAATTGACGAAAAATTCATCCAATGATCGTTTGAAATAAAAGTTATGTGCTTGTAAAACCAAATCACTGTTGGATGTTACTAATTGAATGAGTATTTTTATAAATCAAAATCTTGTGTCTTATTGGGCAACGGATTTTGGAATTACACCGCCGGCTCCGTATGCCTAATTCACTTTTTTGGACTTGCACCGACGGAAATGAATAAACCAATAACCAGGTTTTGCACCCGTGGGAGAGTCTAGCCCTACTTACTATACCCGACACAAGTTTTTTCCATGCATGCAAACGTGCGACTCAGTAGGATCTTCAATCCCACTTTCTCGAGCCCACCCTTCAACCACCAAGTATGATGTTTGAATAAACCATGCCCACACACACACGCACCCACACTCATGCCTAAGCCCATGAATGTGATGCCTCCGTGCAAATGCAATGTAATGTACCATCGCATATCAATGTCATGTTTTATATGTAATGAGTGTCATATGGACAACTTAAACTACATATCAACATGGGTCAAGGCAATATATGTGTAATGCACATAATTACCACAATTTATCATGATGCTAATACATTAACAACATGTATTAAGACACAACTACAACATCCTCAAGCATGTCATAGCACATTCCATTCACAAAGACACATTATAAACACTTATCGATATTTTATCTAACAACAACAACCAAGCATGTCGTTACATAATCAAGCAATGACACACTTAATTCTTAAGGCATAATGTAAACATATAACATGCCCAAAAAATAGGCCACAAAGCATCCCCTAAACAGGCCACATAGCAGCCCCCAAAACAGGCCACAAAGCCGCCCCTAAACAGGCCACAAAGCAGCCCCTAAACAGGCCACAAAACAGCCCCTCAACAGGCCATAAAACAGTCCCATAACAGCCCCAAAAATAGTCCACAATTCCAACCCAAAACAACCCACAATTTCAACACCAATGGATAGGAATGAAAACCAAAGTAGGAGGAACCCTACCTCTTGATGTGTAAATCACCCGAAGGAAGCTTCAAGAACACTTCCCAAACCCAAAACTTTGATTTCTCCAAAATTCTTTCTTTGGATCTTCGGTGAAATCAGTTCTTTTTGGTATGTACGCGTAGCCCTTGTCGAGGAGATGAACTTTAACTCTTGGCTCGACGAATTCCGACTGACGGAACTCCGGAAATCGAAGGAGAAAGCTTGAAGATTAATTTTTTTCTTCTTCTCTTCTCTCTCTTCTCTCCCAAACGTGTGAGGCTGAACAAATGGAGATATTTTCTCCAAAAATCTAATTTAAGTCACTATTTATTATTTTAATTGTGCGGTCCACGTCGCACTGCATATTTCCTACTTCCGGGTCCGTTTTTCGTCCCGAAACGTTTCATTACATCCCTGTTTAAGTTCAAATTAATTTTATTTGAACTTTAATCCAATTCTAAGGAAATTTTATAAAATTCGTTTGTGGGGACCTTTGCGAGGTCATTCGCCACCCAGCTGCTTCGAAACACGTGTAAAATCTGACTTTCTCGGAATTCGACGAAATTAGTCTGGGTGGCTAGATTTTGTGATACGAATCCAACGGTGAAGTCCGTTGGGTCATACGAGCTCTAGAGAACACGTATTTTAAATCTTCATTTTTGTGGCAAATTACTATTTTGCCATTTTTCAGAAAAAGTTCAAATTTACCCGGGTTTTACACTTTGAGAGACCACTGGTTGTACACCAAGTTTCAGAAAGTGTGAATTTTGACTGATAGAGGTGAAATTCCTAGGACACGTGGTGACGGCTTTGGGTGTGTCAGTTGACCTGGAAAAGGTTGAGGCAGTCATGAGCTGGGAGAGGCCCAAGTCAGTCTCCGAGATACGTAGTTTCTTGGGATTAGCAGGATATTATAGGAGGTTCATTGAGGACTTCTCTTGATTAGCTGCACCTATGACTAGATTGACCAAGAAAGAGGTCAAGTTTCTATAGGATGTGAGAAGGCATTCCAGGAGTTGAAGATGAGGCTTACTTCGACTCCTATTCTGATAGTTCTGGAGAGGGAATAGAGGTACAAAGTAAATTGTGATGCCTGGAAAGACAGACTTGGATATGAATTGATGTAGTCAGGGAGGGTGGTGGCTTATGGTTCTCGACAGTTAAAGAGCTATGAGCAGAACTATCCCACTCATGATATGGAGTTGGCGGTCGTCTTCTTTGCCTTGAAATTATGGCGCCACTATTTGTATGGGTAGTAGTTTGAGGTATTTTTGGACCAAAAGAGTCTAAAGTACATCTTCACTTAGTGGGACCTCAACATGAGGCAACGTAGGTGGATGGAGTTTTTGTAGGACTATGGCTTCACTTTACATTACCATCCTGGTAAGGCAAATGTGGTGGCTGATGCACTCAGTCGGAATTCACAGGGAGTCTTGACTGGTATAGCTTCTTGGGAATGACAAATGCTCGGGACTATGAGGCAGTTTGGGCTACACTACAGGGGCTAGACTCAGGGCACTTTGGGTATTTTGGTGACTATGCCTTCCCTACTGAGCAGGGTGATCGAGTCTCAGGGTCAGGACACAGAGATATTGTCTATCAAGGACAGGGTGCAGTAGGGTACAAGTGACGAGGGTTGGTCCATTCACTAAGATGGTAGTATTCGGTTCAGGGGAAGGGTTGTGGTTTCCCAGTCTACAGATCTGAGAGAAAAGATCCTTAGGGAGTTTCATTGCTCTCGTTTTGTTGTGCATCTAGGTGGCACGAAGATGTACCATGATCTTCGTCGCCAGTACTAATGGAGTGGGATGAAGAAATACGTCGGAGACTTTGTTAGTAGATGTTTCACGTGTCAGCAGTTCAAGGCTGAGCACCGAAGACCAGCAAGGTTGCTCTAGCCTTTGGGGGTGGCTGAGTGGAAGTGGGAGTATGTCACTATGGATTTTGTGACCCAATTGCCACGGACATCTCGTGGGCATGACGCGGTGTGAGTGATAGTGGACCAGCTTACGAAGTCGGCACATTTTTTGGCTGTGCGGATAACGTTCACATTGGAGGAATTCTGGAGGTTTTACATACGGGAGATAGTCCGGTTACCTGGGTACCCGTATCTATAGTATCAAATTTGGATCCCAGGCTCACGACCCATTTTTGGGAGAGTTTCTAGCGGACTATAAGGACATAGTTGATGATGAGCAAAACTCTTTATCCCCAGAAGGACGGTCAGTCAAAGAGAACCATCCAGACTTTAGAGGACATGCTATGGGCATGCGTCCTTGATCTCAAGGGTAGTTAGGAAGAGCACCTGCCCTTCGTGGAGTTCACCTGCAACAATAGTTACTAGACGAGCATACAGATGGATCACTATGAGGCACTTTATGGGACGTTGTGTCGCTCTCCAGTTTGTTGGGAGGTTGGAGAGAGACCCTTCACGGGTCTGGATTTGATTAAAGACACCTTGGAGAAGGTGGACTTGATACAGAAGCATCTTCTCACGGCTCAGAGTCAGCAGAAGAGCTTCGCCGACAATCGGCAGTGACCTTTGGAATTCAAGGTTGGAGATCATATCTTCTTGAAGGTGATGCCTAAGAAGGGAGTGGTCAAGTTTGGAAAGTGAGGGAAGCTGTCGCCAAGGTATATCGGGCCCTGTGAGGTACTCGAGAGGGTCGGCATAGTCGCTTATCGGTTGACATTACCGCCAAATTTATTAGGTGTTCACGCAGTGTTCCATGTCTCCATACTCCAGAAGTACACTCTAGTTCCTACACATGTGATGGTTTGGGGTGAGCAGGTTGTTGAAGCGGATGAGACCTTCAAAGAGGAACCGATGCGTATCATGGATGGCGGAGAGCAGGTTTTACGAGGCAAGATCATGAGGTTAGTGAAGGTGTTGTGGCAGCACCGTGGCGTGGAGGACGTGACATGGGAGCGTGAGGACACTAAACGTGCCAGTTATCCGTTCTTGTTCGAGGATAGAGGTACATTATTGTGGTCATAAAGTGTTATATGACTGTTACATATGTTTGTAGTTGAATGTACATGTGTATAAATTTCGGGGACAAAATTTCTTTTAAGGGGGAAAGAATGTAAAAGCCAGGAAAATTTGAATTTTTATGAAAAAAGGCAAAATGGTAATTAGCCTAGCTAGTACAGGTTGAAAATTCAAATTTTTCTAGAACTCAGATGACAAAACGGAACTCACTGTTGGATTCGTCTCGTAAAATCTAGTTACCCGGTCAATTTTCATTGAATTCTGAGACAGTCATATTTTTGCGTTTTACGATGCGATCAGGCATCGTGTGGCTAAAATAAACGTAATTGGGTTTTATGTGTGAAACACAAAAAATATTTTAAATTTAGTTCAAATAAAATATATTGAACATAATACGGAACGATATTTAATTGATTCAGAACAAAATCGGATCAAGAAAGACCAGATTTTTGGAAGAGAGAAAAGAGGGTTTCTTCCATCTTCTTCTTGTGATCTAGGGCCAACCATTCGTCGAAACGCTTCGGGTCAAGAACAAAAGTTGATCTACGCGACGAGAGCTACGTCTATGTACCAAATATCGGGGATTTTGTGTGACACCCCAAAACCCGGGGGTCCTTTATTAGCCGTTGACCATCCGTCAACCCGCGGAAATACTCGTGATAGTCGTATAACTCGACACCACGTCATTCACATTGCTTTTGACCGGATTTACCATCCACAAGGTCAATTATACCTCAATTTATGTCCATTTATGTCATAGGAACCAAAGAAAACAAAGCCCAAAAGCATGGCTAAGCATTTTGAAAATTTCAAATTTTTGGAAAACCTTCCGGAAGGTTTTGACTCACTGGAAAAGTTCTTCCGGAAGGTTTTTCTTCACCTTCCGGAAGGTTTTGCCTTCTGGACCACAATT
This sequence comes from Ilex aquifolium, assembly GCA_951799425.1. NCBI lineage: Eukaryota > Viridiplantae > Streptophyta > Magnoliopsida > Aquifoliales > Aquifoliaceae > Ilex > Ilex aquifolium. The sequence continues at coordinate 25,524,463 of OX637400.1, forward strand.
CTGCCTTAACCTTCCGGAAGGTTTTAGTTACCTTCCGGAAGGTTTTGCCCAGAATTTCTTCCTTCCTTAGTTTTTCAATCCCAATACAACCAAAACCATTCCATTACCATCCCAAACATGGATAACTATATTTTCCACATTATACATGTTCTATACAAGTTCCATAGCATAAAATTCCACATTTTTTACACATCAAAAGTGAAATTTTATAAAAGTTTTACAAAACTCAACCCAAGGCCACAAGCCGGCCCCCTTCATGCTTGATGCTCTCCAAGTGAGCCATCCGCTGGTGCAAAACTCACACCTGAAAATGTTGTCCCACGAAGGGTGAGCCACGCTCAATAGGATATCCTCCTACAGAGGTTACTCCCCAACCTAAGTGCATATGAAATGCGCACACGCAACAAATCAACAAGCATCAACCAATCTAACAAGAATATACACCTCAATGTTAGAAAGCTACCTTGCTATACTATGTCATGCCATGATATGAGATGGAACTCACTCATGCACCTTGTCCCGAGTCTTCCCCGACTCACACCACACAATGCAAAAGCCAATGTGTATGAACCCGTCTATTGACGGAAAAACCCTCCCAATGATCGTTTGAGATAAAAGTTATGTCTTTATAAAAAATCATATCATTGTTTGAGGCTACCCATTGGATGGGTGTTTTTATATAACAAAATCTTGTGTCTTCCTGGGCAACGGATTTTGGAATCGCACCGCCGGCTCCGTGGGCCTATCTACACTTTTTGGACTTGCACCGTCGGAGTGTATGAACCAGTGGTTCCGGGTTTTTCACCCGAGGGAGTGTCTAGCCCTACTTGCTTTACCCGACACAAGTTTTCCTTATGCAATGCAACCGTGCAACTCAGTCGGATCTTCGATCCCGACTTTCCCGAGTTCACATACCAACCACCAAGATTTGGTGTTTGATCCGCAACACATGCACACACCCACACTCATGCCTATGACCCATGAATGCGATGTCAACTCACCCACACATACTCATGTCTTATAACCATGAATGTGATGTACCCATGTGAATGCAATGTAATGTACCAATTGCACTCTAACCACATGTTCGATATGTATGAGTGCCATATGAACAATGTCAAGATAAATCTACATATTCATGGTACTTCATATCATAAGCACATAAATACCATAATTCAACACATTATCAATATATAGCAAGCATGCCTATATCAACATTTCATCCAATAACCATTTTCAAACATGTTATCACATAAGCATGCAATTAACATAGCAAACTCATCAATACATCATTCTAGGCATTTAATCAAGGAAGTGATCTAAGCCATTTCTCTAATTATTTTGTAAGTGTTAAGGCTCTAACACCCTTCTTTTCCATACCAACATCTCATATAAGCAACTAAGGTGAGGAATAATCCCAAATAGGAAGAATCCTACACGTCATCATGTATCACAAGAAATTACTCTAAGTAATTTCTACACCACCATTTCAAGATAGAATATATTGTATCCACTTTCAACATCCATTTAATCATGTCACCAACAACAGGTAAAAGCCCCATTTAATCAAGTCACCACCCATAGGTAAGAGTCCTATACAAGGTCTCCTACATCAACCCCTTTTCACATAAACATCATAGCATGAAATAAGCCCAAAACAGCCCATAAGTTTAACCCAAAACAGTCCGCAATTTCAGCCTCAAGGCAACCACAATTTCAGTCCCCAAACAACCATAAAAACAGTCCACTAATTAGCCACAAAACAATCCACTAATTAGCCACAAAACATTCCACTAATTAACCACAAAACAGTCCCCAAATTAAGCTACATAGCAGCCCCGAAATAGGCTATAAACCAGTCCACTATTTCATTCACTTCCACAAAGATATACAAGTAACTTCCATATATCAATTGTAAGCTAGAATTTAGCTTAAGTTATTCCTATAATCAATTCTTCATTTCCTTAAAAACATACAATTCCAATTGTGAATCACACCACCCAAACATGTTATTCCACTTTCGTTCAAATAACAACTTTTATCCTTTAAGGCATTTCATCAAACGCCATACAAGCATAATGTCATGTAACCACAAGGTATAGCCCACACACATCAATTATCATCATCGAACTCAAGAAATCATATCTAGTGATTTCTACATAACTATACCAAGATAGAATTTATTCTATCCATTTCCTAATATCCACATATCATAATCCCCCAAGAGAATTATAAAGCAACCACCTCTAAATGTCAATTCCATTTAGAATTTCACTTTACCAATTTTCCCATATCCATTTTCTACACTTCAAGTTCCTTTATGAAATTTACCCAACAAGTAAATATATACACCCATTTCATACCAACCTTGCTTAGCACATTTGGTACCCATTTCCCACACATAAAATGCATTAGTGGTACATTAAACTAGAGAATGTGATTTAAATCATACCAACCATTCTCAATACCCATTTCACCCAATTAACCACAATAGGCAAGTGATACATATATATATACACCTACCCATTCCATATAACTTTCCTAGGTTGGAAATAAACTTAAGTAGGAAGAAAACCCTACCTCTTGTAGCGTGTAGAATCGCCGTGGGAAGCTCCTAGAACTCAAAGCAAGCTTGAATCCTTCACTTCCAAATTTTCGGCCCTCCAACGTTCAGTGAAAACCGTTGTTTTTGGTACCCACGCGTAGCCCTCGACGCGTAGAGCAACTCTTGTTCTTGGCCCGAATCGATTTGAGCGCTAGAACGGAGTAGATCGTAGAGAGAAGGTGGAGTTTTCTCTCATTTTCCCTCTCTTCTTTTCTCTCGGCTGAAACCGGCTGAATGGTGAAGGAGAAGTCTGATTTTTCAGACTTTAGGCCCCTATTTATATTTTAGAATACTTGGCCCACAATTGGCCACACGTCCTACTTAATTTCGGGTCCGTTTTAATCCCGAAACGATTAAATTTCGCTCCGGTTTGAGTTCAAAATATTTTTATTTTAACTTGCCTCTAATATTTCCTCAAACTTTAAAATTTTATAAAAATTTCGTGTACGGGGGTCACCCGAGGCCCGTTCGTCTCGTAAAACGCGAAAAATCCGACTATCTCAGAATTCAACGAAATTTGACGTGGTAACTAGATTTCGCGAGACGAATCCAACGGTGAAATCCGTTTCGTCATTCGAGATCTAGAAAAATTCAGTTTTTCAACTAGTCCCGAAGTGGCAATTCACCTATTGCCCTTGTTCGTCAAAGTTTAAATTTTCCGGGGTTTCACATTCTTCCCCCCTTAAAAGAATTTCGTCCCCGAAATTCACACCCTCATGCACAATTCGACCATATGCATAAGTTACAACAATACTGTCTAAACTGTCCCACATGTATCCGTCTCTCTCCCGGACTAGGTTCTAGACGCAACCAAGTCCGTCCGTAAAGGCACCACATATCCCGTGTTCCTCTGTCCCATTTCCGGGACTACTAGAATAGGGGGTAAAGTAACCTTCTTTGTAATTTGACAATAATACCGAAGCATCCCAAGGTGAAGCATTCGGTAGTGAAGTCCTTATTCAAACTAGAGTTCTCACAACTCTACCCGTGTCATTCTATGAGGAGTCATAGAGTAGACAACATAACGGGGTGTAACTTAACACTGAAGTCTACATCCCAATGTGAAGGCAAACATTCGTAAGCTCCTAAAACTTAAAACATACACACTCTGAGGTGTAAACAGTGACTCGCTGACGATCACAATCACCGACGACTCAGTGTGCCGTCAATCCGTCCATCCCAAGGATGACATCAAACCCGACATGTCCACGACCCTAAGGTCCATAGTGAGTAGAGTCCCCGAGATCTCTAACTCACAACCGTCATATCTGATCAATGCAGGCCCTAGTCCCTAAGGTGGAATTCACCCCTGAGGACTCTTCTAGGGTTATAATATTTAAAACTGTACCATGCACAAAACATGAAAAATAACGGTATTTGACACGCTCAAGTCAAATAACACGTGTACCCATAAATAAGGAATAAGTGATGTACCGTGGGTCGCTGCCTGATCCCCCGACTCACTCTATGGTGCAACGTCAAAGACCGTCTCCTGGGTCTCCAATGTTGTCGCTTCAGAGTCATGTTCCTGGCCTTGGCCCATACCTTGGCTCATCCGGTCTGATTGCGGAGTCTCCGCACGCGGCGTACTAGGGACTTGTACAACGCCCTGTAGTTGGGACTGATTTCTCTGGTCCTTAGTGGAATAGGGAAGAACAACACGTGCCTGTGTGAGTCCCACCGACGACTGGGATTGAGAAGTCTCGGAACTCTGTGAGGTTTGCCTCAGGGGGCAATCCTTCCTCCTATGGCCCGGTTGTCGACAATAGAAACATGTCTTCTGGCCTCCTTGAAACGTTCCCTTGAATTTCTTCCCTCCTTGGGACAAAAGATTTTGGGCTTGAACCCCCTCCTGTGATCCCTGTCTCTGAGGACAATCCCTCCTCTTATGCCCCACTTGGCGACAATGATAACATGGCCCCTGCCCCGCTTGGCTGGGAACCCTGAAGTGCCCACTACTTTGGGAGGTTTGCCCTTGGCCTTGGCCTTGATAGCCGCGGCCCTGCCCCGATGATTCTTGTGGGCTCGATGTCTTTTGCTTTTTCCATGGCCGTTGATGGCCCATGGAACTTAAACTCCTTTGGATGGCTTGAGCCCCTTGGTTCAAATTGGCGCTTGCCTGTGCTAGGTTAGCAGCCATCGTACTCATAGCCTCCATATAGGCTTGTTGGTCCAAAGCCGGTAGTGGTTGGTTGTTCCGTCCACCGCCTAGACGTCCCCTCCCTCTATATGCCATCTACACACATGTCAAATAGCAATGGAGTACTAACTTAATATCCCAAGGTAGGGATCAAGTTCAAAACATTGAGAATTCTCTCATCGTGTCCCTAGTAGAGCGAGTGTCTCACACTAGTAGACATTTAACCCATGAACTATCCCATTCATCCTTTTCCGAACCCCCAAGGTTATGTTTTCTAAACCTAGTGTTCCTCTTTTCCATATACATTTTACCATGTATATAATTTAAACATAACACATAATCATGTAGCACATAATCATGTAGCAAATATAGCACATAACGTGAGATGCACATGGAATGCAATGGTCTAAAACCCATGCCCATCAAGCCTTAGGTGAATCGTAAACCTAAGCTCTAAACCTCTTTCATTCTTGCAATGGAAGATGATAGACTCATTTCCCACAAGACCACATAAGATCTATAACCTATGCTCTGATACCAAGCTGTGACACCCCAAAACCCGGGGGTCCTTTATTAGCCGTTGACCATCCGTCAACCCGCGGAAATACTCGTGATAGTCGTATAACCCGACACCACGTCATTCACATTGCTTTTGACCGGATTTACCATCCACAAGGTCAATTATACCTCAATTTATGTCCATTTATGTCATAGGAACCAAAGAAAACAAAGCCCAAAAGCATGGCTAAGCATTTTGAAAATTTCAAATTTTTGGAAAACCTTCCGGAAGGTTTTGACTCAACCTTCCGGAAGGTTTGCTCACTGGAAAAGTTCTTCCGGAAGGTTTTTCTTAACCTTCCGGAAGGTTTTGCCTTCTGGAAAATAGATTGAAAATGAAACGTGTCGACCTTCCGGAAGGTGTACTCAAACCTTCCGGAAGGTTTTGCTCACTGGAAAGGTTCTTCCGGAAGGTTTTTCTTCACCTTCCGGAAGGTTTTGCCTTCTGGACCACAATTCTGCCTTAACCTTCCGGAAGGTTTTGCCTTCTGGACCACAATTCTGCCTTAACCTTCCGGAAGGTTTTAGTTACCTTCCGGAAGGTTTTGCCCAGAATTTCTTCCTTCCTTAGTTTTTCAATCCCAATACAACCAAAACCATTCCATTACCATCCCAAACATGGATAACTATATTTTCCACATTATACATGTTCTATACAAGTTCCATAGCATAAAATTCCACATTTTTTACACATCAAAAGTGAAATTTTATAAAAGTTTTACAAAACTCAACCCAAGGCCACAAGCCGGCCCCCTTCATGCTTGATGCTCTCCAAGTGAGCCATCCGCTGGTGCAAAACTCACACCTGAAAATATTGTCCCACGAAGGGTGAGCCACGCTCAATAGGATATCCTCCTACAGAGGTTACTCCCCAACCTAAGTGCATATGAAATGCGCACACGCAACAAATCAACAAGCATCAACCAATCTAACAAGAATATACACCTCAATGTTAGAAAGCTACCTTGCTATACTATGTCATGCCATGATATGAGATGGAACTCACTCATGCACCTTGTCCCGAGTCTTCCCCGACTCACACCACACAATGCAAAAGCCAATGTGTATGAACCCGTCTATTGACGGAAAAACCCTCCCAATGATCGTTTGAGATAAAAGTTATGTCTTTATAAAAAATCAAATCATTGTTTGAGGCTACCCATTGGATGGGTGTTTTTATATAACAAAATCTTGTGTCTTCCTGGGCAACGGATTTTGGAATCGCACCGCCGGCTCCATGGGCCTATCTACACTTTTTGGACTTGCACCGTCGGAGTGTATGAACCAGTGGTTCCGGGTTTTTCACCCGAGGGAGTGTCTAGCCCTACTTGCTTTACCCGACACAAGTTTTCCTTATGCAATGCAACCGTGCAACTCAGTCGGATCTTCGATCCCGACTTTCCCGAGTTCACATACCAACCACCAAGATTTGGTGTTTGATCCGCAACACATGCACACACCCACACTCATGCCTATGACCCATGAATGCGATGTCAACTCACCCACACATACTCATGTCTTATAACCATGAATGTGATGTACCCATGTGAATGCAATGTAATGTACCAATTGCACTCTAACCACATGTTCGATATGTATGAGTGCCATATGAACAATGTCAAGATAAATCTACATATTCATGGTACTTCATATCATAAGCACATAAATACCATAATTCAACACATTATCAATATATAGCAAGCATGCCTATATCAACATTTCATCCAATAACCATTTTCAAACATGTTATCACATAAGCATGCAATTAACATAGCAAACTCATCAATACATCATTCTAGGCATTTAATCAAGGAAGTGATCTAAGCCATTTCTCTAATTATTTTGTAAGTGTTAAGGCTCTAACACCCTTCTTTTCCATACCAACATCTCATATAAGCAACTAAGGTGAGGAATAATCCCAAATAGGAAGAATCCTACACGTCATCATGTATCACAAGAAATTACTCTAAGTAATTTCTACACCACCATTTCAAGATAGAATATATTGTATCCACTTTCAACATCCATTTAATCATGTCACCAACAACAGGTAAAAGCCCCATTTAATCAAGTCACCACCCATAGGTAAGAGTCCTATACAAGGTCTCCTACATCAACCCCTTTTCACATAAACATCATAGCATGAAATAAGCCCAAAACAGCCCATAAGTTTAACCCAAAACAGTCCGCAATTTCAGCCTCAAGGCAACCACAATTTCAGTCCCCAAACAACCATAAAAACAGTCCACTAATTAGCCACAAAACAATCCACTAATTAGCCACAAAACATTCCACTAATTAACCACAAAACAGTCCCCAAATTAAGCTACATAGCAGCCCCGAAATAGGCTATAAACCAGTCCACTATTTCATTCACTTCCACAAAGATATACAAGTAACTTCCATATATCAATTGTAAGCTAGAATTTAGCTTAAGTTATTCCTATAATCAATTCTTCATTTCCTTAAAAACATACAATTCCAATTGTGAATCACACCACCCAAACATGTTATTCCACTTTCGTTCAAATAACAACTTTTATCCTTTAAGGCATTTCATCAAACGCCATATAAACATAATGTCATGTAACCACAAGGTATAGCCCACACACATCAATTATCATCATCAAACTCAAGAAATCATATCTAGTGATTTCTACATAACTATACCAAGATAGAATTTATTCTATCCATTTCCTAATATCCACATATCATAATCCCCCAAGAGAATTATAAAGCAACCACCTCTAAATGTCAATTCCATTTAGAATTTCACTTTACCAATTTTCCCATATCCATTTTCTACACTTCAAGTTCCTTTATGAAATTTACCCAACAAGTAAATATATACACCCATTTCATACCAACCTTGCTTAGCACATTTGGTACCCATTTCCCACACATAAAATGCATTAGTGGTACATCAAACTAGAGAATGTGATTTAAATCATACCAACCATTCTCAATACCCATTTCACCCAATTAACCACAATAGGCAAGTGATACATATATATATACACCTACCCATTCCATATAACTTTCCTAGGTTGGAAATAAACTTAAGTAGGAAGAAAACCCTACCTCTTGTAGCGTGTAGAATCGCCGTGGGAAGCTCCTAGAACTCAAAGCAAGCTTGAATCCTTCACTTCCAAATTTTCGGCCCTCCAACGTTCGGTGAAAACCGTTGTTTTTGGTACCCACGCGTAGCCCTCGACGCGTAGAGCAACTCTTGTTCTTGGCCCGAATCGATTTGAGCGCTAGAACGGAGTAGATCGTAGAGAGAAGGTGGAGTTTTCTCTCATTTTCCCTCTCTTCTTTTCTCTCGGCTGAAACCGGCTGAATGGTGAAGGAGAAGTCTGATTTTTCAGACTTTAGGTCCCTATTTATATTTTAGAATACTTGGCCCACAATTGGCCACACGTCCTACTTAATTTCGGGTCCGTTTTAATCCCGAAACGATTAAATTTCGCTCCGGTTTGAGTTCAAAATATTTTTATTTTAACTTGCCTCTAATATTTCCCCAAACTTTAAAATTTTATAAAAATTTCGTGTACGGGGTCACCCTAGGCCCGTTCGTCTCGTAAAACGCGAAAAATCTGACTATCTCAGAATTCAACGAAATTTGACGTGGTAACTAGATTTCGCGAGACGAATCCAACGGTGAAATCCGTTTCGTCATTCGAGATCTAGAAAAATTCAGTTTTTCAACTAGTCCCGAAGTGGCAATTCACCTATTGCCCTTGTTCGTCAAAGTTTAAATTTTCCGGGGTTTCACATTTTGCCCAAGTCTAAAAAACGAGATTTTAGGAAATCAATGTTTGAAGGTTGATTTGGGTTCTTGTGAGTTTATACCACTCGTATTACGCATCAAGAGGTAGGGTTCTTCTCCGACCTAGATTTATTTTCAACCTAGGGTTTCGTATGAAATGAGTAGCATGATTTGAGATGAAATCGCTTGTGTAAATTTAATTAGTGTAACTAGAGTACGAGAAATGGTATAAGAATCTATTAAACCAATTTTGCGTGAATTGGGTATTGTTGAAATTGCTTATTTGGTGATTTCATGAGAATGTGATAAATTGGACATGATTATGTGCTTTAAAGGTGTTTGATAAAATGCCTATGATTATAAGTATGTTATTTGAATGAAATTGATATAACATACTTTGTGGTGATGTTAGAATGTAATTATAGGCTTGGTGATATAAGTTACATCGAGGATTTAGAATTGTTCATATTGTTGTAATTGCAATTGAAATCTTGGTTGCATAATGATATGAAATGCAATTGTACATTACACTGCATATGCACGGGAAGCATCACATTCGTAGGCATGTGACATGGGTGTGGGTGTGTGCATGGATTTGATTAAACACAATCCTTAGTGGGTTGATACGTGGGCTTGGGAAAGTTGGGCCATGGTTAGATTGAGTCGCACAGGTTGCATTGAAAATTGGGTCGGGGTTAACAAAAAGGCTAGAATATCCCTCGGGTGCAAGACCTGGTGATTTGGATATGCACTTCGTTGGTATTGAGTCCATAAAGTGTGTCAGCGTATGCGGAGCCATTGGTGGAAGTCCATAAATGCCGTGTCGGTTGCATGGTCGTTGGTGGAAGTCCATAAATACCCACCCTAAGAAAGACTCGGAAGTTTATAAATTGTCATTGGATGTGCAACATCAATGATGTTTGTGTTTTTTGTGTGATAGAGACTAGCAAAGCTTAAGTTGGAGGTGTGTGCTGCGTACACAATTTTGCATAATTTTATGTCTGAAACCAATCACTTTAGCATTGCACGTTAATTATATGTTTTTTTTTTTTAGCCGAGTTTTTGTTTTACGAGGAAACTGTGTGTTTGCAGGTTATCTGATGTAAGAATGATACTTTAGACTCATTTGGATGCTTTGTGGTGCATCGGAAGTAAGCTAGAGAAGCTAGACATCAAACAAGGAGCATCGCGGCAAAAAGGCAGAAAAAGGTTTGTTGTACCAGCAGGACTTGTACTGATTCGCCAGGCAGTAAACAGAGCTTGTACCAGTTCATCGTTGAACATAATGGGTTTATACTAGCTCATTCATCTTTTGTACCGATTCATCGAGGCTCTGTCTAAACATAACGTCTTTCTACCGTTTCATCTTTGCTTCTACCCGTTCATCGTGAACACAGAGGTCTTCTACCAGTTAATCCTCATCTATGTACCAGCACAATCAGTAAAAACGACAAGAGCCAGATTTTATTTGGAAATTTCAAGTACCCAAATCCTAGGAAATATTTTCGGAGATTTTCTCTAGATGGGTGATAGACGTAAAGAGGAAGTAGAGGATCTTCGAGAGATTGGCCAAATCACTCTCCTTCCATTTCTTCTTAAAAATTGAAAAGGGGGGGATTTTCATATACATCTCATCTTTCGCATATCGGGTCTTCAGTGTTTTTTCTATCACTTTTTCTTCTAGGATTTTTCTTCAAGCCCAAATATAGAGTACATCCAATTTTTACTCTGGTAATAATCTTTAGTGTTTGTTTTAGAGAAAAAGTATTGGATATAATTTTTTTTTCCATTCAATTGATGTCTCTTTCATACTTGCTTTAAATTAAACACGTGATATGTCTGAGTAGTCTAATTGCAGCATAATCGGCGGATGAATTCTTATCCCTGAGTGGGTGATTTGGATCCTAAGGTGGGTATCAATTCTTAGTGTTATTTTGTTGATTGAAATAATTGATTTTGAACTGATGAGTTATTTCTAAACATCCTCGATTAACCGTTGACAATTGAATTTGGCATGAGTAATACTTGGAGTCCCTACAATAAGCAAGATGCCAATTCATTTATTAATTACTTTTACCATCAAGACACATAGTTTCCAAAGTCTAAATTTTGTTGAATATTTTTCATCAAAGCCAGTTTGATTATGATCTTGGATAAGTTATAAATTTGGTAAGGAATCCTATTCACAATGGGATAAAATCCAAAGATTAGCCGATTTATCTTAGTATTGTTTTTTAGTATTTACCAATCAACACCATCTGTGAAATCAAAAGAAATTTCCTTCTTTTGTATCATATCACCATTAGAATTTTTGGTTGTTTCCATGTGGAGACAGCCAAGGTATTTTTCTAGTTACTACACAATAGAATGTCCTACGCTTGGGAATCAATGTCAAACACAACCATATCTAAGGACAAGCATTTTTTGCAACATTGTCGGGGACCCAAACGGTACAAATTTGAAAGGTGATTCAAATCAACGGTAGGTGAGTCTTGTGATTTTCATCACCGTCCACTCGGGGTAACCTTGGAGTTTAACAGCCTATTTCATATGCTAAATGCAATCGAAATCACCTACGAAAGTGGTTTTTGTGATTAAAATTTATTTTGTGCTTTCTGTGTGCTAGACTAGCAAATCTTAAGTTGGGGGTGTGTGATTTGTACACAATTTTGCATAATTTTATGTCTGAAACCAATCACTTTACCTTAGCACGTTAATTATATGTTTTGTTTTAGCTGATTTTCTGTTTTATGAGGAAACTATGTGTTGCAGGTCATCTGATGTAAGAATGATACTTTAGACTCATTTGGATGCTTTGGGGAGCTTAGGAAGTACGGTAGATAAGCTCGACATCGAACAAGGAGCATCGCGGCAAATAGGCAGAGAAAGCCTTGTCGTACCAGCTAGATTTGTACCTGTTCGCCAGGCAATAAACAGAGCTTGTACCGGTTCATCGTTAAACAGAATGGGTTTATACCAGTTCATTCATCTTTTGTACCGGTTCATCGAGGTTCTGTCCAAACAGAACGTCTTTCTACTAGTTCATCTTTGCTTGTACTGGTTCATCGTGAGCACAGAGGTCTTCTACTAGTTCATCCTCATCTTTATACCAGCACAATCAGCAAAAAAAGACAAGGAAGAGGATTTTATTTGCAAATTTCAACTACCCAAATCTGAGGAGATATTTTCAGAGATTTTCTCTAGATGGGTGATAGATGTAAAGATGAAGGAGAGGATCTTAGAGAGATTGGTCGAATCTCTCTCTGTCCATTTCTTCTAAAACACCGAAAAGGGGTGGATTTTCATTTGCATCTCCTCTTTTGCATATCGGGTCTTCAGTGTTTTTTCTATCTCTTTTTCTTCTAGGGTTTTTCTTCTAGCCCAAATACAGAGTACGTTCGATTTTTCCTCTAGTAATAATCTTTAGTTTTTGTTTTAGATAAAAAGTATTGGATTTAATTTTTTTTTCCATTCAATTGATGTCTCTTTCATACTTGCTTTAAATTCGACACACGATATGTTTGAGTAGTGTAATTGCTGCATAATTGGCGGATGAATTCTCATCCCTTAATGGGTGATTTTAATCCTAAGGTGGGTATCAATGCTTAGTGTTATTTTGTTGATTGAAGTAATTGATTATGAACTTATGAGTTATTTCTAAACATCCTCGATTAACCGTTGACAAGTGAATTTGGCATCAGTAATACTTGGAGTACTGGCAATAAGGCAGATGCCAATTCATTTATTAATTACTTTTACCATCAAAACACATAGTTTCCAAAGTCTAAATTTTGTTGAATGTTTTTTGTCAAAGCTAGTTTGATTACGTTCCTGGATAAGTTATAAATCTGGTCAAGAATCCTACTCACAATGGGTTAAAATCCAAAGATTAGCCGATTTATCTTAGTATTATTTCTTAGTATTTACCAATCAACACCATCTGTGAAATCAAAAGAAATTTCCTTCTTTTGAATCATATCACCATTAGAATTTTTGGTTGTTTCCATGTGGAGACAACCTAGGTATTTTTCTAGTTACTACACGATAGAATGTCCTACGCTTGGGAATCAATTTCAGACACAACCATATCTAAGGACAAGCATTTTTGGCAACATTGTCGGGGACCCAAACGGTACGAATTTGAAAGGTGATTCGAATCAATGGTAGGTGAGTCTTGTGATTTTCATCACCATCCACTCGGGGTAACCTTGGAGTTTAACAGCTTATTTCATATGCTAAATGCAATCGAGATCACCTACGAAAGTGGTTTTTGTGATTAAAATTTATTTTGTGCTTTCTGTGTGCTAGACTAGCAAATCTTAGTTGGGGGTGTGTGATTTGTACACAATTTTGCATAATTTTATGTTTGAAACCAATTACTTTAGCTTTGCACGTTAATTATATGTTTTGTTTTAGCCGATTTTCTGTTTTATGAGGAAACTCTGTGTTTACAGGTCATCTGATGTAAGAATGATACTTTAGACTCATTTGGATGCTTTGGGGTGCTTAGGAAGTACGCTAGAGAAGCTAGACATCGAATAAGGAGCATCGCAGCAAATAGGCACAGAAAGCCTTGTTGTACTAGCAGGACTTGTACCGATTCGCCAGGCAGTAAACAGAGGTTGTACCGGTTCATCGTTAAACATAATGGGTTTATACCAGTTCATTCATCTTTTGTACCGGATTATCGAGGTTCTGTCCGAACAGAACGTCTTTCTACCAGTTCATCATTCCTTGTACTGGTTCATCGTGAGCACAGAGGTCTTCTACTAGTTCATCCTCATCTTTATACCAGCACAATCAGCAAAAAAAGACAAGGAACGTGATTTTATTTGCAAATTTCAACTACCCAAATCTAAGGCGATATTTTCGAATATTTTCTCTAGATGGGTGACAGATGTAAAGAGGAAGGAGAGGATCTTCGAGAGATTGGACGAATCTCTCTCCGTCCATTTCTTCTTAAACACCGCAAAGGGGTGGATTTTCATATACATCTCATCTTTTGTTTATCGGGTCTTCAATGTTTTTTCTATCTCTCTTTCTTCTAGGGTTTTTCTTCTAGCCCAAATACAAAGTACGTCCGATTTTTACTCTAGTAATAATCTTTAGTTTTTGTTTTAGAGAAAAAGTATTGGATTACATTTTTTTTCCATTCAATTGATGTCTCTTTCATACTTGCTTTAAATTCAACACACGATATGTCTGAGTAGTCTAATTGCTGCATAATCAGCGGATAAATTCTCATCCCTGAGTGGGTGATTTTAATCATATGGTAGGTATCAATGCTTAGTGTTATTTTGTTGATTGAAGTAATTGATTTTGAACTTATGAGTTATTTCTATACATCCTCGATTAACCGTTGGCAATTGAATTTGGCATGAGTAATACTTGGAGTCCCTGCAATAAGTGAGATGCCAATCATTTATTAATTACTTTTACCATCAAAACACATAGTTTCCAAGGTCTAAATTTTGTTGAATGTTTTTCGTCAAAGCTAGTTTGATTACGGTCCTGGATAAGTTATAAATCAGGTCAAGAATCCTATTGACAATGGGATAAAATCCAAAGATTAGCCGATTTATCTTAGTATTATTTCTTAGTATTTACCAATCAACACCATCTGTGAAATCAAAAGAAATTTCCTTCTTTTGAATCATATCACCATTAGAATTTTTGGTTGTTTCCATGTGGAGACAGCCTAGGTATTTTTCTAGTTACTACACGATAGAATGTCCTACGCATGGGAATCAATTTCAGACACAACCATATCTAAGGATAAGCATTTTTGGCAAAATTGTCGGGGACCCAAACGGTACGAATTTGAAAGGTGATTCAAATCAACTGTAGGTGAGTCTTGTGATTTTCACCACTGTCCACTAGGGGTAACCTTGGGGTTTAAAGGCTTATTGCATATGCTAAATGCAATCGAGATCACCTACTAGAGTTGTTTTTGTGTTTAAAATTTATTTGTGCTTTCTGTGTGATAGAGACTAGCAAAGGTTAAGTTGGAGGTGTGCGTTGCATACACAATTTTGCATAATTTTATGTCTGAAACCAATCACTTTAGCGTTGCACGTTAATTATATGTTTTGTTTTCGTTGAGTTTTTGTTTTACGAGGAAACTATGTGTTTGCAGGTCATCTGATGTAAGAATGATACTTTTGACTGATTTGGGTCCATAGGAAGTAAGCTAGAGAAGCTAGACATCAAACAAGGAGCATCGCGGAAAAAAGGCAGAAAAAGCCTTGTTGTACCAATAGGACTTGTACTGATTCGCCAAGTAGTAAACAGAGCTTGTACCGGTTCATCGTTAAACAGAATGGGTTTATACCAGTTCATTCATCTTTTGTACTGGTTCATCGAGGCTCTGTCTAAGTAGAACATCTTTCTACCGGTTCATCATGAACACAGAGGTCTTCTACTAGTTAATCCTCATCTATGTACCAGCACAATCAGTAAAAACGACAAGAGCTGGATTTTATTTGGAAATTTCAAGTTCCCAAATCTTAGGAGATATTTTCGGAGATTTTCTCTAGATGGGTGATAGACGTAAAGAGGAAGGAGAGGATCTTCGAGAGATTGGCCGAATCTCTCTCCGTCCATTTCTTCTTAAAAATCAAAAAGGGGGGAATTTTCATATACATATCTCATCTTTCGCATATCGGGTCTTCAGTGTTTTTTCTGTCACTTTTTCTTCTAGGATTTTTCTTCTAGCCCAAATATAGAGTACGTCCAATTTTTACTTTTGGTAATAATCTTTAGCTTTTGTTTTAGAGAAAAAGTATTGGACATAATTTTTTTTTTTCCCATTCAATTGATGTCTCTTTCATACTTGCTTTAAATTCAACACGCGATATGTCTGAGTCGTCTAATTGCAGCATAATCGGCGGATGAATTCTTATCCCTGAGTGGGTGATTTTGATCCTAAGGTGGGTATCAATTCTTAGTGTTATTTTGTTGATTGAAGTAATTGATTTTGAACTGATGAGTTATTTCTAAACATTCTCGATTAACCGTTGACAATTGAATTTGGCATGAGAAATACTTGGAGTCCCTGCAATAAGCAAGATGCCAATTCATTTATTAATTACTTTTACCATCAAAACACATAGTTTCCAAAGTCTAAATTTCGTTGAATATTTTTCGTCAAAGCTTGTTTGATTACGATCTTGGATAAGGTATAAATTACGATTTCAAAGATTAGCCGATTTATCTTAATATTATTTCTTAGTATTTACCAATCATCACCATCTTTGAAATCAAAAGAAGATTCCTTCTTTCAAATCATATCACCATTTGAATTTTTGCTTGTTTCCCAGTGGAGACGGCGTAGGTATTTTTGAGTTACTATACGATAGAATGTCCTACGCTTGGGAATCAATGTCAGACACAACCTTATCTAAGGACAAGCATTTTTGGCAACATTGCCAGGGACACAAACAGTAAGAATTGAAAAGGTGATTTGAATCAATGGCAGGTGAGTCTTGTTATTTTCATCACCGTCCACTAGGGCTAACCGGGGTTTAACGGCTTATTGCATATGCTAAATGCAATCGAGATCACCTATGAAAAGTGGTGTTTGTGATTAAAATTTATTTTGTGCTTTTTGTGTGCTAGAGACTAGCAAAGCTTAAGTTGGGGGTGTGTGTTGCGTACACAATTTTGCATAATTTTATGTCTGAAACCAATCACTTTAGCTTTGCACATTAATTATATGTTTTGCTTCAGCCGATTTTGTGCTTTATGATGAAACTGTGATTGGAGGTCATTTGATGTAAGAATGATACTTTAGACTCATTTGAATGCTTTGGGGTGCTTAGGAAGTAAGCTAGAAAAGCTAGACATCGAACAAGGAGTAACGCGGCAAAAAGGCAGAGAAAGCCTTGTTGTACCAGCAGGACTTATACCGATTCGCTAGAGCTTGTATCGATTCATCGTTGAACATAATGGGTTTATATCAATTCATTCATCTTTTGTACCGGTTCATCGAGGTTCTGTCTAAACAAAACGTCTTTCTATCGGTTCATCTTTACTTCTACTGGTTCATCGTGAACACAGAGGTCTTCTACTAGTTCATCCTCATCTTTGTACTGACACAATCAGTAAAAAAGACAAGGAACGGGATTTTAGTGACGCCCCACTTAGCTTCTCACTGAAGATGGCTATGGGTCGCCTATCCTGCATCAAAATGGCTCCAATCCCTATTCCTAAGGCAATGGTGCTAAAGTCTTTCACAAAACGCCGATAAAATATGCCATGAAAGCTTCTTACCTTGGTGATGCTCTTTGGCGTTGGCCACTCCTTTATGGCCTTGACTTTCTCTTCATCCACCTCAATACGTTTTGAACTAACAACATAACCAAGAAAAACAACTTTTTCCATGCAAAAGGTACATTTCTTGAAATTAGCATACAACTTTTCCCATCTCAACACATCAAACATATCTCAAATGCTCAATATGTTCATTTAAGTCCTTGTTGTACACTAGGATATCATCAAAATACACAACCAAAAACTTGCCAATGAACGCACGTAGGATATGGTTCATCAATCTCATGAAAGTACTGGGTGCATTTGTAAGTCCAAATGGCATAACCAACCATTCATAAAGCCCATACTTAGTCTTAAAAGCAGTTTTCCATTCATCACCCTCTTTCATTCTAATTTGATGATACCCACTTTTAAGATCAATTTTACTACATGAGCCATGCAATTCATCAAGCATATCATCTAATCTAGGAATGGGATGGCGATACTTTACCGTGATATTGTTGATCGCCCTGCAATCAACGCACATCCTCCACGTCCCATCCTTCTTTGGCACTAGTAGCATTGGTACTGCACATGGGCTCATGCTCTCCCTCACGTACCCCTTGCTCATCAAATCCTCAACTTGCCTCTGAAGCTCCTTTGTCTCCTCTGGATTACTCCTATAGGCTGGTCAGTTTGGAATAGCAGCTCCGGGCACAAAATCAATCTGGTGCTAATTGCCTCTAATGGGTGGCAACTCATTAGGCATCTCCTTTGGGAATACATCCTCAAACTCCTGCAACAAAGAAATAGCCAAACTAGGAAGAGATTGGTTAGTTTCATCATGATTAAGATAAGACTCTTTATAGACAAGAAAAATCATAGGGCGATCTGCAAAGAAAGCCCTCTTGACCTCACTCTCTCTTGCATAGAAACTCATTTTTTTCTTTCCTTTTCTCTCGGCAGACTCTCTTTCTTTTTTCTCTCGTGGCTCCACTCTTTTTTCTTTACTCTAAGCCACCTCTCTACTTTCTTTTTCACTCTTTCTTTTTTGCTCATTTTCACTCTCACTCTTTCTTTTTTTGCTCAATCTCTTTTTCACTATTTCTTTATTGATCACTCTCATTTTCACACTTTCTTTTTTGATCACTCTCATCTTTTTTTTTGAGCAACCTCACTTTTTCAATTTCAATTGGTCCTCATAGACCTGGCTTGGAGTTAAAGGAGCAAGCTTGATTGTTTTGCCCTCCTTTACAAAGTTGTACATGTTCTTCAACCCATCATGTGTCACCCTCCTATCATACTGCCACGCCCTCCCCAACAAAATATGGCCAACATGCATAGGCACAACATCACAAATCACCTTATCCTGATATTTCCCAATTGAAAAAGTAACGAGCACTTGTCTATCCACCCTAACCTCCCCACAATCATTCAACCACTGCAATTTGTATGGACGAGAGTGTTTTAAGGTAGGTAAATTCAATTTCTCAACCAAAGTAGTGCTAGCCACATTAGTAAAACTCCCCCCATCAATGATCATACTACATACCTTGTTGTTGATGTGGCATCTAGTATGGAAAATGTTCTCTCTCTGTTGCTCCACATCATCCACCTTAATGTGTGTATTGAGAGCACGCCTGGTAACAAGAGACTCACCTGTCACGTTGTATACCACTCCATCATCATCACTAGCATCAGCCAACTCGGGCACCTCATCACTAGCATCCTCACTCTCAGTCATCATCTCCCCGTTGTCACGCATAATCATTACCCACCTGTTTGGACATTGAGAAGCGATGTGCCCTGAACCCAAACACTTAAAGCATTTAATATCTCTATTCCGTGAAGGTTGAGGTTCTACCTTGGGTTTGTTGCTAGTTCCCTCATCTTTTCCTTTAGGTGGTTCGGTCTTTCTCTTTGCATTAGCTGGATCATTCCTATCCCACTTTGATTTCCAAGTAGTGCAAGAAATCGAAGTGTACCTTGCTATCCCTTTTCTCTTTAACTACCTTTCCACCTTCATATCCATGTGCACCATGTCCTCTATCTCCACATAATGCTGTAATTCAACTACATTGGCTATGTCTCTATTCAAACCACTCAAAAATCTAGCCATGGTGGCCTCTCGGTCCTCCTCTACATTAGTCCGAATCATCGCCACCTCCATCTACTTATGGTAATCCTCTACACTCCTAGACCCTTGTGTAAGATTTTGGAGTTTTTGGTAAAGGTCCCTATTGTAGTGGCTAGGTACAAATCTCCGCCTCATGAGAGCTTTCAACTCTCCCCATGTCTCGACCGGCCTCTCATAATTCCTCCTCCTACTGGTCACTAATTGATCCCACCAAATAATAGCATAATCAGTGAACGCAATTACCGCCAACTTTACTTTCTTCTCCTTAGAGTAATTATGACAATCAAACACCAACTCTATTTTTTCTCCCACTCTAGATAAACCTCAGGGTCAGTTCTACCTTGGAAAGACGGTATTTTCATTTTGATACTTCCAAGGTCTTTATCTACACCATCCCGACCCCCAAGGTTCCCCTCAAATCCTCTTTCACGCCTAACTCTGCGATGTCTACCCGACCCAGTTTCAAATGTTAGGTCTTCCCCATCCTCACCAGCTTCTTCATTCTCATTTTCATTTTCAACCCTAGGCTCACGTCACCTCCTATCTCTCCCACCTTGCAAATTTCTAATCGCTGCTTCTTGTTGATCAATCCTATCCCTCACTTCTCCCAACACCAAGTTCAACTGCTCAAATTGTTGTTGCATGGCCTGCAACATAAATAATGGGTTATCGGTCATCCCCCTTGGGGATGAGCCACTTCGGTGAGACATTGTAATGTGCTGCACAAAAAGAATGTTAGTGGTAAAAAAAAACCTCAGGCACTCCCTTATGTGTTTACACTCAAATGATGACACTCCGCTCGTGTTTCACTCTTAATTGGCTTTTTCCCGATAATAGTCTCACACTCTCTTGCCTTTTACCTCGAGAGTTTTCCCACACAAGTTCTTTAAGAACTAATTGAACTCAGTCAAGACAATGCAACCTTGTTTAATCCCAACTAGTAATTAGGCCCAAGAAATAAGAAAACAAGAACAAGAGAAACACGGAAGGAATAAAACGCGGACAAGAACAAGAACAAGAAACACGGAAAGAATAAGAACAAGAACAAGAACAAGAGAAACATGGAAGGAATAAAACGACAAGAGAATCAAGAAAATTATACAAATGAAAGAGTAATTATAAGACAAGATACCCACTATAATGATGTATGCAACACCTTTGAAGATAAGGCTAAAAAAAAATATATTTTAGGATTTTCTCCTCTGTTTTTTTTTTAGACGATTTTTTTTTCACCAACTGATTTGATCACAAACTAAATAATAAAAAAATGACAAAACCCTAACAATAACTCAAACCCTAGAACAATAAAATTTTCGGCAGCCACACAAAACCTTAAGAATTTCGGCAGCCCTTCTTTTTTTCTTTTTTGTAACCCTAGAACAATGAAGCCATAGAATTAAATATGCAAGAAATAAAAGGATAGAATATGACCTGATTGGAAACCTTGCTCTGATACCAAATGATGTGGACCCCAATCGACTTGCTTTGAGACCCAACAACAATATTGGAAAAACAACCCAAGAAAGCCAAACTCAAGTCTATCGATGGTGAATTTAGACCCGTTAAGAACTCATGTCAAGAACCTAGATTATATTAAAATCTAGAGCCGTTGAAGAACCCGTCTCAAGAACCCCAATTACAAGGGGGAACGCCACAAAGGTTGTGATTTACCTTTGATAAGTTCAGAAGTTCAATCAAGAACAAGAGGAGTAAACTCAACTCAACTCAACTCACAATCAAAATTCATTATATATTGTCTCCTCTTTTTCATTGATAGAACACCTATTTATAGGCTGACCATTCCAAGAAAAATTCCTAAAATTCTAATCTACTAAGGAAAGAAATCCTAATCTACTAAGAAAACAAATCCTAATCTAAATAGGAATAACTAAGACTAAAATTTGTGGCCCTTTCTCTCAAAAATGCCCTTGAGTGAATAGTGTCACGGACTGTAGCATGAACAGTACCGTGCTACAGTAACTTATTCTAAACCCTAGTCCAAATAAAATAATAAGACATATGTGGGCTAAGCATCCTCAAACCCACTTATTCTAAACTAATAATAAAAATTCTTTAAACAAATTGAAAGCCTTAACAACAAAAGGCCCTATCTCTAAGTCATGTCTTCCACAGCTTGGATCAAGTGGATCAAAATTGGTTCTCCTTCTTTCATGCCCATCTTGAGTGTTAGGCTCTTGCTAACTTCATCCCAGGTGGATTGAACCAATCCTTGCATTGCTTCCCTGATCTTCTTGGCTCTTGATCTTGCAATTGGCCCATCTGGACTTGCAAATGATCTTTAAGAGTAGGCCCACCTTGGTTCTCATCACTAAGCATCCTCAAGCCCACATATTGTAAACTAATAATAAAAATCATTTAAACAAATTGAAGGCCTTAACAACAACAGGCCTTATCTCTAAGTCATGTCTTCCACAGCTTGGATCAAGTGGATCAAAACTGGTTCTCCTTCTTTCATGCCCATCTTGAGTGTTGGGTCCTTGCTAGCTTCATCCCAGGTGGATTACACCAATCCTTTGCATTGCTTCCTTGATCTTCTTGGCTCTTGATCTTGTAATTGGCCCATCTGGAACTTGCAAAGGATCTTTAAGAGTAGGCCCACCTTGGTTCCCATCAGGGTGATTTTGATCCTAAAGTGAGTATCAATGCTTAGTGTTATTTTGTTGATTGAAGAAATTGATTTTGAACTTATGAGTTATTTCTAAACACCTGATTAACCGTTGACAATTGAATTTGGCATGAGTAATACTTGGAGTCGCTGCAATAAGCAAGATGCCAAATCATTTATTAATTACTTTTACCATCAAAACACATAGTTACCAAAGTCTAAATTTTGTTGAATATTTTTCGCCAAAGCTAGTTTGATTACGTTCTTGGATAAGTTATAAATCAGGTGAAGAATCCTATTCACAATGGGATATGATGCAATGCAATCTGATCCGTTGAGCATAAATGGAGGTCCTATGACTCGGGCGAGAGCAAAAAGGATGAAGGAAGCATTGAACGGGCTAATTCAAGACATATGGGCTGATTGTGCAAGTTCAAGCATGGAGAATGATCCACTTGGGCAACAAAGATCCATCAACATGATTCAAGTTCCAGAAGATTCTAGCAAAGGCTATGCTTAAAATTGGCATGTTTAAAATTGGTCTGATTGTAAGACCTTCCTTATCTATTTAGGCGTGTGATTTATTCCTATTAGGAAAGAAAGACTTTCGTTGTTTAATTAGGCATGTGATCAGCATATTAAAGGGCTGATTGTGTTTTTCTCTTTTAGGAAAGTAAGAGTTTAGGAAAGTAAGAGATATTTCTTTACCAGCAAGTAAGATATATTTCTTTACCAACAAGTAAGAGATATTTCTTCACCAGCAAGTAAGAGATATTTCTTAATTAGGATAAGCTATTTTAGGAAGTTTTCTTTGTAATAACCAGCCTATAAATAGGCGTTCAAATCAGTGTAAAAGACAGAATATTTTTTATGAGTATGGTGAGGTTTCTACCTTATTGTTCTTCCAAGAACTATTTCAAGAACTTATCAAGAATTAATCTTTCTTGTGGCGTTCATTGACTTATCACTCAATCTTGAGTGTGGCGTCCTTCTCTTGAACTTTTAACCTTGGGTTCTTGTTTTCTTGAAAAACGTTGGGTCTAAGATTCTTGGTTCTTATAATCTGAATTGGGAACTTTCTTGGGGAGTCTTCAATCAATTTGTCTGTGGGTTCTTGAATTCGTTTAAGGGTTCACATTAGTTGGTATTAGAGCTCTCGGGTTTGTTTTCTAAAAAAAATCAGGTTGGTTATCTTTGTTTTGTGTGCATATAATCTGATCAAGTTAGGGTTTCTTGCTGCTGTTTGGTGTTTCTTTTTTCTGTTTATAAGCACATCTATTTAGAAAAAAAAGATTATGTGTTGTTATCTTTCTCTTTTTTCTCGTAAATTTTTTTGTGATTTGGGGCGTGACTTGCTGTTGTAGTTTCAGTTGTCTTTTTTATAATTTTAATATCAATTAGGGTTGCATAATATGGGCGGAATTGAATACATAACTTGCTTGTGAATCAATTGTGAAGTCTGCTGCCAAATTGCGCGTAGTTTGCCTCTTTTGTGATCTGATATCAAAAAAAAAAAAAAAAGAATAAAAGAAAAGAAAAGAAAGAAAGAATTGAATTGAGGCTAGTCAGTTTGCTTGAGGGCTGATTTCTGTTGAGATTTGAACAAAAATAATCAAAAGTTACTTATTATGATCATTCACGCATTGTTATCCCAAAATAGGTCATCCTATTTGATTTAACCCCTTTCTTGATCCATTTGTTGCTTTCGAATCATTGTTTCTCTTAGTTTTCGCCGAATTCGTTTTCTTTGCTTTGTTGTGTTTCTTCGTTTCATTTTCGTGTTATCGTTGTTATTCTATGTTTTTCATTGTTAATTCTGGTCCTTTCTTCGATATTTGTGTCTTATTTTGTTAAGTTGTTGTGCGTTGTGGGAACTGTTGGTTTTTGGTTGAGTTTTGAGTAGTTTTTGAAAGAACGACAAAGGTGAAACATTTGAGTGGTAAAAGGCTGAGTGTGGGAGCTTATCTTAAGAAAAAGCCAATAAGAGTGTAAACATGAGGGTTGAGTGGCATCGAAAGGAGTGAAACACGTGAGGGAGTGTTTGTGAGGCTATTTCTAACATTGTTTTGCAGGTTATAAAACATGACTTCCAAGGATAAAGGAGTAGCTGAGGAGGGTGGTACTGATGTGCTATTCATACTTCGGGCTATGCAACAACAGTTCGAACGTATGAATACGAGATTTGATGAAATGGGAAATCATTAGGAGGAGTAGGCGAATGCAATTAATGAGTTGAGATCGAATGAGGGAAGAAGAGATGATGGACATGATAGGCGTGAGGCACCGGTGGAGAGGTGGCAGAATAGGCGTCATCAAAACATTATCGATGATGACGACTGGGATCTTGGTGATTACTTCGATGACCAGGACACGTCGATTGGGTTTGACCATGGTAGAGGTGGCAGAGGTGGTCGTGGAGGTGTTAGAGATGTTTATCGTAGAGATGGAAATTTGGGTAGCATTAAGATGAAAATCCCAGCGTTTCAAGGCAAGAATGATCCGGACTTTTATTTAGAGTGGGAAAAGAAAATGGAGTTAGTGTTTGATTGCCATGACTATTCAGAGGAGAAGAAGGTGAAACTAGCTACAGTGGAGTTTACTGATTATACAGTAGTATGATGGGATCAGTTAGTGATGAATAGGAGAAGGAATAGAGAGTATCTGGTTGATACTTGGGATGAGATGAGGAGTATCATGAGGAAGAGGTTTGTCCCTTCTCATTACTATAGAGACTTGTTTCAGAGGTTGCAGGGGTTGACTTAGGGGTCCAGGAGTGTTGAGGAGTATTATAAGGAGATGGAGATAGCCATGATTTGGGCTAACGTAGAGGAGGACCGAGAGGCGACCATGGCACGATTTTTGCACGGTTTGAACCGAGATATTCACAATGTAGTTGAGTTGCAGCATTAAGTGGATATGGAGGATATGCTACACATGGTGATGAAGGTTGAGAGGCAACTCAAATGGAAGGGTTCTACTCGGTTTGGGCAGAATTCGGGTTCTTCATCTTCTTGGAAACCGAATTCTAGTTGGAGCAAGAAGGAAGAAAAATCAGATTCTAAGGGTAAGGTTGAATCTTCCAACGAAGGCAAAGACTTAGGGGCTAGCAAGGACCGAGGTAAATCTGATTCTCAAACTTCTAGAAATAGAGATATAAAGTGCTTTAAGTGTTTGGGCAGGGGGCACATTGCATCTCAATGTCCAAATAAACGTGCTATGTTTTTGAAAGATAATGGTGATTTTGAAACTGAAAGTGAATCTGATGACGATGTTAAGAGTGAAGGAGAGGAATATCCAGTTGAGGGTGAAATTTTGGTCACGAGGCGTGCCTTGAATACACAAGTGAAGGAGGAGGACAACGAGGCACAATGTGACAACATCTTTCATACTCGTTGCCATATCAACAATAAGGTGCACATGGCCATCGACGTGGAGCAACAACACAGGGTGGGTCACATGCAGCCCATAACTCTAGTTCTACCTCTTGGAAACCGAGTTATACCAAGCAAATGGATAAGTCACAAACATCCAAATCCGACCCGAAGTTCGCGAACACCAGCCAAGTTCCTCAAGGTAAAACCAATACTTCTACCTCTAGGAATCGTGACATTAAATGTTTTAAATGTCAAGGCAGGGGACACATAGCAAGTCAATGCCCAAACAAGCAGGTTATGGTGTTGCAAGACAATGGTGAAATTGTGACCGACAACGAAGATTCTGACACCGACGACATGCCCCCATTGGAGGACGTTTTCGAAGAGGAATATTTAGCCCCTGATGCATTGACATACGTGGCGAGGAGAGCATTGAGCGTGCATGCAAAAGAGGTTGATGAAGTGCAGTGGGAGAACATCTTTCACACTAGGTGCTACATCAAAGACAAGGTGTGTGTAGCGTGATTATTGATGGTGGTAGTTGTACTAATGTTGCAATCACAATTATGGTGGAAAAATTGGGACTACCTGTGTTGAAGCAACCTAAACCGTACAAGTTGCAATGGTTAAATGTTAGTGGTGAGATAAGGATGAACAAGCAAGTGTTAGTTGCATTTCGAATCGGTAAGTACGAAGATGAAGTGTTGTGTGATGTAGTACCGATGGAAGTGGGACACTTATTGCTAGGGCGTCCATGGCAGTTTGATAGGCATGTAAAACATGATGGCTTTACGAACAAATACTCCTTTGTGCTTAATCAACGACCAATCACTCTTGTACCATTGACATCGCTGCAAGTATATGAGGATCAAGTGAGATTGCAAAAAGAGAGTGATCAAAAGAAAGAGAGTGAACAAAAGAAAACGAGTGAAAATCAGAGAGAGGCCGAGAAAAAGGAGAGAAAAAGAAAATCAAAATTCAGCCATTAAGAGAAAATCAGATAGAAAACAAAAGAATTTCTATGCAAAAGTGAGTGAAATTAAGCGAGCAATGTTTTCAAATCAGGCAATGATTATACTTTTGTACAAAGAGGCATTTCTTAACACTAACGAACTTGACCTCGCTTTGCCTAGTTCTGTTGTTTCTCTTTTGCAGGAGTATGAGGATGTCTTTCTCGAAGAAAAACCACATGGGTTACCTCAAATCCGAGGGATTGAACATCAAATTGATTTTGTTCCTGGTGCGACAATTCAAAACCGACCAGCCTATAGGAGCAATCCCGAGGAGCCAAAGGAGCTTCAATGGCAGGTAAGTGAGTTCTTGGAGAAAGGGCACGTGAGGGAGAGCATGAGCCCATGCACAGTTCCGGTTTTACTTGTACCTAAGAAGGATGGTACCTGGAGAATGTGCGTTGATTTTCAGGCCATCAACAACATAACGGTAAAGTATAGTCGTCCTATTCCTCGCTTAGATTATATGTTAGATGAGCTGCATGGTTCTTGTGTATTTTCAAAGATTGATTTAAAGAGTGGTTATCTTTAGATAAGAATAAAGGAAGGAGATGAATGGAAAACTGCCTTTAAAACAAAATACGGTTCGTATGAATGGTTAGTTATGTGATGTAAATCATAGCACAACTTCAAGGGATCTAGTTTAAGTCCCAATTGGGCCAGTTACGAGAGCACGAACAAGAAAGTTCAAAGATGTACTCAACGAACTGATTCAAGAGCCATGGACTCAAGCATATTCGTGGAGGCCCATTGAGCATGATCCACGTGAGTAACAAAGACTCATCAACACGATTCAAGTTCTAGAAGAATTTGGTCAAGGCTAAGCTTAAATTGACATGTTTAAGAATACTCCTTTTTTGGGTGTGATTGTAAGGCTTGCATGCCATTTACTTTCCTTTTTCTATTTTAGGCGTATGATCAGCCAATCAAAGGGCTGATTGTCTTTCTTTTTCTATTTTTAGGCAAGTAAGAGTTTTTGTCTTTAATTATTCCTATTTGGGTTTGGAATGTCAAAATATAATCTCCTATTAGGATTAGGATTTGTTTCCTTAGCAGATTAGAGTTTGTTTCTTTAGCAGATAAGCATTTGTCTCCTTAGCAAATTAGGATTTTAGGAATTTTCCTTGTAATTGCCAACCTTATAAATAGGCGTTTAATCAATGAAAAGAATAGATCATTATTCAGCAAAATTGGAGAATGTTTTCTCTGCGGTTCTTTGAAGAACTATTCGAACTTATCGGGATTTCCCGTGGCATTCACCAGCGACTTATCAAACGGAATTTCACCACCGTTTGCGGTGTCTTCTTGATACCAAGGCTCTTGTTTTCACAATAAACAACGGGTTGAGGTCATATATACCAAGGTTCTTGTTTGTCGTAAACAACGGGTTGATGTCTATCATTCAAATCTGATCGTAGCACGATCTTGGGTTCCTTTTTCGTTGTCGGATCTAGTTATCTTGGCTGAATTCACATCATTTGGTATCAGAGCATAGGTTCTAGTTCAGGTTTCCCTATCTCTTAAAACCTTTCTTTTCTTTATTCTGTGTTCTTTTAGTTCCAAATTCGGTTCACATACCCTAGTCTAGCCGAATTTCTTTTACCCCATTCCGCTAGTATTTTGTTGGTTCTAGTTTATTACAAATTCTTAATTTTTTACTATCAAAAGATAGTTGCTGATCATAAAAAAAAAAAAGCAGAAAGGAGTCAAAAAAAAAAAAAAGAGAAAAGAATTGTTTGTTTTTCATCCACTTTGGTTCCAATAAGCCCGAAAATCACCTCAACCGAAAATTAGATATATTTTTTGTGGAACTCTGGCTATTTTGTGCTTCCGAAAAATCTAATCAGCCGTGTTTCTTGAATTCTTGCTCTTAAAACCTGAAATTCCTTGATGAGTTCTTGGTGAATTGTTGCTGGAAAATTTGTGAATTGTTTGTTTAGTTTCAAAAGAACTGAAAGAGAATTATTGAATGAAAAAAAAAAAGGCCAGAGTGGTGAGAACATTAGAGGGCCAAAAGCCACGTATTTTTGAGTGAAACACGAGTGTAGAGTGAATCCTATTCTTGAGTGTAAACACATAAGAGAGAGAATTGGGAGGTCCTTTTTTTGTTTTTCTTTTTTTATCAAACATTGTTTTTGCAGCAATCATGTCTCACAATTGTGCTAAGAACATGGCCGAAGATGCTACGAAACTAGCTGACCCGAAATTATTTATGGAGGCCATGA
This sequence comes from Ilex aquifolium, assembly GCA_951799425.1. Lineage (NCBI taxonomy): Eukaryota > Viridiplantae > Streptophyta > Magnoliopsida > Aquifoliales > Aquifoliaceae > Ilex > Ilex aquifolium. The sequence continues at coordinate 25,553,157 of OX637400.1, forward strand.
TGAGTGAGATGAGGCCTGTGATGAAGATGGAACTGGAGCAGGTTCATGAACGGATAGATCAGATGTTGAATACCCATGAGAAGCAGCCACAAAACGTGCCTAATGTGTGTAAAAGGGAAAGAGTTCCACTGAGGGAAGTGAGGGTTGAAGATGAAGAGCCTTATGGGGCTGGTTTTGACGAAGAGGATGATCGAAATTCTATTGTTAATAGGAGACATGGAGGGAGGTTTAGAGAAGCTAGGAATCGGGAAGATAACAACTTGGGTAGTATTAAGATGAAGATTCCATCATTTCAAGGTAGATCCGATCCTGAAGCGTACCTTGAGTGGGAGAAGAAGATGGAGTTTGTATTTGACTGCCACAACTATTCCGAAGTAATGAAGGTAAAATTAGCGATGATTGAGTTTTCTGACTATGCTATTACTTGGTGGGATCAGCTTGTTATAAACAGGAGGCGGAATAGAGAACGACCAATAGAGATATGGGAGTAGATGAAAACGGTGATGAGAAAGCGGCTCATTCCAAGTTACTACTATCTAGAGTTGTACAAAAAGCTACAAGGTCTTAGACAGGGAAGCCAGAGTGTGGAGGATTACTACAAGGAGATGGAGATTGCAATGATCCGAGCTAATGAAGAGGAAGATCGAGAGGCTACAATGGCTAGGTTTTTACTTCGATTAAACCAGGAAATCCAAGATAAGGTAGAGATCCAACATTTTTGGGTGTGCTTGTAAGGCTTGCATGCCATTTACTTTCCTTTTTCAATTTTAGGCGTATGATCAGCCAATTATAGGGCTGATTGTCTTTCTTTTTTTACTTTTAGGCAAGTAAGAGTTTTTGTCTTTAGTTATTCCTATTTGGGTTTGGATTGTCAAAATATAAACTCCTATTAGGATTTGTTTCCTTAGCAGATTAGGATTATGATTTGTTTCCTTAGCAGATTAGGATTTGTCTCTTTAGCAAATTTGGAATTTAGGAATTTTGCTTGTAATTGCCAACCTTATAAATAGGCATTTAATCAATGAAAAGGGCAAATCACTATTCAACAAAATTGAAGAGTGTTTTCTCTGCAGTTCTTTGACGAACTATTTGAACTTATCGGGATTTCCCGTGGCGTTCACCAGCGACATATCAAACGGAATTCCACCATCGTTTGTGGTGTCTTCCTTATACCAAAGTTCTTGTTTTCACAATAAACAACGGGTTGAGGTCATATATACCAAGGTTCTTGTTTGTCGTAAACAACGGGTCGAGGTCTATCATTCAAATCTAATCGTAGAATGATCTTGGGATCCTTTTTCGTTGTTGGATCTAGTTATTTAGCCTGAATTCACATCATTTGGTATTAGAGCATAGGTTCTAGTTCAAGTTTCCCTTTCTCTTAAAACCTTTCTTTTCTTTATTCTGTGTTCTTTTAGTTCCAAATTCGGTTCACATACCCTAGTCTAGCCGAATTTCTTTTACCCCATTCCGCTAGTATTTTGTTGGTTCTAGTTTATTACGAATTCATATTTTGTTACTATCAAAAGATAGTTGCTGATCATAAAAAAAAAAAAAAAGAACATAGAAAGGAGTCAAAAAAAAAAGGGAGAAGAAAGAAAAGAGAATAATTGTTTGTTTTTCGACCACTTTGGTTCCAATAAGCCCGAAAATCACCTCAGCCCAAAATTAGATATATTTTTTTGTGGAACTCTGGCTATTTTGTGCTTCCGAATAATCTAATCAGCCGTGTTCCTTGAATTCTTGCTCTTAAAACCTGAAATTCCTTGATGAGTTCTTGGTGAATTGTTGCTGGAAATTTTGAGAATTGTTTGTTTAGTTTCAAAAGAACTGAAAGAGAATTATTGAGTGAAAAAAAAAAAGGCAAGAGTGGTGAGAACATTAGAGGTCCAAAAGCCACGTATTTTTGAGTGAAACACGAGTGTAGAGTGAATCAAATTCTTGAGTGTAAACACGTTAGGGAGATAATTGGGAGGTCCTTTTCTTTTTTTATATAACGTTTTTACAGCAATCATGTCTCACAACAGTGCTAAGAACATGGTCGAAGATGCAACGGAACTGGCTGACCCGAAATTGTTTATGGAGGCCATGATGAGTGAGATGAGGCGTGTGATGAAGTTGGAACTAGAGTAGGTTCCCGAACGGTTAGATCAGATGGAGAATACACGTGAGAAGCAGCCACAAAACGTCCCTAATGTGCGTAGAAGGGAAATAGTTCCACTGAGGGAAGTGAGGGTTGAAGATGAAGAGCCTTATGGGCCTGGTTTTTGACAAAGAGGATGATCGGAATTCTATTGTTAATAATTGGAGACATGGTGGGCGGTTTAGAGAAGCTAGGAATCGGGAAGATAACAACTTGGGTGGTTTTAAGATGAAGATTCCATCGTTTCAAGGTAGATCCGATCCTGAAGCATACCTTGAGTGGGATAAGAAGATGGAGTTCGTATTTGACTGCCACAACTATTCCAAAGCAAATAAGGTAAAATTAGCGGTGATTGAGTTTTCTGACTATGGTATTACTTGGTGGGATCAGCTTGTTATAAACAGGAGGCGGAATAGGGAGCGACCAATAGAGACATGGGAGGAGATGAAAACGGTGATGAGAAAGTGGTTCGTTCCAAGTTACTCCTACCGGGAGTTGTACAAAAAGCTACAAGGTCTTAGACAGGGAAGCCAGAGCTTGGAGGATTACTACAAGGAGATGGAGATTGCTATGATCCGAGCCAATGTAGAGGAAGATCGAGAGGCTACAATGGCTAGGTTTTTACTTGGACTAAACCGGGGAATCCAAGATAAGGTAGAGATCTAGCATTATGTAGGGTTGGAAGATATAGTGCACATGGCCATCAAAGTGGAGCAACAACTCAAGAGGGGGGTGGGTCACGTGTAGCCCATAGCTCTAGTTCTACCTCTTGGAAACCGAGTTATACCAAGCAAATAGACAAGTCACAAACGTCCAAATCCGAGCCCAAGTCCGCAAACATCTGCCATGTTCCTCAAGGTAAAATCGACACTTCTACCTCTAGGAATCATGACATTTAATGTTTTATATGTCAAGGTAGGAGACACATAGCAAGTCAATGTCCAAACAAGCAAGTTATGGTGTTGCAAGACAATGGTGAAATTTTGACCGACAATGAAGATTCTGACACCGACGACATGCCCCCATTGGAGGACGTTTCCGAGGAGGAATATTTAGCCCCTCATGCATTGACATTGGTGGCGAGGAGGACATTGAGCGTGCATGCAAAAGAGGTTGATGAAGTGCAGCGGGAGAACATCTTTCACACTAGGTGCTACATCAAAGACAAGGTGTGTGTAGTGTGATTATTGATGGTGGTAGTTGTTCTAATGTTGCAAGCAAAATTATGGTGGAAAAATTGGGACTACCCGTGTTGAAGCACCCTAAACCGTAAAAGTTGCAATGGTTAAATGATAGTGGTGAGATAAGGGTGAGCAAGCAGGTGTTAGTTGCATTTCAAATCGGTAAGTACGAAGATGAAGTGTTGTGTGATGTAGTACCGATGCAAACGGGACACTTATTGCTAGGGCGTCCATGGTAGTTTGATAGGCATGTGAAGCATGATGGCTTTATGAACAAATACTCATTTGTGCTTAATCAACGACCAATTACTCTTTTACCATTGACACTGTAGAAAGTATATGAGGATCAAGTGAGATTGCAAAAAGAGAGTGATCAAAAGAAAAAGAGTGAAAATCAGAGAGAGGCCGAGAAAAATGGGAGAGAAAAAGAAAATCAAAATTCGCCCATTTGGAGAAAATCAGAGAGAAAACAAAAGAATTTCTATGCAAAAGTGAGTGAAATTAAGCGAGAAATGTTTTCAAATCAGCCGATGATTGTACTTTTTTACAAAGAGGCATTTCTTAACACTAACGAACTTGCCCTCGCTTTGCCTAGTTCTGTTGTTTCTCTTTTGCAGGAGTATGAGGATGTCTTTCTTGAGGAAACACCACATGGCTTACCTCCAATCCGAGAGATTGAACATCAAATTGATTTTGTTTCCGGTGCGACAATTCCAAACCGACCAGCCTATAGGAGCAATCCCGAGGAGCCAAAGGAGCTTCAACGGCAAGTAAGTGAGCTGTTGGAGAAAGGGCACGTGAGGGAGAGCATGAGCTCATGCAGAGTTCCGATTTTACTTGTACCTAAGAAGGATGGGACGTGGAGAATGTGCGTTGATTGTCGGGCCATCAACAACATAACGGTAAAGTATAGTCATCCTATTCCTCGCTTAGATGATATGTTAGATGAGCTGCATGGTTCTTGTGTATTTTCAAAGATTGATTTAAAAAGTGGTTTTCATCAGATTAGAATAAAGGAAGGAGAAGAATGGAAAATTGCCTTTGAAACAAAATATGGTTTGTATGAATGGTTAGTTATGTGATGCAAATCATCGCACAACTTCAAGGGATCTACTTCAAGTCCTAATTGGGCCGGTTACGAGAGCACGAGCAAGGAAGTTTAAAGATGTACTCAACAGAATGATTCAAGAGGCATGGACTCAAGCAAATTCGTGGAGGCTCATTGAGCATGATCCACGTGAGCAACATGATTCAAGTTCTAGAAGAATCTGGTCAAGGTTAAGCTTAAATTGGCATGTTTAATAATACTCCATTTTTGGGTCTTATTGTAAGGCTTGCATGGCTTGCATGCCATTTACATTCCTTTTTTTATTTTAGGCGTATGATCAGCCAATTAAAGACCAGATTGTTGTTCTTTTTCTTCTTTTAGGCAAGTAAGAGTTTTAGTCTTTAGTTATTCCTATTTGGGTTTGGATTGTCAAAATATAAACCCCTACTGGTATTTGTTTCCTTAGCAGATTAGGATTTGTCTCCTTAGCAAATTAGGATTTTAGGAATTTTCCTTGTAATGGCCAACCTTATAAATAGGCGTTTAATCAATGAAAAGAGCAAATCACTATTCAGCAAAATTGGAGAGTGTTTTCTCTGCGGTTCTTTGAATAACTATTCAAACTTATCGGGATTTCCCGTGGCGTTCACCAGCGACTTATCAAACGGAATTCCACCACCGTTTGCGGTGTCTTCCTTATACCAAGTTTCTTGCTTTCACAATAAACAACGGGTTGAGGTCATATATACCAAGGTTCTTGTTTGTCATAAACAACGGGTCGAGGTCCATCATTCAAATCTGATCGTAGAACGATCTAGGGTTCCTTTTTCGTGGTCGGATCTAGTTATTTTGGCTGAATTCACATCATTTTGTATCCGAGCATAGGTTCTAGTTCAAGTTTCCCTATCTCTTAAAACCTTTCTTTTCTTTATTCTGTGTTCTTGTAGTTCCAAATTCGGTTCACATACCGTAGTCTAGCCGAATTTCTTTTACCCCATTCTGCTAGTATTTTTTTGGTTCTAGTTTTTTACGAATTCTTATTTTGTTACTATCAAAAGATAGTTGCTGATCATCGAAAAAAAAAAAACAGAAAGGAGTCAAAAAAAAATAGAGAGAAGAAAGAAAAGAGAAGAATTGTTTGTTTTTCATCCACTTTGGTTCCAATAAGCCCGAAAATCACCTCAGCCCAAAATTAGATATATATTTTTTGTGGAACTCTGGCTATTTTGTGCTTCCGAAAAATCTAATCAGTCTTGTTCATTAAATTCTTGATCTTAAATCCTGAAATTCCTTGATGAGTTCTTGGTGAATTGTTGCTGTAAATTTTGAGAATTTTGAGTTTAGTTTGAAAAGAACTGAAAGAGAATTATTGAGTGAAAAAAAAAAAAAAGACAAGAGTGGTGAGAACATTAGAGGGCCAAAAGCCAAGTATTTTTCAGTGAAACACGAGTGTAGAGTGAATCACATTCTTTAGTGTAAATAGGTAAGAGAGAGAATTGGGAGGTCCCTTTTGTCTTTTTTTTTATTTTCTTTTTTATCTAACGTTGTTTTTGCAGCAATCATGTCTCACAACAGTGCTAAGAACATGGCCGAAGATGCTACGGAACTGGCTGACCCGAAATTGTATATGGAGGCCATGATGAGTGAGATGAGGCATGTGATGAAGTTGGAAAGGTTCACGAATGCATAGATCAGATGGAGAATACATGTGAGAAGCAGCCACAAAACATCCCTAATGTGCGTAGAAAGGAAAGAGTTCAACTGAGGGAAGTGAGGGTTGAAGATGAAGAGGATGATCGAAATTCTGTTAATAATTAGAGACATGGAGGGCGGTTTAGAGAAGCTAGGAATCCAGAAGATAACAACTTGGGTGGTTTTAAGATGAAGATTCCATCGTTTCAAGGTAGATCCGATCCTGAAGCATACCTTGAGTGGGAGAAGAAGATGGAGTTCATATTTGATTGCCACAACTATTCTGAATCAATGAAGGTAAAATTAGCGGTGATTGAGTTTTCTAACTAAGCTATTACTTGGTCGGATCAGCTTGTTATAAACAGGAGGCGGAATAGAGAGCGACCAATAGAGACACGGGAGAAGATGTAAACGGTGACGAGAAAGCAGTTCGTTCCAAGTTACTACTACCGAGAGTTGTACAAAAAGCTACAAGGTTTTGGACAAGGAAGCCGGAGCGTGGAGGATTACTACAAGGAGATGGAGATTGCTATGATCCGAGCTAATGTAGAGGAAGATCGAGAGGTTACAATGTGGAGCAACAACTCAAGAGGGGGGGTCACGTGCAGCCCATAATCTAGTTCTACCTCTTGGAAACCGAGTTATACCAAGCAAATGGACAAGTCACAAACGTCCAAATCTGAGCCCAAGTCCGCGAACACCAGCCACGTTCCTCAAGGTAAAACCAATACTTCTACCTCTAGGAATCGTGACATTAAATGTTTTAAATGTCAAGGTAGGGGACACATAACAAGTCAATGTCCAAACAAGCAAGTTATGGTGTTGCAGGACAATTGTGAAATTGTGACCTACAACGAAGAATGTGACACCGACGACATGCCCCCATTGGAGGACGTTTCCGAGGAGGAATATTTAGCCCCTGATGCACTGACTTTGGTGGTGAGGAGAGCATTGAGCGCGCATGCAAATGAGGTTGATGAAGTGCAGCGGGAGAACATCTTTCACACTAGGTGCTACATCAAAGACAAGGTGTGTGTAGTTTGATTATTGATGGTGGTAGTTGTACTAATGTTGCAAGCACAATTATGGTGGAAAAATTGGGATTACCCCTATTGAAGTTCCCTAAACCGTACAAGTTGCAATGGCAAAATGATAGTGGTGAGATAAGGGTGAACAAGCAGGTGTTAGTTGCATTTCGAATCGGTAAGTACGAAGATGAAGTGTTGTGTGATGTAGTACCGATGCAAGCGGGACACTTATTGCTAGGGCATCCATGGAAGTTTGATAGGCATGTGAAGCATGATGGCTTTACAAACAAATACTCCTTTGTGCTTAATCAACGACCAATCACTTTCGTACCATTGACACCGCAGCAAGTATATGAGGATCAAGTGAGATTGGAAAAAGTGAGTGATCAAAAGAAATAGAGTGAACAAAAGAAAAAGATTGAAAATCAGAGATAGCTCGAGAAAAAAGGGAGAGAAAATGAAAATCAAAATTTGGCCATTGAGAGAAAATCAAAGAAAAAACAAAAGAATTTCTATGCAAAAGTGAGTGAAATTAAGTGAGCAATGTTTTCAATTCAGCCGATGATTGTACTTTTGTACAAAGAGGCATTTCTTAACACTAACGAACTTGACCTTGCTTTGCCTAGTTTATTTATTTCTCTTTTGCAGGAGTATGAGGATTTCTTTCCCGAGGAAACACCACATGGGTTACCTCCAATCCGAGGGATTGAACATCAAATTGATTTTGTTCCTGGTGCGACAATTCCAAACCGACCAGCCTATAGGAGCAATCCCGAGGAGACAAAGGAGCTTCAACGGCAGGTAAGTCAGTTGTTGGAGAAAGGGCACGTGAGGGAGGGCATGAGCCCATGGGACGTGGAGAATGTGCGTTGATTGTCGGGCCATCAACAACATAACGGTAAAGTATCGTCATCCTATTCCTCGCTTAGATGATATATTAGATGAGCTGCATGGTTCTTGTGTATTTTCAAAGATTGATTTAAAGAGTGGTTATCATTATCATCATATTAGAGTAAAGGAAGGAGATGAATGGAAAATTGTCTTTAAAACAAAATATGGTTTGTATGAATGGTTAGTTATGCCTTTTGGATTGTCTAACGCTCCGAGCACCTTTATGAGACATATGAATCATGTTTTGCATGCATTTATAGGCAGATTTGTTGTTGTCTACTTTGATGATATACTCATTTATAGCAAAAACGTGGACGATCATGTAGTACATTTGAAATCTGTTTTAGATGTGCTTAGGAAAGAAAAGTTGTTTGCTAATCTAAAGAAGTGTACTTTTTACACTGATAAGCTTGTATTTCTAGGATTTGTTGTTAGTGCACAAGGTATACAGGTTGGCGAAGAGAAGGTACGTGCAATCCAAGAATGACCGAGTCCCACAAGTGTAGGTAATGTTCGTAGTTTTCATGGACTTGCTAGTTTTTACCGGCGGTTGGTGAAGGACTTTAGTTGCATAGCCGCACCACTTAACGAAGTGATCAAGAAGAATGTCGGATTTAGATGGGGAGAAGAACAAGAAAAGGCGTTTCAACTATTCAAAGAGAAGCTGACCAACGCCCCCTTATTGTCTTTACCTAACTTTTTGAAAACATTTGAGATTGAATGTGATGCTTCATGTATTGGCATAGGAGCAGTGCTTATGCAGGAAGGTCGACCAATTGCTTACTTCAGCGAGAAATTCAGGGGGCCAGCCTTAAACTACCCAACTTATGATAAGGAGTTGTATGCATTGGTTCGAGCTTTAGAGACATGGAAACACTACCTATGGCCTAAGTAATTCGTGATTCACACCGATTATGAGTCCTTGAAACACTTGAAGGGCCAGCACAAGCTAAACAGAAGGCATGCGTGATGGGTGGAGTTCATTGAGAGGTTTCCATACGTCATCCGATATAAGCAAGGTAAGGAGAATGTGGTCGTCAATGCACTATCTCGCAGGTGTGCATTACTCTCCACACTTGATGCAAAATTGCTTGGTTTTGAGCACATTAAAAATTTATACGGTGATGATCACGAGTTTTCTGAGGAATACCGGGCTTGTGAGAAAATCGGTTGTGGTAAGTTCTTTAGGCTTGATGGATTCCTGTTTCGAGAGAATAAGTTATGCGTGCCTAATTGTTCCTTGAGGGAGTTGTTAGTTCGGGAATCTCATGGTGGGGGATTAATGGGACATTTTGGAGTTGCAAAGACTTTAGCTGTTTTGCAGGAACACTTCTATTGGCGTCACATGAAAAGAGATGTTGAGAGAATTTGTGGTAGATGTGTCACATGTAGGTAAGCTAAATCCAGAGTGCGGTCCAATGGTTTGTATACCCCTTTACCAAATTCCTAGTGAAGCATGGATTGATATTTCAATGGACTTTGTGTTAGGACTGCCTAGGACTAAACATGGGAAAGATTCAATTTTTGTGGTTGTGGATAGATTTTCTAAGATTGCACTTTTTATTCCGTGTCACAAAACGGATGATGCCTCGCATGTTGCTGAATTGTTCTTTAGAGAGATTGTGAGATTACATGGCATGCCTAGAACAATTGTTTCGGATAGAGATGCTAAGTTCTTGAGCTATTTTTGGAAAACTTTGTTGTGTAAGCTAGGTACTAAGCTATTGTTTTCTACTACTTGTCAGCCACAAACTGATGGTCAAACTGAAGTAGTAAATAGGACTTTGTCTACTTTATTGAGGGCAATCATTAAAAAGAACATCAAAACATGGGAAGAATGTTTACCACATGTTGAGTTTGCTTATAACCGATCTGTTCATTCTGTTACTAAATTTTCACCATTTGAAATTGTGTATGGATTTAATCCTTTAACTCCATTGGATTTATCTCCTCTACCTTTGACTGAGCATGTTAATTTAGATGGCAAAAAAAAAGCTGACTTTGTCAAGCAGATTCATGAGAAAGCAAGACTCAACATTGAATGAAGAACGGAGCAGTATGCAAAACAAGCCAACAAGGGCCGTCACAAGCTGATTTTTGAACCCAGAGATTGGGTTTGGCTGCATATGAGAAAAGAAAGATTTCTAGCGCAAAGACGTTCCAAATTGCTTCCAAGGGGAGATTGTCCTTCCCAAGTCCTTGAGAGCATCAATGACAACGCTTACAAGCTAGATTTACCTAGTGAGTACAATGTAAGTGCTACTTTTAATGTTACTGATTTGAGTCCTTTTGATGTAGGTGACGATTTGAGGGCAAATCCTTTTCAAGAGGAGGGCAATGATGCAAATCATAGCACAACTTTAAGGGATCTAGTTCAAGTCCCAATTGGTCTAGTTACGAGAGCACGGGCAAGTAAGTTTAAAGATGTACTCAACGGACTGATTCAAGAGGCATGGACTCAAGCAAATTCGTGGAGGCCCATTCAGCATGATCCACGTGAGCAACAAAGACTCATCAACATGACTCAAGTTCTTGAAGAATCTGGTCAAGGCTAAGCTTATATTGGCATGTTTAAGAGGACTCCTTTTTTTTTGGGTCTGATTGTAAGGCTTGCATGCCATTTACTTTCCTTTTTCTATTTTAGGAGTGTGATCAGCCAATTAAAGGGCTGATTGTCTTTCTTGTTCTTCTTTTAGGCAAGTAAGAGTTTTAGTCTTTAGTTATTCCTATTTGGGTTTGGAATGTCAAAATATAAACTCCTATTAGGATTTGTTTCCTTAGCAGATTAGGATTTTAGGAATTTTCCTTGTAATGGCCAGCCTTATAAATAGGCATTTAATCAATGAAAAGAGCTGATCATTATTCAGCAAATTGAAGAGTATTTTCTCTGCGGTTCTTTGAAGAACTATTCGAACTTATCGGGATTTCCTGTGGCATTCACCAACGACTTATCAAACGGAATTTCCACCACCATTTTTGGCATCTCCCTTATACCGAGGTTCTTGTTTCGCAATAAACAACGGGTTGAGGTCATATATACCAAGGTTCTTGTTTGCCGTAAACAACGAATCAAGGTCTATCATTCAATTCTGATCGTAGAACGATCTTGGGTTTCTTTTCGTTGTCGGATCTCGTTATTTTGGCGGATTCACATCAGAAGGGTTTCCCAAAAAAATTGAACTTAAAACCCTCGTTTTTAGCTTTCTGGGCAAAACCTACTGGTAGGTCGAACTAAACCTACCAGTAGGTTTTGTGCATTGGACAAAAAACTACCGATAGGTTTTGGCCCAAAACTACCTAGGTTTTGCCGTGTTTGCAAAAAACCTACGTGCTCCCATTCTCAATTCCACTCCAATCTAAATCAACCCCTACACATTCTAACACCCTATTTAAGCCCTCTACTCTACCAAAAACATGAAGTACTCTTGTGAACCACAATTGAGTGACCATGCCCCAAGTCATTTCCGAAATTGCAATATGATTTAAAATTTTGATGCTTTCAACGCACAAGGCATGGATTTCTACATTTAACTACCAAAATAAATACCCAAAATGTAAAGCACATATTCAAGTGATAAAGGTATTCCTAATTCTATCTAAATATCGAAAATGGGATCGTTATTCCCCCATCCTACAAGCTTAGGGTTGCATAACACATTGTTCAAATACCCGAACGAAGTACACATGAGTATCACCATGACTTTAAATGCTATTCTAGAGTATGCACCTACTCATTCATTTTCAAACTCGTGTGTGTGTGAATGGACATGTAACTTAAGCGTCTACCCAACGAAATTCACATTCACTCGGCTATCCAAAATTAACTTCGATGCAAAACTCACCAAGGGTTTCTCTCAACAATGAATCACACTATGATTATCCTGACATGCTCTCCGTGTGTATATGTGAGATAGAATCTTGTGCACAAAACAAAGTATGCTCACATATAATCCAAAAACGAAGTACATGCATAAAAATGAAACAACCTTGGCATAATCTCATGAACGAAAATGTTAGGGCACTAGATAGCTAGATCAACCTTTCTTTTTCTTTAAAAGTGTGCTTTCCCCATGCTTTTTCTAGATCATTCAGGACCTTCAAGGGTTATAATGGGGTCTTTGGGTGATATTGAGGCAAATGAAACGAAGGAAAGAGGACAACAAAGAGGGTTGTTCCGAGTGAATGACCTTTATTTCAAAAAAAATCTTTCTTTTTATGGGATTTTCAGTCTAACACCATCACTTCACTCTTTGTTTCTTTTTCTTTCTTTTCCTTTACATTTTCCTTTTTCTTTTTCTCTTTCTTTTTTCTTCTTCCACCCCTTTTTCTCCTTTTCTTGGATTTTTCATTCTTGGCCATTCAACATTTGAATTTGGCATCGTTCATCCCTTTTTGCTGGGTTTCTGTGCCACATCACCATTCCTTCTCTTTTATGATCAATCATAGTCAACTCTCGGAACAACCAAGGTGTGGTAAATTTTTATCATTTTGCACTGGCTTGGTCAATTGTGTGGCATAGAAACGAATTTTCAATAAGGCTCAATCACGGCACTTGGGATAATATTTTCACAAGAACAAGAGTTTGCCTTCTCTGTGGTTGTTGGGACGGCTTGGAGTCTTCTTCTTGGTAGATGTGGTGTGTGCAAATGAGGGGGCTCATCCCTTTGATATCGGCAATCGTCCAACCAATTGCTCCCTTGTGCCTCCTCAACACTGTCAATAGATCATCTTCTTGCTTCGGCTCCAATGAAGAACTTATGACTACCGGGAAGGTTTTGTGCTCCTCGAGAAAAGCATACTTGAGAGTAGAAGGTAGTGGCTTCAACTCCAAGTTGGGTGTTTGTACAGTGGATGGAAAAATTCTCTTATCTTGTTGTGGAAGCTTATCAAATGTTGGGGTCCAATTTTCTACCCCTTGTAAACTTTCCGGCTTCTCTTGATCAACAATATCCTCCTCCCTTACCTTCAAAGTGCTCAATAGTTCAAAGTGATCCTCCAAGAATGTGTCAATCCGGTTGATCTCATGTACTTCTTCGTCATCGCCCGATTGCTTGCACAAGTTGAACATATTGAGGTCCATTGTCATATTCTCGAATGCAAGCTTCATTAGTCCATTCCTGCAATTAATCACAGCATTAGAAGTAGCAAGGAACGGCCTACCTAGTATGATAGAAATTTGTCAGCTATAGTTAACGACCGGATGAGTATCAAGTACAATAAATTCATCAGGAAAATAGAAATTATCAACTTAAACTAAGACATTCTCAACTACTCCCCTCGGTGTTCTAACGCTATGATCCGTGATGCAATCCATAAGATGCTCAAGGAAACACAAATTCGAAGATGTGAAAGATAATGGAATTGTCTTTCCATCAAGACAAAGATCCATATGGAACCTTGCATTATTGTATTTTGATTCTTATTTTAAGTCAATTTGCTAGCATTAGTATTTTATATGTCCTTTTAATATTTTTTAGAGTTAGGGGTATTTTTGTAATTTTTAAAATTTTTGGAACATGTCATATTTTTGGATTGTAAAAATATAAACTCCTACTAGGATTTGTTTCCTTAGTAGATTAGGATTTGTGGAATTTTTTTCTTGTAATGGCCAGCCTATAAACAGGCGTTCAATCAATGAAAAAAATTAGATCATTATTCAGCAAAATTGGAGAGTGTTTTCTCTGTGGTTCTTTGAAGAACTATTCAAACTTATCGGGATTTCCCGTGGCCTTCACCAGCGACTTATCAAACAAATTTCCACCATTGTTTGTGGCATCTCCCATATACTGAGGTTCTTGTTTTCGCAATAAACAACGGGTTGAAGTCATATGTACCAAGGTTCTTATTTGTCGTAAAACAATGGGTTGAGGTCATATGTACCAAGGTTCTTATTTGTCGTAAAACAACGGGTCGAGGTCTATCATTCAAATCTGATCATAGAACGATCTTGGGTTCCTTTTCATTGTTGGAACTCGTTATTTTAGCGAGGTTCACATCATTTGGTATCAGAGCTTAGGCTCTAGTTCAGGTATAATTTCTCGGATGAGAGGAGAGTAAGGCTTGCCAAGATGAAACTTGTAGGCTTGGCAAAAATTTGGTGGTTTGGTGTTGTTTAAGAAGATTGGGATTGTCGTCAATCAACACATGGCAAGAGCTTGATTTGTTTGCATCTTTCAAGGATCAACATGAAGAGTCACCAATGCTTCTTTCTATCCACTTTGCTCCACCAATTGATTTTATCATTCTAGAAAACTTCAACAACACAATCAAGGGGATCAATTTCTTTGTTCCCTCAACTAGAGAAGAAAAGGAGACATCATCTTAAAGCTTCTCAGAGACGGCTAAATATACAAGTTCAAAGTTTTTGGACTTTCATACTGCAACACTTTAAAACTCGAGGTCGAGTTTTCTCCAACTAGGGGAGAATGATACAATCCATAAGATGCTCAAGGAAATACAAATTCGAAGATGTGAAAGATAATGGAATTGGCTTTCCATCAAGACAAAGATCCATATGGAACCTTTCATTATTGTATTTTGATTCTTATTTTAAGTCAATTTGCTAGTATTAGTATTTTATATGTCATTTTAATATTTTTTAGAGTTAGGGGTATTTTTGTAATTTCTAGAATTTTTGGAACAAGTCATATTTTTGGATTGTCAAAATATAAACTCCTACTAGGATTTGTTTCCTTAGTAGATTAAGATTTGTTTCCTTAGCAAATTAGGATTTGTTTTCTTAGTAGATTAGGATTTGTTTCCTTCGTAAATTAGGATTTTAGGAATTTTTTTTCTTGTAATGGCCAGCTTATAAATAGGCATTCAATCAATGCAAAAAATTAGATCATTATTCAAAAAAATTGGAGAGTTTTTTCTCTGCAGTTCTTTGAAGAACTATTCGAACTTATCGGGATTTCTCGTGGCGTTCACCAGCGACTTATCAAACGGATTTCCACCACCGTTTGTGGCGTCTCCCTTATATCGAGGTTCTTGTTTTCGCAATAAACAACGGGTTGAGTTCATATATACCAAGGTTCTTGCTTGTCGTAAAACAACGGGTCGAGGTCATCATTTAAATTTGATCATAGAGCGATCTTGGGTTCCTTTTCATTATTGGAACTCGTTATTTTGGCGGGGTTCACATCAATCTGCCAATTGAAGAATGATTGGAGTTGGCTTTAACTCTTCAAGTTGGAGTTGTTGGTACACCGAATAGGGTAGGAGATTAACACTTGCCCCCAAGTCAAGAAGTGCTTGCTCCACCTGACAATTATCTATTCTGATAGTAATGGTTGGGCAGCCGGAGTCTTTGAACTTTGGTGGTGTGTTGGTCCTCAAGATTGAGCTCACTTGTTTGGTGAGGAATGCCTTCTTGTGCACGTTCAACTTCCTCTTCACTATGCACAAACCCTTCAAAATCTTTGCACATGATGGGATTTGTTTTATGGCATCGAGGAGTGGGATGTTGATCTTCACCTGCTTAAACATTTCAATGATGTCAAAATAATTAGCCACCTTCACGGGTGGCTTCAAACGTTGGGGAGAAGGTGCCGGAATAGGACATGCATGCACATTCAAATCAATGAATTTTTCTTTCTCACTTGTCTCACCCCTTCAAAATTGCCCTTAATCTCTTTCTCTTTTTCCAATGTGGCTTTTGATTGGACTTTTGGCAAAATGGTCTTGTCAATTTGTTTGCCACTCCTAAGGGTGGTGACCACCTTGAGTTGCTCACAACTGTCTTTGGTGGGCTCGGATGACTCTATCACGTGCTGATCCCTATGGTTCTCTTGGGGTTGAGCGAGAATTTTCCCCTTCTCTTGTTGTGACAACCCTATGGCATTGGTCAATTTTATGATTTGAGTCCGAATGTCATTAAAAGCGGCGGCGGTTTGATTGTTGATGGTGGTTTGGCTTTGGATGAATTGGTGCACGACATCCTCCAAATTTCTTTCATGAGGCGATTGGTAGGTGGGTGGGTTAGATGGTCCTTGTTAACCAAAACTTTGTGGAGGCGGGTTTTGTGAAAACCTTTGTGGATAGGACTGGGGCTATTGGGAGCTTGACGAGGGACCTTGACCATGGTATTGATTTTGCTTAGGTGGCATGGGAGGTGAACAAGAACTAGACCCGTGAGGAATGGGATTCTCATTCTTCCAACTAAAGTTCGGGTGATTACTCCAACCCGAATTATATGTATTGGAGTGTGGGGAGAATGATTGCCTACTTTGATTGAAGACATTGACTTGCTCATGATACACCTCTTTAAGTGCCGGAATGTTGGGGCACTCCGAGATGTAATGCTCAACACTCTCACAAATAGAGCAAAATTCCTCGGTCTTGGTAATGTTAGACAACTCATGTCTCCTATTGACCTCTAGACTCTCCACTTTTTGAGACAATTTGGTGATTTTGGAAAGCAAGTCTTCTCGATCCCTCAAATCATACATCCCTCCCCCACTTGGTTGATTACTACCCAGAGAGGACCTCAGTACATTGCTTGGTCAAACACGTTGTTATTTCCTAACCTCTAAAAACCATCCCTTAGAATGTGTAGTATATGGATAAATGGGAGTGTCACTCTCCCTTGGGATAGTGTCAAAAGAAAGGGCAACGAAATGGTGGTGGAAATGAAATGTATGAAATGGGGAATGTAATGAACAAAAGTGCTCCCCAAGCACAAGGAGTCTTTTGCTTGTCGTGTTTTACTTGGAAAAGTATTCCAAGGTCGTCTCCTCAAGGAAGGAAAGTTCAAGTGTGTGAAGGTGATTTTGTCAAAAAGGAAAAGTGTAAAATCTTTTGTGTTTGAGTTGTTGCGAGTGAAGTTTTGTGAATGAAAATGAAATAAAACAAGTGTTGGCTAATCTGAAGGGTTCATTCCAATGGGAATCCCAAATCAACTCGAAGCCTTCCTCGAATAGAGCTTAGATGAACGATTGATTCATGGAAAGCTAGGGACGAAATGGAGGTGAGGATCCTAGCATAACTCGTGACCAGGCCTACGGGATATCAAAGACTCACAACCGCATCCATTCTCAAGCCAGTCAAACCGAACCATCGTACTCTGAGAGGAGGAAAGAAAATGAGTTGAAATGGCACACCCAAGAGGAGGTCTCCCTTGGATTAGCCAACTTAAAAATCTAGCTACTCATGCTAAGCAAGAAAGACATAATGTAAAGAGACATAATGAAGAAATGAAGATTGAAACTTAACTTAAAGCAAGAAAACTTAAACTAAGAAGAAAAATATTCAATACTCATTTCAAAGCTTGAAAATGAAGAACTCAAAACAACAATGGTAGAATCTAGAATGCATAACTAAACTTGCAAAGCATTAGAAATAAATGACATTAAAGACAATAAATGAAGCTTACAAGATCCTTACAAAAGATTACAAGTGAAATGGGTGAAGACAATGCAAAAATCTAACTATTCATCATCTTCTTCCTTGGACTACTCCTAAGCATAGGTAGCCACCCCCTTCAAAGCTTGTGAATGCTGAATATATGGAGTGTAGAGACTTCATTTTCGTCCATGAGGGTCCCTAGGGTCTGTGTGTGCAGGCCTCCCATCAATGGGAGGTGATTTGAAGTCTTGGACAAGCTAGGAGAAGCTTAGCCTCCAACTCCCCTGGCAGCCCCCCTCCTCTCCCATCCCCATTAATGCCATCGTCTCCAAAGTCTTCAACAAGGGTATAGGAGGCATGTAAAAATGCAGAAAATGTCAGGGGGCAAGTGGGAGAATCATAGGTGGGACCCCCAAGCAAGTGGAGCATGAGATGCAGGCGATCTGGGCTGTTCAGGCAAAGCATACCGGTACGCGTACCGGTACTGCAAACTCCAGTAGCTTGAGCATACCGGTACGCGTATCGGTATGTTTTCTGCTCCAGACCATTTTTTATAGAATTGTTATAACTTTTGATCCAACCGTCCGATTGAGCTGAAAGTTTGACACAATATAGAAGACATTCAGATCTACAACTTTCATGTTTTATACTTTTTCAGATTCGGAGTGGATCATGGTTGAAAATGAGAAAACCAGCGGTACTGTGTCAAAACTTTGGGAAACCAGTGGGCTAAACCTTCCAAATTTCATTTTTCTTGTTTTCTTCACCTTTAAGCCTCCAAATCCTCATTGAATGTGTCCATATCTTCACCACTCTTCCATCCTTAGTTGCAAGGTTATAAAATCCATCATTTACGCTATAATTACCTGTAACACCGAAAATTCAACATTATTCATAATTTCGGCTAACTCTAAGTAATTAATTACAAAGTTGAGTTTAAAATGCATGTAATGAGGCCATCAAATATACAATATTTTGTGCTCATCATACATCGGCAGGATCCGTGATATCCCAAGATTTTGCATTTTATACCAATGCATTGAAGTACTCTAGGGCCTCATCGGGATCCTTGTTTAAAAACTCCCCATTGTACATCATGTCTATGAATTGTAGATGGCCCGGTGTAATCCCTTTGTAGAAGAAACTCACCAATTGCCATGGTTCAAAACCATGATGTGGAATGGATTGTAGTAATTCCTTGTAGCAATCCCAACATTGATAAAATTGCTCATTGGGCATTCCGAAAAATTTTGGATTTACTTTTTTAGAGTCATGGTCTTGGGCACCGAAAAAAATTTGTTCAAAAACTCAAAAAGCATTTGTGCCCAATAGCTTATTGATCGAGGCTTCAAGGAATTCATCCACATTTTGGCCTTATCTTTTAGGGAAAAGGGGAACAATTTCATGCGAGTCATGTCTTCCATGGCATGATTAGTGAGGAAGGTTACAACTATTTTCTCAAATTCCTTAGTATGCAAATAAGGATTTTCTCTTTCAATTCCATGGAACTGAGAAAGTAGTTTTAACATTCCCGGTTTAACAAGGAAGGCATGAGCTTGGACCGGGAGAAGTATGCATGAGGGAGTGGTGCTATGAGTGGGTTGGAGATAATCCCGCATTGACCTCAACGGAGGATCAATTGAGATATTGTTTCCTTCATTCCTAGGAGGGGAAAAATGCATTCGGGGGTTTGGCATTCTAGGGTTTTGCATTCCCCCATCCCTTGGAACATTAGCATCCTCATCCTCAAAGTTGTCACCAGCATCCTCGGGTGGATCTTGGTCAAGATTCATATTAGGTTCTAGGAGTCGTCTAACCAATCTAGTTTAGTCATCCCGTCCCCACATGCAAAAACAATATCTGCAATTGAAATGAAAAGTAAACAAAAGTATATATAAGGAGCAACGTACCTCGGCCCGTGATGAGAATCACGGGACTTACCTCCGTTGTCCGAAATCACCTTCTAATTCAACGCTTTGCCTTCCCCGGCAACGACGTGAAAAATGCTTGTTTGCGTTCACCCTAATCTCCAAAAACTAACACGGACTAAGTGTATATGACATATGTGTGTAGATGAGTGTCACTCTCCCTCGGGTTTGATGCTAGAAATGGAGAAAACGTGTGTGTGAGTGGAAATGTGTTCGTGTGTGCAAAAGCGCTCCCCAAGCGAAGTAAGACTTTTCAGTGTCGTGTTTTACTTGGAATGGGTATTCCAAGGTCGTCTCCTCAGGAGAGGAATGTTAAATTGTTGTGAAGGTGATTTTGTGAAAAATGAAAAGTGTAAAATCTTGTGAGTTTGTGTTTTTGGTCAGTGAAGCTTTTTGATAGAAAATGTAATGAATACAAGATTGGTTAATCCAAAGGGGTCATTCCAATGGGAATGCCAAATCAACTCAAAACATTCTTTCAATGGTGTCTCGGTGCTTGATTGATTCGTAGGAAGTGAGGGACTAATGTGGAGGTGTAGGCTCAAGCATACCCCGTGACAAGTCTACGGTGTATCAAGAGCTCACAACCCCGTCTGCACTCAACCTAGTCAAACCAAACAACTTACACTATGAGAAGGAATGAAAAAGAGTTGATTTAGCATACCCAAGAGGAAATCTCTCTTGGATTAACCAACTAAAAACTTAGCTACCCATAATAAATGCAAAGACATACAATATGTAAAGAGACATGGTGAAGAAATGAAGATTAAAACTTGTATTAATGTAAAGAAATGTTAAACTACAAAGATAAGTGCATTTAATACCCAACTAAAAAGCTTGAAGTGAAAAAACTCAAATGTAAACATGGCAGATTCCAAGATACGTAACTAAACTTGAAATACAGTTGAAATAACTAAGATTAAAGTGCAATAAATGAAGATTACAAGAGTATTCCATCTTACTACAAGTGTAATGGGTAAGAAAATGCAAAAATCCAAACTTTCTCTCTCTAAACTATGTCTTCTTCCTTGAGCTTCTCTCTCTAAAATGCTGAATAATGGTCTAAAACCCTTTGCATTTTCGTCCATCAGCCCCCTATGGCCTGTGTGTGTAGGCTTCCCATCAATGGGAAGTGATTTGATGCTTGGACAGGCTAGGACAAGCCTAGCCTGTAACCCACCATGCTTCCCTCCTTCTCTCTCTTCCTTTCCCATCCTCAATCTTACAAAGTCAGATTCTAGGGTCTTATATGCATAGTTGTATGTAGAATATGTCAGGGGATGTGTGGGAGAAGCATAGGTGGGCCCCACAGGCAAGCGGAGCATGAGTTACAGAAATCTGGTGTTTTTTCAGCAAAACGTACCGGTAGGTCGATGAAAAACCTACCTGTAGGTTTTGTTCCCGTGAGGAAAACCTTCCAGTAGGTCCAACTTCAGTGTGCAAAACCTACCGGTAGTTTTATGAGCAAACGTACCGGTAGGTTTTTACTTGGTTTGCTCATTTCTTGATCTTTTCACCTTCCAAGCCACCCGTTAAGACTCCCCTTCATCTCCATTGACTTTGAGCACTATGATGGGGGCTTAACTCAAGCCATTTCCAACTCTTTACCTACAATCACACAACAACTTCATTAATTGTTTGATTAATTGCATTTCCTCCCATTTTCACCACAAAAAACAAGTATAAAAAGGATACAAGAGCGTACATGATGTGCAATATTTTGTGCTAATCATACTCCCCATCACTTATGATGTCTCGAGGAATTCCGAATCTAGATAAAATATTTTCTTTTAAAAATCTGTTCACGGTGCGGTGGTGATCATTGTTTCGACAAGGAATTGCCTCAACCCATTTTGAAACATAATCAACGACAATCAAAATGTACAGATGCCGGAATGATGGGGGAAATAGTCCCATAACATCGATGCTCGAACAATAAAAAATTTCAATAATTAAAATAGGATTTAAAGGCATCATATTTCTTTTTGAAATATTTCCCATCTTTTGACATCGGCGCAATTTAGACAAAAAACATGTAGATCCTTGAAAAAGGTGGGCCAATAAAATCCACATTACAGGATTTTAGCAGTGGTTTTATTTGAAGAAAAATGCCCACCATAGGCTTCAGAATGGAAAAATGAAATGACCTGGCCTATTTCTTGATTGGGTACACAACGCTTTATTATTTGATCCTTACAGTACTTAAAGAGATAGGATCTTCCCAAAAGAAATTGTGTTCCTCACTTAAATTTTTTTTTTTATCGGTCCAAGTATAATGAAAATGAACGAAACCTGTAGCTAAATAATTGGCTATATCTGCATACAATGGTACCTCTATTATTGCAAATAATTGCTCTTCAGGAAAGGTTTCTTTGTTTGGTATGGATTCCTCTTTTGTATCATAATTCAGCCTTGATAAATGATTAGCTACCACATTTTCAACTCCTTTCTTGTCTTTGATATTGAGATAAAATCCTTGAAGGAATAGTATCCATCATAGCAGATATGGCTTAGCATCTTTCTTGGTGAGCTAATATTTCAAGACTGCATGATCAGTAAACGCAACAATTGAGGATTTAACTAAATATGATTGAAATTTATCTAAAGCAAAGACTACAGCAAACAATTTCATTTTGGTGGTGGAATAATTCATTTGTGCATCATTCAGGGTTTGCTTGAGTAGTAAATCACATAAGGTCACTTATTTTTTCTTTGGCCTAAAACAACTCCTACAGCATAGTCACTAGCATCACACATTAATTAAAAAGGTAAGGACCAATCAGGAGGTTACATAATTGGTGCAGAAATAAGCATGCTTTTAAGTTTATCAAATGTTGATTGACATGCATCATTCCAATCAAATGGTACATTCTAACACAGAAGATTACACATTGGTCTGGATATCAAACTAAAATCTTTAATGAATCTTCTATATAATCCTACATGACCTAGAAATGATCGAACATCTTTTATAGTCTTAGGTGGAGGGAGATTGACTATTAAATCAATCTTTGACTTATCAACTTCAATTCCCTTTGCATAAACAACATGTCCTACATGAATGCCTTGTGTGACCATGAAATAACATTTTTCCCAATTCAAAAGAAGATTTGTTTCCTCACATTAAGTAAGAACTTTGTCAAGATTTTCTAAACACAATTCAAACTAATCACCATATATAGAAAACTCATCCATAAAACTTCTAAGAAGCGCTCTATAATGTCACTGAAAATACGCAACATATAGTGCTGAAAAGTGCCTGGAGCATTACACAATCCAAATAGCATTCTTTTATAAACAAAAGTGCCAAAAGGACATATAAAAGTGGTTTTCTCTTGGTCATCAATTGCTATTTCAATCTGGTTATAGCCAGAGTACCCGTCCAAGAAATAATAATATGCATGTCCGGTTATTCTTTCCAAACCTTGGTCCAGGAAAGGTAGGGGAAAATGATCTTTTCTGGTAAGGGAATTTAATTTCTGATAGTCAATACACATATGTCAACCAGTGACTGTACGCATAGGGACCAATTCATTTTTTTGGTTTCTTACAACTGTAACACCAGACTTTTTGGGTACTACTTCTGTAGAGCTGACAGAGACATCGAGACAATGACATTGGAAGAGTTCTAAGAGCTCTTCATGAACAAGTATTTCTTATCTGCTCTTCGGCTACTCAAAGCCCGAAAATTCCTAGACCTAAAGTAGGGGACTATGACGATGATTGAATACATGGAAAAGTTCACAAAACTAGACCGTGTTGCCAATGATTACGTGGCCACAAACTTGGCCAAATTAAGGAGATACGATGATGGCTAAAAGTTGCCCATCAAGGGCAAGATTGTGGGTCATCGCCTACAAGACCTATTCTCAATGGTCGAGATGACCATGGCTATCAAGAGGGAGGTGGATGACGCTAAGAGCATCTTGGAGGCCGGAGCGAAAGACAAGAAAAAGGAGGGTCAATCCTCCACCACCAGTTCGGGGAAAAAACAAAGGATGTCTACATAGCAAGGTTCTCAGGGGCAAGGTTGGGGTTATCATGGCCAAGGTCAGGCTCAATCTTCCCAAGGTGGGTGGAATTTCAAAGGCACACAACAAGGGGGCCTAGGGACATGCTACATAATATGTCACCATGCATATTAAGTCTTAAAGGATAGTTTGTGGGCAGTCGAAATGCTCCATGGAAGCATTGAAGCTTAACTGTCAGTGGATAGTAAAGCCTTAGGGACTACTCAAGCGACCCCTACGATTAGTCAGCGTCTATGGTTTTAAATAGAATGACAGACGACCCCTTTGCATTCCAAACAACTACAAACAAGATCCTAGCCTCCAAAAACAAACCCTCATCCATCAATGCCAAACACATTCTTGAGTATTTACAGTGTTGATTTGAGTCTTGATTCACAAGATCTACATTCTTAGACGTAGATACTCAGAATATTTGAGATCATGTCTCCACGAAGAGAGAAGTCGAGGTGATCTTCGATTGAAGCAGTTGATTCCAAACATTGGAGTACAAAGAGAGGTACCAGGTTGAGTTTTGCTCACAGGCCAATGATGATTGAGTTGGGAGTTAACTTTGACGAGGCAATTTCCTTTATCCCTACCAATTTCACCAATCAAGGGTGGAACTAGTTGTTCGTGGCCCTAGAGCCATCGAATGATAGTATAGTAAGGGTGTTTTATGCTCACATTCGAGACCCCAATCCCCAGGCTAACCACTTTTTCACATACATTTGAGGGGTTAAGTTTACTTTTTTTGGCATCTATCATCGTTACAACTCTCAGCCTACCTAAGGTTAAGAATGATGCCCTTGGTGCTAGGTTGGTTGACAAGCTGCCTTGTCTCTGTTGTGGCTGCTAAGCTTTACAGTACACCACATACTAGAAATTGGGTTGAACAGAAGTTCTACTAGAAGAGACTGACCCAAGATTATAGGTTGTTGAATCTCATAGTTAACTACAACATAAAATCGAAGACCCACATCTCGAATTTCCCAGCCCTGAGAGAACACATGTTATATACCTTAGGGACGGGGTTAGATCCTGATTTACCCATGTTGATACTAAGGTCTGTTTAGCGAATCTTTATGGAGGGGAGAGTGTCTGATGGTCTGCCTTTTGGATCATTGATCACTCGTATCTACAAGGTCAAGGGAGTAATGGTCTTACCTAGAGATAGGATGTAGAACCCCATGAGACGTCTAAACAAGAGCTCTTTGAAGCAGAGTAGAGCTCAGGTTGAGTATGTTGTAGTAGAGGATAGAGAAGATGATATGGAGGATCCACATGTAGAGACTGGACCTCGTGCACCACCACCAATTCACTTATATGCTAGTACATCTATAGGACCACAACCACCTGAGTTTGATTCGTTGCTACCCAGTTAGCATTTAGCATTAGTGATTGATATGCTTACTAGGGTTTAGCAGTGCATGGAGGAGCATCATCGCCTCAATTCATAGAGATGAGACACTGTGGATGGACGGACTGTGAGCATAGAGTCTGCTCAGCAATCAGCTTTTGGATCTATAGCATGAAGAGTTGGGCAACTTAGGAGGTTGCTAAGGGGAAGCTTGTTGAAGGTAATCTAGTTTCTGATGACATTGACGATTCGAGCTTGTTACAGCCATGACATGGTGGAGATAGAGATGGTGATCCTAATGCTAGAGATCATGTGGTACCAGAGCTACTTGATTTCAAAGACTTAGTATAGGACCATATGGGAGTTTTGGGATTGTTTATTCATTCATAGTCTTGTATTAAAGTACTTTTTTTTTTCTTTTGTTGACTTTTAGATTATTTATTTTCATTTGTTGTGACACACTCTTAGTCTTATGCTTTGATATTTATTATCATTATTGACACAGAGTTATATGTCATGTTTGTCCTTTGCTTGTTCTATTTTGCCTAACCATTCTATATATGCTTTACATGTTTATATCTTTTATACCATGATTCTCTACATTCTTGTTATAATTGGGTGTTTGGAACTTTGACAAAAAAGGAGGAGAACTTTTGGAGTAAATTGGGTGAAAGTTGATTAATTACCTAGGCTTAGTGCATGGGAATCAAGTAAGGGAGAGTTTGTTCTAATACTCAGGGGGAGTACATACTCATACTTGAGCTGAAGTCGACAATTTTCTTTGTTTATTTTTTCACTTATTATGTTACTTGTAAACACCAAATAAAGGAGAGAACTTTTTGTGTATTGTCCTTGATAAATCTATAGGTTCTCAAGAATAATGGGCTAGCATTGCTTATATATGTTACATATTTGTACTTGCGCACTGATAAAATGAAAATTCCTATACTTATCTTGGTGATTTTCATAACTGTGATTATGTTATGTATTGTTTACATATTATACTCACGAGGTATTGGTTCGAACTTTAGTGTGCAAGATTATGATCTTCAAAGCTTTCATCAAGATGGTAGTTTATGTACTGTGCATTGAGATAGACAAACTTGTACTAGGGTGTTGAGATTAGTTTTGTTTTTCTGAGAAGGGGAACCCGATGTGGATCTTCCCTCACGATTATACACGTGGAGCTCAAGACACTATATCTAGAAGGGGGTGAATAGGTTTTTCAATTTAATGCTCAATTGATTACTAATAAAAATCTAAATCACCACAATTACCTCTTCTCACACAAATTGAACAATGAATAATGAGATGCCTTTTAGTCACCACAACCTATCTAAACCATGACAATTGATTTTAATTAATATTCAATTAATTCCCTCAATAATCAATCTCATGGCGATCCCAAAACCCATTTTGCACAACTATGGTTGAATGGATAATAAATAAATCAAATCAACAAACACATAGTTTACATGTGTGCAAACAATCACAAGTTTATAAAATAATCAATAAAGAACACAAGAAATTTGTTAACGCGGAAACCCTCCTTGAAAAAAAACCACAGGAAACCACTCGGGGATTACCAAAGCCTTATCCACTACTCTTTAAGTCAACATACAAGTACTCAAGAATTATACCTCAACCAATACCACGGTTAGATGCTCTTTTCCTTGTTGTCTATCCGCCAAAGGCCCTCTTTCGTCGTCTGGTGTAGCTTCACTTTGACCTCCTCTCCGCACAGCTCTTCTAGGCCTTGAGCAATCATGGGCATGCCAACAATCTTTGGTATGCACACACCAATGAGTTTATCAAACCATCAAGATCTTTTTCTTCAAATTGTGAGATTGGCTAGAATCTGTAGTGGTAGCTTTTAGGGTCTTAGAGATCTAGGTTGTGGTGGAAGCTCTCAAGATAGAAATATGATTTTATCTCTTAGAAATCTCACAAGAGGCTTAACCTAGGCGTGGGAAAGGTCTCCCTATTTATAGGTTCGCAATAAGGGTAATATTAATAAATTAGAAATCTCGCGAATGACTGCTCGATCGGTGGGAGGATGGTCATAGGGTGGTTGTCGTTGGAATGAAAAACACGTCTCAAGCCCGACTATGGCAAGCACCGCTCAAGCGATGAGCACCACTCAAGCAACCATGAAGGACTCCTCGAGCGAGCTCATAGAGCTATCCCTATGCTGCCTTCCGTGTCCTTTTTCCATTTTTTTTCCTAAGTCATAGAAAGACCGCTCTAGTGAAGGAAAACAAGCATAGATTGGTCCCTATAGTTTTTTAAGCATAAAACCATGCAAAACTTGTCATCTTGACCACTAAAGGGTGTTGCTCGAAGACTGATCATGACTCAAACTAAATTTTCAAATCTCATAAATTGTTTAGAAAATATTTTCTTTTAAAATCACTTAGGAGTCAAAATCAGATTTCTTCCAATTCCATTTTCATCATAATCATCCTTAGTTATGTGACGCCCCAAAATCCGGGGGTCCGTTGATTACCCATTAACCCGTGGAATACCCGTGGACATCGAGTAACTCGATATCACGCCGTTATGCCCCATTTACCGGGGTCCATATTTGAACAAAAATTCGGGCAGAGTCTCCTTTGTACGGGGAGCTCTACCCAAAAACACAACATCTGCATCATACAATCACAAGACCCATCTGAGGTTCAATATTCAACATCAACCACACCGGGTCCATTTATAAGTAAACATTGACCACGCCGGGTCCATTTATCCATACTCATATAAAAATGTGCAAGGTTATATTAAAAATAGTCCAGAAATATGGAGTTTTGAGAAAACCTACACAAACTCATATCAAACTCATACATCATGAAATTTACATTTAAAACAGTCCATGTGAGTCCCATTACGACTATTTCAAAATATTTACATGCTCAAAATCATAATTTTCACAATGATTTTACAAGAACTCAAAATAAAGCCACATCTCGGCTTTTCTTCCTCCTTAAGTGCCCGAGTGAGTGCCGTCCATCGGCGTATAACCCGCATCTGAAATGTTTTCCCGTATAGGGTGAGCAACGCTCAATAGAGTATCTCCTACAGAGGCTACTCTCCACCCCAGATGTATATGAAATGTCACATGCAACAATCAATCATTTAAAACATTTCAATCAAGAATATGCATTCAATGATAGGAATCCTATGTCATGCCATCAAATGAGACGAGACTCACTCACGCAACTTCGACCCGAGTCCTCACCGACTCCCACAACACAATGCAATGCACATGTGTAATGAATCTGTCAATTGACGAAAATCATCCAATGATTGTTTGAAATAAAAGTTATGTACTTATAAAATCAAATCATTGTGGATGTTACCCATTGAATGGGTGTTTTATAAACAAAATCTTGTGTCTTTGTTGGGCAACGTATTTGGTATCACAACCGCCGGTTCCGTACACCATCACACTTTTTCTGAATTTCACCTCAGGGGAGTGTGTGAACCAAGTAGCCGGGTTTTGCACCCAAGGGAAAGTCTAGCCCTTCTTGCTATATCCGACATGAGATTTTCACGCATGCAACCGTGCGACTCAGTCGGATCTTCAACCCAACTTTCCTCAGCCCACCATCAACCACCAAGTATGGTATTTGATTAAACCATGCACCCACACATCCACACTCATGTATAAAGCCATAAATGTGATGCCTCAATATATATGCAATGTAATAAACCATTGCACTACCAACGTCATGCTCCATATGTAATGAGTGTCATATGAGCAAATTTAACCACATATCATGTCCCATATGTAATGAATGTCATGGATCAATTTAACCATACATTTCAACATGTATCATGGATAATTATATCATATGCATATAATCTCCAAAAAAAAATTCATCATAATGTCAATATATTAATACACATATATCAACATTTCATACTTAACACAATCACAAGCATGCTATTTCATAATTAATCAAATAACACACTTTATTACAAAGGCACATATAAGCACATAACAGCCCACATAACAGCCCCAAAACAGCCCATAAAATAGCCCCAAAACAGTCCATATAACAGCCCCAAAACAACCCATATAACAGTCCATAAAATAGCCCCAAATTTCCTATAGACACCATAAGATGGAAATAAACCAAAGCAGAAGGGAACCCTACCTCAAATGAAGTGTGGAGACTTCAAAAACACCAACCAAACCTCAAGACCTTGATCTTCGGTGAAATTCCTTGTTTTTGGTGAGGTTGCGTAGCCCTCGTCAATGTGATCGACTTTAGTTCTTGGCTCGACGGATTTCGACCGATGGAACTCCGAGAATCGACGAAAGAAAATTTGTTTTCTCTCTTTTCTCTCCCTCTTTCTCCCCAACGTTGAAGGCTGATCTTCAGCAGAGATGTCTCCCAAAATATCTAATTTTAGTCCCTATTTATAATTTTCAAGGCTTGGCTCTTGTTGCGTCAAGTGTCCCCCCACTTGTTCGGGTCCGTTTTCGCCCCGAAACGATTAATTTCGTCCCGGTTTAAGTTCAAATTATTTTATAAGAACTTTATTTAAATTATTTTCTAACTTTCAAAATTTTCTTAAAAAATTCGTTTTTGGGGGTCACCGAACACCCGTCGCCTCGAAAAACGTGAAAAATCTGACTATCTCGGAATTCGACGAAATTTGCCTGGCTAATTAGATTTCGCGAGACGAATCCAAATGTGAGGTCTGTTTCTTCATCCGAGATCTAGAAAATTTCAGATTTGCAACCCGTACCATAGTGGCAATTTACCGTTTTACCCCTTTTTTGTAAAAAGTTCAAATTTACCTTTACATTCTTCCCCCCTAAAAAGAAATTTTCTCCCCGAAATTCACACACACATGCACATTCAACCACATGAGTATGCAACAGTCATATAATACTAGATGACTATAATAATGCACCTCCATCATCGAATAAGAAAGGATAACTGGTACGTATAGTGTCCTCACGCTCTCAGGTTGCCTCATCTACTCCTCAGTGCTGCCACAACACATTCACTAGCCTCACGGTCTTGCCTCACAAAACCTGATCCCGGCTATCCATGATACGCACCGGTCCCTCCTCGAAGGTACCATCCGCATCAACAATCAACTCACCCCAATCCACCACATGTGTTGGATCTGGAGAATACTTCCGGAGTATAGAGACATGGAATATCGCGTGAACACCCGATAGATTTGGCGGTAACGCCAACCGGTAAGCAACTGTACCTACCCTTTCAAGTACCTCGAAGGGCCCGATATACCTCGGCGACAGTTTTCCCCGCTTGCCGAACCTGACCACTCATCTCTTAGGCATCACCTTCAAGAAGACGTGATCTCCCACCTCAAACTTTAGAGGTCGCCGCAGTCTGTCGACGTAGCACTTCTGCTGGCTCTAAGCCGTGAGAAGACGCTTCCGTATCAGATCCACCTTCTCCGAGGAGTCTCTAACCAATTTCGGACCCGTAGAGGGTCTCTCTCCCACCTCCATCCAACAAACCGGAGATCGACAAGGCCTCCCATATAGTGCCTCCTAGGGTGCCATCTGTATGCTCGCCTGATAACTGTTGTTGTAGGCGAACTCCACTAAGGGTAAATGTTCTTCCCAGCTACCCTTGAGATCTAGGACGCATGCCCGTAGCATGTCCTCTAACGTCTGGATGGTCCTCTCCGACTGACCGTCCGTCTGGGGATGAAAAGTAGTGCTCATCATCAACTGTGTCTCTATGGCCCGCTGAAAACTTTCCAAAAAATGAGCCATAAACCTGGGATCCCGATCCAATACTACAGATACGGGCACCCCATGCAACCGGACAATCTCCCGTATATACAACCTGCAGAATTCCTCCAACGCGAAGGTCATCTGCACCGCCAAAAAGTGTGCCGACTTCGTAAGCCATAGCACGTCATTCCCTCGCGATGTTCGTGGCAAGTGGGTCACAAAATCCATCGTGACATGCTTCCACTTCCACTCAGCTACCTCTAAGGGCTGGAGTAACCCTACTGGTCTCTGGTGTTCAGCCTTCACTTGCTGACACGTGAGACATCGGCTAACAAAATCCCCAACGTGTTTCTTCATCCCTCTCCAATAATACTGGCGACGAAGATCTTGATACATCTTTGTGCCACCGGGGTGTACAACAAAACGCGAGCAATGGAACTCCCTAAGGATCTCCTCTCTCAACTCCGCAGACTGGGGAACCACAATCCTTCCCCTAAACCGAAGACTATCATCAGTATGAATGGTCCAGCCCTCGTCACTTGTACTCGACCGTACTCGGTCCTTAATGGACACTATCTCTAGGTCTTGCCCCTGGGACTCAATCACCCTATTCAGTAGGGAAGGCGTAGCCACAAAACTCCCCAAAGTGCCCTGAGCCCTGAGCCCTGACCCATGTAGCGTAGCCCGAACTGTCCCACAGTCTCGAGCATCTGCCACTCCCAGGAAGCCACACTAGCTAAGACTCCCCGTGACTTCCGGCTGAGTGCATCAGCCACCATATTTTCTTTACCGGGATGGTAGTGCAAAGTGAAATCGTAGTCCTCCAAGTACTCCATCCACCTACGTTGCCTCATGTTGAGGTCCCGCTGTGTAAAAATGTACTTCAGATTCTTATGGTCTGAAAACACCTCAAACTGCTCACCATATAAATAGTGGCGCCAAGCCTTCAAGGTAAAGACAATGCCCGCCAACTCCATGTCATGTGTGGGGTAATTCTGCTCGTGGTTCTTTAACTGCCGAGAATCATAAGCCAATACCCTCTCGGACTGCATCAAAATACATCCAAGTACGTCCTTAGAGGCATCACAATACACTGTGTACCTCTGTCCCCTTTCTGGGACTATCAGAATAGGAGCTGAAGTAAGCCTCCTCTTCAACTCCTGGAATGCTTTCTCGCTCAAATCATCCCACTGAAACTTGACCTCCTTCCGGGTCAATCTCGTTATAGGTGCAGCTAGTCGGGAGAAGTCCTCAATGAACATCCTGTAATACCCCGCCAATCCCAAGAAACTGCGTATCTCAAAAACTGACTTCGGTCTCTCCCAACTCATAACTGCCTCAACCTTCTCCGGGTCCACGGATACACCCGAAGCCGACACCACATGCCCCAAGAATTTCACCTCAGTTAGCCAGAATTCACACTTGCTGAACTTGGTGTACAACTGATGGTCCCTCAAGGTCTAGAGAACAATTCTCAAGTGACCCTCATGCTCCTTCTCAGACTTGGAGTAGATCAAAATGTCGTCAACAAAGACCACGACGAACTGATCCAGGTAGGGTTGGAATACTCTATGCATGAGATCCATGAATGCCGCGCGGGGCATTCGTCAATTCAAAAGGCATGACGATAAACTCGAAGTGCCC
This sequence comes from Ilex aquifolium, assembly GCA_951799425.1. Classification (NCBI taxonomy): domain Eukaryota; kingdom Viridiplantae; phylum Streptophyta; class Magnoliopsida; order Aquifoliales; family Aquifoliaceae; genus Ilex; species Ilex aquifolium. The sequence goes on from OX637400.1 coordinate 25,585,149, forward strand.
ATACCGCATCCTAAATGCCGTCTTAGGGATATCCGCTTCTCTAACCCTCCATTGATGGTTACCAGTGCGGAGATCTATTTGGGAGTAGACCCGCGCCCCTCTCAGATGATCAAACAAATCATCAATCATCGGTAAAGGGTACCTATTCTTGATAGTAACCTTATTTAACTGCCAGTAGTCTATGCATAGCCAAAGGGTCTTGTCCTTCTTCTTGGCAAACAACACCGAAGCGCCCCAAGGTGAAGTGCTCGGTCTAATAAAGCCACTGTCCAACAATTCCTGTAATTGGACCTTGAGTTCTTGCAACTCAGCAGGTGCCATCCTATGCGGAGTCATAGAAATGGGCGATGTACCGAGGTGCAACTCAATGGTGAAGTCGACATCCCTAGGTGGAGGTAATCCCGATAGTTCATCCGAAAAAACATCCTCATACTCACAAACCACCCGAGGTAGACCAAACTCCTATCTCGCCTCGTCCTCTAGGGTAAGGCTTACTAGCCAACCCATTAACTGCTTGTGCCATCTAGAGTCGTACACGGCTTGGGGTAAAGCATCGTGCTTATCCCCCTGAAACATGAAACAAACACCTTCCGGGGTGTAGGCAGTGACCCTCTTCCGATCACAATCAATGACGACTCGGAATGCCGTCAACCAATCCATACCAAGGATAACATCGAACTCTGACATGTCCATGACCCTAAGGTCCATGGTGAGTAGAATCCCTAAGATCTCTAGCTTACAACCCCGACATATCTAATCAACGCTTACCCTAGCTTCTAGGGGAGAACTCACATGCAATGGCTCTTCCAAGATTTCGACCTCTAAGCCCAAATCTTTCACACATGATGTAGCAATAAAAGAATGAGATGCACCAGAGTCAAATAACACCCTTGCCCATAAGCGAGAGAGTAGAAATGTACCCTGCATAATCGACTGATCCGCTGGCTCAGTCTGAGGTGTAATGGCGTAGACACGCCTCTGGGTCCCTGAAGTCCCGGCTTGTGAACCTTGCCCTCGACCTCTACCCATGCTCTAGCCCATCTGGCCTGATTGCGAAATTCCCGTACGTAACGTAGTAGGGCCCTGTGCGGCACTTTGTAACTGGTACTGGCTCTCTTGGCCTATGGTGGGGTAGGGAGGAATAAAATGAGTCTGTGAGTGTCTCACCGATGATTGGGACTGAGATGTCCCAAAGCTTTGGGATAATTGCCTCTGAGGACAATCCCGCTTCATATGCCCAGGCTGGTGGCAATGATAGCAAGTCCTTTGGCCTGCCTGGTAGGAAGGCCTCTGATTTCTCCCGCCTTGGGAGGATTTACCCTGGTCTTGGCCTTTATAGTTGCGACCCTGTGGAGTCGAAGTCCTTTGCTTCTTCCCCGAACTCGACGAAAAAGATTGGCCCTCCTTCTACTTGTCTTTAACACCCGCTTCCCGGATGTTTCGTGCGTCATCTGCCTCTCTCTCAATGGTCATAGATGCCTCAACCATTGAGTCCAAGTTTTGCAGGCAAAGGCCCACAATTTTACCCCGGATGGACAATTTCAAGCCATCTTCAAACTTCCTCACCTTGGCCATGTCTGTGGCCACATAGTCGTCGGCGAAATGGGCTAACTCCGTGAATTTAGCCACGTATTCAAGCACCGTCATAGTCCCTTGCCTCAAGTCCAGGAACTCCCGAGCCTTATTTTTCGGACAGAAGCCGAAAAATATTTTCCCATGAAGAGCTCTCGAAACTCTCCCCATGTCGTTGCCTCCAAGTTCTTTGAGGCCTTGACCCAATCCCACCACAACTGGGATTCCCCCTCTAGCTGAAATGTAGCCAGCATTATCTTAGTGGCATCGGAGGTTATCTCCATAGCCCCTAAGATCTTGTCTACTTGTCGGAACCAATGGCCAGCCACCATCGAATCCGCCCCTCCCATGAAGATCGGAGGCTGGTGTGCCTTGAACTTCTGGAGATGACTTGAGCCTCCTTGGCCCACATTTGTACTAGCCTGTGCAATGGTGGCAGCTGCAACACTAGCTTGTGCAATGGTAGCAGCCGCAGTACCAATAGCCTCTATAAAGGCTTGTTGGTCACAGACCGGTGGTGGTTGGTTGTTGTTCCGCCCACCTCCTCGGCGTCCTCTTCCCCGATTAGCCATCTACACACAGGTAAGATAGCAATAGAGCCTCACATAGTGTCCCAAGATAGGAATCAGAATTGAAATGTTGAGAATTCTCTCATTGTCTCACTAGTAATGCGTATGCCACTTACTAGTAGACATTTACACCCTGAACCAACCCGTTCATCCTTTTCCGAAACCCAAGGTTATGTTTTTTTTTTTACCCTAGTGTTTATCTTTCCATATACATTTCACCATACATATAATCCACATAACACATAGCACATAACATGCAGCATATTAAAGCACATAACATGAAATGCACAATGAATGCAATGGTCTAGACCCATGCCCATCAAGCCCTAGGTAAATCGTATACCTAGGCTCTGATACTAAGCTGTGACGCCCCAAAATCAGGGGGTCCGTTGATTACCCATCAACCCGCGGAATACCCATGGACACCGAGTAACTCAATATCGCGTCGTTATGCCCCATTTACTGGGGTCCATAATTGAACAAAAATTCGGGCAAAGTCTCATTTGTACGGGGAGTTCTATCCAAAAACACAACATGTGCATCATACAATCACAAAACCCATCTGAGGTCCAATATTCAACATTGACCACACCGGATCCATTTATAAGTAAACATTGACCACGCCGGGTCCATTTATCCATACTCATATAAAAACGTGTAAGGTTATATTAAAAATAGTCCAAAAATATGGAGTTTTGAGAAAACCTACCCAAACTCATCAAACTCATACATCATGAAATTTACATTCAAAACAATCCATGTGAGTCCCATTACGACTATTTTCAAATATTTACAAGCTCAAAATCATAATTTTCACAATGATTTTACAAGAACTCAAAATAAAGCCACATCTCGGCTTTTCTTCCTCCTTAAGTGCTCGAGTGAGTGCCGTCCATTGGCGTATAACCCGCACCTAAAATATTTTCTCGTATAGGGTGAGCAACGCTCAATAGAGTATCTCCTACAGAGGCTACTCCCCACCTTAGATGCATATGAAATGTCACATGCAACAATCAATCATTCAAAACATTCCAATCAAGAATATACATTCAATGATAGGAATCATATACCATGCCATGAAATGAGACGAGACTCACTCAGGCAACTTCAACCCGAGTCCTCACCGACTCCCACAACACAATGCAATGCACATGTGTAATGAATCTGTCAATTGAAGAAAATACATTCAATGATTGTTTGAAATTAAAGTTCTGTACTTATGAAATCAAATCATTGTGGATGTTACCCATTGAATGAGTGTTTTATAAACAAAATCTTGTGTCTTTGTTAGGCAAGGGATTTTGGTATCACAACCGCCGGTTTCGTACACCATCACACTTTTTTGGAATTTCACCTCAGGGGAGTGTGTGAACCAAGTAGCTGGGTTTTGCACCCGAGGGAGAGTCTAGCCCTTCTTGCTATACCCGACACGATTTTTTCACGCATGCAACCGTGCGACTCAGTCGGATCTTCAACCCAACTTTTCCGAGCCCACCATCAACCACCAAGTATAGTGTTTGATTAAACCATGCACCCACACACCCACACTCATGTATAAAGTCATGAATGTGATGCCTCCATACATATGCAATGTAATGAGTCATTGCACTACCAACGTCATGCTCCACATGTAATGAGTGTCATATGAGCAAATTTAACCACATATCATGTCTCATATGTAATGAATGCCATGGATCAATTTAACCATACATTTCAACATGCATCAAGGACAATTATATCATATGCATATAATCTCCAAAAAAAAAATTCATCACAATGTCAATATATTAATACACATATATCAACATTTCATACTTAACACAATCACAAGCATGTTATTTCATAATTATGCCAATAACACATTTTATTACAAAGGCACATAACAACCCACATAACAGCTCAAAAATAGCCCACTTAGCAGCCCCAAAACAGCCCACATAACAGCCCAAAAATAGCCCATATAACCGCCCATAAAACAGCCCCAAAAAAGTCCATATAACAGCCCCAAAACAACCCTAAAACAGTCCATATAACAACCCCCAAATAGCCCATATAACAGCCCCAAAACAGTCCATATAACAGTCCCAAAACAGCCCATGTAACAGTCCATAAAACAGCCCATATAACAGCCTCAAATTTCCTATGGACACCATAAGATGGAAATAAACCAAAGTAGGAGGGAACCCTACCTCAAATGAAGTGTGGAGACTTCAAAAACACCAACCAAACATCAAGACCTTAATTTTTCAAAAATCTCCCCTTTAGATCTTCTGTTAAATTCCTTGTTTTTTGTGCGGTTGCATAGCCCTCGTCGATGTGATCGACTTTAGTTCTTGGCTCGACGGATTTCGACAGACGGAACTCCGAGAATCGACGAAAGAAAATTTGTTTTCTCTTTTTTCTCTCCCTCTTTCTCCCCAACGTTGAAGGCTGATCTTCAACAGAGATATCTCCCAAAATATCTAATTTTTGTCCCTATTTATAATTTTCAAGGCTTGGCTCTCGTTGCGCCAAGTGTCTCCCACTTGTTCGGATCCGTTTTTGCCTCGAAACGATTAATTTCGTCCCGGTTTAAGTTCAAATTATTTTATATGTACTTTATTTAAATTATTTTCCAACTTTCAAAATTTTCTTAAAAATTTCGTTTTTGGGGGTCACCGGACACCCGTCGCCTCGAAAAATGTGAAAAATCTGACTATCTCGGAATCCCACGAAATTTGCCTGGTTAACTAGATTTCGTGAGATGAATCCAACGGTGAGGTCCGTTTCATCATCCGAGATCTAGAAAATTTCAGGTTTGCAACCCGTACCGTAGTGACAATTTACCGTTTTACCCCTTTTTGTAAAAAGTTCAAATTTACCCGGGTTTTACAGTTAAAAGTAACTAAGGGTTCATCTTAGGTGATTTGGTCATTACATTGTCCTAAGCATGAAGATGCATACGGAGGTTGAATGGTATTGCTTTGACGCTTGACCTCCTCCCTTTGATGAAGCTTTTGGATATTGAACGTTATAGCATCATGACTATGAAATATGTAGAGATTTACAATGGACTTCACGAAATTAGCCAATTACAATATGATCTAACAATTTTACAATTTTTTTTTATTCTCAGTGGTTTTTGAGTGGTAATCTTTAATTTCCTACTCTTGTATTTTGTAACAAAATTGCCAAAAAGGGAGATTGTTAGGATTATGTTTGTAATTTTTTAATTTTGCGATGTGTTATGTAATCTAAATGCAATTTTATGGTCATCAAACTTCAAAAATAAAGATTCGTAAGCGACTAGAAAGGTAAGCAGATCAAGCCACAATTCTATATCGAGATCCCTCTGATGCACTTTCAAGCTTAGGACAAAGGTCATCACCGTAAAGACCTAAGAACCCTTGGCTTATTTTATTAGAGTTAGTGTGATTAGGGTTATAAATGGAATTGGGAATTTATATGGAAATAACTCCTAGGGATTTTTATTGAAAAATATTTTCTAAACCTTAAATGTGTGTTGAAATGATAGATTGAGTTATTTATCAGACCCCACTTGAGCAACAACCTTTAATTCTCAAAGGAACAAGTTTTTTCTTGGTTTGTTGCTTTAAAACCAGTAGGGATCACCCTCTGCTCATTTGCCTTTGATTAGAGCAGTCTCAAAAAACATAGGGATAAAATTGGGAAAGATAGCAAATAGAAAAGCCTATTGGATAACATTTTTGTCGTTGTTACAGCCATGAGAGTTGGGTAGAGGAGACCACCCTCCGAGTCACTATTATGTTGCTCGAGCGATCCCTAGTCTGTCATTTGGGTTTAAATCTTGTTTTCATTCCAGTGCCAACCGCCCTCCCAATGATCAAGTGGTCATTTTTGGTTTATTTGATCCCTAAGATAAACCCTATAATGAGCCTATAAATTAAGGGAGCATTCCTAAGCTAGGGTTATCTCTATTGTGAGCAAAATTCAGCCTCTTGTACTTTAGGAGATTCTTGAACAACCCTAGATCCCTAGAGACTAAGAAAAATCCATCTTGAGATCAAGATAGGTTGTTGTTGTTGATCTCTCCTCCGAAGAAGGAAAGAATGGATGAGCGTAGATCAGGGTGGGCCTAGATCAGAAGGAATTAGTTGCTAAAGTTGTCTGTCACAAGAGGCCTCCCTTTCTCAATTAGAATAGATTGAGTCAAGAAATGAATGCCGAGTCTATAATCCAACTTTACACATTGGAGATGGCGATCTTTTTTGGAGATCAACCAAAAACCATTGAAGAGGTGTGCATTCAGGCGGAGAAGATTGCTTGAGGCCTAAACAATCCATTATTTACATTAAAGGACTTTAAGTGGAGAGATCTACTAAAGGAAAGGAGTATCTAACCATGGTATTGCTTGGGTATAAGACTCGAGCACTTTGTAGATTGACTTTGGGATAGTGTATTAGGCTTTGGTGAACCCCGAGTGGTTCTTTGCGATATTTCCCGGTTGAGTTTCCGCATCTTTATTGCTTTATCTGCTTAATTGATGCACGCACCCGCACTATGGATTGATGATTTGATTGTTTAGCTTTCAATACGTTTATAGTGGTTTTTGTGGTTGTTGTTGTCTTGGTTGGGATTATCGTGTGAGATTGAGTGCTAATCTATAATTGACAAATTCATTACATCAATCTACATGGTTTTTGGGTTGTTCATTGTCAAAATGGGTTCTCATGCTTAATCGCACAGTTAATTGAGAAAAGGTAATTTTGTTAGATATAGGTTAAAATTGGTATCTGTCCAAGCTTAAAATTGGAATATCCTATTCATGCATCCCCCTCTCTAGGTATTGTCTTAATCCCACGTGTTTCATCGTGAGGGACGATCTATTCCGCACTCGATATAATATCTTAATAGGTTAATCCAATCTTAATATTAAACAAACACCAATTTTAAACCTAACCCACAACAATTATCACAAAAACGTCATGTGAATTGATGTATAGATTCAATTTAATTATTAACACTCAAATATGAAAAGATGTAAATCTCATCCAGAGCCATAATTACCAAAACCACTTTTTAATGAATTAAAAAATAAACAATCAAACCATCAAACACAGCCATGAATTATGCTTGAATAGGAAGCTAATTGTGCAAAATTGATTATGTTTTGGATTTTATCTCTCTTTCGTAGTGTTTCCCAATTTTTGCAGGAAAAATAGTTGATTTCAATACTTGAGTGGGCGAATGCGTGAAGGAGAAAAGATTCAGAAAAATTAGGAGCAAAAATAGACAAAAAGAGTCATGCATCCGGACGGTTGAGAATACGCGTCCGGACGTAACTTCCAATAGCTGCGAAAAGGAGGGGAACTAGTGCATCGAGATGGTCCAGTATGCGTATTCAAAGATGATCAGCAGAAAGACCAAGAAAAATTGGTGTGTCCAAACGGTCCAAACACCTATCTGGACACGATGGGAAAATTGGCTAAGAACGGGTCCTTGACTCTGTTTAGGTCTTCTTTGGTTTCCTAATCCCTATACAATCCCTTATAAACCCTAATTGGGATCATTCTACCTTCAACTCCTCTTTCTTAGCTTTTTGCCTCGTCGACTCTAGACATGGTGAATGCTTGTGATCTATAATTAAATATTAATTTTTTGTCCAAATAATTTATTTGTTATACCCTTGGATATGTTTTCAATATTATCTTCGATATATTCCGATTAAGATCACTATGCAGTTGATTCTTAATTGAGTTCGAAAATTGGATCATAAATAATTACTCTGTGGAGTGCTTGTCTTCTGAAGTGGGTAAAATAATATGGGTTCCCAAACGTAGGAATATAAATCGAATAGCAACTCAGTCGATTACCGATGTCGTATCCTCAAGGAAAATGGTTGCAACTCAAGGAATGATGAATAAAAAAAAATAAAATCCCTAAATTTTGTAAGTGTTTTAAATAAAATCCTTAAAAAACTAATGTGGATTTAAATTAATTGAGTTAACTGGTGAAAGAATTACAGTCGCATTGATTGCAATGATTCAAAGAATTATCCGTGCCAAATTTAATTGTCTACATATAAGTAAAGAGATGATATACATATCAACCATGTTTCCAAAATCAATTTTCAATCAATAAAATAACTTAAACATAATAAACCCTAGTTAGGTCAAATTCTCCATTTACGGATGAGAATCCCTCAGCCAATTGTACCAAAAATTAACTACTCACTCATTTCAGAAGTAAAATTAAAAACAATTATTAAATTGAAATAATAAAGTACCTTGAATTGAAATTGCAACTATAAATGATTAAAATAAATAAAACCAAAGAACTTCTTCTTGCATAAATTAAAAGACTAGAAAGAAATAATACTTTGGAAATTTAAAGAACAAGAACTGAGAACATGTAAAACTAGAAGAACGGTAGAAGAGAAGTAAAACAATCGATCAATTGATGATGATGATATCTTCTCCCTTGCTTAGTCTTGGTATTTATAGGAGACATTGGCTGACTTTTCCCTTTTATTTTTTTACCAGTAGACTGCTTAGAAAGGCCCTAGCCGATGCTTTCCAAAAAGAGTTCTTACTGAATTAAAATACTAATGAACTGGTAGGAAGCAAGTCCCGACCTATTGGTAGCAAATTCACTATTTTCCACGAACTGGTAGCTCTTCGTAGCTATTGGTACAATTGGTCTCTATTTTGAACCTACCGTGATGTGAGCAAAACCCGCCAAAATAACGAGTTCCGACAACGAAAAGGAACCCATGATCTTTCTAGATCAGAATTGAATGAAAGACCTCAACCCGTTGCTTACGACAAACAAGAACTTTGGTATATATGACCTCAACCCACTGTTTGTTGTGAAACAAGAACCTCGGTATAACAGAGACGCCACAAACGGTGGTGGAAATTCCGTTTGATAAGTCACTGGTGAATGCCACGGAAAATCCCGATAAGGTCGAATAGTTCTTCAAAGAACCATAGAGAAAACACTCCAATTTTGCTGAATAATGATCTAATTTTTTTCATTGATTGAACGCCTATTTATAGGCTGGCCATTACAAGAAAAAATTCCTAAAATCCTAATCTACTAAGGAAACAAATCCTAGTAGGAGTTTATATTTTGACAATCCAAAAATATGACTTGTTCCAGAAATTTTAGAAATTACAAAAATACCCCTAACTCTAAAAAATATTAAAAGGACATATAAAATACTAATACTAGCAAATTGACTTAAAATAATAATCAAAATACAATAATGCAAGGTTCCATATGGATCTTTGTCTTGATGGAAAGCCAATTCCATTATCTTTCACATCTTCGAATTTGTGTTTCCTTGAGCATCTTATGGATTGCATCATACCGGTAGAAAAGTTGTTGTGTTACTTCTACCGATAGGAATCCACTACTACTAGTAAAACCACAATCTGCTGCCTGATGGACCTCCTACTGGTAGAACCTCACTTTTTTTGAATTTATAGTGTAATACCCTTGGTTCAACCGTGGCTAACCTAGCTATTTCCCAAAGTCTTCCAAATATAAAATCCATGTAAAACCTTTGTACATCAATCCACCTATAGACACATAAATTTTCAACAAAACACAAAACTAAACTAAAATAAGATAAATATGAATAAAACAAAAATAAAAATTATAACATCACCCTTATAGATTCCAAAGCATATACAAACAATCAACATCATAAACTGAAATGTACATACTATAAGAACTAAAGGCACACATTGAAATCAAAAAGACAAAATATATAGATGTGTTTTGCTTTTGGGTACAAAAATCAAAATGTAATAGCCCTCCTAACTCCTAAGGTTCTTCTACTTAGGCTATCGCTGCCCAAAAAGACAACCTAAATTACTAAAACCTCAATACTACCTAAAACCAGAAAAATCAAAAGAAAATCAAACGAAAATCTAAAGATTAGGATCCCATAGTCACTGTCACTCTGAATCAGAAGAAACATGATCCTCATCCTCATCCCCTTAAGTATACTCCCCACTACCACTCTCCTCAGCAACACTATGCTGGAGCCACCCCTAGAGGTACCTCTCCTGGTATCAACTCCTTAAATATCCTCCTCACAACTCTAAAGTAGTCATCCACCTTCTGCTCCAACATACTTTGTGAATGCTTCACCACCCTCATATCACTCTCAAAACCTCATAGCCTTTCATGTAACTTACTCTCTAATGGACTGTAGCACATGAGGTATGAGTAGTCTCAATAGTTGTAGTAGCAGCAGTAGGAGGCTTTGTAACACCCCGCATTTTCTTTTATATATGCATATAGATATATAGATATAGCAAATAATGGTTGTAAAGATGTGGATAGGGGTATTGAAGTGTGTTTGAACTTTGTAAAATTGAAAAGTAAAGATTTAAAATGTTAATGAAAATCATAGTTGAAATTTAGTTTTAGTGAGTGAAAATATAAAATGTTAGGTCCTATAACTTGTATTAGATAGGTTTGGTGTTTAAATATGTGTTGGAGAGGTTTGTGATGGATTTGGTTAGTTTTGGAATGGATTGGAAATGGAAAACAAAATAAATAGGCAAAACTGGGTAAATGGTACCGGTACTGGGTACCGGTACTGTGTACCGGTACCTCGATTCCAGAAGGTTTCTGGTACCGGTACTGGGTACCGGTACTGAATGGTACCGGTACTGAGTACCGGTACTACCGAAACCAGACTGTTTATTTTAAAGTCGCGAATTTCGGTCTCTCTCTCTCTCCCTATAAATACGTAAGGCCGACTATTTGAGCCCCATTTCAGCCTTCCAAACCCTAGGCACCTTTAGAGAGAAGAACATCAAATATAAGGAGAGATACACCATTTTAGAAGATTAAAACCCTAGATTTCTAAGATTTCACTTCTCTACTCATTCTCTTTTCTTCCATTCTTCACCCACTCTCACCCAAATCTTTTGAAAACCCTAGGGAGAGGAGATTAAAAGGAAAAGAAAGGAAAGCAAGAAGGTCTTGAAGCTTGGGTATTTGGCTAAAACTCTTGAGCATTGAGGTAAGGGTTTTCTTCCATTCTTTTACATTGAGGCTAGGTTTATTTATATGTATCTCTTAACTCTAAATGTTATATGTATGCTATCCAATCCTTAATTCTTGCTATTCTTGCAATTAATGCCATGTGGAAAATCATGTGATTGTTGGGTAACCCTAAATCTCCTTGCTTGCTACCAAACCCTAGTCTTCAAGGGAAATGTGTTTTTCTCTTGACTTCTCCTTTGTTATTGATTTCAATTCATGATTGTTCCATTATTTTGAATTCTAAGCTTGATATTCAATACTTGATATTCTTCATTCTTGGTTCCAAGACTTGAGTGTTCTTTTGGTCTTGATTTCTAAGCTTCATAATTATTTGTTCTTGATTTCACACCTTGGTGGTCGTTTGTTATTTATTTTCATACATGATTGTTCCGTTAAATCTTAATTTCTCCTTTGTTCATGATTTTCAAGCTTGGTGCGCCTTTATTCCTTGTACTCCAAGCTTAATATTCCGTTATAATGATTCCAAAGTTTGATTACTCATATGTTTTGATTTCAAAACTTTAGTGGTTTGTGTCGAACAATAAAATGATATTTTTGATGATCTCATGTACTTTTGCTTAAATTGTTTTATTGGAATGTTACATGTGAAATTGGGGATTTGTGGAGTTAATTGTTAATTGAGGAAATTGTGGATATCGTATATCTTGTTTGGTTGTTTGGAGGAACAAGGGTGAGAGGTTCCTTGTAAGGATGCTCATTCCTTCTCAGGAGGTTCCTTGTAAGGATGCTTGAGAAATAAGGCTTTGAGGGTGAATTGGGGACTTGTGTAATTGTTGGTTATGTGAGATATTTATTGGTATTTTATTTCTTACGAGGTTGTACGATACGAACATGGATTACTATTGACCGGGTATCATGTAGTGGGTATACGTCTTTATATGCCACGCGGGTATGAACTTTTCCTACCACATGGAGTGGGTAGACGCCTTTGTACGCCGTGTGGGTATAAACTTTTCATATCACTAATGATCACGGGTTAGTAACGTGGGTTGTGTCGGACATACAGTGTGGGTTATCGTGCATTGTACCAGAAATGGTTTCGACAAGAGTTTCCGGAAGTATGAGATTCCGCGAGAACTTGTTGGAAACGGTTTATGGTAGAATGGATTATCTATTGTATATTGGTTATTGTTCACTCTACCATAGAAGGTTTCTACAAGAGTCTTGGGAAGTATGGGATTCTGCGAGAACTTGTGGAAACAGTGTATGGTGGATTGGATTATATTTGGATATGGTTTGTTAATTGTATAGTGGTCCCACTTATGCATTCAATTACTGTGGTTCCTTAAACTTGAGATCTATTAAATGTCATGGTTTTACTTCAAAAGTTATATATGATATTTGTGAAATGAGACCGACTTGTTTTACATGTTTTCTAAACCTTGTTTGAGTTTGGGAGAATTTTCCTACAGAGCTTAGTGCTCACCCCCTACAAACCAACACATTTTTCAGGTGATGCTGTAAAAGAGGATCAGTTAGAAGACGAGGAGGGGAATCCGGAGGGGGATATCTCGACGGTCCTACTTTGTATTAGATTGAAGGGTTATTTTGGAATCATGTAAAATATAATCTTTTGTTATTCCGCTGCTAAGTGACGTTTAATTCTTTTGGGATGTAATTGCCATGATTTGGCTTATTCTTTTGGGATAATGCTATGGAAATGATCTATGATGAATGAAATTTCTTTATTTATGGAAATTATATTAGTGCTCTCATGATATGAATGTTTTAGAATGTAATGTCGTCCAGGGTGTGTTTTGGGGTGTTACAAAGTTGGTATCAGAGCTTAGGCTTTAGGTCTTACATGGGAGCTGTAGTTATGGATTACCACTAGAGCCTTAGGACTAAGTGGAATAAAAGGGTTTGAGTTAGATTTCACACTCGTCTTGGGTTATAGACTAAAGTGATACCTAGGATGTCTTGCACCTCGAGGAACTAAATTGTGAATTGATGTTCAGGATGGAGAGTGGACGTGGACGTGGACGAGGACGTGGTGGCCAAGCAAATCCACCACCACCATCACCTCCCGATACCATGGATGTCATTTATCAATGCATAAGGGAGCTAAGTACTCTGGTACAACACCAGAATAGAATCCACAACTAACAACAACAGAACTTAGTAAGGGGAGGCCCGATCAGGACTGGTGCTAGCAGCAGTGGAGTGGCACCAAGGGCAACTCCGTACTGCCGACCTGACCAAGCTTCAGGGCCACGAAATCCAGTAGTTCAAGGAGTTAGGGCTACTCGAAATCGAACAGCCACTGACCCACGTCGCTGTTTCGCATGTGGCGGTTTCGGGCACTTCAAACATAGATGCCCATCATTTCCTAAAAAGACCAAACAAGCCGTAGGACAAGTAAATGCAAACACGCCACCACCACAGAAGCCACCACCGCAGAACCTGTTAGAAGATATAGCCCCCGACAATATTGATCAAGAGAGAATCCCTATTCTGACCCAACCGCGGGAAGATGTTTCCCATACAGTTGTGGAAGGTATCGTTTTTCTCTAAAATTCTTGGGCATGCATTTTCTTTGAAGTTTAATGTTACTCATTCCTTCCCACACCCCACCTATGCAAATAACTTGGGATTAGACTTTGGGAATTTAGAACATGTCTGGAGTATAGACATGCCCTCGGGAGAACGGTTGGATACTAAGAGGATGTGTATAGGTGGTGTGCTTCAAATTGGGGAGCGAGCATTGATGGTAGATATGGTTGTATTAGACATGAATGGGTACGCTAGTTTGTATCATGTGGTTTAGACTAGTCTAAGAAATGGATGATAATTTGGCTTCTGGTTTGTAAATGAGATTAGGCATGGATCTTGATTGCGGGTCATATTATTTATATTGGAGATGGGTATGAGATAGGATGTGTGACAAAGACACTCAAACTTGAGTTGGACAAGTATAAAGGAACCAAACAGTCCGGCAAACTACCTCGTACCAATTTGTTCATAACTCTTCATTGGAAAGTCCAAATTGTGCACCGTTATTTTTGTTAGAACTCTAAATCGTATATCTTTCCAACTATATAGGTCACGCATGCTCAAAATACTTGATTCAAATCAGTTTATTCTACGAAGTTGGTCCAAAAATCTGCACTGTGGTGTTCTTTGGACAATAAAGTGTTGTACTTTCTTCTTAGATTCTGAAGGACCTATCCTTAAGTGAACTTCCACATTATTTAGGCTTTGATTGAGAGACACCCCCATATTGATTGAAGTGCTTTTGATGGATAACAATATAAAAGGTGAGTATGATTTGGTGCTTGTCAACTTTGAGTATTCTCTTCCACTAATAGTATTGCTCATATTTTAGAAGTCAAGGGATATGATAACTCAATTGGGATGTGTGGAGATAAGGTTAACTTAGAGGTCCTCTAAGATGAATTAAGTTCCTAATGATAAGGGTATGGAAGGTTATGTGTGTTACTTAAAAGGCATAGAAATTAAGGAATGAATGTAGTTTTGGTTCTATAATAGAAACCCTGGGAGGGTAATGGTGAGTGTGATGTATGAGATTGAATAATTCTTAAAGATGACCAATTGATGGAATATGGAAAAGTTACCTCGAAAGAGAGCCTATTTTGGATTAACAATAAGAAATTGTGATTATGGTTCTTAAATGGATCGGAGTTTGTTTTCATAATCGCAAACTTGAGGTTACCCATATTGTTTTGAAAATATTATAGAGAGTTGATTAAATTTACTTTGAAGTATAAATGATTTAGAAGAGTCATACCTAAGATGCTTATGGAGGATGTTACACTTAAGTAATCTTAATTCGTTGTGGGCATAGTTGACTACATTTAGAGTACCTAAGGCATTAACCATCAAGAACCTCTCAGTTAAGTGTGGAATCAATAGTTGACTTGTATTCACAAACTTTATTGGAACTCTATTAAGCTTGACGAAGTTGCAGTAATTACCTTTGACCCTTGATATTGTAGGATTAAAGATTATAGATGTTAAAAGCTTGATGTTGTATATAGTAGACAATTATGAAAAGAGGATGATATCCCAAATTAGAGGTGAACCTCTATTGTTCTAGGAAACCTTTTAATGTCATTGAATTTGTCTTGGGGGAATAGGACATTCTTTTTCTTGTCTCTTTTAGTACCTTGTTAAGATCGGAATGATTAGTTATACTTGAGGAATGTTAGTATGAGTATAGAAGATTCGAACTTATGGTTGATGTTGATAATGGTAAAGAAGTAAATTGAAGAATCAAGGATGATACCTATGAAGATTTGCTTTGACATGGGATGAATCATCGAGAGTCTTATTTTAGTTTAGAGTATTTTAGTTTTGGGATCCTTGACAGTCTATCCTCACATTTTGATATGTTACAAGAGGTATATTGTAATGAATGGTATTAGAAGGATTAGAAAGTATAGATATCATTAAAAGAGTTGTGATGTGAATGAAAGCCACTAAGAATTGATTTGATGGTTATTAGTTCTAGCTCAAGATTGTAGATCGAGAGCAAATATCTTGGGGATATAACTTGATCCTTAGCTTAAGTAATATAACTGGATAATTACCAAAAATTCCCTTTTGAATGGATTTGATGGATCGTTAGTGTACACATTTTGGAAGCTATAATTGGAAAACAAGTGCGGTTAGGTTTCACTTGTATACTTTGGTGGAATCTAAGATACTCTCTCAGAACTTTCAAATCTATGCGAAGTTCTTATCTTGTAGCATATTTTGACTTGTGAATCGGTGGATTACAATTTATATCAGAGTGCGCAGCGAGCTATTGGATTAATGACTATAATGGTGACGGTAAGGAGTATTATGAGAAAGTACATATTGATGTGAAATCTAAGAGTTGATCTTAGAACATTGACTTGTGTGGAGTGTATAGTTAGGAATTGAAATTATGGCAGATGTCAAGATTGCGAATTCCTCTTGGGTTGTGAGAAACGAAATCTCGAAGAACGTTGTATCTATTTTTAGGAATTGAGATAAATGCTACCGTGATGCCATTAACAAATTTTGTGTTACACCATGATGTTAGTATAGGAAGGATGACTAATCCTAATGGTGGAATTGCATTTAAGTTAGTTTGATATGCTTATGAAGAAGATACAGGTAAGAAGCAAAAATGAGGTTGATGGAATTGATTTGTGAAATTCAAAAGGGAAGTGATAATTGATGAGTACACAATGAAGTATTAGGATCTAGTAGTTCGGCATGAAAATAAATTAGTTAGAACAATCGTATACAATTATTAAGAATAGAGGTGATAAATGAATTCTAGTGAAGGAATGTATTTTGATTTTAGTCTCTCAAATTATCGAGAATTTGAGAGATTAACTCGATGACTAAGTTTCGAGGACGAAACTTTCTTTAAGGGGGGTGGATTGTAACACCCCGCATTTTCTTTTATATATGCATATAGATATATAGATATTGCAAATAATGGTTGTAAAGATGTGGATAGGGGTATTGAAGTGTGTTTGAACTATGTCAAATTGAAAAGTAAAGATTTAAAATGTTAATGAAAATCATAGTTGAAATTTAGTTTTAGTGAGTGAAAATATAAAATGTTAGGTCCTATAACTTGTATTAGATAGGTTTGATGTATAAATATGTGTTGGAGAGGTTTGTGATAGATTTGGTTAGTTTTGGAATGGATTGGAAATGGAAAACAAAATAAATAGGCAAAACTGGGTAAATGGTACCGGTACTGTGTACCGGTACCCCGATTCCAGAAGGTTTCTGGTACCGGTACTAAGTACCGGTACTACCGAAACCAGACTGTTTATTTTAAAGTCGCGAATTTCGGTCTCTCTCTCTCTCCCTATAAATACTTAAGGCCGACTATTTGAGCCCCATTTCAGCCTTCCAAACCCTAGGCACCTTTAGAGAGAAAGAGAGGGAGAGAAGAACATCAAAGATAAGGAGAGATACACCATTTTAGAAGATTAAAACCCTAGATTTCTAAGATTTCACTTCTCTACTCATTCTCTTTTCTTCCATTCTTCACCCACTCTCACCCAAATCTTTTGAAAACCCTAGGGAGAGGAGATTAAAAGGAAAAGAAAGGAAAGCAAGAAGGTCTTGAAGCTTGGGTATTTGGCTAAAACTCTTGAGCATTGAGGTAGGGGTTTTCTTCCATTCTTTTACATTGAGGCTAGGTTTATTTATATGTATCTCTTAACTCTAAATGTTATATGTATGCTATCCAATCCTTAATTCTTGCTATTCTTGCAATTAATGCCATGTGGAAAATCATGTGATTGTTGGGTAACCCTAAATCTCCTTGCTTGCTACCAAACCCTAGTCTTCAAGGGAAATGTGTTTTTCTCTTGACTTCTCCTTTGTTATTGATTTCAATTCATGATTGTTCCATTATTTTGAATTCTAAGCTTGATATTCAATACTTGATATTCTTCATTCTTGGTTCCAAGACTTGAGTGTTCTTTTGGTCTTGATTTCTAAGCTTCATAATTATTTGTTCTTGATTTCACACCTTGGTGGTCGTTTGTTATTTATTTCCGTACATGATTGTTCCGTTAAATCTTAATTTCTCCTTTGTTCATGATTTTCAAGCTTGGTGCGCCTTTATTCCTTGTACTCCAAGCTTAATATTCCGTTATAATGATTCCAAAGTTTGATTACTCATATGTTTTGATTTCAAAACTTTAGTGGTTTGTGTCGAACAATAAAATGATATTTTTGATGATCTCATGTACTTTTGCTTAAATTGTTTTATTGGAATGTTACATGTGAAATTGGGGATTTGTGGAGTTAATTGTTAATTGAGGAAATTGTGGATATCGTATGTCTTGTTTGGTTGTTTGGAGGAACAAGGGTGAGAGGTTCCTTGTAAGGATGCTCATTCCTTCTCAGGAGGTTCCTTGTAAGGATGCTTGAGAAATAAGGCTTTGAGGGTGAATTGGGGACTTGTGTAATTGTTGGTTATGTGAGATATTTATTGGTATTTTATTTCTTACGTGGTTGTACGATACGAACATGGATTACTATTGACCGGGTATCATGTAGTGGGTATACGTCTTTATATGCCACGCGGGTATGAACTTTTCCTACCACATGGAGTGGGTAGACGCCTTTGTACGCCGTGTGGGTATAAACTTTTCATATCACTAATGATCACGGGTTAGTAACGTGGGTTGTGTCGGACATACAGTGTGGGTTATCGTGCATTGTACCAGAAATGGTTTCGACAAGAGTTTCCGGAAGTATGGGACTCCGCGAGAACTTGTTGGAAACGGTTTATGGTAGAATGGATTATCTATTGTATATTGGTTATTGTTCACTCTATCATAGAAGGTTTCTACAAGAGTCTTGGGAAGTATGGGATTCTGCGAGAACTTGTGAAAACAGTGTATGGTGGATTGGATTATATTTGGATATGGTTTGTTAATTGTATAGTGGTCCCACTTATGCATTCAATTACTGTGGTTCCTTAAACTTGAGATCTATTAAATGTCATGGTTTTACTTCAAAAGTTATATATGATATTTGTGAAATGAGACCGACTTGTTTTACATGTTTTCTAAATCTTGTTTGAGTTTGGGAGAATTTTCCTACAGAGCTTAGTGCTCACCCCCTACAAACCAACACATTTTTCAGGTGATGCTGTAAAAGAGGATCAGTTAGAAGACGAGTAGGGGAATCCGGAGGGGGATATCTCGACGGTCCTTCTTTGTATTAGATTGAAGGGTTATTTTGGAATCATGTAAAATATAATCTTTTGTTATTCCGCTGCTAAGTGACGTTTAATTCTTTTGGGATGTAATTGCCATGATTTGGCTTATTCTTTTGGGATAATGCTATGGAAATGATCTATGATGAATGAAATTTCTTTATTTATGGAAATTATATTAGTGCTCTCATGATATGAATGTTTTAGAATGTAATGCCGTCCAGGGTGTGTTTTGGGGTGTTACAAAGTTGGTATCAGAGCTTAGGCTTTAGGTCTTACATGGGAGCTGTGGGTTATGGATTACCACTAGAGCCTTAGGACTAAGTGGAATAAAAGGGTTTGAGTTAGATTTCACACTCGTCTTGGGTTATAGACTAAAGTGATACCTAGGATGTCTTGCACCTCGAGGAACTAAATTGTGAATTGATGTGCAGGATGGAGAGTGGACGTGGACGTGGACGAGGATACTTAGAGTTGATAAGACACCAACTCGTAATCAAATTTTATATCGTTATCCATCAAAATAATTCAATTAACATGGGGGTGTCTCTAAATCAAAGCCTAAATAGAGAGGAAGCTTGTGTAAGGATAAGTCCTTCAGAGTCTAAGAAGAAAAGCACGACATTTTGGCTATCTCAGGAATACCACAGCGCAGATTTTGACCCATTTCAAAGAATAAACTGATTTGACTCAGGTATTTCTAGCATATATGGCCTATATGGTTGGGAAGATATACGAGTTAGGATTCCAACAAAAATGACGGTGCACCATTTGGACTTTCCTACAAAGAGTTATGATCGAATTAGTGAAAGGTAGTTTGCCGGACTGCTTGGTTCTTCTATGCTTGTCTAACTCGAGTTTGGGTGTCTTTTGTCACAAATCCTATGTCATACCTATCTTCAATATAGATAATGTCACTTGCATAAAGATTTATGCCTAGCATTATTCATTAACCAAAACCAAATTACCATTCTTCTTCTAGAATCATCCATAACGACATGATATAGAACAACCATATCCATCATAATTTTCTTCAATTCTTCTAATCTAGCTAATCCATGAATTTGAACGAATAATTAATTCATAACCTAACTAAACAACCCATCACACTTATCTTATCAACATATCACTTCAAATGACTTCAAGTCTAGAGTTTCTTTAACCTAACCTAATAATCCAGTGATAGTCCACAACCTACAGCTCCCATGTAAGACCTAATTCCTAAGCTCTGATACCATTCTGTAACGCCCCAAAAACCCCCTTGGGTGACATTACATTCTAAAAACCATTCACCGCATGAGAGCACTAAGTAAATCCATCACGACGAAAGTTTCATTCATTAACCATTAATATTTGAACAAGATTCGGGCAGAGTCTCATTTGTACGGGGAGCTCTACCCAAAACACAACCTGTACAATTATATTACAATTGACCACACCGGGTCCACATATGCATAACTATTGACCACACCGGGTCCATTTATCCATCATAAAATAAACTTCCATTCACCATATATCATATCCACACTATCATCCCAAAAGAATAGGCCAAGCAATGACATTTACATTCCAAGAGAATTAAAGTACACTTGCAGCGGAATAACAAAATACTAGACTTTACATGATCTCCAAATAAACTCTCTAGTCTAGTACAAAAGAAGCTATATCTCTACATGTCCACCTCGGGATCTACACTCCCGTCGATCGGAGTCTCCCAATATGCGGGCTCCTCGACTCCCAACTCCTCCTCAAGTATATAATCTGAAAATGTTAGCAGTAGGGGGTGAGCACGAAGCTCTGTAGAAAATTTCTCCCAAACCCAAACAAGGTTTAGAAAACATTTAAAATTCGGTCGGTCTCATTTTCACAAATATAGTATAGAACTTTTGAAGGAAAACAGGGCATTTAAATAGATCTCCAGTTTAAGGAACCACGGTAATTAAAAGAATAAATGAACACAAGATACCGATAAGAATCAATTCCACCCAAAAACCGTTTCCCACAAGTTCTCAGGGAATCCCATACTTCCTGAAACTCCTGCGGAAACCATTTCTGGTGCAATGATAACAGTAATCCATAACATCCACCACAATGTGTATATGTATCTCAAACATGATGCGAGGCAAGCCCCATGAATCAACCCATTGAGTAACGTCTAGCCCACACACACACACACATCTTATCAAAGATATCCAACCTTTAGGAAGGGCGTGTACCATACCAATGGCAGTGACGAAATCCAACCCAGGCATTAGTATACTAACCCTCTTACACAGCACCACGTGAGCGATAGTGGTTTAGTCTTACCAAAGCACTAATCCCACTACGAATGGATTAGTCTTACCAAAGCCCTAACCCATTCTACGACATCTCGTCAAAGGACACCCATGGTCATCCCACACCCATTAGAGATACAACATCAAACCAATTTACACAATTTATAAGCATATCTCAACAAATCCCCAAATATAGCATGCGACATTTTCAATAACCAACTAAGAAAAATGCAAGAGATCATTATAAATATCATTTGTTGCACAATATAAAACTCTAAGTTTTGAAAGTGAAAACCAAGGAATTACCAAGAGAAAAGTCAATTTTCCTTACAAATCAATGATTGAAGATGAAAAAGAAAGATAAAATGGTTACCAAACCATCACATGGTTCAAAACATGGCATTGATTGCAAAAATATAAAGAATTAAAGATTTCCCTAACACATATCCAAGATTTAGAGAAAGAGACATATGTATATACATATATCTATATATATAGCCCTAGCCTCAATGTGAGAGAGTGAGAGAAAACCCCTACCTCTTCCTTAGTTTGGTGTGAAGACCTTGAGGATTTGATCTACTTTGAGGTGGGAATCCCCTTCCTTCTTCCTCCCCCAAAGCTCTCTAGGGTTAGAAATGTGGAAAATGGGGTGAAGGAGGCGGTTTTGGTGTATTTAGAAGGCAAGAATTGGGGAAAATCGTGAACTGATCTGGGTATATATAAATGGTACCGTCCGGACGGTGCCTTGGACGTCCGGACGCTGGCAACTCTCTGTCCCAGCTTTCTGTCCCAACTTCCAGAGCAGTTTTCACCTATTTAGAGGTCGAATTGGAAAATTTTCATGAGACACACTTTTGTAGCCCTAGATGTCTACTATCTACTGTAAAAATTTCAGATCAATTGGAAATAACGATAAAAAGTTATAGCCAAAATACTAAGAAGTGTCCAAAATTCTAAATTCCTAAATTTTCTCTAAAATGTGTTTTAACTCCAAAATACTTCATAACTTCTAATACACCTCATATTACCTCTCCCAAGGTTTTTCGACCTTTCGGACTCAATGGAAACCTTATTTTGACCTAAAAATATTTAGAGACTTATCTAATAACCCTTCTCCAAGTTTAAACATCTTCGACACGTAACTTCCCAATCAAATTGTCTCCATAGTATTTATTCCTACGGTTTATTCTTATGTCACTACATATATCTACATCTTTACAAATATTATTTACTATATATATATCTCTATAAATATAAAAAAGAAAATTCGGGGTGTTACAATCCACCCCCCTTAAAGAAAGTTTCGTCCTCGAAACTTACCTCAAGTAGCGAACAAATATGGATACTTCTCCCGCATTTCTTGCTCCGGTTCCCATGTAGCTTCTTCCACTCCATGGTGTTGCCACAAAACCTTCACTAGTCGGATGACTTTGTTACGGAGCACCTTCTCTTTGGCATCGAGAATCTTCAACGGTTGTTGTTCATATGTTGCTCCATCTTGAATTTCAATATCTTCCAAGTCTACGACTGGCGGTGCATCCGATTGACACTTTCTCAACATCGACACGTGGAACACGTCATGTACTCCAGATAGCTGGGCTGGTAGTCGAAGTTGATATGCCGCCTTGCCTACCGCTTTGATTACCTCGAACGGTCCGGTATATCTTGGCGCTAACTTGCCCTTCTTGCCGAATCTAAACACTCCTTTCTGAGGCGACCCAAATCCACATACATTTTTCCAACGAAATAATTTAAGAAAAATTAACATAATCTCATCGAAAATGCAATTTTATTGGTCAATACCAATCTTTAGAATTTTGAATTAAGGAACAAATAAATAATCAAGCTTGGGAATCAAGAACAAAGTAACAATCGAGTCTTGGAGTCAATAACAGATGCATATCAAGCTTTGTAACCAAGAACTAAAGAGTATCAAATTTTGAACTCAAGGACAAGGAGAAATCAAGTATTGAAATCAAGAGCAATTGAATGTCAAGTCTTGAAATCATGAACCAATGAATATCAAGTATTGAATATCAAGAGTAAATGAATCACAAGGGTTAGAATCAATAACAAATGAATATTAAATTTGGCTATCAAGAACCAATGAATCATCAAGCCTGGGAAAATTAAAAACAAAGGAACAACCAAGTCTTGAAATCAAGTACCAAAGGATGTCAAATATTGAATATCAAGAATACATGAATTACAATAGTTAGAATCAATCAAATGAATATCAAATTTGGTTATCAAGAGCAAATGAATATTAAGCTTGGAATTAGAGATAAAATGACAATCATATATTGGAATCGACAACAAACGACTATCAAGGTTTGAAATCAATGACAAAGACAAGATAAAGAGAAAACACCTCTCCCTTGAAAACTAGGATTTCAAGGGCATACCAAAAGGATTTGGTGGTCACCCACCCATAACATAGCTTAGAACAAATAATATTTAAGTTCGGGAATCAAGAACAAAGGAGAAATCAAGAGAAAAACACATCTCCTTTGTAAACTAGGGTTTGAAGGCATAAGAAAAGATTTAGGGTTTACCCCACCATGATATATTTTGGAACAAGGTAGTATTATCCCGAATGGCAAGACATGATGATTCCCTAGCAAGTAGATATAAATTAGAGTCAAAGATTACATATAAATAAACCCTACTGGTATCCCCTTGTTTTCCCGTAGGCAAGTTAACATATACAGTAGGTTCTATTCCCTAGAAACCCAATCCCAATTCCACAGCGTACACAGTACGTAGAAAAGAATAAGTCGCATAGGTATCCAATGTAATTCGGGCCCAAAAATTGTAGAGAAGAGCAATACCTTCCACCACGGCGTTGGAGGCATCTTCCTCCGGTTGAGTCAATGCAAAAACCCTTCCTTGATTGGCGCCGCCGGGGGCTTGAGCTTGTAACGGTCTCTGTGGTGGTAGTGGCTGTCGTAGCGGTGGCCTGTTTGCATTCACTCGCCCAGTTGCTTGGTTGGTCTTGGTAGAAAGCAATGGACAATTATCTATGAAGTGCCCAACACCTCCATAGGCAAAACATCGGCGTGCATCCGTGCCTATTCTCTCTGGTACGCCTCCCGCTCCTCGAGCTATCTGAGGTCTCTGCTGTGCTGGCCTTTGTAGAGGTGGCTTGTTTGCTGGTACTCGCTCGGTTGCTTGCTTGGTCATTGGGGGAAACGAGGGGCATCTATGTTTGAAGTGTCCATACTCTCTACATGCAAAGCATTTGTGCGGGTCCATGCCTGCTCTCGTCTGAGTAATTCCATCTTCTCCAATTGTCTGAAGTCTTTGTTCAACCGCGTCCACGTCCACGTCCACGTACACGTCCACGTCCACGTTCACGAGATCTTGTATTCTCGATTTCAGAGTGTAACCAGCTTCTCGCGGATGGAAGGCCTCAAATCTTGTGAAACCCCGGAAAATTTGAACTACTCACAAAGGGGCAAAACAATAACTTGCCACTATGAACGGGTTGCGAAACTGAATTTTTCTAGAACTCGGATGACGAAACGGACTTCACCTTTGGATTCGTCTCGCGAAATCTAGTGGACATGTAAAATTTCGTCGAATTCCGAGATAGTCGGATTTTTCGCGTTTTACGAGACGGTCGGGTCTCGGGTGACTCCAAAAACGAAATTTTGGGCAAAATGTGAGAAATGTGAAAATAATAAAAAATTAAAGTTCATAGAAAATATTTTGAACTTAAATCGGGACGAATTTTAATCGTTTCGGGACGAAAATAAACCCGAACGAAGAGGGGGCGTGTGGCGCGATCTGAACCACACATTGAAAAATATAAATAGGCTTAAAATTCTGATTTTCAGCAGAAAAATCTGCTGAAATCAGGCTGGGTTCAGACGTTGAAGGGACAGAGGAGAAAAGTTTGATCTCCAAGCTTCCCGCTCCGATTCCGGGAGTTCCGTCCGTCGGAATTCGTCGATTCAAAAGGTAAAGTTCATCTACGCGACGAGGCCTACGCGTGGGTACCAAAAACAACAAGTTTCACCGAAGGTGAACGGGTGGGGGTGTACGAAAATCAAGATTCGAGTTGTATTTCTTTGCTCGGATTCCGTCGAGCTAGAAGGGAGAAGTGATCACGTCGACGAAGGCTACGCGTGGGTACCAAAAACAACGAATTTCACCGAAGGTGAAATTTCGGGAGTTGGGAAAATCAAGCTTCGAGTTGGGTTTTCGGGTCTTGGGAGCTTCCTACGGGATTCTCACGCTACAAGAGGTAGGGGTTCTCCTACTTGGGTTGATTTCTTACCTAGAAATGCCTATGATAAATGGGCTGGATATATATATATATATATTGACCTATGTATACATATATTTATATGTATATGGTTATGGAATAATGACGATGGTGGGTAGGTTGTTAGAAAATTACACTTGCCTATTGGTGGAATTTAGGTAAAATAATTTTAACCTAAATTGTTATGTAGAAATTGTCTATTGAAATTTCTTGAATTATATGAAAGTTGGGCATGATATGTGCTACCATAATTGTTTGCCTTGAAGGTGTTTGTTTAAATGCCTTGATTGTGGAATTGGTTGTTATTCCAACGAAATTGTGATAACATGTTTAGATGAGTAGAGCTATGTGAAATTATGCACTAAGATGCCAATATATGCTCCTTGATGTATTGACATGGTTAAGGAATTTGGTAGTTATATGTTACTGATATAATTGCCATGAATGTGAACATGTGAAATTATGAATTAATTGTCCATATGGCATTCATATCATATGGCACATGGCATGGATATGCAATGCTGCATTACATTGCATTGGCATGGAATCATTTATTTCATGGGTGAGTGCATGGTTGACGTCGATACCCGGCATGGTAATTGACGCAAGGAGTAGTCCAAGTTGCATACATTGCATATGGGACATAGTGTGGCATCACATTCATGGGATGTTAGCATGGGTGTGGGTGTGTTTGTGCATGGGTATTGTACCACAATCTATGTGGTATTAAATGCATGTGGACATGAAAAGAGTTGCTCATTGGCGGTCATAGCATATTGGGCATAAGGTTGTGTCACATTCATGGGAGTCATTCATGAGTGTGGTGGTATGGTTGCATTAATCAACACCATACTTGGTGTTTGATGGTGGGTTCGGGAAAGATGGATTGAATATTCATTTGAGTTGCACGGTTACATGCATAAAGGGAAAACTTGTGTCAGGGTATAGCAAGAAGGGATAGATCCCCCCTCGGGTGCAAGACCCGGTTACATGGTTCAGGCATTTGTCCGGCGGTGAAATTCCAGAAAAGTGCCATGGTTTACGGAACCGGCGGTTGAGATACCAAAATCCGTTGCCCAACAAAGACACAAGGGTTTTGATTTATCAATGGTCGTTGAGTGGATAACATCAACGGCGAATTTTACAACACATTGACATTTCATTGTGTGTGTGGGAGCCGGGGAGGCTCGGGGTGTGTTACATGATTGAGTCTCATCTCACTCATGGCATGTCGTACACATTGGCATTTACATTGTGTTGTCGAGCCGGGAAGGGCTCGGGGTGAGTGCATAAATGAGTCACATCTCATTTCATGATACATCAAACACGTTGGCATTAGCATTGTGTTGAGGAGCCAGGGAGGGCTCGGGTTGAGTACATGAGTTACATCTCATTCATGGGGCTTAGGTAGCCCGGTTTTGCATACATGGCAATAGCATGTAAAGGGAGTCGTGGTGGACTCGGGTTGAGTGCACATGGGTGGGTCTCACCTCATTCATGGCATGACATTATAGCATTACATCATTTAATTGTATATTATTTGATGGAATGGTTATGGGAATTGTGGTTGTGCATGTGAACATTTTCATATGCATATAGGTTGAGGAGTAGCCTCTGTAGGAAACACTCTACTGGGCGTTGGCTCACCCTATACGGGAACACATTTCAGGTGGGAGAGATACACCGGCGGATGGCTCCATTTTGGACCCTCATGCTTGAAGAAAGCCGCATGTGGCTTTACTTAATGTTTTGTGTAATTACATGTTAGAAACTATATTTTGGGGCATATAATGCGTAAAATAATTGTAATAGAACTTATAAAGACTATTGTTAGATTAGCCTTTCATGTTTGATATAAGTATTGATAAATGGACCCGGTGCGGTCAAGTTTTACTTATAAATGGACCCTGTGTGGTCATTGTGTTATATTGGGCCTCGGATGGGCCATGTTAATATATACTGCACAGGTTGTGTTTTGGGTAGAGCTCCCCGTACAAAGGAGACTCTGCCCGAATTTCGGTAAAATTAAGGACCCCGGTAAATGGGGCATGACGGTGTGATATCGAGTTACTCGGTAT
The DNA here is from genome assembly GCA_951799425.1 of Ilex aquifolium. Taxonomy (NCBI): domain Eukaryota; kingdom Viridiplantae; phylum Streptophyta; class Magnoliopsida; order Aquifoliales; family Aquifoliaceae; genus Ilex; species Ilex aquifolium. Next base: position 25,612,646 of record OX637400.1, read on the forward strand.
CCACTAGTATTCCGCGGGTTGATGGGTAATCAACGGACCCCCGGATTTTGGGGTGTCACAAATCTTATTCAAAGCGTTTACTATCTACTGTAGCCCTAGATGTCTACTATCTACTGTAAAAATTTCAGATCAATTGGACATAACAATAAAAAGTTATAGCCAAAATACTAAGCAGTGTCCAAAATTCTAAATTCCTAAATTTTCTCTAAAATGTGTTTTAACTCCAAAATACTTCTTAACTTCTAATACACCTCATATTACATCTCCCAAGGTTTTTCGACCTTCTGGACTCAATGGAAACCTTATTTTGACCTAAAAATATTTAGAGACTTATCTAATAACCCTTCTCCAAGTTTAAACATCTTCGACACGTAACTTCCCAATCAAATTGTCTCCATAGTATTTATTCCAACGGTTTATTCTTATGTCACTACATATATCTACATCTTTACAAATATTATTTACTATATATATATCTCTATAAATATATAAAAGAAAATTCGGGGTGTTACAATGGTGGATTGGATTATATTTGGATATGGTTTGTTAATTGTATAGTGGTCCCACTTATGCATTCAATTACTGTGGTTCCTTAAACTTGAGATCTATTAAATGTCATGGTTTTACTTCAAAAGTTATATATGATATTTGTGAAATGAGACCGACTTGTTTTACATGTTTTCTAAACCTTGTTTGAGTTTGGGAGAATTTTCCTACAGAGCTTAGTGCTCACCCCCTACAAACCAACACATTTTTCAGGTGATGCTGTAAAAGAGGATCAGTTAGAAGACGAGTAGGGGAATCCGGAGGGGGATATCTCGACGGTCCTTCTTTGTATTAGATTAAAGGGTTATTTTGGAATCATGTAAAATATAATCTTTTGTTATTCCGCTGCTAAGTGACGTTTAATTCTTTTGGGATGTAATTGCCATGATTTGGTTTATTCTTTTGGGATAATGCTATGGAAATGATCTATGATGAATGAAATTTCTTTATTTATGGAAATTATATTAGTGCTCTCATGATATGAATGTTTTAGAATGTAATGCCGTCCAGGGTGTGTTTTGGGGTGTTACAGGCTTCGACTTACTCCCAGAACCACTAGCCTTGAACATCGTAGAGCACTTCCTCTCTCCATAACTACTGATAAGGCCAAGCTCAGGGGGAAAAATGTCATGCCCCTAAAATCGGGGGTCTTTTGTCAACCCGTTGATCAACCATCAACCCGTGAAAATACCCATGAATGCCGCATAACCCAACACCACGGCACAACATCCCGTTTACTGGGATCACAAACAACACAGAGTTTGGGCATACTTTCCCTTGTACCGGGCACTCCCACGCATAACCTGTATGCAATTCAATCACATGACCCTTCCAAGGTCTAATATATATCAATTTAATCTTAATTATTTTCCATTTACATCATTTGAATAAAAGGACTTAACACTCGAAGGCTTGGAAAAACCATTTGAATTTCTGAAAATTTAAGGGAAACCTACCGGTAGGGAAACCTTCTGGAATTCTTCTATCGGTAGGTTTACCAGAGTTCTACCAATAGGAAAACGCATTGAATATGTTCTACCGGCAAAACAACTTTCTACTGGTAGAAAAATCCTACTGGACATGTTCTACCGATAGAAGAACTTATTGTTCTACCAATAGTTCTTCCCAGTTTTTCTCCGATTCCATCCTTTTTCAATTCCAATCCATTCCAACCTTATACAACATCAACCCAAACTCACATAACATCAAATTTTAAACAAAATATAGTTAATACGAGTTCACTTTATAATCCTTTACAATATTACATGTCCAAAAATTAAATTACATCTTAGTTTTACAAAAACATAGTTTAAAGCCACATCTCGGCTTTTCTTCAACAATGAGGGCACGAGTGAGAGCCGTTCATCGGCGCATGTCCCGCACTTGAAATGTTGTCCCCATAAAGGGTGAGCCACGCTCAATAGGATATCTCCTAAAGAGATTACTCCCCAACCAAGATGCATATAAAATATTCACATGCAATTCACAAGCAACAATCACTCTATTCAAGAATATGCAATTCAATAATGGAATCCTCAATGCCATGCCATGATATGAGATGAGACTCACACATGCAACTCAACTCGAGCCTTTACCAGCTCCCTCAACACATGCAATGTCATGCGTTTAAATTCAGGGGGCATTCCATGTCCCCACCATTGATGTTACACATCCAAGAACCTTTTTAAAATAAACCATATGTCTTTGTTGGGTATTCGGATTTTGGAATCTCACCGCCGATTCTGTACACCGTTACACTTTTTTAGACTTGCGCCGTAGGAAGTGTATAAACCAGTAACCGAACTTCAAGGGATCTAGTTCAAGTCCCAATTGGGCCGGTTACGAGAGCACGAGCAAGGAAGTTTAAAGACATACTCAACGGACTGATTCAAGAGGTAAGGACTCAAGCAAATTCGTGGAGGCCCATTGAGCATGGTCCACTTGAGCAACAAAGAGTCATCAACATGATTCAAGTTCTAGAAGAATTCGGCTAAGGCTAAGCTTAAATTGGCATGTTTAAGATTACTCTTTTTGGGGTCTGATTGTAAGGCTTGCATGCCATTTATTTTTCTTTTAGGAAAGTAACACTTTCCTTGTCTATTTTAGGCGTGTGATCAGCCAATTAAAGGGCTGATTGTCTTTTTCTCTTTTAGGAAAGTAAGAGTTTTAGGAAAGTATGTAAAACTTGGGTAAATTTGAACTTTTATGAAAAAGGGGCAAAACGATAATTTGACACTACGGTACGAGTTGTAAACCTGAATTTTTCTTGAGCTCGGATGACAAAACGGACCTCACCGTTGGATTCGTCTCACGAAATCTAGTTAACCAGGCAAATTTCGTCGGATTCCAAGATAGTCGAATTTTTTGCGTTTTACGAGGTGGTCGGGTCTCGGATGACCCAAAAACGAATTTTTTAATAAAATTTTAAAATTTAGAAAATAATTTAAAGCAAGTTGAAATAAAAATATTTGAACTTGAACTTGAGCGAAATTTAATCGTTTCGGGACGAAAACAGACCCGGAAATAGGGGGTCGTGTGGCGCGTTGTGGACCAAGTAAATAAGGAGTATAAATATGTAAAAAAATCTGATTTCTCCACCCATTTTCTCTGCTGGTCTGGACGTTGGAAAAGAGAGGGAGAAGAAAGGAGAAAACAAGGGTTTTCTCAAGCTTTTCTCTTGCGATCAAGGGCCAAACTTTGGTCAAATCCACTTGGGCCAAGAACAAAAGTCGATCTCCTCGACGAGGGCTACACGTCCATACCAAAAAGAAGGGATTTCACCGAAGTTCCAAAGTTGGGATTTGAGGAAAGTGAAGATTTGAGCGGAAATCGGGTTCTTGGAGCTTCCCAAGGTCGTTCTCTACGCTTCAAGAGGTAGGGTTTCATCCTAATTAGGTTTATTTTCAACCTAGAATGTTTATATGGAATGGGTGGGTGGCTAGAACTATATATCACTTGCCTATTGTTGTTGTTTTGGTGAAATGGGTATTGAGAATGGGTAGTATGACTTGAGATAAATTCTCTTGTTTAATGTACCACTAGTGTATATTAAGTGTGGGAAATGGGTACCGAAATGTGCTAAATAAATCTTGTAAGAAACGGGTTGTAGAATTTATTTTTTTGGTAAATTTCATGAAAAACTATAGGTACTTGAAGTGTAGAAAATGGATATGGAAATTGGGTAAAGTAAATTCTCAATTGAATTGACATTTAGAAGTTGCTAATTTATAATTTCTTGGAAGATTATGATATATGGATATAAAAAAAATAAAAAAATTGGGTAGAATAAATTCTATCTTGACATAGTTGTGTAGAAATCACTTAATATGATTTCTTGAGCTATATGATGAATTTTATCTTGAATTGGGTATGTGAGATTAACCTAATGTGATTCTTGAGTTATGTGAATTGTGGGCATGTTATGCCTTGATGAATTTAGTGTGTTGATAGCATGATTATGTGATAACACACTTGGAAATTGTGTTGTAGAAATTATTGATATATATACATACATGTGATTTGTTGTTGGATATAAAGTGTTAATATATGTTTATTGATATATTGACATTGAAATGGATAATGGTGATTATATGCTTGGGACATAAATTGCCATGGAGTATGCTGATGTGTGGTAAATTGGGCCATATGGCATTTATAATATATTGGACATGATTGTTGTATTGCAAATATACATTACATTGCATTATGCACGGAGGCATCACATTCATGAACATTGAGCATGAGTGGGGGTGTGTATGCATGGTTGTAATTAAACACCACATATGGTGAATGATGGGTGGGCTCGGGAAGGTTGGATTGAAGATCCGACTAAGTCGCACGGTTTGCATGGTAAATAGGGTCGGAGTTAGCAAGAAGGGCTAGAAGATCCCTTTTAAGAGCTGGGTATTACGAAGAAAACTTCCTAAAATAGCTTATCCCATTTAAGAAATATCTCTTACTTGCTGGTGAAGAAATATCTCTTACTTGTGGATAAAGAAATATCTCTTACTTGTGGGTAAAGAAATATCTCTTACTTGCTGGTAAAGAAATAGCTCTTATTTTCCTAAACTCTTACTTTCCTAAAAGAGAAAAACACAATCAGCCCTTTAATATGCTGATCACATGCCTAATTAAACTAGGAAAGTCTTTCTTTCCTAAAAAGAATAACTCACATGCCTAAATAGTTAAGGAAAGTCTTACAATCAGACCAATTTTAAAAATGCCAATTTAAAGCTTAGCCTTTGCTGGAATCTTCTAGAACTTGAATCATGTTGATGGATCTTTACCCAAGTGGATCATGCTCCATGCTTGAACTTGCACAATCAGCCCATATGTCTTGAATCAGCCCCGTTCAATGCTTCCTTCATCCTTTTTACTCTTGCCCGAGTCATAGGACCTCCATTTATGCTCAACAGATCAGATTGCATTGCATCATTCCCCCTCTCTTTAAAAGGATTGGTCGCCGAATCTTCGTCATCTACAATAAAAGGAGAAAGATCAGTAACATTAAAAGTAGCAATAACACTATATTCACCAGGAAGATCTAGTTTGTAAGCGTTATCATTTATTCATGCCACCACTTGAAAAGGCCCATCTCCTCTAGGTTGCAACTTAGAACGCCTGTGTGCGGGAAAACGCTCCTTTCGCATATGCTCCCAAACCCAATCTCCAGGCTCAAGGACCACCTTCTTACGCCCCTTATTAGCTTGAGTAGCATATTGCTTTGTTCGCCTCTCAATGTGCAATCTAACTTTCTCATGCATTTGCTTCACCAATTCAGCCTTTTGTTCTCCATCTAAATTAGCACACTCATCAACAGGTAAAGGCATCAAATCTAATGGAGTTAAAGGATTAAAACCATAGACAATTTAAAAAGGGGAATAATTAGTAGCAGAATGCAAACTACGATTATAAGCAAATTCGACATGAGGCAAACAATCCTCCCAAGTTTTTAAATTCTTACCAATGACAGCACGCAATAAAGTAGAAAGCGTACGATTAGTTACCTCAGTTTGCCCATCTGTTTGTGTATGGCAAGTAGTAGAAAAGAGTAATTTAGTACCAAGCCTACGCCACAACGTCTTCCAGAAATAGCTCAAAAACTTAGCATCACGATCAGACACAATGCTCCGAGGCACTCCATGTAAACGCACCACCTCTCTAAAGAACAAATCAGCTACATTGCTAGCATCATCGGCCTTATGACACGCAATGAAATGTGCCATCTTTGAAAATATGTCAACAAAAACAACATAGAATCCGTCCTCGTTTTGTCCTAGGTAAACCAAACAGAAAATCCATGGAAATATCTACCCAAGGTGAACTAGGTATAGGTAAGGGATTATACAAACCATGGGGCTGAGCCTTAGACTTAGCCTTTTTACAAGCAACACATTTCTCACAAATTCGCTCAGCATCCTGTTTCATATGTGGCTAGAAAAAGTGTTCAACTAACTCATCTAAGGTTTTCCTAACACCAAAGTGTCCCATTAAACCACCCCCATATGCTTCTCCAACTAATAACTCACGCATCGAACAATTAGGCACACACAATCGATTCTCTCGAAACAAGAACCCATCATGCCTATACAACTTACCAAAACCCGAACTCTCACAAGCAACAAACACATTAGCAAAGTCAGAATCAATAGCATATAAATCCTGAATGTACTCAAAACCAAGCAACTTTGCATTTAAAGTGGAAACTAAAGCATATCTACGAGATAAAGCATCAGCAACCACATTCTCTTTCCCCATCTTGTATTTGATAATATAAGGAAAGGTCTCAATTAATTCAACCCATTTAGCATGGCGTTTATTCTGCTTACCTTGACCTTTCAAATGTTTCGAAGACTCATGATCAGTGTGGATGACAAACTCCTTGGGCCAAAGATAATGTTGCCAAGTCTCTAACGCCCTCACTAATGCATAAAGCTGCTTATCATAAGTCAAGTAATTCAAGGCTGCCCCATTTAGCTTCTCACTGAAATAAGCTAAAGGACGACCTCCCTCGGTAATGGTTTTAGGTGTAGGCCATTCTTGAATAGCCTTAACCTTCTCCTCATCAACCTCAATGCCCTTAGCACTAACAACATATCCTAAGAAAACAATCTCACTAGTGCCAAACGAACATTTCTTGGGGTTAGCAAATAACTGAGCATCACGCAAAGAACATAACACAAGTCTCAAATTTTCAACATGCTCATCTAAGCTCTTACTATAAATCAAGATATCATCAAAATAAATGACAACGAATTTACCTATAAAAGCACGGAAAACATGGGTCATTAAACGCATAAACGTACTAGGTGCATTGGTTAAGCCAAAAGGCATTACCAGCCATTCATATAAGCATATTTAGTCTTAAATGCCATTTTCCATTCATCACCTTCTCTCATCCTAATTTGATGATAACCAGATTTCAGATCAATCTTACTAAACAAACAAGCGTCATGCAATTCATCTAACATGTCATCAAGTCTAGGAATGGGATGACGATACTTTACTGTTATTTTGTTCACGGCACGGCAATCAGTGCAGATCCTCCAAGTCCCATCCTTTTTAGGCATAAGTAACACTGGAACTGCACAAGGACTCAAGCTCTCCCTTACATAACCCTTCGATATCAGCTCCTCAACTTGCCTTTGAAGTTCCTTCGTCTCCTTGGGATTACTCTTATAAGCTGGATGATTGGGAATCATTGCACCAGGAATGAAATCAATCTGATGTTCAATCCCTCTAACTGGTGGCAAGCCATTTGGGATTTCCTCGGGAAAACCATCACCGAACTCCTGCAAAAGAGAATCAACAACACTAGGCAAAGTAAGGTTAAGCTCGTTAGTATTCAAAATGGCCTCCTTGTACATAAGTACAATCATCGGCTGCCCGGAATAAAAAGCTCCCTTAACCTCTCGTTCTTTTGCATAGAAACTCACATTTTTCCTCTCTTGCTTTTGTGAACTCTCACTCTTTTCACTCCTTGAAGATTCAGTAGCCTCTCTGTTTTTTCCCTCATTTTTTTTCACTTTCACTCTATTTCCCTCTTTTTTTTTCATTGTCACTCTCTTTTCTTCCCTCAAACTCACTTTTTAACCTCATTTGATCATCATGCACCTGTCTAGGTGTTAACGGTACAAGTGTTACAGGTTTGCCATGCAGTACAAAAGAATATCTATTTCTATATCCATCATGCATAACTTGCCTATCAAACTGCCAAGGACGTCCCAAAAGTAAATGACCAGCTGCATTGGGACTACATCACACAAAACCTCATCAAAAATGTTGTCACGCTGTGCTTCGTTGTCCTCTTCCTTCACTTGTGCATTCAAGGCACGCCTCGTGACCAAAATTTTACCCTCAACTGGATATTCCTCTCCTTCACTCTCCTTACTCTCCACATCATCATCAGATTCACTTTCAGTTTCAAAATCACCATTGTCCCTCAAAAATAATTCACATTTATTTGGACATTGAGATGCAATGTGCCCCTGCCCAAACACTTAAAGCACTTTATATCTCTATTTCTAGAAGTTTGAGAATCAGATTTACCTCGTTCCTTGCTAGCCTCTATGTCTTTGCCTTTGTTGGAAGCTTCAACTTTACCCTTAGAATCTGATTTCTTCTCTTCCATCTTGCTCCAACTAGAATTCAATTTCCAAGAAGATGAAGAACCTGAATTCTACCCAAACCGAGTAGAACCCTTCCATTTGAGTTGCCTCTCAACCTTCATCGCCATGTGTAGCATATCCTCCATCTCCACATAATGCTGCAACTCAACTACATTTTGAATATCTCGGTTCAAACCGTCAAGAATCGTGCCATGGTTGCCTCTCGGTCCTCCTCTACATTAACCCGAATCATGGCTATCTCCATCTCCTTATAATACTCCTCAACACTCCTGGACCCTTGTGTCAACCCCTGCAACCTCTGAAACACGTCCCTATAATAAAGAGAAGGGACAAACCTCTTCCTCATGATACTCTTCATCTCATCCCAAGTATCAACCGGATGCTCTCTATTCCTTCTCCTATTCATCACTAACTGATCCCACCATACTACCGCATAATCAGTAAACTCCACTGCAGCTAGTTTCACCTTCTTCTCCTCTGAATAGTCATGGCAATCAAACACTAACTCCACTTTCTTTTCCCACTCTAAATAAACCTCCGGATCATTCTTGCCTTGAAAGGCTGGGATTTTCATCTTAATGCTACCCAAATTCCCATCTCTCCGATAAACATCTCTAACACCTCCACGACCACCTCTGCCACCTTTACCACCTCTACCATGGTCAAGCCCAATCAACGTGGTCTGGTCATCGAAGTAATCGCCAAGATGCCACTCATCATCATCGATAATGTTTTGATGACGCCTATCCTTCCTCCTCTCAACCGGTGCCTCACGCCTATCATGTCCATCATCTCTCCGTCCCTCATTCGTTCTCAACTCATTAATCACATTCGCCTGTTCCTCCAACTGATTTCTCATGTCATCAAACCTCGAATTCATACGTTCGAACTGTTGTTGCATAGCCCGAAGTGTGAATAGCACATCAGTACCACTCTCCTCAACTACTCCTTTATCCTTGGAAGTCATGTTTTATAACTTGCAAAAAAATGTTAGAAATAGCCTCACAAACACTCACTCACATGTTTCACTCATTTCAATGTCACTCAATCCTCGTGTTTACACTCTTATTGGCTTTTTTCTTAAGATAAGCTCACACACTTAGCCTTTTACCACTCAAATATTTTACCTTTGTCGTTCTTTCGCAAACTACTCAAAACTCAACCAAAAACCAACCGTTCCCACGACGCACAACAACTTAACAAAAATAAGACACAAAAATTGAAGGAAGGACTAGAATTAACAATGAAAAACAGAGAATAACAACGATAACACGAAAATGAAAGAAACACAACGAAGCAAAGAAAATGAATACGGTGAAAACTAAGTGAAACAATGGTTCGAAAGCAACAAATGGATTAAGAAAGGGGTTAAATCAAATAGGATGACCTGTTTTGGGATAACAAATGCGTGAATGATCAGAATAAGTAACTTTTGATTATTTTTGTTCAAATATCAACACAAATCAGCCCTAAAGCAAATTGATTAGCCTTAATTCGATTCTTTCTTTCTTTTCTTTTTTTTTTTCCCTTTTTTTTTTATATCAGATCACAAAAAGAGGCAAACTACGCGCAATTGGGCAGCAGACTTCACAATTGATTCACAAGCAAGTTATGTATTCAATTCTGCCCATATTATGCAACCCTAATTGATATTAAAATTATACAAAAGAACAACTGAACCTCCAGCAGCAAGTCACACCCCAAATCAAACAGAACAAAAAAAAATAATCGCAATGAACAGTCGCAAATGAACAGTAACGATGAACAGTGCACGATGAATTTTTATTTTTTTTTAAATAGATGCGCATAAGCAAAGATAACCAACCTGATTTGAGAAAACAAACCCGAGTGCTCTGATACCAACTGATGCGAATCCTTAAACGAATTCCAGAACCCACGGGCAAATTGATTGAAGACTCCCCAAGAAAGATCACAAATCAGATTATAAGAACCAAGAACCCTAAGCCCAATGTTTGCAAGAAACAAGAACCCAAGATTAAAAGTTCAAGAGAAAGACGCCACACTCAAGATTGAGCGATAAGTCGATGAACGCCACAAGAAAGATTAATTCTTGATAAGTTCTTGAAATAATTCTTGGAAGAACAATAAGGTAGAAACCTCACAATACTCACAAAAATATTCTGTCTTTTACAATGCTTTGAACGCCTATTTATAGGCTGGGTATTACAAAGAAAACTTCCTAAAATAGCTTATCCTATTTAAGAAATATCTCTTGCTGGTGAAGAAATATCTCTTACTTATGGGTAAAGAAATATCTCTTACTTGCTAGTAAAGAAATAGCTCTTACTTTCCTAAACTCTTACTTTCCTAAAAGAGAAAAACACAATCAGCCCTTTAATATGCTGATCACATGACTAATTAAACTAGGAAAATCTTTATTTCCTAAAAAGAATAACTCACACGCCTAAATACTTAAGGAAAGTCTTACAATCAGACCAATTTTAAACATGCCAATTTAAAGCTTAGCCTTTGCTGGAATCTTCTAGAACTTGAATCATGTTGATGGATCTTTGCCCAAGTGGATCATGCTACATGCTTGAACTTGCACAATCAGCTCATATGTCTTGAATCAGCCCGTTCAATGCTTGCTTCATCTTTTTACTCTTGCCCGAGTCATAGGACCTCCATTTATGCTTAACGGATCAGATTGCATTGCATCAGCTTTTACAGAAATAGCATCTTATTTTCTAATCTCCATTTTCAATCTCAAGCCTGTCAATTACATGCTCCAAATAATAAGTTTTCTATGAAAATATAAAGATAGTACATAAATAGAGTATGTAAATCCCCCGTGATTCGGTTAGGGTCATACCTGCAAATCAACAGAATGACAATGTAATCCAACTATGAATAATATGAACTAATTATCTTAACATAGAAAAACTTTTATGAAATAAACACAAACTAATTGAATTAACTCAAATTTAAATTGACATCCACAACATAAAAGTAAATTCCTAAAAACATCCAAAGTACTTAAGAAAACGCAATGCATGAACTGGAAAGTAAATAAAGAGTCTAAGAAAGGTAGAGAAAGGAGGTAGAAAATGCAGAAGGTTTTGGCTAACTACGCTTATGATGATGGGCCACCACCATATCTCTTTCCAAGTAACATCAAGATCTCTCTCTGGCTCTCTTCAAACTAGGTCAATCTGTGACGCCCCAAAACCCGGAGAAAACTGATCCAAATAGGGTTGGAACACCATATGCATAAGGTCCATGAATGCCACCGGGGCATTTGTCAAGTCGAATGGCATGACTATAAACTTAGAATGCTCGTATCACGTCATAAACACTATCTTAGGGATATTAGCTTTCTAATCCTCAACTGAAGGTATTCCATATGCAGATCTATCTTGGAGTAGACCCGTGCCCCTCTCAATTGATAAAAAAGATCATCGATCCTCGGTAGTGGGTACTTGTTCTTGATAGTGACCCGATTCAACTGTCGGTAGTCAATACATAGCCTAAGGGTCCTGCTCTTCTTAGAAAATAGCACAAGAGCACCCCCAAGGTGAGGTACTCGGTCTAATAAAACCCTTGTTTAACAATTGTTGCAACTGGACCTTGAGTTCTTGTAACTCCGAATGTGTCATCCTACGCGACGTCATAGAAATAAAGGATGCGCCGAGTTGTAACTCAATAGCAAAGTCTACATCCCGATATGGAGGCCATCCAGGTAACTCGTCTAGGAAAACATCTACATACCCGTAAACTACCCGAGGTAGACCCAACTCCTATCTCGCCTCATGCTCAAGTGTAAGGCTTACAAGCCCACCCATCAGCAGTCCATGCCAGCAAGAAGCATACATGACTTAGGGTAAAACATTGTGCCTTTCTCCCTGAAACTTTAAATAAACACCCACTGGTGTATAAGCAGTGACCCTCTTCCGATCACAATCGATGACAAGTCGGTGTGCTGCTAACCAATCCATCCCAAGGATGACGTCAAACTCCAACATGTTCATGACCCTAAGGTCCACCGTGAGTTGAATTCTCGAGATCTCTAACTCACATTCCCAACATATCTTATCAATGCAAACCCTAGCATCTAGGGGAAAATTCACATGCAATGGCTCCTCTAAGGTCTCAACCTCTAAGCCCAAATCTTTCACACAAGATGCAACATGTGTGAATTTAGGAGACGGAGGTGAAGTTTTGGGCCATGTGGTATCCTCTACGGGTGAATCAATTGACCCGAAAAAGGTTGAGGCAGTTATGAGTTGGGAGAGGTCGAAGTCAGTCTTTAAGACACGTAGTTTTTTGGGATTAGTGGGGTACTATCGAAGATTCATCGAGGAATTCTCCCGATTAGCGGCCCCTATGATGAGACTTACGAGAAAGGAAGTTTGGTTTCAATGGGATGACTCATGTGAGAGGGCATTCCAAGAGTTGAAGAGTAGGCTTACTTCAGCTCCTATTCTTGTAGTGCTAGAGAGGGGACAGAGGTACACAGTCTATTGTGATGCCTTAAAGAACGGACTTAGATGTGTTATGATGTAGTCTAGGAGGGTGGTAACTTATGGTTCAAGGCAATTGAAGAGCCACAAGAAGAACTACCCCACACACGACATGGAGTTGGCGGTCGTTGTCTTTGCCTTGAAGGCATGGCGCCACTATCTGTACGAAGAGCAGTTTGAGGTATTTTTGGATCACAAGAGTCTGAAGTACATCTTCACACATTGAGACCTCAGTATGAGGCAACACGAATGAATGGAGTACTTGGAGGATTATGACTTCACCTTATGTTCTCATCATGGTAAGGCAAATATGGTGGCTGATGTACTTAACCGGAAGTTACGGGGAGTCTTAGTTAGTATATCTTCCCGAGAGTGATAGATGCTCAAGTATGTGGGACAGTTTGGGCTACACTACAGGAATCAGGCTCAGGGCATTTTAGGAAGTCTGGTAGCTACGCCTTCCTTATTGAGCAGGGTGATCGAGTCCCAAGGGTAGGACACATAAATATTGTCAATTAGAGACCGGGTACAATCGAGTACAAGTGACGAGGGCTGGGCCATACACGCTGATGGTAGTCTTCGATTCAAGGGAAAGGTTGTGGTTCCCTAGTCTACGATCTAAGAGAGGAGATCATCAGGGAGTTTCATTGCTCCCATTTTTTCGTGCATCCTGGTGGCTCGAAGATGTACCATGATCTTCGCCGCCAGTATTAATAGAGTGGGATGAAGAGACACGTCAGAGACTTTGTTAATAGATGTCTCACTTGTCAACAGGTAAGGGCTGAGCACCAGAGACTTCGCGTGGGCATGAAGGGGTATGGGTGATCGTGGACCGACTTACAAAGTTAGCACAGTTTTTGGCTATGCGAATTACCTTTACACTAGAAGAATTCTGCAAGTTATATATACGAGAGATTGTCCAGTTACACGGGGTATCCGTATCTATATAATATCAGATCGGGATCCCAAGTTCAAGGCTCACTTTTGGGAAAGCTTTCAGTGAGCTATGAGAACATAGTTGATGATGAGCACAACTTTTTAACCCCAAATGGACGGTTAGTCAAAGAGGACCATCCAGATTTTAGAGGACATGCTTCGGGCATACGTCCTAGACCTCAAGGGTAGCTGGGCGGAGCACTTACCCTTAGTGGGGTTCACCTACAATAATAGTTACCAGGTGAGCATACAGATGACACCCTATAAGGCACTTTATGGGAGGTCGTGTCGTTCTCCAGTTTGTTAGGCGGAGGTTGAAGAGGGACCTTCCATGGGTCCGAACTAGATTAGGGACACCTCAGAGAAGGTGGACTTGATACGAAAGCGTCTTCTTATAGATCAGAGCCAACAGAAAAGCTACACCGATAGACGGTGGAGACCTCTAGAGTTCGAGGTTGGAGATCACATCTTCTTGAAGTTTAGGCCTAAGAGTGGGAGTGGTCAGGTTCGGGAAGTGGGGAAAGATGTCACCGAGGCAAATCAGACCCTTTAAGGTACTCGAGATGGTTGGTACAATTGCTTATCGATTGACATTACCGCCAAATCTATCAGGTGTTCAAGTAGTGTTCCATGTCTCTATGTTCCAGAAGTACACTCCATATCCTACACATATTATAGATTGGGGTGAGCTAGTTGTTGATACAGATATGACCTTCGAGGAGGGACCACTGTATATCATGGATAGTCGAGATAAGGTTTTGCGTGGTAAGATTGTGAGGTTGGTGAAGGTGATGTGGCAACACCATGGTGTGGAGGAGGCGACATGGGAGCGTGAGGGCACTATCCGTGCTACCTATCCATTCCTGTTCAAGGACGGAGGTACATTTCCTGTAGTCATAGAGTAGTGCATGAATTGTTGCATATGCATTTTGTTATACGTGCATATGTGCAATTTCGGGGACAAAATTCTTTTAAGGGGGAAGAATTTAAAACCCGAGAAAATTAAAACTTAATTAAAAAGGATAAAACGGTAATTAGCCGTTATAGTATGGGTTGAAAACCTAAATTTTTCTAGAAATTGGATGACGAAAAAAACCTCACCATTAGATTTGTATTGCAAAATCTAGCTAACGAGTAAGTTTTAGTCGAATTTCGAGATAATCAATTTTTTTACGTTTTACGAGGCGATCGGACGTCGTGCTACTAAAATAAATGCGATCAAATTTTATTCACGAGGCCCGAAAAATAATTTAAATTTAATTCAATAAAAATACACTAAACTTAACACGAGACAAGATTTAATTGATTAAGGATAAAATTGGACAGATTAAAGAGGGACGTGTGGCGCGTTGTGAGCCAAGCATTCGAGTATATAGGGGAAAAATCTTTTCCCCCATTCTTGAGCTAGCAAATTCTAGAAAAGAGAGAGAGATAGAGAGACAGAGAGAGAAACTCCAAGTTGTCCCACCTTCCTCCTCCGATCTATGTAGATCCAACCGTTTGATTGCTTTGGGCCAAAGATCGTGGTTTTCGTCAAAATTTCAAAAACGAGAATTTTGGGATAAAGCTTGGAAGACTTTATTTTGGTTATTTGGGGCTTCTACTACATGGGCATACACTACAAGAGGTAGGGTTTCCCTCCTATCTAGGTTTATTTCCAACATAAGGTTGAGATATGAAATGGGTAGGGTATAAGAGATGAATTCTCATGTATAATACATACCTAGTGTAGCTAAAATATGAAAAATGAGTATGAGAATATGTTTAAACCAATTCTTGCATGATTTGGGTTTGATGAAGTTGTTTGGTTTGGATTTCATGAAATGGGTTGTTCGGCATGCTATGTGTTTGCATAATTTTGCCTATTAAGTGTTTGATAAAATACTTATGAATTCATGTTAATTGGATTGATATCACATGTAACATGCTTGGGATTGTTTGTGGAAAATGGATACGTTCATTATATGTCTTATAATATGATGAGCATGTAATATAAATTGCAATTATTCATGGGCATTCGATATAAGTGTGGGTGTGTGTGCATATTTTTTATCAAACACCATCCTTGGTGGGTTAATACGTGGGCTCGGGAAGGTTGGGCAGAAGTTCAACTGAGTCGCACAGGTTGCATTGAAAATACATATCGGGTATAGCAAGAAAGGATAGATTCTCTCTCGGGAGCAAGACCTGGTTACTTGGTTCACTCACTTGACCGGCGGTGAAATTTCATAAAAGTGTGTCGGTGTACTCAAAACCAGAGGTGTGATGCCCTCAAATGTCGTGCCAGTTTGGCAGACCGTGGGTGTGATGTCCATAAATTACCTACCCAAAAAGACACAAGATTTTATAAAATGGTCATTAGATGTCTAACATCAATAGGGGGCTTGGAATGCCCAGATGCATACACATTGCATGACATGTGTTATGGGAGTCGATGGAGGGCTCGGGTTTGCATTGCATGTGTGAGTTTCATCTCATGACATGGCATGGAAAGTGTAGCATTCATTTATGAAATGTGTGTATTTGAATGGATGCTTGATGTGATGACTTGCATCTGACATTTCATATGCATCTGGGTTAGGGAGTAACCTCCTTAGAAGATACCCTATTGAGCATGACTCACCCTTTATGGGGATACATTTCAGATGTTAGACAAGCTTCAGCGAACGGCCCTAACTTGGGCCCGTGTTGATGACAGAGCCGGGTTGAGGCTCTTAAATTACATTTTGTAATCCCTTGCATAATTTTGTTTTGGCCTTGTGTAAATTATGTATAAAGCTTATATTCTGAAAAAGGCATGTAATGGGACACTCTTAGACATTATTCTTTTGTAAAACAAATGAATGTAATGGATGTTGTATTAGTTACTAGATTAAAAGTTGAAATTTGGGAAGTTTGGGGGAAATCTGGGTTCTAGGTACTTGGCATCCAGAGGGCCCAGGTACTGGTACATAGGCTCGTAGGTACCAGTACCCTACTGATAGTGGGCTCAGGTACTGGAACTTATGCTCACAATTACTGGCACCATGCTATCGTGGGCCCTGGTACCGATATCAAGTCTTACAGGTACCAGTACATGGCTTCCAGAAGATCCAGGTACTGATACTCCTTACTGAGGTACCGGTACCTCTTCCAGAAAATGGATTTTTGAACAACAACGCTTCCGAGTCCTCACGTCTTGGGCTCTTTTCTTTGAATGACATAAATGGTTAAATTTTAAGTCTTAGACTTTGGGATTTGGACCTGGGAATAGTCATGTGATTAATATATGCATAGGCTATGTATCGGGTAATGCTCCGGTGCAAATGAGACTCTGCTTGAATTCCGTTTGGTTATGATCCCAGAGAATGGGGTGTAATGATGTGGTATCGGATTATATGGTATCCACGGGTATTCCGCGAGTTGATGGATGATCAACGGGTTAAGAAATTACCCCGAATTTTGGGGCGTCACACATTCTCTGATCAAACTAAGTCATTCTTGTCTCGAGACGCAACAAAAGCTGTTTGTCAGTCCGATAATCCACTAGAATATATGACTGTTGCTCATCCTGTGGCTCTTCAGGTGGCTAGAAATCTGCACCTTCTAGAAACCAGTCTACTTGTGGCTTTGGTGGTACTTCTTGTTGCACCTCTACTTGAATTCCATGGCTCTTTTTCAGAGAAATTTTTTCCAGCGGTGCCAAATGCTCCATAGGCCATGATGGATTTGATATTACTCCCTTCTATCTACTCAAATCAGATACTAAAATAGCAAAAGGAAGTGAAGGTTTTTTATTTTCCACTGTCAGTATCATTTCACCCATAATCAAAGTCGGCAGGTCAATAGTATGTCCCATTCCAAAAGAGTAAAAATAATATGCTTTCTTAGTGAAGACTTGATTTTTCAAGGATTGAGGAAGCAAATTATTCGTAGTAATTAGGTCCAAAATTTGATATTTATCAGTCAAATCTCCCCTACTTAATGTATTTATTGGGCCTATCCAAAATATAATCCAAATTCCCAGTCAACTAATCCCAACAGTAGACATACCAGGTAGCTTGGTAAGAGGGTATTGGGGATGAGGCTGTCTCGACATAAGGTTCAGATAATCAGCAATGGTAGACACAGTAATTTGAAATTTAACCCCCTAACATATGCAAACAATTTCCTTGGCCCAGTTACTTCAGCATTACTATAGAATTCACATACCAAACATTCATAAGCAATACCCACAGTTTTCACATAATTCAACCATCCCCATGCCGCTAAATTTTGTCTAACCTCAATATTCTCAAAATCTTCATAAATCGCAGGCCTTTTAGAAATGATAGTTTTAATTAAGAAATGAGTATCATACCAAATTTGTTAGTCAATATTCTCAAACATCTCATTATCAAACTAATTTTGAACCTGGGGTTGCTCCTCTTATTGTGGCATTGCTGGGGCCGGTGGAGAAACTCCTTGCCATGAATGACTTGAAAATGCACCATACATACAAGCCCTTGATTTCCTTCTTGGATCCATGAAGATGATCTTGAATTTCTTGGCCAAAGATGAGTTTCACAAGACTTTAATCAATAAAATAAACTGTTTTTGTGACGCCCCTTAAACCGGGGGTCCTTTGTCAACCCATTGATCACCCATCAAACCGCGGAAGTACCCGTGAATACCGCATAACCTGACACCAAGTCAATAACATCCCCTTCACCGGGATCATAAACAACACATCGTTTGGGCAGAGTCTCCCTTGTACCAGGCACTCCCAAACGCATAACATGTGTACATTTCAATCATATGACCCTTCTAAGGTCCAATATATATCAATTTACTCTCAATATTACTCCATTTACCTCCTTGAAGCAAAAAAGACTCAAGGCCCAGAAGTTCGTCAAGATCATCTTAAATTTTGAACACTGAAGGGCACCTGCTGGTAGAAACACCTTTTGGAATTCTCCTACTGGTAGATACTTTGACATTCTACCGATAGAAGTGCCTATTGGAATTCTTCTACCAATAGGTACTCGACGTTCTACCGGTAGAAGTGCCGAGTTTTTCTCTGATTCAATTCTTTTTCAATTTCAACTCTTCCAACCTCATACAACATCAACCCAAACTCATATAACATATAATTTTACACAAAACATAGTCCATATGAGCTTGCTATACAATTCTTTACAAACTATTACATGTTCAAAACTAAATTACATACTAGTTTTACGAAAACATAATTTAAAGCCACATCTCGGCTTTTCTTCATCAATGAGAGCCCCGGTGAGAGGCATCCACCGACGCATATCCCGCACCTGAAATATTGTCCCCATAAAGGGTGAGCCACGCTAAATAGGGTATTTCCTAAAGAGGCTACTCCCCAACCTAGATGCAGATGAAATGCTCACATGCAGTTTAACAATCAACAAACAATCCATTTAAGAATATGCAATTTATAATGGAATTTTCTATGCCATGCCATCTTATGAGATGAGACTCACACATGCAACTCAACCTGAGCCTTCACTGGCTCCCATAATACATGCAATGTCATGCGTATGAATCCGGGCATTCCAAGCCCCCTACCATTCATGTTACACATCCAATGACCATTTATAAAATAAACCATGGGTCTTTCTTGGGTAGGTGATTTCCTGGACTTGCACCAACGATTCACCACACTAACACGGATTTTGGTATCCCACCTCCGGTTCCGTGTACACTAATACACTTTTTTGGACTTTCACCGTCGGAAGTGTATAAACTAGTAACCGGGTCTTGTACCCGAGGAAAAGTCTAGCCCTTCTTGCTATATCCGACACAAGTTTTCTATGCAACCTGCGCAACTCAGTCGGACCTAGGTCCAACCTTCCCGAGTCCACGCATCAACCACCAAGAATGGTGTTTAATCCAAAAACATGCACACACATCCACATTGATGTCAAATGCCCACGAATGTGATGCTACACATGCATATGCAAATCTAAATGTACAATTGCAATTCCAATATCAAATTCAATATGTCATTAGCACATTATGAACAACTTCAATTATCTATCAACATTTTCCATGGTCAATTAAATCATAAGCATATAACCACCATCACCAACTTCACCCAAACATGTTATAACATTATCTATGCAATTAACACATTAATCAACATATGCATTTCATCAAACACCTTCAAGGCATAATTATAAACACATATCATGCATCTTTCACCAGATATATCAAGAAATCACAAACAAGTAATTTCAACAAACCCAAATCATGCTAGAATTGATATTAACCATTCTTATACTCATTTACCACATTTCAATTTCCATAGGCATGTGCCATACATGAGATTTCATCTCTAACACCCTACCCATTTCATATTTTAAACCTAGGTTGGAAATAAACCTAATTAGGAAAGAAACTCTACCTCTTGAAGCGTAAAACAAGTGGTAGAAAGCCTCTAAGAACTCAAATCAAGCTTTAGCCCTTGACTTCCAAAAATCTCGTCTTTTGGACTTCGTCAAAACCTTCAATTTTTGGTATGGTTTTGTAGCCCACATCGTGTAGAACAATCTTTGATCTTGGCTCGAGGTGATTTGACGAATGGAGAACCGTAGATCGTAAAGAGAAGTTGAAGAACTGGTTTTGTTTTCCTTTCTCTCTCCTTACTCTCTTTTTCAGAAAATCTGATGGGTAATGGGGAGAAAATCTGATTTTTCTCAGATGCTTGGCCCTCGTTGTGCAACACGTCCGCCTTTCCCGGGTCCAATTTCGTCCAAAAAAAATTAAATCTCGTTTCGATCCAAATTCAATATATTTTTATTTGAACTAACTTTAAATTATTTTCCAGTTTTCACAATTAAATTTTCAATCGCATTTATTTTGGTCAAGCGACACCCGATCGCCTCGTAACACGTGAAAAATCTGACTGTCTCGAAATTCAACAAAAATTGACTAGATAACTAGATTTTGAGAGACGAATCCAACACTAAGGTCCATTTCATCATCCGAGTTCTAGAAAAATTTGGGTTTTCAACCCGGACCATAGCGACAAATTATCGATTTGCCATTTTTCTTAAAAATTTAAATTTTCCCGGGTTTTACAGTTTTATAGGAAACAACATTGTTCGAACGCCACCACCACCATCCAAACGATTATCATCCAATAGTTTTTTTGTGCAGGCTCCTCCTTGGCTACAGTCTTCCGATTTCCCTTTTCCTAGTTGTCAGTTACGATTCCTACAGTCATAAAACTCCATTTTAATTCAAAAGTCCTCCATTACTTGCCTAATAAACACAAATCATCATTAAAATGCTAATTGAACATAAAAATGCAAATATCTAAAATTAAACATACAAAATAACATATCAAACTACATAAGCTATACAGAAAATGCTAAAACTACATACTCTTGACTATGGTTAGTTTTTAATTAGAATCCTCTAAATTGAGAACATAAGTGAACCAGTTAATCTCACACGGCACATATCTTGTGAGCATTGGACTGGAATAAGATGGCGTCTCAGGACAATCCTTATTCTGCCCATATATAATCAAGTCAAGACGATCTAATGGACGACCTGAAATTGGTTCGAAACATTGATTAAATTTTCTCATATGCATTAATCGGCCATACTTTACACAACCACCGAGTCGATTTACTCATCGGCATTTAGCAAATGAACTTTTTCAACACAAAGATTTTGCTTGACTACCGAAGATTTCTAGTTTTCTCACAACTATTGCTTTTGCCATGATCAAAGAGTGTATATCCTTTGGAAAAGTGCGTAACACACCCAAACTAAAACCAAAAGATTTTTTCATCCATTTTTTTGAAAAAAAAAATTGAAATGTTTGAAATTTACTTAAAAAGACTCAAATACAGTGGTTTGGTTTTTTAACGTCTGTCAGTCACAAAAATGATTATGGATTGTTTCCTCCCCCAACCTAAATTTAACATCGTTCTCAATGTATAACATCATAAAGCAAAATTTGAAGACAATTGTTGTAAAACCCGAGTAAATTTGAACTTTTTGTGAATAAGGGCAAAATGGTCATTTGCCATCCTAATGCGTATTTGAGATACTCATGCTCTAGAACTCAGATGAGGAAACGGAGTTCACCGTTGGATTCGTATCGCGAAATCGAGTCACCTTGTCAAATTTCGTCGAATTCTGAGATAGTCAGATTTTTACACGTCGTTCGAGGCGTCTGCGTGGCGAATGACATTGTAAAGGTCCCCATAAATATATTTTATAAAATTTCCTTAAAATTAAGTTAAAGTTCAAATAAAATTAATTTGAACTTAAACCGGGATGTAATGAATTGTTTCGGGACGAAAAACGGACCTGGAAGTAGGAAATATGCGGTGCAATGTGGACCGCTCATTTGCGACTATAAATATCGACCTAAATCAGATATTTAGTCACAAATATCTCATATTCATCACCCTTAGCCGGCTATAGAGAGAAAGGAGAGAAAAGAGAAGAAAAAAATAAGTTCTTCAAGCTTTAATCCAAGATTCTCGGAGTTCCGTCGCTCGGATCGACTCGGACCAAGAGTTAAAGTCGATCACCGTGACAAGGGCTACCCAACCACACCAAGAACGAGTGATTTCACCGAAGATCCAAAAGAGGAGATTTGGGAAATCAAGAGTTTTGGAAGTTTTGGAGGTGTTCTTGAAGCTCTAACCTTCACTCTACGCTACAAGAGGTAGGGTTCTTCCTACTTTGGTTTTACTCCTCTCCTTTAGGGCTATTCTAGGGCCGGTTTAGGGGCTGAATTTGGGTTGTTTAAGGGGCTGAATTTTGGACTATTAAGGGGTTGAGTTACAGACTGTTTTTCGGCCATTGTACGGACTATTTTTAGGTCATGTTATGGACTTTTTTTAGGCCATGTTATGGACTGTTTTTAGGCCATTTTGCGGACTGTTTTTAGGCCATTTTGCGGGCTATATACGGGCTGTTATATGGTGGTTTATGTGGGCTGTTTTGGTGGTTTATATGGGCTATTTTGGTGGCTTATATGGGGGCTGTTTTGTGGCTTATGTAAGGGCCGTTACTTAGGCTATTACATAGGCTGTTACGTGTTATATTATGCCTTAATGCTTAAGGGTGTTATTGACATTAGATTATGTAATAACATGTTGGATATGAATGTTAATACATGTTAGTTGATGTTTTGACATTGTGAGGATTTATGGCAAGCATATGCATTAGATATCAAGTACCATGACATATGTTGAGATATGTGGTTGATATGGGTCCATATGGAATTCATAGCATGTTGGACATAATTGTTGTGTGCAATGGTTCATTACATTGCATATGCACGAAGACATCGCATATATTGGGTGTGAGTGCATTGTGATATTAAACACAATTCTTGGTGATTGATATGTAGAATCGGTACGGTCGAATCGAAGATCCCATTGGGCCGCATGTTGCATGAAAAACTTGTGTTGGGTATAGCAAGAAGGGGTAGATCCCCCCCTCGGGTGCAAGACACGACGACTTGGTTATACACTCCCTCGCGGTGAAATTCCGGAAAAGTGTAGTATGGTGTACGGAACCGGCGATATAAAATCCAAAATCCATTGCCCAACAAGACACAAGATTTTGATGTACATAAACACTCATTCAATGGATAACATCCAACAATGACTTGATTTTGTAAACACATGATTTCAATTCAAACGGTCATTGGATGTATTTTCCATCAGTTGATGGGGTTACTACACATTGGCATGGCATTGTGTTGGGGGAGTCGGTGATGACTCGGATTAAAGGTGCATGAGTGAGTCCCATCTCATTTCATATCATGGCATGGTAGATTCCAATATAGAGTTGCATATTCTTACTTGGAATGTTGATGTGAATACGAAATGTTGAATGTGAACATTGCATGTGCACTTAGGTGGGGAGTAGCCTCTGTAGGAAATTACTCTACTGGGCGTTGCTCACCCTATACGGGAAAACATTTCAGGTGGGGGAAATACATCTGCGGATGGCTCCAATTTGGACCCTCATGTTTGAAGAAATTCGAATGTGGCTTTAGTTTTTGTTAATGTAAAACACTTGTGAAAATTTTATTTTGGGCATGTAATCTTTTGCAAATAATTGTAATAGAACTTATATGGACTATTTTTGATACAACATTGCATGTTTTGATAATGGTATGGATAGTTGGACCCGGTGTGGCCAATGTTTACTTATAAATGGACCTAGTGCGGTCATTGTTTTATATTAGGCCTCGGATGGGTCATGTGAAGGTATATTGCATAGGTTGGGTTTTGGGTAGAGCTCCCTGTACAAAGGAGACTCTGCCCAAATTTCGTTAAGTTGTGGACCCCGGTAAATGGGGCATAACAGTGTGATATCGAGTTACTCGGTATCTACAGGTATTCCGCAGGTTGATGGGTAATCAACGGACCCCCGAATTTTGGGGTGTCACAGCTTGCTATCAGAGCTTAGGTATACGATTTACCTAAGGCTTGAGGGGCTTGGGTCTAGACCATTGCATTCCATACGCATTTCATGTTATGTGCTCTACTTGCTACATGTTATGTGTTACTTGTTGTGTGAATTATATACATGGTAGAATGTATACGGAAAGGAGGAACACTAGAGTTAGAAAACATAATCTTGGGTTCAGAAAAGGGATGAACGGGATAGTTCAAGGGTTAAACGTCTACTAGTATGTGACACATCCTCTACTAGGGGGGACAATGAGAGAATTTTCAACGTTTGTGTTTGATCCCTAACTTTGGGATACTAAGTTGTTGGTCTATTGCTATCTCATGTGTGTGTAGATGGCAACTAGAGGAAGGGACGTCGGGGTGGACGGAACAACAACCAACCACCACCGGCCTTTGACCAACAAGCCTTCATGGAGGCTATTGTGATGCCCCAATTTCTGGGGGTCCTATATTAACTGTGGATCATCCTTCAACCCACGGAAGTACCCGTGGATGTCGCTCAACCCAACACTACGTCGATAGCATCCCCTTAGCCGGAATCATAACCCACAAATGTAAACTGGATTCAATTATTCATTGGGCTCAACCAAGATCCAACATACCATGATTTATACTCCATTATAGTCCATTTACATCATTGGAGGGAAGGAAAACATAGACCGAAAATAGGGCAAGGTAGTTTGAAAATTTGAAATTTCTTGAGAGTGTACCTGTACTGCGTACCAGTACGGTTTGCCCACTGGAAAATGCGTACCGGTACGGATTTCCTACTGGAAAATGCGTACCGATACGCAATACCGGTACGGCAGTGTTCTGGTACCCAGTACCGGTACCCTCTGTCCAGTTTTACCCTTTTTCATCAGTTTTTCATTTTCAATCCATTCCAAACCTTCCCCAAATCATCCAATACATGTGTAATAAGATTTCCCATATAAAACATGATTTGTACAAGTTCCATTACAATTGATTCCATATATTTACACATCAAAATGAAATTTTCTCAAAAATTTTACAAAAATAACCATGAAAGCCACAAGTCGACTTTCTTCAACCTTGGGGTTCGAAATGGGAGCCGTCCGCCGGTGTAAACTCTGCACCTGAAATGTTTTTCCCACAAAGGGTGAGCCACGTACAATAGGGTATCTCCTAAAGAGGCTACTCCCCAACCTATATGCATATGAAATGTTCACATGCCACAAATCAACAATTCATAACATTCCAATTTAGAATATGCATTCCATGTTGGACTCTACCATGCCATGCCATGAAATGAGATGAGACTCACTCACGCACATCATCCCGAGCCCTTCCCGGCTCCTCAACACATGCAAGTGCCAATGTGTATGAATCTGTCATTTATGTTACACATCAATTGACAATTTATAAAACAAAATCATGTGTCTTTGTTGGGTAACGGATTTTGGAGTCGCACCACTGGTTCCGTACACCATTACACTTTTCCGGAATTTCACCACAGGGGAGTTTATGAACCAAGTAGTCGGGTCTTGCACCCGAGGGAGAATCTAGCCCTACTTGCTATACCCGACACAAGTTTTCCATGCAACCATGCAACTCAAGGGGGATCTTCGATCCCACCTTCCCGAGTCCACTATCAACCACCAAGAATGGTGTTTGATCACCTATGCACCTACACCCACACCCATGTCTTAAACCCATGAATGTGACGACTCGGTGCAAATGCAATGTAATGACAATTGCAACAATAAGACAATGTTCAATATGCTATGGATGACATATGAACATTTTCAACACAATTCACATATTCATAAAAAAAATTATATCATAAGCATATAATTCTCATAATTCTTCAAAATGTCAATATATCACAATTTTCGCACACAATCTCAATGCATGTTATCAACATACTAGATTCTCAAGGCATATATATATAAACACATAACATGCCCACAATTACATGTAACACAAGAATCACATTGGGCTATTCTCTCATACGCAATTCTAGAATTCACAACTAGCAATTTCTAATTATCAATCCATGCTAGGATTCACCTTTACCCATTTCAATACCCATTT
This sequence comes from Ilex aquifolium, assembly GCA_951799425.1. Classification (NCBI taxonomy): domain Eukaryota; kingdom Viridiplantae; phylum Streptophyta; class Magnoliopsida; order Aquifoliales; family Aquifoliaceae; genus Ilex; species Ilex aquifolium. Next base: position 25,638,737 of record OX637400.1, read on the forward strand.
CACCCAATTTAACAACAATAGGCAAATGATATATAATCTATCCATCTACCCATTTCACCTAAGCATTCAAGGTGTGGAATAAACCTTGGTAGGAGGGAACCCTACCTCTTGAAGCGTAGAGAACAAACGTAGGAAGCCTCCAAGACCCGATCCTAGCCCAAAGCCCTAGCTTCCCAAAATCCCGTCCTTAGAATTTCGCCCAAACCCGACCTCTTTGGTATGATTTTGTAGCCCTTGACACGTAGAACAATCTTTGTTCTTGGCCCGAGTGGATTTGAGCTCTCAATCTCCGTAGATCGTAGAGAGAAGGTGGAGAACTCAAGCCCTTTCCCTCTCTTCTTTCTCACGTGTATCGGCTGAACAAGAGTGGGGAGAAAATCTGATTTTCTCCCCTATTTATATTATCTTAATATTTGGCCCACAATACGCCACACGGCCCTCATTTCCCTGGTCCGTTTTCGCCCCGAAATGATTAAATTTCGCTCCTATTCCAATTCAAAATATTTTTATTTTAACTTGCCTTCATTTATTTTCCAAAAAATAAAATTTTATTCAGAATTTCGTTTTTGGGTCTCCCGAGGCCCGACCGCCTCGTAAAACGTGAAAAATCCGACTATATCGGAATTCCACAAAATTTGACGGGATAACTAGATTTCGCGAGACAAATCCAACGGTTAGGTCCGTTTCTTCATCCAAGCTCTAGAAAAATTTAGGTTTGCAACCTGTATCGTAGTGGCAAATTACCGTTTTGCCATTTTTCACAAAAGTTCAAATTTATCCGGGTTTTACACTATTGGTACTGCGGCTGCCACTATTGCACAGGCCAGTGCTACATCAGCTACAATTGCACAGACTAGTGCAAGTGGGGGCCAAGGAGGCTCAAGTTATCTCCAGAAGTTCAAGGCACATCAGCCTCCGATCTTCATGGGAGGGGCGGACCCGATGGTAGTTGATCATTGGTTTCGGCAAGTGGACAAGGTCTTAGGGGCAATGGAGATCACATCCGATGCTACGAAGATAACCCTAGCTATTTTTTAGCTAGAGGGAGAATCCCAAGTGTGGTGGGATTGGGTAAAGACCTCAAGGAACTTGGGGATAATGACATGGGCAGAGTTCAAGGAACTCTTCATGGGTAAGTACTTCCCGGCGGCTGCCCGACATGTAAAGGCCCATGAGTTCTTAGACTTGAGACAGGGAACGATGACGGTGATGGAATATGTGGCTAAGTTCACTGAATTAGCCCGTTTCGCCAACGATTGTGTGGCCACAGACATAGCCAAAGTACGTAAGTTTGAGGAGGGCTTGAAGTTGTCCATCCGGGGCAAAATTGTGGGTCTTCTTCTACAAGACTTGGACACAATGGTCACGACAGCTATGGCCATTGAGAGAGAGATTGATGATGCAAGGAACATCCAGGAAGCGGGTGGTAAAGGCAAGAAGAAGGAGGGTCAATCCTCTTCTTCTAGTGCGGGAAAGAGGCAGAGAACTTCTGCTCCGCAGGGGCATCAAGGGCAGGACCGCGGCTATCAAGGCCAAGGCCAAGGCCAAGGTCAGTCCTTCCGAGGCGGGAGAAATCAGAGGCCTCCTTTCCAGGCAGGCCAACAGACTTGCTATCATTGCCACCAACCGAGGCATATGAAGCGGGATTGTCCTCAGAGGCAGGGATCCCAGGGTCTTGAGGCGTCTCAGTCCTAGCCATCAGTGGGATATTCACAGTCTCACTACACTCCTTCCTACCCCACTATGGGCCAGGGAAGCCAGTATCCATTCCAAGGTGCTGCACAGGCTACTACCACTTCACGAGCGGGAACTCCGCAAGTAGGCCAGATGGGCCAGGAATGGGTCGAGGCCGAGGGCAGGGCTCACAAGCCGGAACTTCGGGGACCCATGGGCGTGTCTACACCATGATACCTCAGACTGAGCCGGCAGACCAGTCAGTGGTACAGGGTACATTTCTACTCTCTCGCTTATGGGCTAGAGTATTATTTGATTCTAGTGCATCACATTCATTTATTGTTGCATCTTGTGTGAAAGACTTGGGCTTAGAGGTTGAGACCTTAGAAGAGCCATTGCATGTGAGTTCTCCCCTAGGTGCTAGGGCGAGGGTTGATTAGATATGTCGGCGGTGTGAGTTAGAGATCTCAGGGATTCTACTCACCGTGGACGTTCGGGTCATGGAAATGTCAGAGTTCGATGTAATACTGGGAATGGATTGGTTGGCGGCACACCGAGTCGTCATTGATTGTGATCAGAAGCGGGTTACTACTTATACGCCTGATGGTGTTTGTTTCAAATTCCAGGGGGTAAAGCACGATACTTTACCTCAAGCCGTGTACGACTCTAGATGGCACGGGCAGTTGATGGGTTGGTTAGCAAGCCTTACCCTAGAGGACGAGGTGAGACAGGATTTAGGTCTACCTCAGGTTGTGTGTGATTATGAGGATATTTTTCTGGATGAACTACCGGGATTACCTCCACATAAGGATGTAGACTTCACTATTGAGCTGCATCCAGGTATATCGCCCATTTCTATGACTCCGCATAGGATGACGCTTGCTGAGTTGCAAGAACTCAAAGTCTAATTGTAGGAATTGTTGGACAGGGGGTTCATTAGACCGAGTACCTCACCTTGGGGCGCTCCGGTGTTATTTGCAAAGAAGAAGGACAAAACCCTTCGACTATGCATAGATTACCGGCAGTTGAATAGGGTTACTATCAAGAATAAGTACCCTTTGCCGAGGATTGATGACTTGTTTGATCAGCTGAGAGGGGCGCGAGTCTACTCCAAGATAGATCTCCATACTGGTTACCATCAGTTGAGGGTTAGGGAGGCAGATATCCCTAAGACGGCGTTTTGGACGCGGTATGGGCATTTTGAGTTCACTGTCATGCCTTTCAGATTGACGAATGCTCCGGCGGCTTTCATGGTTCTCATGCATAGGGTGTTTCAACCCTACCTTGATCAATTTGTTGTAGTCTTTGTTGACGACATCTTGATCTACTCCAAGTCTGAGGAAGAGCATGAGGGTCATTTGAGGATTGTTCTTCAGACCTTGAGAGACCATCAGTTGTACGCCAAGTTCAGCAAGTGTGAATTTTGGCTGACTGAGGTGAAGTTTTTGGGACATGTGGTGTCAGCTTCAGGTGTATCCGTAGACCCGGAGAAGGTTGAGGCAGTCATGAATTGGGAGAGGCCGAAGTCAGTCTTCGAGATACGCAGTTTCTTGGGATTGGCAGGGTATTACCGGCGGTTTATTGAGGACTTCTCCTGACTAGCTGCTCCTATAACTAGGTTGACTCGAAAAGAGGTCAAGTTCGAGTGGAATGATTCTTGCGAGAAGGCATTACAGGAGTTAAAGAGGAGGCTTACTTCAGCCCCTATCTTGATAGTCCCGGAAAGGGGACAGAGGTACACAGTGTATTGTGATGTCTCGAAGGACGGACTAGGATGTGTCTTGATGCAGTCCGGGAGGGTGGTGCCTTATGGTTCTCGGCAGTTAAAGAACCACGAGCAAAATTACCCCACACATGACATGGAGTTGGCGGCCATTGTCTTTGCCTTGAAGGCTTGGCGCCACTATCTATACGGTGAGCAGTTCGAGGTGTTTTCAGACTACAAAAGTCTGAAGTACATCTTTACACAGCGGGACCTCAACATGAGGCAACGCAGGTGGATAGAGTACTTGGAAGATTATGACTTCACTTTGCATTACCACCCCTGTAAGACAAATGTGGTGGCTGATGCACTCAGCCGGAAGTCACGGGGAGTCTTGGCTAGTGTGGCTTCCCGGGAGTGGCGGATGCTCGAGACTGTGGGACAGTTCGGGCTACGCTATATGGGTCAGGCTCAGGGTACTTTGAGGAGTTTGGTGGCTACGCCTTCTCTACTGAGCAGGGTGATTGAGTCCCAGAGTCAGTACACGGAGCTATTGTCCATTTGGGACCGTGTATAGGCAGGTACAGGTGACGAGGGCTGGGCCATTCACTCGGATGGCAGTCTTCGTTATCGAGGAAGGGTTGTGGTTCCTCAGTTGGCGGATCTGAGAGAGGAGATCCTTAGGGAGTTTCATTGCTCCCGTTTTGCGGTTCATCTAGGGGCACGAAGATGTATCATGATCTTCGTCGCCAGTTTCATTGGAATGGGATGAAGCGGCAGGTTGGTGATTTTGTTAGTAGATGTCTCACGTGTCAGCAAGTGAAGGCTGAACACCAGAGACCAGCAGGGTTACTCCAGCCATTGGAGGTAGCTGAGTGGAAGTGGGAACATGTCACGATGGATTTTGTGACCCACTTGCCACGGACATCGCGGGGACATGACGCGGTGTGGGTGATAGTGGATCGGTTTACTAAGTCGGCACACTTTTTGGCGGTGCGGATGACCTTCACACTGGAGGAATTCTGCAAGTTATATATACGGGAGATTGTCCGGTTGCATGGGGTACCCGTATCTATAGTATCAGATCGGGATCCCAGGTTTACGGCTCATTTTTGGGAGAGTTTTCAACGAGTCATGAGGACACAGCTGATGATGAGCACTGCTTTTCATCTCCAGACGGACGGTCAGTCTGAGAGGACCATTCAGACATTAGAGGACATGCTACGGGCATGCGTCCTAGATCTCAAGGGTAGTTGGGAAGAACACTTACCCTTGGTGGAGTTCGCCTACAACAACAGTTATCAGGCGAGCATACAGATGGCACCCTATGAGGTACTATATGGGAGGCCTTGTTGATCTCCGGTTTGTTGGACAGAGGTGGGAGAAAGAACCGCTACGGGGCCGAAATTGGTTAGGGACACCTCAGAGAAGGTAACCTTGATACGAAAACGTCTTCTCACGGCTCAGAGCCGGCAGAAGAGCTACGCCGATAGACGGCGGCGACCTCTAGAGTTTGAGGTGGGAGATCATGTCTTCTTGAAGGTGATGCCTACGAGAGGAGTGGTCAGGTTCGGCAAGCGAGGAAAGCTGTCACCGAGGTATATCAGGCCCTTTGAGATACTTGAGAGGGTTGGTACAGTCGCTTACCGGTTGGTGTTACTGCCAAACCTATCAGGTGTTCATGCAGTATTCCATGTCTCTATGCTCCGGAAATACACCCCAGATCCGACTCATGTGGTGGATTAGGGCGAGCTTGTTGTTGATGCGGATGGGACCTTCGAGGAGGGACCGGTGCGTATCATGGATAGCCGAGATCAGGTTTTGCGAGGCAAGACCGTGAGGCTAGTAAAGGTGCTGTGGCAGCACCGGGGAGTGAAAAAGGCGACATGGGAGCGCGAGGACACCGTACGTGCCAATTATCCTTTCTTGTTTGAGGATAGAGGTACATTTTTATAGTCATTTCCTATTACATGACTGTAGCATATGCATGGGATTGCATGTATGTGTGTATGTGAATTTCGGGGACGAAATTCTTTTTAAGGGGAGAAGAATGTAAAACCCGAGTAAATTTAAACTTTTTGTGAATAAGGGCAAAATGGTAATTTGCCATCCTAATGCGTATTTGAGATATTCATGTTCTAGACCTCGGATTAGGAAACGAAGTTCGCCATTGGATTCATTTCGCGAAATCGAGTCACCCTGTCAAATTTCGTCGAATTCTGAGATAGTTAGATTTTTGCACGTCGTTCGAGACGACTGCGTGGCGAATGACATTTTAAAGGTCCCCATAAATATATTTTATAAAATTTCCTTAAAATTAAGTTAAAGTTCAAATAAAATTAATTTGAACTTAAACCGGGATGTAATGAATCGTTTCGGGACGAAAAACGGACCCGGAAGTAGGAAATATGCGATGCGATGTGGACCGCTCATTTGCGACTATAAATATCGACCTAAATCAGATATTTAGGCACAAATATTTCATATTCATCACCCTTGGCCGGCCATAGAGAGAAAGGAGAGAAAAGAGAAGAAAAAAATAAGTTCTTCAAGCTTCAATCCAAGATTCTTGGAGTTCCGTCGCTCGGATCGACTCGGACCAAGAGTTAACGTCGATCACCGTGACAAGGGCTACACAACCACACCAAGAACAAGTGATTTCACCAAAGATCCAAAAGAGGAGATTTGGGAAATCAAGAGTTTTGTAAGTTTTGGAGGTGTTCTTGAAGCTGTAACCTTCACTCTATGCTACAAGAGGTAGGGTTCTTCCTACTTTGGTTTTAATCCTCTCCTTTAGGGCTATTCTAGGGCTGGTTTAGGGGCTGAATTTGGGTTGTTTAAGGGACTGTTAAGGGGCTGAATTTTGGATTGTTAAGGGGTTGAATTACGGACTGTTTTTCAGCCATTGTACGGATTGTTTTTAGGCCATGTTATGGACTGTTTTTACGCCATTTTACGGACTGTTTTTAGGCCATTTTGCGGACTTTTTTTAGGCCATTTTGCGGGCTATATACGGGCTGTTATATGGTGGTTTATGTGGGCTGTTTTGGTGGCTTATATGGGGGTTGTTTTGTGGCTTATGTAAGGGCCGTTATGTAGGCTATTACATGGGCTGTTACGTGTTATATTATGCCTTAATGCTTAAGGGTGTTATTGACATTAGATTATGTAATAACATGTTGGATATGAATGTTAATACATGCTAGTTGATGTTTTGACATTGTGAGGAATTATGGCAAGCATATGCATTAGATATCAAGTACCATGACATATGTTGAGATATGTGGTTGATATGGGTCCATATGGCATTCATAGCATGTTAGACATAATTGCTGTGTGCAATGGTTCATTACATTGCATATGCACGAAGACATCGCATATATTGGGTGTGAGTGCATTGTGATATTAAACACTATTCTTGGTGATTGATATGTAGAATCAGTACGGTCGGATCGAAGATCCCATTGGGCCGCATGTTGCATGAAAAACTTGTGTTGGGTATAGCAAGAAGAGATAGATCCCCCCCTCGGGTGCAAGAGCCGGCGACTTGGTTATACACTCCCTTGTGGTGAAATTCCGGAATAGTGTAGTATGGTGTACAGAACCGGCAGTATAAATGTAACACCCCGCATTTTCTTTTATATATATGTATATAGATATATAGTAAATAATTGTTGTAAAAATGTTGATATGTGTAATGATGTAAGAATGAACTATATAGATTGTAATAGTAGGAGAAATGCTAGAAATGCATATTGATTGGGAAGTTGGAGTTTCAAAGACGTTTAAACTTAGAAAGGGTGAATAGATGAATTTCTAAGTATTTTTAGGTCAAAATAAGGTGTCCATTGAATCCAGAAGGTCGAACAACCTTGGGAGTGGTAATATGAGGTGTATTGGAAGTTAGGAAGTATTTTAGAGTAAAGACACACTTAGAGAGAATTTGGGTAAAAATGGAGTTGGGACACCTTCTAGTATTTTCGTCATAAATTTTTATCCTTATGTCTAATGGATATGAAATTTGGACAATAGATAGTAGACATCCAGGGATACAAAAGTGTATCTCACGAAAATTTTCCAAATCAATCTCTAAATAGGCCAAAACTTCACTGGAAGTTGTAGCAGAAACAGGAATTCCGTTCGAACGTGAATCGACGTTCGAACGTGAATCGACGTTCGAACGTGAATAAACGTTCGAACGAAAGTGCGTTCCAGTACTCTTTGTCTGATGGAAAAACAAAAGTACTGGGAGTGACAAACGTTCGAACGCCAATGACGTTCGAACGTGACTTGCGAATTCTGGGTTTCATAATCGCGCACAAGAGGCCAGTTCTCACCCTATAAATACATAAGGACGCCTCCATTAGTCCCATTTCAACATTTCAAACCCTAGGAAGACTTAGAGAGGAGGAAAGAAGGGGAAAACACAAGATCAAGGGAGGATTTGCACTTTGAAGAAGATCAAAACTCCAAATTTTCAAGAACACTTAGGAAGAAGAAAGGTAGGGGTTTTCTCTCACTCACTTACATTGAGGCTAGGGTATTTATATATGTATGTTTTGACTATCAATGGTATATATATGCTATGGAATCATCCTCTCTTAGGTTTTTTGACAAAGATTACATGTTTTGAACAAAGCTAGGGTTTAATACCCATGAAATCTCTTCTTTAGTTTTAAAATCCTCATTTTTGGAGAGTGATGTATTTCTTTCTTAAATGCTTTCTTTATTATGGATTTTCGAACCCTTAGTTCTTTGTGTTGGGTAGAACAATGATATTATTGTGATCTCATGTATTTTCTTTGTTAGTTGTGGAATTATTACATGATATATTTTGGGGGATTTTGGATAGATAATTGTAAATTGAAATCAATTTTGGAATTGTAAGCTTGGTTGGGGTTGTTTGTTATACACATAAGTGAGAGGTTCCTTGTAAGGATGCTCACCCCTTCCCAAGAGGTTCCTTGTAAGGATGCTTGGGAAGCCATGTAATGAATTGTGAGAGGTTCCTTGTAAGGATGCTTGGGAAGCCATGAAATGAATTGTGAGAGGTTCCTCGTAAGGATGCTCGCCCCTTCCCAAGAGGTTCCTTGTAAGGATGCTTGGGAAGCCATGCGATGATTTGTGAGGGGTTCCTTGTAAGGATGCTCACCTCTTCCCAAGAGGTTCCTTGTAAGGATGCTTGGGAAGCCATGCAATGAATTGTGAGAGGTTCCTCATAAGGATGCTCACCCCTTCCCAAGAGGTTCCTTGTAAGGATGCTTGGGAAGGCATGCAATGATTTGTGAGAGGTTCCTTGTAAGGATGCTCACCCATTCTCAAGAGGTTCCTTGTAAGGATGCTTGAGAATCAAAGATGACCTAAACGGGGGTGGAGGTTACCCTAAAGTATGCCACCTACCGAAGGAATTGTTGGAAATTGTGTATGGTGGACTGGATTATATTTGAAAACGATTTGCTAACTGTATAGTGGTTTCACTTATTCATTCAATTACTGTTGTTCCTTAAACTTGAGATCTATTAAATGTCCTGGTTTTTATTTCAAAAGTGATATATGATATTTGTGAAATGAGACCGACCGTTTTTAAATGCTGTTCTAAACCTTGTATGGGTTTGAGAGAATTTTCTACAGAGCTTCGTGCTCACCCCCTACCGCTAACATTTTTCAGATTACCTGCAAGAGGAGGACGTAGGGGTCGAGGAGCCCGCTACTTGGGAGACTCCACTGGACGGGAGTGTGGATCCCGGGGTGGACGCTTAGAGCGACCTCCTTTCCTTTTTGTACTAGACTAGGACATTCTTTTGGAACATTGTGTATTCTAGTTTCTTTTGTTTATTCCGCTGCGTTCTTTCATTAATTTTTGAGATGTAATAGCCATAATTTGGGCTTATTCTTTTGGATCACTTTGTAAATATTGTGAAGGACAAATGGAGTCTCATTTCTTAAGGAAGTATATTAGTGCTCTCATGATATGAATGTTTTAGAATGTAATGCCGTCCAGGGTGTTTTTTGGGGTGTTACAAAGTTGGTATCAGAGCCTAGGCTTTAGGTTTTACATGGGAGCTGTAGGTTATGGATTTCCACTAGAGATGTTGGTTTAGGGTGAAGGAAATTGTTAAGTTAAATTTTGTATATGCCTTGTGCTTAAATTAAGACATCCTACATATCACTTTAGTTTACATCTTGCACATCAAGGAAACTAAATTGTGGATGGATGTGCAGGATGGACGGTACACGGGGACGCGGACGTGGGTGTGGCCGTGGAGGTCAAGCAAATCCACCACCACCACCACCTCCGGATGCCATGCAAGGCATTTACCAATGCTTGAGGGAGCTCACCACTTTGGTACAAAGCCAAAATGGAAACAACAACCACAATGGTGGAGCTCATCCTCTCGCTCAAGTACCGGGCGATGGGAATGGAGACCGAATGATGATAGCTCTTCGGGAATTCTTAAGACAACGACCACCCAACTTCCAAGGGAGCTCCAATCCTTTGGAGGCGGATAGATGGATCCGCCGAGTGAAGAAGATCTGTGACGGCATGGGAGTTGTCGAGGAGTTGAGAGTTGGTTTGGCGACCTACCTGTTTGAGGGGGGCCGACTATTGGTGGGATGTCATAAAGAGGAGAAGGAACACCGACACACTCACTTGGGAAGAATTCGATCAACTTTTCCAAGAAAAATACTTCCCTGAATCGGTCAGAGACCGAATGAAGGCGGATTTTCTTGCACTACGACAGGGTAGTATGACCGTGGCTGAGTATGAGAGGCGATTCGACGAGCTCTCCCGTTATGCTACGGGATTTATATCTACTGAGGCCGACAGGGCCAAGCACTTCGAACAGGGTCTGAGGCCGGTCATTAGGGAGAAGTTGGTAGCTCTCAGGATCCGTGATTTTGGGGACCTGGTGGACAGAGCGGCACTGGTAGAGAGAGACATAGAGGATAGCCAGCGACGCCAGGGCATATAGTGAAAGTGAATGGTACCTGTGGCAAAATAGTTAGCTATATCTACGTACCAAGGTACCTCTGTTATTGCAAACAATTGCTCATCAACAAATTTTTTCTTTTGTATCATAATTTAGCCTTGATTGATGATCAGCTACCACGTTTTCAACTCTTTTCTTGTCTTTGATAATACAATCAAATTCTTGAAGTAGTATCCACCGTAGGAGACGTGGCGTAGCATCCTTCTTTATAAGCAGGTACTTCAAGGCTGCATGATCAATAAACAAAACAATTGAGGATCCAACTAAATATGATATGAATTTATCTAAAGCAAAATACTACAACAAGCAATTCTTTTTCTGTGGTAGAATAATTTATCTATGAATCATTCAAAGTTTTACTTGCATAGTAAATCACATAAGGTTGCTTATCTTTCCTTTGACCTAAGAGAGCCCCTACAACATAATCACTAGCATCACACATTAATTCAAAAGATAAGGACCAATCAAGAGGTTGCATAATTGGTCCAAAAATATGCATGCTCTTAAGTTTATCAAATGCTAATTGATATGCTTCATTCCAATCAAATGGTACATCCTGACATAGAAGATTACACATTGGTCTGGATATCAAACTAAAATATTTAATGAATCTTCTATAGAATCATGCATGATCTAGGAAGGACCGAACATCTTTTATAGTCTTTGGTGGAGGGAGATTAGCTATCAAATCAATCTTTGACTTATCAACTTCAATTCCCTATTCAAAAACAACATGACCTAAAACAATGTCTTGTGTGACCATGAAATGACATTTTTCCCAATTCAAAACAAGGTTTGTCTCCTCACACCGTGTAAGGACCTTTTCAAGATTCTCTAGACACAATTCAAATGAATCGCCCTATATAGAAAAATCATCCATGAAAACTTCTAAAAATTGCTTCACCATGTCAATAAAAATACTTAAAATACAATGCTAAAAAGTATGTAAAGCATTGCACAATCCAAATGACATTCTTTTATAAGCAAAGATGCCAAAAGGACATGTAAAAATGGTTTTCTCCTAGTCATCAATTGCTATTTCAATTTGGTTGTAACCGAAGTACATATCCAAAAAATAATAAAATGCATGTCCAACTATTCTTTCTAGAACTTGGTCTAGGAAAGGTAAAGAAAAATGATCTTTTATGGTAAGAGAATTTAGTTTTCGATAATCAATACACATATGCCAACCAATGACTGTACGCATAGGGACCAATTCATTTTCTTGATTTCTCACTATCGTGACACCAGAATTTTTGGGTACTTGTGACGCCCCAAAATCCGGGGGTCCGTTGATTACCCATCAACCCGCGGAATGCCCGTGCATACCGAGTAACTCGATATCACAACGTTATGCCCCATTTACCGAGGTCCATAATTTAACAAAAATCGGGCAGAGTCTCATTTGTACGGGGAGCTCTACCCAAAACCCAACTTGTACAATATACATTAACATGACCCATCCGAGGCCCAATATAACATAATGACCTCACCAGGTCCATTTATGAGTAAAAATTGACCACATCGGGTCCATTTATCCATATTCATATAAAAACATGCAAGGTTATATTAAAAACAGTCCATATGAGTTCCATTACAACTCTCTTATATAAAATTACATGCCAAAACTAGTTTGCTCCAAAAGTTTTACAAAAGAAGTTATAAAAGCCACAAGTCGACTTTCTTCACCCTTGCGGCTCCGAATGAGAGTCGTCCACCGGCGTATATTCCGCACTTGAAATATTTTCCCGTATAGGGTAAGCCACGCCCAGTAGAGTAATTCCTACAGAGGCTACTCCCCACCTAAGTGCACATGCAATGTTCACATTCAACAATTTATATTCACATCAACATTCCAAGTAAGAATATGCAATTCTAGGTTGGAATTTTATCATGTCATGCCATGAAATGAGATGAGACTCACTCATGCAACTCAACCCGAGTCCTCACCGATTCTCACAACACCATGCAATGCACTTGTGAAATGAACCGTCATTTGACGAAAAATCCATCCAATGATCATTTGAAATAAAAGTTGTTTCATTATAAAACCAAATCATCATTGGATAACACTCATTGAATGAGTACTTTATAAAACAAAACCATGTGTCATTTTGGGTATCGGATTCTCGGATTTGCACCGCCGGCTCCGCACGCCATTTACACTTTTCCGGAATTTCACCACAGGGGAGTGTATGAACCAAGTAACCGGGATTCGCACCCGAGGGAGTGTCTAACCCTTCTTGCTATACCCGACACAAGTTTTCCATGCAACCATGCGACTCAAGGGGATCTTCGATCCAACCTTTCCGATATCACATACCAACCACCAAATTAGGTGATTACCCATGCATCTCACACACACACACACACACACACACCCATACACATGCCTAAGCCCATGGATGGGATGCTTCCGTGCAAATGCAATGTAATGTGCCATTGCATATCAATGTCAAGTCTCATATGTAATGAATGTCATATGTACAACTTAAACAACATATCAACATGTATCATGGACAATTATATCATAGGCATATAATCTCCAAACTTTCATTTCAATGTCAAAACATCAACTAGCATGTATCAACATTTATATTCAACACAATTGACAAGCATGTTATTACATAGTCGATGCTAATAACACACTTACATCACAAGGCGCATGATAACACATAACAGTCCACAAAAATCAGCCCAAAACAGTCCGTAAAGTGACCTAAAAATAATCCTTAAAGTGGCTTAAAAATAGTCCGCAAAGTGGCCTAAAAACAGTCCACAAAGTGGCCTAAAAACAGTCCGCAAAGTGGCCTAAAAACAGTCCGTAAGGTGGCCTATATGCAGTCCGCAAAATGGCTTAAAAACAGTCCACCTTTGGGCACCAAAAATAGTCCACTTGTTCACCCAAAATCAATCCATTCTTCCATCCAAAAACGGTCACAATTTCAGCCCAAAAACAGGCCTAAAACAGCCCCTTAAACAAGCATAAAACAGCCCCATGATTTCAACCCAAAAGAGGCCATATAACAGCCCCTAAAACAGTCTATAAACAGCCATATATCAATCCAAAATACAGCCATGTTTCAGTCAACAAAACAACCCCTTAAGGTAGGAGTAAAACCCAAGTAGGAAGAACCCTACCTCTTGGACCGTAGTAGAAATGGTAGGAAGCCTCAAGAACATCTCCTAAGCCCAAAACCTTTGATTTCCCCAAAGTCTTTTCTTTGGATCTTCGGTAAAATCACTCGTTCTTGGTGTGGTTGCGTAGCTCTTGTCGCGGTGATCGACTTTAACTCTTGGTCCGAGTCGATCCGAGCGACAGAACTCCGAGAATCGCCGAAGGAAGGTTTGTTTTCTCCCTTTTCTCTCCCTCTTTCTCCCACACGTTGAAGACCAGATGATTCAGCTGATATTTGTGCCAAAATATCTAATTTTAGTCATATTTATAATTTCCAAGGTTTGGCTCAGATCGCGCCACACGCCCCCTCTTTCCCGGGTCCGTTTTCGCACCGAAACGATTAATTTCATCCCGGTTTAAGTTCAAATTAATTTTATTTGAACTTTCATCAAATTCTAAGGAAATTTTATAATTTTAATAAAAAAATTCGTTTTTGGGGGTCACTGGACACCAGTCACCTCGAAAAACGTGAAAAACTCAACTTTCTCGGAATTCGACGAAATTTGACAGGGTGACTTAGTTTCGTGAGAAGAATCCAACGGCGAACTCAGTTTCTTCATCCGAGCTCTAGAACATGAATATTTTAAATACGCATTAGGGTGGCAAATTACCATTTTGCCATTTTTCAGAAAAAGTTCAAATTTGCCCGGATTTTACAGTACTACTTGTGTAGGGCTGAACTATTTACTATTAGATATAGGATATATAATATGAACATCTAATAGTTTAGGCACTTCAGCCCGGACGACTTCCTTATGATGCGAATTCAATCTACGTTGCGGCTGTCGAGAAGGTTTATAGTCTTCTTTTAAGTATATACAATGAGTACTGAGAAGTGGACTTATTCCCTTAATGTCGGCCACTATCCAACCAATTGCACTTTGATGATTTTTGATAACTTTTATCAATTGTCTTTCTTGAAATTCCTTTGAAGATATTACCATTGGATAAGTTTCATCGTCTCCCAAGAAGACATATTTCAAGTCAGTCAGAAGAGGTTTCAACTCTGGCTTGGGAGCCATGACACTGGACTCAACAGACTTTGTTCCATTAGGTAATAACTCTTCAAATTTTGGAAATCATGTTCAAACAGTGAACATATCTACAATAGACTTGACACTATTTATAGACTCTAACAATGCATGTGACTCCTTTTTTATTATAAGCATTTTCAAATAGATTGAGTTAATGTCTCAATGCAATTTACTTCTTGCAATTTTTCCTCCTCTCTAGGTTGCTTCGCAATATCAAATATACATTCAATTCCAATGTCATATTTCCAAATGAAAAGCTTCATGATTTCATTCCTACAATTAATTAATGCAAGTCAACCAACAGTAATGTGACATTTGTGGGTTTCAATTCACCTAACCCTAACTACTCATAGACTGTATACAAGAGTAAATTGACACTGGCTCCAAGATCAAGCAAAGCTTGCTCAATTATGAAGTTTTCAATTATGCATGAAACCGTAGAACTCCTAGGATCTTTGTAATTAAGAGGAGCTTTGTGCTAAATGATAGCACTAGTCTGTTCAGTCAAAAATGTTATTTTCTATACATTGATCCTTCTTTTTACTATGCAAAGGTTTTTCAACAACTTGGCATACGATAAGACTTGCTTGATTGCATCCAACATGGGGATGTTAATCTTTACTTGCTTAAACAACTCAAAAATTTCAGCATGATTATTCAACAGTTGAGGTTTCTTGACTCGTTGAGGAAGAGGTAAAGGAACAAGATTTGATTTGTCTTTTTCATCAGGCAGCTCTGTTTCCTCTTGAAGAGTTGGTTCAGACTCAACTGTTTAATTAACAGGAATTGACTCGGCTACTAGATCAAGAGTTTTGGCTTTGATGGTCTTATTAAGCACTTTACCAATCCTCAATGTGGTAATTTCTTGGACCTGACTCGAAGAAGGTTCAGAAGACATGACAATAGCCTAGTTTTGACCCTATGGAGGTTTAGGTTGAGATAGAAATTTTTTCTTCTCCGTTGTGCTCAAAGATTGGGTCAACTTGGCTAGATGACTCTTAATATCCTCAATGTTTTGTGACATTTGAGCTTTGAAAGCGTTGAATGCATGAGTATACTGTGTATTGGAATTCATTTGACACTGAATGAACTAATTCATGGTATCTTCCAAACTTATTTTATGCAGGGGTTGGTAAGGCTGATATGGCTGCTGAGTCCGAGGTTGTGGTGGAGGTGGACCTGGTTGTTGATTAACAGGCTGTGCGTTTCTCCAACTGAAATTTCGATAATTCCGCCACCCTGTGTTGTAAGTTTCAGAATATGGATTGGAATAGGGTTTGTTAAAGTTTGAAATGGCATTGATTTGTTCCATCAAGACTTCCTTAAATGCTGGGATGGTGGGACACTCTCTAGTGGGATGTCCTGACAAAGCACAAATTCCACACAACTGGTCAATAGGAGACACAACAGAAACTTCATTGACCTTTTTCATGTCTAGAGCATCCTGCTTTCAACACAAAGTAGTCATTCTAGCCCTCAGGTGATCATCCTTTTTTAACATATATTTCCCTTCCTAAGATGTGGATGGCTTAGTTTCGAGAATACTTGGTGAGGCCGAGTCCTACATTTGGAAACTCTCAGAAATAGTATCAAAATACTTGAATGCCTCGTCGGGATTCTTTGCCATGAATTCTCCTTGAGCCATCATTTCTACGAACTTACGCAATGTAGAAGGAAGGGCATCTTAAAAGAAACAAACTAGGGTCCAACTCCCAAATGTATGATCTGGGCATGCTTGGAGAAGATCCTTAAATCTCTCCTAACATTGATAGAAAGTTTCTCCCTCTTTCATACAAAAATTCATGATTTGACGTCTCAATGCATTAGTGTGATGTACAGGAAAAAATTTCTTAAAAAAATCAGTTTGTAAAACTTGCCAACTTGGAATGGATTGAGCTGTCAAAAAATTTAGCCACTGTTTGGCTTTTATCCTTCAAAGAAAAAGGAAAAAGTTTCAACCGGACCATTTCAGAATTATCTTATAATACACCATTTACTTCCTCGAATTTTTTCAGATGCAAATAAGAGTTTTTAGAATTAAGACCATGAAACTATGGTAAAAGATGTATTGTCTTTGCTTTGATATTAAAATTTGGAGCGTTTGTGGAAAAAAAAACATGAGGGGACACTAGTGCGTGTAGGATGCAAATATTCTCTCAAAGGTCCAGAATTCTGGACCATCTCTTGTTCTCTTCGATTATTATTAGCCATGCTTAATTCAAAAGAGTCTGAAGATGCTCATGATGATGACAAAGGTGAAAAAAGTGAAGATGAAGGACTAGACTGATTTACAAACCCTACTGATGACTTAACAGACATAAACAATAAATATAAAACAAACAGTATATACACATATAATACAAACTAGGCAACTTCTCTGTTCTTTTTCAAACTATCGTAACTCCCCTGCAACAGCGCCAAAAGTTTGACTTGATCTTAATCATACACTCAAGTATAAGTGGTCAAGTTATAATATTACTCAGTTAAGTTTGAGATCGAATCCACAAAAAGTTATCTGTTGGAACTTTAAAACATAAAAGGTGAAATTGTCGTGTGAGTAGTGTGTATTAAAATAGCTTGTGGTGTGAGTTTAGAACTAATAAATAACTGCTTAAACTGAACTTTGATTACAATAGTTGAAAAATGCTACTCTTTAGCTCGAGGATCCAACATGCATTCTGTTGTTTGATTATGAAAATGCCACCTTACAACAATTAAATCCTGTATCGACAGAAAGTTAATCGATAGGTTTGATGCGTACATTGAACCATATCAAAGCATGGTTAAGTTAGCCGGAAGGCCTATGCACCTTACAACAACCAAATAACACTAGTAAACCCAAAGGTGAACCATTCAAAAATTTTACTATAGTTATTTGATCGGCAAGTCTATGATTCAATGAAGACGGAATTCCGGTTTATGCATTGAATCAAAAGCATTGGGTATGACAAGACTTAACCTATCTATAACCAATCTCCCGAATATTACATAAATCCCAACTATGTGCATCATTGTTTCATGCATGAAGTACACAATAATGTATAGGTGAAATGGTATATAGCAATAAGTTTATCTTGGTACTCATAACTATGAGCATATAGTAATACGATACCAAACAGAAATGAAAACCATCTATCATTTAAGGGAGGTATAATCACTAAAGCATGGGTAGAACATCGACATTTTCATAATACAACCAACATTACACATGTCTTCGCCCTTTACTAAAGAGTATAAATAGACTACTCACACTTCATTGCTATAGAAAAGCAAGAAGGGTAAGATAATCCCATTACAATACAACGTAAATGCAAAACAAATGCAAAGAATCCTTCCCTAAGGAATAGTTGAAACACCCTCACTCTTATTACCGACTAGGACGAAAAAGTGAGAGAGGTTCAACCTTCCAGAGTCCTTCACATAATCTCTCATTGTGCCCCTTCCTCAATGATTCATGAGCGAGCCATGTCACATTGCATGGGAGGAACTGATCCTTCACTTCCTTTTTGAGCTTTCAATTCTAGGTTGTTCGTGAAGCAACAAGAACTCTTTCTTTATGAAAGGGTCTCATTCTGCTGTATGGGCTTTCCCTAAGGTGTAATAAGTCTTATCTAGCTAGATCCTAAGATCTAGATCCACGACCTTCTCTCATAGGGAAAAGCTTCCCAATTCCGTCTAATGACCCGACCCCCTGGCTCTTTTGCCATCTGGGGCTCCCAATCCTCCCTATGCTATGCTCCCCTGGCGCAGGCCTACCACGCTTCGCGCTTGCAACGTTTTCGCCAGATGGTCTTTGCCAGTAGTGCCATCCTCCCCGATGGCTGTATGGGCGGGATAGTGCGATTTTATTTATTCTCATGGCAGAGTGAGGGGGGATATCCATCTGCCAATAGAGTCGGCTTTTAGTGAAGATCTGCTCATATGCTGCATGAGGAGCGGCAAAAGGCGGCTTTTCTCATGAATTAGCAGTAAAAAGCACATAAAAGAAATGTAGAAGAAGAGAATTTTTGGCTAGGAGTGTTTAGGGTAGGATATTTCTTCTCTCGGACTTTGGCTTGTCAAACGTGGAAGACTTTTTTTGCAAAATGACACGAACATGGCTATTTATAGGCTCCAATAAAGGGTTTAAGGCGGCAGACTAAGACATCCAGTTAGGATTTTTGCTGTATCAATGGACTAATGGAGAAAAGGAGGAGGTGAGGCGGCTAAACCCACTGTTCGGACGTCACCACCACCGTCCGGATGGTGCAAAGTCTCTGGTCTTTTGAATGGGAGCCACCTTTGTTAACTTGTTGACCTTGGCTATCGTTGGGACGGTCCTCCTAGTGTCGAGATGGTAACAAGTTGTGGATTTCTTCTTGTTTTTCCTTCTTTGTTCTTCTTTTGACTTTAACCCTCCAATTCCCCATAATTGCATACAAAACCCGACAAAATAAAGTTTTCACACATTAGGCATAATACTCTTTAAATCAAACCATTTAACGCACACCATTAACCCTAAACCCTAATTCATTTACGCACTTTTTAGGGTTAATCAATCGACTTCGAGCATGGTGAATACTTGTGATCTACAATTAAATATTAATTTCTATCCAATAATTTATCTATTATACTTCTGGATTTGTTTTCAATATAATCACCCTAAATCTTCTGATTAAGATCACTCCTCAGCTAATTCTTAATTGAGTTCAGAAATTAGATTGAAAATAGATATTGTGGTGATGCGAACCCCAATCGACTTGCTTTGAGACCCAACAACAATATTAGAAAAACAACCCAAGAAAGCCAAACTCAGGTCTATGGATGGAGAATCTAGACGCGTTGAGAACTCGTGTCAAGAACCTAGATTATATTAAAATCTAGACCTGTTGAAGAACCCGTCTCAAGAACCCAAATTACAAGGAGGAACACCACAAAGGTTGTGATTTACCTTTGATAAGTTCAGAAATTCAATCAAGAACAAGAGGAGTAAACTCAACTCAACTCACAATTAAAATTCAATATATTGTCTCCCCTCTTTCATTGATTAAACGCCTATTTATAAGGCTGGCCATTACAAGGAAACAAATCCTAATCTACTAAGGAAACAAATCCTAATCTGCTAAGGAAACAAATCCTAATAGGAGTTTATATTTTGACAATCCAACCCCAAATAGGAATAACTAAAGACTAAAATTTGTGACCCTTTCTCTCAAAAATGCCCTTGAGTGAATAGTGTTGCAAGTACTGTAGCATGAATAGTGCTGCGATACAGTAACTTCTAAAACCCTAGTTCAAATAAAATAATAACTTTCCTAATAAGCCCTTGGCCAAAATACAAGGCCTTCCCAAAAACCCTAATTCATAAGAAATAAGACATATGTGGGCTAAGCATCCTCAAGCCCATTTATTCTAAACTAATAATAAAAATTCTTTAAAAAAATTGAAAGCCTTAACAACAAAAGAACCTATCTCTAAGTCATGTCTTCATGTCTTCCACAGCTTGGATCAAGTGGATCAAAATTGGTTCTCCTTCTTTCAAGCCCATCTTGAGTGTTGGGCCCTTGCTAGCTTCATCCCAAGTGGATTGCACCAATCCTTGCATTGCTTCCTTGATCTTCTTGGCTCTTGATCTTGTAATTGGCCCATCTAGAACTTACAAAGGATCTTTAAGAGTAGGCCCACCTTGGTTCCCATCATGTGGGGAATTAAAAGAGGATCCCTAATACTTTAGTATCTATCTCTCAACTACTGTTTTAAAATGAAATTCACTTTTTTATTCAAAATTAATTCTCTCAATTATTTTCAGTGCAATTTTTCTTTCACCAATTCCCTGTGGTCCATTAACAACCATTCG
The DNA here is from genome assembly GCA_951799425.1 of Ilex aquifolium. Classification (NCBI taxonomy): domain Eukaryota; kingdom Viridiplantae; phylum Streptophyta; class Magnoliopsida; order Aquifoliales; family Aquifoliaceae; genus Ilex; species Ilex aquifolium. The sequence continues at coordinate 25,659,153 of OX637400.1, forward strand.
TCCTAAATAAAATTTATACATTTTCCAAAAAACTCAAATTAAATGATAACAACTCAAGTATTTATACAAGACTTTTGATCAATTACAAATATACAATTATCCTCAATTCTATGGTTATTCAATCTCAATCCTTTTCTCCCAAGTCAACTTGAAAATTAAGTGTAACGGGGAAGTATAAAATATGGCAGGAAGAATATGGTCACAATAATAGATGTTAAATCAAATCAATAATATCATGTCAAATTAGAACAGCTCAATCAACATGAATCACATAGCCATACATCAATCTATCTCCCATGTTATGTTAGATCTAGGCTATAGGAATTTTGTGCATCCTCACAAGGATCACGACATCTACCCACCCCCATCCACACAAAACATGATCCATGTATCAACATATACCACATGTACCAATAGACATCACATATATAATGTAAGTCTAATCAAATTTCAAGAACAAGAACCCACAGATCAAATAGAGTACAAATATGGAATAATCAATAATATTACTCTTTACATAGATATTTAGGAAGATCATATTGTATACATCCCATACCTCAAAGTGTTACTCGATCCAATAACCTTTAGTTTGTCGTTGAAATCTCGGATCCGCAAAACCCTGACTATCCTTTTTATTTCTCTCCCTCTTTCCCTTTTTTTTCTAAATGTTTAGAGATGCTTAGGAGGTTCCGAAGAAGCAGCATATGCTATAGGGTTAAGTATTTATACCCGGCTCCAAAGGTCAAGGCAATGGAAAAACATCAAAAGAAAAACCGCCTTAATTCAGTCTACTGAAGCTTAAGCCAGACAAAACTCTATGGAATGAGTTTGCCCTCCTACTTCCCTCAATCCAAGGTTTCTACCTTTACACTCCCTCCCCCCTATTTTCTTACTACCTCCAAATCCCTTAAAACTTACCCATCCCTACCTATATGGTACCCCGATCATACCTACAACACCAATTTTTTCATATTAAGCTCAATTGTATCAAAGTTGTCATCAAGGAAATTGCACTTTCCTCCCCCTATCTTCTAAAATTTTCCTAATGTCTCATAACCTCCTCCCTAACCTCGTTTCCACCGTAATTGTGTCACAAAAATGCTTAATAATCATTTACTTGCATCGTATTATACTAAGTTAAAATCACATGGGTTTATAATCTCTGTAATGCCTCGGTTTTTCTGGATATGTTAGCTTATAAAAATCAATTATAATAAACCATAGATAATCTCCAAATACAAGGTCAGAATTCTATTACCTCAATTATAATTAGAATTGATAATAGAGTCTCCAAATATGCCATACATCATCCAATAATAACCATTCACCCTGAAAAAAAGGTATACATAACAAAACTCAAATTAAATGTTAACAAATCAAACATCTATACAAGAATTTTGATCAATTACAAATATTCAATTATCCTTAATTCTTTAATTATTCCAATCCCGATCCTTTCTTCCCATGTCAACTTGAAAAATAAATGTAACGGGGAAGTATAGAATATGACAGAAAAAAATATAGTTGTAACACCCCAAAACACACCCTGGACGACATTACATTCTAAAACATTCATATTATGAGAGCACTAAAATAATCCATCAATAAATAAGACTTCATAAAGTCATCCATAAAATTTACAGCATTATCCCAAAAGAATAGACCCATTTTCGCCTTTACATCCCAAAAATCCAATAATGTAGCGCAGCGGAATTACAAAAGAAAACTAGACTTTACAAGGTTAAAAATGAATATCCTAGTCTAGTACAAAAAGGAAAGGAGGTCGCTCTACGCGTCCACCTCGGGATCCACACTCCCGTCAAGTGGAGTCTCCCAAGTAGCGGGCTCCTCGACCCTTAAGTCCTCCTCAAGCGGGTAATCTGAAAAATGTTAGCAGTAGGGGGTGAGCACGAAGCTCTGTAGAAAAATTCTCTCAAACCCATACAAGGTTTAGAAAAGCATTTAAAACGGCCGGTCTCATTTTTAACATAACATAGATGCATAATTTGAAATAAGGCAGTGACATTTCAACAAGGATCTCAAGTTTAAATAGCAATAGTACTAGAAATGAACAATAATAACCCATTTTAATAAACATCCATTCTCAAAATATAAACCATTTCCCACACATTATATAATATTGTCCTCTTTTGGCATGAGCATCCTTATAAGGAACCTCTCACCCTCAAGGCTTGGTTACTCAAGCATCCTTATAAGGAACCTCTTGAGGAAAATCACATACTGTCTTCTTTTGGCATGAGCATCCTTATAAGGAACCTCTTGAGGAAAATCACATACTGTCTTCTTTTGGCATGAGCATCCTTATAAGGAACCTCTCACCCTCAAGGCTTAGTTTCTTAAGCATCCTTATAAGGAACCTCTTAAGGAAAATCACATACTCTCCTCTCTTGGCATGAGCATCCTTATAAGGAATCTCTCACCCTCAAGGCATCACCAAACTCAAGCATCCTTATAAGGAACCTCTTGAGAAAAATCACATACTCTCCTCTCTTGGCATGAGCATCCTTATAAGGAACCTCTCACCCTCAAGGCATCACAAACTCAAGCATCCTTATAAGGAACCTCTTGAGGAAAATCACATACTCTCCTCTCTTGGCATGAGCATCCTTATAAGGAACCTCTCACCCTCAAGGCATCACAAACAACCCAACCAAGCATACCATTCCAATATTTATATCATTTTACAAGCATCTCTCCAAAATCCCCAAGATATATTATGTAACAATTCCCCAACCAACAAAGAAAATACATGAGATCACAATAACATCATTTTTCTATCCAACACAAACAACTACGGTTTTTGCAGTTCATAATAAAGAAGCATTTAAGAAGACATACATCACTCTCCCAAAAACTAGGGTTTTAAAACTAGAAAAGAGATTTCATGGGTATTAAACCCTAACTTTGTTCAAAACATGTAATCTTTGCCAAAAAGCCTAAGAGAGGATGATTTCATAGCATATATATACCATTGATAGCCAAAACATACATATATAAATACCCTAGCCTCAATGTAAGAGAGCGAGAGAAAATCCCCTACCTTATGCTCTTGAAGAAACCTAGGGTTTGAGTCTTGGATCACTTGTGAACCCTTTGTCTTTCCTTTTGATCTTGAGTTTTATCTTTCTCTCTTTCTCTCTAAGGGTTTCTAGGAGGGTTAGGGTGAGAGGGAGATGAAGAAATGGGGCAAATGAGGCTAAAAGGGTGTTTTAAAACACCAAAATCCCGACTTTTACTGTTCGGCGAGCGTCAGATAAATGGTACCGGTACCCAGTACCGGTACCCCAAACCTTCTGGAGTCGAAGTACCGGTACACAGTACCGGTACTGTATGGTACCGGTACGCAGTACCGGTACTGTATGGTACCGGTACGCAGTACCGGTACACTTTGTCTGCTGCAACTTCCAGGGCAGTTTTGACCCATTTAGAGGTTGAATTGGAAAATTTCCATGAGACACACTTTTGTAGCCCTAGATGTCTACTATCTACTGTAAAAATTTCAGATCAATTGGACTTAAGGATAAAAAGTTATGACCAAAATACTAGAAGGTGTCCCAACTCCTTTTTACCCAAATTTTCTCTAAGTGTGTTTTCACTCCGGAATACTTCCTAACTTCCAATACACCTCATATTACCTCTCCCAAGGTTGTTCGACCTTCCGGATTCAATGGACACCTTATTTAGACCACAAAATATTTAGAAACTTCCATAATCCCTTTTCTCAAGTTTACACACCTTCAAAACTTAAACTTTCCAATCCATTCATAAGCCAACCAAATCCATCACAAACCTTTTCAACACATATTTCTACATTTTTTACCACAATTATTTATTATATATATCTATATACATATATAAAAGAAAAATACGGGGTGTTACAATAGTTATTAGGACAGAAATCGAATCAAAACAATAAAATCAAGTCAGATTGAAATAGTTCAATCAATACGGATCACATAACCATACATCAATCCATAACCCATGTCATATCATAAATCTCAGGAAAAAGAACTCATAGATCAAATAAATTATAAATATGTAATAATCAAGAATCATACGTTTTGCAAAGAGATTTTGGAAAAGCACATTGTATATATCTGTAACGCCCCAAAATCTACTTTAGAAGACAATCACTATCTATATAGCATCTACAATAATTATTAAATAATAGAACCATCCATCAAATAAATAAATACCTAATACAAATATTTCAATCAATAGAATTAAAACCTTCTTGTTACATCCAAACTCAAAATACTTAACTTCTAACTAACCAATAAAAGAATATGCAAAACATTATTAAACCATCATTTTGAACTCAAAACTCAAAAAATTATCTCCAATTCTCCACGTCTAAATCCAAATTTGCATCTTACTCTACTTGTTCAGCTAGCCCGAGATCCTCCTCAAAATCAAAATCTGAAAAATATGGTAACGTAGGATGAGCAAAAAGCCCAGTAGAGAAACCTTCTCAAACCCAACCAGGTTCTAAAAACAAGCAATGTTACATGGACTTAAAAAGTGAACTTAAAATGTACTTAATAATCACAACTATTAATTTCACTGTGGGTGCCAGCATTTATTGAGACACATTACCTATTCAATGGTTGTGATTATCAAGTACACATTTTCAAGTCCACATTTTAAGTCCAAATAGCGTTTCCCTTTGAATAAAATTTGCAAACATTAAAACAGGTTAGTGTAAATTTGCAAACTAATATATAAGAATTTGAAATAAAACAGTGACAAGTAATAAAATCTCAGGTTTATGGTAAACAGAATAAAATTCATGAATAAATAAGATCAGCTCTCATGCCATATATCTACATAATCAATATATATCCCATGTACACATACAAGTATGCTAACATGAATCCATACATCGAGAATATCTTGACCCACACACACACCTAACATCAAGACAAATCCTAGCAAGGATGACCCATTTTCAAGAAGCGCGTATATTGACGCATTAGTATTGACATAACATTCAATGTATATTATAATAACTCTCCACCTCTATCACTGTAACGCCCCAATACACACCCTGGACGGCATTACATTATAAAACATTCATATCATGAGAGCACTAAAATAATCCATCAATAAATAAGACTTCATAAAGTCATCCATAAAATTTACAGCATTATCCCAAAAGAATAGACCCATTTTGGCCTTTACATCCCAAAAAAATCCAATAATGTAGCGCAGCGGAATTACAAAAGAAAACTAGACTTTACAAGGTTCAAAATGAATATCCTCGTCTAGTACAAAAAGGAAGGAGGTCGCTCTACGCGTCCACCTCAGGATCCACACTCCCGTCAAGTGGAGTCTCCCAAGTAGCGGGCTCCTCGACCCTTAAGTCCTCCTCAAGCGGGTAATCTGAAAAATGTTAGCAGTAGGGGGTGAGCACGAAGCTCTGTAGAAAAATTCTCTCAAACCCATACAAGGTTTAGAAAAGCATTTAAAACGGCCGGTCTCATTTCACAAATATCATACATAATCTTTGCAGTAAAACAATGACATTTTACAACTGATCTCAAGTTTAAGTAGCCATAGTACTAGAAATGAACAATAATAACCAATTCTAATAAACATTCATTTTCAAAATATAAACCATTTCCCACACATTATATAATATTGTCCTCTTTTGGCATGAGCATCCTTATAAGGAACCTCTCACCCTCAAGGCTTGGGTACTCAAGCATCCTTATAAGGAACCTCTTGAGGAAAATCACATACTGTCCTCTTTTGGCATGAGCATCCTTATAAGGAACCTCTCACCCTCAAGGCATCACAAACTCAAGCATCCTTATAAAGAACCTCTTGAGGGAAATCACATACTCTCATCTCTTGGCATGAGCATCCTTATAAGGAACCTCTCACCCTCAAGGCATCACAAACAACCCAACCAAGCATACCATTCCAATATTTATATCATTTTACAAGCATCTCTCCAAAATCCCCAAGATATTTTATGTAACAATTCCCCAACCAACAAAGAAAATACATGAGATCACAATAACATCATTTTTCTACCCAACACAAACAACTACGGTTTTTGAAGTTCATAATAAAGAAGCATTTAAGAAGAAATACATCACTCTCCCAAAAACTAAGGTTTTAAAACTAGAAAAGAAATTTCATGGGTATTAAACCCTAACTTTGTTCAAAACATGTAATATTTGCCAAAAAGCCTAAGAGATGATGATTTCATAGCATATATATACCATTGATAGCCAAAACATACATATATAAATACCCTAGCCTCAATGTAAGAGAGTGAGAGAAAACCCCTACCTTAGTGTTCTTGAAATCTAGAGCTTGAATCTTGACTCACTCTAAATCTTGTGTTCTTCCCTTGGGTCTTGAGTTTCTCTCTTCCTTTCTTTCTCTCCTAGGGTTCTAAAGGGTTTAGTGTGAGAGTGGAAATGAAAGAATGGGGCAAATGAGGCTAAAAATGGTGTTTTAAAACACCAAAATCCTGATTTTTACTGTTCGGCGGGCGTCAGATAAATGGTACCGGTACGCGGTACCGGTACTCGGTACCGGTACGGTGAAGCTACTGGAGTAGTCGTACCGGTACGGTATGGTACCGGTACGCGGTACCGGTACGGTATGGTACTGGTACGCGGTACCGGTACTGTATGGTACCGGTACTGTTTGACTAACTGATTCTTGTTCCGACCTCCATTGCCGTCCAATCCATTCCTAAACCACCCAAATCCATTCCAAACCTCTCCAACACATATTTCTACCCATATCCACATTTTTACCAATATTATTTACTATATATATAAAAAGGAAATGCGGGGTGTTACAATCACCGTGAGCAAATAGTGGTTTAGTCCTCACAAGGAATCAACCCCACTATGAGTGTTAGGAAACCTTCAAAACCATATTAAACGGTCGACTGCAACCCATATTAATCACACTCACCATACAAGAGATACTTTCCACAATTTTTCAAAAAATCCAACGACAATCAAGAATCATGGTTCCATAACCTTTCAAAGGAAATAATTCAAGAAAACATGCAATAGATCTTCAACATGCAAATTTTTATATAAAGCATGTGTAAGTTAGTTATAATTCAAGAACTAGAGTTTTTGATTGAAGAAATTTAAAGATTGAAAGCATATACATAATAATCCTAGCCTCAATGTATGGATTTGAGAAAAAAAACCCACCTTAATCTCCTTGAATCTTAATTCTAACATGTTTGATTATGATTTTTCTCATGTAAATCCTTCCGAATCTGTCCCCTTGTCATTCTCCCAATTCTCCTTAGCCTTTTAGGGTTGAAAGTTGCTAAAAAATAACCTAAAGAACATCCTTAGGATATTTATAGCATCAAAAATGATGTTATCCTCGTAAACCTGATCACTATTAAATTTGAATGCGACATCACATTCGTATGTGACTTGTGTTCGATCGTGCGTTGCTCCCAATATCTAAAGTTTTGTGTGTTCTTTGTCAGACCCCAAACTACAGTAGCTAAGCCTTGTTCGACCATCAATTGGCGTTTGAACGCCAACTAAGTTTCTGCTGAATTTTCCAATGCAGGTGTAACCCAATTAGAATTCAATTCACGAAATACATTTTTGTTGCCCTGGAAGTTTTGTTTCTACTGTACAAATATCAGATCAATCGAATACTAAGATAAAAACTTATAATTAAATTACTAAGGAAATCTCCAATTCCTTTATCCCCAAAGTCTCCCCAAACATGCATAAAAGATTCAAAGCACTTATTATCTTCTAATACAACCTTTATATCCTATTCTTAAATCATTATTTATACTTGCGACACATGGTAACTACTATACATTATTAAGAATACATGGGGTTTCCAACATCTCATACCTCAAAGTGTTACCTGATTTGATAACCTTTAATTTTATTGTTGAAATCTCGGATCTACAGAATCCCGACTATCTTTTTTATTTGTTTCCCTCTTTTCTATCTTTTTTTCTAAGTGTTTAGAGGTGCTTAGGAGGTCCCGAAGATGCATGGCATAAAATAGGGCTTTTAAGTATTTATAACAGAGCAAAATCGGACAAAGGCAATGGAGGAACCAACTTAAAACCAAGGAAGTCGGTCAACCGGTCTCAATGGCAGTAGATAATGCATTTTTAACAGCTCTAGAGAAATGGTACTTTTGATGACGAATCACACCCCCAACCTATATCTTACTAGTCTCTAGTAATATCAAAATCCTAAATACTAAAACATAATAAAATCATCTAATAAAATAACACAAATCCATTTTCGTATGAATCACGATTGCATTTAGCCTATGCAACAAACCTTTAACCCCTAAGTTGCCCCAAGTGGATGAGTTTAATCTCGTGAAGGTTTCCGGTGAAGATACCTACAAACTTTCATTAATCTGCCTACAACTTGAATTCATCATATAACTTAACCAATAATCTTGTAAAACCCGGGTAAATTTAAATTTTTATGAAAAATGGCAAAATGGTAATTTGCCACTACGGTGCGGGTTGAAACCTGAATTTTTCTAGAACTCGGATGATGAAATGGACCTCACCATTGAATTCGACTCGCGAAATCTAGTTATCCAGTCAATTTTCATTGAATTCTAAACAGTCAGATTTTTCACGTTTTACGAGATGATCGGATGTCGTGTGACCTAAAAACAAGATATGGAATTAAATTTCAAAAATTGGAAATAAATTTAAAGCTAGTTCAAATAAAAATATTTTGAACTTGAATAGGGACGAAATTTAATCGTTTTAGGACAAAACCGGACCCGGGAATAGAGGACGTGTGGCGCGATGAGGGCCAAGCATCCCAAGGGGTATAAATAGGGGAGAAAATAAGATTTTATCCCCATTTTTTAGCTGGGTTTCGTTGGAGAGGGAAGAGAGGGAAAAAGATAGAGTTTCTAACTTCTCTCTACGATCTACAACTACCCGTTGGTCGGAATCTTTCGGCCCAAGAATTAAAGTTCGTGTACGCAACGAAGGCTACGACTACATACCAAAAAACACAGATTTCACCGAACATTCAAAAATGGAATTTTGGGGCAAATCAAGGTTTGAGCTTGGTTTGTGTTCTTGAAGGTTTCTACAACTTGTTTTTACGCTTCAAGAGGTAGGGTTCTTTCCTAATTAGGTTTATTTCCAACCTAGGGTTGTTATATGGAATGGGTAGGGTGTTAGAGATGAAATCTCATGTATAGCACTTACCTATGATATTTGAAATATGAAAAATGAGCATAGAAATGGGTAAAATCAATTCTAGCGTGAATTGGATATGTGGAAGTTACTTGTTGTGATTTCTTGAAAAATGTGGTAATTTGGGCATATTATGTGTTTACATGAATTTGTGTCTTGTGGGTATTTGATAAAATGCCTTGAATGATTGAATTATGTTATTTTGATGAAATTGGAATAACATGCTTGGATGATGTTGTAAATTGTAATTATATGCTTATGATATAATTGACAATTGGGAATGTTGAATGAGATAGAATGTTGTTCATTATGTGCACATGACATATGGAACATGATGTGAAATTGCAATTGAGATCTTAGTTGCACAATGATATGGAATGCAATTGTACATATATGCACGGGTAGTATCACATTCGTGGGCCTTTTACATGAGTGTGGGTGTGTGTGCATGGTTTGATCAAACACCATTCTTGGTGGATGGTGCGTGTACTCTGGATAGTTGGGCCGATGGTTCGACTGAGTCGCACGGTTTGCATTGAAAATAGGGTCGGGGTTAGCAAGAAGGGCTAGATTGTCCCTCGGGTGCAAGACCCGGTGATTGGATACGCACTCCGTTGGTGTAGAGTCCATAAAGTGTGTTGGCGTACTTGTTGGTTGGGTGCCCGTTGGTGTTGATGTGAGAACCCGCCAAAATAACGAGTTCCAACAATGAAAAGGAACCCAAGATCGTTCTATGATCAGATTTGAATGATAGACCTCGACCCATTATTTAAGGACGAACAAGAACCTTGGTAAATATGACCTCAACCCGTTGTTTATTACGAAAACAAAAACCTCGGTATAAGGGAGACGCCACAAACGGTGGTGGAAATCCGTTTGATAAGTCGCTGGTGAACACCACGGGAAATCCCGATAAGTTCGAATAGTTCTTCAAAGAATCGTAGAGAAAACACTCCAATTTTGCTGAATAATGATCGATTTTTTTTCATTGATTGAACGCCTATTTATAGGTTGGCCATTACAAGAAAAATTCCTAAAAATCCTAATCTGCTAAGAAAACAAATCCTAATCTACTAAGGAAACAAATCATAATCTACTAAGGAAACTGTAAACCCCCACATGTAATAGAACTTGTACCAACTATGTTTGATATAAAAATGTATGTTATATAAGTTTGGGTTGGTTTTGGAAAGGTTTGGAATGGATTGGAAATGAAAAACAGGTGAAAAAGGCAAATCCGGACAAACCGTACCGATACGGCGTACTGGTACAGTGTACCGGTACTATCGGTAAAAATCAGAAATTTTAAACAGTAAAAGTCGGGATTTGGCTTAGTATAAAACACATTTTCATCCTATTTTCTTCTATTCTTTCACTCTACTCTCACCCCAAATCTCTTAGAACCCTAAGGGAAGATAAAAGGAGAAAGAAAAGGGAGGAAGGAGGTCTCTAGGGCTTGGGTCTTCGATTGGAAATCTTGATTCAGGTAGGGGTTTTCTTCCATTCTTGTTCATTGATGTTAGGGTATATATATATATATATATTGATCTGAATAGGTTTTTTAAACAAATTAGGAGGTATTGACGATGTACTAGATCTACGTAATCCAGTATCACCAAATAGCTTGATTCCCAAAGTAAGTGCTTTGTAAGTGTTCTTACAAGTTAGACTTAGAGTAAAATCTGGGAAACAATTGAAATATACAGGACCTTGATGAAGACCTGTTTCCATAATTCCTAAAAGACTAGGCTGGTATTCAATGAACCTACCATCTCTTAGGGTTAACAAAACAGCAGCATTTTTTCCTTTTGTTAACAAAGGTTTAATTGCAATCTGGACAAGACCTAAATGGATGAATTTGAATCCTTTAGACCTGTGTCTTTTCAGAACATCTTTATCAAGAAGTCTGACCACTTCTTCATCATTTTTTAGAGGATGAACTTGTTCAACAGTTTTAACTTGCAATTCTTCATTGAATGCTGTTGGCATCCAACTTGTTTTGTAAATTTCCCTTCTGGGGACTTTAGGTATATTCCATCCTATCCAATTGGATTGTTTAATTTCACATTCAAAATCTTCTTCATTTACTATATTAGGTATAGTACTAGATGAAGATCTAGAGCTAATTGTGGAATTAGAACTAAACAATCTATTCATTATTAAATCAAAATTTCTTCAATTTTATAAATCAAAAATAAGTTTTAACCACATGATGCATACCCCCTAACATACAAAATCCTCAGTTTCTTGCCTAAAATTCCCTAGACTGCCACACTTGGACTTACAAACGGGAAAACAAAGAGGCTTACACACTCTTGGATTAGGACAAAGGCTAGGTGATCAGGTTAAGAAAAAACTTATAACTGATTTAATGGAATTGAAAGAAATAGAGATTTCACACGAATAAGAGTGTTCAAATATAATTTCATAACTGGCTATCCAGGTCGTCAAATGGCTCTGATACCAAAATAGGCGGAAGGATGAAGATGATGAATATATGAAATTTAAACAAATAAATTGACAAAGAAAGAATAAACCCACAGAACATAGGAAACTGGGGGAGTATCTTCTGTCCTTACTGTGACAGCTAAGACAACATATTCATTTGAAGGAATAGCAAATTCACAAGGAATTTTATAAACTGAAATAGCCATAAGAATCACAAGCTGTAGATATAAACAAATTTTCAAATATATATATGAAAATTACAAACAAGCAATACTTACAACACTAGCACTAGTGGGCTAGTGGAGGTAAGGTTGCATTAGAGGAATCAACATTGTAGGCATCACAGTAATAGCTCTTCATTAGAGGCTTTACAATTTTGAGAAGGTAGGGAGAGTATTTTCAAGGCTTGTAATAGTCTAACAAGACTTAAGAAATAACTGAAATCAGAAATCCTTATATAGGCGTAAGGATTTTGGAAGCAATCCTTTCTTTTTGAAATCAACTCTGGGTAAAATGCTTTCACCTTCTGCTTTCGGCTGGAAAGGTGGAGTAAACTCCTTTTACTCAGGGTAAAGTATGACAAAATGGCAGGGAATCCGCTTTTGGTGGAAAAGCAAGGGTAGAATGCTTTTACTAGGGGAAAAGCAAACTGATTGGCAATTTGTCTGGATTTTGTCGGTTGCTTTACTAGGGGGAAAGCACCGGGTAAATTAAGTGATATCTTATCCTTACATGTGACAGACAGCTTTTCCCTCTTGTGTGAGAAGAGAGTAGTGAGTGAAGTTGTCACAAGTAAAAACAACATCACGGGGTGGTGATGTCTGCTTCATCAAGGTCATCATATCCTTCATATGGATCTTGGGCATCCTGGTATGGGTCCAGGGCTAGAGTAACAGATCCGGCTGAAGAGCTGGGAGATGATGAACTTTGGCTGGCAGCTTGCTGGATCAAATCCTGAGCCATTTTGAGAAGCTCCGCAGCTGACGGCTTAATTGGCTTACTGGAGTCCTTAGATGAGGACTTCTTCGGCTTCACTTTTGGGGGTCCTGTAGACTCTTTAGGTTTTTCTTCTGGGGAAACCCTTAGAGTCGGCAAGGCCTTCTTAGCTGGACTAGAAGGATGTAAGGCAGTATGGACCACTACTGGGGTCGGCACCTTGACAGGAAAGTCCTTCTGAACATCAGCAATTATGGCATCATATTTAAATCTGGGCCACCATTTGACAGAGAACTGCCTGGCAACATAGTTAGAAATTATTCGCCATTGCCATCTGCAAATCCAAGCAATTTTGTACCTGCAAATAAACGTTAGCAAATTTGGAATAGGGAATAAGGACTGCTGTTTACTAGGATCATAAGCAGAGCAGAAGTAAGAATACTGATCTTGAAGATCAGCAGGAAAGATTTCAAGTATGGGGCCGTGAACTTGCCACCACCTTACAAACCAGGAAGGAATCTGGCTTTTGAAATCTTTATCAAACTGAACGAACCAGGAATGAGTTAATGACTCATCCTGATAGAGCATAAGAATAGTCCATGACTCAATGTAGTCATAGTAGTTGAACTTCTTATGGGTTCCTTCGAGATCTCTGAGCAAAGAAGGATGAGATCCCCACTCTTTAATGGATAAAATCTTTTTAATAAAAAGAGAGTGATAAATTGTTTTACTGGGGTCATTCTTATCAGGAATAGGTTTGATATGAATGGATCCAATAAGAAATAGGATATCTTGGTAAAATTCAAAAGTCCTTTCCGGGTCATGAGGGACAAAAGTCCATCCTTCTCCAAGATAGGCCTTAAGAAGAATTTGGATATCATTAATGTGAGCATGGGCAGGCTCAATAACAAAGACATTATGAAAATTGGGCTTGTCAATATATTCTGCCTTTGGGCCTTTTAGGGTTGGTCCATGGCGATAATAGGGATTAATAAGTAGGGTAGAATCTGGTGGAGGCATTTGGGCCATTTGGGAGAAAGTAGCAACAGGGACAACAGTGGGCCTGAGATGGTGACTAACTGGTCTACCAAGAGGCTGGAATCTGTTGGCAATTTGAACGGCACTAGATGGGCCAGGTAAATGGGCTAAGGCACTTGTTGGGCCTTGGATTTGGGAAATTGGTTTTGGGTTTGGAGGACCCAATGATAATGGTAATTTACGATCTCCCTTCCCCGGGTTTTTAGAGGAAGTACTGGATTTGTGGGACTTATTGTCCGCCATGTGGTTCCTGCAAAAATTCACGAGTTAGAAAATCAGGAATGCAGTTATTACTGCCCTTAATATATTCTATGTCAAAATCAAAAATACTTAAAATAGCTTGCCATCGTGCAAAAATTTGCTTACTAGCAATGTTTTGAACATCTTTTTCAAGTACGTATTTAGCAGACTTGCAATCAACACGCACAAGAAATTTTTGATTTAAATTATCATCCTGGAATTTTGAGATACACAGGACAATAGCTAGAATTTCTTTTTTAATAGTGCTATAATTGGCTTGTGCTTTGTTCCAAATACCGGAATGAAAGCGAACAATTTGTTCAGGAGAATTAGGAGATTCTCGCTGAAGGAGAATACCACCGTATCCAATGTCGGAGGCATCAGTTTGAATAATTTTAAAAGAATCAACTGAAGGAATACCAAGACAAGGCAAAGTTTTAATGTATTTTTTGACTTGTTGGACAATAGAAGTATGTTCAGAGGTCCAAGGAGAAGGGTTTCCTTTGAGTCTATCATACAGAGGTTTGACGGTTGATCTGAGATTCTGATAGAAGTCAGAAACATAATTCAGAGAACCTAAAAATCTTTGAAGTTGAGTCTTATCAAGAATTTCATCAGGAAATTTATCAGCAAACTGAATAGCTCGACTGATGGGAACAATGGTGGATTGTCGGATATCATATCCAAGAAATCTAACAGAAGTTTGGAACAATTTTATTTTTCTGGCAGAGATGACAAGACCACTGTGTCTAACAGTTTCTACAAATGCATTTAAGTGTTTCCAATGTTCTTCTATAGACCTGCTAAAGATGAGAATGTCATCAATATAGGTTACAGAACAGTGACTTAAATGGTTAAAAATTTCATTGATAATATTCTGAAATTCACTAGGTGCATTTTTTAACCCAAAAGGTACAACATTCCATTCATAATGTCCGAATGGAGTTACAAATGCAGTCTTGTACCTATCTTCAGGAGATATCTGTATTTGCCAGTATCCACTTTTCAAATCAAATTTTGAAAATATAACAGAATTTTTTAATCTTTTAATTAAATCTTGTTTGTTTGGAATAGGATACCTGATCCATTCCAAAACAGCATTTAAAGGCTTATAATTAATAACAAGTATTGGAGTGCCTCTTTCTAATTCCGCATTTTTCATAACATAGAAAGCTGGGCAAGACCAAGGAGATTTTGACTTGCTAATAATTCCATTTTTAAGTAATTCAGAAATTTCCTTTTTACAGGTTTCCATTAATTCATGATTCATTTGAATTGGTCTGGATTTAGTGGGAATATCTTTTTCACTAAATTCTTTAATATAAGGAAGTTTTACACTATGCTTTTTCCTATGCCAGAAGGCTGTAGGAAGGTTAGAGCAAACTTCTTCTTCAATTTTCTGTTGAAATTGATTAATTTTTTCAATTAAAATTGGATCAGTTAATTGATCAGAAATTCTTTTGTGATTTATTTCGTCTTGAAGAAATTTCACTTGATTCTTTTTCTGATTAATTATTCTGAGGTAAATAGAATCAGTTTTAAGTTGTTTTAATTCTTTAATCTCAGGTTTAAGAATAAACTTAAATGTTACAGATTGACCTAAAGGTTTTGTAGACAAACCTTCAATATTTGTAGTAAAAGGGTATAACAAATAGATGAAAGGTAATCCTAAGATAACCTGATCTGTCATATCTTTTACTAAGATAAATGATGTTTTAAAACAAACATTATCTTGACAAATATGAGCTTTAGGTAATTTGTAAGCAACATTCATTTTACTGCCATTGGCAGAACTTAATCTTTCAAGAGTTTTTTCATAGAATTTGGTGGGAACAATTCCCTCTTGAATACAATTTACATCTGCTCCTGTATCAATAAGAGCAATGGTGTCAAGTATAAAATCATTATTGATGATTATTCGTACTTGAGAATACCATTTTTGTAAATTAATTTTATTAACAGAGTTAATTTTGTTATCACTTTGTGAACACTCATCTTGCGATGGCACGTTAAACCTGTAGTTTCTAATGTACCGGAGGTTGCTGATATCCGCTGGGGAAGTGTTCTGTTTGAAGTTTCAACATCATATTGGTTATTATCTTGAACTGTAGGTTCAAGGGGACTGGTGTTGGACATAGATAAAAAACTCAGAGTTTCAGCAAAGATTTTATCTTGTGCTTTTAAACTTTTTATCTCAACTTTTAATTTATTAACTTCACATTGGAGATCTTGTAAAGTGAGTTCTTTCTTTTTCTCTTTACTGAATCTTTCCATTGTTTTGTTAATACTAATTAATTGTTTTTCATTTGATAAATGTTTGTTATCCTTTTTAACAAACAAATCTTTGAGATTTTTTATGTATTTTAATTTAAGTTCAGGATCTTCAATTTTGCTGATCAAATCTATCAGGATTTGTTCTTCTTCAGCTTGTTTTGTGATTACCCTAACTTTTTTACAACAATTATCCTTACATCCTAATTTGATGTCAGGTTCAGTGGATTCCTCTGTACTAGGGTGATCATCTGAAGAGTCTTCTGGACTACTAGTGGAGTCTGGAATTTATTCAATTTCAGGAGTTGGGTTATTTAATCTGAAAATCCTAAGGATTTCTTCTGTTTCATTATCAGCTAAATTTAATAACTTAACTTTTTTTTTTAATTGGACATTCAGGGCTGATATGACCTGGTTTTCCACAATTAAAACATTTAATATCATCTTGGGCTTTGCCTTTACCAAAAATTTTCTTCCTAGAATCTTTCTTAGATTTAGAAGATCTGTGAGATTTCCTACTAGATTTTTTATAAAATTCAGGTTTAGAAAAATCTTTCTTACTATGTTTGTAGTGAGATTTAGATTTAGAATAGGACTTATGTGATTTATGGGATCTATGTTTCCTGTGGCTAGATGATGGGGCTACAGGAGGGAGACCATATTGTTCACATAAATTTCCCATTTCATATTTAGCTTTATTTTTATCATTTTGTAATTGTTTACTAAGTTTTAAATCAATACACATCCTAAGGCCTTCCTTTTGGATGGTACTAATCAATTGGCCATAAGTCAAGGAGTCATATTCTATGATTCCTGTGTCCTTAGCAAGGGCTTCTCTAATCTTATGGGCAAATAAACTGGGTAAACCATTAACAAATTTTTCTTTCCAAAAAGATTTATTGCAGTCTGGACAGTTCATTACCCGTGAGACAAAAACATCTTTATACCATCTGAAATCACTAAGTGTGGGACACTTAAGATTACTAAGCTGGTCATGGATCCTAGCTTCAATATTACTAGGGGTTCCAACAAAATGTTTAATTATGGTAAAAATTAAAGTATTTAAACCATCAGGTTTTGCTCTTCCAATTTTTTCATCAAAAACTGGAGTACCTTCATCATTTAAAACAACAGCATGTCTAATATCATCCCTAGAATCTTGGGTAAGATAATTATCCCACCAACTTCTAAGGACACCAGTGAAACCTGAGGCTATTAAATCAACTAAGTCAGGTTCAGGGGTATCCTGGTTAGTAACATAACTGTTAATAACCATAGACATGTGATGAATTTTATTCAAAATTTCTTGTTCACTTAAACCATCTATGTTCCATTCATAGAGTTTGTTTGACTGAACAGAAAATTGATTTGAAAGATTTTTTTCTTCAAATTGTAAATCAGGAGGTGTAGGTCTGGGGTACCAGTTTTTTGTGGTACTGGTTGGATTAACATTTGAAAAAACTAATTTATTAATTTGTTGCTTTTCAAAAGCTTTTTCTAATTCCTTAATTTCAGGATCAGAAAAACTTTCATCAGTGCTGATTTCTGCATCTGAAGTTTGATTAATGACAGTTACTTGGGAGGTTCCTGATGCTTCAGGCTGAGCATCTAACTTCCTAAGTAATTGGTCAATCTTTTGAATTCTGAGTGTATCAGCAATTCCTAACTTAGATCTGTCTTCAGGTAAGGTAACCAGGGGTTTCTCTAATTTTTTACCTGTAGATAATAATTCAATTTTATCAATTTTTGTTTCAATTTTATCTAACTGTCTACATATGGTGATTAGGTTTTGGTTAGTAAAATTGGTTTGTTCGACAATTTTCTTTTCAAATTTTGCCAAACTATTTTGTTCTGCTGTCTTCTTATCTGATTCACATGAGGGAACCTTAAAGGGAGACGCAGTAAGTTCAGTATCAGCATGTGTAAAATTAAAAGTTTCAGTGGGAGGATGACTAGAGGACACAATTCCTGAGTCAGCAGTTTTCCACTTATGTTTTGTAATGACTTTTAAATCTTTACAACAAGAATCAATATAATAAAAAAAATGAATTTCATGTTCTAATTTATGCATGGTTTTTACCCATTGAATTTTTATTTCTTGGATCTGTTGAGGATTAAAAACCATGCATAAATTAGAATCTGAAATTCAATTTTTTGATTATATTGATTCTTGTTGTAAAGATTTAAAAGTCATTACAAAACATAAGTGGAAAACTGCTGACTCAGGAATTGTGTCCTCTAGTCATCCTCCCACTGAAACTTTTAATTTTACACATGCTGATACTGAACTTACTACGTCTCCCTTTAAGGTTCCCTCATGTGAATCAGATAAGAAGACAGCAGAACAAAATAGTTTGGCAAAATTTGAAAAGAAAATTGTCGAACAAACCAATTTTACTAACCAAAACCTAATCACCATAGGTAGACAGTTAGATAAAATTGAAACAAAAATTGATAAAATTGAATTATTATCTACAGGTAAAAAATTAGAGAAACCCCTGGTTACCTTACCTGAAGACAGATCTAAGTTAGGAATTGCTGATACACTCAGAATTCAAAAGATTGACCAATTACTTAGGAAGTTAGATGCTCAGCCTGAAGCATCAGGAACCTCCCAAGTAACTGTCATTAATCAAACTTCAGATGCAGAAATCAGCACTGATGAAAGTTTTTCTGATCCTGAAATTAAGGAATTAGAAAAAGCTTTTGAAAAGCAACAAATTAATAAATTAGTTTTTTCAAATGTTAATCCAACCAGTACCACAAAAAACTGGTACCCCAGACCTACACCTCCTGATTTACAATTTGAAGAAAAAAATCTTTCAAATCAATTTTCTGTTCAGTCAAACAAACTCTATGAATGAAACATAGATGGTTTAAGTGAACAAGAAATTTTGAATAAAATTCATCACATGTCTATGGTTATTAACAGTTATGTTACTAACCAGGATACCCCTGAACCTGACTTAGTTGATTTAATAGCCTCAGGTTTCACTGGTGTCCTTAGAAGTTGGTGGGATAATTATCTTACCCAAGATTCTAGGGATGATATTAGACATGCTGTTGTTTTAAATGATGAAGGTACTCCAGTTTTTGATGAAAAAATTGGAAGAGCAAAACCTGATGGTTTAAATACTTTAATTTTTACCATAATTAAACATTTTGTTGGAACCCCTAGTAATATTGAAGCTAGGATCCATGACCAGTTAGTAATCTTAAGTGTCCCACACTTAGTGATTTCAGATGGTATAAAGATGTTTTTGTCTCACGGGTAATGAACCGTCCAGACTGCAATAAATCTTTTTGGAAAGAAAAATTTGTTAATGGTTTACCCAGTTTATTTGCCCATAAGATTAGAGAAGTGTGACACCCCAAAATCCGGGGGTCCATTGATTACCCATCAACCCGCGGAATACCCGTGGATACCGAGAAACTCGATATCACGCCGTTATACCCCATTTATCGGGGTCCTTAATTTAACAAAAATTCGGGCAGAGTCTCCTTTGTACAGGGAGCTCTACCCAAAACACAACCTGTGCAATACACATTCACATGACCCATCCGAGGTCCAATATAAATAATGACCACACAGGGTCCATTTATCCATACTTTTGACGCCCCTGAAACTGGGGTTCCTAAATTAATGTATGAAGTGTGACATTGAATTGTGAAAGTGTAACATGGCCCGTAAAAGTGTAACCTTGCCATGTAAAAGTGTAACATTGCCATGTAAAAGTGTAACATGGCCTGTAAAAGTGTAACATATAAACACATCACACCTATGCATCAAACATAATTAATATAAGTTTAAGTTCCAACCCTTTTACATACATTACATGCCAAAATTTAATTACAAGCCTAGTTTTACACAAAAATATGGATTGAAAGCCACAAGTCGGCTTTTCTTCCTCCTCAAGTGCTCGAGTGAGTCCCGTCCGTCGGCGTAAAACCCGCACCTGAAATGTTTTCCCGTATAGGGTGAGCACAACGCCCAGTAGAGTATTTCCTACAGAGGCTACTCCTCAACCTATATGCATATGAAATGTTCACATGCAACATCCATAAATCCGTAACCATTCCATCAAATAATATACAATTAAATGATGTAATGCTATAATGTCTTGCCATGAATGAGGTGAGACCCACCCATGTGCACTCAACCCGAGTCCACTCTGACTCCCTTTACATGTCAATGCCATGTATGTTAAACCGGGCTACCTAAGCCCCATGAAATGAGATGAGACTCATGTACTCAACCCGAGCCCTCCCTGGCTCATCAACACAATGTTAATGCCAACGTGTTTGATGTATCATGAAATGAGATGTGACTCATTTATGCACTCACCCCGAGCCCTTCCCGGCTCAACAACACAGTGCAAATGCCAATGTGTACAACATGTCATGAGTGAGATGAGACTCAATCATGTAACACACCCCGAGCCTCCCCGGCTCTCACACACACAATGAAATGTCAATGTGTCGTAAAATCCGCCGTTGATGTTATCCACTCAACGACCATTGATAAATCAAAACCCTTGTGTCTTTGTTGGGCAACGGATTTTGGTATCTCAACCGCCGGTTCCGTAAACCATGGCACTTTTCTGGAATTTCACCACCGGACAAATGCCTGAACCATGTAACTGGGTCTTGCACCCGAGGTGGGATCTATCCCTTCTTGCTATACCCAGACACAAGTTTTTCCTTTATGCATGTAACCGGGCAACTCAAATGAATATTCAATCCATCTTTCCCGAGCCCACCATCAAACACCAAGTATGGTGTTGATTAATGCAACCATACCACCACACTCATGAATGACTCCCATGAATGTGACACAACCTTATGCCCAATATGCTATGACCGCCAATGAGCAACTCTTTTCATGTCCACATGCATTTAATACCACATAGATTGTGGTATAAACACCCATGCACAACATCCCTATGACACAATGTCCATGTATGCGATGTTCCCGTGCATATGCAATGCAATGAACCATTGTCACTTGTATATCATGTTCATATACAATGAATGTCATATGAACTAATCTCACACAATCAATTCCATTCCATGTCAATTTACATCATAACCATATAAATTCCATACTTCATCTCAACTTTGATACATCAAAACCATATATCAATAATTCATAACTTCAACATAAATCATATTGTACACATATGATTTTCATTCCCCACCTAAGGCATAACATGTTATTTATCCAAATAACAACTTCAATTTATTTAAGCATTTTATCAAACACCTTCAAGGCAAACAACATGTGATCACACAATTTTGCCAACTTTCTCATAACTCTAGAAATTCCAATAGGCCATTTCTACTTAACACATTAGGATAAAATCATTTTACCCATTTCCTTCATTTTCAATAACCATATACATATATAGAGGTCAATATATGTATATATACAAAATATGCCAATAACACACTTAAACTACAAGGTGCATGATAACACATAACAACCCACAAAAATTAGCACAAAGCAGCCCACAAAAATCAGCCCAAAGCAGCCCACGAAATCAGCCACTAAGCAGCCCCTTAAACAGCCCGTATACAGCTCAATTACAACCCGCAAAATGGCCCAAATACAGCCCACATACTGCCCAAATACAGCCCACATAAAATGAGATTTTTAGGTTTGGAATAAACCCAAGTAGGAGAACCCCTACCTCTTGTAGCGTGAGGAACGACATAGGAAGCTCCCTAGACCCGAAAACCAACTCGAAGCTTGATTTTCGTACACTTCCATCTTTTCACCTTCGGTGAAAACCATTGTTTTTGGTACCCACGCGTAGCCCTCGTCGCGTAGATCACTTCTCCCTTCTAGCTCGACGAAGTCCGAGCGACGGAGGCCGGAGAAATCGCCGGAGAAAGGTTAAGAAACCCTTTTCTCTCTCTTCTCCCTCTCTCTCTCTTTGAACGGCTGAACCAAGGGAGCAAATGTGATATTTTCTTGCAAAATATCAAAAATAAACCCCTATTTATAGTCTCGGAATGTGCGGCCCTAATCGCGCCACATGTCTCCACTTATTCGGGTTCCGTTTAAATCCCGAAACGATTAAATTTCGCTCCGGTTTAAGTTCAAAATATTTTCTATGAACTTTAATTTTATTATTTTCACATTTCTCACATTTTGCCCAAAATTTCGTTTTTGGGGTCACCCGAGACCCGACCGTCTCGTAAAACGCGAAAAATCCGACTATCTCGGAATTCGACGAAATTTTACATGTCCACTAGATTTCGCGAGACGAATCCAACGGTGAAGTCCGTTTCGTCATCCGAGTTCTAGAAAAATTCAGG
The DNA here is from genome assembly GCA_951799425.1 of Ilex aquifolium. Classification (NCBI taxonomy): domain Eukaryota; kingdom Viridiplantae; phylum Streptophyta; class Magnoliopsida; order Aquifoliales; family Aquifoliaceae; genus Ilex; species Ilex aquifolium. The sequence continues at coordinate 25,681,627 of OX637400.1, forward strand.
TTCGCAACCCGTTCATAGTGGCAAGTTACTGTTTTGCCCTTTTGTGAATAGTTCAAATTTTCCGGGGTTTCACAAGAAGCCCTTGCTAAGGACACAGGAATCATAGAATATGACTCCTTGACTTATGGCCAATTGATTAGTACCATCCAAAAGGAAGGCCTTAGGATGTGTATTGATTTAAAACTTAGTAAACAATTACAAAATGATAAAAATAAAGCTAAATATGAAATGGGAAATTTATGTGAACAATATGGTCTCCCTCCTGTAGCCCCATCATCTAGCCACAGGAAACATAGATCCCATAAATCACATAAGTCCTATTCTAAATCTAAATCTCACTACAAACATAGTAAGAAAGATTTTTCTAAACCTGAATTTTATAAAAAATCTAGTAGGAAATCTCACAGATCTTCTAAATCTAAGAAAGATTCTAGGAAGAAAATTTTTGGTAAAGGCAAAGCCCAAGATGATATTAAATGTTTTAATTGTGGAAAACCAGGTCATATCAGCCCTGAATGTCCAATTAAAAAAAAAGTTAAGTTATTAAATTTAGCTGATAATGAAACAGAAGAAATCCTTAGGATTTTCAGATTAAATAACCCAACTCCTGAAATTGAATAAATTCCAGACTCCACTAGTAGTCCAGAAGACTCTTCAGATGATCACCCTAGTACAGAGGAATCCACTGAACCTGACATCAAATTAGGATGTAAGGATAATTGTTGTAAAAAAGTTAGGGTAATCACAAAACAAGCTGAAGAAGAACAAATCCTGATAGATTTGATCAGCAAAATTGAAGATCCTGAACTTAAATTAAAATACATAAAAAATCTCAAAGATTTGTTTGTTAAAAAGGATAACAAACATTTATCAAATGAAAAACAATTAATTAGTATTAACAAAACAATGGAAAGATTCAGTAAAGAGAAAAAGAAAGAACTCACTTTACAAGATCTCCAATGTGAAGTTAATAAATTAAAAGTTGAGATAAAAAGTTTAAAAGCACAAGATAAAATCTTTGCTGAAACTCTGAGTTTTTTATCTATGTCCAACACCAGTCCCCTTGAACCTACAGTTCAAGATAATAACCAATATGATGTTGAAACTTCAAACATAACACTTCCCCAGCGGATATCAGCAACCTCCGGTACATTAGAAACTACAGGTTTAACGTGCCATCGCAAGATGAGTGTTCACAAAGTGATAACAAAATTAACTCTGTTAATAAAATTAATTTACAAAAATGGTATTCTCAAGTACGAATAATCATCAATAATGATTTTATACTTGACACCATTGCTCTTATTGATACAGGAGCAGATGTAAATTGTATTCAAGAGGGAATTGTTCCCACCAAATTCTATGAAAAAACTCTTGAAAGATTAAGTTCTGCCAATGGCAGTAAAATGAATGTTGCTTACAAATTACCTAAAGCTCATATTTGTCAAGATAATGTTTGTTTTAAAACATCATTTATCTTAGTAAAAGATATGACAGATCAGGTTATCTTAGGATTACCTTTCATCTATTTGTTATACCCTTTTACTACAAATATTGAAGGTTTGTCTACAAAACCTTTAGGTCAATCTGTAACATTTAAGTTTATTCTTAAACCTGAGATTAAAGAATTAAAACAACTTAAAACTGATTCTATTTACCTCAGAATAATTAATCAGAAAAAGAATCAAGTGAAATTTCTTCAAGACGAAATAAATCACAAAAGAATTTCTGATCAATTAACTGATCCAATTTTAATTGAAAAAATTAATCAATTTCAACAGAAAATTGAAGAAGAAGTTTGCTCTAACCTTCCTACAGCCTTCTGGCATAGGAAAAAGCATAGTGTAAAACTTCCTTATATTAAAGAATTTAGTGAAAAAGATATTCCCACTAAATCCAGACCAATTCAAATGAATCATGAATTAATGGAAACCTGTAAAAAAGAAATTTCTGAATTACTTAAAAATGGAATTATTAGCAAGTCAAAATCTCCTTGGTCTTGCCCAGCTTTCTATGTTATGAAAAATGCGGAATTAGAAAGAGGCACTCCAAGACTTGTTATTAATTATAAGCCTTTAAATGCTGTTTTGGAATGGATCAGGTATCCTATTCCAAACAAACAAGATTTAATTAAAAGATTAAAAAATTATGTTATATTTTCAAAATTTGATTTGAAAAGTGGATACTGGCAAATACAGATATCTCCTGAAGATAGGTACAAGACTGCATTTGTAACTCCATTCAGACATTATGAATGGAATGTTGTACCTTTTGGGTTAAAAAATGCACCTAGTGAATTTCAGAATATTATCAATGAAATTTTTAACTATTTAAGTCACTGTTCTATAACCTATATTGATGACATTCTCATCTTTAGCAGGTCTATAGAAGAACATTGGAAACACTTAAATACATTTGTAGAAACTGTTAGACACAGTGGTCTTGTCATCTCTGCCAGAAAAATAAAATTGTTCCAAACTTCTGTTAGATTTCTTGGATATGATATCCGACAATCCACCATTGTTCCCATCAGTCGAGCTATTCAGTTTGCTGATAAATTTCCTGATGAAATTCTTGATAAGACTCAACTTCAAAGATTTTTAGGTTCTCTGAATTATGTTTCTGACTTCTATCAGAATCTCAGATCAACCGTCAAACCTCTGTATGATAGACTCAAAGGAAACCCTTCTCCTTGGACCTCTGAACATACTTCTATTGTCCAACAAGTCAAAAAATACATTAAAACTTTGCCTTGTCTTGGTATTCCTTCAGTTGATTCTTTTAAAATTATTCAAACTGATGCCTCCGACATTGGATACGGTGGTATTCTCCTTCAGCGAGAATCTCCTAATTCTCCTGAACAAATTGTTCGCTTTCATTCCGGTATTTGGAACAAAGCACAAGCCAATTATAGCACTATTAAAAAAGAAATTCTAGCTATTGTCCTGTGTATCTCAAAATTCCAGGATGATATTTTAAATCAAAAATTTCTTGTGCGTGTTGATTGCAAGTCTGCTAAATACGTACTTGAAAAAGATGTTCAAAACATTGCTAGTAAGCAAATTTTTGCACGATGGCAAGCTATTTTAAGTATTTTTTATTTTGACATAGAATATATTAAGGGCAGTAATAACTGCATTCCTGATTTTCTAACTCGTGAATTTTTGCAGGAACCACATGGCGGACAATAAGTCCCACAAATCCGGTACTTCCTCTAAAAACCCGGGGAAGGGAGATCGTAAATTACCATTATTATTGGGTCCTCCAAACCCAAAACCAATTTCCCAAATCCAAGGCCCAACAAGTGCCTTAGCCCATTTACCTGGCCCATCTAGTGCCGTTCAAATTGCCAACAGATTCCAGCCTCTTGGTAGACCAGTTAGTCACCATCTCAGGCCCACTGTTGTCCCTGTTGCTACTTTCTCCCAAATGGCCCAAATGCCTCCACCAGATTCTACCCTACTTATTAATCCCTATTATCGCCATGGACCAACCCTAAAAGGCCCAAAGGCAGAATATATTGACAAGCCCAATTTTCATAATGTCTTTGCTATTGAGCCTGCCCATGCTCACATTAATGATATCCAAATTCTTCTTAAGGCCTATCTTGGAGAAGGATGGACTTTTGTCCCTCATGACCCGGAAAGGACTTTTGAATTTTACCAAGATATCCTATTTCTTACTGGATCCATTCATATCAAACCTATTCCTGATAAGAATGACCCCAGTAAAACAATTTATCACTCTCTTTTTATTAAAAAGATTTTATCCATTAAAGAGTGGGGATCTCATCCTTCTTTGCTCAGAGATCTCGAAGGAACCCATAAGAAGTTCAACTACTATGACTACATTGAGTCATGGACTATTCTTATGCTCTATCAGGATGAGTCATTAACTCATTCCTGGTTCGTTCAGTTTGATAAAGATTTCAAAAGCCAGATTCCTTCCTGGTTTGTAAGGTGGTGGCAAGTTCACGGCCCCATACTTGAAATCTTTCCTGCTGATCTTCAAGATCAGTATTCTTACTTCTGCTCTGCTTATGATCCTAGTAAACAGCAGTCCTTATTCCCTATTCCAAATTTGCTAACGTTTATTTGCAGGTACAAAATTGCTTGGATTTGCAGATGGCAATGGCGAATAATTTCTAACTATGTTGCCAGGCAGTTCTCTGTCAAATGGTGGCCCAGATTTAAATATGATGCCATAATTGCTGATGTTCAGAAGGACTTTCCTGTCAAGGTGCCGACCCCAGTAGTGGTCCATACTGCCTTACATCCTTCTACTCCAGCTAAGAAGGCCTTGCCGACTCTAAGGGTTTCCCCAGAAGAAAAACCTAAAGAGTCTACAGGACCCCCAAAAGTGAAGCCGAAGAAGTCCTCATCTAAGGACTCCAGTAAGCCAATTAAGCCGTCAGCTGCGGAGCTTCTCAAAATGGCTCAGGATTTGATCCAGCAAGCTGCCAGCCAAAGTTCATCATCTCCCAGCTCTTCAGCCGGATCTGTTACTCTAGCCCTGGACCCATACCAGGATGCCCAAGATCCATATGAAGGATATGATGACCTTGATGAAGCAGACATCACCACCCCGTGATGTTGTTTTTACTTGTGACAGCTTCACTCACTACTCTCTTCTCACACAAGAGGGAAAAGCTGTCTGTCACATGTAAGGATAAGATATCACTTAATTTACCCGGTGCTTTCCCCCTAGTAAAGCAACCGACAAAATCCAGACAAATTGCCAATCAATTTGCTTTTCCCCTAGTAAAAGCATTCTACCCTTGCTTTTCCACCAAAAGCGGATTCCCTGCCATTTTGTCATACTTTACCCTGAGTAAAAGGAGTTTACTCCACCTTTCCAGCCGAAAGCAGAAGGTGAAAGCATTTTACCCAGAGTTGATTTCAAAAAGAAAGGATTGCTTCCAAAATCCTTACGCCTATATAAGGATTTCTGATTTCAGTTATTTCTTAAGTCTTGTTAGACTATTACAAGCCTTGAAAATACTCTCCCTACCTTCTCAAAATTGTAAAGCCTCTAATGAAGAGCTATTACTGTGATGCTTACAATGTTGATTCCTCTAATGCAACCTTACCTCCACTAGCCCACTAGTGCTAGTGTTGTAAGTATTGCTTGTTTGTAATTTTCATATATATATTTGAAAATTTGTTTATATCTACAGCTTGTGATTCTTATGGCTATTTCAGTTTATAAAATTCCTTGTGAATTTGCTATTCCTTCAAATGAATATGCTGTCTTAGCTGTCACAGTAAGGACAGAAGATACTCCCCCAGTTTCCTATGTTCTGTGGGTTTATTCTTTCTTTGTCAATTTATTTGTTTAAATTTCATATATTCATCATCTTCATCCTTCCGCCTATTTTGGTATCAGAGCCATTTGACGACCTGGATAGCCAGTTATGAAATTAGATCTAAACAATCTATTCATTATTAAATCAAAATTTCTTCAATTTTATAAATCAAAAATAAGTTTTAACCACATGATGCATACCCCCTAACATACAAAATCCTCAGTTTCTTGCCTAAAATTCCCTAGACTGCCACACTTGGACTTACAAACGGGAAAACAAAGAGGCTTACACACTCTTGGATTAGGACAAAGGCTAGGTGATCAGGTTAAGAAAAAACTTATAACTGATTTAATGGAATTGAAAGAAATAGAAATTACATATATATATATATATGTTTTGCCTCTAAATGATATATTTATGATATGAAATCATCATCTCTTAGTCTTTTTGCAAAGATTACATGTTTTGAACAAAGTTAGGGTGGAATACCCATGAAATCTCTTTTCTTGCTTTAAAACCCTAGTTTTTGGAGAGTGATGGGTTTTCTTCTTAAATTCTTCTTTTATTATTGATTTCGAAACTATAGTGCTTTGTGTTGAGTAATAAAATGATGTTGTTGTGATCTCTTATATTTTTCTTAATTGGTTATTGGAATTGTCACATGATAAATTTGGGGATTTTTGAGATATACTTGTAAATTGAGCAATTGAGTTTGGTATTGTATCTCTTATGAGTGTGAGATGACCATGGGTGGCCTTTGATGAGATATCGTAAAGTGTGTAGACGTGTTGCTTGCTCCGTGTGGGTTTGCATTTTTCCTACCACTCGTAGTGGGGTTAGTGCTTTGGTAAGACTAAACCACTATTCGCTCATGAGTGCCGTGTCAGAGGGTTAGTATACTAATGCCTGGGTTGGATACGTCACTGTCATTGGTATGACATACGCCCTTCCTAAAGGATGGATATCTTTGAGAAGATTTGTGTGTGTGTGGGGGGGCTAGATATTACTCAATGTGTTGATTCATGGGGTTTGCCTCGCATCATGTTTTAGATACATATACATATTGTTGTGGAATATTCAAGTTATGAATTACTGTTATTGTTGTGGAAATGGTTTCCTACAAGGACTTGTGGAAGTATGGAATTCTACAAGGTCTTGTGGGAAAATGGTTTATATTTTGAAAATGGTTATTTATTGTAGCTGGATTTTTACTGCTCATTTAATTTAATGTTGCTACTTAAACTTGAGATCTGTTTTAAAATATCCCTGTTTTACTTCAAACGTTATCTATGATATTTGCGAAATGAGACCAACTTGTTTTATATGTTTTCTAAACCTTGTTCGAGTTTGGAAGGATGTTTGCTATAGAGCTTAGTGCTCACCCCCTACAAATAATATATTTTCAGGCTATGATTTAGAGGAAGGGCTCGGAGTTCATGGGCAGGTGCCTTGGGAAACTCAAGCTGATGGGCATGTAGATCTGGAGGGAACTATATAGGATCTTTCTCATTACGTGCTAGACGAGGGGATCCCTTTTTGGGAATATTGTTCATAATAATATTTTGTTATTCCGCTGCAAATTAATAGTTAATTTTTGGAATGTAGTTGCCATAGTTGGGCATATTCTTTTGGATGTAATGATCATGGTTTGGTATATTCTTTTGGATGATGAATGAAAGTTTCTTTGTTTATGAAATTTATTAGTTGCTCTCATGATGTGAATGGTTTTAAATTGTAATGTCATCCAAGGTGGATTTTGGGGTGTTACAGAAACAAATACTAATCTGCTAAGGAAACAAATCCTAACAGGAGTTTATATTTTGACCCAAAAATATGACCTGTTCCAGAAATTCTAGAAATTACAAAAATACCCCTAACTCTAAAAAATATTAAAAAGACATAAAATACTAATACTAGCAAATTGACTTAAAATAAGAATCAAAATACAATAATGCAAAGTTCCATATGGATCTTTATCTTGATGGAAAGCCAATTCCATTATATCTTTCACATCTTCGAATTTGTGTTTCCTTGAGCATCTTATGGGTTGCATTAGGTGTGAGTCCATAAATACCCACCCCATGAAAGACCTAGGATTTAAATTGTTCATTGGATGTGTAACATCAATGGCGAGGACTTGGAATGCCTAGATACATACGCATGATATTGCATGTGTTGAGGGAGCCGCTAAAGGCTTGGGTTGAGTTGCATGTCTGAGTCTCATCTTATAACATGACATGGCATAGATGATCGATTATGAATTGCATATTCTTGAATGGATTAATTACTGCTTGTGAATTGCATATGAACATTTCATATGCATCTAGATTGGGGAGTAGCCTCTTTAGGAGATACCTTATTGAGCGTGACACACCCTTTATGGGGACAACATTTCAGGTGCATGACATGGGCCGGTGGACGGCTCTCAATCAGGCCCCATTGTTGAAGAAAAGCCGAGTTGTGGCTTTTGAAACATGTTTTGTAAAAACTATTATGTTATTTAGTTTTTGACATGTAATATTGAAAAGGATCATAAAGTGAACTCATATGAATTGTGTTTTGCTTAAATTTGATGTTATATAAGTTTGGGTTGGTGTTGTGGGTTGGAATGGATTGGAATTGAAAAAGGATGGAATCGGGGAAAAACTAGGAAGACCTACCAGTAGAACGTCAAGTACTTCTACCGGTAGAACTTTTCCAGTAGACAATGCCTACGGGTAGGACGTCAAGTTTTGCGGTAGAACATTTCGAGTTAGTTTTCCTACCAGTAGAACTTTGACAAACCTACCGGTAGACAATTCTATTAGCCTTTTTCTACCGGTAGAACTTGCACATCTTCTACTGGTAGGTTTTCTTTAAACTACAAATTTTCAAATGCTTTGCTATGCTTCCGGACCTTGAGTCCTTTTACTTCAAGGGAGTAAATGGTGTTATATTGAGGATAAATTAATGTATATTGGACCTTGGATGGGTCATATGATTGAATGGTATACAGGTTATGCGTTTGGGAGTGCCCGATACAAGGGAGACTGTAATACCCCGCATTTTATTTTATATATGCATATAGATTTATAGTAAATAATTGTTGTAAAAATGGGGATATGTGTAGTGATGTGTGTTTGAATTTGGTAGATTGGAAAAGTAGAGATTTAAAATATTAGTGGAAATAATAGTTGAAATTTAGTTTTAATAAGTGAAAATATGAAATTTTAGGTCCTAGAACTTGTATTAAATAGGTTTGGTGTAAAAATATGTGTTGGAGAGGTTTGGGATGGATTTGGTTGGCTTAGGAATGGATTGAAAATGGAAAAGGGATGAAACAGTGAACAGTGCACGTGAACAGTGCACTGGCTGCAACTTCAAGCCCAATTTAGACCTTGATGCAGTCAATATCTTTCAAAACTCAAAACATGAAAGTTGTAGAGATCTTTCTTATAATTCCATAGCATCTTGAATCATCTCAATCGGAGCTCGGATGAGAGAGTTATATCCAGATAACGAAGTGATGTCGAAACAGTCCGGCAGACTACCTTTCACCAATTTGATAATAACTATTTGTTGGAAAGTCCAAATTGCCCACCGTTATTTTTGTTAGAACCCTAACTCGTATATCTTTCCAACCATATAGGTCACACATACTAGAAATACCTGAGTCAAATCAGTTTATTCTCCGAAGTTGACCAAAAATCTGCACTGTGGTATTCTTTGGATAGTAATTTTAATGTTTCGAGTGTAAATTTATTTTAGTTTTGAAATAAATCATAAAAATAAATATTTTTAGGTTAAAATAACATTAAAAATGAATCCGGAACGTCGAAAAACCTTAGGGTAGTCATACGGATCAAATTGGAGATTTTTAGTGGCAAAACCGTAATTTTGGAGAAAACCCAAATTCACCCATGAACAGTAAACTCGCGGACTGCTGTGTTTAAAACACATATTCAACCCATTTGCCCTCATTTCTTTCACTCCCCTCACACCCCCACACCTCTTGGAACCCTAGAGAGCATTAGAGAGGAAGAAAGGAAGGGAAAAACAATAGATTTAAGGGTAGATTCAAGATCAAATCTCAAGTTCTTCATACAAATTAAGGATTCAAGGTAGGGGTTTCCTTTCCATTCACTTACATTGAGGCTAGGGTTATTATATGTGTATGTTTTCCATATTCTTGATAGTTATATGATAAATAGTTAAGAATTCTTGGTTCCTTGTTTATTGAAACATGATTTTGAACAAAATGTATGTTTGGGTTCAAGAGACCTTGTTCTTGAATTTCCAAAATAGTAGTTTTAGAAATTACCTATTTGGGTTATGCAAAATACATGGATTATTGATTTCTAAATGCCTATAGTTGATTAAATCATGTTTTCATCAAATCCTTGTTCTAGTTCCAAGAAATTATGTTTTGTTTGGAAAACCCTAGAATTTTGATATCAAGATTGTGAAGGTTTTATTGATATGATCTCTTGCATATTTTAATCCCTTATTATTGTAGTATATTGAGAGTGGTACAATTGTGATACTTGAATTATAAATGAGAAATTGTGGATTTTGTATTTTTTTGGAATTGTTGGTGAATTGAGAATATTTTGGTTTCCTCATTTGTATGGTTGTTGTGATGGACTTGGATTGCCTTCGAGAGATGCCGTAGAGTGTTAGAGGTTAGTCTATCCCAGTGGGGGTGAGATGATTTCCTAACACTTGTAGTGGATTGTCATTTGGTAATGCGACCACTATCGTTCACTGGAGTTCGAACAAGGGATGGTATACTTTTCCTAGGAAGGGATTCGTCACTGCCATTGGGATGGTAGACGCCCTTTCCTATAGTGCTTGTGATTGCGATGGTAATAGGTGGACTAGGTATAATCGTAGGGTAGATTCATGAGAAGCAATCAACATACATGGTACGGGGATGAACCAATATATATATATGAGATGATGGGTTGAATCGTCTTGGCCGGTGCATTGGTATGGGACAATGCATCGGAAGGCGCCCTTCTTAAATGGTTTAAAGTTGGAAATGGATTATTGGTTATTGTTCATTCTACCATAGACGGTTTCTACAAGAGTCTTGGGAAGTATGGGATTCCGCGAGAACTTGTGGAAACAGTGTATGGTGGACTGGATTATTTTTGGAAATGGTTTGTTAACGGTATAATGGTTTCACTTATTCATTCAATTATTGTTACTCCTTAAACTTGAGATCTATTTAAAATGTCCTGTATTTACTTCAAATGTTATATATGATATTTGTGAAAGGAGACCGACCGTTTTCTATGTTTTCGAAACCTTGTTTGGGTTTGGGAGGATTTTTCTACAGAGCTTCATGCTCACCCCCTACAGTTGAATATTTTCAGATTTTACTCTAGAGGAGGAGTTCGGTGCTAATGAGCCGGGTCAAGGAGAAACTTCATTAGAGGGATACTGGGATCCCGAGTGGGACATCTAGAGATGTCATGTATTTTTGTACTAGACTAGAGAAACTATTATGAAGTCATGTAAAGTCTAGTATTTTGTTATTCCGCTGCGTTATCTTAATTTAATTCATTTGGAAATGTGAAGGCCATTGTTGGGCATATTCTTTTGATATTGTGGCCATGGCTTGGCGTATTCTTTTGGGAATGTTATTGTGAATATTACATGTGGTGAATGGAAATCTTTTGGGATAATGTTGTTAATATTTGATGGATAAATGGACCCGGTGTGGTCGGTGTAATATAATTGCACAGGTTGTGTTTTGGGTAGAGTTCCCCGAACAAAGGAGACTCTACCCGAATTTCGTTGAATTAAGGACCCCCGGTTATTTATGGATTTTTTTTTTATTAGTTGCTCTCATGGTATAAATGGTTTTAGAATGTAATGCCGTCCAGGGTGGTATTTGGGGCGTTACAGAGACTCTGCCCAAACTTTGTGTTGTTGTGATCCCAGTAAAGGGGATGTTATACCGTGGTGTCGGGTTATGCGAAATTCACGGGTATTTCTATGGGTTGATGGGTGATCAACGGGTTAACAAAGGACCCCCGGTTTTAGGGGCGTTGCAGCTTGGTACCAGAGCTTAGGGTCTCCATTTACCTAGGGCTTGCGGGGCATGGGTTTAGATAATTGCATCCATTGTACATTACAATTTATGTGTTTTAAATGCTACATGTTATGTGTTATATGTTATGTGAACAATATGCATGGTAAAATGTATATAGAAAAAGGGACACTAGGGTTAGAAAACATAACCTTGGGGGTCAGAAAGAAAAGGAACGGGATGGTTCAGGGTGTAGATGCCTACTAGTGGGTGGCACATGTGCTACTAGTGAGACAAGGAGAGAAATCTCAAAGTTTGAACTTGATCCCTATGTTGGGATACTAAGTTAGTGCCCTATTGCTATTTGACATGTGTGTAGATGGCAAATAGAGGAAGAGGACATGATTGAGGAGGTTATGGAGATCATCTCCGATGCCACTAAGATAAGGCTAGCTGCATTCAGCTAGAAGGAGAGGCCCATCTGCGATGGAATTGGGCAAAGGTCTCAAAGAACTTAGAGGCAATGACATGGGGAGAATTCTGGGAGCTCTTCATGGGCAAGTACTTCTCAATCTGTATCACCCTTGTTCTTCATACGCATTGGACTTCAAGGGGAGTTGGAGCGTCGAGAATTTCTATTGGTTGTTCTTCGTAGGTTGCTCCGTCTTGAATTTCTCCTCCAAGTTCACGACTGGAGTATCATCCGAGTGACACCTTCTCAACATGGACATGTGGAACACGTCATGTACTCGGATAGCTGGGCTGGTAGTCGAAGTTGATATGCCGCTTTGCCTACCACTTTGATTACCTCAAACGGTCTGGTTTATCTTGGCGCTAACTTCCCCTTCTTGCCGAATCGAAAACGCCCTTCTTGGGTGACACCTTGAGAAATACGTAGTCTCCCACCTTGAATTCTAAGGGTCTTCGTCTGTGGTCCGCATGGGTCTTCGTCTGTGGTCCGCATAGCTCTTCTGTCTACTTTGTGCCGTCCGTAGCCTCTCTCGGATGAGTTGAATCTTCTCCGTAGTTTCTCGAACAATGTCCGGTCCAAACACACTGCTCTCGCCGGCTTCTAACCAACACGTCAGTGATCGGCATGGTCTCCCATACAATGCTTCATACGGTGCCATCCCAATACTTCCCTGATAGCTGTTGTTGTAAGCAAACTCCACCAACGATAAGTGGTCGCTCCAACTCCCCTTGAAGTCCAACGCGCAAGCGCGTAACATATCCTCCACAATCTGTATCACCCTCTCGGATTGGCCATCCGTTTGGGGATGAAAAGTCGTATTGAAGTGTAACTCCGTCCCCATCGCTTGTTGTAGACTCTGCCAGAATCTTGCCACAAACCTAGAGTCACGATCCGACACAATTGAGAGCGAAACGCCATGTAACCTCACTATCTCACGGATATACAGCTGGCTCAAAGTCTCGAATGTATCTGTGGTCTTCATACCAAAAAAGTGAGCGGACGGTGAGTCTATCCACAATGACCCACACTGCATTATGCCCGCGCGATGTCCGTGGTAAACCCGACACGAAGTCCATTGTGATGTGATCCCACTTCCACTCTGGAATAGGCAAATACTGTAGGACTCCTCCTGGCCTTTGATGCTCAATCTTCACCTGCTTGCACACCCACATTTTGCCACATACTTGGCCACATCTCACTTCATTCCCCTCCACCAGTATTGAAGTTTCATGTCCCTATACATCTTTATGCTACCGGGGTGGATAGCAAACTTGGAGCGATGACACTTTCCAAGTATCTCCTCCTTTAGGGACGAATCATCGGGAACACATAGCTTCTCCCCATATCTCAACTCTCCATTCTTCCAAGACCATCCTTCAATCGCTTCTCCATTCTCCAATCGGGCTCTAATCCAATCGAGTTCCGAATCCAGGCATTGCAACTCCACTACCCGTCCCCGAAGCGTCGGTTGAGCTACAAGGTTGAATAAATATGGTTGATACTCCGGTCCATCCACCCATAGATCGTATTCCTCCAATGCATCAATTATTTTCCACCTATTTACTGCAAGAAAATTGATTTCACCCCAAGACTTCCTGCTAAGAGCGTCGGCAACTACATTGGCCTTCCCCGGATGGTAGTTGAGCGTGAACTCATAATCTTCCAAGTACTCAATCCACCTTCTCTGCCGGAGATTCAAGTCTTTCTGTATGAAGATATACTTGAGGCTTTTATGGTCTGAGAACACTTGAAATTTCTCCCCGTATAAATAACCTCTCCACAACTTAAGAGCAAACACCACCGCCGCCAGCTCCAAGTCGTGTGTGGGATAATTCTGCTCATACACCTTGAGTTGCCTCGAGCCATAAGCCACTACCTTCCCTCCTTGCATTAGAACGCATCCCAATCCTCGTAGTGAAGCATCGATGTAGACATCATAGCCTTCCCCACTGCTCGGAATAATGAGGATAGGTGCCGTCGTCAAATTCTCCTTCAAGGTGCGAAAAGCTAGTTCACACGCTTGAGTCCACAAAAATTTCTCCCCCTTCTTTGTAAGGCTAGTCATCGGCATCGCAAGCTTGGAGAACCCTTCCACAAACCTACGATAATATCCGGCTAACCCCAAGAAACTCCGTACTTCCGTTACGTTCTTCGGTGGTTCCCATTTCATCACGGCCTCAATCTTTACGGGATCAACCGCTACTCCTTGCTCGGACACAACATGGCCAAGGAACTTCACTTCCTTCATCCAAAACTCACACTTGCTCATCTTCACATATAACTTATGTTCTCTCAATGTCAGTAGCACAATAGAGAGATGGCGTCCATGTTCCTCGTGAGTCCGGGAATAGATTAGTATGTCATCAATAAACACGATGACAAACTGATCTCGATACTGCCGAAATACCCTGTGCATTAAATCCATGAAGGCTGCTGGAGTATTAGTCAATCCGAACGGCATCACCGTATACTCGAAATGACCATACCGAGTACGGAAAACAGTCTTAGGAATATCTTCCTCCTCGATCCGCAATTGATGATACCCTGTGCGAAGATCAATCTTGGAGTAATACTTAGAACCCCTCAACTGATCAAATAGTCGTCAATTTGTGGGAAAGGGTATTTGTTATTCACTGTTACCCGATTCAATCTTCGGTAATTCGTGCACAACCGAAGTGTCTCATTATACTTCTTCACGAAGAGTACCGGGGCTCCCCAAGGTGAAGTACTTAAACGGGTAAACCCAATTGTCAACAGATGATCCAGCTGCTTCCGTAGCTCCTTCCGTAACTCCTTTAACTCCAAAGGTGCCATCCGGTAGGGAGCAATGGATATGGGTTCGATTCCCAGATATCGATCGATTGCAAACTCGATCTCTCTCTGTGGGGGTAACCCGGGTAGTTCGTCTAGAAAGACATCTGGAAAATTCGACACTATCAATACCACGTCCGGTTGGCTCAAAGCAAAAACTCTCCCTTGATTGGCACCGCCTGGGGCTAGAGCTGCTAATGGTCTCTGCCGTAGTGGTTTCTGTAGTGGTGGCCCATTTGCATTTACCTCTTCTGCTGCTTGATTGGTCTTTGGCGAAAACGATGGGTAGTTATTTCTGAAGTGCCCAAGCCCTCCATATGCGAAGCATTGACACGGTTCAGTGCCTGTTCTATTCTGAGTAACCCCAGCTCCTCGAATGACTTGATTCCTTTGCCCCGAAGCTTGGTCAGGTCGGCGGTACGGAGCTGCCCTCTATGTGACTCTGTTGCTGCTACTGGCTCTCAAGGGACCTCCTTTAGCGAAAATTTGTCTTCGTTTGGTCTCCTCTGTGTCTTTCTCCAGCAAGTTCGCCCCTTCCACTAGATCCTTGTATTCTTGAATTCAGAGTGCAACCAGTTTCTCACGGATGGAAGGCCTCAGACCTTGTTCAAAGCGTTTAACTCTCTTTGCATCAGTGGCCACAAGGTCGATTGCGTAGCGAGACAACTCTTCGAATCCGAACAAAAATAAATCCCTAACCTAACTAAACAACAAATCACACCTATTTCATAAACATATAACCTCAAACCAATTCAAGCTTAAAGTTTCTTCAACCTAGTCCTACTTCACTAGTGGTAATCCATAACCTACAGCTCCCATGTAAGACCTAAAGCCTACGCTCTGATACCAACTTTGTAACACCCCAAAACACACCCTGGACGACATTACATTCTAAAACCATTCATATCATGAGAGCACTAATATAATCCCTTAAGAAACAAGACTTCATTTGTCATCCACGAATATTTACAACATTATCCAAAAGAATAAGCCCAAGTCATGGCTATTACATCTCAAAAATTAATTAAAGAAGCGCAGCGGAATAAACAAAAGAAGCTAGACTACACAATGTTCCAAAAGAATGTCCTAGTCTAGTACAAAAGGAAAGGAGGTCGCTCTATGCGTCCACCGCGGGATCCACACTCCCGTCAAGTGGAGTCTCCCAAGTAGCGGGCTCCTCGACCCTTACGTCCTCCTCAAGCGGGTAATCTGAAAAATGTTAGCGGTAGGGGGTGAGCACGAAACTCTGTAGAAAAATTCTCCCAAACCCATACAAGGTTTAGAAAAGCATTTAAAACGGTCGGTCTCATTTTTAACATAACATAGATACATAATTTGAAATAAAGCAGTGACATTAAAAAAAGGATCTCAAGTTTATTTAAAAAACATTACTTAAATGAATAAACGAAACCCACATACAATTAATAATCATTAATGGCCATAAATAATTCCCAACAATTCTTTCGGTAGGTGGCATACTTTGTGGTAACCTCTACCCCCTTTTAGGTCACCTTTGATTCTCAAGCATCCTTACTGGGTACCTCTTGAGAATGGATGAGCATCCTTACATGAAACCTCTCACCAATCACTACATTGTTTCCCAAGCATCCTTACCGGGAACCTCTTGGGAAGGGGGTGAGCATCCTTACAAGGAACCTCTCACTATAACAGACTTATTTCTCAAGCATCCTTACCGGGAACCTCGTGAGCAGGGGTGAGCATCCTTACATGGAACCTCTCACTCATGTGCATTACAAACAACTCAACCAAGCATACAATTCCAACATTTGTCTCAATTTACAAGCATCTATCCAAAATCCCCAAAATATAACATGTAACAATTCCACAACCAACTAAGAAAAATACATGAGATCACAATAACATCATTTTTCTACCCAACACAAAGCAGTACGGTTTCGAAATTCATAATAAAGAAAGCATTTAAGAAGGAAATACATCATTCTCTAAAAATTAGGGTTTTAAAACTAGAAAAGAGATTTCATGGGTATTAAACCATAACTTTGTTCAAAACATGTAATCTTTGTAAAAAGCCTAAGAGAGGATGATTCCATAGCATATATATACCATTGATAGCCAAAACACACATATATATATATACCCTAGCCTCAATGTATGTGAATGAGAGAAAAACCTCTACCTTGAATCAAGATTGAAAGTGAAACCCAAGCTCTAGGGACCTCCCTCTTCCCTTTTCTTCCTCCCTTAATCTTCCTCTAGGGTTCTAAAGGTTGGGGTGTGAGAGTGGAATGAAGAAATGAAGAAAATGATAAGAGAATGGGGTTATAAGGGCAGTAAAATCCCGAATTTTACTGTTCATTGAGCCCAAAAATTTCATTTTTCTCCAAAATTACAATTTTGCCAATAAATATCTTCATTTTGATCCCTATGACTACCCTAAGGTTTTTCGACGTTCCGGATTTATTTTTAATATTATTTTAACCTAAAAACATTTATTTTTATGATTTATCTCAAAACCAAAGTCAACGTACACCCGAAACACTAAAGTTTCTATTTTACCCATCCGAACCGGCTATTAATGAAGTTTTGCGTTGTTTGCAAATAAAAGGTGATAAAGGGTGCTTCTTAGAGCCTTTTATACTTATTTGAAGCCTAAATTTACTCATTATTCTTATATTTTGATTTAGGATGCAAATGGAGACTTTAAATGCAAAATGAAGCTAATTGGACTATTTCGACATCGCTCCGTTATCTGGGCATAACTCTCTCATCCGAGCTCCGATTGAGATGATTCAAGATGATATGGAATGATAAGAAAGAGATATACAACTTTAATGTTTTGAGTTTTGAGAGATATTGACTGCATCAAGGTCTAAATTGGGCTTGAAGTTGCAGCCAGTGCACTGTTTAAGCTAATTGGACTGTTTTGACATTGTTTCGTTATCTGGGCATCACTCTCTCATCCGAGCTCGGATTGAGATGATTCAAGATGATATGGAATTCTAAGAAAGATCTCTACAACTTTCATGTTTTGAGTTTTGAGAGATATTGACTGCATCAAGGTCGAAATCGCGCTTGAAGTTGCAGCCAGTGCACTGTTCATGTGCACTGTTCACGTGCTGTTCCATCCCTTTTCCATTTCCAATCCATTCCTAAGCCAACCAAATCCATCCCAAACCTCTCCAACACATATTTCTACACCAAACCTATTTAATACAAGTTCTAGGACCTAAAATTTCATATTTTCACTTATTAAAACTAAATTTCAACTATTATTTCCACTAACATTTTAAATCTCTACTTTTCCAATCTACCAAATTCAAACACACATCACTACACATATTCACATTTTTACAACAATTATTTACTATATATCTATATACATATATAAAAGAAAATGCGGGGTGTTACATTACCTCTTGAAGCGTGCCTTTAGCAATCTTCAATCATTCTCAAGCAATCTTCAAGCATTCTTAAATCTTCAAATCTGAATTTGATCTTTACTCCAAGCCTCGCAAACGTTTGGCCTCTATCGGTATCCACACGAATTGAAAAACTTGAAGGATCTAGTTTAGCCATTAATAAAACTAGTAGAGAGAGAGAGAACGAGGGGTGGTTCTTCTTGTGCTAGCAAGGGAGTTGTTATATCTTAATATATCCAATTGTTATATCATAATATATCCATCTCCTACATAAAGGTATTCATAGAGCTTTAAAAGCTCTAATCCTAATTTGGGTCAAGTTGCAATTATCTCATAATTACATATAACCCCTTTATTAACATTAATTGTAATAAAGTCCCTAATTAACTCTTAAGTAGGTTTTCACCCCAATTAACTCTTAATTGGTTGTCTCTCTTTTATCCTTTAGTTTCTAATCAATTCTATTGTGTGTGACCTTATAGGTTCAAGCATACCCTGTTGTAGGCATTCGATACTAACTACAAGTAGCATCTTAAATTAGAACTCTTTCTAATTTAGCTTGAATTAGAACTCTTCTAATTCTCCCTTTATGAAGAACAATTAATATATTTATATTAATTTCATTCTTCGAACTTCTACTAATCATGAGTGACACCTAGCAGCATATCATGATCAACCTTTGGTTAGCACGAAGTAGGTAAAGAACCCATTCAATCTATAGTTGCCATGCAATTCAATCCTTCTATCACATAATGCCCCAATTGAATTACTAGGGTATGGAATTACTGTCAAACCCCTAATTCAATCTTATGTGTTCGATCTTAGGACTATAACTCTTAATGATCAATTATAAACTCTTTTCTAATTGTCATTCTACCTTGGCCAAGGACTCTTTGAGTCATATCCCAGAAGATCACATAGGACATTCTCCCTTTAATTGCTAAGGATGATAGATTCTATTTTCTACACTCATAAGTCTTCATGCACGCCTAACTATGTCCAACAATACATATCCAAGTTACATGGTTAGTATATGAATATGTTGTATAGTTAAAGCATAGAAGTCCATGCAGAAGACAACCATGGTGTCTCAAGTCTAAGGATCAATTACATAACTATAACTTTAGGATTTAACATTGACAGGCATGTAAAACTCCATATGAAAAATTATACGTTAGTCAATGGTCACGTTCAGTGTACTTGTTCTCTAACAAGCACCCACACACCTGCTTTAGTGTCCCAACATGTAACACCCCGCATTTTCTTTTATATATGCATATAGATATATAGATATAGCAAATAATGGTTGTAAAGATGTGGATAGGGGAATTGAAGTGGGTTTGAACTTTGTAAAAATTGAAAAGTAAAGATTTAAAATGTTATTGAAAATCATAGTGGAAATTTAGTTTTAGTGAGTGAAAATATAAAATGTTAGGTCCTATAACTTGTATTAGATAGGTTTGGTGTATAAATATGTGTTGGAGAGGTTTGTGATGGATTTGGTTAATTTTGGAATGGATTGGAAATGGAAAACAAAAGAAATAGGCAAAACTGGGTAATTGGTACCGGTACTAGGTACCGGTACTGAATGGTACCGGTACTGATTACCGGTACCCCGATTCCAGAAGGTTTCTTGTACCGGTACTGGGTACCGGTACTGAAGGGTACTGGTACTGGGTACCGGTACCATCTGTCTGACGCCCGCCGAACAGTAAAAGTCAGGATTTTGGTGTTTTAAAACACCCCTTTTAGCCTCATTTGCCCCATTTTTTCGTTTCCACTCTCACACTAAACACCTTAGAACCCTAGGAGAGAAAGAGAGGAAGAGAGAAACTCAAGACCCAAGGGAAGAACACAAGATTAAGAGTGAGTCAAGATTCAAGCCCTAGATTTCAAGAACACTAAGGTAGGGGATTTCTTCCTATGTTCTTACATTGAGGCTAGGGCTACATTATATGTATTCTTTTGGTTTTAAATCATATGTACTTGCTATTAAATACATGATTCTTGTTCCTGTTGAAATAAATGTCATGTTTTGAACATTGTGATGGTTGGGTAACTATTAAATTTCTCCTTTTCATCTTCAAACCTTGGTTTTAAAGAGAAATGGACTTTTCCCTCTATTTTCCCTTGGTATTGCTTTCAAAACTTTAGTGTTTGATATTGTACACCAAAATGTTACTTATGATGATCTCTTGCTCATTTTCTTCCATCATATTATGAAACATTATATTAGAAATTGTGGAATTTGGTAATTCCTTGAAATATTGATGAATTGAGAATATGTTGGTTTCCTCAATTGTATGGTTGTTGTGAGGGACTTGGATTGCCTTCGAGAGATGTCGTAGAGTGTTAGAGGTTAGTCTACCCCAGTGGGGGTGAGATGGTTTCCTAGCACTTGTAGTGGGTTGTCATTTGGTAATGAAACCACTATCGTTCACTGGAGTTCGAACAAGGGATAGTATACTTTTCCTAGGAAGGGACTCGTCGCTGCCATTGGGATGGTAGACGCCCTTGTCTATAGTGCTTGTGATTATGATGTAAATAGGTGGACTAGGTATAATCGTTGGGTAGATTCATGAGAAGCAATCAACATACATGGTACGGGGATGAATCAATATACATAAGAACATGAGATTATTATTATTGTTACGGAATGGTTTCCAACAAGTGTTTGTGGAGGTATGGGACTCCACAAGGACCTGTCGGAAATGGTTATGGTGATAATTGTGACTGCGCTTTACGGTTCATTTAAATTCTTGCGAACATTTAAACTTGAGATCTATTTAAAATATCCTGCTTTTCCTTCAAAATGGTATATCTGCTATTTGTGAAAATGAGACCAACCGTTTTATATGTTTTTCTAAACCTTGTTTGAGTGTGGGAAGATTTTGCTACAGAGCTTCGTGCTCATCCCCTACAAATTACATTTTTTAGATTTGGTGCTAGAGGAGGATCTCGGCATCGAAGAGTCAGGGCATTGGGAGGCTCCACTCGAGGGGAACCTAGATCCCGAGGTGGATATGTAGAGATGTAGCTTCTTTTGTACTAGACTAGGTTATTCTTTTGGACACTGTAAGGTCTAGTTTCTTTTGCTATTCCGCTGTGCTACTTTAATTAATCTTTGAGATGTAAATGCCATGGTTGGGCATATTCTTTTGGATAATGATGTAAATATTTTATGGATGATGAATGAAGTTTAATTTATTTATGGATGATATTAGTGCTCTTGTGATGTAAATGGTTTTAGTATGTAATGCCGTCCAGGGTGTGTTTTGGGGCGTTACAGATTTGGTATCAGAGCTTAGGCTTTAGGTCTTACATGGGAGCTGTAGGTTATGGATTACCACTAGAGACTTAGGTTTTGGGTGAAGGAAATTGTATGTTAAATATTGTGTATGCCTTGTGCTTAAATCAAGACATCGTACATATCACTTTAGTTTATGTCTTGTACATCAATGAAACTAAATTGTGAATTGATGTGCAGGATGGACGGTGAACGTGTACGTGGACGTGGACGTGGGCGTGGTCGTGGAGGCCAAGCAAACCCACCACCTCCCGATGCAATAAATGGCATTTATCAATGCCTAAGGGAGCTGACCACTCTGGTACAACACCAGAATGGGAACAACCATAACGGTGGGGCTCATCCACTAGCCCAAGTACCGGGCAACGGAGAGGAGAATAGGAGAATGATAGTTCTCCGAGAGTTTCTGAGGCAACGCCCGCCTACTTTCCAAGGGAGCTCTAACCCTTTGGATGCGGATAGATGGATCCGTCGAGTGAAAAAGATTTGTGACGGCATGGGAGTTGCCGAGGACTTACGGGTGGGCCTAGCTATCTACTTGTTCGAGGGAGAGGCCGACCATTGGTGGGACTCAGTGAAACGAAGGAGGAACACCGATGAACTTACTTGGGAGGAGTTCGACCAAATCTTCCAAGACAAGTACTTCCCTGAATCAGTCAGGGACAAGATGAAGGCCGATTTCCTTGCTCTACGACAGGGTAGCATGACAGTGGCCGAGTACGAGAGGAGGTTTGATGAGCTATCCCGTTACGCTACGGAGTTTATAGCTACTGAGGCCAACAGGGCCAAGCGCTTTGAGCAGGGCTTGAGGCCGACTATCAGGGAGAAGCTGGTGGCTCTCAAGATCCGAGAGTATGGGGATATTGTTGATAGAGCTACCCTAGTGGAGAAAGATATAGATGACAGCCAGCGACGACAGAGCGTCGGGAGAGGAGGTCCGATCAGGACGGGCCCTAGCACTAGTGGAGCACAGAGGGCGGCACCCTACCGTCGCCCAGATCAGGCAGGGGGACAGAGACCTCAGGTAGCTAGAGGAGCAGGAGGTGTACAGGGGAGGACAGCCACAGACCCTCGTCAGTGTTTCGCATGTGGAGGAGTGGGGCACCTCAGACACAATTGCCCATCGCTTCCACCGAGGGACAACCAAGCGACAAGACAAGTGGCTGCAAACAAACCACTACAGCAGCAGAGGCCGTTGGGAGCTCTAGCCCCAGGCGGTGCCACTCAGGGGAGGGTATTTGCTTTGACCCAAGCGGAGGAAGATGCCTCCCATGCCGTTGTGGAAGGTATCGTTCTTCTTTACAATTCTTGGGCCCGAATCTTATTCGATCCCGGTGCTACTCATTCTTTTATACGTACTGCATATGCTATGAATTTGGGATTGAGTTTCGAGAAGCTAGAACATGCATTGAATGTTGACTTGCCTACGGGAGAACGATTGGATACAACTAGGGTATGTAGAGAATGTGTGCTTCGCATTGGGGAGCAAGAGTTGATTGTAGATTTGATTGCGTTAGAGATAAAGGGGTATGATGTGATTTTCGGGATGAACTTGTTATCTGTTTTCCGGGCGATAATGGATTGTTTCCGCAAGCGGATTACATTTCAGTTACCGGGAGGAGTCATTTTTAGTTTTGTGAATACCCGAGATTCTTTCCATCCATTTCCTACTACGGGTAGTAGATTCTTAAAAGCGAAAGCGGGAAGTCAATTGAGTTTCTTAGCTAGCTTGATGGGAGATAACCAGGACAAACTCCACACGGATGTGGTGTTAATTGTATCGGAATTTTCGGATGTTTTTCCCGAGGAATTACCCGGATTACCGCCCCCTAGGGAAATTGAGTTCAAGATCGATCTCTATCTGGGAACCGAACCCATATCCATTGCTCCCTACCGGATGGCACCTTTGGAGTTGAAGGAGCTAAGGAAGCAATTGGATCATTTGTTGGCGATTGGGTTTATCCGTCTCAGCACTTCACCCTGGGGAGCCCCGGTCCTCTTTGTGAAGAAAACTGATGAGACTCTACGGTTGTGCACGGATTATCGGAGGTTGAATAGGGTTACCGTAAAGAATAAGTATCCGTTGCCGAGAATTGATGACTTATTTGATCAGTTGAAGGGGTCGAAGTATTACTCCAAGATTGATCTTCGCACGGGGTATCATCAGCTGCGGATTAAGGAGGAGGATATTCCTAAGACTGCTTTCCGTACCCGGTATGGTCATTTCGAGTATACGGTGATGCCGTTCGGATTGACGAATGCCCCCGCAGCCTTCATGGACTTGATGCACAGAGTCTTCCGGCCTTACCTCGACCAATTTGTCATTGTATTTATTGATGACATATTGGTTTACTCACAGACCCAGGAGGAACATGCTCGTCATCTCTCTATGGTGCTACAAACATTGAGAGAACATAAGTTATATGCGAAGATGAGCAAGTGTGAGTTTTGGATGAATGAAGTGAAGTTCCTTGGCCATGTTGTGTCCGAGCAGGGAGTAGCGGTTGATCCCGCAAAGATTGAGGCCGTGATGAAATGGGAACCACCGAAGAATGTGACAGAAGTACGGTGTTTCTTGGGGTTAGCCGGCTATTATCGTAGGTTTGTGGAAGGATTCTCCAAGCTTGCGATGCCAATGACTCGCCTTACAAAGAAGGGGGAGAAATTTTCGTGGACTCAAGCGTGTGAACTAGCTTTCTGCACCTTAAAGGAGAAGTTGACGTCGGCACCTATCCTCATTATTCCGAGTAGTGGGGAAGGCTACGATGTCTATACCGATGCTTCACTACGAGGCTTGGGATGCGTTCTAATGCAAGGAGGGAAGGTAGTGGCTTATGGCTCGAGGCAACTCAAGGTGCATGAGCAGAATTATCCCACACACGACTTGGAGCTAGCTGCGGTGGTGTTTGCTCTTAAGTTGTGGAGATGTTATTTATACGGGGAGAAATTTCAAGTGTTCTCGGACCATAAAAGCCTCAAGTATATCTTCACACAGAAAGACTTGAATCTCCGGCAGAGAAGGTGGATTGAGTACTTGGAAGATTATGAGTTCACGCTCAACTACCATCCGGGGAAGGCCAATGTAGTTGCCGACGCTCTTAGCAGGAAGTCTCGGGGTGAAATCAATTCTCTTGCAGTAAATAGGTGGAAAATGATTGATGCATTGGAGGAGTACGATCTATGGGTGGATGGACCGGAGTATCAACCCTCTATATTCAACCTTATAGCTCAACCGACGCTTATGCAACGAGTGGTGGAGTTGCAATGCCTGGATTCGGAACTCGATCTGATTAGAGCCCGATTAGAGAATGGAGAAGTGATGGAAGGATGGTCTTGGAAGAATGGAGAGTTGAGATATGGGGAGAAGCTATGTGTTCCCAATGATTCGTCCCTAAAGGAGGAAATACTTGGAGAGTGTCATCGCTCCAAGTTTGTTATCCACCCCGGTAGCACAAAGATGTATAGGGACATGAAGCGTCAATACTGGTGGAGGGGAATGAAGCGAGATGTGGCCAAGTATGTGGCAAAATGTACGGTGTGCCAGCAGGTGAAGATTGAGCACCAAAGGCCAGGAGGAGTCCTACAGTCTTTGCCTATCCCAGAGTGGAAGTGGGATCACATCACCATGGACTTCGTATCTGGCTTTCCACGGACTTCACGAGGGCATAATGCCGTATGGGTCATCGTTGATAGACTCACCAAGTCCGCTCACTTCTTGGGTATGAAGACCACCGACACGTTAGAGACCCTGAGCAAGCTCTATATTCGCGAGATAGTGAGATTGCATGGAGTTCCACTATCCATTGTGTCGGATCGTGATTCTCGTTTCGTGGCGCAATTTTGGCAAAGTCTTCAAAGAGCTATGGGGACAGAGTTGCACTTCAGCACCGCTTTTCATCCCCAAACGGATGGCCAATCCGAGAGGGTAATCCAGATTCTTGAAGACATGTTGCGGGCTTGTGTGTTGGACTTCACGGGGAGTTGGAGCGACCACTTACCGTTGGTGGAGTTTGCTTACAACAACAGCTATCAGGAAAGTATTGGGATGGCACCGTATGAAGCATTGTATGGAAGACCATGCCGATCACCGACGTGTTGGTTAGAAGCCGGTGAGAGTAGTTTGTTGGGACCGGACATTGTTCGAGAAACTACGGAGAAGATTCAACTCATCCGAGAGAGGCTACGGATGGCGCAAAGTAGACAGAAGAGCTATGCGGACCATAGACGAAGACCTTTAGAGTTCAAGGTAGGAGACTACGTATTTCTCAAGGTGTCACCCAAGAAGGGCGTGTTTCGATTCGGCAAGAAAGGGAAGTTAGCGCCAAGATATACCGGGCCATTTGAAGTGATCAAAGTTGTGGGCAAAGCGGCGTATCAGTTACGATTACCAGCTCAGTTGTATGGGGTACATGATGTGTTCCACGTGTCGATGTTGAGAAAGTGTCAATCGGATGCAACGCCGGTCGTAGACTTGGAAGATATTGAAATTCAAGAGGGAGCAACCTACGAAGAACAACCGTTGAAGATTCTCGATGCCAAAGAGAAGGTGCTTCGTAACAAAGTCATCCGACTAGTGAAGGTTTTGTGGCAACACCATGGAGTGGAAGAAGCTACTTGGGAACCGGAGCAAGAAATGCGGGAGAAGTATCCACATTTATTTACTACTTGAGGTAAGTTTCGAGGACGAAACTTTCTTTAAGGGGGTTGGATTGTAACACCCCGCATTTTCTTTTATATATGCATATAGATATATAGATATAGCAAATAATGGTTGTAAAGATGTGGATAGGGGAATTGAAGTGGATTTGAACTTTGTAAAAATTGAAAAGTAAAGATTTAAAATGTTATTGAAAATCATAGTGGAAATTTAGTTTTAGTGAGTGAAAATATAAAATGTTAGGTCCTATAACTTGTATTAGATAGGTTTGGTGTATAAATATGTGTTGGAGAGGTTTGTGATGGATTTGGTTAATTTTGGAATGGATTGGAAATGGAAAACAAAAGAAATAGACAAAACTGGGTAATTGGTACCGGTACTGGGTACCGGTACTGAATGGTACCGGTATTGATTACCGGTACCCCGATTCCAGAAGGTTTCTTGTACCGGTACTGGGTACCGGTACTGAAGGTACCGGTACCATCTGTCTGACGCCCGCCGAACAGTAAAAGTCGGGATTTTGGTGTTTTAAAACACCCCTTTTAGCCTCATTTGCCCCATTTTTTCGTTTCCACTCTCACACTAAACACCTTAGAACCCTAGGAGAGAAAGAGAGGAAGAGAGAAACTCAAGACCCAAGGGAAGAACACAAGATTAAGAGTGAGTCAAGATTCAAGCCCTAGATTTCAAGAACACTAAGGTAGTGGATTTCTTCCTATGTTCTTACATTGAGGCTAGGGCTACATTATATGTATTCTTTTGGTTTTAAATCATATGTACTTGCTATTAAATACATGATTCTTGTTCCTCTTGAAATAAATGCCATGTTTTGAACATTGTGATGGTTGGGTAACTATTAAATTTCTCCTTTTCATCTTCAAACCTTGGTTTTAAAGAGAAATGGACTTTTCCCTCTATTTTCCCTTGGTATTGCTTTCAAAACTTTAGTGTTTGATATTGTACACCAAAATGTTACTTATGATGATCTCTTGCTCATTTTCTTCCATCATATTATGAAACATTATATTAGAAATTGTGGAATTTGGTAATTCCTTGAAATGTTGATGAATTGAGAATATGTTGGTTTCATCAATTGTATGGTTGTTGTGAGGGACTTGGATTGCCTTCGAGAGATGTCGTAGAGTGTTAGAGGTTAGTCTACCCCAGTGGGGGTGAGATGGTTTCCTAGCACTTGTAGTGGGTTGTCATTTGGTAATGAAACCACTATCGTTCACTGGAGTTCGAACAAGGGATAGTATACTTTTCCTAGGAAGGGACTCGTCACTGCCATTGGGATGGTAGACGCCCTTTTCTATAGTGCTTGTGATTATGATGTAAATAGGTGGACTAGGTATAATCGTTGGGTAGATTCATGAGAAGCAATCAACATACATGGTACGGGGATGAATCAATATACATAAGAACATGAGATTATTATTATTGTTACGGAATAGTTTCCAACAAGTGTTTGTGGAGGTATGGGACTCCACAAGGACCTGTCGGAAATGGTTATGGTGATAATTGTGACTGCGCTTTACGGTTCATTTAAATTCTTGCGAACATTTAAACTTGAGATCTATTTAAAATATCCTGCTTTTCCTTCAAAATGGTATATCTGCTATTTGTGAAAATGAGACCAACCGTTTTATATGTTTTTCTAAACCTTGTTTGAGTGTGGGAAGATTTTGCTACAGAGCTTCGTGCTCATCCCCTACAAATTACATTTTTCAGATTTGGTGCTAGAGGAGGATCTCGGCATCGACGAGTCAGGGCATTGGGAGGCTCCACTCGAGGGGAACCTAGATCCCGAGGTGGATATGTAGAGATGTAGCTTCTTTTGTACTAGACTAGGTTATTCTTTTGGACACTGTAAGGTCTAGTTTCTTTTGCTATTCCGCTGTGCTACTTTAATTAATCTTTGAGATGTAAATGCCATGGTTGGGCATATTCTTTTGGATAATGATGTAAATATTTTATGGATGATGAATGAAGTTTAATTTATTTATGGATGATATTAGTGCTCTCGTGATGTAAATGGTTTTAGTATGTAATGTCGTCCAGGGTGTGTTTTGGGGCGTTACACAACACTAATGACTTGGACGAGTCACCTCATATCAAATATGAGTAAACATAGTGTGTGCTAGTCTATCTGGATTACGTAATGCCCAAATAATAATCCTATGACTAGGAACATTTAAGAGTTAAGTAATAAGAAGTATATGTCTCTTCTTCTCAACACCTTGAGAAACTATCTTCTTAACTTATAATCTATGGACTATATCATGTTTATTAAAATAAAATAAAGTAGAAACATGATAAATAAACTTGCCCTTTTATTTAATTAAGTAATGAATGTTGCTAGTACAACCCTAAAACATCATCTATATGATTGGTCTTAGAGCATACTACTAACAATCTCCCACTTGCACTAATACCAATCGACCATGTATCTAATACCCATCTTCTCAAGATGTCAGTCTAGTTGTTGCTATCTTAGTGCTTTCGTAAGTGGGTCCACTGTATTATCTATTGATGCAATCCTTTAGATACACACATCACCTTTTCCAATGATCTCTTAGATCACCTTGAATGCCACTATAAGCGTTTGGATTTCTGATGAGACTTTGGTTCCATGGCTTGAGCTATTACCCCATTGTTGTCACTATACAGTAGTATATTTGACTCAATGGTAGGAACTAATATAAGTTCATTATTAAACTTCTTAATCCAAACAACTTCTGTGGCATCTTTTAAGGCGGCAACATACTCGACCTTAGTAGTTGAATTCACTGTAATATCTTATTTGCAGCTTCTCCAACTAACTACTCCATCATTTAAGATAGACACAAATCCAGAAGTAGATTTTTCTTTTATCTACATTAGACTAAAAGTTTAAGTCTATATATCTATCCACACGTAGCTTTCATTCTCCACAGACAAGAAATGCATCCTTAGTTCTTCTCAAGTACTTAAGAATGTCTTGACTACATTCCAATGTTCTAAACATGAAATTTGACTGATATCTGCTAGTAACACTTGTAGCATATCTGATATCAAGTTTTTGTACATAACATAACATACATGAGTCTACCTATTGCTAAGCATAAGGAATATTGCTCATGTTATTTCTCTCTTTTGATGTTGTAGGACTCATGTCCTAAGAGAGATGAATTCCTCCTTTGAAAGGTAAAAATCCTATCTTGGAATTCTGCATGTTAAATCTCATTAACATTGTGTCTATGTACAAGGATTGGAGTACCCGAAGCAACCTTCTAGATCTATCTCCATAGACCTTTATACCTAGTATATCGGATGCTTCTCCCAAACCTTCAATGTAGAAATTATGTGACAGCTATAGTTTGACCGATAAGAGCATCCCAACATTATTCACAATGAATAGAATGTCGTCTATTTAAAATACCAAAAATGTGGTAGAACTCCCACTAACCCTTTTGTACATACATGGTTCATCTATGTTTAAGAGGAAACCAAATGATTAGATTAACTCATCAAACTAGATGTTCCAACTTCGGGATGCTTGCTTTTAATCCATAAATGGATCTCTATAACTTGCACACATTATGACCTTCGCCACTAGATACAATACCTTATGGCTGCTCCATTGAAATATCTTCCTCAATGTTTCTATTAAGAAAGATGGTTTTGACATCCATTTGTCATATCTCATAGTCACAGTGTGCAATTATGACAAGCATAATCATGATGGATTTTAGCATGACTACTAGCTAGAAGGTTTCTTCATAGTCAACAACTTGTCTTTGTTAGAAACCTTTAGCCCATAGCCTAACTTTATAGGTCTCTACCTTTCCATTTAAGCTTGTCTTCCTTTTGAAACCCATTTGCAGCCTGTAGGTACAATACCTTATGGTCCGTTTGGTACGAAAGATGGAAAGAAGGAAGGAAGGAAAAATGAAAGGAATAAATTTTCCATCCATGAAGGAAAGAAAGTTATTTTCCTTCCTTTTTGTTTGGTAAGAGGGATGGAAAATAGAAGAGATATATTTTTCATCGTTTGGTATAAATGAAAAATAAAAGTAAAGGAAAACCATGCATACCCAATTTTACAATTCTACCCTTTAAATATATGAAGTCATTTTGTGTGTTTCTTGTGTGTTAATAAAAAAATAATTAGCAAAAGAAATTTTTATTTTTTTTGAAAAAATAGAAAAATTTTATAGATTACAAAAAAAACCTCCTGATGCTATTTTATAGAAAAAATTTATTACAAAAGCAACAGTACACAAGAATCAAACAATGAAAATATTACAAAAAAACCTCCTGATGCTATAATCCTTCAAGACTCCTTAGAAGGGTGTCTCATTGCCGTTGTCTGTGAAGGCTGTGGGCCCATGGTCTGTGATGAGAAGTGGGTTTTATTGAATATAACAAAGGGCAAAAAAGTAAAATAATCATTCAAAGGTCAAATTCTTTTGGCTTCTTCTCATTTTCCGCCCATTTTTGGGGGGAAAATGAATTGTGGGCGGGAAGGAAGAGCCTTCCCTCCAATTTTTCTTTCCATCACACTTTCTTTCCATACCAAACAATGGAAATTTTTTCCATCCACCCCATTTTCCTTCCCCCATTTTCCATCAAAACAAACAGACTGTTAAGGTGGGTATACAAAAGTCTAGGCTTGGTTGGAGTATTTAGAATCCATCTATGATTTCATGACACTTTGCCATTTTTTCGAGTTGATGTCTGACATCGTCTCTGTGTAATTTATAAGATCACTTTAATGATCATTATAACCAATAAAGAGTTCCTTGTCACCTTGATGGAGATACCAATATCTTAAGGTGGTGTGGTATCTTATAAGATTTACACAAACTTGTGTAGTACAAGGTTTTATGTCAATAAGGTATTTAGGCTGATCAGTAACTGTTTGTGGTTCTGAGGACATTTCCTCAAGTTCTATCCTTCTTGTTTTGCCTTCATCTTGAATAAAATCTTTTTCAAGAAAGTAGCAAACTAGCTAACAAAAATTTTGTTCGCTATGAAGATAGAAATAATATCCTAAAGATTATTCTTTAAGATTTTCCACAAACCTACATCAATCAGTAATGGCTTCCAAATTGTTCATATCATGTTTCTTAGCATGTGATGGACAACCCCAAATCTTAACATGTTTAAGACTTGGCTTCTTCCCATATCATATCTCATATGGTGTCTTAGGGACAGATTTGGAAGGTACCCTTTTTAAGAGCTATGCGGAGGTCTCTAGGGAAAATCCCCAAAAGGAGATAATTAAGTCAGTGTAACTCATCATTGATCAAACGATATCTAATAGTGTTCGATTTCTCTTTTTAGAAACACCACCAAGTTGTGGTGTTGCAGAAGGAGTCCACTGTGATAGAATGTCATTTGTGAGATAATCCAAAAATTCAGCATTTAAGTATTCTCCTCCTCGATCTGATCAAAGAGTTTTAATACGTTTGCTTATTTGTTTTCTACTTCATATCTGAATTCATTGAACTTTTCATATATTTCAGATTTGCACTTCATCAAGTGCACTTACTCTAACCATGAATGGTCATCGGTGAAAGCTATGAAGTATGAATAACAACTTATGTCTACTAAACTTAGTAGTCCGAATACATCACTATGTATTAATCTTAATAGATGCAGCTCTTTCACTTTGTCCTACAAATGGTGTTTTAGTCATCTTACCCATGAGACAAGATTCAAATGTTGGATGGGCTTCATAAGCCCATGGACCTAATTGTCCATTATTAATCAACAAGCAAATCTCATCCTCACTAATATGAACTAATCTAATATGTTGCATGTAATTAGGATTCTTATCATCTCTAGATTTTTTATAAGTGATTACATTCGTATCATTATGTTCAATATTATTTATATTGCCATTCTTGTTTAAGAAATAGAGACCGTTGAAGAATATGCCAAAACCAATCAAATTAGAATTTAAAGTAAATGAACAAATGTTTTTCTTTAAAAAACGTATCTAAGACCACTCTTATACAGTGATGAAATAGATATATGTTTCTTACCATATTAGGCACAAATAAACGGTTTCTAAAATCTAAAACAATTCCAAATGGCAATGGTAAGTAGCATGTCCCCATAGTTAATGCAACAACACTTGCTTCATTTCCCACTCGAAGGGACACTTCTCATCTACTAACATTTCTGATTTCCTTTAGTTCATACAATCAAATATATATGTAAGAACTAGATGCGGTATCTCATACCTAAATCAGAACCAACTGAAAAACCAGTTTCAATAAAGAACATATCGAACATACCTTTTGAATGCATGTCCTTAATGGAAGTGAGATATTCACAATTGTTTCTCTACAATACCCATCTTTGCCGCATGGAAACATTTTCCATTGATATTTTCATTCTTTTAAAAAATGAGAACAATTCTCAAATTTTGTTTCCAATCTAGGAAGTTAAATTCAGTCAAACAGTGGAAAATAGTAATTTTGGATAAAAGGTTAAGACTTGCTATTGGTGATCAATAAAACATCTAGAATTAGCGATTTCATTTTAAGCCATTAGATTGGGTCTTTAAATCACAATGGTACCTCCCACTATTTCTCAAATCCCATACACCCTCCTATGGAATTAGGGAATTTTTATTCCTAGTGGGGATTGGGGTCCCGCTTTAAATTAATATAACCTCATATAATAGCATCTTGGTTATACAAATCC
Source organism: Ilex aquifolium (assembly GCA_951799425.1). Taxonomy (NCBI): domain Eukaryota; kingdom Viridiplantae; phylum Streptophyta; class Magnoliopsida; order Aquifoliales; family Aquifoliaceae; genus Ilex; species Ilex aquifolium. The sequence continues at coordinate 25,714,295 of OX637400.1, forward strand.
TTAATGAGTAGGTAACTCTTACCTAATGCATCTTATGCAATTTCCAATCATCCTTTGGTCTCTAGCATAAATGAACCTCACATAATAGTATCTTGGCCCATTTACCCTAGTTAAGTCACACCCACCATTTATATAAGTGTATGCGTTTATGACCAATAAGCTCCTCACATAATAGTATCTTGAAACTTACAGGCATCCTACCTCATAGCATCATATGCTTGAATAAGTTATTAAGGATTCCCAAAAATGAATAGTCCCCACATATCTGTAGCCGACTAATCATGCTAAAAAATCCTTAATATACTTACAACGACGGAAGACCACGATAAGACATTCATAATGTCTCTTCGTTGCAACTTAATATCTTGTGGAGGGGTTTTTGGAGGTCTAATTGTCTCATCATACATACATGCATCTTCATACACATCAAAAATTAATTCTTGCCATTTATTGTTATTAGTCCAATTAATATATTATACTCCCACTAACCCATTTAAGAAGTAATTTTAACATTTAAAATTAGGATTGTGAGAATATCAATATATTAAATTGAATCATCACAAAATATGATTCAATATATCAATTTAAAATATAAAATATGGACATAACTATCTGTGGCAATTTGGGCCTTTTGCCCTATGAATGATCATGGACTTTCAGTTTGATTCAATTCGAGCCATTGAATTGAATCTAGGTCTGTGTGGGTGATGATAAAATTTGAAAATGTATCATCTCATGACACTGATCTTCAGGGTGTGTCATTTCAATGGACCTCCATGAACTTTACATATGGGCACCACCATGCTTTCATCTTTATCTTCAATCCTATTGAACTATTATATTCTAATTCATTACATTAATGAAAATAAACCTTGATTAAGATCAAGGGGATGTACAATAGGAAGTGAGAGAAGAAATTACATATAGAAAGGAGAAAGGAGGCATGCAAGCCCCATTTTTCAAAAATTATATACCCAAAGAACAAAATACAATCACATTGCATTCAAACCAATCACATAGCTCAATTATTTGGTCTAAGTCCATGATCATTCCCACATCCATTCAATCGCATTGCATGAATAAAAAAAACATGCGATTATTCTAATTATAGCATAAATATCTAGGGATTGCAATTTCCTTAACCATTAAGGATTACTTTAATTTTAATCAAATTAAAATTAGTAATTTTAAAACAAATCTGTTATAGAGTCCTAATCCAATTAGGATTCTATAAACAAATTCCTAGTCAAACTAGAAGTCTATTTCGGTTGATCTTTTAATTGGGATCAAATTCCTAATTTGATTCCAAATAAGAGTCGTAATCCTATTAGGATCATTTGATTAGAATCCTAGTCAAACTAGGATTTTAGTTTGGGTGGAATACTATTAAGAATCAAATTCTTAATTTTGGTCTAGATAGAAGTCCTAATCTCATTAGGAGTCTTTAGTCCAAAACCTAATCAAAATAGGGTTCTAGTCTGGGTGATGTATAGTTGGAAATCAAATTCCTAATTTTTATTCTAATTATGATTCATAATCTCATTAGGAATCTTTGGTCATAATCCTAGTTAAAATATGATCTTAGTTTAGGTGGTGTTTCATTAAGAATCAAATTCTTATTTTATTAGAATACAATGTCCTAATTTAATTAGAAGACAATTTCCCAATTTAATTAAAAACAATGTAATTTGACTAGAAATATTCTCCTAGTTTATTTAGTAGACAATCTACTAATTTAGTTAGAAGACAATCTTCTAATTTAATTAAAAGACAATATATTAGTTTGATTAGGAGACAATCTCCAATTTAATTAGAAGACAATCTTCTAAAGTACAATCTCCTAGTTCAATTAGGAGACAATCTCCTAGTTCAATTAGAAGACAATCTCCTAATTTAGTTAGAAGACAATCTTCTAATCTAAGTAAATGACAATCACTTAATTTGATTAGGAGACAATCTCCTAATTTTGTTAGAAGACAATCTTCTAATTTAAGTAAAGGACAATCACTTAGTTTGATTAGGAGACAATCTCCTAATTTAGTTAGAAGACAATCTTCTAATCTAAGTAAAGGACAATCATTTAATTTGATTAGGAGACAATCTCCTAGTTTAATTAGTAGACAATCTCCTAATTTATTTAGAAAATAATCTTTTAATTTAATTAAAAGACAATCTCTTAATATAATTAGAATACTATCTCCACAAGTAATTAGAAGACAATCTCCTAATTTATAGGGAAATAGATAAAAATTAAATAGGAGACCAAAGTGTATCCAACTTGAACAAGCTAAGAGTCCTTTCCATAATTAAGTCTTGAGACTGTACAAATCTTATTTTTGTCCAATTCAATTTTGTAAAATTATTAAAATTAATTTTAATATTTCATAAACAAAATTAAAACCAATGTTGAACAAAAATTTAGATCAAATCAAAGTAAAATTTGTAGAACTTTACAAGAACATTATGAACTAGTCACTAGTGTTTTAAGTTCTACTTCAAGACCACCATTATCATTCACCATGGATGAAAAAATTTTCTTCTAGCCACCCTTGGACCAAAAATCTAACTTGTTCCACCATTGGTTCATTCTCAAACCCGAAACTTGTTTTAAGGAAAACTAGTTGCTACTTTTTGCAACTACGTTTCTTCAATTTTAAAATCTATTTTAAAACAATTTCAAATATATGGATCGATTAATATCTCATAATATACATGAAAAAGAAAAATCAGAATTTATTTTGTAGAACATTCATACAAAATAATATGATTCATGTGAATTATGCAATCCCTAATATTTCTCGATCAATCCCATAAACATGCTATAACAATAATCACATCAAGTTTGTATTAAATCATGAATAATGGCTCTGATACCACAGAAAGGAATCATATAATAAATGCAGCAGAATTTTAAAAAAATAATTTGATTCCTCATACCAAGATCTATTCATGTTTAATATAAACCGAGAAACCTTAGATCTATAGAGAAGATTAAGGGTTATCTCTTGAAGCGTGCCTTTAGCAATCTTCAATCATTCTCAAGCAATCTTCAAGCATTCTTAAATCTTCAAATCTGAATTTGATCTTTATCCTAAGCCTCGCAAACGTTTGGCCTCTATCGATATCTACACGAATAGACAGACTTGAAGGATCTACTTTAGCCATTGATAAAACTAGTAGAAAGAGAGAATGAGAGGTGGTTCTTCTTGTGCTAGCAAGAGAGTTGTTATATCTTAATATATCCAATTGTTATATCATAATATATCCACCTCCTACATAAAGGTATTCATAGAGCTTTAAAAGCTCTAATCCTAATTTGGGTCAAGTTGCAATTATCTCATAATTACATATAACCCCTTTATTAACATTAATTGTAATAAAGTCCTTAATTAACTCTTAATTAGGTTTTCACCCCAATTAACTCTTAATTGGTTGTCTCTCTTTTATCCTTTAGTTTCTAATTAATTCTATTGTGTGTGACCCTATAGGTTCAAACATACCCGGTTATAGGCATTCGATACTAACTACAAGTAGCATCTCAAATTAGAACTCTTTATAATTTAGCTTGAATTAGAACTCTTCTAATTCTCCCTTTATGAAGAACAATTAATATATTTATATTAATTTCAATCTTCGAGCTTCTACTAATCATGAGGGACACCTAACAGCATATCATGATCAACCTCTAGATAGCACGAAGTAGGTAAAGAACCCATTCAGTCTATAGTTGCCATGCAATTCAATCCTTTTTTCACATAATGCCCCAATTGAATTACTAGGGTATGGAATTACTGTCAAACCCCTAATTTAATCTTATGTGTTCGATCTTAGGACTATAACTCTTAATGATCAATTAGAAACTCTTTTCTAATTGTTATTCTGCCTTGGCCAAGGACTCTTTGAGTCATATCCCAGAAGATCACATAGGACATTCTCCCTTTAATTGCTAAGGATGATAGATTCTTTTTTGTATACTCATAAGTCTTCATGCATGCCTAACTATGTCCAACAATACATATCCAAGTTACATGGTTAGTATATGAATATGTTGTATAGTTAAAGCATAGAAGTTCATGCACAAGACAGCCATGGTGTCTCAAGTCTAAGGATATATTACATAACTATAACTTTAGGATTTAACATTGACAGGCATGTAAAACTCCATATGAAAAATCCTACGTTAGTCAATGGTCACGTTCAATGTACTTGTTCTCTAACAAGCACCCACACACCTGCTTTAGTGTCCCAACACTAGTGACTTGGACGAGTCACCTCATATCAAATATGAGTAAACATAGTGTGTGCTAGTCTATTTGGATTACGTAATGCCCAAATAATAATCTTATGACTAGGAACATTTAAGAGTTAAGTATTAAGAAGTATAGGTCTCCTCTTCTCAACACCTTGAGAAACTATCTTCTTAACTTATACTCTATGGACTATATCATGTTTATTAAAATGAAATAATGTAGAAACATGATAAATAAACTTGCCCTTTTATTTAATTAAGTAATGAATGTTGCTAGTACAACCCTAAAACATCATCTATATGATTGGTCTTAAAGCATACTACTAACAATGGGTAGACTCAATTCTAGCGTGAATTGATAATTAGAAATTGCTAGTTTGTGATTTCTTGGAAGTTTTGATAATTGGGTATGTGAAAATCACTTAATATGATTTTTTTGAGTTATGTGATAAATTTGGGCATTTTATGTGATTAAATGATTTGGTGCCTTGAAGGTGTTTGATAAAATGTCTATGTGAAATAAAGTGTGTTAATTGCATGAGATTATGTGATAACATGCTTGGATGATGTGGTAAAGTGAAATCATATGCTTATGATATGAATTACAATTGGAAATGCAAATGTTGATATGTGGTTATGATATTTGACATTGGGGTGAATTATGGAAATTATTTGCTTAGGATGTAATTATCCATGGCATGTGTTGAAATGTGGTAGAAATAATCCATATAGCATTCATTACATATGGATATGATATTGATGTTGCAATTACACATTACATTGCATTTGCACGGAGGCAATGCATTCATGGGCATGAGGCATGAGTGTGGGTGTATGTGCATATTGTGGATCAAACACTATTCTTGGTGGTTGATAAGTGGGCTCGGGATAGTTGGGCCGATGGTTCGACTAAGTCGCGTGATTGCATGAAAAATAGCAAGTAGGGCTAGATTCTCCCTCGGGTGCAAGACCCGGCTACTTGGTTCATACACTCTCCTGAGGTGAAATTCCGGAAAAGTGTAACGGCGTACGGAACCGGCAGTGTGATACCAAAATCCGATACCCAAAAAAAGACACATGATTTTGTTCTATAAAATAGTCATTCGATGTGTAACATCCAACAATGATTTGATTTTATAAACACATGACTTTTATTTCAAAATGATCATTGGATATAATTTATCAATGGCGGATTTATTACATATTGGCATTGCATTGTGTTATGGGAGTCAGTGAGGGCTCGAGTTAAAATACATGAGTGAGTCCCATCTCATTTCATGTCATGACATGATAGTTTCCAGTATTGAATTGCATATTCTTGTTTGGAAGGTATGTTGCTTGTTGAAATTGCATGTGACATTTTATTATGCATCTAGGTTGGGGAGTAGCCTCTTTAGGAGATACCCTATTGAGCATGGCTCACCCTATATGGGTAAACATTTCAGGTGCAGGGTTCACGCCAGCGGAAGGTTCTCAATCGGGGCCTAAATGTTGAAGAAAAGCCAAAATGTGGCTTTAAATGATGTTTTTGTAAAACTAGACTTGTAATTTAGTTTTTGGCATGTAATGTATGTAAAAGAATTGTAATCGAAGTCATATGGACTATTTTAATGTAACATTGCATGTTGTTATATGAGTATAGATAAATGGACCCGGTGTGATCAATAAGTATGGATAAATGGACTCGGTGTGGTCAATATTATAAAATTGCAAAGGTTGTGCTTTGGGTAGAGCTCCACGTACAAAGAAGACTCTGCCCGAATTTTGTTAAATTATGGATCCCTGTAAATGGGCATAATGGTGTGATATTGAGTTACACGGTATCCACGGGTATTCCGTGGGTTGATGGGTGATCAACGAGTTGACAAAGGACCCCCGATTTTTGGGGCGTCACAGCTTGGTATCAGAGTGTATTGATATCTTAGTTTAATTCGAGTTAATCATGGGTTAATTACGGACACCAGAATTTTGAGGTGTCACAACTTGGTATCAGAGCTTAGGTTTGCGATTTACCTAGGGCTTGAGGGGCATGGGCTTAGACCATTGCATCCATTGTGCATTACATGTTATGTGCTTTAATATGCTACATGTTATGTGTTATGTGTTATGTGAAGATTATGCATGGTTAAATGTATATGGAAAAGAGACACTCGGGTTAGAGAACATAACCTTAGGGGTCGGAAAAAGAATGAATGAGATGGTTCAAGGTATAAATGTCTACTAGTGGTGGCACACGCTCTACTAGTGAGACAATGAGAGAAATCTCAAATGTTCAACTTTGATCCCTACTTTGGGGTACTAAGTTAGTGCTCTATTATTATTTGACTTGTGTGAGGGATTTGGGCTTAGAGGTTGGAACCTTGGAAGAGCCATTGCTTGTGAGTCTCCCCTAGGAGCTAGGGTGAGTATTGATCAGATATATCGGGGTTGTGAGTTAGAGATCTCGGGGATTCTACTCACCGTGGACCTTAGGGTCATGGACATTTCGGAGTTTGATTTCATCATTGGGATGGATTGGTGGGCGGTACAACAAGTCTTCAATGATTGTGATCGGAAGAGGGTCACCGCTTATACACTGGACGGTGTTTGTTTCAAGTTCCAAGGGGAAAAGTATGACGCTTTACCCCAAGTAGTGTATGATTCCCGTTGGCACGAGTAGTTGATGGGTTGGCTTGCGAGTTTTACCCTGGAGGACAGTCTACCTCGGGTGGTGTGTGAGTATGAGGATATTTTTTCGAATGAACTACCGGGATTACCTCCACATAGGGATGTAGACTTCACTATTGAGTTGCACCCCGGTACATCGCCCATTTCTATGAATCCGCATAGAATGACATCTACAGAGTTTCAAAAACTCAAGGTCTAGTTGCAAGAATTAATGGACATTAGACCGAGCACCTAACCTTGGGGCGCTCCGGTGTTGTTTGCCAAGAAGAAGGACAAGACCCTTCGGCTATATATAGATTACCGGCAGTTGAATCGGGTTACTATCAAGAATAGATACCCTTTGCCGATGATTGATGATTTATTTGATCAACTGAGAGGGGCACGGGTCTACTCCAAGATAGATCTACGCATGGGCTACCATCAGTTGAGGGTTAGGGAGGAGGACATCCCTAAGACGGCGTTTACGACGCGATATGGGCATTTCGAGTTTACCGTCATGCCTTTCGGATTGACGAATGTCCCAGCGGCATTCATGGATCTCATGCCTAGGGTGTTCCAACCCTACCTAGATCAGTTTATCGTAGTCTTTGTTGACGACATCTTGATCTACTCCAAGTCTGAGGAGGAGCATGAGGGTCACTTAAGGGTTATTCTCCAGACCTTGAGAGACCAATCGTTGTACGCCATGTTCAGCAAGTGTGAATTTTGGCTGACTGAGGTGAAATTATTGGGGCATGTGGTGTCGTCTTCGGGTGTATCCATGGACCCGGAGAAGGTTGAGGCAGTCATGAGTTGGGAGAGGCCGAAGTTAGTCTTCAAGATACGCATTTTCTTGGGATTGGCAGGGTATTACAGGAGGTTCATTGAGGACTTCTCTCGACTAGTTGCACCATGACCAGGTTGACTCGGAAGGAGGTCAAATTTCAGTGGGATGACTCGTGTGAGAAGGCATTCCAAGACTTGAAAAGGAGGCTTACTTCAGCTCCTATTCTGATAGTTCCGTAGAGGGGACAGAGGTACACAATGTATTGTGATGCCTCCAAGGACGAACTTGGTTGTGTTTTGATGCAGTCCGGGAGGGTGGTGGCTTATGGTTCTCGACAATTAAAGAACCACTAGCAAAATTACTCTACGCATGATATGGAGTTGGCGGCCATTGTCTTTACCATGAAGGATTGGTGCCACTACTTATATGGTGAGCAATTCGAGGTATTTTCGGACCACAAAAGTCTGAAATACATCTTCACTCAGCGGGACCTCAACATGAGGCAAATGTGGTAAGGCAAATGTGGTGGATGATGCACTCAGTCGGAAGTCACAGAGAGTCTTGGCTAGTGTGGCTTCCCGGGAAAGGCTGATGCTCGAGACGGTGGGAAAATTCGGGCCACATTACAGGGGTCAGGCTCAGGACACTATACGTATCAGTTATCCGTTCTTGTTCGAGGATGGAGGTACATAATTGTAATCATAAGTATTCTATTACTTGTTGCATATGCAAGTGATTATGTGTGCATGAATGTGTGAATTTCGGGGATGAAATTCTTTTAAGAGGGGGAGAATTTAAAACCCGGAAAATTTGAACCTTTTATGAAAAAGGGCAAAATGATAATTTGTCACTACAACGCGGGTTGATAACCCTTATTTTTCTAGAGCTCGGATGAAAAAACGGACCTCACCGTTGGATTCGTCTCGCAAAATCTAGTTATCCAAACAAATTTCGTCGAATTCTGAGATAGTCAGATTTTTCGCGTATTACGAGGTGGTAGGGTCTCGGGTGACCCCAAAAACGAAATTTTTATTAAAATTTTGAAAGTTAGAAAATAACTTAAATAAAGTTCATATAAAATATTTTGAGCTTAAATCAGTACAAAATTTAATCGTTTCGGGGCGAAAACGGACCCGAGAAAAGGGGTAGCGTGTGGCGTGACGTGAGCCAAGCTTTAAAACTATAAATAGGAGTAAAAAATCTGATTTTTTAGACATGTATTCTGCTGGGTCTGCTGTGTTCTCATGTTGGTGAGGAAGAGAGGAAAAAAGATAAAACTTCTACCTTCTCACTACGATCTACGGAGTTCCGTCGGTCGGAATTCTTCAAGTCAAGTATTTTAAAGTCGATCTACGCGACAAGGGCTACGCAACCATACCAAAAAGGAAGGATTTCATCGAATATTCAAAGACGGAAGTTTGGGAAAAGTTTGGTTTTGGGCAAGGTTTGGGTTCTTGGAGCTTCCTAGCATTGTTTTACGCTTCAAGAGGTAGGGTTTCCATCCTAACTAGGTTTATTTCCAACCTAGGATGAATATATGAAATGGGTGGGCTGTTTTGGGTATTTTAACACTTGCCTATTGTAGTTGGTTTAATGGAAATGAGTAGACTCAATTCTAGTGTGAATTGGTAATTAGAAATTGGTAGTTTGTGATTTCTTGGAAGTTTTGATAATTGGGTATGTGGAAATCACTTAATCTAATTTTTTTTGAGTTATGTGATAAATTTGGGCATTTTATGTAATTACATGATTTGGTGCCTTGAAGGTGTTTGATAAAATGCCTATGTGAAATAAAGTGTGTTAATTGCATGAGATTATATGATAACATGCTTGGATGATGTGGTAAAGTGAAATCATATGCTTATGATATGAATTACAATTGAAAATGCAAATGTTGATATGTGGTTATGATATTTTGGCATTGGGGTGAATTATGGAAATTATTTGCTTAGGATGTAATTATCCATGACATGTGTTGAAATGTGGTAGAAATAATCCATATGACATTCATTACATATGTATATGATATTGATGTTGCAATTACACATTACATTGCATTTGTACGGAGGCAACGCATTCATGGGCATGAGGCATGAGGCATGAGTGTGGGTGCATATTGTGGATCAAACACTATTCTTGGTGGTTGATAAGTGGGCTCGGGATAGTTGGGCCGATGGTTCGACTAAGTCGCATGGTTGCATGAAAAACTTTTGTCGGGTATAGCAAGTAAGGCTAGATTCTCCCTCAGGTGCAAGACCCGGCTACTTGGTTCATACACTCCCCTCAGGTGAAATTCCAGAAAAGTGTAACGGTGTACGGAACCGGCGGTGTGATACCAAAATACGATACCCAAAAAAAGACAAATGATTTTGTTCTATAAAATAGTCATTCGATGTGTAACATCCAACAATGATTTGGTTTTATAAACATATGACTTTTATTTCAAAATGATCATTGGATGTAATTCATCAAAGGTGGATTTATTACACATTGGCATTGCATTGTGTTATGGGAGTCAGTGAGGGCTCGGGTTAAAGTACATGAGTGAGTCTCATCTCATTTCATGGCATGACATGGTAATTTCCAACATTGAATTGCATATTCTTGTTTGGAAGGTATGTTGCTTATTGAAATTGCATGTGACATTTCATTATGCATCTAGGTTGGGGAGTAGCCTCTTTGGGAGATACTCTATTAAGCGTGACTCACCTTATATGGGAAAACATTTCAGGTGCGGGATTCACGCCGGTGGAAGGCTCTCAATCGGGGCCTAAATGTTGAAGAAAAGCCGGAATGTGGCTTTAAATGATGTTTTTAGAAAACTAGACTTGTAATTTAATTTTTGGCATGTAATGTATGTAAAAGAATTGTAATCGAAGTCATATGGACTATTTTAATGTAACATTGCATGTTGTTATATGAGTATAGATAAATGGACCCGGTGTGGTCAATGAGTATGGATAAATGGACCCGGTGTGGTCAATATTGTAAAATTGCACAGGTTGTGCTTTGGGTAGAGCTCCCCGTACAAAGGAGACTCTGCCCGAATTTTGTTAAATTATGGATCCCTGTAAATGGGACATAATGGCGTGATATCAAATTACACGGTATCCACGGGTATTCCGCGGGTTGATGGGTGATTAACGAGTTGACGAAGGACCCCCGGTTTTTGAGGTGTCACAATAACGTGGGCACAAACATGGCCAAAGTGAGAAGGTTCGAGGACGGTTTGAAATTGTCCATCCGGGGGAAGATTGTGGGCCACCGCGTATAGGATTTTGACTCGATGGTCGAGATGGCTATGGCCATTACAAGCTGGGACTTCGAGGACCCAGGGTGAGTCTACGCCATCACACCTTAGATTGAGCCAGTGGATCAGTCGGTTATTCAGGATACATTTTTACTCTCTCGCTTATGGGCAAGGGTATTATTTGACTCTGGTGCATCACATTCATTTATTTATGCATCATGTGCGAGGGATTTGGGCTTAGAGGTTGAGACTTTGGAAAAGCCATTGCATGTGAGTTCACCCCTAAGAGCTAGGGTATGCATTGATCAGATATGTCGGGGTTGTGAGTTAGAGATATCAGGGATTCCACTCACCATGGACCTTAGGGTCATGAACATGTCAGAGAACATGTCAGAGTTTTATGTTATCCTTGAGATGGATTGGTTGACAACACACCGAGTTGTCATCTATTGTGATCAGAAGAGGGTCACTGACTACACACCGGAGGGTGTTTGTTTTAAATTTCAAGGGGAGAAACATGATGTTTTACCCCAACTAGTGTATGATTCCCGTTGTCACAGGCAGTTGATGGGTTGGCTAGCAAGCCTTACCCTGGAGGACGAGACGAGACAAGAATTGGGTCTACCTCGGATGGTTTGTGAGTAAAAGGACATTTTTTCGAACAAATTATCAGGATTACCTCCACATAGGGACGTAGACTTCACCATTGAGTTGCACTCCTGTACATCACCCATTTCTATGACTCTGTATAGAATGACACCTACAGAGTTGCAAGAACTCAACGTCCAATTGCAAGAATTGATGGACAAGGGCTTCATTAGACCGAGTATCTCACCTTGCGGCACTTCAATTTTTTTGCCAAGAAGAAGGATAAGACCCTTCGGCTATGTATAGAGTACAGACAGTTGAATCTGGTTACTTTCAAGAATAGATACCATTTGCCGAGGATTGATGATTTGTTTGATCAATTGAGAGTGGTGTGGGCCTACTCCAAGATAGATCTACGTACGGGTTACCATCAGTTGAGGTTTAAGGAGGTAGATATCCATAAGACGGTGTTTAGGATGCGGTATGTGCATTTCGAGTTCACGGTTATGCATTTTGGATTGACGAATGCCCCGGCGACATTCATGGATCTCATGCATAGGGTGTTTCAGCCCTACTTATATCCGTTTGTCATGATCTTTGTTGACGACATTTTGATCTACTCTAATTCTGAGGAGGAGCATGAGGGTCACTTGAGGGTTATTCTCCAAACCTTGAGAGACCATCAGTTGTAAGCAAAGTTCAGCAAGTGTGAATTTTGGCTGACGAAGGTGAAATTTTTGGGACATGTGGTGTCGGCTTCAGGTGTATCCGTGAACCCGAAAAAGGTTGAGGCAAACATGAGTTGGGAGAGGTCGAAGTCAGTCTTCGAGATATACAGTTTCTTGGTATTGGTGAAGTATTACATGAGATTCATTAAGGACTTCTCCCTACTAGCTACACTTATGACGAGATTGACCTGGAAGGAGGTCAAGTTTCAATGGGATGACTCATGTGAGAGGGCCTCCCAAGAGTTGAAGGGGAGGCTTACTTCAGCTCCTATTTTGATAGTCCCGGAGAGGGGACAGAGGTATATAGTGTACTGTGATGCCTCCAAGGACGGACTTGGTTGTGTTTTGATGCAGTCTGGGAGGGTGGTGGCTTATGGTTCTCGGCAGTTAAAGAGTCACAAGCAGAACTATGCCACACACGACTTGGAGTTGGCGGCCATTGTCTTTGCCTCTAAGGCTTAGCGCCACTATTTATATGGTGAGCAGTTTGAGGTGTTTTTAGACCACAAGAGTCTGAAGTACATCTTTACACAGCGGGACCTCGACATGAGGCAACGCAGATGGATGGAGTATTTGGAGGACTATGACTTCACTTTACATTACCATCCTGGTAAGGCAAACGTGGTGGCTGATGCACTCAGCCAAAAGTCATGGAGAGTCTAGGCTAGTGTGGCTTCCCAAGAGTGGCAGATGCTCGAGACTGTGGGATAGTTCAGGTTACACTACAAGGGTTAGACTTAGGGTACTTTGGGGAGTTTGGTGGCTACACCTTCCCTACTGAGCAGGGTGATCGAGTCCTAGGGGCAGGACATGGAGATACTGTCCATTAGGGACTGGGTACAGACAGGTACATGTGACGAGGGCTAGGCCATTCACTCGGATGGTAGTCTTTGATTTAGGGGAAAGGTTGTAGTTCCCCACTCTACGGATCTGAGAGAAGAGATCCTTAGGGAGTTCCATTGCTCCCGTTTTGCCGTGCATCTAGGTGGTAAAAAGATGTATCATGATCTTCGTCTCCAATACTATTGGAATGGGATGAAGAAACATATTGGAGATTTTGTTGGCTGATGTCTCACATGTCAGCAGGTCAAGGCTGAGCACCAGAGACCAGCAAGGTTGCTCCAGCCTTGTGGAAGTGGAAGCATGTCACGATGGATTTTGTGATCCACTTGCCATGGACATCGCGGGGACATGACGCGGTGTGGGTGATAGTGGATCGACTTATGAAGTCGGCACATTTTTTGGCAATGCTGATGACCTTCACACTGGAGGAGTTCTACAGGCTATATATACGGGAGATAGTCCGGTTGCATGGGGTGCCCATATCTATAGTATCGGATCGGGATCTCAGGTTCACGGCCCATTTTTGAGAGAGTTCCAGCGGGCCATGGGAACACGGTTGATGATGAGCACAACTTTTCATCCCCAAACAGACGGTCATTCAGAGAGGACCATCTAGAATTTAGAGGACATACAACAGGCATGCGTTCTAGATCTCAAGGGTAGTTGGGAAGAGCATTTGCAATTAGTGGATTTCGCCTACAACAACAGTTACTAGGCGAGCATATAGATGGCACCCTATGAGGCACTTTATGGGAGGCTATGTCGTTCTTTGGTTTGTTAGACGAAGGTTAGAGAGAGACCCTCTACGGGTCCATACTTGGTTAGGGACACCTTAGAAAAGGTGGACTTGATACGAAAGCGTCTTCTCACGGCTTAGAGCCGACAGAAGGGCTATGCCGACAGGCGGCGACGACCTTTAGAGTTTGAGGTTAGAGATCACGTCTTCTTGCAAGGTGATGACTAAAAGAGGAGTGGTCAGGTTCGGGAACCGGGGAAAGCTGTCGCCAAAGTATATCAGGCCCTTCGAGGTACTTGAGAGGGTTGGTACAGTTATTTACTAGTTGGCGTTATCGCCAAATTTATCGGGTGTTCACGCGGTATTCCATGTCTTCATGTTCCAGAAGCACACTCCAGATCCAACACATGTGGTGGATTGGAGCGAGCTGATTGTTGATGCGGATGGGAATTTCGATGAGGGACCAGTGCGCATCATGGATAGCCGAGAGTAGGTTTTGAAAGGCAAGACTATAAGGTTAGTGAAGGTGCTGTGGCAGCATTGAGGTGTGGAGGAGGCGACATGGGAGCGTGAGGACACTATACGTACCACTTATCCGTTTTTATTTGAGGATGGAGGTACATTCTTGTAGTCATTCAGTATTATATGACTGTTGTATATATACATGTGGTTAAATGTACATGTGTGTGTGAATTTCGCGGATGAAATTCTTTTAAGGGGAGAAGAATGTAAAACCCGGATAAATTTGAATTTTTATGGAAAATGGCAAAACGGTAATTTGGCACTACGGTACGGGTTGAAAACTAAATTTTTTGTAGAACTCAGATGACGAAATGGACCTCACCGTTGGATCCCTCTCGCAAAATCTAGTTACCCAATCAATTTTTGTTGAATTCTAAGACAGTCAGATTTTTCACGTTTCACGAGGTGATCGGTTGTCGCTTGACCTAAAAACGAGATATAGAATTAAATTTTGAAAATTAGAAATTAATTTAAAGCTAGTTTAAATAAAAATATTTTGAACTTGAATGGGGACGAAATTTAATTGTTTCGGGACAAAACTATACCCGGGAATAGAGAACGTGTGGCGCGACGAGGGCCAAGCATTCTAAGGGGTATAAATAGGGGGAAAAAAATTAGATTTTCTCTCCATTTTTTAAGCTGGGTTTCATTGGAGAGGGAAAAAGAGACAGTTTTCAACTTCTCTCTACGATCTACGACTATCTGTTGGTCGGAATCCTTCGAGCCAAGAATTAAAGTTCCTCTACGCGACAAGGGCTACGACTATATAGCATAAATTGCGGGTTTCACTGAAGATTGAAAAACAAAATTTTGGGAAAAATTATGGTTTGAGCTTGGTTTATGTTCTTGAAGATTTCTAAAACTTGTTTTTATGCTTCAAGAGGTAAGGTTATTTCCTAATTAGATTTATTTCTATTCTAGGGTTTTTATATGGAATGGGTAGGGTGTTAGAGATGAAATCTCATGTATAGCACTTACCTATGATACTTGAAATGTGGAAAATGGGCATAGGAATGAGTAAAATCAATTCTAGCTTGAATTGGATATAGAAGTTACTTGTTGTGATTTCTTGAGAAATGTGGTAATTTGGGCATATTATGCATTTACATGAATTTGTGAATTGTGGGTGTTTGATAAAATGCCTTGAATGATTGAAGTATATGTTGTTTTGATGAAATTGGAATAACGTGCTTGGATGATGTTGTAAATTGTAATTATATGCTTATGATATAATTGACAATTGGGAATGTTGAATGAGATAGAATGTTGTTCATTATGTGCACGTGACATATGGAACATGATGTGAAATTGCAATTGAGATCTTACTTGCATAATGATATGGAATACAATTGTACATATACATTGCATATGCACGGGTAGCATCACATTCGTGGGCGTTTGATTTGAGTGTGGGTGTGTGTTCATCGTTTGATCAAACACCATTCTTGGTGGATGATGCGTGGGCTCGGGATAGTTGGGCCGATGGATCGACTGAGTCGCACGATTTGCATTGAAAATAGGGTCAGGGTTAGCAAGAGGGGCTTGATTGTCCCTTGGTTGCAAGACCCAATAATTGGATACTCACTCCGCTGGTGAAGAGTCCATAAAGTGTGTCAGCATACGCGGAGCCGTTGGTGGATGTCCATTAATGCTGTGTCGGTTGGGTGCCCGTTGGTATGAGTCCATAAATACCCTCCAAGAAAGACCCGAGATTTAAATTAGTTGATGAATAGTTAAAATTAGCACGTTACTATCCTTTTATGAGACTAATTATGCTTTGATAGAGTTTCAGTGATAACATTTCAGGGAAAAAGATTGTACAAGGGCCTAAAGTCAATAAACATCAAACTTTTATGCAACACCCATGTGTTCTGGAAGAGAATTGGAGGAAAAGGAAGCAAAGCATCCACGTTCGAACGCCAATCCACGTTCGAACGCCATCTTGAATTATTTGAGGACCCCTAGTGTTGTCCAAATTTGGTATTGACAATTTACGTGCAAGTATACACGATCAACAAGTAATAAAGTGATAAGTAGAGTATCGTTCCCACGGAGAATTATTACCAATAATTTTCAAGTACTAACTTTATATCAATTCAATTTTATTTAAACAATTGGAATTGAACTATGAAATAACTAGTTTAAAACTAAATCTAAAATTAATAATCAAGGATTGAATTTAACGGATTAAAGAATTTAAGATTACAACTTCCCCTAATGCTTCGTATAAATCTTTCCACTCTCTTTCCAGTTAATTGATCAAAATAAGTTGTTAACTAAGACTTCAAAATTATTTATCAAACCTCTTCCGATAGTAAGATAAACATATCTCTCTCCAATTAAATTACTATATTCTTATGCAAAATAAATTGGAATATATTCATTAAGTTCAAACTATCATAAAAGTTACACACGGCATATAGGTATATTCCTATCATATACATAAACCCAGCTATTCAATCCTAAGAAGAATCAACCAGACGCATGTCATCATATTCCAATCTAAACCTAGAATTCATCTCCCAATTTCATCTAGGTTAATATATGGTTGGCCACACAATCATATATTAAGCACAAAATATGACAAACAACTCATGTATGATCAATAAAACTATAATCGAGAGTAGATCAATTTATCTAAACATTAGGTTCCGTTGCAATCTTAATAAAAATTTAGTTCATAATGTAATTGAAAAACATCATCCTCAAATTAAACAACATCTCAAAAAATCAAGAACTAAAAGTAAGAGAAAAGGAATGAAAACTTAGTTGCAATCTTCAATTCCTCTCTAGCCTTCGATTCTTGCCTTCAATTTTCTATCAATTCTTGGTCTTCTTCTTATTTTTTCAGCCCCCAAAATCAGTGTCTCTCTTTCCAACTCAAACCCTAGCTTATATGTAGCATTAGAATCCAATTTCGGGTAAAAAATAAGTCAACATTGGCGTCCCGAGCTAACCCAAGCGCCTAGGCGCTGGAAAGGCGCTACATGGGCAGTATGTGGGCGCCCCTGCGCTGAAAAGGCGTTGGAAAGGCGCTGCCCCCTTTTAAGCCTAAAGCCTCCCTTATTGCTTAGCCTTCAAAAATCCAACATTTAGGCTCCAAATTGACCTTGTTTCCTTCCAAATGATCTTGTTTGCTGCCAAATGATGATTCCTACCAAATAACATCAAAACACACAAAACAAATAAAAAAGAACATAAAATAATTAAAAACTTGCAAATTCCTCAAACCAAAAGTACTCAATTCGTAGGTATAAAACCCACTCATCACCTAGGAGATTGCTAGGGTGATGGCACGTGGCATGTTGTAGCTATTCCCTGAGAAGGACAAAAGCCACTTGAGTATTACGTTCAAACTCTAATCAGCGTTCGAACGCCCATCACAGAAGATAGGACTCCACGTTTGAACGCCATACAACGTTCGAACGTATTCCCTAGACAGGCTGCAAAATGATTGGATTTCCATCCAGATTTTGTGGCATTCACTTGGAATTTAAACAATTGGGTCTGAACTTTCACCTCCTCCTCCTTGCCTATAAATACCTCATCTTGGGACTTGTAAATAATGAATCTTTTGGAAGAGGAAGAAACCCTCCAAATGTAGCTAGCTTTTTTTTACTTTAATTATTAGTTTCATTAGCTTCCATTGTAAAAGCTTTTTTCTTCACTTAGAGGAGTGAAACTCTCTTACCTTTCTAGCTCTCTTGTAGCCTTGAAGGGTGGGTAGTGATTCACTCATTCTTCATTGAAGATAGACTTATTGTGTAGTGTATTGTATCTTTTAACTCCTCTACTTGGAGGGATGATTATCCCTCACTTTTCTAGCTTTCTCAAAGCCATGAAAAGTGAGTAGTTTCTCATTCACTCTTTAGTAAGAGGTGATGGACTACACTCTTCTGAAGCAGCCCAAAATGCCCATAACTCTTGCAAGTCTTCTCCAACTTCTTGGGGGGCCCACCTACACTTCTCCCACACCTACCCTGACATATTCTACACATAACCATGCCATCCTTACACAATTTCAAGACTTTGGAGGCAAGGGCATTAATGAGGATGGGAGAGAATAGGGCTGCCTGGGGAGTTGCTGGGTAGGCTGCTCCTAGCCTGTCCAAGCCATCAAATCTCTTCCCATTGATGGGAAGCTTACACACACAGGTTAGGGGAGCCTCATGGATGAAATTTGAAGTCTCTACACTCCATATATTCAGCATTCACACAAGCTTTGAAGGGGTGGCTACCTAAGCTTAGGAGTAGTTCAATGAAGAAGATGATAAATAGTGTAATAGAAGCTTATGTTTTTGCATTTTCTTCACTCATTTCATGGCAGTAAGTTGTAGTTCTCTTGTAATCTTTATTTCTTGCATTGTAATCTCCTTTATTTCAAGTATATTTCAAGTTTAGTTACATGTTCTTCAATTCACCATTAATGCTTTCAAGCTTTCTTCATTTTTAAGTTTAAAATGGGTATTGAATATTTTTTCTTCTTAGTTTAAGTTTCCTTGCTTTAAGTTAAGTTTCAATCTTCATTTCTTCATTATGTCTCTTTACATTATGTCTTTCTTGCTTAGCATGAGTAGTTAGATTTTTAAGTTGGCTAATCCAAGGGAGACCTCCTCTTGGGTGTGCCACTTCAACTCATTTTCATTCCTCCTCTCAGAGTACGATGGTTCGGTTTGACTGGGTTGAGAGTGGATGCGGTTGTGAGTCTTTGATATCCTGTAGGCCTGGTCACAGGTTATGCTTGGATCCTCACATCCATTTCATCCCTATCTTCCCACGAATCAATCGTTCATTTAAGCTCTATTCGAGGAAGGCTTCGAGTTGATTTGAGATTCCCATTGGAGTGAATCTTTCGGATTAGCCAACACTTGTTTTCTTGCATTTTCATTAAGAACAAAACTCACCAAAACCAACTACAAGATTTTGCACTTTTTATTTTTACAAAATCACCTTCACACAATTCCCTTCCTTCCCTGAGGAGACGACCTTGGAATACTTTTCCAAGTAAAACATGACAAGCAAAAGACTCATTGCGCTTGGGGAGCACTTTTGTCCATTTCATACATTCCATTTCATACATTTCATTCCATCCACCATTCTGTTGCCCTTTCTTTTGACATCATCCCAAGGGAGAGTGACACTCCCTTCGCACCTACATCATATACACATTGAGGGATGATATTAGGAGGTTAGGAACTACAACGGTTTTCATCAAGCACTCACCACATCCTTCATGATTGGATTTAATCTTCTTTGTGGTTGTCGAGACAGTTTGGAGTCCTCTTCAAGATAAATACGGTGTGTGCAAATGAGGGGGCTTATCCCCTTGATGTCAGCAATTGTCCAACCAATCGCCGCTTTATACCTTCTCAACACTTCCAAGAGATCTTCTTCTTGCCTTGCATCTAAGGTTGAGCTAATCACCACCGGAAAGGTCTCATCTTCTCATCATCCCCCAGTTGCTTGGACAAGTTGACCACATTAAGGTCCATAATCATGTTCCCAAATGCTAGCTTCATAACACCGTTCTTACAATTAATCACAACATTAGATGTGGCAAGAAAAGGTCTACCAAGTATTACAAGGATTTGGGAGCGAAGATTTGCAATTGGGTGAGTGTTAAGCACAATAAAATCAACAGGAAAGTAAAATTTATCGACTTGCACTAAAACATCCTCAACTACTCCCCTCAGTTTTCGAACACTACGGTCTGCAAATTGAAGCGTGATTGGAGTAGGCTTCAATTCTTCGAGCTGGAGTTGTTGGTACACCGAGTACGAAAGGAGGTTCACACTAGCCCCCAAATCAAGGAGTGCTTGCTCCACCCGGCAATTCCTGATTGTAATGGCAATGGTAGGGCAGCTGGGGTCTCTAAAATTTGGAGGGGTGTTTGTCCTCAAAATCGAGCTCACTTGCTCAGCGAGGAATGCTTTATTGTGGACATTGAGCCTCCTCTTCGCCGTGAATAAGTCTTTCAAGATCTTTGCACAAGATGGAATTTGCTTTATCGTGTCAAGGAGTGGAATGTTGATTTTCACCTGCTTGAACATTTCAATTATATCAGAATAATTAGCCACCTTGGTGGTTGGCTTCAAGCGATTGGGAAAAGGAGCAAGCATGGGGGAAACAAGCACAATTTCATCAATCAATTTCTCTTTCTCATCCACCTCATCACTCACCTCACCCCTTTCGGTGTCACCCTCGATCTCTTTATCAAATGGCAATGTGGCATTGGGAGAGACTTTTTGTACAATGGTTTTATCAATTTGTTTGCCACTTCGAAGGGTGGTGATTGCCTTGAGTTGCTCACAACTCTCTTTGGTGGGCTCGGACGACTCAATCACATATTGACCCCTAGGGTTCTCTTGTGGTTGAGCAGGGAATTTCCCCTTCTCTTGTTGTGATAGCCCTATGTGATTGGTAATTTTTGTGGGTTGAGCCCGAATGTCATTAAAAACTGTGGCACTTTGATTGTTGATGGTAGTTTGGCTTTGAATGAAGTTAGTCTAGTTTTCATTGATGGTAGTTTGGCTTTGGATGAAAGCATGAACCATATCCTCCAAATTCCTCTTGTAGGGAGGTTGGTATGTGGGAGGATTGGATGGTCCTTGGGAGAAGCTTTGTGGAGTTGGACTTGATAAGTACCCTTGCGGATTGGTCCGGGGGTATTGGGAGCTAGACACTTGCCCTTGACCTTGGTAATGATTTTGCTTAGGAGGCACTGGAGGTGAATATGCATTTGAACCATGAGGAGTGGGATTCTCATTTCTCCAACTAAAATTCGGGTGATTGCTCCAACCCGGATTGTAAGTGTTTGAGTGTGGAGAGAATGATTGTCTCGTTTGGTTAAAGGCATTGACTTGTTCGTGATACACTTCCTCAAGTTCCGGAATGTTAGGGCACTCCGATATGGAATGATCTACACTCTCGCAAATTGAGGAGCCCTCCTCAATCTTTGAAACATTTGACACCTCGTGTCTCTTATTGACCTCAAGACTCTCAACTTTCCTAGACAACTTAGCAATTTTGGAAAGCAAGTCTTCCCGGTCTCTCAAGTCGTAAATCCCTCCCCCATGAGTTTGAATATTCCCTTGAGGGGATGAACTTGGTACATTGGTGGGATCCGTAATGTCCCATGATTGTGCATTCTGTGCCAATGTATCAAAGTAGTCTAAGGCCACTGATTAGTACTTAAAATTGACATATTATTATGACATTTTAAGACTAAGTGTACTTTAATGGAGTTTAAGTGATGTCATTTCAGGCCCTAAACTGAACAAGGACCCAAAAACAACAAGTACCACACTTGGATGCAGCACCAGTATATTAGAGTCCAAAATTGGAGAAGCTTGGAGCACAGCCTGAACGTTCGAACGCCAACTCACGTTCGAACGTCCACAATACACTGTAACAGACTCAAATGCTGAAGAGAAGGCGTGTTGCAGTTAGGAAAGAAGACTGGAGCTCTGAAGTACTTGAGTGTCACGTTCGAACGCCAACTCACGTTCGAACATGCACTTGAGTTGATTGAAGACTAGACCACTACAGAGAGTTGGAACTGCACTTCACAGGAGGCCAACAGATCACTCGAGTGAAAGGGGTCAGAGCAAATCTGGTGTTCGAACGCCCTCAGTGCAAAAACAGAAGAACCGTTCGAACGACAGTCAACGTTCGAACGCCCTCAGTGCAAAAATAGAAAGAACGTTCGAACGTCAGTTCACGTTCGAACGTCATCCACAGACTGGCAGCAGAGTTGTTGACTGTTCACTTGGACTTGGGCGGCAAACACTATTCTTTCACCCCCCCTGCCTCCTCCTCTTGCCTATAAATACTCCCCTTGTTGGAGAGCTAAGGGAGCCAAGCATAGTAGGAAGTAGCCTAGTGAAGGAGGCTTAGACTCCCACTCTCATTGTAGTTAGTTCATTTTCCTTATGAAGTCTTTATTTTAGAGATTAGTTTGGCTTTAGCCCAACATCTCTTGCTTGTTATAACAGTAGTTTTATGCTTATGTTTATGTTTATGCTTTCATTTATCATCCATAGAAGAGAAATAGCTCCCATCTTGGTTGAGGAAGCAACCCTCCAATCTTTGGTTGAGGAAGCCACCCTCCAAATGTGACTAGCTTTCTTCTACTCTTATTGTTCATGCATTTCACTTCCATTGCTTGAGCTTCCTTCTTTCTTAGAAGAGTGAAACTCTTCCACTTTTCTAGAGCTTGATTAAAGCCGTGAAGGGTGGAACATGATTCACTCATTCTTTGTGGAAGATTCACTCCGCGTTTGTTGTTACTTTATCTTTTAAAGTTCTCCACTTGGAGGGATGAACATCACTCACTTTTCTAGCTTTACCCAAGCCATGAAGAGTGAGTAGTTTCTCATTCACTCTTTAGTGAGAGGAGAAAGGCATGTACAAGTTATCCGGGAATCATATTTGTGCAATGTTCTTTTATGCTTAACGTTTATTTCTTCTTGTTATCGGATGATTGATTGCATCTAGCAAAGCTAAGGTACTTTGTATAATTGTGAGCTCTTTCTATGACATGGATGACTCCTGCATAGAAAGACTCATCAGTTCAAGGCAAGTACCCCGGCTAGATCCTCATGACTACCCTTCAATCTCCCCCCTTATTGTACTTCATTTAAAGAATGGACTATTAATATCATGATTGGATGTCTTGTAGAAACACTTGCTTGTTTGTAGACGGGTTAAGTCTCGGCACAGACAATTCTTGTAAACTTCTAGAAAGACATCGGAATCATGTTCTTAATTCTCACAATCCATCTTTATCTTCCGATTAACTTGTTGTTGACACGGGAGTTAATTGAGTTATCAAGCACAATTATGACAAACCGGATAACTAACTACATGTCCAGATCCTTGCACTAAAGGGTGACTCTTTTTAATTAGCATTCATCTCCTATTTTGTTAAGAAAATCTTTCTGGAAAGAATCTTATATTCTGTCCAGCAAAACCCATATCTCGCAGCAAATAAAAAAGGTTACAATCAAAAGGTCTCTACCACTTCTTGCCTTAGAAATATCAACAAAAGTTCCCTGTGGATTCGACTCCGGACTCAAACCGGATTATTACTACAGCTTGACCGCCTGCACTTGGGTGTATACATTTGGATCAAGCCTCATCAAGTTTTTGGCGCCGTTGCCGGGGAACCTTTGAAAGGTGCTTTAAGGTAAAGGTAAAAAGACCATCAACATTGTGTATATTTTGTTTTACTGTAAATAACTTTGTTTTATTTTCTTTATGACTGAGGGCACTCCTCACTTCCAAAATTTGCCGGCAGAATCGTGTGAGTCCGTGAATCAGCCTGAACCTAATTCACCTAGATCAGTAGCAGACTCTTGTGAGGGTAGTATGGCAAATAATGAAAGAAATGGAGAAGTCCCTATGAGAGAGGAGGAAGTCCCTAACATCCGAACTTTGCGAGATTACTTGAATCCCACAAGAAATAGTGTCCCCTCTTGTTTTATTTTTCCTGAAAATGCTCCCCTCTTTACTGTAAAGCCGGGGACAGTGCAGTTATTGCCCGTGTTTCATGGATTGGATGCAGAAAATCCATATCTGCATATCAAAGATTTCGAAGAAGTGTGTGGAACATTTCAAGACAATTCTGAATTGGCAAAAATGAAATTGTTTTCTTTCTCTTTGAGGGATAGAGCCAAACAATGGTTGAATTCTTTAAAGGCTTTTTCAATACCCAATTGGCAAGCATTGCAAAATGAATTTTTTAGAAAGTTTTTCCCTTTACATCGCACAAATGCATTAAAAAGGCAAATCATGAATTTTGCGGTCAAAGAAGGAGAAACTTTTTATCAAAGTTGGGAGAGATTCAAAGATCTGCTCCAATCTTGCCCACATCATGCTTTTGAAAATTGGACATTGGTAGGATTTTTCTATGACTCCTTACCCTCTAGACTACGTCAGTTTGTCGAAATGATGGCCCAAGGAGAATTCATGGGAAAAAGTCCGGAGGAGGCATTCAATTTCTTCGATACCATATCTGACAGTTCTCAGATGTGGGACTCAGCCTCCCCTACCACTGTAGAAGCCAGACCATCTAATTCCCAAGGAGGAAAATATGTCTTGAGAGCAAAAATGTCCACATTGTCTCGAAAGCTCGAAGCTTTAGAGATGAAGAAAGTCCATCAAGTTGATGTTAGCCCTTCCACTGAGCAAGTGTGTGGAATCTGTGCACTAACGGGACACCCTACTGGGGAGTGTCCCACCATCCCAGCATTCAAAGAAGTCTTGTTAGAACAAACACATGCATCCAACTTCAACAAGCCTTACTCCAACCCATATTCTGAAACATACAATCCAGGGTGGCGAAATCACCCTAACTTCAGTTGGAAGAACACACAACCAATACCCATGAACCAACAACAAGGGCCATACCCACCACCTCAAGGGTCTCCTGCATATCAACCACCACAAAAGAGGAACCTTGAGGATACATTAAATCAGTTCATGCAAAGCCAAATGAATTATAACAATAATTCCACACAGGCTTTCACTGATTTCAAAACCCAGACCACTCAATCTTTTGAGGATCTTAAAAGCCACATCCAAAAGTTGACTCAATCCATGGTCACACACGAAAAAGGAAAGTTTCATGCTCAACCAAAACAACCACAAGGCCAATTCCATGTAGGGAACCCTTCAACAACAGGAAACACCCAAGACCAAGCCCAAGCTGTCACGACACTAAGAAGTGGCAAAGTGATTGACAAAACAATCAGAGACATACTCATTCCCAAGCCAAGACCTGAGTCAAGCCCAGTCAATCCATCATCTGAACCTGAACCAATTGAGAAAGACCCTGAGCCTGTGATTGAACAAGAGTCAGAACCTTCTGAGAAAAAGGAACCTTCGTATTCCGTTCCGGCTCCATTTCCTCATCGACTCAGAGCCAAACAGAAAGTGAAAAATCAGCCTGAAATTTACGAGCTTTTTAAGCAAGTAAATATCAACATCCCACTTCTGGATGCAATCAAACAAGTCCCACCTTATGCCAAGTTTCTAAAAGACTTGTGCACAGTCAAGAGAAGCCAGAAAGTCCAAAAAAGAGATTTCCTAACAGAACAAGCTAGTGCTCTTCTCCAACAGAAAACCCTTCCAAAATACAAAGACCCAGGATGTCCGACTGTCTCATGTATCATTGGAAACTTCAGAATTGAACAAGCCTTGTTAGACCTTGGAGCCAGCGTTAATCTGCTACCCTACTCTGTGTATCAGCAGTTGGGTTTGGGTGAACTTAAACCCACTTGTGTCACACTCCAATTGGCTGACAGATCTATCAAAACCCCCAGAGAGATTGTTGAAGATGTGCTTGTCCAAGTAGATAGTTTTGTCTTCCCTATTGACTTCATTGTTCTGGATACTCAACCAGCAATAAATTCGGAGAACCAAATTCCCGTAATTCTTGGTCGACCATTCCTAGCAACTTCCAATGCTTTAATCAATTGCAGGAATGGAGTCATGAAATTAACTTTTGGGAATATGACTCTCGAAATGAACATTTTCAATATTGCTAAACATCCAGAAGAGGAAAAGGAAGAAAGGGAAGTACACTCCATAGAATCTTTGATACAGGAACATCTGGATGATACATTGTGTGAGGATCCTGCTGAATCATCTCTGTTAGAGCTCGTCTCATCAGAAATAACAGATGATGACCCAAATCCACCAAGTGACCCCACTCATACTGTTGAGACCTGGGCACTCAAATTCGAAGAAATTTCACCAAATGGCACAAAGCCAGTCTCATCAAGTGTTAGCCCACCAAAGCCTGAATTGAAACCTCTCCCATCTGACCTCAAATATGCATTCTTAGGAGAGAATGAGTCGTACCCAGTGGTAATTTCATCTAAACTCACAGACTTGCAAGAGTCTAAATTGCTTGAAGTTCTCCGAAGTCATAAAAGTACCATTGGATGGACCATCGCTGACTTGAAAGGTATAAGCGCGTTAATCTGCAATCATGCCATATACCTTGAAGAGGACTCAAAACCCTCTCGTCAAATGCAGCGACGACTGAACCCTCACATGAAGGAAGTTGTGAGAATTGAGGTACTCAAACTCCTAGATGCAGGGATAATCTTCCCAATCTCAGATAGTAAATAGGTCAGTCCAACCCAAGTTGTGCCAAAAAAATCTGGGGTCACAGTGGTCAAAAATGATGCAAATGAACTAGTGCCAACTCGAGTCGTCACAGGATGGCGAATGTGCATTGATTATCGAAAACTCAATTTGGTCACTAGAAAAGATCATTTTCCTCTCCCATTTCTTGACCAAGTCCTGGAGAGAATTGCAGGCCATGCATTTTACTGTTTCTTGGATGGATATTCAGGGTATAACCAAATTGAGATAGCCCTAGATGATCAGGAGAAGACAACCTTCACATGCCCCTTTGGCACCTTTGCATTCAAAAGGATGCCATTTGGACTTTGTAACGCTCCTGCAACATTCCAAAGATGTATGCTAAGCTTGTTCAGTGATATGGTTGAAAATTTTTTGGAAGTATTTATGGATGACTTCTTTGTCTATGGTGATTCCTTCGACTTGTGTTTAACCAATCTGGAGAGATTACTGATCAGATGTAAGGAAGCCAACCTAGTGCTCAATTGGGAAAAATGCCATTTTATGGTAACACAGGGCATTGTTCTTGGTCACATCGTGTCGTCTGAAGGCATGAAAGTTGACAAGACAAAAATTGATTTGATTGGAAATTTGCCTGCCCCTAAAACTGTAAAAGATGTTCGATCATTCCTAGGGCATGCAAGGTTCTACAGGAGATTCATAAAAGATTTCAGTACCATAGCAAAACCAATGTGTCACCTCCTAAGTCAGGATGTAATATTTGATTGGAATGAAACATGCCAAAAAGCCTTTGACAAGCTAAAAGACATGTTAATTTCTGCACCAATAATGCAACCTCCTGACTGGAATCTTCCTTTTGAACTAATGTGTGATGCAAGTGATTTTGCTGTAGGTGCTGTATTGGGACAAAGAAAAGATAAGAAACCCCATGTGATTTACTATGCAAGCAAAACTTTGAATGATGCCCAAATGAATTATTCAACAACTGAGAAAGAATTGCTTGCTGTAGTTTTTGCACTGGAAAAATTCCGTTCTTATCTTGTTGGTTCTTCTGTTACTGTATTCACTGACCATGCAGCTCTAAAATTTTTACTCACAAAGAAGGATGCCAAACCGAGACTCTTGAGATGGATACTTTTGCTCCAAGAGTTTGATCTTGTCATTAAAGACAAGAAAGACGTCGAGAATGTGGTGGCAGATCATCTATCCAGACTAACCTATGAATTTCATGAGGATGGACTACCAATCAATGAAAAATTCCCAGATGAACAACTGTTCATGATTGATAAGACACCATGGTATGCAGACATTGCTAACTTTCTTGCTACTGGTACCCTCCCTCCATCTTTTACCATGTTGGACAAAAAGAAATTTTTGAGGGAGGTACGTAACTTCTTTTGGGAGGATCCTTACGTATTCAAGTACTGTAAAGATCAAATCATAAGACGTTGCATCCCTGCTCATGAAAGTAGCCAGGTAATAACTTTTTGTCATTCTGAAGCATGTGGTGGCCACTTTTCATCAAGAAAAACAGCTGCAAAAATATTGCAGTGTGGATTTTACTGGCCCACACTTTTCAAAGATGTCCATGCTTTTTGTTTAACTTGTGATAGGTGTCAAAGGTTGGGAAACATTTCTAAAAGAAATATGATGCCCTTAAACCCCATTCTGGTAATTGAAATTTTTGACTGTTGGGGCATCGATTTTATGGGACCATTTCCCCCTTCCTTTGGTTATCTATACATTTTAGTGGCTATAGACTATGTATCCAAATGGGTTGAAGCAATTCCATGCCGAAACAATGATCACAAAACAGTGATCAAATTTTTAAAAGAAAATATTTTGTCCCGATTTGGAATTCCGAAGTCAATCATAAGCGATGGGGGTGCTCATTTTTGCAATCGTCCCTTCTGGAATTTAATGAAAAAATACTTGATTTTTCACAAAATTGCAACCCCTTATCACCCACAAACCAGTGGACAAGCTGAGTTAGCTAATCGGGAGATCAAATTAATTTTGGAAAAAACGGTGAACCCAGATCGCAAAGATTGGTCATTAAGACTGACTGATGCACTCTGGGCATACCGAACTGCTTTTAAAACAATTTTGGGCATGTCTCCTTATCGATTAGTCTATGGAAAGTCATGTCACTTGCCTGTGGAATTGGAACATAGGGCATACTGGGCCATTAAAACAATGAATTTTGACTTAGACAAGGCTGGGCTAACAAGGAAACTTCAGATAAATGAATTGGAGGAATTGAGAAATGAAGCATATGAAAATGCTAAGATTGCTAAAACCAGGATGAAAATCTTTCATGACAAACACATTGTGCGGAAATCTTTTGAGCCATCTCAAAAAGTCTTGCTATTCAATTCAAGACTCCGCCTCTTCCCTGGTATGTTGAAATCAAGATGGGCTGGGCCTTACATTGTGAAAAAGGTGTTTGAACACGGAGCAGTTGAAGTGGAAAACCCAGCAAACGGTAATAATTTTACTGTTAATGGTCAGAGGTTAAAACCATTTTTGGAGGATTTTGTTAGAAATGTGGAAACCATTCTTTTAATGGAACCAGAGTACTCCTCCGAAATTCGCGCCTGCCGACACTCCAGTGGATCGGGTCAGGAAATATCTACTCCAACCCGACCCACTGGGGCGCCTTTATAAGGCGCCCACGTGTTCCCCAGCCGCCGCAGTTGGCCCTCCCCCTTTTGTTCTTCTTCTTCTTCTTCTTTTCTTCTTCTTCTGTTAGTCTTCGAGTCTCTGTTACCCGAGAAAACACCCATGACCACACGCTCCACAAACACGATATTTTGCTTCATGTTTAGCATTTTAATCTTATATTTGCTCACGGGTGTTCTTCTCTTGTTCGCACTCACACATAAGGATTTTCAGCCTACCCGAAATCTAGATCTGCGCACAGATGAGTAATTTTTGGTGTTTTTATTTGTAGGTCTCAGTGGTGAACAGATCTCTACCATTCAACCTCGTCTCCACACTCCATGAACCGGTAAATTCGAAACATTGGGGACAATGTTCAGTTTAGGTTGGGGGGTATGATCAGTTCATCAGTTAGTTCATTATCGTTCAGTTCATTTTCGTTCATAATTTTCGCAATTTTTTTGTCATTGTTGATTATGTTTGAACATTGATTGTATAAATTGATTATGCTTATAAATAAGCCTCAATCGTCTTTGTGACTGGCAGACGTTAAAAAACCAGATAGTGAGTCTAGCAATCATGGATGTAAATCTTTTTTGGTTTAGCCTAGGAGTCCTACGTACTTTTACATCTGATGTACATACCATGATCATGAGAAAAACAAGATTAGTAAGGAAGGCTGAAATCAAAGAAAAACAAGCGAAACCCCTCTATGGCAGAAGTAGCTTTGCCAAACGCCGTCGTGCAAAAAGGCTTGGTGCCTGTAAACAGTGTGGCAGATACTTTCATGAAAAAAGGTACAACCAGTGTTCTGAACCAATTTTCGGTCACGCACTTGATCGATTAGACTGGATAGTGAATGGGCTGAGTAAGGATTACCCTGATACGCCATGCTATTCCGGTACTGTGCTTAACCGATTTGTGAGAGAGGAAGTTGGGAGAGTTACTGGTTGTCCCTTTTACACATACACAAATGGAGACTCAGATTAGATAATTTTCTGTAGGAAATGTGTACTTTTGTTGGGGGAGTGAATGCCAAAGGTTCGAATTTGTTGTAAAAATTGTAAAAATCTTTTTGTATAAATTTCTTTTTGACTGAAATGAAAATATGGGCCGAGTAAGGAATGCCCGAAAATACCAACCTGAAGCGTGGGTAGGGGTTCATCCTGAGACACCTTAGTTTTTGAATTAAATTTGTGTGTTTTGTCTTCTTTGATTGTATATAGTGCAATAGAGAAAATTTTAATTTTTGGATCAACGTTCGAACGCCAGGTAACGTTCGAACGTTGACTACTTACAGTACTCAGCCTTTGATGAAGCTTCTGCAGAAACTTGAAAGTACTGGGAGCTCAGTCCGTTCGAACGAGATTAAAGTTCGAACGCCAATAGACCGTTCGAACGAAGAGTACTTACAGTACTTTGGCCTCTAACAGAAACTCAAAAGTACTGGGAGCTCATCATGTTCGAACGCCAGACCTCGTTCGAACGATCTTTTTAAATTCCTTCTACCAACGTTCGAACGTCACCAACGTTCGAACGTTACAACTCAGGCTATAAAAGCCTGGTTCGTCGTTTTCAGCCAAAATCCCCATTTTTTTCCAAAACCCTAGATCTCATTCTCACCTCACAGACCTCAACTTGCCCTCATTCCCCAAGAATATCCAAATTCGACCTTCCCTAACTCCTCCCCACATCAAAATCATCAATCCCAGACCTTGAACCCTAAGTTCCAGAACTTTTCAGGACCCTCCTAAATCAAACTCACGTTCGAACGCCATGCCAAGGATGAAACTTCCTGCCAGGCGTGCTCCACCAGTGAATCAAGACCCAAACATGGTAGAAGAAGTGATTGAAGAAAGGGGAGGAAGGCAAAGGACCAAGACGTATGACATAACCAGATTTCCTAATGCCTTGAAGGCTGAGAGGTATGAAATTTTTTACCGTAAGCATGCTATTGTCTGTGAGAGGGAGGTTGTGATTGATGATTTTGCTGGGATTGGCATAAAGCAAGAAATGGAGAGGAGGGAGTGGGTCTAGTATTTGAGAAATGGTGGAGACGCCGTTGTTGAATTGGTGCGGGAGTTTTACTCCAACGCTGAAATCATCAACGGTGCGATACGGACATATGTTAGGGATACCCACATTGACGTGGACGAAGCACACATTGTGGAAATAAGGGAAGAGATACCCCGAGTGCAAAACCCTACCTACCCACCCAAGAAGAATGTAGCGATGACTGTGGTAGGAAAGGAGTTGACAGGGATAGCTGACTTTTCATGGGTAGGGAGAAAATTCTTTAAGCAAGGGGAGCTCACCGACAAGTATAAGATGTTGAATTTGATTGCGGTGTCCAACCTCGCTCCCTTAGGAAGAAAGAATGAGATTCTACCTGATATGGCCTGACTTCTGTATGCCATTGGCAAAGGACACAGCATTGACCTCCCATCTCTCATCCTGAGTGAAATGAAGAAGGGATGTGATGTAAAAAGGAATGCACTCCCTTTTGCGACTTTGGTGACTGAAATGTGCACAGAGCACGGGGTAAGGGTAAAGCCTGAGATGGAGATCCAGAAGCCAATGGGGCCACTGAATAAGGCTTCCTTCCGGAGAAGCCAAAGTCATAGTGGCGGCCCGGTGGCAAGGCAAGAAGAGCCCCCGGCCCAAGGAGTAGATGAAGTGCAAGAGGAGCTTGATGAGATGGAGAGAGAGATGGGAGGAGAAGGAGATCAGCCAGCAGGTGAGGGACCTAGCACCAGCACCCGACGCTCATTACGGGACATCATGCTTAGCATCGAAGCTAAGCAAGATGAGATCCTTAGGTATCTGAGGGGTGGACATGGTGGAGCTAGTGGCCAAGGAGGAGAGTGAGAGAGAGAGGGACTTCTATTTCTGTTCTTTGTCTTGTTTTTATTTTTGTTTAAAGTGCTTCTTTGTATGAATTTCTTCTTTGATAGTTGTAAGTTTTTGTGTGGTTGTGAATGAATTGAACCGTTGATGTTAAAAGATGATATTTTGAAATGAATGGTTCTATTTATCAATTTTAATTGTTTTAATGCATTTGTAGATTTAGCATAGAAATTAAAAGGTGAAGGAACAAATGTGGATGTCAAGAATGCTTGCTAGAGTAAATACGCACATGATCGGTTTAACACCTCCATTTATCAACCGAGACTTCAAACCACATTTCTTGAAAATGTGGGTGTTCTTTCTATACTTAAATTGTCATATGTACATCGCTATTTGTTATTTTAAAAGTACAGGAGGATCTGACTCGCAAATGGAATTGGTATATAACTGATACCCCCTGGAAAACCTGACATACACAGTGGAGATAACAAAGAACACCAGGGTGAGTTTCGAACCTAACGATGCTTTCGAGAGACAATCAATGTTTACTCAAGTAAATTCTTTTCAAATCTCCATTTTTGAATGATCTCATTAACCTTGCTTTGATTGACGCATTTAAAAGTGATCTATTGACATATCCCACACGGAACCATCACATACGACACATACATGTGCACATGCTTGAGAAATGATCTTAGGCCATCTTTGATATAATATTGAGCCTTAGACCTTTCTTTGGAAAACAAAAAATTTATCCCTCGTTAGCTATGTTTGAGCCATCAATGTATAAAGTTTTCTTTGATAAACCTACATGATTACCAATCCACATGAAAACATACTTGACATACCTTGGCTATCTAATTTTCTTACATCCTCTTTGTAAGATGATACAGAAAAGGGAAAAGAAAACGGAGCATTCGAGATTATCATCGAAGAAGAGTTGATTGGAACAATTGAAACAAAACAGAAGCAAAAAGGCAAGAACTTGCCAAGAAAGTGAAAAAATGAGAAAAATGAAAGAGAGAAATGTCATCTCTCGACAAAATATCAAGAAGTTAGAAAGAGGTGTGCGACACAAACAGCAGATAGTTTTTGAAAATCCCTGACGTCGTTTCGTTAGCCACTGACCTCTAGCCACGCTACAACCCATGAAAAGCCCTAATTGATCTCAAATATGTTACATGCATGTGTTGTTAATCACAATTGGGATATGGTAAATAGCGTTCCTTTTAAATTGCGTTAATATTCTTTCATGAGATCATGCCAAACATAAGTAGTTGCTTATTTAAAATTTCACTCCTTTCTTAAATGGTGCATCTGATTTTTTCGATTGGCCATCTTCTGATCACATGATCTGTGAGAAACAAGTCACTATAATCAGAGTGAACCTTTGCTGAGAGTATACTACGTGAGGTTTGTGAAATCGAAACTATCCATGGAAGGTGATAAAAGGGAGTATTTGTTACATAACAATTCATATTGCTTGAATGATCATTCCTACTGCATTGAGAATTTCAAATACCAATGTAACAAATGATAATTTTTGCATAGAATGAATACCTGTGAACTAAGGACGTGTGAGACATAAGTCAAAGTTGAAAATCTGGTGTCTAAACGACCATGATGCTAATTTACTTGAGACAGCATTCTCCTATGCACATCTGTTCGACTGAAGTTTGTGGGTAACTTCACTGGAAACCCTCACGAGACAACACTCGTCCGCTAGGGTAAACCTAGTGGTTCAACGGCTTGTTGCATAAGCTAAATGCAACCGGATGACCTATGAAAATGGCATTAGGAGTAGAATTTTATTTTTCATATTACTAGAGACTAGCAATATTTAGGTTGGGGAGTGTGATTAGTACTTAAAATTGACATATTATTATGACATTTTAAGAATAAGTGTACTTTAATGGAGTTTAAGTGATGTCATTTCAAGCCCTAAACTGAACAAGGACCCAAAAACAACAAGTACCACACTTGGATGCAACACCAGTATATTAGAGTCCAAAATTGGAGAAGCTTGGAGCACAACCTGAACGTTCGAACACCAACTCACGTTCGAACGTCCACAATACACTGTAACAGACTCAAATGCTGAAGAGAAGGCGTGTTGCAGTTAGGAAAGAAGACTGGAGCTCTGAAGTACTTGAGTGTCACGTTCGAACGCCAACTCACGTTCGAACATGCACTTGAGTTGATTGAAGACTAGACCACTGCTGAGAGTTGGAACTGCACTTCACAGGAGGCCAACAGATCACTCGAGTGAAAGGGGTCAGAGCAAATCTGGCGTTCGAACGCCCTCAGTGCAAAAACAGAAGAACCGTTCGAACGGCAGTCAACATTCGAACGCCCTCAGTGCAAAAACAGAAAGAACGTTCGAACGTCAGTTCACGTTCGAACGTCATCCACAGACTGGCAGCAGAGTTGTTGACTGTTCACTTGGACTTGGGCGGCAAACACTATTCTTTCACCCCCCCTGCCTCCTCCTCTTGCCTATAAATACTCCCCTTGTTGGAGAGCTAAGGGAGCCAAGCATAGTAGGAAGTAACATAGTGAAGGAGGCTTAGACTCCCACTCTCATTGTAGTTAGTTCATTTTCCTTATGAAGTCTTTATTTTAGAGATTAGTTTGGCTTTAGCCCAACATCTCTTGCTTGTTATAACAGTAGTTTTATGCTTATGTTTATGTTTATGCTTTCATTTATCATGCATAGAAGAGAAATAGCTCCCATCTTGGTTGAGGAAGCAACCCTCCAATCTTTGGTTGAGGAAGCCACCCTCCAAATGTGACTAGCTTTCTTCTACTTTTATTGTTCATGCATTTCACTTCCATTGCTTGAGGTTCTTTCTTTCTTAGAAGAGTGAAACTCTTCCACTTTTCTAGAGCTTGATTAAAGCCGTGAAGGGTGGAACGTGATTCACTCATTCTTTGTGGAAGATTCACTCCGCGTTTGTTGTTACTTTATCTTTTAAAGTTCTCCACTTGGAGGGATGAACATCACTCACTTTTCTAGCTTTACCCAAGCCATGAAGAGTGAGTAGTTTCTCATTCACTCTTTAGTGAGAGGAGAAAGGCATGTACAAGTTATCCGGGAATCATATTTGTGCAATGTTCTTTTATGCTTAACGTTTATTTCTTCTTGTTATCGGATGATTGATTGCATCTAGCAAAGCTAAGGTACTTTGTATAATTGTGAGCTCTTTCTATGACATGGATGACTCCTGCATAGAAAGACTCATCAGTTCAAGGCAAGTACCCTGGCTAGATCCTCATGACTACCCTTCAATCTCCCCCCTTATTGTACTTCATTTAAAGAATGGACTATTAATATCATGATTGGATGTCTTGTAGAAACACTTGCTTGTTTGTAGACGGGTTAAGTCTCGGCACAGACAATTCTTGTAAACTTCTAGAAAGACATCGGAATCATGTTCTTAATTCTCACAATCCATCTTTATATTCCGATTAACTTGCTGTTGACACGGGAGTTAATTGAGTTATCAAGCACAATTATGACAAACCGGATAACTAACTACATGTCCAGATCCTTGCACTAAAGGGTGACTCTTTTTAATTAGCATTCATCTCCTATTTTGTTAAGAAAATCTTTCTGGAAAGAATCTTATATTCTGTCCAGCAAAACCCATATCTCGCAGCAAATAAAAAAGGTTACAATCAAAAGGTCTCTACCACTGCTTGCCTTAGAAATATCAACAAAAGTTCCCTGTGGATTCGACTCCAGACTCAAACCGGATTATTACTACAGCTTGACCGCCTGCACTTGGGTGTATACATTTGGATCAAGCCTCATCAAGTTTTTGGCGCCGTTGCCGGGGAACCTTTGAAAGGTGCTTTAAGGTAAAAGGTAAAAAGACCTTCAACATTGTGTATATTTTGTTTTACTGTAAATAACTTTGTTTTATTTTCTTTATGACTGAGGGCACTCCTCACTTCCAAAATTTGCCGGCAGAATCGTGTGAGTCCGTGAATCAGCCTGAA
Source organism: Ilex aquifolium (assembly GCA_951799425.1). NCBI lineage: Eukaryota > Viridiplantae > Streptophyta > Magnoliopsida > Aquifoliales > Aquifoliaceae > Ilex > Ilex aquifolium. Next base: position 25,750,268 of record OX637400.1, read on the forward strand.
CCTAATTCACCTAGATCAGTAGCAGACTCTTGTGAGGGTAGTATGGCAAATAATGAAAGAAATGAAGAAGTCCCTATGAGAGAGGAGAAAGTCCCTAACATCCGAACTTTGCGAGATTACTTGAATCCCACAAGAAATAGTGTCCCCTCTTGTTTTATTTTTCCTGAAAATGATCCCCTCTTTACTGTAAAGCCGGGGACAGTGCAGTTATTGCCCGTGTTTCATGGATTGGATGCAGAAAATCCATATCTGCATATCAAAGATTTCGAAGAAGTGTGTGGAACATTTCAAGACAATTCTGAATTGGCAAAAATGAAATTGTTTTCTTTCTCTTTGAGGGATAGAGCCAAACAATGGTTGAATTCTTTAAAGGCTTTTTCAATACCCAATTGGCAAGCATTGCAAAATGAATTTTTTAGAAAGTTTTTCCCTTTACATCGCACAAATGCATTAAAAAGGCAAATCATGAATTTTGCGGTCAAAGAAGGAGAAACTTTTTATCAAAGTTGGGAGAGATTCAAAGATCTGCTCCAATCTTGCCCACATCATGCTTTTGAAAATTGGACATTGGTAGGATTTTTCTATGACTCCTTACCCTCTAGACTACGTCAGTTTGTCGAAATGATGGCCCAAGGAGAATTCATGGGAAAAAGTCCGGAGGAGGCATTCAATTTCTTCGATACCATATCTGACAGTTCTCAGATGTGGGACTCAGCCTCCCCTACCACTGTAGAAGCCAGACCATCTAATTCCCAAGGAGGAAAATATGTCTTGAGAGCAAAAATGTCCACATTGTCTCGAAAGCTCGAAGCTTTAGAGATGAAGAAAGTCCATCAAGTTGATGTTAGCCCTTCCACTGAGCAAGTGTGTGGAATCTGTGCACTAACGGGACACCCTACTGGGGAGTGTCCCACCATCCCAGCATTCAAAGAAGTCTTGTTAGAACAAACACATGCAGTTTCCAACTTCAACAAGCCTTACTCCAACCCATATTCTGAAACATACAATCCAGGGTGGCGAAATCACCCTAACTTCAGTTGGAAGAACACACAACCAATACCCATGAACCAACAACAAGGGCCATACCCACCACCTCAAGGGCCTCCTGCATATCAACCATACCAACCACCACAAAAGAGGAACCTTGAGGATACATTAAATCAGTTCATGCAAAGCCAAATGAATTATAACAATAATTCCACACAGGCTTTCACTAATTTCAAAACCCAGACCACTCAATCTTTTGAGGATCTTAAAAGCCACATCCAAAAGTTGACTCAATCCATGGTCACACACGAAAAAGGAAAGTTTCATGCTCAACCAAAACAACCACAAGGCCAATTCCATGTAGGGAACCCTTCAACAACAGGAAACACCTAAGACCAAGCCCAAGCTGTCACGACACTAAGAAGTGGCAAAGTGATTGACAAAACAATCAGAGACATACTCATTCCCAAGCCAAGACCTGAGTCAAGCCCAGTCAATCCATCATCTGAACCTGAACCAATTGAGAAAGACCCTGAGCCTGTGATTGAACAAGAGTCAAAACCTTCTGAGAAAAAGGAACCTTCGTATTCTGTTCCGGCTCCATTTCCTCATCGACTCAGAGCCAAACAGAAAGTGAAAAATCAGCCTGAAATTTACAAGCTTTTTAAGCAAGTAAATATCAACATCCCACTTCTGGATGCAATCAAACAAGTCCCACCTTATGCCAAGTTTCTAAAAGACTTGTGCACAGTCAAGAGAAGCCAGAAAGTCCAAAAAAGAGCTTTCTTAACAGAACAAGCTAGTGCTCTTCTCCAACAGAAAACCCTTCCAAAATACAAAGACCCAGGATGTCCGACTGTCTCATGTATCATTGGAAACTTCAGAATTGAACAAGCCTTGTTAGACCTTGGAGCCAGCGTTAATCTGCTACCCTACTCTGTGTATCAGCAGTTGGGTTTGGGTGAACTTAAACCCACTTTTGTCACACTCCAATTGGCTGACAGATCTATCAAAACCCCCAGAGAGATTGTTGAAGATGTGCTTGTCCAAGTAGATAGTTTTGTCTTCCCTGTTGACTTCATTGTTCTGGATACTCAACCAGCAATAAATTCGGAGAACCAAATTCCCGTCATTCTTGGTCGACCATTCCTAGCAACTTCCAATGCTTTAATCAATTGCAGGAATGGAGTCATGAAATTAACTTTTGGGAATATGACTCTCGAAATGAACATTTTCAATATTGCTAAACATCCAGAAGAGGAAAAGGAAGAAAGGGAAGTACACTCCATAGAATCTTTGATACAGGAACATCTGGATGATACATTGTGTGAGGATCCTGCTGAATCATCTCTGTTAGAGCTCATCTCATCAGAAATAACAGATGATGACCCAAATCCACCAAGTGACCCCACTCATACTGTTGAGACCTGGGCACTCAAATTCGAAGAAATTTCACCAAATGGCACAAAGCCAGTCTCATCAAGTGTTAGCCCACCAAAGCCTGAATTGAAACCTCTCCCATCTGACCTCAAATATGCATTCTTAGGAGAGAATGAGTCGTACCCAGTGGTAATTTCATCTAAACTCACAGACTTGCAAGAGTCTAAATTGCTTGAAGTTCTCCGAAGTCATAAAAGTACCATTGGATGGACCATCGCTGACTTGAAAGGTATAAGCCCGTTAATCTGCAATCATGTCATATACCTTGAAGAGGACTCAAAACCCTCTCGTCAAATGCAGCGACGACTGAACCCTCACATGAAGGAAGTTGTGAGAATTGAGATACTCAAACTCCTAGATGCAGGGATAATCTTCCCTATCTCAGATAGTAAATGGGTCTGTCCAACCCAAGTTGTGCCAAAAAAATCTGGGGTCACAGTGGTCAAAAATGATGCAAATGAACTAGTGTCAACTCGAGTCGTCACAGGATGGCGAATGTGCATTGATTATCGAAAACTCAATTTGGTCACTAGAAAAGATCATTTTCCTCTCCCATTTCTTGACCAAGTCCTGGAGAGAATTGCAGGCCATGCATTTTACTGTTTCTTGGATGGATATTCAGGGTATAACCAAATTGAGATAGCCCTAGATGATCAGGAGAAGACAACCTTCACATGTCCCTTTGGCACCTTTGCATTCAAAAGGATGCCATTTGGACTTTGTAACGCTCCTGCAACATTCCAAAGATGTATGCTAAGCTTGTTCAGTGATATGGTTGAAAATTTTTTGGAAGTATTTATGGATGACTTCTTTGTCTATGGTGATTCCTTCGACTTGTGTTTAACCAATCTGGAGAAATTACTGATCAGATGTAAGGAAGCCAACCTAGTGCTCAATTGGGAAAAATGCCATTTTATGGTAACACAGGGCATTGTTCTTGGTCACATCGTGTCGTCTGAAGGCATGAAAGTTGACAAGGCAAAAATTGATTTGATTGGAAATTTGCCTGCCCCTAAGACTGTAAAAGATGTTCGATCATTCCTAGGGCATGCAGGGTTCTACAGGAGATTCATAAAAGATTTCAGTACCATAGCAAAACCAATGTGTCACCTCCTAAGTCAGGATGTAATATTTGATTGGAATGAAGCATGCCAAAAAGCCTTTGACAAGCTAAAAGACATGTTAATTTCTGCACCAATAATGCAACCTCCTGACTGGAATCTTCCTTTTGAACTAATGTGTGATGCAAGTGATTTTGCTGTAGGTGCTGTATTGGGACAAAGAAAAGATAAGAAACCCCATGTGATTTACTATGCAAGCAAAACTTTGAATGATGCCCAAATGAATTATTCAACAACTGAGAAAGAATTGCTTGCTGTAGTTTTTGCACTGGAAAAATTCCGTTCTTATCTTGTTGGTTCTTCTGTTACTGTATTCACTGACCATGCAGCTCTAAAATTTTTACTCACAAAGAAGGATGCCAAACCGAGACTCTTGAGATGGATACTTTTGCTCCAAGAGTTTGATCTTGTCATTAAAGACAAGAAAGGCGTCGAGAATGTGGTGGCAGATCATCTATCCAGACTAACCTATGAATTTCATGAGGATGGACTACCAATCAATGAAAAATTCCCAGATGAACAACTGTTCATGATTGATAAGACACCATGGTATGCAGACATTGCTAACTTTCTTGCTACTGGTACCCTCCCTCCATCTTTTACCATGTTGGACAAAAAGAAATTTTTGAGGGAGGTACGTAACTTCTTTTGGGAGGATCCTTACGTATTCAAGTACTGTAAAGATCAAATCATAAGACGTTGCATCCCTGCTCATGAAAGTAGCCAGGTAATAACTTTTTGTCATTCTGAAGCATGTGGTGGCCACTTTTCATCAAGAAAAACAACTGCAAAAATATTGCAGTGTGGATTTTACTGGCCCACACTTTTCAAAGATGTCCATGCTTTTTGTTTAACTTGTGATAGGTGTCAAAGGTTGGGAAACATTTCTAAAAGAAATATGATGCCCTTAAACCCCATTCTGGTAATTGAATTTTTTGACTGTTGGGGCATCGATTTTATGGGACCATTTCCCCCTTCCTTTGGTTATCTATACATTTTAGTGGCTGTAGACTATGTATCCAAATGGGTTGAAGCAATTCCATGCCGAAACAATGATCACAAAACAGTGATCAAATTTTTAAAAGAAAATATTTTGTCCCGATTTGGAATTCCGAAGTCAATCATAAGCGATGGGGGTGCTCATTTTTGCAATCGTCCCTTCTGGAATTTAATGAAAAAATACTTGATTTTTCACAAATTTGCAACCCCTTATCACCCACAGACCAGTGGACAAGCTGAGTTAGCTAATCGGGAGATCAAATTAATTTTGGAAAAAATGGTGAACCCAGATCGCAAAGATTGGTCATTAAGACTGACTGATGCACTCTGGGCATACCGAACTGCTTTTAAAACAATTTTGGGCATGTCTCCTTATCGATTAGTCTATGGAAAGTCATGTCACTTGCCTGTGGAATTGGAACATAGGGCATACTGGGCCATTAAAGCAATGAATTTTGACTTAGACAAGGCTGGGCTAACAAGGAAACTTCAGATAAATGAATTGGAGGAATTGAGAAATGAAGCATATGAAAATGCTAAGATTGCTAAAACCAGGATGAAAATCTTTCATGACAACACATTGTGCGGAAATCTTTTGAGCCATCTCAAAAAGTCTTGCTATTCAATTCAAGACACCGCCTCTTCCCTGGTAAGTTGAAATCAAGATGAGCTGGGCCTTACATTGTGAAAAAAGTGTTTGAACACGGAGCAGTTGAAGTGGAAAACCCAGCAAACGGTAATAATTTTACTGTTAATGGTCAGAGGTTAAAACCATTTTTGGAGGATTTTGTTAGAAATGTGGAAACCATTCTTTTAATGGAACCAGAGTACTCCTCCGAAATTCGCGTCTGCCGACACTCCAGTGGATCGGGTCAGGAAATATCTACTCCAACCCGACCCACTGGGGCGCCTTTATAAGGCGCCCACGTGTTCCCCAGCCGCCGCAGTTGGCCCTCCCCCTTTTGTTCTTCTTCTTCTTCTTCTTTTCTTCTTCTTCTGTTAGTCTTCGAGTCTCTGTTACCCGAGAAAACACCCATGACCACACACTCCACAAACACGATATTTTGCTTCATGTTTAGCATTTTAATCTTATATTTGCTCACGGGTGTTCTTCTCTTGTTCGCACTCACACATAAGGATTTTCAGCCTACCCAAAATCTAGATCTGCGCACAGATGAGTAATTTTTGGTGTTTTTATTTGTAGGTCTCAGTGGTGAACAGATCTCTACCATTCAACCTCGTCTCCACACTCCATGAACCGGTAAATTCGAAACATTGGGGACAATGTTCAGTTTAGGTTGGGGGGTATGATCAGTTCATCAGTTAGTTCATTATCGTTCAGTTCATTTTCGTTCATAATTTTCGCAATTTTTTTGTCATTGTTGATTATGTTTGAACATTGATTGTATAAATTGATTATGCTTATAAATAAGCCTCAATCGTCTTTGTGACTGGCAGACGTTAAAAAACCAGATAGTGAGTCTAGCAATCATGGATGTAAATCTTTTTTGGTTTAGCCTAGGAGTCCTACGTACTTTTACATCTGATGTACATACCATGATCATGAGAAAAACAAGATTAGTAAGGAAGGCTGAAATCAAAGAAAAACAAGCGAAACCCCTCTATGGCAGAAGTAGCTTTGCCAAACGCCGTCGTGCAAAAAGGCTTGGTGCCTGTAAACAGTGTGGCAGATACTTTCATGAAAAAAGGTACAACCAGTGTTCTGAACCAATTTTCGGTCACGCACTTGATCGATTAGACTGGATAGTGAATGGGCTGAGTAAGGATTACCCTGATACGCCATGCTATTCCGGTACTGTGCTTAACCGATTTGTGAGAGAGGAAGTTGGGAGAGTTACTGGTTGTCCCTTTTACACATACACAAATGGAGACTCAGATTAGATAATTTTCTGTAGGAAATGTGTACTTTTGTTGGGGGAGTGAATGCCAAAGGTCCGAATTTGTTGTAAAAATTGTAAAAATCTTTTTGTATAAATTTCTTTTTGACTGAAATGAAAATATGGGCCGAGTAAGGAATGCCCCAAAATACCAACCTGAAGCGTGGGTAGGGGTTCATCCTGAGACGCCTTAGTTTTTGAATTAAATTTGTGTGTTTTGTCTTCTTTGATTGTATATAGTGCAATAGAGAAAATTTTAATTTTTGGATCAACGTTCGAACGCCAGGTAACGTTCGAACGTTGACTACTTACAGTACTCAGCCTTTGATGAAGCTTCTGCAGAAACTTGAAAGTACTGGGAGCTCAGTCCGTTCGAACGAGATTAACGTTCGAACGCCAATAGACCGTTCGAACGAAGAGTACTTACAGTACTTTGGCCTCTGACAGAAACTCAAAAGTACTGGGAGCTCATCATGTTCGAACGCCAGACCACGTTCGAACGATCTTTTTAAATTCCTTCTACCAACGTTCGAACGTCACCAACGTTCGAACGTTACAACTCAGGCTATAAAAGCCTGGTTCGTCGTTTTCAGCCAAAATCCCCAATTTTTTCCAAAACCCTAGATCTCATTCTCACCCCACAGACCTCAACTTGCCCTCATTCCCCAAGAATATCCAAATTCGACCTTCCCTAACTCCTCCCCACATCAAAATCATCAATCCCAGACCTTGAACCCTAAGTTCCAGAACTTTTCAGGACCCTCCCAAATCAAACTCACGTTCGAACGCCATGCCAAGGATGAAACTTCCTGCCAGGCGTGCTCCACCAGTGAATCAAGACCCAAACATGGTAGAAGAAGTGATTGAGGAAAGGGGAGGAAGGCAAAGGACCAAGACGTATGACAAAACCAGATTTCCTAATGCCTTGAAGGCTGAGAGGTATGAAAATTTTTACCGTAAGCATGCTATTGTCTGTGAGAGGGATGTTGTGATTGATGATTTTGCTGGGATTGGCATAAAGCAAGAAATGGAGAGGAGGGAGTGGGTCTGGTATTTGTGAAATGGTGGAGACGCCGTTGTTGAATTGGTGCGGGAGTTTTACTCCAACGCTGAAATCATCAACGGTGCGATACGGACATATGTTAGGGATACCCACATTAACGTGGACGAAGCATACATTGTGGAAATAAGGGAAGAGATACCCCAAGTGCAAAACCCTACCTACCCACCCAAGAAGAATGTAGCGATGACTGTGGTAGGAAAGGAGTTGACAGGGATAGCTGACTTTTCATGGGTAGGGAGAAAATTCTTTAAGCAAGGGGAGCTCACCGACAAGTATAAGATGTTGAATTTGATTGCGGTGTCCAACCTCGCTCCCTTAGGAAGAAAGAATGAGATTCTACCTGATATGGCCTGACTTCTGTATGCCATTGGCAAATGACACAGCATTGACCTCCCAACTCTCATCATGAGTGAAATGAAGAAGGGATGTGATGTAAAAAGGAATGCACTCCCTTTTGCGACTTTGGTGACTGAAATGTGCACAGAGCACGGGGTTAGGGTAAAGCCTGAGATGGAGATCCAGAAGCCAATGGGGCCACTGAATAAGGCTTCCTTCCGGAGAAGCCAAAGTCATAGTGGGGGCCCGGTGGCAAGGCAAGAAGAGCCCCCGGCCCAAGGAGTAGATGAAGTGCAAGAGGAGCTTGATGAGATGGAGAGAGAGATGGGAGGAGAAGGAGATCAGCCAGCAGGTGAGGGACCTAGCACCAGCACCAGCACCAGCACCAGCACCAGCACCCGACGCTCATTACGGGACATCATGCTTAGCATCGAAGCTAAGCAAGATGAGATCCTTAGGTATCTGATGGGTGGACATGGTGGAGCTAGTGGCCAAGGAGGAGAGTGAGAGAGAGAGGGACTTCTATTTCTGTTCTTTGTCTTGTTTTTATGTTTGTTTAAAGTGCTTCTTTGTATGAATTTCTTCTTTGATAGTTGTAAGTTTTTGTGTGGTTGTGAATGAATTGAACCGTTGATGTTAAAAGATGATATTTTGAAATGAATGGTTCTATTTATCAATTTTAATTGTTTTAATGCATTTGTAGATTTAGCATAGAAATTAAGAGGTGAAGGAACAAATGTGGATGTCAAGAATGCTTGCTAGAGTAAATACGCACATGATCGGTTTAACACCTCCATTTATCAACCGAGACTTCAAACCACATTTCTTGAAAATGTGGGTGTTCTTTCTATACTTAAATTGTCATATGTACATCACTATTTGTTATTTTAAAAGTACAGGAGGATCTGACTCGCAAATGGAATTGGTATATAACCGATACCCCCTGGAAAACCTGACATACACAGTGGAGATAACAAAGAACACCAGGGTGAGTTTCGAACCTAACGATGCTTTCGAGAGACAATCAATGTTTACTCAAGTAAATTCTTTTCAAATCTCCATTTTTGAATGATCTCATTAACCTTGCTTTGATTGACGCATTTAAAAGTGATCTATTGACATATCCCACACGGAACCATCACATACGACACATACATGTGCACATGCTTGAGAAATGATCTTAGGCCATCTTTGATATAATATTGAGCCTTAGACCTTTCTTTGGAAAACAAAAAATTTATCCCTCGTTAGCTATGTTTGAGCCATCAATGTATAAAGTTTTCTTTGATAAACCTACATGATTACCAATCCACAGGAAAACATACTTGACATACCTTGGCTATCTAATTTTCTTACATCCTCTTTGTAAGATGATACAAAAAAGGGAAAAGAAAAAGGAGCATTCGAGATTATCATCGAAGAAGAGTTGATTGGAACAATTGAAACAAAACAGAAGCAAAAAGGCAAGAACTTGCCAAGAAAGTGAAAAAATGAGAAAAATGAAAGAGAGAAATGTCATCTCTCGACAAAATATCAAGAAGTTAGAAAGAGGTGTGCGACACAAACAGCAGATAGCCTTTGAAAATCCCTGACGTCGTTTCGTTAGCCACTGACCTCTAGCCACGCTACAACCCATGAAAAGCCCTAATTGATTTCAAATATGTTACATGCATGTGTTGTTAATCACAATTGGGATATGGTAAATAGCGTTCCTTTTAAATTGCGTTAATATTCTTTCATGAGATCATGCCAAACATAAGTAGTTGCTTATTTAAAATTTCACTCCTTTCTTAAATGGTGCATCTGATTTTTTCGATTGGCCATCTTCTGATCACATGATCTGTGAGAAACAAGTCACTATAATCAGAGTGAACCTTTGCTGAGAGTATACTACGTGAGGTTTGTGAAATCGAAACTATCCATGGAAGGTGATAAAATGGAGTATTTGTTACATAACAATTCATATTGCTTGAATGATCATTCCTACTGCATTGAGAATTTCAAATACCAATGTAACAAATGATAATTTTTGCATAGAATGAATACCTGTGAAATAAGGACGTGTGAGACATATGTCAAAGTTGAAAATCTGGTGTCTCAACGACCATGATGCTAATTTACTTGAGACAGCATTCTCCTATGCACATCTGTTCGACTGAAGTTTGTGGGTAACTTCTCTGGAAACCCTCACGAGACAACACTCGTCCGCTAGGGTAAACCTAGTGGTTCAACGGCTTGTTGCATAAGCTAAATGCAACCGGATGACCTACGAAAATGGCATTAGGAGTAGAATTTTCTTTTTCATATTACTAGAGACTAGCAATATTTAGGTTGGGGAGTGTGATTAGTACTTAAAATTGACATATTATTATGACATTTTAAGACTAAGTGTACTTTAATGGAGTTTAAGTGATGTCATTTCAGGCCCTAAACTGAACAAGGACCCAAAAACAACAAGTACCACACTTGGATGCAACACCAGTATATTAGAGTCCAAAATTGGAGAAGCTTGGAGCACAACCTGAACGTTCGAACGCCAACTCACGTTCGAACGTCCACAATACACTGTAACAGACTCAAATGCTGAAGAGAAGGCGTGTTGCAGTTAGGAAAGAAGACTGGAGCTCTGAAGTACTTGAGTGTCACGTTCGAACGCCAACTCACGTTCGAACATGCACTTGAGTTGATTGAAGACTAGACCACTGCAGAGAGTTGGAACTGCACTTCACAGGAGGCCAACAGATCACTCGAGTGAAAGGGGTCAGAGCAAATCTGGCGTTCGAACGCCCTCAGTGCAAAAACAGAAGAACCGTTCGAACGGCAGTTAACGTTCGAACGCCCTCAGTGCAAAAACAGAAAGAACGTTCGAACGTCAGTTCACGTTCGAACGTCATCCACAGACTGGCAGCAGAGTTGTTGACTGTTCACTTGGACTTGGGCGGCAAACACTATTCTTTCACCCCCCTGCCTCCTCCTCTTACCTATAAATACTCCCCTTGTTGGAGAGCTAAGGGAGCCAAGCATAGTAGGAAGTAGCATAGTGAAGGAGGCTTAGACTCCCACTCTCATTGTAGTTAGTTCATTTTCCTTATGAAGTCTTTATTTTAGAGATTAGTTTGGCTTTAGCCCAACATCTCTTGCTTGTTATAACAGTAGTTTTATGCTTATGTTTATGTTTATGCTTTCATTTATCATGCATAGAAGAGAAATAGCTCCCATCTTGGTTGAGGAAGCAACCCTCCAATCTTTGGTTGAGGAAGCCACCCTCCAAATGTGACTAGCTTTCTTCTACTTTTATTGTTCATGCATTTCACTTCCATTGCTTGAGCTTCCTTCTTTCTTAGAAGAGTGAAACTCTTCCACTTTTCTAGAGCTTGATTAAAGCCGTGAAGGGTGGAACGTGATTCACTCATTCTTTGTGGAAGATTCACTCCGCGTTTGTTGTTACTTTATCTTTTAAAGTTCTCCACTTGGAGGGATGAGCATCACTCACTTTTCTAGCTTTACCCAAGCCATGAAGAGTGAGTAGTTTCTCATTCACTCTTTAGTGAGAGGAGAAAGGCATGTACAAGTTATCCGGGAATCATATTTGTGCAATGTTCTTTTATGCTTAACGTTTATTTCTTCTTGTTATCGGATGATTGATTGCATCTAGCAAAGCTAAGGTACTTTGTATAATTGTGAGCTCTTTCTATGACATGGATGACTCCTGCATAGAAAGACTCATCAGTTCAAGGCAAGTACCCCGGCTAGATCCTCATGACTACCCTTCAATCTCCCCCCTTATTGTACTTCATTTAAAGAATGGACTATTAATATCATGATTGGATGTCTTGTAGAAACACTTGCTTGTTTGTAGACGGGTTAAGTCTCGGCACAGACAATTCTTGTAAACTTCTAGAAAGACATCGGAATCATGTTCTTAATTCTCACAATCCATCTTTATCTTCCGATTAACTTGCTGTTGACACGGGAGTTAATTGAGTTATCAAGCACAATTATGACAAACCGGATAACTAACTACATGTCCAGATCCTTGCACTAAAGGGTGACTCTTTTTAATTAGCATTCATCTCCTATTTTGTTAAGAAAATCTTTCTGGAAAGAATCTTATATTCTGTCCAGCAAAACCCATATCTCGCAGCAAATCAAAAAGGTTACAATCAAAAGGTCTCTACCACTGCTTGCCTTAGAAATATCAACAAAAGTTCCCTGTGGATTCGACTCCGGACTCAAACCGGATTATTACTACAGCTTGACCGCCTGCACTTGGGTGTATACATTTGGATCAAGTCTCATCAGCCTCATCGGGGTCTTTGTTCAAAAACTCCCCATTACACATCATATCGATGAACTGTCGATGGCCCAGTGTGATTCCATCATAGAAGAAACTCACCAATTGTCATGGTTCAAAGCCATGGTGTGGAATGGATTGTAGCAATTCCTTGTACCGATCCCAACTTTGGTAGAATTGCTCATTGGACTTCTCCGAAAAGTTTTGAATTTGTTTTTTTAGAGCGGTGGCTTTATGCACTGGAAAAAATTTGTTGAAAAACTCGAAGAGCATTTGGTTCCAAGATCTTATGGATCGAAGTCTCAAGGAATTAAGCCATGTTTTTGCCTTATCTCTCAAGGAAAAAGGGAACAATTTCATCCTAGCTATGTGTTCCATACCATGATTGGTGAGGAAGGTAGCAACTATTTCCTGGAAATCCTTTATGTGCAAATAAGGGTTCTTCTTTTCAATTCCGTGGAATGTAGGAAGTAGTTGCAAGAGATGAGCTTGGACCAGTAAAATGATGCATGAGGGTGTGGTGCTATGGGTTGGTTGGAGGAAATCCCTCATTGACCTCGCCGGAGGATCAAGTTGGATATTGTTTCCTTCATTCATGGGAGGGGGGAATTGCATTCATGGATTGTGCATTCTAGGTTATGGCACTCCCCCACCCCTTTGCATGTTTGGATTGGCGCCTAGATTCTCAAAATTATCACCCGCATCCTCGGGTGGGTCTTGGTCAATGTTCATGTTGGGGCCTAAGGGTTGTCTAACCAATCGGTTTTGTTCATCCGGTCCCCACATGCAACAAACTATCTACAAATAAAAATGTAAACAAAAAAAGTATATACAATGAACAACGTACCTAGTGGTTGGATGACTTGTAGAATTACTTGCTTGTTTGTAGACGGGTTGTGTCCCGGCACTGACAATTCTTATAAATCTCTACAAAGACATTAGAACTGTGCTCTTAATTCTCACAGTCCATCTTTATCCTCCAATTAACTTGTTGTTGACATAGGGGTTAATTGAGTTCTCAAGCACAAATATAACAACCGGATGATTGACTACATGTCCAGATCCTCGAGCTGAAGGGTGACTATTTCATTTGAGAGAATCTTATATTCTGTCCAAAAATTCCTAGAGCATATTATATTTTGTCTAGAAAATGTCATAAACATCATAACTTCAAATCTCAAGGGTTTTAGTCACTTTGGTCTCTATCACTATTTACTCCAAAACACCAACAATAGTTCCTTGTGGATTTGACTCCGAACTTAACCGGATTATAACTACAACTTGACCGCCTACACTTGGGTGTACACATTTTGGATCAAGTCATTGGTCGTTGGATGTGTAACATCAATGGCGAGGACTTGGAATGCCTGGATACATACGCATGGCATTGCATGTGTTGAGGGAGTCGGTAAAGGCTCTGGTTGAGTTGCATTTGTGAGTCTCATCTCATAACATGGAATGACATAGAGGATCCATTATGAATTGCATATTCTTGAATTGATTAATTATTGCTTGTGAACATTTTATATGCATCTAGGTTGAGGAGTATCCTCTTAGGGGATACCCTATTGAGTGTGGCTCACCCTTTATGGGGATAACATTTCAGGTGCGGGATATGTGCCGGTGGATGGCTCTCAATCAGGCCCTCATTGTTAAGAAAATCCGAGTTGTGACTTTTGATTATTATGTTATTTAGTTTTGGACATGTAATATTGTAAAGGATCATAAAGTGAACTTATATGAATTGTGTTTTGCTTAAAATTGATGTTATATGAGTTTGGGTTGGTATTGTATAGGGTTGGAATGGATTTGAATTGAAAAATGATGGAATCGGAGAAAAACTGGGAAGACCTACCAGTAGAACGTCAAGTACTTCTACCGGTAGAACTTTTCTAGTAGGCAATCCCTACAGGTAGAACGTCAAGTTTTGCGGTACAACATTTCCAGTGAGTTTTCCTACCAGTAGAATTTTGATAAATCTACTGGTAGAACAATTTCAGTAGCCTTCTTCTACGGGTAGAACTTGCACATCTTTTACCGATAGGTTTTCTTCAAACTGTAAATTTTCAAATGTTTTGCCATGCTTTCGGGTCTTGAGTCCTTTTACTTCAAGGGAGTAAATGGTATTATATTGAGGATAAATTAATGTATATTGGACCATAGATGGGTCATGTGATTGAATGGTATATAGGTTATGCATTTGGGAGTGCCTGGTACAAGGGAGACTCTGCCCAAACTTTGTGTTGTTGTGATCCCGGTAAAGGGGATATTGTGCCATAGTGTTGGGTTATGCGGCATTCACGGGTATTTCTGCGGGTTGATGGGTGATCAACGGGTTGACAAAGGACCCCCGATTTTAGGGGCGTCACAAATCTAGCAAATAATAGAATTAAAGGCTACACGATAGTATCCACAGATTGAATTCTCATTGAAACTAGTGTGTAGTGTGTAAATAACCTTACCTGATCGGATAATTAGTCAAAAAACCTCACCCTTCTACTATCCACAGCTAGATTTGAATCAATCCTCACTCAAGTTGTATTCTCAACAATAAATTCACTCAGATTATATTGATTAATTTTCCCTCATCATTCCATATGTGAGTAGAGTTATTGTAAGGTCAAAACAAAGTTCACTCATGTATATTTGTAAATAATAAACACTCCAACAAGGAAAAGTGGAATTGGCATAGCCTCATAGATGGAAATCAAAACATGGTATGCAAAACAACCATTATTCTCCTCCTTACTCACACCAGACATGCATTCCCCAATATACTCTTGAGATTAGATAGGTCTTTTCTTAAGGTTGTAATGTGGCCTTGGGTATTGGGAAACAAAAAGGGATAGGAATTCAAAACATTACCCCAAGAGAAATTTACATACCAATATTTCTTGGCATACACTTTCTCATCAATCCTTAAAAGCATGATTTCTCAACACTTGCTCATATTTCTTTCTTTCTTTTTTTTTTATTTTCTTATAGTCATCATTTTTTTAATGAACATGTACTTTCCTTTCTTTCTTTTAGCAAGTCAAACAATTACTAACTTCACAAGTGTACACAAATTCACCTTTTTCCTCTTAATCTTTCTCAACTACATACACCCATAAAAAGGCTCAATCACGACTTCTAGGGATAATCAAATTTCAAGAAACAAGGCTAAGGCTCAAAATATATCAAACATGGCCTAAAATCATCTGAAGAGTTCGTGGTAACAAACTCTCTATGCTAGTAATTCAGAGTCAAGCAATCATCCACAACATAAGCATTGAACAAAACAAGTATAATGAGATTATTCAAAGAATGTTTTTAAATGAATTTATTCCTATTGAGTAAATGTAAATGTCACTCCAAGAATAATTAGCTCTAAACTCGCAAAGGACATTATGTTATTCTCCACTTTATGTATCAAATTTCAAGGTAAGAATACCTTTTCCTATCCTCTAATTCAAATATGGTCATACGTGTACTAGTTTTTTAGTTTCAATTGGGAATCTAATCTATTATACATAAATGTAGGCTAAAGTTCTATAACAGACTAAAGTATAAACAAATTCATGTTTTCATCATTTACCACCTACTCAATCATTAGTCTTGTCATATGTACATCATTCAAAATAGCAGACAGATTAAGACCCAAAATTTTTGCAATGAAACAATAATATATAACATTCAAAATGAGTTTCTCATTACAAATTCCTAATGCAAAACAAAAAGAAAACATAGATAACACTGTTTTTTATCTAAATGTATAAAAACACAAAAAAAAAAAGCAATTAAACACTCAAAAAATTAAAATTTAAGCAAAAATAGTAAAGATAAAGATCTTGCATCACAAACTATTCCACCCCCAACCTAAATCATGAATTGTCCCTAATGTATAATAAAAATAGGAAGAGCTTATAAAGATTAATCTAAGTGAGGAAAGATAAATACATGTAGCAACATCTTTATGAAATCCTATTAATCAACAACTTTATAAAACAAAAGAAATTAAAGAAAATCCTATTGTACAATAAAAGTACCAATCATATGATTCAAATCCGAGTTGTTCACCTTACCACCTTTCAATACCCGTTTTACCTTATCAGGTCGTAAAACTTTCTCAGTCGCCATTGGCTCTTGCTACAATCCCCAGTCCTACGAAAGGTTTGAGAAATTATTAAAATATGAGGACTTAGAACATTCACTAGTACATCTATCATAAATTGAATTAGTCAAACAAATTTCAAAGGGATCTAAACAATGAGATGCATTAAATTGATTTTCCGCAACAGAGTCAATCATATATACTTCATGAAAATTAGAATCCTCCTTAGATTGTTTGCAAAAATTAAAAATATTTAATTCCATCATTATATTTCCAAAAGAAAGCTTCATGACTCCATTCCTACAATTGATTAAAACATTAGAAGTTGCAAGGAAGGGTCTACCAAGAATAACGGGAATTTGACTCCCTGAATACACAACTGGTTGGGTGTCCAAATGTAACGCCCCAAAACACACCCTGGACGGCATTACATTAGAAGTTTAATGTATTTATGGATGATATTAGTGCTCTCACAAATCATTACATGGCTTCCCAAGCATCCTTACAAGGAACCTCTTGGGAAGGGGTGAGCATCCTTACAAGGAACCTCTCACAATTCATTACATGGCTTCCCAAGCATCCTTACAAGGAACCTCTTGGGAAGGGCTGAGCATCCTTACAAGGAACCTCTCACAATTCATTGCATGGCTTCCCAAGCATCATTACAAGGAACCACTCACTCATGTGCATCACAATTAACCCAACCAAGCATACAATTTCTAATATTTATATCATTTTACAAGCATCTCTCCAAAATCCCCAAGATATATTATGTAACAATTCCCCAACCAACAAAGAAAATACATGAGATCACAATAACATCATTTTTATACCCAACACAAACAACTACGGTTTTCGGAGTTCATAATAAAGAAGCATTTAAGAAGAAATACATCACTCTCCCAAAAACTAGGGTTTTAAAACTAGAAAAGAGGTTTCATGGGTATTAAACCCTAACAACATGTAATCTTTGCAAAAAGCCTAAGAGATGATGATTCTATAGCATATATATACCATTGATAGCAAAAACATACATATATAAATACCCTAGCCTCAATGTAAGTGAGTGAGAGAAAACCCCTACCTTAATGTTCTTGGAAAAATTAGGGCTTTGATCTTGAATCAACCCTTCAATCTCTTGTTTTCTCTTGATCTTGTGTTTCTCTCTTTCTCTCTTCCTCTCTTATGTTTTCTAGGGTTTGGAGTGGTGTAATGAAGGCTAAGGAGGTGACAAAATGTATTTATAGGGGAAGAAATGGAGAAAGACCCGCAGTCGGATCGGGCTGGCTTTATTGGGCGTACCGGTACGCGTACCGGTACGGTTTGACTGCCAGATTTTTGTTTCAACTTCCAATGCAGTTTTGACCCATTTAGAGGTCGAATTGTAAAATTTTTATGAGGCATACTTTTGTAGCCCTAGATGTCTACTATCTACTGTAAAAATTTCAGATCAATTGGACTTAAGGATATAAAGTTATGGCCAAAACACTAAGTAGTGTTCAATACCCATTTTTACCCAAATTCTCGCTAAAGTGTATTTTAACTCCGAGACACTTCCTAACTTCCAATACATCCATATTACCACTCCCAATGTTTTTCGACCTTCCGGATTCAATGGAATCATTATTTTGACCTACAAACTTTTAGAAACTTGTCTAATCACCCTTTCCAAGTTTAAACATCTTCGACACGTAACTTCCCAATCAAATTGTCTCCATAGCATTTATTCCTATGGTTTATTCTTATGTCACTACATATATCTACATCTTTACAAATATTATTTACTATATATATATCTCTATAAATATATAAAAGAAAATTCGGGGTGTTACACCAAAACAATGATGTCAATTGGGAGAGAAAAATTGTCCACCTGAACAAGTACATCCTCAACTATTCCCTTTGAAATTTTTACAGAACGGTCTACCAAATGAAGTGTGATGCATGTAGGCTTGAGCTCGCCTAATCCTAATTGTTGGTAGATAGAGTAGGGGAGTAAGTTAACACTGGCTCCAAGATCAAGCAGAGATTACTCAATCTTGAAGTTCCCTATAACACAAGAGATAGTGGGACACCCTGGGTCTTTGAATTCAAGAGTCTTGTGTTGAACTATTGCACTGTCCTGTTCAGTCAAAAAGATATTCTTCTGCACGTTATGGGTCTCTTGAAAATGCACAAGTCCTTTAGGAACTTGACATAAGAACGGAACCTATTTTATGGCATCCAGAAGTAGAATGTTGATTTTTACTCGCTTGAAAATCTTATAAATATCAGCATTGTTGCTCAACTTCTATGGTTTCTTAAGTCTTTGGGGAAAAGGAGCATGAATGGGGCATGGTGGCTCCTCAATTTTCCTAGACTCAGCCTCATCAGGGGAGACTTGTGTAGGCTTAACCACTGTGTAGGTGTAAATTCTGTATGTCCTACTGGTGTGCCTATTATCTTACCACTCCTAAGAGTAGTAACAGCTTGGAGCTACTCATAGGATTGATCCACAATAGGAGAAGTACCTACTTGAAATTGACCCTGGGGCTGTTTTGGTTGAGCAAGAAACTTTCCCTTTTCTGGTGTAGTGAAAGCCTAGGTCAATTTTTGTAAATAGCTTTTCATGTCCTCAAAAGATTGCGTAGTTTGGGCTTTAAAATCATTAAAGACCTACGTGTTTTTACTATTGTGTTACATTTGAGCTTGCATAAACTGGTTCAAAGTATCCTCTAGACTAGGTTTGTGTGGTTGCTGGTAAGGTGGGTATTGTTGTTGTTGTGGTGGTGGTGGTCCTGGTTGTGGTTGGTCTTGGTGTTGTTGTGTATCCCTCCAACTAAAGTTCAGGTGTTGTTTCCACCCTGTGTTGTAAATTTCAGAGTAGGGGTTGTTATATGGCTTCTGAAAACTAGAAGTTGTGTTGGATTGTTCCAACAAGACCTCCTTGAAAGCAAGAATCGTGGGACACTCCTCAGAATGCCCCACCAAAGCATATATCCAACAAGTACGTTCTGTGGGTGGCACAACATACATCTGTTGAACTTCTTCATCTCTAGAGTTTCAAGCTTTCGAGATAAAGAGGTCATCTTAGCCCATAGGTCATCCTTGTATGTGAGTGTGTACTTTCCCCCATGGGAAGTGGTAAACTTGGGGTCTACACTGGTAGGGGAGGCCGCATCCCACATCTAGGAATTTTGAGATAATTGGTAAAAAAAAATTGAAGGCCTCCTCTATACTTTTTTCCCAAAAACTCTCCCTGTGCCATCATCTCAAAAAACTGACACATTGAAGTAGGGAGAGCATCATAGAAAAATCCAACTAATGTCCAAATTTCAGATCCTTGGTGAGGGCATTCATAAAGTAAGTTCTTAAACCTTTGCCAACAGCGGTAAAAGGTCTCTCCCTCCTTAATGGAAAAATTCATGATTTGTTTTCTAAATGTGTTTGTGTGGTGAAGAGAGAAAAATCGTTTAAGGAACTCAGTGTGCAATGTATGCCAGCTAGGTATGGACTGGGGCTTTAGGTTATTAAACCACAACTTGGCCTTATCTTGCAGTGAGAAGGGGAAAAGATTCAGCCTGGTAAGCTCAGAATTATCCTGAAAAGTCCCACACACCTCATCAAATTCCTTCATGTGTAAGTATGGGTTCTCGGAATCAAAGCCATGGAATTGTGGCAAAAGTTGGATTCTACCAGGTTTAACTATGAATGTTGGTGCATTAGTAGGGAATACAAAACAAGATGGCATAGTGATATTGGGGGGTGCAAGTATTCCTATTGAGTTCGAACTTGTTGGTCGACCTCCTGTGCATTATTGTTCTGTCAATCACCCATTGTGCTACCAGTGTAGCTTAAATCAAAAGTGGGGGCAATGACAGACCTAGGTGTGGATGGACTTGATGAACTAACGGACCCTAATGACTCTTTAAATTGAGATGATAGATCGGAGTCAGAATTTGTACCACTAGACATGCAAATATAAGACTCACAGATGAATGCAAAACAAAGAAACTAATTACTAAAAAATTAAATAATAAAAAAATTTCACAAAAACTAATACAAAACGAATTAAAAGAAATCTACAGTATGGAACAAAGTTACCCAGAAAAGAGCGATTCTCCAAGTAGCTCGTTGTGAAGGCGAATTCTTATTTTTCGCCTCTATATCCTTCAGATCCTCGACAACGGCGCCAAAAACTTGCTTGACTCCAAAAGGCACACCCAAATGCAAGTGATCAAGTGTAGTAATAACTCAGTAGGCCTGAGGTCAATCCATAAGGATTGAACAGATCACAGAAAGGTAAAAAGTAAGAACAATTTGAAGGTTGTTTGATTTGAGAAATTGTTAAAAATTGTAGGAAATTTCTTAGAAGGAAAAGCTACTCTTTAGTTTTGGGATCAAGAATTATTCATATACGCCAAATATTATACCAATGCAATTTTATTTTATGTAAGTTGATTTCCAACATCAGTGTAATCAACCAGAGCATATAGCTTTGAAAACCAATAATTGATTGATGTGAAAATATGAATTTAAGAACTAGTTTCGTAAACTAGCAAGGATTTATAAATATTACTCATACCAAGAATTCAATCTAGTTAATAAGTAATCAAATAAGTATACAGAGTACAATACTTTGATAAAATCATTCATTCAATCTATAGACAGTAAAAGATAAATCATTTAAGAATAATAAAAATAAATTGCATAAATAAAATTGTGACGCCCCAATTTTCGGGGGTCCTTTATTAACCGTTGATCATCCTTCAACCCGCGGAAGTACCCGTGGATGTCGCTCAACCCAACACCACGTCGATAGCATCCACTTAACCGGAATCATAACCCACAATTGTAAACCGGATTTAATTATTCATTGGGCTCAACCAAGATCCAACATACCATGATTTATATTCCATTTACATCATTGGAGGGAGGGAAAACATAGACCGAAAATAGGGCAAGCAGTTTGAAATTTTGAAATCTCTTGAGAGTGTACCGGTCCTGTAACACCCCGCATTTTCTTTTATATATATGTATATAGATATATAGTAAATAAATGTTGTAAAAATTTGGATATGTGTAATGATGTAAGAATGAACTATATAGATTGAAATAGTAGGAGAAATGCTAGAAATGCATATTGATTGGGAAGTTGGACTTTCCAAGACGTTTAAACTTGGAAAGGGTGATTAGATGAATTTATAAATATTTTTAGGTCAAAATAAGGTGTCCATTGAATCCGGAAGGTTGAACAACCTTGGGAGAGGTAATATGAGGTGTATTGGAAGTTAGGAAGTATTTTGGAGAAAAGACACACTTAGAGAGAATTTGGGTAAAAAGGAGTTGGGACACCTTCTAATATTTTGGTCATAACTTTTTATGCTTATTTCCAATTCATCTGAAATTTGTACAGTAGATAGTAGACATCCAGGGATACAAAAGTGTATCTCACAAAAATTTTCCAAATCAATCTCCAAATAGGCCAAAACTATACTGAAAGTTTTAGCAAAAATAGGAATTCCGTTCGAACGTGACTCGACGTTCGAACGTGAATCGACGTTCGAACGTGAATAAACGTTCGAACATAAGTGCGTTCCAGTACTCTTCTCTGATGGAAAAACAAAAGTACTGGGAGCAACGACCGTTCGAACGCCAATGACGTTCGAACGTGAGTTACGAATTCTGAACTTCAGAATCGCGCACATGAGGCCATTTCTTCCACTATAAATACATAAGGACGCCTCTCTTTGCCTCATTTCAAAATTTCTAACCCTAGGAAGACTTAGAGAGGAGGAAAGAAGGGGAAAACACAAGATCAAAGGAGGATTTGCACTTTGAAGAAGATCAAAACTCCAAGTTTTCAAGAACACTTAGGAAGAAGAAGGTAGGGGTTTTCTCTCACTCACTTACATTGATGGCTAGGGTATTTATATATGTATGTTTTGGCTATCTATGGTATATTTATTCTATGGAATCATCCTCTCTTAGGCTTTTGGCAAAGATTACATGTTTTGAACAAAGTTAGGGTTTAATACCCATGAAATCTCTTTTCTAGTTTTAAAACCCTAGTTTTTGGGAGAGTGATGTATTTCTTCTTAAATGCTTTCTTGATTATGAACTTCGAAAACTGTAGTTGTTTGTGTTGGGTAGAGAAATGATGTTATTGTGATCTCGTGTATTTTCTTAGTTGGTTGTGGAACTTTACATGTTATATTTTGGGAGATTTTGGATAGATGATTGTAAATTGAGAAAAATATTGGAATGGTATGCTTGGTTGGGTTGTTTGTGATGCACATGAGTGAGAGGTTCCTTATAAGGATGTTCATTCCTTCTCAAGAGGTTCCTTATAAGGATGCTTGAGTAACCAAGCCTTGAGGGTGAGAGGTTCCTTATAAGGATGCTCATGCCAAAAGAGGACAGTATGTAATTTTCCTCAAGAGGTTCCTTATAAGGATGCTTGAGTAACCAAGCCTTGAGGGTGAGAGGTTCCTTATAAGGATGCTCATGCCAAAAGAGGACAGTATGTGATTTTCCTCAAGAGGTTCCTTATAAGGATGCTTGAGTAACCAAGCCTTGAGGGTGAGAGGTTCCTTATAAGGATGCTCATGCCAAAAGAGGACAGTATGTGATTTTCCTCAAGAGGTTCCTTATAAGGATGCTTGAGTAACCAAGCCTTGAGGGTGAGAGGTTCCTTATAAGGATGCTCATGCCAAAAGAGGACAATATTATATAATGTGTGGGAAATGGTTTATATTTTGAAAATGGATGTTTATTAGAATTGGTTATAATTGTTCATTTCTAGTACTATTGCTACTTAAACTTGAGATCCGTTGTAAAATGTCATTGTTTTACTTCAAAGATTATATATGCTATTTGTGAAATGAGACCGGCCGTTTTAAATGTTTTTCTAAACCTTGTATGGGTTTGAGAGAATTTTTCTACAGAGCTTCGTGCTCACCCCCTACCGCTAACATTTTTCAGATTACCCGTTTGAGGAGGACTTAAGGGTCGAGGAGCCCGCTACTTGGGAGACTCCACTTGACGGGAGTGTGGACCCCGAGGTGGACGCATTGAGCGACCTCTTTTCCTTTTGTACTAGACTAGGACATCCTTTTGGAACATTGTGTAGTCTAGTTTCTTTTGTTTATTCCGCTGTGCTACTTTAATTCATTTTTGAGATGTAATAGCCCAATTTGGGCTTATTCTTTTGGGATCAATTTGTAAATATTTGTGAAGGACAAATGGAGTCTCGTTCATTGATGGAATTATGTTAGTGCTCTCATGATATGAATGTTTTAGAATGTAATGCTGTCCAGGGTGTGTTTTGGGGTGTTACAAAGTTGGTATCAGAGCCTAGGATTTAGGTCTTACATGGGAGCTGTAGGTTATGGATCACCACTAGAGCCTTAGGACTAGGTTGGATAAAAATTCTTGAGTTAGATTTTCACACGTCCTATGTTTTAGATTAAAGTGATAATGGAATATCTTGTACATCAATGAACTAAATTGTATATTGATGTGCAAAATGGACGGTGAACGAGGATGCAGACGTGGACGTGAACGAGGATGTGGACGTGAACGTGGACGTGGACGTGAACGAGGACGAGGACGTGGACGTGTACGTGAACGTGGATGTGGGCGTGGTCGTGGAGGTCAAGCCAATCCACCACCACCGCCACCTCCCGATGCCTTGAATGGCATATATCAATGCTTGAGGGAGCTCACCACTTTGGTACAAAACCAAATTGGGAATAATAACCATAATGGTGGAGGTCATCCACTAACCCAAGTACCGAGCAGCGAAGAGGAGAATAGGAGAATGGTAGTTCTCCGAGAGTTTCTGAGGCAACACCCGCCTACTTTCCAAGGGAGCTCTAACCCCTTGGATGCGGATAAATGGATCCGCCGAGTGAAGAAGATATCCGATGGCATGGGGATAGCCGAGAATCTTCGGGTTGGCTTGGCGACCTACTTGTTAGAGGGGGAGGCCGACTATTGGTGGGATTTGGTTAAGAGACGGAGGGACACCGATGCTCTCACTTGGGAGGAGTTCGACCGAATCTTCCAAGACAAGTACTTTCCGGAATCGGTAAGAGACCGAATGAAGGCCGATTTCCTTGCTCTCCAATAGGGCAGCATGACGGTGACTGAGTACGAGAGGAGTTTCGATGAGCTATCCCGTTATGCTACAGAGTTTATATCGACTGAGGCCAGCCGGGCCAAGTGCTTTGAGCAGGGCTTGAGGCCTACTATCCGGGAGAAGCTGGTGGCTCTCAAGATCCGGGAGTATGGAGATATTGTCGATAGAGCTACACTTGTGGAGAGATATAGAGGATAGTCAGCGGCGATAGAGCTTCGCGAGAGGAGGTCCGATCAGGACGGACCCTAGCACCAGTGGAGTGCAGCGAGCAGCACCATACCGAAGTCCAGACCAGGCAGGTGGACAGAGACTTCTGACAGCTCGAGGAGATGATGTGACTCAGACTAGAACAAGCACTGACCCGCGCCAATGCTTTGCATGCGGAGAGTATGGGCACTTCAAACATAGATGCCCCACGTTTCCCCTAAGGACCAAACAAGCAACTGAGCAAGTACCAGCAAACAAGCCATCTCTATAAAGGCCAGCACAGTAGAGACCTCAGATAGCTCGAGGAGCGGGAGGCGTACCAGAGAGAGTAGGCACGGATGCACGCCGATGCTTTGCCTGTGGAGGTGTTGGGCACTTCAAAGATAATTTTCAATTGCTTTCCACCAAGACTAACCAAGCAACTGGGCGAGTGAATGCAAACAGGCCACCGCTACAACAGCCACTACCACCACAGAGACCGTTACAAGCTCATGCCCCCGGCGACGCCAATCAAGGAAGGGTTTTTGCTTTGACTCAATCGGAGGAAGATGCCTCCAACGCCGTTGTGGAAGGTATTGTTCTTCTCTACCATTCTTGGGCCCGAATTTTATTGGATTCCTATGCGACTCATTCTTTTATACGTACTGCGGACGCTGTGGAATTAGGATTGGGTTCCGAGGAGCTAGAACATGCTTTATATGTTGACTTGCCTACGGGAGAACAGGGGGATACCAGGCTAGTCTGTAAGGGTTACGTGCTAGCGGATTACATTTCAGTTACCAATAGGCTTATTTATATGTATATTTTTCCTCTAAATGTTATATGTATGCTATCCAATCCTTGATTCTTGCTATTCTTGAAATTAATGCCATGTGGGAAATAATGTGATGGTTGGGTAACCCTTAAATTTCCTTACTTGCTACCAAACACTAGTTTTCAAGGGAAATGTGTTTTTCTCTTGATTTCTCTTTTGTTCTTGATTTCCACCCTTGATATTTGTTTGTTATTGATTTCAATACCTGATTGTTCCTTATTTTTAATTCTAAGCTTGATATTCGTTGTTATGGATTTCAAGAAGTGATTGTTCCTTTGTTCTTGATTTCCAAGCTTAATATTTATTTGCTCTTGATAGCCAAATTTGATATTCATTTGATTGATTCTAACTATTGTAATTCATGTATTCTTGATATTCAATACTTGACATCCTTTGGTTCTTGATTTCAGACTTGGTTGTTCCTTTGTTTTTAATTTCCCCAGGCTTGATGATCCATTGGTTCTTGATAGCCAAATTTAATATTCATTTGTTATTGATTCTAACCCTTGTGATTCATTTATTCTTGATATTCAATACTTGATATTCATTGGTTCTTGATTTCAAGACTTGACATTCAATTGCTCTTGATTTCAATACTTGATTTCTCCTTGTCCTTGAGTTCAAAACTTGATACTCTTTAGTTCTTGGTTACAAAGCTTGATATGCATCTGTTATTGACTCCAAGACTCGATTGTTACTTTGTTCTTGATTTCAAGCCTTGATTGTTTCTTATTTTGATTCCAAAGCTTGATATGGGTTTGTTATGGAATTCGAGACTTGATTGTTCCTTTATTTTGGATTCCAAAAACTTGAGATTCGTTTGTTATTAATTTCAAACCTTGCTTGTTCTTTTGTTCTTGATTTCCAAGCTTGATAGCCATTTATTCTTGATTCCAAAGCTTGATTCTTTATTTACTCATGAATTCAAAACTCTAGTGATTGGTAGTGACCACAAAAATGGTATTTTCGATGATATTATGTTAATTTTTCTTAAAATTTTTTGTTAAAAAAAAAAAAAAAATGTGTATATGGATTTGGAAGCTAAAATGGGAGGACAAGTCTGGTTAGGTTTCAACTGTAACCTTTGGTGGATTGTAATTTATATCAGAGTGCGCAGCGAATTAACGAAGTAAGGACTACAATGGGGAAACTACGGAGAAGATTCAACTCATCCGAGAGAGGCTACGCACGGCGCAAAGTAGACAGAAGAGCTATGCGGACCACAGACGAAGATTCTTGGAATTCAAAGTGGGAGATTACATGTTTCCCAAGGGGTCACAAAAGAAGGGCGTGTTTCGATTCGGCAAGAATGAGAAGTTAGCGCCAAGATATACCGGACCGTTTGAAGTGATCAAAGCGGTAGGCAATGCGGCGTATCAACTTCGACTACCAGCCCAGCTACCCGCAGTACATGGCGTGTTTTACGTGTCGATGTTGAGAAAGTGTCAATCGGATGCAACGCCGGTCGTAAACTTGGAAGATATTGAAATTCAAGATGGAGCAACCTATGAAGAACAACCGGTGAAGATTCTCGACGCCAAAGAGAAGGTGCTTCGTAACAAAGTCATCCGACTAGTGAAGGTTTTGTGGCAACACCATGGAGTGGAAGAAGCTACATGGGAACTGGAGCAAGAAATGCGGGAGAAGTATCCACATTGGTTCGCTACTTGAGGTAAGTTTCGAGCACGAAACTTTCTTTAAGGGGGGTGGATTGTAACACCCCGCATTTTCTTTTATATATATGTATATAGATATATAGTAAATAAATGTTGTAAAAATTTGGATATGTGTAATGATGTAAGAATGAACTATATAAATTGAAATAGTAGGAGAAATGCTAGAAATGCATATTGATTGGGAAGTTGGAGTTTCCAAGACGTTTAAACTTGGAAAGGGTGATTAGTTGAATTTATAAATATTTTTAGGTCAAAATAAGGTGTCCATTGAATCCGGAAGGTTGAACAACCTTGGGAGAGGTAATATGAGGTGTATTGGAAGTTAGGAAGTATTTTGGAGAAAAGACACACTTAGAGAGAATTTGGGTAAAAAGGAGTTGGGACACCTTCTAATATTTTGGTCATAACTTTTTATGCTTATGTCCAATTAATCTGAAATTTGGACAGTAGATAGTAGACATCCAGGGCTACAAAAGTGTATCTCACAAAAATATTCCAAATCAATCTTCAAATAGGCCAAAACTACTCTGGATGTTTCAGCAAAAATAGGAATTCCGTTCGAACGTGAATCGACGTTCGAACGTGAATAAACGTTCGAACGTAAGTGCGTTCCAGTACTCTTCTCTGATGGAAAAACAAAAGTACTGGGAGCAACGACCGTTCGAACGCCAATGACGTTCGAACGTGAGTTACGAATTCTGAACTTCAGAATCGCGCACATGAGGCCATTTCTTCCACTATAAATACATAAGGACGCCTCTCTTTGCCTCATTTCAACATTTATAACCCTAGGAAGACTTAGAGAGGAGGAAAGAAGGGGACAACACAAGATCAAGGGAGGATTTTCACTTTGAAGAAGATCAAAACTCCAAGTTTTCAAGAACACTTAGGAAGAAGAAGGTAGGGGTTTTCTCTCACTCACTTACATTGATGGCTAGGGTATTTATATATGTATGTTTTGGCTATCTATGGTATATTTATTCTATGGAATCATCCTCTCTTAGGCTTTTGGCAAAGATTACATGTTTTGAACAAAGTTAGGGTTTAATACCCATGAAATCTCTTTTCTAGTTTTAAAACCCCAGTTTTTGGGAGAGTGATGTATTTCTTCTTAAATGCTTTCTTGATTATGAATTTCGAAAACCGTAGTTGTTTGTGTTGGGTAGAGAAATGATGTTATTGTGATCTCGTGTATTTTCTTAGTTGGTTGTGGAACTTTACATGTTATATTTTGGGAGATTTTGGATAGATGATTGTAAATTGAGAAAAATATTGGAATGGTATGCTTGGTTGGGTTGTTTGTGATGCACATGAGTGAGAGGTTCCTTATAAGGATGTTCATTCCTTCTCAAGAGGTTCCTTATAAGGATGCTTGAGTAATCAAGCCTTGAGGGTGAGAGGTTCCTTATAAGGATGCTCATGCCAAAAGAGGACAGTATGTAATTTTCCTCAAGAGGTTCCTTATAAGGATGCTTGAGTAACCAAGCCTTGAGGGTGAGAGGTTCCTTATAAGGATGCTCATGCCAAAAGAGGACAGTATGTGATTTTCCTCAAGAGGTTCCTTATAAGGATGCTTGAGTAACCAAGCCTTGAGGGTGAGAGGTTCCTTATAAGGATGCTCATGCCAAAAGAGGACAGTATGTGATTTTCCTCAAGAGATTCCTTATAAGGATGCTTGAGTAACCAAGCCTTGAGGGTGAGAGGTTCCTTATAAGGATGCTCATGCCAAAAGAGGACAATATTATATAATGTGTGGGAAATGGTTTATATTTTGAAAATGGATGTTTATTAGAATTGGTTATTATTGTTCATTTCTAGTACTATTGCTACTTAAACTTGAGATCCGTTGTAAAATGTCATTGTTTTACTTCAAAGATTATATATGCTATTTGTGAAATGAGACCGGCCGTTTTAAATGTTTTTCTAAACCTTGTATGGGTTTGAGAGAATTTTTCTACAGAGCTTCGTGCTCACCCTCTACCGCTAACATTTTTGTAACACCCCAAATACCACCCTGGACGGCATTACATACTAAAAAAACCATTCATGTCATGAGAGCAACTAAATATATATCCATCAAATAAGAAACATTCTTAATTTTAACAAAATTTGGGCAGACTCTCCTTCGTACGGAAAGCTCTACCAAAACTCACAACATGTATATATATAATACATTGACCACACCGGGTCTATCTAACCATCAAATCCAAAATACTTCATTCACCATATATATTATCCACAACAATCATCCCAAAAGAATAAGCCAAACTAAGGCCATTACAACCCAAAAGAATTACATGAATATCTTGCAGCGGAATTTCAAAAGAAACTAGACTTTACAATGTTTGTACATATTGGACCCTAGTCTAGTACAAAATAAAAGGGGATCTCTAAATGTCCCACTCGGGATCCAGGTACCCCTCTAATGAGGCTTCCCCAAGGTCCGGCTCATTAGCGCCAAGCTCCTCCTCTATAACATAATCTGAAAAATGTTAATTGTAGGGGATGAGCACGAAGCTCTATAGCAAAATCTTCCCAAACTCAAACAAGGTTTAGGAAAGCATATAAAACGGTTGGTCTCATTTTCACAAATAGCATATATAACATTTTGAAGGAAAAGCAGGACATTTTAAATAGATCTCAAGTTTAAGTAGCAATAGTAATTGAAATGGATAAATAAACACCATATACCATTTGTAATTCATTCTACCATGAACCGTTTTCAACAAGTTCTCGCAGAATCTCATACTTCCCGAAACTCTTGTCAAAACAAATTATGGTACAATGCACGATGACCCACACTGTGTGCCCGATACAACCCACGTTACTAAACCGTGATCATTAGCGATATGAAAAGTTTATACCCACACGGCGTACAAAGGCGTCTACCCACTCCATGTGGTAGGAAAAGTTCATACCCGCGTGGCATATAAAGACGTATACCCACTACATGATACCCGGTCCATGGTAATCCATGTTCGTATCGTACAACCACGTAAGAAATAAAATACCAATAAATATCTCACATAACTAACAATTACTCAAGTCCCCAATTCACCCTCAAAGCCTTATTTCTCAAGCATCCTTACAAGGAACCTCTCACCCTCGTTCCTCCAAACAACCAAACAAGACATACGATACCCACAATTTCCTCAATTAACAAATAACTCCACAAATCGCCAAATTTCACAATTTTACCATAGCAAAATGGAAGAAAAAGAGCAAGAGATCACCATAAACATCATTTTGTTATACAATATCAAGCACTAAGGTTGTGATGGTGAGAACAAAGAAAATGTAAAGAGGAAAGATTCATTTTTCTTAAAACTAGGGTTTGAGAATGAAAAGGGACCTTCAATGGTTACCCAACTACTACAATGTTTAAAACATGACAATAAATGCAAGAGGATCAAGAATCAAGTAAATAATAGCAATTATATATGATTTTGAACCAAAAGAATACATATAATTTAGTCCTAGCCTCAATGTAAGAGAATAGGAAGAAATCCCCTACCTTAATGTTCTTGGAAAAAATTAGGGCTTTGATCTTGAATCAACCTTTCAATCTCTTGTTTTCTCTTGATCTTGTGTTTCTCTCTTTCTCTCTTATGTTTTTTAGGGTTTGGAGTGGTGTAATGAAGGCTAAGGAGGTGACAAAATGTATTTATAGTGGAAGAAATGGAGAAAGACCCGCAGTCGGATCGGGCTGGCTTTATCGGGCGTACCGGTACGCGTATCGGTACGGTTTGACTACCAGATTTTTGTTTCAACTTCCAATGAAGTTTTGACCCATTTAGAGGTAGAATTGGAAAATTTTCATGAGACATACTTTTGTAGCCCTAGATGTCTACTATCTACTGTAAAAATTTCAGATCAATTGGACTTAATGATAAAAAGTTATGGCCAAAACACTAAGTAGTGTTCAATACCCATTTTTACCCAAATTCTCGCCAAAATGTATTTTAACTCCGAGACACTTCCTAACTTCCAATACATCCATATTACCACTCCCAATGTTTTTTGACCTTCCGGATTCAATGGAATCATTATTTTGACCTACAAACTTTTAGAAACTTGTCTAATCACCCTTTCCAAGTTTAAACATCTTCGACACGTAACTTCCCAATCAAATTGTCTCCATAGCATTTATTCCTACGGTTTATTCTTATGTCACTACATATATCTACATCTTTACAAATATTATTTACTATATATATATCTCTATAAATATATAAAAGAAAATTCGGGGTGTTACAATCCACCCCCCTTAAAGAAAGTTTCGTCCTCGAAACTTACCTCAAGTAGCGAACAAATATGGATACTTCTCCCGCATTTCTTGCTCCGGTTCCCATGTAGCTTCTTTCACCCCATGATGTCGCCACAAAACCTTCACGAGTCGGATGACCTTGTTGCGGAGCACCTTTTCCTTGGCATCAAGAATCTCCACCGGTTGTTCTTCATCTGTTGCTCCATCCTGAATTTCAATATCCTCCAAATCCACGACTGGAGTTGCATCCGATTGACACTTTCTCAACATCGACACGTGGAACACGTCATGTACCCCATACAACTGAGCTGGTAATCGCAACTGATACGCCGCTTTGCCCACAACTTTGATCACTTCAAATGGCCCGATATATCTTGGCGCTAACTTCCCTTTCTTGCCGAATCGAAAACGCCCTTCTTGGGTGACACCTTGAGAAATACGTAGTCTCCCACCTTGAACTCTAAAGGTCTTCGTCTATGGTCTGCATAGCTCTTCTGTCTACTTTGCGCCGTGCGTAGTCTCTCCCGGATTAGTTGGATCTTCTCCGTAGTCTCTCGAACAATGTCCGGCCCGAACAAGCTACTTTCTCCGGCTTCCAACCAACAAGTAGGAGATCTACACGGTCTTCCATACAATGCTTCATAAGGCGTCATTCCGATGCTTGCTTGATAGCTGTTGTTGTATGCAAATTCCACCAACGGCAAATGGTCGCTCCAACCTCCCTTGAAATCCAACACACAAGCACGCAACATGTCTTCTAGAATCTGGTTCACCCTCTCGGATTGGCCATCCGTTTGGGGATGAAAGGCGGTGCTGAAGTGCAACTCTGTCCCCATAGCTCTTTGAAGACTTTGCCAAAATTGCGCTACGAAACGAGAATCACGATCCGACACAATGGATAATGGAACTCCATTCAACCTCACTATCTCGCGAATATAGAGCTTGCTCAGGGTCTCTAACGTGTCAGTGGTCTTCATACTCAAGAAGTGAGCGGACTTGGTGAGTCTATCAACAATGACCCATACGGCATTATGCCCTCGTGAAGTCCGTGGAAAGCCAGACACGAAGTCCATGGTGATGTGATCCCACTTCCACTCCGGGATAGGCAGAGACTGTAATAATCCTCCAGGTCGTTGATGCTCAATCTTCACTTGCTGGCACACCGCACATTTTGCTATGAACCTTGCCACATCCTTCTTCATTCCCTTCCACCAATATTGGCGCTTCATGTCCCTGTACATTTTGGTGCTACCGGGGTGGATAGCAAACTTAGAGCGATGACATTCACCAAGTATATCCTCCTTTAGGGACGAATCGTCGGGAACGCATAATTTCTCCCCATATCTTAATTCTCCGTTTCTTAAAGACCAACCCTCCATAGTTTCTCCATTTTCCAATTTAGCTCGCATCGACGCTAATTCAGGATCCACGCATTGCAATTCCACTACTCTACGTTGGAGAGTAGGTTGAGCCACAAGGTTGAACAAACATGGTCGGGATCCATCTTCTCCAACCCATAGATCGAAATCTCCAAGGGTATCCTTCAACTTCCATTTACTTGCAAGAACATTGAGTTCACCCCAAGACTTTCGGCTAAGTGCATCGGCGACTACATTGGCTTTCCCCGGATGGTAATTGAGCGTGAACTCGTAATCTTCTAAATACTCAATCCACCTTCTTTGGCGGAGATTCAAATCCTTCTGCGTGAAGATATATTTGAGGCTTTTATGGTCTGAGAACACTTGAAATTTCTCCCCGTATAAATAACATCTCCACAACTTAAGAGCAAAAACCACAGCGGCTAACTCCAAGTCGTGAGTGGGATAGTTCTGTTCGTGAGTTTTGAGTTGCCTCGATCCATAAGCAACTACCTTCCCTCCTTGCATTAGAACACATCCCAAGCCTCGTAGCGAAGCATCTGTGTACACATCATATCCCTCCCCACTACTCGGAATAGTGAGGACAGGAGCCGTCGTCAACTTCTCCTTCAAGGAGTGAAAGGCTAGCTCACACGCTTGAGTCCACACAAATTTTTCTCCCTTCTTTGTAAGGCGGGTCATCGGCATCGCAAGCTTTGAGAAACCTTCTACGAACCTCCGATAGTAACTTGCTAAACCCAAGAAGCTACGTATCTCGGTCACATTCTTCGGTGGTTCCCATTTCATCACAGCCTCAATCTTTGCGGGATCAACAACTACTCCTTTCTCGGATACAACATGGCCAAGGAACTTCACTTCCTTCATCCAAAACTCACACTTACTCATCTTCGCATATAACTTATGTTCTCTCAATGTTTGTAGCACAATAGAGAGATGACGAGCATGTTCCTTCTGAGTCTGTGAGTAAATCAATATGTCATTAATAAACACAATGACAAATTGATCGAGGTAAGGCCGGAAGACTCTGTGCACCAAATCCATGAAGGCTGCGGGGGCATTAGTCAATCCGAACGGCATCACCGTATACTCGAAGTGACCATACCGGGTACGGAAAGCAGTCTTAGGAATATCCTCCTCCTTAATCCGCAGCTGATGATACCCCGTGCGAAGATCAATCTTGGAGTAATACTTCGACCCCCTCAACTGATCAAATAAGTCATCAATTCTCGGCAACGGATACTTATTCTTCACGGTAATCCTATTCAACCTCCGATAATCCGTGCACAACCGTAGAGTCTCATCCGTTTTCTTCACAAAGAGGACCGGGGCTCCCCAGGGTGAAGTGCTGAGACGGATAAACCCAATCGCCAACAAATGATCCAATTGCTTCCTTAGCTCCTTCAACTCCAAAGGTGCCATCCGGTAGGGAGCAATAGATATGGGTTCGGTTCCCGGATAGAGATCGATCTTGAATTCAATTTCCCTATGTGGCGGTAATCCGGGTAATTCCTCGGGAAAAACATCTGAAAACTCCGATACAATGAACACCACATCCGTGTGGGGTTTATCCTGGTCATCTCCCATCAAGCTAGCTAAGAAACTAAATTGACTTCCCGCTTTTGCTTTTAAGAATCTACTACTCGTAGTAGGAAATGGATGGAAAGAATCTCGGTTATTCACAAAACTAAAAACGACTCCTCCCGGTAACTGAAATGTAATCCGCTTGCGGAAACAATCCATTATCGCCCTGAAAGCGGACAACAAGTTCATCCCGAAGATCACATCATACCCCTTTATCTCTAAGGCAATCAAATCCACGATCAATTCGTGCTCCCCAATGCGAAGCACGCAATCCTTGCAGACTCGGTTAGAATCTAATTGTTCTCCCGTGGGCAAGCTAATATTCATAACAGGCTCTAACTTCGCGAAACTCAATCCCAAATCAAGTGCGTATGTTGTGCGTACAAATGAGTGTGTTGCACCGGGGTCAAACAATATTCGGGCCCAAGAATTATAAATAAGGGCGATACCTTCCACAACAGCGTTGGCAATGTCCTCCTCCGGCTGGGTCAAAGCAAAAACTCTCCCTTGATTTGCACCGCCGGGGGCTTGAGCTTGTAACGGTTTCTGCTGTGTTGGCCTTTGTAGAGGTGGCTTGTTTGTGTGTAATGGTCCGGTTGCTTGATTGGTCCTTGGTGGAAACGATGGGCATTGACTTTTGTAGTGCCCAACCTCTCCACATGCAAAGCAGTGACGGGGGTCTATGGCTGTCCTCCCCGGTACACCTCCTGCTCCTCGAGCTACTGGCGGTCTATGTCCCCCTGCCTGGTCTGGGCGACGGTATGGTGTCGGCCTCTGTGTTCCACTGCCGCTAGCACCCGTCCTGATCGGACCTCCCCTCATAAGGCTCTGTCGCCGCTGAGTATCCTCCATGTCTCTCTCCACAAGTGCGGCTCTATCAACCAGATCCCCATACTCCCGGATCTTGAGAGCCACCAACTTCTCCCTGATAGTCGGCCTCAAGCCCTGCTCAAATCGCTTGGCCCTGCCGGCCTCAGTGGATATGAACTCGGTGGCATAGCGGGATAGCTCGTTAAACCTCCTCTCGTATTCAGCCACCGTCATGCTACCCTGCCGTAGAGCCAGAAAGTCTGTCTTCATCCGGTCCCTAACTGATTCCGGAAAATACTTGTCTTGGAAGACTTGGTCGAACTCCTCCCAAATGAGTGTATCGGTGTTCCTCCTTCTCTTTACGGATTCCCACCAATGGTCGGCCTCCCCCTCGAGCAAATAGGTAGCCAAGCCAACCCTCAAGTCTTCGGCAACCCCCATGCCGTCACAAATCTTCTTTACCCGACGGATCCATTTATCCGCATCCAAAGGATTGGAGCTCCCTTGGAAAGTAGGCGGGTGTTGCCTCAGAAATTCCCGAAGGGTTACCATCCTCCGGTTATCATCCCCATTGCCCGGTACTTGGGCTAAGGGATGAGCTCCCCCGTTGTGGTTGTGGTTGTTGTTGTTTCCATTCTGGTTTTGCACCAGAGTGGTGAGTTCCCTCAAGCATTGATATATGCCTTGCATGGCATCGGGAGGTGGTGGTGGTGGTGGATTTGCTTGACCTCCACGGCCACGCCCACGTCCGCGTCCTCGTGTCCCGTCCATCCTGCACATCAATCCATAATTTGTGTTCCCTTGATGTGCCAGATATAAACTACAGTGATATGTAGGATGTCTTGATTTAAGCACAAGGCATATACAAAATTTAACTTAACAATTTCCTCCACCCTAAACCTACCTCTCTAGTGGTAATCCATAACCTACAGCTCCCATGTAAGACCTAAAGCCTAGGCTCTGATACCATTTCTGTAACACCCCAAATACCACCCTGGACGACATTACATACTAAAAAAACCATTCATGTCATGAGAGCAACTAAATATATATCCATCAAATAAGAAACATTCTTAATTTTAACAAAATTTGGGCAGAGTCTCATTCGTACGGAAAGCTCTCCCAAAACTCACAACCTGTATATGTATAATACATTGACCACACCGAGTCTATCTAACCATCAAATCCAAAATACTTCATTCACCATATATATTATCCACAACAATCATCCCAAAAGAATAAGCCAAACTAAGGCCATTACAATCCAAAAGAATTACATGAATATCTTGCAGCGGAATTTCAAAAGAAACTAGACTTTACAATGTTTGTACATATTGGTACCTAGTCTAGTACAAAAATAAAAGGGGATCTCTAAATGTCCCACTCGGGATCCAGGTACCCCTCTAATGAGGCTTCCCCAAGGCCCGGCTCATTAGCGCCAAGCTCCTCCTCTATAGCATAATCTGAAAAATGTTAATTGTAGGGGATGAGCACGAAGCTCTGTAGCAAAATCTTCCCAAACTCAAACAAGGTTTAGGAAAGCATATAAAACGGTTGGTCTCATTTTCACAAATAGCATATCTAACATTTTGAAGGAAAAGCAGGATATTTTAAATAGATCTCAAGTTTAAGTAGCAATAGTAATTGAAATGGATAAATAAACACCATATACCATTTGTAATTCATTCTACCATGAACCGTTTTCAACAAGTTCTCGCAGAATCCCATACTTCTCGAAACTCTTGTCAAAACAAATTATGGTACAATGCACGATGACCCACACTGTGTGCCCGATACAACCCACGTTACTAAACCGTGATCATTAGCGATATAAAAAGTTTATACCCACACGGCGTACAAAGGCGTCTACCCACTCAATGTGGTAGGAAAAGTTCATACCCGCGTGGCATATAAAGACGTATACCCACTACATGATACCCGGTCCATAGTAATCCATGTTCGTATCGTACAACCACGTAAGAAATAAAATACCAATAAATATCTCACATAACCAACAATTACTCAAGTCCCCAATTCACCCTCAAAGCCTTATTTCTCAAGCATCCTTACAAGGAACCTCTCACCCTCGTTCCTCCAAACAACCAAACAAGACATACGATACCCACAATTTTCTCAATTAACAAATAACTCCACAAATCCTCAAATTTCACAATTTGTACCATAGCAAAATGGAAGAAAAAGAGCAAGAGATCACCATAAACATCATTTTGTTATACAATATCAAGCACTAAGGTTGTGATGGTGAGAACAAAGAAAATGTAAAGAGGAAAGATTCATTTTTCTTAAAACTAGGGTTTGAGAATGAAAAAGGGACCTTCAATGGTTACCCAACTACCACAATGTTTAAAACATGGCAATAAATGCAAGAGGATCAAGAATCAAGTAAATAATAGCAATTATATATGATTTTGAACCAAAAGAATACATATAATTTAGTCCTAGCCTCAATGTAAGAGAATAGGAAGAAATCCCCTACCTTAATGTTCTTGGAAAAAATTAGGGCTTTGATCTTGAATCAACCCTTCAATCTCTTGTTTTCTCTTGATCTTGTGTTTCTCTCTTTCTCTCTTCTTCTCTTATGTTTTCTAGGGTTTGGAGTGGTGTAATGAAGGCTAAGGAGGTGACAAAATGTATTTATAGTGGAAGAAATGGAGAAAGACCCGCAGTCGGATCGGGCTGGCTTTATCGGGCGTACCGGTACGGTGTAGCTACTGGAGTTCAGCGTACCGGTACGCGTACCGGTACGGTTTGACTGCCAGATTTTTGTTTCAACTTACAATGCAGTTTTGACCCATTTAGAGGTTGAATTGGAAAATTTTCATGAGACATACTTTTGTAGCCCTAGATGTCTACTATCTACTGTAAAAATTTCAGATCAATTGGACTTAAGAATAAAAAGTTATGGCCAAAACACTAAGTAGTGTTCAATACCCATTTTTACCCAAATTCTCGCTAAAGTGTATTTTAACTCCGAGACACTTCCTAACTTCCAATACATCCATATTACCACTCCCAATATTTTTCGACCTTCCGGATTCAATGGAATCATTATTTTGACCTACAAACTTTTAGAAACTTGTTTAATCACCCTTTCCAAGTTTAAACATCTTCGACACGTAACTTCCCAATCAAATTATCTCCATAGCATTTATTCCTACGGTTTATTCTTATGTCACTACATATATCTACATCTTTACAAATATTATTTACTATATATATATCTCTGTAAATATATAAAAGAAAATTCGGGGTGTTACAATTTTTCAGATTACCCGCTTGAGGAGGACTTAAGGGTCGAGGAGCCCGCTACTTGGGAGACTCCACTTGACGGGAGTGTGGATCCCGAGGTGGACGCATAGAGCGACCTCTTTTCCTTTTGTACTAGACTAGGACATCCTTTTTGAACATTGTGTAGTCTAATTTCTTTTGTTTATTCCGCTGTGCTACTTTAATTCATTTTTGAGATGTAAGAGCCCAATTTGGGTTTATTCTTTTGGGATCACTTTGTAAATATTTGTGAAGGACAAATGGAGTCTCGTTCATTGATGGAATTATGTTAGTGCTCTCATGATATGAATGTTTTAGAATGTAATGCCGTCCAGGGTGTGTTTTGGGGTGTTACAGGTAGTGTGTACCGATACGGTTTCGTACCGGTACGCAGTACTGGTACTGTCTGTCTACTGGAAAATGCGTACCGGTATGCAGTACCGGTACCCAGTACCAGTACCCTCTGCCCAGTTTTCCCTTTTTCATTTGTTTTTCATTTTCAATTCATTCCAAACCTTCCCCAAATCATCCACTACATGTGTAACAAGATTTCCATATAAAACATGATTTGTACAAGTTTCATTACAATTGATTCCATATATTTACATATCAAAATGGAATTTTCACAAAAAATTTACAGAAATAGCCATAAAAGCCACAAGTCGGCTTTCTTCAACCTTGGGGCTCGAAATGGGAGCCGTCCGCCGGTGTAAACCCCGCACCTGAAATGTTTTTCCCACAAAGGGTGAGCCACGCTGAATAGGGTATCTCCTAAAGAGGCTACTCCCCAACCTATATGCATATGAAATGTTCACATGCCACAAATCAACAATTCACAACATTCCAATTTAGAATATGCACTCTATGTTGGAATCTACCATGCCATGCCATGACATGAGATGAGAGTCACTCACGCACATCATCCTGAGTCCTTCCCCGCTCCTCAACACATGCAAGTGCCAATGTGTATTACCTGTCATCTATGTTGCACATCAAATGACAATTTATAAAACAAAATCATGTGTCTTTGTTGGGTAACGGATTTTGGAGTCGCACCATTGGTTCCGTACACCATTACACTTTTCCGGAATTTCACCACAGGGGAGTGTATGAACCAAGTAGCCGGGTCTTGCACCCGAGGGAGAATCTAGCCCTACTTGCTATACCCGACACAAGTTTTCCATCCAACCATGCGACTCAAGGGGATCTTCGATCCCACCTTCCCGAGTCGACTATCAACCACCAAAAATGGTGTTTGATCAACTATGCACACACACCCACACCCATGCCTTATACCCATGAATGTGACGACTAGATGCAAATGCAATGTAATGACAATTGCAACAATAAGACAATGTTCAATATGATATGGATGACATGAACATTTTCAACACAATTCACATATTCATGAAAAAATTATATCATAAGCATATAATTCCCATAATTCTTCAAATTGTCAATATATCAAAATTTTCGCACACAATCTCAAATCATGTTATCAACATACTAGATTCTCAAGGCATATATATATAAACACATAACATGCCCACAATTACATGTAACACAAGAATCACATTGGGCTATTCTCACAAACCCAATTCTAGAATTCACAACTAGCAATTTCTAATTATCAATCCATGCTAGGATTCATCTTTACCCATTTCAATACCCATTTCACTAAATTT
This sequence comes from Ilex aquifolium, assembly GCA_951799425.1. Classification (NCBI taxonomy): domain Eukaryota; kingdom Viridiplantae; phylum Streptophyta; class Magnoliopsida; order Aquifoliales; family Aquifoliaceae; genus Ilex; species Ilex aquifolium. Next base: position 25,790,328 of record OX637400.1, read on the forward strand.
AACAACAATAGGCAAATGATATATAATCTATCTATCTACCCATTTCACCTAAGCATTCTAGGAGTGGAATAACCTTGGTAGGAGGGAGCCCTACCTTTTGAAGCGTAAACCCACTTGGTAGACACCTTCAAGAATCCCTATCTTGCCCAAAACCCTTGATTTCTCCAAGCTCGATTTTGGAACTTCGATGAAATTCGTCTTTCTTGGTATGGTTTTGTAGCCCTTGGAGAGGAGAACAACTTTTCCTCTTGGCTCAAGTTGATTTGAGCCCCGTGGAGACGAAAATCTTAGAGAGAAGGTGGAGAAAAATCCTAGTTTTCCCTCTCTTGTTTTCACGTTGAACGGCTGAGCAAAAATGGGGAGAAAATCAGATTTTCTCCCCTATTTATACCCTTTAATTACTTGGCCCACAATGCGCCACACGGCCCTTCATTCCCGGGTCCATTTTTGCACCGAAACGATTAAATTTCGCTCCGATTTAAGTTCAAAATATTTTTATTTTAACTTGCCATCATTTATTTTCCAAAATCTAAAATTTTATTCAGAAATTCGTTTTTGGGTTTCCCGAGGCCCGATCGCCTCGTAAAACGTGAAAAATCCGACAAACTCGAAATTCAACGAAATTTGACAGGTTAACTAGATTTCGCAAGAAAAATCCAACGGTGAGGTCCGTTTCATCATCCGAGCTCTAGAAAAATTTAGGTTTGCAACCTGTACCGTAGTGGCAATTTACCATTTTGCCCCTTTTTCACAAAAGTTCAATTTTACCTGGGTTTTACAAAAATTGGGCGAATTTTACTTTTCACCTTAAAAGATTTTAAGTTTTTCCCTTAAAAACCTCAAAGATTAAATTTCTCACATTGCACCCCTAAATGTATCAAAAGTGTAATTTTTTCGTCAATTTTACTTTTGATGGAAAAAATAATGGAAGCTAACAAAAGGGTCACATTGCAACACTTTTGATACATTGAGAATGCAATATGCAAAATTTAATCTTTAAGGGTTCAAAGTGAGAAACTTAAAATTTTTCAGGATGCAAAGTGCGAAAAGCTCAATTAAATATTTGGTATATAATCCCAAAACCCTACCCTAACTAACGAATAAAAGAACTACTCACGAGACGTAGATGTTCATCTTAAAGGGTTGAAAAAATAAAACTAATGATCGAATCCCCTCTAAGGATGTGTTCTCCTCTATTAATAAGGAGATGCTTCACAAAGTATTTTTGGGATCCCTTTTACAATTAAAAATCCTACTAGGGCAAAACAGTCTTGACAAATGTCAGGAGTCATGTCCGGACGGACAAGACGCATCCAGACATAAGTAAGAAAATTAAGCTACTTTGAATTGGTCAATACACGCATCTGAACGAACTTCCTACGTCTGAACGGTAACATAACATAACGTTAATTAATTTTTCGCATGGATTCCCACATCTGAACAATTCCATATCATTGGAATTTGCATCTTCAATAGTAACGTCCGAATGGGTTTCTTACATCTGGATGGAAGTAGCCTGTATCGTCAAAGTCAATTCGTCTCCGATTCCAATGAATATCAATCATTGCGTCCTGACAGAAGAGTTGCGTCTGGACGCATCTACCTATCCAAAAATGTACAGTTCAGGTCCCACTTCCTCTAGAGTTGGTCGTTGACTTCCAATGGAACTTTTGTTCCCTTGACTTCACTATAATCTCCAATTAACTTGTCGATTTACCAAGTTCACTAATTCAGCTCAATTCACCTATTTTTAACCTGATAAATTAATCAAACACTAAAATCTAGTCAAAGCATAGTATCAAGAGATAATGCATTTAACAGCTCTAAAATAATGTAATTTTCCATACATAACAGATAGGTTCTTCAACGTCCAAAAATACTTATTTTATGCCAAAAATACTTATGTTAATGAGTAATCTCAAAACCCACTCAAAACTCAAGCCGAATTAATACCCAAAATAGTATTTTAGCCTTCTAAAGCGCAACACCATCCGATCACCTATCCTAAGGTTTCTTGCACTCTGAATTCAATGGTAATATTATTTTCATCTAAAACATTTATATTAATGACCAATCACAAAATATAAGCTTATATTTTTATCCCCCAATTTTTCTAAAAATCCACATTTAACCAGATTGAATTCAACATCAAACCAGGTTACTTAATCACTATCATAAAATTTCCTCAAGATTACATCATGACTCTTATAAAGCTTTAACCTCTACTCTAGGATATTACAGTGTAGTGCGTTCAGACAAGCTTAACCAGTGGAAACAAAAAATAATCTCTGTCCGGACGTGCTTGCTTCATTTAGCGTGTGCCAAAAGTTCAGAATTTTCAAAACTCTTTTTTTTTTACCTCTCCAACCCTAGTTTCATTTGTACAACTATATAATGCCCACAAACCCTTAAGGATTGGGGAACAAACACTATAAACTAGATCTAGAGCCTCTAACTTTTCTTTTTTTACCCTTCTTTCATTGTTTTCATGGCTATGGATTGATAAACTTTTAGCTAAAGCTAGGGGTGATACTTTTAATGAAGTTTGGTATTTATTCTTAATCCTTGATTGTTCTTTAATTCATAATTCTTTCTTTTTGTTTTGTGATTGTTTCTTATGTTTTAGAAAAGTTTTTGTTCTATATTATTCTTTGATTCGTTGTTGTCATTGATACATCAAATGCTTAGACTTCCCTACAAATCAAATAACTATTTTTGTATGGTTGGATCAATCAATTAGAATATTTATGATAAATACTTGATTTATTTCTCATGTTTAGAAAATTTTTTGGTTCTTGAAAACTTTGATTGATAGTTGATTCTAAGTACACAGAATGCTTGGAATTCACATTCAAATAACGATTCTTACATGGGTTAATACATCAATAATACTTTTGAATTTTTTTTCTATATAATCATCGTTATATCTTCTGATTGTGATCACTCCTTAGTTAATTCCCAATTGAGTTATCAAATTGGATCAAGGAGATAACTGTATTTTCGTTAAAAGTCAATTCCTGATACTTTAGTGTTTCTTAATAATATTTTAATCCCAAATTTTTTTCTTTCTAGGTGGAGCCAAAGCACAAAGTGGAGCTAAAATATCAAAATAATTATTTTGGCAATCGAATGCACACATGTGCTACGTTAATGTTCCTACATGAAGGTATATTTTATAGGGAAAATAGACCCTAGGCCCACATTCGTTGACTTTTTGAGCTCTAGGTCAAACTTGAATAATTTTAAGGCCTAAAGTCTATAAAATATGCGATTAAAAAAATGCCCTTAAGGAAAGTGGTTACTATAGAAGAGGTCTGAGAAAACGACGATAGGTTCCTTCAAAATCTCTTCGTGTCCAATCGATTTAGAAATTACTACTCATTCCAAATTTTTACAACACACTCTACAACGAAATCCACAATAAAAATGGTTTTACATAGATAAACCATACGAAAATTGTGCCCACTTCAACAAATGTTGAACCAGCGTTTGTGAATTTTGAAAAACAAGTTCGTTGAACAACTCTTGCATCGCATTCGAATGAAGTTGGTCTATTCTTTGTCATAGTGAATCTTTATCAAGATTTGTGCATAAAAGCTGTCAAGTAAGTGGCTTTACAGTTATTCGATTTATTTTGTTCGTTAGGGTTTCAAGTAACTGGTAGTAAAATCAATTTTCTTGGTTCTTATGTATTGAAATACCACAAAATAACCTCTAACAATTATTCACTGTCATAATAAAAAAAGTAACAAAAATATTGACAATTTCAAAAAAAAAATGTTCAAATATTGATATTTTTCACCACAATGAAGCCATAAATTATCGTAAAAATGCATGCCTAAAATTGTTCACAGTAAAATAACACATATAATGTGCATTTAATGATTGCATTTTGTTTATTGATTAAATTTCATAGGATTGCATATGAAAAAACAAAATTCATAAGTTCATTGTTTCGTTGTTGCATTAGTTATCCAAACAAAATTTATTAGTTCACTGATTCTTTGTTGGATTATAATTTAAAAGTAGTTTATTAGATGACTATTCAATTTTCTTCATTCTAATACTCAAAAACAACACAAAATAACCTCTAACAATTGTTCACTATCATAATCAACAAAAAAAAAAAAAAACAATATTAACGAATTCACAGCAAAATGTTCAAATATTGTTATTTTTCACTACAATGAAGACATGCCTAAGCTTGTTCACTATCATTTATAAGATTTAATGTTGTTTTTTATATATTTATGATTAAATGTTGCAGGATTAGTTCACCGTTTCGTTATTCTATTACTAATTCAAAATTAAATGCATTATTTCACTGTCTTAACTATTGTTTACTATAGCTTATTGCAAATGGTAATTCACCAGATTACCTTAAATGATTATTTTTTGTCTAACTTTCAGTTCACTTTCTGATTAAGCCTTATTCAAAAATAAAAACAGGCTCATATTATGAGTGACATTATTGGTTCACTGTGTTATTCCAATTTTAAATGCTAAATAATGATAACACTTGTAGGAATGGGAAGGATATAGGTTTTCAGGACTATCTTCTATGAGTTAAGTCATCATAAAGCAATGAAAGAAAAAAAGAAGGCTATAACATCTAAGTCAACATCTGAGTCAATACTAGAAATGGAAAGGCCTAAAACAAAGGAAAAAATAAGAAGAACACGTACAATGAACATTAGAGGGGGAAGAAAATACTTGCCTTGGTACAGATCAAAGCACTGATAAAGGTCCTTCAAAATATGACAATAACTGCAAGACACACTGAAGCTTTGAAGAAAAAATCATTTTGGCTGCTATTCCAAGCAACAATAGATAAGAAATTTCAATAGTCTATAACTTAGAATAATGAGGACAATGTCATCATCATGGTATAAACATATGACTAGAAAATGTCATTATTCAGAATTGGGACGAAACAACTCAAAGTTAATGGCGACAATGTTTCACTGTTTTTTAGAATAAAAGATGGTGATATAAAGATTGATGCATCCAAAACAAACAAGAAATATTATGAATTTTTAAGGTTCCCAGGGCAAGAAAATTTTAAAACTTCAGAAATAAGAGAAACTTTGGAAGAAGTATCGAAAGCGATAACAAAAAATGGCATTGAAGACTTTGTAAGGATTCTCTGTTTGTAATGCATTTGTGACATTATTTTTCTTGGTTAGGGATATGTGCAATACGTAGATGATTTGGATGAAATGAAAAAATATTCTGACTCCAATGAAATTATTGAAATAATGATGCCCTCAGTGCACTTGTAATATTAAAATCTAGTGGGAGTCCCCAAATGTGTTGTGGCGCTGCTGGTGTGACGCCCCAAAATCCGGGGGTCTTTTATTGACCGTTGACAACCCGTCAACCCGCGGAAATACCCGTGGATGTCGCTTAACCCGATACCGCGGCACCACATTCCCTTTACCGGGATAAAAAAAAAAATACAAGTCCAATTTCTTTCGGTTGGTTGACCTATCCGAGATCCAATATACCACCATTGGTATCCCCTTATTATCCATTTGTAACATTAGAAGGGAGGAAAACATAGCCCAAAGACTTGGCAAAAGAATAATAAAATAAAAAAAAATTCTGAATTTTGGAGAGCGTACCGGTACGCTACGCCTACTGGGCCTTACCGTACCGGTACGCTACGCCTTCTGGACCTGACCGTACCGGTACGCGTTCCGGTACGCCTGGCCCAGAATTGCCCTTTTTACCTATTTTTCATTTCCAAGCCATTCCAAACCTCCCAAAACTCATCCAACACATGTTTAATGAGATTTTCCATGTAATACATAACTTATACAAGTTCCATTACAATTAATTCCATAATTTACACATCAAAATGGAATTTATACAAAAGTTTTATAAAAACTCGAACTAAGGCCACACGTCGGCCCCCTTCATGCTTGATGCTCTCCAAGTCGCCGGTGCAAACCCCACACCTGAAATGTTTCTCGTATAGGGTGAGCCAACGCCCAGTAGAGTAAATCCTACAAGGGCTACTCTCCCCCTAGATGCTCATGCTCATGCAACATTCATTTGCAAACAACCATTTCTCATAAGAACATGCATTCTAAGTTGGAATGCAATACTACCATGCCATGAAATGAGATGACACCCACTCATGCAATTCAACCCGAGTCCTCTCCGACTCCTACTACACGATGCAATGTCAAAGTGTTTCATTCCATCATTTATGTTTACATCAAATGACATTTTCAAAACTAGGGTCATTCTTGGGATCGGAAACTTCATGGACTCCTACCAATGGTCTTCCACACCAGTACACTTTATGGACTCTTATACCAACGGAGTGCACCCTCCAAATCACCGGGTCTTTCACCCGAGAGGTCGTCATGCCTCTTCTTGCTCATCCCGACCCAATTTATCATGCAATCAAGCGGCTTAGCTAGGTCTTCGACCCAACTTTTCCCAAGCCATACCGTCAATCACCAAGTGTGGTGTTGACATCAACCATGCACACACCCATGTAATGAGATGCTTCCATGCACATGCAATGCTATGTCCCATCGCATACCACATGATGTTCCACATGTCAAGAACAATTCATGCACAATTTCAACATGTCCATGGTAAATTTATATCCTAAGCATATAAATACCATATTCATTTCAATGTTAATATATCAACACATGCATCTATCAACAAACACATCCAATCATATCAATAGCATATGATTCCACAAGTTACACTTAAGCATGTTATTTCAATTCACTCAAAACAACAATTTCCTTTCAAGCAAGGCATTTTATCAAACACCTTCTAAGCACAATTTATAAATCACATAGCATGCCCTAATTTCACCAAGTTACATAATAAATCACATGTAACTTCATATACCAAATTCAAGCTAGAAAATAGATTAAACCATTTCTATGCTCACTTTTCCATTTCTATAACCATAAACCTATATGTGAAGGTCTATCATATGCATAAGATAACAAAACTTTAGACTACCAACATCTAAGGAAAGATTACACCAAGGTAGGAAAAATCCTACCTCTTGAAGCGTAATCACCCGAAAGAAGCTTCAAGAAGTCTTCCCAAGCCCAAGACTAGATTTCCCCCCAAATCTCCTTCTTTGGATCTTCGGTGAAATCCCTCGTTCTTGGGGTGGTTGCGTAGCCCTCGTCGAGAGGATCGACTTTAGCTCTTGGCTCGACGGAATCCGAGCGACGGAACTCCGGGAATCGACGGAGAAAGCTTGAAGAAAATTCTATTTTCTCTATTTTCTCTCCTCTCTCTCTTGGCCGGCCAAACAAGAACACAAGGGAAAGAAAAATCTGATTTTCTAGATATTTACCCCTATTTATAGTTTTAAATACTCGGCCCACGTCGCGCCACGTGTCTCTCGCTTAATCGGGTCCGATTTAGTCCCGAAACGATTTATTTGATCCCGGTTTAAGTTCAAAATAATTTTATTTGATCTTTAATTCAATTTTACGGAAATTTTGTAAAATTTATTCATGGGGACGTTCGTGAGGTTATTCGCCACGCAGTCGCCTCTAATGACGTGCAAAATCCGATTATCTCGGAATTCGACGAAATTTGACAAGGTGACTCGTTTCCGCGATATGAATCCAACGGCGAACTCCGTTTACTCATCCGAGGTTTAGAACATGAGTATTTTAAATACGCATTATAGTGGCAAATTACTATTTTGCCCTTTTTGGAAAAAGTTCAAATTTCCCGGGTTTTACATTCTTCCCCCCTTAAAAGAATTTCATCCCCGAAATTCACACACACATACATGCAGTCTCATGCACATGCTACAGTCATGTAATAGTAAATGACTATAAAAACGTACCTCTATCCTCAAACAGGAAAGGATAATTGGCACGTACGGTGTCCTCGCGCTCCCATGTCGCCTCTTCCACTCCCCGGTGCTGCCACTGCACCTTCACTAACCTCACGGTCTTGCCTCGCAAAACCTGATCCCGGCTATCCATGATACGCACCGGTCCCTCCTCGAAGGTCTCATCCGCATCAACAACAAGCTCGCCCCAATCCACCACATGAGTCGGATCTGGGGTGTATTTACGGAGCATAGAGACATGGAATATCGCGTGAACACCCGATAAATTTGGCGGTAACGCCAACCGATAAGCAACTATACCCACCCTCTCGAGTACCTCGAAAGGCCCGATGTATCTCGGCGACAGTTTCCCCCGCTTACCAAACCGGACCACTCCTCTTTTAGGCATAACCTTCAAGAAGACATGATCTCCCACCTCAAACTCTAGAGGTCGCCGTCGTCTATCGGCGTAGCTCTTCTGCCGGATCTGAGCCGTGAGAAGACGCTTCCGTATCAAACCCACCTTCTCCGAGGTGTCTTTTACCAAATCTGGACCCGTAGAAGACCTCTTTCCTTCCTCCGTCCAACAAACCGGAGATCGACATGACCTCCCATATAGTGCCTCGTAGGGTGCCATCTGTATGCTCGCCTGATAACTATTGTTATAGGCGAACTCTACCAAGGGTAAATGATCTTCCCAGCTACCCTTGAGATCTAGGATACATGCCCGTAGCATGTCCTCTAATGTCTGAATGGTCCTTTCAGACTGACCGTCTGTCTGGGGATGAAACGCAGTGCTCATCATCAGCTGTGTCCCCATGGCGCGTTGGAAACTCTCCCAAAAATGAGCCGTAAATCTGGGATCCCGATCCGATACGATAGATACGGGTACCCCATGCAACCGGACAATCTCCCGTATATACAACCTGCAGAATTCCTCCAGTGTGAAGGTCATCCGCACAGCCAAAAAGTGCGCCGACTTCGTAAGCCGGTCCACTACCACCCAGACCGCGTCATGTCCCCGCGATGTCCGTGGCAAGTGAGTCACAAAATCCATCGTGATATGTTCCCACTTCCACTCAGCTACCTCTAATGGCTGGAGTAACCCTGCCGGTCTCTGGTGTTCAGCCTTCACTTGCTGACATGTGAGACATCTACTAACAAAATCACTAACCTGTCGCTTCATCCCATTCCAATAATACTGGCGACGAAGATCATGATACATCTTCGTGCCCCCTGGATGAACCGCAAAACGAGAGCAATGAAACTCCCTAAGGATCTCCTCTCTCAGATCCGCCAACTGAGGAACCACAACCCTTCCTCGATACCGAAGACTACCATCCGAGTGAATGGTCCAGCCCTCGTCACCTGTACCAGCCTGTACACGATCCCGGATGGACAATAGCTCCGTGGCCTGACTCTGGGACTCAACAACCCTGCTTAGTAGGGAAGGTGTTGCTACCAAACTTCCCAAAGTACCCTGATCCTGACCCATATAACATAGCCCGAACTGTCCCACAGTCTCGAGCATCTGCCATTCTCGGGAAGCCACACTAGCCAAGACTCCCCGTGACTTCCGACTGAGTGCGTCAGCTACCACATTTGCCTTACCGGGATAGTAATGCAAGGTGAAGTCATAGTTGATTGATTGGTAATTACGTCGTTCCTAACCTCGTAACATCACCCTCACCCTCAATGTGTGTATGTGGCTTATAGTGATGGGGGAGTGTCACTCTCCCTCCGGATGATGCAAGAAGATAGGAAACAACAACAAAATGGATGTGAATGGAAATGTGCGTGTGTGAACAAAAGCGCTCCCCAATCGCAAGGAGTCTTTAGTTGTCGGTGTTTTACTTGGAAGAGTATTCCAAGGTCGTCTCCTCAGGGAAGGAAAGGGAGTTTTGTGAAAGTGATTTTGCAAAAGTGAAAAGAAAATGTAAAATCTTTTGTTTGAGTTTTGTGTTTGGTTTGTAAATGAAAATGCAAATAAAGCAAGTGTTGGCTAATCCAAAGGGTTCATTCCAATGGGAATACCAAATCAACTCAAAGTCTTCCTCCGATTGAGCATGAATGAACGATTGATTCGGGGGAAGCTAGGGACGAGATTGGTGAGTATCTAAGCATAAACCGTGACTAGGCCTACGGAATATCAAAGGCTCACCAACTCATCCACTCTCAACCCCGTCAAACCGAACCATTTGACTCTAAAGGGAGGAATGAAGAAGAGTTGAAAATGGTATTCCCAAGAGGAATTTTTCCTTGGATTAACCAACTTAAATCCTAGCTACTCGTATTAAAAATGCATAAAGAAAAGACAAGCATAATGTAAATGAAAGACATTGTATAGAAATGAAGCTTTAAAGCATGAAACTAAACTTGAAGCAAGAAATCTAAAGCTATGAACAAAAACATTCAATACCCATTTTAAGCTAAAAATGAAGAACTTGAAAGCATAAATGGTGAAATGAAGAATATGTAATTAACTTGCAATATACTTGAAATAAAGGAAATTACAATGTAAGAAATGAAGATTACAAGAGGAATGTAGCTTACAGCAATGACATGGATGAAGAAAATGCAAAAACGAAATTACTATTCATCATCTTCAACCTTGGAGCTTTCTACATCTACTCCTAAGCTTAGGTAGCCAACCCCCCATACAATGTGTGTGTAATAATAAATGTATGGAGTGTGGGAGACTTCCCATTTCGTGCATGGTGGTCCCCCCAAGGTGTGTGCAAAGCCTCCCCTCAAGAGGGGGCTGAGTTGATGGGTCTTGACAGGCTAGCCTGCAACCCCATATGGCAGCCCACTTCTCTCACCTCTTCATTCAATGCCAAGCCTCCAAAGTCTTCCATTTATGTAAGGGAGGCATGGTTGTAGGGATAAAATGTCAGGCTAGGCGTGGGAGAAGTGTAGGTGGGACCCCCAAGCAAGTGGAGCAAGAACGAAGTCGTTCTGGGCACTTCTGGGCAATCAACTACCGGTAGCTCGGCGGTAGCAGCAACCCCAGAAGCAATCGGCTACCGGTAGTAATGCGGTATCTTGCTTCGCTGGACCAGTTTTGGTAGAATCGGCATAACTTTTGATCCAACCGTTGGATTGAGCTGAAATTTGGACACAATATAGAAGACATCCAGATCTATAACTTTCCTGTTTTGAACTTTTCCTGATTCTGAGTAGATCATGGCCAAAATGGAGGAAAACCAAGGCAGTGCTTCCAAATGATGTGGCTGCTGATGCCCTTGTTCCCAAGCACCAATGCCTTATTGATTTCTTCACTTTTAAGCCTCCAATTCTTCATGTATTGTGTCTATGCCTTCACCACACATCCATCATAGTTGCAAGGTTATAAAATACATGATTTAAGGTATAAAAACATGCAACATCAAAATATCAACATTATTGACAATTTTGGCTAACACTAAGTATTTAAATGTAAAAGTTGAGTTATAATGCATGTAATGAGCCCTTCAAATATGCAATATTATGCGCTCATCAATAGTCCTCCAGAAACTCCATCCACCTGCGTTGCCTCATATTGAGGTCCCGCTGTGTAAAGATGTACTTCAGACTTTTATGGTCTGAAACACCTCGAACTGCTCACCGTATAAGTAGTGGCGCCAAGCCTTCAAGGCAAAGACAATGGCTGCCAACTCCATGTCATGTGTAGGGTAACTCTGCTCGTGGTTCTTTAACTGCCGAGAACCATAAGCTACCACTCTCCCGGACTGCATCAAGACGCATCCAAGTCCGTCCTTAGACGCATCACAATACACTGTGTACCTCTGTCCTCTTTCTGGGACTATCAGTATAGGAGCTGAAGTAAGCCTCCTCTTCAACTCCTGGAATGCCTTCTCGCAAGAATCATTCCACTCAAACTTAACCTCTTTCCGGGTCAACCTAGTCATAGGTGAAGCTAGTCGGGAGAAGTCCTCAATGAACCTCCTGTAATACCCCGCCAATCCCAAGAAACTACGTATCTCGAAGACTGACTTCGGCCTCTCCCAATTCATGACTGACTCAACCTTCTCTGGGACTACGGATACACCCGAAGCCGACACCACATGTCCCAAAAATTTCACCTCAGTAAGCCAAAATTCACACTTGCTGAACTTGGCATACAATTGGTGGTCTCTCAAGATCTGAAGAACGAACCTCAAGTGACCCTCATGCTCCTCCTCAGACTTGGAGTAGATCAAGATGTCGTCAACAAAGACTACAACAAATTGATCAAGGTAGGGTTGAAACACCCTATGCATGAGATCCATGAATGCCGCTGGAGCGTTCGTCAATCCGAATGGCATCACTGTGAACTCGAAATGCCCATATCGCGTCCGAAACGCCGTCTTAGGGATATTTGTCTCCCTAACTCTCAACTGATGGTAACCGGTGCGGAGATCTATCTTGGAGTAGACCCGCGCCCCTCTCAGCTGATCAAACAAGTCATCAATTCTCGGTAAAGGGTACCTATTCTTGATAGTAACCCTATTCAACTGCCGGTAGTCTATGCATAGTCAAAGGGTTTTGTCCTTCTTCTTTGCAAATAGCACCGGAGCGCCCCAAGGTGAGGTACTCGGTCTAATGAAACCCCGGTCCAACAATTCCTGCAATTGGACCTTGAGTTCTTGCAACTCAGCAGACGCCATCCTATGTGGAGTCATAGAAATGGGCGATGTACCAGGATGCAACTCTATAGTGAAATCTACATCCCTATGTGGAGGTAATCCCGGAAGTTCATTCGGAAAAACATCCTCATAATCACACACAACCCGAGGTAGACCAAACTCCTGTCTCGCCTCGTCCTCTAGGGTAAGGCTTGCTAGCCAACCCATCAACTGTCCGTGCCATCTAGAATCGTACACGGCTTGAGGAAAAGCATCGTGCTTATCCCCCTGAAACATGAAACAAACCCCATCCGGCGTGTAAGCAGTAACCCGCTTCCGGTCACAATCAATGATGACTCGGTGTGCCGCCAACCAATCCATTCCCAGGATTACATCGAACTCCGACATGTCCATGACCCGAAGGTCCACAGTGAGTAGAATCCCTGAGATCTCTAGCTCACAACCCCGACATATCTGATCAATTCTCACCCTAGCTCCCAGGGGAGAACTCACATGCAATGGTTCTTCTAAGGTCTCAACCCCTAAACCCAAGTCTTTCACACAAGATGCAGAAATAAAAGAATGAGATGCACCAGAATCAAACAGTACTCTTGCCCATAACCGAGAGAGTAGAAATGTACCCTGTATCACCGACTGATCTGCCGGCTCAGTCTGTGGCATAATGGCGTAGACACGCCCCTGGGTCCCTGAAGTCCCGGCCTGTAAGCCATGGCCTCGCCCCCTACCCATGCCTTGGCCCATCTGGCCAGCTTGCGGTGTTCCCATACGTGAAGTGGTAGGGCCTTGTGCAGCACCCTGTGACTGGTATTGGCTCCTTTGACCCATGGTGGGGTAAGGAGGAACAAACCGTGTTTGCGGCTGTCCCACAGAAGACTGGGATTGGGATGTCCCATAGCTCTGGGATCCCTGCAGTTGAGGACACTCCTTCTTTATGTGACCCGGCTGGTGACAAAAATAACAAGTCTTCTGACCCGTCTGGAAGGCGGTCTTGAAGTTTCCCCCGTCTTGGGAGAATCGACCCTGGCCTTGGCCTTGATAGCCGCGGCTCTGCCCTTGAGATCCTTGCGGAACTGAAGTCCTTTGCTTCTTTCCCGCACCAGAAGAAGAGGATTGATCTTCCTTCTTTTTGTCCTTAACACCCGCTTCCCGGATGTTACGCGCGTCCTCCACCTCCCTCTCGATAGCCATTGCAGTCTTGACCATCGAATCAAGGTCTTGCAGGAGAAGTCCCACAATTTTGCCTCGAATGGACAACTTCAGTCCATCCTCGAACTTACGTACCTTGGCCACATCTGAGGCCACATAATCATCAGCAAAACGGGCCAACTCCGTGAATTTGGCCACGTATTCTAGCACATTCATATTTCCCTGCTTCAAGTCTAGGAACTCCTTGGCCTTAGCATGTCGGGCAGTTGCTGGGAAATACTTTCCCATATAGAGCTCTCGGAACTCTGCCCAAGTCATGGCCTCCAAATTTCTGGAGTCCCTCACCCAATCCCACCATAGCTGGGACTCTCCCTCCAGCTGAAAAGTTGCCAGAGTTATCTTGGTGGCATCGGAAGTATCTCCATAGCCCTCAAGATCTTCTCTACTTGCCGAATCCAACGATCGGCTACCATTGGATCCGCACCTCCCAGAAAAATCGGAGGATGATGGGCTTTGAACTTCTAGAGGTTACTCGAGCCTCCGTGTCCCATATTTGCACCAGTCTGTGCAATGGTAGCGGCTGTAGCACTAGCCTGTGCAATAGTCGCCGCCGCCTCACCAATAGCCTCTGCAAAGGCTTGGTGATCAAATGCCGGAGGTGGTTGGTTATTCCACCTACCGCCTCGGCGTCCTCGCCCTCTATATGCCATCTACATAAGTCAAATAGCAATATAGTTTTACAAGGCATCCCAAAGTAGGAATCAACATTCAAACATAAAGAGTTTCCTAATAGTCTCACTAGGGGGAAACATACGCCTCTCCTTAGTAGACATTTATACCATGAACCCTCCCGTTCATTTGTTTTCCCACTCCCAAGGTTATGTTTCCTAACCCTAGTGTGTTCATTTCCATATACATTTTACAATGCATATTATCCACATAGCACATAACACATAACATGTAGCATTTAAACACATAAGATGAAATGCACAATGCATGCAATGGTCTAGACCCAATGTCCATCAAGCCCTAAGTAATTCGTATACCTAGGCTCTGATACCAAGCTGTGACGCCCCAAAATCCGGGGGTCTTTTATTGACCGTTGACAACCCGTCAACCCGCGGAAATACCCGTGGATGTCGCTTAACCCGATACCGCGGCACCACATTCCCTTTACCGGGATAAAAAAAAAAATACAAGTCCAATTTCTTTCGGTTGGTTGACCTATCCGAGATCCAATATACCACCATTGGTATCCCCTTATTATCCATTTGTAACATTAGAAGGGAGGAAAACATAGCCCAAAGACTTGGCAAAAGAATAATAAAATAAAAAAAATTCTGAATTTTGGAGAGCGTACCGGTACGCGTACCGGTACGCTACGCCTACTGGGCCTTACCGTACCGGTACGCTACGCCTTCTGGACCTGACCGTCCCGGTACGCGTACCGGTACGCCTGGCCCAGAATTGCCCTTTTTACCTATTTTTCATTTCCAAGCCATTCCAAACCTCCCAAAACTCATCCAACACATGTTTAATGAGATTTTCCATGTAATACATAACTTATACAAGTTCCATTACAATTAATTCCATAATTTACACATCAAAATGGAATTTATACAAAAGTTTTACAAAAACTCGAACTAAGGCCACAAGCCGGCCCCCTTCATGCTTGATGTTCTCCAAGTGAGCCATCCGCCGGTGCAAACCCCACACCTGAAATGTTTCCCGTATAGGGTGAGCCAACGCCTAGTAGAGTAAATCCTACAAGGGCTACTCTCCCCCTAGATGCTCATGCTCATGCAACATTCATTTGCAAACAACCATTTCTCATAAGAACATGCATTCTAAGTTGGAATGCAATACTACCATGCCATGAAATGAGATGACACCCACTCATGCAATTCAACCCGAATCCTCTCCGACTCCTACTACACGATGCAATGTCAAAGTGTTTCATTCCATCATTTATGTTTACATCAAATGACATTTTCAAAACTAGGGTCATTCTTGGGATCAGAAACTTCATGGACTCCTACCAATGGTCTTCCACACCAGTACACTTTATGGACTCTTATACCAACGGAGTGCACCCTTCAAATCACCGGGTCTTTCACCCGAGAGGTCGTCATGCCTCTTCTTGCTCATCCCGACCCAATTTATCATGCAATCAAGCGGCTTAGCTAGGTCTTCGACCCAACTTTTCCCAAGCCATACCGTCAATCACCAAGTGTGGTGTTGACATCAACCATGCACACACCCATGTAATGAGATGCTTCCATGCACATGCAATGCTATGTCCCATCGCATACCACATGATGTTCCACATGTCAAGAACAACTCATGCACAATTTCAACATGTCCATGGTAAATTTATATCCTAAGCATATAAATATCATATTCATTTCAATGTTAATATATCAACACATGCATCTATCAACAAACACATCCAATCATATCAATATCATATGATTCCACAAGTTACACTTAAGCATGTTATTTCAATTCACTCAAAACAACAATTTCCTTTCAAGCAAGACATTTTATCAAACACCTTCTAGGCACAATTTATAAATCACATAGCATGCCTTAATTTCACTAAGTTACATAATAAATCACATGTAACTTCATACACCAAATTCAAGCTAGAAAATAGATTAAACCATTTCTATGCTCACTTTTCCATTTCTATAACCATAAACCTATATATGAAGGTCTATCATATGCATAACATAACAAAACTTTAGACTACCAACATCTAAGGAAAGATTACACCAAGGTAAGAAAAATCCTACCTCTTGAAGCATAATCACCCGAAAGAAGCTTCAAGAAGTCTTCCCAAGCCCAAGACTAGATTTCCCCCCAAATCTCCTTCTTTGGATCTTCGGTGAAATCCCTCGTTCTTGGGGTGGTTGCGTAGCCCTCGTCGAGAGGATCGACTTTAGCTCTTGGCTCGACGGAATCCGAGCGACGGAACTCCGGGAATCGACGGAGAAAGCTTGAAGAAAATTCTATTTTCTCTCCTCTCTCTCTTGGCCGGTCAAAAAAGAACACAAGGGAAAGAAAAATCTGATTTTCTAGATATTTACCCCTATTTATAGTTTTAAATACTCGGCCCATGTCGCGCCACGTGTCCCTCACTTAATCGGGTCCGATTTAGTCCCGAAACGATTTATTTGATCCCGGTTTAAGTTCAAAATAATTTTATTTGATCTTTAATTCAATTTTACGGAAATTTTGTAAAATTTATTCATGGGGACGTTCGAACGACGTGCAAAATCCGACTATCTCGGAATTCGACGAAATTTGACAAGGTGACTCGTTTCCGCGATACGAATCCAACGGCGAACTTCGTTTACTCATCCGAGGTCTAGAACATGAGTATTTTAAATACGCATTATAGTGGCAAATTACTATTTTGCCCTTTTTGGAAAAAGTTCAAATTTCCCGGGTTTTACAGCTGGTAAGTGTTCACTGTGAAGTATAATTTACAATTATGACCAAAAAATGTAAATAGGAAACTTTTACTGTTCTCAAACTTTATAAATAGATCTTGTTTGTGCAGTCTTGCTTGTGTGAACACATAACAATAATACAATTAGACCATCCCAGTGCATTTCCAAAGTTCATGAAATGGAACCTTGCAAAGTTGAATTCTGCATTAAGTGAAAAAGTGCTATAGAAGCTAACTTCAAGAGAGGTAAAAAAAATGAATATTTTATATTAGAAAGCAAAGTCCAATATTCCAATTAATAATATTTTTTTACATTTTTAATTGTACAAACTATCATACAATTGAAAGTTTTGAAGTTAGAAAGAACAAGAAAAGAAACTGAGTTTTACACTCATCTGGAAGAAAAAAGACAACAAATGATAAACGACAACAAGTTCAAGAGGAAGAAAAAAAATAGAAGGATAGACAAAGTAAGAAGACCATACATGTCAATCAACAAAACAAAGGGAAAGAAGTAGAAAAGAACATAAAGGCAAAAAATTAATTGTTGTCGAAAGTAGTGATGAAGAAGAAAAAGAGACAGATGCAGAAGACAATGCACATCAATCAACAAAAAAGGGGGGGAAGTAGAGGCAAAAAAACCAATTATTGTCGAAAGCTATGATTAAGAAGAAAATGAAAAACTGGAGGATAAAACTAAACAAGAAAATGAAGAATTTGAAGAAAGTGAGATACTACAAATTCCAGACAATGAAGACAAAACACATCAAGAAGAGAGAAGCATTGATAATGAGAATACACATGACAGTGAACTAGACAAAATATACCTCATTGAAGCAATATCAATGAGCAATGAATATGTCCATGAAAAATTTGACCATAGATATAATAGTAAACAAGTTCTGGATGAAAATGAATACGGATATGACAAGAAATAAAACATGGACAAAGCAGAAGATTCTGATCATTCTATCTGATCAATCTTAAATTGGATTGAAATATCAATCGAAAATGAAGCACACCAATCAATTCCAACATAAAAAGCTAAATTTGAAGGCATTGAACTAAAAGAGTCCCAACCAGAAAAAAAAGAGCCTCAAACATCATATCAAATGGATGAAAAGGTGTAGCTGATATTGGAAAGAGATGCAACATTAAAGCTAAATGAAAATCTGAAGGAGGAATCCAATAAAGCAAAGGGACTATTGATATTGATGAACAAGAAGATTGAAGCATTGAAATGTGAGATTTTGAAGAAGGTAGAAAACAGTGACACCATGAAACCTAAACAAAAAAAATCAAAAAGTTCACAACAAAATGCTGAAGTAATATAATTGAAATTGAAAAAGGAGGATGCATTGAAGATGAATGAACAACTGAAGGCAGAACCTGAAAAATCATTGGAGGAATTGATCTTGATCAGAAAGGAAAACGAAACATTGAAAAATGAGATTATGAAGATAAAACAAGACAAATAATAGCAAAAAGTGGATGAGCAACAAAACAATAAACAAGTAGAAAGAATGCATGATTTGGAAAACAAGTTGGTAAGTCTAGAAATCTCACTTGTTGACAAAAATAAGCACATCAATTTTTTGGAAGAGATGATAAAAATATTGAATGATGAGAAAAAATCCCATGAAGTAATTTTGGAGGAAATGTCCAACACTGTTAAAAACTATTAGACGAGAACAAATCTCTCCAAGATCAAGTGGATGACATAGTTGCATGATCAATGGCACAATAGTTATCCGAGGAGAAAAAAAAAAAAGGATAGTGGTGGTGTAGTGGAACAAGTGCAGACATCTATGGTGAGGGACAAAAAGAAGAAACAAAGAAAGAGAAAAAGAGATTCAGATTTTCAAAACTTAACAAGGAAGCATTCCAGGCTAAAGATTGTAAAAGATCATCCATTGCACCCACAAAAAAGATAAGGAAATGATGCGAACCCTTAAACGAATTCAAGAACCCACGGGCAAATTGATTGAAGACTCCCAAAGAAAGATCACAAATCAGATTATAAGAACCAAGAACCCTAGACCCAATGTTTGCAAGAAACAAGAACCCAAGGTTAAAAGTTCAAGAGAAAGACGCCACAATCAAGATTGAGCGATAAGTCGATGAACGCCACAAGAAAGATTAATGCTTGATAAGTTCTTGAAATAGTTCTTGGAAGAACAATAAGGTAGAAACCTCACAATAGTCACAAATATATTCTGTCTTTTACACTGATTTGAACGCCTATTTATAGGCTGGTTATTACAAAGAAAACTTCCTAAAATAGCTTATCCTAATTAAGAAATATCTGTAACACCCCGCATTTTTCTTTTATATATGTATATAGATATATAGTAGATAATTGTTTTAAAACTGTAGATATATGTAGTGACATAAGAATAAACCGTAGGAATAAATGCTATGGAGACAATTTGATTGGGAAGCTACGTATCGAAGATGTTTAAACTTGGAAAGGGTGATTAGACAAGTTTCTAAAGGTTTTTAGGTCAAAATAATGCTTCCATTGAATCCGGAAGGTCGAACAACCTTGGGAGAGGTAATATGAGGTGTATTGGAAGCTAGGAAGTATTTTGGAGTTAAAACCCACTTTAGAGTGAAATTGGGTAAAAAGTATCTTGGACACCTTCTAGTATTTTAGCCATAACTTTTTATTCTTACATCCAATTAATCTGAAATTTTGACAGTAGATAGTAGACATCTAGGGCTACAAAAGTGTATCTCTTGGAAATTTTCCAATTCGACCTCTAAAGGGGTCAAAACTGCTCTGGAAGTCGAAGCAGCCAAACAGTACCGGTACCCATTACCGGTAACGAACAGTACCGGTACCCAGTACCGGTACCCCCGAACCAGTAACTAATTGGTACCGGTACCCGGTACCGGTACCCTTTGACTGGAGCCTTCCCGAACAGTAAAAAGTCGGGATTTTGGGTTTTAAAACACCCATTCCAAGCCCTATTTGCCCCATTCTTCATCTCATCCTCACCACAAACATCTTAGAGCCCTAGGAGGAGATAAAGAAAGGGAAAAATACCAAGATCAAGATAGATTCACACCTCATAGAAATCAAACCCGAAATTTCTCAAGAACACCATTCTTCTCCTCTCTTCCTATACACATTCACTACACCCTTACCCACATCTCTTAGAACCCTAAGAGAAGACAAGAAGGAGAAGGAGAAGGAGAAGGGAGGAAGGAGATCTTTGGAGCTTGGGTTAGCTTATAACTCTTGGATTCAAGGTAGGGGTTTTCTTCCATTCTCTTACATTGAGGTTAGGGCTACTATATATATGCATTCTCTTGACTCTCAATCAAATATACTTGCTATGAATTCATCATTTCTTGTTATTCTTGCAATTATTACCTTGTATTAAACTATGTGATGGTTGGGTAATCACTAAACCTCTTGTATGCCCTAGTTCTTCAAGGGAAGTGGGTTTTCTCTTGATTTATCCTTGGTTATTGATTTCAATCTTGATATTCGTTGTTGTCGATTTTAATACTTAATTGTTCCTTTATTCTTGATTCCAAGCTTGATATTTGTTGTTATGGATTCAAGACTTGATTTACCCTTTATTCTTGATTTCAAGCTTGATATTTGTTGCTAGGGATTCAAGACTTGATTTGTCCTTTGTTCTTGAGTTCCAAAGCTTGATCATTCATTTGTTCTTGATTTCAAAACTCTAGCGATTTGTATTGAACAATAAAATGATACTTTTGATGATCTCATGTACTTTTTCTTAAATATGTTTTATGGGAAATATCACTTGCGAAAGTTGTGGATTTGGGGGAATTGTTGGATATGTGTGATAAGTGTTGGTATTGAAATTATGGAATGTTGTTTTGGATGAACATGGGTGAGAAGTTCCTTGTAAGGAGGCTCATACCACAGAAAACTAAATTGTGGAACTTGCTTGTTAATTGAGAAAATAGTTGGTATTGTATCTCTTGTATGGTTGCTCGATATGAACATGGGTTACTATTGACTAGGTATCATGGAGTGGGTAGACGTCTTCTTTGGTAAGAACTTTTCCTACCACTCATAGTGGGGTTAGTGCTTTGGTAAGATTAAACCACTATTGCTCACGGGGGTAGCATTGGTATGTACTTGCGTGGGACATGATATTCTCGATGGTGACCATGCGGAGTCGTGCTTCATACCTGAGATACGAGTACAGTCGTATATCGTTCATTCTACCATAGACAGTTTCTGCAAGAGTCCTGGGGTAGTATGGGATGCCACGAGAACTTGTAGAAACGGTGTATGGTGGAAATGGATTATAAATTATATATGGGTTATTGTGGAAACGGTGAATGGTGGAATGGTGTATTAATTGTATATTGTGTGCATGTATTCATTCAATTACTGTTTTTACTTAAACTTGAGATCCGTTAAATGTCCCGGTGTTATCTCAAAAGCTATATATGTTATTTGTGAAAAGAGACTGACCGTTTTCTATGTTTTCTAAACCTTGTTCGGGTTTGAGAGGATTTTCCTACAGAGCTTAGTGCTCACCCCCTACAAACAATCCATTTTTCAGGTGATGCTTCAGAAGGAGATCGTATAGGTGACGGGCATGTGGATCCAGATGGGGATATTTAGACTGTCCATCTTTGTATTAGATGGAAGAGTTATTTTGAGATCATGTAAAAATATAATCTTTTGTTAGTCCGCTGCTAGATTAACTTTGAATCTTTTGGGATGAAATCGCCACATTTTGGCTTGATCTTTTGGGATAATGTTGTAATTATTAGATATGGTGAATGAAATTTTATTTATGAATGAATTATATTAGTTGCTCTCATGGTATAAATGGTTTTAGAATGTAATGCCGTCCAGGGTGGTATTTGGGGCGTTACAAAGTTGGTATCAGAGCTTAGGCTTTAGGTCTTACATGGGAGCTGTAGGTTATGGATTATCACTGGAGTATTAGGTTGGGTTGAAGGAACTCTAGACTTGAATTCGTTTGAAGTTATATGTGTAGAGAATAAGTGTTGATTTAAATCTTATACAAACCTCTCGTTTAGATCGAGACATCCTAACTACGTCTTGTACATCAAGGAAGACGTTTCCAATACAGTTGTGGAAGGTATCGTTCTCCCTTCTAATTCTTGGACACGTATTTTATTTGACCTTAGCGCTATTCATTCCTTCCCACGTACAATATATATAGTTAATTTGAGAATCTAAAACATGTATTGAGTATAGACATGCCCACGGGAGAACGGTTGGATACTAAAAGGATGTGTAGAGGTGTGTGTGCTTAGAAGTGGTGAGTAGGAATGAATTATTGACATAGTTGCATTAGACATGAATGTATACGCTAGTTTGTATCATGTGGTTTAGACTAGTCTAGGAAACGGATGATAATTTGGTTTTTGGTTTATAAATGAGATTAGACATGGATCTTGATTGCGAGTCATATTATTTATATTGGAGATGGGTATGAGATAGGATGTGTGACAAAGACACTCAAACTTGAGTTAGACAAGTATAAAGGAACCAAACAGTCCGGCAGACCACCTCGCACCAATTTGTTCATAACTCTTCATTGGAAAGTCCAAATTGTGCACCGTTATTTTTGTTAGAACCCTAACTCGTATATCTTTCCAACCATATAGGTCACGCATGCTCAAAATACTTGAGTCAAATCAGTTTATTCTTCAAAGTTGGTCAAAAGTCTGCACTATGGTGTTCTTTGGACAGTAAAGTGTTGTGATTTCTTCTTAGACTCTGAAGGACCTATCCTTAAGTGAAATTTTACATTATTTAGGCTTTGATTGAGAGACACCCCCATATTGATTGAAGTGCTTTTGATGGAAAAAAAAAAAGGGGGTGATTATGATTTGGTGCTTGTCAACTTCAAGTATTCTCTTCCACTAATAGTATTGCTCATATTTTAAAAGTCAAAGGATATGATAACCCAATTGGGATGTGTGGAAATAAGGTTAACTTAGAGGTTCTCTAAGATGAATTAAGTTCCTAATGATAAGGGTATGGAAGGTTATGTGTGTTACTTAAAAAGTATAGAAATTAAGGAATGAATGTAGTTTTGGTTTACGATATGAACCATGGGAGTATTATGTTTTCTTCTAAGGTGATTACGATAATATGAGATAGTATAATTCTCAAATACGAGCAATTGAAGGAATAGGGTGAAGTAACCTCGGATGGGAGCCTATTTTTGGAGTAATGATTGGAATTGTGGTTATAGATCTTAAATCTATAGGAGATTGTTTCACAACCACTTACTTGAGGTTCCCAATATTTGTTTGAAATATTATGGAGGGTTGATTAAATTTACTTTGAAGGTTTAGAAGGATCATGCATAGGATACTCATTGAGAGCGTTATACTTAGTTATCTTATTTCCTTGAGGGCTTAGTTGACTACTCTTAGACTTTCTAAAGTATTAACAATCGAGATTCTTTTGGTTAAGTATAGAGTTAATAGTTGACTTGTATTCACAAGTTTTGATTAAAAATTTGAGGTTGAGTTATGGAAACGAATTTATAGACATGGAAAAAAAAAAAAAAAAAAAGGGAAATCTAAGAAGCATGACTAAGTGGTAAGTAGTTACCGTTGACCCTTGATATTGTAGGATTAAAGATTATAGATGTTAAAAGCTTGATGTCATATATAGTAGACAATTATGGAAATAAGGATGATTTCAATGTTCGGTGTTTACTTTTATAGTTATGTGAGCCCTTTTAAATGTTATCGAAGTTGTGTTAGAGGAAAATGAAGCTCTTTTTCTTGTCTCTTTTAGTACCTTGTTAAGATCGGAATGATTAGTTATTCTTGAGGAATGTTAGTATGAGTATAGAAAATTCGAACTTATGGTTGATGGTGATAATGGTAAAGAAGTAAATTGAAGAATCAATGATGATACCTATGAAGATTGCTTTGACATGGGATGAATCATCGAGAGTCTTATGTTAGTTTAGATTATTTTAGTTTTGGGATCCTTGACAGTCTATCCTCACATTTTGATATGTTACAAGAGGTATATTGTAATGAATGGTATCAGAAGGATTAGAAAGTATAGATATCATTTAAAGAGTTGTGATGTGAATGAAAACCACTAAGAATTGATTAGATGGTTATTAGTTCTAGCTCAAGATTGTAGATCGAGAGCAAATATCTTGGAGATATACTTTGATCCTTAGCTTAAGTATTATAGCTGGTTAATTACCCAAAATTCCCTTTGAAGGGATTTGATGGATCGTTAGGGTACACATTTTGGAAGCTATAATTGGAAAACAAGTGCGGTTAGGTTTTAATTGTACACTTTGGTGGAATCTAAGATACTCTCTTAGAACTTTCAAATCTATGCGAAGTTCTTATCTTGTAGCATATTTTGACTTGTGAATTGGTGGATTATAATTTATATCAGAGTGCGCAGCGAGCTTTTGGATTAATGACTGTAATGGTGACGGTAAGGAATATTATGAGAAAGTACAAATTGATGTAAAAACTAAGAGTTGATCCTAGAACATTGACTTGTGTGGAGTGTGTAGTTATGAATTGAAATGATGGTAGATTTCAAGATTTTGAATCCCTCTTGGGTTGTGAAAGACGAAATTTTGAAGAACGTTGTATCTATTTTCAGGAATTGAGATAAATCTTACCGTGATGCCATTAACAAATTTTGTGTTACACCATGATGTTAGTAGAGGGAAGATGAGTAATCCTAATGGTGGAATTGCATTTGAGTTATTTTGATATGCTTATGAAGAAGATACATGTAAGACGCAAATATGAGGTTGATTGAATTGATTGGTGAAATTCAAAAGAGAAGTGATATTTGATGAGTACACAATTAAGTATTATGATCTAGTAGTTAGGCATGAAAAGAAATTAGTTGGAACAATTGTATACAAGTATTAAGGATAGAGGTGATAAATGAATTCTAGTGAAGGAATGTATTTTGATTCTAGTCTCTCAAATTATTGAGAAGTTGAGAGACTAACTCGACGACTAAGTTTCGAGGACGAAACTTTCTTTAAGGGGGGTGGATTGTAACACCCCGCATTTTTCTTTTATATATGTATATAGATATACAGTAGATAATTGTTTTAAAACTGTAGATATATGTAGTGACATAAGAATAAACCGTATGAATAAATGCTATGGAGACAATTTGATTGGGAAGCTACGTATCGAAGATGTTTAAACTTGGAAAGGGTGATTAGACAAGTTTCTAAAGGTTTTTAGGTCAAAATAATGCTTCCATTGAATCCGGAAGGTCGAACAACCTTGGGAGAGGTAATATGAGGTGTATTGGAAGCTAGGAAGTATTTTGGAGTTAAAACCCACTTTAGAGTGAAATTGGGTAAAAAGTATCTTGGACACCTTCTAGTATTTTAGCCATAACTTTTTATCCTTACATCCAATTGATCTGAAATTTTGACAGTAGATAGTAGACATCTAGGGCTACAAAAGTGTATCTCTTGGAAATTTTCCAATTCGACCTCTAAAGGGGTCAAAACTGCTCTGGAAGTCGAAGCAGCCAAACAGTACCGGTACCCAGTACCGGTAGCGAACAGTACCGGTACCCAGTACCGGTACCCCCGAACCAGTAACTAATTGGTACCGGTACCCGGTACCGGTACCCTTTGACTGGAGCCTTCCCGAACAGTAAAAAGTCGGGATTTTGGGTTTTAAAACACCCATTCCAAGCCCTATTTGCCCCATTCTTCATCTCATCCTCACCACAAACATCTTAGAGCCCTAGGAGGAGATAAAAAAAGGGAAAAATACCAAGATCAAGATAGATTCACACCTCATAGAAATCAAACCCGAAATTCCTCAAGAACACCATTCTTCTCCTCTCTTCCTATACACATTCACTACACCCTTACCCACATCTCTTAGAACCCTAAGAGAAGACAAGAAGGAGAAGGAGAAGGGAGGAAGGAGATCTTTGGAGCTTGGGTTAGCTTATAACTCTTGGATTCAAGGTAGGGGTTTTCTTCCATTCTCTTACATTGAGGTTAGGGCTATTATATATATGCATTCTCTTGACTCTCAATCAAATATACTTGCTATGAATTCATCATTTCTTGTTATTCTTGCAATTATTACCTTGTATTAAACTATGTGATGGTTGGGTAATCACTAAACCTCTTGTATGCCCTAGTTCTTCAAGGGAAGTGGGTTTTCTCTTGATTTATCCTTGGTTATTGATTTCAATCTTGATATTCGTTGTTGTCGATTTTAATACTTAATTGTTCCTTTATTCTTGATTCCAAGCTTGATATTTGTTGTTATGGATTCAAGACTTGATTTACCCTTTATTCTTGATTTCAAGCTTGATATTTGTTGTTAGGGATTCAAGACTTGATTTGTCCTTTGTTCTTGAGTTCCAAAGCTTGATCATTCATTTGTTCTTGATTTCAAAACTCTAGCGATTTGTATTGAACAATAAAATGATACTTTTGATGATCTCATGTACTTTTTCTTAAATATGTTTTATGGGAAATATCACTTGCGAAAGTTGTGGATTTGGGGGAATTGTTGGATATGTGTGATAAGTGTTGGTATTGAAATTATGGAATGTTGTTTTGGATGAACATGGGTGAGAAGTTCCTTGTAAGGAGGCTCATACCACAGAAAACTAAATTGTGGAACTTGCTTGTTAATTGAGAAAATAGTTGGTATTGTATCTCTTGTATGGTTGCTCGATATGAACATGGGTTACTATTGACTAGGTATCATGGAGTGGGTAGACGTCTTCTTTGGTAAGAACTTTTCCTACCACTCATAGTGGGGTTAGTGCTTTGGTAAGATTAAACCACTATTGCTCACGGGGGTAGCATTGGTATGTACTTGCGTGGGACATGATATTCTCGATGGTGACCATGCGGAGTCGTGCTTCATACCTGAGATACGAGTACAGTCGTATATCGTTCATTCTACCATAGACAGTTTCTGCAAGAGTCCTGGGGTAGTATGGGATGCCACGAGAACTTGTGGAAACGGTGTATGGTGGAAATGGATTATAAATTATATATGGGTTATTGTGGAAACGGTGAATGGTGGAATGGTGTATTAATTGTATATTGTGTGCATGTATTCATTCAATTACTGTTTTTACTTAAACTTGAGATCCGTTAAATGTCCCGGTGTTATCTCAAAAGCTATATATGTTATTTGTGAAAAGAGACTGACCGTTTTCTATGTTTTCTAAACCTTGTTCGGGTTTGGGAGGATTTTCCTACAGAGCTTAGTGCTCACCCCCTACAAACAATCCATTTTTCAGGTGATGCTTCAGAAGGAGATCGTATAGGTGACGGGCATGTGGATCCAGATGGGGATATTTAAACTGTCCATCTTTGTATTAGATGGAAGAGTTATTTTGAGATCATGTAAAAATATAATCTTTTGTTAGTCCGCTGCTAGATTAACTTTGAATCTTTTGGGATGAAATCGCCACATTTTGGCTTGATCTTTTGGGATAATGTTGTAATTATTAGATATGGTGAATGAAATTTTATTTATGAATGAATTATATTAGTTGCTCTCATGATATAAATGGTTTTAGAATGTAATGCCGTCCAGGGTGGTATTTGGGGCGTTACAATATCTCTTACTTGCCGGTGAAGAAATATCTCTTACTTGTTGGTAAAGAAATATCTCTTAGTTTCCTAAGCTCTTACTTTCCTAAAAGAGAAAAAACACAATCAGCCCTTTAATATGCTAATCACATGCCTAATTAAACAAGGAAAGTCTTTCTTTCCTAAAAGGAATAAATCACACGCCTAAATAGATAAGGAAGGTCTTACAATCAGACCAATTTTAAACATGCCAATTTTAAGCTTAGCCTTTGCCGGAATCTTCTAGAACTTGAATCATGTTGATGGATCTTTGTTGCCCAAGTGGATCATGCTCCATGCTTGAACTTGCACAATCAGCCCATATGTCTTGAATCAGCCCGTTCAATGTTTCCTTCATCCTTTTTGCTCTCGCCCGAGTCATAGGACCTCCATTTATGCTCAACGGATCAGATTACATTGCATCATTCCCTCTCTCTTCAAAAGGATTCGTCCTCGAATCTTCGTCATCTGCAATAAAAGGAGAAAGATCAGCAACATTAAAAGTAGCACTAACACTATACTCACCAAGAAGATCTAGTTTGTAAGCATTATCATTTATCCGTGCCACCACTTGAAAAGGCCCATCTCCTCTACGCTGCAACTTAGAACGCCTTTGTGCGGGAAAACGCTCCTTTCGCATATGCACCCAAACCCAATCTCCAGGCTCAAAAACCACCTTCTTACGCCCCTTATTAGCTTGAGTAGCATATTGCTTCGTTCGCCTCTCAATGTGCAATCGAACTTTCTCATGCAATTGCTTCACCAATTTAGCTTTTCGTTCTCCATCTAAATTAGCACACTCATCAACAGGCAAAGGCAACAAATCTAATGGAGTTAAGGGATTAAAACCATAGACAATTTCAAAAGGTGAATAATTAGAAGCCGAATGCACACTACGATTACAAGCAAATTCGACATGAGGCAAACAATTCTCCCAAGTTTTTAAATTCTTACCAATGACAGCACGCAATAACGTAGAAATAGTACGATTAGTTACCTCGGTTTGCCCATCTGTTTGTGGATGGCAAGTAGTAGAAAAGAGTAATTTAGTACCAAGCTTACCCCATAATGTCTTCCAGAAATAGCTCAAAAACATAGCATCACGATAAGACACAATGCTCCGAGGCACTCCATGTAAAAGCACCACCTCTTTAAAGAACAAATCAGCTACATTGCTAGCATCATCGACCTTATGACATGCAATGAAATGCGTCATCTTTGAAAACCTGTTAACAACAACAAACACAGAATCCCGTCCCCGTTTTGTCCTAGGTAAACCTAACACAAAATCCATGGAAATATCTACCCAAGGTGAACTAGGTATAGGTAAGGGATTATACATACCATGGGGCTGAACCTTAGACTTAGCCTTTTTACAAGCAACACATTTTTCACAAATTCACTCAACATCCCGTTTCATATGTGGCCAGAAAAAATGTTCAACTAACACATCTAAGGTTTTCCTAACACCAAAGTGTCCCATTAAACCACCCCCATGTGCTTCTCTAACTAATAACTCACGCATCGAACAATTAGGCACACACAATCCATCCTCTCGAAACAAGAACCCATCATGCCTATAAAACTTACCAAAACCCGAACTCTCACAAGCATCAAACACATTAGCAAAGTCATAATCAATAGCATATAAATCCTTAATGTACTCAAAACCAAGCAACTTTGCATTTAAAGTGGAAACTAAAGCATACCTACGGGATAAAGCATCAGCAACCACATTCTCTTTCCCCATCTTGTATTTGATAACGTAAGGAAATGTATCAATGAATTCAACCCATTTAGCATGGCGTCTATTCAGCTTACCTTGACCTTTCAAATGTTTCAAAGACTCATGATTTGTGTGGATGACAAACTCCTTGGGCCAAAGATAATGTTGCCAAGTCTCTAACACCCTCACCAATGCATAAAAATCCTTATCATAAGTTGGGTAATTCAAGGCTGCCTCATTTAGCTTCTCACAAAAATAAGCTAAAAGACGACCTCCCGTTATTTTATTCATGGCGCGATAATCGGTGCACATCCTCCAAGTCCCATCCTTTTTGGGCACAAGTAACACTGGAACTGCACAAGGACTCAAGCTCTCCCTTACATGACCCTTCGACATAAGCTCCTCAACTTGCCTTTGAAGCTCCTTTGTCTCCTCAGGATTACTCCTATAAGCTGGACGATTGGGAATCATTACACCTGGAATGAAATCAATCTGATGTTCAATCCCTCTAACTGGTGGCAAGTCATTTGGGATTTCCTCGGGAAAAACATCACCGAACTCCTGCAAAAGAGAAGCAACAACACTAGGCAAAGCAGGGTTAAGCTCGTTAGTATTCAGAAAGGCCTCTTTGTACATAAGTACAATCATCGGCTGCCCGGAATTAAAAGCTCCCTTAACCTCTCGTTCTTTTGCATAGAAAATCACATTTTTCCTCTCTTGCTTTTGTGAACTCTCACTCTTTTCACTCTTTGAAGATTCAGCAGCCTCACTGTTTTTTCCCTCATTTTTTTTCACTTTCACTCCATTTCCCTCTTTTTTCATTATCACTCTCTTTTCTTCCCTCAAACTCACTTTTTAACCTCATTTGATCATCATACACCTGTCTAGGTGTTAATGGTACAAGTGTTACAGGTTTGCCATGCATTACAAAAGAATATCCATTTCTATATCCATCATGCATAACTTGCCTATCAAACTGCCAAGGACGTCCCAAAAGCAAATGACCAGCATGCATTGGGAATACATCATGCAAAACCTCATCAACATAACGCCCAATGGAGAATGAAACTAATACCTGCCTATTCACCTTAACCTCCCCACATTCATTCAACCACTGCAACTTATAAGGAGTAGGGTGCTTAATAGTAGGCAAATTAAGTTTCTCAACTAATAAGGTACTAGCAACATTAGCACAACTCCCACCATCAATGATAACACTACATACCTTATTGTTGATATGGCAGCGAGTATGAAAGTTGTCACGTTGTGCCTCGTTGTCCTCCTCCTTCACTTGTGCATTCAAGGCACGCCTCGTGACCAAAATTTCACCCTCAACTGGATATTCCTCTCCTTCACTCTCCTTACTCTCCACATCGTCATCAAATTCACTTTCAGTTTCAAAATCACCAAGATCCCACTCGTCATCATCGATAATGTTTTGATGACGCCTATTCTGCCTCCTCTCCACCGGTGCCTCAGGCTTGTCATGTCCCTCATCTCTTCTTCCCTCATTCGTTCTCAACTCATTAATCGCATTCGCCTGCTCCTCTAACTGATTTTCCATGTCATCAAATCTCGTATTCATACGTTCGAACTGTTGTTGCATAGCCCGAAGAATGAATAGCACATCAGTACCACCCTCCTCAGCTACTCCTTTATCCTTGGAAGTCATGTTTTATAACCTGCAAAAGAATGTTAGAAATAGCCTCACAAACACTCCCTCACGTGTTTCACTCGTTTCAATGTACTCAACCCTCATGTTTACACTCTTATTGACTTTTTCTTAAGATAAGCTCACACACTTAGCCTTTTACCACTCAAATGTTTCACCTCTGTCGTTCTTTCGCAAACTACTCAAAACTCAACCAAAAACCAACCGTTCTCACAACGCACAACTTAACAAAATAAGTGATTCGCACTTTTTAGTGTGTCAGAATTATATTATTATATTACACCCAAGTATAAGTGGTCGAATTGTAGTTTTCTTGGTTTTTGAGTCCAAGTATCGATCCCACAGAGAGTTTTAGTAATTAAAATAAAATAAAATAAATAAAATAAAAATAAAGCAATAAAAAGGTTGTTTGGAGTAGTTTGATGTTTAATCGCTTGTGGTGTGAGCTTAGTCTAATGACGGTGCTAAAAACTTGATTCTAAAATAACAGGTGGAATAAAGGTGCAGAAATAAAATGCGTACGTAAAACAAATGAATGACAGAAATATAAAAGATATCCTTCAGTTCAAGGATCCCACATGCTTTACATTGGTCTTGTTACGGAATTGCTACCTCACATCAGTTAACTTCCATTTTACTGGCAAGCTAACCGGCAGGTCTGATGTATATATATATTATAACACAGCTGCTTCTTAGGCTACACTGGTTATATTTATGTCAAATGATTAACCCAAGCAAACCAGAAGGACAAGCCATTCATGAGGAATACTTGAGTTATTCACTTGATCTCATGATTGCAAATACGTATATATATAATAAACCATAACACAGCTGTTTCTTAGGCTACACCGGTGGTAATATATAGCACAGTTGCTTCTTAGGCTACACTGGGCTTAGATGTTCCAATTGATTAATTCAAGTAAAATCTGCAGGTGGTACAGACTATCTTCCGGTGACTTGTCAGGTCAACCGGTGGTAGTTAATCATAATACAGCTGCTTCTTAGGCTACACTGTATTTAGATATATCACCCAGAAAGTGAAGTTACTCGAACGGCATACTTGAATTATTCAATAGGTTATCTTGTAATATATATATATATATATATATATATATATATATATATATATAGACAGTAGAACTTCCTCAGCGTTCCAGTGTAGGACTAGCCATACTGACAGGATCACCGGGGTTATTCTAGCAGGCAATATTATTATATATATAGTAATACCAGGCGTCAGTGGAACTTCCTCAGCATTTCGGTGGAAACGCCGGGGTCATTCTAGCTGGCCCGTCTTATATATATATAATACTATCAGGCGTCAGTGGAACTTCCTCAGCATTCCAGTGGAGGATTAACCATACCGGTAGGAACGCCGGGGTCATTCTAGCTGGCCCGTCTTGTATATATAATAAACGTATAAATAAAACATCAGCAATTCCAAAAACAGATCAATATTATACATGTGTTCCCCTCGAACCGGAGGATATACGGAACTACTCACGCTCCATTGCTATAGACAAGCAAGGAGAGCTAGCAGTTGTCATTACAACAGAAAGGAAAGTGCGGAATTTAAATGTCTTTCGCAGGGAACGATTGAAACACAACCACTCTTATAATCGGTTAAGATGAAAAAGTGGCGGCAGTTCAATTATTCGAATTGAAAGCTATACAAAAACTATAAAGGTACAGGACTTAGGACTGAAGTATAACACGGACCGGAGTGTATTTTCTCTTCTCTTTTCTTTCTCTCTTTTTCTCTCTTCAGAACTTCAGAATCTCTCTTAGATCTCTCTGTTTCTCTCTTCTTTTCTGCCTCAGTCCGGCCGTGTATGAAAGCTGAAGAGTGTCCCTATTTATAGGCGTGGGAAGGCAAGTGGGAGAAGAGATGAGGCTGAGTCTGACAAGGGTGACCGTCCGGACGGCAGTCCCACCGTCCGGACGGTGGAGCTTTGCTGGAAACGGCCACTTGCATGCATGCTGAGTCTTCACGTTGGTTAATTACACTTTGGCCTTCATTCTTTACATTTCCTTGACATTGCTCCCTTGGTCTTGCGTTATTTCGGCATTTGTCCTGCAACTTTCAGATAAAATGTTATACCTAATATCATTCCCGCACAAACCCTAATTCACTCTAAGTACTAATTTTTAGTGCATTTATTATACTAATTTAAATTTTTTGATTTTTTAATTTATACATAATTTAGGTTTAATCACACCCCCTAACTTAAACTTTACTAGTCCCTAGTAAAATAAAAAGAAAATATAATACAAGTAGGGGTAAAATCATTTTCGTAGATTTTTGTACGATTGTATTTAGCATATGCAATAAGCCATTAAACCCCTAGGTGATCCCTAGTGGACGAGTTGTGTCTCGTGAAGGTTTTCAGTGAAGCTACCTACAAACTTCAGTAATTAGAAATGCATATTTCATATTTTTCACATGTATGATTAGAATGATATTTCTTCTGTCTTGCTAGAATGCTTCCTTTTCTGATCACCTTGAGAGAATCATATGTTGGGTGTAGTATTATCT
Source organism: Ilex aquifolium (assembly GCA_951799425.1). Classification (NCBI taxonomy): domain Eukaryota; kingdom Viridiplantae; phylum Streptophyta; class Magnoliopsida; order Aquifoliales; family Aquifoliaceae; genus Ilex; species Ilex aquifolium. Next base: position 25,823,937 of record OX637400.1, read on the forward strand.
ATATATTTTTATGAAAACTTGTGTGTGTGTGTAGTGATGTTTTTATTTTCAAAAATCACTTGAAAAATATTACCCTCTTTCATGGTAGTCTTGATGTCAATCCTTTCCTGGAATACACTCAGTAAGAATAGCACACATGTTATAGTGACTGTTCTTATAATTTTACATGTGATTGGAATATTGATAACAAAACAAATTATTTCACATGTAATAGAAAGGAGCGGTTATGTTAAATAAACTGGAAATTGACATAATCTCATGAAAGAATATTAACACTGTATTAAATATATTATTAACATTTTCCTTTTTAGATTGCTAGAATGGATGCAAATATATGATTTCTGGAATCAAAAAGGACTTTTATTAGGTTGTATTGTGGCCATTGGGTTTAGAGTTTAAGAAACGACGTTTATGGGGTTCAAAAGCTACCTTTTGGCATTCCTCTTAAAACTTTATGTATTCTTTCCATTTTTTTTTTTTTTTCACTTTCTTGGCTTTCTCTTTTTTCATTTTTCACTTTCTTGGCGAGTGCATTTTATGCTCCATCTCGCTTTTTGTTGAACGGGTGCGTTTTACGCTCCATCCCGTTCTTAACTCATGCTTTTTTTTTTTTTTTGAGTGCATTTTATGCTCCATCTCACTTTTTTGGTATCCTGTTGATTTAAAAGAGGGTGCAAGAAAATTATGTAGCTCAGGTAGGTTTAATATCTTTTTATCTGGCTCGGGTCTTTTTCAGGTTTCATGAAAAGAATTTATACTATTTTAGGCTCAAACATGGTTGACTAATGATATAATTTTGTAAAAGAAATGGTTAAGGCTCAAAATTAATCAAACATGGCCTAAGATCATTTTCCAGAAATCCTATATTTATATTCTTTCTAGATAAATAGTTAAGGGCAATGTACATAATATATTTCAAGACGTGCTAATCAAAGCAAATATAATGAGATTATTCAAAGAAAAGTTACCGCTGAATCGAAGATTCGTAGTTGAGTAGATGTAGCATTTCTCTCCAAGAAAGAATGGCTCTAATTCTGCATTTGGTTTTTTTACATCTCCACTATATATAGAAAGAGTGTAGTATTTTGCATGGTTTTCAAAAATAAAGACATCTGTTTGTGCTTCTAAGGTTAAGTTCGAATAAAAATATTGAGATAACGTACAGCTAAAATATGACAGTCTCATGAGATCAGATTGAGAGTATTTTCGCAAGGCATTAGAATATACTCCTAATCTAACTGTGAATTATATGAAATATACTTCCTACTTTAGCAATGTATGCTCTCATTTTAACAAAGACAATTAAAACATACTGAAAATTAAAACATATTAGTTCAAACATATATAAACATATAAGCAAAATTTAACTAAGTTCAAATCACACAAACATAAAAAACATAAAACATAACTTTAAGTTTTAAGTGCAGAAATTGAAAGTGCATAAACTAAAAAGGGTGAGTGAAAGAAAGAAATTTTTTTTTTTTTTTTTTTTTTAAAAGCAGATCAGTCAGTTTAAGAGTTAGAAGATTCTCCTCTGGAATAGTTTTGAAATAACTGCAGCAGCTCATCTTTATATTCATCCATGCGTTGATTGATCTGAATAATGCTGGACTCGACTTCTAACAAGACCTGTCTATCAGTCCTATCATCCATGGGGATGTATGACTGATCTTCTTGTGGCTGCTGTTCTTGTGGTATGTACTCTTCAGATACCCAACCTGGTTCTTCAAATGGTTCCTCTTCATGTGATGAAGATATTTCTTGTTGGTTTCCTATTTTTCTTCCATGACTCTTCTTTAACGTAGTTTTATCCACTGGTCCAAGATGCTCCACTGTTTTCCATGTTGGATTAATGATCACGCCTGCATTCCTGCATATCTGTGAAACTATCATTGCATACGGGAGTGTGAGCTTCCTATTATCCACAGCAATTATCATTTGGTCTAAGATTAAATTTGGAAGGTCAATTGTGTGCCCCATTCCCAATGCATATAGGAAATAAGCATGGTCAATAAAGATTTGATACTTTAGGGCTCGTGGAAGCAAATTGTACACTGTTATCATATTTAGGATGCGATACTTGTTTGTCAGGCTTCCTTGTTTAATGTAACTATTTGGGCGTCCCCAAATGAATTTTGGATTTCCTGTCAATTCTTTTCCTACTTCAGTCAAACTAGGTAGTTCAGTGTAGGGATATTGTGGTTGGGGTTGTCTTCGCATGGGCCGAAAGAATTCTGCTATAGTGTCTGGTGTAACTTGAAAAGTTATTCCCCGAACAAATATACGCAGTAGTCTTTTTCCTTTAATTTCAGCATTACTGTAGAATTCCCTAACTAAACAGTCATATGCAGGACCAGATAACCTAACATACTGTAGCCATTCTCTTTCATGGAGAATTTGTCTTATGTTTTCAAAATTTTCATATATTACTACCCTTTCAGAAATAATATTTTTAGTTCGGTAGTTTGTATCATACCAGATTCGTTGTTCCAAATTTTCAAATATCACCTCATCAAAGTTGTTTCCCGGTTGAGGTGGTTGTGGAGATGTCTCGGATTGCGAAGATTGAGTCTCTTGTGCATGTCTTGAAGATCTTCTTGTTTGTGGTCTTCGATCCGTCTTTTTGACTGCCATCTTTTTGATTGGTTCTTGGTTTGTAATTGCAGGTTGTTTCTTTGATGTTCGACACTGGTACTCTTTTTCCTGTCAATTCCTGCAATTTACAACATTAAATATAAGTTTATTTTTATTTCTTATTTACAGGTTTCCTATTTACTCTATTAGCTATTTATATTTATTTACAACTATACATATATTCCCAAAAAGTTATACATTTCATTGATCATATTTAGTCTGAATCAGAACTGTCTGGTTCAGTAACATTAGTGACACGGTTAATTTCAGATTTCACGTATCTGTTTAGTATCGGGCCGGAGTAGGATGGCGTCTCAGGGTAATCCTTGCTCTGCCCATCCCTAATCCACCGTAAACGATTTAACGATCGACCTGAAATTGGTTCCGCACACTTATTATATTGTCTCAGATGTTTAGTACGACCATATTTTACACAAGCACAGAGACGATTTGCTCTTTGATGTTTAGCATATGTGCTTTTTCCATATAGGGGTCGTGCTTGGCTTTCAAAGATTTCTAAATTTCGAACATATTTAGTTTTTTTTTTTTTTTTTTTGCATGATCAATGTATGTATATCTTTTAGAAAGTGACGTAATAAAATTAAAATCAACCAAAATAGTTTTACATCCATACTGTATATTCTTGGTTTTGTTTAATATAAGATAAAAGACTCTCTATCCGGTTCTTTAACGTCTGCCAGTCACAAAGACGAACAAAATTTTTAAATCACGATTACTATTTTAAACTCATAAAGTAAACTCACACGCCTATCTTCCCAACTTAATTTAAATATTATCCTCACTCTATAAGATGAAAGTAGAAAATTGCTAATTAGGTCTTGCAGCGAGAGATATTTATAGTATAAGATTCTAATATAAAAGACAAATAAAGAAATTATACAAAAGACATAAAAACATAAAACAACGAAAATTTTAACTACTATATACAAGAAGTGCATTAGAGGATAGATCAATCGGGCTTAAGTTCCCAAGTAGAGTTTCTTACATTCCCTGATACTTTCGGCGAAGAATTTAACAAATCAGCATAAAATTGTATCTCAGGATTTCCATTATCAACAACAGAATTAATTAAACAGACTTGTAGAGGGTCAGAATAAGAAGAGGTGTTAACTTTTTCCTCTACAATCTTATCAATTTCATCTACCTCACAAATTTCTTCCTCCTCACCTGGGTGCTTTATCACATTAAAGATGTTCAATTCACTAGTCATATTTCCAAATGAAAGCTTCATGACTCCATTCCTACAATTTATCAATGCATTTGATGTAGCTAGGAATGGTCTACCTAGAATGACAGGAATGTATGTGAAAGCATTCAAAACTGGCTGAGTGTCTAAGATAATGAAATCTACTGGAAAATAGAATTGATCAACTTGGACAAGAACATCCTCCACAATTCCTCGTGGAGTTTTTATAGACCGGTCTGCTAATTGTAGTGTAACATTGGTAGGTTTCAATTCACCTAACCCTAGTTGTGTATATACTGAATATGGCATTAAATTAACACTGGCTCCAAGATCTAGTAGAGCTTGTTCAATTTGAAAATTTCCAATAATACATGAGACTGTAGGACTACCCAGATCTTTGTACTTAAGAAGTGTATCATGTTGTATTATATTGACTTGCTCAGTTGCGAATGCTTTCTTTGGTACATTAGTTCTTCTTTTTATTGTGCAAAGATCTTTTAGGAATTTAGCATAAACTGGAACTCTTTTTATTGCATCTAATAATGGAATATTAATCTTTACCTGTTTAAATAGCTCGAGAATATCAGATTGATCTTTTTCAGTTTGAAGTTGCTTGACTCTTTGAGGGAAAGGTAAAGGGATAGGACATGGCAGATCTTTTTCACTTTGTACTCCTGGTTGCTTTTTGATTAAAGGTTCAGATTCAAGTGGTTCGTTTACAGGAATTGACTCACGTATTTTCTTTGAAATCTTAGGTTTGATGGTTTTATCAATTACCTTACCACTTCTTAGTGTTGTAATTGCTTGTACTTGATTTGACGAAGATTCAGAGGATATAGAATTAACATGACTCTGACTTTGTGGAGGTTTAGGTTGAGAAGGAAACTTTCCTTTCTCTGACGTACTCAAGGACTGGGTCAACTTAGCAAGATGACTCTTAATATCTTCAATACTCTGGGAAGTTTGAGCTTTAAAATCATTAAATGCTTGATTTGTTTGAGTATTAAAATTCATTTGACTCTGAATAAATTGATTCATAGTGTCTTCCAGAGTTCTTCTTTGAGGAGGTTGATAAGGTTGGTACTGTTGTTGATTTTGTGGTTGTGGTGGACCTTGTGTTTGATTTGTGGGTTGCGTGTTTCTCCAACTAAAATTTGGATGATTTCTCCATCCTGGGTTGTAAGTTTCAGAATAGGGATTCATATAGGGCTTATTATAAGTTGGAACAGCATTTGATTGTTCTATCAAAACTTCTTTGAATGCAGGTATAGTTGGACATTCTGCTGCAGGATGTCCTGACAACGCACAAATTTCACACACTTGATCAGTAGAGGTTACAACAGATACTTGTTTAAGTTTTTTCATTTCTAAGGCTTCTAATTTTCGAGATAAACTAGCTATTTTAGCTCTTAGGTCATCATCTTCTTTTAAAACATATTTCCCTCTTTCAGATATAGATGGCTTATTTTCTACTATATTAGACGAAGTTGAGTCCCACATTTGGGAACTTTCTGAAATAGTATCGAAGAATTGGAAAGCTTCTTCGGGTCTTTTATTCATGAACTCCCCCTGTGCCATCATTTCAACAAACTGTCGCATTGCAGATGAGAGTGCATCATAAAAAAATCCGACTAAGGTCCAATCTTCGAATGCATGATGTGGACAGGCTTGGAGAAGATCTTTGAATCTTTCCCAGCATTGATAAAAAGTTTCATTTTCTTTTACAGAAAAGTTCATGATTTCTTTTCTTAACGTATTAGTACGATGTATAGGAAAGAATTTTTTAAAGAACTCAGTCTGTAAAGTTTGCCAATTTGTGATGGAGTTGGCTCTTAAGGTATTGAGCCATTGTTTTGCTTTATCTTTTAAAGAAAATGAAAATAATTTAAGTTTGACCATTTCAGAGTTATCTTGCAACGTTCCACAGACTTCTTCAAATTCTTTCATATGAATGTAGGGATTTTCAGTTTCTAGACCATGGAACTGTGGTAGTAGTTGTATTGTTCCTGGCTTGATATTAATATTTGGAGCGTCTGTTGGAAAAACAAAACATGACGGAACATTAGTTCTAGTAGGATGTAAATATTCTCTTAATGGTCTAGTATTTTGAACTATTTCCTGTTCTCTAGCCTCTTCCTCCCTAGGTACATTTTGAGCCATACTTAAGTTAAATGATTCTTGTGTAGATGCAGATGAAGAAGATGAGGAAGATGAAGGAGTTGACTGATTTACAGAACCTACTGATGAATGAACAGACATAGACTAAAAATAACAAACTATAAACATATATAACAAACAAACAAAAAAAAAAAAAAATTTTTTTTTTTTTTTTTTTTATAAATATTATTTTAATTATAATTTTATATTTTATATTTTATTTTATTTTATTTTATTTTTCAATTACCTTAACTCCCCGGCAACGGCGCCAAAAACTTGATTCGCACTTTTTAGTGTGTCAGAATTATATTATTATATTACACCCAAGTATAAGTGGTCGAATTGTAGTTTTCTTGGTTTTTGAGTCCAAGTATCGATCCCACAGAGAGTTTTAGTAATTAAAATAAAATAAAATAAATAAAATAAAAATAAAGCAATAAAAAGGTTGTTTGGAGTAGTTTGATGTTTAATCGCTTGTGGTGTGAGCTTAGTCTAATGACGGTGCTAAAAACTTGATTCTAAAATAACAGGTGGAATAAAGGTGCAGAAATAAAATGCGTACGTAAAACAAATGAATGACAGAAATATAAAAGATATCCTTCAGTTCAAGGATCCCACATGCTTTACATTGGTCTTGTTACGGAATTGCTACCTCACATCAGTTAACTTCCATTTTACTGGCAAGCTAACCGGCAGGTCTGATGTATATATATATTATAACACAGCTGCTTCTTAGGCTACACTGGTTATATTTATGTCAAATGATTAACCCAAGCAAACCAGAAGGACAAGCCATTCATGAGGAATACTTGAGTTATTCACTTGATCTCATGATTGCAAATACGTATATATATAATAAACCATAACACAGCTGCTTCTTAGGCTACACCGGTGGTAATATATAGCACAGTTGCTTCTTAGGCTACACTGGGCTTAGATGTTCCAATTGATTAATTCAAGTAAAATCTGCAGGTGGTACAGACTATCTTCCGGTGACTTGTCAGGTCAACCGGTGGTAGTTAATCATAATACAGCTGCTTCTTAGGCTACACTGTATTTAGATATATCACCCAGAAAGTGAAGTTACTCGAACGGCATACTTGAATTATTCAATAGGTTATCTTGTAATATATATATATATATATATATATATATATATATATATATATAGACAGTAGAACTTCCTCAGCGTTCCAGTGTAGGACTAGCCATACTGACAGGATCACCGGGGTTATTCTAGCAGGCAATATTATTATATATATAGTAATACCAGGCGTCAGTGGAACTTCCTCAGCATTTCGGTGGAAACGCCGGGGTCATTCTAGCTGGCCCGTCTTATATATATATAATACTATCAGGCGTCAGTGGAACTTCCTCAGCATTCCAGTGGAGGATTAACCATACCGGTAGGAACGCCGGGGTCATTCTAGCTGGCCCGTCTTGTATATATAATAAACGTATAAATAAAACATCAGCAATTCCAAAAACAGATCAATATTATACATGTGTTCCCCTCGAACCGGAGGATATACGGAACTACTCACGCTCCATTGCTATAGACAAGCAAGGAGAGCTAGCAGTTGTCATTACAACAGAAAGGAAAGTGCGGAATTTAAATGTCTTTCGCAGGGAACGATTGAAACACAACCACTCTTATAATCGGTTAAGATGAAAAAGTGGCGGCAGTTCAATTATTCGAATTGAAAGCTATACAAAAACTATAAAGGTACAGGACTTAGGACTGAAGTATAACACGGACCGGAGTGTATTTTCTCTTCTCTTTTCTTTCTCTCTTTTTCTCTCTTCAGAACTTCAGAATCTCTCTTAGATCTCTCTGTTTCTCTCTTCTTTTCTGCCTCAGTCCGGCCGTGTATGAAAGCTGAAGAGTGTCCCTATTTATAGGCGTGGGAAGGCAAGTGGGAGAAGAGATGAGGCTGAGTCTGACAAGGGTGACCGTCCGGACGGCAGTCCCACCGTCCGGACGGTGGAGCTTTGCTGGAAACGGCCACTTGCATGCATGCTGAGTCTTCACGTTGGTTAATTACACTTTGGCCTTCATTCTTTACATTTCCTTGACATTGCTCCCTTGGTCTTGCGTTATTTCGGCATTTGTCCTGCAACTTTCAGATAAAATGTTATACCTAATATCATTCCCGCACAAACCCTAATTCACTCTAAGTACTAATTTTTAGTGCATTTATTATACTAATTTAAATTTTTTGATTTTTTAATTTATACATAATTTAGGTTTAATCACACCCCCTAACTTAAACTTTACTAGTCCCTAGTAAAATAAAAAGAAAATATAATACAAGTAGGGGTAAAATCATTTTCGTAGATTTTTGTACGATTGTATTTAGCATATGCAATAAGCCATTAAACCCCTAGGTGATCCCTAGTGGACGAGTTGTGTCTCGTGAAGGTTTTCAGTGAAGCTACCTACAAACTTCAGTAATTAGAAATGCATATTTCATATTTTTCACATGTATGATTAGAATGATATTTCTTCTGTCTTGCTAGAATGCTTCCTTTTCTGATCACCTTGAGAGAATCATATGTTGGGTGTAGTATTATCTATATATTTTTATGAAAACTTGTGTGTGTGTGTAGTGATGTTTTTATTTTCAAAAATCACTTGAAAAATATTACCCTCTTTCATGGTAGTCTTGATGTCAATCCTTTCCTGGAATACACTCAGTAAGAATAGCACACATGTTATAGTGACTGTTCTTATAATTTTACATGTGATTGGAATATTGATAACAAAACAAATTATTTCACATGTAATAGAAAGGAGCGGTTATGTTAAATAAACTGGAAATTGACATAATCTCATGAAAGAATATTAACACTGTATTAAATATATTATTAACATTTTCCTTTTTAGATTGCTAGAATGGATGCAAATATATGATTTCTGGAATCAAAAAGGACTTTTATTAGGTTGTATTGTGGCCATTGGGTTTAGAGTTTAAGAAACGACGTTTATGGGGTTCAAAAGCTACCTTTTGGCATTCCTCTTAAAACTTTATGTATTCTTTCCATTTTTTTTTTTTTTTCACTTTCTTGGCTTTCTCTTTTTTCATTTTTCACTTTCTTGGCGAGTGCATTTTATGCTCCATCTCGCTTTTTGTTGAACGGGTGCGTTTTACGCTCCATCCCGTTCTTAACTCATGCTTTTTTTTTTTTTTTGAGTGCATTTTATGCTCCATCTCACTTTTTTGGTATCCTGTTGATTTAAAAGAGGGTGCAAGAAAATTATGTAGCTCAGGTAGGTTTAATATCTTTTTATCTGGCTCGGGTCTTTTTCAGGTTTCATGAAAAGAATTTATACTATTTTAGGCTCAAACATGGTTGACTAATGATATAATTTTGTAAAAGAAATGGTTAAGGCTCAAAATTAATCAAACATGGCCTAAGATCATTTTCCAGAAATCCTATATTTATATTCTTTCTAGATAAATAGTTAAGGGCAATGTACATAATATATTTCAAGACGTGCTAATCAAAGCAAATATAATGAGATTATTCAAAGAAAAGTTACCGCTGAATCGAAGATTCGTAGTTGAGTAGATGTAGCATTTCTCTCCAAGAAAGAATGGCTCTAATTCTGCATTTGGTTTTTTTACATCTCCACTATATATAGAAAGAGTGTAGTATTTTGCATGGTTTTCAAAAATAAAGACATCTGTTTGTGCTTCTAAGGTTAAGTTCGAATAAAAATATTGAGATAACGTACAGCTAAAATATGACAGTCTCATGAGATCAGATTGAGAGTATTTTCGCAAGGCATTAGAATATACTCCTAATCTAACTGTGAATTATATGAAATATACTTCCTACTTTAGCAATGTATGCTCTCATTTTAACAAAGACAATTAAAACATACTGAAAATTAAAACATATTAGTTCAAACATATATAAACATATAAGCAAAATTTAACTAAGTTCAAATCACACAAACATAAAAAACATAAAACATAACTTTAAGTTTTAAGTGCAGAAATTGAAAGTGCATAAACTAAAAAGGGTGAGTGAAAGAAAGAAATTTTTTTTTTTTTTTTTTTTTTAAAAGCAGATCAGTCAGTTTAAGAGTTAGAAGATTCTCCTCTGGAATAGTTTTGAAATAACTGCAGCAGCTCATCTTTATATTCATCCATGCGTTGATTGATCTGAATAATGCTGGACTCGACTTCTAACAAGACCTGTCTATCAGTCCTATCATCCATGGGGATGTATGACTGATCTTCTTGTGGCTGCTGTTCTTGTGGTATGTACTCTTCAGATACCCAACCTGGTTCTTCAAATGGTTCCTCTTCATGTGATGAAGATATTTCTTGTTGGTTTCCTATTTTTCTTCCATGACTCTTCTTTAACGTAGTTTTATCCACTGGTCCAAGATGCTCCACTGTTTTCCATGTTGGATTAATGATCACGCCTGCATTCCTGCATATCTGTGAAACTATCATTGCATACGGGAGTGTGAGCTTCCTATTATCCACAGCAATTATCATTTGGTCTAAGATTAAATTTGGAAGGTCAATTGTGTGCCCCATTCCCAATGCATATAGGAAATAAGCATGGTCAATAAAGATTTGATACTTTAGGGCTCGTGGAAGCAAATTGTACACTGTTATCATATTTAGGATGCGATACTTGTTTGTCAGGCTTCCTTGTTTAATGTAACTATTTGGGCGTCCCCAAATGAATTTTGGATTTCCTGTCAATTCTTTTCCTACTTCAGTCAAACTAGGTAGTTCAGTGTAGGGATATTGTGGTTGGGGTTGTCTTCGCATGGGCCGAAAGAATTCTGCTATAGTGTCTGGTGTAACTTGAAAAGTTATTCCCCGAACAAATATACGCAGTAGTCTTTTTCCTTTAATTTCAGCATTACTGTAGAATTCCCTAACTAAACAGTCATATGCAGGACCAGATAACCTAACATACTGTAGCCATTCTCTTTCATGGAGAATTTGTCTTATGTTTTCAAAATTTTCATATATTACTACCCTTTCAGAAATAATATTTTTAGTTCGGTAGTTTGTATCATACCAGATTCGTTGTTCCAAATTTTCAAATATCACCTCATCAAAGTTGTTTCCCGGTTGAGGTGGTTGTGGAGATGTCTCGGATTGCGAAGATTGAGTCTCTTGTGCATGTCTTGAAGATCTTCTTGTTTGTGGTCTTCGATCCGTCTTTTTGACTGCCATCTTTTTGATTGGTTCTTGGTTTGTAATTGCAGGTTGTTTCTTTGATGTTCGACACTGGTACTCTTTTTCCTGTCAATTCCTGCAATTTACAACATTAAATATAAGTTTATTTTTATTTCTTATTTACAGGTTTCCTATTTACTCTATTAGCTATTTATATTTATTTACAACTATACATATATTCCCAAAAAGTTATACATTTCATTGATCATATTTAGTCTGAATCAGAACTGTCTGGTTCAGTAACATTAGTGACACGGTTAATTTCAGATTTCACGTATCTGTTTAGTATCGGGCCGGAGTAGGATGGCGTCTCAGGGTAATCCTTGCTCTGCCCATCCCTAATCCACCGTAAACGATTTAACGATCGACCTGAAATTGGTTCCGCACACTTATTATATTGTCTCAGATGTTTAGTACGACCATATTTTACACAAGCACAGAGACGATTTGCTCTTTGATGTTTAGCATATGTGCTTTTTCCATATAGGGGTCGTGCTTGGCTTTCAAAGATTTCTAAATTTCGAACATATTTAGTTTTTTTTTTTTTTTTTTTGCATGATCAATGTATGTATATCTTTTAGAAAGTGACGTAATAAAATTAAAATCAACCAAAATAGTTTTACATCCATACTGTATATTCTTGGTTTTGTTTAATATAAGATAAAAGACTCTCTATCCGGTTCTTTAACGTCTGCCAGTCACAAAGACGAACAAAATTTTTAAATCACGATTACTATTTTAAACTCATAAAGTAAACTCACACGCCTATCTTCCCAACTTAATTTAAATATTATCCTCACTCTATAAGATGAAAGTAGAAAATTGCTAATTAGGTCTTGCAGCGAGAGATATTTATAGTATAAGATTCTAATATAAAAGACAAATAAAGAAATTATACAAAAGACATAAAAACATAAAACAACGAAAATTTTAACTACTATATACAAGAAGTGCATTAGAGGATAGATCAATCGGGCTTAAGTTCCCAAGTAGAGTTTCTTACATTCCCTGATACTTTCGGCGAAGAATTTAACAAATCAGCATAAAATTGTATCTCAGGATTTCCATTATCAACAACAGAATTAATTAAACAGACTTGTAGAGGGTCAGAATAAGAAGAGGTGTTAACTTTTTCCTCTACAATCTTATCAATTTCATCTACCTCACAAATTTCTTCCTCCTCACCTGGGTGCTTTATCACATTAAAGATGTTCAATTCACTAGTCATATTTCCAAATGAAAGCTTCATGACTCCATTCCTACAATTTATCAATGCATTTGATGTAGCTAGGAATGGTCTACCTAGAATGACAGGAATGTATGTGAAAGCATTCAAAACTGGCTGAGTGTCTAAGATAATGAAATCTACTGGAAAATAGAATTGATCAACTTGGACAAGAACATCCTCCACAATTCCTCGTGGAGTTTTTATAGACCGGTCTGCTAATTGTAGTGTAACATTGGTAGGTTTCAATTCACCTAACCCTAGTTGTGTATATACTGAATATGGCATTAAATTAACACTGGCTCCAAGATCTAGTAGAGCTTGTTCAATTTGAAAATTTCCAATAATACATGAGACTGTAGGACTACCCAGATCTTTGTACTTAAGAAGTGTATCATGTTGTATTATATTGACTTGCTCAGTTGCGAATGCTTTCTTTGGTACATTAGTTCTTCTTTTTATTGTGCAAAGATCTTTTAGGAATTTAGCATAAACTGGAACTCTTTTTATTGCATCTAATAATGGAATATTAATCTTTACCTGTTTAAATAGCTCGAGAATATCAGATTGATCTTTTTCAGTTTGAAGTTGCTTGACTCTTTGAGGGAAAGGTAAAGGGATAGGACATGGCAGATCTTTTTCACTTTGTACTCCTGGTTGCTTTTTGATTAAAGGTTCAGATTCAAGTGGTTCGTTTACAGGAATTGACTCACGTATTTTCTTTGAAATCTTAGGTTTGATGGTTTTATCAATTACCTTACCACTTCTTAGTGTTGTAATTGCTTGTACTTGATTTGACGAAGATTCAGAGGATATAGAATTAACATGACTCTGACTTTGTGGAGGTTTAGGTTGAGAAGGAAACTTTCCTTTCTCTGACGTACTCAAGGACTGGGTCAACTTAGCAAGATGACTCTTAATATCTTCAATACTCTGGGAAGTTTGAGCTTTAAAATCATTAAATGCTTGATTTGTTTGAGTATTAAAATTCATTTGACTCTGAATAAATTGATTCATAGTGTCTTCCAGAGTTCTTCTTTGAGGAGGTTGATAAGGTTGGTACTGTTGTTGATTTTGTGGTTGTGGTGGACCTTGTGTTTGATTTGTGGGTTGCGTGTTTCTCCAACTAAAATTTGGATGATTTCTCCATCCTGGGTTGTAAGTTTCAGAATAGGGATTCATATAGGGCTTATTATAAGTTGGAACAGCATTTGATTGTTCTATCAAAACTTCTTTGAATGCAGGTATAGTTGGACATTCTGCTGCAGGATGTCCTGACAACGCACAAATTTCACACACTTGATCAGTAGAGGTTACAACAGATACTTGTTTAAGTTTTTTCATTTCTAAGGCTTCTAATTTTCGAGATAAACTAGCTATTTTAGCTCTTAGGTCATCATCTTCTTTTAAAACATATTTCCCTCTTTCAGATATAGATGGCTTATTTTCTACTATATTAGACGAAGTTGAGTCCCACATTTGGGAACTTTCTGAAATAGTATCGAAGAATTGGAAAGCTTCTTCGGGTCTTTTATTCATGAACTCCCCCTGTGCCATCATTTCAACAAACTGTCGCATTGCAGATGAGAGTGCATCATAAAAAAATCCGACTAAGGTCCAATCTTCGAATGCATGATGTGGACAGGCTTGGAGAAGATCTTTGAATCTTTCCCAGCATTGATAAAAAGTTTCATTTTCTTTTACAGAAAAGTTCATGATTTCTTTTCTTAACGTATTAGTACGATGTATAGGAAAGAATTTTTTAAAGAACTCAGTCTGTAAAGTTTGCCAATTTGTGATGGAGTTGGCTCTTAAGGTATTGAGCCATTGTTTTGCTTTATCTTTTAAAGAAAATGAAAATAATTTAAGTTTGACCATTTCAGAGTTATCTTGCAACGTTCCACAGACTTCTTCAAATTCTTTCATATGAATGTAGGGATTTTCAGTTTCTAGACCATGGAACTGTGGTAGTAGTTGTATTGTTCCTGGCTTGATATTAATATTTGGAGCGTCTGTTGGAAAAACAAAACATGACGGAACATTAGTTCTAGTAGGATGTAAATATTCTCTTAATGGTCTAGTATTTTGAACTATTTCCTGTTCTCTAGCCTCTTCCTCCCTAGGTACATTTTGAGCCATACTTAAGTTAAATGATTCTTGTGTAGATGCAGATGAAGAAGATGAGGAAGATGAAGGAGTTGACTGATTTACAGAACCTACTGATGAATGAACAGACATAGACTAAAAATAACAAACTATAAACATATATAACAAACAAACAAAAAAAAAAAAAAATTTTTTTTTTTTTTTTTTTTATAAATATTATTTTAATTATAATTTTATATTTTATATTTTATTTTATTTTATTTTATTTTTCAATTACCTTAACTCCCCGGCAACGGCGCCAAAAACTTGATTCGCACTTTTTAGTGTGTCAGAATTATATTATTATATTACACCCAAGTATAAGTGGTCGAATTGTAGTTTTCTTGGTTTTTGAGTCCAAGTATCGATCCCACAGAGAGTTTTAGTAATTAAAATAAAATAAAATAAATAAAATAAAAATAAAGCAATAAAAAGGTTGTTTGGAGTAGTTTGATGTTTAATCGCTTGTGGTGTGAGCTTAGTCTAATGACGGTGCTAAAAACTTGATTCTAAAATAACAGGTGGAATAAAGGTGCAGAAATAAAATGCGTACGTAAAACAAATGAATGACAGAAATATAAAAGATATCCTTCAGTTCAAGGATCCCACATGCTTTACATTGGTCTTGTTACGGAATTGCTACCTCACATCAGTTAACTTCCATTTTACTGGCAAGCTAACCGGCAGGTCTGATGTATATATATATTATAACACAGCTGCTTCTTAGGCTACACTGGTTATATTTATGTCAAATGATTAACCCAAGCAAACCAGAAGGACAAGCCATTCATGAGGAATACTTGAGTTATTCACTTGATCTCATGATTGCAAATACGTATATATATAATAAACCATAACACAGCTGCTTCTTAGGCTACACCGGTGGTAATATATAGCACAGTTGCTTCTTAGGCTACACTGGGCTTAGATGTTCCAATTGATTAATTCAAGTAAAATCTGCAGGTGGTACAGACTATCTTCCGGTGACTTGTCAGGTCAACCGGTGGTAGTTAATCATAATACAGCTGCTTCTTAGGCTACACTGTATTTAGATATATCACCCAGAAAGTGAAGTTACTCGAACGGCATACTTGAATTATTCAATAGGTTATCTTGTAATATATATATATATATATATATATATATATATATATATATATAGACAGTAGAACTTCCTCAGCGTTCCAGTGTAGGACTAGCCATACTGACAGGATCACCGGGGTTATTCTAGCAGGCAATATTATTATATATATAGTAATACCAGGCGTCAGTGGAACTTCCTCAGCATTTCGGTGGAAACGCCGGGGTCATTCTAGCTGGCCCGTCTTATATATATATAATACTATCAGGCGTCAGTGGAACTTCCTCAGCATTCCAGTGGAGGATTAACCATACCGGTAGGAACGCCGGGGTCATTCTAGCTGGCCCGTCTTGTATATATAATAAACGTATAAATAAAACATCAGCAATTCCAAAAACAGATCAATATTATACATGTGTTCCCCTCGAACCGGAGGATATACGGAACTACTCACGCTCCATTGCTATAGACAAGCAAGGAGAGCTAGCAGTTGTCATTACAACAGAAAGGAAAGTGCGGAATTTAAATGTCTTTCGCAGGGAACGATTGAAACACAACCACTCTTATAATCGGTTAAGATGAAAAAGTGGCGGCAGTTCAATTATTCGAATTGAAAGCTATACAAAAACTATAAAGGTACAGGACTTAGGACTGAAGTATAACACGGACCGGAGTGTATTTTCTCTTCTCTTTTCTTTCTCTCTTTTTCTCTCTTCAGAACTTCAGAATCTCTCTTAGATCTCTCTGTTTCTCTCTTCTTTTCTGCCTCAGTCCGGCCGTGTATGAAAGCTGAAGAGTGTCCCTATTTATAGGCGTGGGAAGGCAAGTGGGAGAAGAGATGAGGCTGAGTCTGACAAGGGTGACCGTCCGGACGGCAGTCCCACCGTCCGGACGGTGGAGCTTTGCTGGAAACGGCCACTTGCATGCATGCTGAGTCTTCACGTTGGTTAATTACACTTTGGCCTTCATTCTTTACATTTCCTTGACATTGCTCCCTTGGTCTTGCGTTATTTCGGCATTTGTCCTGCAACTTTCAGATAAAATGTTATACCTAATATCATTCCCGCACAAACCCTAATTCACTCTAAGTACTAATTTTTAGTGCATTTATTATACTAATTTAAATTTTTTGATTTTTTAATTTATACATAATTTAGGTTTAATCAATAAGACACAAATACGAAGGAAGGACCAGAATTAACAATGAAAACAGAGAATAACAATGATAACATGAAAATGAAACAAAGAAACACAACGAAGCAAAGAAAACGAATTCGGCGAAAACTAAGAGAAACAATGATTCTAAAGCAACAAATGGATCAAGAAATGGGTTAAATCAAATAGGATGACTTGTTTTGGGATAACAAATGCGTGAATGATCAGAATAATTAACTTTTGATTATTTTTGTTCAAATCTCAACACAAATCAGCCCTAAAGCAAACTGATTACCCTCAATTCAATTCTTTCTTTCTTTTCTTTTCTTTTTTTTTTTCCTTCTTCTCTCTTTTTTTTTTTTTTTTGATATTAAATCACAAAAGAGGCAAACTACGTGTAATTGGGCAGCAAACTTCACAATCGATTCACTAGCAAATTATGTATTCAATTCTGCCCATATTATGCAACCCTAATTAATATTAAAATTATAGAAAACAACTGAAACTTCAACAGCAAGTCATGCCCCAAATCAAACAGAACAAAAAAAATCGCAATAAACAGTCGCGATGAACAGTAATGATGAACAGTGCACGAAGAATTTAAAAAAAAAAAAAATAGATGCGCATAAATAGAAAAAGAAACACCAAACAGCAGCAAGAACCCTAACTTGGTTAGATTATATGCGCACAAAACAAAGATAACCAACCTGATTTGAGAAGAAAAACCCGAGTGCTCTGATACCAACTGATGCGAACCCTTAAACAAATTCAAGAACCCACGGGCAAATTGATTGAAGACTCCCAAAGAAAGATCACAAATCAGATTATAAGAACCAAGAACCCTAGACCCAATGTTTGCAAGAAACAAGAACCCAAGGTTAAAAGTTCAAGAGAAAGACGCCACACTCAAGATTGAGCGATAAGTCGATGAACGCCACAAGAAAGATTAACTCTTGATAAGTTCATGAAATAGTTCTTGGAAGAACAATAAGGTAGAAACCTTACAATACTCACAAAAATATTCTGTCTTTTACACTGATTTGAACGCCTATTTATAGGCTGGTTATTACAAAGAAAACTTCCTAAAATAGCTTATCCTAATTAAGAAATATCTCTTACTTGCTGGAGAAGAAATATGTCTTTTACACTGATTTGAACGCCTATTTATAGGCTGGTTATTACAAAGAAAACTTCCAAAAATAGCTTATCCTAATTAAGAAATATCTCTTACTTGCTGGTGAAGAAATATCTCTTACTTGTTGGTAAAGAAATATCTCTTACTTGCTGGTAAAGAAATAGCTCTTACTTTCCTAAAAGAGAAAAAAACACAATAAGCCCTTTAATATGTTGATCACATGCCTAATTAAACAAGAAAAGTCTTTCTTTCCTAAAAGGAATAAATCACATGCCTAAATAGATATGGAAGGTCTTACAATCAGACCAATTTTAAACATGCCAATTTTAAGCTTAGCATTTGCCGGAATCTTCTAGAACTTGAATCATGTTGATGGATCTTTGTTGCCCAAGTGGATCATGCTCCATGCTTGAACTTGCATAATCAGCCCATATGTCTTCAATCAGCCCGTTCAATGCTTCCTTCATCCTTTTTGCTCTCGCCCGAGTCATAGGACCTCCATTTATGCTCAACGAATCAGATTGCATTGCATTAGGAAAAATGGTATAGGAAAACTCTAAAATCTTCAATTTAGATGAGATTCCAGATACTAATAAAAAAATGGACAATGCAGAAAAGGATCTTGAACTTAGTTTGAAACTGCCAGTTTGTAGACTTCTGAAAAGTGTTGATTATCAAAATTTATGCTTCACTAATATTTTTACACCAACTCATGCAGGGAACAAATTTGGAATGGATCTGAAATTAAAAGATACATTAGGTATAAAGACATTCTTCACTTGGCAAATAAAGCACATATTTCAAACAATGTGAATACATAGTTCATTGTTTTGACAAACAAATATAATGATGATGGAATCAGACTAACATAATTCATAATCCTGTATATGTCCTAACATTTTTATTTTCACTATTTTTATTCTAAAGTCATCAACTGCTGGGCATAGATTCTACAAGAAGAACAAGATAGTTATAACAAGGAAACAATGAATTAACAAATGATGAAAAATCCAAGAACTAGAAGATTCTGTTTTTTCAAAAGACTATATTGGGTAAGAAAATAAATTAAATATACTATAGTTTAATGAAAAGCATACACCTCTCAAAATAATGAACATGTTGGGAAAATTTAGTCAATCGTGACAATGAATAAGTATGAAGCTGTGGGAAAATAATACACGGAATGGATCGTCTCTCACGATTATACACGTGGGATTACACTACCTAGAGGAGGAGTGAATAGGTTAATCCAATTTTAAGCTCGGATGTACACCAATTTTAACCCATGTCCACCAAAATTACCTCTTCACAAATTAATTAAACAATTAAGTGTGAGAACCCCTTTTAAACAAGAACAACCCTAGAAACTATAAAGATTGATATTGTGAATTTGTCAATTTAATTATTAACACTCAATTTCTCATGGCATTACAACTAAGTCTGTGACGCCCCAAAACCCGGGGGTCCTTTATTAACCGTTGACCATCCGTCAACCCGCGGAAATACTCGTGATAGTCGTATAACCCGACACCACGTCATTCACATGCTTTTAACCGGATTTACCATCCACAAGGTCAATTATACCTCAATTTATGTCCATTTATGTCATAGGAACCAAAGAAAACAAAGCCCAAAAGCATGGCTAAGCATTTTGAAAATTTCAAATTTTTTGGAAAACCTTCCGGAAGGTCGACATACACCTACCAGAAGGTCGCTGAAAGAACAGTTAAATGAAAAGAATCAAATGCAAGAACTTCCGGAAGGTCGACATCAGTAGCAAAAACCTTCCGGAAGGTTCATTCCAGTAGCCAAAACCTTCCGGAAGGTTCATTCCAGAAAACAAAACCTTCCGGAAGATTTTGGCAGTCAAAAAGAAACCCAAGGCAAAACCTTCCGGAAGGTTCATTCCAGTGGGCAAAACCTTCCGGAAGGTATTAGCTGTGAACAAGGCATCCAGGGTTTTTAGCAAAACCTTCCGGAAGGCCGACATACACCTTCCGGTAGGTTTTCAGACTGTGAGCAAAAAAAAATGGATTTCTTTCCCCTCCAAACCATCCTTAAAGCTACCCCATACACTCCAAACTCATCCAACACATGTTTAATGAGATTTTCCATATAATACACAACTCATACAAGCTCTATCACAATTCATTCCATAATACATATACATCAAAATGGAATTTTTTTAAAGGTTTTACAAAACTCAAACTAAGGCCACAAGCCGGCCCCCTTCATGCTTGATGCTCTCCAAGTGAGCCATCCGCCGGTGCAAAACCCACACCTGAAATGTTTTTCCCATAAAGGGTGAGCCACACTCAATAGGGTATCTCCTAAAGAGGCTACTCCCCAACCTAAATGCATATGAAATGTTCACATGCTATCAATCAACAATCCACAACAAGAATATATTCCATGTTGAAACATGTAATGCCATGCTATGAAATGAGGTGAGACTCACTCATGCACATCAACTGAGCCCTTCCCGGCTCCTCTACACATGCAAGTGTCAATGTGTACCAATCTGTCATATATGTTTCACATCAAATGACATTTCATTCTAGGGACTTTGTAGGGGTGGATGTTCATGGACTCACACCAAGGGTCACCCAACCCACACGGAATTGACGGACTTCCACCGAAGGTTCCGCGTACACCCACACACTTCATGGACCGAGCCAAGGGAGTGCGTATCCCATCACCGGGTCTCTCACCCGAGGGATAGTCTAGCCCTTCTTGCTACCCCAACCCTATTAACCATGCAAACCGTGCGACTCGACTAGGTCACCGACCCATATTACCCGAGCCCACTCGCCATCCACCACACGTGGTGAGGACAACAATCATGCACACTCACCCACTAAATGCGATGTTCCCGTGCATATGTAATGTGATGCTCCATTGCAACAATAATTTAATGTTCGATATGGTATAAGTGACATATGAACATTCTCATCACACTTCACATATTTCATGGCGAAATCATATCATAAGCATATAATTCCCATAATACAAATTTCAAGCATGTTATCAACATACTAGAATTCAAGGCATATACATATATAACACATAACATGCCCACCTTTTCACATAACACATGAATTCACATTGGGTTCATTTCACATATCCAATCATAGAAATCACATTTAGTAACTTCTAAATACCTATCCAAGCTAGGATTTTCCTTTACCCATTTCAATACCCAATTCACCCAATTTCACGACAATAGGCAAGAGATACATAGGCTATCATCCTACCCATTCCATAAAAACATTATAGGCTTGGAATAAACCTTAGTAGGAAGAAACCCTACCTCTTGTAGCGTGTAGAATCGCCGTGGGAAGCTCCTAGAACTCAAAGCAAGCTTGAATCCTCCACTTCCAAATTTTCGGCCTCCCAATGTTCGGTGAAAGCTGTCGTTTTTGGTACCCACGCGTAGCCCTCGTCGAGTAGAACAATTTTTGTTCTTGGCCCAAGTGGATTCGAGCTCTAAAATGGAGTAGATCGTAGAGAGAAGTTGAGTTTTCTTTCACTTTCCCTCTCTTCTTTTCTCTCGGCTGAAACCGGCTGAAATGGTGAAGGAGAAGTCTGATTTTTCAGACTTTAGGCCCCTATTTATATTTTAGAATACTTGGCCCACAATTCGCCACACGTCCTATTTAATTTCGGGTCCGTTTTAATCCTGAAACGACTAAATTTCGCTCCGGTTCAAGTTCGAATTATTTTTATTTTAACTTGTCTCTAATATTTCCCCAAACTTGGAAATTTTATAAAAATTTCGTGTACAGGGTCACCCGGGGCCCGTTCGTCTCGTAAAACGCGAAAAATCCGACTATCTCGGAATTCAACGAAATTTGACGTGGTAACTAGATTTCGCGAGACGAATCCAACGGTGAGGTCCGTTTCGTCATCCGAGTTCTAGAAAAATTCAAGTTTACAACCTGTACCGTAGTGGCAATTTACCGTTTTCCCCTTTTTCACAAAGGTTTAAATTTTCTCGGGTTTTACAAAGTCAATAGCAACCAACCTATAGTGCTCATGTGTGCATCAAATTGCAAGTGTATATGAAAATAACAATAAAGATCACAAACCATTTGTTGATATTGCAAGGATAAACATTACCCTTAAGCAGAATGAATCATCCATCACGATGAAACACATGTTATTCAAACACTACATTGGGGGGTGAATAGGTTAATTTTAATTCACTCAAACAAATACCAATTTATAGCCTAATTCTACCACAATTATCTCTTCTCAAAATAATCAAACAATTAAAATTGAATACCCATTTTTACCCAATAACAACCCTATGAACCATGCAGATTGATATTATCAATTTGTCAATTTTAAGTTTAAGACACAATCTCACATGGTGATCCAATCCAAGGCAACAAGCAACCAACCAAACCACTATGAATGATAAGAATGCTTAAACAATTATATCACCAAACACATAGTGCCCGTGTGTGCTACAAATTGCAAGTGTTTACAATAAAAATAATAAATAACATAAGCAATTTGTTAACGCATAAACCTTTCCAAGGACAAACTGTGGGGAACCACTCGGGGTTTATCAAAGCTTAATCCACTATCCCAAAGTTAGTTTATAGTACCTTAACCAATACTATGGCTAGGTGCTCATTTCCTTCAATAAACCTCTTCATGGGATACACCTACAAATGTTATGAATAGCTTTACTTGAACTCTATGTCACACGGTTTGTTTAGGCCTCGAGCACTCCTAGGATGCACCTAAGAATCTCAGTATGCACACTCTCCAATGGGTTTGGTTGGATCTCCTAATCTAAATCTTCTTCACCAAGGTATGAGGTTGGCTTAGAGAATCAAGGTGGGTTTTGCCTTCGAATCTTAGGGATCTAAGGTTCTTCTTTAACCTCTCAAGGTGTTATATAGGAAATTTTTTCTCTCAAGAG
The DNA here is from genome assembly GCA_951799425.1 of Ilex aquifolium. Lineage (NCBI taxonomy): Eukaryota > Viridiplantae > Streptophyta > Magnoliopsida > Aquifoliales > Aquifoliaceae > Ilex > Ilex aquifolium. Next base: position 25,846,822 of record OX637400.1, read on the forward strand.
GCTTCCTTAAGGCTTTCCCTAGCTTGGGAAGGCTCCCTCTATTTAAAGGCTCAAAATATGGTTAGTCTTAGGGACCAATTAATCCAAAATTCCCGAGTGACTGCTCCAGCAATGAGAGTGTTGTCAGAGGGCGATGGCTACTAGAATAAGATAAGCATTCAAATTATAGTAGAAGAGCAGGGACCCCTCGTGAGTGTTCGACCAGCCTGAGAGCGATCCAAAGGTTAGTCTCCACTGCCCACTTGTTTATCCTTTCTCGATTTTATCCTTAAGTGTTCAAAGACCGCTCTAGCTGAAAGCAAGTGAACAAATGGAGGTCTATACTTTTTTTAAGCTAGAAACCAAGAAAAAACTTGTTCCCTTCAGTACTAAAGGGTGTTGCTCAAGTGGAGTTTGATTAATGACTCAAATCTATCTTTTCAAAACTTAATAAAGGTTTAGAAAAACTTTTCTTTGAAGAACACATAGGATTCATTAATGGATCAATCACCGATTCCATTTTAACCTAATCAACCTAAGTATAAATTTAAACTAATGGTGTTAAGGTCTACAAGGTCATTACCTTTGTCCTTAGCATGAAAGTGCATATCGAGAGTTTTTTTATTGTCGTTGTACCTTGAACTCCCCCCCTTTATTTGTTGCTTTCGAATCTTTGACATTGTAGCATCATGACCATGGAATAAGTTGAGATTTATAAAAATACTTCATTACAAATATGATCCTAACAATCTCCCCTTTTGGGAATTTTGTGATAATATATACAAGAAAGAAATTTATATTACAACCCCAAAACCATTGAACAAAATGAATTGTAAAGAAATCTCAACACTCATGTACAAATCTCTATATCTCAATATTTTTGTATAAGAATTGTCTCTGGATGAATGCGTTGAAGATCATAATCTTGCACATCACAACTCGAACCAATACCTCATGAAAGGCATCATATGAATGAAATACATATCATAATCACAAGTATGGTAAGCACCATAGAAGCATAGTGCATTTTCACGTTATCATCATGAAAGTGCAAACATGTAATATACATAAGTAATATTAGCCCATTATGCTTGAGAACCTATAAATATAGCAAAGACAATGCACAACAAGTTCTCCAAAAAATAGGTGACTTCATGTCAAGTTTGTATTTGTACCCCCTGAGTATTTGAACAAACTCCTCCTTACTCTATTCTCATGTAACTAATCCAAGCTAGCAAATAATATTTTCTCCAAAATTGTCACAAAATTCTATCCTTTTATCACAAATTGCCAAACTAATGACATATCATAACATATAAGGTAAAACATGGAAAAACAACAAGTTAGCAAGACAATCCAACTAGCAAGAATAGGCATGTGGAATAAAGAAAAGGATAACCATGACATTTAACTCAAAGTCTAAATGATAAACCATCAAAACATATGACAAAGATTGAGTCACAACAACAAAAAATAAACAAAAGAAAAGTCAACAAGAAAAAATAGATTACTTTAATACAAGACCATGAATGAATGCAACTCTTATATCTCCCATATGGTCCTATACTAAGTCTCCTAACATCAAGCAGCTCTTGTAGTCACATAATCTCCACCATCAGGGTAACTATCTCCACCATGCAGGGACTGAGGCAAGGTTGAATCATCACTATCATCCAACACTAGCTCAACTTCAACCTGCTTCCCCTTCAGCAACCTCCTAAGTCTCCCAAATCTATGTGCAGTAGATCCCATCACAAATTGTTAGGTCACCTCCAAGCTCACAATCCTATTATCCATGGCATCTTACCTACATGAAGCAAGGCGATGATGCTCCTCCATACGCTTCTCTACCCTAGTAAGCTTGCAAATCAATGGTGCAAATTAGGTAGCCAATATATCTGAAACAGATTCAAGTGGTGGTGGTCTAGATGACCTAGTCTCTGAGTGAACGTGGTGCACGGGGTCTAATCTTAACATGTGGATCCTCTATCTCATTGTATCTCTCCTCGACTACTACAACATACTCAGCCTAGGCTTTGCTCTGATTCAAAGAGCTCTTGCTAAAAGACTTCATGGGTTTCTACATTCTATCCTTAAGAACATAGCTAAACCCTTGCCTGTCCATATCTGAGTAATTAGAGACGCAAAAGGGAGGCCATCAGATAATCTATGCTCCTCAAAGCCTCGCTGAATGAACCCAAATATCATGGATGGTTGGTCAAGATCTAACCAAGTCCCAATGACGTGTAACAAATATGCTCATTGGATAAGAAAATCTAAAATATGCGAATTTGATTCTTTGTTGTAATCGGCTATCAAGTTCAACAACCTATATTCTTGGGTCAAATACTTCTAGAAAGATTTCTGTGTAACCCAATGATCAAGGTGTGGTAGCCCATAAAGCTCGGTAGCCACAACTGAGAGACAAGGTAACTGATCAATTAATTTTGTACTAAGGCCATTGTTCTTGTGACGCCCCTAAATCCGGGGGTCCGTTGATCAACCCATCAACCCGCGGAATACCCATGGATGCCGGTTAACCCGACACCGTGGCACCACATTCCCTTTACCGGGATTTATAAAAAATACAAGTCCAATTAATTTAGGTTAGTTGACCCATCTGAGGTCCAATATACCACCATTGGTATCCTATTATTGTCCATATATAACTTTGGAAGGAAGGAAAACATAGCCCAAAGACTTGGCAAAAGAATAAGAAATTTCTGAGTTTTTAGAAAGCGTATCGATACGCGTACCGGTACGATGAGCTCACTGGTCCTGGTCGTACCGGTACGCGTACCGATACGCCCCGCCTTCTGGTCAACTCTGTACCGGTACGCGTACCGGTACACTCTGTCCACCTTTGCCCGTTTCTCCTGTTTTCCAATTCCAATCCACTCCAAACATTACCAAATTCATCCCAAACTTATACAACATGTATTTATACATTAAACATGATTGATACAAGTTCTATTACAATTATTTACATGTCCAAAAGCTAAGTTCTCATACTTAGTTTACAAAAATCCCAAAACCAAAGCCACAAGTGGCCTCTCTTCACCCTTGGGGTCCCGAATGAGAGCCGTCCGCCAGCGTGTGTCCCACACCTGAAATGTTTTCCCGTATAGGGTGAGCCACGTTCAATAGAGTATCTCCTACGGAGGCTACTCCCCACCTAGATGCATATGGAATGTACACATGCAACAATCAACAACATTTATCCATTTCAAACATGAATATGTGATTCAAGGTTGAAATTTTACCATGCCATGCCATGATATGAGATGACACTCACTCATGCACTTTAACCCGAGCCCTCACCGACTCCCATAACACAATGTAATGCACCTGTGCAATGAATCCGTCAATTGACGAAAATACATCCAATAATCGTTTGAAATAAAAGTTATGTATTTATAAAATCAAATCATTGTTGGATGTTACCCATTGAATGGGTATTTTTATAAAACAAAATTTTGTGTCTTTGTTGGGCAACGGATTTTGGTATCACAACCGTCAGTTCCGTACACCATCACACTTTTCTGGAATTTCACCACAGGGGAGTGTGTGAACCAAGTAGCCGGGTTTTTCACCCGAGGGAGAGTCTAGCCCTACTTGCTATACCCGACACAAGTTTTCCATGCAACCATGCGACTCAGTCAGATTTTCAACCCAACTTTCCCGAGCCCACCTATCAATCACCAAGTATGGTGCTTGATTAACCATGCACTTACACACCCATACTCATGACTCATGCCCATGAATGTGATGCCAATGTTATGCCAAGTGAGCAATTTCCACATGTCAACATATATCATAGCAATTTATATCATATGCATATAATTTCCATGAACTATCACCATGCTAACATATCATAAAGCACACGTCCACATGTCAACAACAATGCCTAAACATGTTACTTCAATTGCATCAAAACAACAATTTCAAATCACTCAAGGCATTTTATCAAACACCTTCATAGCAATAATCATGTTAAACACATATCATGCCCAAAAGTTCACCAAGTTACAATAAATTACACAAGTAACTTTCATACTTCAAAATCAAGCTAGAAGTTAGCCTAAGCCATTTCTATACTCATTTTCTCATTTCCATAACAATAGGCAAATGATATATAACCACCTACACCTAACCATCCCTTATGGACCTTCTAGGTTAGAAATGAACCCGAGTAGGAGGGAACCCGAGTAGGAGGGAACCCTACCTCTTGAAGCGTAAACCGAAGTGTAGAGACTTCAAGAACACCAATACCAACTCCAAAACTTGACTTCCCCAAATCTCCTCCTTTGGATCTTCGGTGAAATTATTTGTTCTTGGTACGTACGCGTAGCCCTCGTCAAGGAGATGAAGTTTAGTTCTTGGCTCGACGGATTCCGACCGACGGAACTCCGAGAATCGCCGAAAGAAAACTTGAAAAACTCACTTTTCTCTCCCTCTTTCTCCCACACGTTAAAACCAGCACAACCAGCAGAAAATTCGGCCAAAAATGCAGATATTTGCTCATATTTATAGTTTTAATACTCGGCCCACGTCGTGCCACGTGTCCCCCACTTTTCCAGGTCCGTTTTCGCCCCGAAACGATTTATTTGATTCCGGTTTAAGTTCAAACTAATTTTATTTGAACTTTAATTCGATTATAAAGAAATTCTATAAAATTTATTTGTGGGGACCTTTGTGAGGTCATTCGACACCCAGTTGTCTCGTAAAACATGCAAAATCCAACTATCTCGGAATTCGACGAAATTAGTCTAGGTGACTAAATTTCGCCATACGAATCCAACGGCGAAGTCCGTTGTGTCATACGAACTCTAAAGAGTACGTATTTTAATTCCGCATTATAGTGGCAAATGACCATTTTACCCTTTCTCAGAAAAAAGTTCAAATTTACCCGGGTTTTTACAGTTCTCTACCCTAGGTAGGCCAAGAGTGGTGGCTACGAGAGAAGTAGAAAACATGAACTCAATCCCTTGAGCATATTTGAAAAAACTATCAACATAAGCTGTAACACCCCAAAACACACCCTGGACGACATTACACTATGAAACCATTCATGTCATGAGAGCAACTAAATATATATCCATCAAATAAGAAACATTCTTAATTTTAACAAAATTTGGGCAGAGTCTCCTTTGTACAGGAAGCTCCACCCAAGAATCACAACCTGTGCAATTCTATTAACTTGACCACACAGGGTCCATTTAACCATCCAATAACAATAAAATTTCTATTTACCATCTATACTATCCTTAACATTATCCCAAAAGAATAGGCGAGATATGGCAATTACATTCCCCACAAGAATTACATGAATATATCGCAGTGGAGTTTCAAAAGAATCTAGACTTTACATTGTTTAGAGATAAATCCCCTAGTCTAGAGCAAAATAAGCTATATCTCTAGATGTCCCATTCGGGATCTAGGTACCCCTCCAAGGAAGCTTCCCCAAGGCCCAGCTCATTCACACCGAGCTCTTCCTCTAAAGCCAAATCTAAAAAATATTAATTGTAGGGGATGAGCACGAAGCTCTGTAGCAAAATCTTCCCAAACTCAAACAAGGTTTATAAAAACATATAAAATGGCTGGTCTCATTTTACAAATAGCATACATAATCTTTGAAGTAAAACAGAGACATTTTAAAATGGATATCAAGTTTAAGTAGCAACAGTAATTTACATAAACAGTAAAAGAAACCAAGATCCAATACATATCCATTTTCCAAAATATAAACCATTTTCCCACAAGACCTTGTGGAATCCCATACTCCCACAAGTCCTTGTAGGAAACCATTTTCCACAATAATACAACAATCCATCAATATGTATATGTATCTCAAACATGATGTAAGGCAAACCCCATGAATCGACACATTGAGTAATATCTAACCCACACACACCCACACAAATCTTATCAAAGATATCCATCCTTTAGGAAGGGCGTATGCCACACCATGGCAGTGACGTATCCAACCCAGGTATTAGTATACTAACCCTCTTACACGGCACCCGTGAGCAATAGCGGTTTAGTCTTACCAAAGCACTAACCCCACTACGAGTGGTAGGAGAAATGTCAACCCCCACGGAGCAAGCAACACGTCTACCCACTCTACGATATCTCGTCGAAGGCCACCCATGGTCATCCCACACTCATAAGAGATACAATACCAAACCCAATTTCACAATTTACAAGAATATCTTAAAAATCCCCAAGTTTATCACATGACAATTTCAATAAACAATTACAAAAATACAAGAGATCACCACAACATCATTTTATTACTCAACACCAAGCACTATGGTTTCAAAATCAATAATAAAGGAAGAATTTAAGAAGAAATCCATCACTCTCCAATAACTAGGGTTTTGAAACACAAAAAGAGATTTCATGGGTATTCAACCCTAACTTTGTTAAAAACATGTAATCTTTGCCCAAAAGACTAAGAGATGATGATTTCATATCATATATATAACATTTAGAGCAAAACATACATATATACATAAGCCCTAACCTCAATGTAAGAGAAAGAGAAGAAATCTCCTACCTCAATGCTCAAGAGTTTTAGCCAAATACCCAAGCTTCAAGACCTTCTTCCTTTCCTTTCTTTTCCTTTTAATATCCTCTCCCTAGGGTTTTCAAAAGATTTGGGTGAGAGTGGGTGAAGAATGGAAGAAAAGAGAATGAGTAGAGAAGTGAAATCTTAGAAATCTAGGGTTTTAATCTTCTAAAATGGTGTATCTCTCCTTATCTTTAATGTTCTTCTCTCCCTCTCTTTCTCTCTAAAGGTGCCTAGGGTTTAGAAGGCTGAAATGGGGCTCAAATAGTCGGCCTTAAGTATTTATAGGGAGAGAGAGAGAGGCCGAAATTCGCGACTTTAAAATAAACAGTCTGGTTTCGGTAGTACCGGTACAAGAAACCTTCTGGAATCGGGGTACCGGTACACAGTACCGGTACGGTACAGTACCGGTACCATTTACCCAGTTTTGCCTATTTCTTTTGTTTTCCATTTCCAATCCATTTCAAAACTAACCAAATCCATCACAAACCTCTCCAACACATATTTATACACCAAATCTATCTAATACAAGTTATAGGACCTAACATTTTATATTTTCACTAACTAAAACTAAATTTCAACTATGATTTTCATTAACATTTTAAATCTTTACTTTTCAAATTTACAAAGTTCAAACACACTTCAATACCCCTATCCACCTCTTTACAACCATTATTTGCTATATCTATATATCTATATGCATATATAAAAGAAAATGCGGGGTGTTACAATCCACCCCCCTTAAAGAAAGTTTCGTCCTCGAAACTTACCTCAAGTAGCGAACAAATGTGGATACTTCTCCCGCATTTCTTGCTCCGGTTCCCAAGTAGCTTCTTCCACTCCATGGTGTTGCCACCAAACCTTCACCAATCTGATAACTTTGTTGCGAAACACTTTTTCCTTGGCGTCGAGAATTTGTACAGGTTGTTCTTCGTAGGTTGCTCCGTCTTGAATTTCAATCTCCTCCAAGTTCACGATTGAAGTTGCATCCGAGTGACACGTCCGCAACATCGACACGTGAAACACGCCATGTACTCCGGATAGCTGGGCTGGTAGTCGAAGTTGATACGCCGCATTGCCTACCGCTTTGATCACTTCAAACGGTCCGGTATATCTTGGCGCTAACTCCTCCTTCTTGCCGAATCGAAACACGCCCTTCTTGTGTGACACCTTGGGAAACATGTAATCTCCCACTTTGAATTCCAAGGATCTTCGTTTGTGGTCCGCATAGCTCTTATGTCTACTTTGCGCCGTGCGTAGCCTCTCTCGGATGAGTTGAATCTTCTCCGTAGTTTCCCCATTGTAGTCCTTACTCCGTTAGTTCGCTGCGCACTCTGATATAAATTACAATCCACCAAATGTTACAGTTGAAACCTAACCAGACTTGTCCTCCCATTTTAGCTTCCAAATCCATATACATTTTTTTTTTTCCAACGAAATAATTTAAGAAAAATTACCATAGTATCATCGAAAATACCATTTTAGTGGTCACTACCAAGCACTAGAGTTTTGAATTCATGAGCAAATAAATAATCAAGCTTTGGAATCAAGAATAAATGGCTATCAAGCTTGGAAATCAAGAACAAAAGAACAAGCAAAGTTTGAAATTAATAACAAACGAATCTCAAGTTTTTGGAATCCAAAATAAAGGAACAATCAAGTCTCGAATTCCATAACCAACCCATATCAAGCTTTGGAATTAAAATAAGAAACAATCAAAGCTTGAAATCAAGAACAAAGTAACAATCGAGTCTTGGAGTCAATAACAGATGCATATAAAGCTTTGTAATCAGGAACTAATAAGTCTCAAGTTTCGAACTCAAAAACAAAGAGTAATCAAGTATTGAATATCAAGAATAAATGAATCACAAGGGTTAGAATCAATAACAAATGAATATTAAATTTGGCTATCAAGAACCAATGGATCATCAGGCCTGGGGAAATTAAAAACAAAGGAACAACCAAGTCTTGAAATCAAGAATCAAAGAATGTCAAATATTGAATATCAAGAATACATGAATTACAATAGTTAGAATCAATCAAATGAATATCAAATTTGGCTATCAAGAGCAAATGAATATTAAGCTTGGAAATCAAGAATAAAAGCGTATCAAGCTTGAAAGTCATGAACAAAGGAGAAATTAAGATTTAACGGAACAATCATGTATGGAAATCAATAACAAACGACTATCAAGGTGTGAAATCAAGAACAAAGGATTATGACGCTTAGAAATCAAGACCAAAAGAACACTCAAGTCTTGAAACCAAGAATAAAGAATATCAAGTATTGAATATTGAAAATAATTGAATCACAGGGGTAGAATCAATAACAAACGAATATCAAATTTTTGATACCAAGAACAAATGGATCATTAAGCTTAGGAAATTAAGGACAAGGAAACAATCAACTCTCGAGATCAATAACAACAGATATCAAGCTTGGAATTAGAGATAAAGTAACAATCATATATTGGAATCGATAACAACTATCAAAGTTTGAAATCAATGACAAAGGCAAGATAAAGAGAAAACACCTCTCCCTTGCAAACTAGGATTTCAAGGGCATACCAAAAGGATTTTGGTGGTCACCACCCATAACATAGCTTAGAACAAATAATATTTAAGTTCGGGAATCAAGAGCAAAAGAGAAATCAAGAGAAAAATACATCTCCTTTGTAAACTAGGGTTTGAAGGCATAAGAAAAGATTTAGGGTTTACCCAACCATAATATATTTTGGAACAAGGTAGTATTATCCAGAATGGCAAGACATGATGATTCCCTAGCAAGTAGATATAAATTAGAGTCAAAGAAATACATATAAGTAAACCTACTGGTAACTGAAATGTAATCCGCTGGCACGTAACCCTTGCAGACTAGCCTGGTATCCCCCTGTTCTCCCGTAGGCAAGTCAACATATAAAGCATGTTCTAGCTCCTCGGAACCCAATCCCAATTCCACCGCGTCCGCAGTACGTATAAAAGAATGAGTCGCATAGGAATTCAATAAAATTCGGGCCCAAGAATGGTAGAGAAGAACGATACCTTCCACAACGGCATTGGAGGCATCTTCCTCCGGTTGGGTCAAAGCAAAAACCCTTCCTTGATTGGCGCCGCCGGGAGCATGAGCTTGTAATGGTCTTTGTGGTGGTAGTGGCTGTCGTAGCGGTGGCCTGTTTGCATTCACTCGCCCAGTTACTTGGTTGGTCTTGGTGGAAAGCAATGGACAATTATCTTTGAAGTGCCCAACACCTCCACAGGCGAAGCATCGGCGTGCATCCGTGCCTATTCTCTTTGGTATGCCTCCCGCTCCTCGAGCTATCTGAGGTCTTTGCTGTGCTGGCCTTTGTAGAGGTGGCTTGTTTGCTGGTACTTGCTCGGTTGCTTCCTTAGTCATTGGGGGAAACGAGGGGCATCTATGTTTGAAGTGCCCATACTCTTCGCATGCAAAGCATGGGCGCGGGTACATGCCTACTCTCGTCTGAGTAACTCCATCTTCTCCACTGTCTGAAATCTTTGCTCAATCGCGTCCACGTCCCCGTACACGTCCACGTCCACGTACACGTCCACGTCCACGTCCACGTTCACGAGATCTTGTATTCTCGAATTAAGAGTGTAACCAGCTTCTCGCGGATGGAAGGCCTCAAATCTTGTTCAAAGCGTTTAGCTCTCCTTGCCTCAGTGACCACAAACTTGATTGCGTAGCGAGACAACTCATCGAATTCGAACAATTAATTAACCCTTAACCTAAATATACCATGAATCTAACCTATCTGATAAACACATAACTTCAAACAAATGCAAGCCTACAGTTCCTTCAACCTAGTCCTACCTTTCAAGTGGTAATCCATAACCTACAGCTCCCATGTAAGACCTAAAGCCTAAGCTCTGATACCAACTTTGTAACACCCCAAAACACACCCTGGACGGCATTACACTATGAAACCATTCATGTCATGAGAGCAACTAAATATATATCCATCAAATAAGAAACATTCTTAATTTTAACAAAATTTGGGCAGAGTCTCCTTTGTACAGGAAGCTCCACCCAAGAATCACAACCTGTGCAATTCTATTAACTTGACCACACAGGGTCCATTTAACCATCCAATAACAATAAAATTTCTATTTACCATCTATACTATCCTTAACATTATCCCAAAAGAATAGGCCAGATATGGCAATTACATTCCCCACAAGAATTACATGAATATATCGCAGCGGAGTTTCAAAAGAATCTAGACTTTACATTGTTCAGAGATAAATCCCCTAGTCTAGAGCAAAATAAGCTATATCTCTAGATGTCCCATTCGGGATCTAGGTACCCCTCCAAGGAAGCTTCCCCAAGGCCCGGCTCATTCACACCGAGCTCTTCCTCTAAAGCCAAATCTAAAAAATATTAATTGTAGGGGATGAGCACGAAGCTCTATAGCAAAATCTTCCCAAACTCAAACAAGGTTTATAAAAACATATAAAATGGCCGGTCTCATTTTACAAATAGCATACATAATCTTTGAAGTAAAACAGGGACATTTTAAAATGGATCTCAAGTTTAAGTAGCAACAGTAATTTACATAAACAGTAAAAGAAACCAAGATCCAATACATATCCATTTTCCAAAATATAAACCATTTTTCCACAAGACCTTGTGGAATCCCATACTCCCACAAGTCCTTGTAGGAAACCATTTTCCACAATAATACAACAATCCATCAATATGTATATGTATCTCAAACATGATGTAAGGCAAACCCCATGAATCGACACATTGAGTAATATCTAACCCACACACACCCACACAAATCTTATCAAAGATATCCATCCTTTAGGAAGGGCGTATGCCACACCATGGCAGTGACGTATCCAACCCAGGTATTAGTATACTAACCCTCTTACACGGCACCCGTGAGCAATAGCGGTTTAGTCTTACCAAAGCACTAACCCCACTACGAGTGGTAGGAGAAATGTCAACCCCCACGGAGCAAGCAACACGTCTACCCACTCTACGATATCTCGTCGAAGGCCACCCATGGTCATCCCACACTCATAAGAGATACAATACCAAACCCAATTTCACAATTTACAAGAATATCTTAAAAATCCCCAAGTTTATCACATGACAATTTCAATAAACAATTACAAAAATACAAGAGATCACCACAACATCATTTTATTACTCAACACCAAGCACTATGGTTTCAAAATCAATAATAAAGGAAGAATTTAAGAAGAAATCCATCACTCTCCAATAACTAGGGTTTTGAAACACAAAAAGAGATTTCATGGGTATTCAACCCTAACTTTGTTAAAAACATGTAATCTTTGCCCAAAAGACTAAGAGATGATGATTTCATATCATATATATAACATTTAGAGCAAAACATACATATATACATAAGCCCTAACCTCAATGTAAGAGAAAGAGAAGAAATCTCCTACCTCAATGCTCAAGAGTTTTAGCCAAATACCCAAGCTTCAAGACCTTCTTCCTTTCCTTTCTTTTCCTTTTAATATCCTCTCCCTAGGGTTTTCAAAAGATTTGGGTGAGAGTGGGTGAAGAATGGAAGAAAAGAGAATGAGTAGAGAAGTGAAATCTTAGAAATCTAGGGTTTTAATCTTCTAAAATGGTGTATCTCTCCTTATCTTTGATGTTCTTCTCTCCCTCTCTTTCTCTCTAAAGGTGCCTAGGGTTTAGAAGGCTGAAATGGGGCTCAAATAGTCGGCCTTAAGTATTTATAGGGAGAGAGAGAGAGGCCGAAATTCGCGACTTTAAAATAAACAGTCTGGTTTCGGTAGTACCGGTACTCAGTACCGGTACCATTCAGTACCGGTACCCAGTACCGGTACAAGAAACCTTCTGGAATCGGGGTACCGGTACACAGTACCGGTACGGTACAGTACCGGTACCATTTACCCAGTTTTGCCTATTTCTTTTGTTTTCCATTTCCAATCCATTCCAAAACTAACCAAATCCATCACAAACCTCTCCAACACATATTTATACACCAAATCTATCTAATACAAGTTATAGGACCTAACATTTTATATTTTCACTAACTAAAACTAAATTTCAACTATGATTTTCATTAACATTTTAAATCTTTACTTTTCAAATTTACAAAGTTCAAACACACTTCAATACCCCTATCCACCTCTTTACAACCATTATTTGCTATATCTATATATCTATATGCATATATAAAAGAAAATGCGGGGTGTTACATAAGCACAGGGATATCAAATGTATGTGTAGAACTCTCACACTATATCATTATTCGATGGCTCTGGGGCCTCTAACAACTATGTCCACCCTCGATTGGTGAAGTTAGCAAGGATAGAAGAAATTACCTCTCTAAAGTTTATCTCTCGCTCAATCATCACTGGTCTGAGAGCATACTCTAACACATATCTCTTTGCGAAATCTAGATCATACAATCGAGTGTTCTCATCAAACTCTACCACGACTTCCTCATGTGATTCCTTAACCCTAGCCCTTTTCTCTATACGTGGAGGCATCTCGTCAAACAATTTAGGAAATCTAGGTCTCTCGAATGTAGATCTTGCAAATCAAGAAAAGAATCAAACCTAATTTAGGGGTTTGGGATGCTTGGATTATGAGTGGAGGTGTTTCGAACGCAAAAGACCCAATTATTTTAGCTTTCAAACCCTAAGGCACTAACTAATCGCAAGGTCGCTCAAGCGGTCCCTAAGGCTTTTCTGTCAAATTCAAAATTCAACTTCAATTCTTCCACGGACCATCCCAACCTTTCACAAACTCCTCCAAACCATCCTACAAGTCTCAAAAGCATGCATGTGTGTATTTACAACCTAAATACAATTGTATGCACATGCATGGATGAAATAGCAATTAAATACAGAATGTTATTAATCATGCAATCACACATATTCTCAATGTACTACATCCATTCTCCTATTTCATCATCAAGCACATTATACTAAGGCATATTAATGAATGTAGAACTTAATATTCATACATCCTAGAGCAATATCCTCTCACTTAGTTCAATTTCATTCACATGTGTCTGAATATTGCATATTTGGTCAACTCAAGTGTGACATGCGTGAAAACAAACTACGACGCTATTAGGAATCCGTCTAGACTAATACTATTGGGAATCTGTCTAGACTAATACTATTGGGAATCCGTCTAGACTAATGGATTAATAAAGCTCTACATGAACTTTTAGGGTTAATTGCACTGGAGGTCCCCAAAGTATAGAGTTTGTCTCATTTGGTCCCTAATGTTTCAATTGCATCATTTTGGTCCCTATAGTATTGAATATGTTTTTATATGGTCCCTCAAGCAGACAAATGTCTAGATTGCTAACAATTTTTTATCATAAACTTGTCGCGTGATACTTAAATATGAACAAAAAAATAATTTGAATAACTCTTGACCAAATTTTTACTCAAATTTTGGTTAAATAGCTATCTAAATTACACAGTTTTGATCATGAACTATCCAAATTTTGGTCAAAAGCTACCCATATTTTTTTTTTTTTGTCAAGAACTACCCAAATTTTGTTTAAGGGCTATCAAAATTATTTTTTGTCCATATTTAAGTATTACATGACAAGTTTATGATAAACATCGTTAGCAATCTGGACGTTGTCTGCTTGAAGGACTATATAGAAACATACTCAATACTTTAGGGACCAAAATGATGCAATTGAAACATTGGGGACCAAAATAAGACAAACCTCATACTTTGGGGACATCTAGTGCAATTAACCCGAATTTTTAATGCATCATCTAAGTGAAAATGTGACTGGCTAGAGAGTGTTCTAAATACATGTTTTCTAATATTTTTAAACACTCCCCCTTATTTTGGCATCCCTTCTACTCGTATGACTTCAATTAACACGATTTTGAATTTTGAACTTTACATGTTATGCTTCTAAAATGTGTGTAGAGCAACTCTTTGAGCTTTATATGTGAGCAATGACATTAAGCATATAGTACTCTCAACAATTCAAGTGCAATTGATACTTAGCCATTTATTTTACGTATCACCTTTTAAAATTTGGCCATATTGGGCTCTTTTCTCACAATTTGCTCTTTGACATCTTTTTAAGGGATTTGGGACTTTACTAACCTTTAGCCATGTGTTCATCTTGTTGGAACGGAAATCCCAAGAATCATTGAAGCGTATGTATCGAATACAAAAAAAAATTTAAAATCGTACAAGGCAGAATTAGGGTTTACCTTCGAGATCACTCTAGATTGATCTTCTCTCAGCACGAACACATAAACTAACAACAAACGTGGAAGACAGCTCAACGAACCTCACGACCTTATGTTGTATATCCCCCAACGTCAAAATCCAGATGCAATGTGGGCCGCAAGGACCTTCAAACTTCTGCTCTCTCTTAACCTCTCTAAAAAACATGAGCAATGAATTAATGGTGATTTAGAGAGCCTAGATGTCTATATATAGGCTACGACAGAAACCCTAATGAGAAATAAATACCGAGCTTCCAATGGGCCTAGGATTCCTTTGTTCAACCCAAAAAAAACATCATACAACCCATTAATAATAAGTTAGTCCACTAAAAACTTATTATTGATCTTTAAGCCTTATCTAAAAATTATATTCGAGCTTCTTATTATTATCTGCTTAATAATCTCCCCATGTTTAAGATTACAGATGTCCATCAATTAAATAAATTACTGAAAATATTCCTTGAGACCTTACCACTCAACTTATTTGTCATGTCGAATAAATAAATCCACCTGCAGGGTTTGACATGGACAAAACTTGTGAGCTTCCTCAAGAGGACATCATCAACCCATTTAAATATCAGGACGTGGTTTCCTTTAATCATTAATTTCCACCATACAAAATAATATCGTCTCCTAATTCACCGAGCTTATTGACTCAATATGAATCTCACTCTTTGATGAATTAAAGTGACAAACATTATATGCACGTGGCGATTAAATATCTAGGGATTAAGAGCATAAGCAATCATAATAATCATGAGGTATTTTATTATCTTATTGAATCAATAAAAGATAATAACCTCAACATGGGTCTGTTCAATACACAAAGTGTACTAGTGCAATAATTTGAGACATCAAAAAGTCTCCTACAATCAAGACAGACTATACCAGAATATTACACTACAATCATACTGATGGTGTGTCCAATTCCATCTAGGATTATGAACCTATACTCATATTATACAAGGATTCGATAATCTGGTCTTTTGTGCATAAGCCGAACTCTACACACTAGATTATCTTCAATGTAAAATATAAGACACACATGCATACCATATATCAAATATAATGCAAATATTTTGCCCACATAGATTCTCAATAAAATGGAAAGAACAAACTTCTATTAATTAATAAAATGAGTTTCACTGCAAAAGGTAAGCTTTTGGTGAGTCATGTAAAATCCTTAATCAATTAGGTTATCTAGACTCCTAAGTATGAAAGTGAATGGTTGGCATGTTCTTGGTTTTTAAATTTTCACAAATAACACATTATCCAAGCAAACTAGGGCAAAAGATCAAGGATACAGCACTAAGGGCCGGTTTGAACTGTGGTAATCTTGCCTAAGAATGTTCATTCCAAAATTAATGGATTACCATGTTTGGAAACTGAATTTCACTAGAATTTCATTTGGGTATCACATTCCCACATGAACAAGAATCCCGTTGATAGTGGGAATCTAAAACCAAGCGGAAAGGGTGGGATTTTGATTCCCAACGTGATAGGAATACTAAAAAAGGTAAGATACGTGATTTTATCCACCATCTCTTATAAACCCTTTTGTTGCTTGTTTATACCATTTTAGACCAAGTGGCGCCTCTCCTAAAACCAGCGGTTTCTTCCTATTTTCGATACCGAAAAAGATAACTTGGTTGCAGGCATCTCGACAACATCACAAGAGGTTGGTATCTGCATCATCAACAGCATCCGATTAGATAAAAAAAAGATATCTGCATATGTGTGTGTGTGTTTGTTTACCTTTCGATACCTATACCTGAAAAGATTTTCAAGCTTTTGTGAAATCTTAGAAAATTATCAAACATAAAGAAGGGGGTCTTCTCCAACAAACCTATAGAATATGGTACACTTTATTTTTTGGCCACCTCCAACAACAATGGTAAACAAGGTTAGTGAAGTAAGAGTAGGTGTTTAGAGGTAAAATTTGTGAGGTCCTGGTTCCCACATCGGTGAGGGAGAGAGGGAGTGATGGGCTTATAAGTAAGCCCCAAGTCCTTACTTGGTACGAGGCCTTTTCCCGCGGTAAAGTGGGAGTAACAAAACCGTGAGGGCCGGTGGGGCCCAAAGCGGACAATATCGTGCCATGTGAAGGGGGGTGTTACAAGTTGGTATCAGAGCCGACTCTCCCCGGTTAGCCGAGGGTGGGGCCCTGCACGGGGACGTGCAGCCCTAAGGGGGGTGGATTGTGAGGTCCTGGTTCCCACATCGGTGAGGGAGAGAGGGAGTGATGGGCTTATAAGTAAGCCCCAGGTCCTTACTTGGTACGAGGCCTTTTCCCGCGGTAAAGTGGGAGGAACAAAACCGTGAGGGCTGGTGGGGCCCAAAGCGGACAATATCGTGCCATGTGAAGGGGGGTGTTACAAGTAAAATTTGAACTATTCACAAAGGAACAAAACCGTGAGGGCCGGTGGGGCCCAAAGCGGACAATATCGTGCCATGTGAAGGGGGGTGTTACAAGTTGGTATCAGAGCATAGGTATACGATTACCTAAGGCTTGAGGGAAATGGGTTTACACCATTGCATTCCATGTGCATTCATGTTATGTGTTTTATTTGTTACATGATTATGTGTTATGTGTAAATTGTATACATGGTAAAATGTATATGGAAAAAGAGGAACACTAGGGTTAGAAAACATAATCTTGGAGGTTCGAAAAGGGATGAACGGGATAGTTCATGGGTTAAATGTCTACTAGTGTGAGACACTTGCTCTACTAGGTAGACGGTGAGAAAATTCACAATGTTTTGAACTGAGTCCCTACATTGGGATACTAGTTATTGTTTTATGACAATTTAAATTGCATAAAGGAATTGGGCTTAGAGGTTGAAACCTTGGAAGAGCCATTGTGGGTGAGTTCTCCCCTAGGAGCTAGGGTGAGTACTAAATGGGTATGTCGGGAATGTGAGCTAGGATTCTTGGGGATTCTACTCCACGGACATGTTAGAATTTGATGTAATCCTTGGGATGGACGGATTGACGGCACACTGAGTCGTCAGTGATTGTGATCGTCAGCGGGTCACTGTTTACACCTCGGAGTGTGTATGTTTTAAGTTTTAGGAGAAACGCATGACGTTTTACCTCAAATAAAGTATGAATTCCGTTGGTACAGACAGTTCATGGGTTAGCTAGCAAGCTTTACCCTAGGGAACGAGGTGAGACAGGAATTTGGCCCACCTCAGATGTTTATGAGCTTACGAATGTTTGCCTCCACGTAGGGATGTAGACTTCAGTGTTGAGTTACACCCCGGTATGTTGTCTACTCTATGGCTCCTCATAGAATGACACTGGTAGAGTTGTGAGAACTCTAGGTTGAATAAGGGTTTTGTTGGACCGAATGCTTCACCATAAAACGTTCGGTGTTAATTGACATATGATGAAGAAGGGTTACCTTACCTTATCTTCTAGTGGTTTCGGAAAGGGAATAGAGGTACACTTGATATTGTGATACCTCTAAGGACGGACTTGATTGTATTTGAATATAGTCCGGAAGAGTGATGGTTTATGGTTCACGACGGTTAAAGAACCACAAACGGAATTACCCAACGTACCCTAGGGATTAGGGGTATTGTCTTTGCCTTGAAGACTTGATGTCACTATCGATATAGTGCAGATGGTATCAATTGTAGCATAGGCACGTGGTTGAACGTGGTTGTGGGTGCGAATTTCGGGGACGAAATTTTTTTTAAGGGGGGAAGAATGTGAAACCCCGGAAAATTTGAACTATTCACAAAGGAACTGTAACACCCCAAATACCACCCTAGACGGCATTACATTCTACAACCATTCATATCATGAGAGCACTAATATAATTCATTCATAAATAAAAGTTCATTCACCATATCTAATGATTACAACATTATCCCAAAAGATCAAGCCAAAATGTGGCGATTTCATCCCAAAAGATTCAAAGTTAATCTAGCAGCGGACTAACAAAAGATTATATTTTTTTTACATGATCTCAAAATAACTCTTCCATCTAATACAAAGATGGACAGTCTAAATATCCCCATCTGGATCCACATGCCCGTCACCTATACGATCTCCTTCTGAAGCATCACCTGAAAAATGGATTGTTTGTAGGGGGTGAGCACTAAGCTCTGTAGAAAAATCCTCCCAAACCCGAACAAGGTTTAGAAAACATAGAAAACGATCGGTCTCTTTTCACAAATAACATATATAGATTTTGAGATAACACCGGGACATTTAACGGATCTCAAGTTTAAGTAAAAACAGTAATTGAATGAATAAATGCACACAATATACAATTAATACACCATTCCACCATTCACCGTTTCCACAATAACCCATATATAATTTATAATCCATTTCCACCATACACCGCTTCCACAAGTTCTCGTGGCATCCCATACTACCCCAGGACTCTTGTAGAAACTGTCTATGGTAGAATGAACAATATACGACTGTACTCGTATCTCAGGTATGAAGCACGACTCCGCATGGTCACCATCGAGAATATCATGTCCCACGCAAGTACATACCAATGCTACCCCGTGAGCAATAGTGGTTTAGTCTTACCAAAGCACTAAGCCCACTATGAGTGGTAGGAAAAGTTCTTACCAAAGAAGACGTCTACCCACTCCATGATACCTAGTCAATAGTAACCCATGTTCATATCGAGCAACCATACAAGAGATACAATACCAACTATTTTCTCAATTAACAAGCAAGTTCCACAATTTAGTTTTCTGTGGTATGAGCATCCTTACAAGGAACTTCTCACCCATGTTCATCCAAACAACATTCCATAATTTCAATACCAACACTTATCACACATATCCAACAATTTCCCCAAATCCACAACTTTCGCAAGTGATATTTCCCATAAAACATATTTAAGAAAAAGTACATGAGATCATCAAAAGTATCATTTTATTGTTCAATACAAATTGCTAGAGTTTTTTGAAATCAAGAACAAATGAATGATCAAGCTTTGGAACTCAAGAACAAAGGACAAATCAAGTCTTGAATCCCTAACAACAAATATCAAGCTTGAAATCAAGAATAAAGGGTAAATCAAGTCTTGAATCCATAACAACAAATATCAAGCTTGGAATCAAGAATAAAGGAACAATTAAGTATTAAAATCGACAACAAACGAATATCAAGATTGAAATCAATAACCAAGGATAAATCAAGAGAAAACCCACTTCCCTTGAAGAACTAGGGCATACAAGAGGTTTAGTGATTACCCAACCATCACATAGTTTAATACAAGGTAATAATTGCAAGAATAACAAGAAATGATGAATTCATAGCAAGCATATATGATTGAGAGTCAAGAGAATGCATATAATATAGTAGCCCTAACCTCAATGTAAGAGAATGGAAGAAAACCCCTACCTTGAATCCAAGAGTTATAAGCTAACCCCAGCTCCAAAGATCTCCTTCCTCCCTTCTCCTTCTCCTTCTTGTCTTCTCTTAGGGTTCTAAGAGATGTGGGTAAGGGTGTAGTGAATGTGTATAGGAAGAGAGGAGAAGAATGGTGTTCTTGAGGAATTTCGGGTTTGATTTCTATGAGGTGTGAATCTATCTTGATCTTGGTATTTTTCCCTTTCTTTATCTCCTCCTAGGGCTCTAAGATGTTTGTGGTGAGGATGAGATGAAGAATGGGGCAAATAGGGCTTGGAATGGGTGTTTTAAAACCCAAAATCCCGACTTTTTACTGTTCGGGAAGGCTCCAGTCAAAGGGTACCGGTACCGGGTACCGGTACCAATTAGTTACTGGTTCCGGGGTACCGGTACTGGGTACCGGTACTGTTTGGCTGCTTCGACTTCCAGGACAGTTTTGACCCCTTTAGAGGTCGAATTGGAAAATTTCCAAGAGATACACTTTTGTAGCCCTAGATGTCTACTATCTACTGTCAAAATTTCAGATCAATTGGATGTAAGAATAAAAAGTTATGGCCACAATACTAGAAGGTGTCTCAACTCATTTTTACCCAAAAATCTCTCTAAGTGTGTTTTCACTCCGGAATACTTCCTAACTTTCAATACACCTCATATTACCTCTCCCAAGGTTGTTCGACCTTCCGGATTCAATGGAGACCTTATTTTGACCTAGAAATATTCAGAAACTTTCATAATCCCTTTCCTCAAGTTTACACACCTTCGAAACTTAAACTTCCCAATCAATTTGTATTTCTAGTTTTTGTTTTTATTACTACCGTCACTACACCTATCTACATTTTTACATCAATTATTTACTATATATCTATATACATATATAAAAGAACATGTGGGGTGTTACAATCCACCCCCCTTAAAGAAAGTTTCGTCCTCGAAACTTAGTTGTAGGGTTGGTCTATCTAATTCTCATTTGGCCATGATGTCTCCACTTCTATTCATCCTTAAATATCAAAGTCAAGATTAACATAAAACTTCATATCCTAAGGTTTACATTCCTCCCTTCAACTTATTTCCTATTCCTCGGATATCACTTCTCTTTTAAATTTCACCAATCAATTCAATCAAACTCATATTTGCTTCTTACATGTATCTTTTTCATAAGCATATCAAATAACTCAAATGCAATTCCACCATTAGGGTTAGTCATCCTTCCTATACTAACATCCTGGTGTAACACAAAATTTTGTTACTGGCATCACGGTAAGATTTATCTCAATTCCTGAAAATAGATACAACGTTCTTCAAGATTTCGTATCTCACAACCCAAGAGGAATTCCCAATCTTGAAATCTACCATAATTTCAATTCATAACTACACACTCCACACCAGTCAAGGTTCTAAGATCAACTCTTAGATTTCACCTCAATTTGTACCTTCTCATAATACTCCTTATTGTCACCATTATAGTCATTAATCCAATGGCTCGCTGCGCACTCTGATATAATTTATAATCCACCGATTCACAAGTCAAAATATGCTACAAGATAAGAACTTCGCACAGATTTGAAAGTTCTGAGAGAGTATCTTAGATTCCACCAAAATGTTCAAGTGAAACCTAACTGCACTTGTTTTCCAATTATAGCTTCCAAGATGTGTACACTAACGATCCATCAAATCTCTTCAAAGGGAATTTTGGGTAATTAACTAGCTATAATACTTAAACTAAGGATCAAAGTATATCTCCAAGATATTTGCTCTCGATCTAAAATCTTGAGCTAGAACTAATACCCATCTAATCAATTCTTAGTGGCTTTCAGTCACATCACAACTCTTTTAATGATATCTATACCTTCTAATCCTTCTGATATGATTCATTATAATATACCTCTTGCAACATATCAAAATGGGAGGATAGATTGTCAAGGATCCAAAAACTAAAATAATATAAACTAACATAAGACTCTCGATGATTCATCCCATGTCAAAGCAATCTTCATAGGTATCATCCTTGATTCTTCAATTTACTTCTTTACCATTATCACCATCAACCATAAGTTTGAATCTTCTATACTCATACTAACGTTCCTCAAACATAACTAATCATTCCGATCTTAACTAGGTACTAAAAGAGGAAAGAAGAAGAATGTCCTATTCCCCAACACAAATTCAATGACATTAAAAGATTTCCTAGAACAATAGAAGTTCACCTCAAATTTGGGATATCATCTCTTTTATATCTATAAATTCGCTTTCCTAAATTGACCTCAATTCTCCATAAGGATTTGCAATACAAGTTAACTATTAACCTCATACTCAAACAGGAGATTCCTGATTGTTAATGCTTTAGAGAGTCCATGTGTAGTCAACTAGGTCCACAACGAAGTAAGAGTACCTAAGTACAACATCCTCAATGAGTATCCTATGTATGACCCTCCTAAACCATCAATACTTCCAAAGTAAATTTAATCAACCCTCCACAATACTTTCAAACCCATATTGGTAACCTCAAGTTTGTGGTTATGAAAACAAATCCGATCCACATTTCTTTTCCAATATCGATGACTTTTAGACAACACACATAACCTTCCGTAACCTTATTATTCACACTCAGTCCATCTTAAAAACATCTAAATAAACCTTATCTCCACACATCCCAATTGGGTTATCATATCCCCTCGACTTCCAAAAATATAAGCAACACCAATAGTATAATAGATC
This sequence comes from Ilex aquifolium, assembly GCA_951799425.1. Lineage (NCBI taxonomy): Eukaryota > Viridiplantae > Streptophyta > Magnoliopsida > Aquifoliales > Aquifoliaceae > Ilex > Ilex aquifolium. The sequence continues at coordinate 25,869,713 of OX637400.1, forward strand.
AATTAAGTCTATACACCACCAAATCATAGTTGCCTTTTATATTGTTATCCATCAAAATCACTTCAATCAAGGTGGGGGTGTCTCCCAATCAAAGCCTAAATCATGGGGAAGTTCACTTAAGGATAGGTCCTTCGGAATCTAAGAAGAAAGTAAAATACTTTACTGTCCAAAGAACACCAGAGTGCAGATTTTTGACCAACTTCGAAGAATAAACTGATTTGACTCGGATATTTTGAGCATGCGCGACCTATATGGTTGGAAAGATATACGAGTTAGGGTTCTAACAAAAATAACGGTGCACAATTTGGACTTTCCAACAAGGAGTTATGATCAAATTGGTGAAAGGTAGTCTGCCGGACTGTTTGGTTCTTCTATACTCATCTAACTCGAGTTTGGGGTGTCTTTTGTCACAAATCCCATCGCATACCCAACTCCAATATAGATAATATGACTTGCATTAAGATTCATGCCTAGTATCGTTTACAAACCAGAAGCCATATTACCATTCGTCTCCTAGAATAGTCCAACAACGGAATACAACTAGGATACCCATTCATGTCTAGTGCCACCATGTCCACAATCAGTTCTTGTTCCCCAATTCGAAGTACACAACCTCTACACATCCTCTTAATATCCCACCATTCTCCCATGGGCATGTCTATACTCGAGACGGGTTTGAGATTCCCAAGGTCTAATCCCAAGTTATTTGCGTATGTGGTGTGTAGGGAGGAATTTGTCGCAACATAATCAAATAAAAGACGTGCCCAAGAATTATAGGGAAGGACAATACCTTCCACCATGATATTGGAAACGTCTTCCCCTGGTTGGGTTTGGGCAGAAATTCCTCCATGATCAGTATTGTCGGGGACTATGGCTCCTAACAGTCTCGGTGGTTCTGGTGGCTTGTTTGTAGTCACTTGTCCTGTCGCTTGGTTGGCCCTCGATGGAAGCAATGGGCAATTGTGTCTGAAGTGCCCTACCCCTCCACATGCGAAGCATTGACGGGGGTCTAGATCTGTCCTCCCCGGTACACCTCCTGCTATCCGGGTAGTCCTCTGAGGTGGAAAAGTCGGACAATGAATCCGAATATGTCCCACATCTCCACATGAAAAGCATTGTCGTGGGTCAGTGGCTGTCCGATTCCGAGTAGCCCTAGCTCCTCGAACGACTTGATTCCTTGGCTCAATAGTTTGGGCAAGTTGGGGATATGGAGCTGCCCTTTGTGCAACCCCACTGCTGCTAGCCCCAGTCCTTATCGGACCTCCCCTTGCTAAGTGTTGTAGTCGCTGGTGGTTGATTCTATTCTGGTGTTGTACTAGAGTGGTTAGCTCCCTTATACATTGATAAATGACATCCAAGGTACCGGGAGGTGATGGTGGTGGTGGATTTGCTTGGCCACCACATCCCCGTCCACGTCCACCCTCCATCCTGCACATCAACTCACAATTTAGTTTTTATGGACGTCCAAGACGTAGTTAGGATGTTTCGATCGAAACGTACGGCTTGTATAAGATTTAAATCAACACTTATTCTATACACATATAGTTTCAAACGGATTCAAGCCTAGAGTTCCTTCAACCCAACCTAATACTCCAGTGATAGTCCATAACCTACAGCTCCCATGTAAGACCTAAACCCTAGGCTCTGATACCAACTTTGTAACACCCCAAATACCACCCTAGACGGCATTACATTCTACAACCATTCATATCATGAGAGCACTAATATAATTCATTCATAAATAAAAGTTCATTCACCATATCTAATGATTACAACATTATCCCAAAAGATCAAGCCAAAATGTGGCGATTTCATCCCAAAAGATTCAAAGTTAATCTAGCAGCGGACTAACAAAAGATTATATTTTTTTTACATGATCTCAAAATAACTCTTCCATCTAATACAAAGATGGACAGTCTAAATATCCCCATCTGGATCCACATGCCCGTCACCTATACGATCTCCTTCTGAAGCATCACCTGAAAAATGGATTGTTTGTAGGGGGTGAGCACTAAGCTCTGTAGGAAAATCCTCCCAAACCCGAACAAGGTTTAGAAAACATAGAAAACGATCGGTCTCTTTTCACAAATAACATATATAGATTTTGAGATAACACCGGGACATTTAACGGATCTCAAGTTTAAGTAAAAACAGTAATTGAATGAATAAATGCACACAATATACAATTAATACACCATTCCACCATTCACCGTTTCCACAATAACCCATATATAATTTATAATCCATTTCCACCATACACCGCTTCCACAAGTTCTCGTGGCATCCCATACTACCCCAGGACTCTTGTAGAAACTGTCTATGGTAGAATGAACAATATACGACTGTACTCGTATCTCAGGTATGAAGCACGACTCTGCATGGTCACCATCGAGAATATCATGTCCCACGCAAGTACATACCAATGCTACCCCGTGAGCAATAGTGGTTTAGTCTTACCAAAGCACTAAGCCCACTATGAGTGGTAGGAAAAGTTCTTACCAAAGAAGACGTCTACCCACTCCATGATACCTAGTCAATAGTAACCCATGTTCATATCGAGCAACCATACAAGAGATACAATACCAACTATTTTCTCAATTAACAAGCAAGTTCCACAATTTAGTTTTCTGTGGTATGAGCATCCTTACAAGGAACTTCTCACCCATGTTCATCCAAACAACATTCCATAATTTCAATACCAACACTTATCACACATATCCAACAATTTCCCCAAATCCACAACTTTCGCAAGTGATATTTCCCATAAAACATATTTAAGAAAAAGTACATGAGATCATCAAAAGTATCATTTTATTGTTCAATACAAATTGCTAGAGTTTTTTGAAATCAAGAACAAATGAATGATCAAGCTTTGGAACTCAAGAACAAAGGACAAATCAAGTCTTGAATCCCTAACAACAAATATCAAGCTTGAAATCAAGAATAAAGGGTAAATCAAGTCTTGAATCCATAACAACAAATATCAAGCTTGGAATCAAGAATAAAGGAACAATTAAGTATTAAAATCGACAACAAACGAATATCAAGATTGAAATCAATAACTAAGGATAAATCAAGAGAAAACCCACTTCCCTTGAAGAACTAGGGCATACAAGAGGTTTAGTGATTACCCAACCATCACATAGTTTAATACAAGGTAATAATTGCAAGAATAACAAGAAATGATGAATTCATAGCAAGCATATATGATTGAGAGTCAAGAGAATGCATATAATATAGTAGCCCTAACCTCAATGTAAGAGAATGGAAGAAAACCCCTACCTTGAATCCAAGAGTTATAAGCTAACCCCAGCTCCAAAGATCTCCTTCCTCCCTTCTCCTTCTCCTTCTTGTCTTCTCTTAGGGTTCTAAGAGATGTGGGTAAGGGTGTAGTGAATGTGTATAGGAAGAGAGGAGAAGAATGGTGTTCTTGAGGAATTTCGGGTTTGATTTCTATGAGGTGTGAATCTATCTTGATCTTGGTATTTTTCCCTTTCTTTATCTCCTCCTAGGGCTCTAAGATGTTTGTGGTGAGGATGAGATGAAGAATGGGGCAAATAGGGCTTGGAATGGGTGTTTTAAAACCCAAAATCCCGACTTTTTACTGTTCGGGAAGGCTCCAGTCAAAGGGTACCGGTACCGGGTACCGGTACCAATTAGTTACTGGTTCCGGGGTACCGGTACTGGGTACCGGTACTGTTTGGCTGCTTCGACTTCCAGGGCAGTTTTGACCCCTTTAGAGGTCAAATTGGAAAATTTCCAAGAGATACACTTTTGTAGCCCTAGATGTCTACTATCTACTGTCAAAATTTCAGATCAATTGGATGTAAGAATAAAAAGTTATGGCCACAATACTAGAAGGTGTCTCAACTCATTTTTACCCAAAAATCTCTCTAAGTGTGTTTTCACTCCGGAATACTTCCTAACTTCCAATACACCTCATATTACCTCTCCCAAGGTTGTTCGACCTTCCGGATTCAATGGAGACCTTATTTTGACCTAGAAATATTCAGAAACTTCCATAATCCCTTTCCTCAAGTTTACACACCTTCGAAACTTAAACTTCCCAATCAATTTGTATTTCTAGTTTTTGTTTTTATTACTACCGTCACTACACCTATCTACATTTTTACATCAATTATTTACTATATATCTTTATACATATATAAAAGAACATGTGGGGTGTTACAGGAACAAAACCGTGAGGGCCGGTGGGGCCCAAAGCGGACAATATCGTGCCATGTGAAGGGGGGGTGTTACAAAATTGGTTCAAGTTATAAAGTGCCTTCTTTTTTTTTTCTTTTGTGGAGAAGAGCAACTTAAAGAATATGGCATTATCTTATTTCTTATTGTATTATGATAATCACCGTATATTGTTTAATATGTACTCATTATTACATTTTTAATTGCATGAATAAATTGTTCCAGCTTTGTTTGGGTACACCACTTTGAACTTCTTTATTAATTCAAGTATTTTGTGGCCTTTGACCAGTATTTTTAGTTTTTTAAGTGTACAAATGTATTAAAAGCATGATCAATCTATTGGCCTTTTTTCTTTCTTTTGTCTATTTTGCTTGAAATTTTACTTCTTTTTAATTTATTTAAACTTACATATATTAGTCAATAAGTTTGACAAGGAAGAAAACACTAGTCATCGTGTTAGAACTCGTTATGCATATGATCAATCTATTGGTCATTCTCTTCATCATACTTCATGCCAATATGGAAAGATATTATCGTAAATACATATCGAAAGCATGATCTATCATTAACGTCTTCATGCAAGTAGCATATCTTAATGGTATGATACTTGGTAGTGATGAGTCATCTGTCAAGCAACTTTGAATGGACAAACATACATTTCGAACATTATGTAAAATGCTTTAGACTACTAGATGCTTAAAAAGAACAAAACATATGGATATTGAAGAGATGGTTGATATGTTCTTGGATATTATTGCACACCATGTCAAGAATTGCATTATAAAGAATCGTTTTATATGGAGAAACCATTAGTCGGCATTTCAATACAGTTCTAAATTCAATCCTACATTTACAAGGGATATTTCTTAAAAAACCACAATCGATACCTGCGAATAGTACCGATGACAAGTGGGAATAGTTTTAGGTATAAATTCCATTTTAGGGTTCACATGTCATTTTTAAAAAAACATTTGGCATTGCCTTTTCATTATAAATGACCTTTTCTATTGACCAGAATTGTTTAGGCGCTTTAGACTGTACATATATTAGAGTTAATGTTCTAGAAGTGGACAAGCTAGGTACCAATCAAGAAAAAGTGAAATTGCAACTAATGTGTTAGGCGTTGCTCGCAAGATATACAATTTATCTATGTCTTGTCGGGTTGGGAAGGGGTCATCAGCTGACTTGCGAATATTTTGAGATGTTATAAGCAGGATGAATGGGCTAAATATTTGTCATGGCAATTTATCTACCACCCATCACCCCCTCTGCCCTAATTTCATTTATATTACTCTTATTTATACGTCAAAAAAATTGTTGTGTGTTCATTTAGGTTATTATTACCTTGTTGATGTTGGATACACAAATGGTGAAGGATTTCTTGCCCCATGTAGAGGGAAAAGATATCATCCAGAGGATTGGGGGAAGGACACTTACCTCCTACCCCAGAAGAATTTTTCAAAATGAAGCATTTAGTGGCTAGAAACATTATTGAGAGATGTTTTGGGCTACTTAAGATTCGTTGGGCAATTTTAAGAAGTCATTCCTATTACCCAATCAACGCACAATGTCAAATCATTACGGTTTGTTGCCTTATTCACAATATCATAAGAAGGAAGATGACAACTGACCCAATGGATGCATAATTAGATAAACAAGCTCCAGCTCCCACTGAACTACATGGAGAGCAACCCTAGCTACAAGCATGTTCAATCAATGGATGGGAATGTGATATTTTAGATATATGTTATATGAATTTTTTTTAATAATATTGTCTTTTCATTACATATATGAACTGGAACTTTTCAGAAGATGCATTTTTTAGTATAATAAACATGCACTTTTTCATCATATGTTAGTCTATGTTTTTACGCAAATCCCTTTCGCTACTTAGACTCAATGTCTTATCTCTAATTATTTATTATATAAACCTTTATCTATTGATTTTTTAGGATGGATGTAGCCTCAAGTCATTTAAACAGAGGGAGAGGAAAAAATAAGAGACAATGGTCTGGAAGATAGGATGAGAAACTACTGGAAGCATTGACTGACATATGCATGACTAGTTGGAAAGTAGATAATGGTTTTAAGTCTGGAGATCATGTTGAATTAGGAAAAAAAAAGATGGAGGAAAAACTTCAAGTTGTGGACTTAAAAAGAAACCACATGTAAAACCAGGGAAAATTAAAACTTTATTAAACATGACAAAACGGTAATTAGTCATTACAATAAGGATTAAAAATCCAAATTTTTCTAGAACTCGGATGACGAAATGGACCTCACCATTGGATTCATATTGTAAAATCTAGCTACCTAATCAATTTTCGTCAAATTATGAGACAATCAGATTTTTCACGTTTGACGATGCGATCGGGCGTCACTCAACTAAAATAAACGCGATCAGATTTTATTCACAAAATTTGGGAAATAATTTAAATTTAGTTCAATAAAAATATACTAAACTTAACACGTGACGAGATTTAATTGATTCGGGATAAAATTGTACCAATCGAAGTGAAAAGTGTGGCGTAACAAGGGCCAAGTATTTGGAGAGTATTTAAAGGGGAAAATCAGATTTTCCCCCTTTGTTTAGCCTGAAAATTTTGGAGAGACAAAGAGAAAAGGGAGAAAACTCAAGTTCTTCCATATTCTTCCTCCAATCTACGAAGATCCAACCGTCGGATTGCTTCGAGCCAAAAATTAAAGTCGTTCTACGCGACGAGAGCTACGTGTCCATACCCACGATCATGTTTTTCTTCAAAATCTCAAAGGCGGGAGTTTTGGGATAAAGCTCTGAAGTCTTGATTTGGGGTATTTGGGGCTTCTTCTATGCGGATATACGCTACAAGAGGTAGAGTTTGTGACGCCCCTAAAACCAGGGGTCCTTTCTTCTTCTTTCCGTTGAGCACCCATCAACCTGCGGAATTACCCATGTATGCCGCATAACCTGACACCATATCATCACACGACCATTCCAAGGTCCAATATACATTCAATTTGTCCTTAGTATTTCACCAATTACATTCCATAAACAAGATGGCTCAAGGCCCGAAGGCTTGGCAAAGTTACATTTAAATTTTTCAAAATTTTGGAAGAGGTACCAGTTCCTACCTTCAGGTGGTACCAGTACCTGAGCCTTCTATTTGCCCAGTACTGGTACCTGAGTGCCGGGGTACCGGTACCTGGGCTTCTTACTTCCAGGTTCTTTCCAGTTGCTAGATACTGGTATCTATATGGGGTGGTACCGGCACTTGAGTCCACTGTCCATCAAGGTACCGGTACCTGAAGCCTTTGTACCAGTATCTGAGTCCTCTAAAATCCAGGCACTGGTGCTCGTATGTCGAGGTACCGGTACCTAGCCCATTTCAACAACGTAGTACTAGTACCTAGTCACTTTGGTACCGGTACCTGGGCCCAAAATTTTTCCAATTCTTTCCAATTCCCATCTTTAACTGTCCACTCTTTTTCCAAGTTCACCCAAACTTACATAACATTCATTCATACTCAAAATATAGCCCACAAGAGTTCATTACATGTCCTCGTAATACAATTTACAAGATCAATCCAATTATACAATTGTTTTACAAAAGATGTAATTTCAAAGCCACATTCCGGCTTCTTCTCAACAAAGCCCCATGTGAGGCCCGTCCATCGGCACTTGTCCCGTACCTAAAATAATATTCCCATAAAGGGTGAGTCACGCTCAATAGGGTATCTCCTAAAGAGGCTACTCCCCAACCCAGATGCATATGAAATGTTCACATGCAATTCAACAATGAAATAAACATTCATCCAAGAACAAAAAAAGTTAAGAAATGAATGTCACAATGCTATGTCATGTGATGAGGTGAGACTCACACATGCAATGCAACCCGTGCCTCCACCGATTCCCATAACACATGCAATGCCATGCGTATGAATCTGGACATTCCAAGCCCCCGCCATTGATGCTACGCATCCATGACCATTTTCAAAATCCCAAGTCTTTCTTGGGTGGGTATTTTATGGACATTCCACCTAGGGACTACCAACCCCCATGGCAATTCGAGGACATTTCACCCCAGGCATTGCGTATGCCTCCACACTTTTCTGGAATTTCATCTCAAGGCAAGCGCGTAAACCAAGTAACCGGGTCTTGCACCCGAGAGATGATCTATCCCTTCTTACTACACTCGACCTTATTTTCAATGCAACCCGTGCGACTCAGTCGAACCTTAGTCCAATTTTCCCGACCCCACGCATCATCCACCAAGAATAGTGTTTGATCCAAACCATGCACACACCCACACTCTTGTCACATGCCCATGAATGTGATGCTTCCTGTGCATATGCAATGTAATGTACAATTACAATTTCCATGTCATGTTTAATATGTCATGAGCACAATATGATCATTACAACATCTCAACCAACATTCTCAATTATCAATTATATCATAAGCATTTAATTACAATTTACAACATCATCAAAACATGTTATATCAATTTCATTCAAATGCATGTTCGTATCATTCAAGGCATTTTATCAAACACTCAAAAGGCACAAAATCAAACACATAATCATGTCCAATTCATCACATTTCTCATGAAATTACCAAGCAAGCAATTTCAACAATTCCAGTTTATACAAAATTGGTTTAACATGTTCTATACCCATTTTTCATACTCTAGTTACACTAAGAATATGTCTAGACCAAAGATTTCATATCTAATCATATAACCCATTTCGTATGCAAACCCTATGTTGAAAATAAACATAGTAAAGGCTTCAAAATACCCAAATCAAGCTTTAAACCTTGATCTCTGAAAATCCCATTCTTCAGACTTCAGCGAAATTCTCAATTTTTGGTACGTAGACGTAGCTCTCGTCACATAGAACAACTCTTGTTCGTGGCCCGAAGCGATTCGACGAACGGTTGGCCCTAGATCGCAAGAAGCAGATGGAAGAAATCCTTGAATCTCTCTCTTCTTTCCTTCTCTCTCTCTCTACCCGGAAAACCCAACAGCAAGAATGGGGGAAAATCTTATTTTCCCCTTTTTTTATACTCTTCAAATACTTGGCTCTCATTAAGCCACACATACTGACTTTTCTGATATGATTTTGTCCCGAATCAATTAAATCTCGTCCCATGTTGTGTTCAATGTATTTTATTTGAACTAACTTTAAAATATTTTTTATGTTTTGCAATCAAATCCCGATCGCCTTTTTTTTTGGTCACACGACACCCGATCACCTTATAAAACGTAAAAAAATTGACTGTCTCAGAATTGAACAAAAATTGATTGGTTAACTAGATTTCGTGAGACAAATCCAATAGTTAGGTTTGTTTCGCCATCCGATTTCTAAAAAAACTAAGGTTTTCAACCCGTACCATAATGCCTAATTACTATTTTGCCCTTCGTAATAAAATTTTAAATTTTCTTGGGTTTTACAAAGTTCCTTTCCTATATAGGTTTATTTCCAACCTAGGGTTGAAATATGAAATGGGTAAGGTGTTAGAGATGAATTTTCATGTATAACACATACTTAGTGTTGTTAGAATATGAAAAATGGGTATGAGAAAAGGCTAAAACCAATTCTTGTATGAATTGGGTTTGATGAACTTGCTTGATATGGCTTCATGAATATTGTGTTGTTTGGGCATGCTATGTGTTTACATTTGTGCCTTATAGGTGTTTGATAAAATGCCTATGGATGATTAAATGTGTTATTTGAATTAAAAATGCTATAACATGCTTAGTGGTGTTGTGAAATGTTATTATATGCTTTATAATATAACTGGCATTTGAGAAATTTGGAAATTTTTGTGGAAATTGGGTATGTTCATAATATGCTCATGATATGATGAACACGATATTGTAAATTGCAATTGTACATTACATTTGCATATGCACGGGTAGCATCGAATTCGTGACCATTCGACATGAGTGTGGGTGTGTGTGCATGTTTTGAACCAAACACTACCCTTGGTAGTTTGATACGTGGGCTCGAGAAAGTTGGACCTAGGTTTGACTGAGTCGCACGGGTTTGCATTGAATAAACGTGTCGGAGTTAACAAGAAGGGTTAGATTCTCCCTCGGGCGCCAGACCCGATAATTTCAGATACGCACTCCATTGGTATTGAGTGCATAAAGTATGTCGATGTACTCGAAACTGTTGGTGTAAGTTCATAGATGTCGTGTCGGTTAGGTGACCATTGGTGGAAGTCCATAAATACCTATCACAAGAAAGACACAAAATTTTTATAAAATGGTCATTGAATGTCTAACATCAATAGCGGGGGTTTGGAATGCCTAGATGCATAAGCATGGCATGGCATGTGTTATGGGAGCCGGCAGAGGGCTCGGGTTTGCATTGCATGTGTGAGTTTCATCTCATGACATGACATAAAATTGTAGCATTCATTTATGAAATGTATGTATTTTGAATGGATGCTTGACGGGATAACTTGCATGCGATATTTCATATGCTTCAGGGTTGGGGAGTAGCCTCCTTAGGAAATATCCTATTAAACGTGGCTCACCCTTTTTCAGGATATATTTTAGGTGTTGGACAACCTCCAATGGACGACCCTCACTTGGGCCCATGTTGATAACCGAGCCGGGTTGTGTACAAACATTATATTTTGGTAAAGGCATTTAATGGGACATTATTCTTTTGTAAACAAATGAATGGAATGGTAATTATAAGTTATTAGGTGAAAAGTTGGATTTTGGGGAGTTTGGGGGAAATCTGAGCTCTAGGTACCGGTACCTCACAGGTACCTGGCATCCAGAGAGATCAGGAACCGATACCTAGGTCCACAGGCACCAGTACCCTGCTAACAGTGGGCTCAAGTACCGATACCTAGGCTCTCAAGTACTGGTACCACGCTGTTGAGGGGCCCAAGTACTAGTACCACGCCTTACAGGTACTGGTACCTGGCAACCAAAGGGCTCAGGTGCCGGTACCACTTACACGAGGTACTAGTACCGCTTTCCCAAAATTGAAATTTTAATTGTAACTTTGCCGAGCTTTCACATTTTAAGCTCTCTTCTTTGGATGATGTAAATAGTTAAATATTAAGTGCTAAACTTTAGGACTTGGACCTTGGAATGGTCATATGAATGATATGTGAACAAGTTATGTGTTGGATAGTGCTCCAGTGCAAAGGAGACTATGCTCGAATTATTTTTTGCTACGTTCTTGGATGCGGTTCTCCCTCGTCTCCAAACACGAACCCGGACTATGTATATATGGCTTAGGTGTGTAGGTGAGTGTCATTCTCCCTCGAGTTCGATGCTAGAAATAGGAAAAATGTGTGTGTGAATGAAAATGTGGGTGTATGCAAAAGTGCTCTCCAAGTGAAGAGAGACTTGCAAGTGTCGTGTTTTACTTGGAATGGGTATTCCAAGGTCATCTCCTCAGGGAAGGAAGGTTGAATTGTGGTGAAGGTGATTTTTTTAAAGAAACGAAAAAGTGTAAAATCTTGTGAGTTTGTGTTTTAATGAGTGGATATTTTTTATAAAATGCAAGAAAAACAAGGTTGGCTAATCCGAAGAGGTCATTCTAATGGGAATGCCAAATCAACTCAAGTCATTCAACCAATGGTGCCTAGGTGTTTGATTGATTCGTAGGAAGTGAGGGACTAATGTGAGATGTAGGCTCAAGCATACCCTGTGACAAGTCTACGGTATATCAAGAGCTCACAACCACGTCCGCACTCAACCTAGTCAAACTAAACACTTTAAACTACGAGGAAGAATGGGTGAAAGTTGATTTAGCATACCCAATAGGAAGTTCCCCTTGGATTAGCCAACAAAAAGCTTAGCTACCCATATTCAAAGCAAAGCATACATATTGTAAAGAAACATGGAGATGAACTAGAGATGAAGTGAAGCCTTGAACTTGTATTGATGCAATAAAAAGTTAAACTACAAAACAGAATTCATTTCATACCCAACAACAAAGATTTGGAAAGAAAACCCAAATGTAAACATAGAAATTCAAGAACATGAAACTAAACTTGATTAAACTTGAAATACATGAGATTAAAGTGCAAGAAATAAAGATTACAAGTGAAATACAACTTACTACAAGTGAAATGGGTGAGAAAATGCAAAAATCAAACTTTCTCTATCTAAAACTATGTCTTCTTCGTTGGAGCTTCCCTCTCTGAATAATGGTGTAGAGTTCTGCTTCATTTTCGTCCATGGGGCTCCTATGGTTTGTGAGAGCAGACATTCCATGATTGGGGAAGGATTGGACACCTGCACAAGCAAGGTCAAGGCATGCCTGCACCATTCCCATGCCTTGACCAACCTTTCTCTTTCTCTCTCCTCCTCTTCTATGTTTTTCCTTAAAAAATTAGATATTAGGTGTGGAAGGGCATGCTTGCATGTAGAGTGTGTTAGGGCATGTGTGGGAGAAACATAGGTGGGACCCCCAAGTAGGTAGAGTCTGAGGTGTAGGTTTCTGGCGTTTCTGGGCTAAACCTACCGGTAGGTCGATGACAAAACCTATTGGTAGGTTTTTTCCAGTAAGCAAAACCTTCTGATAGGTTTTGGCAGATGATCCAGTAGGTTAATTCCATTGTGCAAAACCTACCGGTAGGTTTTCACTTGATTTGCCCTTTTCTTGATCTCTTCACCTTCCAAGGCTCCCGTTGAGCTTCCCCTTCTTCTCCATTATCTTTAAGCACTATGATGGGAGTTTAACTCAAGCCATTTCCTACTCTTTACCTACAATCACACAGAAACTTCATTAATTGTTAGATTAATTGCATTTTCTCTCATTTTCACCATAAAAGCAAGTATAAAAGGGGTGCAAATGTATATATGATGTGCAATATTTTGTGCTAATCACACCCCCTAACTTGATTTTTGCTAGTCCCTAGCAAAATTTATTTTCAAACTACAACAATCCATTTATATAAGTAAATCACCAAACAATCAAAATGCAAAAATCACAATGCAATTAAAGAAATGGACTTTGGCAAGATAAAATGAAACAACTGTGGTTCTTTTCATTAATCACTTCCAAAAGTTTAGTGCAAGGATTTAGAATTCCAAAACAAAACGGCCCAAAAAATCCGAGAGACTCTTCTACTAGGCCAACAATTCTAATCCTATCTATGTTCAAACTAAAACAAAAAGAACAAAAAAAAAAAAAACAACACCCTACTCATCGTCCTCCTCTCTAATCTCCTCCTCATCACTCTCATAATCACTATCCTCCTCCTCGACACCAGAGTCGTCATCGCCAGAACACTCCACCTTTACGACAGTAGAAGCCATAGGTGTAGAGGTAGAAGGTCCGGCCGAAGGAGGTTGAGTTACATCGGGATTCGGCTTGCCCAGAAAGGTGTTCTCAAAAATCTTGGTCAGCATCAATGAAAGCCCATGCATCTTCCCCTCCATAGCGTCTAAGCGCTGCGAAACTGTACGGACCGAGACAGAGTTGGAAGGCCTAGAAGTAGACGGCCCAGCAGAGGATGGCTCAGTCTCGGGATTCTAGCTCTCTCACCCCTACTCATTGTTGTCCTCTTAATGCTACTCGCTTTCCCGATGGCACCAAATTCAGGGGGCAGTAGCACATAGGAGACATAGGACTTCACCTTACTGGAATAGCACATCCTTGTGACTAGATTGGCGAATGGGAGATTCGCTTCGGCTTTCTAGCCTAAGCGAACTCCTTCATGAACTCCCAGATCAATAAAGCCACATCCATTCTCTTCCTAGTCATAAATGAATGGAGAAGGGCGAGCTTCTCCACATTCAGGTTCTTCTCTACACCCTGGGGGATCAAATTGAAGTGCAAGATCTTGTTCATGATCCCGTATGAGTTCTTGAGGCCCCGGACTTGAATTGTCCCTTTGAATTGGGTCGGGTCCTCATAGGCCAACTGCACATACTCAGGGATTGATTTTACCCCTTGAATGTTGTGTGGATACACCGAGGTAGTGGGGGGAGGTCTCTAGTACTTCATCAAGCTCACAATCAAATCCAGGGTCACATCAAAAACCTTCCTTCTCACATTTGTCCTGAGAATATAACTATCCTCGTCCACCACATTCAACTTCTTATAAAACTCCATACACATTGCCAAGTTATACCCACTAACCGGCTCGAACCAAATCCCAATCCCGTGCCCCTCAATCACTTTCACCACCTCGTGATTCGGCCCGAGAGTGAGCATGTCCACATGACGCTCACAAGTGACATTTTTCTTCTCAATGCTCTTGCTGTGAGCATCGTTCCATGCCTTCTTTCTCCTCTCCCTCCTCTCTCCACTGGGACCCTCCTCTGTCCTCTGGCGGGAACTAGTGCCCGCGGGTTATGGGGAACCCGGCCCTGGTCATTTCGTTCTGGCCATGAGAATCAACAGTGCCCCAAACGCCACAAAAGACAACAACCACATCCCTAGTCGCTCAAGAGGGTCAAAAGAGTCTAGGAAGAGTTTACCTATGCGAGCTATTGCGATGAATTTCAAACTTTTGGAGAAACCCTAAGAGAAAATGGAATTTGGGGGAAAAAAGGGAAAACTAGGGTTTGTGAGAAAATTCCAACAAAATTTTGTAAAATTCAAGTAATAATCAACCCTAGTGATGAGAAATGGAAGATTTGATGGATTGGGTGAGGATTTTCAAAGCATTGAGAAGATTTGAGGGAGAGAGAATTGCTTGGGTAGTCGAATACAATAAAGGAAATGAACAGTTCACCCAAAAAAAATGACTTAAAACCCTCATTTTCAGCTTTCTGGGCAAAACCTACCGGTAGGTTTTGTGCACTGGAAAAATACCTACCGGTAGGTTTTGGCCTAAAACTATCGATAGGTTTTAACTTGTTTGCAAAAAACCCATGTGCTCCCATTCTCACTTCTACTCCAATCTATATCAACCCCTACACATTCTAACAACCTATCTATGACCTCTACTCTACCAAAAACATGAGTTATGCTTGTGAACCACAATTGAGTGACCATGCCCCAAGTCATTTCCGAAATTGTAATATGATTTAAAATTTTGATGTTTTCAACACACAAGGCATGGATTTCTACATTTAACTACCAAAATGAATATCAAAAATGTAAAGCACGGATTCAAATGATAAAGGCATTCCTAATTCTATCCAATATCAAAAATTTGAGTGATATTCCCTCATCCTATAAGCCTAGGATTGCATAACACATTGTTCAAATACCCGAACGAAGTACACATGAGCATCACCATGGCTTTAAATTATATTCTAGAGTATGCACCTACACATTCATTTTCAAACTCGTGTGTGTTGAAATGGACATGTAATTTAAGTATTTACCCAACGGAATTCACATTTACTCGGCTATCCAATTTCAGCTTCGATGCAAAACTCACCAAGGGTTTCTCTCAACAACGAATCACACTATGATTATTCTGGCATGCTCTCCATGTGTATATGAGAGATAGAATCTTGTGCACAAAACAAAGTATGCTCACATATAATCCAAAAATGAAGTCCATGCAAAAAATGAAATAACCTTGGTATAATCTTATGAAAGGAATGTTAGGGCACTAGATAGCTAAATTAACCTTTCTTTTTTTCTTTAAAAATGTACTTTCCCCATGCTTGATCTAGATAATTTGGAACTTTCAAGGGTTGTAATGAGGCCTTGTGGTGATATTGAGGTAAGTAAAACGAAGGATAGAGGGTAACAAAGAGGGTTGTTCCGAGTGAATGACCTTTATTTCAAAAAAATCTCCCTTTTCATGGGATTTTTAGTCTAACACCATCACTACACGCTTTGTTTCTTTTTCTTTCTTTTCCTTAACATTTTCCTTTTTCTTTTCTCATTATTTTCTTCTTTCACTCTTTTTCTATCCTTTTCCTTGGATTTTTCATTCTTTTCCATTCCACTTTTTTTTTTGTTTGAAATCCGCATCCTTTATCCCTTTTTGTTGGGTTTCCGCACCACTACTCCTTCTCTTTATGATCTCTCATGGTCGGTCTCGGAACAACCAAGGTGTGGTAAATTTTTATCATTTTGCACTGGCTTGGTCAATTGTGTGGCAAGAAAACGAATTTTCAACAAGGCTCAATCACGGCACTAGGGATAGATTTTTCCAAAGAAAAAGGCTAAGGCTCAAATAAATCAAAGATGGCCTAAGATCATTTCTAAATAAGCATTGGAGAGCATATTGCTTTCAAGACAAATTCAATCAACCACCCAAATGCACTCTAACCAAAACAAGCATAATGAGATTATTGAACAAATTTGAAGTTTGAAAAATTGTTCTTTGAGTAAGTGTAAGTTCCCTCTAACAAGGATTGGCACTAAAGCTCTCATGGGTACTTATTCATCTCTACTATTCATGTCAAGCTCTAAAATGTGAATTCAATCCATAAATTGTCGAAATTACACATTCAATGTGCACTTATGGGTGAGTTCAAAAGTAAACACATATGCGATACTCTTAGCAATAGGATAAACTTCTATGATGCTCTCATGTATTCAAAGTTCAAGGTAAAGATCAACATATCAATAAACCTACAACAATCTAAATAGGGGAATATAGGTCAACATTCAGATATTTTTCACAAAAATTTTCAAAATTTTCACATATTTCTCAACTTTTGTAAACAAAAATCTGTAGAACATGTGAATGGTGAATTTCACCACAAAAGTGTATTACCAACAAAAAATGTTCACAAAAATTTGGTGTATAATACAAATGGTGCACCTCACCCCCTCCCCCCAACTTGATTCATGCATTGTCCTCAATGCAACAAAAAGATATGGTATGCAATGATGGATTTAAAAAGATAAGTAGGGTTAGAGAATACCTCGCATGGAGCTTTGACAAAAACACCGTAATCTGCACATTTAAAGAAAGAAAACTACACAAAGAAAGTAAGTAAACATAATAACTCAGAAAGTAAATGATAAAAGAAAGCAATTGTACACTAAAATCTACATTAACGGTTATTCCTCCAAAGGGTCTAGGTAAACCGGATCCAACAACTCTTCCTCCACCATTTGCACCTCAAAACCCTCGAAGAATGGCTTGAGTCTTTGGCCATTGACCTTGAATGTTTTGCCATCCTCAGGGTTTTTAATTTCCACGGCTCCATTGGGGTAGGCCACCTTGACAAGATAGGGGCCATCCCAACGAGATCGGAGTTTCCCTTGAAAGATAGAGAGTCGAGAATTATACAAGAGCACTTTTTGTCCGGGCTCAAATGTTTTCCTTAAAATGGATTTATCATGAAAAATCTTAGCCCTTTCTTTGGAAATTCTTGAGCTCTCGTATGCATCTCTGCGGATCTCCTCCAACTCATTCAACTCCAACTTCCTATTCTCTCCGGCTATTTTCAAGTTGAAGTTCAAGGTCTTGATGGCCCAATAGGCTTTGTGCTCCATTTCTACTGGCAAATAACAAGCCTTGCCATATACTAGCCTATAGGGTGACATACCTAGAATGGTCTTGTAGTACGCAGTGCGGTAAGCCCATAGGACATCGGTCAACCTAAGTGACCAATCCTTCCTATTAGGGTTCACCGTTTTCTCTAGGATATTCTTGATCTCCCTATTGGCCAACTCGGCTTGGCCATTTGATGCAAATCATAGCACAACTTCAAGGGATCTAGTTCAAGTTCCAATTGGGCCGGTTACGAGAGCACGAGCAAGGAAGTTTAAAGAGGTACTCAACAGGCTGATTCAAGAGGCATGGACTCAAGCAAGTGTGTGGAAGCCCATGGAGCATGATCCACTTGGGCAACAAAGATTCATCAACATGATTCAAGTTCTAGAAGAATCCGGCAAAGGCTAAGCTTTAAGTTGGTATGTTTAAGAGTATTTTTTTTGGTCTGATTGTAAGACTTTCCTTTTTCTATTTAGGCTTGTGATTTATTCTTTTTAGGAAAGTAAGACTTTCCTTGTCAATTTACGTGTGTGATCAGCATATTAAAGGGCTGATTTTAATTTTCTCTTTTAGGAAAGTAAGAGCTATTTCTTTACCAGCAAGTAAGAGATATTTCTTCACCAACAAGTAAGAGATATTTCTTAATTAGGATAAGCTATTTTAGGAAGTTTTCTTTGTAAAAACCAGCCTATAAATAGGCATTCAAATCAATGAAAGGGCAGATCATTATTCAGTAAATTTTGAGAGTAGTTTCTCTACGGTTCTTTGAAGAACTAAACAAACTTATCGAGATTTTCTGTGGCGTTCACCAGTGACTTATCAAACGGGTTTCCACACCGTTTGTGGCGTCTTCCTTTATACCGAGGTTCTTATTTCACACAAACAACGGGTTGAGGTCATATATACCAAGGTTCTTGTTTTTCGTAAACAACAGGTCGAAGTCTATCATTCAAATTTGATCGTAGAACGATCTTGAGTTCTTTTTCATTGTTGGTTCTCATTATTTTGGCGGGTTTCACATCACCATTGGTCTGTGGGTGATAAATGGTGAACACCTTGTGTGTGATGCCATACTTATGCATTAAGGATGCAAATGGCCTATCGCAAAAATGAGAACACTGTCACTTATCATTGATCGAGGCATCCCGAACCTTGAAAAGATGTTTTCTTTTAGGAACTTGATCACGACCCGGTGGTCATTGGTCTTGGTTGGGATAGTCTCTACCCACTTGGACACGTAGTCCACTGCCAATAAAATATAGAGGTAGCCAAAAGACATAGGGAATGGAACCATGAAGTCAATGCCCCAACAATCGAATATCTCAATTACTAACACAGGGGATAAGGGCATCATATTCCTACGGGTCACACTACCCAACCGTTGGCACCTATCACATTCTTTGCAAAAGGAAACACAATCTTTAATTAACGAAGGCCAATAAAAACCGAATTGCAAAACCTTAGCCGAAGCCTTTTTGGAAGAGAAGTGAGCACTGCATGCCTCAGAATGACAGAATGAAAGGAATTCTCGTTGTTCATCTTCAGGTATACATCTCCTCATCACTTGGTTTGGGCAATACTTGAACAAATACGGGTTGTCGAAGTAGAAGTACTTCACATCCGCCATAAATTTCTTTTGTCCTTTGGGCTCCAATGCGGTGATATTTGTCATGTGGTAAGATAATTACAAATGTCAGCATACCAAGGACAAATAGAATGAATGAAAAATAAATGCTCGTCAAGAAAATAATCAGGGATAGGAATATGCTCTTCGGCATCTTGAACCACAAGTCACGAAAGATGGTCCACCACTACGTTCTCAATCCCTTTCTTGTCTTTGATAATCAAATTGAATTCTTGAAGGAGGAGGATCCACCTAATGAGTCTTGGCTTTACTTCCTGCTTAGACAAAAGATACTTCGAAGTAGAGTGATCAGTGTAGACTACAATAGGCGAACCAATGATGTAGGACCGAAATTTATTCAATGCAAATACTACCGCTAGAAACTCTTTTTCAGTGGTAGTGTAGTTCATTTGTGCTTCATTAAGAGTTTTACTAGCGTAGTATATTACATAAGGTCTCTTATCTTCCCTTTATTGAGCACTGCGCCAACTGCGTAATCACTCGCATCGCACATAAGCTCAAATTGTAAGTCCCACTTGGATGGTCGCATGATTAGAGGTGAAGTGAGCATGCTTTTGAGTTTTTTAAATGATGCCTAACAATCGGATACCACACAAATGGTACATTTTTTAAAGCAAATTGTTCAAGGGTCATGCCAAAGTACTAAAATCTTTTATAAAACGATGATAGAAGCCGACATGGCCAACAAATGACCTAATGTCCTTGATGACTTGCGGAGTAGGGAGGTTGGAAATTGCTTCCACCTTAGATTTGTCGACTTCGATCCCTTTCTTCGAAACAATGTGCCCGAGCACTATCCCTTGTGTCACCATAAAGTGACACTTCTCCCAGTTGAGTACCAAATTCTTCTCCTCACATCTTTCAAGTACTTTCTCCAAGTTCTCCAAACAACCATTGAAAGAATCCCCAAACACCGAGAAATCATCTATAAAGACTTCCACAATCTTTTCCACCATATCACTAAAGATCTCCATCATGCATCTTTGGAAGGTCCCTGGGGCATTGCAGAACTCAAATGGCATGCGACGGTAGGCAAAGGTCCCGAAGGGGCAAGTGAAGGTGGTCTTTTCTTGATACTCCAATGCTACATCTATCTGATTGTACCCAGAGTAGCCATCCAAGAAATAGTAGAATAGATGCCCGGACACCCTTTACAACACTTGATCGAGGAACGGCAAAGGGAAGTGGTCTTTTCTTGTGCACGAATTTAGTTTTCGATAATCAATACACACCCTCCAACCAGTAACCACCCTTGTTGGAATTAACTCGTTCTCCTCATTTGTCGATTTCTTTGATACCACTTGCGTGGGCTAACCCACTTACTATAGGCAATCGACAATATGATGCCCACGTCAAGTATCTTGAGCACTTCATCCCTCACGTCTTTCATAATGGGATTGAGTCTCCGTTGTGGTTGTCGGGATGGTTTGGCATCTTCCTCCAAGTAAATCCTATGAGTACAAATGAGGGGACTAATCCCCTAGATGTTGGCTATGGTCCACCCGATGGCTCCCTTGTGCCTCCTCAATACACACAACAACTCCTCCTCTTGTCTTGCCTCCAAAGTTGAGCTTATTACCATCGGAAAGGTCTTGAGCTCCCCTAAAAATGCATATTTGAGGTTGGATGGTA
This sequence comes from Ilex aquifolium, assembly GCA_951799425.1. Classification (NCBI taxonomy): domain Eukaryota; kingdom Viridiplantae; phylum Streptophyta; class Magnoliopsida; order Aquifoliales; family Aquifoliaceae; genus Ilex; species Ilex aquifolium. The sequence continues at coordinate 25,890,571 of OX637400.1, forward strand.
ACGGCTTCAACTCCAAGATTGGAGTTTGCACAATTGATGGAAAGATCTTTTTCTCTTACAATGGAAGTCTCTCAAATGTTGGGGTCCATTTTTCTACCCCTTGTACACTTTCTAGCTCCTCTTCGTCAACAATCTCCTCCTCCCCCAACTTCAAAGTGCTAAGTAGCTCCAAGTGATCCTCCAACAAAGTTTCAATCTGTTTGATCTCATGTACTTCTTCGTCATCACCCGGTTGCATGCACAAGTTAAACACGTTGAGGTTCATTGTCATATTCCCAAATGCAAGCTTCATTAGTCCATTCGTGTAATTAATCACGGCATTAGACGTAGCAAGGAACGACCTACCTAATATGACAGGAATTTGTAAGCTAGGGTTAGCAACCGGATGAGTATCAAGTACAATAAAATCAACAGGGAAATAGAAATTGTCAACTTGAACTAAAACATCATCAACTACTCCCCTCGGTGTTCTAATGCTATGATCCGTCAATTGAAGAGTGATCGGAGTTGGCTTCAACTCTTCAAGTTTTAGTTGTTGGTACACCGAGTAGGATAGGAGGTTGACACTTGCCCCCAAGTCAAGAAGTGCTTGCTCCTCCCTACAATTTCCTATTGTGATGGCAATGGTTGGGCAGCTAGGGTTTTTGAACTTTGGTGGTGTGTTGGTCCTCAAAATGGAGCTCACTTGCTCGGTGAGGAATGCCTTCTTGTGCACGTTCAACTTCCTCTTCACTGGGCACAAGTCCTTCAAAATCTTTGCACATGATGGGATTTGCTTTATGGCATCGAGGAGTGGAATGTTTATCTTCACTTGCTTAAACATTTCAATGATGTCAGAATAATTAGCCACCTTAGCTGGTGACTTCAAATGTTGGGGAAAAGTGGCCGGAATAGGACATGCATGCACATTCAAATCAACATTTTTTTTCTTTTTCACTTGTCTCACCCCCCTTGGAGTCGCCCTTAGTCTTTTGTTTTTTTTCCAATGTGGCCTTTGGTGGGACTTTTGGCAAAATAATTTTGTCAATTTGTTTGCCACTCCTAAGGGTGGTGACCGCCTTGAGTTGCTCACAACTCTCCTTGGTGGACTCGAAAGACTCAATCACGTGTTGACCCCTTGGATTTTCTTAGGGTTGAGCATGAAATTTCCCTTTCTCTAGTTGGGACGACCCTATGGCATTGGTCAATTTTGTGATTTGAGTACAGATATCATTGAAAGTGGCGGCGATTTGATTGTTGATGGTGGTTTGGATTTGGATTAATTGGTGCACAACATCCTCCAAGTTTCTCTTATGGGGAGGTTGGTAGGTGGGTGGGTTAGGTGGTCCTTGTTGACCAAACCCTTGTTGAGGTGGTGGATTTTGGGGAAAACCTTATGGATTGGATTGAGGGTATTGGGAGCTAGAGGAAGGGCCTTGACCATGGTATTGATTTTGCTTCGGTGGCATGGAAGGCTAAAAAGGACTAGACCCGTGAGGAATGGGATTCTCATTCTTCCAACTAAAGTTCGGGTGATTACTCCAACCCGGATTATATGTATTAGAGTGTGGAGAGAATGATTGCCTACTTTGATTGAAGGCATTGACTTGCTCATGGTAAACCTCATTAAGTGCCGGAATGTTGGGGCACTCCGAGATGGAATGCTCAACACTCTCACAAATAGAGCAAAACTCCTCGGTCTTGGTTATGTTAGACACCTCATGTCTCCTATTGACCTCTAGACTCTCCACTTTTTGAGACAATTTGGTGATTTTGGCAAGCAAGTCTTCTCGATCCCTTAAATCATATATCCCTCCCCCACTTGGTTGATTATTACCTGAAGAGGACCTCTGTACATCGCCGGAATCCATAATATCTCATGATTAGGCATTTTGTGCCAATGTATTGAAGTACTCTAGGGCCTCATCGGGATCCTTGTTTAAAAACTCCCCATTGCACATCATGTCTATGAACTATCGATGGCCCTATGTAATCCCTTCGTAGAAGAAACTCACCAATTGCCATGGTTCAAATCCATGATGTGGAATGGATTGTAGCAATATTCCTTGTGTCGATTCCAACATTGATAAAACTACTCATTAGGTTTTTCTGAAAAATTTTGAATTTGTTTCTTAAGAGCAGTGGTCTTGAGCACCTGAAAAAATTTGTTTAAAAACTCGGAAAGCATTTGTGCCCAAGAACTTATTGATTGAGGCTTCAAGGAATTCAACCACATTTCGGCTTTATCTTTTAGGGAGAAAGGGAACAATTTCATGTGAGCTATGTCTTCCATGGCATGATTTGTAAGGAATTTTGCAACTATTTCCTCAAATTCCTTAATGTGCAAATAAGGATTTTCTCTTTCAATTCTGTGGAATTGAGGAAGTACTTGTAACATTCCCGGCTTAACAAGGGAGGCATGAGCTTGGACTGGGAGAAGTATGCAAGAGGGGGTGGTGCTTTGTGTCGGTTAGAGATAATCCCTCATTGACTTCGCCGGAGGATCAATTGGGATATTGTTTCCTTCATTCCTAGGAGAGAGGAATTGCATTTGGGGGTTTGGCATTCTAGGGTCTTGCACTCCCCCTCCCCTGGGGACATTAGCACCTACATCCCCAAAATTGTCACCGGCATCCTCGAGTGGGTCTTGGTCTAGGTTCATGTTTGGTCCTTAGGCTCGTCTCACTAATCTATTTTGATCGTCCCGTCCCCACATGCAAAAAAAATGTCTACAATTGAAAGGAAAAGTAAACAAAAATACATACAAGGAGCAACGTACCTCGGCCCGTGATGAAAATCACGTAACTTACCTCTGTTGCCCGAAATCACCTTCTAATTCAATGCTTTGCCTTCCCGGCAACGGCACCAAAAATGTTTGACTTGCAGTTCTCCCTTATCTCCAAACACGAGCCCGGTCTACGCATATATGGATTATGTGTGTAGGTGAGTGTCACTCTCCCTCGAGTTCGATGCTAGAAATAGGGAAAACGTATGTGTGAATGAAAATGTGTGCGCATGCAAAAGTGCTCCCCAAGCGAAGAGAGACTTGCAAGTGTCGTGTTTTACTTGGAATGGGTATTCCAAGGTCATCTCCTCAGGTAAGGAAGGTAGAATTGTGGTGAAGGTGATTTTTTTAAAGAAACGAAAAAGTGTAAAATCTTGTGAGTTTGTGTTTTACTGAGTGGAGATTTTTGATAAAATGCAAGAAAAACAAGGTTTGCTAATCCGAAGAGGTCATTCTAATGGGAATGCCAAATCAACTCAAGTGTAGACCCAATAAGAAGTTCCTATTAGGGTTCACCCATTTCACTCAGTTGATTTAGCATACCCAAGAAGAAGTTCCCCTTGGATTAGCCAACAAAAAGTTTAGCTACCCATATTCAAAGCAAAAGCATACATATTGTAAAGAAACATGGAGATGAACTAGAGATGAAATAGAGATGAAGTGAAGCCTTGAACTTGTATTGATGCAATAAAAAGTTAAACTACAAAAGAGAATTCATTTCATACCCAACAACAAAGATTTGGAAAGAAAACCCAAATGTAAACATAGAACTTCAAGAACATGAAACTAAACTTGATTACACTTGAAATACATGATATTAAAGTTCAAGAAATAAAGATTACAAGTGAAATACAACTTACTACTAGTGAAATGGGTGAGAAAATGCAAAAATCAAACTTTCTCTCTCTAAAACTATGTTTTCTTCCTTGGAGCTTCCCTCTCTAAAACTATGTAGAATGCTAAATAATGGTGTAGAGTTCTGCTTCATTTTCATCCATAGGGCTCCTATGGTTTGTGAGAGAAGACATTTCATGATTGGGGAAGGATTGGACACCTACACAAGCAAGGTCAGGGCATGCCTGCACCCTTCCCATGCCTTGACCAACCTCTCTCTTTCTCTCTCCTCCTCTTCCATGCTTTTCCTTAAAAAATTAGATATTAGGTGTGGAAGGGCATGCTTGCATGTAGAGTGTGTCAGGGCATGTGTGGGAGAAGCCCAGGTGGGACCCCCAAGTAGGTAGAGTCTAAGTTGCAGGTTTCTGGTGTTTCTGGGCCAAACCTACCGGTAGTTCGATGACAAAACCTATTGGTAGGTTTTTGCAGATGATCCAGTAGGTTAATTCCAGTGTGCAAAATCTACCGGTAGAACTATGAGCAAACCTACTGGCAGGTTTTCACTTGATTTGCCCTTTTCTTGATCTCTTCACCTTTCAAGCCTCCCATTGAGCTTCCCCTTCTTTATTATCCAAATTTGATATTGACAATTTTGCGTGCAAATATACACGATCAACAAGTAATAAAGTGATAAGTAGAGTATCGTTCCCACAGAGAATGATTACTAATAAAAGTACTAATTTTATATCAATTCGATTTTATTTAAACAATTGAATTTAAACTATGAAATTACTACTTTAAAACTAAATCTAAAATTACTAATCAAGGACTAATTTCACCAGATAAAAGAATTTAATATTACAACTTCCCCTAATACTTCGTATAAATCTTTTCACTCTCCTACCAGTTAATTAATCAAAATAAGTTGTTAACTGAGAATTCAAAATTATTTATTAAACCTCTTTCGATGGTTAGATAAAAATATCTCTCCCAATTAAATCACTATATTCCTATGCAATATAAACTGGAACAGATTCATTAAGCTCAAACTCTCATAAAAGTTACACACGGCATATAGGTATATTCCTATCCTATACACAAACCCAGCTATTCAATCCTAAGAATAAATACTTAGAAGCATGTTATCATATTTAGATCTAAATCCTAGAATCCATCTTCCAATTTCATCTAAGAAATCAAATTAATTGCGGGCCAAACAATCATATATCAAATACAAAATATGATAAACAACTTATGTATGATCAATAATAACTGAAAACGAGAGCAAATTAATTTAACTAAACATCAGGTTCCATTGCAATCTTAATAAGAAAATTAGTTCGTAACGTAATTGAAAAACACCATCCTCAAATTAATCAACATCTCAGAAAATCAGAAACTAAAAGTAAGAGAAAAGAATGAAAACTGTGTTGCAATCTTCAATCTCTTTCTAGCCTCCAATTCCGATCTTCTTCGTATTGCTCCCTTTGATCCTTGCCTTCAATTCACTATCTCAGCCTAAACCCTCACATGTGTGTCACATTAAAGTTCAATTTCTACTCAAAAACAAGTCAGAATTCGTCTTCTACGCTAAAGCCCGCGCTGCAACCCCGCAAATCAACACAGCTGCGCTGATTTTTTGGCCTTCTAGAGCTGCGGCTCTACATCTAGAGTTGCAGCGTTGATCCCCTTTAATGCGCACAGCTGCCTTTGTTGCTCAGTTCGCAATTAATCCAAAACTTAGGCTACCAAATGATCTTTTTTTTTCTTCCAAATCATGATCCCTACAACACAAAATTCGAACACACAAAACGAATAAAAAGGAACATAAAATACTTGGAAACTCACAATTTCATCAAGCCAAGAATACTCGATTGGTATAAAACCCACTCATCAAATACCCCCAAACTTAAATATTTGCTTGTCCTCAAGCAAAATACTAAGAACAAAAACTATAAAAATTAACTCTAACAACCAACTACTCAAACAATGGATTAATATGAATCTGAATAAAGGCCCCAAAAGTTACTACAAATAATAATTCACGGGAAACTTCAAAACAATGCAAAATCTAAAAATTCAACATACCCCTTAGTTTTACCTCTGCTCATGACCCTTTAAATGCATGTGCATATCCGAACTGTTCAAACTAGTCATCACCCAGATACATTTACGCAATCAAGCGCTCCATAGGAGATACTCAATATCAACTCTATGAACTTACATTTCACATCAACCTCTGCTAATTAAAGCAAACATATAACTAAAATGTCCAAAGATTTTTTTCATCTCTCTCTCTCTCTCTCTTTTCTTTTTCTTTTCATTCGTTCGGTGAGTGCATTTTATGCTCCATCTCACCTCCTATTGAGCGAGTGCGTTTTACGCCTCATCTTGCCTTATCTTGAATGAGTACGTTTTACGCTCCATCTCGTTCTCAACATGTGTTTATGAGTGAGTGCATTTTATGCTCCATCTCTACTCACCATATGCCCCTTTTGTTTCTTCTAACTCATGAAGGTTCAAATCAAAATAATTTTAAAAAACTTCCTCTTTTTTTTTTTTTTCAAATAACCCATCATATCCAAGAGTTCCCCCAAACTTATATGAATGCCTAAATTTTGCTTTGAATAATGCTTAAATAAGTTTTCTAGAGTTTCAATGATATCTCCCACAAGCATTTAAACAAATAAATTATCTAAATAATAACTAACCAAACAGATGGATATGTGCTCATGAATGAAAGGATCACAAATAGTGTAAAACCAACTAGTATGTCAAACTACAAACTCAACATGTTCATCAATTTCCCTTGAATTAACAATTAATCACATTCATCATTGGCCATAATCAAATTTTTTTTTTTTTTTTTATCAGAAGCCATAATCAAATTCAATCAACTCATTGCTCAAGTTGTACTAAAACATGCTATCTACGTGCAAAACATGCTATCTAAATGCATACCTAACATGCTATCTAAATGCATACCTAATTCAAACAAGAATACACCCCCAAACTTAAACTAAACATCGTCCTCATTGTGTAAAATAGGAAGAATTAAGATAGAGGACTTCCCTAAGAATACGCAAGTTGGCATCATCGTCAGCGTCCTCGTCGTTTGCTGAGTCGGGAGTGTATTCGGGGAACATAGGTGGACTAGGAAACTGCAGTGGAGGTGTGCCCGAGTTGAAGCCACAGTTATTAAACATATGGGCTAGCACAAAATTGATTTTCGTTGAGTATTCCATGAACGAGTCCAAGCAATGTGCAAGTCGATCATTGCGTCTAGACTCACGTCGAGATTCCCTACGTAACTCTTGAGTCTCCCTGCATAACTCATGTGTTTCTCGATGCAATCCACACATCTCATCAACTAGACTCTTCATAGGCGATTGAGATGAAGCAGCAGTAGGCTGAGGAGGCTCTGATGGTTCCCCACAATCCTAAGGCATATCAACCATAACATAATTGGCACCCTTATGATCAGAGAAACCACCCTTCCATACCTTAAAACGGTTGATGATTTGATGGTCAATTAGCACTTTCGGGTGTTGAACAAATTCGTCGTCACTCCATGTGACTTTTGCCTTCTTACATAGCCCACAAATTAATGATGGATGAAGCATCCCGCTAGTTGAACTCCCCTTAAAAGCGTGTGTGTTCGAGTCCTAAATAACTTGACCCACATTAATGTTTTTTCCTTTAACTATGCAATAGAGCAGTATCGCCCTGTACTTGAGTACATGACTAATATGTGTGGTTGGCATTGGCTTGGCACATATAAAGTAGTACCATGCCTTTCCAAACTGGCTCAGCTTGCTTTGTGAAAAGTGCAGCATTTAGTTCCTTTTAGTGTCCACTTAGCGCCTGGCCTACACAGACACTTAATCACCTTGACTAAATTGAGTTCTTCAGTCCTGTACTTCATAAACTCATCGTCATTTGACATATTCTCTATGTCATAATAAGCGTTGACAAGGCTTTGCCCCGGACTTGAACCACACGGTTTTCGGCCTCCTTAGCATTGGCATAAAATTCTATTACAACAGGAACTACAGCGGCCTCCGGCTGTTCTGTGAAGTCTAACCAACTACGCTCAATAATCATGTCATGCACGCACCCATCATATATCTCATCTGGGAGAAGGCCTCGTTCAAGAATCAATGCCTTTTCTCCAACAATGTATAAAATCGCTCCGAAGCCTCTTCACTGACAAACCTCTTTTTGTCGTATGGCTTGGATGATTTAGAGCTTTCCCCTCTTTGGCGTTTTGAAGACATGATGAATAATCAATTATGAAGCCCCACAAAACCAAAAACCAAGTCCACTAACTAGCTAACTAATCATTGTTTCCACTGAGGCAATTTATCAAACACCTTAGGTGCAATGCCCAACTCTTCATTACTAAGCCACCCCAAATCTCATAATCTCCACCCAATAAACGACACAACAATCTCCACATAGCAAATCAACAAGATAACTCCTCACTAAATGCAAAAGACAAAGATTGTTACCTTACATTGCAAAATTTCGACACTGTGGAGATGATGGAGAACCCTTGCTGCTACTTGATACTAATTGAGGCAACTTGAGATGGAAGATTGTTATATATATGAGATTGGGAATTCCAAGTTGCTGATTAAAGGGATTATGGGTAATTAGGAGTTGGAGAGAATAGGCTTTAGTGCTTTGAAATTTAGGAGGAGTGGGAGTAATTTTCATGTGCCCCAAATCCCTGACTGCTGCCCTTAATATGCTGAATTCTGTGGAGTAGCACTGCTGCCCTTAAAATGGAGCTGAGGCGCTGACCAGGCAGCACAGAGCTACTGCACTGACCAGACAACACTTCTGCGCTGACCAGGCAGCACGTTGGCGCTGCTGCACTGATCAGGCAGCGCTGCTATGCTGACCAGGCAGCTCTACTATGCTGTTTTTGCATAAGCTGGGCGCTGAGGCGCTGTGGGCAGCGCTACTACGCTGTTTGTGGAGTTGGCTGATCAGTAGATTAGCACTGAGGCGCTATAGACAAAGCTATTGTGCTGTTTGTCCATTAACTCAGTGTTGAGGCTGTGTCGCTAAAGCTTTGTTTTCCCAGTAAGTTAGCGCTGAGGCATTACACTCCAGCGCTGCGGCACTATGTTACTAATCTTGGTACCTGAAAGCGATTGACACACTAATTAAAATGCACTAACTATCTAATATCATACTTACTCCTAAAAAACTAAATTGCAACAAAATGAAATAAAAATTAAAAGCTAAAATTTGGGTTGCCTCCCAAATAGGGCTTGTTTTACAATCTTCAACCTGACTACTTCTTGTTTCATTCCGGGTCAGCAAGGGTAATTGAGGTCTTTTGGTGATCAATGTCGCCATCCTAATCGTGCTTAAGTCTCTACCCATTCACCTTGAAAGTTCTCTTTGAGTTAGCCTCCACAACTTTGATTGCTCCATGTGGGAACACATTCATAATAATGAATGGCCCTAACCACCTTGATTTGAGTTTCCCGGGAAGAGCTTTAACTGCGAATTGAAAAGGAAACAGATTGACCCGACTCAAACTTCCGCTCAATAATCTTCTTATCATGCCACCGTTTTATCTTCTCTCTATATAACTTGGTGTTCTCGTATGCTTAGAGACGGAACTTATCCATCTCATTCAGCTGCAAGAGACGCTTCTCACCCACTACATGCAAGTCAAAGTTGAGTTTCTGAATAGCCCAATATGCACTATGTTCTAATTCTACTGCAGATGACAAGCTTTGCCATATATTAGCCTATATGGTGACATCCCAATTGGAGTTTTGTATGTGATTCGATAGGCCCACAAGGCATCATCAAGCTTCTTCGACCAGTCTTTTCGGTTGGGATTTACAATTTTCTCCAGAATTCGCTTAACCTCTCTATTCGAAACTTCAGCTTGGCCACTAGTTTGGGGGTGATAAGTTGTGGCGATCTTATGGGTGACTCCATATTTAGCGAGAAGGGCGGCAAAATATTTATTATAGAATGTGTGCCTTCATCGCTAATGACCACTCTCGGTGTACCAAACCTCGTGAAGATTTTTTTCCGGAGAAAATTCAACACCACATTTGCATCATTGGTAGGCAACGCAGCTGCTTCAACCCAATTCGAGACATAATCCACCGCAAGTAGTATGTAAAGGTAATAGGATGACGGGAAAGGGCCCATGAAGTCTATACCCCAAACGTCAAAGATCTCAACCTCCAAAATACTGTTTAAGGGCATCTCGTGTCACTTTGAAATATTTCTAGTTCGTTGGCATCTGTTACACTTTAATGTGAAAAAATGGGCATCCTTGAAGAGAGTTGGCCAATAGAAACCTGATTGAAGAACTTTTGCCGCTGTTCTCTCTCCCCCATAATGTCCTCCATAAACTGATGAGTGGCAATGCTGCAGGATTCCTTCAATTTCTTCCTTGGGTACACACCTTCTTAACATCTGATCTGCACATTGTTTGAATAGGAATGGTTCACCCCAGATGTAATGCTTCACCTCGTGCAAGAACTTCTTCCTTTGTTGGTTGCTCATTGCAGGGGGAAACACATGACTCACTATATAGTTCACATAATATGCATATCATGGTGCTTCCTCTATGACATAGAATAGTTACTCATCCAGAAAGGATTCATTGATCATTACACCATCTCCCTTTTGTTGTACGGTATTCTCAAGTCTAGAGAGATTATCCGCCACTTGGTTTTATATCCCCATTCTGTCTCGAATCTCTAGATCAAACTATTAAAGCAAAAGGACCCAACGAATCAAGCGTGGCTTAGCATCTTTTTTCGAGATCAAATACTTAATGGCGGAATGATCCGTGAACACTATCACCTTCGTACTAATGAGATAAGATCGGAATTTGTCGAAAGCAAAAACGACTTCAAATAATTCTTCCTCAGTGGTTATGTAATTGAGTTGTGCATCCGATAACATTTTGCTAGCGTAATAGATGGCATGAAACACTTTTTCTTTACGTTGGCCTAAGACCGTGCCAATCGCAAAGTCGCTAGCATCGCACATTAGCTCGAAGGGCAAATCCCAATTTGGTGCAACTATCATGAGGGCAGTTACAAGCTTCTTTTTCAATACCTCGAAGGCCTCTAGGCATGCCTTATCAAAATTGAAGGGCCGTCTTTCTCTAAAAGGTTGCAAAGAGGCTTTGTGATCTTGGAAAAGTCATTGATGAATTGCCTATAAAATCATGCATGGCCCAAAAAACTCCGAATTCCCTTGACTGATGATAGTGGTAGATTTTCAATAGTCTCTATTTTTGCCCTGTCCACCTCTATCCCATTAGCAGAAACTTTGTGCCCCAAAATAATGCCTTCTTGCACCATGAAGTGACACTTTTCCAAGTTTGATGATTAGTAGTTAAAATTAGCATCTTACTATGCTTTTTTATGACTAATTATGCTTTGATAGAGTTTCAATGATGACATTTCACGAGAAAGATTGTACAAGGACCTAAAGTCAATAAACATCAAACTTTCATGCAACACCCACATGTTCTGGAAGCAAATTGGAGAAGTTTGAAACAAGGCATCAATGTTCGAATGCCAATCCATGTTTGAACGCCCTTTTGAATTATTTGAAGACCGGTGATGGCCTATGGCGTGGTGCAATTATTTTCACAGAAGACCAAGAGCTACTTGAGTACAACGTTCGAACGCCAATCAACGTTCAAACGTCATCTTGAATTATTCGAGGACCAGACTGCCAGAGTGATGAGACATGGCTTGCTATCTATTGTGGGTGAAAAGAGCCACTTAAGTCCACGTTTAAACTCCATTAAGCATTCGAACACCCATAACAGAAGACAGGAGCCAACATTCGAACGCCATACTACGTTCGAACATAGTCCCCATACAGGCAGCAGAGTGGTTGATTTTCTATCCGGACCTTGGGGCATTCACTTGGACCTTGAAGACTTTGTACTATTCTTTAACTCTTCTTTTCCCCCTCCTCCTTGCCTATAAATACTCCCATTGTGGGAGCTTGAAAGGAGGACTGAGTCTGAGAGTTAGTCTTAGACTTAGACTTACACTTACTTGCACTTAGATAGACATAGATAAAGAGAGATAGATCATCTTTTGGTTGAGGAAACCCTCCACAAGTGACTAGCTTTCTTCTACTTTCATTATTAGTTTCATTTGCTTCCATTGTTTGAGCTTCCTTCTTCCCTTAGAGAAGTGAAACTCTTCCACTTTTCTAGAACTTTACCAAATCCGTGAAGGGTGGAACGTGATTCACTCATTCTTCATCGAAGATCGGCTCTTTGTATAGTGTGTTTTACCTTGTAACACTCTATTTGGAGGGATGAGAATCACTCACTTTTCTAGCTTTACCAAAGCCATGAAGAGTGAGTAGTTTCTCATTCACTCTTTAGTAAGAGGTGATGGACATGTATAAATCGTTCGTAAGTTATATTTGTGCATTTCTTTTATGCTTAATGCTTTATCTTTTACTTGCTTATTGAATGATTGAATGCATCTAGCAAAACTAAGGTACTTTGTGATGAGAACCAAGATAGGCCTACTCTTAAAGATCATTTGCAAGTCCAGATGGGCCAATTACAAGATCAAGAGCCAAGAAGATCAAGGAAGCAATGCAAGGATTGTTGCAATCCACCTGGGATGAAGTTAGCAAGAGGCCAATACTCAAGATGGGCTTGAAAGGAGAACCAATTTTGATCCACTTGATCTAAGCTATGGAAGACATGAAGACATGACTTAGAGATAGGGCTTTTTTGTTGTTAAGGCTTTCAATTTGATTAAAGAATTTTTATTATTAGTTTAGAATAAGTGGGTTTGAGGATGCTTAGCCCACATATGTCTTATTAATTTATTTAAACTCTTATTAGGATTTGTTTCCTTAGTAGATTAGGATTTGTTTCCTTAGCAGATTAGGATTTATTTTTTTAGTAGATTAGAATTTGTTTCCTTAGTAGATTAGGATTTTTAGGAATTTTTCTTGTAATGACCAGCCTATAAATAGGCGTTCAATCAATGAAAAAGGGGAAGACAATAAATAATGAATTTTGATTGTGAGTTGAGTTGAGTTTACTCCTCTTGTTCTTGATTGAACTTCTGAACTTATCAAAGGTAAATCACAACATTTGTGGCGTTCCTCCTTGTAATTTGGGTTCTTGAGACGAGTTTTTGAACGGGTCTAGATTTTAATATAATCTAGGTTCTTGACACGAGTTCTCAATGGGTCTAGATTCTCCATCCATTGACCTGAGTTTGATTTTCTTGGGTTGTATTTCCAATATTGTTGTTGGGTCTCAAAGCAAGTCGATTGGGGTTCGCATCATTTGGTATCAGAGCACTCGGGTTTGTTTTTCTCAAATCAGGTTGGTTATCTTTGTTTCTGCGCATCTAGTTAAAAAAAAAATTTGTGCACTGTTCATCGTTATTAGTCATTGCAATTTTTTTTTGTTCTATTTGATTTGGGGCGTGACTTGTTTCTGGAGTTTCAGTTGTTCTTTTCTATAATTTTAATATCAATTAGGGTTGCATAATATAGGCGGAGTTGAATACATAATTTGCTAGTGAATCGATTGTGAAGCCTACTGCACAATTACGCGTAGTTTTCCTCTTTTGTGATCTGATATCAAGAAAAAAAAAAACAAATCCTAATCTGCTAAGTAAACAAATCCTAATCTACTAAAGAAACAAATCCTAATAAGAGTTTAAATAAATTAATAAGACATATGTGGGCTAAGCATGTGACGCCCCAATTTTCAGGGGTCCTATATTAACAGTTGATCATCCTTCAACCCGCGGAAGTACCCGTGGATGTCGCTCAACCCAACACCACGCGATAGCTTCCACTTAACCGGAATCATAACCCACAATTGTAAACCGGATTCAATTATTCATTGGGCTCAACCAAGATCCAACATACCATGATTTATATTCCATTTACATCATTGGAGGGAAGGAAAACATAGATGGAAAATAGGGCAAAGCAGTTTGAAAATTTGAAATCTCTTGAGAGTGTACCGGAACTGCGTACCGGTAAGCAGTACCGGTACTGTCTGTACACTGGAAAATGCGTACCGGTATGCAGTACCGGTACGGTTTGCCTACTGGAAAATGCGTACCGGTATGCAGTACCGGTACATAAGTGTACCGGTACCCTCTACCCAGTTTTCCCTTTTTCATCTATTTTTCATTTTCAATTCATTCCAAACCTTCCCCAAATCATCCACTACATGTGTAATAAGATTTCACATATAAAACATGATTTGTACAAGTTTCATTACAATTGATTCCATATATTTACACATCAAAATGGAATTTTCACAAAAACTTTACAGAAATAACCATAAAAGCCACAAGTCGGCTTTCTTCAACCTTGGGGCTCGAAATGGGAGCCGTCCGCCAGTGCAAACCCCGCACCTGAAATTTTTTTCCCACAAAGGGTGAGCCACGCTCAATAGGGTATCTCCTAATGAGGCTACTCCCCAACCTAAATGCATATAAAATGTTCACATGCCACAAATCAACAATTCATAACATTCCAAGCAAGAAAGTATATTCAATGTTGGAATCTACCATGCCATGCCATGAAATGAGATGAGATTCACTCACGCACATCATCCCGAGCCCTTCCCGGCTCCTCAACACATGCAAGTGCCAATGTGTATTACCCGTCATTTATGCTACACATCAAATGACATTTCATTCTAGGGTCTTTATGGGGGTGGATGTTCATGGACTCACACCAAGGGTCACCCAACCCACACAGAATTGACGGACTTCCACCGAGGGTTCCACGTACACCCACACATTTCATGGGCCGAGCCAAGGGAGTGCGTATCCCAATCACCGGGTCTTGTACCCGAGGTATCTTCTAGCCCTTCTTGCTACCCCAACCCTATAAACCATGCAAACCGTGCGACTCGACCAGGTCATCGACCCATCTTACCCGAGCCCACTCGTCATCTACCAAGCGTGGTGAAGACAACCACTATGCACACACACCCACTAAATGCGATGTTCCCGTGCATATGCAACATGATGTCCCATTGCAATGATAATACAATGTTCAATATGGTATGAGTGACATATGAACATTTACAACACATTTCACATACTTCATGGCAAAATCATATCATAAGCATATAATTCCTATAAAACAATTTCCAAGGATGTTGTCACATAATCATGCTATCAACATTTTAAATTCTCAAGGCATATATATAAACACATAACATGCCCACAATTCCATATAACACAAGAATCACATTGGGTTATTCTCACATACCCAATTCTAGAAATCACAACTAGCAATTTCTAATTATCAATCCATGCTAGGATTCGTCTTTACCTTTTCAATACCCATTTCACCCAAATTAACTACAATAGGCAAGAGATACACAACCTATCATCCTACCCATTTCATAAAAGCATTCTAGGTTTGGAATAAACCTTAGTAGGAGGGAACCCTACCTCTTGAAGCGTAGAGAACAAATGTAGGAAGCCTCCAAGACCCGATTCTAGCCCAAAGCCCTAGCTTCCCAAAATCCCGTCCTTGGAATTTCACCCAAACCCGACCTCCTTGGTATGGTTTTGTAGCCCTTGACGTGTAGAACAATCTTTGTTCTTGGCCCGAGTGGATTTGAGCTCCCAATCTTTGTAGATCGTAGAGAGAAAGTGGGGAAACTCAAGTCTTTCCCTCTCTTCTTTCTCAAGTTAAAACCGGCTGAGCAAATGGGTGAGAAATCTGATTTTCTTCCCTTTAAATACCCTTTAAATACTTGGCCCACAATGCGCCACACGGCCCTTATTTCCCGAGTCCGTTTTAGCCCCGAAACGATTAAATTTCACTCCGGTTCAAGTTCAAAATATTTTTATTTTAACTTGCCGTAATTTATTTCCCAAAATTTAAAATTTTATTCAGAATTTCGTTTTTGGGTCTCCCGAGGCCCGACTGCCTCGTAAAACGCAAAAAATCCTACTAACTCGGAATTCAACGAAATTTAACAGGGTAACTAGATTTCGCGAGAAGAATCCAACGGTGATGTCCGTTTCGTCATCCGAGCTCTAGAAAAATTCAGGTTTATAACCTGTACCATAGTGGCAAATTATCGTTTGCCCTTTTTCACAAAAGTTTAAATTTACCAGGTTTTTACATTCTTCCCCCCTTAAAAGAATTTCGTCCCCGAAATTCACACACTTGCACACATACAACGGCATGCATATGCAACAGTGATAATATACTCAAATGTAAACATGTACCTCCATCCTTGAACAAAAATGGATAGTTGGCACGTACGGTGTCCTCACGCTCCCATGTTGCCTCCTCCAATCCTCAGTGCTGCCACAACACTTTCACAAGCCTCACGGTCTTGCCTCACAAAACCTGATCCCGGCTATCCATGACACGCACTGGTCCCTCCTCGAAGGTCCTATCCGCATCAACAACAAGCTCGCCCCAATCCACAACATGCATCGGATCTGGAGTATACTTCCGGAGCATGGAGACATGGAATACCGCGTGAACGCCCGATAACATTGGCGGTAACGCCAACCTATAGGCCACAGTGCCAACTCTCTCAAGTACCTCAAAAGGCCCAATATACGTCAGCGACAGCTTTCCCCGCTTGCCGAATCTGACCACTCATCTCTTAGGCATCACCTTCAAGAAGACATGATCTCCCACCTCAAACTCCAGAGGTCGCTGTCGTCTATCGGCGTAGCTCTTCTGCCGGTTTTGAGCCGTGAGAAGACGCTTTCTTATCAGGTCCACCTTCTCCGAGGCGTCTCTTATCAAGTCTGGACCCGTAGAGGGTCTTTCTCCAACCTCTGTCCAAAAAACCGGAGAACGACAAGGCCTCCCATAAAGTGCCTCATAGGGTGCCATCTGTATGCTCGCCTAATAGCTATTATTATAGGCGAATTCCACTAAGGGTAAATGCTCTTCTCAGCTACTCTTGTGGTCTAGGACGCATGCCCGTAGCATGTCCTCTAATGTCTGGATGGTCCTCTCTGATTGACCGTCCGTTTGGGGATGAAAGGTTGTGCTCATCATCAACTGAGTCCCCATAACTCGCTGGAAACTCTCCCAAAAATGAGCCGTAAACCTAGGATCCCGATCCGATACTATAGATACGGGCACCCCATGTAACCAGACTATCTCCCGTATGTACAACATGCAGAATTCCTCCAGCGTGAAGGTCATCCGCACCGCCAAAAAGTGTGCCGACTTCGTAAGCCGGTCCACTATCACCCACACCGCATAATGTCCCCGCGATGTCTGTGGCAAGTGCATCACAAAATCCATCGTGACGTACTCCCACTTCCACTCAGCCACTTCCAACGGTTGGAGCAAGCCAGCTGGTCTTTGGTGTTCAGCCTTAATCTGCTGACATGTGAGGCATCTACTGACAA
The DNA here is from genome assembly GCA_951799425.1 of Ilex aquifolium. Lineage (NCBI taxonomy): Eukaryota > Viridiplantae > Streptophyta > Magnoliopsida > Aquifoliales > Aquifoliaceae > Ilex > Ilex aquifolium. Next base: position 25,907,584 of record OX637400.1, read on the forward strand.
AGTCGCCAATCTGCCTCTTCATCCCGCTCCAATAATACTGGCGACGAAGATCATGATACATCTTCGTGCCGCCTGGATACACCATAAAAGGAGAGCAATGGAACTCCCTGAGGATCTCCTCTCTCAGATCCGCCGACTGGGGAACCATAACCCTTCCCCTAAACCGAAGACTGTCATCCGAGTGAATGGCCCAGCCCTCGTCACTAGTACCCGTCTGCACTCGGTCCCTTATGGACGATAACTCTTGGTCCTGTCCCTAGGACTCAATCACTCTGCTCAGTAGGGACGATGTAGCTACCAAGCTCCCTAAAACACCCTGAGTCTGACCCCGATAATGCAACCCAAACTGTCCCACCGCCTCGAGCATTCGCCACACTAGCCACAACTCCTCGTGACTTCCGGCTAAGTGCATCAGCTACCACATTTGGCTTACCGGGATGGTAATGCAAAGTGAAATCATAGTCCTCTAGATACTTCATCCACCTTCGTTGCCTCATATTGAGGTCCCGTTGAGTAAAAATGTACTTCAGACTTTTGTGGTCCGAAAACACCTCAAACTGCTCACCGTATAGGTAGTGGCGCCAAGCCTTCAAGGCAAAAACTATGGCCGCCAACTCCATATCATGCGTGGGGTAATTCTGCTTGTGATTCTTCAACTGTCGAGAACCATAAGCCACCACTCTCCCGGACTGCATTAAGACACAACCAAGTTCGTCCTTGGAGGCATCGTAATACACCGTATAGTTTTGTCCCCTCTCCGAAACAATCAAGATAGGAGCTGAGGTGAGCCTCCTCTTTAGCTCCTGGAATGCCTTCTCACACGAATCATTCTACTTGAACTTGACCTCTGTCCGTGTCAATCTAGTCATAGGTGCGGCTAGTCGGGAGAAGTCCTCGATGAATCTCCGGTAGTACCCTGTCAATCCCAAGAAATTACGTATCTCGAAGACTGACTTTGGCCTCTCCCAACTCATAACTGCCTCAACTTTCTCCGGGTCAACTGACACTCCCGAAGTCGACACCACGTGTCCCAAAAATTTCACCTCTGTAAGCCAAAATTCACACTTACTGAACTTGGCATACAACTGGTGGTCCCTCAAGGTCTGGAGAACAATCCTCAAGTGACCCTCATGCTCCTCCTCTGTCTTGGAGTAGATCAGGATGTCATGAACAAACACTACGACGAACTGATATAAATAGGGTTGGAACATCCTATGAATGAGATCCATGAATGCCGTCGGGGCATTCGTCAATCCAAATGGCATCACTGTGAACTCGAAATGCCCGTACCGCGTTCTGAACGCCGTCTTAGGGATATCAGCCTCCCTGATCCTCAACTGATGGTAGCCCGTGCGGAGATCTATCTTGGAGTAGACCCGCGCTTCCCTCAGCTAATCAAACAGATCATCAATCATCGGCAAAGGGTACCTATTCTTGATGGTGACCCGATTCAACTGCCGATAGTCTATACACAACCGAAGAGTCTTATCCTTCTTTTTGGCAAACAATACTGGAGCACCCCAAGGTGAAGTGCTCGGTCTAATGAAACCTTTGTCCAATAATTCTTGTAATTAGACCTTGAGTTCTTGCAACTCAGCTGGCCCCATCCTATATGGAGCCATAGAAATTAGAGAAGTACCCGGATGCAACTCGATACTAAAGTCCACATCTCTATGGGGAGGTAATCCCGGTAGTTTGTCCGGAAAAATGTTCTCATACTCACATACTACCCGAGGTAGACCCAATTCTTGTCTCGCCTCGTCCTCCAGGGTAAGGCTCGCAAGTCACCCCATCAACTGCCCATGCCATCGAGAGTCATACACGGCTTGGGGCAAAGCGTCATGCTTTTTCCCCTGAAACTTGAAACAAACACCGTCCGGTGTATAGGCAGTGACCCTCTTCCTATCACAACCAATGACGACCCGATGCGCCGCCAACCAGTCTATCCCAAGGATGACATCGAACTCCGACATGTCCATAACCCTAAGGTCCACGGTGAGTAGAATCCCCGAGATCTCTAACTCACAACCCCGACATATCTGATTTACACATACCCTAGCTCCTAAGGGTGAATTCACATACAACGGCTCTTCCGAGGTATCAACCTCTAAGCCCAAATCCCTCACACATGATGCAGAAATGAATGAATGCGATGCATCAGAGTCAAATAACACTCCAGCCCATAAGCGAGAGAGTATAAATGTACCCTGAATGACTGACTGGTCCACTGGCTCAGCTTGAGGTGTAATGGCGTAGACACGCCCCTGGGTCCCCGAAGTCCCGGCCTGCATGCCCTGTCCTCGGCCTCGACCCATGCCCTGGCCCATCTGGCCTAACTGCGGAGTCCCCGCTCGGAAAGTGGTAGGGGCCCTGAGTAGCACCCTAGAACTGATATTGGTTTCCCTGGCCCATGATGGGGTAGGGAGGAACAAAATGTGTATGTGGCTGTCCCACTAATGACTAGGACTGAGATATCCCATAGCTCTAGGATCCTTGCCTCTGAGGACAATCCCGCCTCATATGCCCCGGTTGGTGGCAATGGAAACATGTCTTCTGGCCTGCCTGGTAGGTACACCCTGAAGTTTCTCTCGCCTTGGGAAAGTTGCCCTTGACCTTGGCCTTGATAGGCGCGGCCCTGTCCTTGTTGTCCTTTTGAAGCAGAAGTCCTCTGCTTCTTCCCCGAACTAGAAGAAGAGGATTGGCCCTCCTTCTTCTTATCCTTAGCACCCGCCTCACGGATGCTTCATGCATCGTCAACCTCTCTCTCAATGGCCATAGCTGTCTCGACCATAGAATCCAAGTTTTGCAGGCGGAGGCCCACAATCTTTCCCCGGATGGATAGTTTCAACCCATCCTCAAACCTTCTTACCTTGGCCATATCCGTGGCCACATAATCATCAGCAAATCGGGCTAATTCGGTGAACTTAGCCACATACTCCATTACAGTCATTGACCCTTGCTTCAAATCTAGGAATTCCCAGGCCTTTGCATGTCGAACGGCCGTTGGGAAATATTTACCCATGAAGAGCTCCCTAAACTCTCCCCATGTCATGGCCTCTAAGTTCTTCGAGGCCGTCACCCAATCCCACCACAATTGGGCTTCTCCCTCTAACTGGAATACAGTGAGTCTTATCTTAGTAGCGTCTGAGGAGACCTCCATTGCCCCTAAGATCTTATTGACTTGCCGGAACCAATGGTCTGCCACCATTGGATCTGCCCCTCCCACGAAGACTGGAGGTTTGTGTGCTTTAAACTGTTGGAGGTTACTCGTGCCTCTATGCCCGGCATTTGCACTAGATTGTGCAACAGTAGCCGCCATCATGCCCATGGTTTCCGTAAACGCTTGTTGGTCGAAGACCGGTGGTGGTTGATTATTGTTCCGCCCACCGCTTCGACGTCCTCTTCTTCCACTTGCCATCTACACACACATCAAGTGGCAATGGCATACTAAATTAATATCCCGAGATAGGGACCAAAGTTAAAGCATTCAAATTTTTTTCTCATTGTCTCACTAGTAGAGCGTATGCCTCCAATAGTAGACATCTACACCTTGAACTATCCCGTTTATTCACTTTCCCACTCCCAAGGTTAAGTTCTCTAACCCTAGTGTGTCCATTTTCCATACACATTTTACCATGCATGTAATACACGTGTCACATATCACATAACATGTAGCGATTTAATCACATAATGTGTAATGCACAATGAATGCAATGGTCTATACCCATGCCCCATCAAGCCCTAGGTAAATCGCATACCTAGACTCTGATACCAAGCTGTGACGCCCCAATTTCCGGGGGTCCTATATTAACCGTTGATCATCCTTTAACCCGCGGAAGTACCCGTGGATGTCGCTCAACCCAACACTACGTCGATAGCATCCACTTAACCGGAATCATAACCCACAATTGTAAACCGGATTCAATTATTCATTGGGCTCAACCAAGATCCAACATACCATGATTTATATTCCATTTACATCATTGGAGGGAAGGAAAACATAGACCGAAAATAGGGCAAAGCAGTTAAAAAATTTGAAATCTCTTGAGAGTGTACCGGTACTGCGTACCAGTATGCAGTACTGGTACAGAAGTGTACCGGTACCCAGTACCGGTACCCTCTGCCCAGTTTTCCCTTTTTCATTTGTTTTTCATTTTCAATTCATTCCAAACCTTCCCCAAATCATCCACTACATGTGTAATAAGATTTCCCATATAAAACATGATTTGTACAAGTTTCATTACAATTGATTCCATATATTTACACATCAAAATGGAATTTTCACAAAAACTTTACAGAAATAACCATAAAAGCCACAAGTCGGCTTTCTTCAACCTATGGGCTCGAAATGGGAGCCGTCCGCCGGTGTAAACCCCGCACCTGAAATGTTTTTCCCACAAAGGGTGAGCCACGCTCAATAGGGTATCTCCTAATGAGGCTACTCCTCAACCTAAATGCATATAAAATGTTCACATGCCACAAATCAACAATTCATAACATTCCAAGCAAGAAAGTATATTCAATGTTGGAATCTACCATGTCATGCCATGAAATGAGATGAGACTCACTCACGCACATCATCCCAAGCCCTTCCCGCCTCCTCAACACATGCAAGTGCCAATGTGTTTTACCAGTCATTTATGCTCCACATCAAATGACATTTCATTCTAGGGTCTTTATAGGGGTGGATGTTCATGGACTCACACCAAGGGTCACCCAACCCACATGGAATTGACGGACTTCCACTGAGGGTTCCACGTACACCCACACACTTCATGGGCCAAGCCAAGGGAGTGCGTATCCCAATCACCGGGTCTTGCACCCGAGGGATCTTCTAGCCCTTCTTGCTACCCCAACCCTATCAACCATGCAAACCGTGCGACTCGACCAGGTCATCGACCCATCTTACCCAAGCCCACTCGTCATCCACCAAGCGTGGTGAAGACAACCACTATGCACACACACCCACTAAATGCGATGTTCCCGTGCATATGCAACATGATATCCCATTGCAACGATAATACAATGTTCAATATGGTATGAGTGACATATGAACATTTACAACACATTTCACATACTTCATGGCAAAATCATATCATAAGCATATAATTCCCATAAAACAATTTCTAAGCATGTTGTCACATAATCATGTTATCAACATTTTAAATTCTCAAGGCATATATATAAACACATAACATGCCCATAATTCCATATAACACAAGAATCACATTGGGCTATTCTCACATACCCAATTCTAGAAATCACAACTAGCAATTTCTAATTATCAATCCATGTTAGGATTCATCTTTACCCTTTTCAATACCCATTTCACCCAAATTAACTACAATAGGCAAGAGATACACAACCTATCATCCTACCCATTTCACAAAAGCATTCTAGGTTTGGAATAAACCTTAGTAGGAGGGAACCCTACCTCTTGAAGCGTAGAGAACAAACGTAGGAAGCCTCCAAGACCCGATTCTAGCCCAAAGCCCTAGCTTCCCAAAATCCCGTCCTTGAAATTTCGCCCAAACCCGACTTCCTTGGTATGGTTTTGTAGCCCTTGACGCGTAGAACAATCTTTGTTCTTGGCCCGAGTGGATTTGAGCTCCCAATCTTTGTAGATCGTAGAGAGAAGGTGGAGAAACTCAAGTCTTTCCCTCTCTTCTTTCTCACGTTAAAACCGGCTGAACAAATGGGTGAGAAATCTGATTTTCTCCCCTTTAAATACCCTTTAAATACTTGGCCTACAATGCGCCACACGGCCCTTATTTCCCGGGTCCGTTTTAGCCCCGAAACGATTAAATTTCGCTCCGGTTCAAGTTTAAAATATTTTTATTTTAACTTGCCGTCATTTATTTCCCAAAATTTAAAATTTTATTCAAAATTTTGTTTTTGGGTCTCCCGAGGCCCGACCGCCACGTAAAAAACGAAAAATCCGACTAACTCGGAATTCAACGAAATTTGACAGGGTAACTAGATTTCGCGAGACGAATCCAATGGTGATGTCCGTTTCGTCTTCCGAGCTCTAGAAAAATTCAGGTTTACAACCTGTACCATAGTGGCAAATTATCGTTTTGCCCTTTTTCACAAAAGTTTAAATTTACCAGGTTTTTACAAAGCATCCTCAAACCCACTTATTCTAAACTAATAATAAAAATTCTTTGAACAAATTGAAAGCCTTAACAACAAAAAAGCCCTATCTCTAAGTCATGTCTTCATGTCTTCCATAGCTTGGATCAAGTGGATCAAAATTGGTTCTCCTTTCAAGCCCATATTGAGTGTTGGCCTTTTGCTAACTTCATCCCAGGTGGATTGTAACAATCCTTGCATTGCTTCCTTGATCTTCTTGGCTCTTGATCTTGTAATTGGCCCATCTGGACTTGCAAATGATCTTTAAGAGTAGGCCCATCTTGGTTCACATCACTTTGCACAACCATGAGTCCTTTCTATGACATAGATGACTCTTGGCATAGGAAGACTCATTGGTCCTTTGCAAGTACTCTAGCTAGATCTTCATGACTACTTTTCAATCTTCACCATTATTGTGCTTCAACTAAGAATGGAATACTAACGCAGTGGTCAGATGCCTTGTAGAAAGACTTGCTTGTTTGTAGACGGGTTGAGTCTCTGCAGAGACAATTCTTGTAAATCTCTACAAAGACATCAGAACCATGCTCTTAATTCTCACAATCCATCTTTATCTTCCGATTAACTTTATGTTGACACATGGGTTAATTGAGTTCCCAAGCACAAGAATAACAACCGGATGATTGACTACATGTCCAAATCCTCGAGCTAAATGGTGACTTTTACATTTGAAAGAATATTATATTTTGTCTAGAAAATCTTCTTGGGAAGAATCTTATATTCTATCCAGGAAAAATCCATAAAGATCATCACTTTAAATCTCAAGGGTTCCAGTCACTTTGGTCTCTGTCACTACTTACTTCGAAACACCAACATTAGTTCCCTATGGATTCGACTCCGGACTTGACCGGATTATTACTACAACTTGACTGCCTGCACTTGGGTGTACACATTTCGGATCAAGTCAAATTTTTGGCACCGTTGTTGGGGAACCAAAAAGGTGTTTTAAAGTAAAAGGTGAAAAGACCTTCATTTATATATTTTTGATTTACTATATATAATTCTTATTTTATGTCTGAGGATGATCCTCACTTTCAAAATTTGCCAAAAGAATCTGTTGGTGATGCGAACCCCAATCGACTTGCTTTGAGACCCCAATCTACTTGCTTTGAGACCCACAACAATATTGGAAATACAACCCAAGAAAGCCAAACTCAGGTCAATGGATGGAGAATCTAGACCCATTGAGAACTCGTGTCAAAAACCTAGATTATATTAAAATCTAGACCCGTTGAAAAACCCGTCTCAAGAACCCAAATTACAAGGAGGAATGCCACAAAGGTTGTGATTTACCTTTGATAAGTTCAGAAGTTCAATCAAGAACAAGAGGAGTAAACTCAACTCAACTCACAATCAAAATTCATTATATATTGTCTTCCCCTTTTTCATTGATTAAACGCCTATTTATAGGCTGGTCATTACAAGAAAAATTCCTAAAAACCCTAATCTACTAAGGAAACAAATCATAATCTACTAAGGAAACAAATCCTTATCTACTAAAAAACCAAATCCTAATCTGCTAAGGAAACAAATCCTAATCTACTAAGGAAACAAATCCTAATAAGAGTTTAAATAAATTAATAAGACATATGTGGGCTAAGCATCCTCAAACCCACTTATTCTAAACTAATAATAAAAATTCTTTAAACAAATTGAAAGCCTTAACAACAAAAAAGCCCTATCTCTAAGTCATGTCTTCATGTCTTCCATAGCTTGGATCAAGTGGATCAAAATTGGTTCTCCTTTCAAGCCCATCTTGAGTGTTGGCCTCTTGCTAACTTCATCCCAGGTGGATTGCAACAATCCTTGCATTGCTTCCTTGATCTTCTTGGCTCTTGATCTTGTAATTGGCCCATCTGGACTTGCAAATAATCTTTAAGAGTAGGCCCATCTTGGTTCTCATCATTCCCCCTTTCCTCAAAAAGATTCGTCCTCGAATCTTCACCGACATCTTAAGGAGGAAAGATCAGAAACATTGAAGGTAGCAGAGAAAAAAAAATCGAATTTTCACCTCTTCTTTTTTCTTTTTTTTTTTTCTGCTATTTTTGGACGATTTTTTTTTTCACCAATTGATTGATCACAAACTAGATAGTAAACAATTGACAAAATCCTAACAATAACTCAAACCCTAGAACAATGAAAAAAAATTTTGGCAGCCACACAAAACCCTAAGAAGAATTTCGGCAGCCTTTTTTTTTTTTTTTTTTGAAACCCTAGAACAATGAAAAAAAAAATTTGGCAGCCACACAAAACCTAAGAAGAATTTCGGCAGCCCTTTTTTTTTTTTTGTAACCCTAGAATCAATTATGCAAGAAATAAAAGGATAGGATATGACCAGATTGGAAACCTTGCTCTGATACCAAATGATGCAAACCCCAATCGACTTGTTTTGAGACCCAACAACAATATTGGAAATACAACCCAAGAAAGCCAAACTCATGTCAATGGATGGAGAATCTAGACCCATTGAGAACTCGTGTCAAGAACCTAGATTATATTAAAATCTAGACCCGTTGAAAAACCCGTCTCAAGAACCCAAATTACAAGGAGGAACGCCACAAAGGTTGTGATTTACCTTTGATAAGTTCAGAAGTTCAATCAAGAACAAGAGGAGTAAACTCAACTCAACTCACAATCAAAATTCATTATATATTGTCTTCCCCTTTTTCATTGATTGAACGTCTATTTATAGGCTGGTCATTACAAGAAAAATTCCTAAAAATCCTAATCTACTAAGGAAACAAATCCTAATCTACTAAAAAAACAAATCCTAATCTGCTAAGGAAACAAATCCTAATCTACTAAGGAAATAAATCCTAATAAGAGTTTAAATAAATTAATAAGACATGTGGGCTAAGCATCCTCAAACCCACATATTCTAAACTAATAATAAAAATTCTTTAAACAAATTGAAAGCCTTAACAACAAAAAAGCCCTATCTCTAAGTCATGTCTTCATGTCTTCCATAGCTTGGATCAAGTGGATCAAAATTGGTTCTCCTTTCAAGCCCATCTTGAGTGTTGGCCTCTTGCTAACTTCATCCTAGGTGGATTGCAACAATCTTTGCATTGCTTCCTTGATCTTCTTGGCTCTTAATCTTGTAATTGGCCCATCTGAACTTGCAAATGATCTTTAAGAGTAGCCCATCTTGGTTCTCATCAGTTGGGTCTGTAAATCAGTCTGAACCATATTCACCCCGATCAGTAGCAGACTCTTTTGATAATAGCATGGCCAATAATGAGAGATAAGGGGAAGTTCCTAACATCCAAACTCTATGGGATTACTTGCATCCCACACAAAATAGTGTCCCATCTTATTTTGTGTTTCCTGTAAATGCGGTCTTCTTTAATGTAAAGGCGGGGACAATGGAACTACTGCCTCAATTTCATGGACTCGAATCTAAAAACCCATATCTGCATATAAAAGATTTTGAGGAGGTATGTGGAACATTCCAAGACAATTCCGAACTGGCCAAGTTGAAACTTTTTCCTTTCTCTTTAAAGGACAAAGCTAAACAATAGCTAAATTCTTTGAAAGCCCATTCAATACCAAATTGGCATGCATTACAGAATGAGTTTTTCAGAAAGTTTTTTCCCCTACACCGTACAAATGCACTCAAAAGGTAAATCATGAATTTTCAGTCAAAGAGGGAGAAAAATTTTACCAATGTTGGGAAAGATTCAAGGATCTTCTCCAATCCTGCACACACCATGCTTTTAAGAATTGGACTTTGGTAGGATTTTTATATGACTTCTTGCCCACTAGACTTCGTCAGTTTGTTGAAATGATGGCTTAAGGAGTGTTCATGGGAAAAAATCCAGAGGAGGCATTCAATTTTTTTGACACCATATCTGATAGTTCTTAGATGTGGGACTCAGCATCTCCTACCATTGTTGAAACCAAACCATCTACTTCCCAAGGGGGTAAGTATGTCTTGAAAGAAGATGATGACCAAAGATTGAAAATGACTACCCTGTCTCGAAAGCTTGAAGCTCTAGAGATGAAAAAGGTACATCAAGTTGATGTTGGCCCTCCCAGAGAATAAGTGTGTGGGATTTGTGCACTGATAAAACACCCTACTAGGGAGTGTCTTACAATTCCGGCATTCAAAGAAGTCTTGTTGTAACAAACAAATGCAATTTTCAACTTCAACAAGCCTTATTCCAACCCCTATTCTGAAACATACAACCTAGGGTGACGGAATCACCCGAACTTCAATTGGAGGAACACACAACCAACTCCTATGAATCCACTACAAAGTTCACAACGACCACCTCAAAGACCTCTTGCATATCAGCCATACCAACCACCACATAAGAGAAGTCTTGAGGATACACTGAATTAGTTCATACAAAGCCAAATGAACTACAACACTCAGTCCACTCAGGCTTTCAATGATTTTCAAAACTCAGACAACTCAGTCTTTCGAGGATCTCAAAAGCCACATCCAAAAATTGACCCAATCAATGACCACACATGAGAAGGGCAAGTTTCCTGCCACACCAAAACAACCACAAGGTCAGTTTCATGTGGGAAATCCTTCAATCATGGAAACCCCGCAAGAACAAGCTCAAGTTTGTCACTACATTGAGAAGTGGCAAGGTGATTGACAAATCCATTAGAGACATGTTAATTCCAAAGCCAAAACCTAAGTCAATCCTAGTCAATGAACCAGTTGAGCCTGAACCTGTGATTGAAAAGGAACCAGAACTGTCAAAGGAAAAAGATTCATCGTGTCCTATTCCTGCTCCTTTTCTTCAAAGACTCAAAACAGTACAAAAGTTGAATAACCATCCAAAAATTTACGAGCTCTTTAAGCAAGTGAAAATCAATATTCCACTTCTGGATTCAATCAAGAAGGTCCCTTCTTATGCCATATTTCTAAAATACTTGTGCACGATCAAGAGAAGCCAAAATGTTTAGAAAAGAGCATTCTTGACAGAACAAGCCAGTGCCCTACTTCAACACAAAATCCCTCCAAAATACAAGGACCCAGGGTGTCCACTTGTGTCATGTATCATTGGAAACTTTAGAATTGAACAAGCACTCATGGATCTTGGAGCCAGTGTCAATTTGTTCCCCTTCTCTATCTACTAGCAATTGGGTCTGGGTGAACTCAAACCCACATGTATCATACTCAAGTTAGCAGATAGGTTTGTCAAAGTTCCAAGGGGCATTGTTGAGGATGTCCTTGTCCAAGTGAACAACTTTGTCTTTCCTGTTGACTTCATTATTTTAGATACTCAGCCAGCAATGCATTCAGAGAACCAAATTCTCGTCATCCTTGGTCGACCCTTCCTAGCAACTTCAAATGCATTAATCAATTGCAGGAATGGAGTCATGAAATTAAATTTTGGGAATATGACTCTTGAGCTTAATATTTTCAATATTGCCAAGCACCCAGGAGAGGACAAGGAAGTGAGAGAAGTAAATTCCATTGAGTCTTTGGTCCACGAACATTTGAATGATACATTTTGTGAAAATCCTACTGAATCTTGTCTGTTGGAACCTATCACATCTGAGTTAACAGATGATGATCAAAATCCAAAGAGTTGCCCTACTCAATTTGCTGGGACATGGGCACCCAAACTTGAAGAACTTTCATCAAGTGGTACAAAGCCACTTTCATCAAGTGGTAAGCCACCAAAGACTGAACTAAAACTTCTCCCATCTGACCTAAAATATGCATTTTCAGGAGAAGACGAGTCATACCCAGTGGTAATTTCATCCAAGCTTGCAGATCTGCAAGAGTCTAAGCTGATTGAAGTTCTTAGACACCAAAAAAGCACCATTGGGTGGACCATCGCTAATTTGAAAGGTATAAGCCCGTAATCTGCAATCATGCTATATACCTTGAGGAGAATTCAAAACCATCTCGTCAAATGCAGTGACGACTGAACCCTCACATGAAGGAGGTTGTAAGGACTGAGGTGCTCAAACTATTGGATGCAGGAATAATCTTTCCCATCTTTGATAGTAAATGGGTTAGCCCAACCCAAGTTGTGCCCAAGAAGTCTAGGGTCACAGTGGTTAGAAATGATGCTAATGAACTGGTACCAACTCGAGTTGTCACAGGATGGCGAATGTGAATAGACTATCGAAAACTCAATTTGGTAATTAGAAAAGACTATTTTCCTCTTCCCTTTCTTGACCAAGTCTTAGAAACAATTGCAGGACATACATTCTACTGTTTCCTAGATGGATATTCTGGGTATAACCAAATTGAGATAGCACTAGATAACCAAGAGAAAACAACATTCACATGCCCCTTTGGCACCTTTGCATTTAAAATGATGTCGTTTGGACTTTGTAACGTTCCTGCAACATTCCAAAGGTGCATACTGAGTTTGTTTAGTGACATGGTGGAGAGATTTTTGGAAGTATTCATGGATGATTTTTCCGTATATGGTGATTCGTTTGATTTTTGCCTGAAAAATCTGGAGAAAGTGTTGATAAGATATACGGAAGCTAATCAGTGCTCAATTGGGAGAAATGTCATTTCATGATAACACAAGGCATTGTCTTGGGTCTCATTATCATCATGTGATTTTTTTGGAGCTTCACCAACACCCTCATGTAACTCTTTCCACTACGTAATGTAATAGCCTTGCAATGCTCCTTACCTTCTCTCTTAGGATTGATCTCCATATCACTAGGTAGAGTGCCTTGAGGTCAGTTGTTAATGGCATTAGCAAGCTGACCCATTTGATTTTCCAAGTTTCGGATTGATCCTTCCTGACTGTTCATCCTTGTCTCATTCTATGCTATGTACCTAGATAGCAGCTCATCCAAATTTGCCTTCTTTTCCTACTGTGGTCAAGCTTGATTCTAAAAGCCTGGTAGGTATGATTGTCTTGGAGCAGAAGGTTGGGCTTGATTATTATTCCAAGAAAAATTCGGATGATTCCTCCAACCAGGGTTATAATTGTTGGAGTTGTTGTTATATTACTGCCTGTTGTGGTTACCAATGTATTGTCCTGACTCTGAACTAATTGCACATTGATCACTCAGATGGTTCCCTGCACATAATTCACAAACAACTGCCACACTCTGTGATGTGAAACCCGCCAAGATAACGAGATCCAACAACGAAAAGGAACCCAAGATCGTTCTACGATCAAATTTGAACGATAGACCTCGACCCGTTGTTTACAACAAACAAGAACCTTGGTATATATGACCTCATCCCGCTGTTTGTGTGAATCAAGAACCTTGGTGTAAAGGAAGACGCCACAAACGGTGTGGAAACCCGTTTGATAAGTCGCTGGTGAATGCCACGAAAAATCCCGATAAGTTCGTGTAGTTCTTCAAAGAGCCGTAGAGAAAATACTCTCAAAATTTACTGAATAATAATCTCCATTTCATTGATTTGAACGCCTATTTATAGGCTGGTTATTACAAAGATAACTTCCTAAATAGCTTATCCTAATTAAGAAATATCTCTTACTTGCTGGTGAAGAGATATCCCTTACTTGTTGGTAAAGAAATATCTCTTACTTGCTGGTAATGAAATAACTCTTACTTTCCTAAACTCTTACTTTCCTAAAAGAAACAAAAACATTCAGCCCTTTAATATGTTGATCACACGCCTAAATAGACAAGGAAAGTCTTACTTTCCTAAAAAGAATAAATTACACGCCTAAATAGAAAAGGAAAGTCTTACAATCATACCAAAATATTCTTAAACATGCCAACTTTAAGCTTAGCCTTTGCCGGATTCTTCTAGAACTTGAATTATATTGATGAATCTTTGTTGCCCAAGTGGATCATGCTCCATGGGCCTCCACACACTTGCTTGAGTCCATGCCTCTTGAATCAGCCTGTTGAGTACCTCTTTAAACTTCCTTGCTCGTGCTCTCGTAACTGGCCCAATTGGAACTTGAACTAGATCCCTTGAAGTTGTGCTTGTGCTATGATTTGCATCATTCCCCTCCTCTTGAAAAGGATTTGTCCTCAAATCATCACCTACATCAAAAGGACTCAAGTCAGTAACATTAAAAGTAGCACTTACATTGTACTCACCAGGCAAATCTAGCTTGTAAGCGTTGTCATTGATACGCTCTAGGACTTGGAAAGGACCATTTCCCCTTGGAAACAATTTGGAACGCCTTTGTGCCGGAAATCTCTCTTTTCTCATATGCAGCCAAACCCAATTTCCGGGTTCAAAAATCAGCTTGTGACGCCCCTTGTTGGCTTGCTTTGCATACTGCTCCGTTCGTTGCTCAATGTTGAGTCTTGTTTTCTCATGAATCTGCTTAACAAAGTCAGCTTTCTTCTTGCCATCTAAATTAACATGCTCAGACAAAGGTAAAGGAGATAAATCCAATGGGGTTAAAAGATTAAATCCATACACAATTTCAAATGGTGAAAATTTAGTAGCAGAATGAACAGATCGGTTATAAGCAAACTAAACGTGTGGTAAACATTCTTCCCATGTCTTGATGTTCTTTTTAATGATTGCCCTCAATAAAGTAGACAAAGTCCTATTTACACCTTAGTTTGACCATCAGTTTGTGGATGACAAGTAGTAGAAAACAATAGCTTAGTACCTAGCTTACACAACAAAGTCTTCCAAAAATAGCTCAAGAACTTAGCATCTCTATCCGGAAAAATTGTTCTAGGCATGCCATGTAATCTCACAATCTCTCTAAAGAACAAGTCAGCAACATGCGACACATCATCCATTTTGTGACATGGAATAAAGTGTGCTATCTTAGAAAATCTATCCACAACCACAAAAATTGAGTCTCTCCCACGCTTAGTCCTAGGCAATCCTAACACAAAGTCCATTGAAATATCAATCCATGGTTCACTAGGAATTGGTAAAGGAGTATACAAACCATTGGACTGCACTCTGGATTTAGCTTGCCTACATGTGACACATCTACCACAAATTCTCTCAACATCTCTTTTCACGTGAGGCCAATAGAAGTGTTCCTGCAAAACAGCTAAAGTCTTTGCAACTCCAAAATGTCCAATTAATCCCCCACCATGAGATTCTTGCACTAACAACTCCCTCAAGGAACAATTAGGCGCATAACTTATTCTCTCGAAACAGGAATCCATCAAGCCTAAAGAACTTACCACAACTGGGTTTCTCACAAGCCCGGTATTCCTCACAAAACTCGTGATCATCAGCGTATAAATTTTTAATGTGCTCAAAACCAAGCAATTTTGCATCAAGTGTGGAGAGTAATGCATACCTGCGAGATAGTGCATCGGCGACCACATTCTCCTAACCTTGCTTATACTGGATGACGAATGGAAACATCTCAATGAACTCCACCCATCACGCATGCCTTATGTTTAGCTTGTGCTAGCCCTTCAAGTGTTTCCAGGACTCATGATTGGTGTGAATCACGAATTCCTTAGGCCATAGGTAGTGTTGCCACGTCTCTAAAGCTCGAACCAATGCATACTGATTAGTACTTAAAATTGACATATTATTATGACATTTTAAGACTAATTGTACTTTAATGGAGTTTAAGTGATGTCATTTCAGGCCCTAAACTGAACAATGACCCAAAAACAACAAG
The DNA here is from genome assembly GCA_951799425.1 of Ilex aquifolium. Classification (NCBI taxonomy): domain Eukaryota; kingdom Viridiplantae; phylum Streptophyta; class Magnoliopsida; order Aquifoliales; family Aquifoliaceae; genus Ilex; species Ilex aquifolium. Next base: position 25,923,270 of record OX637400.1, read on the forward strand.
TACCACATTTGGATGCAGCACCAGTATATTAGAGTCCAAAATTGGAGAAGCTTGGAGCACAGCCTGAACGTTTGAACGCCAACTCACGTTCGAACGTCCACAATACACTGTAGCAGACTCAAATGCTGAAGAGAAGGCGTGTTGCAGTTAGGAAAGAAGACTGGAGCTCTGAAGTACTTGAGTGTCACGTTCGAACGCCAACTCACGTTCGAACGTGCACTTGAGTTGATTGAAGACTAGACCACTGCAGAGAGTTGGAACTGCACTTCACAGGAGGCCAACAGATCACTCGAGTGAAAGGGGTCAGAGCAAATCTGGCGTTCGAATGCCCTCAGTGCAAAAACAGAAGAACCGTTCGAACGGCAGTCAACGTTCGAACGCCCTCAGTGCAAAAACAGAAAGAACGTTCCAACGTCAGCTCACGTTCGAACGTCATCCACAGACTGGCAGCAGAGTTGTTGACTGTTCACTTGGACTTGGGCGGCAAACACTATTCTTTCACCCCCCCTGCCTCCTCCTCTTGCCTATAAATACTCCCCTTGTTGGAGAGCTAGGGGAGCCAAGCATAGTAGGAAGTAGCATAGTGAAGGAGGCTTAGACTCCCACTCTCATTGTAGTTAGTTCATTTTCCTTATGAAGTCTTTATTTTAGAGATTAGTTTGGCTTTAGCCCAACATCTCTTGTTTGTTATAACAGTAGTTTTATGCTTATGTTTATGTTTATGCTTTCATTTATCATGCATAGAAGAGAAATAGCTCCCATCTTGATTGAGGAAGCAACCCTCCAATTCTTGGTTGAGGAAGCCACCCTCCAAATGTGACTAGCTTTCTTCTACTTTTATTGTTCATGCATTTCACTTCCATTGCTTGAGCTTCCTTCTTTCTTAGAAGAGTGAAACTCTTCCACTTTTCTAGAGCTTGATTAAAGCCGTGAAGGGTGGAACGTGATTCACTCATTCTTTGTGGAAGATTCGCTCCGCGTTTGTTGTTACTTTATCTTTTAAAGTTCTCCACTTGGAGGGATGAACATCACTCACTTTTCTAGCTTTACCCAAGCCATGAAGAGTGAGTAGTTTCTCATTCACTCTTTAGTGAGAGGAGAAAGGCATGTACAAGTTATCCGGGAATCATATTTGTGCAATGTTCTTTTATGCTTAACGTTTATTTCTTCTTGTTATCGGATGATTGATTGCATCTAGCAAAGCTAAGGTACTCTGTATAATTGTGAGCTCTTTCTATGACATGGATGACTCCTGCATAGAAAGACTCATCAGTTCAAGGCAAGTACCCCGGCTAGATCCTCATGACTACCCTTCAATCTCCCCCCTTATTGTACTTCATTTAAAGAATGGACTATTAATATCATGATTGGATGTCTTGTAGAAACACTTGCTTGTTTGTAGACGGGTTAAGTCTCGGCACAGGCAATTCTTGTAAACTTCTAGAAAGACATCGGAATCATGTTCTTAATTCTCACAATCCATCTTTATCTTCCGATTAACTTGTTGTTGACACGGGAGTTAATTGAGTTATCAAGCACAATTATGACAAACCGGATAACTAACTACATGTCCAGATCCTTGCACTAAAGGGTGACTCTTTTTAATTAGCATTCATCTCCTATTTTGTTAAGAAAATCTTTCTGGAAAGAATCTTATATTCTGTCCAGCAAAACCCATATCTCGCAGCAAATCAAAAAGGTTACAATCAAAAGGTCTCTACCACTGCTTGCCTTAGAAATATCAACAAAAGTTCCCTGTGGATTCGACTCCGGACTCAAACCGGATTATTACTACAGCTTGACCGCCTGCACTTGGGTGTATACATTTGGATCAAGCCTCATCAAGTTTTTGGCGCCGTTGTCGGGGAACCTTTGAAAGGTGCTTTAAGGTAAAAGGTAAAAAGACCTTCAACATTGTGTATATTTTGTTTTACTGTAAATAACTTTGTTTTATTTTCTTTATGACTGAGGGCACTCCTCACTTCCAAAATTTGCCGGCAGAATCGTGTGAGTCCGTGAATCAGCCTGAACCTAATTCACTTAGATCAGTAGCAGACTCTTGTGAGGGTAGTATGGAAAATAATGAAAGAAATGGAGAAGTCCCTATGAGAGAGGAGGAGGTCCCTAACATCCGAACTTTGCGGGATTACTTGAATCCCACAAGAACTAGTGTCCCCTCTTGTTTTATTTTTCCTGAAAATGCTCCTCTCTTTACTGTAAAGCCGGGGACAGTGCAGTTATTGCCCGTGTTTCATGGATTGGATGCAGAAAATCCATATCTGCATATCAAAGATTTCGAAGAAGTGTGTGGAACATTTCAAGACAATTCTGAATTGGCAAAAATGAAATTGTTTTCTTTCTCTTTGAGGGATAGAGTCAAACAATGGTTAAATTCTTTAAAGGCTTTTTCAATACCCAATTGGCAAGCATTGCAAAATGAATTTTTTAGAAAGTTTTTCCCTTTACATCGCACAAATGCATTAAAAAGGCAAATCATGAATTTTGCGGTCAAAGAAGGAGAAACTTTTTATCAAAGTTGGGAGAGATTCAAAGATCTGCTCCAATCTTGCCCACATCATGCTTTTGAAAATTGGACATTGGTAGGATTTTTCTATGACTCCTTACCCTCTAGACTACGTCAGTTTGTCGAAATGATGGCCCAAGGAGAATTCGTGGGAAAAAGTCCGGAGGAGGCATTCAATTTCTTCGACACCATATCTGACAGTTCTCAGATGTGGGACTCAGCCTCCCCTACCACTGTAGAAGCCAGACCATCTAATTCCCAAGGAGGAAAATATGTCTTGAGAGAGGATGATGACTTGAGAGCAAAAATGTCCACATTGTCTCGAAAGCTAGAAGCTCTAGAGATGAAGAAAGTCCATCAAGTTGATGTTAGCCCTTCCACTGAGCAAGTGTGTGGAATCTGTGCGCTAACAGGACACCCTACTGGGGAGTGTCCCACCATCCCAGCATTCAAAGAAGTCTTGTTAGAACAAACACATGCAGTTTCCAACTTCAACAAGCCCTACTCCAACCCATATTCTGAAACATACAATCCAGGGTGGCGAAATCACCCTAACTTCAGTTGGAAGAACACACAACCAATACCCATGAACCAACAACAAGGGCCATACCCACCACCTCAAGGACCTCCTGCATATCAACCATACCAACCACCACAAAAGAGGAACCTTGAGGACACATTAAATCAGTTCATGCAAAGCCAAATGAATTATAACAATAATTACACACAGGCTTTCACTGATTTCAAAACCCAGACCACTCAATCTTTTGAGGATCTTAAAAGCCACATCCAAAAGTTGACTCAATCCATGGTCACACACGAAAAAGGAAAGTTTCCTGCCCAACCAAAACAACCACAAGGCCAATTCCATGTAGGGAACCCTTCAACAACAGGAAACACCCAAGACCAAGCCCAAGCTGTCACGACCCTAAGAAGTGGCAAAGTGATTGACAAAACAATCAGAGACATACTCATTCCCAAGCCAAGACCTGAGTCAAGCCCAGCTAATCCATCATCTGAACCTGAACCAATTGAGAAAGACCCTGAGCCTGTGATTGAACAAGAGTCAGAACCTTCTGAGAAAAAGGAACCTTCGTATTCCGTTCCGGCTCCATTTCCTCATCGACTCAGAGCCAAACAGAAAGTGAAAAATCAGCCTGAAATTTACGAGCTTTTTAAGCAAGTAAATATCAACATCCCACTTCTGGATGCAATCAAACAAGTCCCACCTTATGCCAAGTTTCTAAAAGACTTGTGCACAGTCAAGAGAAGCCAGAAAGTCCAAAAAAGAGCTTTCCTAACGGAACAAGCTAGTGCTCTCCTCCAACAGAAAACCCTGCCAAAATACAAAGACCCAGGATGTCCGACTGTCTCATGTATCATTGGAAACTTCAGAATTGAGCAAGCCTTGTTAGACCTTGGAGCCAGCTTTAATCTGCTACCCTACTCTGTCTATCAGCAGTTGGGTTTGGGTGAACTTAAACCCACTTGTGTCACACTCCAGTTGGCTGACAGATCTGTCAAAACCCCCAGAAGGATTGTTGAAGATGTGCTTGTCCAAGTAGATAGTTTTGTCTTCCCTGTTGACTTCATTGTTCTGGATACCCAACCAGCAATAAATTCAGAGAACCAAATTCCCGTCATTCTTGGTCGACCATTCCTAACAACTTCCAATGCTTTAATCAATTGCAGGAATGGAGTCATGAAATTAACTTTTGGGAATATGACTCTCGAAATGAACATTTTCAATATTGCTAAACATCCAGAAGAGGAAAAGGAAGAAAGGAAAGTAAACTCCATAGAATCTTTGATACAGGAACATCTGGATGATACATTCTGTGAGGATCCTGCTGAATCATCTCTGTTAGAGCTCATCTCATCAGAAATAACAGATGATGACCCAAATCCACCAAGTGACCCCACTCATACTGTTGAGACCTGGGCACTCAAATTCGAAGAAATTTCACCAAATGGCACAAAGCCAGTCTCATCAAGTGTTAACCCACCAAAGTCTGAATTGAAACCTCTCCCATCTGACCTCAAATATGCATTCTTAGGAGAGAATGATTCGTACCCAGTGGTAATTTCATCTAAACTCACAGACTTGCAAGAGTCTAAATTGCTTGAAGTTCTCCGAAGTCATAAAAGTACCATTGGATGGACCATCGCTGACTTGAAAGGTATAAGCCCGTTAATCTGCAATCATGCCATATACCTTGAAGAGGACTCAAAACCCTCTCGTCAAATGCAGCGACGACTGAACCCTCACATGAAGGAAGTTGTGAGAATTAAGGTACTCAAACTCCTAGATGCAGGGATAATCTTCCCTATCTCAGATAGTAAATGGGTCAGTCCAACCCAAGTTGTGCCAAAAAAATCTGGGGTCACAGTGGTCAAAAATGATGCAAATGAACTAGTGCCAACTCGAGTCGTCACAGGATGGCGAATGTGCATTGATTATCGAAAACTCAATTTGGTCACTAGAAAAGATCATTTTCCTCTCCCATTTCTTGACCAAGTCCTGGAGAGAATTGCAGGCCATGCATTTTACTGTTTCTTGGATGGATATTCAGGGTATAACCAAATTGAGATAGCCCTAGATGATCAGGAGAAGACAACCTTCACATGCCCCTTTGGCACCTTTGCATTCAAAAGGATGCCATTTGGACTTTGTAACACTCCTGCAACATTCCAAAGATGTATGCTAAGCTTGTTCAGTGATATGGTTGAAAAATTTTTGGAAGTATTTATGGATGACTTCTCTGTCTATGGTGATTCCTTCGACTTGTGTTTAACCAATCTGGAGAAAGTACTGATCAGATGTAAGGAAGCCAACCTAGTGCTCAATTGGGAAAAATGCCATTTTATGGTAACATAGGGCATTGTTCTTGGTCACATTGTGTCGTCTGAGGGCATGAAAGTTGACAAGGCAAAAATTGATTTGATTGGAAATTTGCCTGCCCCTAAGACTGTAAAAGATGTTCGATCATTCCTAGGGCATGCAGGGTTCTACAGAAGATTCATAAAAGATTTCAGTACCATAGCAAAACCAATGTGTCACCTCCTAAGTCAGGATGTAATATTTGATTGGAATGAAGCATGCCAAAAAGCCTTTGACAAGCTAAAAGACATGTTAATTTCTGCACCAATAATGCAACCTCCTGACTGGAATCTTCCTTTTGAACTAATGTGTGATGCAAGTGATTTTGTTGTAGGTGTTGTATTGGGACAAAGAAAAGATAAGAAACCCCATGTGATTTACTATGCAAGCAAAACTTTGAATGATGCCCAAATGAATTATTCAACAACTGAGAAAGAATTGCTTGCTGTAGTTTTTGCACTGAAAAAATTTCGTTCTTATCTTGTTGGTTCTTCTGTTACTGTATTCACTGACCATACAGCTCTAAAATTTTTGCTCACAAAGAAGGACGCCAAACCGAGACTCTTGAGATGGATACTTTTGCTCCAAGAGTTTGATCTTGTCATTAAGGACAAGAAAGGCGTCGAGAATGTGGTGGCAGATCATCTATCCAGACTAACCTATGAATTTCATGAGGATGGACTACCAATCAATGAGAAATTCCCCGATGAACAACTGTTCATGATTGATAAGACACCATGGTATGCAGACATTGCTAACTTTCTTGCTACTGATACACTCCCTCCATCTTTTACCATGTTGGACAAAAAGAAATTTCTGAGGGAGGTACATAACTTCTTTTAGCAGGATCCTTACGTATTCAAATACTGTAAAGATGAAATCATAACACGTTGCATCCCTGCTCATGAAAGTAGCCAGGTAATAACTTTTTGTCATTCTGAAGCATGTGGTGGCCACTTTTCATCAAGAAAAACAGCTGCAAAAATATTGCAGTGTGGATTTTACTGGCCCACACTTTTCAAAGATGTCCATGCTTTTTGTTTAACTTGTGATAGGTGTCAAAGGTTGGGAAACATTTCTAAAAGAAATATAATGCCCTTAAACCCCATTTTGGTAATTGAAAATTTTGACTGTTGGGGCATCGATTTTATGGGACCATTTCCCCCTTCCTTTGGCTATCTATACATTTTAGTGGCTGTAGACTATGTATCCAAATGGGTTGAAGCAATTCCATGCCGAAACAATGATCACAAAACAGTGATCAAATTTTTAAAAGAAAATATTTTGTCCCGGTTTGGAATTCCGAAATCAATCATAAGCGATGGGGGTGCTCATTTTTGCAATCGTCCCTTCTGGAATTTAAAATCAAAAATACTTGATTTTTCACAAAATTGCAACCCCTTATCACCCACAGACCAGTGGACAAGCTGAGTTAGCTAATCGGGAGATCAAATTAATTTTGGAAAAAACGGTGAACCCAGATCGCAAAGATTGGTAATTAAGACTGACTGATGCACTCTGGGCATACCGAACTGCTTTTAAAACAATTTTGTGCATGTCTCCTTATCGATTAGTCTATGGAAAGTCATGTCACTTGCCTGTGGAATTGGAACATAGGGCATACTGGGCCATTAAAGCAATGAATTTTGACTTAGACAAGGCTGGGCTAACAAGGAAACTTCAGATAAATGAATTGGAGGAATTGAGAAATGAAGCATATGAAAATGCTAAGATTGCTAAAACCAGGATGAAAATCTTTCATGACAAACACATTGTGCGGAAATCTTTTGAGCCATCTCAAAAAGTCTTGCTATTCAATTCAAGACTCCGCCTCTTCCCTGGTAAGTTGAAATCAAGATGGGCTGGACCTTACATTGTGAAAAAGGTGTTTGAACACGGAGCAGTTGAAGTGGAAAACCCAGCAAACGGTAATAATTTTACTGTTAATGGTCAGAGGTTAAAACCATTTTTGGAGGATTTTGTTAGAAATGTGGAAACCATTCTTTTAATGGAACCAGAGTACTCCGAAATTCGCGCCTGCCGACACTCCAGTGGATCGGGTCAGGAAATATCTACTCCAACCCGACCCACTGGGGCGCCTTTATAAGGCGCCCACGTGTTCCCCAGCCGCCGCAGTTGGCCCCCCACGTCTTCTTCTTCTTCTCCTTATTCTTCTTCTTTTCTTCTTCTTCTGTTAGTCTTCGAGTCACTGTTACCTGAGAAATCACTCATGACCACACACTCCACAAACACGATATTTTGCTTCCTGTTTAGCATTTTAATCTTATATTTGCTCACGGGTGTTCTTCTCTTGTTCGCACTCACACATAAGGATTTTCAGCCTACCCGAAATCCGGATCTGCGCACAGATGAGTAATTTTTGGTGTTTTTATTTGTAGGTCTCAGCGGTGAACAGATCTCTACCATTCAACCTCGTCTCCACATTCCATGAACCGGTAAATTCGAAACATTGGGGACAATGTTCAGTTTAGGTTGGGGGGTATGATCAGTTCATCAGTTCATTTTCGTTCATAGTTCATAATTTTCGCAATTTTTTTAAAATTTTTATTGTCGTTGTTGATCATGTTTGAACATTGATTGTATAAATTGATTATGCTTATGAATCAGCCTTAATCGTCTTTGTGACTGGCAGACGTTAAAGAACCAGATAGTGAGTCTTAAAATTTAGCAATCATGGATGTAAATCTTTTTTGGTTTAGCCTAGGAGTCCTACGTACTTTTCCATCTGATGTACATACCATGATCATGAGAAAAGCAAGATTAGTAAGGAAGGCTGAAATCAAAGAAAAACAAGTGAAACCCCTCTGTGGCAGAAGCAGCTTTGCCAAACGCCGTCGTGCAAAAAGGCTTGGTGCCTGTAAACAGTGTGGCAGATACTTTCACGAAAAAAAGTACAACCAGTGTTCTGAACCAATTTCCGGTCGCGCACTTGATCGATTAGACTGGATAGTGAATGGGCTGAGTAAGGATTACCCTGATACACCATGCTATTCCGGTACTGTGCTTAACCGATTTGTGAGAGAGGAAGTTGGGAGAGTTACTAGTTGTCCCTTTTACACAGACACAGAGGGAGACTCAGATTAGATATTTTTTTGTAGGAAATGTGTACTTTTGTTGGGGGAGTGAATGCCAAAGGTCCGAATTTGTTGTAAAAATTGTAAAAATCTTTTTGTATAAATTTCTTTTTGACTGAAATGAAAATATGGGCCGAGTAAGGAATGCCCCAAAATACCAACCTGAAGCGTGGGTAGGGGTTCATCCTGAGATGCCTTAGTTTTTGAATTAAATTTGTGTGTTTTGTCTTCTTTGATTGTATATAGTGCAATAGAGAAAATTTTAATTTTTGGATCAATGTTTGAACGCCAGGTAACGTTCGAACGTTGACTGCTTACAGTACTCAACCTCTGATGAAGCTTCTGCAGAAACTTGAAAGTACTGGGAGCTCAGTCCGTTCGAACGCCAATAGACCGTTCGAACGAAGAGTACTTACAGTACTTTGGCCTCTGACAGAAACTCAAAAGTACTGGGAGCTCACCACGTTCGAACGCCAGACCACGTTCAAACGATCTTTTTAAATTCCTTCTACCAACGTTTGAACGTCACCAACGTTCGAACGTTACAACTCAGGCTATAAAAGCCTGGTTCGTCGTTTTCACCCAAAATCCCCAAATTTTTCATAACCCTAGAATCCATTCTCACCTCCACAGACCTCAATTTGCCCTCATTCCCCAAGAATATCCAAATTCGACCCTCCCTAACTCCTCTCCACATCAAAATCATCAATCCCAGACCTAGAACCCTAAGTTCCAGAACTTTTCAGGACCCCCCCAGATCAAACCCACGTTCGAACGCCATGCCAAGGATGAAGCTTCCTGCCAGGCGTGCTCCACCAGTGAACCAAGACCAAAACATTGTTGAAGAGGTGATAGAAGAAAGAGGAGGAAGGCAAAGGACCAAGAAATTTGACAAAACCAGATTTCCTAATGCCTTAAAGGCTGAGAGGTATGAGAATTTCTACCATAAACATGCTATTGTCGGTGAGAGGGATGTGGTGATTGATGATTTTGCTGGGATTGGCATAAAGCAAGAAATGGAGAGGAGGAGTGGGTCTGGTATTTGAGAAATGGTGGAGACGCCGTTGTTGAATTGGTGCGGGAGTTTTACTCCAACGCTGAAATCATCAACGGTGCGATACAGACATATGTTAGGGGTACCCACATTGACGTGGACGAAGCATACATTATGGAAATAAGGGAAGAGATACCCGAGTGCAAAACCCTACCTACCCACCCAAGAAGAATGTAGCGATGACTGTGGTAGGAAAGGAGTTGACAGGGATAGCTGACTTTTCATGGGTAGGGAGAAAATTCTTTAAGCAAGGGGAGCTCACCGACAAGTATAAGATGTTGAATTTGATTGCGGTGTCCAACCTCGCTCCCTTAGGAAGAAAGAATGAGATTCTACCTGATATGGCCCGACTTCTATATGCCATTGGCAAAGGACACAACATTGACCTCCCATCTCTCATCCTGAGTGAAATGAAGAAGGGATGTGATGTAAAAAGGAATGCACTCCCTTTTGCGACTTTGGTGACTGAAATGTGCACAGAGCACGGGGTAAGGGTAAAGCCTGAGATGGAGATCCAGAAGCCAATGGGGCCATTGAATAAGGTTTCCTTCCGGAGAAGCCAAAGTCATAGTGGCGGCCCGGCGGCAAGGCAAGAAGAGCCCCCGGCCCAAGGAGTGGATGAAGTGCAAGAGGAGTTGGATGAGATGGAGAGAGAGATGAAGAGAGAGATGGAGAGAGAGATGGGAGGAGAAGAAGATCAGCTAGCAGAGGCGGGACCTAGCACCAGCACCAGCACCCGACGCTCTTTGATGGACGTCATGCTTAGCATCGAAGCTAAGCAGGACGAGATCCTTAGGTATTTGAGGGGTGGACATGGTGGGCATGGTGGAGCTAGTGGGCAAGGAGGAGAGTGAGAGAGAGGGACTTCCATTTCTGTTCTTTGTCTTGTTTTTATGTTTGTTTAAAGTGCTTCTTTGTATGAATTTCTTCTTTGATAGTTGTAAGTTTTTGTGTGGTTGTGAATGAATTGAACCGTTGATGTTAAAAGATGATATTTTGAAATGAATGGTTCTATTTATCAATTTTAATTGTTTTAATGCATTTGTAGATTTAGCATAGAAATTAAAACGTGAAGGAACAAATGTGGATGTCAATAATACTTGCTAGAGTAAATACGCACATGATCGGTTTAACACCTCCATTTATCAACCGAGACTTCAAACCACATTTCTTGAAAATGTGGGTGTTCTTTCTATACTTAAATTGTCATATGTACATCGCTATTTGTTATTTTAAAAGTACAGGAGGATCTGACTCACAAATGGAATTGGTATATAACCGATACCCCCTGGAAAACCTGACATACACAGTGGAGATAACAAAGAACACCAGGGTGAGTTTCGAACCTAACGATGCTTTCGAGAGACAATCAATGTTTACTCAAGTAAATTCTTTTCAAATCTCCATTTTTGAATGATCTCATTAACCTTGCTTTGATTGACGCATTTAAAAGTGATCTATTGACATATCCCACACGGAACCATCACATACGACACATACATGTGCACATGCTTGAGAAATGATCTTAGGCCATCTTTGATATAATATTGAGCCTTAGACCTTTCTTTGGAAAAAAAAAATTTTATCCCTCGTTAGCCATGTTTGAGCCATCAATGTATAAAGTTTTCTTTGATAAACCTACATGATTACCAATCCACAGGAAAACATACTTGACATACCTTGTCTATCTAATTTTCTTACATCCTCTTTGTAAGATGATACAGAAAAGGGAAAAGAAAAAGGAGCATTCGAGATTATCATCCAAGAAGAGTTGATTGGAACAATTGAAACAAAACAGATGCAAAAAGGGCAAGAACTTGCCAAGAAAGTGAAAAATGAGAAAAATGAAAGAAAGAAATGTCATCTCTCGGCAAAATATCAAGAAGTTAGAAAGAGGTGTGCTACAATACGCAAACAAAAGATAGCTTTTGAAAATCCCTGACGTCGTTTCGTTTGCCACTGACCTCTGGCCACGCTACAACCCATGAAAAGCCCTAATTGATCTCAAGTATGTTACATGCATGCGTTGTTAATCAAAATTGGGATATGGTAAATAGCATTCCTTTTAATTGCGTTAATATTCTTTCATGAGATTATGCCAAACATAAGTAGTTGCTTCTTTAAAATTTCACTCCTTTCCTAAGTTATGCATGTGATTTTTCGATTGGCCATCTTCTGATCACATGATCTGTGAGAAACAAGTCACTATAATCAGAGTGAACCTTTGCTGAGAGTATACTACGTGAGGTTTGTGAAATCGAAACTATTATGGAAGGTGATAAAAGGGAGTATTTGTTACATAACAATTCCTGTTGCTTGAATGATCATTCCTATTGCATTGAGAATTTCAAATACCAATGTAACAAATGATAATTTTTGCATAGAATGAATACCTGTGAAATAAGGACGTGTGAGACATAAGTCAAAGTTGAAAATCTGGTGTCTCAACGACCATGATGTTAATTTACTTTAGTTAGCATTCTCCTATGCACATCTGTTCGACTGAAGTTTGTGGGTAGCTTCTCTGGAAACCCTCACGAGACAACACTCGTCCGCTAGGGTAAACCTAGTGGTTCAACGGCTTGTTGCATAAGCTAAATGCAACCGGATGACCTACGAAAATGGCATTAGGAGTAGAATTTTCTTTTTCATATTACTAGAGACTAGCAATATTTAGGTTGGAGAGTGTGATTAGTACTTAAAATTGACATATTATTATGACATTTTAAGACTAATTGTACTTTAATGGAGTTTAAGTGATGTCATTTCAGGCCCTAAACTGAACAAGGACCCAAAAACAACAAGTACCACACTTGGATGCAGCACCAGTATATTAGAGTCCAAAATTGGAGAAGCTTGGAGCACAGCCTGAACGTTCGAACGCCAACTCACGTTCGAACGTCCACAATACACTGTAGCAGACTCAAATGCTGAAGAGAAGGCGTGTTGCAGTTAGGAAAGAAGACTGGAGCTCTGAAGTACTTGAGTGTCACGTTCGAACGCCAACTCACGTTCGAACGTGCACTTGAGTTGATTGAAGACTAGACCACTGCAGAGAGTTGGAACTGCACTTCACAGGAGGCCAACAGATCACTCAAGTGAAAGGGGTCAGAGCAAATCTGGCGTTCGAACGCCCTCAGTGCAAAAATAGAAGAACCGTTCGAACGGCAGTCAACGTTCGAACGCCCTCAGTGCAAAAACAGAAAGAACGTTCGAACGTCAGCTCACGTTCGAACGTCATCCACAGACTGGCAGCAGAGTTGTTGACTGTTCACTTGGACTTAGGCGGCAAACACTATTCTTTCACCCCCCCCATGCCTCCTCCTCTTGCCTATAAATACTCCCCTTGTTGGAGAGCTAGGGGAGCCAAGCATAGTAGGAAGTAGCATAGTGAAGGAGGCTTAGACTCCCACTCTCATTGTAGTTAGTTCATTTTCCTTATGAAGTCTTTATTTTAGAGATTAGTTTGGCTTTAGCCCAACATCTCTTGCTTGTTATAACAGTAGTTTTATGCTTATGTTTATGTTTATGCTTTCATTTATCATGCATAGAAGAGAAATAGCTCCCATCTTGGTTGAGGAAGCAACCCTCCAATTCTTGGTTGAGGAAGCCACCCTCCAAATGTGACTAGCTTTCTTCTACTTTTATTGTTCATGCATTTCACTTCCATTGCTTGAGCTTCCTTCTTTCTTAGAAGAGTGAAACTCTTCCACTTTTCTAGAGCTTGATTAAAGCCGTGAAGGGTGGAACGTGATTCACTCATTCTTTGTGGAAGATTCGCTCCGCGTTTGTTGTTACTTTATCTTTTAAAGTTCTCCACTTGGAGGGATGAACATCACTCACTTTTCTAGCTTTACCCAAGCCATGAAGAGTGAGTAGTTTCTCATTCACTCTTTAATGAGAGGAGAAAGGCATGTACAAGTTATCCGGGAATCATATTTGTGCAATGTTCTTTTATGCTTAACGTTTATTTCTTCTTGTTATCGGATGATTGATTGCATCTAGCAAAGCTAAGGTACTCTGTATAATTGTGAGCTCTTTCTATGACATGGATGACTCCTGCATAGAAAGACTCATCAGTTCAAGGCAAGTACCCCGGCTAGATCCTCATGACTACCCTTCAATCTCCCCCCTTATTGTACTTCATTTAAAGAATGGACTATTAATATCATGATTGGATGTCTTGTAGAAACACTTGCTTGTTTGTAGACGGGTTAAGTCTCGGCACAGGCAATTCTTGTAAACTTCTAGAAAGACATCGGAATCATGTTCTTCATTCTCACAATCCATCTTTATTTTCCGATTAACTTGTTGTTGACACGGGAGTTAATTGAGTTATCAAGCACAATTATGACAAACCGGATAACTAACTACATGTCCAGATCCTTGCACTAAAGGGTGACTCTTTTTAATTAGCATTCATCTCCTATTTTGTTAAGAAAATCTTTCTGGAAAGAATCTTATATTCTGTCCAGCAAAACCCATATCTCGCAGCAAATCAAAAAGGTTACAATCAAAAGGTCTCTACCACTGCTTGCCTTAGAAATATCAACAAAAGTTCCCTGTGGATTCAACTCCGGACTCAAACCGGATTATTACTACAGCTTGACCGTCTGCACTTGGGTGTATACATTTGGATCAAGCCTCATCACATACAACTCCTTATCATAAGTTGGGTAGTTTAAGGCTGGCCCACTGAGTTTCTCGCTGAAGTAAGCAATTGACCGTCCTTCCTGCATAAACACTGCTCATATGCCAATACCTGAAGCATCACATTCAATCTCAAACGTTTTCAAAAAGTTAGGTAAAGACAATAAGGGGGCGTTGGTCAGCTTCTCTTTGATTGGTTGAAACGCCTTTTCTTGTTCTTCTCCCCATCTAAATCCAACGTTCTTCTTGATCACTTCGGTAAGTGGTGCGGCTATGCTACTAAAGTCCTTCACAAACCGCCGGTAAAAACTAGCAAGTCCATAAAAACTACGAACATTACCTACACTAGTGGGACTCGGCCATTCTTGGATTGTACGTATCTTCTCTTCGTCAACCTGTATACCTTGTGCACTAACAACAAATCCTAGAAATACAAGCTTATCAGTATAAAAAGTACACTTCTTTAGATTAGCAAACAATTTTTCTTTCCTAAGCACATCTATAACAGATTTCAAATGTACTACATGATCGTCCATGTTTTTGCTATAAATGAGTATATCATCAAAGTAGACAACAACAAATTTGCTTATAAATGCACGTAAAACATGATTCATAAGTCTCATAAAGGTGCTTGGAGCATTAGTCAATCCAAAAGGCATAACTAACCATTCATACAAACCATATTTTGTTTTAAAGGCTGTTTTCCATTCATCTCCTTCCTTTATTCTAATCTGATGATAACCACTCTTTAAGTCAATCTTAGAAAATACACAAGAACCACCATGCAGCTCATCTAACATATCGTCTAAGCGAGGAATAGGATGACGATACTTTACCGTTATGTTGTTGATGGTTCGGCAATCAACGCACACTCTCTACGTCCCATCCTTCTTAGGTACAAGTAAAACCAGAACGGCACATGAGCTCATACTCTCCTTCACGTGCCCTTTCTCCAACAACTCACTTGCTTGTCGTTGAAGCTCCTTTGTCTCCTCGGGATTACTCCTATAGGCTGGTCGGTTTGGAATTGTCGCACCGGGAACAAAATCAATTTGATGTTCAATCCCTCGAATTGGAGGTAACCCATGTGGTGTTTCCTCGGGAAAGACATCCTCATACTCCTACAAAAGAGAAACAACAGAACTAGGCAAAGCAAAGTCAAGTTCGTTAGTGTTTAAAAGTGCCTCTTTGTACAAAAGTACAATCATCGGCTGATTTGAAAACATGGCTCGCTTAATTTCACTCACTTTTGCATAGAAATTCTTTTGTTTTCTCTCTGATTTTCTCTCAGTGGCCTCATTTTGATTTTCTTTTTCTCACTCATTTTTCTTAGCCTCTCTCTGATTTTCACTCTTTTTCTTTTTCTTTTGTTTACTCTCTTTCTTTTGATCACTCTCTTTTTGCAATCTCACTTGATCCTCATATACTTGCTGCAGTGTCAATGGTGCAAGAATGATTGATCCTTGATTAAGCACAAAGGAGTATTTGTTCGTAAAGCCATCACGCTTCACATGCCTATCAAACTGCCATGGGTGCCCTAGCAATAAGTGTCCCGCTTGCATTGGTACTACATCACACAACACTTCATCCTCGTACTTACCAATTCGAAATGCAACTAACACCTGCTTGTTCACCCTTATCTCACCACTATCATTTAACCATCGCAACTTGTACGGTTTAGGGTGCTTCAACACGGGTAGTCCCAACTTCTCCACCATAATTGTGCTTGCAACATTAGTACAACTACCACCATCAATAATCACACTACACACCTTGTCTTTGATATAGCACCTAGTGTGAAAGATGTTCTCCCACTGCACTTCATCAACCTCCTTTTCATGCACGCTCAATACTCTCCTTGCCACCAATGTCAATGCATCAGGGGCTAAATATTCCTCCTCGGGAACATCCTCCAATGGTGGCATGTCATCGGTGTCGAAATCTTCACTGTCGGTTACAATTTCACCATTGTCTTGCGACACCATGACCTGTTTGTTTGGACAATGACTTGCTATGTACCCCTGCCTTGACATTTAAAACATTTAATGTCACGATTCCTAGAGGTAGAAGTGTCGGTTTTACCTTGAGGAACGTGGCTGGTGCTCGCGGACTTGGGCTCAGCTTTGGACGTTGGTGACTTGTCCAGTTGCTTGGTATAACTCGGTTTCCAAGAGGTAGAACTAGAGTTATGGGCAGTACGTGACCCACCTTCCTCTTGAGTTGTTGCTCCACTTTGATGGCCATGTGCACCATATCTTCCAACTCCACATAATCCTACATCTCTACCTTATCTTGGATTTCCCGATTTAATCCAAGTAAAAACCTAGCCATTGTAGCCTCTCGATCTTCCTCTACATCAGCTCGAATCATAGTAATCTCCATCTCCTTGTAATTATCCTCCACGTTCCGGCCTCCCTGTCTAAGACCTTGTAGCTTTTTGTACAACTCTCGGTAATAGTAGGTTGGAACGAACCGCTTTCTCATCACCGTTTTCATCTCCTCCCATGTCTCTATTGGTCATTCTCTGTTTCGCCTCCTGTTTATAACAAGCTAATCCCACCAAGTAATAGCATAGTCAGAAAACTCAATCACCGCTAATTTTACCTTCTTTGCTTCGGAATAGTTGTGGCAATCAAATACGAACTCCATCTTCTTCTCCCACTCAAGGTATGCTTCAGGATCGGATCTACCCTAAAACAATGGAATCTTCATCTTAATACCACCCAAGTTGTTATCTTCCCGGTTCCTAACTTCTCTAAACCGCCCTCCATGTCTCCTATTACTAACAACAGAATGCCGATCATCTTCTTCATGAAAACCAGCCGCATAAGGCTCTTCATCTTCAACCCTTACTTCCCTCTGTTGAAATCTTTCCCTCCTACGCACATTAGGGACGTTTTGTGGTTGCCTCTCATGTGTATTCTCCATCTGATCTATCCATTTGTGAACTTGCTGCAGTTCCACCTTCATCACATGCCTCATCTCACTCACCATAGCCTCCATAAACAATTTCGGGTCAGCAAGATCCGTAGCATTGTTGTGAGACATGATTGCTGCAAAACAAAGTTAGAGAAAAAAAGAGGAAAAAAAAAGACCTCACAATTCCCTCCCTTATGTGTTTACACTCAAGAATGTAAATCACTCTACACTTGTGTTACACTCAAAATACATGGCTTTTTTTAACCCTCTAATGTTCTCACCACTCTTGCCTTTTTCCACTCGATAATTCTCTTTCAATTCTTTTGAAACTAAACAAACAATTCTAAAAATTTCCAGCAACAATTCACCAAGAACTCATCAAGGAATTTTGGGTTTTAAGAGCAAGAATTCAAGGAACACGGCTGATTAGATTTTCGGAAGCACAAAATAGCAAAGATATCTGATTTTTGGGGTGAGGTGATTTTTGGGCTTATTGGACCCAAAATAGATGAAAACAAACAATTTTGTAACAACTAGAACCAAACAATTTCCAATTTCGTAATAACTAGAACCAAAAAATTTCGGGCTTCTCTCTCTTTTTTTTTTTTTTTTTGACTCCTTTCGGCCTTCTTTTTTTTTTTTTTTGACTCCTTTTTGTTTTTTTTTTTTTGATGATCAGCAACTATCTCTTGATAGTAACAGAATAAGATTTCAAAATAAACTAGAAAAAAATACGAGCGGGTTGGGGGCAGAGGAAATTCGGCTAAACTAGAATTTGTGAACCGAATTTGGTAGTAAATAACACATAATAAAGAAAGAACGTTTTTTTTTTAAAAGATAGGCAAACCTGAACTAGAACCTTTGCTCTGATTCCAAATGATGTGAAACCGGCCAAGATAACGAGATCCAACAACGAAAAGGAACCCAAGATAGTTCTACGATCAGATTTGAATGATAGACCTCGACCCGTTGTTTACAACAAACAAGAACCTTGGTATATATGACCTCAACCCGCTGTTTGTGTGAAACAAGAACCTTGGTGTAAAGGAAGACACCACAAACGGTATGGAAACCCGTTTGATAAGTCGTTGGTGAACGCTACGGAAAATCCCAATAAGTTCGTTTAGTTCTTCAAAGAACCGTAGAGAAAATACTCTCAAAATTTACTGAATAATAATCTGTCCTTTCATTGATTTGAACGCCTATTTATAGGCTGGTTATGACAAAGATAACTTCCTAAATAGCTTATCCTAATTAAGAAATATCTCTTACTTGCTGGTAAAGAAATAGCTCTTACTTTCCTAAACTCTTACTTTCCTAAAAGAGACAAAAACAATCAGCCCTTTATTATGCTGATCACACGCCTAAATAGACAAGGAAAGTCTTACTTTCCTAAAAAGAATAAATCACACGCCTAAATAGAAAAGGAAAGTCTTACAATCAGACCAAAATATTCTTAAACATGCCAACTTTAAGCTTAGCCTTTGCCGGATTCTTCTAGAACTTGAATTATATTGATGAATCTTTGTTACCCAAGTGGATCATGCTCCATGGGCCTCCACGCACTTGCTTAAGTCCATGCCTCTTGAATCAGCCCGTTGAGTACCTCTTTAAACTTCCTTGCTCGTGCTCTCGTAACTGGCCCAATTGAAACTGAACTAGATCCCTTGAAGTTGTGCTTGTGCTATGATTTGCATCAAGATGCAAATCTTATTACAAGAGTTTGATCAGATCATTAAGGACAAGAAGGATGTTGAGAATGTGATGGTAGATCATCTATCCAGGTTAACATATGAATTTCATGAGGATGGGTTGCTAATCAATGAAAATTTCCCTGATGAACAACTATTCACAGTCATGGAAACACCATGGTACGCTGATATTGCTAACTTCCTTGCCACTGGTACGTTTCCTCCTTCCTTTACAATGATGGATAAAAAGAAATTTCTGAGGGAGGTTTATAATTTCTTTTGGGAGGATCCATACATGTTTAAAATACTATAATGATCAAATCATAAGGCGTTGTATACCCAATCATGAGAGCAGATAGGTAATATCTTTTTGCCATTCTGAATCATGTGATGACCATTTTTTATCTAAAAAAACCGCTGTGAAAATTTTGTAGTGTGGATTTTATTGGCCCACACTTTTTAAAAATGTCCATACCTTCTGTCTAATATGTGATAGATGCCAAAAGTTGGGAAGTATATCTAAAAGAAACATGATGCCCTTGAACCCAATTCTGGTAATTAAAATTTTTGATTGTTGGGGCATCTTTTTTATGGGACCATTTTTCCCTTCCTTTGGCTATCTATATATTTTAGTAGTTGTTGACTATGTGTCCGAATGGGTTGAAGCAATTCCATGCCGAAATAATGATCATCGAACAGTGATCAAATTTTTAAAAGAAAATATTTTGTCTAGGTTTGAAATTCCTAAATCCATTATAAGTTATGGGGGTGCTCATTTTTGCAATCGTCCTTTTTGGAATTTGATGAAAAAGTACTTGATCACTCATAAAATTGCAACCCTTTATCATCCACAGACTAGTGGATAGGCTGAATTAGCTAATCGAGATATCAAACTGATTTTAGAAAAAACGATAAACCCGGACCGCAAAGATTGGTCGCACTCTGGGCATATCACACTGCTTTTAAAACAATTTTAGGCATGTCTCCATATCGATTAGTCTATGGCAATCCATGTCACCTACTTGTGGAATTGGAACACAGAGCATATTGGGTCATTCAAACAATGAACTTTGACCTAGACAAGACTGGAATCTCAAGAAAACTTCAGATTAATGAGTTGGAAGAGTTGAGAAATGAGGCATATGACAATGCCAAAATTGCAAAGGAAAGGATGAAAGTTTTTCATGACAAAAACATAGTGAGAAAATCCTTTGTCCCTTCATAGAAAGTCCTCTTATTTAATTCAAGGCTGCGCCTGTTTCCTGGTAAGTTGAAATCAAGGTGGACTGGACCTTACATTGTCAAACAAGTGTTTGGACATGGAGCAGTGGAAGTGAAATATCCATCAAATGGGTATATTTTTACTATCAATGGTCAGCGTTTAAAACCATTTTTTGAAGACTTTGTTAAAGATGTGGAAACCATTTTCTTAATGAATCCAGAATATTCCTCCGAGATTAGCATCTACAGACACAAAAAGGGGTCGGGTTAGGAAAAATCCAACCCAACCCGACCCGGCCCGAAAGGATGCCTTTATAAGGCCTCCAAACCTTTCCCCTTTTTCCCTCATCGGCCGCTGTTCTTCTTCTTCCCTTTTCTGTAAAACGATCCACTGTCTGCAACTTCATGGCCACACACTCCACAAACATGATCCTTTGTTTCATACTCTATATTTTAATTTTGTATTTGCTTATGGCTATCCTTCTTCTGTACGCACTTACACACAAGGGTTTCCATCCTAGTCGAATCCCTGATCTTCCTAAAGATGATTAATTTGTGTATTTTGTTTGTAGGCATTGGCAGATGAATATATCTATACTTTCAATCCTAACTCCACTTTGTGTATATTAGTAAATTCGAAACATTAGGGACAATGTTGAGTTTAGGTTGGAGGTGAGAACTACAGTTCAAAAATTTTCTTGATCATATTGCGTATTTTGTCTTGTATTTTATATTTTGTGTTGTATTTCGTATTTATACAGTCTTTATAGTATATATACAAACAAAAAAAAATTTTGATGATCATGTCTTTAAAATAGCTTCAATCGTCTTTATGACTGGCAGATGTTAAAGAACCAGATAAAGTGTCTTAAGCTTAGCAAGCATGGATAGTAAGATTTTTTGGTTCAGTTTAGGCATTTTACGCACTTTTCCATCTGATGTGCATTCCATGATAATGAGAAAAGCAAGATTGGTGAGAAAAACTAAAATCCGAGAAGAGTAAGCAAAACCACTGTGTGGCAGAAGTATTTTTGCTAAACGTCGTCGTGCCAAAAGACTTGGTGCATGTAAACAATGTAGCAGGATCTTTCACATAAAAGAATATAATCAGTGTTCTGAACCAATTTTCGGTCACGCACTCGATCGATTAGACTAGATAGTGAATGGGCAGAGTAAAGATTATCCTGAGACGCCATGCTATTCCAGTACTGTATTTACACATTTTGTGCGACAAGAAATTAGAAGAGTCACTGATTGTTCGAATGGCATGGAGACGGGGGAAGACTCGAATTAGAATGCTTTTTGACAAAACTGGAAAAAGAATGTTTTTTGGGATAAAAGCCAAAGGTCCGAACTTTTTTGAAAAGAGTGTAAATATCTTTTTGTTAATTGTACAAATTTTTGTTGAAATAAAAACATGGGTCGAGTAAGGAACGTCCTAGAATACCAACCTGAAGCGTGGGTAGGGACTTATCCTGAGACGCCATGATTTTTCCAAGTTCAAATTATGTATATAGCCTTCTTTTAATGTGTGTATATTAATGTGCATAAAATTGTGATTTTTTATTTGACGTTCAAACGCCAGTTCACGTTAGAACTTTGACTGCTCACAGTAATTTGGCCTCTGCAGGACATGAAAAGTACTGGGAGCACCAAACGTTCGAACGCCTGATTAACGTTTGAACTAGGACCCAACGTTCAAACGCCATATCCACGTTCGAATGCCAGGAACTCACAGTACTTTGGCCTCTGCAGGACATGAAAAGTGCTGGGAGCACCAAACATTCGAACGACAGTGTAACTTTCGAACCATATGTTAAAAATCCTTCTATACACGTTCGAACATCAGTAACGTTCGAACATTGGCTGCTTGGCTATAAATACCTGGTTCATCTTCTCCATTTCAAAATCACCCAAAACCCCTTACAAATCCTCAAAACCCTCTGTGACTCTTCACTTCCCAAGCCTCAAACCCTCATTCATTCTCAATTTCTACCCAAAATCAAGCATCCCAAACACATTCCCACCTCATTTCTCACATTTTCACCAAGAAATCGAAACTTTTGTTGACCTAAAACCCCAAAAATCCAAAAATCATGCCTCCAAGGATGAAGATGTCCGCTAGGTGCAAGGCGGCCAACCAAGACCCCAATTTTGTGGAGGAAGTGATCGAGGAACGAGAGGGAAGGCCACTCATAGTCCGAAGGTACGATAGAGCCCGATTCTCTAATGCTCTCAAAGCGGATAGGTATGACATTTTTTATCAAAACCAAGCAATTTTTTGTGAATGTTCAATTGAGTTGATTGATTTTGTGGAGTTGGGGCTTTATGCCAATATGGAGGCGAAGGGATAGACGATGTATACGACGAATGGTGGGGAGGCGGTGAAGGAATTGGTGTTGAAGTTTTACTCAACTCCAAAATTCTCAATGGGGCGATCAAGACTTATGTGAGGGGGGCTCACATCAATGTTGATGAAGTTTATATTGTGGAGATGGATACCGAGGCCGAGCTAGCCCCCGAGAAAGAATGTAGGGATGGATAAGGTTGGTGTGGAGTTGACAGGCTTGGCAACGTTTGCTTGGGGAGGACGGAGATTTTTTAGGCAAGGTGAATTGACAGACAAGTACAAAATGTTAAACTTGATTGTCGTCTCCAACCTTGCCCCCATCGGACGTAAGAATGAGATACTCCCAGAGATGGCCCGATTGCTATACGCAATAGGAAGGGGCCAATGCATAGACCTCCCGTCCTTGATCTTGACGGAGATGATGAAGGGGTGTGATGTGAAGAGGAATTCACTCCCCTTCGGTACACTTGTGACGAAGATGTGCCTGGACTGGGAAGTGAAAGTCAGGCCACAGATGGGAGTGAAAAAGCCGATGGGACCTTTGAACAAGGCATCCTTCCGAAGGAGCCAAGGTCACAGCCGCAGCTAGCGATGAGACAAGATGTGCCACCGGCCTAAGGCACCGATGAGGTGCAGAATGCTTTGGACGCCGAGGAGCAGAGAGAGGTCGAGGAGGCACAGGCATAGGCACAGACCCAGACTGAGGCAGGTACCAACACCAGCACCTGACGGTCATTTACAGGACATCATGCTTGGCATCGAGGCCAAGCAAGATGAGATTCTCCGACAGCAGGAAGAGATTCTCAGCCTTTTGAGGGGTGGAGCTGGAGGACCTTCAGGCACTAGGGAGACAAGAGAGTGAGAGAGATTTTTGTACTTGAGAGTGGATGATTGATTGTTTTTTTTTGGATGATTTGAATCTTTTTTGTGCTAAACGATGATATTTTGTTAAATGAATGAATTAGTTTTTACTATATTTATCTTTTTAAATGCATGTGTTAGACTTAGCATTACATTGTTAATTGTTAATGATTGATGGAACATATGTTAATACTGAGACTGTTTGTTAAAATGACTAAGCACATGATTGGTTTGACACCTCACCTAACAATCCAGACTTAAAACCACATATCTTTGAAAAATGGTATTTTCTCTATGCTTCAATGTCAAATGTATATTGGTATTTATTATTCTTAAGGTACAAGATGACCAGACTTGAAAATGGAATTGATATATAACCGACATTCTTTGAAAACCTGACATAACCAGTGGAGATAACAAAGAATATCATGGTAAGTTTTCAAGCCTTGTGATGCTTTTGAGAGAAAATCAACATTTACTCAAGTAAGGTCTTTCACTTTCTATCCTTGAATAGTCTCATTAAAATTGTTATGGATTGATGCAAATAGAGCAATCTATTGACGCATCCCACAAAGAATCTATTTATACGACTCATACATGTGCACATGCTTGAGAATGGATCTTAGGCCATCTTTGATTTAATTTTGAACCTGAGACATTTCTTTTACAAAATTACATCCCTAGTTTACTGTGATTGAGCCTTTAAAGTATGATTTCTTCTTCAAGTAACCCATTTAATAACCGAGCAACAGGAAAATATATTTGACATACCTTTTCTATCTAATTTTCTTGCACCCTCTTATAAATCAGTATGATACAGAAAAGCAAGAGAAAAAGAAAAGAAGATGGTGGCTACTGTTCAAAGAAAGAAAAGTCTTGGAAACAACTGAAAAAGAAGGAAAAAGGAAAACAGAAAATGGCCAAGAAAGTGAAAAATGAGAAAAAGAATGAAAGAAAGAAATATCATGTCAAGGAAGTTTTGAAAAGCTAGAAAGAGGTGTGTTACATTACATAAAGAAATTATAGTTTTGAATATCATTGACGTCGTTTCTTAAACCACTGACCCCTGGCCATATTACAACCTATAAAAAGCCCTAATTGATCTCAAGTCTGATGCATGTGTAGGTCGTCAACCAAAATTTTGGGGTATGTTAATAGTATTACTTTATTTGTATCAATATTCTTCCATGAGATTATGCCAAACATGATTAGTCTGTTTCCTTAAATTTCACTCCCGTACTAAGTGTGCATGTGAATTTACAATTAGCCTTCTTCTGATCACATGCCCTTTGAGAGAAAAGTCACTATAATCGGAGGGAATTCTTGCTGAGAGCATTCTAAGAGAGGTTTTTGAAATCGAAACTATCCATGGAAGGTTGTAAAGAGGAGTGTTTGTTATATAACAATTCTTGTCGCTAGAATGATTATTTTGACTACATAGGGAATTTCAAATACCAATGTAACAAATGTTTATTTTTGCATAGAGTACGTACCTATGAAAAATAAGTGCTTGGGAGATAAGTCAAAATTGAGGGTTGGATGTCTCAACGACCATGGTGCTAACTCACTCTGACAAGCAATCTCACACACACACATATGTTCGACTGAAATTTGTGGGTAGTTTCACTAAAAACCCTCACGAAACAACACTCGTCCGCTAGGGGAAACCTACGGGTTTAACGGCTTGTTGCATATGCTAAATGCAATCGGATGACCTACGAAAATGGCATTGTAAATAATTTCTCATTCTTCAATTGTTGTTGTATTACTAGAGACTAGCAATATTTAGGTTAGGGGTGTGATTAGTAGTTAAAATTAGCATCTTACTATGCCTTTTTAAGACTAATTATGTTTTGATAAAGTTTCAATGATGGCATTTCAGGAGAAAGATTGTACAAGGACCTAAAGTCAATAAACATCAAACTTTCATGCAACACCCACATCTTCTGGAAGAAAATCTGAGAAGTTCGAACATCCTTTTAAATTATTTGAAGACCAGACTACTAGGGTGATGGCCTATGGCGTGTTGTAGTTATTTTCACAGAAGACCAAGAACTATTTGAGTACAACGTTCGAAAGTCAATCAATGCTCGAACGTCATCTTGAATTATTTGAGGACCAGACTGCCAGAGTGATGAGATATGGCTTGTTATCTACTGTGGGTGACAAGAGCCACTTAAGTCCACGTTCAAACTCCATTAAGCATTTGAATGCCCATAACAGAAGACATGAGCCAACGTTCGAACGCCATACTACGTTCGAACGTAGTCCCCAAACAGGCTGAAGAGTGGTTGATTTACTATCTAGACCTTGGGGCATTCACTTGGACCTTGAAGACTTTGTACTATTCTTTTACTCTTCTTTTTCCCCTCCTCCTTGCCTATAAATACTCCCATTGTGGGAGCTTCAAAGGAGGACTGAGTCTGAGAGTTAGTCTTAGACTTAGACTTAGACTTACTTGCACTTAGATATAGGGAGATATACCATATTTTGGTTGAGGAAACCCTCCAAAAGTGGCTAGCTTTCTTCTACTTTCATTATTAGTTTCATTTGCTTCCATTGTTTGAGCTTCCTTCTTCCCTTAGAGGAGTGAAAATCTTTCACTTTTCTAGAGCTTTACCAAAGTCGTGAAGGGTGGAACGGGATTCACTCATTCTTCGTTGAAGATCGGCTCCTTGTGTAGTGTGTTTTACCTTGTAACTCCTCTACTTGGAGGGATGAGAATCACTCACTTTTCAAGCTTTACCAAAGCTATGAAGAGTGAGTAGTTTCTCATTCACTCTTTAGTAAGAGGTGATGGACATGTATAAATCGTTCGGAAGTTATATTTGTGCATTTCGTTTATGCTTAATGCTTTATCTTTTACTTGCTTATTGAATGATTGAATGCATCTAGCAAAACTAAGGTACTTTGCACAACCATGAGTCCTTTCTATGACATAGATGACTCTTGCCATAGGAAGACTCATTGGTCCTTTGCAAGTACTCTAGCTACCTTCATGACTACCTTTCAATCTTCACCATTATTGTACTTCAACTAAGAATGGAATACTAATGCAGTGGTCAGATGCCTTGTAAAAAGACTAGCTTGTTTGTAGACGGGTTGAGTCTCGGCACAAACAATTCTTGTAAATCTCTACAAAGACATCGGAACCATGCTCTTAATTCTCACAATCCATCTTTATCTTCCGATTAACTTTATATTGACACAAGGGTTAATTGAGTTCCTAAGCACAAGTATAACAACCGGATGATTGACTACATGTCCAAATCCTCGAGCTAAAGGGTGACTTTTACATTTGAAAGAATATTATATTTTTTCTAGAAAATCTTGTTGGGAAGAATCTTATATTCTGTCCAAGAAAAATCCATAAAGATATTCACTTTAAATCTCAAGGGTTCCAGTCACTTTGGTTTCTGTCACTACTTACTTCAAAACACCAACATTAGTTCCCTGTGGATTCGACTCCGGACTTAACCGGATTATTACTACAACTTGACCGCCTGCACTTGGGTGTACATATTTTGGATTAAGTCAAGTTTTTGGCGCCGTTGTTGGGGAACCAAAAAGGTGTTTTAAAGTAAAAGGTGAAAAGACCTTCATTTAAATATTTTTGATTTACTTTATATAATTCTTATTTTATGTCTGAGGACGACCCTCACTTTCAAAATTTGTCAGAAGAATATGTTGGGTCTGTAAATCAGTCTGAACCATCTTCACCTCGATCAGTAGCAGACTCTTTTGATAATAGCGTGGCCAATAATGAGAGACAAGGGGAAGTTCCTGAGAGAGAGAGGGGAACTTCCTAACATCCGAACTCTGCGGGATTACTTGCATCCCACACGAAATAGGGTTCCCTCTTGTTTTGTATTTCCTGCAAAATGTGCCTCTCTTTAATGTAAAGGCGAGGACCGTGCAACTACTACCTCAATTTCATGGACTCGAATCTGAAAACCGATATCTGCATATAAAAGATTTTGAGGAGGTATGTGGAACATTCCAAGACAATTTCGAACTGGATAAGTTGAAACTTTTTCCTTTCTCTTTAAAGGACAAAGCTAAACAATAGCTAAATTCTTTGAAAGCCCATTCAATACCAAAAGGCAAATCATGAATTTTTCGGTCAAAGAGGGAGAAACATGAATCCACAACAAAGTTCACAACCACGAGCTCAAGAACCTCCTGCATATCAGCCATACCAACCACCGCATAAGAGAAGTCTTGAGGATACACTAAATTAGTTCATGCAAAGCCAAATGAACTACAACACTTATTCCACTCAGGCTTTCAATGATTTCAAAACTTAGACAACTCATTCTTTTGAGGATATCAAAAGTCACATCCAAAAATTGACCCAATCAATGACCACACATGAGAACGGCAAGTTTCCTACCCAACCAAAACAACCACAAGGTCAATTTCATGTGGGAAATCCTTCAATCATGGAAACCCCGGAAGAACAAGCTCAAGTTGTCACTATATTAAGAAGTGGCAAGGTGATTGACAAATTCATTAGAGACATGTTAATTCCAAAGCCAAAACCTAAGTCAATCCCAGTCAATGAACCAGTTGAGCCTGAACCTATGATTGAAAAAGAACCAGAACTATCAGAGGAAAAAGATCCATCGTGTCCTATTCTTGCTCATTTTCCTCAAAGACTCAAAACAGTACAAAAGTTGAATAACCATCCAGAAATTTACGAGCTCTTTAAACAAGTGAAAATCAATATTCCACTTCTGGATGCAATCAAGCAGGTCCGTTCTTATGCCATGTTTCTAAAAGACTTGTGCACTATCAAGAGAAGCCAAAATGTTCAGAAAAGAGCATTCTTGACAAAACAAGTCAGTGTCCTACTTCAACACAAAACCCCTCCAAAATACAAGGACCCAGGGTGTCCAACTGTGTCATGTGTCATTGGAAACTTCAGAATAGAACAAGCACTGCTAGATCTTGGAGCCAGTGTCAATTTGCTCCCCTTCTCTGTCTACCAACAATTAGGTCTGGGTGAATTCAAACCTACATGTATCACACTCCTTCTTGACCACCTCCTTCATGATAGGATTTAATGGGTGTGGTTGCTCACTCACGGGCTTAGCATCATCTTCAAGAAGGATTTTATGCATACAAATCGAGGGACCGATTCCCTTAATATCTACAATAGTCCATCCTAAAGCTGTTTTGTACTCACGAAGGACTCGCAACAACTTACTTTCTTGAAATTCGTCAAGTGAAGCAGAAACAATAATAGGCAAAGTATAAGATCACCCAAATATGCATACCATAAATGATTTGGAAGAGGTTTAAGCTCCAATAAAGGTGGTTCTTCCAAAGATGACTTTGCACGAGTAGTAGAGCTTCCTGAATGATCCAAAGTCTCTAACTGTTGCTTGAACTTGACAAACCGCGGAGAAGCATTCAACAATTACACATACTCTAGAGAAGCAAGAAAATCCAAAGCAGTGGGACTAACAAGTGATGTCTCTAGGGGGTCCGAAAATATAGCTTCCTACGAATACCTCATTCACTACCTCTTCAACCAAATCAAACCGAAAACATTCTTCCGCTTCTTTTGGAAATTTCATAGTTGAAAATACATTGAACGTAACCTCTTGATCTTTTTTTTTTTTTTGGTCAGAACGTAACCTCTTGATCTTGGACTCGCATAGTTAGCTCACTTTTCTGTACATCGATAAGTATTCTCCCCATTACTAAGAATGGTCGCCCAAGAATAATAGGTATTTCCCTATCTTCCTCAAAATCTAATACTATGAAATCAGCTGGAAAAATGAACTTATCCACTTTAACTAGAATATCCTCAACTATGCCTCTTGGATAAGTTAGTGATCTATCCGCAAGCTGCAATGTGACATTAGTAGGCTTCGCCTCCTTCAAATCCAATTGCTGATAAATTGAGAGCGGCATTAAGTTAATACTTGCTCCCAAGTCACACAATACTTTCCTGAAAAATTGACTGCATATTGTGCATGGAATTGTAAAACTACCCAGATCTTTGAGCGTTGGTGGTAGCTTCTTTTGAAGAATAGCATTGCACTCCTCCGTAAGTGTCAGTATCTCAAAATTGCCTAGTTTTCTATTCTTTTCCAGAATTTTCTTCATAAATTTCACGAAGCTAGGCATCTGCTCCAATGCATCTGTGAAAGGGATATTTATTTGGAGTTTCTTAAACACTTCCAAGAATTTAAAGAACTGCTTGTCCAACTTCTGTTTCTACCAACGTTGTGGAAACGGCACGGGAGGCACCATTGGTCTCTGCTTGCCTCCATTAGAACTTACAACTGGATCTTCTTCCTTCTTCTCATGTTCCATATTCTTGCTAACTTTTTCTTCACCCTCATTATCATCTTCATGTGATTTTTTTGGAGCTTCACCAACACCCTCATGTAACTCTTTCCAGTAGGTAATGTAATAGCCTTGCAATGCTCTTTACCTTCTCTCTTAGGATTGATCTCCATATCACTAGGTAGAGTGTCTTGAGGTCGGTTGTTAATGGCATTAACAAGCTGACCCATTTGATTTTCCAGATTTCGGATTGATACTTCCTGACTATTCATCCTTGTCTCATTTTGTGCTATGTACCTAGAAAGCAGCTCCTCCAATTTGGCTTCTTTTCCTACTGTGGTCGAGCTTGATTCTAAAAGCCTGGTGGGTATGAATGTCTTGGAGCAGAAGGTTGGGCTTGATTATTATTCCAAGAAAAATTCGGATGATTCCTCCAACCAGGGTTATAATTGTTGGAGTTGTTGTTATATTACTGCCTGTTGTGGTTACCAATGTATTGTACTGACTTTGAACTAATTGCACATTGATCACTCAGATGGTTCCCTGCACATAATTCACAAACAACTGTCACTCTCTGTGATGTGAAACCCACCAAGATAACGAGATCCAACAACGAAAAGGAACCCAAGATCGTTCTACGATTAGATTTGAATGATAGACCTCGACCCGTTGTTTACAACAAACAAGAACCTTGGTATATATGACCTCAACCCGCTGTTTGTGTGAAACAAGAACCTTGGTGTAAAGGAAGACGCCACAAACGGTGTGGAAACCCGTTTGATAAGTCGCTGGTGAACGCCACGAAAAATCTCGATAAGTTCGTTTAGTTCTTCAAAGAACCGTAGAGAAAATACTCTCAAAATTTATTGAATAATAATCTCCCTTTCATTGATTTGATTGCCTATTTATAGGCTGGTTATTACAAAGATAACTTCCTAAATAGCTTATCCTAATTAAGAAATATCTCTTACTTGCTGGTAAAGAAATAGTTCTTACTTCCTAAACTCTTACTTTCCTAAAAGAGACAAAAACAATCAGCCCGCACATGCCTAAATAGACAAGGAAAGTCTTACTTTCCTAAAAAGAATAAATCACACGCCTAAATAGAAAAGGAAAGTCTTACAATCAGACCAAAATATTCTTAAACATGCCAACTTTAAGCTTAGCCTTTGCCGGATTCTTCTAGAACTTGAATTATATTGATGAATCTTTGTTGCCCAAGTGGATCATGCTCCATGGGCCTTCACGCACTTGCTTGAGTCCATGCCTCTTGAATCAGCCCGTTGAGTACCTCTTTAAACTTCCTTGCTCGTGCTCTCGTAACTGGCCCAATTGGAACTTGAACTAGATCCCTTGAAGTTGTGCTTGTGCTATGATTTGCATCACTCTAAATAGGCTGCACCCCTAAAGCATCAATCTTCTTTGTCAATATAGCAAACTGTGTAGCAAATGCAGTAACTGCATCGACTTCATAAATCCCTGCTACTTTTGGCTGATTGATCCTTGCAGAGGGCCACTGATAATTGTTGGCAGCCATCGTCTCCAATAACTCATAGGCTTCATCAAAAAAAAAATTCATCAATACCCCACCTGCAGCTGCATAAATACTGGTTCGAGTAGCACTAAATAACCCATTGTAAAACGTTTGAACTTGCAACCACTCAGGAATGCCATGGTGAGGGAATTTTTGGAGTAAATCTTTGAATCGCTCCCAAGATTCATAAAGAGTTTCAGAATTAATGTGTGCGAATGAAGTGATGTCGTTCCTCATCCTCGCAGTTTTGGCTGACGAAAAGAATTTAGCTAAGAATTTTTTAGCTAAATCTATCCACGTAGTAATAAAACCTGGCGGCAATGAATGCAACCAACTATTTGCCTTATCACGTACTGTGAAAGGAAAAAGTCAGAGTCTAATCGCATCTTCGGTAACCCCGTTGTACTTGAACGTATTGTAAATCTCCAGAAAACTCACCAAATGATTGTTTGGGTCGTCGTTAGGCAAACACCCAAACTGCACTGAATTCTGAATCATTTGGATGGTACCCAACTTGATCTCAAAACTATTTGCTTGAATTGCGGGCCTTTGAATGCTCGACTGTATTTCCATAACAAGCAGCATAGCATAATCCCTAAGCGATTTTTGTTCATCTATAGCCATAGTTTCTTGATTTTTTACTTCTTGACAATGTTTTCGCAAGTTTCAAAACATTGTTTCGATTTCATCTTCGTACGGTAGTGGTTCCTGACCTTTAGATCATGTTAGCATACAAAATTCAAGATCATGTTAGCATACAAAATTCAAGAGCGCCTGCGAAAGCAATTAACACAGAAAATTAAATATGTTTAAACTAAGATCAAATTAATTGAAATTAATATTGAAATAAATACTAGAATAATTCACCGGCAACGGCACCAAAAACTTGTCCGAATTTGATATTGACAATTTACGTGCAAGTATACACGATCAACAAGTAATAAAGTGGTAAGTAGAGTATCATTCTCACAGAGAATTATTACTAATAATTTCAAAGTACTAACTTTATATCAATTCGATTTTATTTAAACAATTGAAATTAAACTATGAAATTACTACTTTAAAACTAAATCTAAAATTACTAATCAAGGACTAATTTCACCAGATAAAAGAATTTAAGATTGTACAACTTGCCCTAATGCTTCGTATAAATCTTTTCACTCTCTTTCCAGTTAATTAATCAAAATAAGTTGTTAACTGAGAATTCAAAATTATTTATTAAACCTCTTTCGATGGTTAGATAAAAATATCTCTCCCAATTAAATCACTATATTCCTATGCAATATAAACTGGAACAGATTCATTAAGCTCAAACTCTCATAAAAGTTACACATGGCATATAGGTATATTCCTATCCTATACACAAACCCAACTATTCAATCCTTAGAATAAATACTTAGACACATGTTATCATATTTAGATCTAAATCCTAGAATCCATCTTCCAATTTCATCTAGGAAATCAAATTAATTGCTGGCCAAAAAATCATATATCAAACACAAAATATGATAAACGACTTATGTATGATCAATAATAATTGAAAACAAGAACAAATTAATTTAACTAAACATCAGGTTCCATTGCAATCTTAATAAGAAAATTAGTTCATAACGTAATTGAAAAACATCATCCTCAAATTAATCAATATCTCAGAAAATCAAAAACTAAAAGTAAGAGAAAAGAATGTGCACTGTGTTGAAATCTTCAATCTCTCTCTAGCCTCCAATTCCGATCTTCTTCGTGTTGCTTCCTTTGATCATTGCCTTCAATTCACTATCAATCATTGGTTCTCCCTTTTCTTAGAAGCCCTTCATAGCAGTATATATATATACCCTCACATGTGTGTCACATTAGAGTTCAATTTCTACTCAAAAACAAGTCAGAATTCGTCTTCTACGCTGAAACCCGCGCTACAGCCCCGCAAATCAGCTCAGCTGCGCTGATTTTCTGGCCCTCTAGAGCTGCGGCTCTACATCTAGAGCTGCAGTGCTGATCCCCTTTAATGCGCACAGCTGCCTTTGTTGCTCAGTTCGCAATTAGTCCAAAACTTAGGCTACCAAATGACCTTTTTTTCCTTCCAAATCATGATCCCTACAAAACAAAATTAAAACAAAATGAATAAAAAGGAACATAAAATACTTTGAAACTCACAATTTTATCAAGCCAAGAATACTCAATTCGTAGGTATAAAACTCACTCATCATTCTTCTCCATTGTCTTTAAACACTATGATGGGGGCTTAACTCAAGCCATTTCCTACTCTTTACCTACAATCACGCAAAAAATTCATTAATTGTTAGATTAATTGCATTTTCTCCCATTTTCACTATAAAAGCAAGTATAAAAGGGGTGCAAATGTATACATGATGTGCAATATTTTGTGCTAATCACTACGATCCTGGTAAATAGGGTGTAACGACGTGGTATCGGGTTATATGGTAACCACAGATATTCTGTGGGTTGATTGGTGATCAATGGGTTGACAAAGGACTCTCGAATTTTGGGGCGTCACAGCTTGGTGATTCCCGATTACCTTGGACTTGAGGGTAAATGGGGTTAATCCATTGCATTCATTATGCATTAAATGTTACATGTTTTATCATATGAGATTAAATGCATGATTAAATGTATATGGCATACCTCCTACCAGTGAGACAAGGGAAAGATTTCCAACTTGTAACTTTGAACCCTATCGTTGGGATACTAAGTTAGTGGTCTACTACTATTTTACATGTATGTAGATAGCAAGTAGAGGAAAAGGACACCGAAATAGTCGAGGGGGTGGACGGAACAACCAACCACCACTATCGGCCTTTGATCAACAAGCCTTCATGGAGGTTATGGGCACAATGGCTGCTAATTTCGCACAAACCAGAGCCAACATGGGCCACTGGGGCTCAAATAACCTCCAGAGGTTCAAGGCACATAAGCCACCAACCTTTATGGGAGGGGCGAACCAGATGGTGGCTGACCATTGGTTCCAACAAGTTGATAAGATCTTGGAGGCTATGGAGATCACATCCGACACCACTAAGATAAGGCTAGCAACATTCCAACTTGAGGGAGAGGCCCATCTATGGTGGAATTGGGCAAAGGCCTCCAAGAATATTGAAGCAATGACTTGGGAAGAGTTTCGTGAGCTCTTCCTGGGCAAGTACTTCTCATCATCTCTTCGGCAAGTGAGAGCCCAGGAATTTCTAGACATGAAATAAGGGACTGTGATGGTGTTGGAATACGTGGCTAAGTTCACGGAGCAAGCCCATTTTGTCTATGATTACGTGGCCACTGACTTAGCCAAAGTGAGGAAATTTGAGGATAGCTTGAAGTTGTGGGCCACCGCCTACAAGACCTAGACTCAATGGTCGAGACGGCCATGTCCATTGATAGGAAAGTGCAAGACGCTAAGAGCATCCAAGAGGGCGGTGCTAAGGACAAGAAAAAGGAGGATCAATCCTTTTCTACTAGTTCGGGTAAAAAGCAATGGGCATCTACCCCACAAGGATCTCACAGGCAAGGCCGGGGCTATCAAGTCTAGGGCTAGAATTAGTTTTCCCGAGGGAAGAACTTTAGAGGGACGTTCCAGGGAGGCAAGAAGACATGTTATTTATGTCATCAGCCAAGCCACTTGAAGCGGGATTGTCATATAGGCAGGGATCCCAGAGTTACAGGACATCTCAATTCCAGTCATTAGTGGGACATCCACAGACATTTTTCATTGCTCATATCCCACCATGGGGCAAGGAAGTCAGTTCTTGTTCCAGGGTGCTACATAGGCCTTTACTACATCACGTGCGGGGACTCCATAATTAAGCCAGATGGGCCAGGGTTTGGGCCGAAGCCGAGGACAGAGCTTACAGGCAGGAACTTCAGGGACCCAAGGGCGAGTCTACGTCGTCACTTCTCAGACTGAGCCAGTGGATCAGTCGGTGATTCAAGGTATATTTCTACTCGCTCGCTTATGAGCAAGGGTGTTATTTGATTTGGGTGCATCTCATTCATTCATTGCTGCATTTTGTGTGAAAGACTTGGGCTTAGAAGTTGAGACCTTAGAGGAGACATTGCATGTGAATTATCCCCTAGGAGCTAGGGTTTGCATTGATGAGATATGTCGGGGATGTGAGTTAGAGATCACGGGGATTCAACTCATTATGGACCTTAGGATCATGGACATGTCGGAGTTTGACATCATCCTGGGGATGGATTAGTAGGTGGCACACCGAGTCGTCATCAATTATGATCGGAAGAGGGTCACTGTTTATACACCACAGGGTGTTTGTTTTAAGTTTCAAAGGAGAAAAGTATGATGTTTTACCCCAAGTCGTATATGACTCTCATTGGCACGAACAGTTGATGAGTTGGCTTGCAAGCCTTACACTTGAGGACGAGGCAAGACAAGAGTTGGGTCTACCTCGAGTAGTTTGTGAGTATGCCAATATTTTTCCTGACGAGTTACCGGGATTGCCTCCATATCGGGATATAAACTTCACTATTGAGTTACAACCCGGTGCATCCCCTATTTCTTTGACACCGCATAGGATGACACCTGCAAAGTTCCAAGAACTCTAGGTCCAGTTGCAAGAACTGTTAGACAAGGGTTTTATTAAACTAAGTACCACACCTTGGGGCACACGGTATTATTTTCCAATAAGAAGGACAAGACCCTTAGGCTATGTATTGATTACCAACAGTTGAATCTGGTTACAATCAAGAACAAGTACTCACTGCCGAGGATCGATGATCTTTTTGACCAACTAAGAAGGGCACGGTCCTACTCTAAGATAGATCTGCACACGGGGTACCATCAGTTGAGGATTATGGAGGCCAATATCCCTAAGACGGCATTTAGGACTCGATATGGCCACTTTGAGTTCACGGTTATGCTATTCGGGTTGACAAATGCCCTGACGGCATTCATGAACCTTATGCATAGGGTGTTCCAACCCTATTCAGATTAGTTTGTCGTAGTCTTTGTTGATGACATTCTGATCTACTCAAAGTCTAAGGAGGAGCATGAGGGTCACTTGAGGACATTCTCCAAACCTTGAGAGACCACCAGTTGCCGCCAAGTTCAGCAAGTGTGAATTTTGGCTGATGGAGGTGAAATTTTTGGGGCACGTGGTGTTTGTTTCGGGTGTGTCAATGGACCTAGATAAGGTTGAGGTTGTTATGAGTTAGGAGAGGCCTAAGTCATTTTCAAGATACGCAGTTTCTTAGGATTTGGAGGATATTATTGGAGGTTCATTGAGGATTTCTCACGGCTAGCTGCACCTATGACTAGGTTGACTAAGAAAGAGGCCAAATTTCAATGGGATAACTCATGTGAGAGGGAATTCCAGGAGTTGAAGTGATGCAAATCATAGCACAACTTCAAGGGATCTAGTTCAAGTTCCAATTGGGCCGGTTACGAGAGCACGAGCAAGGAAGTTTAAAGAGGTACTTAACGGGCTGATTCAAGAGGTATGGACTCAAGCAAATTCCTGGAGGCCCATTGAGCATGATCCACTTGGGCAACAAAGAGTCATCAACATGATTCAAGTTCTAGAAGAATCTAGCTAAGGCTAAGCATAAATGGGCATGTTTTAAATTACTCTTTTTGGGTCTGATTGTAAGGCTTGCATGCCAATTATTTTTAGGAAAGTAAGGCTTTCCTTGTCTATTTAGGAGTGTGATCAACCTAGTAAAGGGATGATTGTCTTTCTTTTCTTCTTTTAGGCAAGTAAGAGTTTTAGTCTTTAGTTATTCCTATTTGGGTTTGGATTGTCAAAATATAAACTCATATTATGATTTGTTTCCTTACTAGATTATGATTTGTTTCTTTAGTAAATTAGGATTTGTCTTCCTTAGTAGATTAGGAATTTTCTTTGTAATGGCCAGCCTATAAATAGGCGTCTAAATCAATGAAAATGTAGATTATTATTCAGTAAATTTGGAGAGTGTTTTCTCTACAGTTCTTTGAAGAACTATACGAACTTATCGGGATTTCCCGTGGCGTTCACCAGCGACTTATCAAACGGAATTCCACCACCGTTTGTGGCGTCTTCCTTATACCAAGGTTCTTGTTTCGCATCAAACAATGGGTTGAGGTCATATATACCAAGGTTCTTGTTTGTCGTAAACAACGGGTCAAGGTCTGTCATTCAAATCTGATCATAGAACGATCTTGGATTC
Organism: Ilex aquifolium; assembly: GCA_951799425.1. Lineage (NCBI taxonomy): Eukaryota > Viridiplantae > Streptophyta > Magnoliopsida > Aquifoliales > Aquifoliaceae > Ilex > Ilex aquifolium. The sequence goes on from OX637400.1 coordinate 25,960,518, forward strand.
CTTTTTCGTTGTTGGATCTCGTTATTTTGGCGGATTCACATCATTTGGTATCAAAGCAAAGATTCTAGTTCAGGTTTGCCTATCTTTAAAAAAAAAAAGGCTTTCTTCTTCTTATTCTGTGCTCTTTACTCCCAAATTCGGTTCACAAATTCTAGTTTAGCCGAATTTCTTTTATCCCCCATTCCGCTCGTATTTTGTTCTAGTTTATTACAAAATTTTATTCTGTTACTATCAAAAGATAGTTACTGATCAAAAAAAAAAAAAAACAGAATGGAGTCAAAAAAAAAAAGAAGGGCGAAAAAAGAAAAAAAAAAGTGAAGCCCGAAATTGTTTGTTTTCATCTATTTTCTGGAAATCTTGTTATTTTGTGCTTCCAAACAATCTAATCAGCTGTGTTCCTTGAATTCTTGCTCTTGAAACCCGAAATTTCTTGATGAGTTCTTGGTGAATTGTTGGTGAAAATTTTGAGAATTGTTTGATTAGTTTCAAAAGAACTGGAAGAGAATTATCGAGTGGAAAAAAGGCAAGAGTGGTGAGAACATTAGAGGGTTAAAAACCACATATTTTTTTGAGTGAAACACGAGGGTAGAGTGATTCACATTCTTGAGTGTAAACACGTAAGGGAGAGAATTGTGAGGTCCTTTTATTCCTTTTTTTTATTTTTTTTTCTAACCTTGTTTTTGCAGAAATCATGTCTCACAACAGTGCTAAGAACATGACCGAAGATGCTACGGAATTGGCTGATCCGAAATTGTTTATGGAGGCCATGATGAGTGAGATGAGGCGTGTGATGAAGTTAGAACTGGAGCAAGTTCACGAACGGTTAGATCAGATGGAGAATACACGTGAGAGGCAACCACAAACCGTCTCTAATGTACGTAGAAGGGAAAGAGTTCAACCGAGGGAAGTAAGGGTTGAAGATGAAGAGCCTTATGGGGCTGGTTTTGATGAAGAAGATGATAGAAATTCTATTGTTAATAATTGGAGACATGGAGGGCGGTTTAGAGAAGCTAGGAATCCAGAAGATAACAACTTGGGTGGTATTAAGATGAAGATTCCATCGTTTCAAGGTAGATCCGATCCTGAAGCATACCTTGAGTGGGAGAAAAAGATGGATTTCGTATTTGACTGCCATAACTATTCTGAAGCAAAGAAGGTAAAATTAGCGGTGATTGAGTTTTCTGACTATGCTATTACTTGGTGGGATCAGCTTGTTATAAATAGGAGGCGGAATCGGGAACGACCAATAGAGACATGGGAGGAGATGAAAACGGTGATGAAAAAACGGTTCGTTCCAAGCTATTACTACCGAGAGTTGTACAAAAAGCTACAAGGTCTTAAACAGGGAGGTCGGAACGTGGAGGATTATTACAAGGAGATGGAGATTGCTATGATCCGAGCTAATGTAGAGGAAGATCGAGAGGCTACAATGGCTAGATTTTTACTTGGACTAAACCGGGAAATCCATGATAAGGTAGAGATGCAGCATTATGTGGAGTTGGAAGATATGATGCACATGGCCATCAAAGTGGAGCAACAACTCAAGAGGGGGGGGTCACGTGCAGCCCATAACTGTAGTTCTACCTCTTGAAAACTGAGTTATGCCAAGCAACAAGACAAGTCACAAATGCCCAAATCCGAGCCCAAGTCTGCGAACACCAACCACGTTCCTCAAGGTAAAATCGACACTTCTACCTCTAGGAATCGTGACATTAAAATGTTTTAAATGTCAAGGCAGGGGACACATAGCAAGACAATGTCCAAACAAGCAAGTCATGGTGTTGCAAGACAATGGTGAAATTGTGACCGACAATGATGATTCCGACCCCGATGACATGCCACCATTGAAGGACGTTTCCGAGGAGGAATATCTACCCCCTGATGCATTGACATTGGTGGCGAGGAGAGCATTGAGCATGCATGCAAAAGAGGTTGATGAAGTGCAGCGGGAGAACATCTTTCACACTAGGTGCTACATCAAAGACAAGGTGTGTAGTGTGATTATTGATGGTGGTAGTTGTACTAATGTTGCAAGCACAATTATGGTGGAGAAGTTGGGACTACCCGTGTTGAAGCACCCTAAACCGTACAAGTTGCAATGGTTAAATGATAGTGGTGAGATAAGGGTGAACAAGCAAGTGTTAGTTGCATTTCGAATTGGTAAGTACGAAGATGAAGTGTTGTGTGATGTAGTACCAATGCAAGCGGGACACTTATTGCTTGGGCGCCCATGGCAGTTTGATAGGCATGTGAAGCATGATGGCTTTACAAACAAATACTCATTTGTGCTTAATCAACGATCAATCACTCTTGTACCATTGACACCGCAGCAAGTATATGAGGATCAAATGAGATTGCAAAAAAGAGAGTGATCAAAAGAAAGAGAGTGAACAAAAGAAAGAGAGCGAACAAAAGAAAAAGAAAAAAAGTGAAAATCAGAGAAAGGCCGAGAAAAATAAAATCAAAATACGGCCATTGAGAGAAAATCAAAGAGAAAACAAAAGAATTTCTATGCAAAAGTGAGTGAAATTAAGCGAGCCATGTTTTCAAATCAGCCGATGATTGTACTTTTGTACAAAGAGGCACTTTTAAACACTAACGAACTTGGCCTTGCTTTGCCTAGTTCTGTTGTTTCTCTTTTGCAGGAGTATGAGGATGTCTTTCCCGAGGAAACACCACATGAGTTACCTCCAATCCGAGGGATTGAACATCAAATTGATTTTGTTCCCGATGCGACAATTCCAAACAGACCAACCTATAGGAGCAATCCCGAGGTGACAAAGGAGCTTCAACGGCAAGTAAGTGAGTTGTTGGAGAAAAGGCACGTGAGGGAGAGCATGAGCCCATGTGCCGTTCCGGTTTTACTTGTACCTAAGAAGGATGGGACGTGGAGAATGTGCGCTGATTGCCGAGCCATCAACAACATAACGGTAAAGTATCGTCATCCTATTCCTCGCTTAGATGATATGTTAGATGAACTGCATGGTTCTTGTGTATTTTCTAAGATTGACTTAAAGAGTGGTTATCATCAGATTAGAATAAAGGAAGGAGATGAATGGAAAACAGCCTTTAAAACAAAATATGGTTTGTATGAATGGTTAGTTATGCCTTTTGGATTGACTAACGCTCCGAGCACCTTTATGAGACGTATGAATCATGTTTTGCGTGCATTTATAGGCAGATTTGTTGTTGTCTACTTTGATGATATACTCATTTATAGCAAAAACATGGACGATCATGTAGCACATTTGAAATCTGTTTTAGATGAGCTTAGGAAAGAAAAGTTGTTTGCTAATCTAAAGAAGTGTACTTTTTATACCGATAAGCTTGTATTTCTGGGATTTGTTGTTACTGCACGAGGTATACAGGTTGACGAAGAGAAGGTACGTGCAATCCAAGAATGGCCGAGTCCCACAAGTGTAAGTAATGTTCGTAGTTTTCATGGACTTGCTAGTTTTTACCGGCGGTTTGTGAAGGACTTTAGTAGCATAGCCGCACCACTTACCGAAGTGATCAAGAAGAACGTTGGATTTAGATGGGGAGAAGAACAAGAAAAGGCGTTTCAACTAATCAAAGAGAAGCTGACCAATGCCCCCTTATTGTCTTTACCTAACTTTTTGAAAACGTTTGAGATTGAATGTGATGCTTCAGGTATTGGCATAGGAGCAATGCTTATGCAAGAAGGACGACCAATTGCTTACTTCAACGAGAAACTAAGCGGGGCAGCATTAAACTACCCAACTTATGATAAGGAGTTGTATGCATTGGTTCGAGCTTTAGAGACGTGGCAACACTACCTATGGCCTAAGGAATTCGTGATTCACACCGATCATGAGTCCTTGAAACACTTGAAGGGCCAACACAAGCTAAACAGAGGGCATGCGCGATGGGTGGAGTTCATTGAGACGTTTCCATATGTCATCCGATATAAGCAAGGTAAGGAGAACGTTGTCGCCGATGCACTTTCTCGCAGGTATGCGTTACTGTCCACACTTGATGCAAAATTGCTTGGTTTTGAGCACATTAAAAATTTATACGCTGATGATCATGAATTTTGTGAGGAATACCGGGCTTGTGAGAAAACCGGTTGTGGTAAGTTCTTTAGGCTTGATGGATTCCTGTTTCGAGAGAATAAGTTATGTGTGCCTAATTGTTCCTTGAGGGAGTTGTTAGTGCATGAATCTCATGGTGGGGGATTAATGGGACATTTTGGAGTTGCAAAGACTTTAGCTATTTTGCAGGAACACTTATATTGGCCTCACATGAAAAGAGATGTTGAAAGAATTTGTGGTAGATGTGGCACATGTAAGCAAGCTAAATCTAGAGTGCAGTCCAATGGTTTGTATACCCCTTTACCAATTCCTAGTGAGCCATGGATTGATATTTCGATGGACTTTGTGTTAGGATTGCCTAGGACTAAGCGTGGGAGAGATTCAATTTTTGTGGTTGTGGATAGATTTTCTAAGATGGCACACTTTATTCCATGTCACAAAACGGATGATGCTTCGCATGTTACTGACTTATTCTTTAGACAGATTGTGAGATTACATGGCATGCCTAGAACAATTGTTTCGGATAGAGATGCTAAGTTCTTGAGCTATTTTTGGAAGACTTTGTGGTGTAAGCTAGGTACTAAGCTATTGTTTTCTACTACTTGTCATCCACAAACTGATGGTCAAACTAAAGTAGTAAATAGGACTTTGTCTACTTTATTGAGGGCAATCATTAAAAAGATCATCAAAACATGGGAAGAATGTTTACCACATGTTGAGTTTGCTTATAATCGATCTGTTCATTCTGCTACTAAATTTTCACCATTTGAAATTGTGTATGGATTTAATCATTTAACTCCATTGGATTTATCTCCTTTACCTTTGACTGAGCATGTTAATTTAGATGGCAAAAAGAAAGCTGACTTTGTCAAGCAAATTCATGAGAAAGCAAGACTCAACATTGAGCGAAGAACTGAGCAATATGCAAAGCAAGCCAATAAGGGGCGTCACAAGCTGATTTTTGAACCCGGAGATTGGGTTTGGCTGCATATGAGAAAAGAGAGATTTTCGGCACAAAGGCGTTCCAAATTGCTTCCAAGGGGAGATGGTCATTTCCAAGTCCTAGAGCGCATCAATGACAACGCCTACAAGCTAGATTTACCTAGTGAGTACAATGTAAGTGCTACTTTTAATGTTACTGATTTGAGTCCTTTTGATGTAGGTGATGATTTGAGGGCAAATCCTTTTCAAGAGGAGGGGAATGATGCAAATCATAGCACAACTTCAAGGGATCTAGTTCAAGTTCCAATTGGGCCGGTTACGAGAGCACGAGCAAGGAAGTTTAAAGAGGTACTTAACGGGCTGATTCAAGAGGCATGGACTCAAGCAAATTCCTGGAGGCCCATTGAGCATGATCCACTTGGGCAACAAAGAGTCATCAACATGATTCAAGTTCTAGAAGAATCTAGCTAAGGCTAAGCATAAATGGGCATGTTTTAAATTACTCTTTTTGGGTCTGATTGTAAGGCTTGCATGCCAATTATTTTTAGGACAGTAAGGCTTTCCTTGTCTATTTAGGAGTGTGATCAACCTAGTAAAGGGCTGATTGTCTTTCTTTTCTTCTTTTAGGCAAGTAAGAGTTTTAGTCTTTAGTTATTCCTATTTGGGTTTGGATTGTCAAAATATAAACTCATATTAGGATTTGTTTCCTTACTAGATTAGGATTTGTTTCTTTGGTAAATTAGGATTTGTTTTCCTTAGTAGATTAGGAATTTTCTTTGTAATGGACAGCCTATAAATAGGCGTCTAAATCAATGAAAAGGTAGATAATTATTCAGTAAATTTGGAGAGTGTTTTCTCTACGGTTCTTTGAAGAACTATACGAACTTATCAGGATTTCCCGTGGCGTTCACCAGCGACTTATCAAACGGAATTCCACCACCGTTTGTGGCGTCTTCCTTATACCAAGGTTCTTGTTTCGCATCAAACAACGGATTGAGGTCATATATACCAAGGTTCTTGTTTGTCGTAAACAACGGGTCAAGGTCTATCATTCAAATCTGATCATAGAACGATCTTGGGTTCCTTTTTCGTTGTTGGATCTCGTTATTTTGGCGGATTCACATCATGAAGAGGATACTTACTTCAAATCCTATCCTTGCAGTGCCAGAGAGGGGGCAAAGGTACACAATCTATTGTGATGCCTCAAAGGATGGACTTAGATGTGTTCTGATGTAGTCCGAGATAGTGGTAGCTTATGATTCACTGTAGTTGAAGAACCACGAGCAGAACTACCCCACACACGACATGGAGTTGGCGGCCATTATCTTTGCCTTGAAGGCATGGCGCCACTATCTGTATGGAGAGCTGCTTGAGTTGTTTTCGAACCACAAGAGTCTGAAGTACATCTTCATGCAACGAGACTTCAATATGAGGCAGTGCAGGTGGATGGAGTACCTGGAGGATTATGAATTCACCTTACATTACCATCCTGGTAAGGCAAATGTGGTGGCTAATGCACTCAGCCGAAAGTCTAGGGGAGTCTTGGCTAGTATAACTTCCTGGGAGCAGCAGATGCTCGAGACTGTGGGACAGTTCGGGCTACACTATAGAGATCAGGCTTAGGGCATTCTGGGAACTCTAGTAGGTACGCCTTCCTTATTGAGCAAGGTAATCAAGTCCTAGGGACAGGACAGGGAGATATTGTCCATCAGGGATTGGGTACAGGTGACGAGGGTTGGGCCATTCACGCTAATGGTAGTCTTTGATTCAGGGGAAGGGTTATGGTTCCCTAGTCTACGGATCTGAGAGATGAGATCCTCAGGGAGTTTCATTGTTGTGCATCTTGGTGGCATAAAGATGTACCATGATCTTCGCCGCCAGTATTATTAGAGTGTGATGAAGAGGCACGTTGGAGACTTTGTTAAAAGGTGTCTCACATGTCAACAGGTCAAGGCTAAGCTCCAAAGACCAACAAGGTTGCTCCAACCTTTGGAGGTAGCTGAATGAAAGTGGGAACACGTCGGACTTTGCATGGGCATGACGTGGTGTGGGTGATTGTGGACCGGCTTACGAAGTTGGCACACTTTTTGGTCGTGCGAATAACCTTCACACTGGAGGAATTCTGCATGTTGTATATATGGGAGATAGCCTACTGCACGGAGTACCGTATTTATAGTGTCAAATTAGGATCCCAGGTTCACGGCTCATTTCAGGGAGAGTTTTCAACGAGCCATGGAGACGCAATTGATGATATGTACGACTTTTCATCCCCAAACGGACGGTCAGTCAAGGAAGACCATCCAAACTTTAGAGAACATGTTTCGGGCATGTGGCCTGACCTCAAGGGTAATTGGAAAACCCTTAATGGAGTTCGCCTACAAAAACAGTTATCAAGCAAACATATAGATGACACCCTATAAGACATTTTATGAAAGGTCGTGCCATTCTTCGATTTGTTGGGTGGAGGTTGGAGAGGGACTTTCCACGGGTCCGGACTTGATTAGAGACACCTCAGAGAAGGTGGACTTGATATGGCGTCTTCTTACAACATAGAGCCAACAAAAGAGCTAGGTCGATAGGCGGCGGAGACCTCTGGCATTTGAGGTTGGAGATCACGTCTTCTTAACGGTTATGCCTAAGAGGATAATGTGGTTTGGAAAGCGAGGGAAGCTGTTGTCGAGGTATATCGGGCCTTTCAAGGTACTCGAGAGGATTGGTACAGTCGCTTACCGGTTAGTGTTACCACCAACAAAATAAAAACTGCGGGTAAACACTCAGGGTTCACCAAAGCCTAATTGTCACGGGGTAACAACTCGTTTTTCTTTCGAGGCTACCTGTGAAGGCGTTGCCACTGCAACCAGCCACACAAACTCAAGAATAGGGACACACAAACTCACACAAAAGCACACACGAATTTACTGGGACAACACTCTCAAACCTTATATATTGAAGCTCTCTACAATTTACAAGGAACTCAAAACAAGAACATTATCCATCTCACCAGAATGCCCAATCAACCCTATTTATACAAGGAGAATGACATATGACACCCCCATCTTCCAAGGGGTTGTTACACACAATCTGCCTATTCCCTAGCAGACTTGGTCAGCAAGATTGCTTCTCTGTGCGACACCTAGTAGACAGTTCCACCCATTCAGCAACTGATGTGGAACTGCCCCTTATCAGCATTCACTTAGACCAGAATATGGCTAAGAACGCCCAGGACTGTCTCCTTCAGACTAGGCTCTATTCAGCAACTTCCTTGAATGAGTCATGCATCAGCAACTATCCACATCCTTCTGGTCACATGCATTGAGCAACCATGTGCCCACATTCAACAGCCAACCTTGCCTTAAGAACCATTGTGCATGTTGGGTCCAACCAATGCCATGCAATTCAAAGCTATGCACCCACATTGCCTCAACTAAGCCCACCACGTGCTGTCACGCTCAGCCGGGTGGTCTCATGCTGCCACGATCTGCACCAACCTGTCGAACCCTTAGCCGCATCACCTTGATTCCTTCTCATGGCATACCTTGGTGCAAGGTGCCACCAAGATCGCCATTATGCACCCAAGTCAGTTAGGGTGTGACACGAATCCACCATCCCAAAATTAGTTTACAAGTACTTAAGACTTATACCTCAACTAATACCATGGTTAGACATTCATTTCCTTCAATAAACATTTCCACCAGATACACCTATCGATGTTATAGGTAGTTTCGCTTGAACTCTTCGTCGCAATGGTTTGTTTAAGCCTCGAGCAATGATACAATGCACCTAAGACTCCTGATATGCACACTATTCCAATTGGTTTGGCATCTCCGATCTACTTCTTCTTTTCCCAGGTTTGAGGTTGGATTAGAGTATCAAGATAGGTTTAGCCTTTGTCTCATAGGGATCTAGGGTTCTTCAAAGATCTCTTAAGGTTTGAGAGGCTAAAAATAAGCTTATAAAAAAGATACCCTGCTGAGGAAGGCTCCTTTTATTTATAGGCTCTTAATAGGGTTTGTTTTTGGGAATCAAGAATGTCAACTCTTTGAACAATAAACAAATACACTTTCAAACATTAGATAGTGAATTTCATACCTGCTTGACTCTAGAATGGTACACCCAAGTGCAGGTGGTCAGCAATAGTAATAACTCGGTAAGACCGAGGTCGATCCTCAGGGAATTGGTTTAATACAAGAAAGTGAAAAGAAAGAACAATTTATAAAGAGATGAAATTTGGTAATTATAACAAAATTCTAAGGGAATTCTCATACGGGAAAGATACTCTCTAGTTTCGAGATCCGGAACTGTTCATATGTATTACATATAATACCAATGCAATTATTTATTGTTTCAATTGACTTATAATGTTAGTGTAATCAACCAGTGAATATAGCTTTAAAAACCAAGACTTGATTGATATGAAAAGATGAATTTAAGAACTAGTATCATAGACTCGCAGGGAATTACAAGAATTATTCATACCCAAAAATCAATCCATTAATGAATAATCAAATATGTATATAGAGTATAATACTTTGGTTAGAAATCATTCATTCAATCGGAATAATAAGAAGATAGATCATTCAAGAATTATAAAAGAACAATTAATCAATACATAATTCCAAGAACCACACCCTAACTAGAGAGTATAGGGAGATTACTCATTGGCCATAGAGGTTCTCTCAAAAAGACTAATAAAATAAATGATTAGTTCAAGATTGATCCACTTTTAAGCTGACCTCCTCTATTATTTATAGGAGACCCTTACATCAAAAAAATTTGAGACAATAGAATAATACAACTCCTCCTAGGTCCAGACTCAGCAGCACAGATTCAATAGGCGCGTCCAAACGGAAGAGCTGTGTCCTGAAGCAAGTCTCACGATCTTGACTTGGTCAACAACTGAGTCTGGACAGTCAATTGCATCCAAATGGAAGTACACCGTATCATATGCTCGTCTGCATGCATCCCCATGTCCTAACACCTTGAAATCTCTGGAATCAAAAACTTCAGCTGTCACATCCGGACAAATAAGTTAAGTCCGAATGGAAGTCTTACGTATTGTCATTTAAAAATACTTAAGTCAAATTCCAAGGTTGCCTTCATTTCAACACTCACATCCGGACATGGAAGTTGCATCTGGATGCAACAAGCTATCCAAGACTCTGGTCCCACGATGTTCAACATTGATTGCTGACTCATTCTATAATTACACTTTGACCCCCTTGATTCCTTGTAATATCCAATCGTCCAGTCAATTTACCAAGCACTTCAATTTAGCTCAATTCACCTGTTTTACCTAATAAAATCACCAAACACTAAAAATAAATCAAAGCATAAAATAAGGGATTATCCAATTAATAGCTCAAAATCAATTCAATTCGTCATAAATAATAAAGAAAGAATTGATACTTTTGATGACGAATCACACCCCCTAACTACATCTTACTAGTCCCTAGAAAGATCAAACTAAATAAAAAAACTGAAAAACACAATAAAACAATCTATCAAAATAAATTCACTTTCGTAGGACTCACGATTGCATTTACCCTATACAATAAAGCCTTAAACCAATAGGTTTTCCCAAGTGGACGAGTATAATCTCGTGAAGGTTTCCAGTTAATATACCTACAAACTTTCATTAATATGCCTATAGTTTTGAACTTGTAATTTGACTTAACCAATAATTAAATAAAGTGTACAAATAAAAATATGAACAAGTGCATACCAAGCCAAATCATAGAACCACAGACTACGCAACAATATTTACAAATTACATTCTCATTGAAACTCGTATGTAGTGTGTAGATGACTTTACATGATCAGAAAATCGATCAAAAATACATCACCTCTCTACTATCCACTGCTAGCTTTGAACCAACTCCTAAGTTGTACTCTTAACAATGAGTTCTTCTTTCTTTTATCACTTAGGAGTTGTGTGAGATGAAAGTCTCATGCACGATTTTGAATGAGAGAAAGAAGTGAGGAATCCTCTTTTCGACTCTTCACGTAGAAGTGAGAAAATATCTTTTCCTAACTTCTAATACAAGAATGGTCATATGTGTACTGATATTTTAAGTTTTAATTGGGAATAGAATCTATAATATTAAAGTGTAGTCTAGAGTTCTATGACAGACTGAAGCATAAACAAGTTCAGATTTTGATTAAATACTATCTATCCAATCATTAGTCTCATCTTATACCCATAATTCAAAACAATTTGCAGATCAATACTCAAAATTTTGTAATTAAACCATAATATATATCAATCAAAATGGGTTTTCATTACAAACGCTAACTGAAAACAAATGCAGACTAAGTCAAGCCCTGACTCTACTATCTACGACTGGAGGCTTTGACCCAACTTCATCCTAAACTACACATTACTAAGTTAAAGCAAACATAGCAAAACAACAGAAACACTAGTAATCATCTAAGAAGATGGACCCACCCCATCATGTGGTCCAAGCTAAGGCGGCGCAAGATCTTCCCATGGTCCACCAAAGTACTCCTACTTTTTCTCTGGTCCTCCAGAATCTGGAGTAAGAGATCTCTATTAGATCGTCAATCTACAGGGTCTCTCATTAGCGGACCCACTCTCTCCTTAGCATCGGCAGGCTCATCTACCTCCTTCTCCTCATCGGGCTCATTTGTATCAGGCACCAGAGCTACGCCTCTACCCATAGCTCCATGGCTCTAACCAACGATGTGTCTAACACCTTGAGATACTTCTCCTTAAGCATATCGCCATCCACTAGAATCCCCCAACCCATACAAATACACATCACCAAATACCCAAATGGTAGGGAGGCATTCTTGGTGTTTTCCTTTAGGCCTCTCTGCATCTCAGTCATAAGGATGGAGGACATACAGACAGTACGACCAATCCCAACGGTGTATAGTAGCTTGGCCCTCTTTGGATAAATCTGATTCTTCAAGGCCAAAGGTAACATGCTTGTCACTGAGATCCAATTAAGGATCTTGTACTTGTTTGTCAATTGCCCCTGGTTTAGTTTCTTATCCCTCTAAAGCCAAACAAAGTGGGGATGTCTTGTGAGCTCCCTAGCCACATCCTACATGTTATACACTATAGAAAGAGTGTATTGTGGCCTTGGTACAACGTTCACCTTAGCTACCCTAAAGATCGTTAAGGAGCTAACCACAAAACTAACTCCTCTAACTATGGTCTTAAACCTCTTCGAAACTATTCTTTCAGCATTCGAGAAAAACTCACAGATCAGTGGAGTTTGCTCCTTGCAAGACATTTTCAAGAAATCACCCCAACCTCTAGTCCCAACTATCTCCTCAATTTTCAACTATTTCCTCAATTTTGTACCCCAAAAATTCCTCCCAAACCAGACATCACTCCATAACAATAGGGCGGGCAATGAAGTAATTAATATACCTCTACTTGGCTTCCCATGTAGGAAAGCGAATGTGATTGAAGTTGTGTCTAACCCCCCCCCCCCAACTCATCAATCCATACCCTAGGCTCGTTTGGAACCATTTGGGCAACTCTCATAGTTTGGGCACTAGATTGGGGCCTATCTGGTTGCTTCTTCTTGGGTGGAATCATTGAAAAAAATCTTGAATTTCAAAATTTTTTAAAGAAACAAGGGTTTGAGATTCTTGGGCAAAGTATGATTTTTAGGTGGAATCTGTGTGAAATCTAGAGTCTAAGAATATTTTAGAATGATTTGGGATGATTTTGAGTGAGAAAAATCAAAATTTCAGACCTCGGAGGGATGGCTATAGCGGTTTGGAGGTGGATGGCTTTTGGAATAGTGAGGAAGAAGACGACTGTGCCTTTTCTAGAATCGTATGCGCGTCCAAACGAAAAACTTGAGCTCGGACGCATGAGTTAATTCTGTAGAGTTCCAAGACGTTGCATCGTTTGACGCTTCAGAGATTTGACTGTTTAAAGATGTGCGTCTGGACGAAGGACTTGCGTCCAAACAGCTCTAAGTCTCTAGGCACTTGCATCCGAACAGACATGGTGAGTCCAAATAGCTTGAATTGACTAGACAGGTGCATATGAATGGAGGAGATGTGTTCGAACGCCTGCATTTTTTTATTTTTTTTTGAAAACGCTTCAGATTCCTTCAAGATTTGGCTCAGAATTGGAAAAATTTTTGGACAAATTCAATCATCCCCATTATTCCATCCTAAAACACTGGTCAATCTGGTCATCCACCTCCAACATTCTTTGGTCATCCCCATTAACTCCCCCCTCCCCAGGAATTCTGGTCATATACCGACATTCTCTGTTGATTTACTGTCCTATATGCATTGTCCTAGTTAAATGTCCTAAATGCGAGACTCAAAATAAAAAGAATTAACATAAAATCAAATAAATAGACCAAAAAAATAGGCAAAGATTGTGCAGATCACAAACTATCCCACACCAACCTAAATTAAACATTGTTCTCAATAAATAATAAAAACAAGTAATATCATAAAAGATAATTAGGGCAGGGGGGAAAAAGCATACATGTAACGCAAAATTTGCACCAAATCTATCACTAAAAAAAAACCTTACATCGAAAAATTAAATAAAAACAAAATAAAATTCTACTACACATTACAAACAAAGTTCACACTCAATTGTTGAAGTCATAATGTGAATCCACCAACTCAATGGACTCCACCTCAGCTACAATCCCTCCAAGAACGGTTTCAATCTTTGACTATTGACTTTAAAAATATTACTGTTATTGGGGTTTTCAATTTCAGCCGCCCCATGGTCTGACTACCTTGACCTCAACTTGGCAGGAAAAAGATGGAGGCGAGAGTTATAGAGCAGAACATTTTGGGAAGGCTCAAAGGTTTTTCTTACTATGTGCTTATCATGGAAAACCCTCATCCTAGCCTTGGCAATCTTGGCATTCTGATACTCCTCATCCCTTAGTTTTTTCAACTCATTTATCTGAAGCTTCCTGGATGCCCCTACCCTATCTATATCAAAATTCATGCTCTTAATTGCCTAGTATGCTCTATGTTCCAGTTCCACAAGCAAGTGACATGACTTCCCATAAATTAGCCTATAAGAAGACATTCCAAGAATTGTTTTGAAAGTAGTACGGTAAGCCCACAAAGCATCGGTCAGTCGTAAAGATTAATCTTTGCAATCCGGATTTACCATTTTCTCTAAAATCTGTTTCATCTCCTTTTTTGCTAATTCTGTCTAGCCACTTGTCTGCGAATGGTAAAGGGCACCCACTTTATGAGTAATAGCATATTTGCGCATCAAATTTTCAAATAATTTATTACAAAAATGAATCTCACCATCACTGATAATGGCCCAAGGTATCCCAAACCGTAAAAGAATGTGTTCTTTTAAAAACTTGATCACTGTATGTTGATCATTATTTCGGCAAGGGATAGCTTCGACCCATTTAGAGACATAATCTATAGCAGCTAAAATGTACAAGTAGCCAAACGATTGAGGGAAGGTTCCCATGAAGTCGATGCCCCAACAGTCAAAAATATCAATCACTAAAATGGTGTTTAATGGCATCATATTCCTTCGTGAGATACCCCCAATTGTTGGCAACGATCACATAATAGACAAAAAGCATGGGTATTTTGAAACAGTGTTGGCTAATAAAATCCAAACTGCAAAATCTTTATAGTGGTTTTCTTTGATGAAAATTGGTCGTCACATGCTTCAGTATGAAAAAATTTAATGACTTTGTGGATCTCATAATTAGGTACACACCTCCTAATGATTTGGTCTTTTGCAATACTTAAACAAATATGGATCATCCCAAAAGAAACTGTGTACCTCCCTAAAAAACTTTTTTCTACCCACAAAATTGAAAGAAGATGGAAGAGTACCTGTGGCTAATAATTGCCTAGGTTGACATACCACGGTACCTTAGAAACTACTATCATTTACTCATCGGGGAAGCTTTCATTGATAGACACCTTCTCCTCAAGGAAATCATATGTCAACCTTGAAAGGTGATCAGCCACTACATTTTTCACTCCCTTTTTGTCCTTGATGATCAGATCAAATTCTTGTAGTAGTAGTATCCATCGCAGCAATCTTGGCTTTGCATCCTTCTTGGTCAATAGATATTTCAACACTGCATGATCAGTAAAAACAACAACTGAGGAGCCTACCAGATATAATCTAAATTTATCCAAAGCAAACACTACAACAAGTAACCCTTTTTCAGTTGTTGAGTAATTCATTTGAGTATCATTTAGAGTTTTACTTGCATAATAAATGACATATGGCTTTTTCTCTTTTCTTTGTCCCAACACTACTCCTACGGCAAAGTCACTAGCATCGCACATCAATTCAAAGGGAAATGACCATTCAGGTGGTTGCATATTAGGGGAAAAAATTAGAATGCCTTTAAGCTTTGTCAACTTTGATTCCTTCGAATAAGACAATGTGACCTAACACTATGCCCTATGTCACCATAAAGTGACACTTTTCCCAATTAAGTACTAGGTTAGTTTATTCACATCGAATGAGAATATTTCTCAAATTTTGCAAACATAAATCAAAAGAATCACCATAGAAAGAAAAATCATCCATAAAAACTTACGAACATCTCTCTACCATGTTACTGAAAAGGCTTAACATACATCATTGAAAGATTGTAGGAGCATTACACAAACCAAATGGCATCCTCTTATAGGGAAAAGTGCCAAAAGGACAAGTGAATGTCACGTCCAATGCTATCTCAATCTAGTTATACCTAAGGTAACCATCTAGGAAACAATAAAGTACATGACCCGTTATCCTCTCTAAAACTTGATCAAGGAATGGGAGAGGGAAGTGGTCTTTCCAAGTAATAAGATTGAGTTTATGATAATCAATGCACATACGTCATCTCGTGACAATTCGGGTAGGCACTAACTCGTTTTCCTCGTTTTTAACTACCATAACTCTAATTTTTTTCGATACAACCTAGGTTGGGCTGACCCACTTACTATTTGAGATGGGATGATTCCCACTTCTAAAAATTTAAAACTTCAACCTGTACAACCTCCTTCTTATGAGGGTTCAACCATCGCTACATTTGGCAGGAAGGTTTTAAATCCTCCTCAAGGTATATGGCACGACTATAGACAAGGGGACTCATACCTTTCAAATCAGCAATGGTCCACACTATATCACTACAATGATGCCTAAGGACCTCTAATAGTTTAGACTCCTCCTAGTCTAATGTAATTGTAGATAAGATGACCACAAGATATGACTCGCCCTCTCCAGGGAATGCATACTTCAAATTAGATGGGAGGGGTTTCAGTTTAGGTCTTGGTGGTTTTTCAAAAGAAGAAAATGGCCTCTCGCCACTAGGAACTAACTCCTCGAACATGGGCACCCATGGCCTGACAACATGAACATGTAAAAACTCTAGCTCCCTAGCTAGACTCATACAATCCCCCTCAAGAACATACTCAAATTAAGAAGATATAGACTCAACCAAGCATGTTTCCAAAGAATCCCCTAAAATACCCTATTGATGTGGTCTTGTGCCAATGACTCTATGGAATCTATCTCTCTTACTTCTTCTTCCTCATCAGGTTGTTTAGCTCTGTTGAAAATATTTAGCTCAAGAGTCATATTCCCAAAAGACAATTTCATGACTCCATTTTCTGCAATTGATCAATGCATCCAAAGTAGCAAGAAAGGGTCTACCAAGGATAATAGGAATTTGACTCTCCGGGTGTGCAATAGGTTGAGTGTCCAATACAATAAATTCAATAGGGAAATAAAAATTATCCACCTGTACAAGTACATCCTCAACTATTACCCTATGAACTTTAACAGACCAGTTTGCCAATTATAATGTAATATCAGTATGCTTGAGCTCACCTAATCCTAGTTGTTGGTAGACATAGTCAAGTAAAGACTACTCAAACTTGAAGTTTCCTATGACACAAAAAATGGTAGGACACCTTGGATCTTTGAATTTTGGAGGGGTCTTGTGTTGGATAATGGCACTGGCCTGTTCAATCAAAAAGTCCCTTTGTTGAACATTTTGATTTCTCTTAACAGTGCACAAGTCCTTTAGGAACTTGGCACAGGAAGGGACTTGTTTGATGGCATCTCTAGACTCAGTCACATCAAGGGAGACTTAGGCAGGCTCAACCATAGGTTAAGGATTAGATTCAGTGGGTGCTTGTGGTGTGGCCTTGTTAATTATTTTACCACTCCTAAGAGTAGTGATAGCTTGGACTTGTTCGTGGGAAGAGTCTAAAAGATCATAATTGCCAACATGAAATTGACCCAGTGGAAGCTTTGGTTGGGCAAGAAATTTTCCCTTTTCTTGAGTGGTCATAGACTGGGTCATTTTTTGCAGGTGACTTTTCAAATCATCAAACGACTGTGTAGTCTGGGCCTTAAATTCCTTGAATTCATTGTAGGCCTGTGTATTTTGATTATTATATTTCATCTGGGCCTGCATGAATTGGTTCAATAGGTCTTCCAGACTATGTTTGTGGGGTGGCTGATTTGGAGGGTACTGTTGTTGTTGTGGTGGTGGTGGTGGTGCTTGTAATTGGGATTGCTGCTATTGTGTACCCCTCCAACTAAATTACGGGTGTTATCTTAACCCTTGATTATATGTTTTAGAGTAGGGGTCGTTATTTGGCTTTTGAAAATTGGAGACGACGTTTGAGTTTTTCAATAGCACCTCCTGAAAAGCAGGAATTGTGGGACATTCCTCAGTAGAATGTCCCACTAAAGCACATACCCCACAAGTACGTTTAGTGGGCGGCATAGTAACAACATCGTTGACCTTCTTCATCTCTAGAGCTTCAAGCTTTTGAGATATAGAGGCCATCTTAGCCCTTAAATCATCTTCCTCTCTCAACACATACTTTCCCCCATGGAAAGTGGTAGACTTATTCTCAGAACTGACAAGTGAGGCCGAGTCCCATATATGGGAACTCTTAGACAAAGTATCAAAAAACTCAAAATCCTTATCAGATTTTTATCCATGAACTCTCCCTATGACATCATCTTGACACACTCACGCATATGGGTGGGGAGATAATCATAGAAAAAACCACGAGGATCCAACTTTCAAACCCGTGCTACAGACATGCATGGAGGAGATCTTTAAATCTCTCCTAATATTGATAGAATTTTTTTTCGTCTTTCATCGCAAAATTCATGATATGACGTTTTAAAGTATTTATACGGTGAATGGGGAAACACTTTTTAAATAACCCTTTCTGTAGTGTAGACCAGTCCAAGATAGAGTGTGGTTTCAGAATATTAAGTCACTACTTGCCTTAATCCTTCAGTGAGAAGTGGAAAAAATTTAGCTTGGCTAACTCGGAACTATCTTGGAAGGTCCCGCATACCTCCTTCAATTCCTTCATATGAAGATAGGAATTTTTGGAATCGAGGCCATGGAATTGTGACAAAAGTTGTACAGTGTCAGGTTTCACTATAAACCTCTGTGCATTTTCTAGGAAGACAAAACATGACAAGACACTGTTCCTTGTGGGATACAGATAGTCCCTGTTGGTTAACCTCTTGGGCACGGTTAAGGTTATTCATAGGGCCTCCCATTTCACTGCTATTCTACTAAGATCAAAGTGGGGGCAAGAATTGACTGATTAGCTCGAAAGATGCAGACAAACCAACAGCTCCTACAAACTCTTTAAATGGGGATTCAATTTCGAAATCTGAGGTATCCCCACCAGACATACAACTATAAAACTAAATAATGGTTGTGACTCAAAATAAACTAATAGCTAAAAATTAAAAAACAATAATCAAACAAAATTTATAAAACCCAAAACTAAAACAAAATTAACAGAAATCTAAAAGATGGAACGAAGTAACCCGAAAAATCAAATTCTCCAAAATAGCTCGTTGTGAAGGAGAATTCCTCTTTTCAGATTCTGTATTCTTTCAAGTCCCCGGCAACAGCGCCAAAAACTTGTTTGATTCCAGAATGGTACACCCAAGTGCAGGTGATCAACAATAGTAATAACTCGGTAAGACTGAGTCCGATCATCAAGGAATTAGTTGAATACGAGAAAGTGAAAAGAAAGAACAATTTATCAAGAGATGAAATTTGGTAATTATAACAAATTCTAAGGGAATTCTCATATGGGAAAGTTACTCTCTACTTTCGAGATCAAGAACTGTTCATATGTATTAAATATAATATAATATCAATTCAATTATTTATTGTCGCAGTTGACTTCCAATGTCAGTGTAATCAACCGGTAAATATATCTTTAAAAACCAAGACTTGATTGATATGAAAATATGAATTTAAGAACTAGTATCATAGGCTCGCATGGAATTATAAGAATTATTCATATCCAGAAATCAATCCAGTTAATGAACACTTAAACAAGTATACAAAGTATAATACTTTGGTTAGAAATCATTCATTCAATCGGAATAATAAGAAGATAAATCATTCAAGAATAATAAAAGAACAATTACATTAATATAAATATTCAATACATAATTCCAAGAACATACCCTAACTAGAGAGTAGAGGGAGAATACTCACTGGCCATAGAGGTTCTCTCAAAAAGACTAATAACATAAATGATCCGTTCAAGATTGATCCCCTTTTAAGCTGGCCTCCTTTATTATTTATAGGAGACCCTTACATTAATGAAATTTGGGATAATAGAATAATATGACTCCTCCTAGGTCAAGACTTCAGCAGTGCAGATTCTATAAGCATGTCCAGACGGAAGAGTTGCGTCTAGATGCAAGTCTCACAATCTTGACTTGGTCAACAGCTGAGTCCGAACAGCCAAATGTGTCCCAACGGAGGTACACTGTATCGTAAATGCTCGTCCATATGCATACCCACGTCTTAACACCTTGAAATCTCTGGAATCAAAAATTTCAGTCGTTGCGTCCGGGCAGAGAAGTTGCATCTAGACGAAAGTCTTATGTATTGTCATTTCAAAATGCTTAGTCAAATTCCAAGGCTGCCTTCGTTTCAACGCTCGATCATGACGGGGAAGTTGCGTCCAGAGGCAACAAGCTATCCAAGACTCTGGTCCAACGATGTCCAACGTTGACTATTGACTCATTCTATAATTACACTTTGACCCTCTTGATTTCCTTGTAATCTCCAATCGTCCGGTTAATTTACCAAGTACTTCAATTTAGCTCAATTCACTTATTTTACTTGATAAAATTACCAAATAACTAAAATAAATCAAAGCATAAAACCAAGGAATTATCCAATTAATAGCTCATAATCAATGCAATTCGTCATAAATAATAAACAAAGAACTGATATTTTTTATGACGAATCAATACCAAATTAACTTGTATCAAGAATGTAAACTATTTCAACAGTAAATGCATTTACTTTGAAACATTAGACAGTGAACTTCATAAGAAATAAAATTGTATGAAGAACATCAACAAAGATGGATTACATAGGCTCTTTACAACACTTCCTATTGTGGTGACCTCTCTGGCCGAACCAACCACAATGGATCTACCTAATTAATTCACCCCTAGATCGTATTTTATGCTTCTTGGGCCTCCCATGTCCTTTCTTTGATAATGGAGGCAAAATCGTAGCTTCCTCCACATCCAATAGTTGGTGACTTGATCTTAATCATACACCAAAGTATAAGTGGTCAAGTTGTAATATTATCCGGTGAAGTCCAAGGTCGAATCCACAGGGAGTTATCTATTGCACACATCTCTCTTGTCTTTTCTAAACTTTTACAACATCACATTATCCAATTTCATTTTTTTTTCAATCTCAAGCCTATAATTACTTAGCTGTTCTTTTCTTGGCAAAACTTTTCTTTCATCATTTTTCATTTTCTTCCCACACATTCTTTCCTTCCTTTTCTTTTTTCTTTCTTTCCAACCATATTTCTCATTTTTCTTTTCCCGCATAATGCCTTCCTCTAATGAACTTCTTCTTACTTAAGACTCTTACATCTCTTTGATAATTTCTCTGAACAATTTAACAAATTAGCATAAAACTCCACATCGGGATTTCCAGTATCATGAATAGAATTAATCAAATAGACTTTATAGAGGGTCATAACAAGAAAACATGTTGAATATCTCCTTTACAATCTCATCAATTACATCTACCTCACAAATCTCTCCCTCCTCACTTAGGTGATTTGTCACGTCAAAGAAGTTCAATTCACTGATCATATTTTCAAATGAAAGTTTCATGACTTCATTCCTATAATTAATTAATGCATTGGATGTGGCTAGGAATGATCATCCTAAAATGATAGAAATTTGAGTAGCAGTATGCAAAACAGGCTGAGTATACAAAACAATAAAATCTACAGAAAAATAAAACTTATCAACTTGTCACATCTTCAACAACTCCTCGTGGAATTTCCACAAATCGGTCAACCAACTGTAATATGACATTTGTGGGTTTCAACTCTCCCAACCCTAACTGCTCATAGACTGTATACAAGAGTAAATTGACACTGGCTCTAAGATCAAGCAAAGCTTGCTCAATTCTGAAGTTTCCAATTATGCATGAAACTATGGGACTCCCAGGATCTTTGTACTTTAGTGGGGCATTGTACTGAATAATAGCACTAGCATGTTCAGTCAAAAATGCTCTTTTTTGTACATTGATCCTTCTTTTTACTGTGCAAAAGTCTTTCAAAAACTTGGCATATGATGGGACTTGTTTGATTGCATCCAATAGGGGGATGTTAATATTTACTTGCTCATACAACTCAAAAATTTTAGCATGATTGTTCAATGATTGAGGTTTCCTGACTCGTTGAGGAAAAGGTAAAGGAACATGATTTTATTTGTCTTTTTTGTTAGGCAACTCTGTTTCCTTTTAAACAATTATTTCAGACTCAACTGGTTCATTGACAAGGATTGACTCGGCCACTGGTACAAGGGTTTTGGCTTTGATGGTCTTGTCAATCACCTTACCACTCCTTAGTGTGATAATTGGTTGGACTTGGCTTGGAGAAGGTTCAAAAGATATTACATTAGCCTGGTTTTGAACCTTTTGAGGTTTAGGTTGAGATGAAAATTTCCCTTCTCCGTTGTGCTCAAAGACTGGGTCAACTTGGCTAATGACTCTTAATATCCTTAATGTTTTGTGACGTTTGAACTTTGAAATCATTGAATGCATGAGTGGACTTTGTATTGAGACTCATTTGACTCTTAATGAACTTATTCATGGTATCTTCCAAATTTCTTTTATATAGGGGTTGGTAAGGCTGATATGGCTGCTGAGTTTGAGGTTGTGGTGGAGGTGGACATGGTTACTGACTTACAGGCTGGGTGTTTCTCTAGCTAAAATTCGGGTGATTACGTCACCCTGGGTTATAGCTCTGAGAATATGGATTGGAATATGGCTTGTTAAAGTTGCAAAGGGCATTGGATTGTTCCATCAAGACTTCCTTAAATTCTGGGATGGTGGGAAACTCCCCTGTGGGATGTCTTGACAAAGCACAAACTCCACACAACTGGTCAGTAGGAGACACAATAGAAACTTCATTGACTTTTTTCATCTCTAGAGCTTCCAGCTTTCGAGATAGAGTAGACATTTTGGCCCTCAGGTCATCATCCTCTTTTAACATGTATTTCCCTCCTTGGGATGTGGATGACTTAGTTTCAACAATATTTGTTAAGGCCGAGTCCCACATTTGGGAACTCTCAGAAATTGTATCAAAAAACTTGAATGCCTCATCGGGATTCTTTCTCATGAATTTTCTCTGGGCCATCATTTCTACGAACTGATGCAATCTAGAGGGGAGGGCATCATAAAAGAAACTAACTAGGGTCCAACTCTCGAATGCATGATGTGGGCAAGCTTGGAGAAGATCCTTAAATTTCTCCCAACATGGATAAAAAGTTTCTCCCTCTTTCACACAAAAATTCATGATTTGACGTCTCAATCCATTGGTGCGATGTATAGGAAAAAAATTCTTGAAAAATTCAATTTGTAAAACTTACCAACTTGTAATGGATTGAGTATTCAAAAAATTTAGCCACTATTTAGTTTATCCTTCAAAGAAAAAGGAAAAAGTTTCAACCGGTCCATTTTAGAATTATCTTGTAATGCAATACATACTTCATCGAATTCTATCATATGCAAATAAGGATTTTCAAACTCAAGACCATGAAATTATGGTAAAAGCAATATTGTCCCTACTTTGAGATTAAAATTTGGAGCATTTGTGAGAAAAACAAAACATGAGGGGACACTAGTGCGTGTAGGATGCAAATATTCTCTCAAATGTCTAGCATCCTGAACCACCTCTTGTTCTCTTCGATTACTATTAGTCATGCTTAATTGAAAAGAGTATGAAGATGCTTGTGATGATGAAGAAGGTGAGGACGAAGGACTGGAATGATTTATAGAGCCTACTGATGACTTAACAGACATAAAAAAAAATGAAACAAACAGTATATATACTTATAACACAAACTAGGCAACTTCCCTGTTCTTTTTCAAACTACCGTAACTCTCCGGCAACGGCACCAAAAACTTGACTTAATTTTAATCGTACACCAAGTATAAGTGGTCAAGTTATAATATTACTTGGTGAAGTCCGAGGTCGAATCCACATGGAGTTATCTATTAGAACTTAAAACAGAAAAGATGAAATTGTCGTGCGCGTAGTGTGCATTACAACAGCTTGTAAAGTGAGCTTAAACTAAACTTGTAAAGTAAACACTTAAACTAAACTTTGATTACAACAAATGAAACGGCTACCCTTTAGTTTGAGAATCCAACATGCATTCTACTACTTGAGATTATAAAAATGCCACCTTACAACAATTAACTCTTGTGTCAATAGAAATTTAATTGGTAGGTCTGATGTATTTATTGAACCATATCATAGCAATAGTTAAGTTAACCGGAAGGTTTATGCACCATACAACAACCAAATAACCCTAGTAAACCCAAATGTGAACCATTCAAGAGGTTTATTATAACTATTTAACTAGTAGGTCTATGATTCAATGAAGACACAGAGTTCCACTTTATGCATTAAATCAAAAGCATTGGATATGGCAAGACTTCACCTGTCTATAAACAATCTCCCGACTATAACATAAATTTCAACTACGTGCATCATTGTATCATGCATGAAATACATAAATAACGTGTAGATGAAATGGTATATATCAATAAGTTTAGCTCGGTACTCGTAACCATGAACATATAGTAATATGATACCAAATAGAAATGAAAATCATCCATCACTTAAGAGAGGTATAAACAAGCATAAACAAAACATCAGCATTTTCATTACTCAAACAATATTACACATGTCTTCACCCTTCACTAAAGAGTAAAAGAAAGACTACTCACTCTTCACTGCTATAGATAAGCACAAAGAGTAAGACAACCCCATTCCTACTAACGACATAAATACAAAATAATACATAAAGAATCCTTTCCCAAGGAATAGTTGAAACACCCCCACTTTTCACTACCAAACTAGGGTGGAAAAGTAAGAGACTCCAAATTAAAAGGAATAAAAAGAAATGTAGAAGAAGAGACTAGCTTAGGGGTGTAGGGTATTTTTTTTCCATTTTCCCCCCTCTTTTCTCTCATTTTTCTTCCACTGAAAATGGAAGAGAACCTGGTTCAAATGCCCCTAAACATGCCTATTTACAGGCATCAAGGAATGGTTAAGTCAGCAGAAACCCACAAGGACCAATCAGGGACTCCATTGCAAAAATGGACCAATGGGAGAAAGGCTAGGAGTTGAGGCGGTTAAGGCCATCGTCCAGACGCCACCACCATCGTCCAGATAGTGCTGGTTCTTTGGATTTTTTTCTTTTAGCCTTTTTGTTGACTTTTTGACTTTGGCTACCTTGGGATGGTACTTTCACCATCCGAATGGCGATCTTCTTGCTAAATTTCCTTATGTCTCCCTCCTTTGTTCTTCTTTTACGTTTTAACTCTCCATGTTTTCTTGGTTACATATAAAACTCTACAAAACATATAATTCAAACATTAATCATAATATAATATCAATTAACCACTTTAAATCAATTAGCGCATATAACTAACCCTATACCCTAATTCAATACCGCACTTTCTAGGGTTAATCAGTTGTTACAAGCATGTGGCTCTGCATAGGCATTGATTTAATTACTAACGTGATAATAATAGTCAACGTACTCATTCTGTTTAATCGCAGGAACTACATGAGAGCACGGAAACCCCTCAATCTGCTGCTAATAACATGAACAAGTTTGATTATCCACATCGACTGATACCGTAGGGGTTGAATTAACCTAAAAAAATGACTCACTAGAAACTCTCACTGTCCAAATCCTGCTCGGATCAAATGCATCTTGCAATTTTTTATCCATTTCTGGACATATAACACACTTCCATTTTATTTCCCCCAACTTCCTAGTTCCCATTTGATTCATTAGATGCGATCGTATCTTGCCAACCATGTTACAGATTGGCAAATGACGAGCCTTAATAATCCATGCATTAAAAGACTCTTCAGCATTGGAATTCATTTCACCATAATATTTGCCTTTGAAATATGCATGAGCCCATTTCTCATATGGGAGATTTGTAAGGAAAATTACTATGTGGAATAGATCATCCCTCACGATTATATACGTGGAATTAAGACACTTCCTAGAGGGGGTGAATAGGTTAACGATTGGACAAACACCAATGTTTAGCCTAATTCTACCATAATTACCTCTTCTCAAGTCAATTTAACAATTAAAATGAAGAACCCCTTTTGTGACGCCTCAATTTTCGGGGGTCCTTTATTAACCGTTGACCACCCGTCAACCCGCGGAAATACCCGTGGATGTCACTCAACCTAACACCACGGTAGTAGTATCCCCTTAACCGGGATCTTAACTCCCAATTGTTAACCGGATTCGATTATTCATTGGGTTTAACCAATATTCAATATACCATGATTTATACACCATTATAGTCCATTTATACCATTAGAAGGGAGGAAGACATAGCCCAAGGGTTTGGCAAGAAAAAGAAAAAAAAACAAAATTTCAGAAATTTTGGAGGGCGTACCGGTACGCGTACCGGTACGCTATGCCCACTGGACCTCTGCGTACCGGTACGCTCCACCTTCTGTCTGTCTCCGTACCGGTATGCGTACCGGTACGATTTTGCCACTTTTGCCTTTTTCCTCTGTTTTTTACCTCCAATCCATTCAACACACATCCTTTTCCATCCAACACATATTTAATGAAGTTTTTCCCATAAACCATGATACATATAAATTCTATTACAAACATTTATATAAATTTACATGCCAAAACCAAGTTTTTATAATAATTTTACAAAAACTCAAAATAAAGTCACATTCCGGCTTTCTTCAACCTTGGGGCTCGAAATGGGAGCCGTCCGCCGGTGTGAACCCAGCACCTGAAATATTTTTCCCACAAAGGGTGAGCCACGCTCAATAGGGTATCTCCTAATGAGGCTACTCCCCAACCTATATGCATATGAAATGTTCACATGCCACAAAACAACAATTCATAACATCCCAAGCAAAGAAATCTATTCAATGATGGAATTTGCAATGCCATGCTATGGAATGAGGTGAGACCCACTCATGCATATCAACCGAGCCCTTCCCGGCTCCTCTACACATGCAAGTGCCAATGTGTACCAATCCGTTATTGATGTTGCACATCAAATGACCTTTTATTCTAGGATCTTTCTTGGGGTGGATGTTTATGGACTTACACCAACGGCACCCAACCGACACGGAATTCATGGACTTCCACCAACGGTTCCGCGTACACCGACACACTTTATGGACTCTTATACCAACGGAGTGCGTATCCAATCACCGGGTCTCTCACCCGAGGGATTTTCTAGCCCTTCTTGCTACCCCAACCCTATCACCCATGCAAACCGTGCGACTCGACTAGGTCATCGACCCATATTACCCGAGCCCACTCGTCATCCACCAAGCGTGGTGAAGACAACCACCATGCACACACACCCACTAAATGCGATGTTCCCATGCATATGCAATGTGATGCTCCATTGCAACAATATTATCATGTTCAATATGCTATGAGTAACACATGAACATTCTAATCACGTTTTACATATTTCATGGCAAAATTACATCGTAAGCATATAATTTCCATAATTCTCTACAATGTCAATATATTATAACATGTATACATATATCAACATTTTATCTTGAATGGCACCCAAGCATGTCATCACAAAATCAAGTAATAACACACTTTAATTCTCATGGCATAATATAAGCACATAGCATGCCCACAATTCACATAATCCAATAATTATATTAGGTCAATCCCATATACCCAATTCTAGAAATTTCATTTAAAAATTTCTAATTACCAATCCCATTAGAATTGATCTTTACCCATTCCAACACCCATTTCAACACATTACCAACAATAGGCAAGAGATATACAATCTATCATCCTACCCATTTCATAAAAACATCATAGGTTTGGAATAAACCTTAGTAGGAGGGAACCCTACCTCTTGAAGCGTGAGGAACGACTGAGGGAAGTTCCAAGACCCGATTCAAGCAAAAACTCTCACTTCTCGAAAATCCCGTACCTTGATCTTCGGTAAAACTTGCGCTTTTTGGTATAGCCGCGTAGCCCTCGATGAGTAGATCGACTTTAATTCTTGGCTTGCGTGGATTCGAGGTCCGTAGCACCGTAGATCGTAGAGAGAAGGTGAGTTTTCTCTCTTTTCTCCCTCTTTCTCTCTATCGGCTGAACAATCGGCTAAACAATGGGGAAAATCTAATTTTTCCCCCTATTTATATTTTAGAATACTTGGCCCACAATTCGCCACACGTCCTATTTAATTTCAGGTCCGTTTTAATCCCGAAACGATTAAATTTCGCTCCGGTTCAAGTTCGAATTATTTTTATTTTAACTTGTCTCTAATATTTCCCCAAACTTGGAAATTTTATAAAATTTCGTGTACAGGGTCACCCGGGGCCCGTTCGTCTCGTAAAACGCGAAAATCCGACTATCTCGGAATTCAACGAAATTTGACGTGGTAACTAGATTTCGTGAGACGAATCCAACGGTGAGGTCCGTTTCGTCATCCGAGTTCTAGAAAAATTCAGGTTTACAACCTGTACCATAGTGGCAATTTACCGTTTTACCCTTTTTCACAAAGGTTTAAATTTTCTCGGGTTTTACACCTTTCACACAAGAACAACCCTAAAAACCATGAAGATTGATATTATTAATTTATCAATTTTATGCTTAACACTCTCTCTCACGATGATCTCATCCAATGCAACAAGCAACCAACCACACTACTGTGAATGTTATGAATGTTCAAACAATCAAATCATTAAATACATAGTGTCCATGTGTGCATCAAATTGTAAGTGTGTACAAAAAAATAAAAATACAGAACACAAGAAATTTGTTGACACAAAAACTCTCATTGGAAAAAACTACAAGAACCATTCGAGGTTCACCTAAACCTAATCCACTATACCAAAATCAATTTATAAGTACTCGAGTCTTATACCTCAACTTATACCATGGTTAGATGATTTTTTTTCTTCAATAGATCTCTCTGCTGAAACTTCTTCTTCAACGTTATGGATAACTTTCACTTGAACTCATCACCACGTGTATTATTTAGGTCTTGAGCAATCCTAGGACACACCCAAGACTCCCAGTATGCATATTCTCCAATGGGTTTGGTTGGATCTCAATCTAGATCTTCTTCTCCAAGGTGTCAGGTTGGATTAAATTATAAGGTTGGTTTTGCCTTTGGATCTTAGGGATCTAAGGTTCTTCAAGGATCTCTTAAGGTTTGAGAGGCATATTTTAGACTTACAAAAGAGATACCCTAGCTTGGGAAGACTCCCTCTATTTATAGGCTCATAATAGGATTTGTCTTGGGGCACCAAATAAACCAAAATTCGTGAATGACTGTTCAAGCAGTGAGAGGGGCGGTCAGGGGGTGGTGGTGACTGGAATGAAAAAATGATTCAAACTAGACTGGAAGAGTAGGAATTGTTCGAGTGACCTCAAGACCGCTTGACCCATCTCAAGACCGCTTGAGTGGCCTAAGAGCCACTTAAAGGGTAGTCTCCACTATCCACTCATTCAGCTATTTTTTATTTTTCTTCGAAGAATACCTAGGAGTTATTAACGAATCAATCACTAATTTCATTTTACCCTCATCATCCAAAGTCTAGAATTAAACCAAGGGTGTGAAGGTCTCTAAGGACATTACCTTTGTCCTAAGGATGAAAATGCATTCAGAGAGTCTTTGATGTGTCGTTGTAGCTTGAATTCCTCCCTTCATTTGATGTTTTTGGATCTTGAACGTTGTAGCACCATGACCATGGAGTAGGTTGAGATTTACAAAAGACTTCATAAAATTAGCCAATTACAAACATCATCCAAACAATAAGAAATCTCATCCATTTCTCCTCCTTTATGCCTAATCATTCGGCTTCAAATGAAAAACATAGCCTCTAGGAACATACGCACACTCTCAGAACATAAAAACCATTTTCTCCCTATATGTATTCGAGTAATGACCATCACTGATTTTGTCTCTAAGATTTTCCTTCAAATGTTGATTTGATACATTCTCGATGGATTAAGACTTTGAGTGCAGGCACAAAATTTTTACAGTACCAAAAAAATTAATTAAATAAAAATAGGTAAAAGTCATAGTAGGTCTATGAACTTTACTTTCAATTTTAATTTGATTTGTAAATTTTTAATGGTTTCAATTTGGTCATTTAATTATCAATTTTGTCTAAATTAAGTCATTGTCTATTTTTACAATTTGATTAACGTTGAAATAAATCAGATTGAACTAATCACTAATTAATTTAGCGATAGAAAAAGATAAAAACATTTAATTAAGATAAAATTAATATTTGAAAGATTAAATTAAAATAATTGAAAGTTTAAAAGACTAATTTGAAAAAGAAAATTCACGACGAACCCCCGGCCACAGCCCCAATGCAAAAGAGTTCGGGCCTGTTTGGTTTGCGTTTCAAAAACAGGTATCCGAAAACAGTTTTTGAGAAGAGTTTTAAGAAAATGGTTTTGATATTTTTGGAGATAAAAAACTTGTTTGGTTAGATGATTTCAAAAACAATTTTACAGAACAGAAAATAGTAAAACCTGTTTGGACAGCCTAAATATATGTTTGAACATTAATTCAAACATTAATAAAAAAATATAAGAAAGTTATTTTTAGATTGATAATTTCATAAAAAAAAAATTCAATAAACCAAACTTTAAAATATAATATATATTATAATATAATATAATATAATATATTATATAATATATATATATATATTATAATATATATATTTATAAATTCTTATATATAAATTCCTAGATATATATATATATTTATAAATTTATAATATATATATAAATTGGTATATATATGTATATATATATATATATTTATAAATTTATAATATATATATAAATTCGTAGATATATATATACATATATATACCAATTTATATATATAATATACATATATATATAATATACATATATATATAAGAATTTATATATATATAATATACATATAAATTCTTATATATAAATTCGTAGATATATATATACATATATATACCAATTTATATATATATATATATATACGTATATATATAATATACATATAAATTCTTATATATATAATAGAATATTATATAATATATTATATTATAATATCTATTATATATATATATTATATATTATGAGAGAGAGGAAGAAGTAAAAAAAAAAAGAATGAAGAAATTTGCTCCTAAGGAGACTCGAAGGGCAGACCTGATTAAAGTCCAAAATTGTTCTCCTTGTTTTCTGTTTCTTTTACTCAATTCTCAAAATTTTTTAAAATTTGGAGAACAAAAAAGCTAAACAAACAGGTTTTGGGTATTTTTAAAATTTTGAGAACAAAAAACAGTTTTCGAAACACAAACCAAACACGCCCTTCCTTTCCCGGTTTCTTTCTATTCTTCTTTTTCCTCCTCGTATCGCCAGCCGTACTATTTAATTCTTCGGTTTGTGAAAGCGGGCGAATTTCTCCTTTTGCATTGACGGTGACCGAACTTCCCAGTAGTCATTGCGGGACAGCGTGAATACGACACTGTTTTGGGCTTTAGCTCTAGATTTTCTGCTTAAAGGCAATCGCTTCGGTCGGCTGTCCCTTGCCCAATTGCGCTATCTCGGAATCAGGTTCGTCGTCCTCCTGTTTTTCTTCAATTAGGATTTGTGTTAATTTAGTTTTTTAGGTAGATATTCGAATCAATTCGTAGGGTTTTTCATTTTTTTCTGAACCTTTCCGTCTTTTCGTAAGTATCGTAATTGTGTGCCGGGAGCCTTTGTTGGAAATTTGGGGGCTTTTTCACGTTGAACGTATATGTTGTATAATTTTCCGGGAATTTGTAGGTTTTGGGGTGTAATTTTGAAGTAAGAAAGGGTGATTGCATTCCTTGGTGCTCAATTATTCATCTCCAGTAGTAGAGGACTGGTAGTAGTGTGCCCATTGCACTGCACATCCCTATTATTTCATTTTGTGTTTCAAGACTTCTTTAACGTGTCTGTGGTTAGCTACTAATTCGACTGACTCTGCTGCTTCCATCATAATTGGTATTTTGGAGGGATATAAATACATTAATCTTTGCTTTAACATTTTTTTTTTCGGTACATATCTTTGCTTCAGTATTTGTATGAGTGGAAGTTTTCATTTCAAGCTTGCAATTTGCAAGTAATATAAGAAGTTTGTATATAGATTGTTTTGATTGGTCAATATAAGGGGACCACCCAACTTTCTGAAAAAAAGTAATTAAGCCTTAAAAATTCTTGAATCTGTAAAAGTAATTATTGCTAAATCTAGTTGATTTTGTGAAGTCCTTTTTTTTTTTTTTTTTTGGGGGGGGGGGGGGGGGGGGGGGGGGGGGCGTTTGAATGGGAATACCTTAAAAATTCTTGAACTTCCTTTGTGGAGAGTTCTCTTTTCTTAGCTCGATTTCATTCGCTTCTTCTCTCTTATAATTCAAACCAATAGCATTATGGTCTTTTTAGCTTTTAGCATGTTAGCTCAGTTCATATAACTGTGGGGATAGATTACCAAAAGGCGTAAGTTTGATCATGAAGTTCCAGAGGCGGTGGGTAAGGGCTGGTCGACAAATTCTAGAGTTGGTCGATTGATCTGATTCCATAAGCCTCTTGTCCTATGCTTAGTGCTTTGTTTTGCTCCAAAATCATTTTAATTGATTCTTACAAGCACCAAACTTAAGTGTGTGTTTTCAAACATGATTTAGCATATAATTCAACTATTTTGTTTTATAAGTAACAAAATTTTATTAAAAATAAGAAAAAGGAAGAACAATAATAGACAATGGATGGACAAATAGTCCAATCCTTAATCTAAAAGGAAAAAAGTCCCAAATAGGGTTACAAGCATAAAAACATGAAAAAAACGTCTAGCAACCACAAACAGCGGATTAGCTCCCCAAAATGCCAAAAAGATCAATTTTGTCAACCTCCTTAGTAACCGATGCCCAAAGAGAAACTATGAAATGGATACGATTTCATAACCCCTCAATCACTTCGCATTTATCGTAAAAAATTCTTGCATTTCTCTCCATCCAAACCACCCTCATAGTAGCAAAAATTAAACACTCCCAAAGAATGACTCCTTTACTATTCCTTCCAAGACCATGGAAATCCGCATAACACATAGAAGCAATAGATCTAGGAGCCACCCACGAATATCCAACCACCTCAAAACAATTGTTCCACAAAGACCAACCAGTCAGATAATGTAAAAATAAGTGATTCATGCTCTCCCAATCATTCTTACACATAGCATCACTGCGTTAACAAGCATTTATTAGGTCTTCTTTTTTGGAGTACATCAACCACCCATGCACATAGTTGCACTTTTAAGGGCATCTTTGCCTTCCAAAATTTCAATGATGGATAAAAAATCTGAGTAGAAGGATCATCAATCAAAAAATCGAAACAAGTTTTACAAGAAAACACACCCACAGAATCAAGGGCTCAACGTACAGATTCATGACGTAAAGATGCATGACTACAAGCATCTCCGGCCCTTACCAATTTTTTGTACCCTTTTTTAAAAAAGAGTAAAAAACTCTTAAAAACTTTCTCTAATGCTAGATCCATATCCATACCAAACGAAGAAAAATCTTTTTTTAAATCCAAATTAAGGGAGACTCAAATTCTTACCTTTTTTACCAATGGTGAGATTACACATTCCTTCAAAGATTTAATGGCCATATTTACTCTCTTTTAAATTTAGGTTTGTCCTCATTTAAATTTGAATTTCTTCATTGGAGAGTTCTATATCAAATCAAACTTTTTATTTTTATTTTTTTACTCAAATTTGGTTAAGGGGTTGGGTCTCCATTGGAGATGGACTAAGCAAAGAAAGAAGGGAGACCAATTTCAAAGTTTCCCTATCATTAAGATTTTTACAAAATTCAAAATTATAGAAAATTGGATAAGAGTACGAACCAATCATTGAAGTGATGTGAACATCATAACATGATGATAGCACAAAAGATTGTTAAGACAAGGATATAAGTAGTCCAATGATGACTCCCCAATCCATAAGTCTTCCCAAAATCGAACTCCTTACCCATTACCCACAACAAATTTTGTCCTCTGTGAAAAGAAACGTAATCCTTAATGGATGAATATCCATGGGTTTCGGAAACTACCCCTTTGATTCCACAGACATGAATATCCGAGAGATAAATCTCCATGTGTTTAGGAAATGGGCTACGACCTAAAATTTTAACCCGAATATGATCATATTCAATGTTAAGGCCAACAAGAAAATGATGTACATGTTCCTTCTCTATCATCTAATGAAATTTTGCAACATAATTAGCACAATCTGTCTAGAAACTCTGGTAGTAGTCAAGCTATTGTCATAAGGTCGTCAACCCCGAATAGTATACTACAAGAGACTTATCTTTGTGGTTAGTCTCCTAGACTTTTTTCTGAGGATCATACGTTTTAGCATCATTACCCCTATGATAATATGTATATGCTACAACTGTCTAAATCTTATGAGCTGTATCAAGCAACCGAAAACCATGACAGATAGCGTTGCATTGAATAAAGCAGCCATGACATCACTAAGGTGTTTTCAGATGTCCACTACTTTAGTGGAGAACTAGACTTAGTGAATTTCTTAGTCTCCCCAGTCAAATATTCGTTCAAAGAGATGGCTTAAATAGATAATAAACAAGCCCGTGACCATGCCAAGTAATTATTTCCATCCAACCTTTTCCGGACTAATTTGAAGAGAGCGATTATTCGCAAGACCACCTGGTAATTTTCAAAATTTTGTAACATGTTGACCTGACTACAGGATCACTTTTCATTGGTTTCTTACAAATTTCGGCTGTAAATTTTGATCAATGTTCTTTTTAGAGTTCTTATTTATATATTAGACATAAGTTTGTTTGTGTAGGGTAATATTGTAATTACTTTGGTTTGAATTCCTCAATTTCGACTACAGAATCCAAGGGCCCTTTTATTTTTCAGTTTGATGGTGTACCCTCCTTGTCACAATAAGAGTGACAAACCTAAAGAAAGAACTCTAAACACCCAAGGATGATGAACGTGTCTCTATGATATCTTCTTTTACGAAGGTCGTGAATGCATCGGTCGAACCCTCACTAAGAAACCTAAGCATGTCTAATGATTAGGCATGCTAGCCTTGGCTTAGGAGCTTTGGGAGCCTATCGGTCCTTGGGGAAGGAAGAATCTCTCACTAAGCTGACTGAGTCTTGCATCTCTATCCTAACTCTGTTAGAAAGTGAATCAAATGCAACTCTCCTTGTTTGGATCTCCAAATGTGATGATAAGGGTGGATACTCGGACTTAATTAACTTATCATCTAGAGATTGTGTACCAACTCATCATCTATGACTACATCAGTATAGCCATTGAAGGGACTAGAAGAAGAAGTCCTAACCATATCATGTAGGACAGCTATGCGAAATCAAAATTGGGTCTGTGAACAGGACCCATGAACAGCAATAGGGCTGTCTTGCTGTGAAGAGTGACGTGAATAATAATATTAGCTAGGAATCACTCCTTGCATCACACAACTCCATAAGCATATATTTGCTTAAATTTCTGAAATATCTCTCTATCTTTTATTAAAAATATCGCCAACTATATATAGAGTTCTAAGTACTCGTAATCTTAAAATATTAGGATTTCAAAGTCTCTATGACTCTAAAAACTCTAGGTCACTAAAAATTAAAAAACTAAAACAAATTAGAACTAGAACTCTAAATTATAGCACATCCAATATTAGAGTTTGACCCAAAAGACAACCCACGGGTCAGATTATGACCTATTCCAGAATTTCTGGAAATTACAAAAATACCCTTGGGTTTAAAAACTATTAAAATGACATAAATTAGTAATACTAGCAAATTGACTCAAACTAACTTAAAATAAGATTCAAAATACAATAATACAAGGTTCTATATGGATATTTGTCTTGATGGAAAGCCAATTCCATTGTCTTTCACATATTTGAATTTGCATTTTCTTGAGCATCTTATGGATTGCATCATCATAAGTCCTCTAAGAATAATTCTAAGATTTGAATGTTGACCAGGTAACAAGTGGTCAAAGGTAATGACATAAGTATCAAAACCTATGGATGGAAAAGGCTCGGTGTGTGTGAAGGCAAGCATCCTCGAACAAGTCTTCCCTTAAATTCAGGTGGATAGGATTCAAATTGGGTGAGACTTGTGTTCTCGGATAAGTCTTCTCCAAAAAGAACCTAAAGTGGAAGGTGTATTCGAAATAAGGAAATCTCCTCTAAAGATGTTCAATTCTAGACTATGGAGAAATCTAAAGTGCTTCTTAAGCACAAAAGCTTAGTTATCCTAAAGGTCTCTAAAGATATCACAAGTATAATGTACGAGTGATTCGATGTCGATCCTAGACCTAAGGCAGTCTGGATCCACAAAATTGATGTTAGCTAAGCTAAGCTCTAAGGATTCGGGTGGAGTGTGTTTGTTTTCTTTTTTCTGCTTTACTAGGATTCAAAGGATAAGGATCACGTTCCGCAGCTGAAATCATAGGAGTGAACCTGCTCTGATACCAATTTTGAAGTCCTAGAGAGAGAGAGAGAGAGAGAGAGAGAGAGGGGGGGGGGGGATGAATAGGACTACTCTAAAAATTCTTGAACTTCCTTTGTGGAGAGTTCTCTTTTGGTTAGCTTGAGCCCATTTGCTTCTTCTCTCTTATAATTCAAACCAAGGGCATTATAGTCTTTTTAGCTTTTCACTTACATTGGCATGTTACCTCAGTTCATGTAAGTGTGAGGGATAGGTTATTACCAAAAAGCCTACGTTTTGATCATGAAGTTCCAGAGGCAGAACAACTTTTCCGCAGAAGCAGACTAGGTCTAGAGTTGGTTGACTGCCCTGATTTTTGTAAACCGTTAATGCTCTGTTTTGCTCCTAAATTATTTCTAATTGATTTGACAGGCACCAAACTTAAGTGTGTGCTTCGAAACATGATTTAACATATAATTCAAGTATGATTACAAATCATTGCACAAGACTTGGTCAATTAAGCTGAAATAATAATTTTTTCATAAAATTCAAGTCTATTAACATAAATAATTATACAAGGCATGTTTTGATTATTTAAGCATGCTTGGAATACAGATATTCAATAAAGAACATTGAAGATACGATATATAGTGGTTCGGCCCCCTGGCCTACGTCCACTCTTCCACCACTTTGGTGGGATTACTCCACTATATGGGATTTTTTGGAAATCCCAACAACCGTATGGATTACAAGCGAGCCAATCCATTAGCTCACACGGGGTAGTCCTCACAAGGCCCTATCCCAAGGATTTGGTGAAGGTTCTCTACCTAGGCTAACCTACAGCCGAAACCACAACCTTAAACTCTACGCACTTTGTCACAGTCCAAATGGTCTTACAAGCTCCCTGTGACGCCCCAAATCCGGGGGTCCCTTATTAACCGTTGACAACCCGTCAACCCGCGGAAACAGCCGTGGATATCGCTTAACCCGATACCACATCAATAACATCCCTAAACCGAGGTTATAACCCACAATGAAAATTCGGTTCAACATTCATTTGATCCAACCCCAGTCCAACACACCATGATTCATACCCCATTAGGGTCCAATTTGATCATTTATAGGAAGGAAATTCAAAGCCCAAAGCTTGGCAAAACAATTTTAAAATTTTAGAATTTTTGGACTGACTACCGGTAGCTGTTTATCGACTACCGGTAGCTGGAACCTTCTGGACCACGACTACCGGTTAACTACCGGTAGCTGGAACCCTCTGGACCAACGACTACCTGTTGACTACCGGTAGCTGTACCCTTCTGGTCCACGACTACCTGTTGACTACCGGTAGTCAAAGGCAGATTTTGTCCATTTCAATAATTTTTCATTTCCAACTCATTTCAAACCATTCCAAACTCATCCCAAACATACCTAATGAAGTTATTAACATAAAACATTGTCTGTACAAGTTCCATTACAATTAATTCCATAATTTACACATTAAAATGGAATTTATACAAAAGTTTTACAAAAACTCGAACTAAGGCCACAAACCGGCCCCCTTCATACTTAATGCTCTGCAAGTGAGCCATCTGCCGGTGCGAACCCCACACCTGAAATATTTCCCGTATAGGGTGAGCCAACGCCCAGTAAAGTAAACCCTACAAGGGCTACTCTCCCCCTAGATGCTCATGCTCATGCAACATTCATTTGCAAACAAACATTTCTCACAAGGACATGCATCCTAAGTTGGAATGCAATACTACCATGCCATGAAATGAGATGTCACTCCCTCATGCATTTCAATCCGAGTCCTCACCGACTCCTACAACACGATGTAATGCCAAAGTGTTTCATTTCATCATTTATGTTTCATCAAATGACATTTTCAAAACTAGGGTCATTCTTGGGATCGGAAACTTCATGGACTCCTATCAATGGTCTTCCACACCAGTACACTTTATGGACTCTTATACCAACGGAGTGCACCCTCCAATTCACCGGGTCTTTCACCCGAGAGGTCGTCATGCCTCTTCTTGCTCATCCCGACCCAATTTATCATGCAATCAAACGGCTTAGCTAGGTCTTCGACCCAACTTTTCCCAAGCTATTTCGTCAATCACCAAGTGTGGTGTTGACAACCACTAGGCATACACACCCATGTAATGAGATGTTTCCATGCACATGCAATGCTATGTCCCATTGCATACCACATGATGTTCCACATGTCAAGAACAACTCATGCACAATTTCAACATGTCCATGGTAAATTTATATCCTAAACATATAAACACTATATTCATTTCAATGTTAATACATAAACAAGCACATTTGCTCACAAATCATATCATAAGCATATAATTCCACAAGTTGGACTTAAACATATTATTTCAATTAAATCACAACCATTCCATTCAAGCAAGGCATTTAATCAAACACCTTCTAAGCACAATTTATAACTCACATAGCATGTCCTTGATTCCACTAAGTTACATAACAAATCACATGTAACTTCATATTCCCAAGTCAAGCTAGAAGTTAGATGAAACCATTTCTATGCTCACATTTCCATTTCTATAACCATTAACCTATATATGAAGGTCTATCATAGGCATAACATATTAAACCTTTAGACTACCAACATCTAAGGAAAGATTACACCAAGGTAGGAAAAACCCTACTTCTTGAAGCGTAACCACCCGAAGGAAGCTTCAAGAACACTTTCCTAGCCCAAGACTAGATTTCCCCCAAATCTCCTCTTTTGGATCTTCGGTGAAATCCCCCGTTCTTGGTGTGGTTGCATAGCCCTCATCGATGTGATCGACTTTAACTCTTGGCTCAACGGATTCTGATCGACGGAACTCCGGGGAACACAAGTGGCTAAAAAAATCTGATTTTCTAGATATTTACTCCTATTTATAGTTTTAAATACTCGGCCCACGTCGCGCCACGTGTCCTTCGCTTAATCGGGTCCGATTTCGTCCCGAAACGATTCATTTGATCCCAGTTTAAGTTCAAATTAATTTTATTTGAACTTTAACTTAATTTTAATGAAATTTTATAAATTTATTTATGGGGACGTTCGTGAGGTAATCCGCCACGCAGTCGCCTCGAACAACGTGCAAAAATCCGATTAACTCGGAATTCGATGAAATTTGACAAGGTGACTCGTTTTCGCGATACGAATCCAACAGCGAACTCCGTTTCCTCATCCGAGGTCTAGAACATGAGTATTTTAAATACGCATTATAGTGGCAAATTACTATTTTGCCCTTTCCGAAAAAAATTCAATTTTCCCGGGTTTTACACTCCCCCTTGGAGCTAAGCCTCTAAACTATGTGCAAAGTTAGTGTGCGGCATACAAATGTGTATCTAAAACACTTACAAGTGAAATAGAACAAGAACTTGAGAGATTGGACATTGGATGTGAGCTTCACAGTGTGTGCAATGTCTTTAAAATGTAATTTTTCCATTTTTAAAATATGCATACGAGTGTATGAGAGGGATGACTCCAAAAATCAGCCTTCAAATGAAGAAATGAAGGAGTATTTACAGGGGTGAGATTCAACTGCTAGTTTTTTGAACCTAACAGGCCTGGTCGACCAGCCTCAACCCAGAAAAAGGCATACTACTGCCAACTCCCAAACCAAGGCAAGCTGGTCTTAGGGGTGTGTGCCTATCCTAAAAATATGACCTAGTTGACCTAGACAAAACTCCCTATGGGCTTGAAGTCTCCGGAAATGCTGTAGTCTACCGAGCAACTTGAGGTGGAATGTCTTCTTTTCTTATTTGTTGATGTCGGAAAGCTCCATGGCCGAGACTCGTATCAATAGCTCCTCCGCATCATGTCTTTGTCACAACCTATCCTAGAACTATTATACAAGTCATGAAATTTCCAACCTACGGCCCTAGACCTAACAGATTTTGTGGACTAATTGAGACCGAAATTGTTGTTTGAAGTGGGCCAAAGAGAGAATGAAATGCTTAAATAGGGGAAGGATTATGGTTCTAGGCATTATGAAATGATCAATAAAACTCACTTTGCCTAATTATGTTGGGAAACTCTCAAATCTCACGCCTAGTAGAAGTGTTTGACTCTAACTATACTATGGTCATTTCACCATATCTTCCAACCGTAGCATTTACTGCCCTATCATTGACATTGATGCCTCACCACCACCAGTGTTTGAGGGATTTTTGAATAGACCAAGGTACCATTAGATCATCCGTTGATTGGAATGAACCTGAAAGTCAATTTGTTTTACCAAATGTTTTGATTGAGTACAGCATATGTACTATGAGAATGAATCTTTAAGCTGCTTGCGAAAAGCATTCTTCACTTGATCTTCTAATCACAGTTGAGCCTGAAATTTGATTTTGCTCACAAGTTATGAATCTCCATAAATAATTTTAAAATTTTTCTGGTGCTATTTTTTTTTGGGGGGGTTGGGGGAGGGGGATTTCATTTTTGGTTTGGATCACAATTTGAGGAGAGTTGGAATCACCTGGTGCAGTCTTATACAAGTGTAAAATAGTGTATTAAGGTGCCATCATCATCTTTCTTTTGTTTAGAGCTTACTTTTGTTTATCTATTATGACAAAGGTAGAAAGTGGAAACCCTCAAACACAAGCTCATTGATCTTGGGGTAGTTGCTTAGGGGGTAAGTTTATGTAGTTGCAAAATATGAAGTTACTTTGATGGTTGTTATGAAGAACTTTGTTTTTTTTTTTTTTTTAATTTTTTTTTTTTGGTGAGGGGGAAGGGGAACAGGGATCTCTTAATGTTTCCCATTCAAGGTGTGCTTTTGTTCAACACCTTCATTCATCTTTTTGTTCTTCTTTCTCTCACACTGCAAGACAAAATAGAAACAGAGACAAATGCACACTCATCAACACACACATACAATGAAACATGCACTGAACCCACATACATATTGCACACACCATCAGTCCTTGAAATTCTTTTATGTGCGCATATACATGTACCGGGAAAAAATTGCACCAAGAT
The DNA here is from genome assembly GCA_951799425.1 of Ilex aquifolium. Taxonomy (NCBI): domain Eukaryota; kingdom Viridiplantae; phylum Streptophyta; class Magnoliopsida; order Aquifoliales; family Aquifoliaceae; genus Ilex; species Ilex aquifolium. The sequence goes on from OX637400.1 coordinate 26,001,576, forward strand.
AGAGAGAGAGAACAATTGAAAAAGCTTTTTGATTTGAGAGAGATGGTAGAGAGGGAAAATGGGGTGGTCACTTTTTTTTTTGAGAATAAATAGTGATTGTATTGGGTTGAGTTTTTGATTGAGTTGGTGGTGGTGTGATGTAGGACAACTTTGTAAAATAAAAATAGGAGTTGTTTAGGGGCTGTTCAAGGGCTGTGAACAGTAATGGACTGTGAACAGTATTTTTGGCTAAGAATCACTCCTAGGGTTTTGTAGGCATCACACCTAAGATTAGAATTGCATCACACAACTCATGAAACATGTAATTGTTGAAATATTCTGAATATCTCTCTTTTATTAAAAGTAACACTAATTATATATATAGAGTTCTAAGTACTCTTAATCCCAAAAGATTAGTATTCCAAAGTCTCTAGGACTCCAAAAACACTAGGTCCTTACAAATTAGAAAATTAAAATTAACTAGAAGTAGGACTTTAAATTCTAGAATATTCAACACTAGAATTTGACCAAAAAATATGATTTGTTCCAGAAATCCTGGAAATGAAAAAAATACCCTTGACACTAAAAAATATTAAAAGGACATATAAAATACTAATACTAGCAAATTGATTTAAAATAAGAATGCAATATTTCATATGGATCTCTGTCTTGATGGAAAGTCAATTCTATTATCTTTCATATCTTCGAATTTGCGTTTCCTTGAGCATCTTATGGATTGCATTATTCTCCCTTGGTTGGAGAAAACTCGACCTCGAGTTTTAAAGTGTTGTAGTATGAAAGTCCAAAAACTTTTAACTTGTATATGTAACTGTCTCTGAGAAGCTTTAAGATGATGTCTCATTTTCTTCTCTTATTGAGGGAACAAAGAAAAGATTTGGAAATTGATCCCCTTGATTGGGTCGTTAAATTTTTTTGAAATGGTAAAATCAATTGGAGTAAAGTGGATAGAAAGAAGCATTGGTGACTCTTCATGTAGATCCTTGGAAGATGCAGACAAATCAAGCTCTTGAGACATCATTGTTGCTGGTTGAAAGTCATTAATGGTAACAATTTCACCGGACAACACTTTTGGTACTATTTCAGAGCTCATAGATTGTAACTTACTTATCTCTAAAGGCACATCTGATTAAATACTAGTTGCTGGATATTTTATCTTGTTAGGCTCCACAACAAAAAAAATTATTTGGATGTTCACTTTTAACCTTGGTCTCTGGACCAGTAAGTAGCGTAGTTGCATGGGATTGTGTTGATTCTTCTACTTGATTTCCTTCATCATGAATTATTGGATCGCTTGTTGCTTTGGGCTATTTTTGATGAATCTTCTCTAGTTGCACAGTAGAATCCAAATAACTTTGAGTTTTAGCCCTTTGGGAATGGGAAGAAGAAACCCTTGATGTACTTGGTGAAGAAAATTTAGGTACATCTCCGTACCAAGTGCCACTTGGAATGCATACTCTACGTTATATAGTGGTTGCCCAAGTATTTCTACCTTTATATTTGCTCTTAAACCATTCTTGAATCGAGCAATTGTTTGGCAAGGTTCTTCTACGATACGATTTTTCAACATTAGGTCTTCAAATCTTTGAATATACTCTGTGACAGATAGGTTACCTTGTTGTAGATTAATAAGTTGGTTGCACAACTCGCTACGATAGTTTGAGGGCATATACGAAGCTTAACTTTCATTTCTTGCCATGTGTTGATTGACGACAATCCTAATCTTTTTATATCTCCTTCAACACTAAACCACTAAATTTTAATGTCATTCATTCCATCAAAAATCTTGTATCTCCATCCTCATGTCAATATTTAAGTCGCATAACATAGGATTTTTCAGCTCTTATACCAAACTGATGTAAGACAACTTTGTAAAATAAAAATAGGGGCTGTTCAAGGGCTGTGAACAGTACTTGTGAACAGTATGGTCCGTGAACAGTAGCATGAACAGTAATTTTGGCTAGGAATCACTCCTAGGGTTCCGTAGGCATCACACATAGGGTTAGAATTGCATCACACAACTCAAGAAACATGTAATTGCTGAAAAATTCTGAATACCTCTCTTTTATTAAAAGTAACACTAGCTATATATAGAGTTCTAAGTCCTCCTAATCCCAAAAGATTAGTATTCCAAAGTCTCTAAGACTCCAAAAACACTAGGTCTCTACAAATTAGAAAACTAAAATTAACTAGAAGTAGGACTTCAAATTCTAGAATATTCAACACTAGAATTTGACCAAAAAATATGACCTGTTTCAGAAATCTTAGAAATTACAAAAATACCCCCGACACTAAAAAATATTAAAAGGACATGTAAAATACTAATACTAGCAAATTGACTTAAAATAAGAATTCAAGGTTCCATATGGATTCCTGTCTTGATGGAAAACCAATTTCATTATCTTTCACATTTTCGAATTTGCGCTTCCTTGAGCATCTTATGGATTGCATCATGGTGTCTTGTGAGATCCCGTATATATATTTTTATTTATATTAGATTATTATGTATCATGTTGAATTTTGATGAAGTAAGGATAAATAAGGTAGTGTTTGGTAACCACTTGTTTTTGTTTTTGTTTTCAATTTTCATCAAAATAAAAAATAAAAACAAGTTTGTGATGTGTTTTCATTTTTTTAAGGTACTATGTTTTGAAAACAAGGTCCAAAAATGCAAGCAAGAAAAAAGTGTTTTCATAAACACAAAAAAATGAAAACACGCACCCTCAAAGAAGCTCCCTTTAATGAGATTCATCCTACGAATCCCTTAGCAACAAAATGAAGATTTTTTCTACTACCTATAAAAACCCATTTACTTTTTTTTTTCTATCACTTTCCCCCCCTCTCTTTGTTCTCTTTCTCTCGTCTCTATGAAACCGAAGCTACCCGCGTTGACGAAGACGAAACCGAAGCTCCTCATCTCAGTGAGATCTCTTTCTCTCAAGTTCAATCGGTGGTTGGGGGGTGGATTTTAGGGGTGTTGGTGGTGGGTAAACAAGTGGGTTGGGTGGTGGGTTTTAGATTTAGAATCTTATAACAACCGGTGCTTCAAAACTGGACAGATTCAAAGCAAGATACATGAATTTTCTATCATACAAGAAAACCCAGAAAATACCTATGTTATACAGACCTCACATTCAAATTTGGTTTCTGGTTTCTTTCAACTTCTATTTTGCCCCCATCTTCATCTTTTGTACTTTAATATGTTTAGTGTGGTTTAACCATGGCTTCTGTCATAGCAAATTTATGGGTATCACCTTATTTTGCTTTACATTTGGAGGGTAAACTTCGGTCAAGTGTTGTAGTCCCAGTTAGGACTTTAAACAATGGAGATTCAACAGTTTGTGTGTTCGTAGCAAGCAGATCCATCACAATTAATGGCTCATGTGATCCAATTATCTCGCTTTAGATGTTATTTGATAAATTAGTGGATGTGTAAGGATGAAGAATTTTGATTTGTATTTTGTAGAAAGAAATATTATAAAATTAAAAATTATTTATAATTTAAAGTGGTTATCAAACATATTTTTTATTTTTATTTTCATAATTTGATAAACATAAATGACTCTCAAACATATTTTTTATTTTCAGTTTTTATTACAAACAAAACAAAAACTGTTTTTATTTTTTATTTTTTTAAAAACACAAAAACAAAAATATTATCCAACGCATCCTAAATTATTTTAAAATGGTTATTGTAGGAATTGTTGAGACTTTGACTTGATGTTTCTAGGTAATCACTTTTAGGAGGAATTGAGTTAGTAGAAACTTAATTAGATGAAAATAACATCAAAAACGGATTTGGAGCGTTGAAAAACCTAGGGATTGGTGATTTGAAGTGTTTTGGGATTAAACGCATATTTGGAAAATGTTCGGGTTGGAAGGAATTTGATACTACCTTAGTACATATGCCATAACTTTTTACTCTGATGTTCAATCCACCTAATTCTTGCGGTATTAGAAAGTAGTCTTCAAAAACAATAAAAATGTATTTCACAAAAATTTCACGAATCAACTTCTAACTAGGTCAAAATTGGATTGAAAGATTTAGACGGGGTACATAAACTAGGATTCTGATTTCAAAAACCTAATCAGAGGATGGATATGCTGGGAATAAAGACCGTTTAAACGCAACTTCTTCGTTCGAATGCGCACACACTTTGAAACCCGATCAATTTTGCGTCGTCTGAACAGTTTTTGGGCCTTTAAACACCTTAAGGACACGTTTTGAGGGTTTTTTTACCTGTTTTTCAACTCTAAGAAGCCGATGAGAGTTTGGAGAGAAGAAAATGAGGCAAACGGGCTACATATTGAAGGGATTAACATGTGGTAATCACACAAAACCCTTTTGGAATCTGCGGATTAAGGTAGAGTTTCTTTCGCATTCCTATTTATTGATGCTAGGATTAATAATATGTATCTTTTTGATTCTAACTCGTAAATACATGATAGATAAACAACTGCATTGATTTCCTTTCAATCGTATGAATCGTTTTCTTGAAAAAGTACTAGATTTACGTCAAAATTGTATGCTTTTGATTCAAAACCCTAGGTCTTGAATACTATCAAATTGATAATGTTAATCGGCAATCTCTTGCTTGATTTTGTTGATCCGTTCTTCTATTTTGATGATGATGGAACTATAATTTGTGGTATACATGGATTTTATTGATATGTATGAACATTCTGTTTTATGGGAGGGTGTGATGACGTGGATTGCACTCGAACAACCCTGAATTGCGGGTCACTTTGGTTGTTGTACTGGTACAGGTGCAGAGTACGTTATTTTTTGCGGTATGCGGGACAATAGGAGTAGGCTTAGTTGGTATGCTAATTGGGATCGCGGTTTGTTTTGAAATCTTATTTGGTTCCTTAGTATATAGACACATAATTAATTAATATCTATTTAGTATTTATTTTAAAAGAACCAAAGCGAAATAAGATTCAAGACCCATAACAACATACCATTTAATAATTGTGAATATAAAAATAATGGTTGCATATTTGTATTCCGAGAAAAATCAAATCACAACAAATATAAATTTAAAAATCCTTAAAACAAAAAAATAAAGTACCAGATAATAATTAAGTAGCTTCCTACTTGAACAAAATTTAAAATAAAAATCTTAAAGAGTTAATAGGCCTCAAAATAAAACAAGTGAATGGTAAAAACATTTGAATCGCAATGTTTAGTTTTCAATTTTTTTCCCTTTATTTTTTGTTGTGTTCCCTCCTCTTGTAAAGTTGAAAATTTGAGTCTGATGTAGTTTGGTAAGTCGAGGTGGTGCTAGAACTAGTAGGTAGACCTACAGTAGAAGTGGGGATAAAAACATGGGATGTCTCTTCACAGTCTTCCTCGGTTGCATCGGCAAAAAAATCAAGTGAGTCATCCTCCAAGGATTTCCACTGCAAGTCCTCTAATCGCACAATGAGTCGAACTTTTATCGCAGAGTACTTAGATGAATTTCTTACCTTGAGGGTTTTGAAGGTTTCTTATCACTTGTAGTGGAGTTGTTTGGTTCCTTACAAGGTTTCAAGAATTCACACTGTTCACTTACGGGGATCGAGACAAGGGGGCTAGTATACTATTCCCGGAAAGATTTCATTAAATACCAATGCGTCGGTATATACGCTTCCTAAAATGGTGTATCCTTGCGAGGATTGTTTGGATGATTTGTGTGCGTGTGTATGGACCAAATATATTCGATGTGTGGATTCATACTAGTCAACCTACGTGCATGCGATATACTTGCTATTATCTGTTTTTTGAGAATTGGCTCCACTCGTTCATGGATTTTCTGCTTATACATCGAAACATGAGATTGTATTAATTGTCACTTGTTTTGCTTCGAGAGTTATATACTTTTTTTTTTTTGTAAATTGAGACCGACTTGTTTTTATATATTTTGTAAACTTTGTTTAGGTTTCAGAATTTTTCTGAGCTTGGTAGTGAAGATGATACAACCCTAGGTGAGCATGTGGAGTTAGATTTTGAAGCAGATCAACATGTGGATCCAGCTTTTGAGGCTTAGGGTTTTGTTTACCTATTTTAGTTGGATTGGGTTGATGATGGATGAATGTTATGAGTTTTATTTAGTTAGAATAGATATTTGGTTTTATTAAAGGTTTTTGGATGTAACCCTGAATTGTTAATTTATGCTTCTTTGGGGATTTTTAGTTAGAGGATGTTGGATATTTGTTGATGTTTGTTTATTTGATGGTATTTTAGTTATGCTTTCATGCTTTTAATGGTTATTAGTTATTTCATGTTGTTGTGAAATTGGGTTGTGACACGTCTTGTGGGAGAAGAGTGTACAATAGCCTCGGTTTCCTCATCGTGTGTGCTTGTGTATTGTGGTGGTTGAAAGTGGGATTTTTTTTGGGCGTTTGGGGGTTCATTGGAGTGTCTGTGTGTCGTGCATGTTCAACGTGTTCCAAGGGGTGTGTGTGTGTTGCCCTGTGTTGTGGTGGTGGTGGTGATTCAGCCTATGGAGAGGGGGAGGTTTTTATTTTTGGCTTTTTATCATTCTAAAAATTCTGTTAGTTTTTTAATTTCTTGTTCTTTTTGTTGTATTAGGATCTGGTTCTTTTTTATAGAATATGGAGTTTATTGCAGTCAATGCTTTGACTAGATGAAGATGCATTCTTACTGGTGTCTTCATATGGGACTCTCATCTATGTATGTAGAAACCTAAAGGATAAAGCGACCATGTCAGGACAGATTTTTGGGGAGGTACCTTATCTGGCCACATAGTTCTCCACATTGCGGCAGCTGAATGGGAATTCCCTATCCACTCAAGTGTAAAATTTAGGTGGTCATCATAGTAGACTGAATATGGAGCCTGAATTTGTGAAAGCACGAAGATTTATGCAACAAAAGATGTAAGACATTCCATTACCATTATTTTTTATGTCCATTATAGTGTCCTTGTTAATTATTTATCTGTGTGTGCGCGCGTAGGCATGAGCGTATCCGTGTATTTGTGTAGTATTCGTATATTTGTGTAAATGTGGGCTCATCGTGTGTATGTATGGACCTGTAGAGAAAGGTAATGGGAGACTTTAAGTTGTATATACAGAAAACAAAAAAGGAAAAGGGAATAGGGAGAGGGAGAGAAACTCTAGGTCGTAATGAAAAGAGAGGAGAAATTAAGGTTCTTTTCCTTAATAGCGTATAGTACTATTGCCTTAGTTCGAAAAATAGCCCGAATCATATTTCTGTTGAAAATATCACAATTCTAACTCTCCCCCTCGAGCTAGTGCAAAAAATTTATGTTTTCTTAACTTGGCAAGAATAGAATGAAACAGAGGATTGGGTACTCTCTTTTTCTAAATATCTGCAAACTGACTCCCATTTTTTACATAATTTGTACAAATCACTACAACATTCTACTTTATTTAATAGAGTTTCTATTAACTTCATCGAGCTTGGTTCCATGCTATTGAACTGGATTATAAGCAATGCTAATTGTGTCCAAGGATCAAAATATTGTTTCGAAACGGTCGAAACATCCGAAACGTTTCCCTTTTCAAGGAGACCCAAACGAATCAGTGATGAAATCGAAATTCTAATATTTTGAGGTGTTCCATAATGTTTCGAAATGTTATGTTATATTTCAATGCATTTGCACAATTATTTCGGAATGTTTTAAGGTATTTCAAGATATTTTGGTATATTTCGACTAATGTTTTGAAAATATAATTCTTAATTTTTTATTTTTTTTTTCATTATGTTTTCGAAACGGATCGAAACGTTTCTGAAACACGTCGAAACGTTTCCGTGTCCTAGGTGATCGAAATAATGCACCGAAACGAAATTTTGATCCTTGATTGTCTCTATTGCCACAAGACAACTTTACTGGCTTCTCCCGGGCACCCAGGCCTCATCCCCTGGCGCCCAGACTTGCTCCCCTGGCACCCAGATCTCCTCCCCGGGCGCCCAGGCCTCTTCCCTTGGCGCCCAGACTTCCTCCGCAGGCGCCCAGAACTCCTCCCCGGGCGCCCGGGCCTCCACTTCTAGCGCCCAAACCTCCTCCTCTGGCACCTAGCCACTCCCAGGCGCCCGGCCTAGAACCCAGGCACCCAAGCCTGGCGCCCAGCCCCCTCCTGGCGCCTAGCCTGGAGCCTTGCCACCCCGACCTGGTTTCTTGACTTCCGCAGTGCTCTCCGAACTCTCTTCTTCGCCGCTCTGGAAGCTTTATGTGGATGGATCATCAACCCGCGAAGGAGGTGTGGCTGGCTTAATCCTAATCAGCCCCGATGGCACTCCCATCAAGTATGCTATGAAGTTCCACTTCATCGCCTCCAACAATAAGGCAGAATACGAGGCCCTCCTCTCTGGACTAAGGTTGGCAATCGAGATGGAGGGTCAACACCTCATCACGCACAACGACTCTCAGCTAATAGTCAACCAAGTAAAGGGCGAGTTCGAAGCAAGGGGAACCAGAATGCAGGAGTACCTCGCCATGGTGAAAGCCTTGGTCGCCAAGTTCAAAAATTTTCAAATCACCCACATCTCGAGGGAGGAGAACATGGCTGCCGATGCCCTAGCCCGGCTCGCCTCGTCCTCAGACGCCCCACCAGCACCAACATTCATGGGTCACCAGTTGGAACTAAGCAAGTTAGTCGTCGAGACTACAAGTATCAATTGTGCATCTGCCGAGGCAAACTGGATGACCCCAATAAAGGCATACCTCCAGGAAGGAGCGTTGCCTGATGACCCTATGGAAGCCAGGAAGCTTAGGATGAGAGGATACTCTGTACAAAAAAGGCTACTCCCTGCTGTTATTGCGGTGCCTTTCGCCTGAAGAGGCTCACTATGCCCTGCGGGAGATCCATGAGGGGATTTGTGGGAATCATTCTGGAGGGTGCTCCCTCGCCCACAAAGCACTCAGACAAGGCTATTTCTGGCCTAGTATGGTGAGGGACGCCCAGGAGTTTGCTAAGAAGTGCGATAAATGTCAGTGCTTCGCCATTGTGCCTAGACAACCGCCAGAAGAGCTCACGGTCGTCACAAGTCCATGACCCTTCTCCAAATGGGGCATCGACATCCTAGGCCCCCTACCTCTCAGCAAAAGATAGTGCAAGTTCGTGGTGGTAGCGGTGGACTACTTCACTAAATGGGCGGAGGCAGAACCCTTAGCAAAAATAACAGACGTCAAGGTGAAAGATTTCATCTGGAAAAGCCTAGTCTGCCGCTTTGGGATACCCCACGCCATTGTCAGCGACAACGCCAAACAGTTCGACAACAACCTCCTGAACTCCTTCTGCTCCGACCTTCAAATAAAGCAACCTCATTCCAGCCCAGCGCACCCGCAGGCAAACGGGCAGGCTGAGGTCATGGTGAGAACGGTGCTACGCAACCTAAAGACAAGGCTCGAAAACGCAAAAGGACTTTGGGTCGACGAGCTCCCACGCATATTATGGGCCTATCGGACCACACCAAGAACTCCAACTGGAGAAACCCTATTCTCCCTCGCCTTTGGAATTGAGGCAGTCATTCCAGTGGAGATCGGGGTGCATTCTCTAAGGATCCAACACCACAACCCTGTCACCAATGAGGACGGACTCCGCATCAACCTCGACTTGGTAGAGGAGGCAAGGGAGATGGCTGTGGTCCGCAACGCGGAGTACAAGGGTCGTATGGCAAAGTATTACAACTCGAGGGTGAAGCCTCGTTCCTTTCAACCAGGAGACTTGGTCCTTAAGAAAGTGATCCTCGCCACAAAAGATTCACGAGAAGGAAAGCTGGGACCGAACTGGGAAGGACCCTACCTCATAACAGAAGTGGTCAGGCCAGACACCTACAAGATACAGAGTTTTGAGGGGAAAGTTTTGCCCCATCCATGGAATGCCGAGCACTTGAAGATGTACTACCAGTGACACCTTGAGAGAGAGTCAAAGTAGACAAGTTGGGGATTTGATTTGATTTTTTGTACTTTCTTGGGGCTATTACTCGATATTGCTTTACAATATTGTTTTATATAAGCAGTGAAATAAATGAAACAAAATTTCTGGATTTACTCAAAAGATCTTTACATTTTTGTATTCAACTTCAAAAGAGCATAAGTGGCAAAAATTAACCACTTTCACAAAAGTAGGGCTACAAAATGCTTTTCTAAAAATAAAAAAGTCCCTAGCACTCTAACTACTCTCATGGTCGTCATCCTCCTCGTCATCACCACCGGCATTCTCAGAACCTCCATCACTCTCATCAAGCGCCTCAGTTGCCACGAAGCCTGAGAAATCAATATCGGAGTAGGCAGCAGAAATTTTTCCCCGGAGCTTCTCATAGCCATCAATGAAAGCATCGGCAATGCCATCCCTCAAGTTCGCCGCAGCCCGAGAAGCTTTTTCCTGAGCAACCTTCACCTCTGCCTTTGCGGCAGCCTCTCTGAGCATGGCCCTCTCGCGGGTCTCCACAAGCTCAGCCTCGAGCTTGTCTATCCTCCCATGGGTCGTCAAAAACTCAATTTCTCTGAGCCTGACGCTTTCGCGGGTCTTTGCAAGCTCAGCCTCACTGAGCGTGGCCCTCTCACGGACCTCAATAAGCTTAGCCTCGAGCGTGGCCACCCTCCCATAGGTCGCCAAAAGCTCAGCTTCACTAAGCGTGGCCCTCTCACGGACCTCAACAAGCTCAGCCTCGAGCCCGGCCATCCTCCCATGGCTCGCCAAAAGCTCAGCCTCAAAACCAGTCGCCCTCTCATCAGAAGCCCTTCCAGCAGCTTCAAGCTCCGCGATCCTCCCCTGAGCAGCTAGAAGTTCATCTTGCACAGCTTCATGGGTGTGCTTCAGCTGGTGAAACATGAGGGTCCTTGAAAACATACACATAGATGCAGTTGAGGCCTGATGAAAAGTAAAAGGCAAAAAGATGTTAGAAATGAATGAAAGGAAGGGAGAAAAGAGAGATAATAAACCCTTACCTGAGCCCAACTTTCCAGAAAAGAGTTGAGGATCCTATCGGTGCCCGTGGAACTAAGCTCGTTCACATCCCTGGCACACACAAACTTTCCAAACCGAGCTCTAATGACCCGCATGTTACCCACTATGGAGATACCCTCGGAAGGCGCCCCAGAAGAAGTTCCCACAGGAGTGAATGAAGGGGGGCAGAGGGTGAGGCCAGCGAGGGAAACTCCGGAGTAGTAGATGCAACTGAGGGAATTGGCACCTTTGGAGGGGCCACTGGACCAAGGGGCGCCCCAGGTACCGCTAGAGGGGTTGGTAGAGGAAAGCTCCCCTCGGGTGGTACCATTGGAGAGGTTACTTGGGAGACCCGGCTTGTACTCGCCATCTCAGGCACCCTCGTCACCTTGGGAGGAGGACTCCTACCAGAGAGGCGAGACATAATCACCTCCCTATTTACTGCTGCAAAGAAATAAAGTGTTACCCAGATGAAAAACATTAACTAAGGGAGGAAGGTATAAAGTAATCAACTCACCCTTCCTCTTCAAAGAGGAACCGCCAGACTTCGGGGTAGCACGAACTCCGAACATAAGGACTCTAAAATCCTTTTCGGGATAAGCATTCACCGCCTGCAGCCTCTACTCTTGATCCTTGGAGAGCACAAGAGGATCTGCAAAAAGAATGATTTAAAAAAAAAAAAAAAGAGCAAAAGAGTTAAAACAAGTGTGAAGCTTACCAAGCTCTTTGGGGGTACTCCATCCCCGTGGTACCAAAGCTCTATCGGCCTCAGCAGCCCATTCTCCACCGACAAATAGAAAGCGGGATTTCCAACTATGACAGTTGGACTTTAGTCCAGTGATCAGCCTGTCTCTCGTTGTAAAGTAATACCAACCCCGGTTGGGAGTAGGGGTCTCGCTCAGGGTATAAGCTCTATGAAACTCCTCCGGAGAGGCATCCTCATGGTGCACTTTTCTCCACAACACCAAAAAGCATAGCAAAATCCTCCAGCCGTTGGGTGACAGCCGCCCCGGGGTGATTGAAAAATATTCAAGGATGCGACAGATAGAAGGGGATATGGGAAGCCTGAGCCCAGCCTCAAACATCTCCTCATAAATGACAATATCCCCAGAAGTGTCATCTGAGGCGGGCTCATCCATCTCGGCCCGACAGCATAACACAGTCAGAGGAATATGGAAGGTGGAGACAATCCGCAAAATATCGTCTGAAACTAAGGTACTAAAGAGAGTGTTTACCTTAGACCCATCGTCAACTATTTTGCTTTTGTACTTTTTCTTACGGAGGCCCTGAAGGCCTTGATCTTGAGTAATTGCATTCAAAGGGGCCGGATCATCACCAATACAAGTGCCAGGTGTACTTTGTTTTTTAACTCCGAGGTCAGGCTTGTCCAAGGCACATAAGGCAGCCTCTTGCTCACCTAAAGTCCCGACTTCGCCAAAATTCCTCAAATTAGCACCCAAAAAGGCGCCACTCTGCTCACCTGGCGAGTTGCCCCGCGCGCCTACACCACCATTGGCGCCCAGCCTAGGCGCCTCAACACCCAAATCATCTCCAACTAGCGGTACGGGAAGAGGCGACTCCGTACCCGCGCGCCCAGCAGTTCGCGGCCCCAGAAATCCCTCATCGTGCTCGCCTGTCCTAGGGGCTGCTCGCCTGCTTTGCTCGCCCATCGCAGGGGCAGCACGCCCAAGGATCTGGGCTGCTCGCCTGTTGGCTTGTGCAAGTGCTGCGCCCGTCAAATCGGCAGCACCCAACTCCCCCTCTGCTCGCCCACTCTGCTCGCCCATCGCAGGGACAGCTTGCCCAACGGACTGGGCAGCTCGCCCAACATGGCCCAAGGCCTGCTCGCCCAAACCGACTAGCCCAGCGTCTGGATGGGCACCCGAAGCAGCCTTCCCGCGCGCCCCAGCGTGCCTAACAGTGGACAGCTCCTTTTCCCTTTCTCCATCGCCTAACGGGTAGCACAAATCAGCGCCTAAGGTGGCGCCCAGGCTACTGCCTAGAACAGCGCCCAAAATGGCGCCCTTGACTCCATCAGCTGTAGCGGCATCCATGGGCGCCTCCCTCGCGTGAACAACAGAGGCGGCCGGAACCTGTTTCGCCTCTCTCAGGCCGCGCGCCTCCTCGCCAAGAACCACACAAAATCCTTTGAGTTTCCCACCATGATCAACAAACCCACCTTCACTCGACATTGATCGAAGTAATCTATGCCCCAAACTCAAGAATGTCCACCTTTGGGTCTCCAAGATTTTTCAAAAAAAGACACTCTCTAGAGGTTGAAGGAAATAAGTAGAAGGAGGAAGAAAGCTATTATTTATAGCCTAGGGTTTAAAAGAGAGAAGAAGAAGCCCAAATTCGAAATCAAGGGCTCCTTTCTTAAAAAAAAAAAAATCGAATTTAAAAAAAAAAAGGGCTATTTTGATAGTAACTCCAAACAGGGCGTGTAATATGTCAAAATTGAAGCTCTCGACGAGCCGAGCAAAACTCATTGCCGTTGGCAATGAGCTTTACAAAAAAAGGTCAAAAAAAGCCTAGAAACAGTTGTTGTGGCCTCCTGAAGTTTCAAAAGAAAAAAAAAAATTTTTTGCTCGCCCCGGACGTTGCCTCCTCGCCCAGGACGCTGCCTCCTCGCCCAGAAACCATCTGCTCGCCCAAAACCGCACCCGGACTCTCTGCTCGAAGTTTTGACTGTAACTTCTGCTCCGTTACTCGAAACAAGACTTATAATATATCAAATCGAAACTCTCGGCGACCCCTACAAGACTCACAACCTTTGGCTGTGATTGATGTTGTTAAAATCCCAAAAAAGGCCTAGAAGGACATGTTCTGGCCTCCCGAAGTTTTTCCAGTTTTGCCGGTCAGCCGAAAAATCAAACTCAAACTGAATGCCCTCTTTTCCAAGTTCCGTTAGACGCAGGGCATTGGAGGGCAAATGATGGGCCAGACCCAAATACTCCAATCCAGGTATAAAGCCCAAAGGAGCCCAAGCTAAGACAAAGCAGGCTCTAGGTGGTCCGGACCAGTCAAGCCCATCTGGGAGCTACTCCGCTAAGGGAGCATCCGAGAGCCTCACCCCCGCCGCTTTGGAGAAAGTCAACCTTCCCTCATCCTTTGACCAAGACCCTTGGAGAGCACCATAACCTCCTTGCCGGTTGAGGAAATGAGAGGTCACCAAGGAGAGGAGAGGTCGTCAAGCTGCTCAATGCTATTAAGTTGCTACAATCCGTTATGACCGCCAAACTACCTATTCAATTACTACGCAGACGACTATAAATTGTAAGCTTCCCCATCACTTGGGGGGCATCTCACAAAAATCAAGTTCATCTCTCTTCCCTCTTGTAATTCTCTACTCTCCCAGCACACCGGAGTTAATAAAATTCCTGGCGAACTTAGCCATTGAAAGTGGACGTAGGTCTTGTTGACCGAACCACTATAAACCTTGCTTTCCTTCTCTCTCTCCTTACTTACTGCATTTTATACTGATCACTTGACTGTGGTGTGCAAACCAATTTGTGCATTATCAATTTTCATTGCTAGCAATCCGGTATTCCATGAGAGAACTAAACATATTAAAGTAGATTGTCATTTTATTCGAGATCTGATGCGTAAGGAGATTATCAGACAATACATCAAGTCTAATGATCAGCTAGGTGATATCCTTACAAAACCATTGACTCGATCTGTCTTCAATAATCTTTGTTCCAAGTTGGACATTTTTTATCTTTATACTCCGACTTGATGGAGAGTATTAAGAGTTCTTATTTATACTATTAGTAGTGTAGGGTAGTATTGTAATTTTTCTAATGTCAGTTTATTATAAATAAGAGAGTGTAGGGCAACATAGCCTACACACCGATTATTCTCTCATTCTCTTTATTTGTCTCTTCTCTCTTAACCTTAATATCACTTTTCTATTTTAACTTTACCAATCATCCTTTTATCTCCAATTTGGATACTCAATTGAATCTTTTCCTCTCTCTCAATCTCTCTTTGGTGGTAGCTCGCTTTAGTCAAATTAGAATAATCTCATTGGATAAACATATCTATATTTGAATTTTTCTAACTCTAATTAATTTTGAAATTATAAGTTGTGATCTTGATTTTCATGTACTTACAATAATATTTATATAATAATAAACTAACTTAATAATTTTTTGAAAAAATCCCAAAATGACTCTAATTTGTTCAAAACTTATCCATAAATATTTGTAACGGATCTGAAGCGTGGCCAAAAGTTACTAATAATTTGATTATGATTTTATACTAATTGGTATTGTAAAAAATACTAGGGCACAATTGATGCCAGTACAGTAAGAGCTTTGCTGGTGACGCCCCACGGTGATAGCCTGAAGATGCTCCAGGAAAGTGGAGTTTTGCGGTAGTATTGTCTTCATTGGGCTGAAGTGGATGATGGCCTTGCTACACAGTGGGAGTGGTGTCATGATTGTGATGATGATGGGTTATGCCGGAGATGATAATGATAATGATCGTGAAGAACATCGGGTGAAGGGGTTGTGGGTCATTTTTTTTTTTTGGGGGGGGGGGAGGATGAGGCTTCAATGATGGTGGCTATTCATTCGGCGTAACTGGGGTGATTCTTGTGGGGAGAAGATGAGCATGAACCTTTTTTGTTAAAAGAGAGAACAAATGACAATTGTATCCTCGCTCAAACTGTTCCAGAAGTGTAGATTTTTGGACCAAAATGCAATGTTAAATTTGGGGACTGAGCTAACATCATCATATTGTATGGGACCTTAGCATCGCCAATCTCTCTCTCTCCCTCTAACACACACACACACACACACATATATGAACAAAGTATCTTTGAGGTGTGATGTATTATTTTACCTTTTCACGGTGACCGCATGCAAGTGGTTATTATGATACACCCTTAATAGAAGATCTTGGGTGAATTGGATGAGGGGATGCAACTTGCATAATCGATTGCAGAATACTTGGACAGCCTTGGATGACTTGATACAATAACTTGCTGGTTTTGCTGCATAGGGGTCAACTTTTTCCCCTTCTGTGAGTGGAATCACATACTTTCTGTGGTTAATAAGCCCCAAGTGGAGACAAATGCTGTCATTTTTTTTTCATCATCATCATCATCATCATCATTTTTCCCCCTCCTCCTTATTCCTTTGCAAGTTAATATATTCTTTTTTGGATCTACTTGTAATATTTTTTGTGTATTACTGATGAAATCCTGTAATCTCTGTTATCCAGCTACAAATTTCTCCTGCAGAAGCAGCATCAAGGTCAACATCTTGCACTGACGAAGAGGTTACTAGATATAGTGAAATGGTTAGAAGAAGGCTTATTCAGAACTGCTGCCACAAAGGTTTCTTTTCTTTGTGATTGTTCTTTTTGGTTATTCCTTTACTTGCATTGAATTCTTTAAGTTGCTTTGAATAAAGCCAAATCACAGAACATAACTGCTGCCCATTCTTTTTCTCTATACTTTTGGGCTACCTTTCTATTTTCTCTTGGAGTACAGATAGGTATTATTTGGGTGGCGAACTATTCGTCACAGTTTCTTATACTTTAATGAAGCATTAGTTATACAGCCACATAATATGTTCCTTTCTCCTTTTATATGACATGCACTCTCCTGTACTACTAGGAGGAATATATTAACCTGGATACTTTGGAGAGTCGTTTACATGTTTTGATCAAGTGCCTTCCTCGAAGTAATCACAGTGAACAATATCCTCAACATGACAGTTATTCTTCCTCCATTGGTACAATGATACCAACTCCTGGTATGCCCCAAAGTGGAAGCTCAAGCTTGCTGGTTACCTCATCTTCGAATACTTCTGTGATCGCTTCTGGTGGTTCTAATAGCGTTGCATCCACAACTGTCGACATGGGAAGCTTCATTTCAACTGCCAATGGACTTTCTGATGGCATACGCAGTGGTTCCTTGGACTTGTCTGATGGTACTTTTAGCTCTAGTTATCTTGAGGATTATGCTATCAACTTCTCTTCTTTATTCCTATGTAACAGAATCACCATCTGCAGGAACTTTGCGTAACGGATATCAACAGTCACCTTCTAATTTTTCCATCAGTTCTGGTGGCAATGGCATTGCGTCGGCAATGGAAATACAGAGGATGAATAGCCAAATGATACCTACTCCTGGATTTAATAGTAATAATAATCAGTCATACATGAATTTGGAGTCTTGTAATAATGTTGGTGGGTTTTCGTGTGCTGAATCTACAATGCTGTCTCAGTCACTGCAACAAAAGCAGCATGTTGGTGGTCAAAACAGTCAGATATTGCATAACCTTGGCAGCCATATTGGTGGTGGTATTAAGTCTGGTTTGCAGCCGAAATCCTATGGCTTTTCAAATGGGGCCTTAAATGGTGGGTTAGGGATGGGGAGTAATTTACAACTGGTGAATGGTCAAGAAGCTGCTGAGGGCTATCTGACAACTACGCTGAGTGGCAATACACCCAAACCTTCGCGATGTTACGATCATCGGCGTCCATTAATGCTGGGTATTTTCTCTCTCTCTCTCTCTCTTACTTTTTAAAACACATGGTAGATATGTTCTTTTTTCTCAGTATTCTCAGAGAGAAAATTTCATTTTGCAGGTGATGAATATGGGATGAGTACTGCTGATTCTTCTGGGTCTGCAGACTCCTATGGCTCTATAAACGCTACTGGATCAATGATAAATAATCAGAACTTGGGTCCAGTAAGCTTGCATGCTCTACCGAAAACAAGCTCTTCTTTGACTATTGGTCAGTCGAACTTGCACACTACTCAGCAGGCTTCAAATATGAAGCCTCAATCATTTGATCACTCAGGAAAAATAGACTTTCAGTCTCTACATTCACTGCAAGAGATCTTACAACCTAAAAAGGAACAGCTTCCTCAGTTTCAACAGCAACTTGTTCAACATCAGCACAAACAGGGGCAACAAAGTAAGCAGCACCAGTTTCTGTTGAAGAATGATGCTTTTGGTCAGTCTAAGCTAACATCTGATCTGGGCAGTCAAACAAAGCCTGAGCCTGGGATGGAGCATCATGCTAAAGTTCTGCATTCACAAGTCTCTGAACAGTTCCAACTTGCTGGGCTGCAGAACAAATTCCAGCATTACTCTGCAGAGTTTGATTCTAGAGGAATTCAGTTGTTCTCCCTACCACCTGGCCCACAGGATATTTGCTCTTCACTTGCTCAAACTTCACAAAAGATGCAACATTTGTTGCATCCAAGTCCCTTGGTTTCTGATACTCAAAATGATTTCAGCTGTCTTCCCAGTGGAGTTAAATCAGATGCAGTACTGCAAGGTCAGTGGCATACTAAATCCCAAGTTGGTTCTCAGCTAATGGGGAGCTTGTCAAATGATGAGGACGTTCAGAAGGAATTCTGTCAGAGAATAACTGGGCAAGATGAGGCTCAGCGAAATAAATTATCCTCAGAAGTATCTAAAACTATTCGTAGTAGAACACCGGAGCCCCCAAATCCAAGTGGTGCTACGTGTAGATCAAGTAATCTAAACCGCGATCGGCAGTTCAGGAATCAGCAGAAATGGCTGTTGTTCTTGATGCATGCACTCAAATGTTCCTCTCCGGAAGGCAAATGTCTTGATGTAAATTGCATAAATGCTCAGAAACTCTTGAAGCATATGAAACAATGTAATTCAGCTCAATGTTCATCTAGAGGTTGCCTTCAGACCAAGATATTAATTAATCATTACAGGCATTGTAGGGATTTAAGCTGTCCTGTTTGCCTACCTGTAAAGAATTACAAAAAGATGCGCCCAAAGGCTTGCAGGCATCCCAATTCCAATTCTGGCTTGTCATGTTCAACCAATGGATCCTGTAAATCCTATGCTACCAGAGAAACTGCTGGTAGATTGACTTCTAAAATGAGTTCGTCACTTGTTGAAACGCCAGAAGATTTTCAAACGTCCCTGAAACGCATGAAGATTGAGCAAGCCTCTCAATCTCTTGCTTCTGAAAGTGAAAGTTATGTCATACCCGTTCCTGCAATTACCGAGCCTCATGTTCTCCAAAACGAACAACAACATGGTGACACTCTTATGTCAATTAACTCTGAAGTTTCTGAAGTAAAGATGAAGGATGATGACACAGATGGTACATGTGTCCAAATGCCTGATGCTGATCCTATTATATTTGATTATCCTACTGGTTTTGCTAAGCAGGAAGGCATTAAGATTGAGCAAGTGGTGGACCAGGTTAAACAGGAGAATGTGACACTGCCTGCAGAAAATGTTGCTGGAACCAGGTCTGGGAAGCCAAAGATAAAGGGAGTTTCATTGACCGAACTGTTCACTCCAGAACAAGTTCGGGACCATATTATAGGTCTCAGGCAGTGGGTTGGCCAGGTCAGTTGTATGATTCTGTCTCTGTTAACTTATCTTATTTCCTAAAAAGCACGGATTTTGATGTACGACATGGACATGACATTTGTCAAAAAAAGTAGGACACGTACACAACTGTTGGCGTGTACCATTTTCTTGGAAGGTACTGTGTACCATTTTCAGTTGAACTTGCATTACAAATTTTGTTTTATTTTTCAAAAATCAACCCTTTTTTTTTCCTGAAGCATACCAACTTGAAATAAACGTGAATGAAAAAGGGATACAAACTAAGTGTAGAGCCCCCGTATATATAGTCAAATAATAAAGGTACAATAAGGTAAGGATAAACTAGGAAAACCCTAATAAACTAGGATAAGTAAAACCCTAATAAATTAGGAAATATATTCAACACTCCCCCTCAAGCTAGGCGCAAAAATATCAACTAAGTCAAGCTTGACAACTGAGTCCTGAAGAATGGATAGAGTAACAGGTTTTGTGAAAACATCCGCAACCTGATCATTAGTCCCTACAAACAATGGAGTGACAATACCACAACTAACCTTCTCCCGAAGAAAGTGAACATCGATCTCTATATGCTTCGTCCTCTCATGTAGTACAGAGTCAGAAACAAGTTGAATAGCAGATCGATTATCACAATATAATGTGGATGGAGAAGTCACTGGAAATCCCAACTCACCAAGAATCGATCGTAACCAGATAATCTCACACGTGCCAAGTGCCAGTGCCCGATACTCTGCCTCTGCTGAAGAGCGGGAGACAACCGCCTGCTTCTTGCTCTTCCAAGAGATAAGATGAGTCCCTCGAAAAGCACAGAAGCCCGTAGTAGATCGACTGTCACACGCTCCCCCATAATCTGAATCTGAATAACAGGCTAGAGAACCAGTCTGAGATCCTGATGCATAGAACAACCCAAGTTCAGGACAAAACTTGAGATACCGAAGAATATGATAAACTGTATCAAGATGAGGCTGACACGGCCTGTGCATGAACTGACTAACTCGGCTGACAGCAAATGAAATGTCTGGCCTAGTGTTGGCTAGGTAGATAAGTCTACCTACGAACCTCTGAGATAAAACTACAATTCAAATAATTCTCTTTCACTGTCTAATGAAGTTATTTTGGACACCAAATGCTCCAAATCGTGTTAGTCATTTATATGGTAAGATTTATTTTTTGTTTTTGCATAAAACAGTTTAGTTGTCCTAATGGAAAAGTGGTAGGACCCAATGGTTTTTTTGGTCACCAAAAGTAGGATTTGTTGTTTATTTTCCCTAGAACATAACATAGCATGTAGAGTGATTTGGTTAACCCATTATGATATCTACTCTTCCCAACCTCCTTGGTGGAGGCTCGACCCACTGCAATTACTTTTCAAGGATCACCCCAACTAACCTTGTGGTTTACATAAGCAAACCACCGCCTAACATAGAAATTACTATAACTAGGATTTACTACAAGTTTTCAATGGTCATTTCCGTAAATACCTAGTGAAATTTAGCTAAGGTCCCCAGTGGAATTTTGTGAAGGTTTTTTCCTGAGGTTCACATACAACCAAGGATCGGTGCATTGTTTCGGTCATTTAGGAAACAGAAACGTTGCGATCAATTTCGGAAGTAGAATGAAAAAAATAAAAAAATAAATTTTTTTTTTAAGTATTTGTCGAAATATACCAAAGTATTTTGAAATATTTCGAAACAATTGTGCAAATGCATTGAAATATTACAAAACATCTCGAAACATTATGAAACACCTCGAAATATTAGAATTTTGATTCCATCACTGATTCGTTTCGGTTTCCTTGGAAACAGAAATGTTTTGGACGTTTCAAAATGAAATTTTGATCCTTGCATACAACCAACTACAAAAAAAGGTCTTACTACTAAGGACTTGAGAGACACACTTGAGTCAATTTTTTCCCTAAGTGAGCATGGTCAAATATGTGTGGTAATATGATGCCTAAACACACAAATATAAGGAGGATGGCAAAATTAGGGCCAATCGCTGGATAAATGTGTATTCTGGTTTCATTTGTTTTGGCCACTGTTGATAATGAGCAACATGTATTATATTGCTATAAGCTTTCCCAAATCTCTCCATGAGTAGTTGATGTGTATTGAGGATCAGGTCCTCAAAATCGTCCATACTCTCTTTGGACATGAGCGAAAATACATGTATGTGAGTTTCTACGGGTAGTCCAGTGGTTCGGAATTTCAAATTCTTGACAGGCCTAGTCGATTGAAACAGTGGCGGTCTATTCGAAAGTGGTGTGTTCTATTTTTTTATTTTCCTATTTTTCTTCGATCTGGAGCTTGCTAGGCAACATAGGGACAGGTGCCTAACTTAATTTGACTTCCTACGACTCTAGATACTACTCTCTCTATATTCAAGTTTCTGAATGTTTCGCTTGACAAATTATGTGTTTTTTTTAACTTGAATGCCTCCGTGAAGTCTCTATCTCTCTTGGGGCTTGTACAGGCTCACCAAAAGTTGTTTGCTAATCTCTTCATACTTTAGCTAGTAAAAGTCATGAAATTACCAATCTAATATCCTAGACATAACATTCAGCCGATATAGGACATGATATGAAAAATAAATAAAGGGCGTATGAAAAAAAGAAACCTCCTTATCTTATTCCCCTTTTGCCAAGTTGCAATCTAGGGTTTGGCCTCAGTTTTTTAAGAAGAAAACTTGATAATCTGGAAGGAAACCTCAAATATAGGTATGACACTGTTGCAAATTGCCTGAATACCGGAGAACATTGAGGAGGTGTGTTCTAAGACACTATTTGGAAAGAGTCTTCTTCCATTGCCCAACCAAACTATGTTGGGTGTTCCTTAAGGTGACTTTTAATTCACAAAACAAGTATTCGTAGAAATCAATAGACTTTTAAACCCTAGAATCTCTTTCTAACTCCTTAGACATCTATTAGGTCATAGGGATCATCCTATTATTTGTAGGAATAGGAAACAAGAGATAGATTGGTGTGTAAGTAATTTTGTCAGTGACGCAGCGCTTGAGCTCCGTGGAGAGTGGTCAGAGAGTGCTGGCTACTAGAAATCAATTCAGCAGCCAACTTGGGTAGCGCCAAGTGCTAGGGGGAGTGTTGGTCTCTGAAATTGTAATTATATGCCTTGCTCAATGTCCTAAGTCCCAAGAGTGCTATTCATTGGTTTTCTTGAAAAATCAGGGCTTTAAATCAACTCTTTAAATACCAATGGGTGTACTTAGAAAATCTCCATCCAATAACTCATTTTAAAAACCCTTTTTGTAAACTAAAACCCTAAAGTTTCAAAAAACATTTTACACAAAAAACACACGAGTCGTGAATGGATTGAATTCTCGCACTCTAAATCCAATTCTACAACATAAGTTAAATCAAAGTAGGCAACTAGGTATCTAGGTCAACTTATCTCATCTAAAGTTGATAGGATCCGAAAAGGCTTCACAGTATCATTATGTAGCTTGAGGTTCTCCACTGTATCATGATTCGATTTTCAATCTTCAATAGTCTCTTAACCATGGATTTAGTTGAGATATAAGATACATAGTAACCTCATAGAATTTGCAAATTACAATATTTTTCCTAACATTTTCCTTGGTGATTCTCCACCTTTTTGAAAAAGCAATAAAAAAACTATTGTTGTTCGTTCCTCTGTTGAAGCTGAGCATCACGTTATGACATCGACCATTTAGGCATTTCTTTATCTGGTCTTATCCCTATGTATTGTGACAATACAAGTGCTATTCATAATTGTCCACAACTTGTTTCATGAGCATACACAACAAACTGAGATTGAGTGTCACTTTGTGTGACATCATCATCAGGATTGCACTCTCTCTCTCCCATTTCTTCCTTTTACTATGTAGTTCGTAGATTTTTTCATGAAATCTCACACTGTTGAGCACTTTCATTTTCTACTTGGCAAACTCTTAATGTTCTCTACTACAACATCATGAGTTCGAGGAGGGGTGTTAAAGTATTTTAGTCTATTTAGTATTATGGGTATTTTCGCTACTATATAAGGTCTATATTGTGTATCTTTCTAATTAAGCTTTAACATAGATTAAGAGTGTGGTAATTGTAATGCCCCAATTTCACATTCAAAGGCATTGAATAACTATACATCATCCAACTAGGAAAGCATACTGAAATACCACTAAATAAATCCATGCTAATAATCCACATCATCTATCTAAAAAAATTCCCAAAGTAAACAAAAACTCCTTTAGATTATATCCAAAACTAAAATAAAAATCTTCCAACAAACTAGTAAGAGAAATATTCCAAAAAAAAAACATTCATCCATAATTCAGGAATTTAAACTAAAGCAAAACATCTCTAGGTATTCGCTTTCGGATTCACGTCATGATCCGCCTCAGCCTCCCAATCGACCTGCTCACCTAGGGTTATGCTTTTCTCAAATCCAAAATCTAAAATTATATTTATATAGTAGGGTGAGCAATAAGCCCAATAAGAAAACATTCTCAAACCCAAACAAGATTTTGAAATAATAAAACAAGTAAGTCTCATTTGGTAAAATAACATATAATAATTTGAAGTAAAATAATGACAGCTAAGGAGATCTAAATTTTACGGTACAAAACATGAAGGTTCATTAAGAAGTAAAACTCATTCTTAAAAGCAATAGTTGATCACAACAAGTATATCTTATGTACGCAGGGTGACTACCGTGAAAATATACATCTAGAATATCCTGGCTCACATATATCCCCCAATTAACACTCAATCCTCGATGGATAAACCGTTTTCAAAAAGCGCGTATGCCGCTGCATTGGCATTGACGTAACTTCCTAGGAATAGTATACTAACCCTTTGTCTCGATCACCGTTAGGGAATAGTGCAAATTATTGAACCTCACAAAGAACTAAGTAATTACACTACGGGTGATAGGGAACCTTCAAAACCCTCAAAAGATAATTTCCATAAAATTTATATATTCAAGAAAACATGCAAGAGATCTCTAAGAACCTCTTTTAATTGATCATAATCAAGAACTAGGGTTTTAAAATCAAGAACATGAGATTTGTAATATAAATCATGTGTTTATTTATAAAAGTGTTACATATAATCGATTGAAAATCAAAATCATTGTTTATCTAACATATAATTATGAACATGAATTGAAAGATACATAATATAACCTTAATTCCTCAATGAGTGAGTTTGAGAAAGAAACTCTACGTTAATTTCTGTAAATCTTGATCCTAATGGGTTTGGTTGTGATTTTCACGTGTAAATCCTTCGAAATCTCTCCATTTTCTGTTCTCCCAACTCTCCTTAACCTTCTAGGGTTGCAAATTGTTGAAATCTGAACTAAAAAACTTTCGTAGAGTATTTATAGAGTCAAAAACTATTCAGTCGCGAGCATGATCGCTGCAAAACACGCACTACTGTTCGAATGTGAATGGTGTTCGAACGTAATTTCTATTTGAACGTGCTCTACTCCCAATATCTCCTGTTTTATTAGTTCTGTTTGTCAGAACTAAACTTATGGGGTTAAGCTGCGCTCGAACATGATTGGCGTTCGAACGTACTCTAGTTTTCTTCATGAACTTCCAAAGCAGTTTAGCCGAGTTAGAAGTCGAAATATGAAATTTATATGAAATACACTTTTATATAGCCCTTGAAGTCCAGTTTCTAATGCCCAAGAATTAGATCCATTGGATATCAGGATAAAAAGTTATGATTAAAATACTAAGGTAGTATCTAATTGTTTTCTACCTAATTTGTCTCAAAATGCATCTAATATTCAGAACACTTCCAAACTTCTAAAACATCCATATCACCTATTCTTAAGTCATTTTATGTATATGAAATACATGGTAATTTAATATGATCCAATCAAGGATCAAAATATCGTTTCGAAACGGTTGAAACATTCGAAACGTTTCCGTTTTTAAGGAGATCGAAACGAATCAGTGATGAAATCAAAATTCTAATATTTCGAGGTATTCCATAATGTTTCGAAATATTTTGTTATATTTCAATATATTTGCACAATTATTTCGAAATGTTTTAAGGTATTTCAAGATATTTTTGTATAATTCGATCAATGTTTGAAAAAATAATTCTTAATTTTTTCATTTTGTTTTCGAAACGGATCGAAACGTTTTTGAAATACGTCGCTGACTAAAACAATACACCGAAACGAAATTTTGATCCTTGAATCCAATATACTTTACAATGAATACATTGAGGCTTATAGTAATTATATTCTCTCGTTTTGTTCTCTTCTTTCTCTCTTTGATCAAAGTTATCAATTAGCACGTAATCCAGCCATATTAATGCCCTCTCTAATGATTGTTGTTTGCAAATCACTCTTTCTATGTAGCATTATTTTTTGTCCTGTATAGTGTCTCCACCACTGTAGTAACTAAGCAGTCTGTTCAAGATTGCTTTACCCAAATATGGTGTTTCATGGAGTGGGGGGATTATCGTCTTTTGTTCAGTCGCTTGTGTGATATGCCTTTTGTTTTATAATTGGATTTGTTTAGTTACCTTATTTTCTCATTTCTTTTCTATTGCTGGGCCTTGTGTTTTGCACTGCAGGGTAAAGCAAAGGCAGAAAAGAACCAAGCAATGGAGCAGTCAATGAGCGAGAATTCTTGTCAGTTGTGTGCAGTTGAGAAGCTCACTTTTGAACCACCACCTATATATTGCACACCATGTGGTGCTCGCATCAAGAGAAATGCAATGTATTATACGATAGGAGCTGGTGACACACGGCACAACTTCTGTATTCCATGCCATAATGAAGCCCCCGGGGAAACTATCATAGTGGATGGAACTACTATTCTGAAGGCAAGGCTGGAGAAGAAGAAAAATGACGAGGAAACTGAAGAATGGGTATGCATTATCCATTTATTGAATGATGTTCCTTAAAGATGTTCATTGGATCTCACATTGTGATGCTGTTTTGCAGTGGGTTCAGTGTGATAAATGTGAAGCTTGGCAGCATCAGATCTGTGCACTGTTTAATGGTCGAAGGAATGATGGTGGGCAAGCTGAATATACTTGTCCAAACTGCTATATAGCAGAAGTTGAAACAGGAGAGCGAAAACCCTTACCGCAGAGTGCTGTGCTTGGAGCAAAAGATTTGCCTAGAACAATTCTCAGTGATCACATAGAGCAGCGATTATTTACACGGTTGCAGGAAGAAAGACAAGAGAGGGCAACGCTTCAAGGGAGAAGTCATGATGAGGTGATTCATTTGACTTGCCATGTGATGTAATATTAGATGATAGTTGATTTTTGGAGTTCAATCACATAAAAGTATATTTTTTGAAGCTGTGCATATCATGCGGTTCTATGTAGTATTTTTGACTTTAATAATGTGCTAATTAATCTTCATACGATGCGCAGTAGAATGAATTACGTAAAATGGATGCTTTTAAGCAGCTGCAGATGTTGTTACTTTAGTTCTAACAATTGAGAAAGCTTTTTTCTGCCTCTGCTTTTGAGACAAAAGTGCTTTAGGGAAGTAAATGACCTGAAGTTCTCAGCTCAGCAGTTTGATTTTCCGCAAGAATGCTTGGAAATTTCCTGCAACGCTTCCTAAGTTCTGCACTTATTTTTACTGTTTTTTACCGTCTCTTTTTTTCATTGGGGAGTGCAGTAAGAAATTGAGAACTTCAGCTTGAACTTGTTTGTTTCCTTAGTTTCTGTTTCATCATTTATGTGTGGATTGACTTTTTTTGTTTGGTTCTATATAACTTTGTGTCAGGTTCCAGGAGCTGAAGCCCTTGTAGTCAGAGTTGTATCATCAGTGGACAAAAAGTTGGAAGTGAAGCAGCGATTCCTTGAGATTTTTCAGGGAGAGAATTACCCTACTGAATTCCCATATAAGTCCAAGGTATGCATGATATGAAGTCACATTTGCAAGTTTGATGTATTCTGTCTATGTACAAAGTCATGGGATACCTTCTTTTTTTTTTTTTCCCCCCCTTTTGAGAGTTAGCTATTCTGTCGCACAAGTGATGATACCATCTGAAATACTTGTAAACCATGGGCTACTATTGTTTCTTCCAGGTAATATTGTTATTTCAGAAAATCGAAGGTGCAGAAGTGTGCCTGTTTGGCATGTATGTTCAAGAGTTCGGATCAGAATGTCAACAACCAAATCATCGCCGTGTTTATCTCTCATATCTGGATTCTGTTAAGTATTTCAGGCCTGAAGTTAAAGCTGTGACAGGAGAGGCTCTCCGTACCTTTGTTTACCATGAAATTCTGGCAAGTTTCTGACTAAGCTTCTGTACTTCTGGTGGTGGTGTTACTACTAGTACTACTACCACTACTGGTTTTATTTAGGTACTATATTGACTTTCTTGATTATATATCTGATTTTATTCCAGATTGGATACCTAGAATATTGCAAGAAACGAGGTTTCTCAAGCTGTTACATATGGGCTTGCCCTCCACTGAAGGGTGAAGATTATATTTTATACTGCCATCCAGAGATTCAGAAGACACCAAAGTCTGATAAACTCAGAGAATGGTGAGCCTAATTCTTTTCAGCTATACTCTTTCTGTTGTAAGAATTTTGAATCAAGTTCTGATCATTGTTGTTGCATCTGTTTGACATGGAGGTATGTCTTTCTGTTCCAGGTATTTATCAATGTTAAAAAAAGGTGCAAAGGAAAATATTGTAGTTGGCCTCACTAATTTATACGACCATTTCTTTGTATCTACCGGTGAATGTAAGGCCAAGGTAACTGCAGCACGGCTACCGTACTTTGATGGAGACTATTGGCCTGGTGCTGCGGAGGATATGATCTATCAGCTTCAACAAGAAGAGGATGACAGAAAACAGCATAAAAAGGGAATCACCAAGAAGGCCGTCACAAAAAGAGCTTTGAAAGCATCTGGCCAAACTGATTTTTCTGGCAGTGCATCGAAAGATCTGCTACTAATGCATAAAGTAATTCCATTGTCCATTATTTGTAAGCTTAGTGTTTATGTGCCAGTTATATGATCGTAAGTTGGGAACATATCAAGGAAGCTATTGATTATCTTTGAGCTTAGGAATAATTTTTGTTTAGAGAAAAATCGTTTTATTCTTACAACCTATCTGTTTTCTCCAGCTTGGTGTAACAATTTTCCCAATGAAGGAAGATTTTATCATGATTCATTTACAGCATGCATGCACTCATTGCTGTATTTTGATGATATCGGGGAACCGTTGGGTTTGCAATCTGTGCAAAAATTTTCAGCTCTGCGGCAAGTAAGAATTCTGAAATCTTAACTATATTGATTCTAGAGATGTACTTTTGTGTTGCTTCTTTCTGTCCCCCACCCCCTCTTGTGAGATACAAATCATTGAGCATCCAATGAGTACGGAATCTGGTACGGATATTTCGACCTAAATGGAGCATCTGTGCTTCATAGCACCTTAGAGACTTGTATCTTTTCTGCTCCCTCTAGAGGTGCCTCCAGATGTTTGTCTCTAGCCTTGATAGTACCTTCTGGTCTTGCATTTTTATTTTGCCAGTTTCTCAAATATGAAGTCCATCCTTTATTGTTTCCATGAGTACTTTAATACCTGCTCTGTGGGTTTACCGACCTCGGGAGTACAGATAGTGGCGGACAAAATTAAATCCTTACCTGGCGCATTAGATGCAGTAGCTAATATGAGCTAATCACTAAGAATAGGGGAGAAATAGGATTAAGGGAAAGGAGGAAAGATGGAAAGGGGGTTGTATGAGCAAAGCGTGGTGGTTTGCTTTCACGTTATTCAGAAGAATCTCTCACATTAACAACTTTCATCTTTGCACTTTTTTGTACTTTCTCATCTGGAAAATCATGTACTTATTTATTATCGTTGTTTTTTGCTGGATCATCACTTAATGGTGCGTCAAAGAAAACACATCACACATTCTTGAATCTTGGGGTTCCGAACAGCTCATGTGCATTAAGAAATTTTTGCTCATGTTTTTGTAGTTGTTATGAAGCCGAACAAAAGCTTGAAGAGAGAGACAGGCATCCTATCTATCAAAGGGACAAGCATGCTCTTTATCCAGTATGTTGTTTTCCTGTGGGAGTTTATTTTTCCTACTAGAAGGCTCTTAGTCATACAGCCAGCTTTCTTTATTTAGTATCACTTAGTCACTTTGTTTCTACCTCTTGACTGAGAAGTGAGATGGTCAAACCCTGCAGGTTGAGGTCATCGATGTACCTGCAGATACAAAGGATAAAGATGAGATTCTTGAGAGTGAATTCTTTGATACCAGACAGGCATTTCTGAGTCTTTGTCAAGGAAACCATTACCAATACGATACACTACGCTGTGCTAAGCATTCTTCAATGATGGTACTGTATCATCTTCACAATCCCACTGCTCCTCCGTTTGTGACAACATGTAGTACATGTCATCTTGATATAGAAGGCGGTCAGGGTTGGCGCTGTGAGATTTGCCCGGAGTATGAGGTATGCAGTGCATGCTATCAAAAGGATGGCAGAATTGATCATCCTCATAAGTTGACTAATCATCCATCTATAGCTGATCATGCACAGAATAAAGAAGCTAGGCAAT
The DNA here is from genome assembly GCA_951799425.1 of Ilex aquifolium. Classification (NCBI taxonomy): domain Eukaryota; kingdom Viridiplantae; phylum Streptophyta; class Magnoliopsida; order Aquifoliales; family Aquifoliaceae; genus Ilex; species Ilex aquifolium. Next base: position 26,031,400 of record OX637400.1, read on the forward strand.
TACGAGTTTTGCAGGTACATTATTATATACATTTCTTTCCTTTGTGGTTATATATTTATGCCTTATAAATTAATGGCAGTTGGCTCTCTGCTAATGATGATCAGAAATTTGTTTTTTAATAACTTTTTTTTTCAAGAAAATACGTATAATTACCTGACTTCCCAGTACTAATTGAAAACATACACACATACATTCAAGGGTTAATTATTTTAATGAGTATTGTCTATAATAGATTATCTAAGTCACACGGGAGCTCATAATACTTTTGTTTATTATAGAATAATAAATATTCCTCGTAATTTTGAGATGATTTGTAAGTCCAAGCATATTTTGTCTAGGTTAAATTGATTAGGTAGTACAATTATCTACGATGGGACAAAGTTGGTTCCTAAAAAATATGTAATCAAATTGAATTGTTAGGTTATTCAATAGTATTTTAGCATGTTATCTAGATCGACCTCGATACGGTGAACTCAGATGTATTGGGGTTAATAGGTCTTAACACTTGAAACGCAAAATTCAATGCCCAATTAAAACCGAATTCAACGAATTCCCAAATAATTAAGCTAATAAATGTGAAAACCCCCAATTTAGTCCAAAATCCAAATACCTAATCAAATGAAGAAGTAGCACCAATTCCTCAATTTCTAGCCAACACGCGCAAGAAGATTCTCACTTAATTATATTTTATTGATCACGTGAGGAGTGTAAAATTGCAAGTATGTAAAAAGAATGCAAGAGACAATCACAATCACATCCTAATTCACAAGCCTCAAAGTTAGATTACAAGGATGAAAGTCGTATACGTCAACAAATACCATAGTTGGACGCTTTTTTGTAGCTTGAATCTTCACTTCAGAGTCAACCGCAAGTTATTGACGACTAGCTTCAATAGGTGACTAATCGAATTCCACGATCCTCGTTTGAAATCCTCTTCTTCTCCTTTGATCTAGATCTAGATCCTTAGCTCTACAGGTTTTTGGTGTTCTACAAGATCTTATCAAGTTGTAGATTGATTTCATGTAATAGCTCTAGATTGATTAAGTAGAGATTGGGGTTTTGTTGTGGGAGGGTAGGGTTATTCTCTGAATCATTTTCTCTCATTTTCTAGCTTCTTTTAAGCCATTGAGACTCTCCTTAGTCAAATAAATCAGTCTCATATTATAGGTGGACAAAATAGATTTTAATTAGCGAGCAAGAAGCTTGAAAATTATGAAGGACTCAGAGAGCAGTGAGAGAGTGGTGGCTATTGGAAAATTGCTCTCAGCCGTGAACAGTGCACTGCTCGAGCAATTAGAGAGCTTTGTACAATATTTTGCAATTTCAAGCCCCTTCCATTTTCCATAACAGCTAAAGCGCTTGGAAAGTGGTGTTTACCAGTTTCTCGACCTAAAACCAATACTCTATTAACCTTTTGAGGACCAAGGAGGTGATACTCAAAAAGCCTCGATACCATGACTATTATATTGTTTTAAAACCAGCTCCCTCCAAGTTTAATTTTTTTTTTTTTTCATTAATACGAGAGTCATGCTACAACTGATCACACTAAAACATATAAATTCATTTTATCACCTAAGTGAAACCAATCTAAGGCAACTGGGCATCTAGGTCTCTTACCTCAGCTAAGCTTGATGGATTCTAAGAAGTCTTCACATGTTGCATTGTAGGTTGAGCTTGTTCATGACATCTTGTTTTGATCTCCATTCTTCTCAAACATCTTGACCATGAATTTAGTTGAGATATAAGTAAAAGTGATCTTACGGAATTGGCCAATTACAATCAACTTTGCTTGGTAGGTTTCGTTAAATAATAATTAGTAGAGGGTCAACTCTATTTTCTTTGGTTTACCATTGTTACAATGTACAGAAGACATGGATAATTATTACTGGTGGGTCAATAATATTTTCTTTTATAAGTCCGATGACATTTGCTACAATATACGTTGTTTTGTTTCTTCCTTTTTCATTTTCTTTTCTTTTGTCTTTGGATTAAACGTCATCGTAAAATAAAGCCTTTTGCATTTAGTGCTTAGATGTTCTTTGGTATTTAGAGACATGCTATGTCTTAATCTGTGCACTTCTCTACAAAAGATGATCAAAAAGAGAAGATATAAAACTACTTTGAGCGCATTGCAAGGTGAGATAAGCTCATTCAAAATTTCGGATGAACTTGTTTTGCTTTTGCTTAATATATTCTTCTATTTCATTGAAAAAGGATTTTGCATTAGGAGTTTGAGGGAGAAGCAAGAGCATTTTTTCATTAAGTATATCAAGATATGTTTAGTCAACCGCCATAAATCATTCCAAGTCTAACAAACAAATAAAAGAGTGGTCTAGTGCACTAGGTTTTCGCTACTGTAGGGTCTAGGGAACGTTTGATCGACACAGTCTTACTCCAACATGAAAATAGACTGTTTCTGCGACTTGAATCCTTGACACCCATGTCATAATAGAGAAATCTTATCGTTGTGTCAAGGCCCACTCTCAAGTGTAACAAACAAATATGATTTAATATTTTGAGATTGTAAAAAGATTCTAAAAGACTTGTGGAATTGTAAACTCTTCATATGGTATGATGTTGTCTCTCATGAGAGCCATACTGTGGGTGTACATGCCATGCCTCTTATGCATAACACCAGTCCAAGGAGCAGTGGGTGTGCTTATTCAATGATATTTGCCATTGAGGCATGATTTTTAAGTGATTTAAGCTTTAAGAATGTTGGGGTAATGTGATGATTATTAAAGCAACAGATGGGGATAGGTGATGTGAAGAGCTCAATGATCGTAGACCTATTAGGAAATGAGGGAGACAGCCAAGTGGCATAGACCTTTTTGGGCAAAGTGGGCTTCAAATTAGGGAGACAACCAAGTGGCAGAGACCTTTTTGGACAAAGTGGGCTTCAAATTAGTTAGTCCTATGGGGAAGGAAATTATAGTGAGAATATCTCCCACAATGTATAGTAGGAGAATGAAAAAGGGTGAGAGGGAGTTAAAAAATCTTTAGTGTTAGATTAATTATGATAGGGTTAGGAGAGGACATAAGTGAGGGGTGTTAGAGTTTCTTGATGAAGTTAGTTAGTTGGAATGTGAGGGGCTTAGGAAATTGGAGGAAGAGGAAGATGATTAAGGAAGTGATTTTAAGGGTTTCTCTAGATATTGTTATGTTTCATGAGACTAAATTAGAGAGAGTAGATGAAAATTTGGTTAAGAGTATTTAGGAGACTAGGTCAAAGGATTAGGCTTTTCTCCTATCATGTGGTCCTGGGGGAATTGTTGTTGGGATACTAGATTTGCTCATAGAGTAGATTGTGTCCTTGGTTCTTACTTTGTGTTGGTTCGACTTGAGTTTAAGGGTAGAAGGGAATGGTGGGTTACTTTAGTTTATGATCCTAATCGTCCTAGAATTAGACAATCTTTTTGGGATGAGTTATACAACTTTGTTTGGTTTGTGTAGTCCAAGGCGGTGCATAGGAGCATACTTCAATGTTATTAGAAATTCAAATGAGAAGTTGGGGGGTTATGGGGTGACAGCTAGTATGAAAAATTTTGATACCTTTATAAGTGAGTCTGAATTGAGGGAGTCTCTTTATCTAATGCTCAATTTACATGGTGTAGGAGCTTAGATAATCCTATTGCTACACGAATAGATAGATTCCTTTTCCATGATGAGTGGGAAGATGTTTTTCCAAATATGGTACAAAATATTATGTCTAGATTGGTGTCTGACCATTTTCCTATTGTTCTTGAGTCCAATCCAATTAAGTGGGAGCCTACACCATTTAGATTTGAGAATATGTGGTTAAGTCGTCATTTTTTCCGAGATAGATGTAAAGAGTGGTGGTCCAACAACCAGGTAGAAGGGTGGGAGGGTTTCAAATTTATGAAAAAACTAAGGCGGATTACCGGTAAAAGAAAAATGGAAGTGTGGAATAAAGAGGCTTTTGGAGATGTCAGGATTAGGAAGTCAGAGATTTTGAGGGAAATTGTAAAACCCGAGAAAATTTAAACATTTGTGAAAAAGGGCAAAACGGTAAATTGCCACTACGTACAGGTTGTAAACCTGAATTTTTCTAGAACTCGGATGACGAAACGGACCTCACCGTTGGATTCGTCTCGCGAAATCTAGTTACCACGTCAAATTTCGTTGAATTCCGAGATAGTTGGATTTTTCGCGTTTTACGAGACGAACGGGCCCCGGGTGACCCTGTACACGAAATTTTTATAAAATTTCCACGTTTGGGGAAATATTAGAGACAAGTTAAAATAAAAATATTTTGAACTTGAACCGGAGCGAAATTTAATCGTTTCGGGGTTAAAACGAACCCGGGAAATAAGGGCCGTGTGGCGCGTTGTAGGCCAAGTATTTAAAGAGTATTTAAAGGGGAGAAAATCAGATTTTCTCCCCATTTTGTTCAGCCGATCAGCGTGAGAAAGAAGAGAGGGAAAGGGCTTGGGTTCTCCATCTTCTCTCTACGATCTACGGAGATTGAGAGCTCAAATCCACTCGGGCCAAAAACAAAAGTTGTTCTCCTCGCCGAGGGCTACAAAACCATACCAAGGAGGTCGAGTTTTGGAGTGATTCGAAGAACGGGAAATTGGGAGAGTGAAGACTCCACCTCGTTTGGAGTTCTCGGAGCTTCTCAAAGTTGTTCTCTACGCTTCAAGAGGTAGGGTTCCCTCCTACCAAGGTTTATTCCACACCTAGAATGCTTAGGTGAAATGGGTAAATGAATAGATATAGATATATATATATGTATGTCATTTGCCTATGGTTGTGAAATTGGGTGAAATGGGTTGAAATCAATTCTAATTGGATTGGTAATTAGAAGTTTCTAAATGGAATTTCTAGGATTGAGTATATGAAATTAACCCAATGTGACTCTTGGGCTATATGAAGTGTGGGCATGCTATGTGTTTATCTTGTGCTTGAAATTGAAGTATGTTATCTCTTGATAATGTGATGACATGCTTGGGTGTTGATTAAGATTAAATGTTGATATATATATACATGCTTGTGATATATTGACATTGTGAGGAAATATGGAAATTATATGCTTATGATATGATTTTGCCATGAAGTGTGAGAAATGTATTGTAAATGTTCATATGTCACTCATACCATATTGAACATTGTAATATTATTGAAATGGGACATCACATTTCATATGCACGGGAGCATTGCACTTAGTGGGTGTGTGTGTATGGTGGTTGTCTTCACCGCGCTTGGTGGATGACGAGTGGGCTCGGGTAAGATGGGTTGATGACCTAATCGAGTCGCACGGTTTGCACGGTTGTTAGGGTTGGGGTAGCAAGAAGGGCTAGACTATCCCTCGGGTGAGAGACCCGGTGATTGGATACGCACTCCGTTGGTATAAGAGTCCATAAAGTGTGTCGGTGTACGCGGAACCGTTGGTGGAAGTCCATGAATTCCGTGTCGGTTGGGTGCCGTTGGTGTAAGTCCATAAATATCCACCCCAAGAAAGACCCTAGAATGAAATGTCATTTGATGTGAAACATAAATGACGGATTGGTACACATTGGCACTTGCATGTGTAGAGGAGCCGGGGAGGGCTCGGTTGATGTGCATGAGTGAGTCTCACCTCATTTCATAGCATGGCATTACATGTTTCAACATGGAATATATTCTTGTTGTGGATTGTTGATTGATGGCATGTGAACATTTCATATGCATATAGGTTGGGGAGTAGCCTCATTAGGAAATACCCTATTGAGCGTGGCTCACCCTTTGTGGGAAAAACATTTCAGGTGCGGGGTTCACACCGGCGGACGGCTCCCATTTCGAGCCCCAAGGTTGAAGAAAGCCGACTTGTGGCTTTTATTGTTGTTTTGTAAAAGCTTTTGAAAAGAATTCCATTTTGATATGTAAATGTATGGAATCAATTGTAATAGAACTTGTATAAACCATGTTTTATATGGAAATCTTTGTCAAACATGTATTTGATGAGTTGGGAAGGGTTTTGAATGGATTGGAAAGGAAAAATGGTTGAAAATGGCAAAACTGGGCAGAGAGTACCGGTACTGGGTACCGGTACTGAATGGTACCGGTATTGGACACCGGTACCCTCTTTCCAGTGAGTTGACAGTACCGGTACCGGGTACCGGTACTGAATGGTACCGGTACTGGACACCGGTACCCTCTTTCCAGTGAGTTGACAGTACCGGTACCGGGTACCGGTACTGAATGGTACCGGTACTGGATACCGGTACCCCCTTTCCAGAGGGTTGATAGTACCGGTACCGGGTACCGGTACTGAATGGTACCGGTACTGGGTACCGGTACTGGGTACCGGTACTCTCTTCAAAATTTTCAGATTTTCACACTGCTTCGCCCTATTTTCAATCTACGTTTCCTTTCCCTCCAATGATGTAAATGGAGTATAAATCATGGTATATCGAATATTGGTTGAACCCAAATGAATAATCGAATCCGGTTAACAATGGTGAATTAAGATCCCGGTTAAGGGGATGCTACTACCGTGGTGTTAGGTTGAGTGACATCCATGGTTATTTCCGCGGGTTGACGGGTGGTCAACGGTTAATATAGGACCCCCGGAGATTGGGGCGTCACAGAAATTGGGGAATTAGATAGTTTGGAGGAGTGCCGTATATTGACAGATGATCAAATTAGGAAAAGAGTTCTTTTGAGGTGTTAAGAGTATTAGGGTAGTATGTATAAATTGTTAATAGTGTTAGAGTATAATGTGTAAATACAAGAGGGTGTATGTGTAATTCTTATTATTGTGAGTTAACTATAAATATAAGTGATGTACGAGAGCTAGGTTATGTTTTTGACATCTCTCTATTCCTCTCTAATATGTTGTGTTAATCTTCTACAATTAACATGGTAACAAAACAAGTTTAATCCTAAATATATTTTTGAATAAATAAACCCTATTTGTGGTGGTGGTACTGTTGATCGTCGAACTACAGTGGTGGTGGTGATACAGCTGTGGTGGTTGTGTACTGTTGATCGTCGTTTGGTGTTCGTCGTGGTGGTGTAGCTGTGGTGGTGTATTGTTGATTTCTTTGTCGCGGTGTAGCGCCGTTGTGGTGTGTCCATCGTGGTGGTCTGTCGTTCGGTGTGGTGGTCGAGGGGCAGTCTAAGACTAGGGTTTATTGAAATCCTAATCGTGAAGAAGAAGAGGTCCATGCCCGAGAAAAGGTCCAGGCCCGACTTCCTGGGTTGGATAAACGACCCGAACTCATATCCAAGTCAACGGGTTTAAATAATTTTTAAACCCAAGTCAACTCAAATCCAGATCCAACCCACGGTCCAACCTAGATCGGGTCAATCCCGGTTTCATTCCGGCTCAGGAAGCTTCAAACCGGTTCAGTCAATTTTTACTCCGGTTCAACGGTCTAGCAGACTCTAGTGGGCCGGTTCTGCCTTCAGCAGAGTACAGTGGTCCGGTTCAGCCTCCAGCTTACTCCAGTGGTCCGGTTCAGTGCTCCAGCAGACTCCAGTGGTCCGGTTCAGTGCTTCTGTGGACCAGTTCAGTGCTCCAGCAGACTCCAGTGGTCCGGTTCAGGCTTCCAATAGCCTTAGCAGGTCTGGTTTTGTCCATTTCAGTCTTCTAGCATCCTCTTTTCTTCTGGTTTAGCATTGCGGCGCTCCTTGTTTTCTATTTGTTGCACTGTTATGGAACCCAAGCAAGATAGCGGGTCCCTTACTTCAGCTTTGCCACCTACCTCCACTCTGACTATTATCAATGGTCCGATGACCTTTGTTAAACTCAATGGGACCAATTACACTTTGTGGTCCAGATCCGTTCAAGTCTTTCTTCGTGGCAAATGATTTAAGAAATATTTGGTGAATCCTAAACCCAAGGAAGATACTCCTCGGTATGATCAGTGGGAACAAGAGGACGCTCAAATTATTTCTTTACTACTGAATAGCATTGAGCCTAATATTAGTTCTACTCTGCTCTACCTTGACATTGCCAAGGAGATATGAGATCACTTGGCCACTATGTATTCTGGTACAGGTAACTTTACTCGAGCTTATGAGGTGTGCAAGGAGTACTTCTGGCTGGAACAGAGTACTCTAAGCATTGAGAATTATTACTCTCACGTTCGGGGAGTCTGTGAGGAGATGAAGACCTACCATTCGTTTACTACTGATGCAGCAGTTTGGCAGAAGCAACATGAGGACATGATTGTTCGATTTTTGGTAGGATTGAAACCTGAATATGAGGCTATTCGTTCTCAGATGTTGGGTGGTTCTAGTCTTCCCTCACTACTCGAGGTTTTCTCTCGTGTACAGCATGCTACTTTGTCTACTTCAGGCATCAATCATGGTGTCTCCACTGATCGCTCAGCTCTTGTGGTTCCTAGTAGCCACAGTGATAGTTGTCGTGGTGGTCGTTGGGATCAAGGAGGTCGTGCAAGAGGTCGTACGGGTGGTCGAGAGGGCCGTAGTGGACCTTGTTCCTGTACTGATTGTGGCCGTGGAGGGCACACTGTTGGATTTTGTTGGGATTTACATGGAAAACCTTCTGGCGCTGCAAATTAGGTTTCCTATCAGGATGACACCTCAATTGTTGTTTCTATACCTCGGTCAGCTCCACCAGACACTGGGTCGGTTACTATTACACGAGAGGAGTATGCTCAGTTTCTGTCCCAGCAACAGGCTGTCCTATCTCCCTCCACTGCTACTTTTGCCTAGTCAGGTATTACTTCCACTTGTTTATTGTCCTCCACTCGCAGTCCCTGGATCATAGACTCTGGCGCTTCTGACCACATGACTGGTGCGTCTGATGTTTTTTCTACTTATCAGTCTGCTACTTCCACATGTAGTGTTACTCTTGCTAATGATACTTGTTCTAAAGTTTCAGGTCTCGGGACTACTCACTTGAGTCCTGATATGTCTCTATCTTCCGTGTTATTTGTTCCTCAGTTTCCTTTTAGTTTACTTTCCATTAGTAAGATTACTTGTTCTCTCAATTGTTCAGTAACCTTTTATCCCTCTTATTGTGTCTTTCAGGATCTCAAGACGAAGAGGAAGATTGGTACGGGGCATGAAACTGGTGGCCTATATTACTTTGATTTTGATTCACCTACTCGGGCTCTACAGACATCGTTGTCTCCTTTTTAATGACATTGTCGTCTTGAACATCCCTCTCTCCAGAATCTGAAGCGCCAAGTTCCTAGTCTTAGTTGTGTGTCGTCTTTGTCTTGTGAAGCTTGTCAACTTAGTAAGCATCACCGTGTGTCATTTCAGTATAGAGTTAATAATCGTGTGTCTAGTCCATTTGAGTTGGTACATTCTGATGTATAGGGTCCAATAAAGAATATTTCATCTAATAAATATCCTTATTTTGTGCCATTTGTGGATGACTATTCTCGTGTGACTTGGTTGTTTCTGATGAAAGCTCGGTCTGAATTATTCTCTATATTTGAGACCTTTCTTAAGGAAATAAAAACTCAGTATGGTTGTCGTATACGTATTTTATGTTATGATAATGCTCGGGAATATGAATCTGATCATTTTTCAGCTTATCTTAGCAAAATTGACATTATTCATCAGACTTCCTGTGCTTCACATCTCCACAAAACGGTGTTGCTGAATGCAAGAACCGTCATTTGTTTGAAGTCACCCGTACTCTGTTATTCCAGATGAATATTCCCCGATATTTTTGGAGTGATGCTGTTCTCACTGCTTGTCACCTTATTAATCGTATGCCATCCTCTGTGTTAAATGGGCAAAGTCCATATTCTGTCCTTTTTCCTGGTAAGCTCTTATTTTCCCTTCCTCCTAAGATTTTTGGATGTGTCTGTTATGTTCACAATTTGGGCCATGGGTTTGATAAACTTGACCCTCGAGCTACCAAATGTGTATTTCTTGGTTATTCCCGTACACATAAGGGGTATCGTTGCTACAGTCTTTCTCTGCGACGATACTTTACTAGTGCCGATGTCACATTTGAGAAATCTGTTCCATATTTTTCAGCACCTTCTCAGCCTTTGGATCTGGATTTTGGGTCATCTCCTGTACCACCATCTCTTCCATCATCTTCAGATATTCTGCTGCCTACTGTGTTACCATCTACTTTACCTCTTCGTGTATACTCTCGTCGTCCTCGACCATCACTGAGGTGCCCATACCGTCTTCCTTGTCGCCTTCTGATCTTGGTCCATCAGGTAATTTAAACTCTTTACCTATTGTTCTTCGAAAAGGTACCCGTTCGTGTGTTACTAATCATCCCATTTCTCATTTTGTTTCATATGATGCGTTGTCTCCTGTCTTCTCTTGTTTTACCTCTCAATTATCTACTATATCTATTCCTAAGCATATACAGGATGCATTATCTGATCCGAGTTGAAGGAAAGCTACGGATGATGAGATGGATGCTTTACATCATAATGGGACTTGGGATCTCGTTCCTTTATCTCCTGGTAAACGAACTGTTGATTGTCGTTAGGTGTATACTATTAAATTTCATTCGGATGGTTCTGTGGAGCGTCTTAAAGCCCGACTTGTTGCAAAGGGTTTTACTTAGACCTATGGTGTTGATTATGAGGAGACTTTCTCTCTTGTTGCCAAAATTTCCTTTGTTCGTATCTTGATTTCTTTGGCTGCTAATCTTGATTGGTCCTTATTTCAGTTAGATGTCAAGAATGCCTTCCCGCATGGTGACTTGAAGAGGTATACATGGAGCAGCCACCTGGATTTACTGCTCCGGGGGAGTATGGTAAGAGTGTATGTCGGTTAAAGAAACTTTGTATGCTTTGAAGCAGTCACCGAGAGCATGGTTTGGTAAGTTCTCAGATGCAGTTTTAGAGTTTGGTTTGCTTCGATGTCAGACAGGCCATTCTGTGTTTCATAGACAAACGGATGCTGTATATGTTCTATTGGTGGTCTATATAGATGATATTGTGATTACTGGAAATGATTCTGAGGGGATTGCCAAGTTAAAATTCTTCTTGCAAGATCGATTTCATACTAAGGATTTGGAAAAACTCAGGTATTTCTTGGGAATTGAAGTGGCTCGATTTAAATTGGGTATTTGTTTATCACAGGGGAAATATGTACTTAACATGCTGGAGGAAGGAGGTTTGTTGGGTGGTAGACCGATTGATGTTCTTATGGATCCGAATCAGAAACTATTGATGGATGATGGTGCATTGTTTGAGAATCCAGGTCGGTATCGCAGATTGGTTGTGAAGTTCAATTATCTCACTATTACTCGATCGGATATTTCTTATGCAGCCAGCATAGTAAGTCAGTTTATGCGGTGTCCTAGAGTACCGCACGGGGAGACAGTTACTTGTATTCTGCGATATCTCAAACGAGCTCCTGGACTTGGACTGTTATATCGAGCTAATTGACATCTTAGAGTGAAAGGTTTTTTAGATGCTGATTGGGCTGGCTCTCCTTCTGATCGGAGATCAACCACTGGTTATTGTACTTTCTTAGGAGGTAACGTTGTCTCATGGAAAAGTAAGAAACAATCCGTGGTAGCAAGATCCAGTGTTGAGGCTGAGTATTGGGCAATGGCGCATACGACGAGTGAGTTGACTTGGCTACTACACTTTCTCCAGGAAATTGGGTTTCCAGTTCAACCTTCTTTACAGTTGTTCTGTGACAACCAGACAACTATACATATCGTGTTTCACGAGAGAACCAAACATATTGAGATTGATTGTCACTTTATTTGGGACAAGACAGTAGCTGGGGAGAGAGATTACGACTCCATTTGTGAAATCTGAAGATCAGCTTGCAGATATGTTTACCAAAGCATTGAGTTGTACACGTCTTACCACGATTTGTTCCAAACTTGGATTATATGATATATGTAGTCCAGCTTGAGGGGGAGTGTTAAGAGTATTAGGGTAGTATGTGTAAATTGTTAATAGTGTCAGGGTATAATGTGTAAATAAAAGAGGGTGTATGTGTAATTCTTATTATTGTGAATTAACTATAAATATAAGTGATGTATGAGAGCTAGGTTATGTTTTTGATCTCTCTCTGTTCCTCTCTAATATGTTGTGTTAATCTTCTACAATTAACATAAAGAATGAGTTTGAGGAGGTATTAGTAAGGGAGGAAATTTGTTGGAGGTAGAAAACAATAGTTAAATGGGTTAAAGAAGGTGATTGCATTACAAATTTTTTTCATATAATGGTAGTATGTGGAAGGAGAAAGAGTGTCATTAAACAAATAGAAATTGAGTTCGGTGAGGTTGTAAAAAATCCTTTGTTGATTGCTAAGGAGATTATAAAAGTTTTATAAAAATCTATACACAAAAAATTGGAGTTGATTGTGGTCTTCTATTATTTGAGAGAGCCGATTACATTGAGACCTTTTAAGGAGCAAGGTAGGAAAGTTTTGTTTGATATGGATAAGAAAAAGGCCCCAGGTCCAGATGGTTTCACTATGACTTTCTATGAGAAGAATAGTTGGGAGACTATTACAGATGATTTGATGTGTGTATTCAATTAGTTTTTTGCTAATGGGATAGTGGGGAGAAGTGTTAATTCTTCCTATCAAGTTGGTTCCTAAAAAAGATCGTTCAATTAAAGTGAATGATCAGTGTTATTTAAGGCGTAAAGCAAATCGAAGCGAACCGGTCTCTTGAGTGCTTAGGCGAGAAGCGAGAAGCAAAGCGAACAATATAAAAAATAAGCAAATATTTTAGTTTCATACTTTGATTACTCCTAAATATTCAAGTTTTAACTTTACAAATATAAAATATTTAAATGCAATCAAAATAATAAACATCAACATATTTTAAATAGACAAGATATTAAATATTGAAAATTATTGTATTTTAAAAATAATCAATTGACATAATCACGTCATTTAAATGTAAAGTTAGCAAATGTGGGTTCGACTTCCACCGTGATTGATTAATATCACCACTAAACAAAGCACTCATAAATTGATTAATCGAATAGAGTATATAGCAAATTGATTAATTAATTTGATTAACCAAACAAATTGATTAACAAGAGCATTCACATCAAAACAAAGCATTCAACATTATCTAATCATAATAAGACAGGTTGTCATATAATACTGTTACACGAATCAATCAATTTATTTTATACATATACACATATATCATCATCCCTGCTAGGGTTTGGTTAATGTTAAAGAAGAAGAATGAGGAGGAAAGGGGGGGGGGGGGGGAGAAAATAAAAAAACTGCAGTTAGGCTTTCGTTTTTTCGCCTGCTTTTTCCTTGCTTTACTTAATCTCGCTTCGCCTTGGATGTTCAAGGCGACCAGGGCTCGCTTCGCTTCGCTTCTCGCCTAGGCTCGCTTTTCACAACATTGTGAATGATTATAGACCTATCAGTGTGGTGACTAGCTTGTATAAAATTATCACTAAAGTGTTGTTGTCTAGAAGACTTTGTGATGTTTTGGAAGACAGAATAACCATGACTCAGAGTGAAAAACACTAGATGTAACTTTAGTGGCAAATGAGATGGTGGAGGATGTTATAAGAAAAGGAAAGAAAGGAGTTGTGTTTATGCTGATTCTGAAAAGACATATAATTGGGTAAATTAGAATTTTGTGGATGTTGTGTTAAAAAAAAGGTTTTGGAGAGAGGTGGAGAAGGTGGATAAGGTGTTGTTTTTCTTCTTAGACTTTTTTAGTGTTGGTCAATGGAGGCTAGAGAGTGGTTCAATGCGTATAGGGGTTTAAGGCAAGGGGATCCTTTTCTACTTTGATATTTATATTGGCGATTGATCTCTTGAGTTGGATGATTATTAAAGCAACAGATGTAGGATTGATAAAGGGATTGAGAGTGGGTGGTGAGGATGTAACTATTGCATTTGTAGTTCATTGATGACATTATTTTTCTATCAAATAAAAGTGTTTAGAATATGCTTTTGCCGATTAAATTTTTCTTATCAGGCTTGAAAATTAATGCCCAAATGTGGCATTATAGGCATCAATTTGGAGGAGGAGGTTATTAGAGATATGGAATTAGAGGCGGATTGTTCAGCACATGGGTGGCCTATCGTACACCTAGGGTAACCATTGGAGGGAAATCCGAGATTGTCGTTTTATTGGAATTCAGGTTTTGAAAGGATGCTTAAAAGATTGGATGATTGGAAAAGAGAATATTTTTCACTTGGAGGGAGGATCACTTTGATAAAAGCATGTTTGTTTGGCATCCCTTTATACTATTTATAACTCTTTAGTATCCTTGCAGTAGTAGTTAGGAATTTAAAAAAGATGATGAAGAATTTTCTTTGTTCTAGGATAAGAGATGATAAGCAGGACCATTTAGTGAGTTGGGAGACAGTTTGTAAGCCAAAAGACAAAGGAGGTTTGGGACTTGTTAATTTGGTGTCAAAAAACATTTCCCTTGTATTAATATAGTTATGGAGTTTCTTGTTAGAACCTCACTCTCTTTGGCATAAGATAATTAGGAGTAAACATGGTCTTTAGAGGAATGAGTGGGATACTAAATCAGGGCATAATGTACCTATGAGTCCCTAGAAGTTCATTTAACAGATTCGCCCTTCTTTTCTTCCTTTGACTTGATATAAACTTGTAGATGGATCCAAAGTTCTATTTTGGGAGGATACATGGATTAGGGACTCATCTTTTTATAATATGTTTCCCCGCCTTTTTCGTTTATCCTCACTCCATGAGGCTCTTATTTCCTCTTTTCTTATCTTGGGGACGGGCTTATGTTCTTGGGATTTTTTATTTCTTTAGGCATCTTAATGATAGGGAAGCAATTGATTTAACTTCTTTGCTTCACATTCTCATTTCAACCTTTTTCTTCTCATGATAGTAGAATTTGGATAGTGGATAAATCAAAGATTTTTTTATGCAAATCTTTCTATTCACATCTTGTTAGTTCCAGAATTAATGCAAATCTTTGGCCAAATTTATTTGGAAAGCTAAAGTTTCCTAAAAAATTAAGCTTTTGTTTGGAGTGTTGTCCTTAATAGGGTGAGAGCACTAACAATTTGTTGCAAGTTCGCAAGTGCTATAAAGCATTGAACCTTGATATTTGTATTACACTCTTACTTGTTTGAGTAGTTGAGAATCGAATGCTCATTTATTTATTCACTGTAGTTTTGCATGGAGCTTGTGGAATATATTATTCAAATTGATTGGTGAGGCTTGGGATTGACCTTCTACATTGGAGCAAATGTTGCAAATTAAATATTGGATTTTGGAAAAGCTAAAGTACTATGGTATTGTGCGTTCATGACAATTCTTTGCTGTATTTGGATGGAGAGTGTTGAAAATATTATTATTTTATATTGTTATCATTTAATATAGTTGTCATAAGTATACCTTTCTAAGGGTATACTAGTCTTTTGTATTTTATTAGATAACTATAAATACAAGTTGAGTGTGGGGGTAGGGTAAGTTAGCCTCATCTCTATCTCTCTCATATTTTGTTCATTCTCTCCATCCCTTTAAGGCTTTAAATTTAACACGGTATCAAAACATTATTGATCCAAAATTTGATTTGAAATTTATTTTGATACTGAAAATTTGAGTCGGATTCTTGTTCTTTTCTTCTTTTTTTCCCATCTCTCTTTCCTTTTCTTTTCTTAATTGGTTCTGTATACTATGCAACTCACGACCATGGGCTAGGGTCGTGGGTGATGGTTGAACATTAATGTCACGATGTCGTAATTCGTGTATGTCCATGCATTGAAATTGAGGTGTTGTGATCGAATTGAGTGTTGAAAATTGATTCAGGTACTATTTTGTCGCTGAAAACCATGTTGGGTGTATTGTTTTGGTCGCCAGTGATTTGGTGTGTGCTGTTGTCCCTACCAGAGTAGTTTGTCGAAGTTCTGTGATCTTCGATTAAGTTGGTTGTCGCTGCCAGAGTAGTAGTTGTGGTTATCGGAGGTCTGTGGTGGAGTCGTTGCTGTCAAAGGTTTGGTGTGGTCGTGGTGGGCTGGTGTGGCATTGGTACAATGAGCCATCAACCCCTAGTGTTTTATTGAACCCATCGCAGTGGAGAAGACAACATCCAAGGCATCCGGTTCGGACTTCGGGTTAGAATAGTTCACAGGCTAAGTTGATTGTTAAAGCCCAATCAATATTGTCAAGCTTAGCCCACGCCATTCAAGCCTATCCATTCTATTCAGGTCCAGCCTAGGTGAGTCGGATTCTTGTTCTTCTCTTCTTTCTTTCCCTCTCTCTTTCCTTTTCTTTTCATAGTTGGTTATGTATACTATGCAACTCACGACCAGGCTAGGGTTGTGGGTGATGGTTGAACATCGATGCCATGATGCCGCAATTTGTGTATGTCCATGCGTTGAAATTGAGATGTTTTGATTGAATTGAGTGTTGAAAATCGATTCAGGTACTATTTTGTTGCCGAAAACCATGTTGGGTGTGTTGTTGTGGTCGCCGGTGATCTGGTGTGTGTCGTTGTTGTTGTCGGAGTAGTTTGTCGAAGTTTTGTGATCTTCGATTAAGTTGGTTGTCGCTATTGGAGTAGTTGTTGTGGTCACCGAAGGTCTGTGGTGTAGTCATTGCTGTCAAAGGTTTGGTGTGGTCGTGGTGGGCTGGTGGCGTCGGTTCAGTGAGCCATCAACCTCTAGGGTTTTATTGAACCCATCGCAGTGGAGAAGACAGGATCCAAGGCATACGGGTCGGACTTCGGGTTAGAATAAGTCACGGGCTAACTTAATTGTCAAATCCCAATCAGCATTGTCAAGCTTAGCCCACTACATTCAAGCCCATCCATTCTATTCAGGTCTAGCCCTGGTGAGTCTGGTCCAGCCCAGCCCAGCCAATTTATTGAGGTTCAGGTCTATTTCTAGCCAGTTCAGGTCCATTTCTGGCCGGTTCATATCAGTTAAGTCTGGTTCCGTGGGTTTCCAACAGATTTTGTTGATTTCTAGCTGGTTTCATGGGTTTCTAGTAGGTTTATGCCAGTTCAGAAGAAGCTTTAGACTCGGTTCAGTCTGGTTTCGTTTGTTTCTGACAGGTTCTGTAGTTCCCAGCTGATTCAGAGGCATTTTTACACCCGACTTCCGTTGCCACTGGTTTAGCCCGTCCTTCCACAAATTTTTGATTTTGCACTATTCAGGTGATGGTTTTGACATTGTTTGGTCTACTTTTCTTTGATTTGTCTCCAAATTTGTGGTATTACTATGGAACCCAAGACTAATACTCCATCTTTTGCCCTGACCTTGTTGCCACCCACACTTTCGCCGACTACTCTATTTAATTCTCTCATGACTTTTATCAAGCTCAATGGGACTAATTATGATTTTTATGGTCCCGCTTAGTTCAAGTCTTTATTAAAGGTAAAGGCCTTAAAAAGTAATTTGTGGGCAAGAAACCCAAGGAAAATGGTCCTTGATTTTATCAGTGGGAACAAAAGGATGCACAGATTAGTTCCTTACTGTTGAATAGCATTTAGTCTCGTATCAGCTCTACATTACTTTTATCTTGATAATGCCAAGGAAATCTGGGACCATTTGGCATTCATGTATTCTGACACGGGTAATTTTGCTTGTATTTACGAGGTTTGCAAACAATATTTTTGTATTGAGCAGGGTACTTTGAGTTTAGAAGACTATTTTTCCCAAGTGATGGGAGTCTGTGAGGAATTGAGGATCATGGTTCAAGGTCATGGTATCAACTATTAACTCGGACGACACTAATACACATTGGTCGCGGCACGCAAAAAATTGCTAGATAGAAAGCCCAAAAAATTCTAAAAAATCATAAAAAAAATATAAACAACAATATTTATGCCTCATATGTCCAAAATGCATCATCTATCACATTAAACATAGTGAAAATCATGCATTAGAGCATTACCAAAAATACATATCATCATTGGTGTTCTAATCACTTAAAAATCATAAATTATATTGTACCAAGATATTTAACACTGGACAAATCATTTTGTTGACTAAATCCAAAAGAACAAGAAAATAAAGTACATCATTTACTAATTATGTTTATTAGTTAAGCTATTCATAGTCTAATTATTTATCCAAGGGAAAGGACAATCTCGTCCAAAACAAAAGAAAAGAAGTCATATTATTTACCCAATGACAAATTCATCCAAATCAAAAGAAAAAGAAAACCTAGTTAGTGTTAAGAGAAGATAACCATACCCAATACGTTGTTCTCTTTGCTCTTCATACAGCCTCAAGATGTCAGGCAAGAGAGAAGAAGGAAAGAGAGCTTGTTTCTCAATGTTTGAGTTTCTTGGTATGGGTTCGATTTCTAGTTCTTGTTCTTCAACTTTTGCCTGTTTCTCACTGTGTTGCAGTATTCGATTTGCCTTTTTTGGATTTTTTTTTGCTTGGATGCCTTCTTTTGATTACTTCATCTCTTGCCTTTTTTTATGGCATTTTCTTTCTGTGGGATTTGGTGACCGATTATCTGCGACTCGGTTCGATTCGGATTCGATCGTCTGAGTTGAACTGAGTTCGACTGAGTCGGACTAACTTAGAATCGATTCAAGGAAAACTTGTGATATTTGTGTATCGTGTATCGTTATCAGATCGGTATGGTTGAGTCGTATCAGACTCAATCGATTCTTTGAACCTTGTTGAGGATTTACCACTCGTTTACCACTGATGCTACACTTACTGTAACAACAGTGTGAGGATATGGATGTTGTTTGTTTTCTTGTTGGTTTGAAACCTAAGTGAGCTTATCTGTGCCCAAATCTTGGGTAGCTCTAGCCTTCCATTTCTGCCCGAGATCTTTTCTCATTTATAGCGTGTTACTTTATCTGTTGACTATTCAACTTCAGGCATTGATCATGGCTCTTCTGTTGATCGCTCAACTCTTGTAGTAGTACTCGAGGTATGGGTGGTAATCTTGTCGGGTCATTGCGGGTTCGTGTCAAGTACTAGTCAACTATAACCCAACATTTTTAATTAATCGTGTCGTATCAATTGACCAGTTTATTTTCGTGTCAGGCTAATGTTCGTGTTTATATTGACCCATATAAAACATTGAATAAAGAACTTAATGCTAAGATTTAATTCTCATATTCTATTATCAACTAATTGAAGCTATGCTCATATTTTTTCTATAAATTAAAAATTTAACTTAATAAACATAATGATTATAATAAGTAAAAATATCTTTTTTGTACAATAATTATGTCAATATTTAATAAACAATAACAAATATTTAACATTTTATTTCTATAAAATAAGTTAAACTTGTTAATCGTAACAATTTCGTGTTTGACACTAACCCAATCCATTTATTATGTGTGTTTACGGGTCGTGTCATTTACTGGTTCATGTTGAGAAATGATCAACCCTAACCCCGCTAATTTCGTGTCGAGTTCAAGTCATGTTTTCATATTGTGTCAGAAATTATTACCCCTAACTCGATGTGCTCGTGGCAATCGTGGTGGTCGTGACGGTCGAAGGGCCTGTAGTGGAGGTCGTACTGGCACTCGTTTATGTACTCATTGTGGTCGTACTAGCCACACTATTGATTATTGTTGGGATTTACTTGGAAAACCGTTTGGTATTGCTAATTAGGTCTCCTATTAGAATGATACTTCCTCATTCTCTGCACCACCATCTTGCTGGCCTCCTCCTGACTCTGAGTTAGTTAATATTACACGAGTAGTATGCTCAATTCATGTCTCTGCAATAGGCAATCTCATGTTCCTCCATTACTACTTTTGCTCAGTTAGGTACCGCTTCCACTCTTTTATTGTCCACCCGTAGTCCCTAGATCATAGACTCTGGCGCTACTGATCACATGACAGGTTCGTTTGGTGTCTTTTCTACTTATTATTCTGTTATTTCCCCTCATAGTGTTACTTTTGCTAATGATACTTTCTCTGAAGTTTTAGTTTTGGGGACTACTTAAAATGGTGTGGCTGAGCGTGAGAATCGTCATCTGTTGGAAGTGTCTCGCACACTTTTATTTTAGATGAATGTTCCTCGAAGTTTTTGGAGTGATGTTCTTATTGCTTCTCATCTCATTAATCGTATGCCCTCTTCTGTGTTAAATGGGCAAAGTCTATATTCCGTCATTTTTTCTAATTCACTTTTATTTTCCTTACATCCTAAGGTCTTTGGGTGTGCATGTTATGTTCATAACTTGGGTCCGGAATTTGATAAACTTGACCCTCGTGCTACAAAATGTGTCTTTCTTGATTATTCTTGCACACAGAAGAGGTATCGTTACTATAGTTTCTCACTTCGCAAATACTTCACTAATGCTGATGTCACCTTCACAGAATTGGTCCCATATTTCTTAGCTCTTGTTTCTCCTTTGGACCTTGGGCAGTCACCTCTTTCTTCACCCCTTCCTTTACCATCTGTTACTCCGCTGTGTACTATGCTACCACCCGTTTCCTCCACTGCCTCGCTCCATTTATACTCTCTAGTCCGAGATCATCGACTGAAGTGCCCTTCTCATCTTCCATGTCGTCTTTTGATCCTAGTTCTTCATCTACTTCTGACTCTTTACCCATTGCTCTTTGGAAAGGTACTCTGTTTTGTGTTTCTAACCATCCTATTTCTAATTTTGTTTCTTATGCTGCATTACTTGGAATCTTATTTCCTTACCCCCTGGTAACAGGATTGTTGGTTGTTGGTGGGTGTATACCGTCAAATTTAACCTCGATGGTTCTGTTGAGCGGCTCAAAGCCCTCCTTGTTGCCAAAGGCTTTACTCGAATCTATGACGATTATGAAGAGATATTTTCTTTTGTTACAAAGATTTCTATATCCATCTATTGATTTCTTTAGGTGTTAATCTTGATTGGCCCTTGTTTCAACTCGATGTCAAAAATGCCTTCTTCGACGGTGACTTGGCTGAGGAAGTTTACATGCAGCAGCCACCTAGGTTTGCTGCTTACGGGAACCTTGTTTCAACTCGATGTAAAAAATGCCTTCTTCGACGGTGACTTGGCTGAGGAAGTCTACATGGAGCAGCCACCTAGATTTGCTGCTTACGGGAAAAATTGTAAGAGTGTGTACCAGCTAAAGAAATCTCTGTATGGTTTAAAGCAGTCATCGAGGGCATTGTTTGGTAAGTTTTCAGAGGTAGTTTTAGAATTTAGTCTTCTCAGATGTCAGACAAACCATTCTGTTTTCACAGACACATTTATGTAGAGTACATTCTGCGGGTGGCTTATGTACTGGTAATGATTTTGAGCAAAGTTAAAAATCTTCCTACAAGATCGATTTCATACTAAAGACCTAAGAAAATTTAGGTACTTTTGGGTATTTAAGTTGACAGCTCTATGTAGGGCATTTGTTTGTCCCAAAGAAAATATATACTTGACATTCTAAAGGAAGCTGACTTGGTAGGTGGTAGACCAATCGATGTTCCTATGGATCTAAATCAAAAGTAGTTGATGGATGATGGTGTATTGTTTGAACATCTATGTTGGTATTGCAGGTTGGTTGGGATTTAAATTATTTCACTGTTACCTGACTAGATATTGTCTATGCAGTTAGTGTTTTAAGTCAGATTATGGGATGTCCTAGAGTACCATATTGGGATGCAGTCATTCGCATTCTTCGATACCTCAAACGTGCTCCTGGAGTTAGGTTGTTATATCGAGGTAATGGGCATCTTAGAGTGGAAGGTTTTATATATGTTGATTGGGTTGGGTCTTCCTCAGATCGAAGATCAACTACTGGTTGTTGTACATTCTTGGGCCTTGGACATGTAATGGATCTTGGAGTACTATTTTTGCATCTCCGTTTCTCTTGGCTATATGGTTCATCCGGGAGAGAGATCATAGGTAACGTTACTTGGAAAATTAAGAAACAAACAGTGGTAGCACAGTCCAGTGCTGAGGCTGAGTATAAAGTAATGACACATAGAACTAGTGAGTTGAGATGATTACTACACTTTCTTCAAGAAATTGGTTTTCTATTTCAACTTTCCTTACAGTTGTTCTGTGATAATTAGATAGTTCTTCATATTGCTGCCAATCTTGTATTCCATGAGAGGACCAAACATATTGAAGTTGATAGTTACTTTATTCAAGACAAGATACTAGATGGAGATATTGTAACACCATTTGTGAAATTTGAAGACCAGTTTGCAAATATTTTCGCCAAAGCATTGAGTTACACTCGTCTTACAACCGTCTATTCTAAGCTTGAATTATATGATATATATACTTCAGTTTGAGGGGGAGTGTTGAGAGTATTATTTTTATATATAGTTATCATTTAATATAGTTGTAATAAGTATACTTTTCTAAGGGTATACTAGTCTTTTGTGTTTTATTAGGTAATTATAAATACAAGTTGAGTGTGAGAGGTAAGGTAAGTTAACCTCCTCTCTGTCTCTCTCATACTGTGTTCATTCTCTCCATCCCTTTGAACTTAATAGAGAGAAATGCTAGAATTTTCAATGATCCGTTCTCTTCCTTCTGAATTAGTATGAGAACGATTGATTTTTATGGCTTCACTTTGGACCAAAGCTACTGGAAGTTTTAGAGGGTTGCTTTTGTCGGATCTTCAATTGGATGACAACTTTGCTTCAGTTTTATTTTCTATTTTTGTTGGCCTTTTTTTTCCTATGTTATTTTGCTTTACTCATTTTCTAAGGATCCGTTGTCCTCAACGTTGTATTAAGCTCTTGATTCCTTTCTATAATAAAATTCTTCTTTTATAAAAAAAAATGACAGTTTAGAATGTTGAGTATGTTTCTTGGTACACCATACTGATGTATCTATATTCTGTCATTCGTTTATTTTTTTTGTAAATCACAGAATACTTGCAATGTTTCCAAGTTATTTTCTTCTCTTGGGACATTTAGGTTGTTTTAGTCGGCTCTCTACTAATAAAGAGACATATGAGATTAACAATTCATTAATTAGTTGCATTGCAATTATTATGTTCATTCTCTTTTTTATTGGGCAAAGTTTCTTTTACTGGGTCAAAGTTCATAGGACCCGCCTGCTAGTGGAATTCAAAAGAGTGCTTGTTCCTGCTAACCCACGAAAATGGATAATTGGTCAAGAAAGCTCGAATGAGGAACGTGAAAAATTGATCAGGTGTTGAGCCTTTACGTCTTCGCTTGGCCTTACGAGGGCTGGGAGACTTTCGAGGATAATTGCAATACACTCTCCCACTCAAAGGAGGGTCCAAGCCATATACTAAAGTGGGTTTGATTTTTGTACCATATCGAAATCATTTCTACCGTCTTTGTTTTTGAGTTTTGAAGAGAAAATGAATTAAATGCATTTACACTTGTTGGGGATGCTTAAATTTGAATAACTAACCCTTCAATTGAAAGGATTTACTTGTAGGGGTTGTTGAGAATTTTCTAACATCGACCCAAAAAAAAAAAAAAATACAAAACTTTGATAAGGTTTTGACCTATTTCGAAAACAAAATGAAAAACAAATAAAAAATTTGAGAATTATTCTTTCAAAACATTAGTCAAAATATTCCAAAGTATCTTGAAACATTTCAAAACAATTTTGTAAATGTGTCGAAACAATAGGAAAGACCTCGGAACATTACAAAATACCTCGAAGTATTAGAATTTCGATTTCATCATTGATTCGTTTTGGTTTTCTTGAAAATGAAAACGTTTCGGCTATTTCAAAACGAAATTTTAATCCTTGATCCCAAAAGAGCATTGCTACTCTTCCCAAATTATTTTTACTAAAATTTTCTTAGTAAATGACAAAAATGCCTCCTTACTCACTGAGCCCCAAGAAGTTAAAAAACTTGCGCAGAGGACGTTTTCATCTCCACCCTCTCCTCTTACTAATTCAACCACCCACATTTATTTGATTAACAACATTTGGTATGGAATTTGGTATTCACGTCTTGGCCCCCAAAACTTGTCTTGACTTTTCAAATTGGACATTACTTTGGGACATCACCAAATGGAAAGAGGGCCTATTTTAGTGGGATGGATTTAGTACCAGAGTTTTCATTTTGCTATGACATTGTTATATTTCATTTTTCTCATCATACTCTCTCACCAGTGAAAAATTGAGCAATTCTGCTTATATTTCCCTTTAATTTGGATTAACAAGTTATAAATTTGTCTTCTGGCTTTAAAAATTGTATGCCACATCTCTCAACCTATCTAATCTGTACTTCATTTGTGACTATCCTTCTCTTCGCTTTATTCAGCTCCTATAAAGTCACATTTTTGGATCCACAAGCCCTTTTTTTAATGCAAATCATCTATTTTTCAGTTCCTATATAATAAGCTCAACTTAGTGATAGCTGCATATGTAGCCTTGAGGAATTTTATGTATTTAATCAAGGTTGATTGTTATGCATTTCGTGACTTGGAATGTTAATGTCAAGATAATTAGTGAGGCGGACTATTTATCCTAGATACTAAACACTATTCTGAAGTCTAAGCTTTGACATACATTGCTACACATAAATTTATCTCCAAGAGCCATCCTGTGTGAAACAAAGTTGGTTATCCAAAATTATTAATTATTTGAAAACATCAACTTAATATTAATGGTTTGGAGGACTACTGAATTTTATACTGGTCCATGGAAAATTTTGCTGCTTGTATTTTGTTTCTTTTGCCTGGTGGAGTGTAACCACCGATGTATGTTTTTTTGAACTTGCTCATTTCTAAGTATAACCCATAGCAATAAACAGTCTATTAAGAGTCATCACTGTTATCGCAGTCTATTCCTTTTATAGCTGATGGTTAAACAGCTATCTAAGGGTGTGATATTTTTTTTGTTTTCTACCATCCTTCCAAACTGGACTTACAATTAGTTTGAGATATATAAAAAGGATGTATTGAGTATTCCCAGTCATTATGCATGGGAATTGAGTATTTTCTCTTCCATGATAGGTTGTATTTGAGGATCTGTTTTCCAAGTATTTTTTATCATCCTTCTGCTGGGCAATTATCGCAGTAGCTTCTATTCATCACAGTTTGTGTTTAAACTTGAAATATTCATTTAAACTCAGATAAATGCAAGCCTTTTTTCTCCTTTTGGACATGTGTATGTGATACTTGACATGATTTCTCTACATGGGGTTGCAGCTTAGGAAAATGCTTGATCTTCTGGTGCATGCATCTCAGTGTCGTTCCCCCCTTTGCCAGTATCCGAACTGTCGCAAGGTGAAGGGGCTTTTCCGGCATGGGATGCAATGCGGAACACGTGCCTCTGGAGGCTGTGCTGTCTGTAAGAAAATGTGGTATCTCCTTCAACTTCATGGCCGAGCATGCAAAGAATCTGAATGCCATGTACCACGTTGCAGGTTAATCCATCTCTCTCTCTCTCTCTCTCTCTCTGTTTTTGATTACTAAAACTAAAAATATTCGTTCAGAGACTTGAAGGAACACTTGAGGCGGCTTCAACAACAGTCAGATTCCCGGCGAAGGGCTGCTGTAATGGAAATGATGAGGCAACGAGCTGCTGAGGTTGCTGGTAATGTGGAATGACCATGTTGTACATATATAAGTGGCCGCTCTGGATAAAAGTTCCCTCAATGCTCTGTTAGTAGGATGACACTGGGCATCAACTGCAGAGGTGGATTTGTATCTTTCGAGATGGTGAAAAATTGCAGGATGTTGATTGATTATCACTCGGCAAATGCCTTCATTCATTTCTTCTACAACTAAGCTCCATCTTAAAGTTCGTTTGTCAGAGCTGGCAGTGACGAAGAAGAGCTATAGATGTTTACGAGAGCGGAAGGGCACAGATACTGTCCTTTCCTTTCTGTAGCCAAAACTTGATAATTCTTTGATTTTATTATCTTTTATTGCTTTAGTGCCGTCGTCAGATGGGCAATGGACCTCAGTGGACCCATTCTGTCGTAAATGTAAATCTTACAAAGGAATTTGGGAAGGGGATCGTTTTAAATTTTTTTTTTTTGGTGTTATTTTTTCATCCTTATTTATATTCCCTCAAGTGTTAATGCTTTCTGTAGGTTGCATTTTTACCTTGAGATGGAGAGAATGAATTGTAAGTACAAAATAACAAGAATTTGTTTCAATTAGTAAAACGGTGCTTAATTTATATATTATTGATGGTGGTGCCTATTGGCTTTTACACGGAAAAAGTTCAACTCCAAGCTACAATGAGGTGGTGTTTGATAAAACTGAAAGTTGAAGTCTAAAAGTTAAATGCTATGAATTTGTAGATTATTTGGAATTCACTAAAATTTAAATACTGAATTGAACCAAATTATTTGATAACTACACAAAGTTGACGTCTGAAAATAAATTAATTTTTAATTTTATTATTTTACTCTTTATTTTGAAAATATTTATAAAATATATTTTTATCTAATAAAAAATTACGATATATCAAATCAGTTTAATTTATAACATAAATTATAATTACCATTTTTTAACAAAATATTAGACTATATGGTGTATGTGTGTAGCGTGAGTGTGTATGCATGTGCAGTGTGCATGTGTGCGCTATATGTATTATGCGTGTGTAATTATGTGTGTACGTATGCGATGAAGAAGAAAAGGGAAGAATTAATTTTACCTATATGTGTGTGATCACTGAAGAAGACAACGGGAAAAAAAACAGAGGTGAAGAGGATGGATAAATTAGGGGTGAAGAGAACACTAATTAGAGTTTTAATAGGATTGTGAAATATCTTGGTGTAAAATTGTTATATTGTAAATATTATTAAAAATATTTTTTCTAAGCGCTTTCAATTTTCAGAATTAAGTAAAAGATCTTCTACTTAATATTTTAGTCTATTTTTAAAGAGTACTTTATATATTAAGATATTCAAATTTTAGTTATCAAACGAGCTTCATTATTAAGTGTTGAATACATTTATTTTAGGTATTAAATTTAAGTTAACAAACACACACTCGAAATCTTTGGTTGAACTATTCCTTTCGAAAAAAATTCCTGTTGTATATCACCCAAAGCGAATTCCTAATTTATCACACCCCAAACGAATTCCCAAAAATAATGCTTATATTGCCACTTCTGCCATTTGATGTAGTGTGACGTGCTTGTTTTATGTAATGGTGTATTATTGGCAGACCATGGGATTTATAACTAATTCCAAAACCTTTCTTGTTTTTCCACCCCAATCATTTGCATATTGAATATAGAATTATCACAAAATTGAGGGATGATAAAACCAAGAATTTGAAAGTTCAAATGGGTGGTAGTTAATTATTGGGTCTAAAAGAGTGGTTAGACAGGAGATATGACATAATGTAATTGGATGGATCTGTCTTTACATTAAATAAATAAAAAAATATAAAAATTAAGGAAAGAGGGATGAAGCTTTCATCCCCAAATCACCGTCATTTGATTTAATTCTTTTACGGCAAATTTCATTTTATCCCCTTGTGATATACTCTAAATGCACTTTATCTCCTTGTGTTTTAAAAACCTCTACATAACCCTCACATGCTTAATGGACTAGACTGGAATGTCACTCATTCTGTCCAAGTTGACTATGCGTGAGGCTCACTCTCTGCCAAAGCAACTGGGTCAGCTAATTACCCATTTCCCTCCAAAAATGGGTACGACAAAAAACCAAAATATCCACACTCTTCCATACTTGAAGCTATTCAAACAGGTATGGACTTCTTGGGATTCAGCTAATGTAATTTTTTTTTTTTTTTTAATTTCTTGCACAATCCTCCAACAGGAAAGTAGTGTAATGGCATCCTCAAGTACTGTTGGTGGAGGGGAAACACTAGACCTACGTTTCGATAGCAACATTTGTGGTTGTGGACGAAAAAAGATAATAAAAATTGTTGGATCAGAAAAACCAACAAAAGGTCGATTGTATTATACCTGTGAGACTAAGGGTTGCCAATTTTGGGTTTGGTGCCATCCAATTGCTGCTAAATGGATGCCCAGTGGAGCTGTTGTATCTCCAGGAAACCACCTAACTGAAAGGCCATTAATTGAAGATGTTGAAAATACCTCAAGTTTAACCACAAGGATTATGCTGCTGCTTGAATAGAAACATGAGAATTTGAAGACAATGTTTAAGGTAGGGTTTATTTTATGTGTTTATGAACCTGTTGGTGGTGTTGTGGAAGTGTAGTGTGGAAATGAAATTATGAGTTTATGTAGTTTGGAAATGAAATTCTGATTTTATGTAGTTTTGAAATTAAATTATGTTTATGTGCTGTGGAAGAAATTATGAGTTTTCCACTTAACGCAACTGCATAAATCGCTACATAATGCTACTGGATAAATCACTGCATAATTCATTGCCTACTACCAACCAAAATGAACAAAATAGAGTTGGTGGCAATTCCAAAAGAGTTACAGTTCAAACAAAATGAACAAAAACACGAAAGATGACATTCCAATTGACAAAAGAGTTGGTGGCAATTGACATGTCAGTTTACAAAAACAAAAGATGTCACTGGAAACAAAAAACACATTTTTTTTCAAGCTACTATGTAGCAGTAGTTGACTGTCCTCCTTTTCTTGCCCTAATTTTCTGCAGTAATGTTGACAAAGTAAGTCCTTGATTGTTAGATGGGACCCACATGACCTCCAGCTCTAGCCCTTCCCCTTGCGTTATGCTGAACACTCTTTCCACCATGTGTTGGTAACTTAGTACGTTGCTGAGAATGAATGGGTGGTGGTTGAGAAGTTGTTGAAGTAGATGGAGCAGAAACACCATTTACAACACCATTAGTTGCAGCAGAAGTATTTCTACCACCATTGGATGCAGCAAAAACACCAGTAGTTGCAGCAGAAACACCATTAGACGCAGCAGAAACACCAGTAGTTGCAGTAGAAACAACATTTGTAGTGCTTGTTGTCCTCTACAAGTGTTATTTTGTATATTTGATGTCATACCCATTTTTGATATTGAACTACCTAAGCTACTCTCTGAATGCCTAGGGTGATGGAAATTTCATTCCCACAATCAGAACAGGGTTCTTCATATGGACAACTTCGTTAAACTCAGGGTATTGGTCCTCCTTATCTGATGACCCTCTTATACTGCACAACTCATCATCCTTTTCTAGTTCAGAGTACCAGATTTCCCCCCCTCTTGGCCCTACATCATGTTCCCCACTTGCTCCCCCATTTTTTTCATGCCCCTCTATCCCCACATCATGTTCAACACCATGCCTGCCACCATAGAAAATGTCATCATCATCACCCTCTAGGTCTTCACAAAGCCAACTGGGGTCATCACTGAACTCATCCCTATCGTTTGAAATAATGGATCCACCACCAGGTATATATTCAGGGTCATCAAATACATCAGATGCGTCACCTTCCCCCTGATCCAAATCACCATCCCCTTCACCCGCATCACCTACCTCACTTTACATTTCTCCATATAAACCACAACTACCGGTAGACCCTTATATATGCAAGCAATAATTCAATAATGTCATGATCACCAACTATTTTTTTTGAACATTGAGTATCCTATAGTATACATCCACATTAGTGTCACTTCCTGCAACCTTCTCGTACATGTCCATAATTTCAACCATAGAGAACTTATCTGGGTCACATTTAACACACCAATTCAATGAGAGAATTTGAAAAGAAAAAACAAAAAGAAAACTCATGTCCTCAATAGATCAAGGGGCTTTCAAACAAACTGGATAGAAGAATTTCTGTTACATAGACGGAGTGGTTATCGAAGCGAGAGAGTTTACTGGAGATGGGTGACCGGAGATAGGGTATTAGGGTTAGGGTTTGGTTGTACAGGCTTGGGCTTTGGTTGGATGAGGGTTTTGGTGTATGAGTCAGTCATGGTCTGATGGTGGTCAGTGGTGGTACTTTTGGCATAAGTGGTGTAGAAGGGAAAGGAGGGGAGGGGGGGGGGGGGGGGGGGGGGGGGGGTTAGAGATAAATACTGATAATGGTTGTCACCATTGATTGTGACAGATTTTAATAAGTTCATTCGACGGTTTCAACTAGACTCATCAAACAGCTACCAATATTCTTCTCAAAACCATTAACATTGCACCGTACCTTTAAGCATGAGTTACCCCTAATAATTATATAGTTTCAATCAATTAATCAAAACCAATCATAAAAACTAAAACAATTTCTACACATACCAACAAAATAAAAAACACACCCCCTTAGAGAGAAAAAATCACTTTTTGTGCATATATTTAGCAGGTTTTGAATCCACTGAACAAACATTTTCATATTCAAAAATAAAGTTGTCAAAATATGTATTGAAAGATGTATCCTTTTTCAAATATAGTGTATTGCATATCGTAATGTATTGTGTATCATAAGATACTTGCAATTTTATAAAAGATATTAAAAATACATATACTTATGACAAAATGTCATAATAACATTTCATTGCACCACAAATTTCTGACATAAAACAATTTAAAGAGATTTCAAGGACCAAAATAAAAATTAACAATTTAAGTTTTGAAGTTTCTAACATAATTCATCAATCAAAATTTAGCTAGTTCTAATTCTAACATCTAAAGTAGTCAGAGGAGGACACTTTTAACAATCAAACTATTTTCTCCCATAATGAAACAAATAAAAAAGAAAACTTTAAGTGAAAATGCATTGTTTTCTTGTTAAAATTTGACAATTTTTGTTTTGTTTTGTTTCGTCCCATATCGGACAACTTTGTACGTATCGTCTTGTATCGAGTGTATCGTATCGTGTGTCGCATGATACAGTGCAAACCAATACACTTAAGTGATACGTATCATTTTCTTCAGGTGTCTAAACGTATCGTATGTATCGTATTGCGTATCATACAATATTAACAACTATGTTAAAAAATACAATTGAGTGCTTAAACAAACACTTTGGACAGATCTTCAAATATGTGATCTTTTAAATGTATTGCAGATGTTCAAATATGACCTAGTTAAATAAACACATTGATTTACACCAAGAACAGGTCCATCATGCTAGTTGAACCAATCGATGAGTAATAAATACCTACAAATTAGCAAAGATCTAGCGAGAAAAACGAGTATCAATCTAGTGGAACACGTCCAATTAAGAAAGCATCACCGATTCATCCTTTAAGGTATGCAACGTTGATATGCATATTGCTAAGGAAGTTGTGTGAACCATTAAATACCAATCAATATTAAAACTTTGTAAAAAGAAAATAAGTATAAAAGCTAAAAACAAAAAACCAATTAAAAACAATGATGATCCCAATGATTGCTAGAAGTTTCTGTCTGCTATTAGATCAGACCAAATTCGACCACTATGTGCAAAACACAAATGATTATGATTTTCCCGACCATCATCAACAGTTTCCAACATCCAGTTCCAAGCATATTAATAAACTATGATCAATTAAAGAAACTCAGAATCAATAAGCACAATATATGATATGTTGTTGAGAACTAAATTGCATGAAATTCAAATCCTCCACTCAACAATCCAAAAGAGCGCGGTGATTCAAACACGTAATGCAACAAGCATCAGGGATATGTCGATCCTCGATCCTGTCATAATCTCAGATAAAAGCACAATCTTGGCCATCCTAGGCTTCTTCTGCGAGCCCTTGGGATATACATTGTAGTGGAGGATCTTATTCAACATCCTATGCTCGACATCCAAATGGCCATGAACAAACGTAGCCCTGAATTGCTTAGGTCAGTCATACATCTCTGTAGCATACGCCTCAACCTCATTCACCACAAACCCAAAATGGGGGTAATCAATCTTAGAGGGATCAAACCTCTTATAGCCCAAATACTTGGCTATCTTCGCAGGAGTGACCTCTATCACCTTCCCAGGGATAGTAGTCATCAAAATCATCAGGTCACTGTCACCTACAGTCAACCCGGTATAGAACTCTTGACAAAAGGAAAAAAATGTAGCCCTTAACTGGCTTGAAAAAAAATCAAGCCTGTAATCAAGAATCTTCCTCACAAAAGAACACTTCCCCATACTACCCACATCCACCATATGCTCCAACATCACCCCTCTCTTCTTAGTGGTCTCCTTATACCTAGATTTCTTCCTCTTCTTAGGCACATGTGGCTCAAGCTTAGAATTAGAAATCTTCCTCTTCTTAGGCACATGTGGCTCAAGCTTAGAATTAGAAACCACATGTGACGCCCCAATTTTCTGGGGCCCCGATTAACCTGTTGATCACCTATCAACCCACGAAATAACCCGTGATATCGCTTAATCCGATAACACGTAGTAATACCCCATTCACTGGGTTCCATAACTTAAAAAAAATCCGGGTAGAGTCCCCTTTGTACGGGGAGGTCTACCTAACACACACAACCTGGGCAATCCTAACATTGACCACACCGGGTCCCAACATCATCATTCAATCAATATAACATTGAATACCAACATCCATGACATTTATTCATTTACAAAAGAATATTGTCCAAGAGAGTCTCATTACATGCCTTTGTCAAAACACAAGTTTTGTACATAATTTATACAAGGCCAATGTAAAAATATACAAGGGACTACAAAATATAATTCAAGAGCCACAACCCGGCTCTGTTGTCAACATGGGCCCAAGTGAGGCCCGTTAGCGGAAGCTTGTCTAACACCTAAAATATGTTCTCATAAAGGGTGGGTCACGCTCAATAGGGTATCTCCTATGGAGATCATCTTCCAACCTAGATGCATATGAAATGTCACATGTAGTCATCATATCAAGCATTCATTCAAGTACATAATTTTCATAAATGAATACCATAATTCCATGCCATGCTATGAGATGAGAACTCACGCATGCAATGCAACCTAAACCCCACGTGATGCGAACCCTTAAACGAATTCAAGAACCCACGGGAAAATTGATTGAAGACTCCCCAAGAAAGATCACAAATCAGATTATAAGAACCAAGAACCCTAGACCCAATGTTTGCAAGAAACAAGAACCCAAGGTTAAAAGTTCAAGAGAAAGACGCCACACTCAAGATTGAGCGATAAGTCGATGGACGCCACAAGAAAGATTAATTCTTGATAAGTTCTTGAAATAGTTCTTGGAAGAACAATAAGGTAGAAACCTCACAATACTCACAAAAATATTCTGTCTTTTACAATGATTTGAACGCCTATTTATAGGCTGGTTATTATAAAGAAAACTTCCTAAAATAGCTTATCCTAATTAAGAAATATCTCTTACTTGCTGGTGAAGAAATATCTCTTACTTGTTGGTAAAGAAATATCTCTTACTTGCTGATAAAGAAATAGCTCTTACTTTGCTAAACTCTTACTTTCCTAAAAGAGAAAAACACAATCAGCCCTTTAATATGCTGATCACATGCCTAATTAAACAAGGAATGTCTTTCTTTCATAAAAGGAATAAATCATACGCCTAAATAGATAAGGAAGGTCTTACAATCAGACTAATTTTAAACATGCCAATTTTAACTTAGCCTTTGCCGGAATCTTCTAGAACTTGAATCATATTGATGGATCTTTGTTGCCCAAGTGGATCATGCTTCATGCTTGAACTTGCACAATCAGCCCATATGTCTTGAATCAGCCCGTTCAATGCTTCATTCATCCTTTTTGCTCTCGCCCGAGTCATAGGACCTCCATTTATGCTCAATAGATCAGATTGCATTGCATCATTCCCTCTCTCTTCAAAAGGATTCGTTCTAGAATCTTCGTCATCTGCAATAAAAGGAGAAAGATCAACAACATTAAAAGTAGCACTAACACTATACTCACCAGGAAGATCTAGTTTGTAAGCATTATCATTTATCCGTGCCACCACTTGAATTGACCCATCTCCTCTAGGCTGCAACTTAGAATGCCTTTGTGCGGGAAAATGCTCCTTTCGCATATGCACCCAAACCCAATCTCCAGGGTAAAAAACCACCTTCTTACGTCCCTTATTAGCTTGAGTAGCATATTGCTTCGTTCGCCTCTCAATGTGCAATCGAACTTTCTCATGCAATTGCTTCACCAATTCAGCCTTTCGTTCTCCATCTAAATTAGCACACTCATCAACAGGCAAAGGCAACAAATCTAATGGAGTTAAGGGATTAAAACCATAGACAATTTCAAAAGGTGAATAATTAGTAACAGAATGCACACTACGATTATAAGCAAATTCGACATGAGGCAAACAATCCTCCCAAGTTTTCAAATTCTTACCAATGAGAGCACGCAATAAAGTAGAAAGAGTACGATTAGTTACATCGGTTTGCCCATCTGTTTGTGGATGGCAAGTAGTAGAAAAGAGTAATTTGGTGCCAAGCTTACCCCACAATGTCTTCCAGAAATAGCTCAAAAACTTAGCATCATGATCAGACACAATGCTCCGAGGCACTCCATGTAAACGCACCACCTCCCTAAAGAACAAATCGGCTACATTGCTAGCATCATCGGTCTTATGACATGCAATGAAATGCGCCATCTTTGAAAACCTGTCAACAACAACAAACACAGAATCCCGTCCCCGTTGTGTCCTAGGTAAACCTAACACAAAATCCATGGAAATATCTACCCAAGGTGAACTAGGTATAGGTAAGGGATTATACAAACCATGGGGCTGAACCTTAGACTTAGCCTTTTTACAAGCAACACATTTCTCACAAATTCGCTTAACATCCCGTTTCATATGTGGCCAGAAAAAATGTTCAACTAACACATCTAAGGTTTTCCTAACACCAAAGTGTCCCATTAAACCACCCCCATGTGCTTCTCTAACTAATAATTCACGCATCGAACAATTAGGCACACACAATTGATCCTCTCGAAACAAGAACCCATCATGCCTATAAAACTTACCAAAATCCGAACTCTCACAAGCATCAAACACATTAGCAAAGTAGAATCAATAGCATATAAATCCTTAATGTACTCAAAACCAAGCAACTTTGCATTTAAAGTGGAAACTAAAGCATACCTATGAGATAAAACATCAGTAACCACATTCTCTTTCCCCATCTTGTATTTGATAACGTAAGGAAAAGTCTCAATGAATTCAACCCATTTAGCATGGCGTCTATTCAGCTTACCTTGACCTTTCAAATGTTTCAAAGACTCATGATCAGTGTGGATGACAAACTCCTTGGGCCAAAGATAATGTTGCCAAGTCTCTAACGCCCTCACCAATGCATAAAGCTCCTTATCATAAGTTGGGTAATTCAAGGCTGCCCCATTTAGCTTCTCACTAAAATAAGCTAAAGGACGACCTCCCTGCATTAAAACAACTCCAATTGCAATACTTGAGGCATCACACTCAACTTCAAAAGTTTGAGAAAAGTTAGGCAAAGCAAGTAAAGGTGCATAACTAAGTTTTTCTTTAATCAAATTAAAAGTAACTTCTTGTTCCTTTCCCCATTTAACGCCTACGTTTTTCTTAATAATTCCAGTCAATGGTGCAGCTATGGTGCTAAAATCCTTTACAAACCTTCTATAAAAACTAGCAAGACCATGAAAGCTACGTACCTCGGTAATGGTTTTAGGTGTAGGCCATTCTCGAATAGCCTTAACCTTCTCCTCATCAACCTCAATGCCCTTAGCACTAACAACATATCCTAAGAAAACAACTGTTATTTTATTCACGGCACGACAATCGGTGCACATCCTCCAAATCCCATCCTTTTTGGGCACAAGTAACACTGGAACTGCACAAGGACTCAAGTTTTCCCTTACATGACCCTTTGACATCAGCTTCTCAACTTGCCTTTGAAGCTCCTTCTTCTCCTCAGGATTACTCCTATAAGCTGGATGATTGGGAATCATTGCTCCAGGAATGAAATCAATCTGATGTTCAATCCCTCTAATTGGTGGCAAGCCATTTGGGATTTCCTCGGGAAAAACATCACCGAACTCCTGCAAAAGAGAAGCAACAACACTAGGCAAAGCAGGGTTAAGTTCGTTAGTATTCAAAAAGACCTCTTTGTACATAAGTACAATCATCGGCTGCCCGGAATTAAAAGCTCCCTTAACCTCTCGTTCTTTTGCATAGAAACTCACATTTTTCCTCTCTTGCTTTTGTGAACTCTCGCTCTTTTCACTCTTTGAAGACTCAGCAGCCTCTCTATTTTTTCCCTCATTTTTTTTTCACTTTCACTCTATTTCCCTCTTTCTTTTCATTATCACTCTCTTTTCTTCCCTCAAACTCACTTTTTAACCTCATTTGATCATCATACACCTGTCTAGGTGTTAAAGGTACAAGTGTTACTGGTTTGTCATGCATTACAAAAGAATATCTATTTCTATATCCATCATGCATAACTTGCCTATCAAACTGTCAAGGACGTCCCAAAAGTAAATGACCAGCATGCATTGGGACTACATCACACAAAACCTCATCAACATAACGCCCAATGGAGAATGAAACTAATACCTGCCTATTCACCTTAATCTCCCCACATTCATTCAACCACTGCAACTTATAAGGAGTAGGGTGCTTAATAGTAGGCAAATTAAGTTTCTCAACTAACAAGGTACTAGCAATATTAGCACAACTCCCACCATCAATGATAACACTACAAACCTTATTGTTGATATGGCAGCGAGTATGAAAGATGTTGTCACGTTGTGCCTCGTTGTCCTCCTCCTTCACTTGTGCATTCAAGGCACGCCTTGTGACCAAAATTTCACCATCAATTGGATATTTCTCTCCTTCACTCTCCTTACTCTCCACATCATCATCAAAT
This sequence comes from Ilex aquifolium, assembly GCA_951799425.1. Lineage (NCBI taxonomy): Eukaryota > Viridiplantae > Streptophyta > Magnoliopsida > Aquifoliales > Aquifoliaceae > Ilex > Ilex aquifolium. Next base: position 26,067,895 of record OX637400.1, read on the forward strand.
TCACTTTCAGTTTCAAAATCACCATTATCCCTAAAAAATATAGCACGTTTATTTGGATATTGAGATGCAATGTGCCCCCTGCCCAAACACTTAAAGCACTTTATATCTCTATTTCTAGAAGTTTGAGAATCAGATTTACCTCGCTTCTTGCTAGCCTCTATGTCTTTGCCTTTGTTGGAAGCTTCAACTTTACCGTTAGAATCTGATTTCTCTTCCTTCTTGCTCCAACTAGAATTCGATTTCCAAGAAGATGAAGAACCCGAATTCTGCCCAAACCGAGTAGAACCCTTCCGTTTGAGTTGCCTCTCAACCTTCATCGCCATGTGTAGCATATCTTCCATCTCCACATAATGCTGCAACTCAACTACATTTTGAATATCTCGGTTCAAACCGTGTAAAAATCATGCCATGGTCGCCTCTCGGTCCTCCTCTACATTAGCCCAAATCATGGCTATCTCCATCTCCTTATAATACTCCTCAACACTTCTGGACCCTTGAGTCAACCCCTGCAACCTCTGAAACAAGTCCCTATAATAATGAGAAGGGACAAACCTCTTCCTCATGATACTCATCTCATCCCAAGTATCAACCGGATGCTCTCTATTCCTTCTCCTATTCATCACTTACTGATCCCACCATACTACTACATAATCAGTAAACTCCACTGCAGCTAGTTTCACCTTCTTCTCCTCTGAATAGTCATAGCAATCAAACACTAACTCCACTTTCTTTTCCCACTCTAAGTAAAACTCTGGATCATTCTTGCCTTGAAAGGTTGGGATTTTCATCTTAATGCTACCCAAATTTCTATCTCTCCGGTAAACATCTCTAACACCTCCACGACCACCTCTACCACCTCTGCCACCTCTACCACCTCTACCATGATCAAATCCAATCAACGTGGCCTGGTCATCGAAGCAATCACCAAGATCCCACTCGTCATCATCGATAATGTTTTGATGACGCCTATTTTGCCTCCTCTCCACCGGTGCCTCACGCCTATCATGTAACACCCCGCATTTTATTTTATATATGTATATAGATATATAATAAATATTTGTTGTAAAAATGTGGATATGTGTAGTGATGTGTGTTTGAATTTGGTAGATTGGAAAAGTAAAGATTTAAAATGTTAGTGGAAATAATAGTTGAAATTTAGTTTTAATAAGTGAAAATATGAAATTTTAGGTCCCATAACTTGTATTAAATAGGTTTGGTGTAGAAATATGTGTTGGAGAGATTTGAGATGGATTTGGTTGGCTTAGGAATGGATTGGAAATGAAAAAAAAAAAGGGGGATGAAACAGCTGTGAACAGTGCACGTGAACTGTGCACTGGCTGTAACTTCAAGCTCAATTTCGACCTTGATGCAGTCAATATCTCTCAAAACTCAAATCATGAAAGTTGTAGAACTCTTTCTTAGCGTTCCATATCATCTTGAATCATCTCAATCGGAGCTCGGATGAGAGAGTTATGCCCAGATAACGAAACGATGTCAAAACAGCCCATGAACAGTAAAATTCGGGGCAGCTGGGTTTAAAACCCCATTTACACTACATTTTCTCTCATTTCATACATTTCACTCTCAACCCACATCTCTTAGAGCCCTAGGAGAAGGTAAAGGGAAGAAGAAAAGGGAGAAAGAGAGTCTCTAAAGCTTGGGCTTTGGTTTGAAATTCTTGATTTCAAGGTAGGGGTTTTCTCTCACTCTTGTTCATTGAGGCTAGGGCTATATATATATATATATATATGAGTGTGTGTGTATATGTATCTTTTGACTTAAAATCCTAGATGTATGTTAGGAAACCTTTGATTCTTGATGTATATGCGAATATTATCATGTTTTAAACAATGTTATGGTTGGGTAACTACTAAATCTCTTGTTTTTGCTCTCAATCCTAGTTTTTGAGAAATATGGATTTTCCTCTCTATATTCACTCAATCTTGGTTTTGAAAACTCTAGTGCTTGGTGTGGGGAATTAAAATGATATTGTGAATGATCTCTCGTATGTGTTTTCTTAAATTGTTCTATCGAAATATCACTTGTGAGAATTGTGGATTTGGGGAAATTGTGATAAATTGGGGGATTTGTGGAATTGTTTGTTATTTGAGAAAATTGTTGGTATGGTATTTCTTGTATGGTGTTTGGATGAACATGAGTGAGAGGTTCTTTGTAAGGATGCTCGAGAAACAAAACATTGAGGGTGAGAGGTTCCTTGTAAGGATGCTCATATCAAAGAAACAAAACATTGAGGGTGAGAGGTTCCTTGTAAGGATGCTCATACCAAAGAAACAAGACCTTGAGGGTGAGAGGTTCCTTGTAAGGATGCTCATGCCAAAAAGGACAATATTATATCCGATGTGGGTTATTGGTTTACTTTTGGAAATTGTATGGCTCATGGTTGGTAATTGGTTCCACCTCTCCGTTTAACTTTATTGTTGTTCGTAAACTTGAGATCTGTTTAAAATGTCCAGGTTTTACTTCAAAAAATTACATATGCTATTTGTAAAATGAGACCGACCGCTTTTCTATGTTTTTCTAAAACCTTGTTCAAGTTTGGGAGGAATGTTGCTACAGAGCATAGTGCTCACCCCCTACAAACAACATATTTCAGGTCTTGTCTAGAGGAGGAGCTCGGAACTGACGAGTCGGGACATTGGAAAGCTCCCATAGAAGGGAACGTAGATCCCGAGGGAGATGCTTAGTGTTCTATTTTCTTTTGTGATAAACTAGGAAGTTCCTTTTGAGGCAATGTAAAGTCTAACATTATTTTTATGTTTCCGCTGCCAAGTGTAGTTTAATTCTTTTGGGATGTAGATGTCATTGTTTGGCATATTCTTTTGGATAATGTTGTAAGTATTTTTATGAATCAATGGACCCGGTGTGGTCAATGTAGTATAATTGCACAAGTTGTGTTTTGAGTAGAGCTCCCCGAACAAAGGAGACTCTGCCCAAATTTTGTTAAATTAAGGACCCCCTGTTATTTATGAGTTTTTATTAGTTGCTCTCATGGTATAAATAGTTTTAGAATGTAATGTCGTCCAGGGTGGTATTTGGGGCGTTACATATCATGTCCATCATCTCTTCTTCCCTCATTCGTTCTCAACTCATTAATCGCATTCACTTGCTCCTCCTACTGATTTCCCATGTCATCAAATCTCGTATTCATACGTTCGAACTGTTGTTGCATAGCCCGAAATATGAATAGCACATCAGTACCACCCTCCTCAGCTACTCCTTTATCCTTGGAAGTCATGTTTTATAACCTGCAAAACAATGTTAGAAATAGCCTCACAAACACTCCCTCACGTGTTTCACTCATTTCAATGTCACTCAACCCACGTGTTTACACTCTTATTGGCTTTTTCTTAAGATAAGCTCACACGCCCAGCTTTTTACCACTCAAATGTTTCACCTTTGTCGTTCTTTTGCAAACTACTCAAAACTCAACCAAAAACCAACCGTTCCCACAACGCACAACAACTTAACAAAATAAGACACAAATATCGAAGGAAGGACCAGAATTAACAATGAAAAACAGAGAATAACATCGATAACACGAAAATGAAACAAAGAAACACAATGAAGCAAAGAAAACGAATTCGACGAAAAACTAAGCGAAACAATGGTTCGAAAGCAACAAATGGATCAAGAAAGGGGTTAAATGAAATAGGATGACCTGTTTTGGGATAACAAATGCGTGAATGATCAGAATAAGTAACTTTTGATTATTTTTGTTCAAATCTCAACACAAATCAGCCCTAAAGCAAACTGATTAGCCTCAATTCGATTCTTTCTTTCTTTCTTTTTTTTTCCTTCTCTTTTTTTTTTCTTGATATCAGATCACAAAAGAGGTAAACTATGCGTAATTGAGCAGCAGACTTCATAATCGATTCACCAGCAAATTATGTATTCAATTATGCCCATATTATGCAACCCTAATTGATATTAAAATTCTAGAAAAGAACAACTGAAACTCTAGCAGCAAGTCACGCCCCAAATCAAACAGAACAAAAAAAATCGCAATGAACAGTCGTGATGAACAGTGCATGAAGAATTTTTTTTTTAAATAGATGCGCATAAACAGAAAAAGAACACCAAACAGCAGCAAGAACCCTAACTTGGTCAGATTATATGTGCACAAAATAAAGATAACCAATCTGATTTGAGAAGACAAACCCGAGTGCTCTGATACCAACTGATGCGAACCCTTAAACGAATTCAAGAACCCACGGGCAAATTGATTGAAGACTCCCCAAGAAAGATCACAAATCAGATTATAAGAACCAAGAACCCTAGACCCAATGTTTGCAAGAAACAAGAACCCAAAGTTAAAAGTTCAAGAGAAAGACGCCACACTCAAGATTGAGCGATAAGTCGATGGACGCCACAAGAAAGATTAATTCTTGATAAGTTCTTGAAATAGTTCTTGGAAGAACAATAAGGTAGAAACCTCACAATACTCATAAAAATATTCTGTCTTTTGCACTGATTTGAACGCCTTTTTATAGGCTGGTTATTACAAAGAAAACTTCTTAAAATAGCTTATCCTACTTAAGAAATATCTCTTACTGGTGAAGAAATATCTCTTACTTGTTGGTAAAGAAATATCTCTTACTTGCTGGTAAAGAAATAGCTCTTACTTTGCTAAACTCTTACTTTCCTAAAAGAGAAAAACACAATCAGCCCTTTAATATGCTGATCACATGCCTAATTAAACAAGGAAAGTCTTTATTTCCTAAAAGGAATAAATCATACGCCTAAATAGATAAGGAAGGTATTACAATCAGACCAATTTTAAACATGCCAATTTTAAGCTTAGCCTTTGCCGGAATCTTCTAGAACTTGAATCATGTTGATGGATCTTTGGTTCCCAAGTGGATCATGCTCCATGCTTGAACTTGCACAATCAGGCCATATGTCTTGCATCAGCCTGTTTAATGCTTCCTTCATCCTTTTTGCTCCCGCCCGAGTCATAGGACCTCCATTTATGCTCAACGGATTAGATTGCATTGCATCACCATAGGCTCCCATAACACATGCTATGCCACGTGTATGCATCTGGGCATTCCAAGCCCCCGCCATTAATGTTGGATATCTAATGACTATTTTGTAAAATCTGTGTCTTTCTTGGGGTAGGTATTTATGGACTTCCACCAATGATCACCTAACCGACGAGACATTTATGGAACCAACTGTTCCGCGTACACCGACACACTTTATGGACTCAATACCAATGAAAGTACGTATTTAAAAGTACCGGGTCTTGTACCCGAGGGAGAATCTAGCCCTTCTTGCTAACATCGATACGTTTTTCAATGCAAATCCGCGTGACTCAGTTATACCTAGGCTCAACTTTTTTGAGCCCATGTACGGACCCACCAAGAATAGTCTTTGACTAAAAACATGCACGCACACCCACACTTATGCTAGATGCCCATGAATGTGATGCCACCCATGCATTTGCAATTAAAATGTATAAGTGCAATTCATATTATTATGTTCATCATATCTTAGAGCATATAACAAACATGTCCATTTTCCACAATATTCCCAAGCATATCACATGTGATATCAATCAAATTAACGTACTTGAATTTCTAAGCATTTTATCAAAGACTTAGTAGTTTATAAAATGTAAATACATAGCATATCCAAGCAACTTCATCAAATCCAATTGAAGCAATTTCATCAACCCAAATCAAGAAAGAAATGATTTTAATATATTCTTATACCCATTTTTCATATCCTAGCTACACTAGGTGTGAGCTAATATATGAGAATTCATCTCTGTCATCCTACCCATTTCATATCACAATCATAGGTTGAAATTAATATAAATAGGAGGGAACCCTACCTCTTGTAGCGTAAGTGATGAGTAGATTTTATACCTACGAATTGAGTTCTCTTGGCTTGGTGAAATTGCAAGTTTTCAAGTATTTTATGTTCCTTTTTATTTGTTTTGTGTGTTTTAATGTTATTTTGTAGGAATCATCATTTGGAAGGAAACAAGGTCAATTTGGAGCCTAAGTGTTGGATTTTTGAAGACTAAGTAACAAAGGAAGCTTTAGGCTTAAAAAGGGACAGCGCCTAGAATCAACTAGACGCATGTTATCATATTCTGATCTAAACCTAGAATTCATCTCCCAATTTAATCTAGGTTATCAAATTAATTTTTGGGTACACAATTATATATTAAGCACAAAATATGATAAACAACTTATATATGATCAATAAGAACTAGAAACGAGGTAGATCAATTTAACTAAACATCAGGTTCCATTGCAATCTTAATAAAAATTTAGTTCATAATGTAATTGAAAAACATCATCCTCAAATTAAAAAACACCTCAAAAAAATCAAGAAATAAAAGTAAGGGAAAATGAATGAAAACTTAGTTGCAATTTTCAATATCTCTCTAGCCTTCAATCCCGATTTTCTTCGTGTTGCTTCCTTTGATTCTTGCCTTCAATTTTCTATCAATCCTTGGTCCTTCTTTGTTAGTAGCCCCAAATCAGTATCCCCTCTTTTCAACTCAAACCCTAGCATATGTCCCCTTAGATTTCAATTTCGGGTCAAAAACAAGTCAGAATTCACGTCCAGAGCCAACACAAGTGCCTAGGCGCTTAAAACCAGGGCAGGGGTGTTGAGTTACTGCTTTTCAAGCACTTAGGCACTGATTAGGGGCTGATTAGGCACTGGGTAGGCACTGTCCCCTTTTAAGCCTAAAGCTTGCCTTGTTGCTTAGTCTTCAAAAATCCAACACTTAGGCTCCAAATTGACCTTATTTCCTTTCAAATGATCATGTTTCCTTCCAAATACTGATTCCTACAAAATAACATTAAAACACACAAAACAAATAAAAAGGAACATAAAATACTTGAAAACTTGCAATTTCACCAAGCCAAGAGTACTCAATTCGTAGGTATAAAACCCACTCATCAGTAAGCCCACGTAGTAGAAGTCCCAAGAACCCAAACCAAGTCTTCCAAGTTTTAGTGCTAAATTTTCGTCTTTGAGATCGTTGAAGAAAAGCACGATTTTTGGCATGGTTGTATAGCTCTCGTGACGTAGACTAACTTTAATTCTCGGCCCGAAGTGATCTAACAGTTGGATCTCCGCGGATCTAAGAAGGAAGATGGAGAAAACTTGTAGACTCTCTCTCTCTCTCTCAAAAATGGCAGTCCAAGAATGGGGAAAAATCATATTTTTCTCCCTTTAAATACTTGGCTCACATTGCGCCACACGTCCCGATTTAACTGGTCCAATTTTAATCTGAATCAATTAAATCTCGCCCCCGTGTTAAGTTTAGTATATTTTTATTAAACTAAATTTAAATTATTTTTCAGGTCCCATGAATAAAATTTGATTGCATTTATTTTAGTTGCGCAATACCTGATCACATTGTAAAACATAAAAAATCTGACTAACTCAGAATTCAACGAAAATTGAATGGGTATCGTCATCCAAGTTCGAGAAAAATTTGAGTTTTCAACCCGTACTGTAATGAATAATTACCATTTTGCCCTTTTTAATTAATTTTTACTTTTTCCCCAGGTTTTACATTATTCCCCCTTAAAGGAATTTCATCCCCGAAATTATAAACATGACAAGTCATAAAATAGGCTAAAATATTAAGTAGAAGATCTCTTACTTAATCCTGAAAACTGAAAGCGCTCAAGAGTATCTTCTTTTATAATTTTTTCAATACAAGAATTTTACCCTAAAATGATTCACAATCCTATTAAAACTCTAAGTGGTCTTTCTTCTTCTCCTATATTCCTCTGCTCACACACTCACACACACATAATCACATGTACACACAGAGTTTACATACACACAAAAATAGATCACACACACAGAGATCACCCATAAACACTCACATATTAACACCCACACACATCCATACACACATAGTGATCACCCTGCAACACCCACACCCACACCCACACACACAGAGAATCACACACGCACACAAACACAAAGATTAACACAACTATTTTTTTGATGTGGTCAGAGTTTTCAAATCAAAGTTTTGGTGTGAAGCTACAATTTAATCAAAGAATCTTATTAAAATTTAATCAAAGTTTTCAAATAAGATTCTTTCTAGCAAAAAAAGATCAAAATTCATTACTCTAAAGATTGGCCAACCCATTCATAAGCAACTGTAATATTTTTTTTTTATAATTCCAACTGATATGTGGCATTGGCAAGACTATAATATCATAAAAATATTCAAAATTTATAATTAAATAATGACTTATTATAATTTATTTGGTGTGAAGTTACGACTGAAAAATGTCACTTAGAATTTAAATTAGTCAAGTTAGATTTTATGACAATTGACAACTTTTAAGCGATCAATTTAACCTGATTTAATTTTATCATCATGTTTCTTAAATGTAGACTGATAGTGATTTTTTTTTTTTGATCAAAGACTGATAGTGATTAAAATATATGTTATGAATTACTTTTAATGACATATCATAATTTTTTATTAGATAAACTCATGTTTCATAAATAATTTCAAAGTAAAGAGTGGAGGGGTAAAAGTAGAAAGTAATTTATTTTTAGACGTTAGCTCGATGCATTTATCAAACAATTTGACTCAATTCAGTGCTTAAATTTTAGTGGGTACCAAACAGTCTGTGAATTATAAATTCAACATTCAACACTTAAAATTCAACATTCAGTTTTCAGCTTTCAGTTTTATCAAACACCACCTTGGAGTAGATCAGAATGTCATCAACAAAGACTTCGACAAACTAATCTAAATAGGGTTAGAACACCCTATGCATAAGGTCCATGAATGCTGTCGGGGCGTTCATCAAACCGAAGGGCATAACGATAAACTCAAAAATGTTCGTACCGTATCCTAAAAACTGTCTTAGGGATATCGACCTGCCTAATCCTCAACTGATGGTATCTCGTGCGCAGATCTATCTTGGAGTAAACTCGTGCCCCTCTCAGTTGATCAAAAAGATCATCGATCCTTGACAGTAGGTACTTGTTCTTGATAGTGACTTGATTCAACTATCGGTAGTCGATACAGAGCCTAAGGGTCCTATCCTTGTTCTTGGTAAATAACACCGAAGTGCCCTAAGGTGAGGTACTCGGTCTAATAAAACCCTTGTCCAACAACTCTTGTAATTGGACTTTGAGTTCTTGTAGCTTTGTTGGTGCCATCCTATGCAGTGTCATAAAAATAGGGGATGCACTGGGCTGTAACTCGATAGTGAAGTCAACATCTCGAAGTGATGGGGGTGCTCATTTTTGCAATCGTTCTTTTTGGAATTTCATGAAAAAGTACTTGATTTCTCATAAAATTGCAATCCCTTATCATCCACAGACTAGTGGACAGGCTGAATTAATTAATCGAGAGATCAAATCGATTTTAGAAAAAATGATAAATCCGGACCACAAAGATTGGTCGTTAAGACTAACTGATGCACTCTGGGCATATCGCACTGCTTTTAAAACAATTTTAGACATGTCTCCTTATCGATTAGTCTATGGCCAGTCTTGTCACCTACCTATGGAATTGCAACACAAAGCATACTGGGCCATCAAAACAATGAACTTTGACCTAGACGAGGTTGAAATCTCAAGAAAAATTCAGATTAATGTGTTGGAGGAATTGAGAAATGTGGCATATGACAATGCCAAAATTGCAAAGGAAAGGATGAAAGTTTTTCATAATAAAAACATATTGTGAAAATCCTTTGCCCCTTCACAGAAAGTCCTCTTATTCAATTCAAGACTCCGCCTGTTTCTTGGTAAGTTGAGATCTAGGTGGACTGGGCCTTACATTGTCAAACAAGTGTTTGGACATGGAGCAGTGGAAGTGAAAAATCCATCAAATGGTAATATTTTGACTGTCAATGGTCAACATTTGAAACTTTTTTTGGAAGATTTTGTTAAAGATTTGGAAACCATTTTTTTAATGGATCCAGAATATTCCTTCGAGATTCGCGCCTGCCGACACAAAATGGGGTAGGGTCAGGAAAAATCCAACCCAACCCGACCCAAAAGGACGCCTTTATAAGGCCTCCAACCCTTTCCCTTTTTCCTCCAAGCCGCCGATGTTCTTCTTCTTCTTCTTCTTCATTTTCTTCCCTGTTCTATGCAAAATGACCCACCCTCTGCAACTCCATGGCCACACACTCCATATACACAATCCTTTGCTTCATGTTTTGTATTTTAATTTTGTATTTGCTCATGAGTGTCTTGCTTCTGTTTACACTCACACACAAGAATTTCCATCCTAGTTGAAACCTTGATCTTCCTAAAGATGATTAATTTGTGTATTTTGTTTGTAGGTATCAGCAGATGAACAGATTTCTACTTTCAATCCTAACTCCACTTTGCGTATACTGGTAAATTTGAAACATTGGGAACAATGTTGAGTTTAGGTTGGAGGGTGAGAACTACAGTTCATATTTTGTGCTTTTAAAAATTTTTCTTGATCGTATTGTGCATTCTATCTTGTATTTCATATTTTACAGTCTTTATAAGTGATGATCATGTCTTTAAAGCAGCTTCAATCGTCTTTGTGACTGACAGATGTTAAAGAACCAGATAGAGTGTCTTAAGCTTAGCAAACATGGATAGTAAGCTTTTTTGGTTTAGTTTAGGCATTTTACACACTTTTCCACCTGATGTGCGTTCTGTGATAATGAGAAAAAAACTGAAATTCGAGAACAACAAGCGAAACCACTGTGTGGCAGAAGCACTTTTGCTAAACGTCGTCGTGCCAAAAAACTTGGTGCCTGTAAAAAATGTGGCAGGATCTTACACATGAAAGAATATAATTAGTGTTCTGAACCAATTTCTGGCCGCACACTTGATCGATTAGACTGGATAGTGAATGGGCAGAGTAAGGATTATCCTGAGACGCCATGCTATTCCGGTACTTTACTTACCCATTTTGTGCAACATGAAATTAGAAGAGTCACTGATTGTTCAAATGGCATGGAGACAGGGGAAGACTCGGATTAGACTGCTTTTTGACAAAATTGTGGAAAACTGTGTTTTTGGGATGAAAGCCAAAGGTCCGAACTTTTTGTAAAAAGTGTAAATATCTTTTAGTTAGATGTACAAAATCCTTTTTGTTGAAATAAAATGTGGGCCGAGTAAGGAATTTCCTAGAATACCAACCTTAAGTGTGGGTAGGTAAAGTATACCCCTCACATATGTCTTCATTTCAAAACCCCCCAAAACCCTCGGTGAATCTTCACTTCCTAGCCCTCAAAACCTCATCCATTTCCAATTTCTACCTAAAATCAAGCATCCTAAACACATTCCCATCTTATTTCTCTCTTTTCTCACAAGAAATCCCAACTTTTCTTGCCCTAAATCTCCAAAAATATGAGAATCATGCCTCCAAGAATGAAGATGCTCGCAAGGTGCAAGGCGGCCAACCGACAGCCAAATTTTGTGGAGGAAGTGATTGAGGAACGACAGGGAAGACTACCCATAGTTCGAACGTACGATAGGACTCGATTTCCCAATGCTCTAAAGACGGATAGGTATGACATTTTTTATCAAAATGAAGCAATTGTTTGTGAATGTTCAATTGAGTTGATTGACTTTGTGGATTTAGGGCTTTATGCCAATACGGAGGTGAGGGGATGGACGATGTATATGAGGAATGGAGAGGAGGCGGTGAAAGAGTTGGTGCAGGAGTTTTACTCCAACGCCAAAATTGTCAATGGGGCGATTAAGACATATATGAGGAGAGCTCACATCAATGTTGATGTTGATTACATTGTGGAGATGCGGGTCGTACCACGGGTACAAATGCAGAACTATCCCCTGAGGAAAAATGTTGAGATGGATGTTGTGGGTGTTGAGTTGACGGGCTTGGCGACTTTTGCTTGGGGAGGACGAAGATTTTTTAGGCAAGGTGAATTGATGAAAAAGTACAAAATGTTGAACTTGATTGTCATCTCCAACCTTGACCCCATCAGACGGAAGAATGAGATACTCCCGGAGATGGCCTGATTGTTGTACGCAATAGGAAGGGGCCAAAGCATAGACCTCCTATCTTTGATCTTGAAGGAGATGATGAAGTAGTGTGATGTGAAGAGGAATTCACTCCCCTTCGGTACACTTGTGATGGAGATGTGCTTGGACTATGGAGTGCAAGTCAGGCCACATATAAGAGTGCAGAAGCCGATGGGACCGTTGAATAAGGAGGCATCCTTCTGAAGGAGCCAAGGTCACAGTGGCGACCCGACGATGAGACAGGATGTGCCACCGACCCAAGGCACTGATGAAGTGCAGGATTCCTTGGACGACACGAAGGAGAGAGAGCTTGAGGCAGAGGCACAAGCACAGACCCAGACTGAGACAGGTACTAGCACCAGCATCCGACGGTCATTACGGGATATCATGCTTGGCATCGAGGCCAAGCATGATGAGATTCTCCGACAGCAGGAGGAGATTCTCAACCTTTTGAGGGGTGGAACTAGAGGACCATCAGACACTGGGGAGACGAGAGAGTGAGAGAGATTTCTGTACTTGAGAGTGAGAGATTGATTGTTTTTGGATGATTTGAATCTTGTTTGTGCTAAGCGATGATATTTTGTGAAATGAATGAATTAGCTTTTATTATATTTATCTTTTTTGCATGTGTTAGCCTTAACATTACATTGTTATCTGTTAATAATTGATGAAACATATGTGAATATTGAGATTGTCTGCTAAAATGACTAAAACACATGATCGGTTTGACACCTCACCTAGCAATCTAGACTTAAAACCACATGTCTTTGAAAAATGGTATTTTCTATATGCTTAAATGTCAACTGTACATTGGTATTTGTTATTCTTAAGGTACACGATGGCCAGACTCGAAAATGGAATTGATATATAACCGACATTCTTTGAAAATCTGACATAACTAGTGAAGATAACAAAGAATACCATGGTAAGTTTTCGAGCCTTGCGATGCTTTTGAGAGAAAATCAACATTTACTCAAGCAAGGTTTTTCACTTTCTATCATTGAATAGTCTCATTAAAATTGTTATTGATTGACGCAAATAGAGTATTAATGTATTCTTCAAAGAATCTGTTCATACGACACATACATGTGCATTGATTCGCACTTTTAGTGGTTTGAATTATATTATTATACACCAAAGTATAAGTGGTCAAATTGTAGTTTTATCGGTTTAAGTCCAAGTATCGATCCCACGAAGAGTTTTAGTAATTTAGTATGTAAAATAAATAAAAACAGTAAAGTTGTTGTTTGGAGTAGTATGATGTTTGATAGCTTGTGATGTGAGCTTAGATTGATAACTAATTTAATTTAAATAAAATGCGGAAATAAAATGCGTAAGTAAAGCGTATAAGTGATAACAATATGAAAGATATCCTTCAGTTTAAGGATCCATATGCTTTATATTGGTTTATTACTGGAAATGCTACCTCACAATAATTAACTTCTATTTTATTGGAAAATCAATCGGCAGGTCTGATGTATATAAACCATAACACAGCCGCTTCTTAGGCTAACTGGTGGTAATAAATTATAACGCAGCAACTTCTTAGGAAAGCTGGTTATATCCATGTCAATTGATTAACCCAAGCAAACCAGAAGGACAAGCCATTCATGAGGAATACTTGAGTTATTCAATTGATCTCTTTATAGCAAGTACATACATATTAAACCATAACACAGCCACTTCTTAGGTTAACTGGTGGTAATATAGCATAACACAGCAACTTCTTAGGAAAGCTGGTTATAGAAGTTCCAATTAACTAATTCAAGTGAACCAGAAGGAGAAACCATTCATGAGGAATACTTGAATTACCCAATAGGTCATCTGTGATATATATATATATATGCCAGTTAAAACATCCTCAGCGTTCCATCGGAGGACAAGCCATACCAGTAGGAACACCGTGGTTGTTAGACTGTCAATATAGTTATATATAGTAAGTAAAGAAACCCTAATAACCCAGAAGGACAAGTCATTCATGAGGATCATTTAGGTTATGTACCACACATCAGTAGAAAATCCTCAGCGTTCCGATGGAGGACAAGCCATACCGGTAGGAACACCGTGAATCTTTAACTGGCTGGTCTTATGATATACTGATGACATAATTCCAGGCACAACACTAGAATTACTGTAACGCCCCCAAAACCACCCTGGACGGCATTACATACTAAAACAATTTACATCATGAGAGCACTAAGATAAACCATCCATAAATAAGACTTCATAAAAATCATTCCTTAATTTAACAAAATTTGGGCAGAGTCTCCTTTGTACGGGGAGCTCTACCCAAATACATAACCTGTGTAATTATACTACATTGACCACACCGGGTCCAAGTATGACTAAATATTGACCACACCGAGTACATTTATACCTCACAAAATAAAATTTCATTCACCATAGGTAATATACACCATATCATCCCAAAAGAGTATGCCATTTTTAGCCTTTACATTTTCAAAAGAAAAATTAACTATTATAGCGCAGCGGAAATAACAAAAGAAATCTAGACTACACAGTGTTTCAAAAGAATATTCTAGTCTAGAACAAAAGTAAACGACATCTCTAGATGTCCCACTCGGGATCCAAGTATCCCTCTAGTGAAGCCTCTCCATGGCCCGACTTGTTAGCATCGAGCTCATCCTCTGGCACAAAATCTGAAAAATGTTCAACTGTAGGGGGTGAGCACGAAGCTCTGTAGAAAAATCCTCCCAAACCCAAACAAGGTTTAGAAAAGTATATAAAACGGTCGGTCTCATTTCACAAATAACATATATAACATTTGAAGTAAAACGAGGACATTTAAACAGATCTCAAGTTTAGATAGCGACAGTAATTGAAATGGATAAATAGACACAATATACCATTGGTAATCCATTCTACCATAAACCGTTTCCAACAAGTTCTCGCGGAATCCCATACTTCCCGAAACTCTTGTCGAAACCATTTCTGGTACAATGCACGATAACCCACACTGTATGTCCGACACAACCCACGTTACTAATCTGTGATCATTAGTGATAGGAAAATTTCATATCCCACACGGCGTACAAAGGCGTCTACCCACTCCATGTGGTATTAAAGTTCATACCCGCGTGGCATACAAATACAGCTACCCACTACATGATACCCGGTCAATAGTAATCCATGTTCGTATCGTACAACCACGCAAGAGATAAAATACCAACAAATATCTCACATAACCAACAATACCATAAACCCCCAATTTTTTCAAGCAAATTTTCATAAAATCCACAAATCCATCATGAGGCAATTTCAAATAAACAATGAAGAAAAATACAAGAGATCATGCACAATATCATTTCAATACTCAACACAAAGCACTATAGTTTTCAAAACCAAATTTGAGTGAAGATAGAGAGAGAAATTGTAACACCCCGCATTTTCGTTCATATAGATATATAGATATAGCAAATAATGGTTGTAAAGATGTGGATAGGGGTATTGAAGTGTGTTTGAACTTTGTAAATTTGAAAAGTAAAGATTTAAAATGTTAATGAAAATCATAGTTGAAATTTAGTTTTAGTGAGTGAAAATATAAAATGTTAGGTCCTATAACTTGTATTAGATAGGTTTGGTGTATAAATATGTGTTGGAGAGGTTTGTGATGGATTTGGTTAGTTTTGGAATGGATTGGAAATGGAAAACAAAAGAAATAGGCAAAACTGGGTAAATGGTACCGGTACTGGGTACCGGTACTGTACCGTACCGGTACTGTGTACTGGTACCCCGATTCCAGAAGGTTTCTTGTACCGGTACTGGGTACCGGTACTGAATGGTACCGGTACTGAGTACCGGTACTACCGAAACCAGATTGTTTATTTTAAAGTCGCGAATTTCGGCCTCTCTCTCTCTCCCTATAAATACTTAAGGCCGACTATTTGAGCCTCATTTCAGCCTTCTAAACCCTAGGCACCTTTAGAGAGAAAGAGAGGGAGAGAAGAACATCAAAGATAAGGAGAGATACACCATTTTAGAAGATTAAAACCCTAGATTTCTAAGATTTCACTTCTCTACTCATTCTCTTTTCTTCCATTCTTCACCCACTCTCACCCAAATCTTTTGAAAACCCTAGGGAGAGGAGATTAAAAGGAAAAGAAAGGAAAGCAAGAAGGTCTTGAAGCTTGGGTATTTGGCTAAAACTCTTGAGCATTGAGGTAGGGGATTTCTTCTCTTTCTCTTACATTGATGTTAGGGTTAATAAATATGTATGTTTTGATTCTTAATGATATGTATTTGCTATGGCTCCATTGTTTCTTGGTTCTTTTGCAATTGTTAACATGTTTTACACAAAGTTAGGGTTGAATACCCATGAAATCTCTTTTTGGTTTGAAAAACCCTAGTTTTCAAGAGTGATGGATTTTCCTCTTGAACTCTTCCTTTATTCTTGATTTCGAAACCATAGTGTTTTGTGTTGGGTAATAAAATGATATTGTTGTGATCTCTTGCATTTTCTTAGTTGGTTATTGAAAATGTCACATGCTTAAATTGGGGATTTTTAAGATATTCTTGTAAATTGTGAAATTGGGTTTGGTATTGTATCTCTTATGAGTGTGGGATGACCATGGGTGGCCTTTGACGAGATATCGTAGAGTGGGTAGACGTGTTGCTTGCTCCGTGGGGGTTGGCATTTCTCTTACCACTCGTAGTGGGGTTAGTGCTTTGGTAAGACTAAACCGCTATTGCTCACGGGTGCCGTGTAAGAGGGTTAGTATACTAATACCTGGGTTGGATACGTCACTGCCGTTGGTGTGGCATACGCCCTTCCTAAAGGATGGATATCTTTGATAAGATTTGTGTGGGTGTGTGTGGGTTAGATATTACTCAATGTGTCGATTCATGGGGTTTGCCTTACATCATGTTTGAGATACATATACATATTGATGGATTGTTGTATTATTGTGGAAAATGGTTTCCTACAAGGACTTGTGGGAGTATGGGATTCCACAAGGTCTTGTGGGAACATGGTTTATATTTTGGAAAATGGATATGTATTGGATCTTGGTTTCTTTTACTGTTTATGTAAATTACTGTTGCTACTTAAACTTGAGATCCATTTTAAAATGTCCCTGTTTTACTTCAAAGATTATGTATGCTATTTGTAAAATGAGACCGACCATTTTATATGTTTTTATAAACCTTGTTTGAGTTTGGGAAGATTTTGCTACAGAGCTTCGTGCTCATCCCCTACAATTAATAGTTTTCAGATTTGGCTTTAGAGGAAGAGCTCGGTGTGAATGAGCCGGGCCTTGGGGAAGCTTCCTTGGAGGGGTACCTAGATCCCGAATGGGACATCTAGAGATATAGCTTATTTTTGTTCTAGACTAGGAGATTTATTTCTGAACAATGTAAAGTCTAGATTCTTTTGAAACTCCGCTGCGATATATTCATGTAATTCTTTTGGGATAATGTTAAGGATAGTATAGATGGAAAATAAAACTTCTATTGTTATTGGATGGTTAAATGGACCCTGTGTGGTCAAGTTAATAGAATTGCACAGGTTGTGATTTTTGGGTGGAGCTTCCTGTACAAAGGAGACTCTGCCCAAATTTTGTTAAAATTAAGAATGTTTCTTATTCGATGGATATATATTTAGTTGCTCTCATGATATGAATGGTTTCATAATGTAATGCCGTCCAGGGTGGTATTTGGGGCGTTACAGAAATCCATGTTTCTCACAAACTAAGGTTTTTATGGCTCTCCACCCATAACTTTTCTCAAAACATAATAAAGTTTGCAATAATAACAAGAGACAAGGAACCCATAGCAAATAGATATGATTAGAAGTCAAAATCATACATATATAATAACCCTAGCCTCAATGTAAGTGAATGGAAGGAAACCCCTACCTTTTTTTTTGGTCAGAAAAGGAAACCCCTACCTTGGTGTTCTTGAAATCTAGGGCTTGAATCTTGAATCACCCTTAAATCTTGTGTTTTTCCCCTTTGATCTTGAGTTTCTCTCTTCCTTTCTTTCTCTCCTAGGGTTCTAAAGTGTTTAAGGTGAGAGTGGAGTGAAGAATGAGGCAAATGAGGACTTGAGGTGGTGTTTTAAACCCAAAAATCTCGACTTTTTAACTGTTTGGCGAGTGTCAGATAAAGCGTACCGGTACGGTTAAGCTACTGGAGTTCGGCGTACCGGTACGCGGTACCGGTACGGTTTGACTGATAGATTTTTGCTCCGACTTCCAGTGAAGTTTTGACCCATTTAGAGGTCGAATTGGAAAATTTTCATGAGATACACTTTTGTAGCCCTAGATGTCTACTATCTACTGTCCAAATTTCAGATCCATTGGAGATCACAATAAAACGTTATGATCTAAATACTAGAAGGTGTCCCAACTCCTTTTTACCCAAATTCTCTCTAAGTGTGTTTTCACTCCGGAGTACTTCCTAGCTTCCAATACACCCCATATTACCTCTCCTAATGTTTTTCGACCTTCCGAATTCAATGGAGAACTTATTTTGACCTAAAAATATTTAGAAACTTCCATAATCCTTCTTCTTAAGTTTACACACCTTCGAAACTTAAACTTCCCAATCCATTTGTCTCCCTAGTATTTATTCCTACTATTACAATCTATTTAGTTTATCCTTACATCATTGCTTTTATTAGAATTACTAGAAAATTATATTACTATATTAATCTAAACATGTGGGGGTTTACAATTACGTACACCACTATATCATGCATTAAGCATATACTAAATATATAAATAAACATATAAATAAGACATAAGCATTTCCATAATCTAACCAATATTATACATATATTTACCCTATTTTGAAGGGTATAAATGACTACTCACGCTCCATTGCCATAGACAAACAAGGAGTGTGATTATTAGTCATTACAACTAAAATTAGACGGTAAATTGTAAAACTTCTTTCACAAGGAACAATTGAAACACAACCACCTTTATTATCATTTAAGACACAAAAGTGGCGGTAGTTCAACTATCCAAATAGAAAGATACAATAGAAATGTAGAAATACAGAGTTACAATAAAAGTGTATCACAGATCGGCTATGTACTGAACTTTCTCTTTCTTTTTCTTTCTTTCTTTCTTTCTTTCTTTCTTTCTAGCTTTGGAAAGCTTTCTTGGCTCAAGTATGGCCGGCCAAATGAAGGGAGAGTTAGTCTTGGGGAAGTCTTGAAAGGCTTGGAAAGGAATGCTTGAAGAATGAAGAGGCCACCCCTATTTATAGAGGGGGGAGGGACTCTCGGCCAAGGGAGGCCATCCCAATGCCTAGTAGCACCACCTTCCGGAAGGTTGGTGCCTTGCAGTGGTGCTAGGTGTTGGCTTCTTGGGCTGCCACTTGTCAACTTCTTATTGGTCCATGTTTCTTTATTGCACCTGGGTCCTTTGTTACTTCAAGCTTTGCAATTTGTCCTGTATTCTTCAGTATTTCTGCATTTGACCCTGAAATTTCAACATAAAGTATTTAAAACTTTAATTTAAGCACAAACTATAATTCATAATATTTACTTGTTTTATCTTACAAAATTAATTACTTAATCATCTTAATTTATACACTAATTAAGGTAAATCATGCACATGCTTGAGAAAAGATCTTAGGCCATCTTTGATTTAATTTTAAACCTTAGCCATTTCTTTTACAAAATTATATCCCTAGTTAACTGTGATTGAGCCTTTAAAGTGTGATTTCTTTTTCAGGTAACCCATATGATAATCGAGCCACAGAAAAATATATTTGACATACATTTGCTATCTAATTTTCTTGCACCTTCTTATAAATCAATATGATACAGAAAAGCAAGAGAAAAAGAAAAGAAGATGGTGGCTACTGTTCAAAGAAAGAAAAGTCTGTGGAAACAACTGAAAAAGAATGAGAAAGGAAAATAGAAAATGGCCAAGAAAGTGAAACATGAGAAAAAGAATGAAAGAAAGAAATGCCATGTAGTTGAAGTTTCGAAAAGGTAGAAAGATGTGTGCTACATTACATAACGAAAGGGTAGTTGAAGTTTCTGATGCATGTGTAGGTCGTCAATCAAAAGTCTAGGGTATGTTAATAGTATTACTTTATTTGTATCAATATTATTCCATGAGATTATGCCAAACATGATTAGTCTGTTTCCTTAGATTTCACTCCCGTACTAATTGTGCATGTGAATTTACATTTAGCCCTCTTCTGATCACATGCCCTTTGCGAGAAAAGTCACTATAATCGGAGAGAATTTTTGCTGAAAGCATTCTAAGAGAGGTTTGTGAAATCAAAGCTATCCATGGAGGGTTGTAATAAGGAGTGTTTGTTATATAACAATTCTTGTTGTTAGAATGATTATTTTGACTACCTAGGAAATTTCAAATACCAATGTAACAAATGTTTATTTTTGCATAGAGTACGTATTGATGAAAGAAAAATGCTTGGGAGATAAGTCGAAATTAAGGGTTGGGTGTCTCAACGACCATGGTACTAACTCACTCTGATAAGCAATCTCACACACACACATTTGTTCGACTAAAGTTTGTGGGTAGCTTCACTGAAAACCCTCACGAGACAACACTCGTCTGCTAGGGAAATCTAGGGGTTTAACGGCTTGTTGCATATGCTAAATGCAACCGGATGACCTACGAAAATGGCATTGTAAATAATTTCTCATTCAATTGTTGTTGTATTACTAGAGACTATCAATATTTAGGTTGGGGAGTGTGATTAGTAGTTAAAATTAGCATCTTACTATGCATTTTTAAGACTAATTATGCTTTGATAAAGTTTCAATGATGAAATTCAGGAAAAAGATTGTACAAGGGCCTAAAGTCAATGGATACCAAACTTTCATGCAACACCCACATGTACTGGAAGAAAATTGGAGAAGTTTGAAACAAGGTATGAACGTTCGAACGCCAATCCACGTTAGAACGTCCTCTTGAATAATTTGAACACCAGACTGCTGAGGTGATGGCATATGGAGTGTTGCAGTTATTTTCACAGAAGAAAAAAGATCTACTTGAGTACAACGTTCAAACGCCAATCCACGTTTGAACGTCCTCTTGAATTATTTGATGACCAGACTGCCAGGGTGATGAGACATGGCTTGCTATCTACTGTGGGTGACAAGAGCCACTTGAGTCCACATTCAAACTCTCTCAAGCGTTTGAACGCCCATAACATAAAACAGGAGTCAACGTTCGAACGCCAATCAACGTTCGAACGTTGTCCCCAGACAGGTTGCAGAGTGGTTGATTTTCTATCCGGACCTTGGGGCATTCACTTGGACTTTGAAGACTTTGTACTATTCTTTCACACTTCTTTACCCCCTCCTCTTTGTCTATAAATACTCCCATTGTGGGAGCTTCAAAGAGGACTTGAACTTAGACTTAGTCTTACACTTGCATACACTTGCACTTAGCTATATGTAGATATACATAGAGGGAGATAGATCATCTTTTGGTTGAGGAGGAAACCCTCCAAAAGTGACTAGCTTTCTTCTACTTTCATTATTAGTTTCATTTGCTTCCATTGTTTGAGCTTCCTTCTTCCCTTAGAGGTGTGAAAATCTTCCACTTTTCTAGAGCTTTACCATAGCCGTGAAGGGTGGAACGTGATTCACACATTCTTCGTCGAAGATTAGCTCCTTGTGTAGTGTGTTTTACCTTGTAAATCCTCTAGTTGGAGGGATGAAAATCACTCACTTTTCTAGCTTTACCAAAGCCATGAAGAGTGAGTAGTTTCTCATTCACTATTTAGTAAGAGGTGATGGACATGTATTGTAAACCCCCACACTCTTATCTTTATATATCAAGTAATTATTTTTGAAAATACTAACATAGGTGATGAGGTATGCATGAACCCTATAAATTGTAATAGTAGGAAAATACTAGGGAGACAAATGGATTGTGAAATTTAATTTTTGGAGGTGTTTAAGGTTGATAAGGGTAACTAAGCAAAAATATTAATTTTTTTTAGGTCAAAATAATATTATCATTGAACATGGGAGATCCGAAAAAAAAATTGGAATAGCCGTTTAGCACATCTAGCGGTTCGGAGGAATAAAATAGTAATTTTAGTGTTTCGAGTGTAAATTTATTTTAATTTTGAGATAAATCATAAAAATAAATGTTTTTAGGTGTTAAAATAACATTAAAAATGAATCCGGAACGTCGAAAAACCTTAGGATAGTTATATGGATCAAATTGGAGATTCTTAGTGGCAAAATCGTAATTTTGGAGAACACCCAAACAACCTGTGAACAGTAAAATCGGGATTTAGATGACCTTATAACACCATTTCATCCCATTTTTCCTCATTTCTTTCACTTCACTCTCACCCCACACCTTTTGGAACCTCAGATGAAGATTAAGGGAGGAAGAAAAGGGAAGAAGAAGGTCACTAGAGCTTGGGTTCTTACTTGAAATTTTGATTCAAGGTAGAGTTTTTCTTCCACTCTTGTTCATTGATGTTAGGGTGTTGATATATATATATATATATGTTTTGCCTCTAAATGTGTAACACCCCGCATTTTTCTTTTATATATGTATATAGATATATAGTAGATAATTGTTTTAAAACTATAGATATATGTAGTGACATAAGAATAAACCGTAGGAATAAATGCTATGGAGACAATTTGATTGGGAAGCTACGTGTCGAAGATGTTTAAACTTGGAAAGGGTGATTAGACAAGTTTCTAAAGGTTTTTAGGTCAAAATAATGCTTCCATTGAATCCGGAAGGTCGAACAACCTTGGGAGAGGTAATATGAGGTGTATTGGAAGCTAGGAAGTATTTTGGAGTTAAAACCCACTTTAGAGTGAAATTGGGTAAAAAGTATCTTGGACACCTTCTAGTATTTTAGCCATAAATTTTTATCCTTACATCCAATTGATCTGCAATTTTGACAGTAGATAGTAGACATCTAGAGCTACAAAAGTGTATCTCTTGGAAATTTTCCAATTCGACCTCTAAAGGGGTCAAAACTGCTCTGGAAGTCGAAACAGCCAAACAGTACCGGTACCCAGTACCGGTACCCCCGAACCAGTAACTAATTGGTACCGGTACCCGGTACCGGTACCCTTTGACTGGAGCCTTCCCGAACAGTAAAAAGTCGGGATTTTGGGTTTTAAAACACCCATTCCAAGCCCTATTTGCCCCATTCTTCATCTCATCCTCACCACAAACATCTTAGAGCCCTAGGAGGAGATAAAGAAAGGGAAAAATACCAAGATCAAGATAGATTCACACCTCATAGAAATCAAACCCGAAATTCCTCAAGAACACCATTCTTCTCCTCTCTTCCTATACACATTCACTACACCCTTACCCACATCTCTTAGAACCCTAAGAGAAGACAAGAAGGAGAAGGAGAAGGGAGGAAGGAGATCTTTGGAGCTTGGGTTAGCTTATAACTCTTGGATTCAAGGTAGGGGTTTTCTTCCATTCTCTTACATTGAGGTTAGGGCTACTATATATATGCATTCTCTTGACTCTCAATCATATATACTTGCTATGAATTCATCATTTCTTATTATTCTTGCAATTATTACCTTGTATTAAACTATGTGATGGTTGGGTAATCACTAAACCTCTTGTATGCCCTAGTTCTTCAAGGGAAGTGGGTTTTCTCTTGATTTATCCTTGTTTATTGATTTCAATCTTGATATTCGTTTGTTGTCGATTTTAATACTTAATTGTTCCTTTATTCTTGATTCCAAGCTTGATATTTGTTGTTATGGATTCAAGACTTGATTTACCCTTTATTCTTGATTTCAAGCTTGATATTTGTTGTTAGGGATTCAAGACTTGATTTGTCCTTTGTTCTTGAGTTCCAAAGCTTGATCATTCATTTGTTCTTGATTTCAAAACTCTAGCGATTTGTATTGAACAATAAAATGATACTTTTGATGATCTCATGTACTTTTTCTTAAATATGTTTTATGGGAAATATCACTTGCGAAAGTTGTGGATTTGGGGGAATTGTTGGATATGTGTGATAAGTGTTGGTATTGAAATTATGGAATGTTGTTTGGATGAACATGGGTGAGAAGTTCCTTGTAAGGATGCTCATAGCACAGAAAACTAAATTGTGGAACTTGCTTGTTAATTGAGAAAATAGTTGGTATTGTATCTCTTGTATGGTTGCTCGATATGAACATGGGTTACTATTGACTAGGTATCATGGAGTGGGTAGACGTCTTCTTTGGTAAGAACTTTTCCTACCACTCATAGTGGGGTTAGTGCTTTGGTAAGACTAAACCACTATTGCTCACGGGGTAGCATTGGTATGTACTTGCGTGGGACATGATATTCTCGATGGTGACCATGCGGAGTCGTGCTTCATACCTGAGATACGAGTACAGTCGTATATCGTTCATTCTACCATAGACGGTTTCTGCAAGAGTCCTGGGGTAGTATGGGATGCCACGAGAACTTGTGGAAACGGTGTATGGTGGAAATGGATTATAAATTATATATGGGTTATTGTGGAAACGGTGAATGGTGGAATGGTGTATTAATTGTATATTGTGTGCATGTATTCATTCAATTACTGTTTTTACTTAAACTTGAGATCCGTTAAATGTCCCAGTGTTATCTCAAAAGCTATATATGTTATTTGTGAAAAGAGACTGACCGTTTTCTTTGTTTTCTAAACCTTGTTCGGGTTTGGGAGGATTTTCCTACAGAGCTTAGTGCTCACCCCCTACAAACAATCCATTTTTCAGGTGATGCTTCAGAAGGAGATCGTATAGGTGACGGGCATGTGGATCCAGATTGGGATATTTAGACTGTCCATCTTTGTATTAGATGTAAGAGTTATTTTGAGATCATGTAAAAATATAATCTTTTGTTAGTCCGCTGCTAGATTAACTTTGAATCTTTTGGGATGAAATCGCCACATTTTGGCTTGATCTTTTGGGATAATGTTGTAATTGTTAGATATGGTGAATGAACTTTTATTTATGAATGAATTATATTAGTTGCTCTCATGGTATAAATGGTTTTAGAATGTAATGCCGTCCAGGGTAGTATTTGGGGCGTTACAAAGTTGGTATCAGAGCTTAGGCTTTAGGTCTTACATGGGAGCTGTAGGTTATGGATTACTACTAGAGCCTTAGGACTAAGTTGAATAAAAGGGTTTGAGTTGGATTTCACACCCGTCTTGTGTTATAGACTAAAGTGATACCTAGGATGTCTTGCACATCGAAGAACTAAATTGTGAATTGATGTGCAGGATGGAGGGTGGACGTGGACGTGGACGGGGACGTGGTGGCCAAGCAAATCCACCACCACCTTCACCTCCCGATACCATGGATGTCATTTATCGATGCATAAGGGAGCTAACTACTCTGGTACAACACCAGAATAGAATCAACAACCAACAACAACAGAACTTAGCAAGGGGAGGCCCGATCAGGACTGGTGCTAGCAGCAGTGGAGTGGCACCAAGGGCAGCTCCGTACTGCCGACCTGACCAAGCTTCAGGGCCACGAAATCCGGTGGTTCAAGGAGCTAGGGCTACTCGAAATCGAACAGCCACTGACCCACGTCACTGTTTCGCATGTGGCGGTTTCGGGCACTTCAAAAATAGATGTCCATCATTTCCTAAAAAGACCAAACAAGCCATAGGACAAGTAAATGCAAACACGCCACCACCACAGAAGCCACCACCGCAGAACCCGTTAGAAGATATAGCCCCCGACAATATTGATCAAGGGAGAATTCCTATTCTGACCCAACCGGGGGAAGATGTTTCCCATACAATTGCGGAAGGTATCGTTTTTCTCTAAAAGTCTTGGGCATGTATTTTCTTTGAAGTTTAATGTTTCTCATTCCTTCCCACACCCCACCTATGCAAATAACTTGGGATTAGACTTTGGGAATTTAGAACATGTTTGGAGTATAGACATGCCCACGGGAGAACGGTTGGATACTAAGAGGATGTGTATAGGCGGTATGCTTCGAATTGGGGAGCGAGAATTGGTGGTAGACATGGTTGTAGTAGACATAAATGGGTACGCTAGTTTGTATCATGTGGTTTAGACTAGTCTAGGAAACGGATGATAATTTGGCTTTTGGTTTGTAAATGAGATTACGCATGGATCTTGATTGCGAGTCATATTATTTATATTGGAGATGGGTATGAGATAGGATTTGTGACAAAGACACCCAACTTGAGTTAGACAAGTATAAAGGAACCAAACAGTCCGGTAGACTACCTCGCACCAATTTGTTCATAACTCTTCATTGGAAAGTCCAAATTGTGCACCGCTATTTTTGTTAGAACCCTAACTCGTATATCTTTCCAACCATATAGGTCACACATGCTCAAAATACTCGAGTCAAATCAGTTTATTCTTTGAAGTTGGTCAAAAGTCTGCACTATGGTGTTCTTTGGACAGTAAAGTGTTGTGATTTCTTCTTAGACTCTGAAGGACCTATCCTTAAGTGAAATTTTACATTATTTAGGCTTTGATTGAGAGACACCCCCATATTGATTGAAGTGCTTTTGATGGAAAAAAAAAAAAAAGGGGGTGATTATGATTTGGTGCTTGTCAACTTCAAGTATTCTCTTCCACTAATAGTATTGCTCATATTTTAAAAGTCAAAGGATATGATAACCCAATTGGGATGTGTGGAAATAAGGTTAACTTAGAGGTTCTCTAAGATGAATTAAGTTCCTAATGATAAGGGTATGGAAGGTTATGTGTGTTACTTAAAAAGTATAGAAATTAAGGAATGAATGTAGTTTTGGTTTACGATGTGAACCATGGGAGTATTATGTTTTCTTCTAAGGTGATTACGATAATATGAGATAGTATAATTCTCAAATACGAGCAATTGAAGGAATAGGGTGAAGTAACCTCGGATGGGAGCCTATTTTTGGAGTAATGATTGGAATTGTGGTTATAGATCTTAAATCTATAGGAGATTGTTTCACAACCACTTACTTGAGGTTCCCAATATTTGTTTGAAATATTATGGAGGGTTGATTAAATTTACTTTGAAGGTTTAGAAGGATCATGCATAGGATACTCATTGAGAGCGTTATACTTAGTTATCTTATTTCCTTGAGGGCTTAGTTGACTACTCTTAGACTTTCTAAAGTATTAACAATCGAGATTCTTTTGGTTAAGTATAGAGTTAATAGTTGACTTGTATTCACAAGTTTTGATTAAAAATTTGAGGTTGAGTTATGGAAACGAATTTATAGACATGAAAAAAAAAAAAAAGAGGGAAATCTAAGAAGCATGACTAAGTGGTAAGTAGTTACCGTTGACCCTTGATATTGTAGGATTAAAGATTATAGATGTTAAAAGCTTGATGTCATATATAGTAGACAATTATGGAAATAAGGATGATTTCAATGTTCGGTGTTTACTTTTATAGTTATGTGAGCCCTTTTAAATGTTATCGAAGTTGTGTTAGAGGAAAATGAAGCTCTTTTTCTTGTCTCTTTTAGTACCTTGTTAAGATCGGAATGATTAGTTATTCTTGAGGAATGTTAGTATGAGTATAGAAAATTCGAACTTATGGTTGATGGTGATAATGGTAAAGAAGTAAATTGAAGAATCAATGATGATACCTATGAAGATTGCTTTGACATGGGATGAATCATCGAGAGTCTTATGTTAGTTTAAATTATTTTAGTTTTGGGATCCTTGACAGTCTATCCTCACATTTTGATATGTTACAAGAGGTATATTGTAATGAATGGTATCAGAAGGATTAGAAAGTATAGATATCATTTAAAGAGTTGTGATGTGAATGAAAACCACTAAGAATTGATTAGATGGTTATTAGTTCTAGCTCAAGATTGTAGATCGAGAGCAAATATCTTGGAGATATACTTTGATCCTTAGCTTAAGTATTATAGCTGGTTAATTACCCAAAATTCCCTTCGAAGGGATTTGATGGATCGTTAGGGTACACATTTTGGAAGCTATAATTGGAAAACAAGTGCGGTTAGGTTTTAATTGTACACTTTGGTGGAATCTAAGATACTCTCTTAGAACTTTCAAATCTATGCGAAGTTCTTATCTTGTAGCATATTTTGACTTGTGAATCGGTGGATTATAATTTATATCAGAGTGCGCAGCGAGCTTTTGGATTAATGACTGTAATGGTGACGGTAAGGAATATTATGAGAAAGTACAAATTGATGTGAAAACTAAGAGTTGATCCTAGAACATTGACTTGTGTGGAGTGTGTAGTTATGAATTGAAATGATGGTAGATTTCAAGATTTTGAATCCCTCTTGGGTTGTGAGAGACGAAATTTTGAAGAACGTTGTATCTATTTTCAGGAATTGAGATAAATCTTACAGTGATGCCATTAACAAATTTTGTGTTACACCATGATGTTAGTATATGGAAGATGAGTAATCCTAATGGTGGAATTGCATTTGAGTTATTTTGATATGCTTATGAAGAAGATACATGTAAGACGCAAATATGAGGTTGATTGAATTGATTGGTGAAATTCAAAAGAGAAGTGATATTTGATGAGTACACAATTAAGTATTATGATCTAGTAGTTAGGCATGAAAAGAAATTAGTTGGAACAATTGTATACAAGTATTAAGGATAGAGGTGATAAATGAATTCTAGTGAAGGAATGTATTTTGATTCTAGTCTCTCAAATTATTGAGAAGTTGAGAGACTAACTCGACGACTAAGTTTCGAGGACGAAACTTTCTTTAAGGGGGGTGGATTGTAACACCCCGCATTTTTCTTTTATATATGTATATAGATATATAGTAGATAATTGTTTTAAAACTGTAGATATATGTAGTGACATAAGAATAAACCATAGGAATAAATGCTATGGAGACAATTTGATTGGGAAGCTACGTGTCGAAGATGTTTAAACTTGGAAAGGATGATTAGACAAGTTTCTAAAGGTTTTTAGGTCAAAATAATGCTTCCATTGAATCCGGAAGGTCGAACAACCTTGAGAGAGGTAATATGAGGTGTATTGGAAGCTAGGAAGTATTTTGGAGTTAAAACCCACTTTAGAGTGAAATTGGGTAAAAAGTATCTTGGACACCTTCTAGTATTTTAGCCATAACTTTTTATCCTTACATCCAATTTATCTGCAATTTTTACAGTAGATAGTAGACATCTAGGGCTACAAAAGTGTATCTGTTGGAAATTTTCCAATTCGACATCTAAAGGGGTAAAAACTGCTCTGGAAGTCGAAGCAGCCAAACAGTACCGGTACCCAGTACCGGTACCCCCGAACTAGTAACTAATTGGTACCGGTACCCTTTGACTGGAGCCTTCCCGAACAGTAAAAAGTCGGGATTTTGGGTTTTAAAACACCCATTCCAAGCCCTATTTGCCCCATTCTTCATCTCATCCTCACCACAAACATCTTAGAGCCCTAGGAGGAGATAAAGAAAGGGAAAAATACCAAGATCAAGATAGATTCACACCTCATAGAAATCAAACCCGAAATTCCTCAAGAACACCATTATTCTCCTCTCTTCCTATACACATTCACTACACCCTTACCCACATCTCTTAGAACCCTAAGAGAAGACAAGAATGAGAAGGAGAAGGGAGGAAGGAGATCTTTGGAGCTTGGGTTAGTTTATAACTCTTGGATTAAAGGTAGGGGTTTTCTTCCATTCTCTTACATTGAGGTTAGGGCTACTATATATATGCATTCTCTTGACTCTCAATCATATATACTTGCTATGAATTCATCATTTCTTGTTATTCTTGCAATTATTACCTTGTATTAAACTATGTGATGGTTGGGTAATCACTAAACCTCTTGTATGCCCTAGTTCTTCAAGGGAAGTGGGTTTTCTCTTGATTTATCCTTGGTTATTGATTTCAATCTTGATATTCGTTTGTTGTCGATTTTAATACTTAATTGTTCCTTTATTCTTGATTCCAAGCTTGATATTTGTTGTTATGGATTCAAGACTTGATTTACCTTTTATTCTTGATTTCAAGCTTGATATTTGTTGTTAGGGATTCAAGACTTGATTTGTCCTTTGTTCTTGAGTTCCAAAGCTTGATCATTCATTTGTTCTTGATTTCAAAACTCTATCGATTTGTATTGAACAATAAAATGATACTTTTGATGATCTCATATACTTTTTCTTAAATATGTTTTATGGGAAATATCACTTGCGAAAGTTGTGGATTTGGGGGAATTGTTGGATATGTGTGATAAGTGTTGGTATTGAAATTATGGAATGTTGTTTGGATGAACATGGGTGAGAAGTTCCTTGTAAGGATGCTCATAGCACAGAAAACTAAATTGTGGAACTTGCTTGTTAATTGAGAAAATAGTTGGTATTGTATCTCTTGTATGGTTGCTCGATATGAACATGGGTTACTATTGACTAGGTATCATGGAGTGGGTAGACGTCTTCTTTGGTAAGAACTTTTCCTACCACTCATAGTGGGGTTAGTGCTTTGGTAAGACTAAACCACTATTGCTCACGGGGTAGCATTGGTATGTACTTGCGTGGGACATGATATTCTCGATGGTGACCATGCGGAGTCGTGCTTCATACCTGAGATACGAGTACAGTCGTATATCGTTCATTCTACCATAGACGGTTTCTGCAAGAGTCCTGGGGTAGTATGGGATGCCACGAGAACTTGTGGAAACGGTGTATGGTGGAAATGGATTATAAATTATATATGGGTTATTGTGGAAACGGTGAATGGTGGAATGGTGTATTAATTGTATATTGTGTGCATGTATTCATTCAATTACTGTTTTTACTTAAACTTGAGATCCGTTAAATGTCCCGGTGTTATCTCAAAAGCTATATATGTTATTTGTGAAAAGAGACCGACCGTTTTCTATGTTTTCTAAACCTTGTTCGGGTTTGGGAGGATTTTCCTACAGAGCTTAGTGCTCACCCCCTACAAACAATCCATTTTTCAGGTGATGCTTCAGAAGGAGATCGTATAGGTGACGGGCATGTGGATCCAGATTGGGATATTTAGACTGTCCATCTTTGTATTAGATGGAAGAGTTATTTTGAGATCATGTAAAAATATAATCTTTTGTTAGTCCGCTGCTAGATTAACTTTGAATCTTTTGGGATGAAATCGCCACATTTTGGCTTGATCTTTTGGGATAATGTTGTAATTGTTAGATATGGTGAATGAACTTTTATTTATGAATGAATTATATTAGTTGCTCTCATGGTATAAATGGTTTTAGAATGTAATGCCGTCCAGGGTGGTATTTGGGGCGTTACAAAATGTTATATTTATGATATGAAATCATCATCTCTTAGTCTTTTTGCAAAGATTACATGTTTTGAACAAAGTTAGAGTTGAATACCCATGAAATCTCTTTTCTTGCTTTAAAACCCTAGTTTTTGGAGTGTGATGGATTTTCTTCTTAAATTCTTCTTTTATTATTGATTTCGAAACTATAGTGCTTTGTGTTGAGTAATAAAATGATGTTGTTGTGATCTCTTGTATTTTTCTTAATTGGTTATTGGAATTGTCACATGATAAATTTGGGGATTTTTGAGATATACTTGTAAATTGAGCAATTGAGTTTGGTATTCTATCTCTTATGAGTGTGGGATGACCATGGGTGGCCTTTGACGAGACATCGTAGAGTGGGTAGACGTGTTGCTTGCTCCGTGTGAGTTTGCATTTTTCCTACTACTCGTAGTGGGGTTAGTGCTTTGGTAAGACTAAACCACTATCGCTCACGGGGTACCGTGGAAAAGGGTTAGTATACTAATGCCTGGGTTGGATATGTCACTTCCGTTGGTATGGCATACGCCCTTCCTAAATGATGGATATCTTTGAGAAGATTTGTGTGTGTGTGTGTGTGGGCTAGATATTACTCAATGTATTGATTCATGGGGTTCGCCTCGCATCATGTTTGAGATACATATACATATTGTTGTGGAATATTTGAGTTATGAATTACTGTTATTGTTGTGGAAATTGTTTCCTACAAGGACTTGTGGAAGTATTGGATTATACAAGGTCTTGTGGAAAAATAGTTTATATTTTGAAAATGATTATTTATTGTAGTTGGGTTTTTTTGTTACTGCTCATTTAATTTAATGTTGCTACTTAAACTTGAGATCTGTTTTAAAATGTCCTTGTTTTACCTCAAAAATTAGATATGTTAATTGTAAAATGAGACCGACCATTTCATATGCTTTTATAAACCTTGTTCGGGTTTGGAAGGATTTTCCTACAGAGCTTCGTGCTCACCCCCTACCTACCCACATTTCAGATTATACACTTGAGGAGGAGCTGGGAGTCGAGGAGCCAGTACATTGGGAGACACCGATCGACGGGAGTGTGGATCCTGAGGTGGATGCTTAGAGCATTACCTTCTTTTGTTCTAGATTGAGACTTTGTAAAACCCAATATTTTTGTTATTCCGCTGCACAGAATTAGTCTAATTCTTTTGGCGATGGAAGTGCCATAGTTGGGCACATTCTTTTGGATGACATTGTATTTATGGTAAATGGTGTATTAAATTCTTTTGATTATGAAGTTATTTAGTCGCTCTCATGATAGTGAATGGTTTTAGATAGTAATGTCGTCCAAAGTGGATATGGACTATTTTAATGTAAAAGAAGAATTGCATGTGGTTATATGAGTATGGATAAATGGACCCGGTGTGGTCAATGTTTACTTATAAATGGACCCGGTGTGGTCAATGTAGTATAATTGCACAGGTTGTGTTTTGGGTAGAGCTCCCCGTACAAAGGAGACTCTGCCTGAATTTTGTTAAAATAAGGACCCCCGGTTTTTGGGGCGTTACATGTATAAATCCTTCGGAAGTTATATTTGTGCATTTCGTTTATGCTTAATGCTTTATCTCTTACTTGTTTATTGAATGATTGAATACATCTAGCAAAGCTAAGATACTTTGCACAACCATGAGTCCTTTCTATGACATAGATGACTCTTGGTATAGGAAGACTCATTAGTCCTTTGCAAGTACTCCAGCTAGATCTTCATGACTACCTTTCAATCTTCAACATTATTGTGCTTCAACTAAGAATGGAATACCAACACCATGGTTGGATGTCTTGTAGAAACACTGGCTTGTTTGTAGACGGGTTGAGTCTCGACATACACAGGTAAATGGGTCAAACGGGTGATTTACCGTGTTAAATGGTTCAAATGGGTGGTAAACAGGTAAATGGGTCAAACGAGTGGTTTATCGTGTTAACCCGACCTAACCCAGCTCGACTCGTTTAAAATTAGATGTGTTAAACGAGTCATGTCGTGTTATCCGTTTATTAAATGGTTCGTGTTGGTGTTTCGAGTTTTTACCCATTTATTAAATGTGTCGTGTACGGGTTTACATATTTTTCACCCGTCACCCATTTAACCCGACACGTTTGACACCCCTAGGTTAGATGTCTTAGAAAGGGTTTTGAAATGTTTTGGAGTTGAGGGAAGTTGGAGTGGATGTGAATTTTTGAACAAAGGAATGGTTTTGCAGCAAAAGCAAAGCCTTTCGGAAGGTTCTGTCCAGTGAGCAAAACGTTCCAGAAGGTTGTCATCGACCTTTCGGAAGGTTTTCCTTATTGGACAGTGGTGCCCCTGCAGTAAGCAAAACCTTCCGGAAGGTTTTGATCGACCTTCCAGAAGGTCTTGCCCAGAAACCTAAAAAACGAGAGTTTTAAGTTCTATTTCTTTTAGAAACGCTTCACATTTCCCTTCAAGCTTAAGATTCCAAACCCTCTCCTCCCCCTCAAACCTCTTCCAATCTTCAAAACACTTCACCAAAGCCCCAATTTCTCATTTCTCTTCTTGATTCTAGTTGATTTTGAGTTGTTTTAGCCGAAAATTTTAGGTGTTCTTCACAAACCCTAAGTTTTCACATTTCTCTCAATCTCTCAAGTCACTCTTGATCTTTCTCAAATCCCTAACCTTCCTTGCTATGGCGCGTATGAATGAGATGTCCATGGACACTTTTAAGCCTATGAAGAGGCTAATTTGGTTGGTTTTGACACTCATTGGTGTAGGGGCACTGTTGTCCCTCATGGCCTGGACCAAGAGGACGAGCCCCGAGTCCCCACCACCTACGGGCACAAGCTCCCGCAAAAGGGGCAGGGAGGGCCCTAGTAACCAAGATAGGGAGGAAAGGAAAACTAAGGCGAGGCATGATGCCCAGAGACAGAGAATAGAGGAGAAAAATGTCACGTGCGAGAGATACGTTGACAAAGTCTCCCTTGGGCCTAATGATGAGGTGGTGAGGGTGATCGAGGCACGTGGGTTGAATGTGTGGTTTCAAGAGGTTAAGGGCTACAACTTGGGAATGTGAAGGGAATTTTACCAGAAAGTTATATGTGTTTGGTGAGGATGGGTGTAAGTTGAGGACCAACGTGCGGGGGAAGACCTTCGAGGTGACCTTTGACACGATTGCTATAGTTATGGGATATGAGAGGCCTCCCTCGACTACCCCGGTCTACCCACATAACGTGGAAAGGGATAGGACTCTCACAGATTATGTGGTTCTCACCTATGAGGACCCGACCACGTTCAAGGGAACAACATTAGTCGGGGGCCTCAAGCACTCATATGGAGTAATGAACAAGGTGTTGCATTACAATCTTATGCCCGGGGGTTCAAAGAAAAAGCCGAACATCGAGAAGCTGGCCCTCCTCCACGCATTCATGACGGGGGTGGCGATAGATGTGGCTTACTTGATATGGGAGGAGATGCGGGAGTTTACCAAGGCATCAAAGCCGAAGGCAAATCTCCCCTTTGGCAGTCTGGTCACACGACTGTGCGATCACGCCAAGGTGAAGCACTACGCTCACGACACTCTACTCCCCCTGGAGACTGGAGCCATCGGCAGGTCGAGCAGCAGCAAGAGGGCTACCAGGACTGGGGGAGAGAGACCTAGCGCTATGAGGCCCGAGCCACTTGCTGTAGGCCCATTTAATTTAGCTCCACCTACAACTACCCCGGCCTGTACCATGTCGCAGCGCATGGACGCACTGGAGTCTACTATGCATGGGCTATCGATCATGGTGATGCAACTTTTCCAGCATACATTCCCGAGTGAGCCCATCCCCGGAGGACCTCCGCCACAGCCAGCTGGACCGCCGACCTCAACTCCCATACCTTCTACTACGGTGGAGTTGGGCGACGATGACGACGACAAGGACGAGGTGTCTTAGTCCGAGGATGAGACTGAGGAGGAGGACGCTTTTGACGAGGACGATGATTAGAATGACTTGTGTATTTTTTTTTCTTTTAATGTTCATATTGTACACATATAGGGTTACTTTTTTTGGCCAGTAGAAGTATCTTTAGGTTTTGGTCGTTTTGTTCTGAAACTTGAACCCATTGTATTGAACTTTTGAGAATGATCAATGAAAATGCCACAGTGATTTTTGGATTTTGAGTGTTTGGACATCTACTTGTATTTATGGATTTTGTTTTAGTTTATAGCTTGTGGTTTGAAATAATGCTTGCTAGGGACTAGCAAAGCTCAAGTTGGGGGTTGTGATTAGCACAAAACATTGCATATATTGTATGATGTTATGCCCTTTTTATACTTGCTTTTGTTGTGAATTTGGAGAGAAATGCATTTAATCTTCTCTTTAATGGAGATTTGTGTAAATGCAGGTGAAAAGATATAAATGGTTGAAGTGTTTGAAATCAATGAAGATGAGGGGATGGCTTAAATGAAGGATTGGGGGGGGGGGGGGGGGTGAAGAAACTAAGAAAAATGCAATTTGGCTGAAAACCTTCCGGAAGGTTTGGCCATAAACCTTCCGGAAGGTTCACACTTGGTCTGCCTATTCACTGCCAAAACCTTCCGGAAGGTTTTGTCTATTGGAATGAACCCTTCGAAAGGTTTGCATCGACCTTCCGGAAGGTTTTGCTCACTAGAATGTTGTTTCACTTGTGCCTGCACAAACCTTCCGGAAGGTTTGCATCGACCTTTCGGATGGTTTTGCCCAAAATGCCCAGACAACCTGCAACTCAAGCTCTGTCATTTGGGGGCCCCACCTACACTTCTCCCACTTGTTCCCTGACATCTCTTACACACATACAAGCCTCCCATCACCTCATGTTGTACTTTGGAGGCTCAAGCATTGAAGAGGAAGAGAGAGAAGAGGCAAGTGAAGGTAGTTGCAAGCTAGGCTTGTCCTAACTTACCCAAGCCATCAAGTCAGCCCCCTTTTGATTGGAAGCTTGTCACACACATAAGGAGGGCTCCATGGACGAAAATGCATCATTCCTTACACAATTATTCAGATTGTATTGCATTGTAGAGAGAGAAGCTCTAAGGAAGAAGACATAGTTAGAGAGAGAAAGCATATATTTTTACATTTCTTCCATCCATTTCACTTGTAGTCTCTTGTAAGGATCTTGTAAGCTTCATTTATTGTCTTTAATGTCATTTATTTCAAGTACATTGCAAGTTTAAATACACCATTTACATTCTACCATTGTTGTATGGATTTTCACTCTTCTCAAGCTTTTAAAATGGGTATTCAATGCATTCCTTCTTAGTTAACTTTTCTTGCATTAACTTAAATTCCAATCTTCATTTCTTTACAATGTCTCTTTATTTCATTAATGTTCTTGCATTAAATATGAGTAGCTAAGCCTTAAGTTGGTTAATCCAAGGGAGAACTCCTCTTGGGTATGCTAAATCAACTCTTTTTCATTCCTCCTCGTAGTGTACGTTGATTTGGTTTTACTAGGTTGAGTGTGGATATAGTTGTGAGTTCTTGATACACCGTAGACTTGTCACGATGTATACTTGAATCCTCATCTCCATTTTAGTCCCGCATTTCCTATGAATCAATCAAACATCTAGCCACCATTGGAGGAAGGTCTTGAGTTGATTTGACATTCCCATTGGAATGACCTCTTTAGATTAGCCAACACTTGTTTCCATTACATTTCTATAACGAATCTTCACTCACCAAACTCAAACATCAAAGATTTTACACTTTTCCTTTTTCAACAAAATCACTTTCAAAACGATTCACCTCCTTCCCTAAAGAGACGACCTTGGAATACGATTTTCAAGTAAAACACGACACTAGAAAGTCTCCCTGTGCTAGGGGAGCACTTTTTACACACATACACACACATTTCATTCTCACTATTCTGTTTACCCCATTTCTTGCATCATTCCGAGGGAGAGTGACACTCCCCTATTCGTATAAGTTATACACATATTTACGAGATGATGTTCGGAGATTAGGAACGACGAATAAACATCAAGCACCAACTCCCATGAATCCACAACAAGGTTCACAACCACCACCTCAAGGACCTCTTGCATATCAACCATACCAACGACCACACAAGAGAAGTCTTGATGACACATTGAACCAGTTCATGCAAAGCCAAATGAACTACAACAATCATTCCACTCAGGCTTTCAATGACTTCAAAACTCAGACCACTCAATCCTTTGAGGATCTCAAAATTCATATCCAAAAGTTGACACAATCAATGACCACACATGAGAAGGGCAAGTTTCCTGCCCAACCAAAACAACCACAAGGTCAATATCATGTGAGAAATCCTTCAACAATGGAAACCCCACAAGAACAAGCTCAAGCTATCACTACACTGAGAAGTGGTAAGGTAATTGACAAAACCATTAGAGACATGTTAATTCCAAAGCCAAAACCTGAGTCAATCCCAGTCAATGAACTAGTTGAGCCTGAACCTATGATTGAAAAGGAACCAGAACCGTCAAAGGAAAAAGATCCTTTGTGTCCTATTCCTGCTCTTTTTTCTCAAAGACTCAAGAAATCACATAAGTTGAATAACCATACAGAAATTTATGAGCTTTTTAAGCAAGTAAAAATCAATATTCCACTTTTGGATGCAATTGAGCAGGTTCCTTCTTATGCCAAGTTTCTAAAAGACTTGTGCATAATCAAAAGAAGCCAAAATGTTTAGAAAAGAGCCTTCTTAACAGAACAATTCAGTGTCATACTCCAACTCAAAACCCCTCCAAAATACAAGGACTCAGGTTGTCCAACTATGTCTTGTGTCATTGGGAATTTCGGGATAGAACAAGCATTGCTGGATCTTAGAGTCAGTGTCAATTTGCTCCCTTTCTCGGTTTACCAACAATTGGGTCTAGGTGAACTCAAACCCACCTGTATCACACTCTAGTTGGCAGATAAGTCTATCAAAGTTCCGAGGGGCATTGTTGAGAATGTCCTTGTTCAAGTTGACAACTTCTTCTTTCCTATTGACTTCATTATTTTGGATACTTAGCCAGCAATGCATTCAGAGAATCAAATTTCTGTCATTCTTGGTCGACCATTCCTATCAACTTCAAATGCATTAATCAATTGCAGAATGGAGTCATGAAATTAACTTTTGGGAATATGACTCTTGAGCTTAACATTTTTAACATTGCCAAGCATCCAGGAGAGGAAAAGGAAGTAAGAGAAGTTAATCTCATTGAGTCTTTGGCACATAAACATTTTAATGATGCATTTTGTGAAAAATTCGCTGAATCTTGTCTGTTGGAGTCTATCACATCCGAGTTAACAGATGATGATCAAAGTCTACAGAGTTGCCCCGTTCATGCTGTAGGGACATGGCTACCCAAATTTGAAGAACTGGCCCCAAGTGGTACAAAGCCACTCTCATCTAGTGTAAAGCCACCAAGGACTGAATTGAAACTTCTCCCATCTGACCTAAAATATGCATTTTTAGGGGAGGACGAGTCATAACCAGTGGTCATTTCATCCAAGCTTGCAGAGTCACAAGAGTTTAAGCTAATTGAAGTCCTTAGACGTCATAAGAACACCATTGGGTGGACCATTACTGATTTGAAAGGTATAAGCCCATTAATTTGCAATCATGTTATATACCTTAAGGAGGATGCAAAACTCTCTCGTCAAATGCAGCGACGGTTGAACCCCCACTTGAAGGAGGTTGTACGGACTGAGGTGCTCAAACTATTGGATGCAGGAATAATCTTTCTCATCTCTGATAGTAAATGGGTTACCCCAACCCAAGTTGTGCTCAAGAAGTCTGGGGTCACAGTGGTAAAAAATGATGTCAATGAATTGGTACCAACTCGAGTTGTCACAAGATGGCAGATGTGCGTAGACTATTAGAAACTCAATATGGTAACTCGGAAAGACCACTTTCCTCTTCCCATTCTTGATCAAGTCCTAGAAAGAATTGCAGGTCATGCATTCTATTGCTTTCTAGATGGGTATTCTGGATACAATCAAATTGAAATAGCACTTGATAACCAAGAGAAAACAACATTCACATACCCTTTTGGCACCTTTGCATTCAAAAGAATGTTATTTGGACTTTGTAACTCTCTTACAACATTTCAAAGGTGCATGTTGAGTTTATTTAGTGGCATAGTTGAGAGATTTTTGGAAGTGTTCATGGATGATATTTCTGTTTATGGTGATTCATTTGATTTGTGTCTAACAAACTTGGAAAAGGTGTTGATAAGATGTAAGGAAACCAATCTGGTGCTCAATTGGGAGAAATGTCATTTCATGGTAACACAATGCATTGTTTTGGGTCACATTGTGTCGTTTGAAGGCATAAAAGTTGACAAAGCAAAGATAGATTTAATTGAAAATTTGCCTGCCCCCAGAACTATTAAAGATGTCCGATATGGTTGTAATGGGGCCTTGGATGAAGGTTTGAGAAACGAAATGATTAAGGATTCAAAGAAGTTAACCTATAGATAATTTCCATATTCAACACTTACATTATTCTTTTGATACAACAAGGAACTCATATTCTCCCTTCTTTCTTCACAAAGCCTTGGCTTTCACATGTCACAATATTTTCATATGTTTTCAAATCTTTATTTTTCATTCTTTTCTTTTTCTTGTCGTGATTGAACCTCTTACCACAACTCCCAACATACATCAAATGAACACACATCTAGGGATAACTAAGGTAAGGTATATACTTATTCGAATGGCTAGGCTATTACTTAAGGTAAAAAAAATGAAAACTTATCATAGTTCAAAGACTGATACAAGCAACAATGATGATGCAATGAGAAATAAAAAGATAAGGGAAAGAGAACACCTAGGCGAAGCTCCTAAACAAAACTAACTACAAAATAACAAAAGAAAAATTTAGCATAAAAGAAAATAACAAACAATATCTAAAAGCAAAACAAGAATTCTACTCAGCAGTCAAGGCCATAATGTAAAACCCGGGTAAATTTGAACTTTTTACAAAAAGGGGTAAAACGGTAAATTGCCACTATGGTACGGGTTGCAAACCTGAAATTTTCTAGATCTCGGATGAAGAAACGGACCTCACCGTTGGATTCGTCTCGCGAAATCTAGTTACCCAAGCAAATTTCGTCGGATTCTGAGATAGTCAGATTTTTCACGTTTTTCGAGGCAATGGGTGTTCGGTGACCCCCAAAAACGAATTTTTAAGAAAATTTTGAAATTTGAAAAATAAGTTAAATAAATTTCATATATAATAATTTGAACTTAAACCGGGACGAAATTAATCGTTTAGGGGCGAAAATGGACCCGAACAAGTGGGAAACACTTGGCGCAACGAGAGTCAAGCCTTGAAAATTATAAATATGGACTAAAATTAGATATTTTGGGAGATATCTCTGCTGAAGATCAGCCTTCAACGTTGGGGAGAAAGAGGGAGAGAAAAGAGAGAAAACAAATTTTCTTTTGTCGATTCTTGGAGTTCCGTTGGTCAGAATCCGTCGAGCCAAGAACTAAAGTCAATCACATCGAAGAGGGCTATGCAACCACACCAAAAACAAGGAATTTCACCGAAGATCCAAAGGGGAGATTTTCGGAAAATCAAGGTCTTGAGGTTGGGTTGGTGTTTTTGAAGTCTCCACACTTCATTTGAGGTTGGGTTCCCTCCTACTTTGGTTTATTTCCATCTTATGGTGTCCATAGGAAATATGGGATGTTATATGGACTATTTTGGGGCTATTTTATGGGCTGTTTTATGGGGCTGTTTTGTGGGCTATTATGGGGGCTATTATGTGATTATATTGCTCTTGTAATAAAGTGTGTTATTGGCATAATTATGAAATAGCATGCTTGTGATTGTGTTAATTATGAAATGTTGATATATGTGTATTAATATATATTGACATTATGATGAATTTTTTTGGAGATTATATGCATATGATATAATTGTCCATGATACATGTTGAAATGTATGGTTAAGTTGATCTATGACATTCATTACATATGGGACATGATATGTGGTTAAATTTGCTAATATGACACTCATTACATATGGAGCATGATGTTGGTAGTGCAATGGTTCATTACATTGCATATGTATAGAGGCATCACATTCATGGCTTTATACATGAGTGTGGGTGTGTGGGTGCATGGTTTAATCAAACACCATACTTGGTGATTGATGGTGGGCTCGGGAAAGTTGGGTTGAAGATCCGACTGAGTCGCATGGTTGCATGCATGGAAAACTCGTTTCGGGTATAGCAAGAAGGGCTAGACTCTCCCTCGGGTGCAAAACCCGGCTACTTGGTTCACACACTCCCCTGAGGTGAAATTCCGGAAAAGTGTGATGGTGTATGGAACCGGCGGTTGTGATACCAAAATCCGTTACCCAACAAAGACACAAGATTTTGTGTATAAAACACCCATTCAATGGGTAACATCCACAATGATTTAGTTTTATAAATACATAACTTTTATTTCAAACAATCATTGGATATATTTTTGTCAATTGACGAATTCATTACACATGTGCATTGCATTGTGTTGTGGGAGTCGATGAGGACTCGGGTCGAAGTTGCGTGAGTGAGTCTCGTCTCATTTCATGACATGGCATAGGATTCCTATCATTGAATGCATATTCTTGATTGGAATATTTTAAATGATTGATTGTTGCATGTGACATTTCATATGCATCTAGGGTGGGGAGTAGCCTATGTAGGAGAAACTCTATTGAGTTTTGCTCACCCTATACTGGAAAACATTTTAGGTGCAGGTTATACGCCGATGGACGGCACTCACTCGGGCACTTAAGGAGGAAGAAAAGCTGAGATGTGGCTTTATTTTGAGTTCTTGTAAAATCATTGTGAAAATTATGATTTTGAGCATGTAAATATTTGGAAATAATCGTAATAGGACTTACATGGACTGTTTTGAATGTAAATTTCATGATGTATGAGTTTGATATGAGTTTGGGTAGGTTTTCTCAAAACTCCATATTTCTGGACTATTTTTAATATAACCTTGCACGTTTTTATATGAGTCTGGATAAATGGACCCGGTGTG
Source organism: Ilex aquifolium (assembly GCA_951799425.1). NCBI lineage: Eukaryota > Viridiplantae > Streptophyta > Magnoliopsida > Aquifoliales > Aquifoliaceae > Ilex > Ilex aquifolium. The sequence continues at coordinate 26,110,137 of OX637400.1, forward strand.
GTCAATGTTGAATATTGGACCTCTGATGGGTCTTGTGATTGTATAATGCACATGTTCTGTTTTTGGGTAGAGCTCCCCGTATAAAGGAGACTCTGCCCGAATTTTTGTTCAATTATGGACCCGGTAAATGGGGCATGACGGCGCGATATCGAGTTACTCGGTATCCACGGGTATTCCACGGGTTGATTGATAATCAACGGACCCCCGGATTTTAGGGTGTCACACACAAGCTACAGCAAGACCACTAGACCAGCCCCTCAACATAATCAGAACAATGTTCAGCAAGTCGAAGCCACACAGGCGCCACCAGATTATAGGGCAGTTCCTCTACCATATTAGAGGGCAGAGACCTTGGGGACCAAAAGACGCTATTGAGCCCTCATTCAATCCCCACAAGATTCTCTGTATTGCTTGCACATAAGGATCCATTCTTACCTAGGGAGAAAGCCAAGTCATGGCCTCTATGGTTGGATTACTCTAAGTTCTACCCGCTCCATCGATATCTTGGACATGATCGTCACTCTTGCTTCACCCTCAGCTTAGGGACATTATGTGCGACTTGAATTATCAGAATCAATTGGACTATAATGAAATTGTCTCACATGTCATGCGAATAACCAGGGGATCTTCCAGGACCCTCTCCACCGAAGAAGTCTATAAAAAGTGACATCCCAATGTCTTAAGTAATGGCATCCAAGCAGCGAGCAGAGCTGATAATTTTCAAACTCTCCTTCTTTGCAAACTCAAGAGTCGAATATCCATGATTTAGCTATGGATATCTTGACTCCTAACTCAAGGACCCTATTTGAATTCTTCATTTGTTGCTAGTTGCCTTCACCTTCGGGTTCCTGGTCTACGACTCTTAGGGTAGAGCCTACTAATAGCTGACACATACAGGTGCACCGAGCTAATAGAGCTAGAGCTACTTAGACCATTCCCATTTGGAATGGAGAGAAGATTTATGAAACTAGCAGTGCCAGGAAGGATTTCCTATGCTTCTCTTCTCCTAGTGCAAAAAGCTTGGGAATCCTCTCTATCATCCTATGACGAGATGAGCCCTACCTAATTCAATCTTCTTATTAATCTATCTATCTTAGTGGCATAAGGAAGAGTGACCAACAAGATATGTGTCAGAACCTGGCTGCCCAAGCTACACTATGTACCCTTTATTAAGGGATCACGTAGCAGTAGTCTCTCTTTATTCACCCCAAGAATGAACTATCCTTTGTTTCATGGGATGGATTTCTTTAACATGGATAGACCAAAAAAGGTCTTCGCCAGCATTCCGCTTTCTGTTCAACAATCGATAACGATTTTAAGGGAGACTACCGAGATCCATGATAAGCACCTATCATCTCTATATGAATTATGACCTTAGCTTTTCATCTTTAATTAGTATGAGCAAAAACTCGCTCGAATTAATAATAGCTTTCTTACTCGACTTGCTTACTAGCTGCCTTTCTAACTAATATCAAAATTTAACTTGTGAATTTAGAGTTCTAAACTGAGTACACTAGGAGAACTATAGTTCCCTCTTGTCTTTTTTTTTATGAACATGGAATGATCAGCATTGCTTCTCTGGAAACCCATCTATCTTTGTCATAACCAAATTTCATATCTTGAACGAAGCCCGAAGAGACTGCTTGAGATCATATATTGCCTTTTTTAACCTACAAACTTTCCCTTCCTTTTATTGAAAAGATTTCAACCGGCCTGCAATTGCCCAACACCCGACTTCACTTGGGATCTCACTTCACCAAAGTGTAGTTGTTTATTTTTCTCTCTCTTAATTCCATATCTCCTACAAATTATTAAGCAATTTCGTAAAAAAATACAGCCTCGAAGTTGTCTTCCTCACATATAGAATTAATCAAACAAAGTTGTAACGGGTCATAACACATAGAAGTTTCAAAATTCTCCTCCTCGTGCTCATCCACCATGTCTACCTCATAGAAAACTCGATCACCTTCCTATTGCTTCACTATATTAAAGATATTAAATTCAGCAGTTATATTCCTAAAAGAGTATTTCATCACACCACTCCTACATTTTAGCAACGGGATTAGCAACAGGTGCAATGTCCAGCATTATAAAATCAACAGGGAAGTAAAACCTGTCTCCCTAAACCAATAAATCTTCCACCAACACTCTCGGTATTTTAACACTCTAGTCTACCAATTGGAGGGTAATAGAAATGGGTTTCAATTTGCCCCAAGCCTAATTACTGGTAGACCGAGAAGGGTAATAGATTCACACTCGCACCCCAAGTACAAGAGTGCTTATTTGACCTAGCAATCCCTAATGGTAATAGAAATAGTGGTTATACTTGGGTAGAGCGTTGGTTGGGAGAGTAGTAATTACCTGCTCCATAAAAAATGCCTTTTTCTGAATATGTAACTTCCTCTTAAAGATGCGCAAGTCTTTTAAAAACTTTGCATAAGATGGCACCTGTCAAATTGCATCAAGAAGAGGAATATTAATTTTCACCTACTTAAAATAAATCAAGTATCACAGCATTATTAGCTTGCTTTACAAGCATTTTTAAACGGTGAGGGTAGGGAGCAGGAATGGGACATACAACCTTATCAGACCCAACAACCTCGGGCAATTCAACTGATTCATCACTAGGAGTGCCCTGAGTCTCTTTTTTTGTAGGCTTAGAGACCCTAGGTCGGATGGTTTTATCTACCTCCGTACCACTCTGAAGAGTGGTGTTGGACTTGAGCTACACCTCATTACCTATGACATTAGAAATCTCAATCCCCTATTGGGCTTTGGGAATCACTTGGGGTTGTGCAGGAAGTTTCCCTTTTCTAGCTGCATCATTCCTATTGTGTTGGTCAACTTGATCATTTGAGACCTCATGTTATTCAGAGCTTGATTGTTTTGGTTGTTCATAGTGGTCTGACTCTGAATAAACTGGGAAAGGACATCTTCAATGTTTTTCTTATGGGAAGGGTGGTATGGTGGTACACCAGTTTGTCCTTGAGGAGCAAACCCTTGTGTAGACGGGTTCTGAACAAACTCTTATGGTGATTGGTGCATAGACTAGGGACCTATAGAGTTTTGCTGCATTGGCTGGTTAAAGGCATTCACCTACTCATGGAGGACCTCTTTACAAACTGGTAGGGTTAGGAAATCTTTTACAAAATACTCAACTAACTCGCATAAAGAACAAAGTTCCTTCTAAGGCACACTTACCACCTCTTCTCTACTTTCCTAGACAGATGAGCAATCTTGGCCAACAATTTATCTTGTTCTCTCAAAGCATATTTTCCACCTCCAATAGATTGAGATGGAATAGATTGCTTTGATCATTCAAAGGGATCAGAGATATCCCAGGACTGAGCATTCTCTACTAAACTATCAAAGTAATATAATACTTCCTCGGGCTCTTTACTAAAAAACTCACCATTATACATCATGTCGATGAACTGACAATGGGTTGGTGTAATTTCTTTATAGCAGAAACTCACCAATTGTCATGGTTCAAAGCCATGATATGGTACAACATTCAAGATATCTTTGAATCTCTCCTAGAAATCATAGAACTGTTCGTTGGATTTTTCAGAAAAGTTTTGTACTTATTTTTACAAAGCAGATGTTCTATGAACTAGGAAGAATTTCTTAAGAAACTCTTTTTGCAAGTCAGCCCAAGTAGCCATAGCTCAAGGCTTTATAGAGTTGAGCCAAGTTTTTGCCTTGTCTTTTAATGAGAACAAGAATAACTTCATTCTCGCTACTTCTTCGCGCATCTTTTGCTCAAGTAATGTGCTAATGACTTCCTCAAACTCCTTGACATGGAGGTAGGGGTTTTCCCTCTCCACACCATAAAATCGAAGAAACAGTTGGTGCATTCCAGATTTTACAATAATGTTTTGTGCTTATACATGTAAAAGTATACATGAAGGTGCAGAAGAATGAGTGTGTTGAAGATAATCTCTCATCGTCCTCACAAGAGGAGCCGGTCGGAGATTATGTCCAACATTCTCAATATTTGGTATGGGGGAACAAGGGGAAAGTTGTGCCTCTGGTTTCCTACATTGTGTAGATTCTCATTGTTTACTCCATCCAACTCAATAGTGTGTGTGGGGTCAAGTCTTACAAGTCTATTCTACAACATGTCTCTTGCCCCCATATAAGGAAAATAAAACTATGCACAAAAATAAAATAACAATAAATTAAAAATGAAATAAAATACAGTGAAGAATGCATATGAGTTCGTGATGTGAATCACAAGGAATTCTCAAGCATAGAAAGGAGTATCGTGTTTGTAACTCGATTGATTACCAAGGTCGTCTCTTTAGAAAAAATGGTTGGCTCAAAGGATGTTAGGAAAAAGAAAAGAACAAAAACCTTAAATTTTGAGAGTTTGGTTGGAGAAATTTATCACTATGAATTAACAATTAGAGAAATATAACTGGTTAAACGGTAGTTTATCTCACCATTATCAAGTATTTTGACTCAAATCCCATAACTCATTTGAAATTGTACTCAACGCACTCAAATGGTAGATATTCATTAAACACCCAATTGTAAATGAAAAATATGTATTAACATTAATTGATTCAATTTTGAAAGAATTAAACCCAATTAAATTGTAGTGATTCCAAGAATTACCCGTACCAAGTCTTAGTTGTCTACAAATAAGTAAGAAGATATACATATCGATAGTGTTTTTGACTTTAATCATTCAATTAACCCAAATAGCTCAATCATTGAAAAACCCTAGTTTGAGTCAAAATCCTCAATTCACGGATGAGACACCCTCATCTTATCAAACCGGAGTAGACTACTCAATCATGACGAAATTGAAATGGAAGCACTTAAAGAACGTATAATCATAATTGACAGCAAAGAAAACCTGAACTAAACAAAGCAAGTATTGAAATCAAGAGGAAAAGTAAATACCTTGTATTGAAATGCAATGAATATAAATAGTTCCCAAGAATAAATCAAAAATAATTGTGTTGGGAGAATCAAATGCTTGAAAGTATATAAATCTTGTAAACTAAAACAATGGTGAAAGCTTATAAAGAATAAGAAATTATAAAACCCTAGGAAAGAGAAAATAGAAGAACAATGAATTGAACAATGGAATGGAGCTCTCTCTCAAACCGCTAGGCTTGGGTATTTATAGGAGATTTCCTGCTGAAAATCCCCCTCTTTATTCAACAATCTCAACCCTTGAAATATTCAGCTGATTCACTTTCCTTTGGAGTCTTTTTTACCAAAATATAGTAATGTACCGATAGGAAGCAAAAAACAACCTATCGGTAGAACTGTTCACTATTTTACTTCTGCTGGTTGCCTTCCTTTCTGATTAAACCTTAAAAGTGAGTAAATGAATTAGGATTTAGGGTTAATTGTGTGTGTAAAATAGGTTAAAAGTGATTAATTTATAAAGTATTAGGGTTAATGCGTAGTTTGTATATTTTGCAGGGTTTCAAGCATAAATATGGAAGTTCAAGAGGATCAAAATGCAGAGGTTAAACAAAGCAAGGGAGGCAAGTGTAATTACAAGTCAACAAAGCAAAACAAGGGTAGCTACCAAGCATGAAATCCAAAGAATCCCCACCATCCGAATGGTGGTTGTGGCGTCCAAACGGTGCTTAAACCGCCTCACTTCTCTCTCCTCTCACATTGGTTTATTTTAGCAACAAAATGATGTGATTGGGTAGCTTGGGTGTCTGCTTCCTTGAAGCACCTCTCCAGTGCCTATAAATACCTGAGTTCAGCCACTTTTAAAGGGAGACACCAGAGTTCAGTTTAGATCCAAGCAGGAGAGAAAGAAAGGAAAGAAAGAGAGAAAAGGGGACTTCAGGAAGAGTTTCAGTCATAAATCGAGTGAAGCCCTGCCCTAATCACTTCTTAGCCAGAATTTTCTATACTTCTACATTTCTATTTATGCTTTTTACTTGTAGGGTTGAACCTCTCTCACTTTTATGCCCTAGCTAGTAATAAGAGTGGCAATGTTTCAACTATTCATCGGAGAAGGACTTTATGTATTTTGTTTTCGATTTTAATGGGATTATCTCATTCTTCTTACTAGTCAATAGCAATGAAGCGTGAGTAGTCCGTTTATACCCTTAGGTGAAGGGTGAATGCATATGTAATACTGTTTAAGTTATTGAAATGCTGATATTTTATTTATACGTTAATGTTATACCTCCCTTAATTGATGGATGGTTACTATTATAATATGCTCATGATTGTGAACACCAAGCAAAGTCTAATGCTATATACCATTCTATCTATAATAATTACGTACTTCATGTATGATACGGTGATGTATGTAGTTGGGCTTTATGTAACAGTTGGGATATTGGTTATAGACAGGTTAAATCTTGTCATAACCAATTGATTAGCACAAAACTTTGTATATTTTTATGTGCTAATCATTTTATTTTAATTGCTTTTGGAGATTAAATGATGGGAGTTAGGTTAATTCAGTTCTTAACGATGATATTTGGTGGTTGCAGTTAAAAGGTGCTAAATGAGGCTTCTTAAGGCTTGTCCAAACCACTTGAGACAAATGAGGATGAAAAGGTAGCTTGGGGATAGCTCAGGAGAGAAGGAAATCAGAAAATCAGGAAGTCAACCAAACCGTACCGGTACGCTAAGGCTACTGGAGTTAATCATACCGGTACGCGTACCGATACGCTGAAGCCACTGGAGTTCGTCATATCGGTACGCATACCGGTACGCTTTGTCTGATCTGCCCAAATGCTCTGCAACTCAAGTCTGCTGCTTTGAGGGTCCCACCAACAGACCTCCCATGCTCCCCTGAGACGCCCACAACACTGTTCACCCCTTTCACACCTTTGATGGCAAGTTTGGAGTCTAGGTGATCAATGAGGAGAGAGAAGAGAAGAGGAGCTGGGTGTGTAGACAAGCTCTGCAACCCCTTTGTCCAGCCTATTCTTCCTGCACCCCTACAGATGGAGGTCACTTCTGGGTCTAGGGGCACCTCTCCAAGCATGTTTTTGAAAGCCAAGCATTGGCATTCAGCCAAGAGAGAGAGAGAGATAGATATAGAGAGGGAGAGTCTGGAGAAGATGATGAATAGTGTTATAGAGAGATAACGTGAGATTTTTCATTTTCTTTCAATACATTGTCTTGTAATCCCTTGTATGAATCTTTAGAACTGCATTTAACAGCATTAATGTTATTCTCCATGAAGTTCATTGATAGTTTAATGCTCTTGTAAACTTCTACCATTAATGCAACAAAGTTCTTCATTTTCTTAGCTGTAAAATGGGTTTTAAATGCATTATCTTCTAGCTTATGTCTTCTAGCATTTAGGTACTCAAGAACTTCATCTCTTTGCAATGTTATCTCATTACATTGTTGATTTCATTTCAAGCATGAGTAGCTAAATCTTTTAGTTGGCAAAACCAAGGGGAACCTCCACTTGGGTATGCCATTTCAACTCATTCTCCTCCCTTTTTCAGAGATCAATGGTTCGGTTTGACTGGGTTGAGGGTGGATAAATTGGTGAGTCTTTGATATTTCGTAGGCCTAGTCACGGTTTATGCTTAGATACTCACCCTTCTTATCCCCAGCTTCCCACGAATCAATCGTTCATTCATGCTCTATTTGAGGAGGGATTCGAGTTGAGATGACATTCCTATTGGACTAACCTCTTGGGCTTGCCAACATTTGTTTCTCATTTCAATTTCCCCAAAGCACACATCACCAAACAACTTTCAACAAACAAAAGATTTTACGCTTTCTTTTACTCAATATCACCTTCCCCTTGGTTTACTTCCTTCCCCGTGGAAACGACCTTGGAATACCACTAAGTAAAACACGACCCGCGAAAGTCTCCTTGCGCTTGGGGAGCACTTTTGTACACACACACACATTTTTTGTGCATTCACATTGCACATTTCCACTATCTCATTTTCCTTTCTCCTTGCCCTTTCTTTTGACACTATCCCAAGGGAGAGTGACACTCCCCTTTACCTATATACTACACATTCTAAGGGATGGTTTTTAGGGGTTAGGAAACAAAAACGTTTTCAACCAAGCATTTTTGGCGCCGTTGCCGAGGAAGGCAAGTGTCAAACCAAGAAGGTGATTTCCAGACGACGGAGGTAAGTCCCGTGATCTTCATCACGGGCTTAGGTACGTTGTCTCGTGTATATATTTTTGTTTGTGTATAATTTCATTTATAGATATTTTGTTGCATATGCGGAAGGGACGACCAAAATCGGTTAGTTAGGCAACCCCTTGGCCCAAACATGAATCTTGACCAAGACCCACCCGAGGATGCGGGTGATAATTTTGAAAATGTAGATGCCAACCCGAATGTGCAAAGGGGTGGGGGAGGACCAGAACATAGAGTACCCAATCCACGAATGCATTTTCCCCCACCTAGGAATGAAGGGAACAATATCCCAATTGATCCTCCGGCGAGGTCAATGCAGGAATTCCTTCAACCAACCTGCACCACCACACCTTCATGCATCCACCTTTCAATCCAGGCTCATCTCTTCGTAGTTAGACTAGGGATGTTGCAATTACTTCCCACTTTTCATTGAATTAAGAATGAGAGCCCCTATTCTCATATAAGAGACTTTGAGGAAATAGTTGCAACATTTCTCCCCACTCACAATATGGAAGAGATAGCAAGAATGAAATTGTTCCCTTTTTCCCTAACTGATAAGGAAAAAACTTGGCTTCATTCCTTGAGATCCCGGACTGTGACATCTTGGGGACAAATGATTTCCGTGTTTTTGAACAAGTTTTTTCCGATGCATAAAACCACCACCCTAAAGAAGCAAATTCAAATTTTTTCGGAGCTGCCCAATGAACAATTCTATCACTGCTGGGAATGATACAAGGATTTGCTACAATCCATTCCACACCATGACTTTGAACCATGGCAAATGGTGAGTTTCTTCTATGAAGGAATCACACCCGGTCATTGACAGTTCATCGATATGATGTGCAATGGGGAGTTTTTGAGCAAAGACCCTGATGAGGCCTTAGATTATTTTAATGCATTGGCGAAAAATGCACAGTCATGGGACATCACTAATCCCACCGATGTACTAAGGTCTTCCCCTCAAGGGAGTAGCCAAACTCATAGGGGAGGGATTTATGACCTAAGTGACCGGGAGGACCTACTTTCAAAAATTACCAAATTATATAGGAAGGTTGAGAGCCTTGAGATCAATAGGAGGCAAGGGTGTCACAAGTATCAAGGGCCGAGGAATTTTGCTCAATATGTGAGAATGTGGAGCATTCCACATCGGAGTGCCCCAACATTCCGGCGCTTAAGGAAGCATATCATGAGCAGGTCCATGCATTTAACCAACCAAGGCAATCATTCTCTCCTCACTCAAACACGTATAATCTGGGTTGGAGTAATCACCCAAATTTTAGTTTGAGGAATGAGAATCCCACGCCTCATGGTTCAATAGCATATACACCTCCCGTGCCTCCTAAGAAAGGGCAATACCACAACCAATACCAAGGTCAAGGGCAAGCGTCTAGCTCCCAACACCCCCGGTCCAATCCGCAAGGGTATTCATCCAATCCACCCCCACAAAATTTCCACCAAAGTCCACCTCCCCAAAACTTCTCCCAACAAGGTCCATCCAATCCTCCCACCTACCAACCTTCCCATAAGAGGAACTTGGAGGATGTGCTCTATAACTTCATTCAAAGTCAAACCACCTTCAATAACAACATTTCGGCCCAACTCACGAAAATCACCAATGCCATAGGGTTGTCTCAACAAGAGAAGGGGAAATTCCCCTCTCAACCTCAAGAAAACCCTAAGGGGCAACATGTCATTGAGTCATCCGACCCCACCAAAGAGAGTTGTGAGCAACTCAAAGCTGTCACCACCCTCCGTAGTGGCAAAGAAATTGACAAAACCATTTTGTCACCGGTCTCACCCAAGACCATATTGCCAAAAGGAAAAGATATCTTAGGTGACGCCGAAGAGGGTGAGTTGAGTGAAGAGAAAGAAAAGGAGGTTGATGGGAAAGAAAAATTGACTGATGACTGTGTGTTTATTCCTCCCATGCCTGCCCCTTTCCCACATCGTTTGAAGCCACCTGTCAAGGTGGCTAATTATGCTGATATTTTGGAAATGTTTAAGCAGGTGAAGATTAACATTCCACTCCTCGACGCCATCAAGCAAATACCATCGTGTGCCAAAATCTTGAAGGATCTATGCACCGTGAAAAGGAGATTGAATGTCCACAAGAAGGCGTTCCTCACAGAACAAGTCAGCTCAATATTGCGCTTGGGGGCGAGTGTCAATCTCCTTCCCTACTCAGTGTATCAACAACTCAAGCTTGAGGAGTTGAAGCCCACCTCAATTACGCTTCAACTAGCGGATCGTAGCATCCGCACACCAAGGGGAGTAGTGGAAGATGTCTTAGTTCAAATTGATAAATTTTACTTTCCCGTCGATTTTATTGTGCTAGATACACATCCTGTTGCTAACCTTAGTTCCCAGATTCCCGTTATTAGTTCCCAGATTCCCGTTATACTTGGAAGACCCTTCCTTGCTACATCTAATGCTGTGATAAATTACAGGAATGGTCTAATGAAGTTGGCATTTGGGAACATGACAATGGAGCTCAATGTATTCAACTTGGCAAAGCAACCGGGTGATGATGAGGAAGTAAGTGAGGTCAATAGAATCGACCCCTTGGTTGAGGAGCACTTGGAGTTGGAGAGGATGTTAAAATTCAAGGAAGAAGGGGTTGTGGACTTTGAGGAGTTGGATGAGCAAGAGGAGGTAGGAGAATTGAAAGGGATTGGAAGTTGGATCCCTACATTCGAGGAGTTACCCTAACAAGAAAAGAAAATTTTTCTGTCAGATGAACAAAAGCCAAACCTGGAATTGAAGCCGTTACCCTCCCATTTGAAGTATGCCTATCTTGGCGATGGAGAAACATTCCCGGTGGTCATCAGCTCTACATTGAATATGGAACAAGAAAAAGAACTCTTTGAGGTATTGAGAAAGCACAAAGGAGCAATTGGCTGGACCATTGCGGATATCAAGGGTATAAGCCCTCTCATTTGCACACACCGCATATATCTTGAGGAGGATTCCAAACCTTCCTGACAACCACAAAGACGTTTGAATCCTATCATGAAGGAGGTGGTAAGGGATGAGGTTTTGAAACTACTTGATGTGGGTATCATTTTTCCAATCGTCGATAATAATTGGGTGAGCCCCACACAAGTAGTACCTAAGAAATCCGGAGTTACGGTGGTTGCGAATGATGAGAATGAACTTATACCTACAAGAGTGATCACCAGATGGAGGGTGTGCGTCGATTACCGAAAGCTGAATGCGTGCACAAGAAAAGACCACTTCCCATTGCCATTCCTCGATCAAGTCCTAGAACGAGTAGCAGGTCATCTATTATACTGCTTTTTAGATGGATACTCCGGCTACAACCAGATCGAGATTGCTTTGGAGGATCAAGAGAAGACCACCTTCACATGCCCCTATGGTACCTTTGTCTACCGTCGCATGCCATTTGGACTGTGCAATGCCCCGGGGACCTTTCAACGCTGTATGATGGGGATTTTCAGTGATATAGTGGAAAAGATAGTGGAGGTCTGATTAACCCTAATTAATGCAAAATGTAATTAAATTAAAAGGTCAATTGTGTAATTAAATAAAGTTAAACTAGTCAAAATAAATCTAATTAGGGTTAATGTGTGAATTAAGGATAATGCATTGAATGTTGTTCTTTTCAGGTTTTTATGCGTCAAAACGACGGGAGCCAATTATCAAAGCATGGAGAGCAACTTATCAAAGTATAGGGTGTAAATTATTAAAGCTCAAAACAAAGGGAGATCAAAGTGTAAATCAAGATCTTCTTGATATTTGTAATTAAATATCTTTTAGGATAAATATCTTTTAGGATATTTGTAATTAAATATCTTTTAGGATAAATATCTTTTAGGATATTTGTAATTAAATATCTTTTAGGATAAATATCTTTTAGGATATTTGTAATTAAATATATTTTAGGATAAATATCTTTTAGGATATTTGTAATTTGGATGCCTATAAATACCCCCCTTGGGGGCTTGTAATGGGCATCCTTCTCTTGTTTCATTTTTCTTGTAAAGAACATTTATTCCTAGTGGAAAACACTCCAAAGGTCTTGAATCTTTTTCTTGAATCATCTTTCAAGTATTATTGCTTTATTTACTTTCTTGAGTTATTGTTTTCTTTTTATTAGATCTTGGTTGTGAATTAAACACCAAGAAGTTGTTGTTTTCTTTTTATTAGATCCTGGTTGTGAATTAAACACCAAGAAGTTGTTGTTTTCTTTTTATTAGATCTTGGTTGTGAATTAAACACCAAGAAGTTATTGTTTTCTTTTATGTTTTTATTATATCTTGGTTGTGAATTAAACACCAAGAAGTTATTGTTTTCTTTTATGTTTTTATTATATCTTGGTTGTGGATTAAACACCAAGAAATTGTTGTTTTCTTTTATGTATTATCATCTCTTGGTTGTGGATTAAACACCAAGTATTTATTGCTTTCTTTTAATTTAAGTATTGTTTTCTTTTACTTCCATTGTTGGAGCTTCCTTCTTCCCCTTAGAAGAGTGAAACTCTTCCACTTTTCTAGAGCTTTACCAAAGCTGTGAAGGGTGGAACGTGATTCACTCATTCTTTGTCGAAGATCGGCTCCTTGTTTAGCTATTTTACTTTAAAGCATTTCACTTCTAGTGCTTGAGCATTTTACTTTGTAACACCTTTTGGGGATGAGTACCATTCATCATTCTAGCTTTACCATAGCTATGAAGGGTGAGTAGTCCTCATTCACTCTTTGGGAAGGGATGATAGATATGTAAAAGATTAATCCGGACATTATGTTTGTGTATCACCTTTATGCTTAAATGTTCTATACTCCACTTGATTTTTGGGTGATTGAATGCACCTAGCAAAGTAAAGGTACTTTGTATAATCAACGGATCTTTCTATGATAAATGGATGACTCCTACATGGAAAGATCCATTGATTCAAGGCAAGTACCCTAACTAACTCTTCATGACAAACTTTCAATGTCCACAATTATTGCACTTCATTCCTATCTTCCGATTAATTTGCCGTTGACACGGGAGTTAATTGAGTTATAAAGCACAAACATAATGCACCGGACAATCAACTACATATTCTGATTCCCGAACCAAAGAGTGTTTGTTACATTTAATCATCTTATATTTTGTCTAGCAAAATACCCATTGGAAAGAATCTTACATTCTATCCAAAACTTCCCACAACTTCAAAATCATAATATTTCCAATTACAAGTCTTTCTCACTATTTACTTCAAAGAACACCAACCATAGTTCCCTGAGGATTCGACTCTGGACTCAAACCAGATTATTACTACAACTTGACCGCCTGCACTTGGGTGTACACATTTCGGATCAAGTCAAGTTTTTGGCGCCGTTGCCGGGGAATCATAAAAGGTGTTTTTTTTAGAAAAAAGTGAAAAAAAAAAAAAAAAACCTCTCTTTTTGTTTATATTTTTGCCTTATTGTGAATAATTTTGTTTTATGACTGACACCAATCGCCTCTTTCAAAATTTGCCTGCTGAATCTTCTGGGTCTGTAAATCAACTTGAACCACCTTCACCCAAATCAGAAGCCGATTCTTGTAACTTCAATATGGCAAATATTGATAGGCAGGGTGAAGATCATGTGAGAGAGGGGGAAGTACCCAACATTCGAACATTGCGAGATTACTTACATCCCACAAGGAATAGTGTCCCCTCTTGTTTTATTTTTCCTGAAAATGCTCCCCTATTTACTGTAAAGCCGGGGACAGTGCAGTTATTGCCCGTGTTTCATGGATTGGATGCAGAAAATCCGTATCTGCATATCAAAGACTTCGAAGAAGTGTGTGGAACATTTCAAGACAATTCTGAATTGACAAAAATGAAATTGTTTTCTTTCTCTTTGAGGGATAAAGCCAAACAATGGTTACATTCTTTAAAATCTCTTTCAATCCCTAATTGGCAGGCTCTACAGAATGAATTTTTCAGAAAATTCTTTCCTCTGCACCGCACTAATACACTCAAAAGACAAATCATGAATTTTTCGGTCAAAGAAGGGGAAACTTTTTATCAAAGCTGGGAGAGATTCAAAGATCTTCTCCAATCTTGTCCACACCATGCTTTTGAAAATTGGACTTTGGCAGGTTTTTTTTATGATTCCTTGCCCACTAGGTTACGACAGTTTTTCGAAATGATGGCTCAAGGAGAGTTCATGGGAAAAAGTCCGGAGGAGGCATTCAATTTTTTTGATACCATATCTGACAGTTCTCAAATGTGGGACTCAGCCTCTCCTACCACTGTAGAAGCCAAACCACCTACTTTCCAAGGGGGTAAGTATGTCTTGAGAGAAGATGATGATCTTAGAGCAAAAATGTCCACTTTGTCTCGAAAGCTTGAAGCTTTAGAGATGAAAAAGATCCATCAAGTTGATGTTGTCCCTCCCACAGAACAAGTGTGTGGGATTTGTGCGCTAACAGGGCATCCTACTGGGGAATGCCCGACCATACCGGCATTCAAAGAAGTTTTGTTGGAACAAACAAATGCCATTTCCAATTTCAACAAGCCTTACTCCAACCCATACTCTGAAACATACAATCCAGGGTGGCGGAACCACCCAAATTTCAGTTGGAGAAACACACAACCAACCCCCATGAATCAGCAACAAGGTCCACAACAACCACCTCAAGGACCTCCACAATATCCTCATCAACAAGGGCCACCACATCCACCTCAAGTACCTCCACAATATCCTCCATATCAACCACCACACAAAAGGAGCCTTGAAGATACATTGAATCAATTCATGCAAACCCAAATGAGCTATAACAATAGTTCTACTCAGGCTTTTATTGATTTCAAGGCCCAGACCACACAATCTTTTGAGGATCTCAAAGGCCACATTCAAAAGCTGACCCAGTCCATGAGCACACATGAGAAGGGAAAATTTCCTGCCCAACCAAAGCCTCCACAAGGCCAATTTCAGGTGGGAAATCCATCAACTATGGAAACTCCACAAGACCAAGCCAAAACTGTCACCACATTGAGAAGTGGCAAAAAGATTGACAAGTCCATCAGAAACATGCTGATTCCAGACCCAAAACCAATCTCAATTCCAGCCAACCCATTAAGTGAGCCAGAACTTGAAAAAAAAAATGACTGTGATCCCATGATTGAACAAGAACCAGAGCCATCAAGGGAAGAAGAACCCTCGTGTTCTATTCCTGCTCCTTTCCCTCATAGACTCAAGAGCATACAGAAAGCAAACAATCAGTCTGAAATTTACGAGCTTTTCAAGCAAGTAAAAATCAACATCCCACTTCTGGATGCAATCCAACAGGTTCCAGCTTATGCCAAGTTTCTAAAAGACTTGTGCACAGTCAAAAGAAGCCAAAATGTTCAAAAAAGAGCCTTCCTCACAGAGCAAGCCAGTGCCCTACTTCAACACAAAATCCCTTCAAAGTGCGAAGATCCAGGGTGTCCCACTGTGTCATGTGTCATTGGAAATTTCAAAATTGAGCAAGCATTGTTAGACCTTGGAGCTAGTGTCAACTTGCTTCCTTTCTCTGTCTACCAGCAGTTGGGTTTAGGTGAACTGAAACCCACTTGCACCACACTCCAATTGGCAGATAGATCTGTAAAAATTCCTAGGGGTATTGTTGAAGATGTACTTGTCCAAGTGGATAATTTTGTCTTCCCTGTAGACTTCATTGTTCTAGATACTCATCCAGAAGTTCATTCAGAAACTCCAATTCCTGTCATTCTTGGTCGACCTTTTCTAGCAACCTCCAATGCACTAATCAATTGCAGGAATGGTATTATGAAATTGACTTTTGGGGATATGACTCTCGAAATGAACGTCTTTGACATTGCAAAACACCCAAGAGAGTACGAGGAGGTAGGAGAAATAAATTCCATTGAGTCATTGATACAAGCACATCTGAATGACTCATTCTGTGAGGATCTTAGTGAATCAACTTTGTCAAAATCTGACTCATCTGACTCTCTGGAACAAAACTCCATTGAGTGCCCTACCTTCAATGTGGGGACATGGGCTCCTAAATTTGAAGAAATTTCATCAAGTGGTACAAAACCACTATCTTCAAGTGACAGGCCACCAAAGCCTGAACTGAAACCGCTCCCATCTGATCTCAAGTATGCATTTTTAGGTGAGGATAAATCTTACCCAGTGGTAATTTCTTCAAAAATCACAGACTTGCAAGAAGCTCAATTAATTGAAGTTCTTAAAAGTCACAAAAGCACCATTGGGTGGACCATCGCTGATTTGAAAGGTATAAGCCCGTTAATTTGTAATCATGCCATATACCTTGAAGAGGACTCAAAACCCTCTCGTCAAATGCAGCGACGATTGAATCCTCACATGAAAGAGGTTGTGAGACTGGAAGTGCTCAAACTCTTGGATGCAGGGATAATTTTTCCTATCTCCGATAGCAAATGGGTTAGTCCAACCCAAGTTGTACCAAAGAAATCTGGAGTCACAGTAGTCAAAAATGATGCAAATGAACTCGTGCCAACACGAGTCGTCACAGGATGGTGAATGTGCATTGACTATCGAAAACTCAATCTGGTGACTAGAAAAGACCATTTTCCTCTTCCCTTCCTTGACCAAGTCCTCGAGAGAATAGCAGGCCATGAATTTTACTGTTTCCTGGATGGGTATTCCGGATACAATCAAATTGAGATAGCTCTGAATGACCAAGAAAAGACCACATTCACATGTCCATTTAGCACCTTTGCATTCAAAAGGATGCCATTCGGACTTTGTAACGCTCCTGCAACATTTCAAAAATGTATGCTGAGCTTGTTCAGTGACATGGTCGAAAATTTTTTGGAAATCTTCATGGATGATTTCTCGGTATATGGTGACTCATTTGATTTGTGTCTAGCTAACCTAGAAAAAGTTTTGATGAGATGCAAAGAGGCAAATCTGGTGCTTAACTGGGAGAAATGTCATTTCATGGTGAATCAAGGCATTGTCTTGGGTCACATTGTGTCGTCAGAAGGCATGAAAGTTGATAAAGCAAAAATTGATTTGATAAGGAATCTTCCTGCTCCTAGGGTTGTGAAGGATATTCGATCATTCTTAGGTCATGCAGGATTCTACAGAAGGTTCATAAAAGATTTCAGCACCATAGCAAAACCTATGTGTCATCTTTTGAGTCAGGATGTCATTTTCGACTGGAATGAAGCGTGCCAAAAATCCTTTGACAAACTCAAAGGCATGTTAATTTCTGCCCCAATAATGCAACCTCCTGACTGGACTCTACCCTTTGAATTGATGTGTGATGCTAGTGACTATGCTGTAGGTGCTGTTTTGGGACAAAGAAAAGATAAGAAGCCACATGTGATTTACTATGCAAGTAAAACTTTAAATGATGCCCAAATGAATTACTCAACAACTGAAAAGGAATTACTTGCTGTAGTATTTGCATTGGAAAAATTTCGATCTTATTTTGTTGGTTCTTCTGTTACTGTATTTACTGACCATGCAGCACTGAAATTTTTGCTTACAAAAAAAGATGCCAAACCAAGGCTCTTGAGATGGATCCTTTTGCTCCAAGAATTTGATTTAGTCATTAAGGACAAAAAGGGTGTGGAAAATGTGGTGGCAGATCATCTGTCAAGATTAACTTATGAATTTCATGAGGATGGACTGCCAATCAATGAAAAATTCCCCGATGAACAACTATTCAGGATTGATGAAACCCCATGGTACGCTGATATTGCTAATTTCCTTGCTATCGGAACACTTCCTCCATTTTTCACTCCCATGGACAAAAAGAAGTTTCTGAGGGAGGTCCGCAATTTCTTTTGGGAAGATCCCTACGTATTCAAGTACTGTAAGGATCAGATCATAAGACGTTGCATCCCCGCTCAGGAAAGTAGACAGGTAATAACATTTTGTCATTCAGAAGCATGCGGTGGTCATTTTTCATCTCGAAAAACCGCTGCAAAAATCTTGCAGTGTGGATTTTACTGGCCCACACTTTTCCAAGATGTCCATGCTTTTTGCGTAACTTGCGATAGATGTCAAAGGTTGGGAAACATTTCAAAAAGAAACATGATGCCCTTAAACCCAATTTTGGTGATCGAAATTTTTGACTGTTGGGGTATCGATTTTATGGGACCATTTTCCCCCTCCTTTGGCTATCTATACATTTTAGTAGCCGTAGACTATGTATCCAAATGGGTTGAAGCAATTCCATGCCGAAATAATGATCATCAAACAGTGATCAAGTTTTTAAAAGAAAATATTTTATCTCGGTTTAGAATTCCAAAATCCATTATAAGTGATGGGGGTTCTCATTTTTGCAATCGTCCCTTCTGGAATTTAATGAAAAAATACTTGATTTTTCACAAAATTGCAACCCCTTATCATCCACAGACCAGTGGACAAGCTGAGTTAGCTAATCGGGAGATCAAATTAATTTTGGAAAAAACGGTGAACCCAGATCGCAAAGATTGGTCATTAAGACTAACTGATGCGCTCTGGGCATACCGAACTGCTTTTAAAACAATTTTGGGCATGTCTCCCTATCGATTAGTCTATGGAAAGCCATGTCACTTGCCTGTGGAATTGGAACATAGGGCATACTGGGCTATTAAAGCAATGAATTTTGACTTAGACAAGGCTGGACTGTCACGGAAGCTTCAGATTAATGAATTGGAGGAATTAAGAAATGAAGCATATGAAAATGCTAAGATTGCAAAAACCAGGATGAAAATTTTTCATGACAAGAACATAGTGCGAAAATCTTTTGAACCTGATCAAAAGGTTCTACTTTTCAATTCGAGACTTCGCCTATTTCCTGGTAAGTTGAAATCAAGATGGACTGGACCATACATTGTTAAAAAGGTATTTGAACATGGGGCAGTGGAAGTGGAGAACCCATCAAACGGTAACATTTTTACCGTCAATGGTCAGCGATTAAAACCCTTTGTGGAGAATTTTGTCCAAAATGTGGAGACCATTTTTTTTATGGATCCAGAAAGTATCTCCGGAAATCACTCCGGAGATTACGCTTGCCGACACAAAAAAGGGTCGGGTCAATCAGACACCCGACACGATGGACTGCCTTTATAAGGCTCCCATCGTTTTTTTTTTTTTCTTTTTCCTTTTTCTTTTCCCCACCGCCTTTACTCTTTTCTTTTCTTTTTCTTCTTCTTTTTCTTCTCTTTTCTTCTTCTTCTCCACTGCATCTGGTCTTCTGTACCACGATCCAACCCATAACAGTACCATGTCTGCATTTTTCGATGACCCTATCCTCCTTCTCATGATCTACATTTGTTTGTATTATTTACTTATGGCTGTTCTTCTTCGGGCCGCACTGATGATCAAGGGTTTTTGTCCCAATGAAAACCCAGACCACCCCAAAGATGCTTAATCTCTGTTTTTTTTGGTATAGGTCATCGGCGATTGAACAGATCTCCACAGTTAACTGCGTATTCAAGCTCTACAAACCGAAAAACTCGAAACATTGGGGACAATGTTCAGTCTAGGTTGGGGGGTGAGATCTACAGTTTACAGTAGTTGATCTGCAGTTTACAGTAGTTGATCTGCGCAGGTTGAACCCGTAAAATTTTCTGTAATTTTTTTTTGTTTTTATTGTTGTATCTGTTCATATTATGTACCTTGTATTAATGATAATATATGTGGGTCAGTTTTGATCGTCTTTGTGACTGGAAGACGTAAAAGAACCAGATAGTGGGTTATAAAGTAGCAATCATGGATGTAAATCTTTTTTGGTTTAGTCTAGGAGTCCTACGTACTTTTCCATCTGATGTACATACCATGATCATGAGAAAAGCAAGATTAGTAAGGAAGGCTGAAATCAAAGAAAAACAAGCGAAACCCCTCTGTGGCCGAAGCAGTTATTCTAAACGTCGTCGTGCTACACGACTTGGTGCCTGTAAACAGTGTGGCAGATACTTTCATGAGAAAAGATACAACAAATGTTCTGAACCAATTTCCGGTCGCGCAACCGATCGATTAAACTGGATAGTGAATGGGCTGAGTAAGGATTACCCTGATACGCCATGCTATTCCGGTACTGTGCTTAACCGATTTGTGAGAGAGGAAGTTGGGAGAGTTACTGGTTGTCCATTTTACACAGATACGGAGGGGGAATCAGATTGACCTCTGTGGAAAAGTGTACTGACGTTGGGAATGAAAGCTGAAGGTCCGAGTCTGTAAAAATTTTTGATTCGACGTTCGAACGTTACAACACGTTTGAACGTTTTTGCTAAAATCCTTCTACAATAGTGTATAGTTGCTTTTATTTATTAATGTTATTTTTAATGCATGTCACTTTCTTTTGTTGTATAATTTTGTTGTTCCTAGTTTCAGATATCGGTGCATGGGTCAAAGCTCAAGTGCGAGGTGTTCTCTTACCCTACTCATTTTTATTACTATGCACCATTATTGCGCCTGCTGCTATTATTGCGCCTGCCGACACTGCCGAAAGTAAAGTTAGAAAAAAAAAAAGGGGGGGGGCCTCCCACTGCCTTTCTTCTTCTTTTTTTTCTTTTCTTCTGCCTGCCAGCTCCTGCCGACACTTTCTTATATTAAAAAAAAAAATTCTGAGGAATGCCTTTATTAGGCCTTCCACCTTTTTCTTTTTCTTCCACCATCACCGGTGTTGGTTCCCCCCTTTTCTCTTTCCCTTCTCTTCTTCTCTTTCTTTTTCTTCTCTTCTTCTTCGTCGTCGTTCTTTCTGTTCTCTGTAAAAACAACTCACCCCCTGTAAATCCATGACCATATACGCCGACGATCCAGTCTTTTGTTTAATAATTTGTCTTATATGTTTGTATGTGTACCTGGGTGCTCTTTGTGTTCTCACACTTAGGATGAGGAGTTTCCAGAGAAACCCAGATATTCCTTGAGTTGAGTAATTGTTGTATTTTGTTTGTAGGTTTCGGCAGATGAACAGATCTGTACCTTACAACCTTATCTCCACTAGCCCACTAGTGCTAGTGTTGTAAGTATTGCTTGTTTGTAATTTCATTTATATATATATTTGAAATTTGATATCTACAGCTTGTGATTCTCATGGCTATTTGTCTTTATAAGATTCCTTGTGAATTTGCTATGCCCTCCAATGACTATGTTGTAATTGCTGTTACAGTAAGATCTGATAATTTGCCAAATAATCCTCCTCAATCCTATGTATTCTGGGTTTATTCCTTCTTCGTTAATTTGTTTGTTTCATCCTAAATCTTCTTCCTTCCGCTTGTATTTTGATATACTTTCTCTAGTTTCGTATTTGTAATTTTAGTTTTAGATCTGAAAAAAAAAAAAAAAAAAAAAAAATTTATTTTTTCTGGATCGCGTTTTTTTAGTATTTGTACATGTATTTCATGATCACATCGGATGCAGCTTCAACTGTCTTTGTGACTGGCAGACGTTAAAGAACCAGATAGAATGTCTTTAGTCTTAGCAAGCATGGATCCTAAACTTTTTTGGTTTAGTCTAGGAGTTCTACGCATTTTCCCATCTGATGTGCATGCTGTGATAATGAGAAAAGCAAGGGATGTGAGAAAAATTGAGATCCGAGAGAAACAACAACAACCATTGTGTGGCAGAAGCAATTTTGCTAAACATCGTCGTTCCAAACGACTGGGTGCTTGTTACCATTGTGGCAGGATATTTCATATGAAAAAACATAATCAGTGTTCTGAACCAATTTCGGGTCGTGCAACCGATCGATTAAACTGGATAGTGTATGGGCTGAGTAAGGATTATCCTGACACGCCATCTTATGCCAGTCCAGGACTTACAAGTTATGTGCGACAAGAAGTTGGAAGGGTCACTGATAATGACATAGATCCAAGCAATGACTCGGATTAGATTTTGACTATTAAAGACAAAGCTGTGGAAAAATATGTTTTGGAATGAAGGTTAAGGGTCTGAACTCTTTTGTAAAATATTTTTGTACAAAGTCTGGTTGTTGAAATAAAAATATGGGCCGAGTAAGGAACGTCCCGAACTACCAACTAACAGTGTAGGTAGGGATTTGATCCTGAGACGCCATAAATTTCCAAGTTCAATTTGTGCATTTTATCTTCTTTCAATTTTCATAGATAAATGAGTATGTGGGCTGAGTAAGGAATGTCCTAAAATGCCAACCTGTAATGTGGGTAGGGACTTATCTTGAGACGTCATAGTTTTTCAAGTTTAATTGGTGCATCTAGTCTTCTTTCAATTTTCATAGATAAATGAGTATGTTTATAATTTTGAATTTTATTTCTTCTTTTTTTTTTAAAAAAAAAAAAAAAAAAAAAACTCACTTCTTTGAAAAATGGTATTTTCTCTATGCTTAAATGTCAAATGTATATTGCTATTTGTTATTCTTAAGGTACAGAATGACCAGACTCAAAAATAGAATCGGTATATAACCGACATTCCATGAAAAACCTGACATTACCAGTAGAGATGATAAAGAATACCATGGTAAGTTTTGAGCCTTACCATACTTTTGAGAGATAATTAACATTTATTCAAGTAAGGTCTTTCATTCTCTATTTTTGAATAATCTCATTAAATTTGCTTTGATTGACGCAACTAAGGTAATCTGTTGACATATCCCCAAGAAATCTGTTCATACGACACATACATGTTCACATACTTGAGAAAGGATTTTAGGCCATCTTTGATTTGATATTGAGCCTTAGCCATTTTTTCTGCAAAATTATTTCCCTAGTCAGCCATGTTTGAGCCCTCAATGTATGATTTCTTCTTTGATAAACCCAAATATTTACCAAGCCACAAGAAAACATACTGGACACACCATTGCTATCTAATTTTCTTGCACACTCTTATTAATCAATATGACACAGAAATGCAAAGAAATGGGAAAACTGTGGAGATTACTTTTCGATGATAAGGAGAATCAATGGGAACAAATGAAAAAAAAAAAAAAAAAAGAAATCATTTCTGGGCAAAATGTCGAAAAGCTAGAAAGAAGTGTGCTACATTACAGAATGAAAAGATAGCTTTTGAAAACCTCTGACGTCATTTCATTAGCCACTGACCTCTGGCCACGCTACAACCTATGAAAAGCCCTAATTGATCTCAAGTCTGTTACATGTGTGTGTTGTTAATCAAAATTGGGGTATGGTAAATAGTATTTCTTTAAATTGCATCAATATTCTTTCATGAGATTATGCCAAACATGATTAGTTTGTTTCCGTAAACTTCACTTCCTTCCTAATTGTGCATGTGATTTTTCGATTGGCCACCTTCTGATCACATGCCCCGTGAGAGACAAGTCACTATAATCGGAGTGAATTTTTGCTGAGAGCATTCTACGAGAGGTTTGTGAAATCGAAGCTATCCATGGAAGGTAGTAAAGTGGAGTGTTTGTTATATAACAATTCTTGTTGCTAGAATGATCATTCTTACTACATAGGGAATTTCAAATACCAATATAACAAGTGTTTATTTTTGCATATATTACGTACCAATGACAGAGAAGTGTTTTATTTTGCTAAAAAAAAAAAAAAAAATTCGGCGTCTCAGCTATCATAGTGCTAATGCATATACACATTTTTTTCAAATGGAGTTTGTAGGTAGCTTCACTGAAAACCTTCACGAGACAAAACTCGTCCACTAGGAATCACCTAGGGGTTTAACGGCTTATTGCATATGCTAAATGCAATCGTGTTATCTACGAAAGTGATTTTGTTATGCTGTTATTTATTACTAGGGACTAGTAATGTTTAGGTTGGGGGGTGTGATTAACCCTAATTAATGCAAAATGTAATTAAATTAAAAGGTCAATTGTGTAATTAAATAAAGTTAAACTAGTCAAAATAAATCTAATTAGGGTTAATGTGTGAATTAAGGATAATGCATTGAATGTTGTTCTTTTCAGGTTTTTATGCGTCAAAACGACGGGAGCCAATTATCAAAGCATGGAGAGCAACTTATCAAAGTATAGGGTGTAAATTATTAAAGCTCAAAACAAAGGGAGATCAAAGTGTAAATCAAGATCTTCTTGATATTTGTAATTAAATATCTTTTAGGATAAATATCTTTTAGGATATTTGTAATTAAATATCTTTTAGGATAAATATCTTTTAGGATATTTGTAATTAAATATATTTTAGGATAAATATCTTTTAGGATATTTGTAATTTGGATGCCTATAAATACCCCCCTTGGGGGCTTGTAATGGGCATCCTTCTCTTGTTTCATTTTTCTTGTAAAGAACATTTCTTCCTAGTGGAAAACACTCCAAAGGTCTTGAATCTTTTTCTTGAATCATCTTTCAAGTATTATTGCTTTATTTACTTTCTTGAGTTATTGTTTTCTTTTTATTAGATCTTGGTTGTGAATTAAACACCAAGAAGTTGTTGTTTTCTTTTTATTAGATCTTGGTTGTGAATTAAACACCAAGAAGTTGTTGTTTTCTTTTTATTAGATCTTGGTTGTGAATTAAACACCAAGAAGTTATTGTTTTCTTTTATGTTTTTATTATATCTTGGTTGTGAATTAAACACCAAGAAGTTATTGTTTTCTTTTATGTTTTTATTATATCTTGGTTGTGGATTAAACACCAAGAAATTGTTGTTTTCTTTTATGTATTATCATCTCTTGGTTGTGGATTAAACACCAAGTATTTATTGCTTTCTTTTAATTTAAGTATTGTTTTCTTTTACTTCCATTGTTGGAGCTTCCTTCTTCCCCTTAGAAGAGTGAAACTCTTCCACTTTTCTAGAGCTTTACCAAAGCCGTGAAGGGTGGAACGTGATTCACTCATTCTTTGTCGAAGATCGGCTCCTTGTTTAGCTATTTTACTTTAAAGCATTTCACTTCTAGTGCTTGAGCATTTTACTTTGTAACACCTTTTGGGGATGAGTACCATTCATCATTCTAGCTTTACCATAGCTATGAAGGGTGAGTAGTCCTCATTCACTCTTTGGGAAGGGATGATAGATATGTAAAAGATTAATCCGGACATTATGTTTGTGTATCACCTTTATGCTTAAATGTTCTATACTCCACTTGATTTTTGGGTGATTGAATGCACCTAGCAAAGTAAAGGTACTTTGTATAATCAACGGATCTTTCTATGATAAATGGATGACTCCTACATGGAAAGATCCATTGATTCAAGGCAAGTACCCTAACTAACTCTTCATGACAAACTTTCAATGTCCACAATTATTGCACTTCATTCCTATCTTCCGATTAATTTGCCGTTGACACGGGAGTTAATTGAGTTATAAAGCACAAACATAATGCACCGGACAATCAACTACATATTCTGATTCCCGAACCAAAGAGTGTTTGTTACATTTAATCATCTTATATTTTGTCTAGCAAAATACCCATTGGAAAGAATCTTACATTCTATCCAAAACTTCCCACAACTTCAAAATCATAATATTTCCAATTACAAGTCTTTCTCACTATTTACTTCAAAGAACACCAACCATAGTTCCCTGAGGATTCGACTCTGGACTCAAACCAGATTATTACTACAACTTGACCGCCTGCACTTGGGTGTACACATTTCGGATCAAGTCAAGGTCTTCATGGATGACTTTTCTATGTTTGGGGATTCATTCGACGGATGTTTGACAAATTTGGAGAAAGTTCTAACAAGATGTGAGGAGGAGAATCTAGTGTTGAATTGGGAAAAGTGTCACTTTATGGTGACAGAAGGAATTGTGCTTGGCCATATAGTCTCGGCGAGGGGTATTGAAGTCGACAAATCCAAGGCGGAGGCCATCTCCAACCTCCCCACGCCAAGAGCCATTAAGGGAATCCGGTCGTTTTTAGGCCATGCAGGTTTTGATCGCAGGTTTATAAAAAATTTCAGTGCATTGGCCTGACCCTTGACCAACCTACTGTCTAAGGAGATTCCCTTTGAGTGGTTGGATGACTGTGAGACATCTTTTAAAAAACTTAAGAGCATGCTAGTCAGGCCTCCTATCATGCAACCACCCAAGTGGGATCTACCTTTTGAGCTCATGTGCGACGCGAGTAATTACGCCGTCGGAGCAGTGCTCGGTCAAAGGGAGGAAAACATGCCGTATGTGATACACAATGCTAGCAAAAAACACTCAATGATGCTCAGATGAATTACACTACCACCGAGAAAGAGTTGCTAGCAGTAGTGTTTGTCTTAGATAAATTTTGCTCATACATCATTGGTTCGCCTATTGTTGTCTTTACTGACCATTCTACCTTGAAGTACTTGTTGTCTAAGCAGGATGCGAAACCAAGACTCATTAGGTGGATACTCTTCCTACAAGAATTTGACTTGACGATCAAGGACAAGAAAGGAGTTGAGAACATGATGGCAGATCATTTATCCCGGCTTGTTGTGCAAGAGGCTGATGAGCACATTTCGATCCCTGACTTTTTCCTTGATGAACATTTGCTTTGAATTCATTCGGTGTGTCCTTGGTATGCTGATATATGTAATTACCTAGGACCAGGACAGATACCGCCGCAATGGAGCCCAGAGGATAGAAGACAATTTATGGCGGATGTGAAGTACTTCTACTTCGACAATCCATACTTGTTCAAGTATTGTCCCGACCAAGTCATGAGAAGATGTGTACTTGAGAATGAACAACGGGACGTACTTGCATTTTGCCATTCACAAGCTTGCGGCGGACATTTTTCAGCGAAGAAGACTTCCGCTAAAATTCTTCAATCAGGTTTCTACTGGCCCTCTCTTATCAAAGATTGTGTTTCGTTCTGTAAGGAATGCGACAGATGCCAACGATTGGGTAGTGTGACCCGGAGAAGCATGATGCCCCTCTCCCCTCTGCTTGTCATAGAAATATTCGACTGTTGGGGCATCGACTTCATGGGTCCATTCCCTATGTCATTCGGTTATCTGTACATCCTTCTAGCAGTGGACTATGTGTCCAAGTGGGTGGAGGCCATCCCGACCAAGACTAATGACCACCGGGTCGTAGTCAAGTTTCTCAAAGAGAATATCTTTTCGAGGTTTGGGATGCCTCGAGCAATGATCAATTTTACTGTTTTCTGTTTTGAGTACCAACAGTTAGCTCCCTGTGAGTTTGACCTTGGACTTAAACCCATAAATATTGTAATTTGACCACTTATGCTTGGGTATATATGATTTAATTTAGGCCAGATCAAGATTTTTGGTGCCGTTGTCGGAGAGTTACGGTGATTGCAAAACGAACAGGGAACTTATCTAGTTTATATTATACGTGTATACATTATTTGTTTTATTTTGATTATTTATGTATGTTAAGTCATCAATAGGGTCTGTAAATCAGTCTAGTCTTTCATCTTCATCATCACAAACATCATCAGACTCTTTTGAGTTAATCATGGCAAACAATAATCAATGGGAACAAGAGGTAGTTCAAAATGTTAGGCCTTTAAGAGAATATTTGCATCTCACACGCACCAGTATCCCTTCATGTTTTTCTTTTCCCACTAATGCTCCAAATTTTAACATTCAAGTAAGGGAAATACAAATTTTACCGCAGTTTCATGGTCTTGATTCTAAAAACCCTTATTTGCATATGAAAGAACTTGAGGAAGTATGTGGTGCATTGCAAGATAATTCTAAAATGGCCCGGTTGAAATTTTTTCCTTTCTCTTTAAAGGATAAAGTTAAACAGTGGCCAAATTTTTTAAAAGCTTAATCTATACCGAGTTAGCAAGTTTTGCAAACCAAATTTTTCAAAAAAAAATTCTTGTACATCGCACTAATGCAATGAGACGTCAAATCTTGAATTTTTATGTGAAAGAAGGAGAAACTTTTTATCAATGTTGGGAGAGATTTAAGGATCTTCTCCAAGCTTGCCCACATCATGCATTTGAGAGTTCGATTTAGTTGGTTTCTTCTATAATGCCCTTCCATCTGCGATGCGTCAGTTTGTGGAAATGAAGACTCAGGGAGAATTCATGGGTAAGAATCCTGATGAGGCATTTGAGTTTTTTGATACCATTTCTGAGAGTTCCCAAATGTGGGACTCGGTCTCGCCAAATATTGTCAAAACCAAGCCACCTTCATCCCAAGGAGGGAAATACGAGTTAAAAGAAGATGATGAACTAAGGGCCATAATGGCTACATTGTCTCGAAAGCTTGAAGCTCTAGAGATAAAAAAAAGATTCAAGGAATTATCTGTTGTGTCACCCACTGATCAATTATGTGGAATTTGTGCTTTGTCAAGACATCCCACGGGGGAATGTCCCACCATTCCAACCTTCAAAGAGGTCTTAATAGAAGAAACCAATGCCATTTCAAACTTTAATAAGCCTTATTCCAATCCCTATTCTGAAACCTATAACCTAGGGTGGCATAATCACTTGAATTTCAGCTAGAAAAATACATAGCCTATGAGTCAACCACCAAGTCCACCTATAAAACCCGGGTAAATTTGAACTTTTGTGAAAAATGGCAAAACGGTAATTTGTCACTATGGTACAGGTTGTAAACCTGAATTTTTCTAGAGCTCGGATGACGAAACAGACATCACCGTTGGATTCGTCTCGCGAAATCTAGTTACCCTGTCAAATTTCGTTGAATTCCGAGATAGTCGGATTTTTCACATTTTACGAGGCTGTCGGGCCTCGAGTGACCCAAAAACGAAATTTTTAATAAAATTTTAATGTTTGGAAATAAATGATGGCAAGTTAAAATAAAAATATTTTGAACTTGAATCGGAGCGAAATTTAATCGTTTCGGGGCTAAAACGGACCCGGGAAATAAGGGACGTGTGGCACATTGTGGACCAAGTATTAAAAGGTATTTAAAGGGGACAAAATCAGATTTTCTCCCCACTCTTGTTCAGCCGATACACGTGAGAAAGAAGAGAGGGCAAGGGCTTGAGTTCTCCACCTTCTCTCTACGATCTACGGAGATTGAGAGCACAAATCCAATCGGGCCAAGAACAAAGATTGTTCTACGCGTCAAGGGCTACAAAATCATACCAAGAAGGTCGGGTTTGGGCGAAATTCCAAGGACGGGGTTTTGGGAAGCTAGGGCTTTAGGCTAGAATCGGGTCTTGGAGGCTTCCTACGGTCGTTCTTACGCTCCACGAGGTAGGGTTCCCTCCTACTAAGGTCTATTCCAAACCTAGAATGCTTGGGTGAAATGGGTAGATGGATAGATTATATATCATTGCCTATTGTTGTTAAATTGAGTGAAATGGGTATTGAAATGGGTAAAGATAAATCCTAGCTTGGATTGGTAATTAGAAATTGCTAAATGTGATTTCTAGAATTGGATATGTGAAATATACCCAATGTGATTCTTGTGTTATATGACATTGTGAGCATGTTGTGTGTTTATATATATGCCTTGAGAATTTAAAGTGTTGATAGCATGATTATGTGATACCATACTTGGAAATTGTGTTATGAGAATTATATGCTTATGATATGATTTTGCCATGAAGTATGTGAGATGTGTTGCAAATGTTCATATGTCACTCATACCATATTGAATATTGTATTATCGTTGCAATGAGACATCATATTGCATATGCACGGAAACATCGCATTTAGTGGGTGTGTGTGCATGGTGGTTGTCTTCACCACGCTTCGTGGATGACCAGTGGGCTCAAGTAAGATGGGTCGATGACCTAGTCAAGTCTCACGGTTTACATGGTTGATAGGGTTGGGGTAGCAAGAAGGGCTAGAAGATCCCTCGGGTGCAAGACCCGGTGATTGGGATATGCACTCCCTTGGCTCGGCCCATGAAGTGTGTGGGTGTACGTGGAACCCTCGGTGGAAGTCCGTCAATTCCGTGTGGGTTGGGTAACCCTTGGTGTGAGTCCATGAACATCCACCCCTATAAAGATCCTAGAATGAAATGTCATTTGATGTGCAGCATAAATGACGGGTAATACACATTGGCACTTGCATGTGTTGAGGAGCCGGGAAGGGCTCAGGATGATGTGCGTGAGTGAGTCTCATCTCATTTCATGGCATGGCATGGAAGATTCCAACATTGAATATACTTTCTTGCTTGGAATGTTATGAATTGTTGATTTGTGGCATGTGAACATTTCATATGCATTTAGGTTGGGGAGTAGCCTCATTAGGAGATACCCTATTGAGCGTGGCTCACCCTTTGTGGGAAAAACATTTCAGATGCGGGGTTTACACCGGCGGACGGCTCCCATTTCGAGCCCCAAGGTTGAAGAAAGCCGACTTGTGGTTTTTATGGTTATTTCTGTAAAATTTTTGTGAAAATTCCATTTTGATGTGTAAATAAATGGAATCAATTGTAATGAAACTTGTACAAATCATGTTTTATGTGGGAAATCTTATTACACATGTAGTGGATGAATTGGGGAAGGTTTGGAATGGATTGAAAATGAAAAACAGATGAAAAAGGAAAAACTGGGCAGAGGGTACCGGTACGCATTTTCCAGTAGACAAACCGTACCGGTACGCATTTTCCAGTGGGTAAACCGTACCGGTACGCAGTACCGATACACTCTCAAGAATTCTCAAATTTTTAAACTGCTTTGCCCTATTTTCGGTCTATGTTTTTCTTCCCTCCAATGATGTAAATGGACTATAATAGAGTATAAATTATGGTATGTTGGATCTTGGTTGAGTCCAATGAATAATTGAATCCGGTTTACATTTGTGGGTTATGATTCCGGTTAAGGAGATGCTATCAACGTGGTGTTGGGTTAAGCGACATCCACGGGTACTTCCGCAGGTTGAAGGATGATCAACAGTTAATATAGGACCCCCGGAAATTGGGGCATCACAGCTTGGTATCAGAGCATATGTATGCGATTTACCTAGGGCTTGATGGGGCATGGGTCTAGACCATTGCATTCATTGTGCATTACACATTATGTGATTAAAATGTTACATGTTATGTGGTATGTGTTGTGTAAATTATATGCATGGTAAAATGTGTATGAAAAATGGACACACTAGGGTTAGAGAACTTAACATTGGGAGTGGGAAAGTGAATAAACAGGATAGTTCAAGGAGTAGATGTCTACTATTGGAGGCATACGCTCTACTAGTGAGACAATGAGAAAAAAAATTGAACGTTTTAACTTTGGTCCCTATCTCGGGATACTAAGTTATTGTGTCATTGCCACTTGACGTGTGTGTAGATGGCAAGTGGAAGAAGAGGACGTCGAGGCGGTGGGCGGAACAATAATCAACTACCACCGGTCTTCGACCAACAAGCGTTTACGGAAACCATGGGCATGATGGCGGCTACTGTTGCACAAGCTAGTGCAAATGTCGGGCATAGAGGCACGAGTAACCTCCAACAGTTTAAAGCACACAAACCTCCAATCTTCGTGGGAGGGGCGGATCCGATGGTGGCAGACCATTGGTTCCGGCAAGTTAATAAGATCTTAGGGGCAATGGAGGTCACCTCAGACGCTACTAAGATAAGACTAGTTGCATTCCAGTTAGAAGGAGAAGCCCAATTGTGGTGGGATTGGGTGACGGCCTCGAAGAACTTAGAGGCCATGACATGGGGAGAGTTTAGGGAGCTCTTCATGGGTAAATATTTCCCAACGGCCGTTCGACATGCAAAGACCCGGGAATTCCTAGATTTGAAGCAAGGGTCAGTGACTGTAATGGAGTATGTAGCTAAGTTCACCGAATTATCCCGATTTGCTGATGATTACGTGGCCACGGATATGGCCAAGGTAAGAAAGTTTGAGGATGGGTTAAAACTATCCATCTGGGGAAAGATTGTGGGCCTCTGTCTGTAAGACTTGGACTCTATGGTCGAGACAACTATGGCCATTGAGAGAGAGGTTGACGATGCACGAAGCATCCGTGAGGCGGGTGCTAAGGATAAGAAGAAGGAGGGCCAATCCTCTTCTTCTAGTTCGAGGAAGAAGCAGAGGACTTCTGCTCCACAAGGACAACAAGGACAGGGTCGCGGCTATCAAAGCCAAGGCCAAGGTCAACATTCCCAAGGCGGGAGAAACTTCAGGACTACCTACCAGGCAGGCCAGAAGACATGTTTCCATTGCCACCAACCGGGGCATATGAGGCGGGATTGTCCTCAGAGGCAAGGATCCCAGAGCTATGGGACATCTCAGTCCCAATCATCAGTGGGACAGCCACAGACACATTTTGTTCCTCCCTACCCCGCCATGGGCCAGGGAAACCAATATCAGTTCCAGGGTGCTACTCAGGCCCCTACCACTTTCCGAGCGGGGACTCCGTAGTCAGGCCAGATGGGCCAGGGCATGGGTCGAGGCTGAGGATAGGGCATGCAGGCCGGGACTTCGGGGACCCAAGGGCGTGTCTACGCCATTACACCTCAGGCTGAGCCAGTGGACCAGTCGGTCATTCACGGTACATTTCTACTCTTTCGCTTATGGGCTAAAGTGTTATTTGACTCTGGTGCATCGCATTCATTCATTTCTGCATCATGTGTGAGGGATTTGGGCTTAGAGGTTGATACCTCGAAAGAGCCGTTGTATGTGAATTCACCCCTAGGAGCTAGGGTGTGTGTGAATTAGATATGTCGGGGTTGTGAGTTAGAGATCTCAGGGATTCTACTCACCGTGGACCTTAGGGTTATGGACATGTTGGAGTTCGATGTCATCCTTGGGATGGACTGGTTGGCGGCGCATCGGGTCGTCATTGATTGTGATAGGAAGAGGGTCACTGCCTATACACCGGACGGTGTTTGTTTCAAGTTTCAGGGGGAAAAACATGATGCTTTGCCCCAAGCCGTATATGACTCTGGATGGCATGGGTAGTTGATGGGTTGGCTTGCGAGCCTTACCCTGGAGGACGAGGTGAGACAAGAATTGGGTCTACCTCGGGTAGTATGTGAGTATGAGGACATTTTTTCGGACGAACTACCGGGATTACCTCCCCATAGGGATGTGGACTATAGCATCGAGTTACATCCGGGTATTTCTCCAATTTCTATGGCTCCACATAGGATGGCGCCAGCTGAGTTGCAAGAACTCAAGGTCCAATTACAAGAATTATTGGACAAAGGTTTCATTAGACCGAGCACTTCACCTTGGGGTGCTCCGGTATTGTTTGCCAAAAAGAAGGATAAGACTCTTCGGTTGTGTATAGACTATCGGCAGTTGAACCGGGTCACCATCAAGAATAGGTACCCTTTGCCGAGGATTGAAGATCTGTTTGATCAGCTGAGGGGAGCGCGAGTCTACTCCAAGATAGATCTCCGCACGGGCTACCATCAGTTGAGGATTAGGGAGACAGATATCCCTAAGATGGCGTTCAGAACGCGGTGTGGGCATTTCGAGTTCACAGTGATGCCATTTGGATTGACGAATGCCCCAGCGGCATTCATGGATTTCATGCATAGGATGTTCCAACCCTATTTAGATCAGTTCGTCGTGGTGTTTGTTGATGACATCCTAATCTACTCCAAGACAGAGGAGGAGCATGAGGGTCACTTGAGGATTGTTCTCTAAACCTTAAGGGACCACCAGTTGTACGCCAAGTTCAGTAAGTGTGAATTTTGGCTTACGGAGGTGAAATTTTTGGGACACATGGTGTCGGCTTCGGGGGTGTCAGTTGACCCGGAGAAAGTTGAGGCAGTTGTGAGTTGGGAGAGGCCAAAGTCAGTCTTCGAGATACGTAGTTTCTTGGGATTGGCAGGGTACTTCCAGAGATTCATCGAGGACTTCTCCCGACTAGCCGCACCTATGACTAGATTGACCCGAAAGGAGGTCAAGTTCGAGTGGAATGATTCGTGTGAGAAGGCATTCCAGGAGCTAAAGAGGAGGCTCACCTCAGCTCCTATCTTGATTGTTCCGGAGAGGGGACAAAACTACACGGTGTACTGCGATGCCTCCAAGGACGGACTTGGTTGTGTCTTAATGCAGTCCGGGAGAGTGGTGGCTTATGGGTCTCGACAGTTGAAGAATCACGAGCAGAATTACCCCACGCATGATATGGAGTTGGCGGCCATAGTTTTTTCCTTGAAGGCTTGGCGCCACTACCTATACGGTGAGCAATTTGAGGTGTTTTCGGACCACAAAAGTCTGAAGTACATCTTTAAACAGCGGGACCTCAACATGAGGCAACGCAGGTGGATGAAGTATTTGGAGGATTATGACTTCACCTTGCATTACCACCTTGGTAAGGCAAATGTGGTGGCTGATGCACTCAACCGGAAGTCACGGGGAGTCTTGGCTAGTGTGGCTTCCTGGGAATGGCAGATGCTCGAGACTGTGGGACAGTTCAGGTTACGCTACATAGGTCAGGCTCAGGGCACTTTGGGGAGCTTGGTGGCTACACCTTCCGTATTGAGCAAAGTGATTGAGTCCCAGGGGCAGGACCCAGAGTTATCGTCCATAAGGGACCGAGTGCAGAGGGGTACTGGAGATGAGGGCTGGGCCATTCACTCGGATGGCAGTCTTCGGTTTAGGGGAAGGGTTGTGGTTCCCCAGTCGGCGGATCTGAGAGAGGAGATCCTCAGGTAGTTCCATTGCTCTCGTTTTGCGGTGCATCCAGGCGGCACGAAGATGTATCATGATCTTCGTCGCCAGTATTATTGGAGCGGGATGAAGAGGCAGATTGGTGACTTTGTTACTAGATGCCTCACATGTCAGCAGATTAAGGCTGAACACCGAAGACCAGCTGGTTTGCTCTAGCCGTTGGAAGTGGCTGAATGGAAGTGGGAGCACGTCACGATAGATTTTGTGACCCACTTGCCACGCACATTGCGGGGACATGATGCGGTGTGGGTGATAGTGGACCGACTTACGAAGTCGGCACACTTTTTTGGCGGTGCGGATGAACTTCACGCTGGAGGAATTCTACAGGTTATATATACGGGAGATAGTCCGGTTGCATGGGGTGCCCGTATCTATAGTATAGGATCGGGATCCGAGGTTTACGGCTCATTTTTGGGAGAGTTTCCAGCGAGCCATGGGGACTCAGTTAATGATGAGCACAACCTTTCATCCCCAAACGGACGGTCAGTCAGAGAGGACCATCCAGACATTAGAGGACATGCTACGGGCATGCGTCCTAGACCTAAAGGGTAGCTGGGAAGAACATTTACCCTTAGTGGAATTCGCCTATAATAAGAGCTATCAAGCGAGCATACGGATGGCACCCTACGAGGCACTTTATGGAAGGCCTTGTCGTTCTCCGGTTTTTTGGGCAGAGGTTGGAGAAAGACCCTCTACGGGTCCAGACTTGATAAGAGACGCCTCGGAGAAGGTGGCCCTGATAAGGAAGCATCTTCTCACGGCTCAAAGCCGACAGAAGAGCTACGCCGATAGACGGCGGCGACCTCTGGAGTTTGAGGTGGGAGATCATGTCTTCTTGAAGGTGATGCCTAAAAGAGGAGTGGTCAGATTCGGCAAGCGGGGAAAGTTGTCCCCAAGGTATATTGGGCCCTTTGAGGTACTTGAGAGAGTTGGCACTGTGGCCTATAGGTTGGCGTTACTGCCAACTTTATCGGGCGTTCATGCGGTATTCCATGTTGTGGATTGGGCGAGCTTGTTGTTGATGCGAATGGGACCTTTGAGGAGGGACCAGTGCGTGTCATGGATAGCCGAGTTCAGGTTTTGAGAGGCAAGACAGTGAGGCTTGTGAAGGTGTTGTGGCAGCACCGAGGAGTGGAGGAGGCAACATGGGAGAGTGAGGACACCGTACGTGCCAACTATCCGTTCTTGTTCGAGGATGGAGGTACACGTTTACATTTGAGTGTACTATCACTGTTGCATATGCATGCCGTTGTATGTGCATGAGTGTGTGAATTTCGAGGATGAAATCCTTTTAAGCGGGGAAGAATGTAAAACCTGGGTAAATTAGAACTTTTGTGAAAAAGGGTAAAACGGTAATTTGTCACTATGGTACAGGTTGTAAACCTGAATTTTTCTAGAGCTCGGATGACGAAACAGACATCACCGTTGGATTCGTCTCGCGAAATCTAGTTACCCTGTCAAATTTCGTTGAATTCCGAGATAGTCGAATTTTTCGCGTTTTACGATGCGGTCGGGCCTCGAGTGACCCAAATACGAAATTTTTAATAAAATTTTAAAATTTGGAAATAAATGATGGCAAGTTAAAATAAAAATATTTTGAACTTGAATCGGAACGAAATTTAATCGTTTCGGGGCTAAAACGGACCCGAGAAATAAGGGTCGTGTGGCACATTGTGGACCAAGTATTAAAAGGTATTTAAAGGGGAGTAAATCAGATTTTCTCCCCACTCTTGTTCAGCTGATACACGTTAGAAAAAAGAGAGGGAAAGGGCTTGAATTCTCCACCTTCTCTCTACGATCTACGGAGATTGAGAGCTCAAATCTACTCGGGCCAAGAACAAAGATTGTTCTATGCGTCAAGGGCTACAAAATCATACCAAGAAGGTCGGGTTTGGGCGAAATTCCAAGGACGGGGTTTTGGGAAGCTAGGGCTTTGGGCTAGAATCGGGTCTTGGAGGCTTCCTACGGTCGTTCTTACGCTCCAAGAGGTAGGGTTCCCTCCTACTAAGGTCTATTCCAAACCTAGAATGTTTGGGTGAAATGGGTAGATGGATAGATTATATATCATTGCCTATTGTTGTTAAATTGAGTGAAATGGGTATTGAAATGGGTAAAGATAAATCCTAACTTGGATTGGTAATTAGAAATTGCTAAATGTGATTTCTAGAATTGGATATGTGAAATATACCCAATGTGATTCTTGTGTTATATGACATTGTGGGCATGTTGTGTGTTTATATATATGCCTTGAGAATTTAAAGTGTTGATAGCATGATTATGTGATACCATACTTGGAAATTGTGTTATGAGAATTATATGCTTATGATATGATTTTTCCATGAAGTATGTGAGATGTGTTGCAAATGTTCATATGTCACTCATACCATATTGAACAATGTATTATCGTTGCAATGAGACATCATATTGCATATGCAAGGAAACATCGCATTTAGTGGGTGTGTGTGCATGGTGGTTGTCTTCACCACGCTTGGTGGATGACGAGTGGGCTCGGGTAAGATGGGTCGATGACCTAGTCGAGTCTCACAGTTTGCATGGTTGATAGGGTTGGGGTAGCAAGAAGTGCTAGAAGATCCCTCGGGTGCAAGACCCGGTGATTGGGATATGCACTCCCTTGGCTCGGCCCATGAAGTGTGTGGGTGTACATGGAACCCTCGGTGGAAGTCCGTCAATTCCGTGTGGGTTGGGTGACCCTTGGTGTGAGTCCATGAACATCCACTCCTATAATGACCCTAGAATGAAATGTCATTTGATGTGCAGCATAAATGACGGGTAATACACATTGGCACTTGTATGTGTTGAGGAGCCGGGAAGGGCTCGGGATGATGTGCGTGAGTGAGTCTCATCTCATTTCATGGCATGGCTTAGTAGATTCCAACATTGAATATACTTTATTGCTTGGAATGTTATGAATTGTTGATTTGTGGCATGTGAACATTTCATATGCATTTAGGTTGGGGAGTAGCCTCATTAGGAGATACCCTATTGAGCGTGGCTCACCCTTTGTGGGAAAAACATTTCAGGTGCGGGGTTTACACCGGCGGACGGCTCCCATTTCGAGCCCCAAGGTTGAAGAAAGCCGACTTGTGGCTTTTATGGTTATTTCTGTAAAGTTTTTGTGAAAATTCCATTTTGATGTGTAAATATATGGAATCAATTGTAATGAAACTTGTACAAATCATGTTTTATGTGGGAAATCTTATTACACATGTAGTGGATGAATTGGGAAAGGTTTGGAATGGATTGAAAATGAAAAACAGATGAAAAAGGGAAAACTGGGCAGAAGGTACCGGTACTGGGTACTGGTACACTTTCGTACTGGTACTGCGTACCGGTACGCATTTTCCAGTAGACAAACCGTACCGGTACTATGTACCGGTACGCAACCATACCAGTACCGCATACCGGTACACATTTTCCAGTGGGTAAACCGTACCGGTACGCAGTACCGGTACACTCTCAAGAATTCTCAAATTTTTAAACTGCTTTGACCTATTTTCGGTCTATGTTTTCCTTCCCTCCAATGATGTAAATGGACTATAATGGAGTATAAATTATGGTATGTTGGATCTTGGTTGAGCCCAATGAATAATTGAATCTGGTTTACATTTGTGGGTTATGATTCCGGTTAAGGGGATGCTATCGACGTGGTGTTGGGTTGAGCGACATCCACGGGTACTTCCGCGGGTTGAAGGATGATCAACAATTAATATAGGACCCCCGGAAATTGGGGCGTCACACCACCACAACCCCAGACTCAACAGCCATATCAGCATTATCAACCCCCACACAAGAGGAGTTAAGAAGATGCCATGAACCAGTTCATTCAAATTCAAATGAGTTTTAATACTCTGTCTACCCAGGTATTCAATTATTTCAAGGCTAAGACTTCAAAAAATATTGAGGATATCAAGTCATCTAACCAAATTGACCCAATCTTTGAGCACAACGAAGAAGGGAAAATTCTCATCTCAACCTAAACCACCGCAAGGTTAAAACTAGGCTAATGTCGTGTCTTATGAACCTTCTCCGAGTCAAGTACAAGCAATCACCACACTGAGAAGTGGTAAGGTGATTGACAAGACCATTAAATCCAAAACCCTAGAGCCCATAGCTGAGTCAATCCTTGTTAATGAACCAATTGAGCCTGAACCTTTGATTGAAAAGGAAATAGAGTTGCCAAAGAAAAAATAAAAATCAAGTCATGTTCCTTTACTTTTTCCTCAAAGAGTCAAGAAACCTCAACCATTGAACGATCATGCTGAAATCTTCGAGTTGTTTAAGCAAGTAAAAATTAACATCCACCTGTTGCATGCAATCTAGCAAGTCCCATCCTATACCAAGTTTGTGAAAGACCTTTGCATAGTAAAGAGAAGGATCAATGTACAAAAAAGAGCATTTTTTATTAAGCAGGCTAATGCTATCATTCAACACAAGGCCCCTCTAAAGTACAAAGATCCTAGGAGTCCTACAGTTTCACGCATAATTGGAAACTTCATGATTGAGCAAGCCTTGCTTGATCTTGGATTGGAGTCACATGCATTGGAGTCTGTAAATAATGTTGAGTCAGTAGATATGTCAACTATTGAAACGTGGATTCCAAAATTTGAAGAGTTATTGCCTTCTAGAACTAAGCCTATTGAGTTCAGTACTGTTGCCCTCTAAACTAGAGTTGAAACCCCTTCCGGCTGACTTGAAATTTGTCTTCTTGGGGGAGTATGAAACTCATCCAGTGATAATATCTTCAAAATTGATAGAAGTCCAAGAAAAGCAATTGATAGAAGTTATAAAAAATATCAAAGTGCAATCGGTTGGATAGTAGTAGATATAAAAGGTATAAGTCCTTTTCTCTGTACTCATTGTATATACTTGTAAGAAGACTCTAAACCATCTGATGAGAACCAAGGTGGGCCTACTCTTAAAGATCCTTTGCATGTCCAGATGGGCCAATTAAAAGATCAAGAGCCAAGAAGATCAAGGAAGCAATGCAAGGATTAGTGCAATCCACTTGGGATGAAGCTAGGAAGAGCCCAACACTCAAGAAGGGCTTGAAAGAAGGAGAACATGTCAGATAGGGCCTGTTGTTGTTAAGGCCTTCAATTTGTTTAAAAGATTTTTATTATTAGTTTAGAATAAGTAGGCTTGAGGATGCTTAGCCTACGTATGTCTTATTAATTTATTTAAACTCTTATTAGGATTTGTTTCCTTAGTAGTTTAGGATTTGTTTCCTTAGCAGATTAGGATTTATTTTTTTAGTAGATTAGGATTTGTTTCCTTAGTAGATTAGAATTTGTTTCCTTAGTAGATTAGGATTTTTAGGAATTTTTTTTGTAATGACCAGCCTATAAATAGGTGTTCAATCAATGAAAAAGGGGGAGACAATATATTGAATTTTAATTGTGAGTTGAGTTGAGTTTACTCCTCTTGTTCTTGATTGAACTTCTGAACTTATCAAAGGTAAATCACAACCTTTGTGGTGTTCCTCCTTGTAATTTTGGGTTCTTGAGACGAGTTCTTCAACGGGTCTAGATTTTAATATAATCTAGGTTCTTGACACGAGTTCTCAACGGATTTAGATTCTCCATCCATAGACCTGAGTTTGGCTTTCTTGGGTTGTTTTTCCAATATTGTTGTTGGGTCTCAAAGCAAGTCGATTGGGGTTCGCATCACCATCCCGATAGCCGCAAAGAAGGTTGAATCCACATTTGAAAGAAATAGTTCAGGCTGAAGTACTTAAACTATTAGACGCTGATATCCTATCATATATTTGATAGTATATGTGTCAGCCATACACAGGTAGTACCTAAAAAGCTTGGTGTCACGGAAGTGAGAAACCAAGAAAATGAATTAGTCCCTATGCATACAGTCACTGGTTGGCGTATGTGTATTGACTATCGAAAATTGAATTCCCTCACCAGAAAAGATTATTTTCCCTTACCATTCCTGGACCAAGTTTTAGAAAGAACAGCCGGTTATGCATATTATTATTTTTTGGATGGATACTCCAACTATAACCAGATTGAAATAGCAATTGATGACTAGGAGAAAAATACTTTTACATGTCCTTTTGGCACTTTTGTTTATAAAAGAATGTCATTTGGATTGTGTAATGCTCCAGCCACTTTTCAACGTTGTATGTTGAGCTTTTTTAGTGATATGGTGGAGCGATTTTTGAAAGTTTTTATGGATGATTTTTCTGTATATGGAGATTCATATGAGTTAAGTTTAAAAAAATCTTGAAAAAATTCCTTACTCGATGTGAGGAAATAAATCTTGTTTTGAATTGGGAAAAGTATCATTTCATGGTCACAAAAGGGCATTGTTTTAGGACATGTAATTTCGGTAGAGGGAATTGAAGTTGACAGGTCCAAAATTGATTTAATAACCAATCTCCCTCCGCCTAAGACTGTAAACGATGTTCAATCCTTTCTGGGTCATCTAGGATTCTATAGAAGATTCATTAAAGACTTCAGTTTGATTTTCAGACCTATGTGTAATCTTCTATGTCAGGATGTACCATTTTATTGGAATGATGCATATCAATTAACATTTGATAAACTTAAAAGTATGTTTATTTCTTAATTAATTATGCAACCTCCTGATTGGTCTTTACCTTTTGAATTAATGTGTGATGCTAGTGACTATGTAGTAGGAGCTATTTTAGGTCAAAGAAAAGATAAAAAAACCCAATGTGATTTATTATTCAAGCAAAACTTTGAATAATGCACATGTGAATTACTCTACCATAGAAAAAAAATTGTTTGCTGTAGTATTTGCTTTAGATAAATTCCGTTCATATTTAGTTAGATCCTTAATTGCTGTGTTCACTGATCATGTAACTTTGAAATATTTGTTTACCAAGAAAGATGCAAAACCACGTCTCTTACGATGGATACTATTGCTTCAAGAATTTGATATGATCATCAAAGACAAGAAAGGAGTTGAAAATGTGGTAGCTAATCATTTATCAAGGCTGAATTATGACACAAAAGAAGGATTGATATCAATCAAAGAAACTTTTTCCTAATGAGCCATTGTTGTCAGTAACAGAGGTACCATGATATGCATATATAGCTAATTATTTAGCCACATATACTGATGCGAACCCCAATCGACTTGCTTTGAGACCCAACAACAATATTGGAAAAATAACCCAAGAAAGCCAAACTCAAGTCTATGGATGTAGAATCTAGACCCGTTGAGAACTTGTGTCAAGAACCTAGATTATATTAAAATCTAGACCCGTTGAAGAACCCGTCTCAAGAACCCAAATTACAAGGAGGAACGCCACAAAGGTTGTGATTTACCTTTGATAAGTTCAGAAGTTCAATCAAGAACAAGAGGAGTAAACTCAACTCAACTCAATTAAAATTTAATATATTGTCTCCCCCTTTTTCATTGATTGAATGCCTATTTATAGGCTAGTCATTACAAGAAAAATTCCTAAAAATCGTAATCTACTAAAAAAAAAAAATCCTAATCTGCTAAGGAAACAAATCATAATCTACTAAGGAAACAAATTCTAATAAGAGTTTAAATAAATTAATAAGACATATGTGGGCTAAGCATCCTCAAGCCCACTTATTCTAAACTAATAATAAAAATCTTTTAAACAAATTGAAGGCCTTAACAACAACGGGCCCTATCTAACATGTTCTCCTTCTTTCAAGCCCATCTTGAGTGTTGGGCTCTTGCTAGCTTCATCCCAAGTGGATTGCACCAATCCTTGCATTGCTTCCTTGATCTTCTTGGCTCTTGATCTTGTACTTGGCCTATCTGGACATGCAAAGGATCTTTAAGAGTAGGCCCACCTTGGTTCTCATCAGATACTATTCCTTTTCATTATACCTGGACCGACAAGAATTTTTTTTTAATAGAGATGCACAATTTCTTTTGGGAAGACCCTTATTTGTTTAAGTATTGTAAAGATCAGATAATAAGGCATTGTGTGCCTCAGACAAGTGGATAAGTTGAATTGGCCAATAGGGAGATAAAATATATTTTTGAGAAAACAGTTAATCCAGATTGTAAAGATTGGTCTTTGAGACTGATTGATGCGCTTTGAGCTTATCGAACTACATACAAAACTATTTTGGGAACGTCTCTTTATTGGCTAATTCATTGTAAACCATGTCATTTGCCTGTGAAATTGGAACATCGAGCATACTGGGCAACCAAAATGATGAATTTTGATATTGACAAAGCAAGTGCATCCCGCAAACTTCAAATTAATGAATTGGAAGAACTAAGAAATGAAGCATATGAAAATGCAAAGATAACCAAGTCCATAATGAAAATTTTTCACGATAAGAATATTGGGAGGAAGTCCTTTATACCCACTCAAAAAGTCATGTTATATAATTCAAGGCTCCCCCAATTTCCTGGAAAGTTAAGGTCAAGATGGATGGACCCCTACATTGTGAAAGAAGTTTTTGAATATGGTGCAATTGAAATTGAGAATCCATTAACTGAAAATGTTTTCAAAGTGAATGGTCAAAGGCTTAAGCCATATCATGAAGGATTTGTTCATGGATTCAATTCAGTTAATGGAACCTTAATATGTGCCTTAAAAATTCTTTATAAGTGTTTGATTGTAAATAGTAGTACTAATTGTTTGTTGTTTGTTGTTTCTTTTATAGATTAGGGGTTTGCACTATGGATTTGTCTCGCCTCCGGATCTTACTAGCAATTGTCTATAATTTTACTTCATAATGTTATACATTGAGGACAATGTTAAATTTAGGTTGGGGGAAGCAACAATCCATATTCGTCTTTGTGAAAGGCAGACGTTAAAGAACCGGATAGTGAGTCTTTTCTAAATTTTGGTCCAAATTTTTCAAAAAATGGATGAGAAACTTTTTTGGTGTAGTTTGGGTATGTTACATATTTTTCCAAAAGAAATTCATTCTTTTATCATAGCAAAAGCAAAGCTTGTTAGAAAATTAGAAAATTTTGGCAGTCAAGCAAAACCTTTGTGCGGAAAAAAGTTCATTTGCCAAATGCCGACGAGCAAATCGACTCAGTGGTTGTGTAAAATGCGGTCGATTAATGCACATGAGAGAACATAATCAGTATGCTAAACCAATTTTATGTCAAGCATTAGATCGCCTTGACTGGATTAAGTATGGGCAAAGCAAGGATTACCCTAAGATGTCATCTTATTCCAGTCCCATGTTTTCAAGATATGTGCGACAGGACATTAACCAGTTCACTAATGTTCTGGATTTAGAAGATTCTGATTAAAACTAAAATGATCAAAGATG
The DNA here is from genome assembly GCA_951799425.1 of Ilex aquifolium. Lineage (NCBI taxonomy): Eukaryota > Viridiplantae > Streptophyta > Magnoliopsida > Aquifoliales > Aquifoliaceae > Ilex > Ilex aquifolium. The sequence goes on from OX637400.1 coordinate 26,153,926, forward strand.
TATAATCTTAGGATTTGTATGAATGTATATAACTATAGGGTGAATTAGTCTAATAAGTTAGGGTTTAAGTTATTAAATAGTTAAATGTGTGAATTTTAAAATTTAAACTGATTTTTTGTACCTGTAGGCTGGAAAACCGAAGCTGGAAATCTGGAGAAGATCAAGGATCAACACCCTGTAAGCTTAAGTGAATTCTAGAGGATCAACACCGTCTGGACGGTACGGGCCAGTATAAAAGCACCAGTTCGCGAACAAAACAGTCTTGCATCTCCCTCGCAGTAGAAATTCGAAAAAAAAGTAGCAGAACCTTTCACCTTCTCTCTTTCGATTCGCTTCACCCATCAGTTTTTCTTCAATTCTGGTCGGATTAAACACTTACCCATCATCTTTTACAGGTTTTTATCGAACAAAAAGCCTTGAAATCTCATATAAAGCAAGAAATTCAAGAATCCATGGACCCAAGAACAAGAACAAGAGCCTTATCGAGTCGAGCAAGGTGAGGAGCCTCTCCACTGCCTGAAGTAGCCCCGCATAAACAAGAACAACCCCAAGGTCAGAATGTATTCGACATTGCCATGTTTGAAAATATTGATCAGCAAGTTTGGTATGATACTGATTTTTATTCTAAGCCTATTATTTTTTAACGACAGGTGGTATATGAGGATTTTGAAAAAATAGGAGTTAGGCAAAATCTAGCAGCACGAGGTTGGCTACATTATGTTAATTAGGAGGTCCGACATATGAATGTTTAGTCCAGAAATTATACAGTAATGCAAAGTAAACTAGGCTAAGGAAATTTCGTGTTTTTTTAAGGGAGTTGTGTTTCAAGTTACACCGGCTACCATTGCTAATTTTTTCAATCCTATGTGTAAAACCCGGGTAAATTTGAACTGTTTATGAAAAAGGGCAAAGCGATAATTTGTCGATACAGTGCGAGTTGAAAACTCGTATTTTTTTCTAGAGCTTGGATGATGAAACGAACCTCACCGTTCGATTCGTCTCGCGAAATCTAGTTACCCTGTCAATTTTTGTCGGATTTCGAGACAGTCAAATTTTTCACGTTTTACGCAACCGAGCATGTTGGGTGCCTCAAAAACAATCCCAGAAATAAAATTTCAAAAATTTTAAAATAATTTAAGGGAAGTTCCTATAAAAATATTTTGAACTTAAACCGAGACGAAATTTAATCGTTTCGAGACGAAAAGAGAATCGGGAATAGGGAACGCGTGGTGCGACGTGGACCAAACATTAAAGGGTATAAATAGGAGACAAAATTTTGATTTTTCTCCAAAACTCTCAGCTGGGTTTTAACGATGGAAGAGAAGAGAGGGAAGAGAGGAAAAGGAGAGAAAGCTCCACCTTCTCTCTACGATCTACGGAGTTCTGCCGGTCAGAATCCTTTGGGCCAAATATTAAAGTTCATCTACGCGATGAGGGCTACGCAACCATACCAAAAAGGACAGATTTCACCGAAGATTCAAAAATGAAATCTTGGGAAAATCAAAGTTAGAGCTTGAGAGGTATTCTTGGAGGCTTTCTACAACTCGTGTTACGCTCCAGGAGGTAAGGTTTTCTCCATAACTAGGTTTATTTCCAACCTATGACGATTATATGAAATGGGTAGGTTGTTAGATGTATTTTAACACTTGCCTATTGTAGTTGATTTAATGGAAATGGGTAAATTCAATTCTAGTATGAATTAGTAATTAGAAATTGCTAGCTTATGATTTCTTGGAAGTTTTGATAATTGGGTATGTAGAAACCACTTAATGTGATTTCTTGAGTGATGTGATGAATTTGGGCATTTTATGTGATTACATGATTTGGTGCCTTGAAGGTGTTTGATTAAATGTCTATGTGAAATTAAGTGCGTTATTGCATAGATTATGTATAACATGCTTGGGAAAATAGTAGTTGAATGAAAATGTTGATATATGTTTGTTGATTTATTGAAATTGTAATGAATTATGGTAATTTTATGCTTGGGATATAATTTGTCATGGAATATGTTGTTATGTTGTTAAATTGGCCCATATGGCATTTATAGCATATTGGACATGATTGTTGTTTCGCAATTGTGCATTACATTACATATGTACGGAGACATCGCATTTTTTGGGTGTGTGTGCATGGTTGTCATCAAACACCACACATGGTGGATGATGGGTGGGCTCGAAAAAGTTGGGTCGAGGACTCGATTAAGTCGCACAGTTTGCATGATAAATTGGGTCGGGGTTTAACAAGAAGGGCTAGACTATCCCTTGGGTGAGAGACCTAGTGTTTAGGATACGCACTCCCTTGGTTTAGTTCATAAAGTGTGTCGTTGTACACGGAACCGTTGGTGGAAGTCGATGAATTCTGTGCCGGCTGGGGGCCCGTTGGTATAAGTCCATAAATACCCACCCCAAGAAAGACTCGGAGATTTTAAAAGGCCATTGGATGTGCAACTTCAATGGCAAGGGCTTGGAATAATCGGTTTTATACTCATGACATTGCATGGGTGATGGGAACCAGTGAAGACTCGGGTTGAGTTGCATGAGTGAGTCTCATCTCATTTCATGGCAAGACATAGTGAATTCCAACATTGAATTGCATATTTTTGATTGGAATGCTTTGTGGCTTGTTGAAATTGCATGTGACATTTCATATGTATCTAGGTTGGAGAAGTAGCCTCTTTAGGAGATACCCTATTTAGCGTGGCTCACCCTTTGTTGGGAATATTTCAGGTGCGGGGTATACACCGGTGGACGGCTCGCACTCGGGGCCTCAAGGATGAAGAAAAGCTGACTTGTGGCTTTTAATACCATCTTTGTAAAACATTTGCTAAATATGATTTTGGGCATGCAAATCTATGGAAAATAATTGTAATCGAACTCATATGGACTATTTTTAATGTAAAATTGCATGTTGTTATATGATTATGGATAAATGGACTCGGTGTGGTCAATGTTGTATGATTTCACAGGTTGTGTTTTTGGTAGAGCTCCCCGTACAAAGGAGACTCTGCTCGAATTTTGTTAAATTATGGATCCCAGTAAATTGGGCATAACGGCGTGATATCAAGTTACACGGTATGCACAGGTATTCCGAGGGTTGATGAGTGATCAACGGGTTGACAAAGGACCCCCGATTTTTGGTGCGTCATAGCTTGGTATCAGAGCCTAGGTATACGATTTACCTAGGGCTTGAGGGGCATGGGTTTAGACCATTGCATTCATTATGCATTACATGTTATATGTTATATGTTATGTGAATTATATGCATGGTGAAATGTATGTGGAAAAGAAACACTAGAGTTAGAGAACATAACCTTGGGGGTCGAAAAAAGAATGAACAGGATGGTTCAGGATGTAGATGTCTACTAGTTGGTGGCACATGCTCTACTAGTGAGACAAGGAGAGAAATCTCAGTTTAAACTTGATCCCTATCTTGGGATACTAAGTAAATACTCTGTTGCTATTTGACATTTGTGTAGATGGGCAAATAGAGGAAGAGGACGCGGCCGAGGTGGTGGGCGGAACAACAACCAACCACCACCGGCCTTTGACCAACAAGCCTTCATGGAGGCTATTGGTACTATGGCGGCTACCTTTGCACAAGCTAGCACCAATGTGGGCCAAGGAGGCTCAAGTAACCTCCAGAAGTTTAAGGCACACAATGTTCCAACTTTCATGGGAGGGGCGGATCCGATGGTGGTTGACCATTGGTTCCAGCAATTCGACAAGATCTTAGAGGCTATGGAGATCACCTCCGATGCCATTAAGATAAGGCTAGCTATATTCTAGCTAGAAGGAGAAGCCCATCTATGGTGGGATTGGGCAAAGGCCTTGAAGAATTTAGAGGCGATGACATGAGGAGAATTCCAGGAGCTCTTCATGGGCAATTACTTTCCATCGGCTGTTCGACATGCGAAAGCAAGGGACCATGACGGTGATGAAATATGTGGCTAAGTTCACTGAGTTCGCCCGTTTTGCTGACGATTATATGGCCATAGACATGGCCGAAGTGAGGAGGTTTGAGGATGGTTTGAAATTATCCATCCGGGGGAAGATTGTGGGCCACCGCCTACAAGATCTAGACTCGATGGTCGAGACGGCTATGACCATTGAGAGAGAGGTCGATGACGCGAGGAGCATCCGGGAGGCGGGTGCTAAAGACAAGAAGAAGGAGGGCTAATCCTCTTCTTTGAGTTCGGGGAAGAAGCAGAGGACTTCTGCTCCGCAAGGCCATTTGGGACAGGGCCACGGCTATCAAGGCCAAGGCCGATCCTCCTATGGCGGGGGAAACTTCAGGACCACCTATCAGGCAGGTCAGAGAACTTGCTACTTATGCCACCAACCGGGTCACATGAAGCGGGATTGTCCTTAGAGGTAGGGATCCCAGAGCTATGAGGCATCCCAGTCCCAGTCATTGGTGGGGCATGCACAGACTCACTTTTGTCCTCCCTACCCCACTATGGGCCAGGGAAACCAATATCAGTTCCAGGTTGCTGCACAGGCCCTTACCATTTCACGAGCGGGGACTCCACAATCAGGACAGATGGGCCAGGGCATGGGCCGGGACTTTGGGGACCCAGGGGCGTGTCTACGCCATCACACCTCAGACTGAGCCAGTGGATCAGTGGGTAAGGGTATTATTTGACTCTGGTGTATCTCATTCATTTATTTCTGCATCATGTGTGAGGGACTTCGGCTTAGAGGTTGAGACCTTGGAAGAGCCATTGCATGTGAGCTCTCCCCTAGGAGTTAGGGTGAGTATTGATCAGATATGTCGAGGTTGTGAGTTAGAGATTTCGGGGATTCTACTCACCATAGAACTTAGGGTCATGGGCATGTCGGAATTTGATGTCATCCTTGGGATGGATTGGTTGACGGCACACCGAGTTGTCATCGATTGTGATCGGAAGAGGGTCACTGCCTACACACCAAAGGGTGTTTGTTTTAAATTTTAGGGGGAGAAACATGACGTTTTACCCCAAGTAGTATATGATTCCCGTTGGCACAAGCAGTTGATGGGTTGGATAGCAAGCCCTACCTTGGAAGACAAGGCGAGATAGGAGTTTGGTCTATCTCGGGTGGTTTGTGAGTATGAGGACGTTTTTATGGACAAACTACTAGGATTACCTCCACATAGGGATGTAGACTTCATCATTGAGTTACTCCTCGGTACATTGCCCATTTCTATGACACTACATGGAATGGCACCTATAGAGTTGCAAGAACTCAAGGTCCAATTGCAAGAATTGATGGACAAGAGCTTCATTAGACCGAGTACCTCACCTTGGGGTGCTCCGTTGTTGTTTGCCAAGAAGAAGGACAAGACCCTTCGACTATGCATAGACTACCGGCAGTTAAATAGGGTTACTATCAAGAATAGATACCCTTTGCCGAGGATTGATGACTTCTTTGATCAACTGAGAGGGGCACAAGTTTACTCCAAGATAAATCACGCACGGGATACCATCAGTTGAGGATTAGGGAGATAGATATCCCTAAGACGGCGTTTAGGACACGGTATGGGCATTTCGAGTTCACGGTTATGCCTTTTAGATTGACGAATGCCCCAGCGGCATTCATGGATCTCATGCATAGGGTGTTCCAACCCTACCTAGATTAGTTTGTCGTGGCCTTTGTTGATGACATTCTGATCTACTCCAAGTCTGAGGAGGAGCATGAGGGTCACTTGAGAGTTGTTCTCCAGACCTTGAGGGACCATCAGTTGTACGCCAAGTTCAGCAAATGTGAATTTTGGTTTACAGAAGTGATGTTTTTAGGACACATGGTGTCGGCTTCGGGTGTGTCAGTTGACCCAAAGAAGGTCGAGGCGGTTATAAGTTGGGATAGACCAAAGTCAATCTTCGAGATACGCAGTTTTCTTGGGATTGGTGGGGTAATATAGAAGGTTCATTTAGGACTTCTCTCGACTAGCTACACCTATGACGAGATTGATTCGGAAGGGGGTCAAGTTTCAGTGGGATGACTTGTGTGAGAAGGCATTCCAAGAGTTGAAGAGGAGGCTTACTTCAACTCCTATTTTGACAATCCCGGAGAGGGGACAGAGGCACACAGTGTATTGTGATGCCTTGAAGGACGGGCTTGGTTGTGTTTTGACGTAGTTCGGGAAGGTGGTGGCTTATGGTTCTTGGTAGTTAAAGAACCACAAGTAGAATTACCCTACACACGACATGGAGTTGGCGGCCATTGTCTTTGCCTTGAAGGCTTGACACCACTATTTATGTGGTGAGTAGTTTGAGGTATTTTCGGACCATAAAAGTCTGAAGTACATCTTTACACAGCGGGACCTCAACATGAGGCAACGCAGGTGGATGGAGTATTTAGAGGATTATGACTTCACTTTGCATTACCATCCCGGTAAGGCAAATGTGGTGGCTGATGCACTCAGCCAGAAGTCACGGGGGAGTTTTGTCTGGTGTGGCTTCCCGGGAGTGGCAGATGCTCGAGACCGTGGGTCAGTTCGGGCTGCATTACATGAGTCGGGCTCAGGACACTTTAGAGAGTTTAGTGACTATGTCTTCCCTACTGAGCAGAGTGATCGAGTCCCTGTGGCAGGACACAGAGATATTGTCCATTAGGGACTAGGTACAGTCGGGTACAGATGACAAGGGCTGGGCCATTCAAGCGGATGGTAGTCTTCGATATAGAGGAAGGGTTGTGGTTCCCCAGTCTACAGATCTAAGAAAGCAGATCTTTAAGGAGTTTCATTGTTCCTATTTTGCTGTGCATCTAGCTGGCACGAAAATGTACCATGATCTTTGCCGCTAGTACTATTGGAGCGGAATGAAAAGGCACGTTGGGGACTTTGTCAGTCGATGTCTCACATGTCAACAGGTCAAGGCTGAGCACCAAAGACCCACAGGGTTGCTCCAGTCTTTGGAGGTGGCTGAGTTGAAGTGGGAGCACGTCACGATAGATTTTGTGACCCACTTGCCACAGACATCACGGGGACATGACGCGGTGTGGGTGATAGTGGAACGGCTTACGAAGTCAGTACACTTTTTGGCAATGCGGATGACCTTCACACTGGAGGAATTCTGCAGCCTGTATATATGAAAGTTAGTTCGGTTACATGGGGTGCCTATATCTATAGTATCGGATCGGGATCTCAGGTTTACGGCTCATTTTTGGGAGAGTTGTAGCAGGCCATGTGGACACAATTGATGATGAACACAACTTTTCATCCCTAGACAGACGGTCAGTTGGAGCGGACCATCCAAATTTTAGAGGACATGCTATGGGCATGTGTCCTAGATCTCAAGGGTAGCTGGGAAGAGCATTTACCCTTAGTGGAGTTCGCCTACAACAATATTTATCAGACGAGCATACAAATGGCACCTTATGAGGCACTTTATGGGAGCCCTTGCTGTTCTCCGGTTTGTTGGATGGAGGTTGGAGAGAGACCCTCTACGAGTCCGGACTTGGTCAGAGACATCTCGGAGAAGATGGACTTGATACAGAAGTGTTTTCTCAGGGCTCAGAGCCGACAGAAGAGATACTCCAACAGACGGCGACGACCTCTAGAATTTGGGGTTGGTGATCATGTCTTCTTGAAGGTGATGCTCAAGAGAGGAGTGGTCAGGTTCGGGAATCGAGAAAAGCTATCGCCGATGTTTATCGGGCCCTTCGAGGTACTTGAGATGGTTGGTACAATTGCTTACCAGTTGGCGTTACCGCTAAATTTATCGGGTGTTCACGCGGTGTTCCATGTCTCTATGCTCCGGAAGTATACTCCAGATCCGACACTTGTGGTGGATTGGGGTGAGTTGATTGTTGATGCGGATGGGACCTTCGAGGAGGGACCGGTGCGTATCATGGATAGCCGGGAGTAGGTTTTGAGAGGCAAGACTACGAAGCTAGTGAAGGTCCTGTGGAGGAGGCAACATGGGAGCGTGAGGACACTTTACGTGCCAGCTATCCGTTCTTATTCGAAGATGGAGATACATTTTTGTAATCATAAGTATTATATCACTTGTTGCATATGCATGCGGTTAAGTGTGCATGAGTGTGTGAATTTCGGGGACAAAATTCTTTTAAGGGGGAAGAATGTAAAGCCCGGGTAAATTTGAACTTTTTATGAAAAAGGACAAAATGGTAATTTGTCGTTACAATACAAGTTGAAAACCCATATTTATCTAGAGCTCAGATGACGAAAATGACCTCATAGTTGGATACATCTCGCGAAATCTAGTTATCCAGTCAATTTTCGTCAAATTCTGATACAATCAGAATTTTCACGTTTTATGAGACTACTGGGTGTCGGGTGACCTAAAAAATGACCCCATAAATAAAATTTTGAAAATTTAAAAATAATTTAATGGAATTTCATCTAAAAATATTTTAAACTTAAACCGGGACGAAATTTAATCGTTTCGGGATGAAAACAGATCTGGGAATAGGGAACGCATGGCGCGACCTGGATCAAGCATTAAAGGGTATAAATAGGAGACAAAAATCTGATTTTTCTCCACAACTCTCTGCTGGGTTTTAACGTTGGAAGAGAAGAGAGGGAAGAGAGGAAAAAGAGAGAAAGCTCCACCTTCTCTTTACAATCTATGGAATCCTTCGGGACAAGTATTAAAGTTCATACACGCGATGAGGGCTATGCAACCATACCAAAAAAAATGAATTTGACCGAAGATTCAAAAATGAAATCTTGGGGAAATCAAAGTTAGAGCTTCGGAGGTATTCTTGGAGGCTTTCTACAACTCATGTTAGGCTCCAAGAGGTAGGGTTTTCTCCATAACTAGGTTTATTTCCAACCTAGGATGATTATATGATATGAGTAGGTTGTTAGATGTATTTTAACAAATTTATATTGTAGTTGATTTAATGGAAATGGGTAAATTCAATTCTAGTATGAATTGGTAATTAGAAATTGTTAACTTATGATTTGTTGGAAGTTTTGATAATTGGGTATGTAGAAACCACTTAATGTGATTTCTTGAGTGATGTGATGAATTTGGGCTTTTTATGTGATTACATGATTTGGTGCCTTGAAGGTGTTTGATTAAATGCCTATGTGAAATTAAGTGTGTTATTGCGTAGATTATGTATAACATGCTTGGGAAAATAGTAGTAGAATGAAAATGTTGATATGTGTTTGTTGATATATTGACATTGTGATGAATTATGGTAATTATATGCTTGAGATATAATTTGTCATGGAATATGTTGTTATGTTGTTAAATTGGCCCATATGACATTTATAGCATATTGGACATGATTGTTGTTTTGCAATTGTGCATTACATTACATATGTACGGAGACATCGCATTTTGTGGGTGTGTGTGTATGGTTGTCATCAAACACCACACTTGGTGGATGATGGGTGGGCTCGGGAAAGTTGGGTCGAGGACCCGATTGAATCGCACGGTTTGCATGATAAATTGAGTCGGGGTTTAGCAAGAAGGGCTAGACTATCCCTCAGGTGAGAGACCCGGTGTTTAGGATACACACTCCCTTTGTTTAGTCCATAAAGTGTGTCGGTGTACGCGGAACTGTTGGTAAAATTCCATGAATTCTGTGTCGGCTGGGGGCCCGTTGGAGTAAGTCCATAAATACCCACCCCAAGAAAGACTCGAAGATTTTTAAAAGGTCACTGGATGTGCAACATCAATGACAAGGGCTTGGAATGCCCGATTTTATACTCATGGCATTGCATGGGTGATGGGAGTCAGTAAAGGCTCGGGTTGAGTTCCATGAGTGAGTCTCATCTCATTTCATGGCATGACACAATGAATTCCAACGTTGAGTTGCATATTCTTGATTGGAATGATTTGTGGCTTGTTGAAATTGCATGTGACATTCATATGCATCTAGGTTGGAGAGTAGCCTCTTTAGGAGATACCCTATTGAGTGTGACTCATCCTTTATGGGGAACATTTCAGGTGTGGGGTATACAACGGTGGACGGCTCACACTCGAGGCCTCAAGGATGAAGAAAAGTCGACTTGTGGCTTTTAAAACCATCTTTTGTAAAACATTTGCTGAATATGATTTTGGACATGTAAATCTATGGAAAAGAATTGTAATCGAGCTCATATGGACTATTTTTAATGTAAAATTGCATGTTGTTATATGAGTATGGATAAATGGACCCGGTGTGGTTAATGTTGTATGATTGCACATGTTGTGTTTTGAGTAGAGCTCCCCGTACAAAGGAGACTGTTCAAATTTTGTTAAATTATGGATCCCGGTAAATAGGGCATAACGGCGTAATATCGAGTTTGTAACACCCCGAATTTTCTTTTATATATTTATAGAGATATATATATATATATATAGTAAATAATATTTGTAAAGATGTAGATATATGTAGTGACATAAGAATAAACCGTAGGAATAAATGCTATGGAGACAATTTGATTGGGAAGCTACGTGTCGAAGATGTTTAAACTTGGAAAGGGTGATTAGACAAGTTTCTAAAGGTTTTTAGGTCAAAATAATGCTTCCATTGAATCCGGAAGGTCGAACAACCTTGGGAGAGGTAATATGAGGTGTATTGGAAGTTAGGAAGTATTTTGGAGTTAAAACCCACTTTAGAGTGAAATTGGGTAAAAAGTATCTTGGACACCTTCTAGTATTTTAGCCATAACTTTTTATCCTTACATCCAATTGATCTGAAATTTTGACAGTAGATAGTAGACATCTAGGGCTACAAAAGTGTATCTCTTGGAAATTTTCCAATACGACCTCTAAAGGGGTCAAAACTGCCCTGGAAGTCGAAGCAGCCAAACAGTACCGGTACCGAACAGTACCGGTACCCAGTACCGGTACCCCCGAACCAGTAGCTAATTGGTACCGGTACCCGGTACCGGTACCCTTTGACTGGAGCCTTCCCGAACAGTAAAAAGTCGGGATTTTGGGTTTTAAAACACCCATTCCAAGCCCTATTTGCCCCATTCTTCATCTCATCCTCACCACAAACATCTTAGAGCCCTAGGAGGAGATAAAGAAAGGGAAAAATACCAAGATCAAGATAGATTCACACCTCATAGAAATCAAACCCGAAATTCCTCAAGAACACCATTCTTCTCCTCTCTTCCTATACACTTTCACTACACCCTTACCCACATCTCTTAGAACCCTAAGAGAAGACAAGAATAAGAAGGAGAAGGGAGGAAGGAGATCTTTGGAGCTTGGGTTAGCTTATAACTCTTGGATTCAAGGTAGGGGATTTCTTCCTATTCTCTTACATTGATGTTAGGGTTAACTTATATGTATTCTTGTGGTTTGAAATCATATATACTTGCTATTAATTACCTGATTCTTGGTCTTCTTCCATTTATTGCCATGTTTTAAACATTGTGATGGTTGGGTAGCCATTAAAGCTCTCTTTTACTTCTTCAAACCCTAGTTTTGAGAAAAATAGATCTCCTCTTTATATTTCTTTTGCTCTCACCATCAAATCCTTAGTGCTTGATATTGTATAACAAAATGATGATTATGATGATCTCTTGCTCTTTTCCTTCAATTATTTTATGGTACAAATTGTGAAATTTGGGGAATTGTGGAGTTAATTGTTAATTGAGGAAATTGTGGATATCGTATGTCTTGTTTGGTTGTTTGGAGGAACAAGGGTGAGAGGTTCCTTGTAAGGATGCTTGAGAAGTAAGGCTTTGAGGGTGAATTGGGGACTTGTGTAATTGTTGGTTATGTGAGATAGTTATTGGTATTTTACTTCTTATGTGGTTGTACGACACGAACATGGATTACTAAGGACCGGGTATCATGTAGTGGGTATACGTCTTTATATGCCACGCGGGTATGAACTTTTCCTACCACATGGAGTGGGTAGACGCCTTTGTACGCCGTGTGGGTATAAACTTTTCATATCGCTAATGATCACGGTTTAGTAACGTGGGTTGTATCGGGCACACCGTGTGGGTCATCGTGCATTGTACCAAATACGATTTCTGCAAGAGTTTTGGGGTAGTATGGGATGCCACAAGAACTTGTGGAAATGGTGTATGGTGGGATGGATTATGTTTTGGGAATTGATTCTTATTGGTATCTTGTGTTCATTTATTCTTTTAATTACCGTGGTTCCTTAAACTTGAGATTTATGTAAAATGTCATGTTTTTACTTCAAAATTCATATATGCTATTTGTAAAAATGAGACCGAACTGTTTTAATATAATTTCTAAACCTTGTTTGAGTTTGGGAGGATTTTTCTACAGAGCTTCTTGCTCATCCCCTACAATTAACATTTTTCAGATTATGCTATAGAGGAGGAGCTTGGCGCTAATGAGCCGGGCCTTGGGGACGCCTCATTGGAGGGGTACCTAGATCCCGAGTGGGACATCTAGAGATGTAGCTTATTTTTGTTCTAGACTAGGAGATTTATTTCTGAACAATGTAAAGTCTAGATTCTTTTGAATTTCCGCTGCGATATATTCATGTAATTCTTTTGGGAATGTAATTGCCATACTTGGCCTATTCTTTTGGGATAACATTATGGATGGTATAGATGGTAAATGGAAGTTTATTGTTATTGGATGATTAAATGGACCCTGTGTGGTCAAGTTAATATAATTGCACAGGTTGTGTTTTTGGGTAGAGCTTCCCTTACAAAGGAGACTCTGCCCAAATTTTGTTAAATATAAGAATGTTTCTTATTGTGATGGATATATAATTAGTTGCTCTCATGCTATGAATGGTTTTAGAATGTAATGCCGTCCAGGGTGGTATTTGGGGTGTTACAGAGTTACACGGTATCCACGGGTATTCTGCGGGTTGATGGGTGATCAACTGGTAGACAAAGGACCCCTGATTTTTGGGGCGTCACACTATGCCGAGGCATCAGCATCCCTAATATCCCTATCTCGTATTTTATGACATGACATCATTGGGATTGAGTTGACTGGGAATCCAGAATATGTCTGGGGTATACCAAACAAGTATATTCAACAAGGGGACTTAACTGATAAATACATAATCTTGAATTTAATCACTGTGAACTATCTGTTGCCCCAGTCTCAGAAAAACCAAATCTACACTAAGAGAGCCTATTTCTGTAATCCTTCGGAATGGGACACTATTGATTTGCCAACATTGATAATGGACCAAATGATGGTGACTGTTAAGGCTAAGAAGCCCTCACTCCCATTTGCCACAAAACCTTGTTGAAAAAGAGCCATGGAGGGCAGCCAGAAGAACATCAGGAAGCACCACCAGAATCGCAAGCAAATCCATTCCTAGAAGGTGTAGACTTTCAGCCACCAGAGGAGCCTCAGCAGCAAGAAGAGCAACCTTATATTCCAATTGATGATCGGACTAATCGCCAGATTCTGTAGGGATTGGAGACTCATATCACCGAGTTGGATCAAAGGATGGCTAGCTATGAACATAACCAAAATGAAATCTTGAGGCTACTTCAAGGGCAATACAGTGGAGGCTATTAGCTTAGTGACTAAAGTTTCTGAATTCTCTATGCTCTTTCTACTCTTACTAAACTTTTAATTATGAACTTTGTTTTCGTTTGGATGTTTTGGATAATAGTTTTGGTTTGGTTTTAAGTAATTTGGTTAGTTGGTAATTTTGCTTAAATTTTGTTGTGCTAGGACACTTATTTCATATGATTCTTGATACGAATTATGTTATCATTCTAATACGTTGTAGGTATAACACCAACCAGATTATGCGGGATTTTCATACATTGTTTATACACTATCTCTATATTTTCATAGAAACTCATTATCTTGAACACGAATTAATTTCTTATTTTGAAAACCTTTTGAAATACTACGATCCTTTATTAAGCTTACATATATAGTGGAGATGTAAACCATTATGCAGATTTTGAGTCAATTCTCCTTGGAGAGATTTTTTCACATTTACTCAAGTAAGAATTTTTGTTCAGCGTAAAATTTCATTATCCTTGTTTTGATTAGCACTCGTTGAATAACATGGTTAACATTTAAGTGGAAATTATGCAGATGCATGAATTCTGAAAAATAATCTTAGGCCATTTGTGGTTTTATTTTGAGCCTTAGCCATTTCTTTTTGCAAAACTATATCCTTAGTAAGCTGTGATTGAGCCTAAATGGAAATTTCTTTTCTTAAAACCCATCAGTTAACCGAGCCACAAAAAGTATATTTATTCGACCTTTGCTATTTAATTTTATTGCACCCTCTCCTAAAAAAAGGTATTATACAGAAATGGGAGAAAAATGGTGATTACGGTTCGAGAAAAGAAAAATGAAGAAGAAAAGAATCTATGAAAGAAACAAAAGAGATATAGAAAAAGAAAAAAGCAATGAAGTAAGGAAAGACAATAGCCAAGAAATTGCAAAAATGTGATTGAAAGGAGAAATGGGAAGTACAATGTATAAAAGTTTTGGAAAATTGGGGAGAGATGTGTGCTACACTAATCAAGAACGGATAGCTTTTTGAATACCTTTGACGTCATTTCTTAAACCTAATACCCTTGGCCACGTTATAACCCTAATAAAGTCCCTTTTGATTCCAAAAGTCGTGCATATGTATTATTTCCACCTATTCATTAGAAAGGGATGATGTTGATATTGTTGTTTGATATAGTGTTAATATTCTTTCATGAGATTATGCCAAATTTCAGTTTTGTTTAAATAACCTTCTTTTTGGATATTACATGTGCATATCTTGCTTTGATAACAATATTATTATCACATGTAATTTTCGAGAGATAGTCTCTAAAACTTGAGGGTATTCTTTGCTGAGTAATTTTCAAAAAAGGATCGACATCGAGGCTAATTCTTGTACAACAGAGTGAAGGATTGTGATATTTCTTAAGTATTTTTGAAATAAAGAAATCCCTGCACACACACAAGTTTTACTGAAAATATGTGGAAAATATGAATTATGTAATCCTAACTTTTGAAGTTAGTAGGCATCTTCACTGGAAACCTTCACGAGACAAAACTCGTCCACTAGGGATCACCTAGGGGTTTAACGGCTTGTTGCATCAGCTAAATACAATCGTTGAAATCTACAAAAGTGATTTTGTTTTATTACTAGGGACTAGTAATGTTTGGTTGGGGGTATGATTAATCTTAAAAAGGGCGTAAATGAATTAGGATTTAGGGTTAATTGTGTGCGTAAAATAGGTTAAAAGTGATTAATTTATAAAGTATTAGGGTTAATGTGTAGTTTGTACATTTTGCAGGGTTTCAAGCATATATACGGAAGTTCAAGAGGATCAAAATACAGAGGTTAAACAAAGTAAGGGAGGCAAGTGTAATTACAAGTCAACAAAGCAAAACAAGGGTGGCTGCCAAGCATGAAATCCAAAGAATCCCCACCGTCCAGACGATGGTGGTGGCGTCCGGACGGTGCTTAAACTGCCTCACTTCTCTCCCCTCTTCCATTGGTCTATTTTAGCAACAAAATGATGTGATTGGGTAGCTTGGGTGTCTGCCTCCTTGATGCACCTCCCCAGTGCCTATAAATACCTGAGTTCATCCATTTTTCAGGGGAGACCCCAAAGTTCAGTTTAGTTCAAGGGAGGAGAGAAAGAAAGGAAAGAAAGAGCGAAAGGGAGACTTCAATAAGAGTTTCAGTCAGAAATTGAGTGAAACCCTGCCCTAATCACTTCTCAGAAAAAAATTTCTCTACTTCTACATTTCTGTTTATCATTTTTACTTGGAGGGTTGAACCTCTCTCACTTTTATGCCCTAGCTGGTAATAAGAGTGGTAGTGTTTCAGCTATTTCTCGGGGAAGGACTTTGTGTATTTTGTTTTCGGTTGTAATGGGATTATTTCATTCTTCTTGCTCGTCTATCGCAATGAAGCGTGAGTAGTGCATTTTACTCTTCAGTGAAGGGTGAATGCATGTGTAATACTATTTAAGTTATGGAAATGCCGATATTTTATTTATGCTTTAATGTTATACCTCCCTTAATTGACGGATGGTTACTATTATAATATGCTCATGGTTATGAACACTGAGCAAAGTTTAATGCTATATATCATTCTATCTATAATAATTACGTACTTCATGCATGATACGGTGATGTACGTAGTTGGGCTTTATGTAACAGTCGGAAGATTGGTTATAGTAAGGTTAAATATTGTCATAGTCAATGCTTTTGTTTCAATGCATAAAATGGAACTCTGTCATCATTGAATCATCAACTTGCTGATCGAATAGCTAGAGTAAACCTTTTGAATGGTTCACTTTCAGGTTTACTAGAGTTATTTGATTGTTGCATGGTACGTAGACCTTCCGGCTAACCTAACCAGTTGTTGTGATATGGTTCAATTATATATCAAACCTACCAGTTAACTTTCTAGTAAAATGGGAGTTAATTGTTGTAAGGTGGCATTTTCATAAACAAACAATATGATGCATGTTGGATCTATGAACTGAAGAGTACTTTTTATCATTGTTATTCAAAGTTTTAGGTAAGTGTTTATTTTATAATTCTATGCTCACACCACAAGCTATTCCATTGCACACTACACACATGACAATTTTATTGTTTTCTGTTTTGAGTACCAACAGTTAGCTCCCTGTGGGTTCGACCTCAGGCTTAAACCAAGAAATACTACAATTTGACCACTTATACTTAGGCGTATGATTTAATTCAGGTTAGATCACTTTCCTACTAGTAGAAGACTTTTCTGTCTTCAACATATTGGTAGAATAGTACTCACCTACCGGTAGAACCAACTTCTAGCTTTAGTTGTACTGGTAGAAGACCTTCTGATAGAAAGGGTCTTTTCTCAATTATGCTTGTTGTGGCCTTGGCTTCACTCCTGGATCTTCTAGCTCATCCTCCAAGTCTTATATGGCATGAAATGATGTTCAAAATATTGCTTTTACATTTGTTCACCTGCAAATACCAAATTCCTCCATAAAAATACAAAATTAAACCAAATCAAAAGAATTAGGTAGCTAACATAGTTAAGATGGATGATATGAGACCTATAATATGCAATATTATGCTTTCATAATGAAATTATTAAAGCCCCCACCCCTTGTAGGTTATCAGTGTAGCTCCACATGTTTCTGTGACGCCCCAATCTCCGGGGGTCCTATATTAACCGTTGACCACCCGTCAACCCGCGGAAATAACCATGGATGTCACTCAACCTAACACCACGGTAGTAGCATCCCCTTAACCGGGATCTTAATTCACCATTGTTAACCGGATTCGATTATTCATTTGGGTTCAACCAATATTCGATATACCATGATTTATACTTCATTTACATCATTGGAGGGAAAGGAAACGTAGATTGAAAATAGGGCGAAGCAGTGTGAAAATCTGAAAATTTTGAAGAGAGTACCGGTACCCAGTACCGGTACCATTCAGTACCGGTACCGGTACTATCAACCCACTGGAAAGGGGGTACCGGTATCCAGTACCGGTACCATTCAGTACCGGTACCCGGTACCGGTACTGTCAACCCACTGGAAAGAGGGTACCGGTGTCCAGTACCGGTACTGTCAACCCACTGGAAAGAGGGTACCGGTGTCCAGTACCGGTACCATTCCGTACCGGTACCCAGTACCGGTACCATTCAGTACCGGTACCCAGTACCGGTACTCTCTGCCCAGTTTTGCCATTTTCAACCATTTTTCCTTTCCAATCCATTCAAAACCCTTCCCAACTCATCAAATACATGTTTGACAAGGATTTCCATATAAAACATGGTTTATACAAGTTCTATTACAATTGATTCCATACATTTACATATCAAAATGGAATTCTTTTCAAAAGCTTTTACAAAACAACAATAAAAGCCACAAGTCGGCTTTCTTCAACCTTGGGGCTCGAAATGGGAGCCGTCCGCCGGTGTGAACCCCGCACCTGAAATGTTTTTCCCACAAAGGGTGAGCCACGCTCAATAGGGTATTTCCTAATGAGGCTACTCCCCAACCTATATGCATATGAAATGTTCACATGCCACAAAACCACAATTCATAACATTCCAAGCAAGGAAATATATTCAATGATGGAAATTGCAATGTCATGCTATGGAATGAGGTGAGACTCACTCATGCATATCAACCGAGCCCTTCCCGGCTCCTCTACACATGCAAGTGCCAATGTGTACTAATCTGTCATTGATGTTGCACATCAAATGATTTTTCATTCTAGGGTCTTTCTTGGGGTGGATATTTATGGACTTACACCAACGGCACCCAACCGACACGGAATTCATGGACTTCCACCAACGGTTCCGCGTACACCGACACACTTTATGGACTCTTATACCAACGGAGTGCGTATCCAATCACCGGGTCTCTCACCCGAGGGATAGTCTAGCCCTTCTTGCTACCCCAACCCTAACAACCATGCAAACCGTGCGACTCGACTAGGTCATCGACCCGTCTTACCCGAGCCCACTCGTCATCCACCAAGCGTGGTGAAGACAACCACCATGCACACACACCCACTAAGTGCAATGCTCCCGTGCATATGAAATGTGATGTCTCATTTCAACAATATTATCATGTTCAATATGCTATGAGTAACACTTGAACATTCTAATCATATTTCACATATTTCATGGCAATTTATATCATAAGCATATAATTCTCATTATTCCCTACAATGTCAATATATTACAAACACGTATATATATATCAACATTTTATCTTGGACAACACCCAAACATGTCATCACATAATCAAGTAATAACATACTTCAAATCTCATGGCATAATGTAAGCACATAGCATGCCCACAATTCACATAATCCAAGAATCACATTGGAACAATTTCATATACCCAATTTTACCCAAATCAAACAAAAGGGGCAAGAGATACACAACCAATCATCCTACCCATTTCATTAAAACATTCTAGGTTTGGAATGAACCTTAGTAGGAGGAAACCCTACCTCTTGTAGCGTGTAGAATAACCGTAGGAAGCCTCCAAAACCCGATCCTATCCCAAAGCCCTAGCCTCCAAAAATCCCGTCCTTGGATTCTCTCCAAAACCCGACCTCCTTAGTATGGTTTGTAGCCCTTGGCGAGGAGAACGACTTTTGTTCTTGGCCCGAGTGGATTTGAGCTCTCAATGGGTGTAGATCGTAGAGAGAAGGTGGAGAAGACTTGCTCTTTCCCTCTCTTCCTCTCACGTTAAAACCGGCTGAGCAAATGGGGAGAGAAATCTGATTTTCTCCCCTTTAAATACTCTTTAAATGCTTGGCCCACAATGCGCCACACGGCCCTTATTTCCCGGGTCCGTTTTAACCCCGAAACGATTAAATTTCGCTCCGGTTCAAGTTCAAAATATTTTTATTTTAACTTGCCGTCATTTATTTCCCAAAATTTAAAATTTTAAATCAGAATCTCGTTTTTGGGTCTCCCGAGGCTCGACCGCCTCGTAAAACACGAAAAATCCGACTAACTCAGAATTTAATGAAATTTGACAGGGTAACTAGTTTTCGCGAGACGAATCCAACGGTGAGGTTCATTTCGTCATCCAATTTCTAGAAAATTTCAGGTTTACAACCTGTACCATAGTGGCAATTTACCATTTTGCCCTTTTTCACAAAAGTTCAAATTTTCTCGGGTTTTACATTCTTCCCCCCCTTAAAAGAATTTCGTCCCCGAAATTCACACACTCATGCACACTACCACATGCATATGCCACAGTCATATAACACTAAATGACTATAAGAATATACCTCCATCCTCGAACAAGAAAGGATAATTGGCACGTATGGTGTCCTCTCGCTCCCATGTTGCCTCTTCCACCCCTCGGTGTCGCCACAACACCTTCACAAGCCTCACGGTCTTGCCTCGCAAAACCTGCTCCCGGCTATCCATGACACGCACCGGTCCCTCCTCAAAGGTCCCATCTGCATCAACAACGAGTTCTCCCCAATCCACAACATGCGTCGGATCTGGATTATACTTCCGGAGCATAGAGACATGGAATACAGCATGAACACCCGATAAACCTGGTGGCAACGCCAACCTATAGGCCACAGTGCCAACTCTCTCAAGTATCTCGAAGGGCCCAATATATCTCGGCGACAGCTTTCCTTGCTTGCCGAATCTGACCACTCCTCTCTTGGGCATCACCTTTAAGAAGACATGATCTCCCACCTCAAACTCCAGAGGTCGCCGCCTTCTATCGGCGTAACTCTTCTGCCGGCGTTGAGCCGTGAGAAGACGTTTCTTTATTAGGTCCACCTTCTCCGAGGTGTCTCTTATTAATTCTGGGCCAGTAGAGGGTCTTTCTCCAACCTCAGTCCAACAAACCGGAGAACGACAAGGCCTCCCATAAAGCGCCTCATAGGGTGCCATCCGTATGCTCGCCTGATAGCTGTTATTATAGGCGAATTCCACTAAGGGTAAATGCTCTTCCCAACTACCCTTGAGGTCTAGGACACATGCTCGTAGCATGTCCTCTAACGTCTGAATGGTCCTCTCTGACTGACCATCTGTCTGGGGATGAAAGGCTGTGCTCATCCTCAACTGAGTCCCCATGGCTCGCTGGAAACTCTCCCAAAAGTGAGCCGTAAACCTGGGATCCCGATCCGATACTATAGATACGGGTACCCCATGCAACCGGACTATCTACCTTATGTACAACCTGCAGAATTCCTCCAGAGTGAAGGTCATCTGCACCGCCAAAAAGTGTGCCGACTTCGTAAGCCGGTCCACTATCACCCACACCGCATCATGTCCCCGCGATGTCCGTGGCAAGTGGGTCACAAAGTCCATTGTGACGTGCTCCCACTTCCACTCAGCCACTTCCAAGGGCTGGAGCAACCCTGCTGGTCTCTGGTGCTCGGCTTTAATCTGTTGACATGTGAGGCATCTACTGACAAAGTCGCCAATTTGCCTCTTCATTCCACTCCAATAATACTGGCGACGAAGATCATGATACATCTTCGTGCCGCCTGGGTGCACCGCAAAACGAGAGCAATGGAACTCCCTGAGGATCTCCTCTCTCAGCTCCGCCGACTGGGGAACCACAACCCTTCCCCTAAACCGAAGACTGTCATCCGAGTGAATGGCCCAGCCCTCGTCACCAGTACCCGCCTGCACTCGGTCCCTGATGGATTATAACTCTGAGTCCTGTCTCTGTGACTCAATCACTCTGCTCAGTAGGGAAGGCGTAGCCACCAAACTCCCTAAAACACCCTGAGTCCGACCCCGATAATGCAGCCCAAATTGGCCCACGGCCTCAAGCATCCGCCACTCCCGGGAAGCCACACTAGCTAAGACACCCCGTGACTTCCGACTAAGTGCGTCAGCCACCACATTTGCCTTACCAGGGTGGTAATGCAAAGTGAAGTCATAGTCTTCTAGGTACTCCATCCACCTACGCTGCCTCATGTTGAGGTCCCGCTGAGTGAAGATGTACTTCAGACTTTTGTGGTCCGAAAACACTTCAAATCGTTCACCATACAAATAGTGGCGCCAAGCCTTCAAGGCAAAGACTATGGCCGCCAATTCCATGTCATGCGTGGGGTAATTCTGCTCGTGATTCTTCAACTGTCGAGAACCATAAGCCACCACTCTCCCGGACTGCATCAAGACACAACCCAATCCGTCTTTGGAGGCATCGCAATATACCGTGTAGTTTTGTCCCCTTTCTGGAACAATCAAGATAGGAGCTGAAGTGAGTCTCCTCTTTAGTTCTTGGAATGCCTTCTCACACGAATCATTCCACTCGAACTTGACCTCCTTCCGGGTCAATCTAGTCATAGGTGCGGCTAGTCGGGAGAAGTCCTCGATGAACCTCCGGTAATACCCTGCCAATCCCAAGAAACTACGTATCTCGAAGACTGACTTTGGCCTCTCCCAACTCATAACTGCCTCAACCTTCTCCGGGTCAACTGACACCCCCGAAGCTGACACCACGTGTCCCAAGAATTTCACCTCCGTGAGCCAAAATTCACACTTGCTGAACTTGGCGTACAATTGATGGTCCCTCAAGGTCTGGAGAACAATCCTCAAGTGACCCTCATGCTCCTCCTCTGTCTTGGAGTAGATCAGGATGTCATCAACAAACACTACGACAAACTGATCTAAATAGGGCTGGAACACCCTATGCATGAGATCCATGAATGCCGCTGGGGCATTCGTCAACCCAAATGGCATCACCGTGAACTCGAAATGCCCGTACCGCGTTCTGAACGCCGTCTTAGGGATATCTGACTCCCTAATCCTCAACTGATGGTAGCCCGTGCGGAGATCTATCTTTGAATAGACCCACGCTCCCCTCAGCTGATCAAACAGATCATCGATCCTCGGCAAAGGGTACCTATTCTTGATGGTGACCCGATTCAACTGCCGATAGTCTATACACAATCGAAGGGTCTTATCCTTCTTCTTGGCAAACAGCACCGGAGCGCCCCAAGGTGAGGTACTCGGTCTAATAAAGCCCTTGTCCAATAATTCTTGTAATTGGACCTTGAGTTCTTGCAACTCAGCTGGCGCCATCCTATGTGGAGTCATAGAAATGGGCGAAGTTCCCGGATGCAACTCAATGCTAAAGTCCACATTCCTATGGGGAGGTAATCCCGGTAACTCGTCCGGAAAAACGTCCTCATATTCGCACACCACCCGAGGTAGACCCAATTCTTGTCTTGCCTCGTCCTCCAGGGTAAGGCTTGCAAGCCAACCCATCAATTTCCCATGCCATCGCGAATCATACACGACTTGAGGCAAAGCATCATGCTTTTCCCCCTGAAACTTGAAACAAACACCGTCTGGTGTATAGGCGGTGACCCTCTTCCTGTCACAATCAATAACGACCCGATACGCCGCCAACCAGTCCATCCCAAGGATGACATCGAATTCCGACATGTCCATAACCCTAAGGTCCACGGTGCGTAGAATCCCCGAGATCTCTAGCTCACAACCCCGACATATCTGATTCACACACACCCTAGCTCCTAGGGGTGAATTCACATATAACGGCTCCTCCAAGGTATCAACCTCTAAGCCCAAATCCCTCACACATGATGCAGAAATGAATGAATGTGATGCACCAGAGTCAAATAATACTTTAGCCCATAAACGAGAAAGTAGAAATGTACCCTGAATGACCGACTGGTCCACCGGCTCAGCCTGAGGTGTAATGGCGTAGACACGCCCCTGGGTCCCCGAAGTCCCGGCCTGCATGCCCTGTCCTCGGCCTCGACCCATGCCTTGGCCCATCTGGCCCGACTGCGGAGTCCCCGCTCGAAAGGTGGTAGGGGCCTGAGTAGTGCCCTGGAACTGATACTGGTTTCCCTGGCCCATGGTGGGGTAGGGAGGAACAAGGTGTGTCTGTGACTGTCCCACTGATGACTGGGACTGAGGTGTCCCATAGCTCTGGGATCCTTGCCTCTGCGGACAATCCCGCTTCATATGCCCTGGTTGGTGGCAATGGAAACATGTCTTCTGGCCTGCCTGGTGGGTAGTCCTGTAGTTTCTCCCGCCCTGGGAAAATTGACCTTGGCCTTGGCCTTGATAGCCACGGCCCTGTCCTTGTTGTCCTTGTGGAGTAGAAGTTCTCTGCTTCTTCCCCGAACTAGAAGAAGAGGATTGGCCCTCCTTCTTCTTATCCTTAGCACCCGCCTCACGGATGCTTCGGGCATCGTCAACCTCCCTCTCAATGGCCATAGCTGTCTCGACCATAGAGTCCAAGTCTTGCAGGCGGAGGCCCACAATCTTTCCCCGGATGGATAGCTTCAACCCATCCTCGAACCTTCTTACCTTGGCCATATCCGTGGCCACGTAATCATCAGCAAATCGGGCTAATTCGGTGAACTTAGCCACATACTCCATCACCGTCATTGACCCTTGCTTCAAATCTAGAAACTCGCGGGCCTTTGCATGTCGAACGGCCGTTGGGAAATATTTACCCATGAAGAGCTCCTTGAACTCTCCCCATGTCATGGCCTCTAAGTTCTTCGAGGCCGTCACCCAATCCCACCACAATTGGGCTTCTCCTTCTAGCTGGAATGCAGCTAGCCTTATCTTAGTAGTGTCTGAGGTGACCTCCATCGCCCCTAAGATCTTGTTGACTTGCCGGAACCAATGGTCGGCCACCATCGGGTCCGCCCCTCCCATGAAGACTGGAGGTTTGTGTGCTTTAAACTGTTGGAGGTTACTCGTGCCTCCATGTCCGGCATTTGCACTAGCTTGTGCAACAGTAGCCGCCATCATGCCCATGGTTTCCGTAAACGCTTGTTGATCGAAGACCGGTGGTGGTTGGTTATTGTTCCGCCCACCGCCTCGACGTCCTCTTCTTCCACTTGCCATCTACACACACGTCAAATGGCAATGGCACACTAACTTAGTATCCCGAAGTAGGGACCAAAGTTAAAACATTTAAATCTTTCTCATTGTCTCACTAGTAGAGCGTATGCCTCCAATAGTGGACCCTTACGCTTTGAACTTTCCCGTTCATTTGCTTTCCCACTCCCAAGGTTAAGTTCTCTAACCCTAGTGTGTCCATTTCCATACACATTTTACCATGCATATAATACACATACCACATATCACATAACATGTAGCAATTTAAACACATAACATGTAATGTACAATGAATGCAATGGTCTAAACCCATGCCCCATCAAGCCCTAGGTAAATCGCATACCTATGCTCTGATACCAAGCTGTGACGCCCCAATCTCCGGGGGTCCTATATTAACCGTTGACCACCCGTCAACCCGCGGAAATAACCATGGATGTCACTCAACCTAACACCACGGTAGTAGCATCCCCTTAACCGGGATCTTAATTCACCATTGTTAACCGGATTCGATTATTCATTTGGGTTCAACCAATATTCGATATACCATGATTTATACTTCATTTACATCATTGGAGGGAAAGGAAACGTAGATTGAAAATAGGGCGAAGCAGTGTGAAAATCTGAAAATTTTGAAGAGAGTACCGGTACCCAGTACCGGTACCATTCAGTACCGGTACCCGGTACCGGTACTATCAACCCACTGGAAAGGGGGTACCGGTATCCAGTACCGGTACCATTCAGTACCGGTACCCGGTACCGGTACTGTCAACCCACTGGAAAGAGGGTACCGGTGTCCAGTACCGGTACCATTCAGTACCGGTACCCGGTACCAGTACTGTCAACCCACTGGAAAGAGGGTACCGGTGTCCAGTACCGGTACCATTCTGTACCGGTACCCAGTACCGGTACCATTCAGTACCGGTACCCAGTACTGGTACTCTCTGCCCAGTTTTGCCATTTTCAACCATTTTTCCTTTCCAATCCATTCAAAACCCTTCCCAACTCATCAAATACATGTTTGACAAGGATTTCCATATAAAACATGGTTTATACAAGTTCTATTACAATTGATTCCATACATTTACATATCAAAATGGAATTCTTTTCAAAAGCTTTTACAAAACAACAATAAAAGCCACAAGTCGGCTTTCTTCAACCTTGGGGCTCGAAATGGGAGCCGTCCGCCGGTGTGAACCCCGCACCTGAAATGTTTTTCCCACAAAGGGTGAGCCACGCTCAATAGGGTATTTCCTAATGAGGCTACTCCCCAACCTATATGCATATGAAATGTTCACATGCCACAAAACCACAATTCATAACATTCCAAGCAAGGAAATATATTCAATGATGGAAATTGCAATGTCATGCTATGGAATGAGGTGAGACTCACTCATGCATATCAACCGAGCCCTTCCCGGCTCCTCTACACATGCAAGTGCCAATGTGTACTAATCTGTCATTGATGTTGCACATCAAATGATTTTTCATTCTAGGGTCTTTCTTGGGGTGGATATTTATGGACTTACACCAACGGCACCCAACCGACACGGAATTCATGGACTTCCACCAACGGTTCCGCGTACACCGACACACTTTATGGACTCTTATACCAACGGAGTGCGTATCCAATCACCGGGTCTCTCACCTGAGGGATAGTCTAGCCCTTCTTGCTACCCCAACCCTAACAACCATGCAAACCGTGCGACTCGACTAGGTCATCGACCCGTCTTACCCGAGCCCACTCGTCATCCACCAAGCGTGGTGAAGACAACCACCATGCACACACACCCACTAAGTGCAATGCTCCCGTGCATATGAAATGTGATGTCTCATTTCAACAATATTATCATGTTCAATATGCTATGAGTAACACTTGAACATTCTAATCATATTTCACATATTTCATGGCAATTTATATCATAAGCATATAATTCCCATTATTCCCTACAATGTCAATATATTACAAACACGTATATATATATCAACATTTTATCTTGGACAACACCCAAACATGTCATCACATAATCAAGTAATAACATACTTCAAATCTCATGGCATAATGTAAGCACATAGCATGCCCACAATTCACATAATCCAAGAATCACATTGGAACAATTTCATATACCCAATTTTACCCAAATCAAACAAAAGGGGCAAGAGATACACAACCAATCATCATACCCATTTCATTAAAACATTCTAGGTTTGGAATGAACCTTAGTAGGAGGAAACCCTACCTCTTGTAGCGTGTAGAATAACCGTAGGAAGCCTCCAAAACCCGATCCTATCCCAAAGCCCTAGCCTCCAAAAATCCCGTCCTTGGATTCTCTCCAAAACCCGACCTCCTTGGTATGGTTTTGTAGCCCTTGGCAAGGAGAACGACTTTTGTTCTTGGCCCGAGTGGATTTGAGCTCTCAATGGGTGTAGATCGTAGAGAGAAGGTGGAGAAGACTTGCTCTTTCCCTCTCTTCCTCTCACGTTAAAACCGGCTGAGCAAATGGGGAGAGAAATCTGATTTTCTCCCCTTTAAATACTCTTTAAATGCTTGGCCCACAATGCGCCACACGGCCCTTATTTCCCGGGTCCGTTTTAACCCCGAAACGATTAAATTTCGCTCCGGTTCAAGTTCAAAATATTTTTATTTTAACTTGCCGTCATTTATTTCCCAAAATTTAAAATTTTAAATCAGAATCTCGTTTTTGGGTCTCCCGAGGCTCGACCGCCTCGTAAAACGCGAAAAATCCGACTAACTCGGAATTTAATGAAATTTGACAGGGTAACTAGTTTTCGCGAGACGAATCCAACGGTGAGGTTCATTTCGTCATCCAATTTCTAGAAAATTTCAGGTTTACAACCTGTACCATAGTGGCAATTTACCATTTTGCCCTTTTTCACAAAAGTTCAAATTTTCTCGGGTTTTACAGTTTCATCATGTGGGAAGATCCTTAATGCATTCCTCGTATTCTCTAGAGAAAAGAACTATTTACTTTTGATTATCTTATTGGTTCTTGAGCATAAGTGAAATTTTTATGATTTAATTCCTTGTATACATATTGCTAACATATATGTAGCTTATCGCTCTCGGTGCTTTGTTTTGCAGGTCTCAGTTATTTCAAATTTCATATTTATGAAGAACAATCTTGCCATTAGAATGAGAGTGAAATTGTACTTGGGTTTAGAAATTAGGTCTATGATTTGGTTTTTGTTGTTGCTGTCATGTTGTAATCTTGTAACTTTTTACTCTTGGTTGTTTTGTCACTAAATTTCCAAAAGGGGAGATAGTTAGGAAAAAAATTTGTTAGTGGTGAATTCCGTAAAGTCACTATGTATCTTGTATCTCAACTAAATCCATGGTCAAGAGGCTATTAACATTGAAGACTAGAGAAGATATGGTGAAGAAGCTCAAGCTATAAAGCAATACACTGAAGACTTCTCGAATCCTATCAAGCTTAGGTGAGGTAAGTTGATCTAGATATCTAGTTGACCTAACTCAGAATGTAAATTGGATTTATAGTGTGCATTGTAAGGATCAAGTGTGTAATTGGCTAATTTCATGAAGTCTTATGTAATCTCAACCAAATTCCATGGTCCACTTCGATGCACCTTCAAGCTTAGGATAAAGGTAACTAGATCCCCTAGTTTAAGTTTAGACTTAGAATAATTAAGGTAAACAAAAATGGAATTTAGAATATTCAAAAATGACTCCTAGGGTTTTAATTGAAATTGTTTTTCTAAACCTTGAATGTGATTTGAAAAGATAGTTTGAGTCATTTATCGACCCTATTTGAGCAACACCCTTTAGTTCTCAATAGGTCAACTTTTTGCTTGGTTGCTAGCCTAAAAAATAGTAGGGACTACCCTCCTGTCGCTCGCCTTCAGCGACAGGGGTCTCTGAACATGTAGGGAGACAAAACTGGAAAACTAGTGGAGATGGCTCTCTGACCGCTTCAATGGTCTACCAGCTGGAAGTATAGAATTGCTTATTTTTCACTCCAGAAACCACCGCCCTCCCATTGCTTGAGTATTCATTCGCAAATCTGTGTTTTCATGGTCCCCAAGACAATCCCTATTTCATGCCCTATATATATTGGGCTATAGTTTGTACCTAGGGTAAGCCTCTTAGCTCTAGAAAAGACCCAAAATTTTCTAGAGAGCTTCAAGAACAACCCTAGATCCCTAAGTGCAAAAAGGCCAACTGATGAGTGTGGAACATTGCAAATTAAACATCTTCATTGCATCCATTTTAACTTATTTTTGTAGTGAATTTTTTGGAAAATGGATTCAAATCGATGATTAATGGAGAATGGCTTGATTGTAGGTGATAGGATGGAAAGGGCAGGCATAAAAACACCTCATAAAGTGATTGGGGACAATGGGAAAGAAAGAAACTCAAGACGGATGGCTCGGCAACTCAAAGAACTATGAATCTCAAAATAGGAAGAAGTGGTACCATTACCAAGTCACTAGGTACCGGTACCTGAGCTCTCTGGAAAGTAGGTACCGGTACCACATCACTAGGTACCGGTACCTGGTACTTGGAACTCAACCTGCTGAAATGGAGGAAATGAAGGTACTGGTACCTCTTCACTAGGTACCGGTAGCAGAACCTACTAGAATTTAGCTACCGGTACCTCCTTGCCTTTGGTATCGGTACCTCCCACTTGTGCCCTTGCAGATTCAACAATGAGGAAATGTCAAGGTACCAGTACCAACAACCAAGAAAGTTCAGATCCTCTTCCAAATGACTCCACCAACTAAGAGGGCCCACCTTTTGATATCCAATCCATGTTCTGACCTTTTTAACACTCCATCATGACCTCCTAACCCCTACACTCAGAGAATAACCATAACCTCTCTCCAAGCAATCCAAGTCAGCCGCTCATGACAAGAGAGAGGGGGATGGACGAAAATACACACTTCTTACACACATTTTTGAGATTGTCAAGCTTTTAGAGAGAGAAGGTCCAAGGACGAAGATGAAGTTCAAGAGAGATAAAGCTGGGTTTTACATTTTCCTTCACCATTTTCATTATAGTAAGCTCCATTTTACATGTAATCTTTCTCTTTTGCATCTAAATCTCTTTTAATTAAAGTTGTAATTAAGTTTGGTTAGATTTCTTTTGGTTTATTTCTACATTTGGGCTTAGTTCCCTTCAAGCTTTACATTTTGGACATGAATGTCTTCTCTTTTGTAGTGTAAACTTTCTCTTACATTAATACAAGTCCATATTTTGATTTCACCACCATGTTTTTATCCTTAATGTTTGTTCTTGTTTTTACCATGGATAGCTAAACTTTTAGTTGAGAGCGTTTGGTTTCGACTCTCTTTCATTCTTTCTCATAGTGTAAAGTGTTTGGTTTGACTAGGTTGAGAGCAGATGTAGTTGTGGGATTTTGATATGTCGTAGACTTGTCACTGAGTATGTTCTTGTCCAATGCAACCACATTCATCCCTCACTTCCTACGAATCAATCAAACACCTATGGACCATTGGTTGAATGAAATGAGTCGATTTGGCATTCCCATTGGGATGCCCTTTGTGGATTAGCCAACCCCGTTTTCTTGCATATTTCACAATTCACAACCTACCAAATTTCAAATCACAAGATTTTTCAATTTTCACTTTTTACAAATCACTTTTCAAGAACACCCAGCCTCGCCTTCCCTGAGGAGACGGCCTTGGAATACTCATTCCAAGTAAAACACAACATTGTGAGAATCTTTACGCTTGGGGAGCAATTTTGCACACTCACATTTTTGTTCATCCACACACAATTTTTCCACTTCTTGCATTGACCTTGAGGGAGAGTGACACTGACCATACTCTATAAGTCATATACACACATAATCGGGTTCGTGTGGGAAGTTAGGAAAAAAGATCAAGAATTTTTTGTGCCGTTGCTGGGGAAGGGTAAGCGTCGAGTTTGAAGGTGATTTGGGGACAACGGAGGTAAGTCTCATATAAACGCCGTTGCTCTTTTGTATATAATTGTACATAAATTTTTGAATTGTAGTTAGTGTAGTTTCATGTGGGGACATGATAACCAAAATAGACCAGTTAGACGAGACCTAGGACCAAACATTAACATGAATCAAGACCCACCCGAAGATGCCGGAGACAATTTTGGTGATGATGGTGCTAAAAATCCGAGGGGCGAATCCCCGAGTACCAAACTCCCGAATGTAATTCCCCCCCCCCTAGAAATGAAGGAAATAATCTCCCTATTGATCCCCCGATGAGATCAATGAGAGATTATCTCCAACCTACCCGAAGCACCACCCCTTCATGCATACTTCTACCTGTGCAAGTGCATGGTTTCCTTGTAAAATCGGGCATGTTGCAATTACTTCCTCAATTCCATGGCGTGGAATGGAACGAGAAAATCCTAACCTACACATTAAGGAGTTTGAGGAAATGGTTGGAACATTTATTTCAAATCATGCCATGGAAGACATGGCACACATGAAATTATTCCCCTGTTCTCTCAAGGACAAAGCAAAAACTTGGTTGAACTCCTTGAAGCCCCGCTCGATAAGTTCTTGGGCACAAATGTTATCTGAATTTCTAAACAATTTTTTTTCGATGCCCACGACAACTGCTCTAAAGAAACAAATTCAAAATTTTTTTGAAAAACCAAATGAGCAGTTCTATCAGTGTTAGGATATATACAAGGACTTGTTGCACTCCATTCAACATCATGGGTTTGAACCGTGGAAATTGGTTAGTTTTTTCTAATAAGGAATTACGCCAGGCCACCGACAATTCATCGACATGATGTGCGACGGAGAGTTTTTGAGTAAGGACCTTGATGAGGCCTTAGAGTACTTCAATACATTGGCGGAGAATGCCCAATCTTGGAATATCACAGATCCTACCGATATGTCAAGGTCCTCTCCGGGATGCCAACCAAGTGGGGGGGGGGGGGGATGTATAACTTGCGTGACCAAGAAGATTTACTTGCTAAGATAGCAAAATTGTCGTGTAAGGTGGAGAGCTTGGAGGTTAATATGAGGCATGAGGTGTCAAATGTCTCTAAGGCCGCGAAATTTTGCTCAGTATGTGAGAGTGTTGAGCACTCTATTGCGGAGTGTCCAAACATTCTGGCACTCAAGGAAGTATACCATGAGCAAGTAAATGCATTTAACCTGAGTAGGCAGTCATATTCTCCACACTCTAAAACATACAATCCGAGATGGAGCTCCCACCCGAACTTTAGTTGGAAAAATGACAACCCTATTCCTCGTGGGTCCACCTCATTGTCACTTCTCATCCCACCTAAGCAAAATCAATCATTTTATGGTTATAGTCCATTATCTAGCTCTCAATATTCACGGTCCAATCCACAAGGATTTTCGCAAAACCCACTTCAACAAGGGTTTGGTTAACAAGGACCACCCAATCTGCCCACATACCAACCTCCTCACAAGAGAAATTTGGAGGATGTCATGCATCAATTCATTCAGAGTCAAACCACAATCAATAATCAAAATGTTGCCAATTTTAATAACATTCAAACACAAATCACTAAGTTGACCAATGCTATGGGGTCTTTCCAACAAGAAAAAGAGAAATTTCCTGTTCAACCCCAAGAAAACCCAAAAGGTCAACATGTGATTGAATCGTTTCTTGAATGTTTTCCCCGAGCTCCAACACGAACCCGGATTGTGTGTATATGGCTTATACGAGTTAGTGAGTGTCACTCTCCCAAGGGTTCAAATGCAAGAAATTTTGAAAATCATTTATATGAACAAAAATATGTATGTGTGCAAAAGTGCTCCCCAAGTGTAGCGAGACTTGCAATGTCGTATTTTACTTGGAATGGGTATTACAAAGTCGTCTCCTCAGGAAAGGAAAGGTCAAATGTTTTGGAAGGGTGATTTTTAAAGAAATGAAAATTGAAAAATCTTGTGAATTTTGTTTTGTTGGGTTGTGTTTCAGAGAAAATGAAAGAAAACAAGGTTGGCTAATCCATGGGGGTCATTCCAATGGGAATGCCAAATCGACTCAATTCATTCAACCAATGGTATCTCGGTGTTTGATTGATTCGTAGGAAGTGAGGGACTAATGTGATTGTGTTGGACAAAAGCATACCCCGTGACAAGTCTATAGTGTATCAAGAGCCCACAACCACGTCCGCACTCAACCTAGTCAAACCAAACACTTTACACTATGAGGAAGAACGAAAGAGAGTCGATTTCACATACCCAAGAGGAAATTCCCCTTGGATTAGCCAACTAAAAGTTGAGCTACTCATAGTAAAGACAAGAACAAACATAATGTAAAGAAGCATGGTAGTGAAATGAAGCATGAAACTTGTATTAATGCAAGAAAACGTTTAAACTACAAGAGCAAATTCATTCATACCCAAAATACAAAGATTGAAGATAAAATACCCAAATGTAGAAATGGAAATGCAAAAACACTTAACTAAGCTTGATTACAACTTAAATAAAAGAGTTTAGAGTGTAAGAGGGAAAGATTACAAGTAAAATAAAGCTTACTACAATAAAAATGGTGAAGGAAATGTAAAAACCCAACTTTCTCTATCTAAAACTTCATCTTCTACCTTGGAGCTTTCTCTCTCTAAAAATATGTCAAAACTGAATAATAGTGTAAGCCTCCTTTGATTTTCGTCCATACCCTCCTCCTTAGCCTGTGTGAACTGACTTCCAATGAGTGGGGAGAGATTGAACACTTGAACAAGCAAAAATAGGCCAAGTATGCTGCTCCCATGCTTTCCCAACCGCCCCTCTTCTCTCTCTTGCTTCTCCCCTCTCTCTCACTTGAAATCTGACTTTAGGGGTTAGGAGGGCATCATGGGGTGTCAAATATGTCAGGGTATGGTTTGGATGACAAGAGGTGAGCCCCCGGAGTAGGTGGATTCATGTGAACAGGTGTTTGACAAATCTGGGCAAAACCTACCGGTAAAACGTTAAGAAAACCTACCGGTAGGTTTTTTCATCGCTGAGGTAGAAGAATTCTAGTAGCATTTTCTACCAGTAGGTTTTGGATCTTCTACTGGTAGGTTTTGACTGACTTCTACAGGTAGGTTTTGGTTGACTTTTACCGGTAGGTTTTGTCTTGCTTTGGGATTTCTTTGGTTCCTTAAAGTCCCGAGTCATCCGTTAAGCATTCCCTTCTTCCCCATTGCCTTTTAGCACTTGATGGGAGGCTTTATACATGACCTTACCTTCTCTTTACTTACAATCACACGAATCTCCATTAATTGTGAGTTTGAAAGCATTTACCCCAATTTTGACCATAAAACAAGTAGTATGGGTGCAAAAGAGATAGATGATATGCAATATTCTATACTCATCAATCGTCCGATGTTACTAAAGGGAATTTTGAGCAACTTAAGGCTATCACCACTCTTAGGAGTGGGAAGGAAATAGACAAAACCATTTTACCTAAAGTCTCACCCAAAGCTACTTTGAAAAATGAAAAAGAGACTAAGGGTAACTCCGAAGAGGGTGAATCACTTGAGAAGCCTAAGATTGTTGACTTGACTATGAATGATTGTCCTATCCTGGCTCCCTATTGTAAGACCCGGGTAAATTTTAACTTTTGTGAAAAAGGGCAAAACGGTAATTTTGCCACCACGGTGCGGGTTGAAAACCTAAGTTTTTATACAACTCAAATGACGAAACGGACCTCACCATTGGATTCGTCTCGCGAAATCTAGTTACCCTGTCAAATTTCGTTGAATTCCGAGATAGTCGAATTTTTAGCATTTTACGAGGCGATCGAGCCTCGGGTGACCCAAAAACGAAATTTTTAATAAAATTTTAAATTTTGGAAAATAAATGAAGACAAGTTAAAATAAAAATATTTTGAACTTAAACTGGAGCGAAATTTAATCGTTTCGGGGCGAAAACGGACCCGGGAAAGGAGGGTCGTGTGGCACATTGTGGACCAAGTAAATAAATAGTATAAATAGGGGAGAAAATCAGATTTTCTCCCCATTTGCTCGGCCGATTCCAACGAGAGAAACAAGAGAGGGAAAACTCAAATTTTCTCCACCTTCTCTCTACGATCTACAAAGATTGGGAGCTCAAATCCACTCGGGCCAAGAACAAAGATTGTTCTACGCGTCAAGGGCTACAAAACCATACCAAGAAGGTCAGGTTTGGACGAGTTTCCAAGGACGGGATTTTTGGGAGCTAGGGCTTTGGGCTTGAATCGGGTCTTGAAAGTTTCCTACGGTCGTTCCTTACGCTTCAAGAGGTAGGGTTCCCTCCTACTAAGGTTTATTCCAAGCCTAAAATGTGTTGTGAAATGGGTAGGTTGATAGAGCAAGATATCACTTACCTATTGTTGTAAATTGGGTGAAATGGGTATTAAAATGGGTAAAGATAAATCCTAGCTTTGATTGGTAATTAGAAATCGTTAAATGTGATTTCTAGAATTGGGTAGATGAAATAGACCCAATGTGATTCTAGTGCTATATGAAATTGTGGGCATGATTATGTGTTTACATATGCCTTGAAAATCTAGTGTGTTGATAACATGCTTGGGATTTGAGTTATGTGAATTGTTGATATATATACATGCTTATGATATATTGACTTTGTGAAGAAGTATGGAAATTATATGCTTATGATATAATTTTGCCATGGAATATGTGAAATATGTTAATATAATTCATATGTCATTCATCGCATATTGTGTGACACCCCAAAATCCGGGGGTCCGTTGATTACCCATCAACCCGCGAAACACCCTTAGATACCGAGTAACTCGATATCACACTGTTATGCCCCATTTACCGGGGTCCATAACTTAACAAAATTTGGGCAGAGTCTCCTTCGTACAGTGAACTCTACCCAAAACCCAACCTGTGCAATTTAACTTCACATGACCCATCCGAGGCCCAATATAAAAAAATGACCTCACCGGGTCCATTTATAAGTAAACATTGGCCACACCGGGTCCAATTATCCATACTTATATCAAAACATGCAAGGTTACTTTAACATTAGTCTATATAATGTCTATTACAATTAATTTGCATAATTACATGCCAAAGACCAAGTTTTCATAACTCTTTTACAAAAACTCAAAATAAGGCCACAAGTCGGCCCCCTTCAAGCCTGATGCTCTCCAAGTGAGCCATCCACCGGTGCAAACCCCACACCTGAAATGTTTCCAGTATAGGGTGAGCCAACGCCCAGTAGGGTAGATCCTACAAAGGCTACTCCCCCTCCTAGATGCTCATGCTCATGCAACATTCATTTGCAACATATAAACAATCATTCCTTATAAGGATATGCATTCTAAGTTGGAATGCAACAATACCATGCCATGAAATGAGATGACACTCACTCATGCACTTTAACCCGAGTCCTCACCTACTCTCACTACACGATGCAATGCCAAATTGTTTCATTCCATCATTTATGTTTACATCAAATGACATTTTCAAAACTAGGGTCTTTCTTGGGGTTGGATATTCATGGACTTACACCAAGGGTCTTCCATACCCATACACTTTATAGACTCTTACACCAATAGAGTGCATCTCCCAAATCACCGGGCCTTGCACCGGAGAAGTCGTCATGCCTCTTCTTGCTAACCCCAACCCAATTTATCATGCAACTAAGCGGCTTAGCTAGGTCTTCGACCCAACTTTTCCCAAGTCATACCGTCAATCAACAAGTGTGGTGTTGACATTAACCATGCACACACCCATGTGATGAGATGCTTCCGTGCATATGCAATGCCATGTCCCATTGCACACAACATAATACTCAATATGCCAAGAACAACACATGAACAATTTCAACACATCAATGGTAAATTTATATCCTAAGCATATAATTACCATATTCATCTCAATGTTAATATATCAACACATGCATATATCAACAAGCACATTCAATTATAAATCATATCATAAGCATATGATTCCACAAGTTAAACTTAAGCATGTTATTTCAATTCAATCAAAACAACAATTTCCAAATACTCAAGGCATTTCACCAAACACCTTCAAGGCATAATTTATATAACACATAGCATGCCTTTAATTTCACTAAGTTACATAATAAATCACATGTAACTTCCATATATCAAAATCAAGCTAGCAATTAGCTTAAGCCTTTTCTATGCTCACTTTTCCATTTACATAACATAAACCTACATATATATCAATACATAAGTTACATATGTCAATCATATGTAATTTCCATATACCCAAAATCAAGCTAGCAATTAGCTTAAGCTATTTCTATGCTCATTTTTCCATTTCCATAAACATAAACATACATATAAAAGTCTATCCATATGCATAAATATATCAAACCCTTAAACTATTAACATCTAAGGAAAGATTAATCCAAGGTAGGAAGAACCCTACCTCTTGAAGCTTGAAATGAAGACTAGGCTTCAAGAACACACCAAGAACACCAAGAAAAATCCCAAAATCCTTGATTTCTCCAAAGACTCCACTTGAATCTTCGGTGAAATCCCTCGTTCTTGGTACGTACGCGTAGCCCTCGTCGAGGAGATGAACTTTGCCTCTTGGATCGACGGATTCCGACCGACGGAACTTCCGGAATCGGAGCGGGAAGCTTGAAGAATTTTTTTTTTCTCTTTGGTCTTGGGCGGATGAACAAGGCTGAGGTTCAGCTGATATTCTGTCCAAAAAGCTGATTTTTTTGGATATTTATAGGCAAAAATGTGTGGCCCACATCGCACCGCATATTTTCGACTTTCGGGTCCGTTTTTCGTCCCGAAACGATTCATTATACCTCGGATTAAGTTCAAATTAATTTTATTTGAACTTTAACTTAATTTTAAGGAAATTTTATAAAATATATTTATGGGGACGTTCGTGAGGTCATTCGCCACGCAGTCGCCTCGAACGACGTGCAAAAATTCGACTATCTCAGAATTCGACGAAATTTGACAGGGTGACTAGATTTTGCGATACGAATCCAACGGCGAACTCCGTTTCCTCATCCGAGGTCTAGAGTATGAGTATTTCAAATAAGCATTAGGATGACAAATGACCATTTTGCCCTTATTCACAAAAATTCAAATTTACCCGGGTTTCACATATTGAACTTTGTATCATGTTGCAATGAGGCATTACATTGCATTATGCACAGGAACATCGCATTTGTGGGTGTGGGTGCATGGTTGTTGTCAACACCACATTTGGTGGATGACGGGTGGGCTCGAGTGAGCTTGGTTGAAAACCTAGCCGAGTCGCACGGTTTGCATGGTTGATAGGGTTGGGGTAGCAAGAAGGGCTAGAAGATCCCTTGGGTGCAAGACCTGGTGATTAGGATACGCATTCATTTGGCTCGGCCCATGAAGTGTGTAGGTGTATGCAGAACCTTCGGTGGAAGTTCATAAATTCCGTGTAGGTTGGGTGACCTTTGGTGTGAGTTCATGAACATCCACCCCTACAAAGACCCTAAATTGGTAAATGTCATCTGATGTGATCATAGATGACGGATTCATACACATTGGCACTTGCATATGTTGAGGAGCTGGAAAGAGCTCGGGATGATGTGCGTGAGTGAGTCTCATCTCATTTTATGGCATGACATGGTAGATTCCAACATGGAATGCATATTCTAAATTGCAATGTTATGAATTGTTGATTTGTGGCATGTGAACATTTCATATGCATCTAGGTTGGGAAGTAACCTCTTTAGGAGATACTCTATTGAGCGTAGCTCACCCTATACGGGAAAACATTTCAGGTGTGAGGTTTACACCGGCAGACGGCTCCCATTCTGAGCCCCAAGGATGAAGAAAGCCGACTTGTGGCTTTTTTTGTTTATTCTATAAATTTTTTGTCAAAATTTCATTTTGATGTGTAAATATATGGAATTAATTGTAATGGAAACTTGTACAAATCATGTTTTTTTGTGGAAAATCTTATTAAATATGTATTGGATGATTGTGGGAATGTTTGAAATGGATTGGAATTGGAAAATAGGAGAAATAGGCAAAAGTGGGCAGAGTGTACCGGTACAAAGCTGTCCAGAAGGCAGAGCATACCGATACGCGTACCGGCACGGCCAGGACCAGTGAGCCCACCGTACCGGTACACTCTCCAAAACTCAGAATTTTTTTTATTCTTTTGCCAAGTCTTTGAGCTATGTTTTCCTTCATTCCAATGTTATAAATGGACAATAGTAGGATACCAATGGTAGTACAGTTTTTGTCGATTGAAATGAAGGAATTAAACATAAAATTTTGAAGACAGAAGAGACAAGCTCTAAGAATTTTTTGTAGGCAATTTGGTAGTCCAGAAATTGATTTTTAATTATCTCATTTCGGCAATTGTCCAATATGTTTTAGTTCTCAATTGGGCAAGGCCTTGTATATCAATTGCCTTTTTTTTTTTTTTCTCCAGGTCTGGGACCTTAAAAAGTCCAAAGAAACTAGTCACCAAGACAGTTCACCATAGCAATGTAAAAGTACCAGTTAATCTAAGAATACCCACAACCAATTACTTTAGAAAAGTTAGAATGGATAAACTAGGCAAGAAATTTGACCAATTACAATTTTCTTTGCAAAAATTCAGCAAGCCTTCTCAACAAAACCATAGATAACAGTAAGCCAACGGAAACAAAAAAATTTACTTGAAACCTCCAGGAAGGTAATAGCCATGAACTTCACAAATCAATACCCAAGTAATTAATAGCCATGAACTTCGCAAATCAACTCATCACAATATCAACAAAGCACATAATTACTTGAAACTTCCAGTAAGGTACCAATAATGTCAAAGACACAAATCCAAACCGATTACCCAAAGTATGCAACATTATAGTTTAATCGAACATTTGATAAATAAACCGAACAAAGAATCTTACAATCTCTTGCTAAGACTGGGTAAAGATACGTTACCCCATATACATATATATATATACATGGAGAGAGAGAGAGAGAGAGAGAGAGCGAGATAACAAAAAAATGGAGGAGAATAGCCAAACTTTACCGGAGGATGGTAGCTTTGGTTTGAAGTAGCTGAAAATCCAGTCCGAAGACCGTTGGTTTTGCCAATCTAGTTCGTCGTCTCATTACCGTTGTCTAAGAAAGGTGTGCCGTTGCCCATGGTCTGTGAGAAGTGGGTTTTGTTTGTTGTTTTGAGAAGTGGGTTTATTGAATGTAACAAAGGGCAAAAAAGTAAATTAATCATTCAAAGGTCAAATTCTTTTGGCTTCTTCTCATTTTCCGCCCATTTTTGGGGGGAAAATAAATTGTGGGAGGGAAGGAAGAGCCTTGCCTCCAATTTTCCTTTCCATCACTCTTTCTTTCCATACCAAACAATGGAAAGCTTTTCCATCCACCCTATTTTCCTTCCCCCATTTTCCATCCACCCCATTTTCCATCAAAACAAACAGAGCATTAGTGAAAATTTATCATCTCGAAAGATACACCTCTTAGTTTGAGACTTTGAGGATGCGAGTTGAGGAAATATTTAGCAATTTATAGGCTAGATTGAGTGATATTATAAATTCATCATTTGCATTGAGTATCAAGTATGATGATTTCGTGATCAAATGGAAAATCTTGAGATCTCTACCGGAGAGGTTTCATGCTAAGGTGACGGCCTTAGAAACTGAGTCAATTTGGAGACGGTTTCATTAGAAGACCTAGTTGGGTCTATTTTTACTTTTGAGATGAATCTCCAAATGCCCAAGAAACCAAGGGCATGATGTTACACTCAATACGAGAAGAGGGAGATGATTCCAAGTCACCATGTTCGGGAAAAGAGGACCCAGCCTACCTTGTGAGCAAACATAGGAAGTATTTCAAGTCTAGAGGAATTGAGTTCTTAGGGTTGTAAGGCAAGATGAGTAGACCTTAATTTCCCAAGGAAGGAGGAGAAAATAAGGGGAAAAGAAAGAGGGGCAATGACCTCAATGCTACAAGTTT
Organism: Ilex aquifolium; assembly: GCA_951799425.1. Lineage (NCBI taxonomy): Eukaryota > Viridiplantae > Streptophyta > Magnoliopsida > Aquifoliales > Aquifoliaceae > Ilex > Ilex aquifolium. Next base: position 26,194,045 of record OX637400.1, read on the forward strand.
CGAGGGTTTGGACACATGGCTTGGGAATGTCCTAATCGAAAAACGATTTATTTGCCCATACATAGGAGAAAGGAAATAAAGGCCAAAAGGAGAGAGAGTGAGTTTGAGTCGATGAGTGAGGAACTTCCTCTCAAGAAGACGAGGAAGATTTCATGGCTTTAATAGGCTCACACTCCCCCCCCCCCCCCAAAGAGAAACTTCAAAAGATGAAGTTAAGAGACAGAAAGAGTCTTCCACCCATTTTTCGAGCTAACCCGAGAGATTTTAAGAGGAAATAAGCGTGGGTGAGATGTGAGGACCTTGAAAGCTTACCACCTCAACTATGTTGGAATTCCCAAGGGATACCGAGGTAGAGTCACCTAAAAGGTAGGTGAGGTGAGAGTGTGGACCTAGGTGCATATTTATGTATTGCATCTTATATCCTAGGTTCATGTTGTTGGAATGACGGTCCCAAGATCCATTGACGGAATGTGCGTATAATCGAATATAAAAAAATTATTTGCAAACCCTACAAGGTGAAATTAGGGTTTACCTCTGACGATCACAGCACGAATGAAAACTGGTGTAGATCGAACAGCCGGCTCGATAGACATCACGATATTCTACCATATGTAATCTCAACCAAATTCCATAGTCAGCAAGCATCAAAGATCAAGCTCTATAAGAAACAAAGGGAAGGAGATCAAGCTACAATGCTACATCAACACCACTCTGATGCACCTTCAAGATTAGGACAAAGTAATGGACCTTAGAGACCTACATTGGTTTTTCATTGAAAAGATAGGTTGAGTCATTTATTGGACCTTATTTGATCTAGAACCTTTAGTGCTCAATAGGTCATGTTTTTCCTTGGTTTCTAGCTTAAAAACCATATTGGACTGTCCTCCAGTCGCTCGTCTTTGACTAGAGAGGTCTCTGAACACTTAGGGAGACAAAATTGGAGAACTAGTGGAGACGGATCTCTTATTGCTCTCTAACCGAAAGAGCGGTCAGGAGGTCGTTTGAGCAGTCTGCCAGTTGGAGGTATATAATTTTTTTATTTTTTGCTCTAGAAACCACCGCCCTTTTGACCACCCTCCCACTGCTCAAGCGGTCATTCGTGAATCTTTGTTTTTCTTTGTCCCCAAGAGAAACCCTATTTTGTAGCCTATATATATGGGGCTATAGTTTACACCTAGGGTAAGCCACTATGAGCTAGAAAAGACCCAACTCTTTCTAGAGAGAGCTTCAAGAACAACTCTAGACACCTGAGTCCAAAAAGGCCAAGTACCTTGATTCTTCAATTCAACCTCACACATTGAAGAATAAGATCTTGCTTGGTGCCAACCAAAATCTACTTGAAGAACTGTGCATTTTAAGAGTCTTGGGTGTAAATCCTTGAAGATTGTTCTAGACCTAAACGATCCATTGCGGTGGAGATGCTGAAGTGAAGCTGCACATAACTTTGGAGACGGACTTTCGAAGGAGAGATCTATTGAAGGAAATGAGCATCTTGTCATCTAGATTGGTTGAGGTATAAGGCTCAAGTACCTATAGATTGACTTTGGGTTAGTGGATTAGACTCTAGTGAACCTAGAGAGGTTCCCCATAGTTTTTCCCAATAAGGGTTTCCGCGTCAACAAATTGCATGTGTTCTTCATTACTTTAATTTTCTTATACACTTGTAATGTTGTGCACATGTGCACCATGTGTTTGATGAATTGATTGTTTATCTTTAAATTCATTAATTAGTGATTTTAGTGTTTATGGCTTTGGTTGGGATTGAAGAAGATTGTGGATTGGCTAGTGTTGATTGCATATTCATGCATTCATTCATTCACACTCTTAATGGGTTGTTCATGTTAAAAGTGGTTCAAAGGCCTAATGGATCAATTAATCTTTCATATGGCAATTGTGGTGGATTAGGTTTAAAATTGGTGTTCATTAAATCCTTAAAATTTGATAAACCAATTTCTCATGTATAATCAATTGGAAATATACTTCACGTGAAGTGTAGTATTTTACCCCATGTGCGTATTTAATGTGTCCATGATCCATGTATTTTTGGTGTTAAATTATTTTTGAAACTTTAGGGTTTTAGTTTTCAAAAACAGTTTTTAAAATGAGTCATTATTTGGAGGCTTTCTAGGTACACCCCCTTGATGCTTAGAGGGTTATTTTAGAACCTTGATTTTTCGAGAAAACCAGTGGATAGCGCTCTCTTTGCTCTCTCAAGACTTATGAAATTGAGCATGGCTAAAAAAGGGAACTCCAATATCTAGCGCTCTCCAATGCTTGCTTAAGCACTCAAGCACTGGCCCAGGGTTGGCTAACAAAGTATGTTTCCAATAGCCAGTTCTCTCTGACCGGTCTCCATAGAGCTTGAGCACTGCAACACCGACATAATTACTTGCACACCAATCTACCTCTTGTTTCCCACGCCTATCCAAGGGAATTAGAAAGAGACTCTAGGGTATAGAAAGGCTACCTATTCAAGAGATAACTTGCCCTAGACAATATCATAACCCAATTCCTTCAAGATGAACATTGTCTATCCATGAGAATTTGAACTGTTATTGTTGAGGATTGAAACCCGAAACTCGTTACACAAAGGATCCAAGGAGAAGACTCCAAGATCACTGGAAGGATTCAGAAAGGAGAATAAGGAGGATTCCAAGGACGGATCATGGATCTCGGTTCGTTGACTTTGAAGCTAGTTGTCAAATTTTTTGTGGTGGATTTCTAGAGTGAATATTCAAGGGAGGAAGCTTCTAGCCATAGAATTGATTAAGGTATAAGTTTTTTAACTTGAATCTAAGTTTGAAACCATTGGATTAGGTTAGGTGGGTTAGGATTGGTCCCGCGGTATTTTTTAGGGTTTTCATGTCAAAATTGTCGGTGTTGTGTGATTTTTATCTTTTAAATAATTACAATTTTTATTCCTTCTCTATGCTTGGATGAATTTTTGAGTGAATCTGACATATATTGTTGGTCGTTCAATTTGAATAAATCTTAGAATTGGAGTAATTTAATTGGTGAATTATGTCGATTTGAATTGCATTAGTTTGGCATACAAATTCACTAATTAGGTCAAAGGTTTATTCATGAAGGGGTTTAAATTTGTAAGTGTGTGTGTTAGGTTTTATTTAGACATAATTTCATGTTTGAGTGCAAAAGACCTATACACCTGTTCCCCATCCCCTCTAGGTCACATTGCCCTATGTCAACATTCAAGTCGATCTCATATCCCGCACTCCCACAAAGGATCCAAGGAGGCTACCCAAGGATCAGAAGAGGATTCTAAGGACCGATCATAAAGCTAAATTCGTTGCCTGTTGAATCTAGTTATCAAGACATTTGCGGTGGAATTTCGAAGTGAAGATTCAATGAGGAAACATCTAGTCATGGAATTGATTGAGATATAAAACTTCAAACTTGTAATATGACATTGAAACTAGAGGATTATGTTAGGTGAACTACGGTCCTGTGGTTTTTCCTGAGAGGTTTTCATGTAAAAATTGCTTATCTTGGGTGTATGATTATCTTTTTTACATACTTGCAATTTTTACTTTGCTCCATGTATTTGATTGAATGCTGGAGAGAATCCTCCATGTGTTGTTGCTCGCTTATCATTGTTAGAATTAATTGAGATTGGCGGAAGGGATTTGGAGTTATAAGGTTGGTTGCATTGTGTTGTGCATCATGAAATCAATTTGGGTATTGGCACATATTCACAAATTGGTCATTAGGTCTTGGTTGTTGAGGGGTCAATTGACTAATTAATTGGTACTTGAGTCAGACGGGTTTTAAGTAGGCATAATTTTCTGTGATTGAGTGCTAAGACCTATTCACCCCCTATATGTCACACTATGCTGTTTTAGCATATCGAGGTCATATCTTATTTTGCACTTCCACATTCTTTGCAAGAAGAAAAATGAATCCATTGCTACAAGTAATGAAGAATGCCAGAAGAAAAATGAATCATGCATAGAAAGGTGAGCATTAAGGACACTTTGATGCTATGGACCTTGAAGATATAATTAATGCTAGTTTTACATTTCATATGTATTTTAAATTTGACAATTTGTAGCCTAAAAGTCTTAATAAAGTATTTTCAATACATTAAAACCTTATTATCAAAAGGTTAAGATTATCATTCTTTTTTGGCACATGAAAATAAGAGATAAATATCTCTTTCATTTGTAGAATATTCTGGAATGAATTTTTCTAAACAATGCTAAATGTGTGGAAAACTTGCCGTATTAAAAGACAAGATTCCCCAAAAAAGAAAGAAACAAGGAAATATACTTCGAGAGTTGACACTCCAGAAGATACCCAAAAAAAAAAAAAAAAGATATAATGAAAGTTGTATAAAGAAGTTCACATTCCCAAAGAGGCCACAAAATAGGCGATAGAAATCTGGTCAATACCAAATTAGGAAACATCACCTGAAGAGGCATCCCCTTCAGAGGAAAAGGTACCTGAAAATAGTGAGATCTTAATACATTACATACGTATAGAAAGAAAGATGAGACACTCTTCTTGCCACTAGGGAGAGAAAATCTACTACTTGAATAACGGCGTGAGCTTTCTTGCATTATTATGCCTGAAGCATAGTCAACTCATGGATTCAAAGATTCTACTCCCAAAAGAGTAGATTAAAAGGAAAATCACAAAAAACTCTTGAAAAAGTTATCGAATCAAACAATAAAGATGCACCCACATCATCTCAAATAATATCCATTGAAGAGGAAAAATTCCCTCAAGAAACACAGACTCCAGAAGAAATGTAAATATTTGCAAATGAAGAAATTTCTATTAGCAATGGATGCATAAGAGAGATGATTGTCAACATATAAATGATTGGCCAAAGTGAAAGAAAGCACTCAATGGAGCCCACTAACAAAATATTTGGAACCCACAATCCAATACACTTGAATATGTAACTTTGGATATGCAGTCCTAAAAACTGAAAATTATTAAATTGGACCCATAGTCTGGAGTTTTTAAAATGTAAAGCCTATGGGATATATGTGCGATAGTATGTGATATAAAGCGCATTTAGTGGTGCAAGGATTCCTATAGAGATCTGTGATTGATCATGAAGAAATATACTCACCGATAATGGATTCAATTATATTTTGACTTTTGATTAGTCTCGCAATCTCAAAAAGGCTCATCATGCGCCTTATAAACGTACTTAATCCATGTTTATGTGGGAATTTAGATATCAATATCAAGTCCCTAAAGAATTGAAATTGCCTTGAGCAGCATGAAATATGCACTCAATTAAGTTGAGACGATCCTTGTTTTGATTAAAAAAAATTGGCTAAATGTGGTCTAATCATCTCAATACATACTCAATAAAGGAAGGGTTTATTAACAATCACATATGCCCATTGTATTTACAAAGAAATCAAAATCTGAATTTTTGATCATTGCAATATATATTGACAATATGAATCTAATTGTACCTTTTTAAGAGTTAATGAAAGCTGACAAATATTTGAAAAACAAATTTGAGATAAAAGATCCCGAGAAAATAAAACAATTCTCAACCTATTGATCGAGCATATATGTAACGCCCCAAAACACACCCTGGACGGCATTACTATCCAACACCATTCACAACATGAGAGCGACTAAATAAATTCCATAAATAAAGAAATTTCATTTATCATATATCATGTCCATAGCATTATCCCAAAATAATAAGTCAAATCATGGCGATTACATCCCAAAAGAATTAAACTTAACTTAGCAACGGAATAACAATTGATTATATTTTACATAATCCCAAAATAACCCTTCAATCTAATACAACGAAGGACCGTCGAGATATCCCCCTCCGGATCTCCCTTTACTCGTCCTCTAACTGATCCTCTTTTACAGCATCACCTGAAAAATGTGTTGGTTTGTAGGGGGTGAGCACTAAGCTCTGTAGGAAAATTCTCCCAAACTCAAACAAGGTTTAGAAAACATGTAAAACAAGTCGGTCCCATTTCACAAATATCATATATAACTTTTGAAGTAAAACCAGGACATTTCAATAGATCTCAGGTTTAAGGAACAACAGTAATTGAATGAATAAGTGGAACCACTATACAGTTAACAAACCATATTCAAAGATAATCCAATCCACCATACATTGTTTCCACAAGTTCTCGCGGAATCCCATACTTCCCCAAGACTCTTGTAGAAACCGTCTATGGTAAAATGAACAATAACCAATATACAATTTCCAACTTTAGGCCATTTAGGAAGGGCGCCTTCCGATGCATTGTCCCATACCAATGCACCGGCCAAGGCGGTCCAACCCATAATCCCATTTATATTAGTTCATCTCCGTCCCATGTATGTTGATTGCTTCTCATGAATCTACCCAACGATTATACCTAGTCCACCAATTACAATCACAATCACAAACACTTTAGGAAAAGGCGTCTACCATCCCTCTGGCAGTGACGAGTCCCTTCCCAGGAAAAGTATACCATCCCTTGTTCGAACTCCAGTGAACGATAGTGGTCGCATTACCACATGACAACCCACTACAAGTGTTAGGAAACCATCACCCCCACTGGGATAGACTAACCTCTAACACTCTACGGCATCTCTCGAAGGCAATCCAAGTCCATCACAACAACCATACAAATGAGGAAACCAAAATATTCTCAAAAAAAACCCCCAATTTTCTCAAGTAGTTGTACAAAGAGCAATATAAGAAAATGTACAAGAGATCATCATAAATACCATTTTGTTGTTCAATATGAAACACTAAAGTTTTGAAATCAAGAACCTATGAGTAATCAAACTTTGAAATCATTACAAATGATTATTAAGCTTGGAGTATAAAGAATAAAGACGCACCAAGCTTGAAAATCATGGACAAAGGAGAAATTATGATTTAACGGAACAATCATATATGAAAATAAATAACAAACGACTATCAAGGTGTGAAATCAAGAACAAATGATTATGAAGCTTAGAATCAAGACCAAAAGAACACTCAAGTCTTGGAACCAAGAATAAAGAATATCAAGTATTGAATATCAAGCTTAGAATTCAAGACAAAGGAACAATCATGTATTGAAATCAATAACAAGGGAGAAGTCAAGAGAAAAACACATCTCCCTTGAAGACTAGGGTTTGGTAGGAAATAAGGAGATTCAAGGGTTACCCAACAATCACAATATTTTCCACATGGCATCAATTGCAAGAATAGCAAGAATTAAGGATTTGATAGCATACATATAACATTTAGAGTGAAGAGATACATATAAATAAACCTAGCCTCAATGTAAAAAAATGGAAGAAAACCCCTACCTCAACCAAGTATCTCTAGCAACCCAAGCTTCAAAGACTCCTTTTTCCCCTTTTTCTTGCTCCCTTGCTACTTTCTCTTTTGGTTCTAAGAGGTTTGAGTGAGGGTGCAGTGAAATTATAGAAGAGGGAATGGATGGAGAAGTAAAATCTTGAAAACTAAGGCTTTGATCTTGTAAATCTCTCCCAATTTTTGTGTTTTTCTCTCCCTCTTTTGCTCTCTAAGGGTGCCTAGGGTTTGGATGGGTGAAATGAGGCTAAAAAAGTTGACATTAAGTATTTATAGTGGAGCAAGGACCGACTGTTCGCGAGTTGAAAATTTCGGATTTTTACAGCGACTACCGGTATCTGATTTTGACTACCGGTAGCTCGGGTACATTGGCACTCGACTACCTGTTGAATACCGGTAGCTCGGGTACACTGGACACTCGACTACCTGTTGACTACCGGTAGCTCGGGCACACTGGACCATTGACTACCGGTTGACTACCGGTAGTCACTGCCCAGATTTTCTGCTTCAACTTCAAGTGCAGTTTTGACCCATTTAGAGGTCGAATTGGAAAATTTTCATGAGATACACTTTTGTAGCCCTAGATGTCTAATATCTGCTTTCCAAATTTCAGATCAATTGGAGTTAGGAATAAAAATTTATGATCGAAATACTAGAAGGTGTCCCAACTCATTTTTACCCAAATTTTCTCTAAGTGTGTTTTCACTCCGGAATACTTCCTAACTTCCAATACACCCCATATTACCTCTCCCAAGGTTGTTCGACCTTCCGGATTCAATGGAGAACTTATTTTGACCTAAAAGTATTTAGAAACTTCCATAATCCCTCTTCTCAAGTTTACACACCTTCGAAACTCAAACTTCTCCAATCCATTTGTATCTCTAGTTTTTGCTTTTATTCATACCGTCACTACACATATCCACATTTTTACAAAAATTATTTACTATATATCTATATACCTATATAAAATAAAATGCGGGGTGTTACAATCCACCTCCCTTAAAGAAAGTTTCGTCCTCGAAACTTAATCGTCGAGTTAGTCTCTCAAATTCTCAATAATTCTAGAGACTAGAATCAAAATACATTCCTTCACTAGAATTCATTTATCACCTCTACTCTTAATACTTGTATACGATTGTTGCAACTAATTTCTTTTCATGCCTAACTACTAGATCATAATACTTAATTGTGTACTCATTAAATATCACTTCTCTTTTGAATTTCACCAATCAATTCAATCAACCTCATATTTGCTTCTTACATGTATCTTCTTCATAAGTATATCAAAATAACTCAAATGCAATTCCACCATTAGGATTACTCATCTTCCCTATACTAACATCATGGTGTAACACAAAATTTGTTAATAGCATCACGGTAAGATTTATCTCAATTCCTGAAAATAAATACAACGTTCTTCAAGATTTCGTCTCTCACAACCCAAGTGGGATTCAAAATCTTGAAATCTACCATCATTTCAATTCATAACTACACACTCCACACAAGTCAATGTTCTAAGATCAACTCTTAGTTTTCACATCAATTTGTACTTTCTCATAATATTCCTTACCGTCACCATTACAGTCATTAATCCAAAAGCTCGCTGCGCACTCTGATATAAATTATAATCCACCGATTCACAAGTCAAAATATGCTACAAGATAAGAACTTCGCATAGATTTGAAAGTTCTAAGAGAGTATCTTAGATTCCACCAAAGTGTACAATTAAAACCTAACCGCACTTGTTTTCCAATTATAGCTTCCAAAATGTGTACCCTAACGATCCATCAAATCCCTTCAAAAGGAATTTTGGGTAATTAACCAGCTATAATACTTAAGCTAAGGATCAAAGTATATCTCCAAGATATTTGCTCTCGATCTACAATCTTGAGCTAGAACTAATAACCATCTAATCAATTCTTAGTGGTTTTCATTCACATCACAACTCTTTTAATGATATCTATACTTTCTAATCCTTCTGATACCATTCATTACAATATACCTCTTGTAACATATCAAAATGTGAGGATAGACTGTCAAGGATCCCAAAACTAAAATAGTCTAAACTAACATAAGACTCTCGATGATTCATCCCATGTCAAAGCAATCTTCATAGGTATCATCATTGATTCTTCAATTTACTTCTTTACCATTATCACCATCAACCATAAGTTTGAATTTTCTATACTCATACTAACATTCCTCAAGTATAACTAATCATTCCGATCTTAACAAGGTACTAAAAGAGACAAGAAGAAGAACGTCTTATTCCCCCAACACAAATCCAATGACATTATAAGGTTTCCTAGAACAATAGAGGTTCACCTCAAATTTGAGATATTATCCTCTTTTCATAATTGTCTACTATATACAACATCAAGCTTTTAACATCTATAATCTTTAATCCTACAATACCAATGGTCAACGGTAATTACTACAACTTAGTCATGCTTCTTAGATTTCCAATCAAGTTTGTGAATACAAATCAACTATTGATTCCACATTTAACTGAGAGGTTCTTGATGGTTAATGCCTTAGATACTCTAAATGTAGTCAACTAAGTCCACAACGAATTAAGATTACCGAAGTATAACATCCTCCATAAGCATCTTAGGTATGACTCTTCTAAATCATTTATACTTCCAAGTAAATTTAATCAACTCTCTATAATATTTCAAAACAACATGGGTAATCTCAAGTTTGCGGTTATGAAAACACACTCCGATCCATTTAAGAACCATAATCACCATTTCTATCGTTAATCCAAAATAGGCTCTCCTTCGAGGTAACTTTTCCATATTCCATCAATTGGTCATCTTTAAGAATTATTCAACCTCATACATCGCACTCACCATTACCCTCCCAGGGTTTCTATTATAGAACCAAAACTACATTCATTCCTTAATTTCTATGTGTTTTAAGTAACACACGTAACCTTTCATACCCTTATCATTAGGAACTTAATTCATCTTAGAGAACCTATAAGTTAATCTTATCTCCACACATCCCAATTGGGTTATCATATCCCTGGACTTCTAAAATATGAGCAATACTATTAGTGGAAGAGAATACTTAAAGTTGACAAGCCCCAAATCATAATAATCTTTTATATTATTATCCATCAAAAGCACTTCAATCAATATGGGGGTGTCTCTCAATCAAAGCCTAAATAATGTGGAAGTTCACTTAAGGATAGGTCCTTCAGAATCTAAGAAGAAAGTACAACACTTTATTGTCCAAAGAACACCACAGTGCAGATTTTTGACCAACTTCGAAGAATAAACTGATTTGACTCGAGTATTTTGAGCATGCGTGACCTATATGGTTGGAAATATATACGAGTTAGGGTTCTAACAAAAATGACGGTGCACAATTTGGACTTTCCAATGAAGAGTTATGAACAAATTGGTGCGAGGTAGTCTGCCGGACTGTTTGGTTCCTTTATACTTGCCTAACTCAAGTTTGGGTGTCTTTGTCACACATCCTATTTCATACCCATCTCCAATATAACTAATATGACTCACAATCGAGATCCATGCCTAATCTCATTTACAAACCAAAAGCCAAATTATCATCCGTTTCCTAGACTAGTCTAAACCACATGATACAAACTAGCGTACCCATTCATGTCTAATACAACCATGTCTACCATCAATTCTCGCTCCCCAATTTGAAGCACACCACCTATACACATCCTCTTAGTATCCAACCATTCTCCCGAGGCATGTCTATTCTCCAAACATGTTCTAAATTCCCAAAGTCTAATCCCAAGTTATTTGCATAGGTGGGGTGTGGGAAGGAATGAGTAACATTAAACTTCAAAGAAAATACATGCCCAAGACTTTAGAGAAAAACGATACCTTCCGCAATTGTATGGGAAACATCTTCCCCCGGTTGGGTCAGAATAGGAATTCCCTCTTGATCAATGTTGTCGGGGGCTATATCTTCTAACGGGTTCTGCGGTGGTGGCTTCTGTAGTGGTGGCGTGTTTGCATTTACTTGTCCTACAGCTTGTTTGGTCTTTTTAGGAAATGATGGGCATCTATGTTTGAAGTGCCCGAAACCGCCACATGCGAAACAGCGACGTGTGTCAGTGGCTGTTCGATTTCGAGTAGCCCTAGCTCCTTGAACCACTGGATTTCGTGGCCCTGAAGCTTGGTCAGGTCGGCAGTACGGAGCTGCCCTTTGTGCCACTCCACTGCTGCTAGCACCAGTCCGGATCGGGCCTCCCCTTGCTAAGTCCTGTTGTTGTTGGTTGTTGATTCTATTCTGGTGTTGTACCAGAGTAGTTAACTCCCTTATGCATTGATAAATGACATCCATGGTATCGGGAGGTGATGGTGGTGGTGGATTTGCTTGGCCACCACGTCCTCGTCCACGTCCACGTCCACCCTCCATCCTGCACATCAATTCACAGTTTAGTTCCTCGATGTGCAAGACATCCTAGGTATCACTTTAGTCTATAACACAAGAAAGGTGTGAAATCTAACTATAACACAAGAAGGGTGTGAAATCTAACTCAAACCCCTTTTATTCAACTTAGTCCTAAGGCTCTAGTGGTAATCCATAACCTACAGGTCCCATGTAAGACCTAAAGCCTAAGCTCTGATACCAACTTTGTAACGCCCCAAAACACACCCTGGACGGCATTACTATCCAAGACCATTCACAACATGAGAGCGACTAAATAAATTCCATAAATAAAGAAATTACATTCATCATATATCATGTCCATAGCATTATCCCAAAATAATAAGCCAAATCATGGCGATTACATCCCAAAAGAATTAAACTTAACTTAGCAACGGAATAACAATTGATTATATTTTACATAATCCCAAAATAACCCTTCAATCTAATACAACGAAGGACCGTCGAGATATCCCCCTCCGGATCTCCCTTTACTCGTCCTCTAACTGATCCTCTTTTACAGCATCACCTGAAAAATGTGTTGGTTTGTAGGGGGTGAGCACTAAGCTCTGTAGGAAAATTCTCCCAAACTCAAACAAGGTTTAGAAAACATGTAAAACAAGTCGGTCCCATTTCACAAATATCATATATAACTTTTGAAGTAAAACCAGGACATTTCAATAGATCTCAGGTTTAAGGAACAACAGTAATTGAATGAATAAGTGGAACCACTATACAGTTAACAAACCATATTCAAAGATAATCCAATCCACCATACATTGTTTCCACAAGTTCTCGCGGAATCCCATACTTCCCCAAGACTCTTGTAGAAATCGTCTATGGTAAAATGAACAATAACCAATATACAATTTCCAACTTTAGGCCATTTAGGAAGGGCGCCTTCCGATGCATTGTCCCATACCAATGCACCGGCCAAGGCGGTCCAACCCATAATCCCATTTATATTAGTTCATCCCCGTCCCATGTATGTTGATTGCTTCTCATGAATCTACCCAACGATTATACCTAGTCCACCAATTACAATCACAATCACAAACACTTTAGGAAAAGGCGTCTGCCATCCCTCTGGCAGTGACGAGTCCCTTCCCAGGAAAAGTATATCATCCCTTGTTCGAACTCCAGTGAACGATAGTGGTCGCATTACCACATGACAACCCACTACAAGTGTTAGGAAACCATCACCCCCACTGGGATAGACTAACCTCTAACACTCTACGGCATCTCTCGAAGGCAATCCAAGTCCATCACAACAACCATACAAATGAGGAAACCAAAATATTCTCAAAAAAAACCCCCAATTTTCTCAAGTAGTTGTACAAAGAGCAATATAAGAAAATGTACAAGAGATCATCATAAATACCATTTTGTTGTTCAATATGAAACACTAAAGTTTTGAAATCAAGAACCTATGAGTAATCAAACTTTGAAATCATTACAAATGAATATTAAGCTTGGAGTATAAAGAATAAAGGCGCACCAAGCTTGAAAATCATGGACAAAGGAGAAATTATGATTTAACGGAACAATCATATATGAAAATAAATAACAAACGACTATCAAGGTGTGAAATCAAGAACAAATGATTATGAAGCTTAGAATCAAGACCAAAAGAACACTCAAGTCTTGGAACCAAGAATAAAGAATATCAAGTATTGAATATCAAGCTTAGAATTCAAGACAAAGGAACAATCATGTATTGAAATCAATAACAAGGGAGAAGTCAAGAGAAAAACACATTTCCCTTGAAGACTAGGGTTTGGAAGGAAATAAGGAGATTCAAGGGTTACCCAACAATCACAATATTTTCCACATGACATCAATTGCAAGAATAGCAAGAATTAAGGATTTGATAGCATACATATAACATTTAGAGTGAAGAGATACATATAAATAAACCTAGCCTCAATGTAAAAGAATGGAAGAAAACCCCTACCTCAACCAAGTATCTCTAGCAACCCAAGCTTCAAAGACTCCATTTTCCCCTTTTTCTTGCTCCCTTGCTACTTTCTCCTTTGGTTCTAAGAGGTTTGAGTGAGGGTGAAGTGAAATTATAGAAGAGGGAATGGATGGAGAAGTAAAATCTTGAAAACTAGGGCTTTGATCTTGTAAATCTCTCCCAATTTTTGTGTTTTTCTCTCCCTCTTTTGCTCTCTAAGGGTGCCTAGGGTTTGGATGGGTGAAATGAGGCTAAAAAAGTTGACATTAAGTATTTATAGTGGAGTTAGGACCGACTGTTCGCGAGTTGAAAATTTCGGATTTTTACAGCGACTACCGGTATCTGATTTTGACTACCGGTAGCTCGGGTACATTGGCACTCGACTACCTGTTGACTACCGGTAGCTCGGGTACACTGGACACTCGACTACCTGTTGACTACCGGTAGCTCGGGCACACTGGACCATTGACTACCGGTTGACTACCGGTAGTCACTGCCCAGATTTTCTGCTTCAACTTCAAGTGCAGTTTTGACCCATTTAGAGGTCGAATTGGAAAATTTTCATGAGAGACACTTTTGTAGCCCTAGATGTCTAATATCTGCTTTCCAAATTTCAGATCAATTGGAATTAGGAACAAAAAGTGATGATCGAAATACTAGAAGGTGTCCCAACTCATTTTTACCCAAATTTTCTCTAAGTGTGTTTTCACTCCGGAATACTTCCTAGCTTCCAATACACCCCATATTACCTCTCCCAAGGTTGTTCGACCTTCCGGATTCAATGGAGAACTTATTTTGACCTAAAAGTATTTAGAAACTTCCATAATCCCTCTTTTCAAGTTTACACACCTTCGAAACTCAAACTTCTCCAATCCATTTGTATCTCTAGTTTTTGCTTTTATTCATACCGTCACTACACATATTCACATTTTTACAAAAATTATTTACTATATATCTATATACCTATATAAAATAAAATGCGGGGTGTTACAATATGTCAAATGGAATCATTATCCATTAAAAAACCTATACCAAAAATGGTTCTGAAGTGGTTTAACATGGATAAAAAATATATATTATAAGTACTCCAATGATCTTCTCATCCCTTGATGTCAAGAAGGATTATTTTTTTGCAAAAGAAGATAATAAAATGCTTCTTGGTCCAAAATATCATACATAAGTGTAATTGGTATATTTAGCACAATGTACGATACCTAATATAGCACTTGCTTGCTTGATTTCCTAAATAGTGCTCGTATTTCTGAAATGTATGTAATGTATTTCCGAAGCATAGGAAGAGTGTGCATTGAAGTAACTCAGAAAATTCGAGGTAGTCTCCTCAGGGTGCAAGGGCAATTCGAATGGTGATTTGTTTGAAAAGAAAATGAAAATTCTTTGGATTTGTGGAAAACTATTGGGAATAGCAACTATAATCCTCATAAATATAACCACTATAATCAAACTTATCGATTCTCATTTATAACACATCCGAGCACATAATCAAATTTACTCAGAAGAAGCATACTCAAATAAACTCATATTTTGAACAAAATGTAGCTTTAAGAATAGGAAATGATAGCTAACAATATAGATACTTTGATGTAGATATGTACTCCAAGCATTACCCGTGCCAGAAGATCCATCGACTAGAAATCAAAGTGAACATAAAACAAGAAGTTTTCAAAAATAGTTTTTCCAATCTACAAAGCATTCTCTCGGTTAGAATCCATTAGAGTATCAATACTGCTTGATCACAAATGAGAATCCCCCCTTGGATTGCGCCACAACTTAGCTGGAAGCAAAACCCATCAAATTGAAATCGGTAACAATCAACATATAAAACAAAGGAAAATAAACAACAAAGTTGAAAGGATTAGCTTCACTAAGATTAACTACACAATAGTAAGCTCAAATGCAAGAAAAAAATACAACAACTAAGTTTTGAATTGGAAAAAGGAATGCTCTGTTTTCTTCCCCGAAACCCGGTTAAGTTCTACAAAATGTAAAGACCAAGACTAGAGCAAAATCTAAGGCAAAAGCTCCTCTCAAATGTGTGTAGAAATGCATATATAGTAGCATCTCTTCCTTCTTGCTCCTCATTGGCCAAGTTATGAGGTGTGGGTGGTGGATTGCCGAAGAAGCTTTGTAAAACCCGGGTAAATTTGAACTTTTGTGAAAAAGGGTAAAACGGTAATTTGCCACTATGGTACAGGTTGTAAACTTGAATTTTTCTAGAGCTCAGATGATGAAACGGACATCACCGTTGGATTCTTCTCGCGAAATCTAGTTACCCTGTCAAATTTTGTTGAATTCCGAGTTAGTCGAATTTTTCGCGTTTTACGAGGCGGTCGAGCCTCGAGAGGCCCAAAAACGAAATTCTGAATAAAATTTTAAATTTTGGGAAATAAATGATGGCAAGTTAAAATAAAAATACTTTGAACTTGAACCGGAGCGAAATTTAATCGTTTCGGGGCTAAAATGGACCCGAGAAATAAGGGCCGTGTGGTGCATTGTGGGCCAAGTATTTAAAGAGTATTTAAAGGGGAGAAAATCAGATTTTCTCCCCATTTGTTCATCTGATACACGTGAGAAAGAAGAGAGGGAAAGGACTTGAGTTCTCCACCTTCTCTCTATGATCTATGGAGATTGAGAGTTCAAATCCACTCGGGCCAAGAACAAAAGTTGTTCTCCTCGCCGAGGGCTACAAAACCATACCAAGGAGGTCGAGTTTTGGAGTGATTTGAAGAACGAGATTTTGGGAGAGTGAGGGTTCCACCTCGTTTGGAGTTCTCGGAGCTTCTCAACGTTGTTCTCTACACTTCAAGAGGTAGGGTTCCCTCCTACTAAGGTTTATTCCAAACCTATAATGCTTTTGTGAAATGGGTAGGATGATAGGTTGTGTATCTCTTGCCTATTGTAGTTAATTTGGGTGAAATGGGTAAAGATAAATCCTAGCTTGGATTGGTAATTAGAAATCGCTAAATGTGATTTCTAGAATTGGATATGTGAAATATACCCAATGTGATTCTTGTGTTATATGACATTGTGGGCATGTTATGTGTTTAATATGCCTTAAGAATTTAAAGTGTTGATAGCATGATTATGTGATAACATGCTTGGAAATTGTGTTATGGGAATTATATGTTTATGAAATGATTTTGCCATGAAGTATGTGAAATGTGTTGCAAATGTTCTTATGTCACTCATACCATATTGAACATTGTATTATCGTTGCAATGGGACATCACGTTGCATATGCACAGAAACATCGCATTTAGTGGGTGTGTGTGCATGGTGGTTGTCTTCACCACGCTTGGTGGATGACGAGTGGGCTCGGGTAAGATGGTTCGATGACCTAGTCGAGTCTCACGATTTGCATGGTTGATAGGGTTGGGGTAGCAAGAAGGGCTAGAAGATCCCTCGGGTGCAAGACCCGGTGACTGGGATACGCACTCCCTTGGCTCGGCCCATGAAGTGTGTGGGTGTACGTGGAACCCTCGGTGGAAGTCCGTAAATTCCGTGTGGGTTGGGTGACCCTTGGTGTGAGTCCATGAACATCCACCCCTATAAAGGCCCTAGAATGAAATGTCATTTGATGCACAGCATAAATGACGGGTTAATACATATTGGCACTTGCATGTGTAGAGGAGCCGGGAAGGGCTCGGGATGATGTGCGTGAGTGAGTCCCATCTCATTTCATGGCATGGCATGGTAGATTCTAACATGGAATGCATATTATAAATTGGAATGTTGGGAATTGTTGATTTGTGGCATGTGAGCATTTCATATGCATATAGGTTGGGGAGTAGCCTCTTTAGGAGATACCCTATTGAGCGTGGCTCACCCTTTGTGGGAAAAACATTTCAGGTGCGGGGTTTACACCGGCGGACGGTTCCCATTTCGAGCCCCAAGATTGAAGAAAGCCGACTTGTGGCTTTTATGGTTATTTTGTAAAGTTTTTGTGAAAATTCCATTTTTATATGTAAATATATGGAATCAATTGTAATGAAACTTGTACAAATCATGTTTTACAAGGAAATCTTATTACACATGTATTGGATGATTTGGGGAAGGTTTGGAATGGATTGAAAATAAAGAACGGATGAAAAAGGGAAAATTGGGCAGAGGGTACCGGTACACTGCCGTACCGGTACTGCGTACCGGTACGCATTTTCCAGTGGGCAACCCGTACCGGTACTGCGTACCAGTACACTCTCAAGAAAACTCAAAATTTTAAACTGCTTGCCGTATTTTCGGTCTATGTTTTCCTTCCCTCCAATGATGTAAATGGACTATAATGGAACATAAATCATGGTATGTTGGATCTTGGTTGTGCCCAATGAATAACTGAATCCGGTTTACATTTGTGGGCTATGATCCCGGTTAAGGGGATGCTAACGACGTGGTGTTGGGTTGAGCGACATCCACGGGTACTTCCGCGAGTTGAAGGATGATCAACAGTTAATATAGGACTCCCAGAAATTGGGGCGTCACAAGCTTCCTCCATCGGTGTCACCCAATCGAAGCTCACACATGATTTCTTTGAGGTGCCAACACCAATCAAGAGGTGGTCCTAGGTCCCCTCATGCAACAGATGAGAGCTCGGAACTTGTGCGCCATGTTTCCGGTCCGAAAAACTGATACAAAGTTTAGGAGAATTTTTGGTAACTCTCTGTTGAGGTTTGTAATGGTACCAAAGTAGGATGAACCGATACAAAAACCTCTGTCACTTGATGAACCTGTACAAGCTTGTTGTACCAATATTACATAGTTCTGCAGCCCAATGAATACAAGTTGTACCGGTACAAAAGCTTTTTTCCTGTTTTTTTCTAGCTGATGCTTCTGGTTCACTTCCTCTTTTTTCTCAAGCTTCCTCATGTTATTTATATTGAATTCAAATCCTTACCTCTTCACCATTTGTACCTACAAACACCAATACACACTTAATCAAAATTTCAACATAATTTTTAATGACAAACATCAAGCAAATGCACAAAGTGGCTAGGATAAGTCATCAAATATGCAATATTTTGTGCTCAACATACTACCAAATTAAGCTTTGCTAGTCCCTAGCAAACCAAAAATAAGTAAAGCATGCATCCATTCACTCACAAGTTCCACACACAATTAAACTACCCATACT
Source organism: Ilex aquifolium (assembly GCA_951799425.1). Taxonomy (NCBI): domain Eukaryota; kingdom Viridiplantae; phylum Streptophyta; class Magnoliopsida; order Aquifoliales; family Aquifoliaceae; genus Ilex; species Ilex aquifolium. The sequence goes on from OX637400.1 coordinate 26,212,864, forward strand.
TAGCAAACACATAATACAATTTTTGAAACCCATAATGTAATCAAAAGAGTCTTTTTATATATATCAAATATAAATGGGTACAAAATATAAAAATGTAACAGCCTTAGGAAAAAAAAACTAAAGGTGTCATATCATAGACCATTACAAACTCAACTATACAACAGTCGTAAATACAATAAAAACTAAACAACTTCCTAAACCTTGCAACCTAATCAGAGTCATCATCCTCCCCCTCATTCTCACTACTCCCAATCTCCTAAACAGTGTCTCGCAGATGAGAAACAAAAGCAGGAGGTAGCTCCGATGTAGTTGGGGGTGCAGCAAGCCCTGAGGTAGTAGCACCTACAGTAGATGGTGGAGGAATGCTAGGTGGTGTCTCCCCAGGAACAAGAATCTCAAACATTTGATGCTGCATCCTTAGACAAAGCTCCATATCCCTAACCATCTTACCCTGAGTCTGTAGTATCTCGAAAATATCAGACTACATACCCCCTATGATCTCCCCCATCCTAGTCACTCTTTATTAACTGTGCTCTCGAGATCGGCAGAGGTCGAGTAGCTGCAACAATCGATAATGTCAGCTAATCTAGGAGTCTATCTGCTCTAGACATCGTGGAGGTCTTCTTCTCTCCCCATCCAATAATAGGCCCCTAATCTGGAGAACTCATCTGATATGCCTACGTCTTCCGCACATTGACCTTGTTAGACATCTTTGTGACCATGCGTGCGAAAGGCAGGTTTCCCCTCGGCCTTACAACTAATATATACTCCCTTATCACTCCATAGATAAATAGGCAATGTCAACCTTGAGATCTCCATAAACTCATGTAGTAGAATGATCTTAGAGAGCTTGGGTTTCTTCTCATTTCTCTTAGGGTACACATCGTAATGTAAAATCTTATTCAGTGTCCTATTCAGCAGTCATGCACCCCAAAACAAACTCGCCAATAAACTACCCAACCTCCTTATTCATAATCTCAGCATAGTCACTAAGGTTCTTAGCAGCAAACTAAGGATGTGGGTAATCAACCTCATCAGCTTTAAGTCTAATGTATCTCAAATATGTGGCTTTACTATCAGGTGTAACCTTGATCATACGAAGAAATCAAGACCTCGATCTCCAATCTATCGCACAGGACCATTCGTGCCCAGGCTCCTTCTGTCAACCATCCTCTCACATGTCACTCATTTCACTGTAATAGTCGACTCATAAACCAATCTACGCTGCTTTCTAGCCTCAGGTTCCTACTACTCACCACCCTCAGTCACTTTCCCCTTCCCCTTCCCCTTCTCCTGCCTAGTAGCTATCATTCTCAAACATGGATGTCGAAGACCCTCGGGTCTTTGCCATACCAACTACAAACATACCCATGATAGCTAGAGTGCAAAAGAACTCCTAAATCCAAGAGTATGCATCCTGGGTGGTAGAATCAAAGGATCTCCTATCTGCCATTTCAAAATTTCAAGGGTTTTGGGTAAGGATCGATAGGATGCTTTGGTGGGAGATCAAAGGTTGGGTGGGTATTTTCGAAGGTTTAGAGAGAGTATAAGAGGAAGACAGTTGTGGTTTTGTGAGCAAAAATGAAAGAAAACCGTTCATATTCCATTTTAAATGCCAAAAAATTGTAGAGCCTTGTTGAACTGGTACAACAAGGTTGTACCGGTACAAGCTATTTTTTCCCCAGAAGAACCGGTACAATTGACATTTTTCCAATTTTTTTGTTTTCTTTTCTTTTATTTATCTAAACTAACACATCTTAAACACTATATACATCCCTAAGACACCTAATTACAAAAATGAGTAAAGAATTTTAATTATAAACACCAATTATTTAATAAAACTATCAAATCCTAAAAATCAAAGTGAGGCTCAATTAAAACTACAAACAACAAACCTAAGTCCACTTTTGTAGGGTACATGATTGCATTTAGCGAATGCAACATGCCTTTAAACCCCCTAGGTCACCCCTAGTGGACGAGTTGTGTAAATGATTGTGCAATTTAAGAAATTTATTAGCTATGCAATTTAAGAAATTTATTAGCTTTGATGCAATTTTAGCTTTGATGCAAATCTCACCAAGGAATTTCTATCAAAACAAAAAACCTCTGATTATAATGACGTTTCACTCATTGTCTATATGTGAGACGAATTCTTATAGTTCAAAACAAAATATAGCTCACATATAATTTAGAAATGACATATATTTATGCAAAAGCAACGACCTTGGCATAATATCATGAAAGATTGTTAGAGAAAATGAAAGTAATACAATGGACCTACCTTTTAACACGATTTAGTACATACACTTACCACAATTCTCAAGATCAAATAGGACTTTATCTAGTTGTAACATGGCCTTGGGTTAAAGTTAAAGAAACGAAGGGTTACAGGAATTCAAAAGAAATTATCCTGGGAATACAACTTTTCTAACCACATCTCCTTATTTGCAAATCAAATTGCTTACAATGCATTTCTCTATCCCTCCTCTTTTTCATTGCCTTTTTCACAAGTAATTCTTTTTTTTTTCTTTTCTGTTCTCCCTTTTTTTTTCACTCCCTTTTTTTTTTTTGCTTCCTTGCTTTTGGATGTCAACAATAAGCTCAAGTACTCACCATCCTCCTTTTCTTTCACTTTTTTTTTCTTTTTTTATAACCATCATTCTCTTTCCAAATTATAAAGAATATCAGTCCTGGGATAACCAAGGTAAGATAAAATTCATGCTTGGTTTGGTAATTAACGTGGTTAAGAAATGAATTTTTTAATAAAGCTCAATCACGGCTACTACGGATTATGTCAATAAAGCATAGGCTAAGGCTCAAATTAATTCAAACATGGCCTAAGATCATTTCCCAAAAATGTATTGCAAGGTGCTCTTTGCATTCAGATGATCAACTAACTACCTCAGTTACACTAACCAAAGCAAAAATGATGAGATTATTGAAAGATATTGAATTTGAAAGAATAGTCTTTTGAGTAAATGGACTTTAACCCTCCAACAAATAATGGCACAAAACTCACATGGGTCATACATTCATCTCCGCTATAGATGTCAAGCCTTTTTAAGATGTGAATCTCCTCCAATAAATTGCAAAAATTAGCATGCTCATGGTGCACATAGATTGAGTTTCAAATGAAAACATGAACATGATACTTAAACATAAAATAAACTCCTACAATTTGCTAATACACAAATAACTCAAGATTTAAGTTGAATAATTAAAAATCTCATCCAAATTAAGAGAAAATAAGACAGTCCAAATCATATGTTTTGTTTCTTTTTTTTCAAAATTTTTAAATTTTTATTAATTTTCTCCTACACATTTTACAATATGGACATGGTGGTGTAACATAGAATCATGGTGTAACCCTCACCCCCAACTTAAATCATGCATTTTACTTGATGCAAAAATAGTCATACAATGAGAAAAAATGAAGACAATAAGAGAAGGAAAATATATGGCGAAGAGCTCCAAAAAGAAAAAACACTGGCTGAAAACAACAAAATAAACTAAACAAAAAGAAATAAGTAAAACAAAATAAATTTAAACAAAATGAAAATAACTAACTACCGTAAACTAACAAAAGAAATAAAGAGAAACAAATTAGAAGAAAAATCTTGCGCATCGGGATCAGATAATTCCTCAACAACCTTCTTATATGAGAAATCATCCAAGAATGGCTTAAATATCTGGCCATTTACTTTAAAAGTTTGCCCGTTCTTAGGGTTTTCTACCTCCACGACCTTGTTAGGATAAACAATGCGGACTACAAAAGGACTAGTCCAATGGATTGCAATTTCCTTCAAAAAAGTTGAAGCCGAGAATTGTATAAAGTACTCTGTGACCTGGCTTGAAGGTTTTTCTCAATATAGAATTATCATGAAAAGCTTTAACCTTTTCTTTGTAAATTCGAGTACTCTCATATGCATCCCTACGTATTTTCTCAAGGTCATTGAGCTGTAACTTTCTATGCTCACTAGCTAGACCCAAATTAAAATCCAATGACTTAATGGCCCAATATGCACAGTGCTCAATCACTGTAGACTAACCTATAGGAAAACATACCTAAATGTGTCTTAAATTTTGTATGGTATGCCCACAAAGCATCGGCCAATCGAAGTGACCAATCCTTACGGTTAGGGTTAACCGTTTTCTCAGGTATGTGCTTAATCTGCCTATTGGCCAATTCAGCTTGGTCATTAGTCTGTGGGTGATAGGCGGTGGACAGTAGGTGTGTGATATCATATTTGTGCATTTAAGTCCCAAATGGTTTATTACAAAAATGTGAATCGACATCACTTCTGATTACCCTGTGCATTCCAAACCTAGACAAAATGTTCTCCTTAAGAAATTTGATGACAGCTTTATGATCACTTGTCCTAGTTAGAATTGCTTCTACCCATTTAGAAACACAGTCAACTTCCAACAAAATGTAAAGATAACCAAAAGATAAGGGAAAAGGACTCATGAAAATGATGCCTCAACAAACAAAAATCTAAATGACAAGGATGGCCTTAAAAGGCATCATATTTTGTCGGGTCACACTACCTAACCTTTGGAACCTATCACAGCTCTTGTAGAACTGAAAACAATCCTCATACAAGCTAGGCCAATAAAAGCCACACTGTAGAATTTTCGCTGTAGTTTTCTTCGATGAAAAATGGCCTCTACATGCCTCCAAATGGAAAAAAAAATATTATGTCATGCTGCTCGCCATCAAGTACACATCTTCTTATCACCTGATCAGAACAGTATTTAAACAGATATGGATCAACGAAGAAAAATTTCTTCACTTCAACTAGGAACTTTCTTCTCTCCTGCTATCATTGGTTTCAAAGCTCACTCGAATTTTTTGCCTCGTGATGGCACCGAGATCCAACACTCAGTCTCAACCAATGCACATAATTGCTCATAGAAATGCACACAATGAACAGAATATGGGCAAGCTCACAAACTCATAGCAGGCACACAAGAATTAAGGCCAAATGGCCAAGCCTTTTAGTTCTCAGCAAGCCTAAAAGAAACTAGATAGGGTCTACTTACAAAATGTGCCCAAACTCTCTTGATTGCATTGTAGACCTTGGTATGCCTATAAATATCATTCAATGTGGCGATTACAAGCCCAACTGCCTAGGCAATGCAAATCAACAATCAGATTCACCCACAAAGCTTCCCACAACCTGTTGATCATGGCTGAGCCCCTCTACCACTCCCACAATGTGCTGATCATGGCAGGGGGCAGTTGTAACTATTGGCTGACCCAGCCAAAAACTACCCATAGCTGTTGTGCATGTTGTGTGCACATGCCAGCATCTCCCTCATGCTATGCACATGCCAACAACTACACAGAACCATCCTGCATGCCATGCACATGCCAACAACCATCTGGAACCGCCACCATCTACAGTGCACATGCCCCAACTGCTCGGAACCACCGCACATGTTGTGCACCTACCTTCCTTCTGAGCCCACATAACCTGATTAGCCTTGCCTTCATGTCAAGCCATACTCAACCTATGGTTTGGCCTTCCAAGCTAGCAATACCCCACAATTCGAGCCCACCGGCTAGCCTTCCTTGCTTATGCCCAACGTGCACATGCATGAGCTGCCTTCCTCAGCCATGCATGGGGCTTCATTCAACCTACAAGTCATGGCTAACATGCCCATGCATGCGTTACCTCCCTCAGCCATGGATGGGGCTTTCGCCAACAATAGGTCCCACCGATCATCAGCCCCGTATCTCGCGTCTCAGACTTTGGAATGCCTTACCTCCACCCGTGGCAAGCATTTGTTGGGGTTGTGCCTTGCTTTCGTGTGCCAAGGCTTAGGGGCATAGGGGTCCCTGGGGAAGCTGGTCTGACAACCCCTTCGCAGAGCACCCCCTTATAATAGCGTTAGTGAGTAAAACCCTATTGGCAGCAACAGACATACTTTGAGCTGAGGAGTCATAATAAATTGAGCTAGGGGCATAGTCGTTGCATGCCACTTGAGCCTTTGTCTAACCATTTTATAACCCAACAAAACACACGTCCAAGTCCTTAGGAAGCCAACTTTGCACTAAGGGTTTGCTTCACTAAGCAAAACCCAATTTGGCTAAGGTATGGGCGCCTTTGGATGAGGCAACCACATGCCAATGCCGAGCCAATAAGCTAAGGGGTTAATAAATCACCCCCACCAGAAGAGCTCGACATCCTCGTTGAGAGGTCGTCTCAATTCTCCTTGCTCTGATCAGGATCAACAATCTTCTTCCTCCAACGGGCAGCTTTGCCCAAGCTATCATTTGCCTCATCAAACAACCTTTGCTTGGAACGATAAAACCCATATGCAACAGGACATGCTGTCCCATAGCCAACATTCGATAAGTGGCTTTGCACCATGCTTCGACTCGTTTTTGTGGTCAACTGCACATCCGGGTAGAAGGGACTTGGGCAGTTTTCGAGGCATAATCTCAATATATTCCTCCAAAACTTCTGCCACCAAATCGGGCATTTCAACTTTCTCATCAAGTTTGTTCCCCACCAAGGCCGCAACGCAAGATATGGCATCTCCCCTTCCCACCACCCAGAATTCACCTGCATAGCATACAACATCTCCGATTTCTGCTTGCCATCTCTTTTGCTTTGGTCTGCCACCTCTGCAGGCACAAAGCATGTTGCCCCCTCATTTGAGATCAACATCCCGTTTAAATATGGCATCAATGTCACCTTGGCCTTTACGAAGAACTTGTTCACGAGTATGACATCAAAGTCGTCCAAGGGTATAGCCGTTATGCTCACCCAGCCTTCTCATAGACCCATTTTCAGGCATGTCTCTACACTGCCACGCACTGGAATTGCTCCCAAATTGACAGCCTTGATCTTGCTAGAGTTCTTTGTTAACTGCAGGCTAAACGTTCCCACTTTCCTCTGCCCAATGAAGTTATAGGTGGCATCCGTGTCCTCCATGGCCAAAAAACATTTCCCGTTCACCCAGGCCTGCACAAACATAAGGCCTTTGCGAGGTTGTTGAACCTTTCCCACAGTGATTACATTCAGCAATTGTAGAGGATTAACCCGGGTGAGGTATTCATCGTCACTGTTATCTCCACTTTCAGCAACAAAGGCACTTTCTCCCGCTTAGAGCAGTCTCTGGCACGATGAGGGCCATTGCAAATAAAGCAACCATAATCGAAACTTTTCTTCTTATGGTTGTTGTTTGGCTTTTTAGAATCACCTTCGTTCATCTTTTTCTTCCAATCTGCCTCCTCTACGTCTTTGGAAGTGACAGTATGGTCTTTCTTGCCGCCACCTTCCCTTTTTTTATTTTCAAAAGGGCCTTGAATGTTGCCCATTTTAAAGTCAACCAGGCCATCCGCAACAGTGATGACAGTGTGAAAATCATGCACCCTCTGCCTACCCAACTCAGCCTCTGCCCAGCCTCGCAAACTGGACATGAAATTGAAGAGCTTGTCCTCCTCGAACATATTTTTGATTTCCAGCATCAAAGAACTAAACTTTATCACATTGTCACGAATGGTTCCCGTGTGCTTTAGTTTCTTGAACGACTCCCTAGCAATCCACATGGTGTCGCTAGGAAGGAATTGATCCTTTAACTCCTTCTTTAACGTATCCCACATCTCGATTTTGGCCCGCTCCGTAGCAACATCATCCTCACTTCAGGTCAGCCACCAAAGAGGTACATGCTGGTTATGGTCACTTTCTCTTCACAAGCACATGGGCAGCTTTGAAGTAGTGCTCCATGTCCCATAGAAAGTTCTCTAGTTCCTTGGCACTCCGGGTACCTCCGAAGGCTTTAGGTTCAAGGACCTTAATTTTTGAAGACATCTCACCCACACTTGGTCGAGAATGCATGGCCTTCTTCACTAGGGTTAGTTCATCTTCAAGACCCTTGAGATTGGTCTTGATAGCATCAGTGAGGGACAAAACGTTCTCCATCATCGTCGCAATCTTAGCGTCGGTGTCTATCACATAACTATCGAAGGCCGTTCTCAAGCCAATGATCTGGACAACATGTTGTTCCATTTGCACAGACACACTGGTTTCGGCATCACTAGCATGGGCGCCCAGAAAAATCCTCTAGATGGGTCGCATGTTCATGTAATTCAACAGTGTTTCCACCAGCTATGATCGAAAACTACAGCTCTTATACCAACTGTCACTGGGGTCAAATCTCACTTGAATGTTTTGCCTAGTGATGGCACCAAGATTTAACACTCAATCTCAGCCAATGCACACAATTGCTCACAGAAATGCACACAATGAATAGAATATGGGCAAGTACACAAACTCATAGCAGGCACACAAGAATTACATGCCAATTTTCCAAACCTTTTACTTCTCAGCAAGCCTAAAGGAAATTGGCTAGGGTCTGCTTACAAAACGTGCCCAAACTCTCTTGGTTGCACTATAAACCCTGGCATGCCTATAAATAGCACACAATGTGGCGGTTACAAGCCCAACCGTCTAGGCAATGCAAAGCAACAATCAGATTTGCCAACAAAACTTCTCATAACCTGATGATCATGGTTGAGTCCCTCTGCCACTCCCATAATGTGCTAATTATGGTAGGGGCCAGTTGTAATAGTTGGCTGACCTAGCCAGCAACTACCCATAACTGTTGTGCATACTATATGCACATGCCAGCATCTTTCTCATGTTGTGCACATGCCAACAACTGCATAGAACCGCCCTGCAAGCCATGCACATGCAAGCAACCATCTGGAATCGCCACCATCTACAGTGCATATGCCCCAACTACTCGGAACTGCCTCACATGTTGTGCACCTACCTTCCTTACGAGCCCACAACACCTGATTAGCTTTACCTTTATGCCAAGTCATGCCCAACTCATGACTTTGTCTTCCAAGCTAGCACTGCTCCACAATTCAAGCCCACCAGCTAACCTTGCTTGCTTGCTTGTACCCAACGTGTCCATGCATGAGATGCCTTCCTCAGCTATGCATGGGGCTTCAATCAACCCACTATTCATGCCCAACATGCCCATGCATGTGTTGCCTCCCTCAGCCATGCATGGGGCTTCTGCCAACAACGGATCCCACCGATCATCGGCCCCGCATCTCGGGTCTTAGACTTTGGAATACCTTGCCTCTACTCGGCAAGCATTTTTTGGGGACATGTCTTGCTTTCGTATGCCAAGGCTTAGGGGTATAGGGGTCCATGGGGAAGCTGGCCTGGCACCCCCTTCACGGAGCACCCTCCCCCTATAATAGCGTTTGTGAGCAAAATCCTATTAGCAACAACAGACATACTCTGAGCCGAGAAATGAAAATAACTTGAGCCAGGGACATAGTCGTTGCATGCCACTTGAGCCTTTGCCGAACCTCTTTGTAACCTAACAAAACACACGTCCATGGAAGCCAACTTTGCCCTAAGGTTTTGCTTCACCAAGCAAAACCCAATTTGGCTAAGGCATGGGCCCCTTTAGGCAAGGGAGCCACATGCCAATTCTGAGCCAACAAGCTAAGGGGGTAACACCTGTGGACTTCAATGTGAATTGTATTTGTCATGTAACAAGAAAATTCACAATGTTAGCATACGAGGGACAAGATGTAGTAACAAAAAATAAATACTCATCAGGGAATGTATCATGTATGGGCATGTGCTCTTGTGTGTCTTGAAAAACTAGCCGTGAAAAGTGATCGGCCACCATATTCTTGACTCATTTTTTATCTTTAATGATCAAATAAAATTCTTGAAAGAGGAGCATCCACCTAATGAGTCATAGTTTAGCATCCTACTTGAACAACAAATAATTCAAAGTAGAGTGATCAGTATAACTACAATAGGCAATCCAATGATGTAAGATTGAAACTTATCTAGGGCAAAAACTATAGCTAGTAATTCCTTTTCAGTGGTGGTGTAATTCATTTGTGCCTCATTTAAGATCTTACTAGCATAATAGATTATGTGAGGTTTCTTGTCTTGTCGTTGACCCAATACTACTCCAACTACATAATCACTTGCATCACACACAAGCTCGAATGGTAGATCCCAATTTGGTGGTTGCATGATTGGAGGTGAAAACAACATATTTTTCAATTTTTCAAATGCTACCCCACAATCTGACATACACACAAATTGAATATGTTTTGACAAAAGATTACATAAATGATGTGATAAGGTATTGAAATCCTTTATGAACTACCTATAAAACCTGGCATGCCCCAGAAACAACCTCACGTCTTTTATAGTTTTAGGGGTAGGTAAATTTAAAATTAACTCAACCTTTGATTTGTCGACCTCTATTCCCTTTGTAGACACTATATGACCCAAAACTATGCCCTGAGTTTCATAAAATGGCATTTATCCCAATTGAGCACCAAACTCTTTTCCTCATACCTCACCAACACCTTTTCCAAATTTTCCTAGCACCCTTCGAATGAATCACCAAATACCAAAAAATCATCCAAAAATACTTCCACTATCTTTTCCACCATGTCACTAAAAATTCCAACCATGCACCTTTAAAACGGTCTTGGGACATTGCATAGCCCAAATGGCATACGACAATAGGCAAATGTCCCAAAAGAGCAAGTGAAAGTAGTCTTCTCTTGGTCTTCCAGTGCAATGTCTATTTGGTTATAACTTGAGTATCCATCCAAGAAGTAATAGAACAAGTGCCCTACAACCCTTTCCAAAACTTGATCAATGAAAGGAAGTGAAAAGTAATCCTTGCGAGTGCAAAAATTGAGCTTCCAATGTCAATACAATCTCTCCATCCGGTCACTACCTGTGTTGGAATCAGCTCATAGTTCTCATTGGAGACCATAGTGACCCCGACTTTTTTGGTAGACTTGTATAGGGCTCACCCACTTGCTGTTAGTAATAGGGTAGATGATACCCACATCAAGTAGCTTAAGAATATTGAATCACATCCTTCACTATTCAATTCAATCTTTTTTGTGGTTGTTGGGATGGCTTGGCGTCATCCTCAAGATATATTCGATGTGTGCAAATAAGGGGTTGATCCCCATAATGTTAGCTATAGTCCAACCAATAATTCCCTTGTGTGCCCTCAAAACAGTCAACAATTTTTTTTTCTTGCTCTGGTTTCAATGCTAAACTAACCACCACAGGAAATGTCTCACCACCCCCAAAAAGGCATACTTCAATGTAGATGGTAATGGTTTCAACTCCAATGTCGGTGACTGAATAGTGGATGGAACGATCTTCTTCTCTATTGGTGGCAATTCTTCAAACTTAGGCAACCAAGTGCCTACACTACAAACTTCATACAAATCTGGCCCTTCTACTGAAACAACTTCCTCAAAATCATCATCACCCAAATGCTCAACATGCTACTCTATGACTATATCAATCATATTGACTTTATGTATTTCCCTATCATCTCCCAACTAATTGCTAATATTAAAGACATTAAATTCCAACGTCATGTTGCCAAATGTGAGCTTCATGACACTATTCATGCAATTTATAATAGCATTAGAGGTTGCAAGAAAAGGCCATCCTAAAATAATTTGAGCAGTAGGGTTAGCAACGGGATGGGTATCAAGAACAATGAAATCGATAGGAAAATAAAATTTATCCACTTAGACCAATACATCCTCCACAATTCCTCTCGACATCTTCACACTGCGGTCGACCAGTTGGAGGGTCATTGATGTCAACTTTAACTCCCCCAACCCTAATTGTTGGTATACCGAAAAAGACATGAGGTTGACAGTTGCACCCAAATCTAGTAATGCTTGGTCCAAATGGCAATCCCCTATGATTATAGAAATGGTGGGGCAGTCTGGATCCTTGAACTTCAATAAAGTGTTGATCCATAGTGTAGAACTTACCTGCTCGATCAGAAAATCTTTCTTTTGCACATTCATTTTTCTTTTGACAGTACATAAATCTTTCAAAAATTTTGCATATGAAGGCAATTGTCGTATGGCATCAAGAAATGGAATGTTTTTAGACTCTTCCTCAGTCTCCTTTTTCTAAATTTTGACAAGAAATGTTTTTAGAGACTTCGACAAAGTGATTTTACCAACTTCTTTCCCACCTAAGGGTGGTGATAGACTTGATCTGCTCTACATTACCTTATGGCATTAGATGACTCAATACTATGTTGACCTTTTGCGTTTTTGTATGATTAAGCTAAAAATTTTCCTTTTTCTTATTGTAACACACCTAATGAATTGGTCAACTTAGTCAATTGAGGTCTGAGATCATTGAAAGTTTGTGCATTTTGATTGTTGGTTGTCATCTGACTCTATATAAATTGATGTAAAAATTTCCTCGAGACTTATTTTATGAGGTGGTTGGTAGGGCAGTACATTGGGTTGACCTTGAGGGCCAAACCCTTGCTGAGGTAGGTTATGTGGAAACCCTTGTGGTCTGTGGCTGTGATGCTTGGAACTAGTAGACGGATCTTGACCATAAAAATTTTGATTTTGTTAGATAGGAGGGGCATATGACATAGATGCATGAGGTACAACAGTGTTATCATTTCTCCAACTAAAATTAGGATGATTCTGCCATCTTGGATTATATGTGTTAGACTATGGAGAATATGATTGCTTAGGTTGACTAAATGCATTAAACTGCTCATGACGCACTTCCTTAAATGCTGGAATGGTTGGGCACTCCCTCGTGGAATGCTCGATTGTATCACAAATAGAACACTACTTATCAACCTTGGGCACACTAGTTACCTCATTTGATTTTTGGTACTTCCAAACTTTCTAGTTTGCAGGATAATTTAGCAATCTTGGCATGCAATTCATCTTGATCTCGCAAAATATATTTTCCACCCCATTAGATTGGGATGTAGTAGATGTCCTTGATCTCTTAGTAGGATCAGAAATGTCCCATGATAGGACATTCTCTACCAAGTTATTAAAATAATCTAAGGCTTCCTCAGGATCCTTATTACGAACTGGCGATGTGCAGAGGTAATTCGTTCGTAGAAGAAACTAATCAATTCTCAAGGCTCAAATCCATGATGTGGAACGAAGTTTAAAAGATCCTTGAACCTTTCCTAACAAACATAAAACCGTTCATTTTCTTTTTTCAAAAAATTCTGAATTTATTTTTTAAGTATAGTAGTTCTATGGATTGGAAAATTTTTCTTTAAAAATTCCTTCTGTATATCGGACCATGAAGCTATTGATCGGGTTTCAAAGAGTTTAGTCAAGATTTCGCTTTATCCTTAAGGAAAAAGGAAAATAACTTCATTCTAGAAATTTTCTCATGAACATTTTGGTCAAGCAATGTACCAAATACCTCCTCAAATTTCTTGATGTGAAGATAAGGATTTTTCCTATCCACACTATGGAATTGGGGCAATAATTGGAGTATTCCCAGTTTAATAACAAATGTATATGCTTGCACCAGCAACACTATGCAAGATGGTGCAGTTGTTCTAGTTGGTTAGAGATATTCTCTCATTGATCACAAAGTGAGAATCCTCCCTTGGATTGCGCCAAAACTTAGCCAGAAGCAAAACCCATCAAATCGAAATCGATAACAATCAACATGTAAATCAAAGGAAAAAAAACAACAAAGTTGAAAAGATTAGCTTCACTAAGATTCACTACACAATAGTAAGTTCAAATTCAAGAAGAAAATACAACAACTAAGTTTTGAAATGGAAAATGGAATGCCCTATTCCCCCTCCCTCCCCAAAACCCGGCTAAGTTCTACAAAACGTAAAGACTAAGACTAGATCAAAAATTAAGGCAAAAGTTCCTCTCAAATGTGTGTAGAAATGTGTATATAGTAGCATCTCTTCCTTCTTCCTACTCATTGGTCAAGTTGTGAGGTATGGGTGGTAGATCCTTTGCCGAAGAAGCTTCCTCTGCCGGTGTCGTCCAATCAAAGCTCACACATGATTTCTTGGAGATGCCAACCACTAATTAAGAGGTGGTTCCTAGGTATTGGTAGCCTCCCCATGGAGTGTGGAAGTGGATAAAGGCGCTCTCACGCAACAAATGAGAGCTCAGGATTTATGCACCTTGTTTGCAGTCCGAAGAGTCAGTACAAAGTTGAGGAAGAACTGGTTGGTAACTCTCTATTGAGGTTTGTATCGGTACAAAGGTAGGATGAACCAGTACAACAACCTCTGTCACTCGATAAACCTGTACAAGCTTGTTGTACCGGCACAACCTAGTTCTACAACCCGATGAACCGAGACAAGTTGTACCGATACAACAACTCTTTTCCTGTTTCTTCTTGCTGCTACTTCTGGTTCACTTCCTCTTCTTTCCCAAGCTTCCTTATGTCATTGATATTGAATCCAAATCCTTCCTCCTTCACCATTTGTACCTACAAACACCAATACACAAACTTAATCAAAATTTCAACCTAATTTGTAAAGATAAACATCAAGAAAATGCACAAAGTGGCCGAGTTAAGTTATGAAATATGCAATATTTGGTATTCAATAGCACTCATAGTCTATTTATTGTAAAGATTTAGTTATGCGTCAACTCGACGACATTGGAATGACATAAAACATGTCCTACATTATCATCCTGGAAGTACAGAGTTTGACTTATTATACTCAAAACAACCCATCAATAATCCACATTTGCAATCTCATGGCAATCTACCCAGAAGGCATTGATTGCTACATCGTCTAATCATTTTGAAGTAATTTCTCTCCATGAAGTAAGTTGTGAATGTGTATGGTTAAAGTCTGTAGTCTATCATATCCGGGATGCTAATTATCGACTCAACCAAACATAGTTCATCAAAATTCTTTTGTACAAATGAATCTCAGGAGATTCATGAAATTGAAGTAAAACAGATACGATTTAATGATAGTCTTGCAAATCTATTCACTAAAGTTTTACCATCGTCAACCTTCAAAAAATTGGTACGTGGCTGGCTTGATCCGAAATGTGTACACCCAAGTGCAGGCGGTCAAGTTGTAGTAATAATCTGGTTTGAGTCCAGAGTCGAATCCTCAGGGAACTATGGTTGATGTTCTTTGAAGTAAATAGTGAGAAAGACTTGTAATTGGAAATATTATGATTTTGAAGTTGTGGGAAGTTTTGGATAGAATGTAAGATTCTTTCCAATGGGTATTTTGCTAGACAAAATATAAGATGATTAAATGTAACAAACACTCTTTGGTTCGGGAATCAGAATATGTAGTTGATTGTCCGGTGCATTATGTTTGTGCTTTATAACTCAATTAACTCCCGTGTCAACGGCAAATTAATCGGAAGATAGGAATGAAGTGCAATAATGGTGGACATTGAAAGTTTGTCATGAAGAATTAGTTAGGGTACTTGCCTTGAATCAATGGATCTTTCCATGTAGGAGTCATCCATTTATCATAGAAAGATCCGTTGATTATACAAAGTACCTTTACTTTGCTAGGTGCAATCAATCACCCAAAAATCAAGTGGAGTATAGAACATTTAAGCATAAAGGTGATACACAAACATAATGTCCGGATTAATCTTTTACATATCTATCATCCCTTCCCAAAGAGTGAATGAGGACTACTCACCCTTCATAGCTATGGTAAAGCTAGAATGATGAATGGTACTCATCCCCAAAAGGTGTTACAAAGTAAAATGCTCAAGCACTAGAAGTGAAATGCTTTAAAGTAAAATAGCTAAACAAGGAGCCGATCTTCGACAAAGAATGAGTGAATCACGTTCCACCCTTCACGGCTTTGGTAAAGCTCTAGAAAAGTGGAAGAGTTTCACTCCTCTAAGGGGAAGAAGGAAGCTCCAACAATGGAAGTAAAAGAAAACAATGCTTAAATTAAAAGAAAGCAATAAATACTTGGTGTTTAATCCACAACCAAGAGATGATAATACATAAAAGAAAACAACAACTTCCTGGTGTTTAATCCACAACCAAGATATAATAAAAACATAAAAGAAAACAATAACTTCTTGGTGTTTAATTCACAACCAAGATCTAATAAAAAGAAAACAACAACTTCTTGGTGTTTAATTCACAACCAAGATCTAATAAAAAGAAAACAATAACTCAAGAAAATAAATAAAGCAATAATACTTGAAAGATGATTCAAGAAAAAGATTCAAGACCTTTGGAGTGTTTTCCACTAGGAAGAAATGTTCTTTACAAGAAAAATGAAACAAGAGAAGGATGCCCATTACAAGCCCCCAAGGGGGGTATTTATAGGCATCCAAATTACAAATATCCTAAAAGATATTTATCCTAAAATATGTTTAATTACAAATATCCTAAAAGATATTTATCCTAAAAGATATTTAATTACAAATATCCTAAAAGATATTTATCCTAAAAGATATTTAATTACAAATATCCTAAAATATATTTAAATATCCTAAAAGATATTTAATTACAAATATCCTAAAATATATTTAAATATCCTAAAAGATATTTAAATACAAATATCCTAAAAGATATTTATTTACAAATATCAAGAAGATCTTGATTTACACTTTGATCTCCCTTTGTTTTGAGCTTTAATAATTTACACCCTATGCTTTGATAAGTTGCTCTCCATACTTTGATAATTGGCTCCCGTCGTTTTGACGCATAAAAACCTGAAAAGAACAACATTCAATGCATTATCCTTAATTCACACATTAACCCTAATTAGATTTATTTTGACTATTTTAACTTTATTTAATTACACAATTGACCTTTTAATTTAATTACATTTTGCATTAATTAGGGTTAATCAGTGGCATTCGAATGTGTCGGGTTTGTAACCAATCCAATTGATTTTCAGTCAGGGGGAGCATCCACATCAAGATACAGGATAATTTCCATCGTCTAGGTTTTGTTCTGATTAGCACTTAAAATTAGCATATTACTATGTCGTTTTAAGACTAATTGTACTTTGATGGAGTTTAAGTGATGTCATTTCAGGCCCTAAACTGAACAAGGACCCAAGAACAACAAGTACCACACTTGGATGCAACACCAGCACATTAGAGCCCAAAATTGGAGAAGCTTGGAGCACAGCCAGAACGTTCGAACGCCAACTCACGTTCAAACGTCCACATTACACTGTAGCAGACTCAACTGCTAAGAGAAGGCGTGTTGCAGTTAGGAAAAAAGACTGAAGCTCTGAAGCACTTGAGTGTCACGTTCGAACGCCAACTCACGTTCGAACGTGCACTTAAGTTGATTGAAGACCAGACTACTGCATAGAGTTGAAACTGAACTTCACAGAAGACCAACAGACCACTCGAGTGAAAGGGTCAGAACACATCTGGCGTTCGAACGCCCTTAGTGCAAAAATAGAAGAAACATTCGAACGGCAGTCAACGTTCGAACGCCCTTAGTGCAAAAACAGAAACAACGTTCGAACGCCAACTCATGTTCGAACGTTCTCCATAGACTGGCAGCAGAGTGGTTGGCTTTTCACTTGGACTTGGGCGGCAAACACTATTCCTTCACCTCCTCTTGTCTCCTCCTCTTGCCTATAAATACTCCCCTTGTTGGCGAGCTAAGGGAGCCAAGTAGGAAAGTTTATGGAGGCTTAGACTCCCACTCACATTGTAGAGTTAGCTTATTTTCCTTGTATGAAGTCTTTATCTTAGAGATTAGTTTGGCTTTAGTCCAACATCTCTTGCTTGTTATAAAAGTAGTTTTATGCTTATGCTTATGCTTTCATTTTACATGCATAGAAGAGAGATAGTTCATCTTTTGGTTGAGGAAACAAACCTCCAATTCTTGGTTGAGGAAGCCACCCTCCAAATGTGACTAGCTTTCTTCTACTTTTATTGTTCATGCATTTCACTTCCATTGCTTGAGCTTCTTTCTTTCTTAGAAGAGTGAAACTCTTCCACTTTTCTAGAGTTTTACCAAAGTCGTGAAGGGTGGAACATGATTCACCCATTCTTTGTTAAAGATTGGCTCCGTGTTTGTTGTTACTTTATCTTTTAAGTTCTCTACTTGGAGGGATGAGTATCACTCACTTTTCTAGCTTTACCCAAGCCATGAAGAGTGATTAGTTTCTCATTCACTCTTTAGTAAGAGGAGAAGGGCATGTATAAGTTATCCGGGTATCATATTTGTGCATTGTTTTTATACTTAACGTTTATTTCTTCTTGTTATTGGATGACTGATTGCATCTAGCAAAGTTAAGGTCCTTTGTATAACTGTGGGCTCTTTCTATGACACGGATGACTCTTGCATAGAAAGACTCATCAGTTCAAGGCAAGTACCCCGGCTAGATCCTCATGACTACCCTTCAATCCTCCCCCTTATTGTACTTCATTTAAAGAATGGAATATTAATATCATGATTGGATGTCTTGTAGAAACACTTGCTTGTTTGTAGACGGGTTAAGTCTCGGCACAGGCAATTCTTGTAAACTTCTAGAAAGACATCGGAATCATGTTCTTAATTCTCACAATCCATCTTTATCTTCCGATTAAATTGTTGTTGACACGGGAGTTAATTGAGTTATCAAGCACAATTATGACAAACCGGATAACTAACTACATGTCCAGATCCTTGCACTAAAGAGTGACTCTTTTTAATTAGCACTTATCTCCTGTTTTGTTAAGAAAATCCTCTTGGAAAGAATCTTATATTCTGTCTAGGAAAACTCATATCTCACAGCAAATCTCAAGGGTTACAATCAATAGGTCTCTACCACTACTTACCTCAGAAATATCAACAAAAGTTCCCTGTGGATTCGACTCCGGACTCAAACCGGATTATTACTACAGCTTGACCGCCTGCACTTGGGTGTACACATTTCGGATCAAGAACATGTTCCACAAGGTTTTCTGCCAATGTTTTAACGAGGCAATATTAGTGTGTCCTAAAATCCGTCAGAATATATATTCTTTTTCCTTGATAGAGTTCTTTCCCCACTGGGGAATATTGTAAATATTACAATTATAATGTAGATATTGTATTTAAGTGTATGACTGATTAGCACAAAATATTGCATATCATGTGTACATTTTGCACCCTTTTTATGCTTGCTTTTATGGTAAAAATGAGAGGAATTGCAATGTTTCGAGCTATTGATGGAGTTTAGGCGTGTTTGCAGGTAAAAGAGCTTAAATGGTGCATGTTAGGCCCCTATCATGGTGCTTATGATCAATGGACATGAGAGGGAGGCTTGACGATGGCTTGGAAGGTGAAAGAACCAAGAATTGAGCAAACAAGTTAAAAACTACCGGTAGGTTTTGGCTACTGGAGTGGGTTCTACAGGAAAACTACCAGAAGATTTTGGCTACTGGAGTAAACCTACCGGTAGGTTTGGCCATCAACCTACCGGTAGGTTTTGCTGAAAAACGCCAGATTCTATAACTCAAGCTCTGCCACATGGGGGTCCCAGCTATGGGTCTCCCACTTGTTCCCTGACACCCCTTACACACAGACATGCCTCCTCAACCCTAGCCTTGGACTTTGAAGGATCAAGCAATAATGAGGAGGAGAGAGAAGAGAAGAAGCCTGGGAGTTGCTGGGTAGGCTGTCCTAGCCTGCCCAAAGCCATCACTTCAGCCTCCTATGGATGGGTGGGTTGTCACACACCTAGGGGGACCTCCATGGACGAATTTGCAAGTTCCATTGAGTATTATTGAGCATTGTAGAGATATAGAGAGAGAAGTTCCAAGGAAGAAGAGATAGTTTAGAGAGAGAAATCTTAGTTTTACATTTCTTCCATTCATTTCACTTGTAATCTTTTGTAAGAGTCTTGTAAGCTTCATTTATTGTCTTTAATGTCATTTATTTCAAGTACATTGCAAGTTTAAATACACCATTTAGATTATACCATTGTTGTAGTAAGTTTTCTTCATTTCAAGTTTTAAAATGGGTATTCAATGCATTTCTTCTTAGTTAACTTTTCTTGCATTAATTTAAGTTTCAATCTTCATTTCTTTACAATGTCTCTTTACTTCATTTATGTTCATGCATTAAGTATGAGTAGCTATGTTTTAAGTTGGCTAATTCAAGGGAGAATTCCTCTTAGATATGCTAAATCAACTCTTTTTCATTCCTCCTCATAGTGTACGATGATTTGGTTTGACTAGGTTGAGTGTGGACGTGGTTGTGAGTTCTTGATACACCGTAGACTTGTCACGGGGTATGCTTGAATCCTCACCTCCATTTTAGTCCCTCGCTTCCTACGAATCAATCAAACATCTAGGCACCATTGGAGGAAGGTCTTCAGTTGATCTGGCATTCTCATTGGAATGACCTCTTTGGATTAGCCAACACTTTTTCCATTTCATTTTCATCAAAAACACAACTCATCAAAACTCAAACTCAAACTCAAACTCAAAAGATTTTACACTTTTCCCTTTTCACCAAAATCACCTTCAAAACAATTCACCTTCCTTCCCTGAGGAGACGACCTTAGAATACGAATTCCAAGTAAAACACGACACTTAAAAGTCTTTTTGCGCTTGGGGAGCACTTTTGTTCATACACACACACACATTTCATCCCACACACACGTTTACCCCATTTCTTGCATCATTCCAAGGGAGAGTGAATCTCACCTATCTGTATAATCCATACACATATTACGGGATGGTGTTCTGAGATTAGGGTCGACGGGAAAAAAACTCAAGCATTTTTGGCGCCGTTGCCGGGGAAGGCAAAGCGTTGAATTGAGAAGGTGATTTCGGACAACGAAGGTAAGTCCCATGAATTCTCATTGCGGGCTGAGGTACGTTGTCCCTTGTATATACTTTTATTTACTTGTCTTTCATTTGTTGATATTTTTTTTTATGTGGGGACGGGATGACCAAAATAGATTGGTTAGACGACCTTTAGGCCCCAACATGAATATTGACCAAGACCCACCCGAGGATATCAGTGGTAATTTTGAGAATGAGGAGACTAATGTCCCAAGGGGAGGGGGAGTGCAAGACCCTAGAATTCCAAACCCTAGAATGCACTTCCCTCCTAGGAATGAAGGGTACAATATCCCCATTGATCCTTCGGCGAGTACAATGCGGGATTTTCTCCAACCCACACGTAGCACCACTCCTTCATGCATTCTCTTACTGGTCCAAGCTCATGCCTTCCTAGTTAAGTCAGGAATGTTGCAACTACTTCCTCAATTCCATGGAATTGAAAGGGAGAATCCATATTTACACATTAAGGAATTCGAGGACATAGTTGCAACCTTCCTCACCAATTATGCTATGGAAGACATAGCTCGCTTGAAATTTTTTCCCTTTTCCCTTAAAGACAAGGCCAAAACGTGGTTGAATTCCTTGAGGCCTCGATCCATAACCTCTTGGGCACAAATGCTTTTCGAGTTTTTGAACAAATTTTTTCCGGTGCCTAAAACCACCGCTCTTAAACAGCAAATCCAAAACTTTTCAGAAAAGCCCAATGAGCAATTATGTCACTGTTGGGATCGCTACAAGGAATTAGTACAATCCATTCCACATCAAGGTTTTGAATCATGGCAATAATTAGTGAGTTTCTTCTACGAAGGGACTACACCAGGTCATAGACAATTCATTGACATGATGTGCAATGGAGAGTTCTTAAATAAGGACCCCGATGAGGCCCTGAAATACTTTAGTACATTGGCGCAAAATGCCCAATCATGGGATATCACAGATGCCAATGATGTACCGAGGTCTTCTCCAGGTAGTAATCAAGCACAAGGGGGAGGGATGTATGATTTGAGAGACCGGGAAGATTTGCTCTCTAAAATCACCAAGTTATCTCGGAAGGTGGAAAGTTTAGAAGCCAATAGGAGACACGAGGTGTCCAATATTTCAAAGACCGAGGAGGGTTGATCAATTTGTGAGAGTGTGGAGCATTCCATATCGGAGTGCCCAAACATTCCGGCACTTAAGGAAGTGTACTATGAGCAAGTCAATGCCTTCAACCACATGAGGCAATCATTCTCTCCACACTCAAACACTTACAATTAGGGTTGGAGCAATCACCCGAACTTTAGTTGGAGAAATGAGAATCCCACTCCTCATGGGTCTAATGCATATTCTCCTACCATGCCTCCTAAGCAAAGTCAATACCAAGGTCAAGGTCAAGCGTCTAGCTCTCAATACCCCCGGTCCAATCCACAAGGGTATTCACCAAACCCACCTCTACAATGTTTTTCCCAAAGTCCACCTCCGCAAAGTTATGGTCAACAAGGACCATCCAATCCTCCCACCTACCAACCTCCCCATAAGAGGAACTTGGAGGATGTGGTTTACAATGTAAAAACCATGTAAATTTGAACTTTTGTGAAAAAGGATAAAACGATAATTTGCCACTACGGTACGGGTTGCAAACCTGAATTTTTCTAGAGCTTGGATGAAGAAACGGACCTCACCATTGGATTCCTCTCGTGAAATCTAGCTACCCTATCAAATTTTGTTAAATTCCGAGATAGTCGGATTTTTTGCGTTTTACGAGGTGGTCGGGCCTCGGTGACCCAAAAACGAATTTTTTAATAAAAATTTTAAATTTTGGAAAATAAATGAAGGGAATTAAAATAAAAATATTTTGAACTTGAACCGGAGCGAAATTTAATCGTTTTGGGGCGAAAACGGACCCGGGAAAGAAAGGACGTCGTGTGGCACATTATGGACCAAGCAATTAAAGGGTATAAATAAGGGAGAAAATTTGATTTTCTCCCCATTGCTTCAGCCGATTCCAACGTGAGAAAGAAGAGAAGGAAAACCCAAGTTCTCTCCACCTTCTCTCTACGATCTACAGCGATTGGGCGCTCAAATCCACTCGGGTCAAGAACAAAAGTTGTTCTCCTCGCCAAGGGCTATGTATTCCTCCCTCCAAATCTTATAAATGAACAATAATAGACTACCAATAGTGGTATGTTGGACCTCGGATGGGTCAATCGATTAAAAGTATATAGACCTTGTTTTTCTTTTATAATCCCGGTCAAGGGTGTGCTTTTGACGTGATGTCGGATTGTACGACAATCACGGGTTCTTCCGCGGGTTGATGGGTTATCAACGAACTTATAAATAACCCCCGATTTTAGGGGCGTCACAGCTTGGTATTGGATTGAAAATTGAAAACAGGTGAAACAAGCAAAACTGGATGCAGCGTACCGGTACAAAGTGGTCCAATCGGTACGCTTTCCAAAAATCTAAAAATTTAAAAACTGTTTTGACTAGCTTTTGGGCTATGTATTCCTCCCTCCAAATGTTATAAATGGACAATAATAGACTACCAATGGTGGTATGTTGGACCTCGGATGGGTCAATCGATTAAAAGTATATAGACCTTGTTTTTCTTTTATAATCCCAGTCAAGGGTATGCTATTGACGTGATGTCGGATTGTGCGACAATCACGGGTACTTCCGCGGGTTGATGGGTTATCAACGGACTTATAAATTACCCCTGGTTTTAAGGGCGTCACAACTTGGTATCAGAGCCTAGGTATACGATTTACCTAGGTCTTGATGGGGCATGGGTCTAGACCATTCCATTCATTGTGCATTACATGTTATGTGCTTAAATTGCTACATGTTATGTGATATGTGTTATGTTAATTATATGCATGGTAAAATGTGTATGGAAATGGACACACTAGGGTTAAAGAACATAACCTTGGGAGTGGGAAAGTGAATGAACGGGATAGTTCAAAGTGTTGAAATCTACTAGTGTTGGCACACGCTCTACTAGTGAGACAATGAGAGAATTCTAAACGTTCAACTTTGATCCCTATCTCAGGATACTAAGTTAGTGTGCCATTGCTACTTGACATGTGTGTAGATGGCAAGTAGAAGAAGAGGACGCCGAAGCGGTGGGCGGAACAATAATCAACCACCACTGGCCTTCGACCAACAATCTTTTACGGAAACCATGGGCATGATGGCGGCTACTGTTGCACAAGCTAGCGCCAATGCAAACCAAGGAGGCACGAGTAACCTCCAACAGTTTAAAGCACACAAGCCTCCAGTTTTTAAGGGAGGGGCGCATCGGATGGTGGCCGACCATTGGTTCCGACAAGTTAATAAAATCTTAGGGGCAATGGAAATCACCTCAGATGCCACTAAGATAAGACTAGCTGCATTCCAGCTAGAGGGAGAAGCCCAGTTGTGGTGGGATTGGGTAACGGCCTCAAAGAACTTAGAGACCATGACATGGGGAGAGTTTTGGGAGCTCTTCATGGGCAAATACTTCCCAACGGCCGTTCGACATGCAAATGCAAGGGAATTCCAAGACTTGAAACAAGGGACAATGACGATGATGGAGTATGTGGCTAAGTTCACCGAATTTGCCCGCTTTGCTGATGATTACGTGGCCACAAACATGGCCAAGATAAGAAGTTTTGAGGATGGTTTGAAACTATCCATCCAGGGAAAGATTACGGGCCTTCGCCTGCAAGACTTGGACTCGATGGTCGAGACAGTTATGGCTATTGAGAGAGAGATTGAGAACGCACGAAGCATCCGAGAGGCGGGTGCTAAGGACAAAAAGAAGGAGGGTTAATCCTCTTCTTCTAGTTCGGGAAAGAAGCAGAGGACCTCTACCCCACAAGGACAACAGGGACAGGGCCGCGGCCATCAAGGCCAAGGTCAAGGTCAATCCTTCCAAGGCGGGAGACACTTCAGGGCTTCTAGCCTGGCAGGCTCACGAACATGTTTCCATTGCCACCAAATAGGGCACATGAAGCCGGATTGTCCTTAAATGCAGGGATCCCAAAGCTATGGGGCATCTCAGTCCTAGTCATTAGTGGGGCAGCCACAGACTTAGTTCCTCCCTACCCCACCACAGGCTAGGGAAGCCAGTATCAGTTTCAGGGCACTACTCAGGCCCCTACCACTTTCCGAGCGGGAACTCCGTAATCAGGCCAGATAGGCCAGGGCATGGGTCGAGGCCAAGGACAGGGCATGCAGGCCGTGACTTCGAGGACCCAGGGGCGTGTCTACGCCATCACACCTCAAGCTGAGCCAGTGGATCAGTCATTCATTCAGGGTACATTTCTACTCTGTCGCTTACGGGCTAGGGTGTTATTTGACTCTGGTGCATCGCATTCATCCATTTCTACATCATGTGTGAGAGATTTTGGGCTTAGAGGTTGATACCTTAGAAGAGCCGTTGTATGTGAATTCACCCCTAGGAGCTAGGGTGTGTGTTGATCAGATTTGTCGGGGTTGTGAGTTAGAGATCTCAGGGATTATACTCATTGTGGACCTTAGGGTCATGGAGATGTCGGAGTTCGATGTCATCCTAGGGATGGATTGGTTGGCGGCACACCGAGTCATCATTGATTGTGATCGGAAGAGGGTCACTGCCTATACACCGGACGGTGTTTGTTTTAAGTTCCAAGGGGAAAAGCACGATGTCTTACCCTAAGCCGTGTATGACTCTAGATGGCATGGGCAGTTGATGGGTTGGCTTGCGAGCCTTGCCCTGGAGGACGAGGCACGACAAGAGTTGGGTCTACCTCGGGTTGTCTATGAATATGAGGATGTTTTTTCGGAAGAACTACCGGGATTACCTCCCCATAGGTATGTGGACTTCAGCATTGAGTTGCATCCCAGTACATCTCCTATTTCTATGACTCCGCATAGGATGGTGCCAGCTGAGTTGCAAGAACTCAAGGTCCAATTACAGGAATTATTGGACAAGGGCTTTATTAGACCGAGCACTTCACTGTGGGGTGCTCTAGTATTGTTTGCCAAGAAGAAGGACAAGACCCTTCGGTTGTGTATAGACTATCGACAGTTGAACCGGGTCACCATCAAGAATAGGTACCCTTTATCGAGGATTGATGATCTGTTTGATCAGCTAATGGAAGCGCGGGTCTACTCCAAGATAGATCTCCGAACGGGCTACCATCAGTTGTGAATCAGGGAGGCTGATATCCCTAAGACAGCGTTCATAACGCGGTACAGGCATTTTGAATTCACAATAATGCCATTTGGATTGACGAATGCCCCGGCGGCATTCATGGATCTCATGCATAGGGTGTTCCAACCCTATTTAGATCAGTTCATCGTGGTGTTTGTTGACAACATCCTAATCTACTCCAAGTCTGAGGAGGAGCATAAGGGTCATTTGAAGATTGTTCTCCAGACCTTGAGAGACCACCAGTTGTACGCCAAGTTCATCAAGTGTGAATTTTGGCTCACGGAGGTGAAATTTTTGGGACACGTGGTGTTGGCTTCGGGTGTATCGGTTGACCCGGAGAAGGTTGAGACAGTTATGAGTTGGGAGAGGCCGAAGTCAGTCTTCGAGATACGCAGTTTCTTGGGATTGGCAGGGTACTACCGGAGGTTCATCGAGGACTTCTCCCGACTAGCCGCACCTATGACTAGATTGACCCGGAAGAAAGTCAAGTTTGAGTGGAACAACTCGTGTGAGAAGGCATTCCAGGAGTTGAAGAGAAGGCTTACTTCACCTCCTATTTTGATGGTTCCGGAGAGGGGACAGAGGTACACGGTGTATTGCGATGCCTCCAAGAACGAACTTGGTTGTGTGTTGATGCAGTCCGGGAGGGTGGTGGCATACGGTTCTCGGCAATTAAAGAACCACGAGCAGAATTCTCTCACGCACGACATGGAGTTGGCGGCCATTGTCTTTGTCTTAAAGGCTTGGCGCCACTATTTATATGGTGAACAATTTAAGGTGTTTTCGGACCACAAAAGTCTAAAATACATCTTCACACGATGAGACCTCAACATGAGGCAACACAGGTGGATGGAATATTTGGAGGACTACGATTTCACTTTGCATTACCATCCCGGTAAGGCAAATGTGGTGGCTGATGCACTTAGCCAGAAGTCACGGGGAGTCTTGGCTAGTGTGGCGTCCTGGGAGTGACAGATGCTCGAGACTGTAGGAAAGTTCGGGCTACATTACATGGGGCAGGCTCAGGGGGTATTGGGGAGCTTATTGGCTACGCCTTCCCTACTGAGCAGGGTAATCGAGTCCCAGGGACAGGACCTAGAGTTATCATCCATAAGGAACCGAGTGCATGCGGGTACCGGTGATGAGGGCTGGGTCATTCACTCGGATGGCAATCTTCGGTATAGGGGAAGGGTAGTGGTTCCCCAGTCTACGGGTTTGAGAGAGGAGATCCTTAGGGAGTTTCATTGCTCTCATTTTTCCGGTGCATCCAGGCGGCACGAAGATGTATCAAGACCTCTGTCGCCAGTATTATTGGAGTGGGATGAAGAGATAGATTAGCGACTTTGTCAGTAGATGCCTCATGTGTCAGCAGATTAAGGCGGAACACCAGAGACCAGCAGGTTTGCTCCACCCGTTGGAAGTGGTTGAGTGGAAGTGGGAGCATGTCATGATGGACTTTATAACCCACTTGCCACGGACATCGCGGGGACATGACGCGGTGTGGGTGATAGTGGACTGCCTTACCAAGTCGGCACACTTTTTGGCGGTGCGGATGACCTTCACATTGGAGGAATTCTGTAGCTTGTATATACGGGAGATAGTTCGGTTGCATGGGGTCCCCGTATCTATAGTATCGGATCGGGATCCCAGGTTCACGGCCCATTTTTGGGAGAGTTTTCAACGGGTCCTAGGGACACAGTTAATGATGAGCATAAATTTTCTTCCCCAGATAGACGGTCAGTCGGAGAAGACCATCTAGACGTTAGAGGACATGCTACGGGCATGCGTCCTAGATCTCAAGGGTAGCTGGGAAGAGCATTTATCCTTAGTGGAGTTCGCCTACAACAATAGTTATCAGGCGAGCATACAGATGGCACCCTATGAGGCACTTTATGAGAGGCACTTTATGGGAGGCCTTGCCATTCTCCGGTTTGTTGGACGGAGGTTGGAGAAATACCCTCTACGGGTTTGGAATTTGTTAGAGACACCTCAGAGAAGGTGGACTTGATACGGAAACGTCTTCTCACGGCTCAGAGCCGGCAGAAGAGCTACGCTGATAGACGGCGGCGACCTCTGGAGTTTGAGGTTGAAGATCATGTCTTCTTGAAGGTGATGCCTAGGAGAGGAATGGTCAGGTTCAACAAGTGGGGAAAGCTGTCGCCGAGGCATATCGGGCCCTTCGAGATACTTGAGAGGGTTGGTACAGTTGCTTACCAGTTGGCGTTACCGCCAAATTTATCGGGTGTTCACGCAGTATTCCATGTCTCCATGCTCCGAAAGTATACTCCAAATCCGACGCATGTTGTGGATTGGGGTGAGCTGATGGTTGATACGGATGGTACCTTCGAGGAGGGACCAGTGCGTGTCATGGATAGTCAGGAACAAGTTTTGCGAGGCAAGACCGTGAGACTTGTGAAGGTGCTATGGCAGCACCGAGGAGTGGAGGAGGCAACATGGGAGCGTGAGGACACCATACGTGCCAATTATCCGTTCTTGTTCGAGGATGGAGGTACATGTTTACATTTTTAAGTATATTATCACTGTTGCATATGCATATCCTTGTACGTGCATGTATGTGTGAATTTCGAGGACAAAATTCTTTTAAGGGGGGAAGAATGTAAAAATCGGGTAAATTTGAACTATTGTGAAAAAGGGCAAAACTGTAATTTGTCACTATAGTACGAGTTACAAACCTAAATTTTTTTAGAGCTCGGATGACAAAACAGACCTCACCGTTGGATTCGTCTCGCGAAATCTAGCTACCCTGTCAAATTTCGTTAAATTCTGAGATAGTCAGATTTTTTGCGTTTTACGAGGTGGTCGGGCCTCGGGCGACCCAGAAACGAATTTTTTAATAAAAATTTTAAATTTTGGAAAATAAATGAAGGCAAGTAAAATAAAAATATTTTGAACTTGAACCGGAGCGAAATTTAATCGTTTCGGGGCGAAAACGGACCCGGGAAAGAAGGGTCGTGTGGCGCATTGTGGACCAAGCAATTAAAGGGTATAAATAGGGGAGAAAATCTGATTTTCTTCCCATTGCTTCAGCCGATTCCAATGTGAGAAAGAAGAGAGGGAAAACCCCAAGTTCTCTCCACCTTCTCTTTACGATCTATGGCGATTGGGCGCTAAAATCCACTCGGGCCAAGAACAAAAGTTGTTCTCTTCGCCAAGGGCTATGTATTCCTACCTCCAAATATTATAAATGGACAATAATAGACTACCAACCTCGGATGGGTCAATCGATTAAAAGTATATAGACCTTGTTTTTCTTTTATAATCCCGGTCAAGGGTATGCTATTGATGTCATGTCGGATTGTGCAACAATCACGGGTACTTCCGCGGGTTGATGGGTTATCAACGGACTTATAAATGACTCCCGATTTTAGGGGCGTCACAGCTTGGTATTGGATTGAAAATTGAAAACAGGTGAAACAAGCAAAACTGGATGCTGTGTACCAGTACGCCGTACCGGTACAAAGTGGTCCAGTAGGCACAGTGTACCGGTACGCCGTACTGGTATGCTTTCCAAAAATCTGAAAATTTAAAAATTGTTTTGACTTGCTTTTGGGCTATGTATTCCTCCCTCCAAATGTTATAAATGGACAATAATAGACTATCAATGGTGGTATGTTGGACCTCGGATGGGTCAATCAATTAAAAGTATATAGACCTTGTTTTTCTTTTATAATCCCGGTCAAGGGTATGCTATTGACGTGATGTCGGATTGTGCGACAATCACGGGTACTTCCGCGGGTTGATGGGTTATCAACGGACTTATAAATGACCCCCAGTTTTAGGGGCGTCACATACAATTTCATCCAAAGCCAAATTGCCTTCAACAATAATATTTCGACTCAAGTCACAAAACTGACAAATGCCATAGGAATATCACAACAAGAGAAGGGGAAATTCCCCACTCAACCCCAAGAGAACCCTAAAGGCCAACATGTGATTGAGACATCCGAACCCATTAAGGAGAGTTGTGAGCAACTCAAGGCGGTCACCACCCTTCGAAGTGGCAAACAAGTTGATAAGACCATTGTGCCAAAAGTCTCACCCAATGCCACATTGCCATTAGAGAAAGAGACTAAGGATGACACTGAGGGGGGTGAGGTGAGTGAGAAAGAAAAATTGGTGGATGAAAGTGTGCATGTATCCCCCATTCCGGCCCCTTTTTCAAATCGTTTGAAGCCACCCACGAAGGTGGCTAACTATTCTGATATAATTGAGATGTTCAAACAAGTTAAAATCAACATTCCACTCCTCAGTGCCATAAAACAAATCCCTTCATGTGCCAAGATTTTGAAGGATTTATGTACCGTGAAGAGGAAGCTAAATGTGCACAAGAAGGCATTCCTCACCGAGCAATTGAGCTCAATCTTGAGAACCAACACCCCACCAAAGTTCAAGGACCCCGGATGCCCTACCATTGCCATCACAATAGGGAATTTCTGGGTGGAGCAAGCTCTTCTTGATTTGGGGGCAAGTGTCAACCTCCTACCCTACTCAGTGTACCAACAACTCCAACTTGAAGAGTTGAAACCAACTTCAATCACTCTTCAATTGGCAGACCGAAGCATTCGAACACTGAGGGGAGTAGTTGAGGATGTCTTGGTTCAAGTGGATAATTTTTATTTTCCTGTCGATTTTATTGTGCTTGAAACTCACCCTTTTGCTAACTCTAGTTCACAAATTTCCATCATATTAGGTAGACCGTTCCTTGCTACTTCTAATGTTGTTATTAATTGCAGGTATGGATTGATGAAGCTTACTTTCGGGAACATGACTATGGACTTCAATGTATTCAATTTGTGCAAACAACCGGGAGATGATGAGGAAGTGCATGAAGTCAATCGGATTGACGCATTGGTGGAGGAGCACTTAGAGTTGCTGGACATGTTGAAAGAAGGGGAGGAAGAGGTTGATGATCAAGAGGAGTTGGAGAGCTTGAAAGGGGTAGAAAAATAGACTCCTATATTTGAGAAGCTTCCACATCAAGACAAGAAAATCTTTCCATCGGATATGCAAAAATCCATCTTGGAGTTAAAGCCATTACCATTCAATCTCAAGTATGCATACCTCGGGGATGACAAAACATTTCTGGTGGTGATTAGCTCAACTTTGGAGACAAAGCAAGAAGAGGATCTCTTGAAAGTGTTAAGGAGGCACAAAGGAGCGATTGGTTGGACAATTGCCGACATCAAGGGGATAAGCCCCCTCATTTGCACACACCGCATCTACCTCGAAGAAGACTCAAAGCCATCCCGACAACCACAACGGAGGTTGAACCCAATTATGAAAGACGTAGTGAGGAATGAGGTGCTAAAGCTACTTGACGTGGGCATCATTTTTTCGATTGCCGATAGTAAGTGGGTTAGCCCCACGCAAGTAGTACCCAAGAAATTGGGAGTCACGGTTGTTGCAAATGAGGAGAACGAGCTTATTCTAACAAGGGTGATCACCGGATGGAGAGTGTGTATTGATTACCGAAAACTCAACTTGTGCACGAGAAAAGACCACTTCTCATTGCCATTCTTCGACCAAGTGTTGAAAAGAGTAGCTAGGCATCTATTTTACTGCTTCTTGGATGGCTACTCCGGGTACCACAAGATTGAGATTGCATTGGAGAATCAAGAAAAGACCACCTTCACTTGCCCCTACAGTACTTTTGCTTACTGACGCATGCCATTTGGGTTGTGTAATGCCCCATGAACTTTTCAACGTTGCATGATGGGGATTTTCAGTGATATGGTGGAAAAGATAGTGAAAGTGTTTATGGATGACTTTTCAGTGTTCGGGGATTCATTTGATGGATGTTTGGAGAATTTGGAGAGAGTTCTTGAGAGATGCGATGAAAAGAACTTGGTCCTCAATTGGGAAAAGTGTCACTTTATGGTGACGCAAGGGATAGTTCTCGGGCATATCGTTTCGGCAAAGGGGATCGAAGTCGACAAATCAAAGGTGGATGCAATTTCCAATCTCCCCACGCCAAAGGTCATCCAAGATATCAGGTCGTTTCTTGGCCATGCCGGCTTTTATCGTCGTTTTGACTTTAGTGCATTGGCCCGACCTTTGACCAATTTGCTTTCTAAGGATGTCCCATTCATGTGGTCAGATAATTGTGAGGTATCTTTTAATAAACTGAAAAACATGTTCACTACACCTCCGATTATGCGACCACCCAAGTGGGACTTACCATTTGAGCTTATGTGCGACGCGAGTAATTACGCGGTCGGCGTTGTGCTCGGTCAAAGGGAAGAAAAGAGACCCTATGTAATATACTATGCTAGTAAAACTCTTAATGAAGCACAAATGAATTATACCACTACTGAAAAAGAGTTACTAGCTGTAGTATTTGCATTGGATAAATTTCGCTTTTACATTATTAGTTCACCTATAGTAGTCTATACCGATCACTCTGCTTTGAAGTATCTTTTGTCTAAGCAGGATGCAAAACCGAGACTCATTAGGTGGATACTCCTCCTACAAGAATTCAACTTGACAATCAAAGATTAAAAAGGAGTTGAGAACGTGGTGGTGGACCATTTATCCCGACTTGTGGTGCAAGAGGCCGATGAGCACATTCCTATCCCTGACTTTTTCCCTGATGAGCATTTACTTTCGATTCATTCTGTTTGTCCCTGGTATGCTGACATATGTAATTATCTTGCTACATGACAAATACCATTGCATTAGAGCTCGGAGGATAGAAGGAGGTTTATGGCGGATGTGAAGTATTTTTACTTCGACAACCCGTACATGTTCAAGTATTGCCCTGACCAAGTCACGAGGAGATGCGTACTTGAAAATGAACAACGGGATGTCCTTGCATTTTGCCACTCGGAAGCGTGCGGTGGCCATTTCTCTTTAAAGAATACCTCAGCAAAGATCTTACAATCAGGTTTTTATTGGCCCTCATTAAACAAAGACTGTGTTTCATTTTGTAAGGAATGTGATAGGTGCCAAAGATTGGGTAGTGTGACCCGAAGGAACATGATGCCCCTCTCCCCCGTACTTGTTATTGAGATTATTTGATTGTTGGGGCATCGACTTCATGGGTCCCTTCTCTGTGTCTTTTGGCTACATATACATATTGTTAGTAGTGGACTACGTGTAAGTGGGTGGAGGCTATCCTGACCAAGACCAATGACCACCGGGTCGTGGTCAAGTTTCTCAAGGAGAACATTTTTTCGAGGTTTGGGATGTCTCGTGCAATGATAAGCGATGGTGGGTCGCATTTTTGTAATAGACCATTCACATCTCTGATGCATAAATATGACGTCACACACAAGGTGTCCATCGCATATCATCCACAGACCAATGGTCAAGCCGAGTTGGCCAATAAAGAAATCAAGAACATCCTAGAGAAAACGGTGAACCCTAATAGGAAAGATTGGTCATTTCGATTGACCTATGCCCTATGGGCTTACCGCACTGCTTACAAGACTATTCTAGGAATGTCACCCTATAGGCTAGTCTATGGCAAGGCTTTCCATTTGCCGATTGAGATAGAGCACAAAGCCTATTGGGCCATAAAAACCTTGAACTTCAACATGAGAATGGCCGGAGAAAATAGGATACTTGAAATTAATGAATTGGAAGAGATTCGAAGAGATGCATATGAGAGCTCTAAAATTTCAAAAGAGAAGGCTAAGATCTTTCATGATAAATCCATTGTAAGGAAATCATTTGAGCCCGCACAAAAAGTGCTCTTATACAATTCTCGTCTCTCAATTTTTCAAGGAAAACTCTGATCTCGTTGGGATGGCCCCTATCTTGTCAAGGTGGCCTACCCCAATGGAGTTGTGGAAGTCACAAACCCCGAAGATGGCAAGACATTCAAGGTCAATGGCCAAAGACTTAAGCCATTTTTCGAGGGTTTTGAATGACAATGAGTGGAGGAAGATTTGATGGATCCGGTCTACCCGGACTTGTTGGAGTAATAATTGTTCATATAATCTTTAGTGTATAGTCATTTTTACTTACTTTATCTGTTTATGTTTACTTACTTTAACTTTGTGTATAGTGTGGTCTTACTTAGTTACAGGTATTGGTGTTTTTGTCAAAGCTCAAGTGTGAGGTGTTCTCTAACCCTACTCATTTTTTTACAGTCCTTTATTGCATATCATTTCTTTTTTGTTACATTAAGGATAATGCATGAATCAAGTTGGGGGGTCAGGTGCACCATTTGTATGATACACCAATGTTTGCGAAAATTTTTGTTGATAATACCAATTTTGATGGTGAAAATTCACCTTTCACATATCATACAGATTTTTGTTACAATAGTTGCAAATTATGTGAATATTTTAAAATTTTTTTGTGAAAATATCTGAATGTTGATCTGTATTCCCTTATTAAGAGTGCTATGGATTGTTGATCTGTGTGTTGAATTTTGAATACATGAGCACATTATAGAAGTTCATCATATGCTTGAGTATTACACATGTGTTTGCTTTTGAACTCACCAATATGTACACCTTGAATGTGTAATTTCGTCAATTTACGGATTGAGTTCACATTTTAGTGCTTGACATGAATAGTAGAGATGAGTAAGAACCTATGAGAGCTTTAGTGCCAATCCTTATTGGAGGGAGCTTAGATTTACTCAAGGAACAATTTTTCAAATTCCAAATGTGTTCAATAATCTCATTATACTTGTTTTGGTTAGATGCATTTGGGTAGTTGATTGACTTTATCTTGATATGTACAATGCTCTCTCATGCCTATCTAGAAATGATCTTAGGTCATCTTTGTTTTGCTTTGAGCCTTAGCCTTTTTCTTGGAAAATTTTATCTCTAGTGTCGTGATTGAGACTTAATTGTAAATTCGTTTCCATGCCACACATTTGACCAAGCCAGTGCAAAAAAGATAAAAATCGACCTCACCTTGGTTGTTCCTAGAGCTGAAAATGAGTGATCATAAAAGAGAAGGAATTGTGTTGCGAAAACTTAACCAAAGGAATAAATGAAGTTGAATTCAAATGTTGAATGGAAAAGAATGAAAAAATCCAAGAAAATGAGAAAAATGGGGTGAAGGAAGAAAGAATGATCAAAAAGAAAAGGAAAATGTTAAGGAAAAGAAAAAAAAGAAACAAAGAGTGCGGTGATGGTGTTAGACTGGATATCCCATGAAAAGGGAGATGTTTTTGAAATAAAAGTCATTCACTTGGAACAACCCTCTTTGTTATCCTATATCCTTCATTTCATTTGCCTCAATATCACCCAAAGGCCACATTATAACCCGTGAAAGTCCTAAATGATCTAGAGAAGCATGGGAGATGCATACTTTTTAAGAAAAAGAGAAGTTTGTTCGTTATCTAATGCCCTAGCATTTTTTTCACGAGATTATGTCAAGGTTGTTTCATTTTCATGCATGAACTTCATTTTTGGATTATATGTGAGCATACTTCGTATTGCGCACAAGATTCTATCTCACATATACACATGGAGAGCATGCCAGGATAACTAGAGTGTGATTCATTGTTGAGAGACACCCTTGGTGAGGTTGCATCGAAGCTTAATTTGGATAGCCAAAGTGAATGTGAATTCCGTTGTGTAAATGCTTAAATTACATGCCCATTTCAAACACACACGAGTTTGAAAATGAATGTGCAGGTGCATACTCTAGACTAGCATTTAAAGCCATAGTGATGCTCATGTGTGCTTGGTTCGGGTATTTGAACGATGTGTTAGGTAGCCCTATGCTTGCGGGATAGGGGAATATTGCTCAACTCTCGATATTTGGTAGGAATTAGGAATGCCCTTGTTATTTGAATATGTGTCTTACATTTTGGGTGTTCATTTTGGTAGTTAAATGTAGAAATCTATACCTTGTGTTTTGAAAGCATCAAAATTTTAAATCATATTGCAATTTCGGTAATGACTTGGGGCATGATGGTTCAAATTGTGGTCTACAAGTGTAGCACATGTTTTGGTGGAGTAGAGGTCATAAATAGAGTGCTAGAATGTGTAGGAATTGAAATGAAGTGGAGAGGAAGTGAATTGGAGAGCACAGGTATTTTGCAAATAAGTGAAAACCTACTGGTAGGTTTGTACATAAAACTACCGGTAGGTTTTGCACACTAATCCTGAACCTACCAAAAAACTACTGGTAGTTTTTGCTCACTGGAGTAAAACCTACCGGTAGGTTTGGCATCGACCTACCAGTAGGTTTTGCCCAGAATGCCAAAATTAAGGGTTTTAACCAGATTTTTTCGGGAGAACTATTCATTGTCTTCCCAAAGCACAAACCCTCAGACACTTCTCTCTCCCTCCAAGCACCTCTAAGCCTAAAAATCCCTCACCCATTACCTTAATCTCTCATTTCTCAATCCTAGGGCTGTTGATTCAGTGGATTGTATTGAAAATTTGTGAATATCATCACCTAAACCCTAGGTTTGCCGAGTTTTACCCCAAGCCCTAATCTCTTTAAATCTTTTCAAAAGTTCCAAAATCTTTGCAATGGCTCGCAGAGGGAGGATCATCCTTGATGATGTGGACCCGATTGAGGGGTTGTTGATGGCCTTTTTGTCACTCTTGGTGTGTGGGGCATTGTTACTTTGCATGGCCCGCACCAAGCGCACCAGGCCAAGTTCTCCACAGCCCGTGGGTGCTAGTGCCCGCAAGAGAAGCAGGGAGGGGTCGAGTGGAGACCGGGGAGAACGAAGGAAGAAGGCTAGGAATGATGCATGCTACCAAAAGCATCGAGGAAAAGAATGTTACTTGTGAGAGATATGTCGATAGGATCTCCCTGGGCCCGAACAACGAGGTTGTGAGGATCATTGAGGCCCATGGGATTGGAATCTGGTTTCAGCCCGTGAGTGGGTTCAATTTGGTGCTATGTCGGGAGTTTTACCAAAAATTGAAGGTGGTGGACGAGGACGCGGGGATTTTGAGAACTAATGTGAGGGGCAAGACTTTTAATGTGACCCCAGC
Source organism: Ilex aquifolium (assembly GCA_951799425.1). NCBI lineage: Eukaryota > Viridiplantae > Streptophyta > Magnoliopsida > Aquifoliales > Aquifoliaceae > Ilex > Ilex aquifolium. The sequence continues at coordinate 26,249,555 of OX637400.1, forward strand.
CGAGATTGCCACCCTAATGAAGTACGAGAGGTCACCTCCCAACACCCCGGTGTATCCACACAACATTCCTGGGGTCAAGACCATCCCAAAGTATGTGGGGTTGATGTACGAGGAACTGACTCAATTTAAGGGAACGATCCAAGTTGGGGGCCTCAAGCATGCGTACGGGATGATGAATAAAGTTTTGCGTTACAACTTGCCCCCAAGGGGAGCCGACAAGAGGCCAAACGTGGAAAAGCTCGCTCTATTGGATGCGGTGATAACTAGGAAGGCTTTGGACATAGCGCTCTTAATATGGGAGGTAATGAAGGAATTCGCCCAGGCTAGAAAGCCAAAGGCAAACCTTCCATTTGGCAATCTAGTCACCCGAATGTGCGACCATTTCAAGGTCAAGGGATATGTCTCCGACGTGATGACTCCCCCCGAGACCGGAGCCATAAGGAAGGCAAGTAGTAGCAAGAGGTCAGCTATGAGTCGGGGTGATCGGGCTAGGGTTCCATTGTAACATTCCAACCCGGGGTACAATATCTATAATCTCTACTTTTTTTTTATACACCTTTCTTTATATAAAAATAAGCATATAAAAAAAAATTCATCAAACTCCTTAGTGGTACGGCTTGCCATGAGCCCTGCTTATTTACAGACCGTAATATTGATCTCAAGAATATTACATATAATAATACAATTTAAATTTAAAGGACATATAAAAATGAACCCCATGATGACATCCTAATCGACCCTCTAGACTCGGCAGTGGACTCCTCACGTCTTTATGGTTTTTCCTGAAAAGTCATTAAGATCATTAGTAAAAGCCAAGATACAATTAATATTTAAGAGCACAACAAGTGATAAAGGAAACTTTATTTATTTAGGAACAACCTTAACCACGAATTAGATACTTACTTTCAAATTACACTTCACCTCATACACATTTGTTTACATCACATAGACATAACCCGTATATATCACATCGAAAAAATATACAGCACATATATTTACTTCCACATAATTAAATTATTCCTCACAATGAATACCCCACACACACACAAACTAATCGCCTTGTAAACAACAACCGCCACACAGGCTATATTTAATTGTCCAAATTCTTGCGCCACATATGCCACATGTATCGCAAGCTTATATCACCTCATAGATATCATTTATCACTGGGCCAACCCAAACCACATTAATGGTTTTCCTTCAGACGACCCACATCACAGAGAGTTTTTTTATCACGTTACTTAGACGACTCTACCACATAATCAAATCTCATCACGTAGACGACTCAAGCCCTATAAATAATTCATGTTACTTAGACGATCCAACTCACATAATCCTCTCTCGTCACTTAAACGACTCTCATAACACTACCGTGTGTCTCCGCTCAATTAATTATTCCCAACAATAACCGTAACAAAAATATATGTTTAAGAGTCTAATAAATTATCACAAAAAAAATTGTAGGGTGGTGCACCTACCTTGCGTGATGTTTTACTCGTAGACGACCCCTCCGCCGGAGCTTCTAGTGCGGCGTTTTTTTAGCGGTGTTCGTCTCCAGACCTGGCATAACCGATATTCACAATTCCATTCATACATTAATATGTAATACCGCTTAAGTTCCAGATGGTTGACTCGAACCTAGTTTAATGATTATATCCCTTCGAATTAAATAATTTATTTATATTAAATAACATTATCTATTCGAATCGATTAAACTAATAGTTTGATAATCAACTCGAGTCAAGCTAAGTAATCAATTCGCATCGAGTAAAATTATCTACTCGAATCAAATTTAGCTAATCTTCTTGAATCCGTTTAGAAAATATTTATTTGAATCAATTACACCAAAATTTAACCTGTTTCATAAAATTATAAACATCACAAAAATATACTTAAATTTGCGTAATTTTCTATTCAAGCATAAAATGACATGTTTACTTGTAATTACTCATATTCATGGATTTATGAAAATTCAAGAACATTTCACAAGATTTCTAAGCTACCCACCAAACTACTATGTTAATTTTTTCCAAGCAACACCCATGGTACTATGCATTCATAACAAGCATCCCAACAAACCCACATGCAATAATTCTACTCTTTTATTTTTCATGCAACATTAACTTAATTTACAAACCTCCATAAATATTGAGGTAATTCTTCATGTATTAATCAAAGTTCTTACTAAGTATCATACTTACAAGATATCATACTTTAAATACATGCAACACTCAAAATATATATACTAGAGTTGGATTCCTACATCTTAAAGGAAGAAAATGGATTATAAATCTTACCTTTGCACCCACATTTTTTTTTTTCCTTCTCTTCTCTTTTTTTTCTTTCCTTCTTCTTCCCTTTCTTTCTTCTTCTTTCTTGTTCTTGTTCTTGCCGAAAATGTCTAAGTAAGACTTCTTGTTTCTTTTCTTTTTTTTTTTTGCATGCAAGACATGCCTTGCATGTCTTCCTAAGTGGAGACTTCCATCATTACTAATACACACACACACTCACATATATATATATATATACATATATTTCCTTGTATAATGTATATGTATACATACTTATATTTATATGTCCACTTTTTTCTTTATATGCATATTTATACATAGACATGTATATATATATCCAAATTATTGATCACCCATTAAATTCGTATTTTGGACCCTTAACCACTCATTGTATATACTAACACATTTTATTTTAATAACAATAAATTGATGTCACATGCTTGCCACCCAATTAATTCCACATGCGCTAACATACATAAAATAATAAACTCATATCTGTCAATATTCTTATTTAACCTTTCACACTCGAATAAAACAATTCACCCTATAATCATTATTTATAAATTATTTCTGGATATTAAAATATTCATTGTTCAAGTTCAGGTCTCATATCATTACTCGTAATTAAATACTGGTTGCCACTCCTATGGATGCATGTCATATATGAATATGCTTATTAAAAATATTACATGTTTGTTATGCTTGTTCGGGTTGTAAAACTTTTCCCTCTTTAGGAATTTTGTCCCCAAAATTTGACTTCTCAATCTGAAACAAGTAAATATATTATTATTATCATTATTATTTTTTGTGTTTTCAACTATTTTAATTTTATATATCATCACTAAAATAAGTATTTGTATATAAACCCCCGACATAAAATAAAATGTCTAATTAGTATTTCTCGGGTCTCACAACTCTTCCTCTCTTAAAAGAATTTCGTCCTCGAAATTCACTTACTACACTAATACACTAATACAGATAAATACCCTGCTCACATAACCTGTTTCATTGTACTCAGGCAAGATTATCTCTATAGGTTACATTAATCAAATAATTTGATAAACTTTCTTTGAACAATTTATTAAAAAAAAATAAAAAAAATTATCTTCTAGTGTTGCAAAAACAATAGATATTAGAACTAACAGTATCCACGGTTACAGGAAAACGACCAGAAGATTTTGGCAACTGGAGTGGATTCTACAGGAAAACTACCGGAAGATTTTGGCTACTGGAGTAAAACCTACCGGTAGGTTTTGCTGAAAAATGCCAGATTCTGCAACTCAAGCTTTACCACATAGGGGTCCCACCTATGGTCTCCCATTTGTTCCCTGACACCCCTTACACGCAAACATGCCTCCTCAACCCTAGCCTTGGACTTTGAAGGCTCAAGCATTAATGAGGAGAAAAGAGAAGAGAGGAAGCCTGGGAGTTGCTGGGTAGGCCGTCCCAGCCTGCCCAAAGCCATCACTTCAGCCTCCTATGGATGGGAGGGTTGTCACGCGCCTAGGAGGACCTCCTTGGACGAATTTGCAAGTTCCATTGGGTATTATTGAGCATTGTGGAGATATAGAGAGAGACGCTCCAAGGAAGAAGAGATAGTTTAGAGAGAGAAATCTTAGATTTTTACATTTCTTCCATCCATTTCACTTGTAATCTTTTGTAAGAGTCTTGTAAGCTTCATTTATTGTCTTTAATGTCATTTATTTCAAGTACATTGCAAGTTTAAATACACCATTTAGATTCTACCATTGTTGTAGTAAGTTTTCTTCATTTCAAGCTTTAAAATGGGTATTCAATGCATTTCTTCTTAGTTAACTTTTATGCCATTAATTTAAGTTCCAATCTTCATTTATTTACAATGTCTCTTTACTTCATTTATGTTCTTGCATTAAGTATGGGTAGCTAAGCTTTAAGTTGGCTAATTCAAGGGAGAATTCCTCTTGGGTATGCTAAATCAACTCTTTTTCATTCCTTCTCGTAGTGTACGATGATTTGGTTTGACTAGGTTGAGTGTAGACGTGATTGTGAGTTCTTGATAAATCGTAGAATTGTCACGGGGTATGCTTGAATTCTCACCTCCATTTTAGTCCCTCGTTTCCTACGAATCAATCAAACATCTAGGCACCATTGGAGGAAGGTCTTGAGTTGATTTGGCATTCCCAGTGGAATGACCTCTTTGGATTAGCCAACACTTTTTCCATTTCATTTTCATCAAGAACATAACTCATCAAAACTCAAACTCAAAAGATTTTACATTTTTCCCTTTTCACTAAAATCACCTTCAAAACTATTCACCTTCAAAATAATTCACCTTCCTTCCCTGAGGAGACGACTTTGGAATACGAATTCCAAGTAAACACGACACTCGAAAGTCTCTCTGCGCTTGGGGAGCACTTGTGTTCATACACACACACACATTTCATCCCACACACACGTTTACCTCATTTCTTGCATCGTTCCGAGGGAAAGTGACACTCACCTATCCGTATAAGCCATACACATATTACGGGATGATGTTCGGAGATTAGGGTCGACGGGAAAAACTCAAGCAATGATGCATAACCTACCAATTAGTACACCTACGCAAATAGGTATTGATGGATATTAGTGTGTGAGTCCATAACTCCTACCAATTGATATCTAAAATTAACTATTGCATTTTATGCTCATTATGTTCGGAGGCCTATAAAACAAAATTTTGGCCACACAGATAAATACAAAATTGAGAATATCAATTCTACAAATCTATATTGTCTTTTCTATCTCTCTCGATTCTCTTAGTTTTATAACAAAACATGCTTAATTACAAATTACAAAAGTAATTTACTTCAGTTTAGTATATCAATAATAATGTTTATAATAAAGTACAATACAATTCAAATCTCAAAAGATAAACAAAATGACTTTTGCTTTTCGCGGTTGAGATCTTTTTAAATTTTACTTTAAAGTTAATCCAACGGCTAATATTAATACTCCAACTTTAATAAGCAAAACCCCTAAGGGTGTGTCTGGGGTGACTTTTTAAGTGTTTTTGGGATGTATAACTTCTCATGAGTATTGTTTTTAGAAAAAGTAGCGTTTGAAACTACCCCACCTCCCCCACCACCATCACTACTACCACCACCACTACTGCTACCCCACCACCACCACCCTACCACCACCTCTACCACAAAACCACCACCATCACCATCACACCACCCCACCACCGCCATACCCACCACCAACATCGCCACCCCACCAACGCCATACCCACCACTACTATCGCCACCCCACCACCACCATCACCACCACTGCAGCCACCCTACCATCACTCCCACCGCCACCGCCCCAGCACCACCCCCACAACCATCACCACTATCATCGCCACCACCACTACCCCACCACCCCCACCATCACCCCCACTACCTCCACTGCCCCACCACCACCCTATCCCGCCGTCACCACCATTCGCATTTAGGTGTGATTCAAAGAGGCCGCAGTAACGTGAAGAAAAGTGTTGATTCGAATGGCATTTGACAAAACTTTTTTAAAACTCCCCCACTCCCATCACCACCGATTGTTACTACTGTCGTCCACCGCCACCATTGTTATCTCATTCTTATATTTATTACCACTACCACAATCATTCCACTACCACTGTCGCCCACCATCAGCACCCACCACCATCATTGTTGCCCACCCACTGCCACCCACTAGGGTCGGTCTTCCGTCTTCCTACCCGATACTTTGCGGAAGAATTTTTTCTTGGCCTACTCTACCCGATCAGGTGTGGTATTCCTACCCGACTTCCTACCCGATTAATCGGGTAGGAAGTCGGGTAAACACTTTTGTAGCTATTAATTTTTGGATTATTTTAACAATTTAATTAAATAACAGGCACCAATTTAACAACATAATAAATCAATAACACTAAAACCTAAAACAACTATAACAACAATTACAATAAAAACACAAAAAAGTATGAATATCAATCTATCATAATTGTTACACAAATACAATAACAATTATTTTAAGTTTAAATCATATGAAACACATTAAAATCATAACTGTTCCAATAGATCACCAGTTCACCACAAATTATGTAACCTACACAAAAAACAAGTTCATGTTTTAACAACTCAAACATCCACAACAACAACAATGTTATAATATAAATTATACCACACAAATACTCTTATAATTACTAAAAAAAATATATAAAAATTAAATATATTTTTTGAGGGTAGGGTAGGGTCGCGTAGGGTAGAAAATTGCGGCCAATCAAAAATTTGAATACCCCTACCACCCACTACCATAACCCACCATCACCCGTCGTCGCCTACCATCGCCGCCAACCACTGTCACCCACCTCCACCACCCGTCATCGCCCACCATTGTCGCCACCCACTATCACTCCCCCCCCCCCCCAACCACCACAACTGTTATTCGCCACCACCCATCACACTATCGCTCAAAAGCATCCATCGTCGCCCACCACCACTATCATCACCGCCATCACCATAACCCACCATTGTCACCACACCACCACCATTGCCACCCACCACTACCATCGCTCACATTCACTATAATCGGTGCTTAAATTTATTTCTCTCTCCTTTATGTTTATGATTTAATTTTAGGAATGAATACAAAGATGTTTATTGTTAACTATTTTTTTATTAATTTGTGTCTTGAGGCACAGGTAATAACTAGTACATCTACATGCATTCATTTTATACTGAGGAAGAGAGCAAGCCCAAACAAAGAAAATGCCAAAAAATAAAAATACAAAACAAAACATAACTACTTTACAAGAACTTCAGAAAGCGAAGACAAAAAAATACTTACAGAAAAGTGTTACCAAGCAATAGCTCATATTTTCTGCATAATCGTATAACTCGTCATAATATTTTGTTGAGCTTTTCTAGTACACGTAATGAAAAGGGATGAAAGAGGAGGTGCGAAAGTTAAAATCAAAGTCTTTCGAACAATTAAAACATCATAAAATTTTAATGCAAAAGTGCAATTTACCCGGCATACCATTTGATGGCTTCCAAAAAGGAGAACCTCCAAACATTCAGGTTACCAATTTGGGATTCCTAATATTTTTTAGGATAAATTACACCAAGACCCCCTGAAATTTATCATAAATCACACGAACCCACTCAGGTATTAACAACTTCACTACAATCCCCTGTCAGTAACTGTCAACTAGCGGACCTAACTAAAGCTGCAAGATGACTCTGTTACCCTTGGATAAAAATCAAACACAATCAACCTATAACCCAAACGCTGACCGAAACCCAAATATCACACCCGAATCTGATTTGTACCAACCCGACTTGTAGCCCACAACATATCTTGCCCCTTCCTTTCTCTCCTCCACCTTCAACCTATTTCTACTTAATGACCAACTGTCCAACTCCGACTGCCACCAGTTACAACCCAACCTACAATCATCTATTCGCATCCCTATACCGCCTATAACACCCAAGCTAGCTATCTCAGCCCCACCCTGCTGCAAAAACTCCCGTTGCTACACACCTTAAATCGTGCTGCAATGATGCGATTGCACTGAAACCAACGATTTACCATGCACTTATTTGATCCTTGGCCAAACGATTCTTGAACCATAACTTGTCAGATGGGTGATGCTGTGGTGGTAGAGGTGAGTTTAATGACAGTGATTTTGAATGAAGTTGGCGATGCTTTGGTGGTGGAGGCAGTACTGTTTGTGTTGAAGTTGATGGTGAAGTCGGTGATGGATTTGAGGTCGTGTTGACTAACCTAATTTCTTCGAGTAATTAGCTTGATAGATGGGTTTAAGTATAGAAGTTCACTGAACGAAGTTAATGGTGTTGGTTAAGGGGTCCATTACTTGATTAGTGAGGTCTATTAGTAGGGTTAGTTTGCTTAATTAATGGGCTAGTTGATTGATGACTTAATAGACGGGTTCAATTATAGAATTTCACTTAACGAAATTAATGATCTTAAGAGCATCTCCAACACACTTTATTTTCTCTCTTTGAGTTACTAGTTGGTGCACACGTGGGTTGCACGTGAACCATTTTAAGCCATAATTTTGTTTGTTTTTTGTTGTGTTCGATGATATGTAATAGTAAGTTCATTAGTTTAGGAATAAATTTATAATTGAAATGACAAGTGATTGTTTCGCATGATGAATTTGGCAAAATTGGGATTGTCATAAAGACCACCTCAATCGTGTAACTTATTTATGACATATTATATGGAGGTACTCAATGGCTTGATTTGATTATAATATATGAAAATATTTACCCAATTGTTTAAGCATTATAGGCTTAGTTTGTCGGCTAGCTCAACTATTGTATTAAGAAATCTATATTTTTCCAAGTGTTTTTAAATTTTAATTCATCAGAACTGGCCCAACCAGTGATGGCACAGACAGAATTCTCTTTACCAAAGTTTACATCTAACCTTGTAGAAATTGGTAGGTTCTGCACATGTCCAAAAATTTTCGTAAGTTTATAAAAAAATATATTGACAACAAGTAACATAATGTAAATAAATAGATTAATACAAGGAATATAATAGAAGCATATGCTCTTAATCCTGGTCTAATGAGAGAAATTTTTTCCCTAAGTACCCATACTGATCGTAAATATACAAATTAAGCAGGTAAAGAGAATCATGAAAAACAGAAAAAAAACATAGTAAGCCAATATCTGATAGAATAACAGTTTAAAAGTTCAATATCCCATGGCAACATCATATATTAGAATAGCATGGTTCAAAGAGTTAAAAAGAAGAATTAATGACATTGTTCAAAGATTTAGATAGTTGATTCCTACAACTAAAGGCGAGAAGCTTATATCAAAGCATGTGCCTGAATCAATAGTTATACCCATTCATCTAATGACACAACATACATAGAGAACGATGACAAGAAAAGTCATACCACGTAGTCGTGAGTACAATGGTGATTAGCGAAGAAGCGAATATAATCTTCATTATCCGCTTCGAACAATGGTTGCTTTGATCATCATGGTTGTACTTGTCGTTGAGATGAAGGTTGGATTGCATGTCTTTGTGGAGATTAGCTTGACAAGTCACACAGTTGGTTTGTTGGCAACGAAGCCATTTAGGTTGGGAGGGGTATGGTTTTGATTCCAGCTTGTTAATGTGACTTTCTTTGCGTCCATTCCATTCTCTTCTTTGGATCTCTTTGTTGGTGTCTCACTAAAGAAAACTAACAGACGACGACATTGAAGATACGAGACAAGGAAAAGTCTTATAGCTGACATAAATAAGATGTTTGGAATGCCATTAGACTTCTGACAACATAGTAAGTGTCTTCATATGGTTTTGCTATTGATCTGGCCTGCATATTTGGACAGTGAAATTGTTGTGACAATCCAACTACATATGAAACTTCATTGATTTGATCAGTTTTTATAATATTGTGTAAAGTAAAACATTACAAAATAAAAGTAGGATAAAAAATAGAAAACAAGAAGAAACTCAACAAATGGTGGAAGGTAAACTACATAATGTTGAATTGAAGGGTACACAGATAATATAATTTATTCAAGAAATAGAACAAAATCCAACGTATACACTTTAAAACCATCAAATTAAACACTGAATCAAAAAGAAAAGACCAGGAAATAGGATAAGCAAGATCACAATATACCGGAGTCAAGGATAAGTAAGAGTCAAGTTATGGTAGGGAGCTAGGAGTGCACTGAATTGGGCAGAAATCTAAGGGGGCTGCTGCATAAATCACAGCCTCATAATTCTTTCCACATAATCTATCTTCATAACAAAGCGAGGATCATTGATTCCATTGGACTCCTCTAATCTAGAATTATGGCCGAATTGCAGCACTATGAAAGCATTGAATTCAAGTTATCTCTAAACTGAAAATTGCTTCACAGCCAATTGCTACTCCTAGTTGATGCTTGATCCGAAATGTGTACACCCAAGTGCAGGCGGTCAAGCTGTAGTAATAATCCGGTTTGAGTCCGGAGTCAAATCCACAGGAAACTTTTGTTGATATTTCTAAGGCAAGTAGTGGTAGAGACCTATTGATTGTAACCTTTGAAATTTGCTGTGAGATATGAGTTTTCCTGGACAAAATATAAGATTCTTTCCAAGAGAATTTTTTTAACAAAATAGGAGATAAGTGCTAATTAAAAAGAGTCACTCTTTAGTGCAAGGATCTGGACATGTAGTTAGTTATCCGATTTGTCATAATTGTGCTTGATAACTCAATTAACTCTCGTGTCAACAGCAAGTTAATCGGAAGATAAAGATGGATTGTGAGAATTAAGAACATGATTCCGATGTCTTTCTAGAAGTTTACAAGAATTGCCTGTGCCGAGACTTAACCCGTCTACAAACAAGCAAGTGTTTCTACAAGACATCCAATCATGATATTAATATTTCATTCTTTAAATGAAGTGCAATAAGGGGGAAGATTGAAGGGTAGTCATGAGGATCTAGCCGGGGTACTTGCCTTGAACTGATGAGTCTTTCTATGCAAGAGTCATCCGTGTCATAGAAAGAGCCCTCAATTATACAAAGTACCTTAGCTTTGCTAGATGCAATCAATCATCCAATAACAAGAAGAAATAAGCGTTAAGCATAAAAACATTGCACAAATATGATTCCCGGATAACTTATACATGCCATTCTCCTCTTACTAAAGAGTGAATGAGAAACTACTCACTCTTCATGGCTTGGGTAAAGCTAGAAAAGTGAGTGATGCTCATCCCTCCAAGTAGAGAACTTATAAGATAAAGTAACAACAAATGCATAGCCAATCTTTAACAAAGAATGGGTGAATCACGTTCCACCATTCACGGCTTTGGTAAAGCTCTAGAAAAGTGGAAGAGTTTCACTCTTCTAAGAAAGAAAGAAGCGCAAGCAATGGAAGTGAAATGTATGAACAATAAAAGTAGAAGAAAGCTAGTCACATTTGGAGGGTGGCTTCCTCAACCAAGAATTGAAGGGTTGCTTCCTCAACCAAAAGGTGAGCTATCTCTCTTCTATGCATGAAAACTGAAAGCATAAACATAAGCATAAGCATAAAACTACTGTTATAACAAGCAAGAGATGTTGGACTAAAGCCAAACTAATCTCTAAAATAAAGAATTCATACAAGGAAAATGAGCTAAATCTACAATGAGAGTGGGAGTCTAAGCCTCCATCAACTTTCCTACTTCCTACTTAACTCCTCTAGCTCTCCAACAAGGGGAGTATTTATAGGCAAGAGGAGGAGACAAGGGAGGGGGGTGAAGGAATAGTGTTTGCCGCCCAAGTCCAAGTGAACAGTCAACAACTCTGCTGCCAATTTGTGAATAACGTTTGAACGTGAGTTGGCGTTCGAACGTTCTTTTTGTTTTTGTACTACGGGCGTTTGAATGCCAGATTTGCTCTGACCCTTTCACTCGAGTGGTCTGTTGTTCTTCTGTGAAGTTCAGTTCCAACTCTTTGCAGTAGTCTGGTCTTCCATCAACTCAAGTACACGTTCGAACGTGAGTTGGCGTTTGAACGTGACACTCAAGTGCTTCAGAGCTCCAGTCTTCTTTCCTAACTGCAACACGCCTTCTCTTCAGCAGTTGAGTCTGCTACAGTGTAAGGTGGACGTTCGAACGTGAGTTGGCGTTCGAACGTTCTGGCTGTGCTCCAAGCTTCTCCAATTTTGGGCTCTAATGTGCTGGTGCTGCATCCAAGTGTGGTACTTGTTGTTCTTGGGTCCTTGTTCAGTTTAGGGCCTGAAATGACATCACTTAAACTCCATTAAAGTACAATTAGTCTTAAAATGTCATAATAATATGTCAATTTTAAGTACTAATCACTAGTCATTGAAGAGACTCTTAAATTATGCACCATACTTTTCATTGGTGATCTGCTATGTTTTCCTCATCCTGATGTGTTTCTGGTTGTTCACCTGAGGAACACTCCTGGGTGGCCACTTTTCCCTTACTTTTCCTTGTATTTCTTATCTTTAACGTCCTCATCATTGGAAACTTTCTCAATAGACTTCTTAATGCACAAAGAAATTGGATGAATTCAGAATGCTTTTTAAAAAGATCCTGCAGACTTCCCTCGTTAAGTTTCTTCACTTGATCTTTAACTTCTTTTTTTTGGAAGGCATAGAGTGATATGAGTAGCCCTATCAAGGGTCTTGTAAGATCTGTTGGTGACGATGAAGGTACATTAGCCCTAGAATTCCAGGCATAATATCAATCAATTTGTTGGCAACAGAGTAGAAACCTATATCAGCAACATTAGTCAGATCTTCCATGGGGCCAAATCTCGCAATGACACTAAGATTGTTCACCTGATCTGCAGAGAGAACCATAATGAGCAATTGAATGTAATAGACTTAGGTATTGTGACACTGTGATGAACACCACTGACAGTGGCTTTAGAAAAGATTACTCACCAGCCTTAACCTTCTTGATTCAAAGTCAAAGAAAAGCAACCATGTATACTATTACACTTAAGAAACAGGAATGTTAATCATTATTGCGTTTTAGCAAACAATCAGAACAATTTTGCGCTCAAAGTCAAACAAGCACCCTTGAAATTCTACTCTACCTCACCATGCATGTTATTCCTTTCCTTTCTTTTCATTTTTCATTCAATAACATTAGATAGAAAATATATCCGTCCTATTTTTCATCCCCACTAAACAAAAAGAAGGAAAAATAACTTTCTTTGCTTCAAGGATGGAAAAAATGAATGTATGCGATTCAAATATAGGAATTCATATATATAGAGAGAGAAAGAGGGGGGAGCATAAAAAAAATGGATTGCAGGGGCAGTTTAGGAGACTCAATTGAAATAAAGTCTTACATACGTGATAGTATAACTAATTTTGAAGTTTCACAAACTTACCCTGAGGGATGAAGAGGTTAAGGCTGATCATGCCCTATTGGATTTGATTCCTAGAGTCTCTTTCAATTAATTTCGAACCGATTTGCCAATAAAGACCTCAATTTAACTGCAAAAATGTAAACCATAACAATGAAATTAGAAAAAAAAAAAAACCATTCAAGATCAAAACATCTGACAAAAAAATAGTTTGAAGCTTATGCTACATTTTTGCTGCTTCTTCGATGAAGCCTGGGATCGCACCAGTTTCACTATAAGCATAGGAGAATGACGCTTGAACACGTAATAGATCAAGAGAAGCCCGAAAATTGTACAGCCACAAAGAGCATTGAAAAAAATAGGATAGTTCTCAAAAGTCGAAAGAGCTGATGGTTTATTGAAGAGATTTGAATATGCAAGGGGTGGAGAGAGAGAGAGAAACAGGAAGACGAAGAGAAAGCCAAAGGTGCAGTAACGGCCTACGGGCAAAATGTTTGGGTTGTATGTATTAATTATGATTATTTAGGTTTAATAGCAAATTTATTTGTATGTACGAAAATGTCTTCATGATATTTCTGAGGGGTAAAACTGAAAAACAAATGTTTTACACATTTCTGTACTTTTATAGGTAGTAAGATTTTAGCCAACTAAACACTAAAAACACTCTCTAACCGACTCTCTATTTCATATCTCACTCAAATGGCTCTCCAACATTTTGAGAGCTATTTAGCCTCTCTAATTTTTTTCTCTACCTTTTTTTCTCTTTATCTCTCTCTATATATATATATATATTGTATTCTCTTTAAATTATTAGAAGTTATTGAAAGTTGGATGAAGTGTCAAAATTTTCTAAGGTGTAAAATTTTCTTAGTGAAAGTTGGGAAGTTAGTGAGCTCGATTGGAGATGCTCTAACTAAGGTGTCAACATTTTCAAAAAAAAACACTAAGGTGTCAATTAAATTAAAAGGGTTAATTAGCTTAATTATTAGGGGTAGTTTATTAATGCGGTTTATATTTCAAATTAGTCACATGTTCATCAACTTAATTAATGTAATTACTTTAATTGGGGTGTATTAAGTTAGGGGGCGTTTGGTAACGTTTTTATCTGTGTTTTTAAAAAAATAAAAAATAAAAATATTTTTTTATTTTTTATGTGGTAAAAACTAAAAATACAAAATATGTTTGATAGTCATTTATATTTAAAAAATTATAAAAACAAAAACAAAAAGTATGTTTGGTATTATAATATTTTCATAGTTCATTATGGTTGTTTTGGTTAATTTTTTAATACCAAATACATTGTTCTTCAAAAATACTGGGGATGCACCACCTAACACCCCTGAAAACCCACCACCCAACCCCTAAAAATCCAGCACCCAACACCACCGAAAAACCACCAACCAACAACTCTGAAAACCAACCACCCAACTACAAAAATCAAATCAAATAGAGGCAAGAGAAAGCGAGAGAGGGGCGAGAAAGAGTTGAGAGCGAGAGAAAGAGAAAGAGATAGAGAGGGGGAGAGAGAGGTGCAAAGAGGGTAGAAGAGACAGGAAAAAAGAGGAAGTCAAAGGGGTGGGGGGTAAACTCAAGCAAGAAAACTCATTTTTTTTTTATTAAGGAGGATCGAAAGTAGGATCTCATTAATCTTAAGATGAAGCCCCGCATGTTTTCATTTTTTGGGTGTTCACAAAAACCCATTTTGTGTTTTCATTTTTTGGCCTTATCTTTAAAACAGAATTCCTAAAAAAAATAGAAACACATCACAAACACATTTTTATTTTTATTTTTTTGCAACAATTGAAAACAAATACAAAAAAAAAAAACCAAAAACAACAAATTACCAAACGCAACCTTTAGTCGTTGGGTTTGTTGTGAATTTTACCAAAATTTATAAACTACTAGATTTTTTTCGTAGTTTATTTTTTATATATTTATAGCGGCTAATCATGCTTGGGTAGTTTGAAAATTGTGTTTAAAATATGCTGATGTTAAAGTTGGATAACTTCTCAAATGGATCAAAATGGCTTGGGGTGATGTCATATGAAACCAAACTTCAAGGGAGCACGGTGTTATTTTTCATACGTGAAGTGATCCGTGTGATTTAATGACAACCTCAGAGTCCGTATAATTTTCCCCATGACTTATAGAAAGTTTCGGTGAAATAAGGACAACTGGTATGTAGTATTAGCCACCAAGAATTTGCCGGAAGACCTAAAAGCAAAAATTGAAGAAAGACTCCAATCACTATGACGGCAAAAGTGTACAAAAGCGCACACACGCATACCTTCTTTGGATTAGCTTCATAGTATTTTCGTCATTCTAGAAAAAGAAATCAAATAAAACAGAATTTATTCGTAGTGAATATGCACATTTCACATTCTTGTTTGTCGTGAATGTTTGCTTGACACTGAAATAGAAGAATTTACATAAAAGCAATAGTAGAAAAGCCAGAATCAGTAAAAGAAAATTTTCAATAATTTTCCCACTGAACTTTCAACTGCTTCCATTGCAATAGTGGACACGATTGCTGTATGTCTCCAAGTGCTTCATATCTACCTGATTCAAGCCCCATATACGAATCGTACGATCATCACTGGCTGACGCTATCATCTGGTGGTTTGCTGGATTCCAGCTAACACAGTTGACTGCTCCAGTATGCCCCTGCAATGTCTCTATGAGTTTTCCTGAGCCTCTGTGCCATATATACACCTGCAAATATGGGAACAATTTATCAAAACACTATTCAAAACAAAATTTTATTCATGTAATTGAATAAATGGAAACATTTAGCTATTATAAATTTTAGTTTCTAATTGAATAAATTGGCCATTCCCATCAAAGATCCAACAGCAAAATCAGATAGCCACCTTTTTTCAGTCAAGAAGATGCCATATGTGTGTATATCAGGTTGGATGAGGAACGTAAATAACCCATCATTTTTTCTGTTAACAAAACTCACTACAAATTTGCCCAGGCACTACGAACTGCAGTAAACGCGCTTTAGAGCTCATATCTTTCAATGTTTCACTAATGCTGACAGAGCGAAAAAAAATACAACAATTGGGCAAAGTGCCTCGAGGCATGGCACTAGGCAAATTTTATCACACCTTTTAGGCAAGATGCTTGGTCAGAATTGTAAGTCACATGAGTGATATAATAGTTTAAATCATTCAATTCCCTAATGAGGTGCAATGTGGAACTTCCCATCCAACTAGACCTTGACCGCTTGAAGTTCAGATAACCTCACATTCTATTGAAAGGGTGAAATTCAAAGGTAACATAAAATTAGCAAATTCTAAACGTCAGCAAATAAAATAATTTCCAAGATTTGGCCCCTGCCCTCACCAAAAGGAAGAAGAGAAAAATGGCCCCTGGACTTGCCACAAGGAAGAAGACAAAAACAGTGAAGAAAATAAAACCTTTTTTTCGTAAGGTAAAGAAAATAAAACTTATGTAAGGCAAAAACATGAAACATGGGCTTGTTTTAGAAAACAAAAGTCAGATGAGCAAGAATGCACACAAGATATGGCACGAAATTATTTACAGACACAAGCCATGCAAATCTTTTAGAAATACACGGGGACTGCAAATTACTTGACTAGCAGGTACAGCACCTTCCCCACAATTTTTTCAAGATGGTGCAAATGCAAAAAATCCCCCATTAACTATACTTGTTAAGAATTTATTGCCATAATAACCACATTTGCTTAAATAAACCAAGCGATAAATCCAAAAAAAGAAAGAAAACTAACGAAAAGAAAACAAGCCTGTGAGTCCTCACTGCCACTGGCAATGAATGCTTGGTCAAGTCCACCGAAACAGGTTCTAACAACAAACCGTCTACGTTTGTGGCCTTCGTACTTGGCAACAAGCCTTACATCTCCCTCTACGTTCCAAAGATGGATTTCTTGGTTCAGAAGGCTAACAAGAAGGAACTTACTGTCACTGGACAGTGAAAAGGAAGTTACTATTTCATCCTCCTCAATTAGTTTCTCAGCCTTTGCTTCTCTGTCAAGTAATACTAGTGTATTATGTCTACATACTGTAATGATCTGCTTCCCATCGTTTGTTACTTGCAAATCCGAGATCCTAACTGTCCGTTCCCCTTTCCAACATTCTACCTCTTTCCCACGCAAATCCCACGTGCTAATGCTCTTATCTGTAGTGCCAGAGAATATCAATTGGCCATCGGGAGACCATGCACAAGAAACCATACCAACGCCAACTTTTTCGTAAACACAGAGGCATTCCCCGGATGAAACATCCCAGCGTCTGACAGCCTCCTCTAGCCCACAAGTGAGGAGCTGCTGGTCATCAGGTCTCCATGAAACAAAGAAGACAGGTTTCTGGTGACCAGATAATCTGCGTTTCAAGGAGACTCTACCATCCGCATCAACCTATGAAAAATGTCACAAATTCGAATCGAAAAATTAGAGCACTACAAATTTAGATAGATTTTTTTTAAAAAAGATGGACAGATGAAGGGGTGATGAAGTGTGGTTCATAATAGACAGGCCATGACACATCTTGCAGTACATTACACAAACTTGGCCTCCAAGAAAGCAAGCACACCTGCAATTCAACCCGAACAATACCCTGCATCCCACTTATTGTGTCCTTTTGGATTGGAAAGAAGGATAATAAGTAAAGGATATTGCAATGGAGAACACACCAGATGGCAAAATTCACGGACATGCAAAACCTAAACAGCAAGACACATCAAGCAAGGCCACTGTAATATAATACTGGGGTGTGTGTGTGTGTGAATGAGAGCATGAGTACACATTTTATGCAAAGGTATTAAATGTCCAGATATAAAATTGCAGAATGCGAGAAATAAAGCTTGACGTATATTAAATGTAACAACCGAGCTAGGCAATGTATAATAAAGGTCAAATTGATAAAAAAAAATTACATGGAAATTGTACAAAAGTGTGTTAGGGGTAAAATCGAAAAGGTGGAGGAATTTCTTGGACTTAGGGAAGCATTATTTTTATAATTAAGTTATTAAGTTTAAAAAAAAATATTTGAAATTAGGGATCTCCTCCAATGGAGACAAGACAACACCTAGTAGTAGGTGTCTTCCTCCCTTGGATTCAAGCCATGCAAGAAGTGTGTTGGCAAGAGGCTGAAGAACAGATAAAAGGGGCAGCCATGTGAGGTGTTTCAGTTCGTGTTAGAAAGTGAAAGCAAAGAGAGAGAAGCTTAGAGAGAGAGAGAAAGGGAGATTTTTGTGCACAAAGCTTCACTTCAGATCCAAGCTAGAGTAAGCTTCTTCTTACTCTATAGCATCCATGTTTAAAGTTTCAAAGGTAGCCGTGCCTTGTAGAAGGGGAAAAAAGAAACCCTAGCTATTTGTTTATTGGGTTTTTGAAAACTTGAATCTTAAGATGAAGGGAGGACCATGTCCAAGGTTTTTAGAGTCAAGGAATTCATTTTTGAGGTTAGATTTGGCTAATTTGGTGGTTTGGTTGGTCAAAAGTCGGTGCAAGTCTGGCCTTGGAGAAACCATGTTTGAACTTCGTTTTTTGAGCTTGACTACTTTGAAATCTGGAGTGGGATTGTACCAACCATGAACATAGTTTGAAAGAGGGATGAAAGGGAGTATTCTGGTTTTTGAATCACCTGATTTGGATAAGAAACGAGATAGAAAAGCTAGAGAGAATTAAAGGTGGTCAAGCTGGGAAAGGAAAGGAGGGGGGGTGCAGCACCTGCCACCCAGACAACGCATGGGGCATGGTCTGGGGGTGTGGTTTTGACCTCCAAATTCCTTATTTCAAAATCTTTCCAATCATATTTTGTTTGACCAGTTTCGACTTTGTTTGATATACACACTGAAAGTCTGAAAATGACATTTTTGCTCTTACCAGATCCAATTTGCGCAACCTATGCAATTTTTTGGTCAAAAAAAAATATTTCTATGTTTACTAGTCGTAGGATACTTATATTTGAGTTGCCTCTAAAAAGTTTGATTGTTTGATTTTTAACAACTGTTTGGCAATTTGTAGGTTACTCTGATTTTGCTTCGAACTTGGATTTCCCAACTCTTTTCACTATTCCAGCTTTTTTTATCAGTGTTGTTCTAAATGTTCTCAATTTCTATTAATGGGGTTGAATATTGATTATGATTTCAGATCCGATGGTGTTTTTCGAAGCAATGTTTTTTTTATTTGTTGAACTGTTTTGTGAAAAGATTTCTCGGATCTCTGTTTGTGAAAAGTATTGTACACACAGGGTTGAGCGGCAGAGGCCTATAAGCTAGGTTTAAATCGTAGAGGTTTTTACAGAGTTCATCAGTTCTGGCAGCCTAGTGGCTTTCAAGCTTTAAGTACCGGTTGAAGGAGAGAGGGTAGCTTACTTGGGATGGAGCTTAGTCACATAATCCTTCAAAACAACCGACGCTCCAGCACTCCGCGCGAATTCGTGCTTTGAGAGTGAATTCTCCATGAATTCATGCTCTCATTTTACAAAACTCACGAATTCACACTTTTACTTATATGCTTCCTCATTATTACTTAAATTTTTATTTGAAAGTATTGACTCATACATAAAGATACATATCAAACTAGAATGATATTTGTAACCTATAATTGCTATTTCAGGATCTTATAATCAATATATATTCAAAAATTAAATAATTTTTCATAGGTGTGCATAAAATTTAATTTTTATATTTTATTTTTATTAACTTTTATGGGTGAATGTTTGTCTTGATGCATATAAAAAGATGCTCTCAAAGCATTCCTGTTCTCTAATATTTTTGAATTTTGTCGCTTTTGTGCTCGCGCTCTCGCTCTCGCCTCCGAGCCTACTCTATGCGATCTAGAGTCCCCTAAAAGGTTTATTTCATGATATTGAGGCATTTGAAATGTCCTCGTGATCTTGTGGTCATTAGGATTTTTTCTCCGGTGTGGCACACTATGGTATTCGTATTAGTACATGAAGGTATGTGTGTTGATTTCTAACGCTGCTTTTGATTCTAAAATCATTTTGGCTTATATGTATAAATGCTTAAATGTTACTTTAAAATCTCAATCACTGAAAGCTATGCTATTTTCAAACCTTGTTAATTGCAAAACTAAATTAATTTACCACGCTAGTTGACGCTCACCCTACGTTGTTTATCTCTTTTACAATATTCCGAAGGTAGGGTTATTTGGCGTGGGAATTTGAAAGGAAATTTTTGCTCTATGTTTAACATGTTTTTAATTTTGAAAGTGGTACCTATTGACAACAGTGTGCTACTTATACTACAACTTTGAAAGGCATTTGACACAGATGCATGTATTCACACACTTATACCCTTGAGTTGAATCGAGATGCCACAGTTTAGGGTTAGAGTCGTCAAGTAACATGCCCGGGAGATCCAGGGCGTTACAAAAGTGATCGCAGAGTATTTTATTTCTTTTGGAAGTTACAGAATTGATTACGTATAGGAAATCGAATGAGCCTATCGAGATTACTAAAACTCTAATTGCATGTAATTGAATCGGTATGTCACAATTTCATATTAGATCAAGCAATTAACATGTCCGTGAGAGGAGGGGCGTTACACTAAAAAACCGGTGGGTCCTTGAGGCAACGGAGTTACCCCCCCCCCCCCCCCCACCCCCAAAAAAAAAAAAAACACGGTATCGCAATGCCCACACCCCACCCTATGTTGTGGGAAACCATCGGTCGCTAAGCTGAATAATCATCCCCACGTTTGTATCTCTATCTTTTGAGATTAGTAGTGTTACAGAGAGATCAAATGCGAAAGAGGGAAGAGCCGAATTTTTTTTTTACCAAAAAAATAAAACAAATCAGGAACAATTGCAAAGGCAACATCAGGATGGTGGGAATGGCTACATTGGTGGCGAGGAGAAATTTTGATTGGAAAGAAACTAACCTTTTTCCATTTAATAATTGAGAAATCAAATGTTAAGCCCTCTACTCCACAACTATATATATTTATAGAAAAATGTATATATGTTGATTTCTATTGCATGCTTAAAATGTGGCATCTATGTCTATAATACATTTCTCCAAATAGGTGGACAGCAGTTTATTCAATTGAGTATAGTTCTATAATAATCTCATGGAGTCTACACCTTGACAATTGGAATAAAAGGTGGTCAGCATAGGTGGGTGGAGATGATGAGTCAACGTTGTATGTTGTAATGATAAGGATTATAGTGACCATCGACCAACACTTATCAGCTGCTAATTTCCCCTTCTCCACCTTCTATCTCCTGCTTCAACTAGTCGGTCGGGTTGGCAATTGCTACCTCTAGTCATTTATGGGACTTAGATGGAAAAAAAGCCAAAAAATCAAAAGTTCAATTTTAAAGAGATTACTTTTAAGTGAAGGGACTGAGCTCTTAAAAATATTGGTGGCTTGGCGAACCAATGTTACCAAGATCATTGGTTGATTCAAAACATACCAAATATGGGTACACGATACAATCCTTTCTCTGATATGCTATTCGATGAGAAAAAACTTAGTTGGTACACTGTTTTGGATAGTGATTTGTGCCAAATATTTTATCCGGATTGCTCTCACAATCAAATTAACTTTTTAGAATTATACTTCCATTCACGCATAGCCAATTAGCATTAGATGCATAATTGCCATACAAAAAAATTCAAATCACAAAACATCAAAATTTAAGTTGAAATATCAATAAAGAAATAAAGTATTAGTTAGAATCACAATTAGTGTTAGGGTTACGATTTGGGACCACCTAGATCGTGGGTTGATTTGGGGTCAAAGTTACAAATCGTGATCAAGTGATCTACATAGTGAACCCAGATCGTGGGACGTCTGGGATACCTATGATCGTTAGACGGTTGAGGTACCTATGATCTCAAGATCACTGGAAAGAACAATAAACAATGGAACTTTCATAAAAAGCCACGGATATGATAATGATAATTATGTTCAAGTAGCTTTGTTTCTAATAGACTTTGCTGACACAATAATATTTGAGTTATATTGTTTCCATTCTTTGTGTTTTGATTCTTTGGATTTGCGTATTTTGAGGTTGGTGGATGGCTTCTAGTTTTGTTTTTTAATGAATGAATCAACATTTCAAGTAAATACAGATTGCGTTTGGGATGACTTATAAAAGTCATTTCTCAAAAGTACTTTATAAAAAGTATTTTCATTAAATAAACACCATTTAAATGCTCAAGTAAAAAAAAACTCAAATAAAAAGTACTTTATCAAACAATGCTTTTTGATTATCAATTAAAAAATGATTATCGATGTCTCAAATTTTAATATATCTCAAAAACTTAAATTAAAAATTGAGTGGTGGTGGTGGACAATGGCGGTGGCGGTGCTGCTGGTGGTGACAATGGTGGCGGTGTGGTGGGTTGTGGGTGATGCTGGTGGCGATGCTAGTTGGTGGCGGTAATGGTAATAAATATAACAATAAAGTGTTTTGTGAAGAAGTATTTTAAGGAAGTAGAATTTTTTTTTACTTTTATTTACTTATTTAAGTGGTAAAAATACTTTTGACTTGTTAGAAAATAATTAAAATTTATGTTGTTCCAAACATTATTTTTTTTTACAAAGTGATTATGAGAAGTATTTTTTTTTTTTTTTTTGGGAGTGGGAGTGGGAGTGGGAGGGGGAAGGGGAAAGAGGACTTGAACCCTTGACCTTATAAAGGCAAAGCCTTTATAAGACAAGGAGTATCATTGGACCAAAGGCAAAGCCTTTATAAGTCCTAAAAGTACTTTTAAAAATTCATCACAAACACTCTCACAACAAACTATTTCTTAAAAAGAGTGTTAAGAACAAGTTTAACTAAAAAGTGCTTGTATTGTTGTTAGGTGTTGAGAAGTTTCTAATTACCTCTGACAAAGTATCAAACATGCTTTTCGAAATGTCCAAGAAATCTCAATTTCCGAAATGGAAAGT
This sequence comes from Ilex aquifolium, assembly GCA_951799425.1. Taxonomy (NCBI): domain Eukaryota; kingdom Viridiplantae; phylum Streptophyta; class Magnoliopsida; order Aquifoliales; family Aquifoliaceae; genus Ilex; species Ilex aquifolium. Next base: position 26,272,598 of record OX637400.1, read on the forward strand.
TCTCTATGCACGCTTGTGCTATTTAGTAGAATAACTCATTCAACCTTAACAAGAACCTAGAAGAACAAGGGGACTGGTGCAAACATGCCAAGGGAGAATGATTTCCTTTATTCTTATTGGCAGAACCGACTACCTTCTACCTTCAAAATTAGTAGACAGATAAATAAAGTTGCAATGAAAGGAAAAGCGATCCACATCATATTATATTGTGCAAGAAAAATATGCAAAGTTCACAATTCATAAAATCTATACCTAAAAAACAGTCAAAATTTTAAATTTAACTCAAGAAAAAAAAAATATGGTTGATGATCCTTGATAAAATATTATGGCCAATCATTGAGTTTCAAATGAACAAGAAGAGCAACCTAATTAAATGTAAGTATGCAACAGAAGTTTCTCACACCTTGACCCAAATGAACAACATTCAGTGAAATTTTCTGAAAGCAGCACTTCGTAAATGTACGTTGTTACACTATCTAGAATTGGAAGGGTGACTTTCTTACAAGCAATCAAGAATCAATAGCATCATAGCAGATGCATAAATTCTAAAGGAAACTTCAGTTTAATGATGTAAAAGGACCAGATTATAAGGAGGATGGAGCAACAAAAAATGGAACTGTACTAGAGATTATGCATATATGCAAGAAGAAGAAAATGTATGAAAGATTCAAAAAGAATCAAATGTAATGTGTAGATCCATTCCAATTGGAACCTAAAAATCAACATGCAAGTAATTTATGACATCAAACAAAAAAGCAAGGGAGTAGGATTACAAAGTGTTAAGAGTGTGTACATTCACATACATATATATATATAAGGTGAGAGAGAAGGTAGGGTATGACTTCTCTCTCTCACTCTCACTCTCTAAAACCCTAGCACACAGATTAACATAGTATCAGAACCAGGTTCATAATCTTCTCTTCTCTTGAAAATTCCATTTTGTCTTGCTGTCATCTTCTGAGAATCTACACCCTATTTCTTTGCTCCACCCTTTCCTCTTGATTGTCTTTCCTGAGTCATCTCCCTTAGCAGTTTTACTTCCTCTACCAGCTCCTATTCCTATTTCCTCCACTCTTAAGTCATCTCCTGCGTCAGTGTCTCATCCCATACCTTCCACCACGCCCTTACATCTACCAACTTCCTCATCTTCTTCGAATCCGATTACTCCAATTCTTCCATCACTCTTTACCGATTGCTCTTGGTAAAGGTATTCGATCTTGTGTTACTAATCATCATATTGGTAAACTTTGATTATTCTCATTCGTTATCTCCTTTCTTTTCTTTTTTTACCTCCCAGTTATCTACCATGTTTGTTCCTAAGATTGTCTTGGTTGCACTATCTGATTCGCAATGAAGGAAAGCTATGAAAGAAGAGATGCATGCCCTCCATGAGAATCATACTTGATACTTTGTTCTATTGCCTGCTAGTAAGCAAACTGTTGGATGTCGATGGGTCTACACCATTAAATTTCTTCCGGATGGTTCTATAGATCTCTTCAAAGCTCGTCTGGTTGCTAAAGGCTATCCTCAAACCTATAGTGTTGACTATGATAGAGTTATATACTAAAAGCTTGTTTTTTTGTAGTGAATCTCAGTTTATTATTTAATAAAAGTTTTTCATTTTCTATTTTAATAATAATCTGTGTGAGTAAAATATTTGCATTATATTAAATATATAGTATGCATGTGTGTCTTTTATTTTACATTGTAGATAATTTGATTTGTAGAATTTGGCTTATGCACAGAACATCAAATTATCGGATCCATGTATGATATAATTAAAGATTCACAGTCTGAAAAATTGGATACACCATCAGCAAGATTGTAGTGCAATCTTCTGGCATGGTCTATCTTAGCTATAGGAGACTGTTTGATATATCTGATTGTTGCACCAGTATACTTTGTGTATATATATATATTTCTTTTTGAATATTCACTTTGTGTGAATAGGACCATTTTTGAGGTTATTATCTTTTTACTGAGTAAATAAGAAAATAAACTTCATAGTTACTATAAGTGCTTAAACTCTAATCCCAAGATATTTAATGAACACGTGCATATAATGATTGTTACTTTAATTTATCAAAGAGTGATATTCATTTTTGAGTCAACAAACTCAATCAATTGGGAGATGACATTATTTATATAGTAGAAATTAATTATTAAAGGAAATCACGTCCCGGTATTTAAATGGGTTGATGATATCCTCTTAAAGAAGCTCATAAGTTTTGTTCATATCAAAGCCAACAGATGGATTTAATTATCTAATATAACAAATAAGTTGAATGGTAAGATATCAAGGATAAAAAGAAGTCAATTAAATATGATTGTCAGTAATTTAATTAAATGACAGACATCTGTAAACTTAAAAATGAAAAAATTATTAAGCATATAATAACAAGGAGCTCAAAATATAATTTTGAAATAAGACCCAGAAAAACGATAATATTTTTTTAGTGAACTAACTTATTACTAATAGACCATAGGATGTTTGTTCTAAGTTAGACATAAGATTTTTAAGCCCATTGGAAACCCGACCCTTATTTTTCCTTAGGATCTCTTTCGTAACCTATAAATACATACACTTTCTGCTTCTCTCAGTCAGATTTTACATTCAAGTTTAGAAGAGACAAAAAGAGAGAGCAAGAGAGGTAATTCGGAGGATTGCAACTCACTACATCCGAGTTTTGGAGTGGAAGGACATAAAGTAGAAGAACGTAAGGTTCATCAAGTCGACTGTTTGATCTGCATCAGTCTTTGTTCATGTTATGATTGTCAATGGTAAACCCTAATTTCTGCTTTATAAGGTTAACAAATAAATAGATTTTTTGTATTTAATTATACACGTTAACGAATCTTGGGACTACGGCTGTTAGTTGAACGAGCCCGAACCGAGTTCGAGCTGAGCTTAAAAAGCTTATTTCCTAGTCGAGCCTAAAAAATTGTTCAAGTTCGGCTCGTTTAGGAAACAAGTCAAGCCTGAACGAGCCAAAAATAAGTCGAGCCCGAGTATTTGCACATAAATGAGTTGAGATTGTCGAGTTTGAGCCGAGCTTGTAGGGCTTGTTTTCTAAACGAGCCTAAAAATTTGTTTAAATTCGGGCTCGTTTAGAAAACGAACCAAGTCTGAACGAGCCGAACCCGAGTTGAACTCAAGTCAAGCTCGAGTAGCTCAGTTTGATTAACAGCCCTACTTGGGACTATCGTTCCAACAAACTATGTAGAGACTTTTTCTCCAATGGCTAAGATTTCTTCGGGTTTTGAGTTCTTTTGCTGCTAATTTTGATTGGCCCTTATTCAATTAGATGGGAAGAATACTTTCTTACATGGTGATTTTGCGAAAGAGATCTTTCTTTCTTTTTTTCGCGAAAGAGATCTATATGGAGCAACTACCTGGGTTTGTTGCTAAGTGAGGTATCAAGAAAAATGTGCAAATTACTGAAAGCATTGTATGGGTTGAAACAATCTCCACGAGCCTGATTTGGGAAGTTTTCAGATACGGTGTTGGATTTTGGCCTTCATAAATGTCAGACAGATCATTTCTTATTTTATTTACATACTAATGGAGATAATATCCTTCTTATTGTTTATGTTGATGATATTGTGATTACCGATGAAGATTATGTGGGAATTGCGAAGTTCAAACGGTTTTTGCAGTATCGATTTCATTCCAAGGATCTAGGCAAACTTTGTTACTTTCTTCGTATTGAAGTTGCTAGATCTAAACAAGGCATTAGCTTATCCCAAAGAAAATATGGGCCTGATCTTTTGGAGGAAACAGGTTATCTAGGTGGTCGACCAATTGATGTTTTATGGACCCAAACTATAAACTCTCGGTGGATGAAGGTGAATGTTTCTCAGATCTTGGCAGGTACTGTCGACTAGTTGAAAAGTTAAATTATCTCGCTATTACCTGACAAAATATATGTTATGCAGCGAGTGTAGTAAGTCAGCTTATGAAAGGTTCCAGAGTACCACACAGGGATGTTATCATTCGTATTATCAAATATCTCTGGCGAGTTCCCACACATGGATTGTTGTATAAATCACAGGGGCACCCTAGATTGAAAGGGTTCACAAATGCTAATTGGGCAAGCTCTTCCTCAAATAGACGATCTACTAGGGCTATTATACATTTTTAGAAGGTAATTGGGTTGCTTGGAAGAGTAAAAAGTAGACAGTGGTGGCACAGTCAAGTGCAGAAGCTGAGTGCTGAGTACAGGGCAATAGCTCACATGAGTTAACGTGGTTGCAACACCTACTTAAGGAAATTGGATTTTTAGTCAAGACCTCGATTGTGTTTTTTTGTGATAATCAAGTTGTTGCTCATATTATTTCTATTCCTGTATTTCATGAACGAACAAAACATATTGAAGTTGATTGTCATTTTGTTCGAGAGGTGTTGTATGGAGACATTATCACACCATTGAAAAGTCTGAGAATCAACTTATTGATATTTTTACTAAGTCGTAGTGTAGTTCTAGGTTGAGAGATATTTTGTTCTAAGCCAAGATTATGTGATATATATTCACCGGCTTGAAGGGGAATGTTACAGTGTAGTCAAGTGGCATTCATGTAATAACTATATCCCAAGAGGGGTATATTAGTCTTTTAGTTACATTCACATACATACATACATACATATATATATATATATGAGGTGACGGAGAAGGTAGAGAATTACTTCTCTTTCTCATTCTCATGTCTCTCTCTCTCTCTCTCTCTCTCTCTCAAACCCTAGCACACACATTAACACAAAGGAACTTCTAAGGAATGAGAAAAGGAATTAAACAACTAAATGTCACCATCGAAGAAGACAATATCACCTCCCATAAAATTGTTGATCGATCTCTGGAAGATGAAGCTAGGTATCTCCCATTATGAGAAAATTGTAAGCACCAGACTTCATCACAGTGTTCTTCTAATATCTGCCCCACAAAAATTAACAGAGTAATAACTAACAAATACTTTGAAGCAACAAATATCAGTCACATTACTAACAATAAGTTTACCCCAAACAAAAAATAAAAGCACAGGTAACTAAACTAAAGATCGACAAAGAATGGTCCAATTTACTGCAGAAAACAAGCGTAGACTTTACGTGTGCAAGGACAAGAAAATAATACTACTATACATGGAAGGGCAGGAGAAACACTCGGCTTGGGTACAATAAAGCATGACAAAGAATATGGGATATGGCACCAACGTATTCAATGCCAAAAACTCTTTTTTTATTTTATATTTATAAAAGGAACACACACACAACCTGCTAGAAGGAAGTGGCACCCATCACCTCTCCTGCAATGGGCAACAGACAGCACTAAAGCTGACAGCTGGTGATCCTCCCAGTCCACGCACCAAGAAGATACAAACTAACCCATTCTATAGAAGTCCATGCATATACTTTATTGTACTAAGTGGGAAATAGCTAATGAGTAAAGGTCCCATGTAGAACATGGTAGTTATCAGCAGTCAGCACTTCTTCACCTGTAAGCTAAAGCAATAGAAGTTGGAAAAAAGCCAACCCCCGCGCGCCTCTTTTCCCAAAAAAAAAAAACTGAAAAAGAAAAACACTCAAACAAAAGGAGATTTATATGGGAAGTAAACAGAGAATACATTAAACCGAGAAAAACTTAAAGCACCCACAACTCGATCCCAGAGAAGAGGTTGAACTGTTCTCTGGCAGGCTGATTTTCTGATGATTATTAACAACCCTCTTGTACGACTCTAAGGCTGTCCTAGAAAACACTATCTTTGCCCTCATTTAGAACTGACCCAATGCCTATAAATGAATGAACAGAGGCAAAAGACACTAGTCAGTTTTCAACCAGCCATTGAATGGTCATGTGCTTTCATAAAAACTCACATGATTTTTGGGAGTAAAAATTCAGCAACCAAAATACCCTTAGACTAAGACTTAGAATGAGCAACAAATAGAAACATGAAACAATTGAAAGACCAGATCCCATGGATTTATCATGACCTCACTGCACTAATAAGTCTAGTGAACTTTCCTCTGACCACACTGCATCAGTCCTTCTGAGTGAAGATGAAAATTTGACCATTAGTTTAGCTATTGATTTCCCACGGTCCACTGGATGTCCATGCAGCTGCCCCAGCTTTTCTTTCCCCTTCGCATAGTATAAACCGATATAGCAATAACTGACACATTACTCATTTAGCGGCATAAAAAATTGAGCTTGTATTTGGAGACTCATAAGTGGTGACATTTATTAAAACCTTGGGTTAATTGCACTAGAGGTCCCCAAAGTATGAAGTTTGTCTCATTTTGGTCCCCAATGTTTCAATTGCATCATTTTGATCCCTGAAATATTGAATATGTTTCTATATAATCCCTCAAACAGACAGTGTCCAGATTGCTAACGTTTTTTTATCATAAACTTGTCACGTGACACTTAAATATGGACAAAAAAATAATTTGGATAACTCTTGACCAAATTTCTTCTCCAATTTTTGTTAAATAACTGACTAAATTACACAGTTTTGATCGTGAACTATCCAAATTTCAGTCAAAAACTACCCATATTATACATTTTTTTATCAAGAGCTACTCAAATTTTGTTTAAGAGTTATCAAAATTATTTTTTGTTCATATTTAGGTATTACATAACAGGTTTATGATAAAAAATTGTTAGCAATCTGGACATTATCTGCTTGAAGGATCATATAGAAACATATTCAATACTTTAGAGACCAAAATTAAACCATAGCATCTTTAAGTGTTATGTTAAGTTATTTAGGATGTAACTCTTAAAGGTATTTGTGATAATTTTGTGTTGCAATATATATTGGGATGTAGTTGTGTAACCTTACACACTACCCTCTTCTCATATTTTTCTTTCTTCTTCCTTCCTCTCTTCTCTAAACCCTAACATATCTATAATTTAATTTGGTATCAGAGCGGTGATCAAATTTAACATCTCAAAATTGTCAGAATTGATAGGAAATTACCTCAGGAAGCTAGCAATGAAATCTATCAAACGCTACCAAGCTGATGTCAGCGCCTGACATGTTAACGTTAGCATCCACCCATGTTAAAATTTTTTTATTTTTTCAAGGATGAACCGTAATCACCTCTAGATAATTGTAGTGATTTTTCTGAATTTTTTTGAAGCCATCTGTCTGGGTTTTTTAATTTTTGAATCTTTTTTCAAGTTTTTCGGACCTATCTCTGAGCTACCTGGTCTAATTTGAATAGGGTCGATTACGACTCTTGTGGAGAGCCCATAGCTTTTTGTTGGAATTGGATTGATTTTTTGAGTAGTTTTTGCCCAAACAGTGATTCGGCAGCCCTATTCACCACCAGAAATTGCTCCTTCTTGCCTCTAGTCATTGTACAGAGGCTATTCGAGCCTTGGGTTGCATTGGGTTGTTCTAAAGGTAACGTTTGGATGCTATTGTAGGTATTTTCTAGTTGTGGGCTATTTTTTGACTGTGATTTTCTGTGATTGTTTGGTATTTTGTGTTGGCCCTATTGTGTAAGCATGTCTAAAGGTAATACAACATCTACTAATGTCGGAGTAAATATCGGACGAAGTGGGTTGAGTCGTTTAGGTGCTCTTCCCTTCTCTCCAAATTAGCCCTGAAAAATTGGATGGAAGAAATTATTTAGCATAGTCAAGGGCATGTTTGTTTATTATCAGTACAAGCAATAGCATTGGATGGGTATTTGACTGGCGAACACTAAGAAGTCAACTAAGGTAGGTACCTCGTTATACAATGAACATCTGAGAATGCTTTGGTTATGTCTTGGTTGCTTAACTCAATGCAACCGTCTATTACTCGTGATTTGGACTGCTACACCCCATACATACTCTCAACTGGACAATGATACTATGGCATATGATCTTCGAAAGAAAGTGCATGAGACCAATCAAAAAGATGAGACCCTTACAATTTATTATGCAGAGTTGGCTTCTTTATGGTTGGAGCTTGACAACTACCAAAGTTTCACAATAGATTGTACTAATGATACTGTTAAATTTCAACAGATGGTGGAAAATGAACGTGTATGACTTCCTTACCGGTCTTAATACTGAATGTGATCAGATTCGGGTTCAAATTTTGGGTCTAGTTCATTTCCTACTTTATAGGAAACATATGCCTATGTTCAGTAGGAGGAAAGTCGGATGATTGCTATGGTTTATGCTCCTACTCATGAACAGTATGCATTTGTTGCTATCCCTAAGCGCGACATGAGTTTAACCATGCCCAAGTCTACAAAGATGAGTAGCACTGTGTCTAAGAATACCTTAAGGTGTGATTATTGTGGGAAGAAAAGGCATACACAAGCGTTCTATTGGAAGTTGACTGGGCGTCCTACACGTGGCCGAGGTGGTGGACGCGGTGGTAATGTGTAGTCTCAATCACATCTGACCGACTCTTCAAAGACTCCATTTTAGTCTAGTGGCACCACTCTGTCTACCTTTTCTTAGGATGAGATGCAAACTCTTAGGCACCCGATAGCGCGACTTGATGATTCCTCTACCACAAGTCCTAATTATTCCTCTTCCTCTAACTTCGCTCACACAAGTATATCTAGTGTGGTTACTGCATCATCCTCGTGCTCCTTAGATAATAGATTCTAGAACCACAGACCACATGACAAGTTCTTCTAGTCTATTCTCTTCATATTCTACATATTCAGGTAGGGATAAAGTCAAAGTGGTAGATGGATCCTTATCCTCGATTTCTAGGAAAGATTCAATTAATTACTCACCCTCCCTATCCCTCTTCGATGTTCTTCATGTTTCCAATTTCTCTACTAACTTATTGTCTGTTGGTAGTATTACTAAATCTTTAAATTGTTCAGTGACTTTTTTCCTACTCATTGTACCTTTTAAGAACTGAAATCTGGAAAAACGATTGCCAGTGGTAGAAGGTTTGTATCTCCTGGATGATGAAGTTTTCCCCCAGTCCCCTTGTCAAACTTTCCGAGCAGATAATAGTTCAACCCTTCAAATCTTACTACAGTGGCACAGGCGTTTGGGATATCCCTCATTTGGTGTTTTAGCACTTATTTTTCTTAGTCTAGTCAAGCAATGTAGTAGACAACTTTTTGTTTGTGATGCTCGTGAATTTGTTGAGCACAAACTTTCTTCTTATCCTAGTACTAATAATAAAAGCATTGCTCCTTTTGTTATCATTTATTCTGATGTGTGGGGACCTCCGTGTTGCTTCTATCTCCAGTTACCATTGGTTTGTCACTTTTATTGATTGTTATTCTCGTCTTACTTTGATCTACTTACTGCACACGAAAAATGAAGTTTTCTCTTGCTTCCTCTCTTTTTATAAAATGTTGGTACACAGTTCGAAGCCAAAATCAAAGTCCTTTGTAGTGACAATAGAACTAAATACATTGATGGAGAATTTCGCTCTCTTCCTGAATGAGAGTGGCATCCTTTATCAAACTACTTGATATTTTACCCACATAGATTCTTATTAAAATAGAAAATGACTAACTTTTATTAAATAATAAACTAAATTTTACAAAAAACATACTTTTAGTATATAACTCTATCATGGAGACCTACTCCTATTCTCACTAATGGAGGGTCTAAATATTATATTTCTTTCATTTATGACTATATCAAGTATTGTTGGGTCTATCTAATGACGCATTGTTCAAAATTCTTTTCTGTATTCACTGCATTTTGTGTCATGTATTTGGCTATGTACCCAATATTCCTCTGTTATCAAATGATTTTGATGTGACCAAGAAGGAGAATATTCTTTCAATTCTTTTAGTGATTCGTTAAAATCTGATGGCACTATTTGTCAATCTTCTTGTACTAACAAACTTGAACAGAACGAAGTAACAAAGCGCAAACAATAACATATTATGAAGCCAGCACACGTAAACAACATATTATGAAGACGGCACACTCTCTCTTGTTATCAACAAATGTCCCAAGCTCTTTTTGGGGAGAAACAATTCTTATTGTAGTTCATTTGATTAATTGCATTCCAACTATTCTTATTTCTGGTGTTTTTCCATTTGAAAAGTTATATGATAAGCCCTCTGATTACTTCTCCTTGCGTGTTTTTAGTTGTACTTACTTTGTCTTGCTCCCCATTATTCTACGTACCAAGTTTTTTGCTCGATCAGCCTAAGAATATCGTTGCTATGATCCTATTACCTACAAACTTTGTCTATCGCCATGTTATCTTTATGGAACATATTCTTTTCTTATTGATTCCCTTTTGTTCTTCATTTGTACATAAATCTGATTTCATTTACATTGATCCCTTCCGTGCTGATGTTCCCAAAGATACATATGTTAGTGATATAATTGTGTCTGATTTGTCATCTTCTTCTTTTTCTGATTTGTTGTTACGCATCCCCTATTGTGCATACTTATATTCGTATGACTTATGTTGTTTCTTCTACGAATGCAGTGCCTCCCTCTTCTACTTCTATCACTCAATCAAGTTATGACATTGTGGATCATGCTTCTCGTTATCCTCAGCAATCTCAAAAATGTCCAGATAGGTTTGGTTTCTCCAACTCTTATTATTTTTCTAATTCTTGTGCCTTTCACACTTCTATTCACTATTTGTCTAAGCTTACCTCCTATAAGGAGGCTATACTTGATTCCCTTTGGCAACAAGCTATGGATGAGGAACTATCTACCTTACATAAGACCCGAGCTTGGAAATTAATTCATTTACCTCCTAACAAACACAACATTGGCTAGAAATGGGGTTATAAGATCAAAATCAAATCACATGATATTGTGGAAAGATACAAGATTCGGTTAGTAGTCAAGGGATTTGCTCAAGAGTATTGGTTAGACTATGATCAAACTTTTGCCCCAGTTGCCAAGATAACCACTGTTCGAACTGTGATTGTTGTAGCTGCCATTCATCAATGGCACTTGTCTCAGCTTGATGTGAAAAATGTTTTTCTTCATAAAGACTTATCTAAAGAGGTTTTTATGACTCCTCCATCTAGATTTTCTTATAGACCTAGTCAGGTATGCAGACTTTACAAGGCATTATATGGACTTAAACAGGCTCCTAGGAAATGGTTTGCCAAGTTCTCCTAAGTCATCTGTCATGATTTGCCAAGTTCTCCCAAGTCATTTGTGATTGGGTTTTCATGCCAGTGATCATGACTCTACTCTCTTCTACGATCCACTTCCTCTGGTTTTATTATTCTCCTACTTTATGTTGATGATATAATCATTATAGGTGATGATACTACTAGCATCAACCTATTGAAAACATAGTTACAAGATCACTTTGAAATGAAAGATTTGGATCAACTTCAATATTTCTTGGAGATTAAGGTTGCTTCTTCTCCCAAACATTATCTTCTTTCTCAATCCAAATATGCATCGGATGTTATTCAGTAAGCTCCTTTATCATATAATCGGACAGTTGAGATACCCTTAGAGCTCAGTGTTCGATATTCTTCCTTTGATGGTACTCCTACGCTCTACCACATCATCGTTGAGAGTCTAGTATATCTTACGGTTACTCACTCAGATATCTTTTATGTTGTTCATAATGTGAGTTAGTTTGTCGCCTCACGTACTACCACTATGCACTAGATTGTTGTCCTCCGCATTCTTCGATATCTTCTTGGTACTCTACATTAGAGTTTACTATTTTTTTACTCAATGAAACTCAAGATTTATTCAGATGTTGACTGGGCTAGTGGCTCTATGGATAACAAGTCCACCACTGATTTTTGCCCTTTTCTTGGATATTCTCTTATTTTTTGAAAAAACAAGAAACAAATTGTTATTGCTCATTTTTCTGCTGAAGCTAAGTATTGTGTTATGGCATCTACCAGAGGTGAGATAGTCTGGTTACGATAGCTACTTGCTGATCTTGGCATTTCCCTATCTTCTTCCATTCCTATGTATTGTGACAACACCATTGCTATTCAAATTGCTCACAACTCAGTCTTCCATGAGCACATAACATACTGAGATTGATTGCCACTTTGTAAACCACCACCTTCAGCTAGGGAGTATCACTCTCCCTCTTCTTCCTTCAACCATGTAGATAGGGGATTTTTTTACAAAATTGCAATCCATAGCATGGTTTCATTTCTTCTTAGCAAACTCTTGATTTTTTCCACCACATCATAAGTTTGAGAGGGGACGTTAGAGTATTAATATTATGGATAGTTTAGACATTTATGTTATTCTGTGTTGTCATACTATATAAGGGTCTACATTGTGTATTGTATGTTAAATTGCATTACAAACTTGTTTAACTATAATAATATTTTCTCTTTCTCCTTTCGCTCTCTTTCTTTGACCAAAATTTTCAGTTTTCAATTTTCAATAGGGTAAGGAATCCCCATATTACTCAAATTTTCACAAGTCGTGGGTGGACCAGTCTTGTCATAGCCCCCAAGCATGCAAATTGTGATATAGTTAGGGAGTTCTATGCCCCATAAAAGACACACATCCCAAGCACAAGCATTTCACCACCTATGTGTGAAGGATATAGTTTGTGTTTTTCGCTAACCTCATTGCCTCCACTCATTGGGACTGCCTAGAATCGCCAAGGATTCTTTTAGGCATAGACTTGTAGTAAACCAACCCAGCCAGTCCGATGTTGCTTCAGAGATTTATGGTGCATCGTATCCTAATGGCCATATCTTTGACTCACCCGTGATTACGGGATGCTAAATCACATTGTGAACTACAACATGGACCCAAGATCCCATATCTTTGACTTCCCCGTAACACAAGCCCACTTGTTACATATTATTGGGACGGATGTAGGGATTGATTTGTTTATGTTGATATTAGGGGTATTCATAGGGCTTTTAATGAGGGAAAGATTATTGTTGGTGTCCCGTTTGGCTCGTTGATCACACACATTTGCTTGGGACCCTTGAGTCTAATCAATCGAAACCCCCAATGAAGCCTATAGGACAAGGTACCGTGCGACAAAGCGTATCACATGCAAGCTACATTTATGACCCTACAGATGTAGAGGCAGAGCATGAGGATCCCGGCCCGCCACTAGTCAAGATCCTTCTACCTCTAGAGCACCGCCACCACCGGTTGATACTCATCCCAGTACATTGACTGCACCACCAGTAGTGCAAAGTTCCACTTCACTCTCAATGCACATCCTCACTTACATGCAGAGACAGACGGATGAGCAGTACACTTTTACTTGACAAAGGTTGGATGTTATAAATGCCCGGGTGTTAAGTATTGAGAAGAAACTAGAAAAGAGTTTTAGGAGTGTTGGAAGTGATTGGGGAAGCTCATGAACACACTGAAGGCCAAGAAGAGGGTTGGTAAGCCCGAGTCTAATGAGGAGCCTGAGCATCAGTTGAGACTAGAGATGGTGATAATGGTGGAGTCTGAGCCAGAGGATATCTTGTTGCTTGTTAGGATACTTAAATTTAGGACATTCTGAACTAGAGTGCTTTTATTTGTTTCATTGTCCCTTATCTATGTAATCTCTCTTTTGATGTGTTGGTTTGTACTAATTATTTTAATTATATGTTTTCTGATCTGGGATGTTACCTTTTCCTCTTACTCTCTTGTTATGTTTCCTAATAGCTTTGTGTTATATTACATATTATCTCGGTCTCTGCTTTACTTGGTATGTTATTATCATCACACTTTATCCTTCACACTAAATGACAAAAAGAAAGGGAGATCTTGGAGAAAATTAGGTCAGCAAAAGGGAGATTGTTGAATAAAGAGTAAAGAAAGTAGGAACTTATTGTAATTGTTAAACAACCATCTACTCCAAAAACTTAAACTGTTGGAGATGGTGCAACTTAAGTATTTATACTTCAACACGCCCCCTCAAGTGCAGGGGCTTATTGTAATTGTTAAACAACCATCTACTCCACAAGCTTAAGCTGTTGGAGATGGTGCAACTTAAGTATTTATACTTCAACATGGCCCTTCAAGTGCGGTCTAAATTTTGGGTCTAGCACGTGAAAATATTTTTAATAATTAAGGTGGCAGCAAGATTTGAACACAGGACCTCCTACTTTGATACCATGTTAAGTGTAGAATAGTGAAAGTTAAAGACTTAACACAATATGAGAGAGACAAAGAAAGATAGTAACATACCCTACCTCTCATTATCAACTTGTATTTATAATTATCATAATAATACAAAAAGGACTAACATACCCTCAGAGTGGTATATTTATTACAATAATATTAACTACCGGTAATATTCTCAACACTCTCCCTCTAGTTGGACTATACATATCATATGATCCAAGTTTGGAAGAGATGGCAATAAGACGCGCAAGACTCAATGCTTTGGTGAACATATCTGTAAGTTGATCTTCAAATCTTATAAATAGAGTTGCAATATCTTCATCTAGTATCTTGTTTCGAATAAAATAACAATCAACTTCAATATGTTTGGTCCGCTCATAAAACACTCAATTGGCAGCAATATAAAGAACTGTTTGATTATCACAGAACAACTATAAAGAAAGTTGAACTGAAAACCCAATTTCCCGAAGAAATGGTAGCAATCATGTCAACTAATTGATTGTATGTTGCTATATACTCAGCCTCAGCACTGGACCATGCTACCAGTGTTTGTTTCTTACTTTTCCATGTAACAACATTACCTCCCAAAAAAGTACAACAGCCAATAGTTGATCTCCGATTCGAGAGAGAACCAGCCCAATCAACATTTGAAAAGTCTTCCACTTTGAGATGTCCATTGACTCGATATAACAACCCCAATCCAAAAGCATGTTTGAGGTACTGAAAGAATGCGAATGACTGCATCCTTGTGTGGTACATTTATTACAATCATATTAACTAATGGTAGTATTCTCAACAGTAATTACTCAGATGGAGTAAATTTTAAAACTTGGCATGAAGTCACATTTTTTGTTTAGTTGATTTTTCCCTTGTTAGTTTGTTTGTATAAGGCACTAACTAAGGGGAGAGCTAGACTAGTGGACTTGGATTATTAAATCTAGTAGTTCTTGAACATAAGTGCGATTACATTGCTTATATATGTTTGCATAGATTGCCTTTTACATGTAGCTCACATATATCTTATTGCTCTTAGTGTTTTCACTACCTCTGTTAGAATGTATAAGTGGTATCCATGTAATAACTACATCCCAAGAGGGGTATGTTAGTCTTTTGTTTAAATTTAGATACATACATATACATATATATATATATATGTGTGTGTGTGTGTGTGTGTGTGTGTGTGTGTGTGTGAGACGATGGAGAAAGTAGGGCTAACTTCTTTGACAGCCTTATTCTCACGTTTCTCTCTCTCTCTCAACATTTACATGGTATCAAAGCAACATTCTTAGGATTTGTAATTCCTCTTCTCTTCACAGTTTTCTTCTCTCTTTTTTTTCGCAAAAAAAAAAAAAATATGTCGGTTATGACGCCTATTGGCATGAGATTCCGTTGGATGGGTCGATGTTGAGTTTTGTGTCAAGAGGCAATTGTCTCTGTTCAGTGGTTCCATTGCCAAGAACGAGTTAGTGCTGACAATTGCTCCAGTTGATCATTGTTGGTGTCGTGGATGTTGATTGCTTCAGTCGATCGTCGTTGGGTGTTGATTACCACCGTTGGTGTTTTTCCTCATGTTGTTGGTGCCTTTGTTGATTAGTGTCGTGGTTGTTGTTCCTGTTCACCGTCGCCGCTGATTTGCTCTAATCATTAGTCGCCTTGTTAAAGGGAAGACCCCTATTTGGCTAGCGTTGTGGTTTTATTCCCACTGAGGACAAATTGTTGTCCTTCTCTTGGATTCATAATTTGGGTTAAGCCCAACACCAAACTAGACCACGCCCAGCAAATCAGATCTCACCCAACCCAGCCCAGACCAAGCTCAGCCAACCAAACTAGGCCCAAGCCCAAACCAATGTTACCTGAATAGTGGGTCGCTTTGGTACGTGGTACGGATACATGGTACGACACTTTCTTAGGTACGTGGCACGAGCCGTGGAAGAGGAGATGCATGCACTCCATAACAATCACACTTGAGATCTTGTTTCGTTGCCTTCTGGCAAGCAAACTGTTGGGTCTCGTTGGGTCTACACCACTAAATTTCATCCGGATGGCTCTGTGGATCGTTTCAAAACTTGTCTGGTTGCTAAGGGGTATACCCAGACATATGGTGTTGACTATGCTAAGACTTTTTCTCTTGTGGCCAAGATTTCTTCTGTTCGGATTTTGATTTCTCTGGCTGCTAATCTCTCTTGGTCATTGTTTCAATTAGATGTGAAAAATAGTTTCTTATACGCTGGTAATATCTTTCTTGTTGTTTATGTTGATAATATTGTGATTATCAGTGATGAATCTATGGGTATTACCAAGTTGAAACAGTTTCTACAACATCGGTTTCATACAAAAGATCTAGGCAAATTCCATTACTTTTTGAGTATTGAAGTTGCTAGATCTATCTTTTGGAGGAAATTGGCTTTCTAGGTGGTCAACAAGTTGATATCCCTATGGATCCAAACTATAAACTCTCAATGGATGAAGGTGAATGCTTCTTAGATTCTGGACGATATCGTCGACTAGTTGGGAAGTTAAATTATCTCACTATTACTCGACTAGATATATCATATACAGTGAGTGTAGTAAGTTAGCTTAGGGAAGCTCCTCGAGTATCACATCAGGATGTTGTTATTCGTATTCTCAGATATCTCAAGCGAGCTCCCGGACTTGGATTATTGTATCAATCACATGGACACCTTAAGTTGGAAGGGTTCACAGATGCTTGGGTAAGTTCTCCCTCTGATTGACGATCTACTACTGGATATTATACCTTTTTGGGAGGTAATTTGGTTACATGGAAGAGTAAGAAACAGGCAGTGGTGACTCGATCTAGTGCAAAAGCTAAGTATAGGGCGATGGCTCACACGCATAGTGCGTTAAGGTGGTTACAACACTTTCTTTTAGAGATTGGGTTTCCAGTCAAGAATCTAATTAAGTTATTCTGTGATAATCAAGCTGCTATTCATATTGCTTTTAATCCAGTGTTCCATAAACGAACAAAAGACATTAAAGTTGATTGTCATTTTGGTCGAGAGAAAGTGTTGCATGGGGATAGTGTCACGGGGTTTGTTAAATCTGGAGATCAACTTGCTGATATATTCACTAAGTCATTTAATAGTCCTCAATTAAGATACATCTGTTCCAACCTAGGATTATATAATATACATTCGCCAGCTTGAGGGGGAGTGTTAGAATGTATAAGTGATATCCATGTAATAATTATATCCCAAGACAAGTATGTTAGTCTTTTGTTTAAATTTAGATACATATATATATGTTTGGTGAGAAATCAATGGGGTCACTTGGTCCTTGCAACTTACTTTCTACTATGAGGAGTGCTCTAACATGGATGCAGAGCTGAGGGCATTAAAGGATGGATTGTGTTTGGTTGAAAGACATGGACTGTCAGACTATCAGCTTCAAATTGAAGTTGATTCTGAGGTTATGATTCATATGATCTTAAAGGGTCATAAGAGGGCATGGAAATTTTGGGAGCTTTTATGGCAGATTTTGGAGTTTTTGGGTAGACTGGATTTTAGTCTAACTCATGCTAATGGGGAAGCCAATTGCATGGCTGATTTCTTTGCTATGGCTGTGCAGAATGGTTTCTCCTCAGATTCCCCGGCGTCGAATATTCCTCTTTAGGCTAAGCTGCTCCTGTTGCACGATCGGCAAAGGATCAAGACGCTAAGGAAGAAGACCATCATTTTTTGATTCATTGTAAAAATCTTAATGAATTTGTTTGATTCTTGTAATTTGTTTTGAGAAATGCAATAAACTGTTGAATTTAAAAAAAAAAAAAAAAAGATACATATATATATATATATATATATATGAGATGATGGAGAAGGTAGGGCTAACTTCTTTGGCAGTCTTATTCTCACGTTTCTCTCTCTCAACATTTACACTAACTATGATCATGTTTTGTACTTGAAATACTCTATGCATTTCACGAGGTTTTGATTTAATTGTGAAGTACAGGACTATGTTGCTTCAAAGATACATCATGAGTTTTGTTCTTAGATGTGAGGTTGAATGACTTTCTTTGTACTTGAGTGTTAAGATTAGGTCTACAGTTAGGTTTGTTTTATGTGATTTTTGAGTGGTAATCTTTAAATTTCTTATTCTTGTATTATGTCACTGAATTGCAAATGAAGAGATTGTTATGAAATTGATTATTATAATTGGCTAATACTACGAGGTCACATGTAAATCTCAACTAAATCTATGATCATGAAGCTACAAAGATTAAAATCCAAAGCAAAGAAGGAAGATAAAGTCCAAGCTACAAAGTCACATGTGAAGACTTCCCGAAATACTTCAAAGCTTAGAAAATGTATATGACCTAAAGACCTAGTTACCTAGGTTGTTATTACTTTTGTTAAGTTAGGTTAACTAAAATGGATTTAGGATGGGTTAAGTAAATGACTATTGCTTGTTTTATTGGAAAAAAAAATTGAAACTTAAATGTTTTGAAAATTCAAATTGAGTCATGGAACAAACTCTTATTGAGCAATGTCCCTGGGTGCTCGATGGGGCAAGTTTTTGTTGCATTTGAAGCATAAAAACCAGTCGAGCCTATAGCTCGGGCAATCTCTGAACACTTGGGAAAAATAAGAAAAAAGTTGGAAAATTAGACAGCGGCCATAGCCAGCTAGCCGCTCGAGCGGTCTTTTATAGTCCCTGTTCATGAGGCCTAGAATTGTTCCTCGTGACATTCCAGTGACCACCGCCTGATGACAACTGGCTCACAGTTTGAGCGGCCCCTCATGAATCTCAGTTTTTTTGCATACCAATTAAACTCTATTTACGAGGCCTACATATATGAGCATGTCTTTTCTCACAATAATAAGCCTCTATAATCAGAAAACAGTCTCATCTACCATCTAGAGAGACAAGAACAAACCCTAACATCCCTAAGCATTCAAAGGCCTTAGATCTTCTAAGATCAATCTTGTTCTACACCTTTAAACTTGAAAAAAAGATAGATCTAGTAGAAACCCACAAAAACTCACTGATGGAGATCGTGTAGGAATTGGATAGATATTTTAGATTAATCATTTATTTGTCATTATTTATTTGTTTTAAAGTTTTAGTTTCCCTATATAAAGGGATGCATGTAAGAATTTTATTTAGTTTAGACTTTTGATTATTATTGAATACTGATATTGCTTCCTTCTCAAATTCTTTCTCTTTTCTCATCCCTTTTTTCTTTTTTTCTCATCCCTTTCTTCTTTTCTTCTCATCCCTAAATTTTTCCTTCCTAGTCTACATCAATTTGGTATCAGAGCCTAATTTCGATTCATACAAATCACAAAAAATTCATTGTGCGCATTGTTCATCGCGTCTGTTCACTGTTCATCAGAAAACACTATTCATCGTTGTTCATCGCCATAAGCAGTGAAAAAAAAAAAAAAACAGAACCAGCAGAAAAAAAAAAATATAACTATCCCTACAGTCTTGAAAATTGCAACAATATCCCAGCTGTTCCAAAAATTACAAAAACACCCCAGAAAGTTCTAGAAGTTGCAGACCCATCACCAAAAGTACCAGAAATTGCAGAATCTTCCCCCCCAAAGTTCCAAAATTGCAAAAACACCCCCAACAGATCCATAATATTGTAGAATCATCCCAAAAAAGTTTCAAAATTTTCTCTTGATTATAGTATGCATACTCCCATAAAATTTGAGACTAATACTTTTATTCATTGAGAAATTAGAAAATTTGCAAAGGGTCCAAAACACATTTTCTTCTATTTAAACTTTCTTGAAATTGTCAATTGCATTCTTGAATTTGTTCTTATACCATTCTCATCTTTCAAGAGTCACTCATGAATTTCTCTAATGCGCATGTTTCAAGAGCCTCTCCTCAATGTCATCATCATAGGAAGTCTAGGAATGTTTACATGGAGTCCCATATGACCAAACTAGTCAAAGATCCTTCTATATAGTGCCACTTTAGATCCTTTTGAATTCTTAGATTGGTTAACTAATTTAGAAGAATATTTTGATTGGCATGGCATCTTAGATTCCCATTGCGTCCATTTTGCTAAATTAATGTTGGAGAGTTCCTCCAAGCAGTATTGGCAAGTAATCCAAAGAAGCCTAGATAGCTTAGGAGAATCACCAATCACTTGGGTTGAAATGAGATATAAATTGAAAGAGAAGTATTTGTCTACTTCCTACAAGAATCAATTTTATGACTAATGGCTCAATCACAGACAATATTCTTCTAATGTCTCTGATTACTTTGCCAATTCGATTATCTCATATACTTGTGTGACATTGTTGATGAACCTTGGACAATTGATCAGTTTATTCTTGGGTTGAGACAAAAAATTAGTAGGGAGGTCAAGTAATACACTTTTAATACGTTAGTAGCAGCCTATCAATATGCTCTAAAGGTTGAGAGATTTCATAAGAAATTTAACTATAACTTAATGGGTTCTCAATCACAGTCTGCTAAACAGCGTGACAAGATACCTTCCAATTCTAATTCCACCACATATGAATATCATGATTACTTGAATGATATTCATGTTGTTTATGCATGTTTTCCTCATTTCATGGTAACCATGGATTTGGATGACACATTCTCACCTAAAAAAAAAATGTTACTCATATCGATTACCAATTCTCTTGTCCGGTTTCATCAGATCAGAGCTCGCCTCCTTCATACCAACAAAAGTCAATACCTGAAGAAAGGGAGTTTGAAACTTTGTCAGAGTCAAATGTTGAGTCTCCACTGGTAATAGAACTTGCCGAAAAGTCTAACGAGTCCACACTTATGAAAGATGTCGAGCATATTGAGTTACCTATTTTAGAATCTTTTGGTGATTATTTTGTATCTCTTATTTCAAGTTAATCTAACTTTGTTCCCAAATCTTTCCCCTCTGAAATAATTGACTTTATTCTTACTATCAAGATTTCACTTGAGTTGGTACTTAATTATTTTCATCACCAAGGCGTTATTGTTACTCCTTTGTCATCGATGTCTTGTCCCATTGAATACTTTTTGTTGAAACCTAATGAGAATTGTTTTACTATTCTCGAGTTTGGATCTAATGCTTATTTGCTTAATTTTTCATTGAATGTAAGTATAAGTCCAGATTTTTATTTGAAGGACATGCAACTTAATCGAGGTACTCCAAAACCTCCTATTTTGTTAGCCGGTGTTTCTACAGATGGAGATTCTTGCATTTATCCTGATCGATGTAAAGATATTGATGGTTCTTTCATTCTAGATGAGGAGTTCTGTCATCTTCATCCTGCTCTCTTACAGTACTTTTGCTTTTAAGACTCTCCGGATGAGAGTTTTTCTCAATCGAGGGATAATGATGGGGATCGTGTAGGAATTGGATAGATATTTTAGATTAATCATGAGAGTAATTTGGATATTTTTAATATTTATCTTTTAAGCAATTTCTTTTAACTTTTGAGAGTTTATTTGTCATTATTTATTTGTTTTAGAGTTTTAGTTTTCCTATATAAAGGGATGCATGTAAGGATTTTATTTAGATTAGACTTTTGATTATTATTCATTATTATTGAATACTGATATTGTTTCCTTCTCAAATTCTTTCTATTTTCTCATTACTTTCTTCTTCTTTTCTCATCTCTTTCTTCTTCTCTCCAGAATTGCAGAAATATTTCCAACAGATCCATAAAATTGCAGAATTATCCCCAAAAAATTTTAAAATTTCTTCTTGATTATAGTATGCATACTCCCATAGAATTTGAGACTAATATTTTTATTCATTAGGAAATTAGAGAATTTGCAAAGGGTCCAAAACACATTTTCTTCTATTTAAACTTCTTGAAATTATCAATTGCATTCTTGAATTTGTTCTTATACCATTTTCATCTTTTAAGAGTCACTCATGAGTTCCTCTAATGCACATGTTTCAAGAGTCTCTCGTCGAGGTCATCATCATAGGAAGTCTAGGGATGTTTACATGGAGTCAACCCATATGACCACACTAGTCAAAGATCCTTCTATATTTAGTGGTACTTTAAATCCTTTTGAATTCTTGGCAGGGGCAATTCAAGGTAATTTGAGGCCTAAAACAGTAATACTAAATGAGATTTATTTATTTTTAGTATTATTTTTAAAAAACCAAAAAATATTTTTAATTTTTTTAAGTGAGAGGAGGATGTGATACTTTTTTTTTGTTTTTTAAGAGAGAGAGAGAGAGTGGATGTGACTATGTGAGTAAATATTAGTTGATTTTTGAATATTTTTTTTTTTATTTTTAAAATTTTTTATTTTTAAGTTTCTAATGTTATGAATTGAATTGTAGGTCCAAATTATTGAAATTATAATTTTTTGATTGAGTTTAAATTTTTTGGGGCCTTTTTGTAAGACATAAGATTTTCATGGATTTAAATTTTTTATGTGGACTAGTTATGTACATAAAATTATGGGGCTTTCTAAAAATTTGAGGCCTAAAGCCCACGCTTTTTTTTTAATACAGTTGGACCGGCCCTGATTCTTGGATTGGTTAGCTAATTTAGAAGAATATTTTGATTGACATGGCATGTTGAATTCCCATTGCGTCCGTTTTGCTAAATTGATGTTGGAGGGTTCCGCCAAACAGTATTGGCAAACAATCCAAAGAAGCCTACACCCCTTAGGAGAATCACTTATCACTTAGGTTGAAATGAGATATAAATTGAAAGAGAAGTATTTGCCTACTTCCTACATGGATCAAGTTTATGTACAATGGCTCAATCTTAGACAACATTCTTCTAGTGTCTCTGATTACTTTGCTCAGTTTGATTATCTCATGTACTTATGTGACATTGTTGAAGAACATTGGGCAATTGATCAGTTTATTCTTGGGGTGAGACAAAAAATTAGTAGGGAGGTCAAAAAATACACTTTTAATACGTTAGTTACAGCCTATTAATATGCTCTAAAGGTTGAGAGATTTCATAAGAAATCCAACTATAGCTTGATGGGTTCTCAATCACAGCCTGCTGATAAGACATCTTCCAATTTTAATTCAATCACATATGAGTATCATAATTACTTGAATGATGTCCCTGTTGTTTCTGCATGTTTTCCTAATTCCAGGGTGGCCATGGATTTAGATGACACACTCTCACATACAAAAAAAAATGTTACTTATGTCGACTACCAATCTCCTTGTCCGATTTCATCATATCAGAGTTCACCTCCTTCATACCAACAAAAGTCAATACCTGAAGAAAGTGAGTTTGAGCTTTTGTCGGAGTCAAATGTTGAGTCACCACTTATAATGGAACTTATTGAAAAGTCTATCGAGTCCACACTTATAAAAAATGTCAAGAATATTGAATTACCCATTTCAGAATCTTTTGGTGATTGTTTTGTGTCTCCTATTTTAACTCAATCTAACTTTGTTCTCAAGTCTTTCCCCTCTGAAATAGTTGACTTTATTCCTACTATCAAGATTTCACTTGAGTAGGTACTTAATTATTTTTACCACCAATACGTTATTGTTACTCCTTTGTCATCGATATCTTGTCCCATTGAATACTTTTTGTTTAGACCTAATGAGAATTATTTTGCTATTCTTGAATTTAGATCTAATACTTATTTGCTTAATTTTTCATTGAATGTTAGTATTAGTCCAGATTTTTATTTGGAGGACATGCTACTTAATCGAGGTACTCCAGAACCTCCTATTTTGTTATCCACTATTTCTACAAGTGGAATTGCTTCTTCCTCAACACTAACTCCAGTTCTTATCTTTCCACTTCCATCACATATTTCGGACCAAATAGATGATGTGTTACGTGACCAAATTTATATTGCTACAGATGAAAATTCTTGTATTTATTCTGATCAATGGAAAGATGTTGATGGTTCTTCATTCTAAATGAGGCGTTATGTCATCTTCATGCTGCTCTCTTATGGTACTTCTGCTTTGAAGACTCTCCGGATGAGAGTTTTTCTCAACCGGAGGAGAATGATGGGGATCATGTAGGAATTGGATAGATATTATAGATTAATTATGATAGTTATTTAGATACTTTTAATATTTATCTTTTAAGTAATTTTTTTTAACTTGTGAGGGTTTATTTGTCATTATTTATTTATTTTAGGGTTTTAGTTTCCCCATATAAAGGGATGCATGTAATGATTTTATTTAGATTAGACTTTGATTATTATTGAATACTGATATTGCTTCCTTCTCAAATTCTCTATCTTTTCTCATCCATTTCTTCTTCTTTTCTCATCCCTTTCTTCTTCTCTTCTTATCCCTAATTTTTCCCTTCCTACTCTACATCACCCACGGTGGTGAGAAGACCTTAGGAAGATTCCAAAAAGATCATAGAGGATTCTAAAGGGTAGGTCGTGGAGCCCAGTTGGACGCCTAGAGAAGCTATACACCAAGACCTCGCGGTGATTTTTCGGAGTAAAGATACAAGTGAGAAAAAGTCTAACCATAAAATTGGTTGAGATATAATACTTTAAACATGTAATCTAAACGTTGACCATAGTGATTAGGTTAGGTAGAGTATGGCCCGTGGTTTTTCCTTGAAGCGTTTCCATGTTAAAATTGTCTTATGTTGTGATTGTACTGCTTCTCATTACTCTACACACACTTGTAATTTTACACTCAGCATGTGCTTGATGATACGCTTGAATGATTGATTCATTATATTTATCATCTTGTCGTTGTTGAAATTAGTGGAAGGACTTTAGAGGGATAAGGTTGGTGGATTGAACATTGTGGTTGATTGTTAAATTTGTGTATTTTACATTCATCCAGCCATTCAAGGATTTGAGCATCTAATTGGGGGCTTTTGAACGTTAGTTGACCAATTAATCAACGATTGAGTGAATTAGATTTTAATTGAGCAAGAATTCTGCATCTTACTAAATGATAAGACCTAACAAGCGTATCAGTGCGATCCAACTTGCACTCTTAAAATACATCTCTGTAGCTCTGCTCGACTCTTCTTTTTTCTCCTCTTCTACTTTCTAACTGTTTGGAAATCTTGTTACATTCTTCTAATTAATTGGTATTGAATTTGGTGAAAGATGCTGATATTTTTGGAATTGGTGGTATTTACATATTTTTGACATCAATTATATTTTGCTGAAACTTGATGCTAAAAGGTGATTAATTGTGCTACTTATTTCGTTAAATGTGATCTATGTTGTTGAGACGAGCCAAATTTTCTGAAATTTGTTGCATTTAATTGAATTGTCGTATGATTTTTACAAACTACTTATTATCAACCACGTGTTCTCCTTCAATAAAGTCTGCGCTTTGCCTCCGCACCAAACTCCAAAAGACCTTAGGGCCTTGGTGCAACTTTTGCCCTAAATAACACTGCCAACAACAATCAGTCCCTGATGGTCCCCTGTTAATGTTGTTTGTCTAAACTAGTGTTGAAGTGCAAAGGACGTGCATCAGCCTCCTACCATAGTTGATGTGCAAAATTGGCTTTCTAACCCTGCCTTTACATTTTCCCATCCAAAACATCTATCAATATTCTAAGCCATTTTACTTTATTTAAATAATTATCATGCAACTGAAAAACAAAATGAAAGAAAAGAACAATCTCAACCAGAAGCCTTCATGCAATATGTTATACCCCTTAGATGAATTCCACAATAAAATATCTCACGTGTTATCCAGTTTGTTCAAAATTACAAATGTGTGAGCACATGAACTGTTGTCCACCTCAATCAAGGAAATTGTTGTGCTACATAAAGGTGACAAGCTTATGTGAAAAGACACTACATGCATATAGGCAGTCTCACTGACTGAAAATTTAGCATACTGATTATGACTTCAGTTAGATATTGTTGCTATAGACATACAAAGTACGACCGTTATCAAAAAAGGTCTTAGATTACTATAATACCCAAGAACAAACAATTAGAAACAATCTGAAAATCCACAAGACATCACCTAACCTGCAAAGTCTGGGAAGGAATATGGTCTCTTCTGCACTGATGATCAGTTAACAGTGACATTTCCCCAACGAAAGAGTTGTGAAATATGCAAGCCTCTCGTTGCAAGTCCAGAGCCTGTTCAAAAAGATGTACTAACCTTCGTTCAGGTATAATCATTGTAGAGGGAAGCAATTTCTGCAATTCCTTCAGTAGCGCTGACCGTGGCTTGACCCTCGCACTATCTTCAGCATAAATTCCAACAGGTTCACACTGTGAAGGAGATATAATACAGGAAGAAAGCTCACGAACTCTATTATTGTTTATGCAAAGAGGTGAAACTTCAGTCCTTAATGTCCTCAAAGCATCCATGACTTTTCCTCCACACAAAAGTTCAAAAAATTTCTGCTCCAGTATGACAAAAGATGCTAACTTAATGATGGTTTCATCCAGTAGACCAATTTTATGCAATGTGGCCACACTTTCATCCCAATTACCATCAAGGATTTGCTGTGTAAACAATTTAACTACCGATGAATGTAAGGGTACACCCGACTCTTCCTCTAGATGTACCCCAGTCTTCTTATAGCCAAGAGAATATAAAGCCTCAGCTATTATCCGCACAACTTCCGCTTTCTTAACCCCTTTGGAACCAACAATCTCGATGTCCCCTTGGGATGGCAGGGGCCAAGCCATCGAATCACTCACTGAGCAACTTGGAGGCTCACTAACAGATTTTCCGTTTGAATGACTTTTCAATTCTCCAGAGTACACTTTTACACGTTTCGATGGTGGCTCATCATCCTCTACAGCTCCCATGAAACGTACACCTCAGCCCATATATAACTACAACGAGAAAATGCAATGAGCCGGAGGATAGCACAGTCAAAGGGAAGGTTATCAACTTACGAATTAGAAGTATGAGAAACAAGAATAAGAAATCAAAAAGGAGTATTAGAATTTACAAGAGCAACTCAAAAATATATACATCCATGCAAGATGCAAATATAAAATTGCCTATCGATCACAAACAGTCATACTCATAAACATATCCACATTGCAGACTTCATTGTCCAAGGATTGACTAAACAAAACAAAAGTTTGTGCAATTGCTACACATACAATCTTCTCAAAGACCCAAAAAAAAAGTTCTTCCAAGCTTGGCCCGCTTTTAACCTAAAAAAGCAACATTCCAAGCTTGAAATTGATTTATGCTAGCTATTACATACAAAGCCTGGTAATGTAGGCTGGCAAAGATTGAATTAATTACCATGCCTAAGCCAGTTGAGTAGCATAATTGATGGCCAATTTACAAGAATCCTGGAATTTCTGTAATAAGAGGAGAAACATTGTAGTCCCAAGTCCAAAAACTGGAAAATGGAAATAAAGACCCTATGCAAATGAATGTTGAACAGGTCTTGAAGATGGCTAGAAACAAAATGAATATGTTTATCTTTTGACAGGTATTGCAAAATACTCCAAACAAAAACTTTTTGAATCTTTGACATATTGTGCAATAGATCCATCACATAACATAAAATCCAACGCAGAGTCAGCAATGTGAATGTCCTCGCAAGGAGCCTCTTCTAAGTCATTAGGAGCCTCTTCTAAGTCACTAGGAACCTCATCTAAGTCACTCACAAAGTAGAATCATGTTAGATTACAGAAACTATCGAGTAACATTATATTAACAAATTATTTGAGAAGAAAACTAAGCATATGAAAAGCAAATTTTATCTGCCCGTGGTTGTCAACTTCCCAGCATACACACAACACAACTTTAGTTCCAGCATACACACAACACAACTTCAGTTCCAACAAAGCGAAAAGCAGATTTCAAGAATTTCTCGAAACCCACATCAGAAGCAATCAAATTTTAGAAAATCATAAATACAAGCCAAAAACATGAAATCTGCTAAGGAAATAAACGAAGTTGGTATGAATCCGTGACTAAGACCAGCATAAACTTAAATCTAACTGAAAAATCAAAAACATCAGAATATATCAAAGAAAAGGTACCAAGAAAATCGAGAAACTGTATTAGTAATTTGGGGACCATAAGCAGCAGATTCTCCGAGACCCAGAAAGGGAATTTGCCTTGGGCACCAATTCAGATCAAAAAGGAAGAGACTTGATAGAACCAGAAATGGATATAGAAGTCTGCAAGTAATAATGGCTAGAAGTAATATGGATAAACCAAAATGACCTTCAAAGAAAAAGAGATTTGCTTTCCTCTGGTTTGTCCGCAGTCGAACACTGGTTTAGAAGAGAGTGTAAGAGCAATCCCAACGCTCCCTATATTAGAGTGTAAGATCATCTTCAACCCCACTCAACAAAATAATTAATCAAATATATTTAAATATTTAATTTACTACTTTAGTTGGCAATTTTTTAAAATTCATTCCAACCACACATTCTATTTTAGCTAACTACTATACCCAACTTTCACTAACTTCCAATAATTTAAAAAAAATAAAACATATATATGGAGATAGAGAAAAAAAAAGGTAAAGGGAGAATTTAGAGAGCTCAAATGGCTCACCACATTTGATGAGCCATTGGGTTAACTAGGAAATAGAGAGTGGAATAGAGAATGGGTTGGAAAGAATTTTTTGTGTTTAGCTAGCTAAAGTAGCTAAAAGAGAAGAAATAGAGAGTGGATTGAAGATGCTCTAAGAGCAATCCTAACGCTCTCTATATTAGCTATTTAAAACATATTTAAATATCATATTTTTTATTTTGGAGACTCATTTTTACAAGTTTCCTCTAAGTACATTTTCTATCTTAGTTAATTATTTTAATTAACTTTCAATAATTTAAATTAAAAATATCACATAACCTACCACGTCATCGCTATATTAATAACATGGCACGATGACATATCATGTCACGTCATCAAAATTTAAACCATAATTATTACAAAAACCCTAAAATCAATTTAAACCATCACTATGGCAAAAAAACCAAATAATCAATTTAAACCATAGTTA
This sequence comes from Ilex aquifolium, assembly GCA_951799425.1. Classification (NCBI taxonomy): domain Eukaryota; kingdom Viridiplantae; phylum Streptophyta; class Magnoliopsida; order Aquifoliales; family Aquifoliaceae; genus Ilex; species Ilex aquifolium. Next base: position 26,301,489 of record OX637400.1, read on the forward strand.
TGACAAAAAATAAATAATCAATTTAAATCATAACTAGATCACTCAAGATTTTATCTGCAATAATCAAGAATCACCATCATAATCAAGATTAAATTTTGAAGAAGTTGAAAGCATGTTATAACTCTAACAATTATGGTAGTGCAACCAACAAGTCCATTCTCATGTGGATCGAATTCTTTTTTAAATAGTCATGTGGATCGAATTCCATTCTCAGCAAAACCACCCAAGAGAAATTAAAACCATATAATCAATTTTCAAGATATCACTGATATCAGACGAGGCCTTTTCGGAGAGAGAAAGGCATGCACTGAACAAATGTGTTGCCTGGTTGAAGCCTACACAAACCAGAAGCGCTGAAGGGGTTTTGCAGATTTGGGCACTAGGGTTTCTATCGGCTCAGATTTTGGCACACAAAGAGAGAGAGCGAAAAGGGGGGGGGGGGGGGGGGGGGAGATCCATACCAGGGTGAAAACGATGAAGACCACCTTTGTGATGAAGAAAATGAAGTCACAGCCACTTTAGCGCAAAAGAGTAGATAGCGAGCGAAAGAGGCTCGCTAGAAGTAGCGAATGAAAACTAGATTTGGTAAAATAGCTAGTGGGATAGAGAATGGATTGGAGAGAAATTTTAGAGATTGACTCTTCAAAATAGTTAAGAATGGCCTACTGAGTGGGTTGGAGATGCTCTAAATGAGAAGTTAAAATGACTGACACACATGTCTATACTAATATACTTGTTGGAGTGGCAGCGCAATATTATTAACGTTTCTTATAATTGATTACAAAAATTTATTCATTATAAAAACTGATGCAGATCAAATAGTCGCTTATTCATTATGAAGATGGATGTAAATGAAATAGTCGACTCGGTGGACTTTACGATCTTCTACCATATATCCTTTTACGCCAAAATGCACTGTGGACTTGAATTCTCCAAATTTTCTCCCTTGCTAAAGGTGTGGCTGGGAGAATCAAAGAGTGTGTATATTTATAGATTACAGTAGAAACCCTGAGGAGAAATAAAGGTCAAGCTTCCAATGGGTCTAGGAATCTTATATCCAACCTAGAACAAATATCCTACGGTCTATTAATAATAAGTTAGTCCACTAAAAACTTATTATCGATCTCATTAGCCTTAACTCAAAATTATATTTCGAACTTCTCGTTATTATATGCTTAATAATCTCCTCACATTAAGATTACAAATGTCCGTTAATTAATTAAACTACTAACAATTATATTTAATTGACTTCTTTTTATATTTGAGATCTTACCACTCAATTTATTTGTCATGTCGAATAATTAAATTCACCTGCAGAGTTTGACATGTATAAAACTTATGAGCTTCCTCAAGATGACATTATCAACCTTTTAAATATCGAGACGTGGTTTCCTTTAATAATTTATACCATATAAATAAAGTCATCTCCCAATTCACCGAATTTGTTGACTCAAATGAATCTCACACTTTGATGAATTAAAATAAAAATCATTATATGCACGTGTCCATTGAATATCTCAGGATTAAGAGCTTAAACAATCATAATAACCAAGAGGTATTTATTTTCTTATTTAATTAGTAAAAAAATAATAACCTCAATAACGGTCATATTCAACACACAAAAGTGTACTAGCGCAACAATCCGAGACATCAGATAGTCTCCTATTATAAAACTTCGATCCATTTCCATAATATTTAGAATGCTAATAGCCTCTATAGTTACTAAATAATACAATCTCCAAATAATGAGTAAACTCTGGTACCAATTCCATAAACATATCGAGTGTTTGCTATTAAGCTCAATAGATCATCTTACTATACACAACTATGATACAACTCAGGCATAGACTTATTACATTTCACACATGTACATCAAGCTCACTATAATTTATATGCTTCAACAACATTATTCAACACTTAGAATGAAAAGTCTAATAGCTGGCTGTTTAAATTTTCATGAACTTCCCCGCCACCTGTTACTCTAAAAAATGGAAAATAATGTAGGATGAGCATCAACAGTTCAATAGAGTAACTCAATTTCAAGCAAACGAGTTTGAAAATACATAGCTTAACATGATTGGAGAAAATAAAAACGAGCATTTGATACATATATACGAAAAACATCATCATTTCATGTGAAGCAGTAACAGTTAAGTAAAACTGTAAAAGAGATTTTCAGAACATCATGTACAGTGCCACACTAGTGAGCAATCATCATAACAGACCACTCAGGGTCAACATGATCATCCAGATCAATCAAATAAACCTTTTAGGGGACTTCCACCCCAAGAAAATACGCTCCCTAAAATCAATTTGGTACCAAAGTTCGAAAACCAAAAGGGCCACCCAAGCATTTACTAACTCAATGAGAAACCCTCTATGGCATCCAACCTGGAACATAAAACCCTTTACCACTCAACTCTATGTGCACTTATAATTCATTTAAAATGGATTCCAAAGTTCCAGTTAGTACGAATAATACAATCAATATGATCATTTCAGTCATTAGTGCGACCCGCACTTAGAAACTCTAATCCGGGTCCGAATCCAAGTCAATATTCGAAACACCCAATCATATATTTCAAAACATGTAAAACAATCATAAATAATAGATGGAATAATTTAGAAACAAGTTTGAAAATAATCGCCCGTTCTGAAAGTGAGAAACCTTATTCGTCGCGATATTTGGATCTGAAATGACAAAAAATGAAACGGTGTTATTTTCAATAAAATTTCATACACATGCTCAATTTAACTAATTAAAAGTGAATATAAAATTTATTTGGCAAAAATCATCCCAGCACTGGGTCAAATTGACCCTGAAGGGCAAAACAGATATTTTACACCACATATTAATTTGAGTATCGAATTGACTTCAAATTTTACTGGGACCTCCGCATGGACGTTATAGAACTTTTGGCACTGACCAAAGGTCCATCAGACACTGGACGCGGCCTATTGGGGTGTTCGGTGGTCCTCCCCCAACTTTATCTTATTCCTTGGTCACTGATTAGCACTCAAAAGTAGCATATTGTTACACTCTTTTTGGACTAATTATACTTTGATGGAGTTTAAATGATGATATTTTAGGTTCTAAAGTGAAGGAAAGTCCAAAGGCATCAAAGAAGTACATCTGAGGGACAAATGCCGAATTAACGCAAGACCAAGGGAGCAATGTCAGGAGAATGCAAAGAATGAAGGACAAAGTGTAATAAAAGCAGGACAAAGTGTAATAAAAGCAGGACAAAGTGTAATAAAAGCAGGACAAAGTGTAATAAAAGCATTTGAAAAATCAGCATTCAGCAACACCACCGTTCATTCTCCACTTGCCCACTTGCCCACTTGCCCAGCCTTCCTACGCCTATAAATAGGCTGCTCCTTCTGCATTTCAAGGAGGGATCTGAGGGTGGAATTGGTGGAAAAACCAAGAGAGGAACTAAGAGTTAGGAGAGATTTTAGAAGAGTTTTTAGAGAGCAAATTTTCTTTCATCTTTTGTAGCTTCCATTTCAATTCATGTATTGAAGATTTTATGCTTATGTTCTTATGGTAAGAGTTCTTTCTTCTAATTGTCATTTCTTTATAGCTTTTATATTTACTTGCTTGTATAAATATAATGGAAGGCTGAGCCTCCTCTTCTAATTGTCATTTCTTTATAGCTTTTATTATTTTCTTTTATGTATTTTTATATCTTGGTTGTGAATTAAACACCAAGTAGTTATTGTTTTCTTTTATGTATTTTTATTTCTTGGTTGTGAATTAAACACCAAGTAGTTATTGTTTTCTTTTATGTATTTTTATCTCTTGGTTGTGAATTAAACACCAAGTATTTATTGCTTTCTTTTAATTTAAGTATTGTTTTCTTTTACTTCCATTGTTGGAGCTTCCTTCTTCCCCTTAGAGGAGTGAAACTCTTCCACTTTTCTAGAGCTTTACCAAAGCCGTGAAGGGTGGAACGTGATTCACTTGTTCTTTGTCGAAGAACGACTCCTTGTTTAGATATTTTACTTTAGAGTATTTTACTTTGTAACACCTTTTGGGGATGAGTACTATTCATCATTCTAGCTTTACCATAGCTATGAAGGGTGAGTAGTCCTCATTCACTCTTTGGGAAGGGATGATAGATATGTAAAAGATTAATCCGGACATTATGTTTGTGTATCACCTTTATGCTTAAATGTTCTATACTCCACTTGATTTTTGGGTGATTGAATGCACCTAGCAAAGTAAAGGTACTTTGTATAATCAACGGATCTTTCTATGATAAATGGATGACTCCTACATGGAAAGATCCATTGATTCAAGGCAAGTACCCTAACTAACTCTTCATGATAAAATTTCAATGTCCACCATTATTGCACTTCATTCCTATCTTCCGATTAATTTGCCGTTGACACGGGAGTTAATTGAGTTATAAAGCATAAACATAATGCACCGGATAATCAACTACATATTCTGATTCCCGAACCAAAGAGTGTTTGTTACATTTAATCATCTTATATTTTGTCTAGAAAAATACCCATTGGAAAGAATTTTACATTCTATCCAAAACTTCCCACAACTTCAAAATCATAATATTTCCAGTTACAAGTCTTTCTCACTATTTACTTCAAAGAACACCAACCATAGTTCCCTGAGGATTCGACTCTGGACTCAAACCAGATTATTACTACAACTTGACCGCCTGCACTTGGGTGTACACATTTCGGATCAAGTCAAGTTTTTGGCGCCGTTGCCGGGGAATCATAAAAGGTGTTTTTTTTAGAAAAAAGTGAAAAAAAAAAAAAAAAAAAAAACCTCTCTTTTTGTTTATATTTTTGCCTTATTGTGAATAATTTTGTTTTATGACTGACACCAATCGCCTCTTTCAAAATTTGCCTGCTGAATCTTCTGGGTCTGTAAATCAACTTGAACCACCTTCACCCAAATCAGAAGCCGATTCTTGTAACTTCAATATGGCAAATATTGATAGGCAGGGTGAAGATCATGTGAGAGAGGGGGAAGTACCCAACATTCGAACATTGCGGGATTACTTACATCCCACAAGGAATAGTGTCCCCTCTTGTTTTGTTTTTCCGGAGAATGCACCCCACTTCACTGTGAAGCCGGGGACAGTGCATTTATTGCCCGTGTTTCAGGGATTGGATACAGAAAATCCGTATCTGCATATCAAAGACTTCGAAGAAGTGTGTGGAACATTTCAAGACAATTCTGAATTGACAAAAATGAAATTGTTTTCTTTCTCTTTGAGGGATAAAGCCAAACAATGGTTACATTCTTTAAAATCTCTTTCAATCCCTAATTGGCAGGCTCTACAGAATGAATTTTTCAGAAAATTCTTTCCTCTGCACCGCACTAATGCACTCAAAAGACAAATCATGAATTTTTCGATCAAAGAAGGGGAAACTTTTTATCAAAGCTGGGAGAGATTCAAAGATCTTCTCCAATCTTGTCCACACCATGCTTTTGAAGATTGGACTTTGGTAGGATTTTTCTATGACTCCTTGCCCACTAGGTTACGACAGTTTGTCGAAATGATGGCTCAAGGAGAGTTCATGGGAAAAAGTCCGGAGGAGGCATTCAATTTTTTTGATACCATATCTGACAGTTCTCAAATGTGGGACTCAGCCTCTCCTACCACTGTAGAAGCCAAACCACCTACTTTCCAAGGGGGTAAGTATGTCTTGAGAGAAGATGATGATCTTAGAGCAAAAATGTCCACTTTGTCTCGAAAGCTTGAAGCTTTAGAGATGAAAAAGGTCCATCAAGTTGATGTTGTCCCTCCCACAGAACAAGTGTGTGGGATTTGTGCACTAACAGGGCATCCTACTGGGGAATGTCCGACCATTCCGGCATTCAAAGAAGTTTTGTTGGAACAAACAAATGCCATTTCCAATTTCAACAAGCCTTACTCCAACCCATATTCTGAAACATACAATCCAGGGTGGCGGAACCACCCAAATTTCAGTTGGAGAAACACACAACCAACCCCCATGAATCAGCAACAAGGTCCACAACAACCACCTCAAGGACCTCCACAATATCCTCATCAACAAGGGCCACCACATCCACCTCAAGTACCTCCACAATATCCTCCATATCAACCACCACACAAAAGGAGCCTTGAAGATACATTGAATCAATTCATGCAAACCCAAATGAGCTATAACAATAGTTCTACTCAGGCTTTTATTGATTTCAAGGCCCAGACCACACAATCTTTTGAGGATCTCAAAGGCCACATTCAAAAGCTGACCCAGTCCATGAGCACACATGAGAAAGGAAAATTTCCTGCCCAACCAAAGCCTCCACAAGGCCAATTTCAGGTGGGAAATCCATCAACTATGGAAACTCCACAAGACCAAGCCAAAACTGTCACCACATTGAGAAGTGGCAAAAAGATTGACAAGTCCATCAGAAACATGCTAATTCCAGACCCAAAACCAGACTCAATTCCAGCCAACCCATTAAGTGAGCCAGAACTTGAAAAAAAAAATGACTGTGATCCCATGATTGAACAAGAACCAGAGCCATCAAGGGAAGAAGAACCATCGTGTTCTATTCCTGCTCCTTTCCCTCATAGACTCAAGAGCATACAGAAAGCAAACAATCAGTCTGAAATTTACGAGCTTTTCAAGCAAGTAAAAATCAACATCCCACTTCTGGATGCAATCCAACAGGTTCCAGCTTATGCCAAGTTTCTAAAAGACTTGTGCACAGTCAAAAGAAGCCAAAATGTTCAAAAAAGAGCCTTCCTCACAGAGCAAGCCAGTGCCCTACTTCAACACAAAATCCCTTCAAAGTGCGAAGATCCAGGGTGTCCCACTGTGTCATGTGTCATTGGAAATTTCAAAATTGAGCAAGCATTGTTAGACCTTGGAGCTAGTGTCAACTTGCTTCCTTTCTCTGTCTACCAGCAGTTGGGTTTAGGTGAACTGAAACCCACTTGCACCACACTCCAATTGGCAGATAGATCTGTAAAAATTCCTAGAGGTATTGTTGAAGATGTACTTGTCCAAGTGGATAATTTTGTCTTCCCTGTAGACTTCATTGTTCTAGATACTCATCCAGAAGTTCATTCAGAAACTCCAATTCCTGTCATTCTTGGTCGACCTTTTCTAGCAACCTCCAATGCACTAATCAATTGCAGGAATGGTATTATGAAATTGACTTTTGGGGATATGACTCTCGAAATGAACGTCTTTGACATTGCAAAACACCCAAGAGAGTACGAGGAGGTAGGAGAAATAAATTCCATTGAGTCATTGATACAAGCACATCTGAATGACTCATTCTGTGAGGATCTTAGTGAATCAACTTTGTCAAAATCTGACTCATCTGACTCTCTGGAACAAAACTCCATTGAGTTCCCTACCTTCAATGTGGGGACATGGGCTCCTAAATTTGAAGAAATTTCATCAAGTGGTACAAAACCACTATCTTCAAGTGACAGGCCACCAAAGCCTGAACTGAAACCGCTCCCATCTGATCTCAAGTATGCATTTTTAGGTGAGGATAAATCTTACCCAGTGGTAATTTCTTCAAAAATCACAGACTTGCAAGAAGCTCAATTAATTGAAGTTCTTAAAAGTCATAAAAGCACCATTGGGTGGACCATCGCTGATTTGAAAGGTATAAGCCCGTTAATTTGTAATCATGCCATATACCTTGAAGAGGACTCAAAACCCTCTCGTCAAATGCAGCGACGATTGAATCCTCACATGAAAGAGGTTGTGAGACTGGAAGTGCTCAAACTCCTGGATGCAGGGATAATTTTTCCTATCTCCGATAGCAAATGGGTTAGTCCAACCCAAGTTGTACCAAAGAAATCTGGAGTCACAGTAGTCAAAAATGATGCAAATGAACTCGTGCCAACACGAGTCGTCACAGGATGGCGAATGTACATTGACTATCGAAAACTCAATCTGGTGACTAGAAAAGACCATTTTCCTCTTCCCTTCCTTGACCAAGTCCTCGAGAGAATAGCAGGCCATGAATTTTACTGTTTCCTGGATGGGTATTCCGGATACAATCAAATTGAGATAGCTCTGAATGACCAAGAAAAGACCACATTCACATGTCCATTTGGCACCTTTGCATTCAAAAGGATGCCATTCGGACTTTGTAACGCTCCTGCAACATTTCAAAGATGTATGCTGAGCTTGTTCAGTGACATGGTCGAAAAATTTTTGGAAATCTTCATGGATGATTTCTCGGTATATGGTAACTCATTTGATTTGTGTCTAGCTAACCTAGAAAAAGTTTTGATGAGATGCAAAGAGGCAAATCTGGTGCTTAACTGGGAGAAATGTCATTTCATGGTGAATCAAGGCATTGTCTTGGGTCACATTGTGTCGTCTGAAGGCATGAAAGTTGATAAAGCAAAAATTGATTTGATAAGGAATCTTCCTGCTCCTAGGGTTGTGAAGGATGTTCGATCATTCTTAGGTCATGCAGGATTCTACAGAAGGTTCATAAAAGACTTCAGCACCATAGCAAAACCTATGTGTCATCTTTTGTGTCAGGATGTCATTTTCGACTGGAATGAAGCGTGCCAAAAATCCTTTGACAAACTCAAAGGCATGTTAATTTCTGCCTCAATAATGCAACCTCCTGACTGGACTCTACCCTTTGAATTGATGTGTGATGCTAGTGACTATGCTGTAGGTGCTGTTTTGGGACAAAGAAAAGATAAGAAGCCACATGTGATTTACTATGCAAGTAAAACTTTAAATGATGCCCAAATGAATTACTCAACAACTGAAAAGGAATTACTTGCTGTAGTATTTGCATTGGAAAAATTTCGATCTTATCTTGTTGGTTCTTCTGTTACTGTATTTACTGACCATGCAGCACTGAAATTTTTGCTTACAAAAAAAGATGCCAAACCAAGGCTCTTGAGATGGATCCTTTTGCTCCAAGAATTTGATTTAGTCATTAAGGACAAAAAGGGTGTGGAAAATGTGGTGGCAGATCATCTGTCAAGATTAACTTATGAATTTCATGAGGATGGACTGCCAATCAATGAAAAATTCCCCGATGAACAACTATTCAGGATTGATGAAACCCCATGGTACGCTGATATTGCTAATTTCCTTGCTACCGGAACACTTCCTCCATTTTTCACTCCCATGGACAAAAAGAAGTTTCTGAGGGAGGTCCGCAATTTCTTTTGGGAAGATCCCTACGTATTCAAGTACTGTAAGGATCAGATCATAAGACGTTGCATCCCCGCTCAGGAAAGTAGACAGGTAATAACATTTTGTCATTCAGAAGCATGTGGTGGTCATTTTTCATCTCGAAAAACCGCTGCAAAAATCTTGCAGTGTGGATTTTACTGGCCCACACTTTTCAAAGATGTCCATGCTTTTTGCGTAACTTGCGATAGATGTCAAAGGTTGGGAAACATTTCAAAAAGAAACATGATGCCCTTAAACCCAATTTTGGTGATCGAAATTTTTGACTGTTGGGGTATCGATTTTATGGGACCATTTCCCCCCTCCTTTGGCTATCTATACATTTTAGTAGCCGTAGACTATGTATCTAAATGGGTTGAAGCAATTCCATGCCGAAATAATGATCATCAAACGGTGATCAAGTTTTTAAAAGAAAATATTTTATCTCGGTTTGGAATTCCAAAATCCATTATAAGTGATGGGGGTTCTCATTTTTGCAATCGTCCCTTCTGGAATTTAATGAAAAAATACTTGATTTTTCACAAAATTGCAACCCCTTATCATCCACAGACCAGTGGACAAGCTGAGTTAGCTAATCGGGAGATCAAATTAATTTTGGAAAAAACGGTGAACCCAGATCGCAAAGATTGGTCATTAAGACTAACTGATGCGCTCTGGGCATACCGAACTGCTTTTAAAACAATTTTGGGCATGTCTCCCTATCGATTAGTCTATGGAAAGCCATGTCACTTGCCTGTGGAATTGGAACATAGGGCATACTGGGCTATTAAAGCAATGAATTTTGACTTAGACAAGGCTGGACTGTCACGGAAGCTTCAGATTAATGAATTGGAGGAATTGAGAAATGAAGCATATGAAAATGCTAAGATTGCAAAAACCAGGATGAAAATTTTTCATGACAAGAACATAGTGCGAAAATCTTTTGAACCTGATCAAAAGGTTCTACTTTTCAATTCGAGACTTCGCCTATTTCCTGGTAAGTTGAAATCAAGATGGACTGGACCATACATTGTTAAAAAGGTATTTGAACATGGGGCAGTGGAAGTGGAGAACCCATCAAACGGTAACATTTTTACCGTAAATGGTCAGAGATTAAAACCCTTTGTGGAGAATTTTGTCCAAAATGTGGAGACCATTTTTTTAATGGATCCAGAAAGTATCTCCGGATATCACTCCGGAGATTACGCTTGCCGACACAAAAAAGGGTCGGGTCAGTCAGACACCCGACACGATGGACTGCCTTTATAAGGCTCCCATCGCTTTTTTTTTTCTTTTTTTTTCTTTTCCTCACCACACCTTTACTCTTTTCTTTTCTTTTTCTTCTTCTGCTTCTTCTCTTTTCTTCTTCTTCTCCACTGCATCTGGTCTTCTGTACCACGATCCAACCCATAACAGTACCATGTCTGCATTTTTCGATGACCCTATCCTCCTTCTCATGATCTACATTTGTTTGTATTATTTACTTATGGCTGTTCTTCTTCGGGCCGCACTGATGATCAAGGGTTTTTGTCCCAATGAAAACCCAGACCACCCCAAAGATGCTTAATCTCTGTTTTTTTTTTGGTATAGGTCATCGGCGATTGAACAGATCTCCACAGTTAACTGCGTATTCAAGCTCTACAAACCGAAAAACTCGAAACATTGGGGACAATGTTCAGTCTAGGTTGGGGGGTGAGATCTACAGTTTACAATAGTTGATCTGCAGTTTACAGTAGTTGATCTGCGCAGGTTGAACCCGTAAAATATTCTGTAAATTTTTTTTGTTTTTATTGTTGTATCTGTTCATATTATGTACATTGTATTAATGATAATATCTGTGGGTCAGTTTTGATCGTCTTTGTGACTGGAAGACGTAAAAAAACCAGATAATGGGTCATAGAGTATCAATCATGGATGTAAATCTTTTTTGGTTTAGTCTAGGAGTCCTACGTACTTTTCCATCTGATGTACATACCATAATCATGAGAAAAGCAAGATTAGTAAGGAAGGCTGAAATCAAAGAAAAACAAGCGAAACCCCTCTGTGGCCGAAGCAGTTATTCTAAACGTCGTCGTGCTACACGACTTGGTGCCTGTAAACAGTGTGGCAGATACTTTCATGAGAAAAGATACAACAAATGTTCTGAACCAATTTCCGGTCGCGCAACCGATCGATTAAACTGGATAAAACATGGGCTGAGTAAGGATTACCCTGATACGCCATGTTATTCCGGTACTGTGCTTAACCGATTTGTGAGAGAGGAAGTTGGGAGAGTTACTGGTTGTCCATTTTACACAGATACGGAGGGGGAATCGGATTGACCTCTGTGGAAAAGTGTACTGAGGTTGGGAATGAAAGCTGAAGGTCCGAGTCTGTAAATTTTATTTTATTTTATTTTATTTTATTTTTTTTTATGTTCTGTACAAACTCTTTTGGCTTAAGAATGTTTATTTTGATTCCTTTTAGTATGCATAATGTAGTGTAGAAAAAAAAAAAAAAAAAAAGGGGTTGGAATATATAATAAGTAAAATAGAGAGGTTGAAATATATAATAAGTAAAATAAAGGGGTTAGTAGTGTAAAATCTGAAATTTTATATTCATTCGGTTTAGTGAATTGAGAATAATTACAACTTTATTGAAAAAAATTTAATAACACCCCTTTCTTTTGAATAATAAACACTTTATATTTTTTTTCTTTCTTGTGTTACACTTTGTACCCCTACAAATTTTGGGATTTTTGGTGAATTAAGGAATTTCGGAGACGAAATTCTTTTGAGGAGGGTAGATTGTGAGATCCCAAATTTTTGAAATTTTTGACAATAGTTTAAGTATATATATTATGAGTTTTGATGGGAAAGTATAAGGAATAGTTAAGTTTTGTGGTTGATATATATAATAAGTGAAATATAGGGGAGCAAAGTATAACTATTTTAACTTTTATGATAATTGAGTCTTCAGCCACGTGAAGACTGGCAAAAAAAAAAAAAAAAAAAAAGTCAAAAGTAGGCAGCCGTTCATTCATTACATTTTAGAAAATGTGGGTGTGTGCAATTAATGGTATAAAATTTAGTGTGTGTCTGGTTCTTTGTTGGAACCGTGAGTGAAGTACAGTTGCTTTTATTTATTAAATGTTATTTTTAATGCATGTCACTTTATTTTGTTGTATAATTTTGTTGTTCCTAGTTTCAGATATCGGTGCATGGGTCAAAGCTCAAGTGCGAGGTGTTCTCTTACCCTACTCATTTTTATTACTATGCACCATTATTGCGCCTGCTGCCATTATTGCGCCTGCCGACACTGCCGAAAGTAAAGTTAAAAAAAAAAAAAAAAAAAAAAAAAAATCTGAGGAATGCCTTTATTAGGCCTTCCACCTTTTTCTTTTTCTTCCACCATTACCGGTGTTGGTTTTCCCCCTTTTTTCTTTCCCTTATCTTCTTCTCTTTCTTTTTCTTCTCTTCTTCTTCGTCGTCGTTCTTTCTGTTCTCTGTAAAAACAACTCACCCCCTGTAAATCCATGACCATATACGCCGACGATCCAGTCTTTTGTTTAATAATTTGTCTTATATGTTTGTATGTGTACCTGGGTGCTCTTTGTGTTCTCACACTTAGGATGAGGAGTTTCCAGAGAAACCCAGATATTCCTTGAGTTGAGTAATTGTTGTATTTTGTTTATAGGTTTCGGCAGATGAACAGATCTGTACCTTACAACCTTATCTCCACTAGCCCACTAGTGCTAGTGTTGTAAGTATTGCTTGTTTGTAATTTCATTTATATATATATTTGAAATTTGATATCTACAGCTTGTGATTCTCATGGCTATTTGTCTTTATAAGATTCCTTGTGAATTTGCTATGCCCTCCAATGACTATGTTGTAATTGCTGTTACAGTAAGATCTGATAATTTGCCAAATAATCCTCCTCAATCCTATGTATTCTGGGTTTATTCCTTCTTCGTTAATTTGTTTGTTTAATCCTAAATCTTCTTCCTTCCGCTTGTATTTTGGTATATTTTCTCTAGTTTCGTATTTGTAATTTTAGTTTTAGATCTGAAAAAAAAAAAAAAAAAAAAAAAAAAAAATTATTTTTTTTGGATCGCGTTTTTTTTTTAGTATTTGTACCTGTATTTCATGATCACATCGGATGCAGCTTCAACTGTCTTTGTGACTGGCAGACGTTAAAGAACCAGATAGAATGTCTTTAGTCTTAGCAAGCATGGATCCTAAACTTTTTTGGTTTAGTCTAGGAGTTCTACGCATTTTCCCATCTGATGTGCATGCTGTGATAATGAGAAAAGCAAGGGATGTGAGAAAAATTGAGATCCGAGAGAAACAACAACAACCATTGTGTGGCAGAAGCAATTTTGCTAAACATCGTCGTTCCAAACGACTGGGTGCTTGTTACCATTGTGGCAGGATATTTCATATGAAAAAAACATAATCAGTGTTCTGAACCAATTTCGGGTCGTGCAACCGATCGATTAAACTGGATAGTGTATGGGCTAAGTAAGGATTATCCTGACACACCATCTTATGCCAGTCCGGGACTTACAAGTTATGTGCGACAAGAAGTTGGAAGGGTCACTGATAATGACATAGATCCAAGCGATGACTCGGATTAGATTTTGACTATAAAAACAAAGCTGTGGAAAAATGTGTTTTGGAATGAAGGTTAAGGGTCTGAACTCTTTTGTAAAATATTTTTGTACAAAGTCTGGTTGTTGAAATAAAAATATGGGCCGAGTAAGGAACGTCCCGAACTACCAACTAACAGTGTAGGTAGGGATTTGATCCTGAGACGCCATAAATTTCCAAGTTCAATTTGTGCATTTTATCTTCTTTCAATTCTCATAGATAAATGAGTATGTGGGCGGAGTAAGGAATGTCCTAAAATGCCAACCTGTAGTGTGGGTAGGGACTTATCCTGAGACGCCATAGTTTTTCAAGTTTAATTGGTGCATCTAGTCTTCTTTCAATTTTCATAGATAAATGAGTATGTTTATAATTTTGAATTTTATTTTTCTTGTTTTCTAAAAAAAAAAAAAAAAAAACCACTTCCTTGAAAAATGGTATTTTCTCTATGCTTAAATGTCAAATGTATATTGCTATTTGTTATTCTTAAGGTAAAGAATGACCAGACTCAAAAATAGAATCGGTATATAACCGACATTCCATGAAAAACCTGACATTACCAGTGGAGATGATAAAGAATACCATGGTAAGTTTTGAGCCTTATCATACTTTTGAGAGATAATTAACATTTATTCAAGTAAGGTTTTTCATTCTCTATTTTTGAATAATCTCATTAAATTTGCTTTGATTGACGCAACTAAGGTAATCTGTTGACATATCCCCAAGAAATCTGTTCATACGACACATACATGTTCACATACTTGAGAAAGGATTTTAGGTCATCTTTGATTTGATATTGAGCCTTAGCCATTTTTTCTGCAAAATTATTTCCCTAGTCAGCCATGTTTGAGCCCTCAATGTATGATTTCTTCTTTGATAAACCCAAATATTTACCAAGCCACAAGAAAACATACTGGACACACCATTGCTATCTAATTTTCTTGCACACTCTTATTAATTAATATGACACAGAAATGCAAAGAAATGGGAAAACTGTGGAGATTACTTTTCGATGATAAGGAGAATTTATGAAAAAAAAAAAAAAAAAAAAAAAAGAAATCATTTCTTGGCAAAATGTCGAAAAGCTAGAAAGAAGTGTGCTACATTACAGAATGAAAAGATAGCTTTTGAAAACCTCTGACGTCATTTCATTAGCCACTGACCTCTGGCCACGCTACAACCTATGAAAAGCCCTAATTGATCTCAAGTCTGTTACATGTGTGTGTTGTTAATCAAAATTGGGGTATGGTAAATAGTATTTCTTTAAATTGCATCAATATTCTTTCATGAGATTATGCCAAACATGATTAGTTTGTTTCCGTAAACTTCACTTCCTTCCTAATTGTGCATGTGATTTTTCGATTGGCCACCTTCTGATCACATGCCCCGTGAGAGACAAGTCACTATAATCGGAGTGAATTTTTGCTGAGAGCATTCTACGAGAGGTTTGTGAAATCGAAGCTATCCATGGAAGGTAGTAAAGTGGAGTGTTTGTTATATAACAATTCTTGTTGCTAGAATGATCATTCTTACTACATAGGGAATTTCAAATACCAATATAACAAGTGTTTATTTTTGCGTATATTACGTACCAATGACAGAGAAGTGTTCTATGTTCTAAAAAAAAAAAAGTTTCAACTATCATGGTGCTAATGCATATACACATTTTTTTTTCACAATGGAGTTTGTAGGTAGCTTCACTGAAAACCTTCACGAGACAAAACTCGTCCACTAGGAATCACCTAGGGGTTTAACGGCTTATTGCATATGCTAAATGCAATCGTGTTATCTACGAAAGTGATTTTGTTATGCTGTTATTTATTGCTAGAGACCAGCAATGTTTAGGTTGGGGGGTGTGATTAGCACTCAAAAGTAGCATATTGTTACACTCTTTTTGGACTAATTATACTTTGATGGAGTTTAAATGATGATATTTTAGGTTCTAAAGTGAAGGAAAGTCCAAAGGCATCAAAGAAGTACATCTGAGGGACAAATGCCGAATTAACGCAAGACCAAGGGAGCAATGTCAGGAGAATGCAAAGAATGAAGGACAAAGTGTAATAAAAGCAGGACAAAGTGTAATAAAAGCAGGACAAAGTGTAATAAAAGCAGGACAAAGTGTAATAAAAGCATTTGAAAAATCAGCATTCAGCAACACCACCGTTCATTCTCCACTTGCCCACTTGCCCACTTGCCCAGCCTTCCTACGCCTATAAATAGGCTGCTCCTTCTGCATTTCAAGGAGGGATCTGAGGGTGGAATTGGTGGAAAAACCAAGAGAGGAACTAAGAGTTAGGAGAGATTTTAGAAGAGTTTTTAGAGAGCAAATTTTCTTTCATCTTTTGTAGCTTCCATTTCAATTCATGTATTGAAGATTTTATGCTTATGTTCTTATGGTAAGAGTTCTTTCTTCTAATTGTCATTTCTTTATAGCTTTTATATTTACTTGCTTGTATAAATATAATGGAAGGCTGAGCCTCCTCTTCTAATTGTCATTTCTTTATAGCTTTTATTATTTTCTTTTATGTATTTTTATATCTTGGTTGTGAATTAAACACCAAGTAGTTATTGTTTTCTTTTATGTATTTTTATTTCTTGGTTGTGAATTAAACACCAAGTAGTTATTGTTTTCTTTTATGTATTTTTATCTCTTGGTTGTGAATTAAACACCAAGTATTTATTGCTTTCTTTTAATTTAAGTATTGTTTTCTTTTACTTCCATTGTTGGAGCTTCCTTCTTCCCCTTAGAGGAGTGAAACTCTTCCACTTTTCTAGAGCTTTACCAAAGCCGTGAAGGGTGGAACGTGATTCACTTGTTCTTTGTCGAAGAACGACTCCTTGTTTAGATATTTTACTTTAGAGTATTTTACTTTGTAACACCTTTTGGGGATGAGTACTATTCATCATTCTAGCTTTACCATAGCTATGAAGGGTGAGTAGTCCTCATTCACTCTTTGGGAAGGGATGATAGATATGTAAAAGATTAATCCGGACATTATGTTTGTGTATCACCTTTATGCTTAAATGTTCTATACTCCACTTGATTTTTGGGTGATTGAATGCACCTAGCAAAGTAAAGGTACTTTGTATAATCAACGGATCTTTCTATGATAAATGGATGACTCCTACATGGAAAGATCCATTGATTCAAGGCAAGTACCCTAACTAACTCTTCATGATAAAATTTCAATGTCCACCATTATTGCACTTCATTCCTATCTTCCGATTAATTTGCCGTTGACACGGGAGTTAATTGAGTTATAAAGCATAAACATAATGCACCGGATAATCAACTACATATTCTGATTCCCGAACCAAAGAGTGTTTGTTACATTTAATCATCTTATATTTTGTCTAGAAAAATACCCATTGGAAAGAATTTTACATTCTATCCAAAACTTCCCACAACTTCAAAATCATAATATTTCCAGTTACAAGTCTTTCTCACTATTTACTTCAAAGAACACCAACCATAGTTCCCTGAGGATTCGACTCTGGACTCAAACCAGATTATTACTACAACTTGACCGCCTGCACTTGGGTGTACACATTTCGGATCAAGTCAGTCACTTTGACCAAAACCCTAAGTTCCTACCTACCAGTCCCAACCCCATACTTCTCACCTATGTTTCTCACTCCACAGTACACCATTTAACCTATTTTCTAAACCTATAAACACACACCTCATAGGTTTCAAGCTTCGAATTAAACTTTAACCAAATAAAAAATTGAGTCAAAGTTGATGAAAAATAAGGTTTTCTAAACACGGCCAAACCTGAAAACTTTGATTTTAACCCCCTAAATGACCTCTAAACTCATTTTTGAGGACATGGATGGAATCCTAATGTCCAAATTAGCTAGCAATGATCCCCCTTTGAAGCTCAAACATCCAAACCATGGAGATTAAAAACCTCCATGGCAGAAACTTCATCACCACCACCACACCACCTCCAACCAGTACACCTCAAAATCACCACCAAACAACTCCTTAGACAAATAGAAACTCAACCCCATCAACCAAATAGATCAAAACTACCCCAATGCTCAAACCCGTTTTGTCAAACCCTAACACCCGAAACTTTAAAACACAAATTCAAGCAACCAAATCAAAAACCAACAACATCAATGAATTTTTAATGTCCTATTTGAGCTAGTAATATACCTCAACTCGTTCGAAGTAGTCTTTGGAATTTTAACCCGAAATTCAAATTCAATTTTTCTCTTCATAGCTCCTCTCTCTCCTCTCCACCGTTTTCCGAAGCTTTTAAACTTCCAATGCTGTGAAGTCTTGCTTCCCAAGTAGCTGGGTGGAGTACATGCAACCATGAAGGAGCTCCAGTCGACACCTTGCAAAGCTAGAAGATTGGAGATGCTTGGCAATTTCACTATTTTGATAATTTCAAAAAATAATTAAAAATATATATATTTTTTCAAAACTACACATACATTAAATCAAGCACTGGAAAATTTTTAATTAAATTTTTGGACATCAAATTGACCTCCAATTTGATCAGCTAATGTAACTCTCGCACCCCTAACTACCCGCCCGATACACGTTAACCCTATCTCGCCTGATTGCGCTTTCAGACTCATTTTCTCTTCACCAGTCATGTTCCTACACCTAACTAGCACCCTATCCACCTCTAGATTATCAATACGCATACTCCGGAGTTATCATGTCATGCTTCGGCTCTCTAGACTCCAAACTCCTAATTGTACTCGTACATTCACTTCTATCCCAATTCTGGATCTCCAAATACCAGGTCGTTACATCTATGGCCAATGCCGACTATGTTAGAAGATTGCACTATAATCCTACTAATGGTGAGTCCCATACCATCTAAAACTGTGAACATTTACTTATATCATATAAGGATCCGATAATCTAATCTTCTATGTATAAGCCGAATTCTAAACACTAAATTATCTGCAATGTAAAATAAAAGACACACATGCAAAGCATATATTTAATATAATGCAAACATTTTACCCATATAGATTCTCAATAGAAAATATAGAACTTTTATTAAATAATAAACTGAGTTTCACTTCAAAAAGCAATGTTTTAGTATATAACTCTATCAATTCTCCAACTTATACTCAAAGACATGCTAACATGCATCTAACTCCCATTACCTCCACAAAACTGTCAAAAGTCCTTATCGGTAAGCTCTTCGTGAAGGAATCTTCTAGGTTATTTGCTGATGCAATCTTGATCACCAGTACATCACATCTTCCCATGATGTCTCGTATAAAGTGATACTTACACTCAATGTGTTTCCCCTTCTTATGGGTTCGTGGCTTCTTTAAGTTAGCAACCACTCTGATATTGTCACAATAAGGTACCATTTCTAAATCCATAAGGAAATTTTTGAGTCAAATTGCCTTTTTGGCGGCCTTAGAGGCTGCCACATATTCTGCCTCTATGGTGGAATCAACAATACAAGATTACTTGATACTTCTCCAACTTATGACTCCACCTCCTAGAGTAAACACATATCCTGAAGTACACTTCTTGGAGTCTTTATCTATCTAAACATCGGAGTCCGTGTCCCTAAGGAGTATTAGACTATCTGTCTGGTAAACCAACATATAATCTCTCATCCTTTTTAGGTACTTGAGAATAAATTTTACCATAGTCCAATGTTCTTGCCCCAAAGTTAGATTGATATCTACTAACCATGTCAACGACAAGACAGATATCATGTCTAGTAATACATGAGACTTCCTACTGCCGAAGTATAAGGAACCTCATTCATGTTCTCTATCTCTTTAAGTGTCCTAGGACACTGATCCTTTGAAAGAGAAACTCAATGTCTGAAAGGAAGAAATCCTTTGTTGAAATTTTGAATGCTAAAATGGGCTAGAATGGTATCGATATAGGTAGCCTGAGATAAGCCTAACTTCCTATCATTGCGGTCTCGCGTAAGCTTGATCCCAAGGATGTCACTAGCTTCCTTTAAATCCTTCATATCGAACTGATTGAATAACCATACCCTAATAGAAGATAACACCCCCACATCGTTCCGATGAGCAAGATATCATCCACGTAAAGTACTAAGATTACCACCATGTTTCCATCATGCTTTTTATACACACAAGACTCATCCAGGCATTGATCAAAATCATAAGATTTTATAGTCTGATCAAAATGAATGTTCCAAGACCTAGATACTTTCTTAAGTTTATAAATGGACCTCTTAAGCTTGCACACTAGATGTTTTTGGCCTTTTGTTATGAATCCATCTGGTTGCACCATATAGATGCACTCATTAAGATTCCCATTAAGGAATGTTGTCTTGACGTCCATTTGCCAAATTTCATAGATTTCACCATATCCATAAGAGTCATATTCCTTTTTTCTGGTATGTGATCCCTACCTCTGATAAGTAGTCACTAAACTCTCCTAAGAGGTATTCGCCACCACGATCTGATCGTAATGTCTTGATACACTTTCCTTGACACTTCTCTATTTCAGCCTTAAACTCTTTGAATTTCTCAAAGTATTTAGACTTACGGCGTATCAAATAAATGTACCTATACCTTGAATAATCATCAATGAAAGTGATGAAATATTCAAAGCCTCCTCTAGCTTGGGCAGTCATAGGTCCACACAAATCTTAATGAACCAATGCCGACAGATCTTTTACTCTATAGCCCTTGGTCGTAAAAAACTTCTTGGTCATTTTACCTTTTAAGCAAGATTCAAAGGCTGGAAGTGCCTCCACTTCCAATGAACTCAATGGTGCATTTGAGACCAGTCTTTGAATCCTCCTTAAGTTAATATGACCTAAGCGTAAGTACTAAAGATACGTTTGGTTTATTTTAGAAGGTTCTTTTCTCTTACACGATGAGGTACTAGTATTATTCAATTTAGTCAATTGTAGCGTGGGTGGGACATGATTAATAATATAAAGATCATCCACTAATGAACCAGAATAGATAAAAATGCTTATTATACTTAATGACCGCAGAGTTACTAAAATAAACATTATATCCATCCTTAACAAATTTAGAAACTGAAACTAAGTTTCTTTTAATATCAGGTGCATAAAGATAATCTTTCAAAATTAAAACCCTCTCTCTACTAAAACATAAATGTAAATCTCCTACTGCAACTGCTGCTACTATCGTAGCATTGCCCATATGTAAATAAATCTTCCTATCACTGAGCCGCCTGGTTTCCTAGAATCCCTGTAAGAATTTCCAGACATGATTAGGGCTCCTGTATCTACACACCAAGTATTGGTAGATAACACTGCTAAACATGATTCAACAACTAATAAATGGGATTTACCTAGATTGTTCACTTTGTTGAGATAGACCGGATATTTCTTCTTCTAGTGTCTTGACTGCTTGCAATGAAAACACTTTACCTTAGGCTTTTTCACTGCTTCCTAAGGGCCAACAACATATTTTTGAGCCATTTTTTACTTTTTTTTTTTTGCCTTTCGAGTTAGAAGTAGAACCTTTCTCCATCATATAAGCACGAGGTTGTTGGTTGAAAGAGACCTTCAGCTGCTTGGAGTTCCTTAAGGAGTTCCACTGGAGAATAAGAACGCTTATTCATATTGTAATTAAGGTGAAACTGCTTAAAAAACTTTGACAGAGACTGGAGTATGATATCAACTTTGGTTTGCCTGTCAATCTTAACTCCTAGGATCTCCAATTCCTTAAGAAGACTCATCATCTTCAAAACATGATCTCTTACTAGTGCCCCTTAGACATGCTTGTGCTTATCAAATCTTTCATCGCAACTTGCCTAGCAGTACAATTTTGATCCCTAAACATTTCTTTGAGGTTCATAATTATGTCGTAGGCAGTGGCCATAAACTCATGCTGATTTTGCAGTACACTTGACATAAATGCCAAAATGTAACACTACATCAGCCTTTTTCCACCAATAGTAAGCCTAGAGTTCTTGTTCAGTTGCCCCTTCACCGGGTTCATCTGGACAAAGATCAGTGAGCACAAACTTGTACTCCTCTACAATCAACACAATATCCAAGTTTCTTTTCCAGTCTATATAGTTTGGTCTAGTTAGTTTATGTTCTTTAAGTATGACAAAAAGAGAATTGAATGAACCCATTTCAAAACCTAAAAATCACATAATTAAAAATTATGATGGGCAATGAAAATATCGAATTCAAATTTAAATTTGGTTCCCTCTACCAATTTTTAAAAAAATTTGCCAGCAGCCTGAATCACCATGAATAGCACACCTCAATAGGAAGGATGTCTATTATCCATCATTTATCTAGACAAGCCATTGCCTATTAACTTTATTCTCTAGCCACTATACCGTGATAAGTAAAATTAAATAGCTGGCTTAAGTTTAGTCCTATAAATAATAGTAGTGACTAAGATAGAGAGAATATTGCTATTTATAGCTAAGTGTATACCATTACTTAATGTTGTATCAATTGTTTCATAATAAGCCCCTTCATGTGGAGAAGTGAGCTCATACTAGCAATTACCCAAACCTATCCTTTTAGGATGTTTGTACTGGTGATTCTGTAACTAATTTTATCTGATGGAGAGAAAGGCACTAAAGCCAACACCCAAAATTAATTACATCACCTACAAACCAACAATGGAGACTATGAGATTTATACAAAATAAATTCCATCTTCCACTTAGTTATTTAATAGTTTGTGAAGGTTATTAACAAAAAATTATTCATTATAAAGATAAAATATAAAGATGTTTGACATATTTATAAAGATACCGAGTTACCCCCATCTTTATATGTAGCATGTATATATGTAATAAATAAAATCTCAAATTCTCACAGATATCCATACAAAAATTCAGAATTTAATTTAATTTTATAATTATACATACATACATTAAACATTCCTATTTTAAATTAATATAAATTAGATACTAGGCCATGACAGATAATCTAAGCTGATCAATTATCCATGTTGTCCACATGTTAATGTACTGTTATATAATTAACTAGCCATATAATCAAAACATGAATAATAAAAGCAGATATCAACATAAATAAGAAGATTATTTAAACAAAGACTCCAAATTATTATGGTCATGTCTGGAGTTTCATTTCAATAAGGAGTCTGCAGAAATCATTGATGAATCTAGCTACCTCCATATTGCACTACGCTGCAGGAATCGACCTAAATGATTTCTGAAATAGTTTCTTCTTCGCGAAATCAATTTTTGATATGAAAAAACTACATCTGGACAGTCATCTTCCACAACAAATCCCATACAAACATCAACAATACATGGCCCTATGCCTCCACGAGGGATTTCACATACTACCATCAATATTACAACACAAACAAACCATTGTGTGAATTCTCCCAATAATATTAACCACTATTAAACTATCATGAGATCCAATCACATAAAATGATAATAAAATTATGTGACCGTAATGGCAGGACAAGAATGCTGTAAAACAAAAATTAGTATAGTTCTACATTCTACCAATCAATTATGATATACATCTACTCGTTTTACTTGGACAACATGATTGTATTCAATATATACATGGTATTAACGAAGGCTTTGATACAACTTGTTGGAATGGCAGTTCCAAAATCCGTTGACGGCGCGTATAATTGATTACAAAAATATATTTATCTATTAACCCTACAAGGCAGAATTAGAATTTACCTTTGACGAGCAGATCCGCACGAACGAAGACAAATATAGATCAAACGATCAGCTCGATGGACATCACGATCTCTATTGTATGTCCTTCCATGCCAAAATCTGAATTTAGTGTGGGTTCAATCCTCCAAAATTTCTCCCTTTCTCTCTCTCTCTCTCTACCTTTTCTAAACGTGAAGGTAAAATGTGAATGAGAGAATCAGAGAGTGCGTGTATTTATAGGCTATAATAGAGACCCTAAAGAGAAATAAGGGTCGGGCTTCCAATGGGCCTAGGAATCCTGTGTCCAACCTAGAACAAACATCCTACGGTCTATTAATAATAAGTTAGTCTACTAAAAACTTATTATTGATCTCTCAGGCCTTACCTCAAAATTATATTTCGAGCTTCTCGTTATTATATGTTTAATAATCTTCCCACATTTAATATTACAGATGTCTGTTAATTAATTAAATTATTGGCAGTTATATTTAATTGACTTCTTTTTATCCTTGAGATTTTACCACTTAACTTATTTGTCATGTCAGATAATTAAATCCACCTACAGGATTTAACATGTATAAAACTTATGAACTTTCTTAAGAGGATATCATCAACCCATCTAAAATACAAGAATGTGGTTTCTTTTAATAATTAATTTTCACCATACAAATAACATCTTCTCATAGTTCACTGAATTTGTTGACTCAAATAAATCTCACTTTTTGATGAATTAAAATAACAATCATTATATGAATGTGTCTATTAAATATCTCAGAATTAAGATATTAAACAATTATAATAACCATGAGGTATTTATTTTTTTTATTTAGTCAGTAAAAATATAATAACCTCAATAATGGTTTTGTTTTAACACACAAAGTGTACTAGTGCAACAATCTAGGACATCAGACAATCTCCTATAGCCAAGACAGACTATACTAGAAAATTGCATTACAATCCTATTGATGGTGTGTCCAATTCCATCTAAGTCTGTGAACCTTTACTCATATCATACAAGGATCCGATAATCTGATTTTTTGAATATAAGTCGAACTCTACACACTAGATTATCTATAATATAAAATAAAAGACACACATGCATAACATATATTTAATATAATGTAAACATTTTATCCATATAGATTCTCAATAGAAAATAAAAAACTTTTATTAAATAATAAACTGAGTTTCACTACAAAAGTAAGGTTTTAATATATAACTCTATCAATTCTAATATACCTCAGGTGGATAAGATAAGAGGATGGGAGGGGAAGATTCGAGTTTCCCACTAACTACTAGGACTAACTTTTGGGTAAAAGGCTCTTCGGGTTGGTAAAGTCAATGAATATTCTTGAACCAGCAAGAATGTCTATCTTAGATGGGTAGTTGTCTTATAGGGGCAAGTAATGACGGTATTTATAATATAGGTACTTAGGCAGTTAAGACTACCCTACGAACTATTTGTGACTACCTCTATACAAAGGTCAACGTTGTACGTGACAATTGTGTCTTTCAGCATCGACCTCGACTACACCTGTATGTTAGGCCATACGCTAGATGCCAGGTGCCAGGTGGCCAAGCATTAATTAAACAGATGTAACGTCTTCTCATATACAATTAGGACTCAACCGCAAGGAAGGGGCACAACCTTTTACGTAGGGGGTTGCATTCAGACTACTGCGGGATCATCAATGTGAAGGAGCCATGCTCATGGTCCACCAAATGTACAGCTACAACGACACCCACCTTACCCCCTCGGAGCCCCTTCCCGTGGCTGTCATCCTCAATGTCCAATCGAGAACACCCACATAATTCTAGTCTTTTCAACCACTAATCCACTTGTCCCATCATTCGATATGTTAACCCGGACCATTAACCCTAATACCATAGGAGTCCCTCTATATCCCAATCAAGCACAACCCAACGGGCAGTGAGTTATACACTAGGAGGCCTATTTGAGCAAACTAAACCTTCGAGACTCTGCCCAAGGCTAAGGTTAACAATTATGCTCATTCGCCCCTATTGTTTAGGTCTCCCTCGAGGAGGATCATACTATCCTATCCCTAAGTGGGGGCTCCCCCTTGCAGTCCCTTGCCCCAATCAAACGACACACCATTAGCTAACCTTGCAACTTTGGGCATCTAATGGGTCCTAGGTTCTCCCTAAAGGGGCTTTATTTCAAGGGCACCTCTTTGGGGCTTCTTCAAGGGTACCATTCTTACCATTTATAGTGTATCAACTTTTGTACCTATATTTTTACGGTGAGGAGGTGTCACGCTAAGGCTGCCTCTAGTGCTCTCACTGTACTATCATTATAGAGGCGAAAAACACCTTCCCATGGAGGGTGACATGACCCACAACAATAGGTTCCTTTTCGAGGGTGGGCCATGTTTCCACATTAGCCTCCAGCGTGTCCTTAGTATTGCCACATGTCGCATTATGATTAGGACATGTGTTGCTACTACATTGGTCATTTACATTTGCTTCCTGCGTGCATAGATCTCCCCTTGGAGAACACTTTCATGCATCTGCGTCTAGTTCTTTGTATCGCGTTAGGGAATGAACCGTTGTGGCCCACTGAACTGTCGCGGCTCATTGAACCGTCATAGCTAACTTAACCGTCGCGGTCAACTGAACAGTCATAGCTAACTTAATCATCGTGGTTAACTGAACCATCGCAGTCAATTGAACCATCGTGATGGTAATGATTACAAGCATTAATTGAACTACCATATCCATCATTGCCTCGATTTCTATTGCCAATCCCATGGCCCAAATTGTACCATATCCGCCTCGGTCACTTTGAGGGTCGCGTATGTCTTGGGACAATTTGTTCTTCTCCTTTTCCTTATTTTGCTCCTTTTCTCTCCTCTTGACTCCAGACTCTCCCTTAGTTCTATTTCTTCAACAACTTTATTCTTTTCTCTTCTCCATTACTTTTCTCCTCTCAATGGTCAAAGAAATAAATGTTTCCCAGGGCACGGTCCCCCTCCTCGATAATGGTATTGCACCCCATTCCTGGGCCATAGCACCGACCACTTCTTTAAGCATCTCCGTGCATCATTGTATGATGCATGAAATACATAATATAGTATAGATGAAATGGTAATAATAATATTTCTAGCTCGGTACTTATAACACTGAGCATAACCTATGTTATACGTCGTGATACATAGTACATAATTTAAATGAGAACCATCCACCAATTAAGGGAGGTATAACAATAACACATCGGCATTTTCGTTACTCAAACAATATTACACATGTCTTCACCCTTTACTCAAGAGTAAAAATGGATTACTCATTCTCCATTGCTATAGACGAGCAAGAAGGGTAAGTGAATCTCATCAAAACAGAAATACAAGACAACAAGTCATTCCCCGAGGAATAGATAAAACACCCTCACTCTTATTACCGAATAGGGTAAAAATTTGAGAGAGGTTCAACCCTCCAAGTAGAAAAGAAGTAAAAGAAATGTAGAAAATGAGATTTTTGGGGTTAGGAGTGTTTAGCGTAGGGTGGTTTCCTCCTAGGGTTGTGCCTTGTGAACTGGAGTAGATGATCCTTCAAAAGACTCCAACCATGCCTATTTATAGGCTCAAGAAAGAGGTAAATTTAGTTAGAGGAAGCTAGCCAATAAGAAGACTTATGTTGCATCATTGGACCAATAGGAGAGAGACTTGGAGTTAAGGCAGTTAAGGCCACCATCCGGATGCCACCACCACCGTCCGGACAGTGTTGGTTTTTTGGATTTTTGCCTTGCAGCCTCCTTTGTTGAATTTTTGCCTCTGGCCACTGTTGGGATGGTCTCCTCACCATCTGGATGGTGCTCTTGTTGTTTTTTTTTTCTTTTGTCTTTTCTTCTTTCTTCTTCTTTTCACTTTAGCACAAAATATTGCACATCATGTATGCTTTTGTATCCCTTTTATACTTGCTTTTGTGGTGAAAATAGGAGGAAATGCAATTAATCAAACAAATTATGAAGTTGTTGTGTGATTGTAGGTACAAAGTTGGAAATGACTTCAGTTAAGCTCCCATCATAATGCTCAAAGTCAATGGAGATGATGGAGAGGCTTAACGTGTGGCTTCGAAGATGAAAAGATCAAGAAAGGAGAAAATCAAGAAAAAACCTACCGGTAGGTTTGCTCATAGAACTACCTGTAGGTTTTGCACATTGGAGTTGGACCTACTGGATCATGTGCCAAACCTTCCGGTAGGTTTTGCTGAAAAAACGCCAGAACCTGTAACTCAAGCTCTGCCACTTGGGGGTTCCACCTATGATTCTCCCACATATCCCTTGACATATTCTACATATATACATGCCTACTTATGCCTAGAATATGAATTTGGAAGATTTAGCATGGAAAAAGGAAGAGAGGAGAAGGAGGGAGGCATAGTGGGTGGCTGGTGGCTTGATCCGAAATGTGTACACCCAAGTGCAGGCGGTCAAGTTGTAGTAATAATCTGGTTTGAGTCCAGAGTCGAATCCTCAGGGAACTATGGTTGGTGTTCTTTGAAGTAAATAGTGAGAAAGACTTGTAATTAGAAATATTATGATTTTGAAGTTGTGGGAAGTTTTGGATAGAATGTAAAATTCTTTCCAATGGGTATTTTTCTAGACAAAATATAAGATGATTAAATGTAACAAACACTCTTTGGTTCGGGAATCAGAATATGTAGTTGATTATCCGGTGCATTATGTTTATGCTTTATAACTCAATTAACTCCCGTGTCAACGGCAAATTAATCGGAAGATAGGAATGAAGTGCAATAATGGTGGACATTGAAAGTTTGTCATGAAGAGTTAGTTAGGGTACTTGCCTTGAATCAATGGATCTTTCCATGTAGGAGTCATCCATTTATCATAGAAAGATCCGTTGATTATACAAAGTACCTTTACTTTGCTAGGTGCAATCAATCACCCAAAAATCAAGTGGAGTATAGAACATTTAAGTATAAAGGTGATACACAAACATAATGTCCGGATTAATCTTTTACATATCTATCATCCCTTCCCAAAGAGTGAATGAGGACTACTCACCCTTCATAGCTATGGTAAAGCTAGAATGATGAATGGTACTCATCCCCAAAAGGTGTTACAAAGTAAAATGCTCAAGCACTAGAAGTGAAATGCTTTAAAGTAAAATAGCTAAACAAGGAGCCGATCTTCGACAAAGAATGAGTGAATCACGTTCCACCCTTCACGGCTTTGGTAAAGCTCTAGAAAAGTGGAAGAGTTTCACTCCTCTAAGGGGAAGAAGGAAGCTCCAACAATGGAAGTAAAAGAAAACAATACTTAAATTAAAAGAAAGCAATAAATACTTGGTGTTTAATCCACAACCAAGAGATGATAATACATAAAAGAAAACAACAACTTCTTGGTGTTTAATCCACAACCAAGATATAATAAAAACATAAAAGAAAACAATAACTTCTTGGTGTTTAATTCATAACCAAGATCTAATAAAAAGAAAACAACAACTTCTTGGTGTTTAATTCACAACCAAGATCTAATAAAAAGAAAACAATAACTTCTTGGTGTTTAATTCACAACCAAGATCTAATAAAAAGAAAACAATAACTCAAGAAAATAAATAAAGCAATAATACTTGAAAGATGATTCAAGAAAAAGATTCAAGACCTTTGGAGTGTTTTCCACTAGGAAGAAATGTTCTTTACAAGAAAAATGAAACAAGAGAAGGATGCCCATTACAAGCCCCCAAGGGGGGTATTTATAGGCATCCAAATTACAAATATCCTAAAAGATATTTATCCTAAAATATGTTTAATTACAAATATCCTAAAAGATATTTATCCTAAAAGATATTTAATTACAAATATCCTAAAAGATATTTATCCTAAAAGATATTTAATTACAAATATCCTAAAATATATTTAAATATCCTAAAAGATATTTAATTACAAATATCCTAAAATATATTTAAATATCCTAAAAGATATTTAAATACAAATATCCTAAAAGATATTTATTTACAAATATCAAGAAGATCTTGATTTACACTTTGATCTCCCTTTGTTTTGAGCTTTAATAATTTACACCCTATGCTTTGATAAGTTGCTCTCCATGCTTTGATAATTGGCTCCCGTCGTTTTGACGCATAAAAACCTGAAAAGAACAACATTCAACGCATTATCCTTAATTCACACATTAACCCTAATTAGATTTATTTTGACTATTTTAACTTTATTTAATTACACAATTGACCTTTTAATTTAATTACATTTTGCATTAATTAGGGTTAATCACACCCCCCAACCTAAACATTACTAGTCCCTAGTAATAAATAACAGCATAACAAAATCACTTTCGTAGATAACACGATTGCATTTAGCATATGCAATAAGCCGTTAAACCCCTAGGTGATTCCTAGTGGACGAGTTTTGTCTCGTGAAGGTTTTCAGTGAAGCTACCTACAAACTCCATTTGAAAAAATGTGTATATGCTTTAGCACCATGATAGTTGAGACGCCGAATTTTTTTTTTTTTTTTTAGCAAAATAGAACATTTCTCTGTCATTGGTACGTAATATATGCAAAAATAAACACTTGTTATATTGGTATTTGAAATTCCCTATGTAGTTAGAATGATCATTCTAGCAACAAGAATTGTTATATAAGAAACACTCCATTTTACTACCTTCCATGGATAGCTTCGATTTCACAAACCTCTCGTAGAATGCTCTCAGCAAAAGTTCACTCCGATTATAGTGACTTAAATCTCTCACGGGGCATGTGATCAGAAGGTGGCCAATCGAAAAATCACATGCACAATTAGGAAGGGAGTGAAGTTTAAGGAAACAAACTAATCATGTTTGGCATAATCTCATGAAGGAATATTGATGCAATTTAAAGAAATACTATTTACCATACCCCAATTTTGATTGACAACACACGCATGTAACAGACTTGAGATCAATTAGGGCTTTTCATAGGTTGTAGCGTGGCCAGAGGTCAGTGGCTAATGAAATGACGTCAATGATTTTCAAAAGCTATCCTTTCATTCTGTAATGTAACACACTTCTTTCTAGCTTTTCGACATTTTGCCCAGAAATGATTTCTTTTTTTTTTTTTTTCATTTGTTCCCATTGATTCTCCTTGTCATCGAAAAGTAATCTCCACAGTTTTCCCCATTTCTTTGCATTTCTGTGTCATATTGATTTATAAGAATATGCAAGAAAATTAGATAGCAATGGTGTGTCCAGTATGTTTTCTTGTGGCTTGGTAAATATTTGGGTTTATCAAAGAAGAAATCATACATTGAGGGCTCAAACATGGCTGACTAGGGAAATAATTTTGCAGAAAAAATGGCTAAGGCTCAATATCAAATCAAAGATGGCCTAAAATCCTTTTTCAAGTATGTGAACATGTATGTGTCGTATGAACAGATTTCTTGGGGATATGTCAACAGATTACCTTAATTGCATCAATCAAAGCAAATTTAATGAGATTATTCAAAAATAGAGAGTGAAAGACCTTACTTGAATAAATATTAATTATCTCTCAAAAGTATGATAAGGCTCAAAACTTACCATGGTATTCTTTATCATCTCCACTGGTAATGTCAAGTTTTTCATGAAATGTCGGTTATATACCAATTCTATTTTCGAGTCTGGTCATTCTGTACCTTAAGAATAACAAATAGCAATATACATTTGACATTTAAGCATAGAGAAAATACCATTTTTCAAGGAAGTGAGTTTTTTTTTTTTTTTTTTAAAGAAGAAGAAATAAAATTCAAAATTATAAACATACTCATTTATCTATGAAAATTGAAAGAAGACTAGATGCACCAATTAAACTTGAAAAACTATGGCGTCTCAGGATAAAATCCCTACCCACACTACAGGTTGGCATTTTAGGACATTCCTTACTCAGCCCACATACTCATTTATCTATGAAAATTGAAAGAAGATAAAATGCACAAATTGAACTTGGAAATTTATGGCGTCTCAGGATCAAATCCCTACCTACACTGTTAGTTGGTAGTTCGGGACGTTCCTTACTCGGCCCACATTTTTATTTCAACAACAAGACTTTGTACAAAACTATTTTACAAAAGAGTTCAGACCCTTAACCTTCATTCCAAAACACATTTTTCCACAGCTTTGTCTTTATAGTCAAAATCTAATCCGAGTCATCGCTTGGATCTATGTCATTATCAGTGACCCTTCCAACTTCTTGTCGCACATAACTTGTAAGTCCCGGA
Organism: Ilex aquifolium; assembly: GCA_951799425.1. Classification (NCBI taxonomy): domain Eukaryota; kingdom Viridiplantae; phylum Streptophyta; class Magnoliopsida; order Aquifoliales; family Aquifoliaceae; genus Ilex; species Ilex aquifolium. The sequence continues at coordinate 26,333,141 of OX637400.1, forward strand.
CTGGCATAAGATGGTGTGTCAGGATAATCCTTACTCAGCCCATACACTATCCAGTTTAATCGATCGGTTGCACGACCCGAAATTGGTTCAGAACACTGATTATGTTTTTTCATATGAAATATCCTGCCACAATGGTAACAAGCACCCAGTCGTTTGGAACGACGACGTTTAGCAAAATTGCTTCTGCCACACAATGGTTGTTGTTGTTTCTCTCGGATCTCAATTTTTCTCACATCCTTTGTTTTTCTCATTATCACAACATGCACATCAGATGGGAAAATGCGTAGAACTCCTAGACTAAACCAAAAAAGTTTAGGATCCATGCTTGCTAAGACTAAAGACATTCTATCTGGTTCTTTAACGTCTGCCAGTCACAAAGACAGTTGAAGCTGCATCCAATGTGATCATGAAATACAGGTACAAATACTAAAAAAAAAAAAACGCAATCCAGAATAAAAATAATTTTTTTTTTTTAGATCTAAAACTAAAATTACAAATACGAAACTAGTGAAAGTATATCAAAATACAAGCGGAAGGAAGAAGATTTAGGATGAAACAAACAAATTAACGAAGAAGGAATAAACCCAGAATACAAAGGATTTAGGGGGATTATTTGGCAAATTATCAGATCTTACTGTAACAGCAATTACAGCATAGTCATTGGAGGGCATAGCAAATTCACAAGGAATTTTATAAAGACAAATAGCCATGAGAATCACAAGCTGTAGATATCAAATTTCAAATATATATATAAATGAAATTACAAACAAGCAATACTTACAACACTAGCACTAGTGGGCTAGTGGAGATAAGGTTGTAAGGTACATATCTGTTCATCTGCCGAAACTTACAAACAAAATACAACAATTACTCAACTCAAGGAATATCTGGGTTTCTCTGGAAACCCCTCATCCTAAGTGTGAGAACAAAAAGAGCACCCAGGTACAAATACAAACATATAAGACAAATTATTAAACAAAAGACTGGATCGTCGGCGTATATGGTCATGGATTTACAGGGGGTGAGTTGTTTTTACAGAGAACAGAAAGAACGACGACGAAGAAGAAGAGAAGAAAAAGAAGGAGAAGAAGAAAAGGGAAAGAGAAAGGGGGGAACCAACACCGGTGATGGTGGAAGAAAAAGAAAAAGGTGGAAGGCCTAATAAAGGCATTCCTCAGATTTTTTTTTTCACCTTTTAAGATAAGAAAGTGTCGGCAGGAGCTGGCAGGCAGAAGAAAAGAAAAAAGAAGAAGAAAGGCAGTGGGAGGCCCGCCCCCCTTTTTTTTTTTCCTCAGATTTTTTTTTTTTCTTTTTTCTAACTTTACTTTCGGCAGTGTCGGCAGGCGCAATAATGGCAGCAGGCGCAATAATGGTGCATAGTAATAAAAATGAGTAGGGTAAGAGAACACCTCGCACTTGAGCTTTGACTCATGCACCGATATCTGAAACTAGGAACAACATAACTATACAACAAAAGAAAGTGACATGCATTAAAAAGAACATTAATAAATAAAAGCAACTGTACACTATTGTAGAAGGATTTTAGCAAAAACGTTCAAACGTGTTGTAACGTTCGAACATCGAATCAAAAATTAAAATTTTTTCTACACTACATTATGCATACTAAAAGGAATCAAAATAAACAATCTTAAGCCAAAAGTCATGGCGTCTCAGAACAAATCCCTACCTACACTGTTAGTTGGTAGTTCGGGATGTTACTTACTCTGCCCATGTTTTCATTTTAGTCAAAAGAGTTTGTACAGAACAATTTTTTACAGACTCGAACCTTCAGCTTTCATTCCCAACCTCAGTACACTTTTCCACAGAGGTCAATCCGATTCCCCCTCCGTATCTGTGTAAAATGGACAACCAGTAACTCTCCCAACTTCCTCTCTCACAAATCGGTTAAGCACAGTACCGGAATAGCATGGCGTATCAGGGTAATCCTTACTCAGCCCATTCACTATCCAGTTTAATCGATTGGTTGCGCGACCGGAAATTGGTTCAGAACATTTGTTGTATCTTTTCTCATGAAAGTATCTGCCACACTGTTTACAGGCACCAAGTCGTGTAGCACGACGACGTTTAGAATAACTGCTTCGGCCACAGAGGGGTTTCGCTTGTTTTTCTTTGATTTCAGCCTTCCTTACTAATCTTGCTTTTCTCATGATCATGGTATGTACATCAGATGGAAAAGTACGTAGGACTCCTAGACTAAACCAAAAAAGATTTACATCCATGATTACTACTTTATAACCCACTATCTGGTTCTTTTACGTCTTCCAGTCACAAAGACGATCAAAACTGACCCACATATATTATCATTAATACAAGGTACATAATCTGAACAGATACAACAATAAAAACAAAAAAATTTACAGAAAATTTTACGGGTTCAACCTGCGCAGATCAACTACTGTAAACTGCAGATCAACTACTGTAAACTGTAGATCTCACCCCCCAACCTAGACTGAACATTGTCCCCAATGTTTCGAGTTTTTCGGTTTGTAGAGCTTGAATACGCAGTTAACTGTGGAGATCTGTTCAATCGCCGATGACCTATACCAAAAAAAACAGAGATTAATTAAGCATCTTTGGGGTGGTCTGGGTTTTCATTGGGACAAAAACCCTTGATCATCAGTGCGGCCCGAAGAAGAACAGCCATAAGTAAATAATACAAACAAATGTAGATCATGAGAAGGAGGATAGGGTCATCGAAAAATGCAGACATGGTACTGTTATGGGTTGGATCGTGGTACAGAAGACCAGATGCAGTGGAGAAGAAGAAGAAAAGAGAAGAAAAAGAAGAAGAAAAAGAAAAGAAAAGAGTAAAGGCGGTGGGGAAAAGAAAAAAGAAAAAAAAAAACGATGGGGGCCTTATAAAGGCAGTCCATCGTGTCGGGTGTCTGATTGACTCGACCCTTTTTTGTGTCGGCAAGCGTAATCTCCGGAGTGATTTCCGGAGATACTTTCTGGATCCATTAAAAAAATGGTCTCCACATTTTGGACAAAATTCTCCACAAAGGGTTTTAATCGCTGACCATTGACGGTAAAAATGTTACCGTTTGATGGGTTCTCCATTTCCACTGCCCCATGTTCAAATACCTTTTTAACAATGTATGGTCCAGTCCATCTTGATTTCAACTTACCAGGAAATAGGCGAAGTCTCGAATTGAAAAGTAGAACCTTTTGATCAGGTTCAAAAGATTTTCGCACTATGTTCTTGTCATGAAAAATTTTCATCCTGGTTTTTGCAATCTTAGCATTTTCATATGCTTCATTTCTCAATTCCTCCAATTCATTAATCTGAAGCTTCCGTGACAGTCCAGCCTTGTCTAAGTCAAAATTCATTGCTTTAATAGCCCAGTATGCCCTATGTTCCAATTCCACAGGCAAGTGACATGGCTTTCCATAGACTAATCGATAGGGAGACATGCCCAAAATTGTTTTAAAAGCAGTTCGGTATGCCCAGAGCGCATCAGTTAGTCTTAATGACCAATCTTTGCGATCTGGGTTCACCGTTTTTTCCAAAATTAATTTGATCTCCCGATTAGCTAACTCAGCTTGTCCACTGGTCTGTGAATGATAAGGGGTTGCAATTTTGTGAAAAATCAAGTATTTTTTCATTAAATTCCAGAAGGGACGATTGCAAAAATGAGCACCCCATCACTTATAATGGATTTTGGAATTCCAAACCGAGATAAAATATTTTCTTTTAAAAACTTGATCACCGTTTGATGATCATTATTTCGGCATGGAATTGCTTCAACCCATTTGGATACATAGTCTACGGCTACTAAAATGTATAGATAGCCAAAGGAGGGGGGAAATGGTCCCATAAAATCGATACCCCAACAGTCAAAAATTTCGATCACCAAAATTGGGTTTAAGGGCATCATGTTTCTTTTTGAAATGTTTCCCAACCTTTGACATCTATCGCAAGTTACGCAAAAAGCATGGACATCTTGGAAAAGTGTGGGCCAGTAAAATCCACACTGCAAGATTTTTGCAGCGGTTTTTCGAGATGAAAAATGACCACCGCATGCTTCTGAATGACAAAATGTTATTACCTGTCTACTTTCCTGAGCGGGGATGCAACGTCTTATGATCTGATCCTTACAGTACTTGAATACGTAGGGATCTTCCCAAAAGAAATTGCGGACCTCCCTCAGAAACTTCTTTTTGTCCATGGGAGTGAAAAATGGAGGAAGTGTTCCGGTAGCAAGGAAATTAGCAATATCAGCGTACCATGGGGTCTCATCAATCCTGAATAGTTGTTCATCGGGGAATTTTTCATTGATTGGCAGTCCATCCTCATGAAATTCATAAGTTAATCTCGACAGATGATCTGCCACCACATTTTCCACACCCTTTTTGTCCTTAATGACTAAATCAAATTCTTGGAGCAAGAGAATCCATCTCAAGAGCCTTGGTTTGGCATCTTTTTTTGTAAGCAAAAATTTCAGTGCTGCATGGTCAGTAAATACAGTAACAGAAGAACCAACAAGATAAGATCGAAATTTTTCCAATGCAAATACTACAGCAAGTAATTCCTTTTCAGTTGTTGAGTAATTCATTTGGGCATCATTTAAAGTTTTACTTGCATAGTAAATCACATGTGGCTTCTTATCTTTTCTTTGTCCCAAAACAGCACCTACAGCATAGTCACTAGCATCACACATCAATTCAAAGGGTAGAGTCCAGTCAGGAGGTTGCATTATTGGGGCAGAAATTAACATGCCTTTGAGTTTGTCAAATGATTTTTGGCACGCTTCATTCCAGTCGAAAATGACGTCCTGACTCAAAAGATGACACATATGTTTTGCTATGGTGCTGAAGTCTTTTATGAACCTTCTGTAGAATCCTGCATGACCTAAGAATGATCGAACATCCTTCACAACCCTAGGAGCAGGAAGATTTCTTATCAAATCAATTTTTGCTTTATCAACTTTCATGCCTTCAGACGACACAATGTGACCCAAGACAATGCCTTGATTCACCATGAAATGACATTTCTCCCAGTTAAGCACCAGATTTGCCTCTTTGCATCTCATCAAAACTTTTTCTAGGTTAGCTAGACACAAATCAAATGAGTCACCATATACCGAGAAATCATCCATGAAGATTTCCAAAAATTTTTCGACCATGTCACTGAACAAGCTCAGCATACATCTTTGAAATGTTGCAGGAGCGTTACAAAGTCCGAATGGCATCCTTTTGAATGCAAAGGTGCCAAATGGACATGTGAATGTGGTCTTTTCTTGGTCATTCAGAGCTATCTCAATTTGATTGTATCCGGAATACCCACCTAGGAAACAGTAAAATTCATGGCCTGCTATTCTCTCGAGGACTTGGTCAAGGAAGGGAAGAGGAAAATGGTCTTTTCTAGTCACCAGATTGAGTTTTCGATAGTCAATGCACATTCGCCATCCTGTGACGACTCGTGTTGGCACGAGTTCATTTGCATCATTTTTGACTACTGTGACTCCAGATTTCTTTGGTACAACTTGGGTTGGACTAACCCATTTGCTATCGGAGATAGGAAAAATTATCCCTGCATCCAGGAGTTTGAGCACTTCCAGTCTCACAACCTCTTTCATGTGAGGATTCAATCGTCGCTGCATTTGACGAGAGGGTTTTGAGTCCTCTTCAAGGTATATGGCATGATTACAAATTAACGGGCTAATACCTTTCAAATCAGCGATGGTCCACCCAATGGTGCTTTTGTGACTTTTAAGAACTTCAATTAATTGAGCTTCTTGCAAGTCTGTGATTTTTGAAGAAATTACCACTGGGTAAGATCTATCCTCACCTAAAAATGCATACTTGAGATCAGATGGGAGCGGTTTCAGTTCAGGCTTTGGTGGCCTGTCACTTGAAGATAGTGGTTTTGTACCACTTGATGAAATTTCTTCAAATTTAGGAGCCCATGTCCCCACATTGAAGGTAGGGCACTCAATGGAGTTTTGTTCCAGAGAGTCAGATGAGTCAGATTTTGACAAAGTTGATTCACTAAGATCCTCACAGAATGAGTCATTCAGATGTGCTTGTATCAATGACTCAATGGAATTTATTTCTCCTACCTCCTCGTACTCTCTTGGGTGTTTTGCAATGTCAAAGACGTTCATTTCGAGAGTCATATCCCCAAAAGTCAATTTCATAATACAATTCCTGCAATTGATTAGTGCATTGGAGGTTGCTAGAAAAGGTCGACCAAGAATGACAGGAATTGGAGTTTCTGAATGAACTTCTGGATGAGTATCTAGAACAATGAAGTCTACAGGGAAGACAAAATTATCCACTTGGACAAGTACATCTTCAACAATACCCCTAGGAATTTTTACAGATCTATCTGCCAATTGGAGTGTGGTGCAAGTGGGTTTCAGTTCACCTAAACCCAACTGCTGGTAGACAGAGAAAGGAAGCAAGTTGACACTAGCTCCAAGGTCTAACAATACTTGCTCAATTTTGAAATTTCCAATGACACAGTGGGGCACCCTGGATCTTCGCACTTTGGAGGGATTTTGTGTTGAAGTAGGGCACTGGCTTGCTCTGTGAGGAAGGCTCTTTTTTGAACATTTTGGCTTCTTTTGACTGTGCACAAGTCTTTTAGAAACTTGGCATAAGCTGGAACCTGTTGGATTGCATCCAGAAGTGGGATGTTGATTTTTACTTGCTTGAAAAGCTCGTAAATTTCAGACTGATTGTTTGCTTTCTGTATGCTCTTGAGTCTATGAGGGAAAGAAGCAGGAATAGAACACGAGGGTTCTTCTTCCCTTGATGGCTCTGGTTCTTGTTCAATCATGGGATCACAGTCATTTTTTGTTGCAAGTTCTGGCTCACTTAATGGGTTGGCTGGAATTGAGTCTGGTTTTGGGTCTGGAATTAGCATGTTTCTGATGGACTTGTCAATCTTTTTGCCACTTCTCAATGTGGTGACAGTTTTGGCTTGGTCTTGTGGAGTTTCCATAGTTGATGGATTTCCCACCTGAAATTGGCCTTGTGGAGGCTTTGGTTGGGCAGGAAATTTTCCCTTCTCATGTGTGCTCATGGACTGGGTCAGCTTTTGAATGTGGCCTTTGAGATCCTCAAAAGATTGTGTGGTCTGGGCCTTGAAATCAATAAAAGCCTGAGTAGAACTATTGTTATAGCTCATTTGGGTTTGCATGAATTGATTCAATGTATCTTCAAGGCTCCTTTTGTGTGGTGGTTGATATGGAGGATATTGTGGAGGTACTTGAGGTAGATGTGGTGGCCCTTGTTGATGAGGATATTGTGGAGGTCCTTGAGGTGGTTGTTGTGGACCTTGTTGCTGATTCATGGGGGTTGGTTGTGTGTTTCTCCAACTGAAATTTGGGTGGTTCCGCCACCCTGGATTGTATGTTTCAGAGTATGGGTTGGAGTAAGGCTTGTTGAAATTGGAAATGGCATTTGTTTGTTCCAACAAAACTTCTTTGAATGCCGGTATGGTCGGGCATTCCCCAGTAGGATGCCCTGTTAGCGCACAAATCCCACACACTTGTTCCGTGGGAGGGACAACATCAACTTGATGGACCTTTTTCATCTCTAAAGCTTCAAGCTTTCGAGAAAAAGTGGACATTTTTGCTCTAAGATCATCATCTTCTCTCAAGACATACTTACCCCATTGGAAAGTAGGTGGTTTGGCTTCTACAGTGGTAGGAGATGCTGAGTCCCACATTTGAGAACTGTCAGATATGGTATCAAAAAAATTGAATGCCTCCTCCGGACTTTTTCCCATGAACTCTCCTTGAGCCATCATTTCGACAAACTATCGTAACCTAGTGGGCAAGGAATCATAGAAAAAACCTGCCAAAGTCCAATTTTCAAAAGCATGGTGTGGACAAGATTGGAGAAGATCTTTGAATCTCTCCCAGCTTTGATAAAAAGTTTCCCCTTCTTTGACCGAAAAATTCATGATTTGTCTTTTGAGTGTATTAGTGCGGTGCAGAGGAAAGAATTTTCTGAAAAATTCATTCTGTAGAGCCTGCCAATTAGGGATTGAAAGAGATTTTAAAGAATGTAACCATTGTTTGGCTTTATCCCTCAAAGAGAAAGAAAACAATTTCATTTTTGTCAATTCAGAATTGTCTTGAAATGTTCCACACACTTCTTCGAAGTCTTTGATATGCAGATACGGATTTTCTGCATCCAATCCATGAAACACGGGCAATAACTGCACTGTCCCCGGCTTTACAGTAAAGAGGGGAGCATTTTCAGGAAAAATAAAACAAGAGGGGACACTATTCCTTGTGGGATGTAAGTAATCTCGCAATGTTCGAATGTTGGGTACTTCCCCCTCTCTCACATGATCTTCACCCTGCCTATCAATATTTGCCATATTGAAGTTACAAGAGTCGGCTTCTGATTTGGGTGAAGGTGGTTCAAGTTGATTTACAGACCCAGAAGATTCAGCAGGCAAATTTGGATAGAGGCGATTGGTGTCAGTCATAAAAAAAAAAAAAAAAAAAAAATTATTCACAATAAGGCAAAAATATACACAAAAAGAGAGGTTTTTTTTTTTTTTTTTTCACCTTTTTCTAAAAAGAGCACCTTTTATGATTCCCCGGCAACGGCGCCAAAAACTTGGCTTGATCCGAAATGTGTACACCCAAATGCAGGCGGTCAAGTTGTAGTAATAATCTGGTTTGAGTCCAGAGTCGAATCCTCAGGGAACTATGGTTGATGTTCTTTGAAGTAAATAGTGAGAAAGACTTGTAATTGGAAATATTATGATTTTGAAGTTGTGGGAAGTTTTGGATAGAATGTAAAATTCTTTCCAATGGGTATTTTTCTAGACAAAATATAAGATGATTAAATGTAACAAACACTCTTTGGTTCGGGAATCAGAATATGTAGTTGATTATCCGGTGCATTATGTTTATGCTTTATAACTCAATTAACTCCCGTGTCAACGGCAAATTAATCGGAAGATAGGAATGAAGTGCAATAATGGTGGACATTGAAAGTTTGTCATGAAGAGTTAGTTAGGGTACTTGCCTTGAATCAATGGATCTTTTCATGTAGGAGTCATCCATTTATCATAGAAAGATCCGTTGATTATACAAAGTACCTTTACTTTGCTAGGTGCAATCAATCACCCAAAAATCAAGTGGAGTATAGAACATTTAAGCATAAAGGTGATACACAAACATAATGTCCGGATTAATCTTTTACATATCTATCATCCCTTACCAAAGAGTGAATGAGGACTACTCACCCTTCATAGCTATGGTAAAGCTAGAATGATGAATGGTACTCATCCCCAAAAGGTGTTACAAAGTAAAATGCTCAAGCACTAGAAGTGAAATGCTTTAAAGTAAAATAGCTAAACAAGGAGCCGATCTTCGACAAAGAATGAGTGAATCACGTTCCACCCTTCACGGCTTTGGTAAAGCTCTAGAAAAGTGGAAGAGTTTCACTCCTCTAAGGGGAAGAAGGAAGCTCCAACAATGGAAGTAAAAGAAAACAATACTTAAATTAAAAGAAAGCAATAAATACTTGGTGTTTAATCCACAACCAAGAGATGATAATACATAAAAAAAAACAACAACTTCTTGGTGTTTAATCCACAACCAAGATATAATAAAAACATAAAAGAAAACAATAACTTCTTGGTGTTTAATTCATAACCAAGATCTAATAAAAAGAAAACAACAACTTCTTGGTGTTTAATTCACAACCAAGATCTAATAAAAAGAAAACAATAACTTCTTGGTGTTTAATTCACAACCAAGATCTAATAAAAAGAAAACAATAACTCAAGAAAATAAATAAAGCAATAATACTTGAAAGATGATTCAAGAAAAAGATTCAAGACCTTTGGAGTGTTTTCCACTAGGAAGAAATGTTCTTTACAAGAAAAATGAAACAAGAGAAGGATGCCCATTACAAGCCCCCAAGGGGGGTATTTATAGGCATCCAAATTACAAATATCCTAAAAGATATTTATCCTAAAATATGTTTAATTACAAATATCCTAAAAGATATTTAATTACAAATATCCTAAAAGATATTTATCCTAAAAGATATTTAATTACAAATATCCTAAAATATATTTAAATATCCTAAAAGATATTTAATTACAAATATCCTAAAATATATTTAAATATCCTAAAAGATATTTAAATACAAATATCCTAAAAGATATTTATTTACAAATATCAAGAAGATCTTGATTTACACTTTGATCTCCCTTTGTTTTGAGCTTTAATAATTTACACCCTATGCTTTGATAAGTTGCTCTCCATGCTTTGATAATTGGCTCCCGTCGTTTTGACGCATAAAAACCTGACAAGAACAACATTCAATGCATTATCCTTAATTCACACATTAACCCTAATTAGATTTATTTTGACTATTTTAACTTTATTTAATTACACAATTGACCTTTTAATTTAATTACATTTTGCATTAATTAGGGTTAATCAGCTGGGTAGGCTTGTCCTAGCCTGTCCAAACATCAAATCACTTCCCATTGATGGGAAGCCTGCTATCATAGACCATAGGGGGGCTGATGGACGGAAAAGCATCATTCTGACACCATTATTCAGCTAGAGAAGCATTGTAGAGAGAGAAGCTCAAGGAAGAAGACATAGTTTTAGAGAGAGAAGTTGGATTACACCAACCCATTGTCAGTTCATACACATGATGTGTAATGGCAATTTTTTGAGTAAAGAGCCCAATGAAGCATTAGATTAGTTCGATAATTTAGTGGAGAATGCCTAATCTTGGGATATTTCTGATCCCATTGAACGATCAAAGTAATCTATTTCATCCTAGTTTGTTGGGGGGTGGAAAATATGCTTTGAGAGAGCAAGATGAGTTATCAGCTAAGATTGCTCATCTGTCTAGGAAAGTAGATAATTTAGAGGTAAAGAAGATGAACGAGGTGGTGAGTGTGCCTCAAGAGGAACCTTGTTCTTTATGCGAGTCAGTTGAGCATTCTGTAAAGGATTGCTCAACCTTACCAATTTGTAAAGAGGTCCTTCATGAGCAAACGAATGCCTTTAACCAGCCAAGGCAACAAAACTCTCCCTACTCTAATACTTATAATTCGGGATGACGTAGTGACCCAAATTTCAGTTGGAGAAATGACACTCCTGCTTAACCCTCCACCTCTATGCGTTTTGTCCCTTCAAGTCAACCAGTGTCTGGTCCAGTCCAGACACCCACCACCACAAGGGTTTGTTCAAAACCAATCAACACACGGGTTTGCTCCTCAAGGGAAGCCAGTGTACCTCCATACTAGAATCCTCATAACAGAAACATCGAGGATGTTCTCTACCAGTTTATTTAGAGCCAAACCACCATAAACAACCAAACCAATCAAACTCTAAATGAAATTATGTCTCAAATGATCAAGTTAACGAACACAATGGGAATGATTCAATAGGAAAAAGAAAAATTTTCTGCACAACCTCAAAACAATCCCAGAGGTCAACATGGGATTGAGATTTCTAATGTTACAGGTAATGAGGAGAAGCTCAAGTCCATCACCACTCTTCGGAGTGGTAAAGAGGTAGATAAAACCATCATGCGTAGGGTCTCTAAGCTTATAGAAAAAAAGAATCAAGACACTCCCAAGGATGGTGAGTCACTTGAGTTGCTCAAGGTTATTGGGTCTGATGAGGTTATTTGTCCCATTCCTACTCCTGCCCTCACCGTTTGAAAATGCCTGCAAAGCAAGCGAATAATGCCGAGATACTTGATTTATTCAAATAGGTTGAAAATTAATATTCCTCTTCTTGATGCAATCCAACATGTGCCATCTTATACAAAGTTTTTAAAAGACTTGAGCACTGTCAAGAGGAAGTTACATGTTCAGAAGAAGGCATTCTTGAAGGAGCAGGTAAGTATTATTCTCCTAACCAACATTCCACCCAAGTATAAAGACCCTAGTTGTCCCACCATTGCTATTACCATTAGGGGTTGCCAGGTTGAACAAGCACTATTAGACTTGGGTACGAGTGTGAATCTACTGCCCTTCTCGGCCTACCAGTAGTTAGGCTTGGGGGAATTGAAACCCACATCAATTACCCTCAAGTTGGTAGACCGAAGTGTGAAAATTTTGAGAGTGGTGGTGGAAGATGTATTAGTTCAGGTAGATAGGTTCTACTTCCCCATTGATTTTATAATACTGGACACTACACTTGTTGTTAATCTCTCTGCACAGATTTCCATAATCTTAGGACACCCATTCCTTGCAACATCAAATGCATTAATAAGCAATAGATATGTTGTGATGAAATGATCTTTTATTTATGTTATTTTTGCTTCTTTTAGTTGTTAGCATTTTTAGTGGAAAATTTGAAAAAATTTGAAAAAAATGGATGAAATTAGTTATTTTCTTAAGAGCTGTGAGATTTTGATATGCTATGTGATATTCAAATTGGCTGCATGTTGTACTTTATAGACTTGTAGTCTATGCTTGAATATCATAGTGATGTTGTATGAGAAACTCAAAACTTTGTTCACACTGAGTATGTAAATTTTGTTGAGATTCATGGAATGAAATTCATGTTTTGAAAAAGCTTGACATCCATAGTAGAGATGCGTGTATAAACACTGTGAGTTTTGTGCTTATCATTCTTGTAGGGGTATGATAAATTACTCATATGCTATTCTGTTCAAATCCATTGTCTTTCAATAATCTCATCATTCTAGCTTTGGTTAAGAGCATATGAGTAATTAGTTTGCTATATCTTAACAATAAGCATCACTTTTCCATGCTTTCTGAAAGATGATCTTAGGCCATCTTTGAATTTGATTTGAGCCTTAAGTCTGTTTTTTCAATTCATTGTCCCTTGTATCCGTGATTGAGCTATGATAAGTTTTCATTTCTTTACCTCAAGTAATAGCCAAGCCAAGAAAATAAGTATATAACTTACCTTGGTTATCCCTAGATGTGTGTTCATTTGATGTATGTTGGGAGTTGTGGTAAGAGGTTCAATCATGAAATGAAATAAAGATGATGAAAAGAAGAAGAAAATAATTAAAAATAAAGATCAGAAAAAATATGAAAGATTGTGACATGTGAAAGCCAAGGCTTTATGAAGAGAGAAAGGAGAATATGAGTTCCTTGTTGTATCAAAAAGAAGAATGCAAGTGTTGAATATAAAAATTGTCTATGGATAACTTCTTTGAATCCTTAATCTCTTCCTTTCTCAAACCTTTAGTCAAGGCCCCATTACAACCATTGAAAGCCCTATTTAATTTTAGGTGGTATGGTTGAGTGTATATGCTTTAATGCCCATGAGATATGCCAATTGCATTATTTTTATGTCGCTTAACATTCCTTTCTTGGGATTATGCCAAGTTCGTTCCATTTGATAGATGCCTTCTATTCTTTGGAAATATGTGAGTAAAATTTGTCTTGATTACATAAATTCGATCCTCACATGTAATTATGAGTGGCACAGTTATGATAATCAGAGAATTCCTTTTCTGAGTGTGAAAACCTTTGTGGGTTTGGCATTGAAACTAGCTTTGGATAGCTAATAGAAATATGAATCTAGTTTTATGAATCTATTGAGTTGCATGATCATATCATACACACACACACATGAGAGTTTTGGGTACTAACATGATTGTGAATATTCTTGCATAGCATTGAAGCCTTTTGAAGAACCGTGTGTTAATTACTTTGAGTAGATGTGGTAACTCTAGACTCATGGTAATTGGGAAGCAATGAGTTGAATTCCAGATAAACAAAGCGAAGTTTATAGGCATCTTCTCTAGAAACCTTTACGAGACGACACTCGTCCATTAGGGGTAACCTAGGGGTTTCAAGGCTTAGTGCATAGGCTAAATGCATTTGTGTTACTTTCAAAAGTATTTTTATATTTCTAATTTTTAATTTAATTTTACATTCCTTTAGATTGTTTATTATGCTTTAAGTTCCTTAGCATTATATTTGTTATTTTGTATCACAAAATGGATTGCATTTACTTAGAATTTGTGGTATTGTAGAATGTGATTAAGGACTTAATTGGGTACATTTTGAGTTCTAGGACTTAGGGTTTTAGTTAGTTTTGTTTTAATTAGTTTTGGAAAAAAAGGAAAAAACCTTTGAAATTCCATACTGAGCTACCGGTAGGTCGAAACTTGCATCCTATCAGTAGGTTTATGTATTATCCGAAAAAATAAATGAGTTGCGTATCAGTAGAAATCATTTCATTCTTTTAAACCCTTAAGACCCACTCCCTCAAACCTCTGTCATAGGTACCGAAAAACCCTAGGGAAGCCCTTTAGATCTCCAAATATCTCTAATCTCTCTTTGATTCTTGATTTTCATAATGGCTCTAAAGAGGACCCCATCTTCAAACTCCCCAGATGAGCTTTTGTGGGCTACGCTATTATTCAGTTGGCTTCTTTACGCCTCCATGACCTCGAAGGTGGTGACGCATATGGCAAAGACAATGGACACCTAGGTCAAAGCTACCACTTCGGCTAAGGGGGAGGGATCGCCCAAGAGTGAGAGTTCTGAGAAGCCGGTGATTATTTCTAATTTTGAGGAGGAGGAGGATGCTGCTGGGGAGGAGGAGGATGATGAAGACGAGGATGAGTATTTGGGGGATGCTCCTACTTCTGATTCGGATTAATGGATTTTATGATCTTCTTCCTTACCCTTCTATTTTCTTTTCATTCCTTTTGTCTATAGTTAGTGTATAGGTACATTTCAATTTGATGATATTTGTCATGTGATGGAGTATGCTTTGGAATTTATAGTGTAATGCTTAGGAATTTTGATGTTTGTTTACTTTGGTTTGCTAAGGGACTAGTAAAGTTTAAGTTGGGGAGTATGATGAGAGCATAATATTTCATATTATAGGTCTCATGTCATCCATCTTAACTATGTTAGTTACTTAATTCTTTTGATTTAGTTTAGTTTTTTATTTATCGAAGAATTTGGTGTTTGTAGGTGAACACACATAAAAGTAAGATTTTGAACATCATTTCATGTCGTAGAGGACTGGGAGGATGAGCTAGAAAGTCTAAGAGTGAAGCCAAAGCCGCAACAAGCATAATTGAGAAAAAGACCCTTTATACCGTTAGGTCTCCTACCGGTAAAACGGAAGCTAGAAGTTGGTTCTGTCAGTGGGATAAATCCTATCGGTAGGAGCAAAACATAGAGTTATTCTACCAGTAGGTGAATACTATTATACTAGTAGGTTGAAGACAGAAAAGTGTTCTACCAGTAGGAGAGCAAGGCAACCAGTAGAAGCAAAACAGTGAACAGTCTTACCAGTAGGTCATTTTCTGCTTCCTACCGGTAGGGTACTGTATTTCGGCAAAAAAGACTCCTAAGGAAGATGAATCAACTAAATATTTCAAGGGCTGTGATTGGTGAATAAAGAGGAGGATTTTCAGCAGAAAATATCCTATAAATACCCAAGCCTAGCCGCTTGAGAAGGGGTTCCATTTGATTGTTCAATGCACCGTTCTTCTATTTTCTCTTTCCCAGGGTTTAGAATTTCTTCTTCTTGACAAGCTTTCTCCATCGTTTTACTTTACAAGCTTTATTTACTTTCAAGCCTTTGATTCTCACAACACAATAACTTTGGTTTATTCTTGTGAACGATTTACATTCATTGCATTTCAATACAAGGTATTTACTTTTCTTGTGATTTCAATACTTGCAATTTTAAATTCAAGTTTTCTTTGCTGTCAATTATGATTATAATTTCTTTAATTACTTTCATTTTCAATCCTTTCATGAGTGAGTAGCCTAATTCGGTTTGATCGGATGAGGGATTCTCATATGTGAATTGGGAATTTTGACTCAAACAAGGGTTTTTCAATTATTAAGTTATTTGGGTTAATTGAATGATTAAATTCGAAAATACTATCGATATCTATATCTTCTTGCTTACCTGTAGACAACTAAGACTTGGTACGGGTAATTCTTGGAATCACTGCAATCGAAGTGGGTTTAATTCTTTCAAAATTGAATCAATTAATTCGAATACACAATTTTCATTTACAATTGAGTGTTTAATGAATATCTACCGTTTGAGTGCGTTTGAGTACAATCTCAAATGAATTATAGGATTTGAGTCAAAATATTTGATCACGGTGGGATGAACTCTACGAATAAATCAGTTTTTTTTTCTCTAATTGTTAGTTCGTATTGATAAATTTCTCCAACCAAACTCTCAAAATTTAAGGTTTTTATTCTTTTCTTTTTCCTATCACCCTTTGACCCAACCATTTTCCCTGTGGAGACGACCTCAGTTTCCCATGCTTGGTAATTTCTTGTTAATTTGATACCAGTCTAGGGAGAAAGCATGGAGGCTGATCATACCGCAGTCGTGTCTAATGTCCACGTAGAAGATGATTGGTTATATGGTGAAGGGGTACAACCAATGACATTCCAGGGGAAGGATAAGTATGGAAAGCCTAGAGAAGTCAAACCGACTTGAAAACCACAGAGGTTAAGCAGGCAGAGGAAGAGGTCCTTCGGCCCACAAATTTATTAAAGTTGAATGCTTTCAGAAACACTGAAAGTTTGGTTGATGATGGAGCCCAACAATAGTGAGGCGAAGGAAGTAGGTCGTGAGGGCCAGTGTTGCCAGTGTAAGAACATATCTAGTAGAAAAAAAGGTCTCAACATTGCAAGCAGCTGATGGGCAGCAAGACACCATTAACATAGTGGAGTGCAAGGAGGAAGAGGTCAAAAGGACCGCCTCCTGAGAGTTCATTGAGTTAGATGAAATTGGTGCTGCCCTAGCCATGCTTGACGACCTCATTGAGGTTCAGTGTCCTTTACTTGAAGTCAACCTTAGAGGGCTGGCAGAGCACATGCCAACATTCGTCAGTAAACTACTAAAGCTAAATTTCCAAGCACTAAGAGAGTATCGAGATTGTTTTGCCTAGAGCTATGAAGAGATGCCAGGGATAGGTCCAGCCTTAGTGGAGCACCGATTACCTCTTAGGGACGGATACATGGCGATGAAATAGGCATTGAGGTTGATGTCCCAAGAAGTAACCCTATTAGTAAAGTAAGAGATCGAGCGTCTCTTATAAGCCAAGTGCATCCAGGTGGCACAATAGGTGGGATGGGTGTCTAATTTCATGCCTATAAAGAAGAAAAATGGCAAGATCAGGGTATGTTGCGACTACTGTGACCTCAACGCAGCAACCCTGAAAGATGAATATGTCATGCCATTGGTCGATTAGCTCGTAGATGCAGCGGCCATGAACGTCATCATGTCATTCATGGATGGCAATGTAAGATACCATTAGATCTTCATTGCTTAGTGATGAGTATCAAATATTGCATATTATGTATCTCATTTTCATCTTCATGTGCTTGTTTTTGTGGTGGAAATTGGGGGAAATGTGTTTAATCTAACATTTAATGGAGTTTTGTGTGTTTGTAGGTAAAAAGTAGGTAAGGGTGTGCATTAAACCTCCCATCAAGTGGTTGAAGGCAATGGAGAAGAAGAGATGGATTAACGGATGGCCCGGAACACAAAGAAGCCAAGGAAATTCAAAGAAATGAGAAAACCTACCGGTAGAAGTGCAGCAAAACCTACTGGTAGGAGTTCAGCAAAACCTACTGGTAGAAGTCCCAAAACCTACCAATAGGAAAAGTGCACTGGAAAATTCCTACCTCAGCACCTACCTCAAAACCTACTGGTAGAAATTCATTACTGGACAAAACCTACTGGTAGGTTTTTTATCGTTCTACCGGTAGGTTTTTCCCAGATTTGCCAGCTGCCTGCCACACTACTCCATCTTCTCTGTGGGCCCACATCTGCTCATCCAGACCATGCCCTGACACACTTTACACTGCAAGATGCTCTCCTTGCTTGAAGATATCAGATTGAAAATGAGAAAAGAGGGAAAAAGAAGAGAGAGAAGATGAGTGGTTGGAGGAAGCATGGAAGAGGCAATGATGGGCTTGTGGTTGCTTGTAGCAGTACCCATCCCCTTCCAATCATAGCAAGTAAGCTCTCAAAGACAAAGGGAGGGTTATGGACAAATTTTGACCAAGCCCTTGCCCATTATTCAGTTTTCTACACAAGTTTAGAGAGAGAAACTCAAGGAAGAAGATGAAGTTTTAGAGAGAGAAAGTTAGGTTTTCACAATTCCTCCACCATTTTCATTCCAGCAAGCTTTAAAATACTTGTAATCTTTCTTACTTTCACTTTAAACTCTTCCATTCAACTTGTAATCTAGTTTAATCAAGAGTTTTAGCATTTCAATTTCTACATATGGATATTTTCCTCTTTAAGCTTGTAAGTTGGGTATGAATGATATTGTTCCTGTAGTCTAAACATTTTCTAGCATCAATACAAGTTTCTTTCTCCATTTCATGATCATGTCTTTTTACATTATGCTTGTTCTTGCATCTATCATGAGTAGCTAGATTTTTAGTTGGCTAATCCAAGGGGAATTTCTTCTTGCGTATGTGAAATTGACACTATTTCGTTCTTCCTCATAGTATAAACTGTTTGGTTTGACTAGGTTGACTGTGGACGTGGTTGTGGGCTCTTGATACACCGTAGACTTGTCACACGGT
Source organism: Ilex aquifolium (assembly GCA_951799425.1). Taxonomy (NCBI): domain Eukaryota; kingdom Viridiplantae; phylum Streptophyta; class Magnoliopsida; order Aquifoliales; family Aquifoliaceae; genus Ilex; species Ilex aquifolium. The sequence goes on from OX637400.1 coordinate 26,351,688, forward strand.
ATGCTTTGACCCAATACATCCACACTAGTCCCTCACCTCCTACGAATCATTCAAACACCGAGACACCATTGGTTGAATGACTTAAGTCAATTTGGCATTCCCATTGGGATGACCTCTATGGATTAGCCAACCTTGCTTTCCTTGCATTTTTACCAATACACAACTCTCCAAAACACAAATTACAAGATTTTCCAATTTTCATTTCTTTCAAAAATCACCTTCCTAAACATTTGACCTTTCCTTCCCTGAAGAGACAACCTTAGAATACCCATTCCAAGTAAAACATGACATCGCAAGTCTCTCTATGCTTGGGAAGTAATTTTGCACACACAGACACGTTTTGTTCACACACACAATTTTTTCCATTTCTTGCATTTGAACATGAGGGAGAGTGACACTCACTAACTCGTATAAGCCATATACACACAATCCGGGTTCATGTTTGGAGATTAGAAAAAAAAATCCAAGCACTAAGGAAGACTGGTACAAAATTTCTTTTCGATATCCCGGATCAATTGGGATGTTTGAATGGAGGGTCATGCCTTCAGATTGAAGAACATGGGGCAACATACAAGAGACCATGAACACCATCTTTCATGACATGATCAACAAGATTATAGAGGTGTACATTGATGACATAATAGTCAAGATGTAGGATATGGAAAGACACCTTAACTATCTAAGGGCTATTTTTAAGAAGATGCTTGTTCATCAGTTTAAGTGTGCACTTGGGGTCACAATAGGGATTTTTTGGGGATTTTTGGTGCACAAGAAGGGAATTGAGGTAGACAAAAATAAGGTTAAGGCTATCATAGGGGTCTTGCCTCTGAGGACCAAGAAAGAGCTACATCGCCTGATTAAAAAAGTTAATTTCCTCTGACGATTCATCGCCAATTGTGCAGAGGACTTTAGGTGGGAGGCATAACACCAAGAAGCCTTTCACCAAATCAAAGAGTACTTGGCCAACCCGTAAGTACTCATGCCACCCATAAAAGTTCGGCGACTGCAATTGTACTTATTAGCCGCACATGAATCTATTGGATGTTTGCTTGCTTAGAATAATAGTACAGGCAAAGAAAAAGCCATGTATTATTTAAGTAGAATTTTGTCTCCGGTCAAGTAGCATTAGCTTTGTTTAGCATTGTATTTTGCATCACAAAATTTGAGAATATATATGATTTCAGTTGTGGTGTATATTGTTGTGCAAATAGATTTAATTAAGTACATGCTAACTAGGCCGATTATGAGAGGGCAAATCGGCAAATGAGTCTTGGCCCTAATGGAATTCTAACAATTATATTTACTATAGCGCGTAGTCAAAGGCCAACCATTGGCCGATTTCTTGGTAGACCAATCTTGCGTAGAGGTAGAGCAAGATATATGGGACTCATTTGGTTTGTTAGGGGTACCCATGGTGTCTCTTACGCCATGGGAACTAAAATTTGAAAAATCATAGAAACGAGATTCCACAGGGGCTGAGGTGATTATAAAGTCACCTAAGGGCCACGAAATAGAATTGTCATTCAAATTAGAATTTGAATGCACTAACAACCAGGATCAGTATGAGGCATTGATCATCGGGCTTGAGGTTTTGTTGGGAATGGTAGTATCAGCGGTCCAAATAACTGGTGATTCCCAATTGCTCATCAACCAAATTGCAGTCAATTTTTAGTGCAAGAGTTAGGAGTTATGCCTGTTCCACACCATTGCAATGTCTTTATTGTCAAATTTTGACGATGTAACATTGCAACTAGTCCCAAGGGAGTTAAATGGTTAGGATAAAAACTTGGTCCAAGATTAGGGTTGAGAATTCCTCGTGGCATGGATGAGCAACTAATCAAAGTTCAGAAGAGAGTATTGCCATCCATCAAAGCTAGAGGAATGGATTCCAAAAAATTGATGGTTGAAGAGGAAGACTAGAGGTTTGAAATCATACAGTTACTACAATACCCAAATGGGGATGTAGAGAAGACCACCAGAAGTCGAGCCACTAATTATATACTTATGGACTGAGAGCTGTATAAGAAAAGGGATGCATGATAACTTGTTATTAAGATGCATTGGAAGAGAAGAGGTTATATTAGTAATGGCTGAGAGCTACGAAGGCATATGCGGTGCCCATCAGGCTGGCATTAAGATGCGTTGGCTTATTATGAGATATGACTATTATTGGCCAAGTATCCTGAAGGATTGCTTCGAATATGCAAAATGTTGCCAAGGGTGTCAATGCCATGGACCTATCTAGAGGGTGCTAGTAATGTAGATGCAGTCCGTAATAAAGTCATGACCGTTTAGAGCATAGGCCATTGATTTAATTGGGAAGATCTTTCCCCTATCTACAAGACAACACTCTTTTATTTTCTTGACCACCTACTATTACACTAAGTGTTTAGAGGACATTCCGATGAGGACGGCCAACCAGGCCAACGTCATTCGAATGATAAAGGAGAACATAGTGCATTGATTCGATCTTCCCTAGCACGTAGTGGCCGACCAGGGAACTGTCTTCCCTAGTTGGTAGACCATTCGCGAAAGTCTAACATATTACCCTATTAGTTTGGAAGACAAGGTTACCTTTAGGACTTAACGACCAACTGTCTAGGAGGCCATAGAACGCGAATAAGATCTTTAAACATAGGAGGTTATGACTAGCGGCCTAATGCAAGCCAATGGCCATTACAGGGTTCATCCTAACATTCAACGGTTGTATTTCTTACAACAAACAAGTAAATGAATAACACTACAAGTTTTATTCATGAAATTTTGTACAAATTCAGTGGACATAATTTGCAAAATATAAATGAAACAAAGTGTTGAGTTGAAATAGCTTGCTTCTGGAAGGTATTCGTCCCAGTTTGAAGATGACAACTTGTGCGTTGGAGACAAAGAAAGGAGTAAGGAGGGAACAAAAGCTTGGGTGTATGAGGCAGAATGGCCTCAGTCAAAAGCCTTCCCAGCCAAGGGCTTTCCTTAGTCCCCACCTCTCAATATCAGATGAGTGCAGAAGAAGCCCATCATCCTTTGTTCAACTGAAGATGCACCAGAAGCCAGATACAATATCTTCTAATTTTTTCAGTTGCATGCAATCGAACCATGTTGCCTAACCTCTAAGACAAGGATAATTAGCATGACCAAAGAATATAGGTGCAGTGAGGCACCTATTTTTCAGAGGGATATGAAGTAAGATTGAAGAGCCAACTGTTGATATTAGGAGGAAAGGACAAAGTAATAACTTTAGCTAAGGCCGGAGGAGAAAAAAGCTAAGGACTAACAAAATCATCTTCCACTTTTCTCTCTTCTGGGTCAAGAGGGTTAGAAGGAGTAGAGGTTTTACTTAATAGGAAAAACATCCTTGGGTAAGTTTTGGTTTGTTGAGAATGACCTAGCACTGCGTGAAGTCGTTCTTCGGGAAGTTTTGGCTCATCTAGTAAAAGTTCAGGGTAACCATTAATAATTATCTTTGTTGTTTTGAAATGTTTTTTAAAACTATGATTCAAGATTAATCCTGAACTCCTAAAGGAAATAGGGATGATAGATAGACAGGCTCTCAGAGAATCTAGAAAATAAGACAAGTCTTCCTCTGCCACATGAACGATGGTCTAAGTTAGGATCGCAGCTTGGTTAGCCTTAGTGGCCAGAGATGTATTTTGGCCTACTTGGGGACCATGAGGTTCTTGTTGAAAAGCTAAGTTTTTGTCCTCAAGATCCCCAATATCGACATCTATTGTGTCAGTGGCCATATCATTGAAACTAGGCGCCGGTGGAACCAAGCCCATCATGGCCATAGAGGAGGTCGTTGGAATAAGTGCATTAGCCGGCCCAAGGCTACCAAAAATTACCTCTTGTGAGGGGTTTGTGCTGGTAGAAATGGAGGCAGACAAAGAAGCTCAATCGCGCTGGCGATCATGACGAATAAGCGGGGCATCATCCTCAGCAACATGTTCCTTATCAATAACCAAATGCACTATAGGCACAAGAGGAGCATTGGAAGAGTGTTGCCATTTTTCTCTATGCTGAGATCTCTAGAAAGAAGTAGGGTTGGTTGAAGAGATCAGGTCCGCATAAGTCGTAGGGTTGAGCTCAAGAGCCCAAGGCTGAACGGAATGAGGAGGAGAAGTCTGAACTGAGCCTGCCATCGGAGACAATTAAACACGTTGTGGGAAGTCTATACGCCGAAGAGCAGAAACAATGTCATCTTTTAACTACCTAGAGACATAGTGTTGCCACCAAAAGTTGAATAGCTCCAAGGCGTCAAACATCTTAGAGAAAGATTTAATATGGAATGAATGGCGGGCAAGAGAGTTGTGACGAGTGACCTCCCGAACATTGGTATCTATCAAATTAGGCTGATTAGTAAGGTCATTATTGAGGGTATGGGCAAAGGGATAAAGAAGTTCTTGCGCCAGACCAAATTGGTAGGAAAATTGTTGAGGCGTATAAACCTCAACACCGCAGAGAACGTTGACACCCTGGGTCAGCCCCAAACCATAATGCAAGTCTCGGGGGAAAGATAAGAAAATCAGGCGTCCACATGAATAAAAACAGCATTAGGCGGAGCATCCCCATGCTAATAGAGGAATCATTTTGGCCCCTAGTTATGAGCAAATAACATCCAATTAGGTCTTGGGGTCATCCAGATTGTATAGAAATGAGAAGCAATTCGTAAAGGTCTACTCCTTGGAAGGGGTTATAATAAATAAACAACCATAAAAAAAGGACTCATTGTTAGTTAGTGGGATTGAGAGCTCCGAGAAATAGGCTCGAAGCCACGGTTGAAGAACCCAAAGAGGTCCTGAGCCTCTATTCATCTTCGTCGCTACTATTTTCCATATCCCACGATAAAATGAGCAAGCATGACCGGAGCAAGTGCATACGAAGCTCTCATGGCTAGATTAACAACTAGTGGAATGTACTCCTTAGTGACTTTTTAGGATGATGTGCAAATGAAAAAGTGGTTGCCAGTAAAGTAGGAACGAGATTTGTTCTTTTGCCAAACCCGAAGAACCATTGCGACTGCAATAGGATGCAATAAAAAGGGAATAAACGGTAATTGGTTTGCCCTGCACATCAGTTGGAAAATGATAACTCACTTTAGTATGAGGGATTAAGGCATTAGCTTCAGGCCTAAAAGGTGGAAGGATGAGGAGTGTAAATATATAATAGACGGTGGGACCCTTCATGCCAAAGAGAGAGTGAAATGCATTGTTTGCCACAGACCAAAATAAAAGAGTGGCACTGAGCAATGACTTTTAAATAGACATTGGAATAATGCTAAATTCTATGGCATCATAAATACCAAGGCGACGCCACAGATTTCCTTTTGCTGCTCTAACGCGAGCCACCCACGAGACCCAATCCGAGGTAGGGGCCTTCCATGCACGAATAGGATTTCCAATGATCCAGTTCGACTATCGAAGAGGTTCTCTAAACTTGAATGGAAGAGATATATGAGGGTTGGGGTAGATACAATGAACTTCATCAGGAGGAAGTTATGTGAAAGTAGGTCCTAAGGCCCATTTTTGCTGGAGAAGATCCAAAAAGTGGGGAAAATGTATGGAGGTTAACATGATCAGTATGGAATTGTGAAAGAGTTTCCTCTAGAACAACAGTAAGTGGGGCAACCATTGAAGAAGAAGAAGAAGAAGAAGAAGGAAGGTCAGAATAATGACAAAATGTAAGTCTAAAAATCGATTATATAGGCACGAAGAATGATCCATTCCAATGATGAGAGGATATGGATAGCTTGCGTGCTAGTCATTTTTTTTAAAGATCTGAAAGGACGAGAAGAAAATTGAAAATCTACACTTGGTGGCAAGGCTGCACATTGTGAGCTTCACAGCTAATGAAAGGGTGACAGCTAAGTAGGGCGAGTAGAGCGACAACAATTTAAATTCAAAGAACTAAAACGACACTCTGAATATGAAGTTTTCAGTTGCATCGTTTTGGGAGGGGGGGCCAATGTTTACACCCAAAATAGTAAAATCTAAAGGTGGCACGTGGAGGTGACTCGACAGTCAGCAAAGAGTCAGTGATAGTCCAAGCCTAATAGTGCGGTTAAGGAAGTGGGACTCTAAGAACCCCAGAAAATGAGGGAACATGACATCATGAATCGCTAGCTAGAGACGATTCGGTGAAAGTTTGGACATCTTGAGGAAAGAGGCCATAATTAAAATCAAGGCTGAAAAAGATGGCTTCTCCAGTTAGGGGTCATCTCCAATAATAACGACTGCAATGCTACCGAAAAGAGATGCATCGATCAACACAACTACTCTATATAGAGCCAGTCTCTCTTTTACTTAGCTTATTTCCTAGAAAATTTACTTTAACCAGTAATCCATCACTTCGGTGATTTTTCCATTCCATTTAATGTTATGTACAATAGTATTTTCATCTACCAAGTTTAGTTTCCCTAGTTTGATAGCGGAGTTAAGTGGAGACTTTACATTCCAGTTATCTTTCTACATTGTAGTCCATTCCATTACAAGTTGGAAAATTGTTTAAGTCCTTCATTTCCAAGGCATAGAAAAGAGCTCAGAGGTAACCTTATGCCTTGCTACAATCGCCTAAAAAGTCATGATTTAAGAACCTTACGCCGGTTCAAATAGGTAAGGTCGCACAAGTTTGGATCTCAAGTCTAGTAGGATATTGGCACGCCCGCAATTCAAAAATACGCCAAACAAATAGGATTTTAATTTAGTTATAGAGATTTTGAAAACAAACACTAGAAAATAAGACCAATTACTAGACTTTCTGATCCTTTTAAGTAGGAAGTGCAAGATTAATAGTTGGGGATAAATATTAGAGATGGCAAATAGAAATCATTAGATGTTGTTTTTAATGTTTGTCGAGTACTTTTATGCATATTTTCTAGCTTTTGTTAAGAACTTATTCTCTTCAACCTAGTATTTTTGTTTGTTTTTGTATTAATCTAGTTTGTGTGTCATGACCTGGTATTTGGAGATTGAGAATAGGGACTGAAGTAGGCGTATGTGTGATTACGGGTTCAGAGTCCGAAAAGTTGGACCATGAAATGATCTGAAATGTGTGCATAGGTGTTTTGAGGATAACTAGGATGTTAATTGAGGAAAGGACTGTGGTTGATAAAGAGAAAAGGATTCTAGAAGCGGAATCGGGCGAGTTAGGGTTAGCACGTACTAGAGAGTTCGGGGAGCAAAAATTTTGTTTGCAGATCAAATTGAGGGTCAATTCGAAGTCTAAAAATTAAATTGATAATTTTATAGTGGTTGATTTAATATGTATTTAAAATAATAATAATAATATGTTTAAGTAATTTTTGAAATTCAGTCAAAATGGTGAGATTACCAAAATGCCATTAGAAGCTTGAAGCTTTCTTCTACATGGTCGGAGGAGCTTTCCTTGTTGCATGTGTTCCACAGAGGTGTTTGGAGGAGCTTGACTCAACTAGCTAAGATGTATAAAAGTGAAGGAAATCACTAGGAGAGAGAGAGAGAGCAAGAGAGAAAGAGAGAGAGAGAAATTAGACCGAGAAAGTGAAAAGCTTGAGAAATCGATTTTCATAGGAGTTGGATTCAAGCAAAGAAGGGTATGAATCTAGCCTAATTAGGATGCTAGGATTCCATTTATAATGTTTAAATTTTGTTTTGGTTACTGTTTAAGCATGAACTCATGTTTTAAAAGTTTATGGTTTTCTTAGGTTTGTAACGGGTTTGATGTTTGGAAAGATTTTGGTTTAATTCAAGTTTTGGGGTGTCAAAGATGAAGCTTGGTGGAGGTTTGGAAGGCCTTCATGGTTGGTGGTGGTGTTGGTGTGGAGTTGCAGAGGGTGAACTAGAGGAGAACCAATATTGGAGTGGGATATATCGGTACAAGGCTAAGTTGTACTAATATAATGAGTAATCTGTGAAAGTATGTACTAGAACATAGGTATGTTGTACCGGTACAAGCCCTCTATTATGTGATGAACAGGTAAAATAGAATTTATATCGGTACAATAACGAGTGAGTAGAAGATTAATTGGTACAATAGGAGCCGATTTTGTCTGTTTTGCCTTTGATGAGGGATTTTGACCAAAACAACTTGACATTCATTTTTAAATAATTATTTATGATAAATATGTGAACTTTTATGAAACAATAACACTGTTCTATTTTCTTTGGCAGTTTTCAGACCATGTACTACAAGTGGTAGGGTTTCTCAATTCCAGATCGGGCTAGATTTTCCAAACTCCTTCAAAACTTATGAAATATGTTATTTATGATGCTTTAGTATGTTTTGAATAATATGATTGGGTGTTTTGAATATTGACTTGTATTTGGACCCGAATTGGGGTTGTTGAGTACGGTTCGCACTAATTGTTCGTATTGTTCATATTGATTATATCATTGGATCTGATTTAAACTTTGGGATTCTTTTGGAATTAAATTTAAGTGTGCAACGGTGGAGTGGCGGAGGGTTTACGTTTCACATTGAAGCTGTAGAGGGTTTCTTATTGAGTTCGTAAATGCTTAGGTGGTCTTGTTGGTCTTCGGACTTGGGTACCGAATTGTTATTAAGTGTATCTTCCTCAGGATACAAGTCCCATATTGACCCTCAGTGGTCTGATAGGATGATTGCCTACAGGTGCAACACTGTATTGATGTTATGATCGTATTACTATTTTTAACCTTGAATGTTTTCACTCAATGTTTACTGATAATGCCCTATCATGTCAAATTATGTTATTTTCAAATTCGCATGCTTTGGAATTGAGTTACTCTACTGAGTTGTTGATATTCACCCTATATTATATCCCCTTTTTCATATTGGTAGGAGGAGGGGAAGTGTGTGAATGTTTGAACTCCCAATTTTCAGGGTTTTCATTCTAAGTGTCAAATAATGTTGTTGAGACATGTAAATTGTAATGAGCTTGATATACATATGTGAAATGTAACAAGTCTACGAATGAGTCGTATTATAGTAGTGTATAGTATGTTTATTTGTTGAGCTTAAATAACAAAAACTCGTTATGTTTATGGAATTGGATCAGGATTTTACAGTTTAGTATCAGAGCTTACTAATTATTTGGAGATTGTATCATTTAGTACCAATGAAGGCTTTTAGCGCTCTGGATATTATGTGATTGGATTGGGGAGTTACATTGGGTCACACCCCAAATTCCATAATCTGAGCATTACCTAGCTATAAACCATCCAACCATGAGAGCAACTAAAAATAATCCACGAATATAAGAAAACATTCACCAGACCTCGTTAATAAATAAAACTCCCAACACTAAACAAGTAACTCCCCAAGTATCCAAAAACATTTAAATAATACTAGGTCTCAAAATAAACGACAAACTACCAAATTTTTATTATAGCACCAAGGAATTAATTCAAAAATCCAAAAACTGAAATAACAACCCTAAGCCTTGGCTCTGATATCCCTATCCTGATCAACCTCGGTCTCAATGTCCACCTATTCATTCAACTCAACATCCTCCTCTATTCCAAAATTTGAAAGTGTTGGTTGTAGGGGGTGAGCAAAAGACCGTAAGAAATCCCTCTCAAATTCAAACAAGGTTTTTAAAGCATAAAGCAGTGAAGTCTTTTTTGGAAAATAGCATATATAACTTTTGGAATTAAAAAATGTCAGTTATAATGACCTCCAGTTTACAGAATACAATAATCAAATAAGAAGTAAACATTTATGAATCAGAGTAAATAAACAATAATTCAGTAAATATCATCTCAAGTGTCTCATGTATGTTGGTTGCTTCTCAGGAATTTACACAACGAACCTACTTCGTTCACCCACTACAAACACAAACAATCTCAATCATTCTCCGCAGAGCCACATCACAAACCACCTTAGGAAGGGTGTGCACCGTCTCACACGGCATTGAAAAATCCATTCCCTAGGAAGGTATACCGTCCCTTAGGGTTTAATCAAAACTTTCGATTCTTGGAGAGAAAAACGTATCTTTGAATATAAAACATGGTTTATTCAAGAATTAGGTTTTATAAATCAAGAACGAATGAATACTATAAAAAATCATGTAGCTTTTCAAGAGCTAGGGTTTTGGAAACCAAGAACGAGAATTTCTTGAACATAAAACATGTATTTTGTTCAAAACAACTTTTCAATTGGAAGAAAATCAAGAATTAACAATTATCTAGCATATAATTATCAAGAAGATAAAAAACATACATAAATATAGTTTCTAGCCTCAATGAAGGAATTCAAAAAGGAACCCCTACCTCAATATGATGTTTGATGTTAACCCTAGGGCAGAAAATCAAAGATTAGAAACTTGCTCCTCTTTTCATTCTACTCCTATTTTTTGGAAATAAGGAGTGCTACCACACACATTTAGGACACCCTTTATCCTTTACTTGGACAATAATAAGTCAAAATGTAAATTCAGCCAAGTGGGGCAGGGGATCCGAGTTTACGAGAGTTAGGGCGCGTAGAAAAATAGATCTAATTAGGCTCTGAATCAAAAGGCAATGGATAGGCCGTTGAACGACGATACCCTGTTTAGGGTTGAGATCAGGATTGAGAAATGAGGTTTTCTTGGTCAGACTATAGGTGAGGCACATTCACAAAAGACTGATCCTATTCCTCTTAGCTGAATGCATTAAATTGAAACAAAAGCCTATTTATTTAAGTTTCAGGTTCAAAGAAGAGGCACAATAGCGAAGATCAATCCATCTCAATCTACAAAAAACATTGCCCTGGGCATGCAACCCAGAAAGATAGAAAGACCACTCGCTCAAAGAAAACTCTTTTAGAGCTTGGTACAAGCTATGCCCCCTCGATTCGACAACAAGATTCGGTCATGAAATAGTCTTTTGGTCAGCTTTCTTGTTTTTTAGGACTTTTTGGCTAGTAGGCTTTACAGCGGACCTGTGTTTAATTCATTCCCAACGTGAAAATCCATTAGAATCTTACATTTTATCCTTCTCTCTCACTCTCTAGAGGTACCTAAGGTTGAAAACTAATGAAATATGGCTAAAGGGGAGCATCGTTAGGTATTTATAGGGTCAAAAGCTGAACAGTCGGCGTGTCCCTGATTGCTGTAAAAATCGCACTCACGTTCGAACGGATATTAGTGTCCAAATGTGCCTTGTGTTTGAACATGATTTGCTCCCCATATCTCTATTTCTATCAGACTCTCTGTCAGACACCAAAGTACTAGTAGCTCAACCCCGTTCGAATGTGATTTGGCATTCGAACGTAAGTCCCTCTTCTTATGAAGACTTCCAATACCATTTTGACCCATTTAGAAGCTGATTCACGAAATTATTGTGAAATACACTTTTGTAGATTTCGAAATCTAGTTTCTACTGTCCAAAAATCAGGTAAATATAATGTCCCAATAAGAAGTTATGGGTAAGACACCAATGCAGTATCTAGTTATTCTCCTCTTATAACTTCTCCCAAAGATGCTTCCAAATATTCAAAACACTATCTATTATCATCTATTACAACATATATAACCTCATTTTAATTATTATTTATATAGATGCACCCTAGTACTTATACATTATTATGAATATATGGGGTTTACAATTTGGTTCATTACTATTACAAAATAGTAAACAACCATTCTTTGGCTTTTTAATAAAATTTGCTTTTGGTTTTAGAAAAAAACCTAAAAGAGATAGTAAAAAAATACAATAGATTTGTAGAAATCCACATTTCCAAAGAGAATTGTCCCATGTCTAGTTGAATGTGCGAGCGGTACCAATTTATAGATTTTCCATTGTTGTCAAATTTTCCAATATATGTGTTTAAATGCTACAACTAATAGCCATCAACAAAATCTTAGTAGCAATAAGCTTAATTTGAAATGGACAACACACTACCATACGTTCGTCACTACCATAACATACCATAATATGCAATTTTTTCCCCAAGTTCCACTATTCAAGTTACAAACATAGATCTCCCCCCCCCCCCCCCCCCCACCAAAAAAAAAAAAAAAACCCAGTGTGCACCTTAATAGCCAAGCATGTCATCCTACAATTCGAGCCTCCTCGAAATACACTGACAACCAACCAGACCATCAGTGTCTGTATAACGCCATTTCCCATCGCAAATTCTATTCCCATAAATGGTTATTGGAACATGTTTCTCTCCAATTCCCCTCTTATTGGGTTTCGTCGGGCGGGAAACAATAGCTCTTACCCCAATATCGCAACCATTTATTTCATCAACATCTCTTATACAACCAATGAATACAATACCTAACCATCCATTATTTTGAGATTGTACGATGGTATTGCCACCCAATATTGCATATCAAAAACTTCCACCCCCGTTGACGACTAGAACTCTGCCATTAACTTTCTCCTCAAGAAACTCACGAACCAAAACATTGTCTTCAAATACTTTTAGGGTAATTATCAGTCTAGAGAGGATTGAGCGCTGATGGTACAATTGGAAAATTGGCTGGAGTGCCCTCAACTCACCAATCACAAATAGCTGTGGGTTGGCATCACAAACTTCAGCAGTCGTATCCAATGCCATCTTATTCAAAGCATCTAAAACACAATAGAAATACCATCTTTAAATTGCAAACAATTAAGAAAAGCTAATGGTATTATTTCCAGGACATATAACCTTTTGTTCAACTATGATTTAGACCCAAAGAAGACATTACAAAGAAAATCTATAAGTATACATTTGTTAATGGCACAAGTAATTGACCAAATAATATAGCTATGTATCACAATGGCTGAAATACAAATTAGCAGCTCAAAGACAACATAATTTGAGAAGACGAGAAAAATAGTGTCAACAAACTTTGAGTATGAATAACATCTTCATATTGTTTATTCTCTAGGACATATAACCTTTCGTTCAACTAGGATTTAGACCAAATGGAGAAATTTACATAGCAAATCTATAAACATACACTAGTTCATGACACAAGGTCTAATTAACCAAACGATGTATTTATGCATCAAAAAGGCTGGAATATAAATTAGTAGCTCAAAAACTCCATAAAAGCTATTTTAGCTTGGCATTTGGGCAATACTTGGCATCTAAAAGATGAGCAACTAAAGTTGAAACCTCAATTAGCAAGTGAATTAAATGAGATAGTCCTAGGCAGGGTGCTCAAGAGTATGTCATCATGGTTTATAAAGGTCAAAACATAAAAGAGCTACTACTTTATGAATGACCTGTATAGCTGTTCAAATGAAAATAGAAAAGGTTAAACGAGTAAACAAGCTAACTTTATGTATACAATTTAGAAGTTTAAAAGTGTGCCAGCTATGACATCAAAAGACAAGAGATACATTTTGCTGAGTTCATAAATGTTTTAATTTGGGGATCCCTTCTGCTGGGTTCAATGTTTTAAGTTTGGGGTTAATGAATTAGTAAGAAGGTCAAGGAACAATTTTGAAACAGAGGATTTTTAGGACTCTTCATAGTATAGTGAAAGGTCTCGACGGTTGACGATGTTGATGTCGCAATGGGTCTGGCTAAGGCTACATTCCTCCCATCTGATTTGTGGGTTTTTGAGGCTCTAGATGACGATTCTCTGGATCGAAGCGCTGTTGATTTGTAAAACCCGGGAAATTTGAATTTTTTCCAAAAAGGGCAAAATAGTAATTTACCACTGTAATGCGTATTTAAAATACTCATGTTCTAGACCTCGGATGAGTAAACGGAGTTCGCCGTTGAATTCGTATCGCGAAATTTAGTCACCTTGTCAAATTTCGTCGAATTCCGAAGTAGTCGGACTTTGCACGTCGTTCGAGGCGACTGCGTGGCGATTTACCTTACGAACGTCCCTATAAATAAATTTTATAAAATTTCCTTAAAATTAAGTTAAAGTTCAAATAAAATCAATTTGAACTTAAACTGGGATCAAACGAATCGTTTCGGGACGAAATCGGACCCGATTAAACGAGGGACACGTGGCGCGACGTGGGCCGAGTATTTAAAACTATAAATGGGGGTAAATATCTAGAAAATCAGATTTTCTTTCCCCTTGTGTTCTTGTTTGGCCGGCCAAGAGAGAGAGAAGAGAGAGAAGAGAGAGAAGAGAGAAAAGAGAGAAAGCCTTGATCTTCAAGCTTTCTCCGTCGATTCCCGGAGTTCCGTCGCTCGGAATCCGTCGAGCCAAGAGTTAAAGTCGATCACATCGACGAGGGCTACGCAACCACACCAAGAGCAAGGGATTTCACCGAAGATCCAAATGAGGAGATTTGGGAGAAATCTAGTCTTGGGCTCGGGAAGTGTTCTTGAAGCTTCATTCGGGTGAATTACGCTTCAAGAGGTAGGATTTTTCCTACCTTGGTGTAATCTTTCCTTAGATGTTAGTAGTTAAAGGGTTTGATATGTTGAGGCATATGGATAGATTTTTATATGTATGTTATGGTTATAGAAATGGAAAAGTGAGCATAGAAATGGGTTAATCTAATTTTCTAGCTTGACTTTGGTATATGAAGTTACATGTGATTTATTATGTAACTTGAGGAAATTTGAGGCATGCTATGTGATTTATAAATTGTGCCTGGAAGGTGTTGATTAAATGCCTTGTTTGAATGGAAGTAGTTGTTTTAATTGAATTGAAATAACATGCTTGAGTTTAACTTGTGGAATCATATGCATATGATATGATTTGTAATTAAATGCATATGTTGATATATTAACATTGAAAGGAATATGGTATTTATATGCTTAGGATATAAATTTACCATGGACATGTTGAAATTGTGCATGAGTTGTTCTTGACATGTGGAACATCATGTGGTATGCAATGGGACATAACATTGCATGTGCATGGAGGCATCTCATTACATGGGTGTGTGCATGGTTAATGTCAACACCACACTTGGTGATTGACGGTATGGCTTGAGAAAAGTTGGGTCGAAGACCTAGCTAAGCCGCTTGATTGCATGATAAATTGGGTCGGGATGAGCAAGAAGAGGCATGACGACCTCTCGGGTGAAAGACCCGGTGATTTGGAGGGTGCACTCCGTTGGTATAAGAGCCCATAAAGTGTACTGGTGTGGAAGACCATTGGTAGGAGTCCATGAAGTTTCCGATCCCAAGAATGACCCTAGTTTTGAAAATGTCATTTGATGTAAACATAAATGACGGAATGAAACACTTTGACATTGCATCGTGTAGTAGGAGTCGGAGAGGACTCGGGTTGAATTGCATGAGTGGGTGTCATCTCATTTCATGGCATGGTAGTATTGCATTCCAACTTAGAATGCATGTTCTTATGAGAAATGGTTGTTTGCAAATGAATGTTGCATGAGCATGAGCATCTAGGGGGAGAGTAGCCCTTGTAGGATTTACTCTACTGGGCGTTGGCTCACCCTATATGGGAAACATTTCAGGTGTGGGGTTTGCACCGGCGGATGGCTCACTTGGAGAGCATCAAGCATGAAGGGGGCCGGCTTGTGGCCTTAGTTTGAGTTTTTGTAAAACTTTTGTATAAATTCCATTTTGATGTGTAAATTATGGAATTAATTGTAATGGAACTTGTATAAGTTATGTATTATATGGAAAATCTCATTAAACATGTGTTGGATGAGTTTTGGGAGGTTTGGAATGGCTTGGAAACGAAAAATAGGTAAAAAGGGCAATTCTGGGCCAGGCGTACCGGTACGCGTACCGGTACGGTTGGGTCCAGAAGCTTTAGCGTACCGGTACGCGTACCAGTACGATTAGGTCCAGAGGGCGGAGCGTACCGGTACGCGTACCGGTACGCTCTCCAAAATTCAGAATTTTTTTTATTTTCTATTTCTTTTGCCAAGTCTTTGGGCTATGTTTTCCTCCCTTCTAATGTTACAAATGGATAATAAGGGGATACCAATGGTGGTATATTGGATCTCGGATAGGTCAACCAACCGAAATAAATTGGACTTGTATTTTCCTTTATCCCGGTAAAGGGAATGTGGTGCCGTGGTATCGGGTTAAGCGACATCCACGGGTATTTCCGCGGGTTGACGAGTTGTCAACGGTTAATACAGGACCCCTGGAAAATGGGGCGTCACATGATTAACCCTAAAAAATGTGTAAATGAACTAGGTTTTAGGGTTATCTGTGTGCGTAAACTAGGATAAAATGATTAATTTATAAAGTATTAGGGTTAATAAGTAGTTTGTACATTTTGCAGGGTTTCAAGCAAAAATACGGAAGTTCAAGAGGATCAAAGTGTAAAGGCTAAGTGAAGAAGGGGAGGCAAGTATAATTCAAAAATCAACAAGTCAAACAAAAAGGCTGCCAAGCATGGAAAAACTAGAGGATCTCTACCGTCCGGACGGTCCTTAAACCGCCTCACTTCTCTCTCTTCTCCCATTGGTCCATTTTAGCAACAAAGGCTTCCTATTGGTCAGCCTGGGTGTTTTCCGCCTTATTCCCTCCTTCTAGTGCCTACAAATAGCCTGTTCTAGCTATTTCTCAGGAGGATTTGTAAAACCCGAGAAAATTTGAACTTTTGCGAAAAAGGGCAAAAAGGTAATTTGCCACTATGGTACAGGTTGTAAACCTGAATTTTTCTAGAGCTCGGATGACGAAACGGACATCACCGTTGGATTCGTCTCGCGAAATCTAGTTAGCCTGTTAAATTTCATTGAATTCCGAGTTAATCGGATTTTTCGCGTTTTACGAGGCGGTCGGACCTCGGGAGACCCAAAAACGAAATTCTGAATAAAATTTTAAATTTTGGGAAATAAATGACGGCAAGTTAAAAAAAAAATATTTTGAACTTGAACCGGAGTGAAATTTAATCGTTTCGGGGTTAAAACGGACCCGGGAAATAAGGGCCGTGTGGCGCGTTGTAGGCCAAGTATTTAAAGAGTATTTAAAAGGGAGAAAATCAGATTTTCTTCCCATTTTGTTCAGCCGATCAACGTGAGAGAGGAAGAGAGAGAAAGGACTTGGGTTCTCCATCTTCTCTCTACGATCTACGGAGATTGAGAGCTCAAATCCACACGGGCCAAGAACAAAAGTTGTTCTCCTCGCCGAGGGCTACGCATGGGTACCAAAAACGACGGTTTTCACCGAACGTTGGGAGGCCGAAAAGTTGGAAGTGGAGGATTCAAGCTTGCTTTGAGTTCTAGGAGCTTCCCACGACGATTCTACACGCTACAAGAGGTAGGGTTCCCTCATACTAAGGTTTGTTCCAAACCTAGGATGTTTTTATGAAATGGGTAGGATGATAGATTGTATATCTCTTGCCTATTGTTGGTAATGTGTTGAAATGGGTATTGAAATGGGTAAAGATCAATTCTAATTGGATTGGTAATTAGAAATTTTTAAATGAAATTTCTAGAATTGGGTATATGGGATTGACCTAATGTAATTCTTGGATTATGTGAATTGTGGGCATGCTATGTGCTTATATTATGCCATGAGAATTAAAGTGTGTTATTACTTGATTTTGTGATGACATGCTTGGGTGTCATTCAAGATAAAATGTTGATATATGTATACATGTTATAATATATTGACATTGTAGGGAATTATGGAAATTATATGCTTACGATGTAATTTTGCCATGAAATATGTAAAACGTGATTAGAATGTTCATGTGTTACTCATAGCATATTGAACATGATAATATTGTTGCAATGGAGCATCACATTGCATACGTACGGGAACATCGCATTTAGTGGGTGTGTGTGCATGGTGGTTGTATTCACCACGCTTGGTGGATGACGAGTGGGCTCGGGTAAGATGGGTCGATGACCTAATCGAGTCGCACGGTTTGCACGGTTGTTAGAGTTGGGGTAGCAAGAAGGGCTAGACTATCCCTCGGGTGAGAGACCCGGTGATTGGATACGCACTCCGTTGGTATAAGAGTCCATAAAGTGTGTCGGTGTACGCGGAACCGTTGGTGGAAGTCCATGAATTCTGTGTCGGTTGGGTGCCGTTGGTGTAAGTCCATAAATATCCACCCCAAGAAAAACCCTAGAATGAAATGTCATTTGATGTACAACATAAATGACGGATTAGTACACATTGGCACTTGCATGTGTAGAGGAGCCGGGAAGGGCTCGGTTGATATGCATGAGTGGGTCTCACCTCATTCCATAGCATGGCATTGCAAATTCCATCATTGAATATATTTCCTTGCTTGAGATGTTATGAATTGTTGTTTTGTGGCATGTGAACATTTCATATGCATATAGGTTGGGGAGTAGCCTCATTAGGAGATACCTTATTGAGCGTGGCTCATCCTTTGTGGGAAAAATATTTCAGGTGCTGGGTTCACACCGGCGGACGGCTCCCATTTCGAGCCCCAAGGTTGAAGAAAGCCGGAATGTGGCTTTATTTTGAGTTTTTGTAAAATTATTATAAAAACTTAGTTTTGGTATGTAAATTCATATAAATGTTTGTAATAGAATTTATATGTATCATGTTCTATGGGAAAAACTTCATTAAATATGTGTTGGATGGAAAAGAGGTGTGTTGAATGGATTGGAAGTGAAAAACAGAGGAAAAAGGCAAAAGTGGCAGAACCGTACCGGTACGCAGAGGTCCAGTGGGCATACCGTATCGGTACGCGTACCGGTACGCCCTCCAAAATTTTTTGAAATTTTAATTTTTTTTCGTTTTTTGCCAAACCCTTGGGCTATTGTTTCCTTCATTTAAAGGTTATAAATGAACAATAATAGGATACCAATGGTGGCATATTGGACCTCGGATGGGTCAACCAACCAAAAGAAGTTAGACTTGGGATTTCTTTTACATATAATTATAAGTCCCGGTAAAGGGAATGTGGTGACGTGGTGTCGGGTTAAGTGACATTCACGGGTATTTCCGCGGGTTGATGGGTTTATCAACGGTGAATAAAGGACCCCCGGAAATTTGGGGTGTCACAGCTTGGTATCAGAGCATAGGTATGCGATTTACCTAGGGCTTGATGGGGCATGGGTCTAGGCCATTGCATACATTGTACATTACATGTTCTGTGCTTAAATTGCTACATGTTATGTGATATGTGATATGTGTATTATATGCATGGTAAAATGTGTATGGAAATGGACACACTAGGGTTAGAGAACTTAACCTTGGGAGTGGGAAAGCAAATGAACGAGAAAGTTCAAAGAATAAATGTCTACTTTCGGAGACATACGCTCTACTAGTGAGACGATGAAAAAATTATAAATGTTTTAACTTTGGTCCCTACCTCGGGATACTAAGTTAGTGTGCCATTGCCATTTGACGTGTGTGTAGATGGCAAGTGGAAGAAGAGGACGTCGAGGCGGTGGGCGGAACAATAACCAACCACCACCGGTCTTCGATCAACAAACGTTTACGGAAACCATGGGCATGATGGCAGCTACAGTTGCACAAGCAAGTGCAAATGCCGGACATGGAGGCGCGAGTAACCTCCAACAGTTTAAAGCACACAAACCTCCAGTCTTTATGGGAGGGGCGGACCCGATGGTGGCCGACCATTGGTTCCGGCAAGTCAACAAGATCTTAGGGGCGATGGAGGTCACCTCAGACGCTACTAAGATAAGGCTAGCTGCATTCCAGCTAGAAGGAGAAGCCCAATTGTGGTGGGATTGGGTGACGGCCTCGAAGAACTTAGAGGCCATGACATGGGGAGAGTTCAAGGAGCTCTTCATGGGTAAATATTTCCCAACGGCCGTTCGAAAGGCCCGAGAGTTTCTAGATTTGAAGCAAGGGTCAATGACGGTGATGGAGTATGTGGCTAAGTTCACCGAATTAGCCCGATTTGCTGATGATTACGTGGCCACGGATATGGCCAAGGTAAGAAGGTTCGAGGATGGGTTGAAGCTATCCATCCGGGGAAAGATTGTGGGCCTCCGCCTGCAAGACTTGGACTCTATGGTCGAGACAACTATGGCCATTGAGAGGGAGGTTGACGATGCTCGAAGCATCCGTGAGGCGGGTGCTAAGGATAAAAAGAAGGAGGACCAATCCTCTTCTTCTAGTTCGGGGAAGAAGCAGCAGACTTCTACTCCACAAGGACAACAAGGACAGGGCCGAGGCTATCAAGGCCAAGGCCAAGGTCAATTTTCCCAGGGCGGGAGAAACTTCAGGACTACCCACCAGGCAGGCCAGAAGACATGTTTCCATTGCCACCAACCGGGACATATGAAGCGGGATTGTCCGCAGAGGCAAGGATCCCAGAGCTATGGGACACCTCAGTCCCAGTCATCAGTGGGACAGTCGCAGACACACCTTGTTCCTCCCTACCCCACCATGGGCCAGGGAAGCCAGTATCAGTTCCAGGGCAATACTCAGGCCCCTACCACTTTTCGAGCGGGGACTCCGCAGTCGGGCCAGATGGGCCAAAGCATGGGTCGAGGCCGAGGACAGGGCATGCATGCCGGGGCTTCGGGGACCCAGGGGCGTGTCTACGCCATTACACCTCAGGCTGAGCCAATGGACCAGTCGGTCATTCAGGGTACATTTCTACTTTCTCGCTTATGGGCTAAAGTGTTATTTGACTCTAGTGCATCGCATTCATTCATTTCTGCATCATGTGTGAGGGATTTGGGCTTAGAGGTTGATACCTTGGAGGAGCCGTTATATGTGAATTCGCCCCTAGGAGCTAGGGTGTGTGTGAATCAGATATGTCGGGGTTGTGAGCTAGAGATCTCGGGGATTCTACTCACCGTGGACCTTAGGGTTATGGACATGTCGGAATTCGATGTCATCCTTGGGATGGACTGGTTGGCGGCGCATCGGGTCGTTATTGATTGTGATAGGAAGAGGGTCACTGGCTATACACCGGACGATGTTTGTTTCAAATTTCAGGGGGAAAAGCATGATGCTTTGCCTCAAGTCGTGTATGATTCACGATGGCATGGGAAATTGATGGGTTGGCTTGCGAGCCTTACCCTGGAGGACGAGGCAAGACAAGAATTGGGTCTACCTCGGGTGGTGTGCGAGTATGAGGACGTTTTTCCGAACGAGTTACCGGGATTACCTCCCCATAGGGATGTGGACTTTAGCGTTGAGTTGCATCCGGGTACTTCGCCCATTTTTATGACTCCACATAGGATGGCGCCAGCTGAGTTGCAAGAACTCAAGGTCCAATTACAAGAATTATTGGACAAGGGCTTTATTAGACTGAGTATCTCACCTTGGGGCGCTCCGGTGCTGTTTGCCAAGAAGAAGGATAAGACCCTTCGATTGTGTATAGACTATCGGCAGTTGAACCGGGTCACCATCAAGAATAGGTACCCTTTGCCGAGGATCGATGATCTGTTTGATCAGCTGAGGGGAGCGCGGGTCTATTCAAAGATAAATCTCCGCACAGGCTACCATCAGTTGAGAATTAGGGAGGCAGATATCCCTAAGACGGTGTTCAGAACGCGGTACGGGCATTTCGAGTTCACGGTGATGCCATTTGGGTTGACGAATGCCCCGGCGGCATTCATGGATCTCATGCATAGGGTGTTCCAGCCCTATTTAGATCAGTTTGTCGTAGTGTTTGTTGATGATATCCTGATCTACTCCAAGACAGAGGAGGAGCATGAGGGTCACTTAAGGATTGTTCTCCAGACCTTGAGGGACCACCAGTTGTACGCCAAGTTCAGCAAGTGTGAATTTTGGCTCACGGAGGTGAAATTCTTGGGACACGTGGTGTCAGCTTCGGGGGTGTCAGTTGACCCGGAGAAAGTTGAAGCAGTTATGAGTTGGGAGAGGCCAAAGTCAGTCTTCGAGATACGTAGTTTCTTGGGATTGGCAGGGTATTACCGGAGGTTCATCGAGGACTTCTCCCGACTAGCCGCACCTATGACTAGATTGACCCGGAAGGAGGTCAAGTTCGAGTGGAATGATTCGTGTGAGAAGGCATTCCAAGAACTAAAGAGGAGGCTCACTTCAGCTCCTATCTTGATTGTTCCAGAGAGGGGGCAAAACTACACGGTGTATTGCGATGCCTCCAAGGACGGACTGGGTTGTGTCTTGATGCAGTCCGGGAGAGTGGTGGCTTATGGTTCTCGACAGTTGAAGAATCACGAGCAGCATTACCCTACGTATGATATGGAGTTGGCGGCCGTTGTCTTTGCCTTAAAGGCTTGGCGCCACTATTTGTATGGTGAACAATTTGAGGTGTTTTCGGACCACAAAAGTCTGAAGTACATCTTCACTCAGCGGGACCTCAACATGAGGCAGCGTAGGTGGATGGAGTACCTAGAAGACTATGACTTCACTTTGCATTACCACCCTGGTAAGGCAAATGTGGTGGCTGATGCACTTAGCCGGAAGTCACGGGGTGTCTTAGCTAGTGTAGCTTCCCGGGAGTGGCGGATGCTTGAGACCGTGGGCCAATTTGGGCTGCATTATCGGGGTCGGACTCAGGGTGTTTTAGGAAGTTTGGTGGCTACGCCTTCCCTACTGAGCAGAGTGATTGAGTCCCAGAGACAGGACTCAGAGTTATCATCCATCAGGGACCGAGTGCAGGCGGGTACTGGTGACGAGGGCTGGGCCATTCACTCGGATGACAGTCTTTGGTTTAGGGGAAGGGTTGTGGTTCCCCAGTCGACGGAGCTGAGAGAGGAGATCCTTAGGGAGTTCCATTGCTCTCGTTTTGCGGTGCATCCAGGCGGCACGAAGATGTATCATGATCTTCGTCGCCAGTATTATTGGAGCGGGATGAAGAGACAGATTGGCGACTTTGTCAGTAGATGCCTCACATGTCAGCAGATTAAGGCTGAACACCAAAGGCCAGCTGGTATGCTTCAGCCGTTGGAGGTGGCTGAATGGAAGTGGGAGCACGTCACGATAGATTTTGTGACCCACTTGCCACGGACATCGCGGGGACATGATGCAGTGTGGGTGATAGTGGACTGGCTTACGAAGTCGGCACACTTTTTGGCGGTGCGGATGACCTTCACTATGGAGGAATTCTGCAGGTTGTACATAAAGGAGATAGTCCAATTGCATGGGGTACCCGTATCTATAGTATCAGATCGGGATCCCAGGTTTACGGCTCACTTTTGGGAGAGTTTCCAGCGAGTCATAGGGACTCAGTTGAGGATGAGCACGGCCTTCCATCCCCAAACGGACGGTCAGTCGGAACGGACCATCCAGACATTAGAGGACATGCTACGGGCATGCGTCCTAGACCTCAAGGGTAGCTGGGAAGAACATTTACCCTTAGTGGAATTTGCCTATAACAACAGTTATCAGGCTAGCATACGGATGGCACCCTATGAGGCACTTTATGGGAGGCCTTGTCGTTCTCCGGTTTGTTAGACTGAGGTTGGAGAAAGACCCTCTACGGGTCCAGAATTGATAAGAGACGCCTCGGAGAAGGTGGATCTGATAAGGAAGCGTCTTCTCACGGCTCAAAGCCGGCAGAAGAGCTACGCCGATAGGCGGCGGCGGCCTCTGGAATTTGAGGTGGGGGATCATGTCTTCTTGAAGGTGATGCCTAAGAGAGGAGTGGTCAGATTCGGCAAGCGGGGAAAGCTGTCACCGAGGTATATTGGGCCCTTCGAGATACTTGAGAGAGTGGGCACTGTGGCCTACAGATTGGCGTTACAGCCAACTTTATCGGGTGTTCACGCGGTATTCCATGTCTCCATGCTCCGGAAGTATACTCCAGATCCGACGCATGTTGTGGATTGGGGCGAGCTTGTTGTTGACACGGATGGGACCTTCGAGGAGGGGCCAGTGCGTGTCATGGATAGTCGGGATCAGGTTTTGCGAGGCAAGACCGTGAGGCTTGTGAAGGTGTTGTGGCAGCACCGAGGAGTGGAAGAGGCAACATGGGAGCGTGAGGACACCATACGTGCCAATTACCCTTTCTTATTCGAGGATGGAGGTACATTCTTATAGTCATTTAGTGATATATGACTGTTGCATATGCATGTGGTTGTATGTGCATGATTGTGTGAATTTCGGGGACGAAATTCTTTTAAGGGGGGAAGAATGTAAAACCCGAGAAAATTTGAACTTTTGCGAAAAAAGGGCAAAAAGGTAATTTGCCACTATGGTACAGGTTGTAAACCTGAATTTTTCTAGAGCTCGGATGACGAAACGGACATCACCGTTGGATTCGTCTCGCGAAATCTAGTTAGCCTGTTAAATTTCATTGAATTCCGAGTTAATCGGATTTTTCGCGTTTTACGAGGCGGTCGGACCTCGGGAGACCCAAAAACGAAATTCTGAATAAAATTTTAAATTTTGGGAAATAAATGACGGCAAGTTAAAATAAAAATATTTTGAACTTGAACCGGAGTGAAATTTAATCGTTTCGGGGTTAAAACGGACCCGGGAAATAAGGGCCGTGTGGCGCGTTGTAGGCCAAGTATTTAAAGAGTATTTAAAGGGGAGAAAATCAGATTTTCTCCCCATTTTGTTCAGCCGATCAACGTGAGAGAGGAAGAGAGGGAAAGGGCTTGGGTTCTCCATCTTCTCTCTACGATCTACGGAGATTGAGAGCTCAAATCCACACGGGCCAAGAACAAAAGTTGTTCTCCTCGCCGAGGGCTACGCGTGGGTACCAAAAACGACGGCTTTCACCGAACGTTGGGAGGCCGAAAAGTTGGAAGTGGAGGATTCAAGCTTGCTTTGAGTTCTAGGAGCTTCCCACGACGATTCTACACGCTACAAGAGGTAGGGTTCCCTCCTACTAAGGTTTATTCCAAACCTAGGATGTTTTTATGAAATGGGTAGGATGATAGATTGTATATCTCTTGCCTATTGTTGGTAATGTGTTGAAATGGGTATTGAAATGGGTAAAGATCAATTCTAATTGGATTGGTAATTAGAAATTTTTAAATGAAATTTCTAGAATTGGGTATATGGGATTGACCTAATGTAATTCTTGGATTATGTGAATTGTGGGCATGCTATGTGCTTATATTATGCCATGAGAATTAAAGTGTGTTATTACTTGATTTTGTGATGACATGCTTGGGTGTCATTCAAGATAAAATGTTGATATATGTATACATGTTATAATATATTGACATTGTAGGAAATTATGGAAATTATATGCTTACGATGTAATTTTGCCATGAAATATGTAAAACGTGATTAGAATGTTCATGTGTTACTCATAGCATATTGAACATGATAATATTGTTGCAATGGAGCATCACATTGCATACGCACGGGAACATCGCATTTAGTGGGTGTGTGTGCATGGTGGTTGTCTTCACCACGCTTGGTAGATGACGAGTGGGCTCGGGTAAGATGGGTCGATGACCTAATCGAGTCGCACGGTTTGCACGGTTGTTAGGGTTGGGGTAGCAAGAAGGGCTAGACTATCCCTCGGGTGAGAGACCCGGTGATTGGATACGCACTCCGTTGGTATAAGAGTCCATAAAGTGTGTCGGTGTACGCGGAACCGTTGGTGGAAGTCCATGAATTCCGTGTCGGTTGGGTGCCGTTGGTGTAAGTCCATAAATATCCACCCCAAGAAAGACCCTAGAATGAAATGTCATTTGATGTACAACATAAATGACGGATTAGTACACATTGGCACTTGCATGTGTAGAGGAGCCGGGAAGGGCTCGGTTGATATGCATGAGTGGGTCTCACCTCATTCCATAGCATGGCATTGCAAATTCCATCATTGAATATATTTCCTTGCTTGGGATGTTATGAATTGTTGTTTTGTGGCATGTGAACATTTCATATGCATATAGGTTGGGGAGTAGCCTCATTAGGAGATACCCTATTGAGCGTGGCTCATCCTTTGTGGGAAAAATATTTCAGGTGCTGGGTTCACACCGGCGGACGGCTCCCATTTCGAGCCCCAAGGTTGAAGAAAGCCGGAATGTGGCTTTATTTTGAGTTTTTGTAAATTTATTATAAAAACTTGGTTTTGGTATGTAAATTCATATAAATGTTTGTAATAGAATTTATATGTATCATGTTCTATGGGAAAAACTTCATTAAATATGTGTTGGATGGAAAAGAGGTGTGTTGAATGGATTGGAAGTGAAAAACAGAGGAAAAAGGCAAAAGTGGCAGAACCGTACCGGTACGGCGACAGCCAGAAGGTAGAGCGTACCGGTACGCGTACCGGTACGCAGAGGTCCAGTGGGCATACCGTACCGGTACGCGTACCGGTACGCCCTCCAAAATTTTTTGAAATTTTAATTTTTTTTCTTTTTTTGCCAAACCCTTGGGCTATTGTTTCCTTCCTTTAAAGGTTATAAATGAACAATAATAGGATACCAATGGTGGCATATTGGACCTCGGATGGGTCAACCAACCAAAAGAAGTTAGACTTGGGATTTCTTTTACATATAATTATAAGTCCCGGTAAAGGGAATGTGGTGACGTGGTGTCGGGTTAAGTGACATTCACGGGTATTTCCGCGGGTTGATGGGTTTATCAACGGTGAATAAAGGACCCCCGAAAATTTGGGGTGTCACAGGATTCACCGGAGTTTAGTCCAGTGCAAGAAAGAAAAAAGGGGAGAAAGAAAAGAAAAGCGAAGCCTGATTTGATCCGAAATGTGTACACCCAAGTGCAGACGGTCAAGTTGTAGTAATAATCCGGTTAAGTCCGGATTCGAATCCACAGGGAACTAATGTTGGGGTTTTGAAGTAAGTAGTGACAAAGACCAAAGTGACTGGAACCCTTGAGATTTAAAGTGATGTTCTTTATGGATTTTTCCTGGACAGAATATAAGATTCTTTCCACGGGAATTTTCTAGAAAAAATATAATATTCTTTCAAATGTAAAAGTCACCCTTTAGCTTAAGGATCTAGACATGTAGTCAATCATTCTGTTGTTATACTTCTGCTTGGGAACTCAATTAACCCCTGTGTCAACATAAAGTTAATCGGAAGATAAAGATGGATTATGAGAATTAAGAGCATGGTTCCAATGCCTTTGTGGAGATTTACAAGAATTGTCTGTGCCGAGACTCAACCCGTCTACAAATAAGCAAGTGTTTCTACAAGGCATTCAACTACTGTGTTAGTATTCCATTCTTAGTTGAAGCACAATAATGGTGAAGATTGAAAGGTAGTCATAAAGATCTAGCTGGAGTACTTGCAAAGGACCAATGAGTCTTCCTATACTAAGAGTCATCTATGTCATAGAAAGGACTCATAGTTGTGCAACGTACCTTAGCTTTGCTAGATGCATTCAATCATTCAATAAGCAAGTAAAAAATAAAGCATTAAGCATAAACGAAATGCACAAATATAACTTTCGAACGATTTATACATGTCTATAACCTCTTACTAAAGGGTGAATGAGGAACTACTCACTCTTCATGGATTTGGTAAAGCTAGAAAAGTGAGTGATTCTCATCCCTCCAAGTAGAGGAGTTACAAGGTAAAACACACTACACAAGGAGCCGATCTTCGACGAAGAATGAGTGAATCACTTTCCACCATTCACGACTTTGGTAAAGCTCTAGAAAAGTGGAAGAGTTTCACTCCTCTAAGGGAAGAAGGAAGCTCAAACAATGGAATCAAATAAAACTAATAATGAAAGTAGAGGAAAGCTAGTCACTTTTGGAGGGTTTCCTCCTCAACCAAAAGATGATATATCTCCCTCTATGTATGTCTATCTATAACTAAGTGCAAGTGTAAGTCTAAGTCTAAGACTAAGTCTAAGTTCAAGACCCTCTTCGAAACTCCCACAATGGGAGTATTTATAGGCAAGAAGGAAGGGGCAAAGAAGTGTGAAAGAATAGTACAAGGTCTTCAAAGTCCAAGTGAATGCCCCAAGGTCCGGATAGAAAATCAACCACTTTGCAGCCTGTCTGGGGACAACATTCGAACGTTAGATGGCGTTCGCCTATCTTCCTTGATGGGCATTCGAACGCTGGATGGAGTTTGAACTTCCTACTCAAGTGGCCTTTGTTCTTTTGTTAGAGTAACTTCAACGTGCCATATGCCATTGCCCTAGCACTCTTCTAGGGGGTCCTCAAATACTTCAAGCCAACGTTCAAACGTGGATTGGCGTTCGAACGTGGTACTCTAGTACCTCTTTGTTTTTCTTCTTAGGGAATAGCTGCAACATGCCATGTAACATCACCCTGGCACTCTTCTAGGGGCGCTCAAATAATTCAAGATGGGCGTTCGAACGTGTATTGGCGTCCGAACGTTGATGCCCTTGCTTCAAACTTCTCCAACTCTTTTCCAAAATATGTGGGTATTCCTTGAAATTTTGGTATTCATTGAGTTTAGGCTGTTTGTACAACTTTTTTCCTGAAATGTCATCATTTAAACTCCATCAAAGCATAATTAGTCTTGTAAATGCATAGTAAAAGCATCGCAAGGTTCAAAATCTTACCATGGTATTCTTTGTTATCTCCATTGCTTATGTCAGGTTTTCAAAGAATGTCGGTTATATATCAATTCCATTTTCGAGTCTAGTCATCTTGTACCTTAAGAATAACAAATACCAATGTACAGTTGACATTTAAGCATAGAGAAAATACCATTTTTCAAAGACATGTGGTTTTAAGTCTAGATTGCTAGGTGAGGTGTCAAACCGATCACGAGCTTTAGTCATTTTAGCAAACAATCTCAATATTCACATATGTTTCATCAATTATTAACAGATAACAATGTAATGCTAAGGCTAACACATGCATTTAAAAATATAAATATAATAAAAACTAATTCATTCATTTCACAAAATATCATCTTTTAGCACAAACAAGATTCAAATCATCCACAAGCAATCAATCTCTCACTCTAAAGTATAGAAAGTTCTCTCACTCTTTTGTCTCCCCAGTGTCTGATGGTCCTCCAGCTCCACCCCTCAAAAGGCTGAGAATCTCCTTCTGCTGTTGGAAAATCTCATCTTGCTTGGCCTCGATGCCAAGCATGATATCCCGTAATGACCGTCGGGTGCTGGTACCTGCCTCAATCTGGTTTTGTGCCTGTGCCTGTGCCTCAAGCTCTCTTTCCTCTGTGTCATCCAAGGCATCCTGCACTTCATCATCACCGTGGGCTAGTGGCACATCTTGTCTCATAGCCGGGCTGCCACTATGACCTTGGCTCCTTCGGAAGGATGCCTTGTTCAATCGTCCCATCGGCTTCTGTACTCCCATCTGTGGCCTGACTTGTACTCCATAGTCTAGGCACATCTCTATCACAAGTGTGCCGAAGGGGAGTGAATTCCTTTTCACATCACACCTCTTCATCATCTCCGTCAAGATCAAAGACAGGAGGTCTATGCTTTGGCCCCTTCCTATTGCGTATAGCAATCGGGCCATCTCCGGGAGTATCTCATTCTTCCATCCGATGGGGGCAAGGTTGGAGACAACAATCAAGTTCAACATTTTGTACTTGTTCGTCAATTCACCTTGCCTAAAAAATCTCCGTCCTCCCCAAGCAAAAGTCGCTAATCCTGTCAACTCAACACCTAAAACATCCATATCAACATTCTTCCTCGGGGGATAGTTCGGCCTTTGTACCCGTGGTATGGCCCGCATCTCCATAATGTAATCAACATCGACATTGATGTGAGCTCCCCTCACATATGTCTTAATCACCCCATTGACAATTTCGGCGTTGGAGTAAAACTCCTGCACCAACTCTTTCATAGCCTCCCCTCCATTCCTCATATACATCGTCCATCCCCTCGCCTCCATACTGGCATAAAGCCCCAACTCCACAAAGTCAATTAACTCAATTGAACGTTCACAAACAATTGATTGGTTTTGATAAAAATTGTCATACCTATCCGCCTTGAGAGCATTGGGAAATCGGGTTCTATCGTATCTTCAAACTATGGGTGACCTTCCCTCTCATTCCTCAATCACTTCTTCCACAAAATTTGGCTCTTGGTTGGCCGCCTTGCACCTAGCAGGCATCTTCATTCTTGGAGTCATGATTCTCAGATTTTTGGGGATTTAGGGCAAGAAAAGTTTGGATTTCTTTTGAGAAAGGAGAGAAATGAGGTGGGAATGTGTTTGGGTTGCTTGATTTTGGGTAGAAATTGGAAATGGATGAAGTTTTGAGGCTTGGGAAGTGAAGAGTCACCGAGGGGTTTGGGGGGTTTTGAGGGTTTTGGGTGATTTTGAAATGAAGAAGACGAACTAGGTATTTATAGGCAGGCAGCCAACGTTTGAACGTCACTGACGTTCGAACGTCACTGACGTTCGAACGTGTATAAAATGATTTTTAACAGATGGTTCGAACGTTACACTGGCATTTGAACGTGGAGAGCTCCCAGTACTTTTGATGTCCTACAGAGGCTAAAGTACTGTAAGCTCCTGGCATTCGAACGTGGGTTTGGCGTTCGAACGTTGGGTCCTAGTTCAAATGTTACCCAGGTGTTCGAATGTTTGGTGCTCCCAGTACTTTTTATTTCTTGCAGAGGCTAAAGTACTATAAGCAGCCAGCGTTCGATTGTGACCTGGCGTTCGAATGCCAAATCAAAAATCACAATTTTTATGCACATTTATATACACATTAAAAGAAGGCTATGTACACAATTTGAACTTGAAAAAAATCATGGCGTCTCAAGATAAGTCCCTACCCACGCTTAAGGTTGGTATTCTAGGACATTCCTTATTCAGCCCACATTTTATTTCAACAAAAAGGATTTTGTAAATCTAACAAAAAGATATTTACACTTTTTATAAAAATTTCGGACATTTGGTTTTCATCCCAAAAACACATTTTTTCACAATTTTGTCAAAAAATAGTATAATCCGAGTCTTCCCCTATCTCCATGCCATTTGAACAATCAGTGACTCTTCTAATTTCTTGTTGCACAAAATGTGTGAGTACATTACCGGAATAGCATGGCGTCTCAAGATAATCCTTACTCTGCTCATTCACCATCCAGTCTAATCGATCGAGTGCATGACCAAAAATTGGTTCAGAACCACATGATCCTGCTCCATTGTTTACAGGCACTAAGTCTTTTGCCACGACGACGTTTAGCAAAAGTACTTCTGTCATACAGTGGTTTTGCTTGCTATTCTCGGATTTTAGTTTTTCTTACCAATCTTGTTTTTCTCATTATCACAGAATGCACATCAGGTGGAAAAGTGCGTAAAATGCCTAAACTGAACCAAAAAAGCTTACTATCCATGTTTGCTAAGCTTAAGACACTCTATCTGGTTCTTTAACGTCTGTCAGTCACAAAGATGATTGAAGCTGCTTTAAAGACATGATCATCACCATAAAGACTGTAAAAATACGAAATACAAGACATAATACACAGTACGATCAAGAAATTTTTTTAAAAGCACAAAATATGAACTATAGTTCTCACCCCCCAACCTAAACTCAATATTGTCCCCAAAGTTTCGAATTTACCAGTATATGCAAAGTGGAGTTAGGATTGAAAGTAGAGATTTGTTCATCTGTTGATGCCTACAAACAAAATACACAAATTAATCATCTTTAGGAAGATCAGAGTTTCGGTTAGGATGGAAATCCTTGTGTGTGAGTGTAAACAGAAGCAGGACACCCATGAGCAAATACAAAATTAAAATGCAAAACATGAAGCAAAGGATTGTGTCTGTGGAGTGTGTGACCATTAAGTTGCAGACAGTGGATCGTTTTACTTAAAAGGGAAGAAGAAAAAGAAGAAAAAGAACAACGACATATTGGGGGAAAAGGGAAAGGGTTGGAGGCCTTATAAAGGCGTTTTTTCGGGTTGGGTTGGGTTGGATTTTTATTGACCCGACCCCTTTTTTTGTCGGTAGGCACGAATCTCGGAAGAATATTCTAGATCCATTAAAAAAATGGTTTCCACATCTTTAACAAATCTTCCAAAAATGGTTTCAAACGCTGACCATTGACAGTAAAAAATATTACCATTTGATGGATTTTCCACTTCCACTGCTCCATGTCCAAACACTTGTTTGACAATATAAGACCTAGTCCACCTTGATCTCAACTTACCAAGAAACAGGCGGAGCCTTGAATTGAATAAGAGGACTTTCTGTAAAGGGGTAAAGGATTTTCTCAATATGTTTTTATCATGAAATACCTTCATCCTTTTCTTTGCATTTTTAGCATTGTCATATGCCTCATTTCTCAATTCCTCCAATTTATTAATCTGAAATTTTCTTGAGACTCCAGCTTTGTCTAGGTCAAAGTTCATTGTTTTAATGGCCCAGTATGCTCTGTGTACCAATTCCATAGGTAGGTGACAAGGGTTGCCATAGACTAATTGATAAGGAGACATCCCTTAAATTGTTTTAAAAGTAGTGCCATATGCCCAGAGTGCATCAGTTAGTCTTAACGACCAATCTTTGCGGTCTGGGTTTACCGTATATTCTAAAATCAGTTTGATCTCTCGATTAGCTAATTCAGCATGTCTACTAGTCTGTGGATGATAAGGGGTTACAATTTTATGAGAAATCAAGTACTTTTTCATCAAATTCCAAAAAGGACGATTGCAAAAATGGGCACCCCCATCACTTATAATAGATTTAGGAATTCCAAACCTGGACAAAATATTTTCTTTTAAAAATTTGATCACTGTTCGGTGATCATTATTTCGGCATGGAATTGATTCAACCCATTTGGACACATAATCAATAGCCACTAAAATATATACATAGCCAAAGGAAGGGAAAATGGTCCCATAAAATCGATGTCCCAATAGTCAAAAATTTCAATTATTAGAATTGGGTTCAAGGGCATCATGTTTCTTTTAGAAATGCTTCCCAACCTTTGGCATCTATCACATGTTAGACAAAAGACATGGACATCTTTAAAAAGTGTAGGCCAATAAATCCACACTGCAAGATTTTTGCAGCGGTTTTTTTAGATGAGAAACGGCCACCGCATGCTTCAAAATGACAAAATGATATTACCTGTCTGCTCTCTTGATCGGGGATGCAATGCCTTTTGATTTGATCCTTACAGTACTGAAACACGTATGGATCATCCCAAAAGAAATTACGAACCTCCCTCAGAACGTATCCATCATTATAAAGGAAGGAGGAAACATACCAGTAGCAAGGAAGTTAGCAATATTAGTGTACCATGGTGTTTCCATGACTGTGAAAAGTTGTTCATCAGGGAAATTTTCATTGATTGGTAGGCCATCCTCATGAAATTCATATGTTAACTTAGATAGATGATCTGCCATTACATTCTCAACACCTTTCTTGTCCTTAATGATCAGGTCAAACTCTTGTAACAAGAGTATCCATCTCAAGAGCCTTGGCTTGGCATCTTTCTTTGTGAGCAAGAATTTTAATGCTGCATGGTCAGTGAACACAATAACAGGTGAACCAACAAGGTAAGAACGAAATTTCTCCATAGCAAAAACTACAGTAAGCAATTCTTTTTCAGTTGTGAAATAATTCATTTGAGCATCATTCAAAGTTTTGCTTGCATAGTAAATCACATAGGGTTTCTTATCCTTTCTTTGTCCTAACACAGCTCCTACAACATAATCACTTGCATCACATATTAATTCAAATGGTAGAGTCCAGTTAGGAGGTTGCATTATTGGGGCAGAAATTAACATACCTTTAAGCTTATCGAAAGCTTTCTGGCATGCTTCACTTCACACAATAGATACATCCTGACTCAGGAGATGACACATGGGTTTATATATGGTACTAAATTCTTTTATGAATCTCCTATAGAACCCTGCATGTCCTAAAAATGATCGGACATCTTTAACAGTCTTGGGAGCAGGCAAATTTCCAATCAGATCTATTTTTGCCTTGTTAACTTTAATGCCTTTAGACGACACAATGTGAACTAGGACAATGCCTTGTATTATCATGAAATGACATTTCTCCCAATTGAGTACTAGATTGGCTTCCTTACATCTTATCAAAACTTTCTCCAGATTTGTCAGACACAAATCAAACGAATCACCACATACAGAAAAATCATCCATGAACACTTCCAAAAATCTCTCAACCATGTCACTAAACAAACTCAGCATGCACCTTTGGAATGCTGCAGGAGCGTTACAAAGTCCAAACAACATCATTTTGAATGCAAATGTGCCAAGGGGGGCATGTGAATGTTATTTTCTCTTGGTCATCTAGTGGTATCTCAATTTGATTATACCCAGAATACCCATCTAAGAAACAGCAGAATGCATGAACTGCAATTCGTTCTAAGCCTTGATCAAGAAATGGAAGAGGAAAATGGTCTTTCCTAGTTATCAAATTGGTTTTTAATAGTCTATGCACATTCTCCATCTTGTGACGACTTGAGTTGGTACCAGTTCATTATCATCATTTCTAACAACTGTGACCCCAGAGTTCTTGGGCACAACTTGGGTTGGGTTAACCCATTTACTATTAGAGATGAAAAATATTATTCCAGCATCCAATAGTTTGAGCACCTCAGTCCTTACAACATTTTTCATGTGAGGGTTCAATCGTCGCTGCATTTGACGAGAGGGTTTTGAATCCTCCTCAAGGTATATAGCATGATTAAATATTAATGGGCTTATACCTTTCAAATTAGCTATAGTCCATCCAATGGTGCTTTTATGGCGTCTAAGGACTTCAATCAGCTTAGACTCTTGCAAATCTGCAAGCTTAGATGAAATTACCACTGGGTATGACTCGTCCTCCCCTAAGAATGCATATTTTAGGTCAGATGGGAGAGGTTTTAGTTCAGGCTTTGGTGGCTTGACACTTTATGAAAGTGGCTTTGTACCACTTGATGAAAGTTCTTCAAATTTGGGTGCCCATGTCTCAACAGCATGAGCGGGGCAACTTTGTGGATTTTGATCATCATCTGTTAACTCAGATGTGATAGGTTCCAACTGACAAGATTCAACAGAGGTTTCACAAAATGTATCATTCAAATGTTCGTGGATCAACGACTCAATGGAATTTACTTCTCTCGCTTCTTTGTCCTCTCTTGGGTGCTTGGCAATATTGAAAATATTAAGCTCAAGAGTCATATTCCAAAAAATTAATTTCATGACTCCATTCCTACAATTGATTAATGCATTGGAGGTTTCTAGGAAGGGTCAACCAAGAATGATGAGAATTTGGTTCTCTAAATGCATTACTGGCTGAGTGTCCAAAACAATGAAGTCAACAGGAAAGACGAAGTTGTCCACTTGAACAAGGACATCCTCAACAATGCCTCTTGGGACTTTGATAGACCTATCTGCCAAATAGAGTGTAATACAAGTGGGTTTGAGTTCACCCAGACCCAATTGTTGATAGACAAAGAAAGTGAGTAAATTGACACTAGCTCCAAGATCCAGCAAAGCTTGTTCTATTCTGAAGTTTCCAATGACACATGACACAGTTGGACACCCTGGATCCTTGTATTTTGGAGGGGTTTTGTGTTGAAGTAGGGCACTGGCTTGTTCCGTTAAGAAGGCTCTTTTCTGAACATTTTTGGCTTCTCTTGATTATGCACAAGTCTTTTAGAAACTTGGCATAAGAGGGAATCTGCTTGATTGCATCCAGAAGTGGAATATTGATTTTCACTTGCTTAAAGAGCTCGCAGATTTTTGGATGGTTATTCAACTTCTGTACTATTTTGAGTCTTTGAGGAAAAGGAGCAAGAATAGCACAAGAAGGATCTTTTTCCTTTGATGGTTTTGGATCTTTTTCAATTGCAGGTTCAGGCTCAATTGGGATTGACTCAGGTCTTGGCTTTGGAATTAACATGTCTCTGATGGTTTTGTCTATCACCCTGCCACTTCTCAGTGTAGTGATAGCTTGAGCTTGGTCTTGTGGGGTTTCCATGATTGAAGGATTTCCCACATGAAATTGGCTTTGTGGTTGTTTTGGTTGGGCATGAAACTTGCCCTTCTCATGTTCGAAAGACTGGGTGGTCTGTGTTTTGAAATCATTGAAAGCCTGAGTGGAATGAATGTTGATTTTCATTTGGGTTGAATGAACTGATTTAGTGTATCCTCAAGGCTTCTCTTGTGTGGTGGTTGGTATGGCTGATATGCAGGAGGTCCTTGAGCTGGTGGTTGTGAACTTTGTTGTGGATTCATGGGAGTTGGTTGTGTGTTCCTCCAACTGAAGTTCGGGTGATTCCGCCACCCTGGATTATATGTTTCAGAATACGGGTTGGAATAAGGCTAGTTGAAATTGGAAATTACATTTGTTTGTGCCAACAAGACTTCTTTGAATGCCGGAATGGTAGGACACTCCCTAGTAAGGTGTCCTGTCAACGCAAAAATTCCACACACTTGTTCTGTGGGAAGGCCAACATCAACTTGATGTACCTTTTTCATCTCTAGAGCTTCAAGCTTTTGAGACAGGGTAGTCATTTTTGCTCTTATGTCATCATTTTTTTTAATACGTACTTATCCCCTTGGGAAGTAGATGGTTTGGTTTCAACAGTGGTAGGAGAGGCTGAGGCCCACATCTGTGAACTATCAGATATAGTGTCAAAAAAATTGAATGCCTCCTCTAGATTCTTTCCCATGAACTCTCCTTGAACCATCATTTCAATAGACTGACGTAGTCTAGTGGGCAAGGATTCATAGAAAAATCCTAACAAAGTCCAATTTTCAAAAGGATGGTGTGGGCAGGATTGGAGAAGATCCTTGAATCTCTCCCAATATTGGTAAAATTTTTCTCCCTCTTTGACCGAAAAATTCATGATTTGTTTTTTGAGTGCATTGGTACAGTGTAGGAGAAAAAAATTTCTGAAAAACTCATTCTTTAATGCATGCCAATTTGGTATTGAATGGGCTTTCAAAGAGTTTAGCTATTGTTTAGCTTTGTCCTTTAAAGAGAAAGGAAAAATTTTCAACTTGGCCAGTTCAGAATTGTCTTGGAATGTTCCACATACCTCCTCAAATCTTTTATATGCAGATACGGGTTTTCAGATTCGAGTCCATGAAATTGAGGTAGTAGTTGCACTGTCCCTGCTTTTGCATTAAAGAGGGGCGCATTTGCAGGAAACACAAAATAAGAGGGGACACTGTTTCGTGTGGGATGCAAGTAATCCCGCAGAGTTCGAATGTTAGGAACTTCCCCTTCTCTCATAGGAACTTCCCCTTGTCTCTCACAGGAACTTCCCCTTGTCTCTCATTATTTTCCATGCTATTGTCAAAAGAGTCTACTATTGATTGAGGTGAAGATGGTTTAGAATGATTCACAGACCCAACAGATTCTTCTGGAAAATTTTGAAAGTGAGGATAGTCCTCAGACATAAAATAAGAATTATACACAGTAAAAAAATATATATATACACAAATGAAGGTCTTTTCACCTTTTACCTTAAAACACCTTTTTGGTTACTCGGCAACGGCGCCAAAAACTTGACTTGATCCGAAATGTGTACACTCAAGTGCAGGCGGTCAAGTTGTAGTAATAATCCGGTTAAGTCCAGAGTCAAATCCACAGGGAACTAATGTTGGTGTTTCAAAGTAAGTAGTGACAGAGACCAAAGTGACTGGAATCCTTGAGATTTAAAGTGATGTTCTTTATGGATTTTTCTTGGACAGAATATAAGATTCTTTCCAAGGGAATTTTCTAGACAAAATATAATATTCTTTCAAATGTAAAAGTCACCCTTTAGCTTGAGGATCTGTACATGTAGTCAATCATCCGGTTGTTATACTTGTGCTTGAGAACTCAATTAACCCCTGTGTCAACAGAAAGTTAATTGGAAGATAAAAGATGGATTGTGAGAATTAAGAGCATGGTTCCGATGCCTTTGTAGAGATTTATAAGAATTGTTTGTGCCGAGACTCAACCTGTCTACAAACAAGCAAGTGTTTCTACAAGGCTTCCAACCACAATGTTAGTATTCCATTCTTAGTTGAAGCAAAATAATGGTGAAGATTGAAAGGTAGTCATGAAGATCTAGCTGGAGTACTTGCAAAGGACCAATGAGTCTTCCTATGCCAAGAGTCATCTATGTCATAGAAAGGACTCATGGTTGTGCAAAGTACCTTAGCTTTGCTAGATTCATTCAATCATTCAATAAACAAGTAAAAGATAAAGCATTAAGCATAAACGAAAATGCACAAATATAACTTTCGAATGATTTATACATGTCCATCACCTCTTACTAAAGAGTGAATGGGGAATTACTCACTCTTCATGGCTTTGGTAGAAATTGAGTGATTCTCATTCCTCCAAGTAGAGGAGTTACAGGGTAAAATAGACTGCACAAGGAGCCGATCTTCGACGAAGAATGAGTGAATCACTTTCCACCCTTCACGGCTTTGGTAAAGCTCTAGAAAAGTGGAAGAGTTTCACTTCTCTAAAGGAAGAAGAAAGCTCAAATAATGTAATCAAATGAAACTAATAATGAAAGTAGAGTAAAGCTAGTCAATTTTGGAGGGTTTCCTCCTCGACCAAAAGATGATCTATCTCCCTCTATGTATGTCTATCTATTGCTAAGTGCAAGTGTAAGTGTAAGTCTAAGACTAAGTCTAAGTTCAAGTCCCTATTTGGAGCTCCCACAATGGGAGTATTTATAGGCAAGGAGGAGGGGCAAAGAAGTGTGAAAGAATAGCACAAGGTCTTCAAAGTCCAAGTGAATGCCCCAAGGTCCGGATAGAAAATCAACCACTTTGCAGCCTTTCTAGGGACAATGTTCGAATGTTAGATCGCGTTCGAACGTTGTCTCCTATCTTCCTTAATGGGCGTTTGAACGCTGGATGGAGTTTGAACTTCTTACTCAAGCGGCCTTTGTTCTTCTGTTAGAGTAACTATAACATGCTATATGCCATTGCCTTAGCACTTTTCCAGGGGGTCCTCAAATAATTCAAGCCAATGTTCGAACGTGGATTGGCGTTCGAACGTGGTACTCAAGTACCTCTTTGTTTTTCTTCTTAGGGAATAGCTGCAACACGCCATGTAACATCACCCTAGCACTCTTCCAGGGGCCGTCAAATAATTCAAGATAGGCGTTCGAACGTGTATTGACATTCGAACGTTGATGCCCTTGCTTCAAACTTCTCCAACTCTCTTCCAAAACATGTGGGTGTTGCTTGAAAGTTTGGTATTCATTGACTTTAGGCTGTTTGTACAACTTTTTCCTGAATTGTCATCATTTAAACTCCATCAAAGCATAATTAGTCTTGTAAAAGCATAGTAAGATGCTAATTTTAACTATTCATCAAAGTCTTGCTCTAATCACTTCTTAGCCAGAATTTTCTCTACTTATATGCCAAAATTTTCTCTACTTCTAGATTTTGTTTATCATTTCTACTTGGAGGGTTGAACCTCTCCCACTTTTGTGTCATAGTTGGTGATAAGAGTGGTAGTGTTTCAGCTATTCCTTGGGGAAGGACTTGTGTATTTTGTTTTCGATTGTAATGAGATCATCTCACTCATGTTGCTCGTT
Source organism: Ilex aquifolium (assembly GCA_951799425.1). NCBI lineage: Eukaryota > Viridiplantae > Streptophyta > Magnoliopsida > Aquifoliales > Aquifoliaceae > Ilex > Ilex aquifolium. The sequence goes on from OX637400.1 coordinate 26,390,825, forward strand.
TATAGCAATGAGGCATGAGTAGTCCGTTATACTCTTCGGTGAAGGGTGAATGCATGTATGATATTGTTTAAGTTATGAAAATGCCGATGTTTTATTTATGCATTAATGTTTATACCTCCCTTAATTGATGGATGATTACTATTATAATATGCTCATGGTTTTGAACACCGAGTAGAGCTTAATGCCATACTATCTATAATTATTACGTGCTTCATGCATGATACATTGATGTACGTAGTTAGGATTTATGTAACAGTCGGGAGATTGGTTATAGACGGGTTAAATATTGTAATAGTCAATGCTTTTGATTCAATGCATAAACTGGAACTCCGTATTCATTGAATCATCAACCTGTTGATTGAATAGCTAGAGTAAACGTTTTGACTGCTTCACCTTCGGGTTTACTAGGATTATTTGATTGTTGCATGATACATAAACCTTCTGGCTAACCTAATCAGTTACTATGATATAGTTCAGTTATACATCAAATCTACCAGTTAGCTTTCTAGTGAAATGGGAGTTAATTGTTCTAAGGTGGCATTTTCATAAATGAACAATGTAATATATGTTGGATCCCTTCACTGAAGAGTACCTTTTTATCATTGTTATTCAAAATTTTAGTTAAGTGTTTATTTGATAATTCTAAGCTCACACCGCAAGTTGTTTCATTGCACACTACACACACGACAATTTTACTGTTGTCTGTTTTGAATATCTGTAGTTAGCTCCCTATGGGTTCGACCTCAGACTTAACCGAGAAATATTGTAATTTGACCACTTATACTTGAGTGTATGTCATAAATCAGGTCAGATCAGTTGTTCAGCTAATGGTGGTGGTAAGCCCTTGATTATCCTTTGTCTTTATAGGATTATCTTTTTCTCAGTACTTAACCCATTTCTTTTTAGTTTCACTTAAGGCATGCAAATGAGTGTTTGATCTAGGGGCTTGGGCTGTCAGTAGGGTTAAAGAGGTAAATGAGGCCCTTCTCTCAAAGTTTGTGGTCGTAGAGAAGTGCGGGTGGTTGGAGAAGGACTCCACAAAGGCTTTTGAATAGATTGCTCGGCTCTAGCTAGAAATTGAGAGGTTGTTCGGTCTGAACAAGGAGTTCGGTCAAAATATGAAGGCAGCTGAACAATCTAAGAAGGTGGCTCGTGATGTAGTTGCTCTAGTGAAGGAGCTCATTTCTTCCCTTCAAGCAGACTTAGAGGCCCTTTAGGCTTCATTCAAAGATGTTGAGGACAAGGCTTATGATGAAGGATTTGAGAAATCTGAGAATGCCACGGCGGAGGAGATTCCTATGATTGAAGGGTTTTTTTTTTCAAGAAAGGATGGGATGCTACCTTGATGGATGCCAAGGTTCCTGCCGACTTCAAACTCTTCTCTAAGCATGTTGTGACCATCCCTTCTTCTTCGGGTGCAACCCTTCCTCAAGTCGAGCCGCCACTCCTCCTATGACTGATATCCTTGTCATTGTATCTTGTTTTGTTGACCCTGCCGATGATCCTTCTACTGTTGATCCTGCCGATCCACTTGTTGAAATTTCTTTTTTAAAAAAATTTAGAGTGCGTTTGATAACGTTTTCATTTTTATGTTTTCAAAAAAAATAAAAAATAGAATCAATGTTTTGTTTTTTTTTTTTTTGTGGTTAAAAGTTGAAACAAAAAACGTGTTTGGATGTAGTTGTTGTTTTACGAAATCTAAAAACTAAAACAGAAAATATGTTTGGTAACTATTTTATTTTATGTCATATATTTTACATTTATTTTAATTCTTGATAAACCATATCCACATGATTATATGCCAATACATACATTAACTCATAAAACAGTGCATAATACATTTTTTTTTCAAACAAATCAACATTTTATTTCATTCCAAAAAATTTTACAATGGAAAAGCAAACAAATTTGCCTCTGAAAAAATGAAACAAGGATCATTTACAACCATTCAAAGAATTACAAATGTCTTTCTTAGCACCTTGATCCCTTGCTAATCCTGCATTTGGAGTAATCTGGCTGAAGAGGAATTCTCAACTCATCAGAAAAGTCTGAAGAAAAGCCATTCTTTACTGCCAAATTAGCGAAAAAATCAGCCAAAGAGTTGGATTCTCTATACACATGAACCAGGCCAAACTTCATTTTCCCCAATAAACCCATAATTGCATCACAGAGCTCCCAAAATTTCCATGACCTCAAGTGTCCCTTCATCACCATCTGGACCATAACAGCAGAATCAACCTCTATATGGAAAGCATAGTCCAGCAGCCCATATCTTTCAATCAAAATCAAGCCATCCTTTAAAGCATGAAACTCAGCCTCCATATTCGAGCAAACCTCATAAAAAAAAGAAGCAGCCAACACAAGATGCCCCCACTCATTCCTTACCACCGCCCCACATCCAGCCCTACCAGGATTACCTTTCGATGCACCATCCACATTTAACTTTAAAAAATCAGAATCAGGAGGAGACCAGCTTACCCAAACAGCCTTCGGTACCAGTTCCTTCCTAACCTCCACCCTCAACGCCTGCAACAATTCCAAACCCATTACACCCTCTTTTGCCTTTGATCTAACACCATAAGCCTACAATCTCAAAGCAGAGCAGACATTCAGGAACACAGTATGAGTTGATAAAGAAAACTCATCATGAATTCTTCACACCTCTCCCTCCATAATTGCCAAAACACCACCAAGGAAACTCCTCTTAACAAATTATGACTCAAAGAATGCCTTTTAAAGACCCTTATCAACCTCATCATCCTAACCATAGGGGATTCAAACATAAAAATCTGAAAACCAAAAAAATCAGCTAGTTTCCTCCATAATTCATTAGAAAACTGACACTGTACAAACACGTGTGTAACAGTTTCCAAATCATTACAACATAATGAACACCTACTAGCCAAAGCCACTCCAATCCTCTGAAAATTCGAATCCACCATCACTGCATTTCGATGAATCTTCCAACCCACTAACATTGCACTAGGAAAAATTGACAGTTTCCAGATTGCAGCATCCACAATATCAGGACCAGTTGAGGATCTCACCTTTTGCCAAGTTGATTTAATAGTGAATTCGCCTGACTCAGACGATCTCCATATCCTCCCTTTCACATAACCAAACCCCAGAATTTTGGACCTTCTGCCTAATCTGCTCAGGAACTAGAACTCCCAAATTCTGCCATTGCCACTCCCCTCTTTCCCATACCTCAGATAGACTTGGAAAACATGAAGGATTCTCTCCAATCCTATTTAACAAAGGACCAGTGCCAAGCCAGTTGGAACACCAAAAGTCCACTGACCTTCCATTACCCACCAGTACATGTGAATTTACCAATACATAAGCAAAATAAGGCTGTAACATACAAAAAATTCGTGCTTTCCCAATGGATAATACATCAACCCAAACTAAAAGTTGTTAAACATCCAATGTATCACTACATAAAGATATTGTTAATATTCTACCAAATACACAAATACATCATAATTACTTCACTAAAATCCCAATAAGTAATACAAATATCAAGAACAGTAATGCACAACACACGATGAAATTGCTTCCACAACAAGTAAGCATAAAATGTGTGATCCAATCCATTTCTTCTCTCTCCTTCCTAAATTGGCATGTGGGATCACAATTTCTGATTCATCTCTGCGCGTATCGTACTCATCAACCCAAATGAAACAATGCATGATCACGCCATCTTGGACAACGATAAAAAAGGCGACCGTTGTTTCTTTTTGTCTGCGCGACGAAAACATTCATATTGCCATATCCACTTGAGCATGGAGGTCCAACTAGTGCCATTATATGATTCCTGTTTCAACAACATTAATTACGACAAATTAGACATAATAATTTGTTCAATATAATATTGGGAGCTAAGAAAAAGTATAATACCATTCTAAGTAAGACATATATTAATGATGAGTTGATGCCACAATTGATCCACAATGCCATCTCTAACATGAGCCATTTCACGCAACTAACTCAGCATTATATCTATTTCAATTGGTGCTTGTGAACTAGATCCTGCACCACCTCTACCATCATCAACATCCTCCCTTCATTCAAAGTCAATAAACAACTGATCTTATGGAGAGTGACTTCTAATGAAGTTATGGATTGTACAACAAGCTGTGGGCAAATATTTTTGTGTGGTTATGGGATAAGGTGACATTAATTTGAGAATGGGAAAACGAGCCTTCAAAACTCCAAAGCAACGTTCAATTACATTTCAAAGTGATGAGTGGCGGTAATTGAACAACTCCTCTTTGTCAGTTGGTTGTCTACCCCTACCTCTATAATCACGTAGGTGATATCTCTCACCACTGTAAGGGGACAAAAAATCTGGCATGTTTGTATAACCCGAATCTACAACATAGTATTTATCTATGAAAAATATATATATCATAGTAATACAAAGTATTGAATTTGTACAAATTACTTATCTGAAATATGTGGATAAATTTACCTCCTGGTGGCATTGGAAACTTGTTTGCTGGATTAGTGACACACTCTATAAAAACTCTTGAGTCATGCGTTGTACCTTCCCACCCACTCAACACAAACATAAAGCGCATGTCAAATGAACATGCACACATAACGTTCTGAGTTGGTACAGTTTGCTTTCCACGGTATGGTACTTGTTGGTCTACTGGAACACGTGCATCAACATGGGTACCATCAATTGCACCAACACAATTCTAGCATGACAAACATATCTCCCAAATATCATCAATTGCACCAAAACATATATTTTGTAATTCATATTAAGATACAATAATACTTTCAATTACCTTAAAAAATATATAATATTGGGGATTGAATCTGATATGTGGTTGAATGACCTCAAAATTCGGGGGTTGTATGATATCCATTCCAAGCTTACAAACTGCCTTCAACACACGCTTGAAATATTTGAAGATTGTTTCACCCGAATGCTGAAACTTTTCAGCTACTATGCGACTTCGTTCATTCTGGCATATAGTGAGCATAAATATAGCAACTTGCTCTTAAATAGTGAGGTATCTAGAATGTTGTAATCCTCTATTTTTTAGCTCTTCGCAAAACAACACAAAGACTGGTGGATCAATTCTAAATTGGTCGAAACACCTATCTTCATGGCCATTAATTAATTCGAATACATATTCATGCCCCCTAAGTTTAGATGTTCTACATGGCGTGGTCATGAATTTTGACTAGAATAATGATCAACTGCTATTTCAGTTATGACAATACCCATCTCATCATCACTATCAAATATCAATTCCTCATCTGAATCCATTAGTGTCCAAGCACCTATAGCATATAATAAGCATAAATATGTAAAACATCCATGTCATTAAACTTACAAAAACATCCATGCCGTTAAACTTACAAAAATATCCATGCCATTAAACTTACACAAACATCCCAACTGTTAAACATAAGACAAAAATTTGAGACGGACATCCATGATAGACATAAAGCAACAAACATCCAAACGTTCTACAGTTAAATAGAAATACATATCTAAATACATAAAGAACAATCATAAATATCATAGGCGCATAACCCAATCCCGCTTCCTAAGGTCCGGCATAGCCAGGAACAACTTCCTCCAAGTCAAACCCTCACTAAATTTTGTTATGACTTTTGAATAGCTGTCACCATCAATGTCCTATAAAGCATTCAAAGCACTCATACATTCATCTAAGTCATTCTTATTGGTATTAACCTCACTATCCCCATACAAAGATGTTGCCCCTGTTGCCTGTGACATCTTGTACTCTAAATACTCATTTTTTTCTTTGAGTTTTCAACCAGCACATTAAGGGCAGTTGTAAGACCAACCGTAACATTATATTTCTTCCTACGGAGATTGCATGTTGGAGTGGTAGACCTACTACGAGAACGGTTAGATGGTTCTCTAGCATTTTCATTGTCATCGCCTTTATCAACCTCAGTTGTAGGATAAAAAATTGGGTATTTCTCTTCCTTTCTGTTAGATGGAGGTAGGGTTGAAGGATGAGCATGCTCACCAGTTGCACTTGTCTTACCAAAATTTCTACCAAGCTTGCCATAATGCGGGCAACCCTTTTTCTTGAATTGTCTAGCATGCTTATTCACCTAGCAGACATGCAAACTAATGAATATTAAACCCTTGACAAATATAGACATAATAATGCTTAAGAGTTTTAAGAATAATTGGCTACCTTGCACAAATTCTTCCAAATGTCATCTGGTAAAGTAATTGTCTGTCTCTCTGGGTCTCATTCTACTCCAGTTATTTCATTCAATAACTTTTTAAATACATTGTACGTTGTTCTCAAAGTATTGTATTTGTTTCGCAGCTGCTCAAAGTTGTAATTATATCCTATCTTGTTGCTTAGTTGCACTAAGATTCTGTTCTAGGCATCCCTTTCAAACGTAGATGTGTCTTTAGGACGACATGGTACTTCAAAATCCATCAATTCAATAAAAATGGCCTCATTTTTAGACGGCCATGGCCCATCACCTTTCTTAGCCCCAACCTCAACAACATCGTCATCCTTATTTTCCATCTACATAACCAACAACTCCAAATTAGAGAACAATACCATAAGCAGAAGGTTCTATAAACACCTACCTATCCATTCATGAAAAAAAAACTTAAAGAAAGCAGACATATCACTGGTATTCAGTGCTTGGAGTTTTTTAAACTTCTAATTCGTAGTAATTAGACTTCAAACTAAGAACTAAGATCCAACTCTCCTACCATTAATAAAATTGAAAACCTACGTCCTATTATCCCCAATAACTCTCCAATTACAATAATTCAACACTTTTTCCAATAAAACGACATACACATACACAAGTATAAGCGGATAATACCAAGTATAATAAAATCTTACATACACAAGTATATGGATTTATCACTGGCTTGCTCCATGTCCCCTTAACTAGTTGTATCAATGAAAACAAAAATTAAAAAGACCACAGAAAGAACCCCCATGTGAATATGCAAGTAATACATTACACCACTATGCATTTAACCCAATAACAAAGCAATTAATTGTCAATGGATGAAAAAGTTAGGACATGAGTGGACAAATATTTGAAATTATTATCAAACGGTACGTAAAAATATTTTCTAAGCAAGCAACAGTACATGTTTAGAATTCTAATAAGTTAAATGCAACTTTGGGATAATATTAATGTAAGACTTTGGTTACCAAGTAATATTTTAAATAATGGTTAAGTAATCTGGATAATTCTTGGAATCTCAGGGGTTCATATGTACATTCATTCAAGTAAGTAAAACCATTTGGTGTGTTATCCTCCAGTATACTCTTTCCCAAAAAGAGTATACTCTTTCAGTGTTTTATATGAGATGCCCACAGTTTAAAAAAAAAAAAGAGTGAGATGCCCAGTATGTCGACACTAGTGGAGACTGATTCAGAATGTGGACATCAGCAAATACTACCATGCTTTCAACTGGGAGAATCTAAATGATAGCCAAGTATGTCGACACCAGATAATCCTTAAAATTTCACCAAAAATGAAGAAATTTTTTTTTTGTAGACCCCAGATCTGATTGAAAGTTAGATCTACAAAAACAAACCCTAGATCTGAAATAATAGAGTATAGATCTTTACAAATAAATTATGGATCTACAAAAATAAGCCCTAGATCTGAACAACATCATCATAGATCTAAAAATAAATGAAAATTTTTGCGGAGAAAAGGGAACTTACCGCTTTGCCGGAGATGGAGATGTCGCTCGAGCTTGATGTGCTTGTTCGCCTGAGTTGGAGAGCTCTGTGGAGTTGGAGAGGTCTGAGAAAAATGAGACAAATGCATTTTAGATGCATTTTTCTTGGCATTTTGTATGGTAAGGAAAAAAATATGCGATTTTGCTATGGAGAAGGTTCAAAGTCCAGAACTCATTAAATGGGGAATGGGAGTTGTCGCTTGTTTGTGTTTTTTGATGTTTTCAAAAATCATCATTTTAGAAATTTCCATATTTTGCCATTGTTTTCAAACAGAGCAGTAAAAAAAAAATGAAAACATTCACCAAACGAATTTTTGTTTTTTTTTTTGCAATAAAATGAAAAAAAAAAAAACCACGAAAACAATGGGTTACCAAACACTACCTTTGTTACTTGTTTTCTTCAATGTAATTCTTGCTCTATGAATGGAATACCTTGTGTTTTGTAGTATTTTAGGGTCTTTTTATTTTTACATATATTTTGTTTCTAAGACTTGTCAATTTTAAATAGGAAAATAATTGATTAGTGTCCCTTCCCCCTAGCATTGAGGCTTGGTCCTCAGAGAATGGATAGGGCCTTGGATGCTTAGGAAAAAATAAATGATAGGCCCCTTTTCCCCTATCATTGAGGCTTGGATCTTAAAGAAGGTTAGGGCCTTCAATACTTAAGAAAAATAAATAAATGGCAGGTCTACTTTCCCTTATCATTGAGGGTCGGTTCTCAAAGAAGGGCTAGGACCTTCAATACCTAAGAAAAATAAATGATAGGTCCTTTTCCCCCTATTATTGAGGCTCGACTCTCAAAGAAAGGCTGGGGCCTTCAATACTTAAGCAAAATAAATAAATGGTCCACTTTTCCCTATCATTGAGGCTTGGTCCTCAAAGAAGGGCTAGGGCCTTGGATGCTTAGGACAAAATAAATGACAGCCACTTTATTATTGAGGTTCAGTCCTTAAAGAAGGGCTCGGGCCTTTGTCTAAGTTGCTATATTACAACCTTCGCAACGTCCCACTGATCTAATCGAATTCAACGCTTTATGATGAGTACACAATATTGCATATCTTATGTCTGATATTGTTCATTTTAGCTTTGCTTGTTAGCTATATGCTTTGTTTTAGTTTAGTTTGGGTTTATAAAGAATTTTTATGTTTGCAGGTGATTCAAGGTAAAAACAACATTTTGCATTCATTTTTATGTTTTGGAAGACTTTGGGAATGAGCTAGGTGAGTTAGACTTGAAGCCAAGAATATTGCAGTTCAAATTTAGAAAAAGTGAAGTTCTACAGGTAGGTTTTCTATCGGTTCATCAGGTGTTAGACAATAGACCTATTGGTAGTTGTGAAGTCCTACCTATTCATTCAAAATATAAGCTTTGCTATCAGTTCATTCATGTTTAACCTATCGGTTCATCTGAAATAGAAGGTTTTCCACTGGTTCATTGAGGCGAAGCAACTGGTAGATCAGGGCAAAAACTTTCCTACTGGTAGGTCGGGGGTTGCTTCCTACTAGTTCATCAGAGTTAAATTTCGGCAAGGACTCCTTTGGAAATTCTATAGGCTGAGGATCTTTAGGATATCTTCAGAGGCTCTGATTGTTGGGAAAAGAAGAGAAAAACAAGAAAGGGAAGTCAGTCAATCTATCCCTATAAGAATCGAATTTGGAGAGGGAGAATGGATTGAGTCATTTGTTAATTTTAACACATTTTCTCTCTTTCTCTTCCAATGCTTAGCAACTAGGGTTTTAGAGTTATTCACTTCACCAGTTCCAATTTTTACATATTGTCTTCTTTTCAGTTATTTATTTATTGCAAGCCATGTATATTGATTCTTATTTCTTATCATTCTTACGGTTATTCGTCTTCAATACAAGGTTGGTTTAATTTCTAGTTTCAATTCAATTTTTATTTTCTCTTTCAGTTATCATGTCTTTGATATTTGTTTTAGATTCTACGTTTACTATGAGTGAACAGTTCAATTTCGGTGTAATTGGATGAGAGATTCTCATTCGTGAATAGGTGGTTTGACCTAACTAGGGTTTTCAATGTTTAAATTTATTTTTGTTGAATGAAGAAATTTTTTTGAAAATATAGTTGATATGTATATCTCTTTGCTTATCCATAGAAAATTAGATTTGACACGAGTAATTCTTAAAATCACTACAATCAACATGACTGTAATTCTTTCATAAATTAATTCAATCAATTAAAATACATATTTTCCACATATGGGTTTTTAGTTGAATATTTTTCGTCCAAGTGTGTTTGATTACAATCTTGGATGAGCTATAGGATTAGGTCAAAATTCTTATTTACATTAAGATGAACTTTGATGATTACCCGGTTTCTTTTAAATATTGTTTCTTAGTTCATTCAATAGTCACAACAAATTTTCAAAATTCAAGGGTTTTTATTTTTCTTTCATTCTATTGCCATTCGAGTTGCTTTCATTTTCCCTGAAGAAACGACCTTGGTAATCGACCGAGTTACTATTCGATACATTCCTACGCTTGGGAGATAATTTAAGATTTTTTACCACATTTGGGAGCAAGCATTTTTGCCACCGTTGCCAAGGAAGGCAAGCCAATGCAGAAGGTGATTCAAATTAATGACAGGTAAGTCTTTTGATTCTCATCACAAGATCAGGTACATTTCTCTATTGTACTTTACTTTTAAATTTCTATTTTTTTCTTTATAGTTTTTTTTTATTTGCATGTGGCCATGAGACCCTACACATAATAGACTTGTTAGACTTGACCCCACATAGAACTTAGACATAGAGGGAGTAAATAATGATAATCTAGAAGACCAGAGGAATAGAGGAAATAATTTTTCACTAGTTTCTCCCATTAATCTGAGAGATGGTGGTAATAATCTCCCAGTTGTTTCGCTTGAGCGAACAATGAGAGAATATCTCCAACTCATGCGAACCTCTGCACTATCTTGTATACATCTATTGGTGCAGGTGATGCATAGTGAAAATTAACATCTTACTATGCTTTTACAAGACTAATTATGCTTTGATGGAGTTTAAATGATAACATTTCAGGGGAAAAATTGTATAAGGGCCTAAAGTCAATAACATCAAACTTTCAAGCAACACCCACGTGTTCTGGAAGAGAATTGGAGAAGGAGGAAGAAAATCATCCATGTTCGAATGCCAATCCACGTTCGAACGCCAATTCACATTCGAACGCCAATCTAGGCCCTTGTATAATTTTTTCCCTGAAATGTTATCATTTAAACTCCATCAAAGCATAATTAGTCTTGTAAGAGCATAGTAAGATGTTAATTTTAACTACGCATTAGCAGGCGCATGCTTTTATAGTAAAACCTAGAATTCTCTAGCTTCTTCCCCAATTTTATGGTGCGGATATGGAAAGTCCCTATATCTATATCAAGGAATTTGAGGAAGTGGTTAGTACATTCCTTGAACAAAATGTTCGAGAAGAGGTTGTGCGGATGAAACTGTTCCCATTCTCCTTAATAGATAAATCATAGTCTTGGCTGAACTCTTTGAAGCCCCGAACTATAGCTACATAGGTTGATTTAAAAAAAAAAAGGAGTTCTTAAAGAAGTTTTTCCCAGTTCATAGAACTACTGCTTTAAAGAAGTAAATTCAAAATTTTTCTTAAAAATCAAATGAACAGTTCTATGACTGTTGGGAAGGTTTAAGGATCTCTTAAACTCTATTCCATATCATGTCTTTGAACCTTGGCAGCTGATCAGTTTCTTCTATGAAGGAACTACCTATGCACATCACCAATTCATTGAACTGATGTGCAATGGAGAAATTTTGAATAAAGAGCTTGAGGAAGCTCTAGATTACTTTGATAACTTGGCGAAGAATGCCCAATCTTGGGACATTTTGGATCCTGGTGAGAGATCAAAGCTATCTACTACATCCCAATCAAATGGGGGTGGAAAGTATGTTTTGAGATTTCAGGATGAGTTGCTAGCCCAGATTGCACATTTATCTGGGAAATTGGAAAAATTAGAGGTTAAGAAAGTAAACGAGGTAGTTAGTGTGCCTCAGGTTGAGGAGTCGTACTCGATTTGTGAGTCAGTTGAGCATTCTATTAAGGAGTACCCGACTATTCCAAATTTTAAGGAAGTGCTCCATAAGCAAGTGAATGTCTTTAATCAACCGAGGTAACAATTTTCTCCATACTCTTAACACATACAATCAAGGATGGCATAGCCATCCTAACTTCAGTTGGAGAAATGTGTAAACCCTCACATGTAATAGAACTTGTACCAACTATGTTTGATATACAAATGTATGTTATATAAGTTTGGGTTGGTTTTGGAAAGGTTTGGAAATGAAAAATAGGTGAAAAAGGCAAATCCGGACAAACCGTACCGGTACGGCGTATCGGTACCCCGATGACCCTAGAGCAAACCGTACCAGTATTGTCGGTAAAAATCAGAAATTTTAAACAGTAAAAGTCGGGATTTGGCTGAGTATAAAACACATTTCCATCCTATTTTCTTCTATTCTTTCACTCCACTCTCACCCCAAATCTCTTAGAACTCTAAGGGAAGATAAAAGGAGAAAGAAAAGGGAGGAATGAGGTCTCTAGGGCTTGGGTCTTCGATTGGAAATCTTGATTCAAGTAGGGGTTTTCTTCCATTCTTGTTCATTGATGTTAGGGTATATATATATGTTTTGCCTCTAAATGTTATATATATGATATGAAATCATCCTCTCTTATTCTTTTTTTGCAAGGATTACATGTTTTTGAACAAAGTTAGGGTTGAATACCCATGAAATCTCTTTTCTTCTTGAAAACCCTAGTTTTTTTGAGAGTGATGGATTTTCTTCTTAAATTCTTCCTTTATTATTGATTTCTAAACTATAGTGCTTTGTGTTGAGTAATAAAATGATGTTGTTGTGATTTCTTGTACTTTTCTTAATTGGATATTGGAATTGTCACATGATAAATTTGGGGATTTTTAAGATATGCTTGTAAATTGAGAAATTGAGTTTGGTATTGTATCTCTTATGAGTGTGGGATGACCATGGGTGGCCTTTGACGAGATATCGTAGAGTGGGTAGACGTGTTGCTTGCTCCGTGTGGGTTTGCATTTTTCCTACCACTCGTAGTGGGGTTAGTGCTTTGGTAAGACTAAACCACTATTCGCTCACGGGTGACGTGTCAAAGGGTTAGTATACTAATGCCTGGGTTGGATACGTCACTGCCATTGGTATGACATATGCCCTTCCTAAAGGATGGATATCTTTGAGAAGATTTGTGTGTGTGTGTGTGGGCTAGATATTCCTCAATGTGTTGATTCATGGGGTTTGCCTTGCATCATTTTTGAGATACATATACATATTATTGTGGAATATTCGAGTTATGGATTACTGTTATTGTTGTGGAAATGGTTTCCTACAAGGACTTGTGGAAGTATGAGATTCTACAAGGTCTTGTAGGAAAATGGTTTATATTTTGGAAATGGTTATTTATTGTAGCTAGATTTTTACTGCTCATTTAATTTAATGTTGCTACTTAAACTTGAGATCTGTTTTAAAATGTCCCTGTTTTACTTCAAAAATTAGATATACTAATTGTAAAATGAGACCAACCATTTAATATGCTTTGATAAACCTTGTTCGGGTTTGGAAGGATTTTCCTACAGAGCTTCGTACTCACCCCCATACCTCCCCACATTTCAGATTATATACTTGAGGAGGAGCTGGAAGTCGAGGAGCCAGTACATTGGGAGACTCCGATCGACGGGAGTGTGGATCCCGAGGTGGATGCTTAGAGCATTTCCTTCTTTTGTTCTAGATTGAGACGTTGTAAAACCCATTATTTTTGTTATTCCGCTGCACAGAATTAGTCTGATTCTTTTGGGGATGGAAGTACTGTAGTTGGGTACATTCTTTTGGATGATATTGTATTTATGGTAAATGGTGTATTAAATTATTTTGATTACTAAGTTATTTAGTCGCTCTCATGATCGTGAATGGTTTTAGATAGTAATGTTGTCCAAAGTGGATATGGACTGTTTTAATGTAAAAGAAGAATTGCATGTGGTTATATGAGTATGGATAAATGGACCCGGTGTGGTCAATGTAGTATAATTGCACATATTGTGTTTGGGGTAGAGCTCACCGTACAAAGAAGACTGTCCTTATTTTGTTAAAATAAGGACCACCGGTTTTTTTTTTTTTTTTTTGGGCGTTACAAAATGACACCTCAACTTCACCCTCTGTCCCTATGACTTATGCTCCTCCTGTTACAAGTGTCCGGTCTCAGTTAGTCTAATAATACTCAACCGATGCATGCACCACAAGGGTTTGTTTAGGACCCACCACAACAAGGGTTTGTTCCCTAAGAACAATCCAATGTACCTCCTTACTAGCTCCCACATAAAATAATTTTAGAGGACATTATGCATCAATTTATCCAAAGTCAGACTATCATCAACAATCAAAATGCCCAAGCTTTCAATGACATTATAACTCAAATGAACAAGTTGACCAATTCAATGGGTGTGCTTTAGCAAGAGAAAGGAAAGTTCCCAGCACAGCCCCAAGAAAATCCAAACGTTCAACATGGTATCGAGGCCTCTAATGTCACTAAGAACAATGAAGAACAACTCAAGTCAATCAATACCCTTAGAAATGAGAAAGAGGCTGACAAGACCATTCTACCTAAAATATCTAAACCAACAGAAAAAAGAGACTCAGGGTACCTCCAAGGATAGCGAAACACTTGAGTTTCTAGAGGTTGTTAAGTTTGATGAAATCAAGTGTCTTATTCCTGCTCCTTACCCCCATAGATTGAGGATGCCTACTAAACAAACAAACAATGCTGAAATTCTTGAATTGTTTAAGTCGATAAAGATTAATATTCATTTATTTGATGTTATTCGATAGGTGCCATCTTATGCAAATTTTTTGAAGGACCTTTGCACCGTCAAAAGGAAGTTAAATTTTTAGAAGAAAGAATTCTTTACAAAGCAGGTAAGTTCTATCCTGCGAACCAATACTCCAGCCAAGTATAAAGATCCTGGTTTTTCTACCATTTCTATTATCATTAGGGATTGTTGGGTGGAACAAGCACTGCTAGATTTGGGGGGCTAGTGTTAACTTCATACCATTCTTGGTGTACAAGCAGCTAGGATTGAGAGAGTTGAAGCCGACATCCATCACTCTACAACTTGCAGACCGAAGTGTGAAGGTGCCGAGAGGGATAGTGGAGGATATATTGGTTCAAGTGGATATTTTAGGAAGACAATTCTTAGCAACATCAAATAATTTAATTATGAAACTTTCCTTTGGTAATATGACTAGTGAATTGATTTTTTTCCTGTGGTTAAGCAACCAATTGAGGATGAGGGGATTTGTGAGATTGATGAACTAGATGAAATTATAGAGGAAAAATTTAACGTGTCTTACTATTCTGATTTTTTACACATGTGTTTAATTAATTCTATTGATGATGGTGAGAACTCTGATGTTGTTTTTTATACTGACTTGTTAAATTCTTCATAGGTGTTATCGAAATGTGAGAGAAATAGAAGCAACAAGAAGTTCTCTGGAGGAACTAACTCCCACCTAAAATCGGGCAATGGGCAATTGCAGCCCAGCTGAACTACCTTTTAGATATTTCTTTGTACATAGTAGTTAGTGTACATTTTATTTATTTTTCTTTGTTGTCTTATTTTCTACGTGACCTTATTGGTTGTTTACTTTTTGTGTCATTTTGCTTCGTTTTATTTTGCAGTTAGTTAGTTAGATTGGAGCTTTACTCCAGGTGTTCTCTTTTCCTTTTCTTTTTCATGTTCTCATTGCATTCATATTTTTACATTTAGATATTTCTTTGTACATAGTAGTTAGTGTACATTTTATTTATTTTTCTTTATTGTCTTATCTTCTACGTGACCTTATTGGTTGTTTACCTTTTGTGTCATTTCGCTTCATTTTATTTTGCAGTTAGTTAGTTAGATTGGAGCTTTACTCCAGGTGTTTTCTTTTTCATGTTCTCATTGCATTCATATTTTTGCATTGAGGGCAATGCAAGATTGAAGTAGGGGAATGAGGTTTACACCACTATTTTTTTTTATTCTTTGAATCTTTATTTCTAATAAATGAAAAAAATATTGAAACAAAAAAAACTATATGTGGATTATATTATTCTTTCTTCATTACTATGGAAGTGTAGATTTACCAGTTGAAACTCAAATTAGTTGCATATTGATACTTTATACGAGTTTACTCTATGTGTGAATATCATAGGTGTGTTTACATTTGAAACTCAAAGTTATGTATACCAGGGCGAGTGTTAATTTTTTTGATTTATTGAATGAGATTCAAATCTTGAAAAGAATGACATCTATAATAGATATGAATGTATAAACCCTGTAAATTTTGTGCCTATTATTTTTGGAGGGCTATAATAAATGTACTCAAAGACTATTCTTTCAAATTCAATTTCATTCAATAATTTCATTATTTTGGTTTGGTTAGGAGCATATGAGGTGATTAGTTGGGTATATCTTTAAATAAGCAACACATTGCCATGCTTCCTAAGAAATAATTTTAGGCCATCTTTGGAATTTATTTGAGCCTTAGCCTCTTTGTTATTCTTATTTCCTTAGAAGCCGTGTTTGAGCCAAAATGATTATATTGTTTCTTTAACATGAACAATAACTGAGCCAATCATAAAAGATTTATATCTTACCTTGGTTAATCCAGGAAATTGTTAGGAACTTGTCTATATGTTTGGGAAATTGTTGGTAAATGCTCAACCAAAAAGGAAAAGAAAGAGGAAAAGAAAAGAACAAGGCAAAGGGAAAAAAAATGAAAAATAGAATATATTTACAAAAGAAAAAAGGATGAAAAGAAAAAAAATTCAATGAAGGATATGTTACTGTTAAGTCTTATCAAAAAAAGAAGACAAGTGTTTGAATAATACGATATCTTCTTTTGAATCCTTATTGTCCTTCGTTACTTTAACCTTCACCCAAGGCCACATTACAAGCAGTAAAATTCCTATCTGATCTTAGGGAGTATGAATGAGTGTGTATGCTTAAGTGAAAAAGAGATATACCAACTGCATTACTTCTATGGCTTTTAACATTCCTTCATGAGATTATGCTAAGGTTGTTTCACTTGATTGATGCTCTTTACTCTAAAGATATATGTGAGTATAATTTATTTTTTAATGCATAAATTTGATCCTCACATATAATCTAGGAGTGAAACTGTCACTATAATCAAAGATTTCCTTTTCTGAGAGTGTAACATTAGTGAGACTAACATTGAAACTAGCATTGAATAGCTGATACGGATGTGAATCTTTTTGATAAATTTCTTAAATTTCATACTTATATCACACACACGCACACACGAGTTTTGGATGCTAACATGAATGTGAATACTCTTACAAAGATGTAGGACCCACGAATATATCATAATTATTAATAACTATTTGTCCCGTAAATGATTATTTTACCCTTGATCAATCCAATTCATACCCATGTTAAGGGGTACAATTGTCTTTTGTATCCTTAACCCCTTAACCCATCTTCCCAAACCCACCTCCCCTATAGATTTGACGAAACACATGATCATGGGTTTAATATTCGGGCCAGTTACGATTCGGGTTTGGATATCCAGGATTGAATTTTCAATTCAAACATAGGGTTTAGATCCTTTGGACTATTTTCTCGAAACCCATCTTGCCAAGCCCCCCTATACCCCGTTACCAAACAGCCCCCAAGTGGTTGAGATTGAGTTCGAGGAGTCTGAGCAAGCTCCTGTGCCCAAGAAACACAAAAAGAAGATGGGTTATAAGGAGAAAATTGTGATGAGGGGAGTCATATGTGAGCTTGTGGTTGATGAGAAGAGTTTGGAGAAGAATAGGCTAATACAACAGATTTTTTAGAGAGGGATAGAGTCCTTTTTCAAGCCAGTTAATGGGTACTTTCTTTTTTTTTTTTTTTGTGAGTTTTACACTGGACTGACTGAGGTTGTTAGTGACCTTATGATACTGAGGACCGCGATCCGAGGATGTTCTATTAAGGTCACTCCATCTAGGATAGCCACGTATTTGGGCTACCAAAGGCCTTTGTCTTCGAGATTGACTACCCACATCCTGAGTTTGCAATGAAGGACCCTTCAGAGTATGTTAAGGAGATGTATGATAGAACCGAGAGGGTTAAGGGTACTTTCATACATGGGCATTTGGATGTGGAGTTTTAATTAATGAACAAGATCCTTCATCATAATGTCTACCCTAAGGGATCTGAGAAGAAGCCTGGCATGCCCAAGATTATCTTGCTACATGAGTTTTTGGCAGGGTCGAGGATTGATTTAGCTTTGATGATTTAGGGTGTTTTGAGAAACTACTGCACTACAAGGAAACAGAAGGAGAACATGCCCTTTGGTTGCATGGTGACTAATTTATGCCTCAGTGTGGGTGTGAAGAAGACAACAATAGATCATCTTCTTCCTCCTGAGCTTGGACCTATTAGTAGCTGGACAGAGAGGAAGATGTATACGATGTCCAAGATTGATGGGTCAGGGAGTAAGGCTACACCTACTGCTTCTACTACTTCTTCACACCAGCTTCCTACCTCTCGAGCTACAGTTCATCAAAGAAGGTGGCAAATTGTTTTAGAGTTATACGTAGGATGTCTGAGGTATTGATTCTGGGAGAGAAACCTCTAGCGGTTATTTCATTCCTTGGTGGTGCTACTTCTAGAGATGCATAATCATCACCTATTGCTGCGACGCCACTTAGTGTTGCTGAGGAGAGTAGTAGTGGGGAGTATACTATTGGATCGAAGGATGATGAGGAGGATGGTTTTGATGCTTCAGAGTGACAGTTGACTTTAGGATTCTACTTTTAGGAGCTTTCTTTTGATTTTCTTGTTTTTAGGAAGTGTCTAGGTTTAGTTGTTAGGTTATTTGTCTTTCTGGGTTGTGATAACCTAAGTAGAAGAACTTTAGGTTTTAGTAAGGCTATTACGTTTTGGTTTTTGTACCCAAGGGAAAAATAGTTATATATATAATTCCTTTTGATTTTGATATGTGCCTTGAAGTTCTTAAAGCATATGCATTTCAATTTATGACGTTTAGTTATGCTTTGGAATTTAAGGTGTAATGTTAGGATTTTATTTTTGTTTTTGTTTTAGTTTGCTTGGGACTAGCAAAGCTTAAGTTGGGGGGTGTGGTGAGCATACAATATTGCTATTTTATGTCTCATACCATTCATTTTAGCTTTGCTTGTTAGCTATATGCTTTGTTGTAGTTTAGTTTTGGTTGTATAAGGTTTTTTTTTGTGTTTGCAGGTGATTTAGGGTAAAAACAACATTTTGCCTTTATTTTTATGCTTTGGAAGACTTGGGGAATCAAAATGGAGGCTTTGCTACCGTTTCATCTAGAATAGAAGGTTTGCTGCTAGTTCAATGAAGGTGAACTACTGGTAGATCAGGGTATAAACTTTCCTACCAGTAGGTCAGGGGTTGCTTCCTACCGGTTCATCAGAGTTAAATATCGATAAGCACTCCTTTGGAAAGTTTATTGGTTGGGGATCTTTAGGATATCTTCAGAGGCTCTAATTGGTGGGAAAAGAAGAGAGAAACAAGGAAGGGAAGTCAACCCTATAAGAACCGAATTTGGAGAGAGAGAATGGATTGATTCCTTTGTTAATTTTTGCACGTTTTCTCTCTTTCTCTTCCAATGCTTAGCAGCTAGTGTTTTAGAGTTATTCACTTCACTAGTTCTAGTTTTCCTTATTCTACAATTACAGAGCGTTGTCTTCTTTTCAGTTATTTGTTTACTGCTAGCCAAGTTCATTGATTCTTATTTCTTGTAATCATTACGAGTATTCGTCTTCAAGACAAGGTTGGTTTAATTTCTAGTTTCAATTCAAGTTTTATTTTATCTTTCAGTTATCATGTCTTTGATATTTGTTTTTAATTCTACGTGTACTATAACTGAGTAGTTCAATTTTGGTGAAATTGGATGAGGGATTCTCACACGTGAATAGGTGGTTTTGACCTAACTAGGATTTTCAATGTTTAAATTTATTTTTATTGAATGAAGAAATTATTTTTGAAAACTAGTTGATATGTATATTTCTTTGCTTATCCGTAGACAATTAGGTTTGACACAGGTAATTCTTGGAATCACTGCAATCAACATGGCTGTAATTGTTCCATAAATTAATTCAATCAATTAAATCTCATATTTTCTACATTTGGGATTTTAGTTGAATATTTTTCGTCCAAGTGCGTTTGATTACAATCTTGGATGAGTTATAAGAATAGGCTAAAATTCCTATTTATGGTGAGATTAACTTTGATGATTACTGATGAATAGTTAAAATTAGAAAGTTCATATGCATGTATAAAGACTAATTATGCTTTGATAGAGTTTCAATGATGACATTTCAGGGAAAAAGATTGTATAAGGGCCTAAAGCCAATAAACATCAAACTTTCATGCAACGCCTACGTGTTCTGGAAGAAAATTGGAGAAGTTTGCAAAGCATCCATGTTCAAACGCCAATCCACGTTCAAACGCTATCTTGATTTATTTGAGGACCCCCAAGACAGTGCTAGGGTGATGGCATATGGCGTGTTGCAGCTATTCCCTGAGAAGAAGAACAAAGAGCTACCCGAACGGACGCCTTTATAATGCCTCCAAACCCTAATCCCTTTTCCCCATCCGTCGCTGTTATTCTTCTTCTTCTTCTTCCCTTTTCTCTTCAAACAATCCACTCTCTACAACTCCATGACCACACACTCCACAGACACAATCCTTTGTTTCGTGTTTTGTATTTTAATTCTGTATTTGCTCATGGGTTTGCTTCTTCTGTTTGCACTTACGCAAAAAGGTTTCCATGTTAAACCTGTTTGTAAAGATGATTAAATTGTGTATTTTGTTTGTAGGTGTCGGTAGATGAACAGATCTCTACTTTCAACCCTAACTACACTTTGCGTATACTAGTAAATTCGAAACATTGAGGACCATGTTGAGTTTAGGTTGGGGGTGAGAACTACAGTTCATATTTTGTGCTTTTAATTTTTTTTTCTTGATCGTATTGCATATTTTGTCTTGTATTTCGTATTTATACAATCTTTATAGTATATAAAAAAAATGATGATGATCATGTCTTTAAGGTAGCTTCAATCGTCTTTGTGACTGACAGACGTTAAAGAACTAGATAGGGTGTCTTAAGCTTAGCAAGCATGGATAGTAATATTTTTTGGTTCAGTTTAGGCATTTTACGCACTTTTCCATCTAATGTGCATTCTGTGATAATGAGAAAAACAAGATTGGTGAGAAAAACTGAAATCCGAGAAAAGCAAGTGAAACCACTGTGTGGCAGAAGCACTTTTGCTAAATGTCGTAGTGCCAAAAGACTTGGTACATGTAAACAATGTGGCAATATCTTTCACATGAAGGAATATAATCAGTGTTCTGAACCAATTTTCGGTCGCGTACTGATCGATTAGACTGGATAGTGAATGGACAGAGTAAGGATTATCCTGAGACGCCATACTATTCCGGTCCTATACTTGCACGTTTTGTGCGACAATAATTTAAAAGAGTCACTGATTGTTCGAATGACATGGAGCTAGGGTAAGACTCGGATTAGAATGCTTTTTGATAGAGTTATGGAAAACTATGTTTTTTATGAAGGTTAATGGTCCGAACTTTTTTTGTAAAAAGTGTTAATATCTTTTTGTTAAATGTACAAACTCTTTTTTTTGAAATAAAGATGTGGGCTGAGTAAGGAATGTCCTAAAATACCAACGAGGTTGTAGCGTGGGTAGGGACTTATCCTGAGACGCCATGATTTTTCAAAGTTCAAATTGGGCATATAGTCTTCTTTTAATATGTGTATATAAATGTGTATAAATTCTGATTTTGATTTGGCGTTTGAACGCCATTTCACGTTTGAACGCCAAGAGATCATAGCACTTTGGCCTCTGCAGAACATTAAAAGTACTGAGAGCAGCCCATGTTCGAACATCTTATGAACGTTTGAACTAGGACCCCACGTTCGAATGCCATCCTCACATTCGAACGAGAGGAGCTTACAGTACTTTGATCTCTGCAGGACATCAAAAGTACTGGGAGCAACTATCGTTCAAACGACAATTTAACGTTTGAACCTTCTTTTAAAATTCCTTCCATCCTCGTTCGAACGTCAATAACGTTCGAACGTTGGCTGTTTGGGTATAAATACCTAGTTTGTCTTCCCCACTTCAAAACCACCCAAAACCCTTCAAGTTCTTCAAACCCTAGAGCGACCCTTCACTACCCAAGCCTCAAATCTTCATCCCCTTTCATTTTCTACTCAAAATTAGGCATCTAAACCACATTCACATCTCATTTCTCACATTTTAACCAAGAAATCCAAGTTTTTCTTGCCCTCAAACCCCAAAAATATGAAAAATACCTCCTAGAATGAAAATGCCCGCTAGGCGAAAGGCCCACCAAGAGCCCAACATTGTGGAGGAGGGGGAGGGGAGGCCACCATTGGTTCGAAGGTACGATCAAACTCGCTTCCCTAGTGCTCTAAAGGCCGATAGGTACAAAAATTTCTTTCAAAACCAAGCCATTGTTTGTGAACGTACTGTTGAATTATTAGATTTTACGGAATTGGGAATTTATGCAAATATGTAGGTGAGAGGTTGGACTATGTATTTGAGAAATGGTGGTGATTCAGTGAAGGAATTGGTGAGGGAGTTTTACTCCAATGCCGAGATTGTAAACGGGGCTATCAAGACATATATGAGGGCACCTCACATCAACGTGGACGAGGACTATATTGTGGAGATGAGGGTCGTACCACGAGTACCAAGGACCAGCTAACCCCTGAGGAGGAATGTGGAGATGGAGGTGGTGGGAGTAGAGTTGACGGGATTGTCAACATTTGTATGGGGAGGAAGGTGATTCTTTAGGCAAGGGGAATTGACGGACAAATACAAGATGCTCAATTTGATTGCCGTCTTGAACCTTACCCCCATTGGACGCAAGAACGAGATCCTCTCGGATATGGCCCGATTGCTATACGCTACAGGTAAGAACCAAAGCATCGACCTCCTATCTTTGATACTGACTGAGATGATGAAGGGATGTGATGTAAAGAGGAATTCACTCCCCTTCGGCATGCTAGTGATAGAGATATGCTTGGATTGGAGAGTGAAGGTTAGGCCAAAGATGGGGGTGCTCAAGCCAATGGGAACTTTGAACAAAGTGTCATTCCGAAGAAGCCATGCCCATGCAGAGGCTCTGGCAGAGACCAACATCCGATGGACGCTACGAGATATTATGCTTGGCATCGAGGCCAAGCAAGATGAGATTCTCCGACAGCAAGAGGAGATTCTCTGTCTTTTGCGAGATGGAGCTAGAGGACCTTCAGGCTTTGGAGAGGCGAGAGAATGAGAGTGATTTTTTGTACTTAGGGATTGATGTTTGTTTGTTGTTTTTGGATAATGTAAGTCTTTGTGTTTTAAACTATGATATTTTGTGAAATGAATGATTTAGTTTTATTATATTTATCTTCGTAAATACATGTGTTAAATTTAGCATTATATTGTTATTTGTTAATGATTGATGGAACAGATGTAAATATTGAGATTGCTTGCTAAAAGTGACTAAGCACATGATTGGTTTGACACATCACCTAACAATCCAGACTTAAAACCACGTTTCCTTGAAAAATGGTATTTTCTCTATGCTTAAATGTCAAATGTACATTGGTATTTGTTACTCTTAAAGTACAGAATGACTAGGCTTGAAAATGGAATTGATATATAACTGACGTTCTTTGAAAACCTGATATAACCAGTGGAGATAACGAAGAATACAATGATAAGTTTTCGAGCCTTACGATGCTTTTGAGAGAAAATCAACATTTACTCAAGTAAGGTTTTTCACTTTCTATCCTTGAATAATCTCATTAAAATTGTTTTGATTGACGCGAATAGAGCAGTCTACTGATGTATCCCACAAAGAATATGTTCATACAACAAATACATGTGCACATGCTTGAGAAAGGATTTTAGGCCATCTGTTGAATTTTTTTGAGCTTTATTTTTTTCTTTTGATACATAATCCCTTGTCAGCCATGATTGAGCCTCAAAATGATAATTCTTTTCGGTGCAACCATGACTTTGACCAAGCCAAAAGAATTCTAAATCCCTACCTGAGTTATCTAATTTTACTGCACGTTTTCTAAAATGCGAGCTTCTTGGGTATGAAAAGAAAAAAAGAAGAAGAAGACAACCAAAAGGGCAGAATGAAATGAGCAAAGAAAGAGAATATAAAAGAAGTCAATCTAGCCAAAGAATTGTGATTTGAAAGAAAAAAAAGAGGAATGAAATGAAAAGAGAACAAAGAGAGGAGCACGAGTGATTTTTCCAAAGAAAAAGATGAAGACAAGAATGAGGGAATGTGCAAAACTATAACCAAATTGGATAACCCATTTTGAACTCCTCTTATCTGTCATTTCATTAACCACTTACCCTTGGCCACATTACAACTTGGAAAAAGCCCTAATTGATCTCAAGTTTGATGCATGTGTAGGTCGTCAACCAAAAGTTTGGGGTATGTTAATAGTATTACTTTATTTGTATCAATATTCGTTCATGATATTATGCCAAACATGATTAGTCTGTTTCCTTAGATTTCACTCCCGTAATAATTGTGCATGTGATTTTACAATTAACCTTCTTCTGATCACAAGCCCTTTGAGAGAAAAGTCACTATAATCGGAGGGAATTTTTATTGAGAGCATTCTAAGAGAAGTTTGTGAAATCAAAACTATCCCTACAAGGTTGTAAAGATGAGTGTTTGTTATATAACAATTCATGTCAATAGAATGATTATTCTTATTACATAGGGAATTTCAAATACCAATGTAACAAATGTTTATTTTTGCATAGAGTACGTACCTATGAAAGAGAAGTGTTTGGGAGACAAGTCCAAATTAAGGGTTGGGTGTCTCAACGACCATGGTATTTGATTAGTACTTAAAATCAGCATATTACTATGCCTTTTTTTAAGACTAATTATACTTTAATGGAGTTTAAATGATGACATTTCAGGACATAATTGTACAAGAGACCAAAGGCAATGAATATCAAATTTTCATGCAACACCAGCATGCCCTGGAGCAAAATTGGAGAAGCTTGAAACAAAGCAACCACGTTCGAAAGCCAACTCACGTTCGAATGTCCCCTTGAATTATTTGAGGACCAGGATGCTGAGACATGGCGTGTTGTAGCCAAGAAGGAAAACACTGAGGTACTTGAGTACCACGTTCGAACGCCAAATCACGTTCGAATGTTCTCCAGAATTATTGAAGGCTACTGAGTGCAAAGTCAAGTCGTGCATGGAGTGTGGAAATGGATTTCATAGAAGAACACAGGCCACTTGAGTGGGAAGGTCAGACCCCATCTGGCATTCGAACGCCCATCAAGCAAAGACAGAAGACACGTTTGAACGACAGACAACGTTCGAACATTGTCCCCAGACTAGCTGCAGAGTGGTTGACTTTCACTTGGACTTTGGCGGCCTTGCACTATTCTTTCACACTCCCTTGTACCCTCCTCTTTGCCTACAAATACTACCATTGTGGGAGCTTCAAAGGAGGACTTGTTTTGGTAGATTAGATCAACATTTCTTAGCTTGTTATAGATTTAGTCTTAGACTTAGGTTTATATTTACTTGCATAAAGGAAGATATATCATCTTTTGGTTGAGATAGAAACCCTCCAAAAGTGACTACCTTTCTTCTACTTTCAGTATTAGTTTCACTCACTTCCATTGCATGAGCTTCTTTCTTCCCTGAGAGGAGTGAAACTCTTCCACTTTTCTAGAGCTTTACCAAAGCCGTGAAGGGTGAAACGTGATTCACTCATTCTTCGTCGAAGATTGGCTCCTTGTGCAGTGTGTTTTATCTTGTAACTCCTCTACTTGGAGGGATAAGCATCACTCACTTTTCTAGCTTTACCAAAGTTATGAAGAGTAAGTAGTTTCTCATTCAATCTTTAGTAAGAGGTAATAGACATGTATAAATCATCCGGAAGTTATATCTGTGCATTTTCGGTTACACTTAATGCTTTATATTTCCCTTGTTTATTGAATGATTGATTGCATCTAGCAAAACTAAGGTACTGTGTATAACCGTGAGTACTTTCTATGACATAGATAACTCTTGCATAGAAAGACTCATTGGTTCAAGACAAGTACCCCAGCTAGATCTTCATGACTACCCTTCAATCTTCACCATTATTGTGCTTCATTTAAAGAATGGAATATTAATGCCATGGTTGGATGTCATGTAGAAACACTTGCTTGTTTGTAGACGGGTTGAGTCTCGGCACAGACAATTCTTGTAAACTTCTAGAAAGACATAGGAATCATGCTCTTAATCCACCTTTATCTTCCGATTAACTTGCTGTTGACACAGGGGTTAATTGAGTTATCAAGCACAAGTATAATAAACTGGATGATTAACTACATATCCAGATCCTCGAACTAAAGAGTGACTTTTTACATTTGAGCTTATCTTATATTTTGTTTAGAAAACCCTCTAGAAAGAATCCTATATTCTGTCCAGGAAATCCCATACACCACACAACTTCAAATCTCAAGGGTTACAATCATTTGGTCTCCACCATTGCTTACCTCGAAACACCGATAATAGTTCCCTGTGGATTCGACTCCGGACTTAAACCAGATTATTACTACAGCTTGACCGTCTGCACTTGGGTGTACACATTTCGGATCAAGCCAGTACTAACTCACTCTGACAAGAAATCTCACATACACACATCTGTCCGACTGAAGTTTGTGGGTAGCTTCACTGAAAACCCTCACGAGACAACACTCGTCCGCTAGGGGAAACTTAGGGGTTTAACTTCTTGTTGCATATGCTAAATGCAATCGAATGACCTACAAAAATGGCATTGTAAATAATTTTTCATTCAATTTTTGTTGTATTACTAGGGACTAGCAATATTTAGGTTGGGGCGGTGTGATGAATAGTTAAAATTAACAAGTTACTATGCTTGTATAAAGACTAATTATGCTTTGATAGAGTTTCAATGATGACATTTCAGGAAAAAAGATTGTACAAGGGCCTAAAGTCAATAAACATCAAATTTTCATGCAACGCCCACGTGTTCTGGAAGAAAATTGGAGAAGTTTGAAGCAAGGCATCCCCATTCGAATGCCAATCCATGTTCGAACGCTATCTTGAATTATTTGAGGACCCCCAAGACAGTGCCAAGGTGATGGCATATGGCGTGTTGCAGCTATTCCCTGAGAAGAAGAACAAAGAGCTACTTGAGTACAACGTTCGAATGTCAATCCACGTTCGAACGCTATCTTGAATTATTTGAGGACCCCCAAAAGAGTGCTAGGGTGATGACACATGGCAAGTTGCAACTCTTCACTGTGGAAGACAAAAGCCACTTGAGTATTACATTCAAACTCCAGTCAGCGTTCCAACGCCCATCACAAAAGACAGGAGTCAACGTTCGAACGCCATCTCACGTTCGAACGTATTCCCCAGACAGTATGCAGAGTGGTTGATTTTCCTTCCGGATCTTGGGGCATTCACTTGGACTTTGAGCACCTAGAACTATTCTTTTACTCTTATTTACCCCCTCCTCCTTGCCTATAAATAGCTCCTCTTTGGACTTGTATAGGGGGAGAGATATAGATCTTTGGGAAGTGGAAGAAACCTTCCAAAAGTAACTAGCTTTCTTCTACTTTCATTATTAGTTTCATTAGCTTCCATTGTAAAAGCTTATTTCTTCACTTAGAGGAGTGAAACTCTTCCACCTTTCTAGCTCTCTTGTAGCCTTGAAGGGTGGAACGTGATTCACTCATTCTTCATCGAAGATAGGCTCATTGTGTAGTTTATTTTACCTTGTAACTCCTTTACTTGGAGGGATGAGAATCACTCACTTTTCTAGCATTCTTAAAGCCATGAAGAATGAGTAGTTTCTCATTCACTCTTTATCATACCCATCTCCAATATAGATAATATCACTTGTATAAAGATCCATGCCTAGCATCATTTACTAACCAAAAATCAAATTATCATCCGTCTCCTAGCATAGTCCATAACAACATGATATAAAACTAGCTTATCAATCCCAAAATTTTTGTCAACACCTCAAAGTTAGCTAATCCATGAATTCGAACAAATAATGAATCCCTAACCTAACTAACCAACAAATCACACTTATCTTATCAACATATAACTTCAAACAAATTCAAGCCCAGAGTTTCTTCAATCTAACCAATAATACTCCAATGATAGTTCACAACCTACAGCTCCCATGTAAGACCTAATTCCTAAGCTCTGATACCAAACCTGTAACGCCCCAAAATTCACCCTGGAAGGCATTACTATCTACAAACCATCCAACCATGAGAGCAACTAAAAATAACTATTAAGTAATAAACCATTCATCCATTCGACAAGGAATAAATACTAAAGCCAATAAAATATCGTAATTTCTCTAACTTACAATTCAAAACCAAATAGTATCTAGTAGCGGAATAATTAAACTAGCTAAAACATTGTTTCATAAAGATCCCTCAAACTCTAAACCAAAAATAGAACAACTCTATTCATCTAAAACATGATCCACATCTTGATCCTCCAACAGCTCGTAATCAATTTGCTCATCTACATTAACATCATCTTCTATGCCAAAATCTGTAATTGTGTTGTAGGGGGTGAGCAAAAGACCGTAGGAAATCCCTCTCAAATCCCAACAAGGTTTTTAAAACAATAAAAAGAAAGCAAGTCTCTTTTGGAAAATAACATATATAAAATTTTGAGAATAAAACCATGACAGTTGTAATGACAGGAATAAACTTGCAATAAATTAAAGCGTTCAATAAATAACTCAGTATCATCATTCCATATTCTCATGTATATTGGTTCATCCCCATTCTCATGTATGTAGGTTGCTTCTCAACAACCAAAAGCTTAACCAATTACAATTTTCATTAACAATTCAAGTATCACAATTGTACAATTCTCAATATACTACAGTAATAAAGGAATTAAAATATGCAAGAGATCATATCAAGAAAACCTTCACAATTTTGATATCCAAATTCTAGGGTTTTGCCAAAAATCACAATTTCTTGGAACAAAACAAGTATTAGATGAAAACATGATTTAATCAAGAATAGGAATTTAGAAATCAAGAATCCAAGTATTTTTCACAATAGAACATGCACTTTGGAAAAAACTAGGATTTTGGAAATTCAAGAACAATGTTTCTTGAACGCAAGACATGTATCTAATTGAAAACCACATGTTACTCAAAAGGAATTCAAGAACAAACAATATGTTAATCAAAACAACCCAAGAACAAAATATTATTTAACATATAATAATTTAGAAGATTCAAAACATACATAATTATATCCTAAGTCTTAATGAAAGAACTTGAGAAGAATCTCCTACCTTAATTCTGTAGTTTGTGTGTAAACCTAGCATGTTTGATCCATTTCAACGTGAGAATCCCTTTTGTATCTTTTGTTTTCTCCTTCTCTCTCGCTGTCTAGGGTTGCCTAGGGTTGACAACTGATGAAATAGGGCTAATGGAATGTCCTTATGGTATTTATAGGGTGAAAAACCCTAAAACTGAGCTGGGCTGTTTTTAGCGTAGCATCCGAACGGTCCTTGGGCGTCCGGACGGTTCAAAGTCACTGTTTTTTATGAAAAATAAAGTTTTTTAGTAAGGAGTACCGTTCGGATGGTGCTTGGAGCGTCCAGACGGTGGTAACTTTTTATCCCAACTTCAGGAGCAGTTTTTACCTATGTAGAAGTCGATTCAGGAAATTTTCGGGAAATATACTTTTGTAGCCATTGAAGTCGAGTTTCTAATGTCCAAAAATCATCTTAATCAGAGTTCAAAATAAAAAGTTATGGCTAAAATACTAAGGTAGTGTCAAATTCCTTCCTACCCGAATTCTTTCTAAAATGCAGTTCTACTCCGAAATACTTTCTAACTTCTAATACACTTCATATTACCTCTCTCAAGGTTTCTCGACCTTCTGGATTCAATGGAGGCATTATTTTGATCTAAAATTATTTAGAAACTTACCTAATCACCTTTCTCAAACTTACACACCTTTGAAACTAAGTTTAACCCGAAAGTCAATTCGTCCAAAACTCAAACTTCATGATCAATCTTTTAACAATGATTCGAGATTTATACAATCCATTTATTCATACTAAGAGAAATATTAATATGATATTATTCATATTTAATTCTAGTATGGGGTCTTGATGCTTGATCCGAAATGTGTACACCCAAGTGTAGGCGGTCAAGCTGTAGTAATAATCCGGTTTGAGTCCGGAGTCGAATCCACAGGGAACTTTTGTTGATATTGCTAAGGCAAGTAGTGGTAGAGACCTATTGATTGTAACCTTTGAGATTTGCTGTGAGATATGAGTTTTCCTGGACAGAATATAAGATTCTTTCCAAGAGAATTTTCTTAACAAAATAGGAGATAAATGCTAATTAAAAAGAGTCACTCTTTAGTGCAAGGATCTGGACATGTAGTTAGTTATCCGGTTTGTCATAATTGTGCTTGATAACTCAATTAACTCCCGTGTCAACAACAAGTTAATCGGAAGATAAAGATGGATTGTGAGAATTAAGAACATGATTCCGATGTCTTTCTAGAAGTTTACAAGAATTGCCTGTGCCGAGACGTAACCTGTCTACAAACAAGCAAGTGTTTCTACAAGACATCCAATCATGATATTAATATTCCATTCTTTAAATGAAGTGCAATAAGGGGGAAGATTGAAGGGTAGTCATGAGGATCTAGCCGGGGTACTTGCCTTGAACTGATGAGTCTTTCTATGCAAGAGTCATCTGTGTCATAGAAATAACCCTCAATTATACAAAGTACCTTAGTTTTGCTAGATACAATCAATCATCCAATAACAAGAAGAAATAAGCGTTAAGCATAAAAACATTGCACAAATATGATTCCCGGATAACTTATACATGTCCTTCTCCTCTTACTAAAGAGTGAATGAGAAACTATTCACTCTTCATGGCTTGGGTAAAGCTAGAAAAGTGAGTGATGTTCATCCCTTCAAGTAGAGAACTTATAAGATAAAGTAACAACAAATGCGTAGCCAATCTTTAACAAAGAATGGGTGAATCACGTTCCACCCTTCACGGCTTTGGTTAAGCTCTAGAAAAGTGGAAGAGTTTCATTCTTCTAAGAAAGAAAGAAGCGCAAGCAATGGAAGTGAAATGTATGAACAATAAAAGTAGAAGAAAGCTAGTCACATTTGGAGGGTGGCTTCCTCAACCAAGAATTGGAGGGTTGCTTCCTCAACTAAAAGGTGAGCTATCTCTCTTCTATGCATGAAAATTGAAAGCATAAACATAAGCATAAGCATAAAACTACTGTTATAACAAGCAAGAGATGTTGGACTAAAGCCAAACTAATCTCTAAAATAAAGACTTCATACAAGGAAAATGAGCTAAATCTACAATGAGAGTGGGAGTCTAAGCCTCCATCAACTTTCCTACTTCCTACTTAGCTCCTCTAGCTCTCCAACAAGGGGAGTATTTATAGGCAAGAGGAGGAGAGAAAGGGGGGGGGGGTGAAGGAATAGTGTTTGCCGCCCAAGTCCAAGTGAACAGTCAACAACTCTGCTGCCAGTCTGTGGATAACGTTCGAACGTGAGTTGGCGTTCGAACGTTCTTTCTGTTTTTGCACTACGGGCGTTTGAACGCCAGATTTGCTCTGACCCTTTCACTCGAGTGGTCTGTTGTTCTTCTGTGAAGTTCAGTTCCAACTCTTTGTAGTAGTCTGGTCTTCCATTAACTCAAGTGCACGTTCGAACGTGAGTTGGCGTTCGAACGTGACACTCAAGTGCTTCAGAGCTCCAGTCTTCTTTCCTAACTGCAACACGCCTTCTCTTCAACAGTTGAGTCTGCTACAGTGTAAGGTAGACGTTCGAACGTGAGTTGGCGTTCGAACGTTCTGGCTGTGCTCCAAGCTTCTCCAATTTTGGGCTCTAATGTGCTGGTGCTGCATCCAAGTGTGGTACTTGTTGTTCTTGGGTCCTTGTTCAGTTTAGGGCCTGAAATGACATCACTTAAACTCCATTAAAGTACAATTAGTCTTAAAATGTCATAATAATATGTCAATTTTAAGTACTAATCACACTCCCTAACCTAAATATTGCTAGTCTCTAGTAATACGAAAAAGAAAAATCTACTCCTAATGCCATTTTCGTAGGTCATCCGGTTGCATTTAGCTTATGCAACAAGTCGTTGAACCACTAGGTTTACCTTAGCGGACGAGTGTTGTCTCGTGAGGGTTTCCAGGGAAGCTACCCACAAACTTCAGTCGAACAGATGTGCATAGGAGAGTGCTGACTAAAGTAAATTAGCATCATGGTCGTTGGGACACCAGATTCTCAATTTTGACTTATGTCTCACATGTCCTTATTTCACAGGTATTCATTCTATGCAAAAATTATCATTTGTTACATTGGTATTTGAAATTCTCAATGCAGTAGGAATGATCATTCAAGCAACAGGAATTGTTATGTAACAAATACTCCATTTTATCACCTTCCATGGATAGTTTCGATTTCACAAATCTCACGTAGTATACTCTCAGCAAAAGTTCACTCTGATTATAGTGACTTGTTTCTCACAGATCATGTGATCAGAAGATGGCCAATCAAAAAATCACATGCACACTTTAGGAAATGAGTGAAATTTTAAAGAAGCAACTACTTATGTTTGGCATAATCTCATGAAAGAATATTAACGCAATTAAAAGGAATGCTATTTACCATATCCCAATTTTGATTAACAACACATGCATGTAACAGACTTGAGATCAATTAGGGCTTTTCATAGGTTGTAGCGTGGCCAGAGGTCAGTGGCTAACGAAACGACGTCAGCGATTTTCAAAAGCTATCTTCTGTTTATGTATTGTAGCACACCTTTTTCTAACTTCTTGATATTTTGCCGAGAGATGACATTTCTTTCTTTCGTTTTTCTCATTTTTCACTTTCTTGGCAAGTTCTTGCCTTTTTGCTTCTGTTTTGTTTCAATTGTTCCAATCAACTCTTCTTGGATGATAATCTCGAATGCTCATTTTTCTTTTCCTTTTTCTGTATCATCTTACAAAGAGGATGTAAGAAAATTAGATAGCCAAGGTATGTCAAGTATGTTTTCCTGTGGATTGGTAATCATATAGGTTTATCAAAGAAAAATTCATACATTGATGGCTCAAACATGGCTAACGAGGGATAAATTTTGTCAAAGAAAGGTCTAAGGCTCAATATTATATCAAAGATGGCCTAAGATCATTTCTCAAGCATGTGCACATGTATGTGTCGTATATGATGGTTCCTTGTGGGATATGTCAATAGATCACTTTTAAGTGCATCAATCAAAGCAAGGTTAATGAGATCATTCAAAAATTGAGAGTGAAAAGAATTCACTTGAGTAAACATTGATTGTCTCTCGAAAGCATCGTTAGGTTCGAAACTCACCCTGGTGTTCTTTGTTATCTCCACTGTGTATGTCGGGTTTTCCAGGGGGTATTGGTTATATACCAATTCCATTTTTGAGTCAGATCCTCCTGTACCTTTAAAATAACAAATATCGATGTATAAATGACAATTTAAGTATAGAGAGAATACCAATTTTTTTAAGAAATGTGGTTATAAGTCTCGGTTGATAAATGGAGGTGTCAAACCGATCATGTGCATATTTACTCTAGCAAACATTCTTAACTTCCACATTTGTTCCATCACCTTTTAATTTTTATGTTAAATCTACAAATGCATT
Organism: Ilex aquifolium; assembly: GCA_951799425.1. NCBI lineage: Eukaryota > Viridiplantae > Streptophyta > Magnoliopsida > Aquifoliales > Aquifoliaceae > Ilex > Ilex aquifolium. The sequence goes on from OX637400.1 coordinate 26,424,409, forward strand.
AAAACAAATAAAAGTGATAAATGGAACCATTCATTTCAAAATATCATCTTTTAATATCAACGGTTCGATTCATTCACCATCACACAAAAACTTACAACTATCAAAGAAGAAATGCATAAAAAGAAGCACTTTAAACAAACATAAAAACAAGAACAAGAACAGAAATCCCTCTCTCTCACTCTCCTCCTTGTGCACCATCTCCGCCATGTCCACCATGTCCACCCCTCAGATACCTAAGGATCTCATCCTGCTTAGCTTCAATGCTAAGAATGACGTCCAATAAGGAGCGTCGGGTGCTGGTGCTGGTGCTGGTGCTAGGTCCCGCCTTTGGTGGCTGATCTCTCTCTCTCTCTCTCTCCATCTCGTCAAGCTCCTCTTGTACCTCATCTACTCCGTGGGCCGGGGGCTCTTCTTGCCTTGCCGCTGGGCCGCCACTATGACTTTGGCTTCTCCGGAAGGAAGCCTTGTTTAGTGGCCCCATTGGCTTTTGGATTTCCATCTCGGGCCTCACCCTCACCCCATGTTCCGTGCACATTTCAGTCACCAAAGTAGCAAAAGGGAGTGCACTCCTCTTTACATCACACCCCTTCTTCATTTCATTCAGGATGAGAGAGGGGAGGTCGATGCTATGTCCTTTGCCAATGACATACAAAAGTCGGGCCATGTCGGGTAAAATCTCATTCTTTCTTCCTACGGGAGCGAAGTTGGACACCGCAATCAAATTCATCATTTTATATTTGTCGGTGAACTCCCCTTGCCTAAAAAATCTCCTCCCTACCCATGAAAAGTCAGCTACCCCCATCAATTACTTTCCCACTACATTCATTGCTATATCCTTCTTTGGTGGGTAGGTGGGGTTTTGCACTTGAGGTATTTCCTCCCTTATTTCTACAATGTATGCTTCATCCACATCAATGTGGGTACCCCTAACATATGTCCGGATTGCGCTGTTGATGATCTCAGCGTTGGAGTAAAACTCCCGCACCAAGTCAACAACGGCGTCTCCACCATTCCTCAAGTACCAGACCCACTCCCTCCTCTCCATTTCTTGCCTTATTCCAATCCCAGCAAAGTCATCAATTACAACATCTTTCTCACAAACAATTGCATGCTTATGGTAAAAAATTTCATACCTTTCAGCCTTTAAGGCATTAGGAAACCTGGTCCTGTCATATCTCTTTGTCCTTTGCCTTCCTTCCCTTTCTTCTATCACCTCTTCTACAATGTTTGGATCTTGATTCACTGGTAGAGCACACCTGGCAGGGAGTTTCATCCTTGGTATGGCGTTCGAACGTGGGTTTTGGTTTGAGAGGGTGTTGAAAAGTGCTGGAAACTTAGGGTTCTTGGTCTGGGATTGATGATTTTGATGTGGATAGGAGTTAGGGAGGGTCGAATTTGGGTATTCTTGGGGAATGAGGGCGAGTTGAGGTCTGTGGAGTGAAAATGAGTTCTAGGGTTTTGAAAAATTTGGGGATTTTGGATGAAAACGACGAACCAGGCTTTTATAGCCTGAGTTGTATCGTTCGAACGTTGGTGACGTTCGAACGTGGGTAGAAGGATTTTAAACAGACCGTTCGAACGTGGTATGGCGTTCGAACGTGGTGAGCTCTCAGTACTTTTGTGTTCTGTCAAAGGCCAAAGTACTGCAAGTTCTCTTTGTTCGAACGTTCTATTGGCGTTTGAACGTTAATATCGTTCGAACGGTCTATTGGCGTTCGAACGGATAGAGATCCCAGTACTTTCTCGTTTCATCAGAAGCTTCATCAGAGGCTGAGTACTGTAAGTAGCTGACGTTCGAACGTTACCTGGCGTTCTAACGTTAAACCAATAAAAAATTTTCTATACAATCAAAGAAGGCAAAACACACAAGTTTAAATTAAGAAAAACTAAGGCGTCTCAGGATGAACCCCTACCCACGCTTCAGGTTGGTATTTTGGGGCATTCCTTACTCGGCCCATATTTTCATTTCATTCAAAAGAATTTATACAAAAAGATTTTTACACTTTTTACAACAAATTCGGACCTTTGGCATTCACTCCCCCAACAAAAGTACATATTTCCTACAGAAAATTATCTAATCCGAGTCTCCCTCTGTGTCTGTGTAGAATGGACAACCAGTAACTCTCCCAACTTCCTCTCTCACAAATCGGTTAAGCACAGTACCGGAATAGCATGGCGTATCAGGGTAATCCTTACTCAGCCCATTCACTATCCAGTCTAATCGATCAAGTGCGCGATCGGAAATTGGTTCAGAACACTGGTTGTACCTTTTTTCGTGAAAGAATCTGCCACACTGTTTACAGGCACCAAGCCTTTTGGCTCGACGGTGTTTGGCAAAGCTGCTTCTGCCACAGAGGGGTTTCGCTTGTTTTTCTTTGATTTCAGCCTTCCTTACTAATCTTGCTTTTCTCATGATCATAGTATGTACATCAGATGGAAAAGTACGTAGAACTCCTAGGCTAAACCAAAAAAGATTTACATCCATGATTGCTAAGTTTTTACGACTCACTATCTGCTTCTTTAACGTCTGCCAGTCACAAAGACGATTGAAGCTGATTCATAAGCATAATCATCAATTTATACAATCAATGTTCAAATATGATCAACAACGACAATAAAAATTTTAAAAATTTACGAAAATTATGAACGAAAATGAACTGATGAACTGATCATACCCCCCAACCTAAACTGAACATTATCCCCAATGTTTCGAATTTACCGGTTCATGGAGTGTGGAGACGAGGTTGAATGGTAGAGATCTGTTCACCGCTGAGACCTACAAATAAAAACACAAAAATTACTCATCTGTCCGCAGCTCTTGGGTGTTTCCTGTTGTTGAAGGGTTCCCTACATGGAATTGACCTTGTGGTTGATTTGGTTGGGCAGTAAACTTTCCCTTTTCGTGTGTGACCATGGATTGAATCAACTTTTGGATGTGGCTTTTAAGATCCTCAAAAGATTGAGTGGTCTGGGTTTTGAAATCAGTGAAAGCCTGTGTGGAATTATTGTTATAATTCATTTGGCTTTGCATGAACTAATTTAATATGTCCTTAAGGTTCCTATTTTGTGGTGGTTGGTATGGTTGATATGCAGGAGGTCCTTGAGGTGGTGGGTATGACCCTTGTTGTTGGTTCATGGGTATTGGTTGTGTGTTCTTCCAACTGAAGTTAGGGTGATTTCGCCACCCTGGATTGTATGTTTCAGAATATGGGTTGGAGTAGGGCTTGTTGAAGTTGGAAACTGCATGTGTTTGTTCCAACAAGACTTCTTTGAATGCTGGGATGGTGGGACACTCCCCAGTAGGGTGTCCTGTTAGCGCACAGATTCCACACATTTGCTCGGTGGAAGGGCTAACATCAACTTGATGGACTTTTTTCATCTCTAAAGCTTCAAGCTTTCGAGATAATGTGGACATTTTTGCTCTCAAGTCATCATCCTCTCTCAAGACATATTTTCCTCCTTGGGAATTAGATGGTCTGGCTTCTACAGTGGTAGGGGAGGCTGAGTCCCACATCTGAGAACTGTCAAATATGGTGTCGAAAAAATTGAATGCCTCCTCCGGACTTTTTCCCATAAATTCTCCTTGGGCCATCATTTCGACAAACTGACGTAGTCTAGAGGGTAAGGAGTCATAGAAAAATCCTACCAAAGTCCAATTTTCAAAAGCATGATGTGGGCAAGATTGGAGCAGATCTTTGAATCTCTCCCAACTTTGATAAAAAGTTTCTCCTTCTTTGACCGCAAAATTCATGATTTGCCTTTTTAGTGCATTTGTGCGGTGTAAAGGAAAAAACTTTCTAAAAAATTCATTTTGCAATGCTTGCCAATTGGGTATTGAAAAAGCCTTTAAAGAATTTAACCATTGTTTGGCTCTATCCCTCAAGGAGAAAGAAAACAGTTTCATTTTGGCCAATTCAGAATTGTCTTGAAATGTTCCACACACTTCCTCAAAATCTTTTATATGCAGATATGGATTTTCTGCATCCAATCCATTAAACACGGGTAATAATTGCATTGTCCCCGGCTTTACAGTAAAGAGGGGAGCATTTTCAGGAAAAATAAAACAAGAGGGGACACTATTTCTTGTGGGATTTAAGTAATCCCGCAAAGTTCGGATGTTAGGGACCTCCTCCTCTCTCATAGGGACTTCTCCATTTCTTTCATTATTTGCCATACTACCCTCACAAGAGTCTGCTACTGATCTAGGTGAATTAGGTTCAGGCTGATTCACGGACTCACACGATTCTGCCGACAAATTTTGGAAGTGAGGAGTGCCCTCAGTCATAAAGAAAATAAAACAAAGTTATTTACAGTAAACCAAAAAAATATACACAACGTTGACGGTCTTTTTACCTTTCACCTTAAAATACCTTTTAAAGGTTCCCCAACAACGGCGCCAAAAACTTGATGCTTGATCTGAAATGTGTACACCCAAGTGCAGGCGGTCAAGCTGTAGTAATAATCCGGTTTGAGTCCGGAGTCGAATCCACAGGGAACTTTTGTTGATATTTCTAAGGCAAGTAGTGGTAGAGACCTATTGATTGTAACCTTTGAGATTTGCTGTGAGATATGAGTTTTCCTGGACAGAATATAAGATTCTTTCCAAGAGGATTTTCTTAACAAAATAGGAGATAAATGCTAATTAAAAAGAGTCACTCTTTAGTGCAAGGATCTGGACATGTAGTTAGTTACCCGGTTTGTCATAATTGTGCTTGATAACTCAATTAACTCCCGTGTCAACAGCAAGTTAATCGGAAGATAAAGATGGATTTTGAGAATTAAGAACATGATTCCGATGTCTTTCTAGAAGTTTACAAGAATTGCCTGTGCCGAGACTTAACCCGTCTACAAACAAGCAAGTGTTTCTACAAGACATCCAATCATTATATTAATATTCCATTCTTTAAATGAAGTGCAATAAGGGGGAAGATTGAAGGGTAGTCATGAGGATCTAGCCGGGGTACTTGCCTTGAACTGATGAGTCTTTCTATGCAAGAGTCATCCGTGTCATAGAAAGAGCCCTCAATTATACAAAGTACCTTAGCTTTGCTAGATACAATCAATCATCCAATAACAAGAAGAAATAAGCGTTAAGCATAAAAACATTGCACAAATATGATTCCCGGATAACTTATACATGCCCTTCTCCTCTTACTAAAGAGTGAATGATAAACTACTCACTCTTCATGGCTTGGGTAAAGCTAGAAAAGTGAGTGATGCTCATCCCTCCAAGTAGAGAACTTATAAGATAAAGTAACAACAAATGCGTAGCCAATCTTTAACAAAGAATGGGTGAATCACGTTCCACCCTTCACGGCTTTGGTAAAGCTCTAGAAAAGTGGAAGAGTTTCACTCTTCTAAGAAAGAAAGAAGCGTAAGCAATGGAAGTGAAATGTATGAACAATAAAAGTAGAAGAAAGCTAGTCACATTTGGAGGGTGGCTTCCTCAACCAAGAATTGGAGGGTTGCTTCCTCAACCAAAAGGTGAGCTATCTCTCTTCTATGCATGAAAAATGAAAGCATAAACATAAGCATAAGCATAAAACTACTGTTATAACAAGCAAGAGATGTTGGACTAAAGCCAAACTAATCTCTAAAATAAAGACTTCATACAAGGAAAATGAGCTAAATCTACAATGAGAGTGGGAGTCTAAGCCTCCATCAACTTTCCTACTTCCTACTTAGCTCCTCTAGCTTTCCAACAAGGGGAGTATTTATAGGCAAGAGGAGGAGACAGGGGGGGGGGGTGAAGGAATAGTGTTTGCCGCCCAAGTCCAAGTGAACAGTCAACAACTCTGCTGCCAGTCTGTGGATAACGTTCGAACGTGAGTTGGCGTTCGAACGTTCTTTCTGTTTTTGCACTACGGGCGTTCGAACGCCAGATTTGCTCTGACCCTTTCACTCGAGTGGTTTGTTGTTCTTCTGTGAAGTTCAGTTCCAACTCTTTGTAGTAGTCTGGTCTTCCATTAACTCAAGTACACGTTCGAACGTGAGTTGGCGTTCGAACGTGACACTCAAGTGCTTCAGAGCTCCAGTCTTCTTTCCTAACTGTAACACGCCTTCTCTTCAACAGTTGAGTCTGCTACAGTGTAAGGTGGACGTTCGAACGTGAGTTGGCGTTCGAACGTTCTGGCTGTGCTCCAAGCTTCTCCAATTTTGGGCTCTAATGTGCTGGTGCTGCATCCAAGTGTGGTACTTGTTGTTCTTGGGTCCTTGTTCAGTTTAGGGCCTGAAATGACATCACTTAAACTCCATTAAAGTACAATTAGTCTTAAAATGTCATAATAATATGTCAATTTTAAGTACTAATCAGGTCTTACATGTAAATATTATCTTAATGGTCGGACATTTTGAACTACTTCTTGCTCTTGCTCCCTAGGTACGTTTTGAGCCATACTTAATTCAAATGATGCTTGTGTAGATGAAGATGATGAAGACGAAGGAGATGACTAATTTACAGAACCTACTAATGAATGAACAAACATAAACTATTAAAAGTAAATAAACAGTCTATAAACATATAATACAAGTAAACAACTTCCCTATTATATTTAATATCAAATTACCGTAACTCCCCGGCAATGGCGCCAAAAAATTGATTCGACCTATTTCGTGACCTGCGTTATATCACACACCCAAGTATAAGTGGTCAAATTATAGTTTTCTCGGTTTAAGTCCAAGATCGATCCCACGAAGAGTTTTTAATAATTAGAATTTAAAATAAGAACAGTAAAGTTGTTGTTAAAGTAGCGTAACATAAGATAGATTGTGAGGTGAGTTTAGATTGATAACTTGTCTAATTAAATGAAATTCGTAGATAGATTGTTAAAAGATAGTAATATGAAAAGTACCATTCAGTTCAAGGATCCCATATGTTTTATATTGGTTAAGTACTAGAAATGCCACCTTACAACAATAACTTTTCCTGCCACTTGGAAAGTCAACTAGTAGGTATGATGTATATTAAACCATAACACATCAACTTCTTAGGTTAGCTAGTAGGTATATGCCTATTAAACCATAACAAAACAACTTCTTAGGTTAGCTGGTAGGTAAATGCAACAATTGACTGATTCAAGTAAACCAGAAGGACAAGCCATTCAGGAGGAATACTTGAATTACTCAATTTACAGTTTTATGTATCAGTTAAATAATCCTAGTGAACCAGAAGGTCAAGCCATTCAAATGGAACACTTAGGTTATTTATCTGACAATCTTATACCATGCAATAGTAAAACATCCTCAGTGCACAAGAAGGTCAAGCCATTCAGTTGGAACATCGTAGATATTCAATCGGCAAGTTAATGATTCATTGATGACATAATTTCGGGTTACGTATTGAACTGAAAGCATTGGCTATGTCGAGGCTTAACCCATCCATAACCAATCAATCAACTTTTACGTAACACCCAATTACGTACATCACTGTATCATGCATGAAGTAAATAATAGTAGATAGTATGGTATAGAATATTAAGTACTGCTCAGTATTCATAACCATGAACATATTATAAATATAACCATCCATCAGTTAAGGGAGGTATATATATATCAATAAAGCATAATTTCACAACGGAATTTCCATAATTTAACCAATAATATACATATGTTTACCCCTCACTGAAGGGTATAAGTAAACTACTCACACTCCATTGCTATAAACAAGCAAGGAGTGCGGGTAATTCTCATTATAATACTAAATAAAATACAGACACTGACACTTCTTTCGCAAGGAATAATTGAAATACAATCACCCTTAATATCATTTAAGACACAAAGGTGATGGAAGTTCAATTCTCCAAGTAGAAAGACATAGCAGAAATGTAGAAATAACAAAATTTTGGCTGGAGAGTAGGACAGGCAGGGTTTCACTCTGGATTTCTTCCTTTCTTTCTTGCTTTCTCTTCTTTTCTTTCCTTTTTCTCTCCTTTTGATTCTTTATGGAGCTCCCCTGAAATTTCCCTTTTTCCAACTCTCGGTTGTAGAAGATGAAGGAGTCTATTTATAGGCAAAAAGTGAAGCTCAAGGTGGAGGATAATGATAACCGCCAAGAGCCACCGTCCGGACGGTGCTGGTTTACTAGAAAAGTGGTGGAGGTTCCATAATGTTCTTGCATGTTCTTATTCTTGAATTACACTTGCCTCCTTTGTTGTTTCAAGCTTTGATAGATTGCTCCTCCTGATTTCCGACAATTACGCACAAAAACCCTGAAATTTCAAACAGTACGCACATAAACCCTAGCTTACGCACAAACCATAATTTACAGTTTTTAACTGTTTTATCTCACATAATTGAATTATTTAATTATTTTAAAATTTACATATTAATTAGGGTTAATCAATCATCCAAAGAAAAGAGCTCAAGTTATGAAGGTTCGGACAGAAAGTGGTACTAGTACCTCTGATAAGTAGTACATGTAAGATTTGGTACCGGTACCTGGGCCCACTGTCATTGGGGTATCAGTACCTGTGAACCTAGGTACCAGCACCTGAGCCCATGGGAAGCTAGATGCCTATGAGGTACCAGTACCTAGGGCCCAGATTTTTCAATTTTTCCAGATTTCAACTTTTAGCCCTACAAACATAAAGTACCTTTACAAGCCTTTCTCAAAATACAAGTACCTTTACAAGCCTTTCTCAAAATACAAGTTTTTTCTTACAAAATGTACAAGGCCAAAATATAATGTTTGTACAAGGGTCTTCAAAATCCAAACTAAGAGCCACAACCCAGCTCTTTCCTCAAAGTGAGCCCTAGTGAGGGCCGTCAGCGTAAGCTCGTCCAATACCTGAAATATGTTCCAACAACAGGTTGAGCTGAAGCCTAGTAGGTTATCTCCTACAAAGAATATCTCTCAATCCCAATGCATATGATATGAATGCACATCAACACACCAAGCATATATCCTAAGCAACATATATATATATGATGCCAAGCATACCAATCATGAATCATTTCTCATGAATGCATGTCCAAACTCCGAATCCACTCCTGGGTTTCCATACACAACACATGAGAAAATGCCATGCCATGACATGAACCGGGCATTCCAAGCCCTTTCCATTGATGCTACACATCCAATGGTCATTCATCAACTCTAGTGTCTTTCTTGGGTAGGTAATTTTTGGACATCACACCAACGGTTTACCAAATTGGCACGGCATTAAAGGGCATCGCACTTCTGGCTCCGAGTACACCGGTACACTTTTTTTTAATTTCATCGCCGATCAAGTGAGTGAACCAAGTAACTGGGCCTTACACTCGAGGGAGAATCTATCCCTTCTTGCTATATCTAACACAATTCTTCTATGCAATGTTCTGTGTGACTCAATTGGACCTTGATCCAAACTTCCTGAGCCCACGCATCAACTCACCATGTGGTGATTTACCAACCCAAGCACTCACACACTCACACTCATGCCAATGCCAATGCCCGTGAATGTAGTCTAACCCGTGCATATGCAATGTAATGTACATTTTCCATTTCCAATTCATTATAAGCTAACTATGACATGTGAGCATATGACAATATCCCATAAACAAGAAAATGTATATTATATCATGAAGCGTATAATAACATTTCATAACATCACTATGCATCTTATAGCATTTTCCCTTCAAATAACACACTTGAACATCCACAGGCATTTTATCAACAACCTTAAAGGCACAAATGTAAAAACATAGCATGCCAATACATATTACATAGGGTTGGTTGGTGTTGATGTGTAGGCCTCGTCGAGTAGAACAACTTTAAGTCTCGGCCCGGAGCGATCTAACAGTTGGATCTTTGTAGATCGGAGAAGAAAGGTGAAAGAACTTGGAGAGTTTTTTTCTTTTTCTCCCTCTCTCTCTTTCTATCAGAATGCAGGCCAAGAATGGGGAAAATATGATTTTCCCCACTTTATATATACTCCTTGAATGCTTGTCAACAATGCGCAACACGTCTTGATTTATCTGATCCAATTTATTCCGAATCAATTAAATCTTGCCCCGCGTTAAGTTTAGTATATTTTTATTGAACTAAATTTAAATTATTTCTTGAGTTTTGTGAATAAAATCTGATCACATTTATTTTATTCGTGTGACGTCTGATTGCATTGTAAAACGTGAAAAATTCCACTATCTCAGAATTCAACAAAAATTGACTTGATGGCTAGATTTCGCAATACGAATCCAATGGTGATGTCTGTTTTGTCATTCGAGTTGCATAAAAATTTGAATTTTCAACTCATAACGTAACAGCTAATTACTGTTTTGCCATTTTTAGTTAAGTTTTAATTTTTTTCTTAGGTTTTACATTCTTCCCCCCCTTAAAAGAATTTCATCCCCAAAATTACACACACATGCACATATAACAAAATGCATATGCAACAAGTCATGTAACTACAAGAAATGTACCTCCATCCTTGAACATGATTAAATAGGTAGCACAGATAGTGTCCTCACGCTCTCATGTTGTCTCCATACCACAGTGCTGCTACAATACCTTCACCAACCTCGCAGTCTTGCCACGTAAAACCTAGTCTTAGATATCCATGATACGTGTCGGTCCCTCCTCTAAGTTCTCATCTGTATCAACAACTAGCTCACCCCAATTCACCACATGTGTAGGATCTAGAGTGTACTTTCGGAGCATAAACATGGAACACCACGTGAACACTGAGAGATTTGATGGTAACGCCAACCGATAAACAACTATACCAACGCTCTCGGGTATCTCAAAGTATCCGATATACATCGGTGACAGCTTTCCTCGCTTCCCGAACCTGACCACTCTCCTCTTAGGCATTAACTTCAAGAAGACGTGATCTCCAACCTCGAACTCTAGAGGTCATTGTCGCCTATCGGTGTAGCTCATTTATTTGCTCTAAGTTGTAAGAAAATGCTTTTGTATCAAGTCTACCTTCTGTAGGGTGTCCTTAATCAAATCCAGACTTGTCGAAGGTTCCTCTACAACCTCTGTCTGACAGACCGGAGAACGGAAGGGCCTCCCATAAAGTACCTCATAGGGTGCCATCTATAAGCTCGCATGGTAACTATTTTTGTAGGCGAACTCCACTAAGGTTAAATGTTCCTCCCAACTACCCTGTAGGCCAAGGATGCATGCCCGAAACATATCCTCTAAAATCTAGATGGTCCTCTTCGTCTAACCATCCATCTGGGGATGAAAAGATGTACTCATTATAAATCGTGTCCCGATTGCTTGTTGAAAGCTCTCCCAGAAGTGAGTCGTGAACCTGGGATCCCGATTCGATACTATAGACACGGGTACCCCGTGTAACCAGACTATCTCCCATATATACAACTTGTAGAATTCCTCTAGTGTGAAGGTCATCCGCACAGCCAAAAAGTGTGTCAACTTCGTAAGCCGGTCCACTACCACCCATACTACATCATGCCCAGGCGAAGTCCGTGGTAGGTGGGTCACAAAATCCATAGTGACGTGTTCCCACTTCCACTCAACCCCATCCAAAGGCTGGAGCAACCCTGCTGGTCTTTGGTGCTCAGTCTTGACTTGCTGACACGTGAGACATCTACTAACAAAGTCTTCAACGTGTCTCTTCATACCACTCCAAGAGTATTGGCGCCAAAGATCATGATACATTTTTGTGCCGTCGGTATGCATCACAAGACGAGATCAATGAAACTCCCAAAGTATCTACTTGGAATCGTTCACCCTAATCTCCAAACACGAACCCAAACTATGTGTATATGGATTATATTAATAGGTGAGTTTCAATCTTCCTCGGGTTCGATGCTAGAAATGGAAAAAATGTGTGTGTGAATGAAAATGCGTGTGTGTGTACAAAAGTGCTCCTTAAGCGTAGAGAGACTTGCAATGTCATGTTTTTCTTGGAATTAAGTATTCCAAGGTCGTCTCCTTAGGGAAGGAAGGTCAAATTGTGGTGAAGCTGATTTTGTAAAGAAATGAAAAGTGTAAAATCTTGTGAGTTTTGTGTTTTGGTGAGTGGATTTTTTGATAAAATGCAAGAAAACAAGGTTGGCTAATCCAAAGAGGTAATTCTAATGGGAATGTCAAATCAACTCAATTCATTCTACCAATGGTGTCTCGGTGCTTGATTGATTCGTAGGAGTGAGGGACTAATGTGGAGATGTAGGCTCAAGCATAACCCGTGACAAGTCTACGGTGTATCAAAAGCTCACAACCACGTCCGCACTCAATCTAGTCAAACCAAACACTTTACACTACGAGGAAGAATGGAGGAGAGTTGATTTAGCATACCCAAGAGGAAATTCCCCTTGGATTAGCCAACTAAAAGCTTAGCTAATCATAATAGATACAAGAACATGCACAATGTAAAGAGACATGGTGAAGAAATAAAGATTAAAACTTGTATTAATGCAAAGAGAAGTTAAACTACAAAGACAAGTTCATTTCATACCCAAATGTAAAGCTTGGATGGAGAAACCCAAATGTAGACATGTAAAATAAAAGAACATGTAGCTAAACTTGAATACACTTGGAATAAAGGAGATTAAAGTGCAAGAAGTGAAGATTACAAGTGATTGCTTACTACAGCTGAAATGGAGAAGGAAATGCAAAAACCTAACTTTCTCTCTCTAAAACTTCATCTTCTTCCTTGAGCTTCTCTCTCTAAACTTGTTCTCTCCCCTGAATAATTCCAAGAGGCTTGGTCAAAATTCGTCCATAACCCTTACCAGGTTCTGTGTGACTGAATTCCTCTCATTGGAAGGTCTTTGGGGACTCCTACAAGCAACCACAGGCCTTGCATTCCTTTTCCATGCTTCCCCCCAACCACTCTATTTCTCTCTCTTCCTCTTCCATGCTTTTTCTTCCAAAGTCAGGTTTTAGGTGTAAGAGAGCATCATTATATGTAGAATGTGTCAGGGCATGTGTGGGAGAAGCAGAGGTGGGCCCACGAAGCAGTTGGAGTTGAGATTGCAGGTTTCTAGCGTTTCTGAGCAAAACCTACTGGTAGGTTTTTTCCAGTAGGCAAAATCTACCGGTAGGTTTTGGCAGGGGCAACGGTAAAAGAATTCCAGTGCACTAAACCTACCGGTAGGTTTTTATGAACATCTACCGGTAGGTTTTCACCTATTTTGGCTTTTTCTTGATTTCTTGATATTCCGAGCCACCTGTTAAGCCTCCCCTTCTTCTTCATTGCCTTTAAGCACTTGATGGAGGGCTTAATACACGTCATTTCCTACTCTTTACCTACAATCACACAAAACTCCATTAATTGTTAGATTAAACGCAATTTCTCTCATTTTCTCCACAAAAGCAAGTATAAAATGGGTGTAAAGACATAAATGATGTGCAATATTCTATGCTCAACAGTATCTCCTCCATCAAATCAGTGGAATAAGGAACAAGAAATCTGCCACTATAGCATAGACTACCATTGAAATGGATAGCCCAACCCTCGTCACCCGATCCAGATTGGACCTTGTCCCTAATGGACACTACCTCAAAATCGCGATCCTAAGCCTCTATCACCCTGTCAAGTAGAGACGAAGAGACAATCAAACTGCCCATAATACCTCGAGCATAATCCTGATAGCACAATCCAAACTGTCCCACAGGCTTAAACATCTATCACTCTCGGGATGCTATGCTAGCTAGGACTCCTTGTGACTTTCAGTTGAAACATTAGTTACCACATTTGCCTTACTAGGATGGTAGTGCGAACTGAAGTCATAATCCTCCAAGTACTCCCTTCATCGATGATGTCTTATTTTGATATCCCGCTGAGTGAAAATGTATTTTAGACTTTTGTGGTCCAAATACACCTCAAATTGCTTTCCATATAGATAGTGGTGTCATACCTTCAGTTCAAAGACAATAGACGCTAACTCCATGTTGTGCATCGAATAGTTCTTAAGCTGACGGGAACTATAAGCAACTACCCTATTGGACTGCATCAAGATGCATCCAAGCCCCTTTTTTGAGGTACCACAATAAACAATGTACCTTTGTCCCCTCTCCGAAACAATTAAGATAGGAGTTGAAGTCAACCTCCTCTTCAACTCCAAGAATGCCCCCTCGTAAGAGTCATCCCATTGAAATCTAACATCCTTTCTAGTTAATTGTGTCATCAATGCTGCTAGGCGACAGAAGTCCTCGATGAATCTTTGGTAATACCATTACCAATCCCAAGAAACTACGTATCTCGAAGGCTAACTTTGGCCTCTCCCAATCCATTATTGCCTCAACCTTTTTCGGGTTAATTGATATACCTATAGTAGACACAACATGACTCAAAAATTTGACTTACTTTAGCCAAAACTCACACTTGCTAAATTTGGCATATAATTGGTGATCTCTTAAGGCTTGTAACACAATCCTCAAATGATGTTCATGTTCCTCCTCCGTCTTGGAGTATACCATAATGTCGTCTACAAACACTACGACAAATAGATCAAGATATAGGATTTGAAAACCCTATGCATGAGATCCATGAATGCTAATAGAGCATTAGTCAACCCGAATGGCATAACTATGAACTCAAAGTGGTCATATCGAGTCCTAAATGTCGTTATAGGAAAGTCGGTTTCCCGTAACTTCAACTGATGGTACCTCATGCACAAGTCTATCATAGAATAGACCCGAGCCCTTCTCAATTAGTCAAACAAGTCATCTATATGCGGCAATGGGTACTTGTTCTTGATGGTGACCCGATTCAATTACCGACAGTCTATGGAAAGTTTAAGGGCCCCATCCTTCTTCTTGGCAAATAATACCAGAGCGCCCCAAGGTGAGGTACTCGGTCTAATAAAACCCTTGTCCAATAACTCTTGAAATTGGACTTTGAGTTTCTTGTAACTCTGCTGGTGCAATCCTATGTGGTGCCATAGAAATAGGGGATACACCGGGTTGTAACTCAATGAATAAGTCAGCATCCCGATGTGGAGGCAATCTCGGTTACTCGTCTAGGAAGACATTCGCATACTCACAACTACCCGAGGTAGACCCAACTCCTGTCTCACCTCGTCATCAAGTGTACGGCTCGCAAGTCAACCCATCAACTACCTGTGCCAACGGGAGTCATATATGACTTGGGGTAAAGCACTATACTTTTCTCCCTGAAACTTGAAACAAATCCCCTCCGAAGTGTAGGCGGTGACTTGTTTCTGATCATAATCGATGATGACTCGGCGTTCTGCCAACCAATCCATCCCAAGGATGACATCAAACTCCGACATGTCCATGACCCTAAGGTCCACCATGAGTTCAATACTCGAGATCTCTAACTCACAACCCCGACAAATCTTATCAATGCAAACCCTAGTTCCTAGGGGAAAATTCACATATAAAGGATCTTCTAAGGTTTCGATTTTTAAACCTAAATCATGTACAAAAGATGTAGAAATGAAGGTATGTTATGTACCCAAATCAAACACTCATGCCCATAAGCGAGAAAGTAAGGAATGTACCCCAAATCGCCGACTGATCCATTCGCTTAGTCTGACGTGCGACGACAAAGCCTTGGCCCACATCCTGGCCTGTTTGGCCTAATTACGGAGTCCTTGCATGTGAAGTACTAGGGGCTTTTGCAGCAACCTGGAGCTGGAACTGATTTTCTTGGCCGATTGTGGGATAGAGAGGAACAAAGAATGCTTGTGGGAGCCCTACTGACAACTGGGACTGAGGCGTCTCGAAACTCTTTGAGTTATGCCTCAGTGGATAATTCTTCCTCAAGTGGCCCAACTGTCGACATTTGAAACACGTCTTTTCGCCAGCCTGATAGGTAGTCCTAACATTTCTCCCACCTTGGGAGGATTGAGATTGGCCTTGGCCTTGCGATCCCTGTGGGTTGGATGTCCTTTGTTTCTTCCATGAACGTTGGTGGCCTGTAGATGACTTGAGCCCCTTGGCTCATATTGGCACTTGTCTGAACTAGTTTTGCAGCCATAGTACCCATGGCCTCTATGAAGGCTTGTTGACCAAAAGCCGATAGTGGTGGTTGGTCATTCCTGCCACCTCGATGTCTGCATTCTCTCCCTCTATTTTCCATATACACACGTAAGATAGCAATAGACCACTAACTTAGCATCCCCAAGTTAGGCGTCAAAAGTTAAAACGTTGAAAATTTTCCTCCTGTTTCACTTGTAGGAGGTATGTCACCTACCACTAGATGCCTAAATTGTAAACTTTCCCTTTCTTTCTTTTTTTTTTTTTCAACCTCAAGGCATTGTTTTCTAACCCTAGTGTCTCATTTCCATACACATTTAATCATGCATATAATCTCATATCACACAACATATAGCATCTAATGCACATAATGTAACACCCCGCATTTTCGTTTATATATGTATATAGATATATATTAAATAATAGTTGTAAAAATGTGGATATGTGTAGTGATGGTAGGAATAAAAAAAAAAAAAAAGCTAGAGATGCAAATTAATTTGGAAGTTGAAGTTTTGAAGGTGTGTAAGCTTGAGAAAAGGGATTAAGTAAGTTTCTAAATGGATTTAGGTCAAAATAAGGTTTCCATTGAGTCCGGAAGGTCGAAAAACCTTGGGAGAGGTGATATGGGGTGTATTAGAAGTTAGGAAGTATTTTGGAGTTAAAACACATTTTAGAGAAAATTTGGGTATAAAGGATTTTTGACACTGTCTACTATTTCGATCATAACTTTTTATTCCTAACTCCAATTGATCTGAAATTTGGAAAGAAGATATTAGACATCTAGGGCTACAAAAGTCTCTCATGAAAATTTTCCAATTCGACCTCTAAATGGGTCAAAACTACACTTGAAGTTGAAGCAAAAAATCTGGGCAGTGACTACCGGTAGTCAACCGGTAGTCAATGGTCCAGTGTGCCCGAGCTACCGGTAGTCAACAAGTAGTCGAGTGTCCAGTGTACCCGAGCTACCGGTAGTCAACAGGTAGTCGAGTGCCAATGTACCCGAGCTACCGGTAGTCGCTGTAAAGATCCGAAATTTTCAACTCGCGAACAGTCGGTCCTAGCTCCACTATAAATACTTAATGTCAACTTTTTTAGCCTCATTTCACCCATCCAAACCCTAGGCACCCTTAGAGAGAAAAAGAGGGAGAGAAAAACACAAAAATTGGGAGAGATTTACAAGATCAAAGCCCTAGTTTTCAAGATTTCACTTCTCCATCCATTCCATCTTCTATAATTTCACTTCACCCTCACTCAAACCTCTTAGAACCAAAAGAGAAAGTAGCAAGGGAGCAAGAAAAAGGGGAAAAGGGAGTCTTTAAAGCTTGGGTTGCTAGAGATACTTGGTTGAGGTAGGGGATTTCTTCCTAATCTCTTACATTGAGGCGAGGGTTTATGTATATATATATGTTTTTCACTCTCATCCTTATATACATGATAAGAAATACATGATTCTTGTTCCTCTTGAAATAAATGCCATGTTTTGAACATTGTGATGGTTGGGTAACTATTAAATTTCTCTTTTTCATCTTCAAACCTTGGTTTTAAAGAGAAATGGACTTTTCCCTCTATTTTTCCTTGGTATTGCTTTCAAAACTTTAGTGTTTGATATTGTACACCAAAATGTTACTTATGATGATCTCTTGCTCATTTTCTTCCATCATATTATGAAACATTATATTAGAAATTGTGGAATTTGGTAATTCCTTGAAATGTTGATGAATTGAGAATATTTTGGTTTCCTCAATTGTATGGTTGTTGTGAGGGACTTGGATTGCCTTCGAGAGATGTCGTAGAGTGTTAGAGGTTAGTTTACCCCAGTGGGGGTGAGATGGTTTCCTAGCACTTGTAGTGGGTTGTCATTTGGTAATGAAACCACTATCGTTCACTGGAGTTCGAACAAGGGATAGTATACTTTTCCTGGGAAGGGACTCGTCACTGCCATTGGGATGGTAGACGCCCTTTCCTAAAATGCTTGTGAATGTGATTGTGATTGGTGGACTAGGTATAATCGTCGGGTAGATTCAGGAGAAGCAATCAACATACATGGTACGGGGATGAACCAATATACTTGGGATGATGAGTTGGAACGTCTTGGCCGGTGCATTGGTATGGGACAATGCATCGGAAGACGCCCTTCCGAATTGGCCTAACTTTGGACACGGTGTATTGTTGTTCAATTTAATTTATTCTTTTACTTGATTGTTGTTATGGCTTAAACTTGAGATCTCTTTAAACTGTCATGTTTTTCCTTTAAAAAAATTGATATATATTATTTTCGAAATGTGACCGACCCGTTTTATATTTTTATAAACCTTGTTTGAGTTGGGAAGATTTTGCTACAGAGCTTCGTGCTCATCCCCTACAAATTACATTTTTCAGATTTGGTGCTAGAGGAGGATCTCGGCATCGACGAGACAGGGCATTGGGAGGCTCCACTCGAGGGGAACCTAGATCCCGAGGTGGATATGTAGAGATGTAGCTTCTTTTGTACTAGACTAGGTTATTCTTTTGGACACTGTAAGGTCTAGTTTCTTTTGCTATTCCGCTGTGCTACTTTAATTAATTTTTGAGATGTAAATGCCATGGTTGGGCATATTCTTTTGGATAATGATGTAAATATTTTATGGATGATGAATGAAGTTTAATTTATTTATGGATGATATTAGTGCTCTCATGATGTAAATGGTTTTAGTATGTAATGCCGTCCAGGGTGTGTTTTGGGGTGTTACACATAACATGTAATACATACTGAATGCAATGGCTTAACCTAATCTACACTCAAGCCACAAGGTAATCGGGAACCTAAGCTACGATACCAAGCTGTGACGCCCCAAAATTTGGGGGTCCTTTCTCAACTCGTTGATCACCCACTAACCCGCGAAATACCCGTGGATATCATATAACCCGATACCACATTGTTACACCCCTTTATTGGGATCATAACAAAGCAAAATTTGGGCAGAGTCTCTTTTGCACGGGAGTACTACCTAATACATAAGTTGTGCATATATTAATCATATGACCATTCCAATGTCCAAATCCAAAAGTCTAGGACTTAAAATTTAACCATTTATATCATCAAAAGAAAATAGCTCAAGATATGAAGGTTTAGAAGCGTTGTAGTTCAAAAACCAATTTTTAGGAAGAAGTACCGGTACCTCTAATAAGTAGTACCAGTACCTCAGCCCTCTGTATGTCAGGTATCAATACTTGGGCTCACTGTCATTGGCGTACCGGTACTTGTGAGCCTATTTACCGATACCAGAGCCTACGGGAAGCTAGGTAACTGTGAAGTACAGATACATGGGACGCAGATTTCCCAATTTTCCTAGATTTCAACTTTTTGCCCTACAAGCACATAAAACATCCATTAATGATGAAATTAAATGCCCAAACATAAAGTACCCTTACAAGCCTTTCTCAAAATTCAAATTTTGTATTACAAAATGTACAAGGCCAAAAGATAATATTTATACAAGGGTCTTCAAAACCCAAACTAAGAGCCCGACTCTTTCCTCAAAGTGAGCCCTAGTGAGGGTCGTCAGCATACGCTCATCCAACACCTGAAAAATGTTCCTACAACGGGGTGAACCGAAGCCCAGTGGGGTATCTCCTATAGAGAATACCTCTCAATCTCAATGTATATAATATGAATGTACATAAACACACCAAGCCCTAGCTCCCAACACCTTGATTTCCAAAAATAGTAGAAAATAGGTTTGGTTGGTGTTGATGTGTAAGCCTCGTCGAGTAGAACAACTTTAAGTCTCAGCCCGAAGCAATCCAACATTTGGATCTTCATAGTTCAGAGAAGAAAGGTGGAAGAACTTGGAGAGTTTTTTTTTTCCTTTTCTGCCTCTCTCTCTCTCTCTCTCTCTCTCTCTCTCTCTCTCTCTCTCTCTCTCTCTCTCTGTATATCGGAATGCAGGCCAAGAATGGGAGAAAAAATCTAATTTTTTCCCCTTTATATTCTCCTTGAATGCTTGGCAACAATGCGCTATACGTCCCAGTTTATCAGATCAAATTTTATTCTGAATCAATTGAATCTCACCACGCAATTCAATATATTTTTATTGAACTAAATTTAAATTATTTTTTGCGTTTCACAAATAAAATCTGATCGCGTTTATTTTAGTTGCACGACACCCGATTCATCGTAAAATGGAAAAAATTCGACTGTCTCGGAATTCAATGAAAATTGTATGGGTAGCTAAATTTCGCGATACGAATCAAACGGTAAGGTCTGTTTTGTCATCCAAGTTCCAAAAAAATTTGGGGTTTTCAACTCGTACCGTAACGGTTAATTACTATTTTGCCCTTTTTTAATGAAATTTTATATTTTTTTCTTGGGTTTTACACATTTTGGTACTACTCAGATGGATCACAAATTTAAATCGATGGCCTTCATCTAAAAATTCTTCTTGTAGTTGAGCATCATCCAATATGCACAATCTCCCCTAAAAATGTACCTCATCATCTTGCAATGACCAATTTTCAATAGTCTCACTTTTCTCCAATCGACCTGGAATCGCCTCCAATTTCTGATACAACCATTGTAACTCTATAACCTTTTTTTCGAAGAATAGGTTGAGCAACGAGATTAAATAAACATGGTTGGTCTTCCTAGTTATCCACCAATAGATCAAAATCCTGTAAGGCATCGGCATCATCCATTTGCACACTACAAGGGAATTTATTGCAACCTGAGACTTTCTACTAAGTGTATCTGTTACCACCTTTGCTTTCCCTAGATGATAATTCAAAGTAAAATTATAGTCATCCAAGAACTCAATAAAATGCCTTTGCCAAAGATTTAGGTTCTTCTGAGTGAAAATATACGTCATGCTCTTATGATCTGAATAAACCTGAAATTTATCTTCATATAAGTAACACCTCTACAACTTGAGAGCAAACAAAACAGCTACAAGCTCTAAATCATGGGTAGGATAATTCTACTCATGGATCTTCAATTGTCTAGAGCCATAAGCAACTACTTTCTTATTCTGCATCAATACATAACCCAAAAACTATAAAGAAGCATCTGTGTACACATTGTAGCCCTCGCCACTACTCGGAACAATGAGTACCAGTACCATAGTCAGCTTCTCTTTCAGGATGGTAAAAGCTTGTTCACAATCTTCGTTCCACCGAAACTTCTCCCCCCTCTTCGTGAGATGAGTTATCATAGCTAACCGAGAAAATCCTTTAACAAACCATCGATTATAACCAACCAAACCCAAGAAACTCCGAATCTCTATCACATTCTAAGGTCGTTCCCATTTTATCACTGCCTCAATCTAGGTAGTCCAACACTATGTGTCCAATGAATTTAATCTCTTGCATTTAGAATTCATATTTGCTCATCTTCGTATATAACTTTTGATCCCTTAGTGTCTGTAGCACCAATCGAACGTGTTGTGCATGCTCCTCATGTGTCTTTGAATAAATCAGAATATCATCGATAAATATGATAAAAAACTAACCCAAATAAGGTCTAAACGCAAGATCAATTAGGTCTATAAAGCCTACATGAGCATTCGTCAACCCAAAAGGCATCATTGTACACTCAAAATGATGATACCTTGTGTGAAAGGCAGTGTTAGGAATATCCTCCTACTTTATTCGCAAATGATGATAACTAGTACGAAAATCAATCTTGGAATAATACTTAGAACCCCCAATTAATCAAACAAGTCATCAATCCGAGGTAGATAATACCTATTCTTCACTGTTACTCGACTCAAATTCTTGTAATCCGTACAAAGCCTGAGGGTTTCATCATACTTCTTCACAAAGAGCACCAGTGCTCCCCAAGGAGAAGTGATCAGACAGATAAACCCAATATCTAACAGTTGGTCCAACTACTTCCTTAGCTCCTTCAACTCCAAAGGTACCATACGATAAGGAGCAATGGATATGGGTCTAATACCCAGATAAAGATCAATTGTAAAATTGATCTTTTTGTGTGGGGGTAGCGTTCAATCCCTTCACAGCCAAAACATAGCCATGTATCCACATTTTTCCTTTCTTGAGCACCCCCAGTTCCCCAAACTTGTGGATTCCTTGGTCTGGGTGGCGGTACGAAGCCACCCTATGCACTCCTCCCATGTTGTTGCAAGTCCTAATCGAGCCTCCTCTTGCCAAATTCTATCGTCTTTGACTATCCTCCATATCCATTTCTACCAGTGCTACCCACTTAACCAAGTCCCCATAGTCTCTATTTTTTAGAGTAATGAGCTTCTCCTGAATGGCAGGCCTTAAGCCCTTCTCAAACCTCTTGGCCTACTTGGCCTCAGTGGAAACAAACTATGTTGTGTACTAGGATAGCTCATCAAACTTAGACTTGTACGAAGCCACTATCAGGTTATTTTGATGCAGAACCAAGAAATCAACATTCATCTTGTCCTTAACTGAATCAGGGAAGTACTTGTCTTGGAAGACCTAATTAAAAGCATCCCAAGTCATACCATCTACATTACTCATCCTCTTCATTGATTTCAGCAGTGATCTGCCACTCCGTCAAGCAAGTATGTTGTCAAATTGACCAGAAGATCCTCAGTCATCCCCATGTTGCCACACATCTTTTTAACTCTACGAATCCATTTATCCGCATCCATCGTGTTAGAACTGCCTCGGAAGGTTGGTGGGTGTTGCCTTAAAAACTCCCTAAGAACCAACATCCTCCCATTCTTATTTCTGTTAGGTGGTATTTTGACTATAGGCTAGTCAACCCTGTTGTGGTTGAGGTTATTCCCATTATGGTTCTATACCAGGGTGATCAACTCCCTCATGCACTGCTAGATGCCGACCATATCATCTTGAGGTGGTGGCTTTCCAGCTTGATTAGTCGGGCGTCCGCGTCTTCTCCCACCGTCCATTCTGCACATCAAAGCACAGCTTAGTTTTTTTTATCAAGCTATAAACACCAACTCACTCTTAACTCACAAACATAAAACTCCCAAAAATTGAAGCCTCGATTTTCCTCCATCTTATACCTAAATCAACAGTAGGTAATCCAAAAACTATAACTCCCGTGTAAGACCTAATCCCTAGGATCTAATACCAAACTTGTAACGCTACAAAATTCACCCTAGAAAGTATCACTATCTATACAATATCCAACTATATGAGCATCTAAGATAATCATTAAATAATAAAAAAACCAGTCCACATTCAAAGACTAACTAATAATTTATTTAGAGAAACATAGATGATTCCTTAGGTTTACATCTAAAAACCAAAATAACAATCTTACAACTAACTAATAAATGAATGTTCCAAACATCCACCCAATTCTTGTTTGTTCATCCTATTTTAGAAATTTAAACTAAAGAAGCATCTCTAAGCCTCCACATCTGGATCCATGTCCTCAGCATCACAATCAACTTCCTTACCTGGGGTTAAGTCTTCCTCAAACCAAAATCTGAAAATATATTTATAACGTAGGATGAGCAATAAGCCAAATGGAAAAACCTTCTCAAACTCAAACAAGGTTTCAAAAATATAAAACATTTAAGTCTTAGTTTGTAAAACAAATACATAAACCTTGAAGTAAAACAATTACATTTGATAACGATCTCAAGTTTACGGTACAAAACGATAATTTCATCATAAAGTATAATCATTTGCAAATACCACATCTTAAAACATAATATCTCATGTAAATAGGATGAACAAACAAGAATTCCCAGTACAAATATATCTGGCCCACAAAAAAAATGCCCCACAGGGCAACAAACTTCAGGAAGTGCGTATACTGATGCATCATTAGTGACAAATCCTTTCTAGGATTATGGTATACCAACTCTCAGCCTCAATCGTCCATGAACGAAAAGTGGTTGGGTCCTCACAAGGCACCAACCCCACTACTAGTGATAAGAAACCTTCAAACCCCTCAAGGTAAGAAACACGTCTAAATACTTTGTGATATAGGTCCGCATGTAACCCTAGTTCATTAGTCACATCATGAGGGATACAATTTCAAAAAAAATTCAAGTTTCCCAACATCCAAAATTCCACAATTCTCAAAGTACAAGAGTAATTCAATAGAAACATGCAAGAGATCGTAAAAAAAAAAAAGTATTCAAGTTGCCAATAATCAAGAATCTAGGGTTTTTATCAAGAACAAGTGATTTCCAATGTAAAACATGTCATTCTTCCAATAAACGAATCATATTATCAAAATAGTGTAAAAACGTTGTAGATCTATCACATAGATAAGATTGTAAATCAAGAACTAGGTTTTTAAATCAAGAATAGACAGAACTTGGAAGCAAATCATGTTTTTTGTTCAAGAAACAAATCATGGATTCAAACGAGCGTAAAAGCATTGTAGATTTGTTATTTATATCATAATCAAGATGAAAAAGATATAGTATATAGACCTAATCATCAGTTAATGAATCTGAGAAAGAACCCATAACTTAATCCGCAGTTTAGTCGATCTTAGCGTGTTTTGATGTAATTTTGTGCGTTAATCCTCCAATATCTTGCCCTTTTTCTTCTCTCCCAACTTCTTTTAGCTTCCTAGGGTTGAAATATAGGTAAAGCAGCCCCAAAAGACATCCCTACGTATTTATAGGGTGAGAAAATAGTCTAGGTGGCATAGATCTGATCTGCAAATTCACGTTATCGCGTTCAAACGAGGATATTAGCATTCGAACGGTGCCTAGAGCGTTCGAACATTGCCTTTGGCGTCTGAATGTGATTTGCTTCCAGTATCTACTATTTTTTTCTATAGAATTCATCAAATAGAGCGTTCAAACGGACCTGTTCTTGTTTGAACGGGCTCTATTTTATGCCTGAACTTTCAAGGTAGTTTAGTCCTAGTTAGAGGTCGATTCACGAAATTTTCTTGGAATATACTTTTATAGTCCTTGAAGTCTAGTTTCTATTGTAGTGTCTAATATATTCCTACCCGAATTCTCTCCAAAAATGTGTTTTAACTTCGGAATACTTCTAAACTTATAATACACCCCATATTAACTCTCCCAAGGTTTCTCAACCTTATGGATCTATTTTTGATTTTATTTCCTTTAAATATGTTTTAAACTTAACTAAAAATACATGATAATTAAATATAACTTAAAATAATTACATGGGGCTTACAATCCTCCCCTTAAAATAAAGTTCGTCCTCGAAACTAACCTCAATAGTGAATAAGTGTGAATATTGTGTTCGTATCTCCAACTCAGGTTCCTATATAGCTTCTTCACTCCATGGTGTTGCCAAAGTACCTTCACTAGTGAGATGACTTTACTGCGAAGTACCTTCTACTTAGTGTCTAAAATCCTCACCCTTTGTTCTTCATAAGTCACTCCCTCTTAAATTTCAATTCCTTCCAAGTCCACCAAATGTGATGTGTCGATTTCACACTTCTGTAATATTGACACGTGAAATACATCATGTACTCCCAATAACTGAGATGGAAGGTTGAGTTGATACACCACTTTCCCCACAACTCGAATGACTATGGAGGGTCCCATGCATCTCGGAGATTGTGTCCCTTTCTTGACAAACTGCATTGCTCATTTTTTAGGAAACACCTTCAAAAACACATAATCACCCACCTTAAACTCCAAAGGTCTCCTTCTCCTATTTGCATTACTTTTTTGCTTGCTTTGAGCAATTTGTAATATTTCTTGAATTAATAGAATCTTCTTGGTGGTTTCCCTCACTATTTTTGGTCCAAATAAACTACTCTTGCTAGCTTCCACCCAACTCGTAGGTGATCCACATGGCCTTCCATGAAAGGCTTCATGAGGAGCCATTCCAATGCTAGACAGATAACTAGTGTTGTAAGAAAACTCCACTAATGGAAAGTGCTCACTCCAACTGCCCTTAAAATCCAAAATACAAGCCCTCAACATATCTTCCACAATTTGAATTACCTTCTCGGATTGAACGATGCTCAAGTACAAATTTGTCCCCAAGTTGTCAATAATCAAGAATCTAGGGTTTTTTTTTATCAAGAACACACGATTTCTGATGTAAAACATGTAATTCTTCCAAGAAATGAATCATTTTATCAAAAGAGTGTAAAAGCATTGTAGATATATCACATAGATAAGATTATAAATCAAGAACCAAGTTTTTAAATCAAGAACGGGTAGATTTTGAAAGCAAATCATGTAATTTGGTTCAAGAAACGAATCATGGATTCAAACAAACCTAAAAGCATTATAGATCTATTATTTATATCATAATCAGAATGAAAAGATAGTATACATCCTTACTCATCAATGAATGAATCTAAAATAAAACCCCTACCTTAATCCACAGTTTAGTCGATCCAAGCGTGTTTTAATGCAATTCCTACGCGTTAATCCACCAATATCTTGCCCCTTTTCTTCTCTCCCAGCTTCTCTTAGCTTCCTAGGATTGAAATATGGGTAAAACAGCCCCAAAAGAAGTGCCTAGGTATTTATAGAGTGAGAAAATAGTCCAAGCGGCGCATATCTGATATGCAGAATCGTGTCAATGCGTTCGAACAAGGATCTTAGTGTTCAAATGGTGTCTTTGGCGTCCGAATGGGGATTTCTCCCAGTATTTCCTATTTTCTTCTGAAAAATTAATCAGACAAAGTTATAGGTAAAATACTAAGGTAGTGTCTAATTTTTTCCTACCCAAATTCTCCCCAAAAAATGTTATTTAACTCCAGAATACTTCCAAACTTCTAATACACCCCATATTGCCTCTCCAAGGTTTTTTGACCTTCTGGATCCATTTTTGATGTTATTTCCCTCTAAATATGTTAAAAACTTAACTAAATTCATTTCTCTTAAGAGTGAACATCCCGAAACTTCAACCTTCTCAACATATTTGTACTATATTCTACAATTACCACCTATATAGTTTATTCATCCTTAATTCATTCCACATCAACACAATATATGATAATTTAATATAAATTAAAATAATTACATGGGTTCTTATAGATCTTCCTCTAGAATGTGTTGCACAACTTCCCTCGTGAATCTCGAAAAGAAAATTCTAAAATTTATCTAGATGTACACAAAGCAAGTATGGACTTGTGAAGGATCCTTTATAGAGCTCTCCATTGGGTGATATCTAGAACCTAGCTGCTTTTAGTTTCAACTTAAGAGCTTCTTTCCTATCTTTGGGGAGTTGTCCTTCCTTGAGGAACTGGATGATCGGGTTTATCGATAGCTCAAGTGGAGAAAATTTATTCTGACACTCCAAGCTAAATGCTCGATCGGTTTTGGTTCTCTACAAGGAATTTCTTGGTCGGGTTTTTTTTTAGGGCTGATACTAGGGCAGTTAGAGCATCGGCATGTGAATTTTTTGGCCTTCCAACCTGCTCACCACTACATTGGGGCCTCATATTCTACTTCGTTAGTGGATACACCAAATTCTAGTCTCACTGCTTTCTCTAACATGTCTCTTTTCTAATTTTGATGAGCCATCTATGAAAAGCTTCCAAGTTCCCTTATGCCTCGAGGTCTTTTGTTTGGCTATGTCTTCCCTCTCCATTTCAGGTTCCTCGGCACCTAGAGCCTTCTGAGGTTGATCAAAGACTCCATAGATCGCAAGGGAAAAATCTATAGCACTTAAGTCATATGATTCACGCTTTGGGAGGGGATTCGTGACAAATTCAAAAATATTAATTACGAATTCAATTGTTCCAGGAGGGGGAAGCCAATATGGATCTTCCCTCATGATTTTACACGTAGAGACCAAGACACAATACTTAGAAGGGGGTGAATATGTTTTTGATGTTAGCCCAAATCAACTATCAATTAAAACCTATGTCTACCATAATTACCTCTTCTCATAAATATGAAACAATGAATGTGAGAACCCTTTTAGTCACCATAACCATTAACACACATGACGATTGATTAAATTAATATTCAATTAATTTACTCGTAATTAATCTCATATCGATCCCAAATCCCCAAACTCAATTGCACAACTATGGATGATATAATATCAAACAATCAAAATATCATAAACATAGTGTGCGTGTGTGCTAACAAATGCAAGTGTGTAATCAATAAGAAACACAAGCAATTTGTTGATGCGAAAAACCATCCTCGGGAAACACTGCGGGAAACGTCGCTGGGTTCACCAAAGCCTAATCCATTACTCTCCAAGTCAACATACAAGTACTCGAAAATTATACCTTAACCAATACCATGATTAGACGTTCATTTCTTTGCTATGTCTCTCCGTCGAAACTCCCTCTTTGACGTCTGGTGTAGCTTCACTTGGACCTCTCCGCTAAACAATTCGTCTAAGTCTTGAGCGATTATGGGCACACCAATAGTCCTCGATATGCCCACACTAATGGGCTTGTTCAACTAACAAGTTCTTCAACACCAATTTATGAGGTTGGGTAGAATCACTAGTAATAGCTTTTGGATCTTAGGGATCTAGGTTACTGTGGAAGCTCTCAAGGTACAAAGATAGCTTTCTCTCTTAGAAATCTCACAAGAGGCTTAACTTAGGTATGGGAAAGGCACTCCCTATTTATAGGCTCGGAATAAAAGGTAGTTTTAGTAAATAAGAAAACTCAGATTGACGAATGACCGCTCAATCGATGGGAGTGCGATTATAGGGCGGTTGGCACTAGAATGAAAAATAGCATCTAAAACCAGCCAAGGACTAGAACCACTCGAGCGACTAGGCACCGCTTGAGCGACCATGGGACCGCTTGATGAGCTCATAGAGTGAGACCTCTGCTATCCCCTATGGCCTTTTCCCTTCATATCCTAAGTCATCAAGAGACTGCTCTAGCGAAGATTAGCGAGCATAGGGCAGTCCCTGCAGGTTTTTAAGCCTAAAAACCAAGCAAAAACTTGTCATACTGAGCACTAAAGGGTATTTCTTAAAAGGCTACGATGTCTAAGATGGAGTCCATGTCCTCTTGAACACTAAAGGGATCGGCATTCTTGTGACACCCCAAAATCAATGGGTCCTTACTTAACCCGTTGACCACCCATCAACCCGCGAAAGTACCCATGAATGCTATATAACCCGACACTACGTCGTTACATCCCCTTCATCGGGATCATAACCAAAACAAAAGTCCGGCAGAGTCTCCTTCGTACGGGAGCTCTACCCAATACATAACCTGTTACACATTATTTGTATAACCATTCCAAGGTCCAATCCCCATCAATTAGAGCTTAATATTTAACCCATCAATTAGAGCCTGTCTAGGTTTTATTTAAATTTTGAAAATTTTGGAAGAGGTACTGTTACCTCTTGCACGTGGTACTGGTACCTGTACCTTCTACTTGCCAGGTACCTTCTATTTATCAGGTACTAGTACCTATGTTACTTGGTATCGGTACCTGGGCCCACTATTTTCTAGGTACCTGTACCTATATGTCTTGGTATCGGTACCTAAGCCCACTGCCCATTAGGGTACTGGTACCCGAGTACTAGGTACTGATACTTGATCCCACTAGAATCTAATTACTGGTACCTGGGCCATCTGACAGTGTGGTACCGGTACTTAATCACTTAGGTACCAGTACCTGAGCCCAGATTTTTTCCAGTTCTTTCTAATCCTTAACCTTTAACCTTCCAATCACATCCCATACTCATCCATTCATTCATTTACACAAATTCTAGACCATAAGAGTTCATCACATAACCCTTTATACAATTTTACAAGTTCAACACAAATTACATAATTGATTACAAAAATGCAATTTAAAAGCCACATTTCGGCTTCTTCATCAACAAGGGCCCAAGTGAGGGTTATCCACCGGCGCTTGTTCGACACCTGAAATTTTGTTCCCATAAAGGGTGAATCACGCTCAATAAGGTATCTCCTAAAGGAAACTACTCTCCAACCCAGATGCATATGAATGTCACATGCAATTCAACAAACGAAGCACTCATTCAAGTAATTTTTTTTCATAAATAACTGCTACTAATCCATGTCATATCATGAGATGGAACTCACACAAGCAATGCAACCTGAGCACTTCATCGGCTCCCCATAACACATGTCATGTAATGCGTATGCATCAGGGCATTCCAAGCCCCCGCCATTGATGTTAGACATCTAATAAAAAAAATTATAAAATCATGTGTTTTTCTTGGATGGTATTTTATGGACATTCCACCAAGGGACTACCAACCCACACAGCATTTCGAGGACATCTCACCACAGGTTCCACGTACGCCTACACACTTTTTTAGAATTTCACCATAGGGCAAGTACGTGAACCAAGTAACTGGGTCTTGCACCCAAGGGATAATCTATCCCTACTTGCTACACTCGACACGTATTTTCAATGCAATCTCGTACGACTCAGTCGAACTTAGGTCCAACCTTCCCGAGCCCACGAATCAACCCACTAAGAATGGTGTTTGACCGAAGACATGCACACACACACACCCACATTCATGCAATGCGCACAAATGCGATGACTACCTGTGCATATGCAAATGCAATGTGCAATTGCAATCTACAGTTCCATGTTCATCATATCACAAGCATATTATGAACATATTCAACTTCTCAATTGTCTATTATATCATGGAGCATAAAATAATATTTCACATCATCATTAGGCATGTTATATCATCTTCAATTCAAATAACACTTGTTCAACTATAGGCATTTCATTATCATTATCAAGGCACAAATTATGGAAACACATAGCATACCCAATTTAACACATTTCTTTATGAAATTACAAAAAAGCAATTTCAACAAACTCAATTCATACAAGAATTGATTTTACACATTCTTATACCATTTTCCATACTCTTGCTACACTAGGTGTACGTTAGACAAGAGATTTCATCTCTAATCATCCTATCTATTTTATATACAACCCAAGGTTGGAAATAAGCCTATTTAGGAAAGAAACCCTACATCTTGAAGCGTATTTTCGCGTAGAAGAAGTTCCAATAACCCTAAATCAAGCCTCAACGCTTCTCTCCAAAAAATCCAGTTCTTGAGACTTTGGCGAAACTCACAATTTTTGGTATGTACACGTAGCTCTCTTCGTATAGAACAACCTTTGTTCTTGGCCCGAACAGATCCGACGGTCGGATCGCCGTGGATTGAAAGTAGAAGATGGAGAGGGTTTGGTTTTCTCTCTCTTTTCTCTCTCTCTCTCTCTCTCTCTCTCTAGGAAATGTTGAAGAAAAATGGGGAGAAATGTAAAACCCGGGTAAATTTGAACTTTTGTGAAAAATGGCAAATCGGTAATTTGTCACTACAGTATGCGTTACAAACCTGAATTTTTCTAGAGCTCAGATGATGAAACGGACCTCACCGTTGGATTCGTCTCGCGAAATCTAGCTACACTATCAAATTTCCTTGAATTCCTAGATGGTCGAATTTTTTGCGTTTTATGAGGCGGTCGGGCCTCGAGTAACCCAAAAACAAAATTTTTAATAAAATTTTAAAGTTTGGAAAATAAATGAGGGCAAGTTAAAATAAAAATATTTTGAACTTGAACCGGAGCGAAATTTAATCGTTTCGGTGCGAAAATAGACACGGGAAAGGAGGGCCGTGTGGCGCATTGTAGACCAAGCAATTAAAGGGTATAAATAGGGGAGAAAAACTGATTTTCTCCCCATTTCTTCAGCCGGTTCCAATGTGAGAAGGAAGAGAGGGAAAAGGTTTGAGTTCTCCACCTTCTCTCTACGATCTACGGAGATCGGGTGCTCGAATCCACTCGGGCCAAGAACAAAAGTTGTTCTCCTCGCCAAGGGCTACAAAACATACCAAGGAGGTTTGGTTTGGGCGAGATTCCAAGGACAGGATTTTGGGGAAGTGAAGATTCTATCTTGAATCGGGTTCTTGAAGCTTCTCAACGTCGTTTTACTCTTCAAGAGGTAGGGTTCCCTCCTACTTAGGTCTATTCCAAACCTAGAATATTTTTTTGAAATGGGTAGGTAGATAGAATCACATATCACTTTCCTATTTTTGGTTACTTGGTGAAATGGGTATTAAAATGAGGGTAAAATCAATTCTAGCTTGGATTGATAATTAGAAATTGCTAGTTGTGATTTCTAGAATTGGGTATGTGTGATCAACCTAATGTGATTCTTGAATTATGCGAATTATGGGCATGTTATGTGTTTACATGTAAATATATGGAATTGCTTGTAATACGAGTCTCGTGGATGAAGAAAGCTGGAATGTGGCTTTATTTTGAGTTTTTGTAAAATTATTATGAAAACTTAATTTTGGCATGTAAATATATGGAATTGCTTGTAATCGATATTGTATGTAGCATGTTTTATGTAAAAAAATTTCTTTAAACATGTATGGGATGGTTTTGGAATGGAATTGATGGGATTGGAAATTGAAAACAGGTGAAAAAGGCAAAACTGGGAAAGTCGTACCGGTACAACGTGGTCCAGTAGACACAGCGTACCGGTACGCCATACCGGTACGCTTTCCAAAAATCTGAAATTTTAAAACTATTTTGCCAAGCTTCTGGGCTATGTGTTTCCTCCCTTCAAATGTTATAAATGGATAATAATAGACTACTAATGGTGGTATGTTGGACCTCGGATGGGTCAACCGATTAAAAGTATATAGACTTTGTCTTCTTTTATAATCTTGGCCAAGGGTACGCCATTGACGTGATGTCGGGTTGTGCGACAATCACGGGTAGTTCTGCGAGTTGATGGGTTATCAACGGTTAATAAAGAATCTCCCGGTTTTAGGGGCGTCATAGCTTGGTATCAGAGCTTAGGTATACGATTTACCTAGGGCTTGATGGGGCATGGGTCTAGACCATTGCATTCATTGTGCATTACATGTTATGTGCTTAAATTGCTATATGCTATGTGATATGTGTTATGTTAATCATACGCATGGTAAAATGTGTATGAAAAATGGACACACTAGGGTTAGAGAACATAACCTTGGGAGTGAGAAAATGGATGAACGGGATAGTTCAAAGTGTAGATGTCTACTAGTGGTAGCACACGCTCTACTAGTGAGACAATGAGAGAATTCTAAACGTTTCAACTTTGATCCCTATCTCGGGATGCTAAGTTAGTGTGTCATTGCTACTTAACATGGGTGTAGATGGCAAGTAGAAGAAGAGGACGCCGAGGCAGTGGGCGGAACAATAATCAACCACCACCGGCCTTCGACCAACAAGCTTTTACGGAAACCATAGGCATGATGGCGGCTACTGTTGCACAAGCTAGCGCCAATGCAAACCAAGGAGGCACGAGTAACCTCCAACAGTTTAAAGCACACAAGCCTCCAGTTTTTAAGGGAGGGGCATATCCGATGGTGGCCGACCATTGGTTCCGACAAGTCAATAAAATCTTAGGGGCAATGGAAATCACCTCAAATGCCACTAAGATAAGACTAGCTGCATTACAGTTAGAGGGAGAAGCCCAGTTGTGGTGGGATTGGGTAACGGCCTCAAAGAACTTAGAGACCATGACATGGGGAGAGTTTCGGGAGCTCTTCATGGGCAAATACTTCCCAACGGCCGTTCGACATACAAAGGCACGGGAATTCCTAGATTTGAAGCAAGGAACAATGACGGTGATGGAGTATGTGGCTAAGTTCACCGAATCAGCCCGCTTTGTCAATGATTACGTGGCCCTATACATGGCCAAGATAAGAAGGTTTGAGGATGGTTTGAAACTATCCATCCGGGGAAAGATTGTGGGTCTCCGCCTGCAAGACTTGGACTCGATGGTCGAGACAGCTATGGCCATTGAGAAAGAGGTTGAGGACGCACGAAGCATCCGGGAGGCGGGTGCTATGGACAAAAAGAATGAGGGTTAATCATCTTCTTCTAGTTTGGAGAAGAAGTAGAGGATTTCTACTCCACTGGGACAACAGGGACAGGGCCGCGACCATCAAGGCCAAGACCAAGGCCAATCCTCCCAAGGCGGGAGAAACTTCAGGACTACCTACCAGGCAGGCCAGAAGACTTGTTTCTATTGCCATCAGCCGGGTCACATGAGGCAGGGATCCCAGAATTATGGGACATCTCAGTCCAGTCGTCAGTGGGGCAGCCACAGACACACTTTGTTCCTCCCTACCCCACCATAGGCTAGGGAAACCAGTATCAGTTCTAGGGCACTACTCAAACCCCTACCACTTTCCGAGCGGGGACTCCGCAATCAGGCCAAATGGGCCAGGGCATGGGTCGAGGCCGAGGACAGGGCATGCAGGCAGGGACTTCGGGGACCCAGGGGCGTGTCTACGCCATCACACCTCAGGCTGAGCTAGTGGATCAGTCAGTTATTCAGGGTACATTTCTACTCTCTCGCTTATGGGCTAGGGTGTTATTTGACTCTGGTGCATCGCATTCATTCATTTCTGCATCATGTGTAAAGGATTTGGGCTTAGAGGTTGATACCTTGGAAGAGCCGTTGTATGTGAATTCACCCCTAGGAGCTAGGGTATGTGTTGATCAGATATGTCAGGGTTGTGCGTTAGAGATCTCAGGGATTCTACTCACCGTGGACCTTAGGGTCATGGACATGTTAGAGTTCAATGTCATCCTAGGGATGGATTGGTTGGCGGCACACCGAGTCGTCATTGATTGTGATTGGAAGAGGGTCACTGCCTATACACAAGACGGTGTTTGTTTTAAGTTCCAAGGGGAAAAACACGATGTCTTACCCCAAGCCGTGTACAACTCTAGATGGCATGGGCAGTTGATGGGTTGGCTTACGAGCCTTACCCTGGAGGACGAGGCGAGACAGGAGTTGGGTCTACCTCGGGTTGTCTGTGAATATGAGGATGTTTTTTTGGACGAACTACCGGGATTACCTCCCCATAGGGATGTTGACTTCAGTATTGAGTTGCATCCCGATACCTCTCCTATTTCTATGACTCCGCACAGAATGGCACCTGCTGAGTTGCAAGAACTCAAGGTCCAGTTGCAAGAATTGTTGGACAAGGGTTTTATCAGACCGAGCACTTCACCTTGGGGCGCTCCGGTATTGTTTGCCAAGAAGAAGAACAAGACCCTTCGATTGTGTATAAACTATCGGTAGTAGAACTGGGCCACCATCAAGAATAGGTACCCTTTGCCGATGATTGATGATCTGTTTGTTCAGCTGAGGGGAGCGCGGGTCTACTCCAAGATAGATCTCTGCACGGGCTACCATCAGTTGAGAATCAGGGAGGCTGATATCCCTAAGACGCGTTCAGAACTCGGTACGTGCATTTCGAGTTCACAATGATGCTATTTGGATTGACGAATGCCCCGACAACATTCATGGATCTCATGCATAGGGTGTTCCAACCCTATTTAGATCAGTTCGTCATGGTGTTTTTTGACGACATCGTGATCTACTCCAAATCTGAGGAGGAGCGTGAGGGTCACTTGAGGATTGTTCTCCAGACCTTGAGGGACCACCAGTTGTACGCCAAGTTCAGCAAGTGTGAATTTTAGCTCACAGAGGTAAAATTTTTGGGACACGTGGTGTCGGCTTCGGGTGTATTGGTTGACTCAGAGAAAGTTGAGGTAGTTATGAGTTGGGAAAGGCCGAAGTCAGTCTTCGAGATATGCAGTTTCTTGGGATTAGCAGGGTACTACCGAAGCTTCATTGAGGACTTCTCCCGACTAGCCACACCTATGACGAAATTGACCCGGAAGGAGGTCAAGTTTGAGTGGAATGATTCGTGTGAGAAGTCATTCCAGGAGTTAAAGAAGAGGCTTACTTTAGCTCCTATTTTGATAGTTCCGGAGAGGGGATAAATGTACACAATGTACTGTGATGCCTCCAAAAACGGACTTGGTTGTGTTTTGATGCAGTCCGGGAGGGTGGTGGCTTATGGTTCTCGGCAGTTAAAAAACCACGAGCAGAATTACCCTACACATGACATGGAGTTGGCGGCCATTGTCTTTGCCTTGAAGGCTTGGCGCCACTATTTATACGGAGAGCAGTTCGAGGTGTTTTCGGACCACAAAAGTCTGAAGTACATCTTTACTCAGCGGGACCTCAATATGAGGCAACGCATATGGATGGAGTATTTGGAGGACTATGACTTCACTCTGCATTACCATCCCGGTAAGGCAAATGTGGTGACTGATGCACTTAGCCGAAAGTCACGGGGAGTTGTGGCTCGTGTGACTTTCCAAGAGTGGCAGATGCTAGAGACTGTGGGACAGTTTGGGCTACATTATCGGGGTCAAACTCAGGGTGTTTTAGGGAGCTTGGTGGCTATGCTTTCCCTACTGAGCAAGGTGATTGAGTCTCAGGGACAGGACCCAGAGTTATCATCCATCAGGGACCGAGTGCAAATGGGTACTGGTGACGAGGGCTGGGCCATTCACTCGGATGGTAGTCTTCGGTTTAGGGGAAGGGTTGTGGTTCCCCAGTCAGCAGGTCTGAGCGAGGAGATCCTCAAGGAGTTCCATTGCTCCCGTTTTGTGGTGCATCCAGACGGTACGAAGATGTATCATGATCTCCGTCGCCAGTATTATTGGAGTGGAATGAAGAGACAGATTGGCGACTTTGTCGGTAGATGCCTCACGTGTCAACAAGTTAAGGCGGAACACCAGAGACCAGCAAGTTTGCTCCAGCCATTGGAAGTGGCTGAGTGGAAGTGAGAGCATGTCACGATGGATTTTGTGACCCACTTGCCACGGACATCGCGGGGACATGACGTGGTGTGGGTGATAGTGGACCGGCTTACGAAGTTGGCACACTTTTTGGCAGTGCAGATGACCTTCACACTGGAGGAATTCTGTCGATTGTACATACGGGAGATAGTCCGATTGTATGGAGTACCCGTATCTATAGTATCAGATTGGGATCCCAGGTTCACGGCCCATTTTTGGGAGAGTTTCCAACGGGCCCTGGGGACGCAATTGATGATGAGCACAACCTTTCATCCCCAGACAGACGGTCAGTCGAAAAGGACCATCCAAACATTAGAGTACATGCTACGGGCATACGTCCTAGATCTCAAGGGTAGCTGGGAAGAGCATTTACCCTTAGTGGAGTTCGCCTACAACAACAGTTATCAGGCGAGCATACAGATGACACCCTATGAGGCACTTTATGGGAGGTTTTGCCGTTCTCCGGTTTGTTGGACAGAGGTTGGAGAAAGACCCTCTACGAGTCCGGAGTTGGTTAAAGACACCTTGGAGAAGGTGAACTTGATACGAAAACGTCTTCTCACGGCTCAAAGCCGGCAAAAGAGCTACGCCGACAGACGGCGGCGACCTCTGGAGTTTGAGGTTGGAGATCATGTCTTCTTGAAGGTGATGCCTAAGAGAGGAGTGGTCAGGTTCGGCAAGTGGGGAAAGCTATCGCCGAGGTATATCGTGCCCTTCGAGATACTTGAGAGGGTTGGTACAGTTGCTTACAGGTTGGCGTTACCGCCAAATTTATCGGGTGTTCATGCAGTATTCCATGTCTCTATGCTCCAGAAGTATACTCTAGATCCGACTCATGTGGTGGATTGGGGTGAGTTGATTGTAGATGCAGATGGGACCTTCGAGGAGGGACTGGTGCGCATCATGGATAGCCGGGAGCAAGTTTTGCGAGGTAAGACCGTGAGGCTTATGAAGGTGTTGTGTGATGAGCACAAAATATTGTATATTTCAAGGCCTCATTACATGCATTTTAACTCAACTTTTGCATCTAAGTACTTAGAGTTAGTCGATTTTATGAATAATGTTGAATTCTTGATGTTGCATGTTTTTATAGCTTAAATCATGTATATTAGGACCTTGCAACTATGTTGGATGTGTGGTGAGGGCATGGACACATTACATGAAGATTTGGAGGCTTAAAAGTGAAGAAATCAAGGAGATATTGGTGTTTGGTAACAAAGGCGCCAGCAGCCACACCACTGGGTTGAAGAGCCTCGGTTTTCCTCCATTTTGACCATGATCCACTTCAAATCTGAAAAAGTTCAAAACATGAAAGTTGTATATCTGGATGTCTTCTGTAGTGTGTCAAACATTCAGCTCAATCCAACGGCTGGATCAAAAGTTATGCCGATTATATGAAAAGTGGTCCGGAGCAGAAAACAGTACCGGTACTGTGCCGTTCTGGTACTGCGTACCGGTACTTCGAACTCCAGAAGGTTTAGAGTACCGGTACACAGTACCGGTACGCTCCCAGAACAACCCAGAACACCTACAAACTCTTCTCCACGTGCTTGGGGGTCCCACCATTGGTTCTCCCACACCTAGCCCGACATTTTATCCCTACAATCATGCCTCCTACACCAAAGTTAAAGACTTTGGAGGCTTGACATTCAATGAGAGGAGAGAGAAGGGGTGAAGCCTGGGGAGTGCAGGCTAAGCCTGTTCTAGCCTGCCATACCCATCCATTCAGCCCCCTATTGATGGGAGGCTTGCTCACTCATGCTAGAAGACCCTATGGACGAAAATGCAGAGGCTACACACCATATATTCAGCATTTTACACATTGTAAAGGAGTGGCTACCTAAGCTTAGAAAATCCAAGGAAGAAGATGATGAATAGTAGATAGAAAAGCTTAGATTTTTCCATTCTCTTCTCCATTTCAATTGTTGTAAGCTTTAATTTCTTGTAATCCTTACCTCTTGCACTTTAATCTCATCTATGTCAAGTATATTTCAAGTTTAGTTACATGTTCTACATTTCACCATTGTTGTTTAAGTTTTCTTCATTTTCATGCTTGGAAATGGGTATTAAATATTTTTCTTCATAGTTCAAGTTTTCTTGCATTAGTTCAAGTTTCATGCTTCATTTATTCTACATGTCTCTTTACATATTGTATGTCTTTCCTTTTAACATGAGTAGTTAGAGTTTTAGTTGGTTAATCCAAGGGAGACATCCTCTTGGGTTTTCCAATTCAACTCATTTTCTTTCCTCTTTCGGTGTACGATGGTTCGGTTTGACTGGGTTGAGGGTGGATAAGTTGGTGAGTCACGGTTTATGCTTAGATAGTGACCCATCTTATCCCTAGCTTCCCACGAATCAATCGTTCATCTATAAACCCTCGGAGGAAGGTTTTGAGTTGATTGGGCATTCTCATTGGAGTGAACCCTTTGGATTAGCCAACATTTGTTTTCATTGCATTTTCATTCAAAAACTTCAAACACCAAAACACAAACAAAAGATTTTACATTTTCTTTTCCTTTTGCAAAATCACCTTCACACAACTTGAACTTTCCTTCCCTGAGGAGACGACCTTGGAATACTTTTTCAAGTAAAACATCGACACACAAAAGACTATTTGCGATTGGGGAGCACTTTTGTTCACACACCCACATTTCATTTCACATTTTGTTCATTCCATTTTCCACCAAGCCGTTGTTGCCCTATCTCCCATATCATTCCGAGGGAGAGTGACACTCCCTTCACACATACACCATATACACATTGAGGGATGATATTAGGAGGTTAGGAAACAACAACGTTTTTCATCAATCATTGTGGTAGCACCGAGGAGTGGAGGAAGCAACATGGGAGCGTGAGGACACCATACGTGCCAATTATCCGTTCTTTTGTTTGAGGATGGAGGTACATGTTTACATTTTTAAGTATATTTATCACTGTTGCATATGTATATCCTTGTACGTGCATGTATGTGTGAATTTCGGGGACAAAATTTTTTTAAGGGGGGAAGAATGTAAAACCCGGGTAAATTTGAACATTTGTGAAAAATGGCAAATCGGTAATTTGCCACTACGGTATGGGTTGCAAACCTGAATTTTTCTAGAGCTCAGATGACGAAACGAACCTCACCGTTGGATTCGTCTCGCGAAATCTAGCTACCCTGTCAAATTTCATTGAATTCCTAGATGGTTGGATTTTTTGCGTTTTACGAGGTGGTCGGGCCTTGGGTAACCCAAAAATGAACTTTTTAATAAAATTTTAATGTTTGAAAAATAAATGAGGGCAAGTTAAAATAAAAATATTTTGAACTTGAACCGGAGCGAAATTTAATCATTTCGGGGCGAAAACGGACACGGGAAATGAGGGCCGTGTGGCGCATTGTGGACCAAGCAATTAAAGGGTATAAATAGGGGAGAAAATCAGATTTTCTCCCCATTTCTTCAGCCGGTTCCAACGTGAGAAGGAAGACAGGGAAAATGCTTGAGTTCTCCACCTTCTCTCTATGATCTACGGAGATCGGGTGCTCGAATCCACTCAGGCCAAGAATAAAAGTTGTTCTCCTCGCCAAGGACTACAAAACCATACCAATGAGGTCGGGTTTGGGCGAGATTCCAAAGACAAAATTTTGGGGAAGTGAAGATTCTAGCTTGAATCGGGTTCTTGAAACTTCTCAACGTCGTTTTACGCTTCAAGATGTAGGATTCCCTCCTACTTAGGTCTATTCCAAACTTAGAATGTTTTTGTGAAATGGGTAGGTAGATAGAATCACATATCACTTGCCTATTATTGGTTACTTTGTGAAATGGGTATTAAAATGAGGGTAAAATCAATTCTAGCTTGGATTAGTAATTAGAAATTGCTAGTTGTGATTTCTAGAATTAGCTATGTGTGATCAACCTAATGTGATTCTTGAATTATGTGAATTATGGGCATGTTATGTGTTTACATTATGTCTTGAGAATTAAGTGTGATGACATGCTTGGGTGTTGTTTCTAGATAAAATGTTGATATGTACATATTGATATATTGACATTGTGAAAAATTATGGGAATTATATGCTTATGATATAATTTGTCATGGGATATGTGGAATGCGTTGAAATAGTTCATATGTCATTCATAGCATATTAAACATTGTGTCATTGTTGCAATGAGGCATCACATTGCATATGCACGAGAACATCGCATTTTGTGGGTGTGTGTGCATGGTTGTTGTCAACACCACACTTGGTGGATGACGAGTGGGCTCGAGTAAGCTTGGTCGAAGACCTGGCCGAGTCTCACAGTTTGCATGGTTAATAGGGTTGGGGTTAGTAAGAAGGGCTAGAAGATCCCTCGGATGCAAGGCTTGGTGATTGGGATACGCACTCCCTTGGTTCAGCCCATGAAATGTGTGGATGTACGCAGAACCCTCAGTGGAAGCCCGTAAATTCCGTGTGGGTTGGGTGACCCTTGGTGTAAGTCCATGAACATCCACCCCTACAAAGACCCTAAATTGGTAAATGTCATTTGATGTATAACATAGATGACAGATTCATACACATTGGCACTTGCATGTATTGAGGAGCTGGGAAAGGCTTGAGTTGATGTGCGTGAGTGAGTCTCATCTCATTTCATGGCATGGCACGGTAGATTCCATCATGGAATGCATATTCTAAATTGGAATGTTATGAGTTTGTTGATTGTTGGCATGTGAACATTTCAAATGCATTTAGGTTGGGGAGTAGTCTCTTTAGGAGATACTCTATTGAGCGTGGCTCACCCTATACGCCGGTGGATGTCTCCCAATTTGAGCCTCGTGGATGAAGAAAGTCGGAATGTGGCTTTATTTTGAGTTTTTGTAATATTATTATTAAAATTTAGTTTTGACATGTAAATATATGGAATTGCTTGTAATCGATATTGTACGTATCATGTTTTATGTAAAAAAATTTCTTTAAACATATATGGGATGGTTTTGGAATGGAATTGATGTGACTGAAAATTGAAAACAGGTGAAACAGACAAAACTGGGAAAGTCTTACCGGTACAGCATACCGGTACAACGTGGTCCAGTAGGCACAGCGTACTGGTACGCCATACCGGTACGCTTTCCAAAAATCTGAAATTTTAAAATTGTTTTGCCAAGCTTCTGGGCTATGTATTTCCTCCCTTCAAATGTTATAAATGGATAATAATAGACTATCAATGGTGGTATGTTGGACCTCGGATGAGTCAACCGAATAAAAGTATATAGACTTTGTCTTCTTTTATAATCCTAGCCAAGGGTACGCCATTGACGTGATGTCGAGTTGTGCAACAATCACGGGTACTTCCGCAGGTTGATGGGTTATCAACGGTTAATAAAGGATCCCCGGGTTTTAGGGGCGTCACAAGAAAAATCTAATTTTTCTCCCCTATTTATACTCCTAAATGATTGGCTCTCATTGAGCCACACGTCCCATTTTTTCTAATCCGATTTTATCCCAAATCGATTAAATATTGTCCCGTATTAAGTTCAATATATTTTATTTGAATTAACTTTAAATTATTTCCTGGTTTTCTTAAAAAAAAATTGATCGCATTTATTTTGATCGCGGAATGCCCGATCGCACCGTAAAACTCAAAATTCCAAATATCTTGGAATTTGACGAAAATTGATTGGACAACTAGATTTCGCGAGACGAATCTAATGGTGAGGTTTGTTTTATCATCCGAGTTATAGAAAAATTTGGGTTTTTAACCGGTACCATAATGACAAATCGTCATTTTGCCCTTTATAATAAAATTTTAAATTTTCCCCACAATTCTTTTCCTCAAGGATCCTGTCAAAAGACTCTCTCTAGAACATATGCCGGTTGGATTGACAAAAAAACCCTCTCCCACGAAAACAAGGCATTTCCTATATTTTTGTATCATTAGTGACATGTTGTGTAGGATCTGTGTGAGTATTGATCTCTCCCACTACTACGAGACAATGAGATATCGTCTACGCTTTCCTGGGATGTTTCCTCTTATACAGTTGGTATTGAAGAAGTATTCGCTAATCTATCTCCTCTCAACTCCTCTAGAACAATTATACTCTTAGGCTTGTGATTCATCACGTAATCTTCCTCTAAGAATCGGGTGTTGGAGCTAACAATGACCTTCTGATTATTATGACTATAGAAAAAACCACCTTTTATTCCTCTTGGATACCCTACAAACAAGAAGACTTATGTTCTTGATTTTAGCTTATCTGCGTTCCCCAAAAAGAATCAGGTAAAACTGAATAACTCATCATAGATCTCACCATATCCGTGAGAGTCTTATTCCTTCTTTCTACCACACAATTTTTTTATGGTGTGCCAGGTGCAGACAACTGGGATGTAGTCCCTACCTTTGATAAGTAGTCCCTAAACTCTCCTAAGAAGTATTCTCTACCACGATCAACTCGTAATATCTTAATACACTTTCCTTGACGCTTCTCCGTTTCAGCCTTAAACTCTTTGAATTTCTCAAAGCATTCAAACTTATGATGCATCAAATAAATGTACCCATACCTTGAATAATCATCAATGAAAGTGATGAAATATTAAAAGCCTCCTCTAGCTTAGACAGTCATAGGTCCACACAAATCAAAATGAACCAATGCCAATGGATCGTTTGCTCTATAGTCCTTGGTTGTAAAATACCTCTTGGTCATTTTACCTTCCAAGCAAGATTCACAGACTAAAAGTGCCTCCACTTTCAATGAACTCAACGGTCCCTCTCTTCCCTCTCCAACGTAAAAACCCAGCTGAAATGGAGAGAAAATCTGATTTTCTCCCCTATTTATACCCCTTGGAATGCTTGACCCTCGTCGCACCACATGTCCTCCATTTCCGGGTCCGGTTTTGTCCCGAAACGATTAAATTTTGTCCCGGTTCAAGTTCAAAATATTTTTATATGAACTTCCTTTAAATTATTTTTTAATTTTCAAAATTTAATTCCATGTCTCGTTTTTAGGTCACCTGACACCCGATCGCCTTGTAAAACATGAAAAATCTGATTGTCTCGAAATTTAACGAAAATTGACTGGGCAACTAGATTTTGTGAGACAAACTAACGGTGAGGTCCGCTTCGTCATTCGAGTTCTATAAAAATTTGGGTTTTCAATCCGTACCGAAGTGACAAATTACCGTTTTACCATTTTTCACAAAAATTCAAATTTACTTGAGTTTTACAAATTACCCCAAATCACACCTTTAACTCCCCCAATTTCACGCCAACCACCTCGTCTCTTTATATTTCGAGATCTTCTTTTTAAACTATATCATCTTTCTCTCCCATTTCCAAATCTCACTTCCCTCTTCCTCTCCTCGCTCCACTCTCCTCGTAACCCTGTCCTTTTCCCAATTTCTTTCGTTCCCTCTAACTTCCCCCTCTCCCTTTAAATTCCATTAAGGGAAGGAATCTCTTCTCATGCTGAAAAATGGGATCTCTTTTCCTTATTGGAATTCAAAACATACGCTCAAGCCCTAATGTCCCGCACCTCCAAATCTCCTCTTTCTCCCTCAGTATTAAAGCTATAGACCTCCAATAGTTGCTTTCTCTTTCTCTTTCTCTTTCTCTCCCTCTGTGGCTGCTGTTCTCTCCATTTCACATCTCCCACTCTGCTGCTTATTCTGTGCACACAACACAATAGGTAATGGACAACTCTCTATTTCTCTCCCACTCCGTCTCTCTCTACTTTTTTCTCTCTCTCTCTGTGTGCTAACTACACAGCACTCACGAAACATCACACACACAACGCCATCACCACTGTTTCCCTCTCTTTCAAACTCTCTCATTCTACTCCTTCTTACATGACCTTTCAAGCCACAGCCCCACAACCTACACTTACAACACCACCACTATGAAACCCAACACAACCCTTGAACACATGGACCCACTACCATGGAGAGCCATCACCGACCATGCCAGAAGCTACCTTCCCCATTTGCCATTAAACTCATTA
Organism: Ilex aquifolium; assembly: GCA_951799425.1. NCBI lineage: Eukaryota > Viridiplantae > Streptophyta > Magnoliopsida > Aquifoliales > Aquifoliaceae > Ilex > Ilex aquifolium. Next base: position 26,468,812 of record OX637400.1, read on the forward strand.
ACAACGGTGAATTCTCTGTGCCATCTATCATATAAAAAGCCCCCAACCCATCGATTTCACCCCCAAAATCTCGAAAATTCAACCCCTTCTTTGTCCCTTTTGATTTCATATATTTGGATGTTGCTTTTTACTGAGATGATGGGTTTTGAATGGTAGAGGTTGTTGGCTAGTTAAGATGGTGGAGACCAAAGGATTTGTTTGTTTTGTTGGATGTGGTGAAAATTAAATTTGTGTCGATCAGGTATGGCAGATATATATATATTTTGATTTTTGAGTGATCTATACTTGTGATTTAGACCATGTCATTTACGTTGATCAACTCTGTTGATTACTTTTGTTATTTCTATTGACTTTAATTTGTTTGTCTTATATCACACAATTTATTTATAATATTTTAAATTACTATTGTATTGTATGGTCTTTCACATGGGTCTTGGAGTTTAATTTGTGAAATTTGATGTTTCCTGATTTTTTTTTTCAAGAAACAAGAAGCACTTTTGATCAAGAGTTAAGTTCATGAGGCTCAATGGCTACCAACGTCCTTGTTAGGCCACAAGTGCATTTTACCTATTCTAGACGCAAGGGTAATCTGGGAAAACCATAGTTGAAGTCTGTTATGGATCTGCTGGCTGATTTCTGTTATGATCCTTATGGATGTGCTGGCATTTCGGGGATTTGATTGACGGACATTTTATTTGTGATTCACGGTTTTGGTTTGTGGAGGGGAGGAGAATATATAGGAGAAGGTTAGTTAGTGTAAGGGTGTGAATTTTCTTGCTTTGTATTGAGCTTGCTCATCTTGGAGAGTTCCTAGCCTCTCGAACGCTGGGATATTCGGTGCTGGAATAAATTTCTCCCTTATTCCTCACTTGTTTCTTTTGTTACTCAGTGATAAATCTAGAATAGCCATTCAGTGTGTATCAAATTGGTATCAGAGCAATCGTACCTGGAAGATGGCAGCCAAGAATGTTGCTCAGCGGATAGATTCCATGGAGGAAATGGTTGGAGCCGTACAAGAGGAGTTCCATCGTGAAGTGGGAACGTTGAAGGAGGAGGTACAGAACATGAACAAATTATTTGAACAATTCCTCAAATCGCAAGAAGATACAGCTCGAGCAGGTTCCGCTTCGTACAAGAGCGAATCTCATGGTGGGGTGAGAGAGGCTGACCATGGTATAGGTGGCGGCTCGAATTCAAACGGATTTCGCCATGAAGTTCGATTCCGAAGGCTGGAGATGCCGCTGTGCGAAGGCTCAAATCCGGATGGCTGGATCTTGAAGACAGAACGCTATTTTACCCTTCATAGGCTGACTAATGAAGAGAAGCTTGAGGCGGCGATTATGGCGTTCGAAGGAGATACCCTACTGTGGTATCAATGGGAAAACCGGAAACGATCGATTATCTTATGGGAAGAGATGAAGATGCTTCTCTTGAAGTAGTTCCGAACGACCCAAGCTGGCTCCCTTCATGAGCAGTGGTTGGCTCTGGTTCAGGACGGTAGTGTGCAGGAGTATCGCCGGCGTTTCATCGAGATGTCGGCGCCGCTAGAGAATGTGTCTGATGAATTGGCCCTAGGTATTTTTATCAATGGGTTAAAACCCGAAATTAAGGTTGAGGTCCGAATTTTGGAACCCAGTAACTTGGGTCAGGCCATGGACTTGGCCCAAAAGATAGAAGATAAGATATGGGTAACTAAAGCCCATAAACCTCCCAATGGGTTTCATCGAACAGGGGGATTGACACAGGGCACCATCTACCACCGAAACAACGCTGAAGCTCCTCGATCAGGCGTTGGGGGAAACCGATCCTCAGGGAAGTTCGCCGGAGAGGTGCGAAGACTCTCGGATTTGGAACTTCAGAGAAAACGAGAGAAAGGGTTGTGCTATCGGTGTGATGAAAAGTGGGCGCCTGGGCATTTCTGCAAGAAGAAGGAATTGAGTGTCCTTCTTACCCATGATGGAGAAGACGATGAACAGGCTGAAGGCGAAGAGGCGGAACCCACACCGGAGGTGACTGAGTGCAACCAAATGGCAGAAGTATCACTTAGTTCGGTGGTGGGTTTGACTAATCCAAAGACGAGGAAATTGAAGGGGGTGATCTGCGATCAGGAGGTTGTGGTATTGATTGATCCCGGCGCAACCCATAATTTCATTTCCTTGGACCTGGTAAATAGAGTCCAGATACCCATTGTTAGAACCGAGGGTTTTGGAGTGGCTATGGGAACCGGTGATATGGTACGTGGAGAAGGCTTATGCCGAGGAGTCTCACTCCACCTACAGGGGATCAATATTGTGGAGGAATTCTTACCTCTTGGGTTAGGGAGTTCGGATGTAATTCTGGGAATTCAGTGGCTTGAGACTTTGGGGATGACTCATACAAACTGGAAGACACAGGTGATGAAATTCAGACTCGGTAATGAGTCCGTCACTCTGCGTGGAGATCCCTCCCTTGGGAAAACTCTGGTTTCTCTGAAAGCCATGATGAGAACCATTAAACATGAGGGGGCTGGAATTTTAGTGGAGCTCAATCAGTTGGAAGGTCTGAAGGAAGAGAGTTCTGAGGTACCGCAATTTCTCCACCAAATTGTGATAGATTATACGACTGTCTTTGATATGCCAGTGGGATTACCTCCTATCAAGGGGCGTGAACATTCGATTGTGCTTAAGGAAGGCAGCCAACCGGTTAGTGTCCGGCCATATCGATATCCTCACGCCCAGAAGGATGAGATTGAGAGATTAATCAAGGAAATGCTGACTGCTGGAATCATTCAAGTCAGCAGTAGCCCCTTCTCTAGTCCGGTTTTGCTGGTTAAGAAGAAGGATGGCTCCTGGCGTTTTTGTGTGGATTATAGGGCTCTAAACAAGGTCACCGTGCCAGATAAGTATCCCATTCCTGTGATTGATGAGCTCCTTGACGAGCTACATGGAGCGAAAAAATTTTCTAAGATAGATTTGAAGTCGGGTTATCACCAGATCAGGGTCAGCAGCCAAGATGTCTACAAAACCGCCTTTAGAACTCACGATGGACACTACGAGTTCCTGGTTATGCCTTTCGGGCTTACAAATGCTCCGGCTACGTTCCAATCATTGATGAATGACCTCTTTCGGCCTTTCCTTCGGAAGTTTGTGTTGGTATTCTTCGATGATATTTTGATCTATAGTCCCTCGGAGGAGAGCCATCAGCAACACCTAGCCCAAGTGTTGGAAGTTTTGCAAGTTCATAGTTTCTACGCAAATCGAAAGAAATGTGAGTTTGGGAGGACTTAAGTGGCCTATTTAGGTCATATCATTTCGGGGCAGGGAGTAGCAGCGGATCCAAACAAAATCCAAGCCATGACTTCGTGGCCTACACCCAAAATTTTGAAAACATTGAGGGGATTTCTGGGTTTGACAGGATATTACCGAAAATTTGTGGCTGGATATGCTCGAATTGCGCTTCCATTGACTGATCAGCTTAAAAAGGATAAGTTTGGGTGGAATCCGGAAGCTGCCGCAGCTTTTTAGGAACTTAAGCAGGCTATGTCCTCAGTCCCGGTCTTGGCAATGCCCGATTTTACTAAGCCCTTCATCATCGAAACGGATGCTTCGGGGTTCGGGTTAGGAGCTGTTTTAATTCAAGGACAGCAACCAGTAGCTTATTACAGCCAATTTCTAGGTCCTCAAGCTCGCCTTAAGTCCATATATGAAAAGGAGTTAATAGCTATTGTGTTTGCAATGTTGAAATGGCGACCGTACTTGCTAGGACGACGTTTCATTGTACGGACAGACCAACAAAGTCTAAAGTTTCTGCTGGAACAACGGATTGTGGGATCCGAATATCAGAAATGGATTACTAAAATTATGGGGTACGATTTCGACATTCAATATCGTAGTGGGGCAAGTAATCGAGTAGCGGATGCGCTTTCACGTGTAACCGATCAAGCGGAATGCTCCACTATGGCTATTCCACAGTGGCAGTACTGGGACACTTTGAAGGTGGAGCTGGCGGATGATCCTTTTCTGAAGAGACTAAGGGAGGGAGGACATTATTTCAGGTGCACAAAACCATGTGAGGTTTACAGTGAAACAGGGAATCCTATTCTATAAGGATCGCCTCGTGATTCCACGGTCCTCCAAGCTCCTTTCTACTCTGATGGGAGAATTTCATTCCACTCCAGTTGGGGGCCATTCAGGAGAAACGAAAACTTACCGGCGCTTAGCAGCGGAGTTGTATTGGGTAGGCATGCGCAAGGATGTAGCCGGATTTGTAAGAGAATGCACAGTCTGCCAACAGAACAAGTACTTGGCTATCACTCCCGCTGGATTACTGCAACCCATACCACTGCCGGCGCAGGTTTGGGATGAAGTCACACTGGATTTTATTGAAGGGCTACCACGTTCCGAGGGTTGGGATGCAATCTTGGTAGTGGTGGATCGATTAAGCAAGTATGCTCATTTCATTGGGCTAAAACACCCCTTTACTGCGGTTACGGTGGCTGGAATCTTTATTCGTGAGATTGTGAGGCTTCATGGTATTCCCCAATCAATCATTTCGGACAGAGACCGAGTGTTCTTGAGCCATTTCTGGAGTGAGTTGTTTAAGCTGCAAGGTACTACTCTAAAACGAAGCACCGCCTACCACCCTCAGTCTGATGGACAGACGGAGGTCGTCAATCGTTGTTTGGAAACTTATCTGCGCTGTTTTGCTTCGGGAAAGCCTAGGAGCTGGGCTCGCTGGTTGGCCTGGGCCGAATATTGGTATAACACCTCTTTTCATTCTTCTACTCGCTGCACCCATTTCCGTGCACTTTATGGCCCCGATCCACCCCCTCTTATTCGATACGATCCAAGAGTTGCCTCGGTGTCCTTGGTAGATCAGTTATTGGAGGATCGTGACGCTATTTTGGATGACTTACGGATGCACTTGCTGCAAGCTCAGCAGCGGATGAAACTGCAAGCTGACCTCAAGCGCCACCATGAAGAATTCAACGAAAGTGACTTGGTTTTCTTGAAATTGAGACCATACCGGCAGCGCTCACTTGCTCAACGTAAATTTGAGAAACTAGCTGCTCGTTACTATGGCCCATTCAAGATTCTCCAGCGAATCAGGAAGGTGGCCTACAAGCTAGAGCTGCCGTAGACAGCAGCAATTCATCCCGTCTTCCACGTTTCGCAGCTGCGTCCAGCACGTGGAATCTCTTCCTCGTCTCCAGTTTTACCACCCCAATTAACCCCGGAACTTGAACTGGTGGTGGAACCGGAGGAAGTGCTGGGAGTACGTCCTAAAGTTCAAGGACAGCCAGGAGGCGTTGCAGTGTTGCTGAAATGGAAGTCACTTCCAGAGTATGAAGCGACTTGGGAGGACTTTCACTTGATTCAACAACAATTTCCTGATTTTCACCTTGAGGACAAGGTGAATGTTTGGGCGGGGGGTAATGTTAGGCCACAAGTGCGTTTTACCTATTCTAGACGTAAGGGTAATCTGGGAAAACCATAGCTGAAGTCTGTTATGGATCTGCTGGCTGATTTCTGTTATGATCCTTATGGATGTGCTGGCATTTCGGGGATTTGATTGACGGGCATTTTATTTGTGATTCACGGTTTTGGTTTGTGGAGGGGAGGAGAATATATAGGAGAAGGTTAGTTAGTGTGAGGGTGTGAATTTTCTTGCTTTGTATTGAGCTTGCTCATCTTGGAGAGTTCCTAGCCTCTCGAACGCTGGGATATTCGGTGCTGGAATAAATTTCTCCCTTATTCCTCACTTGTTTCTTTTGTTACTCAGTGATAAATCTAGAATAGCCATTCAGTGTGTATCAGTCCTCTCCATTCTTTACAAGTATTTTCTTTGGTAAATTTCTGTTGTTTGATATTGTGGGCTTATCTGGTGCCAATTTTGAGGTTTGGGTGGCTATGATAGGAGGCCCTAAGGATGGATGGTAAGTTATGTTTGTTTTATGTTAGTTCATTATCAGAACCGCCATCGATAATGTCATTCACACCTTCAGTGGGTAAGCAATATATGCAATCTTTCAACCTTCCTTGAGACACACATGTATGTGGCTATTGTACAACATATTGACCCAAATGTGTTTGTGCAAGAAATGACTAGATTTGAATTACAACTCTTGTTTCATTCGTTGGCTTGGAAATCATTTAGATTATGTTTATTTCATTGAGTATTGCCATCAATTTTAATTTTGATCTATGTGCGCAGGCTAAATTTCAATCGAATTTATTTCATTTTCAATTAAGTTTTTTTGGAAATATAATTCTTGACTAGACTACTATGGGTTTTGTTTCAATAAATTTAATTTATTAATTATTTGCGTGTTTTTAAACAAGATAAGATTCAGTGTCAGAGTTGACTTTAGTGCAAATTATTTCAGCTATGATTTGATCAAAATTTGAATATTTTTTTAGGTCGATCTATATATGTAGGCTGAATATCAATCGATCGATGGGGATAGAGAAACTTCTCGAAAGGTAAAAATTTTATTGAGGTAAATTAGATAGTGTTATATAATTGTTTTTGGAAATTGTGTAATTTTCCCAGCTTTAGATCTCAAAATTGTGTATTCCTTCTGATTTATGGTGCGTTTGATCCTCCACCTATGTTCGGGTGATTCTTTTTGGGAAATTTCAAATACTTTAATCGTGATACAACTTGTATATAGTTATTACATTTCTTAATAGTAATTCACTTTTATATTTTGTTGATGATTTTAAATTTGTTTGTGCAAAAAATTGGATAATTAATGATTCATTTTGTTGATATTTATCTATTGCATAATTTGTGAATTTGCCTATGCCCTTAGGGTTTTGTTGCTTCTGTTAGAATAATATAGTGGGCTTGAACTTAGTATTTCTTATGGTAATTTGTTTATTTCTTCTAACTCATGGAAATGTCAAATTTATTTTTTGTTTATGTAGACACTATGTTCAGTAATTTTTCCCATGGACTGTAAGATAAACTCCTCAAGTAGAACACTTCTTTTGCCTATATGTGTGAAATGTTAGAAAAAATGAGAAAAATTACTCTGTTTTCATGGTTAGTAGTGGAACAACTGGAGAAACGTATATTAGAGAGGAGGGCACACCTGTTTCTATTGGCCTCAACACTTCTTAAGTTTCTTCCCTAATGGAATTATGGAACTTTTTATTCAACTTTAATGTTAGTGCTTTTACATGTTCTACTTAAAACCTAATTTCAATTTCTTGGCAGATGGCATTGTTAGTGATGCCTTAAAAGTATGGGAAGCAATGGTTGTGGGAAAGGCTCCTTCAGAAGCAGCAACTGCAATTGTGGAAAACTATAGGCTTCCTATGTCAATGGGTGAACTTTAGGTACAATCCAATGAGCAATACAACATTCTTGGGGTTAGATTATGGGGTGCACTGGCTTTAGGAATACAACGTTGCTGGGGTGGCTACATTTTAATACATATTGGTATTTTCCAGACCTAATTTTTTCTTTTTATGGAATGCCAAAGAATTGTTGGGGTGGCTACATTGTGTTGTTGTAGGAATTGGTAAATATTTGTGCCAAGGCATGATATTTGTATGTAATAGTTACTCTAATTGGTGATCTTTTTTTGTTACACTGATTTTTTCCTATTATGGTGAAGTGGAGGTTTTTTGAGGGGGTTGATGATATCTTTGTGGGTCTGCTGACAATTTTTTATGGGGGATGGAAAGTTGGGAGCTTCTTAGGTTTGGACTTGGTATTTATTCTTTTGATGACATGTTTGAAGGACTAGATGCTATGGCAATTAGAAACTGATTTGTTTTCACTGGCAGGCACTGCTGAATAGTAATGCTAAAAATATAGCATACTAATAGAAATTCCTTCTCTTTGTTTTGACTAATAAAAATAGTTCGGTGTTTTGTTGGCTTAAAGTCTTTGGTATTATCATTATATCTTTTCCATGGTAAAATTTGATGCTTTTGCATTGTATAGTGTTTATTTAGAACTCATTTGTTTGGTGTAAACTATTTATGTGACAATCCCTAAGCACTCATTTTTGGGTGTTGGTTCAGGAATGCTTCCTATAATAGTGGTATCTGCATAGAATTTTTTTTCTGCTACTTTTGCTCAATTTTTTATGCTCTCTCACTGCCCTTCTAAGTTTCAAATGTTTCTGCTATTTTTTGTACATTGCCTGTAATAGTAGTATCTACATAAGTTTTTATTTCATGAGATTCCATGTATGGATGGTAATGAATTGGGAAGTGACAAGGGAGGGGAAAGGAATAAGAGTAAGAAGCGTGAGGATGACGAATTGTACAGTGACGATTTTTTTTTTCAAAAAAAAAATAAGGAAGACTGGTATGGTCAATGTGTAAGCATGGGTAACATGCAAATTTGCTGAATTTAGTCTATCCAAAATTTGGTGAATTTTGTGGTATTTTTAAATTTTGATGTTGATTTTTCTTAATTTGCTCTATGAGATTTGTGTGTAATTTTTTACCTTGAGGAGTTATGTGTTGATTTTTTGTCGTGTGGGGATTGTCTTCTGCATTTTAAAATGTTCAACTAGAGATTGAAACACCTTAATTACTGTTAGTATGTAATGGTGAAAAGGCAAAGGCATGGTGTGCAAATTGAAGACCTTGGCAACAGTTGTTAATGGGCAATTGTCACACATTCGAGAAGGAGATAATGGAAAAGAAAGTGTGCTTGAGATTCTAAGGTTAGTGACCATTAATGAAAATGCTTCATGGTATGATCATGAAAATTGTGTACACAAGTTTACATTTTTCTAGAGTTTTGTTTTTAGGGGAAATTTTGCCAAAAATTCTTTAAAATAATGGGGTCATATATTTTACATAGTCCCTTCAAGCACATGCATTAACTATTATGTATATATATATATATATAATCATATGGGAAGTTAAATTTTATCCTCTACATTATTCCCCCCCCCCCAAAATTCCATCACATCACCTGTTTTATCACATACTCAATTATTTAATATTTAATTAATTTATAGTTTAACTTAATTTTTATTTCAGATATTATCTATTTACGATAGTATACACATGTTGAGAAAATTTTGTTGGATTACGCATTTTGAGAAAATTTTGTTGATATTTTTAAGAAAATAATGGTAAAAATAAATTTTAAATAATGTAATCAAATAAATTAAGGGAAAAAATTGCTCTTTAATATAGTGAAAACTATTTTTTGGCCGCTCAAATTTTATGTTTCTTCGTGTCGTTAGGCACATGATATGACTAGTATATATTTATTACACTTGTTTCTTTCCATTTTAGACATAGTTAGGTAGATGATACTTGGCACCTTTATGCTTACATATATAATATGTATATAAGTGACACAAACTCTACACATCTATTATAACCTTCGTACACTTTGTACACTTTGAATATTTAATATGACATTTTTATTCCAACACAAAATATGAATTATATTATAGTCATTTAAATCGTTTTCATTCAAAAAATCTATATTTGAGGTCCATTTATTTATTTAAAAATTCTAAAAATAACCCTTAATTATACAGAATCCTAATTAGTGTTATAATTAACGTGTTAGCGATTAAATTTTATACAGGTTGTCAGAAATTTACCCCCTTTAAAAAGAATTTCGTTCCCCAAGATTTGATACTAACCTAGAGAGTCAGCTAGATATGCATACCTTGCACGTATTTCTACCTCTAATTCCCATGTGGCTTCATCAATACCATGCTATTGCTATAGCACTTTCACGAGCGGTATGACCTTATTACGTAATACTTGCTCCTTTGTATAGAGAATTTGCATGGGTCGCTCTTCATAAGTCCCATTTTCTTTGATTTGGACATCCTTCCAATCAATAATGTGCAAAGCATCTGACTCACATTTCCTTAACATGGATATATGGAATACGTCACGTACTCCCAATAATTGAGCTAGGAAGGCAAGCTGAGTAGCTACATTTTCAACACGTTGTAATACCTCAAAAGTTTCAATGTATCTAAGAGGCAACTTACCCTTTTTTTGAAATTGAGATACTCCTTTCTTAGGGGATACCTTTAAAAACACATAATCAGCCGATTGGAACTTCAACGGTCTTCTCATTTGGTCTGCATAGCTCCTCTATCGACTTTGAGCAATGCGGAGCCAATCCCGAACAGTTTGAATCTTTTCTGTGGTTTCTCTAACAATTTTTGGACGAAAAAAACTGCTTTCTCCAACCTCGACCCAACATAGAGGTGATCTACATGGTCATTCGTACAAAGCCTCAGATGGAGCCATACCAATGTTGGCTTGATGTAAGATGTTCATGTGGAAAACCCAATTTATTGGTAATACCCAAATCCAACCCCATGGATAATGCAAACTAATATTTAATATTATATAATTAACATAGGTTTGATATGGAACCCCCAAATATGCATAAGATGAATCAATGATAGTAAAAGATAAAAGAAACCCTACCTTCAATGCTACCTCGAATCGTTACTATATATTATGACAAAATAAAACAGAGTAATATTTTAGAATAAAAATAAGTAATAATGAGTTAGGTACACTAAAAATAATTTTTAGAGTGAATAACAAAAAATAACGACACACGAATTTGATCCAAAAATATTTAACGAGGATCAAATTCAAGTAATTTGAACCTTCCCATCGTACAGTTCATTTAGGCCTCAAGCTCACCTAGGACAAATCCAAGAATCTCGGTATGCACATTTGCCAATGGATTTGGTTAAACCAAGCAAGGTCTTCTTTTCTAGGGTTTGAGTTTAGATATGAATCACTAGATGGTAGCCTTTGGATTTAGTAATCTAGGGTTGTGGCTCAAGCTCTCAAGGTATAAGATAAGCTAAATTTACTCTCAAGAGGCATAACCTATGTTGGAAAGGCGTCCCCATATTTATAGGCTCGGAATGGAGTTTGTCTTGGGGACCAAGAAAATACCAATCCATGAATAACCGCTCGATCAGTGGGAAGACGGTCATAGGTTGGTGGTCACTAGAATGAAAAAGGAATTAAAATTGTGCCTAGGAAAGTAGGACCACTCGAGCGACCATGAGACTGCTCGAGCCACCTCTGAGACCGCTCGAGCAGCTTAGAGGGCGACCCCAACTATTCCTCCATTTAGCCTTTGCCTGAAATTTTCCTAAGTCTTTAGATACCATTCTAGTGAAGGCTAGCGAGTATAGGGCGGACCCTACTAATTTTTTAAGCCTAAAACTAAGAAAAAAACTTGTCCACTCACAGCTCAAGCGATCCCTCACGAATTTGAGTTGCCTTATACCCTAATTAAACTATGTTTATGGGGTCTATATATGCGCTTGTTTTTTCTCACTAGTTGAAGCCTATATATGTCTATAAATGCTATAATTAACTTCTAGAGAACCAAGAAATACCATAGACATCCCTAAGAATGCAAAGGCCAGATCTTATGCTTCACCTTCATAGTTGAAGAAAAGAGAGAGATCTAGTAGAACCACAAAGAACCCATAGCAGTGTGTTGAATACCTTGGGAGGATTTGTTGAAGATTAAAGAGGAGAAATTGGATCATGGAGCTCGATTCACCCTTTGAAGCTAGCACTCAAGACCTTGTGGTGGTGAATCCAAAGGGAAGGTGCAAGGAGGAAAGCGTCTAACCATCGACTTGGCTAAGGTATAAGTCTTTTGACCTTGTAATCAAAGGTTGAGTACATTAGATTAGGTTAGGTGGAGTATGGTCCCTTTGTGTTTTTTTTTTTTCAAGAGATTTTCCACGTTAAGTTGCTTTATGTTGAGATTGTTGATTTGATGCTTTACATTACAGATGCACACTTGCAACTCCTCACACACCATGTGTTTGATGATATGGTTCTTTGATTGATTTATCATTTATTGTCACCGTTGTGTTTGTTGAATCCGTGGAAGGGCTTTGGAGGGATAAGGATGGTTGATTTGTATTGAATTATTTTTTATTCTTGAATTAAGTATTTTTCCATCCATTGTAAGACTCCGTATAAGATTTAAAACTAGATAATAATATATTTGTGACGCCCCAAAATCCGGAGGTCCCGTTGATAACTCATCAACCCGCGGAAACATCCGTGGATATCGCTCAACCCAACACCACATCAAGAATATCTTTAAGCCGGGATTATAACCCATAATGAAAATTCGGTTTAACATTCATTTAATTCAATTAAAGTCCCATACACCGTGGTTTGTACCCCTTTAGGGTCCACTTTGATCATTTAAAGGAAGGAAATTCAAAGCCCAAAGATTTGACAAAACATTTAAAAATTTCAGATTTTTGGAATGACTACCGGTAGCTGTTTATCGACTACCGGTAGCCGAAACATTCTGGAAATCAACTACCTGTTGTCTACCGGTAGCTGTTTCCTTCTGGAAAAAAAATACCTGTTGTATACCGGTAGCCGAAACATTCTGGAGCTACGACTACCTGTTGGTTACCGGTAGCTGTTTCCTTCTGGAAAACAACTACATGTTAGCTACCGGTAGCCAAAGGCAGATTTTGCCCATTTCATTAGTTTTTCATTTCCAACTCATTTCAAACCTTCCCAAGGTCACCCAAAACATGTATAACAAAGTTTCTTATCTTATACATGATCTCTACAAGGTTCTATTATAAGTATTCAAATATGATTACAATATTTACATGTCATAAACCATTTTAAAACAAAAGGTTTACAAAATCTTGAGGTAAGGCCACACATAGGCCCCCTTCACCCTTGACGCTCTCCATGGGAGTCATCCACCGGTGCCAACCCCACACCTGAAATTGTTCCCGTATAGGGTGAGCCAACGCCCAGTAGAAAACTTCCTACAAAGGCTACTCCCTCCCTAGATGCTCATGCTCATGCAATATTTATGTATAGCACATAACCAATCATTTCACATAAGGATATGCATTCAAAATTAGAATGCAACAATGTCATGCCATGAAATGAGATGGAAACTCACTCATGCAACTTCAACCCGAGCTCTCCCCAGCTCCCCAACGCATGCAAGTGTCAATGTAGTCGAAACCGCCATTCTTGTTACACATCAATGACGTTAATCACTCTAGGGTCTTGTATAGGGGTGGATGTTCATGGGCTTACACCAAGGGTCTCCAACCCACACGGAATTCACGGACTTCCACCGAGGGTTCCGGATACACCCACACACTTTATGGGCCGAGCCAAGGGAGTACGTACCCCAATCACCGGGCTTTGCACCCGAGAGGTCGTCATGCCTCTTCTTGCTACCCCAACCCAATTCTATTTCATGCATACATACGACCCAAAGGAATCTTCAATCCCTTTCTTCCGAGTCCTTTTATCAATTACCAAGAGTGGCATTTGACTAACCATGCACACCCACACTCACACCCATGACATGTGTCCATGAATGTGATGTCATGACCATGCTCAAAATGCAATGACTACCATATGAGCAACATTTCCTACACTCATGCATATAGCTCATGAATGTGATGCCATGATCATGCCCAATATGTAATGTATACTACATGAGCAATAATCAACACATATCTTCACATTCCATGGAATTTAAATCATAAGCATATAAATTCCATAAACCATCATAAACAACATATCAATGAGCATATGTCAACACATCCATAACACATTCCAACATGTGATTCCAATGGCATCAAACAACCATTTAAACAATCAAGGCATTTTATCAAACACCTTATAGGCACAAATTATAAACACATAGCATGCTTATCCAACACTTTCAAGGCACATTTCATAACACATAACATGTCCCCAATAGTCATAAGTCACATAATGAATTACATGTAACATCCTTAAATCAAAATCAAGCTAGGATCTAGCCTAAGCCATTTCCATGCTCCCTTTTTCACTTTTATTCCCATAGACACATATATATAAGACAATACATATGCATATACAACTTAATCCATAGTCTAACAACAACTAAGGTAAGAATAGTCCAAGGTAGGAAAACCCCTACCTCAATAGAGATGTAGGCAACCTCTATACACCAAAACCAACCAAAAAACTTTGATCTCCCAAATTTCTTCCTTTGAATATTCGGTGAAATCACTCCCCTTTTGGTACGTAGACGTAGCCCTCGACGAGTAGACGAACTTTAACTCTTGGACTATAGCCTTCCAACCAAAGGAACTTGGTGGATCTTGAAGAAGAAAGGTAGAAAATTAGGTTTCTCTTTTCTCTCTCCTTTTTCTCTCCAACGTGTGAGCTCAGCCGGCCAAGAGAAGAAGAATATCTGATTTTTCAGATATTTTGGCCCCTATTTATAATTTTAAATGTGTGGTCTACATCGCACCACTCGTTTATTACTTTCGGGTCTGTTTTTCGTCCCGAAACGACTCATTAAGTCTCGGATTAAGTCCAAATAAATTTTATTGGCACATTAATCCAATTATAAGGAATTTTAATATTTCTCGTTTTTTGGGACCTTTAAAAGGTCAATCGCCACGCAGTCGTCTCGATCTACGTGCAAAATCTGACTCTCTCGGAATTCGACGAATTTTCTGGTGGTTACTAGATTTCGCGTTGCGAATCCAATGGCGCACTCCGTTCCCTCCTCCGAGGTCTAGAAATATGTATTTTAAAATACATGCAGTAGTGGCAAATTACCATTTTGCCCTTTTTCAGGAAAAGTTCAAATTTTCCCGGGTTTCACAATATTAATAGTTTTTTCATAAGGATGATAGAAACTTCAAAACTTTGTTGGAGGATTAATCATGAAGTTTGAGTTTTGCATGTACTGACTTTTGTGTTAAATTTAGTTTCGAAAGCATGTAAGCTTGAGAAGGGTAGATAGATACATTTCTAAATGTTTTTAGGTCAAAATAATATCACCATTGAATCTGGAAAGTCGAAAAACCTTGGGAGAGGTTGTATAAGGTGTACTTGAAGTTTGGAAGTATTCCGGAGTTTAAATGCATTATGAGGAGAATTCTTGTAGAAAGGAATTTGACACTACCGTAGTATTTTGGTTACAAAATTTTATTTCAATATCCAATTGATCTGATATTTAAACAATAGAAATTAGACTTCAAGGGCTACAAAAGTGTATTTAATAAAATTTCCTGAATTGACATCTAACTAGGTCAAAATCGAGCCGGACGTATGGACAAAAAGTTCCTAGCTTTGGACGCCTGTCCCAAAAAAAAAATGGTGCATTTCAATAGAATTAAGTAGAAATAGAGAATTGGAACCGTCCGAACTCCCCAAAACCATCCGGACACCTCACTAAAAAGGGTCCCGATTAGTTTTTATGGTTTTCTCCATTTTTTTACCCTATAAATACCCTAGGGTCACGATCTAAGATGTCTTTACCTGTTTTTTCAACCTAAAAAACCCTAGAGAGCTTGAGAGGAAGTAAAAGAGGAGAAACGAGAAAGATTGTCACGACGAGATTGATTCAAACATGCTAGGGTTATCTTCAAACATCGGATTGTGGTAAAGATTTCTTCCTAAACTCGTTCTTTGATGCTAGGGTTAATATATATGTAGGTTTTTTTTTCTAAGTCGTATGTATATGATATGTAATCATTAAATCTTGTTTTTCTTGTAAATTATATTCTGTTTTGAAATAGATTTATGTTTTATAGCCATAAAACTATCGTCTTGTTATCAAACCCTAGTTTTCAAGAAATATTGGTTTTACACATGATATTTCCTTGTTCTTGATATTAAAAATGTTAGTGTTTGGTTTTGAATAGCAAAATTATGTTCTTGATGATCTCTTGCATATTTTCTTGAATTTCTCCATTGAAAAAATACTTGTGAAAGTATGGTGCTTGGTTTACATGTGATTTGGTGAATTGGCTTGATATAGTATCTCTTGTATGGGTGGTTTGATGAACATGAGTAACTGTTGACCAGGTATCATAGAGTAGGTAGATGAATTTCTTACCTCGAGTGGGTTTGAAGGTTCTCTACCACTCGTAGTTAGGTTGATGCCTTACAAGGACCAAACCACTATTTGCTCACGAGTATCGAGAGGCTGAGGGCTAGTATACTATTCTTGGGTTGGATTCATCACTGACAATGCGTCGGTATATGTTCTTCCTAAAGTTGTGTATCCTTGCAAGGATTGGGTGCTTGAGTGTGGGCCAGGATATTCTCAATGTGTGTATTCATGCTAAATCTACCTACATACCTGAGATACAGACTTTAGTAGCATAGCCGCACCACTTATTGAAGTGATCAAGAAGAACGTTGGATTTAGATGGGGAGAAGAACAAGAAAATACGTTTCAATTAATCAAAGAGAAGCTAACCAACGCCCCCTTATTGTCTTGACCTAACTTTTCGAAAACGTTTGAGATTGAATGTGATGCTTCAGGTATTGGCATAAGAGCAGTACTTATGCAGGAAGGACTACCAATTGCTTACTTCAGCGAGAAACTAAGCGGGGCAGCCTTAAACTACCCAACTTATGATAAAGAGTTGTATGCATTGGTTTGAGCTTCAGAGACGTGGCAACACTACCTATGGCTTAAGGAATTCGTGATTCACACCGATCATGAGTCCTTGAAACACTTGAAGGGCCAGCACAAGCTAAACAAAAGGCATGTGCGTTGGGTAGAGTTCATTGAGACGTTTCCATACGTCATCTGGTATAAGCAAGGTAAGGAGAATGTGGTCGCCGATGCACTTTCTCGCAGGTATGCATTACTCTCCACACTTGATGCAAAATTGCTTGGTTTTGAGCACATTAAAAGTTTATACGCTGATGACCACGAATTTTGTGAGGAATACCGGGCTTGTGAGAAAACCGTTTGTGGTAAGTTCTTTAGGGTTGATGGATTTCTGTTTCGAGAGAATAAGTTATGCGTGCCTAATTGTTCCTTGAGGGAGTTGTTAGTGCAAGAATCTCATGGTGGGGGATTAATGGGACATTTTGGAGTTGCAAAGACTTTAGTTGTTTTGCAGGAACACTTCTATTGGCCTCACATGAAAAGAGATGTTGAGAGAATTTGTGGTAGATGTGTCACATCTAGGCAAGCTAAATCCAGAGTGCGGTCCAATGGTTTGTATTCTCCTTTACCAATTCCTAGTGAGCCATGGATTGATATTTCAATGGATTTTGTGTTAGGATTGCCTAGGACTAAACGTGGGAGAGATTCAATTTTTGTGGTTGTGGATAGATTTTCTAAGATGACACACTTTATTCCATGTCACAAAACGGATGGTGCTTCGCATGTTGCTGAATATTTCTTTAGGGAGATTGTGAGATTACATGGCATGCCTAGAACAATTGTTTCGAATAGAGATGCTAAGTTCTTGAGCTACTTTTGGAAGACTTTGTGGTGTAAGCTAGGTACTAAACTATTGTTTTCTACTACTTGTCATCCACAAACTGATGGCCAAACTGAAGTAGTAAATAGGACCATGTCTACTTTATTGAGGGCAATCATTAAAACGAACATCAAAACATGGGAAGAATGTTTACCACATGTTGAGTTTGCTTATAACTGATTTGTTCATTCTGCTACTAAATTTTCACCATTTGAAATTGTGTATGGATTTAATCCTTTAACTCCATTGGATTTATCTCCTTTACCTTTGACTGAGCATGTTAATTTAGATGGCAAAAAAAAAAAGCTAATTTTGTCAAGCAGATTCATGAGAAAGTAAGACTCAACATTGAGCGAAGAATGGAGCAGTACTCAAAGCAAGCCAACAAGGGGCGTCACAAGATGATTTTTGAACCCGGAGATTGGGTTTGGCTGCATATGAGAAAAGAAAGATTTTCGGCGCAAAGACGTTCCAAATTACTTTCAAGAGGAGATGGTCCTTTCCAAGTCCTAGAGCGCATCAATGACAACACTTACAAGCTAGATTTACCTGGTGAGTACAATGTAAGTGCTACTTTTAATGTTACTGATTTGAGTCCTTTTGATGTAGGTGATGATTTGAGGGCAAATCCTTTTCAAGAGGAGGGGAATGATGCAAATCATAGCAGAACTTCAAGGGATCAAGTTCAAATCCCAATTGGGCCGGTTACGAGAGCACGAGCAAGGAAATTTAAAGATGTACTCAACAGACTGATTCAAGAGGTATGAACTCAAGCAAATTCGTGGAGGCCCATTGAGCATGGTCCACTTGAGCAACAAAGAGTCATCAACATGATTCAAGTTCTAAAAGAATCCAGCTAAGGCTAAGCTTATATTGGCATGTTTAAGATTACTCTTTTTTGGGTCTAATTGTACGGGTTGCATGCCATTTATTTTTCTTTTAGGAAAGTAAGACTTTCCTTGTCTATTTTAGGCGTGTGATCAGCCAATTAAAGGGCTAGTTGTCTTTTTTCTCTTTTAGGAAAGTAAGAGTTATTTATTTACCAACAAGTAAAAGAGATATTTCTTTACCAGCAAGTAAGAGTTATTTCTTAATTAGGATAGCTATTTTAGGAAGTTTCCTTGTAATGTTCATCCTTTTAATTATGCGTCTAATCAATGAAAAGAGCAGATCATTATTCAGCAAAATTGGAGAGTATTTTCTTTGCGGTTCTTTGAAGAACTATTCGAACTTATCAGGATTTTCTGTGGTGTTCACCAGCGACTTATCAAACGGAATTCCACCACCGTTTGTGGCGTCTCCCTTATACCGAGGTTCTTGTTTTCGCAATAAACAACAGGTTGAGGTCATATATACCAAGATTCTTGTTTGTCGTAAACAACAGGTCGAGGTCTATCATTCAAATCTAATCGTAGAACGATCTTGGATTCCTTTTCTTTCGTTGTTGGATCTCGTTATTTTGGCGGTTTCCACATCATATATGTGATGACATAGGAATGAATTAAGGATGGATAAACTATGCATGTATTGATTCTAGAAAAAGATAAAATATATGGAGAAGCTTGAGGTTTCGGTATGGTCACTTATAGGAGAAATTAATTTGGTTAATTTTTTAGTATATTTAGAGAAAAATAACATCAAAAATAGATTTGAAAGGTCGAGAAGCCTTGGAATAAGGTTTATGGGTTGTATTGGAAGTTTTGAAGTATTCCGAAATTAAAATGAATTTCGAGAAAATTAGGGTGGAATAGAATTTGACACTACCATAGTGTTTCGACCATAACCTTCTACCCCGATGTCCGATTGACCTGAAATTTTAAAGTAAAAACTAGACTTCTAGGGCTACAAAAGTGTATTTCACAAAAATTTTGTGAATCGACTTCTAACTAGGTAAAAATCAAGCCGCAAGTCAGGGAAAGATAGTTACCACTATTTGAATGGTGAAGTGTCATTCAAACGTTTTTTTTGATGATATGAACACACACCATTCATACGCCCATCACCCGTTCGAACGCGCATGCGGAGTTGGGAAATTCCAGAGAGTTTCCACTATTTGAATGCATCAGGACCATTCAGACGGTGCCTTTGACAATACGAGCAACCATTTCAACGCATGTGTGGATATTTTTGCCTCCGTTCAAACGCAAGAAAACCATTCAAACGGTCCTCCCCAATCAGTTTAGCATTTTTTCTTTGTTTTTAGCATCCTATAAATTCCTAGGGACGTCTTTTGGGATCTATTTTACCTATTTCCATCCTAGTAAACCCTAGATAGTTGAGAGAAGGTAGAATAGGGAGAAAGGGGAGGATTTTCACGTCAGGAACAGATCAATCACGTTAGAACTACATACAAACAACGGATTAAAGTTAAGAGATTCTTCTCAAGTTCTTTCATATAGACTAAGGGTATAACTATGCATGTTTTGAATCTTCTATATTATAATATGCTAGATAATCTTTCGTTCTTAGTTTCTTTTTTATTAATATGTTGTGATGCAATACAATCTGATCCGTTGAGCATAAATGGAGGTCCTATGACTCGGGCAAGAGTAAAAAGGATGAAGGAAGCATTGAACGGGCTGATTCAAGACATATGGGCTGATTGTGGAAGTTCAAGCAAGGAGCATGATCCACTTGGGCAAAGATCCATCAACATGATTCAAGTTCTAGAAGATTCCGGCAAAGGCTAAGCTTTAAATTGGCATGTTTAAAATTGGTCTGATTGTAAGACTTTCCTTAGCTATTTAGGCATGTGAGTTATTCCTTTTAGGAAAGTAAGAGTTTAGGAAAGTAAGCTATTTCTTTACCAGCAAGTAAGAGATATTTCTTTACCCACAAGTAAGAGATATTTCTTCACCAGCAAGTAAGAGATATTTCTTAAATAGGATAAGCTATTTTAGGAAGTTTTCTTTGTAATAACTAGCCTATAAATAGGCATTCAAAGCATTGTAAAAGACAGAATATTTTGGTGTGTATTGTGAGGTTTCTACCTTATTGTTCTTCCAAGAACTATTTCAAGAACTTATCAAGAATTAATCTTTCTTGTGGCGTTCAACGACTTATCGCTCAATCTTGAGTGTGGCGTCCTTCTCTTGAACTTTTAACCTTGGGTTCTTGTTTCTTGCAAACATTGGGTCTAGGGTTCTTGGTTCTTATAATCTGATTTGTGATCTTTCTTGGGGAGTCTTCAATCAATGTGCCCGTGGGTTCTTGAATTCGTTTAAGGGTTCGCATCATGTTGTTTTAAAAAAGATACATATTTTGCGTTCAAGAAGTATTGTTCTGGAATTTTTGAAACCCTATTTTTTTCTAAATACATGTCTATTGTGAAAGACCTATTGATTGTTTATTTCTAAATTTCTTATTATTGATTAAATTAGGTTTTCAATCGACTACTTGTTCTTGTTCCAAGAAGTTGTGATGTTTGACAAAACCCTAGAATTTGGATATCAAAATTATGAAGGTTTCTTGATATGATCTCTTGCATATTTTCATTCCGTTATTATTATAGTATATTAAGAATAGTAAAATTGTCATACTTGAATTTTTAATGAAAATTGTGATTGGTTAAGGTTACGGTTGTTGTGGAAGTTGTGGATTCATCTCTTGTATGGTTTGGGTGTGACGGACTTGAATTGCCTTCGAGAGCTATCGTAGAGTGTTAGGAGTTAGTCTATCCTAGTGGGGATGAGATGGTTGCCTAACACTTGTAGTGGGTTGTTTCTTGTAAGATCAATCACTATTGTTCACGTAGGTTTGAGGCCGAGGGATGGTATACCTTTCCTGTGAAGGATTCTTCAATGTCATGAGAGATGATATATGTCATTCCTAAAGTGGTTTGTGATGTGCCCTGTGGGGAATGATTGAGGTTATGAGTTTCTGGTGTGTGAACGAGATAGAATCGTTGTGTAGTTTCCTAAGAAGTAACCAACATACATGAGAATATGGGATGATGGTACTGGGTTATTATTTAATTATCTTAATTCTTGCATATTTATTCCTATCATTGGTTTATTGTATTCCGTACACTTGAGATCATTAAAATTGTCATTGTTTTACTTTCAGAAAGGTATATATGTTATTTTTCAAAAGAGACTTGTCTTCTTTTATTTGTTTTAAAACCTTGTTTGGATTTGAGAGGGATTTTCCATGGGCTTTTGCTCACCCCCTACAACAACATTTACAGATTTTGGCAAAGAAGAAGATGTCAAATCAGATGAGCAGATTGAACTCAAGATTGGAGAGGGTTAGTATGTGGATCTTGATGTGGAGGCTTAGAGATGTTTCTTTTTAGTTGAGATTATTTTATTTGAGGGATTTTTATGAAACAATATTTTAGCTAGTTTTAATTATTCTTTTGCGAGATACTATTTAGTTTTGAATTGTAAGTTGGAGAAGTTACAATGTTTTATTGACTTTAGTATTTATTCTTATCAAATGGATGAATGGTGCCGACCCCAAATGATTGGGACATAAGGCTTAGTTTGGTTTGGTTTGGTTTGGTTTGGTTAGATGGATGAATGGTGGATTATTTTAATGTTTATTTTTAGTTACTCTGGATGGTTTGTAGATATTAATGCCTTCTAGGGTGAATTTTGGGGATTATAGGTTTGGTATCAGAGCTTGGGTTTTAGGTCTTACATGGGAGCTGTAGGTTGTGGAATACCACTGGAGTGGTAGGATAAGTGCAAAGAAAGTAGGCTTGAGCCGTATAGGAATTATATTCGTATGCTAAGAGTAAATGGATATTGATGGTTGTGCAAGAAAACTAAAATTGTGTTTGGTGTGCATAATGGACGGTAGATGTGGAAGAGGAAGAAGGAGTGAAGGTTTAACTAACCCACCACCACTACCTCCTCTAGATGCTACTCAGGGTATCTATCAATGTATGAGAGAGCTGACCACTTTGGTGCGAAACCAGAATGGGAATAACCACAATGGGCATGCACAACCTTCGGTAGTAAACCCGATACACAATCAAGAGTCAAGGAGGATAAACATATTAAGAGAATTCTTGAGACAATGACCACCCACTTTTCAAGGAAGCTCTAATTCAATGGAGGAAGATAAGTAGATTAGGAGGGTAAGGAAAATGAGTAACAGTATGGGGATTGTTGCAGATCTCAGAGTAGGGCTAGCTACTTATTTGTCCGAAGGAGAAGTGGATCACTGGTGGGATGCGGTGAAGCAGATGCACGTAGTGGATACCATTAGTTAGGAAGTATTTGATCAGATTTTCCAAGATAAGTATTTTCATAAGTCTGTGAAGGAAAGGATAAATGTAGATTACTTGGCTTTAAAGCAATGAAGTATGACGGTGACAGAGTATGAAGTTAAATTTGTTGAGTTATCTCACTATGTGATTGAGTTTGTGGCCACGTATGCAAGGAGGACTAAACGGTTTGAACAAGGTTTGAGGCCTTCCATTCACGAGAAGTTGGTTGCACTTAGGATCCGAGAGTACAAGGATCTAGTGGAACGGCCAAATCTGGTGGAGAGAGACACAAAGGAGGCCAGACAAAGGCAGACTTTTGCTAGAGGAGGTCCTTTGAGAATAAGCAATAGTAGTGGAGCAACATAGAGGGCAACTCCATAACGTCGACCTGATTAGACCTCGGGGCAAAGGAATCAACCAGTTAGATGAGTTGGGGGTACTCAGAATAGAGTAGTCAACGACCCGCGTCAATGCTTTGCTTGTGGAGGTTTCAGGTTCTTCAAAAATAACTGCCCATTGTTTCCACTAAAGACCAATCAGGCAGCAGGACAGTAGAATGTGAATGCCTTAGAAACAAACACCATAGAAGAACCTTGGTGCAATTGTACCAACTGGTACCACTCAAGGTCGAATCTTTGCAATGACCCAACCAGAGGACGACATCGACAATGTCGTGGTTGAAGGTACTATTTTACTTTATAATTCTTGGGCATGTATATTATTTGATCCCAATGCAACTCACTCATTTGTACGTAAGTCAAATGCTAAAACATTAGGATTGAAATGTGAAAACTTAGATAAGGGATTAAATATTGACCTACTACCGGAGAACGGTTGGAAACCTTTACGGTGTGTCAAGATTGCATACTTCAAGTAGGGGAACATGAGCTGAGAGTAGATCTTGTGGTGTTGGACATGCAAGGGTATGATCTGATCTTTGGAATGGACTTGTTGTCTGCATACTGTGTGATAATGGATTGCTTCCGAAAAGTGGTTGTATTCCAGTCACCAATAGTAGTGTTCAGCTTTACAAATGAGTGGAACACTTCTCACCCTTTTCCCATGATGGGTAAGCAGTTCTTACATGCTAAAGGTAGGAAGTAGTCTAAGCTTTCTAGCTAGCCTAATGGTAGAGAAACGAGTTGACTCCCCTCGAGAATTGATGTTAGTGGGGTCGGACTTTCCATATGTATTTTCGGATGAGTTACTTGGCTTACCACCTCGAAGAGAGATTCAGTTCACCATCGACTTGTATCCTGGAACAGAACCATTTTTATTACTCCTTATCGGATGGCCCCTTTGGAGTTAAAGGGGCTAAGGAAGCAACTAGATCAGTTACTAGCAATTGGGTTTGTTTGCTTAAGCACTTCACCTTGAGGAGCTGCAGTCCCCTTTGTGAAGAAGGATGATGAAACACTTCGATTATGCATGAAATACATGAGGTTAAACCGAGTGACGGTGAAGAATAAATACCCATTATCTCGAATTGATGATTTATTCGATAAGCTAAAGGGTTCTAAGTATTACTCCAAGATTGATATTCGCACATGGTACCATCAATTGAGGATCAAGGTAGAGGATATTCGTACGACAGCTTTTCGTACAAGGTATTGTCATTTCTAATATATTGTCAAGCCGTTTGGATTGACTAATGCTCTCGCAGCATTCATGGATCTGATGCATAGAGTACTTCTATCGTATCTAGATCAGTTTGTTATTGTGTTTATTGATGACTTATTGATCTCGCAGACAC
Source organism: Ilex aquifolium (assembly GCA_951799425.1). Classification (NCBI taxonomy): domain Eukaryota; kingdom Viridiplantae; phylum Streptophyta; class Magnoliopsida; order Aquifoliales; family Aquifoliaceae; genus Ilex; species Ilex aquifolium. The sequence goes on from OX637400.1 coordinate 26,493,040, forward strand.
AAGGGGAACATGAACACCATATTCAGGTGGTGCTACAGACATTGAGTGAGCATAAGTTGTATGCTAAGATGAGTAAATGTGAGTTCTGGATGAAGGAATTGAAATTCCTTGGGCATGTGGTGTCGGAACAGGGTGTAGTTGTTGTTCCTGCAAAGATTGAAGCAGTGATGAAATGAGAACCACTCAAGAATGTAACAGAAATACGTAGTTTGCTGAGTTTAGCAGGTTATTATTGGAGTTTCATGGAAGGGTTCTCAAAGCTGGCTATGCCAATGGCCTGCTTACAAAGAAGGAGGAAAAATTCGTGTGGAATCAGGAGTGTGACCTAGCCTTCATTACGTTAAAGGAAAGGTTGACAATTGCATCTATCCTTATAATTCCAAAAAGCGGTGAAGGATATGATGTATATACGGATGCTTCTTTACGAGGATTGAGATGTGTGCTAATGTAAGGAGGAAAGGTAGTTGCTTATGGCTCGAGACAGCTAAAGATTTATGAGCAGAACTATCCCACTCACGATTTAGAGCTTGACGCTGTGATTTTTGCTCTTAAGTTGTGGAGGTGTTACCTGTATGGAGAAAAGTTTCAAGTGTTTTCTGATCATAAAAGCCTCAAGTATATACTTACAAATAAAGATTTGAATCTTCCGCAAAAAATATGGATTTAATACCTGGAAGATTATGATTTCACGATCAACTACCATCCAGGGAAGACTAATGTGCTAGCATATGCACTTAGTAGAAAGTCTCAAGGTGAAATCAATGCCCTTATTGTTAGTAGGTGGAAGATCATTGAGTCTTTAGAGGAATTTGACCTATGAGTGGATAAACAGAGGGATTGACTATGCCTATTTAATCTTATAGCTCAATCAATTCTTTGACGAAGGGTTAAAGAGTTGGAAATATTAGGTCCAAATTTGGAAACTATCTGGGGCAGAGTATAGAAAGGTGAGATTGTTTAGAATGATGAGTTACAGTTTTGTGGAAGACTATGTGTACAAACAACGGCCAAGTGAAATGAAGAAGTGTTAGAGGAGAGCAATCGTTCAAAATTTTCCATACAGTCGGGTAGTACTAAGATGTATAGAGACATGAAGCGTCAATATTGGTGGAAAAGAATGAACGAGACGTGGCTAAGTACATTGCGAAGTGCGCAGTTTGTCAATAGGTAAAGATTAAACATAAAAAAATGGCAGGATCATTACATTATTCTGAGTGGATTGAGATTTTTTTTATGGATTTTATGTCAGAGCCACCTAGAAACGTTAAGGAATATAATACGATTTGGGTGGTGGTTGATAGATTAACAAAGATTGCCCAATTTATACCTGTCAAGACCATGGATAATTTGGTAACCTTAAGCCAGTTGTACATCCGGGAAATAGTAAGGTTACATGTAGTGTTGTTGTCAATTGTATTCAATCGAGATAGTTTTTTTTGTGGCAAAATTTTGGCAAAGCTTGTAGAAAGCATTGGGGACAGAGTTGCATTTAAGTACATCCTTTCATCCTCAAAGGGACGGTCAATCGGAGAGTGTGATCCAAATTGTGGAAGATATGTTGAGGGCATGTATTCTTTACCTCAAGGGCAGCTGGAGTGAACATCTCCCATTGGTGGAATTTGCCTATAACCATAGCTATTAGGCGAGTATCGGAATGGACCCTTACGAGGCATTGTATGGAAGACCATGTAGGTCCCCGACTTGTTGGTTAGAAGCTTGAGAGAGTAGTTTGTTTGGACCAGAGATGATTCGAGAGATTACTGAGAAAATTCAACTAATTTGGGAAGGACTATGCACCACTCAAAGTAGACAGAAAAAGTTATGTGGACAGAAGGAGAAGACCGTTGGAATTTCAAGTGGGAGATTATGTGTTTCTCAAAGTGTCACCCAAGAAGGGATTGTTCCGTTCTGGCAAAAAAGGGAAGTTAGCTCCAAGGTACACTGGACCATTTGAAGTGATCAAAGTTGTGGGTAAAGTGGCGTATCAACTCAGGTTACAAGCATAGTTGTCAGGAGTATACGATGTCTTTCATGTGTTAATGTTAAGAAAGTGAAAATCTGATACAACGCATGTTGTGGATTTGGAAGGAATTGAAATTCAAGACATCATAACCTATGAGGAATAGTAGGTGAAGATTCTCGATACAAAGGAGAATGTGCTTCGCAATAAGGTAATCCAACTGGTGAAGGTTTTGTGGCAACATCATAGGGTGGAGGAAGCAACCTGAAACCCAAGTTGGAGATGCGAGAGAAGTATCCTCTTTTTTTCTCTACTTGAGGTAAGTTTCCTGGACGAAACTTTCTTTAAGGAAGGTGGATTGTAAACCCCACTTGTTCATCCTAATATAATGACGTAATTATTTTGTATTGCTTATATATTTGATGACATAGGAGTGAATTAAGGATGGATAAAATATGCATGTTGTAATTATAGAAAAAGATAAAATATATGGAACAGCTTGAGGTTTGGGAATGGTCACTTATAGGAGAAATGAATTTGGTTAAGTTTTGAGTATATTTAGAGCGAAACAACATCAAAAAAAGATCCAGAAGGTCAAGAAGCCTTGGAATATGTGTTATGGAGTGTATTGGAAGTTTAAAAATATTCCGGAGATAAAATGCATTTTCGAAAAAATTAGGGTAGAATGGAATTTTTCACTACCTTAGTATTTTGACCATAACCTTCCACCCCAATGTCCGATTGACTTGAAATTTTTACGGTAGAAACTAGACCCAGACTATAAAAGTGCATTTCAATAAAATTTCGTGCATCGTCTTCAAAATAGGTCAACATTGAGCCACAATTCAGGGATATATAGTTACCGAACGGTGAAGTATCGTTCGAACAGTTCTTTTGATAATACGAACACACACCGTTCAAACACACATCACCCATTCGAACGCACATATGGGCTTGGACAATTTTAGAGACTTTCCACTGTTCAAATGCATGGGGACTGTTCGAATGGTGCCTTTGACAATACGAGCCACCATTTGAATGCATGGTAGTCGTTCGAACGTATGTGTGGATATTTTTGCCTCCGTTTGAACGCAAGATAATCGTGCAAACGGTCCTCCCCAATCAGTTTAGAGTTTTTTCTTTGAAATTAGGGTCCTATTAAATATTTAGGGATGTATTTTGTGGACTATTTTACCTATTTTCCATCCTAGTAAACCCTAGATAGTTGATAGAAGGTAGAAGAGGGAGAAAATGGAGGATTTTCACGTCAGGAATGGATCAAATACATTAGAACTACAAACAAACAGCAGATTAAAGGTAGGAGATTCCTCTCAAGTTCTTTTATTGAGACTTAGGTTATAACTATGTATGTTTTGAATCTTCTAAATTATTATATGCTAGATAATCTTTTGTTCTTGGTTTCTTTTTGATTAATGTGTTGTTTTAAACAAGATACATGTTTTGCATTCAAGAAGTATCGTTCTTGAATTTTCGGAACCCTAGTTTTTTTCTAAATACATGTCTATAGTGAAAGACCTATTGATTTTTAAATTCTAAATTTCCTATTATCGATTAAATTAGGTTTTCAATCAACTACTTGTTCTTGTTCCAAGAAATTGTGATGTTCGGCAAACCCTAGAATTTGAAAATCAAAATTGTGAAGGTTTCTTGATATGATCTCTTATATATTTTCATTCCGTTATTATTTTAGTATATTAAGAACTTTAAAACCCTTGTTTGGATTTGAGATGGATTTCCTACGGGCTTTTACTCACCTCCTAGAACAACAATTACAGATTTTGGCGGAGAAGAGGATGTCGGATTAGATGAGCAAGTTGACCTCGAGATTATAGAGGGTCAATATGTGGATCCTGATGTGGAGGCTTAGAGATGTTTCTTTCTGGTTGAGATTATTTTATGTGAGGGATTTATATGAAACAAGGTTTCAACTAGTTTTAATTATTCTGTTGCGAGATACTATTTGGTTTTGAATTATAAGTTGGAGAAGTTGTAATATTTTATTGACTTTAGTATTTATTTTTTATCAGATGAATAAATAGTGGATTATTTTAATAGTTATTTTTAGTTGCTCTCATAGTTGGATGATTTATAAATAGTAATACCTTCTATGGTGAATTTTGGGGTGTTACACTGAAAGTTAGTTTTACCTCTACATTTATTATATTGCTTCTAACGTAAACTTGAGATCTGATAAACTATCATTGTTTTATTTTAAACTTTATATGTGATATTTTGTAAAGTAAGATTGACCTATTTTATATGTTTTTTAAACCTTATCCGCGTTTAGGAGGATTTTCCTACAGAGCTTAGTGCTCACCCTCTAAAAACAACATCTTTTTCAGATTGCGGTCTAGAGGAAGAGCTCGGATTGGATGAGCAGGTAAACTGAGCAGCTCAGACTGATGGGAATGTGGATCTCGAAGTGCACGTTTATAGTTGTTTCCTTTATATTCTAACTTGCGAGGTTAATTATGAGACAATGTTAAAGATATTATTTTATTTATTCCGCTGGAAGATAATATTTAGTTTTTGGATGTAATTGCCAAGGTCTGACATATTTGTTTTAGATTATGCTTTAGTTTTATGGATGGTGAATGAAATTCCTTTTATTTGTGGATTTTATTAGTTACTCTCATGGTATGAATGGTTTATTGAAAATAATGTCTTCTAGGGTGGGTTTTTGGGCGTTACATCCATGCACCCACTCCTCTAGGTCATGCATAGTATAATTCCAAAATTACAATTGTATAATTGTGTCGGGGACACTCAAAACACACTTCTCAGTTTAAATAGGGGGAAGAACGGTGGTTATATAACCACCACTATGTAAAAACTAATTATAGATTTTAAGCATAGATTTATAATTGGAATTAAGTAAAATTGCTACTGAACTTTTGGCCAAATCAACAAATATTAGATTTATGATGTGAGCAAAATAACTACGAGTGTTGTAATCTAAAATTCGAAATAAAGCATGAAAATAATGTTTAGATCATTAAAATATAACATGCAATTTAAATGAATACATGCAATTTATATAAACAAAATAAATTGATTTGGAAAGAGTTGGCCTCCGAGTTCGAGAGGCGTGTGATTACTGTCATAAAGCAGCTGAGCCTCCCCACGTGAGGGTACTAACGGACACAAGCGACTCTAAGATCTAACCCAGACGCCCGCAGCAACACCTTCTCAATGGTCACGTTCACTGAAAGGTTGAAGTGAATCTGACTCGAATCGAGTTGCCAAAAAACAAAATAATAGATGATAAATGAAAAGTAGGTCAAGTATAAAAAACTTGAAAATAAGCAATTGGAAGGAAGAGTGTTGATTTCGTTGTTGTACTTTTCCAAAAGATATCTCCATCCCATTTATATAGCCACTGTGTGTTAACGTACACATGATGGCTTTTAATGTCTTTCAATGTTTTTTTTTTTTTTCTTTCTTCTTTTTGACCGTTTGGCCTTATACATGTGTAACCTGACTTTTCATTCTTTTTTACTGTTTGCCTTGAATAGCCATAAAACTAATTTTAAGATGATTAATTTTTATTCTTTAATATACACAATAAATTAGATAAAAATATGTAACTGAAAATTCAAAACTCAATTAAAAAAAAATATGTAACTGAAAATTCAAAACTCAATTAAAATGGATATTTAATGAAAAGTTTTAAAAACTTAATTTTCTTCTTACAATCCCCCACAAGTTTTTGAAACTTCAATTTATCTCAAATATTTTGTATATACTTTAATATAAAAAATATGGGCAACTATTATACTGTGCAATAGGTGTAGGTGTCTTCCGGACTTGAACCTCACTTAGTGTTGACAGTCTTCCTCTGAATGATCATAGTAACCAAAGACTTGAACTATACCCTTTGAACCAAAGTTCAACATGTCACACACACAGTACCGATATTGGTCAAGATTCGCGGGTCAGTGTTATTAATGGTCTTGCACTTGATCTTGATTCTCATGAGAGTTTCTAGAGAATAGCCCAATTCTCATAGTCGCGGCCTCACGACTACTCTCACTTAGGTGACCCCTCCAAGGGTACATGTGCACAATACCCTGCAAGAGTGTTCCTGCCCCTGTCTCATTCAGGGTAAAACCCTTCCTTACCGTCACACTACACATGCACTTCTGCCATAGGGATGAGCAGGAAAATATCTCATCTTGGATATTTCCTAAATAACAGTGCTAATGAGTCACGCAGTATGGATTGTTTCTACCCATTGAACTTCCTTCATGGGGTGCCCAATCACAGAAGTTGGGTTACCTCTCTAGGTGACTCCCTTGTGGGCTTAAGCCCATCCCCCTCGACAGTTCTGAGACAGCTTTCCTCGAAAGCCCTTTAGTTAGCTGATCAGCTATATTTAGCTCAGACTTCACAAAGTCTAGTGAGACTATGCTTTTACTCAGCATTTTCTTTATTGATTTATATCTCACTTGTATATGTCTATTCATCTTTTTATTATTATGATTCTGCTTCACAAGCTCAATCACTGCATTACTATCACAATGTAATGAAATGGCAGGTATGAGTTTTTCCACTAGAGGTATCTCTAGTAATAAATTATTTATCCACTCAGCCTCAACACATGTGGTATCTAAGGGTATAAGTTCTAACTCCATAGTACTTGTTGATATTCGGGTTTGTTTTTTAGATCCCCAAGATATGGCTGCTCCTCCTAACAAAAAGACATAGCCAGTAGTGGATTTTATATCTAAACTTTCGGTGATCCAATTTGCATCACTAAAGCCCTCAACTACACTAGGAAATCCACTATAACATAAAGGGTAATCTAAGGTTCCTTTAAGATACTTAAAAACTCTCTCTAAGGCAACCCAATGCTCTTTACTCGAACTATGTGTATATCTACTTAGTCTCCCTACGGCATACGAGATATCAGGTCTAGACTTATTTGCTATGTATAATAAAGATCCAATCATTTGTGAGTACTTCAATTGTGAAATCGGTTCTCCTTTATTTTTCTTCAAATGTACATGAGGATCATATGGTGTTGATACAGACTTAATATCATAAAAGCCAAACTTTTTCAACATTTTCTCTTTGGTGCTAGACTGACTTAGAGATATTCCATTAGATGTTTTCTCTATTTTCATTCCCAAGACTACATAGGCTTCTCCCAAGTCTTTCATATCAAACTTAGTAGATAAATATGATTTAACATCATTAACAATCTCCAAGTTTGTCCCAAAAATTAGTATATCATCTACATAGAGACATAAAATCACACAACCAACATCACTATCCTTGTAGTATAAGCATTTATCACTTTCATTAATTTGAAAACCATACTCTAGAATTACTTTATCAAACTTCTCATGCCACTGTTTGGGAGCTTGTTTAAGGCCATATAAAGACTTCACTAACTTACAAACCTTATGTTCTTGTCCTTTTACCATAAACCCCTCAAGTTATTCCATATATATCTCTTCATCTAAATCCCCATTTAGAAAAGCAGTCTTGACATCAATTTGATGTATTACTAAGTTATGGATAGATGCTAGGGCTACTAGTATTCTAATGGTAGTGATACTAGTCACAGACGAGTATGTATCAAAATAATCTATCCCTTTAGCCACCAATCTAGCTTTATATTTATCTATACTCCCATCAGGTTTTAGTTTCTTCTTAAATACCCACTTACATCCAATAGCTTTGCTTCCAGGAGGCAATTCTACTATCTCCCAAGTATTATTAAGCAATATAGATTCAATTAGACTATTAATAGCCTCCTTCCAAAAAGGTGCATCTATAGAAGACATAGCTTCTTTATATGTCGTTGGCTCTCCTTCTACTAGAAAAGTAAAAAATCCTTCTCCTAAGTTATTCTCTATTCTTGGTCTTTTACTTTTCCTTAACTCTACATGTTGTTCTATATTTCTCTCTACGGGAGCAATAGAACTAGTAGAAGGTTGATCCTTAGTTGAAGGTGTTTCTCTTACTTGACTAGGCATTGTATTTTTAGAAGGAAAAATATCTTCAAAAAATGTAGCATCTCTAGATTCAATTATAGTATTGTTTGAAATTCCACTAATTTCCGAGTTAAAAACTAAGAATCTATTAGCGCTACTATTTTGGGCATATCCTACAAAAACAGTATCTACGGTCTTAGGACCTATTTTCTTTCTCTTTGGTTCAGGAATAACTACCTTAGCTAAACACTCCCACATTTTTATGATGCTAAGGTTTGGAACTCTTCCCTTCCATATCTCATATGGAGTTTTCTCATTATCTTTAACATATACTCTATTCAAGATGAAACAAGCACTAAGTATAGCTTCCCCCCACAAATTATCAGATAAGTCGGAACTAGTCAACATTGAATTTACCATATCCATTAAGGTTCTATTCTTTCTTTCAGCTACCCCATTTGATTGAGGAGAATAAGGAGGAGTCACTTCATGTATTATTCCATATTCTTCACAAAATGTGCTAAGATCAGTTAGAGTATATTCACCTCCTCTATCGGACCTTAGTCTTTTCACTTTTCTCTCTAATTGATTTTCAACCTCATTTTTATATATCTTAAACTTATTAAATACTTCATTTTTGTTCTTGATAAGGTAAATATAACAATATTTAGAACAATCATCTATAAAAGTCACAAAATATTTATTTCCGGCTCTTGTTGGCGGTCTACTAGAATCACATACATCACTATGTATAAGTTCTAGAAGTTGGGTATTCCTTTCTACGATTTTATGAGGTTTTCTAGTTTGTTTGGCTTGTACACAAATTTCACATTTATGTTTAAAATCTACATGAGATTTGAGAATAAGATTGAGATCCATCATCCTTTTGATTTTCTTTAGACTTATGTGTCCTAATCTTCCATGTCATACATTGCAAGATTCAACATTGAAAACTTGATGAGAAATTTCATTAACTTCCGAAAGTACATTCAATTTAAATAAACCATCACAAATATATCCTTTGCCAACAAAAATATCATTCCTAGTTATCACAACTTTATTTGACTCCATTACAACCTTATAACCTTGTTGAACTAAGGACGGCCCACTAACTAAATTTTTTTTAACTTCAGGAACATGTCGCACTCCCTTCAAGATCAATGTCTTCCCAGATGTCATCTTTAACTCTATGTCTCCAATTCCAAGTACTTGTGCGATGGAATCATTTCCTAGCGTTACACTTCCTCCACTTGATTTCTGATAAGATTTAAATAAGTTACGATCAAAGCAAACATGTATATTAGCCCCAGAGTCTAACCACCAATCTTTTTCTTGATAGGTAAAATTTACTAGGGAGCGATTATACCTAAAGGAGGGTTCGGCAGAATTATCTCCATCCACTAGAACATTGACTTGGGCTCTTGGACCTCTTTGATTTGGCTTGGGCTTTGGCTTATACGGTTCAGTCTTCTTGTAGTAGCAATCCGTAGCCAAGTGATTGGTTCGTCCACAAACAAAGCAAGACATCCTCTCTCTTCCTAAGCCCTTGAACTTATTATCATTATTATTATTTTGATAGTTTTGTTTTTGACCATTATTGGGACGACCATTAAACCTCTTATTCTTAAAATTTCTTCCCCTAGGTCGGAAATTGTTATGGTTGTTGTTATTATTTTCCACTAGGTTTACCTTAGTGGTTCTCTCATTTTGTGAGTTTGTACTAACCCTATGTTTCTCTTCAACCCTAAGCGCGTTTATAGTTTGGGTTAATGTTAACTCTCCTTACTTATGTCTCAGGGTCTTAGCAAAATTATCCCAAGAAGGTGGAAGTTTGTCAATTAAGCTTGAAACTTTAAAATCTTCACTAAATGTAGTTCCACCCTTTTCAATTTTCCTCAAAACTTCTTGATATTCATGAATTTGATCACCAACGGGTTTATTCTCCACCATTTTATAACTATTAAAATTAGATATCATAAAACGTTTAATTCCTGCATCAACAATCCCATACTCGGCCTCTAAAGTGTTCCAAAGTTCTTTAGCGGTTGTCGTAGTATTATGATAGACATCATAAAGATGATCAGAAAGAGCACTTAGAATTCTATTATGACAGTGGTATTCAATTTGTTCAGGGGTATACCATGAAGAGAACTCTTGACTAGATTGAGGCTCTTCTATAGCAGAAATTAAGCCTAGTACGGTCAACTAATATTGAACTTGTTTTTGCCACCTACGAAAATTTTGACCACTAAATTTTTCTGGTTTGACACTATTAGCTTCTTCTAGTCTAGTCATCCTTAATTTAGAATTCAATGGCAAAGAAATAATGAGAGATATGCAAAGAACCTGTATTGAATTTAAATGACAACTGTCAAAACTCTATGTGTAACGAAATTAAGAAATGTGTTTAAATTATTGTAATAGCTCTTGAAACTTTAATTTTATTTTATTTTTCCAAAGCAAGTAGCTATATTTTTTATAAAAAAAAAAAAAGCAAGTAGCTACTGGTTTTTTTTTTTATTGTTATAGACCCCTTTAGATAGATTCTGTTACTATCAAAAAAAATAAAAAATTCCAACAAAAACTTTTTTTTTTTTTTTCAGGAAATTGTTTTCCAGAAAAATTCAGAAAACAGTTTTTTTTTCCAGAAAAACTGTTATTTCCAGAAAACTGGTTTTTTTTTTTCCCGGAAAACAGAAACAGTTTTTTTTCTTTTCCAGAAAAACAGTAACAGTTTTTTTTTTTCCGCAGAAAACAGTAACACTTTTTTTTTTTTTCCCAGAAAAACAGTAACAATTATTTTTTTTCCAGAAAACTGTTACTATTTTTGTTTCCAAAAAAAAAAACGTTTTTTTTTCAACAACAAAAGTCAGCTGCTTTAGATTGTAAAAACTAATTACAGATTTTAAGCATAGATTTATAATTAGAATTAAGTAAAATTGCTACTGAACTTTTGGCCAAATCAACAAATATTAGATTTATGATGTGAGCAAAATAACTATGAGTGTTGTAATCTAAAATTCGAAATAAAGCATGCAAATAATGGTTAGATCATTAAAATATAACATGCGATTTAAATGAATACATGCAATTTATATAAACAAAATAAATTGATTTGGAAAGAGTTGGTCTGCGAGTTCGAGAGACGTGTGATCACTGTCCTAAAGCAGCTGAGCCTCCCCACGTGAGGGTGCTGACGGACACCAGCGACTCCAAGATCCAAACCAGACGCTCACAGCAGCACCTTCTCAATAATCACGTCCACTGGAAGGTTGAAGTGAATCTAACTCGAATCGAGTTGCCCAAAAACAAAATAATAGATAATAATTGAAAAGTAGGCCAAGTATAAAAAAACTTGAAAATAAGCAATTGGAAGGAAGAGTGTTGATTTCGTTGCTGTACTTTTCCAAAAGATATCTCCATCCCATTTATATAGCCACTGTGTGTTCACGTACACATGATGGCTTTTAATGTCTTTCAATGTTTTTTTTTTTTTTCTTTCTTCTTTTTGACTGTTTGGCCTTATACATGTGTAACCTGACTTTTCATTCTTTTTTACTATTTGCCTTGAATAGCCATACAACTAATTTTAAGATGATTAATTTTTATTCTTTAAGATACACAATAAATTAGATAAAAATATGTAATTGAAAATTCAAAACTCAATTAAAAAAAATATGTAACTGAAAATTCAAAACTCAATTAAAATGGATATTTAATGAAAAGTTTTAAAAACTTAATTTTGTTCTTACACACTACCGAAGGATAGGACGTGTGCACATTTGCTGCGTCCACTTCCTAAGAACGTAATAGATAAAAAGTAATGGATATAAACATATAAAAAAGACTCACAGGATATCCACGCTGGCAAAAGCTGATTAGGGGCAAGTGATGATGAAAAAATCAGCTTAGGAAGAAAGATTCACAAAAGAGTTAGGGAGCCAGAATTTGGGAGAGCCGAGCTCGTTAACGAGAAGCTCTGGTCTAAGGAATAGCTTCGCTCAAATTATATGCTATACCCTGCATGATGAAACCTCTATATTAAGATTATCATTGAAGATTGACGTTAACCAAGGATCAGCGATGTTGAGATAAAGTCTCAACTAATTAGGACATCTCTTAAAATGATAAAAGAGATTAGAGTCCACTCCCTAGAGCAACCTTGTCCTTTTACCCAACTGATAAGAGAGACTAGAGTCCCCTCCCAAAAGGAATCAAATTCCACACGCTTATAAATGGAGCTCTACGGGAACATAATGAGGGATGTTACTGTCGGCCCAAAAAGATATTCAATATCCGTAACTCAATTACTGACTTAGGCATTAGAGGGTCGGCCTCGGAGCTCCCCCTCCGATCTTTGACTTTTTCTTTCAGGTGATTGATTCGATGAGCTGACATGGAGATCGCCTTAAATTTTGCACAAACAAATATGAATCTATAAAATATATATGACTACATATTTAGGCATTCCCCTTAAATGATGTGTTGCACTGGCACCTGGTGTTTCAAAAAATGCTTAAGGGGCATTACATTTTAGTCACCCAAATTAGTAGTGAAGTGTGCGAAGGTTCCCGCATCATGTTGGACAAATGCAGGTAAAAAAGTATGTCCAAAATACCAAGCTTAGTTAGCAACTTGGAAAATTAATGTATCACCCTTATCACCAATTAGAGCACAAAAGTGGGAGAGGTTCAACCCTCCAAGTAAAAAGAAATAAACAGAAATGTAGAAGAAATAAATTCTTGCTGGAAAGTTGGCTGAAAGTGGTTCAGCAGGGCTCCGTTTCGCTGTTTCTCTCTCTCTCTCTCACTGACTGTTTGGACTCTTTGGTGAAGCTCTGACGCTTTGGACTTCCCTCCACTCTTTTTGGCCAAGAATCCTGAAAATGGAAGCTGGAAGGGCTTATTTATAGGCACTGGAGGCTGGTTTGAGGCGGTTGGCATGGGCTGACCAATCAAATGAATTCCGTTGCAACTTTGGACCAATGGGAAGGAAGGAGAAGTGAGGCGGTTTAGCCACCGTCCGGACGCCGCCACCACCATCCGGATGGCGCTAAACCTCTGGACTTTGCATTGCATGCTTGGTTGATGAATTTTTGTTATTTGCACTTGCCTACCCTTGCTGATGTAGCTTGCACACTTTGCTCCCATTGACTTTACGTAATTCCCGCACAAAACCCTGGGAAACATAAAGTTTTACGCATTAACCCTAATTTATGCAATAACCCTAATTTCACTTACCTTGACTATTTTAACTTAATTCATTAACATAATTAACCTAATAATCTATTTCATTAATGCACTCTTTATGGTTAATCAGACATTCTCCACTTGAAAATCTTGACCTTGTTTGGGACCCTCTGGTTCCACATAAAACTCCAATTATCATTCCCAGTATTTGATGATGTTCTAGCTTCTTGTGAAGCCGAATCATACAATTTGAGATCATAGGCTAGATGGTATGCACTTCGAACAGAGAATCTACCCTTCGAGTTGTAGTGCCAAATTCACTTGTTCTCAATAGGAGTGGCTCCTAGAGGAATACGTTTAATGGCCTCTGCTTCATGTCCCATAAAAATAGTGTTAATCAACTACTTATTCCATGAATGCGTATTCGAATTGATAAGGTCGCTAACAGTAGCTTCTTCAGGCAATAGATTCCTTGGGCTGACCACTTGAAAGGTGGATGGAGTTGGAATCCACCTATCCTTCCAAACTTTAATTTGAGTACCCTCATCTACCCTCCATCTAGAGCCAACTTCAATGACCTTCCTCGCTTCAAGTATACTCCGCCATGTATATGAAGTTCTATAACCCAATTTTGCAGACAAAAAGGTGGTTATTGTAAAATATCTCACCTTCATTACTTTATGGAGAAGTGTATAGGTATCGTGATGAATTCTCCATGCTTGCTTGGCTAGCATTGCCATATTGAAGGTCCTTAAGTCTCAAAATCTCATGCCTCCCTTGCTCTTGGCTTTACACATAGTCACTCACTTCACCAATGTATTTTCTTTTCCCTATCCTTCTGCCCCCACCAAAAATTAGATGCTAAAGATTCTAGTTCCTTGCACAGGCTAACTGGGAGCTTGAAACAACCCATAGCATAAGTTGGGATAGATTGGGCTGCTATTTTAATGACCACTTCCTTACTAGCTTTGAATAATATTTGTTCTTTCCATCCTTGCAGTTTTCTCTAGACCCATTTCCTTCTATTCGCAAAGACCTCTTTTTTGGATGTGCCCACCACTGAAGGCAACCCTAAATATTTTTCATGATGTTGAACTAGAGACACCTCCAAGATGACCCTCAGTTCTTCAGCTCTAAGATCTGAGACATTCTTACTACATAGCATTGCTGACTATACTAACTTGCTAACTCAAAGTTACTTCATACACTATTAACAAATCTTTCATCGCATTGGCCTCCGACGTGGATGCTTTGAAAAGTAATAGGTTATCATCCACAAATAATAGATGGGATAATCTTGGACAGCCTCTTCCGATTGAAATACCCGTGACTAGTTCAATTCATTCAGCATCCTTGAGTAATGTCGACATCCCCTCTGCATGGATAAGGAAAAGATAAGATGATAAGGGGTCTCCTTATCGAATACCCCTTTCAGAATGGAAATAATCCATCTGCTCATCATTCAAAAATCAAAAAGTATGAAACTGACTTGACACATTGCATGATCAAATGAATCCAACATTGATAGAAACCTAGAACTCCCATCATTCCTTCAAAGAAAATTCATTCCACTGTATCACAGGCCTTACTCATATCTAACTTTAGAGAAACAATTCTCTTCTTGCCCCATGTTTTGCATTTGAGATAATGGTTAATTTCAAAGGCTACCAAGACATTATCACTTATTAGTCTACCCAGAAGAAAGGCATTTTGATTTTTGGAAAGAATCAAGGGAAGAAAAATTTTAATCCAAAAATGTTTAGACTGTAGAGTGGGACTACTTAAATTGAACAATTTTTTAAAAGAATCAAGGGACTCCAAGCACTCTTAATCACCATTTCATAATCACTTCATCTGACCCAGACTGCCTCAAATCGAGACATTTTATTTTTCCTAGCATTCGGGTACCTTGCACTCCTTGATTATATGTCAATAAGTAATTTATAATTATCAGAATTTGACTAAACTTGTGAGAAACCCAAACACTGGGAAATAAATCCGTCCATGAAGTAGTCGCACAGGCTTTATCCAACCTCTCCCAAACTGTTTATGGGGACAACCAATTATTGCATCAAGTATATTGATAGCCATCAAAACCTAAATCCAAACTATCTAATGCTTCTCTAAATGCCCTCATCTGCCAATTTACTCGATCACCTCCACCCTTCTTCTCACTAATTGTGAGCATCTCGTTAAAGTCTCCAGCACAAATCCAAGGTAAATTACTTCATGAACACAAACGGTGTAGCAGCATCCAGATCTTTGTGTGTTTTGAAACATTAGGCTCTCCGTAAAAACCAATTAATCGCCAATCCCTCAGCCCATTATTACCAGCACCTGTACGTCTATGTGGTTGCAAGAGAAGCTCTGTAAGGTAGCCAAGATGTCTTTTGCCACATTAAAGCCAAACCACCTGATAATCCATCTGAATCTATAGCTATCCAATTCAATCTTAATCACAAACTTCAATCTTTCAACTCCATTAATTTTGCACTTTGTTTCCATCAAGAATGCAAAGTCGGGCTTTTCCTTCCTCACGAATTCGTAAAGAAAATGAACTTTACCAGGATGCCCAATTCCTCAACAGTTCTAACTTAAGATTTTCACAATGATCGACAAGTCTGGAAACCAGATCTTGCTGTTGAAAAGTGTGATGTAGTAACCATGTCTTGACGTTGTACCTAGGCTGTGGATGTTTTCTACTTCATTGTTGGTTACATCTCCGCAAGTGGAAGGTCAATTGAAGAATCAGTCTTCCACTTCCCTTCATCATTCTCAGCTTGTTGCAAAATTGTGGAATCTTTTTTCGCCCTAGCTTGCCTCTTCCATTTTTTTTAGGTTGAGCTTAGGTTTCTGCTCCACGAAGGCTACACCATTTCCTTTGTCTTGTAGATAATCAATTAGGTTTTCTTTGGGTCAAGTTGGGATTGAAATAAGGTCAGCCAGTACCACCTTGTCCGCTTTGGTTTGTTTTGCCTTGGTCTGGGCTGGATAAATGTCTGGCCCACCGAGGTTGTGTTTGTGACTATTATGGGTTTGGGATGAAAAAGGGTTTGGATGGGTTTTGTCTAAATCTACATATGGGCCACAAGTCATTGAGTCCTCCACAAGAGAAGCTTGATTTATGTTTGGCCTAATATCTTTTGATAATCCCACTTCAATTTGAAATCCTTCGGCTGAGAAGATCTCCATATCAGCTTCCAAGGAAAGTGTATTTACCCCTTTATTTTTGCAATTAATTCCCTCTTTCCACCCTACACTTGGAATAAGGGATTCCATCGCTTCCACATTTAATGGTTGAATTGTCTTTTCAAGATTCTGACTGGGGGAAGCACTCCTCGACAGTTCATTTTCGGCTCCGGTGGGTGATCTCCCATTATTTTCTACATGGGTAACCATAGTAGTATGTTTGATTGGTAGGGAATTTTTCATGATTTTATCTCCTGATGCTCGTAGCCAACTACCAAATTGTATAGAATCATGAGCAGTGCAATCTTATAAATCCACTCCCACTTTGCATTCCCTTTCTCCATGGCCAATGCACCCACAAAAATAGCAAAAATTTAGCAAGCGCTTATACTTGAAAAACACTTAGAAAGACTACCCTTTCGCCCCTCTTACATTCATGCCTCTACGGAGAGCCTTCAACACATCTAGAGTAACTCTATTTCGTAGACACCTACCCCTAACCAACTCCTTGATAATACAAGTCGGTTTCCATATGTTGACAAATATAGTCCCCAATGATCTTGTCAGTGAATGTATACTTGGATCTAGAATGGGTAGTGATCAAATGATTCTTCGACGTTTTGTGTGTTTCCGTCGTACTCCTTTAATAGCAGGAAATGGTCATCGAATGACTATGGCATGCCCTCCAACACCTTCTTTTTGTCCACCAAACTCATGAATTGAAATAAGAACAAATTGTAACCCATATCCCTGAATTCTGCTTGACCTCAAAAGTGGGTAGATAATTGATGATGACTAAAATAAATCCTAAATATGATCTCAGACATAGAGCTCAGCTCAGGAGGTCAGGCGAAGGGTTCGTAGCTCAGAGGCCTAAAGCCAGAGCTCCCTACAGATGAAATCGCAACAAAGAAGAAAAGAAGACAGCTAGACAATAGCGGATACCGGCAGAATAACTAAGAAGCAAGAACCAAGGCACGAAACTCTCAACCCACCTCAATCCTCTCCAAATATTAAGGGGGATCCCATGATAGAAAGCAAAAATCTCGAGGTACAGATCGTTTGAAGCCATCCATAGGGAGTTTAGGTAACTCCGAAATTGGAGAGGAAGATAGGGGAAGATCCCTTCATTATAGGAAGGGATCTCGGATTAGAGGTAAGCATGAGGCTATAAAGGGGGGGCGGTAATACATTCAACTCGGTCAATAAGAAAGAAAGGAGCTAGAGACTCCATTGCAGAGTGGACTAGCCGAGCGCAGGCCGGTGAACCACTATAACCCCGTTATGTTATCGCCCCTTTCTTGATTCCCCTAAACATCAATCAGCATTACTAGATACGAGCCTTGTAGCTCAGACACTACACACTATCCCACGCATATCATTCATGCGAAGTATTCCTGTCTCGTAGCTCATTCACGAAGATTTATACCATCAGTTTGGCGCCGTCTGTGGGAACGACTGTTCCTGTTACAAATAAGCTGATCTCTCAGTGACTGATGGTAACAACTCGAAACATGAGCAGAAGCCAAACAAACCCACTACAAATGCAGGATCAGCAGGAAGCCACCAACGGCAGACAGCCAGGGAACGTCCAAGAGGCTAATTCCCCCATTAACAACGAGATGGAAGCCTTTCGCCTCGTCAACCAACGTTTGCTTAGGGAGAACGCAGAGCTATCAAATCTCATACAACGCCCAAGGGAGGCACGACAGGCCCAAGAAGGTCAGAGTAATCCCCCTCACAAGGAACGGCGGCACTTGGACCTCCTCAGAGAGGTCAACGAAGGGGTGGAAAGCAGTCAGACCAAAGGGCATGTCCCATACGTACCCCCCAGGAATGGCCACAAACGAAGAAGGGCAAAGCCAGAACGATGGAGGTGAGAGAGATGATTTTTTCCCGTATCAGCAGGACAGAAGAGAGCAGCACTGGGAGCAACGCTTCAAGGATATCCAGCAAGAGCTCAGCCACATGAAGGAGGCTGTAAAGAGCAAAGCCCCAGTTACAATGGATGCCCTAGTACAACAGACCGAGTCCCCATTCACCACGGGAGTGTTACACTTCCCTCTCCCTCCGAAATTCAGAATGCCACAAATAGAGGTCTTCGACGGAACAAAAGATCCCGTAGATCACCTCAACACATACAAGAACCAAATGGAGCTGCATGAATACCAGGACCCTGTACGCTGCAGAGCTTTCGCCATCACATTGAAAGGCTCTGCCCTAGCCTGGTTTCACAGGCTTCCACCCGTCTCGATCTCATCCTTTAAAGAGCTCTCCATAGCTTTTGTATCTCACTTTATAGGAACTCGGATATACAGAAAATCGAGCTACCACCTGCTGAATGTGAAACAGGGACCTCAAGAAAACCTGAGGTCTTACGTCCTGAGGTTCAACTCGGAGTCACTAAAAGTAGATATCCCAGACGAGAAGTTTGTCATAACAGCCTTCATAGCTGGATTGGGAGTGCAATCCAAGGACTTGATGTTCTCCGTATCCAAGAACCCTCAAGCAACCATGGCCGAGGTATTAGCCAAAGCCGAGAAGTACATAAACGGTGAGGAAGCCCTACTCTCGAAGGTAGGGAGTTCATCCGTACAGAAAGATAAAGGGAAAGAGGAAAAGAAAAGGGATCGAAGTCCCAGAAGAGAAAGAGGACGTGACAGGTCTCCAAGAAGAGACAGAGACCGCTCCCCAAAAAGGAGAGGTAACGTTAGGGATCGATTAGGCCCACCACAGCCAGAGCTACAGCCAAGATATCCACCTCGACAGCTCATTCCTCTAACTGCAACGATGTCCCAAATCTTGTACGAGGTGCAGAATGAGAAGTTTCTAAAGTGGCCACCCCAGATGAAGGCAGACCCGACAAAAAGAGATCCCACTAAGTTTTTTTAGTTTCACAGAGATCATGGGCATCAAACAGACGACTGTATCCAGTTGAAAAGGGAGATAGAGTTCCTGATCCAACGAGGACATCTGCGACGCTACGTAGCTCAGGAGGATCGAAACCGAGCTCAACCCCCACCTCAGCAGCAAGCTCCTGCACAACACCAACAGCCCCTAGGGGAAATCAGAGTAATATCTGGTGGATTCGCAGGAGGTGGAGAGTCCAGCTCAGCCAGATAGGCTCACCTGCGCAGAATCAGAGCTGGAGAAGCCCTGGAAGTACAAGCAGTATCCAAGGCACCTCGTCTAAGCACAGCCATCACATTTTCAGACGCAGACCTGGAAGGATACCAACATCCCCATGACGACCCATTGGTAGTAAGGGCTGTGGTGGCCAACAGAATTGTTCATAGAGTTCTGATTGACAACGGGAGCTCGGCAGATATTAATTTTTCCCTGGCATTTGACAAGATGGGTATAGGCAGGGAAAAACTCGAGCCAGTGAGTGCACACTTGTTAGGATTCTCAGGAGAGAGGGTGTTACCCCTTAGGTCGATACAGCTGGTGTTAACTATGGGGGACCCACCTTGACAGACCACCACCGCCATTAACTTCCTGGTGGTTGATGTACCATCCGCATATAACATGCTACTAGGCAGGCCATCTCTAAACGAGATGAAAGCTATCCCCTCGGCTTATCACATGGTTCTGAAGTTTCCCACTGAGAATGGGGTTGGAGTGGTCCGTGGAGATCAGCGAGTAGCAAGAGAATGCTATATGGCCTCTACAAAGCAGAAAGAAGTTGAAAGTGTTCAGCTGGACGAGCTGGATATGAGAGATGAGCTAGATACGAGACCCATGCCATCGGAAGAGTTGGAACCTGTTCAGATTGACGAAAATCCAGAACACCTCGTTTACGTCGGATCCAAGCTGAGCAGAGGTATTAAAGATCTTCTCATCCAATTCCTGAAGGAGAACACAGGAGTATTCGCTTGGCGCCAAGAAGACATGAGGGGGATTGACCCTACAGTCATCACACACAAGCTAAGTGTAAATCCTACCTATAAGCCTGTTAAACAGAAAAGGAGATGCTTTGCTCCAGAACGACAGAAGGCGATTAACGAAGAGGTCAGCAAGCTCCTCCACGCCAAGGCCATTAGGGAGGTGGACTACCCCACATGGCTGGCAAATGTGGTTCTAGTAAAGAAAACTAATGAAAAATGGCGACTCTGCATCGACTTCACAGATCTCAACCGAGCCTGCCCAAATGATAGCTTTCCTTTACCTCGGATTGACCTAATAGTGGATGCCACTGCTGGGCACAAGCTCCTCAGCTTCATGGATGCTTTCTCGGGTTATAACCAGATCATGATGGACCCAGCTGATCAGGAGAAAACTTCCTTCGTGACTAAACAAGGGACGTACTGCTACCAAGTTATGCCCTTTGGGTTAAAGAATGCTGGAGCCACCAATCAGCGCCTGGTAAACAGAATGTTCCAAAAGCAAGTTGGAACCTCCATGAAAGTTTACATCGACGACATGTTGGTAAAGTCGTTGAAAGCAGAATTACACATCGGACATTTAGCAGAATCATTCCGAATCCTTAAGGAATACGAGATGAAGCTCAACCCCGCCAAGTGTGCTTTTGGAGTATCTACAGGAAAATTCCTAGGCTTTATAGTCAATAGTAGAGGAATTGAAGCTAACCCCGAGAAGATAAAGGCAGTACTGGACATGCAACCACCATCCAACACAAGGGAAATCCAACGTCTGACAGTAAGAATAGCAGCCTTGAGTCGCTTTGTGTCCAGATCAAGTGACAAATGTCAGCCTTTCTTTCAAGTCTTGAAGAAGGCGTTCCAGTGGGACACTCGGTGCGAAGAGGCATTCCAGACACTAAAGACCTATCTGAGCTCACCTCATGTGCTGGTGAGTCCCTTAGAAGGAGAGGTACTCACACTTTATCTAGCTATCTCGAACTTTTCAACCAGTGCAGCGCTAGTAAGGGAGCAAGACAGAGCTCAGCAGCCAGTATATTACTGCAGCAGAGCTCTGAGGGGGGCAGAGGAAAGATACCCCAAAATGGAAAAACTCGTCTTAGCTTTAGTCACCGCTGCCAGAAGACTTAGGCCCTACTTTCAGGCTCATACTATTGAGGTTCCAACAGATCAGCCGATGAAACAAGTGTTGCACAAGCCAGAGTCCTCTGGAAGGTTGGTTAAGTGGGCTATAGAGCTCAGTGAGTTTGATATCAGGTACAAGCCAAGGACTGCAATCAAGGGCCAAATTCTAGTAGATTTCATCGCAGAATTTACAACGACAGCACCCTCGGAAGCCACATAGTTGGTGCCAGACCTCCTTACATGGAAGCTGTCGGTAGACGGAGCCGTCAACGCTCAAGGGAGTGGCGCAGGCTTGATTCTAACTTCTCCGGATGGGATAGATGTCGAGTATGCACTCAGGTTTGGATTTAAGGCTTCGAATAATGAGGCTGAATATGAAGCTGTCATCGCTGGGCTCAATCTCGCTCACTCAATGGAGGCGGAGCAATTGGAAATCTGCAGTGACTCACAACTCGTAGTAAAGCAAATAGAAGAGTCTTACGAGGCAAGAGGAGAGAAAATGGTCCTCTACCTCAGGAAGGTACAAGAATTGATGAGGAAGTTTGTGCGGGTTAAAGTCAGACATATCCCCAGAGCCGAAAACTCCCGAGCTGACGCCTTAGCTAGATTGGCAACAGCTTCGCAGGAAAGCTTAGACAGGCTAATTCCAGTGGAGCACCTAACAGAACCATCTGTATGCGTCAAAGATGGGGAAATACTGCCCGTGGAGGGTCAACCAAGCTGGATGGACCCCATCATGGGGTACCTACAGAATGGGACTCTGCCAGCAGATCCCAAAGAAGCGGCGAAACTAAGGACTAGGTCAGCCAGGTTTTCTGTTTTGCAGGGAGACCTATATAAACGAGGTTTTTTAGCACCAATTCTTAAATGCGTGGGAGATGAAGACGCCAATTACATACTCAGAGAGGTTCATGAGGGAATTTGCGGCAATCATATTGGAGCTCGAGCTCTAGCAGGGAAAGTATTAAGGCAGGGCTACTATTGGCCTACCATACTCAAAGATGCGGTAGACTTGGTCAGAAAATGCACCATTTGCCAAATGCATGCCAATATCCTTCATTGCCCGCCAGAGCTCTTAACTGCAGTAGTAAGCCCTTGGCCTTTCCAGCAGTGGGGTTTGGACATACTAGGACCTCTGCCTACTGGCATGGGACAGTGTAAGTTCGCTATTGTTGGGGTGGATTACTTCACCAAATGGGCTGAGGTGGAGCCCCTGGCCACAATAACGGAACAAAAGGTTCAAAACTTTGCGTGGAAATCAATAATTTGCAGGTTTGGAATTCTCAGAGCAATCGTTTCCGATAATGGAAAACAGTTCGATAATCCCAAATTCAAGAAGTTCTGTGCTGATCTGGGAATAAAGAATTACTTTTCGGCCCCAGCTCATCCACAATCCAACGGACAGACATAAGTCACCATCAGAACCATCAAAGCAGCCCTGAAGACCAAGCTTGAAGCCTTAAAAGGAAAATGGGTGGAGCATATCCCTGAAGTACTATGGGCTTATAGAACGACAGCAAGGTCAGCGACTTAGGAGACTCCATTCGCCCTAGCCTTTGGAACAGAGGCAGTAACACCGGTGGAAATTGGAATCCCATCCCCTAAGGCCAAATTCGCAGGGTCTCAGCACAATGATGAGTCTCTTCTGTTGAACTTGGACCTCTTGGAAGAAAAGAGAGAAACAGCTCTGCGTCACATCAAGGCTTACCAGAGAAAGGCAGCAAGGTACTACGACAGGAAAGTCAAACACCGAAGTTTCAAAGTAGGAGATCTTGTCCTCAGAAAGCTCTTGCCGGCCAGGAAGGATCCCACTCATGGGAAGCTGGGACCAAATTGGGAAGGTCCGTATATCGTCTCGAGGGTGATCAAACCCGGAAACTACGAATTGCAAACAGAGGAAGGAAAGATCTTACCTCATTCTTGGAACGCAGAGCATCTCAAAAGATTTTTTCAGTAAGTCCCTTTTTGTAAGAGAATTATTATCAATAAAACAATGAAATTTGTTATTTATTTCAGAAAGGGTCTATTGAAAGAGCCCTGAAGCTCAGAAAGAATTTGTAAGTTCAAACGAGCCATACAACTTAGTGAGAACTTTTAAATTCGCAAACGAGCCCTGAAGCTCAGAAAGAATTTGTAAGTTCAAACGAGCCATAAAGCTCAGTGAGAACTTTTAAATTCGCAAACGAGAGCCATGTAGCTCAGAAAGAATTTTTAAGTTCACAAAATAGAAGCCATGTAGCTCAGTGAGAACTTTTAAATTCGCAAAATGAGCCATGAAGCTCGGTAAGAACTTTTAAGTTCACAAAATAGAGCCATGTAGCTCAGTGAGAACTTTTAAGTTCACAAAATAGAGCCATGTAGCTCAGTGAGAACTTTTAAATTCGCAAAGTCGAGCCATGTAGCTCAGTAAGAACTTTTAAATTCGCAACTTGAGCCATGAAGCTCAGTAAGAACTTTTAAGTTCACAAAAATAAGCCATGAAGCTCGGTAAGAACTTTTAAGTTCACAAAATAGAGCCATGTAGCTCAGTAAGAACTTTTAAGTTCACAAACTTGAGCCATGAAGCTCAGTAAGAACTTTTAAGTTCACAAAAATGAGCCATGAAGCTCAATAGGAACTTTTTCAAGTTCACCGAGTAAAGTCATGTAGCTCAGAAAGAACTCACCAGTTCACAATATCAAGTTGCGTAACTTAGGAAGAAGAGAGAAGGGATCCCTGAGATACCAGCTACCGAGCTCAGCAGCTCAGAAGAGGCCATCAAGCATAACACCAAGTCCTCTGTACTCTTCAGACCTAGTAATTTTGCTTCAAGAAGTGCACAGCACCCCTCAAAGCAAAGGGAGAAGGGGAGTACATAAAGCAAAGCAAGCAAGTGTACATAAAGCAAAGCAAGTAAGTGTACAATTCAAAATTGAAATTCGAATGTATATATGCTAAGCCAGCAAAGGAAAAGCAGATGAGGATTGCGAAGTAACACAAATCCTGACCCAAAGGCAAAGTTACATCTCAAAAAAATTTTAAGAAAAGAGATTACAACTAAAAAATCCTAAGTTTCTGGAGGATGAGTAGACAGAAGATCTTGCAGCTCGGCGGATGTAGCCCCAACAGGAGAAGCAGAACCCGGCAGCTCAGGAGGTAAGGATCCAGAAGCTGGAGAAGTAAAATTCTCAGAAATGTTGATCCCTGGTGTCTCCACCCTGTCTAGTGACGATCCTTGTTCAAGGGCTTCAGTCACCAGGTTAGCAGAAAAGGATGCAGCACGAGCAATCGATGGAGGAGCAGGTACATCTTGGGTTGGGGCTTCAGGGAGGAGAGCTGAGGTGTCTTCTTCACCATCAGAGTCGGTTTCCTCCAATTCCCCTTCTGTTGGGATAGGAAAGTTAAAATCTAGGTCGGGAAAGTTCTTGGAAGCTTTACGCTGGAAAGCAAGCCACCCAGAGGCCCATTGGGTGGTGGCTTCATCAGTCAGCTCGGCTATCAAATCACTCTTCTCCTTGAGCTCCTTGTGGAGAATCCCGTTGGCCTCGCAAATGGTGTCATATTCTCTCTTTGTGAACTCAAGAGAGTTACGGGCGTCAAAAGCATCCTGATTAGCCTTAGTCCAGAGCTCAGTTTTATGCTTCAGCTCATCCCCCACAATCCTTAGCTCGTCACGAGCTTTCTTTTCTCCCTCCTCAGCCTTAAACTTGGCTGCTTTGAAGCCCTGGAGATCAAAGGATTGCTTCTCCAACTGTTCACTTAGGTCCTTCACTTGGTTTCTGAGATCCTCATTCTCAAAAGACTGCTCCGCAACCTTGAGCTCATACGCCTTCAGAGCTTTAACAGAAGACTTAGAAGACCGAACTCTCCTCAGCAGGCCCTTTACATGGATGGCCATCTAAAAAGGCAAAGGTAAATAAGTAAGCTGCGAACAGCTATGACATAAGGTTAAGCAGATGCATAAGAATATCGAGACTTACAGTAGCTGCTCCCTGAAGAGCTGATGCGATGGACTCTTCAAGCTCCATAGTGGCAGCCCTCTTGACGTCAAACTCGGGAAGAATAGAGGAAACAGTCCCTACGGCGAGCTCCATGTTTTCAAAAAAGGAATCTTCATCTTCCCTCACGTCGGGTAGCGTCCCCTTCTTGCTCTCAGGACCCACCGGAGGTGTCTCAATAACTTTTCCTGAAGAGCTATATCTGAAACTACCAGGTCGGACACGCGGGATCACTTCCAAAGCCTTCTCAATCTCTGATGAGGAAGGAGAAGTCTGACCTCCCACTGGAGTAGGCTGTGTTTTTGGAGAAGGAGGGGTCTTCACAATCTCAGAAGAGCTAGGTGGAGGAGCCAGATCTTTGACAGCTGAAGAAGAAGTTGGTTCCCCCAATTTTTGAACTTTGGTTTGAGGAGCAGAGCTACTCCCAGAACCGACCTGAGCCTTCCGCTTGTTACCTCTCCCACTCTTTGACAACTTGTTCATCTTAGCCTGGATTTCCTCGGGGTTAAGCTTCATAGTGGAAGATCCCGGAAGATCTGAGCTAAAACAGTTAGATAAACAGAAATAAAAAGTAAGACAAAGAAACCCTTAGGAAAGAGGGGTTACCAGCAGCTCCTTCAGGTCTGACAACAGAAATTGGAAGCGGAGCTTCAATCTCCACCTCAGGAAGGCTAAACCCTCTGTCCACCAAAACCCAAGGCAGAATGAGCTTGGAATACCTTCTGGGGTTGCACTTTGCCAATATCTCCCTCGCCTCTTGTTCCTCAGTGCTGAGCTTGAGGCGGGTACCTAGAAAACACAAAAGCAGAGCAGAGTTAGGAGCTCATGGCCCTCGAAACGAAAAGCGCAACTAACCCAATTAAGGACTCACCCAAGTTTTCCGGACGAGTCCAGGCCTTGGGAATACCAAGAGTGTCCGACCTATCAGCAGGATTGTATTCCCAGTTGGTGCCCCCGACAAAAAAGAAATGTTCCTTCCAATGCTTGTGGGAGGTCGGAATGTTAGAAATAAGCTGCCTAACATTGGCGCGCTTAGAGGCGTACAAGAAGCCCTCATGAGAGGTCGGTTTAACATTGAAGAACTCTAGGAATAAAGGAAGGGTAGGGACCCCGAGGTCTAAATCTTTGAAAATGACCAGAAGACCCGCTAGGACACCCCAGAAATTAGGAGAAAGTTGAGAGGGACACACGTTGAAGTACTGCAGAATGGTCTTGAAAAAGGGATGTATAGGAAAACGAAGGCCATTATCGAAGGCGGCCTCAAAAAAACAGACCCTTTTGTTAACCTGGGCAACGTAGGGAGTAAAACTATCTGGGCTCAAGAGCTCGACGCCAGCAGGGAACCTATAGCGAGTACGCAAAACGTTTAACAAAAAACGATTGAGCTTGCTAGGGCCCACTTGCTCAGCTAGCTTATAGGCAGCTCCTAAGTACGTTGAGACATCAGAGATCCCAACTCCACTGACATTACCCTTGCCTTTGTCTGACTTAGGGGGCAGGGGAGAGGATGATGAGGGGGGCTCCTCGGTGTTGACCTCGGAGTCAACGACATCAACCCCAGGGAAATTGTCTATCTTGTCACCTACTTCCCCTAATTCAGTCTCTTCCTCGGCTGATCTATCTCCTAAGAGAGAAACAGAGGAGCGAGTGGCTCCAGAAGAGGCTGACATGGTAGGAAGAGAAAAAGGAAGATTAAAAGAGGGATAAAGGGAAGGGACACTGATCAGACACTCTCTAATGACCCTGGGGTCGACACTGTAACTCCCAACGGCAAGGATATGAACTATAGAACTCCAATCCACGAAGTGGGGAAGTGGGGATAGGCAATGGTCACGATTCCAAAAGTAAAAGAACCAAAAAGCCCAAAAATGTAGCAACCACCTCGAATTCGAGGGATCCAGAGCAAAGGAGGAAGTGAAAGGGGCAAAGGACGTTCCTAACTCAGGAATAGCGGCAAATAGAAGCCTAGAGCAATATCGAAGGAAAGAGGCACTGCGAGTCTTCAAGACGAGAACTGGGAATTCGGTTTCAAACGAGAAATCAGGAAATTTCAAACTGATGGTCTGAAATCGCAAGAAGAATAGAGATGAAGAGCAATGAAGAAGATGAACAGAGTGAGAATGAGGGTTTTGATGACCGTTTGGACATTTATGGCTTGAGAGGACGTGGGCTGGAACATGCGCGGGAATCGAGGAGACCATGATTGTCAGAAAACCGTCAAAAAGGCAGTGCCCTTATACAAGCCAAGGTCAGTCACGAGCAGATTTTAGCTCGGTTTAAAACAGCTCAGCCCCTGCCCAAGCTCGCTTGAGCCAAGGGCTGGGGGGCAACTGATGATGACTAGAATAAATCCTAAGTATGATCTCAGACATAGAGCTCAGCTTAGGAGGTCAGGCGAAGGGTTCGTAGTTCAGAGGCCTAAAGCTAGAGCTCCCTACAGATGAAATCGCAACAAAGAAGAAAAGAAGACAGTTAGACAATAGCGGATACCGGCAGAATAACTAAGAAGCAAGAACCAAGGCACGAAAATCTCAACCCACCTCAATCCTCTCGAAATATTAGGGGGGATCCCATGATAGAAGGCAAAGATCTCGGGGTACAGACCGTTTGAAGCCAGCCATAGGGAGTTTAGGTAACTCCGAAATTGGAGAGGAAGATAGGGGAAGATCCCTTCATTGTAGGAAGGGATCTCGGATTAGAGGTAAGCATGAGACTATAAAGGGGGGGGGGGGGGCGGATCCCCTCAAGGGGGGACGGTAATACATTCAACTCGGTCAATAAGAAAGAAAGGAGCTAGAGACTCCATTGCAGAGTGGACTAGCCGAGCTCAGGCTGGTGAACCACTATAACCCCGTTATGTTATCGCCCCTTTCTTGATTCCCCTAAACATCAATCAGCATTACTAGATACGAGCCTTGTAGCTCAGACGCTACACACTATCCCACGCATATCATTCATGCGAAGTATTCCTGTCTCGTAGCTCATTCACGAAGATTTACACCATCAATAATAATATGGTTCTCAAGCACAGGAATGTATATCATTTAGTATCTTTTTGATTATTAAGTTCGTCCCCTCAAGAAAAATGAAGGACAAATCTGAATGGTGATATAAGAAAAATAAAAATAAATTTTTTTTTTTTTGGTTTTTGGAAAAATGAATAATTGATTTAAAAACTAAAAAACCAATAATAGAAAGGAACCGGATAATCATCAAAGTTTATCTCACCGTGACTAGGAATTTTGACCTAATTTATAACTCATTCAAGATTAAAATCAAACTTCCTAATCAAGAAAATAGCTAATGTGTATTTAAATTGATTGAATTAATTTTGAAATAATTACAGTCACGTTGATTGCAATGATTCCAAGAATTATCCAAGCCAAGTCTAAGTTGTCTAAGGATAAACAAGAAGATATACATATCACCCGTGTTTTCAACTTTAATTATTCAATCAACAAAATAACTTAATCTTTGAAAAAATCCTGATTAGTTCAAAAATTCCCATTCACAGATGAAACTCCCTCATCCGATTATACGGGAATTAAACTACTCAAACATAATGAAAGAGAAATTAAAAGCAATTAAAGAAGACATGATAATTTAAAACAAATAAATAAAACTTATATTGAAATTGGAAAGCAATTACAACAAACCAAATAAAATATCATAACTAGTTCAACAGAATTGAAAAATAATGAATACTTGTGCTTGCTAACTAAAACTAAATAAAGAACAATGAAAAAGAAGGAGAAGGAGCAATAGACCCTTGGAAAACGTCCCAGGAGGAAACGGGTGTGTACCTCAAAGTCCCCTATGGATTGGTATTTATAAGAAAAATAGGGAGAGGAAGAGAGATAGATAGAGCTACAACTGATTTTCTAGGGATCATCTTTCCTTCTACGTTTATTTCTTATTCCTAGAAAATCTCGAAAGATATCTCCTAAAATATCTTTAAGATTTAACCAGTTAAAATCTCTTCCTATTTTCTCTCTTTCTCCTCCAAATAAACCTTGAAAATTTTAGAAGATATCTTTGAAGATTCATTTAGTCAAATGTCTGGAAAGTGGAGTCCTCGCCAAATTATAACACTGATGAACTGGTAGGAAGCACAATTCGACCTACCAATAGAACTACTCTTTGTCTCTGACGAACTAGTAGCTCTTCACAGCTACTGGTAGAACAACCTTCTTTATGAACCTATCAGTAGAACAGTATCAACCTACTGGTAGCAAAGTTTATGTTTAACTTTTTTCGGTACAAATCAACTGCTACTGGTTGAACTTAATTCTGCTCACTGTTGAACCAGTAAAAGACCTACCAGTAGGACTGGCCTTTTCCCAATTATGCTTGCAATACTCTTGGCTCGACTCCTAGATCTCCTAACTCATCCTCCAAGTCCTCCATAGCTTTAAAATGACCGAAAAATCTCACTCGTACACTAATATACCTACAAACACAAATATTCTTCATAAAAGACAAAACTAAGCTAAAACAAATGAAATAGATAACTAACATAGGTAAGATGAATGATATAAGACATGAAATAAGCAATATTAGGCTCTCATCATACCCCCCCCCCCCCCCAACTTAGGCTTTGCTAGTCCTTAGCAAACTAAAAACGCACAACCACTATCGTACGGATCACGATTGCATTTAGTATATGCAACAAACCGTTAAACCCCTAGTGGATGATTTTTTTCTCGTGAAGTTTTTGATAGAAAATACCTACACTCTTATTTTTATTTATCCACAAATTTAGAACCTATTATTAATTCCTAATTAACAATGAAATTTAAAAACAATTCACCATCCACTCAAATCATTCACATAAAAGCTAAACTATAGATTTAAATGTTAAGTAAAAGTAATCACATTCACATCAACATTAGAAACTCGTGTGTATGAAATGATAGTGCAATTTTAAAAAATCTATCAAACAACATTCACATCTCTATTAACTATTCAATGTTAGCTTCGACACAAATCTCACTAAGAATTCACTCTCAGAACAGAAAATCTCTTATTATAGTGAATGTTTCACTCGTAGGATATATGTGAGAATAATTTTTATAGTTAAAAGCAAAACATAACTCACATATATTTTTTAAATAAAAATACATAATTTAAATGAAACGATTTTGGCATAATCTCATGAAATAATATTAGAAGCAAATGAAAACAATGTAGCTAATTTATCTCATATTTCATTATTGGGTACATACACTTGCCACTATCCTTAAGATTAAATAGGACTTTAATCGAATGTAATGTGGCATTGGGTGAACGGGTTATAGAATTGAAGGTTCAAAAGAGTATCCCGGAAATACAATTTTTTCCTAACCAAATCTCCTTCTTTGGAACGAATAGATCAAACATATATTTCTTCTATCTCTCCCTTTCCAACATCTTTTCAAAGATAATTCATTTTTTTTCTTTTCCTCTTCACAGCCTTTGGCTTTTCCAAAAGTTTTCACAATTCAATATAATTTGCTTTTTTTTTTTCTTTTTTCTTTTTTCTCTTTCCGATTGAGTGTTGCCAACAACTTTCCCAACATGATGACAAGTACAATTCTAGGGATAACCAAGGTAAAATATAAAAATTTTATAATTGGCTTTGTTATTGTTTGTGGCAAAGAAATGCATTTTGGCTCAAACACGACTCTGAAGATAATAAGAAGAAGGAATAGGCTAAGGCTCAAATAAATTCCAAAAATAGCCTAAAATCATGTCTCAAAAATGTATGGTAAGGTACTTCTAGCATTGAGATATAATCAACTAATCACCTTATTTACGCTGATCAAAGGAAATTAATGAGATTATTGAAAGAGATTGAATTTGAAAGAATAATTTTTTAAGCAAATGTATTATAACCCTCCAACAAGGAATGACACAAAACTCACATAGGTTATACATTACATCTCCACCGTAGATATCAAGCTTTTAAGACGTACATCTCATTCAATAAATCACAAAAATAACACGATCATGATGTACATAAATTTGAGTTCCAAATGAAAACATGAATATGACACTCAAACATAGAATAAACTCATATAGAGTGTTAATATGCAAATAACTCAAGATTTAAGTTGAATAACAAAAAATCTTATCCTAATTAAGAGATAATGGTACAATCCAAATTAGATGTTTTTTTTCAAGTTTTTCAAATTTTCAATATTTTTTTTAATTTTTTTATTTAAAGTATGGACGTGGTGGTGTAACTCTTACCCCCCAACTTAAATCATGCATTATCCTCAATGCAAAAACAGTAATGCAATGAGAAAATGACAAAGATAAGGTAAAGAAAACACCTAACAATAAGTTCCAACAATAAAACCACCAGCTACAAAACAAAAAACAAAAAAATAAACTACACAGAAAAGAAGTAATCATAACAAACTAATAAAATTACCTAGAAAAAAAAACACAAAAGAAAAAAAAAAACTCAAGGATATGCACACACCCAACTTAGACCCAATAATATACTCCATGAAACTCCAAATAATAATAGGTACATAGTAAAAGAGTATGTGCAAATCTAAAAAAATAAAATCAAATAAGGTAATTTAAAATAAATAAATCTGACTACAATGTACAAGAAAAGGAAAAAAAACTAACTATCAATCCGGTTTTAACTCGGATATATATTTTCTATTTTTGAATTTTAAAATTTTATAATTTTGATGTTCCACAGTAATTCTCATTCTATTTACTTCATCAATCCAGAACATTTTTAAAGAATTTAATAAACATAAAGCATGTATGTATGTGTGTGTGTGTGTGTATATATATAGACAAGTCCAAAAATAAGGGTTGAGATGGTTTATGTTCAAGTACAACTCTAAAATCAACTTCCATCTTGTCCATCTACTGCTAATTCTTGATAATGAAATGTCTTTAGGCTTTTGAGTCTGTTGACTAATAGGAAAATTAATATTCTCAACATTATCAGTAGTAGGAATGGATGGACAATACTCAAACTACATTTCATAAAAAGAATTATTCTCAATATATTGACCATGTCTATTGTCTTCTACGGTTAGATCAGAAGTTAGGTTAGATATTAGATTAGTAGGGGTTAGATCAGGTAGGAGTAGATCTATGGCCACAGTCAATTCATTGTGACTATCCTTAATATCTTTCTTGCAAATATTAATTAGTCTAAGCATTAATAGTCATTTGAGTTTGCATAAATTCATTAAGAGTGTTCTCAAGATGATGATCTGATGAAGAATAAAATGGTTCCTACAGAAGTGTAGGATTGTCTAGTGTATAATATTCATCGCCCCAATCATAATTATGATAACAAGGTTCATAATAATGATGGGAGTAAGGTTGTTGGAAATCAGGTATAGCATTAAACTGATCCAACAAAAATTGTCGACCAATTGGAATTCTTGGACAATCTTCAATGATATGTCCATACTCATAACAAATCCCACGACCAGAGTTTCTCCATTTCATCTTCCATTGCACTCTAAAACCACACAACATAGACCTTTTGGTTCCTATATCCGAGGGACGTATGCAAAGGATCTGACAATCTAGACCAAGATCTGCAGTAGAATGAGTAGTTAGGTACAAAGAGAGGAACAAAAGAGGTAGAAATAAAATATGGTAAAGGAATTCAATAGAAAAAGAAATGAGAGGACAAGTAATGGAGATGAGAGAAATCAACAAGGGTATGAATAACTGATAATAATCCTAGAAGACCTAGGCTTCCATTAGGAAGGACTCGAGAAAGATATATGCTATGTGTACGGGGTGATTTTTGCACAATAGATAAATAAAAACAGCTCTCTCCCTTGGTGAACTCATGTTTACCTCGAAAGTCG
Organism: Ilex aquifolium; assembly: GCA_951799425.1. NCBI lineage: Eukaryota > Viridiplantae > Streptophyta > Magnoliopsida > Aquifoliales > Aquifoliaceae > Ilex > Ilex aquifolium. Next base: position 26,526,162 of record OX637400.1, read on the forward strand.
ATGATCCGGTGGCAAAGGAACTGCCAAAAGTGGCCTAAGGAGTGGTGATGAGTTGGCCTTCAGGCTGTCCGTTTGATGCTGACGGGCTGGAGTGTTTTTCGGTGTATCCTGACACTCAAAAGGAAGGTTAGAAGGGCGCCGGAGTGTTTCCGGAGTATCCCCTCCGATGGTCAAATCAGTTCTTTGAGAGAGGGGAAGTGGAAAACACTATTTTGCATTTTGGTCTCAGTTTGCGTACCTTTACTTTGCATTTATGAGAACTATTTATACCTTCCATGAAAGTTATCATTGCTGTCAGGTGGGTCCCGTCAAGAGGAAGTCCCCCATTGGTCCATTTGGGAGGCAGCCTGTGGAGCAAAGTCCTAGGGCAGAGTGCCTGTCTTGTCACGTTAAAAGAAATCTCTGCATTTAATGCCCGGATCCTCGAGCATTTAATGCACTCCTCCCGGAGTCCGCCGAGCAATAAATGTGTCACATCATTCTGAGGGATCATTTAATGTCCTTCGTTGTGCGTTGGGGCATTTGTGTCCTTTGCCATCCAGGAGATCACGTCATCTAGACTTTGTACTTCGTGGACTCTCTCTATTGGTCACCAGATTGCCCATCTTGTCATTCTGACTACCTTGGGAAGAGGGTTTGATGATTAAGAGCCACCCCCACCTTTGATGTAGTGACGTCATTCTTGACTTTTCTAAGAACTCCATCATTCGCCATAGCCCAAGTCCCAAGGTGATCGCCAACACCTTGGCGGAGTGGAGGTCTAGACTCCACGGACAACATGTCGTGGACTCCGAGGTACTTTTAGTGCCGAGATGACGTGCCATGTGGAGAGAACTCCACGGACAACATGTCGTGGACTCCGAGGTATCTTTAGTGTCGAGATAATGTGCCTGTGGAGAGGACTCTGCGGACAACATGTTGTGGACTCCGAGGTACCTTTAGTGTCGAGATGACATGTCATGTGGAGAGTGCTCCGTGGACAACATGTCGAAGACACGTGTCTCGTCCCCCTTGATCACAAAAAATGTCCCATCACTCTGCATAGGCAGAAAACCCCTACAACAAGAGAGGATGGATTAGCTTGTTAGACAGCAACAACCTGTCTCTAGTTACCCACATTGGACTTATCTTCTCTTGCATCTCAGTTGGTATTGAAATTTATATCATTTCATTTACTTTTTCCTGTATCCATCCACAAAAAAATAATCCACTTTGTTACCAAGCAATTACTTATTTTTTGACTTATTATTGTTTACATCAAATGGTTTAATCCCAACATTTTCACTTCATAAATATATTTTCCAAATACGCTTTAAATGAGAAACATTTAAAATATGTTTTACATATATTATTTACATAATAAAGTAGAGTTAAATTTGAATCTCAAAACTTATCTCAAGGTTTTTGTAGTTTAGATTAATTCTAAGCAAAACATAAATTAAATCTAAAGATCTATTTTATCTTTAATTTTCACGAGTCAGATGAACTCAAAAATACTTAACTGCCGGGTGATATTCACTCCTAAAGTTTGTTTTTCTGCCCGAAACACTTTCCATTTAAGAAAATAATCACGCCTATGATCTGACCGCCAGTAACGCCTCCAATTCCACCATTAATCATGCCTCTTATTCCCCCATTTGCATGCCTCTTATTCTTCCATTAACCTCTTTCTCTCCTTCTGATTTCCAGTCTCACGCTCTGTTGGAATTCAAAATAAGATCCCCTTTCCATACTAGCCATCGCCAAATCTCCATGTCTCTCCCTATTCAATCCCTAGAAATCAGTCCCTCCTAGTCGGTTGATTTCTTCCCCAAATCTCCTCTCTCCCTCGATATGAAAGCCACTGAATCTTCTCCAGCCGCTGCTCTCTCAGTCGCTGCCTCTGTCTTGTTGTCTCCTTCTCTCTCTCCACTGCTCATACCGCACGCACAGGTACAACTCTCCGCCTCTCTCGTTATCTACTTCTTTTTCTCTGCTGTTCATCTCCCTCTCTCTACTGCCACGCACAACTCTCTACTTCTTTCTCTCTCTCTCACACACACACACACATCGCACAACACACGTGGAACACAAGGACACACACACAAAGCATAACATACATAGGACACACGCACACAAGGTATTCGACCAAATGCCCATAACACGCACACACACCCGCACAGCACACACCCATAACACACGCCACATCCCCACACCCCCCCCCCCCCCCCCCCCCCCCCCCCCAAAGACACACACACACACAGCAGATATGTGTATGCTATTTTCCAGCCTCAGCATATGCTATGCTCCAGCCTACTTTCGAGCAATTTGATTTTAATTTTTTTCGCAAGTCATAAAAATCAATTGAATCATGAAATAAAAGAAAACCAACACTAGGCACCATGTTTACCATATTATGAAATTCTCTGTTAGATTGCAGAGGAAACATACCCACAAATAGTGCTCGGTACCCATGAGCCTGAAGTTCTAGGCAATCTTTTGAGAACAGATGTTAGTTAGCAGTAGATTCCAAGTTTTCAAAATCTTCTAACAAAACATAGTTAGGTACAAGTGCTAGAAGGTTCAGTCCCTTTAAGTCTATTTTATGTATTCTAGAATTTTTCATTGGGAATGGCTTCAACCAATAAACCTAATAATGAACTATTAAAAAGGATCAAAATTGATAAAATCTAAAATTGAAAAGATCATGATGTTTTTTTTGCGCCTGTTTGTAAGATTTTTGAAGTATAGTAAACCAAGTGATAGGATGCACCGTTCATGATCCAAGGCTCTATCAAAAGTGGATACTAGCAATAAAGAAGCCGGACGATCCCTTCGTGAGAATGGCTTTCTAAACTAAGAGGTTGGTCTTCATGCCTTACTTGCATTATAGCTTTATTACGTTAGGCATAATTGTTACCTTATTCGCATTGCTAAAGCCACTTCTCTTTAATATATATATATATATACACACACTAGTAATTTTTCGTGCCTATTTGTATTCACACTTAAAATTTAATCAAAAATATAGAGGAAAGAGAAAGAAATCTAAGTACCAATTGTAATAGGGGTGAGCGCTAGTAGTAGTGGTGGGCGGTAGTGGTGGTGATGGTGGGAGACGGTGATAGTTGTGGTGGGTGGCGACAACTGTGTTGGTGGTGACGACGGTGATGGGTTTTAGGTGACGATGACGGTAGTGGTAGTGGTAGTGGAAGTCATGGGTGACGACAGTGGTGTGTGTGGGTGTGGGTGATGGTGGTTGGCGGTGGTTGTGGTGGGCGACGACGGGGTGCTTCTAGGCAACGTTGGTGGTGGTGGTGGTGGTGGTGGTCGTATGTGTGGTTAGGGTTGGTGACAATGGTTGACGACGATGGTGGGCGACGACAGATGGTGTTGGGTTGTGGTAATGGGTGGTAGTGGGTGACAGTGGGTGGTGATGGACAATAATGGTGGTGGTGGGCGTTGACGGTAGGCGATGGTGACATGATTCAAAGTCGTAGTATCAGTCATTGACTCGGAAGGCACTGAGACACATTGGTTGCGGTATCACGGCGAGGTATCGGCCAATACGCTCAAAACGCTAGATAGAAGACCCAAAATTTTTTTAACAAATCATGAAATTTTTTTAAAATATGTAAATATCATCAGTCATGCATTATATCCCAAAAATACATTATTTAACAAATTAAACATAATAAAAATGAATTATAAGGACGTTACCGAAAATATTTATTATCATTTAGGTTGAATGTTTTTATTTAAGGACACACTAAACTTTAAACATATGTTATTAGAATTTTTTTTAACTTACTAGTACCTAATTTTAAAAAAAAAATTAAAATAAAAACAAGAACAACAAATATGTATCCATCAATTATAAATTTGACAAGTACGAGAAGATCTCAATACTTTACATGAATAATTCTATATTCAATTAATAGATTAATGAGTCATTGTTCTAATTTAATTTTCTTTTTTCTTCTAATTATTTTTTCCAATAATTTACTAATCGAATTAGAGATTTTCCATACATAAGGACTAAGGGCCAATAAAGTATAAACTCACGTGGAAAGACTAAAAGCAAAGGAATGGGTGTGGTCCATGTGGGTCTGTGTTTTATCCTTGCTTGGCTCTCGGTCACAAGAGAGAGAGAGAGAGAGAGCGAGCAAGAGGCGACGATTTTTCGATCTGTGGAGTCTGAGACTATGCGATTGACTATTGACGATTAACGATTTTTGGATCTGCAAACTTAGGGTGTCTGCTAGTATTGATCTGCTATGGGTCTCCACCAGAAGAAGAAGAAGAGGCCCTCTGGTCAAGGTGATTCTTCGATTTTGTGGGTCTTCTTATACTTCATCTCTTCTTTCTTTTTTTTTTGGAATTTCCTCAATATTGATGGACTATTCTGTGCGAATCAGCCGACTTGTGCTGAGTTTGAGCCGACTTACTGTGAGTATCTTCCATTTTCTTATTCTTTTCTCTTTTTTTTTTTTTTTTTTGGTTTTTGCTGCCCAGATTTTCCAAATCTGGTTGCACCATAGCGGTTTGATTCGATTCGACTCGGCCGAGTCCAACCGATTTAGCTCCGAGTCAGGACCGATTTAGTTGAATCTCGTTATATTGGTGTAACGTGTATCGTTATCGGACTACTGAGACGGATACGACTCGGCCGAGTTGACTCGGACTCAACCGATACTTTGTACCATGGATGGTGGTAGTAAGATAATGGTGCTAGTGATAATAAATATAAGAATGAGATGACAATGGTGGTGGGTGGTGGCGATGGTAGACAGTGGTAACAATCGGTGGTAAGTGGTGGTGGGAGGTGGTCACGGTGGAGGCGATGATGGTGGGGGTGGGGGTGGGGGTGGGGGTGCTAGGGGGTGATGGTGGGACAATGGCGGTGGTGATGGTGGTGGGGTAACGGTGGTGGTGGTGGTGGTGGTTGTGGTGGTGGGGGTGGGGGTGGGGGTGGGGGTGATGGCAGTGGTGATGGGATGGCAGCAATGGTGGTGGTGACTGTGGTGATGGGGGTGGCGGCAATGGTGGTGGTGAGGCGGTGGTGGTGGTGGTTGTTGTGGCAGAGGTGACGACGGTGATAGTGGTGGGAGTGGTAGGGTGGCGGCAACGTTGGTGGTGGTGGGGTGACGGCGGTGGTGGTGATGATGATGGTGGTGGTGGTGGTGGGGTGGGGGTGGGGGTGGGGGTAGTGGTGGTGGGAGTGGTGTTGGTGGTGGTGGCAGAGATGGTGGTAGGGTGGCGGCGGTGATTGTGGTGGTGGTAGTGGTGGAGGTGGTGAGGATGGTAGTGGTGGTGGTGGTGGTGGGGGCAGTGGTGGCGGGACAGTGGTGGTGGTGGGGTGGTTCTAAACACTACTTTTTTTTTTTAAGTAATTATGAGAAGTTATAAGTAGTAGATGCACTTTTAAAAAGTCATCCCAAACACACCTTTAGGGAACTATTTTCCCTTTTAAATTTTGGGTGTTAATATTAGTCGTCAGATTAATTTTAAAATAAAATTTAAAAAGATCTTAACTGCGAAAAATAAGTCATTTTGTTTATTTTTGAAATTTGAATTGTATTGTACTTTATTATATAGATATATATCTTACTTATAACTTAGCTGGAAATTTAGGACATTTTATTGGAGCTAATAAACAACAACTGTTGTTGATCCTATTAGCTTTGTTAAGTTGGAATCTGAAACTGATCCAGTGGAGGCATAAGAATAACCTATATGTCTATCACTGCTTTCTTTGTATTGAACATGTGAGCCTCTCTCTCTCTCTCTCTCTCTCTCTCTCACTCAGTGTGTGTGTGTGTGCGTGCTTCATTGTATTTAGCAGGGTTTATTTTGTGACCGTATATATCAATCTTCATCATCTTCTCTGTTTCATTTTTTAGATTCCCTTTCATGTTTTAGACAATGAAGAAGGGTAAGTGTTGATCTGAAAATTCTAAGATTTTAATAGGAATGCTATTAGCACTTCTCACAATTTAGTTGGCCTGGGATAGTGTGCTTATATACTCTTACCATTAAGCATCAATGAAAGCAGGAATGCTAAAACAGTCCATCAAATAAACAGAAATGCTTTGGTGGATGCTTTGGTTAGTTTTTCAGGTTTTGAATTTAATTTATGGATTTGGTTTGGATTGTTGTTTTACCTCCTATACTTACAATTTGCTTTCCGAGCTTTACTTTTACAATATGCTTTCAGATCTTCTCTTATTCTCTGTGAACTATGCACAATTCTCTTTAGCTATAGGTTTGTTTTTCCACAGGCAAACATGGGTAAATTCATCTCTCTCAATAATTTGATTTTATTTTTGATTTCTTAGTGTGTAATCAGTGTGTTTGTGAAATAATTCTGAAGTTCATGAAATATATAGTCGGGATGTTTCAAAGAGCTAGGTCAAGCTCCAGATTGTTGTACGAAATGCCTAAAATATAGTGCAAATGATTAGTTGTGGATTATTGGAGGTCCTTGGATTGCTTGCAAAATTTTTCTGTGTTTAGCAAGTATATGATTCCTAATCATCCAACAGAAGGTGTAAAATAATGGGAACTGGAGTAATAATGGAGCTTTTCCCCAAACCCAATCTCCCCCAAAACGTTATTTCCAAACCCAATTTGTTTTAAACTTATTTATCAAATTCAGTCTTTTTTTAAAAACGTCATTCCAAATGACTCCTTAATGGGTTAAAATGTCATTTGAAATGAGGATTTCAAATTAAATTTTTTTTATTCAAATCGTTTTTTAGAATGACGTCTTTAAAGATGTCAGTGAGAATGATGTTAAAAAAAGTGAATTGAAAACGGCAACATAACCGGCGTTAAAAAAAATTGATGGGTAGAAAACATCATTTGTACTGACGTTTTTAAAAACGTCATTATCAGACCCCAAATTTTCGGACGTTTTCTTTAAAGCATTAACCATGTCTGTCGAGACCCCTCCACCACCACCACCCACCCACAGCCACAACCAAACACCACACCCACCACTGTCGTCGTCGTCTGAGCCTCTTTCATCCTACGAGCTCTGCTCGACACAATTATCGAAGAAAGCAACGGTGACGAATCCGTTACCTCCATGAAAGCTAGAGCTGTGTAGGTTTTTGCTGAACCAATTCCTGCTGCTTGCTCAAACCATGAAATTACCATATGCATCTGGTGGTGGTATTGCATGTACCTCTGCTCCACCTTCAAAAAAATGCCAAAATTGAACAAAAGCACAGAACTATACAAAATTAGAGTGGTAATAAAACAATATCAGCATAGTTTTGTAATAAAACTTTGAAGCTCTGTTCTTCAATCCTTGATTTCAATTGCCTTCATAAATATTTAGTCATATATACTGTTGTGGACAGACAATTCAACTTATTCAACTCATCATCATCCTTCATCTGTCCATTCCCAGCAAGACTTCTCGGTCCATCATGGCTTCATGCCTTCAGTACAATATGTACAACCCTATTGACCCCACGGCGGCGCGTGAGTTTTCACCCGCTCAACAGGGACTGTCTTTGAGTTTATCTTCTCAACAACCAGGATATGGGTCTTTTAGAATTGAACGTGAAGTGCCATCTCAGGCCATGGTGACCACAATTTAACCTACTAATGGCGATGATGTGAGAGTTCCTGGTGGGTCTTCTTCGTCCGCGTCAGGGATTTCGAACGGTGTTAATGGCATGCAAAGTGTATTGTTGAGTTCAAAGTACTTGAAGGCTGCACAAGAACTATTGGATGAAGTTGTTAATGTCGGTAGAGGAGTTAAGAGCACTGATCAATCACCAAACTCCAAGTCCTTAAGGGGAAGATTCGTCGTCCTTGGGCCCTGATTATAAGTCACAGAAAATGTCATTTGAAATGACGTTTTCTACTCATCAATTTTTTTTAACGTCTGTTATGTTGTCGTTTTTAATTTATTTTTTTTAACGTCATTCTCAGTGACGCCTTTAAAGACGTCATTCAAAATGACGATTTGAATAAAAAAAATTAATTTGAAATCGTCATTTCAAATGACGTTTTAACCCATTAAGGCGTCATTTGGAATGACATTGTTAAAAAAAGACTGGGTTTAGGAAATAAGTTTAAAACAAACTGGGTTAGGAAATAAAGTTTTGAGGGAAACTGAGTTTGGGAAAAAGCTCAATAATAATGGCCTACTAGTTGAGGCTGTTTCGGCTCAACATTGGATTATTTTCGTAATCTTAACTAATCTAAAGGAAATAATTCGAAATATCGAATATTTTCTTTGGTAGTCTAGAGATGTCAGTCTAAACTACTGTTTACATTACCAGGGGAAAAAAGACGGCAAGGTCTAGATTCACTATTTTAAGCACTCCACATTAGTTTTTTCAAGGGCAAGCTGTAGGAATTCTTTGATTGTTGTGTTCGATGGATTAAGGAAGCATAAAAATTGTAGTCCATCCTTGGAAAGATCTGTCAACTAGCTGTGGCTGGATTTGGTGGGTTGTGATCATAAACATTGAATGCATTAGTCGAATTTTTACGGTAAATGTTAATGGGTAACATAAGAGTAATGTTATATGAACTTAAAAAATAGACTTGATAATCACTACTATTGAATAGGTAGTTGGTCTTAATAAATGTTGGGATCTATAGTAAAATCAATGGTTGTAATTATCAACTCTATTTTTTAAGTTTATGTAACATTGCTCGTAACATAATTCTAAAATGTCTTCTTTGTTACAGCTCTTGCATACCCATGATATAAGCAAAAATCAATGATGTTTTTACTACAATCAAGGATTACTCCCACACACAAACATGGCAACTGGGGACCAAGGCAAAAAAATTGGATCAATTAAACACAACGTTAAAATAAATTGCCAAAATTAGAATTTTCATGACTAAATGGAAAATCATTGTATGCATCAGGTACTAAAATTATATGTAATCCTTTGTTTATTCTATTCATTGTGCTTGAATTTGATTTGTTTTTTAGTAGGCGAATTTTGTGTTTGCATAGTGCTTTCAGGCACGTGCATTAAATTCTACATTTTAAAGCCAGTGTTTAAATTACCTTCTTATGTAAACAATAACAAATGAAAAAATAATTTTGACACAACCATAACCATAGGATAATGGATAAAAAGTAGGACCATTTGGTAATTGAATTGATAGTGGATGATGACCGGAGAAAGCTCCGTTCTTCACTGGAAAAAGCTGTGGGGTTTGTCCTTAGTGGAAAATATCTTCTATATAGAAATTATGGACTTGGTTTTCGGGCATCACGAGTTGAATCACGGATTCAATATACACTACAAGTTAAAATCACCTTGATCTCCACCGCGTTTTTAAGATTCCCTTGTCCTTGAAATGTTGAAAATTATGGCCTAAAAAAGCATACCCAACAGCACTTGTTTTGGAAGCTACACAAGTGACAGAGCCATATCAAAACCTACATTGGATATTCCTACTAGTCAATGAACCCTGACAAAAAATCGAAATTAATTGTAAAGATGATGGGGTTACTGATGAATGATTCTGCTCTCTCCATGCACCACAGACTCTCCTATATATATGTGCATTCACAGGGCACCGAGGATCATAAACTCTCCATCCTTTGCTGGCCCTGGTAGAGTCTAATAATGGGGAAGTATTATTTAGCTAGCCTGTTGATCCTCCTCCTGAACTTGGAGGTATTGCTCACTTCTCTTGCTTGTCCCTACTGCCCATACCCAACTCCTCCTAAGCCACCAAAACATCCTCCCAAATTCCCACCAAAACAACCTCCCAAAGTTGTGCCTAAACCACCACCCAAAGTCAAGCCACCACCCAAAGTCAAGCCACCCATTGTGAAACCGCCCTATGTACCCAAACCTCCCTATGTGCCCAAACCTCCCATTGTTAAGCCACCACCCAAAGTCAAGCCTCCCATTGTGAAACCGCCCTATGTACCCAAACCTCCCTATGTGCCCAAACCTCCCATTGTTAAGCCTCCCTATATACCCAAGCCTCCCTATGTGCCCAAACCTCCCATTGTTAAGCCTCCCTACATACCCAAACCTCCAATCGTTAGGCCACCACCCTATGTGCCCAAACCACCCATTGTAGTGCCTCCGTATGTGCCAAAGCCACCCATCATCAAGCCACCACTTCCGCCAGTAGTGACAGTACCACCACCACCACCTGTTGTGACGCCAGTGCCTCCCCCTGTTGTGAAGCCACCGACACCGCCTATCGTAGTTCCCACGCCTCCCCCACAACCAATTGGAAAGCAATGTCCACCTCCCCCACCACCGAAAGTAGTGCCATGCCCTCCTCCGCCTGCACAACAAACTTGCCCCATCGACACTCTTAAACTAGGTGCATGTGTAGACTTGTTAGGTGGCCTCGTGCACATTGGAATTGGGAGCAGTGCCAAGGACACATGCTGTCCGGTGCTGCAGGGGCTAGTGGACTTAGACGCCGCTATATGTCTGTGCACCACCATTAAGGCCAAGCTTCTTAATATCAACATTCTTATACCCATCGCTCTGGAAGTCCTCGTTCAATGTGGTAAAACTCCACCACCAGGTTTCCAGTGTGCCTCTTGAAGCAACCTGGTTCCATCTTTTCTAACAGAAAAATGATAGGTGGTGTATTGTTTTGTTTACAATCTCCATTCCAGGGATGCAGATTAATGGAAGACTTCAGCAGACGGAAGACGTTGCAGTTCGAGTATATTGGTATCAATAATGCCCTCAAGTTGAGCCTAATTTGAGGGCTTAAGGAATTGTTCTATTTTTCCAACATCCTCTAAAGAATTGTTTTTGTTTCCCTTTTTTTCGTCTTTTTTAAGTTCCTATAAGGCAATGCAACGTGTATGTTGTTTCTAGACAACTTATCACTTAAAAACATTGCTATAGGGTGTGTTTGTTAATTCAAATTCAGCATTTAAAATTAATGTATTCGGTATTTATTAATTAAGCTCATTTGATAACTAAAATTTGAATATCTTAATATATTAAGTACTTTTTAAGAATAAGCTATAATATTAAGTAAGAGATTTCTTACTTAATTTTAAAAGTTAAAATGTTCAACAAAAACATCTTTAATAATATTTATAATATGACAATTCTATCCCGAAATATTTCACAATTTTATTAAAACTCTAATTAGTCTTCTCTCCAAAATTGTCGATCTGTCTATCCTCTTCGCCGTCTTCTTTCCATCGGTTCCCTTTTTTTTTTTTTAGCTGGTAGTAAGTCTTCTTCCCTTGTCTTCCATTGTCTTCTACAACACAAACACATACACGCAGCACACACATGCACATAATTAAAAACACACACTGCATACACACGCGCACACACATACACACATAATTACGCACAGTTACACGAACACGCATACACACACTTTCTGTGCACACACTACACACCCACAAACACATTAAAATCTAAGGCCATGTTTGGTTAGCTTTCCGGAAACTGTTTTTTGTTCTCAAAACTTCAAAAACACTCAAAACCTGTTTGTTTAGCATTTTTGTTCTCAAAATTTTGAGAAAAAATGAGATTTGAGTCAAAGAAACAGAAAACAAGGAGAACAATTTTGGACTTTAATGAGGTCTGCCCTTCGAATCTCCTTAGCAGCAAATTTTTTCATTCCTTTTTTTTTTTAACTTCTTCCTCTCTCTCATAATATATAATATATATTATATAGATATTATAATATTTATATATTATATTATAGTCAGTTATGAAATTATATTTGAACACTCTTATTCGTTTTAAATCTCTATTTCATTCAGTTCCATTGAATCAGTTATAAGTTTTTTCTCAACCTGATCACCTAGCCTTTGTCTAGCCCAAGAGTGTGTAAGCCTCTTTTGTTTTCCCGTGTGTAAGTCCAGGTGTGGCAGTCTAGGGAAATTTTAGGCAAGAAACTGAGGGTTTTGTATGTTAGGGGGTATGCATCATGTGGTTAAAACTTATTTTTGATTTATAAAATTGAAGAAATTTTGATTTAACAATGAATAGATTGTTTAGATCTAATTCCACAATTAGCTCCTCTGGATCTTCATCTAGTACTATACCCAATATAGTTAATGAAGAAGATTTTGAATGTGAAATTAAACAATCTAATTGGTTAGGATGGAATATACCTAAAGTCCCCAAAAGGGAAATTTACAAAACAAGTTGGATGCCAACCGCATTCAATGAAGAATTGCAAATTAAAACTGTTGAACAAGTTCATCCATTAAAAAATAATGAAGAAATTGTCAGACTTCTCAGCAAAGACGTACTAAAAAGACACAGGTCTAAAGGATTTAAATTAATCCATTAAGGTCTTGTCCAAATTGCAATTAAACCTTTATTAACAAAAGGAAAAAATGCTGCTATTTTGCTAACTCTAAGAGATGGTAGGTTTACTGAATATCAACCTAGTCTTTTAGGAATCATGGAAACAGGTCTTCATCAAGGACCTGTATATTTTAATTGTTTCCCAGATTTTACTCTAAGTCTAACTTGTGAAAACACTCACAAAGCACTTACTTTGGGAATCAAATTATTCGGTGATATTATAAAACTTGAAGCAAACACTGATTCTATAGTACTTATTTATAGAATTTATTACAAATGCATGACCACAAATTTAAATGTTAATGCATTATGCAAAAGTCCTACAGATAGTACTTTGTTGTTACAAGCTAGTACTTCTAATTCAAATATTCAAATCCCCAAAAGAATTTTATGGAAAGATGTTGATCTTCCAAAACACTGGATTGTTGAAAATGAAAATTTTGAAAAAGATTGTGAAGTTTCTACCACTAGTATAGAACACATTCACCAACTTACTGACGGCTCAGTAAGAATTTCATTTGGTGACACTGGATCACGAAGGTCTAGTACATCATCTATCCCTCCTAATTTGTTTAATAAACCTGTTCAGATCAATGAAGGAAGAAGATCTGAATCCTTGTCCAGAATCTCCAAGAGAGATAAAGAAATTTCTGAAGAATTAAATCAAAAATTTAAAATGAAAGGAATTGATAATTCTTCACCCCAAATTAGTAGACCTTATTACACTCCTTACAATACTTCTTATTCTAGATATAAAGATCAAGAAAGAAAAGAGAAAAAAGAAGATGATTTTACTCCATCTCCTACTCTAAGTCCTTCTAGGAGTGAATTAGAAAGCCATGCTGATGAGAGCCTATAAGTCACCAACTTTTAGTAATTAAAAGAGAATCTAATTTCTGTTTTATGCCTACTATGCCTAAATTATTAAAAGAAATTGAATCTAAAGAAAATAAATCTAAGAAGGAAGATTTATTTAAAAAATTTAATTCTCAACAGATCGAAGAAATAAGAATTCAATGGGTAAAAACAATGCACAAATTAGAATCTGAAATTCTATTTTTTAATTACATTGATTCTTGCTGTAAAGATGTAAAAGTCATAACAAAACATGAGTGGAAAACAGCTGACTCAGGAATTGTGTCCTCCAGTCACCCTCCCACTGAGACTTTTACTTTCACACATGCTGATGCTGAACTTACTGCGTCTCCCTATAAGATTCTCTGTAGCGAATCAGATAAGAAGACAGCTGAACAAAATAATTTAGCAAAATTTGAAAAGAAAATTGTTGAACAAACCAATTTTACTAACCAAAGCCTAATTACCATAGAACAACAGTTAGATAAAATTGAAACAAAAATTGATAAAATAGAATTATCATCTATAGGTAAAAAATTAGAAAAGCCTTTAATTACCTTACCTGAAGATAGATCTAAATTAGGAATTGCTGATACACTCAGAATTCACAAAATTGACCAATTACTTAGGAAGTTAGATGCCCAACCAGAGACATCACAGACCTCCCAAGTAACTGTTATTAATCAAACTTCAGATGCAGAAACCAGCACTGATGAGAGTTTTTCTGACCTTGAAATAAAAGAATTGGAAAAAACCTTTGAAACTTAACAAATTAATAAATTGTTTCTTTCAAATGTTAATCCAACCAGTACCACAAAAAATTGGTACCCCAGACCAACACCTCCTGATTTACAATTTGAAGAGAAAAATATTTCTAACCAATTCTCTGTTCAGTCAAACAAGCTATATGAATGGAACATAGATGGTTTAAGTGAAAAAGAAATTTTGAATAAAGTTCATCACATGTCTATGGTTATTAATAGTTATGTTAGTAACCTTGATACTCCTGAACCTGATTTAGTTGACCTAGTCACCTCAGGATTCACAGGCGTTCTAAGAAGCTGGTAGGATAACTATCTTACCCAAGATTCTAGAGATGAAATTAGACATGCTGTTGTTTTAAACGATGATGGTATTCCAGTTTTTGACGAAAGAATTGGAAGAGCAAAACCTGATGGACTTAATACCTTGATCTTTACCATAATTAAACATTTTGTTGGAACTCCTAGTAACATTGAAGCTAGGATCCATGACCAACTAAGTAATCTTAAGTGTCCCACACTTAGTGACTTTAGATGGTACAAAGATGTTTTTGTCTCACGAGTAATGAACCGTTCAGACTGTAATAAATCATTTTGGAAAGAAAAATTTATTAATGGTTTACCTATTTGTTTGCCCATAAGATTAGAGAAGCCCTTGCTAAGGACACAGGAATCATAGAATATGACTCCCTGACTTATGGTCAATTAATCAGTACCATCTAAAAAGAAGGTCTTAGGATGTGTATTGATATGAAACTTAGTAAACAATTACAAAATGATAAGAAAAAAGCTAAATATGAAATGGGAAATTTCTGTGAACAATATGGTCTCCCTCCAGTAGCACCATCAACTAGCCACAGAAAACATAAATCTCATAAGAAACATAAGTCTTATTCTAAGTCCAAATCTTACTATGAACGTAGTAAGAAAAGATTTTCTAAACCTGATTTTTATAAAAAAATCTAGCAGAAAACCTCACAGATCTTCTAAGTCTAGAAAAGATTCTAAGAAGAAAACATCTGGTAAAGGTAAAGCCCAAGATGATATTAAATGTTTTAACTGTGGAAAAACAGACCATATTAGTCCTGACTGTCCAGTTAAGAAACAAGTTAAATTATTAAATTTAGCTGAAAATGAAACGGAAGAAATTCTTAGAATTTTCAGATTGAGTAACCCTCCAGAAATAGAAGAAAGTTCAGACTCCACTAGTAGTCCAGAAGATTCTTCGGATGATCACCCTAGTACAGATGATTCTACTGAACCTGACATCAAACTAGGATGTAAGGATAATTATTGTAAAAAAATTAGGGTAATCACAAAGCAAGCCGAAGAAGAACAGATCCTAATAGATTTAATCAGCAAAATTGAAGATCCTGAACTTAAGATAAAATACATTAAAAATCTCAAAGATTTGTTTGTTAAAAAAGATAACAAACACTTGTCCAGTGAAAAACAATTAATTAGTATTAACAAAACAATGGAAATATTTAGTAAAGAAAAAAAGAAAGAACTCACCTTACAAGATCTCCAATATGAAGTTAATAAATTAAAAGTCGAGATAAAAGACTTAAAAGCACAAGATAAGATCTTTGCTGAAACTTTGAGTTTTTTTATCCATGTCCAATACTAGTCCTCTTGAGCCCACAGTTTAAGATAATGAACAATCTGATATTAAAACATCAACTAGGACATTTTCCCAGCGGATACCAGTAACTTCCCCTGTATTGATGGAAACTTCTGGTTTAACGAAGCTGTCATCTCAAGATGGGTGTCCACAAACTGAGAATCAGTTTAATTCTGTTAATAAGATTAATTTACAAAAATGGTATTCTCAAGTAACAATAATCATCAATAACGATTTTATACTTGATACCATTGCCCTTATAGATACAGGAGCAGATATAAACTATATTCAAGAAGGAATTGTTCCCACTAAATTCTATGAAAAAACTCTTGAAAGATTAAGTTTTGCCAATGGCAGTAAAATGAATGTTGCTTACAAATTGCCTAAAGCTCATATTTGTCAAGATAATGTTTATTTTAAAACATCATTTATCTTAGTAAAAGATATGACAGATCAGGTTATCATAGGATTACCTTTTATATATTTGTTATATCCTTTTACTACAAATATTGAAGGATTATCTACAAATCATTTAGGACAATCTGTAACATTTAAATTTATTCTTAAACCTGAGGTTAAAGAATTAAAACAACTTAAAACTGATTCTATATACCTCAGAATAATTAATCAAAAAATGAATCAAGTAAAATTTCTTCAAGAAGAAATAAATCACAAAAGAATTTCTGATCAATTAACTGATCCAATTTTAACTGAAAAAATTAATCAATTTCAACAAAAGATTGAAGAAGAAGTTTGCTCTAACCTTCCTACAGCTTTCTGGCATAGAAAAAAACATAGTGTAAAACTCCCTTACATTAAAGGATTTAGTGAAAAAGATATTCCCACTAAATCAAGGTCAATTCAGATGAATCATGAATTAATGGAAACCTGTAAAAAAATAAATTTCTGAATTACTTAAAAATGGAATTATTAGCAAGTCAAAATCTCCTTGGTCTTGTCCAGCTTTCTATGTTATGAAAAATGCAGAGTTAGAAAGAGGCACACCAAGACTTGTTATTAATTATAAACCGTTAAATGCTGTTTTAGAATGGATCAGGTATCCTATTCCGAATAAACAAGATCTAATTAAAAGATTAAAAAATTCTGTTATATTTTCAAAATTTGATTTGAAAGAGTGGATATTAGCAAATACAGATATCCTCTGAAGATAGGTATAAGACTGCATTCACAACACCTTTTGGTCATTATGAATGGAATGTTGTACCTTTTGGTTTGAAAAATGCACCCAGTGAATTTCAAAATATTATCAATGAAATTTTTAATCATTTAAGTCATTGTTCTATAACCTATATTGATGACATTCTCATCTTTAGCCGGTCTATAGAGGAACATTGGAAATATTTAAATGCATTTTTGGAGACGGTCCGACATAGTGGTCTTGTCATCTCTGCAAAAAAAATTAAATTGTTTCAAACTTCTGTCAGATTCCTTGGATATGATATCCAACAATCCACCATTGTTCCCATCAGTCGAGCTATTCAGTTTGCTGATAAATTTCCTGATGAAATTCTTGATAAGACTCAACTTCAAAGATTTTTAGGTTCTCTGAATTATGTTTCTGACTTCTATCAGAATCTAAGATCAACCGTCAAACCTCTGTATGACATACTCAAAGGAAATCCTTCTCCTTGGACCTCTGAACATACTTCTATTGTCCAGAAAGTCAAAAAATACATTAAAACTTTGTCTTGTCTTGGTATTTCTTTAGTTGATTCTTTCAAAATTATTCAAACTGATGCCTCCGACATTGGATATGGTGGTATTCTCCTCCAAAAAGAATCTCCTAATTTCCCTGAACAAATTGTTCGTTTTCATTCCGGTATTTAGAACAAAGCACAGGCTAATTATAGCACTATTAAAAAAGAAATTTTAGCTATTGTCTTGTGTATCTCAAAATTCCAGGATGATATTTTAAATCAAAAATTTCTTGTGCGTGTTGATTGCAAATCTGCTAAATACGTACTTGAAAAAGATGTTCAAAATATTGCTAGTAAGCAAATTTTTGCACGATGGCAAGCTATTTTGAGTATTTTTGATTTTGATCTAGAATATATTAAAGGCAGTAATAACTGTATACCTGATTTTCTAACCAGAGAATTTTTGCAGGAACCTCATGGCGGACAGAAAATCACAAAAATTGGGAGCTTCCTCTAAAAACCCGGGGAAGGGTGATAATAAGCTAATTTTGGGTCATCCAAATCCAAAACCAATTACCCAAATACCAGGTCCATCTAGTGCCATATCCATTGCAAACAGATTCCAGTCTCTTGGTAGACCAGTCAGTCACCATCTTAGGCCTACTATTGTCTTTGTTGCCACTTTCTCTCAAATGGCCCAATTAGCACCACCAAATGTCAACCTCCTTGTTAATAACTATTCTCGTTTTGGATCAGCCCAAACTGGCCCTAAGACAGAATATATTGACAAGCCCAATTTCCATAATGTTTTTGCTATTGAGCCAGCCCATGCTCACATAAGTGATATTAAAATTCTGCTTAAAATCTATGTTGGAGAAGGATGGATTTTTGTCCCTCATGATCCAGAAAGAACATTTGAATTTTATCAAGATATCCTATTTTTTACTGGATCTATTCATATCAAACCTATTCCTGATAAGAATGACCCTAGTAAGACAATTTATCATTCTCTTTTTATTAAAAAGATTTTATCTATCAAAGAATGGGGATCTCACCCTTCTTTACTTAGAGATCTCGAAGGAACCCATAAGAAGTTCAACTACTATGACTACATTGAGTCATGTACTATTCTTATGCTCTATCAGGATGAGTCATTAACTCATTCCTGGTTCGTTCAATTTGATAAAGATTTCAAAAGCCAGATTCCTTCCTGGTTTGTAAGGTGGTGGCAAGTTCATGGCCCCATACTTGAAATCTTTCCAGCTGATCTTCTAGATCAGTATTCCTACTTCTGCTCTGCTGATATTCCTAGTAAATAGCAGTCCTTATTTCCTATTCCAAATTTGCTAACGTTTGTTTGCAGGTACAGGATAGCTTGGATTTGCAGATGGCAATGACAAATAATTTCCCACTATGTCGTCAGACAGTTCTCTGTCAAGTGGTGGCCCAGATTTCAATATGATGCCATAATTGCCACTATTCAGAAGGATTATCTAGTTAAGGTTCCGACCCCAGTAGCGGTCCCCACAGCCTTACCTCCTTCTACTCCAGCTAAGAAAGCCTTGCCGACTCTGAGGATTTCCACAGAAGAAAAGTCTAAAGAGTCTACAGGACCCTCCAGTGTGAAGCCGAAAAAGTCCTCCTCTAAGGACTCCAGTAAGCCAATTAAGCCGTCAGCTGCCGAGCTTCTCAAAATGGCTCAGGATCTGATCCAGCAAGCTGCCAACCAAAGCTCATCATCTCCTAGTTCATCAGCCGGATCCGTTACTCCAGTCTTGGACCCATGTCAAGATGCCCAGGACTCGTATGAAGGATATGATGATCTTGATGAAGCAGACATCACCACCCTGTGATGTTGTTATGCTTGTTTTTACTTGTGACAGCTTCATTCACTACTCTCTTCTCACATAAGAGGGAAAAGATGTCTGTCACATGTAAGGATAAGATATCACCTAATCTACCTGGTGCTTTCCCCCTAGTAAAGCAACCGACAAATTTCAGACAGATTCTCAATCAGTTTGCTTTTCTTTTAGTAAAAGCATTCTACCTCTGCTTTTTTCCAAAAGATGATCCCCAGACAAAACCAGGACCCACTAGTCCCGTTTGTCAAAACCATCAGTCCATCTTTTCCACCAAAAGAGGATTCCCTATTAACATTCGGGCCCTTTAGTCCCGTTTGTCAAACTTTACCCTGAGTAAAAACATTTTACTCCACCTTTCCAGCCAAAAGCAAAAGGTGAAAGCTGTTTACCCAGAGTTGATTTCAAAAAGAAATGATTGCTTCAAAAATCCTTACGCCTATATAAGGATTTCCAATTTCATTTGATAGGGAAGTCTGGTTAGACTACTACAAGCCTTGTAAACACTCTCCCTACCTTCTCTGATAATTGTAAGCCTCAAATGAAGAGCTTTTATTTTTTGGATGCTTACAATGCTGATTTCTTTTCTACTTATGCAACCTTATTTCCACTAGCCCACTAGTGCTAGTGTTGTAAGTATTGCTTGTTTGTAATTTCAATTAAATATTTGGAATTTGTTTATATCTACAACTTGTGATTCTGTTCAATCTCATATATTCCTCTTCTTTTTATTCCGCTATATATAATATATTATATAATATTATAATATAATATAATATATAAATATTATAATAATATAATATAATATATAAATATAATATATAAATATTATAATATAATATATATTATATTTTAAAGTTTGGTTTATTGAATTTTTTTTATGAAATTATCATTCTAAAAATAACTTTCTTATATTTTTTTATTAATGTTTGAATTACTGTTCAAACATATATTTAGGCTGTTCAAACATATTTTTACTATTTTCTGTTCTGTAAAATTGTTTTGGAAATCATCTAACCAAACAAGTTTTTTATCTCAAAAAATATCAAAACCATTTTCTTAAAACTCTTCTCAAAAACTGTTTTCGGATACCTGTTTTTGAAACGCAAACCAAACAGGCCCTAAATGTTCCAATTTGTTCTATTTTTTTGTTCAAACTAAAATCTAATTTGTTCAAATTAAAATCTACACACATATACACATAGTTACATACACGCACTGCACACCCACCCACACACATTAAAATCTAATTTGTTTTATTTTTTTGTTCACATTAAAGTTTAATTTGTTCTATTTTTTTAAATATTTTTCAAATATTTATTTGTTATTGCTCACTTATTGTGTTATTCAATATATAGACTACAATATGATAATAGTGATTATGATTTATGTTATGAACTAAACTGATTTGACATATCGTAATTTTTTATTATATAAAATCATATTTTATAAATATTTTCAAAGTAGAGAGTGAAAATGTAAAATTGAAAATTAATTGATTTTCAGACGTCATCTCTGTATCGTTATCAAACAACTTGGTTTAATTTAGTACTTAAATTTCGGTGGGTATCAAACAGTTCACGAATTCAGCATTTAACTTTCAGCCTTCAACTTCTAATTTTTAAACTTCAGCTTTCAGTTTTATTAAACATCACCATAGTTTCTGAATTATTTATTCTATTTTGTAACTTGAAGCAATGTGAATGGACCCGTGAATGGACCCGTGAATGGGCCCGTGGTTCTGGTTTGATTTACATTGATTTGAATGTAAAATTTAAAAAATATTTTAAGATTCACATTCACTCGGTCCATATTCATTTTCAGCAACGTTGTTGAGGTTGGAGGTGGGGGCTGGACATTGAAATGGTCACATATGGTCCATTAATATAACGTAAAAGTAAAGGATAGAAAAATATAAGAATGAAAATTAAGAGATATATATAAAATGTTATGTTTCGTTAGGAAATGAAAGAATGAAATAAATGAAAAGTGGAAGGTTTGGTCTTCTCCCCGTCCATAAAATCGATCTCTCCCCGAAAAAAAGAAGGAAAGATAAATATTTTCATTGAAATATAGATTATTTATTTTTGTACACCTCGATATATTTTTTTTTTGCTCTATAAATGTGATGAGCAACTTTGTTTTACAATAGGATATAATGGCACAATATGCATGTGCACTTTTTTTTTTTTTTTCACTTTTCAATTTATACCAAAGAACAAAAAATCTATCCCCAAATACTCCTACCAAAAACAGTGGAAGGACGAACGATTTCTTTCCTATGACAACATAAATTATTATCATGTTTAGTTTACTTCTAAGATACTGTTTTCTGTTTTTAAAAATAATTTCTAAGAGAAAAGTTGTTTGGCCAGTTGTTTTTTATTTTTGTTTTCTGAAAACTGAAAACAAAAATTGGGGATAGATTTTAGAAAATAAATTATAGTTGTTTTGTGTGTTTTTTGGAAACAATCTTTCCAGAATTTAGAAAACAATACCACCACCACCACCATTTTTCCTTTCCTTTCTTCTACTTTTTATCCTCCTACCAAACAACGTTAAAATAATAAAATAGAGCATTGACTTACCCTTGTATTTCCACCGAGAAAGATTAGGAAAATGTGGATTCAAAGTGGCCTCCTTCACACCACTCGGCAAAATGCCCTTCTCCTACTAAGGACCTACCTCACACCACTCGGTCGGGGCTCCACTAAGCGAACATAAGGAGGTTTACCCATGCCACTCAGGTAAGGACTATTCTTGTCCATGCTTGGCACCCAAGGCAACTAAAGATGAATCCCACTCAATAAAGATCAATCAAGGAGCTAGAATCTAAATGAAATGCTACTCCAAATAACAAGGGGCTAGCGATAAAGACCGAGGACCAAGAGTCGTAGTCTAATTCAATCCCAAATTTCTAGGACATGGTGATAAGGTCAAGCCAATCACCCAAGAGCTTGAGTTCTAGTGGGACACGTCTTCCTACTACTATAAATAAAGACCCCGGGTACTAGGTAAAAAGGGAGATCTCATCCTATTTACTCTATACTTTTCTTCAACTTACTTACTGTCTTAAGCATCAAAATCCCTTTAGCCACTTCCGACCATCAGTTCACCTAAGTTTTTTTTTGTCTTGCAAGTTCACCAAGACTTCTCCGCCACCCTCTCCATCCGTACGAGATGGTGACCCTTTGCGTGAATTAATCCCAACACTCTTATAATTATGAGTATTTAGAAATTGATTTTCATTTGATGAAATTTAGAAAATTCAATAATTAGAAAGTACTAATCAAGTAAAGCCACATAAGCTTCTAAAAAATTCTAAGTATCAAAACTTTAGAACATGAAGGGGTGGGATTATAGAGCTCAACGCAGGCCCCTACATTCGAATAGCAGATACAAACATATCGAGACGTAGCAGTCATCTTACCATATTTTATCTCTGTTATTCTCCTTTTTCTAAGTTCTACCACTAATTCTGTGATCTTTACATATCATAACTATTTTTGAACTAAAAATTTAGTTTGCCAACTTTCTTGGGAAATTTATGATTTTTCCCTAACGACAAGTTCTCATAATTCAGAATACATGAACCCAATCATGTATCTACAGTGACTGTGATCATTACAAAATGCACCTTCAAAAAAAAAATCATTACAAAGTGCAACATTTTAGGGTCCGGTTTGGTGGAACATTTACACCAGGAGTAGATTATCAGGGAAGAAATCAATAATATTTCTGTTTTCTACTGAAAAATATAAGATGGAAGGAGAGGGGGGGGTAGATGACCCTGTCGGCTCTTTTACAGTAACTTGAGAATGGGTGGCAGGTGCTAATCTAACAGAATGGCTTAAGTTCACAACAAATTTTACCGAGAGAGTTGTTTATCTTGCAAATGGTTCGATGTGATGTTTACAGACGGTCCCTGCAGTAAATATGGAAGCAAGTTATAATGGAACTTACCACGAAGAAAAAAAAAAACCTATTCTATATTAATTACTCAATTACATACCATAGCATGCAAGCCATCCTGAACGTTGAAACAACCATGCATAGCTGCTGCGCTGAAAGTAAGCTGTCCCTGCAACTGCAAAATCCCAATCTGAGGAACAATGCTTCTATGGCAGTTATACATAAAATCAAACTGCTTGATTGAAAGTCATCTGAATCCAGTACCAATCCTTGCAAGTTATGCTGAGGACCATAATGAGCAACACTTGTGGAGACTCTATTCAATTGTTCCTGAACAAAAAGAGACAATGAGATACTCAGTACCATATCCGTTCATATTTGTTAAGAGTATTAGGGTAGTATGTGTAGATTGTCTAGAGTAAAGAGGGTGTATGTGTAATTATTATTATTGTGAGTTAACTATAAATACAAGTGATGTATGAGAGCTAGGTTAAGTTTTTAACCTCTCTCTTTCTCTCTAATATTATGTTAATTCTCCAAACTTAACATGGTATCAGAGCATTACGATCATAAATATATACTCTGAATAAATTAATTTTTCGTTGGTGGTGGTCTGTGTTGATCGTTGGTGGTTGTCTGTGTTGATCGTTGGTGGTGGTTGGTGGTGATCTGTGTTGTTCACAATTTGTATTGTGCTAGTCGACTGGTGTAGTATTGTTGTGGTGTTGTCGTTCGTTGCAGGTGGTGTCGAAGGCACAGTCGTGGTGGTGGTTGACTGCCTGTGGTGGTGGTGAGGCAGGCGAAGGCTGTTGTTGTGGTTGTCTGTGGTGGTGGTTGTCGAGGCAGTCGAAGACCTGGTCGCGATCGACTGTGGTGGTGGTGGTGTGCTGTGGTGGTGTGGCTCGCGATCGCCTGTGGTGATCGAGTGTGGTGGGCTATCGTTCGTGGTGGTGGTGTGCTGTGGTCGTGAGGCTGTGCTGCCTTGCGCCGTCGAAGACCAGAAGGGTCCTGTGGAACCCTAAGTGAAGAAGACGAAGGCCGGATCAGATCGGGTCAAGCCCGAAACCCTAAATTAATTTATTTCAGTTCAGCCGGTTCGGTTTAGGGTTTTAATCCGGTTTTTTAGACCGGTTCAGTGATCCAAAAGCCCTAGCCGGTCCGGTTCAGTGATCCAGAAGCCCTAGCCGGTCCGGTTCAGTGATCCAGAAGCCCAAACCGGTCCGGTTCAGTGCTTCATCCGGGTTTTTCATCCCTGTTCAGTGTCCCAGCAGCCCTTGTGGGCCGGTTCAGTGCTGCAGCAGGCCCTTGTGGGCCGGTTCAGTGCTGCAGCAGCCCCTTGTGGGCCGGTTCAGTGCTCCCAGCAGCCCTTGTGGGCCGGTTCAGTGCTCCAGCAGCCCCTTGTGGGCCGGTTCAGTGCTGCAGCAGCCCCTTGTGGGCCGGTTCAGTGCTCCCAGCAGCCCTTGTGGGCCGGTTCAGTGCTCCAGCAGCCCCTTGTGGGCCGGTTCAGTGCTCCCAGCAGCCCTTGTGGGCCGGTTCAGTGGTCCAACAGGACCTATTTGGTCCGGTTCAGTGGTCCAGCAATCTTCTCTTCTTCGGTTCAGCAGTGCAGTAGGTGATTCTTGTACAGTTCAGTGATCTAGTGATTTTCTTCTTTTATTTGCTGTCCTTATGGAACTCAATCAAGACACTAGGTTGGTTACTATTACACGAGAGGAGTATGCTCAGCTCCTGTTCCAGCAACAGGCTGTTCCATCTCCCTCCACTGCTACTTTTGCCCAGTCAGGTACTGCTTCCACTTGTTTATTGTCCTCCACTCGCAATCCCTGGATCATAGACTCTGGTGCTTCTGACCACATGACTGGTGCGTCTGAAGTTTTTTCTACTTATCAGTCTGCTACTTCCACACGTAGTGTTACTCTTGCTAATGGTACTTGTTCTAAAGTTTCAGGTCTGGGGACTACTCACTTGAATCCTGATATGTCCCTATCTTCTGTGTTATTTGTTCCTCAGTTTCCGTTTAGTTTACTTTCCATTAGCAAGATTACCCGTTCTCTCAATTATTCTGTAACATTTTATTCCTCTTATTGTGTCTTTCAGGATCTCAAGACGAAGAGGAAGATTGGTACGGGGCATGAAGCTGGTGGTTTATATTACCTTGACTTTGATTCACCTACCCGGGCTCTACAGACATCATTGTCTCCTTTTCAATGGCATTGTCGTCTTGGACATCCCTCTCTCCAGAATCTGAAGCGCCAAGTTCCCAGTCTTAGTTCTGTGTCGTCTTTGCCTTGTGAAGCTTGTCAACTCAGTAAGCATCACCGTGTGTCATTTCAGTCTAGAGTCAATAATCGTGTGTCTCGTCCATTTGAGTTAGTACATTCTGATGTCTGGGGTCCAATAAAGAATATTTCATCTAATAAATATCCTTATTTTGTGACATTTGTTGATGACTATTCTCGTGTGACTTGGTTGTTTTTGATGCAAGCTCGGTCTGAATTATTCTCTATATTTGAGACCTTTCGTAAGGAGATAAAAACTCAGTATGGTTGTCGTATACGTACTTTACGTTCTGATAATGCTCGGGAATATGAATCTGATCCTTTTTCAGCTTATCTTAGTAAAACTGGCATTATTCATCAGACTTCTTGTGCTTACACATCTCCACAGAACGGTGTTGCTGAACGCAAAAACCGTCATTTGTTGGAAGTCACCCGTGCCTTGTTATTCCAGATGAATATTCCCCGATATTTTGGAGTGATGCTGTTCTTACTGCTTGTCATCTTATTAACCGTATGCCATTCTCTGTGTTAAATGGGCAAAGTCCATATTCTGTCCTTTTTCCTAATAAATCCTTATTTTCCTTACCACCTAAGGTTTTTGGTTGTGTCTGTTATGTTCACAATTTGGGTCCTGGGTTTGATAAACTTGACCCTCGAGCTACCAAATGTGTATTTCTTGGTTATTCCCGCACACAGAAGGGGTATCGTTGCTACAGTCCTTCTCTGCGACGATACTTTACTAGTGCCGATGTCACGTTTGAGGAATCTGTTCCATATTTTTCAGCACCTTCTCAGCCTTTGGATCTGGACTTTGGGTCATCTCCTGTACCACCACGTACTTCAGATATTCCGCTGCCCATTGTGTTGCCATCTACTTTACCTCTCCGTGTCTACTCTCGTCGTCCTCGCCCATCGACTGAGGTGCCCGTACCGTCTTCCTTGCCGTCTGCTGATCCTGATCCATCAGGTAATTTAGACTCTCTACCTATTGCTCTTCGAAAAGGTACTCGTTCGTGTGTTACTAATCATCCCATTGCTCATTTTGTTTCATATGATGCCTTATCTCCTGCCTTCTCTTGTTTTACCTCTCAATTATCTACTATATCTATTCATAAGCGTTTACAGGATGCATTATCTGATTCGGGTTGGAGGAAAGCTATGGAGGATGAGATGGATGCCTTACATCATAATGGGACTTGGGATCTCGTTCCTTTACCTCTTGGTAAACGAATTGTTGGTTGTCGTTGGGTGTATACTGTTAAGTTTCATCCGGATGGTTCTGTGGAGCGTCTCAAAGTCCGGCTTGTTGCAAAGGGCTTTACTCAGACTTATGGTGTTGATTATGAGGAGACTTTCTCTCCTGTTGCTAAAATTTCCTCTGTTCGTATCTTGATTTCTTTGGCTGCTAATCTTGATTGGCCCTTGTTTCAGTTAGACGTCAAGAATGCCTTCTTACATGGTGACTTGGTTGAAGAGGTATACATGGAGCAGCCACCTGGGTTTACTGCTCAGGGGGAGTATAGTAAGAGTGTATGTCGGTTAAAGAAATCTTTGTATGGTTTGAAGCAATCACCAAGGGCATGGTTTGGTAAGTTTTCAGATGCAGTTTTGGAGTTTGGTCTTCTTCGATGTCAGACAGATCATTCTGTGTTTCATAGACAGACAGATGTTGGATATGTGCTATTGGTAGTCTATGTAGATGATATTATGATTACTGGGAATGATTCTGAGGGGATTGCCAAGTTAAAAGTATTCTTGCATGATCGATTTCACACTAAGGATTTGGGAAAACTCAGGTATTTCTTGGGTATTGAAGTGGCTCGATCTAAACAAGGTATTTGTTTATCCCAGAGGAAATATGTGCTTGACATGCTAGATGAAGCAGGTTTGTTGGGTGGCAGGCCTATTGATGTTCCTATGGATCCGAATCAGAAACTATTGATGGATGATGGTGCACTGTTTGAGAATCCGGGTTGGTATCGCAGATTGGTTGGGAAGCTCAATTATCTCACTATTACTCGACCGGATATTTCTTATGCAGTCAGTATAGTAAGTCAGTTCATGGGGTGTCCTAGAGTACCACATTGGGAGGCAGTTACTCGTATTCTGCGATATCTCAAACGAGCTCCTGGACTTGGATTGTTATATCGAGCTAATGGACATCTTAGAGTGGAAGGTTTCTCAGATGCTGATTGGGCTGACTCTCCTTCTGATCGGAGATCAACCACTGGTTATTGTACTTTCTTAGGAGGTAATGTTGTCTCATGAAAAAGTAAGAAGCAATCTGTGGTAGCGAGATCCAGTGCTGAAGCTGAGTATAGGGCAATGGCACATACGACGAGTGAGTTGACTTGGTTACTACACTTCCTCCAGGAAATCGGACTTCCAGTTCAACATCCTTTACAGTTATTCTGTGACAACCAGGCAGCTATCCATATCGCTGCCAATCCTGTGTTTCACGAGAGAACCAAACATATTGAGGTTGATTGTCACTTTATTCGGGACAAGATAGTAGCTGGGGAGATTACAACTCCATTTGTGAAATCTGAAGATCAGCTTGCAGATATGTTTACCAAAGCATTGAGTCGTACACGTCTTACAGCGATTTGTTCCAAGCTTGGATTATATGATATATATAGTCCAGCTTGAGGGGGAGTGTTAAGAGTATTAGGGTAGTATGTGTAGATTGTCTAGAGTAAAAAGGGTGTATGTGTAATTATTATTATTGTGAGTTAACTATAAATACAAGTGATGTATGAGAGCTAGGTTAAGTTTTTAACCTCTCTCTTTCTCTCTAATATTATGTTAATTCTCCAAACTTAACAATATTAATATCGAAACATTTCACAGAATCATTAAGCATAGAATAATGCCATGTGTCATACCAGCCCCTGTGTGCCTTGTTGATTCCTATGGTAGCCACCCCGCATTGAAGATAATGAGTTCAATTGTCCCTGCTATAGATATCAACATGAATTAAATTATATTTTTATTCTTTAAGAGATGCAATTTCTGGATTAATACATCACATTCATGACTAGAGGATGTACCACTACTAGAACACCCCATTGGGCACCACTCAAGGTACTGTTCTATAGCCTAATTCCTACAATAATGTTTGAAAAGGATCATCGATATACAAAATAAAGTTGTTTTGGATATTGTATGAAAACTTTTATGATATGTCGTACCAGTCCTTGCAGGTCCTGGTGAAGAGGAACACAAGAATTAGCAAGGCTGTATGCTCTGGGGTTCAAATGTTCCTACATCCATCAGATCACAAGGTGACAAAGCATATCATCATCAAGATTATATTACAATTCACTGCAAATATCCATGACAATGAATTCAAATAAACCAGAATTAGGAGTCGACAAACCATTTGCTGGCAGCTGTCTTGCATCCCAATAGATATTATATCGGCCTCAGCTTGTACCTACAATATGTGAAATGATATCTGCTTCAAGCCTTTCATTACTTAATAGATCTAATTTTTTTTTTAACAGTAATAGATCTATTTCAAGCATCTCATTTACTAGAGATAACTTCAAGACAACATCAGAGCATTAGCTTGCTGCAAAATAAACCATAACTATACCTTTCGCTTCTTTTGCGCTTTCTTTTTCTTAGATGCCTTGGCCATATTGCTGCACTGATTCTCTTCCTCAAGATTCAACAAACCATGCACAGCCATCACATTAGGTTCTAAAATACTCCTGACAGAGTTGTTCACACCCACACAATGTTCCAAGGCTGCTTCTAGTGCACAAAAGGCAATTTCATAGGTTTCCTGAGAAAAAGACCCTTCTTCAACCAATTTAACGCCAAGTTTAGAAAGGTGATGAAAACGTTGGACCCTATAATGAAGCCTATTTGATATTCCACTTTCATTATGGCTGATATTTGCATCTTTTGTCCATCGCTTCAGTATATAGAGAGATGGGATCCTGGAAACACCGAACATATGAAGAACCATCATTGCATGTCTGCAAAGGAAACCTCTATATTCAAATGAATGACACGAACAACGTACAAGGGATTCTGATTCATTCCAGGTTACAAAGAAATACTGTCGATCTTCAAAATCATCAACCTGGAATGTTATAGTTGTCTCATCTTCACATACTTTTTGCAGATTACACGCAATTGTTCCCAGAACCTCAACTTGAAATTTCTTGAAGATTGCATGTGTATAAACCGATGACATTTGTTTCTCAAAAGGTAAAAGAGATCTTAATGTGGGTTGGTTGTTCCGCGTTTCAAAATCATCCTTAGCTTCCTGTTCATACCTTTCATGCAAAAAGTCTTTATACCGATCAATGAATTCCTTGAATGTAGTATCCCTACTTATGTACTTGTCAAAGTAAGATGAAATACTTTCGGAACGGTCAGTTGTACAGATTCCAGCCAAAAAGGTATCACCCATGTAAGTTGGGACCCACTTTTTACGATCTTCATACAACGATTGAATCCACTCCTCCTTCCTAAGTTCAAACTTATCAACCATTTTCCACCATCTCTTGTCAAAATCATCTTCTTTCCAAGACTGATATATGCATTTGTTAAACTTAACCATAAACTTTTCAAAGTGATTAACTATATGAGATAGATTTTCTGCGATTTTTCTCGATATATGCCACAAACAGAAACAATGACGTGCATCAGGAAACACCTCTGTGATAGCTTCTTTGAGCAAAGTGTCTTCATCAGTAATGATCACTCTCGGAGTTTGGCCACCAACTGCTCTAAGCCACGTGCGCATCAACCAAACAAAAGCAGATGTTGTTTCCTCCGCAACCAATGCACACCCAAGCAACAGAAACTGAAAGTGATGGTTTACTCCAATAATAGGAGCAAAGGGGATTCTGTATTTGTTTTTAATATAGCTGATATCAAAGAAAATAACGTCGCAAAAATTATTGTAATCATGTTTACCTTTCCCATCAACCCAAAAGACATTTCTCAAGCGTTTGCCCTGATCAAAGTTTAGTGCATACCAAAAACTAGGATTCTCAGCTTGCATGAGCATAAAATGCCCAAGCAACACTTTCACATCTTCCTCTTCTAATGCCAACTGCATTCCTTTCTTTTGACAGGCAACATTATCAGACTGCTTGTTCCTTCCTCTCACAGCATAGTCGAAGTCATCAGGGCAAATTTCATGGTTATGCTCCTTTATAAAACTATGGATAAACCATTTTCCATCCTGCTTTTTCTTCATATGCATGCTTGCTTTGCAGTCTGTCTTTGGACATGATCTCGAGTTGGTTGTTGTACTGGACTCGCGCTTGCATCCAAATCTAGAGCATGCAATTTTGACATCAATGAATTTTCCAGATTTTTTCGACCGCCGACTAGCTTTAATAGTAATGCCAAATCCCACGGACCTAGCATATTCCCTGTAGAAAGAGTATGCTGCCTCCTTTGTATCAAATTCCATACCTCTTTGGGGATCAGAATTTGTGAGACCCATTTTAAGGGTGTCCACTCCAACGGTATTCACTTCCCCTCCACCCCACTCATATTGATATTTTCATTCACATTTGCTCCAGGCTTTTCCTTAGCAAATCCAATGGATCTTGGAGAATTTACATCCTTTACCCCAGCATGTATTCCATCTGTACCATCAATAGTATTTGTATCAAACACAATGTCAAATTTGTCTGCTCTTGAAGGCAGTTTAAGATCAATCTTCCCCATGGAGAAGATTCGTATATTCATAAAACGCCCCCACTCTACCAAGATACTGAAAAAGTGGTACAAATAGGCTACTAACTGTGTGATATTTAGATGCTAATTTAATATATAAACTTGAGTCAGCTAAAGAACACAGTACATATCAGAAAAGAAATAGAGGCAAGAACCAGGTTTCCAACAAAATGTAGAACCTAGAAATTCAACATATAGGTAGGAATTGTATTTAATTTTGGCGCCCAATCTTAACTCTGCAAATTATATCTTATACGCACTGTGAAAAATGAAAGAGAACACAAAATATTTTTCCGTGTTGAGGGAAGAAAGGGGGCAAAGGTCCTCTACCCAAGGCAACAATGCAAGGAAACATTCCATGGGTCTCCAGTAAGATTTCAAGCGACATAAGCTAACAAATTCATGAACCATTGCTTTGTATTCAGCCTCTGCATTAGACCTAATAAGCACTGCTTGGTTTTTTGCTTTGCCAAGTAACAAGGTTTCTCTGATAAAGGTGCAATAGCCCCAAGTAGATCACCTATCATCCATTGAACTTGCCAAGTCAGCATCAGTAAATGCTTATAGCTTCAAGTGACCATGATTGTAGACCATGATCCCTTTTGTTGGAGCTGATTTGAGATACCAAAAAATATAATAAAGAGCTTCAAGATGAGGAGTTCAATGATCATTCATAAACTGACCGACAACATGGTGTAGATTGGGACAAGAAATTAGAAATAGGGATGAGAAGAGAAAAAAGAAATTGGGAGGGAATAGATTGCAATTTTATTCAATATTTCAAATCTGATACAATTTGTACATCCATCCCCTTTTTATAATGACAACCAAATAACTGATCTAGGAATTTTAAGGACTCTATTATCGGTATCATCTATCAACTACTAATTTAAAAATTATAATATATTTCAAGATAATGCCCAAAAAATACATTATACAAAATCTACGTTTACGGAAGATAATTGGATTCCCATCATTTCTCCTCGGCTATAAATCTTAGGTCAATTGGATAACCAGATAATTCGCGGGTCAACGAGCAACCCAATAAATTCTGGACCGTGGGTCAGCGAGTAACCCAATAAGCTCTGGAAATTTGGTGAATGTGTAACCCGATTAAAATATGAAAAGTGGGTAAAAGAATTAATCCTAATATACTTGGCCAAAAAACAAATCTGAGTTTTATTTCAAGAACTCAGCGACTTCCTTCTCGCGTGCGCCGCCTGGTTCTAAGACTTCAAACCCTAGTTTCCAAGAAAACAACTTACCAGTGCTCCAACTGAGGGACTCCAACTGGAACAGCCGGAACCTGGGACAGATCTGATGATTATGGTAGCAAATTTGACGGTGGGGTATGCAGTGACAGTCAACGACGAAAGAAACGGTGAGGTCGATGACGTACGACGACGGTAACTAAGAGAAACCTGAGCAAATCTGGAGGAAATAAATTGGAACAGCGGAGACGATTGAAGACTTTGAAGGTGACAGGCACGACTGAGATTGTTTGCTGGTGGAACGAAAGCCGCGCCGATAGAGACAAACACAGCGACTGGTTGGTGTCAAGGAATGATGATAGCAACGAGAGTCACAAGACTGCTGGGAAAATAAGAAACCCTTCTTTCGATCTTGTCGGAATACAAACAGCTTCAAAAATTCCCAATCTGTAAACGGTAAAGGGCAATCGTGGCGGGAAATAAAATATTATGGACGATGGCTGTTTTCTAATAAAATCGATGTTTTCGATGATCTCTAGTAGTTCACAAATGACTGTTTAGGTAGTAGACGACAATGAACTGGATTAGGATTTTGGCAGAGGAAGTGAAGATGGGTCGTTGGGGAGGAAAGAGATTGCAACTTTATTCAATAGAGTAATGCTATCTGCACAAATTAATGCTTAAATTTTGTATCCTAAATTAATGTAAATGATTGAATTAGTAGAGTCCATTAATTCCATAAAATATTCAATGCTCGAAATTTTAACACATTACTTGGAATGTAAGATTTAGATAACAATTTGTGCAGCACAATTTTATCTTATTCAATAACATGTCCTTTTTATAAGGACAACTAAATAATTAATATAAGAGTTTTAAGGACTCTATTATTCCTATCATCTATCAACTATTAACTTAAAAAATTAAAATAAATTTTAAAATAATGTCCAAAAATATATTATCCAAAATCTCATCATCTCCATAAACGAAGATATTGGGATTCTCATCACAACACCCATTTTGCAGAGTATGATAGATATATATTAACTAGCGATAATCTGTACTAAGCATGACAAGTATTGACAAA
This sequence comes from Ilex aquifolium, assembly GCA_951799425.1. Taxonomy (NCBI): domain Eukaryota; kingdom Viridiplantae; phylum Streptophyta; class Magnoliopsida; order Aquifoliales; family Aquifoliaceae; genus Ilex; species Ilex aquifolium. The sequence goes on from OX637400.1 coordinate 26,559,404, forward strand.
ATCATAGACAAATTATGCTTCGAAAATATAAATGACGCAAAACTTAAGGCAATACTAACAATATCCAAATCATAGACAACCCGTGCCTAAAAATACCATGTAACCAAAAAAAAAATCGTTGAGTTGGAGCATTTCTCCTTTCATTGCCTGAATAAGAGAAATTGAATTCAATCTAGGTTTCTCTAATTTTATAAAAAATTGTGACGGAATTTTCTCTAAAAATAGGAGTCTAAATAAATATCAACTTATCACAAAATTTATATACCTCATAATCATACCTAAACAAATTACATAACTCACCATCATACCAAAGTCCTACCTATACACAACCATCTACAAACTACCACAATATCATAGTGATATTAACCATTAACAATGATAAATAATTATCTTTCGGGAAAAAAAAAAACAATGATAAATAATCACAATTATACAGTACACTTGTAGGTAGTAGCAAAATTATAGTGACTGAAACTCTCAATGCTCATTCTTTAACCTAGGCACACTTTATGGTAGCTGAAGGGGGTGGCTCTCCTCATTACATGTGTCATGTCATTAAATGCACCCACGTGAGATTGACAAGACAGAGCACGTGACGAAGATATTATCTGCTCAAATCAGATGAACTGAGCCGAACTGATTAAAGAGTTCAGTAAAATACTTGAAGAGCTCGGCCTTGTACCAAGCCGAGTTGATCAATGATGAGCACAAAATATTGTATATTTCAATGCCTCATTACATGCATTTTAACTCAAATTTTGCATCTAAGTACTTAGAGTTAGTCGATTTTTATGAATAATGTCGAATTCTTGATGTTGCATGTTTTTATAGCTTAAATCATGTATTTTAGGACCTTGCAACTATGATGGATGTGTGGTGAGGGCATGGACACATTACATGAAGATTTGGAGGCTTAAAAGTGAAGAAATCAAAGAGGTATTGGTGTTTGGGAACAAAGGCGCCAGCAGCCACACCACTAGGTTGATAAGCCTCGATTTTCCTCCATTTTTACCATGATCCGCTTCGAATCTGAAAATTTTCAAAACATGAAAGTTGTAGATCTGGATGTCTTCTATATTGTGTCAAAATTTCAGCTCAATCCAACGGTTGGATCAAAAGTTATGCCGATTCTACAAAAAGTGGTCCGGAGCAGAAAACAGTACCGGTACACAGTACCGGTACTATACAGTTCCGGTACTACGTACTGGTACTTCGAACTCCAGAAGGTTTAGAGTACTGGTACACAGTACCGGTACGCTCCCAGAACAGCCCAGAACACCTGCAAACTCTTCTCCACTTGCTTGGGGGTCCCACCAATGATTCTCCCACTTGCCCCCAACATTTCCTTACACATCTTCATGCCTCTCTTACACATTTTGAAGACTTTGAAGGCTTGGCATTAAATGAGGATGGGAGAGAAGTGGGCTGCTTAGGGGAGTTGCAGGCTAACCTTCTCCTAGCCTGTCCAAGCATCATTCAGCCTCCCATTGATGGGAGGCCTGCACACAGCTAGGGGGGACCACCATGCACGAGAATTGAAGGCTAACTCTCCAATATATTCAGCATTTTACACATTGTGAAGAGGGGGCTACCTAAGCTTAGAATAGTGAGGAAGAAGATGAATAGTAGAAATGTTTATGTTTTTGCATTTTCTTCCATCTTTTCACTTGTAGTTTAATGTAAGGATCTTGTAATCTTCATTTAATGTCTTTAATATCATTTACTTCAAGTTTAATCACATGTTCTAGATTCCACCATTGTTGTTTAAGTTTTCTTCATTTTCATGCTTTGAAATGGGTATTAAATATTTTTCTTCATAGCTTTAGATTTCTTGCTTCAAGTTAAGTTTCATGCTTTAAATCTTCATTTCTCTACAATGTCTTTCATTTACATTATGCTTGTCTTCCTTTTACCATGAGTAGCTAGATTTTTAGTCGGCTAATCCAAGGGAGACCTCCTCTTGGGTGTGCCATTTCAACTCATTTTCTTTCCTCCTCTCGGTGTACGATGGTTCGGTTTGACTGGGTTGGGGTGAGGACGTGGTTGTGAGTCTTTGATATCCCGTAGGCATTGTCACGGGTTATGCTTGGATCCTCACCTCCCTTTAGTCCCGAGCTTCCCACGAATCAATCGTTCATCTATGCACCATTGGGGGAAGACTTGAGTTGATTTGGTATTCCCATTGGAATGACCTCTTCGGATTAACCAACACTTGTTTTTCTTGCATTTCCATTCACAAACACAACCACAAAACTTAAACAAAAGATTTTTCACTTTCTTTACCTTTTGCAAAATCACCTTCACACAACTTGAACTTTCCTTCCCTGTGGAGACGACCTTGGAATACTTTTCCAAGTAAAACACCGACACACAAAAGACTCTTTGCGATTGGGGAGCACTTTTGTTCACACACCCGCATTTCATTTCACATTTTGTTCATTCCATTTTCCACCAATCCGTTGTTGCCTAATCTCTTGCATCACCCCGAGGGAGAGTGACACTCCCTTAGTCCTATAAGCCATACACATGTCAAATGGTGATGTTTAGGGGTTGGGAATAACAACTTTTTTTATCAATCAATCAATTAGTTCGGCAAACATCGAAGGTGTTCGTTTGCCATTATAACCGATCTGTTTGAAAAGATACATAAAGATAGAGATGCGCCTACAACTTCGGTATTCAGACGGACAAATCAATGAAATTTTAGAGATTAGAAGGAATCGCTGGAGAAATATCAGTAACTTGCCAAACTGAATGACGGAATGAAAGGAAGGTGTGCCACCTTGAACCGGAAACCTCGGAAACCCTAATGAGGTAACGATTTATAAGAGTTAGAAAAGACCAAGGAGAGAGGTACGCTGAACTCGCCCAGTCTTCTTGCATTCATTCAATTCCATTACTGACTTAAGCATCGGAGTGCCTTCGATCGAAGCACTTCGATCTTAGGCAGTTTGTTCGTTTTGCAGGAAGGAGATTGGAAGCAAAGTTCAGAAAATACTTACCAGAATTATCAATTTATCATCAGTAGGAGGTATTCTCAATTTTTACCTCTTACATTTTGGCGCCGTCTGTGGGAACATCATTTAAACAGAACAAAAAGCTACTATGTCAAGACTCAGAAGTGCTATTGGATCACCTATAGGCAGTCTTGCTTTGGGTAATTCCGATCCAGTGTCACTTCCTTCTGATGGCAACATCAGAATACATGTCAACGGAAGCCCTGTTAAGCCACGCGAGGATGACGAGGTATCCTCAGCAAGCTTCAGACCTTCTAAGAATCCAAACCAGCAAGTTGGAAATCACGGTGAATCCCTCCGTATCGAGGGGAAAAATCACTCTATGAGGAAGCTGGTCCAGTCTATGCAGGACCGGCTGGATGCTCATGACAAATTGTTCAAGAAATCTTATTCAAGGGAGACAGATTTGCTGAAGGAAAATGAAGAGTTGAAAGCCAAAGTGATGGAGCTAACTAGAAAAGAAAAGCGTGAGAGAGAAAGCCGACGAGAAAGTCCTGAGAAGAAGGTTGGCAGGTTCAAAAAACCCGAAACTGACAAGTACCGGCAGAAAAAACCTCAGGTTTCAGAGGAGGACTCCTGGAAGCAGTACATCGCTGAAGAGTTGGACAATCGTTTGAAGAAACCGGAGCAGAGGTCGGCTAGGGATATGGCCAGAAGAGCGACTGGGGAGTATGGAGACGGTTCGGAGTCGTCCCCTTTTTCCTCATGGATAGAAAAGGGGCGTATCCCAAGTAAGTTCACCGTTCCGAACTTCAGACTTTACGATGGAAAAACCGACCCATCCTCCCACATCAGACATTTCAGACAACTGATGACAATACATCGAAGGAATGAACCCCTGCTCTGCACGATATTTCCTAGCAGTCTTGGAGAGTCGGCCATGAAGTGGTTCGACAGCTTGCCGAGGCAGTCGATTGACGGCTGGTCACAGCTAGCCGAACAGTTCACTGCTCGGTTCATAACGAGTAGTAAACAGCCAAAGGACGTCGGTGCATTGCTGACACTAAAAAAACAAAACAATGAGACTTTGCGCGAGTATGGTCATCGCTATTGGGAAACGATGAACGAGGTAGAAGGTTGCAACCCTGAGATTGCGGTGGCATCATTCAAGATCGGCTTGCCAAAGGAGAACCCGTTGTACCAATCTTTAACAAGGAGGCCGGCCGTAAACTTGGAAGAGTTAATGGCTAGAATCGAGAAATATGCTAAAGTCGATGATGACTTGTCCAGAGATGGGGGCAAGGATCAGTATAACAGAAGGCAGTTCGGCAGGGAGAAACAGGCCGAGCCAAGCAGAGAGATAGTGAGAAAGAACGAGAATGAAGGATTCTTCACAAAATCTCCTTTCCTTGGGGTAAACACACTGTTCAAAGAACCCATACACAAGATATTGGGCCAGATCAAAGGAAAGCCATTCTTCAAATGGCCCAACAAGTTGATGGAAGACCCCTCGAGACGGAATCCTAATTTTAGATGTTCATATCATCGTGATGTTGGTCACATGACCGAAAATTGCCGAACTCTGAAACAGCACTTGGAGGAGTTGGTCCGAGAAGGGCACCTCGCCGAGTTCATTGAGAGCGAGGCCGGCCCAAACGAAGGAAGAACCGAACCTAGGGGAGATAAGACCACACCAGCGGGGGTAATAGATGTTATCCACGCTGCAACAAATCCACAGATGTCCACAAACAACTCTGCTAGGACGTATATTCAGAAGGCCGCGAAGGAAAGGGAAGTCTATCAGCTTCGGCTAACACCAGAGATAAGAAGCAAAAGGCTGAAGGTGGAGGAATCAATTGACTCCATTTGCTTTACCGAGCAAGACTTGGATGGGATTCATCAACCGCATAATGATGCGTTGGTGGTAACACTTCGGATAGCCAACTTCGATGTGAGAAGGGTTTTGATTGATCCAGGAAGCTCGTCTGAGATTATGTACATTGACCTTTTTGACAAGCTCGGACTCAAGAGAAAGGATCTCAAGCCATCCAACACTCCATTAGTTGGCTTTAGTGGAAAGACGGTCCTTCCCAGAGGAAAAATCACGCTGCCAGTAAAGACAGGACCAGTGGGCGTCATGACTGAATTTCTTGTAGTTGATACGGTCTCAGCCTACAACGCAATAATGGGGAGGTCGTGGTTACACAAGATGAAGGCGGTACCATCAACCTACCACCAGATGCTAAGATTCCCTTCTTCGGAGGGAATAGTGAACATCCGAGGAGACCAGGTTAGCTCTAGGACTTGCTTATTGGCTTCGGTCAAAACGAAAAATGAGTCAAGTTGGAGAAAAAAGTTCTGTTACAGGTGGGGAAAAATAGCAATCAATGATTAGCGGCTCGGCTGTTTCACACGACCGAGCTGACAAGGAAAGACCTAAAGTACCTTTAGGCACTGAAAAGGAAGCTACAGACCGGACAATTGAAGTTCTATCTAAAGTACCTTTAGATAAAGATGGAGATCCGGACAAGTACTTCCTACTCAGAGCAGCTCTTAGCCCCGAACAGCGAAATGAACTTATTTATCTGCTTAAAGAATATGCCGACGTCTTCGCATGGAGCACCAGTGAAATGTCCGGCGTACCGTCCGATGTTGCGTGTCACAGGTTGAATGTCGACCCGACTTTCAAGGCAATTAAGCAAAAGCTAAGAAGGTCGGCACCACCACATCAAGAAGCAGTAAAAGAATAGGTGACCCGATTACTTGAATCTCGCACTATCAGGGAAGTGCAATATCCGACCTAGCTATCTAACACAGTGGTTGTCGCCAAGAAAAATGGGAAATGGAGGGTTTGTGTGGACTTCACCGACCTCAACAAAGCATGCCCAAAGGACAGCTTCCCTTTGCCCAAAATAGATCAGCTGGTTGATGCGACGGCGGGGCACGAGCAAATGAGCTTCCTAGATGTCTACAGAGGATATCACCAGATCCCCCTGGCCAAAGAAGATCAAGAGAAGACTGCCTTCATCACTCCTGTAGGAACATACTGTTACAAGGTGATGCCGTTCGGGTTAAAGAATGCTGGAGCAACATACCAAAGGTTGGTAACAAAGATGTTCACGCACATGATAGGCAACACTATAGAAGTCTACATTGACGACATGGTGGTGAAAAGTCGAAGAGCCACCGACCATTGTGCCGACCTAAAAGGTACTTTTGAAGTTCTTCGAAGATTCAAAATGAAGTTAAATGCCTCCAAATGTGCCTTTGGTGTGGGCTCGGGAAAGTTCATCGGTTTCCTGGTTACAAACAGAGGTATAGAGGTAAACCCTGACCAGGTCAAAGCCATTGAAGAATTGCAGTCACCCCGGACCGTGAAAGAAGTACAAAGACTTACAGGGATGGCAGCTGCGCTCGGCAGATTCATATCCCGAGCCTCTGATAAGTGTAGATCATTTTTTCAGTCTATCAAAGGAAGGAAGGGAACACTTTGGAGTCCGGAGTGTGAAGAAGCGTTTCTAAATCTCAAGGCATACTTGGCCTCACCACCAATCTTATCAACACCATTGCCCAAAGAATGCCTGTTCCTCTACCTAGCAGTATCTGAAAACGCTGTGAGTGGAGCGCTGATGAGAAACGACCATGAAAGATTAAGGCTTGTTTATTATGTAAGCAAAATGCTCCTAGACGTAGAATCAAGGTACACACCATTGGAAAAGCTCGCACTTGCACTAATTAGTTCGGCCAGAAAGCTCAGACATTATTTCCAGGGACATCAGATCACCGTGCTCACCGACCAGCCGCTGAAGTCCATTTTTCAAAAAGCCGACCTCTCAGGACGCATTGCCAAGTGGGCTGTCGAGCTCGGCGAGTTCGACATTTTATTTGAACCGAGAAAGGCAATCAAAGGACAGGTAGTTGTTGACTTCATTGCCGAATTTCAACCCAAAAATAATTCAGAACCAAACGACAAGGCAGATGACAATCAGATGATGGAGCTCGGGGGCAAATGGATCCTTTCTGTTGATGGGTCTTCTAACCAAAAGGGTGCAGGAATTGACCTCATTCTAGTGAGTCCGGATGGCTGTGTCCTAGAAAAGTCCATTAGACTCGGTTTCCACGCATCAAATAACGAAGCCGAATATGAGGCCCTAATTGCAGGAGTGAAGCTCGCGGCCGAGTTGGGGGCATCAAAGCTTCAAATATTCTCCGATTCACAGCTGGTTGTAAATCAGATAATAGGGGAGTATGCGGCTAAGGATGAAAGAATGATGGCATATCAAGCTATTGCCGAAAAAGAATTGAGAAAAATACCGGAGTATACTATCCAGCAGGTCGGAAGAGCAAAAAATTCGCATGCCGATGCCCTTGCCTCATTGACTTCTGCCATTGATCAGGATACTGAAAGAGCCCTCACAATTGAGTTCCAATCCGAGCCGAGTATCAATCATAATAAAATTGATGAAGTTTTGTGTAATGAAGCCGAACCGAGCTGGATGGATCCAGTCATTGCTTACCTGAAGAATGGTGATTTACCAGAAGACAAGAGGGAGGGTCATAAACTACGATTGACAGCAGCTAGGTATTGGTTATCTCTAAAAGACGAGCTTTACCGACGCTCATTTGGCGGCCCATACTTAAAATGTGTGCACCCGAAAGTAGTCCCGGACTTCTTGTCTGAAATTCATGAAGGAAGTTGTGGAGCTCACACAGGGGGGAGGTCTCTAGCTCACCGAGCCATCTCACAGGGCTTTTGGTGGCCATACATGCAGAAAGACGCCCAACAGTTTGTTAGGCGATGTAAAAAATGCCAGAAATTCTCGGCAATTCCAAGGAAACCCTCACAGGAGTTACTTCCGTTGTCAAGTCCGTGGCCATTTGCGCAGTGGGGGCTGGACATAGTGGGCCCTCTACCTCGGGCTCCTGGCAATAAGAAGTACCTTCTAGTTGCCACTGACTATTTTACCAAGTGGGTGGAAGCCGAGCCCCTGGCCAATATCAGAGACACCGATACAAGGAAATTCGTTTGGAGGAACATTATCACAAGGTACGGAATCCCTCATACACTTATTTCTGACAATGGCACACAGTTCGATAGCAGTCCTTTCAAGGCTTTCTGTCAGCATTATGGTATTCGGAATCACTATTCCACCCCACCCTATCCTCAAAGTAATGGGCAAGCAGAGATCTCCAACAAGGGAAGATGGGTAGAAGAGTTGCCTAGCGTTTTGTGGACGTACCGTACCATACCTCGGCGCTCCACTGGTGAAACCTCATTCTCCCTAGCTTATGGAATGGAGGCGGTAATTCCATTAGAGATCGGATTACCGACCCTGAGAACCGAACTGGTGCAGAACAAAAATAATGACGAAACTATCAACCGGGATCTTGATCTAGCAGAGGAAAAAAGAGAACGAGCAGCTATTACGATGGCCTCTTATCGGCATCAAATGGCTCGAGCCTACAACAAAAAGGTTATGCCTCAGTCTTTCATGCTTGGGTACCTGGTACTTAGACGAGTGATGGGGTTGGCAAAGAATCCAACACATGGAAAGCTTGGACCGAACTGGGAAGGACCGTACAAGGTAACCTGAGTAGGGGGCAGTGGTTACTACGACCTCGAGACTATGAATCACAGAGCCGTGCCGCGCCCCTGGAATACTGCTAATTTGAGAAAGTTCTATTTCTAAAAAGTACATTTTTAAATAGAACTCCGAAGTACCTTCGGAAGACTTAAGGTTGCCCCTTGAGTCAGTAAAGTGTTTGTCGAAAGTTTAGACGAGAATTGAAGTTATTAAATAAAGAGATTTTTTGAAGATCCATTTGCATATTCTACTTTTCATTTACGACCTACTGCTAAGGCAGGGAGGCAAAAATCCTGATAAAAGTAACTACTTAAATCAGGCGCAACCACCCGATCTATTCCAGTCCCACAACTAGACATGACGATGTAAGCTGAAAAAGGGATGGATTGGAGTCCAACAAGGTTGGCGGGTCGGTGTGTGGTAGAGACACTCTTATATTCCCAAGGGATTATGAGTAACTTTACGAGAGGACCGAACTCTTGGAAGAAAGGCCGAGCAAGTGCCATAACTTCAGCAGAGGTAAAGTACCTTTTTAAAAATGTTAGTCCTCAATGAAGGACCGAACTCATTGAAGAAAGGCCGAATAAAGGCCATAACTTCAGAAGATCAAATAATTTTCTAAGTATTGAAGAAGAATTGTCTAAGTGTTAAAGTCCCCACTAAAGGACCGAACTCTTTGAAGCAAGGCCGAGCAAGTGCCATAACTTCGGCCGAGGTAAAGTACTTTTTAAATGTTAAAGTCTTCACTGAAGGACCGAACTCGTTGAAGAAAGGCCGAACAAAGGCCATAACTTCAGAAGAGGAAAGAATTTTCTAAGTGTTGAAGTCCCCCCTGAGGGACCGAGCTCTTTAGATAGGCTAAGGGCCAAAACTATTAAAGTTTAATTATTTACATATTTTTAAGATTTGATCAAGTTCTATAAATCCGGAAGCAAAGATACCCAAAACTAAAGAGTTACTTGCATTAAAACTTCAAAAAATATTACATCAAAAGGTCATTACACCAAAAAAGATTGCAAAAAAATCCTTTTTAAGTACTTTCAGAAGGCTGAGAGGAGCTAGGAAAACAATGCTTGGAATAGAGCTCGGAAGAAGACGGGACCCCGACAGCAATCAATGTAGCATGCCAACCCTTGCTAAAAAACGCATCTTGCAGTTGAGGAATCTGCAAAGCCAGGGCGCTCTCTGCTTTCTCAACCCCTTCATCATAAGCGGCATCTTTTTTCCCTTTTGCCTCGACCTTGTATTGATCAAACTCCTCAAGGATACTTGCATAATCGAGCTGGGATTGGGAGAGCTCCACAATAGCTTCATGTTCAGAATCTTTAAGTCTGCCAATTTCTGCTTTCAGCTGACAGTTCTCTTCTGTAAGGCTCTGATTGTTAGCCTGCAGAACCTTAGCCTCATCACAGATTTTGGCATACTCTTCATCTACCGACTCCTTCTTGGCAAGCGCTGAGGCCCGGGCATGAATAGCATCTCTCATGGCCTTATCCTTTCTTGCTATCCTGGCTCCAACCTCATGCACTTTTTGAAGACCCTACAAGTTGGAGAGCAAAAAGGCTTGGTAGAATTTTTTAACAAAAGGAAAGTATACAAATTTTACCAAAAGGAAAGCAGACAAAACTTACCAACACCATATGTTGAATTGCTTGGCGGGACACTTCGTCATCAGTCAGTGCCTCATTCATAGCAAGGTCCTGAGGCAAAATAACCCCTCTGGCGATCCCTACTGCGACATTAAAATCTTCAATGGCAGAGTCCCTCGAGGTGATCTCTTTCTTTTTTGATCTGAGGATAGGACGGAAAGGAGTATCGGATGGTTTAGGAGAAGCACTTGCCTCGGCCTCACCAGTCCTACGTCTTTTAGGAGCTGGGTCCTCAGCAAGCTCAAGTATTGAGTCATCATCAGGAAGCGGAGACTGAAAAGAATTCGGAAGTTCCAACTCTTCTGGAATCAGAGTATCGGTATTCTGAACCAGGTCTGCCGTGCCGCTGCTTGGAACAACATCTTCAGTTAAGGGGACAGCTTCGGCAGGGACCTCGGGGTCAGTTTCGTCCAGTACAGTTATTGATGGTATGGCAGATGGGGGAGTAGGCTCAGAAGTTTGGGTCGGTTCAACAGTGGATAAGAAATCCAAGAAGTTCTTCACTGTTCTACGCCCAGAAGCAGCAAGGGAGGACTTTTTGCGGGCTCGAGGGGTTTGCTCCCTAGCAGTTTGGATGGCTTCCCGATCTGCCGCTAGGGTGGCGTTCGAACGGTTCGGCACTGCAATGAAAGAGGTATAGGATGGAGTATACCCAAGAAGAGTGTGGGCAGCTCGGCAAAATAGAGACTCGTTGAAATCCCAAACTCTTTTGAGATCTTCCATCTTTACAGCCGACTCAGGAATCCTGCCCTTCACGGTCTCGCCTGCGAGCAAAAAGATCATATCAGAAAACAGTAATCAGAGAGAAAATGCCAAAAGGCAATTTTAGGAGTAAAAAATTCATAAACCTGGAGTGCCTTCTTCGAAAGGACAGCGATAGGAGGGGGTGGCATTCGCAGCGTATTCCCAATTTCCAGAAACAAAAACAATGTCATTCTCGTGGCCCTTGTTAGAATCTGGAAGGTGAGTTACCAGATAACGATCTTTCTTCCTCACCGCCAGATAGTAGTTATCCCCAGTTGGTTTAAGGATGTAGCAAAATAGAATCTCCCATAAGCCAAGATTCAAACCCAGAAGTCTGTTCAGAGCAGCTACTCCCATCACAATCCTAAAGAAGTTGGGGCAGCATTGGAAATGGCAGAGCTTCGTAGCAGAGAGCACCCAGAGGAGCAGAGGATCCAAAGGGAAGCGAACTCCACCCTCTGTAATTGCTCGAGTATGGATGGGGATGCTGTCTCTGGTTCCAATCAAGGGCTCATCTTTACCAGCAACTCTTATATCTACATCATCTAGGATAAGATATTTGGCTTTGAAAGAGGGTATTTCTGGAGATGTAAGAGGGGCCATTGAGGAAACTAAACACAGAAAGAAGAAAGATGGTGTAGAAGAAAAGAAGTCTGAAACAAAGGAAGTAAAGTGATGGGAAGACGAAGAAGAAACCGTTTATAAAGAGTGAGAATTTCAAAAGACGGTATTTAAATACTGAGCATGCCGCTAAAGCAAAAGGGGGGATGTTACCAAGTACAAAGCAATGATAATGAAAAGGCATAAAAACGGCTGACAGACGGAAAGCGTCTGTCAGACGCTTTTCTGGGGGCAAATGAAGGGGGTGGCTCCCCTCATTACACATGTCATGTCATTAAATGCACCCACGTGAGATTGACAAGACAGAGCACGTGACGAAGACATTATCTGCTCAAATCAGATGAACCGAGCCGAACTGATTAAAGAGTTCGGTAAAATACTTGAAGAGCTCGGCCTTGTACCAAGCCGAGTTGATCAATTAGTTCGGCAAACATCGAAGGTGTTCGTTTGCCATTATAACCGATCTGTTTGAAAAGATACATAAAGATAGAGATGCGTCTACAACTTCGGTATTCAGACGGACAAATCAACGAAATTTTAGAGATTAGAAGGAATCGCTGGAGAAATATCAGTAACTTGCCAAACTGAATGACGGAATGAAAGGAAGGTGTGCCACCTTGAACCGGAAACCTCGGAAACCTCGGAAACCCTAATGAGGTAACGATTTATAAGAGGCAGAAAAGACCAAGGAGAGAGGTACGCTGAACTCGCCCAGTCTTCTTGCATTCATTCAATTCCATTACTGAATTAAGCATCGGAGTGCCTTCGATCGAAGCACTTCGATCTTAGGCAGTTTGTTCGTTTTGCAGGAAGGAGATTGGAAGCAAAGTTCAGAAAATACTTACCAGAATTATCAATTTATCATCAGTAGGAGGTATTCTCAATTTTTACCTCTTACAGTAGCCACCTTCTTGCCCCATCACCCTGTTACAATAAACAATACAGATCCAAATTTCACCTAGGCAGCCCAACAAACAACACAAACAATTTGGTGATCAATTATGAAAAAATTTGAAACTAAAACACATTCATAGGCAGCCCAACAAACAACACAAACAATTTGGTGATCAATTATGAAAAAATTTGAAACTAAAACACATTCATAGGCAGCCCAACAATTCATAAGTAGTATTTTAACTAATATATATCCTTCCGACAAAAAAGAGTAATGAACTAATATGGTGGCAAGTGCTTACCCTTCAAGGGGTTGTATTTTCATGAAAGCTTCCAAGCGTAAGAGAAAGGTATCGTGTAGTAACCTGAACAAAAATCCAAAGTTGTCTCCTCATAGAAAGAATTGGAATCCAAAGTGATGAAAAATAAAATGAAAAATTTTTTTGAGTTCAAGAATTTTGAGAGTTGACTATAAATGAAATTGAAATTCAATAAATGGAAAAACTGAATAATCTTCAGAATTCGTCTCACCTATTAATAAGAGTTTCTACCTTAAATCTATAACTCATCTGCTTTCATATTCAAACTACTATAGACGAAGGATTTTCAACTAAAAACTTTGAAAGAACTAACGTTACAATTGAAAGATGGTTAATGATGGAATAATTGTTACTCTAAATGTTGTAGGAAACACCACAATTATTTGTACCAAGCCTAATTAGATACAAATAACAGGGACGTATGCAAACTAATTAGGTTTTCGAAAACATAACTTGTGTAATCAATCACATAAATGTTAAAAACCCTAGTTTAAAACATACCTCCTACTTCATAGGTTTGGGACTCCTTCCTCAGATCATCTAGAAGAAGACTACTCACTCATGATAATGAAAATAACATAAAACTTTAAAAAAGACATAATTAAATGTAGGAAAGTAAGACAAAATTGAAATCGATTGCTTGTATTGGAAAGTTGAATGTAAATAACAAAGTTTTGAAAGTAAAGACAATTGAAATTGTATATTGCTTGAACAAATAAATGAAAACCTATGAACTAAACTTTAAATAAATTATGTAACGTAACCCTAAAACTCTTTGATAAGAAAAATAAACGAAAAACTCCTAAAGACGTCTCCCTTCTATTCCCTAAAGGATCTCTATTTATAACGATTGGAAGGAAAATCTTCAGCTCTTTGAAAGATATCAATCCCAAAATTATCTCCCTCTTCTATTGGTTGAGAATCCGCAAAAGATTTGGCAAAATCTGGTAAGCTTTCCAGGAATTTCTACCTCGATCTATTCGTAGCAAGGTAGACCTACCGACAGTTCTCTGTCTGTTAGGAACTTCTAAGCTTTTGTAGCTTCTCCTACCGGTAGTTAATCCGGTAGAACTCTTCTGATAAAATTATTAGGGCTTCAGCTACCGGTAGAACGTGATGCAATTACTGGTAGAATTTCTCTGATGAAAACTTGTAAACTTCTGTGAGCTCTGTTATCGGCAGAGTTGACTTACTTTCGGTAGAACTTTGTCTTTCTGTCTTCCTACCGGTAGTTCTTCTCTTTCCTTCAATTGACTTTGCAAGGCCCCCTACTTCATCTAATCCCGAGCAAACTCACTGCCACCTTCTTCCTTGCCCTTATATCCTTGCTAAAACTCCATATTTATACCTAAAATACCCGCAACACCAAAATCAAGGCTTAAGCTACACAATGTACTAAGTGAAACAAGTTAGTCAGTTAGCAAGCCTAAATTGGATGTGAAAGGTTATCTCACCTCCTCACCCCCACTTAAGCATTGCTAGTCCCTAGCAAACGTCAACAAGAGAACTAAGATAGATCACAACCAATTCTCAAAACAACCATATCAAACATGAAAACAATAGAACTATAAAGCATAAATCTATAAGAACACAAGGCATTAAGATCAAAAGTTATATTCATTAAAATCAATCATAGTCTTTCAAGTACAGTAGGCACTCAAAAGACTCAAAATTAAGCCTACATCCTAGAGGTTCTTCTACCAGGCTTAGACAAAAGCTAGAGTACTAAGACTTGACCCTAAAACCTATAGTAGTTCACTGTGATCAACTAGTATATCCATCATCCGAATCAAAGAAAGTAATCAAATGGTAGATACTAGAGCCTGCATACTCAGGCTTCTCGGTACAAGTCCAAGATTCCTCCGAAACAGAATCGGACTCCCTATTGTCCAACGTCAACGCTTTAAAGACTATAAGCAAAGTGAGAACCTTCAAAGAGTGCCTATCCCTCTCATCAGGGTCTGTGGGCCACTCTTTCTTGAGTAGAGGGTGAACAAACTCTTCTTCCTTTTCAGATTTCGGCTCCGTCTTCCTCTTTTTCCCTTTTCTCTTCTCATTCTTATCTTTTTTCTATTTTTTTCTTTCCAGCACTTTGCCTAGAGGATGAGGCACTCAGAGTAGTGGCTTTGGTTTCCTCCCTGACCTAGTCTTGGCCATATTGGCCAAAATCAAAGAGACTAAAGCCACGAAGGGGACCCACCCAAGAAGGGCAACCTGAATCATTGTTGCAACGATCTAGGAAAAATCAATGATTTCTTGGAGCACAAGGCTTAGAGAAGAGGTTTCTACCAGTTCCTTGTGAGCAAGAGGGACTTTTATAGTGAAAAGGATGGGTTAGAGTTAGGCAACCTTTGGAATCCCAGAAAAAACCCTCGTTTTTAAGCCTCAAACTAACTCCTACGGTAGGAGTCTAGAATACCTGAAAATCCCTTATTTTCTACATCTTTTTGATTTGTTTTTCTTTTTCTTCCAACAAATAAAAGTAAATCTAACCCTAAACTCAACTAATACTCAATCCTGGGTACTCGAAAGACGATGATCCAAAATTCATGCCAATTTGTAAAAGTTACGTGATGTAGTTCAACAAGTAAAAGCTAGAATTATGATGCTATGGAGTTCACAATCATCACAAAAATTGAAAACACTAAAGATATACAAATAAGTAAGTACAAAACCAGTTTTGTAGGCGTCCTCGATTTCATTTAGCCTATGCAATAAGCCTTTAAATCCCTAGGTGATCCCTAGTGGACGAGTTTTGTCTCGTAAAGGTTTTAAGCAAATATACCTACAAACTTCTCCATTTTAGCTATTACAATTACAATGCTTTTATCAAATTCAACAAGAACTACAACATGCTAATGGAATTCAATTCCAATCACACGTGGTTGCTTTTAAGCCTAAATGATATGCAACTTAGTGACCCTTGTCCTACCAAGTACTAACACTGTTCTTAGTGACCCTTGTTCTACCAAGTACTAACACTCCTCATATTAAAAACCTATGAAAACAGACTAGCAAGCAATATGGATGGAAATCATTAGTCCTCATACATAGTATTACTAACATTATATTTTAATAGGGAACATTCTAGTTGACTGTTACAACCCATGCCACATAGCATAGTTGGGCACCTTAACTAGGGTAACGTTAAAGTGAGTAAAGGATGAGAAGTGAAGGTGTCCAAAAGTTTCTAATACAATTTTTTGGACGCTTTTCCTTATGTCTCAATTTCAATTTAAATCTTTTTAGTTACAGATTTAATTCAAGTTTTACAGTTTTAGTTCTAATTTAAACCCAAATGATGACTATTTGGCCTTACTACTTGGCCTACTTGGACTAATTATTAACCATGCATTGGATACAGAGGTTATAGAATCTTTGGAAAAGTGGGGGCATATAAAGTATGTTTAAATTTCAATATTGTCTACCTCATTGTTTAATGACTTATATTTGGATGTGTGATTGTCAATCTGTTGGCTCAAAGTTTTGGGAAAGGTTGTTAATGTGGGGGTACACTTTTATCCGTTATTTTCTCTAATTGCTCTTAAGTCTTTGAAATCATGTGTTCATGACTACAATCATTAGTTATGCTAAATAATCGGGTGAATATCCTGAAACAATGGAAGTGGTGGATTTGAGGACCATTTACTGTCAGTCTTAAATTTCTTGTCTTAATAGGTGATACACTTGTGTAACATAATGATCATTATTTACTTTTGTATTGATCTAAATATTTTGAGCAGTTAGGATAAAATTATTTTCTTCAAATTGATGAAATGACACACTGATCTATTATTTGTGTTAATGCTGTTAGGAACAAATATATTGTAAGATTATCATCAATTTATAATCTACTTCACGTTTTGTTTTGCTTGACAATTGTAATTTTAGTGAGGTACATTCCAAAATAAAAGTTAGACCGTGTGTTCTTTAATAGATGTCTTGGTAAGTTTTAAAAAAAAAAAAAACAAATACATTTTAATTTCTATGTGGCTAAAATAATCCGAACTTGAGTCATGCTTTGGTGTGTATGCTTATTATGTTATTTTTGTGCTCATAGGCTAAAGGAAAATATTTGTTTTGAGTTTTATAGTCAACATGCTTTAAAATTTTAATTACTCACTTGAAGATAGGATATTCTTGGCTGTTATTTTGTGAGTAATAAGTTGGACTACGTAGTTGTTGGATAATGTGAAGAACTATACAAAATTTTGGTAAAAAGTGATGAAGAAGTCCATGTCATATTTGAAACTCCTAGTGATGATCCTAAGCACTTTTATGAACTCTATTAGGGGGGAGGAAGTTAGAGACTAGAATCTGCAAGACGTTCACCCTCTTGCTTGAGTTTTCATATTTAGCATGCTAGTATATTCCACACTATTGCCAAAGAATCCCTAAAAAATAGGAGGTCATGGATGACCAATGTTGACAACTTTTTAATACGATATAATATTTTTTTCCTTGTACGTTTTATATCAATTTAATATACTATGTTTTGTTGGATTATTTTAAAGAAGGGCAAGGGAAAATTAGAAGGAGAGAGTATTACAGAAGTTGGTAATGCATTGTCCATGTGTTAGATATTACCAATCATATGAGGTAAGTTGAAGTGTATTTTAATTATCCTTTGAAATGTTGGGATGGAATGGGTATGTTGATTTCGGTATGGTCAAGGTAGCATTGAGTAAACCAATAGTCCGATAAATGAACAAGAGGTAACCTTTAACAAAATTATTATTATTATATCTTAGACCAATTAGTGTAAATCCATTATTTTTAAGAATCTCTACTATGACAACATAATTTTTATCTCTATTAAAACTATGTCAAGATATTTTCAACGTGTTTGAAAATAGTGGGGGCAAGCCAATGTGGAAAGTTTATAGCATTATAACACTTTAGATGTCATATGGATTAATCGAAGAATGTCAAAATGCATTATAAACTTCGGGAAGAGCACTATGATTTCTTTCTACCCCAAAAGACATGAGGCATATGGTTCTGTTACTAATGTGATGTCTTTACACAATTAGCTTCGGTGTCAAAGGTTTATTTCTTATTGATACCTTAACATTTTATGTAACATTTGGAGATAGTTTGGATTTATGTTTAAATATTTATGAGAAAGACTGTGCACAAGAATTGTTCTAAGACTAAGTTCATTTTTTTTAGAAGCACTCCTTTAATTCAATTTGTTCGAAATGTGATATGAGCCGACCGTTGGGCTAGATATTCTTGCAATATGGGGGTTGATGCAAATGCTACTTTTATAAAAGTATGGGTCACTTTAGCATGAGAATTCTTGGAAATGTGGGGGTAAATTTTAAGGTAATAAAATATATATGAAGGACCTACTGAATTTGCTTAATGTTTTTATAATCTTTTATTTGGAGAGATGTTTATATAAATAGTTTCATACCTAAGGGTTTTCAAACAAATGCATTTTAATGTGTTGTTTGTGAGTATTATTTGAAAGACAGGTCAAATCAATATCAATGAGAAGATATGAAGGTGTGCACACCCATTGAGACACAAACCTGTGAAGAGTAATCATTCTAATATTTACGAAACCTCAGCCAAGCAGAGCTGACAAATGAATTAAAGAGCTTTGAGGAAAGCCATGAGACATGAATATATAAAAGATGATTAATTTCATCAGTGAGCTTTCGAGGAAAGCCTAACTTTTGAGAAAAGTTGTCTGAAGAACTATTGAGGGGGATGGGCCTAAGCCCGCAAGGGAGTCACCTAGGGAGGTAACCCAAATTTTATGATTGGGGGCTCCATGAATGAAGTTCAATGGGTAGAAACAATCCATATTGCGTGCCTCATTAGCATCGTTATTAAAGAAATATCCTAAGAGTAGATATTTTCATGCTCATCCCTATGGCAGAGTTGCATATGTAGTGTGATAGTAAGGAAGAATTTTATCCTGAATGAAACCGAGGTAGGAACACTCCTGCAGGGAATTGGACACATGTACCCTTGGAGGGTTCACCTAAGTTAGAGCAGTCGTGAGGCCACAACTATGAAAATTGGGCTATTCTTTAGAAACTCTCATGAGAATCAAGATTAAGTGCATGGACATTAATAGTACTGACCCGCGAATCCTGACCAACATCGGTACTGTGTGTGAGACATGTTGAATCTGACTCAAAGGGTTTAGTACAAGCCTTCGGTCACTATGATCCTTCAGAGGGAGACTGTTAACACTAAGTGAGGTTCAAGTCCAAAAGACACCTACAGCCATTGCACAGTATAATAGATGCCCATCTTTTCTATCTATACTTTTATATAAATATATTTGGGCCATTTCGTAGTTTTCAAAACTTGTGGGAGATTGTCGGAATAAATTAAAATATAAGTTTTAAAAACTATTTAACTAATTATTTTGTATTAATTTTTCACTTTAAAACTTTACTATTGAAATTTAATTCTTTCAATTATCAGTTAATTGTAATCTCTATTTTCTATTCATGGGACATATCAATTATATATGTTCATGCCATTTAATTACAAAATTAATATAGGCTTAATATCCTAGCAGTTACATACTTATATATTTTAAAACTTATTATTCAAAAATAATAAAGACATTGCCTATAAAACGAGGAGGTGACTTATTTGGATAGGATACATGAGTAGTTCACCATTTTTTCAAATGCTCCTCTTCCATCGAGTTTTGCTATTCAGCCCACACATTTCCTTTTGCCTATTATGACATTTGTATACCTACAAATATTTGGTATTAGTTTATTTTCTGGGCAACTACGATTCGAGTCAACATTTCTAGTGGACGTGACTCCTAAGGAGGTGCTGCTGTGAGCATATATGGGTTGGATATTGGAGCTGTATATGTCTGTTAATACCTTCACGTGAGGAGGTATAGCTGCTTTAGGACAGTGATTACACTCCTTTAAGATATCACAGGCCAACTCTTTCTAATTTATTATTTTCTATTTTATATTGTCCTAATCGCATGTTATTGTATCATATATTTGATTGAATTCTTGTTATATTGTGTTTTTATAATTATGTTGTTAATTAATATTTTTAAATTATGGAATTTTACCCCAACACTTTTCCCAATTAAGCACTAATCATTTTTCTTCACATTTTCTAAGAAACCTCAAATGAATCACCAAACATAGAGAGATCATCCATAAAAACTTTGAAAATATTCCCCACCATGTCACTAAAAATTCCCATCATACACCTCTGAAATGTGTCTGGTGTATTGCAAAGGCCGAATGACATCATTTTGTAAGTAAATGTTCCAAAGGAACATGTGAATGTTGCCTATTTTTTTATCTTCAAGGGCTATATCAATCTGGTTGTAACCCGAATGCCCATCCAAAAAGCAATAGAATGCGTACCCTACAATGTGTTCCAAGACTTGTTCAAGGAATGGTAATAGGAAATGGTCCTTTTGGGTACATGAATTCATGTTTCTATAGTCAATACAAACCCTCCACCCGGTCACGGTTCTTGTAGGAATCAACTCATTCTTCTCATTAGCAGCCACGGTGATTCCCGACTTCTTAGGGACTACTTGTGTAGGACTCACCCACCTGCTATCAGCAATAGGGAAGATAATTCCTAAATCAAGTAGCTTCAAAACTTCAGCTCAAACCACATCCTTCATTATGGGATTCAATTGTCACTGTGGTTGGCGGGAAGGCTTTGCATCATCTTCTAAGTAGATCCTATGGGTGCATATAAGAGTACTAATCCCCTTTAAATCTACTATAGTCCGCCCAATAGCTCCCCTATTGGCCTTCAACAATTGTAGTAGCCTTGATTCTTGTTCAAGTAGTAAAGATGAGCTGATCACCACTGGCAAAGTACTATCACTCCTCAAATAAGCATACTTCAAGGTGGATAGAAAGTGGCTTCAAATCAGGCTTAGGTGGTTGAACAGTCGATGGTAGAGCATGCTTCTCTGTAGATGGTAATTCTTCAAACTTAGGCTCCCACGAACCTAGGGCAAACGCTTCTTCTTCTTCTTGAACAGTTATTTTCTCTTCCTCAGACAGATTCTTCAAGTATTCCCTCGCTAACTTTTCTGGTTCTTGCCCCATGATGGTTTCAATGAAATTTACTTGATGCAACTCTCCATCATCCCCCAGCTGCCTTCTAATATGGAACATATTCAACTCTAAAGTCATATTCTTGAAGGTCAACTTCATAAATCCATTCCTGCAATTAATTAAGGCATTAGAGGTTGCAAGAAATGGTCATTCCAATATAACAGAGATTTGAGCATACGGGTTAATAACAGGACAAGTGTCAAGAACAATAAAATCAACAGGAAAGTAAAATTTCTCCACTATTCTTCGTGGCATCTTTACACTTCTATCGGCAAGCTGAAGTATGATGGGTGTCAGATTCAATTCTCCTAATCCAAGCTACACGTATGCGAAATAGGGAAGGAGGTTTACACTTGCACCCAAATCTAGCAGTGTTTCCTCCACCCGGTAGTCCCCAATGATGATTGAGTTGTTGAGACAACCGGGGTCTTTGTATTTGAGTGAAGTGTTCGTCCTTAAGATGGAACTTACTTGCTCTGTAAGGAAAACTCTCTTTTGCACATTTATCTTCCTCTTCATTATACACTATTCTTTCAAAAAATTGGCATAAGATGGCACCTATTTAATTGCATCCAAAAGAGGAATGTAATTTTCACCTGCTTAAAAATATCAAGAATTTTAAATTATCAGATAACTTAGCAAGCATACACAATCTATGAGGTTAAGGAGCAGGAATAGGACAACTATTTTCAGTAACATCAGGTAGCTTAGTTAGTTCTACATCACCTGAGGTCTCTTTTTCTGTAGACTTAGATACCTTTGGTAAGATAGTGTTATCTACTTCTTTACCACTCCTAAGAATAGTAATGGACTTCAATTGTTCAGTATTCTTAGTAGTCTCAATCATATGTTGACCCTTGGGATTCTCTTGAGGTTGAGCAGGAAATTTCCCTTTCTCTTGTTACATTGCCCCTAGGGTTGTAATCTTTGTGATTTGTGACCTAATCTCATTTAGAGCCTAAGCAGTTTGATTGTTGATGTTATTTTGGGCCTGAATGTGTTGTTGTAATGAGTCTTTTGTGCTCCTTTTGTGGGGTGGTTGTTAAGGAGGTACTGTGGGTGGACCTTGATGGCCAAACCCTTGAGCCTGTGGCTATGGTGGTGGTGTCTGGTTCTGAACAATCCCATGCTGTGGGAGTCTTTTCCGAGAAACTTGTTGAACATTAGGGGGACCGACATAATTTGGGGATGACTAATGCGTGGCAGGGGGTATTGTTTAGGTTGCGTAGTGTTGTCGGATCTCCAACTAAAGTTGGGGTGATGTCGCCACCCCGGATTATAAGTATTGGAGTATGGAGAAAATAACCACCTTGGTAGATTAATTGCATTATCCTGCTCTTACATTTCCCTACACATAAGTAGAGCTGGGCACTCATTCATAGAGTGCTCAACAGACTCACATATCGAACAAGGGTCATCAACCTTGGGCACACTAGTCACCTCATTGACCTTTTGTAACTCTAAACTCTTCACCTTCCTTGAAAGTTTGACAATCTTGGCTAAGAGCTCGTCTTACTCTGTCAATGAATATTTTCATCCACCAGACGATTGAGGGACTACTGATGATATTAATCGATTAGTAGGGTCTAAGATGTCCCAAGATTGGGCACTCTCTACCAAACAATCAAAATAATCAAGGGCTTCTCTGGCTCTTTATATAAAAACTTTCAATTGCACATCATGTCAATGAACTAAGAATGTGTAGGGGTAATTCCCTCGTAGAAAAAAGTCACCATCTGCCACGATTCAAAGCCATGATGAGGAACAAAGTTTAAGAGCTCTTTAAATCTTTTCCAGTATTCATAAAATTACTCATCTAGTTTCTCAGAAAAATTTGTTTTTTCAAAGTAGTAGTTTTGTGATGCCGCAAAATCTGGGGTCCTTTCTCAACTTGTTGATCACTTATTAACCCGCAAAAAACACCCGTGAGTACTGTATAACCCGATATCATGTCGTTACACCCCATTCAGTGGGATCATAACCAAAACAGACTTTGGGTAGAGTTTCCTTTATATGGGAGCCCTACCCAATACGTAACCTGTGCATATAGTAATCATATGACCATTCCAAGGTCCAAACTCCAATGATTAGGACTTATTATTATCCATTTACACCATCCAAGAAGAACGTTCAAGATGTGAAGGCTTGGCAATGTTACTTTCCAATACTTCAAGTTTTGGGAAGAAGTACACGTACCTCGTATAAGTGGTACTGGTACCTGAGCCTTCTGTTTGCTAAGTACCGGTACTTATAAGCATTAGTATCGGTACTTAGGGCCACTGTCTGTGGGGTACCGGTACCTAAGGCCTAGGTACCCGTATCTGAGCCCAGTGGAATCTAGGTACTGGTACCTGTAAGCCTAGGTACCGGTACCTAGGTAATCCGACAGCGTGGAACTGGTACCTATGAACCTAAGTACCGGTACTTGAGCCCATATTTTCCCCGATCTTTCAAAATTTCAATTCATCTCATCCAAGCTCATACCATACTCAACATATTCATTTATTTACATGAAAATATTTTCCAATAGAGTCCCATTACATACTCTATTACCCATATACAAGTCCAAAAATAAATTTACATGATCAATTTACAAAATGTAATTCAAAAGCCACATTCTAGCTCTATCATCAACAAGGGCCCAAGTGAGGGCCGTCCGCTGGCGCCTGTCCAACACCTGAAATATGTTCCCATAAAGGGTGAGCCACGCTCAATAGGATATCTTCTAAGGAGGCTACTTCCCAACCCAGATGCATATGAAATGTCACATACAAATCATCACAACAAGCATTCATTCAAATACATACATGTCATAATGAATGCTAAAATTCTATGCTATGTCATGAGATGAAACTCATGTATGCAATGCAACCTGAGCCCTCCACCGGCTCCCATAACACATGTCATGCCATACGTGTTCATCCGGTCATTCCAAGCCATAGTCATTGATGTTAGACATCCAATGACTATTTTATAAAATCTTGTGTCTTTCTTGGGGTGGGTATTTATGGACTTCCACCAACAGGTACCCAACCGACACGGCATCTATGAACTTCTATCAAGGGCTCTGCGTATGACGACACACTTTATGGGCTCAATACCAACATGAGTGCGCATTCGAAATTACGGGGTTTTGCACCTGAGGGAGAATCTAGCCCTTCTTGCTAATTCCAACACATATTTTCAATACAATCTATGCGACTCAGTCGAACCTAGGTCCTGTGACACCCCAAAATCCGGGGGTCCGTTGATTACCCATCAACCCGCGGAATACCTGTAGATACCTAGTATCTCGATATCACACTGTTATGCCCCATTTACCGGGGTCCATAACTTAACGAGAATTTAGGCAGAGTCTCCTTTGTATGGGGAGCTCTACCCAATACCCAACCTGTGCAATACACAATTACCAGACCCATCCGAGGTCAAATATAAAGCAAAGGCCGCACCGGGTCCATGTATAAGTAAACATTGGCCACACTGGGTCCAATTAACCATACTTAAATCAAAACATGAAAGGCTAATCTAACAATAGTCTTTATAAGTTCTATTACAATTATTTTACGCATTACATGCCCCAAAATATAGTTTCTAACATGTAATTACACAAAACATTAAGTAAAGCCACATGCGGCTTTCTTCAAGCATGAGGGTCCAAAATGGAGCCATCCGCCGGTGTATCTCTCCCACCTGAAATGTGTTCCCGTATAGGGTGAGCCAACGCCCAGTAGAGTATTTCCTACAGAGGCTACTCCTCAACCTATATGCATATGAAATGTTCACATGCAACATCCATAAATCCGTAACCATTCCATCAAATAATATACAATTAAATGATGTAATGCTATAATGTCATGCCATGAATGAGGTGAGACCCACCCATGTGCACTCAACCTGAGTCCACTCTGACTCCCTTTACATGTCAATGCCATGTATGTTAAACCGGGCTACCTAAGCCCCATGAAATGAGATGAGACTCATGTACTCAACCCGAGCCCTTCCCGGCTCCTTTCCCCCATGCAATGCCATGAGTATAAAAATCGGACTTCTCAAGCCCCCGCCATTGGTATTACTCACCCAATAACTAATTTAAGAAAATCTCCGGGTCTTTCTTTGGGGTGGGCGTTTATGGACTTACACCAACGGCACCCAACCGACACGGAATTCATGGACTTCCACCAACGGTTCCGCGTACACCGACACACTTTATGAGCTCTTATACCAACGGAAGTGCGTATCCGAAACACCGGGCCTTGCACCCGAGAGGTCGTCTTGCCCCTTCTTGCTAACCCCGACCCAATCTTTTTCTTCTTTTTCATGCAACCATGCGACTCAGTTGAATAATCAATCCAACTTTCCCGAGCCCATCCACCAACCACCAAGCATGATGATTGATATATGCAACTACCCCCCCACACTCATGCAAGTTTCCCATGAATGTGACATCACCTTATGCCCAATATGTCATGAATGTCAATGAGCAATTTATCTTCATATTAGACTCCCATAATACCACATAGCTTGTAGTACAAACACCCATGCACAACATCATTATGACACAATGTCCATGTATGTGATGTTCCCGTACATATGCAATGTAATGACCCATTACTTCTCTCATGCAAGGTTCATATGTAATGAATGTCATATGAACTGTCTCTACCACATTCCAACATATGGTATTAACAACAACCATGCACACACACACACCACTCATGATGTGAATTCCCCGTGCATATGCAATGCGATGTATCATTGCAATAAAATTATGTCATATATGTAATGCATGCCATATGGACTAAATTAACATAATCAATTCCATTCCATGGCAATTTACATTATAAACGTATAAATTCCATGCTTCATCACAACAATTGATATATCAAAATATATATCTGACATTCACAATTTCAACATAAATCATATTGTACACATATGATTTTCATTTACCACATAAGGCATAACATGTTATTTATCATATAACAATTTCAATCCATTTAGGTATTTTGTCAAACACCTTCAAGGCAAACAACATGGTAACACATATCATGCCCAATTTCCACATAATTCAAGAAATTCCAATAGGCAATTTCTATATACCAATTTAGGATAAAATTATTTTACCTAAATTCCACCAATAGGCAAGTGTAATTTTCTAACAACCTACCCACCATCGTCATTATTCCATAACCATATACATATAAATATATGTATACATAGGTCAATATATATATATATATATATATATATATATATATCCAGCCCATTTATCATAGGCATTTCTAGGTAAGAAATCAACCCAAGTAGGAGAACCCCTACCTCTTGTAGCGTGAGAATCCCGTAGGATGCTCCCAAGACCCGAAAAACCCAACTCGAAGCTTGATTTTCCCAACTCCCGAAATTTCACCTTCGGTGAAATTCGTTGTTTTTGGTACCCACGCGTAGCCTTCGTCGACGTGATCACTTCTCCATTCTAGCTCAACGGAATCCGAGCAACAAAATACAACTCGAATCTTGATTTTCGTATACCCTCATCCGTTCACCTTCGGTGAAACTTGTTGTTTTTGGTACCCACGCGTAGCCCTCGTCGCATAGATGAACTTTGCCTTTTGAATCGACGAATTCCGACGAACGGAACTCCCGGAATCGGCGAAGGAAAGCCTGAAAACTCACTTTTTCTCTCCTCTCTCTCCAAAAACGTGTATACTGTTTTTTTGGCTGATATTTTGTGTAAAAATCTGATTTAAGCCCATATTTATAGTCGCAAATGAGCGGTCCACATCGCACCGCATATTTTCGACTTCCGGGTCCGTTTTTCGTCCCGAAACGATTCATTATACCTCGGATTTAGTTCAAATTAATTTTATTTGAACTTTAACTTAATTTTGAGGAAATTTTATAAAATTTATTATTGGGGACCTTTAAAATTACATTCGCCACGCAGTCGCCTCGAACGATGTGCAAAAATCCGACTATCTCGGAATTCGACGAAATTTCTAGTGATTACTAGATTTCGCGTTGTGAATCCAATGGCGCACTCCGTTTCCTCATCCGAGGTCTAGAACATGATTATTTCAAATACGCATAAGGGTGGAGAATTACCATTTTGCCCTTTTTCAGAAAAGTTCAAATTTTCCCGGGTTTTACATTCTTCTCCCCTTAAAAAGAATTTCGTCCCCGAAATTCACACCCACGTGCACATTCAACCATATGCATATGTCACAACAATACAGTCTAAACTGTCCCACATGTATCCGTCTCTCTCCCGGACTAGGTTCTAAACTCAACCAAGTTCGTTCGTAAAGGCACCACATATCCCGTGTACCTCTGTCCCATTTCCGGGACTACTAGAATAGGTAAAGTAACTTTCTTTGTAATTTGACAATAGTACCGAAACATCCCAAGGCGAGGCATTCGGTAGTGAAGTCTTTATTCAACCTAGAGTTCTCACAACTCTACGAGTGTCATTCTATGAGGAGCCATAGAGTAGACAACATACCGGGGTGTAACTCAACACTAATGTCTACATCCCTACGTGGAGGCAAACATTCGTAAGCTCATAAACATCTGAGGTGGACCAAATCTCTGTCTCACCTCGTTCTCTAGGGTAAAGCTTGCTAGCTAACCCATGAACTGTCCGTACCAACGGAATTCATACTTTATTTGAGGTAAAACGTCATGTGTTTCTCCTAAAACTTAAAACATACACACTCCGAGGTGTAAACAGTGACCCGCTGTTGATCACACTTACTAACGACTCAGTGTGCCGTTAATCCGTCCATCCCAAGGATGACATCAAATTCTAACATGTCCATGGAGTAGAATCCCCGAGAATCCTAACTCACATTCCCGACATACCCATTTAGTACTCACCCTAGCTCCTAGGGGAGAACTCACAAACAATGACTCTTCCAAGATTACAATCTCTGAGCCCATTCCCTTACTCGAGTTAAATTGTCATAGGACAATAACTTAATATCCCAATGTAGGGACCAAGTTCAAAACAAGGAGAATTCCCTCACCGTCTCACTAGTAGACATTTACCCCATGAACTATCCCGTTCATCCTTTTTCGAACTCCCAAGGTTATGTTTTCTAACCCTAGTGTTCCTCTTTTCCATATACATTTTACCATGTATATAATTTAAACATAACACATAATCATGTAGCACATAATCATGTAACAAATAAAACACATAACATGAATGCACATGGAATGCAATGGTGTAAACCCATTTCCCTCAAGCCCTAGGTAATCGTATACCTATGCTCTGATACCAAGCTGTGACACCCCAAAATCCGGGGGTCCGTTGATTACCCATCAACCCGCGGAATACCTGTAGATACCTAGTATCTCGATATCACACTGTTATGCCCCATTTACCGGGGTCCATAACTTAACGAGAATTTGGGCAGAGTCTCCTTTGTATGGGGAGCTCTACCCAATACCCAACCTGTGCAATACACAATTACCAGACCCATCCGAGGTCAAATATAAAGCAAAGGCCGCACCGGGTCCATGTATAAGTAAACATTGGCCACACTGGGTCCAATTAACCATACTTAAATCAAAACATGAAAGGCTAATCTAACAATAGTCTTTATAAGTTCTATTACAATTATTTTACGCATTACATGCCCCAAAATATAGTTTCTAACATGTAATTACACAAAACATTAAGTAAAGCCACATGCGGCTTTCTTCAAGCATGAGGGTCCAAAATGGAGCCATCCGCCGGTGTATCTCTCCCACCTGAAATGTGTTCCCGTATAGGGTGAGCCAACGCCCAGTAGAGTATTTCCTACAGAGGCTACTCCTCAACCTATATGCATATGAAATGTTCACATGCAACATCCATAAATCCGTAACCATTCCATCAAATAATATACAATTAAATGATGTAATGCTATAATGTCATGCCATGAATGAGGTGAGACCCACCCATGTGCACTCAACCTGAGTCCACTCTGACTCCCTTTACATGTCAATGCCATGTATGTTAAACCGGGCTACCTAAGCCCCATGAAATGAGATGAGACTCATGTACTCAACCCGAGCCCTTCCCGGCTCCTTTCCCCCATGCAATGCCATGAGTATAAAAATCGGACTTCTCAAGCCCCCGCCATTGGTATTACTCACCCAATAACTAATTTAAGAAAATCTCCGGGTCTTTCTTTGGGGTGGGCGTTTATGGACTTACACCAACGGCACCCAACCGACACGGAATTCATGGACTTCCACCAACGGTTCCGCGTACACCGACACACTTTATGGGCTCTTATACCAACGGAAGTGCGTATCCGAAACACCGGGCCTTGCACCCGAGAGGTCGTCTTGCCCCTTCTTGCTAACCCCGACCCAATCTTTTTCTTCTTTTTCATGCAACCATGCGACTCAGTTGAATAATCAATCCAACTTTCCCGAGCCCATCCACCAACCACCAAGCATGATGATTGATATATGCAACTACCCCCCCACACTCATGCAAGTTTCCCATGAATGTGACATCACCTTATGCCCAATATGTCATGAATGTCAATGAGCAATTTATCTTCATATTAGACTCCCATAATACCACATAGCTTGTGGTACAAACACCCATGCACAACATCATTATGACACAATGTCCATGTATGTGATGTTCCCGTACATATGCAATGTAATGACCCATTACTTCTCTCATGCAAGGTTCATATGTAATGAATGCCATATGAACTGTCTCTACCACATTCCAACATATGGTATTAACAACAACCATGCACACACACACACCACTCATGATGTGAATTCCCCGTGCATATGCAATGCGATGTATCATTGCAATAAAATTATGTCACATATGTAATGCATGCCATATGGACTAAATTAACATAATCAATTCCATTCCATGGCAATTTACATTATAAACGTATAAATTCCATGCTTCATCACAACAATTGATATATCAAAATATATATCTGACATTCACAATTTCAACATAAATCATATTGTACACATATGATTTTCATTTACCACATAAGGCATAACATGTTATTTATCATATAACAATTTCAATCCATTTAGGTATTTTGTCAAACACCTTCAAGGCAAACAACATGGTAACACATATCATGCCCAATTTCCACATAATTCAAGAAATTCCAATAGGCAATTTCTATATACCAATTTAGGATAAAATTATTTTACCTAAATTCCACCAATAGGCAAGTGTAATTTTCTAACAACCTACCCACCATCGTCATTATTCCATAACCATATACATATAAATATATGTATACATAGGTCAATATATATATATATATATATATCCAGCCCATTTATCATAGGCATTTCTAGGTAAGAAATCAACCCAAGTAGGAGAACCCCTACCTCTTGTAGCGTGAGAATCCCGTAGGATGCTCCCAAGACCCGAAAAACCCAACTCGAAGCTTGATTTTCCCAACTCCCGAAATTTCACCTTCGGTGAAATTCGTTGTTTTTGGTACCCACGCGTAGCCTTCGTCGACGTGATCACTTCTCCATTCTAGCTCAACGGAATCCGAGCAACAAAATACAACTCGAATCTTGATTTTCGTATACCCTCATCCGTTCACCTTCGGTGAAACTTGTTGTTTTTGGTACCCACGCGTAGCCCTCGTCGCATAGATGAACTTTGCCTTTTGAATCGACGAATTCCGACGAACGGAACTCCCGGAATCGGCGAAGGAAAGCCTGAAAACTCACTTTTTCTCTCCTCTCTCTCCAAAAACGTGTATACTGTTTTTTTGGCTGATATTTTGTGTAAAAATCTGATTTAAGCCCATATTTATAGTCGCAAATGAGCGGTCCACATCGCACCGCATATTTTCGACTTCCGGGTCCGTTTTTCGTCCCGAAACGATTCATTATACCTCGGATTTAGTTCAAATTAATTTTATTTGAAGTTTAACTTAATTTTGAGGAAATTTTATAAAATTTATTATTGGGGACCTTTAAAATTACATTCGCCACGCAGTCGCCTCGAACGACGTGCAAAAATCCGACTATCTCGGAATTCGACGAAATTTCTAGTGATTACTAGATTTCGCGTTGTGAATCCAATGGCGCACTCCGTTTCCTCATCCGAGGTCTAGAACATGATTATTTCAAATACGCATAAGGGTGGAGAATTACCATTTTGCCCTTTTTCAGAAAAGTTCAAATTTTCCCGGGTTTTACAGGTCCAACCTTTCTGAGCCCACGTATCAACCCACCAAGGATGGTGTTTGATCAAAACTATGCACACACTCATGTCGAATGTCCACGAATGTGATGTTACCCGTGCATATGCAAATGTAATATACAATTGCGATTACAATATCATGTTCATCATATCATGAGCATAGTATGAACATATCCAATTTCCACAAATATTCTCAATTTCTCGAATGTCAATTATATCATAAAACATATAATAATATTTTCCAACACCATTAAACATGTTATAGCATCTTCCATTCAAATAAAACACTTAATAGGCAAAATTATGTAAACACATAGCATGCCCAAAACATCATATTCTCCATGAAATTCATAACCAAATAACTTCATCAAATCCATTCATGCAATAATTGGTTTTAACATATTCTTTTACCCATTTTTCACATTTTAACTACACCAAGTATGTGTTATACATGAGAATACATCTCTAACATCCTACCCATTTTATATTTCAACCCTAGGTTGGAAATAAACCTAGTTAGGAAAGGAACCTTACCTCTTGTAGAGTAAATCCACATAGAATAAGTTCTAAAAACTCCAAATCAAGCCTCAAAGTTTTGATCCAAAAATTATGCCCTTGAGATTGGAGCAAACGCCCGATCTTTGGTATAGCCACGTAGCTCTCGTCACGTAAAGCCACTTTTGTTCTTGGCCGAAAGAGATCCGATGGTCGGATCACAATAGATCGGAGGTAATTTGTGTACCACACATCTCTCCTTTATTTTTTCAGGCTCTTTATAAAACATCATACTTCTCATTTTTTTTCTTTTCCATTTTCAGGCTTGTAATTTCTTGGTCATTTTCATTCCCTTGCTTTCCTATACTTTTTCTTCTTTTTTTTCCCACAAAAATATATTTTCCTCCTCTTTTTTTTCTTTCTTTTCACAACCATATTTCTCCATTTTTCTCTTTTCCTGTATAATGTCTTCCTTATGAGAGGGTGCAAGAAAATTAGATTGCAAGGTTTTATCAAATATATTTACATTGGTTCGGTTAACATACATGTTTAAGAAAAGAAATTATTATTTTAGGCTCAATCACAACTTACTAGGGATATAGTTTTGCAAAAGAAATGACTAAGGCTCAAAATAAAATCACTAATGGCCTAAGATCATTTTCTAGAATTCATACACCTGCATGATTCTCATAAAGATTTAAAGAAGAATATTAGCATGTCATTCGACGAGTGCTAATCAAAACAAAATTAATGAGATTATTCAAAGAAATTTCCGCTGAACTGAAATTCTTACTTGAGTAAATGTTAAAAATCTCTCCAAGAAGATTGGTTCAAAATCTGCACACGGGTTTCACATCTCCACTATATATGTAAGCTTCACAAAGGATCATGGTATTTCAAAAGGTTTTCAAAATAAGAAATTATTACATGCTCAAAATAATGAGTTTTTTTATGAAAATATAAAAAAATTGTACAATTGGTATATGAAAATCCCCCCATGATTTGGTTAGGGTTATACCTGCAAATTAATAGAATTATCTTAACAAGGCAAAATTTATCGTGAATAATACGAACTAATTAGCTTAACAAGGTAAAATTTATGTGAAATAACACTAACTTACAGGATTAACCTTATAAAACCATAATTCAAAACATTAAAAACATCCAAAAAGTACTCAAAACCAAGTGCATGAACTGAAAAGTAAATAAAGAGTTTGATAAGAGAAAAGATAGAGCAAAAGATGTAGGAACTCTGGATGGCTAAGTTGATGATGACGGGCCACCTCCGTATCTCCTTCCATGCAGCCTTAGAATCTCTCTCTGGTTCTCCTCATACTTGGTCATCCTCTGATCAAATTGGGTAATTCTAGTCTCCAGTCCTAGCAAAATCTATCTGTCAGTTTGATCATCTACTGGAATATAGGGCTATGGTTCTTTCTGTTGCTAGGGCTCCTCTGGTGGCTAAAAAATCTGCTCCTTCTGGAAATGGGTCTGCTTGTGGTGTTGGTGGTGCTTCTTGTTGCTCTTTTGATTGCCCTCCATGACTTTCTTCAGTGAGTTTTTATCCAATGGTTCCAAATGCTCCACTATCGGCCATGTTGGATCTGTTGTCACTCATTTTGTTCTGCATAACTCAGATACTAAAACAGCAAAAGGGAGTGAGGGCTTCTTGTTCTTAACAATCAACATCATTTGATCCATTATGAGGGTCAACAAGTCAATAGTGTATCCTATTCCAAAAGCATACAGAAAATGTGACACCCTTAGATCCGGGGGTCCTTTATCAAACTGTTGATCACCCATAAACCCACGGAAGTATACCCATGAGTACCGCATAACCTGATATCATGCCGTTACACCCCATTTACCGGGATCATAACCACGACAACTTTGGGCAGAGTCTCCCTTGTACAAGAGCACTACCCAACATATAACATGTACACACATCAAACACTTGACAGCTCCAAAATCCATTCCCATCAATTAGGACTTAATGTTTATCCAATTACATCATCCCAATAAGAGGGTTCAAGATCTAAAGGCTTGACAGAGTTATGTTTAAATTTTTGAAAATTTTAGAAGAGGTACCGGTACCTCTTACACGTGCCCACGAATGCGATATTTCTTGTGCATATGCAAATGTAGTGTACACTTACAATTTCCAAAGCAAGTTTAACATATCATGAGCATATTATGAACATATTCCATTTTATTCAACATTTCTCAATTGTCAATTATATCAAAAGCATATAATCACAATTCACAACATTAACAAGCATGTTATCTCATTCTCATTCAAATAACATACTTATATCATTCCTAAGCATTTTATCAAACACCTACAAGGAACATAATTATGTAAACACAAAGCATGCTCAACTTAACACATTCCTTCATGAAATTACAAACAAACAATTTCAACAACCCAATTCATGCTAGAATTGATTTTATCAATTCTTATACTATTTCCTATACTCTAGTTACACTAGGATTATGTTTAAACAAGAGATTTCATATCTAATCAAGCTACCCATTCCATATACAACCCTAGGTTGAAAATAAACCTAGTTAGGAAAAGAAACCTACCTCTTTAAGCGTAATACACGTAGTAGAAGTTCCAAAATACCCAACTCAAGCTTCAAAGACTTGATCCCGAAAATCTCGATCTTGAGACTTTGCCAAAACCTGCGATCTTTAGTACGTACTCATAGCTTTCGTCGCGTAGAACACTTTTCGTTCTTGGCTCGAAGCAATCCGATTGATGGATAGCTCTAGATCGCAAGGAGAAGTGAAGAAGATCTTGATTTTCTCTCTCTTCTTTCTTTCTCTCTCTCTATCGGAAATTGGCTGAAGAATGGGGAAGAAAAATCATATTTTTCTTCCCCTTTTATACTCCCCATTTACTTGGCTTACAAGGCACCACACGTGCCTCTTTTGTTTGGTCCAATTTGATCCCGAATCAATTAAATCTCGTCTCGTGTAACATTCAATATATTTTATTTGAACTAAATTAAAATTATTTTTGGGGTTCCGTGAATAAAATTTGCTCACATTTATTTTAGTCGTGCGACACCCGATCGTATCGTAAAACGTGAAAATTTTGACTGTCTCAAAATTTAACAAAAATTGACAAGGTAAGTAGATTTTGAGACAAATCCAACGGTGAGGTCTGTTTCTTCATCTGAGTTCTAGGAAAATTCGGGTTTTTAACCCGTACAGTAACGACTAATTACCATTTTGCCCTTCACAATAAAATTTTAAATTTTCTCAGGTTTTATAGAAAATAAGCTCTCTCCGTGTAGATTTGATTTTTCTGAGACTGTGGCTGCAAATTGTTTACAACTATCAAATTCAAGATTCTATATTTGTCATTCAATTCTCCTTGCTTAATGAACTTATTTGGCCTACTCCGGACATAATCTGGATTTTCAGTCAACTCAATCCCAATAGTAGACATATTAGAAAATGTAGTAAAGGGATATTAAGGATGCTAATGCCTTGGTATAGGGTTTAAATAATTCACAATTGTAGCGAGTGTAACCTGAAATGTAAAACCCAAAAAAATTTGAATTTTTGTGAAAAAAGCCAAAACGGTAATTAGCAACTACGATACGGGTTGAAAATCTGAATTTTTCTAGAACTCAAATGACAAAACGTACCTCATCATTGGATTCTTCTTGCGAAATCTAGTTATCCAGACAATTTTTTTGCGTTTTACGAGGCGATCAGATGTCGCGTGACTAAAATAAAAAAGATTTGGAATTAAATTTCAAAAATTAGAAAATAATTTAAATCTAGTTCAAATAAAAAAAAATTGAACTTGAACCGGGATAAAATTTAATTGTTTCGGGACGGAATCGGACCCAGGAATGGAGGATGTGTGGCACAACGAGGGCCAAGTGTTTGGAGAGTATAAATAGGGGAGAAAATCAGATTTTCTCCCCATTTCTCAGCTGTGTTTTACGTTGGAAGGAAGAGAGGGAAAAAGAGAGAGTTCTTCAAATTCTCTCTACGATCTACGACTCTTTGTTGGTCGGAATTCTTCAGGCTAAGAATCAAAGTTGATTTACGCGACGAGGGCTACGGCTACATACCAAAAATCGTGGATTTTATCGAAGTTGCAAAGATGGGATTTTTTGAAAATCAAGGGTTAGAGCTTGGTTTGGGTATTTTGGAGCTTTCTACAAGTTGTATTACGCTTCAAGAAGTATGGTTCCTTTCCTAGTTAGATTTATT
Source organism: Ilex aquifolium (assembly GCA_951799425.1). Classification (NCBI taxonomy): domain Eukaryota; kingdom Viridiplantae; phylum Streptophyta; class Magnoliopsida; order Aquifoliales; family Aquifoliaceae; genus Ilex; species Ilex aquifolium. Next base: position 26,595,193 of record OX637400.1, read on the forward strand.
TTCCAACATAGGGTTGATATATGGAATGAGTAGGGTGTTAGAGATGTAATCTCATGTATAACACTTACCTATGGTATTTGAAATGTGAAAAATTGGTATTAAGAATGGTTAAAATCAATTCTAGTGTGGATTGGGTATGTAGAAATTACTTGTTGTGATTTCTTGAAAAATGAGAATCTGGGCATATTATGTGTTACATGATTTTCTTGCCTTGAAGGTGTTTGATTAAATGTCTATGTGAATTAAGTGTGTTATTTATATTGATTATGTTTTAACATGCTTGAAACTTGATGTTGGAAAATGTTGGTATATACATATGATATATTGACATCGAGGTTATTAATGGTGGTTATATACTTACGATGTAATTTACCATGAGGCATGTTGATTGGATATTGGAATGTTCATATTGTGCCCATGACATATTGAACATGGTTGATGAATTACAATTATACATTTACATTGCATATGCATAGGTAGCATCACATTCGTGGGCAATTGACATGAGTGTGAGTGTGAGTGTGTGTGCATGATTTGATCAAATATCATTCTTGGTGGATGATGCGTGGGCTCGAAATAGTTGGACCGAGGTTCTGTAAAACCCGGGTAAATTTAAAATTTTTTCTGAAAAATGGCAAAACGGTAATTTGTCACTATAATGCGTATTTAAAATACTCATATTTCTAGAGCTCGGATGACACAACGGACTTCGACGTTGGATTCGTATCGCGAAATCGAGTCACCCAGACTAATTTCGTCGAATTCTGAGATAGTCGGATTTTTCACGTTTTATGAGACGACTGTGTCGAATGACCTCACAAAGGTCCCTAAAAACGGAAAATAAAAATTTTCCTTATAATTGGATTAAATTTCAAATAAAATCAATTTGAACTTAAACCGGGATGAAATTAATCGTTTCGGGGCGAAAACGGACCCGGACAAGTGGGGGACACTTGGCGCGACCTGAGCCAAGCCTTGGAAAATATAAATAGGCTTAAAAATCAGAATTTCAGCAGAAATATCTGCTGAAATTCTGGTCTTCAACGTGTGGGAGAAAGAGGGAGAGAAAATAGAGAAAACAAATTTTCTTTCGGCGATTCTCGGAGTTCCGTCGGTCGGAATCCGTCGAGCCAAGAATTAAACTTTATCTCCTCGGCGAGGGCTACGCGTACGTACCAAGAACGATGAGTTTCACCAAAGATCCAAGGGAGGAGATTTGGGGAAATCAAGTTTTGGGGTTGGTATTGGTGTTCTTGAAGTTCTAGCCTTCGTTTTTACGCTCCAAGAGGTAGGATTCCCTCCTACCTTGGTTTATTTCTCACCTAGGGTGTCCCTAGGAAAGGGTTAGGTTATATAACATGCCTATTGTTATGGAAAAAGGGGAAATGAGTATAGAAATGGTTCATTTCGAGTATTATCTTCAAAATTGATATATGAGAGTTCCTTGTGAATTTCTTAGAAATTGTGGCATTGTGTTCATATGCTATGTGTTTTGAAAATGCTCTTATGATTAGAATATGTTTTAAACTTGAAATTATGTGATAACATGTTAGTATTTGTTGTCGATATATGCTTAGTAATATATTGACGATATGATGATATTTGGTGATTTTATGCCTATGAGATAAATTGCCATGATATATGTTGAATTTGTAGTAGTTGCTCATTTGGCATTCATTGCATCTTGGGCATGATATTGACATCACATTCATGGGCATTAGTCATGAGTGTGGGTGTGTGATTATGCATGTGGATCAAGCACCATATTTGGTGGTTGATATGTGGACTCAGGAAAGTTGGATTGAAGATCCGGCTGAGTTGCATGGTTGCATGGGAAAACTTGTGTCGGGTAGAGCAAGAAGGGCTAGACATTCCCTCGAGTGCAAATCCCGGCTATTGGTTTATACTCTTCCGTTGGTGCAAGTCCAAAAAAAATGTAACGGCGTACGGAGTCGGTGGTGTGATTCCAAAAATCCGTTGCCCAATAAAGACACATGGTTTTGTTTTATAAAATACTCATCCAATGATTGTCATCCAACAATGATTTGATTTGTTAACAAATGAGTTTTATTTAAAACAATTGTTGGATGGATTTTCATCAAAAGACGGTTTTACTTCACTAGTGCATTGCATTGTGTTGTGGGAGTCGGTGAGGACTCGGGTTAAGGTTGCGTGAGTGAGTTCATCTCATTTCATGGCATGACATGATAAATTCCAACATTGAATGCATATTCTTGCTTGGAATGTTATGGATTGTTGATTGTTGCATGTGTACACTCCATATGTATCTAGGTGGGGAGTAGCCTCTGTAGGGGATACTCTATTGAGCATAGCTCACCCTATACGGGAAAACATTTCAGGTGGGAGATACACACCGGTGGATGATGCTCATTCGGGACCCCAAGGATGAAGGGAGGGCGCATGTGGCTTTACTTTGGGTTTTTGTAAACTAATTATGAAAAAATAGTTTTTCACATGTAAATGTGTACAAAGGATTGTAATAGAACTTGTATCAATCATGTTTTAATGTATAAATACATGTTGTATAAGTTTGAGTTAGTTTTGATAATGTTTGGAATGGATTGGAATTGGAAAACAGGAAAAATAGGCAAAAATGGGCAGAGTGTACCGGTACAGAGCTGTCCAGAAGGCAGAGCGTACCGGTACGCGTACCAGTACTGCCAGGACCAGTGAGCCCACCGTACCGGTACGCGTACCGGTACACTCTCCAAAACTCAGAATTTTTTTTTATTCTTTTGCCAGTCTTTGGGCTATGTTTTCCTTCCTTCCAATGTTATAAATGGACAATAGTAGGATATCAATGGTGGTATATTGGACCTTGGATGGGTCAGCCAACCGAGAGAGAAATTTGAAGGTATTTTTTTTATAAATCCCGGTAAAGGGAATGTGGTGCCGCGGTGTCGAGTTAACCGGCATCCACGGGTATTTTCGCGGGTTGATGGGTAATCATGGGTTGATCAACAGACCCCTGGATTTTAGGGCGTCACAGCTTGGTTTCAGAGCATATTGATATCTTAGTTTAATTCGAGTTAATCATGGGTTGATCAACGGACCCCCGAATTTTGGGGCGTCATAGGTTCGACTGAGTCGCATGGGTTGCATTGAAAATAGGGTTGGGGTTAGCAAGAAGGGCTAGAATGTCCCTCGGGTGCAAGGCCCGGTGATTGGATACGCACTTCGTTGGTGTAGAGTCCAAAAAGTGTGTCAGCATATGCATAGCCATTGGTGGAAGTCCATTAATACTGTGTCGGTTGGGTGCTTGTTGGTGTAAGTTCATGAATACCCACTCTAAGAAAGACCCGAGATTTATAAATAGTCACTGGATGTGTAACATCAATGGCGGGGGTTTAGAATACCCGGATTCATACGCATGGCATTACATGTGTTATGCGAGCCGGTGAAGGCTCGGGTTGAGTTACATGTGTGAGTCTCATCTCATATCATGGCATGACATAGAGAATTCCATTGTTGAATTGTATATTCTTGAATGGATTAATTGTTGCTTGTTGAATTGCATGTGAATATTTCATATGCATCTTGGTTGGGGAGTAACTTCTTTAGGAGATACCCTATTGAGTGTGGCTCACACTTTATGGGGACAATAGTTTAGGTGCGGAACATGCGCCGGTGGACAACTCTCAAACGGACCCTTATTGATAATGAAAAGCCAAGATGTGGAACAAATCCATCATGATATGGCTTAAGTCTTTGACTGTTTACTTTGAAAACAGTTCCTATTAATGGATTTTCAATTTCAATTGCTCCATGTTCAAAAAATTGTTTAACAATTTATGAGCCCATCCATCTTGATCTTAACTTCCCAAGAAATAGGTGGAGCCTTGAATTATATAACATAACTTTTTGAGAGGGTACAAAGGACTTCCGCACAATATTTATATCATGAAAAAATTTCATTTTGGACTTGACAATTTTTGCATTTTCATATGCTTCATTTCTCAGTTCGTCCAATTCATTAATCTGAAGTTTGCGGGAAGCACTTGCTTTGCCAATATCAAAATTCATAATTTTGATTGCCCAATATGCTCGATGTTTCAATTCCACAGACAAGTGACATGGTTTACCATAAACAAACCGATAAGGAGACTTCCCCAAAATAGTTTTGTATGCAGTTCGATAAGCCCAAAACATATCAGTCAGTCTCAAAGAGCAATCTTTGCGATCCGGATTAATTATTTTTTCCAAAATATATTTTATATTTCTATTGGCTAATTCAGCTTGTCCACTTGTCTGGGGATGATCAAGGGTAGATACTTTATGGGAAATCAAATATTTTTTCATTTGTTGTTCGAAAACTTTATTACAAAAAATGTGTACCCCCATCACTTATGATAGCTTGAGGAATTCTAAATCTAGTCAAAATATTTTCTTTCAAAAATCTGATCACTGTACGGTGATCATTGTTTCGATAAAGAATTGTCTCCACCCATTTGGAAACATAATCAACGGCAACCAAAATGTACAGATGTCCAGAGGATTGAAAAAATGGTCCATAAAATCGATACCCCAACAATAAAAAATTTCTATAATCAAAATAGGATTTAAGGGCATCGTGTTTCTTTTTGAAATATTTCCCATCCTTTGACATCAATCACAATTTAGACGAAAAATTTGTGCATCTTTGAAAAGGGTGGGCTAATAAAATCCAAATTGCGAAATTTTAGCAACAATTTTCTTTGAAGAAAAATGCCCTCCACAAGCTTCAGAATGGAAAAATGAAATGACCTGACCTATTTCATGATTGGGTGCACAATGCCTTATTATTTGATCTTTGCAGTACTTAAACACATAGGGATTTTTCCAAAAGAAATGGCGTATATCACTTAAAAAATTTTTCTTGTCGGTCAAAGTATAATGAAAAGGAATAGTACATGTGGCTAAATAATTGACTATTTCTGCATACTATAGTACTTCTGCTACTGCAAATAATTGCTCATCAGGAAAAGTTTCGTTGAATGGTATTGACTCATCTTTGGTATCATAATTCAATCTTGATAAATGATCAACTACCACATTTAAACTCATTTCTTGCCTTTGATAATTAGATCAAATTCTTGAAGCAATAGTATCCATTGTAGGAGACGTGGCTTAGCATCCTTCTTGGTAAGCAGATATTTCGAGGTTGCATGATCAGTAAATATAACAATTGAGAATCCAACTAAATATGATAGAAATTTATCTAAAGCAAATACTACAACAAGCAAATCTTTTTCTGTAGTTGAATAATTCATCTGTGCATCATTTAGAGTTTTTCTTGCATAGTAAATCACATATGGTTGCTTATCTTTTCTTTGTGCATCATTTAGAGTTTTGATCCTACTACATAATCACTAGCATCACATACCAATTCAAAAGGTAAGTACCAATTAGGAGGCTGTATAATTGTGCAGAAATAAGCATGCCCTTAAGTTTATCAAATGTTGATTGACATGCATCATTCTAATCAAATGATACATCCTGGCATAAAAGATTATACATTCGCCTGGATATTAAACTAAAATATTTAATGAATCTTCTATAGAATCTTGCATGTCCTAGAAAGAATCAAACATCTAGTCTTAGGTGGAAGGAGATTGACTATTAAATCAATCTTTGACTTATCAACTTTAATTCCTTCTGCAGAAACAACATGCCCTAGAACAATGCCCTGTGTGACCATGAAATGACACTTTTCCCAATTTAAAACAAGATTTGTTTCCTCACATCGAGTAATTAGCCTGAGTTTGACCCTGTGGAGGTTTAGGTTGAGATGGAAATTTTTCCTTCTCCGTCGTGCTCAAAGACTGGGTCAACTTGGGTAGATGACTCTTTATATCCTCAATACTTTGTGAAGTTTGAGTTTTGAAATCATTAAATGCATGGGTAGACTGAGTATTGAAACTCATTTGATTTTGAATGAACTGATTCATGGTATCTTCTAAACTTCACTTGTGTAGGGGCTGATAAGGCTGATATGGCTGCTGAGTTTGAGATTGTGGTGAAGGTAGACCTGGTTGTTGGCTCACAGATTGTGTGTTTTTTCAACTGAAATTTGGATGATTTCGCCACCCTGGATTATAGGTTTCAAAGTATGGATTTGAATAAGGCTTGTTAAAGTTTGAAATGACATTAGTTTGTTCTATCAAAACCTCCTTAAAGGCTGGAATGGTGGGACACTCCCCCGTTGGATGTTCTACTAGAGCACAGATTCCACACAACTGATTAGTGAGTGATACAACAACAACTTCCTTGAATTTTTTCATCTCTAGAGCATCGAACTTTCGAGACAAAGTAGTCATTTTGGCCCTTAGGTCATCATCCTCTTTTAACATGTATTTCCCTCATTGGGATGAAGATGGCTTGGTTTCAACAATATTTGGAGATGCCGAGTCCCACATTTGGAAACTCTCCGAGATAGTTTCAAAAAACTCAAATGCCTCATCGGGATTCTTGCCCATGAATTCTCCTTGGGCCATCATTTCAACAAACTGACGCATTGTAGAAGGAAGGGCATTATAAAAAAAAAACTAAGGCCCAACTTTCAAATGCATGATGTGGGTAAGCTTGGAGAAGATTCTTAAATCTCTCCCAATATTGATAAAAAATTTCTCCTTCTTTCACACAAAAATTCATGATTTGACGTATTAATGCATTAGTGCGATGCACAGGGAAATATTTCTTGAAAAATTCAGTTTGCAAAACTTGCCAACTTAGAATGGATTGAGATTTTAAAGAATTTAGCCACTGTTTAGCTTTATCCTTTAAAGAAAAAGGAAAAATTTTTAATCGGGCCATTTCAGAATTATCTTGCAATGCACCACATACTTCCTTAAATTCTTTCATGTGCAAGTAAGGGTTTTCAAACTCAAGACCATGAAATGCGGTAAAAGCTATATTGTCCCTGCTTTGATGTTAAAATTTGGAGCCTTTGTGGGAAAAGAAAAATATGAAGGGACATTAATACGTGTGGGATGCAAATATTCTCTCAAATGTTTGACATTCTGAACTACCTCTTGTTCCCTTTGATTATTATTAGTCATACTTAACTCAAAAAGAGTCTGATGATGCTTGTGATGATGAAGACAAAGGACATGACTGATTTACAAAACCTACTGATGACTTAACAGACATAAACAAGAAAAGTAAAACTAACAATATATACACGTATAATACAAACAAGACAACTTCTCTGTTTTTTTTCGAATCACTGTAACTCCCAGGCAAGGACGCAAAAAAGCTTGACCTGATTTAAAACATACACCCAAGTATAAGTGGTCCAATTGTAATATTTCTCGATTTAAGTCCAAGGTCGAACTCATAGAGAGCTAACTATTGGAACTCAAAATGAAAAAGGTAAGATTTTCTTGTGTGTAGTGTGCCTCACAATAACTTGTGGTGTGAACTTAGAATTATCAAATTAATTCTTAAATTTAACTTTTAATAACAATAGATATTAAAAGATACTCTTTAGTCTGGAGATCTAACATGAAATTCCATGTTTGACTCTGGAAATGCTACCCTACAACAATTAACCATCAAATTACTGAAAAGTTAACTGGTAGGTTTGATCTATTAATAGAACCATAACACAACAACTGTTTAGGTTGGCTGGAAGGTCTATGCATCGTGCATCAATCAAATATCCTTAGTAAACCTGAAGGAGAACCATTCAAAAGGTTTATCTTAGCTTTTCGATCGGTAGGTTGATGATTCAATGAAGATGGAGTTCCGGTTTATGCATTGAATCAAAAAAATTGGCTATGACAAGATTTAACCCGTCTATAACCAATCTTTTGATTGTTACATAAAACTCAACTACGTGCATCATTGTATCATGCATGAAGTATGTAATAATATAAAGATGAATTGGTATATAATAATAAGCATAGCTCGGTACTCGTGACCATGAGCATACGACACCAAACAAAATAATAGTAACCATCCATTAGTTAAGGGAGGTGTAAACATCAACGCATAAATAAAACATCAACATTTGCATAACTTAAACAAAAAATACACGTCTTCACCCATACTAAACAGTATAAATGGATTACTTACACCTCATTGCTATCGACAAGCAATAAATACGAGATAATCTCATTACAACATAAAACCAAAATACAATAAGTCCTTCCCCGAGGAATAGTTGAAACACTCCCACTCTTATTACCAACTCGGGCACAAAACTGAGAGAGGTTCAACCCTCCAAGTAGAAAGGATAAAACAAATATAGAAGTAAAGAAAGTATGGTTAAGAAGTGTTTAGAGGGGGGTTAAGGAGGCAAACACCCAAGCAGCCCAATCAGGTTCTTTTGTTGCTTAAATGGACTAATGGGAGAATGAGGAGGAGTAAGGCGGCTAAGGGCACCGTTCGGAAGCCACCACCACCATCCAAATGATGGAGATTCTCTGGGTTTTTTTGGTTGCCAGCCTTCCTTTGTTGATCTTTTGACTTTTAAAATGCACTTGCCTCACTTCTCTTTATTTAGCCTCTTCACTTTTATCCCTTCAAAATTCTTTAATTATACTTGAAACCCTACAAAATAGAAAAATCAGACATTAACCCTAATATTTCATTAATCAATCACTTTTAACCTAATTTACGCACATACTTAACACTAAATCCTAATTCATTACTACACTATTCAGGGTTAATCAGAAATTTCCGTAGGGGTGGATTCGAGCAAGGAGGGGTATGATTCTAGCCTAATTAGGATGTCAAGAATCCTAGCCTAATTAGGATGTCAAGAATCCAATTATGATGTTTATGTTGTGATTACTGTTTATGCATGAAAATACGATTTAAAAGTTTTGAGCTATTCATGGGTATGAAAACGGGTTTGTTGATTGGGGAGGTTTTTGTTTGATTTGAGCTTTGGGGTAGGTTTCTAGATGTTAGAGAAGAAGTTTGGTGGTGGTTTGGAAGGTCACTGTGGTCGGTGGTCGGTGGTGGTTTGAATGTTTGAAACCGAGGTTAGGGTTCTAAGTGTTTTTGAAAATTGAACTTGTTTAATTTTGTGTTTTGGTGTGAGAGAGGAGTTGTCCTAGCCTAAACTTAACCCAAGGATTCTATTTCCACCATTTCAAATGGATTTTGGGACTGTTTGGGGTGTCAAAACATCACTTGTAGGTCTAGCCATTGTGGAAAACATTTTTTTTTTTCAAACTTTAGCTTCATATTTTATGGGGTTTGGGTTTGAGTAGATGGATCTAATTTCTAGAGTTCGACATATGGGTGTAAGGAGAGTTCATAGATTCTAAAATTTGGTTGAATGATCTACTATGGAGTGAGAAACTTAGCAGAGAAGTAGGGTACTTGGAAGTGAAGAAAGGAACCTAGGGTTTGGAAAAAAAAAACGGAGGAAGGAAAAAGATGAAATGGAGGGGGAGTCTAGTGGACCCGGTCGGTTAATGAGGGCATGTGAGGGGTCCAATGGACCCATTGTTTGTGGGGTTGTGACCCTACAGTGGTCCCTGTAAAATCTTAGGTCAATTTGATATTGGAGTCTGCATGAGGTGTAAAAAGTCTATTTTTCCACCTAGGCCCAATTTGACTTAGTTTTTGGGTGATTTTAGCCAAATAAATTTTATATTCACTCTTAAACAATTAAATTTAGTATGTGTATGAAATTTCATCGAAAAATAAAATTGTTTCATTTTTGGCAGTTACGGATCAAAACAATATGACTAGTAGGGTTTCTCAATTCCAGATCAAGTGATGCTTTTCAAAAAAATTTCAAAAATATTCCTTAAATTATTTGTAAATGTTTAGCATGTTTTGAATTACACAACTAGGTGTTTAAACATTGGCTGGAGAGCCAGACCTGAATTAGGGTTTTGAGTGCAATTACACACAACTATTCGAAATGACCATATAGTTCGTATTGAATAAAATGTCAGAATCCTTTTGAATGAAATGTAAGTGCACACAAGTCGAGTGGCATAGGGTTTACGTTCCAGACTGAGGTCGTAATGAGTTTCTCATTGAGTTCGTAAATGCTTGGGTGGTCTAATTGGTCTTCGGACTTGGGTACTAAACTTTGACTAGGCAGCATATCTTCCTCGGGGTGAGAGTCCCCCAAAAGGTTGAATCGTATGTTTCTATTGACCCTGAGTGGTCTATTAGGATGATTACCCACCGATGTAGCACTGTACAAGATGTTGCTAAACTTTATTTTACCGTTCAGCTTTGCTTAAATAGTATTGTTTCACTTGAAATAACATTTTTACTTGAATATGTGTATCAAATGCTCATTTTTCTTTTGCCCAATCATGCTAAACTATTTATTTTTAAACTCATTTGCTTGGAAATTGAGTTACTCTACCGAGTTGTTGATGCTCACCCTACGTTTCTTTCCCCTTTTTAGATATGTAAAAGTGGAAGGATTTGTACGTAGTTGAACTACCAGATGTTTTATACAGTTTAAGAGATGTTTGAAAATCATGTAAATGAAATAAATGTAACTTTGATATGAGTGGTTGTACCTTTGTGACTTGACTTGTAAAATTTTGACTATAATGCATGTATCATGTTTGTGTTTATACAAAACATTTTACCTTGTCTGTGTGGGTTGGTCTACTACTCTACGCTAGATCACGTTAAAATTTTTCAATGCTTCTACGGGATGTAGTAACACGCGTTGCATGCTTGGGCGAACCAGGGTGCGACTAGTACATGGCTCGTTCTATGAGCTCGTTCGAGTGGTTAAGTGTTTGTTTAACCACTTGCCTTAGTCAGGATTGAAACATAGTTTTCATTTCAGCGAGAACCACCCTATGACCGCCGTCCCACTGATCAAGCGGTCATTCGCGAATCTGAGTTGTCTTATTTACTAAGACTATCCTTATTCCAAACCTATAAATAGGGAGAACATTTTCCACATCTAGATTAAGCCTCTTGTGAGATTTCTAATAGACAATTATCATTTTACCTTGAGAGCTTCCACCACAACCTAGATTTGTAAGACCCAAAAGGCTACCACTAGAGATTCTACCCAACCTCACAACTTGGAGAAGAATATATTGTTGGTTTGATAAACCCATTGGTGTGTACATACTGAGATCTTTGGCATGCCTAGGATTGCTCGAGGAGTAGATGAACCATGCGGCGAGGAGGTACAAGTGAAGCTACACAAGACGTCAAAGGAGGGCCTTTGGCTAAGAGAGACAACAAGGAAATGAGCATCTAACCATTGTATTTGTTGAGATATAAGACTCGAGTAGTGAATTAGGATTTGGTGAACCGAGAAGGTTCCCCGTGATTTTTTTTCTGAGGAGGGTTTTTTGCGTCAATAAATCACTCATGTTATTTACTTTTTATCGTATACACTTGTAATTGTTTGCACACACGCGAACTATGTGTTTGTTGATTTGATTGTTTGATATTCATTCAACCATAGTTGTGCAATTGGGTTTGGGTATTGGGATCGACGTGAGATTGATTGTGAGCGAATTAATTGAAGAATAATTAAATCAATCATCATGCTCAAAGTGGGTTATGGTGACTAAAAGGGATCTTACTTTATTTACTAAATCTTTATGGGAGGAGGTAATTATGGTGGGTAAGGTTTTAATTGGTAATCAATTGGACTAAAATTGAAAAACCTATTCAACCCCTCTAGGTAAAGTGTTTATTTATCCACATGTATAATCGTGAGGGTAGATCCACATCGATTTCTCCCTCCCATAACAACAATTGGTATCATAGCTCAGTTGCCCTGAGTTCATAGACACAAAGTAGGCATTTCTTGTTTTTTCTTACTTGCCTAGTTGTTTGCCGTTAAGAGATCTATCATTACTATTAGTTAGTCTTAAAAATGGATTCTCAAAGGGAAGGTGGTTCAATTGCACGACCTCCTCTCTTTGATGGTTCTAATTTTGCCTTTTGGAAAGCTCAGATGACAACATTTCTTAAATCTATCAATGAGAGAGTATGGTTGGCTGTGCAAGAGGGTTGGAGCCCTCCCACCACTGCCACACAAGTTGAAGGTGATGGAGTAGTGGTTGAATTGAAATCCACAACAACTTGGTTAAGAACTAAGATCGAATCAACGAATTGGAACTCAAATGGATTGATTGTGATATTCAATGATGTGACAATTAATGAGTTCCGAAGGATCACAAATTGTGAGACTTCAAAGGAGGCATGAGATATACTTTTGGTTTCACATGAAGGAACTACAATGGTTAAGATGTCTCGTCTCCAAATGTAAACCTCACAATTTGAGATGTTGTGGATGCAAGAGGAAGAAATATTTGGCGACTTTTATACCAAGTTATGTGATATTGTGAATTTTTCATTTGCATTAGGTACCAAGATCGACGATGCGGCCTTTAAGTGGAAAATCTTTAGATCTCTACTAGAGAGATTTCATGATAAGGTGACCTCGCTAGAGACGAGTGTCAACATGGCCACGGTATCGGTCGAAGACCTAGTAGGATAGATTTTGACTTTTGAGATGAATCTTCTTCCCCCCCCAAGAAATTGAAGGGTGTTGCTTTAAATTCAAAAATTGAAGAAGGGGGTAAATCTGAGTCACCTCGTTTGGGAGAAGAGGACATAGCCTATCTTGAGAGAAAATTCAAAAAATATTTTAAGGCTAGTGGTGTCAAGTCATCGAATTCAAAATAAAATCCAAGTAGACCCAAGTCTCTTGGAAAGGGGAAAGAGAGTGGGGCAGACCTTTTCAACATGAGGTTGAGAAGAAGGGGCAAGGTCTCCAATGCTACGAGTGTCATGTGTTTGGACACATAGATGCGGAATATCCTAATCAACTTGCTTTGAGACCCAACAACAATATTGGAAATACAACCCAAGAAAGCCAAACTCAGGTCTATGGATGGAGAATCTAGACCCGTTGAGAACTCGTTTCAAGAATCTAGATTATTTTAAAATCTAGACCCGTTGAAGAACCAGTCTCAAGAACCCAAATTACAAGGAGGAACGCCACAAAGATTGTGATTTACCTTTGATAAGTTCATAAGTTCAATCAAGAGCAAGAGGAGTAAACTCAACTCAACTCACAATCAAAATTCATTATATATTGTCTCCCCTTTTTCATTGATAGAACGCCTAATTATAGGCTGACCATTCCAAGAAAAATTCCTAAAATCCTAATCTACTAAGGAAAAAAATCTCCTAATCTACTAAGGAAACAAATTCTAATCTACTAAGAAAACAAATCCTAATCTAAATAGGAATAACTAAAGACTAAAATTTGTGACTCTTTCTCTCAAAAATGCCCTTGAGTGAATAGTGTCACCGGTACTGTAGCATGAACAGTACCGTGCTACAGTAACTTATTCTAAACCCTAGTCTAAATAAAATAATAAGACATATGTGGGCTAAGCATCTTCAAACCCACTTATTCTAAACTAATAATAAAAATTCTATAAACAAATTGAAAGTCTTAACAACAAAAGGCCATATCTCTAAGTCATGTCTTCATGTCTTCCACAGTTTGGATCAAGTGGATCAAAATTGGTTCTCCTTCTTTCAAGCCCATCTTGAGTGTTGGCTTCTTGCTAACTTCATCACAGGGGGATTGCAACAATCCTTGCATTGCTTCCTTGATCTTCTTAGCTCTTGATCTTGTAATTAGCCCATCTGGACTTGCAAAGGATCTTTAAGAGTAGGCCCACCTTGGTTCTCATCATTCCCCCTTTCCTCAAAAAGATTCGTCCTCGATTCTTCACCAATATTTTAAGGAGAAAGATTAGAAACATTGAAGGTAACAGAGAAAAAAAAATTCGAATTTTCTCCTCTTATTTTTTGTTTTTTTTTCTTCGATTTTTTTTTTCACCAACTGATTTGATCACAAACTAGATAGTAAACAATTGACAAAACCCTAACAATAACTCAAACCCTAGAACAATGAAAAAAAAATTTTGGCAGCCACACAAAACCCTAAGAAGAATTTCGGCAGCCTTTTTTTTTTTTTTGAAACCCTAGAACAATGAAGCCCTAGAATCAATTATGCAAGAAATAAAAGGATATGATAAGACCTGATTGAAAACCTTGCTCTGATACCAAATGATGTGAACCCCAATCGACTTGCTTTGAGACCCAACAACAATATTGGAAATACAACTCAAGAAAGCCAAACTCAGGTCTATGGATGGAGAATCTAGACCCATTGAGAACTCGTGTCAAGAACCTAGATTATATTAAAATCTAGACCCGTTGAAGAACCCATCTCAAGAACCCAAATTGCAAGGAGGAACGCCACAAATGTTGTGATTTACCTTTGAAAAGTTCAGAAGTTCAATCAAGAACAAGAGGAGTAAACTCAACTCAACTCACAATAAAAATTCATTATATATTGTCTCCCCTTTTTCATTGATAGAACGCCTATTTATAGGCTGACCATTCCAAGAAAAATTCCTAAAATCCTAATCTGCTAAGGAAACAAATCTCCTAATCTACTAAAGAAACAAATCCTAATCTACTAAGAAAACAAATCCTAATCTAAATAGGAATAACTAAAGACTAAAATTTGTGACCCTTTCTCTCAAAAATGCCCTTGAGTGAATAGTGTCATGGGTACTGTAGCGTAAACAGTACCGTGCTACAGTAACTTATTCTAAACCCTACTCCAAATAAAATAATAAGACATATGTGGGCTAAGCATCCTCAAACCCACTTATTCTAAGCTAATAATAAAAATTCTTTAAACAAATTGAAAGCCTTAACAACAAAAGGCCCTATCTCTAAGTCATGTCTTCATGTCTTCCACAGCTTGGATCAAGTGGATCAAAATTGGTTCTCCTTCTTTCAAGCCCATCTTGAGTGTTGGCCTCTTGCTAACTTCATCCCATGTGAATTGCAACAATCCTTGCATTGCTTCCTTGATCTTCTTGGCTCTTGATCTTGTAATTGGCCCATTTGGACTTGCAAATGATCTTTAAGAGTAGGCCCACCTTGGTTCTCTTCAACACTCTCCCTCCCTTTCAAAAAAATCCAAGAATAAAGATAAGGAATTTGAGTCTAGTCCCACTACGGATACCGATGACTGAGTTGTAGAAGTCTTTACTAGTGAGGATGAAACTGATAATGTTGAGGACTTCAATGATGCTTATAACAAGCTATACAAGGAGTGTCTGAAAAAAGGTGAGAAGTTATTTTTATTGAGCACAAGGCTCAAATCAATTAAGGATGAAAAGAAAGCACTTCATGTGGACTTCGTAAAGTCCAAAGCTGATATTGTTGGGTTTGAGAAGGAGAAGAAGTCCCTCTATGACAAGGTGAGCTTCCTTGAACGAGAGCACAAAAGGCTTTTAGAGTGTAAGAAGAGTCTTGAGTTTAAAATCATCAAACTTGATAGTGACCTTCATGAATCACAAGAGCTCTTAAAAAGATTTTCCAAAGTACGAAAAAGCTTGATAAAATGCTGGCTATAGGGAAAAGTGTTGGTGACAAGAGAGGATTAGGATTCACTAATAAACACAAAACCTCCACTTCTTCCAAGACCATGTTTGTGAAGGGTAATCCTAATCCATCACCCCCACATGAAAGCACAAGTCCCAAAAAGATTAATAATGGTAAGAGTAAGCATGAAAAGAAGCTGATTAAGAAGAACACCCAAACCAAACATCTTGTGTGTTTTACATGTGGAGAACAGGGTCACTAAAGTGCACATTGCATACATAATAGGGAAGTCTTAGATAAAAATCTCATGCATCTAGTTAATCAATCTAAGGCCTTGAACAATCAAGTAGTAAATCTTTCTAGGCTTTTGGAAAGTTCAAGTGAGTCCAAGCATAATCATGCATCATCATCTCATGGATCACAAGCTAGAGTGCCAAAAGTTCCTTCTACCCCCAAGGTTAAAATTAATCTACATAAATCTGGGGAGAAGAAATTTATTCCACCACCCATTTTCCGACCTAACCCGAGTTTTAGGAAGGAAAGACAAGTATGGGTGACTAGGGAGGACTTTGAGAAACTCATCATCTCAAATAAATTGGAGGCCCCGAGTGCTTCTAGCAAGGTCATGGCTCCTAAGAAGTAGGAGAGGTGAGAGAATGGACCTAGGTGATCTTTAATGCATTTCATCTAACACCCAGGGTCATACATTGTGTGTATATTTTTCTTTGTTATTTTATCATTTATTTTTCTATATAAAAATACAAAAATGTTTGACAGTTGAAAAACCAAAAATAAAAGAAATATTAAAATCCAAAAAGAGTTTTGATGTCAAGTTTGATATTCATTTTTAGGATTTATGGTAATAGCTTTATTTTGCTTTTCCTTATTTTGATGCATGTTCATGCATAATTTTTTCTTGTATATGTTTATCTTGAAAATTTCAAAAAACATTAGAAAAGAAAATTTCAAAAAGATTTTATTTTGTTTATTTTTTCTTTGTTTCATGATCCATGATAATTCACACTTTGGTTTACATTGTAATGATCCCCTCATTAAATCAAAGTTGAAATGTGCATTGCTATGAGTCATATTAGGAGATAGAGAACTTAGTGGCATAAATTTTATTTCTTGATTCATTAGCCAAAGTCTCTTTCATCCTAGCTTGCTTGGATAGTGTTTACCTTTGAAAGTTTCAAAATCAAGTACATGCATCACATTCACACTTAGGAGTTTGATTAGTTTGAACTATTAATTATCTTAAATGACTCTAAGTGTTGGTGATAGTTGAACACGTGGCTATATGTTAGTTAAATCTTAATCCCTTAAAAGATGCTGAAGGCCAATTATGAGAAAAATGCCCAATGTTGCCAAATATAAAAAGGTGAGGCACAAATAAATGGATAAAAACAATTGTACTTGAATTGTGAGAGTAATTATGTTTAATTGTAAATTGCTTATTTGTAAATTTCATAGAGCTAATGTTAACCATGATTAGCAGCATACATTAAAAGTACAAAATTCACAATCGTGTTTATTGAAGCCAAAGAGTAGAAGGGATTAAAGAGAGGGGGAGTATTCAAAAAAGAGGATATCTAGGACATTCACTAACCAACCATGTATTCATTTAGACAATACATGATGCATTTGAATTTGTCAAAGTTAAATAAGATTTGAACACGTGTGAGTGACATTGAACCAAGTGAGGAAACATTGCTCTAGGATGCATGAAATTGAGTTCAGTATCTTTGAATATGCCTTGGAGTAATGTAATGAGATAATGAATTTTGGATGGATCTATTAAAATGTGAATTTGTGTAATTTTCATGAATATTTGAAATTTGAGCATTTAATGTTTAAAATAAAAAATTGCATCCTTTTTTATCCAAATTCATCCATGCATTGCATCAAAATTGCATTTAGATTGTGTATCTATCATACATGCATGCTAGGACTAATTAGAGGCATGTGGAAGTGAGCTGAACAGACTGGACCAAGGAGTCATCTACTTCAGGACTCGCTCGAGCGGCCTTGTTCCTCGCTCAAGCGGTCTGCTTTGGAGTCCTTCCAGCGAGCTTTAAAAATGAGTTTTCAATGTGAAAGACTCATTTTTTACACTTTCAAACATAGAACCACTTAGTTTCAAGCCTACCCATTGCATGTTCTTGAAATTAAACTTGATCTAGAGTGAGATTAGTGCATTTCAACTTTGAATATGTGATTATCATTGTGATTTACATTATTCTACCATATATTTTGGGACAAATACTGCCAAGAGCTGATAAAAGGGCAAGGGTACAAGCTTTAGGTAGTAGAGCTCATTTTTAGACACCATAATATCGACAGCTATATAGGAGAAAGTTTTCTTCACGGACTGTGCTTGTAGAGCGAGGAGTTAATCACATTGGGGGAAAGTAACACCTCTGTCCCTTCGTTGTTTGACTCGAGAGGGTGAACTGAGCTATTTGTGGCCCCTACACTTGCAAATGTGGACATGATCAGAGAGTTTTACGCACACATTCTTGACACCACAAAAGATAGTGAGCATTTCATGGCATACATCTGAGGTGTGTTATTTGAGTTTTCCACTGACCTTATTACCACCACCGTACATCTTCCCCTGGTAGCAAGTAATCCTTATTTTAGACTTGGGAATGCCATACCCAGAATGTCATAAGTTACTTCAGTATTGTATGGAGTTCCTTATCCCGTTGGTTGGAACTGCCAGTTGTGGTACCATAAGGACTTGACTAGGGATTATAGGTTTATAAACCTAATTTTCAACTAAAACATTGGCCTGAAGACTCATATTTCTACCTTTCTCACACCATGAGCCTATTTGCTACTTGCTATTGGTACAGGGTTAGAGATAAATCTGCCACACGTGATTTTTTGAGCCATTTGGAGAGCATTCGATGAGGGGAGGAATTCAAACACTTTGTCGTTTGGTTCTCTGATCACTCGTATTGTCTAGACAATAGTGCTGATGCTTTAGAGTTTGATCAGTTTTTGAGACCAAAGAGACCTCTATGGAAAGAGTCTCTGAGATAGAGTGAGACATATGCTAAATATACTTTTGACCCTATAGAGGTTGAGGCAGAGGGTGACGAGATTGAGGCTGAGAGACATGGTACTACTACTACATAGCCTGGTACATAGAGTCACACACCACCGTCTAGCCAGGCATGAGGCCATACCTCACGTACCACACTCCTTAGGACACCTCCTACAATTGCATTGGATCAATGGACTGTTGTTCACACAACACTAGGTCATCTGCAGAGCAATATTGATCAGTAGCACAATCTTTCTGCTCTCCGTACTCTTGATGAGGATATGATGAGCCAACAGATGGATCAATGGGAGATTAGGAGCGATGTTCAACGTCTGAGGCACATTATATAGAATTCTTGTTTCATCACAGGTGATGTGCCGGAGACACATGGTGGAAATGTTGGAGATGCAGTCATTTTAGCTGTTGCTTTTAGAGACTTAGTGTAGGTCATATTTGAGTTTGAAAGTGTTTTTGATATTTATTCGTGGCATATACTAAAGTACTCTTTATTTTTCTTGTTGAATTTTATCATTTGTTTGATTTTTATTTGTTTAGTTTATTTTGGTTTGTTGTGACATACTCTTGGTCCTACTCTTAATTCTTTATCATATTTAACTTTGAGTTATATGCCTTATTTGTCCCTTGTTTAGTTTACTTGCATGATTTGGCTAGTTGATGTGTATTCATACCTTCTTATTATACTATTATTCTATGACATGATTGTTATAGGTCGTCATTAGATTGACACTTACAGCAAATAAGATAAGCATACGTTGGATAACTTGATTTTGTACCATGCTTGTTGCCTGTTGTCATTGGGTTGAAATTTGTGACAAAAAGTATTTTTGGTACATGTGAGAGGAACCGGGAAAATATACTCTTGACTAGGCTAGATATTTTGAATGTGAACATAGAAGGGGGAGTTTGTTCAAATACTCAGGCAGAGTAAATTTGCAAACTTAGCAAGAAGTCACATATATTTCTTTGTTTATTTTTTCACTTGTTACTTTACTTGTAAACACCAACTAAGGGGGAGAAAGATGTATTTCATATTGATAGATCAATAGGTTCTCAAGTATATTGGGCAACTCAGTTTCTAACATGTTACATATTAGCATTTGCATGATGTATGCATACTTATGCCCTATGCTTATCTTGGTACTTTCGAAACCCCTGATTACATTATGTATTTCTCTAACATAAGATACTTTTCACGAGATTTTGGTTTTTGAGAGGTGATGTGCAGGACTACAATCTTCACATTTCATCTAAAGAAATAGATTCTTGTATTAGATAGAGATTTAGGACGTATACATTAATGTTGAGATTAGATTTACAATTCTTTTGTTCAATAGTTTTGAGTTGTAATCTTAATTTTTAACTTGTGTATTTTGTCACGAAATTGTCAAAGGGGGAGATTGTTATATCACACTTATAATTGGCTAATTTTGTGGAGTTCATTGTAAATATCAACCCATTTCATGGTCATGATGCTATCAAGTTCAAGATCTAAAAATGTCATTAAAGGGAGAAGATCAAGCGTCAAAGCAACATCATTTAACCTCTATATGCACCTTCATGCTTAGGACAAGGTGATGATGCACAAAACAGGCTTATGCACAATCAATAGTCAAGTGTATGATTCAGAATAATTAATGAAACAATCAATAAGAAATTAATAGTAAAAAGAAAATATCGAGTCAACACACAGATGTATAGTGGTTCGGTCAGGGTGACCTACTCCACTCCGAAGGTGACAACGGGGGCCAGAGAACCTTTATTAATAAGGTATGGTGAGAGAGAGAAAGCAAAGGTGAGCTCTGGAGAGGTATAATAGCTAAGAGAGAGAAATAGCTATGTGAGGGATGTGAAGAGAGATGCACTTCTCATGTGGAGAGAGCTTACAATTTATAGGCACAAAGCCTTAGGTGAGGCAGTGACGTGAGGATAAAGGTACTAGTTCTTCGGGAAGGATAGCTATAGCTAAGGATAAGTACAATTAAATATTGTCTTGATCTTCGAGAGTGGATATCCCGATGATTACTTCTTACGTGCGTTAATCTTCTTGGACTCCTTGAATTCTGGACCAGGTCGGATCGATGAATTGGGCTTGACCTACCTTGTCGTTAATTTGGGCCCACCTCATTAACTGGGCCTGACCCAGCGGGGTCTGGGCTCTTCATTTGCCCTATGCCCCAAGTCCTTGTTGTGTCAAGGAATTTGAGGGCATGAGTGAGTTCTTCATCTGCAAAAGGTTTCTTGTCCCGCACGGTGGTAGCTTTTTCAACCTCTTGCTTCGTTTGCACCTTGAGAGCTCGTTTTCTTGTTCTTCCTATTTTATTGTGGTACAGCCACCAGGTTAGAGAGGATTCCTCATCAAAACCCCTCTTTTCCCAATTTAAGGCATTTTCCCTAGGGTTTCAAGAGGTCAATATTTATAGAGCCCATTTTACCCCTCTTCCCTTCGCAACTCTTCTCTTTGGGTATTTGAAGCCCCCATTGAAGATTGGGAGAGATTTAATGAGAGGGATTTCATAAAAAAGCTTTTTAGTAGAAAAATATGTCAATGAAGAGGTATGGGCAGCCAAAAGGCGGATCAATAGGCGAAGAAGGCAACATGGAAGGAAGTGGTAATGCCAAGGGAGTTGGAGACTTTGTAGACCCTGCGAGAAGGCCAGCGGGCGGCACCAGAGGGCTGCTGGGCGACGCTAGTTAGTGGCTAGGCGATGCCAGCAAAAGGGAGAGTATATGGCAGGTGCCTAAGGCGCTAGGAACGACAACGCCAGTGACAGAACAACGGTCCTGGTGCTAGGCGGCTCCATCCAGGCGCAAGGCGACTACAAGCAAAGGGCAGGCGGGCGTAGGGCCGGCGGCGCCAGCAGGCTGGGCGAAGGTTGGCAGCGACCAGGTGATGACGCCGGCGACGGGCACAGGTCAGGCAGCAGCGATGCCCAAGATGATGGCGCTATACGGATCGCTGGAGAAGAATTAGGCGACTCTGTCCTACCAGCTGGATCCGTAGGCATAGATGATGGAGGTGGCGCCTTTCAAGATGGTGGCGCCTCCGATGGTAACCTGAGGCTGGACAGATCCCTTCACGACGGTGACGACGCCGATGGGAACCCGAGACTGGGCAAACCCCTTCGCAACGATGATGACATCGATGGGAACCCGAGACTGGGCGGTAGGGATGCAGGCGAGAGCGAGAGGCGACGGGGGGCAGATGATGCCAGCAAGGTGCTAGGCGATGCCGGACAGCAGTCGAGTGGCACTGGAAGGAGGCCTGGCACAGTGGGGAACTCTTAGAAGCAGTTGGGCAACAACGTAAGACCTCTAGGCAATGCCAGAAGCAAGCTAGGTGGGAACGAGGGCATCAGTTCGAGGATCCGTAAAGGTGAGTTGACTACGCTTGCCTTTTGACGCTTCAGTGGCTCTTGTGTTTACCCGTTGTTGAAACCTCCTTGATATCGGTTCTATTCTTTGGACAGGTGCCCATTTAGAAAAATGTGTGATAAGGCATGCTTCACAAGATTCCAAACGAGATAAGGGAGCTGCTAAGGGAGACGGTTTGAAGGTAACTTTTATTTTTAGTTCAATTGACTGTGACGATGATGTCACCCGCATTGTGTCTTCCTACCGTATCCCTCCTACTATTATGTGTCGTCGGGCCGAATGGGACGAACAGGCGTGCTACGACTCCTCGGGAGAGATTATTTTATACGAGGACGTCTTGGAGGCGAGTTTGAGGTTTCCCATACCTGGACCCATCTATCGAATTCTGGGACATCTATCACTGTTTCCAGGGAGGTTGACTCCCAATGGGTGGAGAGTGATCTTGGCATTCTTTCTCATTATGGCAACTAGTTCACAATGCTGATGTTCCTCCCCCTTTCGAGGAGTTCTTGACCACGTACGTGATTAGACCTAGTTAGTGCATAATTTAATTAAGTCAATAAGACAATTGTGTTAGTTAAATAAAGTTAAACTAGTCAAAATAAGCCTTATTAGGGTTAGTGTGTGAATTAGGGATAATGCATTAATTGTTGTTCTTTTCAGGGTTTTATGCGTCAAAACTACAAACTACTGGGGAGCCAATTGTGACAAAGTTACAAATTCTAGGATGACAATTATTAAAGCTCTAAACAAAGAGAGATTAAAGTAATCCAAATGCCATCTTTTGGAAGTTTGTGAATGACAACTTTTGGAAGCTTGTGAATGACAACTTTTGGAAGCTTGTGAATGTCATCCCTTGGGCTTGTGAATGGCATCTTTGGGGTTTGTAAATGTTATCCCTTGAAGTTTGTAAAGGCTATTTTTTTGGTTGCCTATAAATACCCACCCCTTGGGTCTTGTAAAGGGAATCATTTTTCATTTGTATCATTTTCTTGGAGAGAACTTTTGGTTGTGGAAAACCCTCCAAAAGTAATTTCTTTCTTGCTTTATTATATTGTTGCTTTCTTTTAATTGAAGTATTGTCTTCTTTTATTGTAGTTTGTCTCTTGTAATTTCATGTCTAGAAGAAAGATAGATTACTTTTGGTTGTGGATCACCCTCCAAAAGTGATTACTTTTCTTCTACTTTTAATTTGTGTTTCATATCTTTCACTTCCATTGCTTGAGATTTCTTCTTTCTTAGAGGAGTGAAACTCTTCCACTTTTCTAGAGCTTTACCAAAGCCGTGAAGGGTGGAACGTGATTCACTCATTCTTCGTTGAAGATCGGCTCCTTATTTAGTGTATTTCATTTTCTAAGTCCTATACTTGGAGGGATGAGCATCACTCACTTTTCTAGCTTTACCAAAGTCATGAAGAGTAAGTAGTTTCTCATTCACTCTTTAGTAAGAGGTGAAGGGCATGTATAAATTATCCGGAAGTTATATTTGTGCATTGTTCTTATGCTTAATGTTGAATATTCCCCTTGCTTATTGGATGATTGATTGCATCTAGCAAAGCTAAGGTATTTTGTATAACCATGGGTCCCTTCTATGACACAGATGACTCTTGCATAGAAAGGTTCATAAGTTCAAGGCAAGTACCCCGGCTAGATCTTCATGACTACCCTTCAATCTTCCCCATTATTGTGTTTCAATTAAAGAATGGAAATGGGATATTGATGTCATGATTGGATGTCTTGTAGAAACACTTGCTTATTTGTAGACGGGTTAAGTCTCGGCACAGACAATTCTTGTAAACTTCTAGAAAGACATCGGAATCATGTCCTCAATTCTCCTAACCCACCTTTATCTTCCGATTAACCTGCTGTTGACATGGGGGTTAATTGAGTTATCACGCACAAGTATAACAAACCGGATAATTAACTACATGTCCAGATCCTTGAACTAAAGAGTGACTCTTTTATATTAAAGTCTATCTCACATTTTGTGTAGAAAACTCTCCTGGAAAGAATCTTATATTCTGTCCAGAAAGAATTTATCTTGGAAAAAATCTTATATTCTGTCCAGGAAATCTCGTACATCACACAATTTCAAATCTCAAAGGATACAACCATTAGGTCTCCACCACTGCTTATCTCAAAACACCAACAAAAGCTCCATGTGGATTCGACTCTGGACTCAAACCGGATTATTACTACAGCTTGACCGCCTACACTTGGGTGTACACATTTCGGATCAAGCCAGTACGTGCTTCTACACAATGCTTCTCCTCATCAAAGGTGGTATCGTTTTGTCCCGAGGTCAGGAAAATTCATCACAGGACTTCCTTCGAATTGTCATAGCTAGAAGTCTAGGTTCTTTTTTTGTTGGAGGTGAGTGGGCCACCGAGGGAGATCGTGACCTAGTGCCTTCGAGGTGAGACATTGCTCCAAGGACTAAGCTAGGTAAGAACTTTACCTTTTATCTTTACGTCTTATTGTCACGTATCTGGTCTCACTGTGTGATCGGTTCCTCTGCAGTTCCACCCATATTATCTGCGGAGCAGGAGAGTAAACTCCAGGTTGTACGGGATCATCATTTCAAGGAGTTTTTGGAGATTATGTCCGCATCGAATCGTCCCAATGTCTCCCCTAGGCCGAAGAGGAAAGGTATCTGATCCTTCCAATAGATTTTTGATGGTTGTGACTTTATAGGCTTTTTGTCTAACTCCAATTCCACAAGTTCCACTGTTGACAGAGCGATGGTGGAGGCTCTTTAAGCTTCTAGGGTGGCATCTTCCCCTCCTTCTTCTAAGAGGGCTAAGTCTGATGCCCCAAGTGCCTCTCAGCTGAGGTGTACTGGCCAAGTTAGTACCCAAGAGGCAAGACTCGGCGATGCCCCCACTCCTTCCCCCGTTGCTGTTCCTTCGCATTCTAGGGCTAGTCCTAGTACGACTGTAGGGATTGAGGCTCCAGTGCGGTCTCCTATGAGGACTGGGGCTCCACCTAGCTGTCTTGCTTCTAGCAGTGGTTCAGTATCCATGTTATAGGATGTGAATCTATCCAAGGAATGACTTTGGGGGTTTATGACCACTGTGGAGATCAAAGAGATCGGTTCTCGAGGCCCAGAGGGCATCATTGACACTACGATGGAGGGTTTTGCTATTGTATGCCTTTTATTTAGATTTGATATTGTACCTAGCTTCTTTCTTTCATGTTCTGCCTTTTGAATGCATGTAGGTGGCTGTCGCTTCCTCCTGCCTTTTTTCAAGTATGATGAAACTCGAAAAGGCATTCAGAGATCTGGCGGCAGAGAGACATGCACGAGGAGATGCTGAGGAGCAGTTGGGGCTCGAGAGGTAGGCACGAGAGGCTGCCAAGGAGCAGTTGAGGCTAGCACATGAGAGAGCTGCCCCACTTGAGACCTAGCTTCTGGCGTCCCGTGAGAGGGCCGCCCAGCTGGAGGCTGACAGAGAGGCTGCCTGCGCGAGAGTAGAGGCAGAGTTATGGGCATCCCGTGAGAAAGCCATCGAAGTTGAGGCCAAGCTACAGATAGCTCAGAAGAGGGCTGCCGTGGCAAAGACTGACCTTCGAGCAGTTCTTAAGAGAGCTACCAAGGTAGAGGCTCACTCTGTTGAGATGGAGAAGAAGAGGGATGCTGCTGAGAGGGCCGTAGCAGGCCCCTTTATCGATGGTTATGAGGAACTTAAGGGGAAGGTCTCAACAACTTTTCTTGCCTATGACTTTTCTGCTTTCGTTCCCTACACGGCACCAGGGACTGACGACGAGAAAGAGAGCTTTGATGGGAGTGTATTGGGGATCAGTGAGTGATGCCAGGAGTATGGTATTATTATCTACGTGTTTTTGTTGCTATGTCATGTTCCATCTTTTGTAAATAGTTCATGAATTTTTATGGAATGAGAGACAACTTTTGAAAAAGACAAACTCTTGCGAAATTTTATTTCATAATCTAAAGTAGATAACAACGAAAACTGAAATAAACAACAAGAGATAGTTTAACTGGTGACTACTGAATTGTACACCTACTATCTTACCCCCAGCTACTGGTAATATTTCTTCAAGTTCCCTGCGTTCCATGGATGGGCCATGATTTTTCGCTCAGAGTTTTGAATTCTATAGGTGCCCAGTCTTACAACTTATGTGACCGTGTAGGGTCCTTCCCAGTTAGGTTCCAGCTTCCCTTCCCAAGAGTCCTTGGTAGATAGTATGACCTTTTTGAGGACTAGATCCCCGAGCAAGAAGGAGCGAGGCTTCACCCTCGAGTTGTAGTACTTGGGCATGCGATGTTTATACTCTACATTCCTGAGCATGACTATCTCCCTCTCCTCCTCTACCAAGTCGAGGTTGATGTGGAGGCCTTCTTCATTAGACTGGTATGACCGCCTCTGTCCCATAGGATAAAGAAAAAAAGGTCTCACCCATGGGGATTCTTGGCATTATCCAGTAAGCCCATAGTATTCCTGGGATTTTGTCCACACATCGCCCCTTTGCACTCTCCAATCTGGTTTTCAGGTTGCAGAGGATGGTTCTGACGGTGACCTCCGCCTGTACGTTCGCCTGTGGATGGGCTGGGCTGGGCTGGAATGGGGTTGTTTGATTTGTAGGTCAGCGTAGAAGCTGTTAAGGATTTTATTGTTAAACTGCTTGGCGTTATCGCTTACAATTGCATGAGGAATTTCGAAGCGGCAGACTATGCTCCTCTAGATGAAGTCTTTCACTTTCTGGTCTGTTATCCTGGCTAAGGCCTTGGCTTCTGCCCATTTATTGAAGTAGTCGATGGCTACCACCACAAACTTGCACTGGCCCCGACTCATGGGTAGAGGACCTAGGATGTCGATCCCCCACATGGAGAATGGCCACGGGCTTTGGATGGCGGTGAGCTCTTCTGGTGGCTGTCTAGGCACGGTTACGAAGCGCTGACACTTGTTACACTTCCTTACGAGCTCGCAGACGTCTATAATCATGTTAGGCTAGTAATAGCCTTGCCTTAATGCCTTGTGGGCCAGTGCATGCCCTCCTGAGTAATTTTCACATATCCCATCGTGGATTTCCCTCATGGCATAATCGGCTTCCTCGGAGGTGAGACAACGGAGAAGTGGCAGTGAATAACTCTTCTTATAGAGGGTGTTTTGTAAGATGACATACTTGGATGCTCTCATTCTCAACTTTTTGACTTCCACTGGGTTGTCTGGGGGAGCACCTTCCTTTACGTAGGCTCGGATGGGTGTCATCAAGTTGGCTTCAGAGGATGTACAATTAACATCGTCCTCATCTGCCTTGAGCGTGCTTGACTCAAACTGGTGGCCTATCAGTGCTGGGCCCATGAGTATGTTGCCAGATGTGAACTTGGCGAGGGCATTTGCTATGGTGTTCTCCTCTCTAAGCACATGGTGGATCTGGAAGTGGTTAAAATTTTTCAATAGAGCTTGGACCACTGATAGGTATTCTTGCATCTTATCCTCCTTCGCTTCAAAGTCTCTCTTTACTTGATTAACTATCAACTGTGAGTCACTGTAAGCTATCAGGCAGAGGGCTTCCATCTCCATTGCAAGTTTCAAGCCTAATATGAGAGCCTCGTACTCTGCTTGGTTGTTTGATATTGCGAAGTGGAGGGAGACAGCATACTTGAGTGGAGTGCCATGGGGGCTGATTAGCACTAGTCCTGCATCATTACCCTCACTTGTGGAGGACCCATCAACATACAACCTCCAGCATGGTACAGTAGACGGAGGTGTGGGCGGCGACGGTGTTAAGGGCTTCGGCGGAGCAGGTACAAGGGAGGTAAAGGCTTCTAGCGTCGAGGGCTTGCCTTCAGGAGCCTCATGGGCTGTCTCCAGGTCGTCAGGCTTTCTGGGGATAATGAACAGGCTTGCCTCATGATGACTGGAGGCACTATGTATAGAGCAGACGAGGGCAAGGGCGAATGGTACTTCTTCATGTGGTTCCTATGGTGGTGTAAACTCGGCCACGAAGTCTGCAACTGCTTGCGCTTTTATGGCTGCCCTCGGCTGGTATTGTACATTGAACTCACTCAACTCGATGGCCCATTTGACTAGTCGGTCAAACAAGTCAGGCTTTCACAGAATTCTCTTGAGGGGTTGATCTGTAATAACCACGATGGTATGGCTCTGAAAGTAATGACGTAGGCGTCTGGCAGCGGTGACAAGTGCGAGAGCCAACTTCTCAAGCTCTGAGTATCTTACCTCTGCTCCTCGATATGCCCTACTTACATAGTACACATGTTTTTGGATGCGTCCATCCTCCCTAACAAGGACGAAGCTCACGACAGAGGACAATGAGGAGAGGTAGAGATATAAGGTCTCTCCTGGTACAACATGGGAGAGCAAGGGAGTGAAACGAGGTAGGCCTTTAAATTTTGAAAAGCTTCCTCTGCATCTGGTCCCCACTAGAAAGATTTGCGGAGGATTTTTAAAAAGGCAGACACTTGTCTGCTGACTTTGAGACAAACCTGCTGAGGGCTGCAATCCTCCCGTTAACGAGCTGGACCTCTTTCACAGAGGCTGGAGACTTCATCTCCAAGATAGCTTTCATCTTGTCTGGATTGGCCTCAATCCCCCTTTTGTTGACCATGAAGCCTAAGAATTTCCCTGAAGTCACGCCGAATGTGCACTTTTTAGGGTTCAGCTTCATCATATAGGCTCTCAGGATGCTGAAAGTTTCCTGGAGATGTGTCATATGGTCCGGCACGGCCATGTTTTTCACTAACATGTCATCCACATAGACTTTCACGGTCTTCCCAATCTGAGCCTCGAACATTTTGTTGACGAGGCGCTGGTATGTAACTCCGGCGTTCTTAAGTCCGAAAGGCATCACCCTGTTGCAGTAGGTGCCATTTGGGGTGATGAAGGAGGTTTTCTCCTGGTCTGGAGGGAACATGCTAATTTGGTTGTACCTGGAGTAAACATCCAAGAAGCTCAGGAGCTCGTGTCCCACAGTGGCATCAATAAGGTGGTCGATGCGTGGGAGTGGATAACTATCTTTAGGACAGGCTTTATTGAGCTCCGTGAAGTCTACACAGAGGCGCCACTTTTCGTTGGCCTTCTGATGAGCACATAATATTGCATATTTAACAGCCTCATTACATGCATTTTAAATCAACTTTGCATTTAATTACTTAGAGTTAGTCGAATTTATGAATAATGTAGAAATCTTGATGTTGCGGGTAATTAAAGCGTAAATGATGGATTTCGGAACCCTACAACTAAGTATGAATGGGTGGTGAAGAGATGGAAACATTACAAGAGGATTAGGAGGCTTTAAAGTGAAAGAAATCAAGTAGGTAGTGGTATTTTGTATCATAGGCACCGGTATCTAAGCCTGCTTGAATTTTGGTACCGGCACCTGCACCATTTGGTATTGGTACCTCTGTTTTTCCCATTTTTTACCATGATCCACTTCGAATCTGAAAAAGTTCAAAACATTAAAGTTGTAGATCTATATGTCCTCTGTATTGTGTCAACATTTCAGCTCCATCCAACGGTTGGATCAAAAGTTATGACAAATCTATGAAATCTGGTCCTGAGCTAGCATCTCCCTTACGACCTACTAGTAGAAGACAACAAAAACCTACCGGTAGGTTTTGTCTACTGGACAAAAACCTATCGGAAATCTACCGATAGGTTTTGGCTACTGGAGTAAAACCTACCGGTAGGTTTTGCCATCAACCTACCGGTAGGTTTTGCTGAAAAACGTCAAATTCTGCAACTCATCCTCCACTTGCTTGGGGCGGGCACCATTGCTTCTCCCACACATTTCCTAACATTGTCTACATACAACCATGCCTACAAGACTCTTGTTGCTGACTTTTGAGGATGGAGGGTGGGAAATGAAGAGAGATAAGGAAGGAGGCATCGTGGGTGCAGGCTATGCTTGCCCTAGCCTGTCAAAAGCATCACCTCACCTCCCATTGATGGGAGGTTTGCACACACAGGCTAAGGAAAGAAGGATGGATGAAATTTACCAAGCTTTACACCATATATTCATCATTCACACAAGCTTTGAAAAGGGAGGAGGCTACCTAAGCTTAGGAGTAGTTTTTAGAGAGAAAAGTTTCAAGGAAGAAGATGAAGTTTAGAGAGATAAAGCTGAGATTTTTGCATTTTCTTCACCCATTTTAGTTGTAGTAAGTTATATTTCATTTGTAATCTTCATTTCTTGCATTGTAATCTCTTTTATTTCAAATGTAATCAAGTTTAATCTTCTGTTCTTGCACTTCCATAATTGCTACTGGGTTTTCTCTAAAACTTTTATGTTTGGGTATGAAATGAATTTTTCTTTGTAGTTTACCATCTCCTCGCCTTAATACAAGTTCTAAGTTTCATTTCATCTCTATTTTCAATCAATTTCATCTATATGTCTCTTTACATTTTGTTTATTCTTGCTTTTACTATGAGTAGCTAGATTTTTAGTTGGCTAATCCAAGGAGAATTTCCTCTTGGGTATGAGAAATCGACTCTCATTCATTCTCCCTCGTAGTGAAAGGTGGTTTGGTTTGACTAAGTTGAGTGCGGACGTGGTTGTGATCTCTTGATACACCGTAGACTTGTCACGGGGTATGCTTGAGCTCTCACTTCCATTTTAGTCCCTCGCTTTCTACGAATCAATCGAACTCCTATGCACCATTGGAAGAATTTTTTGAGTTGATTTGGCATTCCCATTGGAATGACCTTTTTCGATTAGCCAACCTTGCTTTCTTGCATTTTCTATCACAAACTTCACTCACCAAAACTCAAACTCAAAAGATTTTACACCTTTCATCTTTCACAAAATCACCTTCACATAGTTCACCTTCCTTCCCTGAGGAGACAACCTTGAAATACCAATTCCAAGTAAAACACGACACTCGAAAGTCTCTCTACGCTTGGAGAGCACTTTTGTTCATACACACATACACACATTTTTTTCACAGACCCGTTTTCCCATTTCTTGCATCGAACCCGAGTGAGAGTGACACTCACCCACACACATAAGCCATACACACATTGAGGATTCATGTTCGGAGATTAGGGTCGACAGAAAAACTCAAGCATTTTTGGCGCCGTTGCCGGGGAAGGTTAAGCGTCGAGTTCGAATGTGATTTTGGACGGCATTGGTAAGTCTCGTGATTTCATCATGGGCCAAGGTATGTCGTCTCATTTGTAGATAGTTTGTTGTAGTTTGTGTTTTATGTAATGTTTCATAATTTTTATGAAAATGTATCAAATGTCCAAAATTTTGAAAATGTGTGTGAGATTTGTGATGAGTATGTCCATCACTAGTGAGTGCTCATTATATTATACGATTCAAGACTTTGCATGCGAAGGTTCAAATTCAATATTGGGCTCCAAAAACTTTTACCCCAACTACTATGTTACACCGAGTTATCCAAGTTATGGTTGGGAGAACGAACCTTATAATTTTTCATCCAATCTCACACCACCAAATGAATTTTTCCATTATCCAACATGTGAGGACTCAACCGAACAAGAATTGGAAAATACTTTTTATGATTTTATGCTACACCAAATGGAAGTCAATGCCCAAGTAGCCCAACAATTTTCTGAAATTAGAGATGACCTTATTGCATTGACTAGTGCTATAATTACTATGCGTGAAGAACAACATCTTGAGCATAGTCAATGTATTGATGATGATCATCTCAATGGAATGCATATTGATGTTGAATCTCCCATCACTCTAGATTGTGAAAAATTTAATGAAAATATTATCTCACATGAGGCTAATGAGCCCAAGATCATTTTGTCATCAAAGAGTGGTGTTGAGATTCACATTTTTCAACTTGGGGAGGACATTGAAATAGAGTTGAGTGTAGAAACTTTTAAAGAAAAAGTGTATACTCCATTGTTGAAATTGCATAAAATTGCCTACACCTCTGTTTGGTTGAGATTTTTGAATCATTATCCTTTGTATTGTTGGATAGATTGGTTAGGAAGGTCATTTATACAACAACAAAAATTTAAAATCAAAAAAATCAATGGGCGTAAGCTCATATCCGAATTGAAGCCGGATTGACATGAATCCTTTTTGTTTGTTTGCATGTACATAGTAGTTATATTTCTTTTATTGTTATATTTTTATTTTCACGATGTTGTAGTGTAGATTTTAGCATGAAGTTGTTTACCTCTCTCTAATTTGGACTCAATTCATTTTAAGCATCATCATAACAAATCTTACTCATTTTGAGCACGTAATATTGCATATTTAACAGCCTCATTACATGCATTTTAACTTAACTTTGCATTTAATTACTTAGAGTTAGTCGAATTTATGAATAATGTTGAAATCTTGATGTTGAAGGTAATTAAAGTGTAAATGATGAATTTCGGAACCCTGCAACTAAGTGTGAATGTGTGGTGAAGAGATGGACACATTACAAGAGGATTGGGAGGCTTTAAAGTGAAAGAAATCAAGTAGGTAGTGGTATTTGGTATCATAGGCACCGGTATCTAAGCCTACTTGAATTTTGGTACCGGCACGCGCACCATTTGGTATTAGTACCTCTGTTTTCCCCATTTTTGACCATGATCCACTTCTAATCTGAAAAAGTTCAAAAAAATAAAGTTGTAGATCTGGATGTCTTATGTATTGTGTCAATATTTCAGCTCAATCCAATGGTTTGATCAAAACTTATGACAAAGCTACGAAATCTAGTCCTGAGCTAGCATCCCCCTTACGACCTACCGGTAGAAGACAACAAAACCTACTTGTAGGTTTTGCCTACTGGACAAAAACCTAACGGAAACCTACTAGTAGGTTTTGGCTATTGGAGTAAAACCTACCAGCAGGTTTTGCCATCGACCTACTGGTAGGTTTTGCTGAAAAATGCCAGATTCTGCAACTCATCCTCGACTTGCTTAGGGGGCCCACCATTGCTTCTCCCACACATTTCCTGACATTGTCTACATACAAAAATGCCTACAATAATCTAGTTGCTGATTTTTGAGGATGGAGGATGAGAAATGAAGAGAGAGAAGGAGGGAGGCATGGTGGGTGCAGGCTTTGCTAGACCTAGCCTGTCAAAAGCACCACCTCACCTCCCATTGATGGGAGGTCTGCACACATAGGCTAAGGAAAGAGGGATGGACGAAATTTACCAAGCTCTACACCATATATTCAGCATTCACACAAGCTTTGAAAAGGAAGGAGGCTACCTAAGCTTAGGAGTAGTTTTTAGAGAGATAAGTTCCAAGGAAGAAGATGAACTTGAGAGAGATAAAGCTGAGATTTTTGCATTTTTTTCATCCATTTTAGTTGTAGTAAGTTATATTTCATTTGTAATCTTTATTTCTTGCATTGTAATCTCTTTTATTTCAAATGTAATCAAGTTTAATCTTCTGTTCTTGCACTTCCATAATTGCTACTGGGTTTTCTCTGCAACTTTTATGTTTGGGTATGAAATGAATTTTTCTTTATAGTTTACCATCTCCTAGCATTAATACAAGTTCTAAGTTTCATTTCATCTCTATTTTCAGTCAATTTCATCTATATGTCTCTTTACATTTTGTTTATTCTTGCTTTTACTATGAGTAGCTAGATTTTTAGTTGGCTAATCCAAGGAGAATTTCCTCTTGGGTATGAGAAATCGACTCTCATTCATTCTCCCTCGTAGTGAAAGGTGGTTTAGTTTGACTAGGTTGAGTGCGGACGTGGTTGTGATCTCTTGATACACCGCAGACTTGTCACGAGGTATGCTTGAGCCCTCACTTCCATTTTAGTCTCTCGCTTCCTACGAATCAATCGAACTCTTATGCACCATTGGAAGAATTTTTTGAGTTGATTTGGCATTCCCATTGGAATGACCTTTTTGGATAAGCCAACCTTGCTTTCTTGCATTTTCTATCACAAACTTCACTCAATAAAACTCAAACTCAAAAGATTTTACACCTTTCATATTTCACAAAATCATTTTCACATAGTTCACCTTCCTTCCCTGAGGAAACGACCTTGGAATACCAATTCCAAGTAAAATACGACACTCGAAAGTCTCTCTGCGCTTGGGAAGCACTTTTGTTCATATACACACACACATATTTCATTCACACACCCGTTTTCCCATTTCTTGCATCGAACCCGAGTGAGAATGAAACTCACCCACACACATAAGCCATACACACATTGAGGGTTCATGTTCAGAGATTAGGGTCAACGAAATAAGTCAAGCACCTTCCTAACCATCACCACATTTGATTGTCAATCTGGGTAGGCTACCTGCCTTACTAAACCATTTTTTAGTAGCTTCTTCATGGCTTGGCCTCTCTCGGCGCTTATATTCCTCAGCTTTTGGAGGACCGGTTTGTACCTGGGGTCCAAATTGAGCCGATGGGTGGCCACCTCGGGGTTGATGCCCTCCAGGCCTTCGTGGGACCAGACAAAGACATTCATGTTCTGCCTGAGGAAGTCTATCAGGTGAGATGCTTGCTCTTGGGAAAGTGAGGAGCCTATATAGACTCTTCTCTCTGGGAGGCTCTCGTCTAGCTCTACTGGCTGAAGTTCTTCCGTTGGTTCCCCTTTTTCCAAGGTGCTATCATCCCTTGGGTCAAGTACTTCAACTTGGAGAGTCTCATGTGGCCTTCTAGCCCTCATAGAGACCACGTAGCATTCTAGGGTGGAGATCTGGTCTCCTCTGACTTCTCCGATCCCAGTGGTGGTTGAGAAATGGAGGAGTAGGTAGTAGGTGGACGGCATTGCCCTTAAGGTGTTGAGTGCAGGGCGTCCAAGAATAATATTATAGGCAGAGGGACAGTCCAGTAAAATGAAGTTCACCATGATGGTGAAACTTCTTGGCACTGTCCCTACTGTGACAGATAGGGCGATGGAGCCCAAGGGATAAACCATCTCCCCTGAGAAGCCAGCAAGGGGAGTTTTGACGGGTTGCAATCCCTCCCTGCCGAGGTGGAGGTTGTCATAGGCTAATGCGAACAGAATATCGGCTGAACTACTGCTGTCGGCCAGAATTCTCTTAACCTAGTAGTTGGCTACCATCATGGTTAAGATTAAAGGATGATCATGAGGGACTTGGATTCCCTCGAGGTCCTATCCGAGAAGGTGATGACCCCTTCTTCCTCATGCCGGGGTGTCTTTATTGGGCGAGAGTCGTGCAACTCTATTTTCCTGGTGTGTGCTTTCCTGACGGAGTTGGAGTCACCTCCTCCTCCTAACCCTCTGAAGATCGTCTGGATTTCTCTGAGGGGTTGCTGGCGCTCTCGGTCTTCTTGATTCCTATTGAGGGGTGGGTCCAGTCCCTGGCCAGCAACGTACTGTCGCAACTGACCACACTGAATAAGCTCTTCGATTTGCCTTTTTAACTCAAAGAAGTCGTCAATGCCATGATCTCAATGGAAGCGACAATATTTGTTTAGATTCCTATGGTTTGGGGCAGACTTCATCTTCCCTGGCCAACGGAGTATGGGGTTGTTCTATATCTAGAGTGGGATGTGCTCCACTGAGGCATTGAGTGGCGTGAAGGCCTGCCGCTCTCTCTGGGGTACAGGGCTGAGGCGGTCCTTGACAGAGACTTTCTTTGTCCTCGTTATCTTGTTCTCTACCTCCCGCTTGTCCTCGCGGGTGTCCTTCCTTTTCTACCCTCCTCGGGAGGACTCACCTTGTTGGGTTTTGGTGAAGTCCTCCGTATTCATGTATTTCTGTGCCCTTGACAGCAGCTCATGCGTGCTGGAGGGCGGCTTCTTCAAGACAAAGTCATAAATCTAGAGGAGCGTAGACCTGTAATAAAGGCAGCAATGGTTACCTTATCATCTGGCTCCTCAATCTGGAGAGCCTCCTCATTAAAAAGAGTGAGGTAGCTCCTAAGACTTTCATCCCGATCCTGCTTGATGGTGAGCAGGTGGGTAATTGGCTTTTGGTGGCAGCGTCCCCCAATAAAGTGGGAGACGAAAGATTTGCTCAGCTTTGCGAAGGAGTGGATAGAAGAAGGTTTGATCTTCGCGAACTATTGCCAAGCAGATCCCTTCAAGGTGGTAGGGAAAGCCCTACACATGATCTCATCCGGCACGTTGTGGAGTTGCATAAGAGATTTATACGTGTCAAGATGATCCAGAGGGTCCTTGGTGCCATCGAAGGTCTCGATGGCAGGCATCTTGAACTTCGAGGGTAGGGGTTATTTGATTAGCACAATATATTGTATGATTCACATGTGCAAATCAATGTTAATTGAATGGTTTTTATAATTAAAAGATGGAGTTTTACTTCATAATTTCTCAATTTAGCATTTGATGATTGCAGGGTAAAAGTGCGCAACATAACCATCTTGAGGCTTCTCAAATACATCAAGATGAATAAGGGTGAAGGAAAACCAAAGGCAAGCTCAACAGGGGAGGACAGGAAGAAATTCAGGAAAAAAAGGCTAGCGTACCGGTATGCGTACCGGTACGATGACCCTACTGGTGTGCGTACCGGTACGCCCGAAGGAATTTTGCCCAAATTCTGCGAACTTGTCTCAGCCGATTTTTGTGGACCCCACCATGTCTTCTCCCACCTGCCTCCTGCAAGCCCACAACACTATTCATTGTGTTCACTGATTGATTGGTAATTACGTCGTTCCTAACCTCGTAACATCACCCTCACCCTCAATGTGTGTATGTGGCTTATAGTGATGGGGGAGTGTCACTCTCCCTCCGGATGATGCAAGAAGATAGGAAACAACAACAAAATGGATATGAATGGAAATGTGATGAACAAAATAGATGGAATGAGATGCGGTGTGAACAAAAATGCTCCCCAATCGAAAGGAGTCTTTTGTGGTCGTGTGTTTTACTTGGAAAATATTCCAAGGTCGTCTCCTCAGGGAAGGAAAGAGAGTTTTGTGAAAGTGATTTTCCAAAAGTGAAAAGAAAGTGTAAAATCTTGTATTTTTGTTTTGGTGAGTTTTGTTCAAAATGAAAATGCAAGAAAGCAAGTGTTGGCTAATCCAAAGGGTTCATTCCAATGGGAATACCAAATCAACTCAAAGCCTTCCTCCGATTGAGCATGAATGAACGATTGATTCGGGGGAAGCTAGGGACGAGATTGGTGAGTATCTAAGCATAAACCGTGACTAGGCCTACGGAATATCAAAGGCTCACCAACTCATACACTCTCAACCCCGTCAAACCGAACCATTTGACTCTAAAGGGAGGAATGAAGAAGAGTTGAAAATGGTATTCCCAAGAGGAATTTTCCCTTGGATTAACCAACTTAAATCCTAGCTACTCATATTAAAAATGCAAGACAAGTATAATGTAGATGAACATGGAAGAGAAATGGAGATTTAAAGCATGAAACTTAACTTGAAGCAAGAAATCTAAAGCTATGAAGGAAAATATGCAATACCCCTCTTAAGCTAAGAAATGAAGAAAACATGGAAGCAACAATGGTGAAAGCTAAAATGAAAGATTAAACTTGAAATGAACTTGCAGTGAATAGCATTAAATACATTAAATGAATCTTACCAAGTTCTTACAAAGAATTACAAGTGAAATGGATGGAAGAAATGCAAAAACGAAATTACATTACACTATTCATCTTCTTCCTCAATGGAGCAAAAACTAAGCTTAGGTAGCCCACTCCTATACAAGCTTGTAATGTTCAATATATGTTGTGTGGAGACTTGCCAAAACGTCCAAGAGGCTCCCCCCTAGCTGTGTGTACGAGCTCCCATCAAGAGAGGGCTGAATGGATGGCTTGACAGGCTAGGAGATCATAGCCCTGGCAGCCCACTTCTCTCCCATCCTCCATCAATGCATTAGCCTTCAAAGTCTTCCACTTGAGTGTAGGAGGCCTGAAAATGTGTAAGGAAATGTTGGGATAGGCGTGGGAGAAGTGTAGGTGGGACCCCCAAGCCTCAAAGTTGAGTTACAGGCTGTTTTCGCGACCAGAAGGTCCGGAGTACCGGTACTAGGTACCGGTACTGTTTTTCTGCACTGGACCACCTTCGGTAGAATCGGCATAAATCTTGATCTAACCGTTGGATTGGGCTGAAATTTTGACACCAAACAGAAGATACCCATATCTACAACTTTCATGTTTTGAACTTTTCCAAATTCTGAGTATATCATGGTCAAAATGGAGGAATTCCGAGGCAGTGCTTCCAATTATTGCTGCAGCTGGTGCCCTTGTTCCCAAGCACCAATGCCTTCTTGATTTCTTCACTTTTAAGCCTCCAATTCTTCATGTATTGTGTCCATGCCTTCACCACACATCCAACATAGTTGCAATGTCCTAAAATACATGATTTAAGCAATAAAAACTTTCAACATCAAAATATCAATATTATTCATAATTTCGGCTAACTCTAAGTACTTAAATACAAAAGTTGAGTTAAAATGCATGTAATGAGCCCTTCAAATATGCAATATTATGTGCTCATCACACCCCCCAACTTAAGTTTTGCTAGTCCCTAGCAAACAAAATGTAAAAAGCAAGAAAACAAAAAATAAAACTATACTAATTCCGATATTGCATTTAGCACATGCAACAAGCCTTTAAACCCCTAGGTGATCCCTAGTGGACGAGTTTTGTCTCGTGAAGGTTTCCAGTGAAGGTACCTACAAACTTCTTTTCATAGTATCCAATATTTAAAATATATTCCCTTATCTTAATTAGCAATGGGATACTAAAAACAACTTGGTTCAAACACCCGAACAAATCACACATGAGACATATCATAGCCGTAAATGCTATTCTAGAGTATCCACATACACATTTCCTTTCAAAACTCGTGTGTGTGTGAAATGAACATGTAATTTAAACATTTACACAATGGAGTTCACATTTACTTTGGCCATCCACATTAAGCTTCGATGCAAAAACTCACCAAGGGTGTTATCTCAAAATGAATAACACTATGATTATCCGGGCATGCAAGGAATGCTAGGGCATTAGATAGCAAAATCAACTTCTCTTGTTCTTTTAAACGTATGCATCCCCCATGCTTCTCTAGATCTTTTAGGACTTTCATGGGTTGTAATGAGGCCTTGGGGTGATGTTGTGGCAAGGGAAACGAAGGATATAGGATAACAAAGAGGGTTGTTCCGGGTGAATGACCTTAATCTTAGAAAAACACTTCCCTTTTATGGGATTTTGATTTTCACACCATCACCACACCCTTTGTTTCTTTTCTTTCTTTTCCTTTACATTTTTCCCTTTTCTTTTTCTCATTCTTTTTCTCCTTTTTCACTCCCTTTCTCTCCTTTTCTTGGATTTTCATTCTTTTTCCATTGAACTCTTTTGAGTTTCAACATCCTTCATCCCTTTTGTTTGATTTTTCACACCATCATTCCTTTTCTTTTATCATCACCCAACTTAGCACTAGGAACAACCAAGGTAAGGTAGATATTTATCATTTTCATTGGCTTGGTTACATGTGTGGCATAGAAACGAATTCAATTAAGGCTCAATCATGGCACTAGGGATAAAATTTCACAAGAAAAAGGCTAAGGCTCAAAGCATCAAAGATGGCCTAAGATCATTTCTAGATAGGCATGGGAGAGCATTGTACAATCAAGACAAAGTCAATCAACTACCCAAATACACCTAACCAAAACAAGCATAATGAGATTATTGAACAAATTTGGAATTTGAAAAATTGTTCCTTGAGTAAATGTAAGTTCCTTCCAACAAGAATTGGCACTAAAGCTCACACGGGTACTTACTCATCTCCACTATTCATGTCAAGCACTCAAATGTGAACTCAATCCGTAAATTGTCCAAATTACACATTCAAGGTGCACAATGGTTGAGTTTGAAAGAAAACACATATGTGATACTCAAGCATAGGATAAACTTCTATAATGTGCTCATGTATTCAAAGTTCAAAATGAAGATCAAGCAATTCACAAATCCCATAACAATTAGGATAGAGGAATATAGTTCAATATTGACTATTTTTCACAAAAAATTGTCCAAAATTTTTCAAAATTTTCACATTTCCAACTTATTCTATACACAAAGTGGTGGAACATGTGAATGGTGCACCTCACCCCCCAACTTAAACTATGCATTGTCCTCAATGCACAAGGAATCATGCAATGAAAACAATGAAAGTAAAATGGGAAATGAGATACCCCTTTTTTTTTTTATATATATATATAAACATAAAAGAGAAAATTAAACACACAAAGCTCATTTACACCCCCCAACTTAGACTAGAACATGGGGGAGAAATGCTGGTGATGCCCTCAAAGCAGGTGGAGCAGCATTGCAGAGATTGGGTCTGTCAGGCAAACAGTACCGGTACT
This sequence comes from Ilex aquifolium, assembly GCA_951799425.1. Taxonomy (NCBI): domain Eukaryota; kingdom Viridiplantae; phylum Streptophyta; class Magnoliopsida; order Aquifoliales; family Aquifoliaceae; genus Ilex; species Ilex aquifolium. The sequence continues at coordinate 26,635,272 of OX637400.1, forward strand.
GGGTACCGGTACCATTTGGTACCGGTACCGAGTACCGGTACTGCGATTCCAGTAGACTTTTAGTACCGGTACTGGGTACCGGTACCGAGTACCGATACTGTTCTGCTTTGTCTGTTTCCTGATTCTTAAACAAGCTTTATGTTAAAAACTTCACTACAATGATACTCACCATTATACTACAACGACATGAAAAATAAAAATATGACAATAAAAGAGATCTAACTACTATGTACATGGAAACAAAACAACAAGGGCTCATGTCAATCCGGCTTCAATTCGGATATGACCTTACGCCCATGGATTTTTTTGATTTTAAAATTTTTTTGTTGCATCAATGCCCTTCTTAAACCATCTATTCAAACATATAAAGGATGTTGATTAAAAATTCTCAACCAAATAGATGTGTAGGCAAGTTTATGCAATCCCACAAATGGAGTATACAATTTTTCTTTACAAGTTTCAACACTTGACTCCATTGCAATGCCCTCCCCAAGTTGAGAAATGTGAATCTCAACACCACTCATAGATGGCAAAATGTCCTTGGGCTCATTAGCCTCATGCAAGATAATAACTTCATCAAATTTTTCACAAACAAGAGTGGTGGGAGATTCAACATCAATAGGCATTTCATTGGGATGATCAATCTCAATACATTGACTATGCTCCAAATGTTGTTCTTCATCCATAGCAATTATAGCATTAGTCAATGTATCAAGTTGTTGGGTTATTTGGGCATTGAATTCCATTTGGTATTGCATAAAATCGCACAAAATATTTTCCAATTCTTCTTCGGTTGAGTTCCCGTATGTTGGATATTGGGAAGATTCATTTGGTGGTGTGAGATTGGATGAAAAATTACAAGGTTCATTCTCCCAACCATAACTCGAATAACTCGGTGTATCATAATGATTGTGGTAAAAATTTTCGGAGGCCAAAAATGAATTTGAACCTTCGCATACAAAGTATTGAACCGGATAATTTCTTGGGTATTCATTAGTGAGGGGTCCATACTCACCACAAATTTCGCAAACGTTTTCAAAATAAGGGGCATTTATTGGGCACTCACTAGTGAAGTGCCCATACTCACCACAAATCTCGCAAACGTTTTCAAAATAAGAGGCCATTCTTGGGCACTCACTAGTAACATGTCCATACTCATCACAAATCTCACACACATTTTGAAAACTTTGGGCATTATATACATTTTCATAAAAATTATAAGACATAATACAAAACACAAACTAAAACAAAATATTTACAAAAGAAACGACATACCTTGGCCCGTGATGAAAATCACGAGACTTACCATGCCGCCCAAAATCACCCTTTGAACTCAACGCTTTACCTTCCCCGGCAACGGCGCCAAAATGATTGATTGGTAATTACGTCGTTCCTAACCTCGTAACATCACCCTCACCCTCAATGTGTGTATGTGGCTTATAGTGATGGGGGAGTGTCACTCTCCCTCCGGATGATGCAAGAAGATAGGAAACAACAACAAAATGGATGTGAATGGAAATGTGATGAACAAAATAGATGGAATGAGATGCGGTGTGCACAAAAATGCTCCCCAATCGAAAGGAGTCTTTTGTGGTCGTGTGTTTTACTTGGAAAATATTCCAAGGTCGTCTCCTCAGGGAAGGAAAGGGAGTTTTGTGAAAGTGATTTTCCAAAAGTGAAAAGAAAGTGTAAAATCTTGTATTTTTGTTTTGGTGAGTTTTGTTCAAAATGAAAATGCAAGAAAGCAAGTGTTGGCTAATCCAAAGGGTTCATTCCAATGGGAATACCAAATCAACTCAAAGCCTTCCTCCGATTGAGCATGAATGAACGATTGATTCGGGGGAAGCTAGGGACGAGATTGGTGAGTATCTAAGCATAAACTGTGACTAGGCCTACGGAATATCAAAGGCTCACCAACTCATCCACTCTCAACCCCGTCAAATCGAACCATTTGACTCTAAAGGGAGGAATGAAGAAGAGTTGAAAATGGTATTCCCAAGAGGAATTTTCCCTTGGATTAACCAACTTAAATCCTAGCTACTCATATTAAAAATGCAAGACAAACATAATGTAGATGGACATGGAAGAGAAATGAAGATTTAAAGCATGAAACTTAACTTGAAGCAAGAAATCTAAAGCTATGAAGGAAAATATGCAATACCCCTCTTAAGCTAAGAAATGAAGAAAACATGGAAGCAACAATGGTGAAAGCTAAAATGAAAGATTAAACTTGAAATGAACTTGCAGTGAATAGCATTAAATACATTAAATGAATCTTACCAAGTTCTTACAAAGAATTACAAGTGAAATGGATGGAAGAAATGCAAAAACGAAATTACATTACACTATTCATCTTCTTCCTCAATGGAGCAAAAACTAAGCTTAGGTAGCCCACTCCTATACAAGCTTGTAATGTTCAATATATGCTGTGTGGAGACTTGCCAAAACGTCCAAGAGGCTCCCCCCTAGCTGTGTGTACGAGCTCCCATCAAGAGAGGGCTGAATGGATGGCTTGACAGGCTAGGAGATCATAGCCCTGGCAGCCCACTTCTCTCCCATCCTCCATCAATGCATTAGCCTTCAAAGTCTTCCACTTGAGTGTAGGAGGCCTGAAAATGTGTAAGGAAATGTTGGGATAGGCGTGGGAGAAGTGTAGGTGGGACCCCCAAGCCTCAAAGTTGAGTTACAGGCTGTTTTCGCGACCAGAAGGTCCGGAGTACCGGTACTAGGTACCGGTACTGTTTTTCTGCACTGGACCACCTTCGGTAGAATCGGCATAAATCTTGATCTAACCGTTGGATTGGGCTGAAATTTTGAAACCAAACAGAATATACCCATATCTACAACTTTCATGTTTTGAACTTTTCCAAATTCTGAGTATATCATGGTCAAAATGGAGGAATTCCGAGGCAGTGCTTCCAATTGTTGCTGCAGCTGGTCCCCTTGTTCCCAAGCACCAATGTCTTCTTGATTTCTTCACTTTTAAGCCTCCAATTCTTCATGTATTGTGTCCATGCCTTCACCACACATCCAACATAGTTGCAATGTCCTAAAATACATGATTTAAGCAATAAAAACTTGCAACATCAAAATATCAACATTATTCATAATTTCGGCTAACTCTAAGTACTTAAATGCAAAAGTTGAGTTAAAATGCATGTAATGAGCCCTTCAAATATGCAATATTATGTGCTCATCATTCACACCTCTTTTGGACTATTGATTGCAAGAGAGCATTAATGAGAGGAGTGAGAAGTTGAGCTGATGGGTCTTGAGGAGTGCCCTGCCATGCCCTGTCCAAGCCATCACCTGCAACCTTTTGATGGAGATCACATCTCCAGGGCTACCCCTGTCCCTTGGCACGTTTTGATGTAGAGGGTTCTCCATTGCTGAGGGAATATGTATTACAAGAGAGAGTTTTTAGAGGGGAGTTGGCTACCTAAGCTTAGGAGTAGATGTAGAAAGCTCCAAGGTTGAAGATGATGAATAGTAATTTCATTGTTGCATTTTCTACATCCTTGTCATTGCTGTAAGCTACATTCCTCTTGCAATCTTCATTTCTTACATTGTCATCTCATTTATTTCAAGTATATTGCAAGTTAATTACATGTTCTTCATTTCACCATTTATGCTTTCAAGTTCTTCATTTTTAGCTTAAAATGGGTATTGAATGTTTTTGTTCATAGCTTTAGATTTCTTGCTTCAAGTTTAGTTTCATGCTTTAAAGCTTCATTTCTATACAATGTCTTTCATTTACATTATGCTTGTCTTTCCTTTATGCATTTTTAATATGAGTAGCTAGGATTTAAGTTGGTTAATCCAAGGGAAAATTCCTCTTGGGAATACCATTTTCAACTCTTCTTCATTCCTTCCTTTAGAGTCAAATGGTTCGGTTTGACGGGGTTGAGAGTGGATGAGTTGGTAAGCCTTTGATATTCCGTAGGCCTAGTCACGGTTTATGTTTAGATACTCACCAATCTCATCCCTAACTTCCCCCGAATCAATCGTTCATTCATGCTCAATCGGAGGAAGGCTTTGAGTTGATTTGGTATTCCCATTGGAATGAACCCTTTGGATTAGCCAACACTTGCTTTATTTGCATTTTCATTTACAAACCAAACACAAAACTCAAACAAAAGATTTTACATTTTCTTTTCACTTTTGCAAAATCACTTTCACAAAACTCTATTTCCTTCCCTGAGGAGACGACCTTGGAATACTCTTCCAAGTAAAACACCGACAACGAAAGACTCCTTGCGATTGGGGAGCACTTTTGTTCACCACACACGCATTCCATTTCATAACATTTTGTTCATTCCATTCATTTCCATCACCATTCCATTGTTGCCTAATCTTTTGCATCATTCCGAGTGAGAGTGACACTCACCCATTCCTATAAGCCATACACACATTTAGGGATGATGTTTAGAGGTTAGGATACAACAACGTTTTTCCATCAATCACTATTGACAACATCTGCAACAAACGGGGTGTCAGTATGTCTTACCAAATAATCCACCATCTCCGACGCCTGTGCTTTGATGGCGTTAAGGGCATCGCCAATCTGATTTTGCACCTCCTTGATCTTCTCGTCCCATTGGTTAGGGACATCTTATGTTGGATCATTGTAGTAGCTTTCATGATCCGCGTACTGGTTCTCCCCCTCATCCTCTTGCCAGGGATAGTCAACCGCGTGTGGAACAGATACCTGAAAAGGGGGAACATATGAGGCACCTGCGTGCAGTGGGGGGACTCCCTAGCGAGGGGCGTCCTGGCGCTGCATGGGGGCACCCTGGCGTTAGGTGCCACGGTGGGGAAAGCCATGTGGCACCTCTCCAATGGAAGAGAGTGTTGTTCCCACAAGATGAGGGGCGACGCCTCCCGAGGCGAGCATTAGCTGGATGATTTGCTAGTTTAGCTTACCAACAACTGCATGGTCTCTAAGAGCTGTTGCCCGACCACGGGAGTTGCCGCAGTGGAAAGTTTCGCTAATGTAGGCAGAGGCGGAGCCTCCTCCTGGCGGGCTGGTTTGTTGTCTTCCGCTTGTTGATTCATTGACTTGGTTGTGATTTCCATGGATATGAAAAGAGAATAACAAGGTAGGAGAATACTCATTCGCTCACATACGGCGCCAAACTGATGATGCACAAAACAGGCTTATGCACAATCAACAGTCAAGTGTATGATTCAGAATAATTAATGAAACAATCAATAAGCAATTAATAGTAAAAAGTAAATATCGAGTCAGCACACAGATGTATAGTGGTTCGGTCAGGGTGACCTACTCCACTCTGAAGGCGGCAACGGTGGCTGGAGAACCTTTATTAATAAGGTAAGGTGAGAGAGAGAGCAAATGTGAGCTTTGGAGAGGTATAGTAGCTAAGAGAGAGAAATATTTTTGTGAGGGGTGTGTAGAGAGATGCCATTTTCATGTGGAGAGAGCTTACAATTTATAGACACAAAGCCTTAGGTGAGGCGGTGATGTGAGGGTAAAGGTACTAGTTCTTCGGGGAGGATAGCTACAGCTAAGGATAAATACAATTAAAGATTGTCTTGATCTTCGAGAGTGGGTATCCCGATGATTGCTCCCCCACATACTCTAATCTTCTTGGACTCCATGAATTATGGACCGGGTCGGATCGATAAATTGGGCTTGACCTGCCTTGTAGCTAATTTGGGCCCACCTCATTAACTGGGCTTGACCCAACGGGGTCTGGGCTCGTCACAAGGTAATGACCTAGACACCTTAGATGAACCCTTTGTTATTTTTAACTTAGGTTGATTAAGATAAAATGGAATTGGAAGCAATCTAACTATGACTCCTAGGTGATTTTAAAAGAAAAGATTTTCTAAACCATTTATGAGTTTTGAAAACATAGTTTGAGTCTTAATCGAACTCCTCTTTGAACAACACCCTCTAGTGCTCAAGATGACAAGTTTTTGCATGGTTTTATCCTTATTAACTTGTAGGGACCGATCTATGCTCGCTACCCTTCGCTAAAGCGGTCTCTTTATGACTTAGGGAAAGAAATGGAAAAAAGCCACGAAAGGCAGCATAGAACGGGCTCTATAAGCTCGCTCGAGAGGTGCCTGCCTTAGTCAGGATTGAAACGTGATTTTCATTCCACCGATCTAGCGGTCGTTTGCAAATTTGAGTTTCTTATTTACTAAGACTACCCTTATTCTGGACCTACAAATAGGGAGAGCCTTTCCCACATCTAGGTTAGGCCTTTTGTAAGATTTGTAAGAGACAAAATCATCTTTCTACCTTGAGAGCTTCCCCTACAATCCAGATCCATAAGACCCAAAAGGCTACCACTAGAGATTCTATTGTTAGTGTGCCCATGATTGCTCAAGACCTAGACGAACCTACAGTGGGGAGGTCCAAGTTAAGCTACACTAGACATCAAAGGAAGGCCCTTGGCAGAGAGACAGCAAGAAAAGGAGCATCTAACCATGGTATTGTTTGAGGTATAAGACTTAAGTACTTGTATGTTGACTTAGAGAGTAGTGGATTAGGCTTTGGTAAACTGAGAAGATTCCTCGTGGTTTTTCCAATTGAGAGTTTTTCGCGTCAACAAACCACTCGTGTTATTTACTGTTTATCGTATACACTTGTGATTGTTTGCACACATGCGTACTACGTGTTTGTTGATTTGATTGTTTGATATTCATTTAACCATAATTGTACAATTGGGTTTGGGTTTTGGGATTGACGTGAGATTGATTACGAGCGAATTAATTAAAGATTAATTAAATCAATTATCATGGTCAAAGTGGGTTGTTGAAACGCCCCAAAGTCCACAATTTGAGCATAACTATCTAATTAACATTCATACCATAAGAGCACCTAATAATATCCATAAGCAAAAAGAAATCTATTCTTCATTCATAGTGACTAAATCATAATCCAAAACCAATATATTAAACTTTGGAAATTACATCCAAAACTAACAGAACATTATTCCCAAAACTATCTAACTTAAACTAAAGTAATCAAAATCCAACAACTAGAGTAACATCTCTAAATATTTGCCTCAGGATCCACATCACCATCAATATTGGCATCCCAATTTACATGTTCCTCTAGTTCGAGATCCTCTTCAATTCCATAATCTGAAAAATATTGATTGTAGGGGGTGAGCATTAAGCTTTGTAGCAACATCCTCCCAAACCCGAATAAGGTTTTAAAACTTATAAAAATAGGTCATCACACTTTACAATGTATCATATATAAACTTTGAAGTAAAATAGGAACATTTATAATATCTCAAGTTTACATTGAATGCTTTAAAATAACGAAGAAGTAAAACCAACTCTCAAATACTAAACCAATTCCAACAACATATCTCATGTATGCAGGTTTGAATAAAGTGAATCTACACAACGAGAATATCTTGGCCCACAAAACTCCACATTCTCAAAGTAACACCTCGCAAGGTCACATCACAAACAACTTCAGGAAGGGCGTATACCGACGCATCGATAAGGATGAATCCTTCCTAAGATTATGGTATACCAACCCTCAGCCTCGATGCTCTATAGACGAATAGTGTTTGAAACCCCCCGAGGAACCAACCCCACTACAAGTGATAAGAAACCATGGTATCCCTCAAGGTCCCATAAACATCTAAACACTCTACGACACCCGGTCGAAGGTAACCCACATGCATCACGCCCACTAATACAAGAGATAATTTCAAACACCTTTCATCAAATCACTTGTAATTCAAGAATTGTAATTTCATGACTTTATCAATAGTATAATATATAAGAGATCTTCAAACATAATTTAATTGATCAAAATCAAGAATTAGGGTTTGTAAATTCAAGAACTACCGAGTAGCATGTGTAAAACCTCTACCTATTCAAGGCCTAGGGTTTCAGAAGCAAGAACAATAATTTGTGTTATAAAACATAGATTCCATTAAACAACGTTCTAGTATTTGCAAGAAAACCAAGAATCAATGAATATTTATCATACAACTATGATAGGAAGTCAAAACATATATACATAGTTACCCTAGCATCAATGGACATATTTGGTAAGAAAACCCTACCTCGATCTGATGTTTGATGTTAACCCTAGTGTGTTTGAATCAATCCCAATGCGAGAATATCTTCAAATCTTAGGTTTCCTCCTTCTCTCTCATTCTCTAGGGTTATCTATGGTTGAAAAATGATAGCTAAATGGGGCATTCTTAGGTATTTATAGGGTCAGAATCTGAACATTCTATGCAAGCCTGATCGTTGTTAAACATGTAATCATGTTTGGACGGAGATTGGCATTAGAATAGAATCAACTCCCAATATCTCTTATTTTATCAGACCTTCAATTCTGAATCTGATCCACGTTCGAATGTAATTTAACATTCGAATGTGAAACCCGTTTCTTCCTGAACTTGAAAGGTAGTTTTGACCTAGTTCAAAGTCGAGTCATGAAATCTTCATGAAATACACTTTGTAGCGCTGAAAGTATACTTTCTAATGTCAAAAAATCAGATTAATCGGATATCTGAATAAAGAGTTATGACTAAAATACTAAGGTAGTGTCAAATTCCTTCCTACAAAAATTCTCTCCAAAATGCATTTTAACTCCAGAATACTTCCAAACTTCTAATACACTCCAATATTACCTCTCCAAAGGTTTCTCAGCCTTTCAGATTCAATGGTGGACTTAGTTTGACCTAAAAACATTTAGAAATTTACCTAGCACCCTTATCATGCTTAAACGCCTCCGAAACTAAGTTTGACCCGAAAGTCAGTTTGTCTCAAACTTAATGATCAATCTTTCAACAATGACTTGAGGTTTCTACCATACTTTTATTCATCCTAGGAGAAATCTTAAGATGATATTATTCTTATTTAATTGTAGTACGGGGTCTTACAATCCACCCCCCTAAAAGAAAGTTTTGTCCTCGAAACTTAATCGTCGATGTAGTCTATTTAATTCCAATGGACCACAATGTCTCAACACATATTAATCTTGTAAACCTAAAATACAAGATCAGAATAGATTACTCATATTCTAAAATTTAAATTCATCCCTTAAAATTTTACCATCATTGCAGTTATTAAAAATCCCCAAGATTATCTTTATTCACTAGCATTCATTTATCACCTTCACTCTCAACTTTCGACTATTCCTTATACTCAATAATTCTATACGATTGTCCTAACTAATTCATATCACACATAACTACTAGATCATCAACTTAATTGTCTACTCATCAAATATCAATTTTCTTTTGAATTGATTAATCCCTTCAATAAACCTCATATTTGTTTCTTACATGTAGCTTATCCATAAGCATATCAAAACAACTCAAATATCATTCCGCTAATAGGGTTACTCATCTCTCCTATACTAGAATCATGGTATAACACCAAACTTAGTAATGAATATTACAGTGAGTTTTATCTCGATTCCTGAAATAGATCATCCTTCTTAATGCATTTGTTTCTTAGTAGCCAAGAGGAATTCATAATATTTGAAATCTAATAATAACTTCACATCATACGAACACTCATCAATTTTTATGTTCGGTGGACACTGTAAGATTCTCAGCAGTTGTAACCATCAAACTATACACCAAGCTATCTAAGAGATTGATTCTCACTCTTCAAGCTTATACTCTTTACATTCACAACTGTAATCGTAACTAATGGTTAATTCCATTAATATTAAATCTAATCCAATGGTTCGTTGCGCACTTTGATATAAATTGTAATCCACCAATCCACAAGTCTGAACTAGCCACAAGATAAGAACTCCCAAAGATTCGAAGGGTTACACATATGTTGAATTCCACCAAAGTTAACCTAACCATACATTTCCCCCAATTATTCCAAAATGTATACACATACGATCTACCTTTCTCTTTTAAAGGGAATTTTATCAATAAACAAATATAGTACTTGAGCTAAAGTCTTGTCATGTCTCCAATATCTTTATTTTTCCTCCCCAATATTGAGCTCAAATAAATAAGCCTTAAAATTCCTTTCATAATTCACTCACATCCAAACCCATACTTATAGGTCAATCTTTATACCTCTACATTATTCACCAATTTCATTAACACTAATTCTTTTCTCTATCTCCCAAGAAATCATTCTGAATCTCTAACTTTGAGATAGAATCAATAACTCATGTAATCAATCCTTAGTGGCTACCATTAACCTCTTCATTCGGTTCACGTTACCTATAATATTGAATCCCCATGGTTCAATTCGGTACAAATATATTTCTTGTACTATCCATAAAATAAAGATTGACTTCCAATGATTCCAATAGTATCATCAAATTCAATACCACCAGATTTCTTGTAATATAATAATAGTCAAAACAAGACTGCCAAAGATTCAACCAATGTTTCTCAATTTAACCACATTAGTCGCGTAGCTTTTTGTAGGTGGGGACTTAAAAGAGGTTGACATATGTGTCTTTGAGAAGGGTAATCGAAGGGAATAAGTAGGATAAGCAGATGGGATGGAAGAAACTCTAATAACTTGTTAATGAAGGGACTAACCAGTTAGGCAAAGGGTAGGTGAAATGATCTCACCAGCCAGAAAATTCATCCTCCATAGTGGGCAAGTAATGTGGGTATTTATTGCACAGAGCTTAGGCAGGTCAGGCTGCTCAAGGGGTTGTCTGCCGAGACCCTCTACCACTCACGCGAACCCACAAATGCCTCAACCACGACGATACAATGGCCGCTAATCGCGAGCCACGTGTCCCAACATTAACTAGGCAGATGTGACATTTTCCCAAACACAACCTGGACGTGGCTCTGAGGAGGTTACGATAGCTGAGGTGAAAGCGGGCTCCCAAGGTCCATGCCCGCTACTGGTCATCGCAAAACCATAACTTTAAGATGGTCATGTCCGTGATGCCCCCAGCACGCTCTTACCCGGGGTACTTCTTTCCCTCTCTAGACATTTCCTCGAGACCTTTATTGAAATGCTTGATAAAGAAAACCCACATAGTTTTGGTCCTTCAACCACCAATCCACATGTCTCATTATCTCATATGTTGATCCAGACCAATAACCCCAGTTACCTTAGAAGTCCCTCCGAATCCCAATCAAGCACTTCCTAGTGGGTAATGAGCCATACACTAGGAGGACTACTCAAACAAACTAAACCTTCGAGACCTTGCTCTATGCCGAGGTTGACAATCATGCTCGTTCAACCTTGTTGCTCAATTTTCCCTTGAGAATGGCCATAATAGTGGGTCAGTCGAGCAACGATGTCGATTAAGTTGAGGATACCACTCCCGCAGTGGGGGAGGCGAGTCTCTTTGAGGTTCTCCCTAGACTTCTACGATTCCACTCTTTTCCACGCTTGGTGAAGGGTCCATTTTGTCACTTCCAATGCGATGGGGATGTATTTTGCCCTATTGAGATGTTACGTCAAGGGGCGTCACACATGGGAGTCGTGCCTAGGGGTGTCCCATGGGGGAGCCACACCTTGGTTGTTGCACTTGGGGGCGTCGCATCTGGGGGTGTCACACCTAGGTGTTGCCATGACACTATTGTCTATACCCATTCCTGCTGGACCCTGTTGGTTCCCACTACCATATAAGCTATCAACTCTTGCCAATTGTCCCTTCATGACTTGTACATGTGTGCTGAATTTATGGGGTACTACATTTGGCCCCTACACACGCTAGGTTGCAGGAATCATCTTGCGCGTGCACACCGTAGTCTATCTATACTTGTCGTTTTATTGTAACCATTGTTTGTGAGATGACCGCGGTGCCGCTAAAAATCAAATTTTTTTTCATAAAATGCGCCAGAGTCCTCTGTCGTCATTTCTCTATTGTTGAAATTACTATTGTGGCTAGTTGCCCCTATATGCATGCATCTTCTTTTGATGGCCTTTGCATGCATAATAGTTGCAAGGACATGTGTATTTTTGTCTTTGTGCCATTCTAAGGTGTATCCCTGCGTTCTTGTACCACTGCAGATAGAAAGCCTTGACTATTATTGGGCCTCAAAAATCATAGTGAATTGGTACCCCGAAAGATGTCTTAAGAACTGCATGCCTCGTAGTCTATGGTTCACTCAATAGTCGTCTTGTCTTGAAGTATGGGGTTTCTATGAAAGTTGTGTTCACCCATTCGTGGTTCACTCAAAAAATAAATTGTGGCTCTATCCTCGACGATCGTGACCTTTGATTATTGTGAAAGATGTGGTCACCCATCCTTGAAAATTGTGTCCAAAAGCTGAGTTACGCAATTAGTCTGGCTACCGTGGATGTGATTGGTTACCGCTGTCATGTTGACCAAGGCTTTGGAGTAGAAGTCTGATCCCGAGGGGCTAAGTTTGGAAAATGGGTGATATTGTGACTGTCCATCTCGAGGTCACCTTCAGCTGACAGCAAACTGACGCAATGGGACCCATACCTAATAGCTGCTAATAATGGAATATGTTGTTTGCTTTGGTTGATGTTGACTGAAGTGGTGTGCTATTCGAGTCTGGTGTGTTGACTGATGCTGAAGACTAATGTAGCTTGACACGAACATTAATGTTCTAGTTGAGGGACTCACGACATTAATGCTCCGTTGAGTTGAACGAGGAGACACGACAATGGTAGCCATGGGTGACTCGACTTAAAAGGCTAGTGTGATGTGACAGTTCAGGCTGTCTTTTTGATGTGGACCTGCTTCTGATGGCTACTGTGCGCTAATTGATTGGAAGACTGAAATGGACTACTGTCTGACACAAACCGTTTTTTCCCTCCTTATATTTTTGTGGCTCCTTCACTTAAAATCTTAAAGCTTAAATACGCTTAAAGCTTTAAAGTAACGGACCCAAATATTTATTTAATAAAGCCTAATTTGACTATTACAACTTCCACTCATTAATTAAACTATGTGTACCCCACCACTACTTTTCTATTCTCCATTTCAATTGTCGTATGGGTCTTAAATTCCTTGGGTCCACCATTTGAAAAAATAACCATTGCCATGTGATTAGGAAAAAGCCCATCATATTTCTTCTTCTACTTTTTTTGTTTTGACTATTTTTCTTCCATTGGCACTGGACTGGAGCATGAGGTGAGGCTTGGATTACTATTAACATGGTGAAATGCTAGATGTTGCCTGGCATGAAGACCAATGGCTGAAGGTTGTTGTGTTGACCGAGAGGTGGGGACTAGTGCAGATGTACTGACCACGAGGTATTGTTGTTGATGGGGTGTCGAGACTTCCTAGTGGAATGGAGACGCAACTTCCTAGTGAGTGCCAGGACTTCCAAATGACTGGACACCAGGCACAAAAACCAAGCACTAGGCACTTTCACCAAGAAGACCAAGCACAAGGCTTGCTGGCGTGGTCTAGCGTATTAAAACTGTCACTCTTGGCTGAGTTTAACTTTGAATTCTTACTATTAATAAAGAATTTGGAATAAAATTTTGACAGTGGGGCCCACCACCCTGATTAATGTTGAGGGTTGGTGTTTTAACGGTTGACCGCGACTGTTGGTGGATGACCGCAATTACCAGGTTGGAGACTGTTCCTTTCACAGTTCGGGTGACCGCGACTATTGCTAATGGGGCTGGAGGCCTGGCCCAACACCTTTAATTCTAGCATGCCTTGATTGACTGCCTTGTGCTAACGTTTTCTAGACCCAAGCTACTAAAGGTTGCGATGATTGGCACACTGCATTCATGCCAACTACCGTGCTAACACCGACAGCTATTGCGATTCTCATGTTGTCCGCCTTCTGCCGCATTGACTGGTCAATGCAATTGGTTTTTTTCCTTACCTAATATCTGCTAATAATGGAATATGGTGTTTGCTTTGGTTAATGTTGACTGAAGTGGAGCGCTATCCGAGTCTGGTGTGTTTACTGATGCTGAAGAATAATGTAGCTTGACACAAACATTAATGCTCTAGTTGAGGAACCCATAGCATTAATGCTCCGCTGAGTTGAACGAGGAGACACGACAATGGTAGCCATGGGTGACTCAACTAGAAAGGCTAGTGTGACACGATAGTGCAGGCTGTCTTTTTGACGTGGACCTACTTCTGATGGTGACTGTGCACTGACTGATTGGAAGACTGAAATGGACTACTGTCTGACACAAACCGTTTTTTCCCTCCTTATGTTTTTGCGGCTCCTTCACTTAAAATCTTAAAGCTTTAATACGCTTAAAGCTTTAAAGTAATGGACCCAAATATTTATTTAATAAAGCCTAATTTGACTATTACAACTTCCACTCATTAATTAAACTATGTGTACCCCACCACTACTTTTCTATTCTCCATTTCAATTGTCGTATGCTTCTTAAATTCCTTGGGCCCACCATTTGAAAAAATAACCATTGCCATGTGATTAGGAAAATGCCCATCATATTTCTTCTTCTACTTTTTTTGTTTTGACTATTCTTCTTCCATTGGCACTGGACTAGAGCATGAGGTGAGGCTTGGATGACTGTTAACATGGTGAAATGCTAGATGTTGCCTGGCATGAAGACCATGGGCTGAAGGCTGTTGTGCTGACCGAGAGGTGGGGACTAGTGCAGTTGTGCTGACCACGAGGTACTGTTGTTGATGGGGTGCCGAGACTTCCTAGTGGAGTGGAGACACAACTTCCTAGTGAGTGCTAGGACTTCCAAATGACTGGGCACCAAGTGCAAAAACCAAGCACTAGGCGCTTTCACCAAGAAGACCAAGCACAAGGCTTGCTGGCATGGTCTGGCATATTAAAACTGTCACTCTTGGCTGAGTTTGACTGTGACTTCTTACCATTAATAAAGACTATGGAATGAAATTTTGACCAAGGGGCCCACCACCCTGATAACTACTGAGGGTTGGTGTTTTAACGATTGATCGTGACTGTTGGTGGATGACCGCGATTACCAGGTTGGAGGATGTCCCTTTCATAGATGGGGTGACCGCGACTATTGCTAATGGGGTTGGAGGCCTAGCCAAACACCTTTAATTCTAACGTGCCTTGATTGACTGCCTTGATGCTAACGTTTTCTAGACCCAAGCTACTAAAGGTTGCGATGATTGGCACACTGTAGTCATGCCAACTTCCGTGCTAACACCGACAGCTATTGTGATTCCCATGTTGTCCGCCTTCTGTCGCCTTGACTGGTCAATGAAATTGGTTTTTTTTCCCTTTAATTTTGTGCCTATGCCCTTTGAAAACTACACTCTTTGGTAACCACCACCTTCGAGTTTCGCACTTCTTTAGCCTCTGCAAAACCACAATTGTCGATACATCTAGTGCGACGCGACTTATCATCACGACCTTGGGTGGTACGCCTATCTTAGATTAATACCTTTACCACTCACCTTTGCAACTTCCCACTTTTCATTTCTTCTTTCATTCCCCAAGTCTTGGCACTCATTCTACCCTTTTCCATTTTTCTTTTCTCAAGCCATTTCGTCTCTTCTTTTTTCAAGTTTTTTTTCCATGCCATTTTCTCGATTGTCGTAACCCCTTGGGTTTTTTGCTCACCTTGGTGGCCGAGCCCTTGCAGTTCCTCAACTATTGTGCCAACTTAGGGTGTCACTACTGTCTTGGCTGCCACACCAACCATGGGTGGCGCCATTGTCTCGGCTGTCGCTACCTCTATTGGCCGCCACTAACTTGACCATCACTACCCCGATTGCCATTACCACGACCGTCGCTACCATGGCTGTCGCTATTGTCTCTTAGACTATGATCAATTTACCATTCTCGCTACAATTTGTTTACAAGCCACTCTTACCCATTTTGACAAGGATCCGTCTACCATTCCCGTGGCACTATGCTCGCGGTGCCACTCTGCTCATGGTGTCACTCTCTTCTCTTGGACGAGGATCGATTTACCATTCCTATGATAGTATGCTTTCAGACCAGTCTTGCCCTTTTGGATAAGATCCATTTACCATTCCCGCAGTAGTGTGCTTGTTGTGCCACTCTCATCTGTTGGATGAGGATTTCTTTACCATTCTCATGACAATATGCTCGCGGGACACTATTGCCTTTTTAGACAAGGATCCATTTATCACTTCCGTGGTACTATGCTCGCGGTGCCACTCTCGTCTCTCAGATGAGGATCCGTTTACTAATGACTAGTAGGGAGATTGATGTACCTAGCCCATACTCGACCAGATATTGCTTATGCAATGGGATTTGTTATCCAGCTTATGTATGACCCTCGTACAATGCATCTAGATATTGCTTATAGAATTTTGAGGCTTAAATCAGCTCCAGGAAAAGGCATGTCGTTCTCTAACCATGGTCACTTGAGGTTGGAGGCATTTAGTGATGCTGATTAGGTAGCTTAGTTGATGATAGGAGATCTACCACCACCATCGCCACCCACTACCCCGCCCACCACCACTGTTGGCCATCACCACTGTCACCACCTACCACCACCACCCCTCATAGTTGTCCCACCATCACCTCTGCCCACCACCACCATAACCAATAAATTTTTAATATATATTTTGTAGCTATATTAAAAATTGAGACACAAATAAGTATTTTTTAATTGATAATCCAACCACACTTTGTGATAAAGTACTTTTTATTTAAGCATTTTTTTGCTTGAGCATCCAAACGGTGTTTATTTAATGAAAGTACTTTTGTATAAAGTACTTTTGAGAAATACTTATTTCAGATGTACTTTTTGAATTTTGTAATTCATCCCAAACGCAACCTTGGTAGTAAGGTTTTTTATCCTATTGTTTGTAAATTGAGCATGAGAGATATTTATATTGGACCTTAAGGAGGAGTGATAAGAGATGTTTATGAAGGGTATTTATGTACTTTGAGTCTTATTATTATAAATACATTAGGCTAAGGAAGATAACCTAGTTCTCTCATTTGCTCTCACTATTATCATAAACGTATTATCTTTTCCTCTACTTTCTTCTCCTCTCTCTTTTATAATTAAACTCTACCTTTGTACCTCAACTGTCCCATTAGCTTGTTGTTTGACAATGAACACTCATTTTTACCCTATTGCGCTTGCTTCGCCACTTAGAGAAACCAATTCCCATGTGTTATTCTTTCTCAAGGCTTTCATTTCCTTTATCATTGCTTCTTCCAAGTAGGATCACTGAGAGCTTCTTTCCAACCTTAAGGATTATATACAAAAGACAAGGAGCAAACAAATGCACGAGAGGATGAAATAAGGAATCGTAAGAAACAAAGTTAGAGATGGGGTGTTGAGTACAAGCTCTGACACCCTTTTTGACTACAATAGGAAGCTCAGAGATATCAATTAACTAGATTATCAACTATAAGAGCTATAAGTTTATTATTTGATAAATCAGTGGAAGATGCTTGAACTAAATTTGGGAATTCAACTGAATCGGTGTGGGTAATTTGTATTGTTTGATGATGTGAATAAGTCTTCAAATTATCCTTGTCAAAGCGAGCACCAGGTGCACCATTGGTAGAAATTTTTTCCTCAATAAGATGTTGTTACCCTTTACAAATGAAGAAGAAGATACTCCTGGCATACCATCTCTTCCTTAACAGTAGTATTCTTCCCCTAAAGAAATGGTTGGGAAGTGAGAGAAAAGGACTCAATTTTGCGAAAGGTGACATCCATGCTAACAAACACCTTTAGGAGACTATGGATGATAGTATTTATATCCTTTCTGGGTGGTAGAGTAACCAATGAAAATACAACGCAAAACCTTGGGGTCAAGTTTTCCCTTGGATGATATGTGATCATCTATGAAACAAAAACACCCAAAAACTTTGGGAGGAAGAGAAGAGATAGAAGGAATAGAAGAAATCTTAGAGAGAAACTCAATAGGTGACTAAAATTGAAGGACATTGTTAGGAAATTACTCATTTGTAATTGGCTAATTCCATGAAGTCACAATGTAAATATACACTAAGTCCATTGTCATGATGCTTCAAGTTCAAGATCTAAAAGCTAAAAGATGGAAGGAGTTCAAGCTTCAATTCATATCAAGAACACCTCCATTAATCCTTCAAAGCTTATGAAAGGTTATGACCTAAGATATCTTAAGACCTTTTGCAATTTTATTTTGACTCACTTGGTTCCATTTAAAATGGATTTAGTATAATTTGTACATGACTCATAGGGTTTTTCATGAAAATACTTTGAGACATCAATTCTTGTTTTGAAAACATAGATCAACTCATGGATCAGATCCTTGTTTAGCAACACCTCTTATTGCTCAATGGGGCAATTTTTGCCTAGTTTTGGGCTTAAAAATAAGTACGGATTTCCGTCTGGTCACTGGCCTTCGACTCAAGCAGCCTTTGAACACCTAGAGAAATTTGAAGAAGGTTAAAAAATTTAGTAATGGAGACGACCCTCTTGGCTGCTCGTTGGCTGCTGGAGCGGCCTACAAATGGCTTGATCGGTCCTTCCTCGACTTGACTGGTTTGATTTATTTTCTCATTCTAGTGATGATCGCCCTCTAACTACTCTCTAAAGGTTCGAGCGTTCCCTCATGATTTTTAATTTTCTTACACTCTAGTTCACACCTCTCTAACCTAGGGTAACACTCTTGAGCTTATATTCTGCCTCTTACATCATACAGAGAGCCAAGAACAAAATCTAGATCCCTAAAAATGGCTCGATCGGTCCTTCCTCAACTTGACTGGCTTGATATATTTTCTCATTCTAGTGAAGATCGCCCTCTAACTGCTCTCTAAAGGCTCGAGTGTTCACTCGCGATTTTTAATTTTCTTGCACTCCAAGACTACTCTAATTATGGGGCTATAAATAGTTCACACCTCTCTAACCTAGGGTAACACTCTCAAGCTTATATTCTGCCTCTTACATCATACAGAGAGCCAAGAACAAAATCTAGATCCCTAAGATCAAAATTTTCATTTTAGTTTGATCTTTCAATTCAAGAAGAAAAGAAGATTAACTGGAGAACCACCCAAATCGAATTGTGTGCATACTAAAAATCATTAGAAGGAGTCCTTGAAGATTGCTCGAGACCTAGATAAATCATCATGTTCGATCATCCAAGTGAAGTTATTGCTCAAGACCTCGATGTGGGAGAATCTGAAGGAATACATTCAAGGAAGAAAGCATCTAGCCATGGGTGTATTGGTTGAGATGTAAGAATTTAACCTTGTAATAAATTTTGAGGATAGTGGATTAGGCTAGGTGATCCGGGATCGGTTCCTTGGTTTCTCGCGAGAGTTTCCACATTAAATTGCTCATCTTGTGCATTGTTGTCTCTTACTTTATTTTGGCGCGCACTCACCATGAGTTTGATAAATTGATTCATAGATTATCATAATTTATATCTTCGTCAATTTGGTTTTCAAATTAATAGATAGGCTTTTGTAGGGATTAGGATGGTGGACTCGTGTTGAGTTGTGAGTGAAGACTTTGCATATCTTGCATCCACTCATTCACCAAGGGTTTGTACATTGCACAAAAAGGTTCATATCAAAAACCTATTCACCCCTAAGGTCATGTGAGTATAGTTCTACGTGTATAATCATGATGGAAAGATCCAACTACACTTCACTCCAATTAGTATTAGAGTGCGGTAACCTATGAATTGCACTTAGGCACTTGATAGGCATTTCTTGTTTATGCTTTCTTGACCTAATTGTTGTGATTTGAGATTCGTTATAACAACTATTTTGTTATTGATGGATTCTCAAAAGGAAGGAGGGCTGGTTTCGGAACTACCATTGTTCTATGGCATGAATTATGCATATTTTAAGGCTAACGGTGATAAAGGGTTGGATCCCTCCAATAACTACAACTACAAAGGGTAGTGACATTGTGACCACACCGAAACCCCTAAGGACATGGATCAAGAACAAGAATGAGTCCTTGGATTGACCTCAGAAGGCTTATATGCAATATTCATTGTCGTGACACTCAATGAGTTCCCCAAGGATTTCCAAATTATGAGACCTCCAAGGAAGCATGAGACATTTTTGGATGTTTTCCATGAAGGAACACCATTAGTAAAAAAAATATCATATTCAAAGGTACACCTCACAATTTGAGAGCTTGAGAATGTAAGAGGATGAAACGTTTGGCTATTTATATGTAAAATTGTGTGATATTGTAAATTCATCTTTTGCTTTTGGTTTTAAATATGAAGACTCTATCTTAAAGTACAAGAATTTGAGATCTCTATCGAAGAGTTTTCAAAAAAAGGTGACGGCTATTAAGATAGAAGTTAATTTGGATGAGGTGTCGATAGAAGACATAGTTGAGTCTATTTTGACTTTTGAGATAAATCTTCAATAGCCTAAAAAATTGAAGGACGTTGCTTTGAGCTCTATTAGAGAATAAGAAGATTATTCCAAGACATCATAGTTGGACATGAAAGTTAGCCTACTTTGCTAAAAAGTTTAGGAAGTATGTAAAGGCTAGAGATGGTGAGTCCTCCAGATCGAAAGGTAAGCTGAGTAGACCTAAGTTTCCCAAGGAATGAAATGAAAAAAAAAAAAAGAGGGGTAAGAAAAATCAACAAGGGACTAATAAGAAGATGCAATGGCTCCAATGTATGAATGTCAAGGCTTTGAAAGTATGGTTGCTGAATGTCCAAATAGATGAAGAGGAAGGATGTGCCCAAGGAGAGGAGAAAGGCCATGAAGGTCAAGTATAGAGATCAATGGTTGTGAGTCAGTATAAAGATTCACCAATCTTATCATATTCTAACAGTGCTCAAGACAAGATCAATGCTATAAAAAGAGAAGATATACCCATGTACAAAGAGATAGAATCAAAAACTATCACCACAAGTTTGATTGAGCAAGATGAAGGGATGGCTACAATGGAAGGGCACACTACTAAGCTTCAAGTTTAGTATCAATTCTAGGAATTGCTTTCTATACACTTTGCTCTAATAATTAATTTTGTCATTCCAAACAAGTTTGACGACAAATAAGAAGATCGACCTCCAACTCTCTTCTTTGTTTTCTTCATTCCAAAAGAAAAGTAGGCATCATCTTAAGGCTTCTCAAAGAAAGCTACATATGTAAGTTCAAAGCTTGTGGACTTCGATTCTTCAAAAATTCAAAACTAGAGGTTGAGTTTTCTCCAACCAGGGGAAAATGAAGCAATCTATAAGTTGTTCATGGAAAGATAAATTCAAGGACATGAAAAACTATGGAATTTGGCATTACATCAAGACAAAGACCACATGGAACCTTGCATAATTATTTTGAGTCTTATTTTTTAATTATTTTGAGTCTTATTTTTTAATTATTTTGCGTGATCAAGATGAATTGCATGCCAAGATAGCGAAATTATAAATTGGAAAGTTTGGAAGTGCGAAAGGTGAATGAGATGAATAGTATGCATCCCACAAGGGAGTGCCCAACTATTCCAGCCTTTAAAGAAGTGTTGCATGAGCAAGTAGATACATTCAATCAACCAAATTTTAGTTGGAGGAATGATAACACTTCTGCACAGCCTGCACCTATGTCATATGCCCCTTCCATCCAACAAAATCAAATTTTTTCTGGTCAAGGTTCCACCTACTAGTTCTCATTACCCTAATCATGTACCACAAGGGTTTTCACAAAAACCCGCCTCAACAAGGTTTTTGGTCATCAGTGTCAATAGAGTACATCTGCACATCAACCCCTGTGACACCCTAAAATTCGGGGGTCCTTTCTCAACCCGTTGATCACCCATCAATCTGCGAAAGTATACCCGTGAGTACCGTATAACCTGATACCACGTCATTATACCCCGTTCACCGGGATTATAATCAAAACAAACTTTGGGCAAAGTCTCCTTTGTTCGGGAGCCCTACCCAATACATAACATGTGCATACAGTAATCATAAGATCATTCTAAGGTCCAAACCCTATCAATTTGGACTTCATATTTAATCATTTACATCATTCAAGTGAAAGAGCTCAAAAGGTGAAGGCCTGACAAAGTTACATTTAAAATTTCAAGTTTTGGTCAGAGGTACTGATACCTCTGATACATGGTACCGGTACTAGGGCCTTCTGTTTGCCAAGTACCGGTACATATGTGTCTTAGTAACAGTACCTAAGCTTGTTGTTTTCTAGGTACCGGTACCTATGTGTCATGGTACCGATACCTATGTGTCATGGTACTGGTACTTAAGCCCACTGTCCATCGGGGTACCTACCCTAAGGCCTAGGTACCGGTACATAAACCCATTGGAATCTAGGTACTGGTACCTAAAAGCTCAGGTATCGGTAACTGGTTCATCCAACAGTGTAGTACCGGTACTTGTAAACCTAGGTACCGGTACTTGAACCTAGATTTTCCCCAATCCTTCCAATTTTTAATTCATCTTTATCCCAACTCATATCATATTCATTCATTTACATCAACATATTATCCAAAAGAATTTCATCACATATCCTTTTTACCAAATTATAAGTTCAATACAAATTACATAATCTATTACAAAATACAATTTAAGAGCTAGAATCCAGCTCTGCCATCAACACGAGAACAAGTGAGGTCGTCCACCGGCACTTGTCCAACACCTGAAATATATTCCCATAAAGAGTGAGTCATGCTCAATCCATATAAAATGTCACATGAAATTCATCACATAATTTATTCATTCAAGAACATACATTTCATAAACGAATGCTACACTTTTTCATGTCATATCATGAGATGAAACTCACACATGAAATGCAATCCCGAGCCCTCCACTAGCTCCCATA
This sequence comes from Ilex aquifolium, assembly GCA_951799425.1. NCBI lineage: Eukaryota > Viridiplantae > Streptophyta > Magnoliopsida > Aquifoliales > Aquifoliaceae > Ilex > Ilex aquifolium. The sequence continues at coordinate 26,657,912 of OX637400.1, forward strand.
ACACATGTAATGTCATGTGTATGCATCCAGGCATTGCAAGCCCCCGTCATTGATGTTAGACGTCCAATGACCATTTTATAAAATCCTTGGGTGTTTCTTGGGGTGGGTATTTATGGACTTTCACCAATGGGTACCCAACCGACACGACATCTATGGACTCCCACCAATGGCTCTGCATACGCCGACACATTGATTAGCACAAAATATTGCATATCATGTGTGCATTTACATCCTTTTCATACTCTGTCTTATGGTAAAAATGAGAGGAATTGCAATATTTCGAGCTATTAATGGAGTTTGGGCGTGTTGCAGGTAAAAGAGCTTAAATGATGCATATTAGGCCCCTATCATGATGCTTAAGATCAATGGAGATGAGGTGGAGACTTGACGATAGCTATGAAGGTGAAGGAACCAAGAATTGAGCAAAATCGGTGGAAACCTACTAGTAGGCCATACCGGTAGGTTTTGGCTACTGGACCTGCACCTACTGCAAACCTACCGATAGGTTTTGCCTACTGGAACGTTCTCCACAGACAGACTGCAGAGTGGTTGGCTTTTCACTTGGACTTGGGCGGCATACACTATTCTTTCACCCCCTCTTGTCTCCTCCTCCTTGCTTATAAATACTCCCATTGTTGGAGAGCTTAAGAGGAACTTGGTAGAGAGCTTGATGGAGGCTTAGACTCCCACTTATATTATTATAGAGTAATCTTATATTTGCTTGTATAAAGAAGTAGTTGTTCTAGAGATTGGTTTGGCATTAATCCAACATCTCTTAGCTTGTTGTAGAATTAGTCTTAAGCTTATGCTTTCATTTACATGCATAGAGGGAGATAGATTACCTTTGGTTGTGGATCACCCTCCAAAAGTGAGTACCTTTCTTCTACTTTTAATTTGTGTTTCATTCACTTCCATTATTTGAGCTTCTTTCCTCCCTTAGAGGAGTGAAACTCTTCCACTTTTCTAGAACTTCGCCAAAGCCGTGAAGGGTGGAACGTGATTCACTCATTTTTTGTTGAAGATTGGCTCCCTGTTTAGTGTGCTTTACTTTGTGATCCCGCTACTTGGAGGAATGAGCATCACTCGCTTTTTTAGCTTTACCAAAACCATGAAGAGTGAGTAGTCTCTCATTCACTCTTTAGTAAGAAGATAAGGACATGTATAAATTATCCGGACGTTATATTTGTGCAATTTCGATTATGCTTAATGCTTTATATTCCCCATGCTTATTGAATGATTGATTGCATCTAGCAAAACTAAGGTACTTTGTATAACCAGGAGTTCTTCTATAACATAGATAACTCTTGTATAGAAAGACTCATTGGTTCAAGGCAAGTACCCCGGCTAGATCTGCATGACTACCCTTCAATCTTTACAATTATTGTGCTTCAATTAAGGAATGCAAATGGAACATTAATGTCATGATTGGATGTCTTGTAGAAACACTTGCTTGGTTATAGACGGGTTAAGTCTCGGCACAGCCAATCATTGTAAACTTCTAGAAAGACATCGAAATCATGTTCTTAATTCTCATAATCCACCTTTATCTTCCGATTAACCTGTTGTTGACATAGGGGTTAATTGAGTTATCAAGCACAAATATAACAAACCGGATAATTAACTACATATCCAGATCCTTGAACTAAAGAGTGACTCTTTTACATTAGAGTTTATCTCATATTAGAAAATTCTCTTGGAAAAAATCTTATATTCTGTCCAGGAGACCTCATACACAAGTTCAAATCTCAAGGGTTACAATCACTAGGTCTCCACCACTGCTTATCTCAAAACACCAACAAGAGTTCCATGTGGAGTCAACTCCGGACTCAAACCGGATTATTACTACAGTTTGACTGCCTGCACTTGGGTGTACACATTTCGAATCAAGTCAGTAAACATTTTGAATGGTTCATCTTCGGGTTTACTAGGGTTATTTGGTTGTTGTAATGTGTATAGACCTTCCGGCTAACTTAACATTTGTTATGATATGGTTCAACCTATGCATCAAACCTACCGATCAACTTTCTGTTGACACAAGAGTTAATTGCTGTAAGGTGACATTTTCATAGTCAAACAATAGAATGAATGTTGGATCCCTGAGCTAAAGAGTACCATTTTTTAATTGTTGTAATCAAAGTTCAATTTAAGTGTTTATTTTTTTAGTTTTAAGCTCACACCACAAATTGTTGTAATACACACTACGCACAAGGTAATTTCATCCTTTCTGCTTTGAGTTCCAACATATAACTCCCTGTGGATTCGACCTCGGACTTAACCGAGTAATATTACAACTTGACCACTTATACTTGGGCGTATGATTAAGATCAAGTCAATAGCCTCCAATGGTTTGTCCCTATCCATTGGGAGAACTTGGTCAAGACAAGTGGATGTCTTGCATGCCTCCACTAAGCCTCAATTATACTAACCCCCCTAGTTTCCCTAGACAATAATTCCACATTTATACTTTCATTAGTTAACCAGTTCAAACTCTACATTTTAACAAACTCCTAATCTAACCTTAATTTAGATAATCTAAGTTCATAGTTTACACCCCCCGCACTTTCAGAAATTCTTAATTTTGTCCCATGACTAACTTCAACCTTTTTACATTTAAATATTCCACACTATATGGAATACCCATTATATAACTTAAGCCCTTAAGAATAATTTTCGGGATTTATACTTTACTTTCTAGATTCTTAATAATTTTTTTTTCGATTTTACCCCAAAGTTAATATTATCAATTTTACTTTAGACCCCAACATTTTATGAAATGCCATAAAATGTATGTTCGGGTCTCACACCAAGACTCTTGGAATGCACACACCAAAATAGGGTTTGTTGATCACAAACAAGATATTCTTCTCCAATGTGTGAAGTTGAAAGGTAGTTTGGCTTTTGGTCTTAGGGATCTAGGGTTGTTTTTGAAGTTCTCTAGAAAGTATTATATCTTTTCTAGCTCATAAAGGCTTACCCTAGGTGAAAATTATAGCCCCATATATATGTAAGCCTAAAAAATATAGTTTAATTGGGGCCTAAGAAAACTTAGATTAACAACCGACTAGTCGATCCATGAGTGGGCAGTCAAAGGGCGATGGTTTATGGAATGAAACATGAGTTGTTCAAATCGTCAAAGAAGCAGACTGCTCAAGCGGTTAGAGATGGCTAGAGAGGCGTCTCCACTTGTTCTCCAGTTCAATCTTCCTAAGTGTTTAAAGATCGCTCTAGCCGAAGGCGAGCGAGCCGATGCGGTCCCTACAGGTTGTAAAGGTAGAAACTAAGCAAAAACTAGACTTATTAACACTAAATGGAGTTGCTCAAATAGAGTCCGATGAAATATTCAAACTATGTTTTCAAAACAGATTTAAGGTTTAGAAAATCTTTTTCAAGAAAAGGCTAATAGTCATTCACAGATTATCTCAAATCCATTTTAATCTATTATCTTAAGTTTAAAATTAAACCAAGGGTTCTATGTCACTAGGTCATTATCTTTATCCTAAACTCTTGAAAGTGCATTAGAGATATCTTGATTTGACTTTGACGCTTGAACTCCTCCTTCCTCGAAGCTTTTAGAACTTGATTTTTGAAGCATTATGATCATAGAATTACATTGAGATTTATAACAAGACTTAAAAAATTAGCTAATTACAATCAATTTCCTAACAATGGGAGAGCAGTTGTGGATGGTTATCAAGTCAGGTGTTGAATTAGGGGAAATGCTAGCAACCTGTGAAGAAGAGATGCAACCTAGCATGACATTTGTAGTTGGAAAACTGCCAAGTCCATGCAATTGATTGGGTAGCGAGCTAGTAAACCCTAGGCATTTTAGGGGTGTCAACTATCATATTCCTTGAGGAGCGTTTTCCCTATACTTCGTGTATTGCCTTTGTGTGTGTATCCCTCTACAAGTTTGAGTGGCCGGTTACTAAGGCAATGCCTTCACGGATAGCCTCCTTCATAAAAAAAGTTACAAAACAAGAATTACCCCCATAATAAAGAGCAATCTTTATAACAAGTTGCCACAAAATGTGTGCAACGTGGCGCTGGAGCATTATTATCAACCTTCTCTCATTTAATATGTCAAAAACAATAATTTTATTTAGATCTAAAATATTGACACACTTTGTTGATCGTATCAATCACTGTATTGATTTAACTGTACATCTCACTAGTAATTCAATAATTTCTATTGATTATATGATCAAATTATGTCAATATTTTATGTACAAATATTATTTTCGATGTCAAAATGTTATTTGTCCGTCATTTTATGTTGGGTGACAGCAAATACGCATTTCATTCAACAACAGAAGGTCAGACAGTTTGAAGTTTCTAGAACCCACGATGTTCGTTTCATGTCGGCGAAGAGAGAAAGCCGTTTACTCCAAGTCTTCCTAACCCATTTCCGTATCCATATCCATATCCATCCTCCTCCTCCACAAAAGACCCTGTCCTCCTCTTTGTCTTCCTCTCTGTTTCAATTCCGGGTATTTTTTTAGTTCTTTATTAGTCTGTATCTTTTCAACTGCGTATAAAATATTTGCTAATTCTACTTGTTATGTTGCATTTCTTAGAGATCATATGTTATGTACTGGTCATTCTGCGAGTTTCATGGTATTAGATGATGGGGTTTTCTTAGTTTTCCTAACCGGGGCCTGGGTTGGGTCTTTTACGGCTTCTTCAGTAGCAGATGCTTCGATTTTGTTGATACTTGATGAAAATGTTAGGGATTTTAGATCACAAGTTTTCAGGTCGTTGCTGGCTTAGGATTTAGATTTCAGTTGTAAGTTAAATTCTTCTATTATATATGTGTATATGTATATTTTTACCGTAGAAGTATGTACAGTTTCGATGTGAAATGTCAATTCATTGGATTTATATTGCTTTCTATGTATTCTAGGTTGTTACGTGTTATATTTTGATTCTTGGAGATAGTATGACTGAAAACTACGCCAATGCAAGTGCAAGCTCAAGCTCGAGTTTGAATAGTAGTTCGCAGGATACAGAGGATGATCACACCATTGCCACAATTTTGGCAGAACAAGAAAATTTGAAATATGATGGAAAACTAGGGAAGAGACTCTCTCATTTGGATTCAATCCCGGTATGATACTCTCTGTAGGCAAGCTATTCTAATCTTTCTGGGAAAGTTTTTTCCCATTATATGTTTCTCGTTCACTTTTTCCCCTCATCAATATTTGTTTTCTGTTTGAAGTATTGTGACAACTTATACTTTGATCTTTGTGGTGCTGGAAGTTAAATTTTTATTTTCATTTGTTTCAAAAACTTATTTGTCCATCTAATGTTGATTTTGACAATAAAAAGGAAAGCTTGTGCCCGATTGGCCATCTTAATGAGCATTGTAATTAGGGCATATACATTTTGTACTTCAATATCTGAGAAAGCTTATGACACATTTCTCTATATTTTTGGTTAACTCACACTTGCACTCAAAAAAAATTTAGCCCTAGAATTTGGTGTTGGTTATGTAAATCCTACATCTCCATTTGCCATTATCTTTCATCCTCTGGTGTTTGTTGCACGTGGATAAACTATCACTTTTGCAGTGTTTTATAATGTTGTCTTAATTACTGCCTCCTCTTAAGATACAAGCCTTATGTGTCTTGCCTTATACTTTGTCCATATAAGCTTTTTATTCTATTGAAGTGAACATGTGATTTTTAATATCCCAATGTCCTGCCTTTCAAAACACTGCAAGTTTTATTGTGTTCTCTGAACTTTCCCTTCAGTTATTGAGTAATACTAGATATTGCGGGTATTGTGAAGATGGTAAATGTTTTACTAAGCGACTTGAAGCTTGGAATGGTTCAACCTGCAGCTGAGCTAATGTTGCTGAGATACATGAAAGGTTGTGTTTTCGTTTGTCAAGATCAAAGATTATTAATCAGTTCCCTTTGGGCCCATATTCTTCTGGCCTTCTAGATACTTCTAGATACAGCAGTTTCTGATGCTTCCACCTTTCTTGATGCAATGAATCACATTACTTCAAGAGCTGATTATAATCTGTTCAACCTCTGCATTCAGTTTCTGTCCTTTATCAAATGCTATGGCTTAGGCAACTAGAGTTAGACTTCTAAAATTGACCCCCTTCGGTGCTGCCAGTTTGATGAGAAATTCTTGATTTAGCAGGATATTCAAATCTGGTGATTGTCCTTGATAATTGAGCTTTCTTTTTCTCCACCATCCTTTTTTGTTGCACTTGCTCACAAGTTAACATCTGCCTTTCCATACAGTTTAGCATGGCACCTTTACCACTTTAATTGATTCTCCTGACCACATTTTTAGTTAATCATTTCATATATTTAGAAACCTTTTATTATCTTTCTTCAACTAATTAGCTTCTGGATCGCTCATTACTCTCCTCAGTAAAGGACCATTACTCAAATATAATGCTTATTTAGTTTTTTAGTAGTGAGCTATTATAGGGTGGTAAACCCTCTACAAATGGGCGCCATGTGCTTTTGGAGTTTTCTTTCTAAAATATTCCGAAACATTGGCCAAAATATTTCAATACATCCGAAATAGTTCAGGACAAGGAAATTTCGATTTTCATCACTCTGATTCATTCAGTTTCTACCAAAACCAACATGTTTTGGTTGTTTGGTTGAAAGCAAAATGAGATTTTGATACTTGGTAAGCACAACAAAACTTTAAACAACAAAACTGCTCATCAATATCACAGCCGCTGCATGCTTGCCACTGACACAAAGTACTGCTGCCATAATCACAATTATCCTTGCTACCATTATTCTACTATTGCGTGGATTTGTCACTATTAAATTCCTCCAGGGCCTGCTACAGTTGATGTTGAAAAGCTAGATTATGCCTTCCCTAGAGAAGACTGGAACTTTGATCCTGTAAACCCTGACGCAAATATCCAATTATAACCCAAAAGGGAAAAAAAATGTAATTGGCCCTTTGCTAAACTTACTGCCACTACCCAACCTTACAGTGCCAGCTCACTATTCTAAAATTATGGATCTGCCCCCAACACTTTAAAAAATTACAGAACTCCCCTTGAAGTTTCTAAAATTACATCCTTGATCCCAAAAGTTTCTGAAATTACAGTTTTGACCCCTTAAGTTTCTGAAATTGTAGTTTGGCCCCAAAAGTTTCTGAAATTATTGTTTCGCCCAAAAATTCCCTGAAATTACAAATAAATTTTCTAAGATTTTCCAAACAACTCAAATAAAGATGGTATCCAATGCCGAATTAAATACCAAAGTACTAGTTTTATTCCAAGAATGCGTTGACGCACAGAAAGCCTTGAATGATGGACTAGATACAGTTCAAGCATCCATCGATTCACCGAAAGAACTTGTGTTAGGTGTAAAACTAAGACAAGTGAAGATATCAACTTTGTCACTTCAACCCTCAATCAGCAAGTGGTTGAACACAACCCTCCAATTCCACACAAGCTCCACCATCACATGATACAATTTGATTGAATGATGAGCTGAAATTATACACTGTAGATGACCCTAAAAGTTCTCCTCATTACATCAATTGTTTTTGATGAACCAACTTTAAAGGGTGATCTTACAGAAGAAGTTAAAGAAGTTTCAAAGGGTGCCACTACAAATGGAGTTGCTAATTTGTCTCCACTGGATTATATACTTCTTTCACCTATATTAGTGTATGTGGACGAGATTGTTAGGATGTAACACATCAAAGGATTGTTTTCTACTTTAGGATTTATAGTACTATTATGCAGGAGTGCAAGCTTCTTTAGATCACTTGGAACCCTTCTGTCCTTAAAACTCTTCGGAGAAGACTTTTTTTCACCCGGGGATAATTGATAGAGATTGAAAATGAATTGGATGAGTTTAAATTGAAGAATTGGATTTTATTATTTGTTTTAGTATTATTATATTAGTTAGAGTATATTTGTTTGATCATGAGTATTAGTGAGAGTTTAATTAGAAAATTATTATGGAGTTTTAATAGGAATAGAATTTGAGAGTTTGATTATACAACTCTTTTAGAATTTTAATAAGAGAATACTTTTTTATTTGGTAGGAGATTTAACCTATAAATATTGATGTAACCCTTACTATTTGTTATATTAATAAAAATGTTTTTCTGCATAGAATTTTTGTGTTTCTTTACTGATTCATTGCAAGGATGTGGTAAATCCCTTCCATCCTTTCTTCTTCTCTTTCTATTCTTTTATTTTTTTCCCTCCTTGTCCTGCATCACCCATAGTCCTTCCATTACTTCCATTTATCTTCAAATATTCTAGCATTTCTTTTCATCCATGCAACCCAAACAAGGGAAAATAAAATGCAATGCATAGTGTCAAACCTTCCCACCTCCGTCTAATCCTTTAAAATCCACAAAAAGCATGGATGAAATCCATCTCAGAACCACCCAACAAAGCCCAACTAACTCAAATAATTTATTCCACAACGACGATGCAGGAGTGAGAGGGGTAGCAGGAGTGAGAGCAGCTGTCGATATTTTTTTCAGTCTGCTTTTAGAAGTGAGATGTCCCTACGTCCACTGAAAGCTGGGGAAGGAAAGAACTCTGATTGCCCATTAGTAAGGGTAGGCGGAATAAGGGCAGATGCGTTTCATATTTATGATGTCGGAATAGCTCGTCCACACACAGATTATTCTCATCTTTTTCTCCTTTTTTCTCTTTCTTCCAATATAATATTATAGTAGTTTTAATTTTTAACTATGTGGTATATATTCACAGATGATGATCTTGCTATGTTATTTTGCATTTTGGCAACAAAGATATCTGGGTAAACATGGATTATATACTTATTGATTCGTTGTTGTTCTTGCAGCACACTCCCCGTGTTAATGGCGAAATACCTGATGTGAATGATGCAACCCTAGACCATGAGCGACTATCTGCAAGGTTGCCATTTAAGTTTTTTATATTTTAATGCTTTGTAAATTTGTTCCTTTTACCAGTTTTATGAGTTTACTAATGTCAGTAAATTACTAGTAGCATTTTTATGGAGAAGTTCTATCAGTCGTAATCATCAGTGTCTCACAGTAACTTTTTATTGGCCTTTATTTCCCAAAAAAGTTACCAACTTTCTTTCATGCTGTTAAGTTTGGAGGATTAACATAATATTAGAGACAATATTAAGAGGGAAACAGAGAGAGGTTAAAAACTTAACCTAGCTCTCATACATCACTTGTATTTATAGTTAACTCACAATAATAATAATTACACATACACCCTCTTACTATAGACAATTTACACATACTACCCTAATACTCTTAACACATGCCTTGAAACTTTAGGTGTAAAACTTCAAATGTTACTCTTGGAGCAGGGTTTTAAAAGTAGCATTCACTAAACATAAGACATATTGACATTGGTATCATTTTGTCATAATGGTTTTTGCTGTCGTTCAGGCTGACAACATACAGTCTAGCAGAATTGCGAATTGAGGGAGATGGCAATTGCCAGGTTGGCTTCTTCACATTAGTAAATCAATCAGCATTGTACTTGGTATATCTGTTTATGCATCTTTACACCAATGCTCTCTCTCTCTCTCTCTCACACACACACCCACCCTTTCCCCTTTTTTCCTGGTATAGATAACTCTACTTTTGTTTCAGTCCAACTTATGCTTAACGTTATTTGTTTGACTTTTGGGACAGTTTCGAGCACTTGCAGATCAGTTGTTTCGCAATCCTGATTATCACAAACATGTCAGGAAGGAGGTTGTCAAGCAGGTACAGTTCACATGGTGTTTTTGCTTTACTTCTTCTCTCCTTGTTCTGAGCTGCTTATAAACAGGATTCTGCGTACGGAAATGCTAAAATCTAGTGGATATTAATGATCGTGTTTCCTTTAATCCTGTAGTGATTAGCTGGTGTTGTGCGAAATGGGCATCTCATCGTGATGCATTTCATATATTTAGTAGCAGTTCTCTTATCTTTAAAACAGCTGATTTTCTGTTATTTCTTCCCCTGCCTGCACGTAAAACTTGAGTCCACAGCATCTTTTCCACAGGTGGCTGTACTTAGTTCCATTCAATATAGTATCACCAGAATGGTTGCACCGTGGAACCATTCCTTATTATGTTCAGGCAGGATATCCATATTGAGATAGAAAGGTGTGTGCTTAAAGCTGCCCATTGCAAGCATATTGTATCTGGAAACTCACTCATTTCTTCTCCCATTGTTCTTACTGTAGATGTTTCACTGCAGGAGCTTGCTTTATTTTTTTACAGGAAACAATATTGCTATGCATTCTATTTGTCTTCATGCTCCTGAAGTTGATAAAATTCATTCAGGGCCTTTTCTTCCTTTAAACCTTTCCCTAATGGCTTCAATAAGTAGACAGCTTTTCCGGTGACCTTGGAAAATAGTTTTAGCTTTTGCTGATCTTATCCCATTTCATTGTCTTTATAGAACATTTTTTTAAGAAATTGGATACTTGGATATGAAGTGCAACTTTAAATCGTCAATACAATTGTTTCATGAAAAAAGACCATACATTGAGAATCCTTTTCACTTGTAGATATAGGTATTAAATGCTTTTTCAACCTTATCGATATTACTTTGGTGTTTATGATACAAACAATCTCGTCAACCAGGATGACTTGCAATGTCGGAAGCCTTGTCTCCACTATGATCAAGTTCTATAACCTCTCATTTCATTCCAAGTTTGGAATTTTAGTTCTAAAACCTCTTGGCATCTCTAGTATCTCTAAACTCAGCTGGTTTTTGTGAATGTCTGCTTTTTGCAAGGTATTTCTTAAATAGCCGCATGCATATTTAAACAGAAGATATTATCGTGCTGTGTATACATTTTGTTTACCATTGTTGTGTGTGTGTTTTTTTTGGTGCATGCTTGCATGACGATCTATTAGTAATCTTTCATTATATATCTTGCATTCAAAGGAAGTTTGTTCTTCATGATATAATTTATTGTCATAGTTTCTGAATTTATTTTGCAGCTAAAGCATTTCAGAAAGTTGTACGAAGGCTATGTTCCTATGAAGTATAAAAGCTACCTGAAGAAGATGAAAAAGTCAGACATCTTGGTTATGCTTGAAATGTTTCCTGCAAGTTTGAAGAATATTTTGATTCCTAGATGTGATTGGTTTTCTAATCAAAGTTTACAATATTTTTTTATGGGACCAGATTGGGGGAATGGGGAGATCATGTAACTCTGCAAGCGGCTGCTGACCGAGTAAGTAAAATCTTAATATTTATCTTCTTCTAATGGATTAATGTTCATAATTTCTAATGTACTTTGAATTGTTGGCTTCGAGAGGATGTTGGACAGGGTCATGGATATGCTTCATGTGATCTGCAACCTCTTATGCTTTTACATTAACTTTCTTCAAATTTGGAATGGGAACCAGATTGACTACGCTGTTAGTTTTGTTTCCATGCATTGCTAGAAACAAATTTAGCAAAAACGTATTGTTTAGGCTTCTATTTAGCTAGACTTCGTAACAAAATTGACCAAACTTGTATTGGCAACTTCGGTCTGACCATTCATTTGAGGATGAAAAGAAGTACTAAAGTCCAAAGTTGTCCCAATTTTCTTCTAGAGTCCTCCAAAAGTGTCCAAGAAACTTAGTATCACAATACGAAACAATGGAGTGAGGAAGTCGATGCAATTTTTATATCACTTTAAAGATTAGATAAGCAATATTAGAGGTATCCATTGTCTTCCTTCTTTGAGTAGTAGGGAGACCAAACAAAATGTGCATGCTAATTTCTGTCCATGGTGAATTAGTAATAGGAAGTGGAGTGTATAATTTGGTGATAGTACATCCACCTTTGCTCATTGACACACGACACCTCTCAGCATACCCTTTGACATCTTGTTTTAGTCTAGGCCAAAAGAAACATTCAACCACGGACGCCAAGCTCTTATTTCGTCTAAAATGCCTCTAGTTATGCTGCACCATGATGATCTTTTCTCGGAGGGAGAAATATGGAATGCAAAGTTGATGGTCCTTGAAAAGGTTTGCGTCATGGAAATGGAAGTCAGTTGCTCTCCAGTTTTGACATTATGTGAAACATGCCAAAAATACTGATATTTAGCATATAAATCTCTTAAAGAATCAAATCCTGACACCTAACTTGCATAGCATTGAGTAGAGCAGTTTTACTTGATGCATAAAGCCAACTGAAACAAACAATTCTTCTGAGGCCTAGGCAAGAAGTGAAAGGCGAAGTGAGCGTTTTATCGAAGCAAAGCGAACAATAAAAAAAAACAAATATTTTAGTTTAATCAGTCCTTTTTAAGAGAAGCAATTGAACTAAGCATAACAAACCAGTAGAATGAAATAGGAGCAGTCTAAAAACAAACACACTAAAATCACTATAAGCAACAAGTGTAGAAAATCAGCATAACAAATCAGAAACCTAATCATAACAAAGTAAAAAATTAGTCTAAGCATAACTTCATAATACAGTAGAAGCAGAGGGGGAGGTTCTAACAAAATCAGCATCACATCAGGAAAAAAAAATCAGAAATAGAGTTGAACAGAAGGAAGCAGAATTAGTAATACAACAACACAAAAAAAAAAAAAACCAGAAACAGAGTAGAAGAGGAGAAAGCAGAATCAACATCACAAAAAAAAAAATAGAAACAGAGTATAAGAGGAGGAGGAGATTCTGGTAGAACCAAAAAATCTGAAGAAGAGGGGAAGAATTAGAAGAAGAAGAAGAAGAAGAGGAAAAGAGGCATACCTTCTTGCGAGCGGGGTAAGAAAAGGAGAAGAGGCTTCTTGCTCAAATCAATTTGGTGATTAGGGTTAGTTTACATATATATAGATGATGGTCAATCGACTGTGATTGACATACCTAATTTTTGATCTAGTTGCATCAATCCAACGGCCTGTAATAGTTTGAGACAAAAAATTTAAAAGTTCACTAAGGCAAAAAAATTTAGAAGTTCACTAAGGCAAAAAAATTTAAAAGTTCACTAAGGCAATCGCTTCTTCCCCTTTGCTCGCTTTTCTCTCGCCTCTCCTATGCTCGCTTTGTTTGGTATGTTCAAGGCGAGGACTCAAAGCATCAACCACCTTGTTGTGTATTCTAGCCACGGTTTAAGGTCGCGGTATCGACAGCTAACTCAAAGGGTGCTGGGGCACATCGATCGTGATGTCGCGGCACATATGGACCAATACTCTAGAAATGCTAGTTAGAAGGTCCGAAAAATTTCAGAAAAATCCTAATAATATAAATCATAAAATCTATACATCATATGTCCAAATTATATCATCTAGCACATTAAATGTAGGGACAATGGGATGTAGGGTGCTACCGGAAATATATTAATCAAGAATAATACTAATTGAACCTAATTTGTGGACTTAATTTTGGGATTTAATCCATTGTTATTGTAATTTTTGATCTCTAATTGAGTGGGGGGAGTTAATTGTCAATTCAATGACAAGTGGCTTTGTCTCGCTCCCTACCCGGCTCCCCGCGCTATTCCTCCCCAGAAAAAAAAAAAATTGCAATGCATACAAAATGTTAAATAACTTAATGTCAATCCTAACAAGAGGAGCATTTACAAAGATTGTTGGTTAACAATAACTTCAACCATCACACCCGACTTAACTAACAAACTTCTTTAAAAATTCCTAAATTAGATCTAAGTAACAAATATAGAGTATATCAACTTGCCTTAATAGATTAAATAATGTTTTAACAAGTAGAAAAATAAATACAGTCAATATTTATATAATAAACATCACACCCAAATAAAATATACATATCATATTTATTGTAAATTATAACATTTTTGTTTCAGGTAAGTTCCAAATATAATAATAGTAGTGGTCTATAAGGGGTATCCTAGTAATTTAAAACATTTAAGGCAGCCTAAACCCGCAGCCACAATAATCCACTAATCACCAACAATACACACCAAAGAACCACTGGGAAGACCACTGTCCAAGCACAAGTTGCTCCAAAACACACAAGGGCCTGCCCAAAGAACACTTTGAGCAGAGCAAATAATACAAACAAAGAGAGAAAACACACCAATTAACAACTTTAGGCTAGAAAAACACTCCCAGTTTGATCCATACTTTGCAGAAACAAGAAACCAAACATCAAAAGCACCGGAACAGTGCCAAACAGAGGTACTGTGTAGTGCCGATTACTGTCCAATCGACATAAACACCAAAAATCAACTCAAAAACAAATGGGTATGCACGAAAGGCTCCTAGGGTCTTAGTTGACCTTGTCTGAGGTGGATCGAAGCATCAAAAGGGCATGGGTTACTCCCAGTAGCCAGAGAGAAGAAAAACCAATGATTTTTCAAAAAATATTCGAAAAGGAAAAGTCAAGCAAGATGGGTCAGAAAAATCTGCAAAAATCACCATAACTACCACTCTAGAGAGACAATCCAGGAGGTAGGCCTCTGTCATCAGAAACTGCTGAACAGTAGTGGTAAGTCCACTGTTTCCTGGATCTGTTTCTGTAATGAGCAAATAATTGCTCTGATACCAAGATAAATTGCAATCTTGAGATTAGGGTTTGACAGAGAGTAGAAGAGGGAAAGAGAGAATAGACATTGAGAGACATTAATATGTTTAAGTATGTGTTGCCCTACACTTCTTATTTATAGTAGAGAAACAATTAGGGTAACAATATTGCCCTATAATCATTGAATATGACCAATACAAAAAATAAGAACTCTAACACATACCATATTGTTTTATTCTGTAAAGGGATTTTTTTAGCTCATATGCGAGATGCTCTTTACCTTCCTTAAATTCTTCTGGTGGTTCTATAATTTTTTTCCCGATAGTCTCTCATGAAGTAAATATTGTCTAAACATCATGTGGTTGCAATCATAGTCAAGTATTCCTGCCATGGGTAACATGGCATGAATAGAAGCATGGTTCACACTAAGAGAAAATTTTCATTATAGTTAATCCCTACAACTTGCTTGTATCAAATAGCTATGAGACGAACCTTCAATTCACTGACATAGGTTTTTCTTTCCGATGTAAATTTTCAACTGTCTCCTTTTGTCCCATTGGTTTTCCAACAAGTTCTCAATTTTTGTTTTTTTGTAAAGATTCCATCTTATTCATCATTGCTATCAATTTATTTTTCACTCTTTCCTATTAATTGCCTCCCTAAAACAAGATGAATCACCACTACCAGCAACTTTTAGAATAAATTATATCTTTAAAACCATACATTACTAGTGCCTTATGGACTTTTCTACTCTTGGTGAAACTGGAGTAGTATTTCTACTCAAGGATCAAAATTTCGTTTCGGTGTATTGTTTCGGTCACCTAGGAAACGGAAATGTTTCAACGTGTTTCGGAAACGTTTCGACCCATTTTGGAAACATAATAAAAAAATAAAAAATTTAAGAATTATTTTTCTAAAACATTGTTGAAATATATCAAAGTATCTTGAGATACTTTAAAATATTCCGAAACAATTGTGCAAATACATTGAAATATTATAAAACATCTCGAAATATTATGGAATACCTCGAAATATTAGAATTTCGATTTCATCACTAATTCGTTTCGGTCTCCTTGGAAACGGAAACGTTTCGGATGTTTCGACCGTTTCGAAACGATATTTTGATCATTGTTTCTACTTGCTTTCCATCATGAGATGTATCTTTTTTTTACAAAATGTTGGTGCATGATCTGTCCACTAGGCTGCTATATTTCATCTGACTCTTTTGGACTAGGAAATTTTCTTCATGCACACGCTTATTCACTTTCTTTTTGATAAGCATACGTTCCTCATTAAAGATGACATCCCTGCTTATCACGTCTTTGCTTGTAATCGTATTTTAAAGTTTATATGTGTTCACAACTTTTTCATAGTCAACAACATGCACTGTTTGAAATTTTGGTCCAACTTGGATCGTTGCTGTTCCTACATGTGAATATAGGTTGGACAACCGAAAAATTTCAAATCCGAAAAATTAATCGGTTTATATGATCAAACCTCCTTAGGAATTGGGTTTGTCCCTTTGTAGTGGAGAAGTCCAGATTTAGTTCTTTTAGCTTTCATCTCATTTGTATTTTACTTTGTTCTTTCTCTTTTTTGAGGATATGTTGTCCTCCATGTTGTACATTTTGTCCTTTATTCTTCTTTAACAATATTATTTTTTAATTAAAGCAAAAACATATCATCACCGCAATGCATCAGGATAATAAAAGAAGCATTACAAAACATCTTATAATAAATGCAACTATCATAGGTTCTTAATTGCTCCACATGCAGCCAATATGCATAGTAAAAAAATAAACCTCCTATACCAATGCTTAGGAGATTGTTTTGTTGAATTTTGGCTGAATTCAGTCATCAGCCAAACTCCTTTTGCTCAAAGAAAACATTGCTCAACTTGTGGGTATTAAATATGAGGCTGCCAATTCTTTTTCCTTGCAATCAGATTTTTGTGGTGTGTTGATGGCGCACAATCAATGGAAAATGCATCCAAGTTCTCCAATTTCTTGTATGCTATGTGGCTGTCAAACAGAAACCATAGTCATTGGCATTGGTTTGAAGAAAAAGTTGAACACAATTCAGGCGGCAACTTCGTTGCATATGTGACTGCCTTTTCTTCTCCAATTAATTTTGTAGCTGCAACTTCATTGCATTTTTTGCTACAGTCAACAGTTAGGAGAATTAGTTGGATGCTATATTTGTGTGTAAGAGGCCCAATACTACATCACCCTTTCCATGTTCTTAGGAGAAAAAACCATGCTGCTACTCAACATGGCATCCTTCAGCCAGACATTATTCATCTCATACGAAATAAAGGAGCAACATAGTTCACAACTCAGCCACCCCTAAATGCACGTGTAAAGATTATCTTCTTTCCTGCTGCACCACTTACCACGAATTTGCTAACCTGTTGCGCCTCCCCTCTTTGAAATTGGTTATGGTAAGAATTGCCTTTAAAGTTGCAGCCGATGCAAAAAAGGCCTCTTTTAAATTGGCAGATGTGTCATAACTCCCATTAGAAGTGAATATGAACAATCAGAATTTTCCTATTATCACCACGATCCTCCCTTTTCTCAATCCCTTACTCATCATTGTCACCCATGGATTTTCCTTTTTTTTTTTGGGAAGCGGGGAGTGCCATAAGCATGGTAGGTGAACCCTCATATGCAACAGTCAAAATGCATAGGAAGACCGAAGGAGGATCATTGTGAAATATCCCAGTCAAATGATGAGGGGCATAGTCAAACCCAAAGATTGTATACTATGCCTGAGTTTTTTTTTTTGAACAGAAGCTATGCCTCAGTTCAGCCAATGCTGCTTATCCAAGGAAAACTTCATTCCTCACGGCCATGCAATATTATGTTACCAAGTGTTAATTTAGATCAAAGAAAGAAATTAGAAGAAAGAAATATTATTGAGGCATAACTTGCCTGAACAAAACTTAAAGAAAAACTACATAAAAGAAAACTACTATATAAGAGGTCTTTATATAGTAGGGCAAAAGGAAAACAGTCAAACTAAGCTAGGGCAACATAAAAGTAAATAAAATGACTAAGCTACCCCTAAGTCTAAATAATTTAACTACTCTAACACCAAGAAGATCCAATTTCTTGCACAGTGCCAACTGAGTGGACTTTCTCCCACCCTACTAATTGCGCACTGTGCAAGAGGCTCATAAAAGCTTCGACTTGCTCTAGGTCCTAATCTTGAGAAGGCCTGCCAAATCTAGGATTTCCACACCACACTCCCTCTTGAATGTTCACCTATTCCATTGTGGAAGTGAGTTCATAGGACACTATGCCACTTGCTCAGAGTTTTGGATGGAGGATAATCTGTTTTTGCAGTTTTGCTGCTGAAGTTGGACATGGTGACCCCTGTTTCCTACATCAGGGTAACCGTTTACGGAATGTGTTCGAAACCTTTTGCGGCCCTCTTGCAGTTATTGTATGAAGAAGCTTCCTTCTAATGTATATATGAGACCATATTTACTCGACGATCATATGCATGTAATTAGTTTAGTTTTAATCTGTTCATATCCACCTTTAGAATATTGAATTCTGAAATATCTGCCTCTGACCCTTTTTATAATTATTTGTAGTTTGGAGCAAAAATTTGTTTGGTCACGTCTTTTCGAGATACCTACTACGTGGAGATCCTTCCCAAAGACAAGAATCCTTCCAAAGGTAACCATATACATTGAGATCCTTTCTGTGTATGATTTGAAGTCTCCACACTTTTTTGACTTTTTGATGGTAATTTTTTTCCTTCTCTGTTTTGATTGATAAACTTTTAATGCGTAAATTTCCTTTGTTGTTATAGTTTGTTTTGGGATGTTTTGGCATTTTTCTTCTAATATTTCGAAGTGTTGCAGAATAATTCAAATTTTTATTTGAGTTTTCATTCTATGTTTGAAATATTTCTGGAATGTTTCTGTTTTCGAACTGACCGAAATTGTGCTCTGAAATGAAATTTTCCTTAAGATTCTCTAACTCATTGATTCCAAGTAAGAAAGATGATAACCTCCTAAGACCAATAAAATTAAGCCCCACAACAATGGTTATGGCGGACCATGTAATTGCAGGAGAAAGAACTAAGGAGAAGAGATGATCTACGAATCTGTTGTTTTTGCGGATGATAAGGATGTTGGGCAATGGTCATTGCTCTCCTACTTTGAAGATTGATTTTGGTGTTCATCTTGTTAATGTTATTGAGTGATTTTTTTTATCCTTAAGTATCGTTATTTGAAGGAAGAGAAGAAACGATGGAGTTTCTTTGGGAGAAAACAAGGTATTTGGCGTCCCTGTGTGCTTTGATGACAAAAAAGTTGAAGGATGCGCCGCTTCACTGTCTTACTATTTTGATTAGATAGCTTCATATAACTAGGGGAGTTCTAGTTGTGCTATAGGATTATATTATTTTTCTCTTGATGTAACTGCCTTTTTTGGATCATTATAGGTTGGATATCTTGTCCACCTATTATGTAAACTTGTATTTAATGAATGAAAGTTTTGTTTTATATTAAAAAAATTTATTTAGCGTCATTCTTTTTTGCTATTTGGCTTTCTTCTATTCGACTGATTTGCATTATATTGATTCACAGGACATATTCTTCTATCTTTTGTCTTCTATGCTTAGATTTGAGCAATGATAGTAGTTTCCATTGAAAATATCTAACTACTAAAGATACAAGTGGTGAAGTTTTTTTGGGGCAACCTATTTCAAACACGTAAATGGAGGAAAGTAGTTGGCTGGTTGATGAGGAAGAAAGAAATAAATGAATGAGGGGGATGGAGATTGTAATGGATATGTAGGTTTTTTTTTTTTTTTTGGGGGGGGGGAGGGGGGGGTTTCTTTCTCTTTGTTGTGTGTTTTTTATAAGTTTCATGGCCCAATTTGGAGGACAGTGTCCCAATGCCGAGCTACTATTGGTATAGTTTTCAATACCAACCATGGTGCATGTAAGCTTAGAAAAGTTGAACAAAGCCGATGGTTAGGCAACCACCCCATTGTTTGTGTTGTTGCAATAAATCTAGTGGATCATCTTCTTGGGGTAGGTGAGGGGCCCACGAAAGGAGGCAAGCCAAAAACGGCCAATTTGTTAGGAAATTGGTTATTGAAAAGTTTTAATTATGTGAGGTCATAATGTAAATTTTAATTAGATCCATGGTCATAAATCTACAAAGATAAAAATCCAAAGATAGAAGAAGGAAGAAGGCCAAGCTATGAAGTCACATCATGAATACTTTTCAAGATCTTTCAAAGTTAATGGTGTTTCGAGATGGTTTGGTATATTTCGACCAATGTTTTGAAAAAAAATAATTTTAAATTTTTTTATTTGTTTTCATTCTGCTTCTGAAACGGGTAAAAATGTTCTGGAAACATGTCGAAATATTTTCGTTTTTTAAGTGACCAAAATAATGCAACGAAACAAAATTTTGATCCTTGGACCTTAGAGTCCTTAAGTTACCCTCGGTAGCATTACTTTAGCTAATAGGCTTTAGTCAAATGGATTTAGAATGATTCTGTTCATGACTCTTTGAATTTTATTGAAAATGATTTTAAAACATCAAATGTTGCTTTGAAAATATAAATTGAGTCATGGATCGGATCCTTGTTTAGAATATATCATCCCAAAATCCTGAAAGTCTCGTCGAGGATCATGGTCTATTGCAAAATAAAAACCCTAGGGGATCCTTAGCAATTCATGCGAGGATTGGTCATTGGGGGTCTCTAGAAAGCCCTTTTAGGTTTTGTTTTAGCTTGCTCCTTTCTTATTATTAATAAGATAGGTTTGGGCCCCTTTCTCCTTTTAATAAGAATAAGGTAAGTTTCCAAAGCTCATTTCTTTAGTTGGTGCGCACTTTCGTTTTCCCCTTACTATACAAGGGGGTTTAATGAATAGAGATCTCAAGCTCATTTCAAATTCTTCTCGGGAACAATTCTCAATATTCGGAGGAAGGATTACCGATCTCATAGAAAAGGAATGACTATTTATGTTATGAGCAACACCTCTTAGTGCTCAATAGGACAAGGTTTTACTTGGTTTTAGGCTTAAAAACTAATAAGGACGACCCTCTGCTCGCTAGCCTACAACATGAACGGTCTCTGAAATTCGAGAAAGGTTGATTAGCTAGACAGTGGAGACAACTTTATTGCCACTCGAATGACCAGTAGAAGGCTCGATCGGATTGACTAGAGTGATGACCCAATGAGTGAAAATAATGAGTGTGATAGAGTACATTTGGAAGATAAGGTTGAACCGGAACCACCATCTACTACTCAAGAGGATGATAACCTTCTCACCACACCAACACCTTCATGGATTCGGGTTAGGCACACACATAGTGACATAATAAGAGACCCAGACAAAGGGGTGAGTATTAGGAGACAACTTGAAGATGAGATAAGTCATTATTGCTATGTCTTGTCCATTGAATCCAAGAATGTGAGTGAGCCTTTTTGAGGGTGAAAATTAGGTTGTGGCAAGATGAGATAAGTCATCAGTGCTATGTCTCGTCCATTGAACCTAAAGATGTGAGGGAGCCCCTTGAGGGTGAAAATTGGCTTGTTACCACCAATTTAATAGGCACCAAGTGGATTTTCAAGAATAAATCGGATGAAAATGGTGTTGTGATAAGGAACAAGGCTAGGCTAGCCTAGTCGCCCGGGGGTACACTCAAGTTGAAGGAATTGACTTTGATGAGACTTTTGCAGTGTAGCTACACTTAAATATGTGGGATTACTTTTTATCATAACTTTTCACATAAAATTCAAGTTATATCATCAAATGGATATGAAAAGTGCATTTTATGGATTCCTTCAAGAAGAAGTTTATCTAGAGCAATCAAAAGGGTTTGAAGACCCACATCATCCTAGGCATTTATTTAGACTTAAGAAGACACTCTATGAGCTTGGTATGAGAGGTTGTCTACTTATCTCTTGCAAAAAGGATTCACTAGGATAGTGTAGATAAAACCTTGTTTGTCAAGAGTGTTGAAGGTGAATTGTGATTGCCCAGGTGTATGTTGATGATATTATTTTTGGTTCCACCTCTAATTTACTTGCTCACGATTTTAGTGAATTGATGAAATCTGTATTTGAAATGAGCATGATGGGAGAGTTGACATTCTTTTTCTGCTTGCATGTTAAGCAAATGAAAATTGAGATTTTTGTCTCACAGTCAAAATATTTAAGGGACCTAATTAAGAAGTTTGGATTAGAGTCAGTTAACCACTTGTGTATTTCTATGATTTCAAGCAAAAATTGAGTAAAGACACTCCGGGGAAAGATATTGATCGCACACTGTATCGTAGCATTGATCTCATACTGTTAGTCGACTTGACATTACCTTTAGTGTTGGTGTTTATGCACAATATCTTTTTTTGTCAAAAGAATCATTAGACATGTCAGTGATACTTTAGGATATGGTATTTGATATAGCTTTAAGATTAATGCTAAAATTGTTGGCTATTTTGATGCCGATTGGGTTGGGAATGTAGATTATCGTAATAGCATCTCCTATGAGTTTTTTATTTTTGGGAATAACTTGGTCTCTTGGCAAAGTAAGAAGTAAAATTATATTTCACTTTCCACCGCCGAGGCTGAGTATATTGCAGTAGCTAACTGTTGTACGCAATTGTTTCAGTTAAAGCAAATGCTTTTAGATTATGGGATTTCACATGGTATCATGTACAACATCAAGGACTAAACTCATTGACATTAACGGAAAAACTAACGGAAAGCTAACAGAAAGGTCACATTGCAATACTTTTGATATATTGAGGGTGCAATGTGAAAAATTTAATATTTAAAGGTACAAAGTGAAAAACTTGAAATCTTTCTGGTTGCAAAGTGCAATTCGCCCTTTAAGTTATTCATTATCAAATCAAAGTTGAGTGCATTACTATGAGTCATATTATGGGATAGTGCACTTAGTACTTCTAAGTCTTAGAGCATGATCAAGTAACTAAGTTTCTTTCATCCTTGTTTTTGAAATTCATATAACTCAGTGCACACTCAGACAATCACCTTCTTAAGAGTCTTGCTAGCTTTTTATTGTTAATAACCTTACATGACTAAACGTTAGTGATATATGAATGCGTAGCTAAAGGTTAATAAAGTCCCATATTCCTTAAAAAGATACCAGAGAGTCAAATGTGAAAAAAGAGTCCAATGTGACCGAGTACAAAAAGGCGAGACATAAAAAGATGGCTAAAATCAATAACAATTGAATTGTGAGAGTACTGTGTGATAAAATGTTTATCCTCATGTATGTAAAGGTCAAATCAAAGAGTTATGTCCTAAAATGTCAAAGAGCTAGACTATAAAGTAAGAAATTCACAATCTTGCTTATTGAGGCCATATGAGTAAAAGAGATAAAAACAAAGTGGGGAGTGTTTAAAAAGAATGGGAAAAAATAAAATAAAATTAGGACACTCGCTAACCGGTTATGCAGTCACTTAGTTGATGCATTTGAAATTCAAGTAGAACTAATCTAGATGGTTTCTTAGATGTGTCGGGTTTGGTTTCACACCCTTAACATATGAGTTGATTAAAGAAAGATAAAATTTGAACAAGTGTGAGTGATCGTTGAAACTGGACTTCGTTTTGAAATTTGCTCTAATAATGCATGATTGCGAGGTTCTTGATCTGTTAATATTAATATGCCTTAGAGGTAACGTGCGAGATGATGAAATGAAGATGGATGTGTTAAATGAAAAAAATTGTATGATTTTCATAATTAATGATGCACTTGAACTTTAAATTTTGAAAAATTGCATTTCATTTTGTTCCAAATTTTTTCATGCATCTGCATTTAACTGTTTTAATTTATGTCTATACATTATGCATGCATTTGAGGGCCCATTGGATTGATTGGAGAGAATAGGAAGAGTCGTAGTGGTCCGAAAGAGGATTGGACAATTGAAGAGTTAGAAGGATTGAACAACTTTAGGTAAGGATCAAAATTTCGTTTTGGTGAGCTTGAAAACGGAAATGTTTCGAAAACATTTCAGAAATAAGATAAAAACCAAAAAAAAAAAAAATTAAAAATTTATTTCTGCAACATTGGTCGAAACATAGGTTGAAACATATCGAAACCTATCGAAACACCTCGAAACCTACCGAAACATATGATACATAGGAATTTTGATATTCAATTAATGATTCGTTTTGATTTCCATGGAAATAGAAACGTTTTAGACGTTTCGAAACGAAATTTAGTTCCTTGGCTTTAGTGGCTGGCCGAGTCATCTCCTACTGCCCAAGCACCCTCCATTAAATGTCAGGTCCAATGGTTTTAAAATCGAGTTATGATTGTTTATTTTCATTCCAAACTCTTTTAAACTTGAGCATCACTTTCCAAACACTTGTTTGATGGTGATCATGGTGGAGATGATGGGGATAATGATGCAACTGTCGATTCTATTTGATGCTTGGAGACATAGACTTAGAATTTATGGGAGGATGAGAGTTTTACTTGTTCATTTTTTCTTTGTCTATATACTCTTGTTCATAATTTGGCCCTTTTTGCTTATTCTTGTGTTCTTCCTTGTTATGCTAGACGTTTTATTATATATATTCCTTATTCCTGTTCTCGACTATGTTTGTTATGAGGTTGGTTGTATTTGATACTTCATGACAAAAAGGGGGAGAATTTTTGAGAGAAATTTGATGACTGTTTGTGATTAGTTGAATGGAGGATATAGAAAGGAAGAGTTTAATGTAATTACTCAGGAGAGTACATTTTCAAAGATGGCATGAAGTTACAAGTTTTTCACTTGTTAGTTTTTCATTTGTCGATTTTACACTCGTTAATTTTTTCATGTATTATATTACCCTTGTTATTTGCGTTTGTATAACATTAACTAAGGGAGAGAACTAGATTGGTGAACTTGTGTTGTTGAATCTACAACTTCTCAAGCACAAGGGTATTTGGACTGATTATATATGTTTGCATAGATTGCACTTGGATGTTGCTTACATACATATACCTCGTTGCTTCTCTTAGTTCTTTTATACCTGTGAATATGATTTGTCATTGTTATATGTGATGCTTTTTACGAGATATTTGATTGAGTTGTGATGTGCAAGACTATGATACTTCAAAGTTACATTAAGAAGATAGTTTTGTACTTAGGTGTGAGATTGAATAACTTTGTACTTGAGTGTTGAGATTAGTTTACAATTTGGTTTGTTTTGATTGTAGTTTTTGAGTTGTAATCGTAAATATCTTACTCTTGTATTTTGTCACAGAATTGCCAAAGGGAGAAATTGTTAGGAAATTACTTATTGTAATTGATTGATTTAGTGAGGGCAAAGGTAAATATTAGCTATCTATGGTTATGAAGCTACAAAGATAAAGTTCCAAAGCTAAAGGAAGTAAGAATTCCACATTACAAAGTCAAATCATGAAGACTTTATAAGGTCCTTCAAAGCTTAGGAAAAGTAAAGACCTTGGATAGTTATCAAAATCGTACGATTCGCGATTCGATTCGTACGATTCGGTTTGATACAAGTACAAAACGATTTGTATCTTATATGAGAATCGTTTTAGAGTTGAATCGCACCTGAATCGTACGATACATACGATTCGATTCGTATCACACGATTCAATTAATTTTTTTATAAAACCCAATTTTTTTATAAAACGATGTCGTTTTGTTTGCTAAACAGTAAAACGACGTCGTTTTTGCAAAGGAACCTACGCCCTAATAAAAACTCAACATCTTTGCTCGTTCTCTCTCTCTCTGACGTCGTCTAAAGCTCACTTTGCGTTGTCTAAAGCTAAAGGTCACGGCTAACGCTCTCGCATTATCTGTGGATTTTTGCTTCAAATTCTTTCATGGGTAGTTTGTTAGGTTCTAATTTTTTATTTCAAAATGTTGGCCTGTATGTTTTCCCCCAATCAATTTTCGTATTTATTTTTTTTTCATTAATGTTTGTAACTTAATCTATACTGGGTGTCACTATTTTGATTCTTGAATAGTCTTGATTCTTTAATGAATTTTTTTTTAAGTTGTTGAATTTGAAAATAGTTAAACAAAAGATGAAAATGAAGCAAAAGACTATCGTCTTTCCATTTAGATGATGTGATTATGTCAATTAATTATTTTTAAAATGTAATAATGTTCAATATTCAATATTTTGTCTATTTTAAATATGTAATATTATTTTTTATTTTTGTTCAAATTTTGTGTCGAATCTTACGATTCACGATTATCAAATTTAAGATTCCGATTCACGATACGAATTGCGATTTGACAACTATGCTTAGAGCCCTTAAGTTATCCTTGATATTTTTACTTTGGCTATTTAGGTTTTAATAAAATAAGATTTAGGATATTCGATACGTGGCTGTTAGGAATTTTTTTTTTTTAAAAAAATACTCTTGAAACATCAAATGTTATTGTTTGGTTTGGTCAACAAGACACTGTTTTTGTTGACCAACACCCTTTAGTACTCTTGAAACATAGATTGAGTCATAGATCGGATCCTTGTTGACCAACACCCTTTAGTGCTCAATATGATAAGTTTTTGTTTGGTTTTAAGTTTTAAAAACTAGTTAGCATTGCCCTCTGCTCTCTAGCCTACGACTTGAGCGGTCTCTGAACACTTAGAGATGATTGGGGTAAGGCTGATCAGTTGGATAGTGAAGATGGCCCTTTGGCCGCTCGAGGAGCCTGTAGACAGTTGGAGTGGTCTGACCATGACTCGAGCGGTCCCTGTTTAACTGATTTGTGATTTATCCTTGTTTCATTCTAGTGACAACCACCCTCTAACCGCCCTCTCATAGCTTGAGCAGTCCCTTGCAAATTTAAATTTCCTTATTCCCCAATTAAACTCTATTTACGGGTCCTATATTTATGGGCATGCCTTTTTTCACTAGGGTAACTCTCCACAAGCCTTTATTAGCCTCATATAACATCTAGAGAGCTAAGAACAAAACCCTAAAATCCCTAAGCATCTGAAGGTCTAATCTATCTTGATTGATCTCATGCTAAACTTCTAAACCTTGAAGAAGAGAAATTTTGAACCCACCAAACTCATATGAGTGTGTAAAGGAGTAGACATTGGGAAGAGCCCTCAAATATTGAAAGTGGAGAAGTTGGATCGTGGAGCTTGATTCGCCTTTGAAGCTAATACTCAAGACCTTGTAGTAGCGAATTCGAAGGGAAGATATAAGGAGGAAAGTGTCTAACTGTGGACTTGGCTTAGGTATAAGATTTTTGGATCTTGTAATCCTATTTGAGTATAGTGGTTAGGTTTAGGTGAACTAAGAGTGGTCCAGTGGTTTTTCCCGTTAGGGTTTTAACGTTAAAATTCGCTTTTGTTGTTGTTGAATGTTGATCTCTTGTTTTTTTTTTACACACATGCAATTCATAATGCACGCGCACTATTTATTTGAAGTTATGATAGTTTGATTGTTTAGCTTAAATTATCATCATTGTGGTTGTTGAATCAGTGGAAGGGCTGTTGGAAAGGGATAAGAATGGTGGATTTGCATTGATTAATTGTGATTGTTGAATTGGACATCTTGCATCCACACATTCATTGATTGATTTATTCATTTAAAAGGGGTTAATTTCACTAATCAATTTGTAATTGTGGTCAATGAGTCTAATTGAGCATTGATTTTTGGTTGACGTATAGGAAATCCTGTTGAGAGGATTTTGTGAAGGAGTTAAAGCTCTCAGTAGGGAATGTGGTTTTGGTGCTTTGTAGAGAGTAGAAATATCGATGAATGGATGTAATAAGGATAGGCTTCCTCTGGAGGATGGAAATTATAGGGATATTGCAGGCAGGGGATAAGGTCCAAGGATTAAAAAATAGTTCATGTTAAATGAGGATAGTTGGGTTAGGCAGAAAGATTTCTTCGCTGAAATGGATTTGTCTTTGGTCCCTGCTAGATGAAAGGGAAAGAATATCAATAAACGGAAAGGTGTGAGGAACATAAAAGGGTTGAGAGAAGTCATAGTTTTAAATTTGAAGTCAATGATGAAGTTAATTTAAGGAGGTGTTGGTTGAAAAGATTCCATATATTGTAGTTTTGTAAGAAACAAAGGAGGAGATTATAGACAGTAAGATTGTTGGGAGTGTATTGGTTACAAGGTTAGGGATTGAGTGTTTTTACCATCTTGTGTTTGGTTGGGAGAAATTGTACTAATCTGGATGTAAGAGTAGTGTTAGGCTTACAATCCCCCACTTGTGGGGTTCTTCAATGTAAATAGATCTTAATAAAAGATGGAACTCATTGGTGGGTTTTGGGAATTTGTGGCCAAATAAGCCTCACATTAGAGGGTATTTTGGGAGAATTGGCTTAGATTGTGTGTAATGAAAAACATCACTTTACGTGAAGGATCTTTCCACTCGATTATAAATGAGGAATCGCACGCTAGCCCTAGAGTGGGGGAGGGTTGAATACGTTTATCATATTTTAACAATTGAACGAATACCAATTTTAAACCTAACCCACCATAATTACCAAATCAAAGTTTAATTGTTCAATTAGCCTATTGAACCCTTTTTAACAAGAACAACCCAACATGAATGTGAATGGATGAATGAATATGCAATCAACAACTCAAGAATCAATTCACTACTCCTTCAATCCCAACCAAAGCTACAATCACCAAAACCATTATTTAATGACTTGAAAAATAAACAATCTAATAATCAAACGCATGGTGCGCGTGTGTGCATTAATTGCAAGTGTATAAGCAAATTTAAAGCAATAAAGAATACATGCAATTTGTTGACGTGAAAATCATTCTCGGGAAAAACTGCGGGGAATCACTTGAGGTTCATCAAAGTCTAATCCACTATTTCAAGGTCAATCTACAAGTACTCGATGAAAACTTACATAAACTTGCAAAGAAGAAAATATATAGGAAGAAGAATAAGAGAGAAAAGAAAACTACTACACCAATGTTTCATAAAAATTAAAATAACTAGGTAAGTACAAGAGGCACTATATGTAAACCCTACTACAAGAGAAACATTGGAATACCCCTAATAGTAAATAAGCATAAATATAAATACAATCTTAACATCCTCCCTCAAACTCATGATGTAACAGTAGGAAGTATCGAGAGTTTGTCAAGAAGAAAACGAAAACGCAACGTAGTGTGCCACTTTGTAAAAAAGTCAGCCAATTGCATAGTAAAAGAAACAAAAGGCAAGAAAATAGTCCCAAGCTGAAGATCGTGGCGCACAAAATGACAATTAATCTTGATATACTTGATTTGCTAATGGAAAGCAGAGTTGTGTGTAATTTGAATGGCACTCTTGTTGTCACCATACATAGAAGTTGGAGTAGAAAAAGAAACGCCCAAATCGGCAAGTAATCATCTCAACCATGCTATCTCTGATGTAGTAATAGCCATAGCACGATGTAGTAATCATCTCAACCTGATTTGGATTCCTCCTATACACTACTTGAAAAGGCTTTCTATTTACGGTGCTGTTATATGAAAATTCAGCTTGCGGCAAGATCAAATCCCATTGTCTAATATTGTACCTTGCAAGGCATCGCAACAGATTTCCCAAGCTTCTATTCACTACTTTTGGCCATCTATTTAGGGATGATATGCACTGCTATATTGCAATTTAGTTGCCATTAATTTACACAAAGTCTTCCAATTATAACTAAGAAATTTGGTGTCCCGATCAAATATATTAGTCTTTGGCACACTGTGTAGTCTAACCACTTCCCGAAAGAAAAGACTGGCCACATTGGTCACATCTAACGTCTTCTTACAAGCAATAAAATGTGCCATCTTCAAGAAACGATCAACAACAACAAAAATTGAATCAACTCTTCTTGCCATCTGCGGTAAACCTAACACAAAATCCATGCTAACCTCAACCCATGGAGTGGTGGGAATTGGTAAAGGAGTGTAATAACCAATGTTTTGCTGCTGCCCTTTAGAAATTTGACATGTACGACATCTATCAACATGTCGATATACATCCCGTGGGATGCTAGGCCAAAAGTATCTTTCCGCCACCAAATACAATGTCTTATCCCTACCAAAATGACCTCCTCCATGCAATTCGGCAATTAGAAATTCTCTTAGAGAGCCTTCAGGGATGCATAACTTTACACCCTTAAATAAATAATCATCATTAACAACAAATTTTGCACATAACTTGCTGTCTTGGGCTGCAAGTTTTTCAAGTATTTCTTGATTTATAGGTCTTCTTTGTACTGCTCCTTGATCACTTCAGCCCAACTACACCAATAGACATAGTCTTGAACAAATAGACTCTTCTACTCAATGCATCAGCCACTTTGTTTTGTAAACGAGCTTTGTGTCGCAGAGAAAATGTGTACTCTTGCAGGAATGCCACCCATTTTGCATGTCTGCTGTTTAGCTTCTTTTGTGAGTTGAGATAATGCAAAGCTTCATGATCTGAATGCAAAATGAACTCCCTTTAGATCAAGAAATGCGTCCAAAACTTTAAGGCCTGCACGATAGCATAAAAAACTCAAGGTCATAAGTTTGAGTAATTTTGTCGAGCTCCATTGAGTTTTTCGCTAAAATATGCAACTGGACGCCCTTCTTGACTTTAAAAAAGCTCCAATTCCAATCTTTGATGCATCACAATCCACTTCAAAGGGTTTATCAAAATTTGGTAGTGCAAGTACCTGAGCTTGTGTCATCATCTTCTGTATCACTTGAAAACCCTTTTCAGCTTCGGAATTCCAATTAAACCTTCCACCCTTGAGACATTCAGTAATCAGAGTCATTATAGTGCTGAAGTTCTTGATGAATCTTCTGTAAAAGGTAGCCAAACCATGAAAACTTCTCACCTCTGCTAAGGTCTTTGGTGTTGGCCAGCTACTAATGGCTTGAACCTTGGTCGGATCAACTTTTATACCCTCGGCTGAAACAATGAAACCCAAGAACTCTGAACTGTCCACCATAAATCTGCACTTTTTAGCATTCGAATAAAGCTGATTTTGTCCCAAAAGTTGCAAAACAGCCCCTAGGTTGTCAACATATTCCTCTTTATCTTTACTAAACACCAAGATATCATCAAAGTACTCAACAACAAACTTTCCAATGATTGATTTCAACACCTGATTCATATATCTTCTGAATGTACTAGGTGCATTAGATAACCCAAATGGCATGACCAACCATTCTCCCTCCTTGGTCTTGAATGCAGTTTTCCACTCGTCCCCTTCTCAGATTCTTATTTGGTGATAGCCACTCTTCAAATCAATCTTGGAATAGACTCGCGCGCCTGAGAGCATATCCAACATATCATCCAACCTTGGTATTGGAAACCAGCACTTTATGGATATCTTGTTAATATCCCTACTGTCAACACACATCCTCCAAGTTCCATCCTTCTTAGGAGTGAGCAAAGCTGGTATGGCACATGGACTTAAAGATTCTTAGATAACCTTTCTCTTGAGTGTGCCTCTTATGCTCTTCATGCTATTTTGGACTCATCTGGTAGTGTGGTAGGTTAGGTAGAGTAGCTCTAGGCACCAAATCAATGTGATGTATCTTTCTCAAAGGGGTTAGCCCCTCTGGTAACTCCTCAAGCATCACGTCTCTATATTCATCTAGCAACTCCCTCACACATTTTGGCACCGTTTGCGGCTGTTGGTCCTCTTTCCCAACAAGAGCATATACAATTCCACTCTCTTCGATGTGCCCCATGAAGTCATTGGAATTGAGAAGTGAGGATGAACACCCTTTTCTATTGTTGGCAAAGTTATCATCTCTCATTGGTTTCAACACCATTCTTTTCTTTTTATCACCATTTTTCACACAGAATATGTGTTCAAAGTTCCATCATGCAAGGTGCCTCGATCATACTGCCAGGGATGTCCAAGCAAGATATGGCATGCATCCATGGGTACCACATCACAATATACTGGAACATTAAAAGACCCAATGGAAAAATCAACGAGGCATCTTGACGAAATAATTACCTCATTCCATTGGTTGAACCAAAGAATGTGTGATACGGTTGTGAATGCTTTTCGGCTTTGAGCTTTAATTTGTCTGCCATCTCTTGAGCAACCAGATTCTCACTACTTCCACTATCAAATATAAGGTTGCAAAGCTTACCTCCTGCCGTACAACGCGTTCTAGAGATGTTCTTGTGTAACCAATCATCCTTGTCATTGGAAGGTGGTGCAAGCATCGAATGCTGACTGACAAGTGTCTCACTAACTACATCACCTTCAATTCTTTCTTCCTCCACATCAGTTGTTTCACCATCTTCTAGCTGCTGGTTTGCAATTTCAATATTTACAAAATTCCCCTCAAATCCCATATCGTGAATATCAACAAGGTTAACACGAGTGTCGGTCCTTTTTGGGCATTCATTAGACTTGTTCCCAATTACAAAACATCGGTAGCACTTGACTTTCATTTGGCCTTGAGTATTCTGCTTTGTTTGGACTGCCTTTCCACTACTAGTATTTGCTTGTTGGTTAGGACGAATGGGAGCTGTTGTTCATCCACCTCGAGGAAGGTTATTCGCTTGACTACTTGATGTACCACTGCTGCCATCATTCCCAGGCCTCTTAGATGAACCACAAGTGATTTGGCCTTCAACTTTCAGTGCAAGCTGATAAGCATCACTCACTTTATAAGTTCGTTGCAAGCTCACTTGGTCTTGTATGGCCAATCGGAGACCATTCACGCCTTAATGTCAGTCTGTGGAACTCTTGAGTATATTCTTTCACTGTCTTTTCACGTTGCCTTAGGTTTTGTAACCTTTGGTATAAAGTTTGCTCATAATCACGAGGCAAGAATTGGGCTTTCTGCTTCTCTTTCATTTTGTTCCATCTCCTAACCTTTCCTTTTCCCCTTACTTCTTGATCATTTTGATAGTGATTCCACCGTGTAGAAGCTGGACCCCTTAGTTTTGCTCCTACCAGCTTCACTTTTCTTTCTTCGGGCACATCTTTCCAATCAAAATAGCTTTCGATGCTGTCTATCCAATCCAAAAATGCATTTGGTTCCATCTCTCCACCAAACTCAAAGATATGAACCTGCACACCATACTCTTTGGAATTTTGTAGAGCATGGACAATTTGATCTTCCCACTGTTGAGGTCTTACATTGCGTCGCACAGGTCTCTCTTGATTGGACCTTCTTCCTTTGCTATAACTATCACTTTCACCACCAGAAGGTGACTGAGCTCATTTTCAACCTCCCTAATACGATCAGATTCATGGTGGTTTTCATCCCCACTGTGACGGTTGTTAGTTGCTTGCATAACCTGCTGAGTAAGATTCTGACTTTGTTCCTGCAATGCTTCAAACATTTCAACAGTTGCATATCTCTCCCTGCGACCACATCCTCTTCCACACCTCTCTTACCTCTTGCAGCCAATATCTTCTTCTCACAATTTTAAAATACTCAAAATAGAAACAAGGAGCCGAAGCAAAGAACTTGCTCTGATATCAATTTGATGCAAATAGGAGCAGCAACAACACAATTTATAGATACTATGATGGTGAAAATCTCAGAACAACATAAAAATTCTGCCTTCCACCATGAAATAACAATGGAATTGCTATATAAGCAACAAAGATAAAGTATCCTCCTTAAACCCAAGGAAAATACCTGATTCTGGGACTTTTCTGAACTGAAACGAAGCAGAATCTGTGGCCTTTTGCTAGTCTTGCGTGCGTACAGCAGCGATAAAGGGACTGGTAGGCGCCGTGGGGTCGAATCCTCAAAACCCTAGCCTCCAAATCTTGAAAACCCTAGCTGGTTTTGGAGCTGAAGCTCTCTGCAGGAATTCTCCACTCAAAGACTCAAAGTGCTGGAAAAGTGACTGACCACTCCTATTTATACCAACTCCAAAGCTTCTAAAGGAAGGTACCATAACACTTCGCACATAAACCCCCAAAGAACTAGATATTTCCAAAACACTCCCATCGTATGACCTTTTGTTGCAAAACACTCCAAAATACCTGAAAAGCGCTCATGTAGGTACAGGCCAATTTGGAATCAAAATTTGAAATGACAAAAATACCCTTAACCCCTACTACTAGTAGACACATTATTTTTTTATATACAAATATGTACATGATTTGCATCAATCAGCCAAATGGACACCATCAGTGGAAGTGTAATGTCCATTGAGCTCGAAAGGAGTCTCAACAGTCCGAGAATCTATTAATAGAGCCTTGTGGATAAACATCAACTTCATATTTTGACTGAGAAAGAAGATAACCCTTAGGTGACGAAGACATTTAAATGCCCATAAAAAAACGAAGGACACCAAGATCCTTCATCTCAAATTGTTGATATAAATAAGTCTTCAAAACTAAAATACTCCCATAATCGTCTCCAGTAATAATCATGTCATCAACACATAACAGGAGAACAATTTGATCAGCGGAAGTGGAACGAAGAAAAAGAGCAAATTATGATCACTGGAATGAAAACCTATGTCGTAAATGATAGTAGAAAATTTCTCAAACCAAGCTCGAGGAGCCTTTTTGAGATCATCTAGAGCTTTTCTGAGTTTGCAAACCTCACCAGGAGCATGAGGAAGACCAAGGGAGAAACCATGAAAACCTCTTCGGTCAAATCACCATTCAAAAAAACATCCTTGACATCCATTTGATAGTTTTCATTGGCGAACAATCAATGTGTGAATAGTTTGCTACAACAATCAATGTGTGAATAGTGGTCATTTTTGCAACATGAGCAATTATTTCCTCATAATCAATGTCATATTCCTGTGCTAAACCCTTGAAAACCAATCTGGATTTATATCTCTCAATAGAACCGTCACCCTTAATTTTAATCTTGTATACCACCGACAACCAACAATATGCTAGCCAGTAGGTAAAGACACAAAATCCCATGTCCTAGTTTTATGTAGTGCAGAAAGTTCTTCATTCATTGCCTGTTGCCAAATAGGATCAAGAGTAGCCTCTTTATAGGAGGTAGACTCAAACAAAGAATGAATAGATGATAAAAATGAACAAAAATTAGAGGAATAACAAGTTTAGGAAAAACCAAGGTGATCAGGACACTTATGCATTCGTTTAGAATAGCGAGAAGAGAGAGGATCTACATCATCAGAAGCTGGTGGAGAGACAACCGAAAGAGGTGGAGGCGTTGTACTTGCAGAGGAGTTAGTCTTGTTCATGCGAGAGTAAGTGTGGATAATAGTTGGGGATGCAAGTGAGGAAGATGAAGATTGAGGTAAACAATGAATGTCAAAAGTGAGGTTTTCATGAATATAAGAATAACCAGAAATATCATTAGGGAAATGATCAATATAAATCAAATCAGATTTACTAAATGTGTTAGAATCGGAAGGAATGCAAAAGAAAGTAATATGCTCATGGAAGGCCACGTGTCTAGATACATATAATCTTTATAGAACAGTGTCATAACATCGATAGGCTTTTTGTCACTCGCCATAACCAATAAAAACATACATAGTAGAACGAGTAGATAACTTATTTTGTTCAGATTTAGGAAGAAGAAGAAAAAAAGTACAACCAAACACATGCAATGAGAAGTAGTATGAAGGTTTACCATATAACCTTTCAAAAAGGGAAACATTCGAAGTAATAATAGAAGGAATGAGGTTAATGAGATGAACAGATGTGAGAATTGCCTCTCCCCAAAAAGAGTTAAGAACAAATGCAGATAAAAACAATGAACGAGTTGTCTTCATAATGTGTTTGTGCTTTCTCTCAGCCACACCATTTTGCACAGGAGTGTCTGCACAAGAGCACCGTTGAATAATTCCATCAAATTTCATTAAATCAAGAAAATTAGTATATTTGTATTCCCCACCCAAATCACATCGAAAATATTTAATTATTGTAGAGTATTGTGTGAACTATGGCACAAAAAACAACAAAGATAGAGAAAAATTTAGATCGCTGCTTCATGAGATAAACCCAACAGTTTCGAGTATAATCATCAATAAAAGAAACATATTAACGAGAACCCCATTTGGTTGCAATGGGGAAGGACCCCATAAATCAGAATGCACAAGGTCGAAAGGAGCAGAAGAAGTGGGAATACACTTAAAAGGTAAGGCTGTGAATTTGACAAGTTTATAACTACTACAATCAGAAATATCACAATTACTTAAATTTCCTAAAGCACCACTAGAAACTTAGAAACCTTAAACGAGAACTATAAATATGTCCAAGACGAGAATCTCATAAATAAAACACAAAAGACTTGGGGTTCAAACTAAAGGAAGACAAATCAATATAAGAAGGAGCCACAGTTGGAATATGTAATTTTTTTGGCACATATAATCCTCTAACCTTACGACATATCCCAATCAGCTTCTTAGAATTAAGATCCTGCACAATACAACCAATAGAGGAAAATTGAACAATGTAGCCAGTTGTTTTGGGAGGGGGAACCCGATGTAAATCTTCTCTCAAGATTATACACATGGAGCTTAAGACACTATACCTAGAGAGGGTGAATAGGTTTTTCAAATTAAGCTCAATTGATTACCACTTAAAAATTTAACCCACCACAGTTACCTCGTTCCACAAAGATTTAGCAAAGAATGTGAGAATCCCTTTAATCACCACAACCACCTTTTTTCATGACGAATGATTAAATTAATATTCAATTAATTCATTTGTAATCAATCTTATGGTGATCCCAATACCCAAATCCAATTGCACAACTATGTATGATGAATATACAAACAATCAAATCAACAAACACATAATGTGCATGTGTGTTCACAACCACAAGTGTATCCGGTAAACAGTAAATAACATGAGTGATTTGTTGACGCGAAAAACTCTTGGAAAAAATCACGGGGAACCTTCTCGGTTCACCAAAGCCTAATTCACTACTCGATAAGTTAATATACAAGTACTCGAGACTTATATTTCAATTAATGTCATGATTAGATGTTATTTTTCCTGCTGTCTCTCCATTGAAGGATTCTTTCGGCTTGTCTAGGCTTCGAGCGATTATGGGCACGCCAACAATCCTCGGTTTGCACGCACTAATGGGCTCATCAAACCATCAAGATCTTCAACTCTAATTTGTAAGGTTAGGTAGAATCTCTAGTGGTAGTCTTTAGGGTCTTAGGGTAAAAGTATGATTTTCTCTCTTGAAAATATCACTAGAGGCTAGTCTTAGACTTTAGTAAATAAAAAAACTCAGATTTGGGAATGACTATTCAATAGATGGGAGGGTGGTTGTCGCTGGAGTGAAAACAACGTTCTAAACACGACTAAGGCAGGCACCGCTCAAGTGATCATGGAGACCGCTCGAGCGACCTCATAGAGCGGGCCTTGTACTACCTTCCGTGACCTTTTTTCATTTCCTTCCCTAAGTCATAAAGAGACTGTTCTAGCGAAGGCTAGCGAACATAGATCGGTCCTTACATGTTTTTAAGTATAAAATCATGCAAAAACTTGTGTTCGTGAGCATAGTTATCAAAATCGTACGATTTGCGATTCGATTCGTACGATTTGTTCGATACAAGTACAAAACGATTCGTATCTTATATGAGAATCGTTTTAGAGTAAAATCGTACCTGAATCATACGATTCATACGATTCGATTCGTATCTCACGAATCGCACAATTCAATCATTTTTTTTTAAAACCCAAAATTTTGGCAAAACGATCGGAATCATCACCACTAATGATAATGTCATCAACATATACAATGAGAATGATAACCCCTTGATTAGAATGGTGAGTGAACACTGAATGATCTGAAATAGAGCATTGAAAATCATATTGAAGGACCACAGTATTGAACTTATTAACTAAGCACGTGGTGACTATTTCAGATCATATAGTGCTTTCTTCAGGCAACACACTAACTGTTCCTTACAAGACAAAACATAACTTGGAGGCTTAACCATGTATACCTCCTCCAGTAGATCTCCATGCAAAAAAATATTTTTTATGTCTAGCTGGTACAAGGACCAATCATGATAAGCTGCAACTGAAATAAAAACTCTAACAGAATTAAGTCGAGCAACAGGAGAAAAAGTCTCATAGTAATCGATACCATAGGTCTTAAGTTTAGCCTTTGGTAACTAACCGAGCCTTTAAACGCTCGATAGAGCCATCAGGGTGATATTTCACAGTATATTGTAGACCCAACAGCAACTAACAAGTTACTTCCCCGGAGGGAGAAAAGTGAGATCCTAAGTTTGATTCTCATGAAGATCTTTCATTGCCTCGTCCATAGCTAGTTTTCATCCAGGAGCTGCCAAAGCCCGTGTTAAGGAACTAAGAACGACCACAAATGACAAGGTAGATGCAAAACAACAAAATGATGAGGAATGTCGATGCAAGGAAACAAAATTAGAAATGGGATGCCTGGTACAGTTAGGAGTACCTTTCCTTAGTGCAATCGGCAAGTCCAAATAAGAGGAAGTAACAGAAGGACCTTTGTTGAATCAGGTGATGGTTGTTAAGTGGGAGCATATGACACAATCTGTCTGTTCTGAGAAAAGGTAGGGTTATGGGGCGCTCTAAGGAGGAGATTTGTAAAAAGGATTCCCAATTAATTAGTAGGGAAAGACCCTCCCTTATTAAATAACTTAGCTCGAATGTCCAGAGTCAGATGCTTAATCCATGTCATCCCTTTCAGCCTTAGAAAGTGATTTTACATTCTAGATTGATGCCAAATTGGCCAATTAGTAGAGATTGGAGAGGAGATAGATGCCCGAAAAATCATCTGTATCAGTAAAAATAAAGAAAAAATGCCACTGCAATGGAGCGGTAACAGATGAAGAAGAAGGCACAACATCTGGTATACTTGGTAATAATAGCTCCCCTTGACTAGCAGAAACCAAATCTAAAAAAGAATTATGTTCGAAAATAGAAAAGAACGGAGCGAACTCAAAAAAGGTAACATCACTGACATAGTTTCGGTGAGAAACTGAGTCATAGCATTAATAACCTTTCTGAGTACGAGAATAGCCCAGAAAGACATACTTGATCGATCGGAGGGAAAGTTTGTCCCTACATGAACCAAGTAGATGAACAAAAAAAAACAACAAAAAACACGAGTCATATCAAATGGAGGTGTAGTAGAATACAACCATGAGCAGGGAGATTTGTTACCTAAGAAGAAGGCATTCGATTAATAAGATAAATGGAAGTAAGAACTGCATCTGCCCAATAGTGCTTAGGAACATGCATATTAAACATCAAAGTACGAGCTACATCTAATATGTGATGATGTTTACTTTTGGCAGTACCATTTGGTTGGGATGTATGGGGATAAAAAGTTTGATGAATGATACCATGGTCAGTACAAAAGGAATGCTTAAATGATTGAACATACTCAAGGGCATTGTTAGAACGAAAGATTTTAACGCGTTTATCAAATTGCACAAAGATTTCATTATAGAAGGTAATAAAAATCTTAGGCAATTTAGAGCGATCCTTCATAAGAAACAATTAAGTCATTCGAGAAAAATCAACAAATATTGTAAAATACTGAAATTCTAAAATATTCTTTATTTTTTGTAGAACCCCAAATGTCTGAATGAACAAGATTAAAAGAACTAGACTCACGACTATTATGGCTACTAGAGAAAGAACTATGGTGATGCATGCCCAATTGACAAGCTTCACAATCTAACATAAAAGAACTTAAACTAGGAATAACTTGACGAAGCTTCTGCAAGGAAGGATGTCCCAATCGAAAATGCCGCTGCAGTGGAGAGACTGTAGTACTCAAGGTAGGTACTGATTCTCAAGAGTCCAAGTAATAAAGACCATTTTGCTCATGCCCCAAACCAATCACCCTCTTCTTATTAAGGTCTTAAAAAATACAAGAAGATAGAGAAAATCTCACGGAACATTGTAAAGGTTTAGTTAACTCACTAACAAATAGCAAGTTAAAAGAAAAATGGAGAACATATAAACCAGAGATTAAGGGCATGGATTTAGTGGGATGGAGATTGCTAGTTTCATGCACTGGACGAAAAGAAACATCAGCCAATATAATACGAGAGTTAGAAGTTTGAAAATTAAAAAACACTGAGGAAATACGAGACATGTGAGCACTAGCTCCTGAATCAGTGATCCAAGAATGTGAAGCTGATTGGACTGCCACATATGTAGAATTACCTGCATGAGCAAACCAACAATAGAAGTAGATCTCTGGGTAGGCAACGAGAAGAGCTGTTGGATGAACTGACTTAGCTGAGAAGTAAGATGGTCATGAGAATCTGACGCAGAGGCAAAAGGTGCTATAGTAGATGTCTGAGATATAAGTAGAGCTGAATCATCTGAAGCCTAATTAGCATAGGTTAGTCTCCCATGCTTATCCCAACAATAATCCTCGGTATGTTTAGTAACCACACAATAAGTACATTTTCACTCTGAGCGTTTGCCACGACCACCACGTCCTCCATGATTGGAACCTTAATCCCCACGACTTCCACTCGAGGATGAATGTCGACCACTACCACTACGACCACCCCTGCAACCACCATGGCCAGAGAGCAAAGTAAAGGAATCCTGTGGGAATGAAGAAGTCCCACGAGTCAAAGAGGCTCTCCGAAGGTGAAAATAAGCATTTGCAGTAGTTGGAAGTTTTTCACTAGCCAAAATCTGATCTTTGAACATAACATATTTTAAATTAAGACTAGACAAGAATAGCGCAACTTGAAACTCTTCACACCGTCGTCGTTATACCTTTAGGTCTGCACTCAATGACTGATAAAATAGAAGTTCTTCTCATAATCTTTTCAGGGTGCCATAATGCTCAGCTAGAGATTTATTGTCCTGCTCAATGTTACCTGGATCGTGGGTTGCTTTGGTACGTGGTACGGGTACATGGTACGACACTTTCTTAGATACGTAGTACGATAGAGATAGGTTTAATTGGTACGGTATTTTGGGTCGCAATTCGTTTTGGAACTCTTATGTAGATCGTTTTCACTACTATACAACATTATATATTACAGAACATTCATAAATACTAAGTTAGTTACCATTTATCTTATAGTTGTGCTTGATTTTCTATTATCTAAAACAATATATAATTATAAATCTATATACATGTAGTCAACT
Source organism: Ilex aquifolium (assembly GCA_951799425.1). NCBI lineage: Eukaryota > Viridiplantae > Streptophyta > Magnoliopsida > Aquifoliales > Aquifoliaceae > Ilex > Ilex aquifolium. The sequence continues at coordinate 26,698,407 of OX637400.1, forward strand.
AATATGTATTTTATATTTGTGTTACATGTTCTAAATGAATTGATTTAGAGTTAGTATTATAATTTGGGGTCGTCCATTTTGGTGATTTGGATAGCAAACACATCTCATTTGGGATCGATGTACCCAGATCGTGGTTTGTTAAGGGTTTAGTGAATTGTGGCAACCATGGTCATGCTTGGTACTAAACATACGCTCAAACAATTCATAGATCTGGGACACATTATATTCTTGTGAATACATCTCCTCAAGATAGTCCAGAAGTTTAAAATCAGGGGGAGGGTTGTTAGTCAAGTATTTGACTTTCCTCTTAGCGTGCAAAAGCACTTTATTAGCATGAGACCAAGAATAATAATTGGTACCATTCAATTTCACAGAAGTAATCTGCCTAACTTGATCATCCATAGAATAAACCTATCGAACACTGACGTAACAACCAAAGAATGGAGCCCAAAAAAAAAAAAAAAACAGTTAGAACCACAAAATCAATGCTGGATCAAACCTATGTGACTACCATCAATCCGAGATTAATAGAATCAAAAAACACAACTGACCATAGTTCACAGGCTAAGATTCACAAAAAAACAATCCAGTTTAATAGTTCAGTCATGCACAGTACAGCACACCGAGACCAAAGAAGAAGCTACCAAGGGAGAAAATCGACAAACAACAAACCTGGGACCACTGCTAGAGCTCGAACCAGTAGGCGTGAGGCAATAGAAGGAGACACACACCATAGATCAGCAAGCAAACAGGACAAATGGCAACTGTCGAAACTCTAAGGTAGAAATTTAGACCCTCCAAATTCGAAATCCACCAATATTTCCCCAAGAGGCAGTTCAAGATTGTTAAGTTGAGAAAAGTAACACAATAGTAGAGATAAAAAGAGAGGTCAAAAAACATAACCTAACTCTCATACATCACTTGTATTTATAGTTAACTTACAATAATAAGAATTACACATACACCCTCTTACTATTAACAATTTACACATACTACCCTAATATTCTTAACACTCCCCCTCAAGCTGGACTATATATATCATATAATCCAAGCTTGGAACAAAACGCTGTAAGACGTGTACGACTCAATGCTTTGGTAAACATATCTGCAAGCTGATCTTCAGATTTCACAAATGGAGTTGTAATCTCCCCAGCTACTATCTTATCCCGAATAAAGTGACAATCAACTTCAATATGTTTGGTTCTCTCGTGAAACACCGGATTGGCAGCGATATGGATAGTTGTCTGGTTGTCACAGAACAACTGTAAAGGAAGTTGAACTGGAAACCCAATTTCCTGGAGGAAGTGTAATAGCCAAGTCAACTCACTCGTCGTATGGGCCATTGCCCTATACTCAGCCTCAGCACTAGATCTTGTTATCACGGATTGTTTCTTACTTTTCCATGAGACAACGTTCCCTCCTAAGAAAGTACAATAACTAGTGGTTGATCTCCGGTCAGAAGGAGAGCCAGCCCAATCAGCATCTGAGAAACCTTCCACTCTAAGATGTCCATTAGCTCGATATAACAGTCCAAGTCCAGGAGCACGTTTGAGATATCGTAAAATACGAGTGACTGCCTCCCAATGTGGTACTCTAGGACACCCCATGAACTGACTTATTATACTGACTGCATAGGAAATATCCAGTCGAGTAATAGTGAGATAATTGAGCTTCCCAACCAATCTGCGATACCGACCTGGATTCTCAAACAGTGCACCATCATCCATCAAAAGTTTCTGATTCGGATCCATAGGAACATCAATAGGTCTGCCATCCAGCAAACCTGCTTCCTCTAGCATGTCAAGTACATATTTTCTCTGGGATAAACAAATACTCTGTTTACCCAAGAAATACCTGAGTTTTTCCAAATCCTTAGTATGAAATCGATCCTGCAAGAATATTTTTAAATTGGCAATCCCCTTAGAATCATTTCCAGTAATCACAATATCATCTACATAGACCACCAATAGAACATATACAGCATCTGTCTGTCTATGAAATACAGAATGATCTGTCTGACATCGAAGAAGACCAAACTCTAAAACTGCATCTAAAAACTTACCGAACCATGCCCTCGGTGACTGCTTCAAACCATACAAAGATTTCTTTAACCGACATACACTTTTACCATACTCCCCCTGAGCAGTAAACCCAGGTGGCTACTCCATGTATACCTCTTAAACCAAGTCACCATGTAGGAAGGCATTCTTGACGTCTAACTGAAACAAGGGCCAGTCAAGATTAGCAGCCAAAGAAATCAAGATACGAACAGAGGAAATTTTGGCAACAGGAGAGAAAGTCTCCTCATAATCAACACCATAAGTCTGAGTAAAGCCCTTTGCAACAAGCCGGGCTTTGAGACGCTCCACAGAACCATCCGGATGAAATTTAACAGTATACACCCAACGACAACCAACAGTTCGTTTATCAGGAGGTAAAGGAACGAGATCCCAAGTCCCATTATGATGTAAGGCATCCATTTCCTCCTCCATAGCTTTCCTCCAACCCGAATCAGATAATGCATCATGTAAATGCTTAGGGATAGATATAGTAGATAATTGGGAAGTAAAACAAGAAAAGACAGGAGACAAGGCATCATATGAAACAAAATGAGCAATTGGATGATTAGTAACACACGAACGAGTACCTTTGCGAAGAGCAATAGGTAAAGAGTCTAAATTACCTGATGTACCAGGATCAGAAGGCGGCAAGGAAGACGGTACGGGCACCTCAGTCGATGGGCGAGGACGGCGAGAGTAGACACGGAGAGGTAAAGTAGATGGTAACACAGTGGGCAGCGGAATATCTGAAGATGAGGAAAGAGATGGTGGTACAGGAGATGACCCAAAGTCCATATCCAAAGGCTGAGAAGGTGCTGAAAAATATGGAACAGATTCCTCAAATGTGACATCGGCACTAGTAAAGTATCGGCGCAGAGAAGGACTATAACAATGATACCCCTTCTGCGTGCGGGAATAACCAATAAATACACATTTGGTAGCTCGAGGGTCAAGTTTGTCAAACCCAGGACCTAAATTGTGAACATAACACACATCCAAAAACCTTAGGAGGTAGGGAAAATAAGGGCTTACCAGGAAAAAGGACAGAATATGGACTTTGCCTATTTAACACAGAGGATGGCATACGATTAATAAGGTGACGAGCAGTAAGAACAGCATCACTCCAAAAATATCGGGGAATATTCATCTGAAATAACAGGGCACGTGTGACTTCCAACAAATGACGGTTTTTGCGTTCAGCAACACCGTTCTGTGGAGATGTGTAAGCACAAAAAATCTGATGAATAATGTCAACTTTACTAAGATAAGCTGAAAAAGGATCAGATTCATATTCCCGAGCATTATCAGAACGTAAAATACGTATACGACAACCATACTGAGTTTTTATTTCCTTACGAAAGGTTTCAAATATAGAGAATAATTCAGACCGAGCTTTCATCAAAAACAACCAAGTCACACGAGAATAGTCATCCACAAATGACACAAAATAAGGATATTTATTAGATGAAATATTCTTTATTGGACCCCATACATCAGAATGGACCAACTCAAATGGACTAGACACACGATTATTGACTCTAGACTGAAATGACACACGGTGATGCTTACTGAGTTGACAAGCTTCACAAGACAAAGACGACACACAACTAAGACTGGGAACTTGGCGCTTCAGATTCTGGAGAGAGGGATGTCCAAGACGACAATGCCATTGAAAAGGAGACAACGAGGTCTGTAGAGCCCGAGTAGGTGAATTAAAATCAAGGTAATATAGGCCACCAGCTTCATGGCCCGTACCAATCTTCCTCTTCGTCTTGAGATCCTGAAAGACACAATAAGAGGGATAAAAGGTTACCGAACAATTGAGAGAACGGGTAATCTTGCTAATGGAAAGTAAACTAAAAGGAAACTGAGGAACAAATAACACGGAAGATAGGGACATATTAGGACTCAAGTGAGTAGTCTCCAAACCTGAAACTTTAGAACAAGTACCATTAGCAAGAGTGACACTACGTGTGGAACTAGTAGGCTGATAAGTAGAAAAAACACTAGACGCACCAGTCATGTGGTCAGAAGCACCAGAGTCTATGATCCAGGGACTGCGAGTGGAGGACAATAAACAAGTGGAAGTAGTACCTGACTGGGCAAAAGTAGCAGTGGAGAGAGATGAAACAGCCTGTTGGTGGGACAGGAACTGGGCATACTCCCCTCGTGTAATAGTAACCAATCCAGTGTCTTGTTTGAGTGCCATAAGTACAGCAAATAGAAAAAGAAAATCACTAGATCACTGAACCGGACAAGAATCACCTACTGCACTTCTGAACCGAAGAAGAGATGGTTGCTGGATAACCAAACCGGGCTGGACAACCTAGCTGGGGCGCTGAACCGGACCAAAGAAGTCCACTGGAGCGCTGAACCAGACTAGAAAAGTCCACTGGAGTGCTGAACCGGACCAGAAAAGTCCACTGGAGTGCTGAACCGGGCTGAAAAACCAGGCTAGACCACTGAACCGGGCCTGCTAAGGGTGCTGGAAAGCTGAACCGGAGGAAAAGGAGGCTGCTGGAGTGCTGAACCGGGATGAAAAACCCTGCTGGAAAGTTGAACCGGGTCGAAAAACCGGGCTGGACCACTAAACCGGACCGGCTAAGCTCACTGGACCTCTGAACCGGACCGGCTGGACTTGTTGGACCGCTGAACCGGTCCGAAGATGACCCGGGATTGAGCCGGTCTATTGCTGGACCGTGGGCTGGACCGGGTCTTGGGCTGAACTTAAAATAATTTAAAACCATGGGCTTGACCCGATCTGATCCAGACCCGACTCGGGTTGGATCCCTTCTTCTTCGTTGAGTAGGGTTCCCAGAGAACTCTCTGGTCTTCGACGGCGCCACACACCACGACTACCACTAGGCGGCAGACCACCACAGCCACACCACCACCACGAACGATCACGCCACCGCCACGAACGATCACGACCACACCACCACACCAACAGTCGACGATGAATAGAGATCACACCACCACAGTCGACTGCCACCAACGTCGACCACACCAGTCGACTACCACCACCACCAGACAAGACACGATGAACAGTACAAGACCAACAACACCACCACCAGTCGAACTTCGGCAATAGTCACGCAACGGCAAACACTGTGAGTTAATATTTGGATTTAAAATTATTCTTGCTCTGATACCATGTTAAGTTGAGAAAAGTAACACAATAGTAGAGATAAAGAGAGAGGTCAAAAAACATAACCTAACTCTCATACATCACTTGTATTTATAGTTAACTCACAATAATAAGAATTACACATACACCCTCTTACTATTAACAATTTACACATACTACCCTAATATTCTTAACAAAGATGATTCAGAGCATCCAATTGAGTAACAAGGGGCTGGAATCGCACCTTATAGTGGTAATTTGAGGCAGAGAAAACAAGCAGAACTCACAGATCTAGAATTTTGGCTCGTTCTTCTCAATAAATTCTTCAAAAAATCAAATAGCTCATCAAACAAACACCAAATCAAGAACATATATCACCATGTCAAAGCCCATAAACAGTCGACCAGATTGGTGAGTTCTGGGGCTTTTGGCTGCTGACGTCATCACCTGCAAGGATGACATCAGCCCTAATTCAACCTTTGATTTTGCTTCTAATGAACTTGTTGTATTGTTAATGTTGTTTGAATCGAAACTGCTCAGATACCAAGTTAAATGGCAAAAAATAATATTATAATTAGATAGAAGTAGAGGAGGAGGGAAAGAGAAGAAGAGGTAGGAAAGATAATATTATTTGGGGTCAGTGTATAGGCTCTGTTGCCCTACATCCTTTTATTTATATTAAACAATATCTGGGGTAATTATAATATTACCCTACACTAACTGACAAATATAAAACGTAAAAATTAAGAACTCTTAACACTATTCATTCTCAGGTGAAGAACCCGAAGCTTGCTTTAATGTTCTTATTTGTACATTGTGCAATACCTCTTTTGTGCATGTGCACATACTGCCTTAGTGCTAACTGTTCACTCCAATTGCAGCTTTGCACTGCACTTAGTGTAGCACTAAGGGCTGGTCAATACAGTTATCTTACCTACTTGGTCTCATGCAAATTACACTTTGACCATTTTCTCACATTGCTCCTTCAACTATCATGCTTCTCACATTATGTTATTAGTTTCACATTGTCCTAGTTGTTAATGTCCATTATAAATTTGAAGGAATGTTGTTTCATTTGTTCCCCGAACAATGTATCTTGTTTTATTTTGCGCCGGACACGTTGACAATTTGTGTCCAAAAGAGATAACAGATGTTCATATTTGGGGCAATGTGAAATCAATTCAAGTAGTCGAGGGGGCAATGTAAAAAAATTAATAGTTTTAGGGACAATGAAAATGAATCCATAGTTAAGGGGTCAAAGTGTAATTTTCCCTTTGTTATCTATCCTAGATCAAATAGTGACTGGTTTATTCTTGGGCAAATTTTGTCCTGGCATCAGATAATTCTGGTTATTAGTATCTCCCCAAAGTTTAGCTTCTCAGTGTTACACCTTTGAAGAGGATAAGAATTTGGTTTCAATGCGTTGTACTTTGCTATTTGGTCTGAATATTAGTATAGTGGTATTGATGGATAGGCTAGTCCCAATAGTTTGTGGATCAAATATATTTTTGGAAGTTCATTTGAACGACCGTACTTAAATAGAAAAGACAACGGAAAAAACCATTGTCCCTGTGGATTGTAGATGCATGATATTTTGGCCATGTGCACGAGGGGAACTATGTGGATCAATGTGGAATGTGCACTAGATTATTAGCATGTTGGATGTTGTACAAGGCACTAACTGGTGGTTTTCCAAGTCTTATTTTATGGAATAGAACAAGAACTTGATACAAGAATGCTGAAGTCGAACCTGCAATTAGTTATGTAGTGTAACTAAACTTGTTTCAGTTATCTCGACATCTTCCGTCCTAATAGAGAATTTACTTTTCAATGAAATAGCATTAGAAAAATTATTCAAAGGAATTCTTGCTGGTGAAGTTTTTCACTTTTTAATTTAGCTAGTTTCGTTTGTCATCTGCAAATATAAGTGATACAATTGGTACCAGTCATTCTACTTGCATCCATGCCATCACACCCATCAAATTGATGGGCAGAAGAGAATATGGGTTTGTACGATTCCCTTGAATCTAGATTGTACATTTAACAGGGCATTCAGTCCAATCTTTGTGTATTCCATACACTAGCAATACAGAGAAGCACCCAAATTTTCTCATACGACGTCTTTGGTAAAGTTACCCCTGTAAGATTACTTGATAACTACTCTAAGAATATAAGTAGGAGGACTTGATAACAAACTAATTTCTCCTCCAATCTTATTATACACTTTCAAAATATGGAAAACTGTTTAGAATTGATAGAAGAAAAACTAATTTGCTAGGGTCTTCATTTATATTTGATACTAGTTTTTAGTTTATTCTCATTTATGACTATTTCTGTGCATGTCTAGAGCTATGGCTGAGCTTTTGGAGTGAAGTGCACTACAATTCTTTGTATGAAGGCGGAGGTCGTAAGTCCAACCAAAATTTGTTTCTTTTTTGTTACATTTTCTATTTTTATTTTTCATCCATATGTATATTTGGTCTTAGATAGCTAACTTGTTCTCTGTGCTGGATATTTTACAGAGGTGCCTACTAGAGTACCCAAAAAGAAGCATTGGCTTGTCTCGAGCTTCCAGCGTCCGACCATGTAGTTTTTTTTACTATACCATTAACGTGTCCATTGCTCTGTATCTCGATATACCTCAAATATAGCAACCTGAAATATATTGTAAAGGCAATGTAGTCCAGTGTCACATCACTAACATCTGGGATGCTTTGTTAGTGATATAAAAGCATAATATGATTGAAATGGATGAGCCGAGAGGGGGGGAATTATTATTGATTTTTACATTAATCTAGTTTTATTGTGGGTAAAATTAGTTCACTAACTGTTGCTAAAGCTTTGATAAAAAAAAAAAAAAAAAACTGTTGCCAAAGCGAGCGAAGTGCGAAGGGGATGGATGTCTGAGCAGTTGAAAGAGTCCATCTTAAAAGCCAAACTATTGATAGGAATACTGCTGCAATAATATAGGAAATACGTGTGGAAGTATGCGATGTTTATTTGCTCATTGTAACTCATTCTAATGATATATATCCTGTTATAACAAGCCAATTTATCCATGATACTGGAATTGGTATGGCTACCTTATTGGTTGGTTGATGTGTCTTCATGGTTTGAAGGCTAGATATATTCCACCTTGTCAACATGATGTCCAGCTTTATGAATTAATCCAACGAAACCCGACACAATATCCAACGGATTCCAATGGTAAATGCAAGTGGACGAAAATTTCAAGATGACATAACGAAAAAAATGCTGAAGTTAGATGATGAAGGTACGAATCCAATGTCACATGATAAGTGAGCGAATGAAAAATCTTTTTTAGGACTAAGTAATATGTTCCTAAATTATGAGCTTTATCATATATTTTTTTAATAGGTAAAAGTAATTTCATTGATCAAAAGTGGGAGAACAAAAAGATACAATAAGAGGGCTTCACCCTTGAACAATTCAGAAAAGAAAGAGATCAAAGATGGTGGGCCTTCTAAATAGATTGTCCACTATCATCAATCATGTTCCAAGGCAAAAATCATCTATTTAAACAGCCAACTAGGGAGTTTCCATCTGTTCCTCAAGTGGAGATTTGAAACTGTAGGTGGGAATCCTCTGGAGCTCTCCAATTTTCCTCTGACTTGGGGTTCAATCTTTTTGGAGACAGTCACCACATCCAAATACTCGTTAGTCTGCCACTTTGAGTTCCTTTCGATCCAAATGTGATAGATGGTGGATAATGTGAAAGAGTATTTCATTAGCATACTAAGCAAAGATTGACCTCGTAGCTTTTGAGCAGCCCATTGAAAAGTTTCTTGCCACATTCTTTGGCTCCATTGTACATCACATTTCTGACGAAGGGTGAACCAAATTCTGAATGTAAAGGGACAGTTGAAGAATAGATGATCATGTGATTCATTGTTGCAACGACAAAAACACGTAGCTCATCCTATTAATCAATCCAAATTTGGTAAGTTTATCTTGTGTGCTCAATTTCTCTTTAATAACCAATCAGGTAATAAAAGAGGCCCTGGGAATAAAGTTGGGAAACCACACTGTCCTGCCACCAATCAACATTGGGCTTCCTCATTCTTAGTATCTCCCTTAGAGATTTAGTAGAAAGTCCCCCTAAAGATGAAAGTCATTCCACTTTGTCATCAAGCTGTGGGTTGGGAGGTGCCAGTGTAAGTAGATGATCTCTAATCTCCATCAAGTAATGCAATTGATCTTCCAATTACTAATATTGTGATTGTGGACCCTAAAAGATCAAATGTATATTTAACAAATGTATACGGTTAAAGATGACCTCCCTATACTTGAGTTTGGTGTGTTTTTTGGTCGGAGTTAAGAAATTGAGAGGTTTGAACTAAAATCTTCTGTATTTTGAAGAACTTTTCCACTCTACTTAAAGCATAGTCATCACTGCTTTTTGAGGCTCTCTAATATGTTTTTTATGACTAAAGAAGAAATACTTTTTTTTTTCCATAAGGTAAATGTAATCTATTGATCAAACAAAAAATTTTTTTTTACAAGTAACAAGTGCTCTACATTAATCACAGACACCAACTATGACACAATGGTAACGAATGGGCACGAAGAAAATACCATTTCTAATTATATAGAACAAAGGTATTCTAAATCCACAGAGAAAAGAACAAGAAAGACTAGAATGAGGATTCATATAATGTTTTTAGATGATGCATTGTGGGATATAATTGAGGAGGGTCATATTGCACCAACCAAGATAAAGAAAAAATGGGATGAAGCAGACAAGAAATTGTGCTCTTTGAATGCTAAAGCTATGAATGTTTTATATTGTGCTTTTTGATAGAAATGTGTTTAATAAGGTTTCTACTTGTGAAACAGTACAACACATGAGACGAATGTGAAAAGATTTGAAGAAGAGGAACATAATAAGGAAGTTTCAAACACATGCTTCATGGTGCTAGAGGATAAAGATGAGGTACACATTTTATCCAATAAAAATAAAAATATATCATATGATGGTATGAGTGATGTCAAGAGCAAATCACATGATGATTTACGTGTTCTCACTAAGAAATATAAAGATCTCAAAAAATAATTGATTTTTCTGTCAAACAAGAGTGATATCTTGAAAAAAGAAAATGAAACATTGAAAATTGAAAATGATTTCTTAAAGAAGAAATGTCTTGATGCTTCAATAATTGAGAAATTGAAAAGTGAGAACAATGATTTGAGAAAGAAAAATTGTGATTTGAATTCAATTATCTCAAAATTTACTCAAAGTAGTGAAAAAATACTTTCAAGCCAAAAAATGTGTTCTTTATAAAGCCGGTATTGACTATAATCACAATCAAAAGCAAAAGGTACACCAAAATTCCTTTGTGAAAGAGTTAAAATCCGATACTTCAAATTCTTGTACCTTTTCCACAAAGTTTGACACTAAGCATATAATATTTTGATTAGAAGGACGCATGAAGATGCAAGGTACAATAGACATTCTAAAAGATCCAAGATGATTTGAATGCCGAAGGCCAAATAGCTAGCATTGGCAACATAACAAATGGTTCCCCACTTTTAATGAAAATATATTTTGCTCAATTAGTTGAAACTTAATTTACTTAGCTTTAATGAACTATGTGATTAACGATATATATTTGCATTTGAGGCTAAACTATGAAAATAAATATGTTGTTAATTTGGATGACTTGATTGATCAAAATGTTAAATTGCTTATTCATAGGTAAAGACGAATCTCGCAAGCATGTTAATCTTTGGTTTATTCTTGGCATGCATAATTGGAACTTTGAAAAAAAAAAAAAAAGGTTTATGCATTATTACATATGTATATTTGAACTACTTACTAGATCACATGCATACTCTCACTCGTACCACACGAGATAAGTGAACTATTAATGATAGTTGAAGAAGGTCTTAGAAAATGCTATATGGAAAATGCATATCTGAGACTATATAACAAGAGGAGTTCAAAATGCAAAAGAAATCATTTACACAAAAAAAAAAAATATTTTTAAATGGAATAAGTGACATATTCTTGGGTGTGTATGAGTCTTGAATGGTTGTATATTTTACTTCTTTGAGAATAATTCAAATAGTAACTATATTCTACTTAGTATTTTCAAAGTGCATATCTTTTGAAATCAAATGAAAAAGGATACTATAAATGAATGTCTACATTAAATCTTTATGATCAATCAATATTTGTAGACTTATCCTTCATGTTCTTATATAAGCGCATGAAAAATATGGTAGTTGTGCATTTGTGTACCATTGGATAATAATATGAAGGCACATAACCACATTTGAGGCATCTTAGGACACCTTAGTTCTAATTCTTGAACTAAGTGTAAGACCCATCTTTGCCTAGGTTGCATTTGAAAATATATTAAAATTTGAGTTTAAAATAACCAAAGCAACTTAGAATACTTAGGCACGATATGACTCATGTAAACTTTCCTTTGGTACTCTAAGTAGTCATTGCCTTGGAAGTATATGTTTAAATAAACACTTGAACCAAGAAAATCAAATAAGATAAATTTTGGAAACTCAAGTAACCATACTTCAAGACTTCAAGAAGGTTAGTGAAAATATAATTGAAGGAAATGGGTATAGGATCAACAATGCTTGGAAGAACTATAAAGATGAGCAATCTACAAACTTCCAACAAATTGAAATCTTACTTCTTCAAGGAAGAATACTAGAAATCCTCCATATCCATTTAGGGATGATTTGATAGGTTTTAAATATATTTTCCTAGGACTATATAACCTACATTCATGTTATAGAAAGTTATCATCATGAAAAAGTTAATAGTCATATCTCTTGAACTTAAAATGAATATATTTGTTGAGAGATGACAAAGATAGAATATGGAAGTAAAAGAATAGGACACTTGGACTAGCACTTTGGTATGAAATTAAGTATCTTGATAGTAAATATTGAATGTTCTTGTGACTTAGTCTGCTCTATATGTTTGATATTCATTGATTGTTTGAATCTAAATATCACATCTTGATTGGGTTTGGGTTGCCTTGGTTGGAATCGCCGCGTGAGATTGAGTGTTAACCAACAAATTAATAAAATCAACACACTAATCTACTAGGTATTTTGGGTTGTGATGTTTGAAAAGGGGTTCTCATATTTAACTTACATATTATTGTGTGATGAGGTAATTGTGGTAGATTTAGGTTAAAATTAGTGGTCATCCAAGCTTAAATTATAATAACCTATTCACCCCGCATAAGGTCTAACATGCGATTGCTTGTGTATAATCGAGTGTAAAGATTCTACACATGAAGTGCTGTATATTTTTCAACAATTGGTATCAGAGCAAGATTTTCCTATAAAGAAAGCAAATTAAAACAACAAAGAAAAAATTATTTAAAATGCATGAACCTAGAATATAAGATGCAATGCATGGCTATGTACCTAGGTCCACAACCTCACTTCACCTATTCTTTAGTTGACTCAACCGCTTTGGTAACTCTTGGAACTTCCAACCTAGTTGAGGTGGTGAGCTTCTCAAGGTCCTCTTTTCTCATCTATACTTTTTTCCTTTCAAATATTTTGCGTTAGCTCGGGGAATGGGTGAAGGACTCACTTTCTTAACTTCACCTATTGAAGTTAAGAGAGTAAGTGCCCTCACTTGTGGCCTCGAACTCACTTTTTCTCCTTCTGGACTTCATTGTCTTTCTTATTTATATGGGAAAATCTTTCTTCTTTTGATTAGGACATTCCCCAGCTATGTGTCCAAACCCTTGACACTTGTAGCATTCAAGTCCTTGCCCCTTTCCCGTTTTCCCATTATTTTCTCCTCCTCCCTTGAGAAATTTAGGGCTACTCAATTTTCCTTTTAACCCTAAGGACCCAACTCCTCTAGCCTTGACGTACTTCCTAAACTTTCTTGGAAAGTAGGTTAGGTCCTCTTTTTCGAAATAAAGTGACTCGGATTCATCTCCCTCTTTTTCAATAGAGCACTAGATCATGTTCTTTGACTTCTTGGGCGGTATGAAATTCATCTCAAAAATCAAAATAGACCCAACCAGGTCTTCTATCGACACCATCTTCAAATTGACTCCCGTTTCCAAGGTTGTCACCTTAGTATGAAACCTCTCCGATAGATATCTCAAGATTTTCTATTTGATTACAAAGTCATCATACTTGGTACCTAATGCAAATGATGAATTTACAATATCACTCAACCTAGTATAAAAATTGCTCAATGTTTCATCCTCTTGCATCCTCAAAGTTTCAAACTGAGAGGTATACATTTGGAGATAAGACATCTTCACTAAGTGAGTCCCTTTATGGGAAGTTTTGAAGATGTCTCATGCTTCTTTGGAAGTCTCACAACTGGAGATCTTCCAAAACTCGTTTGGTTTCATGGCATTGAATATCACATTCAATCCTTTTGAGCTCAACCTTGCAGATTCGTACTTGATTTTAGACCAAGTCTTTAAGATTTGGTTTGGTCAAAAAAACACTACCTTCAGTAGTAGTAACGGTAGGAGGGCTCCAACATAACACAGATGTCTCATGTTTCTTTGGAAGTCTCACAATTGGAGATCCTCCAAAACTTGTTTGGTTTCACGGCATTGAATATTACATTCAATCCTTTTGAGCTCCACCTTGCAGATTCGTACTTGATTTTAGACTAAGTATTTAAGGATTTGGTTTGGTCAACAAGACACTACCTTCAGTAGTAGTAATGGTAGGAGGGCTCTAACACAACACATATGACCACAGTCTCATTTACAAATTTTAGAAAAGCCCTTATTTGAGCCTTCTAGTATGCATTGTTAGCTAGCAAAGAGCGATGGTCTTACAACCAAACCTATTTCCTTTTGAGAATCCATCAATGACTAACTTGTAGCCATAATTAATTTGAATAAAAAAATAGGTAAAATAGGCAAATATGCATTGGATGCCTACACTAAGTGCGATTCTTAGAATTTATAGGATCATTTTTATAATAAGCTAATTTTGTGAAGTTTTATGTAATCTCAATCTAATTATATGGTCATCAAGCTTCAAATATCAGTATTCGTAAGTGCCAAGGAAGGGAGGATACAAAGCTACAAAATTGTATCAAGTGTTCTTCGAATGCACCTTCAAGCTTAAGACAAAGGTAATGACCTTATAGACCTAAGAATTGGGAAGTTTAAATCATTAGACTTAGGATGATTAGTATTATAAATAGAATTAGGAAAACCTATGAATGACTCTTAGGTTTTTCAAAGAAGAGTTTTTCTAAACCTTAAATGCGTTTTGAAAACATAGAATAAGTCATGTATCAGATCCTATTTGAGCAACACCCTTTAAAGTTTAATAGGTCTATTTTTTCCTTCGTTTCTATCTTAAAAACTAGTAGAGACCGCCCTTGGCTCGCTTACCTTTGGCTAGACCAGTCTTTGAACATTTAGGGAGACTAAACTGGAGAACCAGTAGAGACAGCTCCCGGACAACTCTCTGGATGCTCGAGCTGTCTGAGAGATGGCTCAAGCAGTCTTGAGACGATTTGAGTGGTCTTGAGATGACTCGAGTGGTTTGCTCACTAGAGGTCTAGAATGACGTATTTTCCACTCTAGAAATCTCCACTCTCTGGCTGTCCTCTCACAGCTTAAGCGGTCCTCGTGAATCTGAGTTTTCTTGGGCTCCAGTTAAATTTCTAATTTTGAAAAATATATATAGGGATCATAGTTCTTACCTAGGAGAAAATTCTATGAGCTAGAAAAGACTCAAACCTTTCTAGAGTTGTTCAAGAATACCCGAGATCTCTTAGTCCAAAAAAGCCAACCATCTTGATTCTTCCATTCGAGCTCCCACATTGAATAACAAGGTCTTTCTTAGTGTCAACAAAAATCCACTTTGAGAAGTGTGTATTCCAAGAGTCTTGGGTGTGAAGCATTGAAGGTTGCTCGAGGCCTAAATGATCCATTGTGGAGGCATTGAAGTGAAGCTCTCCACAATGTCAAAGATGGAGTTTCGACAAAAAGATATATTGAAGGAAATGAGAATCTAGCCATGGATAGTGGATTAGGCTTTGGTGAACCCTAGAGTGGTTCCCCCCGATTTTTCTCGAGAAGGGTTTTCGCGTCAACAATTGCTTGAGTCTCTTTATGCTTTATTTCCTTATAAACTTGCTATGGATGCACACATGCACACCATGTGTTTGATAAATTATTTATTTATCTTTCAAGTCATTAAATAGTAGTTTTAGTGATTGTGGCTTTGATTGGGCATTTTCATATTTGTGAAATTGAGTGTTAATATTTCAATTGACCAACTCATACGTTAATTCACAAGATGAGTTTCGATTGTTCATGTTAAAAGGGGTTGAAAGAGCTAATTGATAAATTGACTTTGAATTTGGTGATTGTGGTAGAATTAGGTTCAAATTGGCGTTTGTCCAAGCTTAATTAAAATTAACCTATTCATGCCCCCTAGGTCTAGCGTGTGATTCCTCGTGTATAATCGAGTGTAAAGATAATTCACGTAATGTGTAGTAATTTATCCTTACAATTGGTATTAGAGCAAAGTTTTCCTTGAATTTCCCTTAGTGTAGACATTCATTGAATATTTGCTAATGTGCCTGATTTTTGTTGATTGAGATTTGTTATGACTACCGGTTAGTCATTAATGGATTCTGAAAAGAAAAAAGTTTGATTGTAAGACCATCAATCTTTGATGGGTCTAATTATGCATACTGAAAGGCTAAACACGGGAATTTTCTTAAATATATAGACAAGAATGTGTGGTAGTGTTTCAGTGACCAAGCCAAACTCCCTAAAGACCTGCTTTAAAACTGAGTACGAATCTATGGGATAGAACATGAAAGGCTTGAATGCAATATTCAATGTCATGACCCAAACAAGTTCTAAAGGATCTCCAATTCTGAGAATTCCAAACAAGCATGGGAACATATTATGAACTTCCCATAATGGAACTCACTTAGTGAAGATGTCTCGTCTCCAAAGGTACACCTCTCAATTCAAAACTTTGAGGATACAAGAGGATAAAACATTTAGTAATTTTTATGCTAGGTTAAATGATATTGTAAATTCATCCTTTGCATTTGGTGCCAAGTATGATAACTCCGCAATCAAATGGAAAATTTTGAGATATCGGAGAGGTTTCGTGCTAAGGTGGCGGCCTTGGAAACAGAAGTCAATTTGGAGACGGTGTCGATAGAAGACTTAGTTTGGTCTATCTTGACTTTTGAGATGAATCTCCAACTGCCCAAGTAGTCAGAAGGCATGGCCTAGTGGTCTGTTGAAAAAGAGGGGTATGAATTTGAGTCACCTTGTTTGGGAAAAAAAGACCTAGCCTACTTTTCAAGAAAGTTTAGGAAGCATGTCAAGGCTAAAAGAGTTGAGTCCATAGGGTCGAAAGGAAAATCGAGTAGACCTAAATTTCCCAATGAAGGAGGAGAAAATAAGGGCAAGAAAGGGAAAGGGTCAATGACTCCAATAGGGTAAGCCTCTATGACCTAGAAAAGACTCAACTTTTCAAGAGTGATCCAAGAACAACTTAAGATCTCTAAGTCCAAAAAGGTCAACCATATTAATTCTTCCATTCAAGCTCACACATTGAAGAAGAAGGTTTTTCGTGGTGTCAACCAAAACCCACTTTGAGAAGTGTGCATTCTGAGAGTCTTGGGTGTGAAGCCTTTAAAATTGATCAAGGTCTAAACAATCCATTGTAGTGGAGGTGTTCAAGTGAAGCTAACCATAACGTCGAAGATAGAGTTTTGTTAGAGAGATCTATTGAAGGAAATGAGCATCTAGCCATCGAAAATGGTTGAGGTATAACTTTCGAGAACTTGTAGATTGACCTTGGGATAGTAAACTAGGCTTTGGTGAAACTTAGAGTGGTTCCCCGAAGTTTTCCCCAAGAAGGGTTTCCGCGTCAACAATTGCTTGTGTTTCTTTATTGTTTTTTTCTTATACACTTGCAATTGATGCACATGTGCACCATGTGTTTGATGAATTGTTTTGGTGATTATGGCTTTGGTTGGGGATTTTCATCTTTTTGAAACTCAGTGTTAATATTTCAATTGACTAATTCATACATTAATTCACATGAAAAGTTTGGGTTGTTCATGCTAAAAGGGGTTGAAAGGGCTAGCTGATAAATTGATTTCAAATTTGGTAATTACGGTAGAATTATGTTAAATTTTGTGTTTATCTAAGCCGAGAATGTATTAGATCTTCTTCCACTTTTCCCTGTCTTATTCGATCGGTTGCGGGACAAAGGGATTTCTTTCCTCGCTTTCGGGCTTGCTTTCTTTCCCTCTGCTCCTGGCTCATATTTACATAGACTGCTCATAAGAATAAGACATTCAACTCCCTAAAACACGTGTAATTCAAAGACTTAGAATATCCGTGTCTTGGATAAATGCCTACCTTCGGGAGAATCTTACCGAACAAGTGGTTTAGTACTGCAAGCAGCCCCATACCACCATCTGGATCAAGCTACTGGAAAAAGGAATCAACTAGTTCATGGAATTGGTGGCTTGTAGGAGAAGATAGGTGTGGATGTATGACCATGTGATGGATGTGCATGCATTGGGCACATTAGGAGCAATTGCCCATTCTTGCCACCTCTGGGACAATCTAATTGTGGGCAATACTAGCAGAACACTCTCGCAATGGGATAACCGAATTAAAACAAGCCTCCACCACATAAAAGCAACTAGGGAACTGGAGTGCAGGGTGCTACCAACCAGGATCAAGTCTTTTCTATGACCCATTAGGATGAGGATGTTTCCAATGATGTTGTGGAAGGTGATGTTCTTTTCTACAATTGCACTTATTCTCTTTGATTCTAATGTTGCACACTCTTTCATATGCACCACATTTGCTATTACCTTAGGTCTAAAATTTGATGATTTAGAAAACTCTTTGAGTGTTGACTTACCCACGGGGAAACATTTGGACACACGAAGATTGAGTCAATGTTGTGTGCTCCGGATTAGGGAGCAAGAGTTGAGTGTAAATTTGATGCATCGGATATGACAGTATATGATGTTATACTTGGAATAGATCTATTGTCTACCTACCATGCAATGATGGATTGTAATAGGAAATGGGTGGTATTCCAATTACCTAGAGGAGTAGTATTTAGTGTCGCCGACGAGCGGAGTTCTTCCCATCTATTCCCTACTACAGGGAAATGAGTCTTGGAGGCTAAGGTGGGTAGTAGCTTGAGTTTTCTAGCTAACTTATTTGGAGGCGTAAGGGATGAACCTCAGTGTGACTTTATCCTGGTGGTGTAGGATTTCCCAGATGTATTCAGTAAGGATTACCTGGACTACCCCCACGAAGAGATGTTAAGTTTACATTGACTTGTATCCAGATACTGAGCCTATATCCATTTCCCCTTATCGAATGGCACCATTGGAGTTGAAGGAACTAAGAAAATAATTGGATTAGTTATTTTTGGTGAACCTTTTTAGAAGAGAGTTTCAAATAGCTTGCCTTTTGGATCATTGATAACTCATGTCTGCAAGGGCAAAGGAGTTTTTTTTGTTGCCAAGGGATTAATATAGTACCCCACGAGGACTTTGAACAAGAGTTCTGTGAAGCAGAGCAAGGCCCAAACTGACTATTTGTAGTAGTCAAGGAGAGAAGATGAAATTTGAAGGTTCCACATGTTGAGACTGGACCTCGTGCACCACCAGTTCACCCATAGGCAAGTAGTTTTAGGCCACCACCACCTAAGTTAGGTTCAGATATTCTAGCAGTCTAATCGACGTCGCTAGTTGACATGATTGTGAGAGTAGAGCATACTATGGAAGAGCATCACCACTTCACTTCTCAAAGATTAATTGCATTAGATGGCAGAATTGTGAGCCTTTGAGAAGACCTAACAGTCTGTGATGGGATCAGTTGCACATAGAGTTGGGAGACTCAGGAGATTTCAAAAGAGCAAGTAGATTGCAATCGAGCCAATGCCAGACTAGATTCATATGGGAGTTTTTGAGTGTTATTATTCATTCATAATTTGTACTTAAAGTACTCTATTTTTTGTTATTAACTTTTCCATTTTGTTGACTTTTATTTGTTTTGCTATTTTTCGTTTGTTGTGACATACTCTTGGTCCATTCTATTTGATGCTCACTCAATTAGACTTTGAGTTATATGTCTTGTTTGTCCTTTTCTTGTTTTGCATGCCTATTTTAATTAATTGGTTTGTATTTATACCATCTTGTTATACCATGATTCTATGTCATTTGCTATGATTTCTCTCGTGGCGTTTTATGAAAAATAGAAAAAGATATGTTGGGATAGCTTGATTCTATACCTGGATTGTTATGATATGTCATTGGTTTAACACTTTGTGACAAAAATGGGGAGAATATTTTAGGTACATATGAAAGAATTTGGGGAAAAATTCTCTTGGCTAGCTTATGTAAGTTGCATGTGAATAGAGTAAGGGTGTTGCCTCAAAAACTCTCTAAGAACCACATCCTTATGTTTTCGTCCCTGTTGCCCAGTGCCTGAGCTAATGGTTGATCCACTCCATTGCGGTTGTTGTTTTCCATTCTGGTGTTGTACCAAAGTGGTTGACTCCCTTAGGCATTGATAAATGTCATTCATGGCATCTAGAGGTGGTGGTGGTGGGTTTGCTTTATCTCCACGTCCTCGTCCTCGTCCTCGTCCTCGCCCTTGTCTACCATTCATTCTACACATCAAGTTACAGTTTAGTTTCCTTAACTTACCAAAAACCCTAACTCACACTTTAATCCAAAGCATACGACCTATACAAGATTCAAGCCCATAATTTCATTCAACCTAGTCCTAACTCTCTAGTGGTAATCCACAACCTACAACTCCCATGTAAGACCTAATTCCTAGGCTCTGATACCAAATTTGTAACACCCCAAATTCTACCTTGGAATGCATTAATTATCTACCAAACATTCAACCATGAGAGTATCTACAACCACCATCAATAAATGAAATAATACCAAAACATCCATCCATTGAATAAATAAATTAAACCAATTCCAACAAAACATAATTTAAACCTTTATTTCATAGTTTTTAAAACCGGTCCGAACCTCAACCCAACAAAGTGACCGGGTCAATGAGTTACTAATTTAACCATGAGGTCATTGCTTCAACCGACCATATGATAAAAAAAAATAAAAAATAGTTAATTTAACAATATTAAAATAGCCATAAAAATTAAATGAGTCCTTGATTTTATATTGATTTTGATTTCTTGATTGAGATTTGCGCACACAGTATACTAAAAGGCATTTAAAAAAGGAAAGAGCAAGCTAGCCAATTTAAAATCACTTCATTGATCCCACATCGGACACCCAGGCGAAGAAGAGAGGACTATCTCTGTTATAAGTAGACTGTGGAGTAGTTCAGCCACATTATCAAAAGAAGCTTGGGCTTGATAGTCTAGTTCTTATTAGCATGGCTAGGCTGGTCCAAACAAGTGGGCCATTAATAAAGTTCTAATATTTGTGTAAGTCCAAAAGTAAAATGGATTGGTCCGATATTGTGAGAACCAGTCCAGTTGTAACGAATTCCAGAATTGTGTCCGGTTTTGGCTGGTTTAAACGATTCTTGGATAGGTTAATTACATAGCTAATCCAATTTAAAAACCGGCCTAGCTAAGGTGGTAGTTGGACGATTCTTCAGGTTATCGGGTCGGGTCGTAAAACCCTGCTTCAATTATATCTCAAAACCCAAATAATATCTCGCATCAGAAGTAGAGAAAATAATACTCTTAACATTGTCTCATAGTCGCAAAAGAAATTTAAACTAGTATAGAGCATTAGTTCTAAACATCTACTTCCGGATCCACTTCATAATCCGCTCCAAAATCCCAGTCAACTTGCTCACCTATCAAAAATATTATTCACGTTGGATGAGCAAAAAGCCCAGTAAAGAAACCCTCTCAAACCCAATAAGGTTTTGAAAACATAAAACAGGCAAGTCTAGGTTAGCAAAATAATATACATAATTTTGAAGTAAAACAATGATAATTTATAATATCTCAAGTGTACGGTAAACACGGTAAAAATTCACGAACTAGTAAGATCATAGCTCTCAAGCCACATACATCAACATGTATCTCATATACAAAGGTAGGTAGAACACTCTTAAGGGTCACTTCCTATGTAGAACACTCAGAATAGGTCAGGAACAGACAACTCTCTGCTCGGTGCATCCGGACACGTGTCTTTTTCTATCCAGAAGAGTGTCTTTTGGCCAAACTTTCTACCAAATTCGTTCGGACGTGAGTGACAGTATACCCCCTACTTCTTGCTCAATTTTGATTTATTTAGAATCCGATTCATAAAATTTTCATCAAATACACTTTTTGTAGCTTTGGAAGTTTAGTTTCTACTATAAAAATTTCAGATCCATTGGACATCGAGGTATAAAGTTATGGTCCAAATACTAAGGTAGTGTCAACTTTCATCCTACCCAAATTTTCTCCAAAATGCATTTCAACTCCGAAATACTTCCAAACTTCCAATACACCCCTTATTATCTCTTCCAAGATTTTTCGGCCTTAAGGATCTATTTTTGATATGATTTCACTCTAAATATATTTAAAACTTGACTAAATTTATTTTTTTTCTATGAGTGACCATCCCGAAACTTCGATCTTCTCAACATATCTAAACTATTTCTACAATCACCACATAACTAGTTTATCTATTTGTAATTCATTCTATATAAACACAAAGATCATAATGTAATATAATTCACATAATTACATGAGGATTTACAATAACATTGTGTAATCATAAAAGTTCACAAATTATAAACAAGGAATCATTCTTTAATCTTCCATTTTTGGATCCACATCATGATTCGACTTGACATCCCAATCTACCTGCTCACCTAGATTTGTATTGTCCTTAACACTAAACTCTAAAAAATGATATATGGTAGGGTGAGCAAATAATCCAAGTAGGAAAACCTTCTCAAACCCAAACAAGATTTATAAATCATGAACAAAACAAGACTCAATTTGTAAAACAACATATATGAATTTTGAAATAAAGCAATGACATTTAATAAATGTCTCAAGCTTATGGTACAAAACAGTAAAGTTCATAGCATTATAGAATCATTCACAAAACCATAACTTATAACATGTACGTAGGTAGACTAGCATGAATCTACACACCGAACCTATGTAGTTCACCCACCACAAACACAAACACAAACACAAACCATCTAATCTATCCTCGCAGGGCCACAACACTTTAGGAATGGCGTTTACTGACACATCAATGTTGAGGAATCCTTCCCAGGAATAGTATACTAGCCCTCAGTCTCAAATCTAAATGAAAAAATAGTGGTTTGACCCTCGCAAGGAACCAAATCCCCTACAAGTGATAAAAAAATCATCAAATCCCTCAAGGTAGAAAAACCTCAAATACTCTGCAACACGAATTTGAGTGTAATCCATGTTCATCACAACCACTCATACAAGAGATAATTTCATATTTTCTTGAAATCCATATTTCCAAAATTCACAATCCCACAATTTTCAAAGTAGAATATTAAACCCATTGAAACATGCAAGAAATTGTAAAAGAAAGCATTCAAGTTGACAATATCAAAATCTAGAGTTTTTATCAAAAACAAGCGATTTTTTATGTAAAATATGTAATTCTTCCAAGAAACAAATCATTATATCAAAAAAAAGCATAGAAACATTGTAGATATATCATATTTAATTGAATAGGAATCAAAACATATATAGGTAACCCTAACTCTCAATGAGTGGATTTGCGAAAGAACCACATCATTTATTTCTTAGATCTTGATGCTAACGTGTGTTTGGTGTGATTTCTTTGCATTAATCCTTTGCAATTTAGACCGTTCTTCCTCTGTTTCTTTTCCTCAAAGTTTACTAGGGTTGGAGGTTGCTAAAATAAACCTAAAGAACATCCTTATGGTATTTATAGGGTCAAAAACTATTCAATCAGCGAAAAACTGATCACTACAAAATGTGCGTCTCCATTCGAATGGAGATTTGTGTTGAACGAAAAAAGTGCATTCGAACAAAGATTTGTGTTCGAATGGACCTTCCTCCTAGTATCTCCCGTTCTATCTACTGAAAATCCATCAGGCCTTAGTTGCATTCGAATAGATAAGTGCGTTAAAATGGAGTCCTAGATGATATAAGCTAACTCTCTTTTCCAAGTCCATTTTAACTTAGTTAGAAGTTGATTTACACAAAATTTCATGAAATACACTTTTGTAACCCTTGAAGTATAGTTTCTAATGCCATAAAAATTAGGTAAATCGAACATTGGAGTAAAAATTAATAGCCAAAATTCTGAGATAGTGTAAAAATCCCTTCCTACCCGAACTCTTTCAAAAATACGTTTTAACTCTAAAATACTTCCAAACTTCTAATGCACCCCATATCACCTACCCCATTGTTTCTCAGCCTTCTGAATTCAGTAGTAGCTATTTTGACCTAAAAATATTTAAAAACTTACCTAGCTACCCTTCTCAAACTTAAATACTTTCGAAACTAGATTTAGCACGAAAGTCAATACGTGCGAAACTTAAGCTTCATAATTAATCTTTCAACATTAATTCAATGTTTCTCTTATCATTTTAGAAGTACTCTTAATATCATGTCATCTCTCTTTAAATTTTGTACGAGTCTTACAGAGGTCGCTCAAGGGGTCCTACTCTCCCAAGTCAGTTTGGAATTCATTTTTCATTCTAGTGAGGTCACCATGAACGCCCTCCCACCGTTCGAACGTTCGTTCGCGAATTTTTGTTTTTTCTTGTTGACTAAGATTATCCTTATTTCGGACCTATAAATAGGAAAAGTTTTTCATACACCTAGGGTAAGCCTCTTTTGAGTATTTTGAGCAAGAAATCTTATTTTCTACCTAGAGAGCTTCTACCACAATCTTAGATCCCTAAGACCCAAGGTTACCATCTAGTGATTCTCATCTGACCTCACAACTTAGAGAAGAAGATCTTGATTGGTTGAAGACACAACCCATTGGAGTGTGCATACCGAGGATCGTTTGTGTGCCCAATATTGCTCGAGGCCTAGAGGAACTATTGCGGTGGAGAATTCAAGTGAAGCTGCCCAAGACATATGTGGGTGTATCTAGTGGAAAGACTTATTGAAGGAAAGAAACATCTAAGCATAGTATTGGTTAAGGTATAAGGCTCTAGTACTTATAAGTTGATTTTGGGATAATGGATTAGGCTTTGATGAATCGAGAAGGTTCCCCACAGTTTTTCTAGATGAGGGTTCCCATGTCAACAAACCACTTCTGTTATTTATTGTTTTTCATATACACTTGTGATTTGAGCATACACACACACTATGGGGTTGATTGAATATCTATATCATCCATAGTTGTGCATCAAAGGGTTTGGGTCATTGGGTTGAGATCAACGTGTGAGATTAAGTGTTGAATGATTAATTAATAAAATCAATACACTAATCTTCATAGGCTTGTAGGTCATTGTGGCTAAAAGGTGGTACTCACTAATAATTATTTAATCTTTGTGAGAAGAGGTAATTCCAATAGTAATAAGTTTAAAATTGGTGGTTGTCCAAGTTTAAAGTTTAAAAACCTATTCACCCCCTCTAGGTAGTGTCAAAAAATCCACGTATAAGAGCGTGAGGGAATATCCACACATATCTCCCCCTCCCCAGAACAACAAATACAGTGGAAATTCTTAGTGCAAGGAAATGCAAAGAGAGCTAGAATTACTCTGAGTCATTTTAACAAATAGATTAGGGGCAACATGTGAATTATGTGACTACATCACCACAATCACAACCAAAATGAATACAAAACTGAATGTGAATGACATAGATGAAATAAAACGAATATCAAGAGTTAATTTGAGGGTTTCAAAGAGAAATATGAAACAAAGAAATTCAGAAACCAAGAAACTGGTGCGTTTGGTATCATTTTCGTTTTTATGTTTTCAAAAAGATAAAAAAACAGAATCAATGTTTTGTTTTGTTTTTTTTTTTTTTTTTTTTGTGGTTAAACGTTGAAACAAAAAATGTTTTTGAATGTAGTTGTTGTTTTACAAAATCTAAAAACTAAAGCAGAAAATATGTTTGGTAATCATTTTATTTTATGTCATATATTTTACATTTATTTTAATTCTTGATAAACCATATCCACATGATTATATATATATATACATATTACGGGGTGGTCCCTTTGGAATATATTCTGCTTTTGGGCCTATGGGGGCCGGTCCTGATCTATAACCAGAATACGGGTTAATAAACTGGTCAAGTTGGACAGAGGATATAGGTATGGCCATATATGGGCTGGACACAAGGATAGGGCCTTGCTGGGCCATTTGTGAGAAGGTTTTTGGGTCAACTATGGTTGGTTGGGCTACTGGCCTACCAAGGGGTTGATATCTGTTGACTATTTTCTACTAGATGGTGCTACTAACTGGAGACCATATTGTTCACAGAAATCACCCATTTCATATTTTGCCTTTTTCTTATCATCTTTTAGTTGTTTATTAATTTTCATATCAATACACATCCTAAGACCTTCTTTTTGGATAGTATTGATAAGCTCTCCATAGGTTAGTCAATCATACTCGATGATTCCAGTTTCTTTGGCACGGGTTTCTCTAATCTTATGGGCAAAGAGATTAGGTAAATCATTTACAAATTTTTCTTTTCAGAATGATTTGTTACAATTCGGACGGAGCATAACTCTGGAAACAAAAACATCTTTGTACCATCTAAAATCACTAAGTGTGAGGCACCTGAGGTTACTGAGCTGGTCATAGATCCTAGCTGCAATATTACTGGGTGTTCCTACAAAGTGTTTTATGATGGTGTAAATGAGGGTATTGAGACCGTCTGGTTTGGCCCTTCCAATTCTTTCATCAAAGATTGACATACCTTCATCATCTAAGACTACAGCATATTTAATGGTGTCTCTTGATTCTTGAGTGAGATAGTTGTCCCACCAACTTCTTAAGACTCCTGTGAAACCAGAGGTGATAAGGTCAACTAATTCTGGTTCAGTTTGGGCAAGGTTACTGACGTAACTGTTGATCACCATAAACATGTGGTGAATTTTGTTAAGGATTTCTTGTTCACTTAAACCATCTATGTTCCATTCATAGAGTTTGTTAGACTGAACAGAAAACTGGTTACTAATATTTTTTTCTTCAAACTGGAGGTCAGGCGATGTTGGTCTGGGGTACCAATTTTTGCTGACACTGGTTGGGTTAACATTTGAAAAAGTCAACTTGTTAATTTTTTGTTTTTCAAAAGCTTCTTCCAGTTCATTGATTTCAGGATCAGAAAAGCTTTCAGATTTGTTGGATTCAGAATCAAAAGTTTGGTTGATAACTGTTATTTGAGATGCTTCCATCTTATTAATCAGTTTTTCAATCTTCTTGATATGAATACTATCTTTTTTCTGATATTGCTAATTTAGATCTATCTTCAGGTAATTGGATTAGAGGTTTGTCTAATTTTTTACTTGAAGATTGTCTGATTTCATCAATTTTAGTTTCAATTTTATCTAACTGTTTACCTATGGTGATTAGACTTTGGTTAGTAAGATTGACTTGTTCAACAATCTTCTTTTCAGATTCTAATTGGGGAACCTTAAAAGGAGATGCAATGACTTCAGTATTTTTATGGCTGAAAGTGATAGCTTCTACTGGAGGATGACTTGAGGATACTGTCTCATTGTTAGAAGTTTTTCATTTATGTTTTGTAACAACTTTTACTTCTTTATGATAGGATTCAATGTAATCAAAGAATGCAATTTCATATTCAATTTTATGCATTAATTTGACCCATCCTATCCTAATTTCATTTCTCTGTTGATAATTAAATCTCTGAAAATAATCTAATTTTTTGGATTTATTTTCTTCGCATTCAATTTCAGCCATTAGTCTACGCATGTTGGGCATGAAGACTAAATTACTTTCTCTTTTAATCATTAAAAGTTGATGATTAACAGAGGCAATATCACTAGCAAAAGGAGAGGAGGTGAAGTCATCTTCTTCCTTATCTTCTTCTCTAGGTGGTGGTATACTCTGATGGGGAGTATAGTGAGGTTTACTGACTTGAGATGAGGAATTATCAATTCCTTTTAATTTAAGTCTTTTTTCAATTTCTTTTGTTAGATCTGTTAATTCCTTATCTTTATCTCTTCTACTGGAATGAGATTCAGATTTTCTTCCTTCATTAATCCTAATTGGTTTATTAATCCAACTAGGGACTGATGATAGACTAGATCTACTGGATCTAGCACTATCAAAGGAGATTTTTACAGAACCATCAGCAAGCTGTTGGATATTTTCCAAGTTTGTTGTGGTACTGTCATTATCTTTGTTAAAATTTTCATTTTCAACTATCCAATGTTCTGGTAGTTGAACATCTTTCCATAAAAGTCTCTTAGGGACTTGTATGTTGGATTCATTGGTACTAGGCTGAATTAACAAGGTGCTATCTTTAGGATTCTTCTTTATTGCATGTACATTCAAGTTGGTGTACATACATCTGTAATAGATCCTATAGATAAGTATAATTGATTCAGTATCTTTTACCAATTTTGTTATGGATCCATCTAGTTTATCCTTAGGGTTAAAGCTAGTGGAGTGTTCTTGCAGGTTAGACTTAAGGTGAAGTCTGGAAAACAATTAAAGTATACTGGTCCGTTATGAAGACCAGCTTCCATTATCCCTAAAATGTCAGGCTCATATTCTATGAATCTAGCATCTCTTAGAGTTAATAGAACTGCTGCATTTTTACCCATATGTATTAATGGTTTAATTGCAACTTGGACTAGACCTAAATGGATAAATTTAAATCTTTTAGACCTATGTCTTTTGAGAGCATCCTTACTGAGGAGCTGATAAGATTCTTCATCATTTTTTAAGGCATAAACCTGTTCGATGGTTTTTACCTGTAATTCAGAGTTAAAGGCTTTGGAGAGCCAATTGGATTTGTAGATTTCCCTATGGGAGACTGTAGGGATGTTCCATCCATGCCAATCTACTCTAGACTCGTGATATTCCAGTTCTTCTTCATTTACTATATTCGGTATAGTAACAAATGAAGATCTAAATGAGCTAGCCATAGAATTAGATCTGAATAATCTATTCATTGTTAAATCAAAGATTTTTCAGTTTTATAAATTATAAGTTAATTTTATTCTTAAGCTTCCCCCCCTATTCATACCCATCTAGTAAAACCTCATCCATTGGTTTTTATCCCTCAACTGCCTACACAAGGACTTACAAATGGGATGACACACTAGGACCTCTCGGTTTCAGGCTGGATGACAAGACACAGGCAACTAAGAATAGAAATAACAAATGATTTACTAATTGAATAAGTAAAGATTTAAAATGAATCAAATGACTCAAATATAACTCAATGGTTAACTATCCAGGCCGTCAAATGGCTCTGATACCAAAATAGAGACAAGTGCGGAAGCCATGAAGAATCACAAGATGTAGATATAAAGGATGATATATATATATATGAAACAAATATTGCAAACAGTCTAGCATCAAACCCTATTGGCTTTAATCCTTCAAAATGCCAAATTACCAATAGCATAACACCAATAGCCTTCCAAAATCAACAACTATACAAGAAAACATAGAAAAGAAAATCAAAGAAATTTCCTTTTTCTTCCTCAGCACCTTCAGGCCTTGCTGGTTACGCAACATCAGTAGCTTTGCCTGCATAGGAACATGAAGATCCTATGAAAAATCAGAGGAGAAGCCACCCCCAGCTCTACCAGGGTTTCCTTTAGAAGCACCAGCCACGTTAAGTTTCAGAATCCCAAACGAAGGAGGAAACCACCTCACCCATAAAGCCGAAACTGAACCTTCTCTTCAAACTCCACCCCCAAAGCCTGCAAAACCTGCTGGAGTAAAATTAAATATATGGGCTTATATATTAAATAAATGTGAATTATAGGCTATCAAATAAAGTTAGGCTAATTAAAGTGATTAATTTAAGTTTTGGGGCCTTAATTAATATATTATAAAGTGTGGGCATTAATGTGTAGAGACAAGCGTAATTTCTATTTTTATGATGGGTTAAAATAGAAAATACGAACATATGTGATTGTTTACGAACTCACGAACAGACGTGACTGCTTACAAACAGACACGATTGTTTATAAATAGGAGTCATGGTCCCCAGATCACACAATGGTTTTTCTACTCTTCTGATTCCCATTGTTAGAGAGAAATTTAGACAGAAAACAAGTATAGATCTGGAAAATCATAAAGCCTCAGACTCAGATATTTCAATCTTGTGTTATGGATTCAGGTACGCTTCCGCAAATCCAATATTTTAATTCTTGATGATTCAATATGAATGTTCCTGTTTGTGTGATGGTTTTCACATAATGAAATTAATCTTACCAAACCTACTTACCCCTAACACTTTTTGGGAGTTGAGGTCTAAACACCCAAGCCTGCATTTTCAAAACAGAACAATAGCATGAGCAGACAAACGTCCTTCATAAAAAACTCCCCTACACCTCCCCTTCCAAATTAACCAGTAAACCACCAACGCCATTCCCCTCATTAAAGCATTATATAAAGAAGGCTTCTTAAAAAGTATCCCCATCCTCACCATTCTAACTACTGGGGTCTCACTTTCAAACAACTGGAACCCACATAGAACAGACAGTTTAGAACAATTGTGTGGAATCACTTGC
Source organism: Ilex aquifolium (assembly GCA_951799425.1). NCBI lineage: Eukaryota > Viridiplantae > Streptophyta > Magnoliopsida > Aquifoliales > Aquifoliaceae > Ilex > Ilex aquifolium. The sequence continues at coordinate 26,728,300 of OX637400.1, forward strand.
ATGAATATACCTGTGTGATTAAACCCGTTTGTCATTCAAATGTACCAAAAACAAACAAGCATTTTCAGCGGAATAATTATCATGATTGAAAAAAGGAAATGAAAGAAGAATAACATACATATATACATTTGGAATATAAAAACTAAACTTTTTCTTTGAATGAGAGGGACAGGTTTTGGGACTTCCCAGAATGAATCTTAAAATTGAAACAACCAGAGGATAAAGATCACAGAATGCCCTCTCCACCACTTCTCTCTCTTTCCCTCTGTCTCTCTTATCTTTGTTTATTAAAAATATTTACAAGAAGTGGAGAGATGGGTTTGTGGGGTTCGAGTGAGGATGGAGAAAGATAACTGTAAGAAGCAAAAATGCTTCAATAACATTGCTTCTTTTCGAGTAAATTATCTAGAAAGGCCCTCAAATATAAAGTTAGATCTACAAAAATAAACCTTAGACTTGAAGTAATACAGTATAGGTCTGTAAAAATAAATTATGGATCTACAAAAATAGGCCCTAATCTGAACAACATCATCATAGATCTAAACAATCAACAAGAGAAATATCAATGGTTCCATTGAAGTATAAACAATATTATAACAGAGGAGATAAAGGAGTATAGATCTGCAAAAATAAATAGGGATCTACAAAAATAAACCCTAAATCTGAAACAAAAATCATACATCTGGAAAAAAAAATCAAAGTGGAGATACGAGCAGAGAGAGCTTACAGCTTCACCAGAGACACAATGGAAGCGACGACCAACTAGCAGAGAAGACGAACCAGTGAGCAGAGGAGACGACCTAGCAATTCCTTTGCAACGACCAACGATCAGACACTATGAGAAGTCAGCTATTCATGCCCTTTTATATTGTAAGGAAAAAAAATGAATCTTTTGCTGCTAAGAGGGTTTGAAGTCGAGACCTCATTAATTGGGTAAGCAATTTTCCAAATCTTGTGTGATTGCGCGTATGTGTGTGTGACTGGGTGGGTGACTATGTATGTGTCTTGGGGTGGGGGGGGGGGGCAGTGGTGGAGCCAAAAAAATGATTTAGGGTGGGGCACACTTTAACTAGAAGTTTTATTGTATCCTCAAATAGATAAAAAATAATGTGATATATTTATTTTTTTTACATCATTCATTAAACATAAAAAGGCCTAAATCTAGTATATATATTTTATGCAAACAAAGAATAACTAAAAAGAGGTTAATTATATCCATTTACAAAAAAATGAGGCTAATTATAGATATGCTCTACGAATTTAGTCTCGATCGTTAGGATTATAATCCATAGTTTGAGGTCGTAGGGCTTGGATCCGATGAAAGATTTACCAAATTAAATTCAATGGGACTTTGTTTTGAAGAATTAGAATCACAATCTCTTTTTGTATTAAGTGGTAATTTTAACTATGACTTTCTCTTGAAAAATTTCTCCATGACTATTAAAAATATTTAATAAGATAACATATATACATCAAGGATCAACTATATAATGTACTCATAATTAACCGTGCCTAATAAATTGTTAAATAATATCACCTTATTCTTTTTTTTTTAAACATAAGCCTAAACAAATATTAACCAGTACTCAAACAAATATGTATAATTAAGATGAGCAACTCCCTTCTTTCCACGAACCCTTGTTACCCTATACCGTTTATACATTGTCTTCTTGTTTCCATAGTCACAAAAAAAAAACCCTAAATCATCCAACACATTCATCTTTGGCATTGTCTAATAACAATTCCATAGTCACAAAAAAAAAAAAAAAAAACCTAAATCATCCAACACATTCATCTTTGGCATTGTCTAATAACAATTTTGGCATTGTCTAATAAAAAAATTTTCCAATCACATAAATTCATCCAACATCAAAATCGAATGAAAACTTTATCTACATAGCTCTTAGTTCGTACATTAATTCCTGTAATAACCAAACTATCTCATTTAGTATATTGAACGAACAAATCATTTTCAAAATCCAAACATTTGAACTTTATGAGCCTTTTCCTACAGTACTACTCTTTATATGTGTTTATCAAATTTCAAAGTCATAGTCCTCTAAAAATCAATACAGTTCATGTTCAATTAACATTGTCTGTTATACATAATCTGTATCAATTTTAAGTAACATAACGGATTAAAATAAGAAAATTTAACTATAAGCATACACATATGTTAACTCAACTATTTATTGTGTCTAAAGGCACTTTACAACCTCAACCAACTGGTTAGTTTGAAATAATTTTTCCTTTATTTTTTTTAATTAAGGAAATTGAAATCAATTTAACCCCTGCTATATTTTCATAAAAATCTCAACCTAGCTTTAGAATTTATATATCTCATTGTATGTATCATTATCCAATACAAACTATTGCATTGCCCAATACAAATAATTGCATAACCAATCTCAAAGAATAAATTGCTAATCTAACTCAAATACATCATTATATTGTAGTCACTACACAATCCAAACCAAAATGTCCTTCCAAGCCATATGCATCCTATATCAACCATGTCGCCCCCAAAAAAATTCCCAATTAATTCATACATTCATTTAGGTAAAAAAAAGTAAAGAAACAAATCTAAACTAATCCATAATTTCTTCAATAAAATATAGCATTGTCCAGAAATCAAATCAAACCAAACCACTCAAGAAGATTACAAACTTACATCAACCAATCCGTCAAAAATGGTCCACCAAACCCAATATTCCATATCGAATAGAATTTTAAAAGTCCAAGAACAACAACATAGTTTACAATCATCAATAGAAAAATAATCCAACCATTAATATAAATTCAAAAAAGAATGTGCAATGTATAGGGCATTCGAGAAGCTCATGGATAATTTTCGTGAGATGAATCATAGCTTACGTTGTTGTAAGGCTTCATCCACGCCACCAAAATCATAACTCCATCACCACACCTTCATGGTATAACGGCACCCTACAGATTTGATAGACCAAACCAAACTAAGTCTTATGTCCCAATCATTTGGGGTCGGCTATATGAGTCCGTTTTCGTCATTCATTTCAATCATGCACTATAAGCTACAAATTTGATATGATTTCAAAATTAAAATCAAGTAATTTTTCATGAGTCATTACAATAGAATTCAATAACTAAAATAAAGCCTTTTCAACAAACAGGTGTTAAATTAATGACTAAAATATATTGCGCCTAAAACCTGGTACCCATTATGGTATCTCATCTACCCAGCTATTAACATCCACACACAAACAAAGCCTTCAACAAACAGGTGTTAAAGTAATGACTAAAATATATTCCGCCTAAAAACTGGTACCCATTATGGTATCTCATCTTACTAAGCTTTTCTTCCTAGCTATTAACATCCACACAAAAAAAAAAAAGCCACTACACATGCTCAATCCAAAGTAATACCACCACATATATGCATTTAACTAATAGAAACCACTAGATACTGGCAAGCCTCTTCAAGCAACCAAAAAAAGAACACATTGTAAACCCATACCAAAACTAACCCATGTCGAACCCATACCAAAACTAGCCCATGTCGAACCCATATAAACCCGTTAACTTTCTCTAACAGCGCAACTAAACAACAATTAACATATAATTGAAACTTAAGTAATACAAATACAAAAATTAAATCCTATTGGAGTAGCCAAAATCAATGAATCAGTCCAAGTATGAGTCCTTAAGGTCAAAATCTATAGAATTTATATAGAATCTCCAGTCTCAAAAATTATTTACTAATACTTTTGTGTTGGATTTGTTCTAACACTGGACTTTTTGTAAATCAAGTAAAACGAAGTCATGAAAAAATACTCCTAAAAGGTGAAATTCAATAAACCTGCTGCTAAGCTTGAATGGAAATTTAAGCAAGTACTCCCATAGGCAATGAATCAAATCTAAAAATTGGTGAACTACTAAAATTCTGGAACGACCAGAAGCAAGGTTTCAAATTGGGGCCAGTAAATTATCTAAAATTTAGAAATATAAACATTACAACCACAAATTCTGTCTGATTTCTTAGTATATAAAGAAAGCACCAAAATTTCATATATAACATCAACCATGAATTGAGTAGCAAGCAAACTCTTAAACCTCAATTCAATATACTGGCCTACTTCTTAAGGGCATGTATTTAGAGGTGAGTGTTTCTTGACTTGCACAAAACTAAAATAAGCTAAGGGGTGGGGCCGAATTGAACAGGAAAAAGATGATGATTGTACTAATGAATTATAAGAGAGAGAGAGAGAGAGAGAGCTTACATGGACCGTCGTATCGGCGGCGGTGGGGTGGCCGGTGATGGGTGAGAGGGAGTAGAGAGGTTGCAGAGAAGGAGACAGAGATAGAGAAAAGAAGAAGAGAGACGTGGGGGTTATGTCTGACAATTGGCTTGGGCACTATGCAAAAGGTTTGAGCGGGTTTTTTTTGTTGTTGTGGTGAATTGTGTCATTGGATAAAGTGAGATGTAATTAGATGAAATCTAGGCCGTTTATATAAAATTAGAATTAATCTAAGCCGTTCTTGTGCTTTTCCAACTATAATGTGACTGTGCTGTGTGTGTGTGAATGTGACTCTGTGTGTGTGTGTGAATGTGACTCTGTGTGTGTGTGTGTGTGTGCGCGCGCGTGTGTGTACATATCCATTTCTCAGTATCCATAGATACATTCATAGAAAAATTCATAAGAAAAAGAAATTTACATCTCATTTTTTCTGGAAACTAACTTAAAGGCTTGGAAATCCACTAATTTGTAAAAATTTTGTTCAATCTACCACAAACATTTAACCACAATACTACCTGAAATTCGAACATATTTCACTTAAACATCATCCATCCATCAGAAGGCTGACCTTTTTTCAGTCACCAACAATATTTTTTTTTTTTTGGTACAACTGAAAAATGTCACCAACAATAAAGTGTTCTTTTTATAAGGAAATCAAGAAAATATTGAGAAAAAAATAGAAAACAATCAATGAAGTACAAAAACTACACTCTGATGGTTGTATATATCACGCAATGACAAAAAAATGGCAGGCATAATTTTTGTCTCACATTGGATATAATTTTTGAGCAATGCTACATGGACTTAAAAACTAGACTTGATAATTACAACCATTGATTTCACTGCGGATCCCAGCATTTATTAGAATCCACTACTTATTCAATGTTTGGGATTATCAAGTACTAATTTTTAAGTCTATCTAGCATTACTCTATTTTATATTTTACAGTCTTGTTTTCTTTTTTTATCTCTGTTTTCTTGCTGGAAATATTCGGAGTTAGTAACTTTTATTGATACACCATTAAAAATATGTGCAAATAAACAAAACTTACATGAGCATTTGAAGGTGCATGTTGAACCACCTTTTTTGATCCCATGATAGCTCCTTGATGAAGATCCAAGTAAGCAAAGAAAATTGACTAAAGATCACAAAAAAAGGAACCAAGTACTTCAAGGGATCACTGGTTTGGCCAATCAACTTTATAAACAACTTCAGATGTATGAGAAAGTAGAATCCATTTAAGAGCACATAATTATTCAAATTCAGGGACTTCATGAAATATCCACTTTAATTTTCTGAGAGCAAAAAATATGCGGAATAAATGCTTAAGAGCATAAGAAATTAACAAAAGACATAACCATGGGGAAAATTCTTATTTTCTCCAACCTCCTCAATTTTTACCCACTTAAATTCAAATTTTCAATCTCCTTTGGTACCCATAAATTAGACGTGCCGGTGTCCGACCCCAGAAGCAATTAGTAAGCATCAAATTATAATAGGTAAAAACGAACAAAAGAGTTAAAAATTAATTTAAAATCCCATTCAACCAAAAATAAGAAAATCAAAAACCAACATTGAACTAAAGATCAGAAAAAAAAAAAAAATCAGGCCACTCGGCAGTGAATCAAAGAGTACAGTTGGATATGGTGACTCACTATGTATATGTGTGTTGGCTGGGCACAGGGGGTGGGGAGGGGATTTTCCGGTTTGGGAAATTTAATGGCTAGGGGAGGGGGTTTTCTGGCTACGGTGTGTGTGTGGATGGGGTTGGACGTGGGTGGTGGATCGCTGAAAGAGGGAGTAGTGTTGTGCCCCGGGGGGGGGGAGAGTGTGATACCTGGTTGGCGGTGACTATGTTTTGGCGGTATGGTAACGCAGAAAGGAGAGAGAGAGGATACCTGGTGGTGGTGACTGTGCTTTGGCGTTGTGGATATGGCGATCTCGGTGGATATGACGTAACACACAAAGAGAGATACAGAGAGGTGTGTGTCTGGCATGGGTGTGGGTTGTGGGGAGTGGGTGTGTCAGTGGCGTGTGTGTGGATGTGGACCGGCCGTTGAGAGAGGTGTGATGGGCGGGAAAAGGAAATGGATGGGGGTGTTTGTGCAAGGTTGGACCAATTTTGAGTTCATGTCGATTAATTTGAGCCGTGTTTTTGCGGTTCCAATGAATTAAAATTTTAAAATAAAAATGGACTCAAAATTGTATCAATCTTTTTAGTATAAATTTGACATAAATAAAAGCAATAATCCAATTTAGACATGAATAACATTCTAAATCACATTTTACTATACTAACCAAACAAATTTTGAAAAAAAAGAAGGAAGAGATTTGTTATGGGATAGGGCCTTGTTTTTTTCAAGGTAATTTGGGGGCCGGTCCCCTTATGTGGATTTATTTGGACTTAAGTCTATTCAAAAAACTTATTTAAGAATGAGTCTATTTTGATTTTCATTGTCCAAAAATATCCATAATAGGTATATTACAAATGGTTAATAGTACTTTTGGTCCTTAAAGTATGCATTTTTTTTGTCAGTTTAATCCTCATTATACCATTTTTTTCAATTTGGTATCTAAAGTATTCAATTCGTGTTACTCTGGTCCTTAATCAAACAATCTGTCATATTTTTTTATAGAAATGACCACATGTCATTTTTTTAGACGGTATCACATGTCTAACACGTTATCATTCTGTCAAAAATTTAACGGTATGTCTATTTAGGAACTAAAATGATAAAAAAAAAATACATACTTTAGGGATCAAAAGTGTTATTAACCCAATACAAATTTGAAAATTAACAACTCCTAAATTTTAGAAAGTTTACCAGCATTAAAATTATTTCTCTCTCGTATCATATATAGATTAGGACTATTTTATATCACATATAACAACTCCTAAATTTTATGAATTTTGATTTAAAATTACTTCTCTCTCATATTTATCTATATCTATAATCTATAATATAAAACAGGACAGCTTCAACAAGCTGATCGGACGGTCTCAAATCATTTCATCAAACGGCCATCAACACATCATTCAAAAATTTAATATCAAATATTTCCCCCTCAATTCTGTCACTTTCAACCACTCTTCCCAACTCACTCTCTCTCTCCTATCTCATCTGCCTATCACCCGATTTCTCTTTCCCATTCTGTAATGTCTAAGCTAATCTTCTTTCTTCTTTCTTCTCTCTGCACTCTCCCTTCTCTATTTGCTTGAACAACCACCCACCACACTCAAGCCGGCCAGCAACCCACCACCATGGAGAGCAGCGAATCAGGTTCCTCTTCTCTTTTTTTTTTTTTTTTTTTTTGTCTTCTATGCACACTGCCTGCACCCAACCCAAGCCAAACTCAACCCAACGGCTCCCTGCAAAAAACATAGCACTGCCTGCACCCAACCCAACGGCTCCTCTCTCTTCTTTCTCAGGCTGTCACTTCCCCAAATCCCCGGATAAGCAATGGCTTTCTCTTCTCTCTCAGGCGGCGAGTCCCTTCCCAAAAGTCATGCCGAAAACTGTCCCCTTCAAACCTTTTCTGGGTTTGTTTGGATTTGCTCATGCGGGTTGGACTTTGGAATCCATTCATGGCGGGTTGGACTTTGTACATGAAGCTTCTTGAGGATCCAGGTATTTTTCTCTCCCTTTGGCCCCCCTTTCTCTCTTTTCCCCCCTTTTTCTCTGCGCAAACACTCATCCCCACATGAAATGTTTGTTGAAATGCCATAGAAAAACATATCACTTGAATAGCTCACTACATTGGTTGTGTACTCTGCCAAACTTCTATATGAGTTTGTGATTTTCTGCCACCATTGGCTTTCCCTACTAACTAAGTCACTATGTGTACTGTGGGTAGATTAGCTGCTAGATTTTTGATATGATCTGACGAAGTGAAGACTTGAATAGAAATGTTTACATGAAGCTTGCATTGGTGTGTTTAACTTGGTGAAATCGAGGTTGATTTATCTTTATGTGAAAGGTCTCCCTGGTGCCCACTTTCTGATCAAGTTAACATCTCATTTGTCATGGATCATGTCATATAGGTATCAGCTATGTAACAAATCAATATACTTCTTTGTGGTGTTTTGATAACAAATCAATATACTTCTTATTCTTACTCTCGGGTATGTTTGATTCAATATAATTTATGTTTTCAAGCTGGGCATGTCAATCACTCAATTTTCTGGAAGAATCTTGCTCCTGTTCATGTAAGTTTTATTCTCTGTGCCTTTTGCCAGTGTTTTTATTATCCTATTTCATTTAAGTTCTGACCTTGGGTTCAGCTATTGACACACACTATGGTTCTTTGGAATCATTGATAAAAAAGATGAATGCATAAGGTGCTGCTTTACAGGGCTTCGGATGGGTGGTAAGTTATGCATCCTCTTAATTATATAATCTGTTTTCATGTACTCCACTTATTAACATTGATTGGATGTCTAACTTGGCAGTGGCTTGCTGTGGACAAAGAGTTGAAAAGGCTTGTGATTGAAACCACTGCAAATCAGGTGACCTAAGCAAGATTTCTCATTAAATTTCTAAATAGTGGTCATTTGCCAATCAAGGTTAGGTACTTAACATTTATTCTGTCCACTCCAACTAAAATTGCTCAGCTTACGCTACCTTAGAATTTGTTGATTATCTGACAAGTCCAAGACCATGTATATTAGCATGATAGCTATTATCTTAATGATCTCTTTTGTAATACAACTTCTTATACCTACCAACTAACCAAACCACTGCAAATCAGGTGACCTAAGCAAGATTTCTCATTAAATTTCTAAATAGTGGTCATTTGCCAATCAAGGTTAGGTACTTAACATTTATTCTGTCCACTCCAACTAAAATTGCTCAGCTTACACTACCTTAGAATTTGTTGATTATCTGACAAGTCCAAGACCATGTATATTAGCATGATAGCTATTATCTTAATGATCTCTTTTGTAATACAACTTCTTATACCAACCAACTAACCAAACCAAGTCTTATGTTCCAATCATTTGGGGTCGGCTATATGAGTTCATCTTCGTGTAATACAACTTATGTTGTAGAAAATCATCATTAAGCACTTCAAAAATATATTTGAGCTTGGGAATGGGTGCTTTACCTGTATTTTCGTCGATAAGATTATCACTATATGAGGGGGATTGTGGTGCATACTACATGCTTTCTAATTGTTTTTGGAGTATTCCTAATTTAATGTAATTTTTTCTTTTTGAATTTAGGTGGTCAAAGTATTGGTTGATGACAGCTGTTGACAATTGCCCATCTAATACCTCAGGTAACCCATTGAATGGAATAACATTTTGAAGGGAAAAAATAATGGAATAAAATTTTGAATTCTTTGGTTTATGTTCAGTTGATCTTCCAAGAAACGAAGAATGCTTATCGAAAGAAAAGATATGAAGAATATGGTAGTTAAGCAAAGTATGTGTGATGAAGTTGTTTTTTCTCCCTCAGTTTGTGTTTTGTTTAATTCATAGGAATGGAATTTTGCGTTATGTTTTTTAGTGTTTTATCTATTACCAAATGATGAGTTACTGTTAGATTTCTTTACGATTTGTTTGACGATGACTGAATATGTTGTTTGTGGGATAATTGGGATGTAGGGAATTTAATTCGTTGTGTTTGAACTTATGTTTTGTGCTTTGGTAAAGAGTTCAAGTTGTTGACTCCTGATTGATTTTGGTCACTAAGCCAAAAAAGTTTCATTAATTGTACTTCGATGGAGTATTGATAAAAATATTAGGGTAAATATCATAATTTGTCCCTAAATTTTGTCACAGGTTTCAATTTGGTCCTTGAACTTTCAAATCTCTTAATTTAGTTCCTCAATTAAGTTATTTCGTCCATTTCCACTATTAGATAAAAAATATACGATTTAACTCTTGCTTGACACAAAACTGTGCTGCCAAACTTGTCCTAAAGTAGTTGGCAGTAAAGGATCAATGATGGTTAGCTCATTAGATATTGCTGCATTGGATCTATTTGTTTAAATGCCATAAGTACATTACCTCCATGCCATCAACTCCATAGACAATGAATGTAACCTCCCTATAGCCAATTGACAGATTCTCCCTCTACCTCTCTGTGTTTCTCGAGATCTCACGGAATAGCATTATCATGTGCGCCTACAAGCTGTTTGATCAAATGCCCCAAAGTTCATTTTTCTCACATGCACACATATACTATCTATTTTTTTTTTCATAAGCAGTACTATAGTAAGCATAACCACACCTGCTAAAAAAAAAAAGCATAGCTATACACACGCACACCTACACCTCTTATGTTCTTCACCTTTTCATTTGGATTGGTTTGACTCATACCTAGATTTTTTTGGGACCATTGATGCATATCGAATTAGAAAGTGCTTCATTCCACTTGGTCATTCTAGACAGATTAGAAAGTGCTTCGTTCTACTTGGCCGACTTGCTTAATGTTTCTTTTTGATTTTTTAAAATTTCTAAAAAAAAATGGCACTAATCATTTTTTTCCTGTCCCGTATTCGGTTTTTGTGAATCAGGGGCTACTTGCAGCGTGGACAATGTGGTTGGGATGAATCAACATCCTTTCAAGAAGAGCATTGCTTTTCTTCCGGCAATGAGGTAAATTTTTACGATGATAATTTTCTCTATTAGCTAATCCTTTCAAGAACTATAACCTTGGTGCAACTATCAAATAATTGATGCTTCAAGTTGTGCTTTGCTTTTTATAGGGTTGGATCTTTAGCAAATAATTCATGCTTCAAACTTATTATCTGCATTTTTTATGCGTTCAATCTCTAGCAAATTTTTTGGTTGCATGTTACATAATAGGAGTTTTGTATGATTTGGTTTTTAGAGGTTTACGGATTTAGCTCATGGGATGCTTCAACGAAGCCGGTGAAATTGAAGGTCATAGTAAGATGAAAGGAAGGATAGTGAATTTTTTTTTTGGTCAAATAGGAAGTATGCTTGATTACCTATTTGTTGGGATGATCAGGAAAGTCACCAAAATTCTATTAGTTGTTTTACTTGATTGGTGCGATGAAATTTTGCCAATGTTAGTTTATTTGGAATTAGAAAATAAACTATGGTTTGGTGAATTAGATATATGAGTTTGTGGTTATTGGACCTGATTGTTAGTAAAAAATGAAATAGAGCATGGATAAATTTTGTGAGTGACCAGCATGTGTTGCTAGATAAAAGTTGATTGCACATGTTCATTAGAGGCTACCGATTATACTTGCATGTATCATTTCAAGAAGAATACTACTTTTCCTTTCAAGAAGAATACTACTTTTCCTTTCAAGAAAGCTAAAGATTATATTTTCTCTACCTCTTCCAAGTTTACTCTCTCTTTAATTTCTATAGCTTTTCTCTAGCTCTTTGCAAAGATTTTGAGATGTATGTGAATGATTCAAGTCCTCTGCCCACCCCACCCCACCCCTTCTCTTCGTGCTTTTTCACAGTTAAAATTATGTGATTCATTGTTATTTTTTTTCATCATTTGTGTTCTTGAAGTAGTTGAATTCGTGAATACAATTGAGATAGGTATGATTGATTGTTGAATTTGGTTAATTATTTGATATAGATTTGTTGAAAAATAATTATTAAAATTATTTGTTGATTATTTGATGTAATTTTGGTGGATTATTTGTTGAACTGCATTTTGTATAGGACCATGACAATAGTTGTGATTAATCGAATTGAGATAGGTATGATTGATTGTTGAATTTGGTTAATTATTTGATATAGCTTTGTTGAAAAATAATTATTAAAATTATTTGTTGATTATTTGATGTAATTTTGGTAGATTATTTGTTGAACTGCATTTTGTATAGGACCATGACAATAGTTGTGATTAATCGAATTGATTTGATGGTAAAAGATTACTCCCTAAATTTTCTTATACCACCTATTTTGGTCATATTGCACCTCTTTTATCATCCTCTCTCATTTCTCCCCTTGGTCTTTTCTCCGGTCGACGACTTCAACTTTGGTGTGTTTTGGCGACTCCAACACGATGAGTCAGGTTGATCTCCCTTTTTCTCTCCCCTAATTTCTCTTCTCCGACCTCTCTCACACTCAAACTCTCTCATAGCACACACCCCCTCATAGCCAAAGTCTCTCATTTCTCTTTGCTCTCTCATTGTCTATGATTTCCTCTGCAAGTCTCTCTCATGTCATACACACACTACATCAGTAACTAACACACTTGCAAACACTCACTCTCACACATACACACATGCCTACACCAACAACTCCCACACGCGAACAAACATGCAAAAACTCACACACACGCATCACAGAATTTTTTGAATGTGTCATTATTTATTGTTTCTTTCATACTCTCATTTGAGTTTTATATCAAAAGACCTAGCTTTGTTGATTTGGACTTCGTTGATCTGCTCAAAATATTTTTATTGTCCTTATAGGGTGCTTACCATTTAGAAGAAAGCAAAACCCCTTGAAGCACCAAAAAAGTAACTCTAAGAAAGCCCGGTCTATACCTCATTTAATTTACTCCATTAAAGGAGGTATGTGGGCAATTATGGGACAGAGGTCAGACCTCCAGTGGGGCGCCGCCCACAACAAACCACATTCTCTCTCTCATCTTTAATCTAAGAGGCCAAAGCAGCGGTGGGCTGAATGAAGAAAGATGCATAGCCACGTCAGTGCATCACAAATATTCTACCAAGCTATGTCATACTCTCACTCCTCCTCCCATCCCCCTCTTCGTACTATCTTACTTAACCAAAAGTAGAACCAAATAAATATATGTGGGACAATAAGCTGCCCAAGCTAGCTGGCAGTCTCAAGGCGTCGCCCAAGCACCATAAGCAGCGCCCAAGGCACTACCCAGCTTCTAGGTGTCACCCAAGGCGCTTGCCCAGCCTCCTGGCGTCGCCCAAGTCGCCGCCCAGCTAGCTGCCCCGCCTTCGGCGTCACTTGCACCTGGCGCCACCACACCTCTCGTCCTGGCATTGCCTCTGCCCGGCGCCCAGCTTGGCCTAGGATCTAGAGTCCTAATGAAACTCGACTCCAAGTATCAAGTGAATATTGATAAACAAAGCCTCTCAACAAGCATATCCCTTCCTACAAGCTAGGACTCAATGTCCTAGTATGATTCTACCTCGACCATCTAGGAGATTGGTGATGAGATCTATCTTATCACAACCTACAGTTCGATTCTACTTGGAACACGACTTCCTATGTTACTATAAATAAAGGTTACGGGTACCAAGTATGTCATTCAATCCTAGCCTATCCACTATACACTTTTTCTTCGACTAGCTTACTGACTTAAGCATCAGAGTCTCTTTGACTGCCTTCGGCCATTGGTTCACCTAGGCGTTCTCTTGTCTTGCAGGTTCACTAAGGCTTCTCCGCCACCTTCTTCGTCTGTACAAGGTGGTTACTCTTTATGTGGATTTATTCCCGTACAAAAGGTATCGTGTAGTAACTTGAACAAAAAGTCCAAGGTCATCTCTAGGGGGAAAGAATTGGAATCCAAAGTGATGAAAAATAAAATGAAAAAGTTATTTGAAGTTGAGAATTTTGAGAGTTAACTACAAATGAAATTAAAATTTAACAAAAGAAAAAATTGGATAATCTTTAGAATTTGTCCCACCTATGAATACGAGTTTCTACTTTAAATTTATAACTCATCTGCTTTCGTATTCAAACTACTACAAATGGATAATTTCAACTAAAAATTTGGAAAGAATTAATGTAACAATTGAAAAATGGGTTACCATGGAAGAATCAGTACTCTAAAGGCTGCAGAAAATACTACAATTTTTTGTAACAAGCCTAATTGCATACAAATAATCAGAAAGTATGCAAACCAATTAGGTTTTCGAAAGCATAACATGTTCAATCAATCATATAAACGTTAAAACCCTAGTTTAAGATATATGCCCTGTTTTATAGGTTTGAGACTCATTCCTCAAATTATCCAAAGGAAGACTACTCATTCATGATAACTGAAATAACACAAAGTTTTAAAAGAAACATAATTGAATGCAGAAAAGTAAAGGCTAAATTGAAATTAATTATTTGTCTTGAAAAACTGAAAGTAAATAACAAGGCTTTAAAAGTAAAGACAATTGAATGTAAATATTGCTTGAACAAATAAAAGAAAAGAAAAGAACTGAGCTTAAAACAAATTTTGTAGAATAAACCCTAAAACTCTCTAAAAAGGAAAAGTAAAAGAGAACTACTAAATGTATTCTCCAAGCCTCCCTTTAATTCGCCAAAGGGTCTCTATTTTTTTTTGGTTGGAAGGGAAATCTTCAGAACATTAACCTATATTCATTCCAAAATTATATCATTCTTTGATTGGTTAGAATCCCCAAAAAAGTATGACGAGATTTGATTTTTAATTGAGCTTCCTATGAAAATCTGTTTCGACCTACCGGTAGCACATCCTTTACCTACTAATAGGACTCTGTCTAATGAATTTTCTGAAACTTTTGCTACTGGTAGACATCTGGTAAGGCTTCTCTGATAAAAGTACTATAAGTTTTGTTGCCAGTAGAACATGTTTTAACTATCGGTATAACTTTTCTGATGAACAAGATGTAAACTTTTGTAAGTTTTGCTATTGGTAGAACATGATTAACTATCGGTAGAACCTTCATTCTTTTGTCTTCCTACTAGTAGAACTCCTATTTTCTTTCAAAATGCTTCTAAGACTTCCCAACTTCAACTTTACCCAAGCAAACTCAATCACAACTTGTCTCTTGCCATCTTTTTAATGCTTAAACTCAATCTTTACATATAATTTACCTGCAATCACAGAGATCAAGGCTTAATAAGCAAATTATACTAAGTAAAGTGAATTAGTACATTAGCAAATCTAAAGTTAATATGTTAAGCTATAAATTAATGCAATGTTGAAGTCTCAACAAAAATATAAATTTAAAATAAAAATTCCCTCTAGTTAAGAAGACACCTTACTATAGAGCTTCTGGATAAAGTACAGCTCCGCTGGAAAGAGTGGAGAGCGTCGGAGAGAGTGGAGAGATTCGTCGGATTCCTTCGAGTAAAACTTCGTCGACGATGAGAGAGGCAAGAGCAACAACGATGGTTCAAAGCCTTTTGTTTGTTTTTTTTTTTTTCCGATGGCAAAGAAATGATTTGTCTAGAGAGTTTCGGTTTTTTTGATGCAAATAGACTTTTATATGGTAAGTTTCGGGGTGTGTTTTTTTTGCTGTAAACAAGGTTCAAAGAGTGAATCTCATTAAATGAGATTATTATGTCTCACGTGTTTCAATTTTTGGATTTTTTGAAAATAAATTTTTTAATATTTACATTTTTAGTCTTTGTTTTCAAAATATAGCCAAAAAAAAAAAAAAAAAAAAAAAAAAAGAAAAACGAAAACATTCTTCATATGTGTTTTTATTTTTTTCAAAAATTAAAAAAAAAAAAAACAAAAACACCTGTATCAAAGGCACCCTAAACTTACATGTAGTTATTTTCACCGCCGGTTGTTTCCCGTCTCACTTGGTCTTGAATCTTCGGGACGGTGAGCCATTTGCTTGATGGCACTTCGCCAGCGCTGTCGTGCTTCCCCTGCGTGGCACTGGCATCGGAACTATTCATCTACTGACAGAAACTACATCAAAGACAACAAAAACAGAGTTCCCCTTCTCTGGCGTGGCCCTGAAGACGAAGACGCAGGTACCGTCCAACTTCTCTCCTGGGGCAGAGGGGCCTCCGGCCAACTTGGTGGTGGCATCGAGGAAATCCGAATCTACCCAGCACCTGTTGCCTCGCTTTCCCTCCCTCCCTCTTGCCGATTTTCTTCCTCGATTCCCGGCCGGCTCTCTTCTCCTCATCTGCCATTATCAAAACACGGCGACGCAGCAGAGTTGGAGGTGGGCATCTCTTGCGGCCTCTTCCATTCGGCATTGCTGGTCGGTGGCAAATTCTGGATTTGGGGCAAAGGTGATGGTGGCCGCCTCGGGTTTGGACATGAGAATCCGGTCTTTGTCCCGACTTTAAATCCTCATTTGGAATCCGTCCGAAGCATAGCTCTTGGTGGTCTTCATTCCATGGCTCTCAACTCTTCTGGCCAGGTTTTCACATGGTTAGTATAACCTCCAAAGACTAGTTCAGTTTAATTTTGCCACTATTTTAACTGGACAAAATGCGGCAATTATCAGATTAAAAGGGCTGATGATCATAATGATCCAGTGTGTAACGTTCACAGAATTACACATTTACGCATTTTGCTGATTTGCACAGAGGGCAAATGACATTGCGCCAGATGTTGTTAAACACACAACTAAACCCTCACCTCCCAAGTCGCAGCCACACAGAAAATTGAAGTTAATGTAGAAAGCTGGCGAGCTGGTCCGATGATATCACTTAAGAATAATACTAATTAGGGGGCTGACCATAAGCGGTCTTAGATTCTTATGCTGAAGAAGTGGGATAAGGCATAATTAGTGATGTTTAAGATCATAAGAAATTAGGTAGCATTGTAAGTAACGATAGGTGAAGGTTTAGGGATAGTGATGGTGGCTGGTACATGGTTATGAGGGTTCTGTGGATGATGTAGGACAGTAATATAAAATCAAAATAGGGGCTGTTTAGGATTTATGAACAGTAATTATGCTGTGAATAGTGACGTGAATAGTAACTTTGACTAAGAATTGCTCATAGGGTTCCTTAGTATCACACCTTGGTGTTAGAATTGCATTCAAGAGACATATAATTGCTTAAATTTATAAAATATATCTCTTTATCCTTTATTAAAATATCACCAACTATATATAGAGTACTCAGTAATCCTAATCTCACAAAATTAGAATTCCAAAGTCCTAGGACTCCAAAAATTCTAGATTACTAAAATTAGAAAATTAAAACAAATTATAACTAGTACTCTAAATTCTAGTATATCCAACACTAGAGTTTGACCAAAAGTATGACTCATTTCAAAAATTCTGGAAATTACACATAAATTACTAAATACTAGCAAACAAACTTAAAGGTAATTAAAAATAGGACTCAAATAAAGCTATGCAAGGTTCCATATAAGTCTGTCTCCATGGCAAGCCAAATTTCACAATTCTTCATGTCTTTGAATTTGTCTCTTCTTGCGCATCTTATGGATGACATCAGTGGAGGCGTTATAATGGGGATAGATTGTTGAAATCCATATTACATAATGACATGCTGCTCCACAGACTTTGACAAGTTTTGATTTTTGTAATTTGATGGTTAATTTCACATTCAAATGAAGTATTCAGGGGCTATGGTGGCTTTGGCGCTCTTGGGCATTCTGTTTACCATAGAGAACTCTTTCCGAGATTGGTGGAAGTCTCTTGGGATAAACAAATACATCACATTGCAACTAGTGGGACGCATAGTGCTGCTATCACCGGATCAGGTTAGATGTCTGCTTATTACTCAACTGGGCATTAGTGAATGATGGTTATCTCTCAGGAATGCTAGCTTATCACAGTTTGCTTACTAGTGGGATCAGTGGATTTAAATGTTAAAGTCTGAGCTCAAAATTCTTCTTTATTTTGCTGGTTACAATTGATGTACAACTAGTTTTTTTATTTTGTTACATTGCCCATTACAATTTTCTTAAGCTGTAAATGTTGTTAGGAATACCTGACTGCCATTCAACAAAATATGGCCAGGAGTACAAATGACCTATTTATAGTTAAATCTGTCAACGATTATGCCCATTAAAGGAATGTGTAAATTCAACTTATTACTAACTTATTTTCATGCGAATGTTAGTTTTCTATGACCACCACCAACATAATGTTGTGTTGTGGTATCTGGTCATTCTTGGATAATGCTGGACATGGTGTGTGTTTGTGTGTGTGTTTTTTTTTTCTTGTTTGGGGGGAGTGTTATCAGAAGTGACCTTAGGTGCTAGGTGAGGTTTGCATTCTTGGAGTGGCCTTAAGCAAGGTGATTTAGGTGAGATAAAGCCGAGGCAAGAAAATTGAGTGCTCACACTTAAACGAAAGGTGACCAAGGCGAGCGCTTCACTATAAATTGATGTGTAAAATAACACCCACAGAGATATAAATTGATGTTGGACAATTTGTAGGATGCCGTATCGACTATATATCAACAAAAGAAGATTTCACGAGTGTCAGGAAGCCATAAAATGTCTTTGCATGCAAGGCAACTCAAAATAGCAAAAAATACAGAGCGACAATATGAAGAGCAGCAAAGGTGTGAGAATTGAGCAGCAAGTATTCTTGTTGGAATGGATGGAAAATTGAATGGTGAAGCAATTCACACTCCAAAGAGAAGTCGGCAAGAGTGCTTCTCATTAGTGGTGAAACTTGCTGTGCTTGCTGGTTATGGGTACTGTTAAAAAAGCTTCGGAAAAAATAATAGAGGGGCATTTTATGGAACTTTTGGGGTGATGCATGTTTTGCATTGGTTGATTTGGTCGAAAATCAGAGATGAGGTGTATTAGAGTCAATAAATGACAGAATGATGGTGGTATGGTTGGATTGAATAATCCTGAAAGCATATATTTAGTGGGTGGAATGCATTTGCTGAATCTATGGTTGAGTTGATTAATGGTAGCAGGACCAGGGGAAGGTGATAGGGAAAACAGAGGGATGAAAGTTACACATAGGCACATGATGATACAGGGAGGGAAGCTAGAGATTTGGACATCACTGGCGAATGATATAGAATTTTGCGATTTGTGTGTATTCAAAGATGTTTATTTGGTCCATGGATAGATATTCAAGTGGCATTGGCCAAAATGCTGAAATTTAACGGAGAGTTGATTCCGTTCTAGGTTGATAAAGTTGTGCTTTTCTATGAGTTTGCTAAACTTTGTAAACATGAAAATGCTTACTGGAAGGTCCTTTCACTGTGAAACTGCGGACAAGGAAATATATGTTTTTTGTATTAAAGATAATTGCGAAATGAAATGGAAGTGGAGTGATGATCCCTCATGGCAATAATGTGCTTCCATTGATAATGGTAAGGGTTTTTTTTGGACCAAACATAAAAGATGATGTTGACTGCATATGTCACAAAGAAGTTTGTTTGGTTTTCCTTTTTGCTAAAAAAAAGATGAAATAAATGAAGGAAAATATTTATAATTGTGATTAGATGGATTTCTTTGAAAATTATCAAAATGCAGGTGTGTAAGAGAGCTACTTGTTTCTTTGGAGTTTGAGTGGTCTTGGAGAAGAAGATTAATCATTTTCTTTGCTCTTCATTTTGTTATTAATGGAAACTTGAGAAAGATTTCTCAGCAGCGAACTTACTAGATGAAAAGGGTTGAATTATGATGTAATTATGGTTTATGAGAAGAAGAGAAGAAGAGAAGAAGAAGAAGAGGAGAGAAATTAGGGAATAGAGTAGTGTGTTAGGTTATACAGCTACATCCTAATATATATATGAAGAGGCATAAATCTATGCCACGTGTATACTCACGTGTTCTTGAAAGGACTGGTCACGTGGGTCACAAACACGAACGATTAGGGATGAACCGAACCGAACTATGATAGCTTGGTACACGGTACCGAGCATGGTTGCACATAGCTCAACTTGAAACATGACCTTAACCGAACAATGAGAAAAGCGCCTACAATTAAGGGAATTTAGGTCCAACAACTAGGCACAGTCAACTGCTTAGAATAGCAGCAATTAAGGGAGCGTCTGGAGAGATTTTAGCAATCCTTAACAAACATTTCTGAGTGAGGGGAGATGTGTCATCTCACCTTGCCAATAAGGGAAACCCTAGAAACAAGGCAAGATCTATATAAAGCACGAAGGATGCACTGTTAGAGAGAGATAGAATTTTCTTTGCATACATATTCTTTTCATACACTTATTGACTTAAGCATCAGAGTACCTTTGATCAAAGCACTTCAGTCCTAGGCAATTTGTTCGCTTTGCAAGGAGGACTTAGAGAGAGGGATACAATTTTCATCATCAAGCCTAGGAGGTTATATAATTTTACCGCTTATATTTGGCGTTGTTTGTGGGAATCTTCCCAAACAAAAAAGCAATGGCAAGGCTAAGGAAACACCATTGGATTACTGGTAAGTTCCAACGCTCAACAAGAGGACTTGGATCCAAACTACCGTATATCGTTCCCCTCGGATTGCGACATTAGGGTAGATATTTATAGAAGCGTGGATGAACAATACGATGAGAGGATATCCTCGGCTAGCTTCAAACCGGCCAATGATGAGGACCAGAATGACCCTCCGCGATACAAATTCCTCTGTGCCGAGGGGGATAACACTGCCCAGACAAAGTGGTTTAATTCTTACAGAATTGATTGGATGTACACGACGCAATGTTTAAGAAATCATATACAAGAGAGAAGGCTTTAAAGCGAGAAAATGAGGAGCTAAAAGAAGAGTTGAGGAGGTCAAGAGAAAATAAGGTTGCTGACGAAGATGCTCGGCGCTCTAGAAGACGACAATAGAGGACACTAGATAGGCGGAGACATACGAGTGATGAGGACTCACCAAAAACTAGATACAAGAGAAAGTCTAACCGAGTTGAAAACCAGGAAGATGAGTGGAAGCGCTTCATCACTGAAGAGCTCAACGGTCGGTTGAAGAGGCCAGAGCAGAAGTCGGCGAGAGACCTGACACAGAGGGCCACATGAGAATACATAGGAGGAATAGAGGTTTCTCCCTTCACCAAGTGGATCGAACAATCAAGAATTCCAAGCAAGTTTGTCGTCCCGAACTTCAAACTGTATGATTGTAAAACGGATCCAATCGTCCATATTTGTCATTATAGGCAGCTAATGACGGTGCACAGAAAGAATGAGCCTTTGTTGTGCACCATATTCCCTAGCAGCCTCGGAGAATCAGTCATGAAGTGCTTTGATGGACTTGCCAGGGACTCGGTGGATAGTTAGGGTCAACTTGCCGAGCAATTCACAACTCAGTTCATCACTAGCAGTCGGCAACCTAAGGATGTAGGGGCATTGCTGACATTGAAAAAAAAAGAGTGGTGAAACGCTGGGGAAGTACGCTCATCGGCATTGGGAGACAATAAATGAAGTGGAGGCATGCAACCCTGAAATTGCGGTAGCATCCTTCAAGATAGGATTGTCGAAGGAGAATCAGCTATATCAATCGCTTACAAGAAGATCGACAATGGACTTGGAAGAGCTCATGGCCAGGGTTGAAAAATATGCCAAGGTCGATGACGATCTCGGTAGGGATATAAGCAGAGAACAAGCCGAAAAAAGCAGTTCGGCAAAGAGAAGTCAGGAATGCATGCCTGAGATGGAGCAAAGGGGAAGGAAAAAAAGGGGGTTCCCATTGAGTCCCTGTATATGGGAGTCAACACGGCATTCAAGAAATCGATCTACATAATTCTTTCCCAGATCAAGGAAAAATCCTACTTCAAATGGCCGAACAAGTTGGGAGGCGATCTAGCAAAAAAAAAAACTCAAACTTCAGATGCTCGTACCACCGAGATGTGGGGCATATGACTGAGAACTGTCGTTTTTTAAAGTAGCATTTAGAAGAGTTGGTCAAAGCGGGACACCTTCCCCAATTCGTGGAGGGGGATGAAAACAAGGGTAATAACAGAGGTGCTGTCGATACTCCCCATGACCGACCGATTCCAGCTGGGATCATCGATGTGATCCACGCGGTCATAAACCCGCACATGGCAACAAACAACTCAGTTAGGGCGTATATCAAGCTGGCCGCACTGGCCAGAGAAGTCTTCCAATTAATGGCGAGTCTCGAAGCTGGAAGCAACAAGTTAAAAATGGATGAAGCAGTCGGGAGGATCAGTTTCTCTGAACAAGACTTGATAGGGGTACACCACCCGCATAATGACGCACTCGTTCTTACCATACGAATTGCAAATTTTGATGTTAGGCGGGTGCTGATTGACCAAGGGAGCTCCTTCGAAATCATATACCTAGGGCTTTTTTAGAAGTTAGGCCTCAAAGAGGAGGACGTTAAGACAACAAATACCCTCTGGTGGGGTTCAGTGGAAAAATGGTTTCCCAAAAGGGAAAATCACCCAACCTATCCATATAGGATCGGTTGAGACCATGACGGAGTTCTTTGTAGTGGATGCAGAGTCACCATACAACGCCATTATGGGGGCGTACCTAGTTACACGAGATGAAAGTGGTCCCTTTGACATACCACCAAGTGCTAAGATTTCCAATGAAGGATGCGATAATCGATGTTCGAAGGGACCAGGTAAGTTCATGAACCTGTTCCCCTCGAACGTCGATTATCCCATTCTTCACGAACCTGTCTGCTAGCCTCGGTTAAAGGCAAGGGATGCACTGAGGTACATGATAAGGTCACGACTCAAGAGAAAAGGAAATAGCAATTAAAGTCTGAGTTGTTGGCAATTGAAGATTAACATACTGAGCAGACCGAGTGCACTATAGAAGACCTAACTAAAATGCCTTTAGATGGGGATGCCTAAAGATATTTCTTGCTAGGTTCTTCATTAGTAGCCGAGGAGCACTCAAGACTAGTCTTGCTTCTCAAGGAGTATATCGATGCGTTTGTCTGGACGACGTACGAAATGCTTGGTGTACCTCTAAAAATCGCACGCCATCACTTAAATGTCAACTCGAGCTTTAAACTAGTAAAGCAAAACCAGAGAAGGTCAACACCGCAACACAGGGAGGCAGTAAATGAAGAGGTGGCAAGATTGTTGGAAGCACAAATCATCAAAAAAGTTCAATATCTGACCTGGTTGTCGAATACTTTGGTGGTGAAGAAAAAAAAGGGAAATAGAGGTTAACTTCATTGACCTGAACAAGACATGTCCAAAGGATCGCTTTCTTTTACCAAAGATTAATTAATTGGTCGATGTGACCTCTAGTTATGAACGAATGAGTTTTTTTGATGTGTATAGGGGATACCACCAAATCCCACTTGCCGAGCAAGATTAGGAAAAAAACATCTTTTATAACCCCAAAAGGAATTTAATGCTACAGAGTCATGCTGTTTGGATTGAAATAACGCAGGGGGCAACGTACCAGAGGTTGGTGACAGATGTTCTCAGACATGCTGGGCGACACTATGGAAGCTTACATCGACGATATAGTGGTGAAAAGTCGAAAAGCCAATGACTATATTGCCGGTCTAAGGAGAACCTTTGACATCCTTCGTAGATACAAGATGAAGCTGAACGCTTCAAAATGTGCATTTGGGGTCAGTTACGGAAAGTTTTTAGGCTTCTTAGTCACTCATCGTGGAATTGAGGCGAATCCTGATCAAGTTGCGGCCTTGACACAATTGCAATCGCCAAAAATGGTTAAAGAAATGCAAAGGTTAACGGGGATGGCGGATAGATAGTGAAACCTTGAGGTTTAGGACTCACTATGAACTTCCTTCCCTTTAGATAGATAGATAGGTAAAGGCCCGAGTGAGGTTATTCTGGATAGTAGTTATCCTTTTGCCTCTTAGATCTATCCTTTTAGTAGTAAGGGCTATAATAGGTAGGTTTCATTATTCTTAGTGTTATTAAATGGAAAGGCGAGAAGATATGGGACCGGGAATGCGAAGAGGCCTTCAATAACTTGAAGTCTTATTTGGCTACTTCACCCTTTTTAACGACACCATCTCCAGGGGAATGACTGTCATTATACTTGGTAGTATCCGATCACGTAGCCAACAGGGTCCTGATGAGGAACTCCCAAAAAGGGTTGTGTCCGATCTATTATGTCAGTAAGAAGCTCCTTGATGCTGAGACGAGATACTTGTCACTCGAAAAACAAGCGCTCGCACTCGTAAGTGTGGCTCAGAAGTTGCGGCACTACTTCCAGGCCCACACCATAGTAGTGCTTACCGACCTACCACTTAAAGCCTTCTTCAGAAAGGCCAACCAATCTAGAAGACTATCTAGGTGGGCCGTAGAGCTCAGAGAATATGATATCATCTTTGAGCCTCGAACAGTAATAAAAGGGCAAGTGGTGGCCCAATTCATCGCCGATTTCTCACCTAGGGATCATTGCGTCGAAATACAACCCCCAAATCTAAATGATGCGCTAGAAACAAAAGGGAGTTGGAGCCTGTTTGTCGACGGGTCCTCGAATCACAAAGGAGTAGGAATTAGTGTCATACTTGAAAGCCCAGAGGGGGATGTACTTGAAAAAGCAGTAAGACTCGGTTTTCAGGCCTCAAACAACTAGGCAGAGTATGAGGCTTTACTAGCTGGTGTAAAGCTTGCTACTGATTTGAATATAAAAAGACTTCAAATATTTTTCGATTCACAGTTGGTGGTAAACCAGATACTCGGAGAATACTCGGCAAAGGATGAAAGGATGATTGCCTACCATGATTTGTCCCGAAAAGAGCTCGGTTGAATCCTAGAGTTCTCCATTCAACAGGTTGGCCGAGCAAGAAATACACATATTGACGCGCTAACCTCCCTAGCTTCAGCGGTAAATGAAAAAAGAGGGAGAGCCATTACAGTAGAATACAAAACAAAGCCGAGCATCACGTTTCCAGTAGTAGAGGAAGTCCTTGCAAACGAGACTAAACCAAGCTGGATGGATGAGATTGTCAGTTATCTCAAGACCGGAGACCTGCCCGAAAACAAAAAGGAAGTGCATAAGGTGCGACTCAAATCAGCTAGGTTCTGGTTATTTCCAAAACAAGAGCTTTACCGACGTTCGTTCTCAGATTCTTACCTGAGGTGCGTACATCTCGACTTGGTCTAGGATTTCTTGTTTGAAATTCATGAGGGAAGGTGCGCGACACACACAGGGGAAAGGTCACTGGCCCGGCTGTTAAACAAGCCAAGCTTGAACATTTTTTTAGGCTCGTTTATGTGTAAATAGTCAAATGAGCCAGCTCGTTTATGTGTAAATTAAGCTTAAATTAGGCTCGAATTCAGCTCGATTAATAGCCCTACTGGCCCATCGAGCACTTTCTCAAGGACATTGGTGGCCATACATGTAAACAGATGCATAATTGTTTGTTAGGCGCTGTGAGAAGTGCCAGTTTTTTCCCCAATTATAAGGTAACCTGCGCAAGATTTACTCCCGTTAACAAGCCTTTGACCATCGCGCAGTGGGGGCAGGAATCGTTAACAAGCGATTTCTGCTCGTTTGCAACCGATTACTTCACGAAATGGGTAGAAGTGGAACCTTTGGCCAACATAAGGGATAAAGATATCAGAAGATTTGTGTGGAAGAACATCATCACAAGGTATGGCATATCAGCTCTCCTTATATCTAACAACGGAACCCAATTTGATAGCGGGCCCTTTAAAGCTTTCTGTCAACAAAATGGGATTCAGAACCGTTACTCCACACCAGCCTACCTGTAGAGTAATGGGCAGGCAGAAATTTTGAACAAAACTGTCCTTGATGGAATCAAAAACTAGTTTGAGAAAACAAAAGGTAGATAGGTAGAAGCAGTGTTTTAAAACCCGGCCTGACGGGTTAACCTGGTAAACCGGAGCCTAAATCGGGCCGGTTCTTGTATTGGATCGTTTAGACACAAAACCCGCCGAACCGCCAGGTTCGTGAGCAAACCGTTCAAACCGGACGGTTTGTAATAAACCAGCTGGATCAATAAAAAGGGTATAAATACCAGGGTTTTGGCCCTTTTAGGCATTTTTTGCCCTAAATCTTTTTGTGCTCTCTACCTCTTGCTAACGTCTGAGATACGACAGCCTCACACCTCACTGCTCTCTCTCTCTCTTTCTTTGTGCTGCGACTCAATTGAAGTGCTGAACAGTCGAAGGCCTTACACCGTTGAACAGTCGAAGTCGAAGGCAGCAGGTAAGACGTTCTCCATGGATTTCCTCAAAGAGATTCAGATTTATTGATGTACCTGTTACTTCACAGTCGAAGTCAAAGGATATCCTTTCTTCATTCTCCATGGCTTTCCTTTCCTCAAGTAAGGCATAGCATAAATCTGGATTTGTGTATAAATTTGGATCTCAATCTCTTTAGTTATTGTTGTTCTTTGTGACCCAACTCGGTGGTAAAACCTTTGCACTTCAGTAGGATTTCTGTGTGCATCCCATCTCATTCTCTCTTACAAGTCACACAACAGACTGGAGATTTTTGTGATATTTTCTCTCTTAGTGGCAGCAAGGCAAGAGAATAGAAGGTAATCTTCCTCCTTTGTGTTTGTAATTATTTAACTCCACTTTTTTTGAAATTTTTTTCATCTGGCCTGTGCTTCTGGTGTTTAATTTGGATTTGTTTGTTGAC
Organism: Ilex aquifolium; assembly: GCA_951799425.1. Taxonomy (NCBI): domain Eukaryota; kingdom Viridiplantae; phylum Streptophyta; class Magnoliopsida; order Aquifoliales; family Aquifoliaceae; genus Ilex; species Ilex aquifolium. The sequence continues at coordinate 26,754,740 of OX637400.1, forward strand.
TAAAATATATATATATATTTTTTTGGTATTGTTGCTGTTGGTTCGATTTGGGGATATTGTTGCTGGTTGTTCGATTTGAGGATATTGCTGCTGGTGGTTCGATTTGGGGATATTGTTGTCGGTGGTTGTACTTGTTTTTGAGTTCTTAATTAACACCCCGCTTTTGATCTCACTTGCACTGGACAATGATTGTGTGCACAAATATTGGATCAAAAAATCAAAATCAATATAAAATCAGGAAATCATTTAATTTTTATGGATTTTTTTAATATTTTTACAATACATATTAATATTTTTATTATATGACCGGTTTGTACCAGTGACCCAACGGTTGAACCAATGACCCATTAACCTAGTCATTTTGTCGGGTTGAGGTCCGGGCCGGTTTTTAAAACTATGGGTAGAAGAGTTGCCCAGCATGCTGTGGACATACCGAACCACACCACGACACGCAATGGGGGAAACTCCGTTCGCACTTGCTTACGGCATGGTAGTTATGATACCCTTAGAAATCGGGTTGCCTGTACTCAGAACCGACCTAGCGGTGAATGCGAGTAACGATATCGCCATTAGTCGCGAATTAGATATGCTCGATGAAAAAAGGGAGGCGTCGGTAGTTCGTATAGCTGCCTATCAGCAGCAAATAGCTCGAGCCAACAACAAGAGAGTTCATCCCCGTGCTTTTGTCCTCGGGGACTTGGTGCTTTGACGCGTAATAGGGGCCGCAAAGGATCTAACACATGGGAAGTTAGGTGCTAATTGGTAAAGGCCCTACAAGGTAACCCGAGTAAGAGGAAATGGACCCTAACGAACTTGAGACTATGGACCAAAGGTGGGTAACTCGAACCTGGAATACAACTAATCTGCGAAAGTTCTATTTTTGAAGTAACTTCACGAATACAAACTCCGAAGTACCTTCGGGGACATAGGGGTGCCCCCTATAAGATTGTACCTTTAGAGGGAAAAAAAAAGGGTACCTTCATTAGGAATATTTCTCTTTGTGCTTTAAAAATATCTTTAATAAAAATCCATTATGAATTTGTCAAATTTTGAATTTATTGAACCCGTCTTATTGCCAAGGTAGGGAGGCAAAAATCCTGATAGAGGTAGAATCCTAAATCAGGCATAGCCACCTGATCAGATCCAGACTCAAGGTTAGGCATGACGATGTAAACCAAACGGGTAGTGACTTGAGTTCGATTAAATCGGCGGGTTGGTATGTGAACGGAAACAAACTCTTCAAAGAAAGGCCTAAGAGGACCAAGTCTTCTTAGAGAAATTACTAAGCATTAAAAGACCTTAGCTAAGTGCATGAGATCGAACTCTTTGAAGAAGCGCCGAAAAAAGGGCCATAATTTTTTAGAGTAGATTTTTTTTTTTAAGTATTGAAAGTCCCTAGCTAGGTGCTAGGGATCGAACTCTTTGAAGAATGACTGAACAAAGGGCTATAACTTCTTAGAATATATAATTTTTTCCAAGTATTTTAAGTCCCTAGCTAGGTGCTAGGGACTGAACTCTTTGGAAAAGGGCCGAACAAAGAACCATAACTTCTTAGAGTAGAATTTTTTCTAAGTATGGAAAGTCCCTAGCTAGGTGCTAGGGACTGAACTCTTTTAAGAGAGGTCGAACAGAACGCCATAACTTACATAATTTAACGTAGTAAAGAGGTCCCTAGCTAAATGCAAAGGACCGAATTATTTTAGAGAAGCGAAGCAAAAGACTAAAAGTTAATCCAGAACATCCAAAAATTCCTAGCTGAGCACTGAAGAGCCAAACCAAAAGTTCTTTCATATATACATCAAAAGGAAGAAGAATACACTGATTTTTTCATATGTAATTGCAGTACAAGAAGTTTTTTCTCAAGAAGAAGCTGGTGGCCCAGAAGAGCTCGGAAGAAGGAGGCACATCTTCTTTGCCTTCTCCATGCCTTGTTCAAAGGCAATATCCTCTAGATCCTTGGCTTCAGCCTTGAATTGCTCAAATTCTTCCAGAAGGGTGGAGTGTTCAAGTTGGGTTTGAGAAAGCTCTACATTGATCGCACTCTCTGAAGTCTTCAAACCGTCCACCTTAGTTGCAAGCTTCTTGTTCTCTTCAGTCAGACTTAACATTTGAGCTTGGAGAACCAGTATTTTCTCGCAAAGCTTGGCATACTCTTCATTAGTGGATTTCTTTTTCGTTGGTGCAGATATGTGGGCATGAATCATCTCCTTCATAGCTTTATCTTTTTGGGCAATCCTCTCCCTAATCTCGTAAACTTTTTGGAGACCCTGCCAGTCGCAAAGAAAATGGAAACAAATGAAGATCAGGAAAAAAAAAATTATCCTTCTAAAAAAGAGAGGGAATTAGAAGGAAAGACAATACCAGAACTATTTGTTGGATGGCTTGTTGAGAAATCTCATCATCAGACATCGCCTCGTTTGTAGCCAGGTCTCGAGGCAGGATAACTCCCCTAGCTATCCCCATTGCGACATTCACATCCTCGACAGCCGAGTCCCGAACACTTATTTTCTTTACTTTTGCCTTAACGATAGGATGGAGAGGGGTGATTTTCCGTTCAACTGGAACTTCGGAGGACGATTCAGTAGTTCTTCTCTTTTTTGCTGCACGCTCCTCGGCTTGCACCTCCATACCAAGTGACCGAGTAGGAGAAGAAATAATATTAGAGCCAGCAGGAGCGACCTTAGGAGTAGGAACGGGTAGAAGAATCAAAACGTCACGAATGTCCTGGGTCTCAACGGTTTCGGGGACATCATTCGAAATAACAACCAACTCGGTCTCCAGAGTAGATTGACGAGCCGTATTGTTAGGAATTTGAACAGTTGCAGTAAAAGGGACTGGTTTGGCAAAGATCGTCCGCAGAAAGAAAACTTAAAAAATTCTTCACCGATCTATTCCTTCCAGACAAAGGGGCAACAAATTTTTGCCAGGGATGAGAGGTAGTAGCACGTTGAGCTTGCACGGCGTCTCGGTCCTCGGCAAGCGTGGCATTGGCTCGCTCAGGGACTACGATGAAAGAATAGTAGGTGGGAGTGTATCCAAGAAGGACGTGGGTGGCTCGGTAGAACAAGCTGTCATTAGACGACCACACTTTCTTCAGATCGTCCATCTTTATAGAAGTCTCGAGAATTTTCCCTTTGACAGTTTCACCAGAAGAGAAAGTAGGAGATTGAGAAGAATCATTTTGTAGCTTAGCAGTGTAAAAAAAAAGAGGAAAATGGGGGAAAATTAGACTCAAGACATTTTTTCGTGTACCTGAAGTGCCTTTCTCGTATGGGCACCTATACAAAGGAGTGTTCCCCGCCTTATATGCCCAATTCTCAAAAAAGAAGACAACGTTGCTTTCGTGACCCTTGTTCGAGTCAGGAAGATGAGTCACCAGATATCGATCCTTTCTCCTCACTGCTAAGTAGTAGTTGTCACTGGTAGGTTTAAGGATGTAGCAGAATAGGATCTCTCATATACCCAGGCTTATGTTTCAGAGGTCATTCAACACAGTAACACCCATGACTATCCTAAAAAATTTAGTACAGGACTGAATGGGGCATAACTTCATAGTTGAAAGCACCCATAGGAGCAGAGGGTGAAGGGGAAACCTCACGCCACCTTCAGTGATAGCTCGAGTATGGATAGGAATGGACTCTCTGGTGCCAAGTAGCAGCTCATCGACACCAGCAACTCGGATGTGGACATCGTCAAGAATTTGGTATTTGACCTTGAAGGCTGGAACATCTTCTGGAGTGAGGGGAGCCATTTGAGAGATGAAAAGCAGACAAATAGAAAACGAAAAAGTGAAAGAAGCAAAAGCTTAAAGTGAAGCAAATGTAGGAATATGTTACTCTGCACTCCCTTTTTAGAAGAGATGGACATGCGGCAAAAAGGGAATGCTTAGAAACCAAAAGACAATCATTTAATGCGAAGAGACAAGGCAAGTATGATGCACGTCTCAAGGATCCATATAATGACGAGTATGGGAATATGAAACGATTGTCAGACGGAAAACGACTGACATTCGTTTCCTCTGGGGGCAAGTGAAGAGGCATAAATCTATGCCACGCGTATACTCACGTGAAAGAACAGGTCATGTGGGTCACAAACATGAACGATTAGGGATGAACCGAACCGAACCAAACTATGACAGCTCAGTTCACAGTACCGAGCATGGTTGCACGGAGCTTAACTTGAAACATGACCTTAACCGAATAATGAGGAAAGCGCCTACAATTAAGAGAATTTAGGTGCAACGACTAGCCACAGTCAACGGATCAGAAGAGCAGCAATTAAGGGAGCGTCTGGAGAGATTTCAACCCTTACAAATATTCATGAGTGAGGGGAGATGTGCCATCTCGCCTCGCCAATAAGGAAAACCCTAGAAACAAGGCACGATCTATATAAAGCACGAAGGATGCACTATTAGAGAGAGGTAGAATCTTCTCTGCATACATATTCTTTTCATACACTTACTGACTTAAGTTGGATCGAAGCACTTCGGTCTTAGGTAGTTTGTTCATTTTGTAGGAAGGACTTAGAGAGAGGAATACAATTTTCATCATCTAGCGTAGGAGGTATTGTAATCATACCACTTACATATATATATATATCACTATTAAGAGTTACACATCCTAATATAACATAACGCTTCCCCTCATGTTGATGTATAAATGTCTCTCATGCCTAACTTATAAATAATAGGATGAAAAAGCTTGCTAATGAGCCCCTTTGTGAAAATATTAGCCAACTGATTTTCTGATTTCACAAAGGACATGCAAATCAAATATTTGTTTAGCTTCTTTTTGATGAAGTGTCGACCAATCTCAACATGTTTAGTTCTATCATGTTGAACTGGATTGTGCGTTGTTGATAGTTGCCTTATTATCATAGTACAATTTCATAGGCCCATCACTACGAATTTTGAGCTGCATAAGTTCACAAATTCCATGGGCCATTGCTTTATATTTAGCCTCAACACTAGACCTGGCTACCACTGCTTGCTTTTTACTTGGCTATGTGATAATATTTCCTTCTATTAGGGTGCAGTAGCTTGAAGTGGATCTTCTTGTCCAGACTGCATCAGTGATAACTTTTAGTTCTAAGTGACCATTATTAGAGAACAAGATCCATTTTCGTGAGGCTGACTTAGGATACTTCAAAATACAATGAATAACTTCAAAATGAGGAACTCGGGGATCATGCATAAATTGACTTACCACTTCTTTCGCCTGGGTATGATAGATATATATCAATCTCTCCACTAATTTTTGGTATCTCTCAAAATCACTAACACCATTCACCGGTCGATGGTTGATTTCAATAGGAGAATCTGTAGGTCTACATCCCAACATACCAGTTTCTTCAAGTAGGTCAAGAACATCTTTTCTCTAGGAGATAAAAATGCCCTTGTATGATCTGGCAACCTTAATTCCAAGAATATCTCAATGGATTTAAGCCTTTGATTTTAAACTCCTTCACCAATAGAGCTTTCAGTTTGGTGATTTCAAGCACATCATTTCCAGTTATCACTTGTCATCTATATATACAATGAGGACTGCTATTTTGTCATTTATCTGTCTGATGAACATATTACGATTAGTATGACTTATTATGTCCAAATTTCAACATGGTTTTGAGAAATCTATCAACCCGGGCTCGGGGTGATTGCTTCAACCCATAGAGTGGCTTCTTCAACTTTCACACCTTTTCTTTAGTTGCTTGAGATGAAAAATTAAGTGGAATTTTCATATATGCCTCTTCCACCAAGTCTCCATGGAGAAAAATATTCTTCGCATCCAGCTGTTTCAAATTACATTCCAAATTAACTACGCAGGAGATAAGGGCACGTATGGAGTTCGTATTTGCCAGTGGTGCAAAATTCTCCTAATAATCAATGCCATATGTCTGAGTGAATCCCTTAGCAACTATTTTTGCCTTGTATCTCTTCACTATTCCATCGGCTTGTCGTTTGACAATGAACACACATTTCTATCAAACTGCTCTTGCTCTAATAGGAGTGTAACTAATTCTCATATGTCATTCTTTTTTAGGGCTCTCATTTCCTCTACTATAGCTTCTCGCCACTTTGGACCAGTGAGGGCTTCCTTCCAACCCTGAGGAATAGATATAGAAGACAACTAAGAAACAAATGTACAATAGGATGGAGACAAGGAATCGTTAGAGATAAAGTTAGAGTTTGAGTGTTGAGTACAAGCTGGAACACTTTTTCTAACTGCAGAAGGAAGCTCATAATCATTCACAATTGGATTATCAATAATGTGAGTGACAACTTGAAGCTCATTATTGGGTAAATTAGTAGATGCTAGAATTGGAGTGGAGGAATTCAACACAATCCTCATGGTAGAACTCCAACACAATCCCTATCATTGTCCTCTGGTTGAGAAAACTCTCTTCCGAAGAGTTATTAAAGCCAAAATACTCCAAGAGCGCATAATCAACATGCTGGAACTCCTAATTAATCCAAGAAGCAACAACATCAGAACAATTCAACCATTGAATTACATGACGCTCGTAATCTCCATTTGAAGAACTGATTACTATTTGGTCTAGCATCTGTGGTGAATGTCTCGCAAGAGAAGGAAATTTAACCATTGAATTACATGACGCTCATAATCTCCATCCAAAGAACTAATTACTATTTGGTCTAGCATCTGTGGTGAAAGTCTCACAAGAGAAGGAACTAAAGGTGATACTGGCAAAGAAGTAGCTTCATGTGTAGTACCACCTACTAACAAAATAGGAGGCTCTGAAGTGTCTCGATAAAATATCATGGCCTCCAAATAAAAACTTATACTAATACTAAAATCTAATGGAAAATTAAGTGAATAAGCAGTAGGTCCAAATTCAAAAATAGCAAAACAATTCCCATTAGGTTTCAACATGAAATAATCGGAAGGATGAGAAATTGACGGCAAAGGGGTAACAATAATGTTGTGATGATGAAAATAATCAAGTAAGGACTCAAATGAACTTTTTAGATCAGGCAACTAAATGGTTAAAGAAACTAAGTGAAGGGAATGAGATTGCAACATCTTGAAAGGATTCTCATTTGTGGTTTGAGTGACAAGACAAGACTAATTTTGAAATTTGATTGTTAACTAGTTCAATATCTTGCATGGAAGTCAACTCAAGGTATTTTTTCTCGAGCTCCACAATGGTGATTATTCAAACTTTGGTTTCGATGTAGTCGAAGAAATGATAGGATCAAAAATAATCTCATCTCCAGAATCAATGTTCAAACGATTGAAAGTAGATTTTGAAGGATGGAAAGCATGAGGGTCCAATGGGACCGAAATATGGCTATCGTTGTGTGAGTGTATGACATTAGGTGAAACTGATGACCAAACTAGTAGGTTCCATAGTAGGTTCACATGCAAAACTCTCTAGCATGTTCTTCATATAAAAATTCGGACTAATATTAACATTCAATGGAAAATTAAGCAAAGAAGTATTAGATCCAAACTCAAAAATAGCAAAGCAATTCCCATCAGACTTCAACAATAAACATTTAGTGGGACAATGAGGAAGAGATATCAACATCTATATTGAGAGGTTGAGATTGCAGGAGGAATCGGTTGGCAAGTTTTTCCATTGTGATGTAGTTGGGTGGTGTTGATTGGTTAGGTGGATTGATCAAGGAAGTTGTTCAAGGGAGGTTGTCTGATCCTTCCTTCAGGAAATGCAGAGGCAATTCCTATCTTAGTTCAAGTATGCATTGGATGTTATTCAGTGACCTCACTTATCTGATGCCCAGATAGTTGAGACCATGGTTGCCTGGATCGTGAGTCGCTTTGGTACGTGGTACGGGTACAGGGGTATGTTATTTTATGTGGTACGCGGTACGGTATGGGTAGGCTTAGTCGGTACGCTAATTGGGGTTGTGGTTCGTTTTGAAATCTTATTTGGTTCGTTTATACTATGGTAAGAAATTATATATAAGTATGCATCTATACACACATGGTAAGTTATAATTTTTTCATGTCATAGTTTTCAATATTTTTTTTTTAATTATGTGTGTATTTTGTATTTATTTCAAAAGAACTAACTGGAATTAGCATTCAAGACCCAGAACAACATACCATCTAATAATCGTGAACAAAAAAAATAATGGTTGCATATTTGTATTACGAGAAAAATCAAATCAAAACAATTATAAATTTAACAATCATTAAAACAAAAAAATAAAGTGCTAGCTAGTAATTAAGTAGCTTTCAACTTGAACAAATAATTAAAATAAAAATCTTTAACATGCCTCAAAATAAAACAACTGAATAGTAAAAAAAATTTGAATTGCAATGCTTAGTTTTCAACTCTTTTCCCTTTATCTTTTGCAGTGCTCCCTCCTCTTGTAAAGCTAAAAATTTGAGTTTGATGTAATCCGGTACGTCGAGGTGGTGGCCTACTAGAACTGGTAGGTGGGCCTGCAATAGATGTGGGAATAGAAGCATGAGATGTCTCATCAAAATCTCCCTCGGTTGCATCGACAGAAAAATCAAGTGAATCATCCTCCAAAGATTTCCACCGCAAGTCCTCCAATCGCACAATGGAATCATCTACAGATGTATGCTCCGGATTGATATCCCATTTTTTAAAAGGTCCATCTTTGTAGCTTTCAGTGAAACGTGATTGGAGACGGATATTGAAATGAATGAATACCAGCTTATCAGCTCTTGTAGAATTCAACCTATTTCTCTTGACATTGTGGATGAATGAATATGTACTCCAATTTCTTTCAGCTGATGAACTTGTTATTGGTTGAGAGAGTACCTATTACAAATAAAAAATAAAAAACAGATCAATAATGATAACTAACAATAATAGTAAATAATAATAAAGTCAACAAATCCCTACAAATTAGAAAATTAAAATTAACTAGAACTAGGATTTTAAATTCTAGAATATTCAATACTAAAATTTGACCCAAAAATATGACCTGTTCCAAAAATTCTAGAAAATACAAAAATACCCGACTCTAAAAATATTAAAAGGACATAAAATACTGATACTAGCAAATTGACTTAAAATACAATAATACAAGATTCCATATGAATCTCTGTCTTGATGGAAAGTTAATTCCATTATCTTTCATATCTTCGAATTTGCGTTTTCTTGAATATCTTATGAATTGCATCATTCTCCCCTGGTTGGAGAAAATTCGACCTCGAGTTTTAAAGTGTCGAAGTATGGAAGTCCATAAGATTAGATTTACTACTCTTTGAGGAATCTGAAGATGGCACCTCTTTTTCTTTTTGAATTGAGGAAATAAAGAAAAAAATTGGAGATCAATATTCTCAATTCGGTCGTTGAACTTTTCTGAAATCACAAAATCAATTGGGGGAGCAAAGTGAATAGAAAGAACATCCTCGAATTGACATTGAACATGAAGCCTAGTAACCTGCCATTCCATTGTAGCCTTCCCTTCCTCTTGCTCAATCAAACTTTTTATAATGGTTTCTGATTCTATCTCTTGGTTCATAGTAATATCTTTTTTTGTTGTAGCCTTGATATTCTCTTGAGCACCATTAGTTGGTTCCTCATGCTCACTTAGATTCTCGGTGGATGCAAAAAAATCAAGCATTTGAGGTACTAATGTTATTGGTTGAAAGTCATCAATAGGAGGAATTTTTTTTTTCGACAACTCTTTTGGCACTATTTCAAAGCTCTTAGATAGTAACTTACTCATCTCTAAAGGCACATCTGATTTAATACTAGTTGTTGGACATTCCATCTTGTTATGCTCCACAACAAAAAAATTGTTTGGATATTTACTTTTTACCTTAGCCTCTGGACAAGTAAGTAGCGTAGTTGTTTGGGATTGTGTTGATTCTTCTACTTGATTTCCTTCGTCTTGAATTATTCGATCAGTTGTTGCTTTGGGCTGCTTTTGATGAATCTTCTCTAGTTGCACAGTAGAATCTAAATAACTTTGAGTTTTACCCCTTTGCGAAGAAGAAACCCTTGATGTACTTGGTGAAAGAAATTTAGGTACATCTCCGTACCAAGTGCCACTTGGAATGCATGCTCTACGTTGTATAGTGGCTGCCCAAATATTTCTGCCTTTATATTTTCTCCTAAACCAGCCTTGAATCGAGCAATTGTTTGGCAAGGTTCTTATGCGATATGATTTTTCAACATTAGGTCTTCAAATCTTTGAATATACTTTGTAACAGATAGGTTACCTTGTTGCAGATTAATAAGTTGTTTGCACAACTTGCTACGATAGTTTGAGGGCATATACTTTTGTTGAAGCTTAGCTTTCATCTCTTGCCATGTGTTGATTGACGACAATCCCAATCTTCTTAAATCTCCTTCAACACCAAACCACCAAATTTTTGCCAAGCCTACAAGTTTGATCTTGGCAAGCCTTACTCTCCTTTCATCCGAGAAATTATACCTAACAAAATAGTTCTCCATAGAAGCAAGCCAACTAGAGAATGATGTAGAATCATCACTTCCATCAAAATCTTGGATCTCCATCATCATATATCAATATTTAAGCCGCATAACATAGGATTTTTGGGCTCTGATACCAAATTGATGTAGGACAACTTTGTAAAACAAAAATAGGGACTGTTTAGGGGTTGTTCAGGGGCTGTAAACAGTACCCGTGAACAGTAATGTAGCTTTGAACAGTAATTTTGGTTAGGAATCACTCCTAGGGTTCTGTAAGCATCACACCTAGGGTTAGAATTGCATCACACAACTCAAGAAATATGTAATTGCTGAAAATTCTGAATATGTCTCTATCTTTTATTATAAGTAACACTAACTATATATAGAGTTCTAAATAATCCTAATCCCAAAATATTAGGATTCCAAAAGTCTCTAGAACTTCAAAAACACTAGGTTCCTACAAATTAGAAAACTAAAATTAACTAGAACTAGGACTTTAAATTCTAGAATATTCAATACTAGAATTTGACCCAAAAATATGACCTGTTCCAAAAATTATAGAAAGTACAAAAATACCGCTGACTCTAAAAATATTAAAAGGACATATAAAATACTAATACTAGCAAATTGACTTAAAATAAGACTTAAAATACAATAATACAAGGTTCCATATGAATCTTTATCTTGATGGAAAGTCAATTCCATTATCTTTCATATCTTCGAATTTGCGTTTTCTTGAATATCTTTTGAATTGCATCAGGAGAACTCCACTGTTTATTGCTGAGGATCCATTGTTCTTCGCTGGGCGTCCACTGTTCCAGCCCCTTTGGCTTCGGTACAAATCAAGCAACGTCTTCTTCCTTTTTTTCCTCACATCGACTTCTCTTTCTGTACAGTCCCAAAGTAGATCTGAAAATCAAAATAGTTTTGCTTGCAACTCAACCATGGTTTGACGGTTGACCCAACCGATTGTTACGAAGACGATGGAGAAATTTCAGTTGAAGCGACTATGGTGGTGCGAGATCGTGATGAAGGTGCAACCGAGGTGTGAAATCTACACCTTTCAAGTAGGTATTTCATCTGCCATCTTCAAACATTATATGTTGCGCTCTTTGTTAATTTTTTTTTTTTTGAGAATTTTGGAACAAATTTGGGGTAGGATTGAGTTTGACATATTGATTTGGGGTAGGTAATTCCTAGTTAGGGCAAAAAATTGGGGACACTGGTTTTGCCGAACTAGTACGCGAACGTACTCCGTTTGGGGTCGTCCGAACCAGATCGTGGTTTGCCTGTTGTAGTACCGATCCTGGTAACCCTGGTTGAGACTCCCCTAGACTCAATGTCTGTTACTCGTCGTCAGATGGGACTTTCTTCCCTGATCCTACACTATATCGCACTATTATTGATAGTCTGGTATATCTCACAGATACTTGTTCAGATATCTCTTATGCTGCTCATGTCGTTAGTCAATTTGTCGTTGCACCTACCACTATTCGCTGGCCGCTGTTTTTCGCATTCTTCGGTATCTTCGGGGTACTCTGCATTGAAGTTTCTTATTTTTTTCCTCCTCGTCAATAGAGCTTAGAGTTTATTCTGATGCTAATTAGATTTGTGACTCTATGGATCACAAGGTTACCACAGGTTTCTTTCTTTTCCTTGGAGATTCTCTTATCTCCTAGAAAAACATGAAGCAAATTATTGTTGCTTGTTCATTTAATGAAGCTGAGTATTGTGCTATGACATCCACTATATATGGCATCCATTATAGTTGAGATAGTATGGTTATGTTGGCTACTTGTTGATCTTGGCATCTCCGTATTTGGTCCTATTGGTATGTAGTGCTATTTAGGTTGTCCACAACTCAGTGTTTCATGAGCATACAAAACATATTGAGATTGATTGCCACTTTGTGCACCGTCAGCTGTAGCTGGGTATTATCTCTCTTCCTTTCCTACCTTGTACTATGAAGTTACCAGATTTCTTTACGAAATTCACAAAATAGAGCGTTTTCGTTTTTTGCTCGACAAACTCTTAATATTCTCTATTATTACATCCATAGTTTGAAAGGGGGGTGTTAGAGTATATTTCTATATTAATATTAAGGGTAGTTTAGTCATTTATCTTATTTGTGTTGCCTTGCGCTATATATAGGGTCGTTATTGTGTATTCTTTTTAATTAAGTTATAACACAGACTAATGGTGCTGCAATGATATTCCTTTGTTTTGTTAGATAGAGTAACGACCTTCCATTATTCCCAAGTTAGATTGTATGCTAAATTTCAATGCAAAGCCCCTTTTTTCAAGATAAGGAAACTGGTTATAATTTTTCATACAATACTCACAACCATGGTGGAGTGGGATTTTAAGGAGACTTGAACCGGCAACCAAGTGTTAGTTGGCATGGTCCCTATGACACTGGGCCATCCCACATCCCATACCTTGTTAGGTGCAGGTTCTTGCTTCTTGCTTGCCATGATTTAGAGGGTAACTGAACTTTGGAGTTTCTTGTAACTGATGGCATTAACCCTTTGAAAAGGATGAGTTGTGATAAAGCCCCTTTGGAGTAACTGATGGAATTAACCCTTTGAAATGGATGAGTCATGATAAAGCCACTTTGGAGGCATGAACAGTGGACACAACATTAACTGCATCCTCGGTTGCTTTGTTGTATATGCATCCCCTGCATCGTCGGTTATTCTTTGTTTGTTGTATATTTGTTTTAGTAGGCTTTTTATGGAAATTTTTGAGAGACTACTCCCTTCATTTTTTAAAATTGTTTTTGATTTGGGTTTTTGTTCCTTTGAGATAGGTGAACTTTATACTTGGGGCCGAGACGAAGGGGATGGTAGATTGGGTCTTGGTCCTGGTCGGGGGCCTAATGAGGCTGGTGGACTTAGTGTCCCTTCGAAAGTAAAAGCATTACCTGTGCCTGTGGCTGCTGTTTCTTGTGGCGGGTTTTTCACAATGGCATTGACGAAGGAGGGGCAACTTTGGAGCTGGGGAGGTAAGATTATTATGTCTTCTGGTAGCAGTACTTTATTCCTCTTTCTTGCTCCCTGAACAATTCATATAATATTGTGGGAAAGGATAATATAGGCAAGGAATGAAATGCCGTGTTGAAACACCCGAAACACTCGAAACACTCGAAACGATTTGGTATTTCCACACACCGACACAAAACAGGGCAAGAAAAATAAAAATCTAACGTTTCGTTCGAAACAAACTTGTTTTGTCTGTTTCGGTTGAAATGCACACATTGATTTGACTTCTCTTAGTTTGATTAGAAAATATTCCCCTTTTCATCCTTCTCTTCGGCAAAAAGGGAAAACAGCCAAAAAAATAAAAGAAGAGAGAGAAAGAGAGAGAGAGGGGAACCCATTGAAATTGAAGAACTTCAGGTAGAGAGAGGTAGCTTACCAATTAGCAAGTGCAAAATCTAGACCTCTGAGAATAGATCCAGCCTCCAGGCTCGAGGTAAATCTGTCAGTTTTTTTCTTCTTCTTGCTTTTTTTTTTTTGTATCCTTTTTCTTTGGTTTCTCTTCGGTTTTCTTCGTGGATGTTGTGTGCTAATTCAGTGAGAACACACATCTCTCTCTAGATCTCTCGATTGGGATCTGTAGATCTGGATGGTGGTGCTGCTCATCTTTGTAGCCCTAGTTCTTTTCTCTCTCTCTCTCTCTCTCTCTCTCTCTCTCTCTCTCGTGCATCTGTTTGCCTTTGAGACAGACGTTTTTTTTTATTGGTTTGAGATGAGATCTATTTAACACCTCCCCTACCCGAAAATAAAATCCCCATTTCATTTTTCTATTTTGCATTTGTATATTATTTGAGTACTAGGTAGGCATATTATGTGGGTAGCTTTTAGTTGTTTTTGATCCCATCCATTACGTGCTAAATTTTATTTTACTCGTGTATGATATAATATAACGTTAATTATTGATGCAATGTGTTTTTTATGTTATAAATATAAAGTTTATATTATGATATCTTACTACCGTGTGTTCTTTTGATAAAAATGTAGTTTTTTTTCATTAGTTGACACGACTTTTGACTCCATTAACCTTTATTTTTTATTTTCTAAATTGATGTCTTCTAGTATTAATGGATGTTAGGACAATAAAAATGCTAAATTACTCAATTATTGGACATATCTGTATGAGTAAAATAATTTAAATCTATGTTTCCTTCAGTTTCCACACGTTTTCAATTTTTTTCTCTGTTTTTAATGTGAATTGACCAAAAATATACATCAAAATGATATTTTGATCCTCGAATATAGGATAACCTTGCTTTAATATATTGCAACAATTATAGAGAAGAATGGGATGAGAAATAGAAATTTAGGAGAAACAATTCTTAATATTATTCAATAATCTAAGACTACCTAAAAATAATAACATTAGTCCTTTTCAAGAACTCTAATATTAAATGTTCCTAATCAAACTCTATTACTAAAAGATGAAAGCAGAATAATATCTATCTAAATCTATGGGTGCGATTGGTAACGTTTTCATTTTTACGTTTTTTTTATACAAAAAAAACAAAATTAATTTTTGTTTTTTTTGTGATAAAAATTTAAAATATAAAACATGTTTGGTAGTCATTTATATTTAAAAAATTATAAAAACAAAAATAAAAATATATGTTTGGTATTATACCAAAAATTCACCACCCAACACCACTGCCAACCACCAAACACCCCCACCCTCATCCACACCCCCATCCCCGAAACCCACCACAACCGAAACCCATCCTCATCCCCCGAAACCCAGCACCACCCAACCCCACCACCATTCCTGAAACCCACCACCATCCCCGAAACCCACCACCACCCCCTGAAAGTCACCCCATCCTCGAAACCTACCATCATCCCTTGAAACCCACCACCACCGAAACCCATCCCCATCCCCTGAAACCCAGTACTACCCAACCCCAGCACCATCCCCAAAACCCACCACCACCCCCTGAAACCCAACCCCATCCCCAAAACCCACTCCCATCCCCTGAAACCCAGCACCACCGAAACCCATCCCCATCCCCTAAAACCCAGCACCACCCAGCACCACCACCATCCCCGAAACCCACCACCACCCCCTGAAAGCCACCCCCATCCCTTGAAACCCAGCACCTCCCAACCCCATCCCTTAAAACCCACCACCACTGAAACCCAACACCACCCAACCCCACCGCCATCCCCGAAAACCCACCACCACACTTGAAACCCACCCCCCATCCCTGTAAACCCCCTATCCCTTGAAACCCACCACCGCCTAACCTCACCACCACCACTACCGAAACCCACCAACACCCCCCCAAAACCCATCACCACCACCAAAATAGAGAAGGTTGAGAGAGAGAGATAGGGGCGGGGTAGGAGATTTGAAAAAAAAAAGAAGTGAGGGGGGCTTTTTTTATACTCAACTAAGAAAATCCATTTTTTGTTGCTAAGGGGGATCGAAACCAAGATCTTATTAAACCCTCTTTTAAATTGCGCGTTTGTTTTGTTTTTTTTTTGGATGTTTCTATATTTTTGCACTGTTTTCAAAACGGAGCAGTAAAAAAAAAAACGAAAACATTTACCAAACGCTTTTTTTTTTGTCATAAAATGAAAAAAAAAAACAACAAAAACTTGAGGTTACCAAACGCTACCTAAATAAATAAAAATATCAAAATAACCATCATCATTTGTCCTGTTCCAACTCGATCCTCATCATTTTTCCACGATTGAGAAAAACTCTATTTTGAAGAGTCATCAAAACTAAAGTATTCCAAGAGCGCATAATCAAGATGGCATAACATCTCCTCTATACTGAAAGAAGCATCTATATCTGTCCATCTAGTAGGATATTAGTGACGATCTCCATCTGAAACACTAAAAATTTAGTCCTTAGCACATCATCTATGTAACCTGAAATATGCGATGGAAATGGTGAGATAAGAACGAGAGATAGTGCAAAAGAAGAAACAATTCCACTAATAACAACACCTGGTAATAAAATAGGAGGCTCTAGAGTGCCTCAATTAAGTAGCATGTCCTTCGAATAAAAACTCGGACTAATACCAACATTCAATAAAAAATTAAACAAATATGCATAAAGTACAAACTGAAGAATAGAAAAACAATGCCCATTAGATTTTGTCAAGAAGTATACGGTGGGACAAGAAATCAATGACAAAGGAGTAACAATAATACACTGGTGATGAAAATAATCAAGTTACTCAAATGAACACTTGATAGTAGGCAGAGGAACAAAATCAACAATCTCAGGTGTGGAAGATCAGAATCAATATCAGGATGACTCAAAAAAGTAGACATAAAACAATCAATAATAGATTCTGAAATTGGTAACTCGTTATGCTCAACAACTTGTATAAGTGCAGACTCGACAGACTTTTTAGCAAGTTTCATGACAAGTGATGATGCAAAATTTGACTCATGCAAAGACTTGAACTCACTTTCTTTAGGGATTGACTCTTGCGAGTTCAAAAGAGAAATGTCTTGACCAAATGAAACTAAAAAAGAGGGCAATTCAAATGAGAAATATCTTTCTCTTAATGAGAGACTGTACTATCAAGGTTCATGATCACATTGGGATTAGAAAAACATACAGAAACATGCACATTATTCAAGTAATCATAATACTCATATGTGGTGAAATTAAAATTGGAAGGTATCTTGTCCAGTTGGCTTGAAGAGTGTGACTTAGAATCCATCAGACTACAATTGAATTTCCTGTGAACTCTTTCAACTTTTAAAGCATATCGATAAGCCTCATCTAATGTGTCAAAAGAGTATAGTTGTACCTTCTATTGATTTTTGGTCTCAACCCAATAATAAATTAATCAATATTACATGATTCCTCATCAATGTCACACAAGTACTTGAGATAATTGAATTGAGTAAAGTAATCATAGACAATAGAAGAGTAGTGCCTAAGATTGAGCCATTGATCACAAACGTGATCCATGTAGGAAGTGGGAAGATATTTCTCTTTGAATTTACATCTCATTTCAACCCAAGTGATGGGTGGTTCTGCCAAATGATCTATAGGTTTCTTTGTATTCCTTGCCAATATCATTTGGTGGAACACTGCAACATCACCTTATCAAAACGAACGCAATGGCAATTTGACATGCCAAGCCAATCAAAATATTCTTCTAAACTAGCTAACCAATCCAAGAATTCACTAAGATCTGAAGTACAAATAAACCTAGAAGGATATTTGATTAATTTGGCCGTGTGTCTAATCATTGTAGATATATCTAGACTTACTTTGATAACGACCTCGAGGAGACACTCTTGAGGTGGAGTAAAAATATGAAATATAGTCATCATATGGATCATAGATACTCATGAGTGACTCTTGAAATAAGGAAATGGCACCACAACGGGTTCAAGAATGCAATAGACAATTTCAGAAACACACTTAGAGAGAAAGATTAGAAAGAAAAGAACATAATGGCTGGACCTTTTTGCAAATTCCCTAATTTCTCAATGAATAAAAATAGGATAAGTTACACTTAACACCCCTTGTAAATTGGTCTAATTACAGTGGTACCCCCTCGATTTTTTGAAATTACACTGACACCCCTTACTGTTTACCTACCCATTTCACAAAGTACCCCTATGGTTTGTATCGTTATTGGCAATGTCAAAAAAAGTGATTACATCATCAACTTTTTACACTTCAATATCCATATTATCCTTGGACAAAATTAGGCTAACTTGTTTATTTTCGTGTCGTGTTCGTATCCGTGTTTTTTTTTGATAACGTGGAAGCTCTCCAAGGTAGAGCCATTTTGGACCCATCCCTGTGAGAGTAAACTCCGGATACATGCAATCACTCACAAACTGCAGGTATCGATTAAGTCCGAGAGACACCGACGAGAGTCGAACCCTTGACGGCGGGGTTTACGGTTCGTTTGGGTTCAACTTCATACTACTAGGCTACCCGTACGGGTGTGTTCGTATTCGTGTTGATCCATATAAACTTTAAATAAAAAAATTTAACACTAAGATTTAAGTCTAAGATTCTATTATCACTTAATTGAATTAATGCTCATATTTTTTCTATAAACTAAAAATTAACTTAATAAACATAGCAATAATAATGAGTAAAAATATATTTTCTATATAATAATTATGACAGTGCTTAATAAATAACAAAAAATAATTAATATTTTATTTTTATAATACCAGTTAAATATGTTGATCGTGTCAATTTCGTGTTGTTCGTGTTAACATACAAACGAGAAGATAGAGGAAATTCGACACGATTGAATAAACGGGTTGATCGTGTCATTTTCGGATTTGGCGGTTTGAATCCAAAATGACAAATTTATTAATAGTTAAATATATGAGAGGATGATTAAGTAAAAAATGATGTATGGTAAGAGTAATTATGAATTGCATTTTTTTGTTACATTTTTTAAGGGACAAGACCTGATAGGGGGTGTTAGTGTAATATCAGAAAACTGAGGGGGTGTCTCTGTAATAAGACCAATCTACAGGGGGTACCAATGTAATTTACCCATAAAAATATTAGTCTTAGTTTTTCATAGGGACAATGCATACCTCAATTAAGCCTTGCTTTGAGGAAATTTTGAAACTTTTGGGTTACATTACAATTTTTGAAACTGTTTGGAGTGATCTTGCAAATTTTGGAGCTTTTGGGAGGTAATTATATAATTTTTAGAACTTCTTGGGGGTGATCCAACACTTTCTAGAACTTTGGAGGTAGTTTTATAATTTCTGGAACTTCTGGGGATAATTTTGTAATTTCTAGAACCTCAAGATATGTTTATGAAGCTTTTGGGATTTCTGGGGGATAATTTTGTTATTTCTGGAACTTTTGAACAGTCTTGTAATTTCGGGAATCTCTAGAGATGTTTATGCAATTTAAGATTCTGGAACTCTTTTCTTTTCTTTTTTTAACAATTTTTTTGGTTTCTTGGGTTTTTTTTATCTGGGTTCCAATTAACCGAATAATGAGTAAATCCAATATAAATAAGAATCTTGGGTCAATGAATACCCCAAAAAATCTGGATTGTGGGTCAACGAATAACCGAAACTTTTGGATTGAGGGTTAGTAAGTAACCCAATAAATTCTAGATCTTGGG
Source organism: Ilex aquifolium (assembly GCA_951799425.1). Taxonomy (NCBI): domain Eukaryota; kingdom Viridiplantae; phylum Streptophyta; class Magnoliopsida; order Aquifoliales; family Aquifoliaceae; genus Ilex; species Ilex aquifolium. The sequence goes on from OX637400.1 coordinate 26,774,262, forward strand.
TCATCAAGTAACCTGATAAAAATATGGTTTGTGGGTTAATGAGTAACCCGACATAATCTGGATCTTGGGTCACTAGTTAACCTAATAAAATTCTAAACCGTGGGTTATAATCAGTGTTTTAAAGCCCGGCTTGGGCTCGCGCGGGTTGACCCGGTGAAACGGTCACTAAACTTGGACGGGTAGTTAATTAGATTGTTTGAACATAAAAACTGGTCAAAACCCACTGAATCGTACGGGTTTTAACAAACTGGGTGGGTTAATTTTTTACTATAAAAGTCAGTCTTTTGGCCCTTTTGAGCATTTTTTCCCTAAACCTAATCGTTGCCTCTACCTCTCTCGAGTCCGATGACTCGGTCATCGGCTTAGCCCCCCTCTCTTTCTGATGAACTCGAACGAATTAACCTCTCTCATTTGAAGTGTCGAACGAAGGCACCTTCTCCTTCACTTGACAGGTATTTCATCACTCCTCTCTCTCTCTCAATAAAAATTTTAACTTGTTATATTGAATTTTCGTTTTAAAGAGATGACTTATGATCTCTTTCCCCAAACACATTTTGGGTTGGGATGTTCAGGTTTGCTGCTGCGGCTGTGATGTTCAAGTTTGAGATTGAGGCTGTTGATTGGGGGGGGGGGGGGGGAATGGGAGATCCTTGTGAGACTAAAAAGAAGGGAAATGCCCAACAACCACAAGTTGGGTTAAGGGTTGGGATTTGGGTATAGATGTATCCATGCACCCTGATCCTCGCTATTTACAAATTTTCTCAAGGTCATCTTATCCTCACCATTTTAGATTTCCTCAAATTTAATTGGTGTGGAAAGGTTAAGAGATCGCATATTTATTTCCTATATCTCTGTTTTTTTGTTCCACTGTTATTTTGTTTTTTGTTTTTTTTCATTTGTGTTTTTTGTAGTTGATGAATCTTGAGCATTCAATTTGGTACATTAGATACATGTTAGATAATATTTTTTTTTTAGTTGATTTCATGTGGATTAACTCTGCTATTTTAATAATTATTATGATTTTTTAGCATATTTATTATTATAATAATATTTTTTTATTATTTTATTTTATAATTGGTTCGATCAATAACCCAATGGTTGAACTAGTAACCCACTGACCCGGTCCTTTTGCAGGGTTCGTGTCCGGGCCGGGTTTTAAAACTATGGTCATAATTTAACCCAAATATAATGGGCCAAAGAATTACCCAGAAAGTCCTCTCCTTCTTATCCGATTGTAGGCTGTGAAACCCTAGTGCCAAAGTTTAGGGTCAGTAACAAGGAAGAAGATCCGGTGAGCGAAGGACAATGTTGGCAGCAATGGCACCAAACGATGATGGATCGACGACGAATGGATCCAATGAAGTACGAAGTCGACGATGAAGTGAGAAAATAGTCGCAATGGCAACAGATGGCGATCTTGAAATCTAGTCCTTCAGATCTGGTTCGTAACTATAATATTTATGTAAATTGATGGACACAAAAGTGGGGAGAATTATGTTATAGCAGGAGAATAGTTTGTTAATCTGTTTCACTCTCAACTCATATTTATAGGCATACAATAAACATAAAAGACAGGTAAACCCTTACGTGGGCACACTTATTACAACATATAAAATAAACTTTAACACTAATACTCGCAACACTCCCCTTCAAGCTGGAGTATATATATCTTATAACCCAAGCTTGGAACAAATTGTTTCTAAATGAGTACGACTTAATACTTCGGTAAACATATATGCAAGTTAATTCTCAGACTTGACAAATGATGTCATAATATCTCCATTTAGTATCTTATCTCGGATAAAGTGACAGTCGACCTCGATGATATGATTGGTCCTCTCTCATGAAACACTGGATTGGCATCATTGATCGTCACAAAGTAACCATAAAGGAAGTTGAACTGGAAAACTAATCTCTTGAAAGAAGTGTTATAGCTTGGTTAACTCACCAGTGGTGTGTACCATTGTTCTATACTCAGCTTTTGCACTAGATCGTGCTACCACAGTTTGTTTCTTACTTTTTCATGACACCAAATTGTCCCCTAAAAAAGTGCAATAACTAGTAGTCGACCATCGATCGGAAGGAGATCCAGCCTAATCCGCATCTGTAAAACCATCCATTTTAAGCTGTCAATTGGATCGATACAATAGTCCAAGTTCAGGAGCACGTTTAAGATATCGCAGAATACAAACAACGACATCCCAATGTGGTACTCTAGGTACTCTCGTAAACTGACTCACAACATTGAATGCATATGCGATATTTGACCGAGTAATAGTGAGATAATTCAACTTCCCAACTAATCTGCGATACATATTTGGATTTTCAAACAATGCACTGTCATCCACCAGGAGTTTCTGATTCGGATCCATAGGAGCATCGACTGGTTGGCACTTAGTAAGCCTGTTTTTTCATATCAAGTACATATTTTTTGTGAGATAAACTAATACCCAGTTTAAATCTAGCAACTTTGATACCAAAAAGTACCTAAGTTTCCCTGAGTCTTTAGTATGAAATCGATGCTACAGAAAAAGTTTTAACTCCCAATGCCCTCAGTGTCATTGCCAGTAATCACAATGTCATTCACATAAACGAGTATAATATAACTTGCATTAGTATGTCGATGGAATACAAAGTGATCTGTCCAACACCTAGCAAGACCAAACTCTAAAATTGTCTCTGAAAGTTTACCAAACCAAGCTCTCGGTGACTGTTTCAAACCATATAAGGACTTCTTCAATCGACATACACCCACACTTCCCTTGAGCAACAAACACAGGTGGTTGCTCCATAAACCTCCTCAACCAAGTAACCATGCAAAAATACATTCTTAACATCTAACTGAAACAAAGGCCAATTAAAATTAGTAGCCAAAGAAATCAACACATGAATAGAAGAAATCTTAGCAACAGGAGAAAATATCTCCTCATAGTTAATGCTATAGGTCTGAATAAATCCTTTAGCAACAAATTGGGCTTTTAAACAGTCAACATAACCATCATGATTGAATTTCATTGTATAAATCCACTGAGACCGCTGACAACCGACAAACTTTTTACCAAAGGATAAAAGAACAAGATACCAAGTCCCATTAAACAGTCAACATAACCATCAGGACTGAATTTCACCGTATAAACCCACCGACACCACCGACAACCGACAATTGACAGGCTTTTTACCAGGGGATAATGGAACAAGATACCAAGTCCCGTTATAATTTAAGGCATCCATTCAACCTCCATAGGTTTCCTCCAACCCTGATCATATATTGTTTCCTGTGATGTCTTAGGAATGGAGATAGCAAATAACTGAGATATAAAACAAGAAAAAGTAGGGGATAGGCATCATATGAAACAAATGAATAATAGGATGGTTTGTAACACAAGATTGAGTACCTTTATGAGGAGCAATCGATAGTGAGTCCAAATCAACAATGGGACTTGGATCAAAAGACGACGAGGAAGTCAAAGGGGGCACTTCAGTAGCTGGCTGTAAATGACGGGTGTATACCTATAATGGAGTAGTAGAAGGCGGTGGCAAAGGACTTGGGGGAGATGCTACGAGGTCAATAGTAGAGGTGACAGTTGGGAAAATATGGTATAGACTCACAAAAGGTGATATCGACACCGGTGAAATAACGGCGAAGCGTAGGGCTGTAACATCGATAACCTTTCTGGGTGTATGAATAGCTAAGAAAGACACATTTTGTAGCATCGGGGCCAAGCTTATCAAATCCGGGACCCAAATTATGAACATAGCTAAAACTTCCAAAATTTCAGGAGGAACGTGAAATAAAGGAGACTGTGGAAGGAGAACAGAATGAGCAGACTGCCCATGTAACACAGATGAAGACATACGATTAATAAGATAACAAGCAGAAAGAACAACATCACTCAAAATGTTTTGGAACTTGCAGATGAAATAAAAGTGCTCGAGAAACTTCTAACAGATACCGATTTTTACGCTCTGTCACCTCATTCTATTGTAAGGTGTGAACATAAGAGATTTGATGAATAATGCTCTTTCCACGAAGATAAGTGGAAAGTGGGTCAGAGTTGTATTCTCTAGCAGTATTAGATAGCAAAATACGAATGCGACAACCAAGTTGAGTTTTGATTTCTTTACGAAATGTTTGAAATATGGAAAACATTTCAGAACATGTCTTCATTAAAAATAACCATGTCATGTGAGAATAATTATCCATAAACGTCACAAAATACAAAAATTTGTTGGATGAAATATTCTTTATTGGGCCCATACATCAGGATGAATCAACTCAGAGGGGCTGGAGACTAGATTATTATTTCGAGGCTGAACTGACAAGCTTCATAGGGCATAGAGGTCACATAATTTAGATTAGGAACTTGATGTGTCAAAACGGGGAGAGATGGGTGACCAAGACGATAATGCCATTGAAATAGAGGTAATGAAGATTGCAAGGCTATAGGAGATGGCTCAAAATCAAAGTAATAAAGACCACTTACTTCATGTCTCGTACCAATCTTCTTCTTCGCCTTTAGATCTTGGAAGATACAACAAGAAGGATTAAAGGTGATAGAACAATTAAGAGGTCAGAGACTTGGTAATCTTGCTAATAGACATCAAACTAAATGGAAATTTAGGAACAAATAAAATAGATGATAAAGATATAGCGGGACTCAACTGTGTATGTCCCAGACCTGAGATTTGATAAGATGAACCATTAGCAAGAGTAACACATTGAGATGGAGCTAAAGATTGATAAGCAGAGAGAATACTATGTGAACCAGTCATATGATCGGAAGTGCTAGAGTCTATGATCCATGGACCATGAGTGGAAGATAGAAAACAAGTTGAAGCGATACCTGATTGGGCAAAAGTAGCATTGGAAGTGGAGGGAACTACTTGTTTCCAAGCCAAAGGCTGAGCATACTCATCCCGTGATATAGTAATGAAATCCAAATTTGAAGATTGTCCAGAATCGCTTGACGGTGCTGGCAAGTGAGGAGCATTATCATAGTGAGCACATAAACGAGGGTCAGCCTTCCTCGTTCAACTTGAGAAAGCCATAGAATCAAAGGATAACTAACCACAATATTTACCAAGACTAACTGAGGTTAAAGAAGACCTGAATCGCTTATGAATCACACTGCAGAGGACCAAACAGATGCTTAAACGGACTAAAATTGCCTGAACCGGAGGTAATGAGTGCTGAAAATAACTGAACTGGCCCAAAAGGAGACCCCAGATGCTGATTGAAAGCTGAACTAGGTGAAAAATGAACGAAAAACACCTGAACTGGACTGAACAGGCAGAAAATAGGTCTCAAAACACTGGTTCAATGATGAACTGGCCAAAAAATGAACGAAAAACACCAGAACCGGCCTAAAAACTGCCCTGATATAATTCTGGATCAGAACCGGGTAGAACCGGGTTGAACTGGATGAGACCTGAACCAAATGGGTCTGAACAGGTCTGATTCTAGACTAAACGAGCTGAACTAAACTCACCCAAAATGAACTTGGACCAAACTAGTTGGACTAAACTACAGATTGGCCAGTAAACTCTGTTGGGTTGATGTAACGCCCTAAAATCCACCCCTGAAGACATTATTATCTACAACAGTGTTATTTAAGGCGTAAAGCGAATCGAAGCGACCAAGGCTCCTAAAGCCTAAGCGAGAAGCGAAGCGAAACGCTTTATCAAAGCGAAGTGAACAGTTAAAAAAAAAAAGTAAATATTTTAGTTTAATTACTTCTAAACATTTAAGTTCTAATTTTATATATACTAAATATTTAAGTGCAAGTAAAACCATAAATATTTAAATTAAAACAAACACTAATAATATCTCAAATCTTAATAACAGTCATAGTTTAAACATTCAGCATTCATTACAGAAAATCAACACTATCAGCATTCAGCATTACAACATTCAGCATCAGGATTACAAAAAATCAGCAATCATCATTACAGAAAATCAGCACTACTATCAGCAAAATAGCATTACAGAAAATCAGAATCATCAGCTATACAAACATTAAAGAAGCAGCAACATTAAAAAATCAGAATCATCAGCAGAAAAAAAAATTACAGCACTATGCCACTATCAGAATTAGCAGAAGCAGGGAAAAAAAACAGAAGCAGCAGAAACATAAAACAGAAGAGAGAAGAACTAGAATCAGAAGCAGAAAAAAAATCAGACATCAGCAGAAAAAAAAATCAGAATCATCAGCAGAAAAAAATATTACAGCATTATGCCACTATCAGACATCAACAGAAGCAGGAAAAAAAAACAGAAAACAGAAGAGAGAAGAACCGGAATCAGGTAGAAAAAAAAATCAGAGATCAGCAGAAAAAAAATATTACAGCACTATGCCACTATCAGACATCAGCAGAAGCAGGGGAGAAAAAAAAAACAGAAGCAGCAGACCATCTGAGAACCAGAAGAGCAGAAGAGAAAAGAAAAATAGGAGAACCAGAGAAAAAAGAAAAAGAGGACCATAAGAGAAGAAAAAGAAGCAGCAGCAGAAGCAGTGAACCAGAAGAGAAAAGAAAAAGAGGAGAACCAGAGAAGAATAAGAGAACCAGAAGAGAGAAGAAAAATAGGAGACAAACTTGTCACCAGCGAGGAAGGAGCAGACGAGTAGCATCAGTCGATCGGAGAGGAAGGAGCAGCAGTCGATTGTCTACTCTGATTTGATCCTGAGCAAAATTAGGGCTTGGGGTTTTATATTTATGGGATAAGGGGGTAATTAGGTGTATAGGCATCTTATAATTTTTTTTTCAATTGTTCCAATTCAACGGTCCACAATAAAAATAAAACAATCCAACGGTTCACAATAAAAATAAAATACAAGCTCGCCTCGCTTAATTAAGGCGCTCGTTTTTTTGCCTTTCGCTTAATCTCAAAGGTGCTCGCTTTTCTCGCTTTTCCCGCTTTTCCCTCGCTTCAGTCACATTCGCTTCCCCTGGGGTGTTCAAGGCGGCAAGGCTTCGCTTTGCCTCGCTTCTTGCCTAGGCGAGCTTTTCAAAACACTGATCTACAAATCATCCAATCATGAGAGCAACTAAAAATAACAATTTAGATAATAAACCATTCAACCATCAATTAAATACCAAAAAAAACTAAAGACAATAAAACATTCTAGCATCTCTAACTTACAATTCAAAACCAAACCATAACTAGCAGGGGAATAATTAAATATAACGAAAACATTGTTTCATAGTTAACTCTAAAAATAATCTAGACTTTGAAGAAGCATCTATAAGACTCCACGTCAGGATCCACATACTAATCCTCTTTAGTCTCGAGGTCAGCTAGCTCATCTAATCCGACATCCTCCTCTCTGCCAAAATCTGTAAGTGTTGTTGTAGGAGGTGAGCAAAAGTTCGTAGGAAATCCCTCTCAAATTCAAACAAGGTTTTAAAACAATAAAAATAAGGCAAGTCTCTTTTGGAAAATAACATATATACATTTTAAAATTAAAATCATGACAGTTATAATAATCTCAATCATTCCCCATAGGACCAAATCACAAATCATCGTCTCTCACGACATTGACGAATTCTTCCTAGGGAAGGTATACCATCCCTCAGCCTCAAACTTATGTGAGCAATAGTGGTTTCTTTCACAAACAACAATCTACTACAAGCTATGAAGCACGGATACTTCGTCAAGGTCGACGTACCCGTATCGGATATTTTATCGGATACGATACTCGTCGGATACTTGATGATACGTATCGGATGCGCATCATCCGTATCCGATAATTAATAAAATATGTGGATACTTCGTGGATACTTCTAAACATGAAGCAAGATGTACAATTTTCAATTTTAAGCTATACCCCTTCTTTGGAGTTCACATACAATATAAAATATCAACAAAATTCCATCTGATTTTGAAGACACGAGTGTTTTTTAAGTATTATCTATTATTACATGTTAAGAGAGTATAAAAAAAATGAGTCACTTACACTATGCTTTTAAAAATAAATACTTGTAAAACCAACTAGTTAAATGTGGTTATGATTCCTTCAATTGGTCATGCTCATTTTATGAACATATCATAATGAGACGATAATCCTTTTCATGGTAAAAATTTCTAATTTTACTTACTAATGTTAAAGAATTATTGAAAAATTGTAATCTCTAAGTCGTTAAATAATAGTAAAATATAAAATATATTTTATTATAGACGTATCCTGGCCGTACCCGTATCCTATTTTTTAAAGTTTTATCGTATCGCCGTATCCGTATCGTATCGTACCCGTGTCACGTATCCGTATCCGTGCTTCGTAGACTACAAGTGTTAGACAACCATCTCACCGAGGGATGGTAGTGGACCGAAGTGGGGGGGTGTGTGTAGTCTCCATCCCTGTACCCGCTTAAGAAAACTCCGTCCATCCCCGGTCCACTCTCATTAACGGGTATAGTTTTCATGCCCATCTCCGTCCGCTGATAAATTTGTAATCCCCGTCCCGTCCCCCGCCTTCACGCCCCTGCCCCCGTCCACCATACCCGTCCCAACACAAGCCCAAGCCTAAACCCAAACCTAAGTCAACGTAATCCAAAATTTTAAATAAATCTAATATTCTAAATAATTCAACATAATTAAAAGCTTGTCATCTACAACATATATAATCCAACATAATATAATTAAAACTTTGTCTACAACATAATCCAACATAATATAATTAAAAGTTTGTCTCATGTAAATCCAACACAACATCATGTAACACAACATAATGTAGCATAACATAATCCAATATAAAAAAAACATAAAAACATAAAGATTTACACTTTTACAAGCCAAAAGCATGAAAAAAAAATTAAAAAACAAAACAATTTTCAAAAGAAAAAATCATTTAATAACATGTAGATTTGTATTCACAACGACATATATATATATAAAATAAAAATAATAATAACGGGTAAAAAAGGGGGGGGTAAGTGTCTGTCCATCCCCGCCTTCATTCCCGCACGGGTTTATATGGGTATCCCCGTATACGTCCACCGTCCAATACGTATGGTCCATCTCCGGTCCAAACGAGACGGGTTTGGACGAATACCTATTTGTATCCGGTCCATTGCCATCCCTAATCTCACCCCTATTGGGATATACTAACCTCTAACACTCTACAACAGCTCTCAAAGACAATTCAAGTTTGTTACACCCAAACCATACAAGAGATGAATTGCAACTTCTACAACAACCGTTGTCTTAACCAATCACAATTTCCATTAACAATTTAAGTATTACAATTTCACAGTTCCCAATTTAAGTATTACAATCGGCCAAATGTGAAACTCGTTGTCTTGACACACGTGGGAGATTATGTGGTGGGTATATATTCTTGGCCTTCACAAAGATGGTCTTAGAGGATTAAATTGTAGGTTTATCATTTGTGTAATTTGGACTATGTCTATCAGCCACGTCATTCCCTATAATAAGCATTTTATCTAATTTCTCAATTTTTGGGAACCTTTTTGAAAATTTCTTTTACTGATATTGATCGTTTTCACATTTGACAAGCTTTGAGTCAAGACCTTTCTTCCTTTCAACAAAATTGTGTAATTTTATCAAGAAAACAGATCTTCTTCAACAAGACTACTTCTACGTACCAAGTTCATTCTTAGTGGAGTTAGCTTTATCCAACTGAGTTTTCAGCAATCCCTCTCCATCTCAGGAGTTTTGAACTTATTGCTAAGCTTAATATGCGATTATTGTGCTTCAGATACTAATGTAAAGTTTCTCAAAGTTTTCATGAATGTCTTTATTAGTTATGAACTCAATCTTACTCATTGAGTTCTCACCTTCTTTTATCTCAGATCCTACCAAGAAGTTGAAGCAGAGACTGTCCTAGCATTGGTGCAAGTATTGGGTCAGTGAAAGTGCCATTGAAGATTTTTGTCTTAATAGAATCCCTATGAGTGAGTCATCCTTTCTTCTAATGGTTCTGAGTGGTTACTCCTTACTAGTGAAGTTACTTGATTACTAAATCGATTATGATTATGACTCATTGGACGAATCAGACTTTGACTAATTGCCACTCCACATGGCTTTCATTGCCGTGCTTTGTTAACAAGCCATTTTCTTCTTCTCTTTCTTCAGACAATTAGATTTGCCTAAATTAATGCCAATTGTAACACTGATACAATTGTAACGTATGCCAACTTGTCCAACAACCATGGATAGCACCAATGCACCATGGATCCTTGAACTCTACTTCGGAACTCTAGATAATCACAATATTTGAGTCTTAGAAAGTCCTGTCTTTGAAACTTAATGGATGACTAGGTGTCCACACAATATTCTTGAAAAAGGCTTTGGGAAGAAATCGATTTTTGCCTAATTGTCTCATCAAAATCTTGTAGAGCACTTTTGATTTATAAAAGCAAGACAGAGAATTGTACTCTAGGTTTTTCTCACTCTATAAGGTTTACCCAAAATGTTTTTAGATAGAGTATATATAGTAGGGAAACCTTAAACCGTGTTTGGAGAAAATTCTAGTGGTGATGGAAAATCGGATTTCTAAGTCACAATAGTTGCTTGAGCGCCCTCAATATTGCTCGAGCGCTCTTGGCACCGCTCGAGTGTCAGGTGAGCGAAAAACGAGTGCCAGCTTTTGGACAGTTAAGAATTGGATCGTAACACTCGTTAGCTACTGGGATTCTTCAAAACTAGTTCAGCTGTCAAGTGGCCAAGGACTTTGATTGATCGTGGTCTATACTGAAGTCTTATTGCACATTAAAAACACGGTGTAATTATGAAAAAAATAAAACTAAGTATACATATAAATCAAGCCAAAAATATTTTATTAATTTTAAGCTCTTTGTCAAAATAAGTTTTCTAAGCCAAACTTACCATACCCAACCGGTTGATTGCAATGACTTGAGCTTTTGTAATCTCCAGTTCTTCAATCAATTCTTCAATTAACCCATCGAAACCACCTCAGTTATCTATGATCTTCAAACCACTCGACCCAGATGTAGACGGCCTTAACTCGTGACTCACGGAATTTGGCCCATTGCAAATATACTCTTACACCACCTACTCAATGGATTGCTGAAATTTCTTACCAGATCTATGGCTGTTTGAAGACTCTTGGGATTTTCCTACCAGATTATTAATAGGGTTCGAAGTGTCTTGTAGAATTTTATAAATTTCTTGACAAAGAAGGCTAGTTTTTTTCTCGTATGTTAGATTTGTCTGACTCATCATCGTCTTCTTTGATATATGTTGAAGCAATGATGTTACACTTTTTGGGCTTATGAGAAATCAACTCATAGGTCTGCAACTACCTGGCCAACTCATCGACCTTGAGAGTATCCACATCATTACTCTTGAGAATGGTTGTGATTTCTCTTGAAATCTCTCCGGTAGATCTCTCAAAATGTTCTAACCAACTTTGACTGCTTAATTCTCTCACTTAGGTTATGGAAAGAAAAAACAATGTTACTAACCTAGCGTAATACTCGAAAAAGTTTCCATTTTACAGCTTACAGCTTTCAATCTTGTAACGAGCATTTGGAGTATAGGCATTTCGCAATACTAGTACCTTCGTGTGAAATCTCAAGGATGTCCTATGCCTCTTTTGAAGTATCACATTCCGAAATTCTTTGAATTTTGTCGGTAGCTATGGCATTCAATATTGCATTGATACCCTTAATGTTCCACTTGCAGGTTTGAAAATCATCCTTGGTTCATTTGATGTTCGATTGGGCATGACACATTCTTCTACAATGTCATTGGTGCAGTCCAACACAATTTGACAGTTTGCTACACTCATCTAACGATCTTATGTGTGCTCTCATGTGAGTTTTTCAGCGTGCATAATTACTCTCCATTGAAGAGTGGGGTATACGTGGTAGAATCTCCGTCTATTTATGCATCCATCTGACACAACTATGGTTTTGACAACATATATGAGGTTGAACTTAATTGAGCGAACTTTGCTCCAATTCCAAATTTAGATTTTCCTAGAACTGATATGCTAACCCAAAGGTACACTTGGAGGGAGTGAATAGTTCATTATCACAAAATTAAAAATTCAACACAATAAAAACCAATTGAATCGGAAGCTTTATAAACTGATTAATTAATGTAAACATGACTATATGCATTCAATATTATGGACCAATATATTGGATTTTTCAACCACCAGTGATCACTATATCGCTGATATAGCAACTTAGTATTTTTGACTCAATCAATCAAACACTTACAAAAAGAAGCAACATGCACAATTTTTATATGGAAACCCAAAACGGGGCAAATCAAAAGTCCTAATCTAGCCCAAATCCCCTATACGACTCAACTCCGATACAAGACTCTATAGAATTATCCTATGTCAAACTCCATGTGCATTAGCTTTTCTTTTGCATTTCTCGCATCTATAGTCATCTTGACGTGACTAGTGTTCGGCAACAGAAATCTCAATGCTCTGACCATTAACCTAATCCTCAGCTAGCTTCCCAATGGAATCCATGATCGATCTCCAACTTCAACATCGGAATCCACCAAAGATACCTCATAATACATCTGAGGTTTTGTTTATGACGAGATGAGTCCTCTTAAACTCCCAATTTAGGAACGAGTTGGCGCTAAGTATCTCACCTAAACACTTTCAAGTCTTGACATACACTCATGGAAGGCTAGGGGTTGCTCAAGGAAGCCGTTTAGTATATAACCTAAACACTTTTGAATCTTGACATTGCATTCATAAAATGCTAGGGTTTGCTCAAGGAAACTCTCATCTCTGCTATATGCTCAGAAGCCTTTTGAACCTTCACCCTACGTTGTTTATGCATTATCTTTTATATTGTAAAGAGTCTATGTGAGAAACGAAACAAATCTACAAAATTTTCGGTTGTAACTCGATCGCATAGCAAGCGGCTATCGATCATTAGTCTCAAGACTTCAATTTGATTGTGCAAAACACACGACTGCCCAAGCGCTTCTTGAGCGTTTTCGTCTGGGAATTGTTTTTTTCCCTTTTCCAATTCATCCTATTGAGCTTGCTTCAGCGTTGGTAGAGCACTGGTCGGGCCAGCATCTAGAAGGCACTTTTTTTTCTCTAGGTACCTAACACCCTTTGAGCACCTATGGGTCTTGCTCAATTTGGAGTCAAACAAAACCCTTGAAATGTAATTTTGTAGACAATTTTTTGAAGGCTAATACATAGACAATGTTTGAGCATCATAGGTCGAGTTTAGTTAAGATTTAAGCTAATCAATCACTACGGATCATTAGGTCTCTTACTACTAAACATTAGATTTCAAAGACGAAGACTATGAAGCACAGACACGGATACGGGATACGGATAATATGATACAAAAGGGTAATACGGCAAAATCTAAAAAAATAGGATACGGGTACCACTATGATACGTCCATAGCCGAGCTTGTGTAATGTAAAATAAGGTTTTGAGTGTGAACTATAATGGGTTGGGTAAGCTAGGTTGACACACTTGGTTTGAAATTGCACATCTATCAAAGATATATAATAATAACTAACCATTCTATTATTCATAAATCATATATTCTACACGTACATATTGCATAAAAAATGTTTGCATACCAAAAGAAAAAAAACAAAAGAAAGATATCATGTCCATGCTTAAACGAAAAAAACCATCCTGTTAATCAAATTAAACAGATTAAACAATGTTCCCAACAGTTCAAATGCAATTCAAATGAAGATTAAACAGCGTCCAGACAAATAGTTCAAATGCAGATTAAGCAGAAAGCCTATATGTGTAATTTGTTCTTCGGTATAACTGCCAAGGCAATCAAAATCATTGGTTCAAATTTCTTCGGGGAAAAATATTGACCCACTTAGCTATAAAAATCATCTAATTTGTGAGAAAAATTTCCATTGTAAATTACAAAAAAAGTTCTAATTGTAAACCCTAATTTAAGGCCCCAAAGTTTGCTTTGTAAACCCTAATTGTAAAAGAGGAGTGCTTATCACTGGTAAAAGGCAAAAGAAAGGAGAGGGAGAGAGAGAGGAGAGAGATTACGGTGATACCTGGACATTGGACAGTACAGAGGAGGGACTCCTCACTCGTCAAAGCTGCACTTCACAATACTAGGAAGGAGGAGAGATATTGTCAGCGTCAAGAGAGATTGTCGGAGGTGTGAGAGAGAGAGGGAGAGAGAGATAGAGTTGACGTCGAACACATCGACTGAGTGGGAGGGGATGTCTGTTGAATAAGTTAGGGTTTTTATTTTTATTTTTGCAAATAAGGGCCAACATTTTTGCACTGCTCCCCAGTTCTTTTTTAAAAATATAAGTAATACCCTGTTGTATCCATCCTGTATCTCCTGTGTATCTTGACGTATCTGAAATTCAAATTTCTTTTTTGTATTCCAAGATACTTCCCAGCTGTATTGGATACGTATTCTGGCATATCGGATTCGTATCTGTATACGTATTTGATACTGATACTGATACTTTGCCTCTTTTGAAGTATCCATGCTTTCATAGGATGAAGAATTCAATGCTTCTTCAACAATCTGGCTTTGATTTGCAAATCATCAACTCAATTACCTATTGATCTGCAGACTTGGCTTATGGGACTTGTGAAATTTTGCCAGCACAATAAAAATCTAACATATCTGAAAGGATTTTTTTTTTCCCCGAAATTTTGTTGATATTAAATAATAGAACTATTAATCATGTTTCATGAAACAGATTTATCTGGAAATTATAAATTATTTAAAATTTGAAGTTTTTGAATATTAATTAGTCGAGCCTTGACTCTATTTACACTTGTCATCAAGATAAATTTGACGCATATTCTATATTCCTGAGTAGTGAGCAGATAAGCGAGTATACTTGGATAGCAGACTTAGAAATGCACTGATGATCGTGAAGCTTTGACTCATTCTATCTTCTATTGCTTTGTGGATTAACATGAATCTTGTTAAAGCAACTTGTTTCATCCATACACAGCAAACTCCAATTGTGAGCTTGGAAGAGGTGATAAAATTAGTGGTTGGAAACCACAACCAATTCTTGGCCTCAAAGATGTTCACATCATTCAGATAGCAAGTGGTGGATATCACTCTCTTGCTTTAACAGGTATGATTGCAGTAATTTTATGATTTGAGCAACTACAGCATTTCAGTGTTCATTGAAGAACAATGATGTAAGCATTCCATTCATGGTCATGTTATTTCAGATGAAGGTAAAGTCCTTTCTTGGGGTCATGGTGGGTTTGGACAGTTGGGTCAATCTTCTATTCAAAACCAGAAATTTCCTGCACTTATTGAGGCTTTAGCTGACATGAGGATAACCAATATTGCTTGTGGAGGATCATCATCAGCAGCCATAACCGGTAAGGCAAGTCTTTAAGTATGTCACATCAGCTATGCTGTGATAACATGCTATGAAGTCTTACTGAATTTTTGTTTGGTTTTCTTTTTCTTAAGGTGTGTTCACACGTGCCTCATCCCACAATGCCCTTCAAACATGTCTGCTTCTTCCCTTAAAATGAATAAGTAAATGTGGAGGATATTATAGATGTTGATTGGGTTTCATCAAAAGCTCATTATCTAAAATAAAGGCCTTGGTGTAAAAGATTTTTGTCATTATACTAGTAACCGTTCAGAAAAAAAAATACTAGTATGATGTTGTCTGGCCTGAAATATAAATGAAAATGATGGAAAGAAGAGGTGTGAAGCCTGTGATACTGTGTGTTTGCATTGGAAACCAATCCGTTACCGTTCACTTGAAAGTTAATGGAAAAAGACAATGTTTATTTTGTGTCTATTTATTTAATATTGTAACTCCATCTCCTTAGACTTGAAGGATTTCTGTATCGTATATAAAATGATTATGAAGCTATTTCCAAATGGACAGACAAAGGGAAGCTTTACATGTGGGGAAATGCCAAGGATTGTCAATTAGGGGTTCCTGGGCTGCCAGAGGTGCAGTCGTCTCCTGTTGAAGTTAAGTTTCTCATGGAGGATGACGGATTGGGGATCTACAATGTGCTGTCTGTAGCAATTGGGGCTTCTCATGCCATGTGTCTGGTCTCAAGGTGAAGTTGCCAAAAGGTGCAGTAGATTTCGCTTTCGCTAACGATTTGAAACTATCTCACATCTAAAGAGACTCGGGACCAATGGTTGAGTGTGTAGTGAAAGTCAATAGAGTTGAAACAGGTTCTGTAGTTCAAAATTTCTCGGCAAAAAGTTTTATAGCTGAATGCAGATTTCTAGTGCAAGATTACTGCCTTTGCTTCCTTTATGACATGATGGATTAAGGAATATCTGGACTGGTGTTTGTCTCGTAGGTTGACAGAGGCTGTCCAAATCACAAATGCTTCTCGTTTGGTAGGAGATCTAAATGTTTACAATATATGTTTGCATACTTGCATTGCTGTATCTCTTTCCCTACACCGTCACGGATCTCTCTTTTTCTCGTGGAGAGTTGAGACTAGTGACATGAGATGACGTCTGAGAGGAATAATCTGAGTCTATTACCAATGTACAGCGGTTTTTAAACTTAACCACCATTCTACGGTTGTTTTGAACTTAATTACCAAACTACGGCAGTTTTAAAAGTGGATTTAACAATTACGATTTCTTCTAAAAGCGGAATCAATAAATCCGCTTTCATCACGAAATCGGATTTATTGATACCGCTTTTAAGAGAACAGTGTGCCTCTGTTGCCAACTAAAAGCGGACATATCAAAACCGCTTTTAATAAAAAATGGGTTGTAGCCCTGCAAGTCTCTGCATGTTGTGTCTGTCCTAAGCCACTCTTTTTTTTTTCAACTCTTGCTTTTTGTTTAAGGCTTTCATTTTCAATCCAACCATTATTATCTCAACTGACACCGACCCTTTGGTCCAATTTACAATTCCAAAGCTAGGAGGGTAATTGGGTAAATTCAGTGACATAATGTTCTTTTTTTTTTTTCTTTTTTTTTTTTTAATAACAGGTAGGCTTATTCGGACTTGTTCACTTGTATTTCAACTAATTTCCTCTTCAATTTAATCAAAAATATATCATTTATGTCAGAATTAGGGAATTAGATTTATAGCTCATTTTTATTTTCGTTTGACTACCCATGAGATTAATTTAGGGACATTATATTTAGACAAAGGGAATGGTTCAATTTTGATCATGAATGATAATTTTTGACACGATATAAATAAAAGTTAAAAAAATAATAAGATACATTAACATAAATAATAAATAAGTTTGTTAGTATCAAATACGAATAGTTTAATTTTAACCCAATAAATATTTACCCAATTACCCTCCTAGCTTTGGAATTGTAAATTGGACCAAAGGGTCTGTGCCAGTTGATGTAATAATGGTTGGGTTGAAAATGGGAGCCTTAAACAAAAAGTAAGAGTTGAAAAAAAAAGAGAGACTTGCAGGTCTACACCCCGTTTTTTATTAAAAGCGGTTTTGATATGTCCGCTTTTAGTTGGCAACAGAGGCACACTATTCTCTTAAAAGCGGTATCCATAAATCCGATTTCGTGATGAAAGCGGATTTCTTGATTCCGCCTTTAAGCATAAAGTCGGACTTGTTATTTCCGCTTTTAGAAAAAAATCGTAATTGTTAAATCCGCTTTTAAAACTGCCGTAGTTTGGTAATTAAGTTCAAAACAACCGTAAAATGATATTTAAGTTTAAAAACCGCTGTATATTGGTAATAGACTCGGAATAATCCAGTCGGTTTGATGTCCTGACACACGGTATACGAAAACAATTTGTCTTAGCTGCTGAGTGTCGGAGTTCTTACTGTTGATAAAATGTTTTATGGTTCTTTTTTTTTCTTTCCTTTTTACTGCTATTCATTGGAATTTTTCTATTTTTGAGCTTCCATTGTCTGTCATTTTTGTAAGTTGCTAACAAATCGACCCACTGACATAAAGAGCTGCTAACACTGTTTACTCCATGCCTAGTGTCTTAGGCTAGTGATAGTTAGAATGGCTTTTAGATCTGCTACTGGATTAGATACTGATCGAATTGTATTATGCCTTGATCCAAATTCCATTAAATTTACTTGATTACATTTGTTCTGCTTATCCGATATATTTGAAAATAGTATAAATATTCGGATATCTGATCCAATCCGTTTATAACCCTTATGGACTCTGATTATACTGGTCGTATGAACTGAAATAAATCCAAACCAATCCATGTATTCAAGAGGATTTATATTTGTCGAAATCCAGACCAATTCATAACAAGTTTGACTAAACAAAGAGAGGAGAAAACTAGGGTAAGTTTCACTATACCTCCTTGTGACTTGCATGCTTTCTACATTGTCTCCCTATCATTTAGAAATAGCCACATCACCCTCGCGCGATTAATGGATTAAATTAAACCCTCACACTTTTCATCCAATTTGACGGATGGTGTTAATGAGTTGGTACTAAGTAAGTAAATTAAAATGACAGAAGTTTTCTCACCCACAATTTGAGTCACCGTCTCTGTCTCTCTCTCCACTGCAATTTCGCCGCTTCCAACCACCTTTCTTATTTCCCTTTTCTCTTCTCTGATCAGTCCACTACCTCCAGCTTGTTCATATCTTCTTTCTTTTACCTCAGTTAGCCGTCGATGGCCATTAGTAGCCACCTGTTCATTTTCTCTTCTTCCTTTTAATCTTCCCCAGCCAACTGCCGCCCCATAGCCACCTCAATCAATCCAAATCAAAGTACCCGCCAACAATAAAACCCTTAAATTTCATCCAACACACCCACAGGAATTTTAGTAACTGATTGAACAAATTGCTATAGAGGCCATTTCGCTAATCAAAGGAAGATGCTTTACCGAATGCGTGGGTTGTTCGATGTAGTTCCGGTGAGTCGCTATGATTTTTCTCAATTCAATATATGATTAGAATTTCCATTTGGATTCAATTTTTTTTTTTTTAATTTTCTGTTTATTTGGGTGGTATTGATGATGGTGAATTTGTCTTGGACTTCTTGTATTTTGATTTTATGTGAATTAGTGTTGGATGGTGCATTTTTGTATTCATGGTGGTCTGTGTTGTCTGGTGGCTGTGAGTGTGGTGAGGAATAGAAAAGAGATTAGAGACTCGTCATGGAGGTGCAATTAAGGTGCAAAGAGGGCTTTGGCGACGGTGGTGTTCCGACTTTGATTTTTTGATTTTTAATTTTGATTTTATGTTTGATAAGTTTTTGTCATAATTGTTAGTATCGTACGATATGCGATATGATACACACGATACGTTGCGATACATGAAGAAAACTATACGTATCGCTTAAGTGTATCGGTTTGCATCGTATCATGTGATACATTATACGATACACCCGATATACTAGATGATACGTACGAGTCATCTTTTGAATTTTTACCAGAAAACGACATTTTTTCACTTTGAAGTAATTTTTTTCAAACACTAGGTAATAAAACGATATCGCTTCACCATCTATAATTTTTTAGAAATAAAAGTCTTCTTTTTTATTCGTTTCATCTCATTAGCAAATAGTTTGATTGTTAAAAGTGTCATCTTTTGACTACTTTAGATGTTAGAACTAGAAGTCTAGAACTCTCTAAATTTTGATATTGATGAATTATGTTAGAAATTTCAATACTTAGATTGTTAATTTTTTTTTTTAGTTTTGGTCCGTAGTCTCTGTAAATTGTTTTATGTATGAAATTTGTGGTGCAATGAAATGTTATAACATTTTGTCATAGGTATATGTATTTTTTAATATCTTTTATAAAATTGCACATATCTTACGAAACGCGATACACTATTTTTGAAAAATGATACGCCTTCCGATACACGTTTTGACAACTTTGGTTTTTTGCTAATAGATTTTTATCTCAAAATTTGAATTGAATTTTTTTTTTCAACGTTTGATGCTTGCAATCATGCCACAACAATGAGCTAGGTGCTTTGTTGGAGGAAGGTGGTGGAGAGTCTATTGAAGAAACACATATAGGGAAAAGTACTAATGTCATTTTACTTTTGCCGTTAACAA
This sequence comes from Ilex aquifolium, assembly GCA_951799425.1. Taxonomy (NCBI): domain Eukaryota; kingdom Viridiplantae; phylum Streptophyta; class Magnoliopsida; order Aquifoliales; family Aquifoliaceae; genus Ilex; species Ilex aquifolium. Next base: position 26,794,221 of record OX637400.1, read on the forward strand.
GGTTAAGGGTGCACTTTAGTTCACAAACCACGAGTGGGTTATGTGATACTTCTAAACGATAGGGAGGTGATTTACGAAAAGAGTAAACTACAAAGGGGTAAAAGAAAGTTTGCCCAAAAAACTAAGCAAAGGCACTTCTCAAGCTGACTTTCCACAACTCAACCAATAAATCTACCTCAAATCTTTAGTTTGATTTTCACTTCTCAAGATCATTTTACCACCCACCTTGATATGTAAATCAATCATAGCTGAACTTGTAAATTAGCCACAACTGAACCTAACGATTAGCTTGATTTACAAAACTCAAGCAACAAAGGGTCGGCCGCATTTAAACACTATTTTCTCAGTCTTTCAGAAGAGACGTGACTTTTTATATATGTCAGATCGAATTCGCAAGTCCGAATGAAGATGCCAGAAGTCCGGATGAGCTTTCAGGAGTTTCGGATGAGGACATTGGATGTCCAACTGACTGTCCAGAATTCCAGTTGAGGAATCTAGAAGTCCTACCTACTCTTTTGTCCGCAGTCCTATTTTCCTTGTTTTTATCCTTTGTCACTTCTTCGATTTCTTCCAAATCTCTACTACCATGGATATAATATCCATAACTCTCTTCTTCTGTTACAAAATCGATCTTCACTTAATGATTTTGTGAATATGTCCGCTAATTGGTCCTCAGTTCTAACAAGTTCAAGTTTGACATCTCCATTTTGCACATGATCTCTAATAAAATGATATCTAATTTCAATGTCATTTGTCCTTCAGTGTTGGATTGGATTCTTAGTAAGATTTATGACACTTGCATTGTCAGACCTAATTGGAATGTTTTCAACTTTTAGATTAAAATCTTACAAAATTTGTTTCATCCTTAGAACTTGTGCACAACTACATCCAACCACAATGTATTTGGCCTCAGCCATTGACAAAGCAACCGAATTTTGTTTCTTATTAAACTGAGAAACAAGTGAGTGTTATAGGAATTGACAAGTTTCACTTGTGCTTTTTCTATCTACTTTACATACCGGCAAAGTCGGCATCTGAATAGCTAATAAGGTCAAATGAGGAACTTTTAGGATACCTTAAATCCAAGTTTGTGGTCCCTCCTAGATTTCTAAAAATCCTCTTAATGACATTGAGATATAATTCTTTAGGATTAGCTTGACAATCTAGCACACAAACATACACTAAACATTATATCGGGTCTTCTAGCCGTCAAGTAAAGTCGACTACCAATCATACCTCTATAAAGCTTAACATCAACACCTTTGCCATTTTCATCCTTGTCAAGCTTTAGTGAGGTACTCATGGGAGTTTCATAAGATTTTGTGTTTTCTAAATCAAATTTCTTTAGTAGTTCCTCGGTATATTTAGATTGGCTTATGAAATTTCTTCTTTTCTTTGCTTTATTCGCAATCCTAAAAAGAAGTTTAGTTCTCCCATTAGGCTCATTTCAAATGCATTGCCCATGCATTGTGCAAAATCCTTACATAATTTATCATTAGTGATGAGTTTGAAATTAACTGGGTCAGGCCCAACGAATCAAGAGAGGCCCACGTCATCCCGGAGCTCAAGTCATCAAGTTAAGGAGGAGTCATCAGGTCAAAGAGGAGTCCAAGGGGACACCCCCAAAGGGGCGCCGCCCAAGGGGCTACCCCAAAGGGATCTCTTCCCTCCTTAGTTCCACGCTCCCTCTCATGCGCAGTCCTTCACCCTCTTCTCTTTGCCACACCAACTCAAGTCCAACCTAGCTCAGGATACTCCTCTGACGGAATAGGAGCAAGAGGGAGAGAATATCGGGATACACACCGGAGATCAAATCCTACCATAACTGTACTTGCCAAAATAGTAGAAACCCTCTCCCTCACGTCACTGCCTCAACTCACCGCCTCAACTCACCGCCTCACCATACCTATATAAGCCTTCTCCACACAGAGGGAGGGAGAGATCACCTTAGGACCTTGAGACCTCTATAATTTGAGATCCCTGCACACACTACACCTCCCTACACACATTACTTTTCTCTCCTAAAGCATTGTAGTTCCCCGGAGTGTGCTCTCCCGGTGACTCTTATTCATCAATAAAACATTTTCGGCCATCGCTGCTGTTCCCGAGAGTGGAATAGGTCATCCGGACCGAACCACTATAAATCTCTGTGTTGGCTCTTTATCTACTGTTTTGCCATTGATCTTCATTGATTGCCTATTTATTGCTCATTAATTACACCTGTTTATATACTTGACTGTTGATCTTGCACAATACCGATTTGTGCATCATCAATTAGTAGTACCAAATATAATATCATCCACATATATTTGCACAACAAGAATATCATCATGAATAAGTTTAATAAACAATGTAGTATCTACTTTGCCCATGGAGAATTCATTATCTAGTAGGAATTTACTTAGCCTTTCATACTATGCCCTAGGAGCTTGTTTTAATCCATATAATGCTTTTGTTAGCTTATAGACATGATTAGGATTACGAGTGTCTTCAAATCTGGGTGGTTGTTATACTTATACATTTTCTATTACCTGTCCATTTAGAAAAACACTTTTTACATCCATTTGATACAATTTAAAATTTCTATAACAAGCATAGGCAAACATCATCCTTATAGCTTCTAGTTTAACTATCGGACTCATCATATATATGCCTTCTTGTTGATTGTAACCTTGGGCTACCAATCTAGCTTTGTTTCTAGTTATATTATCATCTTCATCTAATTTGTTTCTAAAAATCCACTTGGTTCCTATGATGGCTGTGTTATTAGGTCTAGTAACTAATTCTCATACTTTTCTTCTTTTAAATTGATTCAATTCTTCTTGGATGGCCATTACCCAAGACTCATCATCTAGTGCTTCACTTATATTCTTTGGTTTAATGTGAGACAAGAAAGTTAGGTTGTTACTAATGTTCCTTAGACTAGCCCTAGTTTTGACTCCTTGAGGTGGTTCTCCAATAACTTGTTATATAGGATGATCATGAATTCTCTTAAACTTTTTTGGGAGTTCTTGAGAAGATGTCTCTACTTGTTTGTCAATTTGAGGTTCATTTACATTAAGTTCAAATTTTAAAGTGAGATCTATTTTATCATTATCTTCTATGTTTTTAATTACAAGTGGATCTGATTTATTAAATACAACATGCATGGATTCTTCTACTACAAGGGTTCGTTTGTTAAACATTATGTAGGCCTTACTATGAGTGGAGTAACCTAAGAAGATGACTTCATCCAATTTTGCATCAAATTTGCCTAGGTGGTCTTTTGCATTTAGCACAAAACATTTGCATCACTGCCTCACTTCTCAGAGGTTAGATGCATTGGATGTCAGGATTGTAAGCCTTGAGGAGACCCAATAGTTTGTGATGGGATCGGTTATACGCAGAATTGGGAGGCTCAGGAGATTGCTGAAAGGCAAGCAAAATGAAGGCGAGCCAGTGCCAGACGCACTGATTTAGACTTAGAGCTACCTTGACACATACAATCATTAGATCTGCTTAGGAAACTTTAGTATAAGACCATATAGGAGTTTATGAGAGTTTTTATTCATTCATGGTCTGTACTTAAAGTACTATACTTTTTGTTGACTTTTTCATTTTGTTGATTTTTATTTGTTTTGCTATTTTCATTTGTTGTGACATACTCTTGGTCTATACCATTTGATGCTTATTCCGTTATACTTTAAGTTATATGACTTGTTTGTCATTTTCTTGCATTGCATGCCTATTTTAGCTAGTTGGTCTGTATTTATACCTTATTATTATACCATGATTCTATGTTGTTTGCTATGATTTATCCGGGGTGATATTTTTGTGACAAATAGGAAAGGATATGTTGGGATAGCTTGATTCTGTACCTGGATTGTTATGATATGTCATTGGTTTGACAAAAAAAAAAAAGGTACATATGAGAGAATTCGGGGAGATATTGTCTTGGCTAGCTTAGATAAGTTGCATGTGAATAGAGTAAGAGGGAGTTTGTTTTAATACTCAAGGGCAGTACATTTACAAAATTGGTACCTATTTTGCTTTGTTTATTTTACAGTTGTTAATTTAATTGTGAACACCAACTAAGGGGGAGAACTAGTTGCATTGTCATGCTACATCTAAAAGTTCTCAAACATATTGGGCAAGGTAGTTCTTACATATGTTACATGTTTGCACTTGCATAATGTTAACATGAATATCCTCCATGCTTAACTTGTGATTTCTGTACCTATGATTATATTATGTTTTTCATACATATTATACTTTTCACAAGGTATTGGTTTAGTAGTGATGGGTAGGAGTATGATCTTCAAGCTACATTCAAAGTAGTAGTTCTTGTATTTAGAGATTAGGGATGTAGACATGGGTGTTGAGATTAGTTTACAATTCATTTTGTCAACAGTTTGTGGGTTATAATCTTAATTTCTTACTATTATTTTTGTCACGAAATTTTCAAAAGGGAGAGATTGTTAGATCATGTGTAATTGGCTAATTTTGTGGAGTTTTTTTTGTAAATTTCAACCCATTCCATGATCGAAGGGAGAAGATCATGCGTCAAAGCTACACCAATAGCACTCCATATGCACCTTCTTTGATTAGGACAACACAATAACCTTGAGATCTAATATGATCCCTTGGTTTAATAGACTTAGGAGAATTAGTGTTACAATTAAATCGATATTAGATCCGAGAATGACTCTTAGGTATTCTTTAAAGAAAAGTTTTTCTAAACCTGTGTGTTCTTGAAAACATAAGAACGAGCCATCATTGGATCCCTCTTGAGCAACACCCTTTAGTGTTCAAGATGACAAGTTTTTTGATTAGTTTTAGGCTTAAAAAACTAGTAGGGACAACCGCCCTATGCTCACTAGTTTTTACTAGAGCGGTCTCTTGCGCTGTCTTTTAATAACTTAGGAAAATATCGGGCAAAGGCTAAACGCAGGACAATAGGGGTCGCTGAAAGGTCCCATTTTCCTAGGTCGGTTTGAAATTCATTTTTCATTGCAGTGACCACCACTCTCCCATGGCTAGAGTGGTCGTTCGTGAATTTTTATTTTCTTGTTGACCAAGATTGCCCTTATTCCAGACTTATAAATAGGGAAAGCCTTTCCTATATCTAGGGTAAGCCTCTTGTGAGTATTTTGAGACAGAAAATCTTATATTCTACCTAGAGAGCTTCTACCATAACCATAGATCCCTAAGACCCAAGGCATCATCTAGTGATTCTCATTCAACCTCACAATTTGGAGAAGAAGATCTTGATCGGTTGAAGACCAAACCCATTGGAGTGTGCATACCGATGATCGTTGGTGCATACCAATGATCGTTGGTGCATCCAAGATTGCTCAAGATCTAGAGGATCCATTGCGGTGGAGAATCTAAGTGAAGCTAGCCATGACATCGGTGGGTGTATCCGGTGGAGAGGCTTATTGAAGGAAATGAATGTCTTATCATGGTATTAGTTGATCTATAAGACTCGAGTAATTATAATCTAATTTTGGGGTAGTGAATTAGGCTTTGATGAACTGAGAATGTTCTCCGCGGTTTTTCTCTAGTAGGGTTTCCGCGTCAACAAATCACTTGTGTTATTTATTGCTTTTTAAGTACACTTGTTATTTGAGCACGTATGTGCACTATGCGATTGATAAAATGTTTGATTGAATATCTTTATTATCCATAGTTGTGCATCAAAGGGTTTGGGTCATTGGGTTAGGATCCTTGTGAGTGATTGAGTATTTAATTGACAAATTAACAATACTAATCATCATGGGTTCGTGGGGTCATTGTCGCTAAAACGGGGGTTCTCACTAATAATTGTTTAATCTTTGTGAGAAGAGGTTATTGTGATAGTAATAGGTCTAAAATTGGTGGTTGTCCAGGCTTAAAAGTTTAAGAACCTATTCAACCCCCTCTAAGTAGTATCGTGCAATCCACGTGTACAATCGTGAGAGAAGATCCACATATATCTTCCCCTCCTAGAACAACATATTCCTATTTATTCCCACATTTGTGTTTCATCTTTGTATATTCTCTATCTTATTCCACATATGATATGCTTTGATATTTCGTGACAAAAAGGTGAAAACTCTTTAAAAAGGGAGAGAAATTTTGTGAAGAATTGACTGAACTTCAATGAGATAAGGGAGTAAGGGGGAGCAAAATTATAGACATGACAATTTTTTTTTTGTTAAGTTTTTACTTGTTAATTTTTCATTGTTATGAGAACACTAATAAAGGGGGAGAACCATTTGCTTTTGATTCACTTACTTATTGGTCTTTTAGCATAAGTGAACTTTTCATGATTATACATGTTTGGATGATTGATGTTATGCATATTGCTTACATACATGCAATACTTTACTTGTGACCATGAATATGTGTTTCGCAAGATTTTGTGTTTAGTGTTTGTTTTGTAGGACTTAGTTATTTCAAAAGTTCATATTTATGAAGACAAGTTTTGTAATAGAGTGACTGACAGTGACATTGTACTTCAGTTTAGAAGTTAAGAGTTATGATTCAATTTTTGTTATGATTTTAAAGTTGTAATCTTATACTTTCTTATTCTTGTATATTTTGTCACGGAATTGCCAAAGGAGGAGATTTTTAGGAAATTTATTGTAATTGGTGAATTCTATGAGGTCACTATGTATTCTTGTATCTCAAGAAAATCAATGGTCAAGAGGCTAATAAAGATTGAAGACCGAAGTAAGACATGGTGAAGAAGCTCAAGCTACAAAGCAATATGATGAAGACTTCTTAGATTCTATCAAGCTTAGGTAAGGGACTATGACTTAGATACCTAGTTGTCCTAGTTTTGTTTAACTTAGCTTGTTCAATTGGATTTAGAGCGTGAGTACTTTATGGTTACATAACTCTTGTGATTTTGGGGTGAAAACAATTTTAAAAATTTAGAGGTTTAGTTTTGAAAATGTGTTTTGGAATGATTTATGTCACAGAGGTTGTTTAGGTTCCACCCCTTTGTACATAGAGAGTCGAAAGAGAGCCTTGGTTTTGAGGAAAATTAGTGGGTAGTGCTATAACTTTAGAATTGATCACTCAAGTGTTGGGTTTCCCTCCTTTGTGGGATCCATCTATTTCCTAAATATAGTTTTGTTAATTTTGGCATGCACCTTAGTCAGCACATGACTTTTAATTTTGGTGGCTTACCCGTGCATGACCCTTGGCATATCCAAGGCTTGGTTTGGAGGCTTCAAGTTAAAGGAATTCGGCAGCCACAAAAACTACAAGTCTTTTGTCATTTCCTTGGTTCCTCTCTTCTCTGTTGGCTCGGCAAGAAGACATATTTTTGGCAGTCTTTGGTTCAACAAAATTCAATATATCGGCAATTTGTTCTTCAAGTGGGTAACATTTCTTCACTTGATATTTGGGGTAATTACTGCGATTTTCTTGCGGTTTGTTCTTGGAGATTTGGTTTACTTATTTTGTGAGGTATTTTCCTCTTGTGATTTACACCTTGGTGTGTTTGTAAAGCTTATGCCTTTTGGCGACTTTGTAAACTCCTTTGCTAATAGTGGAAGAAACTGACCTACCGGTCGTCGTGGACGTACCTCAATTTGAGGGAATCACGTAAATCTTGTGTGCTTATTTATTTTATGTTATTTTATTTATATTGCTTCCATTGATTTACACTTGTGGGAAAACCTATTTTTCCCAACATCTGGTATCAGAGCAATTGGTTAATTCGGTTCCGATTCGTTATATTTGTGTGTGAATTATGGACGGCAATGTTGGGCGTATGGTTAGTTTCAATGGCACAAATTGGGTGACTTGGAAAACTAAAATGGAAGAACTTTTGTTTTGTAAAGATTTGAATGGACCCATAGGGGGTGATAGTGGCAAACCGGAAGGGATGAAAGATGACGAGTGGAAAAAGCTAGACCAAAAAACTGTCGGTTTTATTCGGCAATGGATTGATGATAGTGTCTTTCATCACGTCTCTACAGAAAATTCAGCACATGGTCTTTGGACCAAATTGGAGAGTCTTTATGATAGAAAGACGGCTGTGAATAAAGCTTTTTTATTTCGAAAGCTTGTGAATTTTAAATATAAGGAGGGTGCTCCTATTGCAGAGCATTTGAATGAGATTAAGAGCATTTTGAATCAGTTGGCCGCCATGAAAATTACTTTTGATGATGAGTTGCAAGCTTTGTTACTTCTTAGTTCACTTCCTGAAAGCTGGGAAACTTTGGTGGTCACAGTTAGTAACTCCGCACCTGATGGAGTGGTAACAATGAGTTAAGTTACCAGCAGCCTGTTGAATGAAGAGACAAGAAGAAAATCATCAGGTTCTTCTCACTCCGAGGCACTTGTGATGGAAAATCGGGGTAGAGGCAGGAGTAAGAGTAGGGCTCCGCACAACCGTGATAAATCTAGAGGTCGTTCAAGCTCGATTTCAAAGAAAGATGTTGAGTGCTATTATTGTCACAAGAAAGGGCACATGAAGCGGGAGTGCAGAAAACTCAAGTTCAAGGAGCAGAACAAAGAGAAAAATTCAGAGAAAAAGCAAAATGATACAGTTGTAGTTACCGATGGTGAACTCATGATTATCCGTGATGATGCTAGCGTTAATTTGATTGGCCAAGAGACGGATTGGATAATTGATTCTGGAGCTTCATTTCATGTTACTTCGCGGGCTGATTTCTTTACTTCTTACTCGCAAGGTGATTTTGGGAATGTTCGTATGGGAAATGAAGATGTGTCAAAAATTGTTGGCATGGGTGACATTTGCTTGGAAACAAATATTGGATGCAAATTGTTGCTTAGAGATGTGAGGCATGTACCGGATATTCGGCTCAATTTAATCTCTGCTGGAAAGTTAGATGATGAGGGCTACAACAACAATTTCAGTGATGGAAAATGGAAGCTCTCCAAAGGTTCTCTAGTGGTAACAAAAGGAAAGAAGACTTGTTCTCTTTACACTATGCAAGCAAAAATCTGCAAGGGTGTTGTGAATACCTTAGAGAATGACTCATCCACCGATTTATGACATAGAAGGCTTGGACATATGAGTGAAAAAGGATTGCAAGTTTTGTCCAAGAAAGAGCTTCTAGAGGGGACAAAAGGTACGCCTTTGAAAACATGTGTTCATTGTTTCCATGGTAAACAAAACAGAATATCATTTCGTAGAAACATTGCATCTAGAAAATCTCATGTTCTAGATTTGGTACATTCTGATGTACGTGGTCCTTTGAAAGTTAGGACACTTGGTGGTGCTCTATACTTTATCACTTTTATTGATGATCACTCTAGAAAAGTTTGGACTTATACACTTAAAACTAAAGATCAAGTTCTAGATGTGTTTAAGCACTTTCAGGCCAAGGTTGAAAGAGAAACTGGTAGACAGTTGAAGTGTGTTCGCTCGGATAATGGTGGTGAATATATTGGACCATTTGATCAGTATTGCACCAATCACGGCATCAGGCATGAAAAGACAGTCAAAAAGACACCTCAACAGAACGGGGTTGTAGAGAGAATGAATTGCACCATTCTTGAGAGAGTCAGATGTTTGCTCTCACATTCTAAATTGCCAAGATCCTTTTGGGGTGAGGCAATGAGGACAGCAGTTGATCTTATCAATTTGTCTCCTTCAGTTCTGTTGAATGGTGATGTGCCAGAGAAAGTTTGGACAGGGAAGGAAGTCTCCTATGATCACTTGAGGGTATTCGGCTGCAGAGTTTTTGTTCATATTCCAAAAGATGAGAGGTCCAAGCTTGATCCAAAAGCGAAGCAGTGCATATTTCTTGGCTATGGGCATGAAGAATTTGGCTACAGGTTGTATGATCCAGTTGACAAGAAAGTTGTCAGAAGCCGAGATGTTGTTTTCTTGGAAGATCAGACTATTGAAGACATTGACAAGCTTGAGTCAGCTGAGTCTAGTACTGATGATCTTGTTGATTTAGATCCTCTTGATCCATTTGTTGTTCATGATATTGATGAGGAAGTGCAGACACCTCATGATGATGCAGTAGAAGATGATGTTGCGGTAGAGATTGAGGGGGAGTAGCTACCCCAAGAGCCACTACCACAGACACCGTTAAAGAGATCTACCAGAGAAAAACAGCCATCCAGAAAATATTCTTCAAATGAGTATGTGATGATATCAGATCAGGGGGAGCCAGAGACTTATTAATAAGTCTTGAAGCATGAGAACAAAACTGAATGGCTTAAGGCAATGAAAGAGGAAATGAAGTCTTTGCATGAGAATCACACCTATGATTTGGTGAAGCCGCCTAAAGGGAAGAAAATTTTGAAAAATAAATGGGTCTTCAGACGAAAGAATGATGGGAACAGTTCTCAACCGAGATTCAAGGCACGACTTGTTGTGAAAGGTTTTGGTCAGAGGAAGGGAGTTGATTTTGATGAGATCTTCTCACCAGTTGTGAAGATGTCCTCCATTCGAACTGTGCTTGGTATAGCTGCGAGTATGAATTTAGAAGTTGAGCAGCTTGATGTGAAGACCGCATTTTTGCATGGTGACTTAGAAGAGGAAATTTATATGGAGCAACCTGAGGGCTTCATAGATAAGGGTAATGATTAGTTAGTTTGCAAATTGAAGAAGAGCTTGTATGAATTGAAGCAAGCATCGAGACAGTGGTACAGAAAATTCGATTCTTTCATGACTGAGCATGGGTATTCAAGAACCACTTCAGACCATTGTGTGTTTGTGAAGAAATATCCAGATGGTAATTTTATTATTCTCTTGCTTTACGTTGATGATATGTTTATTGTGGGCCAAGACACGAGCAAGATTAGCAAGTTGAAGTCAGAGTTGAGCAAGTCTTTTTCCATGAAGGATTTGGGTCCAGAAAAGCAAATTCTTGGGATGAGAATTGTTCGTGACAGATCACATGGGCTGATTTGGTTATCTCAAGAGAATTATATTAAAAAGGTTCTTGAGAGGTTCAATATGGACAAAGCAAAGCCTGTTAATTGTCCACTTGCAGGCCACTTCAAACTTAGCTCAAGTCAGTGTCCTACAAGTGATGAAGAGAAAAATGAGATGCAGAAAATTCCCTATGCTTTAGCAGTTGGTTCTTTGATGTATGCCATGGTTTGTACTCGATCGGATATTGCTCACGCAGTTGGGGTTGTTAGTCGATTTCTGTCTAATCCGGGGAAAGAACACTGGGCAGCAGTGAAATGGATTCTGAGGTATCTTCAGGGCACTTCAAAGATGAGTTTGTGTTTTGGTAAAGGCGAGCCTATTCTTGATAGGTTCACAGATTCTGATATGGCTGGTGATGTTGATAGTCGAAAATCTACTTCTGGTTATTTGATTACTTTTGCAGGGCGAGCAGTGGCATGGCAATCAAGATTACAGAAATGTGTTGCTCTCTCCACCACAGAAGCTGAGTTCATCGCCATCACAGAAGCTGTCAAAGAATTATTGTGGTTGAAGAAATTCTTACAAGAGTTGGGTTTGAAACAAGGAAGGTATGTCCTTCATTGTGATAGTCAGAGTGCAATCCACTTGAGTAAGAATTCTTCATTTCATTCGAGATCGAAACACATTGATGTTAGATATCATTGGATTCGTGATGTCTTGAATGATAAGTTGTTGCAACTTGAAAAAGTTCACACTGATGATAACACTTCGGATATGTTGACTAAGGCATTGACTAAGGACAAGCATGAGAAGTGTCGACTTTTGGCGGGAATGGTCGAATCTTCCACATAAGTCAGGAGGGGGAGAATTGTTGGGTTTCCCTCCTTTGTGGGATCCATCTATTTCCTAAATATAGTTTTGTTAATTTTGGCATGCACCTTGGTCAGCACATGGATTTTAATTTTGGTGGCTTACCCGTGCATGACTCTTGGCATATCCAAGGCTTGGTTTGGAGTCTTCAAGTTAAAGGAATTCGGCAGCCACAAAAACTACAAGTCTTTTGTCATTTCCTTGGTTCCTCTCTTCTCTGTTGGCTCGGCAAGAAGACATATTTTTGGCAGTCTTTGGTTCAACAAAATTCAATATATCGGCAATTTGTTCTTCAAGTGGGTAACATTTCTTCACTTGATATTTGGGGTAATTACTGCGGTTTTCTTGCGGTTTGTTCTTGGAGATTTGGTTTACTTATTTTGTGAGGTATTTTCCTCTTGTGATTTACACCTTGGTGTGTTTGTAAGGCTTATGCCTTTTGACGACTTTGTAAACTCCTTTGGTGATAGTGGAAGAAACTGACCTACCGGTCGTCGTGGACGTACCTCAATTTGAGGGAACCACGTAAATCTTGTGTGCTTATTTATTTTCTGTTATTTTATTTATATTGCTTCCATTGATTTACACTTGTGGGAAAGCCTATTTTTCCCAACATCAAGTACAGGTTGTGCGAAGTAATTACTACTCGAGAGTCGAGGTCGTACCACAAGGAATTAGTGAAATTTGGAACAAAATGAAATTAAAAATAAAAAATTGATTTGAAAATAGTTGAGAAAATTGGTTATTTGATAAAATAGTAAACTTTGGTTGAAAATAATAATTGAGAAATACAAAAGTATCAAGGATCCTCTTTCACCACACAAAATCTATTTACAATCCGGTTTTTGAACTCAATTAAGAATTGACTAAAATGTGATCTTAAATGGAAGATTTAGCGGTGATTATATTAAAAACAAATCTAGAAGTATAATAGATAAAATTATTTGGATAATAATTAGTATTTAATTATAGATCACAAGTATTTACCGTACTCGGAGTCGTTGATAAATCAAGATCTCCAACAAAGAAAACCTCTTTTTTTTTTTTATCATAAATAAGAAATAATTTTTTTTCATAATAATTGTAATTAATTGATAAAACCAGTTATTTGACCCATAGAAAATCAAAAGCATTCGTGATATACATGACACAACAAATCAAAAGACTTTACAGAGCAAAAATATTAGCCTACTACAACAACGGTCTAGATTTCATCTATTTTACACAAACAGTTCATATTCCATCTAATTTAATCCAGTGACACACAATTCATCCCCAAACAATAACAATCCCGCCCAAAACTTTTCACGCCTCCCACCCACTGTTAGCTACTTGTTTGCGTTCACCCTAATCTCCGAACATGCACCTGGTTGTGTGTATATGGCTTATATGAGTAGGTGAGTGTCACTCTCCCTCGAGTTCGATACTAGAAATAGGGAAAACGTATGTGTGAATGAAAATATGTATGTGTGTGCAAAAGTGCTCCCCAAGCGTAGAGAGACTTGCAATGTCATGTTTTACTTGGAATTGAGTATTCCAATGTCGTCTCCTCAGGGAAGGAAGGTCAAATTGTGGTGAAGGTGATTTTGTAAAGAAATGAAAAGTGTAAAATCTTGTGAGTTTTGTGTTTTGGTGAGTGAAGTTTAGATAAAATTGCAAGAAAACAAGGTTGGCTAATCCGAAGAGGTCATTCCAATGAGAATGCCAAATCAACTCAATTCATTCTACCAATGGTGCCTCGGTGCTTGATTGATTCGTAGGAAGTGAGGGACTAATGTGGAGATGTAGGCTCAAACATACTCCGTAACAAGTCTACGGTGTATCAAGTCTACGAGGAAGAATGGAGGAGAGTTGATTTAGCATACCCAAGAGGAAATCTCCCTTGGATTAACCAACTAAAAGCTTAGCTACTCATAATAGATGCAAGAACATACACAATTTAAAGAGACATGGTGAAGAAATAAAGCTTAGAACTTGTATTAATGCAAAAAGAAGTTAAACTACAAAGACAAGTTCATTTCATACCCAAAAGTAAAGCTTGGAGGGAAAAACCCAAATGTAGACATGGTAAATACAAGAATATGTAGCTAAACTTGAATACACTTGAAATAAAGGAGATTAAAGTGCAAGAAGTAAAGATTACAAGTGATTTAAAGCTTACTACAACTGAAATGGAGAAGGAAATGCAAAAACATAACTTTCTCTCTTTAAAACTTATCTTCTTCATTGAGTTTCTCTCTCTAAAACTATGTGTGTAGCTGAAAAATGGTGTAAGAATGTCTTCATTTTCATCCATGCCCCCTCCATAGTCTGTGAGAGCTGACTTGCCATCATTTGGAAAGGATTGGACACTTGCACAAGCAGGGATAGGCCATGCCTTGCCTTTTCCATGCTTCCCCAACCACTCTCTTTCTCTCTCTTCCTCTTCCATGATTTTTCTTCCAAAGTCAGACCTTAGGTGTAAGAGAGCATGCTTGTATGTAGAATATGTCAGGGTATGTGTGGAAAAACCGAGGTGGGCCCACGAAGCAGTTGGAGATGAGATTGCAGCTTTCTGGCGTTTCTGGGCAAAACCTACTGGTAGAACGATGACAAAACCTACCGGTAGGTTTTTTTTTTCAGTAGGCAAAACCTATCGGTAGGTTTTGACAGGGGCAGCAGTAGAAGAATTCCAATGCACTAAACCTACTGGTAGGTTTTGATGAACATCTACCGGTAGCTTTTCACCTGTTTTGACTTTTTCTTGATTTCTTGATATCCCGAGCCACCCGGTAAGCCTCACCTTCTTCTCCATTGCCTTTAAGCACTTAATGGAAGCTTAACACATGCAATTTCCCACTCTTTACCTATAATCACACAAAAACTTCATTAATTGTTAGATTAAATGCAATTTCCCCAATTTTTTCCACAAAAGCAAGTATAAAATGGGTGCAAAGAGATAAATGATGTGCAATATTCTATGCTCATCATTATCTCTCTCTCTCTCCACACTCCCTGTTATCTCTGCCATGGCTCAGCCCACCACTGGTGAACCTACCGACGATGACCATCCACCCTAGGTTAGATCCTTTTTCTCTCTCCATCTCGTGCACACAAAACACCATGGCTCAGCCCACCATCGACGACGACCACCCACCCCGGTTAGATCTCTCTCTCTCTCTCTCCAGTAGTGTTCTTTCTTTGTGTCACCTCTCTTCATGTCACGCACACAACACACACATATCACGCATGCGCTCACAACACACACATGTCACGCATGGACACACAACACACATTACACAGATAACACAAACACAGAGCATGCACAAAAATACACACACACACACACACAAAAAAACAGAACACACACCCCCCACCACAACAACAACACACACACACACACACACACAACAATTGGGTGTTTAATTGGGTTTTCACACACACATATACACTTCATTTGGGTATTTAATTTGGGTTTTCGAATGATAGGGTTTTCAAATTGGTTTTTGAATTTTAGGGTTTTTCAAATTGGGTTTTTGAATTTTGTTGTTTATTTTGAGTTATTTGGATGAAATTGAATGTTTGGGTTTTGATTTGGACTCATTTTGCCTTTGGCGCATTTCACTATTTGGTCTGTGTATGAAAAGCTACACTTTAGTTGTTTACACCTTTTGAAACAATGTTACTATTTGCTTCCTCCTAAGTATGGGCCTTCAGGATTATATAAGAATTGCTTGATGCTCACTTGAAGTTTCCATATGCTCACCGATTGCTTCCTTTTTCTATTGATTGTGTCTGCATTAATTATCTGATGCTTTTAAATAAAAAGAGTTTAAAGTAGATGGAGATAGGCTATCGTTTTTGATTAATTGACTGTGTGGTGTTTTGGATCGTGTGTATGTACAATGTGAGACATGCAAACTTTGTTGTGAGAAAACAATGGTAATTAGGCTCATAGAAGAAGTTGGCTGGGAAGTGAAATCTATAGTGGTGGGCAATCGCATGGCATTGGAGCCTAGTGTTAGCTTCCAGCAATGCGATTTTTGCAGGCATGGTCACAACAATAAATTAATGATATGTATGTATCAAAGTTAGCTCCTTTACTATTGTTTATGCATTTCCCCCATATCAATGATATGAATGAGAAACAATAGATAGTGCTCAAAATCACAATACTTCCATCATGATCATGACAATTAACAAATAACAAGTAATGCATAGAAGCATAAAGATCATTCAAGCATCAAATAAAAATGATGTTCATATTATAAAAATCATATCATAACATAGTTGTAGTCAAAAGGACTTTAAATAACTTAGAGCCTATCACTCAAAAAGGCTTTAAGAGTCTTAGAGTGATAACAAAATGTAACATCCTAAATAGTGGATGCCCTAGTCCATACTAACTATGACTGACAACCCTTAAGCTTCTAGAATTCCATGAATGTGTCATCAGTTGGATCATCAGGATGATAGAACCTACCACACTAGTAGTAAGAGTGTCCATAAACCTACTCAAGCTGTCAAACTCTTCACAGGTAACATAGTAAGGTCTAGATGCATCCTCATCTTGTATAGCCTCATCATCAAATCCTTGAATCTCCATAGTGTGTGAAAGATCCTCTCCTTCTCTTTCCATCCCACCTCCTACACCTATAACTCCCACATCTGCTCCCTCCTGTGCACATTTGCACCTCTCTCTGTTGCTTCTATTGTCTCCCTCTCTTGTTGGATGTGAAACTCAAGAATAGTTTCAATCCTCATTTGTTTGAGTGTGGTGTTGTCAAAGAATGTCTTCCCTGCAATGCACTCCCCGTGCGCTAAATCAATGTCAAAAGCTTTAAAGACCTTGGTAAGACAGCATACCATATGGGAGCCTATTGTTTCTTCTTTCAACCGACTTCATGTATTGCATAATGATGTAGGGAAGATTTAATTTCCTACCAACCATAATGCATACAACCAGGAAGACTTGAAACTAAGTTACCTCATTGTAGTGACCACCTATAGGAAGAAAAGTCTTGGTCATAATTTTGTTAATGATTCTAGGGGCTACAATCATGTTCTTAGCCTCAAGTTTTTGTCCCTACACATGTCTCTCACCAAATACAATATTCAAACAACTACTTGTATCATCAACATAGTCTTTCAAGTGTCCTCTTTCCCAAAAGAAAGTAGTCTCGCCTTCACTAGGAACCCCCAATATCTTGGCTAACTTTTTTTGGTGATAGTTTTATCACTTTTCCTTGCACCATAGATTTTATGATTGTTTCACATACAAATTTGTATAAAATCTATGCACTAGGTTGGGATAATAGACTTCATCTAATTCCAGTAGAGGCAGCCAAGTAGTCTCAGTCAACATTGAATCTACATTCTGATAATCTAAGTCTTCTAGTTTAATAGGTTGACTCTTAGAAAAGTCTTTGTGTTCATACCTTGGCCACTTGTTTCTACATTCTTCATTCAGAAAGGCCAGATCTATTCTCCTCTTAGATCTCCTCTCTTGAGCAGCAGAAGATTCCCCAACACCACTGTTCTTCTTTGGAACCATAGGAAGAAGCCTTGAGTCTAGAGTTTTGAGGATTTTGATCCTTCGACAGTCAATGAGAGAGAGAGAGAGAGAGAGAGAGAGAGAGAGAGAGAGAGAGAGAGAGAGAGAGAGAGAGAGAGACAAAACGACAGTGAGAAGTTTTAGGAGGATGGGGATTAGGGTTCTAGGTTTAGAGAGTCATATGAGGATAGAAATAGGAGAATGAGAGATTATGATTCAAAAATACGATTTTATCCCCCAAAAAAATTGAACCAGAATCGTCAATTTAAGCTTCTAAGCTCAACCAGTATGCCGGTATTCCTATTCGGTATGCCGGTTCACTTTAATCTGATAAGTCGGATCTCGTAACCGATATGCCGGTTCATCTCCTTTTTAAATTTTCTATGTTTTAACTCTCAAGTTTACTTCATTTTCTCTATTTAATCTCTATTCATAAGGATTTATAATCCCTATTTCTCTTCTAATTGAGCTCAATCTCTCCTCACTTAAGGGTTTGGTGAAGATGTCTGCTAATTGATATTCGGTCTTAACGAACTCAAGTTCAATATCACCATTTTGAGCATGTATTCTAATGAAATGGTGCCTTATCTCAATATATTTAGTCCTAGAATGTTGAATAGCATGATTGTTATTACATCTAATAGGAATATGATTGAAATCTCTATTAAAATCTTTTAAGTTTTGCTTCATCCAAAGAACTTGTGCACAAGTACATCTGGCGGCAATGTATTTGGTCTCGGCCGTAAACAAGGCAATTGAATTTTGTTTCTTATTAAACCAAGAAACAAGTGAGTGTCCAAGAAATTGGCATGTGCCACTAGTGCTTTTCCTATCAACTTTGCACCCGGAAAAGTCCGCATCCAAATAGCTAACGAGTTCAAAAGATGAACTCTTAAGATACCATAATCCCAAACTTGTGGTCCCCCAAGGTATCCAAATATTCTCTTTACCGCACTTAGGTGTGATTCTTTAGGATTGACTTGAAATCTAGCACATAAGCATAAGCATAATATCAGGTCTACTAGCCGTTAGATAAAGTAAGCTACCGATATTCCTCTATAAAGCTTTATATCCATATCTTTTCCATTTTTGTCTTTGTCAAGCTTTAGTGATGTGCTCATAGGTGTGTTATATGATTTTGAGTTATCTAGTCCAAATTTCTTTAATAGGTCTTTAGCATATTTGGTTTGACTTATAAATATTCCTTCTTTTCCCTATTTTATTTGCAAACCAAGAAAGAAATTTAGCTCACCCATTGGGCTCATTTCAAACTCATTGCTCATGCATATAGCAAAATCATCACATAGTTTATTATTTGTAGAACCAAATATAATATCATCAACATAGATTTCAACAATAAGAACGTCCTCATGTACATGCTTTATGAACAAGGTTGTGTCTACTTTACCCATTGTGTAAAACCCGGGAAAATTTGAATTTTTATGAAAAAAGGGCAATAACAGTAATTAGCCGCTGCGGTACAGGTTGAAAACTCAATTTTTTTTAGAACTCAGATGATGAAACGCCTTCAGATTCGTCTCGCGAAATCTAGTTACCCAGTCAATTTTTGTTGAATTATGAGACAGTCGGATTTTTTACATTTTACGATGCGATCGGGTATCGCGTAACCAAAATAAATGCGATCGGATTTTAATTGCGAAACATGAAAAATAATTTAAATTTAGTTCAAATAAAATATATTGAACTTAACACGGGACGATATTTAATTGATTCAGGATAAAATTGGATTAGAAAAAAAAAGGACGTGTGGCGCAACGAGGGCCAAGTATCCAAGGGGTATAAAAAAGGGAGAAAATTAGATTTTCCCCCATTTTGGCTGCTAGGTTTTCCGGAAAAGAGAAGGGAAGAGAAGAGAGAGAAAGAAGGGTTTTCTTCAAGCTTCTCTCTACGATCTAAAACAAACCTTTCATCGAATTGCTTCAGGCCAAGAACAAAAAGTGTTCTATGCGACGAGAGCTACATCTACGTACCAAAAAGTGCGGATTTTGATGAAGTCTCAAGAACGGGATTTTTGAAAATCAAATTCTAAATCTTGAGTTGGGTTTTCTTAGAGTTTCTACCATTTATATTACGCTTCAAGAGGTAGGGTTCTTCTCCTAGCTAGGTTTACTTTCAACAAGTTTGCGTATGAAATGGATAGCTTGGTTAGAGATGTAATCTCTTGTTTAAATATGCTCATAGTGTAACTAGAGTATCAGAAATGGTATAAGAATGTATAAAACCAATTTTGCATGAATTGGGTTTTGGGTGAAATTGCTTGTTTTTGTAATTTCATGAGAAATGTGTTAATTGGGCATACTATGTGTTTACATTTATGCCTATGTTGATTTAGCATGTTTGTTTCATTGAAAATGTTATAACATGCTTGGTGGAAATTGTGGAATGTAATTATATGCTCATGATATAATTGACATTGTGAAAATTGTATATGTCATGCTATACTCATGATATGATGAACATGACATTGGCATTGCAATTGTACATTACATTACATGTGCACGAAAAGCATCACATTCGTGGGCATGTGACATGGGTGTGGGTGTGTGCATGGTTTTGATCAAATACCATTCTTGGTGGATGAGATATGAGCTCGGGAAAGTTGGACCAAGGTTCGACTGGGTCGCACGAGTTGCATTGAAAATAGAGTTATGATTAGCAAGAAGGGCTAGATTATCCCTCAGGTACCAAGACCCAAAAAATTGGATACACACTCCGCTGGTATTGAGTCTATAAAGTGTGTGGCGTACGCGGAGCCGTTGGTGGAAGTCCATAGAAGTCGTGTCGGTTGGCGGGAGCTTGGAATGCTCGGATACATATGCATGACATTACATGCGTTGTGGGAGCCGGTGGAGGGCTCGGGTTGCGTTGCATGTGTGAGTCTCACCTCATAACATGACATAGCATTGTAACATTCTTTCTTGAAGTTGTATGTTCTTGGATGAATGCTTGTTTGATTGTTGAATTGCATGTGAGCATTTCATATACATCAAGGTTGGGGAGTAGTCTTTTTAGGAGATACCTTATTGAGCGTGACTCACCCTTTATGGGGACAACATTTCAGGTGCGGGACAAACGTCGATGGACGGCTCTCACTTGGACTCTTATTGATGAAGAAAGCCTAGTTGTGGCTTTAAATTATATTTTTGTAAAACAATCATGTAATTAGTTTTGGATTTGTAACGTTGTATAAATGATTGTATAATGAATTCATATGTACTATATTTTGTGTAAAATTTAATGTTATATGAGTTTGAGTAAATGTTCTACGAGATTGGGTGAGTTGAAATTGAAGAAGGATTGAATTGGGGGAAAGTTGGGCCCTCCTACTAGTAGCACGTTGATTAGATACCAATAGAACGATTCCAGTGGGCAGCTACTAGTAGCTCGTGTACGAGCTTTTGGTAGTTAGCTGGCAAAGGGCTCAGCTACCGGTAGCACGTACATGAGCTATCGGTAGCTCCTTCAAAATTTTTAAAAATTTAAAATAACTTTGCCAAGCCTTCCGGCCTTGAGCGTACTTTTGTTCAAAGGATGTAAATCGACTAATATTAAGGACAAATTAATGTATATTGAACCTTGGAATGGTCAAGTAATTGAAGCGTATACATGTTATGCATTTGAGAGTGCTCTAGTACAAAGGGAGATTATGCCCAAACTCTGTGTTGGTTACGATCCCGATGAAGGGGATGTGATGACATGGTGTTGGGTTATGTGACACTCACGGACACTTCCGCGGGTTGATGGTTGATAAATGACCCCCAATTTTAGGGGTGTCACAGCTTGGTATCAGAGCCTAGGTTTTCGATTTACCTAGGGCTTGCGGGGCATGGGTTTAGGCCATTGCATCCATTGTGCATTACATGTTATATGCTCTAAATGCTACATGTTATGTGAATAATATGCATGATTAAATGTATATGAAAAGGAGACACTAGGGTTAGAGAACATAACCTTGGGGTTCAAAAAGAGAAGGAACGAGACGGTTCATAGTATAGATGTCTACTAGTGGGTTGCACACGCTCTACTAGTGAGACAAGGAGAGAAATCTCAATGTTTTGACTTTGATCCCTACCTTGGGATACTAAGTTAGTATTCTATTGCTATTTGATATTTGTGTAGATGGCAAATAGAGGAAGAGGACACCGAAATGGTTGAGGAGGTGGACGAAACAACAATCAATCACCACCGGCCTTTGACCAACAAGCCTTCATGGAGGCTATAGGCACAATGACGGCTACCTTTTCACAAGCTAGTGCCAATGTGGGCCAAGGGGGCTCGAGTAACCTCTAAAAGTTTAAGGCATACAAGCCACCTACTTTCATGGGAAGGGCGGATTTGATGGTGGCCGACCATTGGTTCCAACAAATAGATAAGATCTTAGAGGCTATGGAGATCACATTCGATGCCACTAAGATAAGGTTAGCTGCATTCTAGCTTGAGGGAGAAGCCCATCTATGGTGGGATTGGACAAAGGCCTCGAAGAACCTAGAGGAAATGACATGGGGAGAGTTCCGTGAGCTCTTCATGGGCAAGTGTTTTCGTCGGTTGTTCAACAAGTGAAAACCCTGGAATTCTTGGATTTGAAGAAAGGGACAATGACAGTGATGGAATACGTGGCTAAGTTCACCGAGTTAGCCTGTTTTGCCAATGATTATGTGGCCACAGACTTGGCTAAAGTGAGGAGGTTCGAGGATGGTTTGAAGTTGTCCATCCGATGGAAGATTGTGGGCCACCACCTACAAGACTTGGACTCGATGGTCAAGATAGCCATGACCATTGAGAGGGAAGTAGAAGAATCAAGGAGCGTCCGGGAAACGGGAGCTAAGGACAAGAAGAAGGAGGGCCAATCATCTTCTTCTAGCTCGGAGAAGAAGCAAAAGACTTATACCCCACAAGGGTGTCAAGGACATGGCCGCGGCTATTAAAGCCAAGGCCAAGGTAAATATTCCCAAGATGGGAGAAACTTTAGGGCTTCCTACTAGGTAGGCCAGATGACTTGTTTCATATGCCACCAGCCGGGTTAAATGAAGTGTGATTGTCCTTAGAGGCAGGGATCGCAGAGTTATGGGGCATCTCAGTCCCAATTATTGGTGGGACATCCACATACATTCTTCATTCCTCCTTATCATACTATGGGTCAAGGAAGTTAGTTTCAGTTCCAGGGTGCTGCACAGACCCCTACTACTTCACGAGCGGGGACTCTACAATCAGGCCAGATGGGCCAGGGCATGGGCCAAAGTCGAGGACAGGGCTTACAGGCCGGTACTTTGGGGACACAGGGGCGAGTCTATGCCATATCACCTCAGACTGAGCCAGTGGATCAGTCGATTATTAAGGGTACATTTCTACTCTCTCGCTTATGGGTAAGGGTATTATTTGACTCTGGTGCATCACATTCATTTATAGCTACATCATGTGTAAAAGACTTGAGCTTAGAGGTTGAGACCTTGGAAGAGTCATTGCATGTGAGTTCTCCCATAAGTGGTTCAAAACCCCAAAGTTAAAGAATTTGGTCTTCTGGTGACCGACATAAATCTTTGTAAGTTCAAGCTGGGGCTTAAACCCCATTCTGCTGTTGTCATTGCTATTGTTCCTATCAAGAGTAAGTTGTCCACCTCTTTCTTTGGAGTATGGAGCTTTCTTTTGATCTTTCGTAATGGTTTAACCTTTCTTTTCCTTTTCTTTGTCTTTAGGTCTACTGTCAAGACTAGAGCCAAAACATGATAGAAAGGCCATCCGAGAGGTTAGGACTAAGCAATCT
Source organism: Ilex aquifolium (assembly GCA_951799425.1). Classification (NCBI taxonomy): domain Eukaryota; kingdom Viridiplantae; phylum Streptophyta; class Magnoliopsida; order Aquifoliales; family Aquifoliaceae; genus Ilex; species Ilex aquifolium. The sequence goes on from OX637400.1 coordinate 26,817,240, forward strand.
TCTAAAGGTTTTATCAGCCCATCTCTGCCAACTGCGAGGAGGTTGAGGTCAGGGGCTCCCCTGTATCAAGAACTTGACCTGCTATTTCTTGATCCATAGAGGTGATATGGAATCCTCTCCTGAGGTCCCTTTGATCAAGAAAAGACAGAAGATAGTAGAGGGAAAGCTCTTTGCTCAATCATCTTTAGGAGATGTCCCAATTTTGGCCCATGTTCCCCCTGTCTCTAAGACTGATGTGCCCTTAAAGAGCATGTGGAATAATCTGGAGTTTGCTATGAAGAAGTTCTAGAATTTTTTCTCCGGTCCTAAGGTTGAGGAGGTGATGAAGCAGGGATCTCTGAAGGCTTCCAACTTGCCAGCTCATAAATTGTGCAAGGTAAGTTTCGAAGCTCATTTTCTTACCTTCTTTCCTTTCTCATTAACTCTAATGCCCCTTTTCTTTTGTTCATTGCTAGATGGCTATATTGGAAACAGGGATAAGTTGTTTGGCTTTTATGAAGGAGAACCCTATGAAGGAGAAGCTGGAGGCTGCCCTTGAAGAAGCCTTAGCAGCTAAAAAGAAGCTCTTCTCTCATGATAAGGAGTTAGTGTCTGTTTGTACTAATCTAGACAATATCAAGAATTTCTTAGCGATTGAAAAAGCTGCTAAGAATGGGCTAGAGGAAGCTTTGAGGCGAGCACAGGAGGAGGCTAAGAAAGCCAAAGAGACAGAGAAAAGCTTGTCTACAAGCTTCCCACTCTTTCAGAGAGCTCTTGGAAGCTCATGAAGGATGCAGAGGCTACTGCCGTGATAGATTTCAAGAAATCACATGAGTTCTTTTAGATAGGGATGGGCTATTTGGAGACTGATTTTGAGGACTTCAGGCACCAGGTTCTGGAACTGTTCCCTGATCTGGAATTGTTCCCAATTAAGAGAGCTCTACTGGAGGCCAAGATCCCCCAGCCAAGGAGGATGGGGTTTGATGTGTCTTGATAGGAGATCTTATCTCCTTTATCTTTTCTTCGTTTTTTAGGACCTTTGTAAATATAACTCTTTTTGATGTGAATGCAAATAACATTTTCTTTATCGGAGCTTTCTTATTGAGTTTTTGCTTCTCATATATATATATATATATATATCTATATCTATTTTATTTAGGCTTATGAACCTTGCTCTTGTTATCGAGGGACTTCCAGCCTTGGTTTGGAGGTTCAGCTTGCAAGGTTATCAACCTTAACAGTCTTCCTCTCTACCTTTTGGGAGTTTTTTTGGCTGAGTTTCTGTAATGTCAACTGTATTTTTTTATGGTTAGCCAATTTGATCCCCAACAAGCCTAGATGGGGCTAGGTGTTTTACCAATAATGGGAGAGTCCCAAGATTTTCCTACTCTTTTTATAAGTTGGGCGCCTTTTATTTGGGATATATTTCCATTTTTAACCTCATGATAAAGGTGCCTCATGTGGAGACCTAGTTTCCCCAAGTTGAGCTTACCTGAGGTTAGGAATAATTACACATTGTAAAACTCTTTAAAAAAAAATGAGATTTTATTAAACTTCCTTTCCCTATAAGAAAGATTACATTAATTCTCTAGCTAAGAAAATAGAGAAAAGAGGAGAACCTTCAGAGAGGTGATGAATTGTTGTCCTTATTGAGCTCTTCACAGACTTGTACTTATTGGAAATACTTTTTAAGGTGCTCTATATTCCAGGGATGTGTCAGCTGCCTCCCATCCAAGGTTTGGAGCTCATAAATACCAGGCCTCACCATCCTACTAACCTGGTAGGGGATCTCTAGACACTGGGGTCACTTTCTTTAGTACTAGTTCTCTTGGGGAGAATTCCCGAATCTTTACTCTTTTGTTGTCGTACATAGTAGTTTTGCTTTGGTAGGTTGCAACCCTGATCTGGGATTGCTCCCTTCTTTCTTCTAATAGATCTAGATTGATCTTAAGTTGTTCCTTATTATTATCTTCAGCAAAATGTTGGATCCTGCGGGTTTTCAAGTCCTATCTCAACTAGAATCACAACTTCAGTCCCAAAGGCCAAGGAGAATGGAGTTTCCCCGGTTGGATACCATTGTTCGGTTGGTCCATAGAATGCTGGGAAGCTCTTTTACCCATAGAGTCCCTTTGAGGCTTCTAGTCTTGTTTTTCAACCCCTTCAGTAGAGTTTTAATGGTGACTTTAGCCTGACCATTAGCTTGAGGGTGGTGGGTTCTTAATCCTATAGAGCTTTTCAGCACATTCTTATAGATGGGCTCTTCAGCCTATAGAGCTCTTCAACTCATTCCTTTAGATGGGCTCTTCAGCCTATAGAGCTCTTCAGCTCTTCGTGAAGATGGGCTCTTAAGCCTATAGAGCTCTTTAGCTCATTCTTTTAGACGGGCTCTTTAGTCTATATAGCTCTTTAGCTCATTCTTTTAGATAGGCTTTTCAGCCTATATAGCTCTTCAGCTCTTCATGATGTTGGGCTCTTAAGCCCATAGAGCTCTTCAACCCACTCTTTTAGATGGGTTCATCAACCAATAGAGGTCTTCATCTATTAGTGTATATTTGAATAGCATGCTCAAGTATCCAATAATGTATCTGATATAAATACTTTGATTCAACTCAAATATATGTGCTATATAAGAAACTAGAGATTTGAAATTTTAACGTGATACAGTGGAGCATGGAGTAAGTGCATGGATACCACTACAATGGAAGAGACTAGAGGTTAGATAGAATTGCAAACGAATTAAGTTGTCATGAACAGGTTGGGTCGACTCGAATTAAAACTCATTCACATCTGTTCAATTAAAATATAATTGAGCTCAATTTCAATTATAAAACTTGTTTAATAAACAAGTCATGTCCGACCAAAAACTTGTTTGACTCGTTTAGACCTGCAATATATTATATATTATACTAGACATTTTCTACTGGATATAAGGTAATGTAAACATTATGCAACTTATATAATGCATTGTGCCCTCATAACATTACCTCAACCATGAATAACATTTTCTTTGTTTTTGAATACTGTCTCCTTTATTCCTTTATGAAAATGAATCATGTTCACTTTTTTTTCTAGACGAAATCTAAATTTTTTTTATCTTTAATTAAATGCTAAAAATTTTGGAAAAAGTAGTGGAAATCACGATGCCATGTTGTCAATGCAAACTGCTGACTTGTTTACTGACCTTATCCCTACAAGTTCATTTTTTCCGCTTTACAGAAGGACAATATAGATATTCTAGCACTTAAACTATTTCAAGATTGTTATTGTGTATATTAAGGTACTAGTAATAACCTCTGTACCTCAAGACATTCTGTAATACTAAATATTAAATATTGATCATTCAATATCTATATTTTTGAAATAGCAATTAATTTTTTCTTTTTTTATTACATAATTTAAAATTAAAGTAAACATGGGGAAAATAAGAGAGATGTAAGGGAGAGAAAATAGGTAGGTAGGTGTAAATTAGTGGGGTTATCTTACATTGAAAAGTGTATTGGTTTAATTGATGTTGTTGAGCAAGAAAAAAATAGTAGAATTAATTTATACCATTAAATAAAAATAGATAAAAATTTGAGCAATATTGACGTTGTGTTTTTATAAGTTGAAAATCTAACTTCCTAATTGGAATTAGATAGACTAGCAATAATCTCATGTTCGAATACACTTTGCAATCCCATAAATCAAACACTGATTGTGTTAGACCAAAAAAAATATAGATTGTGTAATATTTATATTTTAAATAATAATTTTTTATTACGTAAATTAAAATTAAAGTAAACAAAAAGAAAATAAGAGAGTTGTAGGGGAGAGAAAAGAGAGAGGTAGGTATAGATTAATGAGGTTGTTTGACATTGTGGAGTGTATTGGTTGAATTGTTTGACATTGGGGACCTTCTAGAGAAGATGGTTTTGAGCAGGGAAAAAAATTATGATGAATTTTGGACCATTGAATTAAAGTAGATGAAAATTAAATCAATTTTAACAGTTGTTGTGCTTTTATAAATTGAGAGTTCAAATTACTAATTGATGGTTCTGGGAATTGTAAAGTATGACCCATTTGGTCTTACCCACAATCCGCACCATTTCAAATAAAATTTTAGTAAAGATAAACTTTCTTGTTGACCCAAGCCCAAGCCTGAGCCTGGTCGAGTCGGGGTCGTCGAGTGGCGGGCGGGCTATGGAGCGCGCACGTGTGGAAACCAATTTTGTGCAGGTGCTCGCTCCACTCACAAAATTCCTTTGGGGCCCCATGCTTGATGCAATTCACCCTAATCTCCGAACATGATCCTGGTTGTGTGTATATGGCTTATATGAGTAGGTGAGTGTCACTCTCCCTCGGGTTCGATGCAAGAAATGGAGAAAATTGTGTGTGTGAACAAAAACGTGTGTGTGAGCAAAAGTGCTCCCCAAGCGAAGAGAGATTTGTAATGTCGTGTTTTACTTGAAATGAGTATTCCAAGGTCGTTTCCTCAGGGAAGGTAGGTCAAATTGTTGTGAAAGGTGATTTGTAAAGAAATGAAAATGAGAAAATATTTTGAATTGTGTTTTGGTGAGTTGTGTTTTGGTAAAAATGCAAGAAAACAATGTTGGCTAATCAAAAGAGGTCATTCCAATAGGAATGTCAAATCAACTCAATTCAATCAACTAATGGTGTCTCGGTGTTTGATTGATTCGTAGGAAGTGAGGGACTAATGTCGAGGTGTAGGCACAAGCATAACCCGTGACAAGTCTATGGTGTATCAAGAGCTCACAACCACGTTTACACTCAACCTAGTCAAACCAAACACTTTACACTATGAGGAAGAATTGAAGAGAGTTGATTTCACATACCCAAGAAGAAATTCACCTTGGATTAGCCAACTAAAAGTCTAACTACTCATAGTCAACACAAGAACAAGCATAATGTAGTGACATAGTAATGAAATAAAGCATAAGACTTGTATTGATGCAAGGAAAAGTTTAGACTACAAGAACAATTTCATTCATACCCAAAATATCAAGGTTCAAGAACAAATACCCAAATGAAGAAATGTAAAATGCTAGAACACTTAACAAAGCTTGATTGCAACTTAAATAAAAGAGTTTAGAGTGAAAGAGGGAAAGATTACAAGTAATTGAAAGCTTGCTACAATGAAAATGGTGAAGGAAATTTAAAAACCCAATTTTCTCTCTCTATAACTTCATCTTCTTCCTAGGACTTTCTCTCTCTAAAAGCTTGTGTAAAACTGAATAATGGTGAATAGCTTGGTCCAAATTCCTCCATACCCCTTCCATGGTCTATGTGAACTGACTTCTAATGAGTGGGAAGGGATTAGACACTTCAACAAGCAAGGACAAGCCAAGCATGCACCTCCCATGCTTCACCAACTACCCTTCTTCTCTCTTACCTCTCCCATGCTTTCTCTTCCAAAATTAGACTTTAGGGTGCAAGAGACCATAATGGTGTGTCAAAGATGTCAGGGCATGTGTGGGATGACAAGAGGTGGGCCCCCGAAGTAGGTAGAGTCGTGTTTGCAGGCTTCTGGCATTTCTGGACAATACCTACTGGTAGAACGTCAAAAACCAACCGGTAGGTTTTTTCCAGTAAGCAAAATCTACCGGTAGATTTTTGGCAGGGGCTACGGTAGAAGAATTCTAGTGCACTTTTCCTACCGGTTGGTTTTGGAACTTCTATCGGTAGGTTTTTGCTGATTTCTACAGGTAGGTTTTGATGAACTTCTACAGGTAGGTTTTCTCCTGTTTTGGAATTTTCTGGGTCCCTTGATATCCCGAGCCATCCGTTAAGCCTTCCCTTCTTCTCTATTGTCTTTAAGCACTTGATGGGAGGCTTAATACATGCCCTCACCTGCTCTTTACCTACAATCACATGAATCTCCATTAAATGTGAGTTTAAAAGCATTTCCCCCAATTTTCACCACAAAACCAAGCATAAATGGGTGCAAATGAGATACATGATTTACAATATTCTATGCTCATTACCCAACCCTTAGAAGACAACTAGGAGTATATAGACTCACCAAGTCTTTTGTTTCTAATCAATGTGGGACAAAGCTTATTATAATACACTACACCATTCTTATTTTCTTCCATGCATTGAAATGGGTCATTTTGAGACAAAATGCTCATTCAATACCTAATGGTTCTGAACAAGTGAATATACAACGTTCATCTCCTCGGGAAGGAGAACATGTTTGAACACGGTCCCACCAATTTTGAAGTGTGGGTCTCATTTTTATTTAAGTCCAAAGTTGCTTCAAATTACTTTATTCAAAATCATTTTTCCAACAATCTCCCACATGAATGAAAATTCATTGTATGAAAATGCAAACACTAGTTCAAGTATAGTTGAAAGGTTGCTGCATCTGGATAAGTAGACCTTAAACTGTCCTTAGTGAAAGTCTATTGGATTTACTTGGCTAATTTGTGGACTTAATGTCTTTTCACTGTTAGTTTTTTGTGTAAACCGAGACAATAGAATTCACATAGTTTCCCTTCGAACACAGTTGATTTTCACTTTTGTGTTCATTTTGGCCTTAAACATCACTTGATTTCATGAGTAATTTAGAGAATTTAGCCTAAGATTTTTATAGAAACGGCACCTTCTTATTCACATGGGTGATTTCTAATTGAGAGTATCCTACTATACCCTACTTGGACCTATCCAAGTCACAAAAATCATTAAAAGCATAACTTACCCTAGTTCCCGTAGCAGATATGCATTGTCACATCATAGAAATGGTTGGGTTGCCATTATAGTGACTCTTGGTTAAGTAATAGGCTTTAAGTCTATTCCCCTCGATGATATTTCTACTTTCCTTCTAGTCAAACCTTTTGTAAGCAGATTCGCGATATTATGCTTTGACCTCACGTAGTCAATGAAAATGATATCAATCGAGAGCAACTTTTTAAAGGTATTATTATGTCTACGACGTGTTTTGAGACTTATGGTTATACATATTATTTTGTGCCCTTCCAATCACAGATTGGCTATCACAATATATACATATATATGGCACAAACTTTGACCAATTTGGAATATCCTCTAAGAAGTTGTGAAGCCATTCTACTTCTTCTCCAGCTTTATCTAAGGCAATGAACTCAGATTCCATTGTAGATCTAGCAATATATGTTCGCTTTGAGGGTTTCCAAGATATGGCTGCATTTCCCAAGGTAAAGACATATCTACTTGTGGATTTTGAATCTTCAGTGTCGAATATCCAGTTTGCATTGCTATATCCTTCGAGTACAACTGGGTATTTTGTGAATTGGGTATATTTTAAATATCCCAAAATCCTAATTATTGCTTTTCAGTCTTTTCCAGAGTTACTTGTATATTGACTTGGCTTACTCATAGAGTATGTTATATCCGGATGGATACAATACATATTCCAAATTAGACTACCCATTATACGTGCATATTCTAATTGATATATGACTCCTTCATTTCTTGTATTTTCAAAAAGCTGAGGTACTGTGCCAACTGGAATGTGGGTACCGGTACCTGGTATCATAGGTACCTGGCACTTGTACCTTAGCTTTTTGAAAAGGAAGAAATGAATGAGGTACATGTACCCTCATCACTAGGTACTGGTACCTGAGTCCACTACCATCGAGGTACCGGTACCTCATCACTTGGTATCAGTGCCTAAAGCCCAGAAGTCCCAAATTACTTTCTCCACGACTCCACAAGCTACAAGGGCCCACTTATTTTTATCTAATCAATGTTTTGTCCATTTCAACACTCCACCACAACCTCCTAACCTCTGCATTCAGCCTATTTGCATGAAAGAGTGGATGAGGGTAATGATGAGATGATAGGAGAAAGAATGTTTGGAAAAGGAAGGGGGCATGCTTTTGAACTAACTTTGGAAGCCTTTTTGGATAACCTCTCCCCAAGGCAACCTATCTCAGCACACTTAAGAGAAAGCCAGGGTTTTTACATTTTTCTTGCTCATTTCCATTTTTGTAAGTTCCTAAGGCTTGTAATCTTCATTTCTACACTAGATATACCTTCCATTTCCTAGTATGTATGATTTTTGTTAGAGTTCTTCCACACCCAATGTTTTAAGGAATTTCCAGTTTCAATATTTGAGCTTGTATGTTTTGAGCTTTATTTTCTTAGTGTGTGAATGAAGCTTTAAGTTTGTTCATCTCTTGTTTTTATTAGTTTAAGTTGGTAGTTATTTCCTTAGCAATGTTTGCCATGTTCTTTAGCATTTCTATTCTATCTATGGCTGGCTAGGGCATTGGTTGGCTAAATCCCAGGAAGGATTTCCGAAAAAAATCAACCCTCACACACATTGTCTTGTTGTGTAGTGTGTTGAATTTGAATAGGTAGATTGCAATGTATAGATTTGTACACATTTGATGCAACATAGACTTGTCGCAGGGCATGCTTTATCGTCCCTTCAAATTTATACAAATCAATCTTCCTTCAAATCAATTCAACAACAATACACACATTTGGTAATTCTTGATTTTTAATTTCTATCTTTCGATTGAACAAAAACACTTTTGAGTTTAATTGAGTTATAATGGGGATTGATTAACCATACCCGGTGGAAAGAATTCCAATGATTAGCCAACCCTTTTATTTATAGATTTTCAACCCCAAAATCTTATGATTCAAACACATATTCAAAGAGCAAATTTTCAATTTTTACTTTCAAAATCACTTTCAAAACACTTAGTCTTGACCTTCCCTGAGGAGGCGACCTCGGAACTTTTTTCGAGTTAAAACACGACACGTAAGCCTCCCTGCGCTTGGGGAGCAACTTTTGAATCACCATAATCTTGAGGGCACACCACTATGGGTATTCACATACATTCAACCATAACCCCTCAAACAAACCCTACACCCATCGAGGTAGGGAAATAAATCAAGTATTTTTGGTGTCATTGTCAGGGAAGGCACAAGTGCTAAGAAATTGAAGGTGATTTGGACCAACGGAGGTAAGTCTTGTGATTTTCATCACGGGCTGAGGCACGTTGTTCCTTTGTATATAATTGTGCATAATTTTAATTGTAGCTAGTCATTTTTTGTTATTTATAGTTAGTACATTTGCATGTGGGGACGTGATAACCAAAATAGACTAGTTAGACATGACCAAGGACCAAACATGAACATAAACCAAGACCCTCCCAAAGATGCCGGAGATAATTTTGGGGATGATGGTGCTAACAATCCAAGGGGTGGGAGAGTGCAAAACCCTGAAGTACAAAGCCCCCGAATTCAATTCCCCCTCCAAGAAATGAAGGAAATAATCTCCCTATTGATCCTCAAGTGAGGTCAATGAGAAATTATTGCCAACCCACACGAAACACCACCCCATCATTCGTACTCTTACCAGTGCAAGCACATAGTTTTCTTGTCAGACCGGGCATGTTGCAACTACTTCTTCAATTCCATGGCATGGAACGAGAAAATCCTTACTTACATATTAAGGAATTTGAGGAAATAGTTGGAACATTCATTTCAAATCATGCAATGGAAGACATGACGCTCATGAAGTTATTTCCCTTTTCTCTCAAGGATAAAACAAAAACTTGGTTGAACTCCTCAATAAGTTCTTGGGCCTAGATGTTATCTGTCACGCCCCAACTCCAAGGGCATGACCGGCCGTAAACCATAGATCCATAACCTGTGGAACACGTAAGCCTAACAATAAACTAATAATATAGGAGTGAAAAACAACATTAACACTAAATTGATCTTATGTCAATATGTCAAAGTCAACATACCTAAACTTGTTTGCCCCACTTATCCAAACAAGTAAAGATGGCTATACGATATATGCTACGGAGGTCACAACACTATTAGTCTCCAATCAATTCCCTAAATCTGCTATTGACACTCTAATCTTTTACCTGAAATTTTTTTATAATCCACCAGAATGAGCTTAAAGCCTAGTGAATGGTAAGGCACACATAGTAATATTCATTTTGAAAACAGGGAATATAAAATAACTGATAACAAGAAAATACGTATGACATATGATAGATAATCATAAACAGACCAGTAACTAAAAAACGTTGTAACAATAACAATTTATAGCATCATCTCATAATGGTAAGGATTGGTACCATATCTGGAAACCATACCAAATGCCAAGAGATCTCAATGTTGGATCCAACACCGTACTTAGGATCACCACGGGTTGGCGCCTGGGAATTGTTCCCTAAGACGATCCGGTGAAGGTCACCAGGACGCACCAGACACTGTTCCTTCAACCGTTGAGCACTAGGGTCACCCGCACACCGAGGAATAATTTCCCTGGACTTTTAGTCTTGGTCCCATTCATCATCACGAAGACTCACATATAAATAAAAGAATTCATCAAAGTAAAGAGAATTGTATTCCACAAGTATGTTTAGGGATACGGGGAATTTTCGAAAATACGTAGCATGCCAAACCACTCACCTTGAGTCCAAATGATATGCTAGTGTTGCTTGTTACCCGAAGTAGAGTGAGATGTTATCGATGCCTTTTCTCTTTCTCTCACAATTTCCTTTCTCCTTTGATGAGGTGCTCTTCCTTTCTTTTTCTCTCTTTTACTCTTTATTCTTTCTTAAAAGTGGAAGACTTCTTGTGCACTTATATCCTTAATTCAATCCCCAAGTGCCCTATTTATAGGCATTCTACGATTATTCTAGAATATTGACATGTGACATTTTTAGGGAGATTCCCTAGAATATTCTACCATCTCCCTTCTCCTAGATCCTTCTAGATTTCAAGCTTATTTTGCACATGGCAATTCCACAAGTATCTAGATTCATCTATGATATTCTAAAGTCTTCTCCAACCTTCTAAGTCCTTTCCGGAACATTCTAAATCTCTCTAGAACCTTCTAAAATATCCTAGACTTCTCTAGATTGTTCTAGAACTTTCCGGATTCTTTCTAGAAACTTCTCCAACATTCTAGATTCTTCTAGATTGTTCTAGTCTATTCTAGGTTATTCTTGAACTTTCTAAAAACTTCTCCAACATTCTAGATTCTTCTAGGCTATTCTAAATTTTTCTTTAAAATTTTTCTTATTCCTTCCAAGATAATATTCCCTAACTAGTTCCTTGTCAAAATGGAACGGGGTATTACATTATCTGAATTTTTAAACAAATTTTTTCCGATGCCCAAGACCACTGCTTTGAAAAAAAAAATCCAAAACTTTTCTGAAAAATCAAAGGAGCAGTTTTATCAGTGTTGGAAAAGATATAAGGAATTATTGCTCTCCATTCCACATCACGGATTTGAACCGTGCCAACTAGTTAGTTTCTTCTACGAAGGAATTACGCCAGGGCATCGACAGTTCATTAACATGATGTGCAATGGAGAATTCTTGAACATAGACCCCGATGAAGCTCTAGAGTACTTTGATACTTTGGCAGAGAATGCCCAATCTTGAAATCTTACTGAGCCTACCGACATACCAAGGTCCTCTACGGGCACTCAACCAAGTGGGGATGGCCTATATAACTTGCATGACCAATAATATTTGCTTGCTAAAATTACAAAGTTGTCCTGCAAGGTAGAAAGTTTAGAGGTCAATAGGAGGCATGAAGTGTAAGTGTGACTAAGGCCGAGGAATTTTGCTCGGTTTGTGTCACGCCCCAATTTTCATTAAAGTGTGATTTAATAAAAAGAGATATTTACCACAAATCCTCTTGTCGATTTACAATAATAATTGAATGAAATGAAACACTTGATTTTATCAAAACATATTTTTTTTTCAAAAATTTTGACAGAGTTTCATTTGAAAATCGGGTTTCCACTCAGCTAGTAAGAACATCCCTATGAGAGCATAACATAATTTAAACTAACTAAACATCCACGACATGCCTCCATCAAAAATATAATTCGACTAAATCTGGGGTGACAATTAGAGGCTCACGAAGTCCTACTAAATTCGGATACATCCAACACCAATATATACTACAATTTAATACACAAAGTCATAATTTTATATTACAATACCCAAAATAATAATTCCTCTATGGGATGATCCAAGTGTACATCACAAATGCCTCAAGATAATCTTTTCAAACACAATGTTTGTGTGCTAACATTTCTACATAAGTTCTAAAGTTAAATACAAAAAGATTCCAAAAGAGATTCTTTCTAGTCCAAGCTCCCACAAACATTCTATCACCTATGCCCCAGATGCATGCTAGTCTCTGATAATATTAGTAAGGGATGAGCAACCACAGCTTTGTAGGATAATCATTTTCGCAAGCCTTTATAAAGTTTTAAATACCAGCATTCCACAAACCATACAAATAAGTAATGAAAGCTTTCTATAATTAAGTATTGTTACAAGATAATAAGTAAAGCATTTATAAAAATCTCCCGACACCTCATCATTAGAAATATATAAGGTATAAATTAAAGGTTTATATATTTAAAGCCAAATCATCATAGCAAATACCATGCATGCCTGCATACGAACAAGATAATCAATCAAATCCGTTCACACATGAACCATCCCCGGGAAACTTTTTGGGACTTCCACCCTAGGGTCTCATAGCCCTTATTGCTTTTCAAGGGAAACGTGTAGGGCACAACTTGTGACGCCACATAGGCCAACACCGAAAACCACTACCATAATCAATCCCCCTTTGGACTAGTAGCCGCCTTGGCAACCCACTCAATAGGTCCCAACCGTCTACTAATCCTCTGCCTATCAATATCGAGCAGACATTTTTTAAAAATCATTATTTTCTATATCCATAAATCCTTTTGAAAACACATGTTATAACCTTGACATTTTATCAAATATGTAGTAGGCTCAAATCTCAAAATTTGCATTTTCAAAGCGACACAACTATTTCTAAGAGAATAAGTCATATATATTATGTATAAGATCATAACATACTTCAAAACTCCCAAATCATGAGTTTAATGAAATACCCATAACTAAAATCAAACTAGAGTTTCAAACCCACAACACTAAAATCATTTCCATTTTCAAGAGCATAAAGTCATATATATATATATATCAAACTAATCAAATACCCATAACTAAAATCAAACTAGGGTTTCAAACCCATAACACTAAAATTATTTGTATGCATGTACGTTCACAATTCATGGCATACTCAACACTAAATCAAAGTTTATAACAAGTATTTTTCCATCAAACACATAGTAAGCTTTAGCTAAAGAAAATACATGAGATGCACAATGTAAATGCAAGAGAGAGAGGAAATCCCTACCTAAGAATCAAGAATTCCAACCTTAATATCCAAGATTCTCAAGCCAAGCCCAAGCCTTATAGCCGTTCTTCTATCTTCTTCTCTCTTTCTCTCTCTAGTTATAAGGTGGGGGAGGAGTTTTGGGTGAGAGATATGAAAAAAATGAGAGAAATAGACTGAATTTCGGGTTTTAAACCCAGCAATTCCCGTCAGAAAACAGTATTTATGCCAAAAAATGCATTTTGTCAAAAATTATAATTTTGCCCCTAACATCTCCAATTTGATCCCTATGACTACCTTAGAGTTTTTCGATGTTCCGGGTTCATTTTTAATGTTATTTTAACCTAAAAACATTTATTTTTATGATTTATCTCAAAATCAAAGTCAATTTACACCTGAAAGACCAAAATTACTATTTTACCTCTCTGAATCCCTATATGAGGTAAACGTCTATCCCAATGTTTATTGACCTCCAAGATTCAACGGTAATGTTATTTTGAACTAAAAAAAATTAATAATTTTACTTAGTTACCCTTATCAACCTTAAACACATCAAAAATTAAATTTGACCCGAAAGTCAATACACCCGTAACTCAAACTTACGCGACTATACCTTTAACGAAAATTCAAAGTTTCTATCATCATTTTAATCATTTTGAAAATAATAACAGGTTAATATAATTTACATTTATATGAAACACGGGATCTCACAATTTGTGAGAGTGTTGAGCATTCCATCTCGGAGTGTCCAAACATTCCTGCACTTAAGAAAGTATATCATAAGCAAGTGCATGCATTTAATCAAACTAGGTAGTCATATTCTCTATATTCTAACATGAGAAATCCAGGATGGAGCTCCCACCCGAACTTTATTTGGAAGAATGACAATCCTACACTTCATGGATCCACTTCATTGCCATCTCCCATCCCACCAAAGCAAAACCAACCATTTTATGGTCATGGTCCGTCTTCTAGCTCTCAATATCAAAGGTCCAATCCATAAGGATTTTCTCAAAACCCGCCTCAACAAGGGTTTGGTCAACAAGTAAACCCAATCCACCAACATATCAACCTCCTCACATGAGAAATTTGGAGGATATCATGCACAATTCATTCAAAGTCAAACTGTAACCAATAACCAAAATGCCGCAGCTTTTAATGACATCCAGACATAGATTACCAATTTGACTAATGCTATGGGGTCATTTCAACAAGAAAAAGGGAAATTTCTCGCACAATCCCAAGAGAACCCCAAGGGTCAACATGTGATAGAGTCGTCCGATGCCACTAAATAGAATTTTGAGCAACTCAAGACTGTCACCAATCTTAGGAGTAGAAAGGAAATTGACAAAACCATTTTACCTAAGATCTCACCCAAGGCCACTTTGAAAAATGAAAAAGAGACCAAGGGCAACTCCGGAGAGGGTGACCAACTTCAGAAGCCCAAGGTTTTAGATTTGATTGTGAATGATTGTCCTATTCCTGTCCCTTATCCTCAACGATTGAGGGCACCTGCTAAAATTTCTAATTAGTCTAATATTCTTGAGATGTTTAATCAGGTGAAGATAAATATTCCACTCCTTGATGCCATCAAGCAAATTTCCTCTTGTGCAAAGAAATTGAAGGACTTATGCACCGTGAAGAGGAAGTTGAATGTTCACAAGAAAGTATTCCTCACCGAGTAAGTGAGCTCCAACTTGAGGACAAACCCACCCAAGGTCAAGGATCCCAGTTGCCCTACCATCACCATTGGGAATTGCCGTATGGAACAAGCATTGCTAGATTTGGGGGCGAGTGCAGTGTACCAATAACTACAGCTAGAGGAGTTAAAATCAACCTCCGTCACTCTTTAGCTAGCTGATCGTAGCACGAGAACACCAAGGGGAGTAGTAGAGGATGTGTTGGTCCAAGTTGACAAATTTTATTTTACTATTGATTTCATTGTTCTTGATACTCACCCCGTTGCTAATCCCACTGCACAAATTTCCATCATTCTAGGTAGACCTTTTCTTGCAACTTCTAATGTCATGATCAATTATAGGAATGGTCTAATGAAGCTAGCTTTTGGAAATATGACAATGGATCTTAATGTGTTCAACCTAACAAGCAATTGCGGGATGATGAGGAAATTCATGAAGTCAATAGGATTGACACCTTAGGGGAGCATCACATGGACTTTGATTCGACTTGTTTTATATCACACACCCAAGTATAAGTGGTCAAATTATAATTTTCTTGGTTTAAGTCCAAGATCGATCCCACGAAGAGTTTTAATAATTCGAATTTAAAATAAAAACAATAAAGTTGTTGTTAATGTAGTGGACATAAGATAGCTTGTGGTGTGAGCTTAGACTGATAACTAGTCAAATTAAATAAAGTGCGTAGGTAAATTGATTAAAGACAATAATATGAAAGATACCCTGCAGTTTAAGGATCCCGTATGCTTTATATTGGTTGAGTACTAAAAATGCCACCTTACAAAAATTAACTTCCCTGTCACTTGGAAAGTTAACCGGTAGGTTTGATATATATTAAACCATAACACAACAACTTCTTAGGTTAGCTGGTGGTATATGTAACAATTGACTAATTCAAGTAAACCAGAAGGACAAGTCATTCAAGAGGAATACTGGAATTATTCAATTGTTAGGTTTATATTATATATCAGTTAAACAACCCTAGTGAACCAGAAGGTCAAGCCACTCAATTGGATCACTTAGGTTATTCATCTGACAACTTTATGTACCATGCAACAGAAAAACATCCTCAGTGCACCAGAAGGCCAAGCCACTCAATTGGAGCACCGTATATATTCAACCGGCAAGTTGATGATTCACTGATGACATAATTCTAGGCTACGTAGTAACACTCAATTACGTACATCACTGTATCATGCATGAAGTTCATAATAATATATAGTATATTATAACTATAACCATCCATCAATTAACAGAGGTATATATATATATATATATATATATATATATATATATATATATATATATAAGTATAGTATAATTTAACATTGGCATTTCCATAACTTAACCAGTATTATACATATGTTTACCCCTCACTGAAGGGTATAATTAAACTACTCACACCCCATTGCTATAAACAAGCAAGACGTGCGGGTAATTTTCATTACATAAGTAAATATAATACAGACACTGACACTTCTTTCGCAAGGAACAGTTGAAATACAACCACCCTTAATATCGATTAAGACACAAAGGTGGTGGCAGTTCAAATTTCCAAGTAGAAAGATATAACAGAAATTTAGAAATAGCAGAGTTTCAGTTGGAGAGTAGGTCGGACCGGATCTTGAATCTTTCTATGACTTTCTCTATTTTTCTCTCTTTTCTTCCTTTTCTCTTTCTCTCTTTCCTATTCTTTCATGGAGCTCCTCTCCCATTTCCAACCGGGTGAAGAATGAAGAGGGCATGCCATATATATAGGCAAATGTAAGCAGGAGGTGGAGGATCAACACCAACCGTCTGACATCACCGTCCGGATGCTACCACCACCATCCGGATGGTCCTTGTTTCCTGGTGGACGTTCCATGTTGTTCGCATGTTCCTATGTTGGAATTACACTTGCCTCCTTTGTTGTTTCAAGCTTTGACAGATTGCTCCTCCTGATTTCTGGCAATTCCGCACAACAAACCCTGAAATTTTAAACAATACACACATAAAATCTTAGTTTACGCACAAACCCTAATTTCTCGGAGGGAGATTATTTCCTTCATTTCTCGGAGAGGGGGGGGGGGGGGATTACATTCGGGGGTTTGGCACTTGGGGATTTTGCACTCTCACGCCTCTTGGATTATTAGCTTCATCGTCCCCAAAATTGTCTCTGGCGTTCTCGGGTGGGTCTTGATTCATGTTAATGTTTGGTCCTATGTCATGTCTCATTAGTCTATTTTGATTATCACGTCCCCACATGCAAAAAAACTAACTACAATTGAAAATTTATGCATAAATATATACAAAGGAGCAACGTACCTCGGCCTGTGATAAGAATCACGGGACTTACCTCCGTTACCCCAAAATCACCATTGAACTCAACGTTTAGCCTTCCCTGATAATGGCGCCAAAAATGTTTGATCATTTTTCCTAACCTCCAATACGAACCCGATTGTGTGTGTATATGGCTTATAGAGATTGGTGAGTGTCACTCTCTCTCGAGTTCAATGTAAGAAATGGGAAAATTTGTGTGTGGATGAACAAAAATGTGTGTTTGCAAAATTGCTCCCCAAGCGTAGAGAGTCTTGCAATGTCGTGTTTTACTTGGAATGAGTATTCCAAGGTTGTCTCCTCATGGAAGACGAGGTTGAGTGTTCTTGAAGAATGATTTGTGAAAAAGTGAAAATTGAAAAATCTTGTGATTTGAAGTTTGGTGGGTTGTGAATTAAGAAAATATGTAAGGAAAAAAGGTTGGCTAATCCATGGAGGTCATTCCAATAGGAATGCCAAATTGACTCATTTCATTCAACTAATGGTGTCTCGGTATTTGATTGATTCGTAGGAAGTGAGGGACTAGTGTGGTTGTGTTAGACTAGAGCATACCCCGTGACAAGTCTGTGGTGTATCAAAAGCCCACAATCACGTCCGCACTCAACCTTGTCGAACCAAACACTTTACACTACGAGGAAAAATGGAAGAGAGTCGATTTCACACACCCAAGAGGAAATTTCGCTTGGATTAGCCAACCAAAAGTTTAGCTATGCATGATAAAAGCAAGAACAAATATGGAGTAGAGAAACATGGTAATGAAATAAAGCATGGACTTGTATTAATGTAAGAGAAGGTTTAAACTACAAGAGAAATGTCATTCATACCCAAAATGTAAAGCTTGAAGGGAACAAAACCCAAATGTGAAAATAAACTACAAGAAACTTAGCTCAACTTGATTACAACTTTGATTAAAAGAGATTAGAGTGCAAGAGGGAAATATTACAAGTAAAATGGAGCTTACTACAATGACAATGGTGAAGGAAAATGTAAAACCTAGCTTTCTCTCTCTAGAACTTCTTCTTCTACCTTGGATCTTCTCTCTTTAAAAGCTTGATGATCTGAAATTGTATGTAGGAAGTGTCCATTTCCGTCCATCCCCCTCTCTCTTAGCATGAGTGGCTGACATGGAGTGATTGGAGAGATTGTCCACAAAAGCTTCCAAAATCAGTCAAAGTATGGTCCTCCCATGCTTTTCCAACCACTCCCTCTCTCTACATTGGCCACCCACTCTCTCGTACTTAAAACCTGAATGTAGGGGTGAGGAGATCATCATGGAGTGTTAGAAATATCAGAACACGGATTAGTTGACAAAAAGTGGGCCCCCGTAGTTGGTGGAGTCATTTGGAGAAGGATCTGGGTTTTCTGGGCAGCTGCTACCGGTAGCTCGTAAGGCTTTTACCGGTAGCTAGACACTTTTCATTTTTGAGTCAGCAGGGGACAAGTGGGAGCTACCGGTAGCTAAGGTAGAGAGCTACTAGTAGATAATTTCCACTAGGGTCTGCTACCGGTATCTAATAAGGCTTCTACCGGTAGCTCTTCTTCTTGTCTTGAAATTCTTGGTTCCTTGAGCTCCCGAGCCCTCCATCTTGCAATCCTTTCTTTCCCATTGCCCTCAATCACTTCATAGGGTACTTTATGCTTGCCCTTTCCATCATTTCCCCTGCAATCAAGCCATTCTTTATTAATTATCTATTTGAATCCATTTCCCTAAGAATTCACTACAAAACAAGTTAAAATGGATGCAATGAAGATGTTTAATATGCAATGTTCCACACTCATCAAGGTCCAAGGAAGAAGATGAAGTTCTAGAGAGAGAAAGCTGGGTTTTTACATTTTCCTTCACTATTTTCATTGTTGTAAGCTCCATTTTACATGTAATCCTTCCCTCTTGCACTTTAATCTCTTTTAATTGAGGTTATATTTAAGTTTGGCTAGGTTTCCTTTGGTTCACTGCTACATTGGGATTTGCTCCCTTCAAACTTTACATTTTGGGCGTGAATACCTTGTTTTTTGTAGTTTAAACTTCTTACCTTAATACAAGCCTATGTTTGATTTCGTCGCCATGTCTTTCTCTTTAATGTTTGTTCTTACTTTTATCATGGATAGCTAAATCTTTAGTTGGCTAATCCAAGAGGGATTTCTTTTTTGCTATGTGAAATTGACTCTCTTTCATTCCTCCTCGTAATGTAAAGTGTTTGTAAAACCTGGGTAAATTTGAATTTTTATGAAAAAGGGCAAAACGGTAATTAGTCGCTATGGTACGGGTTGAAAACCCGAATTATTTTAGAACTCGGATGACGAAATGGACCTCACCATTGGATTCGTCTCACAAAATCTACTTACCCAATCAATTTTTGTCAAATTCTAAGACAGTCAGATTTTTTGTGTTTTACGAAGCGATCGGGTGTCGCGTGACCTAAATAAATGAGTCCAGGAATTAAATTTCAAAAATTGGAAAATAACTCAAAGCCATTTCAAATAAAAATATTTTGAATTTGAACCGGGACAAAATTTAATTGATTCGGGACAAAATTGGACCTGGAAAGGAGGATGTGTGGGCCAGCTGATTTCGTTGGAAGAGGAAGAGAGGGAAAAGAGAGGATTTTTCAACTTCTCTCTATGATTTATGGCTCTACATTCATCGAATCAACTCGAGCCAAGAATCAAAGTTCATCTACGTGACGAGGGCTACACCTGCGTACCAAAAAACACGGATTTTGATGAAGTTCAAAAGATGAGATTTGGAAAAATCAAGGGCTAACGCTTGATTTTGGTTCTTGAAAGCTTCTACCTCTTGTTTTACACTTCAAAAGGTAGGGTTTCTTTCCTAATTAAGTTTATTTCCAACCTAGGGTGGATATATGGAATGGGTAGTGATTAGCATTTAAAATTAGCATTTTACTATGCCATTTTAAGACTAATTGTACTTTGATGGAGTTTAAGTGATGTCATTTCAGGCCCTAAACTGAACAAGGACTCAAGAACAACAAGTACCACACTTGAATGTAACACCAACACATTAGAGCACACAATTGGAGAAGCTTGGAGCACAACCAGAACGTTCGAACGCCAACTCACGTTCGAACGTCGACATTGAACTGTAGTAGACCTGACTGCTGAGAGAAGGCGTGTTGCAGCTAGGAAAGAAGACTCTGAAGCTCTGAGGCACTTGAGTGTTACGTTCGAACGCCAACTCACGTTCGAACGTGCACTTGAGTTGATTGAAGACCAGACTACTGCATAGAGTGTGGAAATGAACTTCACAGAAGACCACATGACACTTGAGTGAGAAGGTCAGACCACATTTGGCGTTCGAACGCCCATAATGCAAAGACAGAAGAAATGTTCGAACGACCATAAAGCAAAAATAGAGACAACGTTCGAACGCCAAATCACGTTCGAATGTTCTCCACAGATTGGCTGCAGAGTAGTTGGTTTTTCACTTGGACTTGGGAGGCATACACTATTCCTTCACCCCCTCTTGTCCCCTCCGCTTGCCTATAAATACTCCCATTGTTGGAGAGCAAAGGGGACTAAGTAGGGAGGTTGATGAATGCTTAGACTCCCACTCATATTGTAGATGTAGCTTACATTTCCTTGTATGAAGTATTTATTTTAGAGATTAGTTTGGCTTTAGTCCAACATCTCTTAACTTGTTATAAAAGTAGTTTTATGCTCATGCTTTCACTTACATGCATAGAAGGGAGTTAGTTCATCTTTTGGTTGAGGAAGTAACCCTCCATTCCTTGGTTGAGGAAGCCACCCTCCAAATGTGACTAGCTTTCTTCTACTTTTATTGTTTATGTACTTCACTTCCATTGCTTGAGCTTCTTTCTTTCTTAGAGGAGTGAAACTCTTCCACTTTTCTAGAGCTTTACCAAAGCCGTGAAGGGTGAGATGTGATTCACTCATTCTTTGTTAAAGATTGGCTCCTTGTTTATTGTTATTTCATTTTGTAAGTCCTCTACTTGGAGGGATGAGCATCACCCACTTTTCTAGCTTTACCCAAGCTATGAAGAGTGAGTAGTTTCTCATTTACTCTTTAGTAAGAGGAGAAGGGCATGTATAAATTATCCGGGAATTATATTTGTGCATTGTTCTTATGCTTAACGTTTATTTCTCCTTGCTTATTGGATGATTGATTGTATCTAGCAAAGCTAAGGTACTTTATATAACCGTAGGGTCTTTCTATGACACGGATGACTCTTGCATAGAAAGACTCATCGGTTCAAGGTAAGTACCCCGGCTAGATCTTCATGACTACCCTTCAATCCTCCTCATTATTGTGCTTCAATTAAAGAATGAAATATTAATGTCATGGTTGGATGTCTTGTAGAAACACTTGCTTGTTTGTAGACGGGTTAAGTCTCGGCACAGACAATTCTTGTAAACTTCTAGAAAGACATTAGAATCTTGTTCTTAATTCTCACAGTCCATCTTTATCTTTCGATTAACTTGCTGTTGACACGGGAGTTAATTGAGTTACCAAGCACAAGTATAATAAACCGGATAATTAACTACATGTCCAGATCCTTGAACTAAAGAGTGAATCTTTTTCATTAGAGCTTATCTCCTATTTTGTTAAGAAAATTATCTTGGAAAGAATCTTATATTCTGTCCAGGAAATCTCATACCTCACAACAAATCTCAAAGGTTACAATCAATAGGTCTCTACCACTGCTTATCTCAAAAATACCAACAAGAGTTCCCTGCGGATTCGACTCCGGACTAAAACCGGATTATTACTACAGCTTGACCGCCTGCACTTGGGTGTACACATTTCGGATCAAGTCAAGTTTTTGGCGCCGTTGCTGGGGAACTGTGAAAGGTGTTTTAAGGTAAAAGGTTTCGGCTGATGAACATATCTCTACCTTTTCAATCTCATCTCCAAGATCCGTGAACTGGTAAATTCGAAACATTGGGGACAATGTTCTGTTTAGGTTGGGGGGTGAGAATTATAGTTCATATTTGCCACCATGTGCCCGTAATTTTTTTAAAATTTTTGTTGATTCTGCTGTTGTTGTTGTTGTTATTTTGATCATATTATGAACATTGCCTTGTATAAATTTATGATTATGTTTGTGAGTTAGCTTCAATCTTCTTTGTGACTGGCAGACGTTAAAGAACCAGATAGTGAGTCTTAAAGCTTAGAAATCATGGATGTTAAACTTTTTTGGTTTAGTCTAGGAGTTCTATGCACTTTTCCATCTGATATGCACACTGTAATCATGAGAAAAGCAAGACTGGTAAGGAAGGCCGAAATCCAAGAAAAACAAGTGAAACCCCTCTGTGGCAGTAGCACCTTTGCCAAGCGCCGTCGTGCCAAAAGACTTGGTGCTTGTAAACAGTGTGGCAGAGTCTTTCACGAGCAAATATACAATCAGTGTTCTGAACCAATCTTCGGTCGCGCACTCGATCGATTAGACTGGATAGTGAATGGGCTGAGTAAAGATTGCCCTGATACGCCATGCTATTTCGGTACTTTGCTTAACCGGTTTGTGAGAGAGGAAATTGGGAGAGTCACTGGTTGTCCGTACTACACAGATACAGAGGGAGACTCAGATTAGATAATTTTCTGTAGGAAATTGTACTTTTGTTGGGATGAAAGCCAAAGGTCCGAATTTTTGTAAAAAGTGTAAAAATATTTTTTGTACAAACTCTTTTAACTGAAATGAAAATATGGGCCGAGTAAGGAATGTCCCAGAATACCAACCTGAAGCGTGGGTAGGGGCTTATCCTGAGACGGCATAGGATTTTGGTTTAAACTTGTGTGTTTAGCCCTCTTTGATTGTGCATAGAATAGTGCAGAAATTATTTTTGTTTTTGATTCAACGTTTGAACGCCAATTGACGTTCGAACGTCAATTGCTTACAGTACTCAACCTCTGATGAAGCTTCTGATGAAACTCAAAAGTACTGGGAGCTCAGCTCGTTCGAATGCCAATAGACCGTTTAAACGAAGAGAGCTTACAGTACTCTGGTCTCTGATGAAAACTCAAAAGTACTGGGAGTTACCCACGTTCGAACGTTATTCACGTTCGAACAATATTTTAAAAAACCTTCTATCCACGTTCGAACGACAGTAACGTTCGAACGTCACGACACAGGCTATAAAAGCCTGGTTCGTCTTCTTCATTTCAAAACCACCCAAAAACCCCCAAAAACCGAAAAACCCTTGGTGACCCTTCACTACCCAGACCTCCAAACACTCCTCATTCCCTATTTTGACCTCAAATCGACCCTCCCAAGACCATTCCCACATCAAGAATCTCCATTTTGACCAAGAAATTAAAAATTTCAAAGCCCTCACCACTTAAACCGAAACACCATGCCTCCAAGAGTTAAGCTACCTGCCAGACGTACTCCACCAACTCAGGAACCCAATGTTGTCCGAATTTGGTATTGACAATTTACGTGCAAGTATATACGATCAACAAGTAATAAAGTTATAAGTAGAGTATCATTCCCACGGAGAATTATTGCTAATAACTTTCAAGTACTAACTTTATATCAATTCGATTTTATTTAAACAATAGGAATTAAACTATGAATTTACTAATTTAAGACTAAACCTAAATTTAATAATCAAAGATTGAATTTAACGGATAGAAGGATTTAAGATTACAACTTCCCCTAATGGTTCGTATAAATCTTTCTATTCTCTTCCAGTTAATTGATCAAAATAAGTTTTTAACTGAGACTTCAAAATTTTTATCAAACCTCTTCCGATAGTAAGATAAACATATCTCTCCCAATTAAATTGCTATATTCCTATGCAAAATAATTTGGAATAGATTCATTAAGTTCAAACTCTCATAAAAGTTACACACGCCATATAGGTATATTCCTATCCTATACACAAACCCAGCTATTCAATTCGAAGAAGAATCAACTAGACGCATGTCATCATATTCCAATCTAAACCTAGAATTCATCTCCCAATTTCATCTAGTTTATCAAATTAATTGATGACCAAACAATTATATATTAAACACAAAATATGACAAACAACTCATATATAATCAACAAGAACTAGAAACGAGAGTAGATCAATTTAACTAGACATTAGGTTCCGTTGCAATCTTAATAAAAATTTAGTTCATAATATAATTGAAAAACATCATTCTCAAATTAAACAACATCTTAGAAAATCAAGAAGTAAAAGTAAGGGAAAAGAATGAAAACTTAGTTGCAATCTTCAATCTCTATCTAGCCTTCAATCCCGATTTTCTTCGTGTCGATTTCTTCGATTCTTGTCTTCAATTTTCTATCAATCCTTGGTCTTCTCTCCATCTTTTCAGCCCCCAAAATCAGTCTATTTATATCCCCACTCAAACCCTAGCATATATGAGGCATTAGAGTCCAATTTCGGGTCAAAAACAAGTCAGAATTCGCGTCCAGAGCCAACACAAGCGCAGGGGCGCTGAGTTACTGCCCTTTCCAGTGCAGGGGCACTGGTTTTGGCACAGGGGCGCGGGTCCCCTTTCAAGCCTAAAGTTCCCTTGTTGCTTAGCCTTCAAAAATCTAACATTTAGGCTCCAAATTGACCTTGTTTCCTTCCAAATGATCATCCCTACAAAATAACATCAAAACACACAAAACAAATAAAAAGGAACATAAAATAATTGAAAACTTGCAATTTCATCAAGCCGAAAGTACTCAATTCGTAGGTATAAAACCCACTCATCAAATACCCCCAAACTTAAATCTTTGCTTGTCCTCAAGTAAAATACTAAGAACAAAAACTTTTAAAAACTAATCCTAACAACCAACTACTCAAACAATGGATCAATATGAATTTGAATAATGGCTCCAAAAGTTACTACAAATAATAATTCACGGGAAACTTCAAAACGGTGCAAAGTCTAACAATTTAACATACTCCTTAATTTTACCTCCGCTCATGACCCTTTAAATACATGTGCATATTCGAACTGTTTAAACTAGCCATCACCTAGATACATTTACGTAGTCAAGCGCTCCATAGGAGATACTCAATATCAACTCTATAAACTTACGTTTCACATCAACCTCTGCTAATTAAGGCAACCATATAACTAGAAGGTGCAAAGATTTTTATTTTTATTTATCTTTTTATTTTTTTTTATTTTTTTTCTTTCTCTTTTCCATTCGTTTGGTGAGTACATTTTATGCTCCATCTCACCTCCTATTGAGAGAGTGCGTTTTACGCTCCATCTCGCCTTTTCTTGAACGAGTGCATTTTACGCTCCGTCTCGTTCTCAACATGTGTTTATGAGTGAGTGTGTTTTACGCTCCATTTCTACTCACCACATGCCCTTTCTTGTTTCTTGTTTTCCTATTTTTTTTTTCATCTACCTCATGAAGGATCAAATCAAAATAATTTTCAAAAACTTTTTTTTTTTTACACACTAACCCATTATAACCAATATTTCCCCCAAACTTATATGAATGCCTAAACTTGCTTTGAATGATGCTTAAATAAATTTTCTAGAGTTTCACTGATATCTCTCACAAGCACTTAGCCAAATAAATTCTCTAAATGATAACTAACCAAACAGATTGATATGTGCTCATGAATGAAAAGATCATAAATAGTGTAAAACCAACTAGTATATCAAACTTCAAACTCAACATGTTCATCAATTTCCCTTGAATTTGACAATTAATCCCATTCATCATTGACCATAATCAAATTCAATCAACCCATTGCTCAAGTTGTACTAGAACATGCAATCTAAAGTGCAAAATATGCTATCTAAATGCATACCTAATAATGCAAATGCAAACAAGAAAACACCCCCAAACTGAAACTAAACATTGTCCTCAATGTATAAAGTAGGAAAAATTAAGACAGAGGACTTCCCTGAGACTTCGCTAGTTCGCATCATCGTCAGCATCCTCATCGTCCATTGAGTCGAAAGTGTATGTATTTGTATAGGATTGAAATTTTTGGGAGTGGTAGGAGTTGATTTGGTTGACTTCTTGTTCAGAATTTGATGCTGAAATTCTATTTTGGGCGAGTTTTGGAGGTTTGCTGAAAATCTGTTTTGGAAGCTGTTTTGGGGGTTTATAGTGTTGAAATTCTGTTTTGGGCGAGTTTTGGAGCAACAAGGGCGCGCAGGGGCACTGCCTGGCTACTTTGGACAGCATTTAGGATAGCAGGGAGCGCGTAGGGGCGCTGAATCTGGCGCCTAGGCGCTGCCTTGCTGGATTAGGGACTAGCTGGGCGCGCTGGGGCGTTGGATCTGGCGCCTAGGCGCTGCCTTACTGGATTGCATCCTCCTTTTTCTTGTTCAAACTCCCTTAATTCCTTCCTTTCACTCTTTTTGTTATTTCTTTTCGATTCTTGGTACCTACAAGCAATTGACTCACTAAAAAAATGCACTAATAATCTAAAAAAAACTAAATTGACATAAACATGAAATAAAAATTAAAAGCTAAAATTTGGGTTGCCTCCCAAATAGCGCTTGTTTTATAGTCATCAGGTTGACTACTCCCTGTTTCATCTCGGGTCGGCAAGGGTAATTGAGGTCTTTTGAGGATCAATGTCGTCACCCCAATAGTGCTTCAGTCTCTGCCCGTTCACTTTGAAAGTTCTCTTTGATTTGGCTTCCTCGAATTCAACCGCTCCATGCAGAAACACTGGCTTAAACTTCCGCTCAATGATCTGCTTATCATGCCACCTTTTTACCTTCTCTTTGTATAGCTTGGGGTTCCCAAGAGGATATGAAATACAGCTTCCTACAAATACCTCATTCACTGCATCTTCCACCAAATCAACCCAAAAACATTCTTCCGCTTCCTCTGAAAATTTCATAGCTGAAAATACATTAAATTTCACCTCTTGATCTTGGACTCGCATAGTTAGCTCACCTTTCTGTACATCGATAAGTGTTCTTCCCGTTGCTAAGAATGGTCGCCCAAGAATAATAGGTATTTCTCTATCTTCCTCACAATCTAAGACTATGAAATCAGCTGGAAAAATGAACTTATCCACTTTAACTAGAACGTCCTCAACTATGCCCATTGGATAAGTGAGTGATCTATCCACAAGCTGTAATGTGATGTTAGTAGGCTTCGCTTCCTTCAAACCCAATTGCTGATAAACTGAGAGCGGCATTAAGTTAACACTTGCTCCCAAGTCACACAATACTTTCCCGAAAAACTGACTGCCTATTGTGCATGGAATTGTAAAGCTACCAGGATCTTTGAGCTTTGGTGGTAGCTTCTTTTGAAGAATAGCACTGCACTCTTCCGTAAGTGCCACTGTCTCATAATCGCCTAGTTTTCTTTTCTTTGACAAAATTTCTTTCAAAAATTTCACATAGTTAGGCATGTTTTCAACTGCTTCTGCGAAAGGGATATTTATTTGGAGTTTCTTAAACATTTCCATGAATTTAGAGAACTGCTTATCCCACTTCTGTTTCTGTAAACGTTGTGGAAACGGCACGGGAGGCACAATAGATCTCGGATTGCCTCCATTAGAATTTACAACTAGATCACATTCCTTCTTTTCATGGTTCACATTCCTGCTATCTTTTATTTCTTTACCCTCACTATCATCTCCATATGATTGTCTTGGAGTTCCACCAACAACCTCAGGTAACTCTTTTTCGCTTCGTAATATAATAGCATTGCAGTGCTCCTTACCTTCCTTCTTAGGATTGATCTCCGTATCACTAGGTAGAGTGCCTTGAGGTCGATTGTTAATGGCATTAGCAAGCTGACCCATTTGGTTTTCTAGGTGTCGGACTGATACTTCTATACTTTTCATCCTTGTCTCACTTTGTGATATGTACCTGGAAAGCAGCTCCTCCAAATTTGACTTCTTTTTCTGCTGTGGTTGAACTTGATTCTGAAAGCCTAGTGGGTATGATTGTCTTGGAGTAGAAGGTTGGACTTGATTATTATTCCAAGAAAAGTTTGGATGAGTCCCCCAACCAGGGTTATAATTATTGGAATTATTGCTATATTGCTGCCTGTTGTGGTTACCAATGTATTGTTCCGACTCTGGACTAATTGCACATTGATTGATCGAATGGTTCCCAGCACATAATTCACAAACAACTGCCACACTCTGAATAGGTTGCACTCCTAAAGCATCAATCTTCTTTGTCAATGTAGTAACCTGTGCAACCAATGCATTAACCGCATCAACTTCATAAATCCCTGTTACCTTTGGTTGATTGATCCTTGTAGAAGGCCACTGATAATTGTTTGCAGCCATCGTCTCTAATAACTCGTATGCTTCATCAAAATTTTCCCCCATTAATGCACCACCTACAGCTGCATCGATACTGGTTCGGGTAGCACTAAACAACCCATTGTAGAACGTTTGAACTTGAAACCAATTAGGAATACCATGGTGAGGGCATTTTCGAAGTAAGTCTTTGAATCGCTCCCAAGCTTCATAGCGAGTCTCAGAATCATGTTGTGCGAATGAAGTGATGTCGTTCCTCATCCTTGCAGTTTTAGTTGGTGGAAAGAATTTAGCTAAGAATTTCTGAGCTAAATCTGACCACCTAGTAATAGAATCCGGCGATAAAGAATGCAACCGGCACTTCGCCTTATCACAAAGTGAGAAAGGGAAAAGTCAGAGTCTAATTGCATCTTCAGAAATCCCATTGTATCTGAATGTGTTGCATATCTCCAGAAAACTCATCAAATGATTGTTTGGGTCATCATTAGGCAAACCCCCAAACTGAACTGAATTCTGAATCATTTGAATAGTACCCGGCTTGATCTCGAAATTGTTTGCTTGAATTACGGGCCTTCGAATGCTCGATTGTATTTCCGTCACAAGCGGCATAGCATAATCCCTTAACGATTTCTGTTCATCTTCAGCCATAACTTCTTGGTTGTTTTCTTCTTGACACTGTTTTCGCAAGTTTCAGAGCCTTCTTTCGATTTCGTCTTTGTACGGTAGTAGCTCCTGACCTGTAGATCGTGTTTGCATAGAAAATTCAAGAGTGCTTGCTAAAACAATTAAAACAGAAAATTAAATAAGTTTAAACTAAGATCAAATTGATTGAAATTAATATTGAAATAATTAAAAGAATAAGTCCCCGACAACGGCGCCAAAAACTTGTTGTCCAAATTTGGTAT
This sequence comes from Ilex aquifolium, assembly GCA_951799425.1. Lineage (NCBI taxonomy): Eukaryota > Viridiplantae > Streptophyta > Magnoliopsida > Aquifoliales > Aquifoliaceae > Ilex > Ilex aquifolium. The sequence continues at coordinate 26,846,506 of OX637400.1, forward strand.
TGACAATTTACGTGCAAGTATACATGATCAACAAGTAATAAAGTTATAAGTAGAGTATCGTTCCCACGGAGAATTATTGTTAATAACTTTCAAGTACTAACTTTATATCAATTCGATTTTATTTAAACAATAGGAATTAAACTATGAATTTACTAATTTAAGACTAAACCTAAATTTAATAATCAAAGATTGAATTTAACGGATAGAAGGATTTAAGATTACAACTTCCCCTAATGCTTCGTATAAACCTTTCTACTCTCTTTCCAGTTAATTGATCAAAATAAGTTGTTAACTGAGACTTCAAAATTATTTATCAAACCTCTTCCGATAGTAAAGATAAACATATCTCTCCCAATTAAATTGCTATATTCCTATGCAAAATAAGTTGGAATAGATTCATTAAGTTCAAACTCTCATAAAAGTTACACAAGACATATAGGTATATTCCTATCCTATACACAAACCCAACTATTCAATCCGAAGAAAAATCAACTAGACGCATGTCATCATATTCCGATCTAAACCTAGAATTCATCTCCCAATTTCATCTAGGTTATCAAATTAATTGATGACCAAACAATTATATATTAAACACAAAATATGACAAACAACTCATATATGATCAACAAGAACTAGAAACGAGAGTAGATCAATTTAACTAGACATTAGGTTCCGTTGCAATCTTAATAAAAATTTAGTTCATAATATAATTGAAAAACATCCTTCTCAAGTTAAACAACATCTTAGAAAATCAAGAAGTAAAAGTAAGGGAAAAGAATGAAAACTTAGTTGCAATCTTCAATCTCTATCTAGCCTTCAACCCGATTTTCTTCGTGTCGGTTCCTTCGATTCTTGCCTTCAATTTTCTATCAATCCTTGGTCTTCTCTCTATCTTTTCAGCCCCAAAAATCAGTCTATTTATATCCCCACTCAAACCCTAGCATATATGAGGCATTAGAGTCCAATTTCGGGTCAAAAACAAGTCGAAATTCGCGTCCAGAGCCAACACAAGCGCAGCTGCACCAAAAATCAGCGCAGGGGCGCTGAGTTACTGCCCTTTCCAGTGCAGGGGCACGGGTCCCCTTTCAAGCCTAAAGTTCACTTGTTGCTTAGCCTTCAAAAATCCAACATTTAGGCACCAAATTGACCTTGTTTCCTTCCAAATGATCTTGTTTGCTTCCAAATGATCATCCCTACATGGTAGAAGAAGTCATTGAAGAAAGAGAAGGAAGACCCATTGTGAGGAGGTATGAAAAAACCCGATTCCCTACGGCTCTAAAAACTGACATGTATGAAAACTTCTACCAAAACAAAGCGATAGTTTGTGAACGGGATGTGATCTTGGTTGACTTTGCGGAGTTGGGGATCTTTGCGGATATGGAGAGGAGGGGGTGGTTGTTTTATTTGAGGAATGGCGGGGAGGCCGTGGTTGACTTGGTGCAGGAGTTCTACTCCAACGCCGAGATCATCAACGGGGCAATTCGAACTTATGTAAGGGGAATCCACATCGATGTGGACGAGGATTACATTTGGGGGATAAGGCAAGAAGTGCCTCGGGCACCAAGTCCCGCCTATCCCCCAAGAAAGAATGTGGCAATGAATGTGGTGGGGAAAGAATTGACTGGAGTGCCTAATTTTTCTTGGACTGGGAAGAAATTCTTTAAACAAGGAGAATTGACTGATAAATATAAAATGTTGAACTTGATTGCAGTTGCCAACTTTGCTCCGATAGGAAGAAAAAATGAAATCCTCACCGAAATGGCCCGACTGTTGCATGCAATTGGAAAAGGGCAAAACATCGACCTCCCCTCCCTAGTTTTGACAGAGATGAAGAAAGGGTGTGACGTGAAGCGGAATTCACTTCTCTTCGGCACCCTAGTGACTGAAATATGCAAAGACCATGGGGTTAGGGTGAGACCAGAGATGGAGATTCAAAAACCAATGGGGCCACTTAACAAGGCATCATTTAGGAGGAGCCAAGGTCATAGTGGCGGCCCAGCGGTGAGACAAGAAGAGCCCCCTACCCATGGAATGGACGAGGTGCAAGAAGAGCTCGATGCGGAGGAGGAGAGAGATGGAGGAAGAGAGAGAGCAGCCACAGGAGGCAGGCCCCAGCACCAGTAGTCGGAGATCACTGAGAGACATTATGCTTGGCATCGAGGCCAACCAAGACAAGATTCTCCGACAGCAGGAGGAGATCCTTGGCCTTCTGAGGGGTGGACCTGGTGGAGCTAGTGGACATGGAGGAGAGTGAAAGAGAGGGATTCCTGTTCTTAATTATAGTTTTTGTGTGTTTATTGCTTCTTTTTATGAGTTTCTTCTTTGGTAGTTGTTAAAGATATTGTAAGTTTTTGTGTGATTATGGATGAATTGGATTATTGATGTTGATGTTAAAAAAAACATTTTGTGAAATGAATGGTTCAATTTATCACTTTTATTTGTTTTAATTGCATATGTAGATTTAGCTTAATATTGATATATGATGGAACGAATGTGGATGTTAAGAATGTTTGTTAAAGTAACTACACACATGATCGGTTTGACACCTCAACCTATCAACCAAGACTTCAAACCACATTTCTTGGAAAATTGGTATTTCTTCTATGCTTAAATTGTCAAATGTGCATCGATATTTGTTATTTTCAAGGAACAGGATGATCGGACTCGAAAATGGAATCGATATATAACCGACATTTCCTGGAAAACCCGACATAACCAGTGGAGATAACGAAGGATACCATGGTAAGTTTAGAGCCTTACGATGCTTTCGAGAGACAATCAATGTTTACTCAAGTAAGGTCTTTCACTCTCAATTTTTGAATAATCTCATTAACCTTGCTTTGATTGACGCACTTAAAAGTGATCTATTGACATACCCTACAGGGAACCTTCGCATACGACGCATACATGTGCACATGCTTGAGAAATGATCTTAGGCCATCTTTGATCTGATATTGAGCCTTAGCCATTTCTTTTATAAAATTTATCCCTTGTTAGCCATGCTTGAGCCATCAATGTATGATTTCTTCTTTGATAAACCCGTATTGATTAACCCTAAATTATGTGTAAATTAAAATGATAAGTACTCAATTTTGTAAAAATGAAACAACTAAATATTATGAATTATGTTTTGGGTGTGAATTAAAGTTTTTAATAAATTATGTTAAAGATTGCAGGGTCAAATGCAGAAATACTGGAAAGTACAAGACAATTTTGCAAAGCTGGAAATGACGAAGGACTAAAGTGCAATAAAGAAACTTGGACCAATGGGAGCATGACACTTGGACCAATAAGGAAAAGACATGTGTACCAATGGAAGCAAGACAAGTGGCAGCCCAAGACGGCGACACCTAGCATCACTGCAAGGCACAACCTTTTGGAAGGTTGCGAGGTGGAAGCTCCGGACGACGACACCTCGCCCTACTGCAAGTCATGACCTTCCTAAAGGGTGTGATGACCTTCCTAAACCCCCCCCCCCCCCTTGCCGTGCACCTCCCCCTCTATAAATAGGGGCTGAATTCTTACATTCCCTACAGACACCAAAAAAAAAGCCTTCACACCTTGCCTCCATTCTCTAGCCTTTCCACACCAAGTCTTCTTTTGTTCTTTTTCTAAATACATTTACCTCCAACATACAAAATCAGCCCCTTACTCACTCAAAACCAGCCGGCCTCCAAGCTCCAAAGGAAGAACACCTTAGAGAAAGATAGAGAGAAAAGAGAAAGGAATAGCCGGTGTGTGACACTCTTTCCTTATTTCTACATTTCTGTTGTAATCTTTCTATTCGGACAGTTGAACTACCGCCACTTTTGTGTCTTGAATGATAATAAAGGTGGTTGTGTTTCAAGTGTTCTTTGTGAAAGAAGTTATATTTTAATTTCTGTTGTAATGAATACTACCCGCACTTCTTGCTTTTCTATAGTAATGGAGTGTGAGTAGTCGTTTATACCCTTCAACTAGGGTAAACATATGTATAATATTACTTAAGTTCTGGAAATGCTGATGTTTTATTTATATGTTTATATATATATATAAATTATATAACAAGACTGACAGTCTAACAACCACGATGTTCCTATTGGTATGGCTCTGCTTCCACTGGAATACTGAGGATGTTTAACTGGCGGTTATGTAACCAGCTTTCCTAAGAAGTTTTATATATATATATATATATATATATATATATATATATATATATATATATATATATATATATATATATATATATAAATTATATAACAAGACTAACAGTCTAACAACCACGGTGTTCCTATTGGTATGGCTCTACTGAGGATGTTTAACTGGCGGTTATGTAACCAGCTTTCCTAAGAAGTTGCTGGGTTATGCTATACTACCACCAGTTCGCTTAAGACGCGGCTGTGTTATGGTTTATTATATAAATAAGTAACAATCATAACATCAAGGGAATAACTCAAGTATTCCTCATGAATGGCTTGTCCTTCTAGTTTGCTTGGGTTAATCAATTGAAGTGGATATAACCAGCTTTCCTAAGAAGTTGCTGAGTATTTATTTATACCACCAGCTAGCCTAAGAAGCTGCTGTGTTATGATTTATATACATCAGACCTGCCGATTTACTTACCAGTAACATGGGAGTTAATTGTTGTGAGGTAGCATTTCCAGTAACTTAAACAATACAAAGCATATGGATCCCTAAACTGAAGGGTATATTTTATATTCCTGTCATCACTCTGCTTTATTTACGCACTTTATTTAATTCATCTTTATCAAGCTAAGCTCACATCACAAGCTATCAAACGATATTCTGCTTCAAACAACACCTTTAATATTTTTATTTTATTTTAAGTTTTAAATTACTAAACAACTCTCTGTGGGATCGATACTTGGACTTAAAACCGAGAAAACTACAATTTAACCACTTATACTTGGGTGTAAAATAATAATATAATTCAGACACACTAAAAAGTGCGAAACACGTATGATTACCAAGCCACAAGAAAACATACTTGACATACCTTTGCTATCTAATTTTCTTGCACCCTCTTTTAAATCAATATGATACAAAAATACAAGAAAAAAAAATGGAAAAAGGCATTCGAGGCTACCATTCAAGAAGAATCGATGGGAACAATTGAAACATAAAAGAAGCAAAAAGGCAACAAATTGCCAAGAAAGTGAAAAATGAGAAAAATGAAAGAAAGAAATATCATCTCTGGGCAAAATATCGAAAAGCTAGGAAGAGGTGTGCTACACTACATAAACAAAGGATAGCTCTTGAATACTTTTGACGTCATTTCGTTAGCCACTTACCTCTGGCCACGTTACAACCTATAAAAAGCCCCCTAATTGATCTAAAGTCTGTTGCATGCATACGTCGTCAATCACAACTGGGTATGGTAAATGGTATTTCTTTAAATTGCGTCAATATTATTTCATGAGATTATGCCAAACATGATTAGTTGCTTCATTAAAATTTCACTTCCTTTCTAATTGTGCATGTGATTTTTCGATTGGCCATCTTCTGATCACATGACCCGTGAGAAAGAAGTCACTATAATCGGAGCGAACTTTTGCTGAGAGCATTCTACGAGAGGTTTGTGAAATCGAAGCTATCCATGGAAGGTGGTAAAATGGAGTGTTTGTTATATAACGATTCTTGCTGCTAGAATGATCATTCCTACTACACAGGGGATTCCAAACACCAATGTGACATATGCTAATTTTTGCATAGAATAGATACTTATGAAAGAGGGACATGCGGGATATAAGTCGAAATTGAAAGTTGGGTGTCCCAATGACCATGATGCTAATTTACTTTAATCAGCAATCTCACATACACATCTGTTCGACTGAAATTTGTGGGTAGCTTCACTGAAAACCCTCACGAGACAACACTCGTCCGCTAGGGTAAACCTAGTGGTTCAACGGCTTGTTGCATAAGCTAAATGCAACCGGATGACCTACGAAAATGGCATTAGGAGTAGATTTTTTTTGTATTACTAGAGACTAGCAATATTTAGGTTGGGGAGTGTGATTAGCACTTAAAATTAGCATTTTACTATGCCATTTTAAGACTAATTGTAGCATTTTACTATGCCATTTTAAGACTAATTGTACTTTGATGGAGTTTAAGTGATGTCATTTCAGGTCGTAAACTGAACAAGGACTCAAGATCAACAAGTACCACACTTGAATGTAACACCAGCACATTAGAGCACAAAATTGGAGAAGCTTGGAGCACAGCCAGAACGTTCGATCGCCAACTCACGTTCAAACGTCCACATTGAACTATAGCAGACCTGACTGCTGAGAGAAGGCGTGTTGCAACTAGAAAAGAAGACTCTGAAGCTCTGAGGCACTTGAGTGTCACGTTTGAACGCCAACTCACATTCGAACGTACACTTGAGTTGATTGAAGACCAGACTACTGCATAGAGTGTGGAAATGAACTTCACAGAAGACCACATGCCACTTGAGTGAGAAGGTCAGACTACATCTGGCGTTCGAACGCCCATAATGCACAAACAGAAGAAACGTTCGAACTGCAGACAACGTTCGAACAACCATAAAGTAAAAACAGAGACAACGTTCGAATGCCAACTCACGTTCGAACGTTCTCCACAGACTGGTTGCAGAGTAGTTGGTTTTTCACTTGGACTTGGGCGGCATATACTATTCCTTCACCCCCTCTTATCCCCTCCTCTTGCCTATAAATACTCCCATTGTTGGAGAGCAAAGGGGACCAAGTAGGGAGGTTAATGGAGGCTTAGACTCCCACTCATATTGTAGATGTAGCTTACATTTCCTTGTATGAAGTATTTATTTTCGAGATTAGTTTGGCTTTAGTCCAACATCTCTTAACTTGTTATAAAAGTGGTTTTATGCTCATGCTTTCACTTACATGCATAGAAGGGAGTTAGTTCATCTTTTGGTTGAGGAAGCAACCCTCCATTCCTTGGTTGAGGAAGCCACCCTCCAAATGTGACTATCTTTCTTCTACTTTTATTGTTTATGTACTTCACTTCCATTGCTTGAGCTTCTTTCTTTCTTATAGGAGTGAAACTCTTCCACTTTTCTAGAGCTTTACCAAAGCCGTGAAGGGTGGGATGTGATTCACTCATTCTTTGTTAAAGATTGGCTCCTTGTTTATTGTTATTTCATTTTGTAAGTCCTCTACTTGGAGGGATGAGCATCACCCACTTTTCTAGCTTTACCCAAGCCATGAAGAGTGAGTAGTTTCTCATTCACTCTTTAGTAAGAGGAGAAGGGCATGTATAAATTATCCGGGAATTATATTTGTGCATTGTTCTTATGCTTAACGTTTATTTCTCCTTGCTTATTGGATGATTGATTGCATCTAGCAAAGTAAAGTACTTTGTATAACCGTAGGGTCTTTCTATGACACGGATGACTTTTTCATAGAAAGACTCATTGGTTCAAGGCAAGTACCCCAGCTAGATCTTCATGACTACCCTTCAATCCTCCCCATTATTGTGCTTCACTTAAAGAATAGAATATTAACGTCATGGTTGGATGTCTTGTAGAAACACTTGCTTGTTTGTAGACGGGTTAAGTCTCGGCACAGACAATTCTTGTAAACTTCTAGAAAGACATCGGAATCATGTTCTTAATTCTCACAGTCCATCTTTATCTTCAGATTAACTAACTGTTGACACGGGAGTTAATTGAGTTACCAAGAACAAGTATAATAAACCGGATAATTAACTACATGTATAGATCCTTGAACTAAAGAGTGACTCTTTTTCATTAGAGCTTATCTCCTTTTTTGTTAAGAAAATTCTCTTGGAAAGAATCTTATATTCTGTCCAGGAAATCTCACACCTCACAACAAATCTCAAGGGTTATAATCAATAGGTATCTACCACTGCTTATCTCAAAAATACCAACAAGAGTTCCCTGTGGATTCGACTCCGGACTCAAACCGGATTATTACTACAGCTTGACTGCCTGCACTTGGGTGTACACATTTCGAATCAAGTCAGGTAGGGTGATTAGAGATGTAATCTCATGTCTAGCATATACCGGGATTTGAAATCTGGGAAATGGGTATAAGAATGATTAAAATCAATTCTAACTTGAATTGGGTTTGTGAAATTACTTGTTGGTATTTTTTGAGAAATGTGATTGTTTGGGCATAATATGTGTGCTTGGTGAAAAACGTTATTGTTTCTTAACCTCTAAAAACTATCCCTCAAAATGTGTAGTGTATGGATAAAGGGGAGTGTCACTCTCCCTTGGGATAGTGTCAAAAGAAAGGGCAAGAGGAAAGGAAAATGAGATGGTGAAAATGTGAAATGTGAATGCACAAAAATTGTGTGTGTGTGTACAAAAGTGCTCCCCAAGTGCAAGGAGACTTTCGCGGGTCGTGTTTTACTTGGTGGTATTCCAAGGTCGTTTCCACGAGGAAGGAAGTAAACCAAGGGGAAGATGATTTTGAGTAAAAGAAAGTATAAAATCTTTGTGGTTGAAAATTTGTTTGGTGAGTGTGTGTTGATGAAAATGAAGTGAGAGACAAATGTTGGCAAACCCAAGAGGTTACTCCACTAGGAATGCCATCTTAACTCGAATCCCTCCTCAAATAGAGCATGAATGAACGATTGATTCGTGGGAAGCTAGGGATAAGAAGGGTGAGTATCTAAGCATAAACCATGACCAGGCCTATGGAATATCAAAGACTCACCAAGTTATCCACCCTCAACCTAGTCAAACCGAACCATTGATCTCTGAAAAAGGGAGGAGAATGAGTTGAAATGGCATACCCAAGTGGAGGTTCCCTTGGTTTTGCAAACTAGAAGATTTAGCTACTCATACTTGAAATGAAATCAACAAGGTAATGAGAATGCATTTCAAAGAGATGAAGTTCTTGAGTACATAAATGCAATAAAACATAAACTAGAAGAGAATGCATTTAAAACCCATTTTACAGCTAAGAAAATGAAGAACTTTGTTGCATTAATGGTAGAAACTTAAAAGAGCATTAAACTAGCAATGCACTTGAAGGAGAACAACATTAATGATATTAAATGAAGCTTGACAAGTTCTTACAGCAGATTACAAGACAATGTAATAAAGAAAATGTAAAAATCTCAAGTTTATCTCTCTAGAACACTATTCATCACCTTCTCTAGACTATCTCTCTCTATATCTATCTATCTTTGTCTAATGGTTGAATGCCAATGCTGGAGATCCCTTTCCCTCCAAAAACATGTGTGGAGAAGTCCTTAGACTTCAGAAGTGACCTCCATCTATAGGGTGCAGGAGGGATGGCTGGACAGAGGGGTTGCAGAGCTTGTCTGTACACCCAGCTCCTCTTCTCTTCTCTCTCCTCATTGATCACCTAGACTCCAAACTTGCAATCAAAGGTGTGAAAGGGATGAATAGTATTATGGGCGTGTCAGGGGAGCATGGGAGCTCTATTGGTGGGACCCTCAAAGCAGCAGACATGAGTTGTAGAGCATTTGGACAGATCAGGCAAAGCGTACCGGTACGCGTACCGGTACGGCGAACTCCAGTGGCTTCTGCGTATCGGTACGCGTACCGGTACGATTAACTCCAGTTGCCTTAGCGTACCAGTACGGTTTGGCTGACTTCTTGATTTTATGAGATTAGCTCCAGTAGCCTTAGCGTACCGGTACGCGTACCGATACGGTTTTGATGACTTCTTGATTTTCTGATTTCCTCCTCTCCTGAGCTATCGCCAGGCTACCTTTTTGTCCTCATTTGTCTCAAATGGTTTGGGAAGGCCTTAAGAAGCCTCTTTTAGCACCTGTTAACCGCAAACACCAAATATCATCGTTAAGAACTCAATTAACCTAACTCCCATCATTTAATCTCCAAAAGCAATTAAAATAAAATGATTAGCACATAAAAATATACAAAGTTTTGTGCTAATCACACCCCCCCAGCTTAGGTTTTGCTAGTCCCTTAGCAAAAAGTTATTTCCAACACAAGACAGTGAGTATAACACACACTCAATCCATTTAATTAACCATTCATCCAATCAATTAAAAAAAACACAAATCATAATGCAATTCCAAAATAACATAAGCAAGATTGAATCCGAAATTGTGATTTCTTCATTAATGTGTTCTGAATTTGGAGTACAGAGAGTAGGACATCAAAAGAGACAAAATAGCCTATGACTCCATTCTATCTACATCCAATCCAACCCCAAAAGAAAAGATATAAACTAAACAACCTACTACACATCCTCCTAGTCATCACCAGAATCATCACCCTCCTCAGACTCATCACCTTCATCATACTCCTCACCTTCCCCAGACTCCTCATTGTCATCATCATCATCCTCCTCCTCTTCCTCAACTGCTGTGGGGACAGAAGCAGAAGGAGCAGTGGCTGGTGGAGTGGGGACTTCTGGGATGGGCCTCCCAAGGAAAGTATGCACGAACAGCTCCTGCATCATTGCCTCCATACTCAGCATAGTAGCCTCAATCCCATGCACCGTAGCCTCTAATGCATCGAGGCGCTGAGGGACCGAACGTTCAGGTGTAGCAGCGGATGGCCCAGCGGATGAAGATGCCCCGGGGGCCTTAAAACCAGCAACCATGGTCTTTGCTTGCTTCCCTCGACTCATTGCTTTACTTTTCTTCTTACTAGTTCTGCGGATGGCTCCAAACTCTGGGGGGGTAATCTTGTCGAACGCACAGCCCTTAACTTTGAATTGCATGCACATCCGGGTTACCAAGTCCCCGAATGGCAGTCTGATCATAGGCTTCTGTGTCTCAGCAAAGTTTTTCATTTCTTGCCAAATGAGAAGAGCGAAGTCAATTGCCTTCCTGGACACGACTGCATCCAAAAGGGTCAGCTTCTCTAAATTTGGTTTCTTCTCCGCACCCCTTGGCAAAAGATTGCAGTGGAGGAGCTTATTCAACAGTCCATAAGTGGGCTTCAATCTTCCACTTTGCATTGTTCCCTTGAATTCTCCAGGCTCCTGATACATCAATTCTACCAATTCAGAAATCTTCTTAGATTTGGGGACTTTATGAGGATAGACAGGTGTAGACCCAGGTGGCCTCTTGTACCCACCCAAGAGTGTGGCAATGACATCAGGGGTCACCACAAACTTCCTGCCCCGAACATTGGTTTCCAAGATTTCCACTCCGCCCATCTCTGCCACCCGGAGCATTTGGTAAAATTCCCTACACATTGACAAGTTATACCCCTCAACAGGCTCAAACCAAAACTTCATACCATGTGCTTCGATAATTTTCACAGCCTCATTCCTTGGGGTAAGGAGTCCAGGTACCGTTCACAAGTGACCCCCTTCTCCCGGATCATTCGATCCCTAGCCTCATCCTTGGCTTTCTTTCTCGGCTCACTCCTATCTCCACTCGGCCCCCTCCAGTTCTCTTGTGACCACTAGAGCCTTCGGGTGGAGGAGATTCAGGTCCCATTGTTTTGGTGCGGGCCATGCACAGCAACAGTGCCCCCATTGTCAGAAAAGCGCAAAGGTTCAAGAAGAGACCCTCAATCGGGTCCATGGTCTCTTGGAGAATCCCTATAGAACGAGCCATCTGAGAGATTTTAGGAGAATTTGAGAAATGAAGAGAGAATAAGGGTTGGGGAATTTCGGCACTTAAGGTTTCCAAAGTTTGATTTCCACTGAATCACAGCACAAGGGGGAGGATTTGAGAGATTGAAAGAAGATGGGTGTGATTTGGAATCCTAAGAGTTGATTCGGGTGAGAGAGGAGTGAAAGGGGGGTTGAATTTTAGGAGGGAAATGAGAGGTGGTCCGAAAAAAGTCGATTAAAAGCCCTAACCTTTGGCATCCCAGGCAAATCGTACCGGCACGCGTACCGGTACGGTGAACTCCAGTGGCTTCAGCATACCGGTACGCGTACCGGTACGGCGAACTCCAGTAGCCTTAGCGTACCGGTATGCGTACTGATACGGTTTGGCTGACTTTCTGAAAATTCCTGCTGAGCAACCCTTTACTACTCCTTTTCATTTTAGGACCTCCCCTATACATTCTAACACTCTCTTTATGACCTCTACTCCACCCTAAACATATACTCCATACTCTATTTGTAAATCACCATTCGAACCATCATACCCAATTCATTACTGAAATTGCAATGTGATTTCAAAATTTTTATGTACTAAATACACAAAACATAGCCTCCTACTTTTAGATATCAAAATGCACACCAAAATGTAAAACATGAATTCAGTTCAAAGCAGCATTCCTACCCCTTTTCAAATATCCAAAACTTGAGAAATATTCCCTCATTCTTGCAAGCATGGAGCTATTTAACAAATTTCTCAAATGATTGAACTAAGTATACATGAGCAAAACCATAGTCTTAGACACTAGCCTAGAGTATGCACCTACAAATTTATTTTCAACTCGAGTGTGTGTGAAGTTTAACCAGTAATTTGAGCACTTACGCAACAAAATTCTCATTTGAATAGCTAGACAAATTCAGTTTCAATGCAAAACTCACCAAGGGTCACTCTTAAGTAATGAAATACACTCAAGTTATCCTGGTATGCACTCCATGTGTACATGTGATATAGAATCTTGTGTTCAAAACAAAGTGTGCTCACATGTAATCCAAAAAATGAAGTTCATATATGAAAATGAAGCGACCTTGGCATAGTCTCATGAACAAAATGCTAGGGCATTAGGTAGTAAAACTTAACTCATCATTTCCTTTGAAATTATGCAACTCCCATGCTTCTCTAGATCACTAGGGACTTTAAGGGTTATAATGGGGCCTTGGGGTGATATCTAGGTAAATGAAATGAAGGGTATAGCATAACAAAGGGGGTTGTTCCGAGTGTATGACCTTTATTTCAAAAAGATCTCCCTTTTATGGGGTTTCTAGGCTAACACCATCACCACACTCTTTGTTTCTTTTCTTTCTTTTCCTTGACATTTTCCTTTTCTTTTGATCATTCTTTTCTTCTTTTCACTTCCTTTTTCTCCTTTTCTTGGATTTTCATTCTTTTTCATTCAACTCTTTGAATTCAACATCATTCATCCCTTTTGTTGAGTTTCTGCCATACTTCCTTCTCTTTATGATCACTCATATTCCACTGTAGGAACAACCAAGGTGAGATAGATTTTTATCATTTTGCATTGGCTTGGTCAAATGCGTGGCATAGAAACGAATTTCAAATAAGGCTCAACATGGCGCTAGGGATAAAATTTCACAAGAAAAAGGCTAAGACTCAAAATATTCAATGATGGCCTAAGATCACTTCCAGGTCCGCATGGGATGGCATTATACGTTCAAGACAAATCAGTCTACTACCCAAATGCAACTAACCAAAACAAGAATAATGAGACTATTGAACAAATTTGACATTGAAAAATTGTTCTTTGAGTAATTGTAAGTTCCCTCCAAAAGGGTTTGACACTCAAGCTCTCATGGGTCCTTACTTATCTCCACTACTTATGTCAAGCTTAAAACACGAATCTAATCCGTAAATTGCTGAAATTACACAATCAAAGATCACATACAGTTGAATTCAAAAATTAATACATATGTGATACTTATGCATAGGATCAACTTCCACAGAATGCTCATGTGCACAAAGTTCACAACAAAGATCAACATGTCATCCAACTCACACACGCTTCATGAAGGAATACAGGTCAACAATCAGATATTTTTCATCGAAATTTTTCAAAAATTTCACATATTTTTCACTAATACAAGCAAAACTCAAAAAATTATATGAAATGTGAAAGGTGAATTTTTCACCCCAAAAATTGGTATTTGGTGTTATCCACAAAAAAAAAATTCCACAAACATTAGTGTAGCATGCACCTCACCCCCCCCCCCCCAACTAGATTCATGCATTGTCCCCAATGCAAAAAAAAAAAGATATGAAATGCACTGAATGACAGTAAAAAGATAGGTAGGGTTAGAGAACACCTCGCAATTGAGCTTCAACAAAAGCACCAATATCTGAAATTAAGAAGACCAATATTATACAACCAAAGAAGGCAAGTGACATGAAATAAAAATAACATAAGTAAAAGAAAGCAACTGTACCCTAAAAAACATAGACATAATCTACTCCTCCACCAAATCCGGATACAAGGGATCCGTCAACTCCTCTTCAACTTCTTGCTCTTCCGAACCCTCGAAGAATGGCTTGAGTCTTTGGCCATTTACTTTGAATGTCTGGCCATTCTCAGGGTTTGTTACCTCAATAGCTCCGTTGGGGTAGGCCACCTTGACAAGATAGGGGTCATCCCAACGGGATCAGAGTTTTCCTTAAAAAATTGAGAGGCGAGAATTGTATAAGAGCACTTTTTGCCCGGGCTCAAATGATTTTCGTATGATGGAATTATCATGAAAAATTTTAGCCCGTTCCTTTGAAATTTTTGAGCTCTCATACGCATCTCGTCGAATCTCTTCCAACTCATTCAGCTCTAACTTCCTATGTGCATCGGCCATCCTCAAATTAAAGTTTAAAATCTTAATGGCCCAATAGGCCTTGTGTTCCATTTCGACAGGCAGATGGCAAGCCTTTCCATAGACAAGCCGGTAGGGAGACATGCCCAAAACAGTCTTATAGGCAGTGTTGTATGCCCATAGGGCATCCGTCAATCTATTGGACCAATCCTTCCTACTTGGGCTAACAGTTTTTTCTAGGATGGTCTTAATCCCCCTATTGGCTAGCTCGGCTTGGTCATTTGTTTGTGGGTGATAAGCGGTGGATACTTTGTGAGTGACGCCATATTTGAACATTAGAGATGCAAATGACCTATTACATAAGTGGGATCCACCATCACTAATCATTGCTCGAGGCATCCCGAACCTCGAAAAGATATTCTCTTTAAGAAACTTGACTACAACCCGGTGGTCATTAGTCTTAGTCGGGATGGCCTCCACCCATTTGGACACATAGTCCACTGCCAAAAGGATGTACAGATAACTGAATGACATAGGGAATGGACCCATGAAGTCGATGCCCCAACAGTCGAATATTTCTATGACAAGCACAGGGGAGAGGGGCATCATGCTTCTCCGGGTCACACTACCCAATCGTTGGCATCTGTCGTATTCCTTACAGAATGAAACACAGTCTTTGATAAGAGAGGGCCAGTAGAAACCTGATTAAAGAATTTTAGCGGAAGTCTTCTTCGCTGAAAAATATCCGCCGCAAGCTTGTGAATAGCAAAATGCAAGTATGTCCCGTTGTTCATTCTCAGGTACACATCTTCTCATGACTTGGTCGGGACAATACTTGAACAAGTATGGATTGTCGAAGTAGAAGTACTTCACATCCGCCATAAATCGTCTTCTATCCTCTGGGCTCCAGTGCGGTGGTATCTGTCCTGTTGCAAGAAAGTTGCATATATCAGCATACCAAGGACATACTGAATGAATTGAAAGCAAATGTTCGTCAGGGAAAAAATCAGGGATCGGAATGTGCTCGTCGGCCTCTTGCACCACAAGCTGGGATAAATGATCCGCCACCACGTTCTCAACTCCTTTCTTGTCCTTGATCGTCAAGTCAAATTCTAGTAGGAGAAGTATCCACCTAATGAGTCTTGGTTTCACATCTTGCTTAGACAACAAGTATTTCAAGGCAGAATGGTCAGTAAAGACAACAATAGGCGAACCAATGATGTATGAACGAAATTTATCTAAGACAAACACTACTGTTAGCAACTCTTTCTCGGTAGTAGTGTAATTCATCTGAGCATCATTGAGTGTTTTGCTAGCATAGTGTATCACATACGACCTGTTTTCCTCCCTTTGACTGAGCACTGCGCCGACCGCGTAATCACTCGCGTCGCACATGAGCTCAAAAGGTAGATCCCACATGGGTGGTCGCATGATAGGAGGCGTGACTAGCATGCTCTTAAGTTTTTTAAAAGATGCCTCAGATTCATCCGATCACTCAAAAGGAATCTCCTTAGATAGTAGGTTGGTCAAGGGTCGGGCCAATGCACTGAAATTTTTTATAAACCTACGATAAAAACCTACATGGCCTAAAAACGACCAGATTCCCTTAATGGCTCTTGGCGTGGGGAGGTTGGAGATGGCCTCCACCTTGGATTTGTCGACTTCAATACCCCTTGCCGAGACTATATGGTCAAGCACAATTCCTTCCATCACCATAAAGTGACACTTTTTCCAATTCAACACTAAATTCTTCTCCTCACATCTTGTTAGAACTTTCTCCAGGTTTGTCAAACATCCGTCAAATGAATCCCCAAACACAGAAAATTCATCCATGAAGACTTCCACTATCTTTTCCACCATATCACTGAAAATCCCCATCATACAGCGTTGAAAGGTCCCCGGGGCATTGCACAGTCCAAATGGCATACGGCGGTAGGCAAAGGTACCATAGGGACACGTGAAGGTGGTCTTCTCTTGATCCTCCAAAGCAATCTCGATTTAATTGTAGTCGGAGTATCCATCTAGAAAGCAGTAGAATAAATGACCCGCTACTCGTTCTAGGACTTGATCGAGAAATGGCAATGGGAAGTGGTCTTTTCTTGTGCAAGCGTTCAGCTTTCGGTAATCGATGCACACCCTCCATCCGGTGATCACTCTTGTAGGTATGAGTTCATTCTCATCATTCACAACCACCGTAATTCTAGATTTCTTAGGCACTACTTGTGTGGGGCTGACCCACTTACTATCAGCGATGGGAAAAATAATCCCCACATCCAGTAGTTTCAGAACCTCATCCCTCACCACCTCTTTCATGTTGGGATTTAACCGTCTTTCTGGTTGTCGGGAAGGTTTGGAGTCCTCCTCAAGATATATGCGGTGTGTGCAAATGAGAGGGCTTATACCCTCGATATCCGCAATGGTCCACCCAATTGCTCCTTTATGCTTTCTCAATACCTTCAAGAGTTCTTTTTCTTGTTCCATATTCAATGTAGAGCTAATGACCACCAGGAATGTTTCTCCATCGCCAAGATAGGCGTACTTCAAATGGGAGGGTAACGGCTTCAACTCCAGGTTTGGCTTTTGTTCATCTGACGGGAAAATTTTCTTTTCGTGTTGGGGTAAATCCTCGAATGTAGGGATCCAACTTCCTATCCCTTTCAATTCTCCTACCTCCTCTTGCTCATCCAACTCTTCAAGATCCACAACTCCTTCTTCCTTGAATTTCAACATCCTCTCCAACTCCAAGTGCTCCTCAACCAAGGTGTCGATACTATTGACCTCACTTACTTCCTCATCATCACCCGGTTGCTTTGCCAAGATGAATACATTGAGCTCCATTGTCATGTTCCCAAACGCCAACTTCATTAGACCGTTCCTGCAATTTATCACAGCATTAGACGTAGCAAGGAAGGGTCATCCAAGTATAACGGGGATCTGGGAACTAAGGTTAGCAACAAGATGTGTATCTAGCACAATAAAATCGACGAAAAAGTAAAATTTATCAACTTAAACCAAGACATCTTCCACTACTCCCCTTGGTGTGCGGATGCTACGATCCGCTAATTGAAGCGTAATTAAGGTGGGCTTCAACTCCTCAAGCTTGAGTTGTTGATACACTAAGTAGGGAAGGAGATTGACAACCCCCAAGTCAAGCAATGCTTGTTCCACCCGAAAATTCCCTATGGTGATTGCAACTGTTGGACAGCCGGGGTCTTTGAATTTTGGAGGAGTATTGGTCCTCAATTCCGTGAGAAATGCCTTCTTATGGACATTCAATCTCCTTTTCACCGTGCATAGATCCTTCAAAATTTTAGCACAAGATGGGATTTGCTTGATGGCGTCGAGAAGTGGAATGTTAATCTTCACCTGCTTAAACATTTCCAAGATATCAGCATAATTAGCCACCTTGACAGGTGGCTTCAAACGATGTGGGAAAGGGGCAGGCATGGGAGGAATAAGTACACAATCATCAGTCAATTTTTCTTTCTCATCAACCTCCCTTTCTTTTTCTTCACTCAACTCACCCTCTTCGGTCTCACTCTTGTTGGCGTCACCCAAGATATTTTTTCCTTTTAGCAATGTGGTCTTGGGTGAGACCGGTGGGAAAATGGTTTTGTCAATATCTTTGCCACTACGGAGGGTGGTGACAGCCTTTAGTTGCTCACAACTCTCTTTGGTGGGGTCGGATGACTCGATGGCATGTTGTCACTTAGGGTTTTCTTGGGGTTGAGCTGGGAATTTCCCATTCTCTTGTTGTAACAACCATATGGCATTGGTGATTTTCGTGAGTTGGGCCGAAATGTTGTTATTGAAGGTGGTTTGTCTTTGAATGAAGTTATAGAGCACATCCTCCAAGTTCCTCTTATGGGGAGGTTGGTAGGTGGGAGGATTGGATGGACCTTGTTGGGAGAAGTTTTGGGGAGGTGGACTTTGGGAGAAATTTTGTGGGGGTGGATTGGATGAATACCCTTGCAGATTGGACCGGGGGTATTCAGAGCTAGACGCTTGCCCTTGACCTTGGTATTGGTTGTGGTATTGCCCTTGCTTAGGAGGTGCGGGAGGTGTATGTGCAATTGAACCATGTGGCATGGGATTCTCATTCTTCCAACTAAAATTTGGGTGATTACTCCAACCCAGATTATACATGTTCGAGTAAGGAGAGAATGATTGCCTTGGTTGGTTAAATGCATGGACTTGCTCATGATATGCTTCCTTAAGCGCCGGGATGTTGGGGCACTCTGATGTGGAATGCCCCACATTCTCACATATTGAGCAAAATTCCTCGGCCTTTGACACTTGTGACACTCCTTGCCTCCTATTGATCTCAAGGTTCTCAACCTTCCTAGATAATTTTGCAATTTTTGAAAGTAGGTCCTCCCAGTCACTTAGGTCATAAATCCCTCCCCTATGAGTTTGGTTACTCCCTTGAGGGGAAGACCTTGGTACATCGGTGGGTTTAGTGATGTCCCATGACTGTGCATTTTTCGCCAATGCATCAAAATAATCTAAGGCCTCATCAGGGTCTTTGCTCAAAAACTCCTCATTGCACATCATATCGATGAATTGTCGATGGTCGGGTATGATTCCTTCATAGAAGAAACTCACCATTTGCCATGGTTAAAAGTCATGGTGTGGAATGGATTGTAGCAAATCCTTGTATCGTTCCCAGCAGTGATAAAATTGTTTATTGGGCAGCTCAGAAAAATTTTGAATTTGCTTCTTTAGGGTGGTGGTTTTATGCACCGGAAAAAACTTGTTTAAAAACAAGGAAATCATTTGTCCCCAAGATGTCACGGTCCGGGATCTCAAGGAATGAAGCCAAGTTTTTGCCTTATCAGTCAGGGAAAAAGAAAACAATTTCATTCTCGCTATCTCTTCCATATTGTGATTGGGGAGAAAGGTTGCAACTATTTCCTCAAAGTCTCTTATATGAGAATAGGGGCTCTTATTCTCAATTCCGTGAAAAGTGGGAAGTAATTGCAACATCCCCGGTTTAACTACGAAGAGATGAGCCTGGACCGGAAGGTGGATGCATGAAGATGTGGTGGTGCGGGTTGGTTGAAGGAATTCCTGCATTGACTTCGCCGGAGGATCAATTGGGATATTGTTCCCTTCATTCCTAGGTGGGGGGAAATACATTCGTGGATTGGGTACCCTATGTTCTGGTCCTCCCCCACCCCTTTGCACGTTCGAGTTTGCATCCACATTTTCAAAATTATCACCCACATCCTCGGGTGGTTCTTGGTCAAGATTCATGTTGAGGCCAATGGGTTGCCTAACTAACCTATTTTGGTCGTCCCTCCCCCACATGCAACAAAATATCTATAAATGAAATTATACACAAATAAAAATATATACACGAGACAACGTACCTAAGCCCGTGATGAAGATCACGGGACTTACCTCCGTCGTCCGAAAATCACCTTCTTGGTTTGACACTTGCCTTCCCCGGCAACGGCGCCAAAAATGCTTGGTGAAAAACATTGTTGTTTCTTAACCTCTAAAAACTATCCCTCAAAATGTGTAGTGTATGGATAAAGGGGAGTGTCACTCTCCCTTGGGATAGTGTCAAAAGAAAGGGCAAGAGGAAAGGAAAATGAGATGGTGGAAATGTGAAATGTGAATGCACAAAAATTGTGTGTGTGTGTACAAAAGTGCTCCCCAAGCGTAAGGATACTTTCGCGGGTCATGTTTTACTTGGTGGTATTCCAAGGTCGTTTCCATGGGGAAGGAAGTAAACCAAGGGGAAGATGATTTTGAGTAAAAGAAAGTATAAAATCTTTGTGGTTGAAAATTTGTTTGGTGAGTGTGTGTTGATGAAAATGAAGTGAGAGACAAATGTTGGCAAACCTAAGAGGTTACTGCAGTAGGAATGTCATCTCAACTCGAATCCCTCCTCAAATAGAGCATGAATGATCGATTGATTCGTGGGAAGCTAGAGATAAGAAGAGTGAGTATCTAAGCATAAACTGAGACTAGGCCTACGGAATATCAAAGACTCACCAATTTATCCACCCTCAACTCAGTCAAATTGAACCATTGATCTCTGAAAAAGGGAGGAGAATGAGTTGAAATGGCATATCCAAGTGAAGGTTCCCTTGGTTTTGCCAACTAGAAAATTTAGCTACTCATGCTTGAAATGAAATCAACAAGGTAATGAGAATGCATTTCAAAGAGATGAAGTTCTTGAGTACATAAATGCAATAAAACATAAACTAGAAGAGAATGCATTTAAAACCCATTTTACAGCTAAGAAAATGAAGAACTTTGTTGCATTAATGGTAGAAGCTTAAAAGAGCATTAAACTAGCAATGCACTTGAAAGAGAACAACATTAATGATATTAAATGAAGCTTGACAAGTTCTTACAGCAGATTACAAGACAATGTAATGAAGAAAATGTAAAAATCTCAAGTTTATCTCTCTAGAACAGTATTCATCATCTTCTCCAGACTATCTCTCTCTCTATATCTATCTATCTCTGTCTAATGGCTGAATGCCAATGCTAGAGATCCCTTTCCCTCAAAAAACGTGTGTGGAGAGGTCCCTAGACTTCAGAAGTGACCTCCATCTGTAGGGGTGCAGGAGGGATGGCTGGACAGAGGGGTTGCAAAGCTTGTCTGCACACCCAGCTCCTCTTCTCTTCTCTCTCCTCATTGATCACCTAGACTCCAAACTTGCAATCAAAGGTGTGAAAGGGGTGAATAGTATTATGGGAGTGTCAGGGGAGCATGGGAGGTCTGTTGGTGGGACTCTCAAAGCAGCAAACATGAGTTGCAGAGCATTTGGGAAGATCAGGCAAAGCGTACCGTACGCGTACCGGTACGGCGAACTCCAGTGGCTTCTCCGTACCAGTACGCGTACCGGTACGATTAACTCTAGTAGCCTTAGTGTACCGGTACGCGTACCGGTACGGTTTGGCTGACTTTTTGATTTTCTGAGATTAGCTCCAGTAGCCTTAGCGTACCAGTACGCGTATCGGTACGGTTTGACTGACTTCTTGACTTTTTGATTTCCTCCTCTCCTGAGCTATCCCTAAGCTACCTTTTTGTCCTCATTTGTCTCAAATGGTTTGGGAAGGCCTTAAGAAGCCTCTTTTAGCACCTGTTAACTACAAACACCAAATATCATCATTAAGAACTCAATTAACCTAACTCCCATCATTTAATCTCCAAAAGCAATTAAAATAGAATGATTAGCACATAAAAATATACAAAGTTTTGTGCTAATCAATGTGTTACATAATTTTATTGCCTTGAAGGTGTTTGATTAAATGCCTATGTGAATTAAATGTGTTATTAGCATTGATTGTGTTATAACATGCTTAGGAGTTGATGTTAGTATATGCACATGATATATTGACATTGAGGTTAATGATGATGGTTATATGCTTATGATGTAATTTACCATGAAAAAAGTTGTTGGATATTGAATTGTTCATAATGTGTTCATGACATATTGAACATGGTTGAGAATTGCAATTGTACATTTACATTGCATATGCACGGGTAGCATCACATTCGTGGGCATTTGACATGAGTGTGGGGGTGTGTGAATATTTTTGAATCAAACACCATTCTTGGTGGTTGAGGAAAGGACTCGGGAAGGTTGGATCTAGGTCCGACTGAGTTGCACGGTTGCATGAAAAACTTGTGTTGGGTATAGCAAGAAGGGCTAGCTACTCTCTCTGGTGCAAGACCCGGTTACTAGTTTATATACTTCTGTCAGTGCAAGTCCAAAAAAGTGTAACTGTATACGGAATCGGCGGTTAGATTCCAAAATCTAAATACCCAACAAAGACACATGGTTTATTTTAAAAAGGTCATTGGATGTGTAACATCAATGGCAGGGGCTTGGAATGCTCGGATTCATACGCATGGCATTGCATGTATTGAGGGAGCCGGTAAAGGCTCAGGTTGAGTTGCATGTGTGAGTCTCATCTTATATCATGAAATGGCATAGAGGATTCTATTGTTGAATTGCACATTCTTAAATGGAGTAATTGTTGCTTGTGATTTACATGTGAACATTTCATATACATCTAGGTTGGGGAGTAGCCTCTTTAGGAGATACCCTATTGAGCGTGGCTCACCCTTTTTGGGGACAACATTTTAGGTGCGGGACATGCGCCGGTGGACGTCTCTCATTTGGGCCCTCATTGTTGAAGAAAAGCCGAAATGTGGCTTTTAAATTATGCTTTTGTAAAACTAAGATGTAATTCAGTTTTTGGACATGAAATTGTATGTAAGGGATTGTAATGGAACTTTTATGGAATGTGTTTAATATAAAACTTCATTTTATATGAGTTTAGGTTGATGATGTATAAGGTTGGCATGAATTGGAATTGAAAAGGGATGGAATCAGGGGAAAATTGGGAAGACCTACCGGTAGAACGATGAGTTTTTCTACCAGTAGAACATTTTTAGTAGGTTTTTCATACCGGTAGAACGTCGAGTTTGCAGGCATAACATTTCCAGTAAGTTTTCCTACCGGTAGAATGTTGATATTCCCACCGGTAGAACTTTTTTAGTAGGTTTTCCTACCAGTAGAACTCTGAGTTCTTCTACCAGTATGTTTTCCTTAAATTTCAGAAATGCAAAATGTTTTTGCTAAGCTTCGGCTCTTGGGTTCTTTTGTTCAAATGATATAAATGGACAATAAGTAAGAGTAAATTGATGCATATTGGACCTTGGAAGGGTCATGTGATTGAGTTGTACATATGTTATGTGTTTAGGAGTGCTCGGTACCAGAGAGACTCAGCCCAAACTCCGTGTTATCTATGATCTCGATAAAAGGGATGTTGTACCGTGGTGTCGAGTTATGAGGCAGTCACAGGTATTTTCGCATGTTGATGGGAGATCAACAGGTTGACAAAGGACCCCCAATTTTAGGGGCATCACAGTGTTTGGTTTGACTAGATTGAGTGCGGACGAATGTGGTTGTGGGCTTTTGATACACCATATACTTGTCACGGGGTATGCTCTTGTCCAATGCAACTACATTCATCTCTCACTTCCTACGAACCAATCAAACACTTAGGCACCATTGGTTGAATGAAATGAGTCGATTTGGCATTCCCATTGGAATGAACTCTATGGATTAGCCAACCTCGTTTTCTTGCATATTTCACAAATCACAAACCACCAAACTTCAACTCACAAGATTTTTCAATTTTCACTACTTTTTACACATCACTCTTCAAAAACACTTGATCTCGCATTCCTTGAGGAGACGACCTTGAAATACTCATTCCAAGTAAAACACGACACTATAAGTCTCTCTACGCTTGGGGAGAAATTTTGCACACTCATACATGGTTTGTTCATCCACACACAATTTCCCCACTTCTTGCATCGAACTTGAGGGAGAGTGACATTCACCATACACTATAAATACACACATACAACTTGGTTCGTGTGGGAAGTTAGGCAAAAAGATCAAGCATTTTTGTCGCCATTTTCGGGGAAGGCTAAGAGTTGAGTTTGAAGGTGATTTGAGGACAACGGAGGTAAGTCTCGTGATTCTCATCATGGGCTGAGGTATGTTGATCCTTTGTAAATAATTGTGCATAAATTTTCAATTATAGTTAGTGTATTTTCATGTGGGGACGTGATAACCAAAATAGACTAGTGAGACGTGACCTAGGACCAAATATGAACAAAAATCAAGACCTACCTGAAGATGTTGGAGACAATTTTGGGGATGATGGTGCTAACAATCCGAGGGGCAGGGGAGTACAAAATCCCCTAGTGAAAAACCCCCGAATGCAATTTTTCCTCCAAGAAATGAATGAAATAATCTCCTTATTGATCCCCGGGTGAGATCGATGAGAGATTATCTCCAACCTACCCAAAGCATCACCCTATCATGTATACTTCCACCTGTACAAGCACATGGTTTCCTTCCTCAATTCCATGGTGTGAAACGAGAAAATCCTTACGTACACATTAAGGAGTTTGAGGAAATAGTTAGAACATTCATTTCAAATCATGCCATGGAAGACATGGCACGCATGAAGTTATTCCCCTTTCTCTCAAGGACAAAGTAAAAACTTGGTTGAACTCCTTGAAGCCCGCTTGATAAGTTCTTGGGCTCAAATGTTATTCGAATTTTTAAACAAGTTTTTTTCGGTGCCCAAGACCACTTATCTACAAAAATAAATTCAAAACTTTATTGAAAAATCAAATGAACAGTTTTATCAATGTTGGGATAGATACAAGGACTTGTTGCACTCCATTCCACATCGCGGATTTGAACCGTGGCAACTAGTTAATTTCTTTTACGAATGAATTATGCCAAGGCACAAATAGTTCATTGACATGATGTGCAATTGAGAGTTTTTGAATAAAGACCCCAATGAAACCTAGAGTACTTTAATACATTGGTAGAGAATGCCCAATCTTGGCATATCACAAATCCTACCGATGTGTCAAGGTCCTCTCTGGGAAGTCAACCAAGTGGGGGGGGGGGGGTTGTATAACTTGCGTGACCAAGAAGATTTGCTTGCCAAGATAGCAAAGTTATCCTGAAAGGTGACGAGCTTAGAGGTTAATAGGAGGCATGAAGTGTTAAATGTCACTAAGACCGAGGAATCTTGCTCAATATGTGAGAGTGTTGAGCACTCCATTGCGGAGTGTCCAAACATTCCGGCACTTAAGGAAGTGTACCATGAGCAAGTAAATACATTTAATCAAAGTAGGCAGTCATATTCTCCACAATCTAATACGTACAATCTGGGATGGAGCTCCCACCCGAACTTTAGTTGGAAGAATGACAACCCTATGCCTCATGGATCCACTTCATTGCCACCTCCCAACCCACCAAAGCAAAGCCAATCATTCTATGGTCATAGTCCGTCATCTAGCTCTCAATATCCACGATCCAATCCACAAGGATTTTCTCAAAACCCGCCTTAACAAGGGTTTGGTAAACAAGTACCACCCAATCCGCCCATATACCAATCTCCTCACAAGAGAAATTTGGAGGACATCATGCATCAATTCATTCAAAGTCAAACCACAATCAATAATCAAAATGCCGCTGATTTTAATGACATTCGGACACAAATCACTAAGTTGACTAACACTATGGGGTCATTTCAACAAGAAAAAGGGAAATTTCTCGCTCAACCCCAAGAGAACCTCAAAGGTCAACATGTGATAGAGTCATCCGATGTCACTAAAGAGAA
This sequence comes from Ilex aquifolium, assembly GCA_951799425.1. Classification (NCBI taxonomy): domain Eukaryota; kingdom Viridiplantae; phylum Streptophyta; class Magnoliopsida; order Aquifoliales; family Aquifoliaceae; genus Ilex; species Ilex aquifolium. Next base: position 26,872,086 of record OX637400.1, read on the forward strand.
TTGTGACCAGCTCAAGGCTATCACCACTCTTAGGTGTGGAAAGGAAATTGATAAAATCATTTTACCTAAGGTCTAACCCAAAGTTACTTTGAAAAATAAAAAAGAGAAAAAGGGTAACTCTAGAGAGGGTGAACAACTTGAGAAGCCTAAGATTGTTGATTTGAATGTGGATGATTGTCCTATCCCGGCCCCCTACCCTAAATGATTGAGGGAACCTACTAAAATTGCTAATTATGCTAATATTCTTGAGATGTTTAAGCAGGTGAAGATCAACATTACACTCTTTCATGCCATCAAGCAAATCACCTCTTGTGCAAAAATATTGAAGGACTTATGCACCCTGAAGAGGAAGTTAAATTGTAACGCCCCAAAATCCCCCTTGGTCGGCATTACTATTTAAAACCATTCACATCATGAGAGCAACTAATAAGATCCATAAATCAAGAAAACTCCATTCATCAACCATAATATCTACTTCATCATCCCAAAAGAATAAGTCAAACCATGACCATTACCTCCAAAAGAAATAAGCCCAACTAGGGCAGTTACATCCCAAAAATCAACTATTAGTTTGCAGCGGAATAGCCAAAATATTAATGTAAACAATATTCTCAAAAGGAATCTCCTAGTCTAGAACGTAAAAGGGACAATCCTAGACAGTTCCTTCTGGATCTACATGCCCATCAACTTGAGCTTCCCAAAGCACCTGCTCGTCAACTCCGAGCTCTTCCTCCAAATCATAATCTAAAAATATATTATTTGTAGGGGGTGAGCACTAAGCTCTGTACCAACATTCTCCCAAACTCGAACAAGGTTTAGAAAACATATAAAACAAGTCAGTCTCATTTTGCAAATATCATATATAACTTTTGAAGGAAAACATGGACATTTCTATGGATCTCAATTTTACACAATAACAATGATTTAAATGAAGAAATAGAATTAATTCCAACAAGTTCATACAATAAACCATTTCCAAAAAGATACACCATAACCCACAATGTATCTCAAGCCACAACTTGTATCGGTAACCATATTATCTATCTCAGGTATGATGCATGATATCGCATGAATAAACACATTGTTAATATCCTAGCCCACACACACACACCCAATCCTCGCAAGGATACACAATTTTAGGAAGGGTGTATACCGACGCGTCGGCAGGGATGATCCAACCCAAGAATAGTATACTAACCCTTAACCTCGATAACACGTGAGCGAATAGTGGTTTGGTCCTCGCGAGGCACCAACCCCACTACGAGTAATAGGGAACCTTCAAACCCACACGGAGTAAGAAACGCATCTAACCCACTCTACGATATCCGGTCAACGGCCACCCATGGTCATCCAAAACATCCACATGAGATACAATACCCAACAATTTCTCAAATCACGAGCAAATCCAAAAATCCCCAAATTTCACATGTATTATTCCAATAGAACCATTTAAGAAAATATGCAAGAGATCATCACAAATACCATTTTATTGTTTAATACAAAGCACTAGAGTTTTGAAATCAAGAGTAAAGGAAAAATCAAGAGAAAAATCTATTTCTCTTGAAAACTAGGGTTTTAAGTCAAGAAAAGAGATTTGATAGCTATTCCACCATAGTATTGTTCAAAACATGGTAATATTTACTAGAATATCAAGAATCAAGGATTTCATAGCATACATATAGGATTTAGAGTCAAAAGAATACATATATATAAGCCCTAGCCTCAATGTAAGAGAATAGGAAGAAACCCCTACCTTAGATCAAGAGTTCCAAGCAAAGACCCAAGCCCTAGAGACCTCCTTCCTCCCTTTTCTTTCTCATTTTATCTTCCCTTTGGGTTCTAAGAGATTTGGGGTGAGAGTGGTGTGAAAGAATAGACGAAAATAGGATGAAAATGTGTTTTATACTCAGCCAAATCTCGACTTTTACTATTTAAAATTTCTGATTTTTACCGACTGTACTGGTACGCTGTACTGGTACGGTTGGCTCTCGGGACATCGGGGTACCGGTACGCTGTACCAGTACGATTTGTCTAGATTTTTTCTTTTTCACCTGTTTTTCATTTCCAATCCATTCCAAACCTTTCCAAAACCAACCCAAACTTATACAACATACATTTGTATATCAAACATAGTTGATACAAGTTCTATTACATGTGGGGGTTTACAATCCACCCCCCTAAAAGAAAGTTTCGTCCTCGAAACTTACATCAAGTAACGAACAAATGAGGGTACTTTTCTCGCATCTCCAGCTCTGGTTCCAAAGTGGCTTCCTCCACCCCATGATGTTGTCACAAGACTTTCACCAGTTGGATGACTTTATTGCGAAGCACCTTCTCCTTCGTATCGAGAATCTTCACCGGTTGTTCTTCATATGTTGCTCCATCTTGAACTTCAATATCCTCTAAATCCACGACATGCGTTGTATCCGATTTACATTTTCTCAACATTGAAACATGGAACACGTCATGTACCCCTGACAACTGAGCTGGTAACCGAAGTTGATATGCCACTTTGCCCACTACTTTGATCACCTCAAATGGTCCGATGTACCTTGAAGCTAATTTCTCTTTCTTGCCAAATCTAAACACCCCCTTTTTGGGTGACACCTTGAGGAACACATAGTCCCCTTCTTGGAATTCCAATGGTCTTCTCCTTCTATCCGCATAGCTTTTATGTCTACTTTGTGCCGTGCGTAGTCTCTACCGGATGAGTTGAATTTTCTCCGTAGTCTCCCGTACGACCTCTGGCCCAAACAAACTACTTTCTCCAGCTTCCAACCAACAAGTCGGGGACCTACATGGTCTTCCATACAATGCCTCATAAGGAGCCATTCCAATACTTGCCTGATAGCTGTTGTTATATGCAAACTCCACCAGTGGCAAATGATCACTCCAACTTCCCTTAAAGTCCAACGCACAAGCTCGTAGCATGTCTTCCAAAATTTGCATCACCCTCTTGGACTGGCCATCCGTTTAGGGATGAAAGGCGGTGCTAAAGTGCAATTCTGTCCCTATAGCTCGTTGTAGACTTTGTCAAAATTACGCCACAAAACGAGAATCACGATCTGACACAATAGAGAGTGGCACTCCATGCAATCTCACAATCTCACGAATATAAAGCTTGCTCAAGGTCTCCAAAGTGTCAGTGGTCTTCATGCTCAAGAAATGAGTGGATTTGGTGAGTCTATCTACAATGACCCATACAGCATTATGCCAGCGTGAAGTCCGTGGAAAGCCAAACACAAAATCCATGGTGATGTGATCCCACTTCCACTCTGGGATGGGTAAGGACTGTAGTAATCCTCTGGGTTTCTGATGCTCAATCTTCACTTGCTGACACACCGCGCACTTTGCAATGTACTTAGCCACGTCTTGCTTCATCCCTTTCCACCAGTATTGATGCTTCATGTCTCTATACATCTTAGTACTACCAGGATGTATGGAGAATTTTGAACGATGACACTCACCCAACACTTCTTCCCTTACTTGGTCATTGTTTGGTACACATAGTCTTCCACAAAACTTTAACTCGTCATCGTGCATGGACTAGTTCTCAATAACCTCATTCCTCTTCAATCTATCCCGGATATTTTCCAATTCTGAGTCTAATCGTTGCAACTCTACAATCCGTTGTTGGAGAATTGGTTGAGCTACAAGATTGAATAAGCATGGTCGATCCCCCTACCTATCCACCAATAGATCAAATTCCTCCAAAGCATCAATCATCTTCCACCAATTAACAACAAGAATATTGATTTCTCCCTGAGACTTCTTGCTCAGTGCATCTACTACTACATTAGCCTTCCCTGGATGGTAGTTGAGTGTGAAATCGTAATCTTCCAAATATTCGATCCACCTTCTTTGTCAGAGATTCAAATCTTTCTGTGTGAATATATACTTGAGGCTCTTATGATCAGAAAACACTTGAAACTTTTCTCCATACAGGTAACACCTCCACAACTTAAGAGCAAAGACCACAGCGGCGAGCTCTAAGTCGTGGGTGGGATAGTTCTACTCATGAACCTTTAGTTGTCTCAATCCATAAGCGACTACCCAGCCTCCCTGCATTAGCACACATCCTAACCCTCGTAACGAAGCATCGGTGTAAACATCATATCCTTCCCCACTGCTAGGAATAATAAGGATAGGGGCTATTTTCAGCCTCTCCTTCAAGGTGCGAAAGGCTTGTTCACACGCTTGAGCCCACAAGAACCTTTCCCCCTTCTTGGTGAGGCGGGTCATTGGCATCGTAAGCTTTGAGAACCCTTCCACAAACCTCCTGTAGTAGCCTGCTAATCCCAGGAAACTACGTACTTCGGTCATATTCCTTGGTGGTTCCCATTTCATCACGGCTTCAATCTTTGCGGGGTCAATAGCTATGTCTCGTTCCGACACAACATGGCCAAGGAATTTTACTTCCTTCATCCAGAACTCGCATTTGCTCATCTTAGCATACAACTTATGCTCTCTCAATGTTTGTAGCACAATCGAGAGATGGCGTTCATGTTCCCCTTGTGTTCGTGAATAAATCAATATGTCATCAATAAACACGATAACAAACTGATCTAGATACGGCCGGAATACCCTGTGCATCAAATCCATAAAGGCTGCAGGAGCATTAATCAGTCCGAACGACATTACCGTATATTCGAAATGACCATACCTGGTACGGAAAGCTGTCTTAGGAATATCCTCCTCCTTGATCCGTAGTTGATGATATCCTGTGCGAAGATCAATCTTGGAGTAATACTTAGAACCCCTCAGTTGATCGAATAATCATCGATTCGTGGCAACGGATATTTATTCTTCACTGTCACCCGATTCAACCTTCGATAATCTGTGCATAGCCAAAGTGTCTCGTCATACTTCTTCACAAAGAGGACCGGAGCTTCCCAAGGTGAAGTGCTTAAACGGATAAACCCAATAGTCAACAGATGGTCCAACTGCTTCCTTAGCTCCTTTGACTCCAAGGGTGCCATCCTATAAGGAGCAATGGATATGGGTTCGGTTCCCGGATATAGATCGATTGCAAACTCGATCTCTCTCTATGGGGGTAACCCGGGTAGTTCATTTGGAAAGACTTCTAGAAATTTCGACACTATCAATACCACGTCCGGTTGGGATCTATCCCGATCATCTCCCATCAAGCTAGCTAAGAAACTCAAATAGCTCCCCGCCTTAGCTTTTAAGAACCTACTACCCATAGTAGGGAATGGATGGGAAGAATTTTGATCATTCATGAAATTGAAAACTACCCCTCCCGGTAATTGAAATGAAATCCGCTTGCGAAAATAATCCATTACCGCACGGAAAGTGGACAACAAGTTCATCCCAAATATTATGTCATACCCCTTCATGTCTAATGCAACCAAATCTACAATCAATTCTTGTTCCCCAATTCGAAGCACACAACCTCTACACACCCTTTTTGTATCCAATCGTTCTCCCGTAGGCATGTCAATACTCAAGACATGTTCTAGCTTCTCAAATCTCAATCCCAAATTGAGAGCATATGTAGTGCATATGAATGAATGAGTAGCACCGGGGTCAAATAAAATTTGGGCCCAAGAATTATAAAGAAGAACGATCCCTTCTACAACTGCATTGGAAACGTCTTCCTCCGATTGGGTCAAAGCAAACACTCTTCTTTGATTTGTACCGGCTGGGGATGGAGCTCCTAACGGTCTCTGATGTAGTGGCTTCGATAGTGGTGGCTTATGTGCGTTAACCTGTTCAACCGTCAGGGTATTCTTTTGGGGTGGGAAGATCGGACAATGATTCCGAATATGACCCAAGCCTCCACATGCAAAGCAGGCTCATGGGTCTACTCCTACCCTCTCTGGTATGCCTCCAACTCCTCGAGCTGTCTGAAGTCTCTGTCCAATCGCCTGGTCTAGGAGACGGTATGGTGTCGCCCTCTACACTCCACTACTGCTAGCACCAGTCCGGATCGGACCTCCCCTCGTGAGGTTCTGTCGTCGCTTGTTGTCCTCTATATCTCTCTCCACCAGTGCAGCTCTATCAACTAGATCCCCATAGTCTCGGATCTTGAAAGCCACAAGCTTCTCCCGGATAACAGGCCTCAAGCCCTGCTCAAAGCGTTTGGCCTTCCTGGCCTTAGTGGATATGAACTCCGTGGCATAGCGGGATAGCTCCTCAAACTTCCTCTCATACTCCATCACCGTCATGTTACCCTGTCGTAGAGCAAGAAAATCTGCACTCATCTTGTCCCTAACCGATTCAGGAAAGTACTTGTCTTGGAAGATTTGATCAAACTCCTCCCAAGTAATCGCGTCAGTGTTCCTCCTTCTCTTCACCGAGTCCCACCAATGGTCTGCCTCCCCCTCGAACAGATAAGTAGCTAAGTCGACCCGAAGATCCTCGGCAACTCCCATGCCATCACACATTTTCTTCACCCTGCGAATCCACCTATCCGCATCCAAAGGGTGAGGACTTCCTTGGAAAGTAGGTGGGCGTTGTCTCAGAAATTCTCAAAGAACTATCATCCTTCGGTTTTCGTCCCCGTTGCCCGGTTCCTGAGCTAAGGGATGAACCCCACCATTGTGGTTGTTGTTCCCATTTTGGTGTTGTACCAAAGTGGTTAGCTCCCGTAAGCATTGATAAATGTCATTCATGGCATCGGGAGGTGGTGGTGGTGGTTGTGTTTGGCCACCACGTCCACGTCTACCATTCATCCTGCACATCAATTCACAGTTTAGTTCCTTGATGTACAAGACATCCTAACTATCACTTTAATCTAAAGCATACGACTTGTGTAAAATTTAAATCAACAATTTATTCAACCTAATCCTACTTCTCTAGTGGTAATATATAACCTACAGCTCTTATGTAAGACCTAATTCCTAGGCTCTGATACCAAAACCTGTAACGCCCCAAAATCCCCCTTGGTCGGTATTACTATTTAAAACCATTCACATCATGAGAGCAACTAATAAGATCCATAAATCAAGAAAACTCCATTCATCAACCATAATATCTACATCATCATCCCAAAAGAATAAGCCAAACTATGGCCATTACATCTAAAAGAAATATGCCCAACTAGGGTAGTTACATCCTAAAAATCAACTATTAGTTTGCAGCGGAATAGCCAAAATATTAATGTAAACAATATTCTCAAAAGGAATCTCCTAGTCTAGAACGTAAAAGGGACAATCCTATACAGTTCCTTCTGGATCTACATGCCCATCAACTTGAGCTTCCCAAAGCACTTGCTCGTCAACTTCGAGCTCTTCCTCCAAACCATAATCTGAAAATATATTATTTGTAGGGGGTGAGCACTAAGCTCTGTACCAACATTTTCCCAAATTCGAACAAGGTTTAGAAAACATATAAAACAAGTCGGTCTCATTTTACAAATTTCATATATAACTTTTGAAGGAAAACATGAAAATTTCAATGGATCTCAATTTTACACAATAACAATGATTTAAATGAAGAAATAAAATTAATTCCAACAAGTTCATATAATAAACCATTTCCAAAATGATACACCGTAATCCACAATGTATCTTAAGCCACAACTTGTATCGGTAACCATATTATGTATCTCAGGTATGATGCATGATATCACATGAATAAACACATTGAGAATATCCTAGCCCACACACACACACCCACCCAATCCTCGCAATGATACACAACTTTAGGAAGGGCGTATACCGACGCATCGGCAGGGACGATCCAACTCAGGAATAGTATACTAACCCTCAGCCTCGATAACACGTGCGCGAATAGTGGTTTGGTCCTCGCGAGGCACCAACCCCACTACGAGTAATAGAGAACCTCAAACCCACACGGAGTAAGAAACGCATCTAACCCACTCTACGATATCCGGCCAATGGCCACCCATGGTCATCCAAAACATCCACATGAGACAATACCCAACAATTTCTCAAATCACGAGCAAATCCAAAAATTCCCAAATTTCACATGTATTATTCCAATAGAACCATTTAAGAAAATATGCAAGAGATCATCACAAATACCATTTTATTGTTTAATACAAAGCACTAGAGTTTTGAAATCAAGAGAAAAGGAAAAATCAAGAGAAAAATCTATTTTTCTTGAAAACTAGGGTTTTAAGTCAAGAAAAGAGATTTGATAGCTATTCCACCATAGCATTGTTCAAAACATGGTAATATTTACTAGAATATCAAGAATCAAGGATTTCATAGCATACATATAGGATTTAGAGCCAAAAGAATACATATATATAAGCTCTAGCCTCAATGTAAGAGAATAGGAAGAAACCCCTACCTTAGATCAAGAGTTCCAAGCAAAGACCCAAGCCCTAGAGACCTCCTTCCTCCCATTTTCTTTCTCCTTTTATCTTCCCTTTAGGTTCTAAGAGATTTGGGGTGAGAGTGGTGTGAAAGAATAGACGAAAATAGGATGAAAAAGTGTTTTATACTCAGCCAAATCCCGACTTTTACTATTTAAAATTTCTGATTTTTACCGACTGTACCGGTACGCTGTACCGGTACGGTTGGCTCTCGGGACATCGGGGTACCGGTACGGTTTGTCCAGATTTGCCTTTTTCACCTATTTTTCATTTCCAATCCATTCCAAACCTTTCCAAAACCAACCCAAACTTATACAACATACATTTGTATATCAAACATAGTTGATACAAGTTTTATTACATGTGGGGGTTTACATGAATGTGCACATGAAAACCTTCCTCACCGGGCAAGTGAGTTCCATCTTGATGACAAACACTCCACCCAAGTTCAAGGATCCCGGCTGCCCTACCATTTCTATCACCATTGGGAATTTCTGAGTGGAGCAAGCATTGCTAGATTTGGGGGCGAGTGTCAACCTTCTACCATTCTTGGTGTATCAACAACTACAGCTTGAGGAGTTGAAACCAACTTCTATCACTCTTCAGCTAGCAGACCGAAGCGTGAGAATACTAAGGGGAGTAATGGAGGATGTGTTGGTCCAAGTGGACAAGTTTTATTTTTTCGTTGATTTCATTGTGCTTGATAGTCATCTCCTTGCTAACCCAAATTCACATATTTCTGTCATATTAGGTAGACCTTTCCTTACAACTTCTAATGTTGTGATCAATTGCAGGAATGGTCTAATGAAGCTTGCATTTGAAAACATGGCAATGGATCTCAATGTGTTCAACCTTTGCAAGAAACCGGGGAATGATGAAGAAGTTCATGAAGTCAATAGGATTGACACCATAGTAGAGCACTACATTGATTTTCTATGCCATACAAACTTGAAGGAGGAAGAGTTTCTTGAGGATGTGGAACCGAAGACTGTGCAAGGGGTGGGAACTTGGACCCTGACATTTGAGAATCTACCTCCACAAGAAAAAAAAAAATTCCATCAATAGTGCAACCACCCACTTTGAAGTTAAAGCCATTACCATCCACACTTAAATATGCATTCTGGGGGGGATAACCAAACATTTTCGGTGGTGATAAGCTCTTCATTAGAGCCGAGGAAAGAGGAAGAACTGTTGTGAGTCTTGAGAAAGCAGAAGGAGAAATCGGTTGGACCATTACCGACATCAATGGAATTAGCCCTCTCATTTGCACTCATAGAATATATCTTGAAGAAGGCACCAAGCTATCCCGACAACCACAAAGGAAACTCAATCCCATTATGAAGGATGTGGTTAGAGATGAAGTGCTCAAGTTGCTTGATGTGGGAATCATCTTTGCAATTATCGACAGTGAATGGGTTAGTCCCACACAAGTGGTACCAAAGAAGTCAGGAGTGATGGTGGTGGCCAATGAGGAAATAAATTGATTCTGACGCGGGTGGTCACCGGTTGGAGAGTTTGCATAGATTACCGGAAGCTTAACTCATGCACTCAAAAAGATCACTTTTCGCTACCATTCCTTGATCAAGTGTTGAAAAGGGTAGCTAGACATCTTTTCTATTATTTTTTGGATGGCTACTCTGGTTACAATCAAATAGAGATCGCCCTGGAGGATCAAGAGAAAACCACATTCACGTGCCCCTTTGGAACATATGTCTGCCGCCGAATGCCGTTTGGGCTATGCAATGCCCCGGGAACTTTTCAAAGATGTATGATGGGGATATTCAGCGACATGGCGGAGAAGATTGTAGAGGTTTTCATAGATGACTTCTTAGTGTTTGGGGACTCTTTCAAATGATGTTTGGAAAATTTGGAGAGAGTATTAGAGAGATATGAAGAAAAGAATCTGGTGCTCAACTGGGAGAAGTGTCATTTCAGGGTAACTCAAGGGATCGTGCTTGGACACATTGTGTCTGCAAAGGGAATCGAAGTGGAAAAATCTAAGGTGGAAGCAATTTTCAATCTACCCACTCCAAAGATAGTCAAGGACATCAGGTCATTTCCTGGCCATGCATGTTTCTATCGCCGTTTCTTTAAGAATTTTAGTGCATTGGCAAGACCTTTGACAAATTTGCTAGGAAAGGATGTCCCGTTCGTGTGGTCGGATGATTATGAGGCATCTTTCTAAAAACTTAAAAGTATGCTTACCTCACCTCCAATTATGTGATCACCCAAATGGGAACTCCCATTCGAGCTCATGTGCGACGCGAGTGATTACGCAGTCGGTGCAGTGCTAGGTCAAAAGGAAGATAAAAAACATCATGTAATATACTATACTTGCAAAATTCTAAATAAAGCACAAATGAATTACACCACTACTGAAAAGGAGTTGCTAGCCTTAGTGTTTGTATTGGATAAATTTAGGTCAATCATCATTGGTTCGTCTTCTATACTGATCATTCTGCTTTGAAGTATTTGTTGTCCAAGTAGGACGCTAAACCGAGACTCATTAGGTAGATCCTCCTCCTTAAAGAATTTCATCTAATCATCAAGGACAAAAAAGGAGTTGAGAATATGGTGGTGGACCATTTGTCACGACTTGTTGTCCAAGACACCGAAGAGCATACCCCTATCCCTGAATCTTTCCCAGGTGAGCATTTATTTTTTGTTCGTTCAGTTTGTATGTGGTATGCTGATATTTTCAATTTTCTTGCCACAGGAAAAATGCCCCCACACTAGAGCCCGGAAGATAATAGAAGATTCATGGCAGATGTGAAGTACTTCTAATTCGACAACCTATACATGTTCAAGTATTGCCCTGACCAAGTCATGAGAAAATGCGTACCAAAAAATGAACAGTGGGATGTCCTCTCTTTCTGTCATTCTGAAGCGTGTAGTGAGAACTTCTTTTCCAAAAAGACTTCAGCTAAGATTTTACAATGTGGTTTTTATTGGCCAACATTGATTAAAGACTGTGTTTCATTTTGCAGGCAATGCAATAGGTGTTAGAGGTTGGGAAACGTGACCCGTACAAACATGATGCCCCTTTCTCCCGTTCTTGTCATTGAAATTTTCAATTGTTGGGGCATCGATTTCATGGGTCCATTCCCTATGTCCTTTGGCTACCTTTACATACTCCTGGCAGTCGATTACGTGTCCAAGAGGATAGAAGCAATCCCAACCAAGACCAACGACCACCGAGTCATGGTCAAGTTCTTAAAAGAAAATATTTTGTCTAGGTTTGGGATGCCTCGAACGATGATAAGTGACGGTGGCTCACATTTCTGTAATAGACCATTTGCTTCTTTGATGCATAAATATGGCATAACACACAAGGTGTCCACCACCTATCACCCACAGACCAATGGCCAAGCCGAGTTGCCAATAGGGAGATAAAGAACATACTTGAGAAGACGGTTAACCCGAACCAAAATGATTGGTCCCTTAGATTGACCGATGCCTTGTAGGCTTACCGCACCACTTATAAGACCATTCTTGGTATGTCTCCCTATAGGTTAGTCTATGGCAATGCCTATTACTTGTCAGTGGAGATGGAACACAAGACATATTAGGCCATAAAAACTTTGAATTTCAACCTAAGACTAGCTAGGGATCATAGGAAGTTAGAGATAAACGAATTGGAGAAAATTCGCAGAGATGCATACGAGAACTCTAGAATTCATAAGGAGAGGGCTAAAATTTTTCATGACAAATCCATTTTGAGAAAAACATTCATGCCCGGCCAAAAAGTGCTCTTGTATAATTGTCGCCTCTCAATTTTCTAAGGAAAACTTCAATCGAGATGGGATGGCCCCTACATTGTCAAGGTGGCCTACCCACATGGAGCCGTGGATATAGAAAATCCTAAGGATGGTAAGATATTCAAGGTCAATGGCCAAAGACTTAAACCATTATTTGAGGGTTTTGAACTACAGGAAGTTGAGGAGGAGTTGGTGGATCCGGTCTATCCGAATATTGTTGAGGCATAACTCTTCAAGTAGACATTAGTGTACAATTGTTTTCCTTTCTACTTTACTTTACAAGTTACATTGTTCACTTACTTTCAATCGTACATAGTGTTTTTTCTTTGTGTTTGCAGCTACCGGTGTTTTTGTTATAGCTCATTATGTGGTGTACTCTTACCCTTCTTGTCTTTTAAATTCTATTATCTCATTGCAGTCCTTTTTTGTTGCATTGAGGACAATGCATAGTTCAAGTTGGGGGTGAGGTGCACCATTTGCATGATACACCGATTTTTTTGTTGATAATACCATTTTTTGGTGAGGTGCACCATTTACATGTTCCACCATTTTTTGTATAGAATAGTTGGAAATGTGAAAATTTTGAAATTTTTTTCTGGAAAATATCTAAATATTGAATCATATTCCCCTATTCTAACTGTTATGAGATCTGTGATTACTTGATCTTCATTTTGAACTTTGAACACATGAGCACACCATATAAGTTTATCCTATGCTTGAGTATCACATACGTGTTTTCATTCGAACTCAGCCATAGTGTTACACCTTGAATGTGTTATTTCGGCAATTTACTGAGTGGATCTACATTTTAGATCTTGACATATATAGTGGAGATGAAGTAACTACCCATGTGAGTTTTAGTGCCAATTCTTGTTGGAGGGAACTTACATTTACTCAAAGGAACAATTTTTCAAATTCAAAATTTATTCAATAATCTCATTATGCTTGCTTTGGTTAGAGTGTATATAGATGGTTGATTAACTTTGTCTAAAAATGCCAATATTCCTTCCCATGCTTATCTAGAGATGATGTTAGGTCATCTTTGACATGCGTTGAGCCTTAGCCTTTTCTTGTGAAAAAAATTTATCCCTAGTGTCGTAATTGAGCCTTAATTGAAAATTCGTTTCCACGCCACATGTTTTACTGTGCCAATGCAAAATGATTGCCACACATTGGTTTTTTCAAGACTAATTCTGATTAATCATGAAGAAAGGGAAATGTGGTGAAGAAACCCAAAAAAGGGATGAATGGCGCTGAATTCAAAATTTTGAATGAAAAAGAAGAGAAAAAGCCAAGAAAAGGGAGAAAAAGGGGGTTGAAAAGAAAAGAAATGAAATGAAAGAAAAGAAAAAAAAATTGAAGAAAGAAGGAAAAAGAGACATAAAAGTTGAAGTGAAGGTGAAAAGCTAAAAACTCCACAAAAGGAGATTTTTGATAATAAAGGTCATGTCGTTGGAATAACCTTTTTTGTTTCCTTCTACCCTTCATTTCACTTAACCCAAATATCCCCCAAGGTCTCATTACAACCCATGAAAGCCCTAAATGATCTAGAGAAAGCATGGTGAGAGCACACTTCCAATGAAAAGAAAAGTTGGTTTTGTTATCTATTGCCCTAACATTCCATTCATGAGATTATACCAAGGTCGTTTCAATTGTTAAGCATGCACATCCTTTCTAGATTATATGCGAGTGTTATGTCGGTTTGTGCACAAGATTCTATCAAACATATACACATTGAGAGCATGTCAGGATAATCATATATTTATTCATTTTTTAGGGAAACCCTTGGTGAGAATTGCATCAAAGCTAAATTTGGATAGTTAAATGAATGTGGATTATGTTGAGTAAAGTCTTAAATTGCATGTTCATTTCACACACACACGAGTTTTGAAAGGAAACGTGTAGTTGTATACTCTAGAATAGCATTTAAAATTATGATGGAATTCATGTGTGATAAGTTCGGGTGTTTGGAGAAAGTTGTTTTTGACACCCCAAAACTAGTAGGATAAGGGAATATATTTCAAATGTTAGATATAAGAAAGAAATTGGAATATCTTTGACTTTAATTTGTGTTATACTTGATGGGTATTCATTTTGTTTAATTTAGAATTATATAACATGTGTTTTGAAAGCATCAAGACTTAAATTGCATCGCAATTTCATAAATGAATTGGGGCAAAGTCATACATTGTGATTCAATAGCATGGATCATGTTTTTGGGTAGTTGAGTTAGGAAAGAGGTTTTTAGAGAGTTTTGGGGTCGAATAAACTTGGTGACAGGGAATAGGAGTGAGAATGAGCAACAAAGAATTTTTTTTTTACAGAATTAAAGATAGGTACCGGTACCTAATCACTAGCTACCAATATTTCTCTAGCAGAACAGCCAGAAGAATAGAACATTCAGGTACCAGTACCTTCTTAAATAGGTACCGGTACCCACAAAACAGAACATTTAGGTACCGATACCTCGTCATTAGCTACCGGTACCTCTAAGGCAGAACAGTTAGCTATCGGTACCTACTTGATGAGATACCAGAACCTCGTGCCCTAAATTGTAAAAAAGGGGATTTTCAAGATTTTACTCATTCATTTGTCACATCTCTCCTCTCAAACACTCAATCCTCTCTATAGAAAACCCCAAGGCATAAAAAATCCCAAGATTCTTCGCTCAAAGCTTGAATTCATTGACAATGGCAAGAATTGGTAAGTCTCCTCCTCCATCTTTTGGGTTTTTTGAATTGATTTGGGAGTGGATCCTCCCGTTCTTCACCCTTGGGTCATGTTTAATCCTTATGGCCCACATCAAACAAGTGGGTCCCTTCCCTACGAAGCAATCAGACACTAGGTCCCACAAGAGGGTGGATGAGACGACCCCTAGTGGTGGGGAACAAAGGAAAAAGGAAAAGAATGACGCTCACATAAAGAGCATAGGGATTAAGAATGTGACGTGTGAGCGAGAAGTGGATAGGCCCACCCTCAGGCCAAACGATGATGTTGTTATAGCCATTGAGGTCCATGGGTTACATTCGTGGGTCCAAGAGGTCAGGGGGCTCGTTTTTCCCTATTGTCAGGAATTTTATCAAAGGTTGGGGATGGTGGATGAGGACTTGAAATTGTTGAAGACCATGTGCGGGGAAAGATAATTGAGGTCACCTGGCGGTCATTGCCGAGGCGTTGCATTACCAGAGGCCTCCAGCCAACACCGTTGTTTTTCCCCATGGCACCCAAGGAAGGAAGCAACTTCAGGAGTATGCGCGCCTAATGTACGAAGACCCTGCACAATTCAATAAAAAAATCCAAGTCGGGGGACTTAAGCATGCTTACGGGGTGATGCATAAGGTCCTTCACTACAATGGCTTGCCTCGGGGTGCAGAGAAGAAACAGGGGGGAGGAAAAAATGGCCTTCCTCTACGAGTTTATGGTTGGCACCAAGATGGACATCACGCTGATGATCTAGGAGGTGATGAAGGACTACGCCCAGGCCACAAAGCCTAGGGAAAATCTGCCTTATGCCCACCTTGTCACCAAGATCTGCATTCAGAGCAAGATCAAGGCCTACCCCAGCGACGTAACTCTCCCACCTGAGTTTGGCCCAATAGGCAAGCGAGCATCAAGAAGATGAGGGCTATGACAGGGGGGTCAGAGCATAGAAAGTATAGGGCTATGTCATCTACGATCGAGCCATCTACAGCAGGCCTATCCTCATTCGAGCCGTCTTTTTCCACCCCACCTCTGACTGTTTCTCAGCGTCTAGCTAGGATCGAAGGGAGTTTGGATGATTTTGGGGGGATTTTGCAGCTACTGAAGCTGATATCGATTTAGGATTTTTAAGAGGACATTCCCAGGAGAGCCTATACCTGAAATGGCACCACCACCGGCTATCGCATCGGATATCCCACCATCAACTCCTGGGACTAATTCTGACATCCAGTCGTCGGCCCCAACTAGCTCGATTGTTCTACATGTTGCAGAGTCTAGGGACGATGAGGAGGAGGAGGATGATGATGACGGGGACGATGAAGATGGTGATGATGATGATGATGATGATGAGGAGGATGGAGAGGAGTAGGAGAGAGAGAGAGAGACTACTTGTTACTTTTTTTTGTTATGTTGATTGTATAGGTCTTTATTTTCTTTTGGGAGTCCTAGAACGAACACAGTTAGGATAAAATTTACCGGCCTGGTAGAAGAGTCCCTAGGGAAGTAGGTTGTTTCCTTTTGGGTTCTTTGTACTCATTGCAAATATTTCTGAATGAAAGAACATCACCCTTTGTTTAATTTTGCCCCTAGTTATTTACCTAATTGCAATTTGATTTGAGTATTTTGATGTAGTGCATGAAATGATTAACATGAATGGAAGTGTTATATGTGCATTGTACTTATTTTCTTTGGAATAAGATTTGCTAGGGACTAGCAAAACTCAAGTTGGGGGTGTGATGAGTGTGGAACATTGCACATTTAACAACCTCATTCGCATCCATTTTAACTTGTTTTTTGTAATGAATTTTAAGAAATTGGATTCAAATCAAAGATTAATGGAGAATGGCTTGATTGTAGGTGGTAGGATAGGAAGGGCAGACATAAAGCACCTTATAAAGTGATTATGGGCAATGGGCAAGAAAGGAACTCAAGATAAATGGCAAGGGAGCTCAACAAGCTAAAAGTCTTAGAAAAAAAAAGGCGGAGTAGGTACCGGTACCACGTCACCAGGTACCGATACCTGAGCTCTCTGGAAAAAAGGTACCAGTACCTCATCACTAGATACCGATACCTGACACTTGGAACTCAGCCTACTGAAATGAAGAGATGAAGCATGTATCGATACCTCATCACTAGGTACCGATACCAGAGCCTTCTGGAATTTAGGTACTGGTACCTTGTGCCTTAGATATTGGTACCTCTCACTTATGTCTTTGCTATTCAAGATGGAGGAAATGAAGAAGGTACCGGTACCTCATCACTAGGTATTGGTACCAGAACCTTCTGGAATTTAGGTACCGGTACCTTGTGCCTTAGATACTTGTACCTCCCATTTGTGCACTTGATGTTCAACATAGAAGAAATGCAACAGGTGTCGGTACCTCTTCACTAGATACCGGTACTTGAGCCCTTTGCCTGTCGAGGTACCGATATCTCATAACTTAGTACCGGTACCAAGAACCCAGAAAATTCAAATCATCTTCCAAACGACTCCACCAACTACGAGAGCCCACCTTTTGATATCTAATCCATGTTTTGACCTTGTCAAAACTCCATCATGACCTCCTAACCTCTACACTCAGACAATAAGCATGAAGGAGTGGGTGGGCCAATGAGGAGAAAGGGAGTGGTTGGGAAGAGAAAGGGGTCATGCTTTGACTGACTTTGGAAGTTTTTTTTGGCTAACCTCTCTCCAAGCAATCTAAGTCATGACACTCATGATTAGAGAGGGGGCCATGGATGAAAATAGGAAATTCTTACACATTTTTGGAGATTTTCAAGCTTTTAGAGAGAGAAGGTTCAAGGAAGAAGATGAAGTTCTAGAGAGAGAAAGCTGGGTTTTTATAATTTTCTTCACCATTTTCATTGTTGTAAACTCCATTTTACATGTAATCCTTCCCTCTTGCACTTTAATCTCTTTTAATTGAGGTTGTATTTAAGTTTGGCTAGGTTTCCTTTAGTTCACTACTACATTTGGGCTTTGTTCCCTTCAAACTTTACATTTTGGGCATGAATACCTTGTCTTTTGTAGTTTAAACTTCTTCTTACCTTAATACAAGTCTATGTTTGATTTCATCGCCATGTCTTTCTCTTTAATGTTTGTTCTTGCTTTTATCATGGATAGCTAAATTTTTAGTTGGCTAATCCAAGAGGAATTTCCTCTTAGGTATGTGAAATTGACTCTCTTTCATTCCTCCTCGTAGTGTAAAGTGTTTGGTTGGACTAGGTTGAGTGCGGACGAATGTGGTTGTGGACTTTTGATACCCCGTAGACTTTTCATGGGGTATGCTCTTGTGCAACGCAACTACATTCATCTCTCACTTCCTACGAATCAATCAAATACCTAGGCACCATTGGTTGAATAAAATTAGTCGATTTGACATTCCCATTGGAATGAACTCTATGGATTAGCCAACCCCATTTTCTTACATATTTCACAAATTACAAACCACCAAACTTCAACTCGCAAGATTTTTTAATTTCTACTTTTTACAAGTCACTCTTCAAAAACGCTTGACCTCACCTTCCCTGAGGAGACGACATTGGAATACTCAATCCAAGTAAAACACGACACTATAAGTCTCTCTACACTTGGGGAACAATTTTGCACAATCACACATGTTTTATTCATCCACACATAATTTCCCCGCTTCTTGCATCGAGCTGGAGGGAGAGTGACACGCACCATACATTATAAGCCATACACACACACAACTGGGTTCTTGTGGGAAGTTGGGGAAAACGATCAAGCATAGACCATTTATCACGACTTGTTGTCCAAAACACCGAAGAGCACATCCTTATCCCTGACTCTTTCTCATATGAGCATTTATTTTCTATTCATTCAGTTTGTCCATGGTATGCGAACATTTGTAATTTTCTTACCACGGGACAAATGCCCCTACACTGGAGCTCAGAAGAGAGGAGAAAATTCATGGTAGAGGTGAAGTACTTTTACTTCAACAATCCATACCTATTCAAGTATTGCACTGACCAAGTCATAAAGAGATGCGTATCAAACAATGAACATCGTGATGTCCTTTCCGTCTTCCATTCTGAAGCATGTGGCGGACACTTCTCTTCCAAAAAAACTTCAGCTAAGATTTTACAAAGTGATTTTTATTGGCCGACATTTTTTAAAGATTGTGTTTCATTTTGCAAACAATGTGATAGGTGTCAAAGGTTAGGGAATGTGACCCGTAGAAACATGATGCCCCTTTTGTCATTGAAATTTTTGATTGTTGGGTCATCAATTTCATGGGTCCATTCCCTATGTCCTATGGCTACCTTTACATACTCTTAGCAGTCAATTACGTGTCTAAGTGGGTAGAGGCAATTCCGACCAAGACCAATGACCACCAGGTTGTGTTCAAGTTCTTAAAAGAAAATATTTTTTCTAGGTTTGCAATGCCTTGAGCTGTGATAAGTGATGGTGGCTTATATTTCTACAATAGGTCATTTGCTTCATTGATCCATAAATATGGCATAACACACAAGGTGTTCACCGCATATCACCCATAGACCAATGACAAAGCCGAGTTGGCCAATAGGGAGATAAAGAATATACTTGAGAAGACGGTTAACCCTAACCGAAAGGATTGGTCACTTAGAATGACTAATGCCTTATGGGCTTACCGGACTGCTTATAAGAACATTCATGGTATCTCTCCCTATAGGTTAGTTTATTGCAAGGCCTGTCACTTGCCAGTGGAGATGAAGCACATGGCATATTGGGCCATAAAAACTTTGAATTTCAATCTGGGCCTAGCTGGGAGTCATAGGAAGTTGGAGATAAATGAGTTGGAGGAAATTCGTCGGGATGCATATGAGAGCTCTAGAATTCACAAAGAAATGGCTAAAATCTTTCATGACAAATTCATTGTAAGGAAAACATTCCAACCCAGCCAAAGAGTGCTTTTGTATAATTCTCACCTCTCCTTTTCCAAGGGAAATTTCGATCTCGATGGGATGGCCCCTACATTGTCAAGTGGCCCTACCCACATGGAGCCATTCTTTGAGGGTTTTGAACTTCAGGAAGTCGAGGAGGAGTTGATTGATCCAGTCTACCTGGACCTTGTTGAGGCATAGTTGTTCAGTAAATGTTAGTGTACATTTGTTTTTCTTACTACTTTATTTACTAGTTAAGTTGTTGACTTACTTTCTATTGTACATTGTGTTTTCCTTTGTATTTGTAGCTAGCGGTGTTTTTGTTAAAGCTCAATGCGAGGTGTTTTCTTGCCCTTCTTGTATTTAAATTTATCTCGTCTCATTGCATTTCTTTTTTGTTGCATTGAGGACAATGCTTAGTACAAGTTGGGGGTGAGGTGCCATTTGCATGATATATCATTTTTGTTGATAATACCATTTTGTAGTGAGATGCAACATTTGCATGATACACCATTTTGTTGATGATACTATTTTGTTGATGATAAGTTGAAAATTTTTGATTAAAATTTAAAAATTTTTGAAAAAAAAATAAAAACATCTGATATTGAACTATATTTTTCCTCCTAACTGTTTTAGGACCTGTGTTTACTTGGCCTAGAACTTGAACTTTTAACATATGGGTGCACAACTTGATCCGAAATATGCACACCCAAGTGCAGACGGTCAAGCTGTAGTAATAATCCGGTTTGAGTTCGGAGTCGGATCCACAAGAAACTCTTGTTGGTGTTTTGAGATAAGCAGTGGTGGAGACCTAGTGATTGTAACCCTTGAGATTTGAAGTTGTATGAGATTTCCTGGACAGAATATAAGATTCTTTCCAAGAGAATTTTCTAAACAAAATAAGAGATAAGCTCTGATGTAAAAGAGTCACTCTTTAGTTCAAGGATCTGCATATGTAGTTAATTATCCGATTTGTTATATTTGTGCTTGATAACTCAATTAACCCCCGTGTCAACAGCAGGTTAATCGAAAAATAAGGTGGATTATGAGAATTAAGAACATGATTCCGATGTCTTTCTAGAAGTTTTCAAGAATTGTCTGTGCCGAGACTTAACCCGTCTACAAACAAGCAAGTGTTTCTACAAGACATCCAATCATGACATTAATGTTCCATTTCCATTCTTTAATTGAAGCATAATAATGGTGAATATTGAAGGGTAGTCATGAAGATCTAGCCGGGGTACTTGCCTTGAACCAATGAGTCTTTCTATACAAGAGTTATCTATGTTATAGAAAGAACTCCTGGTTATACAAAGTACCTTAGCTTTGCTAGATGCAATCAATCATTCAATAAACATGGGGAATATAAAGTATTAAACATAATCAAAATTGCACAAATATAACGTCTGGATAATTTATACATGTCCTTCTCCTCTTACTAAAGAGTGAATGAGAAACTACTCACTCTTCATGGCTTTGGTAAAGCTAAAAAAGTGAGTGATGCTCAGTCCTCTAAGTAGAGGGATCACAAAGCAAAACACACTAAACAGAGAGCTAATCTTCGACAAAGAATGAGTGAATCACGTTCCACCCTTCATGGCTTTGGCGAAACTCTAGAAAAGTGGAAGAGTTTCACTCTTCTAAGAGAAGAAAGAAGCTCAAGCAATGGAAGTGAATGAAATACAAATTAAAAGTAGAAGAAAGGTAGTCACTTTTAGAGGGTGATCCACAACCAAAGGTAATTTATCTTTCTCTATGCATGTAAATGAAAGCATAAGCTTAAAACTAACTCTACAACAAGCTAAGAGATGTTGGATTAATGTCAAACCAATCTCTAGAATAACTACTTCTTAAGATTACTCTACAATAATATGAGTGGGAGTCTAAGCCTCCATCAAGCTCTCTACCAAGTCCCCTTTAAGCACTCCAACAATTGGAGTATTTATAGACAAGGAGGAGGAGACAAGAGGGGGTGAAGGAATAGTGTATGCCGCCCAAGTACAAGTGAAAAGCCAACCACTCTGCAGCCTGTCTGTGAAGAACGTTCGAACGTTATCTAGCGTTCGAACGTTGTATCTGTTTTTGCTTTATAGGCGTTCGAACGCTAGATGGGTTTGAATCTCTCACTCAAGTGGCCTGTAGTCTTCTGTGAAGTCCATTTCCACACTCCATGCAGCAGTCTGATCTTCAAATAGTTCAAGTGGGCGTTTGAACGTTGATTGGCATTCGAACGTGGTACTCAAGTACATCAGGGTCTTTCTTTCTTGGCTGCAACACGCCATATCTCAGCAGTCTGATCTTCAAATAGTTCAAGTGGACGTTCGAACGTTGATTGGTGTTCGAATGTGGTACTCAAGTACCTCAGGGTCTTTCTTTTTTGGCTGCAACACGCCATGTCTCACAGTTTGGTCTTCTCATAGTTCAAGTGGACGTTCAAACGTGAGTTGGCGTTCGAACATTCTTGCTTTGCTCCAAGCTTTTCCAATTATGTTCCCTAATGTGCTGGTGTTACACTCAAGTGTGATACTTGTTGTTCTTGAGTTCTTGTTCATTTTTGGACCTGAAATTTCATCACTTAAACTCCTTCAAAGTACAATTAGTCTCAAAAAGACATGGTAAAATGCTAATTTTAAGTACTTATCATGCACCATAGAAATTTATCCGATGTTTAAGTAGCACATGCATGTCTTCATTCAAACTCAACCAAAGTGCACCATGAAGGTGTAATTTTTTGCAATTTACCAAAAGAGATTCACATCTTAAAGAGCTTGACATAAATACTGGAGATGAATGAAGTACCCTGGTGAGCCATTGTGCCATTCCTTTTTGGAGGGTTAACTTACATATACTCAAAAGAAAAATCTTTCAAATTAAATTTTGTTCAATAGTCTCATTATTCTTGTTTTGGTTAGTGTGCAAAATGATAGTTAATTGACTTGATTTGAATTGTATAGCAGTACTTGGCCATGTATCTCTAAGAAATGATTTTAGGCCTTTTTGATTAACCTTGAGCCTTAGCCTTTCCGTTCAAAATATTGTCCCTAGTCACCATGATTGAGCTGTAAATGAACAAATTTCATTTCCTTAACCACATTTTTTACCAAGCCACATGGAAGATATTTATCCTACCTTGGTTATCCTGAGATGAGCAATGCTGATATTGAAGAAGGGAATGTGATGATGGGAAATGAAACAAAGGGATGATGTAAAGTATGAATTGAAAAAAAGGGAAGGCAAAAGCAAAAAGAAAAAGAAAAAAGGGCCAAAGAAGGCAAAAGCAACAAGAAAATGGCCGAAAAGGGCGAAAAGAAAAAGAGAAAGAAAGAAAAAAAATGAAATTGAAATGAAGGGGGATTGAAAAAAATGAATGATGCACCAAAAAGGTGAATTGTGACTTTAATGCCATATTCTCGGGATAATTCACTTTGAACTCCTTTTTTCCTTCGTTTTTCTTAGCCCTCACCCAAGGTCATGTTATAACCGGAAAAAGTCCTTTTTTATCTCAAGGATACATGGAAAAAGTACATTCCAAAGGAAAAGAGAAGTCAATGACACTGTCTTAAATTGCCCTAACATTCCATTCGTGAGATTATGCCAAGGTCGTTTAAATTGTTTAATGTGCTTTTCAAATTTTGATTATACGTGAGTTATACTTCATTTTTTAATACAAGATTATGTCTCACATATAAACATTGAGGGTAAGTCGCTATAACTATAAAGTGATTCACTCTGAGAGAAAACCCTTGGTGAGAATTAAATCGAAGCTGAATTTGGATAGCTAAAATGGAGGTGGATGTTTTTGGGTAAGTTGTTTAAAATTTCATGGTCATTACACACACGAGTCTTGAAGGGAGATGTATAGGTGAGTACTTTTGAATAGCATTTAAGTCTAAGTTATGACTCATGGGTAATTAGTTGGATGAATGCGAAAAATTTTGTTCAAGACACCCCAGGACTGGTTAGGATGATGAAATATGTTTCAAATGCTGGATATAAAAAAAAAGAGAAGTTTGTAGGTAGTTTCACTGTAAACCTTCACAGGAAAAACTCATCCGCTAGGGATCACCTAGTGGTTTAAAAATGTAGTGAGTAGGATAAGAAGAAATTGGAATACCATAGACTCTATTTTGTGTTTTACTTGATGGTGTTCATTTTGTTAGACTTAGAATTCCATTACATGTGTTTTTGAAGTTGTCAAAAATCAAATCAAAGTGCAATTTTGTGAATGAATTCGGGCAAAGTCAGATAGTGTGATTCAGTAGTGTAGATCATGTTTCAGGTAGTTAAGTTAGGAAGTAGGTTGTTAGAATGTATTAGAGTCAAATAAGTTAGATAAAGTGGAATGGGAGTGAAAAGGAGCAACAAAGAAAAAATTTTCAAAATTAAGGGCAGGTACCAGTACCAAGTCAAAGAGGTACCAATACCTAGAAGACAGAACACTAAGGTACCGGTATCTCAAGCCCTAATTTGCGAAAATCGAGGGTTTAAAGGGGGAAAAGTTAGTTTTCATTTCATAATTCTCATTTCTTCTCCTCTCAAACACTCTCTCCTCTTGTTAGAAACCTTCCAAGCCATCTAAAAACCTTTGGGCATCCATTTAATTCCTCAATTACTTCACTCAAGGTTAGATATTGGTGATCATGGCAAGTAATGGTAAGCACTCTTGTCCACCTTTTGATTTAGTTGCTTTGATTTGGAAGTGGGTTCTCCCATTTTTGGTTTTTGGTGGGTTATTGGCTTTGATGGCCCGCACGAAACAAGTGGGTCCTGCTCTGAAAAAACAAGTGGGCATGGGGACTCGAAGAAAGGCGGATGAAGAGAGCTCGAGTGGTGGGGAACAAAGAAAGAAAAGGAAAAGTGACCCCCATTCGGAGACCATTGGTGTGAGAAACGTGACGTGTGAGCGTCAGGTGGATAGACCTACTTTGGGGCCAAATGATGTTATTGTTAAAACCATTGAGAATCACGGTTTACAGTATTGGTTCCAAGAGGTGAAGAGGTATGTGCTCCCTTTTTTTGGGAGTTTTATCAGAAATTGGTGGTTGTGGATGTCAAGTTGGAGCTTTTGAGAACCACTGTGCGGGAAAAAAGATTTGACGTCACCCCGACAGTCATAGCTGTGGTGTTGCATTATCAAAGGCCTCCTACCGATAGAATAGACTACCCTCATGACAATGAAGAGAGGAAGCAAGTTCATGAGTATGCGCACTTGATGTACAAAAACCCCGCAGAATTCAATGGCAAAATTCAAGTCAAGGGGGCTCAAGCATACATATTGTAAAACCCTAGTAAATTTGAACTTTTTGTGAATAAGGGCAAAATGGTCATTTGTCATCCTAATGCTTATTTGAAATACTCATGCTCTAGACCTCGGATGAGGAAACGGAGTTCGCCGTTGGATTCGTATCGCGAAACCTAGTCACCCAGACTAATTTCGTTGAATTCCGAGATAGTCGGATTTTCGCACGTCGTTCGAGGCGACTACGTGACGAATGACATTTTAAAGGTCCCCAAAAACGAGTTTTATAAAATTTTCTTAAAATTAAGTTAAATTTCAAATAAAATTAATTTGAACTTAAACCGAGATGTAATGAATCGTTTCGGGACGAAAAACAGACCCAGAAATAGGAAATATGCGGTGCGATGTGGACCGCTCATTTGCGACTATAAATATCGACCTAAATCAGATATTTAGGCACAAATGTCTCATATTCATCACCCTTAGCCGGCCATAGAGAGAAAAGAGATAAAAGAGAAGAAAAAATAAGTTCTTCAATCTTCAATCTAAGATTCTCGGAGTTCTGTCGCTCGGATCGACTCGGACCAAGAGTTAAAGTCGATCACCGCGACAAGGGCTACGCAACCAGACCAAGAACAGGTGATTTCACTGAAGATCCAAAAGATGAGATTTAGGAAATCAAGAGTTTTGGAGGTGTTCTTGAAGCTCTAACCTTCACTCTACGCTACAAGAGGTAGGGTTCTTCCTACTTTGGTTTTACTCCTCTCCTTTAGGGCTGTTCTAGGGCCGGTTTAGGGGCTGAATTTGGGTTGTTTAAGGGGCTGAATTATGGACTGTTTTTCGGCCATTGTACGGACTGTTTTTAGGCCATGTTATGGACTGTTTTTAGGCCATTTTGCGGGCTATATACGGGCTGTTATATGGTGGTTTATGTGGGCTGTTTTGGTGGTTTATATGGGCTGTTTTGGTGGCTTATATGGGGGCTGTTTTGTGGCTTATATAAGGGCCGTTACATAGGTTATTACATGGGTTGTTATGTGTTATATTATGCCTCAATGCTTAAGGGTGTTATTGACATTAGATTATGTAATAACATGTTGGATATGAATGTTAATACATGCTAGTTGATGTTTTGACATTGTGAGGAATTATGGCAAGCATATGCATTAGATATCAAGTACCATGACATATGTTGAGATATGTGGTTGAAATGGGTCCATATGGCATTCATAGCATGTTGGACATAATTATTGTGTGCAATGGTTCATTACATTGCATATGCACGAAGACATCGCATATATTGGGTGTGAGTGCATTGTGATATTAAACACCATTTTTGGTGATTGATATGTAGAATCGGTACGGTCGGATCGAAGATCTCATTGGGCCGCATGTTGCATGAAAAACTTGTGTTGGGTATAGCAAGAAGGGGTAGATCCCCCCCTCGGGTGCAAGACCCGACGACTTGGTTATACACTCCCCTGTGGTGAAATTCTGGAAAAGTGTAGTATGGTGTACGAAACCGGCGGTATAAAATCCAAAATCCGTTGCCCAACAAGACACAAGATTTTGATGTACATAAACACTCATTCAATGGGTGACATCCAACAATGACTTGATTTTGTAAACACATGATTTCAATTCAAACGGTCATTGGATGTATTTTCCATCAGTTGATGGGGTTACTACACATTAGCATGGCATTGTGTTAGGGGAGTCGGTGATGACTCGGGTTAAAGGTGCATGAGTGAGTCCCATCTCATTTCATAGCATGGCATGGTAGATTTCAATATATAGTTGCATATTCTTACTTGGAATGTTGATGTGAATACGAAATGTTGAATGTGAACATTGCATGTGCACTTAGGTGGGGAGTAGCCTCTGTAGGAAATTACTCTACTGGGTGTTGCTCACCATATACGGGAAAACATTTCAGGTGGGGGAAATACATCGGCGGATGGCTCCAATTTGGACCTCATGTTTGAAGAAAGCCGAATGTGGCTTTAGTTTGTGTTAATGTAAAACACTTGTGAAAATTTTGTTTTGGGCATGTAATCTTTTGCAAATAATTGTAATAGAACATATATGGTCTATTGTTAAAATAACTTTGCATGTTTTGATATAAGTATGGATAGTTGGATCCGGTGTGGCCAATGTTTACTTATAAATGGACCCGGTGCGGTCATTGCTTTATATTAGGCCTCGGATGGGTCATTTGAATATATATTGCACAGGTTGGGTTTTGGGTAGAGCTCTCCGTACAAAGGAGACTCTGCCCGAATTTCGTTAAGTTATGGACCCTGGTAAATGGGGCATAACGGTGTGATATCGAATTTCTCGGTATCTACGGGTATTCCGAGGGTTGATGGATAATCAACGGACCCCCGGATTTAGGGGTGTCACACATATGTAGTATTGCACATGATTCTCCATTACAACGTCCTACCATGGGAAGCAGAGAAGAATTCTGGGGTGGAAAAGATGGCCCTACTCTATGAGTTCATGGCTAGCTCTCAGATGGACATTGCATTGATGATTTGGGAGATGATGAGGGATTACGCCCAGGCCACATAGCCTAGGTCGAGCATGCCCTATACCCACTTGGTCACTAAGATTTGTCTAAAAGCAAGATCAGCATCTCCCCCAGTGACGTGTTGTCCCCACTTGAGTTTAGCCCAATAGGCAAACATAGTAGCAAGAAAATTAAGGCTATGACTCGGGGGTCCGAGCACCTTGAGGAAAGGGCTGGGCCATCTACATCCACAGCCACCCCTCCGATGACTATTTTCGAGTGGCTAGTTGGGATTGAGGGGAGATTGGATGAGTTTGGGAGAGCTATAGTTAAGGATCGGGGAACTCTGCAGCTACTGACTCTAATGATGAAGAAAGTTTTTGAGCAGGCATTGTAAGGAGAGCCTATCCCTGAGGTACCCCCACCACCAGCTATCGCATCGAATTTTCCACCACCTACTCCTGGGGCTGGCACTTCGGCACAACCTCCCACTCTGCCTATCTCGACCGTTGTGCTTGATGTCACAAACTCTGAAAAAGAGGATGAGAATGACGAGGAGGAAGAAGAAGAAGATGATGACAATGATGATGATGATGATGATGATGATGGGGAGGAGTAGAGGAGAGAGACCAGTTGTCATTCCTTGCCTTTTGTCTAGCAGTTTTTAGGAGTCCTAGGTTCGAACAAGTTGGAGTAGGAATGACAGACCTTGTCGAAGACTCTCTAGGAAAATAAGCCCTTTTTTGTGTTCTTTGTACTCAATGAAAACATTTATGAATGAAAGAACAATAATTTTGCGTTTAACTTTGTCCCGAATTCATTAGCTTAATTGCAATTCGATTTTGGTATTTTGACTTAGTTTTTGAAATGATTAACATGGATGGAAGTGTCATTGTCACTTTATTTTTATCTTTTTGAAAAAGATTTGCTATAGACTAGCAAAACTCAAGTTAGGGGGTGTGATGAGTGCGGAATATTACACATTTAACGGCCTTATTACATCCATTTTAACTTGTTTTTGTAATGCATTATTAGAAATTGGTTTACATTGGAGATTAATGGAGAATTGTATGATTGCAGATGATTGAACGTTAAATACAGGATTTTTATCACTTTTCAATGCGTTGGGAACAATGGGCAAAGAAGGAACTCAAGAAAGAAGGGCTCGAGAATGCGGAACGCAAAAACGTCAAAGAAAGTAAGGGAGGTACCGGTACCTTAATCAGTAGGTACTGGTGTCTGAGCCTACTGGAAGACAGGTACTGGTACCTAGCACTTGTACCTTAGCTTTTTGAAAAGGAAGAAATGAATGAGGCATAGGTACCCTCATCACTAGGTACTAGTACCTGAGCCCATTGCCATCGAGGTACCGATACCTCATCACTTGGTACCGGTACCCAAAGCCCAGAACTCCCAGATTACTTTCTCCACGACTCCACAGGCTACAAGGGCCCATTTCTTTTTATCTAATCAATATTTGGACCATTTCAACACTCCACCACACCCTCTTAACCTCTACATTCAGCCTATTTACATGAAAAAATGGAGGGGTAATGATGAGATGATAGGAGAGAGAGTGGTTGGAAAAGGAAAGGGGCATTCTTTTGGACTGACTTTGGAAGCATTTTTGGATAACCTCTCCCCAAGGCAACCTATCTCAGCACACTCAAGAGTAGAGAGAGGGGGATGCATGAAAACTACACTTTACTTTTGACATTTTGTTCAGCTTTTAGAGGGAGAAGCTCCAAGGAAGAAGAAGGTAGTTCTAGAGAGAGAAAGCTAGGGTTTTTACATTGTTCTTGCTCATTTCCATTCTTGTAAGTTCCTAAGGCATGTAATCTTCATTTCTACACTAGATATACCTTCCATTTTCTAGTATGCATGATTTTTGTTAGAGTTCTTCCACACCTAATGTTTTAAGGAATTTCCATTTTTAATATTTGAGCTTGTATGTTTTGAGTTTTATGTTCTTAGTATTTGAATAAAGCTTGAAGTTTGTTCATCTCTTGTTTTCATTAGTTTAAGGTAATAGTTACTTCCTTAGCAATGTTTTCCATGTTCTTCAGAATTTATATTCTATCTATGGCCGACTAGGGCATTGGTTGGTGAAATCCAAGGAAGGATTTCCATCCGGGTATGGAAAAATCAACCCTCACACACATTGCCTTGTTGTGTAGTGTGTTGAATTTGAATAGGTAGGTATAGATTTGTACACATTTGATGCATCGTTGACTTGTCGCGGGGCGTGCTTATCGTCCCTTGAAATTTATACAAATCAATCTTCCTACGAATCAATTCAACACCAATACACACATTTGGTAATTCATGATTTTAATTCTATCTTCCGATTGAACAAAAACACTTTTGAGTTCAACTAAGTTATAATTGGAATTGATTAGCATACCCAGTGGAAAGAATTCAAAGGATTAGCCAACCCTTGTTATTCATAGATTTTCAAACCCAAAATCTCACGATTCAACCACATCTTCAAAGAACAAATTTTCAATTTTTACTTTCAAAACACTTAATCTTGACCTTCCCTGAGGAGACGACCTCGGAACTTTTTTCGAGTTAAAACACAACACGTAAGCCTTCCTGTGCTTGGGGAGCAATTTTTGCATCACCACAATCTTGAAGGCACACCACTTTCGGATATTCACATACATTCAACCTTAACCCCTCAAACAAACCCCACACCCTTCGAGGTAGGGAAATAAATCAAGCAGCCGGGTATTTTGTGAATTGGGTATATTTTAAATATCCCAAAATCCTAATTATTGATTTCCAGTCTTTTCCGGAATTACTTGTATATCGACTTAGCTTACTCACAAAGTATGTTATATCTGGATGGGTACAACACATAATATACATTAGACTACCTATTATATGTGCAAATTCTAATTGAGATATGATTCATTATTATTTTTAGAAAGATGGATATTAACATCGATAGTTGTTCTTGTAGGTTTTATCTCATACTTCTTGAACTTATCAAGTACTTTATGAACATAGTGAGATTGAGATAACGTGAGTCTATTTGACGTTTTAGAAATTTTATTTCCTAGTATAACGTCAGCAACACCTAGGTCTTTCATTTCAAACTTATTGGTCAACTTCCGTTTGGTAGCTTTAATGACATCATTATTGATGTCTATAATTAGCATGTCATCTACATAAAGACATACAATATTGTATCCACTTTGAGTGCTCACATTTATCACACTCATTTATTTTAAACCCATTTGACAACATTACTTTGTCAAATTTCTCATGCCACTGCTTTGGTGCTTCCATAAATAGATTTAACAAACTTGCATACTTTCTTTCCTTGTACATTAGCAATGAACCCTTCAAGTTATTCCATGTATATTTTTTTTATTTAATTTACCATTTAAGAATGTTACATTTACATCTATTTGATGTATCTCAAGACTATTCAAAGTAGCTATAGAAATTAGAATCCATATGGATGTTATTCTAGTAATTGATGAATAAATGTCAAAATAATCAAATCCTTCCCTTTGCTTGTATCTGTAACACCCCGTACCCGCCTCTTACAAAGAGGTAGTACAGGAGTCACTTATAAACAGCCCAAATCTCCCCCAAGCAACCGATGTGGGACTAGCCAGGATCTCACAATCCACCCCCCTCAGGGCTGCACGTCCCCGTGCAGCTTTACCACGCCGCAGCGCTAGGCTCACACGAGCACCCGTGCAGGGTTACCCACCATCAGCCGGTCAGGGTCGGCTCTGATACCATTTGTAACACCCCGTACCCGCCTCTTACAAAGAGGTAGTACAGGAGTCACTTATAAACAGCCCAAATCTCCCCCAAGCAACCGATGTGGGACTAGCCAGGATCTCACAATCCACCCCCCTCATCGGTTGCTTGGGGGAGATTTGGGCTGTTTATAAGTGACTCCTGTACTACCTCTTTGTAAGAGGCGGGTACGGGGTGTTACAAATGGTATCAGAGCCGACCCTGACCGGCTAATGGTGGGTAACCCTGCACGGGTGCTCGTGTGAGCCTAGCGCTGCGGCGTGGTAAAGCTGCACGGGGACGTGCAGCCCTGAGGGGGGTGGATTGTGAGATCCTGGCTAGTCCCACATCGGTTGCTTGGGGGAGATTTGGGCTGTTTATAAGTGACTCCTGTACTACCTCTTTGTAAGAGGCGGGTACGGGGTGTTACAAATGGTATCAGAGCCGACCCTGACCGGCTGATGGTGGGTAACCCTGCACGGGTGCTCGTGTGAGCCTAGCGCTGCGGCGTGGTAAAGCTGCACGGGGACGTGCAGCCCTGAGGGGGGTGGATTGTGAGATCCTGGCTAGTCCCACATCGGTTGCTTGGGGGAGATTTGGGCTGTTTATAAGTGACTCCTGTACTACCTCTTTGTAAGAGGCGGGTACGGGGTGTTACAGTATCCTTTCACTACAAGTGCAGCTTTGTACTTGTCAATTCATCCATCGACTTTCATTTTTTTTTTTTAAAAAAATTCATTTACAACCTAAAATTTTGTTACCCGGTGGAAGATCCACCAACTCCCATATATGATAATGGATTCAATTTTCAATATCAATAGCTTCCTTCTAATAAGGAGCTTAGGGGGAGGACATAACTTCCTTCAAACTTTGAGAATCATTATCTAATAGATAGGTTAGAAAATCAGGATCAAATGACATTGAAGTATTTGTCCTCTTGCAACGTCTAAGTTTATCTACTTTTTTGGTGAACTTCTTGTTTGTATTGACTTGATCATTACTAGTCATAGCATCAAATGGTCTCTTTAATGAGTTTAGTTCTCATGACATATTAAATGGAAATATATTTTCAAAAAAATGAAGCATTCCTTCATTCAATAATTATATTAATATGCATGACAGAAATATCATATTTATAAACAAGAAATCGATATGTACTAC
Source organism: Ilex aquifolium (assembly GCA_951799425.1). Classification (NCBI taxonomy): domain Eukaryota; kingdom Viridiplantae; phylum Streptophyta; class Magnoliopsida; order Aquifoliales; family Aquifoliaceae; genus Ilex; species Ilex aquifolium. The sequence continues at coordinate 26,904,407 of OX637400.1, forward strand.
TATTATGGGCATAACCAATAAATACACAATCAATAACTTTGGATCCTATTTTAAATTTTTTAGGTTTAGGAACTACCACTTTTCCTAGACATCCCCACACTTTTAAGTATTTATAGGAAGGTCTTCGACCTTTCCATAATTTATAAGGTGTCTTATTTGTTTTATTATGAGGCATTTTTTTAAGAATATAATTAGCATTTAATAAGGCTTCCTATCACAAGTTTTGAGATACACCCGAACTTGATAGCACAACATTCATCATTTCTTTCAATGTTTGGTTTTTTGTGTTCAACTATTATGTCATTTGATTGCAACAAATAACGGGCAGTCGTTTGGTGAATGATTCCATGTATTGAACAAAACTCCTCAAAAGGAGATTCATATTCACCTCCCCTATCACTTCTCAATGCCTTAATTTTTCTGCTAAGTTAATTGTCAACTTCATTTTTATAATGTTTGAATATATCAATTGATCGACTATCCACCTGAATAGTATTGTACACCCAAGTATAAGTGGTCAAATTGCAATATAATACTCGGTTTAAGTTCGAGGTCGAACCCACGGGAATTTAAATATTGGAAATCAAAACAGAAACAGTGAAGTTGTTACAGATACAAAATGTAGTAGAAATAGCTTGTGGTGCGAGATTAGAATAACTAAAATAAACTTAATTAAAATTGTGAAAATGCGATAATTAAAAAAGTACCCTTTAGTTCGGGGATTTCACATGCATTATATTGTTACGGTTATTGGACATGCCACCTTACAGCAATTAACTCCCATTTTACTGGAACGTCAACCGGTATGTATGATGTATATTGAACCATATCCAGCAACTGATTAGGTTAGCCGACAGGTACATATTCAATGCAATAATCAAATAATCCGAGTAAACCAGAAAGCAAGTCATTCATGAGGAATACTTGAATTACTCAATCGACATCTATGTACCATGCAACAGTTAAACAACTATAGTAAACCAGAAGGCAAGCCATTCAGAAGGAATACTACAGTTATTCAACTGGCAGATTGATGATTCATAGATGATTAGATTCCGGTTTATGCATTGACTCAAAAGCATTAGCTATGTCGAGACTTAACCCGTCTATAACCAATCTATCGATTGTTACATAAAGCCCAATACGTACATCACTGTATCATGCATGAAGTACATAATTAGTAGATAGTATGGTATATAGCATTAGGTACCATTCGGTGTTCATAACCATGAGCATATTATAAATGTAACCATCCATCAATAAGGGACGTATATATAACATTAAAACATAGTTAAAACATCGGTATTTTCATAACTTAAACAATATCGTACATATGTTCACCCTTTACCGAAGAGTAAAAACGGACTACTTACGTCTCATTGCTATAGACAAGCAAGAGGTGCGAAACAGTTCCATTACAATACAAAACAAAATACAAACAATCATTCCCCGAGGAATAGTTGAAACACCACCACTCTTAATACCGGTTAGGGCACAAAAGTGGGAGAGATTCAACCCTCCAAGTAGAAAGGAATAACAGAAATGTAGAAGAAAGAAAAATTGTCTAGAAAGTAGGCTGGAAGTGGTTCGATAGGGCTTCGATGTACTGTATCTCTCTCTCTCACACTCATTCTCTAACTATTTCTGACTCTCTTAACTGACCCTGATCTTCCTGACTTCCTTCCACTCTCTTTGGCTGTCTCTCTGCTAGAATCCTGGAAATGAAGCTGGCAAGGCCTATTTATAGGCACTGGAGGGGTTGCTTAAGGTGGCAGAAGTTGGATGGTCCAATCAGAGGCCTTGGCTGCAATTGTTGACCAATGAGAGAAGAAAATGGAGGTGAGGCAGTTTGCTTACCGTCCAGACGGTGCTAAACCTTTGGATTTGGTGTGGCTTTCCTTGATAGATTTGGGTAGTAATTGCACTTGGCTCCCCTGCTGATTTAAGCTTTGACACTTTGTTCCTCTTTACTTTGCAGCATTTACGCACAAAACCCTGAAAAATAACAAGTTTCAGACGTTAACCCTAATTTACGCACTAACCCTAATTTTGTATACTTTGACTGTTTTAACTCATTTCATTAACACAATTAACCTATTGATATAATTCATTAATGCACTAATTAGGGTTAATCATCAATCGTCTCATTTTTATTTCTAATCAAGTAAACATAACAGTATCTTGTGCAATCGTCAATAAAAGTAATAAAATACTTTTTACCACCTCTAATTTGGACAAATTTTAAGTCACGGATATCTTTGTGAATTAATTCTAGAGGTTTGGTACTTCTTTTGACTGATTTGAAAGATGTTCTTGTCAACTTTGATTCTACACAAGTCTCACAATTATGATTTGGATCAATAGTGAACTTAGGCAAATCATTCAAATTAATTAATCTTCTAATAGTATCATAGTTAACATATCCTAGCCTAGCAAGTCATGTATTTGAAGATTCAAGCAAGTAAGAAAAATTATTCGCATTATTATTATTAATGGATTTTGGTACAACATTTGTGAAACCCGAAAAAATTAAAACTTAATTAAAAAGGGTAAAATGATAATTAAATGTTAAAGTACGGGTTGAAAACTCAAATTTTTCTAGAACCCGAATGACAAAACAGACCTCACCATGGGATTTTTCTCGCGAAATCTAGCTAACCATTTAATTTTCATCGAATTTCGAGACAATTGAATTTTTCGGGTGTTGTAACGTGATTAGATATTGTGCGGTTAAAATCTGTGATCGAATTTAATCATGGAACCCGTAATATAATTTAAAGTAAATATTATAAAATTATATTAAATATCACATGTGTCAGGACAGGATTGGTTGGGATTAAAATATGACCAATCAAAGATGACACGTTGCCCATTTTGAGCCAAGTATATAAAGAAAGTAAAAAAGGAGACTTAGTCTCCACCACACACCAAAATCATCAGTCGAGAGAGAGAGAGAGAGAAAAAGGAAAAAAAAAAAGCTATTTCTTTAATTTTTTCATCTTCTTCCTACGATCTAGCAAGATCCAAGCGATGACTCGCCTAGGACTAAGAACTAAAGTTGATCATAACGGCGAGGGCTACGTGTGGGTACCATCCACGCTCAATTACGACTGATTTCAAAAATCAAAGGTTTGGCTCAAGATTGAACCAAGGCTTCGTCTAGCTTCTTCCATGGTTGCTCTACTGTGTACGCACACTACAAGAGGTAGAGTTCTCTCTTATCTAGGTTTACTTTCAACCTAGAGTTTCTATATGAAATGGGTAGGGCTATGGGTGTGTGTGTGTGTGTGTGTGTATCACATGTTTTAGCTCTTCACTGGTGTGTGTATGTGAGTTGGATTAAATGTAGGATTTATAGCTAATTCTTTAATTTGTGGAACCCTATTATGATTAATTTGTTATGTGTTAGAATTTTTGAGTTAAAGCATGTTAATTGTAAATTAGTATGACCTTGATGAATTTATGACATATCAAGTTTAATTAATTTGTTAGCATATGATATGGGTATGAGTTCATATCAAGTTTAATTGATTTGTTAGCATGTTAATTGTAAATTAGCACGGCCTTGATGAATTTATGACATATCAAGTTTAATTAATTTGTTAGCATGTGATATGGGTATGAGTCCATATGTATGTTAAATGGATTATTTTGGGTATGTTATGTGTTTAAATTTTATGCCCACTAAGTATTTGGGTAAATGCTTAGGTAAAGGCAAGTATGTTATTTGGATAATGATCATATATAGCATGTTTGGTGATGTTTATGAAATGTTATTATATGTTTTATGATATAATTAACATTATGATGAAATGGAGTTGCAATTGTACATCACATTTGCATATGCACAGGTTGCACTACATTCATGGGCATTGACATGAGTGTGAGCGTGTGTGCATGGGTTTGAGTCAATCACCACCTAGGTGAGTTGATGGGTGGGCTCGTGAAAGTTGGACTTAGGTCTAGCTAAGTCGCATTGGAATTGCATAAATAAACGTGTCAGTGTGTAACAAGAAGGGTTAGATTCTTCCTCGAGTGCAAGACCCGGTAATGTTAGTTATGTGCTTTTTGTTGGTGTAATGAGCCCATAAAAGCATGACGGAAAACATAGAGCCGCATTTGGGATGTTCTGAAAATCCGTTGACGGTGTGGTGTCCTGTAGGTGAAAGACCATAAATCACCGCCCCAAAAAGGCACGGAATTAAATTAAATGGTCATAGGATGTTTAACATCAATGGAGGGGGCTTGGAATGTCCAGATTCATACGCATGGCATTGCATGTGTTATGGAAGCCTGGGATGGGGATCAGTGTTGGCATTGCATGCATGAGCTTACACTTCATGGCATGCGTGAGTTAACACTTCATGGAATGACATGGATTAGTAGCATTGTTCTTGTATATTTATTGGAATTGAATGCTTGGAAATATTTATAATTGCATTATATTTCATATGCATATGGGTTGGGAGGTGATCTCCATTGGAGATACCCTATTGAGCGCGGCTCACTCTTTATGGGAATATATTTCAAGTATCAGACAGACTTCTATTAGAAGCCCTCACTTGGGCCCGTATTGATGATAGAGCCGGCTGTGACTACTTGAGTCATATTTTGAAGTCCCTTGCGTAAAACCCGAGTAAATTTGAACTTTTTGTGAATAAGGGCAAAATGATCATTTGCCAGACTAATGCGTATTTGAGATACTCATTCTCTAGACCTCGGATGAGAAAACGGAGTTCGCCGTTGGATTCGTATCGCGAAATCGAGTCACCCTGTCAAATTTCGTCGAATTCTGAGATAGTTGGATTTTTGCACGTCGTTCGAGACGACTACGTGGCGAATGACATTTTAAAGGTCCCCATAAATATATTTTATAAAATTTCCTTAAATTTAAGTTAAAATTCAAATAAAATTAATTTGAACTTAAACCGGGATGTAATGAATCGTTTCAGGACGAAAAACGGACCCGGAAGTAGGAAATATGCGGTGCGATGTAGACCGCTCATTTGCGACTATAAATATCGACCTAAATCAGATATTTAGGCACAAATATCTCATATTCATCACCCTTGGCCGGCCATAGAGAGAAAAGAGAAGAAAAAAATAAGTTATTCAAGCTTCAATCCAAGATTCTCGGAGTTCCGTCTCTCGGATCGACTCGGACCAAGAGTTAAAGTCGATCACCATGACGAGGGCTACGTCTACGTACCAAGAACGAGGGATTTCACCAAAGATTCCAAGGGGAGATTTTGAAGAAATCAAGTTCTTGGGCTTTGGTTGGTGATTTTGGAAGTTCTATCACTTCCTCCACGCTACAAGAGGTAGGGTTCTTCCTACTTTGGTTTTACTCCTCTCCTTTAGAGCTGTTCTAGGGCCGGTTTAGGGGCTGAATTTGGGTTGTTTAAGGGGTTGTTAAGGGGCTGAATTTTGGACTGTTAAGGGGCTGAATTACGGACTTTTTTTTTGCCATTGTACGGACTGTTTTTAGGCCATGTTATGGACTGTTTTTAGGCCATTTTGCGGACTATTTTTAGGCCATGTTATGGACTATTTTTAGGCCATTTTGCGGGCTGTTTTTAGGCCATTTTGCGGGCTATATACGGGCTGTTATATGGTGGTTTATGTGGCCTGTTTTGGTGGTTTATATGGGCTGTTTTGGTGGCTTATATGGGGGCTGTTTTGTGGCTTATATAAGGGTCGTTACGTAGGCTATTACATGGGTTGTTATGTGTTATATTATGCCTTAATGCTTAATGGTGTTATTGACATTAGATTATGTAATAACATGTTGGATATGAATGTTAATACATGCCAGTTGATGTTTTGACATTGTGAGGAATTATGGTAAGCATATGCATTAGATATCAAGTACCATGACATATGTTGAGATATGTGGTCGAAATGGGTCCATATGGCATTCATAGCATGTTGGACATAATTGTTGTGTGCAATGGTTCATTACATTGCATATACACGAAGACATCGCATATATTGGGTGTGAGTGCATTGTGATTCTAAACACCATTCTTGGTGATTGATATGTAGAATCGGTACGGTCGGATCGAAGATCCCATTGGGCCGCATGTTGCATGAAAAACTTGTGTTGGGTATAGCAAGAAGGGGTAGATTCCCCTCTCGGGTGCAAGGCCCGGCGACTTGGTTATACACTCCCCTGTGGTGAAATTCCGAAAAAGTGTAGTATGGTGTACGGAACCGGCGGTATAAAATCCAAAATCCGTTGCCCAACAAGACACAAGATTTTGATGTACATAAACACTCATTCAATGGGTGACATTCAACAATGACTTGATTTTGTAAACACATGATTACAATTCAAACGGTCATTGGATGTATTTTCCATTAGTTGATGGGGTTACTACACATTGGCATGGCATTTTGTTGGGGGAGTTGGTGATGTCTCGGTTTAAAGGTGCATGAGTGAGTCACATTTCATTTCATAGCATGGCATGGTAGATTTCAATATAAAGTTGCATATTTTTACTTGGAATGTTGATGTGAATACGAAATGTTGAATGTGAACATTGCATGTGCACTTAGGTGGGGAGTAGCCTCTGTAGGAAATTACTCTACTGGGCGTTACTCACCCTATACGGGCAAACATTTCAGGTGGGGGAAATACATCAGTGGATGGCTCCAATTTGGACCCTCATGTTTGAAGAAAGCCAAATGTGGCTTTAGTTTGTGTTAATGTAAAACACTTGTGAAAATTTTGTTTTGGGCATGTAATCTTTTGCAAATAATTGTAATAGAACTTATATGGACTATTGTTAAAATAACCTTGCATGTTTTGATATAAGTATGGATAGTTGGACCCTGTGTGACCAATGTTTACTTATAAATGGACCCGGTGCGGTCATTGCTTTATATTGGGCCTCGGATGGGTCATTTGAATATATATTGCACAGGTTGGGTTTTGGGTAGAGCTCCCCGTACAAAGGAGACTCTGCCCGAATTTCGTTAAGTTATGGACCCTGGTAAATGGGGCATAATGGTGTGATATCGAATTTCTCGGTATCTACGGGTATTCCGCAGGTTGATGGGTAATCAACTGACCCCTGGATTTTGGGGTGTCACACCTTGGTATCAGAGCTTAGGTATACGATTTACCTAAGGCTTGAGGGGCATGGGTCTAGACCATTGCATTCCATACGCATTTCATGTTATGTGCTCTACTTGCTACATGTTATGTGTTACTTGTTGTGTGAATTATATACATGGTAGAATGTATATGGAAAGGAGGAACACTAGGGTTAGAAAACTTAACCTTGGGTTCGGAAAAGGGATGAACGGGATAGTTCATGGGTTAAACGTCTACTAGTATGTGACACATGTTCTACTAGGGGGGACAATGAGAGAATTTTCAACGTTTGTGTTTGATCCCTAACTTTGGGATACTAAGTTGTTGGTCTATTGCTATCTCATGTGTGTGTAGATAGAGGAAGGGGACGTCGGGGTGGATGGAACAACAACCAACCACCACCGGCCTTTGACCAACAAACCTTCATGGAGGCTATTGGTACTGCGGCTGCTACTATTGCACAGGCCAGTGCTACATCAGCTACCATTGCACAGACTAGTGCAAGTGGGGGTCAAGGAGGCTCAAGTCATCTCCAGAAGTTCAAGGCACATCAGCCTCCGATCTTCATAGGAGGGACAGACCCGATGGTAGCTGATCATTGGTTCCGGGTCATAGGGGCAATGGAGATCACCTCCGATGCTACGAAGATAACCCTAGCTACTTTTCAGCTAGAGGGAGAATCCCAAGTGTAGTGGGATTGGATCAAGACCTCAAAGAACTTGGGGACAATGACTTGGGCAGAGTTCAAGGAACTCTTCATCGGTAAGTACTTCCCGGCAGCTACTCGACACGCAAAGGCCCTGGAGTTCTTAGACTTGAGGCAAGGAACGATGTCGGTGATGGAATACGTGGCTAAGTTCACTAAATTAGCTCGTTTCGCCGACGATTATGTGGCCACAAATATGGCCAAAGTACGTAAGTTTGAGGAGGGCTTGAAGTTGTCCATCCGGGGAAAAATTGTAGGTCTTCTTCTACAAGACTTGGACACGATGGTCACGACAGCTATGGCCATTGAGAGAGAGATTGATGATGCAAGGAACATCCGGGAAGCGGGTGGTAAAGGCAAGAAGAATGAGGGTCAAGGGCAGAGAACTTCTGCTCCGCAGGGGCATCAAGGGCAGGGCCGCGGCTATCAAGGCGGGAGAAATCAGAGGCCTCCTTTTCAGGCAGGTCAACAGACTTGCTATCATTGCCACCAACGGGGGCATATGAAGCGGGATTGTCCTTAGAGGCAGGGATCTTAGGGCCAGGGGGTGTCTTAGTCCCAGTCATCAGTGGGATATTCACAGTCTCACTACACTCCTCCCTACCCCACTATGGGCTAGGGAAGCCAGTATCCGTTCCAAGGTGCTACATAGGCTACTACCACTTCACGAGCGGGAACTCCGCAAGCAGGCCAGATGGGCCAGGGTATGGGTCGGGGCCGAGGGCAGGGCTCACAGGCCGGAACTTCGGGGACCCAGGGGCGTGTCTACGCCATGATACCTCAGACTGAGCCGGCAGACCAATCAGTGGTACAGGGTACATTTCTACTCTCTCGCTTATGGGCTAGAGTATTATTTGATTCTGGTGCATCACATTCATTTATTACTACATCTTGTGTGAAAGACTTGGGCTTAGAGGTTGAGACCTTAGAAGAGCCATTGCATGTGAATTCTCCCCTAGGTGCTAGGGCGAGGGTTGATCAGATATGTCGGGCGTGTGTGAATTAGAGATCTCAGGGATTCTACTCACCGTGGAACTTCGGGTCATGGACATGTCGGAGTTCGATGTAATCCTGTGAATGGATTGGTTGGCGGCACACCGAGTCATCATTAATTGTGATCGGAAGCGGGTCACTGCTTATATGCCTGATGGTGTTTGTTTCAAATTCCAGGGGGCAAAGCACGATGCTTTACCTCAAGCCGTGTACGACTCTAGATGGCATGGGCAGTTGATGGGTTGGCTAGCAAGCCTTACCCTAGAGGACGAGGCGAGACAGGAGTTGGTCTACCTCAGGTTGTGTGTGATTATGAGGATATTTTTCCGGATGAACTACCGGGATTACCTCCACATAAGGATGTAGACTTCACGATTGAGCTGCATCCAGGTACATCGCCCATTTCTAAGTCTCCGCATAGGATGGCGCCTGCTGAGTTGCAAGAACTCAAAGTCCAATTGCAGGAATTGTTGGACAGGGGGTTCATTAGACCAAGTACCTCACCTTGGGGCGCTCCGGTGTTATTTGCAAAGAAGAAGGACAAAACCCTTCGATTATGCATAGATTACCGGCAGTTAAATAGGGTTACTATCAAGAATAAGTACCCTTTGCCGAGGATTGATGACTTGTTTGATCAACTAAGAGGGGCACGGGTCTACTCCAAGATAGACCTCCGCACTGGTTACCATCAGTTGAGGGTTAGGGAGGCAGATATCCCTAAGACGGTGTTTCGGACGCAGTATGGGCATTTTGAGTTCACTGTCATGCCTTTCGGATTGACGAATGCTCCGGTGGCATTCATGGATCTCATCCATAGGGTGTTTCGACCCTACCTTGATCAATTTGTTGTAGTCTTTGTTGACGACATCTTGATCTACTCCAAGTCTGAGGAGGAGCATGAGGGTCACTTGAGGATTGTTCTTCAGACCTTGAGAGACCATCAGTTGTATGCCAAGTTCAACAAGTGTGAATTTTGGCTTACGAAGGTGAAGTTTTTGGGACATGTGGTGTCAGTTTCGGGTGTATCTGTAGACCCAGAGAAGGTTGAGGCAGTCATGAATTGGGAGAAGCCGAAGTCAGTCTTCGAGATACGCAGTTTCTTGGGATTGGCAAGGTATTACCGGCGGTTTATTGAGGACTTCTCCCGACTAGCTGCTCCTATGACCAGGTTGACTCGAAAAGAGGTCAAGTTCGAGTGGAATGATTCTTGCGATAAGGCATTCCAGGAGTTAAAGAGGAGGCTTACTTCAGCCCCTATCTTGATAGTCCCGGAAAGGGGACAAAGGTACACAGTGTATTGTGATGCCTCGAAGGACGGACTAGGATGTGCCTTGATGCAGTCCGGGAGGGTGATGGCTTATGGTTCTCGGCAGTTAAAGAACCATGAGCAAAATTACCCCACACATGACATGGAGTTGGCGGCCATTGTCTTTGCCTTGAAGGCTTGACGCCACTATCTATACGGTGAGCAGTTCGAGATGTTTTCAGACCACAAAAGTCTGAAGTACATCTTTACACAGCGGGACCTCAACATGAGGCAACGCAGGTAGATAGAGTACCTGGAAGATTATGACTTCACTTTGCATTATCACCCCGATAAGGCAAATGTGGTGGCTGATGCACTCAGCCGGAAGTCACGGGGAGTCTTGGCTAGTCTGGCTTCACGGGAGTGGCGGATGCTCGAGACTATAGGACAGTTCGGGCTACGCTATATGGTTCAGGCTCAGGGTACTTTGGGGAGTTTGGTGGCTACGCCTTCTCTACTGAGCAGGGTGATTGTGTGACGCCCCATAATCAGGGGGTCCGTTGATCATCCATCAACCCGCAGAAATACCCGTGGATGTCACTCAAGCCAACACCACGGCGATAGCATCCCTTAGCTGGGATCCTAACTCATAAATATAAACTGGATTCCATTGTTCGTTGGGTTCCACCCTGACCCAATATATCAGGATTCATACTCCACTATAGTCCCTTTACATCATTGGAGGGAAGGAAAACATAGATTGAAAATAGGGCAAGGCACTTTAAAAATCTGAAAATTTCTGAAAGTGTACCGGTACAGTGTACCGGGACAATATCGTACCGGTACTGAGTACCGATACGGTTAACTCACTGGAAAGTGCGTACCGGTACACAGTACCGGTACCCTACCGTACCGGTACACAATACCGGTACAGTTAACCTACTGGAAATGGCGTATCGGTACCATACCGTACCGGTACACAGTACCGGTACTGTCTGCGCAGTATTGCCTTTTTCAACCGTTTCTCGTTTTCAATCCATTCCAAACCTCCCAAAACTCATCCAACACATGTTTAATGAGATTTTCCATATAATACATAACTTATACAAGTTCCATTACAATTAATTCCATAATTTACACATCAAAATGGAATTTTGATAAGAGTTTTACAAAAACTCGAATTAAGGCCACAAGCCGGCCCCCTTCATGCTTGATGCTCTCCATGTGAGCCATCCGCAGGTGCAAACCCCACACCTGAAATGTTTCCCGTATAGGGTGAGCCAACGCCCAGTAAAGTAAATCCTACAAGGGCTACTCTCCCTCTAGATGTTCATGCTCATGCAACATTCATTTGCAAACAATCATTTCTCATAAGGACATGCATTCTAAGTTGGAATGCAACACTACCATGCCATGAATTGAGATGACACCCACTCATGCAATTCAACCCGAGTCCTCTCCGACTCCTACAACACGATGCAATGCCAAAATGTTTCATTTCATCATTTATGTTTACATCAAATGACATTTTCAAAACTAGGGTCTTTCTTGGGATCGGACATTTCATGGACTCCTACCAAGGTTCTTCCACACCCGTACACTTTATGGGCTCTTATACCAATGGAGTGCACCCCCCAAATCACCGGGCCTTGCACCCGAGAGGTCGTCATGCCTCTTCTTGCTCATCCCGACCCAATTTATCATGCAATCAAGCGGCTTAGCTAGGTCTTCGACCCAACTTTTCCCAAGCCATACCGTCAATCACCAAGTGTGGTGTTGACAACCACCATGCACACACACCCATGTAATGAGATGTTTCCGTGCATATGCAATGTCATGTCCCATTGCATGCAACATTATGCTCAATATGTCAAGAACAACACATGAGTAATTTCATCACTTCTATGGTGAATTTATATCCTAAGCATATAAATACCATATTCATCTCAATGCTAATACATCAACACATGCATATATCAACAAGCACATTTAATCACAAATCATATCATAAGCATATGATTCCACAAGTTGAACTTAAACATGTTATTTCAATTAAATCAAAATAACCATTTCATTCAAGCAAGGCATTTAATCAAACACCTTCTAGGCACAATTTATAAATCACATAACATGCCTCAAATTTCCCCAAGTCACATAATAATTCACATGTAACTTCACATACCAAAGTTAAGCTAGAAATTAGATTAAACCATTTCATGGCTCACTTTTCTATTTCTATAACCATAACCCTATATATGAAGGTCTACCATACGCATAAACATATCCACCCTTAAACTACCAACATCTAAGGACAAGATTAATCCAAAGTAGGAAAAACCCTACCTCTTGAAGCGTAAATCACCCGAATGAAGCTTCAAGAACACTTCCCGAGCCCAAGACTAGATTTTTCCCAAATCTCCTCCTTTGGATCTTCGGTGAAATCCCTTGTTCTTGGTGTGGTTGCGTAGCCTCGTCGAGAGGGTCGACTTTAACTCTTGGCTCGACGGATTCCGAGAGACGGAAGTCCGGGAATCGACGAAAGAACCTTGGAGCTCTCTCTTTTCTCTCCCTCTTTCTCCCACACGTTGAAGACCAGCACAATGGCAGAATTTTCTGCCTAAAATGCAGATATTTGCCCTATTTATAGTTCTAATACTCGGCCCACGTCGCGCCACGTGTCCCTCGCTTAATCGGGTCCGATTTCGTCCCGAAACGATTTATTTGATCCCAGTTTATGTTCAAATTAATTTTATTTGAACCTTAACTTAATTTTAAGGAAATTTTATAAAATTTATTTAGGGGGACGTTCGTGAGGTCATTCGCCACATAGTCGCCTCGAACGACGTGCAAAATCCGACTATCTCGGAACTCGACGAAATTCGACAAGGTGACTAGATTTTGCGATACGAATTCAACAGCGAACTCTGTTTCCTCATCCGAGGTCTAGAACATGAGTATTTTAAATACGCATTATAGTGACAAATTACTATTTATTTATTTTTTTTTTTTTTTTTGAGAAAATTCAAATTTCCCGGGTTTTATATTCTTCCCCCCTTACAAGGACTTTCGTCCCCGAAATTCACACACACATACATGCAATCTCATGCATATGCTACAGTCATGTACTAGTAAATGACTATAAAAATGTACCTCAATCCTCAAACAAGAAAGGATAATTGGCACGTACGGTGTCCTCGCGCTCCCATGTCGCCTCTTCCACTCCCCGGTGCTGCCACAGCACCTTCACTAGCCTCACAGTCTTGCCTCGCAAAACCTGATCTCGGCTATCCATGATACGCACCGGCCTCTCCTCGAAGGTGCCATCCGCATCAACAGTCAACTCACCTCAATCCACCACATGTGTCGGATCTGGAGTATACTTCCGGAGCATAGAGACATGAAATACCGCATGAACACCCGATAAATTTGGCGGTAACGCCAACTGATAAGCAACTGTACCCACCCTCTCGAGTACCTCGAAGGGCCCGATGTATCTCGGCGACAGTTTCCCCCGCTTACCAAACCGGACCACTCCTCTTTTAGGCATAACCTTCAAGAAGACATGATCTCCCACCTCAAACTCTAGAGGTCGTTGTCGTATATCGGCGTAGCTCTTCTGCCGGCTCTGAACCGTGAGAAGACGCTTCCGTATCAAGTCCACCTTCTCTGAAGTGTCTTTTATCAATTCCGGACCCGTAGAAGACCTCTCTCCTACCTCCGTCCAACAGACCGGAGAACGACATGGCCTCCCGTACAATACCTCATAGGGTGCCATCTGTATACTTGCCTGATAACTATTGTTATAGGCGAACTCTACCAAGGGTAAATGATCTTCCCAGCTACCCTTGAGATCTAGGACACATGCCCGTAGCATGTCCTCTAACGTCTGAATGGTCCTCTCAGACTGACCATCCGTCTGGGGATGAAAAGCAGTGCTCATCATCAGCTGTGTCCCCATGGCTCGTTGGAAACTCTCCCAAAAATGAGCCGTAAACCTGGGATCCCGATCTGATACTATAGATACAGGTACCCCATGCAACCGGACAATCTCTCGTATATATAACCTGCAGAATTTCTCCAGTGTGAAGGTCATTCGCACCGCCAAAAAGTGTGCCGACTTAGTAAGCCGGTCCACTACCACCCATACCGCGTCATGTCCCCGCGATGTCCGTGGCAAGTGAGTCACAAAATCCATCGTGATATGTTCCCACTTCCACTTAGCTACCTCCAGTGGCTGGAGTAACCCTGCTGGTCTCTGGTGTTCAGTCTTCACTTGTTGACACGTGAGACACCTACTAACAAAATCGCCAACTTGTCGCTTCATCCCATTCCAATAATACTGGCGACGAAGATCATGATACATCTTCGTGCCCCCTGGATGAACCGCAAAACGGGAGCAATGAAACTCCCTAAGGATTTCCTCTCTCAGATCTACTAACTGAGGAACCATAACCCTTCCTCGATACTGAAGACTACCATCCGAGTGAATGACCCAGCCCTCGTCGCCTGTACCTGCCTGTACACGGTCCCGGATGGACAATAGCTCTGTGTCTTGACTCTGGGGCTCAACAACCCTGCTCAGTAGGGAAGGCGTAGCCACCAAACTCCCCAAAATACCCTGAGTCTGTCCTATATAACATAGCCCGAACTGTCCCACAGTCTCGAGCATCTGCCACTCTCGGGAAGCCACACTAGCCAAGACTCCCCGTGACTTCCGGCTGAGTGCGTCAGCTACCACATTTGCCTTACCGGGATGGTAATGCAAAGTGAAGTCATAGTCCTCCAAAAACTCCATCCACCTGCGTTGCCTCATATTGAGGTCCCGCTGCGTAAAGATGTACTTCAGGCTTTTATGATCTGAAAACACCTCGAACTGCTCACCGTATAAATAGTGGCGCCAAGCCTTCAAGGCAAAGACAATGGCTGCCAACTCTATGTCATGTGTGGGGTAATTCTGCTCGTGGTTCTTTAACTGCCGAGAACCATAAGCTACCACTCTCCCGGACTGCATCAAGACGCATCCAAGTCCGTCCTTAGAGGCATCACAATACACTGTGTACCTCTGTCCCCTTTCTGGGACTATCAGAATAGGAGCTGAAGTAAGCCTCCTCTTTAACTCCTGGAATGCCTTCTCACAGGAATCATTCCACTCACATTTAACCTCTTTCCGGGTTAACCTTGTCATGGGTGAAGCTAGTCGGGAGAAGTCCTCAATGAACCTCCTGTAATATCCCGCCAATCCCAAGAAACTACGTATCTCGAAGACTGACTTCGGCCTCTCCCAATTCATAACTGCCTCAACCTTCTCCGGGTCTACGGATACACCCGAAGCCGACACCACATGTCCCAAAAATTTCACCTCAGTAAGCCAAAATTCACACTTGCTGAACTTGGCATACAACTGATGGTCTCTCAAGGTCTGGAGAACGACCCTCAAGTGACCCTCATGCTCCTCCTCAGACTTGGAGTAGATCAAGATGTCGTCAACAAAAACCACGACAAACTAATCAAGGTAGGGTTGGAACACCCTATGCATGAGATCCATGAATGCCGCTGGGGCGTTTGTCAATCCGAATGGCATCACTGTGAACTCGAAATGCCCATATCGCGTCCGAAACGCCGTCTTAGGGATATCTGCGTCCCTAACTCTCAACTGATGGTAACCGGTGCGGAGATCTATCTTGGAGTATACCCGCGCCCCTCTCAGCTGATCAAACAAATCGTCAATCCTCGGCAAAGGGTACATATTCTTGATAGTAACCCTATTCAACTGCCGGTAGTCTATGCATAGTCGAAGGGTTTTGTCCTTCTTCTTTGCAAATAACACCGGAGCACCCCAAGGTGAGGTACTCGGTCTAATGAATCCCCTGTCCAACAATTCCTGCAATTGAACTTTGAGTTCTTGCAACTCAGCAGGCGCCATCCTATGTGGAGTCATAGAAATGGGCGATGTACCAGGATGCAACTCTATAGTGAAGTCTACATCCCTATGTGGAGGTAATCCCGGTAGTTCATCCGGAAAAACATCCTCATAATCACTGACAATCTGAGGTAGACCCAACTCATGTCTCACCTCGTCCTCCAAGGTCAGGCTTGCTAGCCAACCCATCAACTGTCCGTGCCATCTAGAGTCGTACACGGCTTGAGGAAAAGCATCGTGCTTATCCCCCTGGAACATGAAACAAACCCCATCCGGTGTGTAAGCAGTGACCCGCTTCCGGTCACAATCAATGACGACTCGGTGTGCTGCCAACCAATCCATTCCCAGGATTACATCGAACTCCGACATGTCCATGACCCGAAGGTCCACAGTGAGTAGAATCCCTGAGATCTCTAGCTCACAACCCCGACATATCTGATCTACTCTCACCCTAGCTCCCATGGGAGAACTCACATGCAATGGTTCTTCTAAGGTCTCAACCTCTAAACCCAGATCTTTCACACAAGATGCAGAAATGAATGAATGCGATGCACCAGAGTCAAATAATACTCTTACCCATAAACGAGAGAGTAGAAATGTACCCTGTATCACCGACTGATCTGCCGGCTCGGTCTGTGGTATAATGGCGTAGACACGCCCCTAGGTCCCTGAAGTCCCGGCCTGTGAACCCTGGCCTCGCCCTCTACCCATGCCCTGGCCCATCTGGCCTGCTTGCGGAGTTCCCGCTCGAAAAGTAGTAGGCGCTGGTGCAGCACCCTGAGACTGGTACTGGCTCCTTTGACCCATGGTGGGGTAAGGAGGAGTAAACTGTGTCTGCGGCTGTCCCACAGAAGACTGGGATTGGGATGTCCCATAGCTCTGGGATCTCTGCCGTTGAGGACACTCCTTCCTCAAGTGACCCGGTTGGTGGCAATGATAGCAAGTCTGTTGGCCTGCCTGAAAAGGTGGCCTCTGATTTCTCCCGCTTCGAAAAGACTGACCTTGGCCTTGGCCTTGATAGCCGCGGCTTTGCCCTTGAGCTCCTTGAGGAACATAAGTCATTTGCTTCTTTCCCGCACCAGAAGAAGAGGATTGACCCTCCTTCTTTTAATCCTTAGCGCCCGCTTCCCGGATGTTACGCGCGTCCTCCACCTCTCTCTCGATAGCCATTGCAGTCTTGACCATCGAATCAAGGTCTTGCAGGAGAAGTCCCACAATCTTGCATCGAATGGCAACTTCAAGCCATCCTCAAACTTACGTACTTTGGCCATGTCTGTGGCCACATAATCGTCGGCGAAACGGGCCAATTCAGTGAACTTAGCCACGTATTCCATCACCGTCATCGTTCCCTGTCTCAAGTCTAAGAACTCACGGGCCTTTGCATGTCGAGCAGCTGCTGGAAAATACTTTCCCATATAGAGCTCTCGGAACTCTACCCAAGTCATGGCTTCCAAATTTCTAGAGTCCTTCACCCAATCCCACCATAGCTGGGACTCTCCCTCCAGCTGAAAAGTCGCCAGAGTTATCTTGGTGGCATCAGAAGTGATTTCCATAGCCCTCAAGATCTTCTCCACTTGCCGAATCCAACGGTCGGCTACCATTGGATCCGCCCCTCCCAGAAAAACCGGAGGATGATGGGCTTTGAACCTCTGGAGGTTACTCGAGCCTCCGTGTCCCATATTTGCACCAGTCTGTGCAATGGTAGTGGCTGTAGCACTAGCCTGTGCAATAGTCGCCGCCGCCTCACCAATAGCCTCTGCAAAGGCTTGGTGATCAAAGGCCGGAGGTGGCTGGTTGTTCCACCTACCACCTCGGCGTCCACGCCCTCTATATGCCATCTACATAAGTCAAATAGCAATATAGTTTTACAAGGCATCCCAAAGTAGGAATCAATACTCAAACAAAAGGAGTTTCCTAATCGTCTCACTAGGGAAACATATGCCTCTCCTTAGTAGACATTTATACCATGAACCCTCCCGTTCATCAGCTTTCCCACTCCCAAGGTTATGTTTTCTAACCCTAGTATGTTCACTTTCCATATACATCCTACCATGTATAAAATCCACATAAAAAGTAGCACATAGCATGTAGCAAAGTAAGCACATAACATGAAATGCATATGGAATGCGATGGTCTAGACCCAATTCCATCAAGCCCTAGGTAATCCGTATACCTAGGCTCTGATACCAAGCTGTGACGCCCCATAATCCGGGGGTCCGTTGATCATCCATCAACCAGCGGAAATACCCGTGGATGTCACTCAAGCCAACACCACGGCGACAGCATCCCTTAGCTGGGATCCTAACTCATAAATATAAACTGGATTCCATTGTTCGTTGGGTTCCACACTGACCCAATATATCAGGAT
This sequence comes from Ilex aquifolium, assembly GCA_951799425.1. Taxonomy (NCBI): domain Eukaryota; kingdom Viridiplantae; phylum Streptophyta; class Magnoliopsida; order Aquifoliales; family Aquifoliaceae; genus Ilex; species Ilex aquifolium. The sequence continues at coordinate 26,922,739 of OX637400.1, forward strand.
TTATACTCCACTATAGTCCATTTACATCATTGGAGGGAAGGAAAACATAGATTGAAAATAGGGCAAGGCAGTTTAAAAATCTGAAAATTTCTGAAAGTGTACCGGTACAGTATACCGGTACAATATCGTACCGGTACTGAGTACCGGTACGGTTAACTCACTAGAAAGTGTGTACCGGTACACAGTACCGGTACCCTACCGTACCGGTACACAATACCGGTACAGTTAACCTACTGGAAATGGCGTACCGGTACCATACCGTACCGGTACACAGTACCGGCACTGTCTGCGCAGTATTGCCTTTTTCAACCGTTTCTCGTTTTCAATCCATTCCAAACCTCCCAAAACTCATCCAACACATGTTTAATGAGATTTTCCATATAATACATAACTTATACAAGTTCCATTACAATTAATTCCATAATTTACACATCAAAATGGAATTTTGATAAGAGTTTTACAAAAACTCGAATTAAGGCCACAAGCCGGCCCCCTTCATGCTTGATGCTCTCCATGTGAGCCATCCGCCGGTGCAAACCCCACACCTGAAATGTTTCCCGTATAGGGTGAGCCAACGCCCAGTAAAGTAAATCCTACAAGGGCTACTCTCCCTCTAGATGCTCATGCTCATGCAACATTCATTTGCAAACAATCATTTCTCATAAGGACATGCATTCTAAGTTGGAATGCAACACTACCATGCCATGAATTGAGATGACACCCACTCATGCAATTCAACCCGAGTCCTCTCCGACTCCTACAACACGATGCAATGCCAAAAATGTTTCATTTCATCATTTATATTTACATCAAATGACATTTTCAAAACTAGGGTCTTTCTTGGGATCGGACATTTCATGGACTCCTACCAAGGTTCTTCCACACCCGTACACTTTATGGGCTCTTATACCAATGGAGTGCACCCCCCAAATCACCGGGTCTTGCACCCGAGAGGTCGTCATGCCTCTTCTTACTCATCCCGACCCAATTTATCATGCAATCAAACGGCTTAGCTAGGTCTTCGACCCAACTTTTCCCAAGCCATACCGTCAATCACCAAGTGTGGTGTTGACAACCACCATGCACACACACCCATGTAATGAGATGTTTCCGTGCATATGCAATGTCACATCCCATTGCATGCAACATTATGTTCAATATGCCAAGAACAACACATGAGTAATTTCATCACTTCTATGGTGAATTTATATCCTAAGCATATAAATATCATATTCATCTCAATGCTAATACATCAACACATGCATATATCAACAAGCACATTTAATCACAAATCATATCATAAGCATATGATTCCACAAGTTGAACTTAAACATGTTATTTCAATTAAATCAAAACAACCATTTCATTCAAGCAAGGCATTTAATCAAACACCTTCTAGGCACAATTTATAAATCACATAACATGCCTCAAATTTCCCCTAGTCACATAATAATTCACATGTAACTTCACATACCAAAGTTAAGCTAGAAATTAGATTAAACCATTTCTAGGCTCACTTTTCCATTTCTATAACCATAACCCTATATATGAAGGTCTACCATACGCATAAACATATCCACCCTTAAACTACCAACATCTAAGGACAAGATTAATCCAAAGTAGGAAAAACCCTACCTCTTGAAGCGTAAATCACCAGAATGAAGCTTCAAGAACACTTCCCGAGCCCAAGACTAGATTTTCCCCAAATCTCCTCCTTTGGATCTTCGGTGAAATCCCTTGTTCTTGGTGTGGTTGCGTAGCCCTCGTCGAGAGGGTCGACTTTAACTCTTGGCTCGACGGATTCCGAGCGACGGAAGTCCGGGAATCGACGAAAGAACCTTGGAGCTCTCTTTTTTCTCTCCCTCTTTCTCCCACACGTTGAAGACCAGCACAATGGCAGAATTTTCTGCCTAAAATGCAGATATTTTCCCTATTTATAGTTCTAATACTCGGCCCACGTCGCGCCACGTGTCCCTCGCTTAATCGGGTTCGATTTCGTCTCGAAACGATTTATTTGATCCCGGTTTAAGTTCAAATTAATTTTATTTGAACTTTAACTTAATTTTAAGGAAATTTTATAAAATTTATTTAAGGGGACGTTCTTGAGGTCATTCGCCACGTATTCGCCTCGAACGACGTGCAAAATCCGACTATCTCGGAACTCGACGAAATTCGACAAGGTGACTAAATTTCGCGATACGAATTCAACGGCGAACTCCGTTTCCTCATCTGAGGTCTAGAACATGAGTATTTTAAATACGCATTATAGTGGCAAATTACTATTTATTATTATTTTTTTTTTTTTTTTTGAGAAAATTCAAATTTCCCGGGTTTTACAGATTGAGTCCCAGAGTCAGGACACGGAGCTATTGTCCATTCGGGACCGTGTACAGGCAGGTATAGGTGACGAGGGCTGGGCCATTCACTCGGATGGCAATCTTCGGTATCGAGAAAGGGTTATGGTTCCTCAGTTGGCGGATCTGAGAGAGGAGATCCTTAGGGAGTTTCATTGCTCCCGTTTGCAGTTCATCTAGGGGGCATGAAGATATATCATGATCTTCGTCACCAGTATCATTGGAATGGGATGAAGCGGCAGGTTGGAGATTTTGTTAGTAGATGCTCACATGTCAGCAAGTGAAGGTTGAACACCAAAGACCAGCAGGGTTATTCCAGCCATTGGAGGTAGCTGAGTGGAAGTGAGATCATGTCACGATGGATCTTGTGACCCACTTGCCACGGACATCGCAAGGACATGACGCGGTATGGGTGGTAGTGGACCAGCTTACTAAGTCGGCACACTTTTTGGCGATGCGGATGACCTTCACACTGGAGGAATTCTGCAAGTTATATATACGGGAGATTGTTCGGTTGCATGGGATACCCGTATCTATAGTATCGGATCGGGATCCCAGGTTTACGGCTCATTTTTGGGAGAGTTTCCAACGAGCCATGGGGACACAGCTAATGATGAGCACTGTTTTTCAAACCCAGATGGACGGTCAGTCTGAGAGGACCATTTAGACATTAGAGGACATGCTACGGGCATGCATCCTAGATCTCAAGGGTAGCTGGGAAGAACACTTACCCTTGGTGGAGTTCGCCTACAACAACAGTTATCAGGCGAGCATACAGATGGCACCCTATGAGGCACTATATGGGAGGCCTTGTCGATCTCCGGTTTGTTAGACGAAAGTAGAAGAGAGACCCTCTACGAGTCCGGACTTGGTTAGAGACACCTCAAAGAAGGTGAGCTTGATACGGAAGCGTCTTCTCACGGCTCAGAGCCGGCAGAAGAGCTACGCCTATAGACGGCGGCGACCTCTAGATTTTGAGGTGGGAGATCATGTCTTCTTGAAGGTGATGCCTACGAGAGGAGTGGTCAGGTTCGGCAAGCGAGAAAAGCTGTCACCGAGGTATATCAGGCCCTTTGAGATACTTGAGAGGGTTGGTACAGTCGCTTACCAATTGGCGTTACCGCCAAACCTATCAGGTGTTCATGCGGTATTCCATGTCTCTATGCTCCGAAAATACACCCCATATCCGACTCATGTGGTGGATTGGGGCGAGCTTGTTGTTGATGCGGATGGGACCTTCGAGGAGGGACCGGTGCGTATCATGGATAGCCGAGATCAGGTTTTACGAGGCAAGACCGTGAGGCTAGAGAAGGTGTTATGGCAGCACCGGGGAGTGGAAGAGGCAACATAGGAGCGCGAGGACACCGTACGTGCCAATTATCCTTTCTTGATTGAGGATAGAGGTACATTTTTATAGTCATTTCCTATTACATGACTGTAACATATGCATGGGATTGCACGTATGTGTGTGTGTGAATTTCGGGGACAAAATTCTTTTTAAGGGGGGAAGAATGTAAAACCCGAGTAAATTTGAACTTTTTGTGAATAAGGGCAAAATGGTCATTTGCCATCCTAATGCGTATTTGAGATACTCGTGCTCTAGACCTTGGATGAGGAAACAGAGTTTGTCGTTGGATTCGTATCACGAAATCGAGTCACCCTGTCAAATGTCGTCGAATTCTGAGATAGTTCGATTTTTGCACGTCGTTCGAGGCGACTGCGTGGCGAATGACATTTTAAAGGTCACCATAAATATATTTTATAAAATTTCCTTAAAATTAAGTTAAATTTCAAATAAAATTAATTTGAACTTAAATCGGGATGTAATGAATCGTTTCGGGATGAAAAACGGACCCGAAAGTAGGAAATATGCGGTGCGATGTGGACCGCTCATTTGTGACTATAAATATCGACCTAAATCAGATATTTAGGCACAAATATCTCATATTCATCACCCTTGGCCGGCCATAGAGAGAAAAGAGAAGAAAAAAATAAGTTCTTCAAGCTTCAATCCAAGATTCTCGGAGTTCTGTCGCTCGGATCAACTCGGACCAAGAGTTAAAGTCGATCACCGCGATGAGGGCTATGTCTACGTACCAAGAACGAGGGATTTCACCGAAGATTCCAAGGGGAGATTTTGAAGAAATCAAGTTCTTGGGCTTTGGTTGGTGATTTTGGAAGTTCTATCACTTCCTCCACGCTACAAGAGGTAGGGTTCTTCCTACTTTGGTTTTACTCCTCTCCTTTAGGGCAATTCTAGGGCCGGTTTAGGGGCTGAATTTGGGTTGTTTAAGGGGCTGAATTTTGGACTGTTAAGGGGCTGAATTACGGACTATTTTTTCGCCATTGTACAGACTGTTTTTAGGCCATGTTATGGACTATTTTTAGGCCATTTTGTGGACTTTTTTTAGGCCATGTTATAGACTATTTTTAGGCCATTTTGCGGACTATTTTTAGGCCATTTTGCGGACTGTTTTTAGGCCATTTTGCGGGCTATATACGGGCTGTTATATGGTGGTTTATGTGGGCTGTTTTGGTGGTTTATATGGGCTATTTTGGTGGCTTATATGAGGGTTGTTTTGTGGCTTATATAAGGGTCGTTACGTAGGCTATTACATGGGTTGTTATGTGTTATATTATGCCTTAATCCTTAAGGGTGTTATTGACATTAGATTATGAAATAACATGTTGGATATGAATGTTAATACATGTTAGTTGATGTTTTGACATTGTGAGGAATTATGGCAAGCATATGCATTAGATATCAAGTACCATGACATATGTTGAGATATGTGGTTGAAATGGGTCCATATGGCATTCATAGCATGTTGGACATAATTGTTGTGTGCAATGGTTCATTACATTGCATATACACGAAGACATCGCATATATTGGGTGTTAGTGCATTGTGATATTAAACACCATTTTTGGTGATTGATATGTAGAATCGGTACGGTCGGATCGAAGATCCCATTGAGTCGCATGTTGCATGAAAAACTTGTGTTGGGTATAGCAAGAAGGGGTAGATCCCCCCCCCCCCGGGTGTAAGAGCCGGCGACTTGGTTATACACTCCCCTGTGGTGAAATTTTGGAAAAGTGTAGTATGGTGTACGGAACCGGCAGTATAAAATCAAAAATCCATTGCCCAACAAGACACAAGATTTTGATGTACATAAACACTCATTCAATTGGTGACATCCAACAATGACTTGATTTTGTAAACACATGATTTCAATTCAAACGGTCATTGGATGTATTTTCCATCAGTTGATGGGGTTACTACACATTGGCATGGCATTGTGTTGGGGGAGACGGTGATGACTCGGGTTAAAGGTGCATGAGTGAGTCTCATCTCATTTCATAACATGGCATGGTAGATTTCAATATAGAGTTGCATATTCTTACTTGGAATGTTGATGTGAATACAAAATGTTGAATGTGAACATTGCATGTGCACTTAGGTCGGGAGTAGCCTCTGTAGGAAATTACTCTATTGGGCGTTGCTCACCCTATACGGGAAACCATTTCAGGTGGGGGAAATACATCGGTGGATGGCTCCAATTTGGACCCTCATGTTTGAAGAAAGTCGAATGTGGCTTTAGTTTGTGTTAATGTAAAACACTTGTGAAAATTTTGTTTTGGGCATGTAATCTTTTACAAATAATTGTAATAGAACTTATATGGACTATTGTTAAAATAATCTTGCATGTTTTGATATAAGTATGGATAGTTGGACCCTGTGTGGCCAATGTTTACTTATAAATGGACCCGGTGCGATCATTGCTTTATATTGGGCCTCGGATGGGTCATTTGAATATATATTGCACAGGTTGGGTTTTGGGTAGAGCTCCCCGTACAAAGGAGACTCTGCCCGAATTTCGTTAAGTTATGGACCCTGGTAAATGGGGCATAACGGTGTGATATCGAATTTCTCAGTATCTACGGGTATTCCGCGAGTTGATGGGTAATCAACTGACCCCCGGATTTAGGGGTGTCACACCTTGTATATATTTACATTTAGCCTTGTATAATTTTTGTAAACAAAACTTGTTTTATATTAAAAAGGCATATATATGGGACTTTTGGACAGTTATTCTTTTTGTTGAAAGAATGTATACATACATGAAGTTACGTTTTGGAATTCAATGCTATATGATTGAATATTGATGGTTGGGACCCGGTGTGGTCAATGGTTAGGATTGCGCAGGTTATGTGTGTTGGGTAGAGCTCCCTATACAAAGGAGACTCACTCAGATTTTGTTAAAGTTATGGATCCCAGTGAATGGGGTATCACTATGTGTTATCGAGTTAAGTGACATTACGGGTTATTCCGCAGGTTGATGGGTGATCTACGGGTTAATCGGGGTGTCACAACAGCCATTACATTGAGCTTAAAAATCTCATCACTCAAATATTCATTTCCTACATACATTTCAATCTTGGTGTGCACAAACTTATCAGATACAAAGACTAACTTAAAGTCATTATTGCTACGTAAAAAGTCAGACACCAATTTTTTGTGAATGTCGGCACATGAAGCACTTCGTTCAAGGTAAGTTCCTTGCTAGAGGTCATCTCATTCTCTAATTTTTTGTAAGTATATAACATCCATTTGTTAGAACAAATGTGTCGAGTAGTGCCAGTGTCAACCCACCACTCCTTGGATTATCCACCAAGTTACATTCAGAAACAACTGTGAAGAGGTTCATGTCGGAGACTTCAATTGAAAGTTTGTCCATTTCAGTCACATTTACTTGAGAATTTAGCTTCTTGAAATTCTTTGGCTTACGACAATATTTAGAGCAATGTCCGGGTTTGCCACAGTTCTAACATTTGCCTTTGAACTTCTTAGATCTTTGATTTGGACATTCACCAGTATGCTTCCTCTTTTGTTAGTCTTTGTTCCATCTTCCACAATATTAGTTTTAGACTCAAGGAACAAAAAACTCCACTTTTATTCTCAAATTTGTGATTATCTTCCTCAATCCTTAAATGAACTATCAATTTTTCAAATTTCATCTGCTTGTGTTTATGCTTGAGTTAGTTCTTGAGATCCTTCCAAAATGGTGGTAATTTTTCCAAGATTGTCGCCACTTGGAATGACTCACTATGAGACATATCCACAACATATGTCACGAAGGATAACTTGACGTTCTTGAACTTAGGTTGTGATGGTCTTTGAATACACCATTTTATAATCCAATAATTTGCCAATAATGAATTTATTCATGCCTCATCCTCGGTCTCCTATTTCTTGTCCAAAGACTCCCAAAGTTCTTTTTTGCAGATTTGATAGCACTATACACATTATATAATGCATTGTCTGCTCTATTCAAGATGTAATTTCTACACAAGAAATCTTAATGCTTTCAAGCATCCACAGCAGCCACCTTTTGCTTATTAGTTTAATTTGCGTCAGTTGAAGGGCTTCTTCAGTTAAAAACTTTGTAAGGTTTAAGGAGGTGAAATAGAAAAACATTTTTTGTTGCCAACATTTTAAATCCGAGCCATTAAATTTCTCGGGCTTCTCTCCATGAGACACACTCACGGTAGTAGGAACATAATTATTTGTAGTCATTTTTGTTATACAATAGAAGCAAAATAACATGCTGATTTTAATAAAGTAATGCAGTAACACAACAGAATACACACTTCTGATTTAGATAGAATAGTAATTAATTTAATTATATAAAGAAATCAAATTTTTGAATCTGTTTTAAGATTGTTATCAATATGTAATCAGAATTAGATAATAATTAATGTAGCAAATCTCTATCTCCATGTATATTTATATGTGTAGAATAATTATATAAAACATAATGTATGAAAACAAAAGTGATGCATTTACTTGAATGTAGAATAGTAAGAAGAAATAACATAAATAAGAAATAATCCGAGCAGCACAATTTCCTTAAGACAAATTTGCCCCCTCTCGGTGCTCAAAGTTGGTAAGCAACTGTCTCCCAAAATATAATGGATTTCATCTCTAAAGAAGCAACACTTCAATCTACAAAAATTAATGAACACAAAAAATGTTTGCACTTGAACCAAACAAAAATATAATAAAAAGTGAGAGAGAGAGAGAGAGAGAGAGAGAGAACGGTTGCAGAATGTACGAATTTTTTGTGCTCGAAAATGGCTTCAACAGAGTCCTTTTATAAGCTCTCTTGTGTCTGTTCAGATTGCATTGAAGAGACAGTACTGTTCAATGAACAGTTATGAAAGACATCTCTAGGCGTGAACGTCTTCTCAAAACGGGCACAAAATTCAAAAATAATAGACATGAAATTTGAATTTCAATTGGAATAATAAGTGTGATCTGAATCTAGATCTGTTTGGTTTGACCCACAACCTGCACCACATCATCAAATAAAATTTCAATAAAAAGAAACTTTCTTGTTGACCCAAGCCCAAGCTCGGTCAGGTTGTGGTGTGGCGGCGGTGCGCATATGGAAACCAATTTTGTGCATGTACTCAGTTCGCTCATAAAATTGTGGTATCTCTTGGGGCCTAACCCTTAGAAGCCAACTACGAGTATAAAAACCCAACAAGTATTTAGTTTCTAATTAATGTGGGACAAAACTTGTTACACTACACTACTTCATTCTTAGTTTCTTCAATTTATTCAAGTGGGTCATTCTGAGACAATTTCTCATTCAATACTTGATGGTTTTGAAGTGAATATACTAGGATCATATTCTCGTGGAGGAGAATACGTTTAAATATGGTCCCACCAATTTCGAGGTGTGGATTCCACTTTATTTAAGCCTAAAGTTGCTTCAAATTACTTTATTCAAAAATCAAATTTTCAACAATATTGATCAATCCTAAAGTAACTCATATAATTATTCATGTCAGATGTCTTATCACTAATTCAACATGTTTATCGATTTTGTCGTCCACTAGAAGCCTTTTTTTCACAATCGAACCAACAACCCATAAGTTGTGATTAGGGCTATTAAACGATCTGGGCGACTCAAGCCCAGCTTGATTTTGACTTAGCTTGGGCTTGCTCATTTTATAAAATGAGCCGAATTTGTACAAAAAATTGGGCTCGCTTTTAAATCGAGTCGAGCCTGAGTCCTTTGCGAGCCTAACCAAGCTTGTATTTTTATCCTTAAATATCTAGAATGCTCCACCGGTCCACCCCCTAGTAACTGGTACATAGGTTGTAATCCATTTTTATTTTTTCTTAAAAATATCACAACCAAACACATGACACACCACTCAGGCCATTCCTAATCCCAAGATTTCAATCCCTAAATCTAATCTCCCTCTCTCTCTATGAAACTTAGCAGTTGCAGACTTCAAGTTCAAACCCTAAATCTAATCTCTCTCTTTCCTAACAGAACACTCATAATCTTCTTCGTCTCTTCAACGGACCAACAACCATTATCATCCCTCTCTCTTTCTTTCGTTTTTCTCTTATTCTTTTTTTCCTCTCATTCATACTTCTTATGTTTGCTCCATTGAGCTCTTCCTCAACAAAGTTTTTTCGAGATCTCTATTTTTAGATCTAGTTACTAGAGCGCTTCCTCACCAGCCTCCAGATTTGGTTCATAACTCAAATTAGAAGTGTTAAACGTGTTGGGTTAAATGGTTATGTGTCGGGTTAAATGGGTGACGGGTGAAAAATATGTAAACTCGTACACGACATGTTTAATAAACGGGTGAAAAATCTCAACACGAACACGGCCCCGTTTAATAAACGAGTAACACGATACGACTCGTTTAACCCGTTTAATTTTTAAAAAAATTATATCAACAAATTTTAATACTCAATTTTTTTTACTGATAGTTGTACTTACCTCAAAAAAGAGGAATTTCTAACCAAATCTCACATAAAAATTAAACTTGAAGGCTAAAAAAAAAGATAAGAGGTCACTGTCTTTTATAGGCAAGTTAGCCCTCCCATCTCCTCTCATTTGTCGATGTGGGACAAAAACAAAAGCATTGATTTGTCTTTGTCTTTGAACTGCTCTCCATCTCCCCTCATTAACTACTGTTTTACTTCTTTTTTTTTGTATTCATTTCTTTACTTCTTTTTTTTTCTGGCTAATTTTTTTAAATAATTATTAATTTATTATTATATTAATTTTATTTAAACGGGTAAACATGTGATAAACAGTTTGACATGTCTCACTCGAACACGACCCGTTTATTAAACGTGTATGGCGGGTCAACTCGTTTACCACCAAAATCCGTTAAAATCTCACCTAAATCCGCTCAATTCGTATCAATTCGTGTCGGTTAATCGTGTCATTTTAGATTTTGATAGGTCTAACTCAAACCCGTATGGCCAGCTTGTTGGAAAGAGCAGTAGAGAAGGAGATCCAATCACCGCCCATATAATTTCAATGAGTTTGTATCAGAAGTTTGAGTAGCTAATCATATCATCGAAGGTCATTTGGTGTGTATTTATGGTGATGCTCTGCAAAGTTTGTTGTGTTTTTTAATGATTTATGTACCTTTTATGTGCAATTTGTAAATTTAAAACTGAGATTTTTTTTTTTATAACTGGTGGATTTGAGATTTCAAATGTGTAACACTGTTGATTCGAGATTTAGTCTGTGATCGATTTTGGTTTGAGCTCGGCTCGAGTTTGTGCTGAGCCAAGGTTGAACAAAAATTTGGCCTTGATGTCCGAGACCGAGTCAAACTTAAACAACCCCCTTAAAAACTTGAGCCGAGCCTCAGCATACCAAAGTTCGGAAGATTCAGCTCGATTAACACCTCTAGTTGTGATAGATTCTTAACACAAATAGACTTGTGATAGATTCACTTTTTTTTTCCTACTTTTTTCTATTAAAATTTGTCATAATTATTTTGATTATTTATGGTCCTTATAAGTTGTTTGTTAGAAAAAAAAAATTTGAATTGGAAGTTTTTTGAAAACAAAAAGTTGAAATATTGAGTTTGAGTCAAGCAATCGATTCCACAGCCCTCATCTGGTCAACAATTGCCCAGTGCGAGTGATTTGTGGGTCCCATTGATCCAAAAAAAAAAAAGTTTGAGTCAAGCTAAACAAGTTAATTGTTTAATGAGTCATTGATAAATTTGTTAATAAAAAATTAATATTAAAACAAACACAGTTAACATTATTGTTTTATATTCTTACTGAGTTTTAATTTATTCCCTCGATAAAAAATTCCTGACTTTATTCCTGACTCTAATTAAATGGTTGCAATGTTTTTTAAAATTTTGAGGGCAACTCAAAGCAAACAATATCACGTTCGGTTAGATTGGGTCGTAACTGTAATAATTATAGGTCACAACTCTGTTCATTCACGATGTGAGATTTTTCTGTTGTTTTGGAGATTGGCACTATCAGTGGACCATTTTGGCCGAAATTTATTCGTGCATGAGCAACTTGCGGACCAGTCACTTGGTTAACTTGATAGTTTATATATATACTATAATTAAACTTTGATCCACTTTTAGCTTAGCTTCGTAGGATACTTTCCAGTAATCTCAAATTCAACTTAGTTTCTTTATTATTTTTTGGAAAAATTGCATCCACACTCTCTCTACTTAGATCTAAATTCAATGACACCTCCTACCGATTCTAAAACTTCACTGCATCCCCTTTTGATTTATACTTTTAAATCAAAGACACCCCTTAAAGTTAATTTTTAACTCTGTTAGTACAAAAAGTAATGGTTTGTTAATAAATTTTTTAAAAATATCAAAACTACAATTCCTTATATAAATATACTAAAATGCCCTAATGCAGTTTTTTTTTCATGCAAATATTTTTTTGATACATTTTTTTTTATTTTTTTCATGCAAATATTTTTAATTTTCTTCATGCAATTTTTTTTTAATATTTTTCATACAGATAGTTTTAATTTTTTTCATGCAAAATTTTTAAAATTTATTTCATCCAAAATTCCCGTTAGACTTTTAAGTCATTAAGTCCATTTTCTTATAAGTTGTTGGGTAAGAGGTACACTTTTCGGTTTCTTATTTTCTTATATTACCTAAGTTCCATTTGTGGTATGTTTTTTGTTGTTCGTTATAAAGTACAGGGTTTTAAATTTATTTTATAATTAAAAATAATTTTTTTATAATAAAATTACAATCGATAAAGTAAATGTCAAAATTCCATCAATTTCAAACTTCTATACTATCGTCTGTCCTCCACAACATCACCTGACCACTTTTCATATATCATCATTCATATATAAAATTTAAATATTATTTGATAAAATTTAATATTAATTAAATAAATTTGGTTTTTGTGAGACCCAAATCATGCATCGCATGCATATTAACATAATTATGTGGGCTAAATTGTAATTACATGAAATTAATAAAGGATTAATTAAAATAAATCTTTCATAGCCATGATGTGTGTGAGCATACATTGGGTATGTGGACCCCATTAATGATGTATTAGTGAGACTCATTTATAGAAATTTTATGTGTAAAAATATTAGTGGGTCGATTTCGAAATCACTTAAAAACTTGGGGAGAGACAAACGTAATTAACCCATTAAAATGGGACACCTTTACAGGTGTTGGCATATAAAATATATATATATATATATAAGTGTGCCGTGTGTGTGTGTGTGTGAGTGTGCCGTGTGTACGTGTGTGTGTTTTATGGTGTGAAGTGTGTGTTTGTGTGTTTAAAACATAGAAGTGTGTGTGTGTGTGTGTTCTGATATACTGGGAAGCTGAGAGTGAGGGACTGCGAGCGAGAGAAAAAGGACAAAAAAAACAGAAAGAGGGAAGAAGACATTAAGGAAAGAAAAAAATATACGTACGTGGGTCGTCTTGATACCGTGAGAAAGGAAGGTATATGGAATTAAATTTTAGTTTGAGTTGTGATTCATTTTAGTATGTACGTATTTATATATGTGTGAGCTATTTTAGCATATTTAATTAGTAGACTGGTTTAATTTAAATACATGAGTTGTCTTATTTAATTTTAATGGACTGTTTTAATTTAAAGTTCATGGGCTGTGTTATTTTGAGTTCAAAACAGATTTTTGTGAGTTAAATTAAGTGTATTAAACGTGATTAGGGGCTGTTAAATAATGGGTTTTAAATAAATATGCTATGGGTGGAAAAAAAAAAATGTAGAAACCGAATACTCGGGATGCTTTGAATAGGTGAAGTTAAAACCAAAATTTATGGGTGAGAAATGGAGAGTCTAAGGGTGCAATGAGGGGGCTGGTTTGTATGATCTAGTGAGTGTGTGAGTTTAGGTAAAATTGTTTTAAAGAAACGTACGATAGAAATTGGAAAAAAGTGCCAGTAACGCCGAAATCCTAATTTCTAAATGTTATTATCACATGTGTGAATTTTAATTCAAATGACCTGAAATTTTGCATGCAACATTTTTAAATGATGTCTGATGTGATAATATGACTTTCAAATGCGAATGAGTACAATATCCAATGCGGAATGTATGGAACGCCGGAAGTGCAGTTTTTAGGATTCGGGGTCGAAATGTGTGAAAATGGACCCCCGGTCAATGTGTTTGACCTACTTAATCCTAATTGTGATTAATGTGATTGATTTTGAATATTTGGGGAGGAAATGTGATCCCTAGAATAAAAGTGTTAGTGTGTGAGTGGATAGTGCGGTAACCGGAGTTACCGGGGTACTTTGGGGTGCATCACTTTGCATGTATTAGTGCATAATTAATTATTATGTGTGATAAACATATTGATATTGAAATTAAAAATGTGTTAGGTGGAACAGGTGAGACTGACGGTGTTGGAACAAATACGGTAACACCGGAAGGATCTATCGATAGGACCGAAGGGTCGTAGATCTGTATATTTGAGGTGGGTGTATATCTTTATATGTTTTAGAAATGCTATTATAAGATGATAGGAAATGATAGAATTTAATAGTATTTCTCCAAGATTATGTGTTATGTGCTTATTTGATTGAATGATGCTTTGTACTGTGTATTGTGTATTGTGGAATGTAGCGCACTGTTTGAGACAGGGGCGTCGATGCCTGATCACTGGGCGTGCAGTGGTGTGCTAGCACTGAGGTGTTCCCGGGAGGTTCGGGAGACACGGATCCAAGTGGGATCGATTACCCGATGAGGGGTAGTATGGTTGTGATGTGACTTGTGAATTCTTTGAAATTGGAATGATGCTGTTGTTTGATACGTGTATCTACGTAGTATCTACCTATTTCAGTGTATTACTATCATTTCCATTTCATATGCAGCATGTATACTCACTGAGCGCGTGGTTTAGCTCACACCCCTATAATTTCTTCTTTTCAGGTACTGTAGTAAAAGATGCAAACCAGTCCACTGTTCAGTCGATTGAGTCTTGAATAATGTTAGGGTGACATCACTCAGATTGAGTGTCGGTATACCTAATTGTTGGGTTATGTATTATATTTGTGGAAGATTATTATGTCAGGTAAATAGTATATATTTGTAACAGACTCAACAAGCATACTTTGTAATGTATGCTATGTGGGTATGGGATTTTGTATATGTCTATAACCTGAGAAACAAACAATTGGTACATGTGTTTTTTTTTTGTATATGGTACAGGTTATGAGACAGGTTTTTACCATCATGCTTATTGATTAAGGTGATGGTGGTGTTGTTGCACATGTGGAATTATTTAATGTTTGATTAGTCCAGATTATACATATATGTAAACAGGTGTATCAAAAACCTAGTCGCGTCTCATCCTTGGGAGACCGGGATGAGGCGTGACAGTTTTAATATGATAAATTTAAATATTAATTTAGTTTTAATTTGATAAAATTAAATATTAATTCAGTATTGATTTGATAAAATTTAATATTAATTAAATAAATTTAAATATTACTTTAATGAAATTGAATGTTCATTTGGTGTTAAATTAGATAACTAACATTAATTTGATAAGGTTAAATGTTAAATTAATAGAATTTAATATTCTATTTAATATATTAAATTTTAATTTAATAAAATTAAATGTCAATTTGATGTTGATTTGATAAAATTAAATAATAATTTAATGTTAAATTAAAGAAATAATATTAATTTGATGAAATAAAATATTAAATTAATATAAATAAATGCTAATTTGATAAAATTAAATATCAATTTTTATTGATTTGATGAGATGAAATGTTAATTTAGTATAAATTAAGTAAATGACATTAATTTGATAAAATTAAATATTAAATTGATGAATCTAAAAGTTAATATAATAGAACTAAAAAAGAGTGTATTGAAATTTCAGAATCAAGAGAGGGTATTATTAAAGATAGGTCTAATTACAGGGGGTATCATTGAAGTTATGTCTATTTACAACGGATGTGGATGAAATTTACCCTATAAAATATTTAGAGGTATTTTTGTAAATTAACAATCGCCGTTAAGGTCGTAATCCGACAAATGGGAGTGACAGTGAAATTTCAGAATTGAGAGAGAGTGTCATTAAATTTAAACCTAATTACAGGAGGTGTGGATGAAATTTTTCCTTATTTTTTCTATAATTTTCCAAATTGCATTAATTAGTTTTAAAATATTTCAAAACCCAATTATTGTCAGTACTTAGATGAAAATGATACAGGTGCTTGCAACAAAACCCACCAAACTGTTTTAATTAGTTTCCCATTCCCTGAACAATCAATGACATAAAATATAATGTATGTTTGGTTTTTGAATAATACAAAACTAGAACCAATAGTGGAAGAGTAATGTGAAATTCGGGTGATATATTAAGATGGATGATTTTTGCATCCAAAATCCGACAAGAAGTAATGAGTAGCCACACTGATATTTAAAACTTCAAATTTGATTACTGTAATTGAAAAATTAGAAATTAGTCACAAATTTTATAAAGATATATAATTGTAGAGGCAAAAAGTAGGGATCACCTCTGACAATATGAAGTTAGGAATTGTGATTTCTGAAATAATCTCTGAACTTGATCTCCCATCCCTCTTTCTGCAAAACGAACAAACTGCCCAAGATCGAAGTGCTTCGATCGAAGGCACTCCGATGCTTAAGTCAGTAACGGAATGATATGAATTGCACGAAG
Source organism: Ilex aquifolium (assembly GCA_951799425.1). Taxonomy (NCBI): domain Eukaryota; kingdom Viridiplantae; phylum Streptophyta; class Magnoliopsida; order Aquifoliales; family Aquifoliaceae; genus Ilex; species Ilex aquifolium. The sequence continues at coordinate 26,939,111 of OX637400.1, forward strand.
ACAAGGAGAGTTCAGCGCGTCTTTTCACCTTGGTCTCGCGTTCTTTTTATAGCTTGTATTCCCCTTAGGGTTTCCGTTAATTCAGAGGCAAGGTGGCACACCTTCCTTTCTTTCAGTGTTTGAGTTTGAGAAGTTTCTGATTATTCTCCAATAATTTCTCTGAATATCTTTATTCTTGCAGATCTCGTTTATCTGATTACCTAAGTTTTAGGCAAATCTTTTTGTATCCACCGCCTTTGAGAAGGTCGGGCTTATCTAATGCCGAGCATCTCCAATGTTTGCCGATCCGTTAATGAGCTCGGTTTGGCACAACCGACCTCTTCTCTTGCCGTGCCGATCTCATCCATGAACTCGGCTGGGTACAAGCCGAGCTATTCCATTGCACTTATGAACACTTCGATAGGCTTGATGATTTCGAAAGCAGAACTATTGCCTTGTATACCGAGCCTTTGGTTAGCTCGGCTCGGATGAGGTACAATAGCGGATTCTTCATTCTCAAGCACGTGCTTAGTCTTCTCAACCTCACGTGAGCACATTTAATGCTAGGACACGTGTAACGCTAGGGTCTAACCCCTTCATTTGCCCCCAGAAAACGTCTGACAGACGTTTTTTCGCCTGTCAGCCGTTTTCCTTCTAATCATTATTGCCTTGGGCTTTGTATCTTTCCTTCCTCTCAGTTTTGGCGGCACATTCAGTGTATTCAATCTGTCCTTTGAAATTCTTCTCCTATATAAACCGCCTTTTTCTTTCTTTTCATATACTCTGCCTTTCTCGCTTTACCCACTACCTTTCTTGCTTCTAACCCTTCTCATTCTGTGTTTTCACCTTTGCACATTTCGTCTTCTCCAATGGCACCTCTTCAACCTTCAGACATCCCAGCCTTCAGAACTAAATACGACATCCCTGATGATGTGGAGATCAGGGTCGCTGGGAAGGATGAGCCTTTGATAGGCACGAGGGAATCAATCCCCATTCCCACTCGTGCTATCACTGAAGGGGGGGTGCGATTCCCTCTTGACCCCCTTCTGATTTGGGTGTTGTCAGCTGCCAAATTGTGCCCCCTCCAGTGCTGCCTGAACTTCTTCAGGATCGTCATGGGGGTCGTCTCCTTGAACAAGATCTTAAGTCTAAGCCTCGGACTGTGGGAGATCCTCTACTGCTACATTCTAAAGGTAGCAGGGGATAGTTTCTACCTTTCTGTAAGGAAGAAGGACCGGTATCTAGTCACCCATCTTCCAGATTCCAACAAGGGCCATGAAAATGATATCGTATTTGTCTCTGGGAATTGGGAGTACGCTGTCGGAGCCGTTCCATCTTATTGTTGTCCCTACGAAGAGGGCATGCCAGGTATTTGATGTCTTGCTTTTCTTGAGTTACTTCATTTCCTTCTCAAATTCTTTCAAATTCTTGTCTTGATGTTGTTTTCGTGTAGGAGAGACTGTGAAGGGTAGAGTTCCTGAAACCTCTGTTAAGTTAGATCAACTTTAGAGGGTCTGGGATTTTAATGAGACTCTGTTTTGCCGGGCCGCTCATACGCTGCTTGGTTATGTCCCGACCTATTCATCGTTTATTGCCGTGCCGAACCGACCCAATGCGACTCTTGCCGCGGATCGAGAGGCATTACAGTCTGCTCGGGAGAAGACTCCGAGAGGAAAAAAGAGGGCTTCTGCAGCAGGCATTGGCCGCAGAGTGGCGAGAAGCTTCATGGATTTCTTGGATGCTGACGAGCCGATCATTCCTCCCGAGCCTGCGGTGACTCACTCCGTACCCCCAGTTGTTGAGGAAAAACTAGCTCCTGAGCCAATTGCCGAGCTGTCGGTTCCCACTCATGAAGAACTTCTGAACATCAACCAAGAAGCCCTGGTTCAGACTATTGAAACTTCAATTCCCTTTGAGACTGTCCCTCCTGCACCAGAAACCAATGAAATTTCTGATGATGTCTTTGTCCTTGAGGTTGATGAGGGCCCAGCTCCTAAGAGGCGAAGAACTTCCGAAGCTGAACCGAGTCATCCAGCAACTCCCCCCTACCGACCAGTTCTTAAAGCAAAAAAGAAGGAAATCACTGCCAAAGATTCCGCAATCGAAAATTTTAATGTCGCGGTTGGGCTTGCCAGAGGAGTAATCCTTCCTCGTGACCTTGCCATAAACTAGTCTTTAGCTGATGAGGAGGTTTCTCGCCAAGCCATTCAGCATATGGTTCTAGTAAGTCCTTTGCGTATTTCCGTGTTCTTCATTCTTCGAAAATATTTTCTAACTCCTTCCCTGTTATGATTCCCAGGGTTTGCAAAAAGTGCACGAGGTTGGAGCTCGGATTGCCAGGAAGGATAAACTTATGAAAGATGCCATGCATGCCCGAGCCTCAGCCTTAGCAAAAAAGGAGAGTGCGGACGAAGAGTACGCCAAACTCTGTGAAGAGGTTAAAGTTCTTCAGGCTCAAAATCAAAGCCTGATTGACAAGGACCAGAAACTTGAGGCAGAGCTCGGCAAACTGAAGGACTCCGAGCACGAAGTAACTGTTGAACTTTCGAAGAGCCAGATTGAATACTCTACTCTGCTAGAAGAATTTGAACAGTACAAGGCAGATGCAGAAGAGAAGATCGACGCTGCTTATAATGAAGGTGTGGAGAAGGCGGAGAATGATCTTCAATCTCAAATTCCTCAGATCAGAGAAGCTTTGTTTGGCAAGGGCTGGCGAGCTGCTTTGGTTGCTGCCGAGGTTAACCTTTCTTCAGAGCTTTTCACAAGACATTCCGCTCCAAGCTCCTCACAACCTCCTGCAAGCTGAACCAATACTTAGAACTTTTTCTTTAAAAAACAATTTCGATGTAATTGCCTTGGATCTTTTGCTTTCTACAGATCCTTTTGTACACATCCTTTTGGTAATGAATAGATTACTACTTGTTCTGTTTTGCAATTTTCTTCGATGAATGCACAAGGAAATTATTATGTCCTTTGTTCGAGATTTTTGACGTTTCGACCTGCTCGGTCATTCCTCACAGAGCTCGGTAGCTCAATAGTGAAAACAATCATTTAAAAGATTTCGATTATTCTCGAGTCTCGGCCTATTCGGCCTTTCTTCAAAGAACTCCTTCCCTCAACAGGGAAGTCAACACTTAGAAATACTTTGGTTATTCAAAAGTTGTGGCCTTGTTTGGCCATCAGTTAATTAGTTCGGCATTAATCCGAATCTCTTGAAGTTATGGCCTATTCGGCTCTGTCTTTCTGTAGATTGGTTCTAATCAGGAACTATTTAACTGGACGAGTCTCTTGGAGTTATGGCCTGTTCGGCGCTTTCTTCCTAGAGCTTGGTTCTTAATCAGGAACTATGTAATTGGATGAGTCTTTTTGAAGTTATGGCCTGTTCGGCGCTTTCTTCCTAGAGATCGGTTCCAGTTAGGAACTATTTACTTGATTGAGTCTCTTGAAGTTATGGCCTGCTCGGCACTTTCTTACAAGAGTTCGGTTCCTTGTAGGAACTGTTTTCGTATATGCCTCTTGAAGTTATGGCCTGCTCGGCACTTTTTTACAAGAGCTTGGTTCCCCATAGGAACTGTTTCTTAAACGAGTCTCTTGAAGTTATGGCCTGCTCAGCAATTTCTTACAAGAGCTCGGTTTCTCAGTAGTTATACCTAGTCCGCTTTGGGATCTAAGTGTCTCTACTTCGTACCGACCCACCAATCTAATTGGACTCTTACCCATCCCTAATCAGCTTTACATTGTCATGCGTAGCCGAGGGACTGGGTCAGATCGAGTGGCTACGCCTGATGACTTTTCAGGATATTTGCCTTCCTTCCTTAGCAGTAGGATGTATAATAGAGATGCGATCCGAAAGAAATCCTGAATTTTTATTCGATATTCCGAATGGCACATTTGGTGCTAGTACATTAGAAATAGAATTTTCTGAGGTTTGCCGTGTTCCAGGGGTGCGGTACGGCCTTTTGGTCAGGCGTTTCAAGCTCGTAGTATCCGCTGCCTCCAACTCTGGTGACTCTGTACGGTCCTTCCCAGTTTGCTCCAAGCTTTCCGTCTGCTAGGTTCTTTGCCGATCCCAGCATACGTCTGAGCACTAGATCCCCCACCGCAAAAGAGCGAGGGCTCACATTCTTGTTATAGGCTCGGGACATCTGACTTCGATACGAGGCCATTCTTATTACGACCTGGTCTCTCTTCTCCTCGGCTAGATCCAAATCTCTTCTGATGACAGCATCGTTGCTACCACTTTCTACTAGCTCGGTTCTTAAAGTCGGTAAGCCAATTTCTAGTGGAATAACAGCCTCTATACCATAAGCCAAGGCGAAGGGGGTCTCTCTAGTTGAACGCCAAGGTGTGGTTCGGTATGACCACAGAACACTTGGCAGCTCCTCTACCCACCTTCCTTTGGCACTCTCCAGCTTCTTCTTGATTCCATCCAAAATCGTTTTATTGGAGATTTCAGCTTGTCCATTACTTTGAGGATAGGCCGGGGTGGAGTAGTAGTTACGAATACCATACTGCTGACAGAATGCTTTGAAAGGCCCACTATCGAACTGAGTGCCGTTATCCGATATAAGTGCGTATGGAATGCCAAACCTGGTAATAATGTTCTTCCAGACGAATTTCCTTGTATCAGTGTCCCTGATGTTAGCCAGAGGCTCGGCTTCGATCCACTTCGTGAAATAGTCCGTAGCCACCAATAGGTACTTCTTATTGCTCGGGGCCCGAGGCAAAGGACCAACAATATCCAATCCACATTGGGCGAACGGCCACGGGCTCGACAAAGGATGAAGCTCGTTTGATGGCTTTCTAGGGATCGGGGAGAATTTTTGACACTTATCACATTGCCGAACGAACTGCTGAGCGTCCTTCTGCATGTAAGGCCACCAGTAACCTTGTGAGATGGCTCGGTGAGCTAAAGACCTGCCACCAGTATGTGCTCCGCAACTTCCTTCATGTATTTCGGACAGAAAGTCCGGAACTAGGCTGGGGTGTATGCATTTCAAGTACGGACCCCCAAATGAGTGTCTATATAGCTCGTCTTTTGGAGACAACCAAAATCTGGTTGCTTTTAATCGTAGTTTGCGAGCCTCCTTTTCGTCCTCGGGCAATTCACCAGTCTTTAAAAAACCAACTATCTGATCCATCCAGCTCGGTCCCACAATGTTGCATAAAATTTCGTCCGTGCTGGTAAAATGAATGCTTGGCTCTGTAAGAAACTCAACAGTGATTGATCTCTCAGTTTCCTGCTCTACTGCCGAAGCCAACGAAGCTAAAGCGTCCGCGTGAGAGTTCCTAGCTCTACCCACTTGCTGGATTGAGTACTCTGGTATCTTGCTCAATTCTTTCTCCGCAACGGCCTGATATGCTATCATCCTTTCATCTTTAGCTATATATTCCCCTATTATCTGATTCACTACTAACTGTGAATCAGAAAATATTTGGAGCCTCATCGCACCGAGCTCAATCGCCAGCCTCACACCTGCTATCAAGGCTTCGTACTCTGCCTCGTTATTGGAAGCCCCAAATCCTAACCTTATTGCTTTCTCTAGTGTGCACCCGTCTGGACTTACAAGGATGATGCCAACTCCTGCACCTTTCTGGTTTGAGGACCCATCAACTGATAGAGTCCAGCCGCCGTCAAGTTCTGCTAGTTGATTATCATCGGCCCCTTCCTGGGATCTCTCTGGCTGAAATTCAGCAATAAAGTCTGCAACTATCTGTCCCTTGATGGCTTTCCTTGGCTCGAATCGGATGTCAAACTCCTCGAGCTCAACTGCCCATTTGGCGATACGCCCCGACAGGTCGGCTTTCTAGAAGAGGGACCTAAGCGGCTGGTCAGTGAGGACTGTAATTTGATGGGCTTGGAAGTAGTGTCTGAGCTTCCTTGCCGAGCTAACCAGCGCCAATGCCAGTTTCTCCAGTGAGGTGTATCTTGATTCTGCATCTAAGAGCACCTTACTCACATAGTAAATAGGTTTGAATTTTCCCTCGTCCTTCCTCATTAAAGCACCGCTGACGGCCTGTTCTGATACAACCAAATAAAGAAAGAGCTTCTCCTCGGGTGAGGGGGTGGACAAGATCGGCGGAGACGCCAAATAGTCCTTCAGCTTTGCAAAAGCATCTTCACACTCCTGGGTCCAGAGTGCCCCTTTCTTTCCTTTAATGGACTGAAAGAAGGGTCTGCATTTGTCAGACGCTCGGGAAATGAATCTCCCAAGTGCTGCAGCCATTCCAGTGAGTCTCTGTACTTCTTTAACGGTCCGAGGTGATTGTAATTCAGTAATTGCCTTCACCTGCTCGGGATTTACTTCTATACCGCGGTGTGTAACAAGAAATCCTAAGAATTTCCCGGAGCCGACACCGAACGCGCACTTGGATGCGTTCAACTTCATGTTATACTTTCGGAGCACCTCGAAGGTCTCCTTGAGGTCGGGACAATGGGTACTGGCCTTTTTACTTTTAATTACCATATCATCAATATAAACCTCAACAGTACGGCCAAGCATATTTGAAAACATTCGGGTTACTAACCTCTGATACGTCGCTCCTGCGTTCTTATTCCGAATGGCATCACTCTATAGCAATATGTTCCTTCTGGGGTTATGAAGGCAGTTTTCTCCTGGTCCTCCTCGGCGAGAGAGATCTGATGATATCCCCTGAAAGCGTCCAGGAAACTCATCTGCTCGTGCCCCGCTGTTACATCCACCATCTGATCTATCTGCGGCAGTGGAAAGCTATCCTTTGGACAAGCTTTATTCAGATCTGTAAAATCGACGCACACCCTCCACTTACCATTCTTTTTCTTCACCACCACTGTGTTTGACAACCAGGTCGGGTATTTAACTTCTCTTATTGTTTTGGATTCCAGCAATCGTGCCACCTTTTCTTTTACTGCCTCCTGGTGCTGAGGCGACGATCTCCTCAGTTTCTGGCTGATCGGCTTGAAACTCGGATTTATATTCAAATGATGACACGCTAGCTCGGGAGGTAAGCCGAGCATATCATTAGTATTCCATGCAAATACATCGGCATATCTCTGCAACAGTTCTACCAACTCTATCTTCTGCTCGGGACTGAGTGCTGCCCCCACCATAAAATACTTTTTCGGGTCTCCATCCCTGTCTAACGGTACTTTAGTCAAGTCTTCGATGGTTTGCTCTGTAACTTCCTTCTCTGTTCCCAAAGGTACTTCAGGACTTTCTTTGACAGCTACGTCATTGAGTTTGACCGGGTTGTCGGTAGTTAATTGCTATTTTTCATCCTCTTCCACCGAGCTAAGTTCTCGGCACGGATCCTTTGCCTTAACCGAGGTCAAAAGACAGGTCCTGGAACTGACCTGGTCTCCACGAACGTTCACTATTCCATCAGCCGACGGGAATCTTAGCATCTGGTGGTACGTTGACGGCACGGCCCTCATCTCATGCAGCTAGGACCATCCCATTATCGCATTGTATGCCGAGACTGTGTCCACTACCAAGAACTCGGTCATCACACAAACTGGTCCTGTTTTTGCAGGAAGCGTGATATTCCCCTTAGGAAGTACTGTTTTACCACTAAAGCCGATGAGTGGTGTGTTTGATGGCTTGAGATCTTGGTTCTTGAGGTCGAGCTTCTGGAACAAGTCCCAATACATTATCTCTGAAGAACTCCCTGGATCGATCAGAACTCTTTTGACATCAAAGTTTGCGATCCGAAGGGTGACGACTAGGGCATCGTTATGAGGCTGGTGAACGCCGACCAAGTCCTGCTCGGTGAAACATATCGCCTCGGCTGATTCTTCTAATCTGATTCTTTTGTTAGTGACCTCTGGTGTCATTCTCAGCTCGTAAACCTCTCTTTCCTTTGCTGTCTTTTGAATGTATGCCCGAGCAGAGTTGTTGGTAGACATCTGGGGGTTAGTTGCGGCGTGGATCACATCAATTACCCCTGCCGGGGTGTTGTGGTCCCCAACTTGCTCTGTCCTACCTTCGTCTGCCTTTCGCCCACTCTCAATGAACTCTGCGAGGTGCCCAGCCTGCACCAACTCTTCCAAATGCTGTTTCAAGTTTCGGCAGTTTTCTATCTTATGGCCCACGTCCTTATGATATGAACACCTAACATTAGGGTTCCTTTTAGAAGGGTCTCCCATCAGCTTGCTCGGCCATTTGAAAAAAGGCTTTTCTTTGATCTGACCCAATATTTTGTAAATAGGCTCCTTGAACACTGTGTTCACCCCTAGGAAGGATGACCTTTGGGGAAAGCCATCATTTTTGGTCTTCCTTCCTCCTTATCTGTTCGGCTCGGATTGCCTCTCTCGGCCGAACTGCCTCCTATTCGGTTGCTCCTTCACCACTTCCCTGGTCAGGTCGTCATCGACCTTGGCGTACTTCTCAATTCTCGCCATGAGTTCTTCCAAGTCTGTTGCCGGCCTCCTGGTAAGCGACTGATAGAGAGGGTTCTCCTTTGGTAATCCCATTTTGAATGATGCAACTGCAATTTCAGGATTGCATCCCTCGACCTCGTTCATTGTCTCCCAGTATCGATGAGCGTATTCACGCAGTGTCTCGGTGTTACTTTTTTTTAACGTGAGCAAAGCTCCAACATCTTTCGGCTGCTTGCTACTGGTGATGAACCGAGCCGTGAATTGCTCGGCTAACTGAGCCCAGCCATCAATTGTTCCCTTCGGCAGGCTGTCAAACCACTTCATGGCCGACTCCCCAAGGCTGCTAGCGAAGATAGTGCACAACAGCGGTTCGTTTCTTCTATGGATAGTCATCAGCTGTCTGTAATGTCTAATATGGGAGGACGGATCTGTCTTTCCATCGTACAGTCTGAAGCTCGGGACGGTGAATTTGCTCGGAATTCGCCCCTTTTCAATCCATGAGGTGAATGGAGATGACTCTCATCCGTCTCCATACTCGCCTGTTGCTCTCCTGGCTAGGTCCCTAGCCGACCTTTGCTCTGGCCTCCTCAAACGGCTGTTGAGCTCATCGTTAATATACTGTTTCCACGCGTCCACCTCGTGGACCCTCGGCTTCTTCGGTTGATATCTGTCATCATCAGCTATCGCGATACGGCTAGGCTTTCTCTCAGGGCTCTCACGCCGGCCTTCTCTTAAGCGCTTCTCCTTTTTGGCCATCTCGTTCAGCCTGGCTTTCAACTCCTCGTTTTCCTTGATCAGATCCTTTTCCCTGGCATACGACTTTTTGAAGAGATTGTCATGAGCATCCAAACGGTCCTGGAGCGATTGGATCAGCTTTGCTAATGAGCGGTTCTCCCCCTCAGCACCTTGGTCTTCAACACCCTGGTTCCAGCTTTTCGAAGGTTTGAAACTTGCAGAAGAAGCTTCGTCTCTTTCAGGGGTCCCAGATGGGTTTCTGACTGCATGCAACCTCCCGTTGCTGTCAGACGGAACGTACGCAGGATTGGAATCGCCTAGGGGAGGACTGCCTCTTGGTGATCCAATTGCTCTTATGAGTCTTGACATTGTAGCTTTTTGTTCAAAAGATTAAGATCTTCCCACAGACGGCGCCAAAAATGTAGAGGCAAAAAATAGGGATCACCTCTGACAATATGAAGTTAGGAATTGTGATTTCTGAAATAATATCTGAACTTGATCTCCCAGCCCTCTTTCTGAAAAACGAACAAACTGCCCAAGATTGAAGTGCTTCGATCGAAGGCACTCCGATGCTTAAGTCAGTAACGGAATGATATGAATTGCACGAAGACAAGGAGAGTTCAGCGCGTCTTTTCACCTTGGTCTCGCGTTCTTTTTATAGCTTGTATTCCCCTTGGGGTTTCCGTTAATTCAGAGGCAAGGTGGCACACCTTCCTTTCTTTCAGTGTTTGAGTTTGAGAAGTTTCTGATTATTCTCCAATAATTTCTCTGAATATCTTTATTCTCGCAGATCTCGTTTATCTGATTACCTAAGTTTTAGGCAAATCTTTCTGTATCCACCGCCTTTGAGAAGGTCGGGCTTATCTAATGCCGAGCATCTCCAATGTTTGCCGATCCGTTAATGAGCTTGGTTTGGCACAACCGACCTCTTCTCTTGCCGTGCCGATCTCATCCATGAACTCGGGTGGGTACAAGCCGAGCTATTCCATTGCACTGATGAACACTTCGATAGGCTTGATGATTTCGAAAGCAGAACTATTGCCTTGTATACCGAGCCTTTGGTTAGCTCGGCTCGGATGAGGTACAATAGCGGATTCTTCATTCTCAAGCACGTGCTTAGTCTTCTCAACCTCACGTGAGCACATTTAATGCTAGGACACGTGTAACGCTGGGGTCTAACCCCTTCAATAATATATCCTTGATTATTGTTCTTGAACCTCTTCACCATCCTAATAAGATGCAGTAATTCTCCAACATAATTGGTTTCAACTTTTTTGTGGGAAAATCAAGAGGCAAATGATATATAGTAAAGTTGAATGGGTTAAATTTATAATTTTGATAAAGTTGTGAGGTCAAAGTGTAATTATGACGTTAATTCTCTATTTCATTTACCAAAATAAAAAGTCCTAAAAATTATACTCCACGATTTTCACCTCCTCCCTTCCCCCTTCCCCCTCTCCCAAATCTCTCTCTCTCTCTCTCTCACACACACACGCACACACACACGCCCCCATACAAACAATTTGTTGGTCTCTTCTCTGAGAATGGATGCGTTGGGTGGAGGTGGTAATGGCGGGATTTGGGGAATGCTGCCATTTCAATCTCAACAACCAAGGAGTAGAAGCAGAAACAAGAAATCCAAATCCTCCGACTCAGTGGAGGCAACCGGAGGAGCCGGTTACCGGTTCCCCCTTAAGCAAGCTGCGACGGCTGCATCTCTCGCTCTAACCGGCGACACCATTGCTCAACTCCGAGTCCGATGGGTCAAGAACAAAGCTAATTCACCACATAGTACTCATGATAAGGTCAGTCACTCTTTAGTTAGCTCCTTCTCCATAAAAATGCGTCTGTGTCTGCGTGCTTATTTGTGGATTGATTTTTTCCATTTTGTGAGTTTTGGTGCTGAATGATTGATATCCAGGAATATGTGCCTATAGTGTTGAGCCAAATAGGGTTATTTAAGTACTGAGGACTTTAGTAATATATGAATGGGATGTTTCAGTGGTGAATAGAGCTATATTATGATAATTTTTCTTGGCCTGTTCTGAAAATGTATCTTATTCTTATTTTGCCTTACCCAACCCACCTTGGTTTGATTGTATTCCTCCAATAATATACTGTAACGGATTGTTTAGTTTTTTGATTTAATACTACTGCCCGAATAGTGGTATCTACTCCTTGTCGAAACGAGACAGCTATGCAGATTTGAATTAGTCCTATATATGTATATTTTTTTTCCGGATATTTCTTTATCTATCTTCTTACTTTATTTTTATCAAATAATGTTATCTCCACTGTTCCTTCTGTCCATTTTACAGTGAGGTGTACAATGTATTAGCTTACGGAAATTGAGCTATATATTTTTGTGCAGTGAGGATATCCACGTTCCAGCTTGTGGTTCTAAGAGTGGCTCTTAGTTTTAACAAGCCACTCCATCAGGGTGGTGGCATTGGATACTTGGCAAAGAAGCGGCCAATGCCCATACTCGTATATGCATGTGAACTTATTTTTGAAAAGAAACTAGGGTTTTGAGCCAATAGATTGTGAGAATCATGTAGTGTTTCTGGTCCTTTATAACATTTATACTGACAATGTATGAGCTGATGAAATGCAATATGTGAACCATAGCTTTCAAGTTCTGAAATCCAAGAAGAAAAGGAAAACAAAAAATAGCATGGCCTTCAAATCACGAATTTTGAAGTAAGTGTTCTGGTTGGCTCATGAATCTAGCAAGGGAAAAAGAAAAGAAAATGTTAAGGAATTCCTTTTCTCTTATTTATTTGTCATTGAAGAGAAAAAAAACAATACTATGCGCCAAAGAGAAATTTTTTTGTTTAACATGTCATTATCCTTTCTCATGATTTGAGAAATTTGAACTTCTAGTGTTGTTTAGGAAGAGAACTTTGGGATTTTGGAGGAAAAGGAGGTTCCTTGGGAAGAACTTTGGGATTAAGTCTCTTTCATGACATCTCTTTTGTGTCCATGTCTCAGGAATCTGATGGGATTCCTTTAATTTTAATTAAAGACCATTGGGTTCAAGTGTGTGAATGGTGATGCCAATTGATTTTTTTACCTATTTATTGTAATTTTAGATTGAACTTGTTTGGCTTTCCTTTTCTTTTTATGTATCTATTGAGGGCTCCTTGTCCTCTCATGTACTATTTTCTTTTTCCACTTTAATAATATTCTATTCTTTCCTAACTAGGAAAGAGACCAGTAAGGAATTCTCATTTCCTTTACCTTTTCTTTTTAATCTCCTTTCCTTCTTTTTAATCCACAAACCAAACAAAGTGTAGATGTTTTAGGGAAGCAAGAGTCTTTTCTTGAGAATGTGTAAAGCATGAAAGGGAGGTAGGAGGTACATAAACCTACTGAGCAAGCAGGGAATTGTCCCAGTGTCATCCTGTGAAGACCTTTTATTTGGAAGAACTTATATTCTTTAGCAATTGGTTGTTGATTTATGTCATTCCATTTAGGTGACATGTGGTTCATGCACATGGACAAATAAGTGATTCAATGGATTCTAGATGGTGGATGTTCATCTTACTGTCATGCTTCCCTCAGAGAAAATCCTGCTATTACACAAATAATGTATCAAATAGAATTTAAATAAGTCTATACCTAAAATAGAATTTAAACAAGTCTATTCATTTCCAATTCCATGGAATTGCCAATTTCTCACCTACCGTAGTCGAAATTATTTGAAATCTGCATGGTATTATTTTCTAGCACTAAAATCATGCTAGCCTTAAAAGGCATGCTTTTAAATGTTGGTAACAATGCAGTTATGATGAAATGAAAATTGTCTGTAAAGGACGTCACGCAACGGTGACAAGTGTTTGAGTAATCTAGTATATTAGTATTAGGGGTAGTTTAGGTATTCATGTTATCCTATTTTGCCCTACTATATAAGATTGTTATTGTGTAGTTCTCTTTCTCTCCTCTCTTTTTTCTTTGGTTAATAATAACGTGTTAACAGAGCAGGTTTGGGTCCAAAATACCTTTAATATTACATCATCACACCAGTAAAATAGCAGTAGTCGAGGGATGAAGTCAGCATGTGATGATAATTCTGAATGATGTCATCATTCTAGATCGAATAGAGGCACTACCAGACTCGAATTTTCACATGCAATCTCATGGTATGCTTGATTTTTGATTTGTTTTTCAATTTTTGAATGTTTTTCTAAGTTTTTGGACCTATTTTTGCGATCTGAGATTCTGTTTCTTTCGATTAAAATAACCTCAATTAAAATAACGTAATATTCTACACTCCCCCTCAAGTTGGAGTATAGATATTTCTCATGCCCAACTTGCATACATCTGAATGAAAAATTCTACTACTAAGTCTCTTAGTAAACACATCTGCTAGTTGTTCCTTGGACGTCACAAATGGCATACAAATCAGTCCATCATTTAGTTTCTCTTTAATGAAGTGCCTATCAATCTCAATATGCTTTGTTCTGTCGTACTAAATCGGATTGTGAACAATACTTATAGCAGCCTTATTATAACAATATAGGCGCATAAGTTCACCATTAGAGACACCCCAGTCTTTTATTAAGTTTTTTAGCCACATAAGCTCACAAATGCCATAAATCATTGCCCTATACTCTTCCTCTGTACTAGATCTAGCCACCAGTACTTGCTTCGTGCTATGCCAAATAACTAGATTTTCTCCTACAAAGGTATAGTAGCCTATGGTGGACCTCTTATCCTCAATTGAGCTGCCCAATCTACAATTCTCTTCTGTGAATGCATTCTTCATGTCCAGCTGTTCTAAGTTCCATCCCACATTGGCAGCACAAGAGAGGATGACACGAATGAAATTCATTTTGGCCACAGAGGCAACGAGTAAACCCCTTAGTTACCAACCCTGCTTTGTATCTATCAACCGTACTATCTGCATTATGCTTGATAGTAAACACCCACTTGCAGTCTACTGATTTCTTTTCGGCTGGAAGGGACATAAGCTCCTAGATTTCATTCTTTCCCAGAGCTCTTATTTCTTTTACCATGACTACTTGCCACTTAGATTCTGTAGGGCTTCCTTCCAATTCTGAGAAAAGGATATAGAAGATAAAGACGAAACAAAACCACAATGGGAGGTAGACAAAGAGTCATAAGATACAAATTTCGAAATAGGATGTTGGGTACAAGTCTGAACTCCTTTTCGAATCACAATAGGTAAAGAACTATCATCAATAAGATTACTACAAAATGGCTCATTACCTAACAACGGGGAAGAGATCTCAGGAACCGAGTCCGGAGATGATGATGGACTTGGTGGCTCATGGGTGGTGATCTGCTTAGCCTGTTGTCTAGTGTAGCATTGCAAATCCTCCCCATCTAATCTTCCGCAAGCATTCTGCTCCTCCTAAAAAGGAGTCTCCCCTTGCTAGATTTTCCTCCCTAAGCCAAGCCCTGATTTTTTTTGTTGGGGGGGTTGGGGGGGGGGGGGGGGGTAAGAGAAGGAATCCATATCCATCCTCTAGCATCTCTTCTTCAATATACTGCTCCCCTTGAAGAGATATGACTCTGTCTTATGGAAAATAACATCCATACTGACATAAACCTTCCTAGACTAAGAATGGTAACACTTATACCCTTTTTGGGTAGAAGAACAACTGATAAAGACACATCATAATGCCTTTGGATCCAACTTTTTCTTAGTCTTTTGATAATCATGCACAAACACACACACAACCAAACACCTTGGGAGGAATAGAGTAAAGAGAAACTAACCTTTGAAGCAACTCTATAGGAGTAGCAAAATCAAGAACTCTCAAAGGCATCCGATTGATAAGATATGCAACAGTATGCACTACATCTCCTGGAAAGGAATGAGCGACAACCATGGTAAACATTAAGAACGTGCTACTTCAAGGAGATGTCAATTCTTCCTCTCTCCTATACCATTCTACTCAGGTTTATTCACACAACTAGATTGGTGAAGACTTCCACGTTCCGTAAGATAATCCCAGTATTCTCCATTAAAGTACTCAGTCTCATTATCAATCTTGAGAACCTTAATTTTGGCATCAAACTGAGTATCTATCAGTTTATGAAAATTCTTGAAACAAGTAAACACTTCATCTTTGCTCCGCATCAAATAAACCCAAGTAACCAGAGAGTAGCAGTCAATGAAAGTAACAAACCATCAATATCCAGTAAGTGAAACAATACGGAATGGTCCCCAAATATCAGAATGAACAATCATAAACGGGGTAGTTCTTCTATTATTATTACTAGGATAAAAAGTTATTGTATGCTTGGCAAATTCACAAGCATTACAAAAAAAATTATCTTTATTACATTGTTTTATCAAAACTGAAAAAAAAATTCTGTAGTACTCCTACTGATGGATGACCAAGTCTTCGATGCCATTGATTTAATTGTTGGAGACAAAACCAGAAGCTTGAAGAGTCTGACAAGGTTGATCCTCTAGCAGATATAAACTACCACGAGTTCTACTACTGCCAATCATTCTCTCCGTTTCCAGTTCTTAAAAAATACAATGAGATGGGAAGAATGTTACAGAGTAATTTAGAAACTTTGTAATGCTACTACCTGAGAGTAAGTTAGTAAAAAAATTAGTAGCATGAAGAACTAAAGACAAAAACATAGAAGAAGAACAATGAATGGAATCTTTACCTGATACAGATGACAATGAGTCATCTATTACCATAGCTTTATCTTTACCGCAACATGTGGAATAAGATTAGAAAAGATTTGAGGAACCTGTCATATGGTTAGTGGCTCCAGAATCGATAATCCAAGGATTATAGGTAGAAGATGTAGTAAAAGCACTAACTTGTATACCTATGTGGGTAAAGTTGGAAGTAGCAGAAATGGAAGCAGATGCAAAAGAAATATTAAGCCGGGCCATCAAACACTAGAGAACCTGTATCTCATCTATAGTGAATCTCGCACAATCAGTACCAGTCAATGGAGATGGACCATTGGAAGTAGGATCAACAATCTCAGTCATGTAGGCATGAGAAGAGCACACAGTACCAACCCTATTACCACCACGCCCTCTAGAAAGACGATTATATAGCTTCCAACAATGATTTTTAGTATGCCTCGTCTTTCCACAGTAGCCACATTTTAACAAATCCTTTTCTGTGCTCCTATTCTTACAATCTCCATGAGGCTAAAAGAATCTATTCTCTCACTGTGGAATAGATGCTATAGCAAACCGATCATAAGCAGGAGTATGAAGCATTGCACTCCTCTTGCAGCACATAAGCATAAGTCTGCCTCAAGGAAGAAAAGGGATCTCTACCTAGAACATGTATACAGATTTGATCATACTCCATATTGAGGCCAGCAAAAAAATTATATACTCGTTTTTTTTATATCAATCTCTGAAATTTAACATTATCTCTAGCACAATTTTTTGAAAATCCTGGTAATAATCTAGCTCTTGCCATAGACTACTCAAACCTGTATAGTATTTTACCATAGTCATATCCTTCTACTTGGTTTCATGAATTTTCTTCCTCAGCTCATAAATTTGGGCGTCATTCCCGGCCTATGAATATGTCTGAGCCACAGCTAACCAAATCTCACAGACTGTCTCAAGAAATAGAAAACCACGGCTAATGTGAGGCGTCATCGAGTTGAGTAACCATGTCATCACCAATGAGTTTCTCAGAAATCCACTGGCTAAGATTAGGTTCGGACTTGGGTTTCTTACTTGCTCCTATCAAATATCCATTTAGCCCATTTACCTACACTGATAACAGGCATGATCGAGATCACGCAAATAGTTACCCCCATCCAATTTTACTGGACTAATCTAGAGAGAAGGGTTGCATCCAAGAGTTGTTACACGACTCACCCCACCTTTCTCAGTGCTAGTAGATTCTGCACTAACTCTAAACATGTCTTCTTAGTAATTTTATAACATAACCCAACACAAAATATAGCCAAACTAGCAACCAAAAATGCAAACAAACAAAACCCAACAGCCTACACCCAAAAAAAGCTTTCACATAGGCCAAAAAATATCACAAAAGCACAAAACTCAAACCAGTCGAAGCAAAGGGAAGGCTAGAGAAGCCTGCCCAGTCACTGCCGCAGAAAAGAGAAGGCTAGAGAAGCTTCTGCAGTCACTACTGAAGCAAAGAGAAGGCTGGAGAGGCCAAAGCACCACTGCTGAAGAAAAAGAGAAGGTCAGAGAAGCTTCAGCAAGGCTGGAGAAGCCAATGCACCGCTGCCAGAGTGAAATACAAATGCTGGAGCAAGGAAGTATTCCTGCTGGAGCCACCCAACACTGTTGGAGCAAGAGGGGACCACTACAGGCGAAAGGGACCACTGCCGGAGCTTGCAAGTCGAGACCTTCAAATGCCCAGAACTCAGTGGGCTGTGCTCGAAACTCCACCAAAGCACCTCGGGGACTTAGTCGGCACCCACAGGTTCTTTTAGAGGCGTTGGAATAGTCTGAAATTCTGCCAAATAGCAGATCGCAAAATACGACCCGAAAACTTGAACTTCGAACTGTTACCAGTGACTTCGAACTTTCGTTTGATTGCTCTGATACCAAGTTGAAATCTAAAAATCTAAGGTTTAGATAGGAGAAGAGGCAAGACAAGAGGGAAGAGAAGAAACATATTAGAAAATAGGGTTGAGGAGAATGAGTTACCTTGACTTTCCTCTCATCATCTGTATTTATATTAACTTATAATAAAGTAAGGATTCCAACAATACCCTCAATTAAAATGCCCTAACATTCTACAGACTACAACCACTATAGAGGATTCCAACAATACCCTCAATTAAAATGCCCTAACATTCTACAGACTACAACCACTATAGAGAGACTAAATCTGGGAGAAGTTGGGTGTTACCAATTTGGGACAAGAAGATTGGACAAAATGAATAAAAGATGCATCGCTGTGATGAAGAGTGTCATGGTTCAATTTAGACTAAGAATGGTCAGATTAGACTAAGAGGCATCCTGGCAATGATTTAATAGAAAGTATGACATAGATAGAGTAGAATGCCTCGAGCATTTGTGTCCATCACTGAAGCTGGTAAGACGAATGTTTTGTTTAGTGTGTCTGCATGGTTTGCTTATATGGAGAAGACTTATCCCTTTTGAAAGGTAAAAACCAAGTGCACAGGCATACATCAGTGAACATGGCTTATTGGGTTTACATATTGTTTCTAGAAGTTGTTAATTCTTTGGCTTCTTACATAATGGAGTTTCAGAATGTCAAGGGTATTTCAGGCTTTTAAAGACTAGGTAAATATCAAGAGTGTTTCCTTGGTTGTAGGGTTCCTCAATTATTTCTCTTGTTGGGAATTAGTCGAGTCTTTGTCAGAGACTTTGAGTCCTCTTTGGTATTGTTTCAGATAGTCTTGTACTCTTGTTTATTCGAGGTTCTGATACACTCTGAAAGTTTTCTAGATCTAAATAAGGTCTATTGCCCTAAATAATACCATAGTAAATGGAGATTTGTATTTCAAGGGTTCAATGAGAACTGGTGCTTTCTTGGTTATTTTCGCCATAATTCCTTCCCTTCTACTTGAAAAAACCATAAAATCGTAGGCAATTATTGTCACAGTGTAGCAAATAAGTTATTGTAGCTCGAACTTTGCTGAAATTAGTTTAGGGTATGACATAATTCAAGAATGTGCAAGATCACATGGGATGCATACTCATGTACTTCTAAATTATATGTTATCCCATATTATAATGTATTGGTGGTGTAAATACCTAGACATACCTGTAGATACTTGTGTATTTTCATGTAGCCAAAGGTAAATATGCTAATTGCAAGGCATCTTTACACCCCCAAGTCATTTTCTTTTTTAATTTACATACAGTTTTCCTTCTTTCTTCTTGTCAATTTTACTATTCTGCATAAATAAACGTACTAGTTGCAACCATTATAAAATGTGTAATGCTGTAATAACTTCTGGATTTGGATGTGTTAAGTTTGGAGAATTAACATAATATTAGAGAGAAAGAGAGAGGTTAAAAACTTAACTTAGCTCTCATACATCACTTGTATTTATAGTTAACTCACAATAATAATAATTACACATACACCCTCTTACTATAGACAATCTACACATACTACCCTAATACTCTTAACACTCCCCCTCAAGCTGGACTATATATATCATATAATCCAAGCTTGGAACAAATCGCTGTAAGACGTGTACGACTCAATGCTTTGGTAAACATATCTGCAAGCTAATCTTCAGATTTCACAAATGGAGTTGTAATCTCCCCAGCTACTATCTTGCCCCGAATAAAGTGACAATCAACCTCAATATGTTTGGTTCTCTCGTGAAACACAGGATTGGCAGCGATATGGATAGCTGCCTGGTTGTCACAGAATAACTGTAAAGGATGTTGAACTGGAAGTCCAATTTCCTGGAGGAAGTGTAGTAACCAAGTCAACTCACTCGTCGTATGTGCCATTGCCCTATACTCAGCTTCGGCACT
This sequence comes from Ilex aquifolium, assembly GCA_951799425.1. Classification (NCBI taxonomy): domain Eukaryota; kingdom Viridiplantae; phylum Streptophyta; class Magnoliopsida; order Aquifoliales; family Aquifoliaceae; genus Ilex; species Ilex aquifolium. Next base: position 26,958,649 of record OX637400.1, read on the forward strand.
GGATCTCGCTACCACATATTGTTTCTTACTTTTCCATGAGACAACGTTACCTCCTAAGAAAGTACAATAACCAGTGGTTGATCTCCGATCAGAAGGAGAGCCAGCCCAATCAGCATCTGAGAAACCTTCCACTCTAAGATGTCCATTAGCTCGATATAACAATCCAAGTCCAGGAGCTCGTTTGAGATATCGCAGAATACGAGTAACTGCCTCCCAATGTGGTACTCTAGGACACCCCATGAACTGACTTACTATACTGACTGCATAAGAAATATTCGGTCGAGTAATAGTGAGATAATTGAGCTTCCCAACCAATCTGCGATACCGACCCGGATTCTCAAACAGTGCACCATCATCCATCAATAGTTTCTGATTCGGATCCATAGGAACATCAATAGGCCTGCCACCCAACAAACCTGCTTCATCTAGCATGTCAAGCACATATTTCCTCTGGGATAAACAAATACCTTGTTTAGATCGAGCCACTTCAATACCCAAGAAATACCTGAGTTTTCTCAAATCCTTAGTGTGAAATCGATCCTGCAAGAATACTTTTAACTTGGCAATCCCCTCAGAATCATTCCCAGTAATCACAATATCATCTACATAGACTACCAATAGCACATATCCAACATCTGTCTGTCTATGAAACACAGAATGATCTGTCTGATATCGAAGAAGACCAAACTCCAAAACTGCATCTGAAAACTTACCAAACCATGCCCTCGGTGACTGCTTCAAACTATACAAAGATTTTTTTAACCGACATACAATCTTACTATACTCCCCCTGAGCAGTAAACCCAGGTGGCTGCTTTATGTATACCTCTTCAACCAAGTCACCATGTAAGAAGGCATTCTTGACGTCTAACTGAAATAAGGGCCAATCAAGATTTGCAGCCAAAGAAATCAAGATACGAACAGAGGAAATTTTAGCAACAGGAGAGAAAGTCTCCTCATAATCAACACCATAAGTCTGAGTAAAGCCCTTTGCAACAAGCTGGGCTTTGAGACGCTCCACAGAACCATCCGGATGAAACTTAACAGTATACACCCAACGACAACCAACAGTTCGTTTACCAGGAGGTAAAGGAACGAGATCCCAAGTCCCATTATGATGTAAGGCATCCATCTCATCCTCCATAGCTTTCCTCCAACTCGGATCAGATAATGCATCCTGTAAACGCTTAGGAATAGATATAGTAGATAATTGAGAGGTAAAACAAGAGAAGACAGGAGATAAGGTATCATATGAAACAAAATGAGCAATGGGATGATTAGTAACATACGAACGAGTACCTTTTCGAAGAGCAATAGATAGAGAGTCTAAATTATCTGATGGACCAGGATCAGCAGACGGCAAGGAAGACGGTACGGGCACCTCAGTCGATGGGCGAGGAAGGCGAGAGTAGACACGGAGAGGTAAAGTAGATGGCAACACAATGGGCAGCGGAATATCTGAAGTATATGGTGGAACAGGAGATGACCTAAAGTCCAGATCCAAAGGCTGAGAAGGTGCTGAAAAATATGGAACAGATTCCTCAAACGTGACATCGGCACTAGTAAAGTATCGTCGCAGAGAAGGACTGTAACAACGATACCCCTTTCTGTGTGCGGGAATAACCAAGAAATACACATTTGGTAGCTCGGGGGTCAAGTTTATCAAACCCAGGACCCAAATTGTGAACATAACAGACACAACCAAAAACCTTAGGTGGTAAGGAAAATAAGGGTTTACTAGGAAAAATGACAGAATATGGACTTTGCCCATTTAACACAGAGGATGGTATACGGTTAATAAGATGACAAGCAGTAAGAACAGCATCACTCCAAAAATACCGGGGAATATTCATCTGGAATAACAATGCACGGGTGACTTCCAACAAATGACGGTTTTTGCGTTCAGCAACACCGTTCTGTGGAGATGTGTAAGCACAAGAAGTCTGATGAATAATGCCAGTTTTACTAAGATAAGCTGAAAAAGGATCAGATTCATATTCCCGAGCATTATCAGAACGTAAAGTACGTATACGACAACCATACTGAGTTTTTATCTCCTTACGAAAGGTCTCAAATATAGAGAATAATTCAGACCGAACTTTCATAAAAAACAACCAAGTCACACGAGAATAGTCATCCACAAATGTCACAAAATAAGGATATTTATTAGATGAAATATTCTTTATTGGACCCCAGACATCAGAATATACTAACTCAAATGGACTAGACACACGATTATTGACTCTAGATTGAAATGACACACGGTGATGCTTACTGAGTTGACAAGCTTCACAAGGCAAAGACGACACAGAACTAAGACTAGGAACTTGGCGCTTCAGATTCTGGAGAGAGGGATGTCCAAGACGACAATGCCATTGAAAAGGAGACAACGATGTCTGTAGAGCCCGGGTAGGTGAATCAAAGTCAAGGTAATATAGACCACCAGCTTCATGCCTCGTACCAATCTTGCTCTTCGTCTTGAGATCCTGAAAGACACAATAAGAGGGATAAAATGTTACAGAACAATTGAGAGAACGGGTAATCTTGCTAATGAAAAGTAAACTAAACGGAAACTGAGGAACAAATAACACAGAAGATAGGGACATATCAGGATTCAAGTGAGTAGTCCCCAGACCTGAAACTTTAGAACAAGTACCATTAGCAAGAGTAACACTACGTGTGGAAGTAGTAGACTGATAAGTAGAAAAAACTTCAGACGCACCAGTCATGTGGTCAGAAGCGCCAGAGTCTATGATCCAGGGACTGCGAGTGGAGGACAATAAACAAGTGGAAGCAGTACCTGACTGGGCAAAAGTAGCAGTGGAGGGAGATGGAACAGCCTGTTGCTGGGACAGGAACTGAGCATACTCCTCTCGTGTAATAGTAACCAACCCAGTGTCTTGATTGAGTTCCATAAGGACAGCAAATAAAAGAAGAAAATCACTAGATCACTGAACCGTACAAGAATCACCTACTGCACTGCTGAACCGAAGAAGAGAAGATTGCTGGACCACTGAACCGGACCAAATAGGTCCTGTTGGAACACTGAACCGGCCCACAAGGGCCTGCTGGAGCACTGAACCGGCCCACAAGGACCTGCTGAAGCACTGAACCGGGCTGAAAAATCGGACTGAAGCACTGAACCGGACCGGTTTGGGCTTCTGGATCACTGAACCGGACCGGGTTGGGCTTCTGGATCACTGAGCCGGACCTCTGAACTAAATCGGACCGCTGGACTTAAAATAATTGGAAGTTCGGGCTGACCCGATCTGATCCACCCGACTCCATGGGTTTCGTCTTCTTCGATTAGGGTTCCAGAGGAGCCCTCTGGTCTTCGAAGGCGCAAGACAACCAGGCAGCACACACCACCACACTCGATCACCACAAGCGATCGCGAGCCGCACCACCACAGCACACCACCACCACAGTTGATCGCGACCAGGTCTTCGACTGCCTCGACAACCACCACCACAGACAACCACAACAACAGCCTTCGCCTGCCTCACCACCACCACCACAGGCAATCAACAAACAGTACCCCAACAGTACTACAACCACCACCACGACTGTGCCTTCGACACCACCTGCAACGAACGACAACACCACAACAATACTACACCAGTCGACTACCACCAACATCGACTAGCACAATACAACACAACGAACAACACACACCACCACCAACGATCAACACAGACAACCACCAACGAAAAATTAATTTATTCAGAGTATATATTTATGATCGTAATGCTCTGATACCATGTTAAGTTTGGAGAATTAACATAATATTAGAGAGAAAGAGAGAGGTTAAAAACTTAACCTAGCTCTCATACATCACTTGTATTTATAGTTAACTCACAATAATAATAATTACACATACACCCTCTTACTGTAGACAATCTACACATACTACCCTAATACTCTTAACAGGATGCATGCATCAGGGCTAGTGGATATCTTAAGCACATTGCAGTGTGATATTGTGCATTGTGGTGTAAAATTGCATCAGTAGATCTTATACAGGCATGACCGTCTGTAAAATTGCATCAGTAGATCATATAACACGTGAATTATAAATCTAGAACTAAGATCCCATTACTTCTCAACCAAACCTACTGCTCATAATTGTTTTACAAACTAAAAATCTATGAAAGTCTATATTACAGCAAAAGCATGGAAAAAAAATTTCCCTCTTTTACGATATTCCATGTCAATACGTGATAAAAATGGCAAAAATGTCATTTTATTTATATTATACCTATTAAACATGTTTATTGTGTCAAATTCAGTTTAGTATCGAAAACTAACATGACATGCTTATTAATTATGTTAGCAGGTCGTTTCATTTTTGGATTTGTCTCAAGAATTAGTAAACTCTAACCCGCTATTTTTTGTATTGGTTTCGAGCTGTGTTATTTTGTCATGTCAAAAATTGCTGTCCTTAATTATGATGTTGTGTACAGCAGCACCTTAGAATTTTTACAATTGTTAGCTGGGGCAGAGTCCGTCATTCTAGTTTTTGCCAACCTTTTGAAGCCACTAACATCTTAAGATTCTTGGGCCTGTGTTTTTGTTCTGGTAAGTGAATCTACTTTGAGTTTGATCTTTGACCAAAATTTCTATCTCAGGATGTCATGTGGACTCTCCTTTCAGACCATGATTGGGTCCGATCCCTCCGGATGATTTCATATGGCTGTCTTTTCTATGGGCCTGGTTCTTATGCATGGTACCAGTATCTTGATCATTGCATGCCAAAGCAAACGGTAGAGAACCTTATGATGAAGGTATAAATCTTGTCCAGTTTTTTGCTTTGTACTTTTCAGAACAAATAGGATCACTTAAGGCAACTTTAAACAATTTCTTATAGTTCCAGTTCCTTGTAGGTTTTATTAAACCAAATTGTGCTTGGTCCATCCGTAATTGCTGTTGTTTTTGCGTGGAATAATTTATGTCAAGGAAAGCTCTCAGAGCTTCCAGATAAGTACCTGAAAGATGCACTTCCCACACTATTTGTTGGTAAAACCTATCTTCTGGAATCTTTAAACTGTCCTGCTCAGTTTGGTTTGCATTTCAATGCAAGTTTGATTTTCATTGTTTATATGCAGGATTTAGGTTCTGGATTCCTGTCAGCATATTGAATTTTTGGTACCTCTCTCTCTCTCATTTTTTTACTCCTCTGATTATTTCCAGTAAGCCCTTGACAATACAACCTCATCACCAGAAGTCCGGAAATCATGTATCTATTCCTCTTACTAAATAGTCTCGGAAAAGAAAGAAAGAAAGAACAAGAAGAAAATAAAACTACACTTGGATCCATATCTATGGACCAAACTTTCTCCATTTAGAACTTGAGCTGATGTATTTAACATACTTATTTCATTGTTATTTGACACAAAAACAACTTCATTTTTCGATAAAGGGTTTAGTGGCTTGGGTTGCTATGTTATTTTGTAAATCTAGTCTGAGGCAGTAACTATCACTTGGGTTGACAAAATCTCTCATGAACTTTAATGAATTTGTTTTACCTCTCCAGCAACCCAAGTCTAACTTTACGACAATGTTTCAAATATTGTATATTCATCCTTTTTCTTGCCCTTCTAGCTCCACCAATCAATTCCACTTCCTGAATTAACTGAAGTTCTTTTTCACTTCTTTAGTTTCTAGGCTAGTAACTGAATCTTAATTTCTTCATGTCATTGTTGTCATCATCTAATTACCATTTTATGATTGATGAATATGAGAAGGGATGTATTGTCAGAAATAATTTAAGCATACTTTGAAAATCCATGTTGACGGCTGTCGTGCTTTTAAATAATAAGTGGTCTAATTTATCCTATTGCATGGTGTTGCAAGAACTTATTTTTAGATTTGATCAATACTATGATCGTTTACTCCTAATAGCATGGTGAGTGCTTTGCATTTTCATTTCAAACTTTTGTTTTATATTAGGTTCTTTTGTTATGCTGTCTACAAAGAATTTACTTGGAGTATCATCAGCAAAAATGGCCATCTTCACTATTTTGTCCAAAGCAGAGGCAGCTTAGATATTTTATACCTGGAACTTAAGTTACTTGTTTAATACAAATATCTTAATGATAAATTCTGGCCACCTTACAAGCGCATGGACTTATCTTCTTAGGAGGTTTATGTGCATAAAGAGTTACGTATCACTGTGACTTCTGTGTGGAGTGGGCTTACCAAGCCTTTACTTTCTTTTTCCTTTTTCTGGAAAAGAATAAAATAATATTTTTTTACATTCCTTTTGAAGTTTCACTGGCTGGGAATTGGAATCATTTTATTGCATAAAAATTCTGCGGTGGATAGTTTCTCTTTGATTTGTCTCTTTCTTAACCAGCATATAAGAGAACATGCTTTGACAACTTCTGAATGGCATATTTTATAGGGTAGTTCCTCTTCAAGCCCGTGTTGCTTTCATGTCCATGGGTTCTATATTCTGGAACTTCTTCCTGTCTTCAACTATGAGCAATTAACGTCTGCTGCTAGAGTTCTGTTCATACTATTAGTACATTATGGTTTGAGCAGCAGGTATCTCTCTCTTGGCAATACCTTTTTCATGGTGTGAGCTTGTCTGATTTATTTTCTGATGTGAGCTTATCTGTTTAACTTGTAGGCCTAAAATTGGGCAGACATCTGGTCAAAACAAACGTGGAGCTCAGGAGCCACAGTATAAATCTTCCTTTAAGTCGTATTCCTTGTTCAACAATTTAGGTGTATTGATTCATCTTATATCTTTAAAGTGCTACGTGTTCAGCTCTGTATTCTTAATCTTGAAATCTATTCAATTTTCTCCCAGTACCATCCAGAAATGAATGCGTGGCAATTTGATATGTTTACTGTTAACTTCCTATCCATTGGTAAGTTCTCATTATCTACCCTCCCACCAAACACCTCCACCTCCCCAACGAGTGCCTTTCTTTGAAAGAAAGAGAAACAGGGGGGGGGGGGGGGGGGGGTGGGTTAGAACCATGAAATCCAATTACAAGGTGTATATTTTGTAGTGAATTGTGAATCCACCATGTGCTGGTTCAATTTTTGTCGTTTGCCCATAAATAAATCAAATTTTACTCCTATATTTTTATTTCGTATTGTAAATGTAAAGACGATGAAAGAAATTATATCGTCTATTTATTTAAAGAACGAAGAATCAAATTATCAGTATATTTGTTTCTTTCTGCTTCCTCTTCCAAGTGTGAGATGAAGTGCTTGTGGCTTGAACCACCTCTTTGCTCCATGGAAATATTAACCCTGCAGAATTTTGGGCATTTTGGGGAAGAGTATGTAATCATTTATATTTCTCTCCACTTTTTGCGTGTAAAACAAGACTTGCGTAACTGAAGGGATGACCTCAAATAGAACCTAAGGATGGCGTTCCTCATGGGGTGAGATTTTTATTTTTGATCCAAAAAGAAAGTGCGTATGTATGTATGTATGTATGTATGTAGTAGTACCAAAAAGCCGATTACAATTTATTATGTCAATTATTGGTTGATAGAGTTCTATAAGATTTTGGCACAGGTATTCATCTTAATGTTTAATATTTATAATTACTCTGAATTTGATAAACTTCAGAAACACTCGTAAAATACAAAAATGTATTACCAAAAGACGACATACAACATACAACCAATATTTAAATGGATCTTTGGTCGATACACATTGAATTACGTATCAATGGATTTTTAGTTCAATGGTATTCTTTGTCTTATGAAGACTTTGTCTTCTTGAGGTCAATGATTCAAGTCTCTCTCTTTTTTGCCTCCCTCTCCCCCTCCGCCTCCCCCTCCCCCTCTAAAAAAAAAAAGGAAAAAAAAAAATGAATTACGTAACCTTGAAGGAGCGGAGGAAGTGGATCCTGGTGGTCTAGCTTCAAATTGATATGGGACCTACCAATTTTTCATAACTGAACATCCAAATATATTTTTATTTTAAAGTGAAAATTGTTGAAAACTATAAAATTTCGTACATAATTTATCAATAAGTTCAAACATAAATTTTTTAAGGCATGAAGTCCAGCTCAACTGGACTTTTAAGCAGGGGCGACCCAAGCTGTTTTGGGGTCTAAAGCGAAAATTCTAAGCAGGGTTTTTTATTTTTATTTTTTATTATTAATATAATTTTTTACTCAATTTTTATTTATTTTATTTTTTAAAATTCAAAATTTACTAATAATTTTTTTGTATGTTCTTTATGATCAAGAATTATTTTATTACATTTTCGACCATCATTATATAAATTTTATTTCTTATTTTTTCATCATATAATTTCAATATCTTCTAATTATTTAAAAACTATCACTTGTTTATTTCAGAACTTTCACTTAAATCTTTTGTTATTTTTTTATTACTAATAATAAATTTACTAAGAGATCCTTTTTTTTTTTTTTTTTTTGTGATTCAATAAGTTTTTCTATTTTTCTCTCTTTTTTTAAGTTCCTCATGTGAATGATTGTTTTTTAGTACCTACATTTTTTTGATAATCCAATTTTTTTTTATAAATCAATCACATACTCTCTATAAGAAAAAACTTAATAAAAATCAAAATTATAAAACAATAACACTTAATTTTATCATTAGTGTTCCTAAAACTTAGGATATTATAAGGTGATTTTCCTTTAATATCATCTATAAAAAAAAATAAAACAAATATAACAAGTTGATTGAAACTATAATTTGTACAAAATAACATTGAAAAAGAGAAAGTGCGAGTATAAAATTATATATTGGGGCTAATTTTGTGAAAACACGCTATTTATAATTATATCTATTAAGTTATCAAAATTTTGAATTTTAATATAAAACAACTCGGATGAAGAAATAGACTTCATCGTTGAATTCCCCTAATGAAAACGAGTCCGACTAGCATAATATTGACTATGTTTAGTACCGAGGACAAATTAGCTTAAGTTAAATTAATTAAACAAAATTAAATGAATTACAAAGAAAAAATGAAAAAATGAAAATGAAAAAAAAAAAAAAATTTGATGATGAATAGCACAATCATGACAGCCTGCCAGGACTATTTACCTGACATTGGTTATGGTAGTAGGAAGACAAGAAAACATCATTTTTTCCTGCCATTGCCGCCTATGACCTTTTGACTGAAGTCCACTCTTCCTAGTGTATAAATACAGGCAAAAACAAATGAAGGTGGAGGAGAAAAGAAATCGGGTAGAACCATGAAATCCAATTACAAGGTGTATATTTTGTAGTGAATTGTGAATCCACCATGTGCTGGTTCAATTTTTGTCGTTTGCCCATAAATAAATCAAATTTTACTCCTATATTTTTATTTCGTATTGTAAATGTAAAGACGATGAAAGAAATTATATCGTCTATTTATTTAAAGAACGAAGAATCAAATTATCAGTATATTTGTTTCTTTCTGCTTCCTCTTCCAAGTGTGAGATGAAGTGCTTGTGGCTTGAACCACCTCTTTGCTCCATGGAAATATTAACCCTGCAGAATTTTGGGCATTTTGGGGAAGAGTATGTAATCATTTATATTTCTCTCCACTTTTTGCGTGTAAAACAAGACTTGCGTAACTGAAGGGATGACCTCAAATAGAACCTAAGGATGGCGTTCCTCATGGGGTGAGATTTTTATTTTTGATCCAAAAAGAAAGTGTGTATGTATGTATGTATGTATGTATGTATGTATGTATGTAGTAGTACCAAAAAGCCGATTACAATTTATTATGTCAATTATTGGTTGATAGAGTTCTATAAGATTTTGGCACAGGTATTCATCTTAATGTTTAATATTTATAATTACTCTGAATTTGATAAACTTCAGAAACACTCGTAAAATACAAAAATGTATTACCAAAAGACGACATACAACATACAACCAATATTTAAATGGATCTTTGGTCGATACACATTGAATTACGTATCAATGGATTTTTAGTTCAATGGTATTCTTTGTCTTATGAAGACTTTGTCTTCTTGAGGTCAATGATTCAAGTCTCTCTCTTTTTTGCCTCCCTCTCCCCCTCCGCCTCCCCCTCCCCCTCTAAAAAAAAAAAGGAAAAAAAAAAATGAATTACGTAACCTTGAAGGAGCGGAGGAAGTGGATCCTGGTGGTCTAGCTTCAAATTGATATGGGACCTACCAATTTTTCATAACTGAACATCCAAATATATTTTTATTTTAAAGTGAAAATTGTTGAAAACTATAAAATTTCGTACATAATTTATCAATAAGTTCAAACATAAATTTTTTAAGGCATGAAGTCCAGCTCAACTGGACTTTTAAGCAGGGGCGACCCAAGCTGTTTTGGGGTCTAAAGCGAAAATTCTAAGCAGGGTTTTTTATTTTTATTTTTTATTATTAATATAATTTTTTACTCAATTTTTATTTATTTTATTTTTTAAAATTCAAAATTTACTAATAATTTTTTTGTATGTTCTTTATGATCAAGAATTATTTTATTACATTTTCGACCATCATTATATAAATTTTATTTCTTATTTTTTCATCATATAATTTCAATATCTTCTAATTATTTAAAAACTATCACTTGTTTATTTCAGAACTTTCACTTAAATCTTTTGTTATTTTTTTATTACTAATAATAAATTTACTAAGAGATCCTTTTTTTTTTTTTTTTTTTGTGATTCAATAAGTTTTTCTATTTTTCTCTCTTTTTTTAAGTTCCTCATGTGAATGATTGTTTTTTAGTACCTACATTTTTTTGATAATCCAATTTTTTTTTATAAATCAATCACATACTCTCTATAAGAAAAAACTTAATAAAAATCAAAATTATAAAACAATAACACTTAATTTTATCATTAGTGTTCCTAAAACTTAGGATATTATAAGGTGATTTTCCTTTAATATCATCTATAAAAAAAAATAAAACAAATATAACAAGTTGATTGAAACTATAATTTGTACAAAATAACATTGAAAAAGAGAAAGTGCGAGTATAAAATTATATATTGGGGCTAATTTTGTGAAAACACGCTATTTATAATTATATCTATTAAGTTATCAAAATTTTGAATTTTAATATAAAACAACTCGGATGAAGAAATAGACTTCATCGTTGAATTCCCCTAATGAAAACGAGTCCGACTAGCATAATATTGACTATGTTTAGTACCGAGGACAAATTAGCTTAAGTTAAATTAATTAAACAAAATTAAATGAATTACAAAGAAAAAATGAAAAAATGAAAATGAAAAAAAAAAAAAAATTTGATGATGAATAGCACAATCATGACAGCCTGCCAGGACTATTTACCTGACATTGGTTATGGTAGTAGGAAGACAAGAAAACATCATTTTTTCCTGCCATTGCCGCCTATGACCTTTTGACTGAAGTCCACTCTTCCTAGTGTATAAATACAGGCAAAAACAAATGAAGGTGGAGGAGAAAAGAAATCGGGTAGAACCATGAAATCCAATTACAAGGTGTATATTTTGTAGTGAATTGTGAATCCACCATGTGCTGGTTCAATTTTTGTCGTTTGCCCATAAATAAATCAAATTTTACTCCTATATTTTTATTTCGTATTGTAAATGTAAAGACGATGAAAGAAATTATATCGTCTATTTATTTAAAGAACGAAGAATCAAATTATCAGTATATTTGTTTCTTTCTGCTTCCTCTTCCAAGTGTGAGATGAAGTGCTTGTGGCTTGAACCACCTCTTTGCTCCATGGAAATATTAACCCTGCAGAATTTTGGGCATTTTGGGGAAGAGTATGTAATCATTTATATTTCTCTCCACTTTTTGCGTGTAAAACAAGACTTGCGTAACTGAAGGGATGACCTCAAATAGAACCTAAGGATGGCGTTCCTCATGGGGTGAGATTTTTATTTTTGATCCAAAAAGAAAGTGTGTATGTATGTATGTATGTATGTATGTATGTAGTAGTACCAAAAAGCCGATTACAATTTATTATGTCAATTATTGGTTGATAGAGTTCTATAAGATTTTGGCACAGGTATTCATCTTAATGTTTAATATTTATAATTACTCTGAATTTGATAAACTTCAGAAACACTCGTAAAATACAAAAATGTATTACCAAAAGACGACATACAACATACAACCAATATTTAAATGGATCTTTGGTCGATACACATTGAATTACGTATCAATGGATTTTTAGTTCAATGGTATTCTTTGTCTTATGAAGACTTTGTCTTCTTGAGGTCAAGGATTCAAGTCTCTCTCTTTTTTGCCTCCCTCTCCCCCTCCGCCTCCCCCTCCCCCTCTAAAAAAAAAAAGGAAAAAAAAAAATGAATTACGTAACCTTGAAGGAGCGGAGGAAGTGGATCCTGGTGGTCTAGCTTCAAATTGATATGGGACCTACCAATTTTTCATAACTGAACATCCAAATATATTTTTATTTTAAAGTGAAAATTGTTGAAAACTATAAAATTTCGTACATAATTTATCAATAAGTTCAAACATAAATTTTTTAAGGCATGAAGTCCAGCTCAACTGGACTTTTAAGCAGGGGCGACCCAAGCTGTTTTGGGGTCTAAAGCGAAAATTCTAAGCAGGGTTTTTTATTTTTATTTTTTATTATTAATATAATTTTTTACTCAATTTTTATTTATTTTATTTTTTAAAATTCAAAATTTACTAATAATTTTTTTGTATGTTCTTTATGATCAAGAATTATTTTATTACATTTTCGACCATCATTATATAAATTTTATTTCTTATTTTTTCATCATATAATTTCAATATCTTCTAATTATTTAAAAACTATCACTTGTTTATTTCAGAACTTTCACTTAAATCTTTTGTTATTTTTTTATTACTAATAATAAATTTACTAAGAGATCCTTTTTTTTTTTTTTTTTTTGTGATTCAATAAGTTTTTCTATTTTTCTCTCTTTTTTTAAGTTCCTCATGTGAATGATTGTTTTTTAGTACCTACATTTTTTTGATAATCCAATTTTTTTTTATAAATCAATCACATACTCTCTATAAGAAAAAACTTAATAAAAATCAAAATTATAAAACAATAACACTTAATTTTATCATTAGTGTTCCTAAAACTTAGGATATTATAAGGTGATTTTCCTTTAATATCATCTATAAAAAAAAATAAAACAAATATAACAAGTTGATTGAAACTATAATTTGTACAAAATAACATTGAAAAAGAGAAAGTGCGAGTATAAAATTATATATTGGGGCTAATTTTGTGAAAACACGCTATTTATAATTATATCTATTAAGTTATCAAAATTTTGAATTTTAATATAAAACAACTCGGATGAAGAAATAGACTTCATCGTTGAATTCCCCTAATGAAAACGAGTCCGACTAGCATAATATTGACTATGTTTAGTACCGAGGACAAATTAGCTTAAGTTAAATTAATTAAACAAAATTAAATGAATTACAAAGAAAAAATGAAAAAATGAAAATGAAAAAAAAAAAAAAATTTGATGATGAATAGCACAATCATGACAGCCTGCCAGGACTATTTACCTGACATTGGTTATGGTAGTAGGAAGACAAGAAAACATCATTTTTTCCTGCCATTGCCGCCTATGACCTTTTGACTGAAGTCCACTCTTCCTAGTGTATAAATACAGGCAAAAACAAATGAAGGTGGAGGAGAAAAGAAATCGGGTAGAACCATGAAATCCAATTACAAGGTGTATATTTTGTAGTGAATTGTGAATCCACCATGTGCTGGTTCAATTTTTGTCGTTTGCCCATAAATAAATCAAATTTTACTCCTATATTTTTATTTCGTATTGTAAATGTAAAGACGATGAAAGAAATTATATCGTCTATTTATTTAAAGAACGAAGAATCAAATTATCAGTATATTTGTTTCTTTCTGCTTCCTCTTCCAAGTGTGAGATGAAGTGCTTGTGGCTTGAACCACCTCTTTGCTCCATGGAAATATTAACCCTGCAGAATTTTGGGCATTTTGGGGAAGAGTATGTAATCATTTATATTTCTCTCCACTTTTTGCGTGTAAAACAAGACTTGCGTAACTGAAGGGATGACCTCAAATAGAACCTAAGGATGGCGTTCCTCATGGGGTGAGATTTTTATTTTTGATCCAAAAAGAAAGTGTGTATGTATGTATGTATGTATGTATGTATGTAGTAGTACCAAAAAGCCGATTACAATTTATTATGTCAATTATTGGTTGATAGAGTTCTATAAGATTTTGGCACAGGTATTCATCTTAATGTTTAATATTTATAATTACTCTGAATTTGATAAACTTCAGAAACACTCGTAAAATACAAAAATGTATTACCAAAAGACGACATACAACATACAACCAATATTTAAATGGATCTTTGGTCGATACACATTGAATTACGTATCAATGGATTTTTAGTTCAATGGTATTCTTTGTCTTATGAAGACTTTGTCTTCTTGAGGTCAAGGATTCAAGTCTCTCTCTTTTTTGCCTCCCTCTCCCCCTCCGCCTCCCCCTCCCCCTCTAAAAAAAAAAAGGAAAAAAAAAAATGAATTACGTAACCTTGAAGGAGCGGAGGAAGTGGATCCTGGTGGTCTAGCTTCAAATTGATATGGGACCTACCAATTTTTCATAACTGAACATCCAAATATATTTTTATTTTAAAGTGAAAATTGTTGAAAACTATAAAATTTCGTACATAATTTATCAATAAGTTCAAACATAAATTTTTTAAGGCATGAAGTCCAGCTCAACTGGACTTTTAAGCAGGGGCGACCCAAGCTATTTTGGGGTCTAAAGCGAAAATTCTAAGCAGGGTTTTTTATTTTTATTTTTTATTATTAATATAATTTTTTACTCAATTTTTATTTATTTTATTTTTTAAAATTCAAAATTTACTAATAATTTTTTTGTATGTTCTTTATGATCAAGAATTATTTTATTACATTTTCGACCATCATTATATAAATTTTATTTCTTATTTTTTCATCATATAATTTCAATATCTTCTAATTATTTAAAAACTATCACTTGTTTATTTCAGAACTTTCACTTAAATCTTTTGTTATTTTTTTATTACTAATAATAAATTTACTAAGAGATCTTTTTTTTTTTTTTTTTTTTTTTTGTGATTCAATAAGTTTTTCTATTTTTCTCTCTTTTTTTAAGTTCCTCATGTGAATGATTGTTTTTTAGTACCTACATTTTTTTGATAATCCAATTTTTTTTTATAAATCAATCACATACTCTCTATAAGAAAAAACTTAATAAAAATCAAAATTATAAAACAATAACACTTAATTTTATCATTAGTGTTCCTAAAACTTAGGATATTATAAGGTGATTTTCCTTTAATATCATCTATAAAAAAAAATAAAACAAATATAACAAGTTGATTGAAACTATAATTTGTACAAAATAACATTGAAAAAGAGAAAGTGCGAGTATAAAATTATATATTGGGGCTAATTTTGTGAAAACACGCTATTTATAATTATATCTATTAAGTTATCAAAATTTTGAATTTTAATATAAAACAACTCGGATGAAGAAATAGACTTCATCGTTGAATTCCCCTAATGAAAACGAGTCCGACTAGCATAATATTGACTATGTTTAGTACCGAGGACAAATTAGCTTAAGTTAAATTAATTAAACAAAATTAAATGAATTACAAAGAAAAAATGAAAAAATGAAAATGAAAAAAAAAAATAAAATTTGATGATGAATAGCACAATCATGACAGCCTGCCATGACTATTTACCTGACATTGGTTATGGTAGTAGGAAGGCAAGAAAACATCATTTTTTCCTGCCATTGCCGCCTATGACCTTTTGACTGAAGTCCACTCTTCCTAGTGTATAAATACAGGCAAAAACAAATGAAGGTGGAGGAGAAAAGAAATCGGGTAGTCTTGGTCTTGAAAGATAAACAAATAGAGAGAGAGAGAGAGAGAGAGAGAGGTCATCCACCATTGTTGAGATGCTAAAGCTTTTGGGATGATCAATCCAAGTAAAAAGGTAGGATTAGAACTATCTTGTTGTCTTCCATGATCTATTGATTGTAGAGTGTATATATATATATATATATATATATGAAACATGTGGGTTTTATGCATGATGGAATTATACATATATTGGTGTATATGTGGGTATGTTTATATACTCATTTGGATGTGTAGGTCTCTCAAATGAGTTTTGTATCTCCTAAAGAAATTAACAAAAATAATTTTAAGAGATGAAATCAGGTAGAAGAAGATGAAGAAAAAAAGAAGAAGAATAAGAGCACCGGGCGTAGATGGAAGAAGATGGAGATGATGACTTAAATTCAGAAACTACCCCTTTTAGTTTTAGCTACTGCATATACCTACTTACTGAAATTATAAAAATTAAGTCTAAGGTTTTGTTAAGTTACAAAAAAGCCCCCTTTTGTGTCTCATGGGTAACAGATAAGTACCTATTGAAATTACACAATGACCCCAGAAGATCATAAAATATTACTAAAACACTAAATCAATATTTTTAATAGTTAGGAAATGTTTATGAAATTATATATTGACCCCGAATAGTTATGAGATTGTTTTAGAGATTATAAAATTACACCATATTGCTCGATCATGTGTTTAGAAATTATCTAAAGACCCCGAAAGGTTCTAAAACTCAAAATATAGATGCTATCATAAATTATTAGCTCTTTAGGAGTGTATATATTTACATACAACACTCATGGTTATGAAGAGTATATATATATTGGTTGTATAAGTAAGGATGTAATTCCAACATTAACAACCACTAAAGTATGGTGATATATATATGAGATATGTTGATATACAAAGGATGATAAATGACGGCATGTTCACAATGGTGATAATTATTACACTAAGGTTGAAATAGTACATACTCTTTTATGTATATGTCGAGATGGTATTGAAATGCTTATTTCTAATTGCACCATGAGTATACTAAATGGTAATTCGATGGAAGATACATCACACGTGATAATCTTGGTTAGTATACATAATCGATGATGTGATGCAAGAAAAAAAAATGATAATGTTTGAAACAATATGGGACAAGTAGGTAGGGATCGCTCCTCCCTTGGGTGAAAGACCAAGAATAAGTCTTGATCAAGCATAGCATCCGTCGTGGTGCGGGGTTACTCGTGCCCTAATTGAAAGCATCTAAGGACGAGGGGGTGGGGTACACCCGAGGTTAGAGCCCTCGAAGGGACCCGGTGTTCCCTAAGAGTTCGTGCATAACAAACGATGTACTGGTGTAACAAAGTATAGACTAAAATTGAAAGTCTAGTGTAACCCATGACATAGATAGGTAATGTTGGGTACATGCTAAATCGAACGATTTATACTTGTTGGTACGTCATATGTATTGTTTTAAACATGTTATGAGCTTAATATTGCTATATTTACTTGTCATGAATATTATGTGAGAATTTCGTGTATACCTATGTCATGTGGGATGGGATTAACACTCGATAGTTGTTTTCCTACTGGGCTTTGGCTCACCCTAACATTTTGCAAGGACTAGACCAAGAGATTACGGGGGTTTCTTCCCAGAGCTATCTTGAACATCTGTGCTCAGTTGGCTTTTGAGTTATTATATTTTATGTTAACGTTTGGGAAAATTTTAGATTTGTGACTTGTGTTTTGTTGCTTTGGTGTGTTTTCAAAACCGATGGGATGTAATAGTGTCGATTATGGACGACTTTTGGGATGAATGTATAATTTGGGTACTTAGACTATGATATTAAATGAATGCTCAAATTACAAATCCTTTGTACCTAAGTTACTTGAAAGTACGTTCGATGCTCTGATTGTCTAATCTAAACTGAAGTACGTGAACTGTTCAATTCATTTGATGAATTTTATCTATTTGTCACATAAATCACATAAAACTTACTAAATCACCCTTGGAAAAACTGGGGCGTCACAAATTTGATGACCTTTGTTGTGTGAATTAGAAAGAAGGTACTCCTTGCCTTGTGAAGACTTTGCCTTCTTGAGGTCAAGGGTTCAAGTTCTCCTCCCTCTCCCCAAAAAAAAAAAAAAAAACAAAGGGGAGAGAGAATTCTTTATTTTGTTTTTAGATGGAAACAAAAAATTATTTGTGTGTGTGTGAGAGAGAGAGGGGGGTTGATGTTTTAATAGGAGTGACATAGGAGAGAGAGTGTGTTTGATTGATGTAATCAATTGGTTAGAAAGAATAATTAATGGTATTGATTATTGAATTTTTCATTTTTGTATGTGACGGTCTTATAATTTTTTTTTTGTTAAAATTTTATATTTTTAACCAAATGGATTGTAAGCCTTTTACTTTTGTTATGCCACAAATACTTTTGGGCCCAATTTTAGTAAATAGCTTTTGTTAGTTTAAAAGGGAAATTGGAAGGGGGTACACCAAATTAGACTTAATTGTATAAAAGTACACAAAAAAAAATATAGGGTTATTAAGTCCTTAGTTTTGATACTTATTTGTATCAAAGTACATTATTTGAATTTTCTTGATTTTATTGTGACATTTTTGTCCTCCATTGGTCAATGTGTATTTTTTTTTTTTTTGGAAAGTGTTTAGTTTTCAAATTATATTTGTGTATTAAATATTTCCTCGTTTTATGAGAAAGAAATATAACACTTTCCAAAAAATTTCAAATTTTGAATACACTATTATTTTTAGTTTTTTTAAGAGAGAAATATACACTGGTATATTTTTGCATGAAGCCGAGTTTTATGCTTAAAGCCTGAAGCCAATTTTTGCTTCTTCTTCATCCACCTGCAAGCCGATTTTCTTCTTCAAGCTTGAAGCCGATTTCTGCTTCTTCTTTATCCACCTGCAAGCCGATGTTCTTCTTCATCCACATGAAAAATATGATGTATCATGAAGCCTGAAGTGTAAACCCCCGCATGTTTATAATTATATAGTAAAGTATTTGTTTAGTGATTCATATATATAGATAATGATGTAAGAATAAATCATATGGATGGTAATAGTAGGAAAAGAATACTAGAGATGCATGTTGAATTTCTAAGTTAAGTTCGAAGACGTTTAAACTTGGAAAGGGTGATTAGACAAAATTCCAAATACTTTGAGGCCAAAATAAGGTCTCCATTGAATCCGGGAGGTCGAAAAACATTGGGAGAGGTGATATGACTTGTATAAGAGGTTAGAAAGGATTCCGGAGTTAAAATACGCTTTAGAGTGAAGTTGGGTAAAAAGTATCTTGGATACCTTCTAGTATTTTGGCCATAAATTTTTATTCTTATGTCCAATTGATCTGAAATTTTGACAGTAGATAGTAGACATCTAGAGCTACAAAAGTCTCTAATGAAAATTTTCCAATTCGACCTCTAAATGGGTCAAAAATGTGCTAGAAGTTCCAGTGAGCAAAACCTTCCGGAAGGATGATAAAACCTTCCGGAAGAACGACAAAAACCTTCCGGAAGGTTAGTGTAAAAATCCAAAAATTTCTGTTTCACGAATGCCGGCTTTTTCTCCACTATAAATATATTTTGTCACCTCCTTAGCCTTCATTACACCACTCCAAACCCTAGAAAACATAAGAGAGGAAGAGAGAAAGAGAGAAACATAAGATTAAGGGAAAACAAGAGATTGAAGGGTTGATTCAAGATCAAAGCCCTAATTTTCTCAAGAACACCAAGGTAGGGGTTTTCCTTCCATTCACTTACATTGAGATTAGGGTTATGATATATGTATGTTTTGGACTCTTAATGATGTGTATTTGCTATGGGTATGTTGTTTCTTGATTCTCTTGCAATTATTCACATGTTGTACACAAGTTTAGGGTTGTATACCATGAAATCCCTCTTTTGCTTGAAAAACCCTAGTTTTCAAGAGTGTTGGGTTTTCCTCTTGAACTCTTCTTTTATTCTCAATTTAGAAACTATAGTGCTTGTGTTGAGTATTGAAAGGCTATTATACATGATCTCTTGGATTTTTCTTCATGATTTCTTTGAAATTGCCTCATGATGAAATTGTGGATTTTATGGAAATTGCTTGAAAGGAAATTGGGGGTTTTATGCTATTTTTGATTATGGGGATTATTGGTTGGTATTTTACCTCTTGTGTGATTGTACGATACAAACATGGTTTACTATTGGCCGGGTATCATGTAGCTGGTGGACGTCTTTGGATGCCACACGGGTATGAACTTTTCCTACCACTTAGAGTGGGTAGACGCCTTTGTACGCCGTGTGGATACGAACTTTTCCTATCACTAATGGTAACGGATTAGTAACGTGGGTTGTATCGGACATACAGTGTGGGTTATCGTGCATTATACCAGAAATGATTTCGATAAGATTCTCGTGAAGTATGGGATTCCTTGGAGAACTTGTTGAAATGATTAATGGTAGAATGGATTTGAAATGGTGTATTGTGGTTATTCATCCCTTCAATTTATTCTTGCTATTTAAACTTGAGATCATGGTTAAATGTCACTGTTTTACTTCAAATGTTATATATGTTAATTGCGAAACAAGACCGGCCGTTTTATACACTTTTCTAAACCTTGTTTGGGTTTGGAAGGATTTTTCTTACAGAGCTTCGTGCTCACCCCCTACTGCTAAACTTTTTCAGATCTTGTGCCTGAGGATGAGCTCGGTGCTAGTGAGCCAGGCCATGGAGAGGTTTCCCTAGAGGGATACTTGGATCCCGCGTGGGATATTTAGAGCTGATGCCTACTTTTGTCTAGACTAGAATATTCTTTTGAAACTGTGTGTAGTCTAGTTATCTTTTGTAAATTCCGCTGCGTATTATGGTTTAAATTCTTTTGGGAATGTAAATGCCATTGTTTGGCCTATTCTTTTGGGATGATAGTGTGGATATGATATATGTTGAATGAAAGTTTATGTTATGATGCATCTGGGGACTCGGTGTGGTCAATTATAGTATAATTGCACAGGTTGAGTTTTGGGTAGAGCTCCTCGTACAAAGGAGACTCTGCCCGAATTTTGTTTAAATATCAATGATTGATGGATGAAACTTTATTGTTTATGGATTTATTTAGTGCTCTCATGATGTGAATGGTGATTGGCTAGTAATGCTTCCAAGGTGTATTTTGGGGTGTTACAGAGTTGGTATCAGAGCCTAGGCTTTAGGTCTTACATGGGAGCTGTAGGTTATGGATCACCATTAGAGATATAGGATTAGGGTGAAGGAAATTGTGGTCTAGTTTGATATAAATTTTATGCTTTAGATTAAATCTATACTTAGGATGTCTTGTACATCAATGAAACTGAATTGTGAAGTGATGTGCAGGATGGAAGGTATACGGGGACGCGGACGTGGGCGTGGCCGTGGAGGTCAAGCGAATCCACCACCACCACCACCTCCGGATGCCATGCAAGGCATTTACCAATGCTTGAGGGAGCTCACCACTTTGGTACAAAGCCAAAAGGGTAACAACAATGGGGGAGCTCATCCTCTCGCCCAAGTACCGGGCAATGGGAATGGAGACCGAAGGATGATAGCTCTTCGGGAATTCTTAAGACAACGACCACCCAACTTCCAAGGGAGCTCCAATCCTTTGGAGGCGGATAGATGGATCCGCCGAGTGAAGAAAATCTGTGACGGCATGGGAGTTGCCGAGGAGTTGAGGGTTGGTTTGGCGACCTACCTATTCGAGGGGGAGGCCGACTATTGGTGGGATGCCATAAAGAGGAGAAGGGACACCGACACACTCACTTGGGAGGAGTTCGATCAACTTTTCCAAGATAAGTACTTCCCTGAATCGGTCAGAGACCGAATGAAGGCGGATTTTCTTGCACTACGACAGGGTAGTATGACAGTGGCTGAGTATGAGAGGCGGTTCGACGAGCTCTCCCGTTATGCTACGAGATTTATATCTACTGAGGCCGACGGGGCCAAGCGCTTCGAGCAGGGACTGAGGCCGGTCATCAGGGAGAAGTTGGTGGCTCTCAAGATCAGGGAGTATGCGGATCTGGTTGATAGAGCCGCACTTGTGGAGAGAGACATGGAGGATACTCAGCGGCGACAGAGCCTTATGAGGGGAGGTCCGATCAGGATGGGTGCTAGCGGCAGTGGAGCATAGAGGCCGACACCATATCGTCGCCCAGACCAGGCAGGGGGACATAGACCGCCAGTAGCTCGAGGAGCAGGAGGTGTACCGGGGAGGACAGCCACAGACCCCCGTCACTGCTTTGCATGTGGAGAGGTTGGGCACTACAAAAATCAATGCCCATCGTTTCCACCACGGACCAATCAAGCGGCAGGACAAGGGCAAGCAACCCAGCCCCCACTACCGAGACAACCTCCACAGAGACCACAACAGCAGAGACCCATAGGAGCTTTAGCCCCAGGCGGCGCCACTCAGGGGAGAGTATTTGCCTTGACTCAAGCGGAGGAAGATGCCTCCAATACCGTTGTGGAAGGTATCGTTCTTCTTTACAATTCTTGGGCCGGAATCTTATTCGATCCCGGTGCTACTCATTCTTTTATACGTACTGCATATGCTATGAATTTGGGATTGAGTTTCGAGAAGCTAGAACATGCATTGAATGTTGACTTGCCTACGGGAGAACGATTGGATACAACTAGGGTATGTAGAGAATGTGTGCTTCGCATTGGGGAGCAAGAGTTGATTGTAGATTTGGTTGTGTTAGACATGAAGGGGTATGACTGATTAAACCTAAATTATGTATAAATTAAAAAATCAAAAAATTTAAATTAGTATAATAAATGCACTAAAAATTAGTACTTAGAGTGAATTAGGGTTTGTGCGGGAATGATATTAGGTATAACATTTTATCTGAAAGTTGCAGGACAAATGCCGAAATAACGCAAGACCAAGGGAGCAATGTCAAGGAAATGTAAAGAATGAAGGCCAAAGTGTAATTAACCAACGTGAAGACTCAGCATGCATGCAAGTGGCCGTTTCCAGCAAAGCACCACCGTCCGGACGGTGGGACTGCCGTCCGGACGGTCACCCTTGTCAGACTCAGCCTCATCTCTTCTCCCACTTGCCTTCCCACGCCTATAAATAGGGACACTCTTCAGCTTTCATACACGGCCGGACTGAGGCAGAAAAGAAGAGAGAAACAGAGAGATCTGAGAGAGATTCTGAAGTTCTGAAGAGAGAAAAAGAGAGAAAGAAAAGAGAAGAGAAAATACACTCCGGTCCGTGTTATACTTCAGTCCTAAGTCCTGTACTTTTATAGTTTTTGTATAGCTTTCAATTCGAATAATTGAACTGCCGCCACTTTTTCATCTTAACCGATTATAAGAGTGGTTGTGTTTCAATCGTTCCCTGCGAAAGACATTTAAATTCCGCACTTTCCTTTCTGTTGTAATGACAACTGCTAGCTCTCCTTGCTTGTCTATAGCAATGGAGCGTGAGTAGTTCCGTATATCCTCCGGTTCGAGGGGAACACATGTATAATATCAGTCTGTTTATGGAATTGCTGATGTTTTATTTCTATGTTTATTATATATATGAGACGGGCCAGCTAGAATGACCCCGGCGTTCCTACCGGTATGGTTAATCCTCCACCGGAATGCTGAGGAAGTTCCACTGACGCCTGGTATTATTATATATAATAATATTGCCTGCTAGAATAACCCCGGTGATCCTATCAGTATGGCAAGTCCTACACTGGAACGCTGAGGAAGTTCTACTGTCAATATATATATATATTACAAGATTACCTATTAAATAATTCAAGTATGCCGTTCGAGTAACTTCACTTGCTGGGTGATATATCTAAATACAGTGTAGCCTAAGAAGCAGCTGTATTATGATTAACTACCACCGGTTGACCTGACAAGTCACCGGAAGATAGTCTGTACCACCTGCGGATTTTACTTGAATTAATCAATTGGAACATCTAAGCCCAGTGTAGCCTAAGAAGCAACTGTGCTATATATTACCACCGGTGTAGCCTAAGAAGCAGCTGTGTTATGGTTTATTATATATATACGTATTTGCAATCATGAGATCAAGTGAATAACTCAAGTATTCCTCATGAATGGCTTGTCCTTCTGGTTTGCTTGGGTTAATCATTTGACATAAATATAACCAGTGTAGCCTAAGAAGCAGCTGTGTTATAATATATATATACATCAGACCTGCCGGTTAGCTTGCCAGTAAAATGGAAGTTAACTGATGTGAGGTAGCAATTCCGTAACAAGACCAATGTAAAGCATGTGGGATCCTTGAACTGAAGGATATCTTTTATATTTCTGTCATTCATTTGTTTTACGTACGCATTTTATTTCTGCACCTTTATTCCACCTGTTATTTTAGAATCAAGTTTTTAGCACCGTCATTAGACTAAGCTCACACCACAAGCGATTAAACATCAAACTACTCCAAACAACCTTTTTATTGCTTTATTTTTATTTTATTTATTTTATTTTATTTTAATTACTAAAACTCTCTGTGGGATCGATACTTGGACTCAAAAACCAAGAAAACTACAATTCGACCACTTATACTTGGGTGTAATATAATAATATAATTCTGACACACTAAAAAGTGCGAATCAAGTTTTTGGCGCCGTTGCCGGGGAGTTACGGTAATATAAATAGAAAATAAAAAAAATAAAAAAATAAAAAAATAAAATAGTTGTTTATAATTTGTTTTTATTTGTTTATGTCTGTACGGTCTTCAGTAGGTTCAATAAACCAGCCAGCTCAACCCCTATCCTCTATGCACTTCTTATATATAGTAGTCAAAAATTTTATTTCTTTTATGTTTTTATGTCTTTTGTACAGTTTCTGTGTCTATTTTTATTATTAGAATTTTATATTATAAATATGAGACTAAGGTTTAATTTAAATTAGAGAGATAGACATATGAGTTTACTTTATGAGTTTAAAATAATAGTAAGTTAAAAATTTTGTTCGTCTTTGTGACTGGCAGACATTAAAGAACCAGATAGGGAGTCAATTTTAAATAAATTTTTGAGTCATTTTTATATTTTATTTTTGGAAAAAAAAAAAAAAAAAAAATGCTAATGTAAAATCTGGTCGTACAGAACATCTGAGACAGTATAATAAGTATGCGGAACCAATTTCAAATCGATCGTTAGATCGTTTACGGTGGATTAGGGATGGGCAGAGCAAGGATTACCCTGAAACGCCATCCTATTCCGGCCCGATACTAAACAGATACGTGAGATCTGAAATTAACCGTGTCACTAATGTTACTAAACCAGACAGTTCTGATTCAGACTAAATATGATCAATGAAATGTATAACTTTTTGGGAATATATGTATAGTTGTAAATAAATATAAATAGCTAATAGAGTAAATAGGAAACCTGTAAATAAAAAATAAAAATAAACTTATATTTAATGTTGTAAATTGCAGGAATTAACAGGAAAAAGAGTACCAGTGTCGAACATCAAAGAAACAACCTGCAATTACAAACCAAGAACCAATAAAAAAATGGCAGTCAAAAAGACGGATCGAAGACCACAAACAAGAAGATCTTCAAGATATGCACAAGAGACTCAATCTTCTCAATCCGAGACATCTCCACAACCACCTCAACCGGGAAACAACTTTGATGAGGTGATATTTGAAAATTTGGAACAACGAATCTGGTATGATACAAACTACCGAACTAAAAATATTATTTCTGAAAGGGTAGTAATATATGAAGATTTTGAAAACATAAGACAAATTCTCCATGAAAGAGGATGGCTACAGTATGTTAGGTTATCTGTTCCTGCATATGACTGTTTAGTTAGGGAATTCTACAGTAATGCTGAAATTAAAGGAAAAAGACTACTGCGTATATTTGTTCGGGGAATAACTTTTCAAGTTACACCAGACACTATAGCAGAATTCTTTCGGCCCATGCGAAGACAACCCCAACCACAATATCCCTACACTGAACTACCTAGTTTGACTGAAGTAGGAAAAGAATTGACAGGAAATCCAGAATTCATTTGGGGACGCCCAAATAGTTACATTAAACAAGGAAGCCTGACAAACAAGTATCGCATCCTAAATATGATAACAGTGTACAATTTGCTTCCACGAGCCCTAAAGTATCAAATCTTTATTGACCATGCTTATTTCCTATATGCATTGGGAATGGGGCACACAATTGACCTTCCAAATTTAATCTTAGACCAAATGATAATTGCTGTGGATAATAGGAAGCTCACACTCCCGTATGCAATGATAGTTTCACAGATATGCAGGAATGCAGGCGTGATCATTAATCCAACATGGAAAACAGTGGAGCATCTTGGACCAGTGGATAAAACTACGTTAAAGAAGAGTCATGGAAGAAAAATAGGAAACCAACAAGAAATATCTTCATCACATGAAGAGGAACCATTTGAAGAACCAGGTTGGGTATCTGAAGAGTACATACCACAAGAACAGCAGCCACAAGAAGATCAGTCATACATCCCCATGGATGATAGGACTGATAGACAGGTCTTGTTAGAAGTCGAGTCCAGCATTATTCAGATCAATCAACGCATGGATGAATATAAAGATGAGCTGCTGCAGTTATTTCAAAACTATTCCAGAGGAGAATCTTCTAACTCTTAAACTGACTGATCTGTTTTTTTTTTTAAAAAAAAAAAAAAAAAAAAAAAAAAAATTTCTTTCTTTCACTCACCCTTTTTAGTTTATGCACTTTCAATTTCTGCACTTAAAACTTAAAGTTATGTTTTATGTTTTTTATGTTTGTTTGATTTGAACTTAGTTAAATTTTGCTTATATGTTTATATATGTTTGAACTAATATGTTTTAATTTTCAGTATGTTTTAATTGTCTTTGTTAAAATGAGAGCATACATTGCTAAAGTAGGAAGTATATTTCATATAATTCACAGTTAGATTAGGAGTATATTCTAATGCCTTGCGAAAATACTCTCAATCTGATCTCATGAGACTGTCATATTTTAGCTGTACGTTATCTCAATATTTTTATTCGAACTTAACCTTAGAAGCACAAACAGATGTCTTTATTTTTGAAAACCATGCAAAATACTACACTCTTTCTATATATAGTGGAGATGTAAAAAAACAAATGCAGAATTAGAGCCATTCTTTCTTGGAGAGAAATGCTACATCTACTCAACTACGAATCTTCGATTCAGCGGTAACTTTTCTTTGAATAATCTCATTATATTTGCTTTGATTAGCACGTCTTGAAATATATTATGTACATTGCCCTTAACTATTTATCTAGAAAGAATATAAATATAGGATTTCTGGAAAATGATCTTAGGCCATGTTTGATTAATTTTGAGCCTTAACCATTTCTTTTACAAAATTATATCATTAGTCAACCATGTTTGAGCCTAAAATAGTATAAATTCTTTTCATGAAACCTGAAAAAGACCCGAGCCAGATAAAAAGATATTAAACCTACCTGAGCTACATAATTTTCTTGCACTCTCTTTTAAATCAACAGGATACCAAAAAAGTGAGATGGAGCATAAAATGCACTCAAAAAAAAAAAAAAAAAAAAAGCATGAGTTGAGAACGGGATGGAGCGTAAAACGCACCCGTTCAACAAAAAAGCGAGATGGAGCATAAAATGCACTCGCCAAGAAAGTGAAAAATGAAAAAAGAGAAAGCCAAGAAAGTGAAAAAAAAAAAAAATGGAAAGAATACATAAAGTTTTAAGAGGAATGCCAAAAGGTAGCTTTTGAACCCCATAAACGTCGTTTCTTAAACTCTAAACCCAATGGCCACAATACAACCTAATAAAAGTCCTTTTTGATTCCAGAAATCATATATTTGCATCCATTCTAGCAATCTAAAAAGGAAAATGTTAATAATATATTTAATACAGTGTTAATATTCTTTCATGAGATTATGTCAATTTCCAGTTTATTTAACATAACCGCTCCTTTCTATTACATGTGAAATAATTTGTTTTGTTATCAATATTCTAATCACATGTAAAATTATAAGAACAGTCACTATAACATGTGTGCTATTCTTACTGAGTGTATTCCAGGAAAGGATTGACATCAAGACTACCATGAAAGAGGGTAATATTTTTCAAGTGATTTTTGAAAATAAAAACATCACTACACACACACACAAGTTTTCATAAAAATATATAGATAATACTACACCCAACATATGATTCTCTCAAGGTGATCAGAAAAGGAAGCATTCTAGCAAGACAGAAGAAATATCATTCTAATCATACATGTGAAAAATATGAAATATGCATTTCTAATTACTGAAGTTTGTAGGTAGCTTCACTGAAAACCTTCACGAGACACAACTCGTCCACTAGGGATCACCTAGGGGTTTAATGGCTTATTGCATATGCTAAATGCAATCGTACAAAAATCTACGAAAATGATTTTACCCCTACTTGTATTATATTTTCTTTTTATTTTACTAGGGACTAGTAAAGTTTAAGTTAGGGGGTGTGATTAAACCTAAATTATGTATAAATTAAAAAATCAAAAAATTTAAATTAGTATAATAAATGCACTAAAAATTAGTACTTAGAGTGAATTAGGGTTTGTGCGGGAATGATATTAGGTATAACATTTTATCTGAAAGTTGCAGGACAAATGCCGAAATAACGCAAGACCAAGGGAGCAATGTCAAGGAAATGTAAAGAATGAAGGCCAAAGTGTAATTAACCAACGTGAAGACTCAGCATGCATGCAAGTGGCCGTTTCCAGCAAAGCACCACCGTCCGGACGGTGGGACTGCCGTCCGGACGGTCACCCTTGTCAGACTCAGCCTCATCTCTTCTCCCACTTGTCTTCCCACGCCTATAAATAGGGACACTCTTCAGCTTTCATACACGGCCGGACTGAGGCAGAAAAGAAGAGAGAAACAGAGAGATCTGAGAGAGATTCTGAAGTTCTGAAGAGAGAAAAAGAGAGAAAGAAAAGAGAAGAGAAAATACACTCCGGTCCGTGTTATACTTCAGTCCTAAGTCCTGTACTTTTATAGTTTTTGTATAGCTTTCAATTCGAATAATTGAACTGCCGCCACTTTTTCATCTTAACCGATTATAAGAGTGGTTGTGTTTCAATCGTTCCCTGCGAAAGACATTTAAATTCCGCACTTTCCTTTCTGTTGTAATGACAACTGCTAGCTCTCCTTGCTTGTCTATAGCAATGGAGCGTGAGTAGTTCCGTATATCCTCCGGTTCGAGGGGAACACATGTATAATATCAGTCTGTTTATGGAATTGCTGATGTTTTATTTCTATGTTTATTATATATATGAGACGGGCCAGCTAGAATGACCCCGGCGTTCCTACCGGTATGGTTAATCCTCCACCGGAATGCTGAGGAAGTTCCACTGACGCCTGGTATTATTATATATAATAATATTGCCTGCTAGAATAACCCCGGTGATCCTATCAGTATGGCAAGTCCTACACTGGAACGCTGAGGAAGTTCTACTGTCAATATATATATATATTACAAGATTACCTATTAAATAATTCAAGTATGCCGTTCGAGTAACTTCACTTGCTGGGTGATATATCTAAATACAGTGTAGCCTAAGAAGCAGCTGTATTATGATTAACTACCACCGGTTGACCTGACAAGTCACCGGAAGATAGTCTGTACCACCTGCGGATTTTACTTGAATTAATCAATTGGAACATCTAAGCCCAGTGTAGCCTAAGAAGCAACTGTGCTATATATTACCACCGGTGTAGCCTAAGAAGCAGCTGTGTTATGGTTTATTATATATATACGTATTTGCAATCATGAGATCAAGTGAATAACTCAAGTATTCCTCATGAATGGCTTGTCCTTCTGGTTTGCTTGGGTTAATCATTTGACATAAATATAACCAGTGTAGCCTAAGAAGCAGCTGTGTTATAATATATATATACATCAGACCTGCCGGTTAGCTTGCCAGTAAAATGGAAGTTAACTGATGTGAGGTAGCAATTCCGTAACAAGACCAATGTAAAGCATGTGGGATCCTTGAACTGAAGGATATCTTTTATATTTCTGTCATTCATTTGTTTTACGTACGCATTTTATTTCTGCACCTTTATTCCACCTGTTATTTTAGAATCAAGTTTTTAGCACCGTCATTAGACTAAGCTCACACCACAAGCGATTAAACATCAAACTACTCCAAACAACCTTTTTATTGCTTTATTTTTATTTTATTTATTTTATTTTATTTTAATTACTAAAACTCTCTGTGGGATCGATACTTGGACTCAAAAACCAAGAAAACTACAATTCGACCACTTATACTTGGGTGTAATATAATAATATAATTCTGACACACTAAAAAGTGCGAATCAATGACGTTATATTTGGGATGAATTTGTTGTCTGCTTTTCGTGCGGTGATGGATTGTTTTCGCAAGCGGATCTCATTCCAATTACCGGGAGGGGTAGTCTTTACTTTCATGAATGATCGTAATTCTTCCCATCCATTTCCTACTACAGGTAGTAAATTCTTGAAAGCGAAGGCGGGAAGCCAGTTGAGTTTCTTAGCCAGCTTAATGGGAGATGATCGAGATAAATCCCACGCGGACGTAGTGTTGATAGTATCGGATTTTCCGGATGTCTTCCCTGACGAATTACCTGGGTTACCTCCACAAAGGGAGATTGAGTTCAAGATTGATCTCTATCCAGGAACTGAACCCATATCCATTGCCCCTTATCGAATGGCACCCTTGGAGTTGAAGGAACTAAGGAAGCAATTGGATCATCTACTGGCCATTGGGTTTATACGTCTGAGCACCTCACCTTGGGGAGCCCCGGTCCTCTGTGTGAAGAAGACAGATGAGACACTACGGTTGTGCACGGATTACCGAAGGTTGAATCGGGTTACCGTGAAGAATAAGTATCCGTTGCCGAGAATTGATGACTTATTTGATCAGTTGAGGGGTTCGAAGTATTACTCCAAGATTGATCTCCGCACGGGGTATCATCAGCTGCGGATTAAGGAGGAGGATATTCCTAAGACTGCTTTCCGTACCCGGTATGGTCATTTCGAGTATACGGTGATGCCGTTCGGATTGACTAATGCCCCCGCAGCCTTCATGGATTTGATGCATAGAGTCTTTCGGCCTTACCTCGATCAATTTGTCATTGTGTTTATTGATGACATATTGATTTACTCACAGACTCAGGAGGAACATGCTCGTCATCTCTCTATTGTGCTACAAACATTGAGGGAACATAAGTTATATGCGAAGATGAGCAAGTGTGAGTTTTGGATGAAGGAAGTGAAGTTCCTTGGCCATGTTGTGTCCGAGAAAGGAGTAGCCGTTGATCCCGCAAAGATTGAGGCTGTGATGAAATGGGAACCACCGAAGAATGTGACCGAGATACGTAGCTTCTTGGGTTTAACAGGTTACTATCGGAGGTTCGTAGAAGGGTTCTCAAAGCTTGCGATGCCGATGACTCGCCTTACAAAGAAGGGAGAAAAATTCGTGTGGACTCAAGCGTGTGAGCTAGCCTTTCGCACCTTGAAGGAGAAGTTGACGACGGCTCCTGTCCTCATTATTCCGAGTAGTGGGGAAGGCTACGATGTCTACACCGATGCTTCACTACGAGGCTTGGGATGCGTCCTAATGCAAGGAGGGAAGGTAGTGGCTTATGGCTCGAGGCAACTCAAGGTGCATGAGCAGAATTATCCCACACACGACTTGGAACTAGCTGCGGTGGTGTTTGCTCTTAAGTTGTGGAGATGTTATTTATATGGGGAGAAATTTCAAGTGTTCTCTGATCATAAGAGCCTCAAATATATCTTCACACAGAAAGACTTGAATCTCCGGCAAAGAAGGTGGATTGAGTACCTAGAAGACTACGATTTCACACTCAACTACCATCCGGGGAAGGCGAATGTAGTTGCCGACGCCCTTAGCAGGAAGTCTTGGGGTGAACTCAACGTTTCCATAGGTGAATGGAAGTTGAAAGATGCCCTTGGAGATTTTGATCTATGGGTTGGAGAAGATGGATCCCGACCATGTTTGTTCAACCTTGTGGCTCAACCTACTCTCCAACGTAGAGTTGTGGAATTGCAAGGCTTGGATCCTGAATTAGCGTCGATGCGAGCTAAATTGGAGAATGGAGAAACTATGGAGGATTGGTCTTTGAGAAACGGAGAATTGAGATATAGGGAGAAGCTATGCGTTCCCGACGATTCGTCCCTAAAGGAGGAGATACTTGGAGAGTGTCATCGCTCTAAGTTTGCTATCCACCCCGGTAGCACAAAAATGTATAGGGACATGAAGCGCCAATATTGGTGGAAGGGAATGAAGAAGGATGTGGCAGGGTTCATATCACGATGTGCGGTGTGCCAGCAGGTGAAGATTGAACATCAAAAGCCAGGAGGATTACTACAGTCTTTGCCTATCCCAGAGTGGAAGTGGGATCACATCACCATGGACTTCGTGTCTGGCTTTCCACGGACTTCACGAGGGCATAATGCCGCATGGGTCATTGTTGATAGACTCACCAAGTCCGCTCACTTCTTGAGTATGAAGACCACCGACACGTTAGAGACCCTGAGCAAGCTCTATATTCGCGAGATAGTGAGGTTGCATGGAGTTCCATTATCCATTGTGTCGGATCGTGATTCTCGTTTCGTAGCGCAATTTTGGCAAAGTCTTCAAAGAGCTATGGGGACAGAGTTGCACTTCAGCACCGCCTTTCATCCCCAAACGGATGACCAATCCGAGAGGGTAATCCAGATTCTAGAAGACATGTTACGTGCTTGTGTGTTGGACTTCAAGGGAGGTTGGAGCGACCATTTGCCGTTGGTGGAATTTGCATACAACAACAGCTACCAAGCGAATATCGGGATGGCACCGTATGAAGCTTTGTATGGAAGACCATGTAGATCCCCGATGTGTTGGTTGGAAGCCGGAGAGAGTAGTATGTTTGGGCCCGAGATTGTGCGGGAGACAACGGAGAAGATTCAACTCATTCGGGAGAGATTACGCACAGCACAGAGTCGACAAAAGAGCTATGCGGATAGAAGACGAAGACCCTTGGAATTCAAAGTGGGAGACTACGTGTTCTTCAAAGTGTCGCCCAAGAAAGGAGTATTTAGATTCGGCAATAAGGGAAAGTTAGCGCCAAGATATACCGGGCCGTTTGAAGTGATCAAAGTTGTGGGCAAAGCGGCGTATCAACTTCAGTTACCGGCTCAGTTGTCCGGGGTGCACGACGTGTTCCACGTGTCGATGCTGAGGAAGTGTCAATCGGAAACAACGCCGGTCGTGGACTTGGAAGATATAGAAATTCAAGATGGAGCGACATATGAAGAACAACCGGTGAAGATTCTCGATGCCAAGGAAAAGGTGCTTCGCAATAAAGTCATCAAATTGGTGAAAGTGTTATGGCAACATCATGGAGTGGAAGAAGCTACTTGGGAACCGGAGCTGGAGATGCGAGAGAAGTATCCGTATTTATTCGCTACTTGAGGTAAGTTTCGAGGACGAAACTTTCTTTAAGGGGGGTGGATTGTAAACCCCCGCATGTTTATAATTATATAGTAAAGTATTTGTTTAGTGATTCATATATATAGATAATGATGTAAGAATAAATCATATGGATGGTAATAGTAGGAAAAGAATACTAGAGATGCATGTTGAATTTCTAAGTTAAGTTCGAAGACGTTTAAACTTGGAAAGGGTGATTAGACAAAATTCCAAATACTTTGAGGCCAAAATAAGGTCTCCATTGAATCCGGGAGGTCGAAAAACATTGGGAGAGGTGATATGACTTGTATAAGAGGTTAGAAAGGATTCCGGAGTTAAAATACGCTTTAGAGTGAAGTTGGGTAAAAAGTATCTTGGACACCTTCTAGTATTTTGGCCATAAATTTTTATTCTTATGTCCAATTGATCTGAAATTTTGACAGTAGATAGTAGACATCTAGAGCTACAAAAGTGTCTCTAATGAAAATTTTCCAATTCGACCTCTAAATGGGTCAAAAATGTGCTAGAAGTTCCAGTGAGCAAAACCTTCCGGAAGGATGATAAAACCTTCCGGAAGGTCGATGACAAAAACCTTCCAGTGAGCAAAACCTTCCGGAAGAACGACAAAAACCTTCCGGAAGGTTAGTGTAAAAATCCAAAAATTTCTGTTTCGCGAATGCCGGCTTTTTCTCCACTATAAATATATTTTGTCACCTCCTTAGCCTTCATTACACCACTCCAAACCCTAGAAAACATAAGAGAGGAAGAGAGAAAGAGAGAAACATAAGATTAAGGGAAAACAAGAGATTGAAGGGTTGATTCAAGATCAAAGCCCTAATTTTCTCAAGAACACCAAGGTAGGGGTTTTCCTTCCATTCACTTACATTGAGATTAGGGTTATGATATATGTATGTTTTGGACTCTTAATGATGTGTATTTGCTATGGGTATGTTGTTTCTTGATTCTCTTGCAATTATTCACATGTTGTACACAAGTTTAGGGTTGTATACCATGAAATCCCTCTTTTGCTTGAAAAACCCTAGTTTTCAAGAGTGTTGGGTTTTCCTCTTGAACTCTTCTTTTATTCTCAATTTAGAAACTATAGTGCTTGTGTTGAGTATTGAAAGGCTATTATACATGATCTCTTGGATTTTTCTTCATGATTTCTTTGAAATTGCCTCATGATGAAATTGTGGATTTTATGGAAATTGCTTGAAAGGAAATTGGGGGTTTTATGCTATTTTTGATTATGGGGATTATTGGTTGGTATTTTACCTCTTGTGTGATTGTACGATACAAACATGGTTTACTATTGGCCGGGTATCATGTAGCTGGTGGACGTCTTTGGATGCCACACGGGTATGAACTTTTCCTACCACTTAGAGTGGGTAGACGCCTTTGTACGCCGTGTGGATACGAACTTTTCCTATCACTAATGGTAACGGATTAGTAACGTGGGTTGTATCGGACATACAGTGTGGGTTATCGTGCATTATACCAGAAATGATTTCGATAAGATTCTCGTGAAGTATGGGATTCCTTGGAGAACTTGTTGAAATGATTAATGGTAGAATGGATTTGAAATGGTGTATCGTGGTTATTCATCCCTTCAATTTATTCTTGCTATTTAAACTTGAGATCATGGTTAAATGTCACTGTTTTACTTCAAATGTTATATATGTTAATTGCGAAACAAGACCGGCCGTTTTATACACTTTTCTAAACCTTGTTTGGGTTTGGAAGGATTTTTCTTACAGAGCTTCGTGCTCACCCTCTACTGCTAAACTTTTTCAGATCTTGTGCCTGAGGATGAGCTCGGTGCTAGTGAGCTAGGCCATGGAGAGGTTTCCCTAGAGGGATACTTGGATCCCGCGTGGGATATTTAGAGCTGATGCCTACTTTTGTCTAGACTAGAATATTCTTTTGAAACTGTGTGTAGTCTAGTTATCTTTTGTAAATTCCGCTGCGTATTATGGTTTAAATTCTTTTGGGAATGTAAATGCCATTGTTTGGCCTATTCTTTTGGGATGATAGTGTGGATATGATATATGTTGAATGAAAGTTTATGTTATGATGCATCTGGGGACTCGGTGTGGTCAATTATAGTATAATTGCACAGGTTGAGTTTTGGGTAGAGCTCCCCGTACAAAGGAGACTCTGCCCGAATTTTGTTTAAATATCAATGATTGATGGATGAAACTTTATTGTTTATGGATTTATTTAGTGCTCTCATGATGTGAATGGTGATTGGCTAGTAATGCTTCCAAGGTGTATTTTGGGGTGTTACATGAAGGATGAAGACGCAGAACATTTTTTTCCAGATGAAGCCTGAAGCCTGACAATTACGTAACAACAATTACAAGTTTTGAAGTTTTAGTTTTTTTAGTATGTTAACCTATTAACATACTAAATGTGTTAATGTATAAATGTTTTCAGTATTTATTTCTTTCAATACATGTTTTTCATTTGAGTTTTATTTTACATATTCTTTTAATAGTTTGAGAGATTTTGGCAATGGATGAAACGGTGCTGCTGTTATGTATATACGGTAATGCTACTAAAGTATTCAAAGTAGGTGGTAATTCAAATATATCAGAACTTGTTCGTGAAGTTTGCAAGACGTGGGATGAGTTGTTTAATTTGTCAGTACAAATGTCATATTCTATTCTTGGTCATCCCTCTTGCATGTTGCGCAACGATGCGGATTTGAAGAATTTGGTTGAATTGAAACGGAGTTTCCCAGGAAATTACGTTGAAGTTAAGGTGTTTGTGGAAGATATTGAGGGCGGGTCGGTGGGTGATAATGATTCATTGCAGCATGTGAACATTGGTGATGTTGTTGAATGTGAAGTAGATTTGTTACCCATTTTTATTGGTCATAATGATAAAGTTCTTCTAACGGTTGGGTGGAGTAATGAAATACGACACGTAGGACATAAATTTGAAGGTGGTGTGGTACAGTTTCGGCAAGTACTTTGCAAATACTCGATTGAGTCTGGTTTTGAATTTAATTATGTAAAGAATTGTAAAGCAAGAGTTATTGTTGAGTGTTCATTTAAGTATTCTTCTGGTTGTGGGTGGCATATCAATACAACAGTGGAGAAAGCTGTTGGTTTTTTTATATTAGAAAATTGGATAACAAACACATTTGTGGTGTGGATCTACTGATTAACCCTAATTAGTGTGTAATCGAAAATGATTAAATAATTAACTTTGTAAGATAAAACAACTAAACATTATGAATTAGGGTTTGTGCGTAAATTAAAGTTTTTAATACTTTATGCTTAAATTGCAGGGTTAAATACAGAAATACTAGAGAATATAAGGTTAAATTGCAAAGCTGGAAACAACGAAGGACTAAAGTATAAAAGCGACACATGGAAGCTCCAGCCTGCGACACGTGCCCCTGCTACAAGACCTTCCAAACTCCAAGACTGCGACAAGTATACATACTGCATAGCTTCACCATCCAGATGGTAGGGGACGGCCACACAAGGTGTAAGGCCTTAAAATCTCCACCTCGTGCTTCTGCTATTGCCTATAAATAGCCATGCCATCCTTTGTTTTCAAGGAGGTCGGCCATACCAAAGCCAAAGAGAGAAAGAAAGAAAGAGAGAGAAAGTCTTAGCCGATCAGTTCTTCATCGATATTCTGTATTTCTACATTTATGTTTAGTCTTTCTATTCGGATAGTTGAACTACCGTCACTTTGTTGTTTTAATTAATAATAAGAGTGGTTGTGTGTCAAGTGTTCCTTGTGAAAGAAGTTTTACAGTTTGTGCTTTCATTTCAGTTGCAATGACGAATACCCGCACTCCTTGCTTGTTAGTAGCAATGGGGCGTGACTAGTCGTTTATACCCTTCACTGAGGGTGAACATATGTATATTACTAGTTAGATTATGAAAATGATGATGTTTTATTTATATCTTTATCTATATATGTATTATACGCTTCATGCATGATACAGCGATGTACGTAGTTTTGGCGCTGTGCCTGGAATTATGTCATCGGTGCATCATAGACCTGCCAGTTAAACAACCACGGTGTTCCTACCGATATGGCTAGTCCTCCACCGGAACGCTGATGATGTTCTACTGATGCATGGTACAAAACCTAAATGATCCTCATGAATGGCTTGTCCTTCTGGGTTATTATGGTTGTTTAATTACTATATATAACTATATTGTCAGTCTAACAACCACGGTGTTCCTATCAGTATGACTAGTCCTCCACCGGAACACTGAGGATGTTTAACTGGTATATATATATCACAGATGACCTATTGGGTAATTCAAGTATTCCTCATGAATGGCTTGGCCTTCTGGTTCACTCGAATTAGTCAATTGGCACATCTATAACCAGCTAACCTAAGAAGTTGCTGAGTTATGATTTATTATGTACGCACTTATTATCACTAGACAATTGAATAATTCAAGTATTACTCATGAATGACTTGTCCTTCTGGTGTGCTTGGATTAATCAATTGTCGTGAATATAACCATCCAACCTAAGAAGTTGCTGTGTTATAACTAATATCACCAGCTAACCTAAGAAGTTGCTGTGTGATAGTTTATATACATCAGACCTACCGGTTGACTTACCAGTAACATGGAAGTTAATTGATGTAATATAGCATTTCTAGTATTTAACCGATATAAAGCATATGAAATCCTCTAAACTGAAGGGTATCTTTTATATTATTGTCATTAACAAGCTTATCTCTGCATTTAATTTAAAGTAGACTAATTATCAATCTAAGCTCACATCACAAGCTATCAACTGTTGCACTGCTTTAAACAGCGACTTTAATGTTCTTTTTATTTTGTTTTTATTTTAAATTCTAAGTTACTAAAACTCTTCGTGGGATCGATACTTGGACTTAAAACCGAGAAAACTACAATTTGACCACTTATACTTGGGTGTATAATTAATATAATTCAGATCACAAAAAGTGTCGAATCAAGTTTTTGGTGCCGTTGCCGGGGAGTTACGGTAATTTGAAAATAAATAAATAAATAAATATTTGTTTCTTTGTTTTGTATGTTTATAGTTTGTTTATTTGTTTTTAATAGTCTTTGTCTGTTCATTCATCAGTAGGTTCGGTAAATCAGTCAACTCCTTCGTCTTCATTATCTTCATCTTCACAATCTACAAAAGAATCATTTGAATTAAGTATGAGTCAAAACGTACCTAGGGAGGAAGAAGCTAGAGAACAAGAAGTAATTCAAAATGTTCGACCGTTAAAAGAATATTTACATCCTACAAGAACAAATGTCCCGTCATGTTTTGCTTTTCCAACAGACGCTCCAAATATTAATATTAAACCAGGAATAATACAGTTACTACCACAGTTCCATGGTTTAGAAACTGAAAATCCCTATGTTCATATAAAAGAATTTGAAGAAGTCTGTGGAACTTTGCAAGATAATTCTGAAATGGTCAGGATAAAACTTTTCCTTTCTCATTAAAAGATAAAACTAAACTATGGCTTAACTCCTTAAGAGCAAATTCTATGACAAGCTTTACAAACTGAGTTCTTTAAAAAGTTTTTTCCTGTGCATCGTACTAATACATTAAGACGTAAAATAATGAATTTTTCTGTAAAAGAAGGAGAAACTTTTTATCAATATTGGGAAAGATTTAAGGATCTTCTCCAAGCTTGTCCACATCGTGCATTTGAAAACTGGACTTTAGTTGGTTTCTTTTATAATGCTCTTCCATTTGCAATGCGACAATTTGTTGAAATGATAGCTCAAGGAGAATTTATGAATAAAAACCCTAAAGAAGCATTTCAATTTTTTGATACTATTTCAGAGAGTTCTCAAATGTGGGACTCGACTTCTTCAAATATTGTGGAAAATAAGCCATCTACATCTGAAAGATGAAAATATATTTTGAAAGACGATGATGATTTAAGAGCTAAAATGGCTAATCTATCTCGAAAATTAGAAGCTCTGGAAATGAAAAAAGTTAAGCAAGTAGCTGTTGTTTCTTCTACTGATCAAGTATGTGAAATTTGTGCGTTGTCAGGACGTCCTGCTGGGGAATGTCCAACTATACCTGCTTTTAAAGAAGTCTTAATTGAACAATCAAATGCTGTTCTAACTTATACTAAACCATATTCAAATCCATATTCTGAAACTTACAATCTAGGATGGAGAAATTATCTAAATATTAGTTGGAGAAATACACAACCTACAAATCAAACACAAGGTCCACCACAGCTACAAAATCAACAACAATATCAACTGTATCAACCTCCTCAGAGAAGAACTTTGGAAGATAATATGAATCAATTCATTCAAAGTCAAATGAGTTTTAATACTCAAACAACTCAAGCATTTAACGATTTTAAAGCTCAAATTTCACAGAGTATTGAAGACATTAAGAGTCATCTAGCTAAGTTGACTCAATCTTTAAGTATGTCAGAGAAAGTAAAGTTTCCATCTCAACCTAAACCTCCACAAAGTCAGGGTCAAGCTAATTCTATGACATCTGAAGCCTCGCCAAGTCAAGTACAAACAATTACAATACTAAGAAGTGGTAGGGTAATTGATAAAACTATTAAACCCAAGATTCCAAAGAAAATACGTAAGTCAATTCTTGTAAATGAACCAATTGAACTTGAACTTTTAGTCAAAAAACAAGAAGAAGTACAAAGTGAAAAAGATCATCCATGTCCTATTCCTTTACCTTTTCCTCAAAGGGTCAAGAAACTTTCATCTGAAAAAGATCAATCTGATATTCTCAAATTATTTAAACAGGTAAAGATTAATATTCCTCTGTTGGATGCAATAAAACGAGTTCCTTTTTATGCTAAATTTTTAAAAGATCTTTGCACCATAAAAAGAAGAACTAATGTACCAAAGAAAGCATTTTTAACTGAATAAGTTAATACTATAATACATCATGATACGCTTATTAAGTACAAAGATCCGGGTAGTCCTACAGTCACATGTTTCATTGGAAATTTTTGAATTAAACGAGCCCTACTAGATCTTGGATCCAGTTGTAATTTAATGCCATATTCAGTATATACACAATTAGGATTAAGTGAGCTAAATCCTTCGAGTATTAAATTACAATTAGCAGACCGATCAATAAAAACTCCACGAGGAGTTGTGGAAGATGTTATTGACCAAGTTGATCAATTCTATTTTCCAGCAGATTTTATTGTTATAGACACAGAGTCATGTTGTCAGGCATGTGCATCTGAATACATACCTTTGATTTTGGGTCACCATTCCTAGCTACATCAAATGCATTGATAAATTATAGGAATGGAGTCATGAAACTTTCATTCGGAAATATGACTTTGTAATTAAATATTTTTAAAAGTGCAAAACGGCCTAGAGAAGAAGAAGAAGAAATACAAGAAGTAAATTATGTGGAGACATTAACTTAAAGTTTTTTTGAAAAGAACTTTCTAGAAAAGAAATTATTTGCATTAGAATCAATACCTAAAATTGAATCTGAAATTGAATCTGAAATTGAATCTGAAATTATATCTGCAAAAGATATACAATGTGAAGAATTGTCCCCAACAATTGTGGAATCTAATGACAAAGTTTTTAAGCCAGAATTAAAACCTCTTCCAACCAATCTAAAATCTATTTTTCAAGGAGAAAATGAAATCTATCCAGTAATAATATCATCAAAATTATTTGAATTTCAGGAAAAAGAACGGACAAAAGTCTTGAAAAATCATCAAACTGTTATTGGATGGACAACAACAGATATAACAGGTATAAGTCCACTTCTATGTACTCATTGTATTTATTTAGAAGAAAATGCCAAACCATCTCGTCAAATACAAAGAAGACTGAATCCACATTTGAAAGGGGTAGTTCGCAAAGAAGTGTTTAAACTACTAGATGCTAATATTATTTATCCTATATCTGATAGTAAATGGGTCAGTCCTACACAAGTAGTTCCAAAGAAGTCTGGTGTTACTGTAATAAAAAATCAAGAAAACGAATTAGTCTCAATGCGTACAGTCACAGGTTGGCGTGTATGTATGGATTATAGAAAGCTAAATTCTCTCACCAGAAAGGATCACTTTCCGTTACCATTTCTAGATCAAGTACTTGAAAGAATAACTGGTCATGCATATTATTGTTTTCTAGATGGATATTCTGGTTATAATCAGATTGAAATTGCAATAGATGACCAAGAAAACATTACATTTACATGTCCGTTTGAAACTTTTGCTTATAAAAGAATGTCTTTTGGGTTATGTAATGCTCTAGCTACTTTTCAGCGTTGTAAGTTAAGTATATTTAGTGATATGGTAGAATGACACCTAGAAGTTTTTATGGACGACTTTTCAGTATATGGTGATTCATTTCACTTATGTTTAGAAAATCTGGAAAGAGTATTGATTAGATGTGAAGAAACAAACCTTGTCTTAAATTGGGAAAAATGTCATTTCATGGTTACACAAGGTATTGTTTTAGGTCACATAGTCTTTGAAAAAGGAATTGAAGTTGATAAATCCAAAATTGACTTAATAGTTAATCTTCCTTCACCTAAAACTGTAAAAGATGTTCGATCTTTTTTGGGCCACGCTGGTTTTTATAGAAGATTCATTAAAAACTTTAGTTCAATATCTAGACCAATCTGTAATCTCTTATGTCAGGATATAATATTTGAATGGAATGATGCATGTCAATTAGCATTTGATAAATTAAAAAAACATGCTTATTTCTGCACCTATCATGCAACCTCCTGACTGGTCCTTACCTTTTGAGTTAATGTGTGATGCAAGTGATTATGCAGTAGGAGCTGTATTAGGTCAAAGAAAAGATAAAAAATCATATGTTATTTAGTACTCTAAATGATGCACAAATGAACTATTCAACCACAGAAAAAGAATTACTTGCTGTTGTGTTCACATTAGATAAATTTCGATCATATTTGGTTGGATCGTCGATTGTTGTATTTAGAGATCATGCAGCTTTAAAATACTTACTTATTAAAAAAGATGTGAAGCCACGTCTCCTGCGTTGGATTTTGTTACTTCAAGAATTTGATCTTATAATTAAAGATAAGAAGGGAGTAGAAAATGTGGTAGTAGATCACTTGTCAAGGTTAAATTATGATATAAAGGAAGAACCAACTCCAATTAGAGAAACCTTTCCAGATGAACAACTATTTGCAATAACCGAAGTACCATGGTATGCAGATATAGCCAATTATTTAGCTACTGGTACTATTCCTTCTAATTATACCTGGACTGATAAAAACAAGTTCCTAAGTGAGGTACGTAATTTTTTTTGGGAAGATCCTTATATGTTTAAATACTTTAAAGACCAAATAATAAGACGTTGTGTACCTAATCATGAAATCAGTCAAGTAATTCAGTTTTGTCACTCTGAAGCTTGCGGATGTCATTTTGCTTCAAAGAAAACCGCTGCTAAAATTTTACAGTGCGAATTTTATTGGCCAACTCTTTTTAAAGATGTTCATATCTTTTGTTTAAATTGTGACAGATGTCAAAGAATGGGGAATATTTCAAAAAGAAATATGATGCCTTTAAACCCTATTTTAATTATTGAAATTTTTGATTGTTGGGGCATCGATTTTATGAGACCATTTCCCCCATCCTTTGGATATCTGTATATTTTGGTTGCAGTTGACTATGTTTCTAAATGGGTAGAGGCAATTCCATGTAGAAATAATGATCACAGAACAGTGATCAAGTTTTTAAAAGAAAATATTTTATCCAGATTTGGGATTCATCGAACAATCATCAGTGATGGTGGATTATATT
Organism: Ilex aquifolium; assembly: GCA_951799425.1. Taxonomy (NCBI): domain Eukaryota; kingdom Viridiplantae; phylum Streptophyta; class Magnoliopsida; order Aquifoliales; family Aquifoliaceae; genus Ilex; species Ilex aquifolium. The sequence continues at coordinate 27,001,765 of OX637400.1, forward strand.
TTTGTAATAAAGTTTTTGAAAACCTGATGAAAAAATACTTGATTTCTTATAAAATATCAACTCCGTATCATCCGCAGACAAGTGGACAAGCTGAATTAGCTAATAGGGAGATAAAATACATTTTAGAAAAAATAGTAAATCCAGATCGTAAGGATTGGTCTTTAAGATTAACTGAAGCACTTTGGACTTACCGTACTGCGTATAAGACTATTTTAGGAATGTCTCCTTATCGGTTAGTTTATGGTAAACCATGTCATTTGCCTCTAGAATTAGAACATAAAGCATATTGGGCAATCAAAATGATGAATTTTGATATAGATGAAGCTGGAATATCACGTAGATTGCAAATAAATGAATTAGAGGAGTTAAGAAATGAAGCTTATGAAAACGTAAAGATTGCTAAATCAAGAACAAAAGTTTTTCATGATAAAAATATCATGAGAAAATCTTTTGAACCATCCCAAAAAGTTCTACTGTACAATGCAAAACTTTGTTTATTCCCTAGAAAATTAAGATCTAGATGGACAGGACCTTATATAGTTAAGCAAGTTTTTGACTATGGGGCAATTGAAATTGAAAATCCATTAACTGGAAATGTTTTCAAAGTAAACGGGCAAAGGCTTAAACCCTATTATAATGGATTTATTGAAAATGTAACTTCTGTGCAACTTTTTGATCCAGTCTATGTGTTATTTGATTATAAATAATATAACTAATTACTTGTAATTTGTTTGACAGATTAAATCTCCTGAGTGAAAGCCAGATATCTTAATCGCTGAAAGACAACAAATTGCTGGTTTTTATCAATGCTGTTTATTATTGTTTTTACATTACAGATAGAATTTAATTTAAGTTGGGGAGGTATGAGTGTGAGTTTACTTTTTTTTTTTAGCATAGTAATTTGGATTTAAAAATTCTGTTCGTCTTTGTAACTGGCAGACGTTAAAGAACCGGATAGTGAGTCAATTTTTAATAATTTTTGAGTCATTTTTTTCTTTTCTTTCTTAAAAGTTGAAAAATGGAAGAAAAATTATTTTGGTTAAGTTTAATGCTATTACGTCACTTTCCAAAAAATATACATATGTTGATCATGCAAAAAGCTAGATATGTTAGAAATCTAGAAATATTCGAAAGTCAGGCAAGACCCCTGTGTGGAAAAAGTACATATGCTAAACACAGATGAGCAAATCGTCTCTGTGCTTGTGTAAGATGTGGTCGTACAGAACATTTAAGACAATATAATCAGTGTGCGGAACCAATTTCAGGTTGAGCGTCAGATCCTTTACGGTGGATTAGGTATGGGCAGAGTAAAGATTATCCTGAGGCGCCATCCTATTCTACCCCAATGTTAACAAGATATGTGAGAAGTGAAGTTAACCGTGTCACTGGTATTATTGATCCAGATAGTTCTGATACTGACTAATATAATCAACAAGATGTAGAATTTTGGAAATAATTTGTACATAGTTGTAAATAAATGTAAATAACTATAGAATAAGTAAAGAAATCAGTAAATAATAAATAAAAAATAAAAAAAATAATAAAACCAATTCTTTGACAAGAAAAAGAGTGGTTAGCAAATCTTTGTAGAATATATAAAGTAGTGTTTAATTTTGTAAACTGTAGGAATTTACAGGAAACAGAGAAAAATGTAGAAAATCAGAGAAACAGTCTTCATTTGCAAACCAAAAACCAGTCAGATAGTAGTAGCATCCAAACAGTAGTACCCATATATATACCTTCTACCGATTGGAATCAATTAAAACTAAGTGTTTGAAGAGAAATCAAGAAGAACATGGATTCGAGACAAAGAACAAGAAGATCTTCAAACCAAGCACGAAGAGATCAATCTCCACCACCTCAGGCATCTCCACGACAACCTCATCTAGGAAATATCTACAATGAGGTGATGTTTGAAAATCTTGAACAATAGATCTGGTATGATGCTTACTTTATCTCCAAAACTATCATTTCTGAACGGCCAGTTATTTATGAAGATTTTAAAAATATAGGAATACAACAAATTCTTAATGCTAGAGGATGGTTACATTATGTTAGATTAACTGTTCCTGCCTATGATTATTTAGTTCATGAATTTTATAGTAATGCTAATATAATTGGGAAAAGACAATTGCGTGTATTCGTAAAGGGTATTGTTTTTCAAGTCACACCGATTACTATAGCCGATTTTTTTCGACCCATGCAAAGACTAGAGAACCCGCAATATCCGTACACTGAATTACCTGATTTGAATGTCATAGGAAGAGAAGTAACAGGTAATCTAGAATTTGTTTGGGGTAAACCAAACAAATATATAAAGCAAGGGGATTTAACAGACAAATACCACATTCTGAATTTGAGAATAGTGTACAATTTGCTACCCCGAGCTCAAAAGAATCAAATTTATACGGAGCAAGCTTATTTCTTATATGCATTTGGAATGAGACACACAATTGACTTGCCAAACTTAATCATGGACCAAATGATACTTGCTGTGGATAAAAAGAAACCATCACTCTCATATGCTATGTTAGTTTCTCAGCTATGCAGGGACGAATGTGTAATCATTCATCCAATATGGAAGACAGTGGACCAGTTTGGAGCATTGGATAAAACTTCACTAAAAAAGAGTCATGGAGGACAATTGGAATACCAACATGAAGCACCACCGACACCACAAGATGAACCATTCCAAATACTTGATGGATTTTTCCCACAAGAACAACAACAACCACAAGAGGATCAACCATACATACCAGTGGATGACAGAACTGATAGACAGATTTTACAGGAGATAGAGACCAATATTATTCTGTAACACACCAAAACACACCCTGGATGGCATTACATTCTAAAACATTCATATCATGAGAGCACTAATATAATTCCTCCAGAAACGAGGCTCCATTTGTCATCCAAAAATATTTACAAAGTGATCCAAAAGAATAAGCCCAAATTATGGCTATTACATCTCAAAAATTTACTTAAAGTAGCACAGCGGAATAAACAAAAGAAACTAGACTATACAATGTTCCAAAAGAATGTTCTAGTCTAGTACAAAAGGAAGGGAGGTCGCTCTATGCGTCCACCTCGGGATCCACACTCCCGTCAAGTGGAGTCTCCCAAGTAGCGGGCTCCTCGACCCTTGCGTCCTCCTCGAGCAGGTAATCTGAAAAATGTTAGCGGTAGGGGGTGAGCACAAAGCTCTGTAGAAAAATTCTCTCAAACCCATACAAGGTTTAGAAAAGCATTTAAAACGGTCGGTCTCATTTTTAACATAACATAGATACATAATTTGAAATAAAGCAGTGACATTTAAAAAGGATCTCAAGTTCATGTAAAAACATTACTTAAATGAATAAACGAGTACCACATACAAATAATCACCATTAATTGCCATAAACAATTTCCAACAATTCTTTCGGTAGGTGGCCTACTTTAGGGTAACCTCCACCCCCATTCTTTCGGTAGGTGGCATACTTTAGGGTAACCTCCACCCCCATTCATTCGGTAGGTGGCATACTTTAGGGTAACCTCCACCCCCGTTAGATCATCTTTGCTTCCCAAGCATCCTTACAAGGAACCTCTTGGGAAGGGGTGAGCATCCTTACAAGGAACCTCTCACACTTCTTTCGGTAGGTGGCATACTTTAGGGTAACCTCCACCCCCATTCATTCGGTAGGTGGCATACTTTAGGGTAACCTCCACCCCTGTTAGATCATATTTGCTTCCCAAGCATCCTTACAAGGAACCTCTTGAGAAGGGGTGAGCATCCTTACAAGGAACCTCTCACACTTCTTTCGGTAGGTGGCATACTTTAGGGTAACCTCCACCCCCATTCATTCGGTAGGTGGCATACTTTAGGGTAACCTCCACCCCCGTTAGATCATCTTTGCTTCCCAAGCATCCTTACAAGGAACCTCTTGGGAAGGGGTGAGCATCCTTACAAGGAACCTCTCACTCATGTGCATCACAACAATCCAACCAAGCTTACAATTCCAATATTGATTTCAATTTACAATCATCTATCCAAAATCCCCCAAAATATATCATGTAATAATTCTACAACCAACAAAGAAAATATATGAGATCACAATAACATCATTGTTCAACCCAACACAAGCACTAAGGGTTCGAAAATCCATAATAAAGAAATCATTTAAGAAAGAAATACATCACTCTCCAAAAATGAGGGTTTTAAAACTAGAGAAGAGATTTCATGGGTATAAAACCCTAGCTTTGTTCAAAACATGTAATCTTTGCCAAAAAGCCTAAGAGAGGATGATTCCATAGCATATATATACCATTGATAGCCAAAACATACATATGTAATTACCCTAGCCTCAATGTAAGTGAGTGAGAGAAAACCCATACCTTGGTGTTCTTGAAAAATCTAGGGTTTTGATCTTTTTGGAATTGTAATTCCCTCTTGATCTTGTGTTTCTTTCTCCTCCTTTATCTCCTCCTAGGGTTCTAAAGTGTTTAGGATGAGAGTGGGGTGAAGAATGGGGCAAATGAGGGCTTGAGGGGGTGTTTTAAACCCAAAATTCCTAACTTTTTAACTGTTCGGCGCGTGTCAGAGAAAGCGTACCGGTACGCGGTACCGGTACGGTTAAGCCACTGGTTCGGGTGTACCGGTACGGTACCGTACCGGTACTGTGTACCGGTACACTTCGGCTGCTTCGACTTCCAGGCAGGTTTGACCCATTTAGAGGTCGAATTGGACAATTTTCATGAGATACACTTTTGTAGCCCTAGATGTCTACTATCTACTGTCCAAATTTCAGATGAGTTGGACATAAGGATAAAAAGTTATGAACAAAATACTAGAAGGTGTCCCAAATCCTTTTTACCCAAATTTTCTCTAAGTGTGTTTTCACTCCGGAATACTTCCGAACTTCCAATACACCTCATATTACCTCTCCCAAGGTTGTTCGACCTTTCGGATTCAATGGACACCTTATTTTGACCTAAAAATATTTAGAAATTCATCTAGTCACCCTTTCCAAGTTTAAACGTCTTGGAAACTCCAACTTCCCAATCCATATTTATCTCTAGCATTTCTCCTACTATTACAATCTATATAATTTATTCTTACATCCTTACACATATCCACATTTTTTACAACAATTATTTACTATATATCTATATACATATATATAAAAGAAAAAATGCGGGGTGTTACAATCCACCCCCTTAAAGAAAGTTTCGTCCTCAAAACTTACCTCAAGTAGCGAACAAATATGGATACTTCTCACGCATTTCTTGCTCCGGTTCCCATGTAGCTTCCTCCACTCCATGGTGTTGCCACCGAACCTTTACCAATCTGATAACTTTGCTGCGAAGCACTTTTTCCTTGGTGTCGAGAATTTCTACCGGTTGTTCTTCGTAGGTTGCTCCGTCTTGGACTTCAATCTCCTCCAAGTTCACGACTGGAGTTGCATCCGAGTGACACCTTCTCAACATGGACACGTGGAACACATCATGTACTCCGGATAGCTGGGCTGGTAGTCGAAGTTGGTATGCCGCCTTGCCTATCGCTTTGATTATCTCAAACGGTCCCGTATATCTTGGCGCTAGCTTCCCCTTCTTGCCGAATCGAAACACGCCCTTCTTGGGTGACACCTTGAGAAATACGTAGTCTCCCACCTTGAATTCTAAGGGTCTTCGTCTGTGGTCTGCATAGCTCTTCTGTCTACTTTGCGCCGTCCGTAGCCTCTCTCGGATGAGTTGAATCTTCTCCGTAGTTTCTCGAACAATGTCCGGTCCCAACAAACTACTCTCACCGGCTTCTAACCAACACGTCGGTGATTGGCATGGTCTTCCATACAATGCTTCATACGGTGCCATCCCAATACTTTCCTGATAGCTGTTGTTGTAAGCAAACTCCACCAACGGTAAGTGGTCGCTCCAACTCCCCTTGAAGTCCAACGCGCAAGTGCGTAACATATCCTCCACAATCTGGATCACCCTCTCGGATTGGCCATCCGTTTGGGGATGAAAAGCCGTACTGAAATGTAACTCCGTCCCCATCGCTTGTTGTAGACTCTGCCAGAATCTCGCCACAAACCTAGAGTTACGATCCGACACAATCGAGAGCAGAACGCCGTGTAATCTCACTATCTCACGGATATACAGCTGGCTCAAGGTCTCAAATGTATCCGTGGTCTTCATACCCAAAAAGTGAGCGGACTTGGTGAGTCTATCCACAATGACCCACACTGCATTATGCCCACGCAACGTCCGTGGTAAACTCGACACGAAGTCCATGGTGATGTGATCCCACTTCCACTCTGGAATAGGCAAAGACTGTAGGACTCCTCCTGGCCTTTGATGCTCAATCTTCACTTGCTGGCACACCGCACATTTTGCCACATACTTGGCCACATCTCGCTTCATTCCCCTCCACCAGTATTGACGCTTCATGTCCCTATACATCTTTGTGCTACCGGGGTGGATAGCAAACTTGGAGCGATGACACTCTCCAAGTATTTCCTCCTTTAGGGACGAATCATTGGGAACACATAGCTTCTCCCCATATCTCAACTCTCCATTCTTCCAAGACCATCCTTCCATCACTTCTCCATTCTCTAATCGGGCTCTAGTCAAATCGAGTTCCGAATCCAGGCATTGCAACTCCTCCACTCGTTGCAGAAGCGTCGGTTGAGCTATAAGGTTGAATATATAGGGTTGATACTCCGGTCCATCCACCCATAGATCGTACTCCTCCAATGCATCAATCATTTTCCACCTATTTACCGCAAGAGAATTGATTTCACCCCGAGACTTCCTGCTAAGAGCGTCGGCTACTACATTGGCCTTCCCAGGATGGTAGTTGAGCGTGAACTCATAATCTTCCAAGTACTCAATCCACCTTCTCTGCCGGAGATTCAAGTCTTTCTGTGTGAAAATATACTTGAGGCTTTTATGGTCCGAGAACACTTGAAATTTCTCCCCGTATAAATAACATCTCCACAACTTAAGAGCAAACACCACCGCAGCTAGCTCCAAGTCGTGTGTGGGATAATTCTGCTCATGCACCTTGAGTTGCCTCGAGCCATAAGCCACTACCTTCCCTCCTTGCATTAGAACGCATCCCAAGCCTCGTAGTGAAGAATCGGTGTAGACATCATAGCCTTCCCCACTACTCGGAATAATGAGGATAGGTGCCGTCGTCAACTTGTCCTTCAAGGTGCGGAAAGCTAGTTCACACGCTTGAGTCCACGAAAATTTCTCCCCCTTCTTTGTAAGGCGAGTCATCGGCATCGCAAGCTTGGAGAATCCTTCCACAAACCTACGATAATAGCCGGCTAACCCCAAGAAACTCCGTACTTCTGTCACGTTCTTCGGTGGTTCCCATTTCATCACGGCCTCAATCTTTGCGGGATCAACTGCTACTCCTTGCTCGGACACAACATGGCCAAGGAACTTCACTTCCTTCATCCAAAAATCACACTTGCTCATCTTCGCATATAACTTATGTTCTTTCAATGTTTGTAGCACCATAGAGAGATGACGAGCATGTTCCTCCTGAGTCTGTGAGTAAACCAATATGTTATCAATAAACACAATGACAAATTGATCGAGGTAAGGCCGGAAGACTCTGTGCATCAAATCCATGAAGGCTGCGGGGGCATTAGTCAATCCGAACGGCATCACCGTATACTCGAAATGACCATACCGGGTACGGAAAGCAGTCTTAGGAATATCCTCCTCCTTAATCCGTAGCTGATGATACCCCGTGCGAAGATCAATCTTGGAGTAATACTTTGAACCCTTCAACTGATCAAATAAGTCATCAATTCTCGGCAACGGATACTTATTCTTCACGGTAACCCGATTCAACCTCCGGTAATCCGTGCACAACCGTAGAGTCTCATCCGTTTTCTTCACAAAGAGGACCGGGGCTCCCCAGGGTGAAGTGCTTAGACGGATAAACCCAATTGCCAACAAATGATCCAACTGCTTCCTTAGCTCCTTCAACTCAAAAGGTGCCATCCGGTAGGGAGCAATAGATATGGGTTCGGTTCCCGGGTAGAGATCGATCTTGAATTCAATTTCCCTATGTGGCGGTAATCTGGGTAATTCCTCGGGAAAAACATCCGAAAACTCCGATACAATGAACACCACATCCGTGTGGAGTTTATCCCGGTCATCTCCCATCAAGCTAGCTAAGAAACTCAATTGACTTCCCGCTTTTGCTTTTAAGAATCTACTACCCGTAGTAGGAAATGGATGGAAAGAATCTCGGTTATTCACAAAACTAAAAACGACTCCTCCCGGTAACTGAAATGTAATCCGCTTGCGGAAACAATCCATTACCGCCCGGAAAGCAGACAACAAGTTCATCCCGAAAATCACATCATACCCCTTTATCTCTAAAGCAATCAAATCCACAATCAATTCGTGCTCCCCAATGTGAAGCACGCAACCCTTGCAGACTCGGCTAGTATCTAACTGTCCTCCCGTGGGCAAGTTAATATTCATCACATGCTCTAAATTCGCGAAACTCAATCCCAAATCCAGTGCATATGTCGTGCGTACAAATGAATGTGTTACACCGGGGTCAAATAATATTCGGGCCCAAGAATTATAAATAAGGACGATACCTTCCACAATGGCATTGGCGATGTCCTCCTCCGGCTGAGTCAAAGCAAATATTCACCCTTGGTTGGCGCCGCCGGGGGCTTGAGTTTGTATCGGTCGCTGCGGTGCAGGCCTCAGTGGTGGTGGTTGGGCTGTTGGTACCTGTCCGGCGGTCTGGATAGGCCCCTGAGGTGGAAAAACTGGGCAATGCATCCGAAAATGTCCCACACCTCCGCATGCAAAGCAGGATCGTGGGGTAATACCGGCTCTAGTCTGAATGTCTCCCTCTCCTTGGGCTGTCAAAAGTCGTTGTCCACCTGTCTGGTCTGGACGACGGTATGGGGTCGGTCTCTGTGCCCCACTAGTGCTAGCCCCCGTCCGGATCGGACATCCTCTCGAGAAGCCCTGTCGTCTCTGGCTATCCTCTATGTCTCTCTCTACTAGTGTAGCTCTGTCCACCAGGTCCCCAAAATCACGGATCCTGAGAGCTACCAACTTCTCCCCAATGACGGGCCTCAGACCCTGCTCGAAGCGCTTGGCCCTGTCGGCCTCAGTAGATATAAATCCCGTAGCATAACGGGAGAGCTCGTCGAACCGCCTCTCATACTCAGCCACGGTCATACCACCTTGTCGTAATGCAAGAAAATCCGCCTTCATTCGGTCTCTGACCGATTCAGGGAAATACTTATCTTGGAAAAGTTGATCGAATTCTTCCCAAGTGAGGGTGTCGGTGTCCCTTCTCCTCTTTATGGCATCCCACCAATAGTCGGCCTCCCCCTCAAACAGGTAGGTCACCAAACCCACTCTCAACTCCTCGGCAACTCCCATGCCGTCACAAATCTTCTTCACTCGGCGGATCCATCTATCCACCTCCAAAGGGTTGGAGCTCACTTGGAAGTTGGGTGGTCGTTGTCGTAAGAATTCCCGAAGAGCTATCATCCTTCGGTCTCCGTTCCCATTGCCCGGTACTTGAGCGAGAGGATGAGCTCCACCATTGTGGTTGTTGTTACCATTTTGGCTTTGTACCAAAGTGGTGAGCTCCCTCAGGCATTGGTAAATGCCTTGCATGGCATCCGGAGGTGGTGGTAGTGGTGGATTTGCTTGACCTCCACGGCCACGCCCACGTCCACGTCCCCGTGTACCGTCCATCCTGCACATCAATCCATAATTTAGTTCCCTTGATGTGCAAGATATAAACTAAAGTGATATGTAGGATGTCTTGATTTAAGCACAAGACATATACAAAATTTAACTTAACAATTTCCTTCGCCCTAAACCTACATCTCTAGTGGTAATCCATAACCTACAGCTCCCATGTAAGACCTAAAGCCTAGGCTCTGATACCAACTTTGTAACACCCAAAACACACCCTGGATGACATTACATTCTAAAACATTCATATCATGAGAGCACTAATATAATTCCTCCAGAAACGAGGCTCCATTTGTCATCCACAAATATTTACAAAGTGATCCAAAAGAATAAGCCCAAATTATGGCTATTACATCTCAAAAATTTACTTAAAGTAGCACAACGGAATAAAAAAAAGAAACTAGACTACACAATGTTCCAAAAGAATGTCCTAGTCTAGTACAAAAGGAAGGGAGGTCGCTCTATGCGTCCACCTCGGGATCCACACTCCCGTCAAGTGGAGTCTCCTAAGTAGCGGGCTCCTCGACCCTTGCGTCCTCCTCAAGCAGGTAATCTGAAAAATGTTAGCGGTAGGGGGTGAGCACAAAGCTCTGTAGAAAAATTCTGTCAAACCCATACAAGGTTTAGAAAAGCATTTAAAACGGCCGGTCTCATTTTTAACATAACATAGATACATAATTTGAAATAAAGCAGTGACATTTAAAAAGGATATCAAGTTTATGTAAAAACATTACTTAAATGAATAAACGAGTACCACATACAAATAATCACCATTAATTGCCATAAACAATTTCCAACAATTCTTTCGGTAGGTGGCCTACTTTAGGGTAACCTCCACCCCCATTCTTCCGGTAGGTGGCATACTTTAGGGTAACCTCCACCCCCATTCATTCGGTAGGTGGGATACTTTAGGGTAACCTCCACCCCCGTTAGATCATCTTTGCTTCCCAAGCATCCTTACAAGGAACCTCTTGGGAAGGGGTGAGCATCCTTACAAGGAACCTCTCACACTTCTTTCGGTAGGTGGCATACTTTAGGGTAACCTCCACCCCCATTCATTCGGTAGGTGGCATACTTTAGGGTAACCTCCACCCCCGTTAGATCATCTTTGGTTCCCAAGCATCCTTACAAGGAACCTCTTGAGAAGGGGTGAGCATCCTTACAAGGAACCTCTCACACTTCTTTCGGTAGGTGGCATACTTTAGGGTAACCTCCACCCCCATTCATTCGGTAGGTGGCATACTTTAGGGTAACCTCCACCCCCGTTAGATCATCTTTGCTTCCCAAGCATCCTTACAAGGAACCTCTTGGGAAGGGATGAGCATCCTTACAAGGAACCTCTCACTCATGTGCATCACAACAATCCAACCAAGCTTACAATTCCAATATTGATTTCAATTTACAATCATCTATCCAAAATCCCCCAAAATATATCATGTAATAATTCTACAACCAACAAAGAAAATACATGAGATCACAATAACATCATTGTTCAACCCAACACAAGCACTAAGGGTTCGAAAATCCATAATAAAGAAATCATTTAAGAAAGAAATACATCACTCTCCAAAAATGAGGGTTTTAAAACTAGAGAAGAGATTTCATGGGTATAAAACCCTAGCTTTGTTCAAAACATGTAATCTTTGCCAAAAAGCCTAAGAGAGGATGATTCCATAGCATATATATACCATTGATAGCCAAAACATACATATGTAATTACCCTAGCCTCAATGTAAGTGAGTGAGAGAAAACCCCTACCTTGGTGTTCTTGAAAAATCTAGGGTTTTGATCTTTTTGGAATTGTAACTCCCTCTTGATCTTGTGTTTCTTTCTCCTCCTTTATCTCCTCCTAGGGTTCTAAAGTGTTTAGGATGAGAGTGGGGTGAAGAATGGGGCAAATGAGGGCTTGAGGGGGTGTTTTAAACCCAAAAATCCTGACTTTTTAACTGTTCGGCGCGTGTCAGAGAAAGCGTACCAGTACGCGGTACCGGTACGGTTAAGCCACTGGTTCGGGTGTACCGGTACGGTACCGTACCGGTACTGTGTACCGGTATACTTCAGCTGCTTCGACTTCCAGGATAGTTTTGACCCATTTAGAGGTCGCATTGGAAAATTTTCATGAGATACACCTTTGTAGCCCTAGATGTCTACTATCTACTGTCCAAATTTAAGATCAATTGGACATAAGGATAAAAAGTTATGACCAAAATACTAGAAGATGTCACAACTCCTTTTTACCCAAATTTTCTCTAAGTGTGTTTTCACTCCGGAATACTTCTTAACTTCCAATACACCTCATATTACCTCTCCCAAGGTTGTTCGACCTTCCGGATTCAATGGACACCTTATTTTGACCTAAAAATATTTAAAAATTCATCTAGTCACCCTTTCCAAGTTTAAACGTCTTGGAAACTCCAACTTCCCAATCCATATTTATCTCTAGCATTTCTCCTACTATTACAATCTATATAATTTATTCTTACATCCTTACACATATCCACATTTTTTACAACAATTATTTACTATATATCTATATACATATATATAAAAGAAAAAATGCAGGGTGTTACATATTCAGATCAACAGACGCATGGATGAATATGACCAGAATCAAGCTGAGCTTTCAAAGATATTTAGAGATTACTTCGAAGCAGGATCTTCTACTTCCTAAATAGACTGGAGATTCTACAAAATAATTTGCTCTCTTTCACTCATCTTTTACATTATGCACTTTTACTTTATGCACTTAAATTTTAAGTTACTTTATGTTTTAACCATGTTGTTTGTTTTGAACTTCTGTGTGTTTAACTAGTTTTTGATAATTAATATGGAACTCATGTTAATTCCGATAGGAGGATTATTTCATATAATTTACAGTTGAATTAGGTTAATATTCTTATATTTTGTGAAAATAACCTTAATCTGATTACGTGGGATTTTCATATTTTAGTTGTATATTATCTTAATATTTTTGTTTGAACTTATTCTGTTATAACATGAATAGATTTCTTTATTTTAGAAATCTTATGAAATATTACACTCTTTACATATTTAGTGGAGATGTATAACCAATTGAAGAATTTGAGCCAATCTTCCTTGGAGAGATATTCTACATCTACTCAAATAAACATCTTCGATTCTATGGTAAACTTTCTTTCAATAATCTCATTAAGTTTGTTTTGATTAGCATTTGTTAGATTATATTATTTGCATGATCCTTGAAATTCTTTTATGTAGGATTAATACAGATGAATAGTTTCTGGAAAATGATCTTAGGCCATTTTTGATTAACTTGAGTCTTAACCATCTCTTTTACAAAATTATATCCTTAGTCAACCATGATTGAGCCTAAAAGAGTATAAATTATTTTCATGAAACCCGAAAAATACCCGAGCCACATGAAAATAAATTAAACCTACCTTTTGCTATCTAATTTTCTTACATCCTCTTTCAAATCAGTATGATACAGAAAAACAAAAAGAGAAGAAAACAAAACAATGAAAAGAAAAGAAAAGAGTATTGGCTACTCAAAGAAAAGAAAAAACAGAAAGAAAATAGCCAAGAAAGTGAAAAATGGAAAAATAAAAAGGATGAATATGCAAAGTCTTAAAAAGCTAAGAAGAGATGTGCCACAATACAAAGAAAGGGTAGCTTTTGAATCCCATAGACGTCATTTCTTAAACCCTAAACCAATGGCCACATTATAACCCAAAGAAAGTCCTTTTTGATTCCAGAAATTATCTTTCTATATTAATCCTATCAACCCAAAACGGGAGAATGTTGATAATATGTCTAATAAAGTGTTGATATCCAGTCATGAGATTATGTCAAATTTCAATTTTATTCAGATACCCGTTCTTCAAATATAATACATGTGATATTATTTGCTTTGCTAACAATATTCTAATCACATGTAACAATTGAGAGAATAGTTACTATAACGTATGTGTATTCTTTGCTCAGGGTATTTCAGGAAAGGATTGACATCAAGACTACCATGAAAGATGGTAATATTTCTTGAGTAATTTTTGAAATAAAAAAATCAGTACACACACACACAAAAGTTTTTATAAAAATATATAGATAATGTTACAACTAACATGTGTTACTCTTGTAGTGATCAGAAAAAGGAAGTATTGTAACAATGCACAGGAATATTGATTTATGTTTAGTTATGAAGAGTATGAGTTATAAACTCCTAATGGCTGAAGTTTGTAGACAGCTTCACTGAAAACCTTCACGAGACAAAATTCGTCCACTATGGGTCACCTAGGGGTTTAACGGCTTGTTGCATATGCTAAATGCAATCGTGAAAAAATCTACAAAAATGATTTTACTTCGGTTATGTTATTTTTAGTTTGTGAAATAAATTTTATAATTTATGTTTACTAGGGACTAGTAAAGTTTAGGTCAGGGGGTGTGATTAACCCTAATTAGTGTGTAATCGAAAATAATTAAATAATTAACTTTGTAAGATAAAACAACTAAACATTATGAATTAGGGTTTGAGCATAAATTAAAGTTTTTAATACTTTATGCTTAAATTGCAGGGTTAAATACAGAAATACCAGAGAATATGAGGTTCAATTGCAAAGCTGGAAACAACGCAGAACTAAAGTATAAAAGCGACACATGGAAGCTCCAGCCTGCGACACGTGCCCCTGCTACAAGACCTTCCAAACTCCAAGACTGCGACAAGTATACATACTGCAGAGCTTCACCATCCGGATCGTAGGGGATGGTAGGGGACGGCCACACAAGGTGTAAGGCCTTAAAATCTCCACCTCATGCTATCTTTCCACCTCGTGGCCGGCCTGTAACACCCCAAAACACACCCTGGACGTCATTACATTCTAAAACATTCACATCATGAGAGCACTAACATAATCCATCAATAAATAAGACTTCATAAAGTCATCCATAAAATTTTTACAGCATTAACCCAAAAGAATAGGCCCATTTTGGCCTTTACATTCCAAAATTTATTTAAAGTTGCACAGCGGAATAAACAAAAGAAAACTAGGCTTTACAAGGTTCAAAATAAATATCCTAGTCTAGAACAAAAGAAAGTGTCGCTCTAGGCGTCCACCTCGGGATCCACATTCCCGTCCAGTGGAGTCTCCCAAGTAGCGGGCTCCTCGACCCCTACGTCCTCCTCTTGTAGGAAATCTGAAAAATGTTAGCGGTAGGGGGTGAGCACAAAGCTCTGTAGAACAATTCTCTCAAACCCATACAAGGTTTAGAAAAACATTCAAAACGGTCGGTCTCATTTCACAAATATCATACATAACTTTTGAAGTAAAGCAGTGACATTTAATAGATCTTAAGTTTACGGAACAACAATAATTGAATGAGTAAATGAAACCACTATACATTTAGCAAAACATTTCCAAATATAATCCAGTCCTCCATTCACAATTTCCAACGATTCTTTCGGTAGGTGGCATACTTTAGGGTAACCTCCACCTCCCGTTTAGGTCATCTTTGATTCTCAAGCATCCTTACAAGGAACCTCTTGAGAATGAGTGAGCATCCTTACAAGGAACCTCTCACAATCATTACATGGCTTCCCAAGCATCCTTACAAGGAACCTCTTGGGAAGGGAGTGAGCATCCTTACAAGGAACCTCTCACAAATCACTTCATGGCTTCCCAAGCATCCTTACAAGGAACCTCTTGGGAAGGGGTGAGCATCCTTACAAGGAACCTCTCACAATTGGGTATCACAAGCAACCCAACCAAGAATACAATCCCAACATTTATCTCCATTTACAATCATTTATCTAAAATCCCCAAATTTATGCATGTGACATTTTCCATAACAACCAAGAAAATACATGAGATCACAATAACATTATTTTGCTATTCAATATCAAACACTAAGGTGGTGATGGTTAGAACAAGGAAAATGTAAAGAGGAAAGATTCATTTTTCTTAAAACTAGGGTTTGAGAATGAGAAATGGACCTTTAATGGTTACCCAACTACTACAATGTTTAAAACATGGTAATAAATGCAAGAGGATCAAGAATCAAGTAAATAATAGCAAGTGTATATGATTTTTAACCAAAAGAATACATATACTTTAACCCTAGTCTCAATGTAAGTGAGTGAGAGAAAACCCCTACCTTTTAAGCCAAGCTATAAATCCAAGACTCAATCAACAAAACCTTCTTGTTCTCCTTCCTTTTCCTCTTAATTTCCTCCTCCTAGGGTTTCAAGAGATTTGGGTGAGATTGGGTGAAGAAGGGAAGAAAAGGAAATGGGTATAGAAGTGGAAATCTTGAGAAATCTAGGGTTTTGATCTTCAAGAATGGTGTAAATCTCCCTCTATATTTGTGTTTTTCTCTCCCTTTCTCTCTTTCTAAGGCTACCTAGGGTTTGGAGTGGTGAAATGGGGCTTAGAGAGGTGTAGGGATGTATTTATAGTGGAAGAAATGGAGAAAGACCCGAAGTCGGATCGGGCTGGGATTTATCGGGCGTACCAGTACGCGTACCGGTACGATTGAGTTACTGGAGTCCTGCGTACCGGTACGCGTACCGGTACGATCCAGCTTCTGGAGTTCTGCGTACCGGTACGCGTACCGGTACGATTTGACTTCCAGATTTTTGTTTCAACTTCCAATGCAGTTTTTTACCCATTTAGAGGTCGAATTGAAAAATTTTCATGAGACATACTTTTGTAGCCCTAGATGTCTACTATCTACTGTAGAAATTTCAGATTAATTGGACTTAAGGATAAAAAGTTATGGCCAAAACACTAAGTAGTGTTCAATACCCATTTTTATCCAAATTCTCGTTAAAGTGTATTTTAACTCCGAGACACTTCCTAACTTCCAATACATCCATCTTACCACTCCCAATGTTTTTCGACCTTCCGGATTCAATGGAATCATTATTTTGACCTACAAACTTTTAGAAACTTGTCTAATCACCCTTTCCAAGTTTAAACATCTTCGACACGTAACTTCCCAATCAAATTGTCTCCATAGCATTTATCCTACGGTTTATTCTTATGTCACTACATATATCTACATCTTTACAAATATTATTTACTATATATATATCTCTATCAATATATATAAAAGAAAATTCGGGGTGTTACAATCCACCCCCCTTAAAGAAAGTTTCGTCCTCGAAACTTACCTCAAGTAGCGAATAAGTGCGGGTACTTCTCTTGCATTTCCAACTCCGGTTCCCAAGTAGCTTCCTCTACTCCGTGATGTTGCCACAAAACTTTCACCAGCCAGATGACTTTGTTGCGAAGCTCTTTCTCCTTTGTGTCGAGAATTCTCACCGGTTGCTCTTCATATGTTGCTCCGTCTTCAACTTCAATATCTTCCAAGTCTACGACCTGTGTTGCCTCCGACTGACACTTCCTCAACATGGACACGTGAAATACGTCATGCACCCCAGACAACTGAGCTGGTAACCGCAACTGATACGCCGCTTTGCCCACAACCTTGATCACTTCAAATGGTCCGATATATCTTGGCGCTAACTTCCCTTTCTTGCCGAATCGAAACACGCCCTTCTTGGGTGACACTTTGAGAAATACATAGTCTCCCACCTTAAATTCTAAGGGTCTTCGTCGGTGGTCCGCATAGCTCTTTTGTCGACTGTGTGCTGTGCGTAATCTCTCCCGAATGAGCTGAATCTTCTCCGTTGTCTCCCGCACAATCTCGGGCCCAAACATACTACTCTCTCCGGCTTCCAACCAACACGTCGGGGATCTACATGGTCTTCCATACAAAGCTTCATACGGTGCCATCCCGATACTCGCTTGGTAGCTGTTGTTGTACGCAAATTCCACCAACGGTAAGTGATCGCTCCAACTCCCCTTAAAGTCCAACGCGCAAGTGCGTAACATATCCTCCACAATCTGGATCACTCTCTCTGATTGGCAATCCGTTTGGGGATGAAAAGCCGTACTGAAATGTAACTCCGTCCCCATCGCTTGTTGTAGACTCTGCCAGAATCTCGCCACAAACCTAGAGTCACGATCCGACACGATCGAGAGCGGAACGCCGTGTAATCTCACTATCTCACGGATATACAGCTGGCTCAAGGTCTCGAATGTATCTGTGGTCTTCATACCCAAAAAGTGAGCAGACTTGGTGAGTCTATCCACAATGACCCACACTGCATTATGCCCACACAACGTCCGTGGTAAACCCGACACGAAGTCCATGGTGATGTGATCCCACTTCCACTCTGGAATAGGCAAAGACTGTAGGACTCCTCCTGGCCTTTGATGCTCAATCTTCACTTGCTGGCACACCGCACATTTTGCCACATACTTGGCCACATCTCGCTTCATTCCCCTCCACCAGTATTGACGCTTCATGTCCCTATACATCTTTGTGCTACCGGGGTGGATAGCAAACTTGGAGCGATGACACTCTCCAAGTATTTCCTCCCTTAGGGACGAATCATTGGGAACACATAGCTTCTCCCCATATCTCAACTCTCCATTCTTCCAAGACCATCCTTCCATCACTTCTCCATTCTCTAATCGGGCTCTAATCAAATCGAGTTCCGAATCCAGGCATTGCAACTCCACCACTCGTTGCAGAAGCGTCGGTTGAGCTATAAGGTTGAATATAGAGGGTTGATACTCCGGTCCATCCACCCATAGATCGTACTCCTCCAATGCATCAATCATTTTCCACCTATTTACCGCAAGAGAATTGATTTCACCCCGAGACTTCCTGCTAAGAGCGTCGGCAACTACATTGGCCTTCCCCGGATGGTAGTTGAGCGTGAACTCATAATCTTCCAAATACTCAACCCACCTCCTTTGCCGAAGGTTCAAGTCTCTCTGTGTGAATATGTACTTGAGACTTTTATGATCCGAGAATACTTGAAATTTCTCCCCGTACAAATAACACCTCCACAACTTAAGAGCAAAGACCACCGCGGCAAGCTCTAAGTCGTGGGTGGGGTAATTCTGCTCATGCACCTTGAGTTGCCTCGAGCCATAAGCTACTACCTTCCCTCCTTGTATTAAAACGCATCCCAGGCCTCGTAGTGAAGCATCGGTGTATACATCATAGCCTTCCCCACTGCTCGGAATAATGAGGACAGGAGCCGTTGTCAACTTCTCCTTCAAGGTGCGAAAGGCTAGCTCACACGCTTGAATCCACACGAATTTTTCTCCCTTCTTTGTAAGGCGAGTCATCGGCATCGCAAGCTTTGAGAACCCTTCTACGAACCTCCGATAGTAACCGGCTAAACCTAAGAAGCTACGTATCTCGGTCACATTCTTCGGTGGTTCCCATTTCATCACGGCCTCAATCTTTGCGGGATCAACCGCTACTCCTTGCTCGGACACAACATGGCCAAGGAACTTCACCTCCTTCATCCAAAACTCACACTTGCTCATCTTCGCATATAACTTATGTTCTCTCAAGGTTTGTAGCACCTTAGAGAGATGACGAGCATGTTCCTCCTGAGTCTGGGAGTAAATCAATATGTCATCAATAAACACAATGCCAAATTGATCGAGGTAAGACCAGAAGACTCTATGTATCAAATCCATGAAAGCTGCGGGGGCATTAGTCAATCCGAACGGCATCACCGTATACTCGAAGTGACCATACCGGGTACGAAAAGCAGTCTTAGGAATATCCTCCTCCTTAATCCGCAGCTGATGATACCCCGTGCGAAGATCAATCTTGGAGTAATACTTTGAACCCTTCAACTGATCAAATAAGTCATCAATTCTCGGCAACGGATACTTATTCTTCACGGTAACTCGATTCAACCTCCGGTAATCCGTGCACAACCGTAGAGTCTCATCCGTTTTCTTCACAAAGAGGACCGGGGCTCCCCAGGGTGAAGTGCTTAGACGGATAAACCCAATTGCCAACAAATGATCCAACTGCTTCCTTAGCTCCTTCAACTCCAAAGGTGCCATCCGATAGGGAGCAATGGATATGGGTTCGGTTCCCGGATAGAGATCGATCTTGAATTCAATTTCCCTATGTGGCGGTAATCCGGGTAATTCCTCGGGAAAAACATCCGAAAATTCCGATACAATTAACACCACATCCGTGTGGAGTTTATCCCTGTCATCTCCCATCAAGCTAGCTAAGAAACTCAATTGACTTCCCGCTTTTGCCTTTAAGAATCTACTACCCGTAGTAGGAAAGGGATGGAAAGAATCCCGGTTATTCACAAAATTAAAAACGACTCCTCCCGGTAACTGAAATGTAATCCGCTTGCGGAAACAATCCATTACCGCCCGGAAAGCGGACAACAAATTCATCCCGAAAATCACATCATACCCCTTTATCTCTAAAGCGATCAAATCCACAATCAATTCGTGCTCCCCAATGCGAAGCATGCAATCCTTGCAGACTCGGCTAGAATCTAACCGTTCTCCCGTGGGCAAGCTAATGTTCATAACATGCTCTAGCTTCGCGAAATTCAATCCCAAATCAAGTGCATATGTTTTGCGTACAAATGAGTGAGTTGCACCGGGGTTAAATAATATTCGGGCCCAAGAATTATAAATAAGGACGATACCTTCCACAACGGCATTGGCAATGTCCTCCTCCGGCTGTGTCAAAGCAAATACTCGCCCTTGGTTGGCGCCACCGGGAGCTTGAGCTTGTATTGGTCGTTGCGGTGCAGGCCTCGGTGGTGGTGGGTGGGCTGCTGGTACCTGTCTGGCGGTCCGGATAGGCCCCTGAGGTGGAAAAACTGGGCAATGCATCCGAAGATGTCCCACACCTTCACATGCAAAACAGGATCGTGGGGTAAAATCGGCTCTAGTCTGAGTGTCTCCCTCTCCTCGGGCTGTCAGAAATCGCTGTCCCCCTGTCTGGTCTGGGCGACGGTATGGTGTCGGTCTCTGTGCCCCACTAGTGCTAGCACCCGTCCGGATCGGACCTCCCCTCGAGAATCCCTGTCGTCGCTGGCTATCCTCTATGTCTCTCTCTACCAGTGCAGCTCTGTCCACCAAGTCCCCAAAATCACGTATCCGGAGAGCCACCAACTTCTCCCTAATGGCCGGCCTCAGACCCTGCTCGAAGCGCTTGGCCCTGTCGGCCTCAGTCGATATAAATCCCGTAGCATAACGGGAGAGCTCGTCGAACCGCCTCTCATACTCAGCCACGGTCATACTACCCTGTCGTAATGCAAGGAAATCCGCCTTCATTCTGTCTCTGACCAATTCAGGGAAGTACTTATCTTGGAAAAGTTGATCGAACTCTTCCCAAGTGAGTGTGTCGATGTCCCTTCTCCTCTTTATGGCATCCCACCAATAGTCGGCCTCCCCCTCAAACAGGTAGGTCGCCAAACCAACTCTCAACTCCTCGGCAACTCCCATGCCGTCACAGATCTTCTTCACTCGGCGGATCCATCTATCCGCCTCCAAAGGGTTGGAGCTCCCTTGGAAGTTTGGTGGTCGTTGTCGTAAAAATTCCCGAAGAGCTATCATCCTTCGGTCTCCGTTCCCATTGCCCGGTACTTGAGCGAGAGGATGAGCTCCACCATTGTGGTTGTTGTTACCATTTTGGCTTTGTACCAAAGTGGTGAGCTCCCTCAAGCATTGGTAAATGCCTTGCATGGCATCTGGAGGTGGTGGTGGTGGTGGATTTGCTTGACCTCCACGGCCACGCCCACGTCCGCGTCCCCGTGTACCGTCCATCCGGCACATCAATCCACAATTTAGTTCCCTTGCTGTGCAAGATATAAACTAAAGTGATATGTAGGATGTCTGGATTTAAGCACAAGGCATATACAAAATTTAACTTAACAATTTCCTTCACCCTAAACCTACATCTCTAGTGGTAATCCATAACCTACAGCTCCCATGTAAGACCTACAGCCTAGGCTCTGATACCAACTTTGTAACACCCCAAAACACACCCTGGACGACATTACATTCTAAAACATTCACATCATGAGAGCACTAACATAATCCATCAATAAATAAGACTTCATAAAGTCATCCATAAAATTTTTACAGCATTAACCCAAAAGAATAGGCCCATTTTGGCCTTTACATTCCAAAATTTATTTAAAGTTGCATAGCGGAATAAACAAAAGAAAACTAGGCTTTACAAGGTTCAAAATAAATATCCTAGTCTAGAACAAAAGAAAGTGTCGCTCTAGGCGTCCACCTCGGGATCCACATTCCCGTCCAGTGGAGTCTCCCAAGTAGCGGGCTCCTCGACCCCTACGTCCTCCTCTTGTAGGAAATCTGAAAAATGTTAGCGGTAGGGGGTGAGCACAAAGCTCTGTAGAACAATTCTCTCAAACCCATACAAGGTTTAGAAAAACATTCAAAACGGTCGGTCTCATTTCACAAATATCATACATAACTTTTGAAGTAAAGCAGTGACATTTAATAGATCTCAAGTTTACGGAACAACAATAATTGAATGAGTAAATGAAACCACTATACATTTAGCAAAACATTTCCAAATATAATCCAGTCCTCCATTCACAATTTCCAACGATTCTTTCGGTAGGTGGCATACTTTAGGGTAACCTCCACCTCCCGTTTAGGTCATCTTTGATTCTCAAGCATCCTTACAAGGAACCTCTTGAGAATGAGTGAGCATCCTTACAAGGAACCTCTCACAATCATTACATGGCTTCCCAAGCATCCTTACAAGGAACCTCTTGGGAAGGGAGTGAGCATCCTTACAAGGAACCTCTCACAAATCACTTCATGGCTTCCCAAGCATCCTTACAAGGAACCTCTTGGGAAGGGGTGAGCATCCTTACAAGGAACCTCTCACAATTGGGTATCACAAGCAACCCAACCAAGAATACAATCCCAACATTTATCTCCATTTACAATCATTTATCCAAAATCCCCAAATTTATGCATGTGACATTTTCCATAACAACCAAGAAAATACATGAGATCACAATAACATTATTTTGCTATTCAATATCAAACACTAAGGTGGTGATGGTTAGAACAAGGAAAATGTAAAGAGGAAAGATTCATTTTTCTTAAAACTAGGGTTTGAGAATGAGAAATGGACCTTTAATGGTTACCCAACTACTACAATGTTTAAAACATGGTAATAAATGCAAGAGGATCAAGAATCAAGTAAATAATAGCAAGTGTATATGATTTTTAACCAAAAGAATACATATACTTTAACCCTAGTCTCAATGTAAGTGAGTGAGAGAAAACCCCTACCTTTTAAGCCAAGCTATAAATCCAAGACTCAATCAACAAAACCTTCTTGTTCTCCTTCCTTTTCCTCTTAATTTCCTCCTCCTAGGGTTTCAAGAGATTTGGGTGAGATTGGGTGAAGAAGGGAAGAAAAGGAAATGGGTATAGAAGTGGAAATCTTGAGAAATCTAGGGTTTTGATATTCAAGAATGGTGTAAATCTCCCTCTATATTTGTGTTTTTCTCTCCCTTTCTCTCTTTCTAAGGCTACCTAGTGTTTGGAGTGGTGAAATGGGGCTTAGAGAGGTGTAGGGATGTATTTATAGTGGAAGAAATGGAGAAAGACCCGAAGTCGGATCGGGCTGGGATTTATCGGGCGTACCGGTACGCGTACCGGTACGCGTACCGGTACGATTGAGTTACTGGAGTCCTGCGTACCGGTACGCGTACCGGTACGATCCAGCTTCTGGAGTTCTGCGTACCGGTACGCGTACCGGTACGATTTGACTTCCAGATTTTTGTTTCAACTTCCAATGCAGTTTTTTACCCATTTAGAGGTCGAATTGGAAAATTTTCATGAGACATACTTTTGTAGCCCTAGATGTCTACTATCTAATGTAGAAATTTCAGATTAATTGGACTTAAGGATAAAAAGTTATGGCCAAAACACTAAGTAGTGTTCAATACCCATTTTTATCCAAATTCTCGCTAAAGTGTATTTTAACTCCGAGACACTTCCTAACTTCCAATACATCCATTTTACCACTCCCAATGTTTTTCGACCTTCCGGATTCAATGGAATCATTATTTTGACCTACAAACTTTTAGAAACTTGTCTAATCACCCTTTCCAAGTTTAAACATATTCGACACGTAACTTCCCAATCAAATTGTCTCCATAGCATTTATCCTACGGTTTATTCTTATGTCACTACATATATCTAAATCTTTACAAATATTATTTACTATATATATATCTCTATCAATATATATAAAAGAAAATTCGGGGTGTTATACGGCCACACCAAAGCTAAAGAGAGAAAGAAAAAGAGAAAGAAAGAAAGAAAGAGAAAGTCTTAGCCAGTCAGTTCTTCATCGATATTCTATATTTCTAGATTTCTGTTTAGCCTTTCTATTCGGATAGTTGAACTACCGCCACTTTGTTGTTTTAATTAATAATAAGAGTGGTTGTGTTTCAAGTGTTCCTTGTGAAAGGAGTTTTACAGTTTGTGCTTTCATTTCAGTTGCAATGAGGAATACCCGCACTCCCTACTTGTTAGTAGCAATGGGGCGTGAGTAGTCGTTTATACCCTTCGGTGAGGGTGAACATATGTATATTATCAGTTAGATTATGGAAATGCTGATGTTTTATTTATATCTTTTTCTATATATGTATTATACGCTTCATGCATGATACAACGATGTACGTAGTTTTGGTGTTGTGCCTGGAATTATGTCATCGGTGCATCATAGACCTGCCAGTTAAACAACCACGGTGTTCCTACCGATATGGCTAGTCCTCCACCGGAACACTGAGGATGTTCTACTGATGCATGGTACAAAACCTAAATGATTCTCATGAATGACTTGTCCTTCTGGGTTATTAGGGTTGTTTAATTACTATATATAACTATATTGCCAGTCTAACAACCACGGTGTTCCTATTGGTATCGCTAGTCCTCCACCGAAATGCTGAGGATGTTTAACTGGTATATATATATCACAGATGACCTATTGGGTAATTCAAGTATTCCTCATGAATGGCTTGGCCTTCTAGTTCACTCGAATTAGTCAATTGGCACATCTATAACCAACTAACCTAAGAAGTTGCTGTGTTATGACTTATACCACCGGCTAACCTAAGAAGTTGCTGAGTTATGATTTATTATGGACGCACTTATTATCACTAGACAATTGAATAATTCAAGTATTACTCATGAATGACTTGTCCTTCTGGTGTGCTTGGATTAATCAATTGTTGTGAATATAACCAGCTAACCTAAGAAGTTTCTGTGTTATAACTAATATCACCAGCTAACCTAAAAGGTTGCTATTTGATAGTTTATATACATCAGACCTACCGGTTGACTTACCAGTAACATGGAAGTTAATTGATGTAAAGTAGCATTTCCAGTATTTAACCGATATAAAGCATATGGAATCCTCTAAACTGAAGGGTATCTTTTATATTATTGTCATTAACAAGCTTATCTCTGCATTTAATTTAAAGTAGACTAATTATCAATCTAGATCACATCACAAGCTATCAACTGTTACACTGCTTTAAACAACGACTTTAATGTTCTTTTTATTTTGTTTTTATTTTAAATTCTAAGTTACTAAAACTCTTCGTGGGATCGATACTTGGACTTAAAATCGAGAAAACTACAATTTGACCACTTATACTTGGGTGTATAATTAATATAATTCAGATCACAAAAAGTGTCGAATCATCTACGAATGACAGATAACAAGAGAATGAGTTCTAAATTGATTTCAGATTTGATTGTTGATTGTGTTCGTGGGCATAGCACAACGCGTCTAACGGAAGTGATTGTTGATTTTTTTCCCTAATTATGGACTCACTATTTTTTATGATAAAGCATGGGAAGGAGTTGAGAAAGCAAAAGGTATGCTTTTTGGGGACCATTCATTATCGTACCAACAATTACGTTGGTATGTCGATGCAACAAATCGTACTAATCCGGACAGCTATATTGTGTTAGATTGTGATCATGATACTAATCGTTTCAAAAGGTTGTTTGTTTCCTTTAAGGGTTGTATTCATGGGTTTAATTATTGTCTTCCACTATTTTTTTTGGATGACACATTTTTGAAAGGCAGGTATAGAGGTAATCTTCTATCGGCAACAGGAAAAGATGGGAACCAAGGTATAGTTTAATACAGTTTTTAAATTATAAAATTTGTGGTTAAGTTGTAATTGCTATGTTATACTATCTTTGTTACACTCTGTTTGTTATATTGTTACACTTTCATTGTTACACTATGAGACGAACACAGTTAATAGTGAGTATTTACACATGGTGTAATCATACACAATTTTGATAATTAACATTCACCACACAACAATGTTTTAGAATTACCATTCACCATATTCATATGTTACATTGTTTTTTATTTTAATTTTTCATGAATATTTATGTGCTTCATTTTTTAGGTTTGTTTCCTTTGGCATTTGTTGTGATTGATTCGAAGAATGAAGCAAACTGGTTTTAGTTTTTAGAACAGATGTCTAATATATTGGATCAGTCTCGGGTTATTACGTTTGTATCTGATCATGCATATGAACATTGGACAAATGTTCATTTTACAAGGAAGCGTTACGGTGAGATGTATTCTAATGTTGTAGAATCGTTTAACGCGTTAATTTTGAAAGCTCGACATTTACCTATTACTAGCATGGTTGACACTATTAGGGGACATATTATGGATCAAATTGACCAAATGATGAAAATAGCTTCGGAGTGGAATGAGAATTTATGCCCCAATATGTCTTCCAAATTACAAGCTGTTTTTGATGACGAGAGGTCTTGGACTGTATGGGTTTCGAATACCCAAGTGTATGAAGTGATGTCATATCCTTCGGTGACTGTTGATATTGTGAATGACACGTGTTCTTGTTGTCAGTGGCAAATAAATGGGTTCCCTTATTCACATGCGGTGTCGGCAATACGAAAGAGTGGGCGTAATATCAACGAATTTGTTGTTTATTACTATCATGTGAGCACTGACTTGATCCGAAATGTGTACATCCAAGTGTAGGTGGTCAAGCTGTAGTAATAATCTGGTTTGAGTCCGGAGTTGAATCCACAAGGAACTTTTGTTGGTATTTTTGAGATAAGCAGTGGTGGAGAACTATTGATTGTAACCCTTGAAATTTGTTGTAAGGTGTGAGATTTCTTGGACAGAATATAAGATTCTTTCCAAGATAATTTTCTTAACAAAATATGAGATAAGCTCTAATGAAAAAGAGTCACTCTTTAGTTCAAGGATCTGGACATGCAGTTAATTATCCGGTTTGTTATACTTGTGCTTGGTAACTCAATTAACTCCCGTGTTAACAACAAGTTAATCGGAAGATAAAGATGGACTGTGAAAATTAAGAACATAATCCCGATGTCTTTCTAGAAGTTTACAAGAATTGTCTGTGCCGAGACTTAACCCGTCTACAAACAAACAAGTGTTTCTAAAAAACATCCAACCATGACATTAATATTCCATTCTTTAAGTGAAGCACAATAATGGGGAGGATTGAAGGGTAGTCATGAAGATCTAGCCGGGGTACTTGCCTTGAACCGATGAGTCTTTCTATGCAAGAGTCATCCGTGTCATAGAAAGAGCCAACGGTTATACAAATTACATTAGCTTTGCTAGATGCAATCAATCATCCAATAAGCAAGGAGAAATAAACGTTAAGCATACGAACAATGCACAAACATAATTCCCGGATAATTTATACATGCCCTTCTCCTCTTACTAAAGAGTGAATGAGAAACTACTCACTCTTCATGGCTTTGGTAAAGCTAGAAAAGTGGGTGATGCTCATCCCTCTGAGTAGAGGACTTACAAAATGAAATAATAATAAACAAGGAGACAATCTTTAACAAAGAATGAGTGAATCACGTTCCACCCTTCACGGCTTTGGTAAAGCTCTAGAAAAGTGGAAGAGTTTCACTCCTCTAAGAAAAGAAAGAAGCTCAAGCAATGGAAGTGAAGTACATAAACAATAAAAGTAGAAGAAAGCTAGTCGCATTTGGAGGGTGGCTTCCTCAACTAAGGAATGGAGGGTTGCTTCCTCAACCAAAAGATGAACTAACTCCCTTCTATGCATGTAAGTGAAAGCGTACGCATAAAACTACTTTTATAACAAGCTAAGAGATGTTGGACTAAAGCCAAACTAATCTCTAAAATAACTACTTCATACAAGGAAATGTAAGCTAAATCTACAATATGAGTGGGAGTCTAAGCCTCCATCAACCTACCTACTTGGTCTCTTATATTCTCTAACAATGGGAGTATTTATAGGCAAGAGGAGAAGACAAAAGGGGGTGAAGGAATAGTGTATGCCGCCCAAGTCCAAGTGAAAAACCAACCACTCTGCTGCCAGTCTGTGGAGAACGTTCGAACATGAGTTGGCGTTCGAACGTTGTCTCTGTTTTTGCTTTCTGGTTGTTCGAACGTTGTATGCCGTTCGAACATTTCTTCTGCCTTTGCATTATGGGCATTCGAACGCCAGATGTGGTCTGACCTTCTCACTCAAGTGGCCTGTGGTCATTTGTGAAGTTCATTTCCTCACTCTATGCAGTAGTCTGGTCTTCAATCAACTCGAGTGCACGTTCGAACGTGAGTTGGCGTTCGAACGTGACACTTAAGTGCCTCAGAACTTCAGAATCTTCTTTCCTACCTGCAACACGCCTTCTCTTAGCAGTCAAGTCTGCTACAGTTCAATGTGGACGTTCGAATGTGAGTTGGCGTTCGAACGTTCTGGCTGTGCTCCAAGCTTCTCTAATTTTGTGCCCTAAAGTGCTAGTGTTACATTCAAGTGTGATACTTGTTGTTCTTGAGTCCTTGTTCAGTTTAGGGCCTGAAATGACATCACTTAAACTCTATCAAAGTACAATTAGTCTTAAAATGGCATAGTAAAATGCTAATTTTAAGTGCTAATCAAGCACATACAAGAAGTCATATTCTGAACCCATTTATCCAATCCCGACAATATATCGTGATGAAAGTTCACAGGTAGATGTTAATATTTTGTCACCATCTACCAAGAAGCAACCTGGTAAACCAAAGAATCATAGAATTCGGTCTAGGGAAGAACTCATTAGGCGAATTCATTGTAGCCGGTGTGGGCGTTTGGGCAATCACAACAAAAAATCTTGTAACGAGCCATTGTAGACTTATTAATGCTATCATTTAATGACATTGTTCACTGTTTTAAGTTTCTTACAATGTGTTTTTTCACTCCTTTGTTGGGTTTGTTTGTTTTAGCTAATTTTTCACATTGGAAGTTATATATATATTTTTTTTGGTATGACATTTGATGTATTATTATGTATGCAACCCACACTGGTCATGTATAGTGAATTCACACACTGTTGGAACATTGTATTGGATACAGGTAAAAAAGTTATACTTTCAATGTTACACTTTCTATGTTACACTCTGACATGGTCGCCATTATTCATCAATGAATTAACACCTGTATCACTGCACAATCTGGATAGTCACCACTCACCACACAACAATGTCACACAAACAAAATATGTACACCCATGTCTCATGTTCCACTAATGTTCATTTTTTGTGTGAGAAAGTGTGAAAGTTTTACATTCTTCAATGTTACACTGTTACAGTTTCTATATTACACTCTGACATGGTCTCCATTAATCAACAATGAATAAACATCTGTATTCCTGCACAATTTGGATAATCACCAATCACCACACAACAATGTCACACAAACAAAATATGTACATCCATGTCTCATGTTCCACTAATGTTCATTTTTGTGTTAGAAAGTGTGAAAGTGTTACATTCTTCAATGTTACACTGTTACACTTTCTTGGTCTCCATTAATCAACAATGAATAATGTAAACCCCCACATTCGTATCTTTATATAGTAATATAATTATGTTTTGAAATGTTAATATATGTGATGATGTATGCATGAACTATGTAGATTTTAAGAGTAGAAATAAAAATATTAGGCGAGGCAATAGGGTATGTATTGAAAGCTAGGAAGTATTCCGGAGTGAAAGCACACTTGAGAGAAAATTTGGGTAGAAAGGATTTTGGGCACTCCCTAGTATTTGGATCATAACTTTTTAACCTGATGTCCATTTGAGCTGAAATTTTTACAGTAGATACAAGAATTCCAGGGCTACAAAAGTCTATTTCATGAAGATTTTCACAATCGACCTCTAAATGGGTCAAAACTTCACTGGAAGTTTCTGCAGAAACTGGGATGATGTTCGAACCTGAATCGACGTTCAAACGTGACTATGTCCCAGAACTTTGGTGTCCACAGAGCTCTGATGGAAATGCAAAAGAACAGGGAGTAACCGACGTTCGAACGCCAAATGACGTTTGAACGTGAGTTACGAATTCTAACTTTCAGATTCGCGCACAGGGGACCATTTCAACCCTTATAAATACTTAAGGACACCTCCATTAGCCCCATTCCAACATTTCTAACCCTAGGAAGACTTAGAGAGGTGGAAAGAAGGGGAAAACACAAGATCAAGGGAGGATTTACACATTGAAGAGGGTCAAAACTTCTAGTTTTTCAAGAACACTAAGGAAGAAGAAGGTAGGGGTTTTCTTCCACTCTTGTTCATTGATGCTAGGGATTATATATATGTATGTTTTGACTCTCAATCCTATATATATGATATGAAATCATTATTTATTGATGCTCTTGCAAATATTACCATGTTTTGAACAAAGTTATAGTTGGATAGCCATGGAATCTCTTTTTCTTATCTCAAAACCCTAGTTTTCAAGAGAAATGGATTTTTCTCTTGATTTTTCCTTTGTTCTTGATTTCAAAACTCTATTGCTTGGTATTGAACAATAAAATGGTATTTATGATGATCTCTTGCTTATTTTTCTTAAATTGCTCAGTTGGAAAAATACCTATGAAATTGGGGGTTTTTGATTTACTTGTGATTTGAGAAATTGGTTGGTGTTGTATCTCTTGTGGATGTTTGGATGACCATAGGTTACCGTTGACCGAGTATCGTAGAGTGGGTTAGATGCGTTTCTTACTCCATGTGGGTTTGAAGGTTCCCTATCACTCGTAGTGGGGTTGGTGCCTTGCGAGGACCAAACCACTATTTGCTGACGTGGTACCGAGGCTGAGGGTTAGTATACTATTTCTGGGTTGGATCGTCTCTGCCGATGCGTCGGTATACACCCTTCCTAAAATTGTGTATCCTTGCGAGGATTGTGTTTGTGTGTGTGGGCTAGGATATTCTCAATGTGTTTATTCATGCGATGTCATACATCATACTTGAGATACAGAGATACATTGTGGTTAATGGTACAAATTGTGGGTTGTTGTGGAAATTATTATTACAAGAACTTGTTGGAAACGGTTTATGGTTGAAAATGGCTTATTGTTGGGAATTGGTTTTACTCTTCACTTAATTTATTGCTATTGCGTTAACTTGAGATCTTATAAATTGTCACTGTTTTATTTCAAAGTTATATATGATATTTTGAAAAGTGAGACCGAACTGTTTTATATATGTTTTCTAAACCTTGTTCGAGCTTGGGAGGATGTTGCTACAGAGCTTAGTGCTCACCCCCTACAAAACAATATATTTTTCAGATTATGGTGTAGAGGAGGAGCTCGGAGTGGATGAGCAGAGAGCTTGGGAAGCTCAATTGGATTGAAGCGTGGATCCCAAGGGGGATGTCTAGAGTTGTTCTCCTTATGTCCTAGACTAGGAGATGCATTTTGAGAAAATGTATAGATGATATTTTGTTTATTCCTCTGCAAGATAATAGTTGATTTTTGGGATGTAATTGTCATAATGTGGCATATTCTTTTGGATGTAATGGTCATGGATTGGCGTACTCTTTTGGGATGATGTTGTAGGTATTATGAATGATGAATGAAATTTTCTTTATCTATGGATTTTATTAGCTGCTCTCATAGTGTAAATGGTTTTAGATAGTAATGCCGTCCAAGGTGGATTTTGGGGCGTTACAAATAAACATCTGTATCCCTGCACAATCTGGATAATCACCAATCACCACACAATAATGTCACACAAACAGAATATGTACATCTATGTCTCATGTTCCACCATTGTTCATTTTTTGTTGAGAAAGTGTGAAAGTGTTACACTTTTTAATGTTACACTATTACACTTTCACATGGTCTTCATTATTCAACAAGGAATTAACACTTGTATTCCTGCACAATATGGATAATCACCAATCACCACACAACAATGTCACACAAACAGAATATGTACACCATGTCTCATGTTCCACTAATGTTCATTTTTGTGTTAGAAAGTGTGAAAGTGTTACATTCTTCAATGTTACACTGTTACACTTTCTTGGTCTCCATTAATCAACAATGAATAATGTAAACCCCCACATTCGTATATTTATATAGTAATATAATTATGTTTTGAAATACTAATATATATGATGATGTATGCATGAACTATGTAGATTGTAAGAGTAGAAATAAAAATGTTAGGCGAGGGAATAGGGTATGTATTGAAAGCTAGGAAATATTCCGGAGTGAAAGCACACTTGAGAGAAAATTTGGGTAAAAAGGATTTTGGACACTTCCTAGTATATGTATCATAACTTTTTAACCTGATGTCCGTTTGAGCTGAAAGTTTTACAGTAG
The DNA here is from genome assembly GCA_951799425.1 of Ilex aquifolium. Classification (NCBI taxonomy): domain Eukaryota; kingdom Viridiplantae; phylum Streptophyta; class Magnoliopsida; order Aquifoliales; family Aquifoliaceae; genus Ilex; species Ilex aquifolium. Next base: position 27,034,041 of record OX637400.1, read on the forward strand.
ATACTAGACGTTCGGGGCTACAAAAGTGTATTTCATGAAAATTTTCCAAATCGATCTCCAAATGGGTCAAAACTTCACTGAAAGTTTCTGTAGAAACTGGGATGATGTTCGAACCTGGATCGACCTTCGAACGTGAGTGAGTCCCAGTACTTTGGTGTCCGCAGAGCTCTGATGGAAATGCAAAAGTACTGGGAGTAACCGGCGTTCGAACGCCAAATGACGTTCGAACATGAGTTACGAATTCTAACTTTCAGATTCGCACACAGGGGACCATTTCAACCCCAATAAATACTTAAGGACACCTCCATTAGCCCCATTCCAACATTTCTAACCCTAGGAAGACTTAGAGAGGTGGAAAAAAGGAGAAAACACAAGATCAAGGGAGGATTTACACATTGAAGAGGATCAAAACTTCTAGTTTTTCAAGAACACTAAGGAAGAAGAAGGTAGGCGTTTTCTTCCACTCTTATTCATTGATGCTAGGGATTATATATGTGACACCCCAAATCCGGGGGTCCTTTATTAACCGTTGACAACCCCTCAACCCGCGGAAACATCCGTGGATATCGCTTAACCCGATACCACATCAATAACATCCCTAAACCGAGGTTATAACCCACAATGAAAATTCGGTTCAACATTCATTTGATCCAACCCCAGTCCAACACACCATGATTCATACCCCATTAGGGTCCAATTTGATCATTTAAAGGAAGGAAATTCAAAGCCCAAAGCTTGGCAAAACAATTTTAAAATTTTAGAATTTTTGGACTGACTACCGGTAGCTGTTTATCGACTACCGGTAGCTGGAACCTTCTGGACCACGACTACCTGTTAACTACCGGTAGCTGGAACCCTCTGGACCAACGACTACCTGTTGACTACCGGTAGCTGTACCCTTCTGGTCCACGACTACCTGTTGACTACCGGTAGTCAAAGGCAGATTTTGTCCATTTCAATAATTTTTTCATTTCCAACTCATTTCAAACCTTTCCAAGGTCACCCAAACATATATATTCATGTTTTCTACATTATAAAAAGTCCATGGAAGTCCATTTCATACAATTCAAGATATGTACACATCCAAATGGAATTTATATAAAAGTTATACAATTTAACCATAAAAGCCACATTCTGGCTTCTTCAACTTTGAGGCCCCAAATGAGAACCTCCCTCCCGCGAATGATGCGCACCTGAAATGTTTCCCTTATAGGGTGAGCCAACGCCCAGTAGAGTGTTTCCTACGGAGGCTACTCCTCAACCTATATGCATATGAAATGTTCACATGCACAACCACAATTCCCATAACCATTCCATCAAGTAATATGATTAAATGATGTAATGCTAGAATGTCATGCCATGAATGAGGTGAGACCCACCCATGTGCACCCAACCCGAGTCCACTCCGACTCCCTTTACATGTCAATGCCATGTATGTTAAACCCGGGCTACCCAAGCCCCATAAAATGAGATGAGACTCATGTACTCAACCCGAGTCCGCCCCGGCTCAACATGAAATGAGATGTGACTTTTTTATGCACTCACCCCAAGCCCTTCCCAGCTCGACAACACAATGCAAATGTCAATGTGTAATGACCCGTCTTCGACGGAAATACATCCAATTATCACTTTGAATAAAAATCATGCGTTTTATAAATAAGATCATTATTGGATGGTATTCATTGAATGAGTATTTTATAAATCAAAATCTTGTGTCTTCCTGGGCAACGGATTTTGGAATCGCACCGCCGGCTCCATGGGCCTAACTACACTTTTCTGGAATTTCACCACCGGAAAGTGTATAAACCAAGTGGCCGGGTTTTGCACCCGAGGGAGAGTTTAGCCTTACTTGCTATACCCGACACAAGTTTTCCTTATGCGATGCAACCGTGCAACTCAGTCGGATTTTCAATCCAACTTTCCCGAGCCCACCCTTCAACCACCAAGAATGATGTTTGAATGAACCATGCACCCACACTCATGAATGACTCCCATGAATGTGACACAACCTTATGCCCAATATGCTATGACCGCCAATGAGCAACTCTTTTCATGTCCACATGCATTTAATACCGCATAGATTGTGGTACAATACCCATGCACAAACACACCTACACCCATGCTAACATCCCATGAATGTGATGCCACACCATGTCCCATATGCAATGTATGCAACTTGGACTACTCCTTGCGTCAATTACCATGCCGGGTATCGACGTCAACCATGCACTCACCCATGAAATAAATGATTCCATGCCAATGCAATGTAATGCACCATTGCATATCCATGCCATGTGCCATATGATATGAATGCCATATGGACAATTAATTCATAATTTCACATGTTCACATTCATGGCAATTATATCAATAACATATAACTACCAAATTCCTTAACCATGTCAATACATCAAGGAGCATATATTGGCATCTTAGTGCATAATTTCACATAGCTCTACTCATCTAAACATGTTATCACAATTTAGTTGGAATAACAACCAATTCCACAACCAAGGCATTTAAACAAACACCTTCAAGGCAAACAACATGTTATCACATAAGTTGTTCAATTTCTCTCAAGAAATTCCTATAGGCAATTTCTATTAAACAATTTAGGATAAAATTAGTTTACCCCAATTGCATCAATAGGTAAGTGTACTTTCTTAACAACCTATCCATTCTTTTACCAATTAAATCAAAATCGGCAAGGGTCATTGGCCTCTAACACCCTACCCATTTCCAATACACATTCTACGTTCGGGATAAACCAAAGTAGGAAACCCCTACCTCTTGTAGCGTGAGGAACGACGTAGGAAGCTCCCAAGACCCGAAAAGCAACTCGAAGCTTGATTTTCGTACACTTCCATCTTTTCACCTTCGGTGAAAACCATTGTTTTTGGTACCCACGCGTAGCCCTCGTCGCGTAGATCACTTCTCCCTTCTAGCTCGACGGAGTCCGAGCGACGGAGGCCAGAGAAATCGCCGGAGAAAGGGTAAAGAAACCCTTTTCTCTCTCTTCTCCCTCTCTCTCTCTTTGAACGGCTGAACCAAGGGAGCAAATGTGATATTTTCTTGCAAAATATAAAAAATAAACCCCTATTTATAGTCCCGGAATGTGCGGCCCTAATCGCGCCACACGTCTCCACTTATTCGGGTTCCGTTTAAATCCCGAAACGATTAAATTTCGCTCCGGTTTAAGTTCAAAATATTTTCTATGAACTTTAATTTTATTATTTTCACATTTCTCACATTTTGCCCAAAATTTCGTTTTTGGGGTCACCCGAGACCCGACCGTCTCGTAAAACGCAAAACATCCGACTATCTCGGAATTCGACGAAATTTTACATGTCCACTAGATTTCGCGAGACGAATCCAACGGTGAAGTCCGTTTCGTCATCCGAGTTCTAGAAAAATTCAGTTTTACAGCCGGAGTGGCAATTTACCATTTTGCCCTTGTTCATCAAAGTTTAAATTTTCCGGGGTTTCACAATATATATGTATGTTTTGACTCTCAATCCTATATATATGATATGAAATCATTATTTCTTGATGCTCTTGCAAATATTACCATGTTTTGAACAAAGTTATAGTTGGATAGCCATGAAATCTCTTTTTCTTATCTCAAAACCCTAGTTTTCAAGAGAAATGAATTTTTCTCTTGATTTTTCTTTTGTTCTTGATTTCAAAACTCTAGTGCTTTGTATTGAATAATAAAATGGTATTTATGATGATCTCTTGCTTATTTTTCTTAAATTGCTCACTTGGAAAAATACCTATGGAATTGGAGGTTTTTGATTTACTTGTGATTTGAGAAATTGGTTGGTGTTGTATCTCTTGTGGATGTTTGGATGACCATGGGTTACTGTTGACCGAGTACCGTAGAGTGGGTTATATGCGTTTCTTACTCCGTGTGGGTTTGAAGGTTCCCTATCACTCGTAGTGGGGTTGGTGCCTTGCGAGGACCAAACCACTATTTGCTCACGTGGTACCGAGGTTGAGGGTTAGTATATTATTCCTAGGTTGGATCGTCCCTGCCGATGCGTCGGTATACACCCTTCCTAAAGTTGTGTATCCTTGCGAGGATTGTGTTTGTGTGTGTGGGTTAGGATATTCTCAATGTGTTTATTCATGCGATGTCATACATCATACTTGAGATACAGAGATACATTGTGGTTAATGGTACAAATTGTGGGTTGTTGTGTATTGTTGTGGAAATTATTATTACAAGAACTTGTTGGAAACGGTTTATGGTTGAAAATGGCTTATTGTTGGGAATTGGTTTTACTCTTCATTTAATTTATTGCTATTGCATTAACTTGAGATCTGATAAATTGTCACTGTTTTATTTCAAAGTTATATATGATATTTTGAAAAGTGAGACCGAACTTTTTTATATATGTTTTCTAAACCTTGTTTGAGCTTGGGAGGATGTTGCTACAGAGCTTAGTGCTCACCCCCTACAAAACAATATATTTTTCAGATTATGGTGTAGAGGAGGAGCTCGGAGTGGATGAGCAGAGAGCTTGGGAAGCTCAATTGGATTGAAGCGTGGATCCCAAGGGGGATGTCTAGAGTTGTTCTCCTTATGTCCTAGACTAGGAGATGCATTTTGAGAAAATGTATAGATGATATTTTGTTTATTCTGCTGCAAGATAATAGTTAATTTTTGGGATGTAATTGTCATAATGTGGCATATTCTTTTAGATGTAATGGTCATGGATTGGCCTATTCTTTTGGGATGATGTTGTAGGTATTATGAATGATGAATGAAATTTTCTTTATCTATGGATTTTATTAGCTGCTCTCATAGTGTAAATGGTTTTAGATAGTAATGCCGTCCAAGGTGGATTTTGGGGTGTTACAAATAAACACCTGTATCCCTGCACAATCTGGATAATCACCAATCACCACACAATAATGTCACACAAACAGAATATGTACATCTATGTCTCATGTTCCACTATTGTTCATTTTTTGTTGAGAAAGTGTGAAAGTGTTACACTTTTTAGTGTTACACTATTACACTTTCTATGTTACACTTTCACATGGTCTCCATTATTCAACAAGGAATTAACACTTGTATTCCTGCACAATATGGATAATCACCAATCACCACACAACAATGTCACACAAACAGAATATGTACACCATGTCTCATGTTTCACTAATGTTCATTTTTTGTGTGAGAACGTGTGAAAATGTTACACTTTCAATGTTACACTTTCACATGATCTCCATTATTCAACAAGGAATTAACACCTGTATCCCTGCACAATCTGGATAATCACCACTCACCACACAACAATGTCAGACAAACAGATGTTTCATCTTACACTAGTAATCAATTGTAAAGTACATAAGCAATGAAAACTTTGTCACTTGTCTACAAATTTTTTCTCCAATTCCCTACGGATTTTCAGATTTTCTTCATTCCAAGAATTTGGATGGTTGAGAAACAATGATACCATTTCAGCTCGGAACTCGGTCAGCTGTCTTGCTGTTAACCTCTCCTCAATATTTTCTCATTTGGTAAGTTTTTTCATTAAGTAACACACATGCAAACCGCATGCAACCCTGCATTAAATCCAATTGTTAATATGTTTCGATGTTTTTTAAAAACAACAATTGCATTTGGAGAACGAGTACTTACAAGTTTGACTTCTGCTGTGGACATGTTTGACACGATATGATTGGTATCTCCTTATCCTGTGTGTCTATGTCGATCCCCTCGAAGGATTGAACTCCGTAATCTTTTTTTCGACATAATTTTTTCTACTATTATATAAAAAGCTTTAAGATTATGGATTGACACCAAAATAATATGGGCTTTTAACATTACTGTTTTAACATAATCAATACCAGACACCTTCTTCAGTATTCAATACCAGTAGAGTCCAGTGGTTAGGAGAACAATTTTCTTTCCAACCATTTGAATTCATTGGAAAACAACATATTTTGAATCTCCGAAGTATGGTATGTGCCTGTCTATTTCTGCTTGACGTGCATACTCTATATTTGGAAGAGTTACAAAGGACTACACATTCAAAATATATAAAATATAAGGTGTTAAACAACTCACAAATAATTTAATTGAACAACTATTTGTACATTGTGTTATTTATGAATCTTACCCAACAAAGACTGCTGATGAAGTAGCAACGTCTATTAAATGTGGACATCTCATTGTAATCATCAATTCCTTTTAGCATATCATCCCAACAGTCAATGATCTATTACAAAACAAATATCATGTTCCACTATTCAGACCATGTTACACTGTCAAACAACACTTTCTATCTAAAAAATGCAGTACCATGTTACACTTTTACAATACGTACGATGTTGTATAGTTTGCAAGAAGTTCCCATTATTTTCAATGCATCCTCCACATATATTACCCTTTCAATTCCAACCCCAGACCATATTTGACCACTACATTGTCATAAAAATGGGAAGCAAACTTGTCATATATTTTATTATATAAGCAAGTAAGTAAGAACCATAATTTTTAATGAACACATTTTATAATTGGACAGTGACACTTACCCGTAACCATCTTCATCATATATAGTCTTCAATTTGTTGAAATCAATCACATCCAATGCTTCACACTCATGCCACATTTTTTTTATCTCTTTGTCTGTGAGCCCTTGAATAGTAGTGATTTTTTCCTTGCTGTCATCATTTTCAACAATCTCAACTGTTCTCCCAGCTTTGTCTTCACTCAAATTGTTCTTATGGCTGATCGCATCTGATGTCACAATCTGATTTTTTCCTTTTTTTTTTCCACTGTATTCGAATTCTGCATCTCTCTTCCGTTTCCTATCTCTTTTCTTGATGTTTCAGACCATTGATGTATGTCCTATTTTTTGTTTTTCCTCATGATCTTGAGCTGCAATGTTTTCTTGCTGATATTTCTGAGTTATGACATAGACAGATAATTCGTTAAGTTGATCAATCAACTCAACATTCTTATTTTCTCGATTTTTGATTGTTTCCTTGCAAGCTTGTATTTCTGCTTCAAACATTTGTTCTCACTTTTTCATATTTTCAACAACTTCATTCAACTCCTTTATCATCGTCTCCTTTTCTTTGATTTTCAATGAGAAAGTAGATTGTTGTTTGTCTAACTCATCACCCCCAGAAACAGAATGTGAATGCTCCAAGTAACTTTTATCTGTGCCTATGTTCCTTATAACAATTTTTAAGACATCATTCTCCTTCAATAGATCTTGAAGCCTTTGTCTGTTTGTGTCTTCTTCTTCTCTTACATAATTGTCATCTTGTACTGGAACATCAAGATTGTGCATTGCTTCGTTAATAGCAGCATCAATAAGAGATTCAAAAGTCACATTCTCTTTACCATCACCAACAATGACATCCAACATATCATCGTCATCGCCAAGAAATGTATCATGTTCTCCCTCCTCATTCCTACTGCACTCAAATGCTTCTTCATCCACATGGCCATGTGTTTTTTTAACTTTACCATGTTTGGTCTTTCCCTCCAATTTAGATTGACCCCCTTCTTGTTCTTTGCTTCCCTTATATTTCAGAAAAATTTTCTCCTCTGCTATTCTTTTCAATCTATTTCTCAACACCTTTGAAACATTTAAAAAATAGACAATTGTATGCATTAAATAACACAATTGTAACATGGAAGTATATCATTACAGTGTGACATTATAGTGTTTATGATGCAAGTGTATTATATGATAACATAAAAATATTTAAAAATTCTGTAACACGGACATATTAAACTAAATTCGTTATATTTAATCAACTTACATTTTTTGACTTCAACTTTCCAAGCGTACTTTGTTTCATAGCTCTTTGAAGACTCGACAGATTTCATTTCACAATCCTTGGTATTGCATTTGGCCTATCAGGTTTGACAATTGTTGTATGTTCACAAAGCCAATACTGCACATACATACAAACTTAATATAAGCTAACGAATCATATTATTTTATTAAATAATAGGAAACAATATTGGAAATGGAACGGGATTGTTATCAGCTTACCAGTAACAACATCACGCATCTAGTAACACCGGATGGGCTGCCACACTTTCTCTGAAGTGAAGAGATTAGAGCTTCATGGATTGCACTTGACCAATCGTAATTCTTCATTGCATCTAAATCCTCAATTTATGAAACAAAGCCCCATCCTATAGATGTCCCAGTGTGTGTGAAAAAAAATGTTACCATTAAGAATAGGCATAGCAGCCTTGCAATGTCATCAACGTCATTTTTTGTTGTACCACTTGCTGCTTCAATCAGTCTACTATTTATCAAAGTTGATGTCAACCTGCTATCCTTCTTGAATCTCCGTTTAACGAATTTTGTATTTTCCTTACCATGAGATAATGAATCCATTGGATCACGTCCATCATCAATCCCAAATATTATTTTCACATCACTCCTTCTCAATTTAATCTCCTCCTTACCAATGTGAAATTTTGATGTATTAACATCGAAGCAAAGTATTACATCATGTATGTTACTATCGCTCTTCTTACACCATGACCTGTCTAATTTTTTAGCAATGATGCTTTCGAATAGTAACCAAAATGGTGTTTTCTTCAAAACATCATTGTGTGCTTCACTTATATTAATGTCATATATTGCTCTAATTATGGCAAGCAAGTTTGACCTGTATTTAGGCTCTTGCTTCGATCCCACCATTTATTTTTTCCCCATCATAGCTCTGAGTTGGGAAGAGACAAAGTAAAAAATGTATAAAGTATAACAAAAGGTTAACTGAAACTATAACAGTATAACCAAAAAACAGTGTATAACACAGTAAAAAAAGTAAACCAAAAACAGTGTATAACACAGTCAAATAAGTGAACCAAACGCAGTGTATAACCCAGTCAAATAAGTGAACCAAACATAGTGTATAACCAAATAAGTGAACCAGTAACAGTGTTACCCTTTTTATGTTACACTTTTCTATATTACACTGTGAGAGTAAAACAGTCAACATTTAGGATTTACACACAGAGTTATTCAACAAGAAATAAATATTTTGCATTCCTGCACATTGTATTATTACCCCACAACAACACTTTATAAACAGAATATACAGTTCCATGTCTAATGGTCCACAGTTCTTGTAGAGATCTGAAAAGTGAGGATAAATTTGTCAGTTTTGCCGGTAGGGCACTACATATGCATCATTTAAGCATAAGTCATGTTTACAAGCATAATTTGAGTATGTCATAGAATAGAAACATGCTTAGAATATTAAAATACAGCTACTGTACGAATTTGAGCCTAAAAAAAAATGGTTCCCAAAATTAGACAAAAAGGGTATCCCGGGTGGCCTAGGTGGGACCCGCCAAACCCGTCCACTAGATAAAATATATCTTTTTGAAAATTTTCATTTAAAATAATTTTAAGAACTTTGGTTAAAATAAAATGTCGAATTGAGGCATTTCGAGACGAGTTGTAGTGTAACGGGGTCCCGGACTCATCAAGGGCAAAATGGTCATTTTGCGCCTTTGCCCTCCACTATAAATACAGACCTTTAGTGTAAAAATTAACACATTTTTGTCTGAAGAAGGGAAGTACACGTTTTTGGAAGGAAAAAGGAAGAAAACCCTAGGTTCTTCAAGATTCAAGCCACCAAAACTCATTCTTAGGCCAAGATTCTTGCAAGACTTCCTTCTAAGAAGTTGTTCCTCTCAACAAGAGCTATATTCTCACCGATCGGTTCGGCTATAAAGCGAACACAACTCCCTTGGTTTGAGAAAAATTATTTTAGGTATGATGTTTTACTAAGTTGGGAATAGATTTAAGTTTTCTTGCCTTTCCATGTGTAGATTGAATGATTTCGGTGTTTACTTGATGTTAGAAAATCATTTAGTTGGTAGTTGCTTTGAAAACTTAGAGTTAATGGCTTAAGTACTTTTGTGTTCTTTGAATTTCTTGACAATTTGTTGCTATCATGTGTAGATTGAATGATTTCGGTGTTTACTTGATGTTAGAAAATCATTTAGTTGGTAGTTGCTTTGAAAACTTAGAGTTAATGGCTTAAGTACTTTTGTGTTCTTTGAATTTCTTGACAATTTGTTGCTATGATTAAGGTCTATATTGCTTATGTGTTGAATTATCATATTCTACCTTATGTTTATGTAGAGAAACTCTTGTGGTTTGAGAGTTATGATTTATTCTATGAATTGGTAATTTGTGTATTTGTATTTCTTTGAGAAATTGTGAAAGTAATGAACATGAAATATGATCACATGTCTAATTCATTGAATTGTGCCTCACATTCATGTAGATAAAGTGTTATGAATTTAAAGTTATGCTTTACTTTATAAAGGGGGCATATTTTAAGTTATACGCCAAGTGTTTGATGAAATGTTTCATAGAATTCACATTGAGAAAAATCATGGCATCTTGGCATACATGAATCCTTGGAACATAGTGTGGGTTGAGCACTTGGTGCTATGCATTATGAGGGTGTAGATCCTGTGGTGAAAAACCCAAAATCTGGCCAATGACAATACTCGCGGGCTGACGGGGGCGGACCGTGAAGCGAGACATGGGTGGCATAGAGTTACATGAGTGTGTCATACATATTGACATTGCATAGCATTGAGGGATTGTGGGGTTGTAGCTTTTAAAATGTACATTTGCACATGCCACGCCTTAAATTTGTTCCTAGCATTAGTATTTTGTCATACCAGCAGTTGAGCTGACCCATTCGTAGAATATCATATTACAGATGAGGCTCCCGGTACTTGAGACTTGAGGAAGTCTTGAAGAAAGGAGAGAAAAAGGGGCTTGAATGGATATTTGGCCCTTGGGGCATATTTTGTATGTATGGGCATAAGCCGACCATTTTAAAGTGTAAGGGTGTAAACCCAATTGATATGTAGGATATCTTTATTTAATGAGTATCATATGTATATATTGAAAATAAAGGATGTATGTTTAATTTACATGGGTTGTGAGCACTGAGTGAGGGTGGGTTGTGATATGTTTATGCATATGAAAATTGTACATATTAGGTGGGAAAAAGGCTTGAAAAACAAAGGAGGTTATGTCGAAATTTTATGAAAAATTAAAAGACTTGTTAAGTGTGTAAAACACCTTTTAAATAGGTGGGAATGATGTCAAAAGGGGGGTTTTAGAAACCTTGAAGAAATAGACTAAAAATAGAAGAAAAGTGGTTTGAAAAACTTTGGAAAAACATGGGAAATGAATGAGAAACCAATTTATCCAACCTAATGACCTTTCATTTACTTTCTTCTTCCTTTTCACTCACTCACCGGGTTTGTGGAAATTCGGGGCGTGACAGTTCTTCACTTTGTTGGGTAACTAGTATGTTTTACACTATATTGGTAACCTTGTTACACTTTTATGTGTTTCCATTTCTATGTTACACTTTCTATATTACACTGTGATAGTAACACAATCAACATTTAGGATTTACACACAGTGTAATCACACATAATTACACAAAAAGGAATAAACAATTGTGTCCCTCAACAACCTGGGTAATTAACATTCACCGCACAATAATGTTTTAAAACAAAACAAAAGATTCAGTGTAATTTTAACAGTATAACAAAATAAAAGTGTATCAAAACAAGTGTAACAACAAAAGTGTAGCAATAATTGTGTAACAATACACAACACAAACAACAGTTATATTGCATTCAGACAAACGTATATATGCATATGTATTCATTGGTTTTTTATAATAGGAACACTCTTATGGTATAAAAAATACATAATTTGAAGGCTTTTGACAAAAAACAACAAAGATTTTCCAAATTCGTCTTTCAATCTTCAAACAAACAAAATATGTTTCCAATACATGAATTTAAATAAGAAAAACAGTGTTATGTAACCCATGATGATGATACCCAAATAATAAACAAGAAAAAAAGTGTAATGTATTTGAATTTTGATTAGGTAACCCATGATGATAATATATATATATACACGTTACTACATTACCTTTGGCGAAGATCAACAAACTCAGATGCCAGTTGAACAAATGATCAACAGTAAGATTTTACTCTGGAAAACAAAGACCAATGAACACAGTGGAAAAAACGAGCAACAATCACAATCGAAATCACGATCAACAATTCTGATTCAAAAACTATTCAAATCTCAAAAAAAAAACCTCTTCAATTGATGCCAATGTAACCCCAAACCCTTAGTCAATCGATGAACAATGCACATTCAAAACCCTTTGGATGAATACACAAAGAGTCGATTGAAGAGGAAGATGAATCAGTTTCCTTGGATGAATATATAGAGAGGCGGGTTTGGACATAGAGTCGGGTTTCCTTGGATGAAGATTCAAAGAATCGGTTTTTTTGGAAGACAATGAGATACAGTTCTGTTTTTGAGGAAGATGAATAGATTTTGAATTAATTAAGCCTAAATTTTAGCGGTTATGATAAATGTCTTGTTACATTTTTAAGAAAAAAAAATTATCAAAATAGGCATTTACGTCTTTGTATCCAAGTAGTGTATTTTTTTTTTCCAAAACATTTTTTTATGTGTACTTTTTGCCAAATAAGTCTAATTAGGTGTACCGACTTCCAAAGAACCCTAGTTTAAACTACATTGGACATTTTTACTTGGACTCAATTTTATTTGAGTTTAATCTTGTGAAAACCCGGGTAAATTTGAACTTTTCCGAAAAAGGGCAAAATAGTCATTTGCCACTACTGTGCGTATTTAAAATACATATGTTCTAGACCTCGGATGAGGAAACGAAGTTCGCCATTGGATTCGTAACGCGAAATCTAGTAACCACCAGAAAATTCGTCGAATTCCGAGATAGTCGGATTTTGCACGTAGTTCGACACGACTGCGTGGCGATTGACCTTTTAAAGGTCCCCAAAAACGAGAAATATAAAATTTGCTTAAAATTAAGTTAAAGTTCCAATAAAATCAAATTGGACTTAATCCGGGACTTAATGAGTTGTTTCGGGACGAAAAACGGACCCGAAAGTGATAAACGAGCGGTGCGATGTAGACCACACATTTAAAATTATAAATAGGGGCCAAAATATCTGAAAAATCAGATTTTCTTCTTCTCTTGGCCGGCTGAGCTCACACGTTGGAGAGAAAAAGGAGAGAGAAAAGAGAAACCTAATTTTCTACCTTTCTTCTTCAAGATCCACCAAGTTCCTTTGGTTGGAAGGCTATAGTCCAAGAGTTAAAGTTCGTCTACTCGTCGAGGGCTACGTCTACGTACCAAAAGGGGAGTGATTTCACCGAATATTCAAATGAAGAAATTTGGGAGATCAAAGCTTTTTGGTTGGTTTTGGTGTATAGAGGTTGCCTACATCTCTATTGAGGTAGGGGTTTTCCTACCTTGGACTATTCTTACCTTAGTTGTTGTTAGACTAAGGATTAAGTTGTATATGCATATGTATTGTCTTATATAAATGTGTCTATGGGAATAAAAGTGAAAAAGGAAGTATGGAAATGGCTTAGGCTAGATCCTAGCTTGATTTTGATTTAAGGATGTTACATGTAATTCATTATGTGACTTATGGCTATTGGGGGCATGCTATGTGTTATGAAATGTGCCTTGAAAGTGTTGGATAAGCATGCTATGTGTTTATAATTTGTGCCTATAAGGTGTTTGATAAAATGCCTTGATTGTTTAAATGGTTGTTTGATGCCATTGGAATCACATGTTGGAATGTGTTATGGATGTGTTGACATATGCTCATTGATATGTTGTTTATGATGGTTTATGGAATTTATATGCTTATGATTTAAATTCCATGGAATGTGAAGATATGTGTTGATTATTGCTCATGTAGTATACATTACATATTGGGCATGATCATGGCATCACATTCATGAGCTATATGCATGAGTGTGGGAAATGTTGCTCATATGGTAGTCATTGCATTTTGAGCATGGTCATGACATCACATTCATGGACACATGTCATGGGTGTGAGTGTGGGTGTGCATGGTTAGTCAAATGCCACTCTTGGTAATTGATAAAGGGACTCGGAAGAAAGGGATTGAAGATTCCTTTGGGTCGTATGTATGCATGAAATAGAATTGGGTTGGGGTAGCAAGAAGAGGCATGACGACCTCTCGGGTGTAAAGCCCGGTGATTGGGGTACGTACTCCCTTGGCTCGGCCCATAAAGTGTGTGGGTGTATCCGGAACCCTCGGTGGAAGTTCGTGAATTCCGTGTGGGTTGGAGACCCTTGGTGTAAGCCCATGAACATCCACCCCTATACAAGACCCTAGAGTGATTAACGTCATTAATGTGTAACAAGAATGGCGGTTTCGACTACATTGACACTTGCATGCGTTGGGGAGCTGGGGAGAGCTCGGGTCGAAGTTGCATGAGTGAGTTTCCATCTCATTTCATGGCATGACATTGTTGCATTCTAATTTTGAATGCATATCCTTATGTGAAATGATTGGTTATGTGCTATACATAAATGTTGCATGAGCATGAGCATCTAGGGAGGGAGTAGCCTTTGTAGGAAGTTTTCTACTGGGCGTTGGCTCACCCTAGACGGGAACAATTTCAGGTGTGGGGTTGGCACCGGTGGATGACTCCCATGGAGAGCATCAAGGGTGAAGGGGGCCTATGTGTGGCCTTACCTCAAGATTTTGTAAACCTCTTGTTTTAAAATGGTTTATGACATGTAAATATTGTAATCATATTTGAATACTTATAATAGAACCTTGTAGAGATCATATATAAGGTAAGAAACTTTGTTATACATGTTTTGGGTGACCTTGGGAAGGTTTGAAATGAGTTGGAAATGAAAAACTAATGAAATGGGCAAAATCTGCCTTTAGCTACCGGTAGCTAACAGGTAGTTGTTTTCCAGAAGGAAACAGCTACCGGTAGCCATCAGGTAGTTGATTTCCAGAATGTTTCGGCTATCGGTAGACAACAGGTAGTTGTTTTGCAGTAGGAAACAGTTACCGGTAGCCAACAGGTAGTTGTTTTTCAGAAGGAAACAGCTACCGGTAGCCAACAGGTAGTTGTTTTCCAGAAGGAAACAGCTACCGGTAGCCGACAGGTAGTCGGTACAAAAATCTGAAATTTTCAAATGTTTTGCCAAGTCTTTGGGCCATGAATTTCCTTCCTTTAAATGATCAAAGTGGACCCTAATGGGATACCAATCATGGTGTATGGAACTTTAATTGAAGCAAATGAACATCGAACCGAATTTTCACTATGGGGTATAATCCCGGTTTTGAAGATATTCTTGACGTGGTGTCGGGTTGAGCGATTCCACGGGTATTTCCGCGGGTTGATGAGTTATCAACGGGACCCCCAGATTTTGGGGCGTCACAAATCTTATTTGGTTTGGATCATATTGAAGACTCATAAAAAATGGGGCCTTCATTTTAGATGAGGCCTAAAGCAATTGCTTTTAAGGTGGGAACTTTTTTTTGCAAAAATTTCAGTCGTACCCCTTCTAGTTTACAATATCTTCAAAAATACCTCATCTATTATCCAAAACATCACTGACACTCTTCCTTGTTTATATTTAAACATCTTTGACACTCCCTACCAAACCACCATTTCTAACCAAAAAAAAAAATCATTCAAAATACAAAAATTACCCTTATACCAAAATTACCAAAATACCAAAATTACTCTCACCACACCGACACTACCAATCTTAGACAATTCTCCACAAAATCCACCACCACAAATAAAAGCGACGACGAATGGAACGACGCATGGGAAATCGCGTGGATCCTCAAAGATCTCAGCAAAAAATCGAGCTCCATGGGAGATTGACGTCAATTTTGCACTCTCCAATGTCACCAATTCATGGGTTGTGGATGAAAGAGATTGAGAAGCAGGAAGAGGCTAAGTTAGGGGATTCAATTATTGGCAATGGTGGGGATGACATTGATAAATTGCTTGATAGCTGCTCTGACTATGAATACATTTATTCCCTTCTATGGTTATAGTTATGCATTGCTCATTCACTAAATTAATATATTTTACGATCATTTTTGCTTTGAATAAAAAAAATATAGATCTAGGGATTTTAGATCTGTCGGTGGTGTTAACAGTGAACTTAACGACAATGAACTAAAAAAATCACATCTTTTTCCATTTCTAACATAATAAAATACATTGAATTTTTTAGCTAACTGTCATTCAATTCACTATTATGTAGTTCACTGGAGGGGGTAGGTGTGGGGTGGGTGATAGTGGTGGGATATTTAAATTTTTAAATAATTTTTTTCATTAAAGTATTTTTGTCAATTGTGTATTTTTTTTTATCTCTCGCTTTAAAAGTGTCTAGGATAGACCTCCTTTTAAAAGTGTATGACTTTGTACCTATCGTTTGAGTTCTCTATTTTAAAACATTAGAATAATTCAGATGTTACTTTTAGTGGCTAAACCAAAATATCTTGTAAGACCCCGTACTAGAATTAAATAAGAATAATATCATATTAATATTTCTCTTAGGATGAATAAAATGATTGTAGAAATATCGAATCATTGTTAAAAGATTGATCATGAAATTTGAGTTTTGGACGAATTGACTTTCGGGTTAAACTTAGTTTCGAATGTGTGTAAGCTTGAGGAGGGTGATTAGGTAAGTTTCTAAATGATTTTAGGTCAAAATAATACCTCCATTGAATTCGGAAGGTCGAGAAACCTTGGGAGAGGTAATATGAGGTATATTAAAAGTTAGAAAGTATTTTGAAATTAAAGCGTATTTTAGAAAGAATTTGGGTAGGAAAGAATTTGACACTAATTTAGTATTTTAGTCATAACTTCTTAATCTGAATTCCTATTGAGCAGATTTTTAGATAGTAGAAACTAGACTTTAAGGGCTACAAAAGTATATTTCGCAAAAATTTCCTGAATCGACTTCTAAATAGATGAAAACTGCTCCTGAAGTTGGGACATAAAGTTGCCACCGTCCGGACGCTCCAAGCATCGTCCGTGTGACACCTCAAAATCCGGGGGTCCCGTTGATAACCCATCAACCCGCGGAAACATCCGTGGATATCGCTTAGCCCGACACCACATCAAGAATATTATTAAGCCGGGATTATAACCCATAATGAAACTTCGGTTTAACATTCATTTGATTCAATTAAAGTCACATACACCGTGGTTTGTACCCCATTAGGGTCCACTTTGATCATCTAAGGGAAGGAAATTCAAAGCCCAAAGATTTGGCAAAACATTTGAAAATTTCAGATTTTTGGAATGTCTACCGGTAGCTGTTTATCGGCTACCGGTAGCCGAAACATTCTGGAGTTACGACTACCTGTTGTCTACCGGTAGCCGAAACCTTCTGGAGTTACGACTACCTGTTGTCTACCGGTAGCCGAAACCTTCTGGAGTTACGACTACCTGTTGGCTACCGGTAGCTGATACACACTGGACAGTCGACTACCGGTAGTTACCCATTGACTACCGGTAGTTGCTGCCCAGATTTGCTTTCTTGCTCCATTTTTCATTTCCAATTCATCCTAACTCAATTCCACATCATCCAAGACATGTACAACTATATTTTTACATTTTACACAAGATCCATACACGACCATTACAATCTATCCCATATGAATATAATTCAAAAAGGGAATGAAATAAGTTTGTTTATACAAAATTTACATGTCATAAACCATTGTAAAACAAAAGGTTTACAAAATCTTGAGATAGGGCCGCACTTAGGCCCCCTTCACCCTTGATGCTCTCCATGGGAGCCAATCGCCGGTGTAAACCCGACACCTGAAATTGTTTCCCGTATAGGGTGAGCACAACGCCCAGTAGAGATAAACCTATAGAGGTTACTCTTCCCCTAGATGCACATGCTCATGTAATCATCACATAAACATATAATTAATCATTTCTCATACTTATGCATTCTATGATGGAATGCAACAATGCTATGCCATGGAATGAAGTGACACTCACCCATGCGTTTCAACCCGAGTCCTCACCGACTCACACAACACAATGCAACGCCAAAGTGTAATGCAACCCGTCTATTGACGGAAAAATCCTTCCAATGATCGTTATGAAATCCGATCATTATTGGAATCTACCCATTGAATGGGTGTTTTTATAACCAAATCCTTGTGTTTTCTTTGGGCAACGGATTTTCGGAATCACACCGCCGGTTCCGTACACCGTGTCACTTTTCTGGAATCTCACCGCCGGCCAAGTGACTCAACCAAGTGGTTTAGGGTTTTGCACCCAAGGAAGTCGCCATGCCCCTTCTTGCTATACCCAACACAAGTTTTCCTTATGCAACATGCGACTCAAAAAGGATCGTCGATCCAATTTCTCCCGAGCCCACATATCAAGCACCAAACAAGGTGTCGATTAAATCCATGCATCTCCCACACACCAACACTCATGCAATTGTCCCATGAATGTGATGCCATGATCAAGCCCAATATGTAATGTATACTACATGAGCAATAATCAACACATATCTTCACATTCTATGGAATTTAAATCATAAGCATGTAAATTCCATAAACCATCATAAACAACATATCAATGAGCATATGTCAATACATCAATAACACATTCAAACATGTTATTCCAATGACCCCAAACAAATCATCTAAACAACCCACCAAGGCATATTATCAAACACCTCATAGGCACTAACATATTGTTTCATTTTAAGCAAAACAACAACTTCCAACACACAAAACATGCTTTCAATATCACCAAGTTATATAATGCATCACATATAACTTACATATATCAAAATTTAGCTAGCAACAAGCCTAAGCTAATTTCATGCTCACCTTTCCATTCTCATAACCATAAACACACATATATATATACATATATACACATGCATATATATAGATACCCTTAAACTAGCTACACCTAAGGTAGAATAATCCAAGATAGGAATAACCCCTACCTCAATAGAGATGTAGGCAATCTCTATACACCAAAATCACTCAAAAACCAAGACTTTCCCCAAACTTCACCCTTGGATATTCGGTGAAACGCCTTGTTTTTGGTACGTAGTCGAAGCCCTCACCGCGTAGAGCAACTTTAATTCTTGGTTCTTGTTGATCCGAGCGACGGAGCTCCGGGAATCCAAGAGAGAAGACTTGAAGAATTGATTTTCTCTCTTTCTCTCTTCTCACGCCTGAACCAGCCGGCCAAATGGGTATAGAATATCTGATTTTTCAGATATTTTGCCCCTTTTATACTTTTTAAGACTTGGCCCGAGTCGCGCCACATGTCCCCCACTTAATCGGGTCCGATTTTATCCCGAAACGATTTATTTGATCTCGGTTTAACTTCAATTTAATTTTATTTGAACTTTAACTTAATTTTAAGGAAGTTTAATATTTCTCGTTTTTGGGGACCTTTAAAAGGTCAATCGCCACGCAGTCGTCTCGAATTAGGTGCAAAATCCGACTATCTCGGAATTCAACGAAATTTCTGGTGGTCACTAGATTTCGCGTTGCGAATCCAACGACGCACTCCGTTTCCTCATCTGAGGTCTAGAACATATGTATTTCAAATACGTGCAGTAATGGCAAATTACCATTTTGCCCTTTTTCAGAAAAATTTCAAATTTTCCCGGGTTTCACAGTCCTAACGGTACTCCTTACCCATAAACTTTATTTTCATAAAAAACAGTGACTTTGAACCGTCCGGACGACCAAGGACTGTTCGGACACTACGCTAAAAATGGCCCTGCTCAGTTTTAGGGTTTTTCTCTGTTTTTCACCCTATAAATACCATAAGGACGTCCCTTTAGCCATATTTCATCAGTTTTCAACCCTAGGCTACCCTAGAGAGTGACAGAGAAGGAGAAAACACAAGATTCAAAAGGGATTCTCACATTGGAACGAATCAAACACGCTAGGTTTACACACAAACTACGGAATCAAGGTAGGGGATTCTTCTCAAGTTCTTTCATTGAGATTTCGGATATAATTATGTATGTTTTAAATCTTCTAGATTATTATATATTAAATAATCTTTCATTCTTGGTTTCTTTTGATTAACATATTGTTCGTTCTTGATTCTTTTTCGAGTAATATATGATTTTCAACGAGATACATGTCTTGTATCCAAGAAACATTTTTCTTGAATTTCCAAAACCCTAGTTTTTCCAAAATACATGTTCTATGATGAAAAATACATGAATTCTTGATTTCTAAAGTCATATTCTTGATTTCTAAAGTCCTATTCTTGATTAAATCATGTTTCATCTAATACTTGTTCTTGTTCCAAGAAATTATGATTTTTGGCAAAACCTTAGAATTTTGAAAATCGAAATTGTGAAGATTTTATTGATATGATCTCTTGCATATTTTAATTCCTTTATTATTGTAGTATATTGAGAATTATGTAATTATGATACTTGAATAGATAATGAAAATTGTGATTGGTTAAGATTGTGGTTGTTGAGAAAGTTGTGGTTTCATCTCTTGTATGATTTGTTGTAACGGACTTGGATTGCCTTCGAGTGCTGCCGTAGAGGGTTAGAGGTTAGTCTATCCCAGTGGGGGTGAGATGGCTACCTAACACTTGTAGTAGATTGTTGTTTGTGTGAGCAACCACTATTGTTCACGGAAGTTCGAGGTTGAGGGTTGGTATACCTTTCCTTGGAAGGATTCGCCAATGCCGTGGGAGATGGTATATGTCCTTCCTAAAGTGGTTTGTGATTTGGCCTTGCAAGGAATGATTGAGATTGTGTGGTTGTGATAGGTGAACGAGATTGAATCGTTGTGTAGATTCCTGAGAAGCAACCAACATACATGAGAATGAGGATGAACTAATATACATGAAAATATGAGATGATGCAACTGAGTTAATTATTGATTGTTTTAATTTCTTGCATGTTTATTCCTGTTATTGATTTATTGTATTCCGTACACTTGAGATCATTACAACTGTCATGGTTTTACTCTCAAAAATTTATATATGCTATTTTCCAAAAGTGACTCGTCTTCTTTTTATTGTTTTAAAACCTTGCTGGGATTTGAGAGGGATTTTCTACGGGCTTTTGCTCACCCTGTCACACCCAGAATTTCCACAAACCCGGGGGGTGAGTGAAAAGGAAGAAGAAAAGTAAATGAAAGGTCATTAGGTTGGATAAATTGGTCTCGAACTACGTGCAAAATCCGACTATCTCGGAATTCAACGAAATTTCTGGTGGTCACTAGATTTCGCGTTGCGAATCCAACGACGCACTCCGTTTCATCATCCGAGGTCTAGAACATATGTATTTCAAATACGTGCAGTAATGGCAAATTACCATTTTGCCCTTTTTCAGAAAAATTTCAAATTTTCCCGGGTTTCACATTCTCCCCCCCTTAAAAGAATTTCGTCCCTGAAATTCACATACACATATACATTTAATAGCATGCATATGCAACAAGTAATGTACTCTCAATACCAAGCCGTAAGTATGAAAATGTACCTCTATCCTCAAACAGGAAAGGGTAATTGGCACGTATGGTGTCCTCACGCTCCCATGTTGCCTCCTCTACTCCCCGGTGCTGCCAAAGCACCTTCACTAGCCTCACGGTCTTGCCTCGCAAAACCTGTTCCCGGCTATCCATGATACGCACCGGTCCCTCCTCGAAGGTCCCATCTGTATCAACAACAAGCTCGCCCCAATCCACCACATGAGTCGGATCTGGTGTGTATTTCCGGAGCATAGAGACATGGAATACTGCGTGAACACCTGCTAAATCAGGCGGTAACGCCAATCGGTAAGCAACTGCACCAACCCTCTCGAGTACCTCGAAGGGCCCGATATATCTCGGAGACAGTTTTCCCCGCTTGCCGAACCTGACCACTCCTCTCGTAGGCATAACCTTCAAAAATACGTGATCTCCCACCTCAAACTCTAGAGGTCGCCGCCGTCTGTCGGCATAGCTCTTCTGCCTGCTCTGCGCCGTGAGAAGACGCTTCCGTATCAAATCCACCTTCTCTGAGGTGTCTCTAATCAACTCTGGACCCGTAGAGGGTCTCTCTCCAACCTCCGTCCAACAAACCGGAGATCTACAAGGCCTCCCATATAATGCCTCATAGGGTGTCATCTGTATGCTCGCCTGATAACTATTGTTATAGGCAAACTCTACCAAGGGTAAGTGATCTTCCCAGCTTCCCTTGAGGTCTAGGACGCATGCACGCAGCATGTCCTCAAGTGTCTGGATGGTCCTCTCAGACTGACCGTCCGTCTGGGGATGAAAAGCAGTGCTCATCATCAACTGAGTCCCCATGGTTCGCTGGAAACTCTCCCAAAAATGAGATGTGAATCTGGGATCCCGATCCGATACTATAGATACGGGCACCCCATGCAATCGGACAATCTCCCGTATATATAACCTACAGAATTCCTCCAATGTGAAGGTCATCCGCACAGCCAAGAAGTGTGCCGACTTCGTAAGCCGGTCCACTATCACCCACACCGCATCATGTCCCCGCGATGTCCGTGGCAAGTGAGTCACAAAATCCATCGTGACATGCTCCCACTTCCACTCAGCTACCTCCAAAGGCTGGAGTAATCCCGCTGGTCTCTGGTGTTCAGCCTTCACTTGCTGACATGTGAGACATCTACCAACAAATTCACCGACTTGTCTCTTCATCCCACTCCAATAATACTGGCGACGAAGATCATGATACATCTTTGTGCCCCCTGGATGAACCGCAAAACGGGAACAATGAAATTCCCTAAGAATCTCCTCCCTTAGATCTGGAGATTGGGGAACCACAATCCTTCCCCTATACCGAAGACTACCATCCAAATGAATGGCCCAGCCCTCGTCACCTGTACCCGACTGCACCCGGTCCTTAATGGACACTATCTCTGGGTCTTGCCCCTGAGACTCAATCACTCTGCTCAGTAGGGACGGCGTAGCCACCAAACTTCCCAAGGTACCCTGAGCCTGCCCCATGTAATGTAGCCCAAACTGTCCCACAGTTTCGAGCATTTCCCACTCCCGGGAAACCATACTAGCCAAGACTCCCCTTGACTTCCGGCTAAGTGCGTCAGCCACCACATTTGCCTTACCAGGATGGTAATGCAACGTGAAGTCGTAATCTTCCAGAAACTCCATCCATCTGTGTTGCCTCATGTTGAGGTCCCGCTGTGTAAAGATGTACTTCAGACTCTTGTGGTCTGAAAACACCTCAAACTGCTCACCATACAGGTAGTGGCGCCAAGCCTTCAAGGCAAAGACAATAGCCGCCAACTCCATATCATGCGTAGGGTAATTCTTCTCGTGGTTCTTTAACTGTCGAGAACCATAAGCCACGACCCTCCCGGACTGCATCAACACACATCCGAGCCCGTCCTTAGAGGCATCACAATAGACTGTGTACCTCTGTCCCCTTTCTGGGACTATCAATATAGGAGCTGAAGTAAGCCTCCTCTTCAACTCCTAGAATGCCTTCTCGCAAGAATCATTCCACTCAAACTTAACCTCCTTCCGAGTCAACTTCGTCATAGGTGCAGCTAACCTAGAGAAGTCCTCGATAATACCCAGCCAATCCCAAGAAACTGCGTATCTCGAAAACTGACTTCGGCCTCTCCCAATTCATCACCGCCTCGACCTTCTCCGGGTCTACGGATACACCCGAAGCCGACACTACATGTCCCAAAAACTTCACCTCAGTCAGCCAAAACTCACACTTGCTGAACTTGGCATACAACTGATGGTCTCTCAAGATCTGAAGAACGATCCTCAAGTGACCCTCATGCTCCTCCTCAGACTTGGAATAGATCAAGATGTCGTCAACAAAGACTACGACAAATTGATCAAGGTAGGGTTGGAACACCCTATGCATGAGATCCATGAATGCCGCCGGGGCATTCGTCAATCCGAAAGGCATGACAGTAAACTCGTAATGCCCATACCGCGTTCTGAACGTCGTCTTAGGGATATCTGCCTCCCTAACCCTCAACTGATGGTAACCGGTACGTAGATCTATTTTGGAGTAGACCCGCGCCCCTCTCAGTTGATCAAACAAGTCATCAATCCTCGGCAAAGGGTACCTGTTCTTGATAGTAACCCTATTTAACTGCCGGTAATCTATGCAGAGTCGAAGGGTGTTGTCCTTCTTCTTTGCAAATAACACCGGAGCGCCCCATGGTGAGGTACTCGGTCTAATGAACCCCCTGTCCAACAATTCCTGCAATTGGACCTTGAGTTCTTGCAACTCAGCAGGCGCCATCCTATGTGGAGTCATAGAAATGGGCGAAGTGCCAGGATGTAACTCAATGGTAAAGTCTACATCCCTATGTGGAGGTAATCCCGGTAATTCATCCGGAAAAACATCCTCGTATTCACAAACCACTCGAGGTAGACCCAACTCCTGCCTCTCCTCGTTCTCTAGGGTAAGGCTTGCTAGCCAACCCATCAACTGCCCGTGCCATCGGGAGTCATACACCCCTTGGGGTAAAGCACCATGCTTGTCCCCCTGGAACTTGAAACAAACACCCTCAGGCGTATAAGCAGTGACCCTCTTCCGATCACAGTCAATAACAACACGGTGTGCCGTCAACCAATCCATTCCTAGGATGACATCGAACTCCGACATGTCCATGACCCTAAGGTCAACGGTGAGTAGAATCCCAGAGATCTCTAACTCACAGTCCCGACATATCTGACCAACCCTCACCCTAGCACCTAGGGGAGAACTCACATGCAATGGCTCTTCCAAGGTCTCAACCTCTAAGCCCAAGTCTTCCACACAAGATGCAGCAATAAATGAATGTGATGCACCAGAATCAAATAATACCCTAGCCCATAAACGAGAGAGTAGAAATGTACCATGTATCACCGATTGGTCTGCTGGCTCGGTCTGAGGTATCATGGCGTAGACACGCCCCTGGGTTCCCGAAGTACCTGCTTGTGAACCCTGTCCTCGGCCTCGACCCAAACTCTGGCCCATCTGGCCTGATTGTGTGGCACTCGCACGTGATGTAGTAGGGGTCTGTGCAGCACCTTGGAACTGGTACTGGCTTCCCTGGCCCGTAGTGGGGTAGGGAGGAACATAAGGTGTCTGTGTGTGCCCCACTGAAGACTGGGACTGGGATGCCCCATAACTCTGGGATCCCTGCCTCTGAGGACAATCCCGCTTCATGTGCCCCGGTTGGTGGCAATGATAGCAAGTCCGTTGGCCTGCCTGGTAGGAAGGCCTCTGATTTCTCCCACCTTGGGAGGATTGACCCTGGCCTTGGCCTTGATAGCCGCGGCTCTGCCCTTACTGTCCCTGCGGAGTAGAAGTCCTCTGCCTCTTCCCCGTACTAGAAGAAGAGGATGGTCCCTCCTTCTTCTTGTCCTTAGTACCACCCTCGCGAATATTCCTCGCGTCATCCACCTCACGTTCAATTGCCATAGCCGTCGTGATCATTAAATCCAGGTCTTGTAGGAGAAGACCTACAATTTTCCCCCGAATGGAAAGCTTCAAGCCTTCCTCAAACCTTCTTACCTTAGCCACAGCTGTGGCTACGTAATCATCGGCGAAACGTGCTAGTTCCGTGAACTTCGCCACGTATTCCATCACCGTCATGGTTCCTTGTTTCAATTCCAGAAACTCCCGGGCCTTTGCATGTCGCATGGCCGGTGGAAAATACTTGCCCATGAAGAGCTCCTTGAACTCTTCCCATGTCATAGTCTCAAGGTTTTTCGTGCCCGAGACCCAATCCCACCACACTTGGGATTCTCCTTCTAGCTGAAATGCAGCTAGTGTTATCTTACTGGCATCGGAAGTGATTCCCATTGCCTTCAAGATCTTCGTAACCTGTCGGAACCAATGGTCAGCCACCATAGGATCCGCCCCTCCCTTAAAAACTGGAGGTTTATGCGCTTTGAACTGTTGGAGGTTACTCATACCTCCCCGGTGTGCAACCGTAGCTGCCATCATGCCCATAGTCTCTTTAAAGGCCTGTTGATCGAAGGCCGGTGGGGGTTGATTTGTTCTCCCACCGCCTCGGCGTCCCCTTCCTCGACTAGCCATCTACATTTTTCAGTTAGCAAACAAGTCTCACAAGGTATCCCAAAATCGGGATCAAGATTCGAAACTTTGAGAATTCTTCTCATTGTCTCACTAGCAATGCTTATGCCACCCACTAGTAGACATTTATACCATGAACCACTCCGTCCATTTCTTTTTCCGAACACAGGGTTTTGTTTTCTAACCTAATGTGTTCCTTTACATGTACATCCTACCATGTATACAATTCACATGTCATGTAGCACATAACATATAGCAAACAACAATTAACATGTAACTTTTAAACACACAAGATGAAATGTACAATGCATGCAATGGTCTAGACCCAATGCCCAACAAGCCCTAAGTAAATCGCATACCTAGGCTCTGATACCAAGCTGTGACACCCCAAAATCCGGGGGTCCCGTTGATAACCCATCAACCCGCGGAAACATCCGTGGATATCGCTTAGCCCGACACCACATCAAGAATATTATTAAGCCGGGATTATAACCCATAATGAAACTTCGGTTTAACATTCATTTGATTCAATTAAAGTCCCATACACCGTGGTTTGTACCCCATTAGGGTCCACTTTGATCATCTAAGGGAAGGAAATTCAAAGCCCAAAGATTTGGCAAAACATTTGAAAATTTCAGATTTTTGGAATGACTACCGGTAGCTGTTTATCGGCTACCGGTAGCCGAAACATTCTGGAGTTACGACTACCTGTTGTCTACCGGTAGCCGAAACCTTCTGGAGTTACGACTACCTGTTGGCTACCGGTAGCTGATACACACTGGACAGTCGACTACCGGTAGTTACCCATTGACTACCGGTAGTTGCTGCCCAGATTTGCTTTCTTGCTCCATTTTTCATTTCCAATTCATCCTAACTCAATTCCACATCATCCAAGACATGTACAACTATATTTTTACATTTTGCACAAGATCCATACACGACCATTACAATCTATCCCATACGAATATAATTCAAAAAGGGAATGAAATAAGTTTGTTTATACAAAATTTACATGTCATAAACCATTGTAAAACAAAAGGTTTACAAAATCTTGAGATAGGGCCGCACTTAGGCCCCCTTCACCCTTGATGCTCTCCATGGGAGCCAATCGCCGGTGTAAACCCGACACCTGAAATTGTTTCCCGTATAGGGTGAGCACAACGCCCAGTAGAGATAAACCTATAGAGGTTACTCTTCCCCTAGATGCACATGCTCATGTAATCATCACATAAACATATAATTAATCATTTCTCATACTTATGCATTCTATGATGGAATGCAACAATGCTATGCCATGGAATGAAGTGACACTCACCCATGCGTTTCAACCCGAGTCCTCACCGACTCACACAACACAATGCAACGCCAAAGTGTAATGCAACCCGTCTATTGACGGAAAAATCCTTCCAATGATCGTTATGAAATCCGATCATTATTGGAATCTACCCATTGAATGGGTGTTTTTATAACCAAATCCTTGTGTTTTCTTTGGGCAACGGATTTTCGGAATCACACCGCCGGTTCCGTACACCGTGTCACTTTTCTGGAATCTCACCGCCGGCCAAGTGACTCAACCAAGTGGTTTAGGGTTTTGCACCCAAGGAAGTCGCCATGCCTCTTCTTGCTATACCCAACACAAGTTTTCCTTATGCAACATGCGACTCAAAAAGGATCGTCGATCCAATTTCTCCCGAGCCCACATATCAAGCACCAAACAAGGTGTCGATTAAATCCATGCATCTCCCACACACCAACACTCATGCAATTGTCCCATGAATGTGATGCCATGATCAAGCCCAATATGTAATGTATACTACATGAGCAATAATCAACACATATCTTCACATTCCATGGAATTTAAATCATAAGCATGTAAATTCCATAAACCATCATAAACAACATATCAATGAGCATATGTCAATACATCAATAACACATTCAAACATGTTATTCCAATGACCCCAAACAAATCATCTAAACAACCCACCAAGGCATATTATCAAACACCTCATAGGCACTAACATATTGTTTCATTTTAAGCAAAACAACAACTTCCAACACACAAAACATGCTTTCAATATCACCAAGTTATATAATGCATCACATATAACTTACACATATCAAAATTTAGCTAGCAACAAGCCTAAGCTAATTTCATGCTCACCTTTCCATTCTCATAACCATAAACACATATATATATATACATATATACACATGCATATATATAGATACCCTTAAACTAGCTACACCTAAGGTAGAATAATCCAAGATAGGAATAACCCCTACCTCAATAGAGATGTAGGCAATCTCTATACACCAAAATCACTCAAAAACCAAGACTTTCCCCAAACTTCACCCTTGGATATTCGGTGAAACGCCTTGTTTTTGGTACGTAGTCGAAGCCCTCACCGCGTAGAGCAACTTTAATTCTTGGTTCTTGTTGATCCGAGCGACGGAGCTCCGGGAATCCAAGAGAGAAGACTTGAAGAATTGATTTTCTCTCTTTCTCTCTTCTCACGCCTGAACCAGCCGGCCAAATGGGTATAGAATATCTGATTTTTCAGATATTTTGCCCCTTTTATACTTTTTAAGACTTGGCCCGAGTCGCGCCACATGTCCCCCACTTAATCGGGTCCGATTTTATCCCGAAACGATTTATTTGATCTCGGTTTAACTTCAATTTAATTTTATTTGAACTTTAACTTAATTTTAAGGAAGTTTAATATTTCTCGTTTTTGGGGACCTTTAAAAGGTCAATCGCCACGCAGTCGTCTCGAATTAGGTGCAAAATCCGACTATCTCGGAATTCAACGAAATTTCTGGTGGTCACTAGATTTCGCGTTGCGAATCCAACGACGCACTCCGTTTC
Organism: Ilex aquifolium; assembly: GCA_951799425.1. Taxonomy (NCBI): domain Eukaryota; kingdom Viridiplantae; phylum Streptophyta; class Magnoliopsida; order Aquifoliales; family Aquifoliaceae; genus Ilex; species Ilex aquifolium. The sequence continues at coordinate 27,062,875 of OX637400.1, forward strand.
CTCATCTGAGGTCTAGAACATATGTATTTCAAATACGTGCAGTAATGGCAAATTACCATTTTGCCCTTTTTCAGAAAAATTTCAAATTTTCCCGGGTTTCACAGTCCTAACGGTACTCCTTACCCATAAACTTTATTTTCATAAAAAACAGTGACTTTGAACCGTCCGGACGACCAAGGACTGTTCGGACGCTACGCTAAAAATGGCCCTGCTCAGTTTTAGGGTTTTTCTCTGTTTTTCACCCTATAAATACCATAAGGACGTCCCTTTAGCCATATTTCATCAGTTTTCAACCCTAGGCTACCCTAGAGAGTGACAGAGAAGGAGAAAACACAAGATTCAAAAGGGATTCTCACATTGGAACGAATCAAACACGCTAGGTTTACACACAAACTACGGAATCAAGGTAGGGGATTCTTCTCAAGTTCTTTCATTGAGATTTCGGATATAATTATGTATGTTTTAAATCTTCTAGATTATTATATATTAAATAATCTTTCATTCTTGGTTTCTTTTGATTAACATATTGTTCGTTCTTGATTCTTTTTCGAGTAATATATGATTTTCAACGAGATACATGTCTTGTATCCAAGAAACATTTTTCTTGAATTTCCAAAACCCTAGTTTTTCCAAAATACATGTTCTATGATGAAAAATACATGAATTCTTGATTTCTAAAGTCATATTCTTGATTTCTAAAGTCCTATTCTTGATTAAATCATGTTTCATCTAATACTTGTTCTTGTTCCAAGAAATTATGATTTTTGGCAAAACCTTAGAATTTTGAAAATCGAAATTGTGAAGATTTTATTGATATGATCTCTTGCATATTTTAATTCCTTTATTATTGTAGTATATTGAGAATTATGTAATTATGATACTTGAATAGATAATGAAAATTGTGATTGGTTAAGATTGTGGTTGTTGAGAAAGTTGTGGTTTCATCTCTTGTATGATTTGTTGTAACGGACTTGGATTGCCTTCGAGTGCTGCCGTAGAGGGTTAGAGGTTAGTCTATCCCAGTGGGGGTGAGATGGCTACCTAACACTTGTAGTAGATTGTTGTTTGTGTGAGCAACCACTATTGTTCACGGAAGTTCGAGGTTGAGGGTTGGTATACCTTTCCTTGGAAGGATTCGCCAATGCCGTGGGAGATGGTATATGTCCTTCCTAAAGTGGTTTGTGATTTGGCCTTGCAAGGAATGATTGAGATTGTGTGGTTGTGATAGGTGAACGAGATTGAATCGTTGTGTAGATTCCTGAGAAGCAACCAACATACATGAGAATGAGGATGAACTAATATACATGAAAATATGAGATGATGCAACTGAGTTAATTATTGATTGTTTTAATTTCTTGCATGTTTATTCCTGTTATTGATTTATTGTATTCCGTACACTTGAGATCATTACAACTGTCATGGTTTTACTCTCAAAAATTTATATATGCTATTTTCCAAAAGTGACTCGTCTTCTTTTTATTGTTTTAAAACCTTGCTGGGATTTGAGAGGGATTTTCTACGGGCTTTTGCTCACCCTGTCACACCCAGAATTTCCACAAACCCGGGGGGTGAGTGAAAAGGAAGAAGAAAAGTAAATGAAAGGTCATTAGGTTGGATAAATTGGTTCCTCATTAATTTCCTACGTTTTCCTAAAGTTTTTCAAGCCACTTTTCTTCCATTTTTAGCCTATTTCTTCAAGGTTTCTAAACCCCCCCTTTTGACATCCTTCCCACCTATTTAAAAGGTGTTTTACACACTTAGCAAGTCTTTTAATTTTTCATAAAATTTCTACATAACTTTCTTTGTTTTCCAAGCCTTTTTCCCACCTAATATTCACAATATTTCATATGCATAAGTATATCACAACCCACCCTCACTCGGTGGCCACAATTCATGTAAATTAAATATACATCCCTTGTTCTCAACATACACGTATGATACTCATTAAATAAAGATGTCCTACATATTTTCAAATTGAAATACAAATCATTTGGGCTTATACCCATACATACAAAATATGCCCCAAGGGCCAAATATCCATTCGAGTCCCTTTCCTCTCCTTGCTTTAAGACTTCCTCAAGTCTCAAATACCAGGAGCCTCATCTGTAATATGATATCCCACGAATGGGTCAGCTCAACTGCTGGTATGACAAAATGCTAATGCTAGGAACAAATTTAAGGCGTGGCATGTGCAAGTGTACATTTTAAAATCTACAACCTCGTAATCCCTCAATACTATGCAATGTCAATATGCATGACACACCCATGCAACTCTATGCCACCCATGTCTCGCTTCACGGTCCGCCCTCGTCAGCCCGCGAGTACTGTCATTGGCCAGATTTTGGGTTTTTCACCACAGGATCTACACCCTCATAATGCATAGCACCAAGTGCTCAACCCACACTATGTTCCAAGGATTCATGTATGCCAAGATGCCATGATTTTTCTCAATATAAATTCTATGGAACATTTCATCAAACACATGGTGTGTAACTTAAAATATGCCTCATTCATAAAGTAAAACATACCTTCAAATTCACAACACTTTACCCACATGAATGTGAAGCACCATTCAATGGATTAAACATATGATCAAGTTTCATGTTCATTACTTTCACAATTTCTCAAGGAAAATACAAATGCACAAATTACCAACTCATGGAATAAATCATAACTCTCAAACCACAAGAGTTTCTCTACATGCACATAAGCTATAATATGATAATCCAACACATAAGCAAGGTACACCTTTATCATAGCAACAAATTGTCAAGAAACTCAAAGAACACAAAAGTACTTAAACCACTAACTCTAAGTTTTCAAATCAACTACCAACTAAATGATTTTCTAACATCAAGTAAATACCTAAATCATTCAATCAACACATAGAAAGGCAAGAAAACTTAAATCTATTATCAACTTAGCAAAATATCATACCTAAAATGATTTTTCTCAAACCAGGGGAGTTGTGTTCGCTTTATAGCCGAACTGATTGGTGAGAATATAGCTCTTGTTGAGAGGAACAACTACTTAGAAGGAAGTCTTGCAAGAATCTTGGCCTCGGAATGAGTTTTGGTGGCTTGAAGCTTGAAGAACCTAGGGTTTTTCTTCATTTTTCCTCCAAGAACGTGTACTGCTCTATCTCCAGGTTAAATACTGATATTTTTACACTAAAAGGTCTGTATTTATAGTGGAGGGCAAAGGTGCAAAATGACCCTTTTGCCCTTGATAAATCCAGGACCCCGTTACACTACAACTCATCCCGAAACGCCTCAATTCGATATTTAATTTTAAACTAAGTTATTAAAATTATTTTAAATGAAAATTATCAAAAAAAATATATATTTTCGCTAGTGGCCGGGTTTGACCGGTCCCACCTACGCCACTTGGGATGCCCTTTTTGTCTAATTTTTGAAACTATTTCTGTTTAAGCTTAAATTCACACCGTAAATGTATTTTAACATTCTAAGCATGTTTATCTTCTATGGCATACTCAAATTATGCTCCTAAACATGACCTACGCCTAAATGATGCATATGCAGTGCCCTACTGGCAAATGATACATGAATAGTGCCATACCGGCAAAATTGAAAAATTTATCCTCAATTTTTAGATCTCTACACACCCCTACAACACATTATAGATTTTGGTAGCGAGGAGGATGGCAAGTTAGATGAGTAGGTTGATCTCGAGAATGGAGAGGGTTAGCATGAGGATCCTGAAGTGGAGACTTAGAGATGCTTCGTCTTAGTCTAGATTATTTTATTTGAGAGATTTCTATGAAACAATGTTTTAGCTAGTTTTTATTATTCTGCTGCTTGATACTATTTGGTTTTGAATTGTAAGTTGGAGAAGTTATAATATTTGATTGATTTTAGTATTTATTCTTTATCAGATGGATAAATGGTTTATTATTTAATGGTTATTACTAGTTGCTCTCATGACTGGATGTTTTGAAGATAGTAATGTCTTCCAGAGTGGATTTTGGGGCGTTATGGGTTTGGTATCAGAGCTTAGGAATTAGGTCTTACATGAGAGCTGTAGGTTGTGAACTATCATTGGTATTAGTTTAGATTGAAGAAACTCTAGACTTGAATTTGTTTGAAGTTATATGTTTATAAGATAAGTGTGATTTGTTGGTTAGTTAGGTTAGGGATTCATTATTTGTTCGAATTCATGGATTTCCTAGATTTGAGGTGTTGACAAAAATTTTGGGATGGATATGCTAGTTTTATATCATGTCGTTATGGACTGTGCTAGGAGACGAATGATAATTTGGTTTTTGGTTAGTAAATGATGCTAGGAATGGATCTTTATACAAGTGATATTATCTATATTGGAGATGAGTATGAGATAGGATTTGTGACAAAAGACACCCAAACTAGAGTTGGACAAATATAGCAGAACCATCAGTCAAGCGGACTACCTTTCACCAATTTGATCACAACTCTTTGTTAGAAAGTCCAAATTATGCACCATTTTTTTGTTAGAAGCTTAACTCGTATATCTTTCCAACCATATGGGTCACACATGCTAGAAATACCTAAGTTAAATCAGTTTATTCTCTGAAATTGATCAAAAATTTGCACTATGCTATTCTTTGGATATCAAAGTATCGTGATTTTTTTCTTTGACTCTGAAAGACTTATCCTTAAGCAAGCTTCCACACTATTTAGGCTTTGATTTAGAGACACCCCTATGTTGATTGAAGTATTTTGATGGATAACAATATAAAATTTGACTATAATTTGGTGCCTTGTTGACTTTAAGTATTCTATTCTACTATTAGTGTTGCTTATATTCTTGGAAGTGAAGGAGATATGATAACCCAATTTGGATGTGTGGATGTAAGGTCAACTTAGATGTTTTTAAGATGGACTAATTTTTTAATAATAAGGTTATGGAAAGTTATGTGTGTTACTTAACTATCATAGAAATTAAGAAATGAATGTAGTTTTGGTTTTACGATTTGAACCATGGGAGTGTTATGTTTTCCTCTAGGGTGAGTACAATAGTATCAAATAGTATAATTCTCAAATATGATCAATTGAAGGAATACGGTGAAGTAACATCGAATGAGAGCCTATTTTGGAATAACGATATGAATTGTGGTTATTGTTCTTAAATGGACCAAAGTTTGTTTCATAACCATGTACTTGAGGTTACCAATATTGGTTTGAAAATATTACGGAGAAGTTGATTAAATTTACTTGGAAGTATTAATGGTTTAGAAGGGTCATACATAGGATACTAATTGAGGACGTTATACTTAGGTAATCTTATTTCGTTGTGGGCTTAGTTGAATATACTTAGACTATCTAAGGTATTAATAATCGATAATCCTTTGGTTGAGTGTTGAGTTAATAGTTGACTTGTATTTACAACTTTTGATTGAAAATTAAGGTCAATTTATGAAAATGAACTTATAGATATTTAAAACGGGAAATCTAAGAAGCCTAATTAAGTTGTTTACCTTTGACCCTCGATACTATAGGATTAAAGATTAAAGAGGTTTAAAAGCTCGAGGTTAGATATAGCAGACAATTATTAAAATAAAGATGAAATCCAAAGTTTGATATGAACTTCTATTATTTTTGGGATATTTCAATGTTATTGGAATTCTTTTTCCTGTCTCTCTTAGTACATTATTAAGATAGGTTTGATTATTTATACTTGAGGATTGTTGGTATAAATATTGAAGATTTGAACTTTACGGCTAGTGGTCATAATTGGGAGATGTAATTTCAGGAGTCAATGATGCTACCTGTGCAGATTAGCTTTGAAATAGATGTAGAAACTTTATATAATTTTTGGGATAAATGACTGTGGTTATCGTAGTAATTATTAGATCGTTGTTATCTTGGAGATTATGAATAATGGTTACGACTATGATGACTAATATGGTTAAATCAGGCAATATTGGATTAATCATTGGGAGTCTTATTTTTTGACTATGATTATATTACAAGAAATCTAATCGTGTTGAATTGAGGGAGATTATTGTGATCCTTCGAAGTCTATTTTTATCTTATGAATTAGAAATATATTTATTCTAGATTGAATCATAGGAATTCAAATTTATATGTAACCAATAGAATGGATGGGGTGTAGAGATCGCTAGAGATTGATTACATGGGTTATTGATTCTAGCTCAAGGTTAGAGATAGAGAAAATGATTAGTGTTAATTGAGTTGGTGAAGAAGGTGAAGATATTAAGATTGATGTAACAGTAGGAACTCAAATGCGTGTGAGTTATGAATAGAATTTTAAGCCTTATTGAGAACTGAAAGCAATATTTTAGAGCTATAACTTGACCCATAGCTCAAGTAGTATATTTGTTTGTTTACTAAAATTTCCTTTGGAGGAGAAAGATGGATCGTTAGTGAACAAATTTTGGAAGTTATAATCAAAGAACATATATGATGAAACATGACATATCTTCACAAAACATTATGAACTAATGAGAATTCTTATCTTGAGGCTAGTTTCTACTTAATGATTATTGGATTATAATTTATATCAGAGTGCACAACGAACCATTGAATTAGGTTTAAAATTAGTGGAATTAACCATTAATTACGGTTACAGTGGTGAATGTAGAGAGTACAAACTTGAAGAGTGAGATTCAATTTCTTGGAAAACTTGGTGTATAGTTTGATGGTTATAATTGTTGAGAATCCTGCAGTGTCCACCGAACGACAGAAATTGATAAGTGTCCATAGGGTGTGAAGATATTATTAGATTTTAAATATTGTGAGTTTCTCTAGTCTAGTGAGAGACAAAGTCATTAAGAAGGATGCATCTATTTAAGGAATCATTGTAGATCTTGCCATAATGGCATTAATAAGTTATGGATTATATCATAATTTGAGTATAGAAATGAAGAGTAATCTTATTAGCGAAATTGAATTTGGTTGTTGTGAAATGCTTATGGATAAGCTACATGTAAGAAACAAATATTAGAAATTTTTTTAAATGATTGGTGAATTCAAAAGAGCAGTGATATCTGATAAACATGAAATAAGTTGAAGATCTAGTAGTTATGCATGATATGGAATTAGTTTAGGCAATCACATGAAATTATTGAGTATAAATAATAATCGAAAGTAGTGAATGAAGGTAAACGTGGGGACTTCAATAACTACAATGATGGTATAAGTTGAAGGTATGGATTTAAAATTTAGGATATGATTTACTATTTTAATCTTGGCTTTTATGTTTAAAGGATGGATAGAAGTGGAGACATCATGGCCAAATGAGAATTAGATAAACTAAGTCGACGATTAAGTTTCGAGGATGAAACTTTCTTTTAGGGGGGTGGATTGTAAGACCCCGTACTAAAATTAAATAAGAATAATATCATATTAATATTTCTCTTATGATGAATAAAATGATTGTAGAAATATTGAACCATTGTTAAAAGATTGATCATGAAATTTGAGTTTTGGACGAATTGACTTTCGGGTTAAACTTAGTCTCGAAGGTGTGTACACTTGAGAAGGGTGATTAGGTAAGTTTCTAAATGATTTTTGGTCAAAATAATGCCTCCATTGAATCTGGAGGTCGAGAAACTTTGGGAGAGGTAATATGAGGTATATTAGAAGTTATAAAGTATTTTGGAGTTAAAGCGTATTTTAGAAAGAATTTGGGTAGGAAAGAATTTGACACTACTTTAGTATTTTAGCCATAACTGCTTAATATGAATTCTGATTGAGCTGATTTTTATACAGTAGAAACTAGCCTTCAAGGGCTACAAAAGTGTATTTCATGAAAATTTCTTGAATCAACTTTTAAATAGATGAAAACTGCTCCTGAAGTTGGGACAGAAAGTTGCCACCGTCCGGACGCTCCAGGCACCGTCCGAACGGTACTCCTTACCCATAAACTTTATTTTTCATCAAAAACAGTGACTTTGAACCGTCCGGACACCCAAGGACCGTTCGGACGCTACGCTAAAAATGGCCCCGCTCATTTTTAGGGTTTTTCTCCGTTTTTCACCCTATAAATACCATAAGGACGTCCCTTTAGCTATATTTCATCAGTTTTCAACCCTAGGCAACCCTAAAGAGTGAGCGAGAAGGAGAAAAAACAAGATTCAAAAGGGATTCTCACGTTGGAACGGATCAAACACGCTAGGTTTACACACAAACTACGAAATCAAGGTAGGGGATTATTCTCAAGTTCTTTCATTGAGATTTCGGATATAATTATTTATGTTTTAAATCTTCTAGATTATTATATATTAAATAATTTTTCATTCTTGGTTTCTTTTGATTAACATATTGTTCATTCTTGATTCTTTTTCGAGTAATATATGATTTTCAACGAGATACATGTCTTGTATCCAAGAAACATTTTTCTTGAATTTCCAAAACCCTAATTTTTCCAAAATACATGTTCTATGATGAAAAATACATGAATTCTTGATTTCTAAAGTCGTATTCTTGATTAAATCATGTTTCATCTAATACTTGTTCTTGTTCCAAGAAATTATGATTTTTGGCAAAACTCTAGAATTTTGAATATCGAAATTGTGAAGATTTTCTTGATATGATCTCTTGCATATTTTAATTCCTTTATTATTGTAGTATATTGAGAATTATGCAATTGTGATACTTGAATAGATAATGAAAATTGTGATTGGTTAAGATTGCGGTTGTTGAGAAAGTTGTGGTTTCATCTCTTGTATGGTTTGTTTTGACGGACTTGAATTGCCTTCGAGAGCTGCCGTAGAGTGTTAGAGGTTAGTCTATTCCAGTGGGGGTGAGATGGTTGCCTAACACTTGTAATGGATTGTTGTTTGTGTGAGCAACCACTATTATTCACGTAAGTTCGAGGTTGAGGGTTGGTTTACCTTTCCTTGGAAGGATTCCTCAATGCCGTGGGAGACGATATACACTCTTCCTAAAGTGGTTTGTGATTTTTCCATGTGGGGAATGATTGAGATTGTGTAGTTGTGATGGGTGAACGAGTTAGAATCGTTGTGTAGATTCCTGAGAAGCAACCAACATACATGAGAATGGGGATGAACCAACATACATGAGAATGGGGATGAGCCAATATACATGAGAATATGAGATGATGCTACTGAGTTAATTATTGATTGTTTTAATTTCTTGCATGTTTATTCCTGTTATTGATTTATTGTATTCCGTACACTTGAGATCATTACAACTGTCATGATTTTACTCTCAAAAATTTATATATGTTATTTTCCAAAAGAGACTCACATTCTTTTTATTGTTTTAAAACCTTGTTGGGATTTGAGAGAAATTTCCTACGGGTTTTTGCTCACCCCCTACAACACATTACAGATTTTGGTAGCGAGGAGGATGTCAAGTTAGATGAGTAGGTTGATCTCGAGAATGGAAAGGGTCAGTATGAGGATCCTGAAGTGGAGACTTAGAGATGCTTTGTCTTAGTCTAGATTATTTTATTTGAGAAATTTCTATGAAACAATGTTTTAGATAGTTTTTATTATTCCGCTGTTAGATACTGTTTGATTTTGAATTGTAAGTTGGAGAAGTTACAATATTTTATTGACTTTAGTATTTATTCTTTATCAGATAGATGAATGGTTTATTATTTAATGGTTATTACTAGTTGCTCTCATAATTGGATGGTTTCTAGATAGTAATGTCTTCCAGGGTGGATTTTGGGGCGTTACATATCTCGAGTCTTCTAGCAGACATCTGGGTTGACCCACTTTACAAAATTTATGAATGCTTGTATGCATTTCGAATTTATGTCCTAGTATAAAAGGAATAAAAATACAATGGTGCAGGAATCGATCAACAACTAGATACTTTCTGGAATCCGCAAAGAACACAATAAAATATAGTTATAGAGGTAAGGGGAAATGGTGTGGTATCGGTCAAAAGCTCTCTAATACTCAAGTCTAATTCTGTTTAACTATTATACGAACAGTAAGCACTGCTTTCTTGTATCATTACATGTGATTTACCTAATAATCTTTACGTAAGTTATTTCTAGAGTCATCCCCCTTTATGGATGAGGATTTTCAATAGTTTGGGCAATTTCTAAGTCGTGATTAACCTTGACTATGTTGGTATGGTCATGGTGTTGGGGGGCCTTAGTTAATTTGAACCATTAGGCCTAGATCGAGTGTTGGGCCTTAGTCCTTTGTTCCGTAATCATGTTGGGCTTTTCTGTTAGTTTTTTGGGGGTAAAACGGAAGTCGGTACAATTTTTTAAACTTAATTGAGAAAAAATACAACACAAAATTTTATTTGGGCTAAAGTGAATATTTTTCAAAAATGACATTGCCATTCGGTAAAAAGCTAAAGAGATGAAACTGTTTGCATGCCTTCCGTATGTTTTGGTTAAATTCAAGTAATGGGAGGTAAAATAGGGGCATTAATGATCATAACCCTTCTTCTTCGGCAACGGGATTCTCTGATAATGGGATTTGATTAGAATGCCACAAATTATATGAGAATAAAACTGATTTTTCCCAAAAAAAAAAAAATTAGGAATACGACAGTGAAAATCCGGCGGTTTTGTTGTCCAGTACCTGTTCATCGTCGCCGGCCACTTCTTTACCGGAAATTGCAGATGCCATTCGAGTTTTGTTTTTGTATTTTATTATTATTTAGTTCTTGTTTTTTATTTTTATTTTGTGCAAAATTGTATAATTTGCTTCTGAAAAAAAAAAAACAAAATCATAAAACCCTATTTTCGTAGATGAGAGTAAGAAATTGAAGTTCTGTAATTATTGAATGAATAATTATAAAAGTGAAATTATCTGTAGATGCAAATTCTAAACACTTTGAAACACATTTTTTTTTTTGAAAATAACTATGTTAAGTAATTATTTGAGATTCAAAGTATTCCATTTTGTTTTTCTGTTTGTGATAATTGTTGTGAATATCGCCTTCTGTTTGTGGTTACTATTGTGTAAATTTCGTTTTTTTTCAAAACTCTGATTTTTTTGTTTGTAAAACCAAAAACATAATTATAAAACCCTAATTTCAGAGATGAAACTAAATAAATTGAAGTCTTTTACATTGAATGAGTAATTCAAAAGTTGAAATTATTTGAATATAAATTGTAAACAGTTTCAAAAAAAATTTAATGGTTGTAACTGTGTTGAGTAACTATTTTGAGATTTTATGTGACACCCCAAAATCTGGAGGTCCGTTGATCAACCCATGGTTATCCATGATTATCCATCAACCCGCAGAAATACCCGTGGATATCGCTTAACCCGACACCACGTCACCACATTCCTTTTACCGAGATTTATAAAAAATACAAGTCCAATTACTTTTGGTTGGTTGATCCATCCGAGGTCCAATATACCACCATTGGTATCCTATTATTGTCCATTTATAACATTGGAAGGAAGGAAAACTTAGCCCAAAGACCTGGCAAAAGAATAAAAAAAATTGAGTTTTGGAAAGTGTACCGATACGCGTATCGGTACGGTGGGCTCACTGGTCCTGGCCATACCGGTACGCGTACCGGTATGCCCTGCCTTCTGGACAGCTCTGTACCGGTACGCGTACCGGTACACTCTGTCCACCTTTGTTCATTTCACCTGTTTTCCGACTCCAATCCATTCCAAATCTCACCAAAACCATTCCCAACTTAAACAACTAGGATTTATACATAAAAAAATGATTGATATAAGTTCTATTACAATCCTTTGTACACATTTACATGTCAATAACTAATTTTTCATAATTAGTTTACAAAAACTCAAAGTAAAGCCACATGCGGCCTCCCTTCATCCTTGGGGTCCCGAATGAGCGTCATTCACCGGTGTGTATCTCCCACTTGAAATGTTTTCCTGTATAGGGTGAGCTACGCTCAATAGAGTATCCCCTACAGAGGGCACTCCCCACCTAGATGCACATGGAGTGTACACATGCAACAATCAACAATTCATAACATTCCAAGCAAGAATTATGCATTCGATGTTGGAATTTATCATGTCATGCCATGAAATGAGATGAACTCACTCATGCAACCTTAACCCGAGTCCTCACCGACTCCCACAACACAATGCAATGCATTTGTGAAGTAAAACCGTCTTTTGACGAAAATCCATCCAACAATTGTTTTAAATAAAACTCATTTGTTAACAAATCAAATCATTGTTGGATGACACTCATTGGATGAGTATTTTATAAAACAAAACCATGCATCTTTATTGGGCAACGGATTTTTGGAATCACACCACCGGCTCCGTACGCCGTTACACTTTTTCGAACTTGCACCGACGGAAGTGTATAAACCAATAACCGGGATTTGCACCCGAGGGAGTGTCTAGCCTTTCTTGCTCTACCCGACACAAGTTTTCCCATGCAACCATGCAACTCAGCCGGATTTTCAATCCAACTTTTGTAACACCCCGCTTTATATATGTATATAGATATATAGTAAATAATTGTTGTAAAAATGTGGATATGTGTAGTGACATTAAGAATAAAAGCAAAAACTAGAGATACAAATTGATTGGGAAGTTAGGTTTAGAAGGTGTGTAAACTTGAGAAGAGGGATTATGGAAGTTTCTAAATATTTTTAGGTCAAAATAAGTTATCCATTGAATCCGGAAGGTCGAAAAACATTGGGAGAGGTAATATGGGGTGTATTGGAAGTTAGGAAGTATTCTGGAGTGAAAACACATTTAGAGAAAATTTGGGTAAAAAGGAGTTGGGACACCTTCTAGTATTTAAGTCATAACTTTTGATCCTGATGTCCAATTGATCTGAAATTTTGACCTTATGTATTAGACATCCAGGGATACAAAAGTGTATCTCATGAAAATTTTCCAATTATACTTCTAAATAGGTCAAAACTGCCCTGAAAGTCGAAGAAGCCGAAGTGTACCGGTACACAGTACCGGTTCGGTACCGTACCGGTACGCCCGATAAAAGTCGGGATTTTGGTGTTTTAAAACACCCTTTTAAGCTTCATTTGACCCATTCTTCCATCCCACTCTCACCCCAAACATCTTAGAGCCCTAAGAGAAGAGAAAAGGAGAGAAAAACACAAAGATCTTGAGAGAGTTAACCCTTGTAGAGATCAAAACCGAAATTCCTCAAGAATACCATTCTTCTACTCTCCTCTTCTACACTTTCACTACACCTTTACCCACACCTCTTGGAATCCTAGAGAGAGTCTTAGAAAAGAATAAAGAAGGAGAAAACACAAAATCAAAAGGGAGAAACAAAGGATTTAAGAGTGATTCAAGATCAAACCCTAGATTTCAAGAACACCAAGGTAGGGGTTTTCTTCCATTCTTTTACATTGAGGCTAGGTTTATTTATATGTATCTCTTTACTCTAAATGTTATATGTATGCTATCACATCCTTAATTCTTGCTATTCTTGCAATTGATGCCATGTGGAAAATATTGTGATTGTTGGGTAACCTTTGAATCTCCTTGCTTGCTACCAAACCCTAGTCTTCAAGGGAAATGTGTTTGTCTCTTGACTTCTCCCTTGTTATTGATTTCAATACATGATTGTTCCTTTGTTTTGAATTCTAAGCTTGATATTCAATACTTGATATTCTTTATTCTTGGTTCCAAGACTTGAGTGTTCTTGTAGTCTTGATTTCTAAGCTTCATAATCATTTGTTCTTGATTTCACACCTTGATAGTCGTTGTTATCTATTTCCATACATGATGGTTCCGTTAAATCTTAATTTCTCCTTTGTCCATGATTTTCGAGCTTGGTACGCCTTTATTCTTGATACTCCAAGCTTATTATTCATTTGTAATGATTCCAAAATTTGATTACTCATAGGATCTTGATTTCAAAACTTTAGTGTTTCATATTGAACAACAAAATGGTATTTATGGTGATCTCATGTATTTTTCTTAGTTGGTTGTGGAATTGTACATGTTATATTTTGGGGGATTTTGGATAGATGATTGTGAATTGAGGTAAATGTTGGGAATTGGGGACTTGTGTGATTGTTGGTATTTTATTTCTTGCGTGGTTGTACGATACGAACATGGATTACTATTGACCGAGTATCATGTAGTGGGTAGACGTCTTTATATGCCACGCGGGTATGAACTTTTCCTACCACATGGAATGGGTAGACGTCTTTGTACGCCGTGTGGGTACGAACTTTTCCTATCACTAATGATCACGGATTAGTAACGTGGGTTGTGTCGGACATACAGTGTGGGTTATTGTGCATTGTACCAGAAATGGTTTCGACAAGAGTTTCCGGAAGTATGGGATTCCGCGAGAACTTGTTGGAAACGGTTTATGGTAGAATGGATTATCTATTGTATATTGGTTATTGTTCACTCTACCATAGACGGTTTCTACAAGAGTCTTGGGAAGTATGGGATTCTGCGAGAACTTGTGGAAACAATGTATGGTGGATTGGATTATATTTGGATATGGTTTGTTAACTGTATAGTGGTCCCACTTATTCATTCAATTACTGTTGTTCCTTAAACTTGAGATCTATTTAAATGTCCTGGTTTTACTTCAAAATTTATATATGATACTTGTGAAATGAGACCGACTTGTTTTACATGTTTTCTAAACCTTGTTTGAGTTTGGGAGGATTTTCCTACAGAGCTTAGTGCTCACCCCCTACAAACCAACACATTTTTCAGGTGATGCTGTAAAAGAGGATCAGTTAGAAGATGAGTAGGGGGATCCGGAGGGGGATATCTCGACGGTCCTTCATTGTATTAGATTGAAGGGTTATTTTGGGATCATGTAAAATATAATCTTTTGTTATTCCGCTGCTAAGTTACGTTTAATTCTTTTGGGATGTAATTGCCATGATTTGGCTTATTCTTTTGGGATAATGCTATGGACATGATATATGATGAATGAAATTGCTTTATTTATGGAATTTATTTAGTCGCTCTCATGTTGTAAATGGTCTCGGATAGTAATGTCGTCCAGTGTGTGTTTTGGGGTGTTACAACTTTCCCGAGTTCACATATCAACCACCAATTATGGTGCTTGAGCACATGCATACCCACACTCATGACTAATGTCCATGAATGTGATGCCAATGTCATGCCCAAGATGCAATGAATGTCAAATGAGCAACTACTACCAATTCAACATATATCATGGCAATTTATCTCATAGGCATAATCACCAAATATCATCATAACGTCAATATGTCACTAAGCACATATCGACAACAATAATTAACATGCTATCACATAATTTCATGTTCAAAACATACTCTAATCGTAAGAGCATTTTCCAAAACACATAACATATGAGCACAATGCCACAATTTCCAAGATATTCACAAGGAACTCTCATGTATCAATTTTCAAGATAATGCTAGAAATGAACCATTTCTATACCCATTTCCTAAGAATACCCTAGGTGAGAAATAAACCAAGGTAGGAGGGAACCCTACCTCTTGGAGCGTAAACCGAAGGATAGAACCTTCAAGAACACCAACACCAACCTCCAAGTCTTGATTTCCCAAAATCCTCTCTTTGGATCTTCGGTGAAATCCTTCGTTCTTGGTGTGGTTACATAGCCCTCGTCGATGTGATCGACTTTAATTCTTGGCTCGACGGATTCCGACCGACGGAACTCCGGGAATCGACGAAAGAAGATTGGATTTCTCCATTTTCTTTCCCTCTTTCTCCCACACGTTGAAGACCAGAATTTCAGCAGATATTTCTGCTGAAATTCTGATTTTTAAGACTATTTATAATTTTTAATACTCGGCCCACGTCGCGCCACGTGTCCCCCACTTGTTCGGGTCCGTTTTCGCCCTGAAACGATTTATTTAATCTCAGTTTTATTTTATTTGAACTTTTATTAAATTTTAAGGAAATTCTATAAAATTTATTTGTGGGGACCTTTGTGAGGTCAACCGCCACCCAGTCGCCTCAAACTACGTGCAAAATCTGACTATTTCGGAATTCGACAAAATTAGTCCGGGTGACTAGATTTTGCGATACGAATCCAACGGCGAAGTCCGTTGTATCATTCGAGCTCTAGAAACATGAGTATTTTAAATACGCATTATGGTGGTAAATTACCGTTTTGCCCTTTTTCAGTAAAAGTTCAAATTTACTTGGGTTTTACATTTTAAGTATTTCATTCTTATATCTGTTATTGGTAACTGTATTGGAGTTACAATCGGAATTTGAATTGCACAAAATGTAAGAGTTAATGTATTTAATATTTTTTTTGTTTGGTAAAATCCCAACCCATTTTTTGTTATAAGAGGTCAATTCTTACATCATTAATGCATGTATGTAAAAATTGAAATTATTGATATTTTTAAAGTAACTCGATAATGTTGAAACTATATTGAGTATCTGTTAAATCGAATTGTATGTTGAATGTAAATATTCATGGTATGAAACTTAGTTACACCCTACAGTGATACATAACCATACTTGTGTACACAAATATAGTTACTATGTGCAACTGAGTTACAATGCTCCTAAAAATGTAGATCAAGCCCAATGTAAACAATTAAACAATTACTAATGTCTGGACTAATGATTAGGTTAATATAGATACATCATATATTACTGCATGATACCCTAAAATAGTGGATGCATTAAACGGGACATGACGAAGACACGATCTTCAAAAAGAAAACATGATATAAGACGTAGTAAAGAAATTCCACGGTAGGAGTCCAAATCAAATAAGATAGTTGTTGAGATAAAAGACAATCAAAGTGAAGTATACATCAATGGTGCAAGGTATAAGCCTCAGTACAGATCAAATATGCTTGCCATTATTAGGAAAATTGAAGAACTTCATTTGAAAGAGTATCACAAGACAGCATTGAAAAAGACTCCATTCTGGTAATAAAGGTCTCAACGTTATATTTGCATACAAGTAACACTATTTCCCCCATTCCTGATTAAAACATTAAAAAAATGAATGTAATTATATCAATTCAAAAGGAAAAAAAATAGTTACACAAAACAGCATAAAAAAAACATTAATACAAAGGACTGAATTAATTAATCATATACTGGGAGAAAAAAATAATTTCACTAAACAGGATCTACCAAATAGGTATTGGCTGAAAACTTGCATACAAGAACAGTTACACCAAAACGCTACTCTGATTTTTTAACACTGTTACACAAAGTAAAAATCAAAATGAACATGTCAGAAAAGTTATACACAAAACAATTACACAAAAAAAAAAAAAGCATTTAAAAAACATAAAACAAAATAAGTATATACAACTAAACACTAATATAATTTTCTACAAATACAGACATACAATATCAACAAAAAAAAACGTACATTATTGTCTACATAGAAAATACGATATCATAAATTAATTTTAAAAAAAGGTAGCGTAAAACGTTTACACGAAAAATAGTTACACCCATTAAAAAATAGTTACACCAATTAAAAAAATCAAAGCAGTTCTTTTTTTCCTTACATCCCAACAACGAACAACATCTAACAAAATCAAAATTATGATTTCCTAGTAAAAATGGTCGAATAAAAGAAAAAATTTAATTATTAAAAACTTACTTTCAAGCCGATGATGGTGATCAATATTTGTAATTCCTTTTTTCGAAGAAATCCTCTATTGATTAAGAAAAATAGACTTTGGAAGCAAACGAAAATAAATCAAGAAGATACCACAACCGAAGAAGTGAATCGCTAAACCATACGTTGAACGAAATCGCAATGAAGCCGGCCGTTGAAGAACACGTTTACTGCAGAGACATACCACAAAACTGCAATTCAAAATTCAAAAATGAATGATAATGTCTAATGTAATTTTTACATATTTGATTAAATATATAATTGTCAATGAAGACTGCATAATTTAAGGGAGAGTGTTTAGGTAAAAAAGTTTTGATTTCATTTGACTTTTGTACCTAAACATAATAAGTTTTATTAAAATTGAACTTAATAGAGTAAACAACTTATCCATACATTTTTCCTCAAATAACTCTAAAACATTGTACCCACACCCAAAAAACCTGTATTTTGGGCTGAACTGAACGTGCCAATTCCCTCGCATCGATGTCTATGTAAGCAATTAATGATTGGGAAGATAAAAGGGCTTTTCGGTGGCCGATACAATATGATAAGTTTTGAGCCAATAACAACAAGGAGTGAATAGTTGGGTCATTAAGGACAAAGTGCAACGAAAATACATAATTAGCCTTCTTAATATGGTATATCGTTGTTTTCAAAACTCTGGTGGAATTTTCAATAAAACAACATTAAATGTTCAACCAAACACTGGAATTATGCCCAGAATTCAAAAAAAAACCGTCATTTTAAAATTAATAAATCAAAATCATTGAATAACCATCTCAAAAAATCATTCAGAAGAAGCAACAAAATATCTGGTGAAACAGTTGTCACAACGACGAAAATCTTCATCACAAAGAACGAAAGATTTTTGAATCAAATTGAAGCTGCTAATGTGAAGATAACAAACAAGTTAGATCTATTATTTATAGGGTTTTCATATTTTTCTAAAAGCATGAAAAATTGCAAACCTGCCACTGTGATATTTTGATCTTTGTAATTACGTAAGGTTTAATACCAAATACGAATTTCGTTAAAATTTAAAAAAGAATATTAGTTTAATATGTAGCTGAAGGACTGCTATGGAGGAAAAATATTTGTGAAAAGGTTTTTAAGTTTGTCATTGTGAAATTATGTTTTTTATAAAAACATAAAAAACTCATTATGTGAATTAAATATATATTTCAATCTGTCAATGCGATATAATATTTTCTTTTTTTCAAATTGATGCTTTTACAAAATATGTCACTGTGACATTTTTTCATAATTAAAATATTTATAAAATGTTGTAGAATACTGGCACTGTGTAATAGACATGTACCAAGTTTGTTTGATATTCATTGGAAATGGCAGTGTACATGGACTAACATTATGTTATGTATGTCAGGGAAAATGACAAGGACAAAAAAATCCATCAAAATCAAGATATGAGATAAAGCGTAGAAATATGGAAGTTGTCATACACGACTCTAAGGCTGAGACTTAAACTAAGAAGAAGCATCGTGAATTTGGAAAAAAAGGTTGTACCAAAAAAAGTGCATATCAGGCGAGGAAAAAAAAGAATTACTCCTTCCAATACAGGTCAAACTTGCAGGCATTGATTAAAATAATTGATGAGATCACCTTGCGGGAGGAACACTTAATTGAGTTGAGAAAAACTCCATTTTGGTTGCTAATTGAGGCCATCAATGACAAAGTTGTCGATGCAAAATTGTGCAAGAAGACTGATTCCGATGTGTATGACTTGATTTTAAGATTCAATTCAGAAAAATCAAAATTTGATATAAGAGTAAAACTTGTAAGGCTCAGACGAACAAATATCAGTATGATATTTGGAATTTAGGATAGTTATGAAAAGATTGATGTTACCAAATATACAAACGAAGACATCACATTAGTGTCTAGGCGATTCCATAGAGATAGTAGGGAAATTGCCCCAATAATAAAAGAAAGGTAGAGAGCAACTGCAAAAGGAAAACGTGTTAACGATTATGCAGATGTTGCGAGGCTAATGTGCTTGTACATTTTGGTGACATTATTCCTATGCACAAGTGGTTACACAATTACTTGGAGGTACGTTGCATATGTGGACAACTTGGACGAAATTAAAACCTTTGCTTTGTCATAGATTATTCATGATTCACTACTGTCCTCTCTTGTCGAAAATACAACGAATCCAACAATGGTCATAGGATGTGTGCTGGCATTACCAGTGAGTATCGACTTCTACTATAACATTAATTTGCATACAAAATTAAACTGTCACTGTAGTAGTTTATTATATTACTGAACCTCAAATATTGAGAAAATTTTAACAAATTCAAATGTGTGTCTTGTAAACCCCCACATGCTTATATTAATATAGTAATGTACTTATTTAGTGATTCTTATATATCTAATGATGTAAAAATAAAATAAACATTGCACATGAACAGTGCACATAAACAGTGCACTAGCTGCAACTTCAAGCCCAATTTCGACCTTGATACACTCAATATCTCTCAAAACTCAAAACATGGAAGTTGTATAACTCTTTCTTAGCGTTCCATATCATCTTGAATCATCTCAATCGGAGCTCGGATGAGAGAGTTATGCCCAGATAACGAAACAATGTCGAAACAGTCCGGCCGACTACCTTTCACCAATTTGATCATAACTCTTTGTTGGAAAGTCCAAATTGCGCACCGTTATTTTTGTTAGAACCCTAACTCGTATATCTTTCCAACCATATAGGTCACACATACTAGAAATACCTGAGTCAAATCAGTTTATTCTCCGAAATTTTCCAAAAATCTACACTTGGGTTGTAATTTTAATATTCGAGTGTAAATTTATTGTAGTTTTAAAATAAATCATAAAAATAAATGTTTTTAGGTTAAAATAACATTAGAAATGAATCCGGAACGTCGAAAAACCTTAGGGTAGTCATATGGATCAAATTGGAGATTCTTAGTGGCAAAATCGTAATTTTGGAGAAAAACTCAAATTGCAGCCCAGTGAACAGTAAAAATCGGGGCTGCTATGTTTAAAACACTATTTTTCAGTCCATTTGCTCCCATCCTTTCACTCCACTCTCACCTCCAACTTGTTAGAACCCTAGGGGAAGAGAAAGGGAAGAAGAAAAGGGGCAAAGAGAGTCTCTAAAGTTTGGGCTTTTGTTTGAACTTTGGTTTGATTTCAAGGTAGGGGATTCTTCTCAAACTCTTTCATTGAGGATTAGGGTATTATATATGTATGTTTTCAATATTCTTGAGAGTATATGATAAATAGATATGAGTTCTTGGATTCTTTGTTATTGAAACATAGATTTTGAACAAAATGCATGATTGGGTTCAAGAGACCTTGTTCTTGAGTTCCCAAAATCTTAGTTTTGTTAAATACATGTTTGGGTTATGAAAAATACATGAATTCATGATTTCTAAATGTCTATTGTTGACTAAATCATGTTTTAATCTAATCCTTGTTATTATTCCAAGAAATTATGTTTGGTTTGGAAAAACCCCAGAATTTTGATATCAAGGTTGTGAAGGTTTATTGATATGATCTCTTGCATATTTTAAATTCCTTAGTATTGTAGTATATTGAGAATGGTACACTTGTGACTCTTGAATTATAAATGAGGAATTGTGGATTTTGTATATATTGGAAATTGTTTATGAATGGAGAATATCTTGGTTTCCTCATTGTATGGTTGTTGTGAGGGACTTGGATTGCCATCGAGAGATGTCGTAGAGTGTTAGAGGTTAGTCTATCCCAGTGAGGGGTGAGATGGTTTCCTAACACTTGTAGTGGTTTGTCATTTGGTAATGCGACCACTATCGTTCACTGGAGTTCGAACAAGGGATTGTATATTTTTCCTAGGAAGTGACTCGTCACTGCCATTGGGATGGTAGATGCCCTTTCCTATAGTGCTTGTGATTATGATGTAAATAGGTGGACTAGGTATAATCGTTGGGTAGATTCATGAGAAACAATCAACATACATGGTACGGGGATGAACCAAAATATATATATAGAGAATGATGGTTGGATTGTCTTGGCCGGTGCATTGGTATGGGACAATGCATCGGAAGACGCCCTTCATAAATGGTATAATGTTATGCAATTTACATTAACTTTTCACTAGATCATGATTATAGCTTAAACTGGAGATCTACTTAAAATGTCATGTTTTACTTGAAATGCTATATATGTTATTTGTAAAATGAGACCGACCGTTTTATATACTTTTCTAAACCTTATTTTGGATTGGGAGGATTTTTCTACAGAGCTTCGTGCTCACCCCCTACCGTTGAATATTTTCAGATTTTACTCTAGAGGAGGAGCTCGATGCTCATGAGCCGGGTCAAGGAGAAGTTTCCTTAGAGGGATACGTGGATCCCGAGTGGGACATATAGAGATGTCATTTATTTTTGTACTAGACTTGATAAATTATTTTGGAAGTCATGTAAAGTCTAGGATTTTGTATTCCGCTGCGTTATCTTAGTTCAATTCATTTGGAAATGTAAAGGCCATTGTTGGACATATTCTTTTGATATTGTGGCCATGGCTTGGCTTATTATTTTGGGGAATGTTATTGTGAATATTACTTGTGGTGAATGGAAAATCTTTTGGGGCAACGTTGTAGAGATTTGAGGGATAAATGGACCCGGTGTGGTCGATGTATTATAAATGCACAAGTTGTGTTTTGGGTAGAGCTCCCCGAACAAAGGAGGCTCTGCCCAAATTTCGTGAAAATTAAGGACCCCCGGTTATTTATGAATTTTTATTTGTGCTCTCACGTTATAAATGGTTGTAGAATGTATTGCCGTCCAGGGTGGTATTTGGGGCGTTACAAATTTGGTATCAGAGCTTAGGCTTTAGGTCTTACATGGGAGCTGTAAGTTATGGATTACCACTAGAGACTTAGGTTTAGGGTGAAGGAAATTGTTATGTTAAATATTGTGTATGCCTTGTGCTTAAATCAAGACAGCCTACATATCACTTTAGTTTATGTCTTGTACATCAATGAAACTAAATTGTGAATTGATGTGCAGGATGGACGGTGAGCGTGGACGTGGACGTGGACGTGGACGTGGACGTGGGCGTGGTCGTGGAGGCCAAGCAAACCCACCACCTCCCGATGCAATGAATGGCATTTATCAATGCCTAAGGGAGCTGACCACTCTGGTACAACACCAGAATGGGAACAACCATAACGGTGGGGCTCATCCACTAGCCCAAGTACCGGGCAACGGAGAGGAGAATAGGAGAATGATAGTTCTCCGAGAGTTTCTGAGGCAACGCCCGCCTACTTTCCAAGGGAGCTCTAACCCTTTGGATGCGGATAGATGGATCCGCCGAGTGAAGAAGATTTGTGACGGCATGGGAGTTGCCGAGGACTTACGGGTGGGCTTAGCTATCTACTTGTTCGAGGGAGAGGCCGACCATTGGTGGGACTTAGTGAAACGAAGGAGGAACACCGATGCACTTACTTGGGAGGAGTTCGACCAAATCTTCCAAGACAAGTACTTCCCTAAATCAGTCAGGGACAAGATGAAGGACGATTTCGTTGCTCTACGACAGGGTAGCATGACAGTGGCCGAGTACGAGAGGAGGTTTGATGAGCTATCCCGTTACGCTACGGAGTTTATAGCTACTGAGGCCAACAGGGCCAAGCGCTTTGAGCAGGGCTTGAGGCCGACTATCAGAGAGAAGTTGGTGGCTCTCAAGATCCGAGAGTATGGGGATATTTTTGATAGAGCTACACTAGTGGAGAGAGACATAGATGACAGCCAGCGACGACAGAGCTTCGGGAGAGGAGGTCCGATCAGGACGGGCCCTAGCACTGGTGGAGCACAGAAGGCGGCACCCTACCGTCGCCCAGATCAGGCAGGGGGACAGAGATCTCAGATAGCTCGAGGAGCCGGAGGTGTACCGGGGAGGACAGCCACAGACCCCCGTCAGTGTTTCGCATGTGGAGGAGTGGGGCACTTCAGACACAATTGCCCATCGCTTCCACCGAGGGACAACCAAGCGACAGGACAAGTGGCTGCAAACAAGCCACTACAGCAGCAGAGGCCGTTGGGAGCTCTAGCCCCAGGCGGCGCCACTCAGGGGAGAGTCTTTGCTTTGACCCAACCGGAGGAAGATGCCTCCAATGCCGTTGTGGAAGGTATCGTTCTTCTCTACAATTCTTGGGTCCGAATTTTATTTGATTCGGGCGCTACTCATTCATTCATACGCACCGCATATGCTCTCCATTTGGGATTGGGTTTCGAGAAGCTAGAACATGCATTAAATGTTGACTTGCCAACGGGAGAACAGTTGGGTGCCAGTCGGGTCTGCAAGGGTTGCGTGCTTCGTATTGGGGAGCACGAATTGATTGTGGATTTGATTGCTTTAGAGATGAAGGGGTATGATGTGATTTTTGGGATGGACTTGTTGTCCACTTTCCAGGCGGTAATGGATTGTTTCCGCAAGCAGATTACATTTCGGTTGCCGGGGGGAGTCGTTTTCAGTTTTGTGAATAACCGAGATTCTTCCCATCCATTTCCTACTACGGGTAGTAGATTCTTAAAAGCTAAGGCAGGGAGCCACTTGAGTTTCTTGGCTAGCTTGATGGGAGATGATCGAGATAGATCCCAATCGGGTATGGTGTTGATTGTATCGGATTTTTCGGATGTCTTCCCAGATGAATTACCCGGGTTACCGCCACAGAGAGAGATTGAGTTCGCAATCGATCTTTATCCGGGAACCGAACCTATTACTATTGCTCCTTACCGGATGGCGCCTTTGGAGTTGAAGGAGCTAAGGAAGCAATTGGACCACTTGCTGGCAATTGGATTCATCCGTCTGAGCACTTCACCTTGGGGAGCCCCGGTCCTCTTTGTGAAGAAGACGGATGAAACACTTCGGTTATGCACAGATTATCGACGGTTGAATCGGGTGACGGTGAAGAACAAGTATCCCTTGCCGCGCATTGATGATTTATTTGATCAGTTGAGGGGTTCTAAGTTCTACTCCAAGATTGATCTCCGCACCGGGTACCATCAACTGCGTATCAAGGATGAGGATATTCCTAAGACTGCTTTTCGTACTCGGTATGGTCACTTCGAGTATACGGTGATGCCGTTCGGATTGACTAATGCTCCAGCAGCCTTCATGGATTTGATGCACAGGGTATTCCGGCCATATCTAGATCAATTTGTCATTGTGTTTATTGATGACATATTGATTTATTCCCGGACACAAGAAGAACATGCACATCATCTCTCGGTTGTGCTACAAACATTGAGAGAACATAAGTTATATGCGAAGAGGAGCAAGTGTGAGTTTTGGATGAAGGAAGTGAAGTTTCTTGGCCATGTTGTGTCCGAGCAAGGGGTAGCGGTTGATTCCTCGAAGATTGAGGCCGTGATGCAATGGGAACCACCAAAGAACGTGACAGAAATACGTAGTTTCTTGGGGTTAGCCGGCTACTATCGTAGGTTTGTGGAAGGTTTTTCCAAGCTTGAGATGCCGATGACTCGCCTTACCAAGAAGGGGGAGAAATTTGTGTGGACTCAAGCGTGTGAATTAGTTTTTCGCACCTTGAAGGAAAATTTGACGACGGCACCGATCCTCATTATTCCGAACAGTGGGGAAGGTTACGATGTTTACACCGATGCTTCACTACGAGGCTTGGGATGTGTGTTGATGCAAGGAGGTAAGGTAGTTGCTTATGGCTCGAGGCAACTCAAGACTCATAAGCATAATTATCCCACTCACGACTTGGAGCTGGCAGCTGTGGTCTTTGCTCTTAAGTTGTGGAGGTGTTACTTGTATGGAGAGAAGTTCCAAGTATATTCGGATCATAAGAGCCTCAAATACATATTCACCCAGAAAGACTTGAATCTTCGGCAAAGGAGGTGGATTGAGTACTTAGAAGATTATGATTTCACACTCAACTATCATCCGGGGAAGGCTAATGTGGTAGCGGATGCACTGAGTAGGAAGTCTCGGGGTGAAATCAATGTTCTTACGGCTCATCGGTGGAAGATGATTGAGGCATTGGAGGAGTTTGATTTGTGGGTCGATAGACAAGATGATCGACCATGCTTGTTTAATCTTGTAGCTCAACCAATTCTCCGACAAAGGTTTGGGGAGTTGCAACGGTTAGATCCCGAGTTGAAAACTATTCGGGAGAAATTGGAGGGGAATGAAGTTGTTGAGGGTTGGTCGATTCATGGTGATGAGTTACAGTTTCGGGGAAGACTATGCGTGCCAAATGATGACCAAGTGAGAGAAGAAGTGTTGGGTGAGTGTCATCGATCCAAGTTCTCCATACATCCAGGGAGTACAAAAATGTATAGAGACATGAAACGGCAATATTGGTGGAGCGGAATGAAGAAGGATGTAGCAAAGTTCATTTCAAGGTGTACGGTATGCCAGCAAGTGAAGATTGAGCACCAACGACCCGGAGGGTTATTACAGTCTCTGCCTATCTCGGAGTGGAAGTGGGATCATATCACCATGGACTTCGTGTCAGGTTTTCCACGGACTTCAAGAGGGCATAACGCCGTATGGGTTATCGTAGATCGACTCACCAAGTCAGCTCACTTTTTGGGGATGAAGACCACAGACTCGTTAGAGACCTTGAGCAGACTGTACATTCGAGAGATTGTTCGATTGCACGGAGTTCCACTTTCTATCGTGTCGGATCGCGATTCTCGTTTTGTGGCTCGTTTTTGGCAAAGTCTACAACAAGCTATGGGGACAGAGTTACATTTCAGGACAGCCTTTCACCCTCAAACAGATGGCCAATCCGAGAGAGTGATACAGATTTTGGAAGACATGCTACGGGCTTGCGCGTTGGACTTCAAAGGGAGTTGGAGCGATTACTTACCGTTGGTGGAATTTGCGTACAACAACAGCTACCAAGCGAGTATCGGGATGGCACCGTATGAAGTTTTGTATGGAAGACCATGTAGATCCCCGACATGTTGGTTGGAAGCCGGAGAGAGTAGTATGTTTGGGCCCGAGATTGTGCGGGAGACAACGGAGAAGATTCAGCTCATTCGGGAGAGATTACGCACAGCACAGAGTCGACAAAAGAGCTATGCGGATAGAAGACGAAGACCCTTGGAATTCAAAGTGGGAGACTACGTGTTCCTCAAAGTGTCGCCCAAGAAAGGAGTATTTAGATTCGGCAAGAAGGGAAAGTTAGCGCCAAGATATACCGGGCCATTTGAAGTGATCAAAGTTGTGGGCAAAGCGGCGTATCAGTTGCGGTTACCAGCTCAGTTGTCTGGGGTACATGACGTGTTCCACGTGTCGATGTTGAGAAAGTGTCAATCGGATGCAACGCCGGTCATAGACTTGGAAGATATTGAAATTCAAGATGGAGCAACCTATGAGGAACAACCGGTGAAGATCCTCGACGCCAAAGAGAAGGTGCTCCGTAACAAAGTCATCGGACTAGTAAAGGTTTTGTGGCAACACCATGGAGTGGAAGAAGCTACTTGGGAACCGGAGCTAGAAATGCGAGAGAAGTACCCGCACTTATTCGCTACTTGAGGTAAGTTTCGAGGACGAAACTTTCTTTAAGGGGGGTGGATTGTAAACCCCCACATACTTATATTAATATAGTAATGTACTTATTTAGTGATTCTTATATATCTAATGATGTAAAAATAAAATAAACATTGCACATGAACAGTGCACATAAACAGTGCACTAGCTGCAACTTTAAGCCCAATTTCGACCTTGATACACTCAATATCTCTCAAAACTCAAAACATGGAAGTTGTATAACTCTTTCTTAGCGTTCCATATCATCTTGAATCATCTCAATCGGAGCTCGGATAAGAGAGTTATGCCCAGATAACGAAACAATGTCGAAACAGTCCGGCCGACTACCTTTCACCAATTTGATCATAACTCTTTGTTGGAAAGTCCAAATTGCGCACCGTTATTTTTGTTAGAACCCTAACTCATATATCTTTCCAACCATATAGGTCACACATACTAGAAATACCTGAGTCAAATCAGTTTATTCTCCGAAGTTGACCAAAAATCTACACTTGGGTTGTAATTTTAATATTCGAGTGTAAATTTATTGTAGTTTTAAAATAAATCATAAAAATAAATGTTTTTAGGTTAAAATAACATTAGAAATGAATCCGGAACGTCGAAAAACCTTAGGGTAGTCATATGGATCAAATTGGAGATTCTTAGTGGCAAAATCATAATTTTGGAGAAAAACTCAAATTGCAGCCCAGTGAACAGTAAAAATCGGGGCTGCTATGTTTAAAACACTATTTTTCAGTCCATTTGCCCCCATCCTTTCACTCCACTCTCACCTCCAACTTGTTAGAACCCTAGGGGAAGAGAAAGGGAAGAAGAAAAGGGGCAAAGAGAGTCTCTAAAGTTTGGGCTTTTGTTTGGACTTTGGTTTGATTTCAAGGTAGGGAATTCTTCTCAAACTCTTTCATTGAGGATTAGGGTATTATATATGTATGTTTTCAATATTCTTGAGAGTATATGATAAATAGATATGAGTTCTTGGATTCTTTGTTATTGAAACATAGATTTTGAACAAAATGCATGATTGGGTTCAAGAGACCTTGTTCTTGAGTTCCCAAAATCTTAGTTTTGTTAAATACATGTTTGGGTTATGAAAAATACATGAATTCATGATTTTTAAATGTCTATTGTTGACTAAATCATGTTTTAATTTAATCCTTGTTATTATTCCAAGAAATTATGTTTGGTTTGGAAAAACCCCAGAATTTTGATATCAAAGTTGTGAAGGTTTATTGATATGATCTCTTGCATATTTTAAATTCCTTAGTATTGTAGTATATTGAGAATGGTACACTTGTGACTCTTGAATTATAAATGAGAAATTGTGGATTTTGTATATATTGGAAATTGTTTATGAATGGAGAATATCTTGGTTTCCTCATTGTATGGTTGTTGTGAGGGACTTGGATTGCCATCGAGAGATGCCGTAGAGTGTTAGAGGTTAGTCTATCCCAGTGAGGGGTGAGATGGTTTCCTAACACTTGTAGTGGTTTGTCATTTGGTAATGCGACCACTATCGTTCACTGGAGTTCGAACAAGGGATTGTATATTTTTCCTAGGAAGTGACTCGTCACTGCCATTGGGATGGTAGATGCCCTTTCCTATAGTGCTTGTGATTATGATGTAAATAGGTGGACTAGGTATAATCGTTGGGTAGATTCATGAGAAGCAATCAACATACATGGTACGGGGATGAACCAAAATATATATATAGAGAATGATGGTTGGATTGTCTTGGCCGGTGCATTGGTATGGGACAATGCATCGGAAGACGCTCTTCATAAATGGTATAATGTTATGCAATTTACATTAACTTTTCACTAGATCATGATTATAGCTTAAACTGGAGATCTACTTAAAATGTCATGTTTTACTTGAAATGCTATATATGTTATTTGTAAAATGAGACCGACCGTTTTATATACTTTTCTAAACCTTATTTTGGATTGAGAGGATTTTTCTACAGAGCTTCGTGCTCACCCCCTACCGTTGAATATTTTCAGATTTTACTCTAGAGGAGGAGCTCGATGCTCATGAGCCGGGCCAAGGAGAAGCTTCCTTAGAGGGATACGTGGATCCCGAGTGGGACATATAGAGATGTCATTTATTTTTGTACTAGACTTGATAAATTATTTTGGAAGTCATGTAAAGTCTAGGATTTTGTATTCCGCTGCGTTATCTTAGTTCAATTCATTTGGAAATGTAAAGGCCATTGTTGGACATATTCTTTTGATATTGTGGCCATGGCTTGACTTATTATTTTGGGGAATTTTATTGTGAATATTACTTGTGGTGAATGGAAAATCTTTTGGGGCAACGTTGTAGAGATTTGAGGGATAAATGGACCCGGTGTGGTCGATGTATTATAAATGCACAGGTTGTGTTTTGGGTAGAGCTCCCCGAACAAAGGAGGCTCTGCCCAAATTTCGTGAAAATTAAGGACCCCCGGTTATTTATGAATTTTTATTTGTGCTCTCACGTTATAAATGGTTGTAGAATGTATTGCCGTCCAGGGTGGTATTTGGGGCGTTACATGTCTAGTTTTGATTAAGTGAGCACACAAGATAATAGTCACAGACAATCCATGTGCATTCCCAAGGTTCATCAAGTGGAATCTTGGAAAACTAAATAACGTAATCAAAATGGGTAAACTTGAGCAATTGCAGCCAAACCAGGTACATCTTAAATATCATTTGAGATGTTTTTTTAATAGACATTATATGTCACTATATATATCATGAAAAAATGAAAACTATGTAACTACATACGAACAAATTTTTGGAAAGAGGTTCAAAAAGGCAGATTACGAGAAGGATATAATTAAATAGAGAGAGCAAAATAAAGTTGTTGTGGAAGAAAATGATGGTAATGAGGATATCAATGACAATAATGAACCACACAGTATAAGTTTTGAACATGAAGAAATTTAAAGTGATGAAGAATGTATTGAAAAAGATGTCACAGAGAGACAAAATGAAGGTTTTGATATGAATGAGATTTTGGCATCACACAATAATGAGGGTAAAACTGATTGTCATTATGTCAAAAAACAAAATCGAGGACAAGATGCAGGAGATAGTCAAAATTGACTACAACTAATTCAATATGATTCAACAAGTGCTGCCAGTGTGTATATTGACGAGGAGATCGCCGAAGAAAGACGTGAAATTGATAAGTTAGTTGAGCCTCTCGGTGCACTTTTCGATGCAATTTGACATGATAACTCAAGGGAACGTTAAAATATAAGGTCCACTCAAACCGAACCGATTGAGGAG
This sequence comes from Ilex aquifolium, assembly GCA_951799425.1. NCBI lineage: Eukaryota > Viridiplantae > Streptophyta > Magnoliopsida > Aquifoliales > Aquifoliaceae > Ilex > Ilex aquifolium. Next base: position 27,093,203 of record OX637400.1, read on the forward strand.
TTTGACCAACAAGGGGAATAGCAATGTATTGTAGCAGAGAAAGATAAAGCTTTGAAAAATTTATCAGAGATGAGAAATGAAAATGATATTCTTAAACTACTACCAATTGTTTTGTTTGAAAACAAGGTGCTCAAGTTGGTAATCAGTACTATAGAAAAGAAATAGTAGGACAACAATCCAAAAATCTTCCAGGGCAGGGAATATGTGGATGTTGCAACCTCTCCAATGGAGATGGCAAAAAAAACAGGACAAAAAACAGATGAGGAGCTGGATAATGTAGTTGGCCAATTTGAGTCCAAAGTTATTAAATTCACATCGAGTCTACTTGATATGGACACACAAATTGTTCTTCTACAACAAACAATTTATGAGATGGAACAGAAGAGGTTAAAAAAATGACAGAGTACTTGCAACTAACCAAGGAGTTTGTGCAAATAAAAAATGATAATGAGTCAATACATGACAAATAACTGAGATGACAGTGCATGAAATTACCCAGTAATTAAACCAACTAGCAAAAGGGGCTACTGATCCTTTAGAGAAAAAAATGGAAAAAGGGAAGACCAAAGTTGTGCGGAGATTGGTGGTGAGGGATATTAAAAAAAAAGGAAGGAAAATAAAAAGAGATGATGATTTTCAATACTGTATGAAGAAAAGGGGTGCTCGAAAAGGTATTCAAAAGTCAGATTCATCGAAAAGAAAGAAAAAAACATAAGAAAAAATGGCTGAGATTTCTAGAAAACATAAGGAGATTGTTAATGTAGATGAAATTGAAGATAAACTATCAAAGGGGAGCAGAAAGTGGCCAATATGCAAGAAATTAGATCATGTGGATTACTCAAAGATTCTTCAAATCGTTCCTATTTTTTTTTAAAACTGTAATATAACAACAGTATCACCAGTAGCAACACATTTGTCACTATCACTATAGTCCACATTAACATACCAATTACAATACCCGCCACTATGCTTGATTACTATGCATATACTTCGTATTACTGTGAAAATAGGGCTACAATATGGTCAAGCTGGAATGATGGAATGTTCATCACTGCTAACGACATATTAACGATCATGTCTAAGAACGAAACATCAAATAACCTATGAATTTGTTTAATAAGTAACATACTGGATACTTTTTTGAATTTTTGATAAAATGTCCCAATTCAAATGCTATATGTATGCAGATTATTGATTGTTTCGCTGAGATTTTGATGGAAGAGCATCACAATGATGAGTTCACAACGGCTGAAAATAGATGTTTCATATTTAATAGCCTGAGTTGGGCAAGTGTAAATTCTATAGTGACATCAAACTTATTATATGATGACCAACATACAAATCCCCACGCAAACACTCGTAATTGGGACTACGCTGGATGAATATCGCAAGGTCTTAGACGATAGAATACAAGAAGAACATAATAATCGATTTTTACTATTTCCCATAAATTCATTGGGCAGGAATGATGAAGGAACGCCAAGACATTGGACTTTTCTCGTGGTGGATGTCGGAGAAGGACTGTGGATGCACCACAATTCCTTCAAACCAAGAAATGGTTTGCGAGACTACTACTTTAATGATACAATGATTGTGGTAATCAAATAAAAATATTTTTTTTATTATAACTACTTCAGTTATGTTTTCTTACTTCATTCTATGTGTATATTACTGTTGAATTATTTATTTTTTTGTAGAAAAAATATTTTGAAAACATAGTGAAGAGACAACATTTGGAGTCATTGAAACCAAATGAAGATCCTTGTATGAGCACACAAGACAATGAGCGTCAAATGATTTTAGTCGATGAATGTCCACAATAGCGTTTTGATTCATAAGTCATGTTATCTAATATTTGTTTTTGTACAAGTATAAATAAAATTATAAGGCTCAGTTACAAACATAAATTCATCGTTTCAGGTTGGATTGTGGGTTGCATGTCTACCACATAATAGAGAAATTTGTGAACGGCGAGGAGATTCTTGATTAACTTATGACAAACAAGATGATAACCATATGTGCTAACATGGTTCACAGATTCCTAAATCACAGAAGGTCGTGGAGTGAAGAAGATTACCACACCAGGGCAAAACTAAGAAGTACGTATAGGGCTAATTGAAATGATAGTGATCCCTATCACTGTGGTGTCTTATCTTGTTACTGGGAATTATTTTATATTAAGCTTGTATATGATACTGTGCAGCTTATTAATGAATGTCCAATCTTACTCAGCCGCCTCATTATGTAACAAATATTGTGTGTTTCGTGGTACACAATTATGCAAACAGAATTTCAACATTGACATTGCGACAGACTAATAATACTCATAGTGACAGAACAGTGTTCACATCGACATCGCAATAACACAATTTTTAAAAGAATTATATGCCTTTGTATCCATAATATATATATATATATATATATATATATACGCATTAGTATGGTGCCGTTGCATTGCACCCACATTGATGGTACATGAAAATTACAAAAACTTAACATGCATATCTCAATGACAGTAATAACGACTCATTCATTATAAAACAAGTCAAAATTCATTATACTCATTCCCAATACTCAACCTCCAGTCACAGTGACAAAATGTGAAGACAAAAGTATCGACATGGTTTTAAAAGAAAAAAAAAGGGCAGTAATATGACATATTAGAATTGAAATGACAACAACATATTGTCGACTACATAGGTTCATTGCAACTCCTCCTATTGTGACTTCCTATACGACCACGATAAATCTGCCTTATCTCTTCACCCCTAGAATAGATCCTACGCTTCTTGGGATGACCAAGTTGCTTTCTCAATTGGGGCAGCAATACAGCATCATAATCAACTTGACAATCCAGACAACCAAGAGTAGGAATTGGATATATAGCCTCAGTATATGTCATCTTATATGTAATGGCATGATAATACATGTAGATCACATCATTCAAATTTCTACCACTACTATGTTTGGTAGGAACAACATGAGAACAAGGGAAACAATTAATCTGCCACTAATGGCATGAGCAGACCAGTTTCCCAATGTTAACGGTAATGGAAGGGTTTGAATTTATTTCAAAAATTGTATCAATAGAAACTCTAATAGACCACGTTCTGCCTTCAAAAAATGCATCTTTTAATCTATTTTTCATGTCCAGACATATTAATGATTCCATTTTGCTGCCTTCTTCTACAATCCATCTTATTCATAATCTGGTCCCTAATTGTGTTCACCATGTTAGTAATAGGCAAATGACATGCTTTCATAATCTAGGAGTTGAATGACTCAACAGGATTAGATGACATCTCCCTATACCTACGACCTTCAAAAAAGGCATCTGCCCAACCTTCATATGGAATAGTAGCAAGGAATCTGTAACGCCCCAAATACCACCCTGGACGGCATTACACTATGAAATCATTCATGTCATGAGAGCAACTAAATATATATCCATCAAATAAGAAACATTCTTAATTTTAACAAAATTTGGGCAGAGTCTCCTTTGTACAGGAAGCTCCACCCAACAATCACAACCTGTGCAATTATATTAACTTGACCACACCGGGTCCATTTAATCATCCAATAACAATAAAATTTCTATTTACCATCTATACTATCCTTAACATTATCCCAAAAGAATAGGCCAGATATGACAATTACATTCCCCAAAAGAATTACATGAATATATCGCAGCGGAGTTTCAAAAGAATCTAGACTTTACATTGTTCAGAAATAAATCTCCTAGTCTAGAACAAAATAAGCTATATCTCTAGATGTCCCATTCGGGATCTAGGTACCCCTCCAAGGAAGCTTCCCCAAGGCCCGGCTCATTCACACCGAGCTCCTCCTCTAGACAAAGACCTGAAATATATTGTTTGTAGGGGGTGAGCACTAAGCTCTGTAGCAACATTCCTCCCAAACTCGAACAAGGTTTATAAAAGCATATAAAATGGCCGGTCTCATTTCACAAATAGCATATATAATCTTTGAAGTAAAATAGGGACATTTTAGAATGGATCTCAAGTTTTAGTAGCAACAGTAATTTAAATGAACAGTAAAAGAAACCAAGATCAAATATATATCCATTTTCCAAAATATAAACAATTTTCCCACAAGACCTTGTGGAATCCCATACTCCCACAAGTCCTTGTAGGAAACCATTTTCCACAATAATACAACAATCCATCAATATGTATGTGTATCTCAAACATGATGTAAGGCAAACCCCATGAATCGACACATTGAGTAATATCTAACCCACACACACCCACACAAATCTTATCAAAGATATACATCCTTTAGGAAGGGCGTATGCCACACCAATGGCAGTGACGTATCCAACCCAGGCATTAGTATACTAACCCTCTTACACGGCACCACGTGAGCGATAGTGGTTTAGTCTTACCAAAGCACTAATCCCACTACGAATGGATTAGTCTTACCAAAGCACTAACCCATTCTACGACATCTCGTCAAAGGACACCCATGGTCATCCCACACCCATTAGAGATACAACATCAAACCAATTTACCCAATTTATAAGCATATCTCAAAAATTCCCAAATATAGCATGCGACATTTTCAATAACCAACTAAGAAAAATGCAAGAGATCATTATAAACATCATTTGTTGCACAATATAAAACTATAAGTGTTGAAAGTGAAAATCAAGGAATTACCAAGAGAAAAGTCCATTTTCCTTACAAATCAATGATTGAAGATGAAAAAGAAAGATAAAATGGTTACCAAACCATCACATGGTTCAAAACATGGCATTGATTGCAAAAATATAAAGAATCAAAGATTTTCCTAACACATATCCAAGATTTAGAGAAAGAGACATATGTATATACATGTATATATAGCCCTAGCCTCAATGTGAGAGAGTGAGAGAAAACCCCTACCTCAACCAAGTATCTCTAGCAACCCAAGATTTTAAAGACTCCATTTTCCCCTTTTTCTTGATCCCTTGCTACTTTCTCTTTTGGTTCTAAGAGGTTTGAGTGAGGGTGAAGTGAAATTATAGAAGAGGGAATGGATGGAGAAGTGAAATCTTGAAAACTAGGGCTTTGATCTTGTAAATCTCTCCCATTTTTTGTGTTTTTCTCTCCCTCATTTGCTCTCCAAGGGTGCCTAGGGTTTGGATGGGTGAAATGAGGCTAAAAAAGTTGACATTAAGTATTTATAGTGGAGCTAGGACCGACTGTTCGCGAGTTGAAAATTTCGGATTTTTACAGCGACTACCGGTAGCTGATTTTGACTAACGGTAGCTCGGGTACACTGGACACTCGACTACCTGTTGACTACCGGTAGCTCAGACACACTGGACCATTGACTACCGGTAGCTGATAGTGACTACCGGTAGTCACTACCCAGATTTTTCTACTTCCACTTCCAGTGCATTGTTGACCCATTTAGAGGTCGAATTGGAAAATTTTCATGAGATACACTTTTGTAGCCCTAGATGTCTACTATCTACTGTCAAAATTTCAGATCAATTGGATATAAGGATAAAAAGTTATGACCAAAATACTAGAAGGTGTCCCAACTCCTTTTTACCCAAATTTTCTCTGAGTGTGTTTTCACTCCGGAATACTTCCTAACTTCCAATACACCTCATATTACCTCTCCCAAGGTTGTTCGACCTTCCGGATTCAATGGACACCTTATTTTGACCTAAAAATATTTAGAAATTCATCTAATCACCCTTTCCAAGTTTAAATGTCTTGGAAACTCAAACTTCCCAATCAATATGCATCTCTAGCATTTCTCTTACTATGACAATCTATATAGTTCCTTCTTACATCATCACACATATCCATATCTTTACAACAATTATTTACTATATATCTACATACATATGTAAAAAGAAAAATACGGGGTGTTACAATCCACCCCCCTTAAAGAAAGTTTCGTCCTCGAAACTTACCTCAAGTAGCGAACACATATGGATACTTCTCCCGCATTGCTTGCTCCGGTTCCCATGTAGCTTCCTCCACTCCATGGTGTTGCCACAAAACCTTCACTAGTCGGATGACTTTGTTATGGAGCACCTTCTCATTGGCATCGAGAATCTTCAACGGTTGTTCTTCATATGTTGCTCCATCTTGAATTTCAATATCTTCCAAGTCTACGACTGGCGGTGCATCCGATTGACACTTTCTCAACACCGACACGTGGAACACGTCATGTACTCCGGATAGCTGGGCTGGTAGTCGAAGTTGATATGCCGCCTTGCCTACCGCTTTGATTACCTCGAACGGTCCGGTATATCTTGGCGCTAACTTGCCCTTCTTGCCGAATCTAAACACTCCTTTCTGAGGCGACCCAAATCCACATACATTTTTCCAACGAAATAATTTTAAGAAAAATTAACATATTATCATCGAAAATGCCATTTTATTGGTCAATACCAATCTTTAGAATTTTGAATTAAGGAACAAATAAATAATCAAGCTTGGGAATCAAGAACAAAGTAACAATCGAGTCTTGGAGTCAATAACAAAGACATATCAAACTTTGTAACCAAGAACTAAAGAGTATCAAGTTTTGAACTCAAGGACAAGGAGAAATCAAGTATTGAAATCAAGAGCAATTGAATGTCAAGTCTTGAAATCAAGAACCAATGAATCTCAATTATTGTAATTCATAACGCCTCAAATACCACCCTGGACAGCATTACACTATGAAACCATTCATGTCATGAGAGCAACTAAATATATATCCATCAAATAAGAAACATTCTTAATTTTAACAAAATTTGGGCAGAGTCTCCTTTGTACAGGAAGCTCCACCCAACAATCACAACCTGTGCAATTATATTAACTTGACCACACCGGGTCCATTTAATCATCCAATAACAATAAAATTTCGATTTACCATCTATACTATCCTTAACATTATCCCAAAAGAATAGGTCAGATATGGCAATTACATTCCCCAAAAGAATTACATGAATATATCGCAGCGGAGTTTCAAAAGAATCTAGACTTTACATTGTTCAGAAATAAATCTCCTAGTCTAGAACAAAATAAGCTATATCTCTAGATGTCCCATTCGGGATCTAGGTACCCCTCCAAGGAAGCTTCCCCAAGGCCCGGCTCATTCACACCGAGCTCCTCCTCTAGACAAAGACCTGAAATATATTGTTTGTAGGGGGTGAGCACTAAGCTCTGTAGCAACATTCCTCCCAAACTCGAACAAGGTTTATAAAAGCATATAAAATGGCCGGTCTCATTTCACAAATAGCATATATAATCTTTGAAGTAAAACAGGGACATTTTAGAATGGATCTCAAGTTTTAGTAGCAACAGTAATTTAAATGAACAGTAAAAGAAACCAAGATCAAATATATATCCATTTTCCAAAATATAAACCATTTTCCCATAAGACCTTGTGGAATCCCATACTCCCACAAGTCCTTGTAGGAAACCATTTTCTACAATAATACAACAATCCATCAATATGTATGTGTATCTCAAACATGATGTAAGGCAAACCCCATGAATCGACACATTGAGTAATATCTAACCCACACACACCCACACAAATCTTATCAAAGATATCCATCCTTTAGGAAGGGCGTATGCCACACCAATGGCAGTGACGTATCCAACCCAGGCATTAGTATACTAACCCTCTTACACGGCACCACGTGAGCGATAGTGGTTTAGTCTTACCAAAGCACTAATCCCACTACGAATGGATTAGTCTTACCAAAGCACTAACCCATTCTACGAAATCTCGTCAAAGGACACCCATGGTCATCCCACACCCATTAGAGATACAACATCAAACCAATTTACCCAATTTATAAGCATATCTCAAAAATCCCCAAATATAGCATGCGACATTTTCAATAACCAACTAAGAAAAATGCAAGAGATCATTATAAACATCATTTGTTGCACAATATAAAACTATAAGTTTTGAAAGTGAAAACCAAGGAATTACCAAGAGAAAAGTCCATTTTCCTTACAAATCAATGATTGAAGATGAAAAAGAAAGATAAAATGGTTACCAAACCATCACATGGTTCAAAACATGGCATTGATTGCAAAAATATAAAGAATCAAAGATTTTCCTAACACATATCCAAGATTTAGAGAAAGAGACATATGTATATACATATATATATATATATAGCCCTAGCCTCAATGTGAGAGAGTGAGAGAAAACCCCTACCTCAACCAAGTATCTCTAGCAACCCAAGATTTTAAAGACTCCCTTTTCCCCTTTTTCTTGATCCCTTGCTACTTTCTCTTTTGGTTCTAAGAGGTTTGAGTGAGGGTGAAGTGAAATTATAGAAGAGGGAATGGATGGAGAAGTGAAATCTTGAAAACTAGGGCTTTGATCTTGTAAATCTCTCCCAATTTTTGTGTTTTTCTCTCCCTCTTTTGCTCTCCAAGGGTGCCTAGAGTTTGGATGGGTGAAATGAGGCTAAAAAAGTTGACATTAAGTATTTATAGTGGAGCTAGGACCGACTGTTCGCGAGTTGAAAATTTCGGATTTTTACAGCGACTACCGGTAGCTGATTTTGACTACCGGTAGCTCGGGTACACTGGACACTCGACTACCTATTGACTACCGGTAGCTCGGACACACTGGACCATTGACTACCGGTAGCTGATAGTGACTACCGGTAGTCACTACCCAGATTTTTCTACTTGCACTTCCAGTGCATTGTTGACCCATTTAGAGGTCGAATTGGAAAATTTTCAGGAGATACACTTTTGTAGCCCTAGATGTCTACTATCTACTGTAAAAATTGCAAATCAATTGGATATAAGGATAAAAAGTTATGACCAAAATACTAGAAGGTGTCCCAACTCCTTTTTACCCAAATTTTCTCTAAGTGTGTTTTCACTCCGGAATACTTCCTAACTTCCAATACACCTCATATTACCTCTCCCAAGGTTGTTCGACCTTCTGGATTCAATGGACACCTTATTTTGACCTAAAAATATTTAGAAATTCATCTAATCACCCTTTCCAAGTTTAAATGTCTTGGAAACTCAAACTTCCCAATCAATATGCATCTCTAGCATTTCTCTTACTATGACAATCTATATAGTTCCTTCTTACATCATCACACATATCCATATCTTTACAACAATTATTTACTATATATCTATATACATATGTAAAAAGAAAAATACGGGGTGTTACAGAATCGATTGATATTACTACCACCTTTCTGCTTAAAAATATCTATCTTTTCAAAAAACAGTTTCTTCGTTGGTGCATAAGTACACTCACGTAACAAAAAAAAAAATCATACACTCTCTGAATAAATTTGAAAACCGGCCTCCACTTAATTCATCCCTCAAATTGCACTTCAAATGTTGCAAACAAAATGCATGATGATGTTCAAGAAAAACCTTTGGTAACACTTCCAACAACCCAGCATTACGATCATATATGAATGTGACTTGGCGATCAGGAACTATAATCTGTTGTAAATGCTCCAAGAACCAATGCCAATTTGATTCATTTTCGGAATCCACAATAGCAAATGCAACGGGGAATAAACCTGTGAATTAGCAATCAAGGGAAATAAACTATTCTGCCTTAGTAGTAACAATAACAGTGTTTCAAACATAATTCAATTCACAATGGCAATAACACTGATATAAAACTCATTCAACAGTGATAATGACAGGTAATTTTCCTTGGTTCCCATCCTTTTCAGTTGTAGATAGTATGTTCCCTTTGAACCTAGACTTCACAAAAGTGCCATCAAGAAACAACATGGGACGACAGTAATTAAACCCATGAATACAAGCGTGAAAGGAGACAAACAACCGCTTAAAATGCTTGCTCTCAGCATCACAGTCCATCATAATGTGGCTACCTAGATTCGTATTAGTGACAGCTTGTACGTACCATGACAACTGGCAGTACGATTCAGAATGGCCACCAAATAGCAATCCTCTTGCTTTATCCACACACATCCATGCATTTTCATGGGTTCTTGGAAGACCATATCTAGAACAAAATTGTGTGACAATGTCTACAGCACGAGTTGAAGGCTGCTCCTGGATGCCGCCTACAATAAGGTCAGCGACAAGATTTGAAGACATGAGTTTGTTCTTGTTTGTGCGCACAACAGTCCCACAAGTGTGTAAGTTGTTCATTTTCCTTATGTAGAAATATTCGTTAACATTCTGAACTAAAGCATAAACATCTCATTCACATCCAATAGAGTACCATGAAGAACATTTGGCTCTAATCCTTGATTTTTCATTCTTCCAGTAATTAAACTGAAACCCACACTCAATTGAATATTTACAAAGGGCATTCTTAAAATGTCGCGCACCACCTTCAAATTTCTAGCCTATTCCCCTAATTTCATTAGACAAACCAGCTGACAATAATACCCTTTCACTTTAAGGACAGAATGAAGGTAGTAAATCATGCTCTTTGTCATATCCAGTGATATTTGCCAAATGAAAAGACACATCTTGTAAAACCCGGGTAAATTTGAATTTTTTTCTGAAAAAGGGCAAAACGGTAATTTACCACTATAATGCGTATTTAAAATACTCATGTTTCTAGAGCTCGGATGACACAACGGACTTTGCCGTTAGATTCGTATCCCGAAATCGAGTCACCCAGACTAATTTCGTCGAATTCTGAGATAGTCAGATTTTTCACGTTTTACGAGACAACTGTGTCGAATGACCTCATAAAGGTCCCCAAAATTGGAATATATAAAATTTCCTTATAATTGAATTAAAGTTCAAATAAAATTAATTTGAAATTAAACCGGGATCAAATAAATCGTTTCGGGGCGAAAACGGACCCGAACAAGTGAGGGGTGTGTGGCGCGATCTGAGCCAAGCCTTGGAAATTATAAATAGGGTTAAAAATCAGATATTTGTCACAAATATCTCTGATTTTTCTGGCTTGAACGTTGGAGAGAAATAGAGAAATCCAAGACTTCCTTCTTCGATTCTCGGAGTTCCGTCTGTCGGAATTCGTCGAGCCAAGAACTAAAGTCGATCACTTCGGAGAAATCAAGGTTTTTGGGGCTTGGGAGGTGTTCTCGAAGCTCTCTACACTTCGTTTTACGCTACAAGAGGTAGGGTTCCCTCCTACCTTGGTTTATTTCTCACCTAGGGTGTCCCTAGGAAAGGGTTAGGTTATATAACATACCTGTTGTTATGGAAAAAAGGGGAAATGAGTATAGAAATAGTTCACTTCGAGTATTATCTTGAAAATTGATATATGAGAGTTCCTTGTGAATTTCTTGAAAATTGTGGCATTGTGTTCATATGCTATGTGTTTTGAAAATGCTCTTATGATTAGAGTATGTTTTAAACTTGAAATTATGTGATAACATGTTAGTATTTGTTGTCGATATATGCTTTGTAATATATTGACGGTATAATGATATTTGGTGATTTTATGCCTATGAGATAAATTGACATGATATATGTTGAATTGGTAGTAGTTGCTCATTTGGCGTTCATTGCATCTTGGGCATGATATTGGCATTAGTCATGAGTGTGGGTGTGTGATTATGCATGTGGATCAAGCACCATATTTGGTGGTTGATATGTGGACTCGGAAAAGTTAGATTGAAGATCCGGCTGAGTTGCATGGTTGCATGGGAAAACTTGTGTCGGGTAAAGCAAGAAGGGTTAGACACTCCCTCAGGTGCAAATCCCGGCTATTAGTTTATACACTTCCGTCGGTGCAAGTCCAAAAAAGTGTAACGGCGTACGGAGCCGGTGGTGCGATTCCAAGAATCCGTTGCCCAATAAAGACACATATTTTTTTTTATATAAAATACTCATTCAATGAGTGTCATCCTACAATGATTTGATTTGTTAACAAATGAGTTTTATTTAAAACAATTGTTGGATGGATTTTAGTCAAAAGACGATTTTACTTCACAAGTGCATTGCATTACGTTGTGGGAGTCGGTGAGGACTCGGGTTAAGGTTGCATGAGTGAGTTCATCTCATTTCATGGTATGACATGATAAATTCCAACATTGAATGCATATTCTTGCTTGGAATGTTATGAATTGTTGATTGTTGCATGTGTACACTCTATATGCATCTAGGTGGGGAGTAGCCTCTGTAGGGGATACTCTATTGAGTGTAGTTCACCCTATACAGGAAAACATTTCAGATGAGGGATACACACCGGTGGATGACGCTCATTCGGGACCCTAAGGATGAGGAGAGGCCGCATGTGGCCTTACTTTGGGTTTTTGTAAAAATATTTATGAAAACTTAGTTTTGGCATGTAAATTTATGTCAATAATTGTAATAGAACTTGTATCAATCATGTTTTAATGTATAAATACGTGTTATATAAGTTTGAGTTAGTTTTGGTAATGTTTGGAATGGATTGGAATTGGAAAACAGGAGAAATAGGCAAAAGTGGGCAGAGTGTACCGGTACGCGTACCGGTACGGCCAAGACCAGTGAGCCCACCGTACCGGTATGCGTACCGGTACATTCTCCAAAACTCAAAATTTTTTTATTCTTTTGCCAAGTCTTTGGGCTATGTTTTCCTCCCTTCCAATGTTATAAATGGACAATAATAGGATACCTATGGTGGTATATTGGGCCTCGGATGGGGCAACCAAGCAAGAGTAATTGGACTTGTATTCTTTTTATAAATCCCGGTAAAGGGAATGTGGTGACATGGTGTCGGGCTAAGCGACATCCACGGGTATTTCCGCGAGTTGATGGGTAATCATGGGTTGATCAACGGACCCCCGGATTTTGGGGCGTCACACATCTTGAAGCACTGCACTCCCATCAGCAAAATTAGGATCAGCCCGCTTTCGTGATACAACAATCTCGATATTACTCAAACGAAGTTCACGACAAAGGACAAACATATTTTTCAAATCAACATCACATTGCAACATACAACTAGAGTGTCCAGGAATACTATATGATAAAATCAAACATCTTACATCCAAATCTTTCCACCTATTGATGATATTAGCCAATGTGGTCGGATAATTTGAATTAATTGATATTCTTATCACATTAGATTCGTCACAATTTCTACACAAAAGTAGTATTGAATACTCTAAAACAAATAATAATAAAAAACATATACATTAACCACAGTTACAGTACCACAAAACACATGAAGAATGTAAAGTCACATGCCATAAATATAATAAAAATCATGTATAAAATGCACCAGATACACCTATTACTTTACTAATAGTCACGGTGACATTTACAAAAAATGAAAAATATTCAAAAAAGTATTGTAACTGTCACTCCATTTAATATTGTAATCCATAATTAATGTCGCTAGTATTTATACACTATAAATACTTATTTATTTTGAGTTTAATATGTTTAGTGTTGGAAAATATCACAGTGACAGTTCATAGTGAAAGAAATCATATAATAAACGCAGCATAATTTAAAAATAAATATTGATTCCTCAATCCAAGATCTATTCATGTTTAATACAAACCGAGAAACCATAGATATATAGAGAAGATTAAGGGTTACCTTTTGAAGCGTGTTTTTAACAATTTAAAAGCTTTCTCAAAAATTTTGAATCTTCTAATCTAAATTTGATCTTTACCCCAAGCCTCACAATTGTTTGACCTCTATCGGTATCCACACGAATTGATAAACTTGAAAGAACTACCTCAACTTTTCATGAACGAGTAGAGAAAGAATGAAGGTAGATTTTTCTTGTGCTAGCAAGATGGAGTTATTATATCATCTATCCACCTCCAACATGAAGGTATTTATAGAGCCTTAGAAGACTCTAATCCTAATTTGGGTCTAGTTGCAATTATCTCACAATTACATATAACCCATTTATTAATTATTAATTATAATAAAGTCTCTAATTAACTCTTAATTAGGTTTTCACCCCAATTAACTCTTAATTGGTTTTCTGTCCTTTATCCTTTAGTTTTCAATCAATTCTACTGTGTGTGACCCTATAGGTTCAAGCATACCTGATTGTAGGCATTCGATACTAACTACAAGTAGCATCTTAAATTAGAAATCTTTCTAATTTAGCTTGAATTAGAACTCTTCTAATTCTCCTTTTATGAAAAACAAATTAATATATTTATATTAATTTCATTGGGCTTCTACTGATCATGAGTGACACCTAGCAACATATCATGATCAAGCTTTGCATACCACAAAGTAGGTAAATAACTCATTCAGTCTACAGTTCCCGTACAATTCAATCCTTCTATCACACAATACCCCAATTGAATTACTATGGTATGAAATTATTGTCAAACCCCTAACTCAATCTTATGTGTTCGATCTTAGGGACTATGACTCCTAATGATCAATTATAAACTCTTTTCTAATTGTCATTCTGCCTTGGCCAAGGACTTCTTGAGTCATATCCTAGAAGATCACATAAGACATTCTCCCTTTAATTACTAAAGGTTATATATTCCATATTGTACACTCATAAGTCTCCATGCATGTCTAACTATGTCCAACAATACATATCCAAGTTACATGGTTAGTATATGAATATGTTGTACAGTTAAAATATAGAAGTTCATGCACACAACAATGATGGTGTCTCAAGTCTAAGGATCAGTTGCATAACTAAAACTTTAGGATTTAATATTGACATGTATGTAAAACTTCATATGAAAAATCATACGTTAGTCAATTGTCACATTCAGTGTACTTGTTCTCTAACAAACACCCACACACTTGCTTCAGTGTCTCTACACTAATGGCTTGGACAAGTCACCTCATATCAAATATAAGTAAACATAGTGTATACTAGACTATCCGGATTACATAGTGTCCACATAGTAATCCTATGACTAGGAACATTTAAGAGTTAAGTACTAAGAATTATAGGTATTCTCTTCTCAACTCCTTGAGAAACTATCTTCTTAACTTATACTATATAGACTATATCATGTATATTAAAATAAAATAAAGCAGTAATATGATAAATAAACTTGTCCTTTTATTTAATTAAGTAATGAATCTTGCTAATACAGCCCCAAAACATCATCTATATGATTAGTTTTAGAGCATAGTACTAACAATCTCCCACTTGCACTAATACCAATCGACCATGTATATAATACCCATCATCTTAAGATGTCAGCCTAGTTATTATTATCTTAGTGCCTTCATAAGTGGATCTGATATGTTATCTATTGATGCAATCTGATATGTTATCTATTCTCTTCTCAACTCCTTGAGAAACTATCTTCTTAACTTATACTATATGGACTATATCATGTATATTAAAATGAAATAAAGTAGTAACATGATAAATAAATTTGTCCTTTTATTTTATTAAGTAATGAATGTTGCTAATACAACCCCAAAACATCATCTGTATGATTAGTTTTAGAGCATAGTACTAACAATCTCCCACTTGCACTAATACCAATCGACCATGTATATAATACCCATCATCTTAAGATGTCAGCCTAGTTATTATTATCTTAGTGCCTTCGTAAGTGGATCTGATATGTTATCTATTGATGCAATCTTCTAGATATACACATGACCTCTCAGATCATGGTGAAATGTCACTATAAGTATTGGGACTTCTAATAAGACTTTGATTTTTTGGCTTGAGCTATTGCCCCATTTTTGCCACTATACAATTGTATATGTGACTCAATGGTAGGAACTAATCTAAGTTCATTAATGAACTTCTTAATCCAAACAGCTTCTTTGGCATATTTGAGGCGACAACATACTCAGCCTCAGTAATAGAATTTACTGTAATATCTTATTTACAGATCTTAAGTACTTAAGAATGTCTTGACTACATTCCAATGTTCCAAACATAAAATTTGACGGATATATGCTTGTGACACTTATAGCATATTTGATATCAGATTTTTGTACATAGCACAACATGCACGAGGCTATCTATTGCTAAAGCATAATGAATCTTTTTCATGTTATTTCTCTCTTTGGATGTTGTAGGACACATGTTCTTAGAGAGATGAATTATTTATCTAAAAAGTAAAACCTTTATTGGAATTACGCATGTTAAATCTCATTAACACTACATCTATGTACAGGGATTGTGATACCCGAAGCAACCATCTAGATCTATCTCTATAGACCTTTATACCTAGTGTATCAGATGCTTCTCCCAAATTCTTCAATGTAGAAATTATTTGAAAGCTACAATTTGTCCAATGATAAGATCCCAACATCATTTACAATGAGTAGGATGTCATCTATATAAAGTATAAAAAATGTGATAGAACTCCCACTAACCCTTTTGTACGAACATGGTTCATTCATGTTTAAGAGGAAACCAAACAATTTGGTTGCCTCATCAAACTGGATGTTCTAACTTCGGGATGCTTGCTTTTAATCTACAGATGGATCCGTTTAACTTACATTATGGCATTCGCCATTGGATACAAAACCTTATGGCTGCTCCATATAAATATCTTCCTTAATGTTTCAATTAAGGAAGATGGTTTTGACATCCATTTGTCATATCTCATAGTCACAGTGTGCAATTATGACAAGCATAATGCTGATGAATTTTAGCATGACTGTTGGCGAGAAGGTTTCTTCATAGTCAACTGCTTATCTTTGTTTAAAACCTTTAGCCCATAGCCTAACTTTATAGGTATCTACCTTTCCATCTAAGCTTATCTTCCTTTTGAAAAACCCATTTGCAGCCTTGAGGTACAATACCTTGAGGTCGGTATACAAAAGTATAAGCTTGGTTGGAGTATATAGAATCCATCTGTAATTTCATGACACTTTGTCATTTTTCCGAGTTGATGTCTAACATCGCTTCTGTGTAATTTATAGGATGACTTTAATTATCATTATAACCAATAAAGAGTTCCTGTAACGCACCAAAATCCCCCTTGGACGACATTACTATTTAAAACCATTCACATCATGAGAGCAACTAATAAGATCCATAAGTAAATAAAATTTCATTCATCATTCATCATCCATAATATCTACAACATCATCCAAAAGAATATGTCAAACCATGGCCATTACATCCAAAAGAATATGTCAAACTATGGGAATTACGCCCAAAAGAATATGTCAAACTATTATCTCACATCGGAATAAGGAAAATATTAACATGAACATTGTCTTAAAATGAATCTCCTAGTCTAGAACATAGAGATATCAACTCTAGACATCCCCCTAGGGATCCACGCCTCCATCCAATTGAGCTTCCCAAGCTACCAGCTCATCAACTCCGAGTTCTTCCTCTAAACCAAAATCTGAAAATAAATATTGTTTGTAGAGGGTGAGCACAAAGCTCTGTAGGAAAATCCTCCCAAACTCAAACAAGGTTTAGAAAACATATAAAACAAGTCGGTCTCATTTTACAAATATCATATATAACTTTTGAAAGAAAACAGTGACAATTCATTCGATCTCAAGTGTAAGCAATAACAATAATTTAAATGAAGAAATAAAACCAATTCCCAACAATAAACAAATTCCAACCATAAACCATTTGCAACAATTGTATCTTTCCAACAATAAACAATAACCCACCGTTTGTACCATTTCCCACAATGTATCTCAAAACACAACTTGTATTTGTAACCACATTATGTATCTCAGGTATGATGTATGACATCACATGAATAAACACATCGAGAATATCCTGGCCCACACCCACACCCCCAATCCTTGCAAGGATATCCAACTTTAGGAAGGGCGTATACCAACGCATTGGCAGTGATGAATCCAACCCAAGAATAGTATACTAACCCTCAGTTTCGATACCACGTGAGCGAATAGTTATTTGATCCTCGCAAGGCACCAATCCCACTACGAGTGATAGGGAACCTTCAAACCCACACGGAGTAAGAAACGCATTTAACTCACTCTACGATACTCGGTCAACGGCTACTCATGGTCATCCAAACATCCACAAGAGATACAATACAAACTCATTTCCTCAAATCATGAGTAAATAAAAAATCTCCAAATTTCACATGTATTATTCCAACAGAACAATTTAAGAAAATATGCAAGAGATCATCAAAAATATCATTTTATTGTTCAATACAAAGCACTAGAGTCTTGAAATCAAGAACAAAGAAATATTGAGAGAAAAACCCATTTTTCTTGAAAACTAGGGTTTTCAAGACAAGAAGAAGAGATTTCATGGCTATCCAACCATAGATTCCTTTAAAACATGGTAATATCTGCAAGAGTATCAAGAAATAATGATTTCATAGCATATATATAGGATTAAGAGTCAAACCATACATATAATAAATCTTAGCCTCAATGGAAAAGAGTGAGAAGAAACTCCTACCTTCTTTCTTAGTTTTGTGTGAAGAACTTGAGATTTTGATCCACTTCAATGTGAAAATCCTCCTTGATCTTGTGTTTTTCTCTTTCTTTCTTCCTCTCTAGAACTTTCTAGGGTTAGAAATGTTGAAATAATGCTAAAGGAGGTGTCCTTAAGTATTTGTAGTGGAAGAAATGGTCTCATGTGCGCAATTATGAAACCCAAATTCGTAACTCACGTTCGAACGTCATTGGCGTTCGAACGTTAGTTGTTCCCAGTACTTTTGTTTTTCCATCAGACAAGACTACTAGAATGAACTGTCGTTCGAACGGACTTTCACGTTCAAACGAACTCCCTGTTTCTACTGTAACTTCCAGTGAAGTTTTGGCCTATTTAGAGATTGATTTGAAAAAAATTCGTGAAAAAAAATTTTGTATCTCTAGAAGTCTAGTATCTACTATAAAAGTTTCAGCTCAAACGGACATCAGGGTAAAAAGTTATGGTCCAAATACTAGGCAGTATCCAAAATCCTTTCTACCCAAATTTTCTCTAGAGTATGCTTTCACTCCGGAATACTTCCTAGCTTCCAATACATACCCTATTACCTCGCCTAACATTTTTATTTCTACTATTACAATCTACATAGTTCATGCATACATCATCACATATATTAGCATTCCAAAAATAATTATGTTGCTATATAAAGATAAGAATGTGGGGGTTTACAGTTCCTCATCACCTTGATGAAGATACCAATATCTCTAAGGTGTTGTGGTATCCTGGTAGATTTATACAGAGCCCGTGT
The DNA here is from genome assembly GCA_951799425.1 of Ilex aquifolium. Taxonomy (NCBI): domain Eukaryota; kingdom Viridiplantae; phylum Streptophyta; class Magnoliopsida; order Aquifoliales; family Aquifoliaceae; genus Ilex; species Ilex aquifolium. The sequence goes on from OX637400.1 coordinate 27,112,257, forward strand.
AGTACTATGTTTTATATCAATAGGGTATTTAGGATGATCGGTGACTATTTGTGGTTCTGAGGACGTTTCCTCAAGTTCCATCCTTCCTCTTATGCCTTCATCTTGAATAAACTCTTTTTCAAGAAAGTATCAAGCTTGCCAACAAACACTTTTGTTCACTATGAAGATAGAAATAATATCCTAAAGATTTTTCTTTAAGATATCTTGCAAACCTACATCTTTCAATCATAGCTTCAAAATTGTCCATATCATGTTTCTTAACATGTGACAAACAACCCCAAATCTTAACATGTTTAAGACTTGGCTACTTCCTATGTCATATCTCATATAGTGTCTTAGGAACAAATTTAAAAGGTACCCTATTTAGGAGGTGTGCAACAGTCTCTAGGGAAAATCCCCAAAAGGAGATAAATAAGTAGGGGTGTTCACCCTACCCTACGGGTAGGAAATATAGTCTTCTGTCTTCCTACCCGATACTTTACGGAAGAATTTTTTCTTGGCCTACCCTACCCGATCAGCTGTGGTATTCCTACCCGACTTCCTACCAGATTAATCGGGTAGGAAGTCGGGTAAACACTTTTGTAGCTATTAATTTTTGGATCATTTTAACAACTCAATTAAATAACATCCACCAATTCAACAACACAATAAATCAATAATACTAAAACCTAAAACAACTACAACAACAATTACAATAAAACAAAAGAAAGCATGAACATCAATCCATCATAATTGTTACACAAATACAATAACAATTATTTTAAGTTTAAATCATATGAAACACATTAAAATCATAACTGCTCCAATAGAAATAAATGATCACCAGTTCACCACAAATCATGTAACCTACACAAAAAATAAGTTCATGTTTTAGCAACTCAAACATCCACAACAATAACAATGTTATAATATAAATTATACCACACAAATACTCTTATAATTACTAAAAAAAATATAAAAAAGTTAAATATATTTTTTGCGGGTAGGGTAGGGTAGGAATGCGAAAATTGATGGGTATTCTACATTCCTACCCGATTTAATTGGAAGACCAAAAACTCTTCCGCATTCCTACCCGATTTTTGCGGCTAGCCGTTCAATAGGGTAGGGTAGGGCCGGGTAGAGTAGGAAATTGCGGCTAATCGGAAATTTGAACACCCCTATAAATAAGTATGTGTAACTCATCATTGATCGAACCATATCTAATAGTGTTTGATTTCTCCTTTTAGAAACACCATTAAACTGTGATGTTTGAGAAGGAGTTCACTGTGATAGAATGTCATTTTTGTAAAATAATCCAAAATTTTAGCATTAAAGTATTCTCCTCCTCGATCTAATCAAAGAGTTTTAATATTTTTGCTAATTTGTTTTCTACTTCATATCTAAATTCGTTGAACTTTAGATTTGCACTTCATTAAGTGCACTTATCCTAACCATTAATGGTCATCGGTGAAGGCTATGAAGTACGAATAACAACTTCTGTCTACTAAACTCAATAGTTCAAATACATCACTACGTGTTAATCTTAATATATGCAACTCTTTCACCTTATCCTACAAATGATGTTTTGGTCATTTTACCCATGAGATAAGATTCAACTGTTGGATGGGCTTCATAAGCTCATGGACATAATTGTCCATCATTAATCAGCATAAAAATCTCATCCTCCCTAATATAACCTAATTTGATATTCCGCACATAACTAGGATTCTTATCATCTCTAGGTCCTTTATAAGTGATGACATTCGTATCAACATGTTCAATATTATTTAGATAGTCATTCTTATTTATGAAATAGAGACCTTGGAGAATATGCCAAAACCAATCAAATTGGAATTTAAAGTACAAGAACAAATGTTTTTCTTTAAAAACGTATCTATAACCACCCTTATACAATTATGAAATAGATATATGTTCCTTACAATATTAGGCATAAATAAACGGTTCCTAAAATCTATAAAAATTATAGATGGTAATGGCAAGTAGCATGTCCCCATAGTTAATGCAACACTTTCTCTTTTTCCCACTCGAAGGGAAACTTCTCCTCTACTTATCTTTCTACTTTCTTTTAGTTCATACAATTAATTATATATGTAAGAACTAGATTTAGTATCTAATACCTAATTTAAAACAGAACTAACTGACAAATCAGTTTCAATAAAGAACATATCGAACATACCTTTCGAAGTCATGTCCTTAATGGAAGTGAGGTATATTCTTGGTTGTTTCTCTTACAATACCCATCTTTGTCGCAGTGGAAATATTTTTCATTGTTATTTTCTTTATTTTTAGAAAAGAGAACAATTCTCAAGTTCTGTTTTCAATCTTGGAAGTTAAAGTCGATCAAACGGTGGAAAATAGTAATTCTGGATAACGGGTTGAGACTGACCATGGTGATCAAATAAACATCTACAATTAGTGATTTCATTTTAAACCATTAAATTGGGTCTTTAAATCATAATGTTACCTCCCACTATTTCTCAAATCCCATACACCCTCCTATGGAATTAGAGAATTTTTATTCCTAGTGGGGAATGAGGTCCCACCTTAAATTAATATAACCTCACATAATATCATCTTGACCCATTTACCCTAGTTAAGTCACACCCACCATTTGTACAAGTGTAGGCGTTTTTGACCAATAAGTGTAAAACCCGGGTAAATTTGAACTTTTCTGAAAAAGGGTAAAACAGTAATTTGTCACTATAATGCGTAATTAAAATACTCATGTTTCTAGAGTTCGGATGACACAACGGACTTCGCCATCAGATTCGTATCGTAAAATCTAGTTACCCTGTCAAATTTCATCGAAATTTGAGATAGTCAGATTTTACACGTATTTCGAGGCGACTGGGTGGCGGCTGACCTCACAAAGGTCCCCACAAATAAATTTTATAAAATTTCTTTATAATTGAATTAAAGTTCAAATAAAATTAATTTAAACTTAAACCGGGATGAAATTAATCATTTCGGGGCGAAAACGGACCTGGACAAGGGGGGACGTATGGCGCGACGTGGGCCAAGCTTTAAAATTATAAATAGGGCCTAAATATCTGATTTTGGGCAGAATATCTTCACAATTCTGCTGGTTTTAACGTGTGAGGGAGAAAGGAGAAGACAAGAGAGAAATCCAACTTTCTTCCTACGATTCACGGAGTTCCGTCGATCGGAATTCGTCGAGCCAAGAGTTAAAGTTCATCTCCTTGACAAGGACTACGCGTACGTACCAAAAAGAACTGATTTCACCGAAGATCCAAAAAAAGATTTTGGAGTTATCAAAGTTTTGGGCTTGGGAAGTGTTCTTGAAGCTTCCTTTGGGTGATTTACGCACCAAGAGGTAGGGTTCTTCCTACTTTGGTTTCATTCCTATCCTTTGGTGTTGAAATTGTGGGCTGCTTTGGGTTGGAAATGAGGACTATTTTGGGGGCTGTTATGGGGCTGTATTTGAGGCTGTTTTATGGCCTGTTTAGGGGGCTGTTTTGTGGTCTATTTTGGGGTTGCTTTGTGGCCTATTGTGGAGCTGCTTTGTGACCTGTTGTTGGGCTGTTTTGTGGCCTATTTTGGGGCTATTTTGTGGGCATGTTATATTTTTACATTATGCCTTGAGAATTAAGTGTGTCATTGCCTGATTATGTAACATGCTTGGTTGTTGTTGTTAGATAAAATGTCGATATGTGTTTATAATGTGTCTTTGCGAATGGAATGTGCTATGACATGCTTGAGGATGTTGCAGTTGTGTATTAATACATGTTGTTAATGTATTAGTATCATGATAAATTGTGGTAATTATATGCATTACACATATACTGCCTTGACCCATGTTGATATGTGGTTTAAGTTGTCCATATGACATTCATTACATATGAGACATGACATTGATATGCGATGGTACATTACATTGCATTTGCACGGAGGCATCACATTCATGGGCTTAGGCATGAGTGTGGGTGTGTGTGTGTGTGGGCACGGTTTATTCAAACATCATACTTGGTGGTTGAAGGGTGGGCTCGGGAAAGTGGGATTGAAGATCCTACTAAGTCGCACGGTTGCATGCATGGAAAAACTTGTGTCGGGTATAGCAAGTAGGGCTAGACTCTCCCTCAGGTGCAAAACCCGATTATTGGTTTATTCACTTCCGTCGATGCAAATCCAAAAAAGTGAATTAGGCATACGGAGCCGGCAGTGACACAAGATTTTGATTTATAAAAATACTCATTCAATGAGTAACATCCAACAGTGATTTGGTTTTACAAGCACATGACTTTTATTTCAAATGATCATTGGATGGATTTTTCGTCAATTGACGGTTTCATTGCACAAGTGCATTGCATTGTGTTGTGGGAGTCGGTGAGCACTCGGGTTAAGATGCATGAGTAAGTCTCATCTCATTCCATGGCATGACATGGTAAAATTCCAATATAGAGTTGCATATTCTTGTTTGGAATATTGTTATGGATGAATGTTGTATGTAAACATTGCATATGCATCTAGGGTAGGGAGTAGCCTCTGTAGGAGATACTCTATTGAGCGTTGCTCACCCTATATGGGAAAATATTTCAGGTGCGGGTTTTATGCCGACGAACGGCACTCACTCGGACACGTAAGGAGGAAGAAAAGTTGTAACACCCCTCCCTCACATGGCAAGATATTGTCCGCTTTGGGCCCACTGGCCCTCACGGCTTTGTTCCTCCCAGTACCCCTGGGAAAACGCGTCTTGCCAAGTAAGGCCAGAGGCTTACATATAAAGCCCAGTAACTCCCCCTCCCTAGCCGATGTGGGACACCAGGATTGCGCATCCTTAACAAGAACCTCACAAAAGCCGAGATGTGGCTTTATTTTGAGTCATTGTAAAATCATTGTAAAAATTATGAATTCTAAACATGTAAATATTTGGAAATAGTCGTAATGGGACTCATATGGACTATTTTGAACGTAAATTTCCTGATGTATGAGTTTGATATGAGTTTGGGTAGGTTTTCTCAAAACTCCATATTTATGGACTATGTTTAATCTAACCTTGCATGTAATTATATGAGTATGGATAAATGGACCCGGTGTGGTCAATGTTTACTCATAAATGGACCCGGTGCGGTCATTGTTTTATATTGGGCCTCGAATGGGTCATGTGAATGTATATTGCACAAGTTGGGTTTTGGGTAGAGCTCCCCTTACAAAGGAGACTCTGCCCGATTTTTGTTCAATTATGGACCCCGATAAATGGGGCATATCGGCGCGATATCGAGTTACTCGGTATCCACGGGTATTCCGCGGGTTGATGGGTAATCAACGGACCCCCGGATTTTGGGGCGTCACAATAAGCCCCTCACATAATAGTATCTTAGCACTTACTAGCATCCTACCTCATGGCATCATATGCTTGAATAAGATACTAAGGATTCCCAAAAATAAATATTCCCTATATATCTGTAGCCGACTAATCACTCTAAAAAACCCTTAATATACTTACAACTGCAGAAAACCATGATAAGGCATTCATAATATCTTTTCATTACAACTTAAAATCTTGTGGAGGGGTTTTTGTTGGTCTAATTGTCTCATCATATATACATGCATCTTGTACACATAAAAAATTAACTCTTGTCATTTATCATTAGTAGTCCAACGAATATATTATACTCCACTAACCCATTAAAGAAAAATAATTTTGGCATTTAAAATTAGGGTTGTGAGAATATCAATCTATTAAATTAAATCATCACAAAATATGATTCAATATATCAATTTAAAATATTTTTAAATAAAATATGGACATATAACTATCTATGGCAATTTGAGCCTTTTGCCCTATAAATGATTGTGATTTTAATTTGATTCAATTCGAGCCATTGAATTAAATCTAGGTCTATTTAGGTGATGATAAAATTTAAAAAATGTATCATCTCATAATATTGATCTTTTGGGTGTGTTGTTCCAATGGACCTCCATGAACTTTAATCTGAACTTCACCATGCTTCCATCTTTCTCTTCAATTCGACTAAACTATTGTATTCTAATTCATTACATTAATAAAAAGAAACCTTTATTAAGATCAAGGGGATGTACAATAGGAGGTGAGAGAATAAATTACATATAGAAAGGAGAAAAAAGGCATGCAACCCCCATTTTTCAAAAATTACATATCCATAGAACAAAATACAATCACATTGCATTCAAACCAATCACATAACTCAATTATTTGGTCTAAGTCCATGATCATTCCCACATCCATCCAATCACATTGTATGAATCAAAAAACATGTGATTATTCTAATTATAGCATACATATCTTGGGACTGCAATTTTCTCAATCATTAAAGATTACTTTAATTTTAATCACATTAAAATTAATGATTTTAAAGCTAATCAATTAATATTATAGAGTCCTAATCCTATTAGGATTCTATAATCAAAGTCTTAGTCAAACTAGGAGACTATTTCAGTTGATTTTTTAATTGGGATCATATTCCTAATTTGATTCCAAATAAGAGTCCCAATTCTATTAGGATCCTTTGATTAGAATCCTAGTCAAACTAGGATTTTAGTTTGGATGGAATACCATTAAGAATCAAATTCTCAATTTTAGCCTAGATAAAAGTCCTAATAGTCTTTAATCCAAAACCTAATCAAAATAGGGTTGTAGTCTGGGTGGTGTATAGTTGAAAATTAAATTCCTACTTTTGATTTTAATTAGGATTTTTAATTTCATTAGGATTCTTTGATCTTAATCCTAGTGAAAATAGGATCTTAGTTTAGGTGGTGATTTATTAAGAATCAAATTTTTATTTTATTAGAATACAATATCCTAATTCAATTAGAAGACAATCTCTCAATTTAATTAAAAGACAATGTAATTTGACCAGAAATATTCTACTAGTTTATTTAGGGGACAATCTACTAATTTTATAAAATCTGGAAAAATTTGAATTTTATGAAAAAAAGTAAAATGGTAATTAGCCGCTACGGTACGGATTGAAAAGCCAAATTTTTCTAGAACTCAAATGACAAAACAAACCTCACCGTTGGATTCGTCTCGTGAAATCTAGTTACCCAGTCAATTTTCGTTGAATTCCAAGACAGTCAGATTTTTTACGTTTTACGGTGCGATCGGGTGTCGCATGACCAAAATAAACATGATCGGATTTTAAATACGAAATACAAAAAATAATTTAAAGTTAGTTCAAATAAAATATTTCAAACATAATACGGAAAGAGATTTAATTGATTCTGGATAAAACCGAATCAAGAAAAGACGGGATGTGTGGCGTGTTGTGGGCCAAGTATCCTAGGGGCATAAAAAGGGGAAAATTTTTATTTTTTCCCCCATTTTGGCTACTGGGTTTTCTAGAAAAGAGAAGGGAAGAGAAGAGAGAGAAAGAGGAGTTTTCTTCAAGCTTCTCTCTACGTTCTAAGGCCAACCATTCGTCGAATCAATTCAGGCCAAGAATAAAAATTGATCTACTCGATAATAGCTACGTCTACGTACCAGAAATAAGGGATTTTGTCGAAGTCTGAAGAACAAGATCTTTGGAAAATCAAGGTTTGAAGCTCGATTTGGGCTTCTAGGAGTTTCTACCACTCGTACTACGCTTCAAGAGGTAGGGTTCTTCTCCTAACTTGGTTTATTTTTAACCTAGGATTTCATATGAAATGGGTAGCATGATTTGAGAAGAAATCTATTATCTAAATGTATTTCTAGTGTAAATAGAATATGAGAAATGGTATGAGAATGAACAAAATCAATTTTGCATGAATTGGGTTTGTTGAGAATTGTTCATTGGGTGATTTCATGAGAATGTGATAAATTGGGCATGATTATGTGTTTACATGATTTTTTGCCTTTGAGGTGTTTGATAAAATGCATATGATTGATTAAGTATGTAATTTAAATGAAATTGATATAACATGCTTTGTGATGATGTTGGAATGTAATTATATGCTTTATAATATAAGTTACATTGAGGAATTGAAATTGTTCATGTTGTGCTCATGCAATGTTGAACATGATGTTGTAATTGCAATTGAAAGTTTGGTTGCATAATGATATGAAATGGAATGGTTCTTTACATTTGCATATGCATGGAAAACATCACATTCGTTGGCATTTGACATAAGTTTGGGTGTGTGTGCATGTTTTAATCAAACACCATTCTTGGTGGATGATAAGTGGGCTCGAGAGAGTTGGACCAAGGTCGGACTGAGTCACACAGGTTACATGGAAAACTTGTGTTGGGTATAATAAGAAGAGTTAGATTCTCCCTCGGGTGCAAGACCCTGCTACTGGTTTATACACTTCCGACGGTGAAAATTCAAAAAATTGTAATGGTGTACACAAAACCAGAGGTGAGATACCAAAATCCGTGTCAGCGTGGTGGACCGTTGGTGCAAGTCCAGGAAGTCACCTACTCAAGAAAGACACATGGTTTATTTGATAAATTGTCATAGGATGTGTAGCATTAATGGCAAGGGTTTGGAATGCTCGGATTTATATGCATGGCATTGCATGTGTTATGGGAGCCGGTGAAGGCTTGGGTAACATTGCATGTGTGAGTCTTATCTCATAACTTGACATGACGTAGAGAATTCCATTATGAATTGCATAGTCTTAAATGGATGTTTGTTGATTGTTGAATTGCATGTCAACATTTCATATTCATCTGGGTTGGGGAGTAGCCTCTTTAGGAGATACCTATTGAGCGTGGCTCACCCTTTATGGAGACAACATTTCAAGTGTGGAACAAGCGTCAATGGACAGCTCTCACTTGGGCCCTTATTGATGAAGAAAGCTTAGTTGTGGCTCTAAATTACATTTTTGTAAAACAATCGTGTAATTGGTTTTGAACTTGTAATGTTGTATAAAAGATTGTATAATGAACTCTTATGGACTATATTTTGTGTAAAATTAGATGTTATATGAGTTTGGATAAATTTTGTATGAGATTGGGTGAGTGAAAATCGAAAAAGGATTGAATTGGGAAAAAATTGGGCCTTGCTACTGGTAGCACGTTGATTAGCTACCGGTAGCACGATTCCAATTGGCTCAGCTACCGGTAGCAAGTCTTGAGCTACCGGTAGCTCGCTGGTAGAGGGCTCAGCTACCGGTAGCTAGTACACAAGCTACCGGTAGCTCCTCCAAAATTTTCAGAAATTTAAAATAACTTTGTCAAGCATTCGGGCCTTGAGCCCTTTTGTTCAAAGAATGAAAATGGAGTAATATTGATGGATATGGGACTTTGGAACAGTCAAGTGATTGACAGGCATACAGGTGTGCATTTGGGAGTGCTCCGATATAAGGGAGACTCTGTCCAAACTCTATGTTGGTTATAATCCCGGTGAAGGGGACGTGGTGAAGTGGTGTCGGGTCATGTGGCATACACGGGTACTTTTGCGAGTTGATGGGTAATCAACGGGTTGAGAAAGGTCCCTCGGATTTAGGGGCGTCACACCTTGGTATCAAAGCTTAGGTTCCCGATTACCATAGACTTAAGGGTATATTGGATTAAGTCATTGCATTCATTTATACATTACATGTTATGTGCATTAAATGCTACATGTTGTGTGATATGTGATATATACATTATTCAATGTGTATGGAATTGAGACACTAGGGTTAGAAAACATAACCTTGGGGGTCGGAAAAGGAAGAACGGGAAGGTTCATGGTATAGATGTCTACTAGTGGGTGGCACACGCCCTACTAGTGAGAAAAAGAGAGAAATCTCAATGTTTCGACTTTGATTCCCACTTTGGGATACTAAGTTAGCGCTCTATTGCTTTTTGACATGCATGTAAATGGAAAATAGAGGAAGGAGACATCGAAATGGTCGAGGAGGTGGGCGGAACAACAACCAACCACCACCGGCCTTTGACCAACAAGCCTTTATGGAGGCTATAGGTATAATGACAGCTACCTTTGCACAAGCGAGTGCCAATGTGGGCCAAAGGGGCACGAGTAACCTCCAAAAGTTTAAGGCACACTAGCCACCTACTTTTATGGGAGGGGGGATCCGATGGTGGCCGACCATTGGTTCCAGCAAGTTGATAAGATCTTGGAGGCTATGAAAATCACATCTGATGCCACTAAGATAAGGTTAGCAGCATTCCAGCTTGAGAGAGAGGCCCATGTATGGTGGGATTGGGCAAAGGCCTCGAAGAACCTAGAGACAATGACATGGGGAGAGTTTCGTGAGCTCTTCATGGGCAAGTATTTCCGGTCGGTTGTTCGACAAGCAAAAGTCCAGAAATTCTTGGATTTGAAGCAAGAGAGAATGACAGTAATGGAATATGTCGCTAAGTTCACTGAGTTAGCCCGTTTTGCCAATGATTATGTGACCACAGACTTGGCCAAAGTGAGTAGGTTCGAGGATGGCTTGATTTGTCCCTCTGGGGAAAGATTGTGGGCCACTGCCTACAAGACTTGGGCTTAGAGGTTGAGAACTTGGAAAATCCATTGCATGTAACTTCACTCCTAGGAGCTAGGGTATTCATTGATAGGATATGTCGGGGATGTGAGTTAGAGATCTCAGGGATTCTACTCACCGTGGACCTTAGGGTCAAGGACATATCAGAGTTTGACGTCATCCTTGGGATGGATTGGTTTACGGCACACCAAGTCATCATCGATTGTGATCGGAAGAGGGTCACTGCTTGTACACCAGAGGGTGTTTGTTTCAAGTTTTAGGGGAAAAAACATGATGTTTTAACCCAAGCCGTGTATGACACTCGTTGGCACGGGCAGTTGATGGGTTGGCTTGCGAGCCTTACACTTGAGGACAAGGTGAGACAGAAGTTGGGTCTACCTCGAGTGGTTTGTGAGTATGCGGATATTTTTCCGGATGAGTTACTAGGATTACCTCCACATCGAGATGTAGACTACACCATTGAGTTACAACCCATTGCATCCCCTATTTCGATGACGCCATATAGGATGGCACTGGCGAAGTTACAAGAACTTAAGGTCCAGTTGCAAGAATTGTTGGACAAATATTTTATTAGACCGAGTACCTCACATTGGGGCGCTCCAGTGTTGTTTGCCAAGAAGAAGGACAAGACTTTGTATTGACTATTGGTAGTTAAATCGGGTTACTATCAAGAATAAGTACCATTTTCCGTGGATTGATGATTTTTTTGATCAACTGAGAGGGTTAAGGGTCTACTCCAAGATAGATATGCGCATGGGATACCATCAGTTGAGGATTAGGGAGACAAATATCCCTAAGACGGCGTTTAGGAAGCGATATGGGCATTTCGAATTTACTGTGATGCCTTTTGGATTGATGAATGCCCTGGCGGCAGTCATGGATTTCATGCATAGGGTGTTCCAACCCTACCTAGATCAGTTTGTCGTGGTCTTTGTTGATGACATCCTGATCTACTCCAAGTCTAAGGAGGAGCATAAGGGTCACTTGAGGATTGTTCTTTAGATCTTGAGAGACCATCAATTGTACGCCAAGTGCAGCAAGTGTGAATTTTGGCTGACGGATGTGAAATTTCTGGAACACGTAGTGTCAGCTTCAGGTGTATCCATGGACCTGGAGAAAGTTGAGGCAGTCATGAGTTGGGAGAGGCCGAAGTCAGTCTTTGAAATACATAGCTTTTTGGAATTGGCAGTGTATTACAGGAGGTTCATTGAGAACTTCTCTCGACTAGCTGCACCTATGACTAGATTGACTAGGAGAAGGTCAAGTTTCAGTGGGATGACTCATGTGAGAGGGAATTCCAAGAGTTGAAAAAGAAGCTTACTTAAGCTCTGATTTTTATAGTTCTGGAGAGGGGACAGAGCTATACAGTGTATTATGATGCCTCTAAGGACGGACTTGGGTGTGTTTTGATGCAGTCCGGGGAGGGTGGTAACTTATGATTCTCGACAATTGAAGAGCCACAAGCAGAACTACCCCACGCATGACATGGAGTTGGAGGCCGTTGTCTTTTCCTTGAAGGCATGGTGCCACTATCTATATGGAGAACAGTTTGAGGTATTTTCGGACCATAAAAATCTGAAGTACATCTTCATACAATGGGTCCTCAATATGCTGCAGCGCAGGTGAATAGAGTACCTGGAGGATTATGACTTCAATTTGCATTATCATCCCGGTAAGGCAAACGTGGTGGCTGATACACTCAGCTGAAAGTCACTGGGAGTCTTGGCCAGTATAGCTTCCCGGGAGTGGCTGATGCTCGAGACTGTGGGACAGTTCGGGCTACACTATAGGGGTCAGACTCAAGGCACTTTGTGGAGTTTTGTGGCTACACCTTCCCTACTGAGCTGGGTGATCGAGTCTCAAGGACAGGACACAGAGATATTATCCATCAGGGACCAGGTACAGTCAGGTAAAGGTGACGAGGGTTGCGCCATTCATGCATATGGTAGTCTTTGGTTCAGGAGAAGAGTTGTGGTTCCCCAGTCTGCGGATCTGAGAGAGGAGATCCTTAGGGAGTTCTATTGCTCCCGTTTTGCTGTGCATCTAGGTGGCACGAAGATGTACCACGATTTTCGCCATCAATACTATTGGAGTGGGATGAAAAGGCACGTTGGAGACTTTCTTAGTCGATGTCTCACATGTCAGCAAGTCAAGGCTGAGCACTAGAGACCAACTGGGTTGCTCCAGCCTTTGGAGATGGCAAAGTGAAAGTGGGAGCATGTCACGATGGATTTTGTGACCCATTTGCCACGGACATTGCTTGATGAAAAACGTTGTTGTTTCCTAACCTCTAAAAACCATCTCTTAGAATGTGTAGTGTATGGATAAAGGGGAGGGTCACTCTCCCTTGGGATAGAGTCAAAAGAAAGGGCAAGGAGAAAAGAAAATGAGATGGTAGAAATGTGAAATGCGAATGCACAAAAATTGTGTGTGTGTGTACAAAAGTGCTCCCCAAGCGCAAGAGACTTTCACGGGTCGTGTTTTACTTGGTGGTATTCCAAGGTCGTTTCCACGAGGAAGGAAGTAAACCAAGGGGAAGGTGATTTTGAGTAAAAGAAAGTGTAAAATCTTTGTGGTTGAAAGTTGTTTGGCGAGTGTGTGTTGATGAAAATGAAGTGAGAAACAAATGTTGGCAAACACAAGAGGTTACTCCAATAAGAATGCCATCTCAACTCGAATCGCTCCTCAAATAGAGCATGAATGAACGATTGATTCGTGGGAAGCTGGGGATAAGAAGGGTGAGTATCTAAGCATAAACCATGACTAGGCCTACGGAATATCAAAGACTCACCAATTTATCCACCCTCAACCTAGTCAAACCGAACCATTAATCTCTGAAAAAGGGAGGAGAATGAGTTGAAATGGCATACCCAAGTGGAGGTTCCCCTTGGTTTTTCCAACTAAAAGATTTTAGCTACTCATGCTTGGGATGAAATTAACAATGTATTGAGGATGCATTGCAAAGGGATAAAGCTCTTGAGTAACTAAATGCACATAAATAGAAATTATAAATGAAAGCAATAAATACCCATTTTAAAAGTAAGAAAAGGAAACCTTTGATGCATTAATGGTGAAAGCCTAAAGAAAGAAATAAACTTGCAATCAACTTCTAGGAACTAGCATTAATAACATTAAATGAAGCTTGAAAGGTTCTTACAGCAGATTACAAGACAATGTCATGAAGAAAATGTAAAAATCTCAAGTTTATCTCTCTAGAACACTATTCATCATCTTCTCCAGACTCTCTCTTTATATCTATCTATGTCTGTCCAATGTGTTGAATGCCAATGCTGGAGATTCCTTTCCCTCCAAAAACGTGCTTGGAGAGGTGCCCTAGCCTCCAGAAGTGACCTCCATCTGTAGGGGTGCAGAAGGAATGGGCTGGACAGAGGGGTTGTAGAGCTTGTCTGCACACCCAACTCCTCTTCTCTTCTCTCTCCTCATTGATTACCTAGGCTCCAAACTTGCAATCAAGGGTGTAAAAGGGGTGAACAGTGTTGTGGGCATGTCAGGGGAGCATGGGAGGTCTGTTGGTGGGACCCTCAAAGCAGCAGACATGAGTTGCAGAGCATTTGGGCAGATCAGGCAAAGCGTACCGGTATGTCGAACTCTAGTGGCTTAAGCGTACCAGTATGCATACCGGTACGCTGAACTCCAGTAGCCTTAGCGTACCGATACGCGTACAGGTACGGTTTGGCTGACTTCCTGATTTTCTGATTTCCTCCTCTCCTGAGCTATCCCCAAGCTACATTTTCATCCTCATTTGTCTCAAATGGTTTGGGAAGGCCTTAAGAAGCCTCATTTAGCACCTTTTAACTGCAAACACCAAATATCATCGTTAAGAACTCAATTAACCCAACTCCCATCATTTAATCTCCAAAAACAATTAAAATAAGATGATTAGCACATAAAAATATGCAAAGTTTTGTGCTAATCACACCCCCCAACTTAGGTTTTGCTAGTCCCTTAGCAAAAAAGTTATTTCCAGCACAAGACAATGAGTATAACACACACTCAATCCATTGAATTAACCATTCATCCAATCAATTAAAAAGCACAAATCATAATGCAATTCCAAAATAACATAGGCAAGATTGAATCCAAAATTATGGTTTCTTCATTAATGTGTTTTGAATTTGGAGTACATAGAGTAGGACATCATGGTCTTGGCTCGCTTCCCTCGACTCATTGCTTTTCTTTTCTTCTTACTGGTTCTGCCGATGGCTCCAGTCTCTGGGGGGGTAATATTGTCGAACGAATAGGCCTTAACTTTGAATTCCTTGCACATCCGAGTTACCAAGTTCCTGAATGGCAGTTTGATCATAGGCCTCTGCATCTCAGCAAAGTTTTTCATTTCTTGCCAAATGAGAAGAGCGAAGTCAATTGCCTTCCCGGACACGACTGCATCCAAAAGGGTCAGCTTCTCTAAATTTGGTTTCTTTTCCGCACCCCTTGGCAAAAGATTGTAAAGGAGGAGCTTATTCAACAGTCCATAAGTGGGCTTCAACTTCCCACTTTGCATTGTTCCCTTGAATTCTTCAGGCTCCTGATATATCAATTCTGCCAATTCAGATATCTTCTTGGATTTGGTGACATTATGAGGATAGACAGGTGTAGACCCATGTGGCCTTTCGTACCCACCCAGGAGTGTGGCAATGACTTCAGGGGTCACCACAAACATTTTGCCCCGAACATTGGTTTTCAAGACTTCCACTCCGTCTACCTCTGGCACCCGGAGTGTTTGGTAAAATTCCCTACACATTGACAAGTTATACCCCCCAACAGGCTCAAACCAAAAATTTATACCATGTGCTTCGATAATTTTCACAGCCTCATTCCTTGGGGTAAGGGAAATGGAGTCCAGGTACCGTTCGCAAGTGACCCCCTTCTCCCGGATCAGTTGATCCCTAGCCTCATTCTTGGCTTTCTTTCTCAGCTCACTCCTATCGCCACTCGACCCCTCTCCACTTCTCTTGCGACCCCTCTCCATATTTGAATAGCTAGACAAATTCAATTTCAATGCAAAAACTCACCAAGGGTCACTCTTAAGCAATGAAATACACTCAAGTTATCCTGGTATGCACTCCATGTGTACATGTGATATAGAATCTTGTGTTCAAAACAAAGTGTGCTCACATGTAATCCAAAAATAAAGTTCATATATGAAAATAAAGCGACCTTGGCATAGTCTCATGAACAGAATGCTAGGGCATTAGGTAGTACGACTTAACTCATCATTCCATTTGAAATTATGCACCTCTCATGCTTCTCTAGATCACTTGGGACTTTAAGGGTTATAATGGGGCCTTGGGGTGATATCTAGGTAAATGAAATGAAGGATATATGATAACAAAGAGGGTTGTTCCGAGTGTATGACCTTTATTTCAAAAAGATCTCCCTTTTATGGGATTTCTAGGCTAACACCATCACCACACTCTTTGTTTCCTTTCTTTCTTTTCCTTAACATTTTCCTTTTCTTTTGATCATTCTTTTCTTCTTTTCACTCCCTTTTTCTCCTTTTCTTGGGTTTTCATTCTTTTGGTAATCAACTCTTTGAATTCCAACATCATTCACCCCTTTTGCTTGAATTTCCAAACTCTATTTCCTTTTTCTTTTACGATCAAATCATATCCAGCTCTAGGAACAACCAAGGTAAGATAGATATTCATCATTTTCATTGGCTTGGTCAAATGTGTGGCATAGAAATGAGTTTCAATTAAGGCTCAATCACGGCACTAGGGATAATATTTGCACAAGAAAAGGGCAAAGGCTCAAAATATTCAATGATGGCCTAAGATCACTTCCAGGTCCACATGGGATGGCATTATACGTTCAAGACAAATCACTCTACTACCCAAATGCAACTAACCAAAACAAGCATAATGAGACTATTGAATAAATTTAACATTGAAAAATTGTTCTTTCAGTAATTGTAAGTTCCCTCCAAAAGGATTTGGCACTAAAGCTCTCATGGGTCCTTACTCATCTCCACTACTTATGTCAAGCTTAAAACATGAATTCAATCCGTAAATTGCCGAAATTACACATTCAAAGATCACATACAGTTGAATTCAAAAATCAATACATATGTGATACTTATGAATAGGATCAACTTCCATAGAATGCTCATGTGCACCAAGTTCACAACAAAGATCAACATGTCATCCAACTCATACACTCTTCTTGAAGGAATACAGGTCAACAATCAGATATTTTTCATCAAAAATTTTCAAAAATTTCACATATTTTTCACTAATGCAAGCAAAACTCAAAAATTTATATGAAATGTGAAAGGTGAATTTTTCACCCCAAAAATTGGTATTTGGTATTATCCACAAAAAATTCCACAAACATTGGTGTAGCATGCACCTCACCCCCCAACTAGATTCATGCATTGTCCCCAATGCAACAAAAAGATATGATATGCACTGAAGGATAGTAAAAAGATAGGTAGAGTTAGAGAACACCTCGCAATTGAGCTTCAACAAAAGCACCAATATCTAAAACTAAGAAGATCAATACTATACAACCAAAGAAGGTAAGTGACATGAAATAAAACTAACATAAGTAAATGAAAGAAACTGTACACTAAAAAGCATAGACATAATCTACTCCTCCACCAAATCCGGATACACGGGATCTGTCAATTCCTCCTCATCTTTTTACTCTTCAGAACCCTCGAAGAATGGCTTGAGTCTTTGGCCATTTACTTTGAATGTCTGGCCATTCTCAGGGTTTGTCACCTCAACAGCTCCGTTGGGGTAGGCCACCTTGACAAGATAGGGGTCATCCCAACGGGAACGGAGTTTTCCTTGAAAAATTGAGAGGCGAGAATTGTATAAGAGCACTTTTTGCTCGGGCTCAAATGATTTTCGTATGATGGAATTATCATGAAAAATTTTAGCCCGTTCCTTTGAAATTTTTGAGCTCTCGTACACATCTCGTCCAATCTCTTCCAACTCATTCAGCTCTAACTTCCTATGTGCACCAGCCATCCTCAAATTAAAGTTTAAAGTCTTAATAGCCCAATAGGTCTTGTGTTCCATTTCGATAGGCAGATGGCAAGCATTTCCATAGACAAGCCGGTAGGGAGACATGCCCAAAACAGTCTTATAGGCAGTGCGATATGCCCATAGGGCATCAGTCAATCTATTGGACCAATCCTTCCTACTTGGGTTAACAGTTTTTTCTAGGATGGTCTTGATCTCCCTATTGGCTAGCTCAGCTTGGCCATTTGTTTATGGGTGATAAGCGGTGGATACTTTGTGAGTGACGTCATATTTGAACATTAGAGATGCAAATGGCCTATTACAGAAGTGGGATCCACCATCACTGATCATTGCTCGAGGCATCCCAAACCTCGAAAAGATATTCTCTTTAAGAAACTTGACTACGACCCGGTGGTCATTAGTCTTGGTCGGGATGGCCTCCATCCACTTAGACACATAGTCCACTGCCAGAAGGATGTACAGATAACCGAATGACATAGGGAATGGACCCATAAAGTCGATGCCCCAACAGTCGAATATTTCTATGACAAGCACAGGGGAGAGGGGCATCATGCTTCTCCGGGTCACACTACCTAATCGTTGGCATCTGTCGCATTCCTTACAAAACGAAACACAATCTTTGATAAGAGAGGGCCAGTAGAAACCTGATTGAAGAATTTTAGCCGAAGTCTTTTTCGCTGAAAAATGTCCACCGCACGCTTGTGAATGGCAAAATGCAAGTACGTCCCGTTGTTCATTCTCAGGTACACATCTTCTCATGACTTGGTCGGGACAATACTTGAACAAGTATGGATTGTCGAAGTAGAAGTACTTCACTTCCGTCATAAATCGTCTTCGATCTTCTGGGCTCCAGTGTGGTGGTATCTGTCTTGTTGCAAGAAAATTACATATATCAGCATACCAAGGACATACCGAATGAATTCAAAGCAAATATTCGTCAGGGAAAAATTCAAGGATCGGAATGTGCTCGTCGGCCTCTTGCACCACAAGCCGGGATAAATGATCCGCCACCACATTCTCAACTCCTTTCTTGTCCTTGATCGTCAAGTCAAATTCTTGTGGGAGGAGTATCCACCTAATGAGTCTTGGTTTCGCATCCTGCTTAGACAACAAGTACTTCAAGGCAGAATGGTCAGTAAAGACAACAATAGGCGAACCAATGATGTATGAGCGAAATTTATCTAAGGCAAACACTACTGCTAGCAACTCTTTCTCGGTGGTAGTGTAATTCATCTGAGCATCATTGAGTGTTTTGCTAGCGTAGTGTATCACATACGGCCTATTTTCCTCCCTTTGACCGAGCACTGCGCCGACCGCGTAATCACTCGCGTCGCACATGACCTCAAAAGGTAGATCCCACCTGGGTGGTCGCATGATAGGAGGTGTGACTAGCATGCTCTTAAGTTTTTTAAAGGATGCCTCACAGTCATCCGACCACTCAAAGGGAATCTCCTTAGATAGTAGGTTGGTCAAGGGTCGGGCTAATGCACTGAAATTTTTTATAAACCTGCGATAAAAACCTGCATGGCCTAAAAACGACCGCATTCCCTTAATGGCTCTCGGCGTGGGGAGGTTGGAGATGGCCTCCACCTTGGATTTGTCGACTTCAATACCCCTTACCGAGACTATATGGCCAAGCACAATTCCTTCTGTCACTATAAAGTGACACTTTTCCCAATTCAACACTAGATTCTTCTCCTCACATCTTGTTAGAACTTTCTCCAAGTTTATCAAACATCCATCGAATGAATCCCCAAACACTAAAAAGTCATCCATGAAGACCTCCACTATCTTTTCCACCATATCACTGAAAATCCCCATCATGCATCGTTGAAAAGTCCCCGGAGCATTGCATAGACCAAACGGCATGCGGCGGTAGGCGAAGTACAATAGGGGCAGGTGAAAGTGGTCTTCTCTTGATCCTCTAATGTGATCTCTATTTGATTATAGCCAGAGTACCCATCTAGAAAGCAATATAATAGGTGCCCAGCTACTCTTTCCAAAACTTGATCAAGAAATGGCATTGGGAAATGATCTTTTCTAGTGCATGAGTTCAACTTCCGATAATCAATGCATACCCTCCATCTGGTGATCACTCTTGTAGGTATAAGCTCATTCTCATCATTTTCCACCACCGTGACTCCGGATTTCTTTGGCACTACTTGTGTGGGGCTAACCCATTTACTGTCGGCAATTGGAAAAAATGATCCCCACATCAAGTAGTTTCAGAACCTCATCCTTCACGACCTCCTTCATGATGGGGTTCAACCGTCTTTGTGGTTGTCGGGAAGGTTTGGAATCCTCCTCAAGATATATGCAGTGGGTGCAAATGAAAGGGCTTATCCCCTTGATATCTGCAATAGTCCACCTAATTGCTCTTTTATGTTTTCTCAATACCTCCAAGAGTTCTTTTTCTTGTTCCGTGTTCAGCGTAGAGCTAATGACCACCGGGAATGTTTCTCCATCGCCAAGATAGGCGTACTTCAAATGGGAGGGTAACGGCTTCAACTCCAGGTTTGGCTTTTGTTCATCTGATGGAAAAAATTTCTTTTCTTGTTAGGGTAACTACTAGAATGTAGGGATCCAACTTCCCATCCCTTTCAATTCTCCTACCTCCTCTTGCTCATCCAACTCCTCAAGATCCACAACTCCTTCTTCCTTGAATTTCAACATCCTCTCCAACTCCAAGTTATCCTCAACCAAGGTGTCGATTCTATTGACCTCACTTACTTCCTCATCATCACCCGGTTGCTTTGCCAAATTGAATACATTGAGCTCCATTGTCATGTTCTCAAATGCCAATTTTATTAGACCGTTCCTGCAATTTATCACAACATTAGACGTAGCAAGGAAGGGTCGTCCAAGTATAACGGGGATCTGGGAACTAAGGTTAGCAACAGGATGTGTATCTAGCACAATAAAATCGATGGGAAAGTAAAATTTATCAATTTAAACCAAGACATCTTCCACTACTCCCCTTGGTGTGCGGATGCTACGATCCGCTAATTGAAGCGTAATTGAGGTGGGCTTCAACTCCTCAAGCTTGAGTTGTTGATACACTGAGTAGGGAAGGAGATTGACATTCACCCCCAAGTCAAGCAATTCCCTATGGTGATGGCAATTGTTGGACAGCCAGGGTCTTTGAATTTTGTAGGAGTATTGGTCCTCAATATTGAGCTGACTTGTTCTGTGAGGAACGCCTTCTTGTGGACATTCAATCTCCTTTTCACCGTGCATAGATCCTTCAAAATTTTGGCACACGATGGTATTTGCTTGATGGCGTCGAGGATTGGAATGTTAATCTTCACCTGCTTAAACATTTCTAAGATATCAGCATAATTAGCCACCTTGACAGGTGGCTTCAAATGACTCGAGAAAGGGGCAGGCATGGGAGGAATAAATACACAATCATCAGTCAATTTTTATTTCTTATCAACCTCCCTTTCTTTCTCTTCACTCAACTCACCCTCTTCGGCGTCACCCAATATATCTTTTCCTTTTGGCAATGTGGTCTTGGGTGAGACCGTTGGAAAAATAGTTTTGTCAATTTCTTTGTCACTACGGAGGGTGGTGACAGCTTTGAGTTGCTCACAACTCTCTTTGGTGGGGTCGGATGACTCAATGGCATGTTGTCCCTTAGGGTTTTCTTGGGGTTGAGCGGGGAATTTCCCCTTCTCTTGTTGTGACACCCCTATGGCATTGGTAATTTTTGTGAGTTGAGCCGAGATATTGTTTTTAAAGGTGGTTTGGCTTTGGATGAAGTTGTAAAGCACATCCTCCAAGTTCCTCTTATGGGGAGGTTGGTAGGTGGAAGGATTTGACGGTCCTTGAATTGAAAAATTCTGTGGTGGTGGGTTCGAAGAATACCCTTGCGGATTATTCCGGGGGTATTGGGAGCTAGACGCTTGCCCTTGGCCTTGGTATTGATTTTGGTATTGACATTGCTTAGGAGGCACGGGAGGTGTATGTGCAATTAAACCATGTGGCGTGGGATTCTCATTCCTCCAACTAAAATTTGGGTGATTACTCCAACCCGAATTATACATGTTTGAGTGAGGAGAGAATGATTGCCTTGGTTGGTTAAATGCATGGACTTGCTCATGATATGCTTCCTTATGCGCCGAAATGTTGGGGCACTCCGATGTGGAATGCTCCACATTCTCACATATTGAGCAAAATTCCTCGGCCTTTGACACTTGTGACACCTTTTGCCTCCTATTGATCTCAAGGCTCTCAACCTTCCTAGATAATTTGGTAATTTTTTAAAGTAGGTCCTCCCGGTCACTTAGGTCATAAATCCCTCTCCTATGAGTTTGGCTACTCCCTTGAGGGGAAGACCTTGGTACATCGGTGGGATTAGTGATGTCCCATGACTGTGCATTTTCTGCCAATGCATCAAAATAATCTAAGGCCTCATCAGGGTCTTTGCTCAAAAACTCCCCATTGCACATCATATCGATGAACTGTCAATGGCCGGGTGTGATTCCTTCATAGAAGAAACTCACCATTTGCCATGGTTCAAAGCCATGGTGTGGAATGGATTGTAGCAAATCCTTGTATCGTTCCCAACAGTGATAGAATTGTTCATTGGGCAGCTCAGAAAAATTTTGAATTTGCTTCTTCAGGGTGGTGGTTTTATGCAACGGAAAAAACTTGTTCAAAAATACGGAAATCATTTGTCCCCAAGATGTCACAGTCCGGGATCTCAAGGAATGAAGCCAAGTTTTTGCCTTATCAGTCAGGGAAAAAGGGAACAATTTCATTCTTGCTATCTCTTCCATATTGTGATTGGGGAGAAAGGTTGCAACTATTTCCTCAAAGTCTCTTATATGAGAATAGGGGCTCTTATTCTCAATTCCGTGAAAAGTGGGAAGTAATTGCAACATCCCTGGTTTCACTATAAAGAGATGAGCCTGGACCGGAAGGTGGATGCATGAAGGTGTGGTGGTGCGGGTTGGTTGAAGGAATTCCCGCATTGACCTCGCCGGAGGATCAATTGGGATATTGTTCCCTTCATTCCTAGGTGCGGGAAAATGCATTCATGGATTGGGTACTCTATGTTCTGGTCCTCCCCCACCCCTTTGCACGTTCAGGTTGGCATTCACATTTTCAAAATTATCACCAGCATCCTCGAGTGGGTCTTGGTCAAGATTCATGTTGGGGCCAATGGGTTGCCTAACTAACCGATTTTGGTTGTCCCTTCCCCACATGCAACAAAATATCTATAAATGAAATTATACACAAACAAAAATATATACACGAGACAACGTACCTAAGCCCGTGATGAAGATCACGGGACTTACCTCCGTCGTCCGGAAATCAACTTCTTGGTTTGACACTTGCCTTCCCCGACAACGGCGCCAAAAATGCTTGATGAAAAACGTTGTTGTTTCCTAACCTCTAAAAACCATCCCTTGGAATGTGTAGTGTATGGATAAAGGGGAGGGTCACTCTCCCTTGGGATAGAGTCAAAAGAAAGGGCAAGGAGAAAAGAAAATGAGATGGTGGAAATGTGAAATGTGAATGCACAAAAATTGTGTGTGTGTACAAAAGTGCTACCCAAGCGCAAGAGACTTTCGCGGGTCGTGTTTTACTTGGTGGTATTCCAAGGTCATTTACACGGGGAAGGAAGTAAACCAAGGGGAAGGTGATTTTGAGTAAAAGAAAGTGTAAAATCTTTGTGGTTGAAAGTTGTTTGGTGAGTGTGTGTTGATGAAATTGAAGTGAGAAACAAATGTTGGCAAACCCAAGAGGTTACTCCAATAGGAATGTCATCTCAACTCGAATCTCTCCTCAAATAGAGCATGAATGAACGATTGATTCGTGGGAAGCTGGGGATAAGAAGGGTGAGTATCTAAGCATAAACTGTGACTAGGCCTACGGAATATCAAAGACTCATGAATTTATCCACCCTCAACCTAGTCAAACCGAACCATTGATCTCTGAAAAAGGGAGGAGAATGAGTTGAAATGGCATACCCAAGTGGAGGTTCCCCATGGTTTTTCCAACTAAAATATTTTAGCTACTCATGCTTGGGATGAAATTAACAATGTATTGAGGATGCATTGCAAAGGGATAAATCTCTTAAGTAACTAAATGCACATAAACAGAAATTATAAATGAAAGCAATAAATACCCATTTTAAAAGTAAGAAAAGGAAACCTTTGATGCATTAATGGTGAAAGCTTAAAGAGAGAAATAAACTTGCAATCAACTTCTAGGAACTAGCATTAATAACATTAAATGAAGCTTGAAAGGTTCTTACAGCAGATTACAAGACAATGTCATGAAGAAAATGTAAAAATCTCAAGTTTATCTCTCTAGAATACTATTCATCATCTTCTCCAGACTCTCTCTCTCTATATCTATCTATGTTTGTCCAATGTGTTGAATGTCAATGCTGGAGATTCCTTTCCCTCCAAAAACGTGCTTGGAGAGGTGCCCTAGCCTCCAGAAGTGACCTTCATCTGTAGGGGTGCAGGAGGAATGGGCTGGACAGAGGGGTTGCAGAGCTTGTTTGCACACCCAACTCCTCTTCTCTTCTCTCTCCTCATTGATTACCTAGACTCCAAACTTGCAATCAAGGGTGTAAAATGGGTGAACAGTGTTGTGGGCGTGTCAGGGAAGCATGGGAGGTCTGTTGGTGGGACCCTCAAAGCAGCAGACATGAGTTACAGAGCATTTGGGCAGATCAGGCAAAGCGTACCGGTACGTGTACCGGTACGTCAAACTCCAGTGGTTTAAGCGTACTGGTATGCATACCGGTACGCTGAACTCCAATAGCCTTAGCATACCAGCACGCGTACCGGTATGGTTTGGCTGACTTCCTGATTTCCTGATTTCCTCCTCTCCGAGCTATCCACAAGCTACCTTTTCATCCTCATTTGTCTCAAATGGTTTGGGAAGGCCTTAAGAAGCCTCATTTAGCACCTTTTAACTGCAAACACCAAATATCATCGTTAAGAACTCAATTAACACAACTCCCATCATTTAATCTCCAAAAACAATTAAAATAAGATGATTAGCACATAAAAATATGCAAAGTTTTGTGCTAATCAGACTTCGCGTAGGTATGACGCGGTGTGGGTGATCGTGGACCAGCTTACGAAGTCAATACACTTTTTGGCAGTACAGATGACCTTCACACTAGAGAAATTTTACAGGTTGTATATTCAGGAGATAGTCTGGTTGCATGGGGTACTTGTATCCATAGTATCGGATCAGGACCCCAGGTTCACGGCTCATTTTTGGGAGTGTTTCTAGCGGGCCATGGGGACACAATTGATGATGAGCATAATTTGCATCCCCAGACGGACGGTCATTCAGAGAGGACCATCCAGACCTTAGAGGAAATGCTACGGGCATGTGTCCTTGATCTCAAGGGTAGCTGAAAAGAGCACTTACCCTTAGTGGAGTTCGTCTACAACAATAGTTACCTGGCGAGCATACAGATGACACCCTATGAGGCACTTTATGGGAGGCCGTGTCGTTCTCAGATTTGTTAGACGGAGGTTGGAGAGAAACCCTCTACGGGTCCAGATTTGGTTAGAGACACCTCATAGAAGGTGCACTTGATACGGAAGCATCTTCTCAAGGCTCAGATTCGGTAAAAGAGCTACGCCAACAAGTGGCGGCAACCTCTAGAGTTTGGGGTTGGAGATCACGTCTTCTTGAAAGTAATGCCTAAGAGGGGAGTGGTCAGGTTCGGGAAGCTGTCGCCGAGGTATATTGGGTCATTCGAGGCACTTAAGAGGTTTGGCACAGTCGCTTACCGGTTGGCGTTACCGCCAAATCTATCCGGTGTTCACGCGGTGTTCCATGTCTCCATGCTCCGGAAGTATACTCCAGATCCTACGCATGTAGTGGATTGAGGTGAGCTAGTGGTTGATACGGATGGGACCTTTGAGGATGGACCGATGCGTATCATGGATAGCCGAGAGTAGATTTTGCGAGACAAGACCGTGAGGCTGGTGAAGGTGTTGTGGCAGTACCGCGGTGTGGAGAAGGCAAAATGGGAGCGTGAGGACACTATCCTTACCACCTATCCGTTCTTGTTCAAGGATGGAGGTACATTCTTGTGGTCATAAGTGTTATATGACTTGTTGCATATGCATGTGATTATGTGTGCATGTGTGTAAATTTTGGGGACGAATTTTCTTTTGGGGGGTAGAATGTAAAACCTTGGAAATTTTGAATTTTTTAATTTTTTATGAAAAAGGGCAAAATGGTAATTAGTTGCTACAGTACGAGTTAAAAATCTGAATTTTTTTAGAACTCAGAATGACGAAACGGACCTACCGTTGGATTCGTTTTGTGAAATCTAGTTACCCAGTCAATTTTCGTTGAATTCCGAGACAGTCGGATTTTTCGCGTTTTACAATGCGATCGGGTGTCGCATGACCAAAATAAATGCAATAGGGTTTTAAATGCGAAATGCAAAAAATAATTTAAATTTAATTCAAATAAAATATTTCGAACACAACACAGAACGAGATTTAATTGATACGGGATAAAACCAGATCAAGAAAAGACGGGACGTGTAGCGCATTGTGGGCCAAATATCCTAAGGGAATAAAAAGGGAGAAAAATCATATTTTTCCTCCATTTTTGTTGCTAGGTTTTCCGGAAAAGATAAGGGAAGAGAAGAAAGAGAAAGAGGAGTTTTCTTCAAGCTTCTCTCTACGATCTAGGGCCAACTGTTCGTCGAATCGATTTGGGCCAAGAACAAAAGTTGATCTACTCGACGAGAGCTACATCTACATACCAAAAATTGGATATTTTGCCGAAGTCTCAAGAATGGGATCTTTGGAAAATCAAGGTTTGAAGCTCGATTTGGGCTTCTTGGAGTTTCTACCACTTGTATTACGCTTCAAAATGTAGGGTTCTTCTCCTAGCTAGGTTTATTTTCAACCTAAGATTTCGTATGAAATTGGTAGTATGATTTGGGATGAAATCTCTTATCTAAATATATTTCTAGTGTAACTAGAATATGAGAATGAATAAAATCAATTTTGCATGAATTGAGTTTGTTGAGAATTGTTCATTGGGTAATTTCATTAGAATGTGATAAATTTGGCATGATTATGTGTTTACATAATTTTGTGTTTGTTGGGTGTTTGATAAAATGTCTATGATTGATTAAGTATGTTATTTGAATAAAATTGATATAACATGTTTTGTGATGATGTAATTTAATTAGAATACTATCTCCTCAAGTAATTAGAAGACAATCTCCTAATTTTTAGGGAAGTAGATAAAAATTAAATAGGAGACCTAATTGTATTCAACTTGAATAAGCCAAGAGTTCTTACCATAATTAAGTCTTGAGACTTCACAAATCTAATTTTTGTCTAATTTAATGTTGAACAAAAATTGAGATCAAATGAAAGTAAGATTTGAAGAACTTTACAAGAACATTATGACTAGTATTTTAAGTTCTACTTCAAGACTACCATTGCTATCCACCATGGATGAAAAACATTTATCCTAGCCACCCTTGGACCAAAGATCTAACTCGTTCCACCCTTGGTTCAATCTTGAACCCAAAACGAAATAAAAACTAGTTTTTAAAGAAAAACTTGTTACTATTTTTTGCAGCTACGTTTTTTCAATTTTAAAATCTGATTTTAAAATAATTTCAAATACATGGATCCATTCATATCTCATATTAAACATGTGAAAAAATCAGAATTTATTTTGTAGAACGCTCATACAAAATAATATGCTTTATGTGAATTATGCAATCCCTAGTATTGGTCAATCCCATTAACATGCTATAACAATAATCACATCAAGTTTGTATTAAATTGTGAAACCCCGGAAAATTTAAACTTTGACGAACAAGGGCAATAGGTGAATTGCCACTTCGGTACTAGTTGAAAAACTGAATTTTTCTAGATCTCGGATGACGAAACGGATTCCACCGTTGGATTCGTCTCGCGAAATCTAGTTACCACGTCAAATTTCGTTGAATTCCGAGATAGTCGGATTTTTCGCGTTTTACGAGACGAACGGGCCTCGGGTGACCCCGTGCACGAAATTTTTATAAAATTTTAAAGTTTGGGAAAATATTAGAGGCAAGTTGAAATAAAAATAATTCGAACTTGAACCGGAGCGAAATTTAGTCGTTTCGGGATTAAAACGGACCCGAAATTTAATAGGACATGTGGCCAATTGTGGGCCAAGTATCCTAAAAGTATAAATAGGGGCCTAAAGTCTGAAAAATCAGACTTCTCCTTCACCATTCAGCCGGTTTCAGCCGAGAGAAAAGAAGAGAGGGAAAATGAGAGAAAACTCCACCTTCTCTCTACGATCTACTCCGTTCTAGCGCTCAAATCGATTCGGGCCAAGAACAAGAGTTGCTCTACGCGTCGAGGGCTACGCGTGGGTACCAAAAACGACGGTTTTCACCGAACATTGGAGGGCCGAAAATTTGGAAGTGAAGGATTCAAGCTTGCTTTGAGTTCTAGGAGCTTCCCACGGCGATTCTATACGCTACAAGATGTAGGGTTTTCTTCCTACTTAGGTTTATTTCCAACCTAGGAAGGTTATATGGAATGGGTAGGTGTATGTATATATGTATCACTTGCCTATTGTGGTTATTTGGGTGAAATGGGTATTGAGAATGGGTAGCATGATTTAAATCACATTCTCTAGTTTAATGTACTACTAATGAAATTCATGTGTGGGAAATGGGTACCAAATGTGCTAAGCAAGGTTGGTATGAAATGGGTGTATATATTTACTTGTTGGGTAAATTTCATAAAGGAACTTGAAGTGTAGAAAATGGATATGGGAAAATTGGTAAAGTGAAATTCTAAATGGAATTGGCATTTAGAGGTGGTTGCTTTATAATTCTCTTGGGAGATTATGATATGTGGATATTAAGAAATGGATAGAATAAATTATATATTGGTATAATTGTGTAGAAATCACTAGATATGAATTCTTGAGTTGATGAAGAAATTGAGTATATTATATGATTACATGCTTTGGGTGGTTCGAAGGTGTTGATTAAATGCCTTGGTGAAAATGATGTATTGATGAGTTTGCTATGTTAATTGCATGCTTATGTGATAACATGTTTGAAAATGGTTATTGGATGAAATGTTGATATATGCATGCTTGCTATATATTGACAATGTGTTAAATTATGGTATTCATATGCTTATGATATGAAGTACCATGGATATGTGGATTTATTGTTGAGTTGTTCATATGACATTCATACATATTGAACATGTGGAGAAGATGCAAGGGTACATTACATTGCATTCTCATGGGTACATCACATTCATGGTTATAAGACATGAGTGTGTGTGGGTGAGTTGACATCGCATTCATGGGTCATAGGCATGAGTGTGGGTGTGTGCATGTGTTGTGGATCAAACACCAAATCTTGGTGGTTGGTATGTGAACTCGGGAAAGTCGGGATCGAAGATCCGACTGAGTTGCACGGTTGCATTGCATAAGGAAAACTTGTGTCGGGTAAAGCAAGTAGGGCTAGACACTCCCTCGGGTGAAAAACCCGGAACCACTGGTTCATACACTCCGACGGTGCAAGTCCAAAAAGTGTAGATAGGCCCACGGAGCCGGCGGTGCGATTCCAAAATCCGTTGCCCAGGAAGACACAAGATTTTGTTATATAAAAACACCCATTCAATGGGTAGCCTCAAACAATGATTTGATTTTATAAAGATATAACTTTTAATTCAAACGATCATTGGGAGGGTTTTTCCGTCAATAGACGGGTTCATACACATTGGCTTTTGCATTGTGTTGTGTGAGTCGGGGAAGACTCGGGATAAGGTGCGTGAGTGAGTTCCATCTCATATCATGGCATGACATAGCATAGCATGGTAGCTTTCTAACATTGAAGTGTGTACTCTTGTTGGATTGGTTGATGCTTGTTGATCGTTGCATGTGCGCATTTCATATGCATTTAGGTTGGGGAGTAGCCTCTGTAGGAGGATATCCTATTGAGCGTGGCTCACCCTTCGTGGGACAACATTTTCAGGTGTGGGATATGCATGGGTGGAAGACCCTCATACGGGCTTCAAGGACGAAGAAAGCCGGATGTGGCTTTGTTGTGAATGTTTGTAAAAATTTTAAGGAAATTTGATATTGACATGTAAATATATGTATTGGGTTGTAATAGAACTTGTACAAACAATGTTTTATGTTAGAAACTTCATTGTATAAGTTTTGGATGATTTTGAAGCAAATTGAAACGGATTCGAATTGAAAAACTAAGGAAGGAAGAAATTCTGGACAAAACCTTTCGGAAGGTCACTAACACCTTCCGGAAGGTTAAGGCAGAATTGTGGTTCAGAAGGTAAAACCTTCCGGAAGGTGGAGTACACCTTCCGGAAGGTCGACACGTCTCATTTTCAATCTATTTTCCAGAAGGCAAAACCTTCCGGAAGGTGAAGAAAAACCTTCCGGAAGAACCTTTCCAGTGAGCAAAACCTTCCGGAAGGTTTGAGTACACCTTCCGGAAGGCCGACACGTTTCATTTTTTTCAATCTATTTCCAGAAGGCAAAACCTTCCGGAAGGTTAAGAAAAACCTTCCGGAAGAACTTTTCCAGTGAGCAAACCTTCCGGAAGAACTTTTCCAAAAATTTGAAATTTTCAAAATGCTTAGCCATGCTTTTGGGCTTGGTTTTCTTTGGTTCCTATGACATAAATGGACATAATTTGAGGTATAATTGACCTTGTGGATGGTAAATCCGGTTAAAAGCATGTGAATGACGTGGTGTCGGGTTATACGACAATCACGAGTATTTCCGCGGGTTGACGGATGGTCAACAGTTAATAAAGGACACCCGGAAATTTGGGGTGTCACAGCTTGGTATCAGAGCATAGGTTATAGATCTTATGTGGTCTTGTGGGAAATGAGTCTATCATCTTCCATTGCAAGAATGAAAGAGGTTTAGAGCTTAGGTTTACGATTCACCTAAGGCTTGATGGGCATGGGTTTTAGACCATTGCATTCCATGTGCATCTCACGTTATGTGTTATATTTGCTACATGTTATGTGCTCTACTTGGTACATGTTATGTGCTCTACTTGGTACATGTTATGTGTTACTTGTTGTGTGACTTGTATGCATGATGAATGTGCATAGTGAAAAGTATTCTAACCCTAGTGTTTAGAGAACTTAACCTTGGGAGTGGGAAAACAAATGAACGGGAAAGTTCAAAGCGTAAGGGTCCACTATTGGAGGCATACGCCCTACTAGTGAGACAGTGAGAAAGATTTGAACGTTTTAACTTTGGTCCCTATCTAGGGATACTAAGCCGTTGTACCATTGCTATTTGACATGTGTGTAGATGTCATATAGAGGAAGGGGACGTCTAGGCGGTGGACGGAACAACCAACCACTACCGGCTTTGGACCAACAAGCCTATATGGAGGCTATGAGTACGATGGCTGCTAACCTAGCACAGGCAAGCGCCAATTTGAGCCAAGGGGCTCAAGCCATCCAAAGGAGTTTAAGTTCCATGGGCCATCAACGGCCATGGAAAAAGCAAAAGACATCGAGCCCACAAGAATCATCGGGGCAGGGCCGCGGCTATCAAGGCCAAGACCAAGGGCAAACCTCCCAAAGTAGTGGGCACTTCAGGGTTCCCAGCCAAGCGAGGCAGGGGCCATGTTATCATTGTCGCCAAGTGGGGCATAAGAGGAGGGATTGTCCTCAGAGGCAGGGATCACAGGAGGGGGTTCAAGCCCAAAATCTTTTGTCCCAAGGAGGGAAGAAATTCAAGGGAACGTTTCAAGGAGGCCAGAAGACATGTTTCTATTGTCGACAACCGGGCCATAGGAGGAAGGATTGCCCCCTGAGGCAAACCTCACAGAGTTCCGAGACTTCTCAATCCCAGTCGTCGGTGGGACTCACACAGGCACGTGTTGTTCTTCCCTATTCCACTAAGGACCAGGGAAATCAGTCCCAACTACAGGGCGTTGTACAAGTCCCTAGTATGCCGCGTGCGGAGACTCCGCAATCAGACCGGATGAGCCAAGGTATGGGCCAAGGCCAGGAACAAGACTCTGAAGCGACAACATTGGAGACCCAGGAGACGGTCTTTGACGTTGCACCATAGAGTGAGTTGGGGGATCAGGCAGCGACCCACGGTACATCACTTATTCCTTATTTATGGGTACACGTGTTATTTGACTTGAGCGTGTCAAATACCGTTATTTTTCATGTTTTGTGCATGGTACAGTTTTAAATATTATAACCCTAGAAGAGTCCTCAGGGGTGAATTCCACCTTAGGGACTAGGGCCTGCATTGATCAGATATGACGGTTGTGAGTTAGAGATCTCGGGGACTCTACTCACTATGGACCTTAGGGTCGTGGACATGTCGGGTTTGATGTCATCCTGAGAATGGGTTGATTGACAGCACACCGCGTCGTCGTTGATTGTGATCGTAAGAGGATCACTGCTTACACACCGAATGGTGTTTGTTTCAAATTCCAAGGGGAAAAGCACGACTCTTTATCCCAAATCGTGTATGGTTTCCGTTGGCACGAATGGTAGATGGGTTGGCTTGCGAGCCTTATCTTGGAGGACGAGGTGAGACAAGAGTTAGGTCTACCTCGGGTTGTCTGTGAATATGGGGATATTTTTCGGATGAACTACCGGGATTACCTACACATAGGAATGTAGAATTTACCATTGAGTTGCATCCCGGTACATCGCCCATTTCTATGACTCTGCATAGAATGGAACCAGTAGAGTTGTGAAAACTCTAGGTCCGAATACAAGAATTGTTGAACAAGAACTTCGTTAGACCAAATACTTCACCTTGGGGCGCTTTGGTGCTAATGACCAAATTTATGGAGGAAGCTTACTTCACCTCTTATTCTAGTAGTTCCGGAGACGGGACAGAAGTACACAGTGAACTGTGATGCTTCTAAGGACGGACATGGATGGGTATTAATGTAGTTCGCGAGAACGGTGGCTTATGGTTCTGGACAACTAAAGAACCACAAGCAAAATTATCTTATACGTGACATGGAGTTGGCGGCCATTATCTTGCCTTGAAAGCTTGGCGCCACTACGTATATGGTGAGAAGTTTGAGGCGTTATCAGACCACAAAAGTCTGAGATATATCTTTACACAGCGGGACCTCAACATGAGGCAACGCAGGTGGATGAAATAATTGGAGGGTTACGACTTCACTTTGCATTATCATCCTGGTACGGCAAATGTGGTAACTAATGCACTTAGCCGGAAGTTACAGGAACTTGTGGCTAGTGTGGCCCACCGAGAGTGGCGGATGCTTGAGAGTGTGGGACAGTACGGGCTGTATTATCGGGGTCAGACTCAGGGTATTTTAGGGAGCTTGGTGACTATGTCTTCCCTACTGAGCAGAGTGATCGATCCCCACGAACAGGACCCAGATTTGTTATCTATCAGGGACCGGGTACGTCTAGGTGGCACGAAGATGTACCATAATCTTCATCACCAGTGTTACTGGAGTAGAATAAAGAGACGTTGAAAACCTTGTCAATAGATGTCTCACATGTCGACAGGTGAAGGCTGGGCACTAGAGACTAACAGAGCTGCTCTAGCCCTTGGAGGTGGCTGAGTGGAAGTGGGAGCATGTCACAATGGGTTTTGTGACCCACTTGCCACGGACATCGCGGGGACATGATGCGGTGTGAGTGAGAGTGGACCGGCTTACTAAGTCGGCACGCCTTTTGACAGTGCGGATGACCCTCACACCGGAGGAATTCTGCAAGTTGTATGCACGGGATATGTGGTGCCTTTACGGATGGACTTGGTTGCGTCTAGAACCTAGTCCGGGAATGAGACGGATACATGTGGGACAATTTAGACAGTATTGTTGTAACTTATGCATATAATCGAATGTGCATGAGGGTGTGAATTTCGGGGACGAAATTCTTTTAAGGGGGGAAGAATGTGAAA
This sequence comes from Ilex aquifolium, assembly GCA_951799425.1. Taxonomy (NCBI): domain Eukaryota; kingdom Viridiplantae; phylum Streptophyta; class Magnoliopsida; order Aquifoliales; family Aquifoliaceae; genus Ilex; species Ilex aquifolium. The sequence goes on from OX637400.1 coordinate 27,145,620, forward strand.
CCCCGGAAAATTTAAACTTTGACGAACAAGGGCAATAGGTGAATTGCCACTTCGGTACTAGTTGAAAAACTGAATTTTTCTAGATCTCGGATGACGAAACGGATTCCACCGTTGGATTCGTCTCGCGAAATCTAGTTACCACGTCAAATTTCGTTGAATTCCGAGATAGTCGGATTTTTCGCGTTTTACGAGACGAACGGGCCTCGGGTGACCCCGTGCACGAAATTTTTATAAAATTTTAAAGTTTGGGAAAATATTAGAGGCAAGTTGAAATAAAAATAATTCGAACTTGAACCGGAGCGAAATTTAGTCGTTTCGGGATTAAAACGGACCCGAAATTTAATAGGACATGTGGCCAATTGTGGGCCAAGTATCCTAAAAGTATAAATAGGGGCCTAAAGTCTGAAAAATCAGACTTCTCCTTCACCATTCAGCCGGTTTCAGCCGAGAGAAAAGAAGAGAGGGAAAATGAGAGAAAACTCCACCTTCTCTCTACGATCTACTCCGTTCTAGCGCTCAAATCGATTCGGGCCAAGAACAAGAGTTGCTCTACGCGTCGAGGGCTACGCGTGGGTACCAAAAACGACGGTTTTCACCGAACATTGGAGGGCCGAAAATTTGGAAGTGAAGGATTCAAGCTTGCTTTGAGTTCTAGGAGCTTCCCACGGCGATTCTATACGCTACAAGATGTAGGGTTTTCTTCCTACTTAGGTTTATTTCCAACCTAGGAAGGTTATATGGAATGGGTAGGTGTATGTATATATGTATCACTTGCCTATTGTGGTTATTTGGGTGAAATGGGTATTGAGAATGGGTAGCATGATTTAAATCACATTCTCTAGTTTAATGTACTACTAATGAAATTCATGTGTGGGAAATGGGTACCAAATGTGCTAAGCAAGGTTGGTATGAAATGGGTGTATATATTTACTTGTTGGGTAAATTTCATAAAGGAACTTGAAGTGTAGAAAATGGATATGGGAAAATTGGTAAAGTGAAATTCTAAATGGAATTGGCATTTAGAGGTGGTTGCTTTATAATTCTCTTGGGAGATTATGATATGTGGATATTAAGAAATGGATAGAATAAATTATATATTGGTATAATTGTGTAGAAATCACTAGATATGAATTCTTGAGTTGATGAAGAAATTGAGTATATTATATGATTACATGCTTTGGGTGGTTCGAAGGTGTTGATTAAATGCCTTGGTGAAAATGATGTATTGATGAGTTTGCTATGTTAATTGCATGCTTATGTGATAACATGTTTGAAAATGGTTATTGGATGAAATGTTGATATATGCATGCTTGCTATATATTGACAATGTGTTAAATTATGGTATTCATATGCTTATGATATGAAGTACCATGGATATGTGGATTTATTGTTGAGTTGTTCATATGACATTCATACATATTGAACATGTGGAGAAGATGCAAGGGTACATTACATTGCATTCTCATGGGTACATCACATTCATGGTTATAAGACATGAGTGTGTGTGGGTGAGTTGACATCGCATTCATGGGTCATAGGCATGAGTGTGGGTGTGTGCATGTGTTGTGGATCAAACACCAAATCTTGGTGGTTGGTATGTGAACTCGGGAAAGTCGGGATCGAAGATCCGACTGAGTTGCACGGTTGCATTGCATAAGGAAAACTTGTGTCGGGTAAAGCAAGTAGGGCTAGACACTCCCTCGGGTGAAAAACCCGGAACCACTGGTTCATACACTCCGACGGTGCAAGTCCAAAAAGTGTAGATAGGCCCACGGAGCCGGCGGTGCGATTCCAAAATCCGTTGCCCAGGAAGACACAAGATTTTGTTATATAAAAACACCCATTCAATGGGTAGCCTCAAACAATGATTTGATTTTATAAAGATATAACTTTTAATTCAAACGATCATTGGGAGGGTTTTTCCGTCAATAGACGGGTTCATACACATTGGCTTTTGCATTGTGTTGTGTGAGTCGGGGAAGACTCGGGATAAGGTGCGTGAGTGAGTTCCATCTCATATCATGGCATGACATAGCATAGCATGGTAGCTTTCTAACATTGAAGTGTGTACTCTTGTTGGATTGGTTGATGCTTGTTGATCGTTGCATGTGCGCATTTCATATGCATTTAGGTTGGGGAGTAGCCTCTGTAGGAGGATATCCTATTGAGCGTGGCTCACCCTTCGTGGGACAACATTTTCAGGTGTGGGATATGCATGGGTGGAAGACCCTCATACGGGCTTCAAGGACGAAGAAAGCCGGATGTGGCTTTGTTGTGAATGTTTGTAAAAATTTTAAGGAAATTTGATATTGACATGTAAATATATGTATTGGGTTGTAATAGAACTTGTACAAACAATGTTTTATGTTAGAAACTTCATTGTATAAGTTTTGGATGATTTTGAAGCAAATTGAAACGGATTCGAATTGAAAAACTAAGGAAGGAAGAAATTCTGGACAAAACCTTTCGGAAGGTCACTAACACCTTCCGGAAGGTTAAGGCAGAATTGTGGTTCAGAAGGTAAAACCTTCCGGAAGGTGGAGTACACCTTCTGGAAGGTCGACACGTCTCATTTTCAATCTATTTTCCAGAAGGCAAAACCTTCCGGAAGGTGAAGAAAAACCTTCCGGAAGAACCTTTCCAGTGAGCAAAACCTTCCGGAAGGTTTGAGTACACCTTCCGGAAGGCCGACACGTTTCATTTTTTTCAATCTATTTCCAGAAGGCAAAACCTTCCGGAAGGTTAAGAAAAACCTTCCGGAAGAACTTTTCCAGTGAGCAAACCTTCCGGAAGAACTTTTCCAAAAATTTGAAATTTTCAAAATGCTTAGCCATGCTTTTGGGCTTGGTTTTCTTTGGTTCCTATGACATAAATGGACATAATTTGAGGTATAATTGACCTTGTGGATGGTAAATCCGGTTAAAAGCATGTGAATGACGTGGTGTCGGGTTATACGACAATCACGAGTATTTCCGCGGGTTGACGGATGGTCAACAGTTAATAAAGGACACCCGGAAATTTGGGGTGGCACATAAATCATGAATAATGACTCTGATACCACTGAAAGGAATCATATAATAAACGTAGCGGAATTTAAAAATAAATATTGATTCCTCATTCTAAGATTTATTCATGTTTAATAAAAACCGAGAAACTTTAAATCTATAGAGATGATTATGGGTTATCTCTAGAAGCGTGATTTTAACAATTTTCAAGCTTCTAAAAACTTTGAATCTTTTAATCTGAATTCGATCTTTCCCCCAAGGCTCGCAATTGTTTGGCGACTCTCAGTATCCACACGAATTGACAAACTTGAATGAACTTCCTCAACTTTTCATGAACTAGTAGAGAGAGAGAATGAATGTAGATTTTTTAGAGTTATTATATCATCTATTCACCTCCAATATGAAGGTATTTATAGAGCCTTAGAAGACTCTAATCCTAATTGGGAACTAGTTGCAATTATCTCATAATTACATATAACTCAATTAACTATTAATTATAATAAAGTTCATAATTAACTCTTAATTAGGTTTTTACCCCAATTAACTCTTAATTAGGTTTTTACCCCATTTAACTCTTAATTGATTTTCTCTCATTTATCCTTTAGTTTCCAATTAATTTTATTTTATGTGACCCTATAGGTTCAAGCATATCCGGTTGCAGGCATTCGATACTAACTATAATTAGCATATCACATTAGAACTCTTTCTAATTTAGTTTGAATTAGAACTATTCTAATTCTCTCTTTATGAAGAAAAATTAATATATTTATATTAATTTCATTGGGCTTCTACTAATCATTAGTGATGTGACACCCCAAAATCCAGGGGTCCGTTGATCACCATCAACCCGCGGAATGCCTATGGATATCATGTAACTCGATATCACACCGTTATGTCCCATTTATCGGAATCCATCTTTTAACAAAATTCGGGCAGAGTCTCCTTTGTACGGGGAGCTCCACCCAAAACACAACCTATACAACATACATTAACATGACCCATCTGAGGCCCAATATAATACAATGACCGCACCGGGTCCATTTATGAGTAAAAAAAATGACCACACCGGGTCCATTTACCCATACTCATATAACATACAAGGTTAGATTAACAATTATTCACATATGTTCTATTACAATTAATTTGCTTAATTTACATGCCAAAGACATAATATGTAACGCCCCAAAACACACCCTGGACAGCATTACATTCTAAAACATTCACATCATGAGAGCACTAAAATAATCCCTCAATAAGTAAGAATTCATAAAGTCATCCATAATATTTACAGCATGATCCCCAAAAGAATAGGCCCATTTTGGCCTTTACATTCCAAGATCAAATAATGTAGCGCAGCGGAAATAACAAAAGGAAACTAGACTTCAAATGATTTCGAAATAAATTCTCAAGTCTATTACAAAGGAAGCTATATCTCTACAGGTCCATCTCGGGATCCACATTCCCTCCTATAGGAGCTTCCCAATATTCCGGCTCGTCAGTTCCGAGCTCTTCCTCTATACCAAGACCTGAAATATGTTGTTTGTAGGGGGTGAGCACTAAGCTCTGTAGCAACATTCCTCCCAAACTCGAACAAGGTTTATAAAAGTATATAAAATGGCCGGTCTCATTTCACAAATAGCATATATAATCTTTGAAGTAAAACAGGGACATTTTAAAATGGATCTCAAGTTTAAGTAGTGACAGTAATTTAAATGAACAGTAAAAGAAACCAAGATCCAAGACATATCCATTTTTCTGAAATATAAACCGGTTTCCCACAAGACCTTGTGGAATCCCATACTCCCACAAGTTCTTGTAGGAAACCATTTTCCACAATACTACAATAATTCAAAACTTGACATTAATGGCCATAAACAATTCCCAACAATTCTTCCGGTAGGTGGCATACTTTAGAGCAACTTCCACCCCCATTCTTCCGGTAGGTGGCATACTTAAGAGCAACCTCCACCCCCATTCATTCTGGTAGGTGGCATACTTAAGAGCAACCTCCACCCCCATTTATTCCGGTAGGTGGCATACTTAAGAGCAACCTCCACCTCCATTCATCGATTCTCAAGCATCCTTACAAGGAACCTCTTGAGAATGGGTGAGCATTCTTACAAGAAACCTCTCACTCATTTGCATCACCAACAACCCAACCAAGAATATCATTCCAACAATTATGTCAATTTACAATCATCTATCCAAAATTCCCCAAAATGTATAACATGTAACAATTTCACAACCAACAAAGAAAATACATGAGATCACAATAACATCATTTTTCTACCCAACACAATGCACTAAGGTTTAGAAAATCCATAATACGGAAAGCATTTAGGAAGGAAATACATCACTCTCCAAAAACTAAGGTTTTCAAACTAGAGAAGAGATTTCATGGGTATTAAACCCTAACTTCGTGTAAAACATGAAATCTTTGCCAAAAAGCCTAAGAGATGATGATTCCATAGCATATATATACCATTGATAGCCAAAATATACATATATAAATACCCTAGCCTCAATGTAAGAGAGTGAGAGAAAACCCCTACCTTGATGTTCTTGGAAATCTAGGGCTTTGATCTTGAATCAACCCTTTAATTCCTTGTTTTTCACCTTTGATCTTGTGTTTTTCTCTTCCCCTCTTTCTCTCTAATGTTTTCTAGGGTTTTAAGGTGTGTAATGAAGGCTAAGGAGGTGAGAGGATGTATTTATAGTGGGGGAAAAATCAAGGGTTCACGAACTAAAAAAATTCGGATTTTTACAGTGGCTACCGGTAGCTCGGACTCACTGGACCATTGGCTACCGGTAGCTGATTTTGGCTACCGGTAGTCACTACCTAGATTTTCTACTTCCACTTCCAGTGAATTTTTGACCCATTTAGAGGTCGAATTGAAAAATTTTCATGAGATACACTTTTGTAGCCCTAGATGTCTACTATCTACTGTAAAAATTTCAGGTCATTTGAAATTAAGAATAAAAAGTTATGATCGAAATAGTAGACAGTGTCCAAAATCCTTTATACCCAAATTTTCTCTAAAATGTGTTTTAACTCCAAAATACTTCCTAACTTCTAATACACCCCATATCACCTCTCCCAAGGTTTTTCGACCTTCCGGACTCAATGGAAACCTTATTTTGACCTAAATCCATTTAGAAACTTACTTAATCCCTCTTCTCAAGCTTACACACCTTCAAAACTTCAACTTCCAAATTAATTTGCATCTCTAGTTTATTCCTACCATCACTACACATATCCACATTTTTACCACTATTATTTAATATATATCTATATACATATATAAACGAAAATGCGGGGTGTTACATAATATTTCAAATGTTTTTACATGAAATAAGGCTAAGACCACATGTCGGCCTTTCTTCAACCATGAGGGCCCAAACTTGAGCCGTGCGTCGGTGAACCTCCCGCACCTGAAATTGTTCCCGTATAGGGTGAGCCAACGCCCAGTAGAGAAATTCCTACAGAGGCTACTCCTCAACCTATATGCACATGAAATGTTCACATGCAACATCCATAATTTCCATAACCATTCCAATCAAGAATGCAATTCAATGATGGAATGCCATTAAGTCATGCCATGAATGAGATGAAATCCACTCATGTACATCCAACCCGAGTCCACCCCGACTCTCTTTACATGCCAATGTCATGTATGTTAAACCGGGCTACCTAAGCCCCATGAATGAGATGAGACTCATGTACTCGACCCGAGCCCTTCCCGGCTCCCACACACACAATGCGAATGCCAATGTGTACCACATGCTATGAGTGAGATGAGACTCAATCATGTAACACAACCCGAGTCCTTCCCGACTCCCACAACACAATGCAATGTGTAATGAACCTGTCTTCGACGGAAAATATGATACTCATTGGATGAGTATATTTTATATCAAAATCTTGTGTCTTGTTGGGCAACGGATTTTGGAATTATACCGCCGGTTCCGTACACCATGTCACTTTTCCGGAATTTCACCTCAGGGGAGCGACTGAACCAAGTGATTCCCGGGTCTTTCACCCGAGGAAGTCGCCATGCCCCTTCTTGCTATACCCAGACACAAGTTTTACTTATGCAATGCAACCATGCGACTCAAGAAGGATCGTCGATCCACTTTTCTCCCGAGTCCACATATCAAGCACCAAACAAGGTGTTGATTAACCATTCACCACCTACACATGCCTCCACTAATGACTAATGTCCATGAATGGAGTTACCAATGTCATGCTCTATATGCAATAATGCCAATGAGCAATTTTCATGACCATATGCATTTAATACCACATAGATTGTGGTACAAACACCCATGCATAACATCCTTATGACACAATGTCCATGTATGTGATGTTCCCGTACATATGCAATGTAATGACCCATTGCTTCTCTCATGCAAGGTTCATATGTAATGAATGTCATATGAACTGTCTCTACCACATTCCAACATATGGTATTAACAACAACCATGCACACACACACACCACTCATGATGTGAATTCCCCGTGCATATGCAATGCGATGTATCATTGCAATAACATTATGTCACATATGTAATGCATGCCATATGGACTAAATTAACATAATCAATTCCATTCCACGGCAATTTACATTATAAACGTATAAATTCCATACTTCATCACAACAATTGATATATCAAAATATATATCTGACATTCACAATTTCAACATAAATCATATCGTACACATATGATTTTCATTTACCACATAAGGCATAACATGTTATTTATCATATAACAATTTCAATCCATTTAGGTATTTTGTCAAACACCTTCAAGGCAAACAACATGGTAACACATATCATGCCCAATTTCCACATAATTCAAGAAATTCCAATAGGCAATTTCTACATACTCATTTAGGATAAAATTATTTTACCTAAATTCCACCAATAGGCAAGTGTAATTTTCTAACAACCTACCCACCATCTTCATTATTCCATAACCATATACATATAAATATATGTATACATAGGTCAATATATATATATATATTCAGCCCATTTATCATAGGCATTTCTAGGTAAGAAATCAACCCAAGTAGGAGAACCCCTACCTCTTGTAGCGTGAGAATCTCGTAGGAAACTCCCAAGACCCGAAAACCCAACTCGAAGCTTGATTTTCCCAACTCCCAAAATTTCACCTTCGGTGAAATTCGTTGTTTTTGGTACCCACGCGTAGCCTTCGTCGACGTGATCACTTCTCCCTTCTAGCTCGACGGAATCCGAGCAACAAAATACAACTCGAATCTTGATTTTCGTATACCCTCACCCGTTCACCTTCGGTGAAACTTGTTGTTTTTGGTACCCACGCGTAGCCCTCGTCGCGTAGATGAACTTTGCCTTTTGAATCGACGAATTCCGACCGACGGAACTCCCGGAATCGGAGCGGGAAGCTTGGAGATGAATTTTTTTCCTTCTCTTTTCTCCCCAACGTCCAGACCAGTAAACACACTGGTTTTTGTGTCTAAAACACAGATATTTGTGGATATTTATAGTCGCAAATGAGCGGTCCACATCGCACCGCATATTTTTGACTTTCGGGTCCGTTTTTCGTCCCGAAACGATTTATTAAGTCCCGGATTAAGTCCAAATTAATTTTATTGGAACTTTAATCCAATTATAAGGAAATTTTATAAAATCCATTATTAGGGACCTTTAAAATTACATTCGCCACGCAGTCGCCTCGAACGACGTGCAAAAATCCGACTATCTCGGAATTCGACGAAATTTCTAGTGATTACTAGATTCCGCGTTGCGAATTCAATGGCGCACTCCATTTCCTCATCCGAGGTCTAGAACATGATTATTTCAAATACGCATAAGGGTGGAGAATTACCATTTTGCCCTTTTTCAGAAAAAGTTCAAATTTTCCCGGGTTTTACAAGTGACACCTAGCAGCATATCATGATTAACCTCTGGATAGCACAAAGTAGGTAAAGAACACATTCAGTCTACAATTATCATGCAATTCAATCATTCTATCACACAATGTCTTAATTGAATTACTAGGGTATATAATTATTGTCAAACCCCTAACTCAATCTTATGTGTTCGATCTTAGAACTATGACTCCTAATGATCAATTAGAAACTCTTTTCTATTTGTCATTCTAACTTGGTCAAGGACTCTTTGAGTCATATCCTAGAAGATCACATAGGACATTCTCCCTTTAATTACTAAGGGATTCCATATTGTACACTCATAAGTCTCCATGCATGTCTAACTATGTCCCACAATACATATCCAAGTTACATGGTTATTATATGAATAAGTTTTATAGTTAAAATATAGAAGTTCATGCACAAGACAACCATGGTGTCTCAAGTTTAAGGATCAGTTGCATAAATATAATTTAAGGTTTAACATTGACAGATATGTAAAACTCCATATGAAAAATCATACGTTAGTCAATTGTCACATTCAGTGTACTTGTTCTCTAACAAGCACCCACACACTTGCTTTAGTGTTTCTACACTAGTGACTTGGACGAGTCACCTCATATCAAATACTAGCAATTGCCCGTGCCTGAAGGCATGGTGTTACTCGTAAATTAGTTACAAATATTTGCTCATACATAAATGTAAAGTAAAATACAACATTGTAGTAAACGATGAAAAAAATATGTCCGCTAATATTTTTTATAACATCAACCTACATGCATAACATATATTTTCACATTAAATTGTTACGCCACGAAAATTATGGTATAACTACTGAAACATAATAATTCAAACATCTGAAAAAATATATCAGTTGACAATATTCAATATTCTATTTTTGATTCAAAATCCACGATTTCTACATTCATAATCAACTTTATCTAAATAATAACAGAATTCATAACTAATACAATGAAAATTAAAACAATACTCCTACAAATAAACTAAATCTGCAGATGTTGTCAAATGACCAAATATAACTATCAGAAATTCAACCGACTTCCAAAAGATACGACTTGAAAAAAAAAAAAAGGATTACAGTTAGGTGTTTATTCATTCTCTAAAAACATACATTTTTTCTTTTATCCACATTCAAATAATAAAAAACATAGAGAAATAATGTTTACCTAATAAATATTGTTTCATCTGTGTAGGTCTTGTTCATAGTAGGTTCAGTTGAGCCTCCACGTCTTCTAACGCTCGTGAACAGAGTATGTCATCTTCGATATCTGTCAATGTCTTCTCCAATTTTATCATATCTATGAAGCCATTCTCAAACTTCTTATTGATTATGTCAATTGTCCATGTAGATGGAAGCGTGTTAACAACAACATATAACATAATTGGATTATTCGGCATAAAACCTTCTTGTAGCGGTTTATAAAATAATTCTTCTTTCTTTTTTATATGATCTAGAACATTCGTCCTTGGACCCATTTTTTCCTGCTCAAATTGTATCCATAATGGATGGATATCACATTCCGCTTCCACCAATAATTGTACAAACCGTACTGCATTGGTTGGTTTGTTGTCTAAAAAAAAAAATTTCGTTGCAAAATTCCAAGTTGTGGAAAGGGTCTCTGTTATTTTATCTATAATATAATTATCACTTATATTTTTCCCTGCCATTTGTAACATATGACCTAATTCAACATTTTCTATCCCAAACTTCGATATTGGGGTTCCATCTTCAAACGATTCATTTTCAAATTTTTCTTGTATGTTTGATAGAGCCACATGCTTACTACGACGTACAAACAAAATAATAACGGAGTAATAAACATTACAACAAACAAAATAATATTTTTTCACCCATGTGATTTAATAAAAATAATAACACACCAACATAAAAAATTGGAATAATGATTAGGAATGCGAAATTACAATAAAATCAAGACACCAACAAAATATACCAAATCATATATGAAATTCATAGAATAATTATTCAAATCTGTGACACCCCAATTTCCGGGGGTCCTATATTAACCGTTGACCAACTGTCAACCCGCGGAAGTATCCGTGAATGTCCCTTAAACCCGACACCACGTCAAATAACATTCCTTTAACCGGAATCATAACCCACAACTGTAAATTGAAATCAACTATTCATTTGATTCAACCAAGACCCAACACACCTTGATTTACACTCCATTATAGTCCATTTACTCCATTGGAGGAAGGAAAAACATAGATTGAAAATAGGGCAAAGCAATTTAAAAATCAGTAAATTTTGGAGAGTGTACCGGTACATAGTACCAGTACCATACCGTACCGGTACTGTTAACCTACTAGAAAGGGGGTACCGGTACCCAGTACCGGTACTCTCTGCCCAGTTTTGCCATTTTCAACCATTTTTCATTTCCAATCCATTCAAAACATTTCCCAATTCATCAAATACATGTTTGACAAGGATTTCCATATAAAACATGGTTTGTACAAGTTCTATTACAATTGATTCCATATATTTACATATCAAAATGGAATTCTTACAAAAGCTTTACAAAATAACCATAAAAGCCACAAGTCGGCTTTCTTCAACCTTGAGGCTCGAAATGGGAGCCGTCCGCCGGTGTAAACCCCGCACCTGAAATGTTTTTCCCACAAAGGGTGAGCCACGCTCAATAGGGTATCTCCTAATGAGGCTACTCCCCAACCTAAATGCATATGAAATGTTCACATGCCAAAATCAACAATTCATAACATTCCAAATAAGGAAATATATTTTGTAACACCCCGTATTTTTCTTTTATATATGTACATAGATATATAATAAATAATTGTGGTAAAAATGTGGATATGTGTAGAAATATGTGTTGGAAAGGTTTGTGATGGATTTGGTTGGCTTAGGAATGGATTGGAAAGTTTATGTTTCGAAGGTGTGTAAACTTGAGAAGAGGGATTATGGAAGTTTCTAAATATTTTTAGGTCTAAATAAGGTATCCATTGAATCCGGAAGGTCGAACAACCTTGGGAGAGGTAATATGAGGTGTATTGGAAGTTAGGAAGTATTCCGGAGTGAAAATACACTTAGAGAAAATTTGGGTAAAAAGGAGTTAAGACACCTTATAGTATTTTGGTCATAACTTTTTATCCTTACATCCAATTGATCTGAAATTTTAACAGTAGATAGTAGACATCTAGGGCTACAAAAGTATATCTCTTGGAAATTTTCCAATTAGACCTCTAAAGGGGTCAAAACTGCCCTGGAAGTCGAAGCAGCCAAACAGTACCGGTACCCAGTACCGGTACCGAACAGTACCGGTACCCCCGAACCAGTAGCTAATTGGTACCGGTACCCTTTGACTGGAGCTTCCCGAACAGTAAAAAGTCGGGATTTTGGGTTTTAAAACACCCATTCCAAGCCCTATTTGCCCCATTCTTCATCTCATCCACACCACAAACATCTTAGAGCCCTAGGAGGAGATAAAGAAAGGGAAAAATACCAAGATCAAGATAGATTCACACCTCATAGAAATCAAACCCGAAATTCCTCAAGAACACCATTCTTCTCCTCTCTTCCTATACACTTTCACTACACCCTTACACACAAACATCTTAGAACCCTAAGAGAAGACAAGAAGAAGAAGGAGAAGGGAGGAAGGAGATCTTTGGAGCTTGGGTTAGCTTATAACTCTTGGATTCAAGGTAGGGGATTTCTTCTCTTTCTCTTACATTGATGTTAGGGTTAATAAATATGTATGTTTTGATTCTTAATGATATGTATTTGCTATGGCTCCATTGTTTCTTGGTTCTTTTTCAATTGTTTACATGTTTTACACAAAGTTAGGGTTGTATACCCATGAAATCCCTCTTTTGTTTGAAAAACCCTAGTTTTCAAGAGTGATGGGTTTTCCTCTTGAACTCTTCCTTTATTCTTGATTTCAAAATCATAGTGTTTTGGGTTGAGTAATAAAATGATATTGTTGTGATCTCTTACATTTTTTTTGTTGGTTATTGAAAATGTCACATGCTTAAATTGGGGATTTTTAAGATATTCTTGTAAATTGTGAAATTGGGTTTGGTATTGTATCTCTTATGAGTGTGGGATGACCATGGGTGGCCTTTGACGAGATATCGTAGAGTGGGTAGACGTGTTGCTTGCTCCGTGGGGGTTGGCATTCCTCCTACCACTCGTAGTGGGGTTAGTGCTTTGGTAAGACTAAACCGCTATTGCTCACGGGTGCCGTGTAAGAGGGTTAGTATACTAATGCCTGGGTTGGATACGTCACTGTCATTGGTGTGGCATACGCCCTTCCTAAAGGATGGATATCTTTGATAAGATTTGTGTGGGTGTGTGTGGGTTAGATATTACTCAATGTGTCGATTCATGGGGTTTGCCTTACATCATGTTTGAGATACATATACATATTGATGGATTGTTGTATTATTGTGGAAAATGGTTTCCTACAAGGACTTGTGGGAGTATGGGATTCCACAAGGTCTTGTGGGAAACTGGTTTATATTTTGGAAAATGGATATGTATTGGATCTTGGTTTCTTTTACTGTTTATGTAAATTTCTGTTGCTACTTAAACTGGAGATCCATTTTAAAATGTCCTGCTTTTCCTTCAAAATGTTATATATGCTATTTGTGAAAATGAGACCAACCGTTTTATATGCTTTCATAAACCTTGTTTGAGTTTGGGAAGATTTTGCTACAGAGCTTCGTGCTCATCCCCTACAATTAATATTTTTCAGATTTGGCTTTAGAGGAAGAGCTCGGTGTGAATGAGTCGGGCCTTGGGGAAGCTTCCTTGGAGGGGTACCTAGATCCCGAATGGGACATATAGAGATATAGCTTATTTTGCTCTAGACTAGGAGATTTATTTCTGAACAATGTAAAGTCTAGATTCTTTTGAAACTCCGCTGCGATATATTCATGTAATTCTTTTGGGGAATGTAATTGCCATATCTGGCCTATTCTTTTGGGATAATGTTAAGGATAGTATAGATGGTAAATAGAAATTTTATTGTTATTGGATGGTTAAATGGACCCTGTGTGGTCAAGTTAATAGAATTGCACAGGTTGTGATTTTTGGGTGGAGCTTCCTGTACAAAGGAGACTCTGCCCAAATTTTGTTAAAATTAAGAATGTTTCTTATTTGATGGATATATATTTAGTGCTCTCATGATGTGAATGTTTTAGAATGTAATGCCGTCCAGGGTGGTATTTGGGGTGTTACATATTCAATGATGGAATTTACAATGTCATGCTATGGAATGAGGTGAGACCCACTCATGCATATCAACCGAGCCCTTCCCGGCTCCTCTACACATGCAAGTGTCAATGTGTACCAACCCGTCATTTATGCTGCACATCAAATGACATTTCATTCTAGGGTCTTTATAGGGGTGGATTTTCATGGACTCACACCAAAGGTCACCCAACCTACACGGAATTCATGGACTTCCACCAACGGTTCCGCGTACACCGACACACTTTATGGGCTCATATACCAACGGAGTGCGTATCCAATCACCGGGTCTCTCACCTGAGGGACAGTCTAGCCCTTCTTGCTACCCCAACCCTAACAACCATGCAAACCGTGAGACTCGACTAGGTCATCGACCCGTATCACCCGAGCCCACTCGTCGTCCACCAAACTTGGTGAAGACAACCACCATGCACACACACACACACCCACTAAATGTGATGTTCCCGTGCATATGCAATGTGATGTCCCATTGCAACAATAATACAATGTTCAATATGGTATGAGTAATGATGAGCACATAATATTGCATATTTGAAGGGCTCATTACATGCATTTTAACTCAACTTTTGCATTTAAGTACTTAGAGTTAGCCGAAATTATGAATAATGTTGATATTTTGATGTTGCAAGTTTTTATTGCTTAAATCATGTATTTTAGGACATTGCAACTATGTTGGATGTGTGGTGAAGGCATGGACACAATACATGAAGAATTTGAGGCTTAAAAGTGAAGAAATCAAGAAGGCATTGGTGCTTGGGAACAAGGGCACCAGCTGCAGCAACAATTGGAAGCACTGCCTCGGAATTCCTCCATTTTGACCATGATCTACTCAGAATTTGGAAAAGTTCAAAACATAAAAGTTGTAGATATGGGTGTCTTCTGTTTGGTGTCAACATTTCAGCTCAATCCAACGGTTAGATCAATAGTTATGCCGATTCTACCGAAGGTAGTCCAGTGCAGAAAAACAGTACCGGTACCTAGTACCGGTACTCCGGACCTTCTGGTCGCGAAAACAGCCTGTAACTCAACTTTGAGGCTTGGGGGTCCCACCTACACTTCTCTCACGCCTATCCCAACATTTCCTTACACATTTGCAGGCCTCCTACACTCAAGTGGAAGACTTTAAAGGCCAATGCATTAAAGGAGGAATAGGGGGAAGTGGGCTGCCCAGGCTATGATCTCCTAGCCTGTCAAAGCCATCCATTCAGCCCTCTCTTGATGGGAGCTCGTTCACACAGCTAGGGGGGAGCCTCTTGGACGTTTTGGCAAGTCTCCACACAGCATATATTGAACATTACAAGCTTGTATAGAAGTTGGCTACCTAAGCTTAGGATTAGATATAGAAAGCTCCAAGGGGGAAGATGATGAATAGTGCTCAAAGTGACGTTTTTGCATTTTTCTTCCACTCTTTCACTTGTAGTTTAATGTAAGAACCTTGTAAGCTTCATTTATTGTCTTTAATGTCATTCCTTTCAAGTTTATTGCAAGTTTACTTTCATGTTCTTCATTTCACCATTGTTATTTAAGTTTTCTTCATTTCAAGCTTTTATATTGGGTATTGCATATTTTTCCTTCATAGCTTTAGATTTCTTGTTGTAAGTTAAGTTCCATGCTCCATTTCCCTTCCATGTCCATTTCCTTTATGCTTGTCTTGCATTGTTAATATGAGTAGCTAGGATTTAAGTTGGTTAATCCAAGGGAAAATTCCTCTTGGGAATACCATTTTCAACTCTTCTTCATTCCTCCCTTTAGAGTCAAATGGTTCGGTTTGACGGGGTTGAGAGTGGATGAGTTGGTGAGCCTTTGATATTCCGTAGGCCTAGTCACGGTTTATGCTTAGATACTCACCAATCTCATCCCTAGCTTCCCCCGAATCAATCGTTCATTCATGCTCAATCGGAGGAAGGCTTTGAGTTGATTTGGTATTCCCATTGGAATGAACCCTTTGGATTAGCCAACACTTTCTTTATTTGCATTTTCATTTACAAACCAAACACAAAACTCAAACACAAGATTTTACATTTTCTTTTCACTTTTGCAAAATCACTTTCACAAAACTCCCTTTCCTTCCCTGAGGAGACGACCTTGGAATACTCTTCCAAGTAAAACACCGACAACGAAAGACTCCTTGCGATTGGGGAGCACTTTTGTTCACCACACACGCATTTCATTTCACACATTTTGTTCATTCCACATTTCCACCACCATTCCGTTGTTGCCTAATCTTTTGCATCATTCCGAGTGAGAGTGACACTCACCCATTCCTATAAGCCATACACACATTTAGGGTGAGGGTGATGTTTAGGGGTTAGGAAACAACAACGTTTTTCCAATCAATCAAGTAACATATGAACATTTATAACACATTTCACACACTTCATGGCAAAATCATATCATAAGCATATAATTTCCATAAAACAATTTCCAAGCATGTTGTCACATAATCATGTTATCAACATCTTAAATTCCTCAAGGCATATACATAAACACCTAACATGTCCACAATTCCATATAACCCAAGATTCACATTGAATTAATTTCATGTACCCAATTCTAGAAATCTCATTTAGAAACTTCTAATTACCAATCCAATTAGAATTGATCTTTACCCAATTCCATAACCATTTCACCCAAACCAAACAAATAGGCAAGAGATACACATCCTATCATCCTACCCATTTCATTAAAACATTCTAGGTTTGGAATAAACCTTAGTAGGAAGAAACCCTACCTCTTGAAGCGTAAGGAACGACCGTAGGAAGCTCCAAGACCCGATTCAAGCTCTAAGCCCTAGCTTCCCAAAATCTCGTTCCTCGAATTTCGCCAAACCCGACCTTCTTGGTATGGTTTTGTAGTCCTTGGCGAGGAGAACAACTTTCTCTCTTGGCTCCAGTTGATTTGAGCTCTCAATCGTTGTAGATCGTAGAGAGAAGGTGGAGAAAACTTTGCTCTTTCCCTCTCTTCCTCTCACGTGTATCGGCTGAACAAATGGGGAGAAAATCTGATTTTCTCCCCCTTTAAATACCCTTTAAATACTTGGCCCTCAATGCGCCACACGACCCTTATTTCCCGGGTCCATTTTAGCCCCGAAACGATTAAATTTCGCTCCGATTCAAATTCAAAATATTTTTTATTTTAACTTGCCGTCATTTATTTCCCAAAATTTAAAATTTTATTCAGAATCTCGTTTTTGGGTCTCCCGAGGTTCGACTGCCTCGCAACACGCGAAAAATTCGACTAACTCGGAATTCAATGAAATTTGATAGGGTAACTAGGTTTCGCGAGATGAATCCAACGGTGATGTCCGTTTCGTCATCCGAGCTCTAGAAAATTTCAGGTTTACAACCTGTACCATAGTGGCAATTTACCATTTTGCCCTTTTTCTCAAAAGTTTAAATTTCTTCGGGTTTTACATTCTTCCCCCCTTAAAAGAATTTCGTCCCCGAAATTCACACACTCATGCACAAACAACCACTTGCATATGCCACAGTCATATAACACTAAATGACTATAAAAATGTACCTCCATCCTCAAATAAGAAATGATAATTGGCACGTATGGTGTCCTCACGCTCCCATGTTGCCTCCTCCACTCCTCGGTGCTGCCACAACACCTTCACAAGCCTCACGGTCTTGCCTCGCAAAACCTGATCCCGGCTATCCATGACACGCACTGGCCCCTCCTCAAAGGTTCCATCCGTATCAACAACAAGCTCGCCCCAATCCACAACATGCGTCGGATCTGGAGTATATTTCCGGAGCATGGAGACATGGAATACCGCGTGAACACCTGATAAAGTTGGCGGTAACGCCAATCTGTAGGCCACAGTGCCAACTCTCTCAAGTATCTCGAAGGGCCCAATATACCTCGGCGACAGCTTTCCCCGCTTGCCGAATCTGACCACTCCTCTCTTAGGCATCACCTTCAAGAAGACATGATCTCCCACCTCAAACACCAGAGGTCGCCGCCGTTTATCGGCGTAACTCTTCTGCCGGCTCTGAGCCGTGAGAAGACGCTTCCTTATCAAATCCACCTTCTCTGAGGTGTCTCTAATCAAGTATGGACCAGTAGAGGGTCTTTCTCCAATCTCCGTCCAACAAATTGGAGAACGGCAAGGCCTCCCGTAAAGCGCCTCATAGGGTGCCATCCGTATGCTCGCCTGATAGCTGTTATTATAGGCGAATTCCACTAAGGGTAAATGCGCTTCCCAGCTACCCTTGAGGTCTAGGACACATGCTCGTAGCATGTCCTCTAACGTCTGAATGGTCCTCTCCGACTGACCGTCTGTCTGGGGATGAAAGGCTGTGCTCATCCTCAACTGAGTCCCCATGGCTCGTTGGAAACTCTCCCAAAAGTGAGCCATAAACCTGGGATCCCGATCTGATACTATAGATACGGGCACCCCATGCAACCGGACTATCTCCCTTATGTACAACCTACAGAATTCCTCCAGCGTGAAGGTCATCCACACCGCCAAAAAGTGTGCCGACTTCGTAAGCCGGTCCACTACCACCCACATCGCATCATGTCCCCGCGATGTCCGTGGCAAGTGGGTCACAAAATCCATCGTGACGTGCTCCCACTTCCATTCAGCCACTTCCAACGGCTTAAGCATACCAGCTGGCCTTTGGTGTTCAACCTTAATCTGCTGACATGTGAGGCATCTACTGACAAAGTCGCCAATCTGCCTCTTCATCCCGCTCCAATAATACTGGCGACGAAGGTCATGATACATCTTCGTGCCGCCTGGATGCACCGCAAAACGAGAGCAATGGAACTCCCTGAGAATTTCCTCTCTCAGATCCGCCGACTGGGGAACCACAACTCTTCCCCTAAACCGAAGACTGTCATCCGAGTGAATGGCCCAGCCCTCGTCACCAGTACCCGCCTGCACTCGGTCCCTGATGGATGATAACTCTGGGTCCTGCCCCTGGGACTCAATCACTCTGCTCAGTAGGGAAGGCGTAGCCACCAAGCTCCCTAAAACACCCTGAGTCCGACCCCGATAATGCAGCCCAAATTGGCCCACGGTCTCAAGCATCCGCCACTCCCGGGAAGCCATACTAGCTAAGACACCCCGTGACTTCCGGCTAAATGCGTCAGCCACCACATTTGCCTTACCAGGGTGGTAATGCAAAGTGAAGTCATAGTCTTCTAGGTACTCCATCCACCAACGCTGTCTCATGTTGAGGTCCCGCTGAGTGAAGATGTACTTCAGACTTTTGTGGTCCGAAAACACCTCAAATTGTTCACCATATAAATAGTGGCGCCAAGTCTTCAAGGCAAAGACAACGGCCGCCAACTCCATATCATGCGTAGGGTAATTCTGCTCGTGATTTTTCAATTGTCGAGAACCATAAGCCACCACTCTCCCGGATTGCATTAAGACACAACCAAGTCCGTCCTTGGAGGCATCGCAATACACCGTGTAGTTTTGTCCCCTCTCTGGAACAATCAAGATAGGAGCTGAAGTGAGCCTCCTCTTTAGCTCCTGGAATGTCTTCTCACACGAATCATTCCACTCGAACTTGACCTCCTTCCGGGTCAATCTAGTCATAGGTGCTGCTAGTCGGGAGAAGTCTTCGATGAATCTCCGGTAATACCCTGCCAATCCCAAGAAACTACGTATCTCGAAGACTGACTTTGGCCTCTCCCAACTCATAACTGCCTCAACTTTCTCCGGGTCAACAGACACCCCCGAAGCTGACACCACGTGTCCCAAAAATTTCACCTCCATGAGCCAAAATTCACACTTACTGAACTTGGCGTACAACTGGTGGTCCCTCAAGATCTGGAGAACAATCCTCAAGTGACCCTCATGCTCCTCCTCAGTCTTGGAGTAGATCAGGATGTCATCAACAAACACCACGACGAACTGATCTAAATAGGGTTGGAACACCCTGTGCATGAGACCCATGAATGCCGCCAGGGCATTCGTCATTCCAAATGGCATCACAGTGAACTCAAAATGCCCGTAACGTGTTCTGAACACCGTCTTAGGGATATCTGCCTCCCTAATCCTCAACTGATGGTAGCCCGTGCGGAGATCTATCTTGGAGTAGATCCGCACTCCCCTCAGCTGATCAAACAGGTCATCAATCCTCGGCAAAGGATACCTATTCTTTATGGTGACCCGGTTCAACTGCCGATAGTCTATACACAATCGAAGGGTCTTATCCTTCTTCTTAGCAAACAGCACCGGAGCGCCCCAAGGTGAAGTGCTCGGTCTAATAAAGCCCTTGTCCAATAATTCTTGTAATTGAACCTTGAGTTCTTGCAACTCAGCTGGCGCCATCCTATGTGGAGTCATAGAAATGGGTGAAGTACCAGGATGTAACTCGATGCTAAAGCCCACATCCCTATGGGGAGGTAATCTCGGTAACTCGTTCGAAAAGACGTCCTCATACTCACACACCACCCGAGGTAGACCCAATTCCTGTCTTGCCTCGTCCTCCAGGGTAAGGCTCGCAAGCCAACCCATCAACTGCCCATGCCATCGAGAGTCATACACGGCTTGGGGCAAAGCATCATGCTTTTCCCCCTGAAACTTGAAACAAACAACGTCCGGTGTATAGGCAGTGACCCTCTTCCTATCACAATCAATGACGACCCGATGTGTCGCCAACCAGTCCATCCCAAGGATGACATCGAACTCCGACATGTCCATAACCCTAAGGTCCACGGTGAGTAGAATCCCCGAGATCTCTAACTCACAACTCCGACATATCTGATTCACACACACCCTAGCTCCTAGGGGTGAATTCACATATAACGGCTCTTCCAAGGTATCAACCTCTAAGCCCAAATCCCTCACACATGATGCAGAAATGAATGAATGTGATGCACCAGAGTCAAATAACACTTTAGCCCATAAGCGAGAAAGTAGAAATGTACCCTGAATGACCGACTGGTCCACTGGCTCAGCCTGAGGTGTAATGGCGTAGACACGCCCTTGGGTCCCCGAAGTCCCGGCCTGCATGCCCTGCCCTCGGCCTCGACCCATGCTTTGGCCCATCTGGCCCGACTGCGGAGTCCCCGCTCGAAAAGTGGTAGGGGCATGAGTAGTGCCCTGGAACTGATACTGGCTTCCCTGGCCCATGGTGGGGTAGGGAGGAACAAAGTGTGTCTGTGGCTGTCCCACTGATGACTGGGACTGAGATGTCCCATAGCTCTGGGATCCTTGCCTCTGCGGACAATCCCGCTTCATATGCCCCGGTTGGTGGCAATGGAAACATGTCTTCTGGCCTGCCTGGTAGGTAGTCCTGAAGTTTCTCCCGTCCTGGGAAAATTGACTTTGGCCTTGGCCTTGATAGCCGCGGCCCTGTCCTTGAGGAGCAGAGGTCCTCTGCTTCTTCCCCGAACTAGAAGAAGAGGATTGTTCCTCCTTCTTCTTATCCTTGGCACCCGCCTCACGGATGCTTCGTGCATCGTCAACCTCCCTCTCAATGGTCATAGTTGTCTCGACCATAGAGTCCAAATCTTGCAGGTGGAGGCCCACAATCTTCCCCCGGATGGATAGTTTCAACCCATCCTCAAACCTTCTTACCTTGGCCATATCCGTGGCCACGTAATCATCAGCAAATCGGGCTAATTCTGTGAACTTAGCCACATACTCCATCACATTCATTGACCCTTGCTTCAATTCTAGGAATTCCCGGGCCTTTGCATGTCGAACGGCCGTTGGGAAATATTTACCCATGAAAAGCTCCTTAAACTCTCCCCATGTCATGGCCTCTAAGTTCTTCGAGGCCGTCACCCAATCCCACCACAATTGGGCTTCTCCCTCTAACTGGAATGCAGCTAGTCTTATCTTAGTAGCATCTGAGGTGACCTCCATTGCTCCTAAGATTTTGTTGATTTGCCGGAACCAATGGTCGGCCACCATCGGGTCCGCCCCTCCCATAAAAACTGGAGGTTTGTGTGCTTTAAACTGTTGGAGGTTACTCGTGCCCCCATGCCCGGCATTTGCACTAGCTTGTGCAACAGTGGCCGCCATCATGCCCATGGTTTCCGTAAACGCTTGTTGATCGAAGACCGGTGGTGGTTGATTATTGTTCCGCCCACCGCCTCGACGTCCTCTTCTCCCACTTTCCATCTACACACGTCAAATGGCAATGGCACACTAACTTAGTACCCCGAGGTAGGGACCAAGTTTAAAATGTTTATAATTTTCTCATTGTCTCACTAGTATAGCGTATGCCTCCAATAGTAAACATTTATTCTTTGAACTTTCCCGTTCATTTGTTTTCCCACTCCCAAGGTTAAGTTCTCTAACCCTAGTGTGTCCATTTCCATACACATTTTACTATGCATATAATACACATATCACATAACATGTAGCAATTTAAGCACATAACATGTAATGTACAATGAATGCAATGGTCTAGACCCATGCCCTATCAAGCCCTAGGTAAATCGCATACCTATGCTCTGATACCAAGCTGTGACACCCCAATTTCTGGGGGTCCTATATTAACCGTTGACCAACTGTCAACCCGCGGAAGTATCCGTGAATGTCCCTTAAACCCGACACCACGTCAAATAACATTCCTTTAACCGGAATCATAACCCACAACTGTAAATTGAAATCAATTATTCATTTGATTCAACCAAGACCCAACGCACCTTGATTTACACTCCATTATAGTCCATTTACATCATTGGAGGAAGGAAAAACATAGATTGAAAATAGGGCAAAGCAATTTAAAAATCAGTAAATTTTGGAGAGTGTACCGGTACATAGTACCGGTACCATACCGTACCGGTACACAGTACCGGTACTGTTAACCTACTGGAAAGGGGGTACCGGTACCATACTGTACCGGTACCCAGTACCGGTACTCTCTGCCCAGTTTTGCCATTTTCAACCATTTTTCATTTCCAATCCATTCAAAACCTTTCCCAATTCATCAAATACATATTTGACAAGGATTTCCATATAAAACATGGTTTGTACAAGTTCTATTACAATTGATTCCATATATTTACATATCAAAATGGAATTCTTACAAAAGCTTTACAAAATAACCATAAAAGCCACAAGTCGGCTTTCTTCAACCTTGAGGCTCGAAATGGGAGTCGTCCGCCGGTGTAAACCCCGCACCTGAAATGTTTTTCCCACAAAGGGTGAGCCACGCTCAATAGGGTATCTCCTAATGAGGCTACTCCCCAACCTAAATGCATATGAAATGTTCACATGCCAAAATCAACAATTCATAACATTCCAAGCAAGGAAATATATTCAATGATGGAATTTGCAATGCCATGCTATGGAATGAGGTGAGACCCACTCATGCATATCAACCGAGCCCTTCCCGGCTCCTCTACACATGCAAGTGCCAATGTGTACCAACCCGTCATTTATGTTGCACATCAAATGACATTTCATTCTAGGGTCTTTATAGGGGTGGATGTTCATGGACTCACACCAAAGGTCACCCAACCTACACGGAATTCATGGACTTCCACCAACGGTTCCGCGTACACCGACACACTTTATGGGCTCATATACCAACGAAGTGCGTATCCAATCACCGGGTCTCTCACCCGAGGGATAGTCTAGCCCTTCTTGCTACCCCAACCCTAACAACCATGCAAACAGTGAGACTCGACTAGGTCATCGACCCGTATCACCCGAGCCCACTCGTCGTCCACCAAACTTGGTGAAGACAACCACCATGCACACACACACACCCACTAAATGCGATGTTCCCGTGCATATGCAATGTGATGTCCCATTGCAACAATAATACAATGTTCAATATGCTATGAGTAACATATGAACATTTATAACACATTTCACACACTTCATGGCAAAATCATATCATAAGCATATAATTTCCATAAAACAATTCCCAAGCATGTTGTCACATAATCATGTTATCAACATCTTAAATTCCTCAAGGCATATACATAAACACCTAACATGCCCACAATTCCATATAACCCAAGATTCACATTGGATTAATTTCATGTACCCAATTCTAGAAATCTCATTTAGAAACTTCTAATTACCAATCCAATTAGAATTGATCTTTACCCAATTCCATAACCATTTCACCCAAACCAAACAAATAGGCAAGAGATACACATCCTATCATCCTACCCATTTCATTAAAACATTCTAGGTTTGGAATAAACCTTAGTAGGAAGAAACTCTACCTCTTGAAGCGTAAGGAACGACCGTAGGAAGCTCCAAGACCCGATTCAAGCTCTAAGCCCTAGCTTCCCAAAATCCCGTTCCTCGAATTTCGCCAAACCCGACCTTCTTGGTATGATTTTGTAGTCCTTGGCGAAGAGAACAACTTTCTCTCTTGGCTCCAGTTGATTTGAGCTCTCAATCGTTGTAGATCGTAGAGAGAAGGTGGAGAAAACTTTGCTCTTTCCCTCTCTTCCTCTCACGTGTATCGGCTGAACAAATGGGGAGAAAATCTGATTTTCTCCCCTTTAAATACCCTTTAAATACTTGGCCCTCAATGCGCCACACGGCCCTTATTTCCCGGGTCCGTTTTAGCCCCGAAACGATTAAATTTCGCTCCGATTCAAATTCAAAATATTTTTTATTTTAACTTGCCGTCATTTATTTCCCAAAATTTAAAATTTTATTCAGAATCTCGTTTTTGGGTCTCCCGAGGTTCGATTGCCTCGTAACACGCGAAAAATCCGACTAACTCGGAATTCAATGAAATTTGACAGGGTAACTAGGTTTCGCGAAACGAATCCAACGGTGATGTCCGTTTCGTCATCCGAGCTCTAGAAAATTTCAGGTTTACAACCTGTATCATAGTGGCAATTTACCATTTTGTCCTTTTTCTCAAAAGTTTAAATTTCCTCGGGTTTTATAAAATCACCATATATCATAATACTCTCACAACAACAAAATAGTAGTAATTGCAACCATGCAAGTAATTAAGTATCAGGTTTATATTAAAAATTCTAGAATCATACATATGACCTATCTTCACAGAGATATAGTTAATAGATCATTCTTCCGGTAGGCCTTTAGAAAGAATAACCTTCTCATTCAGAAAGAATGCTTTTAAATTGTTGTCTATGCACAGAGTGTTAATAGTTGATTTGTAGATTCTTGTTTTGATCTATCTTTTTTTTTTTTTTTGATGATTTACGGCTTCAATGAATTACGCAATTCTTATATGATCTGAGTTGATTTATGAAATTATTTGTGTATTTATTTGTTGAATATATGGACGACTAAGGGATTATTTTGTATCTACATAAGTTGTAGCTGCTATCATTTTTTATTGTGTGATGATGATATGTGCCTTTGTGCGCTTTGGATGTTTAAATTGCTCTGAAGTTCTTTTCCCTTTTTTTAGATATACGTAATACGTGTGATTATTTTCATGCCTAGATATTGTACGTTTCTGAATATGGTATTGCTTAGTTAGTTTTTGATATTGTATCTTTTTTGGCTGTTCTACTATTTTTTTTTTCTATTTTTGAGATGATGTCTTTTTTAGGCAATGAATTTTGGATCTTGAGCTATTAGGCAATGAAAAAACTGAGAAATAAATTAGGTAATGAATTTTGGAGAAAGAAAGAGAGAGGGAGAGACCGAAGATATTAGAAAAATTAGGTTGGGTAGTTAATGAAACTTCAAATTTTAGACAATCAATTTTGGAAAGTAAATTTTTTAATTGATTACGGTAAATGTGATACGTCGGATCGAAACGATCTGAGATGTCAATAGCTTGAGACAGTTTAGGATAACATCATCCGCTGGATGATGCCTTTTTTGGTTACGAAACGATCTGGGCTACTCTTTGTCTCCAAAATTCAAATTCGTTCTACTTTATTATATAGATGAGTAAACATAGTGTATGCTAGTCTATCCTGATTGCCCACATAATAGTCCTATGACTAAGAGCATTTAAGAGTTAAGCACTAAAAAGTATAAGTATCCTCTTCTCAACCCCTTGAGAAATCATCTTCTTAACTTACACTATATGGACTATATCATGTATATTAAAATGAAATAAAGTAGAAACATAATAAATTAACTTGTCATTTTATTTAATTAAGTAATGAATGTTGCTAGTACAATTCCAAAACATCATATATATTATTGATCTTACAGCATACTACTAATACATATAACAACAAATAAACACACAGTAACATAACTAACATCACAACACAACCTATTTACATAACTATTAACGACATGAAAGTCAATTACAACATAAGATTTTTATGATCAATTCGTAGTGACAGGTCATACACAACAAAAATCTTATTCTAAGTCCCAAAACATAATCTAACAATGGAACTAACAATTGAAACAAACGACAAACTGAACCAAACAAATTCCTAACCATATATATTTAGCTGAAATCAAAAACCATATGCTAAATTCGAAAAATGAAACCACAATTATGGAAAACAAACACAGTAACAAAAACGGTTGGGTGATCACAATGAAAACAGCGTATCTTTCTTCAGACAAAATACAAATATCCAAATACTAATTCAAAGTAATTTTGAAGAACATTAAGCAAAAACACATTTATTCATCATACCGGTATATGAAATTCAAACCAATTTTGAAGCAAATCTTTCATGAATAATAATATCAAACTACCAAAAAAAAACAGAGCGCCTCTATACCAACTACGAATTTTAATGAATACCTAAGCTGATGGAGCTACAAACAAAACACAAAGCTACGTTGAATCAATATGGTCCAATATATGAAACATTTTCTAATTTAACAGAATTTGAAATTCAAACGATCACCAATGGAACAATATCGGTATAAGCTCCTAATTAAACACTAATGAGCCGAATGATAAAAAGATCAACTCAAAAAAAAGGCGCATGAGCTAAAGACTTATTTACCCAAAGGTAAAAATGTACGAGGGGTAGATGTAGCCTTTTCGAATTGTGGAAGTGAAAAATGAAAAATGCATTGATTTCATTTGACAAGACATACTAGCATTATTCAGATTGACAATAACAATAGCATTGATTTCACTTGACAATAACAATAGTCTCTGTAAGTTTATGGAGTATGCCAATTGAACCTAATTAATTAGAATAATACTATTTAGACTTAAAAATATAATTTAATTTGTTGACTTAATGATATGTCTTTATTGGAATTATTGGATCAATACCAAGTTTTAATGTTTGATAAGACTCGTGATCTATACAAAGGTCATAGTAAATTAAGTTAGTAAATTAGTTTTCAATAGCATTATTCAATTAACTAATATAATTCATTATAATCGTTAGATTGACAATAAATCTCAATGTTGAAGTAGTTTATTGTCAATCAAACAATTATAGACAATTTATATCAACAACTTAGACCTAACTAGCATTATTCAAATTTGTAATACCACTTCCACTTTTATGCCCAGGCCTATCCAAGTTGGGAAAATGCAATTTGGTTCCTACTAGGCCCAAAAGAAAACTAGATGCAAAATAAAATAATTTTATAATTGGTGATTTTGTAAAGCCTTTTATTTTCTTCGGAGAATCAATCCCATGATGGAAAGAGAGAGTGAGTCTCCCAGAAGTCACTCGACTTAGGCCAGTTGAGGAGCAATTTATAGAAATCAAGATTTCCTTCAATATACATTTTTTAATTTTTTGGACAAATTACTTATGATGTATTATTGAAACCTAATTATACACAGTGAATCCTGATGAGCCCAAGTCTAGTTGGGCCTACTCCAATAAACCAAGCAAGCCTGGATTAGTTAAAAGGCATGTCAAGCCCAGTTAATCACTTTGACCCAGCCCAAGGTCCAAGGAGTCCATGAAGAAAAGCGCACGTGGGGGAGAGATCATCGGGATACATGCTCTTGAAGATCAAGGCCACCTTAATTGTACTTACATTTTGTAACTATCCTCCCGAGAAACTAGTGTCTTTACTCTGACGTCACCGCCTCAACAAAGGCTCAATGCCTATAAATTGTCAATCATCTCCACATGAGAGGACACATCTTGGCACCTCTTCACACATTGAGCTCTACATCTACACCTCTCTACACACACATAGTTTTTCTCTCTCTTAGCTATTGTATCTCTCTCGGGACTAACCATTGCTCTCTCTCGTTCACCTTACTTTATTAATCAATAAAGACTCTCCAGCCACCGTTGTCGTTTCCTAGAGTGGAGCAGGTCACCCGGACCGAACCACTATATATCTATTTGTTGACTCAATATTGACATTACTATCATTGATTGTTTTATTTATTATCCATTAATTACACCTTATCACACACTCGACTGTTGATCTTGCACGAGATTATTTTGTTCACCATCAAATCCCACTTAAATTCATTTTAAGTAATTTTCCAAAAGAAAAATGAAAAAACAAATGCATATTTGAATAAATCTCGCTCCATTTCATAGTTGTTTACTATGAGAAAAGCAGGGCAGAAGGAAGAATGAAAATATGACCAACAAAAGTTTTTCGAGTTGGTGAAGGTTGAAAATAGACGGAAATGGATGGGAACTGTAACACCCCAATCCATTTAGCAATATTCAGAGTGTTAATTACCTCAATAATGAATAAATTGAATCTTCATTAATATAAGAATCACTAAACACCTCAAAAATGAATAAATAACATCTCGATAACAGTTTAAACTACAATCAATCTCTTTCAAAAAAAAAAAAAAAAAACTACAATCAATCGAAAATCTTTTATTCGTTAGTCAACCCGATTCTCTACCAAATTTTACTTCAAGTTTAACCTGCACTTGAGAGGGTAAATGGGGCGGTGAGCTGGGGAAAGCTCGGTAAGTAATCTAAAACATAATATACGAAGTCAAAGAGCGAGACGATAATTTATCAACTAACCGATAATCAATAGATGACACGTGAATTAATACGATAATTTACAGAGCACAAAAATATTGAACATATCAGCGAACTTGAATGCTCGAATAATTAAATCAATCATGGTTGAACACTCGATCAATCCCGACAACAAATTAGGCATCACTCGGTGTATTTTAATGCAGTCATGTTGGTCACAAACACGATTCATAATCATAACTACGCCACCTAGTGTACCTCACACATAAGTCAAAAAATCTCAAGTGTTCCACCAATACCAACATCACAGCGATTAACGATAAGTCAAATGAAATATCAATAATTGAACGAAATATCATTTCGAAACTCGAAACCAAACAATACCACAATTCGAATGCGAATAGTATTATATCAATAAAGTACTCTTTGCAAAGAGATTAAAAGAATGTATATCATGTATAAACCACTTACACAATCCTAAGTAGAAATCAATATCTAATACCCGAGAATATAATATTTGAACTTCAATTCGAACAGATCGAAAACCTCGATTCAATTCTCTTGTAAAACTCTTCGTTTAAATCTCAATTAAAATAATGTATATTATGTATAAACCACTTACACAATCCTAAGTAGAAATCAATGTCTAATACCCGAGAATATCATACTTAAACTTCAATTCGAACAGATCAAAAACCTCGATTCAATTCTCTTATAAAACTCCCCGTTTAGATCTCTTTCTCCTTTTCTTTGTTTAGGCCAACAACTTCTCGTTTTTCAAAACTTTCGTTTTTGTTTTCCTTATGTTTCCATCCACTTGCTCTTTCTAAAGCACACATAGCATATTTGCTTTAACATTCTCTAGAGATGACAGCACACAGACTTTCATTATTTGAGTCATAACCGTCACCTCACCATTATTAATTATTATCTTCTTCTTTTTCTTTCTTTATCTTCTTTCTTTGTTTTATTCTTTCTTTTCTCTTCTTTAATAAGTCATTCAAGTTAAAGAGGCCAACCAATAAAAAGAGTAACTTCAATTATACTTTGCAGATCCTTTAGTTTCATTAATTATAGATATGCCATAAAGTTTAATATTAATTATGTTTTCCTCCACAAAACTTTACATTGTTTCTACTTAAATTCAATACTTCGATTTGAAAATTCGGGATTTCACAATCTACCCCTCTTAAAAGAATTTCTCTACTGACTTCCACATCACACTTTTTTTTCCACATCATCTACGATTTAAACATATATATAACATATTAAAAATTAAGGATTCATTCATGTAATTATCAAAAAGCTACATTCTTATCATCTCCAACCGTCCAGAACTAGCACCACCACTTTTTTTTTTCAAAGTACTTTCTTGTTAATTCAAATATCTAATACCGTCAATCTCAATGAAAAACATAGGGAACTTACTTCCCACAAATCCAATATAAGATCTGAAGCCTAAACTCTGATACTAAAATTTGTAACACCTCAATCCATTTAGCAATATTTAGAGTGCTAATTACCTCAATAAGGAATAAATTGAATCTTCATTAAATATTAGAATCACAAAACACCTCAAAAATGAATAAATAACATTTCGATATCTGTAACACCCCGCATTTTCTTTTATATATGTATATAGATATATAGTAAATAATTGTTGTAAAAATGTGGATATGTGTAGTGATGTGTGTTTGAATTTGGTAGACTGAAAAAGTAGAGATTTAAAATGTTAGTGAAAATAATAGTTGAAATTTAGTTTTAATAAGTGAAAATATAAAATTTTAGGTCCTAGAACTTGT
Source organism: Ilex aquifolium (assembly GCA_951799425.1). NCBI lineage: Eukaryota > Viridiplantae > Streptophyta > Magnoliopsida > Aquifoliales > Aquifoliaceae > Ilex > Ilex aquifolium. The sequence goes on from OX637400.1 coordinate 27,176,406, forward strand.
ATTAAATAGGTTTGGTGTAGAAATATGTGTTGGAGAGGTTTGAGATGGATTTGGTTGGCTTAGGAATGGATTGGAAATGGAAAAGTGATTAAACAACACGTGAACAGTGCATGTGAACAGTGCACTGACTGCAACTTCAAGTGCGATTTTGACCTTGATGCAGTCAATATCTCTCAAAACTCAAAACCTGAAAGTTGTAGAGCTCTTTCTTAGCATTCCATAGCCTCTTGAATCATCTCAATCGGAGCTCGGATGGGAGAGTTATGCCCAGATAACGAAGTGATATCAAAACAGCCCAATTAGCTTGAACAGTGCACGTGAACAGTGCACTGGCTGCAATTTCAAGCCCGATTTAGACCTTGATGCAGTCAATATCTCTCAAAACTCAAAACATAAAAGTTGTATAACTCTTTCTTAGCGTTCCCTAGCATCTTGAATCATCTCAATCGGAGCTCAGATGAGAGGGTTATGCCCAGATAACGAAACGATGTCAAAACAGCCCATGAACAGTAAAATTCGGGGCAGTTGTGTTTAAAACCCCATTTACATTACATTTTCTCTCATTTCATACATTTCACTCTCAACCCACATCTCTTAGAGCCCTAGGAGAAGATAAAGGGAAAAAGAAAAGGGATAAAGAGAGTCTCTAAAGCTTGGGCTTTGGTTTGAAATTCTTGATTTCAAGGTAGGGGTTTTTCTCTCATTCACTTACATTGAGGTTAGGGTATATATATATATGAGTGTTTTGGCTATCAATGGTATATATGTGATATGGAATCATCCTCTCTTAGGCTTTTTGCAAAGATTACATGTTTTGAACAAAGTTAGGGTTTAATACCCATGAAATCTCTTTTCTAGTTTTAAAACCCTAATTTTTGGAGAGTGATGTATTTCCTTCTTAAATGCTTTCTTTATTATGAATTTCGAAACCGTAGTGCTTTGTGTTGGGTAGAAAAATGATGTTATTGTGATCTCATGTATTTTTCTTAGTTGGTTGTGGAATTGTTACATGATATATTTTGGGGATTTTGGATAGATGCTTGTAAATTGAGATAAATGTTGGAATTGTATGCTTGGTTGGGTTGTTTGTGATGCACATGAGTGAGAGGTTCCATGTAAGGATGGTCACCCCTTCTCAAGAGGTTCCCGGTAAGGATGCTTGAGAAATAAGTCCGTTATAGTGAGAGGTTCCTTGTAAGGATGTTCACCCCCCTTCCCAAGAGGTTCCCTTTAAGGATACTTGGGAAACAATGTAGTGATTGGTGAGAGGTTCCATTTAAGGATGCTCATCCATTCTCAAGAGGTTCCCGGTAAGGATGCTTGAGAATCATAGGTGACCTAAAAGGGGGTGGAGGTTACCACAATGTATGCCACCTACCGAAAGAATTGTTGGGAATTGTTTATGGCCATTAATGATTATTAATTGTATGTGGTGCTCGTTTATTCATTTAAGTAATGTTTTTTTTAAATAAACTTGAGATCCTTTTTTTTTAATGTCACTGCTTTATTTCAAATTATGTATTTATGTTATGTTAAAAATGAGACCTACCGTTTATATGCTTTTCTAAACCTTGTATGGGTTTGGGAGAATTTTTCTACAGAGCTTCGTGCTCACCCCCTACCGCTAACATTTTTCAGATTACCCGCTTGAGGAGGACGTAAGGGTCGATGAGCCCGCTACTTGGGAGACTCCACTTGACGGGAGTGTGGATCCCAAGGTGGACGCATAGAGCGACCTCCTTTCCTTTTGTACTAGACTAGGACATTCTTTTGGAACATTGTGCAATCTAGCTTCTTTTGTTTATTCCGCTGCGCTTCTTTAATTAATTTTTGAGATGTAATAGCCATGACTTGGGCTTATTCTTTTGGATAATGTTGTAAATATTCGTGGATGACAAATGAAGTCTTGTTTCTCAAGGGATTATATTAGTGTTCTCATGATATGAATGGTTTTAGAATGTAATGCCGTCCAGGGTGTGTTTTGGGATGTTACAAAGTTGGTATCAGAGCCTAGGCTTTAGGTCTTACATGGGAGCTGTAGGTTATGGATCACCACTAGAGCCTTAGGACTAGGTTGGATAAAAATTCTTGAGTTAGATTTTCACACGTCCTATGTTTTAGATTAAAGTGATAGTGGGATGTCTTTTACATCAATGAACTAAGTTGTATATTGATGTGCAAAATGGACGGTGAACGAGGACGAAGACGTGGACGTGGACGTGAACGTGGACGTGGACGTGAACGAGGACGAGGACGTGGACGTGGACGTGGACGTGAACGTGGAAGTGTACGTGAACGTGGATGTGGGCGTGGTCGTGGAGGTCAAGCCAATCCACCACCACCACCACCTCCCGATGCCTTGAATGGCATATATCAATGCTTGAGGGAGCTCACCACTTTGGTACAAAACTAAAATGGGAACAATAACCATAATGGTGGAGCTCATCCACTCGCTCAAGTACCAGGCAATGGGAATGGAGACCGAAGGATGATAGCCCTTCGGGAATTCTTGAGGTAACGTACACCCAATTTCCAAGGAGCTCCAATTCTTTGGATGCGGATAGGTGGATACGGCGGGTGAAGAAAGTGTGTGACGACATGGGAGTTGCTGAAGACTTGAGGGTTGGCTTGGCGACCTACTTGTTAGAGGGGGAGGCCGACTATTGGTGGGATTCGGTTAAGAGATGGAGGGACACCGATGCTCTCACTTGGGAGGAGTTCGACCGAATCTTCCAAGACAAGTACTTCCCTGAATCAGTCAGAGACCAAATGAAGGCTGATTCTTGCACTACGACAGGGCAGTATGACGGTGGCCAAGTACGAGAGGAGGTTTGACGAGCTCTCCCGTTATGCTACGGGATTTATATTTACTGAGGCCGACAGGGCCAAACGCTTTGAGCAGGGATTGAGGCCTGTCATCCGGGAGAAGTTGGTGGCCCTCAAGATCCGGGAGTATGGGGACCTAGTTGACCGAGTTGCATTGGTGGAGAGAGCTATAGAGGACAGCCAACGGCGACAGAGCTTCGCGAGAGGAGGTCCGATCAGGACGGACCCTAGCACCAGTGGAGTGCAGCGAGCAGCACCATACCGAAGTCCAGACCAGGCAGGTGGACAGAGACTTCTGACAGCTCGAGGAGATGAAGTGACTCAGACTAGAACAAGCACTGACCCGCGCCAATGCTTTGCATGTGGAGAGTATGGGCACTTTAAACATAGATGCCCCTTGTTTCCCTCAAGGACCAAACAAGCAACCGAGCAAGTACCAGCAAACAAGCCACCTCTACAAAGGCCAGCACAGCAGAGACCTCAGATAGCTCGAGGAGCGGGAGGCGTACTAGAGAGAGTAGGCACGGATGCACGCCGATGCTTTGCCAGTGGAGGTGTTGGGCACTTCAAATATAATTGTCCATTGCTTTCCACCAAGACCAACCAAGCAACTGGGCGAGTGAATGCAAACAGGCCACCGCTACGACAGCCATTACCACCACAGAGACCGTTACAAGCTCATGCCCCCGGCGGCGCCAATCAAGGAAGGGTTTTTGCTTTGACTCAACCGGAGGAAGATGCCTCCAACGCCGTTGTGGAAGGTATTGTTCTTCTCTACCATTCTTGGGCCCGAATTTTATTGGATTCCTATGCGACTCATTCTTTTATACGTACTGCGGACGCTGTGGAATTGGGATTGGGTTCCGAGGAGCTAGAACATGCTTTATATGTTGACTTGCCTACGGGAGAACAGGGGGATTCCAGGCTGGTCTGTAAGGGTTACGTGCAAGCGGATTACATTTCAGTTACCAGTAGGTTTACTTATATGTATTTCTTCGACTCTAAATGTTATATGTATGCTATCCAATCCTTGATTCTTGCTATTCTTGAAATTAATGCCATGTGAAAAATAATGTGATGGTTGGGTAACCCTTAAATCGCCTTGCTTGCTATCAAACCCTAGTTTTCAAGGGAAATGTGTTTTTCTCTTGATTTCTCCTTTGTTCTTGATTTCCACCCTTGATATTTGTTTGTTATTGATTTCAATACCTGATTGTTCCTTATTTTTAATTCTAAGCTTGATATTCGTTGTTATGGATTTCAAGAAGTGATTGTTCATTTGTTCTTGATTTCCAAGCTTAATATTCATTTGTTCTTGATATCTAAATTTGATATGCACTTGGTAGTGACTATAACCCTTGTGATTCAATTATTCTCAATATTCAATACTTGATATTCTTTATTCTTGATTTCAAGACTTGAGTGTTCTTTTGGTCTTGATTTCTAAGCTTCATAATCTTTTGTTCTTGATTTCACACCTTGATAGTCGTTTGTTATTGATTTCCATACATGATTGTTCCGTTAAATCTTAATTTCTCCTTTGTTCATGACTTTCAAGCTTGATACGCCTTTATTCTTGATTTCCAAGCTTAATATTCATTTGCTCTTGATAGCCAAATTTGATATTCATTTGATTGATTCTAACTATTGTAATTCATGTATTCTTGATATTCAATACTTGACATCCTTTGGTTCTTGATTTCAAGACTTGGTTTTTCCTTTGTTTTTAATTTCCCCAGGCTTGATGATCCATTGGTTCTTGATAGCCAAATTTAATATTCATTTGTTATTGATTCTAACCCTTGTGATTCATTTATTCTTGATATTCAATACTTGATATTCATTGGTTCTTGATTCCAAGACTTGACATTCAATTGCTCTTGATTTCAATACTTGATTTCTCATTGTCCTTGAGTTCAAAACTTGATACTCTTTAGTTCTTGGTTACAAAGCTTGATATGCATCTGTTATTGACTCCAAGACTCGATTGTTACTTTGTTCTTGATTCCAAAGCTTGATTATTTATTTGTTCCTTAATTCAAAATTCTAACGATTGGTATTGACCAATAAAATGATATTTTCGATGATATTATGTTAATTTTTCTTAAATTATTTCGTTGGAAAAATGTATGTGGATTTGGGTCGCCTAAGAAAGGAGTGTTTAGATTCGGCAAGAAGGGCAAGTTAGCGCCAAGATATACCGGACCGTTTGAGGTAATCAAAGCGGTAGGCAAGGCGGCATATCAACTTCGACTACCAGCCCAGCTATCCGGAGTACATGACGTGTTCCACGTGCCCATGTTGAGAAGGTGTCACTCGAATGCAACTCCAGTCGTGAACTTGGAGGAGATTGAAATTCAAGACGAAGCAACCTACGCAGAACAACCTGTAGAAATTCTTGACACCCAGGAAAAAGTGCTTCGCAACAAAGTTATCAGATTGGTGAAGGTTTTGTGGCAACACCATGGAGTGGAGGAAACTACATGGGAACCGCAGCAAGAAATGCGGGAGAAGTATCCATATTTGTTCACTACTTGAGGTAAGTTTCGAGGACGAAACTTTTTTAAGGGGGGTGGATTGTAACACCCCGCATTTTCTTTTATATATGTATATAGATATATAGTAAATAATTATTGTAAAAATGTGGATATGTGTAGTGATGTGTGTTTGAATTTGGTAGATTGGAAAAGTAGAGATTTAAAATGTTAGTGAAAATAATAGTTGAAATTTAGTTTTAATAAGTGAAAATATGATATTTTAGGTCCTAGAACTTGTATTAAATAGGTTTGGTGTAGAAATATGTGTTGGAGAGGTTTGGGATGGATTTGGTTGGCTTAGGAATGGATTGGAAATGGAAAAACGATGAAACAGCACGTGAACAGTGCACGTGAACAGTGCACTGGCTACAACTTCAAGCGCGATTTCGACCTTGATGCAGTCAATATCTCTCAAAACTTAAAACATGAAAGTTGTATAGCTCTTTCTTAGAATTCCATGGCCTCTTGAATCATCTCAATCGGAGCTCGGATGGGAGAGTTATACCCAGATAACGAAGTGATATCAAAACAGCCCAATTAGCTTAAACAGTGCACGTGAACAGTGCACTGGCTGCAACTTCAAGCCCGATTTAGACCTTGATGCAGTCAATATCTCTCAAAACTCAAAACATGAAAGTTGTATAACTCTTTCTTAGCGTTCCCTAGCATCTTGAATCATCTCAATCGGAGCTCATATGAGAGGGTTATGCCCAGATAACGAAACGATGTCAAAACAGCCCATGAACAGTAAAATTCGGGGCAGCTGTGTTTAAAACCCCATTTACATTACATTTTCTCTCATTTCATACATTTCACTCTCAACCCACATCTCTTAGAGCCCTAGGAGAAGATAAAAGGAAAAAGAAAAGGGAGAAAGAGAGTCTCTAAAGCTTGGGCTTTGGTTTGAAATTCTTGATTTCAAGGTAGGGGTTTTTCTCTCATTCACTTACATTGAGGCTAGGGTATATATATATATGAGTGTTTTGGCTATCAATGGTATATATGTGCTATAGAATCATCCTCTCTTAAGATTTTTTCAAAGATTACATGTTTTGAACAAAGTTAGGGTTTAATACCCATGAAATCTCTTTTCTAGTTTTAAAACCCTAATTTTTGGAGAGTGATATATTTCCTTCTTAAATGCTTTCTTTATTATGAATTTCGAAATCGTAGTGCTTTGTGTTGGGTAGAAAAATGATGTTATTGTGATCTCATGTATTTTTCTTAGTTGGTTGTGGAATTGTTACATGATATATTTTGGGAATTTTGGATAGATGCTTGTAAATTGAGATAAATGTTGGAATTGTATGCTTGGTTGGGTTGTTTGTGATGCACATGAGTGAGAGGTTCCATGTAAGGATAGTCACCCCTTCTCAAGAGGTTCCCGGTAAGGATGCTTGAGAAATAAGTCCGTTATAGTGAGAGGTTCCTTGTAAGGATGTTCACCCCCCTTCCCAAGAGGTTCCCTTTAAGGATACTTGGGAAACAATGTAGTGATTGGTGAGAGGTTCCATTTAAGGATGCTCATCCATTCTCAAGAGGTTCCCGGTAAGGATGCTTGAGAATCATAGGTGACCTAAAAGGGGGTGGAGGTTACCACAATGTATGCCACCTACCGAAAGAATTGTTGGGAATTGTTTATGGCCATTAATGATTATTAATTGTATGTGGTGCTCGTTTATTCATTTAAGTAATGTTTTTTTTAAATAAACTTGAGATCCTTTTTTTTTAATGTCACTACTTTATTTCAAATTATGTATATATGTTATGTTAAAAATAAGACCGACTGTTTTAAATGCTTTTCTAAACCTTGTATGGGTTTGGGAGAATTTTTCTACAGAGTTTCGTGCTCACCCCCTACCGCTAACATTTTTCAGATTACCCGCTTGAGGAGGACGTAAGGGTCGAGGAGCCCGCTACTTGGGAGACTCCACTTGACGGGAGTGTGGATCCAGAGGTGGACGTATAGAGCGACCTCCTTTCCTTTTGTACTAGACTAGGACATTCTTTTGGAACATTGTGTAGTCTAGCTTCTTTTGTTTATTCCGCTGCGCTTCTTTAATTAATTTTTGAGATGTAATAGCCATGACTTGGGCTTATTCTTTTGGATAATGTTGTAAATATTCGTGGATGACAAATGAAGTCTTGTTTCTCAAGGGATTATATTAGTGCTCTCATGATATGAATGGTTTTAGAATGTAATGCCGTCCAGGGTGTGTTTTTGGGTATAACAATTTAAACTACAATCGATAGAAAATCTTTCATTCGTTGGTCAACCCGATTCTCTACCAAATTTTACTCCAAGTTTAACCTACACCTGAAAAGGGTAAATGGGGCTGTGAGCTAGGGAAAACTCAATAAGTAATCTAAAACATAATATACGAAGTCAAAGAGCGAGACGATAATTTATTAACTAACCGATAATCAATAAATGACACATGAATTAATACGATAATTTACAGAGCACAAAAATATTGAACATATCAGCGAACTTGAATGCTCGAATAATTAAATCAATCATGGTTGAACACTCGATCAATCCCGACAACAAATTAGGCATCACTCGGTGTATTTTAATGCGGTCATGTTGGTCACGAACACGATTCATAATCATAACTACGCCACCTAGTGTACCTCACACATAAGTTGTAACGCCCCAAATACCACCCTGGACGGCATTACACTATGAAACCATTCATGTCATGAGAGCAACTAAATATATATCCATCAAATAAGAAACATTCTTAATATTAACAAAATTTGGGCAGAGTCTCCTTTGTACAGGAAGCTCCACCCAAAAATCACAACCTGTGCAATTCTATTAACTTGACCACACCGGGTCCATTTAACCATCCAATAGCAATAACATTTCTATTTACCATCTATACTATCCTTAACATTATCCCAAAAGAAAATAGGCCAAGCAATGGCATTTACATTCCAAGAGAATTAAAGTATACTTGCAGCGGAATAACAAAATACTAGACTTTACAAGGTTCAAAATGAATATCCTAGTCTAGAACAAAAGAAAGTGTCGCTCTAGGCGTCCACCTCGGGATCCACACTCCCGTCCAGGGGAGTCTCCCAAGTAGCGGGCTCCTCGACCCCTACGTCCTCCTCTTGTAGGTAATCTGAAAAATGTTAGCGGTAGGGGGTGAGCACAAAGCTCTGTAGAACAATTCTCTCAAACCCATACAAGGTTTAGAAAAGCATTTAAAACGGTCGGTCTCATTTCACAAATATCATACATAACTTTTGAAGTAAAGCAGTGCCATTTAATAGATCTCAAGTTTACGGAAACAACGGTAATTGAATGAGTAAAAGAAACCACTATACATTTAGCAAACCATTTCCAAATATAATCCAATCCTCCATTCACAATTTCCAACAATTCTTTGGGTAGGTGGCATACTTTAGGGTAACCTCCACCCCCCGTTTAGGTCCTCTTTGATTCTCAAGCATCCTTACAAGGAACCTCTTGAGAATGGGTGAGCATCCTTACAAGGAACCTCTCACAAATCATTTCATGGCTTCCCAAGCATCCTTACAAGGAACTTCTTGGGAAGGGGGTGAGCATCCTTACAAGGAACCTCTCACAAATCACTTCATGGCTTCCCAAGCATCCTTACAAGGAACCTCTTGGGAAGGGGTGAGCATCCTTACAAGGAACCTCTCACAAATCACTTCATGGCTTCCCAAGCATCCTTACAAGGAACCTCTTGGGAAGTGGTGAGCATCCTTACAAGGAACCTCTCACAAATCACTTCATGGCTTCCCAAGCATCCTTACAAGGAACCTCTTGGGAAGGGGTGAGCATCCTTACAAGGAACCTCTCACAAATGTGTATCACAAGCAACCCAACCAAGAATACAATCCCAATATTTATCTCCATTTCCAATCATTTATCCAAAATCCCCAAATTTAAGCATGTGACATTGTCAATAACCAACCAAGAAAAATGCAAGAGATCATTATAAACATCATTTGTTGCACAATATAAAACTCTAAGTTTTGAAAGTGAAAACCAAGGAATTACCAAGAGAAAAGTCCATTTTCCTTACCAATCAATGATTGAAGATGAAAAAGAAAGATAAAATGGTTACCAAACCATCACATAGTTCAAAACATGGCATTGATTGCAAAAATATAAAGAATCAAAGATTTCCCTAACACATATCCAAGATTTAGAGAAAGAGACATATGTATATACATATATATATATATATATATATATATATAGCCCTAGCCTCAATGTGAGAGAGTGAGAGAAAACCCCTACCTCTTCCTTAGTTTGGTGTGAAGACCTTGAGGACTTGATCTACTTTGAGGTGAGAATCCCCTTCCTTCTTCCTCCCCCAAAGCTCTCTAGGGTTAGAAATGGGGAAAATGGGTGAAGGAGGCGGGTTTGGTGTATTTAGAAGGCAAGAATTGGGGAAAATCGCGAACTGATCTGGGTATATATAAATGGTACCGTCCGGACGGTGCCTTGGGCGTCCGGACGCTGGCAACTCTCTGTCCCAGCTTTCTGTCCCAACTTTCAGAGCAGTTTTCACCTATTTAGAGCTCGAATTGGAGAATTTTCATGAGATAAACTTTTGTAGCCCTAGATGTCTACTGTAAAAATTTCAGATCAATTGGACTTAAGGATAAAAAGTTATGATCAAAATAGTAGACAGTGTCCAAAATCCTTTATACCCAAATTTTCTCCAAAATGTGTTTTAACTCCAAATTCCTTCCTAACTTCTAATACACCCCATATCACCTCTCCCAAGGTTTTTCGACCTTCCGGATTCAATGGAGAACTTATTTTGACCTAAAAATATTTAGAAACTTCCATAAACCCTCTTCTCAAGTTTACACACATTCGAAACTCAAACTTCTCCATCCATTTGTCTCCCTAATATTTATTCCTACTATTAATACACATATCCCATTTTACTACAATGGTTTACTATATATCTATATACATATATAAAATAAAATACGGGGTGTTACAATCCACCCCCCTTAAAGAAAGTTTCGTCCTCGAAACTTAATCGTCGAGTTAGTCTCTCAAATCTATTTGAGAGACTAGAATCAAAATACATTCCTTCACTAGAATTCATTTATCACCCCTCTTCTTAATAGTTGTATACGATTGTTCCAACTAATTTCTTTTCATGCCTAACTACTAGATCATAATACTTAATTGTGTACTCATCAAATATCACTTCTCTTTTGAATTTCACCAATCAATTCAATCAACCTCATATTTGCTTCCTACATGTATCTTCTTCATAAGCATACCAAAATCACCCAAATGTAATTCCACAAATAGGGTTATTCATCTTTCCTATAAATAGTTACAACATTCTTAAGGTCTTTGTCTCTCACTAGCCAATGGAATTCATAATCTTTGAAATCTCCAATAATTTCAATTCACAACTACACACTCCCACACAAGTCAATATTCTAGGATCCACTCTTAGGTTGCACATCCATTTGTAATTCTTCATGAAACTCCTTATCTTCACTAGGGTAGTCATTACTCAAATAGTTCGCTGCGCACTCTGATAGAAATTATAATCCACCGATTCACAAGTTAAAATATGCTATAAGATAAGAACTCCGCGTGGATTTGAAAGTTCTGAGAGAGTATCTTAGATTCCACCAAAGTGTATAAGTAGAACCTAACCGCACTCGTTTTCCCATTATAGCTTCCAAAATGTGTACACTAACGATCCATCAAATCCCTTCAAAGGGAATTCTGGGTAATTAACTAGCTATAATACTTAAGCTAAGGATCAAAGTATATCTCCAAGATATTTGCTCTCGATCCACAATCTTGAGCTAAAACTAATAACCATCTAATCAATTCTTAGTGGCTTTCATTCACATTACAACTCTTTTAATGATATCTATACCTTCTAATCCGTCTGATACTATTCATTAAAATATACCTCTTGCAACATATAAAAATGTGAGGATAGACTGTCAAGGTTCCCAAAACTAAAATAGTCTAAAATAACATAAGACTCTCGATGATTCATCCCATGTCAAGGCAATCTTCATAGGTATCATCCTTAATTCTTCAATTTACTTCTTTACCATTATCACCATCAACCATAAGTTCGAATCTTCTATACTCGTACTAACATTCCTCAAATATAACTAATCATTCCGATCTTAACAAGGTACTACAAGAGACAACAAGAAGAACATCACATTCCCCCAACACAAATCCAATGACATTAAAAGATTTCCTAGAACAATAGAAGTTCACCTCAAATTTGGGATATCATCCTCTTTTATGTCTATAAATTCGCTTTCCTAAATTGGCCTCAATTCTCAATAAGGATTTGCAATACAAGTCAACTATTAACTCTATACTTAACCAAAAGAATCTCGATTGTTAATACCTTAGAAAGTCTAAGAGTAGTCAACTAAGCCCTCAAGGAAATAAGATAACTAAGTATAACGCTCTCAATGAGTATCCTATGCGTGATCCTTCTAAACTTTCAAAATAAATTTAATCAACCCTCCATAATATTTCAAACAAATATTGGGAACCTCAAGTAAGTGGTTATGAAACAATCTCCTATAGATTTAAGATCTATAATCACAATTCCAATCATTACTCCAAAAATAGGCTCCCATCCGAGGTTACTTCACCCTATTACTTCAATTGCTCGTATTTGAGAATTATACTATCTCATATTATCGTAATCACCTTAGAGGAAAACATAATACTCCCATGATTCATATCGTAAACCAAAACTACATTCATTCCTCAATTTCTATATATATATATATATATATATATTTTTAGTAACACACATAACCTTTCATACCCTTATCATTAGAAACTTAATTCATCTTAGAGAACCTCTAAGTTAACCTTATCTCCACACATCCCAATTGGGTTATCATATCCTTTGACTTTTTAAAATATGAGCAATAATATTAGTGGAAGAGAATACTTGAAGTTGACAAGCACCAAATCATAATCATCCCTTGTTATCCATCAAAAGCACTTCCATCAATATGGGGGTGTCTCTCAATCAAAGCCTAAATAATGTAAAATTTCACTTAAGGATAGGTCCTTCAGAGTCTAGGAAGAAATCATAACACTTTACTATCCAAAGAACACCACAGTGCAGATTTTTGACTAACTTCGAAGAATAAACTGATTTGACTCAGATATTTTGAGCATGCGTGACCTATATGGTTGGAAAGATATACAATTTAGGGTTCTAACAAAAATAACGGTGCACAATTTGGACCTTCCAATGAAGAGTTATGAACAAATTGGTGCGAGGTGGTCTGCCAGACTGTTTGGTTTCTTTATACTTGTCTAACTCAAGTTTGAGTGTCTTTTGTCACAAATCCTATCTCATACCTATTTCCAATATAGATAATATGACTTGCATAAAGATCCATGCCTAGCAAGATTTACAACCAAAAGCCAAATTACCATCTGTCTCCTCGAATAGTCCAAAACGACATGATATGAAACTAAAATATCCATCCTAAACTAATACTCAAGTGATAGTCCACAACCTACAGCTCCCATGTAAGACCTAATTCCTAAGCTCTGATACCAACTTTGTAACGCCCCAAATACCACCCTGGACGGCATTACACTATGAAACCATTCATGTCATGAGAGCAACTAAATATATATCCATCAAATAAGAAACATTCTTAATATTAACAAAATTTGGGCAGAGTCTCCTTTGTACAGGAAGCTCCACCCAAAAATCACAACCTGTGCAATTCTATTAACTTGACCACACCGGGTCCATTTAACCATCCAATAGCAATAACATTTCTATTTACCATCTATACTATCCTTAACATTATCCCAAAAGAAAATAGGCCAAGCAATGGCATTTACATTCCAAGAGAATTAAAGTATACTTGCAGCGGAATAACAAAATACTAGACTTTACAAGGTTCAAAATGAATATCCTAGTCTAGAACAAAAGAAAGTGTCGCTCTAGGCGTCCACCTCGGGATCCACACTCCCGTCCAGGGGAGTCTCCCAAGTAGCGGGCTCCTCGACCCCTACGTCCTCCTCTTGTAGGTAATCTGAAAAATGTTAGCGGTAGGGGGTGAGCACAAAGCTCTGTAGAACAATTCTCTCAAACCCATACAAGGTTTAGAAAAGCATTTAAAACGGTCGGTCTCATTTCACAAATATCATACATAACTTTTGAAGTAAAGCAGTGCCATTTAATAGATCTCAAGTTTACGGAAACAACGGTAATTGAATGAGTAAAAGAAACCACTATACATTTAGCAAACCATTTCCAAATATAATCCAATCCTCCATTCACAATTTCCAACAATTCTTTGGGTAGGTGGCATACTTTAGGGTAACCTCCACCCCCCGTTTAGGTCCTCTTTGATTCTCAAGCATCCTTACAAGGAACCTCTTGAGAATGGGTGAGCATCCTTACAAGGAACCTCTCACAAATCATTTCATGGCTTCCCAAGCATCCTTACAAGGAACTTCTTGGGAAGGGGGTGAGCATCCTTACAAGGAACCTCTCACAAATCACTTCATGGCTTCCCAAGCATCCTTACAAGGAACCTCTTGGGAAGGGGTGAGCATCCTTACAAGGAACCTCTCACAAATCACTTCATGGCTTCCCAAGCATCCTTACAAGGAACCTCTTGGGAAGTGGTGAGCATCCTTACAAGGAACCTCTCACAAATCACTTCATGGCTTCCCAAGCATCCTTACAAGGAACCTCTTGGGAAGGGGTGAGCATCCTTACAAGGAACCTCTCACAAATGTGTATCACAAGCAACCCAACCAAGAATACAATCCCAATATTTATCTCCATTTCCAATCATTTATCCAAAATCCCCAAATTTAAGCATGTGACATTGTCAATAACCAACCAAGAAAAATGCAAGAGATCATTATAAACATCATTTGTTGCACAATATAAAACTCTAAGTTTTGAAAGTGAAAACCAAGGAATTACCAAGAGAAAAGTCCATTTTCCTTACCAATCAATGATTGAAGATGAAAAAGAAAGATAAAATGGTTACCAAACCATCACATAGTTCAAAACATGGCATTGATTGCAAAAATATAAAGAATCAAAGATTTCCCTAACACATATCCAAGATTTAGAGAAAGAGACATATGTATATACATATATATATATATATATATATATATATATAGCCCTAGCCTCAATGTGAGAGAGTGAGAGAAAACCCCTACCTCTTCCTTAGTTTGGTGTGAAGACCTTGAGGACTTGATCTACTTTGAGGTGAGAATCCCCTTCCTTCTTCCTCCCCCAAAGCTCTCTAGGGTTAGAAATGGGGAAAATGGGTGAAGGAGGCGGGTTTGGTGTATTTAGAAGGCAAGAATTGGGGAAAATCGCGAACTGATCTGGGTATATATAAATGGTACCGTCCGGACGGTGCCTTGGGCGTCCGGACGCTGGCAACTCTCTGTCCCAGCTTTCTGTCCCAACTTTCAGAGCAGTTTTCACCTATTTAGAGCTCGAATTGGAGAATTTTCATGAGATAAACTTTTGTAGCCCTAGATGTCTACTGTAAAAATTTCAGATCAATTGGACTTAAGGATAAAAAGTTATGATCAAAATAGTAGACAGTGTCCAAAATCCTTTATACCCAAATTTTCTCCAAAATGTGTTTTAACTCCAAATTCCTTCCTAACTTCTAATACACCCCATATCACCTCTCCCAAGGTTTTTCGACCTTCCGGATTCAATGGAGAACTTATTTTGACCTAAAAATATTTAGAAACTTCCATAAACCCTCTTCTCAAGTTTACACACATTCGAAACTCAAACTTCTCCATCCATTTGTCTCCCTAATATTTATTCCTACTATTAATACACATATCCCATTTTACTACAATGGTTTACTATATATCTATATACATATATAAAATAAAATACGGGGTGTTACATAAGTCAAAAAATCTCAAGTATTCCACCAATACCAACATCACAGCGATTAACGATAAGTCAAATGAAATATCAATAATTGAACGAAATATCATTTCGAAACTCGAAACCAAACAATACCACAATTCGAATGCGAATAGTACTATATCAATAAAGTACTCTTTGCAAAGAGATTAAAAGAATGTATATCATGTATAAACCACTTACACAATCCTAAGTAGAAATCAATATCTAATACCCGAGAATATAATATTTGAACTTCAATTCGAACAGATCGAAAACCTCGATTCAATTCTCTTGTAAAACTCTTCGTTTAAATCTCAATTAAAATAATGTATATTATGTATAAACCACTTACACAATCCTAAGTAGAAATCAATGTCTAATACCCGAGAATATCATACTTAAACTTCAATTCGAACAGATCAAAAACCTCGATTCAATTCTCTTATAAAACTCCCCGTTTAGATCTCTTTCTCCTTTTCTTTGTTTCGGCCAACAACTTCTCGTTTTTCAAAACTTTCGTTTTTGTTTTCCTTATGTTTCCATCCACTTGCTCTTTCTAAAGCACACATAGCATATTTGCTTTAACATTCTCTAGAGATGACAGCACACAGACTTTCATTATTTGAGTCATAACCGTCACCTTACCATTATTAATTATTATCTTCTTTTTTTCTTTCTTTATCTTCTTTCTTTGTTTTATTCTTTCTTTTCTCTTCTTTAATAAGTCATTCAGGTTACTGAGGCCAACCAATAAAAAGAGTAACTTCAATTATACTTTGCAGATCCTTTAGTTTCATTAATTATAGATATGCCACAGTTTAATATTAATTATGTTTTCCTCCACAAAACTTTACATTGTTTCTACTTAAATTCAATACTTTTATTAGAAAATTCGGGATTTCACAATCTACCCCCTTTAAAAGAATTTCTCTACTGATTTCCACATCACACTCTTTTTTCCACATCATCTACGATTTAAACATATATATAACATATTAAAAATTAAGGAGTCATTCAAGTAATTATCAAAAAGCTACATTCTTATCATCTCCAACAGAACTAGCACCACCACTTTTTTTTTTCAAAGTACTTTCTTTTTAATTCAAAGATCTAATACCGTCAATCTCAATGAAAAACATAGGGAACTTACTTCCCACAAATCCAATATAAGATCTGAAGCCTAAACTCTGATACTAAAATTTGTAACACCTCAATCCATTTAGTAATATTTAG
The DNA here is from genome assembly GCA_951799425.1 of Ilex aquifolium. NCBI lineage: Eukaryota > Viridiplantae > Streptophyta > Magnoliopsida > Aquifoliales > Aquifoliaceae > Ilex > Ilex aquifolium. The sequence goes on from OX637400.1 coordinate 27,192,943, forward strand.
AGTGCTAATTACCTCAATAAGGAATAAATTGAATCTTCATTAAATATCAGAATCACTAAACACCTCAAAAATGAATAAATAACATCTCAATAACAATTTAAACTACAATCGATAGAAAATCTTTCATTCGTTGGTCAACCCGATTCTCTACCAAATTTTACTCCAAGTATAACCTGCACCTGAAAAGGGTAAATGGGGCTGTGAGCTAGGGAAAACTCAATAAGGAATCTAAAACATCATATACGAAGTCAAAGAGCGAGACGATAATTTATCAACTAACCGATAATCAATAGATGACACATGAATTAATACGATAATTTAAAGAGCGCAAAAATATTGAACATGTCAACAAACTTGAATGTTCAAATAATTAAATCAATTATTATTGAATACTCCGTCAATCCTGACAACAAACTAGGCATAACTCAGTGCATTTTAATACGGTCATGTTCACCCCAGGGTCACAAACACAATTCATAATCATAACTACACCACCGATTGTACCTCACGCATGAGTCAAAAAATCTCAAGTATTCCACCAATACTAACATCACAACGATTAACGATAAGTCAAACGAAATATTATTTCGAAACTCGAAACCAAACAATACCACAATTTGAGTACGAATAGTACGATATCAAAAAAGTACTCTTTTCAAAGAGATTAAAGGAATGCATATCATGTATAAACCACTTACACAATCCTCAGTAGAAATCAATATCTAATACCCAAAAATATTATACTTGAACTTCAATTTGAACGGATAGAAAACCTCGATTCAATTCTCTTCTAAAATTCTCCGTGTAGATCTCTTTCTCCTTTTCTTTGTTTCGGCCAACAACATCTCGGTTTTCAAAACTTCCGTTTTTTTTCTTATGTTTCCATTCACTTGCTTTTTCTAAAGCGCACACAGCATATTTGCTCCAACATTCTCTCTACTTTACAGCACACACTTTCATTACATGAGTCAAAACCGCCACCTCACCGTTTTTAACTTCTTCTTTTTTTCTTCCTTTATCTTCTTTCTTTGTTTTATTCTTTATTTTGTCTTCTTTAAGTCATTCACTTTAATGATGGCGAACCAACAAAAATAACTTCAATTATAATTTGCAACACTTTAGTTTCATTAATTATAGATATGCCACAAAGTTTAATTATTAATTATGTTTTCCTCCACAAAACTTTACATTGTTTCTACTTACTTAAATTCAATACTTTTATTAGAAAATTCGGGATCTCCCAGGAGCTTTTCCTTCAAGCCATCAATTTCATTCCATAAAAAAGTAGGTGAAAAAAATAAAATCCTTATGTATTTGAATAAACCCAATATCTCTTGTAAAATAGTGAGGAAACATGAAAATCTTAAGAAAAAAAGTAACCAAAACATTTCATTGACTTACCTTTTTTATTTTTTCTAATCTTTGCTTTTCTTATTCCTTCTCTCTTTTCATATCATTTTCCACGAACCAAAGAAAGGCTTAATCCTGTTATTAGTATGAGCAATACTATTGAGACTTAATTTACTAACCTAATTTATTATGACATTTGGATTGACTGTGGAACTCATCAAGCATTAGAACTTGATGTTGATCTAATAGTTTTATTGAAGCCACATCATTATGTCAACAAATTAGGTCAGATTTTTAGGTTCAAATAGTATTACTCTATTAGTATATAAGGGTAAAATTGTTATTATTTTTTTTTTCCTATTCAACCAATCAAAGGAAACAGAACTTCTTTCGTGAGAGGTACCTTTTTCGTTTCCTCTACCTTTTTCATTTTCCAGCTATCAGACTTCAGACCAATTGGCGCATTAAGTTCAACAGTGTCTCATTCTAAATTTGATTATGTAAGCGTCCACCAAACTTAAAACCAGTTGACATGCAGTTTTCTCAAAGCAAGAAAGTCTTTTATGTGATGTAAAGCCATATTAAATCAGCAAATAAGCCTTGTGCTAGGTCAGGGAACATGTTCTATAAATAGGATTATGTATATATGCTCTAAAAATGGACTCGAAAAGTAAATACTGAACATTTGAATGGACAAGCAATTGCTACTATTCTAGGTTCAACCTCTTCAAAACAGAGGTAAAACTGTTTACCATTTACTGCTCTCATACGCCCTATACACGAGCTTTGTGCAATGGGGTTATATGGCCTTTTGTATAGTTCTATTGTGTGCTAGGAAAAGTCTGAAATCCGTAAAAGCATACTAGAAATATAAACACTTCCAACCATTTTAGGGCAGCATATTTCACTTTTCTTTTTCAGCAACCGCGTATCATGAATATTGCACAAAAAACGGCACACGCAATCAAGTTGTATGGATTCCTAGCATGAGATGCTCCACTGACCACCCATGTCGCCCTGAAAATGTAACTCCTTTGGAAAAGGAAACTCGTATTTCAGTGGCAGGACGATCAAATGAACACAGCTAATAAGTTTCTACACACATGGAATAAGAACTAAAATACTGAAATATTACTTTTCAGTAATATCCCAAATTTACAACTATTTCTGGATGGTTTATAACAAAATTGGGTGTTTGGGACCAATTTAGGATCGCTCCTAACTAATTTTTGCATAACCCATGTAGTTGTAACCTTCTATACGAAAGTCTTACCCATGTTTATGTGTGGATGTATGTGTCAGTTGTATTCTCTTATGGTAAAAGGTCATTAAATGAGCTAGTGGCTAATAAAATGCAGCTCTTCAGCACTATATTCACATTCAGGAAAAGACATAAATGTAAACTAGCACGACAGAATTGGATTCCTTCCTTTAACTCCACTGGATGTTTTCTTGATGGACAAAGAATCCAGAAAAGCAAGACAGAAAAGCAAAACAATCTAAAGATCAATTCACTGGGTGAGTTTCATCTTCAAACAGAAAGGAATAAAGCTATAAAACCCCATAGCCCAAAGCCACCACTAATGCATCCTAAAAAAGAACTACAATTGTGCCAATTACCCCGGCCAGCAGAGTATGAGCGACGGCACTAACACCACAACACCAGCAGGGAGTTGGTGGACAAGACAGAACTATGGTGGCTATGCGCTGAACAACAACAATTGGAACCATGTGTACCCTATGTATGCACGTTCGCTTCCTTCCAGGGCCATTCCGGTTAGTACATTATGCCTATCCGCAACAAAAGAGTTTCTACACATGAATACATGTTTGTAACCATGAAAACACCAAGGGATCATCAAATAGCACCCCTGCAATGTGTTTAGATGCAACCTAAAGCATTGTGGGGGTAGGTGTTTATGATGAAGAAGGCTATTATTCTATTGTATAGGATGATTACATTATTATGTCACTGATTGGTGTGTTTCCAGAATGCCAGGGGAGGTGCACAGGATCCACGGTGGCCATCGGAGGAGAGAACAACAACGGGGCCTTTAGGTTTAGCAAGGTAATTAACAATTCATTTCGAAGATGGTCCTTGTTGATTTACATTTAGTAAGTCTACCACTCCAAATCACGGCTATTTGCTTTCATCTTCATTTTTGTGGAAGAGATAAAGAATACAAGGGATGGGCTGTCCATACTTTTTTGTAAGCTTTAAGAAGCTAAACAGCTGAGAATTTCAATATATTATTGCAAGGTACAAATTTTTTTCCAAAAAACAGAAAAAAAAAAAAAAGAAAAGAAAAAAGCAGCCCATTTTAATTTTATTTATGTCAAAATTGTTATTATCAAAGCATTATGAGGGGCTGTCTTGTGCTATTCACAAACTTCCCCTTACATATTTTGTAGCCAATGCATTTAAAAAGTTGATAGACAAGCATTTAAGGGCCTATTGTGTGGAAGGTATACAGAAATTTACCTCCAAAAGCAACATAGTGTAGGCATGGACATGTTTAATGGTTAATCGTCTCATCTCCTATGATCAACCTAACTCCACTTTGATAAGCACAAGCAGTCAGATGCAGATGTATGTGAAGTATAAATTTCTTAAGATCATAGGAGTACAAAAGAGAGAAAATATGAGAGAGATTGTAGTTGAGGGAAGAAAAGAGAAAAAGAAGAAAGAAAAGAAGCAACAGTCTTCCTTCCAACTGTTTTTACTTTTTCACAAGAGTTCTAAGTTTTCTAGAATTTTAATACTATAAACGTGAAAATGGTAGAAGAACCAAACTCCTAAAAAGTAACTCCTTCCTCTCCAAGAGACCACTTTTAAAAATTCTATTATTTCATGCATCCATGGAATTTTTAAATATTTTTATGTATCAAATATGAATAATTAGCCCGCTCAATTACTAGGATATTGAAAAAGACCAACTTCATATGCGATGGAGCTGTTAACCCATGGCTAAACATGATACCAAGTCAAAGAATTGATGCCCCCCACCCCCCAAAAGAAAAAAATCAAAAAACAAAAAAAGGGCACTGTATTTCTATTCTGATAAACTTCAATTGATCAAGATCTCAGATGTCCTCCATTGTCTGGATCTAGTAGTAACGATCTTCTACGTAGCAAATGATTCAGCTTTCGGAAAAAAAAAAGAACGCCAACTAAAAGCTCTAATATCATTATGTTTTTGCAACAGTTAAAATGCCTTCATTCCGTATTGCTACATTTTGAATGAATGTACTTTCATATGAGAATAGACTTTCCGCATATTGGGGTAAGACTATGTAATTTTGTCCAACCCGAAACCAGCATTGGCAGAAGTTTCGTGCACTGGGCTGCATTATACTTCATAAAACTCACTACACAACTAAGCTAAATATTTGCCAGGAAAGCTATTCTTGCTATGACTGTGATCTAAATGGAGTGACACAAGATTGTAAAATGACTTAAAGAAACTACAAAGCACGGAATATTTACATAAAGCATGTTTTCTAGAGTATCCTTGGATTTTTGTTCTTGTGTTTGTCTGTTAACATAACATATGAAGAACTCACTTTATAATTCTGACAAACAAATATGGAGCAATTTGCAGTTTTCCAGTCCCACCTTATTCCCTTGTGCCTATTATGTTCCTCGGCAATGATATGGCAAGAGACAGCAACCCAAGGCTCAGACAGTCCATGCTCGAGTCCCCTCCAAGGTTGATAGGCCAATGGAATATGCAAGTCCCTACACAGGAGGAAGAGTCAAGATTAACCCGTGATGAGCAGAAAACAGCCTTGATGAAACTAAAGAAAGAAATCTATAATCCACCACCAAAGGCGGGCAAGCAACTGTGGCTGTATTATCGAGAGAATTCTAGAAACAGTCCTACCAATAATGAAAACGATAAGGACGAAGATGGTAAAAGGTGTGCCATTTGTTTAGAAGATTTTGTCCCCAAGCAGTTGGTGATGCTCACTCCATGCAGCCATATGTTTCACGAGGATTGCATTGTGCCATGGGTGAAGAGCCATGGACAGTGCCCAGTTTGTAGGTTTGCAATTTGCGAGCGAATGAAACAGATTGCAGTGGCTCCAAACAATATCAATGCAAATGTGGCTGCCAATGATCCATTTCCCAGCGAGCTGATTTCACTTATAAGAGCCATGGAGGAAGTTTTTGAACGAAGGGATGTAAGAACTCTGCACTGACCTGGTAGTAAACAAAATAAGAAGAAAAATAGAAAACAAATGTTCTAGACTACTAGCTGCAGTTCTATTGTTACCAAGGAACCCAGTTCCCAAGTTCAGAAACATAAACTTGAATAATTGTAGCCAAAGATTATGCCAGTTTATTTCTTTTCAATATGATCCTCGTGATCCTTCCTTGATACCTTGATTGATGATCCTCCACTCCCACTTTGTACACATCATTGAAGATTTGGAAACCTAAAGTGCATTTGAAAATGCAAGTTTATCCATGGTTAATTACTCATGGTAAGATCAATACTAATGATGCGTTCCAAAGGAGGAGACCTCGTAATAGTTTTTGACCGTAATGGTGAGTTATGTTAAAATTGTGAAAGTGTGGACCATTTATTCTTACATTGTCCAATCGCATTAGCATTATAAAATAAATATTTGAGTTGGTATAGCTTTACTGGGTGGCCGCAAGATCTATTTCATCTATGCTTTGCTTAGACTTCAAAACTTTGGCAGAAAATGGGAGGGGTTTTACAGTTCAGCAATGTGCTTTCCTAGCAATTTGGATTATTTGGTTGGAGAGCAATTACAGGATATTTGCAGATTAAAGTGAAGTGGTGGGTGGATTGTGGGATCAGGTTTATTTTTTTAGCTTCATTTTGGAATTCATTGACAAAGTCTTTGAGAATGTCCCCCTTTTTTGTATTACAGTGAATTGGACAGCATCACGTGGAGTTTTGTGCGAGTATTAGGATTAAGTTATGTTGCGTGTGTTTTCTGAGTATTGATTGTGTTAAGAGTTCTTATTTTTATGTTTTATATTTGTGGAGGGTAATATTGTAATTATCCAAAATAAGGTTCAATATAAATAAGAGATAGTAGAGCAACACTGCTCATACACAGATTATTTATCTCAATCTCTCTTCCGTCTTCTTCCTTCTCTCTCTCTCTCAAACCTTAATCTTAAATTTACTTTTTTACTTGGTGTCAGAGCTGAGTAGCATATGTTAGTCTCCTATATTCAGTATGTCCTATGCCACCACAATAATCACATCTACCGCCCCAATCGCCATCACAACCACAATTCAAGTCTGCCATTACAAAATCCACGGTAACTATGTCACAAACAACCACTATCACACCAGAGCACCACAAATAGAGCCAAAGAAAAATTTTCAAATATGCAAACCATGCCAGGGTGAGGCAGCAAACCACACCAGAGCAACAAATCTTCACCAGACTGCCCAAACGGAACACATAGGAGCCAGAAAAAATAAGAAAAATGCACTCTGGAACAGTACCCAGTACTGTTCATCGTCTTCCCAACCTAGGCGACACTGTTACAGGCGCAAAAAACATACATAAACCCTCCAAGAGGGGGTTGGGTAACTCTCAAAAATCCAGGTAAGGCCAAAGTGGCACCCACAAAACCAAATCCAAGCAACAAATGTAGAGAAGAGGAGCTCCACCAACCACTGTTCAGTGGGTGTTCCACCAGATTCAACTGCCCAACACAACAACAAGAAGCAGAAGCCAGAAGGCTCACAACCAGCCAGATCCAAAAAGGAGTAAAAACACACCAAAGAGGATCACAACAAACTAAGACACAAAGGAAACTCCCAGATTTGTCGTTGGAAACAGAGGAAACTCCCAAATTTTTCGTTGGAAGACCGCAACCCGTCGGTCAAAAAATACCAAAAACGCATCAACAACACTCCAAGAGGGCTGAATATGTCAAACCAACCCTCTATTCATCTAGTCGGAGCTCTTTGTGAAGGATCAAAGCCTCCAATCGCAAGAAAAAACCCCAAATCTTTAGATCTAAAAAAGCTCCCTATTTTCGCAAAAATCATTCAAAAATAGAAAACTCCAACTAGATGACTTTTTTTTTTGAACGATCAACTAGATGACTTCAAAAAATAAAACAAAAAATATCACGGTCTTCAGAACGAAAAAACGAGCCATGCAGTGGATCGTCGGCGTCAGAAAGTGCTAACGTTATGCTAACATCAGCATGACATCACTTTCCGGCAGATCTCGACGAGTGCACAGTAATAGCTGAAGGCCCATGTGATTTGTTCCTTCATTTGTTTTGACGACGTAGGACACTATTGGAGATTGGTTGGTAAACTGATCTACCTCACTGTAATACCACGTTCCATTTTAGCAAGGAACTAGTTAGAGAATATTATCTTGGAAGGAATAAGAAAAATTTTAAAAAAGAATTTAGAACAGCCTAGAAGAATGTAGAATATTGGAGAAGTTTCTAGAAAAATCTGAAAGATTCTAGAAAGTTCAAAAATAACCTAGAATGGTCTAGAACAATCTAGAATGTTGAAGAAATTTCTAGAAATAATCCAAAAAAGTTCTAGAACAATCTAGAGAAGTCTATAATATTTTAGAAGGTTCTAGGAAATACTAAAAGGTTCTAGAGGGATTTAGAATGTTCCGGAAAGTTCCGAAAGAACTTAGAAGGTTGGAAAAAACTTTAGAATATCATAGATGAATCTAGATACTTATGGAATTGCCATGTGCAAAATAAGCTTGAAACCTAGAAAGATCTAGGAGATGGGAGAAGGTAGAATATTCTAGAGAATCTCCCCTAAAAATGTCACATGTCAATATTCTCTAGAATAATCCTAGGATGCCTATAAATAGAGTATTTGGGGATTGGATTAAGTGTACAAGTACACAAGTAGTCTTCCACTTTCAAGAACGAATAGAGAGTAAAAGAGAGAGAGTGAGAAAAAAAAAGAGAAGGAAGGTTGGATACTTCATCTAAGAAGAAACGAAACTGTGGAAGAACAATGTATGGGATCGGCAACATCTCACTCTACTTCGGGTGACAAAGCATTTCCTTTGGACTGGAGGTAAGTGATTTGGCATGCTACGTATTTTCGAAAATTCCCCGTACATTTTAAAAACAATACATCATGCTTGTTCATTACTACCTTTACAAAATGTTTTACTAAGTGTCTAAATACTTGTGACATACGAATCTCCTTACTTTGATGAATTCTTTTGTGAAGTATTGTGACTCAATCACTTGTTTATATGGTGAGACTTTGTGATAGTGAATGGGACCATGATTGAAAGTCCAGGGAAATTATTCCGCTGTGTGCGGGTGACTCTGGCCACTAGGGAACAGACCCGGGGGAGGCTGTGGTGACCCTAGTGCTCAACGGTTGAAGGAACAGTGTCTGGTGTGTCCTGGTGACCTTCACCGGATCGTCTTAGGGAACAGTTCCCGGACACCAACCCATGGTGACCCTAAGAACGATGTTAAATCCAACCCTGAGATATAATCACTTTGTGATAGTGAATGGAACCATGATTGAAAGTCCAGGGAAATTATTCTTATGTGTGCGGGTGACTCTGGCCACTAGGGAACAGACCCAGGGAAGGCTACGGTGACCCTAGTGCTCAACGGTTGAAAGAACAATGCCTAGTGCATCCTGGTGACCTTCACCGGATCGGCTTAGGGAACAGTTCTCGGGCGCCAACCTGTGGTAACCCTAAGAACGATGTTGGATCCAACCTTGAGATATATTCTGGCATTTGGTATTTGATATTTGGTTCCCATCGATTATTGGATATCGTACAGTCTCCACCATTATGATATGATTCACCATTGTGGTATGATTTCTTGTTGAAATCCGATTGTGTTATTCTTGTTCTTGAGAAATTGGTTATCTTAATGAAGTTATTTTTCCAAATCTTTGATTTATATGTCATATGCCAAATATGTTTTTCAGCCATTTTGAATATGCATGCCTTTCCATTCAGTGGATTTTTTAGCTCATGTTTTCAAAATAATATTTTTTCTAGGTAAACGATTGGAGTGTCAGTAGTAGACTCAGGGAATTTGATTGGAGACTAATAGCGTTGAGACCTCCGTAGCATATATCGTATAGCCATCTTTACTTGTTTGGATAATTGGGGGAAACAGGTGTAGGTATGTTGACTTTGACATATTGATGTAAGATCAATTTAGTGTTAATAGTTCATTGTTAAGCTTACGTGTTTCATAGGTTATGTATCTATGGTTCACGACCGGTCATGCCCTTGGAGTTGGGGTGTGACAAGAGTGGTATCAGAGCCTAGGTTGCGACACACATGTGAGCATTTATAGCTGTCATCTTTATAGGGGAGGTTAGGGTTCCCAGAGTCCTTTTGGTCATATAAGTTGGAAAAAGTATACTTTATGGTGTGGAGTGAAGATGTTACAAGATAATATGTTTATTGGAGTGTTAAGGACGAACATTGCTCCTGGCATCCAATAGAGCCTTTTCTCCTAAGTACCGATGCAACAAAGTGCACCAGTTCTTTATGATGATGTTTTAGAGAAAAAGGTTTTGGGATGATTCTTGAGTTTCAAACTTTGACTTTTTAGGTTAGAGTACCAGCTTATATTACAAGGGAGCCACCTTCTAGTATAATGATTCACTAAAGTTGAGATTGGTAGATTGCTTAAAGGAACAATTGGTGATGATTGACCATGCTTACTTTTGAGGACCTTAGACGATACATATGGTGATTTTGAAGTCAAGCTAACATCATATAATATTCTCTATGGTTTTAATAGAGTATGTTATTGGACGAAACAAGAAATGAGGTGACCTTATGTGGGTAGATTTTTTTTGAAGTAAACAAATTGGGAGTTACTAGTTCATTTTAATGGTTATACTTATATTTGGGAAAAATTAATTTTGTGGTTGAGTATCTATTGTGCAATCTATGGTGTTTGGAAGAGTCGGATATTTTCACGTAAAAGTATTTATTAATCTCATTTAGTGTCTTGGTATAAGTACTTCATCGTGAAGGGCTAACTAGATCACGGTTTTTGCAGAACACCAAAACTTCAGAATTTATTGTCATGGCCAGTGGAATGAAATAATGACTTGTAGGGTTGTAAAAGTTGGTAATCTAAAAGGTTGAGAATAGTTACACATGAGATGGTCAATGGTGATTATCCAAAGGACAGATGTTAGTAAATAGATGAAGTAGTGAAAGACAGTTATTGAGAAAATGTGATAATACAAATGTTGAAAGATAGTAATAGATGCAGAGGTAAAGGGAGATGGTCTAAATTATTGAGGACAATGATTGATAAAGTGATGATAATCCAAATGGTGGAAGATAGGGATAGATGATATAAATGATGGTGATACTCGACTTTTAAAAATTTTTTTGGATTTATTGGAGTTTTTCTTATGGTTAAGAAAGTGACTCAACTATTGAAGGTAATACCTTTAGTAACTATCCTTAGATTTGATTGAAGTCATTATGAAGACGACTATTCAATCAGATTTTGATTTGTGGCGCTGCAACATCATTTAGGATGATATGATTGGTAAACATTTTCAATATCTAGAGTGTTATCATGAAGAATGTGGTGCTAGACATAAATTTAGGAATGGATCAAACAAGTCATTTGGATGTTATTGAGTAATGTGTATTAAATTAGTAAAATTGATCAAAAGTTTGTATCGTAATCCCTTGCATTTGGAAATTGACCTATTGATATGAGATCAAGGGGATAGTTTTAGTCAATGAAGTCCAATCGTTAGAACTTTGGGTACTTAGCTAAGTATGGGATTAACGGTGGTTCTTTGACCATTAGAGTAATTCTTTATTTGGTTAATGAGTTTGGTTGATTCTGACTCATTACAAATGAGTGAGTTCTTTTATGGTGAGCTTGGAATGCATAAGAGATAACTTTGCGGAGTTGTTCTTGATTCTTGACGAAGAATGATAGAAAGGTGAAAAATAGCATTTTCTTTTGGATAACATTTACTATCAAGATAGGTGTGAAGAGAAAAATTCTATTTGATTGATATAAAGAAGAATCAAGCCTAGAGGCATCCAAATTAGTGTTATTCATGGAGACTTGTCGGTATAACTTAAGGATGTGATGTTTGACTTGGTTGAGGAGTTTGGCTAATTCTCTTCATTTACAGATTTGAGTGGAAATTTTCGTAACGGGTTTATACTCTAAGAAAATAACTCTTAGATTTTTTTTTTATTCTTGAAGACGAGTGATAGTAAGATGTCACAAGGAGTTTCACTTCAGAAAGACTTATTGAGATTGAACTATCTTATAATTAGGCATTTATAGAAAATTTGATAGTTATGAAGTAAAAAAATAACAATATGGATTATTTCCATAGGATTGGTGGATGAATTTGAGTATGTGGATGAAAACTCTGATTTGTTCATGAGTTTTTGTTGTATCAATTATCAGTGAAGTCATAGTCTTGATTAATAGCAAGTTGACACAGTATAGTTTTTGATCAGGTGCTAATGAAGAAAGTCATACTTATGAATAAAATATGAAAACTTGGAATTTTCTGATGTTATTGTTGGAGCACAGAGAAATCAAAAGTTTTAAGATACATCGTTCTATCTTAAATTGATGGTTTTGTGGTACATTTGAAAAAGTGATATTTTAAGAGTAAAAGAGCGATTTAATGGCCGATCATTGATTATCGAATGGTTAGAGAATTTTAGGACTACTGGAATTTTATTTCAGAGAGATTCATAGTAATTGGAGGAAAATAATACGTTGCTTCTTACTAGTATAAAATGAATATCATTTTCTTTTGGAAATATTTGAGTGATTGTGATAGGTGTTAAATTATCAGATTATAGAAGAACTTCTTAATTGGTTGGGTCATAAGGTTTGAATAGACAAGCAATGGAGCAAACTTCAGAGTCTATATTGTAATTGGTTACCTTTAGAGATTAATGTATTGATTTGAACTAATGATTCGATTAATGTAATCAATATTTGGATCCTCTAAAATGACTACGGTAACTTAGGATGATATTGGTGATTATGGTTATTTCTTTCTGAATTCTTAGCTCTTTAAAAGGAACAAATCTTGTGGTAATGTCAAATGTTAGGGTGGAAGTCCTGAGTCTCTAGAGTTGATCTTTTAAACCCGCTTCAAGTAATGATGATTAATCGATCAATCCTGGGGAAACAGATATTAAATTAGTTCACCTAACTACAATTGCATACATATTAATATTTTGACAGTGTGCACATCAAAAGTTGCAAAGATGGACTACTTAATTTCAGTAAGAGGAGAAAAGATATTATAAATTTTGGAGAATAAAAATATTTTTAAGGAAAAGAGATTTTGGGTACGACTAATCATTGTGGAAGTTGCCTGGGAGAGAGATATTAATCAAGTTTTATACATAAATGAGTTGGTAAAGGAAGAGAACTTTAATGGGAGACAATCGAAGAAAGAGATATACGAGATGGTAGATGCCAGTGGTTTTAGGTTTGCAACTTGTAATGGTTAATTATCAATTTCTTCTTCTCCATCGGATAAGTTTGCTTTTCTGAGGTGCACAAAAATTATTAGGTTACTCATGGATGAGTTTGATATGCAAGGCTTAGGGTAGACAATAAAATAATGGATTGGAAGCCATGAGTTATTCTGTGATATGGCGAGATGCTTCATCTTAACGATATATTCTAAAGGTAATAAGTGGGGACTAGTAACACTATCATGAGAGTTTGCAAAAGAGAGAATATAAAAATGATTAAGAACAAATTGTGAACCTTAGTTCTAGACATCCTTGACATGTAATGTTGCTTCCAAAAGGTGTTATCATTAACGCGGTCAAATCCATTCTACTTTGGTTTCCCCAAGGTTGCCTTGAGTTTTATGGAGTAACCGTTTAACCTCGGAAACTACCCATGCCTTAATTCTTTAATGTGTGAAATCTGAAATGAGCACTATTTTTAATCAAATTTTGGTTCTATAATGTCAATCTAAAGAGCTTGGTGGAGTGAAAGCTTAGATAGCTTATCGAAATCAACAATGAAACTCGACAAGATTGCGAAACTGGATGGTTTTGCTTTGAGTTTTGATCAGCTAGTTATAGAATGAGAAGTGATAATAATTTGGTTATTGGATTTTACAATGCTTTGAGAGGTTATTCAATTTAAAGAAAGGTCAAGTCTAGTAGCATTAGACGCTTCAAAGTCCCGAATAGAGTTGGTGTGGCAGTCTATTGAGAGGCTCTATCACCTCGATTTGCTACGGGTGTAACATATTCCATGTATCTATGTTAAGTAAGAATATTTATAGCTCATTGCACGTGATTTACAATGAACCATTCTATGTTTATAGTGGCTTGACCTAAGAGCAGCAACAATATAGGCTCTGGACAAAAGGCAAATCAATTGGTTAACTAGTTACAAAGAATCATGCAGTTGATGCCATTTTTTTTGCAAAAAGGCAAATGCATTAGGCATACCACACTTATTCGGTTGGGATAACTAGCATAATTTCGATGACGAAATTATTTTAAGGGGAGAAGAATGTAATACCCCATTCCATTTTAGCAAGGAACTAGTTAGGGAATATTATCTTGGAAGGAATAAAAAAAATTTTAAAAAAGAATTTAGAATAGCCTAGAAGAATGTAGAATGTTGGAGAAGTTTCTAGAAAAATCTGGAAGATTCTAGAAAGTTCAAGAATAACCTAGAATAGTCTAGAACAATCTAGAATGTTGAAGAAATTTCTAGAAAGAATCCAAAAAGTTCTAGAACAATCTAGAGAAGTCTAGAATATTTTAGAAGGTTCTAGGAAATACTAGAAGGTTCTAAAGGGATTTAGAATGTTCCGGAAAGTTCCAGAAGAACTTAGAAGGTTGGAGAATACTTTAAAATATCATAGATGAATCTAGAAACTTGTGGAATTGTCATGTGCAAAATAAGCTTGAAACCTAGAAAGATCTAGGAGATGGGAGATGGTACAATATTCTAGGGAATCTCCCCTAAAAATGTCACATGTCAATATTCTTTAGAATAATCCTAGGATGCCTATAAATAGGGCATTTGGGGATTGGATTAAGTATACAAGTACACAAGTAGTCTTCCACTTTCAAGAACGAATAGAGAGTAAAAGAGAGAGAGAGAGAGAGAGAGAGAAAGAGAAGAAAGGTTGGATACTTCATCTAAGAAGAAACGAAACCGTGGAAGAACAATGTATGGGATTGGCAACATCTCACTCTACTTCGGGTGACAAAGCATTTCCTTTGGACTGGAGGTGAGTGGTTTGGCATGCTACGTATTTTCGAAAATTCTCTGTATCCCTAAACATTTTAAAAACAATACATCATGCTTGTTCATTACTACCTTTACAAAATGTTTTACCAAGTGTCTAAATACTTGTGCAATACGAATCTCCTTACTTTGATGAATTCTTTTGTGAAGTATTATGACTCAATCACTTGTTTATATGATGAGACTTTGTGATAGTGAATGGGACTATGATTGAAAGTCCAGGGAAATTATTCCTCTATGTGCGGGTGACTCTGGCCACTAGGGAACAGACTCAGGGGAGGCTGTGGTGACCCTAGTGCTCAACGGTTGAAGGAACAGTGTCTGGTTTGTCCTGGTGACCTTCACCGGATCGTCTTAGGGAACAGTTCCCAGGCACCAACCCGTGGTGACCCTAAGAACGATGTTGGATCCAACCCTGAGATATAATCACTTTGTGATAGTGAATAAGACCATGATTGAAAGTCCAGGGAAATTATTCCTCTGTGTGCGGGTGACTCTAGCCACTAGGGAACAGACCCGGGAAAGGCTGTGGTGACCCTAGTGCTCAACGGTTGAAGGAACAATGTCTGGTGCGTCCTGGTGACCTTCACCGGATCATCTTAGGGAACAGTTCCCGGGCGCCAACCTATGGTGCCTCTAAGAACGATGTTGGATCCAACCCTGAAATATATTCTGTCATTTGGTATTTGGTATTTGGTTCCCCCATCGATTATTGGATATCGTACAGTCTCCACCATTATGATATGATTCACCATTGTGGTATGATTTCTTGTTGAAATCCGATTGTGTTATTCTTGAGAAATTGGTGATCTTGATGAAATTATTTTTCCAAATCTTTGATTTACATGTCGTATGCCAAATATGTTTTTCAGCCATTTTGAATATGCATGCCTTTCCATTCACTAGACTTTTTAGCTCATGTTTTCAAAATAATATTTTTTCTAGGTAAACAATTGGAGTGTCACTAGCAGACTCGGGGAATTGATTGAGGACTAATAGCGTTGAGACCTCCGTAGCATATATCGTATAGTCATCTTTACTTGTTTGGATAATTGGGGGAAACAGGTGTAGGTATGTTGACTTTGACATATTGATGTAAGATCAATTTAGTGTTAATAATTTATTATTAGGCTTACGTGTTCCATAGGTTATATATCTATAGTTCACGGCCGGTCATGCCCTTGGAGTTGGGGTGTGACATTCACAATTACGCGTCTCGATATCACATTTGCAGTTGGAGTAATTAGTCAATTTATGCATGCTCCTCGCAAGCCTCATTGAAAGACTGCTTGTCATATCATTCGGTATCTTAAAGGAACACTCGGGAAAGGATTATTATATCAGTCTTCACCAGATGACTATTGTTGACTTTTCTTATGCTTACTGGGCAGGTAGTCGTACTAATAGACAATCTCCTTCTAGTTATTGTATATTTGTTGGTGGTAATCTTGTTACTTAGCTTAGCAAAAAACAAAATAAAGTTGCACTTTCAATTGCAGAGACAGAACATCGGGCTATGGCTCACAACCTCACACGATGTGTGAAATGTAGTGGGTGCGTACACTACTTCGTGATATGAGGATTAGTGTGTTTTCTCCTATGCAAATGTATTATGATAATCAGGCAGCAATTTTCAATGTCAATAATCTAGTGTTTCATGAGCGCACCAAACGCATAGAAGTGGACTGTCATTTTATTTGGGATTTCCTAATGTGAAAAGAGATTATCACTGCATATATCAAGTCTGGTGATTAATTGGGTAAACCAAGTAATATTAAGAACATTTAGTAACTAGAGGAAAAGAAAATACAATCTGATGTAGAGGTGAAATGAGAAATGGCAAAATGAGATATTACTGCCTTGTCGTAGATATTTGCGACAAGGCTTCCTTGAGTAAATTAGTTAGAATATTAGTGGAGTTCTAACTACAAAGGAAGTAACAGAAATTCCTCTACCAAGAAAGTGTTCAGACTTGATTGACTTGGTTTATGGGTAACTGCCAGCATATCAAGTTTTAGTAGTCATGAGTCCAAAGAACACGAGATTGGGACTCCTATCAATCACACTAAAAATGTCTCTTCCCTGAACTCTAAAGTGGATGTGGAAATGTGGAGATATGTTAAGCTTTGAGCAGTTCTCAATGAAACATTGATAAAACAATTAAAAGAAAAGTGAAATAAAAGAAGGAAAGAGAGAATATGATTGCAACTCAGCTTATCTGTGTTACAGCTTAACCTAAGATATAAAATAGAAGCCCTTATATAGTAGGACAACACAAGATAAACAAAATGTTTAATCTACCCCTAACACTAATATACTAAAATACTCTAACACCCCCTTCAAATTCATGATGTGCTAGCAAAGAATATCAAGAGTTTGACAAAAAGAAAACAAAAACGTGCTATGATATGAGATTTCGTAAAGAAATCCGCTAACTGTATAGTAGAATAAAGAAAAGGAAGAGAGAGTTGTGAACAATCTGAATAGCACTAGTGTTGTCACAATACATAGGGGTAGGAACAGATAAAGAGATGCCAAGTCAACAAGTAACCATCGTAACCAGACCATCTCTATTGTGGTAGATATCATAACATGATACGCAGCTTCAGCTAAAAAAAGAGCAACAACTATTTGCTTCTTACTTTTTCAGAATATAAGAGAATCATCAAGAAAAATACAAAAAACAGTGGTGGACTTGCAATTCATACAATCACCAGTCCAATCAGCATCTGAGTAAACACTGAGTTCTATAGAAGAGGAGGAAAGAAACAATAGACTCTGATGCAGAGTACCTCGAAGATACCAAAAGATATGGAGAATAGCAACCCACTGAACAGTGGTAGGTGAGGCAACAACTAACTAACAATATGAACAATATGAGTGAGATCTGGCCGAGTAACTGTAAGATAAAGCAAACTCAATAATAGTGCGGTAGTGGGTAGAATTGGGTAAGAGAGTACCATCTGAGGAAGAATAACGAACATTGAGCTTTAAGGATGTCACAATTGTCTAATGATCTGATAAACGAGCTCACTCAATAACATCCCATGCATTCTTGAACTAAGAGAGCTGATAGCAAGAAATATCGAAGATGACCTAAATCTTTCATCTCAAAATGATCTTGCAACTGATTTTTCAATAGTTATATTTCAACAGTGTCATCACCTGTAATAATCATATCATCAACATAAAGTAAGAGAACAATAGAGCTTGAGTGGAGCATACAATCACGATCACTAGCATGAAAACTCAAATCACAAATGACTGATGAAAACTTGGCAAACCATGCCCCAGGAGCCTATTTAAGGCAAGCCTTGTGAAGTCTACATACTTGATCAGAACTATGAGACATTTCAAGAGGAGGTGTCATAAAAACCTCTTCAGACAAGTCTCTATATAGAAAAATATTTTTCACATCTAGCTAGTACAAACTCCATTGACGAATGACAACTATTGCAATCACAGTACTTACAATGGTCACCTAGGAAATACGAACAAAATCTCATCATAGTCTAAGCTATACTATTGAGCAAATTCCTTGGTTCAATGTTGTGAAAAGATCACCTAGGGGAGAAACGAAGCAAAACGAGACTCCCACGCCTTGAACACCCCAGGCGAAGATGACTGGAGCGAGAAAAGTGAGCGTCTTTTGCTTAAGTGACAAGCGAGAAAAACGATACATTTATTAAGTTTTTTAAGTTGTTTTATTTTTATTATGGACCGTTGAATTGGGGCAATTGGACCGTTAGATTTGGGCAATTGGAATAAAATTATGAGATACTCATACACCCAATAGCCCCTTATCCTCAATTTTAGGTCCATTGCAAGCAATTTCACCTTAAAATTTTGAATTTAGAACCAAAAGAACACACAAATTTGCAAACCAAGACAAATTTTAAGGGTGCACATAACAAACTATATCTAAAATATATGTAGAATTTATATATATATAATTAAGAAAAAAAATTGACGGTGGGCTGGCCCCTGCATATATCCACCCTTATGCTCAGCCCCTAGTTGCTCGAGGAATTACATGCGTGAGGGTGGGTCCCCTCTTGGTCCAGGTGTCCTCTTCTAATTGGTCAGCCGAATTATGTTCTATCAAGAACCATTTCCACCAGCTGGTCATGCTATTATCAGCACTTGAGGGGGCTATAAGCCTAATATACGCAATTCAATCATATACTCATTTTCCAATCTTAATTAAGGAACTGTGATCTATTTTCCAAGCATTTACTCTCTAGAATGTTATAAGATGTCTTCAATTTGTATTTTAGGTGGTTTCTCTCCAATCAAATTGATGTATTGACCATTATTTTTTTTCGGAGGTATGTATTGACTATTCAAAGTACACTCATAGTTGTGATTTGTGAAGCAACAGAGAACCAAGCCATTAAAATGCTAGATGCTGGTCCCACCAGATCATGACTATAACCACTGTAAACATGATATTATAAATCTAAACTTCCCTCTAGAATAGTAAAACAATCATGGTAAATGAAATTTACAGAAATTAGGAGAAGAAACAGGAAGAAAACCTAAAGCAGGAAAGCACTTCAATGAAAGAGACCCACACACTTACTACAAAAGAATAGCAGCCCATCCACTCCCTTCGCAAGAATGAAGACAGTGGTATCATTGCTATTGTTCTTCGTAGTATGGAGGCGTTGACTGAACACAGAGTCCTGTCTCATCGCCTTCATCTTCATCCTCATTTGCATCTACCCAGTTACTAGGATGGTGTTGTGACAAAGCACGACCACAAGTTTCTGCCCCATATAGGATCATGGAAAAAAAAGACATCACTATGGTACCATTTACTGCAAGACTAACTACATTTGAAAGGTGCAACCAAACAAATAGCACTCCAACTTACCTCGAGCTTCTTCTGCATTATTTGTTTCCATTGGATGGCAGCTGATATATTTAGTCAAGAAAACTACTCGCCCTTCTTCTCTAGTAAACAATTGGCCTCATTCAAACATATATAAAAATTCACAGAAACAGGTTGTCCTGACCAATTTGAAAGTGAGTTTTCTTGTGCTTCAGTTGGATAACCATTTCACTGTTTTCCTTCAACTGTAGTCTATCATACCACATTTCTGTTTAGAGCTCAAGACAAGGGCTAAACTCTCTTGACGCCTGTTAAGGTTCATAGCTTTCGGGCTTTTTTACAGTAGTAGCATCCCAAATTTTTGTATTGATCTTTCTCAGAAGTTAAGCTTATTGTTTTCCTTTTGTTAAATCTAAAAATGTCTACTTTTCAAATGGCACAGTAAAGAAGAAATTTTTATATGGACTGTTGAATCATCGATCCCTAATCTTATGCTATCTATGTTTACGCTTTTATTGATGAAATGTAGATGATGTCTTTTGTTTGTTTGTGAACCAATTTCTCATTTTTACTACTGCTAAATTCTGCAAAAACAAGTATTTCCCCAGAACTTGATTGTTGTTAGAATATTTTAGAGCCTCATATCTACCGTATTTTTTCATCTCAAGCAATAACATTTTAATTTGCCACAGCAACGCCATCTCAATCCTCCCCCCAACAGCTAGCAGTGTATCAACTCAATTTTGTCCCTTGATTGCCCATAGTAATTTGGACTCACAAGCAAATAGAAAATTTTAGGATACTGACTAGGACCAGGAGGCATATTTCCTGCAGCAGTGATACCGATATGCATCATGCTAATCCTTTGAATCTCCCTTTGTTCGTCGGCACTTGAATATCTTTCCGCGTGGACCTGCCTTTCTTCAGCACCATTACCACTTTTCGCAGCACTTCCTGTACAAATTGAAAGGAGATGAAAGCCTGAGATTCATAAAAGCTGTGTTGCCATTATATAACATGAACAAACAAGAATAAAATGAACAAACAATTACCTGAAAGTTCTGACCAAATTCTGGTGTGATCAGATGGATGCTCAGAAACTGCCCCTCTTGGCCGCTCTTGTGCTTGGGACCTTGTCCTATGATCAGCCTGCCCATGTGTTGGCATCTCCACATATTGAGGTTCTGTGGAGTTTCCATCATTGAGTTGTGATACAAGCATAGTTGCAAGTACAAGAGTAGCATCAAAATTTGAAGTAGAGCCATCATCCAGACTGAATTTAGGAGCCAGAAGGATAGGCCTGTTCCCCAAATTCAAATGTTTTTCTAAGATCAATCTCATACCTAGCAACCATAAATCTTAGGTCTCAAACCTCAACAAGACAACAACAAACAAGAAGGTCAATCCAAAAACATTGATAAATAGGGCATACTCTGTTAACAGCTTATCATGTGCAGATGTTGTAAAGTACAAGGTCTTAAAATTTACACATAGCGCCTTTAATCTAAAAACAGTGGATCAGATAAGCTCTATTAAAGTTGGCATAACCTTAAGCACTAATGACAATTCAGTTGGACATGACTCATAGTCTAGGGGGCAGGTCACTTATCAGTCAGAACTATTATTTTAAGTTCGAAGTATTGGAATTACCAAAATGTGTTTCACATATATCCAAAAGGCACTAGGCACTTTCCTGATTTATAATGTTATACATGTGCATTAGGAACACAAAAATGAACTGAAGAACCCATACTAATTGCAGTATCGGGTTTCATTTCCAGGCTTGTAGTCCATTTTAACATTTCAGAGTGGAGTGTAAATCTTAACAACAAGAGAGGGGTAAAAAAAAAAAGACAAGGCAAGGCAAGGCAAAACAAAGCTGAAGCAGTGCACAGAAAATCAGTATGGCAAAGGAAAAACAATTAATTTTGTCTTTTTTCCCCTCAAATACAAAAGATGAGAGTGAATAATCTTACTCGCCAGCTTTCTCAAGATATAAGTGGATGTCAACTTCACATCCCTCGCAGAAAGAAAGAAATGCCTGTAATTCACAAATAACAGAAACATTTTACAGAAATTATTCTAATATAGAAATTACGACACTGCATGATTCCAGAATTGAGAAATGGAAAATCATAATAGGTAGCAAATGCAAAGACATAATTGTCATGATAATGACGGAAACTATGTGATGACATCTTCATCAAAAGACAATAACACTCATCACTTGGAACTTGGTATGAAATATTTGTTAAGATGAAATAAAACCCTGTGACAAATCAGTTGATACAACTTAAGGATTATTAGGTTTTAGAGCATTGTGTACTGCACCTTCAATTCCTTCACACCAAATGTCACATCTACAGGGTCTCCACTGTGAGTGTACTGCACAAACTCTTCAGTGGGATCTATCCATAGCTGAGTGTGTAGTGAGGAGTCATTGTCTACAATTGGAAACTTGAAGCTTAATAAAGGTGTGTCTGGAACAACAATACAGTTTTACACACAATTGTATATGTGACTGTTCAAGGAAAGCTCAGGAAGTGAAAAGAAAAGGATATTCCTTAATCTACCTTTGGTTGGGTCTATGTAACTTCTAAGTTCAACAGCTTTCCCGCCAATTTCACTTGCAACATCAGATGGTAATGAAGTGGGTTCTGTTGCAATGACGGTAATTTCCTGAATGGTTGTCTGAAAATTAGCCAGCAATCTGTTGAGATCACGAGGTCTCACAACAAAACTGCTTGGAAACCTTCTTCTATCAAGGGACAGATGTTGTATGTCTGGCTCAACATTGCAATTTATCCAATAGGCCTTTCTCATACCTGCTAAATTAGTATGGAGTTGCTCAAAACTTGAACGGTAGTTACATTATAGGAAGGTTATGCAATACATACATCTTCATGCTGTCGCTGCAACTCTACTTATGCAAGTCTTGAAACAAAATTAAAAGTTCCAACTATTCAATCATTCTGCTCCTCATGGAAGCTCAACTTCAGATTTAATTTATAATTGCCCAATCTAAGTAAAATGTGTGGATAAATGAATCACCGGAAGAAAACATAATTATAAATGTTCTAATTACCATGTTGGAGTTATGTTCCCACAGTGAAGCATTTCTTAAGTATCCAATAAGGCAATAAGATAAATTATTGGTCAACAAAGCTGTATATTATTAGCTCTCTTAGCCATGATATCATGAAACAGCAAATCTTATTCAGACAAAGTACTAAATTACATTTGTGTTGAAAGGCATGGTACATGTGATACTTTATTCAATAAGTTTTAGTAAGTAAAATGATGATCCAACTTATTAAACAAACTATCTATTGAACTGCTGTTGAAGCTGCGGTAGACTCGAAGAAAAAATTGAGCTTGCAAATGATGTTCTAAAAGCCTTTAATTGTTTCCCAACATGATAACCAGTGATCCTTTTTTTTTTTTTTCATTTTCTTGATAAGTAGCTATTACTTCTTTTTTGTAATCCAATGGTAAATCACAACGTTCAAATCACACCTCTGTTGCCACCTCGAAATTAGATATTTGCGTGTAGAAGATCCTTTTCCATGTATAAATCACATCAGAAGAACAAATAACACAAAGAATTGCGAAAAAACACTTCACCATTATAGCAGTCTAAGGTCCATTGCAATTTTGATGCATCAGGATCGGTTAATAGCACACTCAACTGACCAATGCTTGTAATGGGTGTCCTAAGAACTGAACAAATGGCCTGTAAACATCAATGCCAGAATAAAAAAAACTAGTTACAAAATGAAGTCGACACTCACAAATGTGCATGAATTTAAAAGTATACCTTCAAAAGCACGCTGCATTGAACCTGGGTACCAGAGATTGAATAGACATCAAAGAAATCTGGCTTGAATGTAATAGACAGATAGGCAGACCTTGATGAGTTGAGGGTGTGAAAAGTGAACTGCCAGTTAAAAGGAATTCGTTACAACTATGTTTTCAATAGATGCAAGTAATACCTTTATGATAAGAGCCCCAGCTTTTTTCTACCCTTCTCAGCAACACAGACACACAACCTAGAAGGGGCCTCAAAGACTTAGACCACCATGGCTATACCAACAGAGCCTTGATAACACCAATGGCTCTGATCAGCCAGTTTTCGTGGCTTTTCTGTTAGCATTGTGCTTGGCAGCATGGAATTGGTGGTTTCAAATTTGAAAGATACAAATTGGGAAACCATGTGTTTTAACAGCCGAAAAAATGCAACTGACAATAAACAAATATTGTTTCAATTCAGTTTCCTTTCGAAAGGTCTCTTAATACCCCATCGTTGTTAAGCAAAATATCAGCTTAGGATCATTGATGGAAATGTTGCCATATTTTAGTGGGAAGGAATATTACGTAATCATAATTTCAGATTAATTTCTTCAACCAGCCTTTTCTGATGACAACTAAAAAGGCCTTACTAAATATAATAGGTCCTTGTATGTCCTTTACCAATCGCTATAAACCCTTAAGATAATAAGTGACTAAATAGCCTAAGTGATGTTGATTTTCCCATGAATCAACAATAAGTCTGTACAGAATTCGTCTACGAAAGCAATAGAAATGGAAGAGAAATTGAATGAGTAAGAGTACGTACCTGAGAAGGATAAGCCTGAATGGCGAGCTCATTGCCTATGCGTGCGAGGCAAGTGATGGACCGAGCAAAACCTTTCAGAGCGTTACCACTGATAGTGAACTCCATCTTGCTCCAGACAATCGAAGTCTGTGTGTCTCCTTGTGTGGGTGTGGGTGTGGGTGTCGGTGTAGGTGTTTGAGAGAGAGAGAGAGAGAGAGAGAGAGGCGGGAAGGGAAATCCTTCTATTGAGAGCAACTCGAAGGGGAGTTGCTAAAATGGGTGTCTTGTAACTTTGAACAACAGTGTTAGAGTATTCTTATATTATAAATCTATTTTAATGGCAGGTGTCAAAATGGAGTGTCATTTTATTATTTTAATATTTTTTATTAAAAAATTAAACTTAATAGTTATATTTTAACGGGTATAGTTTTCATAACGATCGTAATTTAAATGATATATTTTTATAGTAAAAATTTTAAATTTCAAATTCAAATTTCAAAATTATAATCAATTTAAAGATAAGATAAAATAATTAATACAAAAAAAATTAATGGTGTAATATGACAATACAAAAAAATTTAATATATAAATTGAGAATACAAAAAACTTTTGGGGTACAAGATGTCATTTGCCCTAAAATAAATAGTAGCAGAAACATCTTGAACAATCAAATAGGCAAACCCTTCCCCTTCCCCTTCCCATTCCCCTGCAATTCAGACCCTACCTTCCCCTTCCCCTGCGATCAAAACACTCAGGCCTCCTTCCCCTTCCCCTTCCCCTTCCCCTTCCTCTGTGCCCTTTGTGCCTCCTTCCCCCAACATATACCCAATAGACACCAACGATTTTCAACAGTAGACACCAACAAATTTTCAAGAAAGTCTGCTTCCTCTTTCCTTCTCTCTGTGTTTTCATAGATTTTTGGGTTGAATATAGTCATTTTGAGGGAACAGTAGACACCAACGGCTATTTTGCAACTTCCATTTTCTCTCTCCAAAGTTTGCAAATTTGCCACCTCAAGTCCATTGTTGTCATTTTGCAACCCTTGATGTCACCCCCCTTGGAGTGAAATTTTTTTATTTTGGGGTGGCATTTGGCAGTTAGGGGTTTGCCACCCTTGATGGCACTCCCCTTTGGAGTTGCTCTGAGTTATACAGAACTGAAAGTGCGGGAGAAAAAATAGAAACGAATGGAGTCGATCAAAATAAAAGACGAGTTCAATTTAAAATATTAATATTTGAACAGATAACCCTCCTTTTGAGGGTCCGACTTATCTGCTGTAATGTGATGTGATGAGGCAACAACACAGTGTACGGTTAAAAGGGACGACGTCATCTTGACATTAAATGGCATCGTTTTTGCAAACAACTTTGTAAAACAAAAACAAAAAAACAAATGACGATGTCTACGCTTATCCTTCTCCTTCCCCTCCAAAATGAAATTAAGTTCCCTCTTCCCTGTACTCTCTCACCCACACATCTATTAACACAACAAATCTTCCATGCTCTGAATTTGGTTGGCAAGGCCAGCAAAAAATCCTCTTGAAAAAACCCAGAAAAATTTATGGAACCAAAAATATAGGCACTCCTCTATGGACCGCATATTCCATGCTCATCTGTTAATCGGGTTGGTTGTGCACTCCGACTTTAGCACCATTAGCATTCAATATTTACACCAGCAAACCATCTACAAGTTAAATTTTGTTTTTATTTTTAATTTTCAGTAACTATATTGATCCAAGTATTTATCTTGTTTTGGGTGTAGTTGTGAATCTCTCTTTTCGGATGTAGTTGTGAATCTCTCTTTTCGGGTGTAGTTGTGAATGAACTTGTAAATCGAAATGTGCTCAAGTTGTTTGATTGAAATTAATTTGCTTCACCTATGCTTGAAATGTGTTTATGTGAGTGTCTATGCCTTTTTAAGCTTCTGTGAGTGCTCAATATTTAAATATGTAGGATGTAAATAGACATCGTGATTTCTATGAGTGTTTAGAGCATGGAAGATTTGTTCCTTAAGAGCAACTCTAAGGTTGTGTTTGTTAAAACTGAAAGCTGAAGTCTGAAAGCTAAAAGCTGAATGCTGAATTTGTAGATTGTTTGGTATCCACTAAAATTTAAGTACTGAATTAAATCAAACTGTTTGATAACTACACAAAACTGACGTCTGAAAATAAATTAATTTTCAGTTTTACCCTTCCACTCTTTAATTTAAAACTATTTATAAAAAATGACAATATATAAAATCAATTTAATTCATAACATAAATCATAATCACTATTATCATATTATAGTCTACATTTAACAAACATGATAATAAAATTAATTTAAGTTAAATTAATCACTTATAGCTACCAATTGTCATAAATTTTGAAAATTACAACGAGGATACAAATGAAGAGTATAGTTGTCGTGCAATTTGTTCACGCAAATTGAGCATAAAAATTTGATCAGCTTGTGTCCTTCCTCCTCCAGCTTCCAAGCTAGTTGAAGTATGCAAATTTTGATGGAGATTGCCATAAGCAGCATTGACATCACTAAACTGGTTCAAAAAAGTATATGTGATACGGGTTAGTCGGATAAAATTATGTATGCTTATACAAGCAATTACAATATTTATTTGTACAACAAAAGAATATAATGGCATCTTTTTTAGTATTGGAAAACGAGCTTTCAATACGTCAAAAGCACGTTCAATCACATTTCTTAACTTAGCGTGTGCTTGGTTAAATAACTCTTCTTTTGTTCTTGGACGAAGATTTTGAAAATCAGACAACCAATACTGCACATTATGATAGGGTGACATAAATCCACGAGTATGTGTATATGCCGCATCGCATAAAAAGTATTTATCTACACAAATAATATAAAATAAATTATTTACATAAATATTTTGTAAGATTAATTAAATATTTTCATCTAACCTGGAGGAAGAATTGAGAAATTATTAGCTAGATCACTCATAGTTTCTTTTAGAACTCTCGAGTCATGTGCTACCTGATTAGTACTTAAAATTAGCATTTTACTATGCGTTTTTTAGACTAATTGTACTTTGATGGAGTTTAAGTGATGACATTTCAGGTCTTAAAGTGAATAAGGACTCAAGAACAACAAATATCACATTTGAGTGTAACACCAGCACATTAGGGAACAAAATTGGAGAAGCTTGGAGCAAAGCAAAAACGTTCGAACGCCAACTCACGTTCGAACGTCCACTTGAACTGTGAGCAGACCTGACTGTTGAGACATGGCGTGTTGCAGCCAAGAAGGAAGACTCTGAGGCTCTGAGGCACTTGAGTATCACGTTCGAACGCCAACTTATGTTCGAACGTCCACTGGAAGTAATTGAGGACCAGGGTAATGAGTGCAAAGCGCCAAGTTCTGAATTGAGTGTGGAAATAGGTTTCCATAGAAGACCACAGGCCACTTGAGTGACAGAGTCAAACCCCATCTGGCGTTCGAACGCCCATAAAGCAAAGACAAAAGAAACGTTCGAACGTCAGGAAACGTTCGAACACCCATAAAGCAAAAACATATGCAACGTTTGAACGCCAGATACCGTTCTAACGTTTTCCACAGACTGGCTACAGAGTAGTTTGCTTTTCACTTGGACTTGGGTGGCATACACTATTCTTTCATCCCCTCTTGTCTCCTCCTCCTTACCTATAAATACTCTTATTGTTGGAGAGCTTGAAGGAGACTAAGTAGAAAGCTTGATAGAGGCTTAGACTCCCACTCATATTGTTGTAGAATTAACTTATATTTCCTTGTATGAAAAAGTAGTTGTTCTAAGAGATTGGTTTGGCATTAGTCCAACATCTCTTAGCTTGTTGTAAAATTAGTTTTATGCTTATACTTTCAATTCTATGCATAGAAGGAGATATATTACATTTGGTTGTGGATCACCCTCCCAAAGTGACTACTTCTTTTCTACTTTTAATTTGTGTTTCATTCACTTCCATTGCTTGAGCTTCTTTCTTCCCTTAGAGGAGTGAAACTCTTCCACTTTTCTAGAGCTTCGCCAAAACTGTGAAGGTTAGAACATGATTCACTCATTCTTTGTCGAAGATCGGCTCCTTGTTTATTGTGCTTTGTTTTGTGAACCCTCTACTTGGAGGAATGAGCATCACTCACTTTTCTAGCTTTACTAAAGCCATGAAGAGTGAGTAGTTTTTCATTCACTCTTTAATAAGAGGAGAACGGCATGTATAAATTATCCAGAAATTCTATTTGTGCAATTTCGATTATGTTTAATGCTTTATATTTCTCATGCTTATTGAATGATTGATTGCATCTAGTAAAGCTAAGGTACTTTGTATAACTAGGAGTTCTTTCTATGACATAGATAACTCTTGCATAAAAAGACTCGTTGGTTCAAGGCAAGTACCCCGACTAGATCTTTATGACTACCCTTCAATCTTCATCATTATTGTGCTTCAATTAAAGAATGGAAATGGAACATTAATGTCATGATTGGATGTCTTGTAGAAACACTTACTTGTTTGTAGACGGGTTAAGTCTCGGCACAGACAATTCTTGTAAACTTCTAGAAAGACATCGGAATCATGTTCTTAATTCTCATAATCCACCTTTATCTTCCGATTAACTTGCTGTTGACACGGGGGTTAATTGAGTTATCAAGCACAAGTATAACAAACCGGATAATTAACTACATGTCCAGATCCTTGAACTAAAGAGTGACTCTTTTACATTAAAGTTTATCTCATATTTTGTTTAGAAAATTCTCTTGGAAAGAATCTTATATTCTGTCCAGGAAATCTCACACCTCACACAACTTCAAATCTCAAGGGTTACCATCAATAGGTCTCCACCACTGCTTATCGCAAAACACCAACAAGAGTTCTCTGTGGATTCGACTCCGGACTCAAACCGGATTATTACTACAACTTGACCGCCTGCACTTGGGTGTATACATTTCGGATCAAGTCACTACCCCTTCCCAACCTGCCCAGAAAAATGTGAACACAAGGTCAAAATCACATATAGCAAGTAGATTTTGAAAACATGTCAAAATCACATATAGCAAGTACATTTTGAAAACATTCTCCTTTGCCTCTTCCTCTGTATGGAACTTGTTCGTCTGGTGGTATAACAACAGAAATAAGAGTTTCATCAAGTGCACCCACTGCACCCTTTCAAAAATAAATATGTTAGTATAAATGTGATAATTTTAAAAAAGCTGTAAATCATTATATATCCTATGAAGTTAAAATAAAACGAAAAAAATACCTTAAATATTCCTCTGAGCCGACAGTGATGACTTATGTGATTAACTGAATTCGTAGTTGTTGGGACAATCATCTCTTTTGAAAAATGGAGCATAGCATATAATACTTCATGGAAGTATTTATGTTTTGTTTGTGTTGAATGATTGAATCTTTGTTTCACAAAACGATTTTGTATGTTATGACTCAATGTTATGAGAAACACTGTCATCTTCTCTTCTATGGATACATAACGACTATCTTCAAGTCACCCTCTATTTCGAAAATGACCACATAAACTTATAAAAACTTCTTTTTTAATCCTTAACATCTCTTGACAATGATTTGGATTTCCATCAAGTATTTCATTTAAATATCCAGACCCACGAAGCAAACCATCAATGTCTGGCCTCCGTCCAACACGTTTTTTCCTCAATATTTTGAATATCAAAGAAGTTACTGTTAATGTTTACCGATAAAAGAGAAAAACTAGTATTGATTCCGTAATCTACCAAATATGTATTACAAACATATTTATACTAGGGCAAAACATAGTAATATAAAAGACTAATCTACCCCTAATGCTAATATACTAGATTACTCTAACATCCCCCCTCAAACTCATGATGTGATAGCATCCAACATCAAGAGTTTGCCAAGGAGAAAACGAAAGCGTGCAATAGTGTGAGATTTGGTGAAGAAATCGGCCAACTGCATAGTAGAAGGAAGATATGGGAGAGAGATCGTGCCCAACTGAAGATGATGGCGCACAAAGTGACAATCAATCTCTATATGTTTTGTGCGCTCATGAAACACCGAGTTATGAGCGATCTGGATAGCACTACTGTTATCACAATACATAGGAGTAGGAGTAGTCAAGGGAATGCCAAGATCAGCAAGCAACCAACGCAACCAAACTATCTCTGCTGTGGTAGATGCCATAGCACGATACTCAGCTTCTGCAGAAGAGCGAGCGACAACAGTTTGTTTCTTGCTTTTCCAAGAAATAAGAGAATCACCGAGAAATAGACAAAAACCAGTGGTGGATTTGCGATCCATAGAGTCACCAGCCCAGTCCGCATCAGAGTAAGCACGGAGTTCCAGAGACGAAGAAGAAGAAAATAATAAACTTTGATGTAATGTTCCCCGTAGATATCGAAGAATTCGAAGAACAGCAGACCAGTGAAGTGTGGTAGATGTAGCAACAAACTGACTAACCACATGAACTGCATAAGCAATATCTGGACGAGTAACAGTAAGATACACCAAACTCCCAACAATAGTACGATATAAGGTAGGATCAGGCAGAAGAGAACCATCAGAGGAAGTATAACGAACATTAAGCTCCAAGGGTGTGTCAACAGTTCGAGTATCCGAGAAGCCAGCTCGCTGAATAACATCTGAGGCATACTTTGACTGAGAAAGAAGATAACCCTTGGGAGAGGAAGCAACCTCAATCCCTAAAAAATATCGAAGTGGACCCAAATCTTTCATCTCAAAATAATCCTGTAACTGAGTTTTCAACAACTGAATTCCAGCAGTGTCATCACCTGTAATAATCATGTCATCCACATAAATTAATAGAAGTATGAAACCAGAAGAAGTGGATCGAAGGAAGAGAGTAGAATCATGATCACTAGCACAGAAGCCTAAGTCACATATAACTGAAGAGAATTTTGCAAACCATGCCCTCGGGGCCTGTTTAAGACCATATAAAGCCTTGTGAAGTTTGCACACATGACCAGGACGACAAGGCAACCCAGGAGGAGGAGTCATGTAGACCTCTTCAGACAAATCACCATGAAGAAAAGCATTTTTCACATCCATCTGGGATAGGCTCCACTGACGAACGGCTGCCACAACAATTACTGTGCGAATCGTGGTCATCTTAGCCACTGGAGCAAAGGTCTCATCATAGTCAAGCCCATACTCTTGAGCAAACCCCTTTGCCACTAATCTAGCCTTGTACCTTTCCACAGAACCATCAGATTGGGTTTTGATTTTATAAACCCACTTACAACCAATGGGGCGTTTACCAGGAGGTAAAGGCACCAACTCCCAAGCTCGAGTCTTATGTAGCGCAGAAAGCTCCTCATCCATAGCCTGTTGCCAAAGAGGATAAAGTATAGCCTCCTTATAGGAGGTTGGTTCAGACAGAGAATATATAGAAGTTAGGAAAGAACAAAAAGTAGAAGAATAACAAGAGTTGGACCAACCAAACCTGTCCGGACACTTCCGAGTGCGCTGAGGGTAACGAGGAGTGTGATCCACGGTGTCAGAAATTGATTGGGAGCCAAGAGGTGCAGATGAAGGCACAACATCGGTGGAGGAGAGAGTGGGAGTCCTGCGAACATAAGTATGCACAATCGGGGGACGGGTAACAGACAAATCAGGCAAGGAGGAAGAAGAAGAGGAGGGAAGATCAGCCACAGTCATATCACCAACATAAGAATCAGGAGAAACATTAGAGGGAAAGGGATTAAGATAGATAAGATCAGACTTATGCAGAGATGAAGAACTAGATGGAATAGAGAAAAAAGGAATATGCTCCATAAAAACAACATGGCGAGAGACATAGAGTTTCTGTGTACTAGGATCATAACACCGAAAACCCTTTTGTCCCTCACCGTAGCCAAGAAAGACACATAAGGCTGAACGAGCCAAAAGTTTGGTACGATTAACACTAGGGAGCAGAACAAAACAGGTACATCCAAACACACGTAAGGAGAAATAGTCAGGTGTCTTACCACATAGTTTTTCAAAAGGGGAGACACCAGAATTAAGGATTGTAGGAATACAATTAATCAGATGAACTGCTGTAAGAACTGCTTCTCCCCAAAAAGAGCTAGGAACACCGGATGACAACAACAGAGAACGAGCTGTCTCAATAATGTGACGATGTTTTTGTTCTGCCACTCCATTCTGAGCAGGTGTGTCAGTACAAGAAGACTGAAAAATAGTACCATCAGATTTCAACAAATCACGAAAAGCACTAAAAGAATATTCTCCACCTTGATCACAGCGGAAACATTTGATGGTAGAAGTATATTGAGTACGCACCATAGCACGAAAGGTAGAGAAAATGGAAAAGAACTCAGACCTACGTGTCATTAGAAACACCCAACAATATCTGGTATGATCATCAATAAAAGAAACGTAATATCTAGACCCTCCTTTAGTAGCAATATGAGCTGGTCCCCAAATATCAGAATGTACAAGATCAAAAGGTGCAAGAGAACGAGAATTACTTTTATTGAAAGGTAATGCAGTAAATTTAGCCAACTTGCAGCCACTACAATCTGAAATATCATGACATTCTAAACTACCCAAACTACCAGTAGAAGCTAGAAATCTTAAACGAGAATGAGAAACATGACCTAAACGAGAATGCCATAAATAAAAACTAGACGACTTTGGACTCAATTGAAAAGAAGATAAATCAACAGTAGATGCAACAACTTCAGGAACATGAAGTTCATCCAACACATATAGCCCTCCATTTCTATGGCCTGTCCCAATCAGCTTCTTGGACCGTGGATCCTGCACAACACAACCAGTAGAAGAAAAATGGACTAAAAATCCCGAATCAAACAACTGACTAACAGATATTAAATTTAAAGTAAGTTGAGGAATATAGTAAACATCAGGAAGTGTAAGCTGGGAAGACACGATAGTTCCAACACCAGCCAAAGACATTTGGGTGCCATTGGCTGTAAGAACAGATATAGAGGGAGGGGAAACAATAGAAACGAATAAGGAAGAGTTACCAGATGAACTCAAATTATACCTCTGGACGACCCAGTCTAACACCAACCAAACCAGTCTAAGACCAAGAACAGAAAACACCAACAGCTCTGGACGAACAGAACACAAAAGCTGAACCGAAAGAACTAAAGACCCGACCCGACAGAGAGGAACATTCGTCTTCTACCTCTGGACGACCCGACCAGACGAAACCCAAAGCCAGACCTCTGTACGAGGAACAGTCGCCTTCTACCAGGAGCAGTCGTCTTCTACCTCTGGACGACCCGACCAGACGAAACCCAAAGCCAGACGAACACCCTTCGTCTTCAACCTCTGTACGAACCCCTGACCAGCAACATCAAATAACAGTCCAACCAGCCACACCAGTCGATCACAAGAAACCAAAGTCCACAAGAGCCAGAAGCAACAGCCGATGCACAATAGACTTACCAGATGAACTCAAAACAAGAAAGAGAGTACACCAATGAGAAACCCATGAAGAATCGATCAAGATGGTGGTGTTCACGGTCGGAGACTGATGACGTCATCGCCGGCGATGATGACGTCAGTGCTGTTTGCCGTCGGGTTCACCAGGTTAGGGATTAAGGCTCTGATACCATGTTAATGTTTACCGATAAAAGAGAAAAACTAGTATTGATTCCGTAATCTACCAAATATGTATTACAAACGTATTTATACTAGGGCAAAACATAGTAATATAAAAGACTAATCTACCCCTAATGCTAATATACTAGATTACTCTAACAGTTACAACAACCTTCAATGCACGCTTTTGTTTTTCAGACAACATGTTGTTAAACAATATTAATAAAATCTAATCAGTCTAACATAAGACAATTTAACTATGTATGTCAACTTCCAAAATAATTAACATTCAAAAATCACTATAGATAATTTCAACAATAGCAATGCCATCAATACTTGATATATTTATTGAAACTATTGCAAAAATTATAAAACAAATAAATTTAAACAATCTTTCACATTCAAAAACGTCATAAATTCTTCCTATAAAAATAATACTCATAATTTCTAGTAATTCCAAAAATTCAAAGCAACTTTAGTTTCTTGCCATTCATTTATATCTACGTCTTTCTAACTACTTATGGTTTTTGACATAATAACATCCACTGCTCCCTGTGTGCTTTACTCTCACAAAAAACACTACACGCAACAGAATACAATGGACCACTCATTTCAAAAAGCTGCATCTCATCCAAAATACGATTGCATTCTTCTATACTTGGTTCGTCGGCATTTTGTAATGTCTTAAGAGCTTCAAATAGTTGTTCATCAAGGTCAGTATGTTTACTTTTCTTTTGACGTTTATTGTCTTGTTTTGTCACATCCTTTGGTGAAGAAGGTATCTCATCAGATTCAACATCAAGATTAATTGGTGTTTGTGACTGCGAGCCAGCCATATCCATTGGCAACCCTTCCTTCGATGAACCCCATGAATTTTTTCCAGTTGCTCTAAAACTATCAAACAAAACTTTTAACTCATTTGCATACTGTAGTCTATTATAGCGAAATTGCTTTGCATCTGGATTAGCCTGTGACATAAAAATATAAAAAAAACTCAAGAATTATTTGTGTTATAGTTCTATAAGAATAATTAACAATGAATCAAGTAATACCTTTATATACTCCTCCCATTCTGTTGAACTCCAATTTATAGTATTTGTTTCTGGATCGTAACCATTCTAGTTTTTGATATTATTTTTGACCATATTTCATATTTTGTTCTTAGATATTCCCACTGATTCTTCAATTGTTTCTGGGAGAAGTCAACATTCTTCCGCTCCTTTAAAGCTATCCTCATATAATCCCAAGATTCTTTTTTCATGCTACCTCCATTTCTTCCTTTATCAGATGATTCTTGCACACACAAATTTATAAAGATTTTAAGCAAATTTGGATCCTTCCAATTTGCTCTAGCACCATCATTAGAAGCCATCCCTACATAACCATTTTTTAACAGAATATCAGTCCATATGGTGTTGCTTAACATTGTCAAATTATTATCGTGACCCACTAGTATACAAAAAAATTGATGATTACAAGAATTGAAGAACACAAGGCAATTAACCAATAACCAAAAAAAAAAAAAAACTACAAATAAATAATCAAATCACATCGATATTATTATTTTTTATTAAAACTTGGAAACCAGACGATATTCAAAACTTCAGCAAACATTCATACTGATTGAGCTAAAACAGTCCTATTCCTAACCCCTTAACCACTATCCCCCAAACTGTATGAGTGATGTATATTCAGCCGGGAAGGGAGGTCATGCTCCCTTGGGATAGTGTGAAAAGAAAGGGCAATAGGAAAGGAAATAATTCAGTGGGAATGTGATAAGTGAATGCACAAAAATGCTCCACAATTGCAAGGAGACTTTCGTGGGTCGTCTTTTACTTGGTGGTATTCCAAGGTCTTTTCCACGGGGAAGGAAGTAAACCAATTTGAAAGTGATTTTGGGAAAAGAAATTGTAAAATTCTTGTTGTTGGAAATTGTTTGTTGAGGTGTGTTTTGGTGAAATTAGAATGGGAAAACAAGCGTTGGCAATTCCAAGAGATCCCTCCAATGGTTATACTAACTCAACTCAAAACACTCCTCCGATTGAGCAAGAATGAACGGTTGATTCACGGAAAGCCGAGGATGATGTTGGTGAATGCCTAAGCATAAACCGTGACTAGGTCTACGGATTATCAAAGATTCACCAAATCATCCACCTTCAATCCGGTCAAACCGAACCATGGGACTCTAAAGGGAGGGTGTAGAAAGAGTTGAAATGGTATACCCAAATGAGGATTTCCCTTGGTCTTGCCAACAAAAAGTGTTTAGCTACTCATACTCAAAATAGAAATGACAATGTAAAAATAATGCATTGCAAGGATATGGAGTTTTGAAGTAACTAATGTGCAAGAAATCATAGACTAGAAGTGAATGAAATGAAAATCTATTTTATATCTATGAGCAAGAATAACCTTGAAAGTATTAATGGTAGAACTTAAATGAAAGCATTAAATTAGCAATGACATAAGGGAACATGACATTAATGACATTCATTGGAGATATAAAGGTTCCTACCATTGATTACAAGACAATGCAGCAAAAGAAATGCAAAAATCACAACTTTCTCTCTCTAAAACTACTATTCATCATCTTCCTCGCCCAGAGCTTCTCTCTCTATCTGGCTCTCTCTCCCTGGAAGAATGCCCATCATTGGAGAGTTCTCTCCCTCCAAAACCGTGCCCTGGTCTGCTGCTGTAGCTCCCTGAGGTGACCCCCATCAATAGGGTGTAGCCTGGATGACCTGGACAGGGGAGTGCAGAGCAGGCCTGCACACACACCCAGCTCCTCCTCTTCTCTCTCTCTTCATTTAAGGTTGTAGCTCTAGAGTGCAGAGTAAGGTGTGGGCCTGATGAACAGTGTTGTGGGCGTGCAGGAGAAAAGCATGAAGGGGTCCACAAGACAGCTGAGCAGATCTGCAGAATTTGGGCACTTCAGGAAATCAGTACCGGTACTGGGTACCGGTACTTCGATTCCAGTAGGTTTTTAGTATCGGTACTGGGTACCGATACCGAGTACCGGTACTGTTATGCATTATTTTCTGAATTTCTTGATTTCTTTGCTCCCGATCTATTCTCAAACTATCATTTCAACTCCTTTCATCCCAAGTGGTATGTGAGGGTCTTTAAAAGCCATATTTAGCTTCATTCAACTACAAAAACAACAAATTGATGTTAAGACTTCAATCATCATAACTTAGATCATTTTAAGCTCAAAAGCAAGTGAAATGAGTTGATTAGCATCTTAAAAATATACAAAGTTGTGTGCTAATCACACCCCCCAACTTAAGTTTTGCTAGTCCCTTAGCAAAATGTTCATTTCCCAGCACAACCAAAGCAACCAAAAACCACACAATCAATCAATTTAAACAACCATTCAGTCAAATGAAAAGTAAAAAAATCAAAATGCAATTAACAACATAAACAATGAGTAAAAAGGAACAACTGTGGATTCATAAATTGTGAACAAAGTTGGAGTACAAAACGGAGTAGGACATTGAAAAGAACAAACAAAAGAAGAGCCTAATCTCCCCACCCCAACTTCACCTAATCCCAAAAAAAAGAAACAAAGCACAAGAATCCCAAACACAAACTACTCTCCATCACTCTCATCATCACCCTCAAATTCATCCCCCTCCTCATCTTCTTCATCATCTTCAGCCTCAGAATCTTCCTCCTCCACATACATTCTGGAGGTTGAAGGTGCAGCAGGAACTTCTGGGACAACTTTCTCAGGAAATGTGTGTACATACATCTCCTTCAACATTGTTGCCATTTCCTGAACTGAGGTCTTAATTTCATGCACTGAGGTCTCAATTCCATGCGCTGTCTTTTCCAGGGCACCAAGTCTCTGATGGATTGAGCGTTTCAAAACAGGCTTGAATGGCATGGTGGGCATAGCAGGTGCAACATCCTCCTCAGAGTCAGATTGAGCTCGATCCCCACGGCTCATGGCCTTCCTTTTCTGACTGCTGGCCCTGCCAATAGCTCCAAACTCAGGGGGGGGTCAGTTTTTCCAGTCCATAGCCCTTAACCTTAGCATGGTCACACAGTCGGGTAACCAAGCTTCCGTATGGTAGATTGGCCATCGGCATCTCAGTGGTGGCAAAGTCCTTCATCACATTCCAAATGATAAGGGCAAAATCCATTGTTTTGCCCGACACGACGGTATCCAGGAGGTTCAACTTTTCCACATTTGGTTTCTTCTCTGCGAATTTTGGGTAAAGATTATAGTGAAGGAGTTTGTTAAGAAGCCCGTAAACATGCTTCAACCCCCCACTCTGAAAGTTTCCCCTGAACGTAGCAGGATCCTCATACATCAACTCGACAAGCTCCTCTTTAGTCTTTGGCTTACCCATTTTGCGAGGATAAACGGGTGGTCTGGATGGGGGTCTCTGGTAATCCCCAAGGAATGGGGCTATGACATCAGGGGTCACCACAATAATCTTACCCCTAACATTTGCTCTCAACACTCCTTCATCATCATTCTCAATGAAATTTAGTGAACGGTAAAACACCCTCACCATGGCCAAATTATATCCCACAACCTCCTTAAACCAGAATTGCATCCCATGCCCCTCAATGATTTTCACAGCAGGATGAATGGGGGAAAGGGAAAGCCTATCCAAAAAACGTTCACAGGTCACATTCTTACCGTCAATCAACTGGCGTCGAGCATCCCTCTTGGCCTTCTTTCTCTGCTTCTCAGGGTCCCCACTCGATCCTTCTCCACTTCTTTTGCGGCTGGCAGAACCCATGGCAGGAGGGGGAGTGGGCTCTGGTTCTGATCCGACCATCTTGGTGCGAGGCATTGTGTAATGAATGGAGAGAATAGGAGGAACTTGAGATTCGGCTATAAGGGTAGGGTAAAATGGAGGAGGCCTGTGGAAATTAATCTAGATTAAGGGGGTTTTATAGACTGAGAGGGGAAGAAAAAGGGTTTTGGACCCTTGGAGTTCCATCGGGTAGGGGGGAAGGAGATAGGGGAGGAGTAAATGGGGAGAGTGAAGAGGGAAAGAGAAAGGGTTCTTGACCCTTGGAGTGCCATCGGGTAGGGGGGAAGTAGATAGGGAAGGAGTAAATGAGGGAAATGAAAGGTTGAATTGAGGTTTTGAAATTAAAAGCCCTAATTTTTTTTTTCCGTCAGGCAAACGGTACCGGTACTGCGATTCCAGTAGGTTTTTGGTACCGGTACTGGGTACCGGTACCATTTGGTACCGGTACCGAGTACCGGTACTGTTCTGCTTTGTCCGCCAAACTACTCCTGCTGAAACATTCCTCCAATCAAATTCAGCTTAGGACCTTCCTAGACATTTCATCACATTACTTCTAACTCCAACTCCATTCGAAAAGATATATTCCAATTATAAACCACAACTCGAACCATCATGCTCACTTTATGATTGAAATTGCAAGGTGATTTAAACCTATGAACATTCATCATACAAAAATCAAATTATGTTCTCAACTATCAAAATGAGCACCCAAAATATACATCATAAGGTTCAGAATCAAAGCATTCCTAAAATATGTCAATATCAATAACTTGAGAAATATTCCCTCATTCTTGCAAGCATGGAGCTTTTTAACAAATTTCTCAATTGAATGAACTAGATGTACATGAGCAAAACCATAGTCCTCAATGCTAGTCAGAAATATGCACCTACAAATTAATTTTCAACTCGTGTGCATGTGAATTTAAACAAGTAATTTGGGCATTTACGAAACAGAATTCACATTCGAAAGGCTAGACAAACTCAGTTTCAATGCAAAACTCACCAAGGGACACTCTTAAGCAATAAACGCACTCACGTTATACTGGTATGCACTCCATGTGTACATGTGATATAGAATCTTGTATTCAAAACAAAGTGCTCACATGTAATCCAAAAATGAAGTTCATATGTGAAAATGAGGCAACCTTGGCATAGTCTCATGAATAGGATATTAGTGCATTAGGTAGTAAGACTAAACTTATCATTTTTTTAACAAACATGCTTCTCCCATGCTTCTCTAGATCACTTAGGGCTTTAAGGGTTGTAATGGGGCCCTGGGGTGATATCTAGGTAAAAGAAATGAAGGAAAAAGGACAACAAAGAGGGTTGTTCCGAGTGAGAGACTTTAATGTTGGAAAAACACTTCCTTTTTCATGGGATTTTGATTTTCTCACCATCACCACACCCCTTGTTTATTTTCTTTATTCTTCTTAACATCTTCCTTTTCTTTTGATCACTCTTTATTCTTTTCACCCCTTTTTCTTATTTTCTTGGATTTTCATTCAACTCTTTGAG
Source organism: Ilex aquifolium (assembly GCA_951799425.1). Lineage (NCBI taxonomy): Eukaryota > Viridiplantae > Streptophyta > Magnoliopsida > Aquifoliales > Aquifoliaceae > Ilex > Ilex aquifolium. Next base: position 27,232,855 of record OX637400.1, read on the forward strand.
TTTCAAATCATTCATCCCTTTTGTTGGAGTTTCCACACCATACTTCCTTCTCTTTTGCACTCACTCATATTCAGCTCTAGGAACAACCAAGGTGAGGTATATTTTTATCATCTTGCATTGGCTTGGTCAAATGTGTGGCATAGAAACGAATTTTAAAATGGGCTCAATCACGGCACTAGGGATAAAATTTTCTCAAGAAAAAGGGCTAAGGCTCAAAGTATAAAAAAATGGCCTAAGATCACTTCCAGGTCCACATGGGGAGAGCATTACATGATCAAGACAAATCAGTCTACTAACCAAATGCAACTAACCAAAGCAAGCATAATGAGACTATTGAACAAACTTGATATCAAAAATTGTTCTTTGAGTAAACGTAAGTTCCCTCCAAAAAGGTTTGGCACTAAAACTCTCATGGGTCCTTACTCATCTCCACTACTTATGTCAAGCTTAAAACATGAATCCAACCCGTAAATTACTGAAATTACAAATTCAGAAATCACATACAGATGAGTTCGAAAATCAATACATATGTGATACTTATTCATAGGATCCATTTCTATAGTAAGCTCATGTGCACAAGGTTCACAACAACAATCAGCATATCATCCAGTTCATACTCGCTTCATAAGGGAATACAGATCAACTTAAAGGTATTTTTCATCAAAAATTTTCAAAATTTCTCACATATTTTGTACTAATGCGACAAAAACAGAATACTTCCAAACAACCTTGGTGTAACATACAAATGGTGCACCTCACCCCCCAACTAGATTCATGCATTGCCCTCAATGCAACAAAAAGAGAAAAATTGCAATGAAAGACAGTAAAAGCTGATAAGGGTAAGAGAACACCTCGCATATGAGCTTTTGACAAAAGCACCAAGATCTGGATTCAAAAGAAAACAAAGCTATACACCAACAACAAGTAAGTGACATGAAATAAAAACATGACATAATTAAAATAAAAGAAACTGTACATGCGAACAAGGGACCAATTGTTATTCCTCAATCATTTCCGGATACACCGGGTCGGTTAACTCCTCCTCCACCACTTGGTTTTCAAAGCCCTCAAAGAATGGCTTAAGTCTTTGGCCATTGACCTTGCATGTTTGGCCATCTTTGAGGTTGGTGATCTCAACAGCTCCATTGGGGTAGGCCACCTTGACAAGATAAGGGCCATCCCAACGGGATCTTAGCTTTCCGGGAAAAATGGAAAGGCGGGAATTATACAAGAGTACCTTTTGCCCGGGCTCGAATGATTTCCTCACTATGGAGTTATCATGAAAGATTTTCGCCCGTTCCTTTGAAATTTTTGAACTCTCGTATGCATCCCGCCGAATCTCTTCCAATTCATTCATTTCTAACATCCTATGTTTACCGGCCATTCTCATATTGAAATTTAAAGTCTTGATGGCCCAATAGGCCCTGTGTTCCATTTCTACCGGCAGATGGCAAGCCTTTCCATAGACAAGCCGATAGGGAGACATGCCCAAAACTGTCTTGTAGGCAGTACGATATGCCCACAGGGCATCAATCAATCTCTCAGACCAATCCTTCCTATTGGGGTTAACTGTTTTTTCAAGGATGGTCTTGATCTCCCTATTGGCTAGCTCGGCTTGGCCATTTGTTTGTGGGTGATAAGCGGTGGATACTTTATGTGTAACGCCATATTTGAACAATAACGATGCAACTGGCCTGTTACAAAAGTGTGATCCACCATCACTAATCAAAGCACGAGGCATCCCAAACCTCGAGAAAATGTTCTCTTTCAAGAACTTGACTACAACCCGGTGGTCATTAGTCTTTGTCGGGATAGCCTCCACCCATTTGGACACAGAGTCCACTGCCAGCAGAATGTATAGATAGCCAAACGACATAGGGAAGGGACCCATGAAATCGATGCCCCAACAATCGAATATTTCTATCACAAGTACAGGGGAGAGGGGCATCATATTCCTTCGGGTCACGCTACCCAAACGTTGGCATCTATCACATTCTTTACAAAATGAAATGCAATCTTTAATCAGAGAAGGCCAGTAGAAACCTGATTGTAGAATCTTGGCTGAGGTCTTCTTAGCAGAGAAATGCCCACCACAGGCTTGGGAATGACAGAAGGCTAGGACGTTTCGCTGTTCGGTTTCAGGCATGCATCACCTCATGATCTGGTCCGGACAATACTTGAACAGATACGGATTATCGAAGTAGAAGTACTTCACGTCGGCCATAAATCTCCTTTTATCCTCAGGGCTCCAGTGTGGTGGGATTTGTCCTGTTGCAAGGTAATTGCAAATGTCAGCATACCAAGGACAAACTGAATGGATTGAAAGTAACTGTTCATCAGGAAAAGAGTCGGGAATAGGAATATGCTCATTAGTCTCCTGCACCACCAGTCGGGATAAGTGATCCGCCACAACATTCTCAACTCCTTTTTTGTCTTTAATTGTCAAATCAAACTCTTGTAGGAGGAGGATACACCTAATGAGTCTTGGCTTCGCATCCTGCTTAGATAACAAGTACTTTAAGGCAGAATGGTCAGTGAAGATAATAATAGGTGAACCAATGATATATGAACGAAATTTATCAAGAGCAAACACTACAGCTAGCAATTCTTTTTCAGTGGTAGTGTAATTCATTTGAGCCTCATTAAGTGTTTTGCTAGCGTAGTGTATAACATGCGGTCGATTGTCCTTCCTCTGACCAAGCACTGGGCCAACCGCGTAGTCACTCGCGTCACACATAAGCTCGAAAGGTAGATCCCAATTGGGTGGTCGCATGATAGGAGGCGTGACAAGCATGCTTTTTAGTTTTTTAAATGATGCCTCACACTCATTCGACCACTCAAAAGGAATCTCCTTAGACAGTAAGTTGGTCAGGGGTCGGGCCAATGCGCTAAAATTCTGAATGAATCGGCGATAGAAACCTGCATGGCCCAAAAATGACCGGATTCCCTTGATAGTTGTCAGCGTGGGAAGGTTGGAGATGGCCTCCACCTTGGATTTGTCAACTTCAATGCCCCTTGCCGATACTATGTGCCCCAATACAATTCCTTCTGTCACCATGAAGTGACACTTCTCCCAATTGAGCACAAGATCCTTTTCCTCACATCGCTCCAATACTCTCTCCAAGTTCTCTAGGCATCCATCAAAGGAATCACCAAACACAGAGAAATCGTCCATGAAGACCTCCAAAATTTTCTCCACCATATCGCTAAAAATCCCCATCATGCACCGCTGAAAGGTTCCCGGGGCATTGCATAATCCGAAAGGCATCCGGCGATAGGCAAAGGTACCATATGGGCAGGTGAAGGTAGTCTTCTCTTGGTCTTCCAATGCAATCTCGATTTGGTTGTAGCCAGAGTACCCGTCTAAGAAACAATAAAACAGGTGCCCTGCTACCCTTTCCAAGACTTGATCGAGAAACGGCATTGGAAAATGATCTTTCCGTGTGCACGCGTTAAGCTTCCGGTAGTCGATGCAAATTCTCCATCCGGTAATGACTCTTGTAGGTATGAGTTCATTTTCCTCATTTTCAATCACTGTGACTCCGGATTTCTTTGGGACGACTTGTGTGGGGCTTACCCATTTGCTATCCGCGATTGGAAAGATAATGCCCACATCAAGTAGCTTTAACACCTCCTCCTTCACTACTTCTTTCATGCTTGGATTCAATCTCCTTTGAGGTTGTCGGGAGGTTTTAGCATCTTCCTCAAGATAGATGCGATGGGTGCAAATTATAGGGCTGATTCCCTTGATATCTACAATAGTCCACCCTATCGCTCCCTTATGCTTTCTCAATACCCCCAAAAGATTCTCTTCTTGTTCCATGGTTAGGGTAGAGCTAATAACTACCGGAAAAGTCTCATCATCGCCAAGATAAGCATATTTCAAATGTGCGGGCAATGGCTTCAATTCCAGTTTTGGATTTTTCTCATCCGAAGGGAAAATTTTCTTCTCTTGCTTGGGTAGCTCTTCAAATGTGGGGATCCACCTTTCCATCCCTGTCAACTCTTCCACGCTCTCTTCCTCATCTATCTTTACAAGTTCAACAAAGTCCTCCTCCATGCAGTCCAACATCCCTTCTACCTCCACTTGCTCCTCAATCAAAGTGTCGATTCTATTGATCTCGTTCACCTCCACATCATCCCCGGGTTGTTTTGCTAAATTGAATACATTTAGCTCCATGGTCATGTTCCCAAAAGCCAACTTCATTAGACCATTCCTGCAATTAATCACAGCTTTAGCGGTAGCAAGGAAAGGTCTTCCAAGAATAACGGGGATTTGGGAATTAAGGTTAGCAACCGGGTGTGTATCTAATACAATAAAATCGACTGGAAAGTAAAAATTGTCAACTTGGACAAGCACATCTTCCACTACTCCCCTTGGTGTGCGTATGCTTCGATCCGCCAGTTGAAGTGTAACTGAGGTGGGCTTCAACTCTTCAAACTTGAGTTGTTGGTACACGGAGTAAGGAAGAAGATTGACGCTCGCCCCCAAGTCAAGCAATGCTTGCTCAACCCGGCAATTCCTGATGGTGATGGCAATTGTTGGACAACCGGGATCCTTGAATTTTGGAGGAGTGTTGGTCCTCAACATAGAGCTCACTTGTTCGGTGAGAAATGCCTTCTTCCGGACATTCAACTTCCTTTTCACCGTGCATAGGTCTTTCAATATTTTGGCACATGACGGAATTTGCTTGATTGCATCAAGGAGCGGGATGTTGATCTTTACCTGCTTAAACAAATCCAAAATGTCAGAATAATTAGCCACCTTGACAGGTGGCTTCAACCGATGGGGAAAGGGGGCAGACATAGAGGGAAAACACAAGCTATCATCAACCACATGTTCATTTTCAATTTGGTCATTTTCTTTGTCTTTGCTCATCCCACCTTTTTCAGCCACACGTTCCTTGGCCTCACCCTCAATGGACTCACCCTCAATGGACTCTTCTATTGGCAATTGTGCCTTGGGCGGAACCTTTGGCACTATGGTCTTTTCAACTTGTTTGCCACTACGAAGAGTGGTGACTGCCTTAAGGTGTTCACAACTCTCTTGGGTGGGCTCAACTGATTCAATCACGTTTTGGCCTTTGGGATTTTGTTGTGGTTGAGAGGGGAATTTCCCTTTCTCTTGTTGAGTCAAGCCTATGTGATTTGTGATCTTTGTGAGTTGAGCCGTAATGTCCTTATTGAAGGTGGTTTGGCTTTGGATGAAGGCGTGGAGCACATCTTCTAGATTCCTTTTATGAGGTGGTTGGTAGCTAGAAGAGCTAGATGGGCCTTGTTGGGAGAAATTCTGTGGAGGGGGGTTGGATTGGTACCCTTGCGGATTGGCCCGTGGGTATTGGGAGCTAGAAGCTTGCCCTTGGCCTTGATGTTGGGATTGGTACTGACCTTGCTTGGAAAGTGTGGGAGAGGTGTATGTATTGGAACCAAAGGGGATGGGGTTCTCATTCCTCCAACAGAAATTAGGGTGATCACGATACCCCGAATTGTAAGTGTTGGAATTTGAAGGAAATGATTGCCTTGGTTGGTTGAAGGCATTGACTTGTTCATGATAAGCTTCTCTAAGTGCCGGAATGCTCGGACACTCCGATGTGGAATGCTCGGCACCACCACAAATAGAACAAGTCTCCTCAGTTTTTGACACATGAGACACCTCTCGTCTCCTTTCCACCTCAAGGCTATCTACTTTCCTAGACAATTTGGAGATTTATGAAAGTAGGTCCTCCCGGTCTTTCAAATCATATATCCCTCCCCTTTGAGGTTGACCACTCACTGGCATTGTCCAAGGTACATCACTTGGATCCCTAACATCCCACGATTGTGCATTTTCAGCCAAGGTACCAAAGTAGTCAAGGGTCTCGTCAGGATCTTTGTTCAAAAATTCACCATTGCACATCATGTCAATGAATTGCCTATGGTTTGGTGAGATTCCTTAGTAGAAGAAACTCACCAATTGCCACGATTTAAAACCATGATGTGGTATGGATTGAATCAAATCTTTATAGCGATCCCAACACTGATAGAATTGTTCATTGGGTTTTTCAGAAAAGTTTTGAATGTCTTTTTTCAAAGAAGTGGTTCTATGAACCGGAAAAAACTTTTTTAAAAAGAATGAAACTATGTGGTTCCAAGATAGCATGGTCTGAGGCCCCATGGAATCAAACCAAATCTTTGCTTTACCCTCCAACGAAAAAGAGAACAATTTCATCCTTGCTATCTCTTCCATGTTGTAATTTGGGTTAAAGGTTGCAACTATTTCCTCATAAGACTTTAGATGACTATAAGGGTTTTCCTTCTCGACCCCATGAAATTTAGGGAGTAGTTGCAACATCCATGGTTTGATTACAAAGAGATGTGCTTGGACAGGAAGAACAAGGCATGATGGTGTGGAGCTACGGGTCGGCTGAAGGAACTCCCGCATTGTCCTTGGTGGAGGGTCAAGTTGGATGTTCCCTTCATTCCTAGGTGGGGGAAATTGCACTCGTGGGTTGGGCATCCTAGGTGGTTGAAATCCCCCACCCATTTGCCTATTTGGGTTAGCATCCTCATTATCAAAAGCATCGGGAGGGGGATATTGCATTCTTGGGTTAGACATCCTATTTTCGGGTAACCCCCCACCCCTTTGAGCATTTGGATTTGCCCCGACATTGTCAAAATTTCCACCCCCTTGCATGTTTGGGTTGACATCCACATTTTCAAAATTGTCACCCGCATTCTCGGGTGGGTCTTGGTCGATGTTCATATTGGGGCCTAAGGGTTGTCTAACTAATCGGTGATAGTCGTCCCTTCCCCACATGCAACAAAATATCTATACAAATGAAATTATAAACAAACAAGAATATATACACGAGACAACGTACCTCAGCCCGTGATGAAGATCACGGGACTTACCTCCGTTGTTCGGAAATCACTTCCTTGATTTGACACTTGCCTTCCCCGGCAACGGCGCCAAAATGATTGAGCTAAAACAGTCCTATTCCTAACCCCTTAACCACTATCCCCCAAACTGTATGAGTGATGTATATTCAGCTGGGAAGGGAGGTCATGCTCCCTTGGGATAGTGTGAAAAGAAAGGGCAATAGGAAAGGAAATAATTCCGTGGGAATGTGATAAGTGAATGCACAAAAATGCTCCCCAATCGCAAGGAGACTTTCGTGGGTCGTCTTTTACTTGGTGGTATTCCAAGGTCGTTTCCACAGGGAAGGAAGTAAACCAATTTGAAAGTGATTTTGGGAAAAGAAATTGTAAAATTCTTGTTGTTGGAAATTGTTTGTTGAGGTGTGTTTTGGTGAAATTAGAATGGGAAAACAAGCGTTGGCAATTCCAAGAGATCCCTCCAATGGGTATACTAACTCAACTCAAAACACTCCTCCGATTGAGCAAGAATGAACGGTTGATTCACGGAAAGCCGAGGATGATGTTGGTGAATGCCTAAGCATAAACCGTGACTAGGCCTACGGATTATCAAAGATTCACCAAATCATCCACCTTCAATCCGGTCAAACCGAACCATGAGACTCTAAAGGGAGGGTGTAGAAAGAGTTGAAATGGTATACCCAAATGAGGATTTCCCTTGGTCTTGCCAACAAAAAGTGTTTAGCTACTCATACTCAAAATAGAAATGACAATGTAAAAATAATGCATTGCAAGGATATGGAGTTTTGAAGTAACTAATGTGCAAGAAATCATAGACTAGAAGTGAATGAAATGAAAATCTATTTTATATCTATGAGCAAGAATAACCTTGAAAGCATTAATGGTAGAACTTAAATGAAAGCATTAAATTAGCAATGACATAAGGGAACATGACATTAATGACATTCATTGGAGATATAAAGGTTCCTACCATTGATTACAAGACAATGCAGCAAAAGAAATGCAAAAATCACAACTTTCTCTCTCTAAAACTACTATTCATCATCTTCCTCGCCCAGAGCTTCTCTCTCTATCTGGCTCTCTCTCCCTGGAAGAATGCCCATCATTGGAGAGTTCTCTCCCTCCAAAACCGTGCCCTGGTCTGCTGCTGTAGCTCCCTGAGGTGACCCCCATCAATAGGGTGTAGCCTCGATGACCTGGACAGGGGAGTGCAGAGCAGGCCTGCACACACACCCAGCTCCTCCTCTTCTCTCTCTCTTCATTTAAGGTTGTAGCTCTAGAGTGCAGAGTAAGGTGTGGGCCTGATGAACAGTGTTGTGGGCGTGCAGGAGAAAAGCATGGAGGGGTCCACAAGACAGCTGAGCAGATCTGCAGAATTTGGGCACTTCAGGAAATCAGTACCGGTACTGGGTACCGGTACTTCGATTCCAGTAGGTTTTTAGTACCGGTACTGGGTATCGGTACCGAGTACCGGTACTGTTATGCATCCTTTTCTGAATTTCTTGATTTCTTTGCTCCCGATCTATCCTCAAACTATCATTTCAACTCCTTTCATCCCAAGTGGTATGGGAGGGTCTTTAAAAGCCATATTTAGCTTCATTCAACTACAAAAACAACAAATTGATGTTAAGACTTCAATCATCATAACTTAGATCATTTAAAGCTCAAAAGCAAGTGAAATGAGTTGATTAGCATCTTAAAAATATACAAAGTTGTGTGCTAATCACATACTACATAATAAAAGAACTGTTAGGTCTACAATGCCTATAATTCGACAATCTAAATGTTTGCATGTTAATTATGAATCTTTGGGCACAATCAAAAACCTTAGAAAGTTAAGAAAATTGATTTTTTTATGTTAAATTGATTTACGGGTTAACATAAACCAATTGGAATCATTGAAGGTTTGAATCAATTTAACATAAATCAATAACCCATAAATCAAATTATTCAAACCTTCAATGCCCTAAGGAATCTCTCCCTCTAGCAAATTATCCGACAAATCAAGCGATCTATGACCACACAAAGACCAGATCCCAGCAGGTAAGAAACCCGAAAACTGATTGGAGGAAAAGTTAATTGAAGCAAGAGTTGTGTCAAGAAGAAAAAAGGAAGAATGGAGGAAGAAGATAGGAAAAAGATAAGAAGAACATACTTGCAGTTTAGAAGGCTATGGCAGAGCCAACGACGAAGAAGTATGAGCTTTTTCAATTTGCGTTATGCGTTAAGGCTGTGAAATTATGGGGTAAATTTGTCAAATAAAATGTTATTAAAAAACCTAATTGCTGAGCGTTTTTCAGTCTTTAATATTAAGTAGGTAAAAGCTACTTAAAATTTTGCCTTGCATTTAGGTGGCACTTATTTTATTAAGGAGTTGTAATATTGGGTTATCAAACCAACTTAATTTATTAAGCACTGAAAGTGTTCAATTTTAAGACTTAAGTTAAGTTATCAAACACACCCTAAGGATATTAGCTAAAATAATTAGTCAAAATATATTTTTTTATTACACTATCTATTTTAAAGAGCAACTCTTACTAATTCACTTCAACAACGCTCTATATTTTAACTAACTATTTTAACTAACTATTAATAATTATAATCTAAAATACTACGTAGCATGTCACGTCATCGCCATATTGATGACATCACGTGATGATGTCTTACACCACATCATCAAATTTTCAAAATTTAGATTTTTCATCGGTCATATTTACAACGGTCAAATCATCAAAATTTTAAAATTTGAATTTTCTAACTGTCATATTTGTAAGGGTCATATTTTTTAAAAGTCATATTTTCAACGGTCATATTTTTTTTATATGTATAAATAGGATTTTCCCCCTCTTATTGTCATACACCTCAAATCTATTTAATGGTATTGCACTCTTTTTTATTTTTATGTTATGGCTCACCATCCTACAATCAAGATAATTCTTAACGATTCTGACTTCGTTGATGAATTAGAGATGGTAATAATTTGTTCTATGGAAATGAACAAACTTAGTAGGGAGAAAAGCTCTAGAGTACGTTGTGATTCCATTCAAGGTCATTCAGTTATTTTTCGCAATCAAGTTCAAGAGAACGAGAGACTTTATCGCGATTATTTTGCTGAATCGTCAATCTATCCCTCAAATTTATTTCGGAGGAGGGTTTGAATGAATCGATCCCTTTTCCTTCGTATTCTATCTATGGTGGAAGCTTAAGATCCATATTTTGTCCCAAAAAAAAGATGCTGCTGGATTCCTAGCTTGTCTTTCCTTTAAAAAATGATAGTCATTATAATGATGTTTGCTTATGGAGTTACAGTAGATGTTGTTGATGATTATGTAAGGATTGGCGAAATTTTTAAAAGTTTGAAAAGATATGTGAGGGCGGTAGTAGCAATTTTTTCTGATGAATACCTCATGTCACCAAACAATGATGATATTGCTAGATCATTAGCAATGGGTACTAATTGTGGGATTCTTGGGATGTTGGGTAGCATTGACTATATGCATTGAAAATTGAAGAATTGTCCAACAGTATGGAAAGATATGTCTTATGGTCATGTCCATAAACCAACAATTATTTTGGAGGCGGTGTCTTTATATGATCTCTGGATTTGGCATGATATCAACGTACTAGAACGTTCTTCTGTTTTTGCTCTCCTTTCAGAAGGTCGGGCTCCTCCAGTCAATTTCTTAGTCAACGGAAGCGATTATACCATGGGATATTATCTTGCTGATGGTATACATCCAAAGTGGACAATATTTGTCAAAACAATTCTATCTCCAAGAGTTAATAAGCAAATAAATTTTGCAAAATCTCAAGATTCAGCAAGAAATGATGTTGAGCGAGCATTGGGAGTGCTCCAGGCACGATTTGCTATAGTGCGTGGACCAGCATGTGTTCTGAACCTTGAAGTGCTTAAGGATATTATGAAGGCATGCATAATATTATGTAATATGATTGTCAAGGATGAATGAGACGTTAATGAGTTGAATTTTAGTTATGATATAATGAATGAGAGTCCCACTGCCATAGTGATACCGGAGCGGAGTTCAGAACTGCTCTAATTTTTTAATACTCAACATTGCATTAGAGATAAAAAAAACTCATTCCAAACTCTAAGTTGATCTAGTCAAGCACCAAAATATGCATGAAAATTTCTAGGCACTACTTAAACAAATGTTATTACAATACTTATAGCATCATTCCCATTACTCAAAAGTTGTTTGTTTACTAATACAAAATAACTGCATCTTCTTTCCTAGAATTTCCATTTGGTAGCGATGAAAATATTCAGTTTGCAATGGAGGCATGCCACTCATATCCATCAACATTATTCGCTCTTCCTTTCTTAGTTGCTCCATTTGCATTCTCTCTTTCTCTTGCACTAGACATTTTTATTCTTGAAGATAACATTTTTCAAACATTTGAACTTTTTTTTCATTAATTACTTTTTTCTGTTCCTTCATCTCTGCTAACAGATTCATGAGTGCAGAACTTGTTGCATCACCTCCAGATTTTTTGCTCTTTGATTTTCGTAGTTGTGCTTTCTCAACTTTCCTTCTAGGTGGCCTATCTAAGGATCCATAGTACCCACCGTCATCTCCTAAATTTATCGAGTCTGCTGTAGAACGCGCAGAGCTGCCACGAGTTGTCGTTTTGTTTTTTGCTTCTTTGACTGAGAATCATCCATCCATTTTGGTTGATACATTAACTCATTCCAACAATATTCAAACTGAGAAGGAGATTTATAAAGTTCTTTGTACTAGTTCTTGGCATCACAAATTTAAAAATTCTTACAAGAAAACTCATTATCATGTCATTAAAAATGCACTATTTTGTAAGAAAATATTCACTCATACCTTATCTTTCTTCGTCAAACCACTTTGATTCAGTCTTTCTATCTGTGCAAAGCACCCACAAAATTTGTTGGTGGCTAGCTGAATTGCCGACCAATGATTCATCAAAGAATTTTCACTACGACTATGGCATGTCTTAGGTTTATACTTGTTGAAGTACTTCCAAACCCTTTGTCAATAAGTCTTTGATTTTTTATTATTTTCTTGCACAACATCCAAACTAATACTAAGCCACGCCGAGATTATCGTAACGTCTTTCGCTACTGTAAAGTTGTCACCTCACTATTTTTTAATGGTGGATTCTACTTGAGGAGATATTGGCAAAAATTAACCTATAAACTCATCATCTAAGTTTTTTCCATCATTTATGAGATTGGTGAAGTAAGCACCATGTTGGAATAGTTCCATAAGTAATGCCTATAATTCATCACAACCACCATGCTAAAATTAACAAACTTTCAAAAATCAAAATTTTCAAATTACAACCACAATTCACAATTCAAAAATTCAACCATAATTCACAAATTCCTTAGAACCACAGTACATAGTTCACAAATTTCTTAATCAAAATTTTCACAAATCCATAAATCAAAATTTTAAATTACAACCACAATTCAAAATTCACAAATTCAACCACAATTCACAAATTTTTTACAACCACAACATATATTCAGTAGTTGCATCCATAGTATAAAAATTTCACAAATTCAGTGGGAATTCACAATTTCTTCATTGGGAGCCGAAATAGAGAGAGACATGTAGGGTTGCATCCATTTCTAATTTCAAAAATTCATAAAATTTTCAGTGGGAGCCGATGGAGAGATTTCGGGGGGGTTTCACTCAATTTTTAGTGGGAGCCGAGAGAAAGAGAGATGGGTTTTTAGTGGGGTTTCAGTGTAATTTTTGGTGGGTTTTTCGATGAGATTTTTGAATTTTTCGATGGATTTTTTGGATTTTTTTGGTGGGTTTTTTAGTGGGAGCCGAGAGAGAGATAGATGAGGTTTCATTAGGATTTCTCTGACCCCATATGTATAGACTACTGATAGTTGAATCGGGTTACTATCAAGAATAGATACCCTTTGCCGTAGATTGATAATTTGTTTGATCAATTGAGAGGTGTAAGGGTCTGCTCCAAGATAGATCTGTGCACGAGATATCATCAGTTGAGGATTAGAGAGGCAGATATCCCTAAGACTACGTTTAGGACGCGATATGGGCATTTCGAGTTTACTGTAATACCTTTTGGATTGACGAATACCCCAACGATATTCATGGATTTCATGAATAGGGTGTTTTAATTCTACCTAGATCAGTTTGCCGTGGTATTTGTTGATGACATCCTGATCTACTCTAAGTCTGAGGAGGGGTAAGAGGGTCACTTGATGATAGTTCTCCAGACCTTGAGAGACCATCACTTGTACTTCAAGTTCATCAAGTGTAAATTTTGGCTAACGGAGGTGAAATTTCTAGGACACGTGGTGTGGACTTGAAGTGTAACCGTGGACTTAGAGAAAGTTGAGGCAGTCATGAGTTGGGGGAGACCGAAGTTAGTCTTCGAGATACGTAGTTTTTTGGGATTGGTGAGATATTACAAGAGGTTCATTGAAGACTTCTCCCGACTAGCTACACCTATGACTAGATTGACTAGGAAAGAGGTCATGTTTCAGTGGGATGACTCGTGTGAGAGGGCATTCCAAGAGTTGAAGAAAATGCTTGCTTCAACTCTGATTTTGATAGTTTCGGAGAGGGGACAGAGGTATACAGTGTATGTTGATGCCTCCAAGGTCAGACTTGGGTGTGTTTTGATGCAGTCCGGGAGGGTGGTAGCATATGGTTCTCGACAGTTGAAGAACCACAAGCAGAACTACCCCACGCATGACATGGAGTTGGCGGCTGTTGTCTTTACCTTGAAGGCATGACGACACTTTCTATATGGAGAGCAGTTTGAGGTGTTTTCGAATCATAAAAGTCTGAAGTACATCTTCATGCAACGAGACCTTAATATGAGGTAACGCAGGTGGATGGAGTACTTGAAGGATTATGACTACACTTTGCATTACCATCCCGGTAAGGCAAATGTGGTGGCTGATGCACCCAGCCGAAAGTCACGGGAAGTCTTGTCTAGTGTAGCTTCCTAAGAGTGGCAGATGCTCGAGACTGTGGGGCAGTTGTTGTCCGAATTTGATATTGACAATTTACGTGCAAGTATACACCATCAACAAGTAATAAAGTGATAAGTAGAGTATCGTTCCCACGGAGAATTATTACTAATAAATTTCAAGTACTAATTTTATATCAATTCAATTTTATTTAAACAATTGAAAATAAATATGAATTCACTAATTTAAAACTAAATCTAAATTTAATAACCAAGGATAGAATTTACCAGATAAAAGAATTTAAGATTAAAACTTCCCCTAATACTTGGTATAAATATTTTCACTCTCTTTCCAGTTAATTGATCAAAATAAGTTGTTAACTGAGAACTCAAAATTGTTTATCAAACCTCTTCCGATAGTTAGATAAAAATATCTCTCCCAATTAAATTACTATATTCCTTTGCAAAATAAGTTGGAATAGATTTTATGGGACCATTTCCCCCCTCCTTTGGCTATCTATACATTTTAGTAGCCGTAGACTATGTATCCAAATGGGTTGAAGCAATTCCATGCCGAAATAATGATCATCAAACAGTGATCAAGTTTTTAAAAGAAAATATTTTATCTCGGTTTGGAATTCCAAAATCCATTATAAGTGATGGGGGTTCTCATTTTTGCAATCGTCCCTTCTGGAATTTAATGAAAAAATACTTGATTTTTCACAAAATTGCAACCCCTTATCATCCACAGACCAGTGGACAAGCTGAGTTAGCTAATCGGGAGATCAAATTAATTTTGGAAAAAACGGTGAACCCAGATCGCAAAGATTGGTCATTAAGACTAACTGATGCGCTCTGGGCATACCGAACTGCTTTTAAAACAATTTTGGGCATGTCTCCCTATCGATTAGTCTATGGAAAGCCATGTCACTTGCCTGTGGAATTGGAACATAGGGCATACTGGGCTATTAAAGCAATGAATTTTGACTTAGACAAGGCTGGACTGTCACGGAATCTTCAGATTAATGAATTGGAGGAATTGAGAAATGAAGCATATGAAAATGCTAAGATTGCAAAAACCAGGATGAAAATTTTTCATGACAAGAACATAGTGCGAAAATCTTTTGAACCTGATCAAAAGGTTCTACTTTTCAATTCGAGACTTCGCCTATTTCCTGGTAAGTTGAAATCAAGATGGACTGGACCATACATTGTTAAAAAGGTATTTGAACATGGGGCAGTGGAAGTGGAGAACCCATCAAACGGTAACATTTTTACCGTCAATGGTCAGAGATTAAAACCCTTTGTGGAGAATTTTGTCCAAAATGTGGAGACCATTTTTTTAATGGATCCAGAAAGTATCTCCGGATATCACTCCGGAGATTACGCTTGCCGACACAAAAAAGGGTCGGGTCAGTCAGACACCCGACACGATGGAATGCCTTTATAAGGCTCCCATCGCTTTTTTTTTTTTTTTTCTTTTTTTTCTTTTCCTCACCACACCTTTACTCTTTTCTTTTCTTTTTCTTCTTCTGCTTCTTCTCTTTTCTTCTTCTTCTCCACTGCATCTGGTCTTCTGTACCACGATCCAACCCATAACAGTACCATGTCTGCATTTTTCGATGACCCTATCCTCCTTCTCATGATCTACATTTGTTTGTATTATTTACTTATGGCTGTTCTTCTTCGGGCCGCACTGATGATCAAGGGTTTTTGTCCCAATGAAAACCCAGACCACCCCAAAGATGCTTAATCTCTGTTTTTTTTTGGTATAGGTCATCGGCGATTGAACAGATCTCCACAGTTAACTGCGTATTCAAGCTCTACAAACCGAAAAACTCGAAACATTGGGGACAATGTTCAGTCTAGGTTGGGGGGTGAGATCTACAGTTTACAATAGTTGATCTGCAGTTTACAGTAGTTGATCTGCGCAGGTTGAACCCGTAAAATTTTCTGTAAATTTTTTTTGTTTTTATTGTTGTATCTGTTCATATTATGTACCTTGTATTAATGATAATATCTGTGGGTCAGTTTTGATCGTCTTTGTGACTGGAAGACGTAAAAAAACCAGATAATGGGTCATAGAGTATCAATCATGGATGTAAATCTTTTTTGGTTTAGTCTAGGAGTCCTACGTACTTTTCCATCTGATGTACATACCATGATCATGAGAAAAGCAAGATTAGTAAGGAAGGCTGAAATCAAAGAAAAACAAGCGAAACCCCTCTGTGGCCGAAGCAGTTATTCTAAACGTCGTCGTGCTACACGACTTGGTGCCTGTAAACAGTGTGGCAGATACTTTCATGAGAAAAGATACAACAAATGTTCTGAACCAATTTCCGGTCGCGCAACCGATCGATTAAACTGGATAAAACATGGGCTGAGTAAGGATTACCCTGATACGCCATGCTATTCCGGTACTGTGCTTAACCGATTTGTGAGAGAGGAAGTTGGGAGAGTTACTAGTTGTCCATTTTACACAGATACGGAGGGGGAATCGGATTGACCTCTGTGGAAAAGTGTACTGAGGTTGGGAATGAGAGCTGAAGGTCCGAGTCTGTAAATTTTATTTTATTTTATTTTATTTTATTTTTTTATGTTCTGTACAAACTCTTTTGCATATCACTTTCTTTTGTTGTATAATTTTGTTGTTCCTAGTTTCAGATATTGGTGCATGAGTCAAAGCTCAAGTGCGAGGTGTTCTCTTACCCTACTCATTTTTATTACTATGCACCATTATTGCGCCTGCTGCTATTATTGCGCCTGCCGACACTGCCGAAAGTAAAGTTAGAAAAAAAAAAGGGGGGGGCCTCCCACTGCCTTTCTTCTTCTTTTTTTTCTTTTCTTCTGCCTGCCAGCTCCTGCCGACACTTTCTTATATTAAAAAAAAACAAAAACAAAAATCTGAGGAATGCCTTTATTAGGCCTTCCACCTTTTTCTTTTTCTTCCACCATCACCGGTGTTGGTTCCCCCCTTTTCTCTTTCCCTTATCTTCTTCTCTTTCTTTTTCTTCTCTTCTTCTTCGTCGTCGTTCTTTCTGTTCTCTGTAAAAACAACTCACCCCCTGTAAATCCATGACCATATACGCCGACGATCCAGTCTTTTGTTTAATAATTTGTCTTATATGTTTGTATGTGTACCTGGGTGCTCTTTGTGTTCTCACACTTAGGATGAGGAGTTTCCAGAGAAACCCATATATTCCTTGAGTTGAGTAATTGTTGTATTTTGTTTGTAGGTTTCGGCAGATGAACAGATCTGTACCTTACAACCTTATCTCCACTAGCCCACTAGTGCTAGTGTTGTAAGTATTGCTTGTTTGTAATTTCATTTATATATATATTTGAAATTTGATATCTACAGCTTGTGATTCTCATGGCTATTTGTCTTTATAAGATTCCTTGTGAATTTGCTATGCCCTCCAATGACTATGTTGTAATTGCTGTTACAGTAAGATCTGATAATTTGCCAAATAATCCTCCTCAATCCTATGTATTCTGGGTTTATTCCTTCTTCGTTAATTTGTTTGTTTCATCCTAAATCTTCTTCCTTCCGCTTGTATTTTGGTATACTTTCTCTAGTTTCGTATTTGTAATTTTAGTTTTAGATCTGAAAAAAAAAAAAAAAAAATTATTTTTTTTGGATCGCGTTTTT
Organism: Ilex aquifolium; assembly: GCA_951799425.1. NCBI lineage: Eukaryota > Viridiplantae > Streptophyta > Magnoliopsida > Aquifoliales > Aquifoliaceae > Ilex > Ilex aquifolium. The sequence continues at coordinate 27,250,331 of OX637400.1, forward strand.
TTTAGTATTTGTACCTGTATTTCATGATCACATCGGATGCAGCTTCAACTGTCTTTGTGACTGGCAGACGTTAAAGAACCAGATAGAATGTCTTTAGTCTTAGCAAGCATGGATCCTAAACTTTTTTGGTTTAGTCTAGGAGTTCTACGCATTTTCCCATCTGATGTGCATGCTGTGATAATGAGAAAAGCAAGGGATGTGAGAAAAATTGAGATCCGAGAGAAACAACAACAACCATTGTGTGGCAGAAGCAATTTTGCTAAACATCGTCGTTCCAAACGACTGGGTGCTTGTTACCATTGTGGCAGGATATTTCATATGAAAAAACATAATCAGTGTTCTGAACCAATTTCGGGTCGTGCAACCGATCGATTAAACTGGATAGTGTATGGGCTGAGTAAGGATTATCCTGACACACCATCTTATGCCAGTCCGGGACTTACAAGTTATGTGCGACAAGAAGTTGGAAGGGTCACTGATAATGACATAGATCCAAGCGATGACTCGGATTAGATTTTGACTATAAAAACAAAGCTGTGGAAAAATGTGTTTTGGAATGAAGGTTAAGGGTCTGAACTCTTTTGTAAAATATTTTTGTACAAAGTCTGGTTGTTGAAATAAAAATATGGGCCGAGTAAGGAACGTCCCGAACTACCAACTAACAGTGTAGGTAGGGATTTGATCCTGAGACGCCATAAATTTCCAAGTTCAATTTGTGCATTTTATCTTCTTTCAATTCTCATAGATAAATGAGTATGTGGGCGGAGTAAGGAATGTCCTAAAATGCCAACCTGTAGTGTGGGTAGGGACTTATCCTGAGACGCCATAGTTTTTCAAGTTTAATTGGTGCATCTAGTCTTCTTTCAATTTTCATAGATAAATGAGTATGTTTATAATTTTGAATTTTATTTTTCTTGTTTTCTAAAAAAAAAAAAAAAAAAAAAACCACTTCCTTGAAAAATGGTATTTTCTCTATGCTTAAATGTCAAATGTATATTGCTATTTGTTATTCTTAAGGTAAAGAATGACCAGACTCAAAAATAGAATCGGTATATAACCGACATTCCATGAAAAACCTGACATTACCAGTGGAGATGATAAAGAATACCATGGTAAGTTTTGAGCCTTATCATACTTTTGAGAGATAATTAACATTTATTCAAGTAAGGTCTTTCATTCTCTATTTTTGAATAATCTCATTAAATTTGCTTTGATTGACGCAACTAAGGTAATCTGTTGACATATCCCCAAGAAATCTGTTCATACGACACATACATGTTCACATACTTGAGAAAGGATTTTAGGCCATCTTTGATTTGATATTGAGCCTTAGCCATTTTTTCTGCAAAATTATTTCCCTAGTCAGCCATGTTTGAGCCCTCAATGTATGATTTCTTCTTTGATAAACCCAAATATTTACCAAGCCACAAGAAAACATACTGGACACACCATTGCTATCTAATTTTCTTGCACACTCTTATTAATTAATATGACACAGAAATGCAAAGAAATGGGAAAACTGTGGAGATTACTTTTCGATGATAAGGAGAATCAATGAGAAAAAAAAAAAAAAAAAAAAAAGAAATCATTTCTGGGCAAAATGTCGAAAAGCTAGAAAGAAGTGTGCTACATTACAGAATGAAAAGATAGCTTTTGAAAACCTCTGACGTCATTTCATTAGCCACTGACCTCTGGCCACGCTACAACCTATGAAAAGCCCTAATTGATCTCAAGTCTGTTACATGTGTGTGTTGTTAATCAAAATTGGGGTATGGTAAATAGTATTTCTTTAAATTGCATCAATATTCTTTCATGAGATTATGCCAAACATGATTAGTTTGTTTCCGTAAACTTCACTTCCTTCCTAATTGTGCATGTGATTTTTCGATTGGCTACCTTCTGATCACATGCCCCGTGAGAGACAAGTCACTATAATCGGAGTGAATTTTTGCTGAGAGCATTCTACGAGAGGTTTGTGAAATCGAAGCTATCCATGGAAGGTAGTAAAGTGGAGTGTTTGTTATATAACAATTCTTGTTGCTAGAATGATCATTCTTACTACATAGGGAATTTCAAATACCAATATAACAAGTGTTTATTTTTGCGTATATTACGTACCAATGACAGAGAAGTGTTCTATGTTCTAAAAAAAAAAAAAAGTTTCAACTATCATGGTGCTAATGCATATACACATTTTTTTTTTCACAATGGAGTTTGTAGGTAGCTTCACTGAAAACCTTCACGAGACAAAACTCGTCCACTAGGAATCACCTAGGGGTTTAACGGCTTATTGCATATGCTAAATGCAATCGTGTTATCTACGAAAGTGATTTTGTTATGCTGTTATTTATTGCTAGAGACCAGCAATGTTTAGGTTGGGGGGTGTGATTAGCACTCAAAAGTAGCATATTGTTACACTCTTTTTGGACTAATTATACTTTGATGGAGTTTAAATGATGATATTTTAGGTTCTAAAGTGAAGGAAAGTCCAAAGGCATCCAAGAAGTACATCTGAGGGACAAATGCCGAATTAACGCAAGACCAAGGGAGCAATGTCAGGAGAATGCAAAGAATGAAGGACAAAGTGTAATAAAAGCAGGACAAAGTGTAATAAAAGCATTTGAAAAATCAGCATTCAGCAACACCACCGTTCATTCTCCACTTGCCCACTTGCCCACTTGCCCAGCCTTCCTACGCCTATAAATAGGCTACTCCTTCTGCATTTCAAGGGGGGATCTGAGGGTGGAATTGGTGGAAAAACCAAGAGAGGAACTAAGAGTTAGGAGAGATTTTAGAAGAGTTTTTAGAGAGCAAATTTTCTTTCATCTTTTGTAGCTTCCATTTCAATTCATGTATTGAAGATTTTATGCTTATGTTCTTATGGTAAGAGTTCTTTCTTCTAATTGTCATTTCTTTATAGCTTTTATATTTACTTGCTTGTATAAATATAATGGAAGGCTGAGCCTCCTCTTCTAATTGTCATTTCTTTATAGCTTTTATTATTTTCTTTTTATTATATCTTGGTTGTGAATTAAACACCAAGTAGTTATTGTTTTCTTTTATGTATTTTTATTTCTTGGTTGTGAATTAAACACCAAGTAGTTATTGTTTTCTTTTATGTATTTTTATCTCTTGGTTGTGAATTAAACACCAAGTATTTATTGCTTTCTTTTAATTTAAGTATTGTTTTCTTTTACTTCCATTGTTGGAGCTTCCTTCTTCCCCTTAGAGGAGTGAAACTCTTCCACTTTTCTAGAGCTTTACCAAAGCCGTGAAGGGTGGAACGTGATTCACTTGTTCTTTGTCGAAGAACGACTCCTTGTTTAGATATTTTACTTTAGAGTATTTTACTTTGTAACACCTTTTGGGGATGAGTACTATTCATCATTCTAGCTTTACCATAGCTATGAAGGGTGAGTAGTCCTCATTCACTCTTTGGGAAGGGATGATAGATATGTAAAAGATTAATCCGGACATTATGTTTGTGTATCACCTTTATGCTTAAATGTTCTATACTCCACTTGATTTTTGGGTGATTGAATGCACCTAGCAAAGTAAAGGTACTTTGTATAATCAACGGATCTTTCTATGATAAATGGATGACTCCTACATGGAAAGATCCATTGATTCAAGGCAAGTACCCTAACTAACTCTTCATGACAAAATTTCAATGTCCACCATTATTGCACTTCATTCCTATCTTCCGATTAATTTGCCGTTGACACGGGAGTTAATTGAGTTATAAAGCATAAACATAATGCACCGGATAATCAACTACATATTCTGATTCCCGAACCAAAGAGTGTTTGTTACATTTAATCATCTTATATTTTGTCTAGAAAAATACCCATTGGAAAGAATTTTACATTCTATCCAAAACTTCCCACAACTTCAAAATCATAATATTTCCAGTTACAAGTCTTTCTCACTATTTACTTCAAAGAACACCAACCATAGTTCCCTGAGGATTCGACTCTGGACTCAAACCAGATTATTACTACAACTTGACCGCCTGCACTTGGGTGTACACATTTCGGATCAAGTCAAGGAACCGATGCGAATCATGGATAGTCGAGAGTAGGTTTGCGAGGTAAGACTGTGAGGCTGGTGAAGGTGCTATGGCAGCATCGTGGTGTGGAGGAGGTGACATTGGAGCACGAGGACACTATACGTGCCAGTTATAAGTTCTTGTTCGAAGATGAAGGTACATACTTGTAGTCATGTAGTATTATATGACTTGTTTCATATGCATGTTGTTATGTATGCATGTGTGTGTGAATTTTGGGGACAAAATTTTTTTAACTGGGAAAAAATGTAAAACTAGGGAAATTTGATTTTTTTACGAAAAGGGTAAAATGGTAATTAATCGCTATGGTATGGATTGAAAATTCAAATTTTTCTATAATTCGGATGACGAAACGGACCTCACCGTTGGATTTGTCCCGTGAAAGTTAGTTATCCAGTCAATTTTCGTCGAATTTCGAGATAGTTAGAATTTTTCACATTTTTTCGATGCGATTGGGCTTCACGTGACTAAAATAAACGCGATCAGATTTTAATTTCGAAATATGAAAAATAATTTAAAGTTAGTTCAGATAAAATATATTGAACTTAAAATGGGATGACATTTAATTGATTCGGAACAAAATCGGATCAAAAAAAGATGGGACGTGTGGTGCAACGAGGGCCAAGTATTAAGGAGTATAAATAGGGGATAAAATCATATTTTCTCCCCATTTTACACCAGATTTTTGGGAGAAAGAAAGAAGAGAGAGAAATAAGGGTTTCTTCAAGCTTTTCTCTACAATCTAGGGCCAATCGTACGTCGCATTGATTCGGGCAAAGAACAAAAGTTGATCTACTCAATGAGAGCTACGTCTATGTACCAACAATCAGGGGATTTTGCCGAAGTCTCAAGTATGAGATTTTTAGAAATCAAGGTTTGAAGCTTGACTTGGGTTCTTGGGAGTTTCTACCACTCGTATTACGCTTTAAGAGGTAAAGTTCTTCTCCTAACTAGGTTTATTTTCAATCTAGGGTTTCGTATGAAATGGGTAGCACGATTTGTGATGAAATCTCTTATTGAAATGTATTTCTAGTATAACTAGAGTACGTTAAATTGTATAAGAACGTATTAAACCAATTTTGCATGAATTTAGTATTGTTGAAATTGCTTGTTTGGTAATTTTATGAGAATGTGATAAATTGGACATGATAATGTATTATTTGATTATGTGCTTTGAATGTGTTTGATAAAATACATATGATTGATGAGTATGTTATTTGAATGAAATTGATATAACATACTTTGTGGTGATGTTAGAATGTAATTATATGCTTGATAATATAGGTTACATTGATGATTTGAAATTGTTCATATTGTACTCATGACATGTTGTTGTAATTGCAATTGAAAACTTGATTTCAAAATAATATGAAATGTAATTGTTCATTATATTTGCATATGCAGGGGTAGCATCACATTCGTGGGCAATTGACATGGGTGTGGGTGTGTGCATGATTTTGATCAAACACTATTTTTTGTGGATGATGCTGGGGCTCGGGAAAGTTGGACCAAGGTTCGACTGAGTCGCACGGGTTTGCATTGAATATAAGGTCGGGGTTAGCAAGAAGGGCTAGATTATCTCTCGGGTATAAGATCCGGTGATTTGGATATGCACTCCATTGGTATTGAGTCCATAAAGTGTGCCGGCATATGCAGAGTCGTAGGTGAAAGTCCATAAATGTCGTGTCGGTTGGGTGCCCATTGGTGGAAGTCCATTAATATCCACCCCAAGAAAAACTCGAAATTTGTAAATTGGTCATTGGATATGTAAACATCAATGGCGAGGGCTTGGAATGCTCGGATTCATGTGCATGACATTGCATGTGTTATGGGAACTGGTGAAGGCTTGGGTTGCGTTGCTTGTGTGAGTCTCACCTCATCACATTGCATAACATTGTGGCATTCATCATTGAATTGTATGTTCTTGAATGAATATATGTTGATTGTTGAATTGCATGTGAACATTTCACATGCATTTGGGTTGGGGGATAGTCTCTTTAGGAGATACTCTATTGAGCGTGACTCAACCTTTATGGGAATAACATTTCAGGTGCAGGACAAGCGTCGATGGATGACCCTCACATGGGAACTTGTTGAGAAGAAGCCGGATTGTGGCTTTAAATTGTATTTTGTAAACCAAATTGTGTAATTAGTTTTGGTCATGTAATTTCCTATAAACGATTGTAAAATGAACTCATATGGACTATATTTTGTGTAAAATTTGATGATATGTGAGCTTGGGTAAATGTTGTATGAGATTGAGTGAGTTAAAGTTGAAAAAGGATTGAATTGAGGGGAAACTAGGCCCTGTTACCGGTAGCACGTTGATTAGCTACCGGTAGCGCAATGTAGTGGGCAACTACTGGTAGCTCGTTTCACAGTTACTGGTAGCTTACGGGCAGTGGGCTCAGCTACCGGTACCACTTGTATGAGGTACCGGTACCTCTTCCAAAATTTTCAAAAATTTAAATATAATTCTACCAAACCTTCAAATCTTGAGCCTTTTTTTTGGGATGACGTAATTGGCCAAACATTAAGTACTAATTGATGGGACGAACTTTAAAATGCTTAAGTGGTTGGTATGTGCACAAATTATGCGTTTGGGAGTGCTCCGATACAAGGGAGACTGCCTAAATTCCGTATATGTTATGATCCTGGTGAAAGGTATGTGTATGACGTGGTACCGAGTTATACGACATTCACGAGTACTTTCGTGAGCTGATGAGTAATCAACGAGTTGAGAAAGCACCCCAGATTTTGGGGCATCATAGTGACAAACTTCACGGAGGTCGAATGTAATTTACCCAAAAAAAAAAAATTAATACAAGGAGGATGAAGGGGCATTTCGGTAATTTAAACAATCAAACAATGGGCTTAGGGTGCGTTTGGCAATTCATGGATGGATTGGACTGATTTGGATTTAAATCCCAAACCAGTCCAGTAAAATCCCAATGGGCCGAATTTGTAGGGGAATAAAAGGAAATTGTGTTATCCAATCTCTGCTTTGGATAGTGCACTATGATGGGGTTGAGATATGAACAAACTACAATTTTTTTATTAAACATCTAATACATTTGACATTAATTGACCATTTTACCCTTGAATCATATCCAATCCTATCTATTTTTTGGCTTGACAATTGTTGGTTACCACTTTTTAATTTTTTTTTTTTTTAACTTTTTGATCATTGTTGGTTACCAATTTAATATTGTGAAAAATATAAGAATGCTTATGTATTCACCAAAAACATGTTATTACACGTTGATTTTATAATACAAGTTTATAAGTCGCTCACAAATTTATTTCATCTGCCGAAGATATTAAAAAATTTAGGACAAAAAATGCCTGAATATACGAAAAACTACGTCACAATCCAAATTCACATGAACCATAGTAGTAATTAACCGTTTTTTATTTTTAAAAATTAAAAGAAGAAAAAATTAATTCCAATCACCAGAAAAAATACAAGAAGCCATTATGGGGAAAACAATATACAAACCTCATTCAAACCATGTAAAAAAGAACAAAACATGTGTTAAAAAGAAAAAATATATACAACATACCCATACAGTCAACTCGTGTGATCCTTTATCATAAAAAATTGAGCACATTTTTTTACTCTAGCAAGTGGCAGAACTCTTCGGTCATGCAGCAGCATAAAATTTACCATGTTCGACAATAAATTAAAATAAGAAAAATACGAAATCAACTGATCATTCGCAGTCGTGTTAGCCAAAGCATCAACAACCCCATTCAGTACTCTATACACATGAAATAATTGTAAATCTATTTTCCCCAACAAATCATTAATCTTTACCAAAAAACCATGAATAAACCATTAACGTGCCAAACCATTCTTTACAATGTTCACATGCACCATGGAATCCGACTCAATCACAAATTTACAATCAAGGTTTCCCATATTGTTCAATTACTCACAAACCATCCAAATAGGGCCCTGAACTCAGCCTCCATGTTCCAACATATACCATAGTAAAAAGAGTCATCCAAATAACCCTTGCCTTAAACAAAAACATTACAAAAATTTAAGACATCGCGGTTTATATTTCGGACAGTACACGTCCATATTACTTGCTGCCTTAACCTATCTGTACAAAATAAAGGCAACGTGTCTTAAATTGTTTGGCGAAGCCATATCCCCATAGAAGTCGTACATCCTACACTACCACAAGCTTTACATAGTAATTACCAAAATGGCTTGTGACATGTAACAAAATATTATACACACACCAGTACATATATATAAACATTTTAAATGGGAAACATGCCCATAAAGATCGTCTACGCATTCAATGATCGATGACTATAACATTGACGTGCCTTGGAGAATTAACTGACCGTGATGAACCAACACTATCCAATTGATGATTACTTGAAGAAGCGTCATCTCGTTTGAAAATAACACCAAAATATTGGAAGTTTGGGCACAGGTCAAGGCAATACTGTCTAGCGAAATCATCGTCCTACATGTGTAAATTTGAAGAAAAGAATTACTTTAGGCCTAGCTAACATGCTTGAATGCTAAAAAAATGTACATACAAACTTTGTTAAAACCCAAAATCACTTACTTTCAAGAACTTATTTGCACCAATTATGTCTGGGTTGTGCATCACACATTTTTTAAAAGGGTCCCATTCAAACAACCCACTGTCAACCATCTTAGAAATTGTAAGGTATTGTCGCTCGCAATAGAATATAATCCTAATAAGCTCAGTAAAGGACAAACTGAACTTTGACATTAGGTGTTTCAAGACAGCCAACATACCGTCAACCATTTTTGTGTTGTACTTCCCAAAAGGCGGAAGTTTCCCTCCATTTTTGTAATCGATAAGTGTGTCAATCAATACATCTGTTTCATCCTCACTAATTTTTGGTATCTTCATTACACACTACAATAATAACAATCATCCATTAGAACAGTATGACTTTGATTTATGATACATGGAAGATTAATGAAAATTAGTAGCAAATTTGACATTAGTATCAATCAAACAACAGACAATAATATGTAAATTGGCAAATAGTATCATATTGAAGTTACATCAGAATTATACATAGGTAGCACATCACATTTGTAGCACATCACATCCAAAACTTTGGTTACTTACAACCAATGGCCAAATGTCTTCAGTCTTCATCATTATACGATAGTCATTAATTTAATAGCATAAAGTCAATCAACTCCACCCATAACCGAGTACACAATATGAGTGAGTAATATGCCTAAGATGAACATTACAACAGTTATCATGCACCAAATGATATCACGCTTATATCCGCTTTCTCCAAGTGCAACAACTGGTTGTTCATTATTGTCAATAGGAAGATCTTCATTATGATTTTCCAAATGTGCAACTGCATGGACATCGATCTCATTAGGTACATCTCGTACAGGTTCTCCTATATCCCTCGCATTGTACATGGCAAAAGTAGTTACTGCATTATTGTACGAATCATACGATTTGTACAGTGCACTTGGGTACTTATTCACATGTGCATGACACTCAACCCAAGACTGGTAAATGCCAACATGTCTTCCAACAAATACAATGTACCAACATTGCTTCCTGTTCATATCTAATTGCACAACAATACCATTTATGTTACTACTACTTTTAACCGCTACTACTTTTGCTTTAGTAACAAATGATAACTACACTACATAATAAGCGGCAGTATATAAATTGGTCGTTGTAACGCATATGGTGCATGAGATAATACCTTCCAAGCAACAGTACATGAGCAAAGTACATAAAAATACCCATGCCAAGGTTCTTAATACAAGTACTGTCAAATGGTACACAAAATAGTAAGTTCACCCAAAACTTTGGGGCCTTAGTGCAAAACATGATTTGTCATGAACGTACCACATGACCTATACTTACATAATATGTAGGTACAACTTACATACAAGTGCATATATTTACATAACAACATTTGTAAATACTACTTTATGTTGACATTGACCAACAACCCAACATTCATAATGATCAATGTTGGGTTGTGTTCCACAATAAACCACCAACCCATGTCGATCACTCATAATAGGGTAAATTGAAGAAGATGTCCGCATTTAGGGGGTCCGAACATATTAGTTTTAGTGCAGCATGACGATCACCCATGAAAATTCCATTTATCTTCTCAAGCTCAGCGTTTACTTTCCTACGACTATCAGCGACATCATGCATATAGCCAACTTGGTGTGCTATTAAGTCCAACTGCTTAAGACTCTCATTAACATATTCACCAAACACCCGTGAGATATGGCCCAAACTCTTTGCTATTGATTCGGAGGCATTACCACTCACCTTCCCTTTCCTCTTCTTACTAGTGGATGATGTTCCAACACTGGGCTCATTAGCACCCATTTGGTCACAAACGGGTGTTGCACTATGTGAAGCAGATATGTCACGACCTTCCTGTTCTTCCCCAGCCATGTTCTCTGCCTCCCGCATTGAGGTCTCAACCTCAGCATCTCCTACCATCTCTTCCAAATCCACTGCAAATTCACCTGTAGCCCGATCCTTCCCAAAGATGATCCCCCAATCATTGAAATAAGGTCATGACTTCTTGCGCATGCCCTTTGCATTTCTATCATTCTATAAAAATAAACGTAATTAATCAAAGTTAAAGAAATATACATTCTACGTTCCATATCTAGAAAGACGAGTGTATTGTATATACGTCTACACTGTACCTTCATATAATCTTGCCATATATCGTCACCATCCACAAAAATCTTATTCTCTATACTATTGAAACCAAACCCCGAAGTAGCCATTATTGTGAAAAGTGAGTTATAATTTTTCTTCCACATCTTCAGCTTAGATTCAATATGAGGTGATGCACGCAACTCACACCCTGGAATTGCAGCTTTCAAACTATTCTCTAGTGCTTGGAGATATCTTGGCTTAAAAGTGCCGTTCTGGCACTTTCACCCATTCACACATAAATCCTTAAGTGCTACAATAAGTTGATTTTCCTCTGTAGTTGTCCACGTCCTGCGTGCACCCCTCTCACTTTGGGTACTTGCACGTGTCTCAGACATTTTCTATAATCATTGTCAATATTCAAAATAAAATAAAAATGAACCAAATCGTGCTAATTATTTGGGTCACATATATGTTAACAAAGTTAAGTTCAAATAAAGGATGGAGACATTAATTTATAAAGGCAACACACTTTATACGTATAATACATGTACATAAAACATAACCATGTGCATAAAGTTAAATAACATGAAACATTTTAAATTGTTTGTTTAAATACCATAAGTATCCTCAAACTATTGGTTGTCCCCGATTGCTTATCCACTCATTGTACATTTCCAAGGCCATTTGGTTGCGAAATAAAGATCATTCGGTAGATGTCTCAACATTGTCTATGACATCATTTGTCGCTTCAACATCAACAAGCATATCTTCGGGCAAGTCCTCCTCGTAGGGGTCAACACTCATTTCATTCCTAATTAAGTTATGCAACAGAGAACATGCAGCTATGATGCGATTATCAGTGCGCACAGGGTAGTAGCATGGTGCCCTAAGAATTGCCCATCTGTTCTTTAGCAGTGCAAAACATCGTTCAATGCATATCATAGCTGCAAAATGTCTGAGGTTAAACAATTCTTCAACATTTCGTGGTGTGGCTGCACCAGCCCCAAACTCTTGAATATGATAACGTTGACTCCTGAATGGTTCTTAAAATCCATCCCCATTTGTATAACCGGCATCAACTAGATAATACGTTCCTGTGTGGTATAAGAAATTTTACATTACAACTACCCAACAACCAAATATAACCTATAATATAGAAGTGTACAAACCTTCTTCAACATAACGTTAAATATGACTTACCACGTGCAACCTTCAAGCCATTAGGCCTAGTAACAGCATCATGCAAAATCCTAGAATTGGCAGCCGACCCTTCACAACCTGGTAGCACGTAAATGAATTTCATGTCGGGAGAACAAACACCGAACACATTTGTCGATATTCCTCCTCTACGTGTTCTATATTTAGCTTGATAGACTAGATGGACTCGGGCAGGAACATAAGTCCCATCTAATGCACCCACACAATTCTACAACGAAAAAAAATAAAATTATTATAAAATGAAAAATATAGAAAATATACAATATTGAGTATTTTTTTCACACAAAACTTACCTTAAACCACTTCCACTTAGAGTCATTATTGTTGTCAAGAATTGGTTCTGGTGACTTTAGCAAAACCCGACGCAGCCTCAACACCGTAGTTAGAACTTTGTTGAAATGGTGACTAACGGTTTCTCCCGATCAAAGGAAATTGAACTTAACTGACCTATTTTTGTCATCATGCGCTAAAATACTTAGAAACATGGCTACCATCTCCTCAATATTGACATTCCTAGTTGAAGTTACACAATACAACAAATGTGTGTCTGCCCATCCGCATTTGGCTAATACAAGTTGTGTCACTCTCGCCAATCAGATGGTGCAAGTGTTCACTTTGTAACCGACTCCTATGTAAAGGTCGTGGGACCTCATCTTTCATAGAATTGTTTTCCATTTCCCAAAGCATCACCATTATCGACACCATAAGATTAAAAAAAATTACCATTGCTCGAATATTCCTATTCAAAATGGTAAGTAAAATACATAGTTCATCGCTAGGGCTGTCCATGTTTACCTAATTCATAAAAAACAAAATAATACAATACAAAATAGTTATCACCTATTAGTCTCAACAAAAAAATTGTAATTCAAGTAGCCATGCACACCACATTGTATAAATCAAAATTGGATCATAACATTACATATCATATCAATGCAATTTACTATGTTATTCTAAAGGGGGGTATTGTAATTTCCAATCACATTGCTTCATAACATAAATCAAATACCTTCTACCAAACAAATACATTATATGAGGAAAAAATTATGCAAATTGGCATTTTCATAGCACGGCTAAAGAACTGGGAATATAGGAAAGTACCTCTACTGATGGAGTGGACGTTGATTTGGCAATTACAAATACCTAAAAACGTAAACAAATAATTGTGATTAGAATCTAAACCCAAAATCGTAGATTGATATGTAATGGAAGGATCTATAGAATCCAGGCATTTATTTTGGCTCTGGATGCACCATTAGTAGGATTTGACTATAGGTTTTGATGGATTTTATTGCTTTTGTGATGATTTGGGTCAGTAATAAATCAAGTGAAAATGCAGTATCTTATGATATTTTGGCTTAATTTGCAAAAATTTCTGGTGTTGGACCTATTTATGTTCTGATCATGACTAGGGCTGTTCGTGACCGGATACTTAAGGATGTGAATGGTAATATTAGCGACCATCTACGCAATCATATACATTTGACCAATTGTATTCATTTGAAGAACCATATGCATAAGCATAAGCATAGGCCCATATAAGGGATCTTGTTGTCCTACAGAGGTCACGATCTCTCAGAGATCCTTCTACGAGTCCGCTCTCTTGGCTCTCCCCTTCAGTTATTGATTTGTTATCTAAAAGAGGTGAAAGGGATGACATGGTGGGAGGAAGACACTCTGTTGGCATTGAGTGCCCAAGGGATGGTAGAGGGTTGTCTGAAAGTTCATTGCCATTAGCTAGTGTACCAACATCAAAAGTGACTCTTGGTGAGGTAAGATGCGTAATGGTGGGGGAGCCACAGTGAGTGATCGCAGTAGTAAGAGTGGGGTTCGGGAAAAAAGAAGAGTTAACAGGGAAGAATCGAGTGGAAGAAATGTGGGAAATGACCTCATGGATGGCGGCAATAAGCTTTAAGAAGATGGTAGTGATTTGGTCCATAACACTGTTTTGGGACACTCTGAATCATGGGATAAGAAAATCAGACAAAAGGGGAAGCATAGGAAAGATGATAATTTGAAGACCCTTTCTGAGCAGTTGAATGAGGTCCCAGTGGATAGTTATGGTGTAAATAATGCGTAAAAAAAATCCACAGACGGTACAGAGATTGAGAGAGGAGGGAGATAGAAGAGAGAGAGAGAGAGATACATACCTTCGATTGAAGGGGATAGAGGCGTAGTTGTCAAACTTGAGGGACCAATAGGTAGGTGAAAAGGAAGGGAAAGGGGTAAAAACCCTACTTTGTGCTTTATTGTTTAAAGGGTAATAACGTAATTTCGTGCTTTATCTAGCTGATGGGCTTAGAAATCCCAAAGTCCAGCTAGGTTTCGTGTATCCGGATCAGATGGGATTTGGGGCCTAATTGACTACGGGTTGAATAATTCAACCCAACGAAAATCCAATCCCATTTGGACAATCCAAAGCTGGGATATGTGGACCCCCGTATATTTTTATCCAATCCTACATGTCCTATCCGCCATTATTTGTCCAAACAAACACACCCTTATGCCCTGTTTGATATGTTTTTTGAGAGGGGTTTGGATTGATTTGTCTAAATCCAAATATGAGATTCAACATTTAATACTGTCTATACCCATGTTTGGTATGCACAAGGATATATGACTATTATGATAATATATTTGTATATAAATGACTATTTTGCCTCTTAACCAATTTAATATTAAGTATATAAGATATATGAGAATATAAATATCATTTAGATGTTAAAACCATTAACCCACTTATGAAACCCACCCCTCCCATGGGTTTCATGAAAACCCATGAACTTGGGTTTCATGATCAGGCCTAAATCGGGCTGAATTTCAAACCTTGGATTAGATGTATATTTATCAAACATGAGTTTGAGATTTAGAGATTTATTTTTTAACCCACGTTTCAAAACCTCCCCCCCACCCCCACAAAAAAAAACAAACAAAACCACGTAACAAACAGGCCATAGGGTTTTCTGAGACCTCATAAAACCTTCAAAAGCCCCCTACACTTGCTGTCGCCTTCTCTCTCATCTCCCTGGTAATGTCTCTCCCTCTCTTTGAAATCTCCTGCTCTGTTCTTTGATTTGTGTTTTTGTTCAGAACATATTCATTGTTACTATTTTGAATATATAAAGGCAGCTGATAAATAACAGTAGTTTTATGTATACTATATATTGATTTTGTTCACATATTATTCATATCATTTTTAGTATTTTACCCACGGCTGTTGAATTTTTTTTGTCATAGATGATTAGATAGTGTATATTGATCTCTGGTTGCGGAGAGTAGTCTGTAGTGGAGGAGGATGGTGACCTTTCTTGAAAACCAGTTCTCTATGAACTGATTGGGGAAGGGGACATACTGCTTGTTTTGAACCACTTGCGCTAGGTGCTATTTTGTTGCTGCTGCTACGTTTATGTTCCCTACGCACCATATAAGCTTAGTGCTAATGATGCTACTTCAAGGACTGATTTTGTTGTGACTGATTTATCCACTTGGGTCTTTGATGAGAGTTCTCTGATTGGTTTTGGTTGATCGACTTGTTCACTTCTATTGCTGAAATTTGTAAACAAAGATGGATTTTTGCATGCCATGGGTTTTTTTGAATGTAGTTGATAGGTTTTCTGTATCTGCCCAGGGTATACCCCTTTTCAACATGTGAATAGCTTTTACTCTTCAATATTTCTATCATTTCTCCATGAAAAAAAGAAAAGAAATTACGCTTGATCGTGGATGAACCATTTTTTGCCTTGTCATTGATGTACGTAATTATTATAATCACTCACATCCATAAATAATCAGAATGTTACGCAATCCATTATTTACAACCAATTTTTTTTTTAAAAAAATTTGAGTGATTTCAGTTTATTAAGGAACTCAATGGATCCATAGTCTTTTTATTATTTTTTTATGTTTATGAATGATACAATTTTTTGTTAAGAAAATGTTGAAAAAACTCGCTCTATTTCTTTTATGACTATGAATATTAATTGATGATGAAGAAGTTAGACCATAATCTCAATGGCACACTGTACAGTTTCATTTCTTAAATGGTTATTTACATATAATGTATTAGCTCATGTATGTATATTAAGTTTGTTTATTCAATACAATTTAATTATTCAATACGATTTGATTATTGAGATTGTTTATTTAGAGTGTCTGATTTAGTACCTCCAAATTCAGTGTTTTTTGAGCTGTGGAATTTTAGTCACGGTTGGAAAAATCTAACAAGATGCAGAACGAGGAGGGTCAAAACATGGATCTTTACATCCCCAGGAAGTGGTATGTTTTTTTATTGTTACTGATCTATTAAACTACCTTGGTATTAGTGATTTACCCATCATTTGTTATGCTTTTGCAGCTCTGCCACAAACAGGCTGATCACTTCAAAGGATCATGCTTCTGTCCAGATCAATGTTGGGCACTTGGATGAAACTGGCCGATACACTGGTCAATTCTCCACATTTGCTCTCTGTGGCTTCGTCCGGGCCCAGGTTATTATTTTTTAGTTTCTTTTGTATTGAAATATCTAGTGTTGTATTTAAAGAACTAGTCTATGTTTGATTGCCTTTGCTTGTATGTTGGTTCAATTGCCTTGCCATTGGTGTATACAGAGTATAAATGGTTCTTATTGTTGCTCTTTGAATATGCTTCTACTGATATTCATATGCTTTTTAGTATAACTAGCTTTATTGTTCTACACTTCTACTTAGAGTAGTTGAAGGAATCAGGCTGCAAACTGTGTACCAGTATTTACTTAAATACAATGATGTTTGGTATTGCATCATTCTACCTTGGGTTCTTTGTTTGTGTGCTGGGCAAATTCCCTCTCTCTCGCATATTGTAGTTGTGGGTGAATGTGGGAGTGGAGATTTGGTTCATTTGTTGGATGACTGTCTTTTTTGCTGTCAGCATTTGTCTTGAAATCTTTATGATAGTACGAGTACTTATTTTAATCTAGACCACAGATGGTTTAAACTTCTTTAACTTGTTGGTATTAGTACTTTCCTCCTGAATCTTAATAATTTCAAATCATTGAAATCAGCCCAAGTTTTGGAAGATCCTGTATTTTTTTCTTTTGCTGTTGTGTCATTTTCTGCCTAACAAATTTTTGATAGTGCAAGAATAAATTTCAAATTATAAGAATGGTTTAGTCTAACTTTTGTGATGATGCATTATCCTCCCATTCCAAACGAGATGATATGGCCTCTCCATTTAACATGGTTTTTGGTTAGAAACTGTGATTATCTTGATATATATATATATATATATATATATATATATATATATATATATATATATATATATTTTCCTTGGAGTTGTTGAGTGGTGATTTGTTTTATGTTTTTCATTGTTGTTTTAAAATGGATAATCTAAATTTTTTGGGGTAATTCGTAAATCTACTCGGAGTTTCTGGGATAGATCTCCTCTATGGCTCTATCCCATTTCCACTTCATTTCAAAAGACACGGTCTTCAAATTGACTTATCCTCACCATTCAAGAATGCGGTTGGATCTATTATAGTCTCGATGTATCATTTTCGTTTGAGTTGTTGAGTGGTGCGTTGTTTTGTAGGTATAATTTTGTTTGTTAAGGAACAAGGATCGACCTTGTCCAAGAAGGAATAAAAGGTGTCTGGTATAGAAGGGAAGGGAGTCAGTTTTACATATTTCATAATTGGAAGGATAACCCAATAGTTTCAGTTTGTCCCCAAAATCATAGGGGTTATGCAGAGGTTTCCAAAATTTCGGGAGTTAATGTGTTATTGGGACAACCCACATGGTTGTAATCCACTAGGTTTTATTGGTACTTGGTTACAATCCATTAGTTGCTGTCGAAGAAAAGAATACTGATAAGGACATGCTTTGGGATTTCTGCAGTGTGTTTATTTCCTTGTGCATTTTACATTTAGTGATTAACGTTAATTAGAAAATTTCAAGGACAATTAATCAAGAGCTTTAGTAGAATGAGAAGAAAACACGGAAAAAGTGAAAAGTATAACCATGTACTTTGCCATACTCAACTGATATTTTTATGATCAAGGAAAAACAGTTTATCTTTGGTTTTCAATTAAGAGGACACAATAAAGTAAGTCAATTGAATACATTAAATTCAGATATCCTTTGAAATAAGCCTAGAGTAAAACTTAAATGAGAGTTTGGGATGCTACTCAAAGAACTTCCATTATCATTTTGCTAGGCATGTGTACAAATTGCATCTCTCCTAACTAAATTTATCTTGTCTGTTTAGTACAAGATTTCTCTCCATGTTTTAACATTTTTTTTTTGGGTACGTCGGAAAAGTAACAAAACAACTAGGAGAATTCCTAGAAAAGGAGACACTTGGCCATATTATTAGCCATGAAACAACTCCCAAGTTGGGGGGTGGAGCATCAAGCTCAACAAAAGGCCTATGTTGAAGGCCTCCAAGATTAGCCCGTAAGTCCGCACACGGGTTGCCTTCTCTGAGGGTATGTATGATGGAAATGTTCTGTAATTCCATCAGTCTTAAATAATAGCTCTATTGGTGTGCATCTTCTCCGCATTTAGCGTAAGGAGTTTTGCTGCTTCAAGAGAATTAGTTTCCACAATAACATGAGAGTTTTGTCTTCTCTGGGATAAGTTCCAATCCTTTGAAGATAGCCCATAGCTCAGCTTGGATGCTTGTTGTATCATTCATTCTCCCATAAAATCCTGCAATCCAGCCTCCTTGTGAATTCCTGATAATACCTCCAATGCCAGCAGGGCCAGGTTCCCCTTTGAGCAACCATCATCAGTGTTTAATTTGTTCCAACTTGCAGGTGAAACACCCAACCAATTAATCTTGAAATTTTGCTGGTACATTCAATTTGTAACTCTTGAAATGCATTAGAAGTTTCATGTGCTAGTAACCAGGCTTCCCCGGCTACTCCGTTGCGATCCTTCCAAATGCTCCAAAAAGATGCATGCACAGATAATAGGCCATTTTATCCCTTTCCACTCCTTGTTTTTCCTTGATTTGAATTTAGCTTTTAGCCAAGAAATCAAATCCATCACATAATCCTCTTGCCTTTCTCGATCAGTGAGAAAGAATTTCCAGATTTTGTCAACCTTAGGACAGTCCCTTAACACATGTAAAGTGGTCTCTGAAAAATGTTTGCAACAGTTGCAAGTTGCATCAGTGATGATATTTCTCGTGGCTCGTACATTGTTTGAAAGAATCTTATCATTCTGAATGAGCCACAAGAAATATTTCAGCTTTTGGGGCAATTCCAGACTCCAAATCCATTCCCATTTAAGCCTATAATCATTAACAGAATTGGATTCTAATATCAGATTATAGGCAGCTTTAGTGGAAAACTTACCATTGCTAGAGAACCCCCAGCATAGAGAGTCTTGGAATTCTCCAATAGAAGGGATAGCAGTATGCAAAATATCAAGAGAAGTAGAATGTGATAGGGGATGTACCTGCTTCTTGAAGATTCCAGTTACCATTCCCATCAATAAAATCTGCAACCTTGCTGTTAATATTTACTGAGGATGGAATGTTAGTATGAGACACAATTGGTCCTTTTTCTAGCCACCAATCAGTCCAGAAAAGGATCAGGGTGCCATCTCCAATTAACCATCTGTTGCCTTGATCCACCACAGCTTTGGGTTTTTTTATTAACTCTCCAAATGGGTGAACTAACAGTTTGTCTCCCACCTATGATTATTCTGTCCTAAATATTTTTCCTTGATTGCCTGAACCCATAAAGTTTTCTCCTTGTTTTTCACTCTCCAAACCAGTTTAAGAGCAATGCCATTTTATTATCTCTACATTTTCTAATTCCCAGTCCCCTTTCTTTCCTAGGAGTACACACTGTGTTCCAATTCACAAGAAGAATCTTCTTTTTTCCTGGAGTATCACTCCACAGGAAATTACTGTTGAGTCTATCAATTTGATTACAGGTTGATTCAGGCAACCAAGCTTGTTTGCATAACATAGTTAGGTAAAATGGAGGTGACTGCCTGAACCAGAGTAGCTCTTCTTGCCAAAGAGGTTTTGCCTTCCAACCACTCAACCTGTTTTGAACTCTCTCGGTGATAAATTTGAAATGATTTGTGATGAATAGTAGGAATGCCTAGATATTTTCCCATATCTTTTGTGAGAGGGACCCCACATTTTCTACTCAAATATAAGGCATGACTCTTACTCATGTTTGGGGAAATAAACACTTTTGACTTATTTAAACTCTCTTTCTGCCCAGACATGGAGCAAAAGTCTTCTAGGACCTCTCTGATCATGAGACAATCTGTTTCAGTGGCTCTAGAAAACAATAGGATATAATCAGCAAAGAAAAGATGGGAGGTCTCAGGACCCCCTCTAGAGGCCTTAATCCCTTTCCAAAATCCTTGCTGGACTTTCACAAGAATAATCTGTCCTTATTATCTCTCCATACACAACACAAAAAGGTAGGGTGATAGGGGATCTCCATGCCTTAATCCTCTTTTAGGTAAAATAGGATCAAGGGGAGATCCATTCCAGAGAATAGATAGAGAGGACCCTGTAACATATGGTATCAATCCAAGATTGAAGAAAGTTAAAATCAACGAGGGTTTGGTGATGGAATCTCCGATTACTTCTATCATTTGCTTTTTCCAAGTCAATTTTAATCACTATGCCTCGTACTTTCCTTTCTTTCTTTTAAGAGAATGAATAATCTCCTGCGAGATACTCACATTATCAGTAGTTTGTCTTCCTGGAATAAAACTACTTTGATTAGGACTAATGATATTATTTAAAAAGGGTCTCAGTCTCAACATTAGCAGCTTAGTTAGAATTTTATAGGACACATTACAAAGACTGATTGGTCTGAATTGTGTTATCAGTGTTGGATTCTCAATTTTTGGAATAAAAGTGACCCAAGCAAAGAAGATTTACTTTACATGTTGACAAACAGATTCACCTACCACATCCCAGTATTTATGATAAAACAAAAGCATGTAAACCATCAGGCCCAGGGGCTTTAATTGCTTTCATGGAGAAAACAGCTTGTTTCTAACTCAGTCAATGGAGTCTCAAGAACTTGTCTATTATCTGTGGTCAGGATATTCTGAAAGCTAAAGACCCTGGAATTTTGGGTTGAAATTTCTTCAATACCAAGCAGACTACTAAAATAATCCTGAATGGGATTAGAAATTTCAATTGGATCAGACATCCAACACCTTCAAGATTTGTAAGTACTTGTGGCCTATTTTTCTTTCTCCTAGTTATATTGGATACATGGAAAAATTTAGTATTTCTGTCTCCTCCATTTCGAATCTGGATTTCTGAAACCAGAAGGTTTCTTCCTGTTAGAGAATTTGATCATAATTATATTAAAGTTCCTCTTCCAGTCTGCCAAGATTATGAGAGTAATGTCTATCTTGGGCCTTTTGAATACCCTCTAGTCTTGCAAGAATTCTATGTTTTTTCCTAAAGATATTTCCAAAGTTTTCTCTATTCCATTCCGTAGCATTTCTCGCAAAAATCTGTTGTGGCCTGTATAAGAGAATTATTATTCGATCTCCATGGTGCGGAAACAAGATCCTTGAAATTCGGGTGAGCAGTCCACATGGCTTTGAATCTAAAAGGTTTCAAAACATGGGGTTTAAAGGGCACCTGGATCAGCAACGGACAATGGTCTGAATAGGTTCTTGGAAGATTTCTGACTCCAGCCTCCTGGAATTGCACAGTCCATTCTGAGTTTGCAAGGGCTCGGTCAAGTCTGATCTTTGTATTAGCTAGTCCCTTACGCGTATTGTTCCACGTAAGTTTGGGACTGCTACAACCTAGATCAATAAGGCCACAGTTGTTTATCCTTTCCTTGAATTTTCGAGTTCTTCTTCTATGATCAACAGTTCTGCCTCGTCTCTCAGAAGTGCTTGAAAAATCATTAAAATCTCCAGCAACCAAACAGGAATTATTGTAGTTGTACCCCGTGCAACTCAGTTAATCCCAAAGTTGGTCTCTAATAGAGGGGTTTGGACTTCCATAAACTGCTGACATTTGCCATTCCTCAAAATCCATTCTACTGATGTTAGCATGAATGACCTGTTTTTTGGGGGGGATCCCAAAACATCCAAATTCCCCTGCTCCTTCTGGTTCACTTTTTTCTGAGTCTGTAAGACCAAATTGGTCAAAGAAGTTACCCATCAGACTACTGTGTATCTTTGTCTCCATTAGAACAACAATATCAGGTTTGTGAGCTCTGAAAAGATCCCCAAAAGCCCCCTTCGAAATCTATCGTTTCCTGCCCCTCTGCAGTTCCAAACAAAAATTTTCATGGATTTAATCATAAAAAACTGGGGGAGTGGTTCAGAATCATCGACCCCTAGTAATTTCTTCGCTAGACTTTCATATTCATCCATTGAGATCTGGGGTCTCAATGTCACTGCCATGGATTGCGTATCCGCTGATCTGAGTGAGCAAGGTTCTATCACTAGAACAATATCCCTTATCGCCCAATGAACTCTGTAAAGCCACTTGTTCTTCTCCACTGGCTGGAAAAGAAGACCCATCGTGCTGCGATCCAGGTGAAAGAATTTCATTGGGGACTTTTCCATTAATAGGTTTCTTTCCCTTTAGAGCTTGGATTAGGGGTTTTACGGTTAAGTTGTACAGTATAATGGCTAGAAAGATTAGGGTTGGAAGATGAAGCTTGCAGGTAATGGTGATTTGGGGCAAACGAAGGGTCATAAAGGGTTTCTTGTACAGATAGCCTTGACTCTGGTGCATTGATCCTTATCCCTCCTCTGCTGGATGTGGTCCAAAGCTCGAGGTTGGTTGCTGGCCCTTCGATCTTTGCATCAAAGACGAAGCATCAGAGATATTATGAGTTGGGTTATGGGCTTTCACCTGATTTGGGCTGGACTGAGAGATCTGATCCCAAGTTCTGCGTGATCCAGACTCGGCACCTTTCATCGTTATACAGCTGGGTTTAGGATTTGGCATTTGGGCATTTTGATTTCTTTTTTGGATTGAATCTTGTGGGTTACCTTCCTCCTTGTTCAGCAGAGCCAAAGCTTGGTACCTATTTGATTGGCTTTGACCTCTTGGCAGATTTTGTTTTCTCATGGGTTGAGGTCGTCTTCTCATGGATTGGGCTTTCATCCAAGGCCCAAATTCAGCCTCTGAGCCCACCTCCTTTAACCCTGCCTGGGTTTGATCCGGGTTGGCTTGTGACTGATGAGACTTGTCTGAGTTGTCAGATCTGGGTAGCTGTGCTTCTTCTCCTACAACTCTGTTTTCCGGCGATCGGTGTTTTCCAGCTGTCGACGGTGCCTCTGTATATGGACAAAAAGAATCAAAGTGACCTACTCTTCCACATTCAAAGCAAATAGTATGGAGGCATTCATATTCTACTCTGAAAATTCTAGATCCCAATTTGTATTGTGATACAAGTGGTTTGCTCAAATCCCTTTCGACACATTCTAGCAAACTTGCCTCTTTCCGTTGCCGCTGTCTTGACATCAACCTTAATAGGTTTACCCAATGCCTTAACAATCTGAAATAGTCTCTTTTCATCATAGTATTCCAGAGGTAATTCTGGAAGTCGCAGCCATAGTGCAGTGGAGATATTTGGGGCTCGCGAAGGGATGAAATCTGGTTCCCATTTCCTCACTGTTAGGTAGTGGTTCATGATTATCCATGGCCCTCCCGTGGAGACCTTGCTGCAATCCTCTTTCATATGGAACTTGAATAAGAAGAAACCATTATCTAAGTCGATTGCTTCGAAGTCTCCTTGGAGAGCCCAAATATTCCTAACTTTCATACACATCATCTTGTACCCAATCCCCAATAGCTTCACCAGAAGCCCATCTCTCCACCTATTCCTGATTCTTAACATAGTGTTCTTGGATAGGTTTATCTTGGGGCAGGTTTCATCAGCCATCAATGGTAGTGCTATTGGGTTCATCCATCTGGGGGTTTTGTTGGACCTCACTCTCTTCCTCTTCTGAGGAACTCTTCCAGTAACGCAGCCATGTAGTTCCTCTGTTTTGGAGCTAGGGTAGTAGTGTTAGATCTGGGTTGTCAGGCATTTCTGGGTTATCAGACGTCTCTTGCTCAGGCGCCTCTTCCCTTTGTATAAGTGCTGGGTTCATCTGCATCCCATCCTCGTGAGGGTTTTTTTTTGTACTTTGTAAATGATCCTCTTCTTCAACCGACCGAGTGACTGGATCCTTGGGATCCTCCTCCATTAAGAATTGTTAATGCAGATAACAGAGGTAGGTGGCGATTCCATGTTTTAACTTCTGCTTTTATGCTCAGTAGTGTTTTGTTTTACAGTTAAAAAGCAATATAAATATGCATAATATATATATATGCATTAGGTGCACTGCATTGCGCAGATAGCTTCATACATTTCATGATGATGTTAAATTTTCTTTGTAAAGTTTATAGAATGAGCAAGCCATATTTCTGATCCTCCCTGTATTTAAACCCTTTGCTGCCATTTCATGCTTGCACTCAAGGGATCCATTAGCTGTGTTGTGTAGGTTCTAAAATTATATAAGCAATTGTCTACTAATTAGCTTACATATCATATTACTGTTCTTGATTATGAAGTCTGCGGAGCCATGTATAGACATTTTTTGTTGAGTTATGCTACAGGGAAAGGTTTGTTATGTAGTGCTCGACTCAAATTACTCATTTGTTACCCCCTTTTTTCAGGGAGATGCTGATAGTGCCCTTGATAGGCTCTGGCAGAAGAAGAAAGTTGAAGTCCGGCAGCAGTGATTGGCCTTGGTAATCTTGTGTCTTGTCAAGCATTTTATCCTTGATGCCAATCCGAAGATTCTTGATTTTCGATATTTGTACTGGATAGTTTAAGTTTATTAGGGGCATGGATGAAGTAGGATTTGTTTTCCGTCAAACCTTTACATTATGCAAGGATTGAAGTTTATGATTTTTGTCAAAATTAATAGACCATTATCATCTTCTGAGATTTTGAGTCCTGAGCAAACCATTTTTATTTTTGTAGGTTGGAAGATTGTGTTATCCTTACCGCAAACCACTGACGGTGAGATTTGAACCTTAATAGGCCCTCTTGTTTGCTTGAAGCTTTTGTGATCTCCTGGTTAACAAGTGTCTCTTATCTAATCTTTCGATTCTTCCCTCTTGGATAAGGCATGTGCTCTGACTCCTTCAGAGTTTTTCAAATTAGTGGAGTGTTATGACTTTTGGCCGTTTTGCATTTTCTAGGAGATCAAACTTGAAGAATTACCAAATAACAATATGGATTGTTGTTACATTTTCGAACAGCTGATTTCTTGAAGAGAAGAAAAAAAATTCGAATAAATGTAGTTGATTCTTTATTCTCCATTTAACTGGCAATGGCATGATATTCCCAAGGTGCACGAATGCCAAAGTAACTTGAGCCAATTGTAGGCCACAATTTGCTTAATATTCTTCAATTATGCTTGAAAATATTGAATCGAATTGCCAATCTTTTTTGCCATGACTTTTGCTTCTTCAAAACCCTAGTGTTGTCTTGGATCTTTTTGAGGGAGAGAGAGAGAGTATTGTAAATACTAACCTTTTCAGATTTAAATAAATAGGTCATCTAAAATTCACATTGGCACAATTGATTCAAGGGTAAATTGCATTGTTTGTTCTTTAAGTTTGCAATTTGTTGCACTTTTGTCTTGAAAGTTTAATTGTCAATTTTGTCTTTCATGTCAAGACATTGACTGACATAGGTCCTTTGTCTCAAAATTGCCAGAAAACAACACGTGAGTGATATGTGAGGAAGTTTGAGGGGCAAAGGAGTCCTTTAACATCCCTTAATGCTTGTATTATAGTAGGTATATTAATATTAATAAAATAATCTATGTTCAATGCACATGATTATTAACAAAAAAAATAATAATGCAAGTCTTTTTTTCTCGTAAACCTTTTTTCCATCTCTATATGTGGATTTGATTCCTCATTCCCATGATCGAAAATCCACTTGAACACAACCCTTCCCCGTGCCTCTTTTACTGATTTGATTCCCCATTCCCATGTTCGAAAACCCACTTGAACACAACCCTCCCCCATGCAGCATCTGCCCATCACCAACCTCGCAAGCATGCCTACACCAAAAACCGTCTAAACCAAACACCAATCTCATTGCCACCAATCAAATTTTCCACCAATCTTATTACCACCTCTCTCTCTCTCTCGTCACATAGAATTTGATTTTGATATCACTTTCCATATGAAGGCAATGGTGATTGCAATTTCAATTTTTATTTCTGTTGTGCTTTTTGATTTCAATTTTAATTTTTGTGGTTTAATTTGGGTTTTGATTATGATGAATTAATTGGGTTGAAAGTAGAGGTTTGCAGTGGGTTGGTTGAATGGAGAAAACCGAGGGTTGAATTATTGATTTGCGGTGGTGGTGAAGGGTGTTGGGGATGGCGTGGGGAGAAAAAAATAGAGGGGGGATGGGGGTAGTGCTGGAGTGGTGGTAAAAACGGCGCTAAGGGATAGTGATGGTGGTCCGTCGACTGAGAGAGAGAGAGGGAAGGGACAAGGAGAAGGGACCATGTGAAGGTTCTATAAGATGCCAAATTCATGTACAAGCTGAGAACTTATTAGTTTTAGAGAGAGAGAGATAGAGAACCGAGAGGGAGATTTGATCATCGTGGTGGGCGGTGCGATCGGTGTCGGCATCCTTGAGACAGAGAAAGGGGGTGTTTTTCTGATTTTCTATTCTTCGTCCAGGGTCACACACGGAAAAAGAGGAATTGTATAGTTTGAGGGAAATATCGAGCAGCGAGCTCACACACACACACACACAAACAGAGCAAGACAGAGAAAATAAAAAAAAAAAATAAAGGAAAAGGAAGAAGAAGAAGATGCATGTTTGGGTGTACCTTTAATATTGTCCAAATAAAGAATTATGTTGTTTGGATACATAAATTGTTCTAAAATATTAGAAACTAGTTATTACCTGTGCCTGAAGGCACAGAGTAATAAAAAATGGTAAACAATAAACATATTTGTATTCATATCCAAAATCAAATTATAAACATAAAGGAGAGATAAATGAATTAATCATCGGTTGTAGTGGAGGTGACAGGTGGTGGTGGTAGGAGACTATGATGGTTGTGGTGGGTGGCAATTACCGTGATGGCGGCGACGGTGGTGGTGGTGGTGGTGGCGACGACGATGGCGATTACGACGGCGGCGGCGGCGGCGGCGGCTGTGGTGGCGGCGGCGGCGACGATGACGATAGCGGTGGCGATGGTGGTGGTAGTGGTGGCGGTAGTGGTGGTGGGGGTGGGGGTGGTAGAGGTAGTGGTGGAGCGATTTCAAACATTATTTTTTTTTAAAGTACTTATGAGAAATAATTTCTATAAGTATTTTTAAAAAGTAACTCCAAACACATCCTTAGGAGCCTATTTTTCCTATTAAATATAGGGTGTTAATATTAGCCGTTAGATTAACTTTAAAGTAAAATTTAAAGTGATCTCAACCGCGAAAAGCAAAAGTCATTTTGTTTATCTTTTGAGATTTGAATTGTAAGCTACTTTATTATATAGATATCTTTAAAAATCTACACGTAATGGGCACATGGTGTTTTTCGTCTATTTTTGTGACCTTAGTTAGTACTAAGGACCAAATTGACTCAATGTTTAAACTTTGAGGATGAAATTGAAAAAACTGAAATTTTAAGGATCAAAGTGTGATGAGTCATAAATTTGAGGGACCATTGGTGCAATTTATCATTGATCCAATTAAACTCTGACTCAAAATTATAGATATGTAGAAAACCAAATTTGTCATGGCACGAGCTGGTGCAGCACCTTTATAAAAGCCGGAACCTTGCCGTTAAGAACATGTGCTACTGTCCTATTATGATCCCTTTAAAAATCTTTACATTATAGCTAACAGAAGAGGATTTCAACTTTCAAGTGAAAAGTTACTCATCCTAATGGGACATGCAAATTCAACTTTATAGTACCAGAATCATCGTTGTCATTTGGCCATGCCATAATCTAGCCAATGTTCAATCCGTAGGGTATATTAATAACCGATTGAATTTCGTAGGTTAGATGAGTCAAGTTGGCTCTACCCAAGTAATTTGAATACTAGAATTGACTGAACTGGTTTTGATGGGTTACTTGAAGACTTGGTTGAAGATTTATTTAAGATTTCAAGCACAAATTTATCGCAATCGCACATGAGTTAGGTATGATAAATTTGACTTGCAGACCTTAGTTTTAACCATGAACTTAAACATGCTAAAATATTTTTTGGATTTAATTTATGTGATTTATATATAATATTAAATTTTTTTTTATGTAAAGTGTGTATTTAAAGCACAAAAAGTTTTTGGAGGCTTGATTGAGGTTAGTTGGACTAATTTTTAAAAAGTATCAATGGTCAGTACTCGCTCGACTCTCGAGAGAAGTGCTATGGAATTTAGTTTTAAATTCCAGAAGTTTGCACTCATTTTTGGTCTGCTTGGTGCTCGATTGGTGTTAAGTGCACTTGAGCGAGCACGAGGGACCTAGAGCAACCGTCGTGATTAAAAAATTTGGACTTTCCAAATTGGGATAGAATTCCTTTCAAACTAGATCTAGGGTCTGCCTACTTTTTAAATGACCTAAATACTTTTTTTGTGACCCAAGAGAGAGACAGAGAAACATAGAGCACAAATCCAAGATCTCGTTTTATAAATCCAAATTGTTCTGGGTGAAAATCAAATTTTATTCGAAGCCTTTTTCAAGAGTGTATTGAAGACACCTAGTCATCCTAAAGTTTAAAGAGAAATGAGTTTTTAAAACTCAAATCTTGGTGATTGCCTTGAATTTCAGGACAGACGTAAGTTGGTGTGATATGTGGTGGTTGGACTAGTCGGCAAGCATTCTAAGAGTAGGGACATGTTCCAAACCTACATCGGAAGAGCCGATGTCTGACATGCGTTGAACGATGTAAGAATTCATTGGGAGAGGTACTAGACGAGTACAACTTAAAGTTAGGGTTTTTAGCCGATAATGCAAGCATTGATTTTGTACTTTGATTTTTAATGTGGATTAGGTTTCCATTGGGTTTAGGCTCGTGGTTTTTATCCTTATTGGGGTTCTACGTGGAAATTCTTCATATTTTTTTGCGTGATTTACTTTCATTGCATGTGATTTTTGGTTTCATATACTTGTGTTAATTGTTGTTTGAAATCAATTAATTTTTAATTGATAAGTGTTCTTAACAAGATATTCTAAATAACTTATTTCTAAAATACAATTCTCGTTTTGGATTCAACAATAAATGAATATTCATGACATGATAATGCCTACCTAATCCATATCGTCAAAATTGCAAGACACCTCGGACTCCAACAATTAATAAATCAACCCTACAAGGAGCACCACCGTTATTAAAGTTTAGCTACTCAAATGAATCTGAGCTAAGGATATCGTTTGATGTGGGAGGCAAGCCGTGGGTTTTACTTGTGAGGTGGTCGTGAAAACTTCGTTGTCCGGTCAAATAGGGATTTGCTTGGCCAAATGGCTTCCGACAACAAAATGATTTTAAATGATATTAGTTAACACTGTAATGTAAGTGTAATTAGTATTACGTAACGACATTGAAAACCAAAAATGTAATTGTGTTTGCATATAAATATGCCGCTTGTTTTAGGTTCGAAGTTGAATAAATCCAAAATTTTGTTTTCGTAATAATTTTTTGATTTATACACATGATTTTTGCCAAGCTAAATTGGTCAATTACACCAAACTAGGTTGAAAAACTACTAGCACTGTTGGATCCTCTTTTTTACTTGGTCCAAAACTCAGACACTTGTCATTCATATGTTCACCCACAATCACTCAAGTCAATAAGATGTGGAATAACTTGTTGTACCCGATTTTAACTTTTGAGAATAGTGAATTACTCATATTTACTAGACCTACTTCAACGGTAGGTTTGGAGATGCAGTTAGACAAAAACAGATTTTTTGTCAACTTGAGCCAAATCAAAGTGGGACCCACATATTGTTTTTGAGTAATTTTTCGTGAGTTCGTGTTCTACTCCGTGAGGAGAATAACGTAGTACATTCGCTTGTTCAAATCGAGTCAGAGATAAATGAGAAAATAGGCTCTAACGTGGACATTTTAGCATGTGAAAATAGAGGTTAGGACAATGAGATATAATACCAATCCCACATTGGTTGGACATGAAATATTTGATCAGCATATACATCCCAAGTTTGCTATAAGGGTTGAGCCCCAAGGAGAACCCCACTTTTTGTGGACGGGAGAGAACTTAGATGGGCTTGTGTTTGACCACTGTCGCCACCCGGGTGGGTCAGTGTAATGACCCGCCCCAACTATCAAGATATTGTTCGCTTTAGGTGCCTATTCACTTTCACGGTTTTGTTCTTTTGGAGCCCTAGAAAAGGCCTCTATTGTTAAGGGTGATCACACCTTATATATAACCCAATCACTCCCCCTCCCAAGTTGATATGGGATGCAACACATGAAGCTATGACACCTCCTTACCTTGCAAGGCTTGGTTGGCTACTACACTCCACCCTCCTTACGTGGGGTTCACCCCCCACCAGTTGTAAGAGTCAGCTCTGATACCATCGGTAACGACTCACCCCAATTGTCAAGATATTGTTCGCTTTGGGTGCCCATACATCCTTACGGTCTTGTTCCTCTAGAGCTTGGCCCAAAAAAAGGCCTATTGACAATTAAAGGTGAGCACACCACATGTATAGCCCAGTCACTACCCCTTGTGTGTCCATGTGGAATGCAACATATGAATCTATACCACCTCCTCACCTTGCAAGGGTTGTTGTCTGGCTATTACACTAAAATTGTCACACCCTAAACCCAGAGACAACAATTTAGGTCTACCTCGATAGATTGGGACCCACTCCTTAAACATACTGATTGAATGAAAACCGTGTTGTATTCCCTAACCCCTAAACATCACCCTCACCCTCAATGTGTGTATGTGGCTTATAGTGATGGGGGAGTGTCACTCTCCCTCCGGATAATGCAAGAGATATAGGAGCAACAACAAATGTGATGTGAATGGAAATGTGATGAACAAAATAGATGGAATGAGATGCGGTGCGCACAAAAATGCTCCCCAATCGCAAGGAGTCTTTCGTTGTCGATGTTTTACTTGGAAGAGTATTCCAAGGTCGTCTCCTCAGGGAAGGAAAGGGAGTTTTGTGAAAGTGATTTTGCAAAAGTGAAAAGAAAGTGTAAAATCTTGTATTTGAGTTTTGTGTTTGGTTTGTGAATGAAAATGCAAATAAAGCAAGTGTTGATTAACCACAAAGGTTCACTCCAAAGGGAATGTCAAGCCAACTCAAAGCCTTCCTCCGATTGAGCATGAATGAACGATTGATTCGGGGGAAGCTAGGGACGAGATTGGTGAGTAATCTAAGCATAAACCGTGACTAGGCCTACGGAATATCAAAGGCTCACCAACTCATCCACTCTCAACCCCGTCAAACCGAACCATTTGACTCTAAAGGGAGGAATGAAGAAGAGTTGAAAATGGTATTCCCAAGAGGAATTTTCCCTTGGATTAACCAACTTAAATCCTAGCTAATCATACATAAAAATGAAAGACAAGCATAATGTAAAGACATATAATGAAGACATGAAGCATGAAAATTAACTTACAACAAGAAATCTAAAGCTATGAAGAGAAATATTCAAAACCCATTTTAAGCTAAAAATGAAGAACTTGAAAGCATAACAATGGTGAAAAGTAAAGTGCAAGGCTAAACTTGAAATGAACATGAAATAGATGAGATTAAAGTGCAAGGATTAAGAATTACAAGAGTATGAAAGCTTACTACAACAAAAACGGAGAAGAAAATGCAAAAACGAAAATACTATTCATCATCTTCCTCCTTGGAGCTTTCTATCTCTACTCCTAAGCTTAGGTAGCCAACCCCCTTTCCAATGTGTGTTGAATGCTAAATAAATGGAGTGCGAAAGACTTCCAATTTCGTGCATGGTGGTCCCCCTAGCATGTGCAAGCTCTCCCATCAAGAGAGGTTGAATGGATGGCTCTTCAAAGGCTATGGAGACAACCCACATGGTAGCCACATCTCTCCCATCCTCCATTAATTGCAAAGCCTCCAAAGTCTTCCAATAGGGTGTAGGAGGGATGTGGTTGTGTAAGAAAATGTTGGGGAGCAAGTGGGAGAAGAGTAGGTGGGACCCCCAAGCCTCAAAGTTGAGTTACAGGCTGTTTTCGGCATTCTGGGCAAAACCTTTCGGAAGGTTTTTGTAAACCTTCCGGAAGGTCGACTCCAGTAGGCAAAACCTTCCGGAAGGTCTTTCGGAAGGTGACAGCTCCGGACCACTTTTGGTAGAAATTTCATAACTCTTGATCTAACCGTTGGATTGAGCTGAAATTTTGACAACAAACAGAAGACACCCATATCTACAACTTTCATGTTTTGAACTTTTCCAAATTCTGAGTAGATCATGGTCAAAATGGAGGAATTCAGAGACAGTGCTTCCAATTGTTGCTGCAGCTGGTGCCCTTGTTCCCAAGCACCAATGCCTTCTTGATTTCTTCACTTTTAAGCCTCCAATTCTTCATGTATTGTGTCCATGCCTTTACCACACATCCAACATAGTTGCAATGTCCTAAAATACATGATTTAAGCAATAAAAACTTGCAACATCAAAATATCAACATTATTCATAAATCGGCTAACCCTAAGTACTTAAATGCAAAAGTTGAGTTAAAATGCATGTAATGAGGCCTTGATATATGCAATATTATGTGCTCATCACATACATTGTATTTTGTGCATATATTAAATAGTTCAATTAACAAGCACCAGCCAGGTGCGACAAAATAGAATTTAAACCGAAACACACAAACATACCGTTCTTATAGACTATACTTTCATATCCACAAACTTCAGAATTTTTAGAACTTTAAATATTTACAAGACTCTAAAAGTACACCCCTCACAGTCATTCATCAAATAGCAAATAAGCATGCTCTTGCCATTTTCAATTGCATGAAGTAGCACACTCACCTTTGATTCGACTCTACCTCATAATTAGTTCCCAGACGAGACTTTAGGTGGGATCAACATTGATTTCATCACCTCCATACATGCACTATGTCGTAAATGCATATGTATGAATGCTTAATCATGTTTGAGTCAACACATTACCAATCCCTCCAAAAATGTTATAACATAACCACTTAAGCTTTGCTCGTTAATTACCAATCTCACTTAAGCTAGGTTTGAGTTTAATACATAAATCATATAGTTGTAGACAAATTAGTCTAAGAGGAATTGATTTGAACTCAACTAGATATTTCAGAGTGCTTTGAAAATTGGCGGATATAGAATCAGAAGCATCACTACAAAAACAAAAAAACAGACTAGGTTGTACCGGTATAAGTCCTACCGGTTCTTTGATGTACCGGTACAACAGAGTACCGATACAATAGAACACAGTTTTTACTATAGTTCTCCCCTATACAGGGAGTACTTTAATCGCTTCTAACACCTCCTACAACCAATTTTCCTCATCCCCAAATCTTTCCAAACATATATAACAATCCATCCTTAAAGACTTAGAAGCTAAAAAACATACTAATTTAAAGGAAGAGATTTAACTACAAAGAGGCTTTCTTCTCCAATTCCACCGAAACCACCAAGTGGATAAAACCTAGGTGTGAGACCCTGTTATTCATCGCATTGTATTTAAATAATATTGGGGGTCAAAATATATTTTTGAAATTTGTTAGAAGGATGTTAAGTGGTAAGTTAAAGTATTAAAGTTTCGTTGGAAAATAAATAGATTAAGTGATACCGAGGTTAAATTGCAACAATCGAAACTATAATGAGTTAATTTGGCGTTGCAACAAAATTTTGATCCTTGACTATGAGATGTTTATGATGGATCAAAGGAGAGGTATGAAATATATAAAAAAAAATATATTAAAATTTAATTTTTGGATTTTATGGTATTTACGAAATTGCCATTGCATGGCAGCCACGTCCAACCAGCTTGCTGTCTAGTTTGGGGCTTCTCCACCTCTCCTTATCCTTTTAGAATGCTTGAGGAGGTGGTGAAGGCTTTAGCCGAGGCTTGGATATGTTAGAATCATCAAGAAGAGGGAGAAAAAGAGGAGAGAAGTTAGAGAGAGAAAGAGAAAGCTTGGAGAATCAAACTTCGGGAGAGTGAAATTCGAGCATCAAGGGGGTACTTTTGTAACCTAAATAGGGTGCTAGAACTTCATTTATGATGATTAAAACGAGTTTTGAACACTGTTTGTGCATGAATTTTCATTTTCAAGTTTTTGGGCTTTAGCTGGTATTGAAACTGGTTTGAGTTTTGGTTTATATAGCTTGAATTGAGGTGTGGTAATGGTTTCTGGGTGTTTAATATGAAGTTTGGTGGTGTTTGGAGGAGTTGCCGTGGTCCGTGGTGATGGTTTGAAGAAGAAGTTTCAAAGTTAGAGTTTGAGTTTCTTGAAAATTAAAGCTTTGAATCTTGAGTTTTAAAAACATTAGGGGGTATTGAGTTAGACTAAAACCAACCCTAGAAATACATTGGTGACCTTAGAAATTGATTTAGAGTTCATTTGGTGGGCGAAAAAGGCAATTGCAGGTCTGACCCCGAGTTGAAAAACCTAATTTTTTCAAACTTTGGTTCAATCTTTGGATAGATTAGAGTTTGATTAGAAGGGGATCACCTATGGGGATCTAAAGAAGGCCATGAGGATAGTACATAGGCTCTGAAAATAGGTCTAAAGGTGTTTTGTGATGTGAGTTATAGGGGTGAGAAGATGAGGTCTTGAAATAAAATTTTGACACTTACGGTATCTTGAGGTTGAAGATGAAGTGGACCAAGAGGACCACTGGACACCTCGATGGCGCATGAGAGTGCTCCAGTGTCTGATGGACCTATGGTTGGTGCCAAAAGTTATGGAACGTCTGTGCGGAGGTCTTGGTAAAATTTGTGGTCAATCCGATACCCGGATCAATATGTGGTGTAAAATATATATTTTACCCTCCGGGGGCAATTTGACCCAATTTTGGGTGATTTTTACCAAAAAAATTTTATATTCATTTTTAGGTAGTTTAATTGAGTATATGTATGAAATTTTATTTAAAAATAACATCGTTTTATTTTTAGTTGTTTCAGATCGAAAAACAACGCAAGATAGGGTTTCTCAATTCTGAATTAGATGAAGCATTTCAAATTCATTTTTAAATTATGTCTTACATTATTTTTGACTGTTAGCATATTTTAAAATTAAAAGATTTAGTATTCGAACTCAGACTTGAAATTACGGTTCTAGATTAGGATTTTGAGTGTGGTAACACATAATGGTCCGAAACGATTGGTTTGACTGTATGAAATAAGATACTAGAATCCTTTTAAACTAAATATAAGTGCACACAGATCAAGTGGAAACAAGTTTTACATTACAGGTTAAGGCCGTAGAGGGTACTCATTGAGTTCGTAAACGCCTGGGTGACCCAGTTGGTCTCTGGACTTGGTTCTAAAGTTAAGTTGTGGTGAATACGAAACGACACATATTTGCATAAATTAAGTTATTTTTGAGTCGATGCTTATTTTCATTTTTTCATATGCAAATTGTTAGTGTCGGAGGTTACCACATCAGTTCCACCTAGAAATCGAGCATAAAGCAGAGTTGTCAGTTGTGTGTTGGTTGGCTGTAACATGTGAAGTGTACTGCTTCATAATAATTGAAAATAAAATTATATGACATGAATTATTTTTCACTATGTGAAATAAAATTGTTATGATTTGGTTTGTGTTGAGTTGAGCAAATAATGGATCAAATATGTTTTCTTGAAAAGCTTGTGGTTTGTTGAAAAACTTGTGATTTGAGTAGTATCCACTATGCTAGAGTTGTTGGATAGTTTGACTTGACTTACATGCTGTTGATTTGGGACATTGCGCAGTTATCGTGAGACAGCTTGCATTGATTAAATATTGTAGATAGCTTGACATTACTTAAATGTTGTTGTTAGCTTGACATTGCTTAAATTTTGTTGTTAGTTTGACATCACTTAAATGTTGTTGTTAACTCACATTATATAAAATGCTATGCATTGCATGTCCGGGTCTCACAGTCAGATCTAACCTTATCTTTTTATATAAAATTCATTTTCTAAATGGGTCCTTAATTTCTTAACTTGAATTCTAATTTCTACCTGTTGGAATTCAACCCTCAAGTCCGAATTTGAATTTTGTGTCTGCATATTCATGGGCAGACATGAATGGTGTCTTCTGGGTGGCATGGTGTCTTCTGGGCTGCATCTGATCAATGTTGGTTATTCCGAACAGTCACCTCTACATCTATAAATAACCTAGAATCAGTTTGCATTTAATACTGCAACTAATATTGTGATTAAGAGAGTCATTACATTCGTAAACTTCTTTATTACAAGTGTCCATGTCTGAGAGTACAAAACACATTCTGGTTCGCTGGACAAACAGATTGAAGTACTGCTTCTGTTTGCATGAAGATCATTGTATCTTAAGAGATGGATGTCTAGATTTCTATTAGCACCAGTGTGGGGTTGAAATCTGTCTTAAGGACATAATGTCAAATACTAGCTTTGGTCTGAAAATTCAATTTCCATTTCTAGTCTACAATCGCGTCAGTTTTATTGATTGAAGTTTTATGTGTTACTGTTTTGTTCTTGTATGTTACTATTTTGTTCTAATTACATAAACAATTTTTTGTGTTGTTGTTTAGTATATTTGCATGTTTAATCTCATTCCAGAATCATGATAACTAATTTATCATATTAATATTATCATCCCAATAGGGGCAACAGAGAATATCCCGCGGCAGGGAATAGGTACATGTGGATTTTCAATGATTTCCAAATGTACATCTAGTAGAAGAGTTTACCAGGATCGGGTAAGCTATGACATTTATTGGGAATTGATTTATTAGATTAACTAGAACTAGATTTCCTAAGTTGGACCAAGTTTCCTAAGTTAAAATTGGACTAGGTTTCCTAAGTTGGAGTTAGAATAGGTTTTCTAGTTGGACCAGGATTAGGGTAATTAATTTGGATTTTGGGCGACATTGATATAATGAAACAATCGTTCTCATTGACGTAGGTAGGGATTTCTATCAAACCACGCAAATTGTGTTCTTGTTTTTGATTATTTTTCTTTCTTGATTATTCACCACACTACATGTTCACAACACTAACTATGCCAAATAGTTTGTCTGTCCACATCTTTTCCACCTACTCCAATCCACAAGCGACAAGTATTGTGCACGGATCATCTCCTCCAGGTAAGCAGACGTCACATAAGAATTTCAAAAGAGGTGAGAGAAACTAATTTTCCTAAAACTATTTTAGTTTCAGGTACTTATATACTGCGGTACTAACGAGCATCTTATGAGACCCGGTTATACATTGCATTGAATTGAATTATTAATAATGGTGAGATTCAAATATTTCTAAAAGTTTTAAGGAGATAAGTGTAATTATCTAGAATTTTGATGAGTTAGTTCTAATATATATCAGGCTTCAGTCAAGTTAATTCTTATGTAAGATGTTATATTAAAGCTAGAAGAGTAAAATTTAATAGAAAGTACAAATGTTGGGGGTTAAATTATATACATTGATAGAAGTTTTTTTAAAAAAAACTATCTTATTGTGTTCTGTGTACGTGTTTCAAGAGCAAGGGGTGTGTGTGTGTGACTAGCCACTTAGGACATATGTGTTTAATATGTAAAGACAAGAGAAAGGATAAGAAAAGGAGAATAGATAAAGAAAAGACGAAAAAGAGAGAGCAAGACCAGATAAAGGGGGACGGAAGGAGAGGTGGAAACTGGGGCTTCGAGCGAAGGTCCAACGATTAAATGTACTCCGATTGCTATGAAAATTGAATATATTATTCATGTTGTCGTGAATTACAGATATACTAATTGTAATTCAGGAATAGGTATGTGAAGTAAATATTTAATAATTTGAGATTCATGTTTTAATTATTCTCTTAAGTCTTGGATTGACATCGTAGTAATGACTTAATATAAGAGTTTGACGAGGTTATGGTTATTTATTTTCATAGGCATGCTGTATATGTAAGAGTTGCTAGGTATTAGGATGGTGTAAGAGTAATTTTGAAGGAAAATCAAGTGAGTATAATATGATTTGGGACTTTAAAACCGAAATTTAAGGAAAATTCGGTTGTGTAGACAGCTTCCTCACCCTGTACGAAAATAAGCATAACTTTCTTTAGGAAACTCGGATTCGTGCACATTCTGAAGCATAGGAAATTAGATTCGAAGCCCGTTCTAATGGTATAGGGTAGAACACCAGATTGTTATTGTGCTGATATAGGTTTATATTTGAAAATTACTAAAAATAGGGGACTAAATTGCATAGACAACTTTGATGCTCAACGAAAAAAAAAATTGTAATGCTTCCATTGGGATGCCGTCTAGAGCCCATGATCAGTCCCTAAATTTCTATTTTCTAATTAATTTTAATTTTTGATAATTTATCAAAGATTGAAGTCTACTTTAATTAGACTCGACAATGGGTTTGTATAACACTTTAACGCATGTTAAGAGTTCGACGAAATGTTTAAGTAAAGGGAATAACTGAACATGGGACTAAAGTGACTCAAGTAAGTCAAGTTGAATGTGGTATGGGTAAAATAGTGAATAAAATTATTTCAAACCATTGTTCTATCTGTGGAACTGCTTAATCATCAATTAGGATGACAATATCGATTGATCAACCATTTTAACTATCAATCGAACGTTTGGAAAATTGAGTTATAATATATACGAAACACCATAAAGCATATTCATATGCATTCATTTTCATCAATTGTGTAATTTTAGAGTTGATGCTCACTTGTATTTGCACATATGCTAATT
Organism: Ilex aquifolium; assembly: GCA_951799425.1. NCBI lineage: Eukaryota > Viridiplantae > Streptophyta > Magnoliopsida > Aquifoliales > Aquifoliaceae > Ilex > Ilex aquifolium. Next base: position 27,289,169 of record OX637400.1, read on the forward strand.
GTTAGGGTCGGAGGCTATTACCTCGGTTACACCTAAGGATCGACCGTAAAGCATGGACGGATATCTATCAGCAGTAAAGATGAGAGTGTACTGCTTCATAACAAATGAAAATAAAAATATATGCTATATCAAGTTATTTTCTTGTATGTGGGAAATCAATTTTGTCGAATTGATTTGAGTTGAGTTGCTTAAATTATGGATCAAATGTGCTTTTATGAAAAAATTGTGATTTGAGTATTATCCACTATACCGAGTTGTTGATAGCTTGACTTGGCTTACATGTTGATTTTGACATTGCACAATTATTGTGAGATAGCTTGACATTGCTTAAATGTTGTAGATAGCTTGACATTGCTTAAATGTTGTTATTTGAGTCGTTACTTATGTGGATATTTACTATTTTGTTATATGAGCTTGATTTGAGTTTCAAAGTGAGTTGAGTTCACTTTGGTTGTGATTTGCGGGTTGTAAGTATCTTTTTGGTGGGATTATATTTGATCCATATTTTTGTTATATTTTCTTTGATTATGATGCTCAGTATACTTAAGAAAATTATCGATTTCAGGATGCTGAAGTCTAGAGTGAGGTCCACTACTACATTAGCATGGTAGAAATGAGGGAAAATTAAGGAAGCTGCTTATGTACATTTTGTACAAGAGTATTTTTTTTCCCTGTTGTTATAAAGGAATGGTATCCCTAATATTTTGTTTTGGTACAAGCGACACCGTTATGTATTCTGTTATATAGTTTATCTGTTTATGGTGTTATGCTTCCATCTTCGAGAAATCAAAGGGGTCAGAGCTAGTGTATATAGATTCTGTAGACATGTGAAATTCTAGTCCTAGTAGTGGACCGTAGGAAGTATGTTTGTGAGTTGATATAGTGGGTACGAGTTCTTAGTCACGTTCTAAGATGTCTAGTGATTGCATGGTGCATTTATGAATGGGTATATTATTTTATGTAACTAGATTTGAATTCCAGATATAGAGCGATGGAATCAAATGACTACGTTGAGGAGGTAGATTCAGATGCATTTGATTCAGTTGAGGGATCAGTTCGATCAAATCAAGAGGCCCATAGTGGATCTCATGGTGTAGAGGAACAAATTGAAGCGAGGGTGAGAGCGACTAAAAATCTTGAGTGGGAGATAGCATAGGCCGAAATGAAAAGATTCCTTATTTCCTTATTCAAGCATTTTAAGAAACTTGGGCCACCAAGTTTTGAGGGGTCAATAAATCCAGCTGAAGCAAAAAACTAGAAAAAAATTTTGTTACGTATTTTTGATATATTATGCGCCAAACGAATGAACAAAGAGTCAAGTTTGCTATCTTTATTCTCACAGAGGATGCTTTAAATTGGTGGGAGGATATTAAGAGATTGATGACCACTCCGATACAAGGAGCTTAGGATGTAACTCTAATAAAGGTTACTTGGGCTATGGTTGTGAAAACGTTTGATGAACAATATTTTTCACAGTCACACCAGTATGAAAAAGAACAAGGATTTATGGAGTTATCACAAGGGAAGATGTTAGTGGCTGAGTATGAATCTAAATTCTCAACATTGTCTTGTTTTGCGTTGGATATGATAAGAACTGAAGAATCCAAATGTAGAAGATTTCAGAAGGGACTAGAGTATTCTATATGGTTGCTACTTTCAACTTATCATGCAAATAATTTTATTGAGCTAGTGAATATAGCAAGACGGGTGGAAAAAGAAGTGAAGGAAAAATTTAAAAATGATGGAAAGGAGAAACAAAGTCAAGAGGAAAGCCATAAGAAAGGCAGATATGAGGCGTGACAGGCTAGTAAATATATGAGTAGTTTTTCAAAGAACAGTCAGAGGATGTAGTCTTTAAGAAGCCAAAATGTCACACCCCCACCCCGGATCACATAGGGTGGGCGGCGGACCGGCCACCAAGGCCTTAACCAACCACCTCTGTACATAATAGGTGTAAAATACAGCGGAAGACAAATAATAAAGTGATCCAATCCATCGACCTAATGAATATCAGAGGAATAAGCTAAACATCACCAACATCATTATTAAACTCATGTAAAATAATGAATAACCATAAGGTTCAATACTATAAGTAGAAGCAACATTATTCCCAAAACAATTGAATGTTTATCTCAAAAACTATAAAATACATTTATTCCTAAAGACCTACAATATAATAAGTCTTCAAGTCCTCTAATCCCTTGTATATCAGTAGACTTACTCCTCACCTTGATCATCTCCTGAAAAATGTTATATGTTTGGGTGAGCACAATGGCCCGTGAATAGCAACCACCTCTAATGAGGTGTGAAAATAAATCCCACAGTTTATATACAAAAAAATAAACTTTGATACATACATAAGTACAACAAATTGTACCCCAATCCTTCCCACATAATCATGTAAACAAAATGATCTCATGATCACAAATAACTTTATAAATGAAAAGACATTTACAACCCAAAACACTCACACACAAATTCAGTCTCAAATACATTTGTCAAATCATGTTTGTTACCACTAGCCTGGTAACTGGCCCCGTCTCTTGTCATCACTAGCCTGATGATTGACTCCGTCTCTTGTTACCACTACCCTGGTAACTGGCCCCTATGTGCACATCCCCATACCGACCACGCCGGTATACAATCTCGTTACCATTTAGACCTGGTAACCCAGTCCCCGTCTCATAAACATGATTTTCACACACACCAAAACTATAGTTCTAGTCCCAACGCACACAAAATTTTCCCTTCATTACCAAAGCAATGAAATAAAATCATCCCACAAATTTTTCCAAAATTCACATATATAACAGTTCACAATTGCAAAACATTTAATTGCAACCCCAAACATCAACACATATATCATATCTATGAATAATCCACACACACGCACCCACACATTTAATATAGAAAATTCTCCCAAAAGAAGTAGTAAACTACTCACCTTGATTTCCAAACTCCAATTCAAACACTCTCTCTAAACCTCAATGCAATCACCACCTAATCCAAAATAACATATAACAATCAATCCCTATTCCTAATTTCGTCGTTTTGCGCTTCTATATTTAATTTACGTACCTCATATTTATTAATATATAGTTAATATATCTTTTACATATAAATATCCTTTCTAATACGAGGTAATAGGGTGTAGAAGTATTCTGGGCTATTTAGAAAAAGTTTCTAAAGTTTCGGGGTCAAATCATAATTTTTTGAAACTTTTGGGGTCAAAGTGTAATTTTCTTAAAAATGAATTTTCTGTTTTCGGGCCTGCCATAAATTTTCCAGAATTTCATTCTTTCAACTTTCCAAGTAAAAACAATGGTTAAAATTAAGTTTAGAAGAGTATATGAGTCAAAATAAAACTCTTTGAAACTAAAGGGGAGCTTTCTGTAATTTCAAAGAAATCCATATTCTTCACCCACGAAAATTGCAGGTTTTGCAACTTTTCTTCTTCTTCCCTTTTTGTTTTCTTTTTCTTCCAATAAAACCCATATATACATTCATCACTATTCTTCACCATGAACATATATATATATATATATATATATATATAAATGTATTTCTTATCACTATTTATGATAACCTTAATACTATGTAATTGAATAGAATACAAAACCGATACACTAAATGATAGATTCATACCTTCAATAGATCTAAATCCCTTCTTCTTCTTCTTCTTCTTTTTTTTCTTTCTTCTTTCTTCCTTCCTTCTCTATTTCTGTGTGTCTAGCGGTAGAATCCTTCTTTCCCTTTTTTTATTTTTATTTTGCCATATTTTGACTACCTACAATGTATATATACAAAATAAAAAAAAAACCCTATAGTAACCCTACAATTTCTCATTCTTTAATTACACTAACATCCCTTTTCAAAAATAATATCACAAATTGACCTAAACTAAGTTAGGTATATATTTCAAAATTTTGGGGTTTTACATCCTCTCCCCCTTAAAAGAATTTCGTACTCGAAATTTATATACCTCGTGAGCACAAATGAGGATATTCTATTTCCATCCTTTTATCCACTTCCCAAGCAACTTCTTCGCCTGAGTGATTCTTCTACAATACTTTGACTAATGGAATCATCTTGTTACCTAAAATTTATTGACTTCTCAAACATAATTAATAATTTTCTTAAGCCTAATAGACTACTCTCACCAATATACAAGGAGAATCAGATATATATACTTCCTGAGCATAACAATACAAGGTATGTCATGAAAATGAAACATCCTTACCAAATAACTTCGTCAATTAATCCACAATAACTCAAAATAGATTCATGCTCAATCTATATCCTGAAAGTGTGTAGAAAATTCATAGTAATTTACTCTAATTTCTACTAAAAAAATTGAAATTAGTTATAGTAAACCTAAAGGATACTGATACTCAGTCCTTATCTATCAATGCACTACACATTGGCTACAACTTCCACAATTTTTCTTTTAATTCAACTCAACCAATAATAGTTTCACGATATCAATATAATTTCACACTCCCCAAACGCACATAGAATTATAGGTTGTATCTATAATATCTCACTTCAACATATTCTCTTTTGGTACTCATAACTAATGCCAAAATATAAACATAATCTCACCAAAAAGTATAAAATTTATCTTACTACTATGTTACACCTTTTTTTTCTAACATTCTGCACATGTGTCCCCCCCTTTTTTTTTTGCTAACAGATACAATCTACCAATAAGAGTTTAACTTGCAATTGAGCTAATAATATATATGTACCAGTCAATATCACACGTACCCTTATCAATCTCAAATCAACCAAATTACTCATTTGGGTACATTGAATAGAACACAAACTTCTTAGTAATTTATTGCTTAGTGTATCGACCACTATAATAGCTTTACCTACATGATCATAATAGAATAATCAGAGTCCCTAATCTTTCCATCCATCTCATTTTTCTCAAATTAAACTTCTTCTCAATAAATAAATCTTTCAACCTTTGATAATTGAAATAAATCTCACGTCTTACTGTATAAACAATCTCTCCATAACTTCAAGACAAAAACAATTATATCTAATCCAAAATCATGAGTAAGGTAATTCATTCTTTACTACAAGAATACACATGTGCATCACCAATGAATACTAGATAAAGTTGAGATACTCAATTTAGTCAATCCATCAAAACAAATGTAGCATTTGTCAATCTCAATGACTTCACCAAAAATACAATATAACTATCCCAGTTGCACATACTGTTTTCAGAGCATCATCATTTCTTTCTTTTAAGTAAAGATAACCCAACTTAAAATCAATCTAACTAAATTCTCTAACTCCTCATAACTGATCAAATAAATCATCAATACCATGTAAAAGATATTTATTGTTTATTGCTACCTTACTCAACTAGTAGTAATCGACGTACATTTCATAATCCCATCATTTCGTTTACAAACACAACATCAGCACTCCACAACAAATTGCTAAGTTGAATAAATCTTTGTTCTAAAAGAATGTAAACTTTATCTCTCCCCAATAATAGCATATACAACTTCTCTCAAAATATATTTAAAAATTTTCTTTCTATTGATATCTCCTCAAGAGACACTCCCTCGTTCCGTGCAACAATGATACTAGCAATATTTTCCTAAAAATGTTTCCTCACCCCATTTTCGAGCTTACACTCGCAGAGTTAATACCAGAGATTAAATAAATCATGTTCCTTCAAAACTAAATCTGCGTGACTCTCTTTTCAAAACAACTACTGTCGCATGTTGTGTGACTAACCAATCTGTAATTAATATCATATCAAAACCCCTAAGGTCTAAAAAAAAACTCAATCAACTAGTTACTGATGTTTTCCAATGTGGACCCTACACCTTGGGTACACAACATCTCCTGACACAAAACTACCCATAGGAGTTACCACGGTCAAATCAAACTCAAGTGTTTTGGGTTCCACACCCAATCACACTGTTACTCTAGGAGACACAGAAGAATGTATAGACTCTAAAATTTCATTAGTGTTAGTAATATTTCTTACAACACTTTTACCATACTTTTTTTTTTTTGCAACTATCTCTTGCTTGTACAAAATACCAAGCAAATTAACTAGCCTTAGTCACTACACCAATCATGCTATTAACTAGTAAACATCATTCTCTATCCCACAAGCTAAAGCAAATTAAAGCCTACACAACCACTCAGATTCAGCCTAATCCTCCGGTAATTCATAAACCTAGGCTCTGATACCAAACTTGCCACACCCTCACCCCGGATCACATAGGGTGGGCGGCGGACCGGCCACCAAGGCCTTAACTAACCACCCTTGTGCATAATATGTGTAAAATACAGCGGAAGACAAATAATAAAGTGATCCAATCCATCGACCTAATGAATATCAGAGGAATAAGCTAAACATCACCAACATCATTATTAAACTCATGTAAAACAATGAATAACCATAAGGTTCAATACTCTAAGTAGAAGCAACATTATTCCTAAAACAATTGAATGTTTATCTCAAAAACTATAAAATACATTTATTCCTAAAGACCTACAATATAATAAGTCTTCAAGTCCTCTAATCCCTTGTATATCAGCAGACTTACTCCTCATCCTGATCCTCTCCTGAAAAATGTTATATGTTTGGGTGAGCACAATGGCCCGTGAATAGCAACCACCTCTAATGAGGTGTGAAAATAAATCCCACAGTTTATATACAAAAAAATAAACTTTGATACATACATAAGTACAACAAATTGTACCCCAATCCTTCCCACATAATCATGTAAACAAAATAATCTCATGATCACAAATAACTTTATAAATGAAAAGACATTTATAACCCAAAACACTCACACACAAATTCAGTCTCAAATACATTTGTCAAATCATGTTTGTTACCACTAGCCTGGTAACTGGCCCCGTCTCTTGTCATCACTAGCCTGATGACTGGCCCCGTCTCTTGTTACCACTAGCCTGGTAACTGGCCCCTATGTGCACATCCCCATACCGACCACGCCGGTATACAATCTCGTTACCATTTAGACCTGGTAACCCAGTCCCCGTCTCATGAATATGATTTTCACACACACCAAAACTATAGTTCTAGTCCCAACGCACACAAAATTTTCCCTTCATTACCAAAGCAATGAAATAAAATCATCCCACAAGTTTTTCCAAAATTCACATATATAATAGTTTACAATTGCAAAACATTTAATTGCAACGCCAAACATCAACACATATATCATATTTATGAAGAATCCACACACACGCACCCACACATTTAATATAAAAAATTCTCCCAAAAGAAGCAGTAAACTACTCACCTTGATTTCCAAACTCCAATTCAAAGCACTCTCTCTAAACCTCAATGCAATCACCACCTAATCCAAAATAACATATAACAATCAATCCCTATTCCTAATTTCGTCGTTTCGCGCTTCTATATTTAATTTACGTACCTCATATCTATTAATATATACTTAATATATCTTTTACATATAAATATCCTTTCTAATACGAGGTAATAGGGTGTAGAAGTATTCTGGGCTATTTAGAAAAAGTTTCTAAAGTTTCGGGGTCAAATCATAATTTTTTGAAACTTTTGGGGTCAAAGTTTAATTTTCTTAAAAACGAATTTTCTGTTTTCGAGCCTGCCATAAATTTTCCAGAATTTCATTCTTTCAACTTTCCAAGTAAAAACAATGGTTAAAATTAAGTTTAGAAGAGTATAGGAGTCAAAATAAAACTCTTTGAAACTAAAGGGGAGCTTTCTGTAATTTCAAAGAAATCCATCTTCTTCACCCACGAAAATTGCAGGCTCTGCAACTTTTCTTCTTCTTCCCTTTTTGTTTTCTTTTTCTTCCAATAAAACCCATTTATACATTCATCACTATTCTTCACCATGAACACACACACACACACACACACACACACAAATATATATATATATATATGTATTCTTTATCACTATTTATGATAACCTTAATACTATGTAATTGAATAGAATACAAAACCCATACACTAAATGATGGATTCATACCTTCAATAGATCTAAATCCCTTCTTTTTTTTTCTTCTTTCTTCCTTCCTTCCTTCTCTCTCTCTGTGTGTCTAGCGGCAGAATCCTTCTTTCCCTTTTTTTTTTTTTTTGTTTTGCCATATTTTGACTGCCTACAATGTATATATACAAAATAAAAAAAAAACCCTATAGTAACCCTACAATTTCTCATTCTTTAATTACACTAACATCCCTTTTCAAAAATAATATCACAAATTGACCTAAACTAAGTTAGGTATATATTTCAAAATTTTGGGGTTTTACATCCTCTCCCCCTTAAAAGAATTTCGTACTCGAAATTTATATACCTCGTGAGCACAAATGAGGATATTCTATTTCCATCCTTTTATCCACTTCCCAAGCAACTTCTTCGCCTGAGTGATTCTTCTATAATACTTTGACTAATGGAATCATCTTGTTACCTAAAATTTATTGACTTCTCAAACATAATTAATAATTTTCTTAAGCCTAATAGACTACTCTCACCAATATACAAGGAGAATCAGATATATATACTTCCTGAGCATAACAATACATGGTATGTCATGAAAATGAAACATCCTTACCAAATAACTTCGTCAATTAATCCACAATAACTCAAAATAGATTCATGCTCAATCTATATCCTGAAAGTGTGTGTAGAAAATTCATAGTAATTTACTCTAATTTCTACTAAAAAATTTGAAATTAGTTATAGTAAACCTAAAGGATACTGATACTCAGTCCTTATCTATCAATGCACTACACATTGACTACAACTTCCACAATTTTTCTTTTCATTCAACTCAACTAATAATAGTTTCTCGATATCAATATAATTTCACACTCCCCAAACGCACATAGAATTATAGGTTGTATCTATAATATCTCACTTCAACATATTCTCTTTTGATACTCATAACTAATGCCAAAATATAAACATAATCTCACCAAAAAGTATAAAATTTATCTTGCTACTATGTTACACCTTTTTTTTCTAACATTCTGCACATGTGTCCCCCTTTTTTTTTTTTTGCTAACTGATACAATCTACCAATAAGAGTTTAACTTGCAATTGAGCTAATAATATATATGTACCAGTCAATATCACACGTACCCTTATCAATCTCAAATCAACCAAATTACTCATTTGGGTACACTGAATAGAACACAAACTTCTTAATAATTTATTGCTTAGTGTATCGACCACTATAATAGATTTACCTACATGATCATAATAGAATAATCAGAGTCCCTAATCTTTCCTTCCATCTCATTTTTCTCAAATTAAACTTCTTCTCAATAAATAAATCTTTCAACCTTTGATAATTGAAATAAATCTCACGTCTTACTGTATAAACAATCTTTCCATAACTTCTAGACAAAAACAATTATAACTAATCCAAAATCATGAGTAAGGTAATTCATTCTTTACTACAAGAATACACATGTGCATCACCAATGAATACTAGATAAAGTTGAGATACTCAATTTAGTCAATCCATCAAAACAAATGTAGCATTTGTCAATCTCAATGACTTCACCAAAAATACAATATAACTATCCCAGTTGCACATACTGTTTTCAGAGCATCATCATTTCTTTCTTTTAAGTAAAGATAACCCAACTTAAAATCAATCTAACTAAATTCTCTAACTCCTCATAACTGATCAAATAAATCATCAATACCATGTAAAAGATATTTATTGTTTATTGCTACCTTACTCAACTGGTAGTAATCGACGTACATTTCATAATCCCATCATTTCGTTTACAAACACAACATCAGCACTCCACAACAAATTGCTAAGTTGAATAAATCTTTGTTCTAAAAGAATGTAAACTTTATCTCTCCCCAATAATAGCATATACAACTTCTCTCAAAATATATTTAAAAATTTTCTTTCTATTGATATCTCCTCAAGAGACACTCCCTCGTTCCGTGCAACAATGATACTAGCAATATTTCCCTAAAAATGTTTCCTCACCCCATTTTCGAGCTTACACTCGCAGAGTTAATACCAGGGATTAAATAAATCATGTTCCTTCAAAACTAAATCTGCATGACTCTCTTTTCAAAACAACTACTGTCGCATGTTGTGTGACTAACCAATCTGTAATTAATATCATATCAAAACTCCTAAGGTCTAAAAAAAAAACTCAATCAACTAGTTACTGATGTTTTCCAATGTGGACCCTACACCTTGGGTACACAACATCTCCTGACACAAAACCACCCATAGGAGTTACCACGGTCAAATCAAACTCAAGTGTTTTGGGTTCCACACCCACTCACACTGTTACTCTAGGAGACACAGAAGAATGTATAGACTCTAAAATTTCATTAGTGTTAGTAATATTTCTTACAACACTTTTACCATACTTTTTTGTTTTTTTTTGCAACTATCTCTTGCTTGTACAAAATACCAAGCAAATTAACTAGCCTTAGTCACTACACCAATCATGCTATTAACTAGTAAACATCATTCTCTATCCCACAAACTAAAGCAAATTAAAGCCTACACAACCACTCAGATTCAGCCTAATCCTCCAGTAATTCATAAACCTAGGCTCTGATACCAAACTTGTCACACCCCCACCCCGAATCACATAGGGTGGGCGGCGGACCGGCCACCAAGGCCTTAACCAACCACCCCTGTGCATAATAGGTGTAAAATACAGCGGAAGACAAATAATAAAGTGATCCAATCCATCGACCTAATGAATATCAGAGGAATAAGCTAAACATCACCAACATCATTATTAAACTCATGTAAAACAATGAATAACCATAAGGTTCAATACTCTAAGTAGAAGCAACATTATTCCCAAAACAATTGAATGTTTATCTCAAAAACTATAAAAGACATTTATTCCTAAAGACCTACAATATAATAAGTCTTCAAGTCCTCTAATCCCTTGTATATCAGCAGACTTACTCCTCACCCTGATCATCTCCTGAAAAATGTTATATGTTTGGGTGAGCAGAATGGCCCGTGAATAGCAACCACCTCTAATGAGGTGTGAAAATAAATCCCACAGTTTATATACAAAAAAATAAAATTTGATACATACATAAGTACAACAAATTGTACCCCAATCCTTCCCACATAATCATGTAAACAAAATGATCTCATGATCACAAATAACTTTATAAATGAAAAGACATTTATAACCCAAAACACTCACACACAAATTCAGTCTCAAATACATTTGTCAAATCATGTTTGTTACCACTAGCCTGGTAACTGGCCCCGTCTCTTGTCATCACTAGCCTGATGACTGGCCCCGTCTCTTGTTACCACTAGCCTGGTAACTGGCCCCTATGTGCACATCCCTATACCGACTACGCCGGTATACAATCTCGTTACCATTTAGACCTGGTAACCTAGTCCCCGTATCATAAACATGATTTTCACACACACCAAAACTATAGTTCTAGTCCCAACGCACACAAAATTTTCCCTTCATTACCAAAGCAATGAAATAAAATCATCCCACAAGTTTTTCCAAAATTCACATATATAACAGTTCACAATTGCAAAACATTTAATTGCAACCCCAAACATCAACACATATATCATATCTATGAAGAATCCACACACACGCACCCACACATTTAATATAGAAAATTCTCCCAAAAGAAGTAGTAAACTACTCACCTTGATTTCCAAACTCCAATTCAAAGCACTCTCTCTAAACCTCAATGCAATCACCACCTAATCCAAAATAACATATAAAAATCAATCTCTATTCCTAATTTCGTCGTTTCACGCTTCTATATTTAATTTACGTACCTCATATCTATTAATATATACTTAATATATCTTTTACATATAAATATCATTTCTAATACGAGGTAATAGGGTGTGGAAGTATTCTGGGCTATTTAAAAAAAGTTTCTAAAGTTTCGGGGTCAAATCATAATTTTTGAAACTTTTGGGGTCAAAGTTTAATTTTCTTAAAAAGGAATTTTCTGTTTTCGGGCCTGCCATAAATTTTCCAGAATTTCATTCTGTCAACTTTCCAAGTAAAAACAATGGTTAAAATTAAGTTTAGAAGAGTATAGGAGTCAAAATAAAACTCTTTGAAACTAAAGAGGAGCTTTTTGTAATTTCAAAGAAATCCATCTTCTTCACCCACGAAAATTGCAGGTTCTGCAACTTCTCTTCTTCTTCCCTTTTTGTTTTCTTTTTTGCTTTGTAAGACATTAAATAAATTCTTTAAAGGCCTCAAATCAATAAATCTATACTAAGTCTCAAAACACTTAAATTAACAACATAAAACCCATTTATACATTCATCACTATTCTTCACCATGAACATATATATATATATATATATATATATATATATATATATATATATATATATATGTATTCCTTATCACTATTTATGATAACCTTAATACTATGTAATTGAATAGAATACAAAACCCATACACTAAATGATGGATTCATACCTTCAATAGATCTAAATCCCTTTTTTTTTTTTTTTCTTCTTTCTTCCTACCTTCTCTCTCTCTGTGTGTCTAGCGGCAGAATCATTCTTTCCCTTTTTTTTTTGTTTTGTCATATTTTGACTGCCTACAATGTATATATACAAAATAAAAAAAAAACCCTATAGTAACCCTACAATTTCTCATTATTTAATTACACTAACATCCCTTTTCAAAAATAATATCACAAATTGACCTAAACTAAGTTAGGTATATATTTCAAAATTTTGGGGTTTTACACAAAATGTAAACTTAGCTGGGAGAACATTTTCAGGACAGAGCCAAAGTCCATCCAAATTAAGGTTTAGCCAATCTAATAGAGGATCTTCAAGCGAGAGGAGTGGACATGCCACTTGTTATCGATGTGAGGTGATTAGTACTTAAAATTAGCATTTTACTATGCCTTTTTAAGACTAATTGTACTTTGATGGAGTTTGAGTGATGTCATTTCAGGTCTTTAAGTGAACAATGACTCAAAGAACAATAAGTATGACACTTGAGTGTAACACCAGCACATTAGGGAACAAAATTGGAGAAGCTTGGAGCACAACAAGAACGTTCGAACGCCAACTCACGTTCGAACGCCCACTTGAACTGTAAGAAGACCTGACTCCTAAGAGAAGGCGTGTTGCAGCCAAGAAGGAAGACTCTGAGGCTCTGAGGCACTTGAGTATCACGTTCGAACGCCAACTCACGTTCGAACTTCCACTTGAACAGTGAGCAGACCTGACTACTAAGAGAAGGCGTGTTGCAGTCAAGAAGGAAGACTCTGAGGCTCTGAGGCACTTGAGTATTGTAAAACCCGAGAAAAAATTTAAACCTTTGAGAAAAAGGGCAAAACGGTAAATTTCCATTACGGTACAGGTTGTAAACCTGAATTTTTCTAGAACTCGGATGACGAAACGGACCTCACCGTTGGATTCATCTCGCGAAATCTAGTTACCACGTCAAATTTCGTTGAATTCTGAGATAGTCGGATTTTTTCGCGTTTTACGAGACGAACGGGCCCCGGGTGACCCTGTACACGAAATTTTTATAAAATTTCCAAGTTTGGGGAAATATTAGAGGCAAGTTAAAAATAAAAATAATTCGAACTCGAACCGGAGCGAAATTTAATCGTTTCGGGATTAAAACGGACCCGAAATTAAATAGGACGTGTGGCGAATTGTGGGCCAAGTATTCTAAAATATAAATAGGGGGAAAAATTAGATTTTTTCCCCATTGTTCAGCCGGTTTCAGCCGATAGAGAGAAAGAGGGAGAAAAGAGAGAAAACTCACCTTCTCTCTACGATCTACGGTGCTACGGACCTCGAATCCACGCAAGCCAAGAATTAAAGTCGCTCTACTCATCGAGGGCTACGCGGCTATACCAAAAAGCGCAAGTTTTACCGAAGATCAAGGTACGGGATTTTCGAGAAGTGAGGGTTTTTGCTTGAATCGGGTCTTGGAACTTCCCTTGGTCGTTCCTCACGCTTCAAGAGGTAGGGTTTCTTCCTACTAAGGTTTATTCCAAGCCTATAATGTTTTTATGGAATGGGTAGGATGATAGCCTATGTATCTCTTGCCTATTGTTGTGAAATTGGATGAATTGGGTATTGAAATGGGTAAAGGAAATCCTAGCTTGGATGGATATTTAGAAGTTACTAAATGTGATTTTCTATGATTGGATATGTGAAATGAACCCAATGTGAATTCATGTGTTATGTGAAATTGTGGGCATGTTATGTGTTTATATATATGCCTTGAAATTTTAGTATGTTGATAACATGCTTGAAATTTGTATTATGGGAATTATATGCTTTTGATATGATTTTGCCATGGAATATGAGAAATGTGTTGAGAATGTTCATATGTCACTCATACCATATCGAACATTGTGTTAGTGTTGCAATGGAGCACCACATTGCATATGCACGGGAACATCGCATTTTAGGAGGTGTGTGTGCATGGTTGTTTGTCTTCACCACGCATGGTGGATGACGAGTGAGCTCGGGTAATATGGGTCGATGACCTAGTCGAGTAGCATGGTTTATATGTTGATAGGGTTGGGGTAGCAAGAAGGGCTAGAAAATCCCTCGGGTGAGAGACCCGGTGATTGGATACGCACTCCGTTGGTATAAGAGCCCATAAAGTGTGTCAGTGTACGCGGAACCGTTGGTGGAAGTCCATGAATTCCGTGTAGGTTGGGTGACCTTTGGTGTGAGTCCATGAACATCCACCCCTACAAAGACCCTAGAATGAAATGTCATTTGATGTGGAACATAAATGACGGATTGGTACACATTGGCACTTGCATGTGTAGAGGAGCCGGGAAGGGCTCGGTTGATGTGCATGAGTGAGTCTCACCTCATTTCATAGCATGGCATTACATGTTTCAACATGGGATATATTCTTGTTGTGGATTGTTGATTGATAGCATGTGACATTTCATATGCATTTAGGTTGGGGAGTAGCCTCTTTAGGAGATACCCTATTGAGCGTGGCTCACCCTTTATGGGAAAAACATTTCAGGTGTGGGTTTTGCTCCGGCGGATGGCTCATTTGGAGAGCATCAAGCATGAAGGGGGCCGGCTCGTGGCCTTAGTTTGAGTTTTGTGAAACCTTTAACAAAATTCCATTTTGATGTATATATATTATGGAATGAATTGTGATAGAGCTTGTATGGGTTGTGTATTATATGGAAAATCTCATTAAACATGTATTGGATGAGTTTGGAGTGTATGGGGTAGCTTTAAGGATGGTTTGGAAGGGAAAGAAATCCATTTTTTTGCTCACAGTCTGAAAACCTACCGGAAGGTGTATGTCGGCCTTCCGGAAGGTTTTGCTAAAAACCCCAGCTTGCCTTGTTCACAGCTAATACCTTCTGGAAGGTTTTGCCCACTGGAATGAACCTTCCGGAAGATTTTAGCTACTGGAGTAAAACCTACCGGAAGGACTTGTCTACTGGAATGAACCTTCCGGAAGGTTTTGCCTTGGGTTTCTTTTTGACTGCCAAAATCTTCCGGAAGGTTTTGTTTTCTGGAATGAACCTTCCGGAAGGTTTTGGCTACTGGAATGAACCTTTCGGAAGGTTTCTGCTACTGATGTCGACCTTCCGGAAGTTCTTGCAATTGATTCTTTTCATTTAACTGTTCTTTCAGCGACCTTCCGGTAGGTGTATGTCGACCTTCCGGAAGGTTTTTCCAAAAATCTGAAATTTTCAAAATGCTTAGCCATGCTCTTGGGCTTTGTTTTCTTTGGTTCCTATGACATAAATGGACATAAATTGAGGTATAATTGACCTTGTGGATGGTAAATCCGGTTAAAAGCATGTGAATGACGTGGTGTCGGGTTATACGACTATCACGAGTATTTCCGCGGGTTGACGGATGGTCAACGGTTAATAAAGGACACCCGGAAATTTGGGGCGTCACAAGTATCACGTTCGAACGCCAACTCATGTTCGAACGTCCACTTGAGTTGATTGAGAACCAGACTATTGCATAGAGTATGGAAATGAACTTCACAGACTGGCTCAGACCACATCTGGCGTTCGAACGCCCATACAGCAAAGACAGAAGAAACGTTCGAACGTCATACAACGTTCGAATGCCCATACAGCAAAAACAGAGACAACGTTCGAACGCCAACTCACGTTCGAACGATCTCCACAGACTGGCTACAGATTAGTTGATTTTTCACTTGGACTTGGGCGGCATACACTATTCCTTCACCCCCTCTTGTCTCCTCCTCCTTGCCTATAAATACTCCCATTGTTGGAGAGCTTAGGAAACCAAGTAGAGAGGTTGATGGAGGCTTAGACTCCCACTCACATTGTAGAATTAGCTTATATTTCTTTGTATGAAGTAGTTGTTCTAGAGATTAGTTTGGCTTTAGTCCAACATCTCTTAGATTGTTATAGAATTAGTTTTATGTTTATGCTTTCATCTATATGCATAAAGGGAGATAGATCACCTTTGGTTGTGGATCACCCTCCAAAAGTGACTACCTTTCTTCTACTTTTAATTTGTGTTTCATTCACTTCTATTGCTTGAGCTTCTTTCTTCCCTTAGAGGAGTGAAACTCTTCCACTTTTTTATAGCTTCACCAAAGCCGTGAAGGGTGGAACGTGATTCACTCATTCTTTGGCGAAGATCGGCTCCCTGTTTATTGGGCTTTGCTTTGTGATCCCTCTACTTGGACGAATGAGCATCACTCACTTTTCTAGCTTTACCAAAGCCATGAAGAGTGAGTAGTTTCTCATTCATTCTTTAGTAAGAGGAGAAGGGCATGTATAAATTATCCGGACGTTACATTTGTGCAATTTCGATTATGCTTAATGCTTTATATTCTCCATGCTTATTGAATGATTGATTGCATCTAGCAAAGCTAAGGTACTTTGTATAACCAGAAGTTCTTTCTATAACATAGATAACTCTTGTATAGAAAGGCTCATTGGTTCAAGGCAAGTACCCCAGTTAGATCTTCATGACTACCCTTCAATCTTCACCATTATTGTGCTTCAATTAAAGAATGGAAATAGAACATTAATGTTATGATTGGATGTCTTGTAGAAACACTTGCTTGTTTGTAGACGGGTTAAGTCTCGGCACAGACAATTCTTGTAAACTTCTAGAAAGACATCGAAATCATGTTCTTAATTCTCTTAATGCACCTTTATCTTCCGATTAACCTGCTATTGACACGGGGGTTAATTGAGTTATCAAACACAAGTGTAACAAACCGGATAATTAACTGCATGTCCAGATCCTTGAACTAAAGAGTGACTCTTTTACATTAAAACTTATCTCATACTTTGTTTCGAAAATTCTCTTGGAAAGAATCTTATATTCTGTCCAGGAAATCTCACACCTCACACAACTTCAAATATAAAGGGTTACAATTAATAGGTCTCCACCACTACTTACCCCAAAACACCAAGAAGAGTTCCCTGAGGATTCGACTCCGGACTCAAACTGGATTATTACTACAACTTGACCGCCTGCACTTGGATGTACACATTTCGGATCAAGCCAAGTTTTTGGTGCCGTTGCCGGGGAGCCATAAAAGGTGTTTTAAGGTAAAAGGTAAAAAGACCTTCATTTTTGTATATATTCTTTGGTTTACTGTGAATAACTTTGTTTTATTTTCTTTATGTTTGAGGGCACTCCTCACTATCAAAATTTGCCGGCAGAATCTTGTGAGTCTGTGAATCAGCCTGAACCAAATTCACCCAGATCAGTAGCAGATTCTTGTGAGAGTAATATGACAAATAATGAGAGAAACGGAGAAGTCCCTATGAGAGAGGAGGAAGTGCCTAACATTTCAACTTTGCGGGATTACTTAAATCCCACAAGAAATAGTGTCCCATTTTGTTTTGTATTCCCTGAAAATGCGCCCCTATTTACTGTAAAGCCGGGGACAGTGCAATTATTAACCGTGTTTCATGGATTGGATGCAGAAAATCCATATCTGCATAATATAGATTTTGAGGAAGTGTGTGGAACATTTCAAGACAATTCTGAACTAGCCAAGATGAAACTTTTCCCTTTCTCTTTAAGGGATAAAGCTAAACAATGACTAAATTCTTTAAAAGCTCTTTCAATACCTAACTGGCAGGCATTGCAAAATGAATTTTTTAGAAAGTTTTTTTCCTCTACACCGCACAAATGCACTAAAAAGGAAAATCATGAATTTTGCGGTTAAAGAAGGAGAAACTTTTTACCAAAGTTGGAAGAGATTCAAAGATCTGCTCCAATTCTGCCCACATCACACTTTTGAGAATTGGATTTTGGTAGGATTTTTCTATGACTCCTTACCATCTAGACTATGTCAGTTTTTCGAAATGATGGCTCAAGAAGAATTTATGGGAAAAATTCTGAAGGAGGCATTCATTTTTTTTTGACACCATATCTGACAGTTCTCAGATGTGGGACTCAGCCTCTCCTACCACTGTAGAAGCCAGACCATCTACTTCCCAAGGAGGTAAATATGTCTTGAGAGATGATAATGACCTGAGAGTAGATACAACCCAGGGTGGCAGAACCACCCAAACTTCAGTTGGAGGAACACGAAACCAATGCCTATGAACCAACAACAAGGTTCATACCCACCACCTCAGGGACCTCCCGCATATCAACCATATCAACCACCACAAAAAAGGAGACTTGAGGATACGCTGAATCAGTTCATGCAAACCCAAATGAACTACAACACCCATTCCACACAGGTTTTCACTAATTTCAAAACCCAGACCACTTAATCTTTCGAGGATCTTAAAAGCCACATCCAAAAGTTGACCCAATCCATGGCCACACACGAAAAGGGCAAGTTCCCTGCCCAATCAAAGCAGCCGCAAGGCCAATTCCATGTGGGGAACCCTTCAACCACAGGAAACCCACAAGGCCAAGCCCAAGTTGTCATTACACTAAGAAGTGGCAAGGTGATTGACAAGACCATCAGAGACATGCTCATTCTAAAGCCAAAACCTGAGTCAATCCCAGTCAACTCATCATTTGAGCCTGAACCAATTGAGATTGAACTTGAAGAAGAACCTGAGCCTATGATTGAACAAGTGCCAGAACATTCTGAGGAAAGAGAGCCTTCGTGTTCCATTCCTGCTCTTTTTCCTCATAGACTCAAAACCAAATAGAAGTTGAAAAATCAGCCTGAAATTTACGAGCTTTTTAAGCAAGTAAATATCAACATCCCACTTCTGGATGCAATCAAACAAGTTCCGTCTTATACCAAGTTTCTAAAAGACTTGTGCACAGTCAAGAGAAGCCAAAATGTCCAAAAAAAGAGCTTTCCTAACAGAACAAGCCAGTGCCCTTCTTCAACACAAAACCCTTCCAAAATACAAAGACCCAGGGTGTCTGACTGTGTCGTGTGTCATTGGAAACTTCTGAATTGAACAAACACTATTAGACCTTGGAGCTAGTGTTAATTTGCTACCCTACTCTGTCTACTAACAGTTGGGTCTGGGTGAACTCAAACCCACTTGTGTCACACTCTAGTTGGCTGACAGATCGGTCAAAACCGCTAGAGGCATTGTTGAAGATGTACTTGTCCAAGTGGGCAACTTTGTCTTCTCTGTTGACTTCATTATTCTGGACACTCAGCCAACAATACATTCGGAGAACCAAATTCCCGTCATTCTTGGTCGACCTTTCCTAGCAACTTCTAATGCTTTAATCAATTGCAAGAATGGAGTCATGAAATTAACTTTTGGGAATATGACTCTCGAACTAAACATTTTCAATATTGCTAAGCACCTAGAAGAAGACATGGAAGAAGGAAAAATAAACTCCATTGAATCTTTGATACGGGAACATCTGAATGACACATTCTATGAGAACCCTACTGAATCTTCTCTGCTAGAATTCATCTCATCTGAAACAACAAATGATGGCCCAATTCCACAAAGTTTCCCTACTCATGCTGTTGAGACATGGGCTCCCAAATTTGAGGAACTGTCATCAAGTGGCACAAAGCCACTCTCATCAAGTGTCGAGCCACCAAAGCCAGAATTGAAACCTCTCCCATCTGA
This sequence comes from Ilex aquifolium, assembly GCA_951799425.1. NCBI lineage: Eukaryota > Viridiplantae > Streptophyta > Magnoliopsida > Aquifoliales > Aquifoliaceae > Ilex > Ilex aquifolium. Next base: position 27,309,213 of record OX637400.1, read on the forward strand.
CCTCAAATATGCCTTCTTAGGAGAGGACGAGTCATACCCAGTGGTAATTTCATCTAAGCTCATAGACTTGCAAGAGTCTAAACTGATTAAAGTTCTTCAAAGCCATAAAAGCACCATTGGGTGGACCATCGCTGACCTGAAAGGTATAAGCCCGTTAATCTGTAATCATGCTATATACCTTGAAGATGATTCAAAACCCTCTCATCAAATGTAGCGACGAATGAACCCTCACATGAAGGAAGTTGTGAGAACTGAGGTACTCAAGCTCTTAGATGCAGGGATAATCTTTCCCATCTCTGATAGCAAGTGGGTTAGTCCAACCCAAGTTGTGCCCAAAAAGTCTGAGGTCACAGTGGAAAAAAATGATGCAAATGAACTAGTACCAACTCGAGTTGTCACAGGATGGCAAATGTATATTGACTATCGAAAACTCAATTTGGTCACTAGAAAAGATCATTTTCCTCTTCCATTTCTTGACCAAGTCCTAGAAAGAATTGCAGGCCATACATTCTATTGTTTCCTAGATGGATATTCTGGATACAATCAAATTGAGATAGCACTAGATGATCAGGATAAAATAACCTTCACATGCCCCTTTGGCACCTTTGCATTCAAAAAGATGCCATTTGAACTTTGTAACGCTCCTTCAACATTCCAAAGATGTATGCTAAGCTTGTTCAGTGACATGGTTGAAATTTTTTTGGAAGTATTCATGGATGACTTCTATGTTTATGGTGACTCATTTGATTTGTGTTTGGCCAACATAGAAAAGGTGCTAATTAGATGTAAGGAAGTTAATCTAGTGCTAAATTGGGAAAAATGCCATTTCATGGTAACGCAAGGCATTGTCCTTGGTCACATTGTGTCGTCTGAGGGCATGAAAGTTGACAAGGCAAAAATAGATATGATTGAAAATTTGCCTGCCCCTAAGACTGTAAAGGATGTCCGATCATTCCTAGGGCACATAGGTTTTTACAGGAGATTCATAAAAGATTTCAGTACCAGAGCCAAACCCATGTGTCATCTTCTGAGTCAGAATGTAATTTTCGTATGGAATGAAGCATGCCAGAAAGCTTTTGAAAAACTTAAAGGCATGTTAATTTCTGCTCCAATAATGCAACCCCCTGACTGGACTCTACCCTTTGAACTAATGTGTGATGCAAGTGATTATGCTGTAGGTGCTGTATTGGGACAAAGAAAGGATAAGAAACCCCATGTGATTTACTATGCAAGGAAAACTTTGAATGATGCTCAAATGAATTATTTAACAACTGAAAAAGAATTGCTTGCTGTAGTTTTTGCCTTGGAAAAATTTCGTTCTTATCTTGTTGGTTTTTCTGTTACTGTATTCACTGACCATGCAGCCCTAAAATTCTTGCTCACAAAGAAGGATGCCAAGCTAACACTCTTGAGATGGATACTCTTACTCCAAGAGTTTGATCTTGTCATCAAAGACAAGAATGGTGTCGAGAATGTGGTGGCAGATCATCTGTCCAGACTAACGTATGAATTTCATGAAGATGGATTGCCAATCAATGAGAAATTCCCCAATGAATAACTATTCACGGTTGATAAGACACCATGGTACGCTGATATTGCTAACTTCCTTGCTACGAGTACGTTTCCCCCGTCCTTTACCATGATAGACAAAAAGAAAATTCTGAGGGAGGTTCGTAACTTCTTTTGGGAGGATCCCTACGTATTCAAGTACTGTAAGGATCAAATCATAAGGCGTTGCATCCCCGCTCATGAAAGCAGCCAGGTAATAACATTTTGTCATTCTGAAGCATGCGGTGGCCATTTTTCATCAAGAAAAACCGCTGCAAAAATATTGCAGTGTGGATTTTACTGGCCCACACTTTTCAAAGATGTCTATGCCTTTTGTTTAAATTACGATAGATGCCAAAGGTTGGGAAGCATTTCTAAAAGAAACATGATGCCCTTAAACCCCATTCTAGTAATTGAAATTTTTGACTGTTGGGGCATCGATTTTATGGGACAGTTTCCCCATTCCTTTGGCTATCTATACATTTTAGTGGCTGTAGACTATGTATCCAAATGGGCTGAGGTAATTCCATGCCGAAACAATGATCACCAAACAGTGATCAAGTTTTTAAAAGAAAATATTTTGTCCCGGTTTGGAATTCCGAAATCAATCATAAGTGATGGGGGTGCTCATTTTTGCAATCGTCCCTTCTGGAATTTGATGAAAAAATATTTGATCTTCACAAAATTGTAACCCCTTATCACCCATAGACCAGTGGACAGGCTGAACTAGCTAATCGGGAGATTAAATTAATTTTAGAAAAAATGGTGAATCCAGACAGCAAAGATTGGTCATTAAGACTAATTGATGCACTCTAGACATACCGCACTACTTTTAAAACAATTTTGGGCATGTCCTCTTATCGATTAGTCTATGGAAAGCCATGTCACCTACCTGTGGAATTGGAACATAGGGCATACTGGGCGATTAAAGAAATGAATTTTAACCTGGACAAGGCTGGATTAGCAAGGAAACTTCAGATAAATGAATTTGAGGAATTGAGAAATGAAGCATATGAGAATACTAAGATTGCTAAAACCAAGATGAAAATTTTTCATGACAAAAATATTGTGCGAAAATCTTTTGAGCCTTCTCAAAAAGTCCTGTTATTTAATTCAAGACTCCGCCTATTTCCTGGTAAGTTGAAGTCAAGATGGACTGGGCCTTACATTGTCAAAAAGGTGTTTGGACATGGAGCAGTTGAAGTGGAAAACCCCTCGAACAGTAATATCTTTATTGTTAATGGTCAGCGGTTGAAACCATTTTTGGAAGACTTTGTTAAAAATGTGGAAACCATTCTTTTAATGGAACCAGAATACTCCTCCGAGATTCGTGCCTGCCGACACTCAATCGGATCAGGTCAGGAAATATCCAACCCAACCCGACCCGATGGGGCGCCTTTATAAGGCTCCCACTCTTTTTCCTCTCTTCCCCAGCCGCCGATGTTGGCCCCCCCATCCCTCCTCCTTCTTCTTCTTCTTTTTCTTCCGTTTCTTCTTCGTTTTCTCTGTTATTTGATAAACAATCAATGACCACACATTCTACAAACACAATCTTTTGCTTCATGTTTTGCATTTTAATCTTATATTTGCTCACGGGTGTTCTTCTCTTGTTCGCACTCACACACAAGGATTTTCAGCCTACCCGAAACTCAGATCTGCGAAAAGATAAGTAATTTGTGTATTTTTATTTGTAGATTTTGGTAGATGAACATATCTCCACCATTCAACCTCAAGTCCAAGATCCGTAAATTGGTAAATTTGAAACATTGGGGACAATGTTCTGTTTAGGTTGGGGGGTGAGAACTAAAGTTCATATTTGCTACCATGTGCCTGTAAATTTTTAAAATTTTTCGTTGTTTTTTTTGCTGCTGTTGCTGTTGTGCTGATCATATTATGTACCTTTCCTTGTATAAATTGATTATTATGTTTGTGAGTCAGCTTCAATCGTCTTTGTGACTAACAGACGTTAAAGAACCAGATAGTGGGTCTTAGAGCTTAGAAAGCATGGATGTTAAAATTTTTTGGTTTAGTCTAGGAGTTCTACGCACTTTTCCATCTTATATGCATACTGTGATCATGAGAAAAACAAGACTGGTAAGGAAGGCCGAAATCCAAGAAAAACAAGCGAAACCCCTCTGTGACAGAAGCACCTTTGCTAAACGCCGTCGTGCCAAAAGACTTGGTGCTTGTAAACAGTGTGACAGAGTCTTTCACGAGAAAAGATATAACCAGTGTTCTGAACCAATTTTTGGTCGTGCACTCGATCGATTAGACTAGATAGTGAATGGGCTGAGTAAGGATTACCCTAATACGCCATGCTATTCCGGTACTTTGCTTAACGGGTTTGTGAGAGAGAAAATTGGGAGAGTCACTGGTTGTCCGAACTACACAGACACAGAGGGAGACTCGAATTAGATTATTTTCTGTAGGAAATTGTACTTTTGTTGGGATGAAAGCCAAATGTCCGAATTTTTTGTAAAAAGTGTAAAAATCTTCTTGTACAAACTCTTTTGACTGAAATGAAAATATGGGCCGAGTAAGGAATGTCCCAGAATACCAACCTGAAGCGTGGGTAGGGACTTATCCTGAGACGCCATAGGTTTTTGATTTAAATTGAGTGTTTAGCCCTCTCTGATTTTGTATAGTGTAGTGCAGAAATTTTTGATTCAATGTTCGAATGCCAAGTGACATTCGAACGTTAGTTGCTTACAGTACTCAACCTCTGATGAAGCTCCTGATGAAACTTAAAAGTACTGGAAGCTCAACCCGTTCGAACGCCAATAGAACGTTCGAATGAGAGTTAACGTTCGAACACCAATAGATCATTCGAACGAGAAGACCTTGCAGTACTCTAGTCTCTGACAGAACTCAAAAGTACTGGGAGCTGGCCACGTTCGAACGACACTCACGTTCGAACAGTCTTTTAAAAATCCTTCTACACACGTTCGAACGTCAGTAACGTTCGAACGTCACGACTTAGGCTATAAAAACCTAGATCGTCTTCCCCATTTCAAAACCCCCGCAAAATCTTCAAAATCCACAAAACCCTAGAACCCCTTTTCACTACCCAGACCACAAAGTACCCTTCATTCCTCATTTCTACCTAAAATCAACCTTCCCAAGACCATTCCCACATCAAAAACTCCCATTTTACAAAGAAATCAAAACCTTCAAAAACCTTAAAACCCAAAAAAAAAAAAAAAACCATTCCAAGGGTCAAGCTACCTGCCAAGCGCATTCCACCAACCCAGGAACCCATTTTTGTGGAGGAGGTGGTTGAAGTAAGAGAGGGGAGGCCTCCCCTTACGCTAAGATACGACAAGACCCGATTCCCCACAACTCTAAAAGCTGACAGGTACGATAATTTCTACCAAAAACATGATGTGGTTTGTGAGAGGGATGTGGTTTTGACTGATTTTACTGAGTTGGGTATAATGATAGAGATGGAGAAGAGAGGTTGGGTCTTGTATTTGCAAAATGGCGGAGAGGCCGTGATTGACTTGGTACGGGAGTTTTACTCCAACGCTGAAATAGTCAATGGAGCGTTGAAAAGCTATGTGAGGGGAATCCACATCGATGTGGATGAAGATTACATTTGGGGGATAAGACAAGAGGTGCCTCGAGTATGAAGTCCCGCCTATCCCCCAAGAAAGAATGTGGCGATGAATGTGGTGGGGAAGGAGCTGACGGGAGTGCCTAATTTTTCTTGGACTGGAAAGAAATTTTTTAGACAAGGAGAGTTGACTGATAAATATAAGATGTTGAACTTGATTGCGGTTGCCAACTTTGCTCCGATAGGAAGAAAAAATAAAATCCTCCTCGACATGGCCCGGCTATTGTATGCAATTGGAAAAGGGCAAAATATCGACCTCCCCTCCCTTAGTTTTGATAGAGGTGAAGAAAGGGTGTGATGTGAAGCGGAATTCACTTCCCTTCGGCACCTTAGTGACTGAAATATGCAAAGATCATGGGGTTAGGGTGAGGCCAGAAATGGAGATCCAAAAGCCAATGGGGCCACTAAACAAGGCTTCCTTTCGGAGGAGCCAAGGTCATAATGGTGGCCCAGTGGCCAGATAGGAGATGCCCCCTACCCATAGAGTGGATGAGGTGCAAGAGGAGCTCGATGCGGAGGAGAGAGAGAGATGGAGGAAGAGAGAGAGCAGCCATAGGAGGCAGGACCTAGCACCAGCAGTCGGAGATCACTGAGAGACATTATGCTTGGCATCGAGGCCAACCAAGACAAGAATCTCTGACAGCAGGAGGAGAACCTTGGCCTTCTGAGGGGTGGACATGGTGTACCTGGTGGAGCTAGTGGAGATGATGTACTTGGTGGAGATGGAGGAGATTAAGAGAGGGATTCCTGTTCTTGATTATGGTTTTTGTGTGTTTATTGCTTCTTTTTATGAGTTTCTTCTTTGGTAGCTGTTAAGGATATTGTAAGTTTTTGTGTGATTGGTTATTTTGTGGATGAATTGGATCGTTGATCTTTGATGTGAAGAAATCATATTCTATGAAATGAATGGTTCAATTTATCACTCTTATCTGTTTTAAATGCATAGGTAGATTTAGCGTAATATTGATATATGATGGAACGAATGTGGATGCTAAGAATGTTTGTTAAAGCGACTAAGCACATGATCGGTTTGACACCTCAACTTATCAACCGAGACTTAAAACCACATTTCTTGGAAAACTGGTATTCTCTCTATGCTTAAATTATCAAATGTATAGCAATATTTGTTATTTTTAAGGTACAAGATGATTGGACTCGAAAACGGAATCGGTACATAACCAACATTCCACGAAAAACCTGACATAACTAGTGGAGATGACAAAGAATACCATGGTAAGTTTTGAGCCTTGCTTTACTTTTGAGAGACAATCAACATTTACTCAAGTAAGGTCTTTCACTCTCAATTTTTGAATAATCTCATTAAATTTGCTTTGATTGACGCAACTAAGGTAATCTGTTGAGATATCCCCCAAGAGATCTGTTCATACGACGCATACATGTGCACATAGTTGAGAAATGATATTAGGCCATCTTTGACTTAATTTTGAGTCTTAAGCCATTTCTTTTACAAAATTATATCCCTAGTTAACCGTAATTGAGCCTTTAATGTATGATCTCTTCTTCGATAAACCCATATGATTACCAAGCCACAAGAAAATATACTTGACATACCTTTGCTATCTAATTTTCTTGCACCCTCTTATAAATCAATATGATACAGAAATGCAAGAAAACGGGAAAAAGGCTATGGAGGCTACTATTCAATGACAAGAAAAATCGATGGGAAAAATTGAAACAGAAAAGAAACAGAAAGGCAGGAAATTGCCAAGAAAGTGAAAAATGAGAAAAATGAAAGAAAGAAATATTGTTTCTGGGCAAAATGTCGAAAAGCTAGAAAGAAGTGTGCTACGTTACAAAATGAAATGATAGAATTTGAATATCATTGACATCATTTCGTTAGCCACTAACCTCTGGCCACATTACAACCTATAAAAAACCCTAATTGATCTCAAGTCTGTTGCATGCATGTGTCGTCAACCAAAAGTGGGGTACGGTAAATGGTATTTCTTTAAACTGCATCAATATTCTTCCATGAGATTATGCAAAACATGATTACTTTGTTTCCTTTAACTTCACTCCCTTACTAAAATTGTTCATGTGATTTTTCGACTGGCCATCTTCTGATCACATGCCCTGTGAGAGACAAGTCACTATAATCGGAGCGAATTTTTGCTGAGAGCATTCTACGAGAGGTTTGTGAAATCGAAGCTATCCATGGAAGGTGGTAAAATGGAGTGTTTGTTATATAACAATTCTTGTTGCTAGAATGATCATTCCTACTACACAGGGAATTCCAAATACCAATGTAACAAATGCTAATGTTTGCATAGAATCGATACCTACGAAAGAGGGACAAGCGGAATAAAAGTCGACATTGAGGGTTGGGTGTCCCAACGGCCATGATGCTAATTTACTTTAACCAGCAATCTCACATACATATCTGTTCGACTGAAGTTTGTGGGTAGCTTCACTGAAAACCCTCACAAGATAACACTCGTCCGCTAGGGTAAACCTAGGGGTTCAACGACTTGTAGCATAAGCTAAATACAATCGGAAGACCTACGAAAATGGCATTAGGAGTAGATTTTCAATTATTATATTACTAGAGACTATCAATATTTAGGTTGGGGGGTGTGATTGGTACTTAAAATTAGCATTTTACTATGCCTTTTTAAGACTAATTGTACTTTGATGGAGTTTGAGTGATGTCATTTCAGGTCTTTAAGTGAACAAGGACTCAAAGAACAATAAGTATGACACTTAAGTGTAACACCAGCACATAAGGGAACAAAACTGGAGAAGCTTGGAGCACACCAAGAACGTTCGAACGCCAACTCACGTTCGAACGTCCACTTGAACTGTGAGCAGACCTGACTACTAAGAGAAGGCGTGTTGCAGCCAATAAGGAAGACTCTGAGGCTCTGAGGCACTTGAGTATCACGTTCGAACGCCAACTCACGTTCGAACGTCCACTTGAGTTGATTGAGGACTAGACTACTGCATAGAGTGTGGAAATGAACTTCACAAAAGATCACAGGCCACTTGAGTAAGAAGGTCAGATCACATCTGGCGTTCGAACATCCATACAGCAAAGACAGAGGAAACGTTCGAACGCCAGACAACGTTCGAACGCCCATAAAGCAAAAACAGAGACAACGTTCGAACGATCTCCACAGATTGGCTGCAGAGTAATTGGTTTTTCACTTGGACTTGGGCGGCATACACTATTCCTTCACCCCCTCTTGTCTCCTACTCCTTGCCTATAAATACTCCCATTGCTGGAGAGCTTAGGAAACCAAGTAGAGAGGTTGATGGAGGCTTAGACTCCCACTCATATTGTAGAATTAACTTACATTTCTTTGTATGAAGTAGTTGTTCTAGAGATTAGTTTGGCTTTAGTCCATCATCTCTTAGCTTGTTATAGAATTAGTTTTATGTTTATGCTTTTATCTACATGCATAGAGGGAGATAGATCACCTTTGGTTGTGGATCACCCTTCAAACGTGACTACCTTTCTTCTACTTTTAATTTGTGTTTCATTCACTTCCATTACTTGAGCTTCTTTCTTCCCTTAGAGGAGTGAAACTCTTCCACTTTTCCAGAGTTTCGCCAAAGCCGTGAAGGGTGGAACGTGATTCACTCATTCTTTGGCGAAGATCGGCTCCCTGTTTATTGGGCTTTGATTTGTGATCCCTTTACTTGGAGGAATGAGCATCACTCACTTTTCTAACTTTACCAAAGCCATGAAGAGTGAGTAGTTTCTTATTCACTCTTTAGTAAGAGGAGAAGGGCATGTATAAATTATTCGGACATTACATTTGTGCAATTTCGATTATGCTTAATGCTTTATTTTCCCCATGCTTATTGAATGATTGATTGCATCTAGCAAAGTTAAGGTACTTTGTATAACCAGAAGTTCTTTCTATAACATAGATAACTCTTGTATAGAAAGACTTATTGGTTCAAGGCAAGTACCCCGGTTAGATCTTCATGACTACCCTTCAATCTCCACCATTATTGTGCTTCAATTAAAGAATGGAAATGGAACATTAATGTCATGATTGGATGTCTTGTAGAAACACTTGCTTGTTTGTAGACGGGTTAAGTCTCGGCACAAACAATTCTTGTAAACTTCTAGAAAGACATCGGAATCATGTTCTTAATTCTCTTAATTCACCTTTATCTTTCGATTAACCTGCTATTGACACGGGGGTTAATTTAGTTATCAAGCACAAGTGTAACAAACCAGATAATTAACTACATGTCCAGATCCTTGAACTAAAGAGTGACTCTTTTACATTAGAGCTTATCTCATACTTTGTTTAGAGAATTCTCTTGGAAAGAATCTTATATTCTGTCCAGGAAATCTCACACCTCACACAACTTCAAATCTCAAGGGTTACAATTAATAAGTCTCCACCACTGCTTACCCCAAAACACCAAGAAGAGTTCCCTGAGGATTCGATTCCGGACTCAAACCGGATTATTACTACAGCTTGACCGCCTGCACTTGGGTGTACATATTTTGGATCAAGCCATGAGGCGAAAATTCATTTTATTAAAGATTGCCCGCAGCCAGGTCGAGGTATTGTGTGTTTCAACTATGTTGAATCCGGACATGTAGCTTCTCAATGTCAAGGAGGGTCTGCATCTATTTCATCTTCAGTTGGTAGTGTGAGGACTAGTGGTAATATTCCTTCTAGTAATCGTTGTCTTGGGAGAGGAACACAAACAAGTCTACTACTCTAGGAAGGGTATTTGCTATGACCCGCCAAGATGCTCAAGCCACTCTTGAGGTTTTTATAGGTATATTTTCTATATCTGGTATAGATGCATGTGTCTTGATAGATCCAAGATCCGCACATTCATTTGTATAATGTGCATTTAGTATGCATTTGGACCGACCCCTGACATTTTTGGATACTAGTTTAGCTGTTTATACTCTAGTAGGAGATGTAGTGTTAGTGGAGACAGTATACAAGAGTTTTGTGTTGAATGTGGATGAAAGAGATTTATATGTTAATCTTGTACCTCTTGATATTCAAGGTTTTCATATTATTTTGGGGGATGAATTGGTTATCAGCATATCATGCAATTATAGACTGTTTTAGGAAAGAGGTGATATTTAAGCTATCAAATGAAACAAAGTTTAAATTTTTTGGTGATCGGAAGGTGACCCCTACTTGTCTAATCTCGGTTGTGAACATTAGGAAATTATTTAGGCAAGGTTGTCAGGGGTATCTTGCTTATGTAGTGGACACCAAGCAAAAACAATCGCAACTAAAAGATATTCCAATAGTTTAGGAGTTTCTAGATGTATTTCTAGATGAGTTACCTGGACTACCACCAGAGAGAGAAGTGCAGTTTACCATTGAACTAGTCTCAGGCACTTCAGCCATATCCATTACTCCATATCACATGGCTCCTGCCGAGTTATAGGAATTGAAGGTACAGTTGCAAGATTTGTTAGATCTGGAATTTATTCAGCCTAGTGTTTCACCGTGGGGTGCTCTTATTTTATTTGTAAAAAAAGGATGGGACTTTGAGATTGTGCATTGATTACCGTCAATTAAATAAGATAACAATATGTAACAAATATCCCTTGCTCATATTGATGACTTATTTGACCAGTTGCAAGGTGCCAAAGTATTTAGCAAGGTTGACATTAGGGCATCTTATTATCAGCTAAAAGTAAGGAGTAGTGATATTTCAAAGACAGCTTTTCAGACTAGGAATGGTCATTTTGAATTTTCTTGTGACACCCCAAAAACCGGGTGTCCGTAATTAACCTATGATTAAGCCAAGATATCAATAAGCTCTGATACCAAACTGTGACACCCCCAAAACCGAGAGTCCTTTATTAATCGTTGATAACCCATCAACCCACGGAAGTACCCGTGATTGTCGCACAATCCGACATCACGTCAATAGCATCCCCTTCGTCGGGATCATAACCCACACATGCAACCCGTTTACATTTTACCATTTGACGCAACCAAGGTCCAATATATCACAATTTATACTCCATTGTTGTCCATTTACATCATTTGAATGAAAATACACAAAGCCCAAAAGTATAGCTAAGCATTCTTAAAATTTCAAATTTTTGGAAAACCTACCGGTAGGTTTTTCTCCTGTTTTCCTATGACTCTTTCCTTTTTCATTCCAAAACCAACCCAAACTCATATAACATATATTTGTACATCAAACATAGTTAACACAAGTTTTATTACAATCATTTTCATGTAATTACTTGCCCAAAACATAATTTTCATACTATGTTTACAAAAACTCAAACTAAAGCCACATCTCGGCTTTTCTTCCTCCTTAATGACCCGAATGCGAGCTGTCCACCGGCATATATCCCGCACCTGAAATGTTTTCCCGTATAGGGTAAGTTACGCTCAATAGAGTATCCCCTACCGAGGCTATTCCCAAACCTAGATGCATATGAAATGTCACATGCAATTTCCAACATACAACATTCTTTTCGATCAAGAAAATGCAATCCCTTGAGATCTATTTCCATGTCATGCTATGAAATGAGATGAAATCATTCATGCAACTTTAACCCGAGTCCTCATCGACTCCCACAACACAATGCAATGTACTTGTGAAGTAAAATCCGTCATTTACAAAAATCCATCCAATGATAGCTTTAAACAAAATCATGTGTTTATAAAACCAAATCATCATTAGATAACACTAATTGAATGAGTACTTTATAAAACAAAACCATGTGTCTTTATTGGGTATCAGATTCTTGGATTCGCACCGCCGGCTCCGCACGCCATTACACTTTTCCGGAATTGCACCACAGGGGAGTGTATGAACCAAGTAACCGGGATTTGCACCCGAGGGAGTGTCTAGCCCTTCTTACTATACCTGACACAAGTTTTCCATGCAACTATGCAACTCAAGGGGATCTTCGATCCAGCCTTCCCGAGACCACATACTAAATCACCAAGTATGGTGTTTGATCACATGAACACACACACCCACACTCATCACTCATGCCCATAAATGTGATGTTAATCTTATGCCCAAATTGCAATGTATGCCAAATGAGCAACTTCCACACATTAACATGTATCATGGCAATTCATATCATATGCATAGAATTACCAAAGTTCGTTATACCGTCAATATATCACTAAGCATATATCAACAACAATAACTAACATGTTACCACATAATTCATGTCCAAAACATATTTTATTCACAAAGGTATACATATAACACCAAATTTCAAGTAATTTCACAAGGAATTTCCATATATCATTTTCAAGGTAGAACTCGAAATGAACCATTTCTAGTCCCCTTTTTCCTTTTTCCATAACAATAGGCAAGTTATATAACCTAACCCTTTCCTATGGACATCTTAGGTTAGAAATGAATCGGAGTAGGAGAGAACCCTGCCTCTTGGAGTGTGAGATGAAGTGTAAGGCTTCAAGAACACTTCCCAAGCCCCAAAACTCTTGATTTCTCAAAATCCTCTCTTTGGATCTTCGGTGAAATCCTTCGTTCTTGGTCTGGTTGCGTAGCCCTCGTCGATGTGATCGACTTTAATTCTTAGCTCGACGGAATCCAACTGACGAAACTTCGTGAATCGAATGAAGAAGCTTGAAAATCGAGGTTTTTCTCTCTTTTCCCTCCTTTCTCTTCCAACGTGAGAGCTCAGCTGAAGAATAATGGGGAAAATCAGATATTTCCCCCTATTTATAGCCTTTAATTGCGCGGTCCACATCGCGCCGCACGTTCCCTATTCCAGGGTCCGTTTTCGTCCCGAAATGATTAATTTCATCCCGTTTTTTGTTCAAATTAATTTTATTTGAACTTTCCTTCAATTATAAGGAACTTTTAAAATTTCTGTTTTTGGGGACCTTTGTGAGGTCATTCGACACAGTTTCTCGTAAAACGTGAAAAATCTGACTATCTCGGAATTCGATGAAAATTATCTGGATAACTAGATTTCACGATACGAATACAACGGTGAGGTCCGTTTCGTCATCCGAGCTCTAGAGAAATACGTATTTTAAATCCGTATTATAGTGACAAATTACTATCTTGCCCTTTTTCAAAAAAAGTTCAAATTCACTTGGGTTTTACATTTCTGGTGATGCCATTTGTTTTACAAATGCGCTAGTTGCCTTTATGGATTAAATGAATTGGGTATTTCAGCCTTACTTGGATTCATTCGTTATTGTGTTCATTAATGATATCCTTATGTATTCTCGTAGTAAAAAAGAACATGAACAACATTTAAGGATTGTGTTACAAACCTTACAAGAAAAAAAATTATATGCTAAGTTAAGTAAATGTGAGTTTTGGTTGGATTGAGTTATATTTTTGGGGCATGTAATTTCAGGTGATGGTATCCTTTTGGATCCCAAGAAAGTGGAGGTAGTGGTAAAGTGGGAGAGACCAACTATGATAACGGAGATTCGTAGTTTCTTGGGTCTTTCTGGATATTATCGCAGATTTGTACAAGGATTTTCAGTATTGGCAGCGCCTTTGACATGATTGACTCGAAAATACGTGAAATTTGGCTGGAGTGGTGCGATTGAACACAGTTTCCAAGAGTTAAAGCAGAAATTAATTTCAGCTCTAGTTCTGACTGTAGCATCGGGTAGTGGTGGATTTGTGATATATAATGATGCCTCTCATCAAGGTTTGGATTGTGTAGTAAAGAAGCATGGTAGGATGATTGCTTATGCCTCTTGACAATTAAAGAACCATGAAAGGAATTATCCTACTCATAATTTGGAGTAGGCTGCTATTGTTTTTGCTTTAAAGCTTTGGAGACATTATTTATATAGTGAGACATGTGAAATTTATATAGATCATCAAAGCTTAAAATATTTATTCACTCAAAAGGAGTTGAATCTGAGGCAAACGAGGTGTATTGAATTCATTTAAGAATTATGATTGCTCAATACACTACCATCTAGGGCAAGCTAAAGTGGTAGCTGAAGCACCAAACAAAAAATCATCGGGGAGATTGTCATGTATTCAGTGTTCTCGGGTGAGTAATATTACTGAATTGAGATTGATGAGAATGGATATTGTATTAACTAATACAAATGTTCTACTAGCACAATTCAAATCAGACCTTTGCCAGTGGATAGTATCAAAGAGTTACAATGTCAAAACATACACCTAGAAAAGATTAGAAAAAAGTGCAGGATGGAAGCACGACAGATTTTGTAGTTCATGATGATGGTATGATATGCTTGGTACTCGACTTTGTGTGCCAAATGACACTACTTTGAAGTGAGACATCTTGGATGAAGCTTATAATTCTCTTTATGCTATGCACCCTGGGAGCACTAAATTATATCGAGATTTGAGAGAGTATTATTGGTGGAGTGGAATGAACTGGGAGATTGCTGAGTTTGTTTCTAGATGTTTAGTTTGTCAGTAGGTGAAGACTGAGCATCAACATCCTGCAGGTTTATTGCAGCCTCCTCCCATTCTAGAATGGAAATGGGAACATATCACCATGGACGTTGTATTGGCACTTCCAAGGACTCATGGTGGGCATGATTCCATTTGAGTTATTGTGGACAGGTTGATAAAGTCAGCTCACTTTTTAGCCGTCAAGCATACTTATTTGCTTGAAAATTATGCTCCAATTTATGTTGATGTGGTTGTACGTTTCCATAGCGCTCCTGTATCCATTGTGGCAGATAGAGATCCGAGATTTATATCCAGGTTTTTTTGGTCTAGTTTACAACATGCCATTGGTACTACCTTGAAGTTTAGCACAACCTATCATCCTCAGAAGGATTGGCAGTTTGAACATACAATTTAAACTCTAGAGGATATGCTATGTGCATGTGTGTTGGAATTAAAAGATAGTTGAGATACTCATTTGCCTATAATAGAGTTTGCTTATAACGATAGCTATCATAGTAGTATTGGCGCGACACCATATGAAGCACTCTATAACAGAAAGTGCATGACTTCAGTTTGTTGGGGGAGATGTGGGGGAAAGGCAAATATTGGGTCCCGAGCTAGTACAAGTAACTACAGATAAACTCAAGGTAATTCAAGATCGATTGAAAGTTGCTCAAAGCAGACAGAAAAGTTATGCTGATAAACGCAGAAAACATTTAGAGTTTGAAATGAGTGCTTGAGTATTTTTGAGGATATCTCCTTGAAAGGGTTTGTTGAGATTTGGAAAGAAGGGAAAGCTCAGTCCGAGACATATTGGGCCCTATGAGATTCTAGGAAAGGTTGGGGCTAAAAATTATCGATTAGATTTACTTTCATTTGATAGGTGGAATTATATTTGATCCATTTTTTGTTATATTTTCTTTGCACTCAAGAAAATTATTGGTTTCAAGATGCCGAAGTCTAGAGTGAGGTTCACTACTACATTAGCAAGGTAGAAATGAGGCAAAATTAAGGAAGCTACTTATGTAGATTTTGTACAAGAGTGATTGTTTCCTTTTTGTTATAAAGGGATGGTATATCTAATCTTTTATTTTGGTACAAGCGAGACCATTGTGTACTTTGTTATATAGTTTATCTATTTATGGTGTTATTAGTTGATATTATGGATTTTTAAATGCATTATTGCATTATAGATGCAGGTATTGCCACGTGTTGAGTTATGCTTCCATCTTTGAGAAATCAAGGGGGTCTCTCGAAATGGGTTGTGACACATCCATTGGATTAGTATTAGTCCTATACTATTTGGAACATTGGGATACCATGTTTTGATGGGGATTACAACCCGTTATGACATGTAATGGTTGTTATAGGTGTGAAACCATTTTCACTACTAAAGTAGATTATAACATGATCAAAGACCATTGATACCACTTTACAATTGTAAAACCCGGAAAAATTTGAACTTTTTCCGAAAAAGGGCAAAATGGTAATTTGCCACTATAAGGCATATTTAAAATACGAAATTCTCTAGAGCTCGAATGACGAAACGAACTTCGCCGTTGGATTCGTCTCGCGAAATCTAGTTACCTGGACTATTTTCGTTGAGTTCCGAGATAGTTGAATTTTACACGTTTTATGAGACGACTGTGTGGCGAATGACCTTACAAAGGTCCCCAAAAAACGGAAAATATAAATTTTCTTTATAATTGAATTAAAGTTCAAATAAAATTAATTTGAACTTAAACTAGGATGAAATAAATCGTTTCGGGGCGAAAACGGACCTGGACAAGTGGGTGACACTTGGCGCGACTTGAGCCAAGCCTTGGAAAAATATAAATATGACTAAAATTAGATATTTTGCAGAAATATCTCTGCTGAAAATCAGCCTTCAACGTTGGAGAGAAAGAGGGAGAGAAAAGAGAGAAAAATCAAATTTTCTTCCTTCGATTCCCGGAGTTCCGTCGGTTGGAATCCGTCGAGCCAAGAGTTAAAGTCGATCACATCGACGAGGGCTACGCAACCACACCAAAAACGAGAGATTTCACCGAAGATCCAAAGGAGGAGATTTGGGGGAAATCAAGTTTTGGGCTTGGGAAGTGTTCTTGAAGCTTCCTTCGGGTGATTTACGCTTCAAGAGGTAGGGTTTCCTCCTACTCGGGTTCATTTCTAACCTAGAATGTCCATAAGAGATGTTTAGGTGTAGGTGGTTATACATCACATTGCCTACTGTTATGAAAATGAGAAAATGAGTATAGAAATGACTTAGGCTAACTTTTAGTTTGATTATGGTCTATGAAAGTTACTTGTGCAATTTCTTGTAACTTGGTGAATTTTGGGCATGAAATGTGTTTAACAAGATTATTTCGTTGAAGGTGTTTGATAAAATGCCTTGAGTGGTTGAAAATGTTGTTTTGATGAAATTGAGATAATATGCTTGTTATTGTTGTCGGTATATGCCATGTGATATATTGACGGCATGTTGAAATTTGGTGATTGTATGCATGTGATATAATTGCCATGGGATTTGTGAAATATGGAAATTGCTCATTGGGCATGCATAGCATCTTGAGCACGATATGACATCACATTCATGAGCATTAGTCATGAGTGTGGGTGTGTGTGTGTGTGTGTGTGCATGGTTGATCACCTCATTTGGTGGTTGGTATGTGGTCTCGGAGAGGTTGGATCAAAGATCCCCTTGAGTCGCATGTTTGCATGGAAAACTTGTGTCGGGTATAGCAAGAAGGGCTAGATACTCCCTCGGGTGCGAATTCCGGTTACTTGGTTCATACACTCCCCTGTGGTGCAATTCCGGAAAAGTGTAAATGGCGTGTGGAGCCGGCGGTGCAAATCCGATACCCAATAAAGACACATGGTTTTGATTTATAAAGTACTCATTCAATGAGTGTTATCCAATGATGATTTGGTTTTGTAAATGCATGGTTTTGTTAAAACGATCATTGCATGGATTTTCGTAAAAGAAGGATTTTAAATCACAAGTGCATTGCATTGTGTTGTGGGAGTCGGTGAAGACTCGGGTTGAGTCACATGAGTGAGTCTCATCTCATTTCATGGCATGACATGAGAAATTCCAACATTGAACGCATATTCTTGCTTGGAATGTTATGGATTGTTGATTGTTGCATGTGTACACTCCATATGCATCTAGGTGGGGAGTAGCCTTTGTAGGGGATACTCTATTGAGTGTGGACTGTGACGCCCCAAAATCCGGGGGTCCCTTATTAACCATTGACCACCCGTCAACCCGCGGAAATACCCGTGGGTGTCACTCAACCTAACACCACGGTAGTAGCATCCCCTTAACCGGGATCTTAACTCACAATTGTTAACCGGATTCGATTATTCATTTGGGTTCAACCAATATTCAATATACCATGATTTACACTCCATTATAGTCCATTTACATCATTGGAGGGAAGAAAAACGTAGAATGAAAATAGGGCGAAGCAGTGTGAAAATCTGAAAATTTTGACAGTACCGGTACCATTCAGTACCGGTACACAGTACCGGTACCATTCAGTACCGGTACCCGGTACCGGTACTGTCAACCCACTGGAAAAGGGGTACCGGTACACAGTACCGGTACCATGCAGTACCGGTACCCAGTACCGGTACCATTCAGTACCGGTACTCTCTGTCCAGTTTTGCCTTTTTCCACCATTTCTCGTTTTCAATCCATTCCAGACCTCCCAAAACTCGTCCAACACATGTTTAAATGAGATTTTCTATATAATACATAACTTATACAAGTTCCATTACGATTCATTCCATAATTTACACATCAAAATGGAATTTTAATAAAAGTTTTACAAAACTCAAACCAAGGCCACAAGCCGGCCCCCTTCATGCTTGATGCTCTCCAAGTGAGCCATCCACCGGAGCAAACCCAACACCTGATAATGTTGTCCCACGAAGGGTGAGCCATGCTCAATAGGATATCCTCCTACAGAGGCTACTCCCCAACCTAAGTGCATATGAAATGCGCACATGCAACAATCAACAAGCATCAACCAATCCAACAAGAGTATACACTTCAATGTTAGAAAGCTACCATGCTATGCTATGTCATGCCATGATATGAGATGGAACTCACTCACGCACCTTATCCCGAGTCTTCCCCGACTCACACAACACAATGCAAAAGCCAATGTGTATGAACCCGTCTATTGACGAAAAAAAACCCTCCCAATGATCGTTTGAGATAAAAGTTATGTATTTATAAAAATCAAATCATTGTTAGAGGTTACCCATTGAATGGGTGTTTTTATATAACAAAATCTTGTGTCTTCCTGGGCAACGGATTTCGGAATTTCACCGCCGGCTCCGTGGGCATGCCACTTTTCTGGAATTTCACCGTCGGACAAGTGACTGAACCAAGTGGTTCCGGGTTTTTCACCCGAGGGAGTGTCTAGCCCTACTTGCTTTACCCGACACAAGTTTTCCTTATGCAATGCAACCGTGCAACTCAGTCGGATCTTCGATCCCGACTTTCCCGAGTTCACATACCAACCACCGAGATTTGGTGTTTGATCCACAACACATGCACACACCCACACTCATGTCCATTATCCATGAATGCGATGCCAATTCACACCCACACACACCCATGTCTTATGACCATGAATGTGATGTACCCATGAGAATGCAATGTAATGTATCATTGCACCTTATCCACATGTTCAATATGTATGAGTGTCATATGAACAATCACAAGATAAATCCACATATCCATGGTACTTCATATCATAAGCATATAACTACCATAATTCAACACTTTGTCAAAGTATATCACAAGTATGTGTACACCTACATTTCCTTACACATAACATCCAACAACAAATCCGAAAGCATGCTTTCACAATTCCCATGCACTTTAACACACTTAAATCTATATTGGCATTTAAACAAACACTATGCAAGCATACAATTATATAATCATAATCATGCTCAATTCTCCTCACATGGATCAAGAACTCACATAAGTGACTTCCACTCGATCAATTCAAGATAAATTTTATTCTATCTATTCCTTAATGTTCATATATCATACTTTCTCAAGAAATTATCTAGAACCATTCCTAAATGTCCATTTCATTTAGAAGTTCACTTTACCCAATTTCCCATATCAATTTTTCATACTTCAAGCTCCTTTATAAAATTTACCCAACAAGTAAATATATACACCCATTTCATACCAACCTTGCTTAGCACATTTGGTACCCATTTCCCACACATGAAATACATTGGTGGTACATTAAACTAGAGAATGTGATTTAAATCATACCACCCATTCTCAATACCCATTTCACCCAATTAACCACAATAGGCAAGTGATACATATATATACACACCTACCCATTCCATATAGCCTTCCTAAGTTGGAAATAAACCTAAGTAGGAAGAAAACCCTACCTCTTGTAGCGTGTAGAATCGCCGTGGAAAGCTCCTAGAACTCAAAGCAAGCTTGAATCCTCCACTTCCAAATTTTCGGCCTCCCAACGTTCGGTGAAAGCCGTTGTTTTTGGTGTCCACGCGTAGCCCTCGTCGAGTAGAACAATCTTTGTTCTTGGCCCAAGTGGATTCGAGCTCTATAATGGAGTAGATCGTAGAGAGAAGTATTGGAGAACCCTCACTCTCTCTCTCCTTTCTATCGGCTGAGCAATGAGCAATTATGTGGGAAAAATTAGATTTTCCTCCTATTTATATTTTTAGAATACTTGGCCCACAATTGGCCACACGCCCCTTTTAATTCCGGGTTCGTTTTAATCCCGAAACGATTAAATTTCGCTCCGGTTCGAGTTCAAAATATTTTTATTTTAACTTGTCTCTCATATTTCCCCAAGCTTGGAAATTTTATAAAAATTTCGTGTACAGGGTCACCCGGGGTCCGCTCGTCTCGTAAAACGCAAAAAATCCGACTATCTCGGAATTCGATGAAAATTGACGTGGTAACTAGATTTCGCGAGACGAATTCAATGGTGAGGTCCGTTTCGTCATCCGAGCTCTCTAAAAAAAAAAATCAGGTTTTTAACCCGTAATGGTAAATTACCATTTTGCCCTTCATCGTAAAAAAAGTAAAATTTACCCGGGTTTTTACATGGACTCTATACGGGAAAAAATTTCAGGTGGGAGATACACTCCAGCGGATGACGCTCATTCGGGACCCCAAGGGTGAAGAGAGGCCGCTTGTGGCTTTGGTTTTGGGGATTTTTGTAAACTAAGTGTGAGAACTTAACTTTTGACATGTAGAATTAAGTAAATAATTGTAATAGAATTTGTCTCAATCATGTTTCGATGTATAAATCCATTTGGTATGAGTTTGGTATGGATTTGGTGAGATTTTGAATGTATTGGAATTGGAAAACAAGTGAAAAGGACAAAAGTGGGCAGACTGTACCGGTACACTGCTGTCCAGAGGACTGAGCGTACCGGTACGGTGCAGTCCAGAGAGTTCACCGTACCGGTACACGTACTGGTACACTTTCTCAAAACCAGAAATTTTATTTTTATTTTGCCAAGCCCTTGGGCTATAAAATCCTTCCTTCCAATGTTATAAATGGATAATAGTAGGATACCAATGGTGGTATATTGGACCTCGGATGAGTTAACCAACTGAAAGAAATTAGATTTGTAATTTTTGTATAGTTCCCGACAGAGGGAATGTGGTGTCGCGGTGTCGAGTTAACCGGCATCCACGGGTATTTCTGCGGGTTGATGAGTAGTCATGGGTAATCATGGGTGATCAACGGACCCCCGGATTTTGGGGCGTCACAACAATAACAATTTTGATCCCTAATAATCGATTTTTAAAAATATTGGTTGTGTGCAATAGAAAATATATAAAAAGAAAGAAAAAGAGAGAAAGTAGATAGTAGAAGAGAAAAGATAGAGAAGAGGTAGGGACAGCCAACAAAAGAAAGAGGGATAAAAGAAGCAAGGGAGACGGGAAGAGAGAAAAAGAAGTGAGAGATAGAGCAAAATAGGAGAAAATATTCTATATAATGGTGACATAACGTAATCCTCGGTACGTGGTGTCACCAACTTATTATGAATAAACAAGTAGCACAATTGGATTCCACCAAATTCTATAACCACTAATAATTTTCACATTTAATAATTACCCTCCAGGATTAGTAAGCTTCACTTGTCATATTTTGTTTATTATTGATCTGTGCACGTAATATAATCGTTACATTGAATATTTAGTCACAGAATAGAGAGGGGGAAAAAGCGATATAGGTAAAAAAGGAAAATAGATTGGCCATAATGAAACTATACGGACGGTGAAACTTGAATTATGTGGAGTCAGACATGGGCTCCTTAATTATTTCGACAAATCGACTTTGAAAATACTTAGTCTAACAAAAGGTCCCATTTAAATTTATTCGTGATAGAGTGAATTTTGTGGTATAAAGGGTGCTTTGTCCTACATGATATTACTATAAATTTATACTGTTAACAAAGCATCTTAACAACCTTTAGGGGTGGTTCAGTGGTCAAGAAAGAGATCTCAAGTTCGATACTTCCCACATCTCCTTAGGTCTAGTCACCCTTGTTCCTCATGGGACATGTCCTTAAACTAGCTCGAGTTATGATGGCCGATCTCAGAGCTCAAGGGAGTAATCGGTACAAGCTTGAACACCCTGTAACAAAAGAAAAACAAAGTATCTTAACATAAAAAATCTTAGTTTGACTACATTATTCTTATAAAAAGTATAAAGATCATTACGTCCTTATTTATTTATCGTGTTTTTCTACATTTAACTATCCACATTATCTTCCAACTTTTTCTTTAGTTCTATAGATAACACTATGCTACCGAATGAGCTATCATATAAAAAAAACAATTTTTATGGTAAGAGCTATCACTCTTGGGGTTAAGCTACAAAAAATAAAAAACAAAACTGTGATGCCATAATTTTCGGGGATCCCGAATAACCTGTTGAGCACCCATCAACTCTCGCAATAACCCGTGATATTGCTTAACCCAGTAACACGTAGTGGTACCCCATTTACCGGGGTCCATAACTTCAACAAAATTTGGGCAAAGTCTCCTTTGTACGAGGAGCTCTACCCAACACACACAACCTGTGGAAATCCTATCCATTGACCACACCGGGTCCCAACCATTAATATTCAATCAATATAGCATTGAATACCAACGTCCACGACATTCATTCATTCACAAGAGAATAATGTCCATAAAAGTCTCATTACATGCCTTTAAAAAATCCAAGTTCTGTACTTAAATTATACAAGACCAAATGTGAATATATACAAGAGACTACAAAATATAACTCAAGAGACACAACCCGACTCTTTCATCAATACGGGTCTAAGTGAGGGCCATCAGCGGAAGCCTGATTAGCACTCAAAAGTAGCATATTGTTACACTCTTTTTGGACTAATTATACTTTGATGGAGTTTAAATGATGATATTTTAGGTTCTAAAGTGAAGGAAAGTCCAAAGGCATCAAAGAAGTACATCTGAGGGACAAATGCCGAATTAACGCAAGACCAAGGGAGCAATGTCAGGAGAATGCAAAGAATGAAGGACAAAGTGTAATAAAAGCAGGACAAAGTGTAATAAAAGCAGGACAAAGTGTAATAAAAGCAGGACAAAGTGTAATAAAAGCATTTGAAAAATCAGCATTCAGCAACACCACCGTTCATTCTCCACTTGCCCACTTGCCCACTTGCCCAGCCTTCCTACGCCTATAAATAGGCTGCTCCTTCTGCATTTCAAGGAGGGACCTGAGGGTGGAATTGGTGGAAAAACCAAGAGAGGAACTAAGAGTTAGGAGAGATTTTAGAAGAGTTTTTAGAGAGCAAATTTTCTTTCATCTTTTGTAGCTTCCATTTCAATTCATGTATTGAAGATTTTATGCTTATGTTCTTATGGTAAGAGTTCTTTCTTCTAATTGTCATTTCTTTATAGCTTTTATATTTACTTGCTTGTATAAATATAATGGAAGGCTGAGCCTCCTCTTCTAATTGTCATTTCTTTATAGCTTTTATTATTATCTTGCTTGTATGAATATAATGGAAGGCTGAGCCTCCTCTTCTAATTGTCATTTCTTTATAGCTTTTATTATTTTCTTTTATGTATTTTTATTTCTTGGTTGTGAATTAAACACCAAGTAGTTATTGTTTTCTTTTATGTATTTTTATCTCTTGGTTGTGAATTAAACACCAAGTATTTATTGCTTTCTTTTAATTTAAGTATTGTTTTCTTTTACTTCCATTGTTGGAGCTTCCTTCTTCCCCTTAGAGGAGTGAAACTCTTCCACTTTTCTAGAGCTTTACCAAAGCCGTGAAGGGTGGAACGTGATTCACTTGTTCTTTGTCGAAGAACGACTCCTTGTTTAGATATTTTACTTTAGAGTATTTTACTTTGTAACACCTTTTGGGGATGAGTACTATTCATCATTCTAGCTTTACCATAGTTATGAAGGGTGAGTAGTCCTCATTCACTCTTTGGGAAGGGATGATAGATATGTAAAAGATTAATCCGGACATTATGTTTGTGTATCACCTTTATGCTTAAATGTTCTATACTCCACTTGATTTTTGGGTGATTGAATGCACCTAGCAAAGTAAAGGTACTTTGTATAATCAACGGATCTTTCTATGATAAATGGATGACTCCTACATGGAAAGATCCATTGATTCAAGGCAAGTACCCTAACTAACTCTTCATGATAAAATTTCAATGTCCACCATTATTGCACTTCATTCCTATCTTCCGATTAATTTGCCGTTGACACGGGAGTTAATTGAGTTATAAAGCATAAACATAATGCACCGGATAATCAACTACATATTCTGATTCCCGAACCAAAGAGTGTTTGTTACATTTAATCATCTTATATTTTGTCTAGAAAAATACCCATTGGAAAGAATTTTACATTCTATCCAAAACTTCCCACAACTTCAAAATCATAATACTTCCAGTTACAAGTCTTTCTCACTATTTACTTCAAAGAACACCAACCATAGTTCCCTGAGGATTCGACTCTGGACTCAAACCAGATTATTACTACAACTTGACCGCCTGCACTTGGGTGTACACATTTCGGATCAAGTCAAGTTTTTGGCGCCGTTGCCGGGGAACCATAAAAGGTGCTCTTTTTAGAAAAAGGTGAAAAAAAAAAAAAAAAAAAAACCTCTCTTTTTGTTTATATTTTTGCCTTATTGTGAATAATTTTGTTTTATGACTGACACCAATCGCCTCTTTCAAAATTTGCCTGCTGAATCTTCTGGGTCTGTAAATCAACTTGAACCACCTTCACCCAAATCAGAAGCCGATTCTTGTAACTTCAATATGGCAAATATTGATAGGCAGGGTGAAGATCATGTGAGAGAGGGGGAAGTACCCAACATTCGAACATTGCGGGATTACTTACATCCCACAAGGAATAGTGTCCCCTCTTGTTTTGTTTTTCCGGAGAATGCACCCCACTTCACTGTGAAGCCGGGGACAGTGCATTTATTGCCCGTGTTTCAGGGATTGGATACAGAAAATCCGTATCTGCATATCAAAGACTTCGAAGAAGTGTGTGGAACATTTCAAGACAATTCTGAATTGACAAAAATGAAATTGTTTTCTTTCTCTTTGAGGGATAAAGCCAAACAATGGTTACATTCTTTAAAATCTCTTTCAATCCCTAATTGGCAGGCTCTACAGAATGAATTTTTCAGAAAATTCTTTCCTCTGCACCGCACTAATGCACTCAAAAGACAAATCATGAATTTTTCGATCAAAGAAGGGGAAACTTTTTATCAAAGCTGGGAGAGATTCAAAGATCTTCTCCAATCTTGTCCACACCATGCTTTTGAAGATTGGACTTTGGTAGGATTTTTCTATGACTCCTTGCCCACTAGGTTACGACAGTTTGTCGAAATGATGGCTCAAGGAGAGTTCATGGGAAAAAGTCCGGATGAGGCATTCAATTTTTTTGATACCATATCTGACAGTTCTCAAATGTGGGACTCAGCCTCTCCTACCACTGTAGAAGCCAAACCACCTACTTTCCAAGGGGGTAAGTATGTCTTGAGAGAAGATGATGATCTTAGAGCAAAAATGTCCACTTTGTCTCGAAAGCTTGAAGCTTTAGAGATGAAAAAGGTCCATCAAGTTGATGTTGTCCCTCCCACAGAACAAGTGTGTGGGATTTGTGCACTAACAGGGCATCCTACTGGGGAATGTCCGACCATTCCGGCATTCAAAGAAGTTTTGTTGGAACAAACAAATGCCATTTCCAATTTCAACAAGCCTTACTCCAACCCATATTCTGAAACATACAATCCAGGGTGGCGGAACCACCCAAATTTCAGTTGGAGAAACACACAACCAACCCCCATGAATCAGCAACAAAGTCCACAACAACCACCTCAAGGACCTCCACAATATCCTCATCAACAAGGGCCACCACAACCACCTCAAGGACCTCCACAATATCCTCCATATCAACCACCACACAAAAGGAACCTTGAAGATACATTGAATCAATTCATGCAAACCCAAATGAGCTATAACAATAGTTCTACTCAGGCTTTTATTGATTTCAAGGCCCAGACCACACAATCTTTTGAGGATCTCAAAGGCCACATTCAAAAGCTGACCCAGTCCATGAGCACACATGAGAAGGGAAAATTTCCTGCCCAACCAAAGCCTCCACAAGGCCAATTTCAGGTGGGAAATCCATCAACTATGGAAACTCCACAAGACCAAGCCAAAACTGTCACCACATTGAGAAGTGGCAAAAAGATTGACAAGTCCATCAGAAACATGCTAATTCCAGACCCAAAACCAGACTCAATTCCAGCCAACCCATTAAGTGAGCCAGAACTTGAAAAAAAAAATGACTGTGATCCCATGATTGAACAAGAACCAGAGCCATCAAGGGAAGAAGAACCATCGTGTTCTATTCCTGCTCCTTTCCCTCATAGACTCAAGAGCATACAGAAAGCAAACAATCAGTCTGAAATTTACGAGCTTTTCAAGCAAGTAAAAATCAACATCCCACTTCTGGATGCAATCCAACAGGTTCCAGCTTATGCCAAGTTTCTAAAAGACTTGTGCACAGTCAAAAGAAGCCAAAATGTTCAAAAAAGAGCCTTCTTCACAGAACAAGCCAGTGCCCTACTTCAACAAAAAATTCCTTCAAAGTGCGAAGATCCAGGATGCCCCACTGTGTCATGTGTCATTGGAAATTTCAAAATTGAGCAAGCATTGTTAGACCTTGGAGCTAGTGTCAACTTGCTTCCTTTCTCTGTCTACCAGCAGTTGGGTTTAGGTGAACTGAAACCCACTTGCACCACACTCCAATTGGCAGATAGATCTGTAAAAATTCCTAGGGGTATTGTTGAAGATGTACTTGTCCAAGTGGATAATTTTGTCTTCCCTGTAGACTTCATTGTTCTAGATACTCATCCAGAAGTTCATTCAGAAACTCCAATTCCTGTCATTCTTGGTCGACCTTTTCTAGCAACCTCCAATGCACTAATCAATTGCAGGAATGGTATTATGAAATTGACTTTTGGGGATATGACTCTCGAAATGAACGTCTTTGACATTGCAAAACACCCAAGAGAGTACGAGGAGGTAGGAGAAATAAATTCCATTGAGTCATTAATACAAGCACATCTGAATGACTCATTCTGTGAGGATCTTAGTGAATCAACTTTGTCAAAATCTGACTCATCTGACTCTCTGGAACAAAACTCCATTGAGTGTCCTACCTTCAATGTGGGGACATGGGCTCCTAAATTTGAAGAAATTTCATCAAGTGGTACAAAACCACTATCTTCAAGTGACAGGCCACCAAAGCCTGAACTGAAACCGCTCCCATCTGATCTCAAGTATGCATTTTTAGGTGAGGATAAATCTTATCCAGTGGTAATTTCTTCAAAAATCACAGACTTGCAAGAAGCTCAATTAATTGAAGTTCTTAAAAGTCATAAAAGCACCATTGGGTGGACCATCGCTGATTTGAAAGGTATAAGCCCGTTAATTTGTAATCATGCCATATACCTTGAAGAGGACTCAAAACCCTCTCGTCAAATGCAGCGACGATTGAATCCTCACATGAAAGAGGTTGTGAGACTGGAAGTGCTCAAACTCCTGGATGCAGGGATAATTTTTCCGATCTCCGATAGCAAATGGGTTAGTCCAACCCAAGTTGTACCAAAGAAATCTGGAGTCACAGTAGTCAAAAATGATGCAAATGAACTCGTGCCAACACGAGTCGTCACAGGATGGCGAATGTGCATTGACTATCGAAAACTCAATCTGGTGACTAGAAAAGACCATTTTCCTCTTCCCTTCCTTGACCAAGTCCTCGAGAGAATAGCAGGCCATGAATTTTACTGTTTCCTGGATGGGTATTCCGGATACAATCAAATTGAGATAGCTCTGAATGACCAAGAAAAGACCACATTCACATGTCCATTTGGCACCTTTGCATTCAAAAGGATGCCATTCGGACTTTGTAACGCTCCTGCAACATTTCAAAGATGTATGCTAAGCTTGTTCAGTGACATGGTCGAAAAATTTTTGGAAATCTTCATGGATGATTTCTCGGTATATGGTGACTCATTTGATTTGTGTCTAGCTAACCTAGAAAAAGTTTTGATGAGATGCAAAGAGGCAAATCTGGTGCTTAACTGGGAGAAATGTCATTTCATGGTGAATCAAGGCATTGTCTTGGGTCACATTGTGTCGTCTGAAGGCATGAAAGTTGATAAAGCAAAAATTGATTTGATAAGGAATCTTCCTGCTCCTAGGGTTGTGAAGGATGTTCGATCATTCTTAGGTCATGCAGGATTCTACAGAAGGTTCATAAAAGACTTCAGCACCATAGCAAAACCTATGTGTCATCTTTTGAGTCAGGACGTCATTTTCGACTGGAATGAAGCGTGCCAAAAATCCTTTGACAAACTCAAAGGCATGTTAATTTCTGCCCCAATAATGCAACCTCCTGACTGGACTCTACCCTTTGAATTGATGTGTGATGCTAGTGACTATGCTGTAGGTGCTGTTTTGGGACAAAGAAAAGATAAGAAGCCACATGTGATTTACTATGCAAGTAAAACTTTAAATGATGCCCAAATGAATTACTCAACAACTGAAAAGGAATTACTTGCTGTAGTATTTGCATTGGAAAAATTTCGATCTTATCTTGTTGGTTCTTCTGTTACTGTATTTACTGACCATGCAGCACTGAAATTTTTGCTTACAAAAAAAGATGCCAAACCAAGGCTCTTGAGATGGATCCTCTTGCTCCAAGAATTTGATTTAGTCATTAAGGACAAAAAGGGTGTGGAAAATGTGGTGGCAGATCATCTGTCAAGATTAACTTATGAATTTCATGAGGATGAACTGCCAATCAATGAAAAATTCCCCGATGAACAACTATTCAGGATTGATGAAACCCCATGGTACGCTGATATTGCTAATTTCCTTGCTACCGGAACACTTCCTCCATTTTTCACTCCCATGGACAAAAAGAAGTTTCTGAGGGAGGTCCGCAATTTCTTTTGGGAAGATCCCTACGTATTCAAGTACTGTAAGGATCAGATCATAAGACGTTGCATCCCCGCTCAGGAAAGTAGACAGGTAATAACATTTTGTCATTCAGAAGCATGCGGTGGTCATTTTTCATCTCGAAAAACCGCTGCAAAAATCTTGCAGTGTGGATTTTACTGGCCCACACTTTTCCAAGATGTCCATGCTTTTTGCGTAACTTGCGATAGATGTCAAAGGTTGGGAAACATTTCAAAAAGAAACATGATGCCCTTAAACCCAATTTTGGTGATCGAAATTTTTGACTGTTGGGTTATCGATTTTATGGGACCATTTCCCCCCTCCTTTGGCTATCTATACATTTTAGTAGCCGTAGACTATGTATCCAAATGGGTTGAAGCAATTCCATGCCGAAATAATGATCATCAAACAGTGATCAAGTTTTTAAAAGAAAATATTTTATCTCGGTTTGGAATTCCAAAATCCATTATAAGTGATGGGGGTTCTCATTTTTGCAATCGTCCCTTCTGGAATTTAATGAAAAAATACTTGATTTTTCACAAAATTGCAACCCCTTATCATCCACAGACCAGTGGACAAGCTGAGTTAGCTAATCGGGAGATCAAATTAATTTTGGAAAAAACGGTGAACCCAGATCGCAAAGATTGGTCATTAAGACTAACTGATGCGCTCTGGGCATACCGAACTGCTTTTAAAACAATTTTGGGCATGTCTCCCTATCGATTAGTCTATGGAAAGCCATGTCACTTGCCTGTGGAATTGGAACATAGGGCATACTGGGCTATTAAAGCAATGAATTTTGACTTAGACAAGGCTGGACTGTCACGGAAGCTTCAGATTAATGAATTGGAGGAATTGAGAAATGAAGCATATGAAAATGCTAAGATTGCAAAAACCAGGATGAAAATTTTTCATGACAAGAACATAGTGCGAAAATCTTTTGAACCTGATCAAAAGGTTCTACTTTTCAATTCGAGACTTCGCCTATTTCCTGGTAAGTTGAAATCAAGATGGACTGGACCATACATTGTTAAAAAGGTATTTGAACATGGGGCAGTGGAAGTGGAGAACCCATCAAACGGTAACATTTTTACCGTCAATGGTCAGAGATTAAAACCCTTTGTGGAGAATTTTGTCCAAAATGTGGAGACCATTTTTTTAATGGATCCAGAAAGTATCTCCGGATATCACTCCGGAGATTACGCTTGCCGACACAAAAAAGGGTCGGGTCAGTCAGACACCCGACACGATGGACTGCCTTTATAAGGCTCCCATCGTTTTTTTTTTTTTCTTTTTTTTTCTTTTCCTCACCACACCTTTACTCTTTTCTTTTCTTTTTCTTCTTCTGCTTCTTCTCTTTTCTTCTTCTTCTCCACTGCATCTGGTCTTCTGTACCACGATCCAACCCATAACAGTACCATGTCTGCATTTTTCGATGACCCTATCCTCCTTCTCATGATCTACATTTGTTTGTATTATTTACTTATGGCTGTTCTTCTTCGGGCCGCACTGATGATCAAGGGTTTTTGTCCCAATGAAAACCCAGACCACCCCAAAGATGCTTAATCTCTGTTTTTTTTTGGTATAGGTCATCGGCGATTGAACAGATCTCCACAGTTAACTGCGTATTCAAGCTCTACAAACCGAAAAACTCGAAACATTGGGGACAATGTTCAGTCTAGGTTGGGGGGTGAGATCTACAGTTTACAATAGTTGATCTGCAGTTTACAGTAGTTGATCTGCGCAGGTTGAACCCGTAAAATTTTCTGTAAATTTTTTTTGTTTTTATTGTTGTATCTGTTCATATTATGTACCTTGTATTAATGATAATATCTGTGGGTCAGTTTTGATCGTCTTTGTGACTGGAAGACGTAAAAGAACCAGATAATGGGTCATAGAGTAGCAATCATGGATGTAAATCTTTTTTGGTTTAGTCTAGGAGTCCTACGTACTTTTCCATCTGATGTACATACCATGATCATGAGAAAAGCAAGATTAGTAAGGAAGGCTGAAATCAAAGAAAAACAAGCGAAACCCCTCTGTGGCCGAAGCAGTTATTCTAAACGTCGTCGTGCTACACGACTTGGTGCCTGTAAACAGTGTGGCAGATACTTTCATGAGAAAAGATACAACAAATGTTCTGAACCAATTTCCGGTCGCGCAACCGATCGATTAAACTGGATAAAACATGGGCTGAGTAAGGATTACCCTGATACGCCATGCTATTCCGGTACTGTGCTTAACCGATTTGTGAGAGAGGAAGTTGGGAGAGTTACTAGTTGTCCATTTTACACAGATACGGAGGGGGAATCGGATTGACCTCTGTGGAAAAGTGTACTGAGGTTGGGAATGAAAGCTGAAGGTCCGAGTCTGTAAATTTTATTTTATTTTATTTTATTTTATTTTTTTTTTATGTTCTGTACAAACTCTTTTGGCTTAAGAATGTTTATTTTGATTCCTTTTAGGATGCATAAAAAAAAAAAAAAAAAAAAAAGGGGTTGGAATATATAATAAGTAAAATAGAGAGGTTGAAATATATAATAAGTAAAATAAAGGGGTTAGTAGTGTAAAATCTGAAATTTTATATTCATTCGGTTTAGTGAATTGAGAATAATTACAACTTTATTGAAAAAAAATTAATAACACCCCTTTCTTTTGAATAATAAACACTTTATATTTTTTTTCTTTCTTGTGTTACACTTTGTACCCCTACAAATTTTGGGATTTTTGGTGAATTAAGGAATTTCGGAGACGAAATTCTTTTGAGGAGGGTAGATTGTGAGATCCCAAATTTTTGAAATTTTTGACAATAGTTTAAGTATATATATTATGAGTTTTGATGGGAAAGTATAAGGAATAGTTAAGTTTTGTGGTTGATATATATAATAAGTGAAATATAGGGGAGCAAAGTATAACTATTTTAACTTTTATGATAATTGAGTCTTCAGCCACGTGAAGACTGGCAAAAAAAAAAAAAAAAAAAAGTCAAAAGTAGGCAGCCGTTCATTCATTACATTTTAGAAAATGTGGGTGTGTGCAATTAATGGTATAAAATTTAGTGTGTGTCTGGTTCTTTGTTGGAACCGTGAGTGAAGTACAGTTGCTTTTATTTATTAAATGTTATTTTTAATGCATGTCACTTTATTTTGTTGTATAATTTTGTTGTTCCTAGTTTCAGATATCGGTGCATGGGTCAAAGCTCAAGTGCGAGGTGTTCTCTTACCCTACTCATTTTTATTACTATGCACCATTATTGCGCCTGCTGCCATTATTGCGCCTGCCGACACTGCCGAAAGTAAAGTTAAAAAAAAAAAAAAAAAAAAAAAAAAAAAAAAATCTGAGGAATGCCTTTATTAGGCCTTCCACCTTTTTCTTTTTCTTCCACCATTACCGGTGTTGGTTTTTCCCTTTTTTTTTCTTTCCCTTATCTTCTTCTCTTTCTTTTTCTTCTCTTCTTCTTCGTCGTCGTTCTTTCTGTTCTCTGTAAAAACAACTCACCCCCTGTAAATCCATGACCATATACGCCGACGATCCAGTCTTTTGTTTAATAATTTGTCTTATATGTTTGTATGTGTACCTGGGTGCTCTTTGTGTTCTCACACTTAGGATGAGGAGTTTCCAGAGAAACCCAGATATTCCTTGAGTTGAGTAATTGTTGTATTTTGTTTGTAGGTTTCGGCAGATGAACAGATCTGTACCTTACAACCTTATCTCCACTAGCCCACTAGTGCTAGTGTTGTAAGTATTGCTTGTTTGTAATTTCATTTATATATATATTTGAAATTTGATATCTACAGCTTGTGATTCTGATGGCTATTTGTCTTTATAAAATTCCTTGTGAATTTGCTATGCCCTCCAATGACTATGCTGTAATTGCTGTTACAGTAAGATCTGATAATTTGCCAAATAATCCTCCTCAATCCTATGTATTCTGGGTTTATTCCTTCTTCGTTAATTTGTTTGTTTAATCCTAAATCTTCTTCCTTCCGCTTGTATTTTGGTATATTTTCTCTAGTTTCGTATTTGTAATTTTAGTTTTAGATCTGAAAAAAAAAAAAAAAAAAAAAAAAAATTATTTTTTTTGGATCGCGTTTTTTTTTTAGTATTTGTACCTGTATTTCATGATCACATCGGATGCAGCTTCAACTGTCTTTGTGACTGGCAGACGTTAAAGAACCAGATAGAATGTCTTTAGTCTTAGCAAGCATGGATCCTAAACTTTTTTGGTTTAGTCTAGGAGTTCTACGCATTTTCCCATCTGATGTGCATGCTGTGATAATGAGAAAAGCAAGGGATGTGAGAAAAATTGAGATCCGAGAGAAACAACAACAACCATTGTGTGGCAGAAGCAATTTTGCTAAACATCGTCGTTCCAAACGACTGGGTGCTTGTTACTATTGTGGCAGGATATTTCATATGAAAAAACATAATCAGTGTTCTGAACCAATTTCGGGTCGTGCAACCGATCGATTAAACTGGATAGTGTATGGGCTGAGTAAGGATTATCCTGACACACCATCTTATGCCAGTCCAGGACTTACAAGTTATGTGCGACAAGAAGTTGGAAGGGTCACTGATAATGACATAGATCCAAGCGATGACTCGGATTAGATTTTGACTATAAAAACAAAGCTGTGGAAAAATGTGTTTTGGAATGAAGGTTAAGGGTCTGAACTCTTTTGTAAAATATTTTTGTACAAAGTCTGGTTGTTGAAATAAAAATATGGGCCGAGTAAGGAACGTCCCGAACTACCAACTAACAGTGTAGGTAGGGATTTGATCCTGAGACGCCATAAATTTCCAAGTTCAATTGGTGCATTTTATCTTCTTTCAATTCTCATAGATAAATGAGTATGTGGGCGGAGTAAGGAATGTCCTAAAATACCAACCTGTAGTGTGGGTAGGGACTTATCCTGAGACGCCATAGTTTTTCAAGTTTAATTGGTGCATCTAGTCTTCTTTCAATTTTCATAGATAAATGAGTATGTTTATAATTTTGAATTTTATTTTTCTTGTTTTCTAAAAAAAAAAAAAAAAAAAAAAAAAAAAAAAAAACCACTTCCTTGAAAAATGGTATTTTCTCTATGCTTAAATGTCAAATGTATATTGCTATTTGTTATTCTTAAGGTAAAGAATGACCAGACTCAAAAATAGAATCGGTATATAACCGACATTCCATGAAAAACCTGACATTACCAGTGGAGATGATAAAGAATACCATGGTAAGTTTTGAGCCTTATCATACTTTTGAGAGATAATTAACATTTATTCAAGTAAGGTCTTTCACTCTCTATTTTTGAATAATCTCATTAAATTTGCTTTGATTGACGCAACTAAGGTAATCTGTTGACATATCCCCAAGAAATCTGTTCATACGACACATACATGTTCACATACTTGAGAAAGGATTTTAGGCCATCTTTGATTTGATATTGAGTCTTAGCCATTTTTTCTGCAAAATTATTTCCCTAGTCAGCCATGTTTGAGCCCTCAATGTATGATTTCTTCTTTGATAAACCCAAATATTTACCAAGCCACAAGAAAACATACTGGACACACCATTGCTATCAAATTTTCTTGCACACTCTTATTAATCAATATGACATAGAAATGCAAAGAAATGGGAAAACTGTGGAGATTACTTTTCGATGATAAGGAGAATCAATGAAAAAAAAAAAAAAAGAAATCATTTCTGGGCAAAATGTCGAAAAGCTAGAAAGAAGTGTGCTACATTACAGAATGAAAAGATAGCTTTTGAAAACCTCTGACGTCATTTCATTAGCCACTGACCTCTGGCCACGCTACAACCTATGAAAAGCCCTAATTGATCTCAAGTCTGTTACATGTGTGTGTTGTTAATCAAAATTGGGGTATGGTAAATAGTATTTCTTTAAATTGCATCAATATTCTTTCATGAGATTATGCCAAACATGATTAGTTTGTTTCCGTAAACTTCACTTCCTTCCTAATTGTGCATGTGATTTTTCGATTGGCCACCTTCTGATCACATGCCCCGTGAGAGACAAGTCACTATAATCGGAGTGAATTTTTGCTGAGAGCATTCTACGAGAGGTTTGTGAAATCGAAGCTATCCATGGAAGGTAGTAAAGTGGAGTGTTTGTTATATAACAATTCTTGTTGCTAGAATGATCATTCTTACTACATAGGGAATTTCAAATACCAATATAAACAAGTGTTTATTTTTGCGTATATTACGTACCAATGACAGAGAAGTGTTCTATGTTCTAAAAAAAAAAAAAAAAAAAAAAAGTTTCAACTATCATGGTGCTAATGCATATACACATTTTTTTTTCACAATGGAGTTTGTAGGTAGCTTCACTGAAAACCTTCACGAGACAAAACTCGTCCACTAGGAATCACCTAGGGGTTTAACGGCTTATTGCATATACAAAGTACCTTTACTTTGCTAGGTGCATTCAATCACCCAAAAATCAAGTGGAGTATAGAACATTTAAGCATAAAGGTGATACACAAACATAATGTCCGGATTAATCTTTTACATATCTATCATCCCTTCCCAAAGAGTGAATGAGGACTACTCACCCTTCATAACTATGGTAAAGCTAGAATGATGAATAGTACTCATCCCCAAAAGGTGTTACAAAGTAAAATACTCTAAAGTAAAATATCTAAACAAGGAGTCGTTCTTCGACAAAGAACAAGTGAATCACGTTCCACCCTTCACGGCTTTGGTAAAGCTCTAGAAAAGTGGAAGAGTTTCACTCCTCTAAGGGGAAGAAGGAAGCTCCAACAATGGAAGTAAAAGAAAACAATACTTAAATTAAAAGAAAGCAATAAATACTTGGTGTTTAATTCACAACCAAGAGATAAAAATACATAAAAGAAAACAATAACTACTTGGTGTTTAATTCACAACCAAGAAATAAAAATACATAAAAGAAAATAATAAAAGCTATAAAGAAATGACAATTAGAAGAGGAGGCTCAGCCTTCCATTATATTTATACAAGCAAGAAAATAATAAAAGCTATAAAGAAATGACAATTAGAAGAGGAGGCTCAGCCTTCCATTATATTTATACAAGCAAGTAAATATAAAAGCTATAAAGAAATGACAATTAGAAGAAAGAACTCTTACCATAAGAACATAAGCATAAAATCTTCAATACATGAATTGAAATGGAAGCTACAAAAGATGAAAGAAAATTTGCTCTCTAAAAACTCTTCTAAAATCTCTCCTAACTCTTAGTTCCTCTCTTGGTTTTTCCACCAATTCCACCCTCAGATCTCTCCTTGAAATGCAGAAGGAGCAGCCTATTTATAGGCGTAGGAAGGCTGGGCAAGTGGGCAGGCGGTCAAGTTGTAGTAATAATCTGGTTTGAGTCCAGAGTCGAATCCTCAGGGAACTATGGTTGGTGTTCTTTGAAGTAAATAGTGAGAAAGACTTGTAACTGGAAGTATTATGATTTTGAAGTTGTGGGAAGTTTTGGATAGAATGTAAAATTCTTTCCAATGGGTATTTTTCTAGACAAAATATAAGATGATTAAATGTAACAAACACTCTTTGGTTCGGGAATCAGAATATGTAGTTGATTATCCGGTGCATTATGTTTATGCTTTATAACTCAATTAACTCCCGTGTCAACGGCAAATTAATCGGAAGATAGGAATGAAGTGCAATAATGGTGGTCAAGTTGTAGTAATAATCTGGTTTGAGTCCAGAGTCGAATCCTCAGGGAACTATGGTTGGTGTTCTTTGAAGTAAATAGTGAGAAAGACTTGTAACTGGAAGTATTATGATTTTGAAGTTGTGGGAAGTTTTGGATAGAATGTAAAATTCTTTCCAATGGGTATTTTTCTAGACAAAATATAAGATGATTAAATGTAACAAACACTCTTTGGTTCGGGAATCAGAATATGTAGTTGATTATCCGGTGCATTATGTTTATGCTTTATAACTCAATTAACTCCCGTGTCAACGGCAAATTAATCGGAAGATAGGAATGAAGTGCAATAATGGTGGACATTGAAATTTTATCATGAAGAGTTAGTTAGGGTACTTGCCTTGAATCAATGGATCTTTCCATGTAGGAGTCATCCATTTATCATAGAAAGATCCGTTGATTATACAAAGTACCTTTACTTTGCTAGGTGCATTCAATCACCCAAAAATCAAGTGGAGTATAGAACATTTAAGCATAAAGGTGATACACAAACATAATGTCCGGATTAATCTTTTACATATCTATCATCCCTTCCCAAAGAGTGAATGAGGACTACTCACCCTTCATAACTATGGTAAAGCTAGAATGATGAATAGTACTCATCCCCAAAAGGTGTTACAAAGTAAAATACTCTAAAGTAAAATATCTAAACAAGGAGTCGTTCTTCGACAAAGAACAAGTGAATCACGTTCCACCCTTCACGGCTTTGGTAAAGCTCTAGAAAAGTGGAAGAGTTTCACTCCTCTAAGGGGAAGAAGGAAGCTCCAACAATGGAAGTAAAAGAAAACAATACTTAAATTAAAAGAAAGCAATAAATACTTGGTGTTTAATTCACAACCAAGAGATAAAAATACATAAAAGAAAACAATAACTACTTGGTGTTTAATTCACAACCAAGAAATAAAAATACATAAAAGAAAATAATAAAAGCTATAAAGAAATGACAATTAGAAGAGGAGGCTCAGCCTTCCATTATATTCATACAAGCAAGATAATAATAAAAGTTATAAAGAAATGACAATTAGAAGAGGAGGCTCAGCCTTCCATTATATTTATACAAGCAAGTAAATATAAAAGCTATAAAGAAATGACAATTAGAAGAAAGAACTCTTACCATAAGAACATAAGCATAAAGTCTGGTTGTTGAAATAAAAATATGGGCCGAGTAAGGAACGTCCCGAACTACCAACTAACAGTGTAGGTAGGGATTTGATCCTGAGACGCCATAAATTTCCAAGTTCAATTTGTGCATTTTATCTTCTTTCAATTCTCATAGATAAATGAGTATGTGGGCGGAGTAAGGAATGTCCTAAAATACCAACCTGTAGTGTGGGTAGGGACTTATCCTGAGACGCCATAGTTTTTCAAGTTTAATTGGTGCATCTAGTCTTCTTTCAATTTTCATAGATAAATGAGTATGTTTATAATTTTGAATTTTATTTTTCTTGTTTTCTAAAAAAAAAAAAAAAAAAAAAAAAAAAAAAAAAAAACCACTTCCTTGAAAAATGGTATTTTCTCTATGCTTAAATGTCAAATGTATATTGCTATTTGTTATTCTTAAGGTAAAGAATGACCAGACTCAAAAATAGAATCGGTATATAACCGACATTCCATGAAAAACCTGACATTACCAGTGGAGATGATAAAGAATACCATGGTAAGTTTTGAGCCTTATCATACTTTTGAGAGATAATTAACATTTATTCAAGTAAGGTCTTTCACTCTCTATTTTTGAATAATCTCATTAAATTTGCTTTGATTGACGCAACTAAGGTAATCTGTTGACATATCCCCAAGAAATCTGTTCATACGACACATACATGTTCACATACTTGAGAAAGGATTTTAGGCCATCTTTGATTTGATATTGAGTCTTAGCCATTTTTTCTGCAAAATTATTTCCCTAGTCAGCCATGTTTGAGCCCTCAATGTATGATTTCTTCTTTGATAAACCCAAATATTTACCAAGCCACAAGAAAACATACTGGACACACCATTGCTATCAAATTTTCTTGCACACTCTTATTAATCAATATGACATAGAAATGCAAAGAAATGGGAAAACTGTGGAGATTACTTTTCGATGATAAGGAGAATCAATGAAAAAAAAAAAAAAAAAAAAAAAGAAATCATTTCTGGGCAAAATGTCGAAAAGCTAGAAAGAAGTGTGCTACATTACAGAATGAAAAGATAGCTTTTGAAAACCTCTGACGTCATTTCATTAGCCACTGACCTCTGGCCACGCTACAACCTATGAAAAGCCCTAATTGATCTCAAGTCTGTTACATGTGTGTGTTGTTAATCAAAATTGGGGTATGGTAAATAGTATTTCTTTAAATTGCATCAATATTCTTTCATGAGATTATGCCAAACATGATTAGTTTGTTTCCGTAAACTTCACTTCCTTCCTAATTGTGCATGTGATTTTTCGATTGGCCACCTTCTGATCACATGCCCCGTGAGAGACAAGTCACTATAATTGGAGTGAATTTTTGCTGAGAGCATTCTACGAGAGGTTTGTGAAATCGAAGCTATCCATGGAAGGTAGTAAAGTGGAGTGTTTGTTATATAACAATTCTTGTTGCTAGAATGATCATTCTTACTACATAGGGAATTTCAAATACCAATATAAAAAGTGTTTATTTTTGCGTATATTACGTACCAATGACAGAGAAGTGTTCTATGTTCTAAAAAAAAAAAAAAAAAAAAAAAGTTTCAACTATCATGGTGCTAATGCATATACACATTTTTTTTTCACAATGGAGTTTGTAGGTAGCTTCACTGAAAACCTTCACGAGACAAAACTCGTCCACTAGGAATCACCTAGGGGTTTAACGGCTTATTGCATATGCTAAATGCAATCGTGTTATCTACGAAAGTGATTTTGTTATGCTGTTATTTATTGCTAGAGACCAGCAATGTTTAGGTTGGGGGGTGTGATTAGCACTCAAAAGTAGCATATTGTTACACTCTTTTTGGACTAATTATACTTTGATGGAGTTTAAATGATGATATTTTAGGTTCTAAAGTGAAGGAAAGTCCAAAGGCATCAAAGAAGTACATCTGAGGGACAAATGCCGAATTAACGCAAGACCAAGGGAGCAATGTCAGGAGAATGCAAAGAATGAAGGACAAAGTGTAATAAAAGCAGGACAAAGTGTAATAAAAGCAGGACAAAGTGTAATAAAAGCAGGACAAAGTGTAATAAAAGCATTTGAAAAATCAGCATTCAGCAACACCACCGTTCATTCTCCACTTGCCCACTTGCCCACTTGCCCAGCCTTCCTACGCCTATAAATAGGCTGCTCCTTCTGCATTTCAAGGGGGGACCTGAGGGTGGAATTGGTGGAAAAACCAAGAGAGGAACTAAGAGTTAGGAGAGATTTTAGAAGAGTTTTTAGAGAGCAAATTTTCTTTCATCTTTTGTAGCTTCCATTTCAATTCATGTATTGAAGATTTTATGCTTATGTTCTTATGGTAAGAGTTCTTTCTTCTAATTGTCATTTCTTTATAGCTTTTATATTTACTTGCTTGTATAAATATAATGGAAGGCTGAGCCTCCTCTTCTAATTGTCATTTCTTTATAGCTTTTATTATTATCTTGCTTGTATGAATATAATGGAAGGCTGAGCCTCCTCTTCTAATTGTCATTTCTTTATAGCTTTTATTATTTTCTTTTATGTATTTTTATTTCTTGGTTGTGAATTAAACACCAAGTAGTTATTGTTTTCTTTTATGTATTTTTATCTCTTGGTTGTGAATTAAACACCAAGTATTTATTGCTTTCTTTTAATTTAAGTATTGTTTTCTTTTACTTCCATTGTTGGAGCTTCCTTCTTCCCCTTAGAGGAGTGAAACTCTTCCACTTTTCTAGAGCTTTACCAAAGCCGTGAAGGGTGGAACGTGATTCACTTGTTCTTTGTCGAAGAACGACTCCTTGTTTAGATATTTTACTTTAGAGTATTTTACTTTGTAACACCTTTTGGGGATGAGTACTATTCATCATTCTAGCTTTACCATAGTTATGAAGGGTGAGTAGTCCTCATTCACTCTTTGGGAAGGGATGATAGATATGTAAAAGATTAATCCGGACATTATGTTTGTGTATCACCTTTATGCTTAAATGTTCTATACTCCACTTGATTTTTGGGTGATTGAATGCACCTAGCAAAGTAAAGGTACTTTGTATAATCAACGGATCTTTCTATGATAAATGGATGACTCCTACATGGAAAGATCCATTGATTCAAGGCAAGTACCCTAACTAACTCTTCATGATAAAATTTCAATGTCCACCATTATTGCACTTCATTCCTATCTTCCGATTACTTTGCTAGGTGCATTCAATCACCCAAAAATCAAGTGGAGTATAGAACATTTAAGCATAAAGGTGATACACAAACATAATGTCCGGATTAATCTTTTACATATCTATCATCCCTTCCCAAAGAGTGAATGAGGACTACTCACCCTTCATAACTATGGTAAAGCTAGAATGATGAATAGTACTCATCCCCAAAAGGTGTTACAAAGTAAAATACTCTAAAGTAAAATATCTAAACAAGGAGTCGTTCTTCGACAAAGAACAAGTGAATCACGTTCCACCCTTCACGGCTTTGGTAAAGCTCTAGAAAAGTGGAAGAGTTTCACTCCTCTAAGGGGAAGAAGGAAGCTCCAACAATGGAAGTAAAAGAAAACAATACTTAAATTAAAAGAAAGCAATAAATACTTGGTGTTTAATTCACAACCAAGAGATAAAAATACATAAAAGAAAACAATAACTACTTGGTGTTTAATTCACAACCAAGAAATAAAAATACATAAAAGAAAATAATAAAAGCTATAAAGAAATGACAATTAGAAGAGGAGGCTCAGCCTTCCATTATATTCATACAAGCAAGATAATAATAAAAGCTATAAAGAAATGACAATTAGAAGAGGAGGCTCAGCCTTCCATTATATTTATACAAGCAAGTAAATATAAAAGCTATAAAGAAATGACAATTAGAAGAAAGAACTCTTACCATAAGAACATAAGCATAAAATCTTCAATACATGAATTGAAATGGAAGCTACAAAAGATGAAAGAAAATTTGCTCTCTAAAAACTCTTCTAAAATCTCTCCTAACTCTTAGTTCCTCTCTTGGTTTTTCCACCAATTCCACCCTCAGGTCCCTCCTTGAAATGCAGAAGGAGCAGCCTATTTATAGGCGTAGGAAGGCTGGGCAAGTGGGCAAGTGGGCAAGTGGAGAATGAACGGTGGTGTTGCTGAATGCTGATTTTTCAAATGCTTTTATTACACTTTGTCCTGCTTTTATTACACTTTGTCCTGCTTTTATTACACTTTGTCCTGCTTTTATTACACTTTGTCCTGCTTCTTTGCATTCTCCTGACATTGCTCCCTTGGTCTTGCGTTAATTCGGCATTTGTCCCTCAGATGTACTTCTTTGATGCCTTTGGACTTTCCTTCACTTTAGAACCTAAAATATCATCATTTAAACTCCATCAAAGTATAATTAGTCCAAAAAGAGTGTAACAATATGCTACTTTTGAGTGCTAATCACACCCCCCAACCTAAACATTGCTGGTCTCTAGCAATAAATAACAGCATAACAAAATCACTTTCGTAGATAACACGATTGCATTTAGCATATGCAATAAGCCGTTAAACCCCTAGGTGATTCCTAGTGGACGAGTTTTGTCTCGTGAAGGTTTTCAGTGAAGCTACCTACAAACTCCATTGTGAAAAAAAAATGTGTATATGCATTAGCACCATGATAGTTGAAACTTTTTTTTTTTTTTTTTTTTAGAACATAGAACACTTCTCTGTCATTGGTACGTAATATACGCAAAAATAAACACTTTTTATATTGGTATTTGAAATTCCCTATGTAGTAAGAATGATCATTCTAGCAACAAGAATTGTTATATAACAAACACTCCACTTTACTACCTTCCATGGATAGCTTCGATTTCACAAACCTCTCGTAGAATGCTCTCAGCAAAAATTCACTCCGATTATAGTGACTTGTCTCTCACGGGGCATGTGATCAGAAGGTGGCCAATCGAAAAATCACATGCACAATTAGGAAGGAAGTGAAGTTTACGGAAACAAACTAATCATGTTTGGCATAATCTCATGAAAGAATATTGATGCAATTTAAAGAAATACTATTTACCATACCCCAATTTTGATTAACAACACACACATGTAACAGACTTGAGATCAATTAGGGCTTTTCATAGGTTGTAGCGTGGCCAGAGGTCAGTGGCTAATGAAATGACGTCAGAGGTTTTCAAAAGCTATCTTTTCATTCTGTAATGTAGCACACTTCTTTCTAGCTTTTCGACATTTTGCCCAGAAATGATTTCTTTTTTTTTTTTTTTCATTGATTCTCCTTATCATCGAAAA
The DNA here is from genome assembly GCA_951799425.1 of Ilex aquifolium. Classification (NCBI taxonomy): domain Eukaryota; kingdom Viridiplantae; phylum Streptophyta; class Magnoliopsida; order Aquifoliales; family Aquifoliaceae; genus Ilex; species Ilex aquifolium. The sequence goes on from OX637400.1 coordinate 27,352,419, forward strand.
GTAATCTCCACAGTTTTCCCATTTCTTTGCATTTCTATGTCATATTGATTAATAAGAGTGTGCAAGAAAATTTGATAGCAATGGTGTGTCCAGTATGTTTTCTTGTGGCTTGGTAAATATTTGGGTTTATCAAAGAAGAAATCATACATTGAGGGCTCAAACATGGCTGACTAGGGAAATAATTTTGCAGAAAAAATGGCTAAGACTCAATATCAAATCAAAGATGGCCTAAAATCCTTTCTCAAGTATGTGAACATGTATGTGTCGTATGAACAGATTTCTTGGGGATATGTCAACAGATTACCTTAGTTGCGTCAATCAAAGCAAATTTAATGAGATTATTCAAAAATAGAGAGTGAAAGACCTTACTTGAATAAATGTTAATTATCTCTCAAAAGTATGATAAGGCTCAAAACTTACCATGGTATTCTTTATCATCTCCACTGGTAATGTCAGGTTTTTCATGGAATGTCGGTTATATACCGATTCTATTTTTGAGTCTGGTCATTCTTTACCTTAAGAATAACAAATAGCAATATACATTTGACATTTAAGCATAGAGAAAATACCATTTTTCAAGGAAGTGGTTTTTTTTTTTTTTTTTTTTTTTTTTTTTTTTTTTTTTAGAAAACAAGAAAAATAAAATTCAAAATTATAAACATACTCATTTATCTATGAAAATTGAAAGAAGACTAGATGCACCAATTAAACTTGAAAAACTATGGCGTCTCAGGATAAGTCCCTACCCACACTACTAGTTGGTAGTTCGGGACGTTCCTTACTCGGCCCATATTTTTATTTCAACAACCAGACTTTGTACAAAAATATTTTACAAAAGAGTTCAGACCCTTAACCTTCATTCCAAAACACATTTTTCCACAGCTTTGTTTTTATAGTCAAAATCTAATCCGAGTCATCGCTTGGATCTATGTCATTATCAGTGACCCTTCCAACTTCTTGTCGCACATAACTTGTAAGTCCTGGACTGGCATAAGATGGTGTGTCAGGATAATCCTTACTCAGCCCATACACTATCCAGTTTAATCGATCGGTTGCACGACCCGAAATTGGTTCAGAACACTGATTATGTTTTTTCATATGAAATATCCTGCCACAATAGTAACAAGCACCCAGTCGTTTGGAACGACGATGTTTAGCAAAATTGCTTCTGCCACACAATGGTTGTTGTTGTTTCTCTCGGATCTCAATTTTTCTCACATCCCTTGCTTTTCTCATTATCACAGCATGCACATCAGATGGGAAAATGCGTAGAACTCCTAGACTAAACCAAAAAAGTTTAGGATCCATGCTTGCTAAGACTAAAGACATTCTATCTGGTTCTTTAACGTCTGCCAGTCACAAAGACAGTTGAAGCTGCATCCGATGTGATCATGAAATACAGGTACAAATACTAAAAAAAAAACGCGATCCAAAAAAAATAATTTTTTTTTTTTTTTTTTTTTTTTTCAGATCTAAAACTAAAATTACAAATACGAAACTAGAGAAAATATACCAAAATACAAGCGGAAGGAAGAAGATTTAGGATTAAACAAACAAATTAACGAAGAAGGAATAAACCCAGAATACATAGGATTGAGGAGGATTATTTGGCAAATTATCAGATCTTACTGTAACAGCAATTACAGCATAGTCATTGGAGGGCATAGCAAATTCACAAGGAATTTTATAAAGACAAATAGCCATCAGAATCACAAGCTGTAGATATCAAATTTCAAATATATATATAAATGAAATTACAAACAAGCAATACTTACAACACTAGCACTAGTGGGCTAGTGGAGATAAGGTTGTAAGGTACAGATCTGTTCATCTGCCGAAACCTACAAACAAAATACAACAATTACTCAACTCAAGGAATATCTGGGTTTCTCTGGAAACTCCTCATCCTAAGTGTGAGAACACAAAGAGCACCCAGGTACACATACAAACATATAAGACAAATTATTAAACAAAAGACTGGATCGTCGGCGTATATGGTCATGGATTTACAGGGGGTGAGTTGTTTTTACAGAGAACAGAAAGAACGACGACGAAGAAGAAGAGAAGAAAAAGAAAGAGAAGAAGATAAGGGAAAGAAAAAAAAGGGAAAAACCAACACCGGTAATGGTGGAAGAAAAAGAAAAAGGTGGAAGGCCTAATAAAGGCATTCCTCAGATTTTTTTTTTTTTTTTTTTTTTTTTTTTTTTTTTTAACTTTACTTTCGGCAGTGTCGGCAGGCGCAATAATGGCAGCAGGCGCAATAATGGTGCATAGTAATAAAAATGAGTAGGGTAAGAGAACACCTCGCACTTGAGCTTTGACCCATGCACCGATATCTGAAACTAGGAACAACAAAATTATACAACAAAATAAAGTGACATGCATTAAAAATAACATTTAATAAATAAAAGCAACTGTACTTCACTCACGGTTCCAACAAAGAACCAGACACACACTAAATTTTATACCATTAATTGCACACACCCACATTTTCTAAAATGTAATGAATGAACGGCTGCCTACTTTTGACTTTTTTTTTTTTTTGCCAGTCTTCACGTGGCTGAAGACTCAATTATCATAAAAGTTAAAATAGTTATACTTTGCTCCCCTATATTTCACTTATTATATATATCAACCACAAAACTTAACTATTCCTTATACTTTCCCATCAAAACTCATAATATATATACTTAAACTATTGTCAAAAATTTCAAAAATTTGGGATCTCACAATCTACCCTCCTCAAAAGAATTTCGTCTCCGAAATTCCTTAATTCACCAAAAATCCCAAAATTTGTAGGGGTACAAAGTGTAACACAAGAAAGAAAAAAAATATAAAGTGTTTATTATTCAAAAGAAAGGGGTGTTATTAATTTTTTTTCAATAAAGTTGTAATTATTCTCAATTCACTAAACCGAATGAATATAAAATTTCAGATTTTACACTACTAACCCCTTTATTTTACTTATTATATATTTCAACCTCTCTATTTTACTTATTATATATTCCAACCCCTTTTTTTTTTTTTTTTTTTTTTTATGCATCCTAAAAGGAATCAAAATAAACATTCTTAAGCCAAAAGAGTTTGTACAGAACATAAAAAAAAAATAAAATAAAATAAAATAAAATAAAATTTACAGACTCGGACCTTCAGCTTTCATTCCCAACCTCAGTACACTTTTCCACAGAGGTCAATCCGATTCCCCCTCCGTATCTGTGTAAAATGGACAACTAGTAACTCTCCCAACTTCCTCTCTCACAAATCGGTTAAGCACAGTACCGGAATAGCATGGCGTATCAGGGTAATCCTTACTCAGCCCATGTTTTATCCAGTTTAATCGATCGGTTGCGCGACCGGAAATTGGTTCAGAACATTTGTTGTATCTTTTCTCATGAAAGTATCTGCCACACTGTTTACAGGCACCAAGTCGTGTAGCACGACGACGTTTAGAATAACTGCTTCGGCCACAGAGGGGTTTCGCTTGTTTTTCTTTGATTTCAGCCTTCCTTACTAATCTTGCTTTTCTCATGATCATGGTATGTACATCAGATGGAAAAGTACGTAGGACTCCTAGACTAAACCAAAAAAGATTTACATCCATGATTGCTACTCTATGACCCATTATCTGGTTCTTTTACGTCTTCCAGTCACAAAGACGATCAAAACTGACCCACAGATATTATCATTAATACAAGGTACATAATATGAACAGATACAACAATAAAAACAAAAAAAATTTACAGAAAATTTTACGGGTTCAACCTGCGCAGATCAACTACTGTAAACTGCAGATCAACTATTGTAAACTGTAGATCTCACCCCCCAACCTAGACTGAACATTGTCCCCAATGTTTCGAGTTTTTCGGTTTGTAGAGCTTGAATACGCAGTTAACTGTGGAGATCTGTTCAATCGCCGATGACCTATACCAAAAAAAAACAGAGATTAAGCATCTTTGGGGTGGTCTGGGTTTTCATTGGGACAAAAACCCTTGATCATCAGTGCGGCCCGAAGAAGAACAGCCATAAGTAAATAATACAAACAAATGTAGATCATGAGAAGGAGGATAGGGTCATCGAAAAATGCAGACATGGTACTGTTATGGGTTGGATCGTGGTACAGAAGACCAGATGCAGTGGAGAAGAAGAAGAAAAGAGAAGAAGCAGAAGAAGAAAAAGAAAAGAAAAGAGTAAAGGTGTGGTGAGGAAAAGAAAAAAAAAGAAAAAAAAAAAAGCGATGGGAGCCTTATAAAGGCAGTCCATCGTGTCGGGTGTCTGACTGACCCGACCCTTTTTTGTGTCGGCAAGCGTAATCTCCGGAGTGATATCCGGAGATACTTTCTGGATCCATTAAAAAAATGGTCTCCACATTTTGGACAAAATTCTCCACAAAGGGTTTTAATCTCTGACCATTGACGGTAAAAATGTTACCGTTTGATGGGTTCTCCACTTCCACTGCCCCATGTTCAAATACCTTTTTAACAATGTATGGTCCAGTCCATCTTGATTTCAACTTACCAGGAAATAGGCGAAGTCTCGAATTGAAAAGTAGAACCTTTTGATCAGGTTCAAAAGATTTTCGCACTATGTTCTTGTCATGAAAAATTTTCATCCTGGTTTTTGCAATCTTAGCATTTTCATATGCTTCATTTCTCAATTCCTCCAATTCATTAATCTGAAGCTTCCGTGACAGTCCAGCCTTGTCTAAGTCAAAATTCATTGCTTTAATAGCCCAGTATGCCCTATGTTCCAATTCCACAGGCAAGTGACATGGCTTTCCATAGACTAATCGATAGGGAGACATGCCCAAAATTGTTTTAAAAGCAGTTCGGTATGCCCAGAGCGCATCAGTTAGTCTTAATGACCAATCTTTGCGATCTGGGTTCACCGTTTTTTCCAAAATTAATTTGATCTCCCGATTAGCTAACTCAGCTTGTCCACTGGTCTGTGGATGATAAGGGGTTGCAATTTTGTGAAAAATCAAGTATTTTTTCATTAAATTCCAGAAGGGACGATTGCAAAAATGAGAACCCCCATCACTTATAATGGATTTTGGAATTCCAAACCGAGATAAAATATTTTCTTTTAAAAACTTGATCACCGTTTGATGATCATTATTTCGGCATGGAATTGCTTCAACCCATTTGGATACATAGTCTACGGCTACTAAAATGTATAGATAGCCAAAGGAGGGGGGAAATGGTCCCATAAAATCGATACCCCAACAGTCAAAAATTTCGATCACCAAAATTGGGTTTAAGGGCATCATGTTTCTTTTTGAAATGTTTCCCAACCTTTGACATCTATCGCAAGTTACGCAAAAAGCATGGACATCTTTGAAAAGTGTGGGCCAGTAAAATCCACACTGCAAGATTTTTGCAGCGGTTTTTCGAGATGAAAAATGACCACCACATGCTTCTGAATGACAAAATGTTATTACCTGTCTACTTTCCTGAGCGGGGATGCAACGTCTTATGATCTGATCCTTACAGTACTTGAATACGTAGGGATCTTCCCAAAAGAAATTGCGGACCTCCCTCAGAAACTTCTTTTTGTCCATGGGAGTGAAAAATGGAGGAAGTGTTCCGGTAGCAAGGAAATTAGCAATATCAGCGTACCATGGGGTTTCATCAATCCTGAATAGTTGTTCATCGGGGAATTTTTCATTGATTGGCAGTTCATCCTCATGAAATTCATAAGTTAATCTTGACAGATGATCTGCCACCACATTTTCCACACCCTTTTTGTCCTTAATGACTAAATCAAATTCTTGGAGCAAGAGGATCCATCTCAAGAGCCTTGGTTTGGCATCTTTTTTTGTAAGCAAAAATTTCAGTGCTGCATGGTCAGTAAATACAGTAACAGAAGAACCAACAAGATAAGATCGAAATTTTTCCAATGCAAATACTACAGCAAGTAATTCCTTTTCAGTTGTTGAGTAATTCATTTGGGCATCATTTAAAGTTTTACTTGCATAGTAAATCACATGTGGCTTCTTATCTTTTCTTTGTCCCAAAACAGCACCTACAACATAGTCACTAGCATCACACATCAATTCAAAGGGTAGAGTCCAGTCAGGAGGTTGCATTATTGGGGCAGAAATTAACATGCCTTTGAGTTTGTCAAAGGATTTTTGGCACGCTTCATTCCAGTCGAAAATGACGTCCTGACTCAAAAGATGACACATAGGTTTTGCTATGGTGCTGAAGTCTTTTATGAACCTTCTGTAGAATCCTGCATGACCTAAGAATGATCGAACATCCTTCACAACCCTAGGAGCAGGAAGATTCCTTATCAAATCAATTTTTGCTTTATCAACTTTCATGCCTTCAGACGACACAATGTGACCCAAGACAATGCCTTGATTCACCATGAAATGACATTTCTCCCAGTTAAGCACCAGATTTGCCTCTTTGCATCTCATCAAAACTTTTTCTAGGTTAGCTAGACACAAATCAAATGAGTCACCATATACCGAGAAATCATCCATGAAGATTTCCAAAAATTTTTCGACCATGTCACTGAACAAGCTTAGCATACATCTTTGAAATGTTGCAGGAGCGTTACAAAGTCCGAATGGCATCCTTTTGAATGCAAAGGTGCCAAATGGACATGTGAATGTGGTCTTTTCTTGGTCATTCAGAGCTATCTCAATTTGATTGTATCCGGAATACCCATCCAGGAAACAGTAAAATTCATGGCCTGCTATTCTCTCGAGGACTTGGTCAAGGAAGGGAAGAGGAAAATGGTCTTTTCTAGTCACCAGATTGAGTTTTCGATAGTCAATGCACATTCGCCATCCTGTGACGACTCGTGTTGGCACGAGTTCATTTGCATCATTTTTGACTACTGTGACTCCAGATTTCTTTGGTACAACTTGGGTTGGACTAACCCATTTGCTATCGGAGATCGGAAAAATTATCCCTGCATCCAGGAGTTTGAGCACTTCCAGTCTCACAACCTCTTTCATGTGAGGATTCAATCGTCGCTGCATTTGACGAGAGGGTTTTGAGTCCTCTTCAAGGTATATGGCATGATTACAAATTAACGGGCTTATACCTTTCAAATCAGCGATGGTCCACCCAATGGTGCTTTTATGACTTTTAAGAACTTCAATTAATTGAGCTTCTTGCAAGTCTGTGATTTTTGAAGAAATTACCACTGGATAAGATTTATCCTCACCTAAAAATGCATACTTGAGATCAGATGGGAGCGGTTTCAGTTCAGGCTTTGGTGGCCTGTCACTTGAAGATAGTGGTTTTGTACCACTTGATGAAATTTCTTCAAATTTAGGAGCCCATGTCCCCACATTGAAGGTAGGACACTCAATGGAGTTTTGTTCCAGAGAGTCAGATGAGTCAGATTTTGACAAAGTTGATTCACTAAGATCCTCACAGAATGAGTCATTCAGATGTGCTTGTATTAATGACTCAATGGAATTTATTTCTCCTACCTCCTCGTACTCTCTTGGGTGTTTTGCAATGTCAAAGACGTTCATTTCGAGAGTCATATCCCCAAAAGTCAATTTCATAATACCATTCCTGCAATTGATTAGTGCATTGGAGGTTGCTAGAAAAGGTCGACCAAGAATGACAGGAATTGGAGTTTCTGAATGAACTTCTGGATGAGTATCTAGAACAATGAAGTCTACAGGGAAGACAAAATTATCCACTTGGACAAGTACATCTTCAACAATACCCCTAGGAATTTTTACAGATCTATCTGCCAATTGGAGTGTGGTGCAAGTGGGTTTCAGTTCACCTAAACCCAACTGCTGGTAGACAGAGAAAGGAAGCAAGTTGACACTAGCTCCAAGGTCTAACAATGCTTGCTCAATTTTGAAATTTCCAATGACACATGACACAGTGGGGCATCCTGGATCTTCGCACTTTGAAGGAATTTTTTGTTGAAGTAGGGCACTGGCTTGTTCTGTGAAGAAGGCTCTTTTTTGAACATTTTGGCTTCTTTTGACTGTGCACAAGTCTTTTAGAAACTTGGCATAAGCTGGAACCTGTTGGATTGCATCCAGAAGTGGGATGTTGATTTTTACTTGCTTGAAAAGCTCGTAAATTTCAGACTGATTGTTTGCTTTCTGTATGCTCTTGAGTCTATGAGGGAAAGGAGCAGGAATAGAACACGATGGTTCTTCTTCCCTTGATGGCTCTGGTTCTTGTTCAATCATGGGATCACAGTCATTTTTTTTTTCAAGTTCTGGCTCACTTAATGGGTTGGCTGGAATTGAGTCTGGTTTTGGGTCTGGAATTAGCATGTTTCTGATGGACTTGTCAATCTTTTTGCCACTTCTCAATGTGGTGACAGTTTTGGCTTGGTCTTGTGGAGTTTCCATAGTTGATGGATTTCCCACCTGAAATTGGCCTTGTGGAGGCTTTGGTTGGGCAGGAAATTTTCCCTTCTCATGTGTGCTCATGGACTGGGTCAGCTTTTGAATGTGGCCTTTGAGATCCTCAAAAGATTGTGTGGTCTGGGCCTTGAAATCAATAAAAGCCTGAGTAGAACTATTGTTATAGCTCATTTGGGTTTGCATGAATTGATTCAATGTATCTTCAAGGTTCCTTTTGTGTGGTGGTTGATATGGAGGATATTGTGGAGGTCCTTGAGGTGGTTGTGGTGGCCCTTGTTGATGAGGATATTGTGGAGGTCCTTGAGGTGGTTGTTGTGGACTTTGTTGCTGATTCATGGGGGTTGGTTGTGTGTTTCTCCAACTGAAATTTGGGTGGTTCCGCCACCCTGGATTGTATGTTTCAGAATATGGGTTGGAGTAAGGCTTGTTGAAATTGGAAATGGCATTTGTTTGTTCCAACAAAACTTCTTTGAATGCCGGAATGGTCGGACATTCCCCAGTAGGATGCCCTGTTAGTGCACAAATCCCACACACTTGTTCTGTGGGAGGGACAACATCAACTTGATGGACCTTTTTCATCTCTAAAGCTTCAAGCTTTCGAGACAAAGTGGACATTTTTGCTCTAAGATCATCATCTTCTCTCAAGACATACTTACCCCCTTGGAAAGTAGGTGGTTTGGCTTCTACAGTGGTAGGAGAGGCTGAGTCCCACATTTGAGAACTGTCAGATATGGTATCAAAAAAATTGAATGCCTCCTCCGGACTTTTTCCCATGAACTCTCCTTGAGCCATCATTTCGACAAACTGTCGTAACCTAGTGGGCAAGGAGTCATAGAAAAATCCTACCAAAGTCCAATCTTCAAAAGCATGGTGTGGACAAGATTGGAGAAGATCTTTGAATCTCTCCCAGCTTTGATAAAAAGTTTCCCCTTCTTTGATCGAAAAATTCATGATTTGTCTTTTGAGTGCATTAGTGCGGTGCAGAGGAAAGAATTTTCTGAAAAATTCATTCTGTAGAGCCTGCCAATTAGGGATTGAAAGAGATTTTAAAGAATGTAACCATTGTTTGGCTTTATCCCTCAAAGAGAAAGAAAACAATTTCATTTTTGTCAATTCAGAATTGTCTTGAAATGTTCCACACACTTCTTCGAAGTCTTTGATATGCAGATACGGATTTTCTGTATCCAATCCCTGAAACACGGGCAATAAATGCACTGTCCCCGGCTTCACAGTGAAGTGGGGTGCATTCTCCGGAAAAACAAAACAAGAGGGGACACTATTCCTTGTGGGATGTAAGTAATCCCGCAATGTTCGAATGTTGGGTACTTCCCCCTCTCTCACATGATCTTCACCCTGCCTGTCAATATTTGCCATATTGAAGTTACAAGAATCGGCTTCTGATTTGGGTGAAGGTGGTTCAAGTTGATTTACAGACCCAGAAGATTCAGCAGGCAAATTTTGAAAGAGGCGATTGGTGTCAGTCATAAAACAAAATTATTCACAATAAGGCAAAAATATAAACAAAAAAAGAGGTTTTTTTTTTTTTTTTTTTTTCACCTTTTTCTAAAAAGAGCACCTTTTATGGTTCCCCGGCAACGGCGCCAAAAACTTGACTTGATCCGAAATGTGTACACCCAAGTGCAGGCGGTCAAGTTGTAGTAATAATCTGGTTTGAGTCCAGAGTCGAATCCTCAGGGAACTATGGTTGGTGTTCTTTGAAGTAAATAGTGAGAAAGACTTGTAACTGGAAGTATTATGATTTTGAAGTTGTGGGAAGTTTTGGATAGAATGTAAAATTCTTTCCAATGGGTATTTTTCTAGACAAAATATAAGATGATTAAATGTAACAAACACTCTTTGGTTCGGGAATCAGAATATGTAGTTGATTATCCGGTGCATTATGTTTATGCTTTATAACTCAATTAACTCCCGTGTCAACGGCAAATTAATCGGAAGATAGGAATGAAGTGCAATAATGGTGGACATTGAAATTTTATCATGAAGAGTTAGTTAGGGTACTTGCCTTGAATCAATGGATCTTTCCATGTAGGAGTCATCCATTTATCATAGAAAGATCCGTTGATTATACAAAGTACCTTTACTTTGCTAGGTGCATTCAATCACCCAAAAATCAAGTGGAGTATAGAACATTTAAGCATAAAGGTGATACACAAACATAATGTCCGGATTAATCTTTTACATATCTATCATCCCTTCCCAAAGAGTGAATGAGGACTACTCACCCTTCATAACTATGGTAAAGCTAGAATGATGAATAGTACTCATCCCCAAAAGGTGTTACAAAGTAAAATACTCTAAAGTAAAATATCTAAACAAGGAGTCGTTCTTCGACAAAGAACAAGTGAATCACGTTCCACCCTTCACGGCTTTGGTAAAGCTCTAGAAAAGTGGAAGAGTTTCACTCCTCTAAGGGGAAGAAGGAAGCTCCAACAATGGAAGTAAAAGAAAACAATACTTAAATTAAAAGAAAGCAATAAATACTTGGTGTTTAATTCACAACCAAGAGATAAAAATACATAAAAGAAAACAATAACTACTTGGTGTTTAATTCACAACCAAGAAATAAAAATACATAAAAGAAAATAATAAAAGCTATAAAGAAATGACAATTAGAAGAGGAGGCTCAGCCTTCCATTATATTCATACAAGCAAGATAATAATAAAAGCTATAAAGAAATGACAATTAGAAGAGGAGGCTCAGCCTTCCATTATATTTATACAAGCAAGTAAATATAAAAGCTATAAAGAAATGACAATTAGAAGAAAGAACTCTTACCATAAGAACATAAGCATAAAATCTTCAATACATGAATTGAAATGGAAGCTACAAAAGATGAAAGAAAATTTGCTCTCTAAAAACTCTTCTAAAATCTCTCCTAACTCTTAGTTCCTCTCTTGGTTTTTCCACCAATTCCACCCTCAGGTCCCCCCTTGAAATGCAGAAGGAGCAGCCTATTTATAGGCGTAGGAAGGCTGGGCAAGTGGGCAAGTTGTAGTAATAATCTGGTTTGAGTCCAGAGTCGAATCCTCAGGGAACTATGGTTGGTGTTCTTTGAAGTAAATAGTGAGAAAGACTTGTAACTGGAAGTATTATGATTTTGAAGTTGTGGGAAGTTTTGGATAGAATGTAAAATTCTTTCCAATGGGTATTTTTCTAGACAAAATATAAGATGATTAAATGTAACAAACACTCTTTGGTTCGGGAATCAGAATATGTAGTTGATTATCCGGTGCATTATGTTTATGCTTTATAACTCAATTAACTCCCGTGTCAACGGCAAATTAATCGGAAGATAGGAATGAAGTGCAATAATGGTGGACATTGAAATTTTATCATGAAGAGTTAGTTAGGGTACTTGCCTTGAATCAATGGATCTTTCCATGTAGGAGTCATCCATTTATCATAGAAAGATCCGTTGATTATACAAAGTACCTTTACTTTGCTAGGTGCATTCAATCACCCAAAAATCAAGTGGAGTATAGAACATTTAAGCATAAAGGTGATACACAAACATAATGTCCGGATTAATCTTTTACATATCTATCATCCCTTCCCAAAGAGTGAATGAGGACTACTCACCCTTCATAACTATGGTAAAGCTAGAATGATGAATAGTACTCATCCCCAAAAGGTGTTACAAAGTAAAATACTCTAAAGTAAAATATCTAAACAAGGAGTCGTTCTTCGACAAAGAACAAGTGAATCACGTTCCACCCTTCACGGCTTTGGTAAAGCTCTAGAAAAGTGGAAGAGTTTCACTCCTCTAAGGGGAAGAAGGAAGCTCCAACAATGGAAGTAAAAGAAAACAATACTTAAATTAAAAGAAAGCAATAAATACTTGGTGTTTAATTCACAACCAAGAGATAAAAATACATAAAAGAAAACAATAACTACTTGGTGTTTAATTCACAACCAAGAAATAAAAATACATAAAAGAAAATAATAAAAGCTATAAAGAAATGACAATTAGAAGAGGAGGCTCAGCCTTCCATTATATTCATACAAGCAAGATAATAATAAAAGCTATAAAGAAATGACAATTAGAAGAAAGAACTCTTACCATAAGAACATAAGCATAAAATCTTCAATACATGAATTGAAATGGAAGCTACAAAAGATGAAAGAAAATTTGCTCTCTAAAAACTCTTCTAAAATCTCTCCTAACTCTTAGTTCCTCTCTTGGTTTTTCCACCAATTCCACCCTCAGGTCCCTCCTTGAAATGCAGAAGGAGCAGCCTATTTATAGGCGTAGGAAGGCTGGGCAAGTGGGCAAGTGGGCAAGTGGAGAATGAACGGTGGTGTTGCTGAATGCTGATTTTTCAAATGCTTTTATTACACTTTGTCCTGCTTTTATTACACTTTGTCCTGCTTTTATTACACTTTGTCCTGCTTTTATTACACTTTGTCCTTCATTCTTTGCATTCTCCTGACATTGCTCCCTTGGTCTTGCGTTAATTCGGCATTTGTCCCTCAGATGTACTTCTTTGATGCCTTTGGACTTTCCTTCACTTTAGAACCTAAAATATCATCATTTAAACTCCATCAAAGCCTGTCCAACACTTGAAATGTATTCCCATAAAGGGTGAGTCACACTCAATAGGGTATCTACTATGGAGATCACTTCCCAACCTAAATGCATATGAAATGTCACGTGCAAATATCATGTCAAGCATCCATTCGATTATATACACATATCATACATGAATGCTACAAATTTCATGCCATGCTATGAGATGAGAAATCAAACATACAATGCAAAACTATGCTCCACCGACTCCCATAACACATGCTATGCCATGCGTATGCATCCAAGCATTCCAAGGTCTCGCCATTGATGTTAAACATCCAATGACTGTTTTATAAAAATATGTGTCTTTCTAGGGTGGGTATTTATGGACTTACACTAATGGTCACCCAACCGACATGAAATTTGTGGACTTCCATTGATAGTTCTGCGTACACCGACACACTCTTTGAACTTAATACCAATGGAAGTGCGTATCCGAAATTACCGGGTCTTGCACCCGAGGGAGAATCTAGAAACTCTTTTCAATGCAAGCTCGTACGACTCAGTCATACCTAGGTTTAACTTTTTCGAGCCCACGTATCAACCCACTAAGAATGGTGTTTGACTAAAAACATGCACACACACCAACACTCATGTCGTATGCCCACGAATGCGATGCTACCAGTGCACATGCAAATGTAATGTACAATTATAATTTATATCATCATGCTCATTATATCATAAAGTATATAATAAACATGTCCATTTTTTACAAACATTCCCAAGCATGTCACATGTGATTTCAATCCAAACAACATACTTGAACCCTAAGCATTTGATCAAACACTTAGTGGGCATAAATGTAAACATATAGCACATCCAAATAAGCCATTCCATCAAACCCAAATATCTTACTACCGGTAGGTTGTGCCCCTCCTACAGGTAGGTTCACATTTTCGAACCCAAATCCAAATCTAGCAAGAATTTGTTTTTAACATGTTCTCATATTCATTTTTCATACCTTAGATACACTAGGAGTGAGCTAACCCATGTGATTTCATCTTTAGAGCCCTACCCATTTCATATTACAACCTTAGGTTGGAAATAAATCTAGATAGGAGGGAACCCTACCTATTGCAATGTAAGCCCTCGTCGTAGAAATCGCCCTCAATCCTCGTCCTTGGGATCTTGGAGGATGGCATAATCTTTGGTATGGTTATGTAGCCCGTGTTGCGTAGGGCCACTTTAACTCTTGACCCGAAGCAATCCAATGGTTGGGTCTCCTTAGATCTAAGGAAGAAGATGAAGAGGAGGTGGAGAACTCTCATTTCTCTCTATCGTCTGAAACTCTTGGGAAGCAAAGTGGGTGAAAAACCCCAAAATTCCCCCTTTTATACTTTTTAATTGCTTGGCCCTCATTGTGCCACATGTCTCCTTTTAACTGATTAAGTTTTACTCCGAATCAATTAAATCTCATCACATGTTCTATTTAGTATATTTTTGTTTAACTAACTTTAAATTATTTCGTAGGTCCCACGAATAAAATCTAACCGCGATGATTTTAGTTGCGTGACACCTGATCACATCATAAAACGCAAAAAATTAGACTGACTTGGAATTCAATGAAAATTGACTGGCTAACTCAATTCGTGAGACGAATCCAACTGCGAGGTCCGTTTCGTCATTCGAGTTCTATAAAAATTTAGATTTTCAACTCGTACTTCACCGGCTAATTACCATTTTACCCTTTCAATTAAGATTTTTTTTTTGTGTTTTACAAAAACAAAAACAAATATCAATTTTAATATTTATGATCGATTCAGAAAGAATACAAATCTAGAAGTTAAGTTGTACCCTTTTGGGATCAATTATAATGTTTTGAGTTGTTTGGAAATCGGTCATAATATTCTAGTATCGATCTTAACTGTTATGTTTCCCAAAAGATAAAAAAAATATAACTTGATCCCGGAAATCGTATTTTGCGATATGGTACAACAAAAAATTTCAACACCATAGACTTATGTTAATTTTATGATCAACAACTTTTGATTTATTCTAATGTCATTGCATCTCTCATTAATAACAACTATAATTGATTTGCTGCACAAATGGGCAACTAATACTTCATTTACTAACGGGAAGAGAAATGACCAAACAATGAATGCATTATATTATCAAGATTACTGCAGATTAGATGAGTTTGTAGTAAGTACTGATTTTTACAAATTTTAAAAGCTTGCTTGGTTTTAAATAATTGCACAGTTTAATTGTCATTTAATTCAATCTGCATATTATCTTTAAATATCAGTTAATATCTATATTTATATGTCCATATTATAAATTCAAAAAATAATGTGAACAAAATAAAAAAACAATAAAGAAAATGAAAGCTTCTAAATGCTATTTTTTTTGAAAAACAATTGGATCACTATATTATAGCTATTCCCCTAAGAAAACATTAAAACAACACTGCTCTTCTAAATTGAAAAATGAGCTTCTATGTTTTTTTTGTTGTTTGACATACAATGTCAGTGAAGCATGAACTATTTATTATTTTATTTTTACTATTAGATTTAATTTTTTTCGAACTCAATTGTAGCAAGAGTCTCACTAACCCCTTACTAGATGTGCGAGGATAAATCCACACCAAAGAGTAATCACCTCGTAAGGAATGAGAGGATGATGAGGTAGCCTTGAGGGACCTGCAAGACAAGAGAACACCTAGGTGAACCGATGGCCGGATGTAGCCTAAGGGACTCTGATGCTTAAGTCAGATCGCAAGTCAAATAAAGTAAGTAGTGAATATGCACGGATTGAAAAAAAAAAATGCTCGATTGAATGAATTACCTGGTACCTGGAGGCCTTCATTTATAGTAATTGGGAGAGCTCTTGAGCTTACGAGCTCTTAGGCTGAAGAGCCTAGTAGATTTTGTTGTCTGGGGTTTTCACAGACATTGTTTAGTGCAGGCTTTTTCCTTCATGAGGACTTTTGGAACTTTTCATTGATTTCAACGAATGGTTTTTACAGTAACTCTCCTTCCTTTTAATACAACGGCTTCCAGGAGGTCCTATTGGTAGTAACGCTTCAGGTGATCCGCATTCCATGAGTGTTGCATGCCTCTTCCTTCCTCCGTTTGTAACTCGTAGTTGCCAGGCCGAAAAATCCTTTTTACAATGTATGGTCCTTCCCAGTTAGGTCCGAGCTTGCCGTGGGTTGGGTCCTTCCTGGCTGGGAGTAGTTTTTTTAGCACCAAGTCGCCTGGTTTGAAACTTCTTCGTTTCACCCACTTATTGTAGAACCTTGTCGTGCTCCTCTGGTAAGAGAAAATCCGCTGCAGCGCTTCATCTCTCTTTTCATCCAGGAGATCGAGGCTTATCAGCAGGGACCTCTCGTTCTGGCCTGGATCAAAAAGTTCGGCTCTTGCGATGGGCACGCCTACCTCTATGGGCCCCACTGTTTTCGTCCCATATGCTAGGCTGAACAGAGTCTCGCCGGTCGCGGTTTGAGTAGTTGTTTGGTATGCCCATAGTACCGCTGGGAGGTGGTCCCTGTATTGAGTCTTAGATGCTTCCAGCCTAGTTTTGAGCGCCAGCTTGATGGTCTTGATGGTTACCTTGGCCTGTCCATTGGACTGCGGGTGTGCAGGCGCTGAGAAGTAATTTTTGATTCCCAACTCGTGAACATTGGATTATCAAATTGTTTCCCATTATCAGAAACCAGTGCCCTGGGGACACCAAAGCGGCATATTATAGATTTTCAGACAAAGTTATTGACTTTATGCGCTGTGATCTTAGCTAGAGGCTCGGCTTCAGCCCACTTGGTGAAGTAGTCCACCGCGACCACGACGAATTTGCACTGTCCGACCCCGACAAGTAGGGGCCCTAAGATGTCCAAGCCCTACTATTGAAAAGGCCAAGGGCTGACCACGGGGGTGAGCAGCTCGGGAGGGCAGTGGGGCAGGTTGTCGTGGGTCTGGCAGGCCTGGCATCTTTTCAACATTTCCTTGGCATCTTTTCAACATAGTTGGCCAAAAGTATCCCTGCCGTAACACCTTGCTAGCCAAAGTTTTTGCGCCTATATGGTTCCCGCACATGCCTTCGTGGATTTCTCTTAGAATATAATTTGCTTCCGTACCAGACACACATTTCATTAATGAGAAAGAAAAACCTCTTTTGTAAAGGTTACCTTGGATTATCGTGAATCTCGACCTCTAGGTTGATTGGCTCAACCCTGTCACCAAGTCCTAGAAGTATGGGGTAGAATTAGACTAGGACTCTTGATCCTAAGTCCTTATCACTAGCTCCTGGTTGCTCGGAGTAGTATTTTACTTGGACTCTAACTCCTTAGTGCCTTATCTCCAACTTTTGGGGGTTAGTTGGCTAACCCATAGTGACTTCGGATACCAAGTTTGGATGGGCAAGGACCTCCCTTTGGTAGGTGTCGATTTGTAGTGGCCAGCCATGGCGTTGTTGGAAAAATGGTCTTAAACAAATAAGATTTGAACAAATTTAGACTTAAATAAAAGTGGAACCCACACCTCAAAATTGGTGAGACCAAGTTTAAATGCGTTCTCCTTTGCGAGGAGATGAATATGGTATATTTATTTGTTTAAAATCATTAAGTATTGAATGATAAATTATTAAATAATTTTCAAAATAAAAGATTTTTTGAGAGGTTATTTTCGAAAAACTTCGTGTGACTTTTTGGAGAAATTGGAAAGGTGTGAAGTAAAGATGACATGAAACGCTACTAGTTCAAAATTGGTTACTTTTGGTTAAAAATACCAATCCAAATGGTTACATTCTTTTATAAAGCCACCATTAACACATTTTGGTTAAAAGACACAATTACAAATAGTCACATTTTTTCATAAAAGTCACATTTGATATCTTTTTGGTTAAAAGTCACCATTTCAAATGGTTGTACCTTTTCATAAAGTCACCATTAATACCCTTTGAAACAAAAGGCACCATTACATATGGTTGCCCTCTTTATGAAAAGACATTAGTGAGTTTATAAAGAGGTGATGCCTTGCACTCCCAAATTATAGCATTGAGTAATTCTTACTTCTTATTAGAATTGCTCTCTCATTCTTCTATCTCTCTCTGCAGATTGCTACACTGTTATTTCTTGTTCAGTTCAAGTATAAACACAGAATTGTGTTTGTTGGAGTCCTAAAGATTGAAGTGCTGTATCTTCAAGAATGAAATCCATTTTACTTTGGGAGACATTTGCTTATCAACCTTAAGCACCGAGAGGGAGCAAATCTGTTTTAAGGAAATTGTGATTACATAAGGCTCGGATTATTATTATTATTTATGGACTTCTGAATTCATATTATTATTGCAGTTCTGTGTCACAGTAAGTGTATTTCAGTTTCTGTTTTTAACATTCTATTTTTAATTAAATTGTTTGCATATAAAAATATACTTAGTAAATTTAGATTTTAATACAGTAGTTAGTTCCTTAATTTGATTATATATGTATATATATCTTGGATAACAATCTTAAGAGAGATTTCTATTATTATATAATTACATTAATTACTGTTATAATCTAAATCTAAATTTTGTATTATGTTATATTACTACATTACTTTATTAAAATAAGATTGTTATTTGCTTTTGTTTGTGTAACAGAAATGGCTACAACAAATTTTGTTCCTATTATCGTGAGTGTGTCTCATAGAGAGAAGCTCGAGAAATTTAATGACTTGGACTTCAAATGTTGGCAACAAAAGATATTTTTCTATCTCACTACACTGAACCTTGCTAAGTTTCTAAGTGAGGATGTCCCTGCACTTAATGAAAATGAAACTGAAAAGAGAAGTTGATTGCTGTGGATGCTTAGAAGCATTCAGATTTCTTATGTAGAAATTATATCTTGAACAGACTAGACAATGCGTTATACAATATGTATAGTGCTGTCAACTCTGCAAAAGAACTTTGGGAGTCATTGGACAAGAAATACAAGACCGAGGATGCCAACACGAAGAAATGCAATGTTGGTAAATTCTTGGATTATAAAATAGTGGATTCAAAGACTGTAACTCCCAAAATCCACCCTAGAAGGCATTACTATCTACCAACCATTCAAACCATTAGAACAACTAAAAATAACCATTCAAATAATAAACTAATCATCCACCCATTAAACACTAAATACTAAAAACAATAAAACCTTAAACTTCTCCAAACTTACTATTCAAAACCCAAATTATATCTAGCAACAAAATAATTGAAACTAGTTGAAACACTGTTTCACAAAAATCTCCCAAATAAAAATAATCTAAACTAAAATAAACATCTCTAAGCTTCCACATTAGGATCCACATACTGATCCTCTCTAGTGTCGAATTCAACCTGGTCATCTAGTTCGACATCTTTTTCTCTGCCAAAATCTGTAAATGTGGTTGCAGGGGGTGAGTAAAAGCCTGTAGGAAATCCCTCTCAAATCCAAACAAGGTTTTAAGACAATAAAAAGAAGGCAAGTCTCTCTTTGAAAATAGAGTATATACATTTCTTTGAAAGTAAAAACATGACAGTTATAATGATCTCAAGTGTACGGAATACAATAAATCAATGATAGGAATAAACACTTCAAGATCAAAGTAATCAACAATTAATTCAATAACAACATCTCAATTTTTCTCATGTATGTTGGTTGCTTCTTAGGAATCTATACAACGATCCTACCTCATTCATCCACCACAACACAAACAATCTCAATCATTCCCTGCAAGGCCAAATCACAAACCACTTTAGGAAGGGCGTATACCATCTCACATGTCATTTACGAATCTTACCCAAGAAAGGCATACCATTCCTCAACCTCAAACCTACGTGAACAATAGTGGTTGATCTCACAAGCAACAACCCACTACAAATGTTAGGCAACCATTTTACCCCCATTGAGATGGACTAACCTCTAACACTCGACGATAGCTCTCGAAGGAAATTCAAGTCCGTCACACTTAAACTATACAGAGATGAAAAACACAACTTTCTCAAAAATCATAATCTCAACCAATCACAATTTTCATCAAAACTCAAGTATCACAATTCTCAATATACAATTGTGATATCAAAATTCTAGGGTTTAGTCCAAAAATTATAATTTTGTTGGAACAAGAATAAGTGTTTGATTGAAATATAATTTAGTCAAAAATAGGAATTTAAAAATCAAGAATCAATAGGTCTTTCACAATAAAACATGTATTTACGAAAATTAGGATTTTGGAAATTCAAGAATGATATTCTTAAGCGCAAGACATGTATAAAATCACATGTTAATCGAAAAGAAATCAAGAACAAACAGTTATTTAACATATAATATTCAAGAAGGTTTAAAACATACATAAATAATACTCTAAGTTTCAATGAAAGAACTCAAGAAGAATCCCCCACCTTAATTCTCTTAGACTTTGATCCTAACGTGTTTTGATGCGATTTCCCGTGTTAATCCGTCAAAATATCTACCTCTTTCTTTTCCCCAACTCCCTTTAGATTTCTAGGGTTGAAATAATTATTAAAAAAGACTAAAACCCATCCATAGGGTATTTATAGGACCAAAATTGGAGGAAAACGCTAAAAATTAATTGGGCTAAAATTGGAGGTGCGTTCGAACGACTAGTGTGCATTCTGATGATGTGCATTTGAACGGTTTGTGTGTGTTCAAAAGGTGAATTCTATTTGGAAATCTCCAACCAAGCTTGGCATTCGGACGACACTTCGCTGTTCCGATGGAGGTGACTCTCTGTCCTTGACTGATGGCTTGATTTTGACCTAGTTAGAAGCTAATTCACAAAATTTTTATGAAATACACTTTTGTAGCTCTGGAAGTATATTAATATAAAAATTTTAGATCAATCGGAGATTGAGGTAGAACGTTATGGTCCAAATACTAAGGTAGTGTCAAATTTCGTTTTACCCAAATTTTCCCCAAAATATATTTCAACTCCTGTGACGCCCCAATTTCCGGGGGTCCTTTATTAACCGTTGACCACCCGTCAACCCGCGGAAATACCCGTGGATGTCACTCAACCTAACACCACGGTAGTAGTATCCCCTTAACCGGGATCTTAACTCACAATTGTTAACCGGATTCGATTATTCATTGGGTTCAACCAATATTCAATATACCATGATTTATACTCCATTATAGTCCATTTATAACATTAGAAGGGAGGAAGACATAGCCCAAGGGTTTGGCAAGAAAAAGAAAAAAAAAAAAAAATTTCAAAAAATTTTGGAGGGCGTACCGGTACGCGTACCGGTACGCTATGCCCACTGGACCTCTGCGTACCGGTACGTGTACCGGTACGCTCTACCTTCTGGCTGTCTCTGTACCGGTACGCGTACCGGTACGATTCTGCCACTTTTGCTTTTTTCCTTTGTTTTTCACTTCCAACCCATTCAACACACATCATTTTCCATCCAACACATATTTAATGAAGTTTTTCCCATAAAACATGATACATATAAATTCTATTATAAACATTTATGTGAATTTACATGCCAAAACCAAGTTTTTATAATAATTTTACAAAAACTCAAAATAAAGCCACATTTCGGCTTTCTTCAACCTTGGGGCTCGAAATGGGAGCCGTCCGCCGGTATGAACCCAGCACCTGAAATATTTTTCCCACAAAGGGTGAGCCACGCTCAATAGGGTATCTCCTAATGAGGCTACTCCCCAACCTATATGCATATGAAATGTTCACATGCCACAAAACAACAATTCATAACATCCAAAGCAAGGAAATCTATTCAATGATGGAATTTGCAATGCCATGCTATGGAATGAGGTGAGACCCACTCATGCATATCAACCGAGCCCTTCCCGGCTCCTCTACACATGCAAGTGCCAATGTGTACCAATCCGTCATTGATGTTGCACATCAAATGACCTTTCATTCTAGGGTCTTTCTTGGGGTGGATATTTATGGACTTACACCAACGGCACCCAACCGACACGGAATTCATGGACTTCCACCAACGGTTCCGCGTACACCGACACACTTTATGGACTCTTATACCAACGGAGTGCGTATCCAATCACAGGGTCTCTCACCCGAGGGATTTTCTAGCCCTTCTTGCTACCCCAACCCTATCACCCATGCAAACCGTGCGACTCGACTAGGTCATCGACCCATATTACCCGAGCCCACTCGTCATCCACCAAGCGTGGTGAAGACAACCACCATGCACACACACCCACTAAATGCGATGTTCCCGTGCATATGCAATGTGATGCTCCATTGCAACAATATTATCATGTTCAATATGCTATGAGTAACACATGAACATTCTAATCACGTTTTACATATTTCATGGCAAAATTACATCGTAAGCATATAATTTCCATAATTCTCTACAATGTCAATATATTATAACATGTATACATATATCAACATTTTATCTTGAATGGCACCCAAGCATGTCATCACAAAATCAAGTAATAACACACTTTAATTCTCATGGCATAATATAAGCACATAGCATGCCCACAATTCATATAATCCAAGAATTACATTAGGTCAATCCCATATACCCAATTCTAGAAATTTCATTTAAAAATTTCTAATTACCAATCCAATTAGAATTGATCTTTACCCATTTCAATACCCATTTCAACACATTACCAACAATAGGCAAGAGATATACAATCTATCATCCTACCCATTTCATAAAAACATCCTAGGTTTGGAATAAACCTTAGTAGGAGGGAACCCTACCTCTTGAAGCGTGTAGAATCGTCGTGGGAAGCTCCTAGAACTCAAAGCAAGCTTGAATCCTCCACTTCCAACTTTTCGGCCTCCCAACGTTCGGTGAAAGCCGTCGTTTTTGGTACCCACGCGTAGCCCTCGGCGAGGAGAACAACTTTTGTTCTTGGCCCGTGTGGATTTGAGCTCTCAATCTCCGTAGATCGTAGAAAGAAGATGGAGAACCCAAGCCCTTTCCCTCTCTTCCTCTCTCACGTTGATCGGCTGAACAAAATGGGGAGAAAATCTGATTTTCTCCCCTTTAAATACTCTTTAAATACTTGGCCTACAACGCGCCACACTGCCCTTATTTCCCGGGTCCGTTTTAACCCCGAAACGATTAAATTTCGCTCCGGTTCAAGTTCAAAATATTTTTATTTTAACTTGCCGTCATTTATTTCCCAAATTTTAAAATTTTATTCAGAATTTCGTTTTTGGGTCTCCCGAGGTCCGACCGCCTCGTAAAACGCGAAAAATCCGATTAACTCAGAATTCAATGAAATTTAACAGGCTAACTAGATTTCGCGAGACGAATCCAACGGTGATGTCCGTTTCGTCATCTGAGCTCTAGAAAAATTCAGGTTTACAACCTGTACCATAGTGGCAAATTACCTTTTTGCCCTTTTTCGCAAAAGTTCAAATTTTCTCGGGTTTTACAACTCCAGAATACTTTCAAACTTCTAATACACCTGATATCACCTAATCCAAGGTTTCCCGACCTTCCAGATATATTTTTGATGTTATTTCACTCTAAATATATTTAAAACTTAACTAAATGCATTTCTCGTATGAGTGACCATCCCAAAACTTCAAGCTTCTCAACATATCTTAGCTCTTTCTACAATCACCACATGTATAGTTTATCCATTCTTAATTCCTTCTTACGTCATCACCACATGTGTGGGTTTACAAAGGTTGTCATAACCCAAATTCAAGAAGTTCAAGTTATTCTTCATTACATCCATGCCAAGGGTATGTCTCTTAGTGAGTCATTCCAAGTGGCTGCGATCATAAAAAAATTATCACCACTTTGGAAGGATTTCAAAAACTATAAGCATAAACACAAAGAGATGAAACTTGAAGAATTAATTGTTCATTTGAGGATTGAAGAATTAATTGTTCATTTGGTTCTTATAATTTGTCAAGGGGGAGAGTTTTCTCTTTTCTCTCTCTATCCGGAAATGGCAGGTGTAGAATGGGGAGAAAATCTGATTTTTCTCCTTTATTTATACCCTCAAATGCTTGGCTCTCATTGAGCCACACATTCTGCCTTTTTCTGATCCGATTTTATTCCGAATCAATTAAATCTCATCCCGGATTAGGTTCAGTATATTTTTATTGAAATAACTTTAAATTATTTCCCAACTTTCGTGAATAAAATTTGATCACATTTATTTTAGTCACGTGATGCCAAGTCGCCTCGTAAATCACAAAAAATCTGATTGTCTCGTAACTCGACGAAAATTGACTGGTTAGTTAGATTTTGCGAGATGAATCTAACGAGGAGGTCTGTTTCGTCATCCGATTTCGAGAAAAATTTTGGGTTTTTAACCCTTACTGTAACTGCTAATTACTGTTTTTCCCTTTTTAATAAACTTTTAAATTTTTTGGATTTTAAAAAATTGCTTGAGAAGTATCCAATGATGCAGAAATATATTCAGCTTTAGCTGATGATTATGTCACACTTTGTTGCTTCTTTGAAACACATGAAAATACACCGAAACCAAGTGAGAAAGCATAGCCCGAAATGCTCCTCATATCATCAATGCTTCTAGCTCTATCACTATCACAAAATCCAAGTAACTTGACATCAACTTTTCTTTCAAACATAATCCCAAAATCAAGTGTTTCTTGAATATATCTCAAAACTCTATTTGCTGCCCCCAAAATGAATTTGGCTTGGTTTGTGCATACACCGAGATAATAAAGTTGTAGTGTACATGATATCCGGCCTTGTAGTTGTCAAGTACAAAAGACTTCCAACCAAGCTTCTATAAAAAGATGCTTTAACTTCTTTAGTTCCATCATCTTTTAACAACTTTTCATTCGCAACCACCAGAGTAGCTACCGATTTACAATTTCTCATTCTAAATTTCTTAAGAAGAGTTTTTGCATATTTCATTTGACAAATAAAGACTCCATCTTCTTGTTGATAAATTTCAATGTCAACGAAGTAATGTAGAAGTCCCAAATCACTCATTCCATATCTTTTCATCATCTCACTTTTAAAATCTTCAATCATTTTTTGATCATTCTCGGTAAAAACCAAGTCATCAGCATAAGGAGGTTGGAGCACGTTTTGGAGTTTTTTTCTCTGTTTCATTGTTTAGAGAGTGTTAGGATTTTCTTGAGAGTTATTGCTATTGTTCTTTATTTCTAAGTTCTGTTCTTTCATTCATTCTAGCAATCTTACATTCAGTTCTCTTTAATTTCAGAGTTTGTTATTTAAATTCAGTTTTTCAATTCAAGTAATTACTTTGAAGTCAATTTTTACTTTCATGTTGGCTCACTTTTGCTTCTTTGAAATCCCTTTGCATTGAAGTAGGAATCAATCTCACTATACTACGCTCGAGGTCTTGTTTCAGCCTATACAAAGCCTTTTTAGGCTTGTATACTTTTCCTTCTTCACCGTTGACCACAAAGTCTTGAGGTTGATCTACATAAACTTCTTCTTTCAACACACCATTCAAGAACGTTGATTTTACATCTAATTGATGAAGAAAACAACCGCTTCGTGAAGCAAGATCAATAAGAAGTCTTATTGTATCAAGTCGAACAACCGAAACAAAAGTCTCTTGGAAATCGATTCCGGGTTGATGTGAATACCGCTTTGGTACAAGCCTTGCTTTATTTTTTTGAATTGAACCATTTGGATTAAGCTTTGTTTTGTAAATCCACTTCACCCTAGTAACTTCTTTATTCTTTGTATTTTCCACCAACTCCCAAGTGCTATTTTTCTCTATCACAAGAATTTCATCTTCCATTGCTTTCTTCCAAGTGTCTTCTTTGATTGCTTCTTCAAAACTTTCTGGTTCAACTACACAAAAGTTGCATTTAGCATACACATCACTAAGATAAAGTGCTCGAACTTGAAAAAGTAAAAGCAGATGAAGGAGAGTTGGGTGGTGGAGACATTTGTTGTGGAACTTCTACTTCATTTTCATGCTCAAAGCTTCCATAATCTTCATTTGCAACAACCACTTGATTTTAAACAATCTTTTATTTCCAATTCCAAGAGTCATTCTCATTAAAGATAACATCTCTACAAATAATCATTTTGTTTCTCTTCAAACTAAAGAGTTTATAACCCTTTGATTTAGAGCTATAATCCACAAAAATACATTTTTCACTACTTTTATGAAACTTGTACCTTGCTTCTGTAGGAACATGTGCAAAATAAATGCACCCAAAAATCTTTAAGTGGTTCACCGACTGCTTCCTTCCACACCATGCCTCAATTGGAGTTTGGCTCTCTAAAGCCTTTGTTGCACATCTATTCATCAAGTAAACCGCCGTGTTTATTGCTTCGGCCCAAAATGATTTAGTTAACCATTTCTCATAAACCATTGATTTTGCCATTTCAACAATGGTTCTATTCTTTCTTTTGGCTACTCCATTTTGTTGTGGAGTATACCCAACCATTAATTGTCTTTCCTTACCAATGTCTTCACAAAACTTATTGAATTCATTAGAATTGTACTCACGACTTCTATCACTTCTCAACACATTAATATAGTATCCACTTTGCCTTTCAACAAACTTTTGGAAATTCTTGAATACTTGCAAAACTACAGATTTTTGCCTCATAAAATAGACCCAAGTCATTTTGGAAAAATCATCAACAAAGATTATGAAGTATTTGTTACCTCCATGAGAAAGTGTTCTTGATGATCCCCATATATCGGTGTGAACAAGCTCTAATGGTGATTTGGCTCTCCAAGATTTTTCTTTTGGAAAAGGATCTTGATAATGCTTTAAAAGTGCACATCCTTCATAAATTTCTTTAAGTTCTTGTATAGATGACAATCCTTAAACCATGTTCTTTTGTTATAAAAACTTCAAACTATGAAAGTTCAAGTGCCCAAATCTTCTATGCCAAAGCCAAGATTCATCAATAACTTCCATCTATAAAGAAACATTATTTGAAAAAAAAATGAGAGGAATTTTTTTGTTTTTCTCTATCTCAATTTTCACTATAAATTGCCTTTTCTCTCCGCAATCATAGATCTTGCAAGAGTTGTCTTCAAACACCACGGAGTACCCATGCTAAAAGCATGATTCATAAGGATTGTCAGATATGTAGAGTGGCTTTCTAATATTGTTCCTATAATTAAGATGAAAACTGGGAAAGTCAGGGTTTGTATAGACTTTAGAAATTTAAATATTGCAACTCCAAAGGATGAGTATCCCATGTCTGTACCAGATATCTTGATTGATTCTGTAGCTAGGCATGTTATTTTGACTTTTATGGATGGACTTGCTGGTTATAATCAAATATTCATAGTAGAGGAAGATGTTCATAAGTGTGACGCCCCAAAAATCGGGGGTCCTTTGTCAACTCGTTGATCACCCATCAACCCGCGGAATACCCATCGATACCGTGTAACTCGATACCATGCCATTATGTCCCATTTACCGAGATCCATAACTTAACAAAATTCGGGTAGAGTCTCATTTGTACAGGGAGCTCTACCCAAAATGCAACTTGTGCAATCATACAACATTGACCACATCGGGTCCATTTATCCATACTCATATAACAATATGCAATTTCACATTAAACAAAGTCCATATGAGTTTGAGTACAATCCTTTACATACATTACATGCCCAAAAACTAATTTACATCTTAGTTTTACAAAAGTATAGTTTAAAAGCCACATTTCATCTTTTCTTCATCAATGAGGGCCCGAATGAGAGCCGTCCATCGGCATATGTCCCGCACCTGAAATATTGTCCCTCATAAAGGGTGAGCCACGCTCAATAGGGTATCTCCTAAAGAGGCTACTCTCCAACCTAGATGCATATAAAATGTTCACATGCAATTCACAAGCAACAATCACCCCCTTCCAGAATATGCAATTCAACAATGGAATCCTTAATGCTATGACATGATATGATATGAGATGAGACCCGTACGTGCAACTCAACCTGAGCTTTTACCGACTCCCTCAACACATGCAATGCCATGCGTGTAAATCCGGACATTCCAAGCTCCCGCCATTGATGTTACACATCAAATAACCTTTTAAAAATAAACCATGTGTCTTTGTTGGGTAGTCGAATTTTGGAATCTCACCACCGGTTCCGTACACCATTAAACTTTTTGGACTTGCACCGTCAGAAGAATATAAACCAGTAATCGGGTTTTGAACCCGAGGGAGTATCTAACCCTTCTTGCTATACCTGACACAAGTTTTTCATGCAACCATGCAACTCAGCTGGACCTAGGTCCAACCTTCCCGAGTCCATGCCTCAACAACCAAGAATGATGTTTGATTTAAAAACATGCACACACACCCACACTCATGTCAAATGCCCACGAATGCGATATTTTTCGTGCATATGCAAATGCAAATGTAAACGTACAATTGCAATTCTCAACCATGTTCAATATGTCATGAGCACAATATGAACATTTCAATATCCAATCAACATACTCCAAGGTAAATTACATCATAAGCATATAACCACCATTAACAACCTCAATGTCAATACATCATATACATATACCAAAATTTCCCAACATCAAATTTCAAGCATGTTATAACATAATCAATGCAAATAACACGCTTAATCCACATAGACATTTAATCAAACACCTTCAAGACAAGAAAATCATGTATCACATAATATGCCCCAAATCATCCCATTTCTCAAGAAATCATAACAAGTAATTTCTACATACGCAATTCACGCTAGAATTGCTTTTAACCATTCTTAATACCCGTTTCCCACATTTCAAATACTATAGGTAAGTGCTATACATGAGATTACATCTCTAACACCCTACCCATTCCATATCAACCCTAGGTTGGAAATAAACCTAATTAGGAAAAGAACCCTAACTCTTGAGGCGTAAAACAAGCGGTAGAAGCCTTCAAGAACAGAACTCAAGCCTTAGCCCTTGATTTCCAAAAATCCCGTCTTTGAAACTTCGATGAAATCCGCAATTTTTTGTATATAGTCGTAGCCCCCGTCGCGTCTATCAACTTTGCTTCTTGGCCCAAGTCGATTTGACGAACGTAGAGAGAAGTTGAAGAAATCTATCTTTTCCCTCTCCAATGAAACCCAGCTGAGGAAGACATCTGATTTTTCTTCCCCTTTATACTCTCCAAACACTTGGCCCTCATTGCGCCACAAGTTCTCCATTCTCGGGTCCGATTTTGTCTCGAAACAATTAAATTTCGTCCCGGTTCAAGTTCAAAATATTTTTATTTGAACTAGCTTTAAATTATTTTTTAATTTTCAAAATTTAATTCCCGGTCTCGTTTATTTAGATCACGTGACACTCGATCGCCTCGTAAAATGTGAAAAATTTGATTGTCTCAGAATTCAACGAAAATTAACTAGGTAACTAGATTTCGCGAGAAGAATCCAACAGTGAGGTCCGTTTTGTCATTCGAGTTTTAGAAAAATTTGGGTTTTCAACTCGTACCGTAGTGACAAATTACTGTTTTGCCATTTTTCATAAAAATTCAAATTTACCTGGGTTTTACATTCTTCCCCTCTTAAAAGGAATTTTGTCCTCTAAATTCACACCTACATGCACATTTAACGACATACATTTGCAACAGTCATATAACAATGAATGACTACAAGAAAGTACTTCCATCTTCGAACAAGAACGGATGACTGGTATTTATAGTGTCATCACGCTCCCATGTTGCCTCCACCACACCGTGGTGCTGCCACAACAGCTTTACCAGTCTCACTGTCTTGCCTCGCAAAACTTGCTCTCAACTATCCATGACACGCACCAGTCCCTCCTCGAAGGTCCTATCCGCATCAACAACTAGCTCGCCTCAATCCACCACATGTGTCGGATCTAAGGTGTACTTCCGGAGCACGAAGACATGTAACACCACGTGAACACACGATAAATTTGGCGGTAACGCCCACCAGTAAGCGACTGTACCAACCCTCTTGAGTGCTTCGAAGTGCCTGATATACCTCAGCGATAACTTTTCCAACTTCCCAAACATGACCACTCCCCTCTTAGGCATCACCTTGAAGAAGACGTGACTCTAGGGGTCGCCGCCGTCTGTCGGCGTAGCTTTTCTGCTGGCTTTGTGTCGTAAGAAGACGCTTCCGTATCAAGTTCACCTTCTCTGAGGTGTCTCTAACCAAATTCAGACCCGTAGAGGTTCTCTCTTCGAAATCCATCCAACAAACTGGAGAACGGAATGGCCTCCCATAAAGTGCCTCATATAGTGCCATCTGTATGCTTTCCTGATAACTATTGTTGTAGGCAAACTCTACTAAGGGTAAGTGATCTTCCCAGCTACCCTTGAGATCAAGGACACGTGCCCGTAGCATGTCCTCTAAAGTCTGGATGGTCCTCTCTGAATGATCGTTCGTCTGGGGATGAAAAGCTGTGATCATCATAGCCTGTATCCCCATGGCCCGTTAGAAACTCTCCCAAAAATGGGCCGTGAACCTTGGATACCGATCCGATACTATAAATATGGGCACCCCCTGCAATCAGACTATCTCCCATATATACAACCTGGAGAATTCCTCTAGTGTGAAGGTCACCCGCACTACCAAAAATTATGCCGACTTCGTAAGTCGGTCCACTATAACCCACACCACGTCATGCCCCCGCGATGTCCGTGGTAAGTGGGTCACAAAATCCATCGTGACGTGCTCCCACTTCCACTCAACCTTCTCCAAAGGCTGAACCAACCCTATTGGACTTTGGTGCTCAGTCTTGACCTGCTGACATGTGAGACATTGACTAACAAAGTCCCCAATGTGCCTCTTCATCCCATTCCAATAGTACTGACGACAAAGATCATGGTACATCTTCGTGCCACTTGGATGTACAGTAAAACAGGAGCAATGGAACTCCTAAGGATCTCATATCTCAGATTCACAGATTGGGGAACTACAACCCTTCCCTAAACCGAAGACTACCATCCGCAAACCCTCGTCACTTGTACCCTTTTGTACTTGGTCCCTGATGGATAATATCTCAGTGTCCTACCCTTGGGACTCGATCACTCTACTCAGTAGGGAACGTGTAGCCACCAAACTCCCCAAAGTACCCTCAGCCTGACCCTTGTAGTGCAACCCAAACTCTCCCATAGTCTCGAGCATCTGCCACTCCCGGGAAGCCACACTAGCCAAGACTCCCCGTGACTTCTAGCTGAGTGAATCAGCCACCACGTTTGCCTTACCGAAATGGTAATGTAAAGTGAAGTCATAGTCCTACAAATACTCCATCTACATGGGTTGCCTCATATTGAGGTCCCACTTCGTAAAGTTATACTTCAGATTTTTGTGGTCCCAAAACACCTCAAACTGCTCACCGTATAAATAGTGGAGCCAAGCCTTCAAGGCAAAGACAATGGCCGCCAACTCCATGTCGTGCGTGACTTGATCCGCAATGTGTACACCAAAGTGCAGGTGGTCAAGTTGTAGTAATAATCCGGTTAAGTCCGAAGTCAAATCCACAGAGAACTAATGTCGTTGTTTCCAAGTAAGCAGTGATAGAGACCAAAGTGGCTGGAATCCTTGAGATTTAAAGTTATGATGTTTATGGATTTTCCAGGACGGAATATAAAATTCTTTCCAAGTGGATTTTCTAGAAAAAATATAATATAATCTCAAATGTAAAAATCACCCTTTAGCTCGAGGATATGGACGTGTAGTCAGTCATCCGGTTGTTATACTTATGCTTGGGAACTCAATTAAATCTTGTGTCAACATAAAGTTAATCAGAGGATAAAAATAGATTGTGAGAATTAAGAGCATGGTTTCGATGTCTTTATAGAGATTTACAAGAATTGTATGTGCTGAGACTCAACTCGTCTACAAACAAGCAAGTGTTTCTACAAGGCATCCAACCATGGTGTTGGTATTCCATTCTTAGTTGAAGCACATAATGGTGAAGATTGAAAGGTAGTCATGAAGATCCAGCTAGAGTACTTGAAAAGGACCAATGAGTCTTCCTATTCCATGAGTCATCTATGTCATGGAAAAGACTCATGGTTGTGCAAAGTACCTTAGCTTTGCTAGATGCATTCAATCATTCAATAAGCAAGTAAGAGATAAAGCATTAAGCATAAATGAAATGCACAAATATAACTTTCGAACGATTTATACATGTCCATCACCTCTTACTAAAGAGTGAATGAGAAGCTACTCATTCTTCATGTCTTTGGTAAAGCTAGAAAAGTGAGTGATTCTCATCCCTCAAAGTAGAAGAGTTACAAGATAAAACACATTACACAAGGAGCCAATATTCGATGAAGAATGAGTGAATCACGTTTCACCATTCACTGCTTTGGTGAAACTCTAGAAAAGCGGAAGAGTTTCACTCCTCTAAGGGAAGAAGGAAGCTCAAACAATGGAAGCAAATGAAACTAATAATGAAAGTAGAAGAAAGCTAGTCACTTTTGGAGGGTTTCCTCCTCAACTAAAAGATGATCTATCTCCCTCTATGTCTATCTATCTATAGCAAAGTGCAAGTGTATGCAAGTGTAAGTCTAAGTCTAAGACTAACTCCTAAGTTCAAGTCCTTTTTGAAGCTCCCATAATGGGAGTATTTATAGGCAAGGAGGAGGGGGCAAAGAAGTGTGAAAGAATAGTACAAGGTCTTCAAAGTCCAAGTGAGTGCCCCAAGGTCCGGATAGAAAATCAACCACTCTGCAGCCTATATGGGGACAACGTTCGAACATTAGATGGCGTTCGAACGTTGTCTCCTGTCTTCCTTGATGGGCGTTCGAACGCTGGATGGGGTTTGAACTTCCTGCTCAAGTGGCCTTTGCTCTTCTGTGAGAGTAACTGCAACATGCCATATGCCCTAGCACTCAGCAGTTTGGTCCTCAAATAATTCAAGCCAAGGATTGGCGTTCGAATGTGGTACTCAAGTACCTATTTGTTTTTCTTCTTAGGGAATAGCTACAACACGCCATGTAACATCACCTCAGTAGTCTGGTCCTCAAATAATTCAAGAGGACGTTCGAACATGGATTGGCATTCGAACGTTCATGCCTTGTTTCAAACTTCTCCAATTTTCTTCCAGAACATGTGGGTGTTGCATGAAAGTTTGGTATCCATTGACTTTAGGCCCCTGTACAATCTTTCTCCTGAAATGTCATCATTGAAACTCTATCAAAGCATAATTAATCTTAAAAAGACATAGTAAGTTGCTAATTTTAACTACTAATCACACCCCCAACCTAAATATTGCTAGTCTCTAGTAATATAACAACAATTGAATGAGAAGTTTTTTACAATGTCATTTTCGTAGTTCATCTGGTTGCATTTAGCATAT
This sequence comes from Ilex aquifolium, assembly GCA_951799425.1. Taxonomy (NCBI): domain Eukaryota; kingdom Viridiplantae; phylum Streptophyta; class Magnoliopsida; order Aquifoliales; family Aquifoliaceae; genus Ilex; species Ilex aquifolium. The sequence goes on from OX637400.1 coordinate 27,385,574, forward strand.
GCAACAAGCTGTTAAACCCCTAGGCTTCCCCTAGCGGACGAGTGTTGTCTCGTGAGGGTTTTCAGTGAAGCTACCCACAAAATTCAGTCGAATAGATGTGTGTGTATGAGATTGCTTGTCAGAGTGAGTTAGCATCATGGTCGTTGAGACACCCAACCCTCAATTTCGACTTATCTCCCAAGCATTTTTCTTTCATCAGTACGTACTCTATGCAAAAATTAACATTTGTTACATTGGTATTTGAAATTCTCTATGTAGTCAGAATAATCATTCTAGCGACAAGAATTGTTATATAACAAACACTCCTCTTTACAACCCTCCATGGATAGCTTTGATTTCACAAACCTCTCTTAGAATGCTCTCAGCAAAAATTCCCTCCAATTATAGTGATTTTTCTCTCAAAGGACATGTGATCAGAAGAAGGCTAATTGTAAAGTCACATGCACAATTAGTACGAGACTGAAATCTAAGGAAACAGACTAATCATGTTTGGCATAATCTCATGGAAGAATATTGATACAAATAAAGTAATACTATTAACATACCCTAGACTTTTGGTTGATGACCTACATATGCATCAGACTTGAGATCAATTAGGACTTTTTATGGGTTGTAATGTGGACAGGGGTCATTGGTATTCAAAAGCTATCATTTCCTTATGTAATGTAGCACACCTCTTTCTAGCTTTTCGAAACTTCAACTACATGGTATCTCTTTCTTTCATTCTTTTTCTCATTTTTTTTCTTGGCTATTTTCTGTCTTCCTTTCTCTTTCTTTTTCAGTTGTTTCCACAAACTTCTCTTTCTTTGAACAGTAGCCACCATCTTCTTCTCTATTTATCTTGATTTTCTGTATCATATTGATTTATAAGAGGGTGCAAGAAAATTAGATAGCAAATGTATGTCAAATATATATTTTCGTGGCTCGATTATCATATGGGTTATATGAAAAAGAAATCACACTTTTAAAGGCTCAATCCTGGCTGACTAGGGATATAATTTTGTAAAAGCAATGGCTAAGGCTCAAAATTAAATCAAAGATGGCCTAAGATCCTTTCTCAAGCATGTGCACATGTATGTGTCGTATGAACATATTCTTTGTGGGATACATCAATAGACTACTCTATTTGCGTCAATCAATAGCAATTTTAATGAGACTATTCGAGGATAGAAATTGAAAAACCTTACTTGAGTAAATGTTAATTTTCTCTCAAAAGCATCACAAGACTCAAAAACTTACCATGGTTTTCTTTCTTATCTCCACTGGTTATGTTAGGTTTTCAAAGAATGTCGATTATATATCAATTCTATTTTCGAGTCTGGTCATCTTGTACCTTGAGAATAACAAATACCAATGTACATTTGACATTTAAGCATAGAGAAAATACCATTTTTCAAAGACATGTGGTTTTAAGTCTAGATTGCTAGGTGAGGTGTCAAATCGATGATGTGCTTTAGTCATTTTAGCAAACAATCTCAATATTCACATATGTTTCATCAATTATTAATGGATAACAATGTAATGCTAAGGCTAACATATGCATTTAAAAAGATAGATATAATAAAAACTAATTCATTCATTTCACAAAATATCATCGTTTTGCACAAAAATTATTCAAATCATCCACACAACCATCCACACTAAGTATAGAAATCTCTCTCTCACTCTCTCATCTCTCCACCATCTGATGGTCCTCTAGCTCCACCCCTCAAAAGGTTGAGAATCTCCTCCTGCTATCTGAGAATCTCATCTTGCTTGGCCTCGATGCCAAACATGATATCCTGTAGTGATCATCGGGTGCTGGTGCTGGTACTTGCCTCATCCTGTGCCTGTGCCTCGAGCTCTCTCTCCTCCACGTTGTCCAAGGCATCCTGCACCTCATCGGTGCCCTGGGCCGGTGGCACATCCTGTCTCATCGCCGGGCCGCCACTATGACCTTGCCTCATTTGGAAGGATGCCTTATTCAATGGTCCCATTGCCATCTGCACTCCCATCTGTGACCTGACTTAGACTCCATAGTCCAAGCATATCTCCATCATGAGTGTACCGAAGGGGAGTGAATTTCTCTTCACATTACACCCGTTCATCATCTCCGTCAAGATCAAAGACGGGAGGTCTATGCTTTGGCCGCTTCGTATTGTGTATAGCAATCGGGTCATCTCCGGGAGTATCTCATTCTTCCGTCCGATGGGGGCAAGGTTGGAGACGACTATCAAGTTTAACATCTTGTACTTGTCCGTCAATTCACCTTACCTAAAATCTCTGTCCACCCCAAGTAAATGTTGCCAAGCCCGTTAATTCCACACCCACAACATCCATCTCAACATTCTTCCTCAGGGGATGGTTTGGCCTTTGTACCCGTGGTATGACCCACATCTCCACAATATAATCCACATCGACATTGATGTGGGCTCCCCTCACACAAGTCTTTATCGCCCCATTGACAATTTCGGCATTGGAGTAAAACTCCTGCACCAACTCTTTCACCGCCTCCTCGCTATTCCTCATATGCATAGTCCAACCCCTCGCCTCTATATTGGCATAAAGCCCCAACTCCCCAAAATCAATCAATTCAATTGAACGTTCACAAACGATTGCTTTGTTTTGATAAAAATTATCATAAATATCCGCCTTGAGAGCATTGGGAAATCGGGTTCTATAGTATCTTCGAACTATGGGTGGCCTTCCCTCTCACTCCTCGATCACTTCCTCCACAAAATTTGGCTCTTGCATCTTGCTGACATTTTCATCCTTGGAGGCACAACTTTCAGTTTTGGGGGTTTTAGGGCTTGAAAAGTTTGGATTTCTTGTGCGAAAGAAGAGAAATGGGGTGGGAATGTGTTTGGGATGCTTGATTTTGGGTAAAAATTTGAAATGGATGAGGTTTTGAGGGCTGGAAAATGAAGAGTCACCGAGGGTTTTGGGTGATTTTGAAATGAAGAAGATGAACCAGGTATTTATAGGCAGGCTGACAAACGTTCGAACGTCATTGACGTTTGAATGTGTGTAGAAGGATTTTTAACAGAACGTTCGAACGTTACCCAGGTGTTCGAACGTTTGGAGCTTCCAGTACTTGTGATGTCCTGTAGAGGCCAAAGTACTGTAAGCTCCTGTCATTCGAACGAGGGTTTGGCGTTCGAACGTTAGGTCCTAGTTCAAACGTTACCCAGGCATTCGAACGTTTGGTGCTCCCAGTACTTTTGATGTCCTGTAGAGGCCAAAGTACTGTAAGCACAGAACGTTTGAATGTTAAATGGCGTTCGAACGCCAAATCAAAAATCACAATTTTTATGCACATTTATATACACATTAAAAGAAGGCTATTTGAACTTGAAAAAAAAAATCATGGCATCTCAGGATAAGTCCCTACCCACGCTTCAGGTTGGTATTCTAGGACATTCCTTACTCGACCCACATTTTATTTCAACAATAAAAGATTTTGTACATTTAACAAAAAGATATTTACACTTTTTACAAAAAGTTTGGACCTTTGGCTTTCATCCCAAAAATACATTTTTCACAATTTTGTCAAAAAATAGTCTAATCCGAGTCTTCCCTTGTCTCCATGCCATTTGAACAATCAGTGACTTCTAATTTCCTGTCGCACAAAACGGGTAAGTAAAGTATAGGAATAGAATGGCGTGTCAAGATAATCCTTACTCTGCCCATTCACTATCCAGTCTAATCGATCGAATGCACGACCGAAAATTGGTTCAAAGCATTGATTATATTATTTCATGTGAAAGATTTGGCCACATTGTTTACAGGCACCAAGTCTTTTGGCACAACGACGTTTAACAAAAGTGCTTCTGTGACACCGTGGTTTCGCTTGCTGTTCTTGGATTTCGATTTTTCTTACCAATCTTGTTTTTCTCATTATCACAGCATGCACATCAGATGGAAAAGTGCGTAAAACTCCCAGACTGAACCAAAAAATCTTACTATCCATGCTTGCTAAGCTTTAAGACACTCTATTTGGTTATTTAACGTCTACTAGTCACAAAGACAATTGAAGCTACTTTAAAGACATGATCATCACTATAAAGATTGTAAAAATACGAAATACAAGACAGAATACACAATACAATCAAGAAATTTTTTTAAAGGCACAAAAAATGAACTATAATTCTCACCCCCCAACCTAAACTCAACATTGTCCCCAATGTTTCGAATTTACCAGTATACGCAAAGTGGAGTTAGGATTGAAAGTAGAGATATGTTCATTTGCCGACGCCTACAAACAAAATACACAAATTAATCATCTTTACGAAGATCTGGGTTTCGGCTAGGATGAAAATCCTTGTGTGTGAGTGTAAATAGAAGCAGGACACCCTTGAGAAAATAAAAAATTAAAATGCAGAACATGAAGCAAAGGATTGTGTCTGTGGAATGTGTGGCCATGGAGTTGCAGACAGTGGATCGTTTTACAGAGAACAGAAAAAACGAAGAAGAAGAAGAAGAAGAAGAAGAAAAAGAAGAAGGATAGGGGCGGATGGGGAAAAGGGAAAGGGTTGGAGGCCTTATAAAGGCGTCCTTTCGGGTCGAGTTGGGTTGGATTTTTCCTGAACTGACCCCTTTTAGTGTTGGCAGGCGCGAATCTCGGAGGAATATTTTAGATCCATTAAAAAAATAGTTTCCACATCTTTAACAAAATCTTTTAAAAATGGTTTCAAACGCTGACCATTGATAGTAAAAATATTACTATTTGATGGATTTTCCACTTCTGCTGCTCCATGTCCAAACACTTGTTTGACAATGTAAGGCTCAGTCCACCTTGATCTCAACTTACCAGGAAATAGGCGGAGCCTTGAATTGAATAAAATGACTTTCTGTTAAGGGGTAAAGGATTTTCTCAATATGTTTTTATCATGAAAGACATTCATCATTTCCTTTGAAATTTTAGCATTGTCATATGCCTCATTCCTCAACTCTTCCAACTCATTAATCTGAAGTTTTATTGAGATTCTTGCTTTGTCTAGGTCAAAGTTCATTGTTTTAATGACCCAGTATACTCTGCGTTCCAATTCCACAGGTAGGTGACAAGACTTGCCATAGACTAATCGATCAGGAGACACGCCTAAAATTATTTTAAAAGCAGTGCGATATGCTCTGAGTGCATCAGTTAGTCTTAACGACCAATCTTTGCGGTCTGGGTTTACCGTTTTTTCTAAAATCAGTTTGATCTCTCGATTAGCTAATTCAGCCTGTCCGCTAGTCTGTGGATGATAAAGGGGTTGTAATTTTATGAGAAATCAAGTATTTTTTCATCAAATTCCAAAAATGACGATTGCAAAAATGAGCACCCCCATCACTTATAATGGATTTAGGAATTCCAAACCTGGACAAAATATTTTCTTTTAAAAATTTGATCACTATTTGATGATCATTATTTCGGCATGGAATTGTTTCAATCCATGTGGACACATAATCAACAGCCACTAAAATATATAGATAGCCGAAGGTAGAGGGAAATAGTCCCACAAAATCGATGCCCCAACAATCAAAAATTTCAATTACCAGAATTGGGTGCAAAGGCATCATGTTTCTTTTAGAAATGCTTCCCAACTTTTGGCATCTATCACATGTTAGACAAAAGGCATGAACATCTTTAAAAAGTGTGGGCCAATAAAATCCACACTGCAATATTTTTGCAGTGATTTTTTTAGATGAAAAATAGCTACCACACGCTTCAGAATGACAAAAAGATATTACTTGTCTACTTTCATGATTGGGGATGCACCGCATTATGATTTGATCCTTACAGTACTTAAACACGTATGGATCCTCCCAACAAAAATTACGAACCTCCCTCAGAAATTTCTTCTTATCCATCATTGTAAAGGAAGGAGGAAACGTACCAGTAGCGAGGAAGTTAGCGATATCAGCGTCCCATGGTGTTTCCATGATTGTGAACAGTTGTTCATCAGAGAAATTTTCATTGATTGGCAGCCTATCCTCATGAAATTCATACGTTAACTTGGATAGAAGATCTGGCACTACATTCTCAACACCCTTCTTGTCCTTAATTATCAGATCAAACTCTTGTAGTAAGAGTATCCATCTTAAGAGCCTTGGCTTGACATCTTTCTTTGTGAGCAAGAATTTTAATGCTGTATGGTTAGTGAACACAATAACAGAAGAACCAACAAGGTAAGAACGAAATTTCTTTAGAGCAAAAACTGCAGCAAGCAATTCTTTTTCAGTTGTGGAATAATTCATTTGAGCATCATTTAAAGTTTTGCTTGCATAGTAAATCACATAGGGTTTCTTATCCTTTCTTTGTCCCAACACAACTTCTACAACATAATCACTTATATCACACATTAATTCAAACGGTAGAGTCTAGTCAGGAGTTTGTATTATTGGGGCAGAAATTAACATACCCTTAAGCTTATCGAAAGCTTTCTGGCATGCTTCACTCCACAAAAAAGATACGTTCTGACTTAGGAGATGACACATGGGTTTAGATTTGGTACTAAAGTCTTTTATGAATCTCCTATAGAACCCTGCATGTCTAGAAATGATCAAACATCTTTAACAGTCTTGGGAGTAGACAAATTTCTAAGCAGGTCTATTTTTGCCTTGTCAACTTTCATGTCTTTAGACGACACAATGTGACTTAGGACAATGCCTTGTGTTACCATGAAATGACATTTCTCCCAATTGAGCACTAGATTGACTTCCTTACATCTTATCAACACTTTCTCCAGATTTGTCAGACACAAATCAAACGAATCACCATATACAGAATCCATGAACACTTCCAAAAATTTCTCAACCATGTCACTAAACAAGCTCAGTTTGCACCTTTGGAATGTTATAGGAGCGTTACAAAGTCCAAACGACATCTTTTTTAATGCAAAGGTTCCAAAGGGGCATGTGAATGTTATTTTCTCTTGGTCATCTAGTGTTATCTCAATTTAATTATACCCAGAATACCCATCAAAGAAACAGTAGAATGCATGACCTGCAATTATTTCTAATACTTGATTAAGATATGGAAGAGGAAAATGGTCTTTCCTAGTTACCAAATTGAGTTTTCGATAGTCTATGCACATTCGCCATCCTGTGACGACTCGAGTTGGTACCAGCTCATTGACATCATTTCTAACCACTGTGACCCCAGACTTCTTGGGCACAACTTGGGTTGGGCTAACCCATTTACTATCAGAGATGGGAAAGATTATTCCAGCATCCAATAGTTTGAGCACCTCAGTCCTTACAACCTCCTTCATGTGAGGGTTTAACCGTCGCTGCATTTAACGAGAGGATTTTGAATCCTCCTACAGGTATATAGCATGATTACAGATTAATAGGCTTATACCTTTCAAATCAGCAATGGTCCACCCAATGGTACTTTTATGGCATCTAAGGACTTCAATTAGCTTAGACTCTTGCAACTCTGCAAGCTTCGATGAAATTACCATTGGGTATGACTCGTCCTCCCCTATGAATGCATATTTTAGGTCAGATGGGAGAGGTTTTAGTTCAGGCTTTGGTGGCTTGACACTTGATGAAAGTGACTTTGTACCACTTGATGAAAGTTCTTCAAATTTGGGTGCCCATGCCTCAACAGCATGAGCGGGGCAACTTTGTGGATTTTGATCATTATCTGTTAACTTAGATGTGATAGGTTCCAACAGACATGATTCAACAGAGGTTTCACAAAATGTATCATTCAAATGTTCGTGGACCAAAGACTCAATGAAATTTACTTCTCTCGCTTCTTTGTCCTCTCCTGGGTGCTTGACAATATTGAAAATATTAAGCTCAAGAGTCATATTCCCAAAAGTTAATTTCATGAATCCATTCCTGCAATTGATTAGTGCATTGGAGGTTGCTAGGAAGGGTCGACCAAGAATGACAAAAATTTGGTTCTCTGAATGTATTGCTGGCTGAGTGTCCAGAACAATGAAGTCAACAGGAAAGACGAAGTTGTCCACTTGAACAAGGACATCCTCAACAATACCTCTCGGGACTTTGACAGACCTATTTGCCAACTGGAGTGTAATACAAGTGGGTTTGAGTTCACCTAGACCTAATAGTTGATAGATAGAGAAAGGGAGCAAATTGACACTAGCTCCAAGATCTACCAGAGCTTGTTCTATTCTAAAGTTTCCAATGACACATGACACAGTTGGACACCCTGGATCCTTGTATGTTGGAGGGGTTTTGTGTTGAAGTAATGCACTGGCTTGTTCTGTCAAGAAGGCACTTTTCTGAACATTTTGGCTTCTCTTGATTGTGCACTAGTCTTTTAGAAACTTGGCATAAGAGGGAACCTGCTTGATTGCATCCAGAAGTGGGATACTCATTTTCATTTGCTTAAAGTGCTCGTAGATTTCTGGATGGTTATTCAACTTATGTACTATTTTGAGTCTTTGAGGAAAATGAGCAGGAATAGGACAAGAAGGATCCTTTTCCTTTGATGGTTCTGGCTCTTTTTCAATCACAGGTTCAGGTTCAACTGGTTCAGGCTCAACTGGTTCAGGTTCAACCTCAACTGGTTCATTTATTGGGATTGACTCAAGTCTTGGCTTTGGAATTAACATGTCTCTGATAATTTTGTCAATCACCCTGCCACTTCTTAGTGTAGTGATAGCTTGAGCTTTGTCTTGTGGGGTTTCCATGATTGAAGGATTTTCCACATGAAATTGGCCTTGTGGTTGTTCTGGTTGGGCAGGAACCTTGCCTTTCTCACGTGTGGTCATTCATTGGGTCAATTTTTGGATGTGGCTTTTGAGATCCTCGAAAGACTGGGTGGTCTGTGCCTTGAAATCATTGAAAGCCTGAGTGGAATGAGTGTTGTAGTTCATTTGAGTTTGCATGAATTGATTTAGTGTATCCTCAAGACTTCTCTTGTGTGTGGTTGATATGGGAGTTGGTTGTGTGTTTCATCAACTAAAGTTTGGGTGATTCCACCACCCTAGATTATATGTTTTAGAATGCGGGTTGGAATAAGGTTTGTTGAAGTTGAAAATTGCATTTGTTTGTTCCAACAAGATTTCTTTAAATGGCAGAATGGTAGGACACTCCCCAATAGGGTGTCATGTCAACGCAAAAATCCCACACACTTGTTCTGTGGGAGGGCCAACATGAACTTGATGTACCTTTTTCATCTCTAGAGCTTCAAGCTTTCGAGACAGGGTAGTTATTTTTGCTCTCAGGTCATCATCTTCTTTCAAGACATACTTACCCACTTGGGAAGTAGATGGTTTGGTTTCAATAGTGGTAGGAGAGGTTGAGTCCCACACCTGAGAACTATCAGATATGGTGTCAAAAAAATTGAATGCCTCCTCTGGACTCTGTTCCATGAACTCTCTTCCATGAACTCTCCTTGAGCCATCATTTCAACAAACTGACGTAGTCTAGTGGGCAAGGAGTCATAGAAAAATCCTACCAAATTCCAATTTTCAAAAGCATGGTGTGGGTAGGATTGGAGAAGATCCTTGAATCTCTCCCAACATTGGTAAAATGTTTTCTTTGACCGAAAAATTCATAATTTGCCTTTGAGTGCATTGGTATGGTGTAATGGAAATTTTTTTCTAAAAAACTCATTATGTACTGCATGCCAATTTGGTATTGAATGAGCTTTCAACGAGTTTAGCCATTCTTTAGCTTTGTCCTTTAAAGAGAAAGGAAAAAGTTTTAACTTGGCCAGTTCAAAATTGTCTTGGAATGTTCCACATACCTCCTCAAAATCTTTTATATGTAGATATTGGTTTTCTGCTTCGAGTACATGAAATTGAGGTAGTAGTTGCATTGTCCCCACCTTTACAGTAAAGAGGGGCGCATTTGCAGGAAACACAAAATTGGAGGGGACACTGTTTCGTGTGGGATGCAAGTAATCCCACAGAGTTCGAATGTTAGGAACTTCTCCCTCTCTCTCAGGAACTTCCCCCTGTCTCTCATTATTTTGCCATGCTATTATCAGAAGATTTTGTTAGTGATCGCAGTGACGATGGTTCAAACTGATTTACAGACCCAACATATTTTTCTGGCAAATTTTGAAAACGAAGATCGTCTTCAGACATAAAATAAGAATTATACACAGTAATATATATATATATATATACAAATAAAGGTCTTTTCACCTTTTACCTTAAAATACCTTTTTGGTTCCCCAGCAACGGCGCCAAAAACTTGACTTGATATAAAATGTGTACACCCAAGTGCAGACAGTCAAGTTGTAGCAATAATCCGGTTAAGTTTGGAGTCGAATCCACATGGAACTAATGTTGGTGTTTTGAAGTAAGCAGTGACAGAGACCAAAGTGGCTGAAACCCTTGAGATTTAAAGTTATGATGTTTATGGATTTTCCTGGACGACATATAAAATTCTTTCCAAGAGGATTTTCTAGACAAAATATAATATAATCTCAAATGTAAAAGTCACCCTTTAGCTCGAGGATCTAGACATGTAGTCAATCATCCGATTGTTATACTTATGCTTGGGAATTTAATTAACTCCTGTGTCAACATAAAGTTAATCGTAGGATAAAAATGGATTAGGAGAACTAAGAGCATGGTTCTGATGTTTTTGTAGAGATTTACCAGAATTGTCTGCGCCGAGACTCAACCCGTCTACAAACAAGCAAGTGTTTCTACAAGGCATCCAACCATGGTGTTGGTATTCCATTCTTAGTTGAAGCGCAATAATGGTGAAGATTGAAAGGTAGTCATGAATATCTAGCTGGAGTACTTGCAAAGGACCAATGAGTTTTCCTATTCCAAGATTCATCTATGTCATAGAAAGGACTCATGGTTGTGCAAACTACCTTAGCTTTGCTAGACGCATTCAATCAGGCAATAAACAAGTAAGAGATAAAGCATTAAGCATAAATGAAATGCACAAATATAACTTCCGAACGATTTATACATGTCCATCACCTCTTACTAAAGAGTGAATGAGAAACTACTCACTCTTCATGGCTTTGGTAATGCTAGAAAAGTGAGTGATTATCATCCCTCCAAGTAGAGGAGTTACAAGGTAAAACACACTACACAAGGAGCCGAACTTCGACGAAGAATGAGTGAATCACGTTGCACCCTTCACGGCTTTGGTAAAGCTCTAGAAAAGTGGAAGAGTTTCACTCCTCTAAGGGAAGAAGGAAGCTCAAACAATGGGTGCAAATGAAACTAATAATGAAAGTAGAAGAAAGCTAGTCACTTTTGGAGGGTTACCTCCTCAAACAAAAGATGATCTATCTCCCTTTATGTCTATATCTATAGCTAAGTCCAATTTTATGCAAGTGTAAGTCTAAGTCTAAGACTAACTCCTAAGTTCAAGTCCTTTTTGAAGCTCCCACAATGAGAGTATTTATAGGCAAGGAGGAGGGGGCAAAGAAGTGTGAAAGAATAGTACAAGTTTTTCAAAGTCCAAGTGAGTGCCCCAAGGTCCGGATAGAAAATCAACCACTTTGCAGCCTGTCTGGGGACAACATTCGAACATTAGATGGCATTCGAACGTTGTCTCCTGTTTTCCTTGATGGGCGTTTGAATGCTAGATGGAGTTTGAACTTCCTACTCAATTGGCCTTTGTTCTTCTGTGAGAGTAACTGCAACACGCCATATGCTCTAGCGTGGTCCTTAAATAATTCAAGCCAAAGTTCGAACGTGGATTGACGTTCGAACGTGGTACTCAAGTACCTCTTTGTTTTTATTCTTAGGGAATAGCTGCAACACACCATGTAACATCACCTCAGCAGTTTGGTCCTCAAATAATTCAAGAGGACGTTCGAACGTGGATTGGCGTTCGAACGTTCATGCATTGTTTCAAACTTCTCCAATTTTCTTCCAGAACATATGTGTGTTGCATGAAAGTTTGGTATCCATTAACTTTACGCCCTTGTACAACCTTTCTCCTGAAATGTCATCATTGAAACTCTATCAAAGCATAATTAGTCTTAAACAGGCATAGTAAGTTGCTAATTTTAACTCCTAATCATGCGTGGGATAGTTCTGCTCATGGTTGTTTAACAACCGAGAATCATAAGCTACCACCCTCCCGAAATGCATTAATACACAACCAAGTCCGTCATTGGAGGCATCACAATGCATTGTGTACCTCTGTGCCCTCTCTAGAACTATCAAAATAGGAGCTGAAGTAAGCCTCCCCTTCAACTTTTGGAATGCCCTCTCACACGAGTCATTCCACTAAAACTTGACCTCCTTCCGAGTCAATCTCGTCATAGGTGTAGCTTGTCGGGAGAAGTCCTCAATGAACCTCCTATAATACCTCGTCAATCCCAAGAAACTACGTATCTCGAAGATGGACTTCGGCCTCTCCCAACTCATAACCACCTCAACCTTTTCCAGGTCAACTGACACACCCGAAGCCGACACCACGTGTCCCAAAAATTTCACTTCCGTCAGCAAAAATTCACATTTGCTGAACTTGGTGTACAACTGATGGTCCCTCAAGGTCTGGAGAACAACCCTTAAGTGACCCTCATGTTCCTCCTCAGACTTGGATTAGATCAGGATGTCATCAACAAAGACCACGGCAAACTGATCTAGTTAGGGTTGGAACACCCTGTGCATGAGATCCATGAATGTCACCGGGGCATTCGTCAATCCAAAAGGCATCACAATGAACTCAAAATGCCCATACCGCGCCCTGAAGGCTGTCTTAGGGATATCTGTCTCCCTAATCCTCAACAGATGGTAACCCGTGCGTAGATCTATCTTGGAGTAGATCCGCGCCCCTCTCAGTTGATAAAAAAAAGTCATCAATCCGTGGCAGAGGGTATCTATTCTTGATAGTAACCCGATTCAACTGCCGGTAGTCTATACATAGCCGAAAGATCTTGTCCTTCTTCTTGGCAAACAACACCAGAGCACCTCAAGGTGAGGTACTCGGTCTAATGAAACCCTTGTCCATTAATTCTTACAATTGGAACTTGAGTTCTTGCAACTCTGCAAGTGCCATTCTATACGGAGTCATAAAAATGGGCAATATACCGGGGTGTGACTCAATGGTGAAGTCTACATACAAATGTGGAGGTAGTCCCGATAGTTCGTCCGAAAAAACGTCCTCATACTCACAAACCACTCGAGGTTGACCCAAATCCTGTCTTGCCTCGTCCTCATGGGTAAGGCTCACAAGCCAGCCCATCAACTGCCCATGCTAATGAGAATTATAAACCACTTGGGGTAGAGCACCGTGCTTTTTCCCCGAAAACTTGAAACAAACACCTTCCGGTGTGTAAGCAGTGACCCACTTCCGATCACAATCAATGACGACTCGGTGTGCGGTCTACCAATCCATCCCAAGGATGATATCAAACTCCGACATGTCCATGACCCTAAGGTCCACAGTGAGTAGAATCCTTGAGATCTCTAGCTCACAACCCTGACATATCTGATCAATGCATGCCCTAGATCCTAAGGGAGAACTCAAATGCAATGGCTTTTCCAAGGTCTCAACCTCTAAGTCCAAATCTCCCACACATGATGTAGAAATAAATGAATGCGATGCACTAGAGTCAAATAATACCCTTGCCCATAAGTGAGAGAGTAGAAATATACCCTGAATAACTGACTGGTCCACTGGCTCAGTCTGAGGTGTGATGGCGTAGACTCGCCCCTGGGTCCCTGAAGTCCCGGCTTGTGAGCCCTATCCTCGGCCTAGACCCATTACCTGGCCCATCTGGCCTGATTGCGGAGTCCCCGCACGTGAAGTAGTAGGGGCTTGTGTAGTACCCTGGAATTGATACTGGTTTCCCTGGCCTAATGTGGGGGTAAGGAGGAATGAAATAAGTCTGTGTATGGGCCACCAATGACTGGGACTGAGATGTCCCATAGCTCTGGGATCCCTGCCTCTGAGGACAATCCCGCTTTATGTGACCCAGTTGGTGGCAAATGAAACCTGTCCTCTGGCCTGCCTGGTAGGAAGGCCTGTGGTTTCTCCTGCCTTGGGAGGATTGACCTTGGCCTTGGCCTAGATAGTCGCGACCCTGTCCTTGATACCCTTGTGGGGGTAGAAGTCTTTTGCTTCTTCCCCGAACTAGAAGAAGAGGATTGGCCTACCTTCTTCATGTACTTAGCACCCACCTCCCAGATGCTTCTTGTGTCATCGACCCCTCTCTCAATGGCCATAGCCATCTCGACCATCGAGTCTAAATCTTGTAGGCGGTGATCCACAATCTTTTTCTGGATTGATAACTTCAAACCATCCTCGAACCTCCTCACTTTGGCCATGTTTGTGGCCACGTAATCATCAGCGAAACGGGCTAACTTAGTGAACTTAGCCACGTATTCCATCAACGTCATAGTCCCTTGCTTCAAATCCAAGAATTCCCAGGCTTTCGCGTGTCAAACAGCCGATGTGAAGTACTTCCCCATGAAAAGCTCCCGAAACTCTCTCCATGTCATTGCCTCTAAGTTCTTTGAGGCCTTTGCTCAATCCCATCATAAATAGGCTCCTCTTTATAGCTAGAATGCAACTAGCCTTATCTTAGTGGCCTTGAAGGTGATCTCCATAACCTCTAAGATCTTGTCAACTTGCTGGAACCAATGGTCAGCCACCATCGGATCCGCCCCTCCCATAAAAGTCGGTGGCTTGTTTGCTTTGAACTTTTGGAGGTTACTTGAGCCTCATTGGTCCACATTAACCCTTGCTTGTGAAAAGGAAACCGACATCGTGCCGAATGCCTCCACAAAGGCTTGTTGGTCAAAGGCCGGTGGTGGTTGGTTGTTGTTCCGCCCACCTCCTTGGCCGCGTCCTTTTCCTCTATTTGCCATCTACACACATGTCAAATAGCAATAGAACACTAAATTAATATCCCAATGTAGGATCAAGTTGAAACTTTGAGATTTCTCTCCTTGTCTCACTAGTAGGGTACGTGCCACCCACTAGTAGACATTCATACCATGAACATCCCGTTCCTTATCTTCTGACCCCCAAGGTTATGTTCTCTAACCCTAGTGTCTCTCTTCCATACACATTTAATCATGCATATGGTTCACGTAACATATAACACATAACATGTAGCATTTAAAGCACATAATATTTAATGTACAGTGGATGCAATGGTCTAAACCCATGCCCCACAAGCCCTAGGTAAATCGAGAACCTAGGCTCTAATACCAAGCTGTGATGCCTTTAAAACCGGGGGTCCTTTGTCAACTCGTTGATCACCCATCAACCCGCGGAATACCCGTGGATACCGTATAACTCGATACCACGCTGTTATGCCCCATTTACCGGGATCCATAACTTAACAAAATTCGGTCAGAGTCTCCTTTGTACGGGGAGTTATACCCAAAACGCAACCTGTGCAATCATACAACATTGACCACACCGGGTCCATTTATCCATACTCATATAACAATATGCAATTTTACATTAAACATAGTCCATATGAGTTCGATTACAATGCTTCACATACATTACATGCCCATAAACTAATTTACATCTTAGTTTTACAAAAGCATAGTTTAAAAGGCACATTTAAGCTTTTCTTCATCAATGAGGGCCCGAATGAGAGCCGTCTATCGGCGCATATTCCGCACCTGAAATATTGTCCCCATAAAGGGTGAGTCACGCTCATTAGGGTATCTCCTAAAGAGGCTAATCCCCAACATAGATGCATATGAAATGTTCACATGCAATTCACAAGCAACAATCACTCCATTCAAGAATATGCAATTCGACAATGGAATCCTTAATGCCATGCCATGATATGAGATGAGACTCATACATGCAACTTAACCCGAGCCTTTACCGGTTCCCTCAACACAAGCAATGCCATGCGTGTAAATCCGGGCATTCCAAGCTCCCGCCATTGATGTTACACATCCAATGACCTTTTAAAAATAAACCTTGTGTCTTTGTTGGGTAGTCGAATTTTGGAATCTCACCGCCGGTTCCGTACACCATTACACTTTTTCGGACTTGTACCATCGGAAGTGTATAAGCCAGTAACTGGGTATTGCACCCGAGGGAGTGTCTAGCCCTTCTTGGTATACCCGACACAAGTTTTTCATGCAACCGTGTAACTCAGCTAGACCTAGGTCCAACCTTCCCGAGTCTACGCCTCAACCACCAAGAATGGTGTTTTATTTAAAAACATGCACATACACCTACACTCATGTCAAATGCCCACGAATGTGATGTTTCCCGTGCATATGAAAATGTAAATTTACAATTGCAATTCTCAACCATGTTCAATATTTCATTAGCACAATATGAACATTTCAATATCCAATCAACATACTCCAAGGTAAATTCCATCATAAGCATATAACCACCATTAACAACCTCAATGTCAATACATCATTTGCATATACCAAAATTTTCCAACATCAAATTCCAAGTATGTTATAACATAATCAATGCAAATAACACGCTTAATCCACATTGGCATTTAATCAAACACCTTCAAGGCAAGAAAATCATGTATCACATAATATGCCATAAATCATCACATTTCTCAAGAAATCACAACAAGTAATTTCTACATACGCAATTCGTGCTAGAATTACTTTTATCCATTCTTAATACCCATTTCCCACATTTTAAACACCATATGTAAGTGCTATATATGAGATTACATCTCTAACACCCTACCCATTCCATATATCAACCCTAGGATAGAAATAAACCTAACTAGGAAAAGAACCTTAACTCTTGAGGCGTAAAACAAGCGGTAGAAGCCTTCAAGAACAGAACTCAAGCCTTAGCCCTTGATTTCCAAAAATCCCGTGTTTGGTGAAATCCGCAATTTTTTTTGTGTAGTCATAGCCCTCGTCGCGTATATTAACTTTGCTTCTTGGACCAAGTTGATTCAATGAACGTAGAGTCGTAGATCGTAGAGAGAAGTTGAAGAACTCTCTCTTTTCCCTCTCTTCCCTCTCCAATGAAACCCAACTAAGATTTGGGGAAGAAATCTGATTTTTCTTCCACTTTTATACTCTCCAAACACTTGGCCCTCGTTACGACACAAGTACTCCATTCCCGGGTTTGATTTCGTCCCAGAACAATTAAATTTTATCCCAGTTCAAGTTCAAAATATTTTTATTTGAACTAGCTTTAAATTATTTTTAATTTTTGAATTTTAATTCCCGGTCTCATTTATTTAGGTCACGCGACACCCGATCACCTCGTAAAACGTAAAAAATTTGACTGTCTCGGCATTCAACGAAAATTAACTAGGTAACTAGATTTCGCGAGAAGAATCCAATAGTGATGTCCGTTTCGTCATACGAGTTTTAGAAAAATTTGGGTTTTCAACCCATATCGTAGTGGCAAATTATCGTTTTGCCCTTTTTCATAAAAATTCAAATTGACCCGTATTTTACATTCTTCCCCTCTTAAAAAGAATTTCGTCCCTGAAGTTCACACACACATGCACATTCAACCAAATGCATATGCAATGGTCATATAACACTGAATGACTACAAGAATGTACTTCCATCCTCGAACAAGAACAGATGACTGGTATTTATAGTGTCCTCACGCTCCCATGTCGCCTCCTGCAAATCTCGATGCTGCCACAACACCTTTACCAGCCTCACGGTCTTGCCTCGCAAAACCTACTCTTGGCTATCCATGACACGTACTGGTCCTCCTCGAAGGTCCCATCTGCATCAACAACTAGCTTGCCCCAATCCACCACATGTATCGGATATGGGGTGTACTTCCGGAGCATAAAGACATGGAACACCCGTGAACACCCGATAAATTTGGTGGTAACGCCCACCAGTAAGCGACTGTATCAACCCTCTCGAGTACTCCGAAAGGCCCGATATACCTCGATGACAACTTTCCCCGCTTCCCGAACATGACCACTCCCCTTTTAGGCATCACCTTCAAGAAGACGTGATTTCCAACCCCAAACTCTAGAGGTCGCCGCCGTTTGTTGGCGTAGTTCTTCTACCGGCTTTGTGCCGTAAGAAGACGCTTCCGTATCAAGTATATTTTCTCCGAGGTGTCTCTAACCAAATTTGGACCCATAGAGGTTCTCTCTTCGACCTCCATCTAACATACCGGAGAAAGGAATGGCCTCCCATAAAGTGCCTCATAGGGTGCCATCTATATAATTCCCTGATAACTATTATTGTAGGCAAACTCCACTAAGGGTAAGTGATCTTCTCAGCTACCCTTGAGATCAAGGGCGCATGCCCGTAGCATGTCTTCTAAAGTCTGGATGGTCCTCTCTAATTGACCGTCCATCTAGGGATGAAAAGCTGTGCTCATCATCAACAGTGTTTCCATGGCCCGTTGGAAACTCTCCCATAAATGGGCTGTGAACCTAGGATCCTGATCCGATACTATAGATGTTGGCACCCTATGCAATCGGACTATCTCTCGTATGTACAACCTAGAGAATTCCTCCAGTATCAAGGTCATCCGCACTGCCAAAAATTATGCCGACTTCGTAAGCCGGTCCACTATAACCCACACCACGTCATTCCCCCACGATGTTCATGGCAAGTGGGTCGCAAAATCCATCGTGATGTGCTCCCACTTCCACTCAGCCACCGCCAAAGGCTGGACCAACCCTACTAGTCTCTGATGCTCAGCCTTGACCTGCTGACATGTGAGACATCGACTTACAAAGTCCCCAACGTGCCTCTTCATCCCACTCCAATAGTACTGGCGATAAAGATCATGGTACATCTTCGTGCCACCTGGATGTACAACAAAATAGGAGCAATGGAACTCTCTAAGGATCTCCTCTCTCAGATCCACAAACTTAGGAACTACAACCCTTCCCCTAAATTGAAGACTACCATCCGCATGAATGACCTAGTCCTCGTCACCTGTACAACCTCTACCTAGTCCCTGATGGACAATATCTCAGTGTCTTGCCCCTAGGACACGATCACTCTGCTCAGTAGGGAAGGTGTAGCCACCAAACTCCCCAAAGTACCCTAAGCCTGACCCCTGTAGTGCAACCCGAACTCTCCTATAGTCTCGAGCATCTGTCACTCCCGGAAAGCCACACTAGCCGAGACTCCCCGTGACTTCCGGCTGAGTGTTACAGCCACCACGTTTGCCTTACCGGAATGGTAATGCAAAGTGAAGTCATAGTCCTCCAAATACTCCGTCCACCTGTGTTGCCTCATATTAAGGTTCCGTCATGTAAAGATATACTTTAGACTTTTGTGGTCCGAAAACACCTCAAATTGCTCACCATATAAATACTGGAGTGAACCTTCAAGGCAAAGATAATGGCCGCCAACTCCATGTCGTGTGTGGGGTAGTTCTGCTAGTGGTTCTTTAACTGCTGAGAACCATAAACTACCACCCTCTCGAACGACATCAATACACAACCAAGTCCGTCCTTAGAGGCATCACAATACACTATGTACCTCTGTCCCCTCTCTAGAACTATCAAAATAGGAGCTGAAGTAAGCCTCCCCTTCAACTTTTGGAATGCCCTCTCACACAAGTCATCCCACTAAAACTTGACCTCCTTCTGGGTCAATCTCATTATAGGTGCATCTAGTCGGGAGAAGTCCTCAATGAACCTCCTGTAATACCCCGCCAATCCTAATAAATTACGTATCTCGAAGACTGACTTCGGCCTCTCCTAACTCATTACCGTCTCAACCTTTTCTAGGTCAACTGACACACCCGAAGCCGACACCACATGTCCCAAAAATTTCACTTTCGTCAGCCAAAATTCACATTTGCTGAACTTGGCATACAACTGATGGTCCCTCAAGGTCTGGAGAATAACCCTCAAGTGACCCTCATGTTCCTCCTCAGACTTGGAGTAGATCAGGATGTCATCAACAAAGACCACGACAAACTGATCTAGGTAGGGTTGGAACACCCTGTGAATGAGATCCATGAATGTCGTCGGGGCATTCGTCAATCCAAAAGGCATCACAGTGAACTTGATATACCCATACCGCGTCCTAAAGGCCGTCTTAGGGATATCTGTCTCCCTAATCCTCAACTAATGATAACCCGTATGTAGATCTATCTTGGAGTAGACTCGCGCCCCTCTCAGCTGATCAAAAAAATCATCAATCTACGGCAAAGGGTATCTATTCTTGATAGTAACCCAATTCAACTACCGGTAGTCTATACATAGCAAAAGGGTCTTGTCCTTCTTTTTGAAAAACAACACCGGAGCACCCCAAGGTGAGGTACTCGGTCTAATGAAACCCTTGTCCATCAATTCTTACAATTGGACCTTGAGTTCTTGCAACTCTGGAGGTGCCATTCTATGCGGAGTCATAGAAATGGGCAATGTATTGGGGTGTAACTCAATGGTGAAGTCTGCATCCCTATGTGGAGGTAGTCCTGATAGTTTATCCGAAAACACGTCCTCATACTCATAAACCACTCGAGGTAGACCCAAATCCTGTCTCGCCTCGTCCTCATGGGTAAGGCTCACAAGCCAGCCCATCAACTGCCCATGCCAATGGGAATCATACACCACTTGGGGTAGAGCACCGTGCTTTTTCGCCTAAAACTTGAAATAAACACCTTACAGTGTGTAAGCAGTGACCTTCTTTTGATCAATGATGACTCGGTGTGCCATCAACCAATCCATCCCAAGGATGACATCAAACTCCGACATGTCAATGACCCTAAGGTCCACGGTGAGTAGAATCCCTGAGATCGCTAGCTCACAACCCTGACATATCTAATCAATCCATACCTTAGCTCCTGGGGGAGAACTCACATGTAATGGCTCTTCCAAGGTTTCAACCTCTAAGCCAAAATCTCCTACACATGATGCAGAAATAAATGAATGTGATGCACCAGAGTCAAATAATACCCTTGCCCATAAGCGAGAGAGTAGAAATATACCCTGAATAACTAACTGGTCCGCTGGCTCAGTCTGAGGTGTGATGGCGTAGATTCACCCCTGGGTCCTTGAAGTCCCGGCTTGTGAGCCCTGTCCTCGGCCTTGGCCCATTCCCTGGCCCATCTGGCCTGATTGCGGAGTCCCTGCACGTGAAGTAGTAGGGGCTTGTGTAGCACCCTGGAACTGATACTGGCTTCCATGACCCATGGTGCGGTAGGGAGGAATGAAATAAGTCTGTGTATGCCCCACTGATGACTAGGATTGAGATGTCCCGCAGCTCTAGGATCCCTGCCTCTGAGGACAATCCCGCTTCATGTGACCCGGTTGGTGGCAAATGAAATATGTCCTTTGGCCTGCCTAGTAGGAAGGCCTATGGTTTCTCCCGCCTTGGGAGGATTGACCTTGGCCTTAGCCTTGATAGCCACAGCCCTGTCCTTGATACCCTTGTGGGGTAGAAGTCTTTTGCTTCTTTCCCGGACTAGAAGAAGAGGATTGACCCTCCTGCTTCTTGTCCTTAGCACCCGCCTCCCAGATGCTTCTTGCGTCATCAACCTCTCTCTCAATGGTCATAGCTGTCTCGACCATCGAGTCTAAATCTTGTAGGTGGTGACCCATAATCTTTCCCTGGATGGATAACTTCAAACCATCCTCGAACTCCCTTACTTTGGCCATGTCTGTGGCCACGTAATCATCGGCGAAACGGGCTAACTCAGTGAACTTAGCCATGTATTTCATCACCGTCATAGTCCCTTGCTTCAAATCCAAGAATTCCCAGTTTTTTACGTGTTGAACAGCCGATGGGAAGTACTTGCCAATGAAGAGCTCCCGGAACTCTCCCCATGTCATTGCCTCTAAGTTCTTTGAGGCCTTTGCCCAATCCTACCACAAATGGGCTCCTCCTTCCAGGTGAAATGTAGCTAGCCTTATCTTAGTGGCATCGAATGTGATCTCCATAACCTCTAAGATCTTGTCAACTTGCTGGAACCAATGGTCGGCCACCATCAGATCCGTCCCACCCATAAAAGTCGGTGGTTTGTATGCCTTAAACTTTTGGAGGTTACTTGAGCCTCCTTGACCCACATTGACCCTAGCTTGTGCAAAGGTAGCCGCCATCGCGCCAAATGCATCAAATAGCAATAGAGCACTAAATTATTATCCCAAGGTAAGGACCAATTTGAAACTTTGAGATTTCTCTCCTTGTCTCACTAGTAGGGTACGTGCCACTCACAAGTAGACATGCATACCACGAACATCCCGTTCCTTATCTTTCCGACCCCCAAGATTATGTTCTCTAACCCTAGTGTCTCTTTTCCATACACATTTAATCATGCATATTGTTCACATAACATATAACACATAACATGTAGCATTTAAAACACATAACATGTAATGTACAATGGATGCAATGGTCTAAACCTATGCCCCGCAAGCCCTAGGTAAATCGAGAACCTAGACTCTGATACCAAGTTGTGACGCCCTTAAAATCGGGGGTCCTTTGTTAACTCATTGATCACCCATCAACCCGTGGATACCGAATAACTCGATACCACGCTGTTATGCCCCATTTACCGGGATCCATAACTTAACAAAATTCGGGCAGAGTCTCCTTTGTATGGGGAGCTATACCCAAAACGCAACCTGTGCAATCATACAACATTGACTACATCGGGTCCATTTATCCATACTCATATAACAACATGCAATTTTATATTAAACATAGTCCATATGAGTTCGATTACAATCATTTACATACATTAAATGCCCAAAAACTAATTTACATTTTAGTTTTACAAAAACATAGTTTAACAGCCACATTTAAGCTTTTCTACATCAATGAGGGCTCGAATGAGAGCCGTCCATCAACACATGTCCCGCACCTGAAATATTGTTCCCATAAAGGGTGAGCCACGCTTAATAGGGTATCTCATAAAGAGGCTAATCCCCAACCTAGATGCATATGAAATGTTCACATGCAATTCACAAGCAACAATCACTCCATTCAAGAATATGCAATTCAACAATAGAATCCTCAATGCCATGCCATGATATGAGATGAGACTCACACATGCAACTCAATCCGAGCCTTTACCGGCTCCCTCAACACATGCAATTCCATGCGTGTAAATTCGGGCATTCCAAGCTCCCACAATTGATGTTACACATCCAATGACCTTTTAAAAATAAACCACGTGTCTTTGTTGGGTAGTCGAATTTTGGAATCTCGCCGCTAGTTCCGTATACCATTACACTTTTTTGGACTTGGACCATCAGAAGTGTATAAACCAGTAACCAGGTCTTGCACCTGAGGGAGTATCTAGCCCTTCTTGCTATACCCGACACAAGTTTTTCATGCAACCGTGAAACTCAGCCAGACCTAGGTCCAACCTTCCCGATTCCACGCCTCAACTACCAAGAATGGTGTTTGATTTAAAAACATGCACACACACCCACACTCATGTCAAATGCCCATGAATGCGATGTTTCCCGTGCATATACAAATGTAAATGTACAATTAAAATTCTCAATCATGTTCAATATGTCATGAGCATAATATGAACATTTCAATATCCAATCAACATACTCTATGGTAAATTACATCATAAGCATATAACTACCATTAACAAGCTCAATGTAAATACATCATATGCATATACCAAAATTTCCCAACATCAAATTTCAAGCATGTTATTACATAATCAATCCAAATAACACACTAAATCCACATAGACATTTAATCAAACACCTTCAAGGCAAGAAAATCATGTATCACATAATATGACCCAAATCATCACATTTCTCAAGAAATCATAACAAGTAATTTCTACATACTCAATTCATGCTAGAATTCCTTTTAACCATTCTTAATACCCATTTTCCACATTTCAAATACCATAGGTAAGTGCTAGACATGAGATTACATCTCTAACACCCTACCCATTCCATATATCAACCCTAGGTTGAAAATAAACATAATGAGGAAAAGAATCCTACCTCTTGAAGCGTAAAACAAGCGGTAGAAGCCTTCAAGAACACAAATCAAGCCTTAGCCCTTGATTTCTAAAAATCCCGTCTTTGAAACTTCGGTGAAATGTGCAATTTTTTGTACGTAGTCGTTGCCCTCATTGCGTAGATCAACATTGCTTCATGGCCCAAGTCGATTCGACAAACGTAGAGTCGTAGATCATAGAGAGAAGTTAAAGAACTCTCTCATTTCCCTCTCTTCCCTCTCCAATGAAACCCAGCTGAGATTTGGGGAATAAATATGATTTTTCTTCCCCTTTTATACTCTCCAAACACTTGTCCCTCGTTGCGCTACACTTTCTCCATTCTTGTGTCCGATTTCGTCCCGAAACAATTAAATTTCATCATGTTCAAGTTCAAAATATTTTTATTTGAACTAGCTTTAATTTATTTTCAAATTTTCATAATTTAATTCCCGGTCTCGTTTATTTAGGTCATGCGACACCCGATCTCCTCTTAAAAGGTGAAAAATTTGACTGTCTCAGAATTCAACGAAAATTGGTTGGATAACTAGATTTTGCGAGACGAATCCAAAAGTGAGGTCCATTTTATCATCCGAATTCTAGTAAAATTCAGGTTTTCAACCCGTACCGTAGTGGTAAATTACCGTTTTACCATTTTTCATAAAAATTCAAATTTACCTGAGTTTTACAATAAGACTACCTTTAGGTGCCCAGGTGCATTAAGGACCTATGAGTGGGTTGTAATGCCATTTGGCCTTAAGAATGCAGGGGCTACTTATCAGAAGACAATGAACATTATCTTCCATGATATAATAGGGAAGTCATTAGAAGTATATATCGATGATGAGATTATAAAATCAGATGAACAAGAGTCACATTTGGAGAGCTTAAGAAATGCTTTCCAGAGAATGAGAATGCACAAGTTAAAAATGAATCCTTTGAAATATGCATTTGGTGTTTCTGCTAGCATTTTCCTGTGATTTTTGGTCCATTAGAGGGGAATTGAAGTGGATATAAGTAAAGTCAGGGCCATCTTAGAAGCCCAAGCGCCAGCCAATAAGAAAGAATTGTAGAGGTTTTGGGGTCTGGTGAATTTCCTAAGGAATTTCATTTAAAATCTTGTAGGGAAAACAATGATGTTCTTACCTTTGCTAAAGCTTAAATCAGATGCACCAAAAGGCCTTTGAATAAATTAAGGAATATTTAACAAGGCCTCTAGTGTTGATGCCACCTAAGGTAGGCAAGCCATTAAAGTTGTATATCTCAGTAGGGGAAAAGTCTATTGGCAGCCTCTTCGCACAAGATAATGATCAAGGCCATGAACAAACAATTTATTACTTAAGTAGAAAATTAAATAGCGTGGAATGTAATTATTCTTCCATAGAGAAGTTATGCTTTGCTTTGTATTTCTCAGAAATAAAACTAAGGAATTATTTACTTCCATTTACTATGTGCATTATCGCTCATAATGATACAGTCAAGTACATGTTCACATGACCCTTATTAGGAGCGAGAATGGGAAAATGGATTCTTGCCTTAACAAGATAATGCTTTCAATATGTGCCATAGAGGGCAGTTAAGGGCCAAGCTTTGGCTGACTTCCTAGCAGATCACCCAAGAATCCTCATTAAAGGAGATTTGTTTGAAATATGTTGCATAGAAATACCACCCTGAAAATTAATGCTCAAAGGGTCTAAGAATAAAGGAGGAGTAGGAGCTAGGGTTGTGCTAGTATCGCCAGAAGGTACGATGTTCCAGTTTGCTTATCAATTAGATGAGACATGGGTTTTTTTGAATAACCAGGCTGAATATGAGGCTTTAAATATAGGCCTAGAAATAGCCCTGGGCTTTCAAGATGTTCAGTTTGAACGTGTTATGTGACTTCATAATGGAAAGGCCAATGAGATTGCCCAAGAAGCCTCTGGGTTAAGGATTCCAAAAGGGATGAATGAGAGGATCATCAAGATTTAGAAAACGCATATACCAAGGGTAATGGCATGGCCAGTTCACATCCTAGCCATCGAGATAGAAGAAACAAATTGGAGGTTTTTTATTATTAGGTATCTTCAAGATCCATCTTAGAAAGTAGAGAAGATTATTAGAAATTGAACCATAAATTATGTCCTTTTAGAAGAGCAATTATTTAGAAGAACACTAGAAGGACAAATGTTGTTATGTGTCAGCAAATTACATGCTATGAGAATTATGGTAGAAATCCATGAAAGGATTTGTGGTTCTCATTAGTCTGGTGAAAAGATGAGGTGGCTAATTCATAGGTATGGACAATATTGGCCAACTATGAGAAATGACTGCATCATTTATGCGAAGAGATGTAAAGCTTTTCAGAAACATGGCCATGGCAATTCAAGTTTTTCAAAAACTAATTTAAAGTTGGTTCAAATAAAATATATTGAACCTAACACGGGGTGAAACTTAATTGATTCAAGACAAAATCGGATCTGAAAAGACAGGACGTGTGGCTTAATGAGAGCCAAGCAAATGAGAGTATAAATAGGTGAGAAAAATCAGATTTTCTCCCCATTACCCATTAGATTTTCGGAAAAATAGAGAGAGGAGAGGAGAGGGAAAAATCAAGGGTTTTATTCATCTTCTCTCTACGATCTAGAGCAAACCCTTGGTCGAATTGACTCAGGCCAGGAACCAAAGTTCATCTACACGACGAGGGCTACGCCTAGGTACCAAAAAGTATGAATTTTGACGAAGTTTAAAAGATGAGATTTTGAAAATCAAGGGTTAGAGCTTGATTTGGGTTCTTGGGAGTTTTCTACCGCTCGAATTACGCTTCAAGAGGTAGGGTTCCTTTCCTAATTAGGTTTATTTCCAACCTAGGGTTGAAATATGAAATGGGTAGGGTGTTAGAGATGAAATCTCATGTATGACATATACCTATGGAAATTGAAATGTGGGAAATTGGTATAAGAATGGTTAAAATCAATTCTAGCATGAATTGAGTTTGTTGAAATTACTTGTTTGTAATTTCTTGAGATATGTGGTGAAAGAGGCATGATGTGTGTTTATAATTATGCCTTGAAGGTGTTTGTTGAAATGCCTATATTGATTAAGTGTGTTAATTGCATAGACAATGTTATAACATGCTTGAGTGAAGTTGTTGATGGTGGTTATATGCCTATAATGTAATTGACCATGGAAAATGTAGATGAATATCTAAGTTGTTCATATTGTGCTTATGACATATTGAACTTGATATTGAAATGCAATTGTACATTACATTTGCATATGCACGGGAAACATCATATTCATGGGCATGTGACATGAGTGTGGGTGTGTGCACAATCTTGATCAAACACCACTCTTGGTGGATGATGCGTGGACTCGGGAAAGTTGGACCAAGGTTCGATTGAGTCGCACGGGTTGCATTGAAAATAGGGTCAGAGTGAGTAAGAAGGGCTAGACTGTCCCTCGGGTGCAAGACCCGGTATTTTTGGATACGCACTCCATTGGTATTTAGTCCATAAAGTGTGTCGGCGTACGTGAAGGTATTGATGGAAGTCCATAAATGTCGTGTCGGTTGGATGCCCGTTGGTGTAAGTCCATAAATACCCACCCCAAGAAAGTCTCGGGATTTATAAATGGTTATTGGATGTATAACATCAATGGCGCGGCTTAGAAGACCCGAATTAATACGCATGACATTGCATGTGTTATGGGAGCCGGTGAAGGCTCAGATTGAGTTGAATGTGTGAGTCTCATTTCATAACATGGCATGGGATGGAGAATTCCATTACGAATTGCATATTCTTAAATGGATTGGTTGTTGATTGTCAAATTGCATGTGAACTTTTCATATGTATTTAGGTTGGGGAGTAGTCTCTTTATGGGATACCCTATTGAGCATGACTCACCTTTTATGCGGACAATATTTTAGGTGCAGGACATGCGCCGGTGGATGGCTCTCACTCGGGCCCTCATGGATGAAGGAAGGCCGAGATGTGGCTTTAAATTGTGTTTAGTAAAACTAGTATGTAATTTAGTTTTGGACATGTAATAGTATGTAAAGAATTGTAAAGGAAGTTCATATGGACTATGTTTTGTGTAAAATTCTATGTTATATGAGTTTGAGTTAATGTTGTATGAGGTTGGAAGAGTTGGAATTAAAAAAAGATTGAATCGGGGAAAAACTGGGCACTTCTACTTGTAGAACGTCGAGTGTCTACTGGTAGAAGAATTCTAGTAGGCACTTCTACTGGTAGAACGTCAAGTATCTACCGGTAGAAGAATTCCAGAAGGTTTTTCTACTGGTAGAATATGGACTTTTCTACCGGTAGGTTCCCTTCAGTTTTCAAAAATTTAAGATGATCTTGACGAACTTCCTGGCCTTGATTCCTTTTGCTTCAAGGAAGTAAATGGAGTAATATTAAGAGAAAATTGATGTATATTGGACCTTGGAAGGGTCATGTGGTTGAAATGTACACATGTTATGCATTTGGGAGTACCCGGTATAAGGGAGACTATCGAAACGTTGTGCTGTTTATGATCCCGGTGAAGGGGATGTTATTAACGTGGTGTCGGGTTGTGCGGCATTCACGGGTACTTTCGCGAGTTGATGGGTGATCAACGGGTTGACAAAGGACCCCCGGTTTTAGGGGCATCACAGAAATAGTTAGACAAATAAAATAAAGGAGGAGAGAGGAGAGAGGAGAAAGAAATTAAAAGAAGAGAGAAGAATCTTAAAAAGATTCATGTGATCCACTGAAAGTCAAAATAGGAAATTAAAGAAAAGTAAAGGGACTATTGGACCTACTTACAAAAAAAGTACATAACATGTATCCTTAATAACCCAAAGAGATTGCACATGTCCTTATTAGCAAAAGAGTTTCCCATATTATACTTGGTTCCAATTTTCACTATAAAAAAAGGCCCGCTCATTAAGCGACGGGTTGCGTTGAGGGTAGCCTACCCCTACCCAAATCCTAGCCCAGCCAGCCCAATGACTCGTCTGCGTAAGGACTTGGGCCTACTCTATCCAGGCCCGATCCAAAAAAAATTTCACTAGCCTGGCCCAGCACGGCCTATGGTCACCCCTAGTCACCACTACTTCACTTTTTCCCATGATGTCTCGTATAAGGTAATACTTAAGCTAAACGTGTTTCCCCTTCTTATGGGTTTGTGGCTCCCTTGAGTTAGCAACTGCTTTGCTATTGTCACAGTAAATTCTAATAGCCAATCTCATTGAAAATACTACTTCAGAAGCCATAAGGAAGTTTCTAAGCCAAACTGCTTCTTTGGCTTCCTTAGAGGTTACCATGTATTCGGCCTCCATGATGGAATCAATAATACAAGATTGTTTGATAGTCCTCCAACTTATGGCTCCACCTTCTAGAGTAAACACATATCTTGAAGTAGACTTCCTAAAGTCTTTATCTGACTGAAAATCGGAGTCCATGTACTCGAGGGGTACTAAACTATCTTCTTGGTAAACCAACATATAATCTCTCATCCTTTTCAGATACTTGAGAATATGTTTTACTACAGTCTAATGTTCGTGCCCAGGGTTAAATTGATATCTACTAACCATGCCAATGGCAAAATAGATATCAGTTCAAGTGAAAAACATAGCATACATGAGATTTCCCACTGCTGAAGCATAAGGAACCGCTTTCATATCAGTTCAAGTGAAAAACATAGCATACATGAGATTTTCCACTGTCGAAGCATAAGGAACCGCTTTCACGCTCTATATTTCTTCGGATATCCTAGGAAATTGGTCCTTTGAAAAAGAAACTCCATGTCTAAAAAGAAGAAATCCCTTGAAATTTTGTATGCTAAAACAGGCTAGAATGGTATTGATATAGGTAGCTTGAGATAAGCCTAACATCCTATCCTTGCCATCTTGCATAAGCTTATTCTGAAGGATGTGGCTAGCTTCCCCCAAATCTTTCATATCAAACTGATTGGATAATCATACCCTAATAGAAGATAACACCACCACATCATTTCTAATGAGCAAGATATCATCCATGTAAAGTACTAGGAACACCACCACATTTATCGTCACACTTTTTATACACACATGACTTATTTGGGTATTGATCAAAGCCATAAGATTTTATAGTCTAATCAAAATGAATATTCCAAGGCCTAGATTCCAACTTAATTCCATAAATGGTGCTCTTAAGCTTACACACTAGATGCTCTTGACTCGTTGCTATGAATCTATCTAGTTGCACCATATAGATGCACTGGTCAAGATACCTGTTAAGGAATACTATTTTGACGTTCATTTTTCAAATCTCATAATCAAGATGAGCCAAAATGGATAGGAGAATCCGAATTGACTTTAGCATAGCTACTGGCAAAAAAGTCTCCTCATAATCGATTCCTTCTTTCTGAGTAAACCCTTTCGTAACAAGCCTTGCCTTAAATTTTTCTGCCTCACCATTTGATCCTCTCTTCCCTATATAAACACACTTGCATCCTATGGGTTTTATCTCATCGGGTGGTTCTACATTTTCTCAGACTTATTATGGATTCCATCTAAGACATGATAGCATTTTGCCAAAGTTCTGCATCTTTATCTTGGAGTGCTTCGTTGTAGGTCAAGGGATCGACATTTTGTTACTTAGGGATCCTATCAAAAGTGTCTCCCAAGAACATATACCAATCAGGTTGACGAACAACCCTCCCACTATGATGAGGCACTTCATGTATTTGTGTATCATTAGTGACATGTTGTACAGGATCTACGCGAGTATCAATATTCCTCCCACTATGACGAGGCAATGGGATATCGTCTACTCTTTCATGGTATGTTTCCTCTTGTACAGTTGGTATTGAAGAAGTATTCGTTGATCTATTTCCTATCAACTCCTCGAGAACAATTCTACTCTTGGGCTTGTGATCCATCACATAGTCTTCCTCTAAGAATCGGACATTGGTGCTAACAATGACCTTATGATTCTTAGGACTATAGAAAAGACCACCTTTTGTTCCTCTTGGATTCCCTACAAACAAGAATACTTCTGTTATTGATTCCAACTTATCCGCATTCCCTTTAAGCACGTGTGTTCCCTAAATCCAAACATGGCGCAAGCTAGAGTTATGTCCAGTCTACCATTCTGTGGGAGTAGTAGGTACTAACTTAGATGGTACCAAGTTCAAAATATATGTCACGGTTTCCAAGGTATATCCACAATAAGAATCAAGTGAAACTGAATAACTCATCATAGATCTCACTATATCCATAAGAATCATATTCCTTCTTTCTGCCACACCATTTTGATATGGTGTGCCAAGTGTAGACAACTAGGATGTAATCCCTATATCTAATAAGTAGTCCCTAAACTCTTCTAAGAGGTATTCGCCACCACGATCAGATCATAATGTCTTGATACACTTTACTTGACACTTCTCCGTTTCAGCCCTAAACTCTTTGAATTTCTCAAACCATTCAAACTTATGGTGCATCAAATAAAGGTACCCATACCTTGAATAATCAGCAATGAAAGTGATGAAATTAGAATGAGTTAATGCCAACAGATCTTTTGCTCTATAGCCCTTGGCCGTAAAAGGCTTCTTTGTTATTCTACCTTCCAAGAAAGATTCACAATTTGGAAGTGCCTCCACTTCCAATGAACTCAATGGTCCATTTGAGACCAGTCTTTGAATCCTCCTTAAGTTAATATGGTCCAAGCGTAAGTGCCAAAGATACATTTAGTTCATTTTAGAAGGTTACTTTCTCTTACATGATGAGTTACTAGAGTTATTCAATTCAGTCAATTGCAGTGTGGGTGAGACAAGACTAATAATATAATGATCATCCGCGAATGAACCAGAACAGATAAAATGCTTATTATTCTTAATAACCATAGAGTTACTAAAATAAACATTATATACATCCTTAAATAATTTAGAAATCGAAACTATGTTTTTTCTAATATCAGGCACATAAAGACCATTTTTCAAAATTAAAACCCTATCTCTACTAAAGCATAAATGTAAATTTCCTATTGCAATTGTTACGACTCTCGTAACATTGCCCATATATAGATAAATCTTCCCATCACTGAGCCACCTAGTTTCTTGGAACCCTTGCAAGAAGTTGCAGAAATGGTTAGTGGCTTATGTATCTACACACTAGGTACAAATAGATAACACTGCTAAACATGATTCGACAACTAGTAAATGCGATTGACCTAGATTGTTCACTTTTGTTAAGGAAGATTAGACATTGTTGCTTCCAGTGTCCTGACAAATTGCAATAAAAACACTCGCCCTTAGGCTTTTTCACTACCCCCTGAGGGCTAACAACCTACTTTTAAACCTTTTTCTGCTTCTTTTTGCTTTTGGTTTAGGAGCAGAACGTTTCTCAATCGCATAAAAACGAGGTTGCTACTGAAAGAGGCCTGTAGCTGCTTGGAATTCCTTAAGAAGTTCTACTAGAGAATAAGAATGCTTATTCATATTGTAATTAAGGAAAAATTGCTTAAAGGACTCTTGTAGAGATTGGAGCATGATATCAACCTGGGTTTCCCTGTCAATCTCAGATCCTAGAATCTCCAGTTCATTAAGAAAACCCATCATTTTCAGAACATGATCTCTTATTGGTGCCCCCTCAACATGTTTTTGTTCATCATATCTTTCATCGCAACTTGCCTAGCAGCACGACTTTCATCCCCAAATATTTCTTTAAGGTTCATACATACTTTGAACGTCCCTATTTTAAATCAATATGAATTAGACACTAAACCATGACAGATAATGTAAGCTAGTCAATTATCCATGTTGTCCACATGTTAGAGTACTGTTATATAATTAAATACCCACACAATCAAGATATACATGAATAATAAAAAACATAGATCAACATAAATGTGGAGACAATTTAAATAAAGAGTCCCAGCTATTATGGTCATATCTAGAGTTTCAATGCAATAATGAGTCCGCAACAATCGTTGATGAATCCAGCCAAGTTCATGTTGCGCTATGCTGCAGGGATCCACTTATTTGGTCAGGTCGCAAGGATCCGAATGCCCGGTTAGGTGGCAGGGACTTCGAGACATCGCCCTCGAAAGCTAAACGATTTCTAAAACAGTTTCTTCTTCGTGAAATTAATTTTCACTGTGAAAAACTGCTTTTGAATAGTCATCTTCCAAAACAAATATCATACAAAAATAACATTAATAATACATGGCTTTCTGCCTCCATGAGGGAGTTCACATTCTACCATCAATATTACAACACGAATAAACCATCATGTAAATGCTTTTAATAATATTAACAATGAAGAAACCATCGTGGAATCCAATTACATAAAACGATAATAAAAATATGTAACCATAATAGCGAGACAAGAACGTTGAAAAACAAAGATTAACACAATTCTAAGTTCTCCCAATCAATCATAATATACATCTACGTGTTTTAATTGGACAACATGGTTGTATTCAATATGTACGTGGTATCAACAAAGGCTCTGATACCAACTATTGGAACGACAGTCCCAAGATCCGTTAACGATGCATATAATTGATTACAAAAAAATTATTCGTCTATTAATCCTTCAAGAAGGAATTAGTGTATACCTTTGACGAGCAAATTCGCATGAACGATGACAAATATAGATCGAATAGCTAGGCCTATCAAAGTCCGACACTACACGATTAACCGACACGAATCAACACGAATTAAGCGGGTTTGGGTGGTAAACGGGTTAGCTCACTAGACAAGTTTAATAAACGGGTCGTGTTTGGGTGAGACCTGTCAAACCGTTTATCACCCGTTTAATAAATTTAATATAATAATAAATTAATAATTATTATATATATATATATATATATATATATATATATAATAATGAATGAGTAAAGAATTTTTTTTTGATAATTCGATTTTACAAAGAGAAAAGGAAGAGGAAATGTGTGTAACATTAAATCTTCAATGAAGTTTGGTAAGAACTTCAACCTAGTGATATCACTGGAACTTGCTGAAAAGACAACCATAAATCAGTCAAATTCAGTCCATTCAATCCGGTACAAGTCTCCAATGGACTCAGATCACAAAACACTAGAAACCAAATTCAAATGACATTTTATCTGAAAGGGTATTGAAATCTGCTTTCCCTTTATCAGATAATTCATCTTCAAGGTTGGTGAAGAACTCCGATAAGCAGAGACGGAAAGAGGGTATGGATTTATTATGGAAAGAGGAGAGGAGACAGAGAAATAAGTCTTTTAGGGCGGCATAGGATGGTTCGGAGGGGTCGAGGTAGGCACAAGGCCGGTAACCGCCGGTGAAGGAGGTGAAGGGAATTAAAGTTCTGTCAAGAACGGTGTCGACTTTAAGGTCCGAAGCCATGAATGGACCTAGTGGCATGTTGGTTGATCTGAAGACTCCAAAGAAGGGTAGTCCATAGCTGTCGGGGATTTCTCGGAAGGGAAGGTTTGGCGGTGACTCATTGGCGAAAGAGTGTTGGTAGTTGGCGGAGGAGGAGGAATAGGAAGACATTGTAAGGGTTTGGTTTGCAGATATATATTGAATAAATCAATGGTTGAGCCTCAAAGTTTGAGGTATTGAATTGCCTTTTCTTTAGTCCCACATCGACATAAGAGTAGAGAGGGGAGGCTTTAGTTGCCTATAAAAAAAGGTAGTGGGCCTTCTCATTTTAGGTAATGTTTATGGTGTGGCTTTCATGTGGGTTGTTGGTTGGAACTCTTCTAATTGAGGAAAGTACAGATGGAAGCAAAGAAATGGAGTGTAAAAATTTGTGAAAATAATATTTTTTGTTGTTTTTTTTTTTTTCTGTTTTTAAACGGGTTAAACGAGTCGTGTCGTATTACTCGTTTATTAAACGTGTTGTGTTCGTGTTGAAAATTTTCACCTGTTTATTAAATGTGTCGTGTGCAGGTTTACATATTTTTCACCTGTCACCAGTTTAACTCGACACATAACCGTTTAACCCGATACGTTTAACACCCCTACGAATAGTAGGCTCGATGGACCTCATGGTATTCTATCAGATATCATTCAACGCCAAAATTTGAATGCAATGTGAGCTCTAATCCTCAGAATTTTCTCACTTGCTCTCTCTTTGCCTCTTCTAAACATGAAGGTAAAGTTTATGGTTGAGAGAACTAGGGAGTGTGTATATTTATAGGCTCATTAGATATCCTAAGGAGAAATAAGGGTCAGGCTTCCAACGGGCCTAGGAATCCTATGTCCAACCTAGAACAAACATCCTATGGTCCATTAATAATAAGTTAGTCCACTAAAAATTTATTACTGATTTCCTAGACCTTATTTCAAAATTATATCTCGAACTCCTTGTTATTATATACTTAATAATATCCCCACATTTTTAATTAAATTACTAAGAATTATATTTAATTAACTTCTTTTTCTCCTTGAGATCTTACCAATTAACTTGTTTGTCATGTCGAATAATTAAATCCACCTGCAGGGTTTGACCTGCACAAAAATTATGAGCTTTCTCAATAGGACATCATTAATCCTTTAAATATCGGGACGTGATTTCTTTTAATAATTAATTTTCACCATACAAATAATGTCATCTCCCAATTCACTGAGTTTGTTGACTCAAATATGAATCTCACTTTTTTTATGAATTAAAGTAACGATCATTATATGCACATTTCAATTAAATATCTTAGGATTAAGAGCTTAATCAATCATAATGAACATTAGGTATTTATTTTCTTATTTATTCAGTAAAAAAAATAGCCTCAATAATGGTCATGTCCAATATACAAAGTGCACTAGTTGTTTGCCCTTCAAAAGGGTTGTATTTTCATGAGTGCTCCAAAGCGTAAGAGAATAGTATCATGTAGTAACTTGAATAGAAGTCCAATGTCGTCTCCTCAGGGAAAGAATTGGAATCCAAGGTGATGGAAAATAAAAGGGAAAAATTCTTTGAACTTTGAGAGTTGGAAATTAACTACTAATGAAAACGAAATTCAACAATTGGAAAGACTAGATAATCTTTAGAATTCATCTCATCTACGAACAAGAATTTCTACCCTAAATCTATAACTCATTTGCTTCCGTATTCAGACTAGTATAGACGAATGATTTTCAACTAAAAATCTTTTGAGAGAATAAAAAGTAGCATTTGGAAGACAGTTGGTTGCAGAAAAAACCAATAACTATCTATACCAAAACCAATTGTATATAGATAATCAGGAAGTATGTAAACCAAATAGGTTTTTGAAAGTATAAATTATTCAAACAATCACATAAACTCTAAAACCCTAGTTTAAGGCATAAAACCTAATTCATAGGTTGGGACTCCTTCAGATTATCCTAGAAAAGACTACTCACACATGATATGTAAACAACACAAAATATTAAAGAAGACATAATTAAATTCAGGAAAGTAAAGATTGACTTAAAAATAAATGCTTGTATTAAAAACTAAATTTAAATAACAAATCTTTGAATATTGAAGACAATAAATGTAAGATTACTAAAACAATTGAAAGAACAAAATTTAAAAGAAAGAACAACAGCAAAACTCTCCAAATAACCCTAACACTCTTTAGACGTAGAAAAGCAGAGAAAACTAAAGAAAGACTCCAAAACGTAATGTTTGTATTCTCCATAAGGTCTTCTATTTATTCTGGTAGGAAGGAGAATTTTCAGATCTTTGACATATATCCATCCCAAAATTGTCTCATCCTTTGATTTGTTGAGAATCCCCAAAATATTTGACAAAATATGATCTTTAATTGAGCTTCCCAGGCAAATATGCCTTTACCTACTAGTAGCAACTCCTTCTGTAGCAAAACCTATTGGTAGAACAGTGAAACCTACAGGTAGAACTCTATTTTGATAAAATCTCTGAAACTTCTATGGCTTTTCCTATTGATAACATATCCTTTACCTACCAGCTGGAATTCTTATGATAAAGTACTATAATTTTTTCTACCGGTAGTGTAAAACCCGAGAAAAAAAATTAAAACTTAATTAAAAAGGGAAAAACGGTAATTAGTTATTACAATACGAGTGGAAAACACAAATATTTATTAAATTGGATGACAAATTCACCATTGGATTCATATCGCGAAATCTAGCTATCCAGTCAATTTTCGTTGAATTCTGAGATAGTCGAGTTTTTAGCATTTTACAATGTGATTGGATGTCACGCGACTAAAATAAATGCGATCAAATTTTATTCGAAGAACCCAAAATATAATTTAAATTTAGTTCAATAAAAATATATTAAACTTAACGCGGGGCAAGATTTAATTGATTCGGAATAAAATTGGACTAGTTAAATCAGGACGTGTGGCGCAACGAAGGCCAAGCATTCAAATGAGTATTTAAAAGGGGAAAAAATCTAATTTTCCCTTATTCTTGGCCTGCATTTTTCTGATAGAGAGAGAGAGAGAGAGAGAGAGAGAGAGAGAGAGAGAGGAGAGAAAGTCTCCAAGCTCCCTTCTATCTTCCTTCTTAGATTCGCAGAGATCCGACTGTTGGATCGCTTTGGGCTAAGAATTAAAGTTCCTCTACGCAACGAGAGCTACGCAACCATACCAAAGATCACATTTTTCTCCAAAAATCTCAAAGACGAGAATTGAAGGCTAAGGCTTGATTTGGGATGTTTGGAATTTCTATTGTGTGGGCTAACGCTACAAGAGGAAGGGTTCTCTCATATCTAGGTTTATTTCTAATCTAGGGTTGTGATATGAAATGGGTAGGGCTATTGAGATGAATTCTCATGTATTTGTTCATACCTAGTGTATCTAGGATATAGAAAATGGGTATGAGAACATGTTAAAACCATTTCTTGCTTGATCTGGATTTAATGAAATTGCTTGTTTGGGTATGCTATGTGTTTTCATTTTATGCCTACTAATTGTTTGATAAAATGCTTAGAAATTCAAGTTTGTTATTTGGATTGATATCATATGTGACATGCTTGGTAATGTTTTTGGAAAATGGACATATTCATTATATGCTTTGTGGTATGAAGAGCATGATAATATGAATTGCAATTATACATTTTAATTGCATATGCATGGGTAGCATCGCATTCATGGGCATACGGCATGATTGTGGGTGTGTGCATGTTTTTAGTCAAACACCATTCTTGGTGGGTTGATACGTGGGTTCGGATAAGTTGGACCTACGTTTAATTGAATCGCACAGGTTTCATTAAAAAACGTGTCTAGAATAGCAAGAAGGGCTAGATTCTCCTTCGGGTGCAAGATCCGATAATTTCAAATACGTATTCCCATTGGTATTAAGTCTAAAAAGTGTGTCGGTGTACGCGAAACTGTTGGTGGAAGTTCATAAATACCTACCCCAAGAAAGACAAATTTTTATAAAATAGTCATTAGATGGCCAACATCAATGGCGGGGGCTTGGAATGGCCTAATACATATGCATAATATGTGTTATGGGATCCAGTGGGGCTTGTGTTGCATTGCATGCGTGAGTTTTCATCTCATGGCATGGCATGGAATGGTGGCATTCATTTTTGTAATTTATGTATTTGAATGAATGCTTGACATGATGATTTGCATGTGACATTTCATATACATCTGGGTTGGGTGGTGATCTCCATAGGAGATACCTTATTGAGCGTGTCTCATCCTTTATGGGAATATATTTCAGGTACTAGATAGACTTCCACTGACGGCCCTCACTTGGGCCCGTATTGACGATAGAGATGTGGCTCTTGAATTATATTTTGTACTCCCTTGTATATTTTTACATTTGGCCATGTATAAATTATGCACAAAACTTATATTTTGACAAAAAAATGTAATGGGACTCTATTGGACAATATTCTTTTGTAAACAAATGAATATCGTGGATGTTGGTATTTAAGGTTATATTGATTGAATGTTGATGTTTAGGATTGTACAGGTTGTGTATGTTGGGTAGAGCTCCCTGTACGAAGGAGACTATCTGATTTTTTGTTTAAGTTATGAAATCTAGTGAATGGGGTACTACTATGTGTTATCGGGTTAAGCGGTATCACGGGTTATTCCGCGGGTTGATGGGTGATCAACGAGTTAATTGGGACCCCTGAAATATAGGGTGCCACAACTAGATATCAGAGCCTAGGTTCTCGAATTACCTTGGACTTGCAGGGCATAGGTCTAGGTCATTGCATCCATTGTGCATTGTATGTTCTTTGTTATGTGTTATGTATGTGAATATATGTATGCTGGAATATGAGGAATGTGGGAAAACCTGAGTGGAATTATAGCCCTAGGACTGGAAAAAGGAAGAAAGAAGAAACTGAAATAAAGGGGAAGAAGCGGGCTACATTCGAACGCTACCCACGTTCGAACGTAAGTTGCTCCCAGTACTTTGTATAAGTCTCCGAAACTTTGCAGGGACTGGGATACAGGGACTTCAAACCGTTCGAATGCGATTAGCTCCCAATACTTTTATAGAAAACTCAAAAAAATCTGCAAGGGCCGAAATACTGGGACTTCAGCCCGTTCGAATGCCATTAGCTCCCAGTATTTTTTTAGAATCTTAGCAACTCTGTAGCTGAGATAATGTGACCTTTGTACATTCAAACACAAATTCATGTTCGAGCTTAAGTCCATTTGAACACAGAAGGCCCATGCAAACGTGATTGTTTGTTGTTTAAAAGTTTGAATGGAGGTTTAAAACCAACTTGCATGTTCCCTTACGACATCATTGTACCCTTATGATATATTTTATGATGCTGTGAGGTTGTTAACAGTCCAGGGCACTAAGTTAGATCCATTATATCTTATGTTTTAGATGACAACTAGAGGAAAAGGACATCAAAACGGTCGAGGGAGTGGGCAAAACAACCAACCACCAACACCACCGGCCTATAACCAACAAGCCTTCATGGCGCAATGATGGCTACTTTTGCACGAGCCCAAGCCGAACATAAACCACGGAGGCTCGAGCAACCTCTAAAATTTCAAGGCACATAAGCCACCAACTTTTATGGGAAGAGCGGTTCTGATGGTGGCTGATCATTGGTTCCAACAAGTGGATAAGATCTTGGAGGCTATGAACATCACATCCGACACCACTAAAATAAGACTAGTAATGTTTCAACTTGAGGGAGAGGCCCATCTATGGTGGACTTGGGCAAAGATATCGAAGGATATTGAGGCATTGACTTGGCAAGGGTTCCGTGAGCTCTTCATGGGCAAGAATTTCTAGTCGGCTCTTCGGCAAGTGAAAGCCCAATAATTTTTAGACCTAAAGCAAGGGACAATGATGGTGATGCAATACGTGGCGAAATTTACTGAGCTAGTCCATTTTGCCGACGATTACGTGGCCACAGATTTGGCCAAGGTGAGGAGATTTGAGGACGGCTTGAAGTTGTTCATCAGGGAAAAAATTGTGGGCCACCACATACAAGACCTAGACTTGATGGTCGAGACAACCATGGATATTAATAGGACAGTTGACGATGCCAAGAGTATTCGGGAGGCCGAAGCCAAGGACAAGAAGAAGGAGGGATAGTCCTCTTCTACTAGTTGGGAGAAGAAGCAAAGGACATCTACCCCACAGGGATCACAAGGGCAGGGCCGAGGCTATAAAATCTAGGGCCAAGATCAATCCTCTCAAGGTAAGAGAAATTTCTAGAGCCCTTATCAGGCGGGCCAAAAGACTTGCTATGTATGTCACCAACCGGGCCACTTGAAACGGGATTGTCCTCAGAGATAGAGATCCTAAAATTATGGGACATTTTAGTCCTAGTCATTAGTGGGGCCTCCATAGACATTTCATATTCCTCCCTATACCATCCTGGGCCAAGAGAACCAATACCAATATCAGGCTCTGATGTTGGTTCCTACCACTTCACGTGTGAAGACTCTGCAATCAGGCAAGATGGGCTAGGATGTGGGCAGAGGCTGAGGACCGGGTTTGCAGGCAGGGACTTCAAGGGCACAGGGGAGAGTCTTCGTCGTTACATCTCAGACTGAGCCAGTGGATCCTCGGTGATTCAGTGTACATTTTTACTCTCTCGTTTATGGGCACGAGTGTTATTTGATTCGGGTGTATCTCATTCATTCATTTTTGTATATTGTGTGAAAGATTTGGGCTGAGAGGTTGAGACCTTGGAGGAGCTATTATATGTGAATTCTCCCCTAGGAGCTAAGGTTTGCATTGATAGGATATATCGAGGATGTGAGTTAGAGATCTCAGGGATTCAACTCACGGTGGACCTTAGGGTTATGGACATGTTAGAGTTTGACGTCATCTTCAGGATGGATTGGTTGATGACACATCGGGCAGTTATTAATTGTGATCGAAAATAAGTCACCGCCTACATTTTGGATGAGATTTGTTTGAAGTTTCAGTGAGAAAAACACAATGTTTTACCCCATGCCATGCATGACTCCCGTTGGCATGGGCAGTTGATGGGTTGGCTGACGAGCCTTACACTTGAGGAGAGGGTGAGATAGGAGTTGAGTCTACCTCGGGTAGTTTGCGAGTATGCAAATGTTTTCCCATATGAGTTACCGGAATTGCCTCCACATCACAATGTTGACTTCTTCATTGAGTTACAACCTAGTGTATTGCATATCTCAATGGCACTGTATAAGATGGCTGTAATACCCCGCATTTTATTTTATATATGCATATAGATTTATAGTAAATAATTGTTGTAAAAATGGGGATATGTGTAGTGATGTGTGTTTGAATTTGGTAGATTGGAAAAATAGAGATTTAAAATATTAGTGGAAATAATAGTTGAAATTTAGTTTTAATAAGTGAAAATATGAAATTTTAGGTCCTAGAACTTGTATTAAATAGGTTTGGTGTAAAAATATGTGTTGGAGAGGTTTGGGATGGATTTGGTTGGCTTAGGAATGGATTGGAAATGGAAAAGGGATGAAACAGTGAACAGTGCACGTGAACAGTGCACTGGCTGCAAC
This sequence comes from Ilex aquifolium, assembly GCA_951799425.1. NCBI lineage: Eukaryota > Viridiplantae > Streptophyta > Magnoliopsida > Aquifoliales > Aquifoliaceae > Ilex > Ilex aquifolium. The sequence goes on from OX637400.1 coordinate 27,427,219, forward strand.
TTCAAGCCCAATTTAGACCTTGATTCAGTCAATATCTTTCAAAACTCAAAACATGAAAGTTGTAGATCTATTTCTTATAATTCCATAGCATCTTGAATCATCTCAATCGGAGCTCGGATGAGAGAGTTATATCCAGATAACGAAGCGATGTCGAAACAGTCCGGCATACTACCTTTCACCAATTTGATCATAACTATTTGTTGGAAAGTCCAAATTGCGCACCGTTATTTTTGTTACAACCCTAACTCGTATATCTTTCCAACCATATAGGTCACACATACTAGAAATATCTGAGTCAAATCAGTTTATTCTCCGAAGTTGACCAAAAATCTGCACTGTGGTATTCTTTGGATAGTAATTTTAATGTTTCGAGTGCAAATTTATTTTAGTTTTAAAATAAATCATAAAAATAAATGTTTTTAGGTTAAAATAACATTAAAAATGAATCCGGAACGTCGAAAAACCTTAGGGTAGTCATACGGATCAAATTGAAGATTTTTAGTGGCAAAACCGTAATTTTGGAGAAAACCCAAATTCAGCCATAAACAGTAAACTCGCGGACTGCTGTGTTTAAAACACAGATTCAGCCCATTTGCCCTCATTTCTTTCACTCCCCTCACACCCCCACACCTCTTGGAACCCTAGAGAGCATTAGAGAGGAAGAAAGGAAGGGAAAAACAATAGATTTAAGGGTAGATTCAAGATCAAATCTCAAGTTCTTCATACAAATTAAGGATTCAAGGTAGGGGTTTCCTTTCCATTCACTTACATTGAGGCTAGAGTTATTATATATGTATGTTTTCCATATTCTTGATAGTTATATGATAAATAGTTAAGAATTCTTGGTTCCTTGTTTATTGAAACATGATTTTGAACAAAATGTATGTTTGGGTTCAAGAGACCTTGTTCTTGAATTTCCAAAATAGTAGTTTTAGAAATTACCTATTTGGGTTATGCAAAATACATGGATTATTGATTTCTAAATGCCTATAGTTGATTAAATCATGTTTTCATCAAATCCTTGTTCTAGTTCCAAGAAATTATGTTTTGTTTGGAAAACCCTAGAATTTTGATATCAAGATTGTGAAGGTTTTATTGATATGATCTCTTGCATATTTTAATCCCTTATTATTGTAGTATATTGAGAGTGGTACAATTGTGATACTTGAATTATAAATGAGAAATTGTGGATTTTGTATTTTTTTGGAATTGTTGGTGAATTGAGAATATTTTGGTTTCCTCATTTGTATGGTTGTTGTGATGGACTTGGATTGCCTTCGAGAGATGCCGTAGAGTGTTAGAGGTTAGTCTATCCTAGTGGGGGTGAGATGGTTTCCTAACACTTGTAGTGGATTTTCATTTGGTAATGCGACCACTATCGTTCACTGGAGTTCGAACAAGGGATGGTATACTTTTCCTAGGAAGGGATTCGTCACTGCCATTGGGATGGTAGACGCCCTTTCCTATAGTGCTTGTGATTGCGATGGTAATAGGTGGACTAGGTATAATCGTAGGGTATATTCATGAGAAGCAATCAACATACATGGTAAGGGGATGAACCAATATATATATATGAGATGATGGGTTGAATCGTCTTGGCTGGTGCATTGGTATGGGACAATGCATCGGAAGGCGCCCTTCTTAAATGGTTTAAAGTTGGAAATGGATTATTGGTTATTGTTCATTCTACCATAGACGGTTTCTACAAGAGTCTTGGGAAGTATGGGATTCCGCGAGAACTTGTGGAAACAGTGTATGATGGACTGGATTATTTTTGGAAATGGTTTGTTAACGGTATAATGGTTTCACTTATTCATTCAATTATTGTTACTCCTTAAACTTGAGATCTATTTAAAATGTCCTGTATTTACTTCAAATGTTATATATGATATTTGTGAAAGGAGACCGACCGTTTTCTATGTTTTCGAAACCTTGTTTGGGTTTGAGAGGATTTTTCTACAGAGCTTCATGCTCACCCCCTACAGTTGAATATTTTCAGATTTTACACTAGAGGAGGAGTTCGGTGCTAATGAGCCGGGTCAAGGAGAAACTTCATTAGAGGGATACTGGGATCCCGAGTGGGACATCTAGAGATGTCATGTATTTTTGTACTAGACTAGAGAAATTATTATGAAGTCATGTAAAGTCTAGTATTTTGTTATTCCGCTGCGTTATCTTAATTTAATTCATTTGGAAATGTGAAGGCCATTGTTGGACATATTCTTTTGATATTGTGGCCATGGCTTGGCGTATTCTTTTGGGAATGTTATTGTGAATATTACATGTGGTGAATGGAAATCTTTTGGGATAATGTTGTTAAAATTTGATGGATAAATGGACCCGGTGTGGTCGGTGTAATATAATTGCACAGGTTGTGTTTTGGGTAGAGTTCCCCGAACAAAGGAGACTCTGCCCGAATTTCGTTGAATTAAGGACCCCCGGTTATTTATGGATTTTTTTTTATTAGTTGCTCTCATGGTATAAATGGTTTTAGAATGTAATGCCGTCCAGGGTGGTATTTGGGGCGTTACAATGGCACCATCAGAGCTACAAGAAATCAAAGTCCAATTGTAAGAATTGTTGGACAAGGGTTTTATTAGACCAAGTACCTCACCTTGGGCTGCTCTGGTACTATTTTCTAAAAAGAAGCATGGGGCCCTTAGACTTTGTATATACCATCGACAGTTGAATCGGGTCACCATTAAGAACAAGTACCCATTGTCGTAGATAGATGACTTGTTTGCCAATTAAGAGGGGCTCGGGTCTACTCTAAGATAGATTTGCGCACGGGGTACCATCAGTTGAATATACAAGAAACTGAAAGTCCGATGATGACATTTAGGACTCGATATGGTCACTTTGAGTTTACAGTTATGCTTTTCGGCTTGATGAATGCGCCAATAACATTCATGGTTACTTGCATAGGATGTTCTAACCCTATCTTGACCAGTTTATCGTAGTGTTTGTAGAAGACATTCTTGTATACTCCAAGACGAATGAGGAGCACAAACATCACTTGATGATTGTTTTGCAAGCCTTGAGAGATGACCAGTTGTACGCCAAATTTAGCAAATGTGAGTTTTAGCTGAAGGAAGTCAATTTTTTGGGCCACATTTTGTCCGCTACAGGAGATCAGTTTACCAAGAACAGGTTGAGGCAATTATGGATTGGGAGAGGCTGAAGTCAGTTTTTAAGATACGCAATTTCTTGGCATTGGTGGGGTACTATCGTAGATTCATCGAGGACTTCTCCTGATTAGCAGCCCCTATGATAAGACTTACGAGAAAGGAAGTCCGATTGCAGTGGGATGACTAATTTCAGAGGGCATTCTAGGAGTTGAAAAGGAGGCTAACTTCAGCTCTTATTCTTATAGTGCCAGAGAGAGGACAGAGGTATACAGTGTATAGTGATGCCTTGAAGGATGAACTAGGTTGTGTATTGATGCATTCCGGGAGGGTGGTAGCTTATGGTTCACGATAGCTTAAGAACCATGAGAAATACTACCCTATACACGACATGGAGTTGGCGACATTTGTTTTTTTCATGAAGGCATGACTTCACTATCTGTACGGAGAATAGTTTGAGGTGTTTTCAGACCACAAGAGTCTGAAGTACATCTTCACATAACGAGACCTCAACATGAGGCAGCACAGGTGGATGGAGTACCTGGAGGATTACAACTTCAATTTGCATTACCATCCTGGTAAGGCAAATGTGGTGGTTGATGCACTCAGTCGAAAGTCATGGGGAGTCCTTGCTAGTATAGCTTCCCGAGAGGGTTACATGCTCAAGAATGTAGGACAATTTGGGCTACACTACAGGGATTAGGCTCAGGGAATTTTGGGTAGCCGGGTGGCTACACTTTTCTTATTGAGTAGGGTGATCGAGTCCCAGGGGTAGGACATAAATATATTATCCATTAGGGACCGGGTACAGTCAGACACAGGTGACGAGGGCTGGGCCATTCATGCTGATGGCAGTCTTTTATTCAGAGGAAGGGTTATGGTTCCCCAGTTTACGGATCTAAGAGAGGAGATCCTTAGGGAGTTTCATTGCTCCAGTTTTGTAGTGCATCCTGGTAGCACAAAGATGTACCATGATCTTCGCCGTCAGTATTACGGGAGTGGGATGAAGAGACATGTAGGAGACTTTGTTAGTAGATATCTCACGTGTCAACAGGTTAAGGCCGAGCACCAGAGACTAACAGGGTTGCTCCAGACTTTGAAGGTGGCTAAGTGGAAGTAGGAACATGTCACTATGGATTTTGTGACCCACCTACCACGGACTTCGTGGGGGCACGATGTGACGCCCCAAAATTCGGGGGTCCGTTGATCAACCCGCGGAATACTCGTGGATGCCTGTTAATCCGACACCGCGGCACCACATTCCCTTTACCGGGATTTATAAAGAAATACAAATCCAATTAATTTCAATTAGTTGACCCATCCGAGGTCCAATATACCACCATTGATATCCTATTATTGTCCATTTATAACATTGGAAGGAAGGAAAAACACAGCCCAAAGACTTGGCAGAAGAATGAAAATTTTTTGAGTTTTTGGAAAGCGTACCGGTACGCGTACCGGTACAGTTAACTCTCTGGACTGCACCGTACTGGTACGCATACCGGTACGCCCAGTCCTCTGGACAGCAGTGTACCGATACGCGTACTGGTACGGTCTACCCAGTTTTGTCCGTTTCACCTGTTTTCCAATTCCAATCTACTCCAAACCTCACCAAATCCATCCCAAACTTATACAACATGTATTTATACATTAAAACATGATTGATACAAGTTCTATTATAATTATTGACATAAATTTACATGCCCAAACTAAGTTTTCATAAATGTCTTTACAAAAACTTCAAGTAAAGCCACATTCTGGCTTTTTTCCTCCTTAAGTGCCCGAGTGAGTGCCGTCCGTCGGCGTAAAACCCGCATCTGAAATGTTTTCCCGTATAGGGTGAGCCACGCTCAATAGAGTATCCCCTACAGAGGCTACTCCCCACCTAGATGCATATGGAGTGTACACATGCAACAATCAACAATCCATGACATTCCAAGCAAAAATATGCATTCAATGTTGGAATTTATCCCGTCATGCCATGAAATGAGATGAGACTCACTCATGTGACTTAACCCGAGTCCTTACCAACTCCCACAACACAATGCAATGCACTTGTGACTTAAAATCTTTCTTTTACGACAATCCATCCAATGATTGTTTTAACAAAATCATGTATTTATAAAACCAACCATCATTGGATAACACTCATTGAATGAGTATTTTATAAAAAAAAACCATGTGTCTTATTGAGTATCGGATTCTCAGATTCACACCGCCGGCTCCACACGCCATTTACACTTTTTCGGAATTTCACCACAGGGGAGTGTATGAACCAAGTAACTGGGATTCGCACCCGAGGGAGTGTCTAGCCCTTCTTGCTATACCCGACACAAGTTTTCCATACAACCATGCGACTCAAGGGGATCTTCGATCCAACCTTTCCCGAGTCCACACATCAACCACCATATGAGGTGATTAACCATGCATACACACACCACCACTCATGACTTATGTCTATGAATGTGATGCAATATCATGCTCAAGGTGCAATGCATGCCAAATGAGCAACTACTACCACATGTCAACATGTACCATGGCAATTTATCTCATAAGCATAAAATCACCAAAATCTATCATACCGTTAATATATCACTTGGCATATATCAACAACAATAATAAGCATGTTATCTCATAATTCATATCCAAAACACATTTCAAATTACTCAAGGCATTTTATCAAATACCTTCAAGGCAATAATCATGTTAAACACATAACATGCCCAAAATTTCACCAAGTCACAAGAAATCATTCAAGTAATTTCCACATATCAAAATCAAGCTAGAAATTAGCCTAAATCATTTATATGTCAAATTTCCTCATTTCCATTTCCATAGACATGTCTTGGGTCAATTTCTATATCTAACCCTATGTCTATCAACACCCAAGGGTGGAATAAAACCAAAGTAGGAAGAAACCCTACCTCTTGAAGCGTAAATCACCCGAAGGAAGCTTCAAGAACACTTCCCAAGCCCAAAACTTGATTTCCCCCAAATCTCCTCCTTTGGATCTTCGGTGAAATATCTCGTTCTTGGTGTGGTTGCGTAGCCCTCATCGATGTGATCGACTTTAACTCTTGGTTCGACGGATTCTGAGCGACAGAACTCCGGGAATCGCCGAAAGAAAGTTGGATTTCTCTCTTTTCTCTCCCTCTTTCTCCCACACGTTGAAGACCAGCACAATGGCAGAAATTTCTGCAAAAAATGCAGATATTTGCTTCTATTTATAGTTCTAATACTCGGCCCACGTCGCGCCACGTGTTCCACACTTGTCCGGGTCCGTTTTTGTCCCGAAATGATTTATTTCATCCCGGTTTAAGTTCAAATTAATTTTATTTGAACTTTAATTCAATTATAAGGAATTTTTATAAAAATTATTTGTGGGGACTTTTGTGAGGTCAACCGCCACCCAGCCGCCTCGAACTACGTGCATAAATTCGACTATCTCATAATTAGACGAAATTTGACAAGGTGACTAGATTTCGCGATACGAATCCAACAGCGAAGTCCGTTGTGTCATACGAGCTCTAAAGAGTACGTATTTTATTTCCGCATTTTTGTGGCAAAATGACCATTTTGCCCTTTTTCAGAAAAAGTTCAAATTTACCCGGGTTTTACACACGACGCGGTGTGGGTGATAGTGGACCACCTAACAAAGTCAACAAACTTTTTAGCTGTGCGAATGACCATCACACTAGAGGAATTTTACAGATTATATATACGGGAGATAGTCAAGTTATATGGAGTACTAGTATCTATAGTATCGGATTAGTGTCCTAGGTTCATGGCTCACTTACAGGAGAGTTTTCAGTGAGCTATAGGGACACAGTTGATAATGAGTATAACTTTTCATTCCCAGACAGACAGTCAGTCGGAGAGGACCATCCAGATTTTAGACGACTTGCTTTGGGCATGCGTCCTTAACCTCAAGGGTAGTTGGGAGGAACACTTACCCTTAGTGGAATTCGCCTACAACAATAGTTACTAGGCGAGCATACAGATGACACCCTATGAGGTACTTTATGGGAGGCCATGCCATTCTCTGGTCTGTTGGACGGAGGTTAGAGAGGGACCCTCCACATGTCTGCAAGACCGGTAATATTGGATACGCACTCCCGTTAGTATTGAGTCCATAAAGTGTGTCGGTGTATGCGTAACCGTTGGTGGAAGTCCATAGATGTCGTGTCGGTTAGGTGACCGTTGGTAGAAGTCCATGAATACCTACCCCAAGAAAGACACAAATTTTTATAAAATAGTCATTGGATGTCCAACATCAATGGTAGGCGCTTGGAATGCCCAGATGCATACGCATGACATAACATGTGTTATGGGAGTAGGTGGGGCTCGGTTTGCATTGAATGCGTGAGTTTTCATCTCATGGCATGGCATGAAATGGTGGCATTCATTTATGAAATTTATGCGTCTGAATGAATGCTTGACATGATGATTTGCATGTGACATTTCATATGCATCTAGGTTGGGTGGTGATCTCAATAGGATGGGAATATATTTTAGGTACCAGACAGACTTCCGCTGAAGGCCTTCATTTGGGCCCATATTGACGACATAGCTGAGTTGTGGCTCTTGAATTATATTTTGTAGTCCCTTGTATATTTGTACATTTGACCTTATATAAATTATGTACAAAACTTGTATTTTGACAAAGGTATGTAATGGGACTCTCTTGGGCAATATTCTTTTGTAAATGAATGAATGTCGTGGATGTTGGTATTCAAGGCTATATCGATTGAATGTTGATGTTGGGACCCGATGTGGTCAATGATTAGGATTGCATATGTTGTGTGTGTTGAGTAGAGCTCCATGTACAAAGGACAAAGGAGACTCTGTTTGAATTTTTGTTTAAGTTATGGACCCTGGTGAATGGGGTACTAGTATGTGTTATCGGGTTAAGCGGTATCATGAGTTATTCCACGGGTTGATGAGTGATCAACGGGTTAATCGGGACCCCCAAAAATTGGTGCACCACAGGTAGAACATGTACTAACTACCGATAGAACTTCTGCACTATTATTTTGTAGCTCAACCTACTGGTAGAACTGACTTACTACTTGTAAAACCTTTATCTTTCTACCTTCCTATCGGTACAACACCTACTGGTGGAAGTTCTCCTTTCTTCCAAAATAACTTCCAAGGCTCCTGACTTCATCTTCTCTCGAGCAAACTCAATCCCAACTTGTCCCTTGCTATCCTATTAATGTTTAATCTCCACCTTTACACCTAAACTACCTACAAACACAGAAATCAAAGCATAAGACGCAATATGCACTAAGTGAAGCAAGTTAGTTTGTTTACAAGCCTAAAACGAATATGTTAAGCTATAAAATAATGCAATATTGAGCACTCAACACACCCCCTCACTTAGGCTTTGCTAGTACCTAGCAAACATCAAAACTAAGAAACAAGTAAAACAAACTTTCAAACATCCAAGGCAAGAATAACATAACCAAAGGATTAAATCACAAGGCATAAATTTTCAAGAACATAAGGCACAAAATTCAAAAGATGTGTTTCCAGTCATATTAAATCATTGGCTTTACTTACAGACTAACTCCAAAAAGAAGTAAAACCTAACTACCATAACAAGCAAAAAGGTAACTTCTAAATTCTTTTGTTTTGACTCATAAGTAAAGACATCCCCCAGATTAAGCTTCATCTCCATTTGACCCAGAACCACCATTCTGTAACACCCGAATTTATATTTATAAAGAAATTGAGAATTAAAAGGGAGTATTGTATAAAGATTTGGGCTATAATTTAATTCATTAGAATAAAGGGGGAATCAAGTGTAGTTTTACTTAATAATAAGAAGGAAATAAGGGAGTGTGTCTGACGGTGAAGGAAAAAACGAAAAAAAAAAAAAAATAGAGAGGAAGATCGGAGAAGGAAGGAAGAAAGGGAAAAAAGAAACCATGACTTCGAGTGAAGATCCGACAGTGAGATTAACTCCGATTCTTACCAAATTTGAATATGTTGTTTATCGTAATTTGAATTTCATATCTATCGGTTCAGTTTTTTCAAATGAATTTTTTTTGTTTATTTTATATTTTCTTTTAGTTGACAATCTTTCAGGTAGAGAAAATGCTACAGATCGGTATAGAAGCTAGAATTTAGTTGAACATGTAATTTTTCTTCACTGAAGTTACTATGAATCTGAATTTCCAAATCAAGCTCTACGGGTTCAGAGATGTATGTACAAATATAGTTATTGGGTGTAGTTTTCATCAAGGAAAGAAGTAGAATTTCATGCTTAGTTGATGGAATTGTTTAAAATTACAAGTTAGAATTATAGTTTAGTTGTTGAAAGAGTTTAATTAAAATTGTTTACATTGATACCCAAACTCGTTTTGGATGATTGTAAGATTATGAGAGATTGCTAGGAGGGTTTTGATTAATTTTGGAGTAGATTGAAGTGGGTTTTGGTTTATGGGTAGAAGAATAGAGATGGTGATAATAATCCTAGTTTTGACAGACATATTGGATACTCGGTGAAAAAAGGGCGATATCTCTCTAGAAAATTCGGATTCGTGCATTGATTTTTTTGTTATAACATAGACTCGTAGATCTTTCTAATCATATACTATAGAGCCTAATTTTATTTATGTGAAAACTTGTAACGCCCCCAAAATCCACCTTGGACGGCATTACTATCTAAAACCATTCACATCATGATAGCAACTAATAAAATCCATAGATGAAGAAAATTTCATTCATCATACATAATATCTACAACATCATCCAAAAGAATATGCCAAACCATGGCCATTACATCAAAAAAATCAAACTTAATCTTATAGCGGAATAAACAAAATATCATTCATACATTGTTTCAAAATGCATCTCCTAATCTAGGACTTAAAGAGAGCACCTCTAGAGATTCCCCTCGAGATCCACGCTTCCATCCAATTGAGCTTCCCAAGTTACTTGCTCATCGAATCCGAGCTCTTTCTCTAGACCAAAATCTGAAAATGTTGTTTGTAGGGGGTGAGCACTAAGCTCTATAGGAAAATCCTCCTAAACTCGAACAAGGTTTAGAAAACATATAAAACAAGTCGGTCTCATTTTACAAATATCATATATAACTTTTTAAAGAAAGCAATGACAATTCATCCGATCGCAAGTGTAAGCAATAACAATAATTTAAATGAAGAAATAAAACCAATTCCCAACAATAAACCAATCACAACCATAAACCATTTGCAACAAGTGTATCTTTCCAACAATAAAAAATAACCCACAATTTGTACAATTTTCCATAATGTATCTCAAAGAACAACTTGTATCTATAACCACATTATGTATCTCAAGTATGATATATGACATCGCATGAATAAACACATCGAGAATATCCTGGCCCACACACACATCCAATCCTTGCAAGGATATCCAACTTTAGGAAGGGCGTATACCAACGCATTGGCAGTGAAGAATCCAACCCAGGAATAGTGTACTAACCCTTAGCCTTGGTACCACGTAAGCGAATAGTGGTTTGATCGTCACAAGGCACCAACCCCACTACGAGTGGTAGGAAAAATTCAAACCTGCACAGAGTAAGAAACGCATCTACCCACTCTATGATACCCGGTCAACGGCCACCCATGTTCATCCAAACATCCACACAAGAGATACAATACCATCCAATTTCTCAAATTACAAGTAAATCAAAAATTCCCAAATTTCACATATATTATTCCAATAGAACAATTTAAGAAAATATGCAAAACATCATAAAAAATACCATTTTATTGTTCAATACAAAGCACTAGAGTTTTGAAATCAAGAACAAATGAATATTGAGAGAAAAACCTATTTTTCTTGAAAACTAAGATTTTCAAGACAAGAAGAAGAGATTTCATGGCTATCCAACCATAGCTTCCTTCAAAACATAGTAATAGTGGTAATAGCATCAAGAATTAATGATTTCATAGCATATATATAGGATTAAGATTCAAAACATACATATATATAAACCCTAACCTCAATGAACAAGAGTGAGAAGAAACCCCTACCTTCTTCCTTAGTTTTGTGTGAAGAACTTGAAGATTTGATCTTCCCCAACTTGAATCAACACTTTTGTAACGCCCCAAGAATCGGGGGTCCTTAATTTAACAAAATTCGGGCAGAGTCTCCTTTGTACGGGGAGCTCTACCCAAAACACAACCTGTGCAATTATACTACATTGACCACCCTGGGTCCATTTATCCATACTCATATAACCACATGTAATTCTTCTTTTACATTAAAACAGTCCATATCCACTTTGGACGACATTACTATCAAAAACCACTCATAATCATGAGAGCGACTAAATAACTTCATAATCAAAAGAATTTAATACATCATTTACCATAAATACAATGTCATCCAAAAGAATGTGTCCAACTATGGCACTTCCATCCCCAAAAAGAATCAGACTAATTATGTGCAGTGGAATAACAAAAAATATTGGGTTTTACAAAGTCTCAATCTAGAACAAAAGAAGGTAATGCTCTAAGGTGGTGTTTGGATGACCATGGAAGGACTGGATTGGATTGGATTTGAATCCGAACCCAATCCAATCCAATGCAAAGTGATCCGGATTTGAGGATTATAAAGATGGGATTCAAATCCTATCCCATCTTTGGATAGGTTTAATTTAGTTTGTGGGCCCCATTAACATGTGAAGATAAAATATACTAAAATGACCATTTCACCATTCTGTAAAACAATGTGATCCAATCCTATACCATGTTTGGAATGGAATGAAAAAAAAGTTCAATCATATTGTATTGTATTTTTTACGACAACAAAATTTAAACCAATAAATTACGCTTTTTTATAAAATAGTGAAATAAATATTTTGTTCATTTATTTAATTTAATTTGTACAATACAATTTTAATCACAAGAATCATATGTATAATGGAAAAAAAATTTTAATTTTCAACACAAAAACAGTACACATATCAATACAACTCAAGCCTAAGTCGTTATTTGTTTATTTCTAGAAAATTCGAAGTTGTGTGTTTAAAAATAAAACTTAATTGTTTATTTTAAATAAATAGCAAAATTATAAAGATCCATATTAAATATTTTCAATGACCGAAATGCAATTTATTATCCAAAATGGTAGGGCATTTTAATATTCTTGCATGAAGCACTACCACACATCATGTCAATTTGAAATATGTTCCTTTAATACAATGTTAATTTTTTTTAGATTTATTGTAGAAGGAAACAAATGGATGAGCAAAAAATTTTTAAGATCTTAAATTTAAAATATAATGAGACGCAACACTGCAGAATAAATATTATTTGTGAATGAGACCCAAACTATTTTATTCAAAGTTGAGGTAGACCGAATATTTTCACACGCTTACTCTGAAATCATGAGCTTCCATGCTACTTTCGGTCAAATGTGAGAGAATTTATAACGGTAGGAATTTAGTTCAAAAGTATAATTGAGTTATTTGCTAATTTTTTATTAATGCCGGGGGTAAAGTGCAAAAACACCAAACCACAACCGCATTTACTGGATTTAAAGTTGGTTAAATTGGTCATCTTCCCTTGCAAACCGTGGACAGAGTTCGAGATGGTTCCAAATCTGCATCACACAGAGACAAAGGCAAATAGAGAGAGAGAGAGAGAGAGAGAGAGAGAGAGAAGCTTCTGGAAAGCATTAGAGATAAGGCAGCTGAGAAGGCCTGATACTAACCCTTGCTCAGTCGCCTGATATGGAGATGAAGGGACATGTAAAAAGGGAGCTCAAGAGTCTGATAACGAGATCGATCAGGAAAATGAAGGGGCAATTGATAAGTGTTATGTGTAATGAGATCAAGTAATCAACGAGACGGTGGGTAGTTACATTCAGGAACATTTTATGCAATTATTAGAGATTTAAGAAGAATTAAATTGTTTCTTGATTTTTTTTTCTGGGTTTTTTACCGTTCTGTTTAAATGGATTTTTCTAGCTCATCTTTTTGCTAATGCTCCTTCTCTTCCCAATTTCTGTTGTTTTCAGACATCTCTATTTTGTTGGGGACATTTTTACAGAAATATTGAGTTACCCAAGGCCCAGAGTTGTGAGATATTCTTAGATTTGATGGGTTCTGGTTTTCTTCTTCTATGAGTGGTCAATTAGTTGGTAGGTATGTAATTTGATCTTTTGATTTTCTCTAAATGTGCATCCTTTTATTTCTGATTTGAGCCTTTGTTCTTGATTTGTACTGTTGCCGCCATGAATCAAAATCTCGAACTGCAGCTACCTTAGAGAAAAGAGTCAAATCTGTTCTTAAAGTTTTTGCTCTCCCTTCAATTACATCACTTGGTGATTTCTGAGGACGATCCCCAGTGCTGCTCAGATATGGAAATAACATCATATCTCCAACACACATATAATTGAAATCTAAAAATATTTTTCTTGTACATAAAAACCGACAATGTCTTACAAAAGGTCTCAATTTTTAGGTCGTGCATAACACAATGCACAAATTGACAATTACATACCCTCAGCAACAGAATAATGCATACACTTTACCTTGATATGAAGACCATCCAGCACAACCAAATTGCAATATGTCTTTAAAACATCTAAAATAGAACATGTAGTAGTTCACAATAATAGGTTTTTACATAGAAGCTTAAAATGGCACCCATTAATTGTAGATGTTACTACCTTGATATGAAGACCATCCAGCACAACCAAATTGCAATATGTCTTTAAAACATCTAAAATAGAACATGTAGTAGTTCACAATAATAGGTTTTTACATAGAAGCTTAAAATGGCACCCATTAATTGTAGATGTTACTTCCGTATCGAGATTGGGGTTATTGGAAGACGTCAATCGTCAATGACTATAACATCGACGGTTGGGGCGGAATTGACCGATGGACAGGACCTACACTATCTGAAGTTTGTCCGCCTGATGGTGGAACATCATTTTTGAAAATGACTTCAAAATATTGGTAGTTAGGCTGTGGGTCTAGACAGTATTCTACAGCAAATTCATTGTCCTGCATGATGTAAACAACGCTAGTTAAAATAGTTTTCGTACCAAACAAAAAAAAAAGAATGTAAAGCTCACTTAAATAGTAAATATGAACACTTACGTCTAAGTATTCATTCGATCCCTCCACATCTCCTTTGATGACACACTTGTTGCGATTGTCCCAAGAAAATTGACCCGTCTCCAACATTTCGGAAATTGTGAAATAAATTCGCTCCCAATAAAATATCATTCGTAATACCTCGCTCAATGTCAGGCTAAAGCCTGGCAGACGCCTCTGTAGGACCTCTAACAATCGTTCCAAGTTTTTCTTGTCCAATCTTCTGTGAGGAGGTAATAGGTTCCGATGTTTGTATTCAATTAACGTATCAATCATCACTTGAGTTTCATCTGCACTCATATTTGGAAACTTCATCCCTACGTAACACATTTGCAAATTCACATTAGATGCATCAAACAGAAACAATTGTACCAATTGTTTCGAAATGCTCAACATGTACCACATAACACAAACAAACGATTTCATTTTACATAGGTGGATAATAACTATGTTCCAAAATAACATTGCCCTTACTAACCAAGTTACATCCCAGTTTTGACAATACACAAGATTACGTTATACCTCGGTACAATTCCCCATACATACTAAAAAAGGACTTAAAAAAAATACAACACAGTCAACCAAGTCTACCCAAAAAAAAATACACAACATGGGTTAGTATTACACCCAAAAAAAACATCACAACACTAATAATGCACCACATAATATCTCGCTTATTTGCACATCTTAGCACAAGGATAGGTGCTGCTACAACATCTTCCATTCCAACATGTTCAGTAATATTACCAAACGGTGCATTCTCCTCCCTTATAATATCATCAACATGTCCACCACCTGTTTGCGTTTCCAACCTTTCAATGTGACTCCGTAACGCATTCTCAGCGTCATTGTACGAATCATAGGCCTTGAAAAGTGCACCAGGATATCTATGCACATGTACATGACACTCTGGCCATGAATTGTAAATGCCAACCTGTCGCCCTACAAATACGACATAGCATCGACCCGGCATGTGCATTGCTATAGAGACATAACATTTGAGGGTTAGTAACCAAAACTATAAAATAGTGTATATGCTAATGCTCCTTCATAAAACTAATTTTCTAAAACTGGTAACATATGTTCCAGTAAAAGTTAATGCGCATATTCTTCATCACAACCAAAAATATATGCCTGTTACATATAAGTGTTCATGCATACATAAAAGTACAATCAACATAAAAGTTCAACAAATTAAGGCCAAACGTCATTGTTTTTAATGGTCCAAGCTAAGTACACGGCCAGCTCCATCATCCACGAGGTGGGTTCCACAAAAGTCCGCCTACCCAAGTAGGACGTTCATACTTAGGCAAGCTGAAGAATATATCTAAGTTAACAGGGTCCGAACAAATAATCTTAAGGGCAGCATGTCGATCCACCATGGACAGACCATTTATCTTTTCTAGTTCGGCATTCACTTTTCTACGTGCTTCAGCAACATCGTGATTGTACCCAACACGGTGTGCTATCATGTCTAGTTGATTTCGACAATCATGCACGTAGTCACCAAACACTTTAGAGATGTCCGACAAACTCTTTGCTACTGACTCGACCATATTAGAAGTCACCTTTGCTTTTCTTTTCTTACTAGTCGATGGAGTACCAACACTTGGCTCAACAGCAACATCTTGTCCAATCGGATTATTTGCGCTATGTGAGGCTGGGTCATCATCGCCGAAATCAACCGGTTCATCCACGTTATTGTTTTCACGCATAGATGCTTCCACCTCAGCATCACCCACCATATCTTCCAAATCCACTGCATACTCCCCAGTAGCACGGTCCTTACCAAATATCACGGCCCAATCATTGAAGTAAGGCCATGACTTCTCACGCATGCCCTTTGCGTTTCTATCCTTCTACACAAGTACACATGTAGACAATAAATTCCAACACAAGTCACAGACATTTGTTTTTTTCAATACTATAATTTAAATGTATTATTTTTACCTTCAAATAGTCTTTCCAAATGTCATCACCATCAACCATAATCTTATTCTCTGATGTATTAAAACCAAACCCAGACGTGGCCAACATCGTGAACAAGGAGTTATAATTCTTTTTTCAAATCTTCATTTTCAACTCAATGTGTGGGGAAGCACGCAATTCACACCCAGGAATTGCAGCTCGCAAACTCTGTTCTAAAGCTTGCAGGTACCCTGGTCTGAAAGTGCCGTTTTGGCACTTCCAACCATTTACACAAAGGTCCCTTAGGGACGCGATAAACTGAGTTTCTTTTGCTTGCGTCCATGTCCTTCGAATACCTTTATCTGTCTGCGTACTTGCACCTGGCTCAGACATACTACGCCGCACAAAGTTTAAAGTAAGCACAATAATTTTAAATCATGTGATATAGTTTCAAAAGAACTACCACCATATAAATAACAGTGACAAGTTCAATGATCTAAGTTTAATTCAAGGTAAAATTGTCAATTTACAATAATACCAATATACCACAAGACATGCAAAATCACAACTACAAACACACTTAAATAGTAGGTTGTCCACGAGACATTCTCCACTCATTATACATTTGCAACGCTAATTGATTTCGAAATAATGACCATTCATCCGACGTCTCAACAGTGTCTATGACATCATTATCATCACCACCTTCATTATGAATGACATCGGGCAACTCTTCCTCTAATGGGTCCACACTCATTTCATTTCTGATCAAGTTGTGCAACAAACATCACGCAGCTATAATTCGATTATGTGTGTGAACCGGATAGTAGCAAGGTGCCCTAAGGATTGCCCATCTATTTTTCAACAATGCAAAACATCTCTCGATGCATGTCCTTGCGGCTGAATGTCGTAGGTTGAACAACTCCTCAGGATTACGGGGAGCTGCCGCACCCACCCCAAACTCTTGTATATGATATCTTTGACCCCTGAATGGTGCTAAAAATCCCTCCCCATTTGTGTACCCAGCATCAACTAGGTAAAAAGTCCCTGTGATATATGAAATATGTTGATTAATGTACAACGTTGTGTATACCCCAAAATATTTTGTAATTAATGTTAGAAAGTATGACTCTACTTACCACGTGCGACCTTCAATCTGTTAGGTCTAGTCACGGCATCACGTAATATTCTAGAATCGGCAGTCGACCCCTCCCATCCCGGAAGCACGTAAATTATTTTCATGTCTAGGTCACAAACACCCAATACATTTGTTGTTATTCCTCCTTTACGTGTTCTATACCTAGCTTGATTCACAAGAGGTACTCGAGCTGGAACATAAGTGCCATCTAAGGCACCAACACAATTCTACAAGACAAAATGAAATGTAAATTATTGAAATTTATACTAGCTTATAAGCGAAAAAAATATGGAAAATTGGAGAAGAGGTAAATATAGTGACACAATATATACCTTGAACCATCTCCATTTCGAGTCAGTATTGCTTTCCAGAATTGGCTGAGGTGACTTTAGCAACACCCTTCTCAACCTCAACACCGCAGTCAATACATTATTGAAATGTCGACTAACCGTTTCACCCGAGCGAAGAAAGTTGAACTTAACCAGCCTATTTTTGTCATCGTGACCTAAGATACATAAAAACATAGCAACCATCTCCTCCACACTAACATTCCGACTAGGATGTAAGCCTCCTAAATCACGCACCAAATTACATAATACCCCAAACGTGTGTCTGTCCATCCTTAGTTGGTTTATACAATTTGTATCACTCTCACCAATTAAACGATGTAAGTGTTCACGTTGTAGGCGACTCCTATGCAATGGTCGTGACACCATTTTATTATTGATATTGGTTTCAATGTCCCATATCCCAACCATTATACATATCAAAATGTGAAACAATATTACCATTTCTCGAATACTTCTATTCATAATGGTAAGAAATGTACAGACTTCATCATTAGGGTTTTACATGTTCACTGCAAATTTCATAAATTACAAATATATATGTTACATTTAACCAATTGTGATAACTCACAATTTACAAATGCTGATTGGTTCGAGATGTACATGCTACATTTTTATTGTACATGTTATGAAGAAATAATTGACAAAGACAACTAAATATGTGATGAACGGATAACATGATTAACTACATATTGATAAGTGAAATCGTTTTATTACCTTACTTGCAGATAGGATTCCGAAGCACTGTAGAGAAAAAAAAAATAACACACATTGTTAGGCAACAACACATTGATATTTACAATTGCAATCAAATTGTTAAATTAATTGGAACATAACAAATTTCACAAATTTATTTCACATAAAATGGCACAAATTATTTGATCATAATATAGTAAATAATGGAAATGTACGATTATTATAATGCGTGAAATTTGTTCAATTAAGACATATATGACCATTCACTACTGTATTGTAATAATACTAATATAAAAAAATTTCATGTCCTTTGAAAAACATAGGTTGCCAAATTAATCCTAACCATATTAAAATTTTTCAATGACCCAAATGTTAATTCATTTTTTTGTGGAATTTTATGTGTTGCTAAAACAAATGAAATGTATTTTGTATGAAATTTAAATTTAGAGCATTTATTTTTCCAACCGCAATTAATATCCAAAATCCTCTCAAATTGAAAAATGTTATAGCATTTTTCAATTTCGTATAGGCCAAATCTTGTTTTTATAGCCCAAAGCATGTCATTATTTAATAGCCCAAATATTTTATGAACAAATCTGTTAAAACACCTCAAATCATATGTTTATAGCCCAAATCCTCTCTTTAATAAACAGACCTAAACTTAATAATTAAACATTTACCAACCGTTGTATTAATTAATAGCACAAATCCTTTTTCAACAAATCTGTTATAATAACTCCAACTCAGATATTTATAGCCCAAGTCAGAATTTTATAGCCCAAATTATGTCATTGATTCATAGCCCAAACGTTGTTAAGTAAACAGTTACCAACAAACTAATTAGTTACTAGGCCAAATATGCTTTTACCAAAATGACAGCCCAAATAACAAGAGTTTCTAGCCCAAATCCTCATGTATTATTTAATAGCCCAGGGATTGTTAATTACTAAATTAGCAATCCTACTTAGCAGTGGAGAAGCATCTGGAAACCCACTGACTCGTGAAAATGCATCAGACAGAGCAAGAGTGAGAGAAAGAGAGAGAGAGAGAGAGAGAGAGAGAGAAAGAAAAGACATGTCTCTGTCTCTAAGAATTTACATTGCTCTCAAACACCACTCCTCCTTCACCAGATCCACCACTTCGATGGCCAGATCTGCTATTACCTTGAACAGATTTGGTCAACAGTGGCAGATCTAAGGTGTTCGAATCCCATCCCAGATCTGCTACTACCTTCGAAGAAGCACAGCCCATGTGAACCACCAAGCTCGAGCAAATGAATAATGGAGATAAAGACACAGAGAGATCAACAAAAAACAAAAAAAATAGGGAGGTAAGTAACTCGACTATTTTGATGTATATATATATATATATATATATATATTTTGTTGTTCGAATATCATGCAATGATCAATATTTACATGTGTTCCCCACTACATATGCCAAAGAAAATGACATTATACATAGACAGGGAGAGAGAGAGAGGCAAACCTGGTTGAGCAAAAAAGACAGCCGTTCAACGAGAAAGGGGGGACCAGTGTGAAGGTGAAAGTGAAGGGGAATGGAGGTAAAAACCCTACAAATTTTACTGTGGAGGGTATTTTAGAATTTAGCCATGTAATCCTTCTTCAAAATTTCACAATCCCTCACAGCAGAAGGGATTCCTCACTCACATGCAGATGGGATTGTAGCCTTCAAAACCTACGGCCGATTTTTTCAAAACCAACGAAAATCCAATCCCAATCAACTTATCCAAACCAAGGATAAATGGACCCCATTCACTATTTTAATCCAATCCCCCTGTAATCCCCCCATATCCTGTCATCCAAACACCACCTAAGCGTCCCCCTCGGGATCCACACTCTCGTCGATCGGAGTCTCCCAATGTACTGGTTCCTCGACTCCCACCTCCTCCTCAAGTGTATAATTTGAAATGTTGGTAGGTAGGGGGGGTGAGCACGAAGCTCTGTAGGAAAATCCTTCCAAACTCGAACAAGGTTTATAAAAGCATATGAAAAGGGTCGGACTCATTTTACAATTAACATATCTAAATTTTTGAAGTAAAACAGAGTCATTTTAAAACAGATCTCAAGTTTAAGTAGCAACATTAAATTCAATGAGTAGTAAAAACCCAGCTACAATAAATAACCATTTCCAAAATATAAACCATTTTCCCACAAGACCTTGTAGAATCTCATACTTCCACAAGTCCTTGTAGGAAACCATTTCCACAGCAATAACTGTAAAACACCACATTCGTATTTTTATATAATAATATAATTATGTTTTGAAATGCTAATATATGTGATGATGTATGCATAAACTATGTAGATTGTGAAAGTAGAAATAAAAATGTTAGGCGGTAATAGGGTATGTAGTGGAAGATAGGAAGTATTCCGGAGTGAAAGCACACGTAAGAGAAAATTTGGGTAGAAAGGATTTTGGACACTGCCTAGTATTTGGATCATAACTTTTTATTCCAATTTTCGTTTGATCTGAAATTTTGACGGTAGATAGTAGACTTCCAGGGCTACAAAAGTTTATTTCACGAAAATTTTCCAAATCAATCTCTAAATAGGCCAAAACTTCACTGGAAGTTGCAGAAGAAACAGGAATTCCGTTCGAACGTGAATCAACGTTCGAACGTGAATAAACGTTCGAACGAAAGTGCGTTCCAGTACTCTTGTCGGATGGAAAAACAAAAGTACTGAGAGTGATGAACGTTCGAACACCAATGACGTTCGAACGTGACTTGCGAATTCTGGGTTTCAGAATCGCTCACAGGAGGTCATTTCTCACCCTATAAATACATAAGGACGCCTCCATTAGGCCCATTTCAACATTTCAAACCCTAGGAAGACTTAGAGAGGAGGAAAGAAGGGGAAACCACAAGATCAAAGGAGGATTTGCACCTTGAAGAAGATCAAACCTTCAAGTTTTCAAGAACACATAGGAAGAAGAAAGGTAGGGGTTTTCTTCCATTCTCTTGCATTGAGGCTAGGGCATACATATATATACATTCTTTGACTCTAAATCTTATATACTTGCTATGAAATTGTTGATTCTTGATATTTATGCAAATGTGGTCATGTTTTAAACAATGCTATGGTGGAATTACCATTAAAATTCTTTTCTTGGTCTAAAACCCTAGTTCTCAAGGAAAATTGGTTTTTCTCTTAATTTTTCCTTGATTCTTGAATTCAAAAACTTTAGTGCTTGAAATTGAACCACAAAATGATATTTATGAGGATCTCTTGTATATTTTATCACATTGTCTCTATTGTGCTACTTTATGAGAAATTTGGGGATTTTTGGGAATGGCTTGTTGTCTTTGAGAAATTGTGGAGATTGTATTTCTTGTATGGTTGTTTTGATGAACATGGGTGAGAGGTTCCTTATAAGGATGCTCATGCCAAAGAAACAAGACCATGAGGGTGAGAGGTTCCTTGTAAGGATGCTCATGCCAAAGAAACAAGACCTTGAGGGTGAGAGGTTCCTTGTAAGGATGCTCATGCCAAAGAACTAGGACCTTGAGGGTGAGAGGTTCTTTGTAAGGATGCTCATGCCAAAGGAACAAAACTTGGAGGGTGAGAGGTTCCTTGTAAGGATGCTCATGCTAAAGAAATAAGACCTTTAGGATGAGAGGTTCCTTGTAAGGATGCTCATGCCAAAGGAACAAAACTTTGAGGGTGAGAGGTTCATTGTAAGGATGCTCATGCCAAAGAGAACAATATTATATCATGTGTGGGTTATTGGTTTACTCTTGGGAAATTGTACTGCTCCATGTTTGTAAGTGGTTTCACCTCTCCGTTTAACTTTATTATTGTTCGTAAACTAGAGATCTCTTAACTGTCATGATTTTCCTTCAAAAGTTATATATATGATGTTTGTGAAATGAGACCGACTTGTTTTATATGTTTCTAAACCTTGTTCGAGTTTGGAAGGATTTTCCTACAGAGCTTAGTGCTCACCCCTTACAAACAATGTCCATTTTCATATGTTGGTTTAGAAGAGGAGCCAGGAGTGGATGAGCAGGTTCTCTGGGAAGCTCAAGGGACTGAGCCTATGGATCCGGAAGGGGATGCTTAGAATTGTTTCTTTTTGTTCTAGACTAGGAGATTTACTTTTGGAAATAGTGCTCAAGTTAGTATTTTTGTATTCCGCTATTAGAGAATATTTTTTTTTGGCATATTCTTTTGGATGTAAGGGCCACGGTGTCACGCCCCGAATTTCCACAAACCCAGGGAGTGAGTGAAAAAGAAAAAGAAAAGTAAATGAAAGGTCATTAGGTTGGATAAATTGATTTCTCAATCATTTCCCACGTTTTCCCCAAAGTTTTTCAAGTCATTTTTATTCCATTGTTAGCCTATTCCTTCAAGGTTTCTAAACCCCCCCTTTTGACATCACTCCCACCTATTTAAAACGTGTTTTACACACTTAACAAGTCTTTTAATTTTTCATAAAATTTTGACATAACCTCCTTTGTTTTCCAACCTTTTTCCCACCTAATATTCACAATTTTCATATGCATAATATCTCACAACCCACCCTCACTCGGTGGCCACAATCCATGTAAATTAAACATACATCCCTCATTCTCAACATACACATCTAATTGCCCCAATATACACATATGATACTCCTTGTTCTCAACATAAACATCTAATTGCCCCAATATACAAATATGATACTTATTAAATAAAGACATCCAACATATCAATTGGGTTTACACCCTTACACTTTAAAATGACCCAAGGTCTATAATCTATTACTTTTCCAAATTGAAATACAAGTCATTTGGGCTTATGCCCATACATACAAAATATGCCTCAAGGGCCAAATATCCATTCAAGCCCCTTTTCTCTCCTTCCTTTAAGACTTACTCAAGTCTCAAGTACCGGGAGCCTCATCTGTAATATGATATCTCACGAATGGGTCAGCTCAACCGCTGGTATGACAAAATACTAATGCTAGGAACAAATTTAAGGCGTGGCATGTGCAAGTGTACATTTTTAAATGCTACAACCCCGTAATCCCTCAATACTATGCAATGTCAATATGTATGACACACCCATGCAACTCTATGTCACCCATGTCTCGCTTCACGGTCCGCCCCCGTCAGCCCGCGAGTACTGTCATTGGCCAGATTTTGGGTTTTTCACCACAGGATCTACACCCTCATAATGCATAGCACCAAGTGCTCAACCCACACTATGTTCCAAGGATTCATGTATGCCAATATGCCATGGTTTTTCTCAATGTAAATTCTATGGAACATTTCATCAAACACATGGTGTGCAACTTAAAATATGCCTCATTCATAAAGTAAAACATAACTTCAAATTCACAACACTTTACCAACTCATGGAATAAATCATAACTCTCAAACCACAAGAGTTTCTCTACATGAATATAAGCTATAATATGATAATCCAACCTATATGCAAGGTACACAATTATCATAGCAATAAATAGTCAAGAAACTCAAAGAACACAAAAGTACTTAAACCATTAACTCTAAGTTTTCAAAGCAACTACCAACTAAATAATTTTCTAACATCAAGTAAACACCTAAATCATTCAATCAATACATAGAAAGGCAAGAAAACTTAAATCTATTCCCAACTTAGTAAAATATCATACCTAGAATGGTTTTTCTCAAACCAAGAGAGTTGTGTTCGCTTTATAGCCGAACCGATCGGTGAGAATCTAGCTCTTGTTGAGAGGAACAACTTCTTAGAAGGAAGTCTTGCAAAAATCTTGACCTAAGATTGAGTTTTGGTGGCTTGAAGCTTGAAGAACTTAGGGTTTTTCTTCTCTTTTCCTCCAAAAACGTGTACTGCTCTATCTCAGACCAAAAACACTGATATTTTTACACTAAAGGTCTGTATTTATAGTCGAGGGTAAAGGGGCAAAATGACCCTTTTGCCCTTGATGAATCCGGGACCCCGTTACACTACAACTCGTCCCGAAACGCCTCAATTCGACATTTTATTTTAGCCAAAGTTCTTAAAATTATTGTAAATGAAAATTTTCAAAAAAATATATTTTTGATAGTGGCCGAGTATGGCGGGTCCCACCTAGGCCACCCGGGATACCCTTTTTGTCCAATTTTGGGAACTGTTTCCGTTTAGGCTCAAATTCGCACAGTAGATGTATTTTAATATTCTAAGCATGTTTCTCTTCTATGACATACTCAAATTATGCTTGTAAACATAACTTATGCTTAAATGATGCATATGTAGTGTCCTATCGACAAATGATGCATGAATAGTGCCCTACCGGCAAAACTGACAAATTTATCCTCACTTTTCAGATCTCTACACACGGTTTGGTCTATTCTTTTGGATGATGAATGAAAGCTTCTTTGTTTATGAAATTTATTAGTTGCTCTCATGATGTGAATGGTTTTAGATAGTAATGTCGTCCAAGGGGGATTTTGGGGCGTTACAATAACAGTAATCCATAACTCGAATATCCCACAACAATATGTATATGTATCTCAAACATGATGCGAGGCGAACCCCATGAATCAACACATTGAGTAATATCTAGCCCACACACACACACACAAATCTTCTCAAAGATATCCATCATTTAGGAAAGGCATATGCCATACTAATGGCAGTGACGTATCCAAACCAGGCATTAGTATACTAACCCTCTGCCATGACACCCGTGAGCGATAGTGGTTTAGTCTTACCAAAGCACTAACCCCACTACGAGTGGTAGGAAAACTGCAAACCCACACGGAGCAAGCAACACGTCTACCCACTCTATGATATCTCGTCAAAGGCCACTCATGGTCATCCCACCCTCATAAGAGATACAATACCAAACTCAATTGCTCAATTTACAAGTATATTTCAAAAATCCCCAAATCTATCATATGACAATTTCCAATAACCAATTAAGAAAAATACAAGAGATCACAACAACATTTTATTACTCAACACAAAACACTATAGTTTTGAAATCAATAATAAAAGAAGAATTTAAGAAGAAAATCCATCACTCTCCAAAAACTAGGGTTTTAAAGCAAGAAAAAAGATTTCATGGGTATTCAACCCTAACTTTGTTCAAAACATGTAATCTTTGCAAAAAGACTATGAGAGGATGATTTCATATCATAAATATAATATTTAGAGGCAAAACATATATTTATATCAATACCCTAACATCAATGAACAAGAATGGAAGAAAACTCCTACCTTCTTCTTCCTTTGTGTTCTTGAAAAGCTTGAAGTTTTGATTCTCTTCAATGTGCAAATCCTCATTTGATCTTGTGTTTTCCCCTTCTTTCCTCCTCTCTAAGTCTTCCAAGGGTTATAAATGTTGAAATGGGGCTAATGGAGGCGTCCTTATGTATTTATAGGGTGAGAAATGGCCTCCTGTGCGCGATTCTGAAACCCAGAATTCGTAAGTCACGTTCGAACGTCATTGGCGTTCGAACGTTCGTCACTCCCAGTAATTTTGTTTTTCCATCAGACAAGAGTACTGGAACGAACTTTCGTTCAAACGTTTATTCACGTTCGAACGTCGATTCACGTTCGAACGGAATTCCTGTTTCTGCTGCAACTTCCAGCGAATTTTTGGCCTATTTAGAGATTGATTTGGAAAATTTTCGTGAAACACAATTTTGTAGCCCTGGAAGTCTACTATCTACTGTCAAAATTTTAGATCAAACGGAAATTATAATAGAAATTTATGATCCAAATACTAGTAAGTGTCCAAAATCCTTTCTACCCAAATTTTTTCTTAAGTGTGCTTTCACTCCGGAATACTTCCTATCTTCCAATACATACCCTATTACCTCGCCTAACATTTTTATTTCTACTCTTAAAATCTACATAGTTCATGTATACATCATCACATATATTAGCATTTCAAAACATAATTATATTATTATATAAAGATACGAATGTGGGGTTTTACAATCCACCCCCCCTTAAAGAAAGTTTCGTCCTCGAAACTTACCTTAAGTAGAGAAAAATTGAGGGTACTTCTCTCGCATCTCCAACTCTGGTTCCAAGGTAGCTTCCTCCACCCCATGATGTTGCCACAAGACTTTCACTAGTTGGATGACTTTATTGCGAAACACCTTTTCGTTGGTATCAAGAATCTTCACCGGTTGTTCCTCATAGGTTGCTCCATCTTGAACTTCAATATCCTCCAAATCCACGACAGGCGTTGTATCCGATTGACACTTCCTCAACATCGACACATGGAACAAGTCATGTACCCCGGACAACTGAGCTGGTAACCGTAACTGATACACCGCTTTACCCACAACTTTGATCACGTCAAATGGCCCGGTATACCTTGGCGCTAACTTTCCCTTCTTACCGAATCTAAACACTCCCTTTTTGGGTGACACCTTCAGGAACACATAGTCTCCCTCTTTGAATTCCAATGGTCTCCGTCTTCGATCAGCATAACTTTACTGTCTACTTTGTGCCGTGTGTAACCTCTCCCGGATAAGCTGAATCTTCTCCGTAGTCTCCCGCACGATCTCCGGCCCAAATAAGCTACTCTCCCCCGCTTCAAGCCAACAGGTTGGGGACCTACATGGCCTTCCATACATCGCCTCATACGGAGTCATTCCAATACTTGCCTGATAGCTGTTGTTATATGCAAATTCCACCAACGACAAATGCTCACTCCAGCTTCCCTTGAAATCCAACACGCAAGCACGTAACATGTCTTCCACAATCTGTATCACCCTCTCGGATTGGCCATCCGTTTGGGGATGAAAAGTTGTGCTGAAATGTAACTCTGTCCCTATAGCTTGTTGTAGACTTTGCCAGAACCGCGCAACAAACCGAGAATCACGATCCGACACAATAGAGGGCGGAACTCCGTGCAACCTCACAATTTCCCGGATATAGAGCTTGCTCAAAGTCTCGAAGGTGTCCGTGGTCTTCATACCCAAGAAATGAGCGGACTTGGTGAGTCTATCCACAATAACCCATACTGCATTATGCCCGTAAGACGTCCGTGGTAAACCCGACACGAAATCCATAGTGATGTGATCCCACTTCCACTTTGGGATAGGCAAAGACTGTAGTAATCCTCCTGGCTTTTAATGTTCGATCTTGACCTGCTGGCACACCGCACATCGTGCTATGAACCTTGCCACATCCTTCTTCATTCCCTTCCACCAAAATTGACGCTTCATGTCCCTATACATTTTTGTGCTACCAGGGTGGATAGCAAACTTAGAGCGATGACACTCTCCAAGTATCTTCTCCTTTAGAGACGAATCATCTTGGACACATAGCTTCTCCCCGTATCTCAGTTCTCCATTCCTCAAAGACCAGTCTTCCATCGTTTCCCCATTTTTCAAATTAGCTCGAATTGACTCTAAGTTGGGATCCAAGCATTGCAACTCCACAACCCTACGTTGGAGAGCAGGTTGGGCTACAAGGTTGAATAGGCATGGCCTAGATCTATCTTCTTCAACCCATAAATCATAGTCTCCAAGGGCATCCCTCATCTTCCATTTACTAGCAAGAGCATTGAGTTCACCTCGAGACTTCCTGCTAAGTGCATCTGCGACTACATTAGCCTTCCCCGGATGGTAGGTGAGTGTGAAATCATAATCTTCTAGATACTCAACCCACCTTCTCTGTCGAAGATTCAAGTCCTTCTATGTGAACACATACTTGAGGCTTTTATAATCCGAGAACACTTGAAATTTCTCTCCATACAAGTAGCACCTCCACAACTTAAGAGCAAAAACCACAGCGGCTAACTCCAAGTCGTGAGTGGGATAGTTCTGCTCATGAGTCTTGAGTTGCCTTGAGCCATAAGCAACTACCTTGCCTCCTTGCATCAACACATATCCCAAGCCTCGTAGCGAAGCATCGGTGTAAACATCGTATCCTTCCCCACTGCTCGGAATAATGAGAACATGAGCTGTTGTCAACTTCTCCTTCAAAGTGCGAAAAACAAGTTCACACTCTTGAGTCCACAAGAATTTCTCCCCCTTCTTTGTAAGGCAAGTCATCGGCATCGCAAGCTTTAAGAACCCTTCTACAAACCTCCGGTAATAGCCTGCCAAACCCAAGAAACTACGTACTTCGGTCACATTCTTCGGTGGTTCCCATTTCATCACGGCTTCAATCTTTGCGGGATCAACAGCTACTCCCTACTCGGACACAATATGCCCAAGGAATTTCACTTCCTTCATAAAAAATTCGCATTTACTCATCTTCGCATACAACTTATGCTCTCTCAGCATCTGTAGCATAATCGAGAGGTGGCGTGCATGTTCCTCTTGGGTCTATGAATAAATCAAGATGTCATCAATGAACACAATGACAAACTGATCGAGGTATGGCCGAAATATCCTGTGCATCAAATCCATGAAGGCTGCTGGTGCATTAGTCAGTCCGAACAGCATCACCGTATATTCGAAATGACCATATCGGGTACGGAAAGCTGTCTTAGGAATATCCTCCTCCTTAATCCGCAGTTGATGGTACCCAGTGTGAAGATCAATCTTGGAGTAATACTTAGAACCCCTCAATTGATCAAATAAGTCGTCTATTCGTAGCAA
Source organism: Ilex aquifolium (assembly GCA_951799425.1). Lineage (NCBI taxonomy): Eukaryota > Viridiplantae > Streptophyta > Magnoliopsida > Aquifoliales > Aquifoliaceae > Ilex > Ilex aquifolium. The sequence continues at coordinate 27,456,095 of OX637400.1, forward strand.
TGGGTATTTATTCTTCACTGTCACCCGATTCAACCTTCGGTAGTCCGTGCATAACCGTAGCGTTTCATCATGCTTCTTCACGAAGAGAACCGGGGCTCCCCAAGGTGAAGTACTCAAACGGATAAACCCAATAGTCAACAGATGGTCTAACTACTTCCTTAGCTCCTTCAACTCCAAAGCTGCCATTCTATAGGGAACAATGGATATGGGTTCGGTTCCCGGATAAAGATCAATCTTGAACTCAATCTCTCTTTGTGGGGGTAACCCGGGTAGTTTATCGGGAAAAACATCCAGAAAATCTGATACTGTCAACATCACATCCGGTTGGGATCTATCCCAATCATCTCCCATCAAGCTAGCTAAGAAACTCAAGTGGATCCCCGCCTTAGCTTTCAAGAATCTACTACCCGTAGTAGGAAATGGATGGAAAGAATTGCGATCATTCATGAAAGTAAAGACTACCCCTCCCGGTAATTGTAATGAGATCCGCTTGCGAAAACAATCCATCACCGCACGAAAAGCGGACAACAAATTCATCCCAAATATAACGTCGTACCCCTTCATGTCTAACACAACCAAATCTACAATTAACTCTTGCTCCCCAATGTGAAGCACTCATCCTCTACACACCCTTGTTGTATCCAACCGTTCTCCCGTCGGCATATCAATACTCAAAGCATGTTCAAGTTTCCCAAAATCCAAACCCATAATAAGTGCATATCTCATGCGTATGAATGAATGCGTAGCACCGGGGTCAAATAAAATTCGGGCCCAAGAATTATAAAGAAGCACGATACCTTCCACTACGGCATTGGAAACGTCCTCCTCCGGCTGAGTCAAAGCAAAAACTCTCCCTTGATTGGCGCCGCCGGGGGCTTGAGCTGGTAACGGTCGCTGCTGTGCTAGCCTTTGTAGAGGTGGCTTGTTTGCTGGTACTTGTCCGGTTGCTTGATTGCTTCTTGGTGGAAACGAGGGGCATCTATGTTGGAAGTGCCCAAACTCTCTGCATGCAAAGCATTGACGCGGGTCAGTGCTTGTTCTAGTCTGAGCCACTCCATCTCCTCGGGCTGTCAAAAGTCTATGTCCACCTGCCTGGTCTGGACGTCGGTATGGTGCTGCTCGCTGCACTCCACTGGTGCTAGTGCCCGTCCTGGTCGGACCTCCTCTCTCGAAGCTCTATCGTCGTTGACTGTCCTCTATATCTCTCTCCACAAGTGTAGCTCGGTCAACCAGATCCCCATACTCCCGGATCTTAAGGGCCACCAACTTCTCCCGGATGACAGGCCTCAAGCCTTGCTCGAAGCGCTTGGCCCTGCTGGCCTCAGTAGATATAAACTCCGTAGCATAACGGGATAGCTCATCAAACCTCCTCTCGTACTCGGCCACCGTCATGCTACCCTGTCGGAGAGCAAGAAAATCGGCCTTCATTATGTCTCTTACTAATTCCGGAAAGTACTTGTCGTGAAAGATTTGGTCGAACTCCTCCCAAATAAAAGCATATGTGTTCCTTCTCACTACAACAAATTTGATTTTTAGCGACAAGTTGACTCGTTGCCAAATGTTTAAATTTCGTCGCAAAAAATTTTCGGCGACGAACTCATTTCGTCGCTATTTTGTCGCCTTAAGCTCGTCTGGGAAAGTTTTCAGCGACAACAAAACTTTCGTTGCCAAAAATGCACGATAGGCGACCATAATTTTGTCGCCAAACATGTTCTTATTTCATCGCTAATGTTTTGTTCGTTGCCAAAAAAAAAATTATTTAACCACAAAATCTTTAGCAACGATTATATTCATCGTAAAATGTGAAAATTTCAGCGACCGTCTCTATTTCGTTGCTAAAAATAAGTACACAAAATATTAGCGACAAATATATTTGTTGCCCAAAAAGACAACAAACATTTTAGCAAGGACTTGTTTTCGTCGCCAAAAATGATGAACAATGTTTTATCGACGATTTGTTTTTGTCGCCCAAAAAATGAACATGATTAAATCCCATTTAGCCCTATAACAATTTAAAAACACCTATAACAACTCAAAAATATTCTGACCAATTTCAATCATGCACCAATGACAATAGATAATCCATAAAAATACATTATAATTACTAAAACATTCATACATTACTCAAAATATAAAATAGAATCCAACAATTTTCAATTGCATCAAACAATATCCAAAACTCCTAACAATATCCAAAATTTTCCTTGGTTTCATGCGGCTCTCTCTTCATACTCATCACCTCCTCTTCATTCGCAATAGTCTTAGACGTCTTTTTTAAAGAAGGTTTCGGTCCAACCCCATAACCTCTCTTATAGCCAGACTTGCAGCCAAGGTCTCCTCCTCAGACATAAGCCATGATTCTGAGACCAGATGGACACCCAAACCAGTATGGGCATTGGCCACATGAGAATAACACTCTAGCCAACTGCGTTCACTGGTGCATGCCTGGGCCAGTAGACACATGGAATGAGTTTTTGCTTCAGATGTTGAAGATGGTAGAAGAAGGATCAAATGAAAGGAAGTTTCAGAAAAATGATTAAGACAGATCAGATATATTTTGGAGAAGCATATCCACCTATAATATCATAGCTTATTGTGTATACTTCAAATATGAGTGATTTTTTTATTATTTTGGACAATCATATTTGTTCATGTAGCTATGTTTTCTTATGAAATAACAGAACAAATAGAGAAGATAATAAGCTACATGATGTCATATCACAAATTTGACTCTACACGATATGAAATCAGATAGTTTAACAAACAAATTGTTCTTAAAGTAAATGAGAATTGTAAAGCATCTTCTTGTAACTCTAGGTTTTAGTTATGTATCAATATTTTTAACTTTCAAGGATAGTGTATGAGCCAATAATGAAAACTAATGTTCACTTTAGGGAGTAATTTGTGATATACAGTCAACTTAAAGAGCACGACAATCGCCTAGAAAAAAAATGACCAATATAATAGATGCAGCAACCTAGTTACTGAGAATTCTGAAAACAGAGTTGATACAATAGAATTTTAAGAGGTAGTTTATAAAGAGTAGACAGCTTAATCCATGAACCATTTCCAGGATCTTCAGAATGAGTACAAAGAAACCGTCATCTATGCAAATGAACTAAGAATTACAGTATACCAATTACATTTCCCCCCTAAAACTTGACTTGTTCCTGACATTCAGTCAAATGTATTGAGTCAGTTTTGCCCAACAGAAAAGTATTACATCTTGCATTGACAATTTCTTAGACCAGTCTTGTACTTATACTCACATATTATTTCCTCTCCTTAATAGGCAAATAAAGACGAAGTAGCCCAGCCAACTGGTGGCAACTTCACATGCTTTCCCGTGGTGAAGACATACAAAGATGTCCCATATATATAACTCATTCACACAATTCAACAAACACCTTGCACCCAATATTTCAAATAGGCAGCAGAGACAGATGGTTCTGTGAAACTATGGTAAGCAAATAAATTAAGCAAAAATAAATCAGCTCACATACTCAGTCCATCAAAAACAAAATCAAATGATCATAAATTAAGCAAACAACAAAGTAAGATGAATCTTAGATAAACTGAACTATACCGATTCTTAAACCCAACTCTCAATCAAACAGATTAAAACCCCAATTTCATCTCCCTGAATTCCCAATTTCGTAATTTTTGGAATTAATAACTAAGCAATGCCCTTAATTTCATATACAATATCAAGTATCATCAACTAATTTACCAAGTTAGTCTACAATACAGTCAATACTAAAATAGTAGAGAGAAAGAGATGTACCTGTTGAGAGGGCCTAAGGGAGCAAAACAATGGTCTGTGAGAAGCAAAACAAGTGAAGAAAATCTCCAATCAATCGGCTGATGGTGGTGGAGGATTTCGAGAGACGATTATATGATGGTGATAGAGGGATGATTCCATCAATTCGAGGCTTCGAGTTCGACAGTTACACTGAGAGAGAGAAAGGCTTTGAGTTCGACAGTGGCTTCGAGTTCGAGGCTTCGAGGTCAACAACTAAACTGAGAGAGAGAGAGAGAGAGAGAGAGAGAGAGAGAGAGAGAGAGAGAGGGCAGGCAGAAGAGGCGCAGAAGACAGAAGAGATGGGCGGTGGCTGGGTGCAAAATGATTAGGGCTAAATATGCCCAAATAACTCCAAAAACTAGTATTTATAGTATTTGTAATAAGAGTTATAATTTTTAGGGAGAATTACACCCACACCCCCTGAGATTTGTCACTTAATCACTCAGACCCCCTGATATTTGAAATATTACACACAGACTCCCTGTGGTTTGTCCGCGTGTAACACTTAGACCCCTGCTGTAAATATATCCATTAATAAATTACACCTAGACTCCCTAAAGTTTGTAAATATATATTACTTAAACCTCTTAAGTTTAAAATATTATATTTAGACCAAAAATATTTCAATCAAAGATAAAATATCAAATATTTTAAAGCTTACAATTAAAATTCATGTTCTATTGAATATTTTAATGAAATAAAATCAAAAATAAAAATTCAATTTTTTCTTAAAAAATCGTGATTAGTATACAATTATATTGTCTATTGAAATTTAATTTGGTCTTTTAAACGACCAAATTAAAATACCAAACTATCCCAATTAAAGCTAAAAGATATTATGTCAATTATAGTTTGATCCCTTGTTTAATTTTTTTAGTTTTATTCTAATAGATAGTATAATTATATACTAACTATGTTTTTTTTTTAAAACTAGATTTTTATTTTTGATTTTATTTCAATAAATGACATAATAGAACATGAATTTTAGATGTAAAATTTATGTTTTATTATGAATGACTTAGACCCCTGTTTGATTTTTTAGTTTTATTCCAATAGATAGTATAATTGTATACTAATTACGATTTTTTAAGAAAAAATTAAATTTTTATTTTTTGAATTTTATTTCAATAAATGATACAATAGAACATGAATTTTGGTTGTAAAATTTAAAATATTTGATATTTTATATTTGATTAGAGTATTTTTGGTCTAAGTATAATATTTTAAACTTAAGTAGTCTAAGTATTATATACCTACAAACTTCAAAGGGGTCTAAGTGTAAGTTATTAACAGATATATTTACAGTAGGGGTCTAAGTGTTACGCGCGTACAAACCTCAGGGGGTCTGTATGTAATATTTCAAATGTCAGGGGGTCTGAGTGATTAATTGACAAACCTCAGGGGGTCTGGGTGTAATTCTCCCTAATTTTTAACTTCAAAACGACGTCGTTTTAATCTATCGGAGTAAAATTTCATTCAACATATTCTGCGACCAAATATCATTTGTCGCCAAACAAAAATAATTTTAACTTTTTTTCTGCGACAAACATGTATTGTTGCTAAGTATTATTTTTTTTTCTTCTTTTTTTTTGTTATTTGACAAAAATTTTGCGACCAAAAAATTATTTTGGCGACAATTTTTTTTGTCGCCCATAAAATTAGCATTTAGCACCAACGTTGGCGCCAATTTTTTTTTGGAGGGAACGTTTTTGCGAAGACTATTGGCGACGACTACAAAACATAGTCGCCAAAAATATCACAAAAAAGTTTACCGCGAGAAACATTTAAAATTGTCGCCGAAAATCACTTTTTTACAACAAATTTTATTGTTCGCCGCCAAAACTCGTCGCTAAAAAATAAATTTGTTGTAGTGGATCTCCTCTTCACTGAGTCCCACCAATAGTCGGCCTCCCCCTCTAATAGATAAGTAACCAAGCTGACCCGAAAATCCTCGGCTATCCCCATGCCGTCACATATCTTCTTCACCCGGCGGATCCATTTATCCGCATCCAAGGGGTTAGAGCTCCCTTGGAAGGTAGGTGGGCGTTGCCTCAAAAATTCCTGAAGAACTACCATCCTTCGATTTTCGTCCCCGTTGCTCGGTTCCTGAGCTAAGGGATGAGCCCCACCGTTGTGGTTGTTGTTCCCATTTTGGTGTTGTACCAAAGTGGTTAGCTCCCTTAGGCATTGATAAATGTCATTCATGGAATCGGGAGGTGGTGGTGGTGGTGGGTTTGCTTGACCTCCACGACCACGCCCACGTCCACCCTCCATCCTGCACATCAATTCACAATTTAGTTTCCTTGATGTACAAGACACCCTAACTATCACTTTAATCTAAAGCATAAGACTTGTGTAAAATTTAAATCAACAACGTCATTCAACCTAGTTCTACTTCTCTAATGGTAATCCATAACCTACAGCTCCCATGCAAGACCTAATTCCTAGGCTCTGATACCAACTTTGTAACGCCCCAAAAACCGGGGGTCCTTAATTTAACAAAATTCGGGCAGAGTCTCCTTTGTACGGGGAGCTCTACCCAAAACACAACCTGTGCAATTATACTACATTGACCACCCCGGGTCCATTTATCCATACTCATATAACCACATGTAATTCTTCCTTTACATTAAAACAGTCCATATCCACTTTGGACGACATTACTATCTAAAACTATTCATAATCATGAGAGCGACTAAATAACTTCATAATCAAAAGAATTTAATACACCATTTACCATAAATACAATGTCATCCAAAAGAATGTGCCCAACTACAGCACTTCCATCCCCAAAAAGAATCAGACTAATTATGTGCAGCGGAATAACAAAAAATATTGGGTTTTACAAAGTCTCAATCTAGAACAAAAGAAGATAATGCTCTAAGCGTCCCCCTCGGGATCCACACTCTCGTCGATCGGAGTTTCCCAATGTACTGGCTCCTCGACTCCCAGCTCCTCCTTAAGTGTATAATCTGAAATGTTGGTAGGTAGGGGGGTGAGCACGAAGCTCTGTAGGAAAATCCTTCCAAACTCGAACAAGGTTTATAAAAGCATATGAAAGGGGTCGGTCTCATTTTACAATTAACATATCTAATTTTTTGAAGTAAAACATGGTCATTTTAAAACAGATCTCAAGTTTAAGTAGTAACATTAAATTCAATAAGCAGTAAAAACTCAGCTACAATAAATAACCATTTCCAAAATATAAACCATTTTCCCACAAGAACTTGTAGAATCCCATACTTCCACAAGTCCTTGTAGGAAACCATTTCCACAGCAATAACAGTAATCCATAACTCGAATATCCCACAACAATATGTATATGTATCTCAAACATGATGCGAGGCGAACCCCATGAATCAACACATTGAGTAATATCTAGCACACACACACACACACACAAATCTTCTCAAAGATATCCATCCTTTAGGAAGGGCGTATGTCATACCAATGGCAGTGACGTATCCAACCCAGGCATTAGTATACTAACCCTCTGTCACGGCACCCGTGAGCGATAGTGGTTTAGTCTTACCAAAGCACTAACCCCACTACGAGTGGTAGGAAAAATGCAAACCCACACGGAGCAAGCAACACGTCTACCCACTCTACGATATCTCGTCAAAGGCCACCCATGGTCATCCCAAACTCATAAGAGATACAATATCAAACTCAATTGCTCAATTTACAAGTATATCTCAAAAATTCCCAAATCTATCATATGACAATTTCCAATAACCAATTAAGAAAAATACAAGAGATCACAACAACATCATTTTATTACTCAACACAAAGCACTATAGTTTCGAAATCAATAATAAAAGAAGAACTTAAGAAGAAAATCCATCACTCTCAAAAAACTAGGGTTTTAAAGCAAGAAAAGAGATTTCATGGGTATTCAACCCTAACTTTGTTCAAAACATGTAATCTTTGCAAAAAGACTATGAGAGTATGATTTCATATCATAAATATAACATTTAGAGGCAAAAAATATATTTATATCAATACCCTAACATCAATGAACAAGAATGGAAGAAAACCCTTACCTTCTTCTTCCGTTGTGTTCTTGAAAAGCTTGAATTTTTGATTCTCTTCAATGTGCAAATCCTCCTTTGATCTTGTGTTTTCTCCTTATTTCCTCCTCTCTAAGTCTTCCTAGGGTTAGAAATGTTGAAATGGGGCTAATGGAGGCGTCCTTATGTATTTATAGGGTAAGAAATGGCCTCCTGTGCACGATTCTGAAACCCAGAATTCGTAAGTCACGTTCGAACGTCATTGGCGTTCGAACGTTCGTCACTCCCAGTACTTTTATTTTTCCATCAGACAAGAGTACTGGAACTAACTTTTGTTCGAACGTTTATTCAAGTTCGAACGTTGATTCACGTTCGAATGTCGATTCACGTTCGAATGTCGATTCACGTTCGATCGGAATTCCTGTTTCTGCTGCAACTTCCAGCGAAGTTTTGGCCTATTTAGAGATTGATTTGGAAAATTTTCGGGAAATACACTTTTGTAGCCCTGGAAGTCTGCTATCTAGTATCAACATTTCAGGTCAAACGGACATTATAATAGAAAGTTATGATCCAAATACTAGGCAGTGTCCAAAATCCTTTCTACCCAAATTTTCTCTTAAGTGTGCTTTCACTCCGGAATACTTTCTATCTTCCAATACATACCCTATTACCTCGCCTAACATTTTTATTTCTACTCTTAAAATCTACATAGTTCATGCATACATCATCACATATATTAGCATTTCAAAACATAATTATATTATTATATAAAGATACGAATGTGGGGGTTTTACAACTTTAATCACTTGTTTTTCGCTTCTTTCTTCCTCTCTAAGACCATCTAGGGTTAGAAATGTTGAAATGAGGCAAAGAGAGGCATCCTTATGTATTTATAGGGAGTGAAATGGTCCCCTGTGCGCGAAGCTGAAAGTTAGAATTCATAACTCACGTTCGAACGTCATTTGGCGTTCGAACGTCAATAGTGTAAATTATTGATTCACGTTCGAACGTTACTTTGGCGTTCGAACGTTGGTTGCTCCCAGTACTTCTGCATTTCCTTCAGAGCTCTGCAGACATCAAAGTACTGGGACTCACTATCGTTTGAACGTCTATTCACGTTCGAACATCCTCCCAGTTTTTGCTGAAACTTCTAGTAAAGTTTTAACCTATTTAGAGGTCGATTTTGAAAATTTTCGTGAAATACTCTTTTGTAGCCCTAGAAGTCTTGTATCTACTATAAAAATTTCAGATCAAACAGACATCAAAATAAAAAGTTATGGCTCAAATACTAGGGCTGTATCAAAAATCATTCCTACTCAAATTCTCTCTAAAGTGTGCTTTCACTCCGAAATACTTCCAAACTTCTACAACATACCCTATTACCTCAACTAACATTTTTATTTCTACTCATACAATCTACGTAGTTCATGCATACATCATTACATATATTAGCATTTCAAAACATAATTATATTACTACATAAAGATACGAATGTGGGGGTTTACAAAACTGGCATCTATTTAAAGTGGAATGAAAATCTATGACTGATGAAAAATAATCTACCTAATAACCTTTTAAACAAGTGAGCATAATTCTTCACACGAAACTCCAATTTTTGCTCATGACCTATGGTTAGAATGCTTTGGAAGTCTATTTTATGATTAATTTGGATTCTTGTTGTTTTAGCAAGGAAAAAAAGCTTTATTTAATTAAACTCATGCAATGGGTTCTCATGTTATTTTAATGAATGTGAGGTGTTTGAGGAAATGCTTGAGTGAAGTGAATGAGTGAAAATAGGGCTTAAGTGACTCAACCATATTTGAGTTGAATGTGGTATGAAATAAATTGGATTGAGTTGGATCAAAGAAACAAAATGTTGAAAATTTTGAATATGAGAGATATTGGACAACTTGACACCCTTTGGTAAAATGAGCATAACTTTTTATAGAAAACTCGGATTGACGTACCGTCAATTTTTTTTGGAAATTAGATTCAGAGACCTTTCCAATGGTATATGGTATAACATCATATTATTTAGGTATAAATTCAGTTTTTATTTTAAAAATAGAAAAAAATAGTCCAGTTATCAATTTGAAAACTTGTTGGAAAATAATCGGAACATGGTCTACGGGAGGTTGTTTTGAGCTTATGACCTATTGTTAGAAACCTTAAGAAGCTTAATTTCTAACTCATTTGGTTTCATGTTGAGTTATTATGAAAACAAGCCATGGGATTGGAGTTGTCTTGATCTAAGTCGAATTGAATCAGAACAAACAAAACATAAAATGAAATATGCTCATATGCATACGTTTGCATCCGTTGAGTTGTTTGAAGTTGAAACTCATTGTGTAAGGTTATATGATTTGTGTTATGTCCAGAAGATACTATACCGATTCCACTTAGGGATCGAACATAAAGCTAAGTGGTGTGCTGGTTGACGGTGACAGGTGAAGTGTATTGCTTCATAATAATTGGAAATAAAAGTATATGACCAATATGAGTTATTTCACTATGTAAAATGAAGTTTTGATGACTTGATTTATGTTGAGTTGAGTAAATAATGGATCAAATATATTTTGTTTAAAAGATTATGGTTTATTGAAAAGCTTGTGGTTTGTTGAAAAGATTGTGATTTGAGTAGTATCTACTGTGCTATAATTGTTGATAGCTTGATATGGCTTACATGTGTTGATTTCGACATTGCGTAGTTGTCGTGAGACAGCTTGACATTACTTAAATATTGTAGATAGCTTTTTGCTTAAATGTTGTTGATAGCCTAACATTACTTAAATGTTGAAGTTGACTCATATCACATGTGGACTATTTGTTATGTTGATATTTTGGCAGTGATTATGAGATTTCAAAGTGAGTGGAAAACACTTTGATTTGTCGTTCTCCTCAGATTGCGAACATATTTTGGTGAAATAATATTTGATCCATATTTTTAATATTTCCATTTATTATGATGTGCAATACACTCAAGAAAATATTTGTTTTCAAGAAGCTGAAATTTAGAGTTGCGTCCATTACTGTACTAGCAGAGTCGAGGTGGAATGTTAAGGAAACTGGTTGTGTACATTTTGTACAAGAGTGCTCGTTTCCTTGTTGATATAAGGGATGAATTCCCTAATGTTTTGTTTTGATTTAAGTTGCACAGTTGTGCACTTCACCATAGAGTTGTATAGTTTATCTCTTTTATGAGATCATTGGTTGGTGTTATTGGTTTTAAATGCTTCTTTGCATTACAGGCGCAAGTATTATAACGTGTCGAGTTATACTTCCATATTTGAGATAACAAATAGGTCTCTCGGGATGAGGTGTGAGACATTCTCTTCCTCAGAATCAGAGATTATTACTGTCGTTGCGAAACTCTTTCCCACATCCAAATCCTCCCCTTCAAAAATAGTAGCCTTAGCCCTATTACCGATTGTTTCTTTCATTCTTTCCATAACCTTTGAGTATACAGAGACAAAGAGAAGCCAAACTATAAGACTTGCAGTCCAAGGATCCGAAGATGAAGTCTTCCTGAGCACAGTAGGTATGTCCTTTTTCTCTTCACCATCTGACTCTTTCTTTTTTCTCTTGTCCTTCTCCTTAGCAGACACCCGCCTTTATGGGGTAGCTCCAAAGATGGTTACTCATCCCAACCTTATTCTTGCAATCTTTGCTAGAACCATAGAAACTATTGCAACCGCAAGAACCCAACCTACTAAGATAGACCCATAGCTCTCGGAAGAAGGATTAGTTTGGGACAAAATGTTCCTAGGAGCCATTCTTGGATTTCAAGATTAAGAACAAAATCAAGGTGAAATTGGAGAGGGTTGAGGCAACTAAGGACTTGGAAAAGTTTCTCTATGGTTTTCCAGAGAAAAAGATGAGTATTTATAGTGAAAAAGTAAAGAAAACCATTGGAATTCTTGAAAAAACCCTTATTTACCACTTCAAATTTAAAATCTACTGGAAGGTAATACACGATCTACCGGTAGAGCGACTCTCTATTTAGAACCTGCCGGTAGTTGTGACGCCCCAAAAACTGGGGGTCCTTTGTCAACCCGTTGATCACTCATCAACTCGCGGAATACATGTAGATACCGTGTAACTCGATATCACGTCATTATGCCCCATTTATCGAGATCCATAATTTAACAAAATTCGGGCAGAGTCTCCTTTGTACGAGAAGCTCTACCCAAAACACAACATGTGCAATCATACAATCAGATGATCCATCCGAGGTCCAATATACAACATTGACCACACCGGGTCCATTTATCCACACTCATATAACAACATTTAATCACATGACCCATCCGAGATCCAATATACATCAAACATAGTTAATACAAGTTCAAATTACAATTCTTTTACATACATTACATGCCCAAAAACTAAATTTGCAACTGTTTTATAAAAATGGATTAAAAGCCACAAGTCAGCTTTTCTTCATCCTTGAGGCCCCAAATACAAGCCGTCCACCGGTGTATAACCCGTACCTGAAATGTTTTCCCATAAAGGGTGAGCCACGCTCAATAGGGTATCTCCTAAAGAGGCTACTCCCCAACCTAAGTGCATATGAAATGTTCACATGCAACATTCAACAAGCCACAAAGCATTCCAATCAAGAATATGCAATTCAATGTTGGAAATCACCATGCCATGCCATGAAATGAGGTGAGACTCACTCATGCACTTCAACCTGAGCCCTCCCCGGCTACTACAACACAATGCAATGCCAATGTGTATAAATCCGCCATTTATGTTGCACATCAAATGACTATTATAAATCTCTGGCCTTTCTTGGGGTAGGTATTCATGGACTTACACCAAGGGTCACTCAATCCACATGGAATTCATGGGGTTCCACCAAGGGTTCCGCGTACACCCTCACACTTTATGGGATGAACAAAGGGAGTGCGTTTCTAGCCCTTTTTGCTAACCCCGACTCTATTTTCAATGCAAACCATGTGACTCAGTCGAATCTCTGCCAAACTATCTCGAGCCCATGAATCATTCACCAATAATGGTGCTTGATCAACTATGCACACACACCCACACTCATGCCTCATGCCCATGAATGCGTTGCCTCCGTGCAAATGCAATGTAATGTGTAATTGCAACACCAATGTCATGTTCAATATGTACGAGTGTCATATGAACCATTTAACCACATATCTACATATTCCATGACAATTTATAACAAAAGCATATAATTACCCTGATTCGTCACAATGTCAATATATCAACAAACATATATGAACATATCAAAAATAATGCCCAAACATGTTATCACATAATCTCATGAAATTAACACACTTTATTTCATATAGGCATTTTATCAAACATCTTCAAGGTACCAAATCATGTAATCACATAAAATGCCCAAACTCATCACATAACTCAAAAAAAATCAGATAAAATGATTTCCACTTACCCAATTATCAAAACTTCCAAGAAATCACAAACTAGCAATTTCTAATTACCAATACATACTAGAATTGAATCCACCCATCTCCATTAAATCAACTACCATTGGTATGTGTTAAAATACACATAACAGCCCACCCATTCCATATATTCATCATTGGATGAAAATAAACCTAGTTAGGATAAAAATCCTACCTCTTGAAGCGTAAAATTAACGTAGAAAGCTTCAAGGATTCAACCCAAGCTCAAACTCAAGCTTCCCCCAAAATCTCGTTTTTGAATCTTCAGTGAAATCCTTCGTTTTTAGTATGGTTGCGTAGTCTTCGTCGAGGAGATCGACTTTAATACTTGGCCCGAAGAATTCCGACCGGTGGAACTCCGTAGATTTGAGAGAGAAGGTTGAAATTCTCTCTTTTTCCTCTCTTCTTCTTCAAAGGTTAAACCCAGCAGAAAACCAGTAGAGAGTTTTCTAAAAAATAAGATTTTAGTCCCTATTTATACACTTTAACACTTGGTCCACGTCACGCCACACGCCCCCCTTTTCCCGGGTCCGTTTTCGTCCCGAAACGATTAAATTTTGCTCCAGTTCAAGTTCAAATATTTTTATTTCAACTTGCTTTAAATTATTTTTCAAATTTTAAAATTTTATTAAAAAATTCATTTTTGGGTCACCCGATACCCGACCGCCTCGTAAAACGTAAAAAATCAGACTATCTCGAAATTCGACGAAATTTGTTTCGGTAACTAGATTTCGCGAGAAAAATCCAACGGTGATGTCCGTTTCGTCATCTGAGCTCTAGAAAAATAAGGGTTTTCAACCTGCACCGTAGTGGCAATTTATCGTTTTGCCATTTCTCATAAAAAATTCAAATTTATCCGGGTTTTATAGTAGTAAATATACATTCTACCGGTAGAATTCCAAAACTCCTGAAAAATTCTTATTTTTTTTGCTTTTTCTTTTAACAAATCAAAACAAAACTAATCCTAGACTCAACTAATACCTAACCTAAGATCAGAAATAAAAACCAATGATCTAATTTCATGCCTGATTCCTAAGAATTTATGCAATAAAACTCGATCCAATTAAAACCCAAAATTTCATGCCTTGGAATTTAAAAACACAACCTAAAAACTAATAATTAAATACCATTTTCGTAGGGAACCACGATTACATTTAGCTTATACAATAAGCCTTTAAACCCTTATGTGATCTTTAGTAGACGAGTTTTGTCGCGTGAAGATTTTCAGAAAAGATACCTACAAACTTCTCTATTTTAGCTATTACGATTGCATAACTTTCATCAAATTCAACGAAAACCACAATATGCCAATAGAATTTAAGCTCATTCACACATAACTATTTTCAGGCCTAAATGATATGTAAGAGTATTCACACATATTATCATCAAAAACTCGTGTGTGTGCGTGTCACATCAACTAATTCAAGAAATTTTTCAAACATAATTCTCATCTCTTTTTATCTATTCAAAACTAGCTTTGACACAAATTCTCCCCGATTTCACTCAACTCTGACTATCATGATTGTTTCACTCAAGGTATATGTGGGTAGAATTTATGTTAACAAAACAAGTATATCACACATATTTCTAACAATTAAGAGCATTAAAAACGAATCTGTAACACCCCGCATTTTCTTTTATATATATGTATATAGATATATAGTAAATAATGGTTGTAAAAAATGTGGATATGTGTAAGGATGTAAGGATAAATTATATAGATTGTAATAGTAGGAGAAATGCTAGAGATAAATATGGATTGGGAAGTTGGAGTTTCCAAGACGTTTAAACTTGGAAAGGGTGACTAGACGAATTTCTAAATATTTTTAGGTCAAAATAAGGTGTCCATTGAATCTGGAAGGTCGAACAACCTTGAGAGAGGTAATATGAGGTGTATTGGAAGTTAGGAAGTATTCCGGAGTGAAAACACACTTAGAGAAAATTTGGGTAAAAAAAAGGAGTTGGGACACCTTCTAGTATTTTGGTCATACCTTTTTATCCTTATGTCCAATTGATCTGAAATTTGGACAGTAGATAGTAGACATCTAGGGCTACAAAAGTGTATCTCATGAAAATTTTCCAATTCGACCTCTAAATGGGTCAAAACTACCCTGGAAGTCGAAGTAGCCGAAGTGTACCGGTACACAGTACCGGTACGGTACCGTACCGGTACGACTACTCCAGTGGCTTAACCGTACCGGTACGGCGTACCGGTACCATACCGTACCGGTACCGCGTACCGGTACGATTTATCTGATGCTCGCCGAACAGTAAAAGTCGGGATTTGACCATTTAAAACACCCATTTCCACTACATTTTACCCCATTCTTACATTCCACTCTCACCCTAAACATATTAGAACCCTAGGAGGAGATAAAGGAGGAGAAAGAAACACAAGATCAAGAGGGAGTTACACTTCCAAAAAGATCAAAGCCCTAGATTTCAAGAATACCAAGGTAGGGGTTTTCTCCCACTCACTTACATTGAGGCTAGGGTATTTATATATGTATGTTTTTGCTATCAATGGTATATATATGCTATGGAATCATCATCTCTTAGGCTTTTTGCAAAGATTACATGTTGTTAGGGTTTAATAACCATGAAATCTCTTTTCTCGTTTTAAAACCCTAGTCTTTGGGAGAGTGATGTATTTCCTTCCTAAATGCCTTCTTTATTATTGATTTCGAAACTTTAGTGCTTTGTGTTGGGTAGTAAAATAATGTTATTGCGATCTCATGTATTTTTCTTGGTTGGGTTGTTTGAGATACACATGTAATGATTTGTGAGAAGTTCCTTATAAGGATGTTCACCCCTTCCCAAGAGGTTCCTTATAAGGATGCTTGGGAAGCCATGTAATGCTTTGTGAGAGGTTCCTTATAAGGATGCTCACCCCTTCCCAAGAGGTTCCTTATAAGGATGCTTGGGAAGCCATGTAATGATTTGTGAGAGGTTCCTTATAAGGATGCTCACCCCTTCCCAAGA
Organism: Ilex aquifolium; assembly: GCA_951799425.1. Taxonomy (NCBI): domain Eukaryota; kingdom Viridiplantae; phylum Streptophyta; class Magnoliopsida; order Aquifoliales; family Aquifoliaceae; genus Ilex; species Ilex aquifolium. The sequence continues at coordinate 27,472,330 of OX637400.1, forward strand.
GGTTCCTTATAAGGATGCTTGGGAAGCCATGTAATGATTTGTGAGAGTTTCCTTATAAGGATGCTCACCCCTTCCCAAGAGGTTCCTTATAAGGATGCTTGGAAAGCCATGTAATGAATTGTGAGAGGTTCCTTATAAGGATGCTCACCCCTTCCCAAGAGGTTCCTTATAAGGTTGCTTGAGAAGCCATGTAATGATTTGTGAGAGGTTCCTTGTAAGGATGCTCACCCATTCTCAAGAGGTTCCTTGTAAGGATGCTTGAGAATCAAAGACGATCTAAACGGAGGTGGAGGTTACCCTAAAGTATGCCACCTACCGAAAGAATTGTTGGAAACTGTGTATGGTGGACTGGATTATATTTGGAAATGGGTTGCTAACTGTATAGTGGTTTCACTTATTCATTCAATTACTGTTGTTCCTTAAACTTGAGATCTACTAAAATGTCCCTGTTTTACTTCAAAGATTATATATGCTATTTGCGAAATGAGACCGGCCATTTTATATGCTTTTATAAACCTTGTTAGAGTTTGGGAGGAATGTTGCTACAGAGCTTCGTGCTCACCCCCTACAAACAACATATTTCAGGTCTTTGTCTAGAGGAGGAGCTCGGAACTGACGAGCCGGGACATTGGGAAGCTCCCGTAGAAGGGAACGTGGACCCCGAGGTGGACGCATAGAGCGACCTCCTTTCCTTTTTGTACTAGACTAGGATATTCATTTTGAACCTTGTAAAGTCTAGTTTTCTTTTGTTATTTCCGCTGCACTACATTATGTGATTTTTGGAATGTAAAGGCCAAAATGGGTCTATTCTTTTGGGATAATGCTGTAAATTTTATGGATGACTTTATGAAGTCTTATTTATTGATGGATTATTCTAGTGCTCTCATGATGTGAATGTTTTAGAATGTAATGTCGTCCAGGGTGTGTTTTGGGGTGTTACAAAATCAATCTTGAAATAGTCCCATTAAAAGAATGTAAAACTAATAAGAATAACGTCATTGATGTATTTCTCTATCCAATCAGATAGTTTAATTCACCATTCTTCTCATAATCAATTAGGACTTTATCAAGGTTATAATGGGGCTAAGGGCAGAGGTAAAAGAAACGAAGGATTAGGAAATTCAAAAAGAGTTATCCCAAGACACTTTTTTGCACACTTGACTCCTCCTTTTGAACATATTTCTGCTTACTTTCGCTTCATTTTCTTTTCCTCTTTTTTTTTTTTCTTTTTACACCCCCTTTTCTTTCCTAAGCCTTTGGCTTCTATTTTTTTTTTTTCAATTTATTTTGCTGATTCTTCCATTTTCTTTTCATCTTCATTCCATTTTTCTCTCATGTTGCCCATGTTTGAGCTTTTGTCATAAATCTCCCAGCTTCCTTGATAAAAACATAGCAATACTGTAAACCCCCGCATGTTTATAATTATATAGTAAAGTATTTGTTTAGTGATTCATATATATAGATAATGATGTAAGAATAAATCATATGGATGTATTGGAAGTTAGGAAGTGTCCTGGAGTTAAAATACACTTTAGCGAGAATTTGGGAAAAATGGGTATTGAATACTTCTTAGTACTTTGGACATAACTTTTTAGTCTTAATTCCAAAGGACCTGAAATTTTGACAGTAGATAGTAGACATCTAGAGCTACAAAATTGTATCTAATGGAAATTTTCCAATTCGACCTCTAAATGGGTCAAAAATGCATTGGAAGTGGAAGTAGAAAAATCTGGGTAGTGACTACCGGTAGCCAAAATCAGCTACCGGTAGCCAAATTCAGATACCGGTAGCCGATGGTCCAGTAAAAATCAGCTACCGGTAGCCAACCGGTAGCCGATGGTCCAGTAAAAATCAGCTACCGGTAGCCAACCGGTAGTCGAGGGTCCAGTGTGTCCGAGCTACCGGTAGCCAAAATCAGCTACCGGTAGCCACTGTAAAAATCCGAATTTTCTGTTCGCGAACCCTTGATTTTTCCTCCACTATAAATACATTTTGTCACCTCCTTAGCCCTCATTACACCACTCCAAACCCTAGATAGCTTGAGAGGAGAAGAGAGGAAAAGAAAAACACATTCAAGGGAGAGATTTACATCATTTGTGAAGATCAAAACCCTCAATTCCTCAAGATTCCACTTCTATACCTATTTCCTTTTCTTCCCTTCTTCACCCAATCTCACCCAAATCTCTTGAAACCCTAGGAGGAGGAAATTAAGAGGAAAAGGAAGGAGAATAAAAAGGTTTTGAAGGTTGAGTCTTGTATATAAAGCTACAACTAAGAGGTAGGGGTTTTTCTCTCATTTCTCACACATTGAGGCTAGGGTTGCATATTTATGTATGTCTCTCACTTGTCTTCTCATATATATGATATGTAGTACATGATTCTTGATATTTTTGCAATAAAGGGCATGTTTCAAACATTTTGGTGGTTGGGTAACCACGGAACCATTCTTTTTCACAATCCAACCCGAGTTTTGAAGAAAATGGGATTTTCTCCTAATTTATTCTTTGTCTTTGATTTCAAAACTTTAGTGTTGAATAATGTATAACAAAATGATATAGATTACGATCTCTTGCATATTTTCTTGGATTATTCGATTATATGACAAATGTGAAAAATTGGGGATTTCTACTATATTTGGGAAATTGTTGTGAATTGTGAATATTCTTGGTTTCCTCATTGTATGGTTGTTGTGATGGACTTGGATTACCTTCGAGAGATGCCGTAGAGTGTTAGAGGTTAGTCTATCCCAGTGGGGGTGAGATGGTTGCCTAATGCTCGTAGTGGATCGTTGTTGTGACCGCGATCACTATTGTTCACATATATATATATCGAGGAAAAGGGTTAGTATACTAGACACCTTGGGAGGATTTCGTCAATGCCGTAGGAGACGGTATACGCCCTTCCTAAAGAGATTTGTGATTGTTGGTTGGAATTGGTGGACTAGGTATGATCGTTGGGTAGATTCACGGGAAGCAATCAACATACATGGTACGGGGATGAACCAAAAATACATGAAATCAGGAGTTGGGTCGTTCTTGCCGATGCATCGGTATGGGACAATGCATGGGGAGAAGTCCTTCTTAAATAGCTTAAATTGGAATTGTGTTTATCGATGGTAAACTCACTCTATTCTTTTAATGGATTATTGCTACTGTTTAAACTTGAGATCTCTTTTAAAATGTCACTATTTTCATTCAAAATCTTTATGTATGATATTTTTGAAATGAGACCGACCCGTTTTATATGTTTTCTAAACCTTGTATGGGTTGAGGGAATTGTTCTACAGAGCTTTGTGCTCACCCCCCTACCGCTAACATTTTTCAGATTTTCTACAAGAGGAGGACGTAGGGGTTGAGGAGCCCGCTACTTGGGAGACTCCACTGGACGGGAGTGTGGATCCCGAGGTGGACGCCTAGAGCGACACTTTCTTTTGTTCTAGACTAGGATATTCCTTTTGAACATTGTAAAGCCTAGTTTTCTTTTGTTATTTCCGCTGTGCTACATTAGTTGATTTTGGAATGTAAAGGCCAAAATGGGCCTATTCTTTTGGGTTAATGCTGTAAATTTTATGGATGACTTTATGAAGTCTTATTTATGGATGGATTATTTTAGTGCTCTCATGATGTGAATGTTTTAGAATGTAATGCCGTCCAGGGTGTGTTTTGGGGTGTTACAAATACAAGGGATAACCAAGGTAAGGTATATATCTATTTCCACTTAGCTTGGTTAAAATGTATGGCTAAGAATTGAACATTGAAATAGGCTCAATCACGGCTTAGAGGGATAAATTCTAAGAAAGAACATACTAAGGTTAAAAATTATCTAAAAGATAGCCTAAAATCCTTTTCTAAGAACAATGACAAATTTTAATTGATAAAAATACAATCAACTAATCATTCCTCATACTCTAACCAAAACAAACATAATGATACTATTGAAAGAAGTGATGACATAACTATTTATTGAATAATTGTCATATAACCCTCCAAAATGATAGGTTGTATCACAACGTAATATATCTGTCTCTACTATACATGTCAAGCTTTGAAAAACAACGATATGTTTTGAAAAATCACAAGAACTAGAAGATCATGGTGCATAAAATTTGAGTTTTTAATAACAATATAAGCATAATACCTAAGCATATGATAAATTTCATCCAATATTCCATATGCAATCAACTCAAATTACAATCGGCATATCAAATTTCTCAAAGAATTCAACCCAAGCATCATACTTTAAAAATAGCTAAAGAAGAACTTTTTTCATTTTTCTCTTTTTAGGGAGCAAACAAACAATCAAAGCAACACAAAACAAAAAGAAGCACAAAAAGAAAACAAACAAGAAACAATGGTGTAAACCATCACCCCCAACTTGAATTATGCATTGTCCTCAATGTAACATAAATAAATATATGCAAGATAACTAATGAAATAGATAAGGGAATGGGGTCATCTGAAAATAATTGCTCCAAAAGGAAATTAAACTGCAAAACTACAAGAAAAATAAAGAAAGATAACAACTACTAATATACAACAAATCATGTAGGGAAAGGATCACTTAGCCAGAGGATCCTGATAAACATGATCAACAAGCTCCTCCATAGGCTCCTCTAATGGGAAACCCATTAAGAATGTCTTCACACGTTGACCATTGACTTTAAATGTTTGTCCATTCTTTGGGTTCTCAAGCTCTATTGGTCCGTGAGGAAAAATTGTACGCACTATGAAAGGACCTGTCCATCTCGAGCATAACTTACTTGGGAAAAGATGAAGTCGAGAATTATACAAAACTACTTGTTGTCCTTGCTCAAAGGTCTTTCTCAAAATAGATTAATCATGAAAATTTTTTACCTTGTAATCTAAGTACTTTCATACGTATCTCTTCAAGTTCATTCAAGTCAAATTTCCTATTGCTACCAGCAAGTTTTAAATTGAAGTTCAATTTTTTTATGGCCCAATAAGTTCTGTGTTCCATCTCTACTGGCAGATGGAAAGCTTTTCCATAAACTAGCCTATTTGGAGGCATAACTAATGGTGTCTGAAATGAAGTTCTATAAGCCCATAGAGCATCAGTCAACCTAAGTGACCAGTCCTTTTTATCAAGCTTGACTATCTTTTCTAAAATGTACTTGATCTCCCTATTAGCCAATTCAGGTTAGCCATTAGTCTGTGGGTGGTAAAATGTGGACACTTTGTGTGTAATATCATCTTTATTCATAAGATTAGTAAATGATCTATTACAAAAGTGTAAACCACCATTACTGATTATTGCCCTAGGCATCCCAAACCTAGATAAAATATTTTTTTTCAAAAACTTGATCACAACCTTGTGATCATTGGTCCTAGTCGGAATAGCCTCTACCCACTTACAGATGTAGTTAACTGCCAAAAGAATGTAAGCATATCCAAAAGACATAGGAAAAGGACCCATAAAGTCAATATCCCAATAGTCAAGCATTTCTATCATGAGTATGGGGGCAAGAGGCATCATATTCCCACGAGTCACACCTCCTAATAATTGACATCTATCACAATGCTTACAGAACATAAAAAAATATCTGAATGAAGTAGGCTAATAAAAATCACATTGTAAGATCTTAGCTAATGTCTTATTAGATGAGAAGTGACCTCCATAAACTTTTGAATGGCAAAAAATAATCATGTCCTTTTGCTCTTCATCAGGTACGCATCTCCTCAGCACTTGGTTGAGTAGCATTTGAACAAATATGGATTTTCAAAATAGAACTGCTTCACCTCAACCAAGAATCTCTTCTTGTCCTTTGGATTCCAATGACTTGGTGGCTACCTTGTAATAAGATAATTCACAATGTCAGCATACCATGACACAATTGTATTTAAAGCAAATAAATGTTCATTAGGGAAAAAATCAAGGATAAGGATGTGATCATCGGTGTCTTCAATCAAAAGCCTCGATAAATGATCTGCCACCACGTTCTCCACTCCTTTCTTGTCTTTGATAATGATGTGAAACTCTTGAAGGAGAAGAGTTCACTTAATCAATCTTGGCTTTGCATCCTACTTAGTCATCAAATACTTGAAAGCAGCATGATCAGTATAAACAACAATAGGTGATCCTATAATGTATGACCTAAATTTATCAAGTGCAAAAACTACTGCTAGCAATTATTTTTCAGTGGTAGCATAGTTCATCTGAACTTCATTCAAGGTCTTGCTAGCGTTGTAGATGACATAAGATTTCTTGTCCAGCCATTGGCCTAGCACTACGCCGACTGCGTAATCCTTCGCGTCACACATGAGCTCGAAAGGAAGTCCCCAATTGGGTGATTGCATGATTTTATGATTCTAGGTGAAATAAGCATATTCTTAAGGTTTTTGAAAGCTACCTCATAATCAGTTGACCAGTCAAAAGGAACATCCTTGGCTAATAGATGACATAAAGGTCGTGCCGAGGCACTAAAGCCCTTTATGAATGGTAAGTAAAACATGGCATGACCAAGAAATTGTAACGCCCCAAAATCCATCTATTGGAGCTTCCCATTGTGCCGGCTCATCAACTCTAAGCTCCTCCTCTAGGCCACAATCTGAAAAGGGATAGTATTTGTAGGGGGTGAGCACTAAGCTCTGTAGGAAAATCCTTCCAAACTCGAACAAGGTTTAGAAACATATAAAACAAGTCGGTCTCGTTTCACAAATATTATATATATAACTTTTGAAGGAAAATCGTGACATTTTAATAGATCTCTAGTTTACGAACAACAACAAAGTTAAACGGAGAGGTGAAACCAATTACCAACATGGAGCCATACAATTTTTCAAAAGTAAACCAATAACTCACACATGATATAATATTGTTCCCTTGGGCATGAGCATCCTTACAAGGAACCTCTCACCCTCAAGATTTGGGTTTCTCAAGCATCCTTATAAGGAACCTCTCACCCTCAAGGTTTTGTTTATTTGGCATGAGCATCCTTACAAGGAACCTCTCACCCTCAAGGTCTTGTTTCTTTGGCATGAGCATCCTTACAAGGAACCTCTCACTCATGTTCATCAAAACAACCATACAAGAAATACAATATCCACAATTTCTCAAAAACAACAAGCCATTCCCAAAAATCTCCAAATTTCTCATAAAGTAGCACAATAGAGACAATGTGAGAAAATATACAAGAGATCCTCGTAAATATCATTTTGTGATTCAATTTCAAGCACTAAAGTTTTTGAATTCAAGCATCAAGGAAAAATCAAGAGAAAAACCCCTTTTCCTTGAGATCTAGGGTTTGAGACCAAGAAAAGAGTTTTTAATGGGGATTCCACCATAGCATTGTTTAAAACACGACCACATTTGCATAAATATCAAGAATTAACAATTTCATAGCAAGTATATAAGATTTAGAGTCAAAAGAATGTATATATATGTATGCCCTAGCCTCAATGCAAGAGAATGGAAGAAAACCCCTACCTTGAATCAAGATTTCCAAGCTAAACCCAAGCTCTATAGACCTCCTTCCTCCCCTTTCTTTCTTCCTTAGTCTTCCTTTAGGGTTCTAAGAGGTGTGGGTTGAGAGTGGAGGGAAAGAATAAGAGAAAAATGGAATGAGAATGGTGTTTTAAGCATGCCCAATCCCGATTTTTACTGTTCACAGGGCCAAAAATTTCATTTTTCCTTGAATTTACAATTTTGCCACTAACTATCTCCATTTTGATCTCTATGACCACCCTAAGGTTTTTAGACGTTCCGAATTCATTTTTAATATTATTTTATCCTAAAAATATTTAGTTTTATGATTTATCATACCACTAAAGTAATTTTACCTGAACCTTAAAATACAAGGCCTATGTATATTTTTAATCGATTGACACCTCCTAGGCCCAACATACCACCATTGGTACCCTATTATTGTCCGTTTGAGACAAATGAGGATGAAAAGATAGCTTGGGGATAGCTCAGGAGGGGAGGAAAGTAGAAAATCAGGAAGTCAACCAACCTGTACCGGTACGCTAAGACTACTGGAGTTCGGCGTACCCGTACGCTTTGCCTGATCTACCCAAATGCTCTGTGCATTCACTTTTCACATTTCCACTCCATTCCAAACCCTTCCAAAACCAACCCAAGCTTATACAACATGCATTTGTATATCAAACATAGTTGATACAAGTTCTATTACATGTGGGGGTTTACAGAAATGACCGGACATCTTTAACGGTCTTGGGAGTAGGGAGGTTAGAAATTAACTCAACCTTAGCCTTATCACCTCTATCCCTTTTTTAGACATAATGTGACCAAGAACTATCCCTTGGGCCACCATTAAATGACAGTTCTCCCAATTAAGCACTAGTCTTTGATCTTCACCCTCTAAAAACGAACTATAAATTTTCTAGACATCCCTCAAAGGTATCACCAAAAATAGAGAAATCGTCCATAAAAACCTTGACGATTTTCTCTATCATATCACTGAAAATCCCAATCATGCATCTCTGGAACGTGCTTGGGGCATTACAAATCCTGAATGACATCCTTCTATAGGCAAACATTCCCAAGGGACACACAAAAGTTGTCTACTCCTGATCTTCAAGGGCTATCTCAATCTGGTTGTAGCCTAAATAACCATCTAGGAAGCAGTAATAGGCATGCGCCACCACTCTCTCCAATACTTGATCAAGGAATGACAAAGAAAAGTGATCTTTTGGGGTACACACATTCAGTTTCCTGTAGTCTATGCAAACCCTCCACCCAGTCACCGTTCTAGTAGGAATAAGCTCATTATTCTCATTGGCGACCACAGTGACTCCTGACTTCTTAGGAACTACCTGTGTAGGACTCACCCATTTTCTATCAACAATAGGGAAGATGATTCCTACATCAAGCAGCTTCAGAACTTCAACTCGAACCACATCTTTCATTATGAGATTCAATCGCTGCTGCGGTTGGCAGGAAGGCTTTGCATCATCTTCAAGGTAGATCCTATGGGTGCATATAAGGGGGTAATTCCCTTAAAATATGTTATAGTCCACCTAATGGTTTCCTTGTGAGCTTTCAACAATTGTAGCAACCTTGATTTTTGATCAGGTGGCATGGACAAATTGATCACCACTGAAAAAGTACCATCACTCCACAAATAAGCATATTTCAATGTAGATAGGAGTGGCTTCAATTTAGGTTTGGGTGGTTAAACAATCGATGGTAGAGTTTGCTTATCAATCGGTGGTAATTCTTCGAACTTAGGCTCCCACGAGCCTAGTCCACAAACTTCTTCTTCTTGTACAGTTACTTCCTTAGACAAGATCTCCAAATAAATTCCAGCTGAATCCTCTTCTTGTTGCTCCATGATGGTGTTAATGAGATTTATTTGATGCACCTCTCCATCATCCCCAGGCTGCCTTTCAATGTTAAACATGTTCACCTCCAAGGTTATATTTCCAAAGATCAGCTTCTTAAATCCATTCCTGCAATTAATTAAGGCATTAGAGGTTGCAAGAAATTGTCTTCCCAAAATAACAAGAATATGAACAGACGGGTTAGCAACAAGACAAGTCATTTGTAGGGAATTTCCCTACTCTTAGGGTTGAGTAGGGAATTTCCCTTTCTCTTGTTGCATTAACCTTAGGGACGTGTTAATCTTTGTATAAATTTTTGTAACAAGTCGTTTTTGCTCCTTTTATGCGGTGGTTGCTAAGGAGGTACTGTGCATGCTGAGCATTAGAAGGACCGACATAATTTGGTGGTGGCTGATGTATGGTAGGAGGGTATTATTGGGGTTGGACAGTGTTGTCAGATCTCCAACTAAATTTGGGATGATATCGCCATCCCGGATTATATGTATTGGAGTATGAAGAAAACGAGTGCTTTGGCTAATTAAATGCATTAACTTGCTCATGCATTTCGATACAGGGGTCATCAGCCTTACTTGGGCTAGTTGGGCACTCGTTCGTAAGGTGCTCAATGGACTCACAAATCGAACAAGGTCCATCAGCCTTAGCCATACTGGTCACCTCGTTGACCTTTTGAAACTCTAACGTCTCCACTTTCCTTGAAAGTTTAGCAATCTTAGTTAGGAGATCATCTCCCTCTCTCAACAAATACTTTACTCCACTAGACAATTGAGGGGCTATTGATGATGTTGATTGTTCAGTAGGGTCTGAGAAGTCCCAAGACTGGGCACTCTCTGCCAAACAATCAAAATAATCAAGAGGTTTCTTAGGCTCTTTTTTCAGAAATTCTCCATGGCACATCATGACGATGAACTGACTATGTGTAGGGATTATTCCTTCGTAGAAGAAAGTTACCATATTCCACAGTTCAAAGCCATGATGTGGAACAAAGTTTAAGAGCTCTTTAAATCTTTCCCAACATTCAGCAAACTACTCATTTGATTTTTTAGCAAAATTTTGAATCTATTTTTTCAAATTAGTCATTTTATAAATGGGGAAAAATTTATTCAAAATTTCTTTTTGCATTTGATCCTAAGTAGAGATCATCCATGGCTTCAAGGAATTTAGCTAAGTCTTTCCTTTATCTTTGAGTGAGAATGTAACACCCCGCATTTTCTTTTATATATGCATATAGATAAATAGTAAATAATTGTTGTAAAAATGTGGATATGTGGAGTGATGGTAGGAATAAAAACAAAAACTAGAGATACAAATTGATTGGGAAGTTAAGTTTCGAAGGTGTAAACTTGAGAAGAGGGATTATGGAAGTTTCTAAATATTGTTAGGTCAAAATAAGTTCTCCATTGAATCTGGAAGGTCGAAAAACATTGGGAGAGGTAATGTGGAGTGTATTGGAAGCTAGGAAGTATTCCGGAGTAAAAACACACTTAGAGAGAGAATTTGGTAAAAAGGAGTTGGGACACCTTCTAGTATTTAAGTCATAACTTTTTATCCTGATGACCAATTGATCCAAAATTTTGACAGTAGATATTATACATTTAGGGCTACAAAAGCGTATCTAATGAAAATTTTCCAAATCAATCTCTAAATAGGCCAAAACTTCATTGGAAGTTTCAGAAAAAAAAAAAAAAAAACAGGAATTTCGTTCGAACGTGAAATGACGTTCAAATGTGAATAAACGTTCGAATGTAAGTGCATTCCATTACTCTTTTCTGATGGAAAAAAAAAAAGTACTGGGAGCAACGACCGTTCGAACGCCAATGACGTTCGAACGTGAGTTACGAATCTGGGTTTCAGAAATCGCGCACAAGAGACCATTTCTCACCCTATAAATACATAAGGACGCCTCTCTTTGCATCATTTCAACATTTCTAACCCTAGGAAGACTTAGAGAGGAGGAAAGAAGGGGAAAACACAAGAATCAAGGGAGGATTTACACATTGAAGAGGATCAAAACTTCAAGTTTTTCAAGAACACTAAGGAAGAAGAAAGTAGGGGTTTTCTTCCATTCTTTTACATTGAGGCTAGGTTTATTTATATGTATCTCTTCCATCTAAATGTTATATGCATGCTATCTAATCCTTAATTCTTGCTATTCTTGCAATTAATGTCATGTAGAAAATAATGTGATTGTTGGGTAACCCTTAAATCTCCTTGCTTGCTACCAAAACCTAGTCTTCAAGGGAAATGTGTTTTCCTCTTGACTTCTCATTTGTTATTGATTTCAATACATGATTGTTCCTTTATTTTGAATTCTAAGCTTGATATTCAATACTTGATATTCTTTATCCTTGGTTCCAAGACTTGAGTGTTATTTTGGTCTTGATTTCTAAGCTTCATAATCATTTGTTCTTGATTTCACACCTTGGTAGTCGTTTGTTATTTATTTCCATACATGATTGTTCCGTTAAATCTTAATTTCTCCTTGGTCCATGATTTTCAAGCTTGGTGTGCTTTTATTCTTTGTACTCCAAGCTTAATATTCATCTATAATGATTCCAAAGTTTGATTACTCATATGTTTTGATTTCAAAACTTTAGTGGTTTGTGTCGAACAATAAAATGATATTTTGATGATCTCATGTACTTTTGCTTAAATTGTTCTATTAGAATGTTACATGTGAAATTGGGGATTTGTGGAGTTACTGTGAATTGAGATAAATGTTGGAATTGTATGCTTGGGTTGGGTTATTTGTGATGCACATGAGTGAGAGGTTCCATGTAAGGATGCTCACCCATTCTCAAGAGGTTCCCGGTAAGGATGCTTGAGAATCAAAGATGACCGAAAGGGGGGTGAAGGTTACCATAAAGTATGCCACCTACCGAAAGAATTGTTGGAAATTGTTATGGTGGAAGGTATTATCTATTGTATATTGGTGATTGTTCATTTTACCATAGACGGTTTCTACAAGAGTCTTGGGAAGTATGAGATTCCGCGAGAACTTGTGGAAACAGTGTATGGTGGGTTGGATTATTATCTATTGTATATTGGGTATTGTTCATTCTACCATAGACGGTTTCTACAAGAGTCTTGGGAAGTATGGGATTCCGCGAGAACTTGTGGAAACAGTGTATGGTGGACTGGATTATATTTGGAAATGGTTTGCTAACTGTATAGTGGTCCCACTTATTCATTCAATTACTGTCGTTCCTTAAACTTGAGATCTATTTAAATGTCTTGGTTTTACTTCAAAAGTTATATATGATATTTGTGAAATGAGACCGACTTTTTTTACATGTTTTCTAAACCTTGTTTGAGTTTGGGAGGATTTTCCTACAGAGCTTAGTGCTCACCCCCTACAAACCAACACATTTTTCAGGTGATGCGGTAAAAGAGGATCGGTTAGAAGGCGAGTAGGGGGATCCGGAGGGGGATATCTCGACGGTCCTTCTTTGTATTAGATTGAAGGGTTATTTTGGGATCATGTAAAATATAAACTTTTGTTATTCCGCTGCTAAGTTACGTTTAATTCTTTTGGGATGTAAATGTCATTGTTTGGCATATTCTTTTGATATTGTGGTCATAGCTTGGCTTATTCTTTTGGGATGATATTGTAAATTCTATGGATGATGAATGGAAAATTTTTCTTATTGATGAAATATCTTAGTGCTCTCATTATGTAAATGGTTTAGAATGTAATGTCGTCCATGATGGTTTTGGGGGTGTTATAGAGAAGGTGAAGAGTTTCATTCTAGCCATTTTTTTCCCACATATTATGTTTCAAGAATGTACTAAATACTTTCTCGAATTTCTTGAGATAGAGATAGCAGTTTTCACTTGCCATTCCATGGAATTGAGGGAGCAATTGGAGCATCCCTAGTTTAACAATAAATTGGTGTGCTTGCACCTGAAGTACAATGCACGACGGTGCGAAAGAGCGGGTAGGTTGGAGATAATCCTTCATAGTCTGTCTAGGTGGAACTATAACCAGGTTATGCCCACCATTACCCCCTGCTAGAAAAATATTGGGTGGAAAATGTCATAATTATTGTTCTGAGCAGCCATACCGAAAACTGGTGGTATGTCATGTCTAAGTCTAATAAGTCGGTCTGCTTAGTCTCTACTCCACATGCAAATCTACTAAACCTAAGAATTAAAATTGTAAGAAAGCAAGAAATGAATTATAACAGAGATACGCACCTGGGCTCGTGATGAAAATCACAAGACCTAACTGAATACCTCTGTATCGCCTTAGATTGTCGTTAACTTCCTTGGCAATGTACTAAAAGCTTGCCCTCCAAAGGGGTTGTATTTTCACGAGTGCTCCCAAGCATAAGGGAATAGTATCATGTAGTAACTTGAACAGAAGTCTAAGGTCGTCTCTTCAAGGAATGATTTGGAATCCAAGGTGATGAAAAATAAAAGGAATAAATTCTTTGAACTTTGAGAGCTGAAAATTAACTACTAATGAAAACGAAATTCAACAATTGGAAAGACTAGATAATCTTCAGCCTTCATCCCACCTATGAATAAGAATTTCTACCCTAAATCTATAACTCATATGCTTTCGTTCAAACTAGTATAGACAGATGATTTTTCAACTAAAATCTTTGGGAAGTATCAAAAGTAGCAATTGGAAAACAGTTTACGATGAAAAAATCAATATCCTAAAGGTTGCAGAAAACACCACTAGCTATCTATACCAAAACCAATTATATATAGATAATCGAAAAGTATGCAAACCAAATAGGTTTTCGAAAGCATAACTTATTCAAACAATCACTTAAACACTAAAACCCTAGTTTAAGGCATAAACCCTAATTCATAGGTTGGGACTCCTCCTTCAGATTATCCATAGAGAAACTACTCATTAATGATAATTTAAACAACACAAAATATTAAAGAAGACATAATTAAATTCAGAAAAGTAAAAATTGGCTTAAAAGTAAATAATTGTATTGAAAAACTGAATTTAAATAAAGCTTTGAATATTGAAGAGAATGAATGTAAGATTGCTAGACAATTGAAAGAACAAAACTTAAAAGAAAGAACAGCAGCAAAACTCTCCAAATAACCCTAACACTCTCTAAACGTAAAACACAGAGAAAACTAAAGAAAGGCTCCAAAAATTAATGTTTGTGTTTCCCATAAGGTCTTCTATTTATTCTGGTAGGAAGGAGAATCTTTAGATCTTTGACATATATCCATCCTAAAATTATCTCCTTATTTGATTGGTTAAGAATCCCAAAGATTTGTCAAAATTTTATCTTTAATTGAGCTTCCAGTGAAAATCTGCTTTTACCTACCGGTAACAACTCCTTCTGTAGCACAACCTACCGGTAGAACTTCTGCACTATTCTTCTATAGCTCAAGCTACCGGTAGAACTGACTTACTACTAGTAGAATATTTATCTTTCTACCTTCCTATTGGTACAACACCTACTATTAGAACTTCCTCTTTCTTCCAAAATAACTTCCAAGGCTCCCAGTTTCATCTTCTCCCTAGCATACTCAATCCCAATTTATCCCTTGGCATCATGTTAATGCTTAATCTCCACATTTACACCTAAACTACTTTCAAACACAGAAATCAAAGCATAAGACACAATAGGCACTAAGTGGAGCCAGTTAGTTTGTTAGCAAGCCTAAAGCAAATATGTTAAGCTATAAAATAATACAATATTGAGCACTCAACACTAGTGCAACAATCCGAGACATGAAACAGTCTCCTGTATCCATGACAGAGTGCGCCGAAAGATTGCTCTACATTTCTACTAATGGTGTGCCAATTCTGTCTAAGACTGTGAACCTTTACTCATATTATACAAGAATCTGATAATCTCATATTCTGTGTATAAGCTGAACTCTATATACTAGATTATATATAATGTAAAATAAAAGACACACAGGCATAGTATATATTTAATATAATGTAAATATTTTAGCCATACAGATTCTCAATAAGAAATGAAGAACTTGAATTAAATAATAAAACTGAGTTTCATTACAAAAAGTAAGCTTTTAGTGTATAACTCTATCACTATATGCATGTAAATCACCAAGAAAAGACCTCTATCATTACTGAGTAGGGACTATATTGGTATCAGGTAATGTCTTTCAGCTTGAAGAATGCTAGAGAAACATATCAACGCCTGGTCAATCACATCTTCAAGAATTTGATTGGAAAAATTATGGAGGTTTACGTCCACAACTTGTAGGTAAAGAGCTAGGTTGCGGAAGACCGTATTACTCAATTAGATTAAGCTTTTCAAACCATAAAAAAGTATCAAATAAAACTTAATTCAACTAAGTGTGCCTTTGGAGTATCCTCTAGAAAGTTCCTGGGTTTTATGGTGCGTCAAAAAGGGATAAAGGTCAACACTGACAAAATCCAAGCTCTCTTAGACATGCACGCACCTCACAACATTAATGAGGTGCAATGCTTAATAGGTTGGGTAGCTCCACTCAACAAATTTGTTTCAAGAGCAAGCGATAGATGTTTGCCTTTCTTCAAGTCATTGAGGAAATCCTTTGAGTGGACACAAAATTTGTATTAGCTTTCAAAAGGCTAAAGTAGTATTTGGGTTCCCCATTACTCTTATTTGGAGCGAAGTCTGGGGAAAGTTTGTATCTTTACCTTCCTATATCCGAAGCAACTACCAGCTCTGCCCTAGTAAGGGAAGAGCAAGGAGTTCAAATGCCAATATATTACTCCAGGAAAATCCTTAAGGGAGCTAAAACAAGATACTCAAAGCTAGAAAATATAGTCTTGGCCTTAGTGACAACAGCATGAAAGCTACACCCTTATTGTCAAGCCCATACTATTGTGGTCATGACCAACTCCCCCATCAGGCAAGTCTTAGAGAGACCTGAGGTATCAGGAAGGTTAGCCAAATAGGTTATCAAATTATGAGAATTTGATATAGTCTATCTGCTTAGAACCCCCATCAAACGACAAGTAGTAAGATTTCGACTAGAAGCAACTAGCTGCACCTATGAGCCAGTGCTTGATCAAAATTGTTGTTGTCCCTATCCTTCGGACATCATCCCTCAATGTGTGTATGGCTTATAGGGATAAGGGAGTGTCACTCTCCCTCGGAATGATGTGAGAAAAGGGGCAACAGAATAGTGGTAATGAAAATGGAATGAAATGTACAAAATGTGTGTGTGGTGAACAAAAGTGCTCCCCAAGCGCAAGGAGTCTTTTGATTGTCGTGTTTTACTTTGAAAAGTATTTCAAGGTTGTCTCCTTAGGGAAGGAAAGTTCAAGTGTGTGAAGGTAATTTTGGTGAACAAAAGAGAAAAGTGTAAAATCTTTTGTTTGTGTTTTGGGGATTGAAGTTTGTGAATGAAAATGCAATGAAAAACAAGTGTTGGCTAATCCAAAGAGGTCATTCCAATAGGAATACCAAATCAACTCAAGCCTTCCTCCAATAGAGCCTAGATGTACGATTGATTCGTGGAAAACTCGGGACTAAAATGGAGGTGAGGATTCAAGCATACCCCGTGATGATGCCTAAGGTGTATCAATAACTCACAACCATGTCCTCACCCCATCCTAGTCAAACCGAGCCATCGTACTCTAAGAGGAGGAATGAAAATGAGTTGAAGTGGCACACCCAAGAGGAGTTCTCCCTTGGATTAACCAACTTAAAATCTAGCTACTCATGAAAGCAAGAAAGACATGCATAATGTAAAGGAACATAATGAAGAAAGGAAACATTGAACTTAACTTAAAGCAAGAAATCTTAAGCTATGAAGAAAAATATACAATACCCAATTTAAAACTTAAAATGAAGAAAGCTTGAAAGCATTAATGGTGAATTGAAGAACATGTAATTAAACTTGCAATATTCTTGAAATAAAGGAGATTACAATGCAGGAAATAAAGATTACAAGAGGTCTACAACTTACTGCAATGAAATGGGTGAAGAAAATGCAAAAACATACTATTCATCATCTTCCTCACTAAAACTACTCCTAAGCTTAGGTAGTCAACCCCCAGAATCTTGTGTGAATGTTGAATATATGGTGAAGGGCCTTCCATTTTCGTCCATGAGGGTCCCTAGGGTATGTGTGAAAGGCCTCCCATCAATAGGGGGTTGAATAGATGGGTTAGGTAGGCTAGCACAGGCTTAGCCTGCACACCCATCATCCTCTCTCACTTTTCCCATGCCTTCTCTTCCAAAGTCAAGAAATTATGTAAGGATGGCATGGTTATGTGTAGAATATGTCAGGGTAGGTGTGGGAGTAGTGTAGGTGGGCCCCCCAAGAAGTTGGAGAAGACTTGTAAGTGTTCTGGGCATTTTGGACTGTTTCAGAAGAGCGTACCAGTATGGCGTACCGGTACGTCGAACTCCAGTAGGTAAATTGTACCAGTATGACATACCGGTACTCTTCTACTCTGGACCAGTTTTCGTAGAATTGTCATAACTTTTGATTCAACCGTCTGATTGAGCTAAAATTTTGACACAATACACATGACATCCAGATCTACAACTTTCATGTTTTGAACTTTTTTATATTATAAATAGATCATGGTCAAAATGGAGGAAACCCGAGGTACTGCCACAAAATGGTGCGGGTGTTGGTGCCTATGCTACCAAACACCGATACCTCCTTGATTTCTTTCACTTTTAAGCCTCCAAATCCTCATGTAATGTGTCCATCTCTTCACCATACATCCATACTTAGTTGCAAGGTTCCAAAATACATGATTTACGCTATAATTACCTGCAACCACAAGATTTCAACATTATTCACAACTTTGGCTAACTTTAAATAATTAATTACAAAGTTGAGTTAAAATGCATGTAATGAGACCATCAAATATACAATATTTTGTGCTCATCAGCCAGCGATTCATGTATAACAGGTAAGTGTAGAACTTGATTTTCTTACAAATCCTTGATTCCAATGCTTCTATCTAAGTTGAGGATAATGAAGTGTTATAACTTCTCCATGCGAAATGGGGGTAATGCTCAGATAATGTTTGGAATATGTCAGACTTAAAGGCAGAGCCTAGGGCAAAGTTAGAACCAAAAACCTAAGAAGTAATTTGGATTCGATGTCAACGAGGTCTCGAATGGCATATCAAAGGTCAATAGAGAATCGAAGGACATGTGGTGTGTTTGAATGAAGGGACAACAATGATGATGTGATCTACTTTCCACTTGGATGCCATTTGAAGATCGAGGAAAGATTTAGATTTGAAGATAAGCCAAGGGTGAATCAAAAGAGAATAGAAAGGGTAATAATTTGGGTAAGAAAAAACAGTAACTAGGCCTTTTAAATAATGATTTAGGAGTCTTTGGTGGTTACTGATTGTTCATTTACCTGATTGAATGAAGTGAATCAACTATTGAAAGTTGCCTTAAGTGAAATTCTAAAAAAGGAACAAAGGATGTGACTGTTCATTTATTTGGGTTAATTACGAGATAAACCCAATTAAATGAGGGGGGCATTGTTTGGACTTAAAATATAAAATTATAAGAACATTTAATGCATGTGTGGTCGGCAAGCTTGAAGTTACTAAAAGGTTTCCACGTGTCAAGATTTGAAGAAAAGGTAGGAAATGATCAGCCATAGCTTTGGTTTGAATGAAGGAATAACTGCCAAGTAGTTACAAATCCAATCAACCGTTGATAAAAGAAAATCTTCGAAGGAAGTGGCTATAAAAAAAGAAAAAAGAAGGAAGTTGAAGGACAACTGAAACCCCCACAAGACCCACGATTAGGGCATTTAGGAGTAGTGCTAAAGTTAGTGATGATGCACAAAATAAACTTATGCAACATCAATAGTCAAGTGTGTGATAAAGTGTACTTAATTGACAATTAATAGAGCAATCAATGACAATAATGTAAATATCGGGTCAACACACAGATATATAGTGGTTCGGTCCGGGTGACCTACTCCACTCCGAGAAACGACAACGATGATTGGGGGACCTTTATTGATTAAGTAAGGTAAACAAGAGAGAGAGAGAGCAATGGTTAGCTCCAGGAAGGATACAATAGCTAAGAGAGAGAAAAGTTGTGTGTAAGGTGTAGAGAGGTGTAGAGAGATCTCAAAAGGTCTAGAGATACAAAGAGGTGCCCTCTCATGTAGAGAGAGCTTAAAATTTATAGGCATGGAGCCTTGGTTAAGGCGGTGACGTGAGGGTAAAGGTACTAATTCTCTGGGTAGCTACAAAAGGTAAGTACCATGAGAGGTTGCCTTGATCTTCGAGAGTGAGCATCCCAATAATTGCTCCCCACGTGCTCTAATTATTATTGGAGTCCTTGGAACTTAGGCTAGGTCAAATTCAGGAATTGGGCTTGACCTACCTTTTAGCTAATTTGGGCTTACTTGATTTATTGGGCCTAACCAGTTGAATTTGAGCTCGTCATTTGCCCCCATGCCCCACGCCCATGAGGTGGCAAGAGGTTGAGGGCATGAGAGTCTTTGGACAAATGAGGGTTTCTTATTTTGCACAGTGGTAGCTTCATTATCTGAAAAAGGTTCCTTGTCCCGCACGGTGGTAGCTTCTTCAATATCTTGCTCCGTTCGCACCTTGAGAGCTCGTTCTCTTGACTTGATAATCACTATGGTTGAAAACCCATTGTCCCGTTGGCTATATTCCAATAGCTAGGTAAACTCAACGATGTGGTCTTCCTCTTTTACTTAGGTATTTGCCCTAAGGCTTTAAAGGGCATTTTTTTTTTTGCAAACCCATCATATCCCTTTTTGAGCTAGGGCTTAAAAACCACCATTTCTCCATTTCACATTCCACAAACTACTGGGCAATCTTGAAGGAGGTGACTATGGAGACAAGGGAGAAGATGAAGAGCGGAGTCTCGATGAAGGAAAAAGGAAGGTGAATCAAAAACTTTAGGTGGAGGATCAGCAGGGAGCACCGATGGCAATGGGATCATGGCCCAGGTGCTAGGGGGTGCCAGATCTATGTCGAGTGGCCACAATCTTGGTGAGGGTGACCCTCGTGTTGCTCCTAGGAACCTAGGCGGCGCCACAACGAGTCACATCAACACCTTAGACGGCGCCATGGCGGAGCCCAGGGCGACGCCCATTTCAGCGAGTGACGGCGGCACCAGGCGAGGCTTCGACTTGAATGTTCTAGCTGCTCATGATGCAGGGCAATGTAGGGACGTTGATCAGCTCGAGGTAGATGACAGCGCCATCAACGTGGGAGGCGCCATCAGCGAGAGGGAAAGCGGCACCCATGGCGGGTGGCAGCCAACTAGCGATACCAGTGGAGTGGGCGAAACTAGTAGGGAGGTAGGCGAGAGCAGGCTAGCCAGCGTAGGTGGGCAGGGCGACGCCAGTGGAGGCTCAGGCGCGATGGGTGACAGCGATGGAGGCTGTCTATACTTCCAGGGTGGCGTCTTCCCCTCCTTCTTTTAAGAGAGTGAATTTGGCAGACTCAGCCATGAATATGATGGAAGACACGAATTTGGCGAGGGTGTCTACCATGGCGTTCTCCTCTCGGGGCAAATGGTGGATTTGGAATTAGGTAAACTTTTTTAACAATACATGGACCACTGATAGGTACTCTTGCATCCTTTCCTCTTTTGCTTTAAAGTCTCCCTTTATCTGGTCAATTATTGGTTGTGTGTCTCTGTAGGCTGTCAGGAAGATGGCCTCCATCTCCAATGCAAGCTTCAAGCATGATATGAGGGCCTCATACTCAGCTTGATTGTTGGATGTTGCAAAGTGGAGGGAGACAACGTACTTGAGTGGAGTGCCATGGGGGCTGATCAACACTAGTCCTGCGCCACCGCCCTCGCTGGTGGAGGACCCACGCATAGTCTCCAACAATAGATGGTAGTAAGGCATGGAGGGCTCCCGTGGAGTAGGCACAAAGGAGTCGGGGCGCCTCTAGTCTCAGAGTGTGGTCTCCCAAGGCCAATGGAGTTGTCTCCAAGACATCGGGCTTTCTCGGGATAGTGTCTAGGTTTGCCTCATGGTGGGTGGAGGCATTATGCACTGAGCAGGCGAGCGTAGGGGTACGTGATACTTCCTCCCAGGATTCCTGTGTTGGTGTAAACTCTTGGGACTCCCGTAACGATGTAGACTCTTGGGACTCCCGTGGCGGTGTAGACTCCCAGGACTCCCGTGGCGGTGTTGACTCCCGGGACTCCCGTGGCGATGTAGACTCCCGGGACTCCCGTGGTGGTGTTGACTCCTGGTAATCCGATGGTGGTGTAGACTCCCGGGACTGCCCTGGCGGTGTAAACTCTTGGGACTCCCATGGCAATGTAGACTCACGTGGTGGTGTAGACTCTCGGGACTCCTGTGGCGATGAAGACTCGTAGGACTCCTGTGGCGGTGTAGACTCCCGAGACTCCCATGGCGATGTAAACTCTCGAGACTCCCGTGGCGGGTATAGACTCCCGGGACTCCCGTGGCGATGTAGACTGTTGGGACTCCAGTAGTGGTGTAGACTCCCAAGATTCTTGTGTGTATCATAACTAGCCCTTGTACTGCTGTGGGAGTTGAGACTCCAGTGCGGTCTTCTACAGGGACTGTAGCTCCACAAAGCTGCCCTATTTCTAGCAGTGGCTCGGTGTCATGCTTTGACGTGAATTTGGGCAAGGAACAACTTTGGAGGTTTGTGACTTCCGGGGATATTAGAGAGGTTGGATCTCCAAGTCTAGAGAGCATTATCAATACCGCGATGGAGGAGTTTTCCATGGTATGCCTTTCTTCTCAACTTTAATTTTGTACCCGTATCTTTTCCTTCATGTTTTGGTTTTTTGAATGCTTGTAGGTGGCTTCCGCTTTTCCCTACCTTTTTTCAAGAACGATGAAGCTTGGAGAGGCATTTAGAGTTTTGGCAAGAGAGAGGCAGACACAAGAGGCTGCTGAGGAGTAGTTAAGGTTGGCTCATTAGAGAGGGTTGCCGTGGAAGAAGCTTATAAGGAGAATACCTGCGTGAGAGCAGAGTCATAGCATTGAACGTCCGGTGAGGGGGCCGTAGGAGTTGAGGCCCACAGGAGCTAAGAGTAGAGTCATAGCTGCAAACGTCCCGTGAGAGGGCCACAAGAGCTATGGCCGAGCTACATATAGCTCGGGAGATGACTGTCATGGCAGAGAATTATAAGGAGACTACCTGCGCGAGAGCAGAGTCATAGTTGCGAATGTCCTGTGAGAGGGCCACAGAAGTTGAGGTTGAGCTATGTATAGCTCGGGAGATGGTCGCTGTGGCAGAGGCTTATAAAGAGAATACCTGTGCGAGAGTAGAGTCAGAGCTGCGGATGTCTTGTGAGAGGACCACAAGAGCTGAGGTCGAGCTATGTATAGCTCGGTAGAGGGCTGCCGTGGCAGAGGCTCATTCCATTGAGATGGAGATGAGGAGGGAGGCTGCTAAGAGGGCCATTGCAAGCGCCTTTATTAATGGTTATGAAAAGCTTGACAACTTTCTCTGTTATTGATTTCTCTGGCTTCGTCCCATATGAGGCACTAGGGGTAGATGGTGACGGGGAGAACCTTGATGATAGTGAACTGGGGAGCAGTGACTGATCATCAGGAGTATGATGACTTTTATCTTTTTTTCTACCTTGTTGTTAGGTCATGTTCTGACTTTTGTAAGTTGTTTACAAACTTTATGAAAGCAAGACACTTTTGGATACAATAATCTTCGCAGATTTTTATTTCATAAATAATAGAAAAGATCAACTGAAACAATAAAGGACAAATAAAATGAGAGTCACCGGCTTATACCCACTATTTGTAATAGCTCTTCAGTTGGAGTCACCTTCTCCTCCAAACCCTCTGGAGATCATCTGGATTTCTCCGAGGGGCTGTTGGCGCTCTTTGTCATTCTGGTTCCTATCAGGCGGCGGGATTTGTCCTTTGCCAACAATGCACTACTACAAATAGCAATGTTTTATGATCAAAGCAGTAATCAGTATCATGGTTTTGGTCGCGATGGAAGCGACAGTACTTGTTCGGGTTCCTACGGTTCGAGGCGATCTTCATCTTCTCTAGCTAGCGTATTGTAGGATCATCCTGTATTTGGAACAAGATATGCTCCACGGAAGCATTGAGTGGTGTAAATTCTTGTTGTTCTCTCAAAAGCGAGGGACCAAGGCGGTCCTTAATAGCGATTCTCTCTGTCCTATTCCTTTTTTTCTCTGGTTCCCGCTTGTCCTCACGGGTGTCCTTCTTCTCGCCCTCGTGGGAGGACTCACCTCATTTGGCCTTGGTGACATCCTCGACATTCATGTACTTTTGTGCCCTTGACAGCAACTCGGGTATGCTGGATGGTGGCTTTTTTAGGACAAAGAATAGGAAACTGGAGGAGTGCAGACCCGCGATAAAGGTGGCCATGGTCACCTTATCATCTGGCTCCTTGATCTAGAGAGTGTCTTCATTAAAACGAGTGAGGTAGCTAATTAGGCTTTCATCCCGATCCTACTTGATGGTGAGTAGGTGGGTAATTGGCTTTTGGTGTCGGTGTCCCCCAATGAAGTGGGAGACGAAAGACTTGCTTAACTCCGCAAAGGAGTGGATGGAAGAAGGCTTGAGCTTGGAAAACCATTGGCATGCAAATCCCTTGAGGGTGGTGGGAAAAACTCTACACATAATCTCATTAGGTATGTTGTAGAGTTGCATGAAAGATTTGTATGTGTCGAGATGGTCGAGGGGATCTTTGGTGCCATCAAATATCTCAATGGCAGGCATCTTGAACTTTGAGGGTAAAAGGTAGTTGATAACATCTCCAACAAATGGGGTATCAGTGTGCCTTACCAAGTAATCCACCGTCTCCAGCGTCTATGCTTTGATGGGCGTTGAGGGCATCATCGAGCTGGTTTTGCACCTCCTTGATCTTCTCGTCCCATTGGTTGGGGACGTCCTCCGTTGGGTCATTGTAGTGGCTTTCCTGATCAGCATACTGGTTTTCTCCCTCATCCTCTTGCGCAGGTACATGAGGAAGGGGAACATGTGAGCTTCCTATGCGCTGAGGAAGAACTCCTGGGCGAGGGGTGCCCTGGCGCTGCCCTGCAGCGCTCTGACGCTGGGCCCCACGGTGGGCTTTCTAACGCCCAGAGTGGTGAGGCTATGACACCTCTCCAATTGGGGGGAGTACTGTTCCCACAGGCTGAGGGGCAGCGCTTCCCGGGGTGAGCATTAGCTAGATGATTTGCTGGTTTTAGCTTGCCAACAGCTACATGGTCTCCAAGAGTTGTTGCCCAACCACGGGGGTTGCTACAGTAGATGGTTCCGCTAGTGCAAGCGGAGGCGGAGCCTCCCCCCGGCTGGCTGGGTTGTTATCCTCCAGTTGTTGACTCATCGACCTGGTCGTAATCGCCATAGAAAGTAGCAGGCTAGTAGAAAACTTAGTTGTTTCCCACAGAAGATGTCAAACTGATGATGCACAAAATAGATTTATGCAAAATCAACAGTCAAGTGTATGATAAAGTGTAATTAATGGACAATTAATAGGGCAATCAATGACAATAATATAAATATCGGGTCAACACACAGATATATAGTGGTTCGGTCCGGTTGACCTACTCCAGTCCAAGAAACGGCAACGGTGGCAGGGGGACCTTTATTGATTAAGTAAGGTAAACAAGAGAGAGAGAGAGAGAGAGAGAGAGAGCAATGGTTAGCTCTAGGAGGGATACAATAGCTAAGAGAGAGAAAAACTATGTGTAAGGTGAAGAGAGGTGTAGAGAGATCTCAAGAGGTCTAGAGATACAAAGAGGTGCCCTCTCATGTAGAGAGAGTTTACAATTTATAGGCACAGAGCCTTGGTTAAGGCGGTGACGTGAGGGCAAATGTACTAATTCTCCAGGTAGTTACAAAAGGTAAGTGCCATAAGAGATTGCCTTGATCTTCGAGAGTGAATATCCCGATAATTGCTCCCCATGTACTTTAATTATTCTTAGATTCCATGGACCTTGGGCTGGGTCGAATTCACGGACTGGACTTGACCTGCCTTTTAGCTGATTTGGGTTTACTTGATTTATTGGACCTGACCCAGTTGAATCTGGGTTCGTTTGTTAGTTTTAAGAAGTAGTTAGTGCTGTAATCAAAGGTTGTTAATTTAGTCTCTATGTAAATGAAACTCATTCGATTGGATTAATAAAAGAGTCTGTTTTTATTGATTCATTATTCTGTGTATTCATCGCTTTAAGAATTTATCCAAGTAAGTCCTAAAATAAGACATTTGAACCCATCCACAAGCAATCGCCTAAAAATTATCTGTTAATTGAGGCATTCTGTCGATCGCAATAGATTTTGGAGCAACAGTACCATACTAGAGTTGATTAGGAGTCTTAGATCTTGTTTTGATGCACTGTAGACCTGGATTTTAAAATAGTAAATTAAATGAAATTATAAAATAAAAAAGCCTTACATTTGTCATATTTCTATTGAACAAAAAATAGAAGTATGATACTACAAATTTTTTGGGTATCGTAGTTGAAACCATAGCAACTAGATGATTGATGTTCATGGTCCCAGAGTAGAGCTGCATTAGATTTGATATTGTCTCTTGCCTTCAATGGAGTTGGGGTTGCGGATGGAAAAACTAGAATATTCTAGCTTATTCGTTAGCCTAGACACATTAGTTTCCTTTCAATCTTGAAGTTATAAACTAGTCTGATTAAACAAATCGAGCTAATTGAACTCAAGTTGGACTTGTACACACATATACACATATGAAACAGTTTACAGGGATATATTTGCATTTGAATTCGTAAAAGAGACTTCGGCATTCAATTACACTTCACTCAGATCATCTTCTTTTTTTGAGACATAACTAGGCAAAAAGGAAAGGAAATCCTCCTCCGAGAGTAGTTTTCGATGAGGCGGGAATAAATTGACTAAAAAACCTCCACTGAAAGCAGATGGTACCTTCCTTTTTTTGGTGAGTGGTAACCACCTGTATATTGTTTTTTTTCTCTTAGCCAAGAAAAAGTCCAACCTTTCCAAACCACAAATCCAAATTCATCACTTTCGCTGAACTTTCTTAAACATGTAAACAGGAGGAAAAATACAAATAACTTAAGCATCATATTCACACAACTGAGATATTTTCCATGTGCTGTACTGTACTGAAATTAAATTTCTGGTCCACAGACGTGAATTGTGGTTCATTGGGAATTGCATGACTTTGACTCTTGCTCTTCACTTATCTTCCGTTCTGATAAACCCTGAAAACATAAAAGGAAAAAAGGAGACACATATACATGGAAAGATAAACACAGCAAGAAAAAAAATAATATACCAGAGATGATGGGCTATTTCATCTTAATTTTTCTTCTCCCATACTTGTTCAGTGGTTGCTCTGCCCAAACTTCAGTTGTAATCATCGGAAGTTCTACTTCAGTTTCAACGGCAAGCCCCATATTCTACCTTAATTCAAGCCTCCCTTCGATGTGGTACAACAATAACTCAACGAATATGACTATCCGTGGGGATGATGGATCAGTGATAAGAGTAGTCCTCTCAACACTAAACCGCGTGGGTTATGTTTTTGGATTCTACTGCAGAAACTTCTGCTATGAATACTTGCTCTCGGTCGTCGTTGTTCGTATAGGCAATCCAAGTGTAGTTTGGTCAGCGAACAGAGACCATCCAGTGCAGGAGAACGCGACCTTACAACTAACAGGAGATGGAGATTTGGTGCTTCGAAACTCAAATGGCACCAAGGTGTGGTCATCCAATACCACAGGAAAGTCGGTACTTGGATTAAACATGACTGAAGCAGGAAACTTGGTCCTGTTTAACAACAACGAAGCCATTGTTTGGCAATCTTTTGATCACCCTACTGATACACTGCTCACTGGGCAGCGCTTAAACGACAGCCAGACACTAACTGCGAGTGCCTCTAAATCCAATTGGACCCGGGGATTGTACTATGCCACATTAACATCGGCCTCCGGTTTTGCTGTATACACTGAAGTCCATCAAGGTCCACCATTGATGTATTATCAATTGGTACCTGATCAGAGTTCACGCAGTAGTGGTAGATCCAATTATGCAGAATTCCAACGAGGAGGGTTCGTTGTTAACTTGGGAACATCTCAGCAAACATTTGCAAGAACTAGCATCTATCTACCTGATTCCTACATCGAGTATCTAAGACTTGACAGTGATGGGCATTTAAAGATATACCAACATGATGAAGCAAGGGGATTTTATGAGGTTCTTGATTTGGTTAGCCATGACCTAGGCGTGTGTCAATATCCTCGCAGCTGTGGAGAATATGGAGTATGCCGAGAAGGGGAATGTAGTTGTCCCACAGGCCTAGACAGAGTTCAATATTTTGATCAAAGTCAACTTCAGTTACCCAGTCAGGGCTGCTCTAGATTAACCCCTTTGTCTTGCCACCGTTCCCCAGATCAACACAAACTTGTTGAGGTAAGAAATGTTACCTACTTCAATGTCATCGATTCAGTTGCTGCACTTCCAAATATCAGAGACATAAACGGATGCATGGAGGCTTGCCTGCAAAACTGTTCTTGTGGTGCAGTCTTTTTCAGGTATTACTACACTGTTTCAGATGGGTACTGTTTTATGCCACCTGAGATCTTATCAATTAGAGAAGGGAAAATTCCAAATTACAATTTCATGTCAACCACATATATTAAGGTACAAATTCCATATGAAGCACCAAGTCCTTTGCCAGAAGTTGCGCCATCAACTCCATCTCCAAGAAATCAAACAAATTTTGCAGCAATAATTGCAGGGTCTAGTGCTGGTGCGTTTGTCCTTGTATGCATTGCAATTGCAATCCTGGTTATGTGGCGGGAACGAAACAAAGATGATGAGGAAGACTATATCGGCCATCTCCCGGGGATGCCTAAGAGGTTTTCATATGATGAACTACGCGTTGCAACAGAGGATTTTAAGGAGAGACTTGGTGCCGGAGGATTTGGGACCGTGTTTAGAGGAACGCTTGGAGATGGTACTAAGGTTGCAGTGAAGCGGTTGGACAAACTAAGCCAAGCGATGAAGGAGTTCTTAGCAGAAGTTCAATCAATTGGAAGCATACACCATTTTAATCTCGTGCAATTGATTGGATTTTGTGCAGAAAAATCTTGCAAACTTCTGGTGTATGAATATATGAGTAATGGGTCTTTGGATAAGTGGATATTCAACAAGGATCAGGGAGCTTGCCTCGATTGGCAAGCCCGAGAGAAGATTATACTTGACATAGCCAAAGGGTTGGCTTATTTACATGAAGAATGCCGACAGAGGATTATTCACCTCGATATCAAGCCACAAAACATTCTGCTAGATGAAAATTTTAATGCTAAAATCTCTGATTTCGGATTGGCTAAGCTCATAGATAGAGAAGTGAGCCAAGTTCTAACAACAATGAGAGGAACTCCAGGGTATCTTGCTCCTGAATGGCGACTCCTAAGAATCACAGTGAAGGTCGACATCTATAGCTTTGGGATTGTTCTTCTCGAAATAGTTTGCGGGCGAAAAAACTTGGATCGCCAACGTTCAGAATCTAGCTCTCATTTGCTTAAATTGTTGCAGAAGAAGGCCAAAGAGGACAAACTACTTGATTTAGTTGAGTATTTGGAGGAAGGCATGGAAGATCATAGAGAAAAAATCGTGAGGATGATAAAGACTGCAGCATGGTGCTTGCAAGATGATCACACGAGGAGGCCTTCGATGGCAACAATAGTGAAGGTCTTGGAAGGGGGAATGGAGGTGGATCCAAACATCAGCTATAACTTCACTCATGCAATGGGATCTCAAGTTGTAGCAAATGTTCATGCTTCTACACCACCACAAGCTTCTGTTCTTTCTGGTCCTAGATGAAATACAGACAAGTCATAACTCACTCCCCTTGCAATGGCCTCAAGGTGTGCAAAACTACTTCTAGTTGGGCTCCAGAATTTCTCCTTCTAGCTAGTTAGAGAGTCATATAGTACCATTTTCAATATAGTAGTTTTGCCCAATTCTTACTAAGGGGCTAATTACAAAAAAGCTCTGTGGATAAATAGTCAATTGTGCACAACCACCTTCAATGATTATGAGTTTCACTAAACCCCTCGTAGTTGAAAACGAAATGCAAAATACAAAAATAATCTCCTACTGAAGACTGAAGACACTCATGTAGATGTACTTTTACCACACTCTGGCAACCACTCGACCTAGTCACCCTCCACCCCAAGCTCCAGTACCACAAAGCCCGTTGGTCAAAAATTAAACCAAGAATTGAGAAGTTAGATAATAAACAAGGATAGAAAAAGAAACAGGCCTGAATAGGGAGAAAGAGAAAGAGACTTGAAGAGTAAAAAGATGTAATCTACTTGGCATGATGATTTGTGTGTTAATAGTATGCTCTAAGACCAATCATATAGATGTTTTGGGGTTGCACTAGCAACATTCATTACTTAATTAAATAAAAGGGAAAGTTTATTTATCATGTTTCTACTTTATTTCATTTTAATGTACATGATATAGTCCATAGAGTATAAATTAAGAAGATAGTTTCTCAAGGAGTTGAGAAGAGGAGACATATACTTCTTAGTACTTAACTCTTAAATGTTCCTAGTCATAGGATTACTATGCAGACACTATGTAATCCGGATAGACTAGCATACATTATGTTTACACATATTTGATATGAGGTGATTCGTCCAAGCCACCAGTGTAGGGACACTGAAACAGGTGCGTGGGTGCTTGTTAGAGAACAAGTACACTGAACGTGACCATTGACTAACGTATGATTTTTCATATGGAGTTTGACATGCCTGTCTGTAACGCCCCAAATACCATCCTGGACGGCATTACATTCTAAGACCATTCACAACATGAGAGCACTAATATAATTTCATCAATAAGAAAATATTTCCATTCATCATCCATAAAATTTACAATATTATCCCAAAAGAATAAGCCAAGATATGGCATTTACATCTCAAATTATCAAACGTAACTTAGCAGCGGAATAACAAAAGAAAACTAAACTTCAAATGATTTCAAAATAAATTCTCAAGTCTATTACAAAGGAAGCTATGTCTCTACAGGTCCATCTCGTGATCCACATTCCCTCCTATAGGAGCTTCCCAATATTCCGGCTCGTCAGTTCCGAGCTCCTCCTCTATACCAAGACCTGAAATATGTTGTTTGTAGGGGGTGAGCACTAAGCTCTGTAGCAACATTCCTCCCAAACTCGAACAAGGTTTATAATAGTATATAAAATGGCCGGTCTCATTTCACAAATAGCATATATAATCTTTGAAGTAAAACAGGGACATTTTAAAATGGATCTCAAGTTTAAGTAGCGACAGTAATTTAAATGAACAGTAAAAGAAACCAAGATCCAAGACATATCAATTTTTCCGAAATATAAACCGGTTTCCCACAAGACCTTGTGGAATCCCATACTCCCACAAGTTCTTATAGGAAACCATTTTCCACAATACTACAATAATTCATAACTTGACATTAATGGCCATAAACAATTCCCAACCATTCTTCCGGTAGGTGGCATACTTTAGAGCAACCTCCACCCCCATTTATTCCGGTAGGTGGCATACTTAAGAGCAACCTCCACCCCCATTTATTCCGGTAGGTGGCATACTTAAGAGCAACCTCCACCCCCATTTATTCCGGTAGGTGGCATACTTAAGAGCAACCTCCACCCCCATTTATTCCGGTAGGTGACATACTTAAGAGCAACCTCCACCCCCATTTATTGATTCTCAAGCATCCAATTCCAATATTTATCTCAATTTACAATCATTTATCCAAAACCCCCAAATTAAGCATATGACGTTTTATAATGGCTAACCAAGAAAATACATGAGATCACAATAACATTATTTTGCTACCCAACACAAACAACTATGATTTTCAAAGTTCATAATAGAGAAAGCATTTAAGAAGAAATACATCACTCTCCACAAACTAGGGTTTTAAAACATAAAAAGAGATTTCATGGGTATTCAACTCTAACATTGTTCAAAACATGTAATCTTTACCAAAAAGCCTAATAGAGGATGATTCCATAGCATATAAATACCATTGATAGCCAAAACATACATATATAAATACCCTAACTTCAATGTAAGAGAGTGAGAGAAAACCCCTACCTTGATGTTCTTGAAGATCTAGGGTTTGATCTTGAATCACTCTTAAATCCTTTGTTTTCCCCTTTTGATCTTGTGTTTTCTCCTTCTTTATTCTTTTCTAAGACTCTCTCTAGGATTCCAAGAGGTGTGGGTAAGGGTGTAGTGAAAGTGTAGAAGAAGAGAGTAGAAGAATGGTGTTGTTGAGGAAATTTCGGTTTTGATCTCTATAAGGTGTAACTCTCTCAAGATCTTTGTGTTTTTCTCTCCTTTTCTCTTCTCTTAGGGCTCTAAGATGTTTGGGGTGAGAGTGGGATGGAAGAATGGGTCAAATGAGGCTTAAAAGTGTGTTTTAAAACACCAAAATCCCGACTTTTTCGGTGCCAAGCTTCGGGCGTACCGGTACGCGTACCGGTACGGTTTGGCTACTGGAGTTCGGCGTACCGGTACGCGTACCGGTACGGTTTGACTGCCAGATTTTTGTTTCGACTTCCAGTGCGATTTTGACCCATTTAGAGGTCGAATTGGAAAATTTTCATGAGATACACTTTTTTAGCCCTAGATGTCTACTATCTACTGTAAATATTTCAGATCAATTGGATATAAGGATAAAAAGTTATGAACAAAATACTAGAAGGTGTCCCAACTCCTTTTTACCCAAATTTTCTCTAAGTGTGTTTTCACTCCGGAATACTTCCTATCTTCCAATACACCCCATATTACATCTCACAAGGTTGTTCGACCTTCCGGATTCAATGGACACATTTTTTTGACCTAAAAATATTTAGAAACTTCCATAATCCCTCTTCTCAAGTTTACACACTTTCGAAACTCAAACTTCCCAATCCATTTGTCTCCCTAGTATTTATTCCTACTATTACTACACATATCCACATTTTTACCTCAATTATCTACTATATATCTATATACATATATAAAATAAAAATGCGGGGTGTTACAATCCACCCCCCTTAAAGAAAGTTTCGTCCTCGAAACTTACCTCAAGTAGCGAATATGTGTGGGTACTTCTCTTGCATTTCTAGCTCTGGTTCCCAACTAGCTTCTTCCGCTCCATGGTGTTGCCACAAAACCTTCACTAGTCGGATGACTATGTTACGGAGCACCTTCTCCTTGGCATCGAGAATCTTCAACGGTTGTTCTTCATAGGTTGCTCCGTCTTGAATTTCAATCTCCTCCAAGTTCACGACTGGAGTTGCATCCGAGTGACACGTCCTCAACATCGACACGTGAAACACGCCTTGTACTCCGGATAACTGAACTGGTAATCGCAACTGATACGCCGCTTTGCCCACCACTTTGATCACTTCAAACGGTCTGGTATATCTTGGCACTAACTTCTCATTCTTGCCGAATCGAAACACGCCCTTCTTTTGTGACCCCTTGGGAAACATGTAATCTCCCACTTTAAATTCCACGGATCTTCGTCTGTGGCCCGCATAGCTCTTCTGTTCTACTTTGCGCCGTGCGTAGCCTCTCCCGGATGAGTTGAATCTTGTCCGTAGTTTCCCCATTGTATTCCTTACTCCGTTAGTTCGCTGCGCACTCTGATATAAATTACAATCTACCAAAGGTTACAGTTGAAACCTAACCCGACTTGTCCTCCCATTTTAGCTTCCAAATCCATATACATTTTTCCAACGAAATAATTTAAGAAAAATTAACATAATATCATCGAAAATACCATTTTATTGGTCAATACCAATCGTTAGAATTTTGAATTAAGGAACAAATAAATAATCAAGCTTTGGAATCAAAAATAAATGGCTATCAAGCTTGGAAATCAAGAACAAAAGAACAAGCAAGGTTTGAAATTAATAACAAACGAATCTCAAGTTTTTGGAATCCATAGTAAAGGAACAATCAAATCTTGAATTCCATAACAAACTCATATCAAGCTTTGGAATCCAAATAAGAAACAATCAAAGCTTGAAATCAAGAACAAAGTAACATTCGAATCTTGGAGTTTATAATCAGGAACTAATAAGTCTCAAGTTTCGAACTCAAAAACGAAGAGTAATCAAGTATTGAAATCAAGAGCAATTGATTGTCAAGTCTTGAAATCAAGAACCAATGAATATCAAGAATAAATGAATCACAAGGTTTAGAATCAATAACAGATGAATATTAAATTTGGATCCCAAGAGCAAATGAATATTAAGCTTGAAAATCAAGAATAAAGGCGTATCAAGCTTGAAAGTAATGAACAAAGGAGAAATTAAGATTTAGCGGAACAATCATGTATGGAAGTCAATAACAAACGACTATCAAGGTGTGAAATCAAGAACAAATGATTTATGAAGCTTAGAAATCAAGACCAAAAGAAAACTCAAGTCTTGGAACCAAGAATAAAGAATATCACGTATTGAATATTGAGAATAATTGAATCACAATGGTTATAGTCACTACCAAGTGCATATCAAATTTAGATATCAAGAACACATGAATATTGAGCTTAGAAATCAAGAACAAAGGAACAATCACTTCTTGAAATCCATAACAACGAATATCAAGCTTAGAATTAAAAAAATAAGGAACAATCAGGTATTGAAATCAACAACAAACAAATGGATCATCAAATTTAGATACCAAGAACAAATGGATTATTAAGCTTAGGAAATTAAGGACAAGGAAACAATTAAGTCTCGAGATCAATAACAACGGATATCAATCTTGGAATCAGAGATAAAGTAATAATCATATATTGGAATCGATAACAAACGACTATCAAGGCTTGAAATAAATGACAAAGGCAAGATAAAGAGAAAACACCTCTCCCTTGAAAACTAGGATTTCAAGGTCATACCAAAAGGATTTGGTGGTCACCCAACCATAACCTAGCTTAGAACAAATAACATTTAAGTTCGGGAATCAAGAGCAAAGGAGAAATCAAGAGAAAAACACATCTCCTTTGTAAACTAGGGTTTGAAGGCATAAGAAAAGATTTAGAGTTTACCCAACCCTAATATATTTTAGAACAAGGTAATATTAACAAGAATGACAAGACATGATGATTTCCTAGCAAGTAGATATAAATTAGAGTCAAAGATTACATATAAATAGACCCTACTGGTATCTCCTTGTTTTCCCGTAGGCAAGTTAACATATAAGGCATGTTCTAGCTCCTCGGAACCCAATCCCAATTCCACAGCGTCCGCAGTACGTATAAAAGAATGAGTCACATAGGAATCCAATAAAATTCGGGCCCAAGAATGGTAGAGAAGAACAATACCTTCCATGATGGCGTTGGAGGCATTTTCCTCCGGTTGAGTCATAGCAAAAACCCTTCCTTGATTGGCGCCGCCGGGGGCATGAGCTTGTAACGGTCTCTGTGGTGGTAATGGCTGTCGTAGCGGTGGCCTGTTTGCATTCACTCGCCCCGTTGCTTGGTTGGTCTTGGTGGAAAGCAATGGACAATTATCTTTGAAGTGCCCAACACCTCCACAGGCAAAGCATCGGCGTGCATCCGTTCCTACCCTCTCTGGTACGCTTCCCGCTCCTTGAGCTATCTGAGGTCTCTGCTGTGTTGGCCTTTGTAGAGGTGGCTTGTTTGTTGGTACTTGTTCGGTTGCTTGCTTGGTCCTTGGGGGAAACGAGGGGCATCTATGTTTGAAGTGTCCATACTCTCCGCATGCAAAGCATTGGCGCGGGTCATTGCTTGTTCTAGTCTGAGTCACTTCATCTTCTCGAACTATCTGAGGTCTTTGTCCAATCACGTCCACGTCCACGTACACGTCCACGTTCAAGTTCACGTCCTCGTTCACGTCCACCGACACGTACACGTCCACGTCCTCGTTCTCGTCCACGGACACGTACTTGTATTCTCGAATTCAGAGTGTGACCCTCTTCTCGCGAATGGAAGGCCTCAAATCTTGTTCAAAGCGTTTAACCCTCTTTGCATCAGGGGCCACAAAATCGATTGCGTAGCAAGAAAATTCATCGAATTCGAACAAATAATTAACCCCTAACCTAAATAAACAACTAATCTTACCTATTTGATAAACACATAACCACAAACAAATTCAAGCCTAAGGTTTCTTCAACCTAGTCTTACCTTTCTAGTGGTAATCCATAACCTACAGCTCCCATGTAAGACCTAAAGCCTAGGCTCTGATACCAACTTTGTAACGCCCTAAATACCACCCTGGACGGCATTACATTCTAAGACCATTCACAACATGAGAGCACTAATATAATTTCATCAATAAGAAAATATTTTCATTCATCATCCATAAAATTTACAATATTATCCCAAAAGAATAAGCCAAGATATGGCATTTACATCTCAAATTATCAAACGTAACTTAGCAGCGGAATAACAAAAGAAAACTAAACTTCAAATGATTTCAAAATAAATTCTCAAGTCTATTACAAAGGAAGCTATGTCTCTACAGGTCCATCTCGGGATCCACATTCCCTCCTATAGGAGCTTCCCAATATTCCGGCTCGTCAGTTCCGAGCTCCTCCTCTATACCAAGACCTGAAATATGTTGTTTGTAGGGGGTGAGCACTAAGCTCTGTAGCAACATTCCTCCCAAACTCGAACAAGGTTTATAATAGTATATAAAATGGCCAGTCTCATTTCACAAATAGCATATATAATCTTTGAAGTAAAACAGGGACATTTTAAAATGGATCTCAAGTTTAAGTAGCGACAGTAATTTAAATGAACAGTAAAAGAAACCAAGATCCAAGACATATCAATTTTTCCGAAATATAAACCGGTTTCCCACAAGACCTTGTGGAATCCCATACTCCCACAAGTTCTTATAGGAAACCATTTTCCACAATACTACAATAATTCATAACTTGACATTAATGGCCATAAACAATTCCCAACCATTCTTCCGGTAGGTGGCATACTTTAGAGCAACCTCCACCCCCATTTATTCCGGTAGGTGGCATACTTAAGAGCAACCTCCACCCCCATTTATTCCGGTAGGTGGCATACTTAAGAGCAACCTCCACCCCCATTTATTCCGGTAGGTGGCATACTTAAGAGCAACCTCCACCCCCATTTATTGATTCTCAAGCATCCAATTCCAATATTCATCTCAATTTACAATCATTTATCCAAAACCCCCAAATTAAGCATATGAAGTTTTATAATGGCTAACCAAGAAAATACATGAGATCACAATAACATTATTTTGCTACCCAACACAAACAACTACGATTTTCAAAGTTCATAATAGAGAAAGCATTTAAGAAGAAATACATCACTCTCCACAAACTAGGGTTTTAAAACATAAAAAGATATTTCATGGGTATTCAACCCTAACATTGTTCAAAACATGTAATCTTTACCAAAAAGCCTAATAGAGGATGATTCCATAGCATATAAATACCATTGATAGCCAAAACATACATATATAAATACCCTAACCTCAATGTAAGAGAGTGAGAGAAAACCCCTACCTTGATGTTCTTGAAGATCTAGGGTTTGATCTTGAATCACTCTTAAATCCTTTGTTTTCCCCTTTTGATCTTGTGTTTTCTCCTTCTTTATTCTTTTCTAAGACTCTCTCTATGATTCCAAGAGGTGTGGGTAAGGGTGTAGTGAAAGTGTAGAAGAAGAGAGTAGAAGAATGGTGTTGTTGAGGAAATTTCGGTTTTGATCTCTATAAGGTGTAACTCTCTCAAGATCTTTGTGTTTTTCTCTCCTTTTCTCTTCTCTTAGGGCTCTAAGATGTTTGGGGTGAGAGTGGGATGGAAGAATGGGTCAAATGAGGCTTAAAAGTGTGTTTTAAAACACCAAAATCCTGACTTTTTCGGTGCCAAGCTTCGGGCGTACCGGTACGCGTACCGGTACGGTTTGGCTACTGGAGTTCGGCGTACCGGTACGCGTACCGGTACGGTTTGACTGCCAGATTTTTGTTTCGACTTCCAGTGCGATTTTGACCCATTTAGAGGTCGAATTGGAAAATTTTCATGAGATACACTTTTTTAGCCCTAGTTGTCTACTATCTACTGTAAAAATTTCAGATCAATTGGATATAAGGATAAAAAGTTATGAACAAAATACTAGAAGGTGTCCCAACTCCTTTTTACCCAAATTTTCTCTAAGTGTGTTTTCACTCCGGAATACTTCCTATCTTCCAATACACCCCATATTACATCTCACAAGGTTGTTCGACCTTCCGGATTCAATGGACACATTTTTTTGACCTAAAAATATTTAGAAACTTCCATAATCCCTCTTCTCAAGTTTACACACTTTCGAAACTCAAACTTCCCAATCCATTTGTCTCCCTAGTATTTATTCCTACTATTACTACACATATCCACATTTTTACCTCAATTATCTACTATATATCTATATACATATATAAAATAAAAATGCGGGGTGTTACACTGTCAATGTTAAATCCTAAAGTTACAATTATGCAATTGATCCTTAGACTTGAGACAACATGGTTGTCTTGTGCATGGACTTCTATGTTTTAACCATCTAACATATTAATATACTAACCATGTAACTTGGATACGTATTGTTGGACATAGTTAGACATGCATGGAGACTTATGAGTGTACAACATGGAATCTATCCCCCTTAGTAATTAAAGGAGAATGTCCTATGTGATCTTCTGGAATATGACTTAAGGAGTCCTTGGCCAAGGAAGAATGACAATTAGAAAAAGAGTTTATAATTGATCATTAAGGTTTGACAGTAATTCCATACCCTAATAATTCAATTGGGGCATTGTGTGATAAAATGATTGAATTGCATGACAACTGTAAACTGAATGGATTCTTTACCCACTTCATGCTATCCGGAGGTTAATCATGATATGCTGCTAGGGGTCACTCATGATTAGTAGAAGTCCGAAGAATGAAATTAATATAAATATATTAATTATTCTTCATAAATAGAGAATTAGAAGAGTTCTAATTCAAGTTAAATTAGAAAGAGTTCTAATTTGAGATGCTACTTGTATTTAGTATCAAATGCCTACAACCGAGTATGCTTGATCCTATAGGATCACACACAATACAATTGATTGGAAACTAAAGGATAAAGGAGAGAAAACAAATTAAGAGTTAATTAGAGGTTTAAAACCTAATTAAGAGTTAATTAGGGACTTTATTACAATTAATAGTTAATAAAGGGTTATATGTCATTATGAGATAATTGCAACTAGACCCAAAATAGGATTAGAGTCTTCTAAGGCTTTATAAATACCTTTATGTAAGAGGTGGATATGATATAACAACTCTCTTACTAGCACAAGAAGAACATTCCTCATTCTCTCTCTCTACTAATTTATCGATGGTTGAGGTAGATCATCCAAGTTTATCAATTCTTGTGGATACCGATAGAGGCCAAATAATTGCAAGGCTCGGGGTAAAGATCAAATGCAAATTTAAAATGCAATGTTTTTCAGAATGCTTGAAGATCGTTAAAGACATGCTTCAAGAGATAACATTTAATCTTCTCTATAGATCTATGGTTTCTCGGTTTGTATTAAACATGAGTAGATGATTGAATGAGGTATCAATTTTTTTTTTTTTTAAATTTTGCTGCGTTTATTATATGATTCCTTTCATTGTGCTGGCAGAACAAATCAGATCACAGTTAAAGTAAGAGAAAAAAAAAATCCACCCAATGAAGCTAAAGCTGCTGAAACTGAGGGTAGTCGGAGAGATAGGAAGGGGAAGAAACCTATATTGAAAGAGAGAGAGTCAGAGAGAGAGAGGGTGAGTATACTTATCATAGCCACTGATCGCTTCGTAATTTGATGAAACACTTAGACGACCATTTTTCAGTAAATCGAGTCTAGATTTGAACAAAAAAGAAATTTTAAAACCCTGACCTTAAGATTTCTCACCAGAGAGAGAGAGAGAGAGAGAAAGAAAGACAGAGAGACAGAGAGTTGTGCAGAGCTCTAGAGAAAAATAATAATTTATTTTTTAAAACAAAATTTGGGTAAATTAAATGAAAGGTTAGTTGTTGAGCAACACACTTCTCCACAAAATAACTTCCATTTGCACCACTCGAATTAAAACTATATTAGGGCATGTTTGTTTGAAGTATAGAGTTTGATGAGATTATATATTTGATTTTATTTTAGGGTTAATTACATTGGAGGTTTCCAAAGCATGAAGTTTATCTCATTTTGATCTTCAATGTTTCAATTGCATCATTTTGATCCCTAAAATATTGAATATGTTTCCTATAAGTAGACAACGTCCAAATTGCTAACGATTTTTGATCATAAACTTGTCACGTAATACCTAATATGGATAAAAAATAATTTTGATAGCTCTTAAACAAAATTTAGGCACCTCTTGACAAAAAAAATGTGTAATATGGGTAGGGTAGCTTTTGACCAAAATTTAGATAGCTCATGATCAAAACAGTGTAATTTTGGTAGATATTTAACCAAATTTCAAGTAGAAATTTGGTCAAGAGTTATCTAAATTATTTTTTTGCCTATATTTAAGTATGATGTGACAAGTTTATGATAAAAAATCATTAGCAATCTGGACATTGCCTGCTTGAGGGACCATATAGAAAGATATTCAATACTTTAGGGACTAAAATGATGCAATTGAAATATTGGGACCAAAATGAGACAAACTCCATATTTTGGGGACCTCTAGTGTAATTAATCATTTATTTTATTTTATGGCGGTGCTAATAATTGATCAATTATTTTATCATATTCTATTAATGTTTGGAGAACTTGTGAGCCCATTGTTCTAATACTAATCTTATGTTGGAATGTAGAATTAATGTATGATATTAATTTGAAAAAGAAAAAAACACAATAAATCAGTGCATAAATATTTGGTCTATAAGGACATTTTAATCTTTTTCAATTTTGATATCAATAATGCCTCATTTAGTACAACCTATTGTATGGTATTGGTTTATACAAAATATGAGGGTGTTAAATGCCACATTAGTATTGGTTTATACTGGGACTTGTAACTTGATCCAAATTAACTTGGTAGTAAATGATAATTAGACTAATTTAGTCCAATTTTATCCTTTAATATACCAAATGACACATGCCCTTAGACTATATACTCACCAGCGGGGTTTGAAACGAGTCGAATAGCTTAGTCTTGATTGAGCTCAGGCTTTGCTCAAGGTTTGAGAAATTGATTATATTAGCATTGAATAATAAATTCTAGGATTAAATTTTATTTTATTGTTGTTGAGAAATCAACTCTTTGTCTTAAAGGCTCTCAAGCTTGTCCCGAGTTATGTTTGAGCAAGAATATTAGGTTTTGGCTTGAATTGAACTCCGTCATTCACAACGGAGCAGAATTTAATCAAATTGAAGCTCGATAAACTTGGTTCGATTTGTACTCCTACCAAACTTGGTTCAATTGAACACTTTTAACATAAAATGACCATATTTTTTAGAGCAAAAAGAAGTAATTTCTTCACCCATTCATGTTTTCACTATACTATTATAGATGATTTTAGTCTGTTTCATCATCAAAAGAGTCAGGTATAAAAAGACACTACATCATTGCATAAAATGCATAGGATAAAAATCACCCTAATCAAAGTAAGGAATGCCAAATATTCACAAGACAAAACAAAGAGGATCAATATTCCATAGTAAATCAAACTATTGTAATTTGTCACTGCTAAAGATACATGTTAAACATTATGGCTAGAACATATCGTATTCATAGCATGATAGTTAGGACAACAAAAGGAAGCTCATACCATCTCTTCATCACATATTTCATCTGACCTAAACACTACCACCGCCACAGCATCCATGCAAATTGCCTTGATTCACATATTGACCCCTTGTCTGTTGTTGATAGAAAGAAGCGGCTTTAGTTCAAAGTAACTCCTCCATTTTCAAGTACCCTAGCTGACTTTTGAAGAGCAAATGGAATCTCTAGTTTAAAAAATTTCACTTCTCATCGAAACTAAGCTTATCCAAGAAAAGGGACTAA
Source organism: Ilex aquifolium (assembly GCA_951799425.1). Lineage (NCBI taxonomy): Eukaryota > Viridiplantae > Streptophyta > Magnoliopsida > Aquifoliales > Aquifoliaceae > Ilex > Ilex aquifolium. The sequence goes on from OX637400.1 coordinate 27,513,635, forward strand.
TGTATAAAGAGAAGGGGAAAAGGCAGGGGCGGAGCTAGGAATTTTGATCAGAGTGGACACTTTAATTACTCACTCCAATTTTTTTCCTCCTAACCAATCACACTATATAATATATTTATATTTTATTATATTATATTTAGCTGAAATTGATATAAAAAAATTCAGTTCAAGAATGACAAAAAAGTAAGAATCAAAACAAAATTATTGTGAACTAGTAAATTCAATTTTTATTTAGCCGAAACAAAATCCTAACAAAAAGACACACAAAAAAAATTTAGTACATTTTTAACCTAATTGTATATTTCAATATAATATATAAAATTTTAAAATCTCTAAAATTTTGTATATGAATTAAATGTAAATTAATTTTTCACTAAATTTCTATTATTGTGCACAATCACAAGTCTTGTAGTAAAATTATTCTTTATTTAGTTTCAAATTTTGGTTGAGGTCATTATCATCTTATAGAGAAATTCTATATTCAATAGTTTGAAATATTTTTGGGTTACAACCTTTTGTCTTTTGTATACAATCGTATTTTATTAGGTTATAGACTACTATTACTTAAAAAATGGTAAATGAGAATTAAAAATTGTTCTTAAAAAATAACGAACATTGTGTTAGATAAATAGAAATATTGTATATTCGTCAATACACAAATAGATCATTGATTCAATCCAAAACTAACAAATTTATTTTAGAGGGTTAGTAGTCCACTAATTTATTGGAAAAAAAAAAAACTAGAACCATTGAAATTTTCAAAAATTTAGGAGGGCAAATATAATGTATAAAATAATTTTATGTGGTCTCATCTAAGATAGTCCAAAAGTGAGGGGGACAAGTGCCCACCCTGATCCTCATGTGTTTCTTACAAGAGTTAGGTGATGTCTGTCAAGTGGCCAAAAATTTATTTTTTAATGGTGGGTCAAAAATTTTATTTTTTAATAGATTTGGGTGGATTGTGATAGGTCATAAATTTGATTTTTTAATAAGTTTGGGTAGATAGTGATGGAATCAAATTTTTTTGATTTAAATGAGCTTAATTTTTTAATTTTTTTGGATAGATAATGTGGGCCAAACATTTTTATTTTTTGTTTTAAGTGGGCACAAATAATATATTATACAAATATAAAATATATATACATAACTAATAAAAAATTTTTTTTTTTGAGGAGGGGCACGTGCCCACCCTGGCCCATGCCTCCCTCCGGCCTTGGGAAAAGGCAACAAACAAGAAACAAAAATCAGAACAAGAAACTACGACTCCATTGACTTACAACTAGGCCTAACATACTACCCCAACAAAAACTTAGGCCTAACAACCCATGTAAGGGCACCGGCTAATCTCGAATGTATCTTTGTTTAGAAAAAGATCACAAGTTTATCAAAAGAAAAGAAAATTGCCTAAAGAATTTAAAGGGAGCTTTCAACTTCTTCTTCAAAAGAGACCACATAATCTGTGACTTTAGCGAGAGATTCAATCATGTTTATCACTTCGAGTAATGCTATTAGAGGAACTCTAAGGATGCTAGTTAAAATAGCTAGTCAAAATATGTCTTTATATTACACTCTATTTTAAAGAGTCATTTGTACTAGTTCACTTAAACAACGCTCTCTATTTTAACTAACTACTTCATCTAACTATTAATAATTAAAACCTAAAATGCTACGTAGCATGCCATATTGATGACATCACCTAATGATGTGTCACACCACGTCATCAAAATTTCAAAATTTGAATTTTCCAACAGTCATATTTGTAATGGTCATATTTTTGCAACAACCATATTTTTGGATATGTATAAATAGGACCTTCCCCTCTCATTGCCATACACCTCAAATCTATTTATTGACATTGCACTCTTCTTTATTTTTATGTTATGGCTTGCTATCCGGCAATCAAAATGATTCTTAACGATTTTGGCTCCGATAATGAATTGGAGATGGTAACGATTTCTGCTATGGAAATGAACTCAGTAACGAGAAAAGCTCTGGAGTATGTCGTGGTTCCATTCAAGGTCATTCAGTTATTTTTTGCAATCGAGTTCAATGGCACGCCAGATTTTACCGCGATTATTTTGCTGAATCGCCTATTTATTTCCCAAATTTATTTCTGAGGAGGTTTCAAATGAATCAAGCCACTTTCCTTCATATTTTATCCAAAAAAAAGGATGTTGATGGGATTACTAGCTTGTCTTCCTTTCAAAAGATGACGGCCGCTATAAGGATGCTTCCTTATGGAGTTTCAATAGATGCTGTTGATGATTATGTGAGAATTGGCAAAAACATCGCAATAGAAAGTCTAAAAAGATTTGTGAGGGCGGTAATAAAAAAATTTTGCGATGAATACCTCAGGTCACCAAACAACGATGACATAGTTAGATTATTCGCAATGGGTACCAATTGTGGGTTTCTTAGGATATTCTGTAGTATTGACTGTATGCATTGAAAATGGAAGAATTGTGCAACAACATGTAAATGTATGTACTTTGGTCACGTGTATGAACCAAAAATTATTTTGGAGGCGGTGGCTTCATACGATATTTGGATTTGACATGTTTTTTTTTGGGTTACCTGAATCCCACAATGATATCAACGTGCTAGAACACTCTTTAATTTTTGCTCTCATTTCAGAAGATCGTGCTCCTCTGGTCTATTTGTCAAAGCAATTCCATCTCCAACAGGCAATAAGCAAATAAATTTTTCAAAATCTCAAGTCAGCAAGAAAGGATTTTGAGCGAGCATTTGGAGTGCTCCAAGCACGATTAGCTATAGTCGTGGACTAGCACATTTCTTGAGACTTGAATTACTTAAGGATATTATGAAGACATGCATAATATTACATAACATGATTGTCGAGGATAAGTGGGATGCTAATGAGTTGGATTTTAGTTATGATACAATAGACGAGAGTTCTACTACCACAGTGATGCCTGAGCGGAGTTCAGAACTGCTCCAATTTACAAATATTCAACATTGCATTGGAGACAAAGAAACTCATTCCAAACTCCAAGCTGATCTAGTCGAGCACTAGTGGAAAGTGTATGAAAACTTCTTGGCACTAGTTAAGAAAATGTTATTACAATACTTGTAACATCATTACTACTACTTAAAAGTTTTTTGTATACTAATAAAAAAGAACTACATCTTCTTTCCCAGGATTTCCATTTTGGCGGCGCTGAAACTATTTAGCTTACAACGGAGGCATGCCACTTGTATCCATCGACATTATTCGCTCTTCCTCTCTTAGTTGCTCCATTTGCATTCTCTCTTTTTCTTGCACTAGACGTTCTTGTTCTTGCACCAGACGTTCTTGTTCTTAAAGATAACATCTTTCAAACATTTCAAATTTCTTCTCATTCATTACCTTTTTCTCTTCATCTCTTCTAATAGTTTCACAAGTGCAAAACTTGTTGCATCACCTTCAGGTTATTTTCTCTTTGATTTTCTTAGTCTCTCTTTCTCAGCCTTCCTTCCAGGTGGCTTGTCTAAGGCTACATATGACCCACCATCATCTCCTAAATTTACCGAGTCTGGTGTAGAAGGCATAGAGCTTCCAAGAGTTGCATTTCCTTTTCTTTTTTTTTTTTTTTGCTTCTTTGACTGAGAATCTTCCATCTATTATGGTTGATACCTCAACTCATTCCAACAATGTTCAAACTGAAAAGAAGATTTAAAGAGTTCCTTGTAAAACCCGGGTAAATTTGAATTTTTTTCTGAAAAAGGGCAAAATGGTCATTTTGTCACTATAATGCGGAATAGAAATACGTCCTCTTTAGAGCTCGTATGACACAACGAACTTTGCCGTTAGATTCGCATCGCGAAATCTAGTTACCCTGTCAAATTTCATCGAAGTCGGATTTTGCACGTATTTCAAGGTGACTGGATGGCGGCTGACCTCACAAAGGTCCCTGATGAGTGCGTAATTTTGCATATTTCATGGCCTCATTGCAAGCATTTCAACTCAACTTTTGCATATAAGTGCTTAGAAGTTAGCCGTTTTGAACTATAATGTTGATATTTTGATGTTGCAACCTTTTATAGCTTAAATGATTGATTTTAGGACATTGCAACCTTGGTGGATGTGTGGTGAAGGCATGGACACAATACATGAAGAATTGGAGGCTTAAAAGTGAAGAAATCAAGAAGGCATTGGTGCTTGGGAACAAGGGCATCAGCAGCCACATCGTTTGGAAGTACTGCCTCGGAGTTCCTCCATTTTGACCATGATCTACTCAAAATTTGAAAAAGTGAAAAACATAAAAGTTGTGGATCTGGGTGTCTTCTATTTTTTGTCAAAATTTCAGCCCAATCCAACGGTTGGATCAAAAGTTATGCCGATTCTACCAAAAGTGGTCTAGAGCAGAAAAGAGGGTACCGGTACGCGTACCGGTACGCCGAAGTTTCTGGTGTTCGGGGTACCGGTACGCGTACCGGTACGCTCCCCTGAAGTAGCCCCGATGCTCCTGCAACTCAGCCCCACTTGCTTGGGGGTCCCACCATCGATTCTCCCACGTTTTCCCCAACATTTCCTTACACAACCATGTCTCTCTTACACCTTGGGGAAGACTTTTGAGGCTTGAACATTGAAGGAAGGGGGAGGGAAGTGGGCTGCCAGGCTATGCTCTCCCTAGCCTGTCAAAGCCATCCATTCAGCCCTCTCTTGAGGGGAGCTCATTCACACAGCTAGGGGGGACCACCATGCACGAAAATGAGAGGCATACACTCCATATATTCAACATTACAAGCTTGTATTGAGGGGGCTACCTAAGTTTAGTTTAGTTCCAATGAAGAAGACAATGAATAGTGCCGAAAGTTTACATTTTTGCATTCTCTTCATTCCATTGTCATGTAATCTCTTGTAAGGATCTTCTAAGTTTAATCTATTGTCTTTAATCTCATTCCTTTCAAGTCTATTGCAAGTTTACTTACATGTTCTTCATTTCACCATTGTTATGCTTTCATGTTCTTCATTTTTAGCTTAAAATGGGTTTTCAATATTTCTCTTCATAGCTTTAGATTTCTTGTTGTAAGTTAATTTTCATGCTTCATGTCTTCATTATATGTCTTTACATTATGCTTGTCTTTCATTTTTATGTATGATTAGCTAGGATTTAAGTTGGTTAATCCAAGGGAAAATTCCTCTTGGGGATTCCATTTCAACTCTTCTTCTTTCCTCCCTTTTGAGTCAAATGGTTCGGTTTGACGGGGTTGAGAGTGGATGAGTTGGTGAGCCTTTGATATTCCGTAGGCCTAGTCACGGTTTATGCTTAGATTACTCACCAATCTCGTCCCTAGCTTCCCCCGAATCAATCGTTCATTCATGCTCAATCGGAGGAAGGCTTTGAGTTGGCTTGACATTCCCATTGGAGTGAACCTTTGTGGTTAATCAACACTTGCTTTATTTGCATTTTCATTCACAAACCAAACACAAAACTCAAATACAAGATTTTACACTTTCTTTTCATTTTTGCAAAATCACTTTCACAAAACTCCCTTTCCTTCCCTGAGGAGACGACCTTGGAATATTTTCCAAGTAAAACACACGACCACAAAAGACTCCTTTCGATTGGGGAGCATTTTTGTGCACACCGCATTTCATTCCATCTATTTTGTTCATCACCTTTCCATTCACATCCATTTTGTTGTTGTTTCCTATCTTCTTGCATCATCTGGAGGGAGAGTGACACTCCCCCATCACTATAAGCCACATACACACATTGAGGGTGAGGGTGATGTTATGAGGTTAGGAACGACGTAATTACCAATCAATCAGTCCCCACAAATAAATTTTATAAAATTTCCTTATAATTGAATTAAAGTTCAAATAAAATTAATTTGAACTTAAACCGGGATGAAATAAATTGTTTCGGGGCGAAAACGGACCCGAACAAGTGGGGGGCGTGTGGCGCGATCTGAGCCAAGCCTTGGAAATTATAAATAGGGTTAAAAATCAGATATTTGGCACAAAATATCTCTGATTTTGCTGGCTTGAACGTTGGAGAGAAAGAGGGAGAGAAAGAGAGAAATCCAAGACTTCCTTCTTCGATTCCCGGAGTTCCGTCGGTCGGAATCCGTCGAGCCAAGAACTAAAGTCGATCACATCGACGAGGGCTATGCAACCACACCAAAAACAAGGAATTTCACCGAAGATCCAAGAGGAGACTGTGGAGAAATCAAGGTTTTTTGGGGCTTGAGAAGTGTTCTCGAAGTTCTCTACACTTCGTTTTACGCTACAAGAGGTAGGGGTCTTCCTATTTGGGTTTTATTCCTACTTTAGGGGCTCTTTTGGGGCTGAATTTGGGACGGTTTTGGGGTTGAATTTGGGGACTGTTTAGGGGCTGTTAAGGGGCTGTTTTGTGCACTGCCATGAGGCTGAATTTGTGCACTGTTATGGACTGTTATGGGGCAGTAATTGGACTGATTTATGGCCTGATTTGGAACTGTTTTGGGACTATTTTTGTGGCCTGTTTTTATAACACCCCGCATTTTCTTTTATATATATGTATATAGATATATAGTAAATAATGGTTGTAAAAAATGTGGATATGTGTAAGGATGTAAGGATAAATTATATAGATTGTAATAGTAGGAGAAATGCTAGAGATAAATATGGATTGGGAAGTTGGAGTTTCTAAGACGTTTAAACTTGGAAAGGGTGACTAGACGAATTTCTAAATATTTTTAGGTCAAAATAAGGTGTCCATTGAATCCGGAAGGTCGAACAACCTTAGGAGAGGTAATATGAGGTGTATTGGAAGTTAGGAAGTATTCCGGAGTGAAAACACACTTAGAGAAAATTTGGGTAAAAAAAAGGAGTTGGGACACCTTCTAGTATTTTGGTCATACCTTTTTATCCTTATGTCCAATTGATCTGAAATTTGGACAGTAGATAGTAGACATCTAGGGCTACAAAAGTGTATCTCATGAAAATTTTCCAATTCGACCTCTAAATGGGTCAAAACTTCCCTGGAAGTCGAAGTAGCCGAAGTGTACCGGTACACAGTACCGGTACGGTACCGTACCGGTACGACTACTCCAGTGGCTTAACCGTACCGGTAATGCGTACCGGTACCATACCGTACCGGTACCGCTTACCGGTACGATTTATCTGATGCTCGCCGAACAGTAAAAGTCAGGATTTGACCATTTAAAACACCCATTTCCACTACATTTTACCCCATTCTTACATTCCACTCTCACCCTAAACATATTAGAACCCTAGGAGGAGATAAAGGAGGAGAAAGAAACACAAGATCAAGAGGGAGTTACACTTCCAAAAAGATCAAAGCCCTAGATTTCAAGAATACCAAGGTAGGGGTTTTCTCCCACTCACTTACATTGAGACTAGGGTATTTATATATGTATGTTTTTGCTATCAATGGTATATATATGCTATGGAATCATCATCTCTTAGGCTTTTTGCAAAGATTACATGTTGTTAGGGTTTAATAACCATGAAATCTCTTTTCTCGTTTTAAAACCCTAGTCTTTGGGAGAGTGATGTATTTCCTTCCTAAATGCCTTCTTTATTATTGATTTCGAAACTTTAGTGCTTTGTGTTGGGTAGTAAAATAATGTTATTGCGATCTCATGTATTTTTCTTGGTTGGGTTGTTTGAGATACACATGTAATGATTTGTGAGAGGTTCCTTATAAGGATGCTCACCCCTTCCCAAGAGGTTCCTTATAAGGATGCTTGGGAAGCCATGTAATGATTTGTGAGAGGTTTCTTATAAGGATGCTCACCCCTTCCCAAGAGGTTCCTTATAAGGATGCTTGGGAAGCCATGTAATGAATTGTGAGAGGTTCCTTATAAGGATGCTCACCCCTTCCCAAGAGGTTCCTTATAAGGATGCTTGGGAAGCCATGTAATGAATTGTGAGAGGTTCCTTATAAGGATGCTCACCCCTTCCCAAGAGGTTCCTTATAAGGATGCTTGGGAAGCCATGTAATGATTTGTGAGAGGTTCCTTGTAAGGATGCTCACCCATTCTCAAGAGGTTCCTTGTAAGGATGCTTGAGAATCAAAGACGATCTAAATGGAGTTGGAGGTTACCCTAAAGTATGCCACCTACCGAAAGAATTGTTGGAAACTGTGTATGGTGGACTGGATTATATTTGGAAATGGTTTGCTAACTGTATAGTGGTTTCACTTGTTCATTCAATTACTGTTGTTCCTTAAACTTGAGATCTACTAAAATGTCCCTGTTTTACTTCAAAGATTATATATGCTATTTGCGAAATGAGACCGGCCATTTTATATGCTTTTATAAACCTTGTTAGAGTTTGGGAGGAATGTTGCTACAGAGCTTCGTGCTCACCCCCTACAAACAACATATTTCAGGTCTTTGTCTAGAGGAGGAGCTCGGAACTGACGAGCCGGGACATTGGGAAGCTCCCGTAGAAGGGAACGTGGACCCCGAGGTGGACGCATAGAGCGACCTCCTTTCCTTTTTGTACTAGACTAGGATATTCATTTTGAACCTTGTAAGGTCTAGTTTTCTTTTGTTATTTCCGCTGCGCTACATTATGTGATTTTTGGAATGTAAAGGCCAAAAATGGGTCTATTCTTTTAGGATAATGCTGTAAATTTTATGGATGACTTTATGAAGTCTTATTTATTGATGGATTATTCTAGTGCTCTCATGATGTGAATGTTTTAGAATGTAATGCCGTCCAGGGTGTGTTTTGGGGTGTTACAGTTTTATGGCCTGTTTGTGGCTTGTTTTGGGACTGTTTTATGCTTTGTTATGGGGCTGTTTTGTGCACTGCCATGGGACTGTTTTGTGGCGTGTTTAGGGGCTATTTTACGGCCTGTTTTGGGGACTGCTTTGTGGCGTGTTTAGGGGCTGCTTTGTGGCGTGTTTAGGGGCTGCTTTGTGGCCTGTTTAGGGGCTGTTTTATGACCTATTTAGGGGCTGTTTTGTGGCCTGTTTAGGGGCTGAAATTGTGGTTGTTTTGGGTTGAAATTGTGCATTTGTGATTAAGTGTGTTATTGGCATAAAAATTCTGATAACATGCTTGGAATTGTGTTATGAAAATTGTCAATATATATGCATGCTTGTATAAAATTGACATTGTGGAGAATTATGGGAATTAAATGCTTATGATATAACTTTGCCATGGGATATATGAAATGTATTGATATTGTTTATATGCTTTTCATAGCATACAATATGTTATCTTTGTGCAATGGGACATCATATTGCATATGCACGGTGACATCGCATCATGTGGGTGTGTGCATGATTGTCGTCAACATCACACTTGGTGGATGATGAGTGGGCTCGATTAAGCTTGGTCGAAGACTTGGGCGAGTTGCACGGATTGCATGGTGATTAGGGTTGGGTTAGCAAGAAGGGATTAGAAGATCCCTTGGGTGCAAGGCCCGGTGGTTGGGATATGCACTCTCTTGGCTTGGTCCATGAAGTGTGTGGGTGTACGCCGAGCCCTTGGTGGAAGTCTATAAATTTCGAGTAGGTTGGAGACCCTTGGTGTAAGCCCATGATCATCCACCCCATACAAAGACCCTAGATTGGTAAAAGTCATTTGATGTGCAACATAAATGACGGTTCCATACACTTTGGCACTTGCATGTGTTCAGGAGCTGGGAATGGCTAGGGTTGATTTGCATGAGTGAGTCTCATCTCATTTCATGGCATGATACGATAAATTCCAACATTGAATGCATATCCTTGCTTGGAATGTTATAGATTGTTGTTTGTTGCATGTGAGCATTGCATGCGCATCTAGGGTAGTGAGTAGCCTCTGTAGGAATTAATCTACTGGGCGTGGCTCACCCTATACTGGAAAATATTTCAGGTGCAGGATATACGCCGGTGGACGGCTCTCATTTGGGGCCGCAAGGGTGAAGAAAGCTGACTTGTGGCTTTTATAACTCCTTTTGTAAAACTTTTGGAGCAAACTAGTTTTGGCATGTAATTTTATGTAAGAGAGTTGTAATTGAACTCATATAGACTGTTTTTAATTTAACCTTGCATGTTTTTATATGAGTATGGATAAATGGACCCGGTGTGGTCAATTTTTACTCATAAATGGACCCGGTGCGATCATTGTGTCATATTAGGCCTCGGATGGGTCATGTTATTGTATATTATACAGGTTGGGTTTTGGGTAGAGTTCCCCGTACAAAGGAGACTCTGTTCGATTTTGTTAAATTATGGATCCCGGTGAATGGGACACAACGGTGTGATATCGAGTTACACGATATCCACAGACATTTCGTGAGTTGATGGGTGATCAACGGACCCCCGGATTTTGGGGTGTCACAGCTTGGTATCAGAGCCTAGGTTTACGATTTACCTAGGGCTTGATGGGTATGGGTCTAGACCATTGCATTCATTGTGCATCTCATGTTATGTGCTTTATATGCTACATGTTATGTGTTATATGTTATGTGAAGTATATGCATGGTGAAATGTATATGGAAAGAAGACACTAGGGTTAGAGAACATAACCTTGGGGGTCGGAAAGAGAATGAACGGGATAGTTCAAGGTGTAAATGTCTACTAGTGGTGGCACACGCTCTACTAGTGAGACAATGAGAGAAATCTCAAATGTTCAACTTTGATCCCTACTTTGTGATACTAAGTTAGTCCTCTATTATTATTTGACTTGTGTGAGAGATTTGGGCTTAAAGGTTGGAACCTTGGAAGAGCCATTGCATGTGAGTTCTCCTCTAGGAGCTAGGGTGAGTATTGATCAGATATGTCGGGGTTGTGAGTTAGAGATCTCGGGAATTCTACTCACCGTGGACCTTAGGGTTATGGACATGTCGGAGTTTGATGTCATCATTGAGATGGATTGGTGGGCGGCACACCGAGTCGTCATTGATTGTGATCGGAAGAGGGTCACCGCTTATACACCAGACGGTGTTTGTTTCAAGTTCCAAGGGGAAAAGTATGACGCTTTACCCCAAGTAGTGTATGATTCCTGTTGGCACGGGCAATTGATGGGTTGGCTTGCGAGCCTTACCCTGGAGGACGGTCAACCTCGGGTGGTGTGTGAGTATGAGGATGTTTTTCCGGATGAACTACTGGGATTACCTCCACATAGGGATGTAGACTTTATCATTGAGTTGCATCCCGGTACATCGCCCATTTCTATGACTCCACATAGGATGGCACCTGCTGAGTTGCAAGAGCTCAAGGTCCAATTGCAAGAATTGATGGACAAGGGGTTCATTAGGCGGAGCACCTCACCTTGGGGCGCTCCGGTGTTGTTTACCAAGAAGAAGAACAAGAACTTTCGACTATGCATAGACTACCGGCAGTTAAATAGGGTTACTATCAAGAATAAGTACCCTTTGCCGAGGATTGATGATTTGTTTGATCAACTGAGAGGGGCGCGGGTCTACTCCAAGATAGATCTCCGCACCGGTTACCATCAGTTGAGGGTTAGGGAGACGGATATCCCTAAGGCGGCGTTTAGGACGCGGTATGGGCACTTCGAGTTTATCGTCATGCCTTTGGACTGACGAATGCCCCGGCGGCATTCATGGATCTCATGCATAGGGTGTTCCAACTCTACTTAATCAGTTTGTCGTAGTATTTGTTGACGACATTTTGATCTACTCCAAGTCTGAGGAGGAGCATGAGGGTCACTTGAGGATTGTTCTTCAGGCCTTAAGAGACCATCAGTTGTATGCCAAATTCAGTAAGTGTGAATTTTGGCTTACTGAGGTGAAATTCTTGGGGCATGTGGTGTCGGCTTCGGGTGTATCCGTAGACCCGGAGAAGGTTGAGGCAGTCATGAATTGGGAGAGGCCGAAGTCAGTCTTCGAGATACGCAGTTTCTTGGGATTGGCAGGGTATTATAGGAGGTTTATTGAGGACTTCTCCCGATTTGCTGCACCTATGACAAAGTTGACCCGGAAAGAGGTCAAGTTTGAGTGGAATGACTCGTGTGAGAAGACATTCCAGGAGTTGAAGAGGAGGCTTACTTCAACTCCTATTCTGGTAGTCCTACAACGGGGACAGAGGTACACAATGTATTGTGATGCCTCAAAGGACGGACTTGGATGCGTTTTGATGCAGTCCGGGAGGGTAGTGGCTTATGGTTCTCGGCAATTAAAAAACTACGAACAAAATTACCCCACACACGACATGGAGTTGGCGGCCATTGTCTTTGCCTTGAAGGCTTGGCGCCACTATTTGTATGGTGAGCAGTTCGAGGTATTTTCGGACCACAAGAGTCTGAAGTACATCTTTACACAGCGGGACCTCAACATGAGATAACGCAGGTGGATGGAGTATCTGGAGGACTATGACTTCACTTTGCATTACCATCCCAGTAAGGAAAATATGGTGGCTGATGCACTCAGCTGGAAGTCACGGGGAGTCTTGGCTAGTGTGACTTCTCGGGAGTGGCAGATGCTCGAGACTGTGGGGTAGTTCAGGCTACGCTATATGGGTCAGGCTCAGGGCACTTTAGGGAGTCTTGTGGCTACGCCTTCCCTACTGAGCAAAGTGATCGAGTCCCAGGGGCAGGACACGGAGATGTTGCCCATCAGGGACCGAGTACGGTTGGGTAGAGGTGACGAGGGCTGGGCCATTCACACGGATGGTAGTCTTCGGTATAGGGGAAGGGTTGTGGTTCCCCAGTCTACGGAGCTGAGGGAGGAGATCCTTAGGGAGTTCCATTGCTCCCATTTTGCAGTGCATCCAGGTGGCACGAAGATGTACCATGATCTTCGTCGCCAGTATTACTGGAGTGGGATGAAGAAACACGTTGGGGATTTTGTTAGCCGATGTCTCACGTGTCAACAGGTGAAGCTGAGCACCAGAGACCAGCGGGATTACTCCAGCCTTTGGAGGTATCTGAGTGGAAGTGGGAACATGTCATGATGGATTTTGTGACCCACTTGCCACGAACATCGCGAGGGCATGATGCGGTATGGGTGATAGTGGACCGGCTTACCAAGTCGACACACTTTTTGGCGGTGCGGATGACCTTCACACTGGAGGAATTCTGCAGGTTTTATATACGGGAGATTGTCCGGTTACATGGGGTGCCCGTATCTATAGTATCGGATCGGGATTCCAGGTTTACGGCTCATTTTTGGGAGAGTTTCCAGCGAGTCATGGGGACACAGTTGATGATAAGCACTGCTTTTCATCCCTAGATGGACGGTCAGTCGGAGATGACCATCCAGACCTTAGAGGACATACTACGGGCATGCGTCCTAGATCTCAAGGGTAGCTGGGAAGAACACTTACCCTTAGTGGAGTTCGCCTACAACAACAGTTATCAGGCGAGCATACAGATGGCACCCTATGAGGCACTATATGGGTGGCCTTGTCGATCTCTGGTTTGTTGGACAGAGGTAGGAGAGAGACCCTCTATGGGTCCGAATTTGGTTAGGGACACCTCTGAGAAGGTGGACTTGATACGAAAGCGTCTTCTCACGGCTCAGAGCCGGCAAAAGAGCTACGCCAACAGACGGCGACGACCTCTAGAGTTTGAGGTGGGAGATCATGTCTTCTTGAAAGTGATGCCTAAGAGAGGAGTGGTCAGGTTAGGCGAGCGGAGAAAGCTATCGGTGAGGTATATCGGGCCCTTCGAGGTACTCGAGAGGGTAGGTACAGTTGCTTACCGCCAAATCTATCGGGTGTTCATGCGGTATTCCATGTCTCTATGCTCTGGAAGTATACTCCAGATCCGACTCATGTGGTGGATTGGGGCGAGCTTGTCGTTGATGTAGATGGAACCTTCGAGGAGGGACCGGTACATATCATGGATAGCCGGGACCAGGTTTTGCGAGGCAAGACCGTGAGGCTAGTGAAGGTGTTGTGGCAGCACCGAGGAATGGAGGAGGCAACATGGGAACGTGAAGACACTATACGTACCAATTATCCTTTCTTATTCGAGGATGGAGATACATTTTTGTACTTATGAATATGATATACTTGTAGCATATGCATGTGAGTTTATGTGTATCTGTATCTGAATTTCGGGGACGAAATTCTTTTAAGGGGGAAAGAATGTAAAACCCGGGTAAATTTGAATTTTTTTCTGAAAAAAGGCAAAATGGTCATTTTGTCACTATAATGCGGAATTGAAATACGTCCTCTTTAGAGCTCGTATGACACAATGGACTTCGCCGTTAGATTTGCATCGCGAAATCTAATTACCCTGTCAAATTTCATCGAAGTCGGATTTTACACGTATTTCGAGGCGACTGGGTGGCGGCTGACCTCACAAAGGTCCCCACAAATAAATTTTATAAAATTTCTTTATAATTGAATTATGTTCAAATAAAATTAATTTGAACTTAAACCGGGATGAAATAAATTGTTTCGGGGCGAAAACGGACCCGAACAAGTGGAGGGCGTGTGGCGCGATCTGAGCCAAGCCTTGAAAATTATAAATAGGGTTAAAAATCAGATATTTGGCACGAAATATCTCTGATTTTGCTGGCTTGAACGTTGGAGAGAAAGAGAGAAATCCAAGACTTCCTTCTTCGATTCCCGGAGTTCCGTCGGTCGGAATCCGTCGAGCCAAGAACTAAAGTCGATCACATCGATGAGGGCTACGCAACCACACCAAAAACAAGGAATTTCACCGAAGATCCAAGAGGAGACTTTGGAGAAATCAAGGTTTTTGGGGCTTGGGAGGTGTTCTCGAAGTTCTCTACACTTCGTTTTACGCTACAAGAGGTAGGGGTCTTCCTATTTGGGTTTTATTCCTACTTTAGGGGCTGAATTTGGGATTGTTTTGGGGTTGAATTTGGGGATTGTTTAGGGGCTATTTTGTGCACTGCCATGTGGCTGAATTTGTGCACTGTTATGGACTGTTATGGGGCAGTAATTGGACTGTTTTATGACCTGTTTTGTGGCATGATTTGAGATTTTTTTTGTGGCCTATTTTATGGCCTGTTTGTGGCCTATTTTGGTACTGTTTTGTGCACTATTATGGGGCTGTTGTGTGCATTGCCATGGGACTGTTTTGTGGCTTGTTTAGGGGCTGTTTTACGGCCTGTTTTGGGGACTGCTTTGTGGCCTGTTTAGGGGCTGTTTTGTGGCCTGTTTAGGGGTTGCTTTGTGGCCTTTTTAGGGCTTTTTTGTGGCCTGTTTAGGGGCTGCTTTGTGGGCTGTTTAGGGGCTAAAATTGTGGGCTGTTAAGGGGCTGAAATTGTGGTTGTTTTGGGTTGAAATTGTGCATTTGTGATTAAGTGTATTATTGGCATAAAAATTCTGATAACATGCTTGGAATTGTGTTATGAAAATTGTCAATGTATATGTATGCTTGTATTATATTGACATTGTGGAGAATTATAAGAATTATATGCTTATGATATAACTTTGCCATGGGATATATGAAATGTATTGATATTGTTTATATGTTTTTCATAGCATACAATATGTTATCTTTGTGCAATGGGACATCATATTGCATATGCACGGTGACATCGCATCATGTGGGTGTGTGCATGGTTGTCGTCAACATCACACTTGGTGGATGACGAGTGGACTCAATTAAGCTTGGTCGAAGACCTGGCTGAGTTGCACGGGTTGCATGGTGATTAGGGTTGGGGTTAGCAAGAAGGGATTAGAAGATCCCTCGGGTGCAAGGCCCGGTGGTTGGGATACGCACTCCCTTGGCTAGGTCCATGAAGTTGTGGGTGTACGCGGAGCCCTTGGTGGAAGTCCATAAATTTCGAGTAGGTTGGAGACCCTTGGTGTAAGCCCATGAACATCCACCCCATACAAAGACCTTAGATTGGTAAAAGTCATTTGATGTGCAACATAAATGACGGTTCCATACACTTTGGCACTTGCATGTGTTGAGGAGCTGGGAATGACTCGGGTTGATTTGCATGAGTGAGTCTCATCTCATTTCATGGCATGATACGATAAATTCCAACATTGAATGCATATTCTTGCTTGAAATGTTATAGATTGTTGTTTGTTGCATGTGAGCATTGCATACGCATCTAGGGTAGTGAGTAGCCTCTATAGGAATTACTCTACTGGGCGTGGCTCACCCTATACGGGAAAACATTTCTGGTGCGGAATATACGCCGGTGGAAGGCTCTCATTTGGGGCCGCAAGGGTGAAGAAAGCCGACTTGTGGCTTTTATAACTCCTTTTGTAAAACTTTTGGAGCAAACTAGTTTTGGCATGTAATTTTATGTAAGAGAGTTGTAATTGAACTCATATGGACTGTTTTTAATTTAACCTTGCATGTTTTTATATGAGTATGGATAAATGGACCCGGTGTGGTCAATTTTTACTCATAAATGGACCCGGTGCGATCATTGTGTCATATTAGGCCTCGGATGGGTCATG
Source organism: Ilex aquifolium (assembly GCA_951799425.1). NCBI lineage: Eukaryota > Viridiplantae > Streptophyta > Magnoliopsida > Aquifoliales > Aquifoliaceae > Ilex > Ilex aquifolium. Next base: position 27,529,946 of record OX637400.1, read on the forward strand.
TTATTGTATATTGTACAGGTTGGGTTTTGGGTAGAGCTCCCCATACAAAGGAGACTCTGTCCGATTTTGTTAAATTATGGATCCCGGTGAATGGGACACAACGGTGTGATATCGAATTACACGATATCCACAGACATTCCGCGAGTTGATGGGTGATCAACGGACCCTCGGATTTTGGGGTGTCACATTCCTTGTACAACTTCTTGGCATCACGAATCTGAAAATTCTTACAAGTAAACTCATTATCATGTCATTAAAAGTACACTTTTGCAAACCCAAAATATTCACTCATACCTTGTCTTTATCCGTCAGACCACTTTGATTCAATCTTTCAACCTGTGCAAAGTACCCACAAAATTTGTTGGTGGCTAGCTTAATTGCCGACCAACGATTGATCAAAGAAACTTGACTACGACTATGGCATGCCTTAGGTTTATACTGGTTGAAGTACTCCCAAACCCTTGGCTAATATGTCTTTGATTTTTTCTCATTTCCTTGCACGACATCCAAACTAATATTAAGCCACGCTGAGATTATCATAACGTCTTCCTTTACTGTAAAGTTGCTACCTTGTTGTTTTTTGATGGTGGATTCTACTTGAGGAGATATTTGTGAAGATTGGCCTATAAACTTATCACCTAAGTTTGTTCTATCATTCATGAGATTGGTGCAATAAGCACCATGTTAGAATGGTTCCACAAGAAAAGCCTATAATTCAACATGGTCACCATGCTAAAATTAACAAATTATTGTACACGCTACTATCAAAAAAATATTCTACTCTTGAAGAAATGATTCTTCTCTACAAAACTCCATAGCTAAACATTACTAAAGCCTGTGTTATTGGTACCTACTTGAAGCAAACAAGAACAATGATATGGTCTCAAAGCAAATTAAACATTAGAAAAGCACATTTTTGTCTAAACTAGATGCATCAAAGATTCTAATTTACATAAGACTAAATCATCAATGGAGAACTAATGAACTAGTTAATGAGATCATCATTTTCAAAATATACAACTTTTTTATCAGAAGCTATGCAGTCTATCGTACACCAAACACTACATTTCAATTAAGAAAGCATCAAGATCTTGAACTATTCACTTTTGTAGCAATCCAATCTATAGTACACATCATGATCAAAATATACATACCTAGTTTCTAGCTTGTGAAAATTTTGCCTAGGCTTTCAGATTGTTTTCAAAAAAAAAAAAACAAAAGCCAAAAAAATGTCAAACGAACTACTCAATGTAATTTTGGAGTCTAACCCATAAGAAGCACAAGCAAATCTCACCATGAAACAGAAAATTCACATCAAAATTAGATTGTTCACGGTAAGAGAAATACAATTAAAAAAGAAGAAAAGATCAATCATTTTCAATGCAAATTAACAAAATAAAGAGAACCTTAAAAATCAAATCTATAATACCACCATTGGAGAGAAAAAAATCAAAGCTAAACAACATAATGCCCTAATAAAAATAACTTATGTCACTCAGTCTCATGAAACAAAGACCATATCAGAGGCTAGAATAGGGCAAATTGTCTAGAAGAGTTGAAGGGGTTTTGTAGATTTGGGCACTAGAGTTTCTGTTGGCTCAAGTTGGTTAAAATCGATACCCTCATCCAGATAAGTCACACCATATGTCCATACGAAGAGTAATTCTCACACAAACATATATATAATCACCAATTAACTTTTAGAATACGTCACCTGTATAACTAAGCACATAGAGAGAGAGAGAGAGAGAGAGAGAGAGAGCTCCATACCTAGGTGATGAAGCCTTGGAAGAAGACGATAAGGCCACAACAAGAAGATTATGAAGCCTCTGAGGAAAACGATGAAGTCACAGTCGAAGCAAGAAGACGAATAGGAAATTGGCGCAAAAGAGCAAAGTACCGAGCGAGTTTCGCTCGCCAGATGTAGTGAGTGAAAAGATGATGAGGTAAAATAGCTAGTGGGGTAGAGAGCTCGTTGGAGAGAAATTTTAGGAGCTGAATCTTCAAAATAGCTAAGATAAGTGATTCAGGTCTAATATTTACATTTGTCAGAGGTAATATTAATCATTTTATTGTGAAAGTGTGATATTTATGATGATTTAATTTAAGATTAAGGCTAGGAGAATAAAAGATGAGTTGTGTTGTTTTGCAGGTTAATAGTGCACAATTGGAGTGAAGCTATGAGAAGGAAGGAAGCATAGCTCAGGAAGGATTACACTGGAACACGCGTCCGGACGGAGGAAGTATACGCGTCCGGACGCGGTTGGCAGAAAGTTGACAAACGAAGCAAGGACCATTCTGGAAGGCGCGTCCGGACGGTTGAGAGAGTCGCGTCCGGACGCGTGTCAAACATCTGCTGCCGAATTTAGAATCCTAGTGGGATGCAATCTCCGGAGAATGTAATTTATAAATACAAACCTAGGACTTTGCCAGGGGATCTATCTTTTTACTCTCTTTGTTTTAGTCTATTTTCTGAATCCTTCACCATGTCTGGCTAGAAGGCTAAGCTAGGGCTAGGGGAAAACCTCTCGATGGAGTACGGTATTTTTATTGACTCTTGTACTAAAGGATTTATGAAATTGTGTTAATTGAATTCCTAATATTTTAGCAAAGTGTTTATGCTGTATAAACTCTTGAGTTGTTGTGCCACGTACATCGATTGCTTGAGTTTCCCTGCGTGTAAATCACTGGTTATTCCATGTTGGAAGGGTTAACATTATTTCATAGAATAATATGATTGAATGATTATTCAGGTTCCTGGTAGTTATTTGATTATAACCATTGGATTTATCACTTGACTTGTTAATTGGGTTAACTGACATTTAATTCCTCTTTCAAGTCAAGCTTTGAGTTTTTAACTATTATTGTATGAAGTTGAGAGGGAGTACCTGATGCTCTAGTATTTATTTTATTACTGATTTAATTACCAAAATCATTTTTCTCCATTCAACAATTTCTAAACAAATCCTTTTCCGTTCAAATTACTTTTGTTGTTTGTGTGATTGTTCCTTGTTACAATTCCTCGTGGGATCGACCTCGGACTTCCGAGATTATATTACTTTGCTCAACCTGCGCTTGGGTTTACACTTTTAAAGTTAAAGCAAGTTTTTGGCGCCGTTGCCGGGGAACTTGAAAGACAAGGAGCCATTACATCATTGAGGTTTGCGGTATTTGCGAGTCTTCGGAAATCCGGTAACTTCGTTCTAATTTTTAGTTTATTTAAGTTATTTTTCTTGTTAGTTTGATTTAGAATTTATTTAGGTTATTTATTTGTTTTATGAGCTTTTGGCATCGTGATTTAAGTGGACGTTTAACAAGAGAAGATTCAGATACTCTGTTTGGAAATTTATTTGATTTATCTGTGTCGAATCACTTCTTGCACACAATGGCTGCTAATCCTAATGGACATAGGCAGAATGATTTTCCCGATCGGGAAGATCATATTGATAGGGTGAGCAATCATGATGAGAATGATGTGGATAATTTGAATGTCAATCAGGGTAGGACGTTGCGTGAATATTTACAACCCGTACTTCTCACTGAACCGTCATGCATCATTTTTCCATTGAATGCCATTCATTTTGTTTTCAAACCTGGCATGATTCAACTACTTCCAAAATTCCTTGGTATAGGTGAAGAGAACCCATATTTGCACATCAGAGAATTTGGGGATGTATGTGCTACGTTCCATGATCAGAACGTGGCAATGGATATAGTCAGGCTGAAGTTATTTCCTTTTTCATTAAAGGAAAAAGCTAAAACTTGGTTATATTCGTTGAGATCTAGGTCTATAGGAACATGGCAGGAGATGCAGAAACAATTTTTAAAGAAATTCTTTCCCACACATCGCACAAACTCTTTGAAAAGACAGATAATGAATTTTTCCCAAAAGGAGTCTGAAAATTTTTATCAAAGTTGGGAAAGATTTAAAGACCTTCTTGCATCTTGTCCACATCATGGTTATGAAAGCTGGCGCATAATAAGTTTTTTTTATGAGGGTTTAGGCCCACAGCTGCGTCAATTTATTGAAATGATGTGTAATGGGGATTTTATGAATAAGGAACCAGATGATGCTTTTGACTATTTAGACCAATTAGCCGAGAATGCACAATCTTGGGATACTACATCCCAGGAACCATCTAAGGGTAGAACTGCACAATCATCATCATCTAGTGGGGGTAAATACCAGTTGAGGGAGGAGGATGACCTAGGAGCTAGGATTGCAACCTTAGCAAGACGGGTAGAAGCTATGGAGTACAAAAAGGTTAACCAAGTTGACACAGTTCAGGTTGAGGAGATATGCAGTATCTGTGAAACTCCTGGACATTCTGTGATGGAGTGTCCATCAATACCTGCATTGAAAGAAGTGTATGATCAAGCAAATGCTGTAAACACTTTTTCAAAGCCTTACAATAATCCATACTCGAACACATACAATCCAGGGTGGAAGAATCATCCTAATTTTAGTTGGAGGAATGACAATCATGCATCACAACCACCCCAACAAAACTCTTCAAATGTTGCACCCTACATTCCACGCCCAAAAAGAGACATTGAGGAGGTGTTATCACAATTCATGCAGGATCAGCGAACATACAATAGACAAACAACTCAGGCTATTGAGGATATGAGGAGTGCGATCACTAAATTGACCATTGACCCTTGCCATCAGGAAAAAGGTAGGCTTCCAGCACAACCACAACCAAACCCACAGGGTCAATTTGTTATAAATGAGACTTGCACTTCTGAGACTGCCCACGAACAAGTAAAGTCTATCACTACACTCCGCAGCGGGAAAGAAATCAATAAAACCATTCCTTTGGAAAATCAAGATTCTGAAAAGATTTCTCAACCCACGGAGAATGATGATAAGATTAGCTTGCCTAAGATTGATAAGTCTGAAAAGTATGTTCCACCTGCACCATTCCCACAGAGATTGCTTACTTCTACCAAGCCTATTATGCATAATGATATGTTAGAGGTTTTTAAGCAGGTGAAAATCAACATTCCCTTGTTGGATGCCATTAAACAAATACCTTCTTATGCAAAATTTTTGAAAGAATTATGCACTGTTAAAAGGAAATTAAATGTGCAAAAGAAGGCATTTTTGACTGAGCAAGTATCCTCCATTATACAGCACAGAACTCCACCAAAGTATAAAGACCCAGGTTGTCCTACTATCTCTTGTGTTATAGGCAACCACAAAATTGAACAAGCATTACTGGATTTAGGAGCTAGTGTGAATTTGCTCCCTTATTCAGTATATGACCAATTAGGGTTGGGGGAGTTAAAACCTACTTCGGTTACACTTCAATTAGCTGACCGATCAGTGAAAATACCGAGGGGTATGGTAGAGGATGTTTTAGTACAGGTTGATAAATTTTATTTTCCCGTGGATTTCATAATTTTGGACACTCAACCTGTATTAAGTACTAGTGCTCAAATTCCCGTCATTTTAGGCAGACCATTCCTAGCAACTTCAAATGCTCTAATTAATTGCAGGAATGGTGTGATGAAATTGACCTTTGGGAATATGACATTAGAGCTCAACATTTTTAATGTGTGCAAACAACCTGGGAATGTTGATGAAGATGTGCATGAAGTTAACATGATTGAATCTATTGTTCCAAGCAAAGTATATGATTTTGCCTTGTTTGATCCACTTGAAACATGTTTGTTTGAACAATATTCTGAGTTAGAGATAGATGAAGAGAATTCTGAGATTTCTGCTTCAACTAATATGTTAAACTCTTTGCAGGTACTTGAAATGAGAGAGTTGAGACAGAGATTTGAGGAGCTCCCACCACAAACTGATCCACCAATACCATCCAAGGAAAAAGCCCCCAAGCTAGACCTCAAGCAATTACCGGTGGATTTGAAGTATGCATTTTTAGGAGATGATGAAACTTATCCGGTAATAATTTCTTCTCAATTGAATTCAGCAGAGGAAGGTATGTTGTTACATCTTCTTAAGGAACATAAGAATGCAATTGGTTGGACTTTAGCTGATATAAAAGGAATTAGTCCTTTGGTTTGCACCCACAAAATTTATTTGGAGGATAATGCTAAAACATCTAGGGAGATGCAACGTAGGCTAAATCCACATATGAAAGAAGTTGTGAAAAAAGAGGTATTGAAACTGTTAGATGTAGAAATTATCTACCCTATTGCAGACAGCAAATGGGTAAGTCTCACACAGGTAGTTCCTAAGAAATCTGGAGTCACTGTAGTTGCTAATGAGAATAATGAATTTGTGCCAACTAGGACAGTTACTGGTTGGAGAATGTGCATAGACTACAGGAGACTTAATGCTGTTACTAGAAAAGATCACTTCCCTTTGCCTTTTATGGACCAAATTTTAGAAAGGGTAGCTTCACACTTATACTATTGTTTTTTAGATGGTTACTCGGGATATAACCAAATTGAAATTGCCCTAGAAGACCAAGAGAAGACCACATTTACTTGTCCTTTTGGCACCTTCGCTTATCGAAGGATGCCTTTTGGACTATGCAATGCACCTGCGACCTTTCAAAGGTGTATGCTTAGTATTTTCAGTGATATGGTTGAGCGTTTTCTTGAAGTCTTTATGGATGATTTTACTGTTTTTGGTGATTCTTATAATGACTGCTTAGCTAATCTGGAGAAGGTACTTATAAGATGTGAAGAAAAGAACCTTGTGCTTAACTGGGAAAAATGCCACTTCATGGTTAGAAAGGGAATTGTTCTTGGTCACATTGTCTCTTCTGAGGGAATTCAGGTAGATAAGGCCAAAATTGAGTTAATTGCTAATTTACCTAGTCCGAAAGCCCTTAAGGATGTTAGATCTTTCTTGGGTCATGCTGGTTTTTATAGGAGATTTATAAAAGATTTTAGTTCCATATCTAGACCACTCTGTAATCTCCTAGGGAAAGACACACCTTTTGAGTGGGATAATGCATGCCAAGAAGCTTTTGATAAGCTAAAGGGCATGCTTGTCACCGCTCCAATCATGCAACCCCCAGATTGGAGTAGTCCTTTCGAAATCATGTGTGATGCCAGTGACTATGCGGTAGGGGCGGTTTTAGGACAAAGAAATGACAAAAAGCCTCATGTCATCTACTATGCCAGTAGAACTTTAAATAATGCACAGATGAACTATTCTACAACAGAAAAAGAATTACTGGCTGTAGTATTTGCACTAGACAAATTCAGGTCGTACTTAGTAGGTTTCCCCATTGTTATCTTCACAGACCATGCAGCTCTCAAATACTTATTAACTAAGAAAGATGCGAAACCGAGACTGTTGAGGTGGATTCTACTACTCCAAGAATTTGATATCACTATTAAAGATAAAAAAGGAGTAGAAAATGTAGTGGCTGACCATTTGTCTAGACTGGTGAGTGATGTGCCCATTGAGACAGTGCCGATCAAAGATACTTTCCCAGATGAACAGCTGTTGGCAGTTTCTTCATTAACATGGTTTGCTGACATTGTGAATTTTCTTGTTACAGGTAACATGCCACCGGCTTGGACTGCTTTGGATAAGAGGAAATTTTTAGTCGAGGTAAAGAGTTTCTTCTGGGATGACCCATATCTTTTCAAATATTGCCCAGATCAGATTATCCGGAGATGTGTACCCGATAATGAGGTAAGTAGCATTCTATCTTTTTGTCATGCGGGAGCCTGTGGAGGCCATTTTTCTATGAAAAAGACCGCTGCGAAAGTTTTGCAGTGTGGTTTTTATTGGCCTACAATTTTTAAGGATGCTCATAATTTTTGTAAAGTGTGTGAGCGATGTCAAAAACTGGGGGGATTAACCCGTAGGAACATGATGCCCCTAAACCCGATTTTGATCATATAAATTTTTGATTGCTGGGGAATAGATTTCATGGGTCCTTTCCCCCCATCTTTTGGTTATATGTACATTTTAGTGGGAATAGATTATGTCTCTAAGTGGGTTGAAGCTATACCATGTCGGACAAATGATCATAAAGTTGTTTTGAAATTTTTAAAGGAAAATATTTTGTCCAGATTTGGTATACCTCGAGCCATTATAAGTGATGGGGGATTGCATTTCTGTAATAGGCCTTTTGAGAATTTGATGAAAAAATATGGTGTAACACATAAAGTTGCAACTCCCTATCACCCACAGACGAGTGGTCAAGTAGAGCTTGCCAATCGGGAAATTTCTTACATTTTGGAAAAAACGGTGAACCCGGATCGTAAAGATTGGTCATTACGACTAATTGATGCATTATGGGCATACCGAACTGCATATAAATCCCCGATTGGTATGTCTCCATATAGATTGATTTATGGAAAGGCTTGTCACCTGCCTGTGGAATTAGAGCATAAGGCATATTGGGCCATTAAAATGTTCAACCTTAGTTTTGACCAAGCCGGCACCGCACGAAAATTACAGCTGAATGAGCTTGATGAGATTAGGAATGAAGCCTATGATAATTCTAAGATTAGCAAAGAACGGATGAAGGTGTTTCATGATAAGAATATTGTGCGTAAAACCTTTACACCTGCACAGAAAGTTCTTCTTTATAATTCTAGGCTTCACATCTTTAAAGGAAAGCTTCGAACTAGATGGAGTGGTCCGTACGTTGTCAAGGAAGTATTCCCATATGGGACAGTGGAGATTGAAAACCCAAGTAATGGGAACATTTTTAAGGTTAATGGACAACGATTGAAACCATTCTTGGAGGAAGGTATCGTGGAGGTGGAATCCATCGAATTGGTGGATCCCCACTATGAATGATCCATCTCTAACCATTTTCTGTATATTGCTGTAAATTTGTGTATGTTGTTTTCTTTTTAATTTTCTACAGATGCATGAGCACAATTTAGGCAAATCTGGTATGTTTCTCTATCCATTATTTGATCTTACGCTCTGGATTCATACATTGAGGACAATGCACATTTTTGAGTGGGGGGGGGGGGGTGTGGAGCATTTGAGCATTTGATAATACAAATTATATTGGATTTTTGAATTTGAACTATGTGCACATGCAACTGTGTTTATTTATTTTTTTTAGATAGTCAAGTAGTTTTTTTTTTTTTTTTAGGAGATTTAGGAATTTGTATAAGTAGAAGGGAGCCAAGTGGGAGAAAAAGGTGTTAAAAATGTGAAAATATGAAAATTTTTCTAAGTGTTGAGAAACAACTACTGGAACACGCGTCCGGAAGGAATCCTAAAGCCTGAACTCTCTGGACTTCGCGTCCGGACGGAATACCAACACGCGTCCGGACGGGAAGGCCAAACGTTTGAAATTCATAGTACGCGTCCGGACGGTTTAACCTCATGCGTCCGGACGCGTGATCTTTAAGGCTAATTAAGGCGGCAGTTAAGGCGCGTCCGGACGGGTTAATCCCATGCGTCCGGACGCGTGTTGAAAAATGATAAATACCGACTGCCCGGTTGATTTTTCTGGCACTGCTAACCCCCAAACAACCTCTTCATTCTAAATCCTTGTTCCCTTCCTAAAATTTTCTGCTAAAAATGGCACCACCTCGAGCATCCACTTCAAAGAGACCTCGGGTGGCTACTCAGGAAGAAGAGGAGGATACCACCTTCGACCCCGTTCGTTTCCAAATTTTGGATGCACGGGTAAGATTTTTCAAATATTACGCCCAAAAACCTGTGGTCTGTGAGAGAAAAATTGAGTACGAGGACTTCGCTCGATTGGGAGTCCGCGATATCATCACCACTAGACGTTGGGCAGGTTTCATGGGAAAGGAGTGGGTGTGTATCCCCATATTGGCAAGGGAGTTCTACAGCAACGCTGATGACCTTGGAAATGGTCAGCTGACCACCTATGTCCGAGGTAAGCACATCAGTGTAGACGCCACAGCCATTGCCAGACTGATCGGGATGACGCAGGCTCGGGTGCCCAACCCGGAGTATCCCCATGCGTATCCCGGGAATGAGGTTGGACGAGAGTTACTGGGGGATGGTGATTTTATTTGGACGGACAACCTCAAATATCTTCAGCAAGGGGACTTGACCAGTAAGTACAAAATACTGAACTTAATCTCAGTGTCAAATATCATTCCTCTACTGAGAAATAATCACATCTATCCGGACCGGGCTCGCTTGTTGTATGCGATGGGCACCGGAAAGACCATTGACCTCCCATCATTGATTCTTTCGGAGATGAGACGAGCCATTGTTGATCCGAAAAAACCATCTCTTCCTTTTGCTGGTTTGACCACTTCAATATGCGAGCAGGCAGGAGTGGAAATTGACGCCACTATGGAGCGGGCAAAGAAAGTGGTGGCACTCAACTCTGGCACTCTTTTGAAGAGTCAGAGTGTAGCCAGGCCAGTACCAGGAGAGAGGGGTCCAGGTCAGGAGCCGGCGGCACCACCAGGGGTGGGACAAGATGAGGAGGATTGGGATCAGTTCCTCAATATTGATGAGGACGTTGATATACCAGTGGATGAGGACACTAATCCCAGGACTGACAGACAGATTTTGTTTGAGCTGCTGAGAGGCCAGAGAGAGATGAGGAAGGAGATGAGAGAGTTGAGGGCACAGATGAGGGGATTAGGGCATAGTTCTCATGATCAGGCAGGCCCCTCATCTTAGGATTTCTTCTAGGTCCCAGTGTTTGAAAATTGTTTTCTTTATTTTCTTTACTGTATTTGTGAAATCAAAGCCTATTTTGAGTAGTTTTTGTTAGGCTTGATTTCTTTTATCTTTTGAATGTGCATTGTACTTGAATTCTCAGTAGTATATAAAATGCATATTTTGTTTGGTGTGTTATCAAACATCTAAATAACATTGTTATAAATAATTTGATACCACAATATAGAAATAATTTGCTTAACTTTAAATTTGTAACTGTTTAAGCATTATATAGAACTTTATTCTATATTGTTGTATCTCATATCATGTTCTTATAAAAACTCACAATTTGTGCACTTTAGACTTTACCAAGTTGAAAATCTGTTAGGTATTTTACTTTGAGAACTTGAAACATATAGTGGAGATGCATAAAAACCCTAGTGAGTTTTGTTCCAATCTTTCTTGGAGGGTTATTTACATTTACTCACTAAAAAAAAAAAAAAAAAAAAAAATATTTTTATTCAGCTATTCTCCTTCAATAGTCTCATTATTTTTGTTTTGGTTAACACCAATATTGTGAATGATTGCTTGACTTTGAATTATTTGCATGGGAAGTGTGTTATCAAAAGCTCTTGAGATATGATTTTAGGCCATCTTTGATTATTTGAGCCTAAACCTTATTCTTTGAATATTATTATCCCTAGAAGCCATGATTGAGCCTTTGAAGCAAAAATTTATTTCTTATACCCAACATATAATAACCAAGCCAATGAAAAAATAATATCTTTTACCCTTGGTTATCCTGAGATTGAATTTTTATTGTTTATGTAATTTGGGAAATGATGGTTAAGAAAAGAAAAGACAAAAAAGAGTTTTACATACTTGTGAATATTCGCATTAGATATATGCTAAAAAAAAAAAAAAGAAAAAAAAAAAGAGAAAAAAATAGCAAGCATGTGTTTGAAAAAAATAAAAATAAAAATAAAAAAAAAATAAAAATAAAAAATATGAGCAAGTGATGTAAGTTGTGCTTCTTAAGGATGGAGAGTGAAAGGCTATGGAAAGAAGTTTGGTTGTGTAATGTACATGTTCTCTCGGGATAGTCGTTTGAATTCCTGAATATCCTTCGTTTCAAAACCCTAATCCCAAGGCCCCATTACAACCTTAAATAAAGACCTATTTGATCTCGAGAGTGTATTGATAGATGCATGACTTGTGTGAATAAGGAAGAGAGTGGTGATTATTTATTTATTGTGTGTTGATTTCCTTTTATGAGACTATGTCAAATCCTTTTCTTTTGGATTACGTTTTTTTTTTGGAACATGTGAGCATTATTTGTTTTGATTTAAATATCTTCTTCTCACATGTGATATTTGAGGGAATAGTCAATATAATCTGAGAGAATCTCTTATGAGTGAATTATCTTGTGAGATTTGACATTGAGACAAATAGTTGATAGTTGAAGAGGTGATTACCAGATAAATTACTGACTTGGTATAGTTAATTCACACTACACACGAGTTTATATGAGAATATGATAAGTGCATACATTTATATAGCATAGAGTTCTATATGTTGTTTTGCATGTGCTTATAAAAAGTTTTGTATCTAAAAATTTCAATAGTGCGGTAGCAATTTCTATTATACAGTTGTTATTCAGATATTTGATCAAAGGGCGATGTTTGTGGGTATCATCTCTGGAAACCCTCACGAGACTATACTCGTCCACTAGGGGAAATCTAGGGGTTTAAAGGCTTGTTGCATATGCTAAATGCAATCGTGAAGCCTACGAAAGTGGTTATGTCTTTTGTTTTTGTTAGTATTTTGTTTTTATTTGCTTGCCTTACTAGGGACTAGCAAGGTCTAAGTGGGGGGGTGTGATTCAGGTCTAATATTTACATTTGTCAGAGGTAATATTAATCATTTTATTGTGAAAGTGTGATATTTATGATGATTTAATTTAAGATTAAGGCTAGGAGAATAAAAGATGAGTTGTGTTGTTTTGCAGGTTAATAGTGCACAATTGGAGTGAAGCTATGAGAAGGAAGGAAGCATAGCTCAGGAAGGATTACACTGGAACACGCGTCCGGACGGAGGAAGTATACGCGTCCGGACGCGGTTGGCAGAAAGTTGACAAACGAAGCAAGGACCATTCTGGAAGGCGCGTCCGGACGGTTGAGAGAGTCGCGTCCGGACGCGTGTCAAACATCTGCTGCCGAATTTAGAATCCTAGTGGGATGCAATCTCCGGAGAATGTAATTTATAAATACAAACCTAGGACTTTGCCAGGGGATCTATCTTTTTACTCTCTTTGTTTTAGTCTATTTTCTGAATCCTTCACCATGTCTGGCTAGAAGGCTAAGCTAGGGCTAGGGGAAAACCTCTCGACGGAGTACGGTATTTTTATTGACTCTTGTACTAAAGGATTTATGAAATTGTGTTAATTGAATTCCTAATATTTTAGCAAAGTGTTTATGCTGTATAAACTCTTGAGTTGTTGTGCCACGTACATCGATTGCTTGAGTTTCCCTGCGTGTAAATCACTGGTTATTCCATGTTGGAAGGGTTAACATTATTTCATAGAATAATATGATTGAATGATTATTCAGGTTCCTGGTAGTTATTTGATTATAACCATTGGATTTATCACTTGACTTGTTAATTGGGTTAAATGACATTTAATTCCTCTTTCAAGTCAAGCTTTGAGTTTTTAACTATTATTGTATGAAGTTGAGAGGGAGTACCTGATGCTCTAGTATTTATTTTATTACTGATTTAATTACCAAAATCATTTTTCTCCATTCAACAATTTCTAAACAAATCCTTTTCCGTTCAAATTACTTGTGTTGTTTGTGTGATTGTTCCTTGTTACAATTCCTCGTGGGATCGACCTCGGACTTCCGAGATTATATTACTTTGCTCAACCTGCGCTTGGGTTTACACTTTTAAAGTTAAAGCAATAAGGTTTTTAAAGAGTCCCTTAGAGTTGCTCTTAGGACCTAAAAAACTGAACTAATTTACTGACCTAATGATCTTTCAAGTGGAGTCTTAAAGAAGAAGTCTAAGAGTTACAGTCACAACAATACCGTTGAATCACGTTACTGCCATATCATTAAGTCCAAAAATAATAATTCTCACTACAGATGTGTCATCCAAATAATATTTCTCAATTTAGGTCCCAATGACATTATTCTTATTACGTCAGATATGTCGTCCAAATAATATTTCATTTTGCTTGGGTTTAGTCCAACTGTACATGCAAATACTCAAGTTTTGAAAGAAATGATATTTCTCAACAATTCAATACCATTTATATAAATAAAAAACCCAAGCTTTTTTACTAAACAAGGGTATTTTGGAAAAATATTCTCAAACCCAGGCTGTTTTGAAAGTATTTCCTAAACTCAAGTAGTTTTTAAAAAACATTAATCTAACAAATGTCTTTAGCTTAAAAACGTCAGTCCAACTGATGTCTTTAACTTAAAAAAAAAATTCAATCAAGTATAACTTCAATATAAACGTCATTTGGACTATGTTTTCAAGCTTTAAAACGTCAGTCCAACCAAAATTTTTGACGATTTAAAATCCATCAACCTCTCTTCTTCTCCCATTTTTGTGTTCCCCAAAATTTGCCCTATCTTTTGAACACAAACCCGCGATCCACCACCCCCAAATCCACCATAACATCCAGCTACTCAGGCAACCCCATTGACAACCCATTCTACTGTGGCGAGCCTTCACTGATGCATCGAAGTCGTGGAATCCACCATCACCAGTAGCATACCACCACCAACACTCCACCACCACCACCACTAGCACTCCTCCAGCACTACCAACACTCCTCCACCATGCCAGCACTCCCTCGCTGGTACTTTATTCTCTCTCTCTCTCTCCAAATTTTTCTCTCCCTCCCTCACTAGTACTATACATTACTTTGATATATCAAGAAGAATTTCTCCCCTTATCATGTCTGAAATGGAGCTTAGCATATTTCCCCCCAAAAAATTAAGACTTGTCTGTATTGTAACAGTATATGGACTATTTAAATCGTTTTTTTTGTTTAATTTTTGTTTGTTTTGCTTTATATAATTGAAAAAAATTGCTCATAATTTTTAGTGGAAGGTCGTGGAAAAGAAAATTGTCGTTGTTGTTGGCCTTAAATTTCAGAGATGTTGTAAATATATGTGAATTATGTGGTGATATTTGATTTATAAGGTAAAATGCTACAATATTAAACCGCAAGGATAACATGAATTTGAAAGAAAAAAGGATGATGTATGTGTCGCCCCAATTTTCAGGGATCCCAATTAACTCATTGATCACCCATCAACCCGCGAAATAACCCGTGATACTGCTTAACTCAATAACATGTAGTAATACCCCATCCACCGGGTCTATAACTTGAACAAAATTCGGACAGAGCCTTCTTTGTACGGGGAGCTCTACCCAACACACACAACCTGTGTAATCCTAATCATTGACCACACTGGGTCCCAACATCAACATTCAATCAATATAGCATTGAATACCAACATCCACGACATTCATTCATTCACAAAAGAATAATGTCCATGAGAGTCTCATTACAAACCTTTCTCAAAATATAAGTTTTGCACTTAAATTATATAAAGTCAAATGTAAATATATACAAGGGTCTGCAAAATATAACTCAAGAGCCACAACCCAGCTCTGTCATCAATATGGGCCCAAGTGAGGGTTCTCAGCGGAAGCTTGTCCAACACCTAAAATAGATTCACATAAAGAGTGAGTCATACTCAATATGGTATCTTCTATGGAGATCACTTCCATCCCAGATCTATATGAAATGTCACATGCAAATTATCATGTCAAGCATCCATTCAAATACATAAATTTCATAAATTAATGCTACACTTTTTTATGTTATGCCATGAGATGAGAACTCACGCATGTAATGCAAACCGAGCCCCCACCGGCTCCCATAACACATGTTATGTCATGCGTATACATTCGGGCATTCCAAGCCGCCGTCATTGATGTTAGACAACCAATGACTATTTTATGAAAATCTGTCTTTCTTGGGATAGATATTTATGGACTTCTACCAACGGTCACCTAGCCTACACGGCATCTATGGACTTCCACCAACGGTTTTGCGTACACCGACACATTTTATGGCCTCAATACCAACGGGAGTTTGTATCCAAAATTACCGGGTCTTGCACCCGAGGGAGATTCTAGGCCTTCATGCTAATCCCGACATGTTTTTCAACGCAAACTCGTGTGACTCAGCTAAACCTTGGTCAAACTTTTCCGAGCCCACGTATCAACCTTCCAAGAACGGTGTATGATACAAAACATGCACAAACACTCACACTCATCTCAGATGCCCACACATGCGATGCTACTGTGCGTATGCAAATATAATGTATACTTGTAATTCATATCATCATGCCCATCATATCATAAAGCATATAATAAACATATCCATTGTCTACAAACATTCGCATGTCATATGTGATTTCAATCCAAATAACATATTTGAATTTCTAAGCATTTTGTCACACACTTAGTAGGCAAAAAGATGTAAACACATAGCATGCCTAAACAATCCATTTCATCAAACTCAAATCAAACAAGAAATGGTTTTAACATGTTCTCATACCCATTTTCTATATCCTAGATACACTAGGTGTGAACTAACACATGAGATTTTATCCCTATAGCCCTAACCATTTCATATCATCACTGTAGGTTGGAAATAAAACTAGATAGGAGGGAACCCTATCTCTTGTAGCGTGAGCCCTCATCGTAGAAATCCCAAACAAGTCTTCCAAGCCTTAGCCCTCAATTATCTTCTTTGATATTTTTGGAGAAAAGCGTGATCTTTGATGTGGTTGCGTAGAGCAACTTCAATTCTTAGTCTGAAGTGATCCAACGGTCGAATCTCCGCGAATCTGTAACGCCCCAAATACCACCCTGGACGGCATTACTATCCAAGACCATTCACAGCATGAGAGCGACTAAATAAATTCCATAAATCCAGAAATTTCATTCATTATACATAATGTCCATAGCATTATCCCAAAATAATAAGCCAAATCATGGCAATTACATCCCAAAAGAATTAAACGTAGCTGAGCAGCGGAATAACAAAAGATTATATTTTACATGATCCCAAAATAATCCTTTAATCTAATACAAAGAAGGACCGTCTAAATATCCCCATCTGGATCCACATGTCTGTCACCTATACGATCTCCTTCTGAAGCATCACCTGAAAAATGGATTGTTTGTAGGGGGTGAGCACTAAGCTCTGTAGGAAAATCCTCCCAAACCCGAACAAGGTTTAGAAAACATAGAAAACGGTCGGTCTCTTTTCACAAATAACATATATAGCTTTTGAGATAACACCGGGACATTTAACGGATCTCAAGTTTAAGTAAAAACAGTACTTGAATGAATAAATGCACACAATATACAATTAATACACAATTCCACCATTCACCGTTTCCGCAATAACCCATATATAATTTATAATCCATTTCCACCATACACCGTTTCCACAAGTTCTCGTGGCATCCCATACTACCCCAGGACTCTTGTAGAAACTGTCTATGGTAGAATGAACGATATACGACTGTACTCGTATCTCAGGTATGAAGCACGACTCCGCATGGTCACCATCGAGAATATCATGTCCCACGCAAGTACATACCAATGCTACCCCGTGAGCAATAGTAGTTTAGTCTTACCAAAGCACTAACCCCACTATGAGTGGTAGGAAAAGTTCTTACCAAAGAAGACGTCTACCCACTCCATGATACCTAGTCAATAGTAACTCATGTTCATATCGAGCAACCATACAAGAGATACAATACCAACTATTTTCTCAATTAACAAGCAAGTTCCACAATTTAGTTTTCTGTGGTATGAGCATCCTTACAAGGAACTTCTCACCCATGTTCATCCAAACAACATTTCATAATTTCAATACCAACCCTTATCACACATATCCAACAATTCCCCCAAATCCACAACTTTCGCAAGTGATATTTCCCATAAAACATATTTAAGAAAAAGTACATGAGATCATCAAAAGTATCATTTTATTGTTCAATACAAATCGCTAGAGTTTTGAAATCAAGAACAAATGAAAGATCAAGCTTGGGAACTCAAGAACAAAGGACAAATCAATTCTTGAATCCCTAACAACAAATATCAAGCTTGAAGTCAAGAATAAAGGGTAACTCAAGTCTTGAATCCATCATAACAAATATCAAGCTTGGAATCAAGAATAAAGGAACAATTAAGTATTGAAATCGACAACAACGAATATCAAGATTGAAATCAATAACCAAGGATAAATCAAGAGAAAACTCACTTCCCTTGAAGAACTAGGGCATACAAGAGGTTTAGTGATTACCCAACCATCACATAGTTTAATACAAGGTAATAATTGCAAGAATAACAAGAAATGATAAATTCATAGCAAGTATATATGATTGAGAGTCAAGAGAATGCATATATATAGTAGCCCTAACCTCAATGTAAGAGAATGGAAGAAAACCCCTACCTTGAATCCAAGAGTTATAAGTTAACCCAAGCTCCAACGATCTCCTTCTTGTCTTCTCTTAGGGTTCTAAGAGATGTGGGTAAGGGTGTAGTGAATGTGTATAGGAAGAGAGGAGAAGAATGGTGTTCTTGAGGAATTTCGGGTTTGATTTCTATGAGGTGTGAATCTATCTTGATCTTGGTATTTTTCCCTTTCTTTATCTCCTCCTAGGGCTCTAAGATGTTTGTGGTGAGGATGAGATGAAGAATGGGGCAAATAGGGCTTGGAATGGGTGTTTTAAAACCCAAAATCCCGACTTTTTACTGTTCGGGAAGGCTCCAGTCAAAGGGTACCGGTACCGGGTACCGGTACCAATTAGTTACTGGTTCGGGGGTACCGGTACTGGGTACCGGTACTGTTCGGTACCGGTACTGGGTACCGGTACTGTTTGACTGCTTCGACTTCCAGGGCAGTTTTGACCCCTTTAGAGGTCGAATTGGAAAATTTCCAAGAGATACACTTTTGTAGCCCTAGATGTCTACTATCTACTGTCAAAATTTCAGATCAATTGGATGTAAGGATAAAAATTTATGGCTAAAATACTAGAAGGTGTCCAAGATACTTTTTACCTAATTTCTCTCTAAGTGTCTCTTTACTCCAAAAATACTTCCTAACTTCCAATACACCTCATATTACCTCTCCCAAGGTTTTTCGACCTTCCGGATTCAATGGAAGCATTATTTTGACTTAAAAACCTTTAGAAACTTGTCTATTCACCCTTTTCAAGTTTAAACATCTTCGACACGTAGCTTCCCAATCAAATTGTCTCCATAGCATTTATTTCTACGGTTTATTCTTATGTCACTACATATCTACCGTTTTAAAACAATTATCTACTATATATCTATATACATATATAAAAGAAAAATGCGGGGTGTTACAGAATCTAAGAAGGACGATGTAAGGAAGGCTTTCTCTTTTCCTTTCTTTCTTTCTTCTCCCTCCCTCTCTCTCTCTCTCTCTCTCTCTCTCTCTCTCTCTCTCTCTCTCTCTCTCTCTCTCTCTCTCTCTCTCTCCTATGGGAAGAAAATGGGTGCAACCCAAGACTTTTCCCTTTTTGTACTTTGTAATTTACTTGGCCCTTGTTGCGCCACACGTCCCACTTTAACTGATCCAATTTTATTCCGAATCAATTAAATCTCACCCCACTTTAAGTTTCTTATATTTTTATTGAACTAAATTTAAATTTTTTTTTGGATCTCGTGAATAAAATATGATCACGATAATTTTAGTCATGCGATACTTGATTGCATCGTAAAACGTAAAAAATCTGACTGTCTCGGAATTCAACAAAAATTGATTGGCTAACTAGATTTCAAAATACAAATCTAACAGTGATGTCCATTTTGTCATTCGAGTTCTAGAAAAATTTAGTTTTTTAACTCGTATCATAGCAGTTAATTACCGTTTTATCCTTTTTAATTAAGTTTTAATTTTTTCGAGTTTCACATTATCCCCCTCCGCACTTAAGAGAATTTAGTCCCCGAAATTACACACATGTGCACATATAAAAAAAAATGCAAATGTAACAGGCCATATACAACTTTATGACTACAAGAAATATACGTCAATCCTCAAATAGGAATGAATAGGTAGTGCGAATAGTGTATTCACGCTCTCATGTCACCTCCTCCATACCATGGTGCTGCCACAACACCTTCACTAGCCTCAGAGTCTTGCCACACAAATCCTGATCTCGGTTGTTCATGATATGCACCAGTCCCTCCTCAAAGGTCCCATTTGTATCAACAACCAGCTCACCCCAATCCACCATGTGTGTAGGATCTGGAGTGTACTTCCAAAGCATAAAGACATGGAACACCGCGTGAACACGTGATAGATTTGGCGGTAACGCCAACCGGTAAGCAACTGTGCGAACCCTCTCGATTATCTCGAAGGGTCCGATATAGCTCAGCGACAGCTTTCCCCGCTTCCCAAACTTGACCACTCCCTTCTTAGGCATGACCTTCAAGAAGACGTGGTCTCCAACCTAGAACTCTTGAGGTCTCTGCCGCCAATCGACATAGCTCTTCTGTCGGCTCTAAGCCGTAAAAAGACGCTTCCGTATCATGTCCACCTTCTCTGAGGTGTCCCTGATCAAGTTTGAACCTGTGGAAGGTCCCTCTACAACCTCTGTCCATTATACCGAAGAACAGCATCGCCTCCAATATAATACCTCATAGGGTGCCATTTGTATGCTCGTTTGGTAACTATGGTTGTAGGTGAATTCCACTAAAGGTAAGCATTCCTCCCAGTTGCCTTTGTGGTCAAGGACGCATGCCCGAAACATGTCCTCCAAAATCTGGATGGTCCTCTACAATTGATTGTCTCTCTGGGGATGAAAAGTTGTATTTATCATCAATTGTGTTCCCATAGCTCGCTAAAGCTCTCCTAGAAGTGAGCCATAAACCTAGGATCCCGATTTGATATTATAGATATGGGAACCCCGTGTAACTGGACTATCTCCCGTATATATAATCTGTAGAATTTCTCTAGTGTGAAGGTCATTCGCATAACCAAAACATTTTTGACCTTGTCAGCCGGTCTACTATCACCCATACCGCATCGTGTCCACGCGAAGTCCATGGTAGGTGGGTCACAAAATCCATAGTGATGTGTTCCCACTTCCACTAAGCCACCTCCAAAGGCTGGAGCAACCCCACTGGTCTCTAGTGCTCGGTCTTAACCTTCTAACACGTGAGATATTTACTGACAAAGTCTCCTACATGTCTCTTCATCCCATCTCCAGTAATAATGATGGCGAAGATCATGTTACATCTTCATGCCACTAGGATGCATAGCAAACAGGAGCAATGAAACTCTTTGAGGATCTCCTCTCTTACATCCGTAGACTAGGGAACCACAACCCTTATCCTGAATTGAAAATTACCATCAGCATGAACGGCCCGACCCTCGTCACCTATACCTGACGGTACCTGGTTCCTAATGGAAAGTATATCTGTCTCCTGGTCTTGGGATTCAATCACCCTGCTTAGTAAGGAAGGCGTAGCCACCAGACTGACCAAAATAGCCTGAGTTTGATCCCTGTAGTGTTGTTCGAACTGCCCCATAGTCTCGAGCATCTGCCACTCTTGGGAGGCTATACTAGCCAAGACTCCCCGTGACTTCCGGCTGAGTGCATCAGCCACCAAATTTGCCTTACCAGAATGGTAATGCAAAGTGAAGTTGTAATTCTCCAAGTACTCCATCCACCTACGTTGCCTCATGTTGAGGTCCCGCTCTGTGAAGATGTACTTCAGACTCTTGTGGTCTGAAACACCTCAAACTATTCTCCATACAAACAGTGGTGTCATGCCTTCAAGGCAAAAACAACGGCTGCCAACTCTATGTCATGCGTAGAGTAGTTTTTCTCGTGGTTCTTAAGCTATCAAGAACCATAAACTACCACCATCCTAGATTGCTTCAAAACACAACCTAGTCCGTCCTTATAGGCATCACAATAAACTATGTATCTTTGTCCCCTCTTCCTAATGATCAGAATAGAAGCTGAAATTAGGCTCCTCTTCAACTCCTAGAATGCCATCTCACATGAGTCATCCCACTAAAAACCGGACTTCCTTTCTCTTAAGTCTCGTCATAGGGGCTGCTAGAAGTCCTCAATGAATCTCTGATAAATACCCCACTAATCCCAAGAAACTGCGTATTTCGAAGACTGACTTCAGCCTCTCCCAATCCATTACTGCCTCAACCTTTTCTGGTCAACTGATACACCTATAGCGGACACAACGTGGCCAAAAAACTTGACTTCCATTAGCCAAAACTCACACTTGCTGAATTTGGCGTACAACTGGTGATCTCTCAAAGCTTGTAAAAAAAATCCTCAAGTGACATTCGTGCTCCTCCTTCGTCTTGGAGTATACAAGAATGTCATCTACGAACACTATGAAAAACTGATGAAGATAGGGCTTGAACACCCTATGCATGAGGTACATGAATGCTGCTAGGGCATTTGTCGACCCAAACGACATAACTATGAACTCAAAGTGGCTATATCGAGTCCTAAATGTCGTCTTAGGAATGTTGGTTTCCCATATCTTCAACTGATGTGATGGTACCCCATGCGCTAGTCAATCTTAGAGTAGACTCGAGCCCCTCTCAATTGGTCAAACAAGTCATCTATGTGCGGCAATGGGTACTTTTTCTTGATGGTTACCCGATTCAACTACCGATAGTCTATAAAAAGTCTAAGGACCTCATCTTTCTTCTTAGCAAATAGTAATGGAGTGCCCCAAGGTGAGGTATTCGGTCTAACAAAACCCTTGTCCAACAACTCTTGCAATTGGACTTTGAGTTCTTGTAGCTCTGCTGGTGCCATCCTATGTGATGGCATCGAGATAGACGATACACCAGGTTGTAACTCAATGGAGAAGTCAACATCTCCATGTCAAGGCAATCTCAATAACTCGTCTGAAAAAAATATCTGCATACTCATAAACTATCCGAGGTAGACCCAACTCTTGTCTTGCCTCGTCTTCAAGTATATGACACACCCCCACCGTGCCAACGGGAGTCATACACGACTTGGGGTAAAGCATTACGCTTTTCTCCCAAAAACTTGAAAAAAATCCCATCCGAAGTGTAGGTGGTGACTCGTTTCCGATCACAATCAATAACTACCCAATGCGCTGCCAACCAATTCATCCCAAGGATGACGTCAAACACTGACATGTTGATTAACCCTAATTAATGCATAATTTAATGAAGTTAATAAGACAATTGTGTTAGTTAAACAAAATTAAATTATGTATTAATAAGTCAAATTAGAGTTAGTGTGTGAATTAGGAATAATGCATTAATTGTTGTTCTTTTCAGGGTTTTGTGCGCCCAAATTACTGAGGAGCCAATTGTGCCAAAGCTACAAATTACTGGAGAGCCAATTGTGTCAAAGCTACAAATTACTGGGAAGCCAATTATTAAAGCAAAATAAAGAGGGATCAAAGTGTAATTAAATGGCATATTCTTGGGGCTTGTAAATATCATCTTCTTGGGGCTTGTAAAGGGCATCTTTGTTGCCTATAAATACCCACCCTTTGGGTCTTGTAAAGATCATCTTTTCATTTGTATCATTTTCTTGTAAAGAACACCTTTTGGTAATGGAAAACTCTCCAAGTAGTTATTGCTTTCTTTACTTTCTTATATGATCTTGGTTGTGGAAAACCCTCCAAGTAGTTATTGTTTTCTTTACTTTCTTATATGGTCTTGGTTGTGGAAAACCCTCCAAGTAGTTATTGCTTTCTTTACTTTCTTGTATGATCTTGGTTGTGGAAAACCCTCCAAGTAGTTATTGCTTTCTTTACTTTCTTCTATGATCTTGGTTGTGGAAAACCCTCCAAGTAGTTATTGCTTTCTTTACTTTCTTGTATGATCTTGGTTGTGGAAAACCCTCCAAGTAGTTATTGCTTTCTTTACTTTCTTGTATCATCTTGGTCGTGGAAAACCCTCCAAGTAGTTATTGTTTTCTTTACTTTCTTGTATTATGGCTTTCTTTTACTTCCATTGTTGAGCTTCCTTATTCCCTTAGAGGAGTGAAACTCTTCCACTTTTCTAGAGCTTTACCCAAACCGTGAAGGGTGGAACGTGATTCACTCATTCTTTGTCGAAGATCGGCTCCTTGTGTAATTTGTTCTTACCTTGTAATACCTTTACTTGGAGGGATGAGCATCACTTACTTTTCTAGCTTTACCAAAGCAATGAAGAATGAGTAGTTTCTCATTCAATCTTTCGCAAAAGGTGATTGACATTATCCAGAAGTTATATTTGTGCATTTTGTTTATGTTTAGCTTGAATCTTCGTTTCTTCATAATGTCTTTTCATTACATTGTTGTCTTTACCTTAAGTATGAGTAGCTAAATCTTTAAGTTGGCTAATCCAAGGGAGAACTCCTCTTGGGTATGCCATTTTAACTCATATGCTTTCCTCCCCTCGGTATACGATGGTTCGGTTTAACTGGGTTTAGAGATGACATGGTGTGAGTCTTTGATATCCCGTAGACTTGTCACGGGTTATGCTTGGATCCTCGCTTCCATCTCGTCCCTCGCTTCCCACGAATCAATTGTTCATCTATACACCATTGGAGGAAGGGTTCGAGTCGACTTGGCATTCCCATTGGAGTGAAACCTTTTGATTAGCCAACACTTATTTTCCATTGCATTTTCATTCACAAACTTCAAACACCAAAACTCAAACAAAAGATTTCACACTTTTCTCTTTTTCACCAAAATCACCTTCACACAATTTTCTTCCTTCCTTGAGGAGACGACCTTGGAATACTTTTCCAAGTAAAACACGACATTCAAAAGACTCCTTGCGCTTGGGGAGCACTTTTGTTCACACACACACTTTTGTTCGTTTCACACATACCATTTCCACACATATTTTGTTCACTTCATTCATCCACCATTCCGTTGCCCTATTTCCCACATCATTCCGAGGGAGAGTGACACTCTTTTCACACATAAGTCATATATACATTGAGGGATGATATTAGAAGATTAGGAACAACAACGGTTTTGGCCAAGCATTTTTGGCGCCTTTGCCAGGGAAGGTAAGCATTGAATCAAGAAGGTGATTTTCGGACAACGGAGGTAAGTCCCGTGATGTTCATCATGGGCTGAGGTACGTTGATCCTTGTATATACTTTTGTTTGTTTGCATTTTCAATTGTAGATAGTTTTGTTACATGTGGGGACGGGACGAGCTAAACCGACTAGTTAGACAACTTTTGGCCCTCGACATGAACATTGACCAAGACCCACCCAAGAATGCGATTGATAATTTTGAGAATGTGGATACCCCAATGTGCAAAGGGGTGGGAGAGTGCAAGAACCTGGAATGCCCCATCCACGAATGCAATTCCCCCCTCCTAGAAATGAAGGGAACAATATCCAAATTGATCCTCCGGCAAGGTCAATGACGGAATTTCTTCAACCAACTTATGGTGCCACACCCTCATGCATCCTCTTACCGGTCCAAGCTCACCTCTTCCAAGTTAAGCCAGGGATGATGCAACTCCTTCCTACATTCCATAGAATTGAAAAGGAAAACCCTTATTTGCACATAAAGGAATTTGAGGATATAGTTGCAACATTCAATGCTAACTATGCTAAGGAAGACATAACTCGATTAATATTGTTTCCCTTTTCCCTCAAGGACAAAGCCAAAACGTGGTTGTATTCCTTGCAACCTCGATCCATTACCTCGTGGGCTATAATGCTTTCGGAGTTTTTGAATAAATTTTTTCCGGTTCATAGAACCACCGCTTTAAAAAAGGAAATTCAAAACTTTTCAGAAAAGCCCAATGAGCAATTCTATCATTGTTGGGATCGCTACAAGGAATTGATTCAATCCATACCACATCATGGCTTTGAATCGTGGCAATTGGTAAGTTTCTTCTATGAAGGAATTGATTAGCACTTAAAATTAGCATATTACTATGCCGTTTTAAGACTAATTGTACTTTGATGGAGTTTAAGTGATGTCATTTCAGGTCCTAAACTGAACAAGGACTCAAGAACAACAAGTACCACACTTGGATGCAACACTAGCACATTAGAGCCCAAAATTGGAGAAGCTTGGAGCATAGCCAGAACGTTCGAATGCCAACTCACGTTCGAACGTCCACATTACACTGTAGCAGACTCAACTGCTAAGAGAAGGCGTGTTGCAGTTAGGAAAGAAGACTGAAGCTCTGAGGCACTTGAGTGTCACGTTCGAACGCCAACTCTCGTTCGAACGTGCACTTGAGTTGATTGAAGACCAGACTACTGCATAGAGTTGGAACTGAACTTCACAGAAGACCAACAGACCACTCGAGTGAAAGGGACATAACACATCTGGCGTTCCAACGCCCTTAGTGCAAAAACAGAAGAAACGTTCGAACGACAATCAACGTTCGAACGACCATAAAGCAAAAACAGAAACAACGTTCAAATGCCAACTCACGTTCGAACGTTCTCCACAGACTGGCAACAGAGTGGTTGGCTTTTCACTTGGACTTGGGCGGCAAACACTATTCCTTCACCTCCTCTTGTCTCCTCCTCTTGCCTATAAAAACTCCCCTTTGTTGGAGAGCTAAAGGAGCCAAGTAGGGGGGTTGATGGAGGCTTAGAATCCCACTCACATTGTAGATTTAAGCTTATGTTTTCCTTGTATGAAGTCTTTATTTTAGAGATTAGTTTGGCTTTAGTCCAACATCTCCTTGTTTGTTATAAGAGTAGTTTTATGTTTATGCTTTCATTTACATGCATAGACGGGAGTTAGTTCATCTTTTGGTTGAGGAAGCAACCCTCCATTTCTTGGTTGAGGAAGCCACCCTCCAAATGTGACTAGCTTTCTTCTACTTTTATTGTTTATGTACTTCACGTCCATTGCTTGAGCTTCTTTCTTTCTTAGAGGAGTGAAACTCTTCCACTTTTCTAGAGCTTTACCAAAGCCGTGAAGGGTGGAACGTGATTCACTCAATCTTTGTTAAAGATTGGCTTCTTGTTCATTGTTATTTTATCTTTTAAGTCTTCTACTTGGAGGGATGAGCATCACTCACTTTTCTAGCTTTACCAAAACTATGAAGAGTGAGTAGTTTCTCATTCACTCTTTAGTAAGAGGAGAAGGACATGTATAAGTTATCCGGGAATTATATTTGTGCTCTGTTCTAATGCTTAACATTTATTTCTCTTTGTTTATTGGATGATTGATTGCATCTAGCAAAGCTAAGGTACTTTGTATAATCGTGGGTTCTTTCTATGACATGGATGACTCTTGCATAGAAAGACTTGTCGGTTTAAGGCAAGCACCCCGGCTAGATCTTCAGGACTACCCTTCAATCCTCCCCCTTGTTGTGCTTCATTTAAAGAATGGAATATTAATATCATGATTGGATGTCATGTAGAAACACTTGCTTGTTTGTAGACGGGTTAACTCTCGGCACAGACAATTCTTGTAAAATTCTAGAAAGACATCGGAATCATGTTCTTAATTCTCACAGTCCATCTTTATCTTCTGATTAACTTGCTGTTGACACGGGAGTTAATTGAGTTATCAAGCACAAGTATAATAAACCGGATAATTAACCACATGTCCAGATCCTCGAACTAAAGAGTGACCCTTTTTCATTAGCATTTATCTCCTGTTTTGTTAAGAAAATTCTCTTGGAAAGAATCTTATATTCTGTCCAGGAAATCTCACACCTCATAGCAAATCTCAAGGGTTACAAATAATAGGTCTCCACCACTGCTTATCTCAAAAATACCAACAACAGTTCCCTGTGGATTCGACTCCGGACTCAAACCGGATTATTACTACAGCTTGACCGCCTGCACTTGGGTGTACACATTTCGGATCAAGTCAAGTTTTTGGCGCCGTTGCCGGGGAACTTTGAAAGGTGTTTTAAGGTAAAAGGTAAAAAGACCTTCATCTTTGTATAAATTCTTTGGTTTACTGTAAATAACTTTGTTTTATTTTCTTTATGATTGAGGACACTCCTTACTATCAAAATTTGCCGGCAGAATCTTGTGAGTCTGTAAACCAGCCTAAACCAAATACATCTAGATCAGTAGCAGACTCTTGTGAGAGTAATATGTCAAATAATAAAAGAAATGGAGAAGTCCCTATGAGAGAGGAGGAAGTGCCTAACAATCGAACTTTGCGGGATTACTTAAATCCCACAAGAAACAGTGTCCCCTCTTGTTTTATATTTCCTGAAAATGCTCCCCCCTTTACTGTAAAGTCGGGGACAGTGCAGTTACTACCCGTGTTTCATGGATTAGATGCAGAGAATCCATATCTGCATATAAAAGATTTTGAGGAAGTGTGTGGAACTTTTCAAGACAATTCTGAACTAGCCAAAATGAAACTGTTTTCTTTCTTTTTAAGAGAGAGATCCAAACAATGGCTAAATTCTTTGAAAGATTTTTCAATACCTAACTGGCAGGCATTGCAAAATGAATTTTTTAGAAAGTTTTTTCCTTTGCACCGCACGAATGCATTAAAAAGCCAAATCATGAATTTTGCGGTTAAAGACGGAGAAACTTTTTATCAAAGTTGGGAGAGATTCAAAGATCTGCTCCAATCCTGTCCACATCACGCTTTTGAGAATTGGACTTTGGTAGGATTTTTCTATGACTCCTTACCCTCTAGACTACGTCAGTTTGTGAAAATGATGGCCCAAGGAGAATTTATGGGAAAAAGTCCGGAGAAGGCATTCAATTTCTTTGACACCATCTATGACAGTTCTCAGATGTGGGACTCAGCCTCTCCTACCACTGTAGAAGCCAGACCACCTACTTCCCAAGGAGGTAAATATGTCTTGAGAGAGGATGATGACTTGAGAGCAAAAATGTCTACGTTGTCTCGAAAGCTTGAAGCTTTAGAGATGAAGAAAGTCCATCAAGTTGATGTTAGCTCTTCCACAGAACAAGTGTGTGGAATCTGTGCGCTAACAGGACACCCTACTGGGGAGTGTCCCACCATCCCAGCTTTCAAAGAGGTCTTGTTGGAACAGACACATGCAGTTTCCAACTTCAACAAACCTTACTCCAACCCATATTCTAAAACATACAATCCAGGGTGGCGAAACCACCCTAACTTCAGTTGGAAGAACACACAACCAATACCCATGAACCAACAACAAGGTTCATACCCACCACCTCAAGGACCTCCCGCATATCAACCATACCAACCACCACAAAAGAGGAGTCTTGAGGACACCCTGAATCAGTTCATACAAAGCCAAATGAACTATAACAATAATTCCACACATGCTTTCACTGATTTCAAAACACACACCACTCAATCTTTCGAGGATCTTAAAAGCCACATCCAAAAGTTGACACAATCCATGGTTACACACGAGAAGGGCAAGTTTCCTGCTCAACTAAAGCAACCACAAGGCCAATTCCATGTAGGGAACCCTTCAACAACAGGAAACACACAAGACCAACCCAAGTTGTCACTACACTAAGAAGTGGCAAGGTGATTGACAAGACCATTAGAGACATGCTCATTCCAAAGTCAAAGCCTGAGTCAATCCCAGTCAACCCATCATCTGAACCTGAACCAATTGAGACTGAACTTGAAGAAGAACCTGAGCCTATGATTGAACAAGAGCTAGAACCTTTTGAGGAAAAAGAACCTTCTTGTTCCGTTCCCGCTCCTTTTCCTCATAGACTCAAAATCAAACAGAAGTTGAAAAATCAGGCTGAAATTTACGAGCTTTTTAAGCAAGTAAATATCAACATCCCACTTCTGGACGCAATCAAACAAGTCCCCTCTTATGCCAAGTTTCTAAAAGACTTGTGCACAGTCAAGAGAGGTCAGAATGTTCAAAAAAGAGCCTTCCTAACAGAATAAGTCAGTGCCCTTCTTCAACATAAAACCCTTCCAAAATACAAAGACCCAGGGTGTCCGACTGTGTCGTGTATCATTGGAAACTTCAGGATTGAACAAGCACTGTTAGACCTTGGAGCCAGTGTTAATTTGCTACCCTACTCTGTCTATCAGCAGTTAGGTCTGGGTGAACTCAAACCCACTTGTGTCACACTCCAGTTGGCCGACAGATCTGTCAAAACCCCTAGAGGCATTGTTGAAGATGTGCTTGTCCAAGTGGACAATTCTGTCTTCCCTGTTGACTTCATTGCTCTGGATACTCAGCTAGCAATATATTTGGAGAACCAAATTCCCGTCATTCTTGGTCGACCTTTCTTAGAAACTTCCAATGCACTAATCAATTGCAGGAATGGAGTCATGAAATTAACCTTTGGGAATATGACTCTCGAATTGGACATTTTCAATATTGCTAAGCATTCAGAAGAAGAAAAGGAAGAAAGGGAAATAAACTCCATTGAATCTTTGATACAAGAACATCTGAATAACACATTCTATGAGGACCCTACTGAATCTTCTCTGTTAGAGCTCATCTCATCTGAAACAACAGACGATGACCCAAATCCACCAAGTTGCCTTGCTCATGCTGTTGAGACATGGGCCCTCAAATTCGAAGAGATTTCACCAAGTGGCACAAAGCCAATCTCATCAAGTGCTAGGCCACCAAAGCCTGAATTGAAACCTCTCCCATCTGACCTCAAATATGCATTCTTAGGAAAGGACGAATCATACCCAGTGGTAATTTCATCTAAGCTCACAGACTTGCAAGAGTCTAAATTGATTGGAGTTCTTCAAAGCCATAAAAACACCATTGGATGGACCATCACTGACTTGAAAGGTATAAGCCCGTTAATCTGCAATCATGCTATATAGCTTGAAGAGGATTCAAAACCCTCTCGTCAAATGCAGCGACGACTAAACCCTCACATGAAGGAAGTAGTGAGAACTGAGGTACTCAAGCTTTTAGATGCGGGGATAATCTTCCCCATATCTGATAGCAAGTGGGTTAGTCCAACCCAAGTTGTGCCAAAAAAATCTAGGGTCACAGTGGTAAAAAATGATGCAAATGAACTAGTACCAATTCGAGTCGTCACAGGATGGCGAATGTGCATTGATTATCGAAAACTCAATTTGGCAACTAGAAAAGATCATTTTTCTCTTCCATTTCTTGACCAAGTCCTAGAGAGAATTGCAGGCCATGCATTTTACTGTTTCCTAGATGGGTATTCAGGGTATAACCAAATTGAGATAACACTAGATGATCAGGAGAAAACAACCTTCACATGCCCCTTTGACACCTTTGCATTCAAAAGGATGCCATTTGGACTTTGTAACGCTCCTGCAACATTCCAAATATGTATGCTAAGCTTATTCAGCGATATGGTTGAAAAATATTTGGAAGTATTTATGGATGATTTCTCTGTATATGGTGATTCCTTTGATTTGTGTCTGACCAATCTGGAGAAAGTGCTAACCAGAAGTAAGGAAGCCAATCTAGTGCTCAATTGGGAAAAATGTCATTTTATGGTAACACAAGGCATTGTCCTTGGTCACATTGTGTCGTTTGAAGGCATGAAAGTTGACAAAGCAAAAATAGATCTGATTGGAAATTTGCCTGCTCCTAAGACTGTAAAGGATGTTCGATCATTCCTAGGGCATGCAGGTTTCTACAGGAGATTCATAAAAGATTTCAGCACCATAGCAAAACCCATGTTTCACCTTCAAAGTCAGGATGTAATCTTTGATTGGAATGAAGCATGCCAAAAAGCCTTTGATAAGCTAAAAGACATGTTAATTTTTGCCCCAATAATGCAACTCCCTGACTGGAATCTACTTTTTGAACTAATGTGTGACGTAAGTGACTATGTTGTAGGTGCTGTATTGGGACAAAGAAAAGATAAGAGACCCCATGTGATTTACTATGCAAGCAAAACTTTGAATGATGCCCAAATGAATTATTCAACAGCTGAAAAAGAATTGCTTCCTGTAGTTTTTGCACTGGAAAAATTCCGTTCTTATCTTGTTGGTTCTTCTGTTACTGTATTCACTGACCATACAGCCCTAAAATTCTTGCTCACAAAGAAGGACGCCAAGCCAAGACTCTTGAGATGGATACTCTTGCTCCAAGAGTTTGATCTTGTCATCAAGGACAAGAAAGGTGTCGAGAATGTGGTGGCAGACCATCTGTCCAGATTAACATATGAATTTTGTGAGGATGGACTGCCAATCAATGAGAAATTCCCCGATGAACAACTGTTCATGATTGATAAGACACCATGGTACACAGATATTGCTAACTATCTTGCTATTGGTACCTTCCCTCCATCCTTTACCATGATGGACAAAAAGAAATTTCTGAGGGAGGTTCGTAACTTCTTTTGGGAGGATCCCTACGTATTCAAGTACTCTAAGGATCAAATCATAAGACGTTGCATCCCCGCTCATGAAAGCAGCCAGGTAATAACATTTTGTCATTCTGAAGCATGCCGTGGCCATATTTCATCAAGAAAAACCGCTGCAAAAATATTACAGTGTGAATTTTACTGGCCCACACTTTTCAAAGATGTCCATGCCTTTTGTTTAACTTGTGATAGATGCCAAAGGTTGGGAAGCATTTCTAAGAGAAATATGATGCCCTTAAACCCCATTCTGGTAATTGAAATTTTTGACTGTTGGGGCATCGATTTTATGGGACCATTTCCCCCTTCCTTTGGCTATCTATACATTTTAGTAGCTGTAGACTATGTATCCAAATGGGTTGAAGCAATTCCATGCCGAAACAATGATCACCAAACAGTGATTAAGTTTTTGAAAGAAAATATTTTGTCCCGGTTTGGAATTCTGAAATCAATCATAAGTGATGGGGGTGCTCATTTTTGCAATTGTCCCTTCTGGAATTTGATGAAAAAATACTTGATTTTTCACAAAATTGCAACCCCTTATCATCCACAGACCAGTGGACAAGTTGAGTTAGCTAATCGGGAGATCAAATTAATTTTGGAAAAAACGGTGAATCCAGACAGCAAAGATTGGTCGTTAAGACTAACTGATGCACTCTGGGCGTACCGTACTGCTTTTAAAACAATTTTAGGCTTGTCTCCTTATCGATTAGTCTATGGAAAACCATGTCACTTGCCTGTGGAATTGGAACATAGGGCATACTAGGCCATTAAAGCAATGAATTTTGACTTGGACAAGGCTGGACTAGCAAGGAAACTTCAGATGAATGAATTGGAGGAATTGAGAAATGAAGCATATGAAAATGCTAAGATTGCTAAAACCAGGATGAAAATTTTTCATGACAAAAACATTGTGCGGAAATCTTTTGAGCTTTCTCAAAAAGTCTTGTTATTTAATTCAAGACTCCGCCTCTTTCCTGGTAAATTGAGTCAAGATGGACTGGGCCTTACATTGTCAAAAAGGTGTTTGGACATGGAGCAGTTGAAGTGGAAAATCCATCAAACGGTAATATCTTTACTGTTAATGGTCAGCGGTTGAAACCATTTTTGGAGGATTTTGTTAAAAATGTGGAAACCATTCTTTTAATAGAACCAGAATACTCCTCCGAGAATCGTGCCTGTCGACACTTAAGTGGATCGGGTCAGGTAAAATCTAACCCAACCCGACCCACTGGGCTGCCGTTATAAGGCACCCACTTTTTCTCCCAACCGCCGCTATTGCCCCCCCCCCCCATTTTCTTCTTCTTCTTCTTCTCTTCTTCTGTTTCTGTTCTTCTTCTTCGTTTTCTTCTTCATTTTCTCTGTTTTTCTTTACACACAACCCATGACCACACACTCCACAAACATAATCTTTTGCTTCATGAGAGAATACAGACGAGTAATTTGTGTATTTTTATTTGTAGGTCTCAGCAGATGAACAGATCTCTACCATTCAACCTCATCTCCAAGATCCGTGAACTGGTAAATTTGAAACATTGGGGACAATGTTCAGTTTAGGTTGGGGGGTGTGAGAATACAGTTCATATTTGCCCGTAAATTTTAAAATTTTTTTTGCTGTTATTGTTGTTGTTCTGATCATTTTATATACCTTGTCTAGTACAAATTGATGATTATGTTTGTGAGTCAGCTTCAATCGTCTTTGTGACTGACAGACGTTAAAGAACCAGATAGTGAGTCTTAAAGCTTAGAAATCATGGATGTTAAACTTTTTTGGTTTAGTTTAGGAGTTCTACGCACTTTTTCATCTGATGTGCATATTGTAATCATGAGAAAAGCAAGACTAGTAAGGAAGGCTGAAATCCAAGAAAAACAAGCAAAACCCCTCTGTGGCAGAAGTAGCTTTGTCAAACGCCGTCGTGCCAAAAGACTTGGTGCTTGTAAACAGTGTGGCAGAGTCTTTCACGAGAAAAGATACAACTAGTGTTCTGAACCAATCTCTGGTCACGCACTCGATCGATTAGACTGGATAATGAATGGGCTGAGTAAGGATTACCCTGATACGCCATGCTATTCCGGTACTTTGCTTAACCGGTTTGTGAGAGAGGAAGTTGGAAGAGTTACTGGTTGTCCATTCTACACAGACACAGAGGGAGATTCGGATTAGGTAATTTTTTGTAGGAATGTGTACTTTTGTTGGGGGAGTGAAAGCCAATGGTCCGAATTTTTTGTAAAAAGTGTAAAAAAAATCTTTTTGTATAAACTCTTTTGACTGGAATGAAAATATGGGCCGAGTAAGGAATGTCCCAAAATACCAACCTAAAGCGTGGGTAGGGGCTTATCCTGAGACGCCATAGGTTTTTGATTTAAATTTGTGTGTTTGGCCTTCTTTGATTGTGTATAGTGTAGTGGAGAAAAATCTTAATTTTTGGTTCAACGTTCGAACGCCAGGTGACGTTCGAACGTCATCTACTTACAGTACTCAGCCTCTGATGAAGCTTCTGATGAAACTTAAAAGTACTGGGAGCTCAGTCCGTTCGAACGCCAATAGACCGTTCGAACGAAATTAACGTTCGAACGCCAATAGAACGTTCGAACGAAGAGAACCTACAGTACTTTGGCCCCTGACAGAACTCAAAAGTACTGAGAGCTCACCACGTTCAAATGCCAAACCATGTTCGAACGATCTGTTTAAATTCCTTCTACACACGTTTGAACGTCACCAACGTTCGAACGTCATACCTCAGGCTATAAAAGCCTGGTTCATCTTCTTCATTTCAAAATCACCTAAAACCCCCCAAAACCCGAAAAACCCTTGAAGACTCTTCACTATCCAGCACTCAAAACGCTTACCATTCTCCATTTTCACCAAAAATCAAACATCCAAAGCCCATTCCCACTTAAAGAATCCCCATTCTCACCAAGAAACCAAAACTTTCAACACCTTCACAAACCCAAAACCCAAAAATCACAATGCCTAGAGTTAAACTACCTGCCAGGCGAAACCTGATCAATCAGGAGCCTAATTTTGTAGAAGAGGTAATTGAAGAGAGGGAAGGGAGACCAGTGGTGAAAAGATTCGATCGAACACGATTCCCCAGTGCTCTCAAGTCAGAAAGGTATGAAAACTTCTTCCAAAATCATGCAGTAGTATGTGAAAGAGATATTGTGATTACTGATTTTGCGGAATTGGGAATATTGGCGGAGATGGAGAGGAGGAATTGGTTGTGGTTTTTGCAAAACGGGGGAGATGCCGTTGTTGACTTGGTACGGGAGTTTTACTCCAACGCCGAAATAATCAATGGAGCATTGAGGAGTTATGTGAGGGGAATTTACATCGAGGTGGATGAGGATTACATAAGAGAAATTAGGCAAGAAGTGCCTCGGGTCCCAAGTCCCGCTTATCCCCCAAGAAAGAACGTGGTAATGAATGAAATGGGGAAGGAACTGACTGGGATACCTAATTTTTCTTGGACTGGGAAGAAATTTTTTAAGCAAGGGGAACCCACCGACAAATATAAAATGTTGAATTTGATTGCGGTTGCGGTTGCCAACTTTGCTCCGCTAGGAAGAAAGAATGAAATCCTCCCCGACATGGCCCGGTTGTTGTATGCAATTGGGAAAGGGCAAATCATCGATCTCCCCTCCCTAATTTTGACGGAGATGAAAAAGGGGTGTGATGTGAAGAGGAATTCGCTTCCCTTCGGCACCCTAGTGACAGAATTGTGCAAAGACCATGGGGTTAGGGTGAAGCAAGAGATGGAAATTCAAAAGCCGATGGGGCCACTAAACAAGGCTTCCTTTTGGAGAAGCCAAAGTCATAGTGGCGGCCCAGCGACAAGACAAGAAGAGCCCCCTGCCCACGGAGTGGATGAGGTACAAGATGAGCTTGATGAGATGGAGGAGAGAGAGATCAACCACATGAGGCAGGTCCCAACACCAGTAGTCGGAGATCACTGAGAGACATTATGATTGGCATCGAGGCCAACCAAGACAGGATTCTTCGACAGCAGGAGGAAATCCTTGGACTTCTGAGAGGTGGAGCTAGTAGACATGAAGGAGAGTGAGAGAGAGAGATCCCTATCCCTGTTCTTGTTCTTGTTTTTATGTTTGTTTAAAGTGCTTCTTTTTATGAATTTCTTCTTTGATAGTTGTAAGTTTTTGTGTGATTGTGAATGAATCGAACCGTTGATATTAAAAAATGATATTTTGAGAAATGAATGGTTCCATTTATCACTTTTATTTTTTTTAATGCATACGTAGATTTAGCTTAAAATTAAATGGAACGAATGTGGATGTTAAGAATGTTTGCTAGAGTAAATACGCACATGATCGGTCTAACACCTCAACTTATCAACCAAAACTTAAAACCACATCTCTTGGGCAATTGGTATTATTTCTATGTTTAAATTATCAAATGTGCATCGATATCTGTTATTTTCAAAGTACAGGATGATCTGACTCGAAAATGGAATCGGTATATAACCGACATCCCCTGGAAAACCCGACATAACTAGTGGAGATAACAAAGAATACCATGGTGAGCCTCGAGCCTTACGATGCTTTCGAGAGACAATCAATGTTTACTCAAGTAAAGTCTTTCACTCTCAATTTTTGAATAATCTCATTAATCTTGCTTTGATTGACGCAATTAAAAGCGATCTATTGACATATCCCACAGGAAACCTTCACATACTACACATACATGTGCACATACTTGAGACATGATTTTAGGCCATCTTTGAATTGATATTGAGCCTTAGCCATTTTCTTTTACAAAATTATTTCCCTAGTCAGCCATGTTTGAGCCCTCAATGTATGATTTCTTCTTCAATAAACCCAAATGATTACCAAGCCACAAGAAAACATACTAGACACACCATTTGCTATCTAATTTTCTTGCACCCTCTTATAACTCAATATGACACAGAAATGTAAGGAAATGGGGAAGACTGTGGAGGCTACTTTTCGATGACAAGAAGAATCAATGAGAACAATTGAAACAGAAAAGAATCAAAAAGGCGAGAAATTGCCAAGAAAGTGAAAAATGAGAAAAATGAAAGAAAGAAATGTCATCTCTAGGCCAAATATCAAAAAGTTAGAAAAAGGTGTGCTACACTACATAAACAGAGGATAGCTTTTGAATACTTCTGACGTCATTTCATTAGCCACTGACCTCTGGCCACGCTACAACCTATGAAAGCCCTAATTGATCTCAAGTCTGTTACATGCATGTGTTGTTAATCAAAATTGGAATATGATAAATAGCATTTCTTTAAATTGCGTCAATATTCTTTCATGAGATTATGCCAAACATAAGTAGTTGCTTCCTGAAAATTTCACTCCTTTCCTAATTGTGCATGTGATTTTTCGATTGGCCACCCTCTGATCACATGATCTGTGAGCAACAAGTCACTATAATCAGAGCGAACTTTTGCTGAGAGCATTCTACGAGAGGTTTGTGAAATCGAAGCTATCCATGGAAGGTGGAAAAAGGGAGTGTTTGTTATATAACAATTCTTGTTGCTTGAATGATCATTCCTACTGCACTGAGAATTCCAAATGCCAATGTAACAGATGATAATTTTTGTATAGAATAAATACCTATGAAAGAGGGACATGCGAGATATAAGTCAAAATTGAGAGTTGAGTGCCTCAACGACCATGATGCTAATTTACTTTAATTAGCAATCTCACATACACATCTGTTCGACTGAAGTTTGTGGGTAGCTTCCCTGGAAACCCTCACGAGACAACACTCGTCCGCTAGGGTAAACCTACTGGTTCAACGGCTTGTTGCATAAGCTAAATGTAACCGGATGACCTACGAAAATGGCATTAGGAGTAGATTTATTTTTATATTACTAGAGACTAGCAATATTTAGGTTGGGGAGTGTGATTAGCACTTAAAATTAGCATATTACTATGCTGTTTTAAGACTAATTGTACTTTGATGGAGTTTAAGTGATGTCATTTCAGGCCCTAAACTGAACAAGGACTCAAGAACAACAAGTACCACACTTGGATGCAACACCATCACATTAGAGCCCAAAATTGGAGAAGCTTGGAGCACAGCCAGAACGTTTGAACGCCAACTCACGTTCGAACGTCCACATTACACTGTAGCAGACTCAACTGCTAAGAGAAGGCGTGTTGCAGTTAGGAAAGAAGACTGAAGCTCTGAGGCACTTGAGTGTCACGTTCGAACGTGAACTTGAGTTGATTGAAGACCAGACTACTGCATAGAGTTGGAACTGAACTTCACAAAAGACCAAGACACCACTCGAGTGAAAGGGACAGAACACATCTGGCGTTCGAACGCCCTTAGTGCAAAAACAGAAGAAACGTTCGAACGACAATCAACATTCGAACGACCATAAAGCAAAAACAGAAACAACGTTCGAACGCCAACTCACGTTCGAACGTTCTCCATAGACTGGCAGCAGAGTGGTTCACTTTTCACTTGGAGTTGGGCGGCAAACATTATTCCTTCACCTCCTATTGTCTCCTCCTCTTGCCTATAAATACTCCCCTTTGTTAGAGAGCTAAAGGAGCCAAGTAGGGGGGTTGATGGAGGCTTAGACTCCCACTCACATTGTAGATTTAAGCATATGTTTTCCTTGTATGAAGTCTTTATTTTAGAGATTAGTTTGGCTTTAGTCCAACATCTCCTTGTTTGTTATAAGAGTAGTTTTATGTTTATGCTTTCATTTACATGCATAGAAGGGAGTTAGTTCATCTTTTGGTTGAGGAAGCAACCCTCCATTTCTTGGTTGAGGAAGCCACCCTCCAAATGTGACTAGCTTTCTTCTACTTTTATTGTTTATGTACTTCACTTCCATTGCTTGAGCTTCTTTCTTTCTTAGAGGAGTGAAACTCTTCCACTTTTCTAGAGCTTTACCAAAGCCGTGAAGGGTGGAACGTGATTCACTCAATCTTTGTTAAAGATTGGCTCCTTGTTCATTGTTATTTTATCTTTTAAGTCTTCTACTTGGAGGGATGAGCATCACTCACTTTTCTAGCTTTACCAAAGCCATAAAGAGTGAGTAGTTTCTCATTCACTCTTTAGTAAGAGGAGAAGGGCATGTATAAGTTATCCGGGAATTATATTTGTGTTATGTTCTAATGCTTAACATTTATTTTTCTTTGTTTATTGGATAATTGATTGCATCTAGCAAAGCTAAGGTACTTTGTATAATCGTGGGTTCTTTCTATGACATGGATGACTCTTGTATAGAAAGACTTATCGGTTCAAGGCAAGCACCCCGGCTAGATCTTCAGGACTACCCTTCAATCCTCCCCCTTGTTGTGTTTCATTTAAAGAATGGAATATTAATATCATGATTGAATGTCATGTAGAAACACTTGCTTGTTTGTAGACGGGTTAAGTCTCGGCACAGACAATTCTTGTAAACTTCTAGAAAGACATCGGAATCATGTTCTTAATTCTCACAGTCCATCTTTATCTTCCGATTAACTTGCTTTTGACACGGGAGTTAATTGAGTTATCAAGCACAAGTATAATAAACCGGATAATTAACCACATGTCAAGATCCTCGAACTAAAGAGTGACCCTTTTTCATTAGCATTTATCTCCTGTTTTGTTAAGAAAATTATCTTGGAAAGAATCTTATATTATATCCAGGAAATCTCACACCTCACAACAAATCTCAAGGGCTACAAACAATAGGTCTCCACCATTGCTTATCTCAAAAATACCAACAACAGTTCCCTGTGGATTCGACTCCGGACTCAAACAGGATTATTACTACAGCTTGACCGCCTGCACTTGGGTGTACATATTTTGGATCAAGTCAGGAATCACACCGAGCCATAGACAATTCATTGACATGATGTGCAATGGCGAATTCTTAAACAAAGACCCCGATGAGGCCCTTGACTACTTTAGTACATTGGCCCATAATGCACAATCTTGGGACATTAAGGATCCCAACGATGTACCTAGGATGTCTCCGGGTGGTAGTCAATCACAAGGGGGAGGGATGTATGACTTGAGAGACCGGGAAGACTTGCTTTCCAAAATTGTCAAATTGTCTAGGAAGGTTGAAAGTATTGAAGTCAATAAGAGGCACGAGGTGTCAAATGTTTCAAAGATAGAGGAGTTTTTCTCAATTTGTGAGAGTGTGGAGCATTCCATATCGGAGTGCCCTAACATTCCGACACTTAAGGAAGTGTATCACGAGCAAGTCAATGCCTTTAACCAACCAAGACAATCATTCTCTCCACATTCAAACACTTATAATCCGGGGTGGAGCAATCACCCTAATTTTAGTTGGAGAAATGAGAACCCCACTCCTCATAGGTCTAATGCATACACACCTCCCGCACCTCCTAGGCAAAATCAATATCAAGGCCAAGGGCAATCATCTAGCTCCCAATACCCCCGTTCCGATCCGCAAGGGTACTCGTCAAATCCACCACCACAGAATTTTTCAAGTCCACCTCCCCAAAGCTTCTCCCACCAAGGACCATCCAATTCTTCCACCTACCAACCTCCCCATAAGAGGAATTTGGAGGATGTGGTTCATGCTTTCATTTAAAGCCAAACCGCCATCAATAACCAAAATGCCACAGCTCTCAATGACATTAGGACCCAACTCACGAAGTTGACAAACTCCATGGGGGCATCACAACAAGAAAAGGGGAAATTCCCCGCTCAACCCCAAGAGAACCCTAGATGTCAACATGTTGTTGAGTCATCGGAGCCCTTAAGAGAGAGTTGTGAGCAACTCAAAGCAGTCACCACCCTTCGAAGTGGCAAGGAAATTGATAAGACCATTGTGCCAAAGACCTCACCCAAGGTCACATTGCCAAATGAAAAAGAGACCAATTGTGACACCGACAAGGGTGAGGTGAGTGAAAAGAAAGAAAGAGAGGTTGTTGAGAAAGAAAAATTAATTGATGATTGCGTGTTTATTCCTCCCATGCCTGCCCCTTTCCCGAGTCGTTTGAAACCACCTATCAAGGTGGCTAATTACACTGATATCTTGGAAATTTTTAAGCAGGTGAAGATTAACATTCCACTCCTCGACGCCATCAAGCAAATCCCATCTTGTGCTAAAATTTTGAAGGATCTATGCACGGTGAAAAGGAGATTGAATATCCACAAGAAGGTATTCCTCACAGAACAAGTGAGCTTAATATTGAGGACCAACACTCCTCCCAAATTCAAAGACCCCGATTGTCCAACCATAGCCATCACCATTGGAAATTGTCCAGTGGAGCAAGCACTCCTCGATTTGGGGGCAAGTGTGAATCTTCTTCCCTACTCGGTGTATCAACAGCTTCAGCTTGAGGAGTTGAAGCCCACCTCAATCACGCTTCAATTGGCGGATCGTAGTACCCGTACACCAAGGGGAGTAGTTGAGGATGTCTTAGTCCAAATTGATAAATTTTACTTCCCTGTCGATTTTATTGTACTTGATACACACCCTGTTGCAAACCTTAGCTCCCATATTACCTTAATACTTGGAAGACCCTTCCTTGCTACATCTAATGCCGTGATAAATTGCAGGAACGGTCTAATGAAGTTGGCATTTGGGAATATGACAATGGAGCTCAATGTATTCAACTTGGCAAAGCAACCGGGTGATGATGAGGAAGTAAGTGTGGTCAACAGAATCGACACTTTGGTTGAGGAGCACTTGGAGCTGGAGGGGATGTTGAAATTTAAGGAAGAAGGAATTGTGGATCTTGAGAATTATGATGAGCAAGAGGAGGTAGAAGATTTGAAAAGGATGGAAAGGTGTAGCCCTACATTCGAGGAGTTACCCCATCGAGAAAAGAAATTTTTTCCGTCGAATGAACAAAAGCCCAACTTGGAGTTGAAGCCCTTGCCCTCCAATTTGAAGTACACCTATCTTGGGGAAGGTAAAACATTTCCGGTGGTCATTAGCTCTACATTGAACATGGAACAAGAAAAAGAACTCTTTGAGGTATTGAGAAAGCATAAATGAGCAATTGGGTGGACCATTGCGGATATCAAGGGGATAAGCCCTCTCATTTGCACCCACCGCATATATCTTGAGGAGGATTCCAAACCTTCCCGACAACCACAAAGACGGTTGAATCCCATCATGAAGGAGGTGGTGAGGGATGAGGTTCTGAAACTACTTGATGTGGGGATCATCTTTCCAATTGTCGATAGTAAGTGGGTTAGCCCCACGCAAGTAGTACCTAAGAAATCCGGAGTTACGGTGGTTGAAAATAATGAGAATGAGCTTATACCTACAAGAGTGATCACCGGATGGAGGGTGTGCATTGATTACCGAAAGCTGAACGCTTGCACAAGAAAAGACCACTTCCCATTGCCATTCCTCGATCAAGTTCTAGAACGAGTAGCGGGTCATCTATTCTACTGCTTTTTAGATGGATACTCCGGCTACAATCAGATCAAGATTGCTTTGGAGGATCAAGAGAATACCACCTTCACATGCCCCTATGGTACATTTGCCTACCGCCGCATGCCATTTGGACTATGCAATGCTCAGGGGACTTTTCAACGCTGTATGATGGGGATTTTTAGTGACATGGTGGAAAAGATAGTGGAGGTCTTTATGAACGACTTTTCGGTGTTTGGGGATTCATTCGAGGGATGTTTGGCAAACTTGGAGAAAGTTCTAACAAGATGTGAGGAGAAGAATCTAGTCTTGAATTGGGAAAAGTGTCACTTTATGGTGACAGAAGGAATTGTGCTTGGCCATATAGTTTCGACAAGGGGTATTGAAGTCATAAAATCCAAGGTGGAGGTCATCTCCAACCTCCCCACGCCGAGAGCCATCAAAGGCATCCGGTCGTTTTTGGGCTATGCGGGATTTTATCGTCGATTCATAAAGAATTTCAGTGCATTGGCCCAACCTTTGACTAACCTGCTGTCTAAGGAGGTCCCATTCGAGTGGTCGGATGATTGTGAGGCATCCTTTAAAAAATTTCAAAGCATGCTAGTCACACCTCCGATCATGCGACCACCCAATTGGGATCTACCTTTTGAGCTCATGTGCGACGCGAGTGATTACGCGGTCGGTCCAGTGCTCGGTCAAAGGGAGGAAAATAGACCGTATGTGATACACTATGCTAGCAAAACACTGAATGAGGCTCAGATGAATTACACTACCACCAAGAAAGAGTTGCTAGCGGTAGTGTTTGCCTTAGATAAATTTCGTTCTTACATCATTGGTTCACCTGTTGTTATCTTTACTAATCACTCTATTTTGAAGTGTTTGTTGTCTAAGCAGGATGCAAAACCGAGACTTATTAGGTGGATACTCCTCCTACAAGAATTCGACTTAACGATCAAGGATAAGAAAGGATTCGAGAACGTGGTGGCTGATCATTTATCTCGGCTTGTGGTGCAAGAGGCTGATGAGCACATTCCTATCCCTGACTTTTTTCCTGACGAGCATTTGCTTTCAATTCATTATGTATGTCCTAGGTATGCTGATATATGTAACTATCTTGCAACAGGACAGATACCACCGCAATGGAGCCCAGAAGATCGAAGACGATTTATGGCAGATGTGAAGTACTTTTACTTCGATAACCCGTACCTGTTCAAGTACTATCCCGACCAAGTCATGAGAAGATGTGTACCTGAGAAATAAAAACAGGACATCCTTGCATTTTGCCATTCACAAGCATGCGGTGGACATTTTTCAGCGAAAAAGACTTCGGCTAAAATTCTCCAATCGGGTTTTTACTGACCCTCTCTTATCAAAGATTGTGTTTCGTTTTGTAAGGGATGCGACAGATGCCAACGTTTGGGCAGTATGACCCGGAGAAACATGATGCCCCTTTCCCCTGTGCTTGTCATAGAAATATTCGACTGTTGGGGCATCGACTTCATGGGTCCTTTCCCTATGTCATTTGGTTATTTGTACATCCTCCTGGCAGTGGACTATGTGTCCAAGTGGGTGGAGGCTATCCCAACCAAGACTAATGACCACTGAGTCATAGTCAAGTTTCTCAAGGAGAACATCTTTTCGAGGTTTGGGATGCCTCGTGCAATAATAAGTGATGGTGGATCACATTTCTGTAATATGCCATTTGCATCTCTAATGTTCAAATATGGCGTCACTCACAAAGTATCCACTGCCTATCACCCACAAACAAATGGCCAAGCCGAGCTAGCCAATAGGGAGATCAAGAAAATTCTAGAAAAAACGGTTAACCCAAATAGGAAGGATTGGTCCGAAAGATTGATCGATGCCCTATGGGCATACCGCACTGCCTTTAAAACTATTTTGGGCATGTCTCCCTACCGGCTTGTCTATGGAAAGGCTTGCCACCTGCCAGTCGAAATGGAACACATGGCCTATTGGGCCATTAAGACTTTAAATTTTAATTTGAGAATGGTCGGTGATCATAGAAAGTTAGAGCTGAATGAGTTGGAAGAGATTCGAAGAGATGCGTATGAGAGCTCCAAAATCTCAAAGGAACGGGCTAAAATATTTCATGATAATTCCATCATACGGAAATCATTCGAGCCTGGCCAAAAAGTGCTCTTATACAATTCTTGCCTCTCAATTTTCCAGGGAAAACTCCGATCCTGTTGTGATGGCCCCTATCTTGTCAAGGTGGCCTACCCCAACGGAGCTATTGAGGTGACAAACCCTGAGAATGTCCAGACATTCAAGGTCAATGGCCAAAGACTTAAGTCATTCTTTGAGGGTTTTGAAGGACAGGAGGTGGAGGAGGAGTTAACGGATCCGGTATATCCGGAATTCGTGGAGGAGTAACCAATTTTTATGCTTTTTAGTGTACAGTTTTTTATTTACTCATATTATTTTTATTTTTCGTGTTACTTACTTGGTCGTATAGCAATTTTTTTTTTAGTTTCAGATACTGGTGCGTTGGTCAAAACTCAAGTGCGAGATGTTCTCTAA
Source organism: Ilex aquifolium (assembly GCA_951799425.1). NCBI lineage: Eukaryota > Viridiplantae > Streptophyta > Magnoliopsida > Aquifoliales > Aquifoliaceae > Ilex > Ilex aquifolium. Next base: position 27,574,789 of record OX637400.1, read on the forward strand.
CCCTACTCATTTTTATTTTTTTTACTGTCCGTCATTGAATATCGTATCTTTTTTGTTGCATTAAAGACAATGCATGAATCAAGTTGGGCGGTGAGGTGCACCATTTGCATTCTACACCAGTTTTGTAGGAATATTCCGTGCGAATATTCGCGCTTGCCGACACTCAAAAATAAAAATAAAAACCAAACCCATTGGGATGCCTTTATAAGGCCTCCAACCCTTTTCCCATTTCCCCCAGCCACCGGTCTTGGCCCCCCCTTCTCCTTCCCTTTTTCTTCTTCTTCTTCTTCTTCTTCTTCGTTGTTCTCTCTGTTCTCTGTAAAAACAACACACCCCCTGCAAATCCATGACCATATACCCCGAAGACCCAGTCCTTTGTTTAATAATTTGTCTTATATGTTTGTATTTGTACATGTGTGCTCTTCTTCTGCTCGCACTTAGGGTGAGGGGTTTCCAGCCTAACCCAGATCTCCCTAGAGATGATTAAATTTTGTGTTTTGTTTGTAGGTTTCGGCAGATGAACAGATCTCCACCATTCAACCTCATCTTCAAGATCTGTGAACTGGCAAATTCGAAACATTGGGGACAATGTTCTGTTTAGGTTGGGGGGTGAGAACTACAGTTCATATTGCCACCATGTGCTCGTAAATTTTTTTTTTTTAAAAAAAAAATTTTGTTGTTATTTTTGCTATTATTGTTGTTATTCTGATTACATTATGTACTTTGCCTTGTATAAATTGATGATTATGTCTGTGAGTCAGCTTCAATCGTATTTGTGACTGGCAGACGTTAAAAAACCAGATAGTGAGTCTTAAAGCTTAGAAAGTATGGATGTTAAACTTTTTTGATTTAGTCTAGGAGTTCTACGCACTTTTCCATTTGATGTGTATACTGTGATCATGAGAAAAGCAAGACTGGTAAGGAAGGCCGAAATCAAAGAAAAACAAGCGAAACCCCTCTGTGGCAGAAGCACTTTTGCCAAACGCCGTCGTGCCAAAAGGCTGGGTGCCTGTAAACAGTGTGGCAGAGTCGTTCACGAGAAAAGATATAACCAATGTTCTGAACCAATTTTCGGTCGTGCACTCGATCGATTAGACTGGATAGTGAATGGGCAGAGTAACGATTATCCTGACACGCCATGCTATTCCGATACTTTGCTTAACCGGTTTGTGAGAGAGGAAATTGGGAGAGTCACTGGTTGTTCGAACTACACAGACACAGAGGGAGACTCGGATTAGATTTTGACTAATAAATGACAAAGCTGTGGAAAAATGTGTTTTGGGGGTGAAGGTTAATGGTCCGAACGTTTTTTGTAAACAGTGTAAATATTTTTTTTTTTAGATGTACAAAGTCTTTTTGTTGAAATAAAGATGTGGGCCGAGTAAGGAATGTCCTAAAATGCCAACCTATAGCGTGGGTAGGGACTTATCCTGAGACGCCATAGTTTTTCAAGTTCAATGGTATTTTCTCTATACTTAAATGTCAAATGTACATTGGTATTTGTTATTCTTAAGGTACAGAATGACCAGACTCGAAAATGGAATCGTTATATAACCGACATTCCACGAAAAACCTGACATTACCAGTGGAGATGACAAAGAATACCATGGTAAGTTTTGAGCCTTACGATACTTTTGAGAGACAATTAACATTTACTCAAGTAAGGTCTTTCACTCTCTATTTTTTAATAATCTCATTAAATTTGCTTTGATTGACGCAATTAAGGCAATCTGTTGACATATCCCCCAAGAGATCTGTTCATACGACACATACATGTGCACATACTTGAGAAATGATCTTAGGCCATCTTTGACTTAATATTGAGCCATAAGCCATTTCTTTTACAAAATGATATCCCTAGTTAACTATGATTGAGCCTTCAATGAACGATCTTTTTCCAAATAGCCCGTATGATTACCAAGCAACAAGAGAATATACTTGACATACCTTTTGCTATCTAATTTTCTTGCACCCTCTTATAAATCAATATGATACAGAAATGCAAGAAAAAGGGAAAAAGCTATAGAGGCTACTATTCAATGACAAGAAAAATCGATGGGAACACTTGAAACAGAAAAGAAACAGAAAGGCAGGAAATTGCCAAGAAAGTGAAAAATGAGAAAAATGAAAGACAAAAATATCATTTCTGGGCAAAATGTCGAAAATCTAGAAAGAAGTGTGCTACATTACAGAATAAAATGATAGCTTTTGAATATCATTGAAGTCATTTCATTAGCCACTGACCTCTGGCCACATTACAACCTATAAAAAGTCCTAATTGATCTCAAGTCTGTTGCATGCATGTGTCGTCAACCAAAAGTGGGGTATGGTAAATAGTATTTCTTTAAATTGCATCAATATTCTTTTATGAGATTATGCCAAACATGATTAGTTTGTTTCCTTAAACTTCACTCCCTTCCTAATTGTGCATGTGATTTTTCGATTGGCCACCCTCTGATCACATGCCCCGTGAGAGACAAGTCACTATAATCGGAGCGAACGTTTGCTGAGAGCATTCTACGAGAGGTTTGTGAAATCGAAGCTATCCATGGAAGGTGGTAAAATGGAGTGTTTGTTATATGACAATTCTTATTGCTAGAATGATCATTCTTACTACATAGGGAATTTCAAATACCAATATAACAAGTGTTTATTTTTGCATATATTACGTACCAATGACAAAGAAGTGTTCTATTTTTCTTTAAAAAAAAAAAAAATCTTTTTACCTGGAGTTTGTAGGTAGCTTCACTGGAAACCTTCACGAGACAAAACTCGTCCACTAGGGATCTCCTAGGGGTTTAACGGCTTGTTGCATATGCTAAATGCAATCGTGTTATCTATGAAAGTGATTTTATGTTGTTCTGTTGTTATTTATTACTAGGGACTAGTAATGTTTAGGTTGGGGGGTGTGATAAACCCTAATTAATGCATAATTTAATTAAGTTAATAAGACAATTGTGTTAGTTAAACAAAATTAAATTATGTATTAATAAGTCAAATTAGGGTTAATGTGTGAATTAGGAATAATGCATTAATTGTTGTTCTTTTCAGGGTTTTGTGCGCCCAAATTACTGGGGAGCCAATTGTGCCAAAGCTACAAATTAATGGAGAGCCAATTGTGCCAGAGCTACAAATTACTCGGAAGCCAATTATTAAAGCAAAACAAAGGGGGGTCAAAGTGTAATTAAATGACATCTTCTTGGGGCTTGTAAATATCATCTTCTTGGGGCTTGTAAATGGCATCTTTGTTGCCTATAAATACCCACCCTTTGGGTCTTGTAAAGATCATCTTTTCATTTGTATCATTTTCTTGTAAAGAACACCTTTTGGTAATGGAAAACTCTCCAAATAGTTATTGCTTTCTTTACTTTCTTATATGATCTTGGTTGTGGAAAACCCTTCAAGTAGTTATTGCTTTCTTTACTTTCTTATATGATCTTGGTTGTGGAAAACCCTCCAAGTAGTTATTGCTTTCTTTACTTTCTTGTATGATATTGGTTGTGAAAAACCCTCCAAGTAGTTATTGCTTTCTTTACTTTCTTATATGATCTTGGTTGTGGAAAACCCTCCAAATAGTTATTGCTTTCTTTACTTTCTTGTATGATCTTGGTTGTGGAAAACCCTCCAAGTAGTTATTGCTTTCTTTACTTTCTTGTATTATGGCTTTCTTTTACTTCCATTGTTGAGCTTCCTTCTTCCCTTAGAAGAGTGAAACTCTTCCACTTTTCTAGAGCTTTACCAAAGCCATGAAGGGTGGAACGTGATTCACTCATTCTTTGTCGAAGATCGGCTCCTTGTGTAATTTGTTCTTACCTTGTAATACCTTTACTTGGAGGGATGAGCATCACTTACTTTTCTAGCTTTACCAAAGCAATGAAAAGTGAGTAGTTTCTCATTCACTCTTTAGCAAAAGGTGATTGACATTATCCAGAAGTTATATTTGTGCATTTTGTTTATGTTTAGCTTTAATCTTCGTTTCTTCATAATGTCTTTTCATTACATTGTTGTCTTTACCTTAAGTATGAGTAGCTAAATCTTTAAGTTGGCTAATCCAAGGGAGACCTCCTCTTGGGTATGCCATTTTAACTCATCTGCTTTCCTCCCCTCGGTGTACGATGGCTCGGTTTAACTGGGTTGAGAGAGGACATGGTGTGAGTCTTTGATATCCCGTAGACTTGTCACGGGTTATGCTTGGATCCTCACTTCCATCTCGTCCCTCGCTTCCCACGAATCAATTGTTCATCTATACACCATTGGAGGAAGGGTTCGAGTCGACTTGGCATTCCCATTGGAGTGAAACCTTTTGATTAGCCAACACTTGTTTTCCATTGCATTTTCATTCACAAACTTCAAACACCAAAACTCAAACAAAAGATTTCACACTTTTCTCTTTTTCACCAAAATCACCTTCACACAATTTTCTTCCTTTCTTGAGGAGACGACCTTGGAATACTTTTCCAAGTAAAACATGACATTCAAAAGACTCCTTGAGCTTGGGGAGCACTTTTGTTCACACACACACTTTTGTTCGTTTCACACATATCATTTCCACACATATTTTGTTCACTTCATTCATTCACCATTCCGTTGCCCTATTTCCCACATCATTCCGAGGGAGAGTGACACTCTTTTCACACATAAGTCATATATACATTGAGGGATGATATTAGGAGGTTAGGAACAAGAACGGTTTTGGCCAAGCACATGTCTATAACCCTAAGGTCCACCGTAAGTTGAATCCCCGAGATCTCTAACTCACAACCTCGACATATCTTATCATTGCAAACCCTAGCTCCTAGGGGAGAATTCACAAGCAATGGCTCCTTTAATGTCTCAACCTCTAAGACCAAATCTTTCACAGAAGATGCAGAGATGAATAAACAAGATGCACCCGATTTAAATAACACCCTTGCCCATACTCGAGAGAGTAGAAATGTACCCTAAATCACTAACTGATCAACCAACTCAGTTTGAGAAGTGATGACGAAGACTCGCCCCTAGGTCCCTGCTTGAAATCCTTGTCCTCGGCCTCGACCTACACCTTCAACCATTAGACCTGATTGTGGAGTCCCCATACGTGAAGTAGTAGGGGCTTGTGAAGTACACTAGAATTGACTTCCCTGGCCCATGGTGGGATAGGGAGGAATGAAAAATGTTCATGAAGGCCCCACTGATGACTGAGATTGAGATGTTCCATATCTGGGATCCCTATCTCTGAGGACAATCCCTTTTCAAGTGGCCCCGCTGTTGACATATGTAGCAATTCTTTTGGCCAGCCTGACAGGGAATCCTGCCCCTATGATCTCTGTGGGGTAGATGTCATTTGCTTCTTACCTGAACTAAAAGAAGAGGATTGGCCCTCCTTCTTCTTGTCCTTGGCTCTGGCTTCCTAGATACTCTTGGCATTGTCGAACTCCTTCTCAATGGCCATTGTTGTCTCAACCATCGAGTCTAGGTCCTATAATCTATGGCCAACGATTTTTCCCCAGATGGATAACTTTAAGCCATGCTCAAACTTTCTCACTTTAGCCAAGTCTGTGGCCACTTAATCATCGACAAAATGGGCTAGCTCGGTGAACTCCACCACGTATTGAATCACCGTCATTGTCCCTTGCTTTAGGTCTAGGAATTTCCAGGGTTTCACTTGCCGAAGAGCCGCGGGAAATACTTGTCCATGAAGACCTCACATAACTCTTCCTAAGTTATTGTCTCGATATCCCTTGAGGTTCTTTGCCCAAGTCCACTATAGATGGGCCTCTCCCTCAAGCTGGAACGTTGCCAATCTTATTTTAGTGGCATCGAATGTGATCTACATAGCTTCCAAGATCTTATTCACTTGTTGGAACATAAGGTCAACTATCATCGAATCCATCCCTCCCACAAAAGTTGGTGGCTTATTTGCTTTAAACTTCTTGAGGTGACTTGAGCCTCCTTGGCCAACATTGACACTAGCTTGTAAGAAAGTAACTGCCATGGCAATCATGGAATCCATAAATGCCCCTTGATCGTAGACGGGTGGTGGCAGTGGTTGGTTGTTCCAACCGCCCCCTTGACCAAGTCGGCGTCCCCGTCCTCTAGTTTCCATCAAAAACATAAGATAACAATGGCCCTAACTTAGTGTCCTGGACCGTTAACAACCTCAAAGCATCATAAAATATATTATAAAGGTACAATGCCATAAGAGAACATGCGAGTTGGTTTCAAACCTCAATTAAAACTTCTAAATAATAGACACTCATGTTCGAATGGACCTTTCACATTTGAACGGACTTAAGTTCGAACATATGGAGGACATGGTATCCCAGTCTCTGCAGAGTTTTTGAGATTCTACAAAAGTACTGGGAGCTAGTCACGTTCGAACGTGGTATGGCGTTCGAATGGGCTGAAGTCCCAATATCTCGGTCCCTGCAGATTTTGAGTTTTTTGTAGAAGTAGTAGAAGCAAGTAACTTTCGAAGGTAGGTGGAATTCGAACATAGCCCCCTTCTTTCCCCTTTATTTCAGTTTCTTCTTTCTTCCTTTTTCCAATCCTAAGGCTATAAGTCCACTTAGGTTTTTCCACATTACCCATGTTCAAGTATACATATATTCATATGCTTGACACATAACAAAGAACATGCAATGTATATGAATGCAATGCTCTAACCCGATCTTCCCATAATGGAAAATGATAGACTCATTTCCCATGAGCCCCATGTAAGATCTAAAGTCTAGGCTCTGATACCAAGCCCTAACAGTTATTAGAGCCTAAACTACACCATCGACTTTAAACCTTTTCACGCTTACAACGGAAGATGATAAACTCACTTCCCACAAGGCTCATATAAGACTTGATGCCTATGCTCTGATACCAAGCTGTGATGCCCCAATTTTTAGTGGCCTCTATTAACCCATTGATCACCCATCAAACTGTAGAATAACTCGTGATACCGCTTAATATGATAACATGTAGTAATACCCCATCCACCAGAGTCCATAAGTTAAACAAAATCCTGGTAGAGCCTTATTTCTATGGGGAGCTCTACCCAACACACACAACCTGTGTAATACTAATCATTGACGACATCGGGTCCCAACATCAACATTCAATCAATATGGCATTGAATACCAACATTCACAACATTCATTCATTCACAAAAGAATAATGTCCGTGAGAGTCCCATTACATACCTTTGTCAAAATACAAGCTTTGTAATTAAATTATACAAGGCCAAATGTAAATATATACAAGGGAATACAAAATATAACTGAAGAGCCACAATCTAGCTCTATCGTCAATACGGACCCAAGTGAGGTCTATTAGCGGAAGCCTGTCCAACACCTGAAATATATTCGCATATAGGGTGAGCCACGCTCAAGAGGGTATCTCCTATGTAGATCACTTCCCAACCAAGATGCATATGTAATGTCACAAGTAAATCATCATGTCAAGCATCCATTTAAACACATAAATTTCATAAATAAATGCTACAATTCTATACCATGTCATAAGATGAGAACTCACGCATGCAATGCAAATCGAACCCCCACTGGCTCCCATAGCACATGCTATGCCATGCATATACATCAGTGCATTCCAAGCCCCCGCTATTGATGTTAGACATCCAATGACTATTTTATAACCTATATGACATCTATGGACTTCCACTAATGGTTCTGCGTACACTGACATACTTTATGGACTCAATACCAACGAGAGTGCGTATCTAAAATTACCGGGTCTTGCACCTGAGGGAGAATCTGTCCCTTCTTTCTAACCTCGACACATTTTTTAATGCAAACCCATACGACTTAGCTAGACCGAGGTCCAAATTTTTCGAGGCCACATATCAACCCACTAAGAACGGTGTTTGATTAAAAACATGGACACACATCTACACTCATATCAGATGCCCACGAATACGATGCTACCCGTGCATATGCAAATATAATGTATACTTGTAATTCATATCATCATGCCCATCATATAATAAAACATGTAATAAACATGTCCATTTTCTACAAACATTCCCAAGCATGTCATATGTGATTTCAATCCAAATAACATGCTTGAATTTCTAAGTATTTTATCAAACACTTAGTAGGCAAAAAGATGTCAACACATAGCATGCCCAAACAATCCATTTCATCAAACCCAAATCAAACAAGAAATAGTTTTAAAATGTTCTCTTGCCCATCCAACTTTTATCCAATAAACTCATTCAACACCTATTTCATTCATTTGTATTATAAAAGAATAATGTCCCATTACATGCCTATGTCAAAATACAAGCTTTGTAAATAATTTACACAAGGCCGAAACAAAATTATACATGGGATTACAAAATGTAATTTAAGAGCCATAACCCGACTCTGACATCAAAACGGGCCCAAGTGAGGGTCATTCGTTGAAGCTTGTCCAACAGCTGAAATGTATCCCCATAAAGGGTGAGTCATGCTCTATAGGGTATCTCCTAAGGAGGCTACTCCCCAACCCAGGTGCATATGAAATGTCACATGCAAGTCATCACATCAAGCATATATCCTAAACAACATATATATGATGCCAAACATACCAATCATGAATGATTTCTCATGAATGCATGTCCAAACTCTGAACCCCCTCCCGGGTTCCCATACACGACACATGATACTATGCCTTGACATGAATCGGGCATTCCAAACCCTTGCCATTAATGCTACGTATCCAATGACCATTCATAAACTCTTGTGTCTTTATTGGGGAGGCAATTTTTGGAATCACACCAACGGTCTACCAAATCGGCATGGCATTTTAGGGCATCACACCTCTGGTTCTGAGTACACTGACACACTTTTTTGGAATTGAAGTCGTGGTCAAGTGAGTGAACCAAGTAATCGGGCATTGCACCTGAGGGAGAATCTATCCCTTCTTGTTATACCTGACACAAGTTTTCTATGCAATGTTTCGTGCAACTCAATTGGACATTGATCCAAACTTCCTGAGTCCACCCATCAATTCACCATGTGGTGATTGAAGAACCCATGCAGCCACACATTCACACTTATGCCAATGCCCATGAATGTAGTGCAATCTGTGCATACACAATGTAATGTACATTTGCATCTCTTATCATTATGCAATCAAATTGTATAATTGTAATTTATATTACATGCTCATCATATCATAAGGCATATAATGAACATATCCATTTTCCACAAACATTCCCAAATTCCTCAAATGTCCATTATATCACAAAGCATATAATAGCATTCCATAACATCAGTAAGCATGTTATAACATTTTCAATCAAAATAACATACTTGGATTCCTAAGCATTTTATCAAACACTTAGTAGGCAGAAATATATAAACACATAGCATGCCCAAACAACACATTCCTCATTAAATCCAAACGAAGCAATTTCATCAAACCCAAATCATGCAAGAATTGGTTTAAACATACTCTCATACCCATTTTCCAAATTCTAGCTACACTAGGTGTGTACTAAACATGAGAATTCATCTATAATCACCCTACCCATTTCATATACAACCCTAGGTTGAAAATAAACCTAATTATGAGGGAACCCTACCTCTCGTAGTGTATGCCCATGTAGTAGAAGCCCCAAAGACCCCAAATCAAGCTTTCAAAGTTTTATCTCGAAACTCCCGTCTTTGAGATTTTGGAGTAAAACACGATATTTGGTATGGTTTCGTAACTCCTGTCGTGTACAAGGACTTTAATTCTTGGCCTGAAGCAATCCAATGGCTGGATCGTCGTAGATCGAAGGAAGAATATGAAGAGAATTTTGAGTTTCTCTCTGTGACACCCCAAAATCCGGGGGTCCTTTATTAACCGTTGACAACCCGTCAACCCGCGGAAACATCCGTGGATATCGCTTAACCCGATACCACATCAATAACATCCCTAAACCGAGGTTATAACCCACAATGAAAATTCGGTTCAACATTCATTTGATCCAACCCCAGTCCAACACACCATGATTCATACCCCATTAGGGTCCAATTTGATCATTTAAATGAAGGAAATTCAAAGCCCAAAGTTTGGCAAAACAATTTTAAAATTTTAGAATTTTTGGACTGACTACCGGTAGCTGTTTATCGACTACCGGTAGCTGGAACCTTCTGGACCACGACTACCTGTTAACTACCGGTAGTTGGAACCCTCTGGACCAACGACTACCTGTTGACTACCGGTAGCTGTACCCTTCTGGTCCACGACTACCTGTTGACTACCGGTAGTCAAAGGCAGATTTTGTCCATTTCAATAATTTTTCATTTCCAACTCATTTCAAACCTCTCCAAGGTCACCCAAACATATATATTCATGTTTTCTACATTATAAAAAGTCCATGGAAGTCCATTTAATACAATTCCATATATTTACACATTAAAATGGAATTTATACGAAAACTTTACAAGTTAAACCATAAAAGCCACAAGTCGGCTTTTCTTCATTCTTGGGGTCCCGTATGAGGGTCTCCCACCGGCGTATAGTCCGCACCTGAAATGTGTTCCCGTATAGGGTGAGCCAACGCCCAGTAGAGTATTTCCTACAGAGGCTACTCCTCAACCTATATGCATATGAAAAATGTTCACATGCAACATCCATAAATCCGTAACCATTCCATCAAATAATATACAATTAAATGATGTAATGCTATAATGTCATGCCATGAATGAGGTGAGACCCACCCATGTGCACTCAACCCGAGTCCACTCTGACTCCCTTTACATGTCAATGCCATGTATGTTAAACCAGGCTACCTAAGCCCCATGAAATGAGATGAGACTCATGTACTCAACCCGAGCCCTCCCTGGCTCCTCAACACAATGCTAATGCCAACGTGTTTGATGTATCATGAAATGAGATGTGACTCATTTATGCACTCACCCCGAGCCCTTCCCGGCTCGACAACACAATGCAAATGCCAATGTGTACGACATGCCATGAGTGAGATGAGACTCAATCATGTAACACACCCCGAGCCTCCACCATTGGTATTACTCACCCAATAACTAATTTAAGAAAATCTCCGGGTCTTTCTTTGGGGTGGGCGTTTATGGACTTCCACCAACGGAACCCAACCGACACGGGATTTATGGACTCTTTCCACCAACGGTGCCGCGTACACCAACACACTTTATGGGCTCTTATACCAACGGAAGTGCGTATCCGAAACACCGGGCCTTGCACCCGAGAGGTCGTCTTGCCCCTTCTTGCTAACCCCGACCTAATCTTTTTCTTCTTTTTCATGCAACCATGCGACTCAGTTGAATAATCAATCCAACTTTCCCGAGCCCATCCACCAACCACCAAGCATGATGATTGATATGAACCATGCACCCACACTCATGAATGACTCCCATGAATGTGACACAACCTTATGCCCAATATGCTATGACCGCCAATGAGCAACTCTTTTCATATCCACCTGCATTTAATACCACATAGATTGTGGTACAATACCCATGCACAAACACACCCACACCCATGCTAACATCCCATGAATGTGATGCCACACCATGTCCCATATGCAATGTATGCAACTTGGACTACTCCTTGCGTCAATTACCATGCCGGGTATCGACGTCAACCATGCACTCACCCATGAAATAAATGATTCCATGCCAATGCAATGTAATGCACCATTGCATATCCATGCCATGTGCCATATGATATGAATGCCATATGGACAATTAATTCATAGTTTCACATGTTCACATTCATGGCAATTATATCAATAACATATAACTACCAAATTCCTTAACCATGTCAATACATCAAGGAGCATATATTGGCATCTTAGTGCATAATTTCACATAGCTCTACTCATCTAAACATGTTATCACAATTTCGTTGGAATAACAACCAATTCCACCACCAAGGCATTTAAACAAACACCTTCAAGGCAAACAACATGTTATCACATAAGTTGTTCAATTTCTCTCAAGAAATTCCTATAGGCAATTTCTATTAAACAATTTAGGATAAAATTAGTTTACCCCAATTTCATCAATAGGTAAGTGTACTTTCTTAACAACCTATCCATTCTTTTACCAATTAAATCAAAATAGGCAAGGGTCATTGGCCTCTAACACCCTACCCATTTCCAATACACATTCTAGGTTCGGGATAAACCAAAGTAGGAAACCCCTACCTCTTGTAGCGTGAGGAACGACGTAGGAAGCTCCCAAGACCCGAAAACCAACTCGAAGCTTGATTTTCGTACACTTCCATCTTTTCACCTTCGGTGAAAACCATTGTTTTTGGTACCCACGCGTAGCCCTCGTCGCGTAGATCACTTCTCCCTTCTAGCTCGACGGAGTCCGAGCGACGGAGGCCGGAGAAATCGCCAGAGAAAGGGTTAAGAAACCCTTTTCTCTCTCTTCTCCCTCTCTCTCTCTTTGAACGGCTGAACCAAGGGAGCAAATGTGATATTTTCTTGCAAAATATCAAAAATAAACCCCTATTTATAGTCCCGGGATGTGCGGCCCTAATCGCGCCACACGTCTCCACTTATTCGGGTTCCGTTTAAATCCCGAAACGATTAAATTTCGCTCTGGTTTAAGTTCAAAATATTTTCTATGAACTTTAATTTTATTAATTTCACATTTCTCACATTTCTCACATTTTGCCCAAAATTTCGTTTTTGGGGTCACCCGAGACCCGACCGTCTCGTAAAACGCGAAAAATCTGACTATCTCGGAATTCGACGAAATTTTACATGTCCACTAGATTTCGCGAGACGAATCCAACGGTGAAGTCCGTTTCGTCATCCAAGTTCTAGAAAAATTCAGTTTTACAGCCGGAGTGGCAATTTACCATTTTGCCCTTGTTCATCAAAGTTTAAATTTTCCGGGGTTTCACACTCTCTTCTCTCTCTCTCTCTCTCTCTCTCTCTTCCGTAAATGAAAGTAAAGAAATGGGAAAAATCCTGATTTTACCCCTTTAAATATCCCTTGAATACTTGCTTCACAATGTGCCACACGTCCCTCTTTGATTGGTCCAATTTTATCCCGAATCAATTAAATCATGTCTCATGTTAAGTTTAGTGTATTTTTATTGAACTAAATTTAAATTATTTTTAGTCGCGCGACGCCCGATCACATCATATAACGCAAAAAATCTGACTGTCTCGAAATTCAACGAAAATTGATTGGGTAACTAGATTTCGCAATACGAATTCAACAGTGAGGTCCATTTCATCATCCGAGTTCTATAAAAATTTAGGTTTTTAACCCTACTGTAACGGCTAATCACCATTTTGCCATTTTTAATAAAATTTTAATTTTCCCGGGTTTTGTATCGCCACACGTCCTACTTTAACTAGTCCAATTTTATTCCGAATCAATTAAATCTCGCCTCGCTTTAAGTTTCTTATATTTTTATTGAACTAACCTTAAATTATTTTTTGGGTCCCATGAATAAAATCTGATCGCGATAATTTTAGTTGCGTGATTTCCGATCGCATCATAAAATGCAAAAAATCCGACTGCATCGAAATTCAAAGAATCTAATGGTTAGGTCCGCTTCGTCATCCGAGTTCTAAAAAAATTTGGGTTTTCAACCCGTATAAAAATGGCTAATTACCATTTTGCCCTTTTTAATTAAGTTTTAATTTTCCTGGGTTTCACAGTGCAGATCAAATTTGTTATGAACTAGGAAGCACGGATACGAGCACGATACGAGACGACAATATGACAAAACCTAAAAAAATAGGATACTAGTATAGATATGATACATCTATAATAAAATATATTTTATATTTTACTATTATTTAATAACTTAAATTATAATTTTTAGTAATTCTTTAACAATAGTAAACAAAATTAGTAATTTTCTCCTTGATAAAGATGTAATATTATCTTTATGATATCTCCATTAAGTGAACGTGAACAATTAACTAAAGGAATTAAAATTAATATTTAACTTGTTGGTTTGCTTACAAATATTTGTTTTTAAGGTTACTAGTTAGTGCATACATGTGTTGCACGTGAATTATTTTAAATAGTAAATAATATATATCATTATCCTACAAATAATCAAATATGATATTAGCAAAAAAAATTAATATGTATTTTGCACTAAATCAGAGGAACAAGATGGTTGCTGCATATATTGTGATCAACTATTTTCATCTCAGTACATAAAGTTCATACTTCACAACCAAACTCATTACAAGATCTACTTAAGATACTTAATATTAGTCTTTTAACACAATAAACTAACATTTCCTATAGTTGTTGTCTTGAAGTATTAGATTTACCCTTGACTTTTCAATTTTATATAGACATGATCAAGTCATGGGTCTTTAACATTCATTCAAATCTTTCTTTGTGACTTCACATAAGTATAGCATGTAAATAAAGTTCCCAAAGAAATACAAACAAAAAAAAAAACTTAAAACACAATAAAGTTCAAATTATAGTGATTATAAACAACCAACAATTAGAGAAATTCATGTTGACTATTATACAGACAACAAAAAATCATCAAAAGATGAATGATTGGCAATGGAATCAATAATAAATATTACAAATTAAAGATCAATACTTGGTAACCATGTGTGTGTAAGAGAGAGAGAGAGAGAGAGAGAGAGAGAGAGAGAGAGAGAGAGAGAGAGATTGCCTCTTAGGGGCACATTTTAACTTTAGAATGAGATTCTTGATAGGCTAAATATTCTTCTTCTCTCTTGAGTTGCTTGTCACCTCTGTTGAAGTAATCAAAGCATCCCATCTCTCTCTTCAGTATCTGTCAAGCAACGTTATGAATACTTATACTTAAACATGAGAAACAAAACAAAATTATAAGAGTAACTTTGTGACTCTAGAGTCTCCATCAGTAAGAGGAAGAGTTATAGACTTTCACAGTTACACAAGTATAGATTTCAGTTCAATCAAAATAAATTCAAATTTATGTCTGGAAAGTATAAATTGTAATTGATATATTAAATATGGATACATTGAATGCATAAATATGAATATTTCTGCCTAGAATCCACAAAGTCACTTCGTGACCATTTGAAACCATTATTTCATAATTTTAAGAGCCTAATTCCAAAATTACGGTAGTTTTTAGATGAAGAAAAATTTGAATTTAAAATATTAAAAGAGGGTAAAATAGAAGAATAAATTTTTTTCAAGATAGTTGGCATTTATATAGAGTATAATTTATAGAGATAAATTATAAGATTTGATATTTGTTTTTTTCAGGACCATACAACAAAATATAATTGTAACACCCCGCATTTTCTTTTATATATATGTATATAGATATGTAGTAAATAAAAGTTGTAAAAATTTTGAATATGTGTAATGATGTAAGAATGAACTCTATAGATTGTAATAGTAAGAGAAATGCTAGAGATGCATATTGATTTGAGTAGTTTGAGTTTTAAAGACGTTTAAACTTGGAAAGGGTGATTAGATGAATTTCTAAATATTTTTAGGTCAAAATAAGGTCTCCATTGAATCCGGGAGGTCGAAAAACATTGGGAGAGGTGATATGACTTGTATAAGAGGTTAGAAAGGATTCCGGAGTTAAAATACGCTTTAGAGTGAAGTTGGGTAAAAAGTATCTTGGACACCTTCTAGTATTTTGGCCATAAATTTTTATTCTTAAGTCCAATTGATCTGCAATTTTTACAGTAGATAGTAGACATCTAGGGCTACAAAAGTGTCTCTAATGCAAATTTTCCAATTCGACCTATAAATGGGTCAAAAATGCGCTAGAAGTTCCAGTGAGCAAAACCTTCCGGAAGAACGACAAAAACCTTCCGGAAGGTCGATAAAAAAAAAAAAACCTTCCAGTGAGCAAAACCTTCCGGAAGAACGACAAAAACCTTCCGGAAGGTTAGTGTAAAAATTCAAAAATTTCTGTTTCGCGAATGCCGGCTCTTCCTCCACTATAAATACATAATGTCTTCTCTTTTGCCCTCATTTTCACCACTCCAAACCCTAGAAACATTAGAGAGGAAGGAAAGAAGAGAAAAACACAAGATTTAGAGAGATTTACACCCTTTGAGAAATCAAAACCCTAGTTCTTCAAGCACACCCATCTTCACCATCTTCACCATTTTATTCCATTCCTCACACCACTCTCACCCAAATCTCTTGAAACCCTAGGAGGAGGAAATTAAGAAGAAAAGGAAGGAGAACAAGAAGGTTTTGAAGGTTGGGTCTTGGATTTATAGCTTGGCTTAAAAGGTAGGGGTTTTCTTCCATTCTCTTACATTGAGGCTAGGTTGTATGTATATATGTATGTGTTTGACTCCTAATAGTATGTATTTGCTATGGGTTCTTTGTCCCTTGGTATTCTTGTAAAATTGATGGTGTTTTGAACAAAGTATGGTTGATGAGCCATACAAATTATAGCTCTTGAGAAAAAATGGATTTTTTCCCTTAATCTTCACTAAAATTGGGTTTCGAAAACTATAGGGCTTTATGTTGGGTATTAAAATGTTATTTTGGAGGATCTCTTGTATTTTAGTTTAAATTGTATATTGAGTATATTACTTGTGAAAATTGTGGACTTTTAGAATTTGCTTGTAGATTGGAAATTTATGGATATGCTTGCTTTGTGAGATAAATGTTTGGTATTGTAATTTTTGTATGGTAGTTTGGGGGCAACATGGGTTATTTTAGACATATTATCATGGAGTGGATAGACGTCTTCACACCCCTTGTGGGTATGAACTTATCCTACCACTATTACTCATTAGGTAGACGTCTTCATACACCGTGCGAGTATGAATTTTCCCCTACCACTCATATTAGGTAGACCTCTTTGTACGCCGTTCGGGTATGAACTTTCTCCTACCACTCGTAGTGGATAGACGTCTTCGTACGCCGTTCGGGTATGAACTTTATCCTACCACTATTACTTAAGGGTTTACAATGTGGGTGTTCGTGGGACATGCAATGTGGGTTATTGTTCATTCTACCAGAAGCGGTTTCTACAAGAGTCTTGGGGTAGTATGGGATGCCACAAGAACTTGTTCGAAGCGGGTTATGGTGGAAGGGATTATTAATGGTGTATTGTGTTCATTTCTTCATTTCAATTATTGTTGCTATCTAAACTTGAGATCTGTTAAACTGTTCCTGTTTTCCTTCAAAAAGTATATATGATAATTGTGAAAATGAGACCAACCTATTTTACATGTTTTCTAAACCTTGTTTGGGTTTGGGAGAAATTTTCTACAGAGCTTCGTGCTCACCCCCTGCCGCTAACATTTTCAGATTATATACTTGAGGAGGAGTTGGGAGTCGAGGAGCCCGCATATTGGGAGACTCCGATCGACGGGAGTGTAGATCCCGAGGTGGACATGTAGAGATATAGTTTCTTTTGTACTAGACTAGAGAGTTTATTTGGAGATCATGTAAAGTCTAGTATTTTGTTATTCCGCTGCAAGTGTACTTTAATTCTCTTGGAATGTAAATGCCATTGCTTGGCCTATTCTTTTGGGATTATAGTGTGGATATGATAGATGGTGAATGGAAATTTATTTTATGATGGATAAATGGACCCGGTGTGGTCAATAGTTATGCATATGTGGACCCGGTGTGGTCAATTGTAATATAATTGCACAGGTTGTGTTGTTGGGTAGAGCTTACCGTACAAAGGAGACTCTGCCCAAATTTTGTTAAATTTAAGAATTTTCCTTATTGATGGAATTATATTAGTTGCTCTCATGCTATGAATGGTTTTAGAATGTAATGCCGTCCAGGGTGGTATTTGGGGCGTTACAATAATATTGGGAAGTTAAGTCATAATTATATGAGGTGTTTGAAATCGATTATAAAATTTTCGGATTGAACTTAAAATTAAGGATCAATACTTATTAAATATTTGAAAAAAATATATAACTTGAATTTTGAAGTTTTATTTCTTTAGGATCGATTATAAAATGTTATGATGTATTTGTTTTGTTAGAATTTGAATCCGAAAAAATATAATTTAACCCACAAATTTGTAGTTTTTGATATGGCACTTCATATGGTACTATCTTGTTATACACAATAAAATTCGTTCGAGGGTAATTTAAATGATTAACTATAAAAAAAATATAAAAGTAATTTGAATAGTTAACTATAAATGGATACAAATAGTTAGCTATAAATGGATACAATTGCCTTTATACTATTATATAAGGACACAATAGTCAATCAAAAAATTTTTATGTTAAAGTATTTTTATTAGTAGTATAGATATAGATATAGATAATGTAACTAACTCATTCTTTTATACTCTTTTAACATGTAATAGTAGATAGTATTTAAAAAAACACTCGTGTCTTCAAGGTCAAATTGAATTTTGTTGATGTTTTGTATTGTATGTTAAGTTGAAAGGAAAGTGTATATATTAAAATTAAAAATTTTACACCTTACTCCATGTGTAGAAGTATCTATGAAATATGCACATATTTTATTAATTATCGAATACGTATGATGCGTATCTATTACGTATTCTTGAGTATCATATTCAATACGATATCCGATATGAGTACGTCGACCTTAACAAAATATTTGTGCTTTATAGGTAATGAATCCAACTTTTGTGAATATTTTTTGCAATACATCATGCATCATGTTTGTCTATTGAGATAATAAACTTGTTTTGAACTTATAATATTTTTATACTTTTAATGGACAAAATTACCATTTAGAAAAAAAAAATTATTCAATTGGTCTATCATTTGTACATAATTAAGATGATACAAAAATCAAAAGATAAAACAAATACGTGAAAGTAACTGTAACCCATGAAAATGAAAGCAAAGATATCATTATACCCACTTGTTAAACAAAGGGAAAGTTGGGTGTGGGTATATTTTGTAGGTTTAATTTGGATATAAGTTCCCAGTTTTAACATGTAAGCATTTAAGTCCAAAATAAGTATAAAAAATTGTAAGTAAGTACACTTTTTTTTTTTATTTAATATTATCGAATTATCCCTTGATTCATGCATAACTGACATGGAAATATTTGAAAAGACTCTTTACAGTGTTATTCTGATATGTACAACCGTTCGAATTTTTAAAAACTGATATCAATTCATTTGACATTATCCTTTTGAACCTCAATTTTTTTCTTCTTCAACATTTCAATATTTTTCGAAGAAGCTTTTCGTTTTACATGGCATGCAGCAATTTTTTTTTTTTTTTGGTATTGCGAGATTTTGGCTTCTTCTTCACCATTTAAGAGTTTCATCTTCTCTTCTAGCTTGACGGAAATTGCTCAACTGGACGCGTTGGTTTCGTCTTCTATTTTTTTTCTTCTATTTTTTTTATGAATCGAATTCTTTTTGAAAACAATGTATTAACATTAAAATCAATGTGACAAGTTACTCAAAAATAATGTAATAATATATTAAACAATGTGACAAGTTATTCAAAAATAATGTGACAAGGTACTAAAAAATAATGTAACAATATATTAAACAATGTAACAATATATTAAACAATGTGACAAGTTACTCAAAAATAATGTAACAATATAAAAAACAAAATGAGAAGTTACTTAAAAATAATGTGAGGGTTAATTGCACTAGAAGTCCCCAAAGTATGGAGTTTGTCTCATTGTAGTCCTCAATATTTCAATTACATCATTTTAGTCTCTAAAGTATTGAATATGTTCCCATATGGTCTTTCAAGTAGACAACATTCATATTGCTAACGATTTTTTATCATAAACTTGTCACTTAATACTTAAATATGGACAAAAAATAATTTTGATTGCTCTTAAACAAAATTTGGGTAACTCTCAACAAAAAAATCTGTAATATGAATAATCTTTTACCAAAATTTGGATATCTTATGATAAAAAATGTGTAATATAGGTAGCTATTTAACCAAAATTTGAGTAGAAATTTGGTGAAGAGTTATTCAAATTATTTTTTTGGCCATATTTAAGTATCAAGTAACAAGTTTATGATAAAAAATCGTTAGCAACCTGGACACTATCTGTTTGAGGGGCCATATAGAAACATATTCAATACTTCGAGGATCAAAATGATACAATTGAAACATTGAGGGACCAAAATGAGACAAACTCCATATTTGGGGGACCTCCAGTACAATTAACCCATAATGTGACAACATATTAAAAAAATGTGACAAGTTACTCAAATTTGTTATTTAAAGATCAAAAAATTTAACAACATCAAATGTTGAAAATCATGATTCCGAAAATCATGATTCCGAAAATAATGGAACTGAAAATCTTGTTTTGATTTGGAAACTTGGAATGGGTGAAATCAATGGCTTTCTGTTTGAAGATCGAAGTGGATTCCGTGTTTGAGGGTAGTGGAGAATGGTTGGCATGATTCAAGAAGACGTCTTTCGGATTTCCATAACCGGTTTTTGATGCTTCAGTGAGTGTTGTTAGAGGGTATTACAACTATTTTCATTCAAAGTGTACTTTTATCCAAATTCTTTTTTTAAATGCACTTTTGCTCTAAGTCAAAGTATCCTTAAATAGATCCACCATATAGTCCATATCTTTCTCTGCCAACCTAATTACTTGCTCAAAAGAAAGGCACCAAAAAAATTTTCTAGCATGTAAGAGATTGCAATATTAGGGAGAAGCATGAAACCAAACATATTAAAGAGACTACACCACATATTTTTTAGTCTTTATAGTTTGCAAATTAAAATTTGAACATATAATTGGTATGAAATCAACTCTATTTGTAATTGAGTGAATCACTTAATTGTATATTCATTTTATACTGCATGCTTTAGATCTAAAGTCGAATCAGTCCACTAAACTCTTTAAGCTCATTACAACAGAAAAAACAGCACATGCAATTTCTTGACAGACATATTCACAATTATAAGAATCATATGAATACCATGCGTGCTCTAAGTGCGAATGATTTCTTAATAATATCAATTGTTTGATTCATCCACTCTAACTTCTAATGACCTCCTTTATTGATCTAACTATATATACAACGCTACCCACCCACTCACACACTCACATGTCACCATTGCAGCAGGATAAGAAGGGCTATTTTGGAATTGAAATTTTCACAAATTAACATCATATTTTGGGATTGAAATTTTCTAAAATTTTGATTAGCTTTGAATGGTGTATGTAATATTGTTATTAACCTTGATCTATCTATCAGTAGGTGCTTGTTATTTCATTTCAATTTTGATATTGATATAGCTTGACATGGCAAAAAATCAAGTTACTGTAATGTTGTATTGGGGCTGGAAAATGTCCTACGGTTCGGAGGATGGGGTTAGACAGGGCTTAGTACAAGTTGAGGCTGATATGTAGATATCCCTCCACACTGGTACCATGTAAAACCCGGGAAAAATTGAACTTTTTCTGAAAAAGGGCAAAATGGTAATTCTTCACCCTTATGCGTATGTGAAATAATCATGTTCTAGACCTCGGATGAGGAAACGGAGTGTGCCATTGGATTCGCAACGCGAAATCTAGTAATCACTAGAAATTTCGTCGAATTCCGAGATAGTCAGATTTTTGCACGTCGTTCGAGGCGACTGCGTGGCGAATGTAATTTTAAAGGTCCCCAATAATGGATTTTATAAAATTTCATTAAAATTAATTTAAAGTTCAAATAAAATTAATTTGAACTTAATCCGAGGTATAATGAATCGTTTCGGGACGAAAAACGGACCCGAAAGTCGAAAATATGCGGTGCGATGTGGACCGCTCATTTGCGACTATAAATATCGGCAAATATCTGATTTTTTAGCAAAAAAATCACACAAAAACCAGTGTTTACTGGTCTGGACGTTTGGGGAGAAATAGAGAAGAAAAATTTTGATCTCCAAGCTTCCCGCTCCGATTCCGGGAGTTCCGTCCGTCGGAATTCGTCGATTCAAAAGGCAAAGTTCATCTACGCGACGAGGGCTACGCGTGGGTACCAAAAATGACGAATTTCACCAAAGGTAAAATTTCGGGAGTTGGGAAAATCAAGCTTCGAGTTGGGTTTTCGGGTCTTGGGAGCTTCCTACGGGATTCTCACGCTACAAGAGGTAGGGGTTCTCCTACTTGGGTTGATTTCTTACCTAGAAATGCCTATGATAAATGGGCTGGATATATATATATATATATATATATATATATATATATATGTATATCTATATATATTGACGTATGTATACATATATTTATATGTATATGGTTATGGAATAATGAAGATGGTGGGTAGGTTGTTAGAAAATTACACTTGCCTATTGGTGGAATTTAGGTAAAATAATTTTATCCTAAATGGGTATGTAGAAATTGCCTATTGGAATTTCTTGAATTATGTGGAAATTGGGCATGATATGTGTTACCATGTGGTTTGCCTTGAAGGTGTTCAACAAAATGCCTAATGGATTGAAATTGTTATATGATAAATAACATGTTATGCCTTATGTGGTAAATGAAAATCATATGTGTACGATATGATTTATGTTGAAATTGTGAATGTCAGATATATATTTTGATATATCAATTGTTGTGATGAAGCATGGAATTTATACGTTTATAATGTAAATTGCCATGGAATGGAATTGATTATGTTAATTTAGTCCATATGGCATGCATTACATATGTGACATAATGTTATTGCAATGATACATCGCATTGCATATGCACGGGGAATTCACATCATGAGTGGTGTGTGTGTGTGCATGGTTGTTGTTAATACCATATGTTGGAATGTGGTAGAGACAGTTCATATGGCATTCATTACATATGAACCTTGCATGAGAGAAGCAATGGGTCATTACATTGCATATGTACGGGAACATCACATACATGGACATTGTGTCATAAGGATGTTGTGCATGGGTGTTGTACCACAATCTATGTGGTATTAAATGCATATGGTCATGGAAATTGCTCATTGGCATTATTGCATATAGAGCATGACATTGGTAACTCCATTCATGGACATTAGTCATTAGTGGAGGCATGTGTAGGTGGTGCATGGTTAATTAACACCTTGTTTGGTGCTTGATATGTGGACTCGGGAGAAAAGTGGATCGACGATCCTTTTTGAGTCGCATGGTTGCATTGCATAAGTAAAACTTGTGTCTGGGTATAGCAAGAAGGGGCATGGCGACTTCCTCGGGTGAAAGACCCGGAATCACTTGGTTCAGTCACTCCCCTGAGGTGAAATTCCGGAAAAGTGACATGGTGTACGGAACCGGCGGTGTAATTCCAAAATCCGTTGCCCAACAAGACACAAGATTTTGATATAAAATATACTCATCCAATGAGTATCATATTTTCCGTCGAAGACGGGTTCATTACACATTGCATTGTGTTGTGGGAGTCGGGAAGGACTCGGGTTGTGTTACATGATTGAGTCTCATCTCACTCATAGCATGTGGTACACATTGACATTCGCATTGTGTGTGTGGGAGCCGGGAAGGGCTCGGGTCGAGTACATGAGTCTCATCTCATTCATGGGGCTTAGGTAGCCCGGTTTAACATACATGACATTGACATGTAAAGGGAGTCAGAGTGGACTCGGGTTGAGTGCACATGGGTGGGTTTCACCTCATTCATGGCATGACATTATAGCATTACATCATTTAATTGTATATTATTTGATGGAATGGTTACGGATTTATGGATGTTGCATGTGAACATTTCATATGCATATAGGTTGAGGAGTAGCCTCTGTAGGAAATACTCTACTGGGCGTTGGCTCACCCTATACGGGAACACATTTCAGGTGGGAGAGATACACCGGCGGATGGCTCCATTTTTGGACCCTCATGCTTGAAGAAAGCCGCATGTGGCTTTACTTAATGTTTTGTGTAATTACATGTTAGAAACTATATTTTGGGGCATGTAATGCATAAAATAATTGTAATAGAACTTATAAAGACTATTGTTAGATTAGCCTTTCATATTTTGATTGAAGTATGGTTAATTGGACCCAGTGTGGCCAATGTTTACTTATACATGGACCCGGTGCGACCATTGCTTTATATTTGACCTCGGATGGGTCTGGTAATTGTGTACTGCACAGGTTGGGTATTGGGTAGAGCTCCCCATACAAAGGAGACTCTGCCCAATTTTCGTTAAGTTATGGACCCCGGTAAATGGGGCATAACAGTGTGATATCGAGATACTAGGTATCTACAGGTATTCCGCGGGTTGATGGGGAATCAACGGACCCCCGGATTTTGGGGCGTCACATACCAAACATGACTACATATGTCCAAATGGAAATTGTGAATGACGAACTTTTGGTTGTTATGCTTAATGTGGTATTCAAAAACCATATGTTTAACAATGTTGCTTTGTATAGGGAGATAGAGGACATCAACACATTCATTTGTGACAGTCAGACGGTGGGGTGCTAAACAACCAGCATAATGTCTTACACTGATTTGCTCAGACGAGAAATAGGCACCTCGACATTTCCAAATTTCGGAATGACGGGTGAATGTTTCTCCCCCGTAGGGATTTAGTTAATGGACGAGTCTATTGGCGTTGGCACCCATGCTGAATACTCTTCACCAATGATTCATAGTTTTCAAACGGGTCAAGAAGGGATTGATTTGGGTAAACTAGAACATGTCGACCAATTACTTGTGCAACTATGTCCAATTTAGGAATATGAGAAAATGTGTGCAAATAATCGCACAAATGACTTAGATGAAGAGGAAGAGTTTGATAAATTATTGACTAACAACTCAGATGATGTGGATAGAGAGAGTTAACCAAATAAGGTTGGTGGGGAGGTTCATATGCATGAGCTTGACTCCCCGTTCTTCACAAACATTGAATAAGGTAATTATGATGAAGCTGGTAGCTTACCATTGTCGTCTGTTGAAATGCAATTATGGGATTTGGCAAAGCTAGATTGTTTGAAGGGTATGGTTTTCAACGATAAAAAGGCACTGAGGGAGCATTTGTATGATGGAGTACCTGTCGATGTGCAAGAGGATTTCATAACATGTTATGCCAGATGATACATCATGTTATTGATTCATGGGTGTTTGTTCGTAGGTAAGTCATCAAGTAAGGTGAAGCTCATGTTCCTCCCCCTAGTCGCGGATCTTACTGTGGCAGGACAATACCGAGAGATGTACGTCGTGACTAGACATAACACTAAGGACATCAGTGGCTAGCTTGTTCTGCTTCAGGTATACTTCAACTGTCGTATCGATTTTACATATTTTAGTATATATTAATGGTAAGCTTATATGCAAATTTTGTTAGTAAAATTTCTCTAATTTATGTAGTTATGGGTGTGGGAGCATTTATCACACATTCATCCACAGAGATTGCTCGATGTTAGCTTGCACCCCATGCTGTAGTGAATGGAGCAGGGTTACCCGTGGAAGAGACCACACCGCATGATGCTGCATCTGCACCACCAGATGTGTTATCTGCAGGCTCTCACAGGCGTACGTAAATCATTAAATCTTTCTAATTGTTTTTCATTATTTTTGTGTTACCTATAGGCTATGGCATTTTTTTTTTTGGTTACAGTTGGGATGTGACATTTTCTGAGCAACACACCCTTACACATGTTCTTAGAAATTATAGAGATTAGCTTTTCCAGAAGTGGGATAAACAGGCAAAAAAACACTTCGAATTTGAAAGTTGAAATTGTTGTATGTTATAGTAGGTATGGTGATTGTTGTGGTTGGTTGTCGTGGTATGTTTGTGATTGGTTTGTGGTGGTTGTTGTGGTTGGTTTGTGTTAGTTGACTTATTTTTTTTCTTAAATCAAATATTGTAATATGTTTGATTTGTTGGGTAGTTGTAATTGTTGTGTAGTGGTTGATTATCGATTGTAAACAGGTTGTTATTTTTCGGTGGTTCTATTATTAGAGGAAACTCAGCCAAAATTTTTATTATGTTTACATTATGCGCTTACTTTATGTATAATTGATAAAGAAGTTCATATTTTAGTGTCGTGTACAGACGAATCTGACTTATTTTGGTGGTCAATAATTGCATTGTAATACGTTATAGTTGTTATATTAAAATTATAATTAGGTTGATAAGTTATTGGGGTCGTATTTGTTAGTAGTATGCTCTAAGACCAGTCATATAGATGATGTTTTGGGTTGTACTAGCAACATTCATTACTTAATTAAATAAAAGGGCAAGTTTATTTAACATGTTTCTTTTTTATTTCGTTTTAATATACATGATATAGTTTATACACTATAAGTTAAGAATATAGTTTCTCAAGGAGTTGAGAAGATGAGACCTATACTTCTTAGAATTTAACTCTTAAATATTCCTAATATAGGATTATTATGCGGGTACTATCTAATCCGGATAGACTAGCATATACTATGTTTACTCATATTTGATATAAGGTGACTCGTCCAAGTCACTAGTGTAGAGACACTGAAGTAGGTGTGTGGGTGCTTGTTAGAAAACAAGTATACTGAATTTGATCATTGACTAAAGTAGGATATTTAATATGGAGTTTTATACACTTTTCAATGTTAAATCCAGAAGTTACAATTATACAACTGATCCTTATACTTGAGACACCATAGTTGTCTTGTGCATGAACTTCTATACTTTAACTATATATCATATTCATATACTAACCATGTAACTTGGATATGTATTGTTGGATATAGTTAGAAATGCTTGGAGACCTATGACTCTCCTTCTTGTGTGATCTTCTAGTGTATGACTCAAGGAGTCCTTGGCCAAGGTAGAATGACATTTAGAACAGAGTTTCTAATTGATCATTAGCATTCATAGTCCTAACATCGAACATATAAAATTGATTTAGGATTTTGACAATAATTCCATACCCTTGTAATTCAATTGGGGCATTGTGTGATAGCAAGATTGAATTGCATGGAAACTGCAGACTGAATGGATTTTTTACTTGCTTCGTGCTATCCGGAGGTTGATCACGATATGATGTTAGGTATCACTCATGATTAGTAGAAGCCCGAAGAATGAAATTAATATAAATATATCAATTTTCTTCATAAAAGGAGAATTATAAGAGTTCTAATTCAAGTTAAATTAGAAAGAGTTCTAATTTGAGATGCTACCTGTAGTTAATATCGAATGCCTACAACTAGGTATGCTTAAACATGTAGGGTCATACACAATAGAATTGATTGGAAACAAAAGGATAAAGGAGAAAAAATCAATTAAGATTTAATTGGGGTGAATACCTAATTAAGAGTTAATTAGGGATTTTATTACAATTAATGGTTAATAAAAAGATTATATGTAATTATGAGATGGTTGCAACTAGACCCAAATTAGGATTAGATTGTTCTAAGGCTTTATAAATACCTTCATATAAGAGGTGGATATATTAGATAATAACTATCTTGCTAGCACAAGAAAATCCACCCATCATTCTCCCTCTCTACTAGTTTATCAAAGGTTGAGGTAGATCCTTCTAATTTATCAATTCGTGTGGAGACCGATAGAGGCCAAATGATTGCGAGGCTTGGGGTAAAGATCTAATTCATATGTGAAGATCAAATATTCTTGGAGAAAGCTTGAAGATTGCTAAAAACACGCTTCAATAGGTAACTCTGAATCTTCTCTATAGATCAAAGATTTTCAGTTTGTATTAAACATGAATAGATCTTGGAATTAGGAATCAATATTTATTTCTTAAAATTTGCTACGTTTCTTATATGGTTACTTTCACTATTTTTATGGGCAACTACCAAAATTTATTTAAACGTGTTCTAAAAATTTCATTAACATTTTGATATTGTAGATGATATGGGAGTATTTCACAGCGAATGTATTAGTTAGCCTACCTGACTACTACCTTTTGGAGTAGGATCTGCGGAGAACACGGTCACCACTCATATGTTTTGATGTGGTTGAATTCCTTTTCCCCGACCGTGTTCTGCGACAGTTTAGTTTGACACAGTTGATACTATTGGTGTGTGATTCTGTTAGGCAGCTGCATGTTACTCACCGTTAGGGTAGGCCGAGATATGACTGGGTTGCTGCATACATGCAGTTATTAGATCATCGATATGAAACTATTGTTGCAAGCAAGCCCAGCATTGGTCTGATGGATCCCACCGATCTATACATGGTATTGTACTAATGTATTACTTGTCTTCTTATCGATTCACCTATCCCGCGACCTGAAGTTGGTTTCCAACCGGTTGATAGTATCATAGAGCTGTTGGTATGTGTTCATAATTGTTTTTCATACTTAGGTAATACTATATTCGTATGTTTATGTAGAAGGAGACATTCACGCAGATATATCACACTACACATCAGACCATTGATGGTCATCCAGACTTGCAGACTTGTTTACCTGCTATGAGCCAAATTAGGGGCATAAGCTCCAAGTGTTTAGGGGCCATTCGTGAGCATCGTCGTCCCGTCCATCAACTACCAGACGTTAGGTAGCCACCAGTTGTAGCACAGATTCCTATGTCTCAGCATGGTATACGTATGCATGATAGATGGAAGCTACTAGTCGTGGCATAAGACATATTGATTAACCCTAAAAGAATGTGTAATTGAATTAAGATTTAGGGTTAATTATGTGCGCAAACTAGGTTAAAGTAATTAATTTATAAAGTATTAGGGTTAATATGTAGTTTCTATATTTTCAAGGGTTTCAAGGATAGATATGGAAATCAAAGAGGACCAATATGTAAAGTCTAAAACAAAGCAAGGGAGGCAAGTGCAATTAAGGAGTCAACAAGTCAAACAAGGTGTGACACCCCAAAACCGGGGGTCCGTTGATTTCCCATCAACCCGCGGAATACCTGTGGATACCGGGTAACTCGGTATCGCGCCGTTATGCCCCATTACCGGGGTCCATAATTTAACAAAATTCAGGCAGAGTCTCCTTTGTACGGAGAGCTCTACCCAAAACTCAACCTGTGCAATATATTTTCACATGACCCATCCGAGGCCCAATATAAAGCAATGACCGCACCGGGTCAATTTATAAGTAAACATTGACCACACCGGGTCTATTTATCCATACTTATAAACATTGACCACACCGGGTCCATTTATCCCTACCTATGTCAAAACATGCAAGGTTGTTTTAACAATAATTCATATAAGTTCTATTACAATTATTTGCAAACGATTACATGCCCAAGACATAAGTTTCACAAGTGTTTTACATTAACACAAAATAAAGCCACATTCGGCTTTCTTCAAACATGAGGGTCCGAATTGGAGCCATCCACCGGTGTATTTCTCCCACCTGAAATGTGTTCCCGTATAGGGTGAGCCAACGCCCAGTAGAGTATATCCTACAAAGGCTACTCCCCACCTTAGATGCATATGAAATGTGTACATGCAACAAACAACATTTAACAACCATTCCATACAAGAATATGCATTCAATGTTGGAATGCTACCATGTCATGCCATGAAATGAGGTGAGACTCACTCATGCATCTTAACCCAAGTCCTTACCGACTCCTACAACACAATGCAATGCCAATGTGTAGTAACCCCATCAACTGATGGAAAATACATTCAATGACCGTTTGAATTGAAAACATGTATTTGCAAAATCAAATCATTGTTGGATGTCACCCATTGAATGAATGTTTATGTAATCAAAATCTTGTGTCTTGTTGGGCAACGGATTTTGGATTTTATACCGCCGGTTCCGTACACTATACTACACTTTTTCGGAATTTCACCACAGGGGGGGATCTACCCCTTCTTGCTATACCCGACACAAGTTTTTCTTTCATGCAGCCATGCGACTCAGTCAGATTTTCAACCCAACTTTCCCGAGCCCACCCATCAATCACCAAGAATGGTGTTTGATTAACCATGCATACACACCCACACTCATGCCTAAGCCCATGAATGTGATGTCAATGTCATGCTCAATATGCAATCATGCCCAATGAGAAATTTTATCACATGTCCAATATGTAATGGGTGTCATACGAACAATTTCAACATATCCATGGCAATTTATATTACAAATATATAAATACCATATTTTGTCACAATGTTAATATATCAAAACATGCATATATCAACAATTCATTCACTACAATATCCAAGCATGCTATACATCATTGTGTCATAACAAACTTTATCCACACATAGGCATTTAGCAAACACCATCAAGGCAATCATCATGTTATCACACAATTTGCCCACATAATAACAAGTTACAAGAAAATTTCACAAGTAACTTCCCTAGACCAAATTTAACAAGGAATTTATCTAGGCTATTTCTATATTCCTTTCATGATTCTCATGACTATAAACAAGTCATAACAACTCTATACATCTAACCATTACTTATGACACCATAGGTTAGAAATGAACCAAGGTAGGAGGGAACCCTACCTCTTGGAGCGTAAAACAACCGGTAGAACCTCCAAGAACAAGATTTAAATCCAAATATTTGATTTTCTCAAAATCCCATCTTTGGATCTTCGGTGAAATCAGATCTTTTTGGTATGTACGCGTAGCCCTTGTCGCGTAGATGAACTTTGACTTCTGGACTGACGAATTCCGACGGACGGAACTCCCGGAATCGGCGAAAGAAAACTTGAAAACCCACTTTTTCTCTCTTCTCTCTCCAAAAACGTCCAGCACTGGTTTGAATAGATATTTTGTGTAAAATATCTAATTTAGGCCCATATTTATAGTCGCAAATGAGCAGTCCACATCGCACCGCATATTTCCGACTTTCGGGTCCGTTTTTCACCCCAAAACGGTTCATTATAACTCGGATTAAGTTCAAATTAATTTTATTTGAACTTTCACTTTTTATTTAGCATATTTTACAAAAAAGTGATTTTAGGGACCCCTGGAATTTAAGTTGCCACGCAGTCGCCTCGAACGACGTGCAAAAATCTGACTATCTCGGAATTCGACGAAATTTGAGAGGGTGACTCGATTTCGCGATACGAATCCAACAGCGAACTCCGTTTCCTCATCCGAGGTCTAGAGAATGAGTAGTTCAAATAAGCATTAGGATGGCAAATGACCATTTTGCCCTTATTCACAAAAAAATCAAAATTTCCCGAGTTTTACACAAGGAGGCTGCCAACGCAAAAATCCAGAGAAATGCTACCGTCCGGACGGTGGTGGTGGCGTCCGGACAGTGCTCAAACCGCCTCAAGTCTCTCTCCTCTCCCATTGGTCCATGTGAGTAACAAATCACCCTAATTGGTTGTCCAATGTGTCTGCCGCCTTACTCCCTCCTACCGGTGCGTATAAATAGCCCTCTTTAGCTCATTTTTGAGGGTATAGCAAGAGAGCTTAGTCCAGTGCAAGAGAGGAGAGAAAAAAGGAAAGAAAGAGAGAAAAGGAGACTTCAGTGAGAATTTCAGTTAGAAAGCGAGTGAAGCTCTGCCCTAATCACTTCTCAGCCAGAATTTTCTCTATTCTACATTTCTGTTTATCCTTTCTACTTGGAGGGTTGAACCTCTCCCACTTTTGTGTCCTAGCTGGTAATAAGAGTGACAGTGTTTCAGTTATTCCTCGGGGAAGGATTAGTGTATTTTATTTTCAGTTGTAATGGGATTATCTCACTTCTATTGCTCGTATATAGAAATGAGGTGTGAGTAGTCCGTTTATACTCTTCAATGAAGGGTAAATGCATGTATGATATTGTTTAAGTTATGAAAATGTTGATGTTTTATTTATGCGTTAATGTTTATACCTCCTTTAATTGATGGATAGTTATTATTATAATATGTTCATGGTTATGAACACCGAGCAGAGCTTAATGCTATATATCATACTATCTATAATTATTGTGTACTCCATGCATGATATAGTGATGCACGTAGTTGGGCTTTATGTAACAGTCGGGAGATTGGTTATAGATGGGTTAAATCTCGCCATAGTCAATGTTTTTTATTCAATGCATAAACTGGAACTCCGTCTTCATTGAATCATCAACCTGCGGATTAAATAGCTAGAGTAAACCTTTTGAATGGTTCACCTTCAAGTTTACTAAGGTTATTTGATTGTTGCATGGTACATAGACCTTCCAGCTAACCTAATTAGTTGATGTGATATGGTTCAGTTATACATCAAACCTACTGGTTAGCTTTCTAGTAAAATGGGACTTAATTGCTATAAGGTGGCATTTTCATAAATGAGCAGTATAATGCGTGTTGGATCCTTAAATTGAAGAGTAACTTTAGTCATTGTTATTCAAAGTTTTAGTTAAGTGTTTATTTGATAATTCTAAGCTCACATACCAACAGTTAGCTCTCTATAGGTTCGACCTTGGACTTAACCAAGAAATATTGTAATTTGACCACTTCTACTTGAGTGTATGACATAAATCAGGTCAGATCACATACCTCCTCAGCCATTGATATGGTTTCCACTACTTCACATCTTGACCCGTCACCTTCCTTTGGTTTCCTTTCTACAACATGTCCATCTTCCACATCTGATGCCCTAGTTGCTAATCATGGCACTCCACCCTTTGCCTCATCATTATTGACACCTCTACTCTTTATGACACATACCACCACATTAGTTGCTCATTCACCCACCCCCTATATTTGTGACACATGCACCCTTAGTGACTCCAACCTCTCGGTGCACACCTACATCACCATCATATAAATCACCATGCACACCTTTATAGGAGACGGTTGCTACTAGAGATGTGACACAGATCGATACTTTTGTGGGGCACTATTAGTCGATGTGGCGTCTATTGCAGTGATTGTGCCACCTATGACCCATAGGTCGACCTCTCCTATTTGACATGACCAAGGTTCAGGAGATGATAAGGTCCTGTTGAGGGAATGACCTAGGAGCCTTCACTTTTAGGTTGAGGGTAGGACAGAGCTGGGCCTACAATACGATATAGGCGTGGAGTTAGGGGTTGTAGGCACCATGAACATGATGTTGGAGATGTTGAGTAGCGAAAGTGGATGCCAACACAATGTAGCACTTGGTGTATATTGGTTTTTGTTTTTGTTTTGTTACGTTTACTGTGTTGTTGTATATAACAATTTGTATTATATTTATTATTTGTTTGTTATTGTTGGTGTACATACCTAACGTTAAGCAAAAATTTTATTTCCATATGTGCCATTACAACAAAACATCAAACCAAGAATAGTCATATGTATTAGCATATTATAATGAAGACTAAGTAATAATAAAACAGTAGCGCAAATCTTTCTCCTTAACTGCAAAATATTTTGTCATGTTTTGTCATCTTCGTTGGACATCTCAACATTAGAAATACAACCTAGTTCCCAATCCAACATCAAAGTTCTTCTTCCATCAGCCATCCTCAACACGTTCAAATGAAATGTGTTGCATGTTGAACATATTCAAGCATATGGCCTTGCAATTTTTTTATGCATGAAAACATAATAATGTTCTTTCATGTTGTTGAGGGGACTAAGCGTATGGTAGACTGAGCATTGTGTATTCACGTCCATGTATAGTGATCTAAAGCTAACACATTAGTGGATAGGTTTAATAATTAGTACCAATTAGGTGTCACATTTAGTGCCAGGAAGACGTGGGTTGTGCTGATTGCACACTCATTGCCTATTTGCACTTAAAACGTCTGGTACACTGAGCATTATGTGGTCACGTCCATGTACAGTGACCAAAAGCTGATGGGTCAGTGGATAAATTTAATAATTAGTACCAATTAGGTTGTATTTTCCCATTTAGGGTCTGGAACCTGTGGGTTGTGTTGACCGGAGCAGCATTGTCTGTATTTGCACTTAAAGCATCTAGTACACTGAGCATTGTGTCAGTGGGTAGGTTTAATAATTAGAACCAATTAGGTTATGTTGTCACATTCAGTTGGAGGAAGACATCTAGTGATATGACCCAACGATCTTTGAATTTTATACTTATGCTACATGCTTCCACCTATATAAAGTTCATGGGAGTTTGGTGGCTACCCCTTCCCTACTGAGTAGGGTGATCGAGTCCCAGGGGTAAGACACGAAGATATTGTCCATCAGGGACTAGGTACAATCAGGTACAGGTGACGAGGACTGGGCTATTCATGCAGATGGTAGTCTTCTGTTCAGGGGAAGGGTTGTGCTTTCCTAGCATGCGGATTTGAGAGACGAGATCATTAGGGAGTTCCATTGCTCCCGTTTTACTGTACATCCAGGTGGCACGAAGATATACCATGATATTCGCCGCCATTACTATTGGAGTGGGATGAAGAGGAACGTTGTAGACTTTGTTAGTCGATGTCTCAGGTGTCAACAGGTCAAGGCTGAGCACCAAAGACCAGGAGGATTGCTCCAGCCTTTGGAGGCGGCTGAGTGGAAGTGGGAACATGTCACGATGAATTTTATGACCCACTTTCCATGGACATCGTTGGGGCATGACGTGGTGTGGGTGATAGTAGACCGGCTTACAAAGTCAGCACACTTCTTGGCAGTGCAGATGACCATCACATTAGAGGAATTGTGCAGATTGTATATACAAGAAATAGTCCAGCTACATGGGATACCTGTATCTATAGTATCTGACCGGGATCCCAGGTTCATGGCCCATTTTTGGGAGAGTTTTCAGCGGGTTATGGAGACACATTTTATGATGAGCACAACCTTTCATGCCCAGATGGACGGTCAGTCAAAGAGGACCATCCAGACTTTAGAGGACATGCTACGGGCATGCGTCCTTGATCTCAAGGGTAGCTATTAAGAGAACATACCCTTAGTTGAGTTCACCTACAATAATAGTTATCTGGTGAGCATACAGATGACACCATATGAGCCACTTTATGGGAGGTTGTGCCATTCTTCGGTTTGTTGGACGGAGGTTGAAGAGAGACCCTTTACGGGTCCAAATTTGATTAGAGATACCTCGGAGAAGGTGGACTTGATACGGAAGCATCTTCTTATGGCTCAGAGCCGACAGAAGAGCTACGCCGACAAACGACGACGACCTCTGGAGTCCGAGGTTGAAGATCACGTCTTCTAGAAGGTGATGCCAAGAGAGGAGTGGTCAAGTTCGAGAAACGGGGAAAGCTGTCGTCGAGGTATATCGGGCCCTTCGAGGTACTCGAGAGGGTTGGTATAGTCGCTTACTGGCAAATTTATCAGGTATTCATGTGGTATTCTATGTCTCCATACTCTGGAAGTACACTCTAGATCCTACGCATGTGGTGGATTAGGGTGAGCAGGTTATTGATGCGGATGGGACATTCACGGAGGGACCGGTGCGTATCATGGATGGGCCAGAGCAAGTTTTGTGAGGCAGGACCATTAGGCTGGTGAAGGTGCTATGGCAGCACCAAGGTGTGGAGGAGGTGACATGGGAGAGTAAAGACACTATACGTACCAGTTATCCATTCTTGTTTGAGAATGGAGGTACATTATTGTTGTCATAAGTGTTATATGACTTATTGTATATGCATGTGGTTATATATGCATGTGTGTAAATTTCAGGGATGAAATTTCATTTAAGGGGAGAAGTGTGACACGCCAAAATTCAAGTGTTCGTAATTAACCCGTTGATCATCCATCAACCTGCAGAATACCCGTGGATACCATGTAACTCGATATCACACCGTTATGCCCCATTTACTGTGACGCCCCAAAATTCGGGGGTCCGTTGATTCCCCATCAACCCGCGGAATACCTGTAGATACCTAGTATCTCGATATCACACTGTTATGCCCCATTTACCGGGGTCCATAACTTAACGAAAATTGGGCAGAGTCTCCTTTGTATGGGGAGCTCTACCCAATACCCAACCTGTGCAGTACACAATTACCAGACCCATCCGAGGTCAAATATAAAGCAATGGCCGCACCGGGTCCATGTATAAGTAAACATTGGCCACACTGGGTCCAATTAACCATACTTAAATCAAAACATGAAAGGCTAATCTAACAATAGTCTTTATAAGTTCTATTACAATTATTCTACGCATTACATGCCCCAAAATATAGTTTCTAACATGTAATTACACAAAACATTAAGTAAAGCCACATGCGGCTTTCTTCAAGCATGAGGGTCCAAAATGGAGCCATCCGCCGGTGTATCTCTCCCACCTGAAATGTGTTCCCGTATAGGGTGAGCCAACGCCCAGTAGAGTATTTCCTACAGAGGCTACTCCTCAACCTATATGCATATGAAATGTTCACATGCAACATTCATAAATCCGTAACCATTCCATCAAATAATATACAATTAAATGATGTAATGATATAATGTCATGCCATGAATGAGGTGAGACCCACCCATGTGCACTCAACCCGAGTCCACTCTGACTCCCTTTACATGTCAATGCCATGTATGTGAAACCGGGCTACCTAAGCCCCATGAAATGAGATGAGACTCATGTACTCAACCCGAGCCCTCCCTGGCTCCTCAACACAATGTTAATGCCAACGTGTTTGATGTATCATGAAATGAGATGTGACTCATTTATGCACTCACCCCGAGCCCTTCCCAGCTCGACAACACAATGCAAATGTCAATGTGTAATGACCCGTCTTCGACGGAAATACATCCAATGATCACTTTGAATAAAAATCATGCGTTTTATAAATAAGATCATTATTGGATGGTACTCATTGAATGAGTATTTTATAAATCAAAATCTTGTGTCTTTGTTGGGCAACGGATTTTGGTATCTCAACCTCCGGTTCCGTAAACACCAGCACTTTTCTGGAATTTCACCGCCGGACAAGTGCCTGAACTATGTAACCGGGTCTTGCACCCGAGGGGGGATCTATCCCTTCTTGCTATACCCAGACACAAGTTTTTCCTTATGCAATGCAATCATGCGACTCAGTCGGATCTTCGATCCAACTTTCCCGAGCCCACCATCAAACACCAAGTATGGTGTTGATTAATGCAACCATACCACCACACTCATGAATGACTCCCATGAATGTGACACAACCTTATGCCCAATATGCTATGACCGCCAATGAGCAACTCTTTTCATGTCCACATGCATTTAATACCACATAGGTTGTGGTACAATACCCATGCACAAACACACCCACACCCATGCTAACATCCCATGAATGTGATGCCACACCATGTCCCATATGCAATGTATGCAACTTGGACTACTCCTTGCGTCAATTACCATGCCGGGTATCGACGTCAACCATGCACTCACCCATGAAATAAATGATTCCATGCCAATGCAATGTAATGCACCATTGCATATCCATGCCATGTGCCATATGACATGAATGCCATATGGACAATTAATTCATAGTTTCATATGTTCACATTCATGGCAATTATATCAATAACATATA
Source organism: Ilex aquifolium (assembly GCA_951799425.1). Taxonomy (NCBI): domain Eukaryota; kingdom Viridiplantae; phylum Streptophyta; class Magnoliopsida; order Aquifoliales; family Aquifoliaceae; genus Ilex; species Ilex aquifolium. The sequence continues at coordinate 27,611,968 of OX637400.1, forward strand.
ACTACCAAAATCCTTAACCATGTCAATATACATCATAACCATATAAATTCCATACTTCATCTCAACATTGATACATCAAGACCATATATCAATAATTCATAATTTCAACATAAATCATATCGTACACATATGATTTTCATTTACCACATAAGGTATAACATGTTATTTATCATATAACAATTTCAATCCATTAGGCATTTTGTTGAACACCTTCAAGGCAAACAACATGGTAACACATATCATGCCCAATTTCCACATAATTCAAGAAATTCCAATAGGCAATTTCTACATACCCATTTAGGATAAAATTATTTTACCTAAATTCCACCAATAGGCAAGTGTAATTTTCTAACAACCTACCCACCATCTTCATTATTCCATAACCATATACATATAAATATATGTATACATACGTCAATATATATAGATATACATATATATATATCCAGCCCATTTATCATAGGCATTTCTAGGTAAGAAATCAACCCAAGTAGGAGAACCCCTACCTCTTGTAGCGTGAGAATCCCGTAGGAAGCTCCCAAGACACGAAAACCCAACTCGAAGCTTGATTTTCCCAACTCCCGAAATTTCACCTTCGGTGAAATTCGTCATTTTTGGTACCCACGCGTAGCCTTCGTCGACGTGATCACTTCTCCCTTCTAGCTCGACGGAATCTGAGCAAAGAAATACAACTCGAATCTTGATTTTCGTACACCCCCACCCGTTCACCTTCGGTGAAACTTGTTGTTTTTGGTACCCACGCGTAGCTCTCTTCGCGTAGATGAACTTTGCCTTTTGAATCGACGAATTCCGACGGACGGAACTCCCGGAATCGGAGCGGGAAGCTTGGAGATCAAAATTTTTCTTCTCTATTTCTCCCCAAACGTCCAGACCAGTAAACACTGGTTTTTGTGTGATTTTTTGCTAAAAAATCAGATATTTGCCGATATTTATAGTCGCAAATGAGCGGTCCACATCGCACCGCATATTTTCGACTTTCGGGTCCGTTTTTCGTCCCGAAACGATTCATTATACCTCGGATTAAGTTCAAATTAATTTTATTTGAACTTTAAATTAATTTTAATGAAATTTTATAAAATCCATTATTGGGGACCTTTAAAATTACATTCGCCACGCAGTCGCCTCGAACGACGTGCAAAAATCTGACTATCTCGGAATTCGACGAAATTTCTAGTGATTACTAGATTTCGCGTTGCGAATCCAATGGCACACTCCGTTTCCTCATCCAAGGTCTAGAACATGATTATTTCACATACGCATAAGGGTGGAGAATTACCATTTTGCCCTTTTTCAGAAAAAGTTCAATTTTTCCCGGGTTTTACATTTACCGGGATCCATAATTTAACAAAATTCGGGCAGAGTCTCCTTTGTATGGGAAGTTCTACCCAAAACACAACCTGTGAAATCATACAATCACATTACCCATCCGAGCTCCAATATACAACATTGACCACAACGGATCCATTTATACATACTTGTGACGCCCCTAAAACCGGGGGTCCTATGTCAATGTATGCAGTGTGACATTGACTTGTAATAGTGTGACATTGGTTTGTAGCAGTGTGACATTGGCTAGTATCAGTGTGACATAGGCTGGTATCGGTGTGACATTGACTTATATTAGTGTGACATTGTCGTGTACCACTGTGACATTGTAGTGTACCACTGTGACATTGTAACATGTACCCCAACTACTTATAAACCCATCGAATTTATGCATCAAACATAGTAAATACAAGTTTAAATTACAATTCTTTTACATACATTACATGCCAAAACTAAATAACAAGTTTAGTTTTACAAAAACATCATTTAAAGCCACATTTCGGCTTTTCTTCAACATTTAGGCCCTGATTGAAAGCCTTCCACCGGCGTGAACCCCGCACCTGAAATGTTTTCCCATATAGGGTGAGCCTCGCTCAATAAGGTATCTCCTAAAGAGGCTACTGCCCAACCTAAGTGTATATGAAATGTTCACATGCAACATTCAACACGCAACAACCATTCCAATCAAGAAAGTGCAATCCAATGATAGGAATTTCCATGTCATGCCATGAAATGAGATGAGACTCACTCATGCAACTTCAACCCGAGCCCTCACCGGTTCCCACAACACAATGCAATGCCAATGTGTGATAAATTCGTCATTGATGAAATACATCCAATGATCATTTGAAATAAAAGTCATGTGTTTATAAAACCAAATCATTGTTGGATGTTACACATCGAATGACCATTTTATAAAACAAAATCATGTGTCTTTGTTGGGTAACGGATTTTGGAATCGCACCGCTGGTTTCGTACACCATTACACTTTTCCAGAATTTCACCACAGGGGAGTGTATGAACCAAGTAGTCGGGTCTTGCACTCGAGGGAGAATCTAACCCTTCTTGTTATACCCGACACAAGTTTTTCATGCAACCATGCAACTCAGCCTGATCTTCGATCCAACCTTCCCGAGTCCACTTATCAACCACCACGAATGGTGTTTGATCAACCATGCACACACACCCACACCCATGCCTCATGCCCATGAATGTGATGCCTATGTGCATATGCAATGTAATGACAATTGCAATACCAATATCATATCCATATGTAATGAATGTCATATGGATTATTTCTACCACATTTTAACACATACTATGGATAATTATGTCCTAAGCATATAATCTCCATAATCATCACAATACCAATATATTTCAAGCATATATCAACATTTACATTTCCAAATGTAAATCACCTCATAAGCATGTGATTTCAATTTACCACATCATCCAAGCATGTTTTTTCAATTTCATCGAAACAACAACATCAATCATTTAAGACATTTTATCAAACACCTTCAAGGCACAACTCATGTAAACACATAACATACCCAAAATTCCACATTTATCAAGAAATTACATTAGACAATTTCTACATACCAAATTTAAAATAGAATTTATTCTACCCATTTTCAATACCCATTTCACCAAATCAACAACCATAGGCAAGTGCTAAGATATTTAACAACCTACCCATTTCATATCACAATCCTAGGTTGAAAATAAACTTAAGTAGGAGGGAACCCTACCTCTTGAAGTGTAAAACGAAGTGTAGAGAACTTTAAGAACACAACCCCAACTTCAAACCTTTGATTTCCCAAAATCTCCTCTTTGGATCTTCGGTGAAATCCTTCGTTCTTGGTATGGTTGTGTAGCCCTCGTCGAGGTCGTCAACTTTAACTCTTGGTCCGAGTCGATTCAACCAACGGAGCTCCGTAGATTGTAGAGAGAATGTGGTGCTTTTGATTTTTCTTCTCTTTTTCCTCTTCTCCTCTTCAACGTGAACCTAGCAGATAGAAAGGGGGAGAAATCATATATTTCTCCACTATTTATACCCTTTAATTGCGTGGTCCACGCCGCGCCTCACGTTCCCTATATCCGGGTCCGTTTTTGTCCCAAAACGATTAAATTTCGTACCGGTTTAAGCTCAAAATATTTTATATGAAATTTATTTAAATTATTTTTCAAATTTCAAAATTTTAATAAAAATTTTGTTTTTTGGGTCATCCGAGACCTGACCACCTCGTAAAACGCAAAAAATTCGACTATCTCGGAATTCAACGAAATTGTTTGGGTAACTAGATTTCGCGAGACGAATCTAACGGTGAGGTCCGTTTCATCATCCAAGCTCTAGAAAAATATGGGTTCTCAACCCGCTCTATAGTGACATTTTTACCGTTTTGCCCTTTCTCATAAAAAAGTTCAAATTTACCCGGGTTTTACAAAAATAATGTAAAACCTGGGAAAATTTAAATTTTTATGAAAAAGGGCAAAGCGGTAATTAGTCGTTACATTACGGGTTAAAAACTCGAATTTTTCTAGAACTCGAATGACGAAACAGACCTCACCGTTGGATTCGTCTTGCAAAATCTGGTTACCCAGTCAATTTTCATTGAATTCCGAGACAGTCGATTTTTTTGCGTTTTGTGATGCGATCGGATTTCGCGTGACTAAAATAAACGCGATCAGGTTTTAATTGAGAAATTAAGAAAAATAATTTAAATTTAGTTCAAATAAAATATATTGAACTTAAAATGGGACGAGATTTAATTAATTCAGGATAACATCGGATCAGGAAAAGACGGGACGTATAGCTTGTTGTAAGCCAAGTATTAGGGGGTATAAATAGGGAGAAAAATCAGATTTTTCTCCCCAATACCCAACTGATTTCCGGAAAAGAGAGAAGGTAGAGAGGAAAGAGAAAAAAACCAAGGTTCTTCAAGATTCTCTCTACGATCTAGGGCCAACCGTTCGTTGGAATGCTTCGAGCCAAAACTAAAGTTGATCTACGCAACGAGAGCTACGTCTACATACCAAAAAGCTTAATTTGAGTTTTCTTGGAGTTTCTACCATTTGTATCATGCTTCAAGATATAGGGTTCTTCTCCTAACTAGGTTTATTTTCAACCTATTGTTTCGTTTGAAATGGGTAGCATGACTTGGGATGGAATCTCTTGTCTAAATGTATTTCTAGTGTAACTAGAGTATGGGAAATGGTATAGAAATGTGCTAAACTAATTTTGCATGAATTGAGTTTATGGAATTTGTTTGTTTGGTAAATTCATGAGAAATGTTATACATTGGGCATGATTGTGTGTTACATGATTTTGTGCCCTTTGGGTGTTTGATAAAATGCCTATACTGATGTAGCTTGTTCGTTTCATTGAAAATGTTGCAACATGCTTGGTGACAATATGGATCATAATTATATGCTTTTGACATAATTGACGATTTGGGAATGTGATGATATTGGAACGTAATTATATGCTTTATGATACAAGTTACAATGAGGAATTAAAAATTGTTCATATTGTGCTCATGACATGTGTTTGACTGCGGTTCACCCTAATCTCCAAACACCAACCCTCGAATGTGTATATAGCTTTTGTGTGTAGGTGAGTGTCACTCTCCCTCGGGTGCAAAACGTGTGTGTGTGAATGAAAATGTGTGTGTGTGTACAAAAGTGCTCCCCAAGCAAAGAGAGACTTGTAATTGTCGTGTTTTACTTGGAATGGGTATTCCAAGGTCGTCTCCTCAAGGAAGGAAGGTCGAATTGTGGTGAAGATGATTTTGTAAAGGAATGAAAAATGTAAAATCTTATAGTTGTGTGTTTTGGTGAGTGGAGTTGTGATAAAAATGCAATGAAAACAAGGTTGGCAAATCCGAAGAGGTCATTCCAATGGGAATGTCAAATCAGCTCAAAACATTCTACCAATGGTGTCTTGGTGCTTGATTGATTCGTAGGAAGTGAGGAACTAATGTGGAGGTGCAAGCTCAGGCATACCCCATAACAAGTCTACGGTGTATCAAGAGCCCACAACCACGTCCGCACTCAACCTAGTCAAACGAAACACCTTACATTATGAGGAGGAATGAAGGAGAGTTGATTTAGCATACTCAAGAGGAAATCTCCCTTGGATTAGCCAACTAAAAGTTTAGCTACTAATAATGGATGCAAAGACATACACAATGTAAAACGACATGGTGAAGAAATGAAGATTTAAACTTGTATTAATGCAAAAAGAAGTTAAACTACAAAGACAAATTCATTTCATACACAAAAGTAAAGCTTGGAAGGAAAAACCCAATTGTAACCATGGTAGATACAAGAATGTGTAACTAAACTTGAAATACACTTTAAATAAAGGAGAGTAAAGTGCAAGAAGTAAAGATTACAAGTGATTTAAAGCTTACTACAACTGAAATGGAGAAGAAAATGCAAAAACCTAAATTTCTCTCTCTAGAACTTCATCTTCTTCCATGGGACCTTCTCTCTCTAAAAGCTTGTGTAGCTGAATAATGGTGTAAGAATACTTCTTTTTCTTCTATCCCCCCCAGGGTCTGTGTGAGCTGACTTCACAGCATGGGGAAGGGGTTGGACACTTACACAAGCAAGGATAGACTATGGCTGCAACCCCACTATGCCTCCCTTTTTCTCTCTCTTAATCTTCCATGCTCTTTCTTCCAAAGTCAGATTCTAGGTGTAGGGAGGCATGCTTGTATGTAGAATATGTCAGGGTATGTGTGGGAGAAGCAGAGGTGGGCCCACAGAGCAGTTGAAGAAGAGATTGCAGCTTTCTGGCATTTCTGGGCAACACCTACCAATAGAACGATGACAAAACCTACCGGTAGGTTTTTTTTCAGTAGGCAAAACCTACCAGTAGGTTTTGGCAGGGGCAGCAGTAGAAGATTTCCAGTGTGCAAAACCTACCGGTAGAATGTCACAAAACCTACCGGTAGGTTTTTACCTGTTTTGACTTTTTCTTGATTTATTGTTATCTCAAGCCACCCGTTAAGCCTCCCCTCCTTCTTCATTGTTTTTAAGCACTTGATAGAAGGCTTAATACGCGTCATTACCTACTCATTACCTACAATCACAAAAAACTCCATTAGTTGATAGATTAAATGCAATTTTCCCCATTTTCTCCACAAAAGCAAGTATAAAATGGGTGTTATAGAGACAAATGATGTGCAATATTCTATGCTCATCAAACCCCTAACTTGAGTTTTTCTAGTCCCTAGCAAAATATATTTCCAAAACTTGAAGCATAAAACTAACACTAAAAACAATCCATTCATGCAAATCAAATCACCCAACAATCAAAATGCAAAAATCACATTGCAATTAAATAAATGAACTTGGCACGATGGAACAAAAACAATTGTGGTTCTTTCATTCATTACTTCAAAGAGTTAAGTACAAGGCGTAGAGGCCAAAAGCAAAATGGCCTAAGATTCTTGGCAAACTCTTCTACTATTTTATTTACTCTACTCCTATATGTGTAACTACAAAAGCAAATAAAACAAAACAAACACTCTACTCATCATCTTCCTCATCTGCACTCCCCTCCTCATCACTCTCGTACACACTACGCTCCTCATCATCAGAGTCATCATCTTCGGAGCCCTCCACCCCAACAACAATAGAGGTCATAGGGGCAGAGGTGGAGGGTCCAACAGTAGGAGGCGCAGGCACATCAAGGATCGGCTCTCCCGGGAAGGTGTGCTTGTATATCCTCGTCATCATCATGGATAGCCAATGCATAGTCCCACCTACGTCATCCATCCTACCCTCCATAGCATCCAAGCGCTAAGAAACTGTACGGGGTGGAGCAGTGGAGGGTGGTCCGGCAGTGGATGGCTCAGGTCTCTATGCTCTGGCTCTCTCAACCCCACTCATTGTTATCTTCTTGCTACTACTGGACTTCCTGATAGCTCCAAACTCTGGGGGTAGCAACACATCGGAGACATATGCCTTGACCTTATAATGATAGCACAATCTTGTGACCAAATTGGGGAATGGGAGATTCGCCTTTGGCTTGTTACCCTTGGCGAACTCCTTCATGAAGTCCCAGATCATCCAAGCCACATCCATCTGCTTCACCGTCACAAATGCGTGGAGGAGGGTGAGCTTCTCAAGGTTTGGGGTCTTCTTCGCACCCCAGGGAGTCAAAGTAAAGTGTAAAACCTTGTTCATGACCCCATATGAGTGCCTGAGGGCCCCGACTTGAATTTTTCCTTTGAATTGGGTCGGGTCCTCATATGTCAATTGCACATATTCTGGGAGTGATTTTCTCCCTTGGACATTACGTGGATACAATGGGGTATTGAGAGGAGGCCCCTGATACTTCATCAAAGTCGCTATCAAGTATGGGGTAATCTCAAAGACCTTCCCTCTCACATTGGTCTTGAGTATGCAAAGGTCCTCGTCCACCACATTCAACCTCTTATAAAACTCCTTACACATCGAGAGGTAATACCCTGCAACCAGCTCAAACCATATCCTAATACCATGCCCCTCAATCACCCTCACAACCTCGTCATTCAGCCTGAGGGTGGGCATGTCCACATGACGCTCGCATGTCACATTATTCTCGTCAATGTTCTTCATGTGAGCATCATTTTTTTTCTTTTTTCTCCTCTCCCCACCCTCTCCACTAGGCCCCGCCTCCATCCTCTTGCGGGAGCTCGTGCCCGCGGGTTGTGGAGAACTCGATCCCGTTTGTTTGGTATGGGCCATGCAAATGAAAAATTCCCCAAAGGCCACAAAGGGGAGAAACTACGTCCAAAATGGCTCAAAAAGATCAAATGGAACATAAGCAAGCTTACCTAGATGAGCTATTGCAATGGATTCCAAGCTTTTGAAGAAAACCGAAGTGAAAATGATTCGGGGGAAATCTTTGAAAAAAACTAGGGTTTTGTGAGAAATCCAAGCAATAATCGACCTAGGAATGTTTTGAGAGAGGTTTGATGGATGGGTGAGGGATCCTTGAAGGTTAGGGAAGTTTTTATAGAGAGGAGAGAGCTTGAGAGGTCGATATTAGAGGAGAAAGTGAAAGGTTTCCCAAAAGAAACCGACTTAAAACCCTCGTTTTCTGGTTTTCCAGGCAAAACCTACCGGTAGGTTTTGTGCATTGGAAAATTCCTACCTGTAGGTTTTCACTTTTTTCCAACAATTCCATGTGCTCCCATTTTCATTTCCAGTCCAATTTCACTCACTCTCTACACATTCTAGCAACCTATTTACCATCTCTACTCCACCAAAAACCTAACCTACACTTGTGAATCACAATTGAGTGATCATGCCACAGTTATTTACGAAATCGCAACATGATTTAAAATTTTGATGCTTTCAACACACAAGACATGGATCTCTAAATTTAACTCCCAAAATGTAAAGCACAAATTTAAATGGTAAAGGCATTCCTAAACCTTCATAATATCTAAAGGTTGAGCAATATTCCCCCAATTTCGCAAACATAGGGCTAATGACAACACTATTCAAATACCCGAACAAAGTACACATGAGCATCACCATGGCTATGAATGTTATTCTAGAGTACGCACCTACACATTCATTTTCAAACTCGTGTGTGTGTGAAGTGAACATGTAATTTGAGCATTTACCCAAAAGAATTCACATTCACCTGTCTATCCAAATTCAGCTTCGATGCAAAAATCACCAAGGGTTTCTCTCAACAATGAATCACACTATGATTATCCTGGCATGCTCTCCATGTGTATATGTGAGATAGAATCTTATGCACAAACTGAAGTATGCTCACATATAATCCAAAAATGTAGCACATGCATAAAAAATGAAACAACCTTGGCATAATATCATGAAATGAATGTTAGGGCACTAGATATCAAAATTAACTTTTCTTTTTCTTTAAAAGTGTGCCTTCCCCATGCTTTCTCTAGATCATTTAGGACTTTCAAGGGTTGTAATGAGGCCTTGCGGTGATATTGAGGCAAATGAAATGAAGAAAAGAGGACAACAAAGAGGGTTATTCCGAGGCATGACCATTATTGTCAACAATTTCTCTTTTTGTGGAATTTTCAGCTTATCACCTTCACCTCACTATTTGTTTCTTTTTCCTCCTTTTCCTTAACATTTTCCTTTTCTTTTTCTCTTTCTTTTTCTTCTTCCACCCCTTTTTCTCCTTTTCTTGGATTTTTTTTTCTATTCTGTCTTTTCCACAACATTTTGAATTCAACAATCATTTATCCCTCTTTAGGTTTCATCTCCACATTTTCTTCCCTTTTATGATCAATCACAATCAATTCTCATAACAACCAAGGTGTGGTAGATTTTTATTATTTTGCACTGGCTTGGTCAATTGTGTGACATGGAAACAAATTTTTCATTTAAGGCTCAATCATGGCACTAGGGATAATTTTTTTTTCTAATGAAAAGGCTAAGGCTCAAAACATTTCAAAGATGACCGATCATTTCTAAATAAGCATGGGGAGGCATGTTGGCATTTCAAGACAAAGTTAATCAACTATCCAGATGCACTCTAACCGAAGCAAGCATAATGAGATTATTAAACAGATTGAGTTTGAAAAATTATTCTTTTGAGTAAACAAGGATTGTCACTAAAGCTCACACGGGTACTTATTTTATCTCCACTATGCATGTCAAACACTAAAATGTGAATCCAATCCGTAAATTGTCCAAATTACACATTCAAGGTGCACTTATGGTTGAGTTCAAAAGCAAACACATATGTTGAAATACCTGGGTAAATTTGAACTTTTGTGAAAAAGGTCAAAACGGTAATTTGTCACTATAGTACGGGTTGCAAACCTGAATTTTTCTAGAGCTCGGATGACGAAACGGACCTCACCGTTGAATTCGTCCCGCGAAATCTAGTTACCCTGTCAAATTTCGTTGAATTCCAAGATAGTTGAATTTTTTGCGTTTTACGAGGTAGTCGGGCCTCGGGTGACCCAAAAAAAAACTAATTTTTGAATAAAATTTAAAATTTTGAGAAATAAATGATGGCAAGTTAAAATAAAAATATTTTAAACTTGAACCGGAGCGAAATTTAATCGTTTCGGGGTAAAAACAGACCCAGGAAAGAAGGGTCGTGTGGTGCATTGTGGACCAAGTAAATAGATAGTATAAATAGGGGAGAAAATCATATTTCTCCCCAAATTGCTCAGCCGATTAACATGAGAATAAGAGAGGGAAAGAGCTAGGGTTTTCTCCACTTCTTTCTACGATCTACAAGGATTGAGAGCTCAAATCCACACGGGCCAAGAACAAAGATTGTTCTACGCGTCGAGAGCTACAAAACCATACCAAGGAGGTCGGGTTTGGGCGAGATTCCAAGGATGGGATTTTGGGAGAGTGAGGATTCTAGCTCGTTTTGGGGTCTTGGAGCTTCCTACGGTTATTCCTTATGCTTCAAGAGGTAGAGTTTCCTCCTACTAAGGTTTATTCCAAGCCTAGTATGTCTTGTGAAATGGGTAGGTTGATAGAATTTATATATCACTTGCCTATTGTTGTTAAATTGGGTGAAATGGGTCTTGAAATTGGTAAAGATAAATCCTAGCATGGATTGATAATTAGAAGTTGCTAAATGTGATTTCTATAATTGGGTATGTGAAAATAGCATGATGTGATTCTTGAAATTATATGAATTTGTGGGCATGATTATGTGTTTACATATGCCTTGAGAATCTAGTATGTTGATAACATACTTTGAGATTGTGTGTGAAAAATTGTTGATATATATGCTTGTGATATATTGACATTGTGAAGAATTATGGAAATTATATGCTTATGATATAATTTTGCCATGGAATATGTGAAATGTGTGGAAATAGTTCAAATGTCATTCGTAACATATTGAACATTGTATAATGTTGCAATGAGACATTATATTGCATATGCACGGAAACATCGCATTATGTGGGTGTGTCTGCATGGTTGTAGTCAACACCACACTTGGTGGATGACTGGTGAGCTCGTGTAAGCTTGGTTGAAAACCTAGCCGAGTCGCACGGTTTGCATGGTTGATAGGGTTGGGGTAGCAAGAAGGGCTAGAAGATCCCTCGGGTGCAAAACCCGGTGCTTGGGATACGCACTCCCTTGGCTCGGCCCATGAAGTGTGTGGGTGTACGCGGAACCCTTGGTGTAAGTCCGTAAATTTCGTGTGGGTTGGGTGACCCTTGGTGTGATTCCATTAACATCCACCCCTATAAAGACCCTATATTGATATGTCATTTGATGTGCAACATAAATGACGGTTCATACACATTGGCACTTGCATGTGTTGAGGAGCCAGGAAGGGCTCGAAATAGATGTGTGTGAGTGAGTCTCATTTCATTTCATGGTATGGCATGGTAGATTCCAACATGGAATGCATATTCTAAATTGGAATGTTGAGAATTGTTGGTGTGTTGGCATGTGAACATTTCATATGCATATAGGTTGGGGAGTAGCCTCTTTAGGAGATACCCTATTGAGCATGGCTCACCTTTCGTGGGAAAAACATTTCAGGTGTGGAATATACGCCGGTGGATGGCTCCCAATTCGAGCCCCGTTGATGAAGAAAGCCGGAATGTGGCTTTGTTTGAGTTTTTGTAAAACATTTATGAAAACTTAGTTTTTGGCATGTAAAATTATGGAATTAAATGTAAAAGAGTTGCTATTAACCTTGTATATTATGAAAATCTTCATCATGCATGTGTTGGATGAGTTTGGAATGGAATTGAATGGATTGGAAATGGAAAACAAAAGAAAAAGGCAAAAGTGGCAGGACCGTACCGGTACAACGTACCGGTACGTCGACAACCAGAAGGCAGAGCGTACCGGTACGCCTATGTCCAGTGGGCACCCCGTACCGATACGCCGTACCGGTATGCCTTCCAAAATTTCTGAAATTTTAACATTGTTTTGCAAAGCTTTTGGGCTATTGTTTCCTCCCTTTAAATGTTACAAATGGATAATAATGGACTACCAATGGTGGTATGTTGGGCCTCGCATGGGACAACCGACTAAAAGTAAATATACTTTGTTTTCTTTTACCATCCCGGTCAAGGGTATGTTATCGACGTGGTGTCGGGTTATGTGACAACCACGGGTTCTTCTGCGGGTTGATGGCTTATCAACGGTAATATAGGACACCCGGAAATTGGGATGTCACATATGTGATACTCAAGCATAGGATAAATTTCTATAATGTGCTCATGTATTCGAAATTCAAAACAAAGATCAAAATATCACACACCCATGGCATTCTAACTAGGGGAATATAAGTCAACATTTAGATATTTTTCACAAAAAATTTTAAATTTTTTCACATATTTCTCAACTATTCTAAACAAAACTCTATAGAGTATGTGAATGGTGAATTTCACCACAAAATGGTATTATCAACAAAAAATTTCCACAAAAATTTGGTGTATCCTACAAATGGTGCACCTAACCCCCCCCCCCCCCCCCCAACTTGATCCATGCATTGTCTGCAATGCAACAAAAACATAGAGAATGCAATGATGGACGTAAAAAGAAAAGTAGGGTTAGAGAACACTTCGCACTGAGCTTTGACAAACACACCGTAATCTGCACATTTAAAAAAAGAAAACTACGCAAAGATGAAAGTAAGTAAACAAAATAATTAGTAACATAAATGATAAAAGAAAGCGACTGTACACTACAATCTACTTGGACAACTATCAATCAACAAGCTCCGGGTAAACCGGATCTCCTAACTCCTCCTCCACCATTTAAACCTCAAAACCTTCAAAGAATGACTTAATTCTTTGGTCATTGACCTTGAATGTCTTGCCATCTTTGGGGTTTGTAATTTCCACGGATCCGTTGGGGTAGACCACCTTGACAAGATAGGGGTCATCCCAACGAGATTGGAGTTTTCCTTGGAAAATGGAGAATCAAGAATTATACAAGATCACTTTTTGTCCGAGTTCAAATGTTTTTCTCACAATTGCTTTATCATGAAAGATCTTTGCCCTCTCTTCGAAAATTTTTGAGCTCTCATATGCACCTCTCCGGATTTCCTCTAACTCATTCAACTCCAACTTTCTATTTTCTCCGGTCATTCTCAAATTGAAGTTCAAGGTTTTGATGGCCCAATAGTCCTTGTGCTCCATATGACAAGCATTTCCATAGACTAGCCTATAAGGAGACATACCTAGAATGGTCTTGTACGTGGTGCAGTAAGCCCACAAGACATCGGTCAACCTAAGTGACCAACCCTTTCGATTCGGACTCACCGTTTTCTCTAGTATGTTTTTAATCTTCCTATTGGCCAACTCGACTTGGCCATTGGTCTGTGGGTGATAAGCGGTGAACACCTTGTGTGTTATGCCATATTTATGCATTAAAGATACAAATGACCTATTGCAAAAATGAGAACCACCGTCGCTTATCATTGCACGAGGTACCCCAAACCTTGAAAAGATGTTTTCCTTTAAAAATTTGAGCACAACTCGATGGTCATTGGTCTTGGTTGGGATGGCATCTACCCACTTGGACACATAGTCCACTACCAGTAGGACATAAAGGTAGTCAAAGGACATAGGGAAAGGAACCATGAAGTCAATGCCCCAGCAATCAAATATCTCAATGACTAGCACGAGGGAAAGGGGCATCATATTCCTACGGGTCACACTACCCAACCTTTGGCATCTATCGCATTCCTTGCAAAATGAAACACAATCCTTAACTAAAGAATGCCAACAAAAACTAGATTGAAAACTTAGCTGAAGTTTACTTTAAAGAGAAGTGGCCACCGCATGTCTCAGAATGGCAGAATGAAAGGATATCCAGTTGTTCATTTTCAGGTACGTATCTCCTCATTACTTGATCTGGCCAATACTTGAACAAATACGGGTTGTCGAAGTAGAAGTACTTCACATCCGCCATTAATCTTCTTTTGTCCTCCGAGCTCCAATGCGGTAGTATCTGTCCTGTAGCAAGATAATTACAAATGTCAGCGTACCAAGGACAAACAGAATGATTAGAAAACAAATGCTCATCGGGAAAAGAGTCAGGGATAGGAATATGCTCTTCAGCATCTTGGACAACAAGTCGGGACAAATGATCCGCCACTACATTCTCCACTCCTTTCTTGTCTTTAATGGTCAAGTTGAATTCTTGTAGGAGGAGGATCCACCTAATGTGTCTCAGTTTCACGTCTTGCTTAGACAAAAGATACTTCAAAGCAGAGTGATCAATGTAGATTACAATAAGCGAACCAATGACGTAAGACCTAAATTTGTCCAATGCAAATACTACATCTAACAACTCTTTTTTGATAGTAGTGTAATTCATTTGTGCTTCATTTTAGAGTCTTGCTAGCGTAGTATATTACATAAGGCCTTTTTTCTTCCTGTTGATCGAGCACTGCACTGACAGCGTAATCACTCGCGTCGTATATAAGCTCAAATGAGAGTTCCCACTTGGGTGGTCGCATGATTGGAGGTGAAGAGAGCATGCTTTTTAATTTTTTAAAAGAAGCCTCACAATCATCCAACCACACAAAGGGAACATCCTTTGCAGGCAAATTGGTCAAGGGCATTGCCAATGCACTAAAATATTTTATAAATCTACGATAAAAATCGGCATTGCCAAGAAATGACCTGATATCCTTGATGACTTTTGGAGTGGGGAGGTTAGAAATTGCTTCCACCTTGGATTTGTCTAATTTGATCCCCTTCTCCAATACAATGTGCCCAAGCACTATCCCTTGTGTCACCATGAAGTGGCACTTCTCCCAGTTCAGTACCAAGTTTTTCTCCTCACATCTTTCAAGTACTCTCTCCAAGTTTTCCAAACAACCATTGAATGAATCCCCAAACACCTAGAAATCATCCATGAACACCTCAACAATTTTCTTCACCATATCACTAAAAATCCCCATCATGCATCTCTGAAAAGTTCCCGAGGCATTACACAACCCGAATGACATTCGACGATAGGCAAAGGTGCCAAAAGGGCACATGAAAGTTGCCTTCTCTTGGTCCTCCAATGCAATCTCGATTTGGTTGTAGCCAGAGTAGCCATCCAAGAAACAATAAAAGATGTGTCCGTCTACTCTCTCCAATACTTGGTCAAGTAAGGGCAAAAGGAGATGATCTTTTTTTGTGCATGAGTTGAGTTTCCGATAGTCGATACAAACTCTCCAACCGGTGACCACCCTTGTCGTAATCAACTCATTCTCCTCATTTGCAACCATAATGACCCCCGACCTCTTTGGCACTACTTGAGTGGGACTAACCCATTTACTATCGGTAATTGAAAAAATAATGCCCACATCAAGTAGTTTAAGCGCCTCATCCCTCACCACATCCTTCATGATAGGGTTTAGTCTTATTTGTGGTTGTCAAGACAGTTTGGAGTCATCCTCCATGTAGATTCGGTGTGTGCAAATGAGGGGACTAATCCCCTTGATATTGGTGATTGTCCACCCGATTGCTCCCTTATGCCTTCTCAACACTTCCAACAATTTTTCTTCTTGTCTCGGCTCCAAAGACGAACTTATCACCACCGGGAATGTCTTGTGCTCCCCGAGAAATGCATACTTCAGTGTGGAAGGTAGTGACTTCAATTCTAAGATTGGTGTTTGTACGGTTGATGGAAAAATTCTTTTTTCTTGTTGTGGATGTTTCTCAATTGTCGAGGCCCAACTTCCTACCCCTTGCACAGTTTCCAGCTCCTCTTCATTACCAAACTCTTCATCCCCCAATTTTGAATGGCAAAGTAATTCCATATGATCCCCTACCAAAGTGTCAATCCGGTTGACCTCATGCACTTCCTCATCATCACCCAGTTGCTTGCACAAGTTGAATACGTTGAGGTCCATTGTCATGTTCCTAAAGGCAAGCTTCATTAGTCCCTTCCTATAATTGATCACAGCATTAGATGTAGCAAGAAAAGGCTTATCTAGTATCACAAGAATTTGAGAACTAGGATTAGCAACCGGATGAGTATCAAGTACAATAAAATCAACGAAAAAATAAAATTTGTCAACTTGAACTAAAACATCCTCAACTACTCCCCTTTGTGTTCTCACGCTTCGGTTTGCCAATTGAAGAGTGATTGGAGTTGGCTTCAACTCTTCCAATTGCAATTGTTGATACACCAAGATGGGTAGGAGGTTTACACTTGCTCCCAAGTCTAAAAGTGCTTGCTCCACCCGGCAATTCCCTATGATTATGGCAATGGTAGGGCAATCGGGGTCTTTGAACTTGGGTGGTGTATTGGTTCTCAAAATGGAACTCACTTGCTCCGTGAGAAATGCCTTCTTATGCACATTCATCTTCCTCTTCACGGTGCACAAGTCTTTCAAGATCTTTGCACATGAAGGTATTTGCTTGATGGCATCAAGGAGAGGAATATTTATCTTCACCTACTTAAACATTTCAATGATATCCGAATAATTAGCAATGTTAGCCGGTGGCTTCAAACGTTGGGGAAAAGGGGCCAAAATAGGACACCCATGCACATTTAAATCAACAACTTTTTCCTTTTCATGTGTCTCACCCCCTAGGAGTTGCCCGTAATCTCTTTTCTTTAGCCAATGTGGCTTTGGGTGAGACTTTTAGCAAAATGATATTGTCAATTTGCTTGCCACTCCTTAGGGTGGTGACCGCCTTGAGTTGTTCGCAACTGTCTTTGATGGATTCGGATGACTCAATCACGTGTTGACCCCTAGGGTTTTCTTGAGGTTGAGCGGGAAATTTCTTTTTCTCTTGTTGGGACAACCCTATGGCATTGGTCAATTTTGTGATTTGAGTCCAAATATCATTGAAAATGGCGGCGGTTTGGTCATTGATTATTGTTTGGCTTTGAATGAATTGGTGCACAGCATCCTCCAAGTTTCTTTTGTGAAGAGGTTGGTAGGTGGGTGGCTTGGATGGTCCTTGTTGATCAAACCCCTATTGAGGTGGTGGGGAAAAACTTTGTTGATTGGACCAGGGGTATTGGGAACTAGACGAGGGACCATGACCATAGTAGGATTGATTTTGCTTGGGTGGAATGGGAGGCGACAATGAGCTAGACCCATGAGGAGTAGGGTTTTCATTCTTCCAACTAAAATTCGGATGATTACTCCACCCCGGATTATATGTATTGGAATGTGGAGAGAATGATTGCCTACTTTGGTTGAAAGCATTCACTTGCTCATGATAAACCCTTCGAGTGCCAGAATGTTTGAGCACTCCGAGATAGAATGCTCAACACTTTCACATATATTGCAACACTCCTCGGCCATAGCAATTTTAGACATTTCATGCCTCCTATTCACCTCTAGATTCTCCACCTTTCGGGACAACTTTGTGATTTTAGCAAGCAAGTCTTCTTGGTTCCGCAAATTATACATCCCTCCCCCACTTGATTGACTCACCGAAGAGGACCTTGGCACATCATTGGGATCTATGATATCCCAAGATTGAGCATTTTGTGCCAATGTATTGAAGTACTCTAGGGCCTCATCCGGATCTTTGTTAAGAAACTCTCCGTTACACATCATATCTATGAATTGTTTGTGGGCCGATGAAATTCCTTCATAGAAGAAACTAACCAATTGCCACGGTTCGAATCCATGATGTGGAATGGATTGTAACAACTCTTTGTATCGATCCCAACATTGATAAAACTACTCATTGAATTTCTCTGAAAAATTTTGAATTTGTTTCTTAAGAGCAGTGGTCTTGGGCACCCAAAAAAATTTGTTTAAAAATTCAGAAAGCATTTGTGTCCAAAAAATTATCGATCGAGGTTTCAATTAGTTCAACCAAGTTTTGGCTTTGTCTTTAAGGGAAAAGGAGAATAATTTCATGCGAGCTATGTCTTCCATTACATGATTTGTGAGAAATGTTGCGACAATTTCCTCAAATTCCTTAAGGTGCAAATAAGAATTTTCTCTTTCAATTCCATGGAATTGAGGAAGAAGTTGTAGCATTCCCAGTTTAACAAGGAAAACATGAGCCTAGACCGGTAGAAGTATGCAAGAGGGGGTGGTGTTTCGGGTTGGTTGAAGATAAACCCTCATTGACCTCGTCGGAGGATCAATCGCGATATTGTTTCTCTCATTCCTAGGAGGGGAAAAATGCATTCGGCGGTCTGGCATTCTAAGGTTTTGCATTCCCCCACCCCTTGGAACATTAGCATCATCATCCCCGAAGTTGTCATCGGCATCCTCGGGTGGGTCTTGGTCAAGATTCATGTTTGGGTCTATGGCAAGTTTCATAAGTCTATTTTGGTCGTCTCGTCCCTACATACAAAAACACTATATACAATTAAAATGAAAAGTAAACACCAGTATGTACAAGGGAGCAATGTACCTCGGCCTGTGATGAGAATCACGGGACTTACCTCCGTTGTCTGAAATCACTTTCTAATTCGACACTAGCCTTCCCCTGCAACGGCACCAAAAATGCTTGACTACGGTTCACCCTAATCTCCAAACACCAACCCTCGAATGTGTATATGGATTTTGTGTGTGGGTGAGTGTCACTCTCCCCCGGGTTTGATGCTAGAAATGGGGCAAAACGTCTATGAATGAAAATGTGTGTGTGCAAAAGTGCTCCCCAAGCGAAGAAAGACTTGCAATTGTCGTATTTACTTGCAATGGGTATTCCAAGGTCGTCTCCTTAGGGAAGGAAGATCGAATTATGGTGAAGGTGATTTTGTAAAGGAATGAAAAGTGTAAAATCTTGTAGTTGTGTGCTTTGGTGAGTGTAGTTGTGATAAAAATGCAACAAAAATAAGGTTGGCTAATCCGAAGAGGTCATTCCAATGGGAATGCCAAATCAACTCAAAACATTCTACCAATGGTGTCTCGATGCTTGATTGATTCATAGGAAGTGAGGGACTAATGTGGAGGTGTAAGCCCAAGCATATCCTGTGACAAGTCTACCGTGTATCAAGAGCCCACAACCACATCCGCACTCAACCTAGTCAAACCAAACACCTTACACTACGAGAAGGAATGAATGAGAGTTGATTTAGCATCCCCAAGAGGAAATCTCTCTTGGATTAGCCAACTAAAAGCTTAGCTACTCATAATGGATGCGAAGACATACACAATGTAAAAAGACATGGTGAAGAAATGAAGATTTAAACTTGTATTAATGTAAAAAGAAGTTAAACTACAAAGACAAATTCATTTCATACCTAAAAGTAAAGCTTGGAAGGAAAACCCCAATTGTAACCATGGAAGATACAAGAATGTGTATCTAAAATTGAAATACACTTGATATCAAGCAGATTAAAGTGCAAGAAGTAAAGATTACAAGTGATTTAAAGCTTACTACAACTGAAATGGAGAAGAAAATGCAAAAACCTAACTTTCTCTCTCTAGAACTTCATCTTCTTCCTTAGGACCTTCTCTCTCTAAAAGCTTGTGTAGCTGAATAATAGTGTAAGAATACTTCTTTTTCGTCCATTCCCCCCAGGGTCTGTGTGAGCTGACTTCACAGCATGGGGAAGAGGTTGGACACTTACACAGGCAAGGACAGACTATGCCTGCAACCCCATCATGCCTCCCTTTTTCTCTCTCTTACTCTTCCATGCTCTTTCTTCCAAAGTCAGATTCTAGGTGTAGAGAGGCATGCTTGTATGTAGAATATGTCAGGGTATGTGTGGGAGAAGCAAAGGTGGGCCCACGGAGCAGTTGGAGAAGAGATTGCAGCTTTCTAACGTTTTTGGGCAAAAACTACCGGTAAAATGATGACAAAACCTACCGGTAGGTTTTTTTCAGTAGGCAAAACCTACCAGTAGGTTTTGGTAGGGGCAGCAGTAGAAGATTTCCAATGTGCAAAACCTACCGGTAGAACGTCACAAAACCTACCGGTAGATTTTCACCTGTTTTGGTTTTTTCTTGATTTCTTGCTATCCCGAGCCACCCGTAAAGCCTCCCTTCCTTCTTCATTGTCTTTAAGCACTTGATATAAGGTTTAATACGCGCCATTACTTACTCATTATCTACAATCACACAAAACTCCATTAGTTGATAGATTAAATGTAATTTCTCCCATTTTCTCCACGAAAGCAAGTATAAAATGGGCGCAATAGAGACAAATGATGTGCAATATTCTATGCTCATCAACATGTTGAACATGATGTTGTAATTGCAATTAAAATCTTGGTTGCATAGTAATACAAAATGCAATTGTACATTGCATTGCATATGCACGGGAAGTATTACATTCGTGGGCATGTGACATGGGTGTGGGTGTGTGCATAGTTTTGATCAAACACCATTCTTGAGGATGATGCGTGGGCTCGAAAAAGTTGGACTAAGGTTTGACTGAGTTGCACGAGTTTGCATTAAAAATTGGGTTGGGGTTAACAAGAAGGGCTAGATTGTCCCTCGGGTGTAAGACCCGGTGATTTGGATGCGCACTTCGTTGATATCAAGTCCATAAAGTGTGTCGGCGTATGCGGAGCTGTTGGTGGAAGTCCATAAATGTCGTGTCAGTTAAGTGCCTGTTGGTGGAAGTCCGTAAATGGACCTGGGATTTATAAATGGTTACTAGATGTGTAACATCTATGGCAGGGGCTTGGAATGCCCTGATTCATACGCATGACATTGTATGTGTTATGGGAGTCGGTGAAGGCTCGAGTTGCGTTGCATGTGTGAGTCTCACCTCATAACATAGCATGGAATTATGACATTCATTCTTGAAGTTGTATGTTCTTGGATGAATGTTTGTTTGATTGTTGAATTTCAAGTGAGCATTTCATATGCATCTAGGTTGGAGAGTAGTCTCTTTAGGAGATATCCTATTGAGCGTGACTCACCCTTATGGGGACAACATTTCAGGTGCGGGACAAGCACCAATGGAAGACTCTCATTTGGACCCTCGTTGATGAAGAAAGCTAAGTTGTGGTTTTAAATTACATTTTTATAAAACAAGTGTGTAATTAGTTTTTGGACATGTAATATTGTATAAAGGAATGTAAAACGAACTCATGAACTATATTTTGCGTAAAATTGGATGTTATATGAGTTTGGGTGGATGTTGTATGAGATTGGATAAGTTGGAATTAAAAAATGATTGAACTGGGGGCAAACTAGGCTCTTCTACCGGTAGAACATTGATTATCTACCGGTAGAAAAATTTCAGAGAGCTCTCCTATCGTTAGAACGTTGATTGTCTACTGGTAGGTCCTTTTAAATTTTTAGAAATTTAAAATAATTTTGTCAAGTCTTCTGGCCTTGAGTCCTTTTGTTCAAAGGATGTAAATGGAGTAATATTAAGGACAAATTGATGTATATTAGACCTTAGAATAGTCAAGTGATTGAAATGTACATAGATTATGTGTTTGGGAGTACCCGATACAAGAGAGACTTTGCCCAAACTATGTGTTGTTTATGATCCCGGTGAAGGGGATGTTATGTCGTGGTGTCGAGTTATGCGACATTCACGTGTACTTCCGCGGGTTGATGGGTGATCAACGGGTTGACAAAGGACCCCCGGTTTTAGGGGCGTCACACATGGCATCAGCTGCATATGGACCAGAGATAACACATATTGAAAGAAATAATATTCTGACTACTGAACAATACCTATCAGATGAGTATGTGCTAGTGTTTAGTCATCAGATTGTTCTCAGTGTTAGTGATTAGTCATCAAAGTATTGTCAAAGTAATAAGTGACTGCCCATTTCAGTGTTTTTAGTGATATATGTAAGATCACGAGTTATGAGTGTTATGTATAGTCATTACTTTTGTGAATATATATTCGCATTATTCACAATGTAAACCTTACACTAAAATCCCTACAAAGACGACAAACGATGGTTCATCCTCATGAAATGACCCCCATATCTCAACAAAAAGACGCCAACGTCAAGGTGCACACCAACATCAAAGTTCATTGTCAATCATTCTACCATCTCATGGAAACTACACAAGACCCAGTGGTGTAACGTAGTATGGACGATTACGTTACTTTCGCAATGAGCCAATCAACATTCATAATCCTTTGACACACGCCAATCATGTGATTACTGGGCCTACAATCAATATTCGGCATCCACATTGATATTACCAACTACCAGGACCAAAGTGGATGAAATCTTATTTCAAACACTATGAATTTGAAGTATACTATTGTTCGCATGGATTACAGGTGCCAAAAGCACGTTCGGTTGATATGTACGAGGAATGAAACTCAAGAAACTATGATGATATCGTAGCAAGACTTGAGCGTGAGAATGATCAAATGCAACGATGTCTGGATCGATTCCATGTAATCAAATATGAAAAGATAGAGCATTAGATCCTAACAAGACTATTAGTGAAATTATGGGGGGATCCATTTCTGGCTTCTGACCATGAACTTTCTGACTTTAATGAATCAAGTGATGATGATTTTGAAAAATTTCTCCCAGTTAGTTTGTGCCCACGTGATAAACCACTATGTTTTTGGGAACATGGTCCTCAGTAAAAAATGTATGTTGTTGTACATCTATTTCATGTCATATGAGCATTATCCTTACTTTGTATTTCAGATGATAAAATAATTATTACCTCATCAAAATTTGCGTTAAAGCCGATGATGGAAATGTGTCAAAGAATTAAACGCATTCTGCATTTGCACAATTGCAAAAAAAAAAAAAAATCTTAGGTCATCAGTTGTACTTGTCATCCATAAAATTGAAGATAAGAATGTAGTCATGTGTAAAAGTAGGTTGAAAAAGACTAAAATGTTGAAAATAATTTTACCAAGAAAAAAAAAAGTTGGCGTCATCACTGTGAAAACTTTCATTAGCTATATTTGCTCTGAAAATGTCAATTGTATTGACATTTTTATGTTAAAGAGGTCAATTTTATAAAAACATCATTTTGAATGACAATTTTAATGTGTTTGAAATCACTGGGGTTTGCATTGAAGGCATTAGTTGAACTAACTTTTTAAGTAAAAGAAGTCAATTGAACCAAGTTTTTAAAAACTACATTGAGTTTGGGAAATACTTTCGAAACTGGATGGGTTTGGGAATTTTTTTTCAAAACTACCCGGTTTGTAATCTCCAGAAAACCTAGAAGTTATCATGTCTATTTGGCTAAGTAGAACCAAAAAAATGAATATGATTGATATGCATTATATCGCACAGGACAGCCCCTTCACTGTTGCATATATTATTTTCATCTTCATGCATTGAACTGCCCTTCCCTTAGAACAAGAAGTCAAAGATGAAACCAAATTGACCATCAAAACTTTGAGATAACCAACTATGGAAATAATGCAATCCACAAGCTAAATAGTCAAGAGATAAACTGTAAAATTCTCTTAAATGTTTCACACATGCATACTGTTGTACTTGTACAATTCTTATCTATAAACATACAACTAAAAAGAAACTGCATGTTGAGCATAACCTAAACATGTTCTAATTCAAGTTTTGTACTTACTAATTTTTTCTCACGATAATAGAGGAATGGTTATCTAAGGTCAACTAAATTTCATTTTCTTTAACACCATTCTCTCCCATAAGTATTCTGGCACTCAAAAATTATAAAACCAAATATAAAACAAAGACATAATGTGATGGAATAAGACAAAATCTACTATGAGTTACACTCCCCTTTAACTTGTAAATACTATAAAGAAGCACAATACTAAATTAGCAAAAACACTAAGAATTTAAAATAGCAATTGAAATTTTTTATTATTCTTTCCAAAGCAAGCCAATGATCTTTGGTAGGCTTGCTAGTAAATCAGCTAAGTATCCCCTACTTCATATGCAATGTCAGGTCTAGTACAATCAATCGCACAACGCAAACTATCAATCATTCAAAGCATATTCCTTTTGATTGATAATTATTTTTTCACTTTTCATAGGAAAGAAGTGAATACTAGAATCAAAAAGGTATAGTTACATGCTTACAATCAACAAAGTTAAATTTTACCAATATTTTCTCAATGTAATGCTACTAATCCAAAAAAAATACCATCACATTTTTTTCTTTTTTTCATATACAAAATAAAATTGGTCTCACTAATATCTTTCATATCACATTGGCTACTATGCATTTTTTAGTCTCTTTAATAACATAGAACTTAGAGTCAAATGTCAACATATCATCCACTTAGTGGCTAATCAGAACATGTGAATTTTTAAAAAGATTTATAGTAATTATTAGTGAAAGGGGAAAGGGGGAATAACTCATAAGATCCGGTTCTCTAATGTTGATTCTGAATCTGGTTAAATTCTTATCCTGACATCAAATTCTTCTCAAAAAAATATCCCCCGAAAAAGAATTCCATTGAGAGGCAATAATAGTAAATGCACTTTATTTTCTTGTCCAGGCTCGATGAACCCTCTGGTTGATTCGTGTATATTTCCTCCTCTAGGTCCCCATTCAAAAACTAATTTTTAAATCCATTTGATAAATTTGTAAATCATGAAATGCAACAATTGCAATTAAAAGTCTAATAAATGTCACTCTAATAGTCGAAGAAAAAGTGCCAAAAGAGTCAAGGTCTTAATTTTGTTTAAAACCTTTAGTGACAAGTCTAGTTATACTTGTCGATAGTTCATCAGGTTTCTTTTTCTTCCTAAGGACCCATTTACACCCAATAATTTGAGAGCCATGTGGTAGATCTTCTAATTTTTAAGTCTTGTTAAAAATTAGTGAATTCATCTCATCATTTTTTGTTTCTTCAAAAAACAACCCCTTTATATCGTTCTATTTGTGCCTGAAAAATGATCCCATTAGTCTACTCCTTGTAATGGACATTTTTAGCCGTCCTCCGAGGGTTAACTCCCATAGATCAGATCATGAACTCTTTCAGACCCTTAGTTTCACTTGGTTGGAGAGAAGGCTTTCCTATTATCTCTCAAATTATAGCCATTGAAGCGATCGAGAGAGAGGAAGAAAGAAACCTATTGCACATGTCTTTCATTCACCCTTGACTAATATAACAATAGGAGTTAAAGAAAAACCAGCTTAAGCCCTTCCAATCACCCAAGAAGCCCTCAATCAACCGCATATACTGATATATAAATATAAATTTTTAAGTATGACTAATATGAGGAAGAATCTTAGTTCATGCACCTTGCATGGCATCTCCCAGTCCACCACAACTTCTACTCAACAAGCTGAGCTCCTAACTTCTACCGCAACTTGGTTTTTGCTCTTAACTACTCCTAAGCCCAACCTCTTCTTTCCCGTTTATATAAAAAAGATTTTCTATGTTAATCTCATTAGGCCACCCGAACCCATCACTTCTTTGGCAGGATGAGTTAGAAAGGTGAAAAGAGAACAAGGCAAGATATGTGCATATCACTCTTGTCTAAGTCATAGACTTTATGGCATATTTCACTCTAGCCAAGTGAAATTGTACCCTATGAAACTATCTAAGTAGAAATTTCAAGGATTGGGAGATCAAATTGTGCTTTGAGGGTGTTAGGAGGAAAAAACCCCGTGTCACACACCAAGGAATGACAAGATGGATGAAAGTAAACAAGCAAAGACCAAAAATAGCATCGTTTGAAGATAATTTTTCTTGTAAAGAGATATGGTTTTCCTTAATATTAAAATGATATAGTCCGGACCAAATTCTTTTTCAATTCTATAGCTCTGTTACTCCTAGGTTCAACATCAGAATTTTCTTAGTTTTGTAAAGTAGTAGTAGAAGAGTTCTGATTAGTTGAAATAATTTTCCTAACTTCTTAGCCCCCACTATTTTTTATTTAAAAAAAAACGTGAAAAAAGCATCACCCAACTCAAAAATCACATTATGTCTTACCTTCAATATCTAAAAATCTATAAGTTGAACTATTTAAAGCATATCCAAAAAAAAAACACAAGTGACAATTCTAATAGCCAATTTGAGTCTTTTGGGAGCAGGTAATCTAACATACGCTAGACAATCCCATACTTTAAAATATCCCAAACTTGACTTAAACCCTTTTCACAACACACAAGTAATCAATTGTGTCTTTTTATATGGAACCTGATTTAAAACTTGACAAGAAGCTAAAATAGCTTCTCCCCAAAGATTGGAAGGAACATTAGAATTAATTAACATAGCATTAGTCAACTCAATGAGTGTTATGTTTTTCCTTTTAGCCACACCATTAGAGGTAGACAAATATGTTGGTATCGTCTTACTTTCGATTTTTTTTATCTTTTTACCGAATTGGTTTTCCATTACATGGAGAAATTCTTTAAACTTGTCAAATTTATCACTTTTATTTTTAAGCAAATAAGCATATGCACATGTAGAGAAATCATCAATACAAGTGATAAAATATTTATTTCCTCCACGAGTCAAAATACCCTCAAATTTCCAAATATCAATGTGAATTAACTCAAGCAATTTGGTACTTCATTCAACACTCTTATGAGGCCTTTTAGTGATTTTGTCTAGCTACAAGTTTCACATTTTTCAAAATCATTTAGTCTTAGAATTAATTCTAAACTACTAATTATGCTAACATATTTACTATTGACATGACATAAATGAGAATACCAAAAATTCACAAAAGAGAGCAAGTAAACAGAACTAGAACATGCTTTATTATTCTCAATACTCGATTTAAACTTGTCATCATAAGCATAACTCTTACCCAAAAATATCCCTCTTTTGAAAATTATATATTGATCAGATTCTAGAACTTGTTTAAATCAGCTTTGTTAAGAAGAAATCTTGACATCAGATTCTTCTGCATGGAGGGTATATAAAGTACATCTTTCAAGGTTTACACCTTACCAGAAATAAACTTCAATTAAAACTCACCACACCCAAGAACTTGAGTAGTATGAGAGTCACCAAACATAATTTTCATTGGTTGTTCATAGAGAGTGTAAACTTTGAGCCAATTTTTGTCATAGCAGACATGCCTATTGGCACCAGAGTCTGCCCACCACACGTCTGTGTTTTTCACTATATTAATGTCTATAATCATCACCACAAATAGGTCCTCAGTAATGATAGCTTGAGGCAAAGCCTCACATTTTCGGAATTTGCAAATGCAATCAATATGCCCACTCTTGCCATAGACAAAACAACTTGGTTCATGACAAAGCCCAAAACTAGTGCATCAGACCTTCTCATTTGACTTATCCCCTCTAAGATACAATAGTCCAACAATTTTGTCATATAAATCTAACCAACTCTGCACAAGTGGTTAAGTCCAAAGCTCAACCAATAAGAACAACTTTCTTTGGTTTGAACTCTGAAGTGTGCGTAATATGTTGTGAAGTGTTGCAATTTGTTAGATACAAATCCACATTTTGGAGATCCTATGTATCCAATTCATGCATATACACAAAAAGTGCACATATATATACATGTCTGATTAATTAATAAATATAGGTCATTCATGCATGTACATGAATAAAATTTATCAATATTGTTTATAAATGTATTTAATGAACATGATTTATGTATAAAAATGATGATTATTCAATAAATCGTATTCATGTTTATGTATTTAGTTATATATGCATGTATGTAATAAGATATAATTCATGCATATTATCATACATTTATCCATATTAATATGGTCCATGTGTAAGAGTAAGGAAGTGATACATGCAAATCGCATGTACAATGCATTCCTATCGGTGAATGAATCCACTAAATATCCTTACTTGTACAACAAATTACACATTAATGTATACATTCATGAGGCTAACGAGCCACCATATCATTGCTAGGACTTGACTTGTTTAACCTGAGTCTGTCCTGATGTATTTTCAACGTAGACCTATTCTTTCAACCCAAGCACCTTTATCCTTAAAAAAGGGTTTAGAGTAGCAATAAGCCTCAACAAAATAAATAGCAAAGATTTAATCCTAATCTGTACTCCACCAACTCGTCCAACCTTTATAGAAATTAGGGGGTTGAGTACCTATTTTAATTGTTATGATTCACAAACCGTTTAGGTAATACCAATTAAATTTATTAAATAGATTAATGCAGGTCAAATATGAGTGTCTAACATGTTGAACTTATTTAAGCCAAAAAAAATGTTGAACTTGTAATTCGGTGAACTCATGGACATGAACCAGTGGTTTTTTTTTGTGCACGGGTAGGAGAGAAAGGGGTTTTCTATGGTTGAAATGGGTAAAGGTGACAACCGTTGGTGGCGGTTTGGATCAGCAACGGGCACAACCGTTGTCCAAAGTTGTGTCTTCTGCTTGAATGGTTGCATTGGTAACCATTGGAAGTTTATAAATACATCTTCATGTAAACTTTATTTGATCAAATAATAATCAAATCTTTATTCCAAGATCTAGAACAATCATGATTTTCACATACTCATATTACGGAATTAAAACATCATAATATACATACCTGAAGTCATTGATGCAAACCTTCAATTTCTTGAACAAGAAGAACAGTATTTTGATGTAGCCTGAAAACACAGTTTCTCTCTCCTAACCTTTTTCGTAAGATACACAAATCAATGGGGCATGTGCACATTTATAGGTAGAGAGAGGATCGGTTTCCTAGATCAACATGAACTCCACTTCCCATCAAAGTAGGATATCAGGAAACTACTACTTCTCTTTGACCAATCAGAAAACATCAGTTACCTAGGTAGTTTGGGATTGGAAACCTTATCTTTATCTTGACCCAACCAAATCACCTATTAATTAGTCATTAGTAATTATCACATGTGCCAAAAATCATGTGGGCCACATTTAAGTCTTACATTCTCTCACTTGGCTCATATGATTATCTTACAGTTGAGTCAAGTAAGGTTAACATACGCGCGCATTAAATCCAATCCACCACTCCTTAATTTGGTCATCATAATATCACAATTAAACAAATTACTAATGCGAGTCATGGCGGTCATAGATCATTAACACGACATAGTCCCTTCCATGTACCACAACACTAGTAATTTGTCTAACATGATCTATAAGTGAGAAGTGTATATAAAAGAGGCCAACAATAATGCCTTGTGCCAAAGACAATTCCTGTTATCATTCATCCAATTCTAACATATGTACGTACATAATGGAAAACAGGAAATATCATAAAACACATTAAAATTAAAAGTGTCTAGTAAATAAACGTAACAAATAATCCAATATCAAGTAAACATCATGGATTATATTCAAGACCCATTCTGTTAACATGTTCCTTAAATGTCTTTGGTGATAACCCTTTTGTTAATGGATCTGCAATCATGAGTTCTGTGCTAATGTGCTCTATAGACACTCGTTTCTTTTGAACTTCCTCCTTGACGGCAAAGTATTTCAATTCCATGTGTTTGGCACCTTTAGAATACTTGTCGTTCTTGGAGAAAAACACTGCTGCGGAGTTATCACAATAAATTCTCAACGGCTTGGCAATAGTGTCGACAATTCCAAGTCCTGAGATAAAATTCCGCAACCACAATCCATGAATTGTAGCCTCAAAGCATGCCACAAATTCAGCTTCCATTGTAGATGAAGCTATGATAGTTTGCTTCGCACTTTTCCATGAGATTGCCCCTCCAGCTAGAAGGAACAAATAACCAAAAGTGGACTTTCTACTATCTATACATCCGGCAAAATCCGAATCTGAGTAGCCAATAACCTCTAGATGATCAGATGTCCTAAATGTGAGCATATATTCCTTTGTTCCTTTCAAGTACCTCATCACTTTCTTTGCAGTCTTCCAATGATCCATTCCGGGATTACTTTGGTATCTCCCTAACATTCCAACTACAAAACTGATGTCTGGCCTAGTGCAGGTCTGTGCATACATTAAGCTTCCTACTGCAGAAGCGTAAGGAATCCTTTCCATTTCTTTATGTTCCCATTCATTCTTTGGGCATTGCATAAGGCTGAACTTATCCCCTTTCTGAATTGGACAACACTATCTGAACAATTCTCCATATTAAATCTCTCTAGAACTCTATCAATGTATGCTTTCTGAGACAACCCCAACAATCCACGTGATCGATCACGGAATATTTCAATTCCTATCACGTAGTGTAACACCCCGCATTTTCTTTTATATATGTATATAGATATATAGTAAATAATTGATGTAAAAATGTGGATATGTGTGACACCCCAAATTTCCGGGGGTCCTTTATTAACCGTTGACCATCCGTCAACCCGCGGAAATACTCGTGATAGTCGTATAACCCGACACCACGTCATTCACATGCTTTTAATCGGATTTACCATCCACAAGGTCAATTATACCTCTATTTATGTCCATTTATGTCATAGGAACCAAAGAAAACAAAGCTCAAAAGCATGGCTAAGCATTTTGAAAATTTCATATTTTTGGAAAAACCTTCCGGAAGGTCGACATACACCTACCGGAAGGTCGCTGAAAGAACAGTTAAATGAAAAGGATCAATTTCAAGAACTTCCGGAAGGTCGACATCAGTAGCAAAAACCTTCCGGAAGGTTCATTCCAGTAGCCGAAACCTTCCGGAAGGTTCATTCCAGAAAACAAAGCCTTCCGGAAGAATTTGGCAGTCAAAAAGAAACCCAAGGCAAAACCTTCCGGAAGGTCCATTCCAGTAGACAAGTCCTTCCGGTAGGTTTTACTCCAGTAGCTAAAATCTTCCGGAAGGTTCATTCCAGTGGGCAAAACCTTTCGGAAGGTATTAGCTGTGAACAAGGCAAGCTGGGGTTTCTAGCAAAACCTTCCGGAAGGCCGACACACACCTTCCGGTAGGTTTTCAGACTGTGAGCATAAAAATGGATTTCTTTCCCCTCCAAACCATCCTTAAAGCTACCCAATACACTCCAAACTCATTCAATACATGTTTAATGAGATTTTTCATATAATACCCAACTCATACAATCTCTATTACAATTCATTCCATAATATATATACATCAAAATGGAATTTTGTCCAAGTTTTTTTACAAAACTTAAACTAAGGCCACAAGTCGGCCCCCTTCATGCTTGATGCTCTCCAAATGAGCCATCCGCCGGAGCAAAACCCACACCTGAAATGTTTTTCCCATAAAGGGTAAGCCACGCTCAATAGGGTATCTCCTAAAGAGGCTACTCCCCAACCTAAATGCATATGAAATGTCACATGCTATCAATCAACAATCCACAACAAAAATATATTCCATGTTGAAACATGTAATGCCATGCTATGAAATGAGGTGAGACTCACTCATGCACATCAACCGAGCCCTTCCCGGCTCCTCTACACATGCAAGTGCCAATGTGTACCAATCCGTCATTTATGTTCCACATCAAATGACATTTCATTCTAGGGTCTTTGTAGGGGTGGATGTTCATGGACTCACACCAAAGGTCACCCAACCTACACGGAATTCATGGACTTCCACCAACGGTTCCGCGTACACCGACACACTTTATGGGCTCTTATACCAACGGAGTGCGTATCCAATCACCGGGTCTCTCACCCGAGGGATTTTCTAGCCCTTCTTGCTACCCCAACCCTATCAACATATAAACCATGCTACTCGACTAGGTCATCGACCCATATTTCCCGAGCTCACTCGTCATCCACCATGCGTGGTGAAGACAAACAACCATGCACACACACCTCCTAAAATGCGATGTTCCCGTGCATATTCAATGTGGTGCTCCATTGCAACACCAATACAATGTTCGATATGATATGAGTGACATATGAACATTCTCAACACATTTCTCATATTCCATGGCAAAATCATATCAAAAGCATATAATTCCCATAATACAAATTTCAAGCATGTTATCAACATACTAAAATTTCAAGGCATATATATAGACACATAACACGCCCACAATTTCATATAACACATGAATTTACATTGGGTTCATTTCACATATCCAATCATAGAAATCACATTTAGTAACTTCCAAATATCCTTCCAAGCTAGGATTTCTTTTACCCATTTCAATACCCAATTCACCCAATTTCACAACAATAGGCAAGAGATACATAGGTTATCATCCTACCCATTCCATAAAAACATTATAGGCTTGGAATAAACCTTAGTAGGAAGAAACCCTACCTCTTGAAGCGTGAGGAACGACCGAGGGAAGTTCCAAGACCCGATTCAAGCAAAATCCTCACTTCTCAAAAATCCCGTACCTTAATCTTCGGTAAAACTTGCGCTTTTTGGTATAGCCGCGTAGCCCTCGATGAGTAGAGCGACTTTAATTCTTGGCTTGCGTGGATTCGAGGTCCGTAGCACCGTAGATCGTAGAGAGAAGGTGAGTTTTTCTCTCTTTTCTCCCTCTTTCTCTCTATCGGCTGAAACCGGCTGAACAATGGGGAAAAATTTAATTTTTCCCCCTATTTATATTTTAGAATACTTGGCCCATAATTCGCCACACGTCCTATTTAATTTCGGGTCCGTTTTAATCCCGAAACGATTAAATTTCGCTCCGGTTCAAGTTCGAATTATTTTTATTTTAACTTGTGTTTAATATTTCCCCAAACTTGGAAACTTTATAAAAATTTCGTGTACAGGGTCACCCGGGGCCCGTTCGTCTCGTAAAACGTGAAAAATCCGACTATCTCGGAATTCAACGAAATTTGACGTGGTAACTAGATTTCGCGAGACGAATCCAACGGTGAGATCCGTTTCGTCATCCGAGTTCTAGAAAAATTCAGGTTTACAACCTGTACCGTAGTGGCAATTTACCGTTTTGCCCTTTTTCACAAAGGTTGAAATTTTCTCGGGTTTTACAATATGTGTAGTGATGTGTGTTTGAATTTGGTAGATTGGAAAAGTAGAGATTTAAAATGTTAGTGGAAATAATAGTTGAAATTTGGTTTTTAATAAGTGAAAATATGAAATTTTAAGTCCTAGAACTTGTATTAAATAGGTTTGGTGTAGAAATATGTGTTGGAGAGGTTTGTGATGGATTTGGGTGGCTTAGGAATGGATTGGAAATGGAAAAAGGTATGAAACAGGCTGTGAACATTGCACGTGAACAGTGCACTGGCTGCAACTTCAGGCGCGATTGCGACCTTGATTCAGTCAATATCTCTCAAAACTCAAAACATGAAAGTTGTAGATATCTTTCTTATAATTTCATAGCATCTTGAATCATCTCAATCGGAACTCGGATGAGAGAGTTATGCCCATTATACGAAGACTGGTCTGGTGTTTGCCGAAACAGTAAAAGTCGGGATTTTGGTATTTTAAAACACCCTTTTTAGCCTCATTTGACCCATTCTTCAATCCCACTCTCACCCCAAACATCTTAGAGCCCTAAGAGAGGAGAAAAGGAGAGAAAAACACAAAGATCTTGAGAGAGTTACCCCTTATAGAGATCAAAACCGAAATTCCTCAAGAACACCATTCTTCTACTCTCTTTTTCTACACTTTCACTACACCCTTACCCACACCTCTTGGAATCCTAGAGAGAGTCTTAGAAAGGAATAAAGAAGGAGAAAACACAAGATCAAAAGGGAAAAACAAAGGATTTAAGAGTGATTCAAGATCAAACCCTAGATTTTCAAGAACATCAAGGTAGGGGTTTCCTTCCATTCACTTACATTGAGGCTAGGGTTATTATATATGTATGATTTGAACTTCTAATCATATCAATTTGCTATGGGTTCCTTGTCTCTTGGTATTATTGCAAACTTGATTATGTTTTAAGAAAAGTTATGGGTGAAGAGCCATAAAAATCTTAGTTTGTGAGAAACATGGATTTCTCTTTCTATCTTCACTCAAATTTGGCTTTGAAAACTATAGTGTTTTGTGTTGAGTATTGAAATGCTATTGTGCATGATCTCTTGTATTTTTCTTCATTGTTTATTAGAAATTGTCTCATGATGGATTTGTGAATTTTATGGAATTTGCTTGAAAAATTGGGAGTTTATGGTATTGTTGGTTATGTGAGATATTTGTTGGTATTTTATCTCTTGCGTGGTTGTACGATACGAACATGGATTACTATTGACCGGGTATCATGTAGTGGGTAGACGTCTTTATATGCCACATGGGTATGAAATTTTCCTACCACATGGAGTGGGTAGACGCCTTTGTACGCCGTGTGGGTATGAACTTTTCCTATCACTAATGATCACGAATTAGTAACGTGGGTTGTGTCGGACATACAGTGTGGGTTATCGTGCATTGTACCAGAAATGGTTTCGACAAGAGTTTCGGGAAGTATGGGATTCCGCGAGAACTTGTTGGAAACGGTTTATGGTAGAATGGATTATCAATGGTATATTGTGTTTATTTATCTATTTCAATTACTGTTGCTATCTAAACTTGAGATCTGTTTAAATTTCCTCGTTTTACTTCAAATGTTATATAGGTTATTTGTGAAATGAGACCGACCGTTTTAAATGCTTTTCTAAACCTTGTTTGGGTTTGGGAGGATTTTTCTACAGAGCTTCGTGCTCACCCCTTACAGTTGAACATTTTTCAGAGTTTGTGTCAGATGATGAGCTAGGTGCTAACGAGCCGGGCCATGGAGAGGCTTCACTAGAGGGATACTTGGATCCCGAGTGGGACATCTAGAGATGTCATTGACTTTTGTTCTAGACTAGGATATTCTTTTGAAACACTGTATAGTCTAGATTTCTTTTGTAATTTCTGCTACGCTATAATAGTTAATGTTTTCTTTGGGAAATGTAAATGCCATTGTTGGGCTTTTCTGTTGATATTGTGGCCATGGCTTGGCTTATTCTTTTGGAATGTTATTGTGGGTATTACATACGATGAATAGAAATCTTTTAGGATAATGTTGTAAATAGTTTATGGATAAATGGACCCGGTGTGGTCGATGTAGTATAATTGCACAAGTTGTGTTTTGGGTAGAGCTCCCCGAACAAAGAAGACTCTGCCCGAATTTTGTTAAATTAAGGAATGATTGATATGAAGTCTTATTTATGGATGATTTATCTTAGTGCTCTCATGATGTAAATGGTTTTAGTATGTAATGCCGTCCAGGGTGGTTTTGGGGGCGTTACAAAGTTGGTATCAGAGCTTAGGCTTTAGGTCTTACATGGGAGCTGTAGGTTATGGATTACCACTAGAGATGTAGGTTTAGGGTGAAGGAAATTGTTAAGTTAAATTTTGTGTATGCCGTGTGCTTAAATCAAGACATCCTACATATCACTTTAGTTTATATCTTGCACATCACGGAAACTAAATTATGGATTGACGTGCAAGATGGACAGTACACGGGGACGAGGACGTGGACGTGGTCGTGGTCGTGGAGGCCAAGCAAATCCACCACCACCACCTCCCGATGCCATGCAAGGCATCTATCAATGCTTGAGGGAGCTCACCACTTTGGTACAAAACCAAAATGGAAACAACAACCATAATGGTGGAGCTCATCCTCTCGCTCAAGTACCGGGCAATGGAAACGGAGATCGAAAGATGGTAGTTCTTCGAGAATTTCTGAGGCAACGCCCACCCAATTTCCAAGGGAGCTCCAATCCTTTGGACGCGGATAGATGGATCCGACGAGTGAAGAAGATTTGTGACGGCATGGGAGTTGCCGAGGACTTAAGGGTTGGCTTGGCGACCTACTTGTTTGAAGGAGAGGCCGACCATTGGTGGGAATCCGTAAAGAGAAGGCGGAACACCGATGCACTCATTTGGGAGGAGTTCCACCAAATCTTCCAAGACAAGTACTTTCCCGAATCAGTCAGAGATAGA
This sequence comes from Ilex aquifolium, assembly GCA_951799425.1. Classification (NCBI taxonomy): domain Eukaryota; kingdom Viridiplantae; phylum Streptophyta; class Magnoliopsida; order Aquifoliales; family Aquifoliaceae; genus Ilex; species Ilex aquifolium. The sequence goes on from OX637400.1 coordinate 27,647,881, forward strand.
ATGAAGGCCGATTTTCTTGCTCTATGACAGAGCAGCATGACGGTGGCAGAGTACGAGAGGAGGTTTGACGAGCTATCCCGTTATGCTACAGAGTTTATATCTACTGAGGCCGACAGGGCCAAGCGCTTCGAGCAGGGACTGAGGCCGGTCATCCGGGAGAAGTTGGTGGCTCTCAAGATCAGGGAGTATGGGGATCTGGTTGATAGAGCCGCACTTGTGGAGAGAGACATGGAGGATACTCAGTGGCGACAGAGCCTTATGAGGGGAGGTCCGATCAGGACGGGTGCTAGCGGCAGTGGAGCACAGAGGCTGACACCTTACCGTCGCCCAGACCAGGCAGGGGGACATAGACCGCCGGTAGCTCGAGGAGCATGAGGTGTACCGGGGAGGACAGCCACAGACCCCCGTCACTGCTTTGCATGTGGATAGGTTGGGCACTACAAAAGTCAATGCCCATCGTTTCCACCAAGGACCAATCGAGCAACCGGACAATTACCAACAAACAAGCCACCTCTACAAAGGCCAACACAGCAGAGACCGTTACAAGCTCAAGCCCCCGTCGGCGTAAATCAAGGAAGGGTTTTTTCTTTGACCCAAACGGAGGAAGATGCCTCCAATGTAGTAGTTGAAGGTATCGTCCTTCTCTACAATTCTTGGGCCCGAATCTTATTTGGTCCTGGTGCTACACATTCGTTTATACGTACTTTATATGCTCATAATTTGGGATTGAAATTCGAGAAGCTAGAAATGCATTGAATGTGGACTTGCCTACGGGAGAACAGTTGGGTACCAACCGGGTCTGCAAGGGTTGCGTGCTTCGTATTGGGGAGCAAGAATTGATTGTGGATTTAGTTGCTCTAGATATGAAGGGATATGACGTGATATTCGGGATGGACTTGTTATCCGCTTTCCGGGCGGTCATGGATTGTTTCCGTAAGCGGATTACATTTCAGTTACCAGGATGGGTAGTTTTTAGTTTCATCAATGACCGAAGTTTTTCCCATCCATTTCCTACTACGGGTAGTAGATTCTTGAAAGCGAAGGCGAGAAGCCATTTGAATTTTTTAGCTAGTTTGATGGGAGACGATCGGGATAAACCCCATGAGGATGTGGTGTTGATAGTGTCAAATTTTTCGAATGTCTTCCCAGACGAACTACCCGGGTTACCTCCACACAGGGAGATTGAGTTCAAGATTGATCTCTATCCGGGAACTGAACCCATATCCATTGCTCCCTATCGAATGGCACCTTTGGAGTTGAAGGAGCTAAGGAAGCAATTGGATCATTTGTTGGCCATAGGGTTTATACGTTTGAGCACCTCACCTTGGGGAGCCCCGGTCTTCTTTGTGAAGAAGACGGATGAGACACTACGGTTGTGCACGGATTACCGGAGGTTGAATCGGGTTACCGTGAAGAATAAGTATCCGTTGTCGAGAATTGATGACTTATTTGATCAGTTGAAGGGTTTGAAGTATTACTCCAAGATTGATCTTCGCACGGGGTATCATCAGCTGAGGATTAAGGAGGAGGATATTCCTAAGACTGCTTTCCGTACCCGGTATGGTCATTTCGAGTATACGGTGATGCCGTTCGGATTGACTAATGCCCCCGCAACCTTCATGGATTTGATGCACAGAGTCTTCCGGCCTTACCTCGATCAATTTGTCATTGTGTTTATTGATGACATATTGATTTACTCACAGACCCAGGAGGAACATGCTCGTCATCTCTCTATTGTGCTACAAACATTGAGAGAACATAAATTATATGCGAAGATGAGCAAGTGTGAGTTTTGGATGAAGGAAGTGAAGTTCCTTGGCCATGTTGTGTCCGAGCAAGGAGTAGCTGTTGATCCCGCAAAAATTGAGGCCGTGATGAAATGGGAACCACCGAAGAATGTGACCGAGATACGTAGCTTCTTGGGTTTAGCAGGTTACTACCGGAGGTTCGTAGAAGGGTTCTCAAAGCTTGCGATGCCGATGACTCGCCTTACAAAGAAGGGAGAAAAATTCGTGTGGACTCAAGCGTGTGAGCTAGCCTTTCGTACCTTGAAGGAGAAGTTGACGACGGCTCCTGTCCTCATTATTCCGAGCAGTGGGGAAGGATATGATGTGTACACAGATTGGGATGTGTTCTAATGCAAGGAGGGAAGGTAGTTGCTTATGGCTCGAGGCAACTCAAAACTCATGAGCAGAACTATCCCACTCACGACTTGGAGTTAGCCGCTGTGGTTTTTGCTCTTAAGTTGTGAAGGTGTTATTTGTATGGAGAGAAATTCCAAGTATTTTCCGACCATAAGAGCCTCAAATATATCTTCATGTAGAAGGATTTGAATCTCCGCCAAAGAAGGTGGATTGATTATTTAGAAGACTACGATTTCACGCTCAATTATCATCCGAGGAAAGCCAATGTAGTCGCCGATGCACTTAGCCGAAAGTCTTGGGGTGCACTCAATGTTCTTGCAAGTAAATGGAAGTGGAGGGATGCCCTTGGAGACTATGATCTATCGGTTGGAGAAGATAGGTCTCGACCATGCCTATTCAACCTTGTAGCCCAACCTACCCTCCAACGTAAGGTGATAGAGTTACAACGCTTGGATCCTGACCTAGAGTCTATTCGAGCTAAATTGGAAAATGGGGAAGCAATTGAAGGTTGATCTTTGAGAAATGGAGAACTGAGATATGGGAAGAAGCTATGTTTTCCCGATGATTCGTCCCTAAAGGAGGAGGTACTTGGAGAGTGTAATCGCTCTAAGTTTGCTATCCACCCCGGTAGCACAAAAATGTATAGGGACATGAAACGGCAATATTGATGGAAGGGAATGAAGAAGGATGTGGCAAGATTCATAGCACGATGTGCGGTGTGCCAGCAGGTAAAGATCGAACATCAAAAGCCAGGAGGATTACTACAGTCTTTGCCTATCCCAGAGTGGAAGTGGGATCACATCACCATGGATTTCGTGTCGGGTTTACCACGGACGTCGCGTGGGCATAATGCAGTATGGGTTATTGTGGATAGACTCACCAAGTCCGCTCATTTTTTGGGTATGAAGACCACGGACACATTCGAGACTTTGAGCCAGCTATATATCCGTGAGATTGTGCGATTGCATGGAGTTTCACTTTCTATCGTGTCGGATCGTGATTCTCGGTTTGTGGCGCGGTTCTGGCAAAGTCTACAACAAGCTATGGGGACAGAGTTACATTTTAGCATAGCTTTTCATCCCCAAACGGATGGCCAATCCGAGAGGGTGATACAGATTGTGGAGGACATGTTACGTGCTTGCGCGTTGGACTTCAAAGGAAGCTGGAGTGATCACTTGCCGTTGGTGGAGTTTGCGTATAATAACAGCTATCAGGCAAGCATTGGGATGGCACCGTATGAAGCATTATATGGAAGACCGTGTAGATCCCCGACGTGTTGGTTGGAAGCCGGCGAATGTAGTTTGTTTGGACCAGAGATTGTTCGAGAAACGACCGAGAAAATTCAACTCATCCGAGAGAGGCTACACACGGCACAAAGTCGACAGAAAAGCTATGCGAATCAAAGATGAAGACCCTTGGAATTCAAAGTGGGAGACTACGTGTTCCTCAAAGTGTCACCCAAGAAAGGAGTATTTAGATTCGGTAAGAAGGGAAAGTTAGCGCCAAGATATACCGGGCCATTTGAAGTTATCAAAGTTGTGGGCAAAGCGGCGTATCAGTTGCGGTTACCAGCTCAGTTGTCTGGGGTACATGACGTGTTCCATGTGTCGATGTTGAGGAAGTGTCAATCGGATGCAACGCCGGTCGTGGACTTGGAAGATATTGAAATTCAAGACGGAGCAACCTATGAAGAACAACCGGTGAAGATTCTCGACACCAAAGAGAAGGTGCTCCGCAACAAAGTCATCCGACTAGTGAAGGTTTTGTGGCAACACCATGGAGTGGAAGAAGCTACTTGGGAACCGGAGCTAGAAATGCGAGAGAAGTACCCGCACATATTCGCTACTTGAGGTAAGTTTCGAGGACGAAAATTTCTTTAAGGGGGGTGGATTGTAACACCCCGCATTTTCTTTTATATATGTATATAGATATATAGTAAATAATTGATGTAAAAATGTGGATATGTGTAGTGATGTGTGTTTGAATTTGGTAGATTGGAAAAGTAGAGATTTAAAATGTTGGTAGAAATAATAGTTAAAATTTGGTTTTTAATAAGTGAAAATATGAAATGTTAGGTCCTAGAACTTGTATTAAATAGGTTTGGTGTAGAAATATGTGTTGGAGAGGTTTGGGATGGATTTGGGTGGCTTAGGAATGGATTGGAAATGGAAAAATGAATGAAACAGGCTGTGAACAGTGCACGTGAACAGTGCACTGGCTGAAACTTCAAGCGCGATTTCGACCTTGATGCAGTCAATATCTATCAAAACTCAAAACATGACAGTTGTAGAGCTCTTTCTTAGCATTCCATATCATCTTGAATCATCTCAATCGGAGCTCGGATGAGAGAGTTATGCCCATTATACGAAGACTGGTCTGGTGTTTGCCGAAACAGTAAAAGTCGGGATTTTGGTGTTTTAAAATACCCTTTTTAGCCTCATTTGACCCATTCTTCCATCCCACTCTCACCCCAAACATCTTAGAGTCCTAAGAGAGGAGAAAAGGAGAGAAAAACACAAAGATCTTGAGAGAGTTACCCCTTATAGAGATCAAAACTGAAATTCCTCAAGAACACCATTCTTCTACTCTCTTTTTCTACACTTTCACTACACCCTTACCCACACCTCTTGGAATCCTAGAGAGAGTCTTAGAAAGGAATAAAGAAGGAGAAAACACAAGATCAAAAGGGAAAAACAAAGGATTTAAGAATGATTCAAGATCAAACCCTAGATTTTCAAGAACATCAAGGTAGAGGTTTCCTTCCATTCACTTACATTGAGGCTAGGGTTATTATATATGTATGATTTGGAATTCTAATCATATCAATTTTCTATGGGTTCCTTGTCTCTTGGTATTATTGCAAACTTGATTATGTTTTGAGAAAAGTTATGGGTGGAGAGCCATAAAAATCTTAGTTTGTGAGAAACATAGATTTCTCTTTCTATCTTCACTCAAATTTGGCTTTGAAAACTATAGTACTTTGTGTTGAGTATTGAAATGCTATTTTGCATGATCTCTTGTATTTTTCTTCATTTTTTATTTGAAATTGTCTCATGATGGATTTGTGGATTTTATGGAATTTGCTTGAAAATTGGGGGTTTATGGTATTGTTGGTTATGTGAGATATTTGTTGGTATTTTATCTCTTGCGTGGTTGTACGATACGAACATGGATTACTATTGACCGGGTATCATGTAGTGGGTAGACATCTTTATATGCCACGCGGGTATGAACTTTTTCTACCACATGGAGTGGGTAGACGCCTTTGTACGCCGTGTGGGTATGAACTTTTCCTATCACTAATGATCACGGATTAGTAACGTGGGTTGTGTCGGACATATAGTGTGAGTTATCGTGCATTGTACCAGAAATGGTTTCGACAAGAGTTTTGGGAAGTATGGGATTCCACGAGAACTTGTTGGAAACGGTTTATGGTAGAATGGATTACCAATGGTATATTGTGTTTATTTATCTATTTCAATTACTGTTACTATCTAAACTTGAGATCTGTTTAAATTTCCTCGTTTTACTTCAAATGTTATATAGGTTATTTGTGAAATGAGACCGACCGTTTTAAATGCTTTTCTAAACCTTGTTTGGGTTTGGGAGGATTTTTCTACAAAGCTTCGTGCTCACCCCCTACAGTTGAACATTTTTCAGAGTTTGTGCCAGAGGATGAGCTAGGTGCTAACGAGCCGGGCCATGGAGAGGCTTCACTAGAGGGATACTTGGATCCCGAGTGGGACATCTAGCGATGTCGTTGACTTTTGTTCTAGACTAGGATATTCTTTTGAAACATTGTGTAGTCTAGATTTCTTTTGTAATTTCCGCTGCGCTATAATAGTTAATGTTTTCTTTGGGAAATGTAAATGCCATTGTTGGGCTTATTCTGTTGATATTGTGGCCATGGCTTGGCTTATTCTTTTGGAATGTTATTGTGGGTATTACATACGATGAATGGAAATCTTTTAGGATAATGTTGTAAATAGTTTATGGATAAATGGACCCGGTGTGGTCGATGTAGTATAATTGCACAAGTTGTGTTTTGGGTAGAGCTCCCCGAACAAAGGAGACTCTGCCCGAATTTTGTTAAATTAAGGAATGATTGATATGAAGTCTTATTTATGGATGATTTATCTTAGTGCTCTCATGATGTAAATGGTTTTTGTATGTAATATCGTCCAGGGTGGTTTTGAGGGCGTTACACGTAGGTTGCCTCACCCATATCTTTCATTTCAAAATTCTTAGAGAGAAATTTCTTGGTGTCATGCAATAATCCAAGATCACTACTGGCAAGCAATATATCGTCAACATACAGAATCAAAAATATAAACTTACTCCCACTAACCTTTAGATATATACACCGATCAACGGTGTTTTCTGTAAAACCAAAGGAAGTAATGGTATCATTGAACTTAAGGTACCATTGTCGGGAAGCTTGTTTAAGTCCATATATTGACTTCTTAAGTTTGCAAACCATGTGCTCTTTTCCCTTAGTGGAGAATCCTTCAGGTTGATCCATATAGACTTCTTCCTCTAAACTTCTATTTAGAAAAGCGGTTTTCACATCCATTTGGTGTAACTCCAAATCATAATGGGCCACCAATGCCATAATAATTCTAAGTGAGTCCTTCTTGGATACAGGAGAGAAGGTCTCTTTATAATCAATGCCTCCTTTCTGAGTGAAACCTTTGGCCACAAGTCTAGCTTTATGTCGCTCGATATTGCCGTTGGAGTCGCGTTTGGTCTTAAAGACCCATTTACACCCGACTCTCTTAAATCCTTCAGGCAATTCTACTAGATCCCAGACTTCATTCTGTTCCATTGATTTCAATTCATCATTCATAGCATCAATCCATTTAGCAGAATCATCACTTTCTATGGCTTGTGAAAATGAAATTAAATCTTTATCTATCCCTAAATCAAAATCAGATTCTTGTAGATATATCACGTAATTATTCAGAATAGCTTATCTTATTTCTATTAGAGATTATCTTAATGCTACTCATGTGATATTTTTTCTACTTTCGATTTATTGGTGACAATCTCAATATGGAGTGGTTAATCATTAATTTGTTGTTCAACATTGTCAAATCATTCAACAATTGTGGGAACAACATCATTACAAGTTATGGGTATAGCAACTTTCTATGTGATTTATCACTCCCACTTATTTCACCATTCTTAATAAATCTGACGTTATCAATACATATAATTCTCATACTATGGGTAGGATAGTGAAACTTATACCTTTTGGATTTTTTCTGATAAACGATAAAGTTACTATTAATCGTTCTAAAATCTAATTTCTTTTCAGATGTCTCAAACTCCAAGAGCATTCATCCATAAAAATCACGTAATATACTCTTAAGCATTTTCACTATGTATATCATTATGCTATCACGTCCTAGACATAGTGCGTTAAGTAGAAATATCATACTTTTCAAGGAGTTAAACAAATAGATAAAGTCATTATCTTTAACCATCATACATTCCCTAATATTTACCACTCTGATCTGATGACTTTCACTTTTCTATATGCATATATTTCAACATTAATAATATGTACCTTAATGGCAATCTCTCCTTGAAATTTTTGAGATAACGATAATATGAAAAATCATCCATAAACGTGATAACAAATTCTTTATGTGTCTGTATAGATAAGTTTAAAGAGTTTTGCACTTCTAGAATCCTTCTTGGTGTTTTCGATTCATTTTTCCTTAATAGAATCTATACACACCAAATCAATGAAATTATAGATCGAAAACAATATCATATTTAATTTGTTTCTTCAACCTTTCTCTAATTATGTGACCTAGTCATTTATGTCACAACATAAAGAATTTTTCATTTATCGGACTACAATAGGTTCTAAACATTATGATGCAGGGTTAGAAGAGACTCAAAAAATAGGTCATCAGCCTTTAATTTATACAAACCATTATGAAGAATACCAGAATGCTAAAAATGTATTCTTAAACAAACGAACACTTTATTTTCATATTTGAAAAGATTAACAATCATCATGAAGTTTAGATAAGAAAATCAAACTTCAAAATACTAAGAATATAAATTATTATATAAATTATGATTGATATCTAGAAACAAACAAAAAGTCCCTACCATCTTAAATTGGGCTTTGACCTGATTAACCATAGATATCAATTTATGATTTAACATTTTGGGTATGAGAGATCCCTAGCATCGAATTTGAAACATTTGTTGTAGCAAATTTAAGTCAATCCATAATGTGCTATTAGAATATTCTTCTTTAAAGTGTGATTCGAAACATACAAAAACTTTAATACTTATCTTTCCTTTCGAATCATGCCATTCGTTTATATCAATCATTTTAAATATCTCAACTTTTTCATAAATGACACATTATTTATTTCTCTTATGAGCCTAAGTAGCTAAGTAGGCTCTTGGTCTTAGAATAGTACCTTAAGTTCTTAAGTCTTGTTTCCACTTAAACAAACATAATAGACATACATTATCATGCTACATATATCAATATAGGTTCATATCAAGGGACGAAGAGTTCAAATTAAATTACATAAAAGAACTCGTCTATCCTTAAAACCATCAACTTAGTAGCTAAAATTATGAGGATATATTTATGCATCCCACATGTACTATCAAATTTCATAATGGTAAGTTCAGCCATCATTGTCCAATAAGAAACTCATCAATAGTTCAATAACATTCTTGCATAACTATGTAACATTAATAAGCATTATCCATATGCGAAAGTACTAACTTAATATTATTCATAATTATCATTCGCATAATCATAATGTCTAGTCTATTCGATCCCTTATAGGCTTTGTGCAAAGCCTTTTTCATTAGAACTACTTGATTCAGTAATAGCACTTAAGTGTCAGACAAGTAGTCAAAATACATAAGTGAAATTGAATTTGTTCACATCAATCTGAAAATACTCATTCCATTAAGTATCGAACTAGACAAAGTATGTGAATGTAACAATACATAAACTAACAATAAAAGAAGGTAAATGCTCACTACATTAATGCTTTGATTCATCTATAAGTTTAACCATAAGATAGAATAAAATATATATTCTAATAAGCAATAAGTAGTACTATCGTGACTCTCCTTTGGGTAGTAATCACGATATACTAATACATTAACCATTATGGTGATTCTCTCTCACCTAATAGGACTAAGTAATAATATATTCATAATTAGGTAGGTTCGTCACCTTTGGGCATCCGTTCCACACCCATTATGAATATACATCAATCATCGTATTCCAGTTAATTAATCACTTGAAAGGTGGTGCACCTTTGGGCCGATTCCTAATATCCAAGTGATCAAGAAACTGCGATTTGTAAGTCATTATTTTAATACATCGATAATGTGTATTAAATATCAATTATATGATTTAATACTTATTAGTCATTCTAGTTAGGCCACTTTGGCAGCTACTGAATTATGTCATAATATAGGCATTAAAACAAAATAATGACATTACACAAACAATTATTTTAATATCACAAGATAATGGATATTAAAATCAATTATTTGATTTGATATCTATAAGTCATTCTAGTTGGGTCACTTTGGTGACTACCAAACCATAGCATAATATAGATATGAAATCAAAATAATAACAGTATATAAACTATTATTTTAATATCATGATATAATGAATATTAAAAGCAATTATGCGATTCGATATCTATGAGTCATTCTAGTTGGGTCACTTTAGTGACTACTAAACTATATCATAATATAGATCTCGAATCGAAACAATAATTTTAATATCTCAATCATGGATATTAAATATCAATTATATGATTTGAAATCTATGAATCATTCTAGTTGGGTCACTTTGGTGACTACCAAATTATATCGTAATATAGATCTCAAATCAAAATAATGACTTTAAATAAATCATAAGATTAATAATAATCCATCACCAACTATTATGACACACAAGATCTTTCATTAGACCTAAATAGATCAATCAATAAATAAAATCTTGTGCTTTAATAAAATTTTATACATTATACAGAATATCATGAATATATGTATCACTCAAAGTTCCATGATCTGTGCTTAGAATCTAAAGACAACATAAAATATTTTTTGGGTCTTTTAATATAGCCAATATATATTAGCCAACAAACAAACAAAACTACAAGTGGAACACTGCCACATATTACGATTCATTGCACATAAATTAGATGACCAACAATTAACTATGACATAGACACATGTTGGCAGATTACCCATACCAACGTTCTGGGGTTACATGAAGTTAAACAATTAAAGAAACTATTATTAACTGAATCTCAATGATTCTGATCATGTGGGCTTTCCTTGCTATACTATATATGTGGGTGACATAAAGCGTACAAAAATCTAGAGTCCAAATATAAGTTTAGATCTAGATTCATTCTACGGTTCACAACGATGGTAATTAAAAATATATTTCTTTAATGGAAAATCACGAGAGTTCATAACACAGGCTCTGATACCACATGTAAACTTTATTTGATCAAATAATAATCAAATCTTTATTCCTAGATCTAGAACAATCATGATTTTCACATACTCATATTACGGAATTAAAACATCATAATATACATACCTGAAGCCATTGATGCAAACCTTCAATTTCTTGAACAAGAAGAACAGTATTTTGATGTAGCCTGAAAATACAGTTTCTCTCTCCTAACTTTTTTCGTAAGATACACAAATTAATGGGGTATGTGCACATTTATAGGTAGAGAGAGGACCGATTTCCTATATCAACATGAACTCCACTTCCCATCAAAGTAGGATATTAGGAAACTACTACTTCTCTTTGACCAATCAGAAAACATCAGTTACCTAGGTAGTTTGGGATTGAAAACTTTATCTTTATCTTGACCCAACCAAATCACCTATTAATTAGTCATTAGTAATTATCACATGTGCCAAAAATCATGTGGGCCACATTTAAGTCTTACACTTTATTCATAGAAGACTTCACTTTTGATAATCATTCTTCTGGTCATAATTGCCGAATCACCATATTTGTTTTCTCTCCAAGTGCACGTGCTCAACAGTCTAACAACACCCGACCACCATTCGAATACACGTCTAGGACCATCAGTGGTATCAGAGCAAGGGTTTATATTGAATATCGACTTTCAAAAAAAATTGTGCGGTTCAAAATTTAAATATCTTCTATATTAGTTGTGGTCACGTCGAAGGGGATCGCTCAAGTATCATTCCGATAAAATTTGGAGTGAAAACACTTAGGGATTGGAAAGAAAAGAGGATTCACCAGAGTTTGAAAGTCATCGAAATTTGTGTTTGTCGGTCTCTGGTTTGCAAGTTGTTGTTGACCAAGAAGAACGCCAAACAGCATCACTTTATTTAGCTAGTAATCCAAGCCACCAAGTCCAGTCGTCAAGCGCACAAGCTGTCTCTTCCAAGTCCAAGCCAAACCAAGATTTTCAGGCATACTTAAGTCAGGCCCAACAACTTTCCATCCCATTCCAACGTTCAGGGTCACCTTCTTAGCCCAATCCGGTTCATTTGGATTCTTGGCCTAACCAATTCAACTTCAACCCGGTCCAATCTAGTCTAGTCCACTTTAAAAGGTCAATTCTTGCTCAAACGGACTCCGATTCAGTCCTTTCAAAAACCAACAGACTCCATTTTTCGAGGGCTATCAAATTAAAATTTGAGAATCGAGTTTGAAAAAGGTGAATCCTCAGTGCAAAACACTCCAGTGTAAGGGAAGCCATTACCAAAATCGCAGGTACCTTATTTTTGGCGCTATCATTTCGAGAAGTGTGTTAATTTCACTGTTCCAGATTTAATCCTTTCGGAGATCAATTCCATTTGTAAAATTAAGAGACCACGACCTCTAAGGATTACTAGAAGTTTTGTAAGGGGAGGTTATGTCACATAATTCTTTAACATTTTTGAGAGCCAAATTATTCCAGCCAAGGCAAAAGAACGGCATATTCCTCCAAACACCAAAAAGGCTTATCAACATGGAAATTTGAATCAGTATTACTCCAGTCGATTCTAGAGATAAGTAATCTTCTTTGTTTCTACTTCTAAATAAAGTAGTGTTGCTGAAATTATATTGTTAGTACTATTATTGTTACTAGTACATAGTGTTGTACTAAAAGTTCCTCACATTTATATTAGTTAGAAATATTCTTAAAATTTTCTCATGGCCAGTAAAGGAGGTGTGAATATTTTCAAGGTAGAAAAACTTAATGGTATAAATTACCATACTTGGAAGCGTAAAATCACTTATGTGCTCACACATGAGAAAACCTATTACATAGTCAATACAACCAAGCCTGAAGAAAATGATGTAGATCTTACACTTGTTGAGCAAATATGTTGGTGGGAGGAAGATAATGATCTAGCCTGAACTTCAATTCTTTTTAGCATTCAAGATGATTTAATCTCCCTTTATGAAGATTTCAAAACTACTAAGAAAATTATGGAGGCACTCGAGACCAAGTATGGTCATGTGTTTAATATGCATGTACAATTGCTATTAGACAAGTTTAATGGGATGCATATGTCCGAAGGAAATAAAGTGGTGGATTATGTACTTCAGATGAAATTACTTGCAAATGATTTATCAACTGTCAGTCATCCACTTTTTGACAAGATGCAAGTGACCACTATTCTCAATGGCTTACCAGACTCATGGGATCATGTTGTTACTTCTTTGATTTATGGGGGGAAGAACTTAACTATGAACACATTACCGACATTATTGACTCTCATGCATGCACAAAAGAATAGAAAGAGAAAAGAGGCAGGTAGTGGAAAATTGTTGATCGCCAAAGTATCTAGATCAAAACCAGAAATGCAACACAAGAAAAAAAGAATTTAAAGAAAAATATTAAGAAATGGTTCAAATTCATAAAGTTCAACAATAAAAGCAAATGGGCATGTTTCTCTTGCGGACAGAAAGGGCATTTCAAAGCAAAGTTCCTGAACAAGCAAAGAGGCAAAGAAAAGAAGGTCGTTATGACTATTTCTGAAACGATGCTACTTGAAGATTCAAAGGAACAATGGTGAATCGACTCTGGTGCAACTAGACACATTGCAAGGGACAAATGGAGCCTCCCAGAGATCAATGAAATGCACCAGGTGAGCGTCGCATTTACATAGGAAACAATACATACTATGATGTCCTAGGAGAAGGAACTTGCAAAGTTAAGTGTTGAGAAGTCAGTCTTGATTCTTAAGCATTGTTGTTTGCACCCAATGTTAGAAGGATCCTTATATCGGTGTCTATCTTGGATAAAGGGGTTATGATGTAATGTTTAAGTCAAATTTTGTTCACATCCGAAAGGATAATGATGTGATTATGAAGGGTTCAAGGGTTGATGACATGTACCTTATTAATAGCAATAAAATTTCTTACTCTGAGTACATGAATGTTTCAACTAGTGAAAATAATTCCTATCTGAAATTTAAGATTAGGTCACATCAATAAGGACAAGATTCTTAGAATGAGTAGTTTGGGCCTTATACCTCAAATGAATACAATAGACTTTGACATTGTGAGCCATGTGTTAAAGGCAAAATGGCTAGAAAACCTTTTCAAAAATATTGGAAGTCTTTGGATTTGCTAGAGGTTGTTCATTTGGACATATGTGGACCTTTAACAACAAAAACTCATCGAGGAATGAAAATATTTTATAACTTTCACTGATGATTAATCAAGGTTTGATCACATCTACTTAATCAAACATAAGTCTGATGCACTTGATAGATTCAAAGAGTATAAAAGGGAAGTAGAAACACAATTGGGTAGACCAATTAAAGCCTTGAATAATGATAGGGGTAGTGAATATAAGGTTTTTGACAAATTGTGCAAAAAGAATGGTATAATGCATTTATATACGATGCCCATACACACATGAATAAAATGGCATAGCAAAAACATGTAATAGGACTCTATTGGATATGAAAAGGTCCATGATAGCTTATGTTGATCTTCCTGTCCATTTTTGGGGAGAAGTCTTGTCTATTACGGCTTATATTTTAAATAGAGACAAGACAAAGGCAAAACCTCTGACCCTTTATGAATACTAGATTAGGACAAAACTTGACATATCTAACTTTGTTGTTTGGGGGTGTAAAGCACATGTATTTATTTTGAAGCCTCTCGGGGATAAGTTAGGAACAAAGACCTAGGAATGCAAGTTCATAGGATACGTTGAGAATGTAAATGGATATAGATTCTTCCATCCTTATGGCAGGGATGCTATTTTTATTGAGTCTACCAATCAAATAACTCTCATTGATCAAATCAAATTGATAGATGATCTGCATGATAATGTTACGAGTCCTATTGATAACATCATTGATCAGGAAATGATAAGTGAACAAGGTTCACAGGCTGAGAATAGTGGGAGTAAAAGGAATAGGTTACCATCTCAAAAATTAAAGGATCATAATGTTAGAAGATGATCCTAAGAACTTTACGGTGGCAGTCAATAACAGTGATGCAGATTAATGACTTCAAGCTATGAAAGAAGAGCTTGATTCAATTAATAAAAATAATGTTTGGAATTTAGTAGATCTTCCCAAAGAGACGAAAGTCATTGGTTGCAAGTGGGTTCTTGAAAAGAAGTTGAAAGCAGATGGGTCATTAGATAAGTACAAAGCAAGTTTGGTGGCTAAAGGATTTACTCAAAAACCTAGAATAGACTTTGTGGAAACATATTCACTTGTTGCCAAGTTTAATTCAATCAGGATACTCATGTTAGTTGTAGCTAAGATGAATCATGAGCTACATGAGTTAGATCTGAAAACAACCTTCCTTAATAAAGAGTTAAAAGAAGACATCTATATGGTACAACCTGATGGTTTTTAGGTTAAAGGACACGAAGACAAAGTATATAAATTGAAAAGCTCCCTCCAAACAATCCTCTAGACAGTAATATTTAAAGTTGCACCAGGCAATCCTTGAAATAGGATTTGAAGTGTGTGCTTTAGGCCATTTTGTGTATATTTGAACACTTCATGATAATCTAACAATTTTGTCGCTATATGTAGAACATATTTTATTGGCAGAGAATTATCCAAATATGATAAAAGAAACCAAAGTGTACCTAGAATTCAAATTCAAAATGAAGGATATAGGTGAGACTAATTATGTCCTGGGAACTAGAATCTCTAGAAATAGAAATTCTAGACTCTAATATTTGGATCAAGAAAAGGATATGGAAAAGGTGCTTAAGAGATTTGGTATGAATAGTTGTCATTGAGCACTCATGTCTGTATGGGTCAAAGTCTAAGTAAAGGTATGTGCACTAGTTCGAATGAGGAAGTGATTAAAATGAGTAAGGTCCCCTACGCCCAAGTTGTGGTAGCCTCATGTATGCTATTACAAGCACTATGCCCGATATTTGTCATACAGTTGGATTGGTAAGTAGGTATCAATCAAATCCGAAAAGACACATTGGCAGGCAATAGAGAGGATATTTAGATACTTGAGAGGCACAACAAGTATGAAATTCTGCTTTGGATTAAATGATCTAGAAATTATTGGTTATACATATGCAAACTTTGTAGGTGACGTAGATGATAGAAAATCTACAACTGGCCATATATTCTTATTTGGTGGAATGGTAGTTTCTTGGATAAGCAAGAAACAGGGTTGTGTTGCAAAGTACACACCGGAGGCTGAATACATAGCGTGTAGTACAACAGTAATTAATGTAGTTCAGATTAAATGTTTTGTTGATAGTTTAAAATTGGGTGTACCTAGCAGGTCAGTCAATGTGTTTTGTTAAAGAAAATTTGCTATCTCGTTAATAAAAAACAGAGCTAATAGCTCTAAAGAAAAACACATTGATGTAAATTATCATTATATTCAACATATAATGGAGATGGATGAAATAAAAGTCAACTATATTCCCTCGGGAGAGATAGTGGCTCAACCTATGACCAAGGGGTTGACACTGAAAAAATTTAGGGAGCATATTACTGCAATGGGTTTAAGAATCAGCTAGGTATTGCAGTATTACAATGTGAAGAGTATCTTTAGAAAAAAATTTGGGACGCTTGAAATTTATAGAAATATTCAACTCTACCTGATTCGGGAAGAATTGGTGAGATAAAAGGTAGAGAACATCAGTAGGCATTCTACGGCTATTGCATGCTCATGAGTATAGAGTCCACTTTGAGGCACCATGAGATCTTTGCATAGTCCCCTAAGGTGCATGGTGTATTAAGTCATCGATAAGGTGTATCGAAGAAAGCCTCTGTATGGACTTTAGAGGAAGTACTTTTTTCAAAATTTCAAGTGCAGTTCGACACATTGGTTAAATTTGTGTTTAGCTGAAGTCGTCAATGATACTGAGGATATGGACCTTATGATCCCTAGTATGGAGCATTGATGTCGATCACTTTGTTATGGAGTGAATCGAAGTCACCTGGATTGTGTTATTGGTAAGGATAGCATATGTGGAAGGGTGCGGCCAAACTCGATGGCAAAAACGTGTGCGTGTAGGTCTATTGTCATGTTCTGATGTATATCTGCAAATGGTTAGAGATAAAAAGTTGGTGAGAACGAAAGTTTTGGTACCAAAGACAAACACCAACTTGAAAAACTCTTAGGTCATGTCCATGTACGTTCAAGTGGGAGCTTTAAGTCGGTGAACTCATGGACATGAACTAGTGGTATTTTCCCATGCATGGGTAGGAGAGAAAAGGGTTGGCGGCGGTTGAAATGGTAATGACTACAACTGTTGGTGGCAGTTTGGATCGGCAACGGACAAAATCGTTGTCAATGATTATGTCTCCTGCTTGAATGGTTGCATTGGTCACCATTGGAAGTTTATAAATACATCGTTGTTCATTGAAGACTTCACTTTTGATACTCGATATTCTTTTGGTCATAATCGCCAAATCGCCATATTTATTTTTTCTCCAAGTGCATGTGATTGACAGTCTAACGACACTCGACCACTGTTCGAATACAATCATGGGACCATAAGAACTTAAATAACTAGTTAGCTTAATCAATGACCAGCACAAATCCACCCTACTACCACCACCACCACCATTGTCCCCCCACCGCCTGGCCACTATCACCACCACTACCGTCAACCACCACTGTCACTACGACCACCTCAACGGCAATGGTGGTTCTTGTTTTGCATGGGTTATGTGCCCGATAATGTCAAGATATAGGAGGGCGACTAGGCACACCACCGCGAAAACTTGGCAATTGCTTTTGATCTAATGAAGTAATGAACACTTTAGATGGTGTTCCAAGCAAGGTGATAAAGAATTAGAGGGCCTGCATCGATTGCCAGGTTACTACAAAGTACATGTCCACAGGAAATTATTGTTAGAATTAGTACGAGATGCTAGTGGGTTTCATAATTTAAAAAATGGGTAATTTTCTTGTGGAGATTACTGGTGAGAAGTTTTAGGAAAACTTTAGAGTAGACAGCATTGATTGAATCTGTCAGGTTTAGACTAACAGTACTAATAACCTCCTTTGTTTTTTGTTGCTATTTCTATTACTTGAAACCATATTCTCATACAAATGAAAAGAGTTAAATTTGATCAAACAATCCATTGTATGAAACTTATGAATGCGTTGCTTTTATTCGTTTGTATGAGAACAGAAATAATATTTTCCTCAAGTCAATGCTTTTTCTCACTACTGTCTCTCTGTCTAATGGATTCAAAGCAGCTAGAAAGATGTCAGCAGCCCTCGGCCAATTTCATTATTGGGATATAAAGTAAAAAGAAAAAAAATGCTTGAATATGCTTATTAGAAAATAAGCCATCATAAACACTTTCTTCTCCTTTATTTCATTTAACCCGAGCCCAAATTTAGAGCTCAGACATATGAGGAAGCTGTAACCGTGCATATTAGGTCACAAATCACCACATGGGAGTTACACAACCATAAAAAAAGAAATGCTAACGGAATATACAACATGGATAAAAGGGATTTGCGCTTTATTCTAAACAATTTTAGTTTCTATTTCAAGGCGTGATGTGATGTTTCACTGGTGCTGTTTTTGGGCTCTTAGCAAGTGTAGCTTTCATTTCATTAACCACTTCTGGTATCCTTGCTTATAAAAAAGTGCAAGCAACTCCAATCTGAGAGTCAGTGGCGAGGAGTGTTCTGTTTACAGTGGGGGCACCTGTCATTCGATTGTTAGGTCCTGCTCTTCGATTTAGTTCTATTGGTCAGAGCTCTCTTCCCCCCCCCCCCCCCCCCCCCCCCCCCCCCTTCACTTTCATCAAATATCACACTACTCGTTTAGCTATCGCTCTTGGATACAGGGGAACGCTGGAAGCCGAACTCAGGGCTCCCTTTGGAGAGAGAGAGAGAGAATGCAGGCCTGGAGAAAGAAAATGTCTTTGTAGCCTTAGAAATGAACTGTCAACTTCTACAAGTAAAAAAGAGTCTTCCTTTTTCTTGGACCAACTGGTCCGCAGCGTTCTTTTTTGGCTTACACAAAAGAAAAAAAAAACCAACCTTTCCAAGCCACAGATTTAAATCCACCACTTTCTCTGAACTTTCTTAAACATTCATAGCAAGAAAACTTCAGCTGAATTGTTTTCCCGTGTTTTGTACTGCATTTGAATTACCAAGCCCTTCTCGAATGAGTTTTTGCAAGAAAAATTGGATGTTTGACCCGAGTATTTACACTCCAAAATGATCAGTCTTTAATATCTAGTATTTGGACTTGGTTTGTATTCGGTACATTTTTTTTTTCTAAATTAAATTACCATAAATTCAAGTGGGATTCCCAAGACATAGCAAATGATTTAGTATAAAGGAAAAGTATACTGCATGTATTTAGATCCCTGGTCTCTACCAAAAGTCTAGCCTGCCAGCCTTGCATGACTTTGACTCTTGACTATTTTCCAGTCTGATCAATCCCCAAAACATAAAAGCAAACAAGAAGACACCTACATACATGAAAAGATAAACAAAGGAAGAAAACCAAAAAAAAAAAAAAAATTGTATCAGAGATGGACTATTTCATCTTATTTTTTGTTCTCCCATACTTTTTCAGTGTCTGCTCCGCCCAACCTCCTCCTTCGATTTCAAAGGCCAGCACCATATTCTACCTTAATTCAAGCCTTCCTTGGTACAACAATACCTCAACCAATATGACTCTCAATGGGGATGATGGATCAAAGCTAAGGGTAGTCCTCTCAATTCGAAACCCACCTACAACTAACATGACACCACCCAACACCCTTGGTTTTGTTTGTGGATTCTACTGCATAGATAGCTGCAATGAATACTTGTTCTCGCTTGCCATTGTTGGTGCAGATATTCCAAGTGTAGTTTGGTCAGCAAATAGAGACCATCCAGTGCAGGAGAACGCGACCTTACAACTAACAGGAGATGGCGATTTGGTGCTACGAAACTCAAATGGCACCAAGGTGTGGTCAACCAATACTGCAGGAACCTCTGCACAGGAGTTGAACATCACTGCACCAGGAAACTTGGTCCTCCTTAGCGATAACAGAGACTTTGTTTGGCAATCTTTTGACCACCCTACTGATACACTACTCAATAGCCAGCGCTTAAACGAGGGCCAAAGACTAACTGCGAGTGCCTCTAAATCCAATTGGACCAGGGGATTGTACTATGCCACATTAACCTCAGCCTCTGGTTTTGCTGCATACACCGAAGTGGATCAAGGCCCCCCATTGATGTATTATCAATTGGTACCTGATCAGAGTTCGAGTAGTAGTAGTAATGACAGATCCAATTATGCAGAATCTACACGAGGAGGGCTCCTTGTCAACTTGGGAACATCTCAGGAAATATTTGGAAAAACTACAGTCTATAGATATGATTCCTACATTGAGTATCTAAGACTTGATAGTGATGGACATTTGAAGATATACCAATATGATGATGCAAGGGGATTCAATGAGGTTCTTGATTTGGTTAGCAATGACCTAGGCGTATGTCAATATCCTCGCAGATGTGGAGAATATGGAGTATGCAGAGAAGGGGAATGTACTTGTCCAATAGGCCTAGACAGAGTTCAGTATTTTGACCAAAGTCGACTGCAATTACCCAATCAGGGCTGCTCTAGAATAACCCCTTTGTCTTGTCAACCTTCCCTTGATCAACACAAGCTTGTTGAGGTAAAATATACTACCTACTTCAATGTCATCGATTCAGCTGCTGCACTTCCAAATATCCAAGATATAAACGGATGCAGGGAGGCTTGCCTACAAGACTGTTCTTGTGGTGCAATCTTTTTCAGATATGACAACGTTTCAAATGGATATTGTTTTATGCCACCTGAGATCTTGTCAATTAGAGAAGGGCAAATTCCAAATCACAATTTCATGACAACCACATATATTAAAGTACAAATCCCCTATGAGGCACCAAGCCCTTTCCCAGAAATTGCGCCATTAACTCCATCTCGAAGAAATCAAACAAATTTAGCAGCAATAATAGCAGGGTCTAGTGTTGGTGCCTTTTTCCTTGTATGCATTGCAATTGCAATCTTGGTTATGTGGCGGACAAGGAACGAAGATGACGAGGAAGACTATGTCAGGCATGTCCCAGGGATGCCTATGAGATTTTCATATGAAGAACTACGCGTTGCAACAGAGGATTTTAAGGAGAGACTTGGTAGCGGAGGATTCGGGACTGTGTTCAGAGGAATGCTAGGAGATGGTACTAAGGTTGCAGTGAAGCGGTTGGATAAACTAGGCCACGCAATGAAGGAGTTCTTAGCGGAAGTTGCATCAAGTGGAAGCATACACCATTTTAATCTAGTAAGGTTGATTGGTTTTTGTGCAGAAAGACCTTACAAACTTCTTGTATATGAATATATGAGCAATGGGTCATTGGATAGGTGGATTTTCAACAAACACCAGGGAGCTTGCCTCGATTGGCAAGCTCGAAAGAATATTATACTTGGCATAGCCAAAGGGTTGGCTTATCTTCATGAAGAATGCCGGCAGAGGATTATTCACCTCGATATCAAGCCACAAAACATTCTGTTGGACGAAAATTTCAACGCTAAAGTCTCTGATTTCGGGTTAGCTAAGCTCGTAGACAGAGAAGAGAGCCAAGTCCTGACAACAATGAGAGGAACTCTAGGGTATCTTGCCCCTGAATGGCGACTCCAAAGAATCACCGTAAAAGTCGACATCTATAGTTTTGGGATTGTTGTTCTTGAAATAGTTTGTGGGCGGAAAAATTTGGATCACCATCGATCAGAATCTAGCTCACACTTGCTTAGTCTCATGCAGAAGGCGGGCAGAGAGGACAAACTACTTGACATAGTTGAGCACTTGGAGAAAGGCATGGAAGATCATAGAGAAGAAATGGTGAATATGATAAAGATTGCAGCATGGTGTTTGCAAGATGATCACAAGAGGAGGCCTTCCATGTCAACAGTAGTGAAGGTCTTGGAAGGGGTAATTGGGGTGGATCCAGACATCAGCTATAACTTCAGTCATGCTAAGGAGTTTCACATTGTGGTAGAAGATCATGCTTCCACACCACCACAAGCTTCTGCTCTTTCTGGTCCAAGATGAAATGGTGGTATACAGTAAACTGCAAAGACAATCACAACATTACCAAAGATCTCAAGGTGTGCAAAACCACTTATAGATGTTCTACTTGTGGTTGGGTCCTGGATCTTGTACTTTTAGCTGGTTAGTAGTTTTTGTACCATTTTCACCACCAATGGGAAAAAAAAAAAAGGCAAAAATAGTAGTTTTGCCAAATTGTCAAAAATCTTACACTAATTTTAAAAGGTTAATTGCAAAAAAATGTCCTCGAACTAAGACTTAATTTCAGATGACTATTCTCAACAATTATGACTATCCTCAACAATTATTACAAAACTAACCTCCTACCGAAAACCGACGTCACTAATCTAAGAGGACTTGGGAAGCCTTCCCTCCTCATTTCCTAATTTTTTAGAATTTAGAATTTTTTAATTCAAAATCTAAAAAAACTCCCTCCAATTAGATGCTAGCATATGTAATTTGTTACTACCTATCAACTCTTCAATAACTAACTACTTGTTTTCAAAATTTAATCAAAACAATTATTTTTATCACCTAAAAACTTTCTATAATTTTTTATTTTACTTCTCAAGTAATAAAAAAAGAAAAAAAAAAGAAAGGGATAAATAAAAAAAAATAGAAAAAGAGACCCGAATTATAATCCCATGCATAGTACGAACAGACCCCTAGTATAGATACTAGTATAGATATATTTTTTCTTCGTTTACACCCAAGAAACCACCGGACCAAGTGACCCCCCACCCCAAGCACTACTACCACAAAGCCCTCTGGTCACAAATTGAATCAAGAATTGAGAAGTTAGCTAATAAGCGTGAAGAGAGAGAAAGAAAGAGACTTGAAGAGTAAACAGAAGTCGAAATCCACGTGGGATCAAATACTTTTGTTGACAATGCTGGTACTGCGCTCAGTAAATTACTTGATAAGTAAACGATAAAGATCTTGATTCACAATCAGGCTGCACAGAAAATTTAGTCTAAACTTGAACTTGCCCAAATCAATTAATTTCGGCCACAAGAATTATTGCTGATGTTCAAGCATTTTCACTCTGGTGTCATTCATCTCAATAAAAAAGTTTAATATGCCTCTAAAATTGAATATCAAAGGACAATTAAAATAATTTAACTACAAATAGAAACATTACCCAGAAATTTCTAAATCAGAATGATGACTTTCTAGGCTTACCAAGAATTAATGATGGGTAGGCAAGTGGTGTCTTCAACCTGGTCATATTGGATTTGGACTAGTTCACTGCCACCAATTGCATGATCAATAAGATGCTTGCTTCTGTATGTGTATTCAACAGGCAACGGCCACTGTGAAACAAGGTTGAAGTACCAGTAGCCAGAGCTATGAAGTTAAATCATCTATTTTCTAACAACAAAAAAGAACCAAAAAAAAAAGAAAGATATTTGAGTGTGTCATCTTTCCCCATGTCCCGTGACAGTATAAACTAATTAATTCATCCAGAGTATCAAATTCTTTATGGACAATTAGATGAAGCTTAGGATTTGGCTCCCATTTTTCACAGCGCAGCTAGAAGCAAAAGACCATTTGAATTAAGCTCTTTAAGAAGGGTTGTCTCTAGGGACCTTTTGACCATACTTCCTCCATTGATATCCATCCTTTACTATCAGTAATGCACACACAGTTGGCTCAATAAACATGATACAAACTGGTAACAATACACTTCCCTTTGGTCAACATGAGGTCCATTCAAGTGAAGAATTGAGCATGCAATGAAAAAATAGAAAGAGAAAATGAAAGATAAAAATATTCTAAATCATAGAACTTACCTAAGATATTTATTGAAAAATATATCTCCAAATTTCAAAGCACTCTAAAAATTTGTCATTAAATTAAAGCTTCACATGCATAAGCAAATCAATCACATATTCTATCAACTGAAAAACTTAAGAAAAAAATCAAGTTGCCTTCACAATTGACAAAACCAAAACAAAATACAACATGAGACACAAAAATGTAACTTACTTCACCTTTTCTCTAATGTAGCAACTTCATATTGATAATCTTTGCATATCAAAAGTAGGATATGGGAAAAGACCTGGTTCTATGATTAAATGCATATTAGCTGCAACAAAAATAATTTTTTAGGTAGGAAAAGAAACATTATCAAAGATAACATACAACATCGTCAATGCAAGCATTCATCAAGGCAAAAGAATAAGCGAATTCAATATTATAGCACCAATGACCTAAATTGGTTTTGAAGTCTATAGTGCGTAAAGAATGGTCGAGATAGCATATATCAAAAGTAGCTTTATAAGAGAAGTTTACAGTGCTGCTTCAAAAAGTAGGCGAGCACTGCAATACCAAAAGAAAAGCACCAGAAGCTTATGAAAAAGAACAAAGTAGAGTTTAACCCAACAATCAAGAGTGTGTGGACAAAACGGATGAATACCTTAGAAAGTTTAGATCCTCAGACCGATTTTATGTTAACAAAGCGCGCACTCATGAATCAAAACTTGGACTCTGCCCTACAGAAAACAATTAATCACATTCCAACTACTACAGACACACATGAAAGCCCAACATTCCCAGGTTAGAATGTGAACTATTTATCCATCAATAATCAATTTAAAAGCTGAACACCGCAGTTGAAAGCCCCTCTTCAATTCCATGTCAAAACATCTCCCCTCTTTCAAGATGAAGCTTACTCAATTTCTTCGCAAACTAAAATGGTTTGAACAACAAATTTGAAAACCAACTTACTCATTTCTGCTTCTAAATGAAAAAACTATAGAAACAAAACTCAGATTCTCATTATCTCATCTCAAGTTACTCGAGTGTCAATACATTAACTATATAGGCACAGCTTGTGTGCTATTTACATCACCGGACTTAGTTAATGTGACAGCTGTACAGATTTGATTTGCTGAGATCTAACTGCCTAACTAATCATCCATTACCACTTGCAGGGTTGTTATGCTGGTTAGGCGGAGGTGGACTAATGCACGTGAGCTCTTCTCTTGCTAATGATGAAGTGAAGCTCTGCTGAGAAGGAGCTTCTGATATACTTGAGTTATTATGCCCCCTCAAACTGATGTGGGGAACTACCCGCATCAGTTTTCTTCTGTGGAGATTAAACAAGGAAGAGGATAGACTCTTGGTTAGGATGTCATCAATTTAATCTTCACTGGATACACAGTGAATTAGAGGATCTCTGCGATTGACTTTTTCATGAACAAAGTGAAAATCAATATCAATGTGCTTTGTTCCAGCATGGAAGACTAGATTAAATGCAAAGGCTAATGTTGAGATATTATCTCACCATAAGCAAGGAGGATGTGGAATAAAGATATGCATATCACAAAGTAATCTGCGAAGCCCTTTAAGCTTAGCAGCTGTCACTTCTAAGGCCCTATACTCAACGTCAGTGGAAGATCTGGCCACAGTTGATTGTTTCTTGCTGCCGCAGTGGATAGCATTAGAGCCCAATAGACCACAAAACCAGTTTTAGAGTGTCGATCATTGGGATCACCTGCCCAATGGGCATCAGTGTAGGCTGACATATGAAGAGTACTAGGGCGATAGTGAAGAGTGAAGACTGCTTGACAATGGAAGTGGGTTAAATAATCAAGAAATTCTCAAGCGTAGGAAAGTGTATCATTTTTGTAACTCAGTCGACTACCGAGGTCATCTCCTCAAGGAAAACGAATGGTTTAAGAAGTGATGGTCAAAGACAAAATAAAAATCTTGAATTTTGAGAGTTTGTTGGAAGAAATTTATCACTTAAAGAAATAACAATTAAAGAAAAGAACCGGTTGATCGGTAGAGATCACCTCACCGCGAATAGGCATTTTGACTCAAACCCTATACCTCACTTGAGATTGTGGTCAAATGCACTCAAGCGGTAGATAGTCATTTAACACCCAATTATAAATGAAAAATATGTATTCAAGACAATTAATTTGAATTTGATTAGAAGAAATTCACTTCGATTGCAGTGATTCCTAGAATTACTCATGCCAAGTCTTAGTTGTCGACAGGTAAGCAAAAAGATATAAAAATCGATAGCATTTTCAACTTTAATCATTTAATTAACCTAAATAACTTGACAGTAGAGAAGCCCTAGTTTTGAATTAAAATCCCCAATTCACGGTAAGACTACTTCATCTGATCAAACCAGTAAACAACTACTCACACATGACTGAATTTAAATTTGAAGCAATTAAAGAAAGCATCATTCTAAATGAAAGCAAAAAGATAAGAATTGAAATTTTAAGAATTGAAATTAAAAGAAAAAAAATACCTTGTATTGAAATTACAATGAATGTAAATCATTTGTAGAAAGAAACAAAAAGTAATTGCGTTGCAAGAATGTAATACTTGAATTTAAACAAAGCTTGTAAAATAAATCAATGGAGAAAGTTTAAAAGAAGAAGAAGAAAATCTAAAACCCTAGGAAAAGGAAAAGAGAATGGTGAATTGAATGATGGAATGAAGCTCCCTCTCTCTCTTACTAGACTCGGATATTTATAGGGGATTTCTTGCTAATTTTTCTCCTTATTGATCAACCAATCACGACCTTCCAAATAAACCAGCTGATTGCCTTCCTTAGGAGTCTTAATTATCGAAATTCAGTAACCTACTGGTAGGAAGCAAAAAACGGACTATTGGTAGGACTGTTTGCCTTGCTCTCCTACTGGTAGAACACATTTTCTGTCTTCAACCTACTAGTAGAAAAATACCCACCTACCGGTAGAACAACTCTATTTTTCTCCTACCAGTAGGATTGAACTCCTATTGGTAGAAACAACTTTTAGCTTCAGTTGTACTGGTAGAAGACCTACCGATAAAAAGGGTCTTTTCTCAATTATGCTTGTTGTGGTATTGGCTTCACTCCTAGACCTCTTAGCTCATTTCTCAAGTCCTCTATGACACTGAAACACGTGCAATTCCACGTTCTTACACCAATTCACTTGCAAACACACAAATTTACTATAAAATACAAAACTCAACTAACATAAAGGAATTAAGTGGCTAGCATGACTAAGATAAATGATTATGAGGCTTATAATATGCAATATTGTGCTCTCATCAAAGACTCCAAGAAAATGGTACCCTTGAATGTAACATAAGATACGTTTCACAGCAGAATAATGCACATCAGTAGTATTGTGCATAAATTAACAGACCCTATTGACAAAGAATGCTATGTCTAGTCGACTGAAGGTTAAGTATTGTAGAGCACCAACAATGCTACGGTAGTGGGTAGGATCAGAGAGGGGAATTCCATCGGATTTGCTCCATTTGGATGAGGAAGAACAAGGAGTTATACAGGGCTTACAGTCAGTCATATTAGCCTTCAGTAGAAGATCAGTGGCATATTTGTGTTGAGATAAAAATGTACCAGAGGATGATTGACGAACTTCAAGACATAAGAAATAATGAAAAAGACCAAGCTCCTTCATCTCAAATTAAGTATTAGGCTACTGGAGAAGAGTAGAGGTGTAAATTGGATCATTCCCAATGATAATTATGTCATCGACATATAGCAAAAGAATAGTGAGGGACTGACCAGTATAGCGAATGAATAATTAAGGGTCTACTGAGGATGGATGAAAATCAAGGGTATCAAGAAAAGGGGTTAAACAATGAAACCAAGCACAAGGTGCTGGTTTTTAAACCATAAATTGACTTGTGAAGTTGACACACAAAATCAGGATGGTCAGGGTCAATGAAGCCTTGAGGCTGCTACATATAGACATCTTCTTCGAGGTGGCCATGTAAGAATGCATTTTTTACATCGAGCTATCGAAGAGGCCATCCACAGTAAGTAGCCAAGTATAAAAGAACCTTGACTGTAGGTTGTTTGGCAACAAGGATGAAGATCTCCTCATAATCCAATCCCTGTTCATGATGAAAACCTTTGGCGACTAGCCTGGATTTATGACGATATACACTGCCATCTGAATTATATTTGATATAGTAAACCCATTTGCAGCCAATAATATTCTTGTGCAAATGAATTGGGGCTAAGGACCATGTACCTTGCTGTTAAAGAGCTATAAATTGTTCCGCCATGGCACTGCGCCACTAAGAGAGTTTAGAAGTAGAGAAGAAAGTGGAGGGTTCAATAAAGCTAGGCACAGTGGTGGGAATAGATCTTCTTTTTGGATATGCCTAATTAGGCACAAGTCTGCATAGGATGACAATTAGTATAAGGGACTAATGATGAAGTAGGAAGTGGAGAGGAAATAGGTGCAGAAGATGAATGTGGAGAAGAATTGAGTAAAGAAGAAGAAGAAGACTATACAACTGGAGGAATTTATAGACTAGTAGGAGGGGGAGATTGAATGGGATAGAAGATGGAATTAGGGCAGAGGATTGGAAAAGTGAGGAAGGAATAGAAAACACTGGAGTAGGACCTAGAATTGATTATGAGGGAGTAGAATTAGATTGGGAAACAAGAGAAGAATTATGGTCTGTTTGTTTTGATGGAAAATGGGGTGGATGGAAAATGGGGGAAGGAAAATGGGGTGGATGGAAAAACTTTCCATTGTTTGGTATGGAAGGAAAAGGTGATGGAAAGGAAAATTGGAGGGAAGGCTTTTCCTTCCCGCCCACAATTTATTTTCCCCCAAAAATGGGCGGAAAATGAGAAGAAGCCAACAAAATTTGACATTTGACTGATAATTTTACTTTTTTGCCCTTTGTTCCCTTCTAATAAAACTCACTTCTCAAAACAGCAAACAAATAAAATGACTTAATATATTTAAAGGGTAGAATTGTAAAATTGGGTATGTATGGTTTTCCTTTCCTTTCATTTTTCATCTAATACCAAACGATGGAAAATATATCCCTTCTATTTTCCATCCCTCCTACCAAACAAAAAGGAGAGGAAATAACTTTCTTTCCTTCATGGATGAAAAGTTTATTCCTTCCACTTTTCATTCCTTCCCACTTTCCATCCTTCGTACCAAACGGACCATTAGATTGGGAAACAAGGGATGTATAAAGAAAAAGAGACTCATCAAAAATAATGTGACGGGAAGAGTAAAAACAACTAATAATTGGATGCAAGCAAAGATAACCTTTAGAACCAAGAATGTATCATAGAAAAACACATTGCTTGGATTTGGGGTACTTGAAATATTTAGAAGAAAGAAAGGGATACAAACTAATTGTAGAGCCCCCGTATATATAGTCAAAAATAAAGATATAATAAGGGTAAAATAAGGAAAACCCTAACAAATTAGGAAATAACTCCAAACTAGGTAACATAAGGAAAATCCTAACAAACTAGGAAATAACTCCAACACTCCCCCTCAAGCTAGGCGCAAAAATGTCAATTAAGCCAAGCTTGACAACTGAGTCCTGAAGAATGGATAGAGTGACAGGTTTTGTGAAAACATCAGCAACCTGATCACTGGTCCCCACAAACAATGGAGTGACAATACCACAGCTAACCTTCTCCCGAAGAAAGTGAACATCGATCTCTATATGCTTCGTCCTCTCGTGTAGTACAGAGTCAGAAGCGAGCTGAATAGCAGATCGATTATCACAATATAATGTGGATGGAGAATTCGCTGGAAATCCCAACTCGCCAAGAATCGATCGTAACCAGATAATCTCACACGTGCCAAGTGCCAGTGCCCGATACTCTGCCTCTGCTGAAGAGCGGGAGACAACCGCCTGCTTCTTACTCTTCCAAGAGATAAGATGAGTCCCTCGAAAAGCACAGAAACCCGTAGTAGATCGACCGTCACACGCTCCTCCATAATCTGAATCTGAATAACAGGCTAGAGGACCAGTCTGAGATCCTAATGCATAGAACAACCCAAGTCCAGGACAAGACTTGAGGTACCGAAGAATATGATAAACTGCATCAAGATGAGGCTGACACGGCCTGTGCATGAATTGACTAACTCGACTGACAGCGAATGAAATGTCTGGCCTAGTGTTGGCTAAGTAGATAAGTCTACCTACCAACCTCTGATAAACAGTCGGATCTCTCAACTCCTCACCTTCAACAGTAAGCTTCAGGTTTGGAATCATAGGTGATGATGCCGGTTTGCACCCCAACATCCCAGTGTCTGAGAGAAGATCCAGGACATACTTTTTCTGAGAAAGAACAATACCCCTGCTACTACGGGCAACCTCAATCCCAAGAAAGTATCGTAGAAATCCAAGGTCCTTCACATCGAAGGCCTTCCCAAGGTCTACCTTGACCTGCGCAGTCCCAAAAATATCATCCCCAGTAATAATAATATCATCAACATATACCAACAGGATGACACACTGTGCAGAAGTATTCTGTCGAATGAAGCATGTATGATCAGAATGACATCTGGTGAATCCTAAACGTACAACTACACCACTAAAGCGAGAGAACCAGGCTCGTGGTGACTGTTTTAGTCCATAAAGAGACTTACGCAGTCGACATACCTTTCCAGCATACTCCCCCTCACCATGAAAGCCCGGTGGTGCATCCATATAAATAATCTCGTCCAGATCACCGTGAAGAAATGCATTCTTCACATCTAACTGATGAAGAGGCCAATAGTACTCCGCAGCCAGAGAAATAATCAATCGAACAGTAGTCAATTTTGCCACGGGGGCAAATGTAGCACCAAAATCACGACCTGGTACCTGAGTAAAACCCTTCGCCACAAGCCTAGCCTTGTGACGATCAATAGTACCATCCGCCAGAAACTTCAGGGTGTAAACCCAGCGACAACCAACAGTCTTCACCCCTGAAGGTAAAGAGACAAGATCCCATGTATGATTACGCTGAAGAGCGTCCATCTCTGTCTGCATGGCAAGAACCCACTGGGGCTCCCGCATAGCCTCTGAAACAGAGCGAGGAACCGGCGTATCTGATAAGGTCATGCTATAAGCTCGAAATGTAAGAGACAGATCACAATAAGAAACATAAGCAGAGATCGGATATAAAATCCTGGCGGTCCAACCATAACGAACAACTGGACGGCTGCGGATAACGACGTCCTAAATCATCATCCTCTACTGATAATGTCTCATCAGATAAAGTAACTGGCTCAGTACCTGCAATCTCATCAGTACTAACAACAGGTGCATCAATATGCTCAACGAACTGAGAAGTATTACCTGCATCGCCTGAGGTAGAGGGAACATCAGCAGAGGGATGAGAGCGAGGGCGACGAACATAAACCTGCAAAGGAAGAGGGACTGGTGACTCTGGACTAACAGAGATGAGTGGCTCTAGTGGAGGAGAGACTGATGACTCTGTAGTGATAGTGACCAAAGGCTCTGGCTCCTGTGGTAATGGAAAATCAAAGGGAGTATAATCACCTGGAGGGGAAGACACAGGACTAGAAGAAAAATAAGGAATATGCTCAAGAAAAGTAACATCTAGACTATGATACATACGACGCCTAATAGGATCATAGCACCGATACCCCTTAGACTGATGACAATAGCCCACAAAGACACAATGAATCGCTTTATCATCAAGTTTATGGCGAGTAGGAGACCGATCCTGAACAAAACATGTGCAGCCAAAAACACGAGGGGGAACCAGAAAAAGTGTCTGTTCAGGGAATAAGACCTGTAAGGGAGCTCTATGCTGAAGAACACGACTCGGTGTACGATTGCATAGAAAGGTAGAAGTCAAAACAGCAAAATGCCAATAAGATTTTGGTACCCCCATACCTCTAAGCATACAACGTACCATCCCTATCAGACTCCTATTTTTCCTTTCAGCAACTCCATTTTGCTCAGGATTATATGGACAAGTGAGCTGCTGAAGGATACCCTGGGAAGAAAGGTGAGACACTAAGGCATCAGACACATATTCTTTGGCATTATCCGAACGAAGAGCACGAACAATGACATCGAATTGTGTCTTAATCATCTGGAGAAACTGAGTGATGATTGGGAGTACATCGGATTTCCTATGCAAAATGTAGACCCAAGTACAACGGGTATGGTCATCTATAAATGTCACATAATATCGAGCACCTGTCAGAGCAGTAACATGAGAGGGTCCCCAAATATCAGAGTGTATTAGGTCAAATGGTTTGGGTGACTGGTGCATGCGAGGAATATAACTAGTCCGAACATGTTTTGATAGGGAACAGATAACACAGTCAAGTTTACCACTAATACAAGCTTTGCAAATCAAATACTCATAACAGTCAAATTTGGCACAGTTCACAGCGTGTGAATAGTAACTTCGGCACTATTCACAGCGCGTGAACAGTAAATTCGGCACTGTTCACAGGCCTTTGGAACCGCAAAAAAATAACAATCCACCAAAAAGTCTAGAAGTAGTGTGGTGGCTGGTGGGTGCAACGTGGAGGAGGGGCTATGATTAAAGTTAGGCTCTGATACCAACTTGAAATATTTAGAAGAAAGAAAGGGATACAAACTAATTGTAGAGCCCCCGTATATATAGTCAAAAATAAAGATATAATAAGGGTAAAATAAGGAAAACCCTAACAAATTATGAAATAACTCCAAACTAGGTAACATAAGGAAAATCCTAACAAACTAGGAAATAACTCCAAACTAGGAAATAACTCCAACAGGGGTCAAACTTGTGATGATTATATGGTTTTAATAAGGGATAACAAGTGCAACCAAAAACCTTAAGGTGAGAGTAATATGGAGGATTGCTATAGAGGAGATCAAAAGGGGATTTGTTAGAAGTGGATGGGCTAGGCATATGATTAATTCGATAAAATATAGCTGAGAAGGCATGAAACCAAAAATTTTGAGGCAAGGAAGCTTTGAACATAAGGGTTAAGGCTATTTCTTGAATATGCCTATGTTTCCTCTATGCTACCCCATTTTCATGGGGAGTACAAGGGCATGATTTTTTATGCTCAATGCCATTTGTTGAGAGAAATTTTCGAAGAGAACAACTATTAAATTCTCCACCTCCATCAGTTCTGAAAACCTCCAATTGAAAAGAAAATTGGTTTTCTATATATGCCTTGAATTTGCAAAGAACGTCAAAGACATCAGACTTTAAAAACAAAGGGAATAACCAAGTGTATTTTGTATAATCGTCTGCAAAAGAGAGATAGTAACGATAGCCTTGAACAGAAAACTAAGGGCCTGGACCCCAAACATCACTATGTAACAAAGCAAATGGATGTAAAGGCTTAGTTTGTGAAAGTGACAAAGGAATTTTAGTCGTTTTTCCATAGAGACAACACACAATGAAGAATCTGATTTTGGTATGTTACATACAATACTTGAACTAGAAAGTATTTTCTGTAAAACTAGATCTAAGGGATGGCCAAGACAATGATGCCACAACTTATTTGTAACTCTATTGCCTAGATTTGCAGCAACGGAAGGAGAAGTAGTAGTGGATGAGATGAAATGCTTCTCTAGTGAAACGGAAGACAGAGTGCGAAGAACATAGAGGCCATTCTCAATCTTGCCTTGATAGAGAAGTGTCCCCTTGTCCAAATCCTGAATTTGGAAACCAAATGCATCAAAGATAAATCAGTAGTTATTATCTCTACATAATTGATAGATAAAGAGGAGATTTGAACTGATAGAAGGAACACGAAGAACATTATTTAATTTGAAGGAATGAGAATTATTAGTTAGAAGAGTGTGACCTATATGAGATATAGGCAAATCCTCGCCATTTCCAATAGTCACTGAATCAGATCTACAGAAAGGTTTGCAAGATCAGAGGTGATGTGATTTGTGGTGCCTGAATCAGTTATCCATAAATTTAAATTGAAGTTTGGTCCTCCATAAGAGCATCTCCAACAATAGTAGCTATTTTAGCTACCCAAAAATCAACTTTTTCTATTTTAGCTACTCACTTTTTTAATACATACTCCAACAGATTCTCTATATTTTTAACTACTCATTTTAAATATTATTTATCATCATTTTTGTATTATATTTTTTGGGAATAGTGAAAGGGAGAAAGAGAGAGAATGAGAGAAAAAGAGAGGAAGAGAGAGAAAATAATATATATAATGTTTACATATTGCTACAGTGACACTCTATAATTAGAGTGTCACTGTAGCAAAAATGTATTTTACATGATCTGAACAACATCTGTTGGAGATGAATTTTGGCTTTGATTAGCTAAATTTTAGCTATTTTGGGCATTTACAGCATCTGTTGGAGATGCTCTAAGAAGTTGCCATGGCTGCGACCTATGATGGTGGATTCTTACCTTGATATGCGTAGTTCATTCGATGATATGATGTGACCTGGTTTGTTGCATATCTTTCAGACAACACATCCTCTTTTTTTTTATCAGACAACACATCCTTTATTGTTTGTGTTTTTGAACTGAGAATGCCAAGGAGAATTGCTTGAGTTGTTTCCTTGAAAAAATTTAGTGCATTGAATTGATGTTGAGTAGGATTACCTCCTCCATTAGAAACATTGAATCTGCCTCCATGACCTCTTCCTCAATGATTGTTCATGCCTCTATTTCTCTTATTTGTAGCTTCTCTTCCTCTATTTCGTGAGTATGGTGGTCTAGGTTGAACAACTGTCATAGCAGAAGGAAATATATGTTGTTGAGTGTGCTAGTGACTGTTTCCAATAAAGATTTCTTCTGCTTGCAGTAATTTGTGTAACTCATCAAATGTGACAGGCTGAGATCGATTTCTAATTGAAGTTATGAAGGCATTAAACTCAGGTGTGTGTTCGAACTTTTTTAATAAATAAATAAAAAGAGAGCAAATTATTTAGAAATTCATAATCGCTCGTACACTAATGTCTTATGGTTAAATTATACAAAATTATTTAGTGTATTTGGTACCAAGTATAATTATAAAATAATAATAACAATAACTAAAGGGGATGAAAGTGTGATTAAGGCAAGTTCCCTTCTTGCCCTAGATGTCCACTTATATATAGATATATATATTCAACATTTTATACTTTGCAACAAAAAAAAATAAAAGAGCGGTATTCTGCCACTAGAGATAGAGAGAGAGAGAATCAATTACTAGTTGATTTAATACTCTTAGAGCTTAAGAGTTTTGACGTGATATTGGGTATGGACTGGTTAGTTGCGCACCATGCGATAGTTGATTGTTTTGAAAAAAGAGTCGTGTTTAATCCTCCTAATCACACAAAATTTAGTTTCGAGGGGACATAGATTATTTCTTTCCCCAGCCTTATCTCTGCAGTCCAAGCTCGAAGATTGTTAAGGAAACGTTGCCAAGGATACATTGCTAGCATTATAGATACGAGGAATGAGAGCTTTTCTCTTGAGGACATACCAATAGTAAGGGAATTTCCAGAAGTATTCTTGGATGTCTTGCCTGGGTTTCCACCTAATAGGGAGAATGAGTTAGTTATTGACCTGATACCTAGTACAAGTCCTACCTACAAGGCTCCTTATCGTATGGCACTAGTGGAGCTTATAGAGCTAAAGGTGCAACTTCAAGAGTTGCTAGATTTGGGGTTTATTCATCCTAGTGTGTCACCAAGTGGTGCACCAGTATTGTTCCTGAAAAAGAAAGATGAAAACATGAGCCTTTGCATAGACTACAGGGAGTTGAACAAAGTAACCATCAAGAATATGTATCCCCTTCCCCACATTGATGATTTGTTTGACCAACTACAAGGTGCTAAAGTATTCTCGAAGATTGACTTTTGAATGGGTTACCTCCAGTTGAAGATAAAGGTGGAGGATGTGCCTAAGACTGTTTTCCGTACTCGTTATGGACACTATGAGTTTCTTGTGATAAAAAGAGGTTGTCCCTCCTTTGACCACTTGACCAAGGCAGCTGGATTTCCTTTATTCCCGTAAGCTCAAGGATGGATTTCTTCCTTAATTCCGGGACGAAAGAAGCGAAATTGCTTTATTCTCCCTATATAGGAGTTCCTCTTCTTCTCTTTCTCCTGCCCTCCACATATATACTTTCTGGGTGTTCTCGTATCCGGGGTGTTTTATTGAAATAAACAAGGGCCAATAGTGTATCCTATCGACCTCAACTAAGACAACAGCGACCTATACATAAGCTGCTCAATACCTTTCTTACCGTACGGTCTCTCATTTCAATCTAAGGGCAAGAGCTGTTACGCTATTGCTTGATTTACTTAATTCCTGTTGTTTTATTGCAAGAAACGAGGAGGAAGAAGAAGCTTGAGTCGACCGATTCAGGAAAATAAAGTCACCATTGAGGCTTTAAGGAAAGGCACTGGGCCGCTAGCTGCTCAATTGATTGCTTTCGAACCGAGGGGGTATCAATAGAACAGGGGAGAGGAGGAATCTTTCGCTACTGTAGTTGCTCTTTTGTCTCTCTCTAGCGGTCCAAAATGAGCGTATCGGTCCATTTTGTATTATTGTTCTCTTATAAAGAATGGGTATCTTCCCTTGGCCTCATTGTCTATATCGATCTCACAAGTCTCTCTGGTATAGGCAAGGGCTCATCTGTGAATGAGTCCCTTGACTTTCTTCCTCTTCTCCTCCCCCAGTCTGGTCTCCTTCTTTGTATCGGTGTTTGTTGCGGAGCTGAGGTCAAAAGGAGCTTTGGGAAAGTCCCCAACTGGTCTTGACCGACCTTTGGAAGTACTATAGAGTGAGTCATTTCCCTCTCTATTTCTTTTCTAGCAATACTAGGACTTTGACTTCTTTCTTTTAGATTGCTTCCGATATGGATATGTAGATGAATCCCTTCCCTTTTCCTAAAATCCTAACCTACACGATCATAAGTAGTACTAAGCAACTGTCAGAAATCAGTGAGTGAAATAAGATGGATGGAGAGAAATAATAATAACTAGATGAAGCCTTAGTCCATTTTAACATCCAATCATACCAAGTCTGCAGGTTAGAAAGGCGGATGGGCATGTTCATCCCTTGAAACTGCTTCCATTGGCATGAATTAGAGTCATTTTCCCTTTCCTTGGAAGGGTGACACATAGGTGCTTAGTTTGATCTATTTCTTTATCTCCCCATGAATTGTATATTTGTAACAACAGGGACAAAATTTTCTCAATTCCAATTGATTAGGCATATTGTGTCGGTTCTTTTGAGTAATATATTTGGAAATGCCCGTTGATACCTTATTAACACTGTTTTGGACACAACTGACTTTCCGAAGCCCCGCCTTCAAAGAAAAAGACTCTTATGCATTTGTGCTCTAATAAAGTGAAGCACTTCACTCACTGGAACGAGCACATAAGAGGTTTCTTCTTGAGTTAGGTCCAAGAGAGACTTTCTTTCCTAAAATGACAGACGGCTTAGGACCGTTTGACAGTGCAGTTGAGGAGTTCGTATGGGGTACATTCCCATGGGCCTTAGATGATGACGTGGCTGAATTCGGTTAGGTACCAACCACTGAGTTTTTCGTATGTAAGATATTAGCTGGTTTCAACGCAGGAGCAACCCCACTCCCTTCGATTTCCTTGGGTGTACTCGTGGGTTACCACGCCTTATTTTATATGTGATTAGAGTGCTCACAACCTTTTTTTCCTCTTGACCTTACTTTGCTTACTCCCAGTTCCCTGATTGGACGGTGGTGATGAGTATGCACAATAATCATTGTAAAACCTTTTTCGTCCGACGAAATTCAATAAATAAGGTTCGACTCTCAGAGAGGAAAAACTGGGTTGGCTTCAGCGAGGACATGACCCCTCTTATATTCGTCTCTCTTTTTCCTGGCTATATGCCTAGCTAGCGCACTTTTCTTTATGCTTTGTGAGGAAATCATTCTTTCTTTGATCTCCCGGTTCTACCTGACTTTAAGTTGAAAGAAATGTTTGGTGAGCAGCTCCTTTATTAGTAAGGTTGCTATGCAAAACCTACTTAGGGCTTTGACATTTAGCTAAGCTAGACAGAGTTCCCAAGGCGAGGAGATCATGTTTCATTCCAATTCCACTCTGGTATTCTACCCTCCCTGAACGAGTGTTGGAAAAGGGCTTTCTTGGTGGGAGAATGTAAAAACGAAGACATGCGGCTAGATAGCATGCATAAAATCTCTCCTCACTCAATTTTGTCAGTGAAGTGATTGATCGCAGATAGAGGGTTAGAACTAAAGTCAATGTTTTTCACAATCCTGATCGTCCAATAGCTTTTAGAAGAGATTGGATCTATGCCGAACCTGTCTTTTGTCTTGGAAAGATCAGAGAGCTTCCCATTCCAAAAATCAAGGAAGATTAAATGCCAGAAAGTCTCCAGGGGGAAGAGGCATTTAATACTTCTGTCCCTCCTTTTCGGTCATCAAGGAAGAACTCGAACAAGAGCTCAAAGGCATTAAATGCATAACATAAATAGAGGCATTCCTTTTCTATGGGATCGATAATCCTTCCCCCGAATATTGAGAATTGTTCCCGAGAAGAATTTGAAATGAGCTTCGATAGCTCCAAATGAAAAAGAGGCTCCGCTCACACAACAGAGCGGATGTGGCTAATTTTAACACAAAGTCATCCAATTTTCAAATGATTTTTTCCCATACTTCTTATAACCCACCTATTTCGTCTTCTTTGAGAAATATGTCCAATACTTATTTTACACGACATCATCATACTTTTTGATAAAGGGGTGTCAGTGGATCCCCAAAAGGTGGCAGTAGTTAAAGATTGGCCTCAATTGACGAATATTACTAAGGTACGCAGTTTCTTGGGTTTGACAGAGTATTATAGGAAATTTGTGGAGGGTTTCTCCAAAATTGCCATTCCGTTCATCCGATTGACCCAGAAGAAGGTAGTTTTTCAATGGACTAATGACTGTGAAAATAAGTTTCAATAAATTGAGGTAAAGGTTGGTGTCTGCTCCAGTTCTTAGCATACCTATAGATATTGGTGGGTATGATATCTACTATGATGCTTCAAGAAAGGGTTGGGTTGTGTATTGATGCAAACAGGAAGGTTGTGGCTTATGCTTCTAGGCAGTTGAAGCCTTACGAGTAGAATTACCTGACACATGATTTAGAATTGACAACTGTTGTGTTTGCACTGAAGATATGGAGGCACTATTTGTATGGGGAGACATGTGAGATATATACAGATCATAAGAGTCTCAAGTATTTATTAACATACAAAGAGCTGAACATGAGACAATGAAGATGGCTAGAGCTAATCAAAGACTATGATGTGAATTTGCACTATCTTTCAGGGAAAGCAAATTTGGTGGCAGATGCACTAAGTATAAAATCTATAAGAGCATGGCCTCTTTGCTTACCCAGCAAAAACAACTTGTAAGGGACCTTGAAGAGGAAAAGGTTGAGGTGGAGATACCTGAGAATAATGCTTTTATAGCAAGCTTGCAAGTTCAGCCTACCTTGCTAGATTGAATAAATGAGGCCCAACCGAATAACCCAAATTTGGTGAAGATTCTAGAAGAATTGGAGCGATGTGAGAAGATTGATTTTCATGTGGTAGATGGAGTGTTTCGATTTGGAGATTGAGTATGTGTACCTAATGACCTAGAGATCAAGAAACAAGTGATGAAGAAGGCCCGTTACTTTCATTTCACAGTTCATCTGGGAAGTACAAAGATGTATCAGGACCTAAAAGGGATAATTTGGTGGAATAATATGAAGTGGGAAGTGGCAGACTATGTGTCTAGGTGTTTGACATGTCAAAAGGTGAAAATCGAACACCAAAGGCCAGGAGGATTATTGCAACCACTTCCTATCCCTAAGTGGAAGTGGGAGCAAATTACCATGGGATTTCATGAGTGGGTTACCCAAGACCCCGAGTGGACTTGATTCTATTTGGGTTGTGGTGGACAGATTGACAAAGTCCACACACTTTTTGCCTGTGATGACTACTTATCCCTTGGAGAAATTTGCTAAACTTTATGTAAAGGAGATTTTGAAATTACATGGGGACCCAATGTCGATTGTTTCAGATAGAGATCCTTGATTTGTCTCCTGGTTTTGGTGTAGTTTATAAAAGGCTATGGGCACCGAGTTGAAATTCAGTACAACTTACCACCCACAGATAGATGGACAATCGGAGAGAGCTATTTAGATATTGGAACATATGCTTCGTGCTTGTGTGCTTGACTTAAAGGGTTCTTGGAAAGAGCATTTACCATTGGTTCAGTTTGCTTATAATAACAACTTTCAGGCTAACATTGGCACGGCACCGTATGAGGCTTTATATGGGCGAAAGTATAGGTCTCCAATTTGTTGGGCTGAAGTTGGGGAAAGAAAGATATATGGGCCAGAGATAGTACAAGAGACTGCAAATAAAGTACAGTTAATTCAGGAAAGACTTCGGGTTGCTCAAAGTAGACAGAAAAGTTATTTGGACAACTGGAAGAGAGACTTAGAATTTCAGGAGGGCGATCAAGTATTCCTAAAGATGTCACCCTGGAAGAGGATTATGAGATTTGGTAAAAAGGCTAAGTTGAGTCCAAGGTATATTGGACCCTTCGAGATTCTAGGAAGAGTTGGTGCAATGGCTTATAGGCTAGCTCTACCACCAGAGTTAGCTGATATCCACAATGTTTTTCATGTATCGATGCTTAGGAAGTACATGTCATATCCATCACATGTAATTGAGATTGAGCCACTACAAATGCGAATAGATTTGTCTTATGATGAGCTACCAGTGGAGATCTAGGATCAAGAAGAACGAGTATTGAGGAACAGGGTCATTCCATTCGTTAAAGTTATATGGAAGAACCACTCGAAGAGGGAAGCTACTTGGGAGAGCGAACAAAAGATGAAAGAAAAGTACCCACAATTGTTCCAACCTCGAGACGCACCAAGTTTGGAGGACCAAACTTCTTGAAGGGAGAAGAGTTGTAATACCCAATGCAGGTTTGTGTTTGAACCTTTTTAATAAATAAATAAAAAGAGAGCAAGTTGTTTAGAAATTTAGAATCGGTTGTATGCTAGTGCCTTATGGTTAAACCATACGAAATTATTTAGTGTATTGGGTATCAAGTGTAATTATAAAATAATAATAATAATAACCGAAGGGGATGAAAGTATGATTAAAGTAAGTTCCCTTGTTGCCCTAGATTTCCACTGATATATAGATATATATATTCAATATTTTATAACTTGAAATAAAAAAAGAAAAAGAAAAGAAAAGACAGGGATTCTGCCGCTAGAGAGAGAGAGAGAAGGAAGGAGGAGAAGCAAAAAGAAAGAAAGAAAGAAAGAAAGGGGCTTGAATCCATTAAAGGTATGGATTTATTACTTAGTTTATGGGTTTTGTATTTTATTCAATCACATGGTGTTAGGCTTATCATAAGTAGTGCTAATGAATACATACATATATACATACATATAGATAAATTGGTTTCATTATAGATTTTAATTTTGAAGTAGTTAGTCGAAATCTTGGTTTGTAGAAGTTTGTTCAATAGGTTAAGAAGAAAGAATAACAAAAAGGGGGGGGGGGGGGGGGGGGGAGGAAGTTCCAAGTTCTGGAATTCCATAGGAAGAAGATGGGAAAAAGTGTAAAATTAGAGAAATGCTCCATTAGTTACAAGAGATGTCATTGTAAAAAGCTTTGATTTTGTTCCCAAAATTATGGTTTACTCATAATAGCTCAAAGTAAGGTTATATTCTCAAAAATTGGTCTCTGTACCCTTAAATACTATTCTGGGAATTTTATAGCTGACTAGAAAACAGAAAAATTCATTTTTGGTAAATTATACTTTGACCCCAAAAGTTTTAATACTTATGATTTGACCCCAAAAACTTTAGAAACTTTTTTTAAACAACCCAGACTAATTCTATACCCTATTACCTCATATTAGAAAGGTTATTTATATGTAAAGGATATATAAAGTATATATCAATGGGTATGTATGAAAAATTAAATATCGAATCGCAAAATTACAAAATTAGGAATAAGGATTGATTGTTACATGTTATTGTGGATTATGTGGTGATTGCATTGAGATTCGGAAAGATAGTTTTGAATTGGAGTTCGTGAATTAAGGTGAATAGTTTATTACTTCTTTTTGGGAGGATTTTCTATATTAAACGTGTGTGTTAAAATCATGTTTTATGAGACGAGTGGGTTACCAGATCTAAGTGATAATGAGATTCAAGGTATACCGGTGTGATCGGTATAGAGATGTGCACATAGGGGCCAGTCATTAGGCTAGAGATGACAAAAGACGAGTCCAGTTACCAGACTAGTGGTTGATTCGCACTATTTCGTGATTTGATTAATATTATACACCCAAGTATAAGTGGTCGAATTGTAGTTTTCTCGATTTTAAGTCCAAGTATCGATCTCACGAAGAGTTTTAATAATTAGGAAATAAAATGAAAATAGTGAAGTTGTTATTTCGAATAGGACAACATGTGATAGCTTGTGATGTGAGCTTAGATTGATAACTAGTCTAATTAAACGTATATTTGCAGATAGATTGTTTAAAGACAGTAATATAAAAAGTATCCTTCAGTTTAAGGATCTCATATGCGTTATATTGGTCAGGTACTGGAAATGCTACCTTACATCAATTAACTTCCATGTTACTGGAAAGTTAACTGGTAGGTCTGATGTATATAAACCATCACACAACAACTTCTTAGGTTAGCTGGTTGTAGATGTGCCAATTGACTAATCCGAGTAAACTAGAAGGACAAGCCATTCATGAGGAATACTTGAATTACTCAATTGACCCCATGATAGTAAGTGCGTATATAATAAACCATAACACACCAACTTCTTAGGTTAGTGGCGGTATTAATTCATAACACAGCAACTTCTTAGGTTAGCTGGTTATAGATGTGACAATTGACTAATTCGAGTAAACCAGAAGGACAAGCCATTCATGAGGAATACTTGAATTACTCAATTGACCCCATGATAGTATGTGCGTATCTAATAAACCATAACATAGCAACTTCTTAGGTTAGCTGGTTATAGATATGCCAATTGACTAATCCGAGTAAACCAGAAGGACAAGCCATTCATGAGGATCACTCGAATTATTCAATAGGTCATCTGTAATATATATATACCAATTAAACATCATCAGTGCTTTTGGAGGTCAAGCCATACCGGTGGAACACTGTAGATATTTGACTGGCAATATTATTATGTATATAAGTTAAACAACCCTAATAACCCAGAAGGACAACCCATTCATGAGGATCATTTAGGTTTTGTACCATGCATCAGTAGAACATCCTCAGTGCTCCGGTGGAGGTCAAGCCATACCGATTGGAACACCGTAGATATTTAACCGGCAGGTTGATGATGCACTGATGACATAATTTCAAGCACAACACCAAAATTACGTACATTACTATATCATGCATGAAGTGTACAATACATATATATAAATAAATATATATATATATATATATATATATATATATATATATATGTAAATAAATATATATAAAAATATAAATAAAACATCAGCATTTCCAGAAGTTAACCAATATTATACATATGTTCACCTCTCACTGGAGGATAGAAATAACTACTCACACCCCATTACTACAAACAAGCAAGGAGTACGGGTAGTTTTCATTACACCTATAATTGAAATACAGACTCGGACACTTCTTTCACAAGGAACAACTGAAACACACCCACCTTTTATTATCAGTTAAGACAAAAAGGTGGCGGCAGTTCAATTATCCGAATAGAAAGTTAAAACAGAAATGTAGAAATACAGAGTTTCGGCTGGAGTGTATGACGGACCGGATTTGTGTCTGACTTCTTCTTTTCTCTCTTTCTTTTTCGCTTTCTTTTCTTTCTTTGGAATTCTCTCTGGAGCTCCCTCTATGCCCGACCAAGTGAAGAAGAAGGCCATGCATGGCCTTTATATAGAAAAGGATGAAGCAGGAGGTGGCGGATGGAGGTGAACCGTCATAGACCACCGTCTGGACGCCCCTCCACCGTCCAGACAGTGGAGCCTTGCTGTATTTTGGATGCTGATCTTCTTTGCATTGCTGGCTATTCCTTGTGTAAATTACACTTTGATTCCTTGATCTTTTGAACTTTGAAATTTTGTTCCTTGTATTTTCCGGCAATTCTGTATTAAACCCTGAAATTTCAAACATAACATATTTAAAATCCTAATTTACGCACAAACCCTAATTGACCCTAATCGATAGTTTTTAGTTATTTTATCTTTCCAATTTGACTTATTTAATAATTCTAATTTATATACTAATTAAGGTAATCACACTCCCTAACTTAAATTTTACTAGTCCCTAGTAAATTATAAAAACTATTAATTAAAATAGAATACATGTAAATGTAAAATCATTTTCGTAGATTTTTTTTCACAATTGCATTTAGCATATGCAACAAGCCTTTAAACCCCTAGATGATCCCTAGTGGACGAGTTCTGCCTCGTGAAAGTTTTCAGTGAAGCTACCTACAAACTTCAGTAGTTAGGAGTTTATAATTCATATTTTTCACGAACATAATTAAAATCAATATTCCTTCTGTCTTGCCAGAATAGTTCCTTTTCTGATCACTATAAGAGTAACACATGTTAGTTATAACATTATCCATATATTTTTATAAAAACTTGTGCGTGTAATGATTTCTTTATTTTCAAAAATCACTTGAGAAATATTACCTTTTTTCATGGTAGTCTTGATGTCAATCCTTTCTTGGAATACACTCAGCAAAAATAACACATATGTTATAGTGATTGTTCTCAAGAATTACATGTGATTGGAGTATAGTTAACAAAGCAAATAATCTCACATGTAGTTCATCAAAAGAGCGGTTATTTGAATAAAACTGAAATTTGACATAATCTCATGAAAGGATATTAACACTATATTAAACATATTATTAACATTCTTCCTTTTTTAGATTAATAGGATTAATACAAAATGCATGATTTATGGAATCAAAAAGGACTTAGTAGGGTTGTAATGTGGCCATTGGTTTAAGGTGTATAAAACGACGTCAGTGGGATTCAAACGCTATCTTTAATATTGTGGCACACCTTTTCTTTTCTAAGACTTTGCATGTTTATTCTTTCCATTTTTCACTTTCTTGACTCTTTTCTTTCTTTTGCAATTTCTTTTTCAGATTTTTCTTTTCTTTGAACCGTGATCATTCTTTTGCCTTTTCTTGTCTTTTTCTACCTTTTCTTCTTCTTTTGCTTTTTCGTATCCTGCTGATTTAAAAGAGGGTGCAAGAAAATTAGATAGGAAGGGTAGGTATAATATATTTTTATTTGGCTCGGGTATTTCTTAGGTTTCAAGAAA
The DNA here is from genome assembly GCA_951799425.1 of Ilex aquifolium. Lineage (NCBI taxonomy): Eukaryota > Viridiplantae > Streptophyta > Magnoliopsida > Aquifoliales > Aquifoliaceae > Ilex > Ilex aquifolium. The sequence continues at coordinate 27,692,690 of OX637400.1, forward strand.
AGAATTTGAAATTTTTCAGGCTCAATCACGGCTGACTAAGAATATAATTTGTAAAAGAAATGATTAAGGCTCAAGATTAATCAAAGATGGCCTAAGATCATTTTCCAGAAATCATATATTTGTATTTCTTCTAAATAAAAATTCAAGGACAATGCTAATAATATAATTCGATAAGTGTTAATCAAAACAAGATTAATGAGATTATTCATAGAAAGTTTACCGCTGAATCGAAGATTTGTATTTGAGTAGATGTAGAATATCTCTCCAATAAAGATTGGTTCAAAATCTGCACTAGGTTTTACATCTCCACTACATATGCAAAGAGTGTATCATTTCATAAGGTTTTTAACAATAAAGAAATCTAATTGTGCATTTAAGAATAAGTTTAAACAAAAATATTTAGATAATATACAACTGAAGTATGAAAATCCCGCGTGATCAGATTAAGATTATTCTTGCAAGGCATTAAATATTGACTTAATTTAACCGTGAATCATATGAAATAGTCTTCCTAACTCAAAAATATCAGTTCCATAAGTAACAAAAAAAAATTTAAACACACAATAGTTCACAACAAACAGTTTCAAAACATACATAAGTTCAAGACAAATAAGTTTAAAACAGACAAGTGCAAGTCATAAATTAAAGTTCAAGTGTATAAAGTAAAAGTGCATAATTAAAAAGCTGAGTGAGAGGTAGCAAAATTTTTGTGTAGAATCTCCAGTCTTTAAGAAGTAGAAGGTCCTCCTCCAAAACGCTCTCTCAATAGCCTCAAGATTTCTGCTTGGTTCTGCTCATAATCATCCATACGCTGATTGAGTTGATTGATACTGGTTTCCAATCCTAGCAAAATTTGTCTGTCAGTTCTGTCATCCACTGGTACATATGGCTGATCCTCTTGTGGCTGCTGCTGTTCTTGTGGAAAGAATTCTTCGGGTACTTGGAATGGTTCATCTTGTGATGGAGGTGGTGCTTTAGGTTGCTGTTCAGGCTGTCCTCCATGACTCTTTTTCAATGAAGTTTTATCTAATGCTCCAAAATGTTCCACCATTTTCCATATTGGATCAACAATCACTCCCTTGTTCCTGCATAGCTGAGAAACTAACATAGCATATGAGAGTGAGGGTTTCTTTCTACCCACTGTAAGTAACATTGGATCCATGATTAAGTTCGGAAGATCAATTGTGTGTCCCATCCCAAATGCATATAAGAAAAAGGCTTACTCAGTATAAATTTGATTCTTCTGGCCTCGGGGCAGCAAACTATTCACTGTTGTTAAATTGAGAATTTTGTATTTGTCTGTCAGATCCCCTTACTTTATATACTTATTTGGTCTACCCCAAACAAATTCTGGATTACCGTTACTTCTCTCCCTATGTCATTCAAATCAGGTAATTCAGTGTAAGGATATTGCGGGTTCTCTGGTCTTTGCATGGATTGCAAAAAATCGGTTATAGTAGCCGGTGTAACTTGAAAAATAATACCTCGTACGAACACACGCAATTGTCTTTATCCAATTATCTCAGCATTACTATAAAACTCACGAACTAAACAGTCATAAGCAGGGGCAATAAATCTAACATAGTGCAACCATCCTTTATCAGCAAGAATTTGTCTTACTCCTATGTTCTCAAAATCTTCAAAAACAACTGGTCTTTTAGAAATAATAGTTTTAGTCAGAAAATTAGCATCATACCAGGCCTGTTGTTCAAAATTCTCAAACTTCACCTCATTAAAGATATTCCCTGGTCCAGGTTGTTGTGGAGGTGCTTGAGGTTGATCTCGTTGTGCCCGACTTGAAGATCCTCTCGTTCGTCGTCTTGAATTCATATTTTTCTCGATTTCTCTTCAAATAATCCGTTTCAACTTATTTCAATCGGTAGATACCTTCAAAATGTGATGGGTAATTGAATAATCGGAGAAGATTTGAAGAAAAACGATTGAATATTGCAGATTTGAGAGTTATTCTTTGGAGAAAACTCGGCTATTTCGAATTTTTGCTTGCGAGGGAGATGAAATGATCGGCCTTGCATGGAGATGGCATTTATATATATGGTACTACCGTCCGGACGCTAGGCCCACTGTCCGGACAGTACTTCCTGACTGGTTTTTGGGTTTGCCACTGCAGATCACTTCTTTGATTTTCTGCAATTTTGCTCTTCTTCCTTTAAATTCCTGCAGTTTACAAATTTAAATACTACTTTATATATTCTACAAAACTTTGCTAACCACTAATTTTCTTGTCAAAAATTGGTGTTTTATATTTTTTTTTATCTGTTATTAATTATTTACTAATTTTTCTAATTAATTTATAGTTATTTACATTTATTTATAGTTATTTATAATTATGTACAATTCTTCCAAAAATCATATCTCATTTGATCATACTGATTCATAATCAGAACTGTCTGGATCAATGACACCAATGACACGGTTAACTTCATTTCTTACATATCTTGTTAACATTGGGGTAGAATAGGATGGCGCCTCAGGATAATCCTTACTCTGTCCATACCTAATCCACCGGAGACGATCTAACGCTCGACCTGAAATTGGTTCCGTACACTGATTATATTGTCTCAAATGTTCTAAACGACCACATCTTACACAACCACCAAGACGCTTTGATCTTCGGCGTTTAGCAAATGTACTTTTTCCATATAGGGGGTCTTGGTTGACTTTCAAAAATTTCTAAATTTTCTATCTTTTTGCATGATCAATGCATGTATATCTTTTGGAAGATGACGTAGTAGAACTAAACTTAACCAAAATAGTTTTTCGTCAATTGTATAATAAAAATAATTTTTTTTCCCAAAAGTTGACTCTCTATCTGGTTCTTTTTTGTCTGTCAGTCACAAAGACAAACAAATTTAAAATAAAATAAGCACTCTAAATAAAAATAATAAATTCACACCCATACCTCCCCAACTTAAATTAAACATGATCTGCAATGTAAAAACAGTGATAATCAACATTGATAAGAAAACTCAGCAATCTGTTGTCGTTTCAACGATTAGGATATCTGGCTGTTACTCAGGAAATTTACTCTGTCAAATAAATTACAACTAATTAGTAATATTATTAAGAATTAAGCAACAATTTATTTTTCAGAGCACATAAATAGGATCAAAAAGTTGTACATAAGTTATATCTTGAATAAAACCATCATAAAATGGTTTAAGCCTTTGACCGTTTACTTTAAAGATAGTTCCGGTTACCGGATTTTCAATTTCAATTGCTCCATAGTCAAAAACTTGCTTGAAAATAGAAGACCTGTCCATCTAGATCTTAGTTTTCCAAGAAATAAACGAAGTTTTGCATTATATAACAGAGCTTTTTGAGAAGGTTCAAAAGATTTTCGCTTGATATTTTTATCATGAAAAATTTTGGTTCTTGATTTTGCAATTTTTGCGTTTTCATAAGCTTCATTTCTTAATCCCTCTAATTCATTAATTTGAAGTTTGCGAGATATTCTAGCTTTGTCCATATCAAAACTCATCATTTTGATTGCCCAATATGCTCGATGTTCTAATTCTACAAGCAAGTGACATGGTTTTCCATATACTAACAGATAAGGAGACATCCCTAAAATAGTTTTATATGCAGTACGGTAAGCCCAAAGTGCATCAGTTAATCTTAAGAACCAATCCTTACGATCTGGATTTAATGTTTTTTCTAAGATATATTTTATCTCCCTATTAGCTAATTCAGCTTGTCCACTTGTCTATGGATGATACGGAATGAATATTTTATGTGAAATTTGTGAAACCCCGGAAAATTTAAACTTTGACGAACAAGGGCAATAGGTGAATTGCCACTTCGGTACTAGTTGAAAAACTGAATTTTTCTAGATCTCGGATGACGAAACGGATTCCACCGTTAGATTCGTCTCGCGAAATCTAGTTACCACGTCAAATTTCGTTGAATTCCGAGATAGTCGGATTTTTCGCGTTTTACGAGACGAACGGGCCTCGGGTGACCCCGTGCACGAAATTTTTATAAAATTTTAAAGTTTGGGGAAATATTAGAGGCAAGTTGAAATAAAAATAATTCGAACTTGAACCGGAGCGAAATTTAGTCGTTTCGGGATTAAAACGGACCCGAAATTAAATAGGACATGTGGCCAATTGTGGGCCAAGTATCCTAAAAATATAAATAGGGGCCTAAAGTCTGAAAAATCAGACTTCTCCTTCACCATTTCAGCCGGTTTCAGCCGAGAGAAAAGAAGAGAGGGAAAATGAGAGAAAACTCCACCTTCTCTCTACGATCTACTCTGTTCTAGCGTTCAAATCGACTCGGGCCAAGAACAAGAGTTGCTCTACGCGTCGAGGGCTACGCGTGAGTACCAAAAACGACGGTTTTCACCGAACGTTGGAGGGCCAAAAATTTGGAAGTGAATGATTCAAGCTTGCTTTGAGTTCTAGGAGCTTCCCACGGCGATTCTACACGCTACAAGAGGTAGGGTTTTCTTCCTACTTAGGTTTATTTCCAACCTAGGAAGGTTATATGGAATGGGTAGGTGTATATATATATGTATCACTTGCCTATTGTGGTTGTTTGGGTGAAATGGGTATTGAGAATGGGTAGCATGATTTAAATCACATTCTCTAGTTTAATGTACCACTAATGCATTTCATGTGTGGGAAATGAGTACCAAATGTGCTAAGCAAGGTTGGTATGAAATGGGTATATAAATTTACTTGATGGGTAAATTTAATAAAAAGTTAAAGGAACTTGAAGTATGGAAAATTGACATGGGAAATTGGGTAAAGTGAATTCCTAAATGAAATGGACATTTAGGAATGGTTGTTGATAATTTCTTGAGAAATTATGACATATGAGGTTATGTTATGGGTAGAACGAATTCTATCTTGGTATAATTGTGTAGAAATCAATTAATATGATTTCTTGAGTTTTATGATGAATTTTGAGTATATTATGTGATTACATGATCTTGGATGTCTTGAAGGTGTTGAGTAAATGCTTTGACGAAAATGTGAAGTATGTTTTGCATGAACTATGTATAACATGCTTAGATATTGTGATTAAGGAAAATGTTGATATACACATGCTTACGAGGTGTTGACAAAGTGTTGAATTATGGTATTTATATGCATATGCTTATGATATGAAGTACCATGGATATGTGGATTTATTGTTGAGTTGTTCATATGTCATTCATACATATTGAACATGTGGAGAAGATGCAAGGGTACATTACATTGCATTCTCATGGGTACATCACATTCATGGTTATAAGACATGAGTGTGTGTGGGTGAGTTGACATCGCATTCATGGGTCGTAGGCATGAGTGTGTGTGTGTGCATGGGTTGTGGATCAAATACCAAATCTTGGTGGTTGGTATGTGAACTCGGGAAAGTCGGGATCGAAGATCCGACTGAGTTGCACGGTTGCATTGCATAAGGAAAACTTGTGTCGGGTAAAGCAAGTAGGGCTAGACACTCCCTCGGGTGAAAAACCCGGAACCACTGGTTCATACACTCCTACGGTGCAAGTCCAAAAAGTGTAGATAGGCCCACGGAGCCGGCGGTGCGATTCCAAAATCCGTTGCCCAGGAAGACACAAGATTTTGTTGTATAAAAACACCCATTCAATGGGTAGCCTCAAACAATGATTGGGTTTTTATAAAGACATAACTTTTAATTCAAACGATCATTGGGAGGGTTTTTCCGTCAATAGACGGGTTCATACACATTGGCTTTTGCATTGTGTGGTGGGAGCCGGTAAAGGCTCGGTTTAAGGTTCATGAGTGAGTTCCATCTCATATCATGGCATGGCATAGCATGGTGCATTCTAACATAGTAGTGTATACTCTTGTTGGATTGGTTGATGTTTGTTGATTGTTGCATGTGCACAATTCATATGCACTTAGGTTGGGGAGTAGCCTCTGTAGGAGGATTTCCTATTGAGCGTGGCTCACCCTTTATGGGAAAAACATTTCAGGTGTGGGTTTTGCACCGGCGGATGGCTCACTTGGAGAGCATCAAGCATGAAGGGGGCCGGCTTGTGGCCTTGGTTTTAGTGTTGTAAAACTTTTCTTAAAATTCCATTTTGATGTGTAAATTATGGAATGAACTGTAATGGAACTTGTATAAGTTATGTATTATATGGAAATCCTTGTCAAACATGTATTTGATGAATTGGGAAGGGTTTTGAATGGATTGGAAATGAAAAATGGTTGAAAATGGCAAGACTGGGCAGAGAGTACCGGTACTGGGTACCGGTACTGAATGGTACCGGTACTGGGTACCGGTACCCTCTTTCCAGTGGGTTGACAGTACCGGTACCGGGTACCGGTACTGAATGGTACCGGTACTGGATACCGGTACCCCCTTTCCAGTGGGTTGACAGTACCGGTACCGGGTACCGGTACTGGGTACCGGTACTCTCTTCCAAATTTTCAGATTTTCACACTGCTTCGCCCTATTTTCAATCTACGTTTCCTTTCCCTCCAATGATGTAAATGGACTATAATGGAGTATAAATCATGGTATATTGAATATTGGTTGAACCCAAATGAATAATCGAATCCGGTTAACAATTGTGAATTAAGATCCCGGTTAAGGGGATGCTACTACCGTGGTGTTAGGTTGAGTGACATCCATGGGTATTTCCGCGGGTTGACGGGTGGTCAACGGTTAATATAGAACCCCCGGAGATTGGGGCGTCACAAAATTGAGTATTTTTTCATAAGATTTTCAAAAATTTTATTACAAAAATTTAATCCACCGTCACTTATAATGGTCCGATGAATTCCAAATCTGAACAAAATATTTTCTTTTAAAAACTTGATCACTATTTTTGTAAACTTCCACATTCTTATCTTTATATAGCAACGTAATTATTCTTGGAATGCTAATATATGTGATGATGTATGCATGAACTAAGTAGATTGTAAGAGTAAAAATAAAAACGTTAGGCGAGTTAATAGGGTATGCATTGGAAGCTAGGAAGTATTCCGCAGTGAAAGCACACTTAAGAGAAAATTTGGGTAGAAAGGATTTTGGACACTTCCTAGTATTTAGACCATAACTTTTTACCCTGATGTTCATTTGAGCTGAAAGTTTTACAGTAGATACTAGACTTCCAGGGCTACAAAATAGTATTTCATGAAAATTTTCCAAATCGACCTCTAAACAGGGAAAAATTGCACTCGAAGTTGCAGCAAAAACTGGAATGACGTTCGAACGTGAAAGTCCATTCAAACGACCGTTTGTTCCAGTACTCTTGTCTGATGGGAAAAAAAAAAGTACTGGGAGCAACTAACGTTTGAACGCCAATGATGTTCGAACGTGAGTTACGAATCTGGGTTTCAGAATCGCGCACAAGAGACCATTTCTTCCACTATAAATACTTAAGGACACCTCGTTTAGCATCATTTCAACATTTTTAACCCTAGAAAGTCTTAGAGAGGAAGAAAGAAAGAGAAAAACACAAGATCAAGGAGGATTTTCACATTGAAGTGGATCAAAATCTCAAGTTCATCACACAAAACTAAGGAAGAATGTAGGGGTTTCTTCTCACTCTTGTCCATTGAGGTTAGGATTTTTATATATGTGTATGTTTTGACTCTCAATCCTATATATATGATATGAATTCATTATTTCTTGATGCTCTTGCAAATATTACCATGTTTTGAACAAAACTATGGTTGGATAGCCATGAAATCTCTTTTTTTTTGTCTCAAAACCCTAGTTTTCAAGAGAAATGGATTTTTCTCTTGATTTTTCCTTTGTTCTTGATTTCAAAACTCTAGTACTTTGTATTGAACAATAAAATGGTATTTTTGATGATCTCTTGCATATTTTCTTAAATTTTTATATTAGAATACTACATGTGAAATTTGGGGATTTTTGGATTTGCTTGTGATTTGAGGAAATGGGTTTGTATTGTATCTCTTATGGATGTTTGGATGACCATGGGTGGCTGTTGACCGAGTATCGTAGAGTGGGTTAGATGCTTTTCTTACTTCAAGTGGGTTTGAAGGTTCTCTATCACTTGTAGTGGGGTTGGTGTCTTGCGAGGACCAAACCACTATTCGCTCACGTGGTACCGAGGCTGAGGGTTAGTATACTATTCCTGGGTTGGATCGTCCCTGCCGATGCGTCGGTATACGCCCTTCCTAAAGTTGTGTATCCTTGTGAGGATTGGGTTTATGTGTGTGGGCCAGGATATTCTCAATGTGTTTATTCATGCGATGTCATACATCATACCTGAGATACATAATGTGGTTACAGATACAAGTTGCGGTTTGAGATACATTGTGGGAAATGGTACAAATTATGGGTTATTGTTTATTGTTGTGGAAATAGTTTATTACAAGAATGTTGGAAATGGTTTATGGATGGAATTGGTTTATTGTTGGGAATTGATTTTATGTCTTCATTTAATTTATTGTTGTTGCATAAAATGGAGATCTGTTGAAATGTCACTGTTTTATGTCAAAAATTATATATATATATGATATTTTCAAAATGAGACCGACTATTTTATATGCTTTTAAAACCTTGTTCGAGTTTGGAAGGATTTTCCTACAGAGCTTAGTGCTCATCCCCTACAAACAACATTTTCAGATTTTGGTCTGGAGGAAGAGCTCGGAGTTGATGAGCAGGTAGCTTGGGAAGCTCAATTGGATGGAAGTGTGGATCCCGAGGGGAGATGTCTAGAGTTTTTCTCTTTATTTCCTAGACTAGGAGATATATTTTGAGACAATGGATGGATAATATTTTGTTTATTCCGCTGCAAGATAAAGTTTGATTTTTTTTGATGTAATTGCCATAGTTTGGCATATTCTTTTGGATGTAATGACCATGGTTTGGCATATTCTTTTGGATGATGCTGTAGATATTATGTATGATGAATGAAATTTTCTTTATTTATGGATTTCATTAGTTACTCTCATGATGTGAATGGTTTTAGACAGTAATTCCGTCCAAGGTGGATTTTGGGGCGTTACAATTTTATGATCATTATTTCGACATGGAATTGCCTCTACCCATTTAGAGACATAATCGACTGCAACTAAAATATAAAGATATCCAAAAGATTGGGGAAATGGACCCATAAAATTGATGCCCCAACAATAAAAAATTTCAATGATTAAAATAGGGTTTAAAGACATCATATTTCTTTTTGAAATATCTCCCAATCTTTGACATCTGTCGCAATTTAAACAAAAGATATGAACATCTTTAAAAAGAGTTGGCCAATAAAATTGACACTGCAAGATTTTAGCAGCGGTTTTCTTTATAGCAAAATGGCCTCCGCAAGCTTCAGAGTGACAAAACTGAATTACCTGACCTATTTCACGATTAGTTACACAACGCCTTATTATTTGATTTTACAATATTTAAATAAATAAGGATCTTCCCAGAAAAAATTATGTACTTCACTTAGAAACTTATTTCTATCAGACCAGGTATAATTAGAAGGGATAATACCAGTGGCTAAATAATTAGCTATATCTGCATACCATGGTATTTCTGTTATAACCAATAGTTGTTCATCTGGAAAGGTTTCTTTAATTGGAGTTGGTTCTTCCTTTATTTCATAATTTAGCTTTGACAAGTGATCTGCTACCACAATTTATACTCCCTTCTTATCCTTAATGATAAGATCAAATTCTTGAAATAATAATATCCATCGTAGGAGACGTGGTTTAGCATCTTTCTTAGTAAATAAGTATTTTAAAGCTGCATGATCTGTAAATACAACAGCAAGTAGTTCTTTTTCTGTGGTTGAATAGTTTATTTGTGCATCATTTAGAGTTTTGCTTGCATAGTATCTAACATATGATTTTTTATCTTTTCTTTGACCTAATACAGCTCCTACTGCATAATCACTTGCATCACACATTACTTCAAAAGGTAAAGACCAGTCAGGAGATTGCATAATAGGTGTGCAGAAATAAACATACTTTTTAATTTATCAAACGCGAATTGACATGCATCATTCCATTCAAATAATGCATCATAACATAAAAGATTACATATAGGTCTAGATATTAAACTAAATTTTTTTATAAATCTTCTGTAAAATTCTGCAAGACCTAAAAACGAGCGAATATCTTTTACTATTTTTGGTGAAGGCAGATTAGCTATCAAATCAATTTTGGATTTATCAACTTCGATTCATTTTTTAGACACTACATGACCTAAAACAATACCTTGTGTAACCATAAAATAACATTTTTCCCAATTTAAGACAAGGTTTGTTTCTTCACATCGAATGAACACTTTTTCAAGATTTTCTAAACATAATTGAAATGAATCACCATATACTGAAAAATCGTCTATAAAAATTTCTAGACACCGTTCTACCATATCACTAAATATACTTAACATACAACGCTGAAAGGTAGCTGGAGCATTATATAGTCCAAAAGGCATCCTTTTATATGCAAAAGTACCAAAAAGACATGTAAATGTAGTTTTTTCTTGATCATCTATCGCAATTTCAATCTGATTATAACCAGAATATCCATCTAAAAAACAATAATATGCATGACCAGCTATTTTTTCGAGTACTTGATCTAGGAAAGGTAACGGAAAGTGATCTTTTTTGGTAAGGGAATTTAGTTTTCGGTAGTCAATACATATATGCCAACTTGTGACTGTACGCATTGGAACTAATTCATATTCCTTATTTTGTATTACAGTGATACCAGATTGTTTTGGGACTACCTGTGTAGGACTAACCCATTTATTATCAGATATAGGATAAATAATATTAACATCTAATAGTTTAAGAACTTCATTGCGAACTACCTCTTTCAGATGTGGATTTAATCTTCTTTGCATTTGACGAGAGGGTTTAGCATTTTCTCCTAAATATATACAATGAGTACACAGAAGTGGGCTTATACCTTTTATATCTGCTATTGTTCATCCAAGAACACTTTGATGATTTTTCAATATTTTTATTAATTCTTTTTCTTGAATTTCAGATAAATTCGATGATAAGATTACGGGATGAATTTCATCTTTTTCTAGAAAAACATACTTTAGATTGGTTGGAAGCGGTTTTAAATTTGGTTTAAAGATTTTGACATTGGACTCTACAGATTTAGACAACATATTTTCACATTTTGGGTTCTTTATATTTTCAGACTCATTATTAGATAAAGATTCTAATGTATATAATTCATTTTCCAGAAAAAAATTTTCAAAAAACTTTTGAGTTAATGACTCAACACAATTTATTTCATGCACTTCATCTTCTTCTCTAGGTTGTTTTGCACTGTTAAAAACATTTAATTCCAAGGTCATGTTTCCAAATGAAAGTTTCATAATTCCATTTCTACAATTAATCAACGCATTTGACGTAGCTTGTGACACCCCAAAATCCGGGGGTCCGTTGATTACCCATCAACCCGTGGAACACCCGTAGATATCGAGTAACTCGATATCACACGGTTATGTCCCATTTACCGGGGTCCATAACTTAACAAAATTTGGGCAGAGTCTCCTTCGTACAGGGAGCTCTACCCAAAACCCAACCTGTGCAATTTAACTTCACATGACCCATCCGAGACCCAATATAAAAAAAATGACCGCACCGGGTCCATTTATAAGTAAACATTGGCCACACCGGGTCCAATTATCCATACTTATATCAAAACATGCAAGATTACTTTAACATTAGTCTATATAATGTCTATTACAATTAATTTGCATAATTTACATGTCAAAGACCAAGTTTTCATAACTCTTTTACAAAAACTCAAAATAAGGCCACAAGTCCGCCCCCCTTCATGCCTGATGCTCTCCAAGTGAGCCATCCACCGGTACAAACCCAACACCTGAAATGTTTCCCGTATAGGGTGAGCCAACGCCCAGTAGAGTAGATCCTACAAAGGCTACTCTCCTCTAGATGCTCATGCTCATGCAACATTCATTTGCAACATATAAACAATCATTCCTTATAAGGATATGCATTCTAAGTTAGAATGCAACAATACCATGCCATGAAATGAGATGACACTCACTCATGCATTTCAACCCGAGTCCTCACCGACTCCCACTACACGATGCAATGCCAAAGTGTTTCATTTCATCATTTATGCTCACATGAAATGACATTTTCGAAACTAGGGTCTTTCTTGAGGTTGGTTATTCATGGACTTGCACCAAGGGTCTCCCATACCCGTACACTTTATGGACTCTTACACCAATGGAGTGCACTACCCAAATCACCGGGCCTTGCATCCGAGAGGTCGTCATGCCTCTTCTTGCTAACCCCAACCTAATTTATCATGCAACCAAGCGGCTTAGCTAGGTCTTCGACCCAACCTTTCCCAAGCCATACCGTCAATCACCAAGTGTGGTGTTGACATCCACCATGCACACACACCCATGTAATGAGATGCTCCCGTGCATATGCAATGCCATGTCCCATTTCATGAAACATAATGCTCAATATGTCAAGAACAACACATGAACAATTTCAACACATCCATGGTAAATTTATATCCTAAGCATATAAATACCATATTCATCTCAATATTAATATATCAACACATGCATATATCAACAAGCACATTCAATTATAAATCATATCATATGCATATGATTCCACAAGTTAAACTTAAGCATGTTATTTCAATTCAATCAAAACAACAACTTCCAAATATTCAAGGCATTTCACCAAACACCTTCAAGGCATAATTTATATAACACATAGCATGCCTTTAATTTCACTAAGTTACATAATAAATCACATGTAACTTCCATATACCAAAATCAAGCTAGCAATTAGCTTAAGTCCTTTCTATGCTCACTTTTCCGTTTCCATACACATAAAAATACATATAAAAGTCTATCCATATGCATAAATATATCAAACCCTTAAACTATCAACATCTAAGGAAAGATTAATCCAAGGTAGGAAGAACCCTACCTCTTGAAGCTTGAAATGAAGACTAGGCTTCAAGAACACCAAGAAAAATCCCAAAATCCTTGATTTCTCCAAAGACTCCACTCGAATATTCGGTGAAATCCCTCGTTCTTGGTACGTACGCGTAGCCCTCGTCGAGGAGATGAACTTTGCCTCTTGGATCAACGGATTCCGACCGACGGAACTTTCGGAATCGGAGCGGGAAGCTTGAAGAATTTTTTTTTTTCTCTTTGCTTGGCCGGCTGGTTTCAGTCAAGGAGGAGATATTTCTTCTCCAAAAAACTGATTTTTGAGGATATTTATAGGCAAAAATGTGTGGTCCACATCGCACCGCATATTTTCGACTTTCGGGTCCGTTTTTCGTCCTGAAACGATTCATTATACTTCGGATTAAGTTCAAATTAATTTTATTTGAACTTTAACTTAAATTTAAGGAAATTTTATAAAATATATTTATAGGGACGTTCGTGAGGTCATTCGCCACGCAGTCGCCTCGAACGACGTGCAAAAATCCGACTATCTCGGAATTCGACGAAATTTGACAGGGTGACTAGATTTCGCGATACGAATCCAACGGCGAACTCCGTTTCCTCATCCGAGGTCTAGAGTATGAGTATTTCAAATAAGCATTAGGATGACAAATGACCATTTTGCCCTTATTCACGAAAATTCAAATTTACCCGGGTTTCACATTCTTCCCCCCTTAAAAAAATTTCGTCCCCGAAATTCACACACACACATACATGCAGGCCCATGCATATGCTACAATCATGTAATAGTAAATGACTATAAAAATGTACTTCCATCCTCGAATAAGAAAGGATAATGGGTACGGATGGTGTCCTCGCGCTCCCATGTCGCCTCCTCCATTCCTCGGTGCTGCCACAACACCTTCACTAGCCGCACGGTCTTACCTCGCAAAACCTGTTCCCGGTTATCCATGATGCGTACCGGTCCCTCCTCGAAGGTGCCATCCGCATCAACAGTCAACTCACCCCAATCCACCACATGTGTCGGATCTGGAGTATACTTCTGGAGCATAGAGACATGAAATACCGCATGAACACCCGATAAATTTGGCGGTAACGCCAACCGATAAGCAACTGTACCCACCCTCTCGAGTACCTCGAAGGGCCCGATGTATCTCGGCGACAGTTTCCCCCGCTTACCAAACTGGACCACTCTTCTTTTAGGCATAACCTTCAAGAAGACATGATCTCCCACCTCAAACTCTAGAGGTCGCCGCCGTCTATCGGCGTAGCTCTTCTGCCGGCTCTGAGCCGTGAGAAGACGCTTCCGTATCAAGCCCACCTTCTCTGAGGTGTCTCTAACCAAGTCCGGACCCGTAGCAGGTCTCTCTCCAACCTCTGTCCAACAAACCGGAGATCGACATGGCCTCCCATATAGTGCCTCGTAGGGTGCCATCTGTATGCTCGCCTGATAACTATTGTTATAGTCGAACTCCACCAAGGGTAAATGATCTTCCCAGCTACCCTTGAGATCTAGGACACATGCCCGTAGCATGTCCTCTAATGTCTAAATGGTCCTCTCAGACTGACCGTCCGTCTGGGGATAGAAAGCAGTGCTCATCATCAGCTGTGTCCCCATGGCTTGTTGGAAACTCTCCCAAAAATGAGACGTAAACCTGGGATCCCGATCTGATACTATAGACACGGGGTACCCCATGCAACCGGACAATCTCCCGTATATATAACCTGCAGAATTCCTCCAGTGTGAAGGTCATCCGCACAGCCAAAAAGTGTGCCGACTTCGTAAGCCGGTCCACTACCACCCATACCGCGTCATGTCCCCGCGATGTCCGTGGCAAGTGAGTCACAAAATTCATCGTGATATGTTCCCACTTCCACTCAGCTACCTCCAATGGCTGGAGTAACCCTACTGGTCTCTGGTGTTCAGCCTTCACTTGCTGACACGTGAGACATCTACTAACAAAATCGCCAACATGTCGCTTCATCCCATTCCAATAATACTGGCGACGAAGATCATGATACATCTTCGTGCCCCCTGGATGAACCGCAAAACGGCAGCAATGAAACTCCCTAAGGATTTCCTCTCTCAGATCCGCCAACTGAGGAACCACAACCCTTCCTCGATACCGAAGACTACCATCCGAGTGAATGGCCCAACCCTCGTCACCTGTACCTGCCTGTACGCGGTCCCGGATGGACAATAGCTCCGTGTCCTGACTCTAGGACTCAACAACCCTGCTCAGTAGGGAAGACATAGCCATCAAACTCCCCAAAGTACCCTGAGTCTGTCCCATATAACATAGCCCGAACTGTCCCACAGTCTCGAGCATCTGCCACTCTCGGGAAGCCACACTAGCCAAGACTCCCCGTGACTTCCGGCTGAGTGCGTCAGCTACCACATTTGCCTTACCGGGATGGTAATGCAAAGTGAAGTCATAGTCCTCCAGAAACTCCATCCACCTGCGTTGCCTCATATTGAGGTCCCGCTGTGTAAAGATGTACTTTAGACTTTTATGGTCTGAAAACACCTTGAACTACTCACCGTATAAATAGTGGCGCCAAGCCTTCAAGGCAAAGACAATGGCTGCCAACTCCATGTCATGTGTGGGGTAACTCTGCTCGTGGTTCTTTAACTGCCGAGAACCATAAGCTACCACTCTCCCGGACTGCATCAAGACGCATCCAAGTTCGTCCTTAGAGGCATCACAATACACTGTGTACCTCTGTCCCCTTTCTGGGACTATCAGAATAGGAGCTGAAGTAAGCCTCCTCTTCAACTCCTGGAATGCCTTCTCACATGAATCATTCCACTCAAACTTAACCTCCTTCCGGGTCAACCTCGTCATAGGTGCAGCTAGTCGGCAGAAGTCCTCAATGAACCTCCTGTAATACCCCGCCAATCCCAAGAAAACTACGCATCTCGAAGACTGACTTCGGCCTCTCCCAATTCATGACTGCCTCAACCTTCTCCGGGTCTACGGATACACCCGAAGCCGACACCACATGTCCCAAAAATTTCACCTCAGTAAGCCAAAATTCACACTTGCTGAACTTGACATACAACTTATGGTCTCTCAAGGTCTGGAGAACAATCCTCAAGTGACCCTCATGCTCCTCCTCAGACTTGGAGTAGATCAAGATGTCGTCAACAAAAACCACGACGAACTGATCAAGGTAGGGTTGGAACACCCTATGCATGAGATCCATGAATGCCGCTGGGGTGTTCGTCAATCCGAATGGCATCACTATGAACTCGAAATGCCCATACTGCGTCCGAAACGCCGTCTTAGGGATATCTGCCTCCCAAACTCTCAACTGATGGTAACCGGTGTGGAGATCTATCTTGGAGTAGACCCGCGCCCCTCTCAGCTGATCAAACAAGTCATCAATCCTCGGCAAAGGGTACCTATTCTTGATAGTAACCCTATTCAACTGCCGGTAGTCTATGCATAGTCGAAGGGTTTTGTCCTTCTTCTTTGCAAATAACACCGGAGCGCCCCAAGGTGAGGTACTCGGTCTAATGAACCCCTTGTCCAACAATTCCTACAATTGGACCTTGAGTTCTTGCAACTCAGCAGGCGCCATCCTATGTGGAGTCATAGAAATGGGCGATGTACCAGGATGCAACTCTATAGTGAAGTCTACATCCCTATGTGGAGGTAATCCCGGAAGTTCATCCGGAAAAACATCCTCATAATCACTCACAACCCGAGGTAGACCCAACTCATGCCTCACCTCGTCCTCCAGGGTAAGGCTTGCTAGCCAACCTATCAACTGTCCGTGCCATCTAGAGTCGTACACGGCTTGCGGAAAAGCATCGTGCTTATCCCCCTGAAACATGAAACAAACCCCATCCGGTGTGTAAGCAGTGACCCGCTTCCGATCACAATCAATGACGACTCGGTGTGCCGCCAACCAATCCATCCCAAGGATTACATCGAACTCCGACATGTCCATGACCCGAAGGTCCACGGTGAGTAGAATCCCTGAGATCTCTAACTCACACCCCCGACATATCTGATCAACCCTCACCCTAGCACCTAGGGGAGAACTCACGTGCAATGGCTCTTCTAAGGTCTCAACCTCTAAGCCCAAGTCTTTCACACAAGATGCAGAAATGAATGAATGTGATGCACCAGAGTCAAATAATACTCTTGCCCATAAACAAGAGAGTAGAAATGTACCCTGTATCACCGACTGATCTGCCGGCTCGGTCTGTGGCATAATGGCGTAGACACGCCCCTGGGTCCCTGAAGTCCCGGCCTGTGAACCCTGGCCTCACCCTCTACCCATGCCCTGGCCCATCTGGCCTGCTTGCGGAGTTCCCGCTCGAAAAGTAGTAGGCGCTGGTGCAGCACCCTGAGATTGGTACTGGCTCCTTTGACCCATGGTGGGGTAAGGAGGAACAAACTGTGTCTGCGACTGTCCCACAGAAGACTGGGATTGGGATGTCCCATAGCTCTGGGATCCCTGCCGTTGAGGACACTCCTTCCTCATGTGACCCGGCTGGTGAAAAAAATAGCAAGTCTTCTGGATTGTCTGGAAGGCGGTCCTGAAGTTTCCCCCGTCTTGGGAGAATCTACCCTGGCCTTGGCCTTGATAGCCGCGGCTCTGCCCTTGAGATCCTTGCGGAACAGAAGTCCTTTGCCTCTTTCCCGCACCAGAAGAAGAGGATTGACCCTCCTTCTTTTTGTCCTTGATACCCGCTTCCCAGATGTTACGCGCGTCCTCCACCTCTCTCTCGATAGCCATTGCAGTCTTGACCATCGAATCAAGGTCTTGCAGGAGAAGTCCCACAATCTTGCCTCGAATGGACAACTTCAGTCCATCCTCGAACTTACGTACCTTGGCCATGTCTAAGGCCACATAATCATCAGCAAAACGGGCCAACTCCGTGAATTTGGCCACGTATTCTAGCACACTCATAGTTCCCTGCTTCAATTCTAGGAACTCCTTGGCCTTAGCATGTCGAGCAACTGCTGGGAAATACTTTCCCATATAGAGCTCTCGGAACCCTGCCCAAGTCATGGCCTCCAAATTTCTGGAATCCTTCACCCAATCCCACCATAGCTGGGACTCTCCCTCCAGCTGAAAAGTCGCCAGAGTTATCTTGGTGGCATCGGAAGTGATCTCCATAGCCCTCAAGATCTTCTCCACTTGTCGAATCCAACGATCGGCTACCATTGGATCCGCCCCTCCCAGAAAAATCGGAGGATGATGGGCTTTGAACCTCTGGAGGTTACTCGAGCCTCCATGTCCCATATTTGCACCAGTCTGTGCAATGGTAGCGGCTGTAGCACTAGCCTGTGCAATAGTTGCCACCGCCTCACCAATGGCCTCTGCAAAGGCTTGGTGATCAAAGGCGGGAGGTGGTTGGTTGTTCCACCTGTCAACTCGGCCGCGTCCTCTTCCTCTTCCTCTTCCTCTATTTTCCATCTACACACACATTAGATAGCAATAGACTAACAATTTAGTACCCCAAAGTTAGGGATCAAACACAAACGTTGAGAATTCTCTCATTGTCTCCCCTAGTAGAACATGTGTCGCATACTAGTAGACGTTTAACCCTTGAACCATCCCGTTCATCCCTTTTCCGAACCCAAGGTTATGTTTTCTAACCCTAGTGTTCCTCCTTTCCATATACATTCTATCATGTATATAATTCACACAACACGTAACACATAACATGTAGCAAGTAGAGCACATAACATGAAATGCGTATGGAATGCAATGGTCTAGACCCATGCCCCTCAAGCCTTAGGTAAATCGTATACCTAAGCTCTGATACCAAACTGTGACACCCCAAAATCCGGGGGTCTGTTGATTACCCATCAACCCGCGGAACACCCGTAGATATCGAGTAACTCGATATCACACGGTTATGCCCCATTTACCGGGGTCCATAACTTAACAAAATTTGGGCAGAGTCTCCTTCGTACAGGGAGCTCTACCCAAAACCCAACCTGTGCAATTTAACTTCACATGACCCATCCGAGGCCCAATATAAAAAAAATGACTGCACCGGGTCCATTTATAAGTAAACATTGGCCACACCGGGTCCAATTATCCATACTTATATCAAAACATGCAAGATTACTTTAACATTAGTCTATATAATGTCTAATACAATTAATTTGCATAATTTACATGCCAAAGACCAAGTTTTCATAACTCTTTTACAAAAACTCAAAATAAGGCCACAAGTCCGCCCCCCTTCATGCATGATGCTCTCCAAGTGAGCCATCCACCGGTGCAAACCCAACACCTGAAATGTTTCCCGTATAGGGTGAGCCAACGCCCAGTAGAGTAGATCCTACAAAGGCTACTCTCCTCTAGATGCTCATGCTCATGCAACATTCATTTGCAACATATAAACAATCATTCCTTATAAGGATATGCATTCTAAGTTAGAATGCAACAATACCATGCCATGAAATGAGATGACACTCACTCATGCATTTCAACCCGAGTCCTCACCGACTCCCACTACACGATGCAATGCCAAAGTGTTTCATTTCATCATTTATGCTCACATGAAATGACATTTTCAAAACTAGGGTCTTTCTTGGGGTTGGTTATTCATGGACTTGCACCAAGGGTCTCCCATATCCGTACACTTTATGGACTCTTACACCAATGGAGTGCACTACCCAAATCACCGGGCCTTGCACCCGAGAGATCGTCATGCCTCTTCTTGCTAACCCCAACCTAATTTATCATGCAACCAAGCGGCTTAGCTAGGTCTTCGACCCAACCTTTCCCAAGCCATACCGTCAATCACCAAGTGTGGTGTTGACATCCACCATGCACACACACCCATGTAATGAGATGCTCCCGTGCATATGCAATGCCATGTCCCATTTCATGAAACATAATGCTCAATATGTCAAGAACAACACATGAACAATTTCAACACATCCATGGTAAATTTATATCCTAAGCATATAAATACCATATTCATCTCATTCTTAATATATCAACACATGCATATATCAACAAGCACATTCAATTATAAATCATATCATATGCATATGATTCCACAAGTTAAACTTAAGCATGTTATTTCAATTCAATCAAAACAACAACTTCCAAATATTCAAGGCATTTCACCAAACACCTTCAAGGCATAATTTATATAACACATAGCATGCCTTTAATTTCACTAAGTTACATAATAAATCACATGTAACTTCCATATACCAAAATCAAGCTAGCAATTAGCTTAAGTCCTTTCTATGCTCACTTTTCCGTTTCCATACACATAAAAATACATATAAAAGTCTATCCATATGCATAAATATATCAAACCCTTAAACTATCAACATCTAAGGAAAGATTAATCCAAGGTAGGAAGAACCCTACCTCTTGAAGCTTGAAATGAAGACTAGGCTTCAAGAACACACCAAGAACACCAAGAAAAATCCTAAAATCCTTGATTTCTCCAAAGACTCCACTTGAATATTTGGTGAAATCCCTCGTTCTTGGTACGTACGCATAGCCCTCGTCGAGGAGATGAACTTTGCCTCTTGGATCGACGGATTCCGACCGACGGAACTTTCGGAATCGAAGCGGGAAGCTTGAAGAATTTTTTTTTTTTCTCTTTGCTTGGCCGGCTGGTTTCAGTCAAGGAGGAGATATTTCTTCTCCAAAAAGCTGATTTTTGAGGATATTTATAGGCAAAAATGTGCAGTCCACATCGCACCGCATATTTTCGACTTTCGGGTCCGTTTTTCGTCCTGAAACGATTCATTATACTTCGGATTAAGTTCAAATTAATTTTATTTGAACTTTAACTTAATTTTAAAGAAATTTTATAAAATATATTTATGGGGACGTTCGTGAAGTCATTCGCCACGCAGTCGCCTCGAACGACGTGAAAAAATCCGACTATCTCGAAATTCGACAAAATTTGACAGGGTGACTAGATTTCGCGATACGAATCCAACGGCGAACTCCGTTTCCTCATCCGAGGTCTAGAGTATGAGTATTTCAAATAAGCATTAGGATGACAAATGACAATTTTGCCCTTATTCACAAAAATTCAAATTTACCCGGGTTTCACATAGGTAGGAATGGTCGACCCAAAATAATAGGTATTTATGCAAATGCATGAAAATTTGGTTGTGTATCTATAACGATAAAATCTGTTCGGAAGTAAAATTGATCAACTTGGATGATAACATCTTCTACAATTCCTCGTGGAGTTTTTATTGATCGGTCTTCTAATTGTAGTGTAACACTAGTAGGTTTTAGTTCACTTAATCCTAATTGTGTATACACCGAATATGTCATTAAATTACAGCTGGCTACAAGGTCCAGTAAAGCTTGTTCAATTCGGAAATTTTCAATAATGCATGAGACTGCTGGACCCTTGGATCTTTGTACTTAAGAAGAGTATTATGTTGTATTATAGTACTGACTTGTTCAGTTATAAATGCCTTCTTTGATACATTAGTTTTTCTTTTTATCGTGCATAGATCTTTTAAGAATTTAGCGTAAGCTGGAACTCGTTTGATTGCATCTAACAACGGAATGTTAATCTTAACTTGTTTAAATAGTTCCAAGATCTCAGATTGATCTTTTTCAGATGTAGATTTCTTAATCCTTTGAGGAAAAGGTAAAGGAATAGGACATGGTTGATCTTCCTCTTTTTTCAGTTCTGGTTGTTTTTTTGCTGAAGGTTCAGGTTCGAGTGGTTCATTAACAGGAATTGACTTACGTATTTTTTTTGAAATTTTAGGTTTAATAGTTTTGTCAATGACTTTACCACTTCTTAATGTTGTGATTTCTTGTACTTGACTTGGAGAAGGTTCAGAGGATGTAAAATTAGCTTGACTTTGACTTTGCGGAGGTTTAGGCTGAGATGGAAATTTTCCCTTTTCTGGCATACTGAGGGATTGAGTCAACTTAGCTAGATGACTCTTGATATCTTCAATACTCTGAGAAGTTTGAGTTTTAAAATCATTAAAAAATTGAGTTGTTTGAGTATTGAAATTCATTTGACTTTGAATAAATTGATTCATAGTATCTTTCAGAGTTCTTTTATGTGGAGGTTGATATGGCTGATATTGTTGTTGATTTTGTGACTGTGGTGGACCTTGTGTTTGATTTGTGGGTTGTGTATTTCTCCAACTAAAATTTGGATGATTTCTCCATCCTGGATTGTAAGTTTCAGAACATGGGTTTAAATATGGCTTATTATTAGTTAGAATTGCATTAGATTGTTCAATCAAAACTTCTTTAAATGCAGGTATAGTTGTACACTCTGCTTCAGGATGTCCTGACAACGCACAAATTTCGCATATTTGATCAGTAGTAGATACAACACACTTGTTTTTTTTTTTTTTTTTCATTTCTAAGGCTTATAGTTTTCGAGATAAATTAGCCATTTTAGCTCTTAAATCATCATCTTCTTTTAACACATATTTTCCTCTTTCGAATGTAGATGGCTTAGTTTCCACTATATTTGAAGAAGTCGAGTCCCACATTTGGGAACTTTCAGAAATAGTATCGAAAAATTGAAATGCTTCTTCAGGATTTTTATTCATAAATTCCCCTTGGGCCATCATTTCAACAAATTGTCGCATTGCAGGTGGAAGAGCATCATAAAAAAACCCGACTAAAGTCCAATTTTCAAATGCATGATGTGGACAAGTTTGGAGAAGATCTTTAAAACTTTCCCAACATTGATAAAAAGTTTCTCTTTCTTATACAGAAAAATTTATTATTTGACGTCTTAGTGTATTAGTACGATGTACAGGAAAAAACTTTTTAAAGAACTCAGTTTGCAAAGCTTGCCAATTTGTGATAGAATTAGCTCTTAAAGTGTTAAGCCACTGTTTCGCTTTATCTTTTAAAGAGAAAGGAAAAAGTTTTAATTTGACCATTTCAGAATTATCTTGCAAGGTTCCGCAGACTTCTTCAAATTCTTTCATATGAACATAAGGATTTTCAGTTTCTAAACCATGAAACTGTGGTAATAACTGTATTGTTCCTGACTTAATATTAATATTTGGAGCGTCTGTTGGAAAAGCAAAACATGACGGGACATTAGTTCGTGTTGGATGTAAATATTCTCTTAAGGGTCGGACATTTTGCATTACTTCATGCTCTCTAGGATTTTCTTCCCTAGGTACGTTTTGAGCCATACTTAATTCAAATGATTCTTGAATAGATGAAGATGATGAAGACGAAGGAGATGATTGATTTACTGAACCTACTGATGAATGCACAGACAAACTATTAAAGAAAACACACACCTTATATATATATAATAAATAAACAACTTTTGTATCTTATTTGATTTCAAATTACCATTACTAACTACCAACGGCGCCAAAAACCTAATTCGCACTATTTCGTGATCTGATTTATATTATACACCAAAGTATAAGTGGTCGAATTGTAGTTTTCTCGGTTTTAAGTCCTAGTAACGATCCCACGAAGAGTTTTAATAATTAGGAAATAAAATGAAAATAGTGAAGTTGTTATTTCGAATAGGACAACATGTGATAGCTTGTGATGTGAGCTTAGATTGATAACTAGTCTAATTAAACGTATATTTGCAGGTAGATTGTTTAAAGACAGTAATATAAAAAGTATCCTTCAGTTTAAGGATCCCATATGCGTTATATTGGTCAGGTACTGGAAATGCTACCTTACAGCAATTAACTTCCATGTTACTGGAAAGTTAATCGGTAGGTCTGATGTATATAAACCATCACACAACAACTTCTTAAGTTAGCTGGTTATAGATGTGCCAATTGACTAATCCAAGTAAACCAGAACGACAAGCCATTCATGAGGAATACTTGAATTACTCAATTGACCCCATGATAGTAAGTGCGTATATAATAAACCATAACACACCAACTTCTTAGGTTAGCTGGTGGTATTAAGTCATAACACAGCAACTTCTTAGGTTAGCTGGTTATAGATGTGCCAATTGACTAATCTAAGTAAACTAGAAGGACAAGCCATTCATGAGGAATACTTGAATTACTCAATTGACCCCATGATAGTAAGTGCTTATATAATAAACCATAACACAACAACTTCTTAGGTTAGCTGGTTATAGATGTGCCAATTGACTAATCCGAGTAAATCAAAAGGACAGGCCATTCATGAGGATCACTTGAATTATTCAATAGGTCATCTGTAATATATATATATATATATATATATATATATATATATATATATATATATATATACCAGTTAAACATCATCAGTGCCTTTGGAGGTCAAGCCATACCGGTGGAACACCGTAGAAATTTTTTCTGGCAATATTATTATGTATATAAGTTAAATAACTCTAATAACCCAGAAGGACAAGCCATTCATGAGGATCATTTAGGTTTTGTACCATGCATCAGTAGAACATCCTCAGTGCTCCGGTGGAGGTCAAGCCATACCGATTGGAACACCGTAGATATTTAACCGACAGGTTGATGATGCACTAATGACATAATTTCAGGCACAACACCGAAATTACGTACATCACTGTATCATGCATGAAGTGTACAATACATATATATAAATAAAAAATCAGCATTTCCAGAAGTTAACCAATATTATACATATGTTCACCTCTCACTGGAGGATAGAAGTAACTACTCACACCCCATTACTATAGACAAGCAAGGAGTGCGGGTAGTTTTCATTACACCTATAACTAAAATATAGACTCAGACACTTCTTTCACAAGGAACAACTGAAACACACCCACCTTTTATTATCAGCTAAGACAAAAAGGTGGCGGCAGTTCAATTAACCGAATAGAAAGATACAACATAAATGTAGAAATACAGAGTTTCGGCTGGAGTGTATGACGGACCGGATTTGTGTCTGACTTCTTCTTTTCTCTCTTTCTTTTTCTCTTTCTTTTCTTTCTTTGGAATTCTCTCTGGAGCTCCCTCTATGCCCAGCCAAGTGAAGAAGAAGGCCATGCATGGCCTTTATATAGAAAAGGATGAAGCAGGAGGTGGTGGATGGAGGTGAACCGTCATAGACCACCGTCTGGACGCCCCTCCACCGTCCAGACGGTGGAGCCTTGCTGTATTTTGGATGTTGATCTTATTTGCATTGGTGGCTATTCCTTATGTAAATTACAATTTGATTCCTTGATCTTTTGAGCTTTGACGCTTTGTTCCTTGTATTTTTTGGCAATTCTGTATTAAACCCTGAAATTTCAAACATAACATATTTAAAATCCTAATTTACGCACAAACCCTAATTGACCCTAATTGATAGTTTTTAGTTATTTTATCTTTCCAATTTGACTTATTTAATAATTCTAATTTATATACTAATTAAGGTAATCACTGGTGACAAGAGATGGAGCCAGTGACCAGGTTAGTGGTAACAAACATGATATAACAAATGTATTTGAGACTGAATGTGTGTAAGAGTGTTTTGGGTTATAGTTTTCTTTTCATTTATAAAGTTGTGTGAACATAAGATTATTTTTTTTAAATGATTATGTGAGAGGGGTTGGGTATAATTTGTTGTGCTTATGTATGTATCAAAGTTTATTTTTGTATGGTTGCTATTCACGGGCCGTCGTGCTCATACAAACATTTAACATTTTTCAGTTGAGGATCAGGGTGGGGAGTAAGTCCACAGATAGACAAGGGATTAGAGGACTCGAAGATTTATTTTATTGTAGGTCTTCTGGAATAAATGTATTTTATAGTTTTGAGACAAATATTTAATTGTTTTGGGTAGAGTAGTGAACCTTATGGTTTGATTACGGTTTTACTTAGTTTAATAATGATGTTGAGTGATGATTAGTTTATTCTTCTGATATTCATTAGGTTTTAGTGGATTGGATCACTTTGTATTTGCTTTCCAATGTATTTTGTATTTATTATGCACAGGGTTGGTTGGTTAAGGCCTTGGTGGCCGGTCCGTTGTCCATCCTATATGCTTCGGGGTAGGGGAGTGACATACACTCTAGTGGTAATCCATTTAAACCATAGATCAATAGTCTTCGTCATCAATAAGGTGAGACACAACAACCAGTTTATCTTTTGCCTCTTTGATTCTTTGAAAGTACTTATCAACTGAGTCAGATCCTTTGACGATAGTTTCTAGATTTGACTTTAGATGCAGAATATTGGATCTCGATAACGAAGAAAACCTTTGCTCTAATGTAAGCCATACCTCTCTTGAGGTTGAGTATCCAACAGTGTAGGAAGGTGTTATAGAAGATAAGGTTGCATTGATCAACGTCATTAGTGATTGATCATATGTAATCCATAACTGATACTTAGGATTTTCTTCACATGTTATTGCTCCTAAAGTATCACAAATAAACTTCGAAGGGTAGGGAAGAGTTCTGTCAACATAACCAATCAAGGAGTGAGCTCTAAGAATTGTTGAGATCTGGAATTTCCATGGAATGTAGTTTGTTGCATCAAGACGAAGAGATATTAGGTTGTAGATGTTAGGTTGCAGATGTGAGACAATAGGTAAATTGGAGATTGAGAAATTGAACTTGTAGCTGTAATTGGAGAGGAATTGTTAGATGCAGAAGAAGACGATGAAGAAGTCATAGATGAAGAATTTCATCTCTCTCAAGCTCTGATACCATGAAAAACTATTGAAAGAAAACTCAGATTCTCATTATCTCATCTCAAGTTATAAGAGTGTCAATACATAGGGATGGCAGTGGACCAAAGAAAAACGGGGATTTGTTCAAACCCGCCCCGTTTAGATAGGGGATGGATGAGGGATATCTACGGGGATACATGTATGAACCCGTACGGTGATGGATATAGGAATGTACTAAAATTTACCCCCACCCCGCTCCTCCCAGCTAAATTTAAATATATATAAACATAACCCTAATTCAATTCGTCCAAGGACTCCAAACCAGCCGCTATCCTCTCTTTCTCTCTCTTCTTGAAAAAGTGAGAGTGCCAACCCTTTTCTGTGCCTGATCTGATAAAGTATCATTGTATTAGCCCTCTCTTGCACCTGATACGAGGTTAGTTTACTACAAGGATCTCTCTCCCTATTTCTCTCTCTATCTCTTTCTCCCCCCATGATCAATCTAACATACAATATACTACGCTTGTATTTTATTTTGCGCATGGAAACTATAAGCTGAACCTGTAACACCCCGTATTTTCTTTTATATATATGTATATAGACATATAGTAAATAATTGTTGTAAAAATGCGGATATGTGTAATGATGTAAGAATGAACTATATAGATTGTAATAGTAAGAGAAATGCTAGAGATGCATATTGATTGAGAAGTTTGAGTTTCCAAGACATTTAAACTTGGAAAGGGTGATTAGATGAATTTCTAAATATTTTTAGGTCAAAATAAGGTGTCCATTGAATCCGGAAGGTCGAACAACTTTGGGAGAGGTAATATGAGGTGTATTGGAAGTTAGGAAGTATTCCGGAGTGAAAACACACTTAGAGAAAATTTGGGTAAAAAGGAGTTGGGACACCTTATAGTATTTTGGTCATAACTTTTTATCCTTATACCCAATTGATCTGAACTTTGGAAAGTAGATAGTAGACATCTAGGGCTACAAAAGTGTATCTCATGAAAATTTTCCAATTCGACCTCTAAATGGGTCAAAACTGCCCTGGAAGTCGAAGCAGCCGAAGTGTACCGGTACACAGTACCGGTACGCCCGAACCAGTGGCTAAACCGTACCGGTACACAGTACCGGTACGCCTGAAGCTTGGCCCAATAAAATTCGGGATTTTGGTGTTTTAAAACACCCTTTTAAGCCTCATTTGACCCATTCTTCCATCCCACTCTCACCCCAAACATCTTAGAACCC
This sequence comes from Ilex aquifolium, assembly GCA_951799425.1. Taxonomy (NCBI): domain Eukaryota; kingdom Viridiplantae; phylum Streptophyta; class Magnoliopsida; order Aquifoliales; family Aquifoliaceae; genus Ilex; species Ilex aquifolium. The sequence continues at coordinate 27,720,404 of OX637400.1, forward strand.
TAAGAGAAGAGAAAAGGAGAGAAAAACACAAAGATCTTGAGAGAGTTAACCCTTATAGAGATCAAAACCGAAATTCCTCAAAAACACCATTCTTCTACTCTCTTCTTCTACACTTTCACTACACCCTTACCCACACCTCTTGGAATCCTAGAGAGAGTCTTAGAAAAGAATAAAGAAGGAGAAAACACAAGATCAAAAGGGAAAAACAAAGGATTTAAGAGTGATTCAAGATCAAACCCTAGATTTCAAGAACAACAAGGTAGGGGATTTCTTCTCTTTCTCTTACATTGATGTTAGGGTTATTATATATATATGTTTTGACTCCTAATCATATGTATTTGTTATGGGTTCATTGTTTCTTGGTTCTCTTGCAATTGTCAACATGTTTTACCCAAAGTTAGGGTTGTATACCCATGAAATCCCTCTTTTGTTTGAAAAACCCTAGTTTTCAAGAGTGATGGGTTTTTCTCTTGAACTCTTCCTTTATTCTTGATTTCAAAATCGTAGTGTTTTGTGTTGAGTAATAAAATGATATTGTTGTGATCTCTTGCATTTTTCTTGGTTGGTTATTGAAAATGTCACATGCTTAAATTGGGGATTTTAAGATATCCTTGTAAATTGTGAAATTGGGTTTGGTATTGTATCTCTTATGAGTGTGGGAAGACCATGGGTGGCCTTTGACGAGATATCGTAGAGTGGGTAGACGTGTTACTTGCTCCGTGTGGGTTGGCATTTCTCCTACCACTCGTAGTGGGGTTAGTGCTTTGGTAAGACTAAACCACTATTGCTCACGGGTGCCGTGTCAGAGGGTTAGTATACTAATGTCTGGGTTGGATACGTCACTGCCATTGGTATGGCATACGCCCTTGCTAAAGGATGGATATCTTTGATAAGATTTGTGTGGGTGTGTGTGGGCTAGATATTACTCAATGTGTTGATTCATGGGGTTTGCCTTACATCATGATTGAGATACATATACATATGGATGGATTATTGTATTATTGTGGAAAATGGTTACCTACAAGAACTTGTGGGAGTATGGGATTCCACAAGGTCTTGTGGGAAAATGGTTTATATTTTGGGAAATGGATATGTGTTGGATCTTGGTTTCTTTTACTGTTCATTTAAATTACTATTGCTACTTAAACTTGAGATCCATTCTAAAATGTCCCTGTTTTACTTCAAAGATTATATATGTTATTTGTGAAATGAGACCGGCCCTTTTATATACTTTTATAAACCTTGTTCGAGTTTGGGAGGAATGTTGCTAGAGAGCTTAGTGCTCACCCCCTACAAACAACATATTTCAGGTCTTTGTCTAGAGGAGGAGCTCGGAACTGACGAGCCGGGATATTGGGAAGCTCCCATAGAAGGGAATGTGGATCCCGAGATGGACCTGTAGAGACATAGCTTCTTTTGTAATAGACTTGAGAATTTATTTTGAAATCATGTGAAGTTTAGTTTTCTTTTGTTATTCCGCTGCTAAGTTACGTTTGATCCTTTGAGATGTAAATGTCATAGCTTGGCTTATTCTTTTGGGATGATATTGTAAATTCTATGGATGATGAATGGAAAAATTTTCTTATTGATGGAATTATGTTAGTGCTCTCATGATATGAATGTTTTAGAATGTAATGCCGTCCAAGGTGTGTTTTGGGGTGTTACAGAACCTAGATTGAGCAAGTGCTCCAAAAATACACTCAGGCTCAATCCCATTCAGTAATGTGACACCCCAAAATTTGGGGGGTCCTTTCTCAACCAGTTGATCACCCATCAACACGCGGAAGTACCCATGTATGTCGTATAACCCAACACCACGTCATGACATCCCCTTTACCGAGATCGTAACCACAACATAATTTGGGCAGAGCCTCCCTTGTACTGGAGCACTCCCAAACGCATAACCTGTGCACATACTAACCATTTGACCATTCCAAGGTCCATCCCCATTAATTAGGACTCAATGTTTCGTCAAGTACATCATATAAATAAAAGGGCTCAAGATCTGAAAGATTGGCAGAGTTATAATAAATTATTTTTTTTAAATTTTGAAAGAGGCACCAGTACCTCTCTCATGTGGTATTGGTACCCGAGCCTTCTGCCTACCAGGTCCCTCCAATATTTCAGGTACCGGTACTTAGTCACTTAGGTACCGGTACTTGAGCCCACTGTTTGATAAGGTACCGATTCCTGAGCCCACTGTCCATATAAGTACAGGTACTTGAAGCCTTGGTTCAATGCAATTAACACACTTAATCCACATAGGCATTTTATCAAACACCTTCAAGGTATAAAATTAAACACAGAGCATGTCCAATCATTGCATTCATCTTGAAATTCCAATGAGCAATTTCACCAAAATCCAATTCATGCAAGAATTGATTTTAACCCATTCTTATACCCATTTTTCACATTTCAACTACTCTAGATATGTGTCATACATGAGATTTCATCTCTAACAACTTACCTATTTCATATTCAAACCCTAGGTTGGAAATAAACCTAATTAGGAAAGGAACCCTACCTCTTGAAGCATAATAGCGCGTAGTAGAAGCTTCAAAATACCCAAATCGAGCTTCTAAGCTTTGACCCTAACAATACCGTTTTTGAGATTTTGGCGAAACTCGCGATCTACCATGTTTAACATACCAAAGACCGCGAGTTTCGCCAAAATCTCTTATCGCGTAGAACACTTTTTATTTTTGTCTCGAAGCGATTAGACGAACGAATAGTCGTAGATTGCAAGGAGAAGTGAGAGATTTGTTGAGTTTTCTCTTTCTTGTTCTCTCTCTAGCGGAATGCAAGGTTGAGAAATGGGAGAAAAATCTGATTTTTACCCCTTTCTGTACCTCATTTGCTTGACTCTCATTAAGTCGCACATCCCGACTCTTTCTGATCCGATTTTGTCCCTAATCAATTAAATCTCGTTCCGTGTTATGTTAAATATATTTTATTTGAACTAACTTTAAATTATTTTTCATGTTTCGTTATTAACTCCCGATCACATTTATTTTAATCGCGCAATGCCCGATTGCATCGTAAAACACGAAAAATTCGATTGTCTCAGAATTTGACAAAAATCGACTAGGTAACTAGATTTCACGAGATGAATCCAACAGTGAGGTCCATTTCGCCATGCAAGTTCTAGAAAAATTCAGGTCTTCAACCCGTACCGTAACGATTAATTACCATTTTGCCTTTTTTAATAAAAATTTAAATTTTCCCAGGTTTTACATTTTCCCCCCTTTAAAGGAATTTTGTTCCCGAAATTTACACACATACACATATAACCACATGCATATGCAACAAGTCATATAATGCTCTATGACTACAAGAAAATACCTCCATCCTTGAACAAGAACAGATAACTGGCACGTATGGTGTCCTCACGTTCCCATATCGCCTCCTCCACACCACGGTGCTGTCAATGCACCTTCACCAGCCTCATAGTCTTACCTCGTAAAACCTGCTCGAAGGTCCCATCCACATCAACAAGCACTTCACCCCAATCCACCACATGTGTAGGATTTGGAGTGTACTTTCGGAGCATAGAAACATGAAATACCGCGTGAACACCTGATAAATTTGGCAGTAACGCCAATCCGTAAGTGACTGTGAAACCCTCTTGAGTACCTCGAAGGGCCCGATATATCTCAACGATAGTTTCCCTCGCTTCCCAAACCTGACCACTCCCCTCTTAGGCATCACTTTCATGAAGATGTGATCTCCAACCTCAAACTCTAGAGGCCTCCGCCGCCTGTCGGTGTAGCTCTTCAATCGGCTCTAAGCCATAAGAAGATGCTTCTGTATCAAGTCCACTTTTTTCGAGCCTATTGGAATTCAGGTACTGGTACTTAATCATTTAGGTACCGGTACCTGGGCCCAGTTTTCCCCCAATCCTTTCCATTTTCGAGTTTATCTAAACTCATATAACATTCAATTCTACACAAAATATAGTCCATATGAATTTATTATACAATCATTTATACAACTTTAAAAGTCCAAAGCAATTTACACCATTGTTTTACAAAAACGTAATTTAAAGCCGCAATTTGGCTTCTTCTCAACAAGGGCCCAAGTGGGAGCCGTCCACCGGCGCTTGTCCCGCACCTAAAATGTTGTTTCCATAAAGGGTGAACCACACTCAATAGGGTATATCCTAAATAGGGTACTCCCCAATCTAGATGCATATGATATGCTCACATGCTATTCAACAATCAATCAAACATCCATTTAAGAATATGCAATTCATAATGGATTTCACCATGCCAAGCCATGTCATGATATGATATTCACACATGTAATGCAACCCGAGCCCTCCACCAGCTCCCATACCACATGCAATGTCATGCGTATGCAATCCGGGCATTTCAAACCCCCGCCATTGATGTTACACATCCAATAACCATTTCATAAAAATTCACGTGCCTTTTGGGTGGGTAATTTATGGACATCTCAACAAGGGACTACCAACCCGCATGGCATTTGAGGACTTCTCACCCCATGTTCCGAGCAACCTGCACACTTTTCTGGAATTTCACCTCAGAGCAAGTGTGTGAACCAAGTAACCGGGCCTTGCACCCGAGGAATGATCTATCCCTTCTTATTACACCCGACACACGTTTTCAATGCAACCAGTGCGACTCAGTCGAGCCTAGGTCCAACCTTCCCGATCCCACGTATCATCCACCAAGAATGGTGTTTGATCAAAAACATGAACACACATCCGTACTCATGTCAATGCCCATTGATGCGATGCTACCCATGCCGATGCAAGTGTATTGTAAAATTGCAATTTCAATATCATGTTCATCATATCATGAGCATATTATGAACATATTCCATTTCCACAACAGTTCTCAACTTCTCAAATGTCAATATACCATAAAGCATATACTAACATTTCATAACATCAATCCCAAGAATGTCATAACATATTTAATGCAATTAACACACTTAATCCACATAGGCCTTTTGTCAAACATTTTCAAGGCATAAAAGGAAACACACAGCATGTCCAATCAATGCATTTATCTTAAAATTCATGCAAGAATTGATTTTAACCCATCCTTATGCCCATTTTCCACATTTCAACTACTCTAAGTATGTGTCATACGTGGGATTTCATCTCTAACACCCTACCCATTTCATATTCAAACCCAATGTTAGAAATAAACCTAGTTAGGAAAGGAACCCTACCTCTTGAAGCGTAATACCGCATACTAGAAGCCTCAAAATATCCAAATCGAACTTCTAAGCTTTGACCCCAATAATCTCATCTTTGAGATTTTGGTGAAACTTGTGATCTTTGGTACGTACTTGTAGCTCTAGTTAAGCGATTCGACGAACTGATAGTGGTAGATTGCAAGAAGATGTGGGAGATTTCTTGAGTTTTCTCTCTCTTCTTCTTCTTCTTCTTCTCCTCTCTCTCTCTCTCTCCAAGGCTGAGAAATGGGGGAAAATTTTGATTTTTCCCCCCTTTTTATACCTCTCACTTGCTTGGCTCTCATTAACCCACACGTCTCGACTCTTTCTGATCTCGAATCAATTAAATCTCATCCTGTGTTATGTTCAATATATTTTATTTGAATTAACTTCAAATTATTTTCCATATTTCGCTATTAACTCTCGATCACGTTTGTTTTAATCGCGCGATGCCCGATCACATCAAAAAATGTGAAAAATTTGATTGTCTTGTAATTCAACGAAAATCGACTAGGTAACTAAATTTCGCGAGACGATAGTGAAGTCCGTTTCGTCATTCGAGTTCTAGAAAAATTTGGATCTTCAACCCATACCGTAACAATTAATTACCATTTTGCCCTTTTTAATAAAAATATAAATTTTCCCAAGTTTTACAAGGAACCAGAGCAGAGGTGCAGCCTCTGTGAACGAAGCTTGATAAGCTATATGTTCGATCCTAGCCGTCTCATTTTTAGCCCTATCAGCATGTCTTATCCTTTGATTGGTGAAATCTATGTTGTTTGAGTTGTGTTTATGGTAGGATGTTGGATTTTGAAAGCAACTAAATTTGCAATGTGCAATAAAAAATAATGAGTTCCCCGCCAAAACAATTCTAGTAGGTTTCCACTTGATCAGTAGTTCACAATGTTATAACCTTTTCATTTGGGTTAGAGGCTTAGAGATATGTTTTGTGATTTTGGATTGAATGGGAAGAATGTGTATTAAAATGGGAGAAAGAGATGTCATAGTGCATTAATTATGATATATTATTATGGTTACAGTTTGGAAATTCAATATGGGTATTACACTCCTAAAATTTCATTTAGGTAGAGCTAAGGACTAAACTATAGTTCTCTCATTTTATTTCTTTAGAGGTATTCCCTATGCTTTGGCTAAACAAACATTGCATCCGAATTTAAGGACAGTCACTATTTGCATATGGTGCCAAAGGGGAATATCCATATCCAATCAATACCTCCCACTACTCTCAGTTAACGGAGACCAATTTCGGTAACAACCAGTTTCTACATTGAGTTGCTGAATTGAATCACCAATATTGTCGTTTTATTGTGTAACTCAGGAAGTCTTCAAACATTTATGGGATCCACTTGTCCCATGCTTAACAATCACTTTCTCCCATGTAGTTTGTTCATTTGTATTCCTTTGTGGATTTAGTGGTTTATTTTCTTAATTTTCCTTGTTAGGTAATTTTGTTCACCATTTTTGATTTTCTATTTGAAGGAATTTTTTCTTTTTCTGCTAACCATTTTTTATTGTTCTCTTTTTTTGCTAACATTCAATTTTCAGTAGATTTGATAACTTTGATAACTTTACTGCCCAAATTAGTTTGAAAAATTTACTGCCCATTGAGAATTGTCCATTTTTTTCCAACTTAATTATTCTTTTGCTACCATGGATTTATTTCTAGGTGGACTAGATATGCTTTTTAAGTCCAACTTAATTATTCATTTTTTGTTGTTATGTTTTTTGCTAATTGTATCAAACTAATTGTTCATTTTTGTTGTTATGTTTTTCGCTAAGTGAATCAAACTAATTGTCATTTTTGTTTAGCAATGGAAGGGGAAGAAGTGAGAAATAATATAGCAACTCCTAAAGCTTCTGCAACACCAGTTGAAAGCAAAAAAATTCCAATATTTATTGATGAAGATCAATCTACCATGAGAAATAATATCTATTGTGAATTGTCCTTTTTGATTAAATTATAGGTGTGAAGCTAGATGGAAGAAAAATTTCTACTTTACATGAAGTCTATAGGATTGGATCTTTATTTTTTAGAATGTTATTATTATGAATTATGTTAGATTATGTTGTAGAAAAAAATTTAATCTTGTTAGTATTGTTGTTGTGGTTTTTGAATTAATCATGTCTTGATATTATATGTTCAGTTTCTACCCATGTTGCCTCCCCTGGATGGCAATATTTAAGGTTTTTAAATTTTGAGTCATGAACTTTAGTTAACTTATTTCCTTGTTTTTGGTTTTGATCATATCATTTGATACAAGCATACAAATTGTACTTTAATTGTTATGATTTTGTTTTTGAATTTTTTTTCTTAAAATTACAGAATTTAATTGGTATGCATGGGGTGGGGGCGGAGGTGAAAGCGGGGGATGGGTTGCAGTGGCGGGATTAGAATTTACCCGCGGGGCGGGGATGTGGATTAAAACTAGCCTCATTAACAAGGGTGGACTAGGGATGGATGGACTTTACTGGGGGTAGAGACTACTCCCCCCGCCCCTACCCCTACCCCTACCCCTACCCCAGTCCCCTGCCATTCCTATCAATACATTACTTATATAGGCATAGCTTGTGTGCTATTTACATCGTTAACTTAGTTACAAATTTGACAACTATATATATTTGATTTGCTGAGATCTAACTACCTAATTAATCATCCATTACCACTTGCAGGATTGTTATGTTGGTTAGGTTGAGGTGGACTAATGTAAAACCCGGGAAAATATGAAATTTTTATGAAAAAGGGTAAAACGGTAATTAGCCGCTACGGTACAAGTTGAAAACCCAAATTTTTTTAGAACTCGAATGATGAAACGGACCAAACTTTGGGATTCGTCTCGTGAAATCTATTTGTCCATTCTATTTTCGTTGAATTCCGAAATAGTTGGATTTTTCACGTTTTACAAGGCAATTGGGTGTCACATGACCAAAATAAATGCGGTCGGGAATTAATTGTGAAAAGTGAAAAATAATTTAAATTTAGGTCAAATAAAAATATATTGAACTTGAATCGGGATGAAATCGGACCCGGGAAAGGTGGACGTGTGGCGTAACGAGGACTAAGTATTTAAGGTGTATAAAAAGGGGAAAAAAAATCAGATTTTTCCCCCAAATTGGTTACTGATTTTCATTGGAAAGAGAGAGGGAAGAGGAGAGGGAAAAATCAAGGATTTCTTCATCTTCTCTCTACGATCTAGGGTCAACCTTTGGTCGAAATCCTTCGGACCAAGAACTAAAGTTCATCTACTCGACGAGGGCTACATCTATGTACGAAAAATCGAGGATTTTGACAAAATCTCAAAGATAGGATTTTTGGAAATCAAGACTTGAAGCTTGATTTGGATTCTTGGGAGCTTCCTACTATGTGCATTACGATTCAAGAGGTAGGGTTCTTCTCCTAGCTAGGTTTATTTCCAACCTAGGGTGAAATATGGAATGGGAAAGGTGTTAGAGATGTAATTTCATGTATCAAACATACCTATTGTGATTGAAATGTGAAAAGTGGGTTTAAGAACGGTTAAAATCAATTGTTGCATGAATTGGGTTGTTGAAATTGCTTGTTTGGTAATTTCATGAGAATTGTGATGAATTGGGCATATTATGTATTTACATGATTTTGTGCCTTGTGGGTGTTTGAAAAAATGCCTTGAACAATATAACATGTTTTGATGATGTTGTAAATTATTATTATATGCTTAGGATATAATTGACAATTGGGAATGTTGGTTGAGATAGAAAGTTGTTCATACTGTGCTCATGACATGTTGAACATGATGTTGATATTGTAATTAAAAACTTGGTTGCATAATGATATTAAATGCAATGGTACATTACGGTGCATATGCATGGGTAGCATCACATTCGTGGGCATATGGCATGAGTTTGGGTGTGTGTGCATGGTTTTGATCAAACACCATTCTTGGTGGATGATGCGTGGGCTCATGAAAGTTAGACCAATGTTCGACTGAGTCGCACAGGTTTGCATTGAAAATATGGTCGGATTTAGCAAGAAGGGCTAGACTATCCCTCAGGTGCAAGATCCGGTGATTTGGATACTCACTCCGCTGGTATTGAGTCCATAAAGTGTGTCGGCATATGCGGAGCCATAGGTGGAAGTCTATAAATGCCGTGTCGGTTGGGTGCCTGTCGGTGTAAGTCCATAAATACCCACCCCAAGAAAGACCCAGGAATTATAATGATCATTGGATGTGTAACATCAATGGCGGGGGCTTGGAATGCCCGGATTCATACGCATGATATTGCATGTGCTATGGGAGCCCGTGAAGGCTCGAGTTGCATTGCATGTGTGAGTCTCATCTCATAACATGGAATGACATAGAGAATTCCATTATGAATTGCATATTCTTAAATGGATTATTGGTTGATTTTTGACTTACATGTGAGCATTTCATATGCATCTAGGTTGGGGAGTAGCCTCTTTAGGAGATACCCTATTGAGCGTGACTCACCCTGGGGGACAACATTTCAGGTGCGGGACAAGTGCCGGTGGATGGCTCTCACTTGGGCCCTCATTGATGAAGAAAAGCCGAGATGTGACTTTAAATTATGTTTTTATAAAACAAATATGTAATTTAGCTTTGGACATGTAATATTGTATAAAGGATTGTAAAACAAACTCATATGCACTATGTTTTGTGTAAAATTGTATGTTATATGAGTTTGGGTGGATGTTGTATGAAATTGGATGAGTTGAAATTAGAAAATTATTGAATCGGAGGCAAACTGGGAACTTCTACTGGTAGAACATTGATTATCTACCAGTAGAAGAATTCCAATAGGCACTTCTACCAGTAGAACGTCGAGTATCTACCGGTAAAAGAATTCTAATGGGCACTTCTACCGGTAGAACGTCAATTATCTACCGGTAGGTTCCCTTAAATTTTCAGAAAATTAAAATACTTTTGCCAAGCCTCCGGACCTTGAGTCTTTTTGCTCAAAGGATGTAAATGGAGTAAAACTAAGGGCAAATTGATGTATGTTGGACCTTGAAAGGGTCAAGTGATTTAATGTACACAGGTTATGCGTTTGAGAGTGTCCGGTACAAGGGAGACTCTGTCCAAACGATGTGTTGTTTATGATCCCAGTGAAGGGGATGTTATTGTCGTGGTCTCAGGTTATGCGGTATTCACGGGTACTTCCATGGGTTGATGGGTGATCAACGGATTGACAAAGGACCTCCGTTTTAGTGGCATCACAACTAATGCACATGGCCTCTTTTCTTGCTAATGATGAAAGTGAAGCTCTATTGAGAAAGAGCTTCTGATAGACTTGAGTCATTACTAAAGACCCCCGTAACATCCTCTCGAATGAACTTGGTGACTTAGAATAACACAAAGGAAGTAAAAAAAAAAAAAAAATTACCCTAGAGTTCAAAAACATCACCCTTGAATTGGGTTTTTTTGCCAAAAGAATTGAAAAAAATGAATCCACTGGCAGTTCATGGGTTTCTACTAGCGGTTTGCTATGGCGATTTAGGGCCGACTCGAAATGCAAACCCGTGAAATTGGCGATGAAATGCCTGAGTAAATCTGATACCGCCTGTAGAATTGATGCAAAATTCTTCAAAAACTAATGCAAAACCAATAATTGATTCTTTTAAAATTTGATTTCAAACCCTGAATTTGTGTTGTGGCTATGGGGTATGGATGGAGGGAGTGTATTTTGAGTGTGTGGGGTGTGTGTGTGTGCGTGCTACTAGTTGTGCATGTTGTGTCTGTGAGTGTCGTGTGTGTAGGTGTGTGCGTGCGTATGTGTGAGTGAATCGTTGTTTTTGTGTGTGAGAGAGAGAGTGAATGTTTGTGTGTGGTGACTCTTGACTTCTTAAATGTGTGTGTGTGTGTGAGTGAATGAGTGAGTGTGTGTGTTGACTACTTGAATCTCTCTCTATCTCTCCCTCCCTCTTTCTGTGTGCGGGTGTGTGATTGCGTGAATATGTGTATGCGTGAGTTGCAGAGGAAATATGCAACCCTGAAAGAGATCAAAGAGAGTGAGAGCGGTTTGGGTGTGAGGGCATGTATGATGTGAGGGTTTTTGGGTATGAGAGGGGTTGGAGAAGAGAAAGGAGGAGAAAGAGAGAGAGAAGGAGACTAACTTGATTCGCCGGAGTAGCTTCAGTGGGGTGGTTTGAAGGAGAGGAAAGGGGTGGAGGCTATGGTGGCGGATGTCGTTGATGGTGGTTTGTTGGTGTAGAAAGATAGGAGATGAGAGAGAAAACAGAGGAAGTGAGAGAGAAACTAACCTGAGAGGAGAGTTGCTAGTTGCCGTCGACTCTTGTTGGTCTAAGGATTGGTTGGGGAAGTGAAGCCTTTGGGTAAATATTGTAGGGATGCAACTTGGGCGGGTGAGGGGATCAACTGGGCCCAACTCGAGGTATAAAAACTTCAATTCTAACTTAAATCGAGCCTGGATTTTAACCCAAGTATTGTTCAAGTTAATTTCTTAAAACTCGAGTTAAATTCGAGTTAGTAATTCGGGCTGATTTTGGGTCATAATTTGGGTTTATTTCGGTCTTATAATTCGGGTTGAATTCGGACTGCAGCAGTACATCCACCTAATGCATTTTTTTGTACAACCTGAAGTAAATTCAACATAATTGTAAGACCCGAAAATGGATGACGATTATATAAACATTTATTATGAGCATGTTCACATGTGATATGAATGTGCATGAGTGGTAATTACTATTTAATTTGGAACATTGTTATACGACCCAAACCTATACGATGGGTATTTTTAATATTTGGAGAGTGCATATGAATAAGGTATGAGAATTGTTTAGATTGAATGACTATGAGGGAATTGTTTTGTTTAAGTGTGTAATTTAAATGAGTATGCTTGCATGTGGCCCAATTTTATAATTTATGCATGTTAGTGCATAGGGAAATAAGTGGGTGGCAAGCATGAGATATTAACTTATTGTTTACAAATATATGTTTTAGTGTATGCAAGAATTGGATTAAAGGCTAGTAATATAGATTATTGGGTTATTATTAATTTGGATATGTAAATTTGGAGTAACTTGTATGAATATATTGATTTAACTTATTCGAGAAGAATAATTCAACTAATTTGTGTAGATTAATTTTTTCGATACGAATGGATTATTTTATTTAACTTGAATTGATTATTAAAATTCGGTTTAAGTAAACTAATTTAGACTTAAGCAATATTATATATTAATGCCAAGTGGGATGGTAAATATTGGGTATACCAGATCTAGAGGCAAACACCTCAAAGAACGCCGCACTCAAAGTTCCAGCGGAAGGGTCGTCTACAAGGTAGAATTTCGCATAAGGTAGGTGCACTACCCTACATCTTTTATTGATTAACAATTAAGCTTTGTTATATGTTTTATGTAATGATTTTTGTATGGACTATACATCTAAACGATAGAATATCGTTGTGTGATGAAAATTGTCTAAGCGATAAAGTAAGTATTTGTCGCTTGAGTCGACTGTGTGGTGGAACAAAGACATGCATTTCGAGTTGACTGTGTGTGAGCTGAATTTATTTGCGAGTGTGATACATTCCTACAATGAGATAATATTGTAGGTGTGAGCCATCGAAATGACGAGAATTGCTATGAGAGCGTGGGTCGTACAAACGATTGGGAATATTATAAATACACGAGTTGTCCATACGATAAAAGTGTCATATGAATCGTCTTCGTGACAGGAAATATTAAATGATTGTGAAACGCTACATGACGGGAATTACTAAGTAGTTCTGTGTCGTCTACATGATCAGAAATATTAAGTTTGTGTGTCGTCTACGTGACGGGAAATATTAAGTTTGCGTGTCATCTTTATGATGAGAAAGATTAAGTGATTGTCTAACGTCTACGTGACGAGAATTGCTAAGTAGTTGCGTGTCATCTATGTAACGTAAAATATTAAGTGATTGTGAGTCACCTATAAGGCAAGAATTAATTGTTTGATAAGAGTCGTCTACGTGACTGGAATTAGCCATGTGATTCGAGTCGATTAAACAACGGCGTCTACGTGACAAAATTTAATTACGTATTTAAATCGTCTAAGTGACGAGAATGAGAAGTATCTATGTGACTTGAGTCGTCTAAGTGACAAGAATTATTTATGTGGCATGAGTAGTCTAAGTAACGAGAATTAATTGTGTGGCTTGAATTTCCTTTGTGGCTAGGGGTGTGCGTGAGGCTATTCATTGTGTGGCATAATTTAATTATGTGAAAGTAACTATTTTAGCTGTAAATTTTGACAAAGTGTTTTTCACAATTTATGTCTATGTGATATATCCGAATAACGTCTATGTGGTGAAGTGTAATTTGAATGTTAGTAATTGCAACGTGGTTAAGGTTGTTCCTAAATAAATAAAGTGTTTCTTTATATCTTGTTGTGCTCATGATTATTGATCGCATTCTTGCTCTCACTAATGGTCCCAATGACTTTTCAGGAAAAACAGTAAAGACGCGAGAAGTCCATTGCCGATTCTAGAGGGTCGATTGAGATGTCATCGTGGGGGTCTTGTTTTTATGTCCTTTAAACATAATTTGTATATATATATATATATATATATATATATATATATATATATATAGGTCATAGTTTTTTTTATTTGTATCACAACCTGTGAATAAGTAGGGCTCATGGTGAACCTTTTTATCTAGGGGGTTTTGGTGAATTTCTATGTACGTGTTTCTATTTATGTATAGTAAGGTGTATATGAAGGTGAGAGAGACATGTGGTTGTTGTTGGTTTCTCCTCATCATTTGTGACAGATATTGTACCCCGGGTTGGGGTGTTACAATAATATGTACATAAACACAACTAAAAACACCCTTCAAACAACTAGAAAGCACTAACCAAAAATAATAAACATAACTAAGAACAAGGCAGTAGTAAATTCAAGTTCCACAGTTTAACAATTATCCTATTTACAGTTAACACTAATGAATAAATGGTCAAATTACTTAAACACATGTATAACATAAACACAGGCACAACACAACAAAAGAACCACACCCACCAACAGTCTTTAACGACCATCAGCCACATAGCCAAAAACAAGATGTTTGCTTTTTTTCCCAATGCTACCTGCTAAACAAAGGAACCAAAAAGTAAACAATACGAGAAGGATCAATGAGTAAAAGAGAGTAAAAACTAAGTATTTTTTTCAATATACTTGACCAAAAACGTTGTTATTTCCTAACCTCTAAAATCTATCCCTCAAAATGTGTAATGTATGGATAAGGGGAGTGTCACTCTCCCTTGGGATAGTGTGAAAAGAAAGGGCAAGAGGAAAGGAAAATGGGATGGTGGAAATATGAAATGTGGATGCACAAAACTATGTGTGTGTGTACAAAAGTGCTCCCCAAGCACAAGGAGACTTTCGCGGGTCGTGTTTTACTTGGTGGTATTCCAAGGTCGTTTCCACGGGGAAGGAAGTAAACCAAGGGGAAGGTGATTTTGGATAAGAGAAAATGTAAAATCTTTTGGTTGTTGAGAGTTGTTTGGCAGTGTATGTTGATGAAAATCAAATGAAAAACAAATGTTGGTAAAGCCAAGAGGTCACTCCAATAGGAATGCCATCTCAACTAGAATCCCTCCTACGATAGAGCATGAATGAACGATTGATTCATGGGAAGTTGAGGATACTAAGGGTGAGTATCTAAGCATAAACCGTGACTAGGCCTACGGAATATCAAAGACTCACCAATTTATCCACCCACAACCTAGTCAAACCGAACCATTGATCTCCGGAAAGGGAGGAGAATGAGTTGACATGGCATACCCAAGAGGAGGTTCCCCTTGGTTTTACCAACTAAAGGATTTAGCTACTCATGCTTGTAATAAAGTTGACTATGTAAGAAAAATGCATTGCAAGAGAGGAAGTTCTTGAATAGCTAAAATGCGAGTAGATAGAAATCAGAGAAGGATGCATTTAAGACTCATTTACAGCTAAGAAAATGATGACCCTTGCTGCATTAATGGTGAGAAGTCAAGAGAGCATTAAACTAACAATGAACTTGAAGAAAAACAACATTGATGGTATTAAAATGAAGCTTGAAATATTCTTACAGCAGATTACAAGACAATGCAGTGAAGAAAATGCAAAAATCTGAAATTCATCTCTCTAGAACACTATTCATCATCTTCTCCAGACTTTTCTCACTCTATATCTCTCTATTTTCTGCTACTAGTTGAATGCCTCTCTCCCCTGGACTTGGCTTCCAAAAACGTGCATGGAGAGATCCCCTAGTCTCCAGAAAATGACCTCCATCAGTAGGGGTGCAGTAGTACTGGGCTGGAAGAAGGGTTGCAGAGTTTGTCTGCACACCCAACTCTTCCTCTCTTCTCTCTCCTCATTTATCGACAAGACTCCAACTTACAATCATAGGAGTAGAAAGGGGTCATTAGCATTGTAGGTGTGTCAGGGAAGCAGGGGATGTCTGTTGGTGGGTCCCTCAAATCAGCAATCATGAGTTGCAGGGCAGTTGGACTGATCAGACAAGGTGTACCGGTACGGCGAACTCCAGTGGCTTGAGCGTACCGGTACGCGTACCGGTACGGTTTACTCCAGTAGCCTTACCGTACCGGTACGCGTATCGGTACGGTTTGGCTGGTTTCTTGATTTTCTAGTTTCCTCCTCCACTGAGCTATCCACAAGCTGTCTTCTCATCTTCATTTGCCTCACATGATTGGGGAAGGCCTTAAGAGGTCTCATTTAGCACCATTCAACTGCAAACACCAAATATCATCGTTAAGAGTTCAATTAACCTAACTCCCATCATTTAAATCTCCAAAAACAATTAAAAAGATATGATTAGCACATCAAAATATACAAAGTTTTGTGCTAATCACAATACCTGCTGCTTTTTAACCAGTAAGAAAATAGATGAATCTCCAACACCCGAACTTGCACCTTCATCAACCAATTCTACAAAATAGAGAAGTGCATGAGTTTTAAGAAATACTAATAGATCATTGACATAGAATATGTTAAAAATCCTTTAGATAAATTTACCTTTCTCAATGTTAAAAATCCTTTTGACATTGAGAAAAGTAATTTTTTTTTTTTTATTGATCAAAAAAAAAATTTACCTTTCTCAATGTCTTCCATATCCTCTAGCTTTTCTTCTATTTCAACTAGGGATGAATCACTCCTAAGCCAATCTTAGGCAGAAATCAAATACTAAATGATCTTTGGAGTTAAAGAACTACGAAATGGATCAAGCACGTTATCTCCTGTGCTAAAAGAGGAATCCGAAGCCATAGTTGATATAGGAATTTCTAAAATATCACGTGGCATGTGAGAAAGCATACGATATGAAGAACCTTTTTCTTTCCACCATTTCAAAAATATCAAAATTTTGTAGTGACTATTTTTCAAACTCAACGACATCTTGCGAGTAACGTTTCTAACTCCGTCTTAATGACCTTGGTTTCTTCTTCTAAGAACTTACCCCAATCCATTATATCCTCAACAAGCATAACATTTGGATCATCCAAAATATCTTTTCCAACATCAATGTCCTGTTTGATGCATCAACACTCTTTAATGATGCCAATTCCACCGATGAGTAGTATTAGTACAACTTATCCAACACAACTTGCACCTTTTCAATCACCTCATCAACCTCACCATTAGTATAAACTTTGGAAAGATAATATCTCAAAAACCTCAACTTGTAACAAGGATCCACTACTACCGCAACGAGCAACAATATATTAATTTTGTCAATGCCATAACACTTCTTAAACTTCAACATCATTTTCTTTAACATCTCACGAAATAATACATTATCACTACTTGACGATATATGTAATAAGCCATGGATCCTCATCATTTCTTGAAAATAAATGTTAGTAGTGACATACTGTGACCTCGACCAACGCTTTTTGACAACATAAAATTGTTTCAAAAATTTTGGCAAGTTCTTTGCAACTGTAAAACTCGGGTAAATTTGAATTTTTGTGAAAAATGGTAAAAATGTAATTTGTCACTTCAGTGCGGGTTGAAGACCCGTATTTTTCTAGAGCTCGGATGATGAAATGGACCTCACTGTTGGATTCGTATGACAAAATCTAGTTATCCATACAACTTTCGTCGAATTTTGAGATAGTCAAATTTTTCGTGTTTTACGAGGCGATCGGGTGTCACGTGACCTAAAAATGAGATATGGAATTAAATTTCAAAATTTGGAAAATAATTTAAAGGAATTTCATATAAAAAATATTTTGAACTTGAACTGGGACGAAATTTAATCGTTTCAGGACGAAATCGTACCCGGTAATGGAGAACGTGGCGAAATGAGGACCAATCATTTAAAGGGTAAAAATAGGGGAGAAAAATCAGATTTCTCCCCATACCCATTAGATTACCCATCATATTTTTTGAAAAATCAAAAGAAGAGAGAGAAGCTCCACCTTCTCTCTACGATCTACGGAGATTCGTTGGTCGAATCGACTCAAGCCAAGAACAAAAGTTGTTCTTCTCATCGAGGGCTACGCAACCATACCAAAAAGTACAAATTGGGGGTGAAGTTCCAAAAATGGGGCTTGAAGGAATCAAGAGTTTGGGCTTTATTGAGATTTTTGAAGGCTTCTACCAAGTGGTTTAAAGCTTCAAGAGGCAGGGTTCTTTTCCTAATTAGGTTTATTTTCAATCTAGGGTTCCTTATGATATGGGTAGCATGACTTGAAATGAATTCTCTTGTTTAATGTACTCCTAGTGTAAATAAAGTGTGGGAAATGGGTAAAGAAATATGCTAAACCAATCTTGTATGAATTGGGTTTGTAGAACTTACTTGTTTGGTAAATTCATGAAAAATATAGGTACTTGAAATGTGGAAAATGGGTATTAAGAATGATTAACATCAATTCTAGCATGAATTGGGTATGTAGAAATTACTTGTTGTGATTTCTTGAGAAATGTGACTATTTGGGCATAATATGTGTTACATAATTTTGTGCCTTGAAGGTGTTTGATAAAATGCCTATTTGGATTAAGTATGTTATTTGCATTGATTATGTTATAACTTGCTTGGAATATATATGAAAAGGGTAGGGTGTTAGAGACGTAATCTCATGTTTAACACTTACATATGGTACTTGAAATGTGGGAAATGGGTATTAAGAATGGTTAAAATCAATTCTAGCATGAGATATGTGATGAAATTGGGCATATTATGTATTTACATGATTTGGTGCCTTGAAGGTGTTTGATTAAATGTCTATGTGGATTAATTGTATTATTTACATTGATTATGTTATAACATGCTTGAAATTTGATGTTGGGAAATGTTGATATATGCATATGATATATTGACATTGAGGTTGTTTATTGTGGTTATATGCTTATAATGTAATTTACCATGGAAAAGGTTGTTGGATATTGAATTGTTCATAATGTGCTCGTAACATATTGAATATGATATTGTAATCGCAATTGAGATCCTAGTTGCATAATGACATGAAATGTGATACATGGGCTCGAGATAGTTGGACCTAGGTTCAATTGAGTCGCACGGTTTGCATTGAAAATAGGGTTGGGGTCAGCAAGAAGGGCTAATTCTCCCTCGGGTGCAAGACTCGGTGATTCGGATACACACTCCGTTGGTTTTGAGTCCATAAAATGTGTCGGCGTACGTGGAGCCATTGGTGGAAGTCCATTAATGCCGTGTCGGTTGGGTGCCCGTTGGTGTGAGTCCATAAATACTCACCCCAATAAAGACCCAGGATTTAAAAAGGTAATTGATGTGTAACATCAATGGCGGGGCTTGAAATGCCCAGATTCATATGCATGACATTGCATCTGTTGAGAGAGCCGGTAAAGGTTCGGGTTGAGTTGCATGTGTGAGGCTCATCTCATATCATGGCATGACATTGAGGATTCCATTGTTGAATTGCATATTCTTGAATGGAGTGATTGTTGCTTGGGAATTGCATGTGAGCATTTCATATGCATCTAGGTTGAGGAGTTGCCTCTTTAGGAGATACCCTATTGAGCGTAACTCACTCTTTATGGGGATAATATTTGAGATGCGGGACATGCACCGATGGACGGCTCTCATTCGGGCCCTCGTTCATGAAGAAAATCCGAAACGTGGCTTTTAAACTATACTTTTGTAAAACTAAGATGTCAATTAGTTTTTGGGCATGTAATGTATGTAAAGGATTGTAATCAAATTCATATGGACTATTTTTAATGTAAAATTGCATGTTGTTATATGAGTATTGATAAATGGACCCAGTGATGTCAATGTTGTATCATTGCACTGGTTGTGTTTTGAGTAGAGCTCCCCGTACAAAGGAGACTCTGCCCGAATTTTGTTAAGTTATGGATCCCGGTAAATGGGGCATAATGGAGTAGTATCGAGTTACACGGTATCCACGGGTATTCCGTGGTTGATGGGTGAGCAACGGGGTAATTACGGACACCCAGATTTTGGGGCGTCACAGCAGCCAACCAATGTTCTTCACTAGGAGTCTCATTTCTTAAGTTCAAGTGCGAAACTCCTATCTTGCTCCTCCAACTACTCAAATTTTTTTTGGTACTCAAGAGCGATGTCGAGCATATGAAAAGTGGAATTCCAATGTGTTGGTACACCCAAACACACAGATTTCTTATATAAAATATTCTCAACTGTCACACACTTCCTAAACATTTGATAACGGGAAGGGAAACTCCTAACATATTTCACACCATTAATAATGCAAACAATAGCACTATTGATGAGTATAGAATATTGCATATCATGTATCTCTTTTGCATCCATATTAATTGTTTTGTGGTGAAAATTGGGAGAAATAATTTCAAATTCATAATTAATGGAGATTTGTGTGATTGTAGGTAATGTCATGTATAAAGCATCACGTCAAGTTCTCAAAGGCAATGGGGAAGGAGGGATTGCTTAACGGATGGCTCGGGACCTCAAGGAACCAAGGAATCCCAAAGCAGGACAAAACCTACCGGTAGAAGGCAAGCAAGACCTACTGGTAGAAGTCATTCAAAACCGACCAGTTGAAGATTCAAAACCTACCAGTAGAAAATGCTACTAGAATTCTTCTACCTCAGTCGTGCAAAAACCTACCGGTAGAAAATTTTAATGGAAAACACCTACTGGTAGGTTTTCTTACGTTCTACCGGTTGGTTTTGCTCAGATTTTCCAGACACCTACTCACAGGACTCCACCTACTCCGGGGGCCCACCTCTTGTCCTCTAAGCCATACCTTGGCATGTTTGACACCCCATGATGCTCTTCTAACCGCTAAGGTCAGATTTGAAGTAAGAGAGAGGGGAAAAGCAAGAGAGAGAAGAAGGGTGGTTGGTGAAGCATGGGAAGACCATGTTTGGACTGAACTTGCTTGTGGAAGTGTCCAACCTCTCCCCAATCATTCCAATTGAGTTCACACTTGCTAAGGGACAGGGGATGGACGAAAATGAAGGGTCTTACACCATTATTCAGATTCACACATGCTAAGGGAGAGGGGATGGACGAAAATGAAGTAAACTTTCATTGTAGTAAACTTTATTTTACTTGTAATATTTCCCTCTTTCCCTCTTCCACTCTAAACTCTTTTATTCAAGTTGTAATCAATCTTAGCTAAGTGTTCTATCATTTCCATTTCTACATTTGGGTATTTAGTCTTCAATCTTTGTATTTTGGGTATGAATGAATTTGCTCTTGTAGTTTAAACATTTTCTTGCATTAATACAAGTTTCATGCTTCATTTCACTACCATGCTTCTTTACATTATGTTTGTTCTTGCCTTTACTATGAGTAGCTAGACTTTTAGTTGGTTAATCCAAGGGGAATTTCCTCTCGGATATGTGAAATCGACTCTCTTTCATTCTTCCTCGTAGTGTAAAGTATTTGATTTGACTAGGTTGAGTGCGGACGTGGTTGTGGGCTCTTAATACAGCGTAGACTTGTCACGGGGTATGTTTTTTTTCCAGCACAACCACATTAGTCCCTCACTTCCTAGTTCCTACGAATCAATCAAACACCGAAACACCATTGGTTGAATAAATTGAGTCGATTTGGCATTCCCATTAGAATGACCTCTATGGATTAACCAACCTTGCTTCCTTGCATTTTTACCAAAACACAACTCACCAAAACACAATTCACAAGATTTTCCAATTTTCATTTCTTTACAAATCACCCTTCAAAGCATTTAAACTTTCCTTCCCTGATGAGACGACCTTGGAATACCCATTCCAAGTAAAACAAGACATTGCAAGTCTTTTTACGCTTGGGGATCACTTTTGCACACCCACATTTTTGTTCACACACATGATTTTTCCCATTTATTGCATTTGAACCCAAGGGAGAGTGACACTCACCAACTCGTATAAGCCATATACACATAATCTGGTCTCATGTTTGGAGATTAGGGAGAACGCTCAAGCATTTTTGGCACAGTTGTCGGGGAAGGCTAAGCGTCGAATTCGAAGGTGATTTGGGAACAATGGAGGTAAGTCTTGTAATTCTCATCACGGGGCGAGGTACGTTGCTCCTTTGTACATATTTGTGTATACTCTTTTTTGTCAATTGTAAATACTATTTTTGCATGTGGGGACATGACAATCAAAATAGACTAGTGAGACGTGCCCTAGGACCAAATATGAATATAGACCAAGACCCACTCGAGGATGTCGGAGACAATTTCGGGGATGATGGTGCCAATAATCCGAGGAGCGGGGGAATGCAAAACCCCCCGAGTGCCAAACCCCGAATGCAATTCCATCCGTTGAGAAATGAAGGAAATAATCTCCCAATTGATCCTCCGACAAGGTTAATGAGGGATTATCTCCAACCTACTCGAAACACCACCCTCTCATGCATACTTCTACCCATGCAAATGCATGGCTTCCTTGTCAAACTGGGCATGTTGCAATTACTTCCTCAATTCCACGGTGTGGAACAAGAAAATCTTTACCTACACATTAAGGAATTTGAGGAAATAGTTGGAACATTCATTACAAATCATGTCATGGAAGACATGGCAAGCATGAAATTATTTCCCTTCTCCCTCAAGGACAAATCTAAAACTTAGTTGAACTCGTTGAAACCCCGCTCGATAAGTTATTGGGCATAAATACTTTCCGAATTTTTAAACAAATTTTTTCCGGTTCCCAAGACCACTGCTCTTAAGAAATAAATTCAAAAATTTTCGAAAAAACCAAATGAGCAGTTCTATCAATGTTGGGATAGATATAAGGACTTGTTACACTCCATTCCACGTCATGGTTTCGAGCCATGGCAATTGGTGAGTTTCTTCTATAAAGGATTTACATCAAGCCATCGACAATTCTTCGACATGATGTGCAACAAAGAGTTTCTAAGTAAGGCTCCCGATGAAGCCCTTGAGTACTTTAACACATTGGCGGAAAATGCCCAATCTTGGGACATCACGGATCCCACCAATGTGCCAAAGTCCTCTCCGGGTAGTCAACCAAGTGGACGGGGGATGTATAACTTACGTGACCAAGAAGACTTGCTTGCTAGAATGACAAAATAATCCCGCAAGGTGGAGAGTCTAGAGGTGAATAGGAGGCATGAGGTGTTAAACATCACAAAGGCCGAGGAGTCTTTCTCTACATGTGACAGTGTTGAGCATTCTATTTCGGAGTGCCCAAACATTCTGGCACTCAAAGAGGTATATCATGAGCAAGTGAATGTTTTTAACCAAAGTAGACAATCATTCTCTCCACACTCCAACTCATACAATCTGGGATGGATCAACCACCCGAAATTTAGTTGGAAGAATGACAACTCTATTCCTCATGGGTCTAGGTCATTGTCACCTCCCATTCCACCCAAGAAAAATCAATCATACTATAGTCATGGTCCATTGTCTAACTCCCAATACCCACGGTCCAATCCATCGTCTAGCTCTCAACTAGGGTTTGGTCAACAAGGACCACCAAACCACCCACCTACCAACCTCCTCACAAGAGAAATTTGGAGGATTTCATGCATCAATTCATTCAAAACCAAACCACAATCAACAATCAAACCGCTGTCACTTTTAATGACATCCGGACTCAAATCACTAAGTTGACCAATGCTATATGTTCGTCCCAACAAGAGAAAGAGAAATTTCCCTCTCAACCCCAAGAAAACCTAAGGGGTCAACATGTGATTGAATCGTCCGAGGCTACCAAAGAGAGTTGTGAGCAACTCAAGGCGATCACCACCCTTAGGAGTTGTAAGGAAATAGATAAAATCATTTTGCCTAAAGTCTCACCCAAAGCCCAATTGGAAAATGAAAAAGAGACTACAGTTAGCTCCGAGGAGGGTGAAACACTTGAAAAGCAAAAGATTGTTGACTTGAATGTGCATGATTGTCTTATCCTGACCCCTTTTCTCCAACGTTTGAAGTCACCGACTAAAGTTGCTAACTATTATGATATTATTAAAATGTTTAAGCAGGTGAAGATAAACATTCCTCTTCTTGATGGCATCAAACAAATACCTTCTTGTGCAAAGATATTAAAAGATTCGTGCACCGTGAAGAGGAAGTTGAATTTGCACAAGAAGACATTCCTTACCAAGCAAGTGAGCTCCATCTTGAGGATTAACACCCCACCCAAGTTCAAGAATCCCAGCTGCCCTACCATTTCCATAACCATTGGGAATTGTCGTGTGGAGCAAGCGTTACTAGACTTCTTTTTGGGTGTATCAACAATTGCAACTTGATGAGTTGAAGCCAACCCCAATCACTCTTTAATTAGCGGATTGAAGCATGAGAACACCAAGGGGAGTAGTTGAGGATGTTTTAGTTCAAGTGGTCAAATTTTATTTTTCCATTGACTTTATTATACTTGACACTCACCCCATTGCTAACCCTAATTCACAGATTCCTGTCATATTAGGTATGTCTTTCCTTGCTACTTCTAATGTTGTGATAAATTGTAGGAATGGTCTAATGAAGCTCACATTTGGAAACATGACGATGGATCTCAATGTGTTCAATCTTTGCAAGAAACCGGGAGATGATGAGGAAGTTTATGAGGTCAATCGAATTTACACTTTGGTGGAGGATCACATGGAGTTGCTTTACAATTCCAAGTTTGAGGAGGAAGAGTTTACTGAAGATGAGGAGCCGAAAAGTGTGCAAGGGGTGGGGAATTGGACCCCAACATTTGAAAAACTCCCACCACAAGAAAAGAAGATTTTTCCGTCAACAATCTAAACACCTATCTTGGAGTTGAAGCCATTGCCATCTACACTCAAATATGCATTTTTGGGCAAGCCCATGACATTTCTAGTGGTGATAAGCTCTTCTTTAGAGCCAAGGCAAGAAGAGGAGTTGTTGCGAGTCTTGAAGAGGCATAAAGGAGCCATCGGTTGGACCATAGCCGACATCAAGGGAATTAGACCCCTCATTTGCACTCACAGAATTTATCAAGAAGAGGACTTAAAGCCATCCCAACAACCACAACGAAGACTAAATCCTATCATGAAAGATATGGTGAGAGATGAAGTGCTCAAACTACTTGACGTGGACATTATTTTTGTAATTGCCGACAGTAAATGTGTTAGTCCCACACAAATAGTATCAAAGAAGTCACAGTCACTGTAGTAACAAATGAGGAAAATGAGTTGATTCCAACAAGGGTGGTCACCGGTTGGAGAGATTGCATCGATTATCGCAAGCTCAACTCATGCACTCGAAAGGATCACTTTCCTTTGTCATTCCTTGATCAAATATTGGAGAGGGTAGCCGGACATCTTTTCTATTGCTTCTTGGATGGCTACTTCGGCTACAATCAGATAAAGATTGCCTTGGTGGATCAAGAGAAGACCACATTCATGTGCCCCTTTGGTACTTATGCCTATCGCCGAATGCCATTTGGTTTGTGCAATGCGGGGGAACCTTTCAAAGATGTATGAAGGGGATATTCAGCGATATAGTCGAGAAGATTGTGGAGGTCTTCATGGACGATTTTCAGTGTTTGGGGATTCATTTAGAGGATGCTTGAAAATTTTGGAGAGAGTTCTAGAGAGATGTGAAGAGAAGAATTTGGTGCTGAATTGGGAAAAGTGTCACTTCATGGTAACACAAGGAATTGTGTTTGGACACATTTTATCCGCAAAAGGGATTGAAGTAGACAAATCCAAAGTGGAAGCAATTTCCAACCTACCAACTCCAAAGGTCGTCAAAGATATCAGGTGGTTTCTTTGTAAAACCCGAGAAAATTTAAACATTTGTGAAAAAGGGCAAAACGGTAAATTGCCACTACGTACAGGTTGTAAACCTGAATTTTTCTAGAACTCGGATGACGAAACGGACCTCACCGTTGGATTCGTCTCGCGAAATCTAGTTACCACGTCAAATTTCGTTGAATTCCGAGATAGTCGGATTTTTCGCGTTTTACGAGACGAACGGGCCCCGGGTGACCCTGTACACGAAATTTTTATAAAATTTCCACGTTTGGGGAAATATTAGAGACAAGTTAAAATAAAAATATTTTGAACTTGAACCGGAGCGAAATTTAATCGTTTCGGGGTTAAAACGGACCCGGGAAATAAGGGCCGTGTGGCGCGTTGTAGGCCAAGTATTTAAAGAGTATTTAAAGGGGAGAAAATCAGATTTTCTCCCCATTTTGTTCAGCCGATCAGCGTGAGAAAGAAGAGAGGGAAAGGGCTTGGGTTCTCCATCTTCTCTCTACGATCTACGGAGATTGAGAGCTCAAATCCACTCGGGCCAAGAACAAAAGTTGTTCTCCTCGCCGAGGGCTACAAAACCATACCAAGGAGGTCGAGTTTTGGAGTGATTCGAAGAACGGGAAATTGGGAGAGTGAAGACTCCACCTCGTTTGGAGTTCTCGGAGCTTCTCAAAGTTGTTCTCTACGCTTCAAGAGGTAGGGTTCCCTCCTACCAAGGTTTATTCCACACCTAGAATGCTTAGGTGAAATGGGTAAATGAATAGATATAGATATATATATATATGTATGTCATTTGCCTATGGTTGTGAAATTGGGTGAAATGGGTTGAAATCAATTCTAATTGGATTGGTAATTAGAAGTTTCTAAATGGAATTTCTAGGATTGGGTATATGAAATTAACCCAATGTGACTCTTGGGCTATATGAAGTGTGGGCATGCTATGTGTTTATCTTGTGCTTGAAATTGAAGTATGTTATCTCTTGATAATGTGATGACATGCTTGGGTGTTGATTAAGATTAAATGTTGATATATATATACATGCTTGTGATATATCGACATTGTAAGGAAATATGGAAATTATATGCTTATGATATGATTTTGCCATGAAGTGTGAGAAATGTATTGTAAATGTTCATATGTCACTCATACCATATTGAACATTGTAATATTATTGAAATGGGACATCACATTTCATATGCACGGGAGCATTGCACTTAGTGGGTGTGTGTGCATGGTGGTTGTCTTCACCACGCTTGGTGGATGACGAGTGGGCTCGGGTAAGATGGGTTGATGACCTAATCGAGTCGCACGGTTTGCACGGTTGTTAGGGTTGGGGTAGCAAGAAGGGCTAGACTATCCCTCGGGTGAGAGACCCGGTGATTGGATACGCACTCCGTTGGTATAAGAGTCCATAAAGTGTGTCGGTGTACGCGGAACCGTTGGTGGAAGTCCATGAATTCCGTGTCGGTTGGGTGCCGTTGGTGTAAGTCCATAAATATCCACCCCAAGAAAGACCCTAGAATGAAATGTCATTTGATGTGAAACATAAATGACGGATTGGTACACATTGGCACTTGCATGTGTAGAGGAGCCGGGGAGGGCTCGGTTGATGTGCATGAGTGAGTCTCACCTCATTTCATAGCATGGCATTACATGTTTCAACATGGAATATATTCTTGTTGTGGATTGTTGATTGATGGCATGTGAACATTTCATATGCATATAGGTTGGGGAGTAGCCTCATTAGGAAATACCCTATTGAGCGTGGCTCACCCTTTGTGGGAAAAACATTTCAGGTGCGGGGTTCACACCGGCGGACGGCTCCCATTTCGAGCCCCAAGGTTGAAGAAAGCCGGCTTGTGGCTTTTATTGTTGTTTTGTAAAATCTTTTGAAAAGAATTCCATTTTGATATGTAAATGTATGGAATCAATTGTAATAGAACTTGTATAAACCATGTTTTATATGGAAATCCTTGTCAAACATGTATTTGATGAGTTGGGAAGGGTTTTGAATGGATTGGAAAGGAAAAATAGTTGAAAATGGCAAAACTGGGCAGAGAGTACCGGTACTGAATGGTACCGGTACTGAATGGTACCGGTACTGAATGGTACCGGTACTGGACACCGGTACCCTCTTTCCAGTGAGTTGACAGTACCGGTACCGGGTACCGGTACTGAATGGTACCGGTACTGGACACCGGTACCCTCTTTCCAGTGAGTTGACAGTACCGGTACCGGGTACCGGTACTGAATGGTACCGGTACTGGATACCGGTACCCCCTTTCCAGAGGGTTGATAGTACCGGTACCGGGTACCGGTACTGAATGGTACCGGTACTGGGTACCGGTACTCTCTTCAAAATTTTCAGATTTTCACACTCATTCGCCCTATTTTCAATCTACGTTTCCTTTCCCTCCAATGATGTAAATGGAGTATAAATCATGGTATATCGAATATTGGTTGAACCCAAATGAATAATCGAATCCGGTTAACAATGGTGAATTAAGATCCCGGTTAAGGGGATGCTACTACCGTGGTGTTAGGTTGAGTGACATCCATGGTTATTTCCGCGGGTTGACGGGTGGTCAACGGTTAATATAGGACCCCCGGAGATTGGGGCGTCACAGCTTGGTATCAGAGCATAGGTATGCGATTTACCTAGGGCTTGATGGGGCATGGGTTAGACCATTGCATTCATTGTACATTACATGTTATGTGCTTAAATTGCTACATGTTATGTGATATGTGATATGTGTATTATATGCATGGTAAAGAAAAAAAAAATGTGTATGGAAATGGACACACTAGGGTTAGAGAACTTAACCTTGGGAGTGGGAAAGCAAATGAACGGGAAGGTTCAAAGCGTAAGGGTCCACTATTGGAGGCATACGCTCTACTAGTGAGACAATGAGAAAGATTTGAGCGTTTTAACTTTGATCCCTATCTAAGGATACTAAGTTGCTGTGCCATTGCCATTTGACTTGTGTGTAGATGGCAAGTGGAAGAAGAGGACGTCGAGGCGGTGGGCGGAACAATAACCAACCACCACCGGTCTTCGATCAACGAGCGTTTACGGAAACCATGGGCCTGATGGCGGCAACTGTTGCACAAGCTAGTGCAAATGCCGGACATGGAGGCGCGAGTAACCTCCAACAGTTTAAAGCACACAAACCTCCAGTCTTCATGGGAGGGGCGGACCCGATGGTGGCCGACCATTGGTTCCGGCAAGTCAACAAGATCTTAGGGGCGATGGAGGTCACCTCAGACGCTACTAAGATAAGGCTAGCTGCATTCCAGCTAGAAGGAGAAGCCCAATTGTGGTGGGATTGGGTGACGGCCTCGAAGAACTTAGAGGCCATGACATGGGGAGAGTTCAAGGAGCTCTTCATGGGTAAATATTTCCCAACGGCCGTTCGCCATGCAAAGGCCCGCGAGTTTCTAGATTTGAAGCAAGGGTCAATGACAGTGATGGAGTATGTGACTAAGTTCACCGAATTAGCCCGATTTGCTGATGATTACGTGGCCACGGATATGGCCAAGGTGAGAAGGTTTGAGGATGGGTTGAAGCTATCCATCCGGGGAAAGATTGTGGGCCTCCGCCTGCAAGACTTGGACTCTATGGTCGAGACAGCTATGGCCATTGAGAGGGAGGTGGACGATGCTCGAAGCATCCGTGAGGCGGGTGCTAAGGATAAGAAGAAGGAGGGCCAATCCTCTTCTTCTAGTTCGGGGAAGAAACAGAGGACCTCTGCTCCTCAAGGACAGGGCCGCGGCTATCAAGGCCAAGGCCAAGGTCAGCTTTCCCAAGGCGGGAGAAACTTCAGGACTACCTACCAGGCGGGCCAGAAGACATGTTTCCATTGCCACCAACCGGGGCATATGAAGCGGGATTGTCCGCAGAGGCAAGGATCCCAGAGCTATGGGACACCTCAGTCCCAGTCATCAGTGGGGCAGTCGCAGACACGCCTTGTTCCTCCCTACCCCACCACGGGCCAGGGAAACCAGTATCAGTTCTAGGGCGCTACTCAGGCCCCTACCACCTTTCGAGCGGGGACTCCGCAGTCGGGCTAGATGGGCCAAGGCATGGGTCGAGGCCGAGGACAGGGCATGCAGGCCGGGACTTCGGGGACCCAGGGGCGTGTCTACGCCATTACACCTCAGGCTGAGCCAGTGGACCAGTCAGTCATTCAGGGTACATTTCTACTTTCTCGCCTATGGACTAAAGTGTTATTTGATTCTGGTGCATCACATTCATTCATTTCTGCATCATGTGTGAGGGATTTGGGCTTAGAGGTTGATACCTTGGAGGAGCCGTTATATGTGAATTCACCCCTAGGAGCTAGGGTGTGTGTGAATCAGATATGTCGGGGTTGTGAGCTAGAGATCTCGGGGATTCTACTCACCGTGGACCTTAGGGTTATGGACATGTCGG
Organism: Ilex aquifolium; assembly: GCA_951799425.1. Lineage (NCBI taxonomy): Eukaryota > Viridiplantae > Streptophyta > Magnoliopsida > Aquifoliales > Aquifoliaceae > Ilex > Ilex aquifolium. The sequence continues at coordinate 27,750,236 of OX637400.1, forward strand.
AATTCGATGTCATCCTTGGGATGGACTGGTTGGCGGCGTATCGGGTCGTTATTGATTGTGACAGGAAGAGGGTCACCGCCTATACACCGGACGGTGTTTGTTTCAAGTTTCAGGGGGAAAAGCATGATGCTCTACCTCAAGTCGTGTATGATTCACGATGGCATGGGAAATTGATGGGTTGGCTTGCGAGCCTTACCCTGGAGGACGAGGCAAGACAAGAATTGGGTCTACCTCGGGTGGTGTGCGAGTATGAGGACGTCTTTCCGAACGAGTTACCGGGATTACCTCCCCATAGGGATGTGGACTTTAGCATTGAGTTGCATCCGGGTACTTCGCCCATTTCTATGACTCCACATAGGATGGCGTCAGCTGAGTTGCAAGAACTCAAGGTCCAATTACAAGAATTATTGGACAAGGGCTTTATTAGACCGAGTACCTCACCTTGGGGCGCTCCGGTGCTGTTTGCCAAGAAGAAGGATAAGACCCTTCGATTGTGTATAGACTATCGGCAGTTAAACCGGGTCACCATCAAGAATAGGTACCCTTTGCCGAGGATCGATGATCTGTTTGATCAGCTGAGGGGAGCGCGGGTCTATTCAAAGATAGATCTCCGCACGGGCTACCATCAGTTGAGGATTAGGGAGTCAGATATCCCTAAGACGGCGTTCAGAACGCGGTACGGGCATTTCGAGTTCACGGTGATGCCATTTGGGTTGACGAATGCCCCGGCGGCATTTATGGATCTCATGCATAGGGTGTTCCAGCCCTATTTAGATCAGTTTGTCGTAGTGTTTGTTGATGACATCCTGATCTACTCCAAGACAGAGGAGGAGCATGAGGGTCACTTAAGGATTGTTCTCCAGACCTTGAGGGACCACCAGTTGTACGCCAAGTTCAGCAAGTGTGAATTTTGGCTTACGGAGGTGAAATTTTTGGGACACGTGGTGTCGGCTTCGGGGGTATCAGTTGATCCGGAGAAAGTCGAGGCAGTTATGAGCTGGGAGAGGCCAAGGTCAGTCTTCGAGATACGTAGTTTCTTGGGATTGGCAGGGTATTACCGGAAGTTCATCGAGGACTTCTCCCGACTAGCCGCACCTATGACTAGATTGACCCGGAAGGAGGTCAAGTTCGAGTGGAATGATTCGTGTGAGAAGGCATTCCAAGAACTAAAGAGGAGACTCACTTCAGCTCCTATCTTGATTGTTCCAGAAAGGGGACAAAACTACACGGTATATTGCGATGCCTCCAAAGACGGACTGGGTTGTGTCTTGATGCAGTCCGGGAGAGTGGTGGCTTATGGTTCTCGACAGTTGAAGAATCACGAGCAGAATTACCCCACGCATGACATGGAGTTGGCGGCCGTTGTCTTTGCCTTAAAGGCTTGGCGCCACTATTTGTATGGTGAACGATTTGAAGTGTTTTCGGACCACAAAAGTCTGAAGTACATCTTCACTCAACGGGACCTCAACATGAGGCAGCGTAGGTGGATGGAGTACCTAGAAGACTATGACTTCACTTTGCATTACCACCCTGGTAAGGCAAATGTGGTGGCTGACGCACTTAGTCGGAAGTCACGGGGTGTCTTAGCTAGTGTGGCTTCCCGGGAGTGGCGGATGCTTGAGGCCGTGGGCCAATTTGGGCTGCATTATCGGGGTCGGACTCAGGGTGTTTTAGGGAGTTTGGTGGCTACGCCTTCCCTACTGAGCAGAGTGATTGAGTCACAGAGACAGGACTCAGAGTTATCATCCATCAGGGACCGAGTGCAGGCGGGTACTGGTGACGAGGGCTGGGCCATTCACTCGGATGACAGTCTTCGGTTTAGGGGAAGGGTAGTGGTTCCCCAGTCGGCGGAGCTGAGAGAGGAGATCCTCAGGGAGTTCCATTGCTCTCGTTTTGCGGTGCACCCAGGCGGCACGAAAATGTATCATGATCTTCGTCGCCAGTATTACTGGAGCGGAATGAAGAGGCAAATTGGCGACTTTGTCAGTAGATGCCTCACATGTCAGCAGATTAAAGCCGAGCACCAGAGGCCAGCAGGGTTGCTCCAGCCCTTGGAAGTGGCTGAGTGGAAGTGGGAACACATCACAATGGACTTTGTGACCCACTTGCCACGGACATCACGGGGACATGATGCGGTGTGGGTGATAGTGGACCGGCTTACGAAGTCGGCACACTTTTTGGCGGTGCGGATGACCTTCACTCTGGAGGAATTCTGCAGGTTGTACATAAGGGAGATAGTCCAGTTGCATGGGGTACCCGTATCTATAGTATCGGATCGGGATCCCAGGTTTACGGCTCACTTTTGGGAGAGTTTCCAGCGAGCCATGGGGACTCAGTTGAGGATGAGCACAGCCTACCATCCCCAAACGGACGGTCAGTCGGAGAGGACCATCCAGACATTAGAGGACATGCTACGGGCATGCGTCCTAGATCTCAAGGGTAGCTGGGAAGAGCATTTGCCCTTAGTGGAATTCGCCTACAATAACAGTTATCAGGCGAGCATACGGATGGCACCCTATGAGGCGCTTTATGGGAGGCCTTGTCGTTCTCCGGTTTGTTGGACTGAAGTTGGGGAAAGACCCTCTACGGGTCCAGACTTGATTAGAGACACCTCGGAGAAGGTGAACCTGATAAGGAAGCGTCTTCTCACGGCTCAGAGCCGGCAGAAGAGTTACGCCGATAGGCGGCGGCGGCCTCTGGAATTTGAGGTGGGAGACCACGTCTTCTTGAAGGTGATGCCTAAGAGAGGGGTGATCAGATTCGGCAAGCGGGGAAAACTGTCGCCGAGGTATATTGGGCCCTTTGAGGTGCTTGAGAGAGTTGGCACTGTGGCTTACAGATTGGCGTTACCGCCAACTTTATCGGGTGTCCACGCCGTATTCCATGTCTCCATGCTTCGGAAGTATACCCCAGATCCGACGCATGTTGTGGATTGGAGCGAGCTCATGGTTGATGCAGATGGGACCTTCGAGGAGGGACCAGTGCGTGTCATGGATAGCCGAGAGCAGGTTTTACGAGGCAAGACCGTGAGGCTAGTGAAGGTGTTGTGGCAGCACCGAGGAGTGGAGGAGGCAACATGGGAGCGTGAGGACACCATACGTGCCAACTATCCTTTCTTATTTGAGGATGGAGGTACATTCTTATAGTCATTTAGTGTTATATGACTGTTGCATATGCGTGTAATGGTGTGTTCATGAGTGTGTGAATTTCGGGGACGAAATTCTTTTAAGGGGGGAAGAATGTAAAACCCGAGAAAATTTAAACATTTGTGAAAAAGGGCAAAACGGTAAATTGCCACTACGTACAGGTTGTAAACCTGAATTTTTCTAGAACTCGGATGACGAAACGGACCTCACCGTTGGATTCGTCTCGCGAAATCTAGTTACCACGTCAAATTTCGTTGAATTCCGAGATAGTCGGATTTTTCGCGTTTTACGAGACGAACGGGCCCCGGGTGACCCTGTACACGAAATTTTTATAAAATTTCCACGTTTGGGGAAATATTAGAGACAAGTTAAAATAAAAATATTTTGAACTTGAACCGGAGCGAAATTTAATCGTTTCGGGGTTAAAACGGACCCGGGAAATAAGGGCCGTGTGGCGCGTTGTAGGCCAAGTATTTAAAGAGTATTTAAAGGGGAGAAAATCAGATTTTCTCCCCATTTTGTTCAGCCGATCAGCGTGAGAAAGAAGAGAGGGAAAGGGCTTGGGTTCTCCATCTTCTCTCTACGATCTACGGAGATTGAGAGCTCAAATCCACTCGGGCCAAGAACAAAAGTTGTTCTCCTCGCCGAGGGCTACAAAACCATACCAAGGAGGTCGAGTTTTGGAGTGATTCGAAGAACGGGAAATTGGGAGAGTGAAGACTCCACCTCGTTTGGAGTTCTCGGAGCTTCTCAAAGTTGTTCTCTACGCTTCAAGAGGTAGGGTTCCCTCCTACCAAGGTTTATTCCACACCTAGAATGCTTAGGTGAAATGGGTAAATGAATAGATATAGATATATATATATATGTATGTCATTTGCCTATGGTTGTGAAATTGGGTGAAATGGGTTGAAATCAATTCTAATTGGATTGGTAATTAGAAGTTTCTAAATGGAATTTCTAGGATTGGGTATATGAAATTAACCCAATGTGACTCTTGGGCTATATGAAGTGTGGGCATGCTATGTGTTTATCTTGTGCTTGAAATTGAAGTATGTTATCTCTTGATAATGTGATGACATGCTTGGGTGTTGATTAAGATTAAATGTTGATATATATATACATGCTTGTGATATATCGACATTGTAAGGAAATATGGAAATTATATGCTTATGATATGATTTTGTCATGAAGTGTGAGAAATGTATTGTAAATGTTCATATGTCACTCATACCATATTGAACATTGTAATATTATTGAAATGGGACATCACATTTCATATGCACGGGAGCATTGCACTTAGTGGGTGTGTGTGCATGGTGGTTGTCTTCACCACGCTTGGTGGATGACGAGTGGGCTCGGGTAAGATGGGTTGATGACCTAATCGAGTCGCACGGTTTGCACGGTTGTTAGGGTTGGGGTAGCAAGAAGGGCTAGACTATCCCTCGGGTGAGAGACCCGGTGATTGGATACGCACTCCGTTGGTATAAGAGTCCATAAAGTGTGTCGGTGTACGCGGAACCGTTGGTGGAAGTCCATGAATTCCGTGTCGGTTGGGTGCCGTTGGTGTAAGTCCATAAATATCCACCCCAAGAAAGACCCTAGAATGAAATGTCATTTGATGTGAAACATAAATGACGGATTGGTACACATTGGCACTTGCATGTGTAGAGGAGCCGGGGAGGGCTCGGTTGATGTGCATGAGTGAGTCTCACCTCATTTCATAGCATGGCATTACATGTTTCAACATGGAATATATTCTTGTTGTGGATTGTTGATTGATGGCATGTGAACATTTCATATGCATATAGGTTGGGGAGTAGCCTCATTAGGAAATACCCTATTGAGCGTGGCTCACCCTTTGTGGGAAAAACATTTCAGGTGCGGGGTTCACACCGGCGGACGGCTCCCATTTCGAGCCCCAAGGTTGAAGAAAGCCGACTTGTGGCTTTTATTGTTGTTTTGTAAAAGCTTTTGAAAAGAATTCCATTTTGATATGTAAATGTATGGAATCAATTGTAATAGAACTTGTATAAACCATGTTTTATATGGAAATCCTTGTCAAACATGTATTTGATGAGTTGGGAAGGGTTTTGAATGGATTGGAAAGGAAAAATGGTTGAAAATGGCAAAACTGGGCAGAGAGTACCAGTACTGGGTACCGGTACTGAATGGTACCGGTACTGAATGGTACCGGTACTGGACACCGGTACCCTCTTTCCAGTGAGTTGACAGTACCGGTACCGGGTACCGGTACTGAATGGTACCGGTACTGGACACCGGTACCCTCTTTCCAGTGAGTTGACAGTACCGGTACCGGGTACCGGTACTGAATGGTACCGGTACTGGATACCGGTACCCCCTTTCCAGAGGGTTGATAGTACCGGTACCGGGTACCGGTACTGAATGGTACCGGTACTGGGTACCGGTACTCTCTTCAAAATTTTCAGATTTTCACACTGCTTCGCCCTATTTTCAATCTACGTTTCCTTTCCCTCCAATGATGTAAATGGAGTATAAATCATGGTATATCGAATATTGGTTGAACCCAAATGAATAATCGAATCCGGTTAACAATGGTGAATTAAGATCCCGGTTAAGGGGATGCTACTACCGTGGTGTTAGGTTGAGTGACATCCATGGTTATTTCCGCGGGTTGACGGGTGGTCAACGGTTAATATAGGACCCCCTGAGATTGGGGCGTCACATTCTTGGCCATGCAGGTTTTTATCGTCGATTCATTAAGAATTTTAGTGCATTGGCAAGACCCTTGACCAAATTGCTAGCAAAGGATGTTCCCTTTGTGTGGTTGGACGATTGTGAGGCATCTTTCGAAAAACTTAAAAACATGCTTACTTCACCTCCAATCATGCGACCACCCAAGTGAGAATTACCATTTGAGCTCATGTGCGACGCGAGTGATTACGCAATCGGTGCAGTGCAAGGTCAAAAGGAAGACAAAAAGTCATATGTAATATACTATGCCAGCAAAACTCTAAATGAAGCACAAATAAATTACACTACCACTGAAAAAGAGTTGCTAGTTTAGTGTTTGCATTTGATAAATTTAGGTCATACATCATTGGTTCACCGATTGTAGTCTACACTGATCACTCTGCTTTGAAGTATTTATTGTCTAAGCAGGACGCTAAAACGAGACTCATTAGGTGGATCCTCCTCCTTCAAGAATTCAACTTGATCATCAAGGACAAAAAAAGAGTCAAGAATGTGGTGGCGGACCATTTGTCACGGCTTGTCGTCTAAGACGCCGAAGAGCACATCCCTATCCTTGATTTTTTCACCAATGAGCATTTATTTTTTATTCATTCAGTTTGTCCATATGCTAATATTTTCAATTTCCTTGCCACATGACAAATACCACCGCATTGGAGCCTGAAAGATAAGAGGAGATTCATGGCGGATGTGAAGTACTTCTACTTTGACAACCCATACCTGTTCAATTGTTGCCCTGATCAGTGCATACCGGAAAATGAACAACGCGATGTCCTTTTCTTCTGCCATTCTAAGGCATGTGGTGGGCACTTCTCTTCCAAAAAAACTTCAGCTAAGATTTTACAAAGTTGTTTTTATTGGCCTTCATTGATTGGTTAGAGCATCGATTTCATGGGTCCATTTCCTATGTCTTTGGCTACCTTTATATCCTATTGGGAGTGGACTACGTGTCCAAGTGAGTAGAGGCAATCCCGACCAAAACCAATGACCATTGAGTCATGGTCAAGTTTTTAAAAGAAAATATTTTTTCTAGGTTTGGGATATCTCGTGCAATGATAAGTGATGGTTGTTCTCATTTTTGCAATAGACCATTTATTTCCTTGATGTATAAATATGGTGTAACACACAAAGTGTCCACTGCTTATCACCCACAGACTAATGGCCAAGCCGAGTTGGCCAATGGGGAGATAAAGAACATACTAGAGAAAACGGTTAATCCAAATCGAAAGGATTGGTCACTTAGATTGACCAATGCCTTGTGGGCTTACCACACTACTTATAATACCATCCTAGATATGTCTCCCCATCGGCTAGTCTACGGCAAGGCTTGTCACTTGCCAGTAGAGATGGAGCACAATACATATTGGGCCATAAAAACCTTGAATTTCAATTTGAGAATAGTTGGGGAACATAGAAAGTTGGAGTAGAATGAATTGGAGAAAATTCGTAGAGATGCATATTAGAGCTCTAAAATTCACAAAGAAAGGGCAAAGATTTTCCATGACAAATCTATTTTGGGAAAGACATTTGAGCCCCGGCCAAAAAGTGCTCTTGTATAATTCTCGCCTCTCCATTTTTCAACGAAAACTCCGATCACGTTGGGATGGCCCCTATATTTTCAAGGTGGCCTACCCTAATGGAGCCGTGGATATAGAAAACGTTGAAGATTGTAAAACATTCAAGGTCAATGGCCAAAGACTTAAACCATTCTTCGAGAGTTTTGAAATTCAAACTATGGAAGAGGAGTTAGTGGATCCGATCTATCCGGACCTTGTTGAGGCATAATTGTTCAATTAGATTTTAGTGTACAATTGTTTTCCTTTATTCTTTACTTTGAAAGTCAAATTGTTTACTTACTTTTATCTGTACATAGTGTTTGTTCTTCACATTTGCAGATAGTGGTGTTTTTGTCAAAGCTCGATGCGAGGTGTTCTCTTACCCTTCTTATCTTTTTAAGTCCATCATTGCATTCCATATCTTTTTGTTGCATTGAGGACAATGCATAGTTTAAGTTGGGGGGTGAGGTGCACCATTTGTATGATACACCAATTTTTTGTTTATAATACAATTTTGTGGTGAAATGCACTATTCACATATTCTACCAATTTTTTGTATAGAATAGTGGAAAAATATGTGGAAAATTTTAAATTTTTTTGTGAAAAATATCTAAATGTTGAGCCATACTCCCCTATTCAAAGTGTTATGGGTTTAGTGATAGTTAGATCTTCGTTTTGAACTTTGAATACATGAACACATCATAGAAGTTTATCCTATGCCGGAGTATCACATATGTGTTTTCTTTCGAACTCAGCCATAGTGCACATTGAATGTGTAATTTCGACAATTTACGGATTAGATTCACATTTTGGAGCTTGACATGCATAGTTGAGATTAAATAAGTACCCATGTGAGCTTTAGTGTCAATCCTTGTTGGAGGGAACTTACATTTACTCAAAGGAACAATTTTTCAAATTCAAAATCTATTCAATACTTTCATTATGCTTGCTTTGGTTAAAGTGCATGTGGATAGTTGATTGACTTTGTCTTGAAATGTCAATATGCCTCCCCATGCTTATCTAGAGATGATCTTAGGCCATCTTTGAATTGATTTGAGCCTTAGCCTTTTTCTTGTGAAACATTTATCCCTACTGTCGTGATTGAGCTTCAATTGAAAATTCGTTTCCATGCCACATGATTGATCAAGGCAGTGCAAAATGATTAAAATTACCACACCTTGGTTGTTCTGAGACTGACTGTGATTGATCATAAAGAAAAGGAAATGTGGTGAGGAAACCCAAAAAGGGATAAATGGTGCCGAATTCAAAATTTTGAATGAAAAAGAAGAGAAAAATCGAAGAAAAAAGAAAAAAAAGGGGTTTGAAAAGGAAAAGAAAAGAGAAAAAAAATGTTGAGGAAAGAAGAAGAAAAAGAAACAAAAAAGTGAGTTGAAGGTATAAAGCTGAAAATTCCACAAAAAGGAAATTTTTGATAATAAAGGTCATGTCCTCGAAATAACCCTTTTTGTCTCCCTCTACCCTTCATTTCACTCAGCCCAAGTATCACCTCAAGGCCTCATTACAACCCTTGAAAGCCGCAAATGATCCAGAGAAAGTGTGGTGAAAGCACACTTTAAATGAAAAGAAAATTTGGTTTTGCTATCTAGTGCCCTGACATTCCATTCCGGAGATTATGCCAAGTTCGTTTCAATTGTTGTGCTTGCACATCATTTTTGGATTATATGTGAGCATTTTGGTTTGTGCATAAGATTCTATCTCACATCTACACATGAAGAGCATGCCAGGATAATTATAGAGTTATTCATTTTTTAGAGAAACCCTTGGTGAGTTTTACAACAAAACTGAATGTGGATAGCTAGGTGAATGTAGATTCCGTTGAGTAAATACTTAAATTACATGTTCATTTCACACACACACGAGTTTGAAAACAAATGTGTTGGTGTATACCCTAGAATAGCATTTAAAGCTATGATGAAACTCATGTGTGCTTGGTTCGGGTGTTTGAAAAATTGTGTCAGGCAACCTTGAGCTTGTAGGATAGGGGAATATTACTCAAACTTTAGATATGAGAAAGAAATAGGAATGCCTTTTGTATTTTAGTTTGTGCTTTATAAATTGGGTGTTCATTTTGTTGAATTTAGAATTCCATGTCATGTGTTTTGAAAGCATCAAAACTCAAATCGCATTGCAATTTCATAAATGAATTTGGGCATGGTCATACATTGTGGTTCACTAGCAGGGGTCATGTTTTCTGTGGAGTTGAGTTTGTAAATAGGTCATTAGAATGTGTTGGAGTCGAATAAACTTGAAGTGGAGGTAAGGAAGAGAACAAATGAAAATTTTTGAAAAAAGTTCAAACCTACTGGTAGAAGTTTGCAAAAACCTACTGGTAGAAGTTTGCAAAAACCTACCGTAGAAATATTCCAGTGTATTGTTCTACCGGTAGGTTTTCAACGTTCTACCGGTAGGTTTTGCTCAAAAATTCAAAAACGAGGATTTTAAATCAGAAATTTCGGTGAAACCTTTCACATTCTTCACTCATCTCATCCTTAAAAACCTTATCCTCTCTCTCAAAACCTTCCAAATACTCAAAGAACTTCTGGGCACTCATCAAATCACCCAATTATCTTTCCCAAAGTTGTGATTCACACTTCCTTGACTTTTTCCCACAAAAACCCTCATTTCCTCCACAAAGCTTCCCAAATCCATCAAAGACCTCGATTCTCACCCAAATCTTGGAATTTGAAGGAATGTCTCAATTGGGTAAGTCTTCTCAAGCGTCATTTGATCTTTTTGATGAATTGTAGAGTTGGTTGTTACCTTTTGTTGCCCTAGGGGCATTTTGATTGTTATGGCACATACAAAGCAAACGGGGCCTGGTTCTCCACCACCCGCGGGAACGGGATCCAGCAAAAGGACCACAGAGGCAGGCCTCAATGGTGGGGAACAACGGAAAAAACAAAAGAGTGACACTCGAACGAAGAGTATAAAGGAGAAAAATGTGATGTGCGAGCAGCAGGTAGCTAGGCTCACCCTCGGGCCAAATGATGACGTGGTCCGAGTGATAGAGGGCCATAGCATCGATGTCTGGTTCGAGCATGTGGGGGGTTTTGTGCTTCCCATTTGTAAGGAGTTCTACCAAAAGCTAGGGGTGGTGGATGAGGATGTATTTTTGTTGAAAACCAATGTGAGAGGGAAGGTGATAGAGATCACCACGGGAGTCATTGCAGATGCATTACATTACCAGAGACCTCCTCCCAACACCACGGTCTATCCTCACAACACCCAGGGGAGGAAATCACTTCAGGAATATGCAATCTTGATTATGAGGACTCGACGCAGTTTAAGGGAAAAATCCAAGTTGGGTCACTCAAGCACTCTTACGGGGTAATGAACAAGGTGCTCCATTATAATTTGTCGCCTTGGGGTGCGAAGAAGACCCCCGAGGGATGAGAAGCTAACCCTTCTCCATGATTTCATGTCGAGGAGGAGGATGGATATCGCCTTCATGATTTAGGAGTTGATGAAGGAGTATGCCCAGCTGAAGGCGAATCTCCCTTACGCCCACCTTGTCACGAAGATCTGCCGCCATAATAAAGTAAAGGGCAGCCCCACCGATGTGACCCTTCCGTCGGAGTTTGGAGCTATAGGCAAGTCTAGTAGTATGAAGAGATCGGTTATGATAGGAGGGTCTGCCCAGGGAGAAGAGATAGCGAGGCCACCGAGAGCCGAGCCACCTACAGCGGGACCTTGCACTTCCGAGCCATCCACTGCTGCCTCACCCTACACGGTCCCTCAATGCCTAGATGCAATTGAGGGGAGGTTGGATGATTTTAGTGGGACTATGCAGCTGCTGATGCTGATGGTCACTAGGATCTTCGAGATGACTTTCCCAAAAGAGCCTCTCCCCGAAAAGCCACCACCTTTCACCTCCGGGCCATCCACTTCTGACCACAGGGGCTCGACTGTCATAGAGGTGGAGGAGTCCGATGATGAGGAGACCGATGACGATGATGAGGGGGATGATGATGAGTCGGGTGACGACGCAGAGAAGTAGAGATAGAGAAAGACCACTCTTGTTTTATTGTTTTTGGTAGATTGTACATAGTGGTTTAGTGGTAGTCGGCCTAGTAGAAGAGTCTCTAGGATCACAAGCCGTTTTGTTTCAAGATCTTTGTATTGAACCTCATGAAGTTATGAATGAAAGAACCACATTTTGTTTGTTTCATTTTTCCCCAAGTTCATTTACATAATTGTATTATGATTTGAGTAGTTTGTTGATCGGTGAATTGTTTAACATGAATGAAATTGTTGTTTTTATGTAGTGTAGTTTGAAAATAAAGTTTGCTAGAGACTAACAAAACTCAAGTTGGGAGGTGTGATGAGTATAGAATATTGCATATCATGTATCTCTTTTGCACTCATATTACTTGGTTTGTGGTAAAAATTGGGGGAAATGATTTCAAATTCATAATTAATGGAGATTTGTGTGATTGTAGGTGAAAAGCAGGTAAGGTCATGTATAAAGCATCCCATCAAGTGCTCAAAGGGAATGGGGAAGAAGGGATTGCTTAACGGATGGCTCAGGACCTCAAGGAACCAAGGAAATCCCAAAACAGGACAAAACCTACCGGTAAAAGGCAACCAAGACCTACCGGTAGAAGTCATTCAAAACCTACCGGTAGAAAATGCTACTAGAATTCTTCTACCTCAATCATGCAAAAACCTACCGGTAGAAAATCTTACTGGAAAAAACCTACCAGTAGGTTTTGTTCACACATACGATTTTTTCCATTTCTTGCATTTGAACTCAAGGGAGAGTGACACTCACCAACTCGTATAAACCATATACACACAATCCGGGCTCATGTTTGGAGATTAGGGAAAACACTCAAGCAACTATTCACTTCATCAATTCCATCCCTCACAATTAGATTAAAAATATGCCCAAAACACCTGACATGAAGCAAACTACCATCTAACAACAACCCGTTACGCTTGATCAACCTCCTTTTCAAAGAAGTGGTTGTTACATCATTAGAAGTTGTATTGTTCACGGTCAATATATTGACTTTCTAAATCCCTAGTCCCAATAAACAAGTCTCCATAGTTTGTGCAATATCACATCACAATGTGGAGTTGGAAGCACATGAAAGTTAATGATTTTCTTTTGTAACTTCCAATAATTGTTAATGTAATATGCAATGAGATACATAACTACGATTTTGAATAGAAGTCCACAAATCGATGGTCAGACAAATACGTGAAGCTGAGGATTGAAAAATCAATTGCAATTTTTTTTTTCTTTCACTTTCATGCATATTGATACAATCTTTGGTGATGGTAGTTCTGGACACCAAACTAAGCTTTGGTTGCAATACACTTACAAGCCTTTTAAAATCAAATTTCTCGACAAAACTAAAAGTCCCTATGTCCATTTTCTTCATCAAATTTCCAATTAATAATACTAGCTTGACAACCACTCACAGATGAAAAACTAATTAGTTGTTAGGTAGGGTCTTTAGTGTTTTCACATTTCGAACACTTACCAACGTGTCGCCTAAGTGTACTAGTTCATTGAGCACTAGAATAATGAAACAACTTCTCACAATGGTTGCATTTGGCTTGATCAGGCTTCCCCTCACCTTCTTTTTTAACTTTTGTGAAAGGTTTCCAGACAGTAGATTTTTTTGTATAAGTCTTTTGGTGTTTGGGACTTACCGAGTTCACAACAATAATGTTGTCAATACCAGTATCAGTCAGCAACAAATTCTTCATTGTCCCACATGCGTGACATCTATTGTTACCTAGCAGATAAGAATGAGCAAACCAAATAATTAGGTAATCAAAGTAATGGAAGAAACTTCTCCTATTAAAAATTGAACCAACATCTTCAATTAATACAAAAAATTGAACAGAGATCCAAACGAGATCTTCATCAATTAACAAATAGAGATTGAATAAGAACTGACAAGGAAACAGATATCCAGACAAAGAAACTAAAACTTAATAAAATATTTTTGTTGTAACTTAAGCTTTAGTAACAATCCTTGTAAAACCCACATGAATGCCACTCAAAAACACTATAAACACCACAACCCAAAGACTAAACCTCTAAAAACACATTTATGAGAAGGGTAGAAGAAAAATGTCTTCTATTGGTTTTTTCATTGTAAAAAACCTTTGGTTATATGAGTCCCACAATTGTTTTGTGTTGTTACAAGACAATTAAGCTTATTTGGACAGTGACCTAGAAAAACAAAGAAAACGTGCAAAGCAGTTTAGATGATATAATAAAATCAATGATGAAATTAATGAAATCAATAGATTCACTGATAATTTTTGTGACGCCCCAAAATCCGGGGGTCCTTTATTGCCCGTTGATAACCCATCAACCCGCGGAAATATTCGTGATTTTCACACCACTCGACATCACGTCCCTAGTATACCTTTATCCGGTATTATAAAAGAAAATAAAGTTTATTCACTTTTAACCCGATGACCCATCCGAGGTCCAATATACCACAATTGGTAGCTCATTATGGTCCATTTATAACATTTAAAGGAAAAATAGCCCAAAAGTTTGGCAAACAATATTTAAATTTCAGAAAATTTTGGAGGGCGTACCAGTACAATATGCCCACTGGACCTCGACGTACCGGTACGCGTACCGGTACGCTCTGCCTTCTAGTTGTCGCCGTACCGGTACGGTTCTGCCACTTTTGCCTTTTTCCTTTGTTTTTCATTTCCAATCCATTCAACTCCATTCCAAACTCATCCAACACATGCATAATGAAAGTTTTCGTACTATACAAGGTTAAAAGCAACTCTATTACACTTAATTCCATAATTTTACATACCAAAAACTAAGTTTTCATAAGGTTTTACAAAAACTCAAACAAAGCCACATTTCGGCCTTCTTCATCCTTGGGGCTCGAATTGGGAGCCATCCACCGGCGTATATCCCGCACCTGAAATGTTTTTCCCACGAAGGGTGAGCCACGCTCAATAGGGTATCTCCTAAAGAGACTACTCCCCAACCTATATGCATATGAAATGTTCACATGCCAACAAACCAACAATTCTCAACATTCCATTTTAGAATATGCATTCCATGTTGGAATCTACCATGCCATGCTATGAAATGAGATGAGACTCACTCACGCACATCATCTCAAGCCTTCCTGGCTCCTCAACACATGCAAGTGTCAATGTGTATGAATCTGTCATTTATGTTGCACATCAAATGACATTTACCAATATAGGGTCTTTGTAGGGGTGGATGTTCATGGACTCACACCAAAGGTCACCCAACCTACACGGAATTTACGAACTTCCACCGAAGGTTCCGCGTACAGCTACACACTTCATGGGCCGAGCCAAATGAGTGCGTATCCTAATCACCGGGCTTGCACCCGAGGGATCTTCTAGCCCTTCTTGCTACCCTATCAACCATGCAAACCATGAGACTCGGCTAGGTCTTCGACCAAGCTTACACGAGTCCACCCGTCATCCACCAAATGTGGTGTTGACAACAACCATACACACACACCCACATATGCGATGTTTCCGTGCATAATGCAATGTAATGTCTCATTGCAACAATGGCAAAATGTCCAATATGCTATGAATGACATATGAACTAATTCAAGCATTCCACATATCTCATGGCAAAATTATATCATACGCGTATAATTCCCATAATTCTTTACAATGTCAATATATCACATTTTGTCTTAAACAACACCCAAGCATGTCATCACATAATCAAGTAATAACACATTTCAATCCTCAAGGCATAATGTAAACACATAGCATGCCCACAATTCACATAACCCAAGAGTCACATTGGGTCAATTTCACATACCTAATTCTAGAAATCACATTTAGAGACTTCTAATTACCAATCCAACTAGAATTGATCTTTACCCATTTCAATACCCATTCCACTCAATTAACAACAATAGGCAATGATACATGAATCTATCCATCCACCCATTTCACCTAAGCATTCTAGGTTTGGAATAAACCTTAGTAGGAGGAAACCCTACCTTTTGAAGCGTAAGGAACGACCGTAGGAAGTCCTTAGAACCCGCTTCTAGCCCAAAGCCCTAGCTTCCAAAAATCTCGTCCTTGGAATTTCGCCCAAACCCGACCTCCTTGGTATGGTTTTGTAGCCCTTGGAGAGGAGAACAACTTTTCCTCTTGGCTCGAGTGGATTTGAGCTCCGTGGAG
The DNA here is from genome assembly GCA_951799425.1 of Ilex aquifolium. Classification (NCBI taxonomy): domain Eukaryota; kingdom Viridiplantae; phylum Streptophyta; class Magnoliopsida; order Aquifoliales; family Aquifoliaceae; genus Ilex; species Ilex aquifolium. The sequence goes on from OX637400.1 coordinate 27,765,864, forward strand.
ACGAAGATCTTAGAGAGAAGGTGGAGAAAAACCCTAGCTTTCCCTCTCTTGTTTTCACGTTGAACGACTGAAGCAAAAATGGGGAGAAAATCAGATTTTCTCCCCTATTTATACTCTCTAAATACTTGGCCCACAATACGCCACACGGCCATTCTTTCCCGGGTCTGTTTTCGCCCCGAAACGATTAAATTTCGTTCCAGTTCAAGTTTAAAATGTTTTTATTTTAACTTGCCATCATTTATTTCTCAAAATTTAAATTTTTATTCAGAAATTCGTTTTTGGGTCTCCCGAGGCCCGACCGCCTCGTAAAATGTGAAAAATCTGATTAATTCGGAATTCAACGAAATTTGACAGGGTAACTAGATTTCGCGAGACGAATCTAACAGTGAGGTCCGTTTCTTCATCCGAGCTCTAGAAAAATTCAGGTTCGCAACCTGCACCGTAGTGGCAAATTAGCATTTTGCCCTTTTTCACAAAAAGTTCAAATTTACCCGGGTTTTACAATTTTTGTTAACTCAACTATAATTGTTGTTACATTGCCTCCATTATTTTCCTATTGATCCAAACAACGAAAATGATACTAAATTTCATATTTTGTAGTAACAGATTGAGACGAGAACCAAAAGAGAAGTGGTGCATACCTGGAAAGAGGAAGAAACAAAAATCCAGACGAGATTGAGGCGAGGTCTTCTGATCTTTTCAAAGACGAAGAGTGGAGGTCTTCTCAAAGAGAACAATCGATGACTTCTCCAGATTTATCTAGGCCTTCTTCTCTAGATCTATCTAGCTCTTCTTCTCCAGATTTATCGAGGACTTCTACTGGTCCATCAGATGGAGAGAGAGAGAGAGAGAGAGAGGCATAGAGAAGGTGGAGAGGGGATGGAGAGAAGATGAAGAAATATGGGAAGACGAAAGAGAGGCGGATGTAGATTGCAGAAGAGAAAGTGAGAAACCCTAGTGTCCCTCTCTCTCTCATCTATCACTATATATATATACACACACACTACTTTTAAAAGAAGCTAAGATGAAAAACTTTTATTTTCTTTTTTACCCTCTAAAAATTCAATAAAGATATTTCAATGGTTCTACTAAAGGTGACACTCCAAATTCTGGGATTGAATATACACAATAAATATTGCAACGGATGACAATACAAATTCTAGGATTGGATACAACCATTATTCCATAGATAGAACTAGAAACGTCAATGACTTGCCCTCTCCATTTCCTTGCATTCAAATATGATCAAGATTTAAGGTGGGTCTTGCATTCAAATAACATTGTTCAGTACCTCATGGAATAATTTTAAATACTGATTTACAATACCCAAAGCGTTAGACTGCCTGTGCAAATTCTAGTAATAAATATACTTGATTTTGAATGACGGTTGATATAAAATAAGGTAGCCGGAAGTACATCACCGATGAGGGCTTCATATTGGTCAAAAACCGATCAGTCCTGAAACAATCGGATCTACTACCAACAGTATCCACATTAAAGTAATTTTCCAGACACTTCTGTTCGGCAATATTGCTTCGTTTTTTTGGTGATCAAATGAGGGAAGTTTCTCATAAGAACAAAGTATTTCAATGGAGATTTCGACGGAGGAAAGGAACTATCGATGTTCGATCAGATCGTCGACAACACGAAATGGAGCATCAATACAATGATGGATTACGCCGATGGTTTAAGCTCTTACTATGAGATCATTGTTACGACTCATTCAACGACGTTGAGCGTGTGCCTTGCGACGAATAATCACACGGCCTCGAGTCCATTTATTTCGGCTCTTGAGTTGATGTTTCTAGACGGTTCACTCTATAATGCTACTGATTTTGGGAGGTATGCGTTTTCTACTATTGCTCGCCATAGATTTGGGTCTGGTGGAGATATCATTAGGTATGAAATTGAAAACCACCCCATCTCTTTTTCTAATGTTTTGTTTGTGCAAATGTTATTTATATTTGATCTAATTTATTTATCTAATCAATCATTGTTATCGAATTGATAATAAACTCAATATCTAATTCAAACACACTATCAACCTGATGGCCCAAATTATATTTGTAAAATATGTCCAACTAATATTATTGTTTGTGCTTTGTCGGTGATGGTTACTTTTGATTATCTTATACAAACTTTTGGATAGATGCACCTTACCTACTTGACGTTTAAAATTATGCACATTACCCCCTTAAAGTTATGTACCAAAATGAAATAATTAATACCGTTAATAAAATAATAAAATTACCATACTACCCTTTTTTTTTAATGGGAATAGAAACTTAGCTTCCAATTATTCATGGATAATAAATGAATAAAATTAGCTTCCAATTATTCATTTAATGGATAATTAAATCTGAGAATAGAAACTTACTCATTTAATGACCCTAGCTATTTTAGTATAAAGGGCATTTTAGACACTTAGACAATATTTTTTTAGAGGGAAACAATGAAAACAAAGTCCACAACATATTTTGAGCATGTGAAGTACACTCTCCGCTAAGTTGAATGATAAAAGTAACGGTTTTACTTTGGTACATAACCATAAGGGGGTTATGTGCATAATTTTAAACGTTAAGTAGGTAAGGTACTTTTAGACGAAACCACAGGGGGGTAAAAAGCAATTAACCCTTTTAATTTTTAGGATGATTCTATTTGAATCTAAAAAAAAACAAACAATTATAATGACATCGATGTTACTAAATCATAGCAATTGTCACACCATCAAATTAGATTTTTAGCTTCAAATATTATTATTCAATATTTAAATTCTCTAAGAAGCTTGATTAACTCAACTATACATCTTTTCAATAAAACATGTGCTCTGATTTTCAATTTCGTCTGACAATTTTTTTTTCATGAAATTTGTAGTGGAAGATGAGAATGAGAAGGTTAAAGAGGAAGCGTCCATGAGGAAGTGGTCTTAAATAACTAGAGTGATAACTGATTAGATAGCGAACCCGTTTAAGGCTCTATTTTTTTAATATAGATTTCTTGAATTGTGATTTTTGTGTTAATTTCGATTTCATGAACTGCATTAGCTAGAAGTGGTGACATTTGTTTTAATTTTTTTCCCTAAGCTTTTATTGAACAAAATTCTATGAATTCTAAAGCTTCTTCAATTTTAGCTTGAATTATTCTTTTCGAAGTATGTACTTGATTAGTTATATTACTTAAAATGATAGAATTCTAGGAAATGATAATTGTGAAACCCTAATGTCGCTCAGTAGAATTTGGGTTTAGGAGTTTGCCAAAATTATTTTGTATTGTTTTCTATGCCATTTTAATTCTATTCGGTTGTGTATGATCAAATGCTTTCGTAAGGAGTTGTGTTCGTTGATACAAGATGGACGCATGAAAACATAAATTAACCTCAAAGAGGAGGCATGATATCTACCCTTTGGTTGTAGGATATTCACTGGTCAGCTTATGAGTTTCCTCCATTTTTTTCGTACTAGAAATTTCCCTGATAAAAATAGAAATATAAGAAAATGTAAAAACCATGAGTTACTAGGGTGAAGTGGAGAATGGAATATTTACACCAAATACTCTATTAGATGTTTAGCATTTTTTATATGGAATGTGGTTTTTGTTAAAAGTGATCCACGTCACTAATCTACAAAACATCATACTACAAATGGTCCATGTACAACACACGTGTGCACCAATTCGTTAGCTATTTTTAATTTTTTTTTTTTGACGTCTGAGTTCTATAATTGGGTTGAGCTCGATTTCATCATTTCAAGTTGGGTTTAAGTTGAACGCGTGAACTCGACACCTCAACTCGAGTACTGTACGAATTGAATTTGGGTTGAGGTTTTCTGACCCCAAGCCCAACTCAAACCCTAATTTTTTTGGGTTGGGTTAGGGTAGACCCGCCTAAGTTTGAACCCTAGAAAATAGAGGCAGATGGGGAAGGGAAAGAAGGATAGATAGAGGAGACAAGATGGAGTGGGACTCTAGGAAGAGAGAGAGTGTCTTTTGATTTAGGGTGCGAGTTATTTAGGCAGTGATTGAGGGGGCGGATTGGGATGAGATAAAAAAATCAAATTTAAGAGTGGGAAATTTTTTTTTAGAGTTAATCTCGTTCATCAGATCAAAAAAATTGAGATTATCTTAGTTGTTAATAGATTGAGATAAGGTGGGATTATCACGTCCATCGGATGATATTTTGTTTTATCTCAAAATGATCTTAGCCATTGTTTGTCTTTGGAATTCAAACTTGCTCTATTTCATTGTATAGACTAAAAATTGCCAAGGCACTGTGCAAGATTAAAAAAGTCACTAACTAAAAAACAAAGGCACAGTGCGTTTGAATTCAGCAGCACAACTTCTCCAATAATAAAGTGGAAATCCAATAATAACATCCACAAAAAAATGATAACAGCTATAACCAATTCCAAGATTCTGCCAAGCATTTTAGATTGCATATGTCTAGATCCCTTTATCAAACTCTGAAGTCCCATGGCGCCAAAATAATGCACATACTCAAAGCACTCTTATACATGTAAGCTTCTTACATAAACTAAAATCCATTAAAAATACTTAAAACGCTCATCCTAATTTCCCTCCAAGTTCAACATTGTTCATCCTCCATTAAATTGCAATTCCAAAAAACTGTTTAAGCCCTTTTTTTCCTATTCTTTCTTGAAATGTTATGTGTCACGAGTTTTCAACATAAGAACATCCAAATTTTTAGCTCACAAAGATATGATTAAAGTATGATTATATTTGCTTTCACTAAAATTCGACTAAAATCGACATTCCTTTCTCATTCTAATTTCCTTCGAAATTTATAATAGATCAACACAATAACCAAATATAAAGCACAACAAAATGACAAAATTACATCCCAACTTGCTAAATGGCCAAAACAAAAAGTAAAATGAAGACTTTAATTTCACCAGCAAATCTCAGCAACTCTGGGATCCGTATCCCCCAAACCTCAATATGTCTTAGACCCTATATATATAGCACTCAATTGACCGATCCAATAGTCCAAAAATCGAATGTGCATCGTTAAAACATACCCACGTAGGTGCATATAAAAAAACATGGAGTGAAAAATGACATTAGAAAATCAGAAATCTTCTTTTTGATAGGTAAAAAATCAATAACATGGACCATCACAACATGTTTTTTCACGTCGTATGACCATCAACGTACATCTTTTGTGTGTCATTGCTTGACAACCTTGGGGTGTTCACATTAGAAGAGGGCTATTTCAACATCCCTGGCGACCGCCAATTCAATAATTTCTTGTATCTCTTAAAGTTGTTAATAGGAATCATTAACCACGGTATTTAAAATAAAGTTTTATGATGGAATTTTTTATACAATTTAATTCCTTGAAAATAGAAAATTGTTTAATAAACTAATTTATTAACCTATATTGTCTATTGTATTTAGTGACAGGAAAAGGCCCAAAAAGTCCCAAATATAGTCAAAAAGCAATTGGATCTCTCAGATGTGGCAACTACTGAAGAAAATAAAATAACCATAAAACAAAAATCGTTATATATAGGGAAGAACTACCCAAACCCAAATCAAAGTATGGACCAACAAAAACAACCTGACTACAACAATCCTCCATGAAAGACAAAAAAAAAAACATGACCATAAAAGCACTTTGTGAAAGGCGGAAAAAAATCAATTGACCTTGCCGACAATAATTATTACCATTAGAGCATTTTTTCTTGGTGGTGAGAATCGAAGAGGATCAATGGAAGAGTGAAACAATGCCTTGGAAGCATTCAATATGATTTGATTCCACAGCGAAGCTTCATTTTTCAGTTTCAAGAAATTGAATAAGGAAACACAGATAAGTATCAAATAGAAACTCCAATGAAAAGCTACAACAACTGGGATTGAGGAACCCAATGGATTAAGGATATTACTACGACCCTAAAATAAAACTTAATCAAAAGAATTTGCAATCATTTGACTTGTAAATCAAGAAAACTACCAGGAAATTTGAGATACTTTGAAGCATCAGATTGAACATGTTTTGTGCTCTATATGAAGGCTATAGAGAGAACCTGAAAAAAGTTTCGTAAATCAAGGAATTGCAATAGAGCTTGTGCAGTAAATAAAATCCTCTGAAGTTGATGAGGTATTTCAGACCATATGGATATTAAAAGCAATTGTTGAACCTTAAAACTTCCCTTCTACCAGAAGCCATTGCAATTAGTCTTCGAACTTGTGGCAAATCATGATTTGAATTGAACGTAGAACTTAGAACGGAACAAAAGAAAGAAAACGGGACAAAGTGAAAAATGGATATTGAAAAAAAAAGGGATAAATGATCTGGCAGACTAAGAAAACAAAGAATAAAAAAAAAAAACAGCAGCTACATAAATCCCATAAACTTGTGCAAAAGGGGGGGAAAAAAAAAACTCACAACAAAACAAAAATGCACAGCATTGTGTTCCAAGTTCTTTGAGAAATTTCATCGAACACATAATGTGAGAGTCCTTACAAGCTAACCAACCTAGGGGACTTGCCGACGGGCAAGTCTCCACAGGATGCTTATGACCTTGCCGGGCGGCGGACACATGGCTGGCAACCCATGCCACCTGGCAAATACATCTCCACTGTAAGTAAGTTTGTTTGCTCACTTGCATCAAAATATCTACCAAACGAGTCCTACTCGAATATAGTTCAACCTAGGAGCAAGAATTCTAATCCAACGTTACTTCGAGCATTGAGGATCAAGTGATAAGGCAGATCAATCCTATCAAAACTCAGAGTTCGAGTTTCAATGGAACACAACTTCCTACCACTATAAATCGGGCCTTCCGCACCAGTATGGGGACGAAAAATTATTATTCTCATTACTCACTTGAGTTTTCTTTCTCTAACTTAAGCATCGAAGTCTTTTGACCGCTTTCAACCATCGGTTCGCCTAGCTCTCGCTTGTCTTGCAAGTCATTCGAGGCTTCGCTGTCGTCCGTACTAGGTCTGTGACTTCTTGTGCAAATTTTGCCCCGCACAAGTGACATACGCAGGAATAAGAGTATAGGGCGTTAAATCAGGACCAACACATGAAAATGGAAAAAATGTGTTAGTTCAAACCAATTACCTTTCAACATATTGGATTGGAAGATATGATCCACGGCTTCAACTCAACAGTAGTATCACCCTAAGCATTGCAAAAATATCCGCGACACGAACTTTTGTATCCAAAAAAAATCCTAGAATACCCATCATATCAAACTCGTGATGTTTGTAGCTCTTTGAGAAATTTTTTCGAACACATGAGATATGATGTGGTAGTTGTGTTTTACTATACACATGAGAAACTACGTTAAAATCAAACCAAATTCACAAAATCCGCATCAAACTGAACCAAATTACTGTCAAACACTATCAAAATTAAAATCTAAATTAAAAAACAAAAGAATGTGTGTTAAACAGTGTTTTCTCTGTGTGTGTTGTGAGGGGTGTAATGGCAAAGTTCGTGTGTAATGTAACACATAAGTAATGTCAAATACAATTGTTTGATTTGATAAAAAAATTGGTGGTTTTAACTCTCTTTGGCTTGCTTCTCATGTGCACTATCCTCTAATTCTCGATTGCTTTGATGATGATGATTGTTTTGATGATGATGAGGTCTGATTGGCGTGTGTCTCAATATTCGATTTGGTGATTCTTTGGTGGATTTGGTGAAGACAAGAGCTTGATCAATGTAATTTTTTATCTTCAATTTAGTGATACTTTGGTGGATTTGGTTAAGACGAGGGCTTGGTCAGCGTAATTCTTAATCTTCAATTTGGTAATGCTTTGGTGAATTTGGTACATATGAGGGCTTGATCAGCGTGACTCTCGATCTTCAATTTAGTGATATCTTAGGTGGATTTGGTGAAGACGAGGGCTTGATCACCGTGATTCTCAATCTTCAATTTGGTGATCTTTGGTGGATTTGGTGAAGATGAGGGCTTGATTAACGTGATTCTTGATATTCAATTTAGTGATGTTTTGGTGGATCTTCTCACAGTTTTTTTGTGTTAATTGACTTGAAGATGATTTGAATCTCTTGAAAAAGGACCTTAGCGGTGTGTTCTTCACCTCATAAATAGACTTGCAAGACCTCAGTTGGAGGTAGATTTGGACAGAGCTTCGCTGCCGATCTTCCCTTCTCCTACTGAGATGGACTCTGGCAGAGCTTTTTTGGTCTCTCTCCTCCTTGGCTTCTCCTTTTTAGCCACCCAAGACCCCTATTTATATTGCTGAGAGTAGTTATCCATATAAGGATATTTTACCTGAATACACTTATATGGAGATAGATAGTGGGTCATCCATTTTTATATAAATTTGTGGGCTTTAGTTAATTTATGGAATTTAAGTCCAACTCAATTTATCTCTAAAAGCTTATTTAATTTGGGTTTATGAAATTTAAGTTCTATTTAATTTAATTAGAAGTTTGGTCTAACCAAATTTAATTTTAGTGACTTATTTGATTAATTGGGCCTCAATTAGACATTATTTTATTTATTTATTATTTTTTAATGTCTACAAATGCCCCCTTGAGACTTATTTGCATATTTATTTCTTATAAAATATGAAAACGAGTCTCGAATTCATTAATTTAAATTTGTTTATTTTTTATTTTATAATTTGTATATATATGAAAATTTTATTGGTATGGAATTCTAGTCTATATAGACTTTTGGTTTATGCTCCTTAGTCTTTTACCCACACAGAACACTATTTCATTTAGATATCGAAATAAAAGACAAAGAAGTTAATTTAGTTAGTGTTTCCTATTGTCTGACAACTAGAAATAAAATATATTTTCCTTATGAACCTAGAATATTTAAGTTTATCTTTATTAACACCAACATATATGTAAACCGCCAAGGATTTATAGAGAGAAAATTTTGTTTATTTATTCAAGGCATCCATTGAGACCCCAAAATTAACACTCTCTCTCTCTCTCTCTCTCTCTCTCTCTCTCGGATCAACAAACGTTACCCTAAACCACAGTACCATGTACCACTATTTGTATCAATTCATTATTATTATTACCATCAATTTTTTTTTTTTGCAATTGTGTAAACATGTATTGAATTAATTTAAGTTTAAAAATAAATTTAATATCATTAAATTTTTTTTTTTATTTCGTATCCATGATCAATACGAAATTGTAACCTATGTTGAACTCAAAGTAGTAAAGAATGTTGGGGGGGGGGGGGGGGTCCACACGAGTTGAGGGGTTTGATGCTTAGAGGAGACAAATCCTTAAGAAAAGCTAAGTAGCCTGCTGAGCAATTATAGAAGTTGTTGGTTATCTGTCAAAGACTGAGTAACTTAGAGGGCATCCTTAGAGGTTTCATGGAGGTAAAGTTGTCTGAAGGGCAACCGTGGAGGTTGTAAGGATGCCAAGTAGCCTTAAAGAGCAACTGTGGAGGTTGCAAGGAGGCCAAGTAGCCTTGAAAAGCAATCGTGGAGGTAGCAAGGAGGCCAAGTAGCCTTGAGGTACAACCACAAAGGTCGGCTTGAGGTGTAACCACGAAGGTCGGCTGTAGGTGCAACCACAGAGGTCGACTATAGGAGCAACCAAGAAGGTTGGCTTGAGGTGAAACCATGGAGGTTGTGTAAAATCCGAGAAAATTTGAACATTTTATGAAAAATGGCAAAACGGTAGGCTCTCGAGTTTATCCAGAGTTGTGTGTGAGCAAGAATCTATGGTTTTGGCTCGAATTGAACTCGGCCATTCACAATGGAGTATAATCTAAACATACTGAAGCTCGATAAACTTGGTTTGATTTGCACTCCTACCAAATTTGGTTCAAATTGAACAACTTTAACACAAAAGACCATATTTTCAAGTGTAAAAAGAAGTCATTTCTTCACCCATTCATTGTTGGGCTTATCTCCCATAATTTTCATAGTTTATTTCTTAGATACATTATGCGAAGAGTCTAAATAAATCACAAAGAGCATATTTACATCAAAATTACTCACATTTAGAGAGAGGAAAAAATGCTAGTCTGGAGAAATCAGTTGCTGAGAAAATGTCTACATAGCCTCAGAGATGGACTCAGTCAACGTCTCCGTAAAGCCTGGAGGGTATACTTTTCCCAAGGTTCCACACCGTTTTATTGACTTAGACAAAAGAAAAAAGACCAACATTTCTTTATTACAGATGAATTCTTTTGCCGTGTGCTGCACTGCGTTTGAATTTCTGGCCCACAGCCAATAGGTGCTGTTTAACTGTTATGGACCAGCTCAAAAATTAAGACAAGTCTTTCTCAAAATGAATTTTAGCAAAAAAAGATGGGACACTTGAACCAAGTATTTATGCCTAAATGATTGTTTTTTAGTATATCTAGTTTTATTGAGACCAGCTCTCTCTAGTGTCCTTTCTCTCCATATCAAAAAAAAAATAGAACACATACCATTTATTCATTTGGGATTCACAGCATTGGTTGGTCTCCACATTATGCGGAGAATGACAGATCTCACCCACGCTCAAGTTTTCAGTTCCCATTAAGAGGAAGAAAGACTTGGGATTACTCTTCTTCTCCTTCTCCAATTTCTCCCAATGGCTCAAATACACTTTTTAATTTCTCTACTATTTGTTGCAAATTTCTTCATATCAGGTAAAAGCTACCATTCTATAATATAATTAAAAAACTATTATCCCATAACAAAATTAAGTTTGAAAATCGTATTTATTTGGTCTAAAGCTTAATATTTAACCCTGTTTTTTTTTTCTTGGATTAAATTGTTTTGTCCGCAGGATTAGTCTCATCAACAACATTCACATTTGTAAACAAGTGTGACCATCCAGTATGGCCAGGCATTTATTCAAACCCTAAATTTTCACTATTCTCCACCACCGGTTTTGCCCTCCAAAAGGGCGAATCCAAGGCCCTAAACGCGCCATCATCGTGGCAAGGCCGGTTCTGGGGTCGGACCCAGTGTACCGAAGATTCCATGGGAAATTTCACCTGCGTTACAGGGGATTGTGGTTCAGGAAAGCTACAGTGCCCCGGGGGGAATGGTTCTGCACCTGCCGCCACATTGGTGGAGTTTGGACTGGAGGCTGCTGGCGGCATGGATTTCTATGACATCAGCTTGGTCGATGGGTACAACCTTCCCATGCTGGTGGTTCCTCAGGCCGTTGGCGGAGTCAACTGTACAACCATCGGATGCGTGGTGGATTTGGACGGCGCGTGTCCACCGGAGCTGAAGGTGACGAGCAATGACGGATCGAGCGTGGCGTGTAACAGCGCTTGTAATGCTTTAAAACAAGACCAGTACTGTTGTGCTGGCGCGTTTTCCTCACCCGACACTTGCAAGGCGTCGTCATACTCGCAGTTGTTCAAGAGGGCGTGTCCATGCGCCTACAGTTATCCTTTTGATGACGCAACCAGTACCTTCACCTGCGCCGGTGCCGACTACCTTATTACCTTTTGCCAGTCGCCCAGCACGAGGTAAATTTACTCAAATGCCCATGCATAACATAATTTCTTTGCTTGGCCGGTAAGGGTAGTTTTGTCCTCCTGAATTCATGAAAGCCTGTCTATTTGAACGTTAGGGTGGGTGGCAAGTAGAATTGATTATCGGAATATGACAATTTTAAAATTTTATTACTTGAATAACATGATTTTAATCTTATTTATTAAACTAGGACACTTTTTAAATATATAATTAGTAAATATGTTTTTTTTTTAACCGAAAAAAAGAGTTCCAAATAATAGGAAAGAGTTCATGATTTCTCTCTTTGTGTCTGTTCTTCTGTGGCTTCCTTTTGTCTTTCTTTTGTTGGTGCGTCAAAGCCAGTCCAGATCTAGATCTCTAAAGTTGGGTTATGTCAAAAAGTTGAAATTTCATTATTTGGATCGGTCGGTATTCTTTAATTATTCATAAATTTTGGTTTAATCTTTAGAATTCAATCCTTTTATGCGTCTCAATTTTGGGATCCGAAATGAAATAGCGACACTTTGATGTGTGTGTTAGATTGAAAAAAATTAAATTTCATCAATTAACATTCAATTTTATTAAATTAACATTCAATTTTATCAAATTTGCATTCAACTTAACCAAATGAACCTTTTTTTTTGTTGGACAAACACACAAATGAAAGACACACAAATCCACATAGCTAAAGCTCAACACACTTGGCAGAGAGGGACCCAAAATGAACCTTTAATATCATCAATTTAACATTCAATTTTATCCAATTAACATCAAATTTTATTTAATTAACATTAATTTCATCAAAGTTAACATTCTATTGATAAATGTGTTTTGTGTGTGCACATGTATCTATTCTATCGGTATCAAAATTCAAGTGATTTTGATTTTGAAATTGGGATTGAAATCGAAATAGAAATTGTGGGATGTGCTATTGTTTTGCAGGTGGCCCAAGTTGTAAGAGAGAGAGAGAGAGAGAGAGTTGTTTGGGTTTAGGGTTAATTTTGTTCAAAAAAAAAAAATGAGATGTCTAGTTATAGGAGTAATATTTGACGACTTTACATTTAAGGGCAAAATTATTACTTAAGAAGGAAGATTAACTGACATCATCATTTTTTGACCTTGTCAGTAACGTTCCTGACAATAAGGTTAGTAGTATGTGAAACGAATATATAAATTATAGGAAGTAACAGTGATATTTCAAAAAATTTATGAGTTGTCCCTAAATTTACCCTTGGGTTTTAAATTGCCTTGGAAGCTCAGTTTTTCGACAAATTTGTGATTGTTGTTCATTTGGTCAATATGGGATTATAATAATGGTACTTCTAATCCCACTTGTACACATTTAATATTCAAGATTTACCTACAAGGTCAGATTTTAATGTTTTGTTAGACTCTTTTAATAAATGGACCAATACAAGTTCAATCAATCATGACAGGAATAGTCTAAACACTATTTATGAAGTCTCTTTATATATAGACTGTTATTTTCTGGGAGAGGGGACTTGACAAACTTTCTCTCCCACTTCAAATTTTTTTTTTTTTTAATTTTCAGAATTTTCATTTAATTAACCAGAATTACAATCAACACTTAAGTCTAAGTGTTGTTTGCCAGCGTTGCATGACTTTGACTCATGACTCTTTAGTTACTTGCGATTTTGATCAACCTTCAAAGAGTAATGTTACATGAACTTAAAAATTAGACTTAATAATCATAACCATTGAATAGGTAGTGAATCCCAATAAATGTTGGGATCCACAATGAAATCAATGATTGTAATTATCAAGTTTATTTTTTAAATTCATATAGCATTTCTCATCCTCAAAACATGAAAACAAACAAGAAGACACCAATATACATGGAAAGATAAACATAGAGAAAGAAGGGAATAAAAACTGTATCTGAGATGAACTATTTCATCTTATATTTTTGTTCTCCCTTACTTTTTCAGTGTCTGTCCTGCCCCTTCGATTTCAACGGCCAGCACCATATTCTACCTAAATTCAAGTCTTCCTTGGTACAATGACACCGCAACCAATATGACTCTCAACGGGGACGATGGATCAAAGATAAGAGTAGTCCTCTCAAGTCGAAACCAGCCTACAACTGACAGGAGACCACCCTACAACCTTGGTTTCGTTTGTGGATTCTACTGCATAGATAGCTGCAATGAATATTTGTTCTCAGTTATCATTGTTGGTGGAGGCAATCCAAGTGTAATTTGGTCAGCAAATAAAGACCATCCAGTGCACAAGAACGCCACCTTACAACTAACAGGAGATGGAGATTTGGTGCTACGCAATTCAAATGGGACCAAGGTGTGGTCAACCAATACTGCAGGAAACTCTGCACTGGAGTTGAACATCACGGCACCTGGAAACTTAGTCCTCGTTCAAAACAGAAGTGTCATTGTTTGGCAATCTTTTGAACACCCTACCGATACACTACTAAATGGCCAGCGGTTATACGAGACTCAGAGACTAACTTCGAGTGCCTCTAAATCTAATTGGACCCGGGGGCCATACTATGCCACGATAACACGGGCCTCTGGTTTTGCTCTATACACCGAAGTGAAGCAGGGCCCTCCATTGATGTATTATCAGTTGGTACCTGATCGGAGTCCGAGGAGTAGTGATGATGGATCCAATTATGCAGAATTCCAACAAAATGGGCTTCTTGTTAACTTGGGAACATCTCAGGAAATATTTGGAAGAACTAACAACTATACAAATGATTCCTACATTGTGTATCTAAGACTTGACAGTGATGGGCATTTAAAGGTATACCAACATGATGATAGGGGAGTCAATGAGGTTCTTGATTTGGTTAGCAATGATCTAGGCGACTGTCAATATCCACGCATCTGTGGAGAATATGGAGTATGCAAAGAAGGGAAATGTAGTTGTCCCATAGGCCTAGACAGAGCTCAATATTTTGACCAGAGGCAACTACAATTACCAAGGCAGGGCTGCTCTAGGGTGACCGCTTTGTCTTGCCAACCTTCCCTTGATCAACACAAATTTGTTGAGGTAAGAAACGTTACATACTTCAATGTCATCGATTCAGCTGCTGCAGTGCCAAACATCAGAGATATAAAGGGATGCAGGGATGCCTGCTGGCAAAACTGTTCTTGCGGTGCAATCATTTTCAGGTACAACAACATTTCAGATGGATATTGTTTTATGCCACCTGAGATCTTGTCATTTAGAGAAGGGAAAATTCCAAATCACAATTTCATGTCAACCACATATATTAAGGTACAAATTCCGTATGACGCTCCAAGTCCAGTGCCAGAAATTGTGTCATCTACAAGAAAACAAACAAATTTAGCAGCAATAATAGCAGGGTCCAGTTCTGGTGCCGTTGTCCTTGTCTGCATTGCAACTGCAATCCTAGTGATGCGGAGGAAAAGGAACGAGGATGATAAGGAAGTCTATATCGGGCATGTCCCGGGAATGCCCACGAGGTTTTCATATGAAGAACTACGTGTTGCAACAGAGGATTTTAAGGATATAATTGGTAAAGGAGGATTTGGGACCGTGTTCAGAGGAACACTTGGTGATGGCACTAGGGTTGCAGTGAAGCGGTTGGATAAACTGAGCCAAGCGATGAAGGAGTTCTTCGCAGAAGTTGCATCGGTTGGAAGCATACATCATTTGAATCTCGTGAGGTTGATTGGATTTTGTGCAGAAAGATCTTACAGACTTCTGGTATATGAATATATGAGTAACGGGTCTTTGGATAGGTGGATTTTCAACAAGCACCAAGGAGCTTGCCTCGATTGGCAAGCTCGAAAGAAGAATATAATTGATATAGCCAAAGGGTTGGCTTATCTACATGAAGAATGCCGACAGAGGATTATTCACCTCGATATCAAGCCACAAAACATTCTGTTGGACGAAAATTTCAATGCTAAAGTCTCTGATTTCGGGTTAGCTAAGCTCATTGACAGAGGAGAGAGCCAAGTCCTGACAACAATGAGAGGAACTTTAGGGTATCTTGCTCCAGAATGGCGACTCCTACGAATCACTGTAAAAGTCGACATCTATAGCTTTGGGATTGTTGTTCTTGAAATAGTTTGTGGGCGGAAAAATTTTGATGGCCAACGGTCAGAATCTAGCTCACACTTGCTTAGACTGTTGCAGAAGAAGGGCAAAGAGGACAAACTACTTGACTTGGTTGAAAACTTGGAGGAAGGCATAGAAGGTCATGCGGAAGAACTGGTTAGGATGATAAAGATTGCAGCGTGGTGTTTGCAAGATGATCACACAAAGAGGCCTTCCATGTCAACAGTGGTGAAGGTCTTGGAAGGGGTAATTGGGGTGGATCCCAACATCAGCTATAATTTCAGTCATGCAATGGAATCTCACATTGTAACAGAGGACCATGCTTCTGCACCACCACAAGCTTCTGTTCTTTCTGGTCCTAGATGAAATGGTGATGATATATGGTAAACCGCAAAGAGAATCACTGCACTTCCAAAGATCTGACGCCCTCTAGCTAGTTAAAGAGTCATTTACTATCATTTTAAGCATCAAGGGAAAAAAAGAAAAAGGCAAACATAATAGTTTTGCCCATGTGTCAAAACTCTTGCATTCATTTTGGGGGTTCATTATAAAAAATCTCAGTCAACTAAGGCTCAATTGCAAATGACCACCCTCAACGACTACGAATTTCACTAAACCCACTCGTAGTTATGAATAAAATGAAAATTTAATGCTAAAATACAAAGAGTATAACCTCATATCAAAGACTGAAGTCACTCATTTTTCTTTGTTTACACCCAGCCAACAAGCGGACCAAGTCACCCTCCACCTAAAGTCCACTACCACAAAGCCCTCTGGTTACAAATTGAACCAAGAATTGAGAAGTTAGGTATGAACAAGAAAAGAGAAAGAGAGAGAGAGCTGACGAGGGAGAAAGAGAAAGAGACTTGAAGAGTAAAAGAAGATATCTACTAGGGATCAAGGATTTTTGTTGATAATGTTGATACTGCGCTCATTATATTAGTCGTTAAGTAAAAAATAAAATTTTGATCTACAGGAAGCATAACATAAAATTTTGTTTGAACTTGAACTTGCCCAAATCAATTAATTTCGGCCGCATTAACTGTTGTTGATGTTCAAGCATTTTGATTGAGTTGTCATTCATCTTGTCCAATAATTTAATTTGCCACTAAAATTAAATCCCAAAAAATATTTAAAATAATAAATTACAAAGGATTTCAAATCTAAAATCTATAAAAAATGACTTTTACTTTTCTTAGTTCAGATCTTTTTAAATTATTCTAAATTTTATCTGAAGGTATTAATTAACCTCCAAATTTTATATTCCATTCCAAACTCCCTCTCTCATACTCTCAAATCATAACTCGTCATGTGTTCCACTCTTTTTCCTTTATTGCTTCCATTCTCGCTTCATCTCCAAGCTTCTTCATATCTCTCTCTCTCTCGTGGACGTAGATCTCCGAATTCATTATAACACACATGATGATGCAAGTTTGTTGACCCCTATTGAATATAAATTAACTACGGATAACCCGTGCCTGAAGGCACGATGCAATTCAAAAAAAAAAAAATCGAGCACTGAATTCAGAGGCGTACTAAGTTGAAAGCATAAACTATCCCCATAATCTGTTTCTGAAGACACTGTGCAATTCAAAAAAAATAATGAACATTGTTGTTGAACACGAAATATTCAAACACGAGCAATGCTACATGAAATTAAAAATTAGACTTAAAAACTAGACTTGATAATTACAACCATTGATTTTACTGTGAGTCCCAACATTTATTGGGACTCACTACCTATTCAATGGTTATGATTATCAAGTCTAGTTTTTAAGTCTAACTTTTAAGTCCATGTAGCATTACTCAATCAAATACTAAACATAGATACACATTAAGCTGAAAGTTTGAACTACATTTTTAATATCAAGATTTTGGTGAAATAAATTGGGTCAAAATACTTTCGTTTCAGTTATTAGAAGAAATGTTACAGCCTAAATGTACCATGTATGTTAAACAAAAATTGTCAATATTTAATCTAAAAGAATTTATTTTGTTCTTTTAAAAATATTTGGACAAAATTATTCATAAAAATAAGATCTCAATAAACTATTAACCTATATAGACAATCAATAAAATACTAATTACACAATCCATCATTTAAAAAATGTTAACAAAACAAATAAACTGTGAAACTTTATTGGCAATCCTCAACTTATATTGCACCAATTCAATCAAAATTTGTTGTCTATTCTAAACGAAGACCCGGAAAATAATTTGTGGTGCCTATATAATGGACCAAGTAAAATATATGTGCATGTATAACATTTTATGCATCTAAAACAGTAGAAATTTATTCTTCCTATATGAACAACTATATGAATACTTGTAAAAATGACAAACCAAACATAAGGCCAAATATTCCAAGCAGTCAAAGCTTTTCTAATGTGAAAGTATAAACACAATCGTATGGCATAATTATTGCACGAAACATTATATTCATACTGGGTATGAAAAGCTTGTACCATGAAGTAAAAACAAAGCGCAAGGAAATCTCACAGACGCATGCGACTTCTCAACTAATCAACTAAAATCCAATTCCTGTCATAGCCAAAAGTATGAACTTCAATTTGGTTTTAAATCTCCCTGTGAATGGCCAAAGCAATTCAAAATTAGCGTATCAGTTGCAAGTTTTTCGAAGTTTTGAAACAAAACATTAAAAAATCAATTTTTAATAGCAAGTGAAAGGTAGATATTTGACTGCATTAGTAATAGTGCAAAATAATCTATTTGAAAGAGTGAGAGAGGCCATACGATCATAAT
This sequence comes from Ilex aquifolium, assembly GCA_951799425.1. NCBI lineage: Eukaryota > Viridiplantae > Streptophyta > Magnoliopsida > Aquifoliales > Aquifoliaceae > Ilex > Ilex aquifolium. Next base: position 27,784,122 of record OX637400.1, read on the forward strand.
TCAAAAAATTAAGACAACCCAATTCAAAAAATATCACAATCATTATGCCTAACACAGTCTACTCAAAATCAAATTACAAAAATTACCTGAAAAATAACGATTCACACTAATTTAAATACACGCACACATGCACTTTGAAGCCCAACATATTCAACCACCAAAAAAAATTAATTTCAAACCCACATTGACAAATCATATCAAAGAGTAAGGTCTTTTTTTTTTTCTTTCAAGATCAAAGAGTAAGATTACTTACTGGTTTCTATGTTTGAGTCTTTGATGGGCAACCCAACAATTATTGGAATAAGAAAAATTTTATCGCAGCTCATGTTTTATACACAACATGCATAAATCATGTGAGTGTCTGCTATGCTAAAATAAGGAAGCAAGAAACATTAAAACCTAGAAAATAAAAATTTATTTTTTTTCTTCACTCCAACATTTCATCGGCCACCTAGAACGCAAGGCGTTGGTTTCTGGTTTCAGCCTTTGTCAAGAGCCATTTTTCTTCTCTTTGACATTTTGTCAACCACGTAGTATGCATAAAAAGTAAAGGGTGGGAGCGTTAATACCAAGGACTCTAACATTCAATAATTAATGACGACAAACTCAAGAAAGTAGTCATGAGGATATCAATCAACACCTTTCTCCAATATTATCCATTCTTCACCACCACCCCATAATAATGAAAACCACATAATAATGAAATGTATTCTATAAAAATAAAATCACCATTCTAATTTTTCGAAAATAAAAAAGCTATGAAAATAAAAATTTGAAATCTTTGAATGCACACACTTCAGAGGTTTTAGTAAATGAGTTTATGAAATGTATGAAAAATCCTTAAAAAAATTAACATCTCAATAAATGAGTATATATCCATAGGGAAATAGAGATGAGCAAAGTCTCACCAATAAGCCCCTAAACTTCCTCTTGCATGTAGTTCTCTTAGACAACACTTAGCTGAAATCACAAAATTCAAATAGAACCACAAAAATAGAAGATTAGAATTGAATTATACCTTTTCTATACACTTGAACCGAATCACAATGCAGCATTAAAAATCCCACAAAGCAAGAAAGAAAGAAAAATAAAAAATGAAACACAAAATGTGCTTACCTTCGGCAAAATTCACATAGATAACATCAGTGTCACCAGAGCAAATCTTCAAGAGATATTCATTGAAAAAGGATAAAAAAAAATGAAATACTCTTAATGCATACCCTAGTTCAGCAAAATTCAGGCTCTCAATTCTATTAGCAACAATTGAAACAATACCGGTGTGGCATGTTCCGCAAAGATGTCGTGGTCCCAAAAAAAAAAAAACTCAATTTTAGCACCGTACTTGACCAACGTTAGGGTGCCTAAAATCCAAATGTCGTTACAGAAGGCAATGCCTTTAAGGTCCAAAAGAATATTCAATACAACTAATCAAATAACAGCTCATTTTTCTTCTTTTGAACTGGAATCAAACAACAACTCAATAACATCCAATCACAACTTTTACCGCTAGAACCATTTCAAAGGAACCAAAAAATTGCCGAGTTCTAACACAACCCGATAAGAAAATGCAATTTAATCCATAACCATCACATAATTTTCCAAGTCAATCAAAATAACAAACCAAATGCAACCCAGAACGCAACTTTTTCCGATCCCGCAATAAAAAGTCATGAAAAAAAACTCAGATCATATTGTCATGCTTGGAGTATATCAAACATCAAAATATTCCCTTATTATAATAGACCATAAAAAATAGTGAAGACTAATCAAAGCCCACACTAATATTTAGATCAAGACCACATAAACCTAAAGTAACCAAAACCTCAAAAATTCAACCTTCAGCATTATAAATCTTAAAGAACTAAGAAAATGCCACTCACACATGCAATCTTGGAAATAGTGGACTCACTCAATAGCTATTTATGAAAATGAGTTGCATACCGAAACCAAAGTGGTTTTATTAGTTCTAGTTATCTACGACTATACAGTATTCAACCAAAGTGGTTTTATTAGGCATCATACACGACGTTGCATGGTCATGGGTCTTAACTACAATAGCTTTCTCAATTACTATTTTTCCCCAATGCAACGCAAGGAACAAAAACCAAATCATCAAAATTCATGATAAACCAAAAAATGCGTGAGTGGAGCATAAAATAAAAAATTCAAGAAATTCAAAGGCTATTATATTTAGCCTAAGAGAAATAACCTAATTTTGAAATGGCAAAAACTTTTGGCAAGGTACTACGATAATAAAAACCCAATTTCAAAAGTAACATAGAATTTCAACAACAATACCACTCCATAAAACCAAATAATGTTGTGATCCCGAAGCTAGTGCCATAGATAGATAGTAGACACCATACCAAGTGATTGATAACAAAAATAACCTAGAACGTGATACTAAAAACCCACTTTTAGTATTTAAAGTGTTTAAACAGAGTGTTTAAAGAACCTAATACAAATCTCTTTAAATCCAATAAGAAACTCTAAACATTAAGGGAATAAATAACGAGTATAGAGAGAGATCAAAATTTGTTGCACAACAAAAACCAAAGGAACAACAACCAATTAATCATTTCTTAATTAGGGAAGGAATTTAGTGAAAATTACATAAATCACATAAATCAAACGTCATGGATTTATAGAAAACTAAGGAAGGGGCTGAGTAACAGTTGTGATAGACCCCAAATCAGAATTTCAAAAAAAGTGTATAGAAATCACAATATTAGGGTGAGTGTGTGTGTGGGTGTCTGAGTGTGTGCTAGGTGCGTGAGAAAATTGAACTTCTAATATGAACTTGAATAAGGTCAAGAATAAGAAGTGCAAGAAAAAGATGAATTTTAAAAGATAAAAGTTGATTGCAAAAACATGTGTATAATTGCTTCAAGGAAGATGTACAATAACCAACAAAAGTAGTCCTAATGAGCATTCCAACAGATGAAGTAATTATGAGCATAAAATGACACTTAAAAAAATTAAAATTCAGTAACATCCAAATCCAAATAGAAACAGAGAGGAAAAACACCTACTGATTGTTAGCTGGAAAGGAGAAGGTCGACTATCGCATTGCGTTGTTACTGGTTGTTGTCTTTGCCACTGTGCTAGACGACATAGGTGAGACACATACACTATTGAAGTTTGAATATCATGTTCCCTATACCTCTAAAATAAAACAAAACTTCCACCTATATTGCCAAAAACATGGAAGGCGTGTTATACCAATCCCAAATCAAATTTAGCTTTCAAAGCCAAGTTCCTAATTGTACGTTATGTGGTATCCCAATCTCCCAGACCCACTGATTCTACTGTTGATGGGTATATTCTCCTTTCTCTATAGATACTTCATTTTTCAACTAAAGGCTAAATAATAAAAGTGTCAAATTCAATGCAATTAAAAAAATAAAGAGGATGAAAGTAGTCATATAAATCTCTTAATGAACTTGGAACATGAACTACAATAATGCCAAGAGTTAACATAAAATGGTCCCAAACTAATGGGCAACTTACAAAGAGTTGGAATTTGAGCTTTACCTAAAGGTAGCACCTTTAGACCAAATTGAGCATCAAAGCAACAAAGAGCCCCACGCATCAACAAACGGTGGAGCTATAGTAATAAAAAAACACCTAATACAGTACCAATAATAGAGCAGCCGACATAATCAATTTGTAGCTAATACGAAAAATTATGTTACAATTACTGATAACAGATGGGTCCAACATATAATTACCTATTTTCAATGCACACCAAAGGATGCTTCGAGAACCCATCAGTAAGCACCCAAGCCTAAAGGTAGCACCTTCAGACCAAATTGAGAATCAAAAAGTCCAATAGGAAAGCCCTCTCAAACCCAAACAAAGATTAGAAATTATAAAAATAGGTAAGTCTCACTTTGAAAAATAATATATAAGAATTTGAATTAAAATAGTGACTATCGATAAGATCTTAGGTTTACGGTAAACACAATAAAATTCATGAATAAATAAGATTAGCACTCAAGTCACATATATCTACACAATCAACATATATCTCATGCATATTTTTAGGTTGGCTGACATAAACTCACACATCGAGAATATCCTGGTCCACACACACATGCCCAATCAACAATATAATCCTCGCAAGGATGATCCATTTTCAAAAAGTGTGTATGTCAATGCATCGGCATTGACGTAACTTTTCAAGAATAGTATACTAGCCCTCCGCCTCGATCACCGTGAGTGAACAGTGATTTGGTCCTTGCAAGGCACCAATCCCACTACGAGTGTTAGGAAACTTTCAAACCCTTCAAGGTAAGAAACTTATTTAACTCCTCTATAATACCCGATCAACTGCAACCCACGTTAATCAAACCTACCATACAAGAGATACTTTTCACAATTTTTTCATAAAATCCAATGACAATCAAGAATAATGGTTCCATAACCTTTCAAAAGGAATAACTCAAGAAAACATGTAAGAGATCTTCAATAAACATATTTACATTGATCATAACCAAAACTAGGTTTTTAGAAATCAAGAACATGCGAAATTTGATATAAAACATGGATAAGTTAGGTTATATCTCAAGAACTCTTATTTTTCGATAAGTAACAGATTAATCTTGAATAGAAATCATTTATATTTAAAAAATAATTCACATAGTTGAAAAAAATCTCCAATAATTGTCTATCTAACATATATATAAGGATTGAAAGCATATAAGTAATAACCCTAGCCTTAATCTTGAATTTGAGAAAGAAACTCTGCCTTAATCCACATATAATTGATCATAACACATTTTGATGTGATTATCATGCATTAATTCTTCAAGATTTAGCTCGTTCTTCCTCCTTTTCTTCTCCTCAAACCTTCCTAGGCTTTTTGGGGTTGAAAAATAGGTAAAGACACTTCAAATCGCGACCCTATGGTATTTATAGGCTAAAAAATAGAGAAAACCCTAAAAACTGAGCACTGCTATTTTTAGTGAGGGTGTCCGGACGGTACCAACTCTCTTTTTCTCCTTTATTATGATGAAATATAAAATTTCATTTTTGAGCAGGTGTCCGGACGGTTCATGGGGTGTCCGAACACTGGAAACTTTCTGTCTGGACTTTCGGCTCGATTTTGACCTAATTAGAAGCCGATTCAGGAAATTTTTATGAAATACAATTTTGTAGCCCTTGAAGTCCCATTTCTAGTGTCCACAAATAAGATCAATTGGACATTGGGGGTAAAAAACTTATAGCTACTAAGGTAGTGTCAAATTCTTTCTACCCGAATTCTCTCCAAAATAGGTTTTAACTTCGGAATACTTCCAAACTTCTAATACACTCCATATAACCTCTACCAAAGTTTTTTGACCTTCTGGATTCAATGGTAGCCTTATTTTTCCCTAAAAACATCTAGAATCTTACCTAGCCACCATTCTCAAGCTTAAACACCTCTGAAACTATCAACATGAAAGTTAATACGTGTGAAACCCAAACTTTATGATCAATCTTTCAACAACGATTCGAAATTTCTATCATCCTTTTGGAAATACTCTTAATATCATGTTATCCATCTTTAAATTTTGTACGGGAGTCTTACAACCAATTTAATTTTCTACAAGGGTTGGATGAAATTATTTTGGAAGAGGATTCTATCATGGTGATAAATTCTATTAAAGACCATAATGTGGCATTTGATCCATTGGGTGCTATTAAAGCAAATCTTCTTAACGAAGCCAAGAAGTTCAATTTTTTTGAAGTTTCAACGGTCCAACATACTAGTAATAAGGTTGCTCATGAGTTAGCAAAACACACTTCTTTTATTACAAATTGTGATGTATGGAGGGATCAGACACTGGATTTTATAATGCCTTCCCTCCTTCTAGATATTCTGCATCAATAAAATCATCATCGTTTCTTCAACTCTTTTGAATAGTTGTCAATGCATGTGCACAAGGAAAAATGTTGATATGCCACTTGTAGCATGTGCACATGCAATTCTCAAGCTTGACAGATACCGAAGGTTGTGAATTAACTTCATACACATGACTCAACGGCAGCCTAACACATCAAGGCCGATCCTCGACAAAAGCATCTTGAATTTTGGATTCCATATCTGAATTCCATTTTTTTTTTCTTTTTTCTCCATAACTCCATAGCTATTAGAACTTCACTTCTTTTTTCTCCCTTTTTTCCCAAAATCCCACATCATCCCTTATTGTACAATTGCAAGTCAATACAATCCCCGGGATAACCAAGGTAGGATAAAATATTTCCTATATTTGGCTTGATTATTACAGATGGCTTTAGAATAAAAATTATTCAAGAGAGGCTCAATCACGGTTCCTAGTGATGATAATGAGAAAAGAATAAGGTTAAGGCTCAAATCAAATCAACAATCGCCTGAAATTATATCTCAGGAGCTATTGGCAACTCACTTCATATGCAAATAAATCAAAAATAAAAAAATTATTCGCAACGCTAGCATTGACCCAAAAGAAAATGAGATGATTCAATAAAAAAATAATGAGATTATTAGTTGGTGTTCACAAAAGCAAATAACAAGTGTAAAATAACAAACAAAAATGCGTGACTTCATGCCAAGTTTGTAAATGTACTCCTGATGAGTGCGCAAAAGTGCATTCTAAATACCCTATTATTGGATTAAAATGCTAAAATGTGAATAGAAATAATTAGATATAATTTATATTATTAAATTTAATATCTATTCACACTGAGATATATTTGAGCATGATTTTATAATATTTTAAATCTTAAATATTGCATTATTGGTTGGTGAGAGAGAATTCACAATTGGACTTTACACTTAACATTTTTGGGACTTTATTATTAGGCTTTTATATTTGTTTTTATTTTGATGGCAGCCCATGGAATAAAAAGGCTAAAACTGATATAGCTTTCACGTGGGCCCAGCACTCATAATTTTTCTTGGGCTTTATCTTTCTCAAATTACACAAGATTTGGGCTTTAGGGGCTGAAGTAAAAAGGTTGGAATCAAAAGGGGATGAAAATGGCTTTTCTCAAGAAAAGAGGGAGACTTTTAAAAAAACTTCTAGTTTTTTTCTTTTCTTGGCTTTGGCAGCTGGAAGACAAAACAAAGGAGGCGGCTGTTCCTTGGGCAAAAGGCGGACGCAGATCAGTGGAGGAAAAAAGCTCCGATGGCAGCTAGTTTGCTCTATTTTTTTTTGGAGATTTTTGTTGTCCATTATATCTATGGGTAACTAAATTCTCAGGTAGAGCGAGTGATGAACTTGCACAGTATATGGTATTTTATTTATTTTTAATTTATGCATTTGATTTCTAATTATTAAAACTCTTTTGTTTTATCATTCTCAATTTATTGTTGAGGTTTTCTTCTCCAAATAGTCATAGAATTTATTCTATTTATGGATTTAGTCAGGCTTTCTCTATTGAATGGATTAGTTCTTTGATTATGTTTGGATCAATTATTTATCTATATTGATTTAATTTTTTGCTGCAATATTGTTTCTTGAGTATATTGTTGTCGTTGAATTTTCTCAATAGTGATAATAATTTATGTATTTTCAAAGTGGTGAATGATTTTTCAAAAGGGTTACATGTGGTTTGATCTTGGTTTATAAATCTATACCTTCCGGTTGGGAATTGAATTCCCAATTGAGTTATTCAATGAATTAAGAATAATTAAAATACCAGATTTGTGCAAGGGATTCCCGACGCTTTACTGTTTGTCAAATTTGAATACTTTTTCCGTTAGTCACTTTGCTTCACTTTAATTTGCATTTAAAATTAATATTTGTTCTCCAGTAATCATTTAATATTTTTCTTTAGTTTCTTTGTTCCTTCTACTATTCTTTATTTTGTCTCTCTGTGGAATCGACACCCCAAAGCTGTGCTACAACTACTACGTTATTCTTTGGGCATAATCAACTCCCCATGAATATTTTAACAAACTCCCCTTTACTTTGTTTCCATTCAAATTTCACCCCATTTATCCCAAAGAATTCTCCCCCTTTTTGTCACGAAATACCAAATAACAACCATAACAAGTAAAGTAGAGAAATATAGTATAAAAGAGATAGACTAATATATCATCTAGCCTCAACAAGGATAGGAAAAACAGAATAAGGAATGTGACACACATGACAAATAACTTCAAGTCTAAAAGAAATATCTCGACATAAAGTATAGAGACCTAAAGTGTGTCACGTAGAAAGAGAAAACCTAAACAAAAGAAAAAATAACAAAGAAAAATAGAGTACTTAAGTACAAGAACATGAATAAAAAGATCACTCAAAAGCTCCCATAAGACCCTATACTAAGTCTTCTAATTCAAGCAACTCCAGTGATTATGTCATCAGTTGTATCGCCATCATAAAAAATCATGATCACCATTATAACCACCACCACCACGACCCATCTTGTCCTTGCGACAAACACAATCACGTACCACCTCCCTCTCTCTCTCTCTCTCTCTATCTCTCTCTGTCTTTCTTTCTCTGTGTGTGTGTGTGTCTAAGAATATACCCTTTTGTTAACTACCACAATCACCATATACCCATCTTATCCACTTGATAGCCACGTTCACTCACCTCTTCTTTCCAACCACCACCACCCACCATCTCCTTTTTCACCTGTCCACCCTTATTGCAACATAGAACCACCAAAACATCACCAATCATTGGTTATCTAGTTACGAACAGATAAATGCTTCATTTGAGAATATAATGCCTCTACGATGCCTTTATGGTGTTTGATTTGAATTGCAGTGATGTAATGAGTGTTTGATTAGAATCAAAGTTATGGAGTGCATCATAACATCAGAACTTTTTTGATTAGTTTTTGTATCTCCTACTTTTGGGATCAATCTATAAGTTGTTGAATTTTTGATAGAGGTAATGATAATGGGTTGTTGAATTTAGGCATGTATATGGTGGTGACGAGTTTTTGAATTTGGGGATGTAGATAGCAGTGATGGGCTGGTTACTTTGGGGATGGAGATGGCAGTGATGAGTGACAGTGATTCAAATGGTGTTGTTCATGGTGTAGTTTGTGTGCTAGTCATTTAAGTGGTTTAGCATAACTATGAGGCAATGGTGGCGACATAATGGTAGTGGCATGACCATGTGACTTAGATTATTGTTTTGTGTTATTGGGTTTGTTTTGGGATTTTTCAGAGAACTAATGGAAGTAGGTAGTCTATTAAATGAAGAAGAAGAATGGGAGTTGATTAGTACTTAAATTAGCATTTTACTATGCCTTTTTGGGACTAATTGTACTTTGATGGAGTTTAAGTGATGACATTTCAGGTCTTAAAGTGAACAAGGACTCAAGAACAACAAATATCACATTTGATTGTAACACTTGCACATTATGGAACAAAATTGGATAAGCTTGGAGCACACCAAGAACGTTCGAACGCCAACTCACGTTCGAACGTCCACTTGAACTGTGAGCAGACCTGACTGCTAAGAGAAGGTGTGTTGTAACCAAGAAGGAAGACTCTGAGGCTCTGAGGCACTTGAGTATCACGTTCGAACGCCAACTCACGTTCGAACGTCCACTTGAATTGATTGAGAACCAGACTGATGAGTGCAAAGCACCAAGATGTGCATGGAGTGTGGAAATAGGTTTCCACAGAAGATCACAGGCCACTTGAGTGAGAAGGTCAGACCACATCTGCGTTCGAATGCCCATACAACAAAGACAGAAGAAACGTTTCAACGCCAGACAACGTTCGAACGCCCATAAAGCAAAAACAGATACAACGTTCAAACGCCAACTCACGTCCGAACGTTCTCCACAGATTGACTGCAGAGTAGTTGATTTTTCACTTGGACTTGGGCGTCATACACTATTCCTTCACCCCCTCTTGTCTCCTCCTCTTGCCTATAAATACTCCCATTGTTGGAGAGCTCAGAGGAGTTAGTGAGGGAGGTTGATGGAGGCTTAGACTCCCACTCATATTGTAGAATTAGCTTACATTTCCTTGTATGAAGTAGTTGTTCTAGAGATTAGTTTGGCTTTAGTCCAACATCTCTTAGCTTGTTATGAAATTAGTTTTATGCTTATGCTTTCATCTACATGTATAGAGGGAGATAGATCACCTTTGGTTGTGGATCACCCTCCAAAAGTGACTACCTTTCTTCTACTTTTAATTTGTGTTTCATTCACTTCCATTGCTTGAGCTTCTTTCTTCCCTTAGAGAAGTGAAACTCTTCCACTTTTCTAGAGCTTCGCCAAAGCCGTGAAGGGTGGAACATGATTCACTCGTTCTTTGTCGAAGATCGACTCCCTGTTTAGTGTGCTTTGCTTTGTGATCCCTCTACTTGGAGGAATGAGCATCACTCAGTTTTCTAGCTTTACCAAAGCCATGAAGAATGAGTAGTTTCTCATTCACTCTTTAGTAAGAGGAGAAGGGCATGTATAAATTATCCGGACGTTATATTTGTGCAATTTCGATTATGCTTAATGATTTATATTCCCCATGCTTATTGAATAATTGATTGCATCTAGCAAAGCTAAGGTACTTTGTATAACTAGGAGTTCTTTCTATAACATAGATAACTCTTGTATAGAAAGACTCATTGGTTCAAGGCAAGTACCCCGGCTAGATCTTCATGACTACCCTTCAATCTTCACCATTATTGTGCTTCAATTAAAAAATGGAAATGGAACATTGATGTCATGATTGGATGTCTTGTAGAAACACTTGCTTGTTTGTAGACGGGTTAAGTCTCGGCACAAACAATTCTTGTAAACTTCTAGAAAGACATCGGAATCATGTTCTTAATTCTCTTAATCCACCTTTATCTCCCGATTAACCTGCTGTTGACACGGGGGTTAATTGAGTTATCAAGCACAAGTGTAATAAACCGGATAATTAACTACATTTCCAGATCCTTGAACTAAAGAGTGACTCTTTTACATTAGATTTTATCTCATATTTTGTTTAGAAAATTCTCTTGGAAAGAATCTTATATTCTGTCCAGGAAATTTCACACCTCACACAACTTCAAATCTCAAGGGTTACAATTAATAGCTCTCCACCACTGCTTATCTCAAAACACCAAGAAGAGTTCCCTATGGATTCGACTTTGGATTCAAATCGGATTATTACTACAGCTTGACCGCCTGCACTTGGGTGTACACATTTCGGATCAAGTCAAGTTTTTGGCGCCGTTGTCGGGGAGCCATAAAAGGTGTTTTAAGGTAAAAGGTAAAAAGACCTTCATTTTTGTATATATTCTTTGGTTTACTGTGAATAACTTTGTTTTCTTTTTTTTATGTCTGAGGGCACTCCTCACTATCAAAATTTGCCGGTAGAATCTTGTGAGTTTGTGAATCAGCTTGAACCAAATTCACCTAGATCAGTAGCAGACTCTTGTGAGAGTAATATGACAAATAATGAGAGTAACAGAGAAGTCCCTATGAGAGAGGAGGAAGTGCCTAACATTCGAACTTTACGGGATTACTTAAATCCCACAAGAAATAGTGTCCCCTCTTGTTTTGTATTCCCTGAAAATGAGCCCCTCTTTACTGTAAAGTCGGGGACAGTGCAGTTATTACCCGTGTTTCATGGATTGAATGCAGAAAATACATATCTGCATATAAAAGATTTTGAGGATGTGTGTGGAACATTTCAAGACAATTCTGAACTAGTCAAGATTAAACTTTTTCCTTTCTCTTTAAGGGATAAAGCTAAACAATGGCTAAATTCTTTAAAAGCTCTTTCAATACCTAACTGGCAGGCATTGCAAAATGAATTTTTCAGAAATTTTTTTCCTCTACACCGCACAAATGCACTAAAAAGGCAAATCATGAATTTTACGGTTAAAGAAGGAGAAACTTTTTACCAAAGTTGGGAGAGATTCAAAGATCTACTCCAATCTTGCCCACATCACACTTTTGAGAATTTGACTTTGGTAGGATTTTTCTATGACTCCTTACCCTCTAGACTACGTCAGTTTGTCGAAATGATGACTCAAGGAGAATTTATGGGAAAAAGTCCGGAGGAGGCATTCATTTTTTTTGACACCATATCTGACATTTCTCAGATGTGGGACTCAGCCTCTCCTACCACTGTAGAAGCCAACCCATCTACTTCCCAATGAGGTAAGTATGTCTTGAGAGATGATGATGATCTGAGAGCAAAAATGTCTACTTTGTCTCGGAAGCTTGAAGCTTTAGAGATGAAGAAGGTCCATCAAGTTGATGTTAGCTCTTCCACATAACAAGTGTGTGGAATCTGTGCGCTAACAGGACACCCTACTGGGGAATGTCCTACCATCCTAGCATTCAAGGAAGTCTTGTTGGAACAAACAAATGTAATTTCCAACTTCAACAAGCCTTACTCCAACCCATACTCTGAAACATACAATCCAGGGTGGCAGAACCACCCGAACTTCAGTTGGAGGAACACACAACCAATTCCCATGAACCAACAACAAAATTCGTACCCACCACCTCAAGGACCTCCTACATATCAACCATACCAACCACCACAAAAGAGGAACCTTAAGGACACACTGAATCAGTTCATGCAAAGCCAAATGAACTATAACAATAATTCCACACAGGCTTTCACTGATTTCAAAACCCAGACCACTCAATCTTTCGAGGATCTTAAAAGCCACATCCAAAAGTAGATCCAATCCATGGCCACACACGAAAAGGGCGAGTTCCCTGCCCAACCAAGGCAACCACAAGGCCAATTCCATGTGGGGAACCCTTCAACCACAGGAAACCCACAAGACCAAGCCCAAGTTGTCACTACACTAAGAAGTGGCAAGGTGATTGACAAAACCATCAAAGACATGCTCATTCCAAAGCCAAAACCTGTGTCAATCCCAGTCAACTCATCAATTGAGCCTGAACTTGAGGAAGAACCTGAGCCTATGATGGAACAAGAGCCAGAACCTTCTAAGGAAATAGAGCCTTCGTGTTCCATTCCTACTCCTTTTCCTCATAGACTTAAAACCAAACAGAAGTTGAAAATTCAGCCTGAAATTTACGAGCTTTTTAAGCAAGTAAACATCAACATCCCACTTCTGGATGCAATCAAACAAGTTCCGTCTTATGCCAAGTTTCTAAAAGACTTGTGCACAGTCAAAAGAAGCCAGAATGTCCAAAAAAGAGCTTTCCTAACAGAACAAGCCAGTGCTCTTCTTCAACACAAAACCCTTCCAAAATACAAAGACCCAGGGTGTCCGATTGTGTCATGTGCCATTGGAAACTTCAGAATTGAACAAGCACTGTTAGACCTTGGAGCCAGTGTTAATTTGCTACCCTACTCTGCCTACCAGCAGTTGGGTCTGGGTGAACTCAAACCCACTTGTGTCACACTCCAATTGGCCGACAGATCTGTCAAAACCCCTAGAGGCATTGTTGAAGATGTACTTGTCCAAGTGGACAACTTTTTCTTCCCTATTGACTTCATTGTTCTGGATACTCAGCCAGCAATACATTCAGAGAACCAAATTTTCGTCATTCTTGGTCGACCTTTCCTAGAAACTTCCAATGCACTAATCAATTGCAGGAATGGAGTCATGAAATTAACTTTTGGGAATATGACTCTCGAGCTGAACATTTTCAATATTGCTAAGCACCCAGAAGAAGACAAGGAAGAAGGGGAAATAAACTCCATTGAATCTTTGATATAGGAACATCTGAATGACACATTCTGTGAGAACCCTAATGAATCTTCTCTGCTAGAGTTTATCTCATCTGAAACAACAGATGATGGCCCAAATCCACAAAGTTGCCCTACTCATGCTGTTGAGACATGGGCCCCAAAATTCGAAGAGATTTCACCAAGTGGTACAAAGCCACTCTCATCAAGTGTCAAGCCACCAAAGCCAAAATTGAAACCTCTCCCATCTGACCTCAAATATGCATTCTTAGGAGAGGACGAGTCATACCCAGTGGTAATTTCATCTAAGCTCACAGACTTGCAAGAGTCTAAACTGATTGAAGTTCTTAAAAGCCATAAAAGCACCATTGGGTGGACCATCGCTGACCTGAAAGGTATAAGCACGTTAATCTGCAATCATGCGATATACCTTGAAGAGGATTCAAAACCCTCTCGTCAAATGCAGCGACGACTGAACCCTCACATGAAGATAGTTGTGAGAACAGAGGTACTCAAGCTCTTAGATGTAGGGATAATCTTCTCCATCTCTGATAGCAAGTGGGTTAGTCCAACCCAAGTTGTACCCTAAAAGTCTGAGGTCACAGTGGTAAAAAATGATGCAAATGAACTAGTACCAACTCGAGTTGTCACAGGATGGCGAATGTGTATTGACTATCGAAAACTCAATTTGGTCACTAGAAAAGATCATTTTCCTCTTCCATTTCTTGACCAAGTCCTAGAAAGAATTGCAGGTCATACATTCTACTGTTTCCTAGATGGATATTCTGGGTACAATCAAATTGAGATAGCACTAAATGATCAGGAGAAAACAACTTTCACATGCCTCTTTGGCACATTTGCATTCAAAAGGATGTCATTTGGACTTTGTAATGCTCTTGCAACATTCCAAAGATGCATGCTAAGCTTGTTCAGTGACATGGTTGAAAATTTTTTGGAAGTATTCATGGATGACTTCTCTGTGTATGGTGATTCCTTTGATTTGTGTCTGACCAATCTAGAGAAAGTGCTAGTCAGATGTAAGGAAGCCAATCTAGTGCTAAATTGGGGAAAATGTCATTTCATGGTAACGCAAGGCATTGTCCTTGGTCACATTGTGTCGTCTGAAGGCATGAAAGTTGACAAGACAAAAATAGATCTGATTGGAAATTTGACCGCCTCTAAGACTGTAAAGAATGTACGATCATTCCTAGGCCATGCAGGTTTTTACAGAAGATTCATAAAAGATTTCAGTACCATAACCAAACCCATGTGTCATCTTCTGAGTCAGGACGTAATTTTTGTGTGGAATGAAGCATGCCAGAAAGTTTTTGAAATGCTTAAAGGTATGTTAATTTATGCTCCAATAACGCAACCCCCTAACTGGACTCTACCATTTGAACTAATGTGTGATGCAAGTGATTATGCTGTAGGTGCTGTGTTGGGACAAAAAAAAAGATAAGAAACCCCATGTGATTTACTATGCAAGCAAAACTTTGAATGATGCTCAAATGAATTATTCAACAACTGAAAAAGAATTGTTTGCTGTCGTTTTTGCCTTGGAAAATTCTGTTCTTATCTTGTTGGTTCTTCTGTTACTATATTCACTAACCATGCAGCCCTAAAATTCTTGCTCACAAAGAAGGACGCCAAGCCAAGACTCTTGAGATGGATACTCTTACTCCAAGAGTTTGATCTTGTCATCAAAGACAAGAAAGGTGTCGAGAATGTGGTGGCAGATCATCTGTCCAAATTAACATATGAATTTCGTTAAAATGGACTGCTAATCAATGAGAAATTCTCCGATGAACAACTATTCATGATTGATAAGACACCATGGTACGCGGATATTGCTAACTTCCTTGCTACTGGTACATTCCCCCCGTCCTTTACCATGATGGACAAAAAGAAATTTCTGAGGGAGGTTCATAACTTCTTTTTGGAGGATCCCTACGTATTCAAGTACTGTAAGGATCGAATCATAAGGCGTTGCATCCCCGCTCATGAAAGCAGCCAGGTAATAACATTTTGTCATTCTGAAGCATGCGGTGGCCATTTTTCATCAAGAAAAACTGTTGCAAAAATATTGCAGTGTGGATTTTACTGGCCCACACTTTTCAAAGATGTACATTCCTTTTGTTTAACTTGCGATAGATGCCAAAGGTTGGGAAGCATTTCTAAAAGAAACATGATGCCCTTAAACCCCACTCTGGTGATTGAAATTTTTAACTGTTGGGGCATCGATTTTATGGGTTTCCACCTTCCTTTGGCTATCTATACATTTTAGTGGCTGTAGACTATGTATCCAAATGGGTTGAGGCAATTCCATGCCGAAACAATGATCACCAAACAGTGATCAAGTTTTTAAAAGAAAATATTTTGTCCCGGTTTGGAATTCTGAAATCAATCATAAGTGATGGGAGTGCTCATTTTTTGCAATCGTCCCTTCTGGGATTTGATGAAAAAATTCTTGATCTTTCACAAAATTGCAACCCATTATCACCCACAGACTAGTGGACAGGCTGAACTAGCTAATCGGGAGATCAAATTAATTTTAGAAAAAACGGTGAATCCAGACCGCAAAGATTGGTCATTAAGACTAACTGATGCACTCTGGGCATACCGCACTGCTTTTAAAATAATTTTGGGCATGTCTCCTTATCGATTAGTCTATGGAAATCTGTGTCACCTACCTGTGGAATTGGAACATAGGGCATACTGGCCCATTAAAGCACTGAATTTTAACCTGGACAAGGCTGGACTAGCAAGGAAACTTCAGATAAATGAATTGGAGGAATTGAGAAATGAAGCATATGAGAATGCTAAGATTGCTAAAACCAGGATGAAAATTTTTCATGACAAGAACATTGTGCGGAAATCTTTTGAGCCTTCTCAAAAAGTCCTATTACTTAATTCAAGACTCCTCATCTTTCCTGGTAAGTTGAAGTCAAGATGGACTGAGCCTTACATTGTCAAAAAGGTGTTTGGACATGGAGCAGTTGAAGTGAAAAACCCATCGAACGGTAATATCTTTACTGTTAATGGTCTGCGGTTAAAACCATTTTTGGATAACTTTGTTAAAAATGTGGAAACCATTCTTTTAATGGAACCAGAATACACCTCCGAGATTCGTGACTGCCGACACTCAAGTGGATCGAGTCAGGAAAAATCTAACCTAACCAGACCCACTAGGGCGCCTTTATAAGGCCCCCAATCTTTTTACTCTTTTTCCTAGCCACCGTTGTTGGCCCCCCTTCTTCTTCTTCCAGCTTTTCTTCTTCGTTTTTCTCTGTTGACTGATAAACGACCCATCCCCTACAAACCAATGACTACACACTCTACAAACACAATTTTTTGCTTCATGCTTTGCATTCTAATCTTATATTTGCTCATGAGTGTTCTTCTCTTGTTCGCACTCACACACAAAGATTTTCAACCTACCCGAAACCTAGATCTGCGCAAAGATGAGTAATTTGTGTATTTTTATTTGTAGGTTTCGGCAGATGAACAGATCTCTACCTTTCAACCTCATCTCCAAGATCCGTAAACTGGTAAATTCGAAACATTTGGGACAATGTTCTGTTTAGGTTGGGGGGGTGAGAACTACAGTTCATATTTGCCTCATCATTGCCACCATGTGCCCATAAAATTTTTAAAATTTTTGTTGTTATTTTTGTTGTTGTTGTTGTTATTCTGATCATATTATGTACCTTGCTTTGTATAAATTGATGATTATGTATGTGAGTCAGCTTCAATCGTCTTTGTGACTGGCAGAAGTTAAAGAACCAGATAGTGAGTCTTAAAGCTTAGAAAAGTATGGATGTTAAACTTTTTTGGTTTAGTCAGGGAGTTCTACGCACTTTTCCATCTGATGTGCATACTGTGATCATGAGAAAAACAAGACTGGTAAGGAAGGCCGAAATCCGAGAAAAACAAGCGAAACCCCTCTGTGGCAGAAGCACCTTTGCTAAACGCCGTCGTGCCAAAAGACTTGGTGCTTGTAAACAGTGTGACAGAGTCTTTCATGAGAAAAGATATAACCAGTGTTCTGAACTAATTTTCGGTCGCGCACTCGATCTATTAGACTGTATAGTGAATGGGCTGAGTAAGGATTACCCTGATACGCCATGCTATTTCGGTACTTTGCTTAACCGGTTTGTAAGAGAGGAAATTGGGAGAGTCACTGGTTGTTCGAACGACACAGACACAGAGGGAGACTCGGATTAGAATATTTTCTGTAGAAAATTGTACTTTTTTGGGGATGAAAACCAAAGGTCCGAATTTTTGTAAAAAGTGTAAAAATCTTTTTGTACAAACTCTTTTGACTGAAATGAAAATATGGGCCGAGTAAGGAATGTCCCAGAATACCAACCTAAAGCGTGGGTAGGGACTTATCCTGAGACGCCATAGGTTTTTGGTTTAAACTTGTGTGTTTAGCCCTCTCTGATTGTGTATAGTGTAGTACAGAAAGGTTTTTTTTTTTGTTTTTGATTCAACGTTCGAACGCCAAGTGACGTTCGAACGTCATCTACTTGCAGTACTCAACCTCTGATGAAGCTTCTGATGGGACTCAAAAGTGGTGGGAGCTCAGCCCGTTCGAATGCCAATAGAACGTTCGAACGAGAGTTTACGTTCGAACGCCAATAGATCATTCGAACGAGAAGACCTTGTAGTACTCTGGTCTCTGATGAAAACTCAAAAGCACTGGGAGCTGGCCACGTTCGAACGACACTCACGTTCGAACAGTCTTTTAAAAATCCTTCTATACACGTTCGAACGTCATTTCTCAGACTATAAATACCTGGATCGTCTTCCCCATTTCAAAACCCCCAAACCCTAGGTTGTCCCTTCGTTACCCAGCCCTCAAAACACTCCTTATTCCTTATTTTTACCTCAAATCGACCCTCCTAAGACCATTCCCACATCAAGAATCTCCATTTTCACCAAGAAATCAAAACTTTCAAAGCCCTCACCACTCAAAACCGAAACACCGTGCCTCCAAGGGTTAAGCTACTTGTCAGGCGTACTCCACCAACTCAGGAACCCAACATGGTGGAAGAAGTCATAGAAGAAAGAGAAGGAAGACCCATTGTGAGGAGGTATGACAAAACCCGATTCCCTACGGCTCTAAAAGCTGACAGGCATGAAAACTTCTACCAAAACAAAGCCATAGTTTGTGAACGGGATGTGATCTTGGCTGACTTTACGGAGTTGGGGATCTTTGCAGACATGGAGAGGAGGGGGTGGTTGTTTTATTTGAGGAACGGCGGGGAGGTCGTGGTTGACTTGGTGCGGGAGTTTTACTCCAACGCCGAGATCATCAACGGGGCAATTCGAACATATGTAAGGGGAATCCACATTGACGTGGATGAGAATTACATTCGAGAGTTGAGGCAAGAAGTGCCTCGAGTGTCAAGGCCCACCTATCCCCCGAGGAAGAAAGTAAACATGGATGTGGTGGGGGCTGAATTGACTGGGGTGGCTACCTTTTCTTGGGGTGGGAAGAAATTCTTTAGACAAGGAGAGTTGACTAATAAATATAAGATGTTGAACTTAATTGCGGTATCGAACTTCGCCCCGATAAGACGAAAAAACGAAATCCTCCCCGACATGGCCCGGCTATTGTATGCAATTGGGAAAGGCCACAATATCGATCTCCCCTCCCTCATTTTGACAGAAATGAAGAAGGGATGCGACGTGAAGCGGAACTCGCTCCCGTTTGGCACCCTAGTAACTGAGCTATGCAAGGATCATGGGATTAGAGTAAGGCCAGAAATGGAGATCCAAAAGCAAATGGGGCCACTGAACAAGGCTTCCTTCCGGAGGAGCCAAGGTCACAGTGGCACCTCGGCAGCTAGACAGGAGAAGGAAGACCCATTGTGAGGAGGTATGACAAAACCTGATTCCCTACGGCTCTAAAAGCTGACAGGCATGAAAACTTCTACCAAAACAAAGCCATAGTTTGTGAACGGGATGTGATCTTGGCTGACTTTGCGGAGTTGGGGATCTTTGCAGACATGGAGAGGAGGGGTTGGTTGTTTTATTTGAGGAACGGCGGGGAGGCCGTGGTTGACTTGGTGCGGGAGTTTTACTCCAACGCCGAGATCATCAACGGGGCAATTCGAACATATGTAAGGGGAATCCACATTGACGTGGATGAGAATTACATTCGGGAGTTGAGGCAAGAAGTGCCTCGAGTGTCAAGGCCCACCTATCCCCCGAGGAAGAAAGTAAACATGGATGTGGTGGGGGCTGAATTGACTGGGGTGGCTACCTTTTCTTGGGGTGGGAAGAAATTCTTTAGACAAGGAGAGTTGACTAATAAATATAAGATGTTGAACTTAATTGCGGTATCGAACTTCACCCCGATAGGATGAAAAAACGAAATCCTCCCCGACATGGCCCGGCTATTGTATGCAATTGGGAAAGGCCACAGTATCGATCTCCCCTCCCTCATTTTGACAGAAATGAAAAAGGGATGCGACGTGAAGCGGAACTCGCTCCCGTTTGGCACCCTAGTAACTGAGCTATGCAAGGATCATGGGATTAGGGTAAGGCCAGAAATGGAGATCCAAAAGCAAATGGGGCCACTGAACAAGGCTTCCTTCCGGAGGAGCCAAGGTCACAATGGCACCTCGGCAGCTAGATAGGAGATGCCCCCTACCCATGGAGTTGATGAGGTGCAGGAAGAGCTTGATGCGGAGGAGGAGAGAGAGCTACAGACTGAGAGAGGCCAGGAGCAGCCACAGGAGGCAGGACCTAGCACCAACACCCGACGCTCTTTACGAGACATCATGCTTAGCATTGAAGCTAAGCAAGATGAGATTCTTAGACTTCTGAGAGGTGGACCTGGTGGGCCAAGTGGAGCTGGTGGAGAGTGAGAGAGGGGGATTTCTGTTCTTGGTTTTGTGTGTTTGTTTCTTCATATATGGTGTTTTAGTTTGTTGTGAATGATAGTTCCTTCTTTTATGGGTTACAAGCTTTTTTGTTTTGTAGTCACTTCTTTTATGAATGATTGAATCTTTGATGTGAACAAATCATATTCTATGAAATAAATGGTTCAATTTGTCACTTTTATCTGTTTTAAATGCATATATAGATTTAGCTTAATATTGATATATGATGGAACAAATGTGGATGCTAAGAATGTTTGTTAAAGTGACTACGCACATGATCGATTTGACACCTCAACTTATCAACCGAGACTTAAAACCACATTTCTTGGAAAACTGGTATTCTCTCTATGCTTAAATTATCAAATGTACAGAGGTATTTGTTATTTTTAAGGTACAAGATGACCGGACTCGAAAATGGAATCAATATATAACCGACATTCCACGAAAAACCTGACATAACCAGTGGAGATGACAAAGAATACCATGGTAAGTTTTGAGACTTGCTATACTTTTGAGAGACAATCAACATTTACTCAAGTAAGGTCTTTCACTCTCAATTTTTTGAATAATCTCATTAACCTGGCTTTGATTGACGCAACTAAGGCAATCTGTTGACATATCCCCCAAGAGATCTGTTCATACGTCACATACATGTGCACATACTTGAGAAATGATCTTAGGCCATCTTTGACTTAATTTTGAGCCTTAAGCCATTTCTTTTACAAAATTATATCTCTAGTTAACCGTGATTGAGCCTTTAATGAACGATCTTTTTTCCAAATAGCCTGTATGATTACCAAGCCACAAGAGAATATACTTGACATACCTTTGCTATCTAATTTTCTTGCACCCTCTTATAAATCAATATGATACAGAAATGCAAGAAAAAGGGAAAAAGCTATGGAGGCTACTATTCAATTACAAGAAAAATCGATGGGCACAATTGAAACAGAAAGGCAAGAAATTGCCAAGAAAGTGAAAAATGAGAAAAATGAAAGAAAGAAATATCATTTCTGGGCAAAATGTCGAAAAGCTAGAAAGAAGTGTGCTACATTACAGAATGAAAGGATATCTTTTGAATATCATTGACGTCATTTCGTTAGCCACTGACCTCTGACCACATTACAACCTATAAAAAGCCCTAATTGATCTCAAGTCTATTGCATGCATGTGTCGTCAACCAAAAGTGGGGTATGATAAATAGTATTTCTTTAAATTGCATCAATATTCTTTCATGAGATTATGCCAAATATGATTAGTTTGTTTCCTTAAACTTCACTCCCTTCCTAATTGTGCATGTGATTTTTCGATTGGCCACCCTATAATCACATGCCCCGTGAGAAACAAGTCACTATAATCGGAGCGAACTTTTACTGAGAGCATTCTACGAGAGGTTTGTGAAATCGAAGCTATCCATGGAAGGTGGTAAAATAGAGTGTTTGTTATATAACAATTCTTGTTGCTAGAATGATCATTCCTAGTAGACAGGGAATTCCAAATACCAATGTAACAGATGCTAATTTTTGCATAGAATAAATACCAATGAAAGAGGATTGTGCGGGAGATAAGTCGAAATTGAGGGATGAGTGTCTCAACGACCATGATGCTAATTTACTTTAACCAGCAATCCCACATGCACATTTGTTCGACTGAAGTTTGTGGGTAACTTCACTAAAAACCCTCACGAGACAACACTCGTCCACTAGGGTAAACCTAGTGGTTCAACGGCTTGTTGCATAAGCTAAATGCAACCGGATGACCTACAAAAATGGCATTAGGAGTAGATTTTCAATTATTGTATTACTAGAGACTAGAATTATTTAGGTTGGGGGGTGTGATTAGTACTTAAATTAGCATTTTACTATGCCTTTTTGGGACTAATTATACTTTGATGGAGTTTAAGTGATGACATTTTAGGTCTTAAAGTGAACAAGGATTCAAGAACAACAAATATCACATTTGAGTGTAACACCTGCACATTAGGGAACAAAATTGGAGAAGCTTGGAGCACACCAAGAACGTTCGAACGCCAACTCACGTTCGAACGTCCACTTGAACTGTGAGCAGACCTGACTGCTGAGAGAAGGCGTGTTGCAGCCAAGAAGGAAGACTCTGAGGCTCTGAGGCACTTGAGTATCACATTCGAACGCCAACTCACGTTCGAACGTCCACTTGAATTGATTAAGGACCAGACTTATGAGTGCAAAGTGCCAAGATGTGCATGGAGTGTGGAAATAGGTTTCCACAGAAGACCACAGGCCACTTGAGTGAGAAGGTCAGACCACATCTGGCGTTCGAACGCCCATACAGCAAAGACAGAAGAAACGTTCGAACGACATACAACGTTCGAACGCCCATAAAGCAAAAACAGATACAACGTTCGAACGCCAACTCACGTTCGAACATTCTCCACAGATTGACTGCAGAGTAATTGGTTTTTCACTTGGACTTGGGAGGCATACATTATTCCTTCACCCCCTCTTGTCTCCTCCTCTTGCCTCATCCTCTTGCCTATAAATACTCCCATTGTTGGAGAGCTCAGAGGAGTTAGTGAGGGAGGTTGATGGAGGCTGAGACTCCCACTCATATTGTAGAATTAGCTTACATTTCCTTGTATGAAGTAGTTATTCTAGAGATTAGTTTGGCTTTAGTCCAACATCTCTTAGCTTGTTATGAAATTAGTTTTATGCTTATGTTTTCATCTACATGCATAGAGGGAGATAGATCACCTTTGGTTGTGGATCACCCTCCAAAAGTGACTACCTTTCTTCTACTTTTAATTTGTGTTTCATTCACTTCCATTGCTTGAGCTTCTTTCTTCCCTTAGAGGAGTAAAACTCTTCCACTTTTCTAGAGCTTCGCCAAAGTCGTGAAGGGTGGAACGTGATTCACTCGTTCTTTGTCGAAGATCGGCTCCCTGTTTAGTGTGTTTTTCTTTGTGATCCCTCTACTTGGAGGAATGAGCATCACTCAGTTTTCTAGCTTTACCAAAGCCATGAAGAGTGAGTAGTTTTTCATTCACTCTTTAGTAAGAGGAGAAGGGCATGTATAAATTATCCGGACGTTATATTTGTGCAATTTCGATTATGCTTAATGTTTTATATTCCCCATGCTTATTGAATGATTGATTGCATCTAGCAAAGCTAAGGTACTTTGTATAACTAGGAGTTCTTTCTATAACATAGATAACTCTTGTATAGAAAGACTCATTGGTTCAAGGCAAGTACCCCGGCAAGATCTTCATGACTATCTTTCAATCTTCACCATTATTGTACTTCAATTAAAGAATGGAAATGGAACATTGATGTCATGATTGGATGTCTTGCAGAAACACTTGCTTGTTTGTAGACGGGTTAAGTCTCGGCACAGACAATTCTTGTAAACTTCTAGAAAGACATCGGAATCATGTTCTTATAAAATGCTTAACATTATTTTTCTATGTAACTAGATATTTTAGATGTTATTCAGCATACCAACTGACAATTTCCAACGATGTGAGGTGGAATAAGGATGGGTTTAGTGAGGCGTGGATGTGAGGGTTTGTCAGGGTAAAATGAGAGAAGATAATATATATCTTGTCTGAAATGCTATATTACTTAATTTTTTGGTACCGTATCTCTTATTTTTAACTAATGGAATCAAGCTACGTGTAATAGTTTATATTTTTTAAATTTTATGTTACTTTATTACTTTTTCGATCAACGATTATAAACAAATTAAGACAACAACTACTACTCTCTACAGTACCTACTCAATAGCGTAGTGTTCTCTTATATCTTGTGCATCACATGGTTCACACCCTCGGCAGGAAAAATATTAGGGGTATGGTTTTTTTTGGTCAGAGATTAGGGGTATGGTTAATTAAAGTGAAAAAAGTATTTTAATGAAAACAAGGCAAAGAAATGAAATTCAAAATGGGAAAAATCGAAAGGGCATTTAAGTGATGAGTGGTGCTATTTTCATCCCTTAAATATCTTTTTTTACCCCATTTAATCTAAGTTCACCCATCTATACCCACTCTCATTAATAACTAAGTTCACCCTATTTGTATCCATCCAATTAAACTATTAAATATATATTTCAAAGAAACCAAAACAAAAATAACAATTGAATTGAAATTTTCATGTTCCAAGGTGATATAGAATATTTCGAGGCGTTTTGAGATATTTTGAGATATTTTTATTAATATTTTTGAAATATTTTGAGGTGTTTTAAGATATTTTGGCTAATAGTTTAAAAATAAATTATTTATTTTATTTATTTTTATTTTGTTTCTGAAATATTTTCGTACCAAAATAATACACCAAATAAAATTAAATTAATTTAGTTTTTAATTAGTGAATATAGATGGGATGACTTTTAGTAAATGGTGGGTGGGTATAAATAAAGGAAAATTTTATTTGGACTTAAAATGTAGATTTAATCAATCACAACCATTGAATAGATAATGTGTCCTAATAAATGTTGAGACGTACAATGAAATCAATGATAGTGATTGATTAAGTCTACATTTTAAATCTACTAGTTGGTGCACATGTGTGTTGCACATGAACCATTTCAGGATTCTTCTAGAGCAACCCATTGTCAAACCTATATCATTGTATTGAGAGCCACTAAGAATCTTGTCACATTTTTCATATGAGTTGCTAAGTAGATGATAGCTGATTGTTAAGTAGATGATAGAGAGAGATGAATGTGGTGCATTTCCAGTAATAAAAACAAAGAGAAAGAGAGAGAAAATATGAAGGGGTGCGTTTTTAGTAGCATCATCTACTGAGATTTAGTTAACTATAGTGAATTATGTTCAATGCTAAATAAAATTAGATGTTTTATCCAAACAAAATGAAATGTAATGCACTACTAAATATGGTAATCGTCTAAAGAGGAAAATAACATAAAAAGAAATTTTGTTAACTCCAGAACAAAAAAAAAAAAAAAGGGGGAAGAACTTAACCTTAGATTCATTATGACAACGCCTATATGCGAATATCTCATCAGAACAAGGTGCTATGATCTTGCATCTCATTTTGTAATGTGAGCACCTAAAAATTCATAATATACCAAATTAAAAGAAATCCAATTCTAAGAAATTTGAATTCGAAATTTACAAGACACAGGAATAAGAAAAAGGAAATTGTTCATAATCAAACTACATAGTTATGATGAGATAGATACTGATGATACCTAAAATAAACTCTAAGCACGAGTTCAGAAAATAAGCTCAGCTCAGGAGGTCGGGAAAGGTAGTCAAAGCTTGACAAGCCCTAGCAGGAGCTTCCCCCAAGCGAAACAACGTAGGAAGCGGTGAGAAGACAGCAAGATGATAACACACACCTCCGAAGTAATAGCCAAGCTAGAGTTAAGGCATAAAACTCTTAGCCAACCAAGATCCTCTCCAAAGGCTAAGGAGGATCTCAAGATAGAAGACAAAGATCTCGGGGTACAAGGCCAGCCATATAGGAAGCCCCGGGATTGGGGAGAGAAAGGGGGAAAGATCCCTTTATTATAGAAAGTAAAATCGGATTAGAGATAAGTATGAGGCTATAAAAGCAGGGCAGGCCTCCATGGAGAAGGGGGGAGATAGACAATAGAGCCAGGAGGAACCCTAATTTCCTCCATATTACGCTGTAACACACCCAACGCCATCAATAAGAAAATAGGAGCAAGAGACTTCATTGCAGAGTGGACTAGCCGAGCTCCCAGGCCGGTGAACCACTATAACTCCTTTGCGTTATCTCCCTTTCCTCAATTCCCTTAAACATCAACCAGCGTTGTTCGGCACGAGCCTTGTAGCTCAGACACCATATTTAATCTCACGTATACCCATACCCTATAGCTCAGTTTCGGTAGAAAACACCATCAGATACCCAAAATATCCAGATCATCTCTCCATCAGAGATTCGTACATGGTTGAATCTAAGTCCATCTGGTTCTCGAAGCCAATTTCTATTTTCTTTGAATAAAACTTCAATGAACAAACCAAATGATCTTTATTTAAAAAATCAACTGAAATTAATTCACAATACAGAATTAAAAAGTAAATCATCCACGTACTCCAAATAGATACTAGAAACAAAGTTGAATTTCTAATATATGAATACAAGAAAGAGAAAATTTGAAAAAGAAGTAGAAAATCAAACCTCATTAAATGTACATTGAGAAAGATGAAGAGATGCTGCATTATTATTGTGGAGGGATTAAAATGACCTAATCATGTTGTTGGTAATTAAGTAGGGTAATTAATCTAGCAATTGATGTATTTATTATTATTCAATCCATTGAATACTTATTGCAGAATTTGTAAGATTTAACAATTTGAACGGCTAAACTTGATTTTAGATTATCATTAAAAAAAGATTAAACATCAATAAAATATAAGAATGTAATACTTTCTTTATTGGAGGGTAAAATTGAAAAAAAAATATTTTTCAAGTATAATGACATTTTAAAGTAGTATAGATATATATATATATATTGTTTAAGTCTGTATAATATTACTCATAAATAAAATCAATTTAATGATTTGAAGTAAGTGGATTAAATATTGTTTCGAGGGCAATTTAAGGGACGAAAATAACCCCCCCTTAAGTGATTTACGGAACCTTCTTTTTCGATTCCAAAAATCTAGCCAACCCCGACAAGAGTTCCGTCCATTTCCACTTCAGATTTCAAAGAACGGCCAAACCAACCAAACCCGAACAAAGTGAAAGCTCAAAAGCGAGCGAGAGAGATAGAGAGATGGCAGTGTATAGAGCTGAAGATGAATACGACTACCTGTTCAAGTTGGTTCTGATTGGTGACTCAGGTGTGGGAAAATCTAATCTTCTCTCGAGGTTTACTAGGAACGAGTTTAATCTTGAGTCCAAGTCCACTATTGGAGTTGAGTTTGCTACAAAGAGTCTGAACATCGACGGTAAGGTCATCAAAGCTCAGATTTGGGACACTGCTGGCCAAGAAAGGTGACTTTCCTCTTTCGTGCTCCTTAATTTATTTTTTAAACTTTTTTTTTGATTTATATGTGTTTTTGCTAAAACCAACATGGAATTTTGGTTATTTTGATATGGGTTGTGATTTGAAATTCATGTGTTTTGTGGGGCCAAGAGAATTTATTCTCTTCAAATTTTCGTCGATGATTTTGTTGCAGGTTTTGGTATTTAGTGTGAAACTTTTTGGATATGTTGAAGCCAAGAATGGTTTCTTTTTGGTGTTTTTAATGTTAGTTGAATATTGATCTTTCTGTTTTGATTGTTGTTATTTCTGCTTGGAATTCCTGGGGATTGTTTAGTGGGGCTAAGGTGATTTATTTTTCTTATGAGGTTGTGATAAAGATTTTATGGGTCATTTGGCCAACTAGGTTTTCGTTTTATATTTTATTTTTCTTCTTAGTTATTTAAGTGGGACTTGATGCTTGCTACCTGTTATTCTTATTAATATGTCAGGTGAACGAAGGAACTTCATTGTTTGAAAGAACGTTTAAGTTTTGTGATATGGGGTTTGGTATTCAAAAATTAAAATGCGTGGTTTGTGAGGCCAGAGAAAGTGATTTTTCCTTTTTGAAATCTTGTTCCGTGGTATTGATGTTTCCATGAGTCATCCTGCATTTGTGAGGCCAAAAAGGGTGCTCTTTTTCCTAATTTTCGTTGGAATCTGACATGCGCTTGAAGGTCCTCCAAAATGATTTCTGTGCACTGTTTCTTGATTAAGTTGGTATGAATTTTCACTGCCAATACTGACATCATATGTCCTTCTGGTTGATATAGATTTTTGCATGTGCAAACAGTAATCTGGATCTCTGATGAGTTGAGATAGGTTTCTTACATTTGGTGGGCAATTTTTTGATGAACTTGAAACTGATGAAAAACCATGTTGGAGATCTTGAAAATTCTCATTTCTTGCCACCATCTTGACAAGAAGATTCATACATACATTTAAACCCGTAAATACACACAATCGCTTGTCATAAATATACAGAATGAGCTCGAAATATTTGGATGTGTGTAATTTTTTGGAATATACAGTTATATGTAGGTAGGTAGGTTGGTAGGTCTGCATATCCACCATATAAAGAATAGCTCATGCCACCTAAGTGGCCAAAATGGATTTGGATTCACCATGGAACATAACAATGCTATTCTCAACAGGACAAATACGAATTACTCGAAGTAGAGTATCATAGACACAATAAGCTGTGTGGCATCCCACAGCAGAGTAGCAATAAACATTTCCCTTTCCTTTCAGCTCGTTTACTTTTTAAAAAGGAGTTGTGATCCCATGTTCACAAATGCCTAAGGAACTAATTAAGTTACACGCAATGATAACTGACATGTAGCTTAAAAGTTGCTTATCAAGAAAAAAAGATCACAAGTACTTGGGATAACTAGTTGCCTACTGAGGAGGTATCCGTGAAATTTGAAGATAAAACGTGTCCTTTATCACCCACACCAATATTGGGGTGTTTTTTTTGGTGAAATTGTTTGTATGGTTCAAAGTATTGGTTAATATTGATATGACTCGATCAATGCATATTAGTGCCCTCTGAGTCGTTGGCCGATGTCGCGACCTTGAACCATGATTGTTTGGGTTGAGGATTTTCTTGTTAATTTTATGGGCTAAATGTTAAAAAATGAATATTTCTTGTGGTTGGTTCAAACTGTGGAGTCACTCTTAGGTGAAGTAAAGGTAGGGCTGTCAAATTTTGCTAATTCAAAGATTAAGTAGTGTGTATAATAGGCTAATATAACAACATTTAGGGCAGTCATTCTCCACCATAATTCTCGTGGATGGACGACGTTATGCATGAGACACGATTGATAATGGCATCATCTTTTCCTTGTGTTTGTGGTGTGAATAAAGGTGGTTGTTGCTAAAATTTTGATTAGCTATCACGCTATCACGCTACCTTGATTAGCTAAAAATAACAAGAATAGGTGCAGGTGTACGTATATTGTGGGCTCTCTTCACTTCAGAAAACTTAGTATGCTCGTGTTGTGCCTCCCCTGTCTCCCTCTCCTCATTATCTTCCTTAACAAGAAGCATTTTTGCTGTGTACTCTATCATGTAGTGCCCCATCTGCCCGCACCTAACGCACCCCAGCTTCCACTTATTGTTCTTGGAAGAGCTCCCTGATGCTGCTTTTGCCTTAAATGTATATACACATGCACACAAAATCACAGGTTGAAGAAAATTTCATACTCTTTCCTATAGATAGGCATAAATTTCAACACCCATTGTATTAGCTGAAATTTTGCCAGTCACCCCCCGTCAGGGTTTGTTTGTGAAGAGAACTAACCGAAATGTGGTTTTACATATTCATCCACATAATAATCTGTGGATATTATGTGTGCATATAATTGGTATATATATAGAGATCCACCCAATAAACCCATAATTGATCACTCCCATCGCCCACTACTTACTCCACCCTTGTTCATCCCTGACCATACCCTCGCCCCCAAAACCTGTCCTTCCATATTTCACCCTTCGACGACCACACCAATTAGAGGGAGAGAGGGGCCAATGACAATCCATATTGCGGCTTGCTTCTCTTCGATGATGACTGCCGAGCTCATACAGTTGAGGGAAGTTTCTGGGATCTTCTTTGATGATGACAATGGTGATTTTAACACTTCCTAGAGCTTTATTTTTTCAATTTTGATCCTTGTCTTCAATTTCTTCAACTAGACAATGAAACGTCTTGGATACAAAAATAACAACCTCACAATCATTCAAGGTCAAGGTTGAACAACCCGTGTGATGTTCAGCCCCAGTCACGATCACAGTATAAATGAGTCTTAGCACGAAAATGTGGAGTAAACCAAGATACCCATATATCAAATGGTATGCATTTTCTTGATTTATTATTGTGTTTGAACTCAATCATTGAAATGGTGACTTCTACTAGAGCAACACACAATATTCACCGGATTGTGAGTTTGAGGTGAGGCTGATTCAGTTTGAGTTGCGATCTTGGTTTTAATGTTTAACAACCTTGTAGTTTTGGTTGATTGGAATTTGTATGAATACGATCTACATCACTCAGCCACAACAAAAATATGATGCGAACATTGTAATTTAGGTTGTAGCCGAAGGAAGGAGATGGGCTGGTTTGGCAGAGATCCGAATTGATTTCATCCCTGAATTGATTCCATGTAATTGGAGTGGTGATTTGGTACGATTGGATGCAAATAAGGTTTAGATTCTAAAGGAATTTGGCTGTTTTTCTGATATTTATCTTTATTGGAGGAATTTGGCTGTTTTTCTGATATTTATCTGTATTGGAGGAATCTGGCTGTTTTTCTGATATTTGTTTGACTTGGAGGATTGATTGGTAGTGCGATGGTTCAATGTATGGGTTAAATTGGGATAATTTCTTACGAAGTTTCTTATTTTTTCTGATTGTTGTCAATTGAATTGGAATTGTAGAACTTATATCTTGTGGTCATGGTGTTTTAATTATGAGCAGGTAGCAGTGGTGGTTGAGGGTAATTTTTTAGAAAATAAGTGACATCATCATTTTGTAGTCTGTCAGTTATTGTTATTCAGGGAAAGGGGTCTGGATGAAGTCGATATGTGTAGTGAAGTTTCAGTTAATGTATGGGATGCCCTTGAAGATGGGGCAATCTACTTGGCTGTATATGTATATATATACATGTAGACAGGGAGAAATATTCGGTGCAAGAGAAGAAACAAATTTTATCTTAGAAGAAACCTTTTCTCACTTTCTACATCTCTTAGATATGTTCATTTCCTATATTAAACTCTTTGCTTGGCTGTAGCTCGTGACAAAAAACAATTTATTTACCATGGGTTTCGTGAATCCAAACTGTTTCTTGATGGGCTTGCCAATGTCCGTCCAATTGTTCTGTTGTAGTTAACTAACAATTCAAAGCAATCAACTGCTAGATAGATCTGGTTTAGCCATGCACACATTATCTTCTTATGACATCCCCATAGGTGCTGATGGTGCCATCACCATGGTTAAGATCTGGTTTTGTCAATGAGTTTTTTTCGATTATGTGTTTTATGAGAGAGAGGATGGTGGAAAGAGGGAGATCTGGTTTTTGGAGGAGAGTGAGAGGCAGAGACAGAAAGGTACATGCAGGGAATCGTGGAGAGATGAGATCAGCATTTTGGAGGAGAGTGAGAGGCAGAGAGGAAGGGACAGGTGGAGAGTGAGAGGAGAAATCACGATGTTTATATGCATACAAAATATAAAAATGATTTTATTGAGCCTATAAAACTAATATTGACTACCGCAGGTCTGCAGCACATGCATTTTACAATGAAAGAGCTCAAGGCTTGCAAGCAGTTTGGGTTCAGCTTGTATACAAAAGTACCTTGAATAATTTTTCATATTTGGTTCATATTATTATATGTGCGAGCTTGTACGCACCAATATCGAGTCGAGTCCGGTCCGAGCTCGAGCTACTCGGTTCATTCAATCATCAGTCGCGTACTTATGCAATTCTTAAACAGTTGTTATTAGTCTTTCTCCAAATATGCATTCTAAGACACCCTAAGTAGGTTTAAGTTACCATTAGCCTTTTGAATGTTATGTTATGTGCATTATTAAGTCATTCTCCTTTTATTTTCCCCCTTGCTTGCAGCTTCTCCACATTATTTCACCCAAACACTTGGAATTCTCTTTCTCAAATTTATAACTCTTTTTAATTTTCCAGACCTAATTTTCAAATTTTGAGTAAGAGTCGTGTAAAATACCCAGATACATAACTTTTTCTTTAACCTACAGTTGTCGAGCTCATCCTTTTCTGCTTAAAAACTTAATTTGCTGGAGGTTTGGTTTGCAGCAATAAATGGTCGCTCAAGTTGAGCGCTAATCAAGAAATTCGTTGTGAATAAGTTACTTGTCTTAGAGTATATCAGCTTAAAAGGCAAAGCTGAGAAATAGCTATGAACAATCCTTGTTCAAAGTACTTGGCAGCTGCAGCTGAATTTTACAAATTTTGAGAAATTGAACTCTCTCTCTCTCTCTCTCTCGCTACCCCCACACACACTATCAATGAAATTATCACTTTTTGCATTCTCGTGTTACATAAACTGAGTAGTCCTACTTTGTTTAATATTGGATCAATATCCTTCATTCAAGCTTATAAATCCTGTTATCAATCACATGTGCAGATATCTGTGTTTATGTTGCAAAACATGCTAAATTTTGCAACTTAATGCAAGTTGGAAGAGAAACTGATGCAGCTGCAATGAACTGAGCAAGAAAAGGAAATAAAAAGTGATATAACCTGAGGATTGGCTTCATATTTTCTCTTTGCTTTCTTTCTCTGTTTTTCACTTGCAATGATTTGATATCTTGAATGCATTGAGGATCTAAGCTTAAAGCTTTAAATTTTTTTTACTCTAATTACCTCCAGTGTTGTCTAGAAGTAGTTGTTATCCTAACCTGGACAATAGCTATAATATTATTGTTTTTTAAGCTATATTGCTCATGGGCAATGTTATGATGACAAACCTACATATGCACCCAGATTGGTGGCTCTTCTACTGCATTACCAATATGCATAACACCATGTAATTTATCGGCAGATATTTGTCATCGCATAATTTTGGTTCATTAATGGAATATTTGCAATGTGTGATATACTTGAACTGAGTTTATTTGTTTAGTTGTGAACACCAGGTAACTGTTTTCATTTTCTTGATGAGGCAGAATTTAGTCCTATTCATTCATTATATAGAGTTCAATGGACACCATAGGCAATTACCTTGGCTTAAATACGTAGTTGTTGGTGATATTTAGCAATAAGACTAATTGTTATATTTTACATATTGATGAGAATTGCAACTAACCATTGTTTGGTTGACAAGTGATGCTAACTTATGATGGACTCATGAAGTAGACCTTTGCACATTGTCTGTATGAGTGATGGTTTGAGTATGAGATGAGCTTCAAAGATAGTGGAGATCAATAACAAGTTCAAATATAGGTCTTTTTTTGCTTAAATTAGGTGAATTATTAAGCATCCTTGTCAAGTGACACAAAACTGTCATGTTTCTATGTTGATCATATATGGATTAGCTTTATTTAGAAAAGTTGAGAATAATACTTTGCATCTGAATCATGTTAACTCTATAGAATTGTCTAAAATAGGAATAAGGGATGATGAAGATCCTACTAATGGGGCTTTCCACAAATATCTGGGCCATGCCAGGAATTAACAACATGATTGCTAAGAGTAATTCTTAGAATTCTATCAACAAAGGTACATCCATAATGCATTAAAACATATGAGCAGCAGTATCAGGGTGTTCTATCATACAAAAACAATTGTTTTCTCATGCAACATCCTACTAGATTAATAAAATGCACAGTAGCATGAATAAAATCTAGTTTTTACTTGGGGCTCTTGTGTACAGTTCTTCTGAGTTGAAGTCGAAGAACGAAGGGGTTTCCAGAGATTCTTCACTTGTAAGACAAGAGTTCAAAGTGGGCAAGGAACTAGAGTTTTGGAAGATAAAAGAAATCAGTGGAACACTAATTCTTACGAAGATGGTACCATGGGAGGTAATAACCAACTGGTGTGGAGTAAGGAAAGGAAACAATTTTTAGAGAATGAGTCAACTAGCTTAATGGGTTGCTTCCGTTGCATGAAGATTGTTGTGGTAGATTGAGAGATTTCTTGGCAAAAATGGATTTTTCATTTGTTCTTGTCAATGGGAACGACAAACAGAACAAGAAAGGAAAAATTGTAAAGAAAAGAAGAGGTTTGAGGGAATCTCAATAGTTAAGATCTAGGGTTAATTATGAAGGAAGTAGGATTAGGAGGAATGGTGGTGGTAATGTTTCCCACTAAAGGTCCTTAGTTGGAATTTGAATAGATTAAGTGATAGGAAGAAAAGAAGGTTTGGTAGATGTAGTGGTTAAAGCTGATTTGAAAATCATAGTGATACAAGAGACTAAGAAGGAGAGTATTGAGAGAAG
The DNA here is from genome assembly GCA_951799425.1 of Ilex aquifolium. Classification (NCBI taxonomy): domain Eukaryota; kingdom Viridiplantae; phylum Streptophyta; class Magnoliopsida; order Aquifoliales; family Aquifoliaceae; genus Ilex; species Ilex aquifolium. The sequence continues at coordinate 27,818,569 of OX637400.1, forward strand.
GATTCTAAGTAGCATCTGGAGACTTTGGGATATTATTTGTTCTCCATCATGTGGTAAGTTACGTGGCATTATAATTACTTGGAATGTTAAGGTTGTATTAGTTTTAGAATCTTTGTTGGCCAAATTCTCTATTGTTTGCATTCTAAAATGAGAGATGGGGTGGATTGGTGGCTGTAAGGAATTTATGGGTCTAATAGGAGGTATGTGGTAAGCAAGAACTTTGGGAAGAATTGGCATGGGTGTTTGGTTTGTGCAACCTTAAATGGTGTTTTGGAGGATTTTATTGTGATTGGTTATGTATCTAAAAAGCAAGGAACAAAATGTCGTTTTGAAACAAGTTAAAACGATTGAAACGTTTCCATTTTCAATGATTCGATACAAATCTTTGATTGAATATTGAAACTAATATTTTTCCAGGTGTTTTGGTATATTTCAACTAATTATTCGGACTGATTCACAAACAAATTTTCAAATTCTTTTTTGTTTCCATCAAGTTTTCAAATTGTTCTCGAAATATTTCCGAAGCAGTTTCGTTTTCAAGCTGACTGAAACTGTGCGTATGCATGATTTAATTTATTAATTTGGGAGACCAGCTTGAGAGAGAAAGCTTAGTTTGTTGAAGGGTGGATCTCTTCTTATGTCAGAATGAGAGAAAGTTTCCCGGATGTGCGATAAGGGGCGATAGTTAGAGTTGCATTGATCAATACCCTATTACTTTAGTTCATATGTCTTTAAGTGAGACCAGTCCCTTTGAGATTTGAAAATATGTTGTTAGAGCACCATTCATTTAAATTTTTTTTGAAAAGTGGCGTCCAAAAAGTACTGTTCAAGGTTAGAAAGATTTTAAGTTTCTTAAAAAAGTTTGAATGTATAAAATAGAGTTTGAAGGTTTGTAATAGAGGGATTCGTGGAGATATTTGAATGGTAATGAACCAAATCTCTAGCTGCATAGATGACTTAGATTAGATGGAGAGTGAAGGGAGTATAAACAAGCAGATGAAAAGGAAAGAAGTGATTTTGACTTAAATTTGTGGGGGTTGTTTAAAGAAGAGTTGTGTTGGAGACAAAATGTTAACATTAGTTGTGTTAAGGAAATGGATAAGATTCCAAATTGTTCTGAAGGGTCACCAAGGGGAGGACGAGGAAGAATTTGATAAACATAATTGGTTAAGGTTTAGGTGTTGATAAACATAATTGGTTAAGGTTTAGGTATTGAGGATGAAGGTTTCATAGCGAAAGAAACCATTGGTTTCATTGAAAGACTTTACACGACTCGACTTTGAGAGGCCAAGATTAATGGGCTTATATTGATGCCCAAGTAGTGGGAGGAAAATAGGTTGGTTAGAAAGACTATTTAGTAGGATGAGGTGAGATCATTAATCTTTGATTTTGATGTCTTTTGGGTTAGATGGATTTTCCATAGCTGTTTTGCAAGACTATTCGGGGGTTGTAAAAAGTGATTTGATGTAGTTTTTCTTAGTGGAGTGGTTAATGTCAATACTAATGCAACTTGTTTAATTCAAAAGAAAAGTAAGTTTTTGAATATTAGTGATTATAAACCCACAAGTTTTGGTTCTAGCCTTTATGAAATTATGGCGAATTTTTGGCCATGAGGTAAGTGAGGTTTTGAGAGATGATATTTCAAAGTATCAAATTGCTTTTTTGAAGGGTAAACAAATTTTGGATTGATACTAGTGGATAATGATGCTATTGAGGAGTATTGGGTGACAATTGATTTTTAAAGAGCATGTGATTACATGGATCGAGGCTTATTTTATCCTTGGGGCTAAATGTCTTGGGTGAAGATGGAGGAGGTGGATTAAGGATTGCTTAAGGTTGGTGAATCTTTCAGTGTTGCTAATGGCAAGGCAAGAGGGAGATTTAATGCCATTAGTGGACTTAAGCAAGGTGATCCACGATTGAATTTTTTGTTTACTGTGGTTGATTGAGATATTCAGTTTGTTTTCCAGCTTGAAGGATATATGTCTAGTAGCCTTGTGGGAGGAATAAATTCTAATGGAAGCAAGTAAGTTGAACTTGCCAATAGGTTTAGGTTGTAGGGTCGGTGATTCGCAATTGATGTATTTGGGGCTTCCATTAGGAGGATACTCCTCTATCTTTTACTTTTTTGCAATCTGCTTAAAGAAAAAGTGTAAAAAAATTGAAGGATCAAAAGGGACTTCTGTGTCCATTGTGGGAGGCTTACTCTAGTGCAATTTGCTTTGGTTAGGATTTCTATTATTTTTAGGAAGGTTGTAAAAAGTCTGGAGAAGATGATGAAAGACTTTTTGTGGTAAGAAAGTGGTAAAAAGAAGAAAGACTATTTAATTTGTTGGGAGGCTATGTCTAGAACTAAAATGAAGAGGGAATGGTCAATGGTAATTTGTCTAGATGAACATAGCTTTGTTGGTGTGGAGAGAGCTATCCCACATTGAAAAATTAAATAGAGCTAATGTTGGTTTATATCTAAGAAACACGGACACAACACAGACACATGGATATGACATTTTTCTAAAAATTAGGACACGTACACATTGATGACACATTAAATGAATTTTTTTTTGGTTATATTTTTTGTATAGCCATATATTCACAAATTTTGTTCAATATATAGTTTATATGAATATAAGTTCTTAATTTGGCCCACACGCATACAAAAAGTAGACACAAGTTATAGTTCATATATGCATACCACCTAAATGTAATCTGCATTTAAACCCATTGGACCCAATAAAAGAGTCTAGATCTTCTTGGGCTAAAGCCCGCCTACTAACATAATACCTATTGTAATAAACTACGATAAGAGATAAAGGGAAATTTGATAGATTAATCAACAAGTGACATGTGGCAAAAAGAAAAAGAAAAGATTAAAGGTCAAAACTGGTGGTTGCTTCCATTAGGTAAGTGCAATTTTCTTTTGGCTCGCTCTTTCTCTAAAAGACGACCCCCTCTCTTTCGTTCTCTCTCTAACATTCGGCTCCGGTCACAAAGAAAACAAGTTTGCTTCACTTTCTCTAGCAAAGAGTCTCCTTGGCAGTTCTTAAATTATGGATGATGGCCTTTGTTCATCATCTTCGCCTTCGTCAAGGCTTGTTCTTATTTTTGTTTCTTGGGTATCGTCGGATTTTGCAAACAATCGATGATGATGGTGATCAATTTCTATATATTAAAAATTGGTCCAAAGTTGTTGCAAACGTATCCAGAGACGTCCCAAACATCCGAAATTTAGGAAAAAAAAATAATCAGACACTTTTTTTACATGTCCGACACGTGTCCGGATGTGTCCGTGTCTTTAACGTGTCGGAGACCGATACGTTAGCCTAAATCACATGTCTGTGTTTCACAAGTTTATATACTTTAGGGCTACTCAAGTCTCATCTATTATTAATTGGTTTTGGGTTGAATGTTAAAATATGATATCAGAGTTGGGCCTTAGGTATTTGGTTGTTTAAGCCTCATACCTAGTTGGATTTTTCGGTCTGTTTGTCTCTCTGTTTCAGTTTGGTTTGTTAGCCTATGTGCGAGTTCAAGTCGCACGGGAAGGGAAGGTATGAAGAGAGTTATCCCATGTCGAAAAGTTAAGTAGACCCAAGGCTGGTGTATACTTAGGGGCCACTCCACCTATTGCCAATTGATTTTAGAGTTGGATGCTCTAAAAATAGGGAAAATGGCTATGAGGGCTTCCATCAAGACTCTTTGTGGCAATCTAGTTGTTAAGAGCGAATAGGGACGCAATGCAATAGTTAGGATACAATTGTGGTGTTTAGGGGTTGGGTTGTGTTAAAAAAGAAAGGGGTTGGGAATGTTGTCGTTTGCATTTTTTTCCCCTCAATATTTGTATTATTTACTAAAAATGTCATGTTTGTTGTGGGGAATGGGGAAAAAATTCGTGCAGGGGAAGATTCATGTAAGGGTGAGTCATTTTTTCCTTCAATGTTTCCTCGACTCTATTGATTGGCTCATTTTTATAATCCTTCTATTGCTAGTATGGTTTGCTTTTCCAATTCTCCAGCCGGATGAAATGTCAATTTATTAGTAATCTAAATCAAAAGGGAATTGGGGAAATTCCATCATTGTTGTCCTTGATTGAAGCGGTGTCTTTGAAGTCTGTTTCTTGTGATAAAATGTATTCAGGTTTTTATTCTTCGAGGTCATTTTCTTGCAAATCTTTCTCCCACTCAATTATTGGTGATTCACTTTCATCTATGTTTGAACCCCCTTTGATGATTTGGAAGGCTTAAGTGCCCTTTAAGGTGCAAGGCTTTGCATGGAGTATTGATGATGGAATTGTTGAAGTTTATCAATGAAAGAGAAAGAATATATTGATTAAGTTCATATCAAATCTGTATTACAAACTAATTTATACTAGGGCAAAGCATAGGAATATAAATGACTAATCTACCCCTAATACTAATATACTAGATTACTCTAACATCCCCCCTCAAACTCATGATGTGAGAGCATCCAACATCAAGAGTTTGCCAAGGAGAAAACGAAAGCGTGTAATAGTGTGGGATTTGGTGAAGAAATCGGCCAACTGCATAGTAGAAGAAAGATATGGGAGAGAGATCGTGCCCAGCTGAAGATGATGGCGCACAAAGTGACAATCAATCTCTATATGTTTGGTGCGCTCATGAAACACCGAGTTATGAGCAATCTGGATAGCACTGGTGTTATCACAATACATAGGAGTAGGAGTAGTCAAGGAAATGCCAAGATCAGCAAGCAACCAACGCATCCAAACTATCTCTGCTGTGGTAGATGCCATAGCACGATACTCAGCTTCAGCAGAAGAGCGAGCTATAATAGTTTGTTTCTTGTTTTTCCAGGAAATAAGAGAATCACCAAGAAAGAGACAAAAACCAGTGGTGGATTTGCGATCCATAGAGTCACCAGCCCAATCCGCATCAGAGTAAGCACGGAGCTCCAGAGACGAAGAAGAAGAAAATAATAAACTCTGATGTAATGTACCCCGTAGGTATCGAACAATCCGAAGAACAGTAGACCAGTGAAGTGTGGTAGGTGCAGCAACAAATTGACTAACCACATGAACTGCATAAGCAATATCTGGACGAGTAACAGTAAGATACACCAAACTCCCAACAATAGTACGATATAAGGTAGGATCAAGCAGGAGAGAACCATCAGAGGAAGTATAACGAACATTAAGCTCCAAGGGTGTGTCAACAGTTCGAGTATCCGATAAGCCAGCTCGCTGAATAACATCTGAGGCATATTTTGACTGAGAAAGAAGATAACCCTTGGGAGAGGAAGCAACCTCAATCCCTAAGAAATATCGAAGTGGACCCAAATCTTTCATCTCAAAATACTCCTGTAACTGAGTTTTCAACAACTGAATTCCAGCATTGTCATCACCAGTAATAATCATGTCATCCACATAAAGTAATAGAAGTATGAAACCAGAAGAAGTGGATCGAAGGAAGAGAGCAGAATCATGATCACTAGCACAGAAGCCTAGGTCACATATAACTGAAGAAAATTTTGTAAACCATGCCCTCGGGGCCTGTTTAAGACCATATAAAGCCTTGTGAAGTTTGCACACATGACCAGCACTACAAGGCAACCCAGGAGGAGGAGTCATATAGACCTCTTCAGACAAATCACCATGAAGAAATGCATTTTTCACATCCATCTGGGAGAGGCTCCACTGACGAACAGCTGCCACGGCAATTACTGTGCGAATCGTAGTTATCTTAGCCACTGGAGCAAAGGTCTCATCATAGTCAAGCCCATACTCTTGAGCAAAACCCTTGGCCACTAATCTAGCCTTGTACCTTTCCACAGAACCATCAGATTGGGTTTTGATTTTATAAACCCACTTACAACCAATGGGGCGTTTACCAGGAGGTAAAGGCACCAACTCCCAAGCTCGAGTCTTATGTAATGCAGAAAGCTCCTCATCCATAGCCTGTTGCCAAAGAGGATCAAGTATAGCCTCCTTATAGGAGGTTGGTTCAGACAGAGAATGTATAGAAGTCAGGAAAGAACAAAAGGCAGAAGAATAGCAAGAGTTGGACCAACCAAACCTGTCAGGACACTTCCGAGTGCGCTGAGGGTAACGGGGAGTGTGATCCACGGCGTCAGAAATTGATTGGGAGCCAAGAGGTGCAGATGAAGGCACAATGTCTGTGGAGGAGACAGTGGGAGTCCTGCGAACATAAGTATGCACAATCGGGGGACGAGTAACAGATAAATCAGGCAAAGAGGAAGAAGGAGATGAGGAGGGGAGATCAGTCACAGTCATATCACCAACATAAGAATCAGGAGAAACATTAGAGGGAAAGGGATCAAGATAGATAAAATCAGATTTAAGCAGAGATGAAGAACTAGATGAAATAGAGAAGAAAGGAATATGCTCCATAAAAACAACATGGCGAGAAACATAGAGTTTCTGTGTACTGGGATCATAACATCGAAATCCCTTTTGTCCTTCACCGTAGACAAGAAAGACACATAAGGCTGAGCGAGCCGAGAGTTTAGTACGATTAACACTAGGTAGCAGAACAAAACATGTACATCCAAACACACGTAAGGAGAAATAGTCAGGTGTCTTACCACAGAGTTTTTCAAAAGGTGAGACACCAGAATTAAGGATTGTAGGAATGCGATTAATCAGATGAACTGCTGTAATAACTGCTTCTCCCCAAAAAGAGCTAGGGACACTGGATGACAACAATAGAGAACGAGCTGTCTCAATAATGTGACGATGTTTCTGTTCTGCCACTCCATTCTGAGCAGGTGTGTCAGTACAAGAAGACTGAAAAATAGTACCATCAGATTTCAACAAATCACGAAAAGCACTAAAAGAATATTCTCCACCTTGATCACAACGGAAACATTTGATGATAGAAGAATATTGAGTACGCACCATAGCACGAAAGGTAGAGAAAATGGAATAGAACTCAGACCTACGTGTCATTAGATACACCCAACAATATCTGGTATGATCATCAATAAAAGAAACATAATATCTAGACCCCTCTTTAGTAGCAATAGGAGCTGGTCCCCAAATATCAGAATGTACAAGATCAAAAGGTGCAAGAGAACGAGAATTACTTTTATTGAAAGGTAATGCAATAAATTTAGCCAACTTGCAGCCACTACAATCTGAAATATCATGACACTCTAAACTACCCAAACTACCGGTAGAAGCTAGAAATTTTAAACGAGAATGAGAAACATGACCTAAACGAGAATGCCATAAATAAAAATTAGACGATTTTGGACTCAATTGAAAAGAAGATAAATCAACAGTAGATGCAACAACTTCAGGAACATGAAGTTCATCCAACACATATAGCCCTCCATTCCTATGGCCTGTCCCAATCAGCTTCTTGGACCGTGGATCCTGCACAACACAACCAGTAGAGGAAAAATGAACTAAGAATCCTGAATCAAACAACTTACTAACAGATATTAAGTTTAAAGTAAGTTGAAGAATATAGTAGACATCAGGAAGTGTAAGCTGGGAAGACACGATAGTTCCAACACCAGCCAAAGACATTTGGGTGCCATTGGCTGCAAGAACAGATATAGAGGGAGGAGAAACAATAGAAACAAATAAGGAAGAATTACTAGTCATATGGTGGGTGGCTCCTGAGTCAAAGACCCAAGCAGTTCGAGAGATACCTGAAGGTCCTGTAGTAAATGAACCTGTGGAAGGAGAAACTGATAGGGCACCTGGCTGATGAAGGGAAAGAAGCTTCTGCAACTGGTCAGCTATCATAGTCATGCTGGGAGCTGATGGGAGTGTCTCATCCACTGGTGAAGCAGTTGCAGCTGTATGACGATCTTTGGGCCTAAATGGCTGCTGTAAGGCCCCTTTGGCGTTCTTGTTCACTAATTTAGGACATTGAGCCTTCCAGTGACCCTTCTCACGATAAAAACTACACTCATCCGAAGCAGCGCGACCCCGATATTTATTCTGTGAATGAGGAGTCCCTCTGGGTGGTACAGCCAGTACAGTCTGATTAGACAATGGAAGAAGACCCTTTCCAGAAAGAGTCTTAAGACGGACTTCTTCAGCTAAAAGCTCATTCACTACTGCATCGACTGTGGGAAGTGGAAGACGATGGAGAATAGAACCACGAAGGCCCTCAAAGTCATCTTTAAGGGCCATCAAAAACTGTACCAACCGCTGCTCCTCCCTAAAAGTACGATATACCATATGAGTACTCAATTCAGCTGGCTCAGCAAGTGCTAACTGATCCCAGAATCCAGTCATAACCGAGTAGAACTCCTGTATGGTCTTATCACCCTGACGTGCAGCTCGAATTTCATGCTCAAGCTGATATCTCTTTGCAAAATTAGACTGAACAAACAATGTAGCTAAATAATTCCAAATTTGTTTGGTTGTGTTAAACTTAGCCAAATGCACACCAATTGTCTGATCAACTGAGTTGTTAATCCAAGTGATAATTTTAGCATTGTTGACTTCCCAGGTATTCTTTAATTCAACATATTTCTCAGCCTTCGAATCTGTTGGAGCTTGCAAATCACCATTAACATAACTCCACATTTCTTTTCCCAACAAAAAATTTTTCATAACATAAGACCAATATACATAATTTTCACCATTTAATCTGACACTAATTGCTTGAAGAGAATCTGAGTGCCCACTTGTCATAATGTTAACAAGAGGTCTCAGCAAAAGAATACCCAAAACCAAAATCACGCAACCCAGCAACAGCAAAATCCAGCCACACCCAACAACCAAAATCAAGCAACCCAGCAAAATCCAGCCACACCCAGCAACCAACCAAAATCAAGCAACCTAGCAAAATCTAGCCACACCAAACCGACAACACCCAGCAGCCACCGCACAATTCGATCACAATAAACAAAAATCCACAAGTGCCGATACACAGTAGAAACAAGAAGCAAGAATCGATACACAATAGAAGCAAGAAATAGTCACCCGACCACAAAAAAAATCCACAAGAAATAGTCACCCGACCACAAAACAATCCACAAATCCAGACAAGAAACCAGAAGCAGGAAGCTGAGAGGCAGTCGGTGCACTGTGAGGTAGTCGGTGCACTGTGAAGACAAGAAACCAGGCCAAAGGACTTACCAGATGAGCTCGAAACAGGAAAGGGAGCACACCAATGAGTAACCCATGAAGAATCGATCAAGGTAGTGGTCTTCACGATCGGAGACTGATGACATCATCGCCGGCGATGATGACGTCAGTGCTATTTGCCGTCGGTTTCACGTCGGGTTCACCACCTTCACTGCCAGCGTATGTCCATTCGTTCTAGGCTTCAGGTCATTCACACAAACACAGGCTTCTCCCTTTTTTTTTTTTTTACTTTAATCAAGAATTATTATTTGAGTTTAGGGATTTATGGCTCTGATACCATGTTGAAGTTTATCAATGAAAGAGAAAGAATATATTGATTAAGTTCATATCAAATCTATATTACAAACTAATTTATACTAGGGCAAAGCATAGGAATATAAATGACTAATCTACCCCTAATACTAATATACTAGATTACTCTAACAGGAATGATACATATCTGTGAATTGTGATTTATTCGAAGTTAGAAGGTCAAATGCTTTTATGTCTCCTTAATGATGTATTTTGAGTAAAAGAGAGAGTATTGATCTTATTTTTCTTAATTATCCTACTGTGTTAAATTTGTGGCATTTATTTTTGGGGATGGTTTGGGTTATTCCATTGTGTTTTGTTTCCTTATTTGTGGAAATTCTTAGTGGTTTTGAGAGAAACAAATAGTCTTCCATACTGTGGGATTGCGCTATTATAACAATTAATAGTTATTTGATTGGAAAGAAATAGAAAGATTTTGATGACAAATGCGCAATTAAGGAGTTTTTCGACTCAACTCAGCAAAGCCTTGTCCCAACGTTTTTGAGGTCGGCTACATGAATCTTGTTCTGCCGTTGAGGTCTATCAAGGACAATGTTTTTAGTTAAAGGGCGATTAAGGAGAATCTATGGGACAAAATTAAGTTTTGGCTTCTTTGTAGGCCGCAGCTATAAGGAGTTGTGGGATATTCTTTTCTTTCTTATCCCCCTAAGATTGGGTTGCGGCATGTAGTTAAAATGGATGGAATGGGGAGTTTCTAGTGTAATTTTTTGTTTCTACCTTATTTGGTATAACAGTGGCTGGACTCCTTGTCCACCATCATTGTACTCTTTCTTTCTTTAATGAAAGCGCTTGCTGCTTATAAAAAATCAAATTAGTTTTTCTCCTGCGTGAATTTGATTTTTGGGAAGATTGTGGAAACACGGTTCAAGCGTTTCTGTAATGCATAATCTTTGTTTGGAGTGCAGGAAACGATTTGAGTGGAAATCTTTGTCGTAGGAAATTAGTTGGCCCACAGTTTTCTGCAATAACCAAACACAGGAAAGTGAGGACAAACATTTTTGTTCTTTTACTTCCCTTATCTATCTATCAAATGCAGCATTAGTTTATTGGAATTGGTTTTTGGTTCAAGCTTAAGCGAAATCTATGGGCTGTTACGATCACATAGAAGGATGGCTACAGTGTGATAAAACCTGATAATGGAACTGAACTTGGGGCAAAGTACAAAGTTTTGGGATTAGTTTACAATGTATATGGTTGGTTCAATTCAGGGTGGATTTAGTTGGCAGCCCAAGCATTTAAAAAGCCCCGAGCCAGGGGTTAAAAGAAGAAAAGAAAAGAAGAAGGGGGGGGGGGGGGGGGGGGGGGGGGGGGTTATTAGACCAATGGGAAAATATTGATTTTCTCTAAGTTGGGCTTGGTTGAAAGTTTTCTTTCTTTTTTTTCCTGTTCATCTACATTGTGATCATCTGTTGAGCCATAAATTATGGTACATTTTGTATTACAGTTGACTAGACAGACCAGTTCATGGTTCAAAGTATCGGCCGAGTCGTATCTGACGCGGCACTTTCCGAGACGATACTGTTACACGATATGTATAAACCTTGAGTCTTGCATGAGTCGTCCGAGTTGTATCCGAATCAGTCCTCAGTCGTTGAGATATCGTCACCGAATCGGCCGATATAGTTCCGCGACGCTGCGGTATAGCCTGAATCTCTCGTCATATTTAACATTTTCTTTTAAGTCGTATCATCCGATACCGCATTGCGACTGATGTGTCTCAAAACTCTCCGAGTCGATTGTCGATACCGTGATCTTGAACCATGCCAGCTCAGGAATAAGTGTATCCCATCCAATTGTATCATTTCTTCTAGTACAATCCATATTTCTGTAGTAAATTTTTTTTTTTTTTGGAATCCACTTTTAGGCATTTACCAAGACCTTGATGGGGTTCTTAACCTTGTCTATCTGACTTGGAAATAATGGAATGAATTTGACAACATTGATCATTGCAATCAATTGAACATGAGTTTTACTTTCTTCCAAATGACTACTGCGCTTGTTATCTCTATTGGGAAATGACAAGTAGCAGTAGAATATTTGACCAACTGCGAAATTGATGTCTTATTTTTCTAATTGTTCCCACTAAATGGACAAATTGGAAGAGAGTCTTGCACTCTATTATGTTGTGATAAGTTTAAGCATAAAGGGGGAGTAGGGGAGCTTTGCTTTGTCAAGTATGTCAGGTCTGACACCTTGCTGTTAACTGATTCATTTCTGTTTGCTTGTGTTTTTCATGTTTGTCCTTTTATTCTGTTCTCTAAACTGCTAACTCCTTTTCCATTTCTGCTGCAGCTGCTTCTGTATTGTTGGTGATTTTAGTGAGCTCTGCTTTATGTGACTGATCTACGTTAGATGCACTGCAGTTTTAAATTGAATTTTATGGGTTCCATGCGTTACTGATTGCAATAGGCCGATATGAAACTTGTGTAGTTGTCAAACTATAATTTCACCTTTTGTTTTGTTTGCGATTTGTTTTTTCATATATACAGGTATCGTGCCATTACTAGTGCTTATTACCGAGGAGCTGTTGGTGCTTTACTTGTGTATGATGTGACTCGACATTCGACATTTGAGAGTGTTACAAGGTGGTTGAAGGAGTTAAGGGACCACACGGATCCCAACATTGTTGTCATGCTCATTGGCAACAAATCAGATCTTCGACATCTTGTGGCTGTTTCAACCGAGGATGGTAAAACTTTAGCAGAGAGGGAGTCTCTCTACTTCATGGAGACTTCTGCATTGGAAGCAACCAATGTGGAAAATGCTTTCATGGAAGTCCTTTCTCAGATATACCGGATTGTAAGCAAAAAGGCAGTTGAGGCTGGTGATGAAAGAGCTGCTTCGTCTCTTCCATCTAAAGGAGAGACCATCAATATCAAAGACGACGTGCCTGCTTGGAAGAGATTTGGATGTTGTTCCAGCTAGGGCTTGCATGGAATGGATGGGGCCTTTTGTTTCTGCTCCATCAAATGTTTCTTTTGTACATCATCAATACATTTTATGATTTACTAACCACGAGAATACAGCAAGGAGTGTTTTCGTGAAATTTCTATTTGAATAGGAGCAGGATCTGGTACAATTAAGGATTAATATGCTGATAGAATGTGAAAATAAGGTCTCTATTTTCGTGTTTTGAATGCTTCTGAAAAGGCTTGATGTGGTTTAGCTTCTCCATTAAAGGCAGTCTATTAGTCATACATTTCTTTCTATCTTTCTGTGTATAATAATTTCTGCTTCATGATTTGTTATTTACTTACAATATTTCGTTTTTTAGCCTTTATTGGTCGAATTCAGTTGAGATTAGAATCGTGCTGCTTAGAATTTAGAACTTGACTGTGCCAATGGTTCATTTGCATTTTATTTTCATTGTTTCGATCTACCTGGACACCACAATTACTTTGTGTATCTTTAATTTTGAGTTTTTTACTATAATTTTCTTGTTTTTCCAATACTGGAAAGGAAGCATAGCAGCTGATTCGAAAACTAGAATGATTTAAAGGCTAGAAAACATTTGACTTTATGGCTGAATCGGGCTTAGAAACCCTGACAATAGTCATATACTTGCAAATTACAAGGTGGTGGGTTTGAATATGAGTGCAATTATTTTGTGTACACTGTCGAAGTTTCGTTTTATCAATCCATCCCTTCCTGTTTTAACAGAGACCAAACCGGGCCAAGTCAGCACATCAAGCGAGGAATTCCTTGTTTGGCTGGCGGATGCAAGTCTTGCTCCGTATGAGGATGCAGTTGCAATATAATGCAAGAATGTATAGGCTAAGTTTGATACAGCAAGCTGTTACAAAAATCCCTTTGTTTCAAATATGTTATCCTATATCAATGTACTAGTTATTTCCTGTGCCTGAAGACACGGAGTAATAAAAAAATGATCAATAATAAGCATATTTGTATTCACACCGAAAATCAAATTACAAAGATAGATGAGGGAGAAAGGAATTTAAGCACCGATTATAGTGGGGGCGAGCGATGGTAATGGTGGTGGGTGATAGTAATGGTGGTGGAAGAAAGTGATGGGTGTCGACGATCGGTTGTGATGATAGCAGTCTTGAGTGGCAATAGTGATGGTGGTGGTGGGGCGGTAGGGGTGATGGTGGGACAGTGACGATGGTAATAAGGTGGCGGCAGTGGTGGTGGGTGTGGTGGTGGTTGTGGGGTGACGACAGTGGTAGTGGTGGTGGGGTGACGATAGTGATGGTGGTGGTGGCTATTATGGCAGATGTGGTGGTGTGGGGGCGGCGATGATAATGGTGGTTGGAGTAGTGGTGGTGGTGAGGTGACGGTGGTGGGGCGGTGGTGGTGGTGGTTGATCAGTTCTAAACACTATTTTTTATTAAAAAAAGTAATTCTGAAAAATTATAAGTTTTAGAAGCATTTTTAAAAAGTTAATCCAAACACACTTTTTTTTCTATTAAATTTGGAGTGCTAATATTAGCCGTTGAATTAACTTTAAAATAAAATTTAAAAAGATCTTAACCGCGAAAAGTAAAAATCATTTTGTTTATCTTTTGATATTTGAATTGTATTGTATTTTATTATATAGATAGTTCTTCTTGACCAAGTCGTTACAAAAATATCATTGTTTCAAATTGTTTATCTCATATCGGTTGAAGAGCTTCAGCTTGGCCACTAAAGAAGGCACAGGCTGGGCGAGTAGCAGACAGCGATGAGTTTATTCACACTGATGGGAGAGTGAAAGTGGGAGTCATCTGTCATTTAATCGACGCCCAGGGCCAAGGTCAAAAATCAGTTTGATAAATCCAAAAGGTCACTATGATCCACCACCGAGACTGATGCCAACTCCAAGAGGAGTTAAAGCTGAAACTCCAAGATTGCACCGATGCAGGCTTGAGTACTCTCACTAGGGAAATCTTGAGATGGTTCAAAACGAAATCACTGACAGATTTCCCTATTGATCAGTATCAACAGAACTGCTAAACCTTAGACAATGGTTTGTAAAATTGGCCTTCCCATCTTCATTTCACTATTTTACACCAAAAATGCTATAACCTGGATTCAGTTAGTGTATAAAATAGAATGGAAGATGTCCCATTTATATTGTTGTTTAGACCATGTTTTACAATTTAAAGAATAAACAATTCGGTCAAATTGTCATGCCACGTGACAAACATTTAAATGACACAAGAAGGAGCAAGCGAGTCAATAGGACTTTTCAAATTTAAAGGGAAGTAGTTACACAAAGATTACTATTTTGAAGTGAATGGTCAGTTATTCTGGAATTTAAAAGACAACAGTTATCAATAAAAAGATCAAGACTGATTGACCTGATTTTCGGAGTTAGAGGGCAGCAATTGAACAAGAGAAGATGATGGAAGGGAAACTGCTAGGGAACAAGTGTAACTATTAATTAAAAGTGCCTATAAAAGGCGCATCAATTACAAGGAGAAGACACGATCAAACCCATCAAAAACCCACGACTCTGATATTTTAAGAGTAGTACTTATTTTAGTTTAGAATAGGAGTTAGTGTTGTAGTTAAGATTGATTCATAAGTTTCTTGTAACCGAAATTACAGTTCATATTAATAAAAATAATGTTTTTTGTTAATCCCTGTGATCCTTTTCTTACTTTGATTCTGTCTATTGAATTTATCATAGGAAGTCCTGCAACGAGATATTTGAACCTCATTCAAGCAATCGCCTGGGAAAACTCTGTTGAAGGAATCAAACTTGTCGATATTTGCGATATTTGTAGATTTCAGACAAACAATTTTTGTCATGCCCAGTGTGACAATAGTATTAACTTAGATCAAGATGGTACGAATAAGAAAGCAAGATGAAACAATGATTGTAATGGAACAAAATGAGCACATGGAGGCAACACCAAGTGGTACCAACCATATTAAAGGAAGTTCAAGTTTCAACCAAACAGAACTTGTGGTGCAAGGAATTAGCTAAACTAGTGGCCAGAGCAGTGCACTGATCTAGGATATTGAAATAGATATTGCATGATCTTTATTCAAGCATTAGGCAAGATTTGATGAATGCCATGCTTGAATTGTTGAGTGGCTAGGTAAATATTGTAAAAACTAATTATAGATTTTAAGCATAGATTTATAATTGGAATTAGGAAAACGGCTACTGAACTTTTGACCAAAGCAACAAATATTAGAATTATGATGTGAGCAAAATAACTATGAGTGTTGTAATCTAAAATTAGAAATTAAACATGCAAATAGTGGTTAGATCATTAAAATATAACATGCGATTTAAACGAATACATGCATTTTATATAAACAAAATAAATTGATTTGGAAAGAGCTGGCCTGCGAGTCCGAGAGGCCTGTGATTACTGTCCTAAAGCAGCTGAGCCTCCTCACGTGAGGGTACTGACGGACACCAGCGACTCCAAAATCCAACCCAGACGCTCGCAACAACACCTTCTCAATGGCCACGTCCACTGGAAGGTTAGGATGAACCTGACTCGAATCGAGTTGCTCGAATAACAAATAAAAGAAGATGATTGTGTATATCTATATTGCTTGTGTAAACACTTGGCTGAGAATTGTATCTCTAGAATAGTTGCTTAGGATGGCTTATATAGCAATTGGGTTTGAAAGTGACTCTTCAATTTTAACCGTTTGGCTTGAATAGCATAAAATCAAATTTAAGGTACTTAATGCTATTCTTGAATATTCACAATAAATCAAATTTAAGGTAGTAAATATTATTCTTGAATATTCACAATAAATAGGATAAAAATTTGTAACTGAAAATTTCAAAATTTAAACATAATTTCAATGAAAATTCAATTGAAGTTTTAAAACTTAATTTTATTCTTACAATCCCCCACAAGTTTTTAAACTTCAAAATATCTCAAATATTTTACTTATACTTTAATATAGAAAATATGAGCAACTATTATACTGTGCAATAGGTGTAGGTGTCTTTCGGACTTGAACCTCACTTAGTGTTGACAGTCTCCCTCCGAAGAATCATAGTAACCAAAGGCTTGAACTAGACCCTTTGAACCAGAGTTCAACATGTCACACATACAGTAACGATATTGGTCAGGATTCGCGGGTCAGTGCTATTAATGGCCATGCACTTGATCTTGATTCTCATGAGAGTTTCTAGAGAATATCCCATTTCTCATAGTCACGGCCTCACGACTACTCTCACTTAGGAGAGCCCTCCAAGGGTACATGTGCACAATACCCTGCAGGAGTGTTCCTGCCTCGGTCTCATTCAGGGTATAACCCTTCCTTACAGTCACACTACATATGCACTTCTGCCATAGGGATGAGCAGGAAAATATCTCCTCTTGGATATTTCCTAAATAACAGTGCTAATGAGTCATGCAGTATGGATTGTTTCTACCCATTGAACTTCCTTCATGGGGTCCCCAATCACAGAAGTTGGGTTACCTCCCTAGGTGACTCCCTTGTGGGCTTAAACCCATCCCCCTCGACAGTTCTAAGACAGCTTTCCTCGAAAGTCTTTTAGTTAGCTGATCAGCTATATTTAGCTCAGACTTCACAAAGTCTAGTGAGATTATGCTTTTAATCAGCATTTTCTTTATTGATTTATATCTCACTTGTATATGTCTATTCATCTTTTTATTATTATGATTCTGCTTCACAAGCTCAATCACTGCCTTACTATCACAATGTAATGAAATGGCAGGTATGGGTTTTTCCACTAGAGGTATCTCTAGTAATAAATTTTTTATCCACTCAGCCTCAGCACACGTGGTATCTAAGGCTATAAGTTCTGACTCCATAGTACTTCTTGATATTAGGGTTTGTTTTTTAGATCCCCAAGATATGGTTGCTCCTCCTAACAAAAAGACATAGCCAATAGTGGATTTTATATCTAAACTATCGGTGATCCAATTTGCATCACTAAAGCCCTCAACTACACTAGAAAATCCACTATAACATAAAGAGTAATCTAAGGTTCCTTTAAGATACTTAAAAACTCTCTCTAAGGCAACCCAATGCTCTTTACTCAGACTATGTGTATATCTACTTAGTCTCCCTACGACATACGAGATATCAGATCTAGACTTATTTGCTATGTATAATAAAGATCCAATCATTTGTGAGTACTTCAATTGTGAAATCGGTTCTCCTTTATTTTTCTTCAAATGTACATGAGGATCATATGGTGTTGATACAGACTTACTATCATAAAAACCAAACTTTTTCAACATTTTCTCTATGGTGCTAGACTGACTTAGAGATATTCCATTAGATGTTTTCTCTATTTTCATTCCTAAGACTACATAGGCTTCTCCCAAGTCTTTCATATCAAACTTAGTAGATAAATAAGATTTAACATCATTAACAATGTCCAAGTTTGTCCAAAAATTAGTATATCATCTACATAGAGACATAAAAATCACACAACCAACATCACTATCCTTGTAGTATAAACATTTATCACTTTCATTAATTTGAAAACCATACTCTAGAATTACTTTATCAAACTTCTCATGCCACTGTTTGGGAGCTTGTTTAAGGCTATATAACAATAACTTTCAAACCTTATGTTCTTGTCCTTTTACCATAAACCCCTCAGGTTGTTCCATATATATCTCTTCATCTAAATCCCCATTTAGAAAAGCGGTCTTGACATCCATTTGATGTATTACTAAGTTATGGATAGATGCTAGGGCTACTAGTATTCTAATGGTAGTAATACTAGTCACATGTGAGTATGTATCAAAATAATCTATCCCTTTCTTTTGAGTAAATCCTTTAGCTACCAATCTAGCTTTATATTTATCTATACTACCATCAGGTTTTAGTTTCTTCTTAAATATCCACTTACACCCAATAGCTTTGCTTCCAGGAGGCAATTCTACTATCTCCCAAGTATTATTAAGCAATATAGATTCAATTTCACTATTAATAGCCTCCCTCCCAAAAGGTGCATCTATAGAAGACATAACTTCTTTATATGTCGTTGGCTCTCCTTCTACTAGAAAAGTAAAAAATCCTTCTCCTAAGTCCTTCTCTATTCTTGGTCTTTTACTTCTCCTTAACTCTACATGTTGTTCTATATTTTTCTCTATGGGAGCAATAGAACTAGTAGAAGGTTGATCACTAGTTGAAGGTGTTTCTCTTAATTGACTAGGCATTGTATTTTTAAAAGGAAAAATATCTTCAAAATATGTAGCATCTCTAGATTCAATTATAGTATTGTTTGAAATTCCACTAATTTTCGAGTTAATAACTAAGAATCTATTAGCGCTACTATTTTGGGCATATCCTACAAAGACAGTATCTACGGTCTTAGGACCTATTTTCTTTCTCTTTGGTTCGGGAATAACTACCTTAGCTAAACACCCCCACATTTTCATGATGCTTAGGTGAGGAACTCTTCCCTTCCATATCTCATATGGAGTTTTCTCATTATCTTTAACATATACTATATTCAAGATGAAACAAGCACTAAATATAGCTTCCCCCCACAAATTATCAGATAAGCCGGAACTAGTCAACATTGAATTTACCATATCCAGTAATGTTCTATTCTTTCTTTCAGCTACCCCATTTGATTGAGGAGAATAAGGAGGAGTCACTTCATGTATTATTCCATGTTCTTCACAAAATGTACTAAGGTCAGTTAGAGTATATTCATCTCCTCTATCAGACCTTAGTCTTTTCACTTTTCTCTCTAATTGATTTTCAACCTCATTTTTATATATCTTAAACTTATTAAATACTTCATCTTTGTTCTTGATAAGGTAAATATAACAATATTTAGAACAATCATCTATAAAAGTCACAAAATATTTATTTCCGGCTCTTGTTGGCGGTCTACTAGAATCACATACATAACTATGTATAAGTTCTAGAAGTTGGGTATTCCTTTCTACGCTTTTATGAGGTTTTCTAGTTTGTTTGGCTTGTACACAAATTTCACACTTATGTTTAAAATCTACATGAGATTTGGGAATAAGATTGAGATCCATCATCCTTTTGATTTTCTTTAGACTTATGTGTGAGCCCTGAGAAAACTAATTAGACATTTTATTTTATGTCGGGGGTTTATATACAAATACTTATTTTAGTCATCATATATAAAATTAAAATAGTTGAAAACACACAAAAAAAAAAAAAAATTAATAATAATAATAATATCTTTACTTGTTTCAGATTGATAAGTCAAATTTTGGGAACGAAATTCCTAAAGAGAGAAAAGTTTTACAACCCGAACAAGCATAACAAACATGTAATATTTTTAATAAGCATATTCATATGTGACATGCATCCCTAGGAGTGGCAACCAGTATTTAATTACGAGTAATGATATGAGACCTGAACTTGAACAATGAATATTTTAATATCCATAAATAATTTATAAATAATGATTATAAGGGGAATTGTTTTATTCGAGTGTGAAAAGTTAAATAAGAATATTGACAGATATGAGTTTATTATTTTATGTATGTTAGCACATGTAGAATTAATTGGGAGGCAAGCATGTGACATCAATTTATTGTTATTAAAATAAAATGTGTTAGTATATACAAGAAGTGGTTAAGGGTCCAAAATATGAATTTAATGGGTGATCAATAATTTGGATATATATATACATGTCTATGCATATAAAGAAAAAGTGGACATATAAATATAAGTATGTATACATATACATTATACAAGGAAATATATGTATGGCTATATATATGTGTGTGTGTGTATTAGTAATGATGGAAGTCTCCACTTAGGAAGACATGCAAGACATGTCTTGCATGCAAAAAAAAAGAAAAGAAACAAGAAATCTTACTTAGACATTTTCAGCAAGAACAAGAACAAGAAGGAAAGAAGAAGAAAGAAAGGGAAGAAGAAGGAAAGAAAAAAAAAAAAAAAAAAGAGAAGAGAAGGAAAAAAAAATGTGGGTGCAAAGGTAAGAATTATAATCTATTTTCTTCCTCTAAGATGTAGGAATCCAACTCTAGTATATATATTTTGAGTGTTGCATGTATTTAAAGTATGGTATCTTGTAAGTATGATGCTTAGTAAGAACTTTGATTAATACAAAAAGGATTTACCTCAATATTTATTTGGGTTTGTAAATTAAGTTAATGTTGCATGAAAAATAGAAGAGTAGAATTATTGCATGTGGGTTTGTTGGGATGCTTGTTATGAATGCATAGTACCATGGGTGTTGCTTGGAAAAAATTAACATAGTAGTTTGGTGGGTAGCTTAGAAATCTTGTGAATTGTTCTTGAATTTTCATGAATCCATGAATATGAGTAATTACAAGTAAACATGTCAATTTATGCTTGAATAGAAAATTACGCAAATTTAAGTATATTTTTGTGATGTTTATAATTTTATGAAAAATGTTAAATTTTGGTGTAATTGATTCAAATAAATATTTTCTAAACGGATTCAAGAAGATTAGCTAAATTTGATTCGAGTAGATAATTTTACTCGATGCGAATTGATTACTTAACTTGACTCGAGTTGATTATCAAACTATTAGTTTAATCGATTCGAATAGATAATGTTATTTAATATAAAAAAATTATTTAATTCGAAGGGATATAATCATTAAACTAGGTTCGAGTAAACCATCTCGAACTTAAGCGATATTACGTATAAATGCATGAATGGAATTGTGAATATTGGTTTTGCCAGGTCTGGAGACGAACACCGCTAAAAAAACGCCGACTAGAAGCTCTGGCGGAGGGGTCGTCTACGAGTAAAACATCACGCAAGGTAGGTGCACCACCCTACAATTTTTTTGTGATAATTTATTAGACTCTTAAACATATATTTTTGTTACAGTTATTGTTGGGAATAATTAATTAAGCGGAGACACACGGAGTGTTATGAGAGTCGTTTAAGTGACTAGAGGGGATTATGTGAGTTGGATCGTCTAAGTAACATGAATTATTTATAGGGCTTGAGTCGTCTACGTGATAGGATTTGATTATGTGGTAGAGTCGTCTAAGTAACGTGATAAAAAAACTCTCTGTGATGTGGGTCGTCTTAAGGAAACCCATTAATGTGGTTTGGGTTGGCCCAGTGATGAATGATATCTATGAGGTGATATAAACTTGCGATACATGTGACATATGTGGCGCAAGAATTTGTACAACTAAATATAGCCTGTGTGGTGGTTGTTGTTTATAAGACGATTAGGTTGTGTGTGTGTGGGGTATTCATTGTGAGGAATAATTTAATTATGTGGAAGTAAATATATGTGTTGTATATTTTTTCGATGTGATATATACAGGTTATGTCTATACAATGTAAACGAATGTGTATGAGGTGAAGTGTAATTTGAAAGTAAGTATCAAATTCGTGGTTAAGGTTGTTCCTAAATAAATAAATTTTCCTTTATCACTTGTTGTGCTTTTAAATATTAATTGTATCTTTGCTTTTACTAATGGTCTTAATGATTTTTCAGGAAAAACCATAAAGTCGTGAGGAGTCCACTGCCGAGTCTAGAGGGTCGATTGGGATGTCATCATGGGGTTCATTTTTATATGTCCTTTAAATTTAAATTGTATTATTATATGTAATATTCTTGAGATCAATATTATGGTCTGTAAATAAGCAGGGCTCATGGCAAGCCGTACCACTAAGGGGTTTGATGAATTTTTTTTTATATGCTTATTTTTATATAAAGAAAGGTGTATAAAAAAAGAAGCAGGGATTACAGTTATTGTACCCCGGGTTAGGGTGTTACATTATGTGTCCTAATCTTCCATGTCATACATTGCAAGATTCAACATTGAAAACTTGATGAGAAATTTCATTAACTTCCAAAAGTACATTCAATTTAAATAAACCATCACAAATATATCCTTTGCCAACAAATATATCATTCCTAGTTATCACAACTTTATTTGACTCCATTACAACCTTATAACCTTGTTGGACTAAGGACGACCCACTAACTAAATTTCTTCTAACTTCAGGAACATGTCGCACTCCCTTTAAGATCAATGTCTTCTCAGATGTCATCTTTAACTCTATGTCTCCAATTCCAAATACTTGTGCGATGGAATCATTTCCTAGCGTTACACTTCCTCCACTTGATTTCTGATAAGATTTAAATAAATCACGATCAAAGCAAACATGTATATTAGCCCCAGAGTCTAACCACCAATCTTTATCTTGATAGGTAAAATTAACTAGGGAACGATTATACCTAAAGGAGAGTTTGGCAGAATTATCTCCATCCACTAGAACATTGACTTGGGCTCTTGGACCTCTTTGATTTGGCTTGGGCTTTGGCTTATACGGTTCAGTCTTCTTGTAGTAGCAATCCTTAGCCAAGTGATTGGTTCATCCACAAACAAAGCAAGACATCCTCTCTCTTCCTAAGCCCTTGAACTTATTATTATTATTATTATTTTGATAGTTTTGTTTTTGACCATTATTAGGACGACCATTAAACCTCTTATTCTTAAAAATTTTTCCCCTAGGTCGGAAATTGTTATGGTTGTTGTTACTATTTTCCACTAGGTTTACCTTAGGGGGTCTCTCATTTTGTGAGTTTGTACCAACCCTATGCTTCTCTTCAATCCGAAGCACGTTTATAGTTTGGGTTAAGGTTAACTCTCCTTGCTTATGTCTAAGGGTATTAGCAAAATTATCCCAAGAAGGTGGAAGTTTGTCAATTAAGCTTGAAACTTTAAAATCTTCATTAAATGTAGTTCCACCCTTTTCAATTTTCCTCAAAAATTCTTGATATTCATGAATTTGATCACCAACAGGTTTATTCTCCACAATTTTATAATTATTGAAATTATAGATCATAAACCGTTGAATTCCTGCATCAAAAATCCCATACTCGGCCTCTAAAGTGTTCCAAAGTTCTTTAGCGGTTGTCGTAGTATTATAGTAGACATCATAGAGATGGTCAGAAAGAGCACTAAGAATTCTATTATGACAGTGGTATTCAATTTGTTCAGGAGTATACCATGAAGATGACACTTGACTAGATTGAGGCTCTTCTATAGCAGAAATTAAGTCTAGTACGGTCAACTAATATTGAACTTGTTTTTGCCACCTACGAAAATTTTGACCACTAAATTTTTCGGGTTTGACACTATTAGCTTCTTCTAGTCTAGTCATCCTTAACTTAGAATTCAAGGGCAAAGAAATAATAAGAGATATGCAAAGAACCTGTATTGAATTTAAATGCCAACTGTCAAAATTCTATTTGTAACGAATCTTTTTTTTCAAAGCAAGTAGCTATTTTTTTTTTTATTAAAGCAAGTAGCTATTGGTTTTTTTTTGGTGTAGATCCCTTTAGATAGATTATGTTACTATTCAAAAAAAAAATCTAACGAAAACTGTTTTTTTTTTTAGGAAGCTGTTTTCCAGAAAAATTCAAAAAACAGTTTTTTTCCCCCCTCTAAAAGACTGTTTTTTTTCCCGAAAAACAGAATAATTAGTTTTTACAATCTAAAGCAGCTGAGCCTCCCCACGTGAGGGTACTGACGGATACCAGAGACTCCAAGATCCAACTCAGACGCTCGCAGCAGCACCTTCTCAATGGTCACGTCCACTGGAAGGTTAGGATGAACCTGACTCGAATCGAGTTGTTCGAATAACAGATAAAAGAAGATGATTGTATATATCTATATTGCTTGTATAAACACTTGGCTAAGAATCGTATCTCTAGAATAGTTGCTTAGGATGGCTTATATAGCAATTGGGTTTGAAAGTGACTCTTCAATTTTAACCGTTTGGCTTGAATAGCATAAAATCAAATTTAAGGTACTTAATGCTATTCTTGAATATTCACAATAAATCAAATTTAAGGTAGTAAATATTATTCTTGAATATTCACAATAAATAGGATAAAAATCTGTAACTGAAAAATTCAAAATTTAAACATAATTTCAATGAAAATTCAATTGAAGTTTTAAAACTTAATTTTATTCTTACAAATATGTCAGGACATGTTGATCAAAGGTCTTCTACTGTGGTTCGAAATCAAGTGATAGAGGAAGGAAATGTCAACCTGATGGTGTTTGCTATAGAGAATTAGGGGCTACCAATGATGGTACCAAATGTAAGGTCTTGTGTTCGATACCAAAATCTTTTTAACATGATGTTCAAAGGGGAACTAAATGAGGTTTTCCCTAACTTTATCTTCCCAGAAATCCTAGGGGTAGAAATGGGCCAATAATGACTCAAAATCCTCATAGGAGAAGTCATCAAAGGCATGCTATTCCGCCTTTGGATCCAATAGAGGTAATGAACCCTAGACTTGGGGGGGGGGGGGGGGGGGGGGAGGTGGGCAAACTTTAGACCCATTTGAAAACCTTGAAATTCATAGCAACATGGTTGTTAATCAAAATCAATTAATGGAAATGATTCAAGATCTATATGGGTCTACCTCCGAAGGACAGAAATACCAATCTTTCGAAAGTCATATTCTCCATGGGTTGATTTCGAGGAATTCTCAAGAGGATACAAAACTCCCGAGTTTAATATATTCTCAGGGGAAGAAAGCCAGTCCAACATCGAACACATCAGTAAATTCATTTTTCATTGTGGAGAAATTGGGAAAAATGGTAATTTGAAAATAAAATTGTTCCTACAATCCTTAACTAAAATTGCATTTTCATGGTTCATAAATTTTCCAATGAATTCAATACAAACATGGCAAGAGATAGAAGAACAATACATCAATAGGTTTAAGAAAGCTAGAAACAAGTGTCACATTTACATGCTGAGATTGAACTTGTGAAAATTTCCAAAAATGGCTTGGACTTCGAATCAAGAAAGAAATTTAAAGGAATGAAGTTCAGAGATCTGTTTCAACTATCAGCCAGGGCCACAAGGTACGAGATGTTGCTTAGAGAGGAGCAACAGAGGGAGAACTATGCACTTGTACATATTACCAAGATTTCGATGGAGAGATGGAAATCGATGTTGTACAAATAATAAGGAATTCTCCTATTGTGCTTCACACCTTGAAAAGGATAGAGGATCTTGTTAATATGCCATCAAATCATCCATTTAAGAAGGATTCACAATTAACATATTGATAGTATTCTTTTGACTTATCTATGGCTGATGCTGTATTTAATGCAAGTGGCATAATTCATTTCGATACTCGACCAAAAATTGCATTACCTTTAAAAATCATGTGCAAGGCTTGATATAAAAATGGATGCTTAAATATGCTTCAAAGGAGCGGAGACTTGTGTTTTTGGTAAACAACCATTCAGGAAAGAAATTATGTGCATCGACAGTGACCTTTTTCCAAAGAAGTAGGAATTAACATGATTTCTACTGATTTGTAGGGATATAAGAGGATAACAAGCTCCATTGTGAGTGAAAATATGGAGGAAAAAAAAAGGGAGAATAGTCCCAAAGATGAGGAAGCTAGTCATAAGAAGGCTTGGCCAAAAGGAGGAAGAGTCGTTGGTCATATTCTTTAAATGTGCCAAAGAATTGAACAAACCAGAAGCTATAGTCCAAGAGGAAAACATAACTATTTCACAGATAGAGGTCTTTTGATTAGTACTAGGGGAGAGGGTGACAATTAACTCTATAATGGCACCCAAAAGATATTCGATGGTGCTGATCCAAGAGTCTTTAGTTTGTAAGAGAAGTATAAGCACGAGAATGGACCATACCACTACCCAGAAGAAAAACAGGAACCAAGAAACACCACCTACCATGAGAAAGCCAAGAAAGAATGGTTTCAAACAATGAATCACATAGCAGGGACATCCAATCCCAGAGAAGAGCATCAAGAAGAAAAAGATGAAAAAAAAAGGAAAGATTTAAGGCTAGTGTTGCAAGCAGACCTAGGATGATTGTGCCTCTTGAGGTGAAAAGAAAAATTGGTATCATCTTCAACATCAAAAGTTCCCCATCAAAGGTTGGTATCAGCCCCTAACCAGAACACAAAAAAGAGATAACAAAGGAAATTTGCCAAATGGATGAGTAGGCAAGATCTAACTCCCAGAGAGGCTTATTCTTCGAAAGAAGAACAACCTAGGGGGAAGAAGCAATATGTGACAAGGACCAGAAAGCAATGTTGAAAGGAAGTAAGAGAAGATAAGAATCAACTAGATATTCTGGATAAAAAAAAATAGTAGAATTCAAGCAAATTATGGATCTGAATGAGGGAGATCAAGGAGACAAAGTTGGTTCCCTCACTTTGAAAGGGAAAGAACTACTTGAAGAAGATGAGGAAATAGGGTTAGATGGTGACTTCGTAGGCTTTGGAGAAGGCCTGACTTGTATTCAAGAAGAAACCTAGTGTGAAATGATTATGGCACCGCTTGAAACTTTTAAGTCTAAGCTAGATCAGCCTAACCAACTACAAGGGGATGTGGAAGATACTGCTGAACTAGCAGTGGTGAAAAGGTCTATAACCATTGAAAGAAAGGCTTGGGGTTTTGATAGAGTGATGTTATAACCTCCTTAAGCAGATCTCATTACACATATGCGACCATTATACATACAAACTCATAGCGATGGACACCCTATAATAGGGTCTTGGAGGATAATGGGGTAGTAGTAAATATTCTTCCATCCAAGATGCTGAAGGTTCTGCAAAAAATAGAAGAAGACTTGTTCCTACTTACGTAATAGTTAGCAATTTTTGTTGGGATATCCTCTGCTGCAAAGGGAATATTGAAAGCATAGATACGAGTTGGGAGCAAGACAACATCTACCACATTCTTGGTGGTAGATTCCTCGTGAAATTTTAATGCACTTCTTGGGAGAGATTGGATTCACATCAAAGGATGCGTGCCACCACTATTACATCAGACCTTGATTTTCCTTACATAAAATGATGATGTTGAAGTAGAGAAGATGATGGAGATATATTGGGCAGATACTAATCCATTCGCTACAGATGCTCATAATGTCAAAGTCTAATTCTAACATACAGAACCAACCCCTTCGGAGGTCAAAAGCAAAGAATGGGTTGTTGCTCGCAAAGGGGTTTCAAGAAATCAATTTGATAAGTGAGAAAAAAAACTAGTAACTCTATTGGTAAAGCTTTGACGGAAGTAGACTTTAGAAAAACTTACCATTGGGAGACCTACCGAGCTCCTGCTTGGATGGGAAAGCTTTGAGCTATGTCAATACTAATAATCAGCTCCACCCCATGTGGATGACTCATGACTAAATGCTAAAAGATAAGGTTATCAGCAATTCGAAATTCAAAGATTCCTTAGCCAAATCTGCCATACCCATTTCTAGGGAAAGACGTCAAGGCCCCTATTTTAGAGGAGTCTTAACCTCCTTAACCGCAGGAGAGGGAGTCATAGACTCTTTATGTGAAGGGAGTCTCGCCCACCTCAAAGGGTTGTCAGGAAGAACAGACTCCTAAGACAAAAAGAGTCTGACTCCCCAATAGTAC
Organism: Ilex aquifolium; assembly: GCA_951799425.1. NCBI lineage: Eukaryota > Viridiplantae > Streptophyta > Magnoliopsida > Aquifoliales > Aquifoliaceae > Ilex > Ilex aquifolium. The sequence goes on from OX637400.1 coordinate 27,846,331, forward strand.
ATAAGGAAGTCTAGAGTCCACTCTCCTAAGAAAACTAATTTCTAAACTATAAAATGGAGCCCAAGGGAAACCTAAGAGGTACGTAACTCTGTTCCTAAATATACCTCTCCAGCTTCTACAAAATTATTGACTTAAGTATCGGAGGGTCAACCCCCGGAGCTCCCCCTGGTCTTTAACTTCTTTGTAGGATTTCCAGAGTTTAGAAAGCTGACCTAGACCATTGGAAAGCTTATCTAGACCATTGGGAAGCTGATGTGGATCCCCAGAAAGCTGCTTTGGAGGTCAATAGAGTTCAACTTAGCTTACGTGAAAGTTGGGGCAAATTTTGCACCAACAACTTGGCGACGCTGTCAATGGGAAACGACTAAAAATTCATTCCTATAATTCATCCAAAATAAAAAACTATGGATCGTGACTATCAGATCGATGGATGCCACTAGAGATAATCTTCCAAGAGAACTGCGTTCCCAGGAATTGCCTGAAGGAGACAATCATTATAGACAACCCCCTCGAGGTAATAAGTGACACGAAACTCAGAGATTGCTCAACCTGGGGAGGAATTACGATAGAATGAACCAGATTATAGAACGTTTGACCTATAAAACTCAACAAATCGTACAAATGCTTGTTGGCTAGCCTCCTCAACAGGTCTCTTATTTAGGAGAAACTCGGCATAATCAAGCAAGAGACACAAGGGACGAGCAACATCCACAATGATACCCCCGCCAACTAGAGGAGGACAAATCCTCGGACAGGAAGTTCAGGGAGGTGAATGATCAAATCAGAGACATGCTTAACACAATCAAATTTAGGGCTCCTGAAATTGTGGATACTTTTTTTTGGCACTTGGAATCCCCATTTTCTCATGATGTTACACACTATCCATTGCCCCCTAAATTCAAGCTGCCTACAGTAGAAGAATTTGTTGGAAAGAAGGATCCCTCGGACCATCTCAAGACTTACAAGTCTCTCATGTTGCTTCATAATGTTCTAGACCAAAGTATGCCGTGCTTTCCCCACAACACTTAAGGGAGCAGCTCAAATTTGGTTCATTAGGCTCCCCCGGGTCTATATGCGAAATCACAAGAAACTAGTGACCTACTTGTTAAATCTTAAGCAGGTGAAAGGATAATCACTATGAGAACATGTAGCATATTTCACTTAGGAATCGTTACAAATCGATAGTGTAGATGACAAGGTAGCCTTGACTGCCTTATTAGGAGGATTACAACCCACTAGGTTTTTGTTTTTGTTATCTAAGGCTCCCCTTACAAGCATGACATAGCTCATTTTCATAGCTAAGAGCCATATGAATATGGTGGATGCCCTAAATGCCAAGAAAGGAAGAGAAGGTCAATCCATGGAAAAGAAGCGGAAGGATCAAGAAAAGCATGTTAGATTATATTTTGTAATTGACTAATTTTGTGGAGTCCTTTGTAAATTTCAACCTATTCCAAGATCATGATGCTACAACGATAAAGATCAGAAAGAATTACTTAGAGGGAGGAGATCACGCGTTAAAGCTACATCAAAAATACTTCGTATGCACCTTCTTGCTTAGGACATGATAATGACCTAGAGACCTAAGATGATCATTTAGTTTAATAGATTTAGGAGGATTAGTGTTAAAATAGAATCGGTATTAGATCCGAGAATGTATCCTAGGTGTTCTTCAAAGAAAAGTTTTTTTAAACCTTTTGTGTGTTTTGAAAACATAGGAATAAGCCATCATCGGATCCCTCTTGAGAAACACTCTCTATTTTTCAAGAGCACAAGTTTTTTGCTTGGTTTTAGGCTTAAAAAACTAGTAGGGACCGCCCTATGCTCGCTAGCCTTCGTTAGAGCAGTCTCTTCATGACTTATGAAAATATTGGGCAAACGCTAAATGGAGGATAATAAGGGTTGCCCTCAGAGGTTGCTCAATTAGTACTGCTCTCATAGATTTGTTTGAATTTAGTTTTTATTCTAGTAACTACCGTCCTATGACCGCCCTCCCATTGTTCAAGTGGTCATTGGCGAATTTTTATTGTTTTGTTGACCAAGATTGCCTTTATTCTAGACCTAGAGAAAGCCTTTCCTAAACCTAGAGTAATCCTCTTGCGATTATTTTCAGAGAGAAAACTTATCTTCTACCTTAAGAGTTTCTACCACAACCCTAGATCCCTAAACTCAAGGCTACCATCTAGTGATTCTCATCCAACCTCACAACTTGGAAAAGAAGATCTTGATCAGTTGAAGACCAAACCCATTTGAGTGTGCATGCTGAGGATTGTGGGTGCGTCCTGTGAGTGCTCGAGGCCTAGAGAATCCATTGCAGTAGAGAATCCAAGTAAAGCTTCCAAAGGCGTCGAAGGGGCACTTTGGCGAAGAAGCTTATTGAAAGAAGGGATCGTCTAACCATGATATTGATTGAGGTATAAGTCTCGAATACTTGTAAGCTAATTTTGGGGTAGTGGATTAGACTTCGGTGAACCCTAAAATGGTTCCCTGTAATTTTTCCCGAGGAAGGTTTCCGTGTCAACAAATTACTTGTGTCATTTATCGTATTTGTATTTTCATACACACTTGTAATTTGAGCACACACGCGCACTATGTGTTTGATTGAGTGATTAATTGAATATTTATATCATCCACAGTTGCATGCTAAGGGTTTGGGTCATTGGGTTTCCCGTGAGTGATTGAGCGTTTGAGTGTTTAATTGAAAAATTAATGACACTAATCATGGGGTCATTGTGGTTAAAAGGGGTTTTCACCATTAATTGATTAATCTTTGTGAGAAGAGGTAATTGTCGTAGTAATAGGTTTGAATTGGTGGTTGTCCAAGCTTAAAGTTTAACAACCTATCCATCCCCCCTGTAGGTAATGTCATGCAATCCTCTTGTATAATCATGAGGGAAGATCTACACATATCTCCCCTTCCCAGAACAAGGGTTGATATGAGAATTTGGTTACCCTGTGTTGCACAAGACACTTATAGGCCTATTTTGTAATTGTTTACATACTTAGTTTGTTTGCCTTCTAGAGATCTATTGTTACTACTAGCTAGTTTCAAATGGAGTCTCAGAAAGAAGGAGGTTCAATTCCACACCCTCTTTTTGACAGTTCAAACTTTGCATATCGGAAAGCTCGCATTAGAGCGTTTCTAAAATTAATAGACGAAAGAGTTTGGGTATGTGTGCAAGAGGGTTAGAGCCCTCCCATCGCCAACACACCGGTCAAAGGTGGTGAAGCGTTAATTGAAGTGAAATCCCCGAAGACCTGTACAAAAGCCGAGATCAGTCAAGCGGGGTGGAACTCTAAAAGGCTTCAATGTGATATTCAATATTGTGACATTGAATGAGTTCCAGAGGATAGCTAATTACAAAACCTCCAAGGAGGCATGTGACATTCTTTTGGTATCTTGAGATCTCTACTGGAGAGATTTCATGCTAAAGTGACTTTGTTAGAGACAAGTGTCAACATGGCTTTGGTGTTGGACAAAGACCTAGTTGGGTAGATATTGACTTTTGAGATGAACCTTCTTCCACCCAAGAAAGTGAAGGCTGTTGCTTTGAGCTCAACAAATGAAGAAGGGGGTAAATCCGAGTCATCCCATTTAGGAGAAAAGGACATAACCTAACTTGCACTGAAGTTCAAAAGATACTTTAAGGCTAATGGTGTCGAGTCTTCAAGTTCGAAAGGAAATCCAAGTAGACCCAAAACTCCTAAATAGGGAAGAAAAAGAGGGGGAAAATCTATCGACAAGATTGGAAAATCTTCTCGACAAGTGGTTGAGAAAAAAGGGCAAGTTCTCCAATGCTATGAATGTCATGGTTTTGGATATATAGTTGCGGAATGTCCAAGTACAAAGAAAAATGACATATTTAAATAAAGGAGTAGAGTCTTGAAGGCTAAGGTGAGTTAGAGTGAGAAGAGGTAATTGTGGTTGAAGTAGATTTTAATCGGCAATCAATTGAGCTAAAATTGAAAAACTTATTCACCCCCTCTAAGTAGTGTCATGCGTTCCACGTGTATAATTATGAGAGAAAATCCACATAGTTTCTCCCCCCTCTAGGAACAACAATTGGTATCAGAGAATGATTGCCTTGAGTTACACAGACACACCAAATGTTTCACATTCTTGAGATCTATCATTACTACTAGTTTGTCTTGAATGGAGTCTCAAAAGGAAGGCGGTTCAATTGCACGACCACCCTCTTCGATGGTTCTAACTTTGTGTATTGGAAAGCCCACATGAGAGCAATTCTAAAATCTGTTGATGAGAGAATTTGGTTGATCATGCAAGAGGGTTGGAGCCCTTCCACTGCCACCACACAAGTTGAAGGTGGTGAAGCAATGGTTGAATTGAAATCCCCAAAAACTTGGTTGAAAATCGACAATCGGTGGGGTGGAACTCTAAAGGCTTGAATGCAATTTCAATGTCGTGATACCTAATGAGTTTTAAAGGATTGCTAATTGTGAAATTTCAAAAGAAGCTTGTGACATCTTGGTTGTTTCCCACGAAGGGGCCTCCATGGTGAAGATGGCTAGACTCCAATGATACGACTCTTAGTTTGAGACTTTGAAGATGCAAGATAATGGAATATTTAGTGAATTTTATGTTCAATTGTGCAATATTGTAAATTCATCTTTTGCATTAGATACCAAGGTTGACGATGTAGCCATTAAATGGAAAATCTTGAGATCTTCGTCCGAGCGGTTTCATGCAAAAGTTACATCCTTTGAAACAAGTGTCAACATGGAGTCGGTGTCGGTAGGAGACCTAGTTGGGTCGATATTGACTTTCGAGATAAACATTCCATACCTTAAGAAATCAAAAAGCATTGCTTCAAGCTCAATGAGAGAAGAGGGAGGAAAATCCGAGTCTCCCCAATTAGGAGAGAAGGACCTAGCCTTAATTGTACGGAAGTTCAAAAAATACTTCAAGGCTAACAATGTGTAGTCCTCAAGGTTGAAATAAAATCCTAGTAAACCTACTACTTAGGAGGGAAGAGAAAGGGGAATAAGCTCTCAACACAAGATTGAGAGAAAAGGGCAAGGCTTTCAATACTTCGAGTGTCAAGGTTTTGGACACATTGCTTTGGAATGCCCAAATTGATTAAAGAAAGATTTGCCCAAAGAAAGTAGGAGAGTTATGAAAGCCAAGTGGAGCGACAATGAAAGTGAGTCCACATTGAGTGATGACTCCTCTTCTCAAGAAGATGAAGAGAATTTCATGGCGTTTGTAGGCTCACTCTCCTCTCCCCCTAGAGACACTTTGAATAGTAATTGTGAAGCATGTCCTACCATGGAAGTAGAAGACTTGGAAGAGGAAATTCCCACATGTGTGGAGGATGAAAAATGTTTTGAGGATATACACGATGTATATGACCAATTATATGTAGAATTTCTCAAGCAACAAGAAAAGGTGATTTTCTTGAGTGGTTGGGTTAACTCAAGTGAAGAAGATAGAAAAACACTTCATATGGACTTAGTTAAGTCAAAAGCTCAAATATGTGGGCTAGAGGAAGAGAGAAAGTCTCTTCTTGATTGAGTAAGCTTCCTTGATAGAGAGTGTCATGAGCTTGTTAAGTCAAAGAAGAATCTTGAGTCTAAATATGCTAAACTTGATAAAGATCGTCATGAAACAAATAAACTCTCTAAAAGACTTCCCCAAAGTAATGAAATATGGGAAAAAGTGTGTGACAAGCGTGTTCTAGGCTACACACATGAACACACCACCAACACTTCTTCCAAGACCATGATTGTGAAGGGTAACACCAACCCATCACTTCCACAAGAAAGCACAAGTCCTACAATGGCTAAAAATGGTAAGAGTAGGCACTCAAAGAAGGATGCTATTAAGGAGACCCAAACCAACCTTGATATTTTTTATACATGTGGAGAAATGGTCATCATAATAGAAATTGCATGAAAAATAGGGATGTCTTAATAAAAATCTCATGCATATATCTAACCAATCTAAGGCTTGAAATGACAAAGTGTTGATTATTTCTAAGCTTTTAGAGAGGTCTAGTAAGTTCAAGCATGGTCATGCATCATCATCAAATGGACCCTATGCTAGAGTGCCCAAAGCTCCTTCTTCCCCCAATGTCAAAATTGATCTACACACATTCGAGGAGAAGAGAGCTAGTTCTCCACCTATTCTCCAACCTAACCCGAGCTTTAGGAAGAGAAAACAAGTATAGGTGACTGATTAGTACTTAAAGTTGACATATTATTATGACATTTTAAGACTAATGGTACTTTAATGGAGTTTAAGTGATGTCATTTCAGGCCCTAAACTGAACAAGGACTCAAGAACAACAAGTACCACACTTGGATGCAGCACCAGTACATTAGAGCCCAAAATTGGAGAAGCTTGGAGCACAGCCAGAACGTTCGAATGCCAACTCACGTTCGAACGTCCACAATACACTGTAGCAGACTCAACTGCTGAAGAGAAGGCGTGTTGCAGTTAGGAAAGAAGACTGGAGCTCTGAAGTACTTGAGTGCACGTTCGAACGCCAACTCACGTTTGAACGTGCACTTGAGTTGATGGAAGACCAGACCATTGCAGAGAGTTGGAACTGAACTTCACAGAAGACCACAGTGAAAGGGGTCAAAGCAAATCTGGCATTCGAGTGCAAAAACAAGAAGAAACGTTCGAACGGCAGTCAACGTTCGAACGCCCTCAGTGCAAAAACAGAAAGAACGTTCGAACGCCAACTCACGTTCGAACGTTATCCACAGACTGGCAGCAGAGTTGTTGACTGTTCACTTGGACTTGGGCGGCAAACACTATTCTTTCACCCCCCTGCCTCCTCCTCTTGCCTATAAATACTCTCCTTGTTGGAGAGCTAAAGAGGAGAGCATAGTAGGAAGTAGATAGTGATGGAGGCTTAGACTCCCACTCTCATTGTAGTTAGTTCATTTTCCTTATGAAGTCTTTATTTTAGAGATTAGTTTGGCTTTAGCCCAACATCTCTTGCTTGTTATAACAGTAGTTTTATGCCTATGTTTATGTTTATGCTTTCATTTCTCATGCATAGAAGAGAAATAGCTCCCATCTTGGTTGAGGAAGCAACCCTCCAATCTTTGGTTGAGGAAGCCACCCTCCAAATGTGACTAGCTTTCTCCTACTTTTATTGTTCATGCATTTCACTTCCATTGCTTGAGCTTCCTTCTTTCTTAGAAGAGTGAAACTCTTCCACTTTTCTAGAGCTTGATTAAAGCCGTGAAGGGTGGAACGTGATTCACTCATTCTTTGTGGAAGATTCGCTCCGCGTTTGTTGTTACTTTATCTTTTAAAGTTCTCCACTTGGAGGGATGAGCATCACTCACTTTTCTAGCTTTACCCAAGCCATGAAGAGTGAGTAGTTTCTCATTCACTCTTTAGTGAGAGGAGAAAGGCATGTACAAGTTATCCGGGAATCATATTTGTGCAATGTTCTTTTATGCTTAACGTTTATTTCTTCTTGTTATCGGATGATTGATTGCATCTAGCAAAGCTAAGGTACTTTGTATAATTGTAAGCTCTTTCTATGACATGGATGACTCCTGCATAGAAAGACTCATCAGTTCAAGGCAAGTACCCCGGCTAGATCCTCATGACTACCCTTCAATCTCCCCCCTTAATGTACTTCATTTAAAGAATGGACTATTAATATCATGATTGGATGTCTTGTAGAAACACTTGCTTGTTTGTAGACGGGTTAAGTCTCGGCACAGGCAATTCTTGTAAACTTCTAGAAAGACATCGGAATCATGTTCTTAATTCTCACAATCCATCTTTATCTTCCGATTAACTTGCTGTTGACACGGGAGTTAATTGAGTTATCAAGCACAATTATGACAAACCGGATAACTAACTACATGTCCGGATCCTTGCACTAAAGGGTGACTCTTTTTAATTAGCATTCATCTCCTATTTTGTTAAGAAAATCTTTCTGGAAAGAATCTTATATTCTGTCCAGCAAAACCCATATCTTGTAGCAAATCAAAAAGGTTACAATCAAAAGGTCTCTACCACTGCTTGCCTTAGAGATATCAACAAAAGTTCCCTGTGGATTCGACTCCGGACTCAAACCGGATTATTACTACAGCTTGACCGTCTGCACTTGGGTGTATACATTTGGATCAAGCCATCAGTGACTAGGGAAGACCTTGAGAAACTCGTCATCTCAACCAAGTTGGAGGCCCCGAGTGCTTCTAGTAAGGTCATGGCTAGTAAGAAGTATGAGAGGTGAGAGTATAGACCTAGGTTCTCATTAATTCCATGCATCAAACATCCTAGGGTCATACGTTGTATATATATATTTTTATTTAGTGTTGTTGGTGTAGAAATCTGCCCAACCTTTATGCGAGCTGATGTATTGGTCTCCTTGCTCCTTGTTACCCTTCCAAATGGTTTGAACAAGTTTACATAGTGTTGATTCTTCAAGTGAGGATTCCACAAACTGGAAGACATGAAAGGGAAGTCGAAGACTGGAGGGGGAGCTTCGGGAGTCGACCCTCCGATGCTTAAGTTAGTATTTGTTGGAAGGGATCGAAAGGTATGTGCATGGATTGATGTTGTGCACATATGGTCTTCCCCTAGGCTCCCTTTTATAGTTTTTCAAATGAACAATAGCTGAGAATTGACTTCTAGGCTCCCCCATTTATTTTGGGAGGTTAAGTCTCCTTGTTCTTGGGGGAGTCTTTTTGCCTTTATATTTGCAGGACTCCCCTATTAGTAATATTATGTTTCTTCCAAATGGAGGGAAGGACTCCTCTTCATGGGGAGTCTTTTAAATCCCAAATAAGCTTGATAAGGGATGGAGGTCCCTTTGAATTGTTCGCCTTTATAACTATTTTTTGCATCCGGATGTGTTGTTCACCTTGTCTTGGTGGTCCTTTGATTTTCGAATTATAGATAAAGTTATTCAACTTCTTTATTTACTGCACCAACTAGGTGGGTAGATTTGATTATGAGGATTGGGCTTGCTCCCAACTTTCCCAACCTACTATGGCTTAAAAGATCTGCCAACAGTAATATTTTGAAAGGTGGAGCGTCCCTAGAGCTTTCCCATCATTGTAATTAATTTTTCCCCACATTAGTTGCCCCTAATTAGTTTTACCCAACGTGGTTGGATTGTGGGTCGTGCTTCCCATTGCCTTTTTGTCCGTTACTCCCTCGGTCTTTGAAAACTGATTACGTGGGTACATCCTTTCAGTTTAAATGAGGCAATTTCTTGTAACTGCCATTCCCAGGGCTATTTAAGCACTCCAAAGCTCTGGTTCAAGAATCACTCGACTCCAATAGTTCTTGAAACCTCTGCCTCTTTGCGATTTTAACTTTTTCTCTGAAAATTTTGAAGTCATTCTTGAAAGTTTCGGCTGGATTGTTCCTTTTCAATTTGCGTACTACAGATTTTTCTTTCTCTCACGAAGATCTTCTTTGAGGAACTTAGGTTTATTTTTGAATTCCCAATCTGTTATGCTATTTGCAACTGTTGCTGATTCTTGCTTAGACCTTTTTTCATTCTGCGTCCCAACCTTCTTCTCCATTTTACGTGAATCATAATTGTCCTTTTTCTATGGCTTTTGGAAAATCTTCATCTGAACTCATCCTTCCTCTGGTTCAAGAAACAAGTCTTGTAGAAATTGAGTTTCTCGAAGAGACTCATTCAGGGGAAACCTCCACTGCCCTTGAATTCTATGCAAAGGTAGTGCACAGTAGCATTACAAAGAAAGACCTTGGATGAATTCGTGCCCAATTCTTCATTCCTGACTCTGTTCATTTGTGGGTACCTTCGAATGAAGAACGAGCCTATGACCAACATGTGGGCGAGGTTTGATTTTATGAAATTATTTTGACTGCGGGACTTAGGTTCCCTATTCATCCTTACATACACAATTTCTTATATTTCTTGAATATTTCCCATGCTCAACTCACTCCTAATAGTTGGAAAATCTTGATTGGCCTTGGTGTTTTTTTGAGTTCTACCCTTGGTGAGGGTGGGTTCCCTTCTGTGGGGAGATCCTATACTTTTTCCAAATAAAAATTATTGTTGGCCCAAGCTAGGAATGATATTATTTGACCAAGAGGGCTGGTAGTACTGATTTGCTGACTAAGATTCCCACTCGCCCAAAAGAATTCAGTCCGTCCGAACCTCTTGTGAAAAATCTAGTTAGAATCCTGTCGTTGGGGTGCAGTGCCCCCTTCTTCTAGTAGGTTAGCAACATCTTTTTGAGTCTGCTTTCACTTTTTGTTGATAGACAAGAGATTGATAGTTTTCTTTTTCTTGCAGTTGACAATGTAACCCTTCCGGATGAGTTTTAAGACAAGGTAAAAGTGGTCCAAAGTCACAAGGTTAAGGAATTCAATCATCTGGTGACTAACTCAAACATGTTCAAGTTCAAACTAGGGCCTGAACCCCATCCTATTATCGTCACTACTACTGTCCCCATTAAGAGTGAGTAACTGACCTCTTTTCATTTTTGGAGTAGAAATTTTTTCTCTAAATTTGGTGATAGTCTCACCCTTTGGTACCTTTTTATGATTCTAGGTCTCTTGCCAACACTTGATAAGAAGGCCCTCAAGATGGCAAGGCTAGGCAATCCTATGAAGGTTTCACTAGTCCTCATCTACCAATTGCGAAGAGGTTGAGTTCTAGAGACTCTCTTATTTCAAAGATTTCTCCTATTGTTTCAACCTCTGCAGAGGTGATCCCACTCAATGTAAAATCTTCCCCTGAGGTCCCCTTAATTAAGAAAAGATAGAGATTTGTTTAGGGGAACCTTCCTACTTATGCGTCCTCAAGGGATATCCTTGTTCTGACTCCTGCTCCTCCTGTCGCTAAAATCGGCATTTCTCTGAAAAGAATGTGGAAAGACCCAGAGCTTGCTATGAAGAAGTTTCATGACTTTGTCTCTGGTCTTGAGGTTAGGGAGGTGATGAAGCTAGGGTCTTTCAAGATTTCCAACTTGATGGCTCATTATTTATGCAAGGTAAGCTCCATCCTTTACTACTTTTTCTTCTTCATTTTTTAGTGATGTTAACTCTCCTCTCCTTTGCACATTTTCTGGATGGTCATATTGGCAACGAGGATAAGCTGCTTGGCCTACATGGAGGAGAACCCTGTGAAAGAAAAGATGGAAGCTACCCTCAAAGAAACTCTAGATGCTAAGAAGGAGCTCATCTCTTGTGATGAGGAGTTAGTGTTTATTCATTCTAATCTAGATAATATTAAGAACTCCTTAGCGATTGAGAAGGATACTAAAAGTGGGTTGGGGAAAGCTTTGAGGTGAGCACAGGAGGAGGCTAATAAGGCCAAGGAGAGAGAAAAGAGCATGTCTGACCAACTATCCACTTTATCAGGGACTTCTCAAAAGCTTATCAAGGATGCAGAGACTGATGTTGTGGCTGACTTAAAATATGGATAAGCAACTAGGATGCTGGTTTTGAGGACTTCCACCGCCAAGACCTGGAAATGTTTCCCAATCTGGACCTTTCCAAAATTAAATTGGATGATATTGAGACTCCCCCTGGGCAAGTTGCAAGAGAGGAAGAGAGCTCTACCAGAGGCTAGGATCCCTCAGCTGGAGATCTAATCTTCTTTTTCTTTTTCGAAATTTTATAAATACAACTCCTTTTGATATGAATGCAATTGACATTTTATTCAGGAGCTTTCCCATTACACTTTTGAAGCTATGCTCTTCAAATATGTATATTTTACTTGGGATTAAAATTCTTGCTCTTGTTATCGAGGGACTTCTAGCCTTGGTTTGGAAGTTCGACTTGCAAGGTTATCGACGTTAACAATGTTCCTCTCTACTCTTTCGGGAGTGTTTTGTTGAGTTTTTTGCAATGTCAACTGTGTTTTTTTTTTTGTGGTTGTCCAAGTTGATCTCCAATGAGCCTAAGTGGGGCTAGGTCTTTTACCAGTGATAGAAAAGTCCCAAGATTTCCCTACCTTTTTTCTGAGATGGCTAGCTCTTATTTGGTATACCTGTCCATTTTTAACCTTATGATTAAATTGCCTCATGTAAAGGCCTGGTTTCCCCAGGCTGAGCTCTTTTCACATCCATTTGATACAACTTGAATTTCATGTGACAAGCTATGGCAAAGAGTAATCTCACAGATTCTAACCTAACTACCAGTGCAAAAGCCTCATCAAAGTCAATTCCTTCTACTTTGGTGTACCCTTGTGAACTAACCTAGACTTGTTCCCAACAACTACACCATTTTCATTAGATTTATTTTTGAAAAGTCATTTTGTTCCAATTACATTGGTGCCTTTAGGCTTAGGTACCAAGTCTCAAACATCACTTCATGTGAATTTGTTTAGCTCTTCTTGCATTGAAATAAATCAATTGTCATCTTTAAGAGCCTCACTCACATTCTTAGCTTCAAATATGGAGGCGTACCAATTTTGGTCCAACTAATCTTCAAGTTACCTCATAGTCCTCACCCCTTTGTTCAAGTTTCCTAGAATGTCGCTAGGTGTGTGTCTAGCCCAAACCCATGGCTTAATTCACTCCTAACCTTCCTAGACATTGCAAAGAACACATAATGAAAACTATATGGTAAAGGATAAGAAAGAGTTTGGGAGTGTCCCACTTAGTTAACAAACATCAAGTTTGAAGTCGAGGCAGCATGGATACGAGACTATTAAAGTGAAGTTTGGAACCATTATGGTTCCGATTCACCTTTATCTCCTATTGTAGCACTAGTTCCCTCATCTCTCTCAAGCACAACAGAATATCATATGTCATCAATGACAATATTAATGGATTCCATAGATGTTCTCAAATTAAACACTCTAAAATGCTCTACTATCAATTGATTATGCAAGAAATATTCCTTCATCCCTTCGGGAGTCAAATTTTCTTAAGTGCTCTCATCTCTCAAAATGCAGAATTACTCCCAAAAACTAAAAAATATTTCAAATTAGGCTTCTTTCCTTTCCAAATTTCATAGGGGGTTTGACATGTACTTGGCCTAAGGTAGACTCTATTAACAGCGTAACATGCAATGCTCATAGCCTCAGCCCAAAATCTCTCAGGAAACCCCTTACTATAAATCATGCCACTTGCCATTTCTTGAATAACTTTGTTATTTCTCTCTAGCGTGCCATTTTATTGTGGGGTCTTGGGTGTTGAACACTCGTGGTTGATGCCATGTTTGTAACAGTAAGCACATAAGTCAGAATGATCAAATTCTCTACCATGATCACTTTGAATTCTAACGACTTTACCTATGGCCTTCACCTCATTCATTTTGAGCTCTCTTGCAGATATTTCTAAAGCAAGAAAAAGACTCAAACTTTTCTCTCAAAAATGCAACCCAAGTGTAACTAGGGTAATCATCTACGATTACTAAGATGTACCTCTTACCTCATATGCTCTCTATCTGTGTAGGACCCACGAGATCCATGTGAATAAGCTCTAGGGGTCTCTTAGTTATGATGGTCTTCAATTTCTTATGAGGGACTTTTGTTTGTTTCCCTAATTGACATGGACCACACTTTTTTGTAGAAGACTTACTCAACTAGGTACTCCCCTCACAAGCCCCTTGCTCGTGATTCGGTTTAGGTCCTTGTAGTTCATGTGACCTAACCTTTGGTGCCAAAGTGTGACTTCATCAACACTTGCCCTATGACATAGGGCTAGGAGATATACAATAGTAATTTTCTCTCAACCTAACCCCTTCCAAAAGACAATTCATTTTATCATTCAGTAAAGTAAATTTGTCTCTCATGAAGCATACATCATTACCATCATCACACAATTGGTTAATACTAATAAGGTTAGCATTTAACCCTTCCACATAGAGGATATTTTCCAACTATGGCATGCCCAATGGTTGAATGGAACCCTTCTCAACAACATTGGATAAACTACCATCTACAAATGTTACAATCCCACCACTACATTTTTTAAATACGCAAAAGTGGGACTTTTCTCTAGTCAAGTGCCTAGAAAAACCACTATTGAAGTACCATTTATTACCCACTTGGGCTTTCAAGGTAGTGTGCACTACAAAACATAACTCATAACTCAATGATACAACCATTATTAACTAGGTATGCAAGCAACAATCAAATATGCCTACGAGTGTTAATGCAACACAGGGCAACCACACTCTAATACCAATTGTTGTTCCGGGAGGAAAAACACGATTATATACATGGAGCAATAGAAACTTTACCTAGAGGGGGTGAATAGGTTTTTCAATTTTAAACTCAATTGATTACCAATTAAAACCTAATCGATCACAATTATCTCTTCTCAATTAAATATAATAATTAATTATGAGAACCTTTTCAATCACCATGATCCCTCAAACCCATGAATATTGATGTTGATTAATATTCAATTAGTTCACATAAACACACAATCTCACGAGGATCCCAAAACCCAAACCCAAACCCAATGCACAACTGTGATTGAATAGATGTCAAATAATCATTCATACAAACACATAGTGCATGTGTATGCTAACAATATCAAGTGTATATTAATAAGAAAGAAATAACACAAGTGATTTGTTGATAAGAAAAACCCTCCTTAGGAAATATCGTTGGAAACCACTCGGGGTTCACCAAAACCGTAACACCCCGCATTTTCGTTTATATATGTATATAGATATATATTAAATAATAGTTGTAAAAATGTGGATATGTGTAGTGATGGTAGGAATAAAAAAACTAGAGATGCAAATTAATTTGGAAGTTGAAGTTTTGAAGGTGTGTAAGCTTGAGAAGAGGGATTAAGTAAGTTTCTAAATGGATTTAGGTCAAAATAAGGTTTCCATTGAGTCCGGAAGGTCGAAAAACCTTGGGAGAGGTGATATGGGGTGTATTAGAAGTTAGGAAGTATTTTGGAGTTAAAACACATTTTAGAGAAAATTTGGGTATAAAGGATTTTGGACACTGTCTACTATTTCGATCATAACTTTTTATTCCTAACTCCAATTGATCTGAAATTTGGAAAACAGATATTAGACATCTAGGGCTACAAAAGTGTCTCTCATGAAAATTCTCCAATTCGACCTCTAAATGGGTCAAAACTGCACTTGAAGTTGAAGCAGAAAATCTGGGCAGTGACTACCGGTAGTCAACCGGTAGTCAATGGTCCAGTGTGCCCAAGCTACCGGTAGTCAACAGGTAGTCAAGTGCCCAGTGTACTCGGACTACCGGTAGTCAACAGGTAGTCGAGTGCCCAGAATAGTCGAACTACCGGTAGTCATAGTTTAACTACCGGTAGTCACTGTAAAAATCAGACAATTTTAGTTCGCGAACAACCGGTTTTTCCCCCACTATAAATACTTCTTGCCATCCCCTTAGCATTCATTACACACCTTAAAACCCTAGAAAACATTAGAGAGAAAGAGGGGAAGAGAAAAACACAAGATCAAAGGTGAAAAACAAGGAAAGACAAAGGGTTCACAAGTGATTCAAGACTCAAACCCTAGGTTTCTTCAAGAGCTTAAGGTAGGGGTTTTCTTCCATTCTTATTCATTGATGTTAGGGTTATTATATATATATGTTTTGACTCCTAATCATATGTAGTTGCTATGGATTCATTGTTTCTTGGATTGCTTGCAATTGTTAACATGTTTTACACAAAGTTAGGGTTGTATACCCATGAAATCTCTTTTTTGTTTGAAAAACCCTAGTTTTCAAGAGTGAGGGGTTTTCCTCTTGAACTCTTCCTTTATTCTTGATTTCAAAATCATAGTGTTTTGTGTTGAGTAATAAAATGATATTGTTGTGATCTCTTGCATTTTCTTGGTTGGTTATTGAAAATGTCACATGCTTAAATTGGGGATTTTAAGATATCCTTGTAAATTGTGAAATGGGGTTTGGTATTGTATCTCTTATGAGTGTGGGAAGACCATGGGTGGCCTTTGACGAGATATCGTAGAGTGGGTAGACGTGTTGTTTGCCTCGTGTGGGTTGGCATTTCTCCTACCACTCGTAGTGGGGTTAGTGCTTTGGTAAGACTAAACCGCTATTGCTCACGGGTGCCGTGTAAGAGGGTTAGTATACTAATACCTGGGTTGGATACGTCACTGCCATGGGTATGGCATACGCCCTTCCTAAAGGATGGATATCTTTGATAAGATTTGTGTGGGTGTGTGTGGGCTAGATATTACTCAATGTGTTGATTCATGGGGTTTGTCTTACATCATGTTTGAGATACACATACATATGGTTGTGAAATATTCAAGTTATGGATTATTGTATTATTGTGGGAAAATGGTTTATATTTCGGAAAATGGATATGTATTGGATCTTGGTTTCTTTTACTGTTCATTTAAATTACTGTTGCTACTTAAACTTGAGATCCATTTTAAAATGTCCATGTTTTACTTCAAAGATTATGTATGCTATTTGTAAAATGAGACCGACCATTTTATATGTTTTTATAAACCTTGTTCGAGTTTGGGAGGAATGTTGCTACGGAGCTTAGTGCTCACCCCCTACCGCTAACATTTTTCAGATACGGTGCTAGAAGAGAACCTCGGAGTTGACGAGCAGGGGTATTGGGAGGCCCCATTCGAGGGAAATCTAGATCCCGAGGTGGACATATAGAGACATAGCTTCCTTTGTAATAGACTTGAGAATTTATTTTGAAATCATGTGAAGATTAGTTTTCTTTTGTTATTCCACTGCTAAGTTACGTTTGATCCTTTGAGATGTAAATGCCATAGCTTGGCTTATTCTTTTGGGATGATATTGTAAATTTTATGGATGATGAATGGAAAATTTTTCTTATTGATGGAATTATATTAGTGCTCTCATGTTGTGAATGGTCTTAGAATGTAATGCCGTCCAAGGTGTGTTTTGGGGTGTTACAAAGTTGGTATCAGAGCTTAGGCTTTAGGTCTTACATGGGAGCTGTAGGTTATGGATTACCACTTGAAAGGTAGGACTAGGTTGAAGGAACTGTAGGCTTGCATTTGTTTGAAGTTATGTGTTTATCAGATAGGTTAGATTCATGGTATATTTAGGTTAAGGGTTAATTATTTGTTCGAATTCGATGAGTTGTCTCGCTACGCAATCAAGTTTGTGGTCACTGAGGCAAGGAGGGCTAACCGCTTTGAACAAGATTTGAGGCCTTCCATCCGCGAGAAGCTGGTTACACTCGTAATTCGAGAATACAAGATCTCGTGGACGTGGACGTGGACGTGGACGTGGACGTGGACGTGGACGTGGACGTGTACGTGTACGTGTACGTGGACGTGGACGTGGACGTGGACGTGGACGCGGTTGAACAAAGACTTCAGACAGTTGGAGAAGATGGAGTTACTCAGACGAGAGCAGGCATGGACCCCGCCAATGTTTTGCATGCGAAGAGTATGGACACTTCAAACATAGATGCCCCTCGTTTCCCCCAATGACTAAGGAAGCAACCGAGCAAGTACTAGCAAACAAGCCACCTCTACAAAGGTCAGCACAGCAAAGACCTCAGATAGCTCGAGGAGCGGGAGGCATACCAAAGAGAATAGGCACGGATGCACGCCGATGTTTTGCCTGTGGAGGTGTTGGGCACTTCATAGATAATTGTCCATTGCTTTCTACCAAGACCAACCAAGCAACTAGTCGAGTGAATGCAAACAGGCCACCGCTACGACAGCCATTACCACCACAGAGACCGTTACAAGCTCATGCCCCCGGCGGCGCCAATCAAGGAAGGGTTTTTGCTTTGACTCAACCGGAGGAAGATGCCTCCAATGCCGTTGTGGAAGGTATTGTTCTTCTCTACCATTCTTGGGCCCGAATTTTATTGGATTCTTATGCGACTCATTCTTCTATACGTACTGCGGACGTTGTGGAATTGGGATTGGGTTCCGAGGAGCTAGAACATGTTTTAGATGTTGACTTGCCTACGGGAGAACAGGGGGATACCAGGCTAGTCTGTAAGGGTTACGTGCAAGCGGATTACATTGCAGTTACCAGTAGGTTTACTTATATGTATTTCTTTGACTCTAATTTATATCTACTTGCTAGGGAATCAGCATGTCTTGCCATTCTGGATAATACTACCTTGTTCCAAAATATATTATGGTTGGGTAAACCCTAAATTTTTTCTTATGCCTTCAAACCCTTAGTTTACAAAGGAGTTGTGTTTTTCTCTTGATTTCTCTTTTGCTCTTGATTCCCGAACTTAAATATTATTTGTTCTAAGCTATGTTATGGGTGGTGACCACCAAAATCCTTTTGGTATGCCCTTGAAATCCTAGTTTTCAAGGGAGATGTGTTTTCTCTTTATCTTGCCTTTGTCATTGATTTCAAACCTTGATAGTCGTTTGTTATCGATTCCAATATATGATTGTTACTTTATCTCTGATTCCAAGCTTGATATCCGTTGTTATTGATCTCGAGACTTGATTGTTTCCTTGTCCTTAATTTCCTAAGCTTAATGATCCATTTGTTCTTGGTATCGAAAATTTAATATTCGTTTGTTATTCATTCTACCCTTGTGACTCAATTATTTTCAATATTCAATACTCGATATTCTTTATTCTTGGTTCCAAGACTTGAGTGTTCTTTTGGTCTTGATTTCTAAGCTTCATAATCCTTTGTTCTTGATTTCACACCTTGATAGTCGTTTGTTATTGATTTCCATAAATGATTGTTCCGTTAAATCTTAATTTCTCCTTTGTTCATGACTTTCAAGCTTGATACGCTTTTATTCTTGATTTCCAAGCTCAATATTCATTTGCTCTTGATAGCCAAATTTGATATTCATTTGATTGATTCTAATTATTGTAATTCATGTATTCTTGATATTCAATATTTGTCATCCTTTGGTTCTTGATTTCAAGATTTGGTTGTTCCTTTGTTTTTAATTTCCCCAGGCTTGATGATCCATTGGTTCTTGATAGAAAAATTTAATATTCATTTGTTATTGATTCTAACCCTTGTGAATCATTTATTCTTGATATTCAATACTTGATATTCATTGGTTCTTGATTTCAAGACTTGACATTCAATTGCTCTTGATTTCAATACTTGATTTCTCCTTGTCCTTGAGTTCAAAACTTGATACTCTTTAGTTCTTGGTTACAAAGTTTGATATGCATCTGTTATTGACTCCAAGACTCGATTGTTACTTTGTTCTTGATTTCAAGCTTTGATTGTTTCTTATTTTGATTCCAAAGCTTGATATGGGTTTGTTATGGAATTCGAGACTTGATTGTTCCTTTATTTTGGATTCCAAAAACTTGAGATTCGTTTGTTATTAATTTCAAACCTTGCTTGTTCTTTTGTTCTTGATTTCCAAGCTTGATAGCCATTTATTCTTGATTCCAAAGCTTGATTATTTATTTGCTCATGAATTCAAAACACTAGTGATTGGTAGTGACCACTAAAATGGTATTTTCGATGATATTATGTTAATTTTTCTTAAATTATTTCGTTGAAAAAAAAAAAATGGGAGGACAAGTCTGGTTAGGTTTCAACGGTAACCTTTGGTGGATTGTAATTTATATCAGAGTGCGCAGCGAACTAACGAAGTAAGGACTACAATGGGGAAACTACGGAGAAGATTCAACTCATCCGAGAGAGGCTATGCACGGCGCAAAGTAGATAGAAGAGTTATGCGGACCACAGACGAAGATCCTTGGAATTCAAAGTGGGAGATTACATGTTTCCCAAGGTGTCACACAAGAAGGGCGTGTTTCGATTCGGCAAGAAATAGAAGTTAGCGCCAAGATATACCGGACCGTTTGAAGTGATCAAAGCGGTAGGCAAAGCGGCGTATCAGTTGCGGTTACCAGCTCAGTTGTCTGGGGTACATGACGTGTTTCACGTGTCGATGTTGAGAAAGTGTCGATCGGAGACAACGCCGGTCGTAGACTTGGAAGATATTGAAATTCAAGATGGAGCCACCTATGAAGAACAACCGTTGAAGATTCTCGATGCCAAAGAAAAGGTACTCCGTAACAAAGTCATCCGACTAGTGAAGGTTTGGTGGCAACACCATGGAGTGGAGGAAGCTACATGGGAACCGGAGCAAGAAATGCGGGAGAAGTATCCCTTTTTGTTCACTACTTGAGGTAAGTTTCGAGGACGAAACTTTCTTTAAGGGGGGTGGATTGTAACACCCCGCATTTTCGTTTATATATGTATATAGATATATATTAAATAATAGTTGTAAAAATGTGGATATGTGTAGTGATGGTAGGAATAAAAAAACTAGAGATGCAAATTAATTTGGAAGTTGAAGTTTTGAAGGTGTGTAAGCTTGAGAAGAGGGATTAATTAAGTTTCTAAATGGATTTAGATCAAAATAAGGTTTCCATTGAATCCGGAAGGTCGAAAAACCTTGGGAGATGTGATATGGGGTGTATTAGAAGTTAGGAAGTATTTTGGAGTTAAAACACATTTTAGAGAAAATTTGGGTATAAAGGATTTTGGACACTGTCTACTATTTCGATCATAACTTTTTATTCCTAACTCCAATTGATCTGAAATTTGGAAAGAAGATATTAGACATCTAGGGCTACAAAAGTGTCTATCATGAAAATTCTCCAATTCGACCTCTAAATGGGTCAAAACTGCACTTGAAGTTGAAGCATAAAATCTGGGCAGTGACTACCGGTAGTCAACCGGTAGTCAATGGTCCAGTGTGCCCGAGCTACCGGTAGTCAACAGGTAGTCAAGTGCCCAGTGTACTCGGACTACCGGTAGTCAACAGGTAGTCGAGTGCCCAGAATAGTCGAACTACCGGTAGTCATAGTTTAACTACCGGTAGTCACTGTAAAAATCAGACAATTTTAGTTCGCGAACAACCGGTTTTTCCCCCACTATAAATACTTCTTGCCATCCCCTTAGCCTTCATTACACACCTTAAAACCCTAGAAAACATTAGAGAGAAAGAGGGGAAGAGAAAAACACAAGATCAAAGGTGAAAAACAAGGAAAGACAAAGGGTTCACAAGTGATTCAAGACTCAAACCCTAGGTTTCTTCAAGAGCTTAAGGTAGGGGTTTTCTTCCATTCTTGTTCATTGATGTTAGGGTTATTATATATATATGTTTTGACTCCTAATCATATGTAGTTGCTATGGATTCATTGTTTCTTGGATTGCTTGCAATTGTTAACATGTTTTACACAAAGTTAGGGTTGTATACCCAAGAAATCTCTCTTTTGTTTGAAAAACCCTAGTTTTCAAGAGTGAGGGGTTTTCCTCTTGAACTCTTCCTTTATTCTTGATTTCAAAATCATAGTGTTTTGTGTTGAGTAATAAAATGATATTGTTGTGATCTCTTGCATTTTCTTGGTTGGTTATTGAAAATGTCACATGCTTAAATTGGGGATTTTAAGATATCCTTGTAAATTGTGAAATGGGGTTTGGTATTGTATCTCTTATGAGTGTGGGAAGACCATGGGTGGCCTTTGACGAGATATCGTAGAGTGGGTAGACGTGTTGCTTGCCCCGTGTGGGTTGGCATTTCTCCTACCACTCGTAGTGGGGTTAGTGCTTTGGTAAGACTAAACCGCCATTGCTCACGGGTGCCGTGTAAGAGGGTTAGTATACTAATACGAGGGTTAGTATACTAATACCTGGGTTGGATACGTCACTGCCATGGGTATGGGATACGCCCTTCCTAAAGGATGGATATCTTTGATAAGATTTGTGTGGGTGTGTGTGGGCTAGATATTACTCAATGTGTTGATTCATGGGGTTTGTCTTACATCATGTTTGAATACACATACATATGGTTGTGGAATATTCAAGTTATGGATTATTGTATTATTGTGGAAAATGGTTTCCTACAAGAACTTGTGGGAGTATGGGATTCCACAAGGCCTTGTGGGAAAATGGTTTATATTTCGGAAAATGGATATGTATTGGATCTTGGTTTCTTTTACTGTTCATTTAAATTACTGTTGCTACTTAAACTTGAGATCCATTTTAAAATGTCCATGTTTTACTTCAAAGATTATGTATGCTATTTGTAAAATGAGACCGACCATTTTATATGTTTTTATAAACCTTGTTCGAGTTTGGGAGGAATGTTGCTACGGAGCTTAGTGCTCACCCCTTACCGCTAACATTTTTCAGATACGGTGCTAGAGGAGAACCTCGGAGTTGACGAGCAGGGGTATTGGGAGGCCCCATTCGAGGGAAATCTAGATCCCGAGGTGGACATATAGAGACATAGCTTCCTTTGTAATAGACTTGAGAATTTATTTTGAAATCATGTGAAGATTAGTTTTCTTTTGTTATTCCGCTACTAAGTTACGTTTGATCATTTGAGATGTAAATGCCATAGCTTGGCTTATTCTTTTGGGATGATATTGTAAATTTTATGGATGATGAATGGAAAATTTTTCTTATTGATGGAATTATATTAGTGCTCTCATGTTGTGAATGGTCTTAGAATGTAATGTCGTCCAGGGTGTGTTTTGGGGTGTTACAAAAACCTAATCCACTACTCACAAAGTCAACATGCAAGTACTCGAGTCTTATACCTCAACCAATACTATGGCTAAATGCTACTTCCCTTACTGTTTCTCTGCCATAAGCCTTCCTTCCACGTCCTGCGTAGCTTCACTTAGAGTCCCCGCCACACAGTTCGTCTAGGCCTTTTGCAATCTTGGGCACGCCAACGACTCCTTGTATGCACACACCAATGGGTCTGTCAAACCATCAAGATCTTCAACTCTAATTTATGAGGTTGGGTAGAATCTTTAGTGGTAGCCTTGTATTTTAGAGATATAGGTTAGTGGTGGAAGTTCTCTAGGTAGAAGATGTATTTTCTCTCATAGAAATCTCACAGGAGTCTTAACCTAGCTATGGAAAAAGGCTCTCCTTATTTATATATAGGTCCGGAATAAGGGTATTTTTGGTAAACAAGAAAATTCATATTCGCAAACGACCGCTCGATCGGTGGGAAGACAGCCATTGGGCAGTTGTTGTTGGAATAAAACTCACGTTTCAATCCTGACCAGGAGCACTGACTACTCGAGCGACCATGAGTACCGCTGGAGCGAGAATAGATCAATTCCTAATGGTTTTTAAAATATAAAATCAAGCAAAAAACTTGTCCTATTGAGCACGAAAAGGTATTGCTCAAGAGGGGTCCGATAATAGCCCAATCTGTGTTTTCAAAATACCTAGGAGTCATACTCGGATTGTTTCCAATTCCATTTTTATCTTAATCATCCTAAGTTAAAATAGCTAAGGATTTATCTTAAGTATCTAGGTCATTATTTTTGTCCTAAGCATGAAGGAGCATACGGAGTTTGAATGATATTATTGTGACGCTTGATCTCCTCCCTTCAATCACGCTTTCAGATCCTTAACTTGATAGCATCATGATCATAGAAAATGTTGAAATTTATAATAGACTCCATGAAATTAGTTAATTACAACATGTGATCTAACATCTAATGTCCGCTTACAAGTACTAAAGCCTTATACCTCAACCAAAACCTTGGTTAGACATTCCACTCCTTCAATAAGCCTCTTTGTCAAAGTTCCTCTTCGATGTTTTGGGTAGCTTCACTTGGATTCTCCACTGTAATCACATGACGCACCCACGAACCTCGGTATGCACACTTCCAATGGGTTTGGTCTTCAACCAATGAAGTTGTCCTTCTCCAAGTTGAGGTTGGATGAGATTTGTAAGATGGTAGCCTTCAATCTCTAAGGTTTAAGATGCAAGAATTCAGCTCACAAAAGAGAGATTCTAGGTTGGGAAAGGCTTTCCCTATTTATAGGTACAAAATAAGGGCAATCTTGGTGACCAAGAAACATAAATTCGCGAATGACTGCTTGAACAGTGGAAGGGCGGTGGTCACTAGAATGAAAATAAAATTTTAAACCGACCTAGAAGAGCAAGATCGCTTGAGCGACCTCAGAGAACGAACCTTGTTGTCCTCTGTTTAGCCATTGCCTGATTTGTTTCTAAGTCATGAAGAGACTGTTCTAACTCAAGCTAGCAAGCATAAGGCAGTCCTTACTAATTTTTTAAGCATAAAACCAAGAGAAAAATGTATCTCCCCTTGAACATTGAAGGGTGTTGATCAAGAGGGATCCAGTGATGGCTCAATTCTATATTTTCTAAACACACAAAATGTTTAGAAAAAATATTTCTTTAAAGAAAACCTAGGAACCCTACTCGGATCAAATATAGATTATATTTTAACACTAATCCTCCTAAATCTATTAACCCAATGGATCATCTTAGATTTTTAGGTCATTACCTTATCCAAAGCAAGAAAGGTGCATACATAATGTTTTTAATGTAGGTTTGACACATGATCTCCTTCTTTCAATTAATACTTTCGGATCTTCATTGTTGTAGTATCATAACTATAGAATAAGTTGATATTTATAAGGACTCTGCGAAATTAGCCAATTACAAAACATGATCTAAGAATTATGTATTAGATTCAAACTTTATATGTCTATTGATCTTTGTTTTTGTTGTTCTTATGTGGCAATTTACTTCTACTAAACCAGCAGTCATTCATTTGTGGTATGGTGTAAGTATTGGTTTTCCCTTGGAAATTCTTTTTGATGATTACTGTACAATCTTGTAATTTCATTTTAATGGTTTGGAATACAATGAGTGCTCTGTAATTGTTTATGTTGACAAAATTTATTTATTTTTTACTATTTTAAGATGTTTTATATGTTTTGAATGTCAAATTTAATTTATTAATGTATTTTTAGAAAAAAAAACGTGCGTCTTTCGAGGTGACACTAGTCATAGTTTAGAAAGAGCACCTTAAGGAAACTTGACACGTGCAAAATATTTAGTCTTACGTTAGAGATAGATTCTACAAAAAAAAAAGACAATTTTTTTTTGAATTTTTTCTAATTTTTTAAAAATCTTTACAGTGAAATGAAGACAGCTCCGAAAAAGGACATAAAAAATATATGCTCTAAAGTCTGAGTAAATATTAGGTGTAACGGTTACACAATATCAGTAATATTGATATGGTGTAACCATCCAACAAAAAAATTACAAAATAGATCAAATGAGACACATTCCCTATTATGAAAGTGGTTATTTATCACATTCCTGAGTAGTTATGAATTTTACACTGTTGACGTGATTTAATGGTTATACATAATATTTTTTTTTAGAAATCTTTTCTTATTAACCCTTTTTTTAATTAAAAAAAAAAAAAAAGGGTTCCCTTTTCTTATGGAGTAGGGAACGTAATCGTGTTGAATATATTTAATCCAGTGTTAAATATTCAGCACAATGGAGAAAAGAAAAGGTCCACATTCTTATCCTGTACTACCGGAAAAGGGTGTCTCTACTCTTCGCCGGAAAACCACGGAACACTCTGGCAACTCCCCAAGGTCACCAAACAAGGGTTCATCCTCTTCTCCAATAGGTAGCACTATTGCCACGTCAGCATCGCTGCATGTGGGTCCCACAAACACCGGGCTGTCAAGTATGGTGGACCCCACGTCGGAAAACCAACCGAGCTCGCCGGGGAAGTGTGCAAAGTGGTTGTCGGGTTCTAGGTCGGGTTGATTAGCAAAGGCTGCGAATTCATCTGGAGGTAATTTGGCCGGAATGGTGGTGGTGGTGGAGGAAGTGGTGGTGTGGTGGTGGTGATGTTTGGTGAGTGGTAGGGCTGGATGGTTGTGGTCATAGGAGTAGGTAATGAGCAGCACGGTTGGGTCTAGGTGGCTCCTTTCTACTTGTTTTCTGGCTGGGCATCCCTTTGAGCTACTACATCGATAATATCCCCTGTCATATACGCAACAGATTACAGTTCAAAAAAAAAACCTCATTTTATATTATTTTTGTATTCTAATAGTAGACGAGATCTATTTTAATTTTCAATCTAACTATAATTGATTAGGTCCTAAATTAAGTCCTCATATTATTATTTTCCCTCAATGTAACCCACCAAAGCAATTGTTTTAAGTTCCGTCGACAATAAAAACCTCATTTTATATATTTCTATAATATAGTTCACACCAAAAGTTTAAGCCTCTAAAAATTCAAATCATTCAAAGAAGGCCACTCAAATATTTAATCCCATGAAAAAATTAATGGTGTGTTTGATAGTGTGGATAAAAAAAATGGGAAGAATGGAAAGTGAGAGTGTTACATTTTCTGTCATTTAAATGATTAATCTTTTCTTCCTTCCTTTGTGTTTCGCAGAAGGGATAAAAAGTAAGAAGTATTGATTTAATAGGGTAAAAAAATCAAACAATTGAAAAAACATATATTCATATTTTATGATTATATCTATATATGAAATTAATATGTTCATAATATGTAATAAATAAATAGGATACATGTATATATTAAAATATATAAAGATAAATATTATATATTTCAACACACATAATTAATTTTTTATCCACTTTTTCTTTCAATTGAGATAGATTTTAGTGACTTGGAAAGAATGTTAATCCATTTTTTCATTCTTTCTATTTTTCTTCCTTGCTAAGTATTATGTTTTATCTATCCTTCCAGTTTTTTACCCTTCTATTTTTTGATTATAACAAACAAAATATAAAAGTCCAGACTAAAAAATATTATTAAGGCACAAATTAGCTCCACTTTCACTATTTTTACCAAAGGTTACACAAAATTAGATGATAGTCATATTTCACTAAAAGAATTAGGATTTTTTTTAGGTAAGTTTTTTGCGACAATTGTGTTCGCCGTCACAAAAAATGAGTTTTGAAGAAAAAAAAATTTTGTGTTGGTAGTGTTGTCATAAAACACTTATTTGTTGTCGCAAATATTATTTGAAATGGACAGTTGCTCTCATAAAAAATTTTTGAGGCTTCACTTATTATGGCGAGATAATGCCGCTACAAACAATATTTACGGCAACAAATAAACCTTTTATAACATTACTTTACCGTCATAAAAAACTTTTTTTCTTGTAGTGTTTTATACCGAACAAAATAGACAGTAATCACTACTCTCTCACTCTCTCTCTCTCTCTCTCACACACAGACACAGACACACACAAATTTGCCTTTTGTCGTGTAAACACACAAGAACCATATAAGAAATGTCTGAAATTGAGATATTGAATAATATAAACAGGCTACATTCTTTTTTGAATGTATTACTTAACAACTGGTCAAAATAAGGGTAATTAGTTGTTTTCTCAAGAAAAAACTTTTTTAGTAATCAAACATTTGAAATCTTACTTATGATGGAGTCACAAAAAAAAAAATTAAGTGGATTAAGCATATTAACTGAAGGAACACAAAATGACAGCACATAATTAGATCATTTAATGATTCCAATAGGCATTGGCACGTGACTAAGAAGAGCACATGATAGCGAACACATGGCTATGATGTACACGTGACAAAAAAGGCTTTGATAGACAGAGTTGCTTGACAGAACAGTGGTTCGGGTGATCGAGAAGTAGGCCGCCTTACCTAATAAATTTGAACCGAGCCTGAGCATTTGGTGAAGTTGTTTGGGTAGCAAGAATGTTGAGCAATGGGCCGAACTAAGTAAGGAAGTTGGAAACCATAAGGTTGACTTCGCTAAAGATGAAACCTAACCGGATATAGCTAGGCTATCTCGGGAAATCAGAGACAAATGCAGAACCGATAAGTAAATTGCCTAAGTTATAAGTGAACAAAATAAACTTGGCCTAAATAATAGGTGAACTAGAAAGGAAACCTAAGGAGACTTCAATGCAAATGGCAAAGGATTCAACTAAAATAAAGGTGTGTCACCTTGCATTGCCAATAGCAGAACCCTATAAGAAGGTATAGATCACTATAAATATAGGTAGAAGTTTAAATATAAGATACACACTATTTTCTTTTACAATTTTTTTGTTTATTCTTAGAATCCTACTAACTGTGCCTCCGACCAATCCATCCCCTATCCCTGGCAATTTGCTCGTTTTGTAGGTAGAAAGTGATGTTCGTTCGTTTTTCTCGAGAATATCTTATTCTCAAGATCTATACCTCTTGATAAAAAATACGAGAATTTTATCCAGCACATTATCAATTGTTAAAGAAGAATACAAAGGCATAGTATTAATATTGTGTTCCAATCACATCAAGAATGAAAGCATAATAGTCTGTATTTAAAATAAAATATAAAAAAAAGGTCTAATCTAAAATTATTGCTTTCGGTATCCTATTGTCTTGAGTCGCGTTTTCTTCTTTTAGAGGACAAGTTTTCTTCTTCTTCCTAACAGGATTCAAGTTCAAGGGCCTATTCCACATTCTATACACATGTTCAAGCTTGCAAGGTTAATGGATTTGGATTCTCTTGATTCAAAGGTTCTATTATTATTTTTTCTTATTGCAGATCAATTTTTTGTATACACTGATATATTATTATTACAATGAACAATTAAGTTCAACAATTAACTATTATTGTGAACATATCTTTAACGCATGAGAAAATGCACGAAGAAAGAGATGACGAGAAGTCAAAAAGATAAAACAAAAAAAACCCAAAGAGAAGAATAAAAAACTAAGTATTGCCTTCAATAAAAGATTGACTACTTCACCTCTTAATTGGGAATGGTAACTAACTAGTACAATTAGTTGATTTAGGGATAATTTATAATTTATACCCTTAAAGTATGAACATAATTTATATTTGGTCTTTAAAGTATTAACTGATATAATTATATCATTAAAGTTTTAACCAAGTTACAATCTAATCTTTCTATCTAGATCTATTAATTTGGTCTGATAGAAAGATATCACATGACTTACCCATAAACGTATATTTGTCCAACAAAAAAATAAAATTTTCTCAAATACATCGATATTTATCTTTGTTACGATATTTCTTAAATTATCCTCAAAATCAAATGAAAATAAAGTAAAAATTTTAGCGTACATGCAACAGATTTTCACAAGACAAATGTATCATTTTACCCAAGTTATGTGTTGACCACGAAAAATCATTTCATCATAATAAATTGGTGAATTTTGATGTAAAGGCTAAATTAAAACTCAATAAAACTCTAAGAACATGATTGTTTTAATTAAAACTTCAAGAGCTAAATAAGAATTAGGTACATATTTGAAGGATATAATTATAATTTAAGGCATTAGTAATGCTGAGATCATCAAGTGAATTCAAAAATGGTGTCCAATAATTAAATGCAATTGACTAAAATGTAAAGAAATTTGAAAAAAAAAATAAATTTGAGAGGATGATAATGGGTTAATTGAAGCCTACTTTTTCTCTTTTTCAACTGATACCATAAATTATGTTAATAAATTAAAGAGAGAATTATATTTAGATCTCCTGATGTTTGTCACTTAATCGTTTAAACTCCTTGACATTTGAAATATTACACACATACCTCTGAGGTTTGTGCACGCTTAACACTTAGACCCCTGCCGTCAATGTCCGTTAGTATATCTATTAATAAATTATACCTAGACCCCTGAAATTTATAGACGTATAATATTTAGATCCTTCAAGTTTAAAATATAATACTTAGACTAAAAATACTACAATCAAGGATAGAATATCAAATATTTTAAATTTTGCAATCAACATTCATGCTCTATTATGTCATTTATGGAAATAAAATCAAAAATAAAAATCTAATTTTTTCTTAAAAAATCATAATTAGTATACAATTATACTATTTATTAGAATAAAATTAAAAAAATCAAACAATGGATTAAATTATAATAAACACAATATTTTCTATCTTTAATTGGAATAATTTGGTCATTTAATAGATTTCGTTAGTTCTGTAACTAATAAGGGGTTTAAGTGTAATATTTTAAACTTGAGATGTTCAAGTATTATGCACCTACAAATTTTAGAGTGTATGAATGTAATTTATTAATAGATATACTAATTGACATTGACGATAAGAGTCTAAGTGTTACATGCGTATAAACCTTAGGTGGTCTATATATAATATTTTAAATATTATGAGATTTAAGTGATTAAGTTACAAATTTCAAAAAATTTGAGTCTAATTCTTCCAAAATTAAATTTCAATAACATAATTTTTTTAAAATTTTCAAGGTAATGCACAGCCGATAACGTGAAAAAGCAGCCTTTGACTTCGCCCATTCTAAGGCACCACAAGGACACAAACCTTGAAAACGTCGGCGCCTCTATTCTAGAACATGCACAGGTTGGATTTAAAACCAAACAGGCTCCAAAGTCCAAACTGCACCCATACAGAGCGCGTAATGCCCACGATTAATTAGCGCGTGGGAATGTAGCACAACGCCAACAACTACATCCATTCGCTATATTTTAGCCGAGCCGCCTAGATACTAAAATACGCCGGTGTGTGTACAACAACAACCAACCAACACGACCTTGCCCGGAACCTTCTCTCTCCCGGCGGCAACTACAAGAAACTTCTTCTTTATTGTAGGTTGAGGTGCTGAGTTAGGCATGTGGTCCCTTTTAGCAGATTTAAATTAAATTCAAAAAAGTAATTATTTTACCTGAATATTATTCAGTTGATGGGTGCATTTGAGAACAATTATATATTATATATATATAAAAAAAACTTAATCAGAAAAGATATTCCAAAAATCTGTCTTAAAAAATTCAAGATAATAAGGGTCATTATTGGCATTCTTCAACATTTAGTAAGTGGAGATGGTTCCCAAGGCCAATAATAAGAGAGGGAATCCAGCTTTGATACCAGGGAAGTTCAAGACAATAAAAAAGATTTTACAAGAAAAGGGGTTAAGTTTTTGAAGAGAATTTATAAGATAAGTTGCTTAATAAAAACAGATACACTTAATTTTTATTTTTTTTTAAATTTTCAAAAACCTAATAATGATATTTTGATTAAGAACAGCTAATGAACTGTTTGAAATGAAAGCAAATTAGGGGATTTTGGAGTAGTGATGTACCTGGGATAAGGAGACCCTTTGATGGGCTTCTGTCCATACTTCCTCCAAGACCAAGAATCCGACGGCGGATATGCCTCCCCTTTGCCCCGTGAGCCATCCAGGCCGCCTATTGGAATGGACACCACCTTCTTCTTGACACTCCTGCACAACCAAAAAAAAAAAAAAGAAGGAAAATAAGAGAGCATTTACATAAATTCAAATCCATAAACACTCTTGTGGAAAGTGACACAAGTCCTTGAAGTTTGCAAATTTAATGAGCAAACCTTTTTCTCGGTGACGGGGTGTCGGTTTTCGTCGTGTCATCGCCGGAGAGTGGAGATTCAGCAGCATTTTCTGGAGTGGTGGGGGAGTCTTCTTGCTCATGGACTAATAATGGATGGTGGTTGAATCTATGATCCATGATGTAGACGCTGCTGGTGAATATATCAGTGCTCAACTAGTCTCATCCTTTCGCGTGGGCACGTGAATTTACATGTGTATGTATAATTTTCCTGCCGGCGAAAGAGAAGACGGCTGCCGGGAAGAGTTGGTGAGGGGGAAGGAAGGTGATGGAACTTGTGGGGGAGGGGTTTTAATATGGGCTGTCAAAATGGACAGATAGGCATTGGTGTAACTTGTTGAATTTATTATGGACGTGCAAGCAATTAGGCAATAATATCATAGTTGCTTACATTATTTCTGTATTTTTATATTGAGCCTCACTTATATATATACAGCCAAGACCCAGCAATTTAGTTAGGTGCCCTTTGATATTAAGTCCTAGCAACATTAAACATTCGGTAAACAATTTCAACTTTCGAGGGTAATTTGATGTGTGCAGAACAACAGAGGAGTTTGTGGTGTGAAAGTTTTTTCCTTTTAACAACAATTCTAATTACACATAATTTACTCAACTCATCATTCATAATTAATCAAATGATTGTAATAGATTTGATAAGCAAATTAGATCAACGTGATATTATTATTCTTTTAAATGAGTAATCTCTTTAAGGTGATCAACTCTTGTAGAATAAATCTTGAATATCTACAATCATTCGCTAATTACAATATTAGTTTAATTCGGGATTTATTAGTGAGAGCCAAATCTAAGGTATTTAAATTTACAGTTTGTTCCAAACTAACTCCATCACTCTAGAGTGTTGCAGGTTATAGTGTGAGGTTTAGTTGGAAGTGGAACACGGACGTTATTAGTGATTCATTTTGTTCTTTAATTTGGACTCGCTCTCTATTTCGAACTTCGTGGGATATAAAGTAGACACATATAAATACTTTTTTTTCCCACCTTTGAAAGATGGAAATCAATAATTTTTTTGGACAAAAGCAAAAAATTAACAAAATTACTGAATAAATATAAAAAAAAATATTGGAAAAAGTCATTTTCGAAGTTTTTAAAAGTTCAGCTCAAAAAAAAAAAAGGCATTTAAAGATATGTAGCAAGCATCTCCAATTTTAGGATGGCTCTGGTTTAGACCTCAGTGGTTATTGCCTTGATACAAAAAGGAATAAAAAAACACCTTTTTTTTTCAATACATTGTAAGATTTTTAATGGCGTAATTTTCATTATGTTCTTCAATTTCTTTATTGTATTCAAAGTTTCTTTGAATTTACTCGTTTGGGCCTATCTTGTACATTGATTAAACAACTCTAGTTGCGGGTGAAACAATAATAATCAGAGAAACAAAGTCTAACATAATCGCGCCTCACATCGTAAAGAAATTGTTGTGATAACCTTGATTAATGATTTAAGGGATGAGATCATACAATTAGTGACAGTTCAGTAATAAATTAGTTGATTTCTTAATCGGCAATCAAAACTATAATATAGCCAACGGTCAAATACGAGCGGTTCCTGCTCCGCATCCAGCTCACGGGACAGCAAGAATGTCAAATGTTTATAGGCCCATTATTTATATATAACTTTAGGTTTGCCTCTCCTTCAATATCGAAATAATTGGGGGATTTTCCAATAATTTTTTTCACAGTCAAGATCTTAACAAGTATTAGCTTTTTTGTAAAACTCGTTGAATTTTCAAAAAAAAAAAAAAAAAACTAAATTTATTGATGTAGACAAATTTATCTCCTAGGTTTTGTATATGATGTGACATCAGCCAAATCTAGATCATAAAGACTCTCTCAAACTTGGCCCAAACATGGCCCCCAATTAAATATTTGTTACAAGAGTGATATAAATTATAGTCGGCATATAAAATGTCCAATTATAGGTCATAGGCTCTCAATTATAGACCATCATAGGAACATACATGAGATTCACTATGTCTCTATGAAAATCTATTATTAACTGGTAATACTACATGTTAATGGTAACATGACATTCCATTATAATGCATCAAAACACTCGTCTCAAATGTGAAGGAGCCATTAAACTAAGGAAAGTATCTCTAAATGTTCACTTTCGGACCACATCATGATCCAACTGTGTATCATACTCAACACCTTTGACGATTAAAAATCAGTTCGAATTTTAATATTTAAAAAATTAATAGGCTCCAATTTTAATACGTAAAAAAAATTTAATCAACTCAAATTGAATTTTAATCGAAATTAAATTTGGTGTTGATTTGATAAAATTTTATCAATTAATTTGGTGTTGATTTAATGAATTTTATCTCAATTGAATGAAATTGAATGTTAAATTTGTATGTTAATTCGATAAAATTGGCTCTCTGTATGGTGTTAATTTTATGAAACTACAAATAAATTAAATTGAGGGTGAATTTATTTTTAAATTGATAAAATTTAATTATAATTTGATGAAATTGAATGTTAATTTTAGTATGGTGTTTATTTGGATGAAATTAAATTTTAAATTTAGGAATTTCAATGTTAATTTGGTAAAATTTATGGGCAATTTCATGTTAATTTGATGAAATTGAATTTTAATAAATAAAATTGAAGCTGAATATGGTATTAATTTAATAAAATAAAATATTAATTAGATGAATTCGAATGTTATATCTATCCTAAGAGCTTGAGATCTATCACAAGGTTTAGTAGTCTCCCCCAAAAGTGGTTTTCTCACCCAAATTTGATAACGTACAACAAATCTTATTGAAAAATGGTAAGTTTAAGATGGATCATTAACGTCTATGATCAATCGCAAGATCACTGAAGTGAGCTTTAGCAAAATTGTAGGCAATTTACCATAATTTTGAGGGTCAATTTTCAACAATTGTGGATAAATTTACAAGTTTAGAAGTTAATTTACGAATATTCTGAATAATATTACGAATTTACGACTAATTTGGTTAATATTACGACAATTCTTGGTAACATAATCGGTAGGGGTGTCCATGGACCGGATTGTCCACTGGTCCCGTTACCCAACTAGAAAAAAATAGGTCCAAAACCCGATAGGCCCAATAGTTGGCCCACCCGAGCCCAAGCTCAATATCCTTCAAGAGAGAGATTTGGCCTTCCCCCAAACTCATTACCTGGTCCAATTACCCGTCTACAAAAAGCCAGTTAAAACCTGACCTATTCTTTTTCATGTATTAAACATACACGCTTTAAATGGTAGAGTTGTGCAAATAATAGATAGGTGGATAGGTGTCAACCTGTTGGGATGTGCTTATTCTATTGTGATGCAGCTCTTCTCCTATTTATAAATAAAATTATTCAATATTTTTTTTTGTCCATTTTGACTCTACTTTTAATTTAAAAACGTAATTTACAAAAATATTAAGTTACAAAAATATTCATTATTTCTAAATGAATTTGTATATATAAAGTCCGTCTAGTAGGCCCGCCCACAGGCGCTCCCAACAGGCCTTGTAAAACTCGGGTAAATTTAAATTTTTTTATGAAAAATGGCAAAACGGTAAATTGTCACTTCGGTACGGGTTGAAAACTTGAATTTTTCTAGAATTCAGATGACGAAACAGACCTCACCGTTGAATTCGTCTCACGAAATCTAGTTACCCGATCAAATTTCGAGATAGTCGGATTTTTCGCTTTTTACGAGACGATAGGGTCTCGGGTGACCCAAAAATAAAATTTTTAATAAAATTTCAAAAATTAGAAAATAATTTAAATCAAGTTGAAATTAAAAATATTTTAAACTTGAATCGGGACGAAATTTAATCGTTTCGGGGTGAAAACGGACCGGGGAAAAGAGGGTCGTGTGGCGCGTTGTGGACCAAACATTAAGGAATATAAATAAGGGAGAAAAAAAAATCTGATTTTTCTCCCCACAAGTCTACTAGGTTCGTTGGAGAGAGGAAGAGAGGGAAAAATAGAGATTCCAAACTTCTCTCTACGATCTATGTCTCTCCGTCCCTCAAATCAACTCGAGCCAAGAATTAAAATCGATATCCTCATCGAGGGCTACGCAACCATTCCAAAAACGAAGGCTTTCACAGAATGTTTGAAAAACAAAATTTTGGGAAAGCTTGAATTAGAGCTTGAGTGAAATTCTTAAAGCTTCCTACGTTAATTTTACGCTTCGAGAGATAGGATTTCATCCTAATTAGGTTTATTTTCAACCTAAGATGATTATATGGAATGATTAGGTTGTTAGAGAATTTTAACACTTGCCTATTTTGAGAATTTGGTGAAATGGGTAAATTTAATTTTAGTGTGAATTGATAATTAGAAATTGCTAAGCATGTAAATTCTTGGACCAATGTGATGTGTGGGCATGTTATGTGTTTACATGATGCCTTAATGAATTTAGTGTGTTGATAGCATGATTATGTGATAACATGCTTAAAAATTGTGTTGTAGGAAATGTTGATATATATATACTTGTAATATATTGGCATTGATGGATTATGGAAATTATATGTTTGGATATAATTGACCATGGAATGTGTTGAAATAGTTCATATGGCATTCATAGCATATTAGACATAATATTGTTGTTGCAATGGTACATCACATTGCATATGCACAAGGACATCGCATTGTCAGGGTGTGGGTGCATGGTTGTCGTCAACACCACACTTAGTGGATGACGGGTGGGCTCGGGAAAGTTGGGTCGAAGACTGGGCTGAGTCGCATGGTTTGTATGGTAAATAGGGTCGAGGTTAACAAAAAGGGCTAGAAGATCCCTTGGGTGCAAGACACAGTGGTTGGGGTACTCACTCCCTTGGTTCGGTCCATAAAGTGTGTGGGTGTACGTAGAACCCTTGGTGGAAGTTCATAAATTCTGTGTGGGTTAGGTTACCCTTGGTGTAAGTCCATAAATACCCACCCCAAGAAAGACCCTAGATTTATAAATGTCATTTGATGTGCCACATAAATGACGGATTCATACACATTGGCATGACATGTGTTATGGGAGCCGGTGAGGGCTCGCGTTGATGTGCGTGAGTGAGTCTCATCTCAATTCATGACATGACATGGCAATTCCAACATTGAATGCATATTCTTGCTTGGGATGTAAAGGATCGTTGAATTGTTACATGTGAACATTTCATATGCATTTAAGTTGGAAAGTAGCCTCTTTAGGAGATACCCTATTGAGCGTAGCTCACCCTTTATGGGAAAATATTTCAGGTGTGGGATTCACAGTGGTGGACAATTCACATTTCGAGCCTCAAGGATGAAGAAAAGCCGATATGTGGCTTTTAAATCGTGTTTTTGTAAAGCTTTTATGAAAAGTTGATTTTTGACAATATAAATATAAGAAATGTTGGCAGTTGAACTTGTGTGAAACATGTTTTATGGGAAGAACCTCATTAGACATGTGTTTGATGGTTGTGGAGTGGATTGAAAGTAATTGAAAATCAAAAACAGGTGAAACAAGCAAATATGGGCACATCTACCAGTAGGTTTTGAGCAAACCTACCGGTAGATATGGTCCAGTGGGCAAAACCTACCCGTAGAACGTCACTTTTTCAGCGGTAGAACTTTTCCAGTAAGCAAAACTTACTGGTAGAACTGACAAACCTACCAGTAGGTTTTTCAAAAATCTGAAATTTTGAGAATGCTTTGTCATGCTTTCGGGTCTTGTGTTCTCTTATTCAAATGATATAAATGGACAATAATGGAGTATAAATTATGGTATATCGGATCTCGGATGGGTCATGTGATTAAATGTATACAGGTTATGAGTTTGAGAGTGCCCAGAACAAAGGAAGTTCTACCCAAACTCTGAATTATAGTGATCCCGATAAAGGGGATGTTGTGCCGTGATGACGGGTTATGTGGCATTCACAACTATTTTCGCGGGTTGACGGTTGGTAAACGGGTTGACAAAAGACCCCCGGTTTTAGGGGCGTCACAGGCCCATAGGCTCGTGCCAACATGCCTGTCCGCAGGCCCGCCCAATAGGCCCACTCATTGAGTGGTGGGTTGAGCTGCGGGTAGTCTACCCCTACCCGAAGCCCGGCCTAGCTTGCCCGATAACTCACTCGGGTAAGGACTTGGGCCTACCCTGCCCAAGCCTAGGCCAAAAAAAAATTCATGACACCTCTAATTACGAGGATTAAGGGAAAATTTACGACAACTCAAAGAGGTGGTTTACCACTCATCGAGCTACTTTCATTTTGCTTAAATATTACGATAACAGTGGATAATAATATAAATTTAAAGGTAAATGTATGGCATTTGTGGGATGCAATAGTGTTGTCATACTTTGTCAAAGAGAAACCAACACCACTACAATGCGCTCGAACAGTTGAACGGCCGTCGGCCAGCAACTTCCGTGCACAGATATAGATTCATTCTTTGTACCCGGTCCAGCCTCACAACCCTTGGCAGCTTTACGAATTTGCTTTCGTAGCCATTCTTTTTTTGGGTGATTTTCGTCTGAAACGCCGAGCTCGGCTGGCCCGCGTGGAGCTAAGGGGCTGTCGGCACTAATCCCTTGCCCTGGCCGCTCCATAAAAAGTTTACAACAAATATGGTTAAATGTGTCAAATAATACATTTTTTGCTTTAAAGTATTGTCAAGTATTGATTGATTAATTGAAAGCAAAAAGTTAAGTGCATCGATACTTTTATTACTATATTGATTAGATTTAATATCATTAAGGATAATATTATCACTGTTGTGGTGAGATTTACCACAATTAAGGAAAAATTTACCACTGTTGTGGGTAAGCGTACCAGATTTATGGACGTATTTACAATTTTAGAGGACCATTTACGACTATTTTGGTAATATTTACATCTATGGTTAAGTTTACAGTGATCAAGGGTAAATTTACTATAGTTTTGGGTTAGGTTAGAATGATTGTAGATAAATTTACTAGTACATAGGTCAAGTTTACTTTAATTTTGGTTAATATTATGATAATTGTATACAAATTTAAAGGTAAATGTACAACATCAGTGAGATGCACTAGTGTCGTATTTTACAACAAATGTGGTTAAAAGTGTCAATCATACATTTACTACCATAGTGGTTAAAGTTTGCCCACTACTTTAGTAATTTTGTCCACTACTTTTGTAAATTTTTCACTGATATTTTAATTTTGCCCACTAATGTTTTAAATTTTTCACTAATGTTGCAATTTTGTCCACTATTGTTGTAAATTATTCACTGTTGTCGTAATTTTTTCACTGATGTTGTAATTTTATCCACTACTATGGTAATTTTGCCCACTGTTGTTGCAACTATTACAACTGTTTTGGTAATATTTATGACATCTGTGCGAAAGTTTACGATGATTAAGGGTAAATTTACAATAGTTTAGGGTTAAGTTAGAATGATCGTAGATAAACTTACTAGTACATAGACCAAGTTTACTTTCATTTTGATTAATATTTATGATAACCATGGATAATAATATAAATTTAAAGGTAAATATACAACATTAGTGCGATGCACTAGTGTCGTATTTACGACAAATGTGGTTAAAAGTGTCAATTATACTTTTACCATCATAGTGGTTAAAATTTGCCCAATATTTTTATAAATTTTTCACTGATGTTGTAATTTTGTCCATTAGTATTGTAAATTTTTCATTGTTGTTGTAATTTTTCCACCAATGTTGTAATTTTGTCCACTACTGTTGTAAATTTTCACTGATATTATAATTTTGCATACTGCTGTAGTAATTTTGCCTATTACTATTGTAAAATTTTCACTGTTGTTATAAGTTTTTCACTGATGTTGTAATTTTGTCAACTAATATTGTAAATTTTTCACTATTGTTGTAAATTTTTTACTGTCGTTGTAAATTTTTCACCGATGTTGTAATTTTGTCCACTATTATTGTAAAGTTTTCACTAATAATGTAAAAATTTTCA
This sequence comes from Ilex aquifolium, assembly GCA_951799425.1. NCBI lineage: Eukaryota > Viridiplantae > Streptophyta > Magnoliopsida > Aquifoliales > Aquifoliaceae > Ilex > Ilex aquifolium. Next base: position 27,885,353 of record OX637400.1, read on the forward strand.
TTGATCTTATAATTTTGACCTCAATTAGTATATGTATGTAAAAAAACTAGTAATTTTGTCCACTGCTGTTGTAAATTAATTTTACTATTAATTTGATTAATTTTACAATAATCGTGGATAATTTTACAAACATAAAGGTAGATATACGATACCTATGGGATGGACTAGTGACATATTTACAACAAATATTGTTAAAAGTGTCAATCAATACTTTTACGACCATATTGGTTACATTTAATATTGTTAAGGATAATATTACCATCGTTGTGGTAAGATTTACCATAATAGTGGGCAATTTGTCACAATTGAGGGTAAGTTTACCACCTTTGAGTATGAATTTACCACAATTATGGATAAATTTACATGTTTAGAGGAAAATTTACGACTGTTTTGATTAATATTACGATAATTCTAAGTAACAATACGAGAATTAAGGGTAAATTTACGACAAAAGTAGGTTCAGTTAAAACCATGGTAGATGAATATACTACAACTACGGTAACATTACAACACCAAAAGGAAAATTTACTATAGTTTAGGGTTAAGTTAAGAATGATTGTAGATAAGGTTATTAGGATATAAGCTAATTTTACTTTCATTTTGGTTAATATTACGCGAAAACGTAGATAATAATATAAACTTAAAGATAAATTTACGACATCAGTGGGATGCACTAGTGACGTATTTACAACAAATGTGGTTGAAGGTGTCAATCGTACTTTTACTAGCATATTGGTTAAAGTTTATCCACTATTATTTTAAATTTCCCACTGATGTAATTTGATCCACTACTATTGTAAATTTTCCATTACTGTTGTAATTTGGCCCATTACTATTATAAATTTTCCATTGATGTTGTAATTTGGCCCACTAATGTTGTAAATTTCCAATTGAAGTTGTAATTTGTCTATAAATTTTTCACTAATGTTGTAATTTTGTCCATTACTATAGTAATTTTGCTAACTACTGTTATAAATTTTTCATTATTGTTATACTTTTTCTACTGATGTTGTAAATTTTTCCCTATTGTTGTAAATGTTTCATTGATGTTGTAATTGTATCTTTAATTGATATGTATTGATAGGGGTGTTCAAATTTTTAATTACCCGCAATTTTCGACCCTATTGATCGGTTAATCGAAAAAATCGGGTAGGAATGCAGAATACTCATCAAATTTTCATATTCCTACCCTACCCTACCTGCATATATATATATAAAAACCCTAACGCCTCTCCTCTAGCCTATCTCGCCCTCTATGTTCTCTGTGCTCTCTTAGTCACTCGACTCTCTCACCTCTATGTTCTCTCGCCTCTCTGCTGCGATCCCCAGCACCTCGCCGCCTCCTCGTCTTCGAGTCTCAAAGACAATCGCCTCTCTCGCCGCCTCCTCTTCGAGTCCCAGGTACTCTCTCGTTCTCTCTCTCTCTCTCTCAATTGACTGTTTGGGGGCAATTTGATGCCATCGAATCAATGGTCCCAAGTACTCCATTCATCGAATCGATGGTCCCAAGTGGTACTCCATCAATGGTTGGTGGTTTTGCTTTGGGCTATTGATTAGGGCTACAAGCACTATAATTTCTGAGATTTTGTGGCTCTACTCTCTCTCTCTCTCTCTCAGTTGACTGTTTGGGGGCAATTCAATGCCATCAAATCGATGGTCCTAGGTGGTATTGCATCGATGGTTGGTGGTTTTGCTTAGGGTTGTTGATTAGGGCTACTCTGTAATTGGTTTATTGTGTTACTGATTTATTGTGTTGGTTAATTGTTACAGGTTACTTAATTGAATTGTTAAAATGATCCAAAAATTAATAAATACAAAACGTATTCACCCGACTTCCTACCCGATTAATTTGGACAGAATTCAGGTAGGAATACTACACTTGATCGGGTAGAGTAGGCTAAGAAAAAACTCTTTCGCAAAGTCTTTGGTAGAAAGATGAAAGACCATCTTTCTTACACTTGATCGGGTAGAGTAGGTTAAGAAAAAACTCTTTTGCAAAGTCTTTGGTAGAAAGATGGAAGACCATGTTTCTTACACTTGATCGGATAGGGTGAATACCCCTATGTATAGACAATGTAAAAAAAAACAACAGGTGAAACTAGTTGTCTTACTTTTGCATTTACACGTGATCAAATTTGATGTCTTTTGCACCTAACATATTTTTAGTATGGTACTGGAAAATTAAATAGTTATACCGTAAACAGCTCCATGGTTAAAATGTCCTTGTGTTACAAGCTAATGTGATGGGACATGTGGTTGAGAGGTTTCTGAAACACAGCAAGTGTTGGCGCCTGAATTGCTTCGAAATTCCTATTCTATCCTTTATGCTTTGGTACTAGCAGTTTGGCGATTCGTTTGATATAGGTTGGGGAGGAGCTCGAATGAGAAGATTTCAAAAATTACTATCTTATTCGATAGATATAGCTTGTGAATGACTATACATGTAATGTTCATGATAGATATAATTTGTGGGTGATTACGTATTCAAAGTTTGTGCTACAGTATGCACAATTAATATGATTCTGTGTTATTTAAATTAGAAACACGCACAAACCGTAGGAGTAAGGATGCAGTTTGGTGGTTTAAGTGCCAAGATATCAATTCTACAGAAGATTTGGTACTTGATGTTTTCACTCAGGCGGAAAGTTATGCATCTCAAGTGCAAAAGACCTGGAATTATTTGGTGATAGATTTAAAATTATTCTTTCAGATAAAAATTTATTTATAAACAAAAACCTATTCAAACCGAGTCAAATCTATTCAAACAATCGACATGTTGATCAGACTCAGTTTGTTTACAAATCGAGTTCAAAAATAAAACTAAATGCAATTCATTTTATAATTTGGACAAACCTGACCCATCTAAGAGAAATCAACAAAAACTAGGTACCAGGCTAGAGTAAATATGAATAAGAATAACCCCACCAGTAGCCCACTTGGTGATTAGGGTTAATCTGGAGCAAACCATAACCCCTAGTTGAAGATTCCATTTTTGTTGGTTTCTCCCGAGTTTTAACTGATATGATACCCTATAATTACCTGGTCATTACGGGCATCCAAAGTTTTACTCTAACGGACCGAGTCCTCTGTGACCCAACTCATTACAAAAAATATGAAATAAAAAAAATAATGCTATTTAAACCTAAAAATTTGATCTAATTTGCTGATTTAATAATGCATCTTCATTATAACTATTAGATCAATACCAAATTCTAAAGTTCAATAGAGCTCACAATCAATCTTAAAGTCACAATAAATTAAATCAACAAATTACGTCAACAAACTAGGTCAATAAATTAGATTCCAATAACATTGCTCAAATTGCTGACGGCCCAACTTAATTTCAGGAACATCCTGTAATGGGCACATCAGAACTAAAAAGTGCATGCAAAATAGGCAAAGCCATTTGCTTTGAAGCAGCAGAGTTCTGAGAACACATTCCACAAAAAGACCTGACAATTTTAATCCCTCTAACACTAAATAAATAAGCCTGTTGGTTCTTTGCCTGCAAGTTGAGCATTCAACAACGCCGTCCATGACAATCCAGGTGGAAACTAGTAACCGCACGCTGCAGCAATTTATTAGAGATTTCCCCTGAAATAACTTACTGAATTCAATTCACCATTGACAGTGATCTAGCTGCAGCAATTTATTAGAGATTTCCCCTGAAATAACTTACTGAATTCAATTCACCATTGACAGTGATCTAAACATGCATCGAGGTTATAAACCTCACAAACCAAAATCAAGCTTAGCATATGTCCTGACACATATTTGACCTTGAACTGTGCCCCATACTGTACGTCAGCAGTTTTCTTACTGTATAGTTCAATGATCCATACTCATTTTATCAACCTAATTCAAGCAAATTAGGTGCCTGTAGAAGTGCTAGAAGCTAGAAAAATAGGGTCGCCAAACCACCAAAAGGGAACAGCTTATCTCAAAAAATCAAAGTAGAGTAAATATGGTACTATATCTGACCACAGAACACATAATTGCAACTATCCAAAACTTGAGCCTACAAAATCATTAACCTTAACTTCCCTGAAACACCCGTGATCTTAAGAACCACCAATTGTCTGGGCCTTGTTAAGGATGACACCCTCATATTTGACCTGAAACCACTTCATAGAATCCTCCTTTGTGACCCTGTGCTGGATTCCGACACGAGACTTGCACCTACGACGTCGGCCCACACGATAGCCTGGGCGCTCTAAAACAACATAGAAATCCATACCATAAATTCCAGTTGAAGGGTCATACCTGAAAACAAAAGTAGAAATATCAATCAAAAGAAAGCAGCAAGAAGGAAAAAGTATTTATAAAATGTACAGATATCAGTCCCAGTGCTATAAAACCTTATTTCACATATGATGGAGAACAACATTTGGAATGGGAACATAAAGCTTGACACCAGATTTCATGTGAATGATGGATGTACTTGGAATTGTGCCAGATGTTTGAACAAAAAGGTTATTTTATTTGAAATTAAATCCAACTCTATTTAGAGAACCCTATCCCAAGCATATATTTTTTTTGAACGGGATCCCAAGCATACATTCAATTAGCAAATACTTGATGGGACCCATCCAACAAGGGGACTAGTTACTAAATCGTTCTACCATATTGCCTTCTTAATGCGTAACGTACTTAGAAATTGAGGGAAACCTGCTAAAGAACTTGTGGATTGAAAGTAGAATATGAAGATCTAAAGAATGTGCAAGAGATAATCTTTAGAAAAAAATGAAAGATCTTCAAGTATCCCATAAATAAACAAGGTACATCACAATTGGTCAGAAGGTGCAAAAATGGCCAGAACTAAATGCACAAAGCATGGGAAAACACCTCGTAATGTGTAACCGTCGGTCATCTGTTCATTCTGGAATTTCATCTCTTGTTTGGTGTCTGGTACACATACATACTATTGGCATATATTAAAAGTGATCCCATAGATACATCAAAAGGTCATGATAGATGGGGTTATTTATGACCAACCGCAAATTTTGAACATGTCAAATGTGCAGAACAAAATCACCCAGGACAGTAATTTTTTGACTTGAATTAATTGAAGTTTCCATTGATTTTTCACCTTATTCAAAAAAAAAAAAAAGATACAAGTTTTTATCGATTCAAATAAGTCTTTAATGTCTTTTTTTGTATTTTTTTTCAAACAAGGGCTGCACATCTACAATATATTCTAACTCCACTGCCATGCTTTCAGAAAGCCTTATGCTATCTCTAAAATATTTTATCTACAAAATCTACGTTTCCACTTTATTTACTTTCTTGACCAGACCTGCAATTAATTTTCAGACACCTCAATGTTTTAATTGACAGGATCAGATATCTGAATGCAAACCACACCAAAATGCATAATATAGTACAGCGGTTCAATTACTAAACTTAGAAACCAACAATACTATACAAGTGTGATTTAGAATTATAGCTAAACGTCTTCTTTAATATTGGAATAAATACTATCCACGCAAATAATAAAGAATCAGTTGGCATACAATAAAACAAAATAGCATATCTGCTTACTTAATTCCAAGATCAATGTGCTCCTGAATACCAAAGCCAAAGCAGCCAGTATCACTGAAGTTCCTTCTCAGCAGCTCGTATTCCTTTACCTTCAGCCCACTTTCCAGAAGCTGCATTGCCTTGTCACCCCTGACAGTGACATAGCATGCAATCTTCTCATTACGCCTGATCCCAAAGGACCGCACGGTGTACCTCGCTGTCAACCACAATGAATAACCATATCATTAAAAGACAATTGAAAGATAAAAAAGAGAAAATAAAGGGTAAATTTCTTGAATAATTTCATTCGCAGACTGGAAAATCTTTACTAGATTTAAACAGCTGTTATAAGGTCAGCTTATGGAGGTTTTTGTTTCATCAAATCATCACATTAGAAATACAAAACACAAAAATCAAACATTTAAGTCGTCCAACATTTTGCTTGCAGCTAAACTGATTATTTGTGTTTATTGGTATCCATAAGTACCACATTCAACACTACAGAAAGAACAACAGCTTGAAGGATAATTCAACCAATCAACATAACTCATTATTGGTCAATACAACCATAGAATAAATCCATGCTAAAAGAAATTCCACTTCTTTAATTTCGGCTTTATCAAGCCTAACAAGGGGATTCTTCTTTCCTATTTTCCTGGCATAGAATCGTAAAACACATAAATTGACTTTCTTATCACTATCAAAATCACTCAATGCATTTAACAAGCATACTAAATAGATCAGTATAAACAGTGTTTGGCTACTGAGAAAATATAGCAAGCATAACTTCGGAGATTTTCGGTTACATCGTTTCTGGGTTTCCCGAAAAATCTCAACATTTAAAAATTTTCCCACCAGCCAAACAGAGTATAAGATTCAGAAACTACCTTTGGAGAAAACAGGGGTTTGGCCACTTAGTTGTTCCAAGACCTGCGAATATGGGCGGCAGAACAATTAATCGAAAACATGAGGTCTAGATTGCAATAGTGAAAATAATAACATGGTGCATCTGCACTGAGACATAACGAGGATGAGGCATACCTTAGCGGCTCTGGTCAGTCGATCTCCGCTCTCACCGACGGAAATGTTGAGGACCAGCTTCTGGACCTTGATCTCTCTCATCGGATTCGATAATTTCTTCTCTGAAGCCTGAAAACAAGTATGCATATTTATAATTAAATCAAAAAAAAGTGATATATACAGCTGCAGACAAAGAGATGTGTTTGTGTGTGTGTGTGTGTGTGTGAGAGAGAGACCATGACGCTTGTGGGGCAAGGTTGCTGCTGCGAGTGGTGGCTGTAAAATGAGGAAGTGGAGGGGACGAAAGGAAAACCTAATAATATGGGAGAGAGGAGTGAGGCTAGGGTTTTTATGAGCTTTGTTGGTAACGAACATGACGATTTTACCCCCCAGTTGATTAAACCTTAACTCAATTTTACTTGTTGTAAATATTACAATGTAATTGTATTATATTATATATGCCTGGTATATAAAATGGATTATCCCTAATCTACTAATTGCTGCACTAAAGGCTCGCTTGGTTGCCGTATAGTTAAAAAAAAAATTGTATTAGTTAATATGGATTAATTATGTATAAGCGGATAAAACACAAGATTAAATATAAAATAAAGTTAATATTATGTGTAATCTTTGATAAGACACTAGATAAGGGTGGGATAATATAGCTTTAATTATATATTGACCAAAATATTATCAATTTTGTCTAGTTATTAATATTTTTGTTTGTTTGGTGAGTAAAATAGTAAATTTATAACTTAATACACTTGAGTTAGACTATAATACCACCTCCTTAGGTGGTATTATAATCGGTTCAATAGTACGGATATAGTGTATTATTTGGATAAGCATTTGAAATAAGACTATATATAATACGGAATATTTTTTGCAACCAATGTAGTATAAAGTTGAATTAGAAAGTTTTAATTTGTTATGACTCCTTAATACACCCCTTAATAATACAACCAAACGATTCCTTAGTATAGAAATTAGGACATATTAATGCATTGGTCTATAATCTCTATTCATTTATATACTAAATTAATATTGTATTTGATGGTTATTATATTTGAGGGCCTATAAAAGGAGTTCTTGACTATATTGAGAAATATACAAGTTGAGAAGCTCTTTTTCTAACATTTCTATTTTCTCTTGTCTCTTTACAATTCTATGTTTTATATTCTCTTAGTTTTATAACACATTATTAGCAAGAGACTCTAATTAATTGTGAAGTTGATTAGATCTTTCTCTCAATAAATCTCATTGGCCACACTTTCCAAAATTCATCCTCTAACTCGTGAAGTGGTGAGTTGCTTGGTGAGGGTTATTCTATACCAGAATTCTAGTTTTATCTATTATCTTAGCACAAGTTATAAGTTTTGTGTATTAGACATCTATTACATGTGTTTTACATTAGGGATAGTTCTGTAATTCCACAATGTATTCTTATATATATATATATGATAACACACCACCCTTAAGGGTGTGGAATTCCATATTTCATCATGGTATCAGAGCCTTTCTAAGAATCTCTTAATATTTTACCATGTCTTCTACTACTGTGTCTTCTTCTCCCCCTCCTACTCTCCCTTCAATCACACCTACTACTCCCACGCCATCTGTTTCCTCTCCTCACCCTGCCCAATCCATTTCCAACATCAAAAATTATATTTCTATTGTGTTTGATTTTTCCAACTACTTACTTTGGCGTGAACTTTTTCTTCCCGTTCTTAAAAGCCATGATGTTTATGGCCACGTTGATGTCTCCTCTCCAAGTCCTTCACCCTTTTTGACTAATGATTCCAATAACCAGATTCCTAATCTGGTATACAAATCATGGTTGCAAGTTGATTACATGGTTTTTTCATGGATTTAAGCTACCATTTCCTCTGACATTCTTCATGCTATCATCAAACCAAATTTTACTCCGTCTGCTCTTGAAGCCTGACTCACCATTGAGCAATTATTATATGATCAAGTCCATTCTTGTGTTTTGCAATTAAAAATGTAGGTTTATCACCATCCCAAGGGTGATATTGCCATGACCGTTTATCTACAGCAACTCAAATCCATCGCTGACTCTCTTGCCTCTATTGGTAATCCTATTTCTGACTATGATTTGGTTATGCAAGCCCTTGCCGGTCTTCCTTTTGACTATGAAAGTGCAGTCACCGCCATCTCTACCCTAATTCCCTTTCATTCCTTTGTTGAGGCCCGTTCCCTTATCTTTATTTATGAAATTTGGCTTCAACAAATGGCTACTATCACCAACAGTTTGGCTTCCTCTACTGCTTTTGTTGCCAACCATGGCACTCCATCTTCTTCAAGTTCTCATGGTGGTAAAGGTGGCGGGGGGCCGTGGTTATAATGGTCACCATTCTCGTCATGATCATCGTATTGATCATTCTTCTTTGCGTGGTTGCGGTAGGTTTGGCTCTTCTAGCCAGCATCACTATAATGATTAGCGTTTTTCTCGCCCACCTTCGTTTAATAATTGCCCGCACTATAATGGTTGTGGTTCTTCCATTTTAGGCTCTCGTCCTTCATATCCCCTACCACCTTCATATCCACCAAACCCTTCTTCCCCCATTCAATGACAACTTTGTTTTGAATTTTATCACTCGGCTCGCGAATGCCCTCAACATTCCAAAGCCTTTGTTGCCGACACCAACTCTCTTTCCTTTTTACGCTCTTTCTATGCATGATTCATTTGATATGACCCCACTCACAAGTAATTTGACTTCTCTATCTCCGTATACTGGTATGGATCGTGTTCAAGTTGGTAATGGTCAACTTTTGCCTATCACTTAGTAACATATATATATATAAAGGGGGATAATAAGCATTGATCTGGGCTCTCCCTCCAGGCCTTCCTCTACCGCGGCCTCTGCCACGATTACTACTCTTGCCTCAATTCATGAGAACCCTGCAAAAATTCCCTAGTTAAAAAGTCGGGAAGAAAATTTAATTCTCCTTTAACATATTCAATTTTAAAATCAAAGACAGATAAAATAATCTGCCATCTTGCAAAAATCTGTTTAGATGCAATATTCTTTACATCTTGTTCAAGAATATTTTTAGCAAAACTACAGTCAATTCTTAATAAAAATTCTTGATTTAGTAAATCATCTTGAAATTTACTTATGCATTTCACAATAGATAAAATTTCCTTTTTAATAGTAGAATAATTGAGTAGATCCCCATTTACCGGAGGTAAATGTAATAAGGGGGAAAGGATCGATCTATGCACAAAATATCAGCGAAAGATTTTATTTAATACAGAAATATGTACAAGAATTCACTTACAGTAGTAGTGGAGAAGGTAGAAGATGAAGGTTAATGTACAAGAGAAAGGGGTTCAGAGAGGGTGCAAGAGGATAAAGAAGGAAAATGGGAGTAGGAAGAGAAGTAGGTGTAAGGTGCGGTGCTCCACAGGTCGGGCCTGCACCTCTTTATATAGAGGGCGGACATGAAATCCGAATTTCAAACTAACCTATACTATTCACAACTTTATACTGTTCACGACTTTAATAATTTACATTGACGTTATTACATACGTCAGAAATACTATACACTACTGTATATTTTTACTATTCACAGCTTTAATAATTGTGTAGTGACGTCATGACTTACGTCACTTCTTCCGGGTCGGCTTTATCCGTTGATTCAGCTTTATCTGATTATTTCATGTATATCAAATCATATAGCAAATTGCATTTATCTTGGAGATTTATCTCCATATCTTCATTTAGTAAATCTTCATTAATAGAGATGTCACCTTTAAGAGGGGTATATCCCTGGGACTCTATAAAGTCGTCATCAGAGTCAATGAGAGTAGGGTTTTCCTATCTTCCTCCTCAACTTTATCTTTCTCTTTGTCTTTTATGGCAACTGTTGGAGTATTGGCGAGATCCATCTTCTCGATTTTGCCCATTCCAAAGATAGACATAACTTAAAGACGTCATTCCTCCATAACTGCTACTTTAAGTTGCTCAGTGTTTAAATGAGGTTTTTCTTTTTTAATTTATTCTTTAAGAACTTCAACGGGATTAAATCCAGTATTTATACTGGTAGTGGGAACAATAGAGTTTGAGGTGGAAGGTTCCTCTCCCTCTTTTCCCATGTCTTTAAGACATTCCTCAATAATTTGACATTTTGAGTCAGTTGGATAATTATTCCAGTAACGGACATGGTATTCCCTGATTAATCGGGGATATCCGTTATGATTAAAATCACAGACTAAAGTCCATACCCAAATCCATAGAACAAAGAATTCGAGTGAAAAATTAATAATGGGCTTTGCCTCAATATTATTGTCCTTTAAGGACGGACTCTTGTCTTTATACAAGTCAAATAATTTTTTCATAGGTGCAGGATATATTATATCAATAGCACCATGAGTTTCCCACCAATCATAAAACCAGTTAGGAATTTCTGTACAGGTTTCAGTGAATTGGAAGAACCATGAATGCTTTAAATTTATAGCTTCATATAAGAAGGCATTATTCCAAGCGTCAATATAATCAAAATAATTATATTTCGTATATGGAGAAGTTCTTAGTGTTCTTGGGAGAAAAATATTAAGACCCTAGTCTTTAGCAGATATTATCCTTAATATGAGGGTTTTACTATATTGAGGATCTTTATGATCTGAATTATAATTAAAAAACCTCTGGAATTTGACAGAGTCAGTCTCAATCAGAATATTTTCATAATATTCTCTGTCTTTATTTCCAGAAAATAAAAAGGCTTTATCCAGCGTCATAAATCTTTTCGCAATATAATATGGATCGGTCATCCAATTAATATATTCATCATCCAATGTCATTGTACTGCTATAAGCAAACAGAATATTTAACTCTATATAGTTTAACTTGGGGTTGGCTATTAAGGCCTCTTTAATAGATTTTTTAGATCGAACGACAATATAACCGTCATCAGATTTATCATCACCTTTACGTGAAGATGAAGAGCCTTCTTTAAGAAGTTGGTTATTAACAGTTTTAAGCTTTTGAGATTCATTTAAAGGGGGATAATAAGCATTGAGCTGGCTCTCCCTCCAGGCCTTCCTCTACCGCGGTCTCTGCCACGATTACTACTCTGGCCTCAATTCACGAGAACCCTGCAAAAATTCCCTAGTTAAAAAGTTGGGAAGAAAATTTAATTCACCTTTAACATATTCAATTTTAAAATCAAAGACAGATAAAATAACTTGTCATCTTGCAAAAATATGCTAAGATGCAATATTCTTTACATCTTGTTCAAGAATATTTTTAGCAGAATTACAGTCAATTCTTAATAAAAATTCTTGATTTAGTAAATCATCTTGAAATTTACTTATGCATTTCACAATAGATAAAATTTCATTTTTAATAGTAGAGTAATTTAATTGAGTAGATCCCCATTTACCGGAGGTAAATCTAATAAATAATTCCTTATTAGTATTGGGATCTCTTTGCTTAAGAATGCCTCCATATCCTTTATCTGAAGCATCAGTTTCAACAATTTTATACCATTCAGGTTTTACCAATAAAAGACAAGGTAAATATTTAGCTTTAAATTTAATTCGTTTTGCTGCTTCAATGTGAAGATCTGTCCATGGAGACGGATTCTTCTTAAGTCAAGAATATAAAATAGCAGTATCTTGTGCAATATTTTGATAAAAATCTGTTAGACAATTTAAACTTCCCAAAAAATTTTGTAATTGCCTTTTATCTTTGATTTCATCCAGAAATTTGGATGCAAATTCAATATTTTTTTCAATTGGGACTAAATTCTCATGTTCAATATAATGTCCTAAAAATCTGAATTTTAATTGAAACAGTTTCATTTTAATGGCAGAAAGAACTAATCCATTTTGCTTAACGACGTGAATAAATTTATTCAAATGTTTAAAATGCTTATCGATAGTATCAAAAAAGATTAATATATCATCAATATAAACTATGCAAAATGCATAATAAGGATTAAATATATCATTCATAATATTCTAAAATTCAGATGGAGCATTTTTAAGACCAAATGGCATAACATTCCATTCATAATGTACAAAAGGTACTGTGAAAGCAGTTTTATACATGTCTTCTTCAGCAATTTGGATCTGCCAATAACCTGACTTTAAGTCAAACTTAGAAAAAATCTTAGCATTATATAATCGAGATAATAAATATTTTTTATTGGGGATGGGATATCGAATCCATTGCAAGACCTTATTTAAAGGTTTATAATTTATTACCAATCTAGGAACTCCTCGTTCTTTTTCGGCAACATTATTTACGTAAAAAGCTGCACAACCCCATGGTGAATAGCTTTTTCGAATTAATGATTTTTTCATTAAAGAATCAATTTATTTTTTACACAATTCCAAGTATTCTTTATTCATTTGAGTTGGTCTAGCCTTAGTAGGAATATCCTTCTCATTAAATTCCTTAATATAAAGAAGAGTTACAACATGTTTATTTCTATTCCAAAATGCAGTAGGAATAATATCACATATTTCTGTAGTTATTTTATTTTCAATTTCCTTTATTTTGTGTTTATATTCAGGAGAATTAAGTTTATTATATAAACTTAAGATTTTTATATCTTCTTTTAAGAAATTTAATTGACTTTCTTTATACATCAAATTTTCTTTTATTAGATTTATCAGCTTTATCTATGGAGGAGTTATAAACTCAAATAATATTTGTTGACCATTTATGGTAGCCAAAATTCCTTTAGAATCAATTCTTTCTATGAGTTCAATCATAGATAAGAATGGTGTTCCCAAAATTACTAATTGATTTAAATTATCAATAAGCATAAAAGTTGTAGGAATACAAATTCCTTCATTACATATATAAACATTAGAAAGTTTAAAGTTTGTATTTAATTTTGAACCATCAACAGTACTTACTGAATGAGTAGTTTTTTCAAAATATTTTGTAGGAATTAATCCTACTTTTATGCAATTCATATCTGCTCCGCTGTCAATTAAAGCAATTGTTTCAACAGTAAATTCTTGATTTATGACAAGAATAATTTTAACATACCATTTTTGATAAGTTATCTTTTCTAATACATTTAAGTATTCAGTAGAAGAACTTATTTCTTTTTTGTCTTCTTCTTTAATTGGCAATTTTTCTAAGTCTAAAAGTCTTTGCTTTTATGACTTTTATGTCTTCTTTAAGATAGGGGATCTCTTTTCGAAGATCTTGCAACGTAGTGGGGGAGACTTCCTTTATTTGTGGATTATCAATCATCATATTTTATGTCCTATTAAGGACTTCTTTAAGTGAATAAGACTGAGACATTGATGGTCTCTTATCTTCTAGATTTATCTGCAAATATTGTTCAATAACTTTTCTTTTAAAATCTGGATCTTGAATTTTATCTATAAGATCAAGAATTAATGTTTGTGACTTAGTCAAAGTATTTATACTTAATCCATTCATAGCTAAAATAACTTTATAATAATTAGCTTTGATTAATTTTTTCTTTTTAGTAAACATTTGGACGAAGCATGTCCAACTTTCCTATAAGTATTTGATAAATTTCTTATCTTTGACTTTAAAGAATTTAGTGGGTTTGGTAAGTTGGTTGTCTTTATTGATTTTGTTCTCATTATAATCCTTTTTATGTAAAAACTTATCTGGAGATTCATTGTTTGAAATATTTAGAATTTTGGTTTCATCAATTAATTTGTTAGTCTGCTGAATTTCAGATTTATTTTGCTCTTTTATTTTTATTTGAGAAATATTATTTAATGTTTTCTTGAGTTCATTTATAAACTCAATTTCTTCTATATCTGGAAGGTTAGGAATTACTTCTTAAAAAATAAAGAATCTTTTAATTTCATTTAACTGATTTATATTAGGTGGTGCATAATAAGTTAAAAATCATTTAACAAAAGGAATTATCCTTTTTTTCATTTTCTATATAAAGGTAAAACATTTCTTTATCTTTTAAGATCATCCTGATTTATGGTTTTAAAATACCAATTCATAAATTTCTCATATTTAGGAAGATTAAATTCTGCATTAATTTCTTTTCTATTAACAACAAATTCTTTTTGGTGTAAATCCATAAAGACTATAATTGAAATCTGATTTCGAATGGAGTTGGATCAATATCTTCCTCTAGAGAAGATTCATTAAAAGTTTTTTTATCTTGTCTATAAATTCCATGTGAAATTTGATTACGAGATGTTTTTTTTCCTTCAATTATGAGTTCTTTATCTCTTCTTCGATTTAGGACCAAAGAAGTAGATCTTCTAATAAGAGTATAATAACTGATGAAGTGTCTGATTTATCAGAAAATTTTAAATAATTTCTAGAATTAGTTCTAGCAAATTTATCATGACATCACCCTGAGAGGATTGGGCAATTTGAGTTACTTCTTCATTAATTTCTAGTTTTTTAGGAACTACAGATTTCAATTACCAGGTTTCTGAAAATTAGATTTCTAACCACTTAATAGTCTTAGGGACTTCAATTTTATTTTTAATTGTGTTTGTTTCAATTAAAGTTGTTTGTCCTTTATGGTTATAAAGTTTAGCTTCAGGACAAAGAGTATTCATAACTTTATAATATACTCTATAAATAAAAGTCATTATATATGTTCCATCTTTATAATTATAACCATAAGCTTTAATATTACATGTTAAAACATCCAAAATATTTTTATCCGTTAAAGAGACAGATAAATTTGGAAAACAGTTAAAATAAACAGGACCAGTACTTAAGCTGGACTGTATAACACCCATTAAAGATTGATCAAAATCAAGATATCTAGCATCTCTTAATGCTAACATAAAAGAGGCATTTAATCCTTAAAGAGTTAGTGGTTTTAAAGCCACTTGCACTAATCCAATATGCAAAAATTTATAATTTTCTTTAGCCTTTAAGACTTCTCTTTCAGTTAAAAGTTGTAAAATATCTCCATTTTGATCAAAATGAATAGTCATTTCAATCGTTTTAATTGTTAAACTCGATTTAAAATCGAAAGTGCCAATATTATAAATTTTCTTAGTAGGGTACTGGGGTATATCCCAGTTCTGCAATTATTTTCAATATCAGAGAATTCTATCTCTTCCATGTTTTTAACATAATCATTTTTATGATTATTCTTAAATTTAAATAGGTTTAACGCCATGTTGGTATCTCAAAAGTTGTTATGTAACTTATATATTTCACTATTACCTTCTTCTGGTTGCTAATAGTAATTTGTCTTTTAATTCTTCTACAATACTGCTACAGGACAATGAACCATGCTATTATTATTCTCATAGTGATTTTCTCCTACATCCTACTCTTGTTGTCAACGATTTACAAGGAACCAAAACTATGGCCTCACTCCTATCTCTCGGACATGGTCTAACATCCCACATGCGACTTTGGTGCAGACCCATAAGAATAAAAGAAAATCATTATAACAAAATGACCTAACAAGTTCAAAGTAGCAGTAGTATAAGAGAATTAAATCACAATTACATAAGCAACAAGAATTAGTAATAGATCTGCATATAAATCAACATAATATATTTAAGCTACCATGTACTTGGCTCTGATACCAAAGGGGGGAAAGGATCGATCTATGCACAAAGTATCAGCGAAAGCTTTTATTTAATACAGAAATATGTACAAGAATTCACTTACAGTAGTAGTGGAGAAGGTATACATTTTCCCTATACATTTTCCTCCCAAAAAAATCACATCACCCAATTCTCTCACATATTTAATTATTTAATATTTAGTTAATTTGTAGTTTAACACAACTTTTATTTCATATATTATTCATACACGATAGTGTACACATGTTGAAAATTTTTATCGAGGTATGTATTTTGAAAAAAAATTGACGCTATTTTTAATAAAATAATAGGTAGAAATTAATTTTAAATGATGTAAGCAAAACAATTAATTTTAAATTTGGTATAATGAGATCAAATTTTTGAACGTTATAATCTTATATTTCATCGTGCCTTCTAGCACTGGTAATGACTAGTAATTTTAATGCTAGTACAATTTCCAAGTTAGAAATTTTTATATTTGAAAATATTGAAACTAACAATGATAGACAGTATTTATGGTAGGTAATACAAAAAAAAAAAAAAAAAAAAGAACTTAAAATGTGTTAATGACAATAATTTAATGAAAAAAAGGACTTAATGGAGTATAAATCTGATTGTGGCATGTAAAGCCAAATAAGTTCAAAACAAAGCACCCACAGCCAAATATCCCTCTCTTTTTTTGTCCTAACCCGAGATGAATAATTCCACTAAACTCACTTTTGAAGACTTCATGAAACCCATTTTCGCAGGGGAGGGGGTTCAAATTATAGCCCAATGGTTTCATTGGTAAAAAGACAAATTTGTCCCAAATGAATATACGATCCACTTAATAAGGATACTCTAGCCTTAATTAAACGAAATCTTTACTTTTTATGGGGGCCTCACAGGCACTCTAGCTTAAGGATCCAAACATGGTATAGGATGAAAAAAAAATGTTCAATCCTAGATGCGAAAACCATTGGGCTAGAGTGAATGGAATTTGAAGCTCCAATCTCATCCAATTAAATCCATCAACCCAAGCACGCCATTTGTAACTAACTTGGTCTCGCGTGCACCATAGAGGGTGCTGTGAGAGCATTCCTGAAACCAAGGCGTTGCAAAGCAGTTGACAATGTTTAAGACAAAGCATTCAAAACTAAATTACCAAGGTCATCAAGATCCGAAGATAAAGAAACTACATTTCTGCTACTGTTTTTGCTACCATGCATAGATGAACATCCAGATTAGTATGCTCATCAACAAATGTTTGAAATGCTTGGTTCATCAGACTGAAATTTTCCATTCCAAAAGCACAATGCATCACCCCGCTGCCAATAACACAACTGACCAGAAGGACACAGAATGCACCCTCTTTTCTGTCTTCGTCATGCAACAGACCTACCGCCCCACCATTTTTTTTGTTCAACGGTCAAGTGTATACAAGCCAACTTACACACACTTTAACTAATCCCCTTCCCTATCCGGTCAAAGACAAACCATCTATGCCCCACTATTTCAACATGGATGAACTCGACCGTCACGATCATATCCTACCCTGAAAAGGCTTTTAACGAATTGAGGGAAAAAAAAGAATGAAACAATACCCTTCAAAAGCAATTTGCAAGCCAGCACAAGCATAACTAGAAACAACACCATGCAAGTAAAAACAAGCCAAACTACAACGAATCCTAGTGATCAGGCTGTTTCTTCAGAGCACCTGCCTAGCTAGAGATGAATAGCATTATCATTTTACACTCCTACCTTTTTGAAATTTTTACGAGCAAAGAAATGTACAGATGCGGGTAAAGTAATTTGTAGATAAGTTGACATAATAGGCAATCACCAATTTCCCGGTTAAGCTGAACATCCAGCGTATGTATGGAGCTTTGCAGGGCATGAAAACCCGGTGGTTGGGCCGAAATGTCTGGTGTAAACCACAGAGCCTTCTTTTAACCTCACATCCAACAACTAGCAGAACACTTGATTCCTAGTTGCATCATTTTTTACATGCCATTAGGATGTGGGAAGTTGAGACCAGTTTGCTGCCGAACATGCTCTGGTATCAGCCTGTTTATCACCTCAGGCGAAGCTCCAGCTAACTGCAACCAGATGGGATGCAAAGCACAGAAATGATCAACATTACCGAGATGAGTTAATGCACAAATACCATGACATAGTAACCTCCAAACAATTTAAGTATAACGAGCCAAAAAAAGGTTTCAATGATCTAATACACAATTACACATGTAGGGAAAAAAAAACCGCTAATACCACTAAATTATGCAATATAGTGCAGATGTCTTGTCAAATCCAATACTGAACTTCAATAGCCATTTGATTTAGAAAATTATGCCATTAAATCAATGCCAAGGACAAAAATAAATAAAATCTCCATGAAAGACTAATATGCTTGAAAAGAGCAAATGCCCTAGTCCATTTGTATGATTTTTCTCTATAGATAAAAGGCAAACTTCACTTTACCCCCTTGTGTTATACCCCAAATGCACATAACCTCCCTTAGATTTAAAAATGTCCACGTAATCCTCATGTGGTTTATGGACTAAAATGCACCATTAACTCCATTAATATTACTAGTAAAATGACTTTAATAACCCTCTGTCATTTTTATCTCCTTATCTTCTTCCTCACAAGCACCAGCTACACCACCATTGCTACCACACTAAAGCCACCATCTCCAACCGCTGTATGAATCAACAATATAATTAAGCCATGAAAATCACCAACAACACTCAAATGAACAATCCTGCCCCATTAAAAAATCAAAAACCAAAAATCAAAATCTTTCTTAGATCCAAATCAAAATCAAACAAAGACCCTTTAAACAACCATCTACCTAATCAACCATTGCCCAAATACCACCGCCACATTTCACAACCACCACCACTTCTCATGAATAATTTGAATCAAAATCAAAATCCTGATGCCAATCAAACACAAGGTCGCCGGACCCAATCCCAAATTGATGACAAAAACCTCATTCAACTTGTGCCAAAATCAAATGGAATCAAACTTGAATCCGAATCAAATTGAATGAAACATCCATACCTAGCAAGGCTTGACGCAAAAGAAACAAAAATGATGGAAATGGTAAACTCAGTTCATGTCCTAACATTAGTTAAAACCAAAACTCGTCATTTTTGCGTTGTAAATTAAGATAAATCGAAGCTCAGTCAATAGTTGATGAGGCATGTAGTAGTTTTTCAGTTATAATCTTATCAAAGATAGTCAGAATTGCTTGGGTTACACAGAGTTTTGTTTCAGATTTCATGCCAACCAAAAAGAGAAGCTTATGACTTGTTTTGCAAATTCAAAAATTTTATAAGGACATTTTTGTTTCTAAAAATAATTTTATACATATCCACTATCAGAAGAGGGTATCACACCTCCAGTTAACTTTGAAGAAAATATGGAGGTTACATTTTAGTCAATAAACCACATGAGGGTTATATGGACATTTTTAAATCGCAGGGAGGTTATGTGCATTTGGGGTATAGCACAAGAGGGTAAAGTGAAGTTTGTCCTAGATAAAATTAATAGTATGCAATGGATCTCTACTCTGACGATTCATATACCTATTATAAAAAACCAAGTATAGAAACCACAATCTTTGTTCTGATATTGGAGTATTCTGTCATGAAAATTTCAAGATACCAGAGATCCAACAGTAAAAATAATCTTTTACAAACATATATAATGGGGAAAAATAACCCATGTTATTAAATAGTCACTATTTTTAGACCAAAACTATGTATGATAATGAAAAGACTATAATATGCTTCCAATGAAAAGACTGTCAAGTAAGCTCCACCATTAATTCACAATTTTCGTTTCTACTTGTATTCGTTTGATGCTTTCAAGATGACAAAAGAAAAAGTTGGAGTGAGTTCACAATCAAAAAATAGACTAATTGAGCAATATTTCGCTTCAATGAGGAGTTCTGCTTTATGCTCCTATGCAGATGTTTTTCCACAGTTCGATGCCTAACACATCTAGTACACAATCCCTATCCTATAAGTATTCAACCACAAACTTCTGCTTTATTTTGCCATGTAGTCGTTTAGTCAGTTTCAACGACATTAAACCTAACTACAAATTACATAATGAGGACATTCTCACTTATTCCATTACTGTTGATAAATACTTGTCTCTTAATTATGACTTACTCCACTTTGGCAACAATTTTCCATCCTAGGACATATTCTACCAAATGATTTGCCCTCCTTTTCTGGTAAGCATACTATTAAATTATTAGCACACAAGCTGTGATTATGAAAGTCGAAACAGAATGCCAACTACGCCTTTTGAATCAAATGAAAGGCAAACTTATTAGAAGGTTTCATGAAAAATAAATAAATAACTTTTCCCAGATGTAAATTTGAGATAGAAAGTAGTTAGGAGGCATACTTCCTTTTTGAAGTTGAAAAGTGGGGGCAAAGGACGACCATTTGGAAGGCGAGCATTGGGCTCCCGAAGCTCATCAAAGAAAGGATGGGCACACGCTTCTAGCTGCAGCAAGAAAGACAGCAATTTGACTAAGGGAGTGGTAGTAGTCCAAAAAGGTTTAAAAAAATATCAATTTGGCAATGACTGTAAAGGAATCCAAACTACATTAGCCACTAGAATAAGCTACAGAAGACAATAGTAAGATAAAAATTTCTGTCCAATCCTTGGTTATAACTTGCAGAACATGATTTCTTCTCACAGTGGCTGGGTTCAGAGATCAACATCATTTTACTCCATGAGGTGAGAGAAGAAATTAAACTCACCGCAGTGCAGCGAAGACTTGGTGAATATTGAAGGAGCCGTGAAGCAAGATCAATTGCTTCAGGAGGCATACGTTTGTGGAAAACCTGAACCAACGAACTTCGTGATCCACTTTTGAACTAGAGCCAATTTGGGAGAACAGTAGGAAACTGGAAACCAAACAATAATAAAAAATAGCAATAATAACACCCATACCTTATGCCAAGGATGTGCTTTAATCTGAGGAAACCTAAAATCAGTGTAATTCGGATTCATACATCGGATTTCTTCTCGGGTTGGAGTACCAAGAACCTGTAAAATTCCTAAAATTAGTACAATTGAACACTAAATGCTAGTGTGTCAAGGTCCCGTACATATAAACAAAGAGAGCAAGAAAGCACCTTGATGATCTCTACAAGCTGGTCTACTGCATTTTCTCCAGGAAACAATGGCTATCATAAAGTTGGAAACAATATTAAGAAAAATACATAGAAATGAAGGTAAAATACCACTAGGGACAAGGTTACAGATGGAATCCAGAACAATAAAAATAGCCATGAACCTGTCCCAAAAGAAGCTCAGCAAGGACACAGCCAGCTGACCAAATATCAATAGACGTTGTGTATTCAGTTGCACCAAATATGAGTTCTGGAGCCCGGTAGTAACGAGAACAAATATATGAGATATTTGCTTCGCCTTTGACCTGAATACATCAACATTCTTGGTGAACAAATGAAGATACCACACATGCAAAAATTACTCCTCTAACAATTGGCACACCAATAAGCTATGCCTCAACAGCCCATATCAAAGGGGAAAAAGCAGATGACATTTCCAAACTCAGAATTCCTATTAAAAAAGGTATTTATATCGAACAATGAGTTGGTAATATGATATCATGCAGATCTATTGAATAAATATATATCAGCATGGATCATGTATCAAAGAGGTAAATGTATATGGAACAAAAATTATGAAATGTATCATGTGTGAAACTCATGCATGCATGGCTAAAATGGCCATTGTATAAGTGAAAATAAAAATTATCTCTTCTCTGCACATCAAACCAAACCAAACCTTATCTCCCAATCATTTGGGGTTGGCTATGAGTCCGTCTTCACCATTCATTTCGATCATGAGTTACACGCTCATTTAAGTTAAATATTTTCATATATTTTCTTATTATTTCTTTTAATATTAATTTAGGTCTACCCCTACTTCTAGTACCATTCAGAAAAATTCTATCACTTTTTTGAACTAGTGCCTCTATTGGCCTCCGTTGAACATTATCAAACCATCGTAATCTATTCTCTCTTAACTTATCCTCAATTGGAGCTACTCCTACCATATCTCTAATACGGTCATTTCGTATTCTATCATTTCTAATTTTTCCATACATTCACCTTAACATTCTCATTTCCGCTAGACTCATTTCGTCACTATATTGTTTCCTAATTGCCCAACATTCCGTCTCATACAACATTGTTGTCCTTAAAGCTGTTCAATAAAGTTTACCTTTCAGTTTTTTTGATATTCTTCTATCACATAATATGTCAAAGACTTTCCTCCACTTAAGCCAAACAGCGTTGATTCTATGAGTTTCATCATCTCCAATCTCCCCATCATTTTTAATGATCAATCCTAAATATCTAAATCATTTACTCGTTGGTACTTCTTGATTTTCAATCTTAATTTTTTAACTATGTCTACTTCTTTTATTATTAAAATTGCATTACATATATTCAATCTTACTCTTACTTATTTTAAATCCTTTCGACTCGAGTGTCTCCCCAAATTTTTAGCTTATTGTTAATCCCCCTTCGAGTTTCATCTGCTAATACAATATCATCTGCAAATAGCATACACCATGGGACATCATCTCGAATGTTCCTAGTGAGTTCATCCATAATTAGGGCAAATAGGTATAAACTTAGGGCCGATCCTGGGTATAATCCCACTGTGAATATAAATTCTTTACTTTCTCTTACGGAAGACCTAATTGTAGTCATAGTCCCGTCATATATGTCTTTTATCACCTCAATATACTTATTCGTCACTTCTTTTCTCCCAAGCACCCTTCATATTATATTTGTAGGCACTTTATCATTCACCTTTTTTAGAACTATAAATACCATATGGAGATTTTCTTCTTTTCTCCATACTTTTTTACGAGTGTCCTCAACAAATATACAACCTTCATAGTTGATCTACTCGGCATAAACCCAAACTAATTTTCTGACACTGTAGTCTCAATTCTTAGGCGGCGTTCAATGACCTTTTCTCATAATTTCATTGTATGACTCATCAATTTTATCCCTCTATAATTATTAAAATTTTGAATCTCTTTTATTTTTATAGATAGGTACTAAAATACTCTTTCATAATTCTATTAAATGATTTCGTTAGTCAAGACACCCCCTCTTTCCCTAAGCACTTTCAAATCTCAATTGGAATTTCATCCGCTCCTAAAGTCTTGCCTAATTTTATTTTCTTCAATGCAAACTCTACCTTTGAATCTTTATTCTACGAAAGAACGTTTCATAAATCCTATCATTTTCTATCTATTCTAAGTTTTCTAAGTGATTTTCATTTAATAGTTTTTCAAAATACTATTTTCATCGATCATTTATTTCCTCATCTTTAACTAAAATCATTGAGTTCTCGCCCTTGATGCACTTAACTTGGTTAAAGTCTCTTATTTTTCTTTCTCTAATTTTAGCTAGTTTGTAAATATTTTTTTCTCCCTCTTAACTAGTCGTTGGCTTTTAAGTTAGTGGCTCTAACTATTTTTTTAACCTCTATTTATATCTTTGAAAGTTTTCGTTATTTCTATTATTTTGCCATCTTTGCTTTAACTGCATCTTGTATGTCATCATTCCACTACTAAGTTTATTTTCCCACAAACCCTCTACCCTTTGACTCCCCAAGAATCTCTTTCGAAATTTTCCTAATGTCTTCCGTCATCCTACTCCACATAACGTTAGTCTCATCCTCTAGGTTCCATAAAGCCTCCTTAAGCATTCTACTCCTAAATAATACTAGTTTCTCATTTTTCAGATTCCAACATCTCGTTCTTATTTTTCTAATACTTATCCTTACATTATGTTTCCCTTTACTATATAAATTAGGATTGTTAGCCTATGTTGAGATGTTAAGCTCTCCCCCAGGACAACCTTACAATCTTTATATACTAATTAGTCCATTCTTCTACTTAAGAAGTATTCTACTTGGCTTTTGTTTGATCCGCTCTTAAAATTTATTAGATGTTCTTCTCGTTTTCTAAACCAGGTGTTTGCCACCACAAGGTCATATGTCATTGCAAACTCTAAAATACTCTCTCCAGCTTCAGTTCGATCACCATATCCATAACCACCATGCACCCTCTCATATTGTGTCCTATCTTTTCCTACATGTCCATTAAAATCTCCACCTATGACTATCTTCTCTCCTATAGGTATATGCTGAACTAATTCAACCATTTGGTCCCAAAATTGATTTTTAATATGTTCCGCTAACCCTACTTGGGGTGCATAAGCGCTAATCACATTAATTATATTCTCTCCGACTATAAGTTTGATATATATAATCCTATCTCATTTCCTTATAATTGCTACTACACTATCTTTTAGGTCTTTATCTACAATTAATCCTACTTCATTTCTTCGTCTATCATTTCCTATATAATAAATTTTAAATCCTGTATTTTCTATCTTCATTGCATTCTCACCTACCCACTTAATTTCTTGTAAGCATGTTATACTAATTTTTCTTTTGCTCAAAGTGTCTATTAATTCCATTGTTTTGCCAGTGAGTGTATTTATGTTCTACGTTGCTAATCTAAGTCTATAATCGTGGACTAACTTCCTTACCCCCCACTTCCGTCCATGGCACAGAGACCCTCGCCCATTTATCACCGCACTCGGGCACCCATGCAACGCCCCTAACTTATTTGTCAAAACGCCTCGAGGCAGGCGCAACGCCCCTAATTGATTTTTCGAAACACCCCGAGGCTGGCGCAACGCGTCACTTATGGGGAACAACCTACCAATAGCGCATATATCATTGTTTGGACTAATTTTTCTTCTCTGCTCACCAGTAAGAGCCAAATAAATCAACCTAAAAACAGATTGAGTAACA
The DNA here is from genome assembly GCA_951799425.1 of Ilex aquifolium. Taxonomy (NCBI): domain Eukaryota; kingdom Viridiplantae; phylum Streptophyta; class Magnoliopsida; order Aquifoliales; family Aquifoliaceae; genus Ilex; species Ilex aquifolium. The sequence continues at coordinate 27,910,320 of OX637400.1, forward strand.
TGCAAAGAAGATCAGCAGGTAGAAAGGGAGTATATGCATATGAATGAAATTGAGCTTTCACTTCATTGTTATGAAATGTAGTATTTCTGATGACTAATATTCAGTTATACTGTCTTTCTACATTGGCATCTTTCTAGTGTTTTTGGAATGGCAGATTTTCTGTGTTTTGGCCTTTGATCCGAGTTTCATTTGGTCCATTATCCATTTGTGGCATCCGGCCACAACAGAGTGGCATCGTTTGACAATCCAGATATCTCACTGTTTGAGTAGCCACCATGATTGAAAAGTACAAATGCAAACCTAGCACAACTCATGGAATGATTCAAAATTAAGCCCATTTTCAGAGTCTGTAGAAGACTATTCGGTTTTCAGTTGTATGCACAACTAATGAACATTGCAGGGTTCAAAAGGACACAATAATAAAAACACTTCAGAGGAACATATAAATTGGTCCATAAACTTTTCAATCACAAAAAAGGATAACATAAAGGCTAAAGCAAACTTGATAAGGCTACATACCAGAACTTTTGCGCTTCCAAAGTCACAAAGTTTAACCTGGTGGGTAAGAGGATCAACCTGAACACAAAACAAAATGTAGGTTCAGATGAACATTCCAACACAATTAAGAAAAAAAAAAAACAGACCAAAAATATAGCATACCAGAAGATTTTGAGGCTTCATATCCCTATGGCAAACCCCAGGAACAGTATGGATGTAAGCCAGCCCCCTAAATATCTGACACAATTTTTTTTTAAACAATTTTATTAGGTTTAGCGTGTGTAGATGTGTTTACAAAGTTAACTGAAAAGAAACAGAAAGATTTAAACCTGATATGTATAAAGTTTGACATATATGAGAGGCATCCTCTGATTTGCATTGCTATAATGCTTTAGAACCCGGTACATAGTCTCAGGTACATATTCCATTACCAAATTTAGGAAAAGCTCATCTTTACTTGTTGTAGAAAAGAAACAGTGCTTAAGCGAAATCACATTCGGGTGATCCATCAAGCGCATCAATTGAAGCTCGCGGTTTTTATACCGCCTGTCCTGCAAAACCTTTTTTATAGCCACTGTCTCTCCCGTTTCCAAGCATTTAGCCTAAATGAAAGTGACATCAGAACATGGACTAACAAAATCAATGGTAACATTACAAGAATCTATTCTAGAAACATTATTATAGTACCTGAAAAACAATTCCAAACGATCCAGTGCCAACAACACGCTCTGCCATGTAACTAATTGTCTGTAAAAGCATCATACAAAAACATTTTAGCCTCCAAATAGGAATAATTACAAAAGAAAATATTTACTCATATGTCTTCGCAACAATTTACCGTCTCAAATTCTACATTAAGTTACATTCTAAATTTTTGATGGTATCATATCTGAAAGACTACAAAGGGAACTATTGTAGCACAACAACAATTTCTTAATGACTACATCATTTTCCCACCCCATTAAATCGCTGTCCAGGACCGCGCCATTAAACCGTTGTCCAGGATTATAAGAGCATAATATCTAAAAAAACTGCATAGCAAACAAATAAAGCCATCAAAAGTAGAAAGTTAAAGATTACTAACCCGCTTGGGTTCGCCATTTTTGCCCCCAATTGTGGTGGAAATGATGTGACCTGTGACTTGATCATTCCCCTCAATAACAGCAGCAGACATTTCCTACAATGCAAATCAAATCAGAATATTAATGCAAAGATAAATATCATCATTACCCAAGTTGCATTGTTTATAAGAACACCGATCCCAAGAATAACATCAGTACTAGTTAGCTCACAGAAACCCACGTAAGAACCATAACTTACGAGATTACTCAAAGATTTTTATAATTGCTTTGTTGTTGAGTTCACAAAAGCCCAAGCACAGATATCTATCGAGACATATGCATAGATTTAGCTATGCATGACATAACCATAGCTATCAAGAAAGCATCACGAGCCATAAAAAGCTTGCATTTGGAACCACAGACAATCATTATAAAAGAATCAGCCATCGGCAACTACAGGAAGCAAACTACAGTAGAGTGAAGCTCAATCAATCTAAAGGAAAAAGAAAAGCAGCTAAAAAAAATCTTACTTAAAATTTAACATACTTGAGCTTGAATAGCCCTAGTTTTAAGTTTGCCAAATAGTTACTGCCCGAAAAAAGTGGAAAAAATTAAATATGTGAAAAATAAAACAAAATGTACTATGAAGGGACGAGAAATCAGGGGAAAAAAAAAAAAAGAGATGAGTAATTTTGAAGACTTGGTAATGTAAAAAAAGCAAATAAAAACTGGTCACAATTAACAATTCGACAGAGTAAAATTTCCAAAAAAAAACTAGAAAATCACAAATACAACCAAAGACATAATGTTCTTTCTCCGCCTAAAACTCTCACTCTAAATCTTTCTGAAAACTCTAAATCCAAGTTTTTGAACACCTAAAGGCCAAACAAACGTAAAGCTCTCTCAGATCGACAGAAAATTTCACGTCACAACTTCCGGCGACCTCAGTCTGGTCTTCATCAAATAAACAGCACGGAAACAGCAAGATCGGGCTCAATTTAAAGCTTTGGAGCTAAATCGAAGTACACTCACAGAGAACTGAGCTCAAATGTGGTCCAAAAGCATATAATGGTGAGAAAAACACGGAGCTGTGATTCATCTCCGGAATACTTCGAGAGAGTATTGGCGAAAGTGAAAGTACCTTGTCGGAGTCCATCTCCGTGCGACGAGGTTGGGTGGTGGCGGTGGCAGTGGCAGTGGCCGTGGCAAGCTTTAAGGCAGGGTCGAGATGGTGGTGATCTGGAGGATTATGGTGGTGAGGTCCCAGTGGCAGCGAGGCCATGTGAAACACTATACAGCTGCCCTCTCTCTCTCTCTCCTCCCTCTATATTTTACTCTCTTCAGTCCCTCTGCATTTATTATTTTCAGTCCAACTAATATATATATATATATATATATATATATATATATATATATATATATGCAAATAAAAAATAAAAAAATCTCAGGTTGCTCATAGTTTCTAATTATTAATAACTCGTGTGTTTAACAACATAAAAAAAATCCTACAATTTAAAATAATTTTTTCTTTATTTATTTTATTAAAGAAAATTGAAATCAATCTAACTCCTGCTATATTTTCAAAAAAATTCGACAGAATTTTATTTGAAAATAGGAACTCAGAGAAATATAAATTTGTCTACGGCGACATCAATTGCATCACTGCCCAACATAAAGCATTGCAGAACCAATCTGAAAAATAAATTACTCAACTTGACTCAAAGTCAACATCATATTTTAGTCGCTATGCAAATCTAAACTAAAATAACATTTTATCATAGAGTAATGCTAGATGAACTTAAAAACTAGACTTGATAATCTTAACCATTGAATAGCTAGTAGATTCCAACAAATGATGGGATTAACAGTGAAATCAATTGTTGTAATTATCAAATTTAATTTTTAAGTCTACTTTTTAAATCCATATATCATTGCTCTTTATCATAATAACAAAAATCACAATCACAGTAACAGTCACATGTTATACACATAAGTCCAACCAAAGAACAAACATTCGTAGTTTCCAATCATACATAACGATTATCATAGTTCACAATCACAATTGACTTATATTGCCCCCAAAATCACAATTCCAAACCCAACCATCAATTCCCATGAAACCAAACATAACACCATGTGTGATTAGTTCACACTAAACATGGAACAAACATAACACAGGCATACTGGACACACACAAAGCACGTGTGCAAAGAGAAACAACTCTCTTCAACTTCATATTCTTTAGATCTAAGAGAGACCACCAAAAATTGCTAATAACAACCACCACACAATTGTATGATTGAGATCAAAGACTTTAATGTCTTCTAGATGTGAAGTCACCGGAAAATAAGAAAACCATGTATTTAAAGAAAACATCCCCCAAAACCATGTATTTAAAGAAAATATGTCCCAAATCAATTATCAATCTCACTATCACACCACAGTTTGCATAACCATTTACCAATTATTGACACATCACAATAATACAAACAATACACTCAAATTCAACTTTATCCATCTAGCACTTCATAGTCAAACTTAACACCCGCACTAGCCACACACATCCATATGTAAATGTATTTAGCAAATTCAACATAACAAATTAATTACCATTTATTTAAACTCTGCTACAACTTTAGAATTGATCACCCAAGTGCAGGTTGTGCGAAGTAATATAATACTCGGAAGTCCGAGGTCGAACCACAGGGAATTGTGAAAAACTTAGAACACAAAGAAAAATAAAAGAAAATTTGTTTTGAAATAATTGTTGTAGAGATTTAGAAAATAATAAATTTGGTTTTAAAACAATAATAGAAAATACTAAAGCATCGGGTACTCCCTCTCAATTCCATACAATAATGATTGAAGACTCAAAACTTAACTTGAAACACAAATCAGATGTCGGTTGATTCAAGTAACAAATCAAGTAAGAAAACCAAATGTTACAATCAAACGATTATTCAGGAACCTGAATAATCATCCAATTATATTATTTTATGAAATAATGATAATTACCTCAAGCGTGGAATAACCAGTTATTTACTCGCAGGGAAATTCAAGCAATCGATGTACATGGCACAACGACTCAAGGATTTTTACAGAATAAAAACTTTGCTAAAAAATCAGAAGTTAAATTAACAAAACATCATAAATCATTAAGCACAAAGTCAATAACATTACTGTACTTCATTGAGAGGTTCTCCCCTAACCCTAACTTAGCCTTCTAGCCAGACATGACGAACTAAAAATAAAAGATGGAAAAAAAGAATAAATAATCTAAATCCTAATCCCCCTCTCTCAATAGATGAGATCCCTTATTTATAGTAAAATAAATCCTAAGTATAGGTTGGAAGAAATTCCTTTCCCAAAAAGATGTCTTGTAAGGTTAAATCCCGTGCATAAATCTTGGGGCCCGCGGGTACATAATCTGTCCAGATTTCGAGCTTAGATTTCGCATATTTAAAAGTTGAATCACAAAATTTTCGTGAAATACACTTTTGTAGCCCTTGAAGTCTTCTTTCCAACCACACAGAAATCAGGTAAATCTGATATCAGAATCAAAAGTTATGTCCAAAATACTGAAAACGTGTCAAATCCTTATCTTTTAGGAAACTTTTCTAATCCAACTTTAAATGAGTTTTCTTCTCACTTAAACTCTTATAAGGATTAAAATTATGATTTATCTTTAAGTCTTCCTATCCCAATCTTGACTCTTCAATCCTTATCAATTGTGATTCTTCCTCTAGTGATTGCTTCACTTGCATTATCCATTATTACTTTAAATCAACCAATTTACCTGCAAAATAAACCAACAACTAGAAAAAGTATCAAATTAGAAAATCAAGAAATTTAACACATTTAATCACAAATAATATGCAATTAACCAATTATTAAATATAATAAAATAGCATTTTTTATGGTTAATCACACCCCCCAACCTGAATATTACTAGTCCCTAGTAATACATGGATCCCAAAATCTAAAAACTAAAAAAAAAATAACCTAATAAAATAAAATACAAATCCACTTTCGTAGGTCTCACGATTGCATTTAGCATATGCAACAAGCCTTTAAACCCCTAGGTTCCCCCTAGTGGACGAGTATAGTCTCGTGAGGCTTTTCAGAGATGATACCCACAAACATCAACCTGTAATCAAATATCTAAATAATAATTTTATAACACAAATTGCTACCACAATATAAAAATTCTAAAATGCAAACTTTTTTATAAGCTCATGCAAAACAAAATATAGAATTATACTCTATATAGATGTATGCACTTATCATGTTCCCATATAAAATCGTGTGTAGTGTGAATTAACTATACCAAGTCAATAACTTATTCGATAATCACCTCTACAACTATCAACTATTCGTCTCAATGCCAAATCTCACTGGATAATTCACTCATAAAAGATTCTCTCATATTATAGTGACTATTCCCTCAAATATCACATGTGAGAAGAAGATATTTAAGTCAAAACAAAATAATGCTCACATGTTCCATTAAAATAATTGTAATCCAAAAGAAAATGATTTGACATAATCTCATGAAAGGAAATCAACACACAATAAATAAATAATCACCATTCTCTTCCTTATGCACACAAGTCATGCATCCATCAATACACTCTTGAGATCAAATAGGTCTTTATTTAAGGTTGTAATGGGGTCTTGGGATTAGGGTTTTGAAACGAAGGATATTCAGGAATTCAAAAGACTATCCCGAGAGAACATGTACATTACACAACCAAACTTATTTCCATAGTCTTTCACTCTCCATCCTTTAGAAGCACAATTTACATCACTTGCTCATATTTTTTTTTCTTTTCAAACACATGCTTGCTATTTTTTTCTCTTTTTTTTTTTTTTTTTTTTCAATCTGTTTTTTTCACAGCTAGACATATTGTCTTTCTTTTTTTTTTTTTCAACTTTTTTTTTTTTCTTTTTTTTCAGCAAGACGTCTAATGTAAATATTCACAAGTATGTAAAACTCTTTTTTTTCTTTTCTTTTCTTAACCAACATCTCCCAAATTACATAAACAATAAAAGTTCAATCTCAGGATAACCAAGGGTAAAAGATATTATTTTTTCTCATTGGCTTGGTTATTATATGTTGGGTATAAGAAATAAAATTTTGTTTTAAAGGCTCAATCATGGCTTCTAGGGACAATAATATTCAAAGAATAAGGTTTAAGCTCAAATAATGACAAAGATGGCCTAAAATCATATCTCAAGAGCTTTTGATAACACACTTCTCATGCAAATAATTCAAAGTCAAGCAATCATTTACAATATTGGTGTTAACCAAAACAAAAATAATGAGACTATTGAAGGAGATTAGCTAAATAAAAATATTTTTTATTGAGTAAATGTAAATAACCCTCCAAGAAAGATTGGAACAAAACTCACTAGGGTTTTTATGCATCTCCACTATATGTTTCAAGTTCTCAAAGTAAAATACCTAACAAATTTTCAACTTGGTAAAGTCTAAAGTGCACAAATTGTGAGTTTTTATAAGAACATGATATGAGATACAAAAATATAGAATAAAATTTTATGTGATGCTTAAACAATTGCAAATTTAAATTTAAACAAATTATTCCCATATTGTGGTGTCAAACTATGCATAAAAATGTTATTTAAATATTTAATAACCAACAATTTTTTTTTATATTTTTTTTAGCAAAGTAAATAAACTAAAAAAAAAATAAACTAGGAATTTTCACAACACAAAACATACTCATACCCCCCAAGCTAAATCCAACATTGTCCTCAATGTAAAAATAAATATCTTATTGCTCAGTAAAAATAATGAATAAAGATAAAAGGGATATGAATACTTGGTACCGCAACAACTCTAAAACCTACAAATAAAAACTCAACAAAAAAAAAAAAACTATAAATTAAAACAAATAGAAACAAAACTAAAATTAAAAATAAAATAAAATAAAATCTAACTACTATGTACAAATAAAAACAAAAGCTCACACTCAATCCGGTTTAAAATCATATTTGAATGTGCGACCATTCAATTTTATTGGCTTAAAAATATGGTGTCGAAACAGCTCTTTTAATCGAACTATCCACTCATGTACCCAATATATTATTAGAGTATGCAAGAAAAGGGAGATATATACATTTTTATGCAAATCTAACAATGAGATAGAAAATAGATTTTTATCAATTACAACACACAACTCAACTTTCATACCCTCACCAAGATTAGATATGTGAATCTCATTACTACTTGTTGATAATGAAAGGTCTTTGGGCTCATTAGCCTCTTATGGAATAATAATGTCACTTAATTCTTCACTATCAAGAGTATTAATGGATTCATCATCAGTTTGTAGTTCAGGAAAAGAATCACTCTCACTATATTGACTATTTTTAACCTCTTGTTCTTGTATCAATATATTGAGTATATCTTTTATCTCTTTAATATTTTGACTTGTTTGGGCATTGATATCTTTTATCTCTTTAATATCTTGACTTGTTTGGGCATTGAAAGCTAGTTGGCTTTGCATAAATTCGTTAAGAATATTCTCCAAATTCTCTTCTTGTAGGTCATGGTAGGGTGGATATTGGGGAGGGTCTTGTGGTGATGTGACATATATAGGTAACTGATAATGTTCATTCCCCCAACCAAAATTGGGATAAAAAGTTTCAAAACAATGGTCGGGGTAAGGTTGAGACGAATTAGGTAAGATAATTGTCCCATTCCTCAAAATTTTTCGAGCAGTTGGAATTAAAGGGCAAACCTCAATGGGATGCCCATACACATCACAAATCACACACAGTTCCTCCATCGGGGAAAATCTTCACACCACATTAAAAGAAATATAACATATAAAAATAAAAATTATGAAATATCTAACCTGAGGAAAAATAAAACAAATAATTAACAAATAAAAAAAATGGACGAGATTACTGGATCTGTGACGAATCTCAAATCAAGCAAACCTCAATAGATGGCGATGTGTTCTTTGCCTTCAAACAATTCCCCGGCAACGGCGCCAAAAACTTGCTACAACTTTAGAATTGATCACCCAAGTGCAGGTTGTGCGAAGTAATATAATACTCGGAAGTCCGAGGTCGAACCACAGGGAATTGTGAAAAACTTAGAACACAAAGAAAAATAAAAGAAAATTTGTTTTGAAATAATTGTTGTAGAGATTTAGAAAACAATAAATTTGGTTTTAAAACAATAATAGAAAATACTAAAGCATTGGGTACTCCCTCTCAATTCCATACAATAATAATTGAAGACTCAAAACTTAACTTGAAACACAAATAAGATGTCGGTTGATTCAAGTAACAAATCAAGTAAGAAAATCAAATGTTACAATCAAACGATTATTCAGGAACCTGAATAATCATCCAATTATATTATTTTATGAAATAATGATAATTACCTCAAGCATGGAATAATCAGTTATTTACTCGCAGGGAAATTCAAGCAATCGATGTACATGGCACAATGACTCAAGGATTTTTACAGAATAAAAACTTTGCTAAAAAATCAGAAGTTAAATTAACAAAACATCATAAATCATTAAGCACAAAGTCAATAATATTACCGTACTTCATTGAGAGGTTCTCCCCTAGCCCTAGCTTAGCCTTCTAGCCAGACATGACGAACTAAAAATAAAAGATGGAAAAAAAGAATAAATAATCTAAATCCTAATCTCCCTCTCTCAATAGATGAGAGCCCTTATTTATAGTAAAATAAATCCTAAGTACAGGTTGGAAGGAATTCTTTTCCCAAAAAGATGTCTTGTAAGGTTAAATCCCGTGCATAAATTTTGGGGCCCGCGGGTACATAATCTGTCCAGACTTCGAGCTTAGATTTCGCATATTTAAAAGTTGAATCACGAAATTTTCGTGAAATACACTTTTATAGCCCCTGAAATCTTCTTTCCAACCCCACAAAAATCAGGTAAATCCGATATCAGAATCAAAAGTTATGTCCAAAATACTGAAGACGTGTCAAATCCTTATCTTTTAGGAAACTTTTCTAATCCAACTTTAAATGAGTTTTCTTCTCACTTAAACTCTTATAAGGATTAAAATTATGATTTATCTTTAAGTCTTCCTATCCCAATCTTGACTCTTCAATCCTTATCAATTGTGATTCTTCCTCTAGTGATTGCTTCACTTGCATTATCCATTATTACTTTAAATCAACCAATTTACCTGCAAAATAAACCAACAACTAGAAAAAGTATCAAATTAGAAGATCAAGGAATTTAACACATTTAATTACAAATAATATGCAATTAACCAATTATTAAATATAATAAAATAGCACTTTTGATGGTTAATCACACTCCATATAAGAATTGCTAAAACAAAATTCAAAACTCATCAAACCTAAACAATATGGCCAAAACTGAAGAGAAAAATTGCATGGCAAAAGCTAAAGAGCTTTAATAAACATAAAGAGAAATAGAGATAACAAATTCAAAGTAATTTAAAGTCACCAAATCCATACAAAAAAGTTAAAATTAAACAAAAAAAATTTATCTAGAAACTCCAAATATTACTTATTAGTGAGTGGGAATCTGAGAGCACCTTCAAACTCATGTGAAAATTGCATGCATTAGACTAAGTATTTTTGGTAGATTTAATTCGTGCAATGTTACATGTACAAGTACAGACTCACAAATGCTGACATAACAATAGCACCACACTCTGTAGAGATGCAAAAATGTTGACATAGCGACAATGCCACATCCACATAAATGCCGAAATGGCAACAACACCACTGAGGCAATTCGCTTCCGTGGTGACCAAGAGGAGAAGGAGGAAGAATTAATCCATGGACGCAATTGAGTAGAGGTTCTCTACTCTCAGGTCCAAATAATGAAACTCTAACATACAGTTCTAACAAATACAAAACTTACACGGTAGATCTATTCACTAACACAAATTATATCTCAAAAAAAATATTAAAAAAAATGCATAAAGAAGATAGTAAGATAAGTACTGGTTGGTTAGAATTTAAGAAGTAACTTTTAAACGTCATGCATTGAACTTCTGTATGCCCATGCATTGCTCTAATGCATTGCTCTAATTGATGGCCTAGCAAATACTTGAAAACTCCAATGGACCGAATTACTCAAATAATCGAACAAAGTATTGAACACAGTAGACCAATCACACATCAAAAAGAATTTTCAAAACCCAAATGAAATAAATTCGTGCCAAAAACTATTGGGCAGAAAGGAGGGGAAGAAGTGGCCTGAGTCGGCAGGGGTATGGATGTGGCACGAAAAATTATTTGACAGGGTTTTTTTCAAGGCAAATTACGTGTTTCGTGTTTTTCAAATGACCTCTATGAACTGATACATATTCGATTTACTATGCATAAAAATCAAGATATAGCCACTATTAAGCTTTAGGACAAAACCAAAAAATGACCATTTTAAAATTATTATTAAGAGGTTGGTAATGTTTTTGATGTTATGCATGAGTAATAAAATTTGGTCTCAATAGGTCTATAGCAAGCAGATGACTCTCACTATAAGAGGGTAATAGGATCATCAACATTAAAATACTCAAATAATCAAGTCATCCACACCCTCATAAATAAATCAAATACAAATTAAGGACTCAAAATATGTATCCATGTCATATATTGAAAAAAAAACACATGATCTTAACTGTTCGCGTTCCAATGACACTTTTATAGTACTCTCTTTTACATCAACATTTTTCATTGTTGTATTGTAGGAGATTTTGGATTTCCTAGAAGAGAGAAAAGCATTGTGGTGAAATTATACAACGATATAATTTGTATCTAATTGCACCTAATTACACTACACACACTCTTCCAAAATTAGTGGAAGAAAATTTCAATTTTTTTTGTTCCAATCATATAATTGAATCCCATTCACATGAGCAAATTGCAGCAATACATAGCCGTCATTTAATAACTTAAACAATATGGATTATCACAATAAATCAAACCCATCACATAAAACTAAAATCAAATAACACATAACATTCCAAAATATAGTTGGAGAGAGGAATAGGTTGGGGGGGGGGGGGGGTTGGGGCAAGGAGTGTTTATTGATCTGAAGCAAAAAAATAGCAATACTTTGTGATCTGTGGCTAGGAACCATATGTTATGTGTACCTTCTTCTTACCTATCTAAGCCCCAAACTTGATTTATGCTTTCTAGTTTTTACCCAAGCTACTCAATGGCATCATTGAGATAAATACACAACTAATTACATTTAGACAAAGCCCGTGGATAGAGCACATACGTCAGCATTCCAAAGCTAGGAATTTGTTAGCCATTGTTTTATTGCCATTAACCTACAACAAAATCCACCAAGAAAAGTAGTCCTATTGAACATAATAACAAATAGTTGGTCGGCAACACCAATAGGTGATAATTACACAATTTAACATCACAAAATAATCACAAAAAATACCAATTAATTAAAACTTTCTGGAGCCGATTTTGCATTCTATAAAAAATCAGGGTTTTTCTCCATGGGTCTCTAAAATCAAGTAATTCATGATGTAACAACAATTTAACCTTTATCCAATTAAAATATCTATCACCAACATATAAATTCAAACTATTATACACCAATTTCGAAAACTCTAGCATTCAATTTCTTACAAAACATAACAACCCAATTTTGAAAATATAGCATTCAATTTCCTACAAAAAACACCCAATTTAATACCTAATTTGAAAAAAAAAACCCATAGAAAACATTAGAAAAATGTGTGTTTGCTATGTGTGAATGTCAATGTGTGTGTGTGATCTGCTGGTTTGTGTGTGTGTGATGTGCGACTGGTGTGTGTGCGATGGGGGGGGGGGTGTGTGTGTGTGCGCGATGGGTGTGTGTGTGCTCTGTTGGTGTGTACTGTAACACCCCGCATTTTCTTTTATATATGTATATAGATATATAGTAACGTAATTATGTTTTTGAAATGCTAATATATATGTAATGATGTATGCATGAGCTACGTAGATGATAAGAGTAGAAATAAATGGTTAGTGGAGGTAATAGTGTATGTTGTAGAAAATTGGAAGTATTTTGGAGTGAAATCGCATTTTAGAGATATTTTAGGTAGAAGAATTTTAGACACTGCCTTAGTGTTTGGATCATAAATTTTTATAATGATGTCCATTTGATCTGAAATTTTTACAGTAGATAGTATACTTCCAGGGCTACAAAAGTATATCTCACGAAAATTTTCCAAATCAATCTCCAAATAGGCCAAAACTTCACTGGAAGTTTCAGTAAAAACAGGAATTCCGTTCGAACGTGACTTGACGTTCGAACGTGAATCGACGTTCGAACGTGAATAGACGTTCGAACGTGAATAAACGTTCGAACGTAAGTGCGTTCCAGTAATCTTCTATGATGGAAAAACAAAAGTACTGGGAGCAACGACCGTTCGAACGCCAATGACGTTCGAACGTGAGTTACGAATTCTGAACTTCAGAATCGCGCACATGAGGCCATTTCTTCCACTATAAATACATAAGGACGCCTCTCTTTGCCTCATTTCAACATTTCTAACCCTAGGAAGACTTAGAGAGGAGGAAAGAAGGGGAAAACACAAGATCAAAGGAGGAATTGCACCTTGAAGAAGATCAAAACTTCAAGTTTTTCAAGAACACTAAGGAAGAAGAAGGTAGGGGTTTTCTCTCACTCACTTACATTGAGGTTAGGATATTTATATATGTATGATTTGGCTATCAATGATATATATATGCTATGGAATCATCATCTCTTAGGCTTTTTGGCAAAGATTACATGTTTTGAACAAAGTTAGGGTTTAATACCCATGAAATCTCTTCTCTAGTTTTAAAACCCTCATTTTTGGAGAGTGATGTATTTCCTTCTTAAATGCTTTCCTTATTATGGGTTTTCGAAACCTTAGTGCTTTGTGTTGGGTAGAAAAATGATGTTATTGTGATCTCATGTATTTTTCTTTGTTGGTTGTGGAATTGTTATATGTTATATTTTGGGGACTTTGGTTGGATGATTGTAAATTAAGATAAATGTTGGAATTGTATGCTTGGTTGGGTTGTTTGTGATGCACATGAGTGAGAGGTTCCTTGTAAGGATGCTCACCCCTTCCCAAGAGGTTCCTTGTAAGGATGCTTGGGAAACAATAAAGTGATTGGTGGGAGGTTCCTTGTAAGGATGCTCACCCATTCTCAAGAGGTTCCTTGTAAGGATGCTTGAGAATCAAAGATGACCTAGGGGGTGGAGGTTACCCTAAAGTATGCCACCTACCGAAGGAATGAAAATAATGAAGTGATGGGTGGGAGGTTCCTTGTAAAGATGCTCACCCATTCTCAAGAGGTTCCTTGTAAGGATGCTTGAGAATCAAAGATGACCTAAATGGTGGGGTGGAGGTTACCCTAAAGTATGCCACCTACCGAAAGAATAGGGGTGGAGGTTACCCTAAAGTATGCCACCTATCGAAAGAATGGGGGTGGAGGTTACCCTAAAGTATGTCACCTACCGAAAGAATGGGGGTGGAGGTTACCCTAAAGTATGCCACCTACCGAAAGAATTGTTGGAAATTGTTTATGACAATTAATGGTACTTATTTGTATGTGGTACTCGTTTATTCATTTAAGTAATGTTTTTACATAAACTTGAGATCATTTTTAAATGTCACTGCTTTATTTCAAATTATGTATCTATGTTATGTTAAAAATGAGACCGACCGTTTTAAATGCTTTTCTAAACCTTGTATGGGTTTGAGAGAATTTTTCTACAGAGCTTTGTGCTCACCCCCTACCGCTAACATTTTTCAGATTACCTGCTTGAGGAGGACGTAAGGGTCGAGGAGCCCGCTACTTGGGAGACTCCACTTGACGGGGGTGTGGATCCCGAGGTGGACGCATAGAGCGACCTCCTTTCCTTTTGTACTAGACTAGGACATTCTTTTGGAACATTGTGTAGTCTAGTTTCTTTTGTTTATTCCGCTGTGCTACTTTAAGAAATTTTTGAGATGTAATCGCCATAATTTGGGCTTATTCTTTTGGATAACTTTGTAAATATTTGTGGATGACAAATGGGGTCTCGTTTCTTGAGGAATTATATTAGTGCTCTCATGATATGAATGTTTTAGAATGTAATGCCGTCCAGGGTGTGTTTTGGGGTGTTACATGTACCGTGTGTTCGACTGCCTTTGTGTGTGTGTGTGAAAGAGAGGTGAGACAGAGAGAGTGCAACTGGAGAGAGATGAAACAGAGAGAGATAGAGAGGGAGGGAGGGAGGGAGGGAGGGAGGGAGGTAACTGGGATGCTGGTTGATCGGCGGTGGGTTGATAGGTAGAAGACAAATCACATGGAGAGTGGAGAGAGAGAGAGAGAGAGAGAGAAAGAGAGGGAGGTTGAATAACTGAGTGGGTGTGTGGGTTGGGTACCATTGTGTAATGCTTCAACTTCAAAAGTGTAAACCCAAGCGCAGGTTGAGCAGAGTAATGTAATCTCGGAAGTCCGAGGTCGATCCCACGAGGAATTGTAACAAGAAGCAATCACACGAACAATAAAAGTAATTTGAAAGGAAAAAGATTTGTTTGGAAAATTGTCGACTGGATAAAAATGATTTTGATAATTAGAACAGTAATAAAATAAATACTAGAGCATCAGGTACTCCCTCTCAACTCATACAATATTAGTTAAAAACTCAAAGCTTGACTTGAAAGAAGAATTAAATGTCAGTTAATCCGATTAACAAATCAAGTGATAAATCTAAAAGTTATAATCAAACGACTACCAGGAACCTGAATAATCATTCAATCATAGTATTTTATGAAATAATGTTAATCCTTCCAGCTTGGAATAACCAGTGATTTACACGCAGGGAAAATCAAGCAATTGATGTACGTGGCACAACAACTCAAGAATTTATACAGCATAAACACTTTGCTAAAATATTAGGGATTAAATTAACACATTAACATAAATCATTAAGTACAAGAGTCAATAACAATACCGTACTCCGTCGAGAGGTTTTCCCCTAGCCCTAGCTTAGCCTTCTAGCCAGACATGGTTAAAGGATCTCAAAACAGATTAATGAAAAAGAACTCCCCTTTTCAAGGTCCTAGGTTTGTATTTATAAAGTACATTCCAAAGAGATTGCATCCCATTAGGATTCTAAATTCGGCAGCAGAAACTTGACACGCGTCCGGACGCACCTCTCAGAACCGTCCGGACGCAACTTCCAGAATGGTCCTTTCTCCGTTTATCAGCTTTCTGCCAATAGCGTCCGGACGCGTACTCTTCTTCCATCCGGACGCGTGTTCCAGTGTGATCTGTCCTGAGCTATGCTTCATCTTTCCATAATTTGACCCCAAAACTATGCTTTTGACCTGCAAATTATCACAAATCAACATTTAATAGCATAACACCCAATCTTGGATAAACTCTTATATTTATCACACTTTTACAATTAAAATATCAATCTTTCCTAATAATAATTGTGATTATTTGGCCTTAATCACACCCCCCCCACTTAGATCTTGCTAGTCCCTAGCAAGACAAATATCAATAGATACAACTACTGATTTTAGGAAACAAAATAAAATGCAATAAAACAAAACCACTTTCGTAGGACTCACGATTGCATTTAGCCTATGCAACAAGCCTTTAAACCCCTAGGTTTCCCTAGTGGACGAGTATAGTCTCGTGAGGGTTTCCAGAGATGATACCCACAAACATCACCCTTTGATCAAACATCTGAATAACAAATTTATAATATAAATTGTCACCACACTATTGAAATTCAAAGACACAACTTTCTATAAGCACACGCAAAACATAATATAAAACTATGCGCTATATAACTGTATGCACTTATCATATTCTCATATAAACTCGTGTGTAGTGTGAGTTAACTATACCAAGTCAGCAATTTATCCAATAATCACCTCTACAACTATCAACTATTCGTCTCAATGTCAAATCTCACAAGATAATTCACTCATAAAAGATTCTCTCAGATTATAGTGACTATTCTCTCAAATATCACATGTGAGAAGAAGATATTTAAGTCAAGACAAAATAATGCTCACATGTCTATTAAAATAATTGTAATCCAAAAGAAAAGAATTTGACATAATCTCATGAAAGGAAATCAACACACAATAAACAAATAATCAATATTTTCTTCCTTATTCACACAAGTCATGCATCCTCAATACACTCTTGAGATCAGATAGGACTTTATTTAAGGTTGTAATGGGGCCTTGGGATTAGGGTTTTGAAACGAAGGATATACAGGAATTCAAAAGACTATCCCGAGAGAACATGTACATTACACACCCAAACTTCTTTCCATAGTCTTTCACTCTCCATCCTTTAGAAGCACAATTTACATCACTTGCTCATATATTTTTTTTTTCTCTTTTCAAACACATGCTTGCTATTTTTTTTTTTTTAACAAGACATCTAATGCAAATATTCACAAGTATGTAAAACTCTTTTTTTTTTTTTCTTTTCTTTTCTTAACCAACATCTCCCAAATTACATAAACAATAAAAGTTCAATCTCAGGATAACCAAGGGTAAAAGATATTATTTTTTTTTCATTGGCTTGGTTATTATATATTGGGTATAAGAAATAAAATTTTGCTTTAAGGGCTCAATCATGGCTTCTAGGGATAATAATATTCAAAGAATAAGGTTTAGGCTCAAATAATGACAAAGATGGCCTAAAATCATATCTCAAGAGCTTTTAATAACACACTTCTTATGTAAATAATTCAAAGTCAAGCAATCATTCACAATATTGGTGTTAACCAAAACAAAAATAATGAGACTATTGAAGGAGATTAGCTGAAAAAATATTTTTTTATTGAGTAAATGTAAATAACCCTCCAAGAAAGATTGGATCAAAACTCACTAAGGTTTTTATGCATCTCCACTATATGTTTCAAGTTCTCAAGGTAAAATACCTAACAAATTTTCAACTTGGTAAAGTCTAAAGTGCACAAATTGTGAGTTTTTATAAGAACATGATATGAGATACAAAAATATAGAATAAAGTTCTATGTGATGCTTAAACAATTGCAAATTTAAAGTTGAACAAATTATTTCAATTATGTGGTATCAATTTATTCATAACAATGTTATGTAGATATTTAATAACACACCAAACAGAATATGCATTTTATATAATAAGAATTTGAGTACAATGCATATTCAAAAGATAAAAGAAATCAAGCCTAACAAAAGTTACCCAAAATAGGCTTTGATCTCACAAATATAGTAAAGGAAATAAAAGAAACAACTTTCAAACACCGGGACCTAGAAGAAATATCCTAAGATGAGGGGCCTGCCTGATCCTGAGAACTCTGCCCTAGCCCCCTCATCTGCGCCCTCAACTCTCTCATCTTCTTCCTCATCTCTCTCTGCCCTCTCAGCAGCTCAAACAAAATCTGCTTGTCAGTCCTGGGATCAGTGTCCTCATCCACTGGTACCTCAAAGTCTTCATCGAAGTTGAAGAGCTGATCCCAATCCTCTATCGGTATATCACCCTCAGCTGCAGCCTCCCCCTGCTGGCTCCTCATCCCTACTGGCCTCGCCACACTCCGACTCTTTAAAAGAGAACCGGAGTTGAGTGCAACAACCTTCTTTACCTTCTCCATCGTGGCGTCAATCACCACCCCCGCCTTTTCACAGAAGGCGGTAGCCAGACCGGGAAATGGGAGAGATGGTTTTTTAGGGTCAACAATGGCCCTACGCATCTCTGAGAAAATAAGGGAGGGGAGGTCTATAGTCTTGCCAGTGCCTATGGCATACAGAAGTCGGGCTCGGTCAGGGTATATGTGATTATTCCTCAGCAAAGGAAAAATGTTGGAGACTGAAATTAGATTGAGAATCTTGTACTTATTGGTCAAGTCTCCCTGCTGAAGGAATTTCACTCCGTCAGTCCACACAAAATCTTGATCACCCATTAACTCCCTACCCACCTCATCACCACCAAAATTCTGGGGGTATTCAGGGATAACCACCCGGGCTTGAGTCATTCCAGTCAATTGGGCAATGGCTGAGGCATCTATACTGATGTGCTTACCTCGGACATAGGTGGTCAGCTGACCATTCCCGAGGTCATCAGCATTGCTGTAGAACTCCCTTGCCAGGATGGGAATGCAAGGCCAATCTCTACCCATAAACTCGGCCCACCCTCTAGATGTGATGATCTCTTGGATTCCTAATCGAGAGAAATCCTTGAGTTCAATCTTCCTCTCACAGACAAAGGGTTTGGAGGCGTAGTGTTTCTCGAATCTTACCCGCTCCTCTAGTATTTGGAAACGTATCGGGTCAAATGTGGTGTCCTCCTCTTCTTGGGTGCTTGATCGGGCTCTCTTTGAGGAGGAGGCTCTTGGTGGTGCCATAGTTGTTAAAATAGAGAAGAGAAAAGTGGAATGGGTGGGAGTTGTTAGAAATTCGGTTTAGAAACGTGCAAAACAAGTTAACTGAGGTCCCTATTTATAGATTCGCACACGCGTCCGGACGCATTGGGTGTTTCCGTCCGGACGCGGTTCAACTACCGGCATTAATAAGCTTTGAATGACACGCGTCCGGACGCGTGGTGAGGTTCCGTCCGGACGCGTACTCTGAATTTGAAACGGTTAGCTTTCCCGTCCGGACGCATGACAAATCACCGTCCGGACGCGTGTTCCAGTAAGTTCAGCCTATTCTTCCCCGTCCGGACGCAAACTCTAGAAGATTTTATACTATAATTCATGCGTCCGGACGCGAGTTCCAGTGAATTGATTCCTTTATACTTAGAAAAAATTTCACTTTTCTTCAGCTCTTTCTCTCCCAAGTGGTTCCCTTCTACTTCTAAAAATTTCTAAGGCTAAAAATGCACACAAAACTATATTTTTTTTTTTAGATAGATAGATACATGCACATACATGTACACTGAATTGGCCAATCAAAAAAATCAAACATGTATGCTTCACCCCTCCACTCAAAAGTTTGCATTGTCCTCAATGTAACAACACGCAATGTAATCTTAAATAAGGGTTACGGAGACATACCAGATGCTCGTATAATGTGCTCATGTATCTGTGAAAAAAAAAACAAAAACAAAAGAACAACACTTATATACATAACTGTACAGAAAATGGTTAGAGATGGATCATTCATAGTGGGGATCCACCAATTCGATGGATTCCACTTCCACAATACCCTCCTCCAAGAATGGTTTCAATCTTTGCCCATTAACCTTAAACATGTTCCCATTACTTGGGTTTTCAATCTCCACTGTTCCATATGGGAATACTTCCTTGACAACGTATGGACCACTCCATCTAGTCCGAAGCTTTCCCTTAAAGATGTGAAGCCTAGAATTATAAAGAAGAAATTTCTGTGCAGGTGTAAAGGTTTTACGCACAATATTCTTATCATGAAACACCTTCATGCGTTCTTTACTGATTCTAGAGTTCTCATATGCCTCATTCCGGATCTCATCAAGCTCATTTAGCTGTAATTTCCGTGCGGTGCCAGCTTGGTCAAAACTAAAGTTGAACATTTTAATGGCCCAATATGCTTTATGCTCTACTTCCACAGGCAAGTGACAAGCTTTTCCATAAATCAATCTATACGGAGACATACCAATCGGGGATTTATATGCAGTTCGGTATGCCCATAATGCATCAATTAGTCGTAACGACCAATCTTTACGATCTGGGTTCACCGTTTTTTCCAAAATGTAAGAAATTTCCCGATTGGCAAGCTCTACTTGACCACTTGTCTGTGGGTGATAGGGAGTTGCAACTTTATGTGTTACACCATATTTTTTCATCAAATTCTCAAAAGGCCTATTACAGAAATGCAATCCCACATCACTGATAATGGCTCGAGGTATACCAAATCTGGACAAAATATTTTCCTTTAAAAATTTCAAAACAACTTTATGATCATTTGTCCGACATGGTATAACTTCAACCCACTTAGAGACATAATCTATTCCCACTAAAATGTACATATACCCAAAAGATGGGGGAAAAGGACCCATGAAATCTATTCCCCAGCAGTCAAAGATTTCTATGATCAAAATCGGGTTTAGGGGCATCATATTCCTACGGGTCAATCCCCCCAGTTTTTGACATCACTCACACACTTTACAAAAATTATGAGCATCCTTAAAAATTGTAGGCCAATAAAATCCGCACTGTAGAACCTTTGCAGAGGTCTTTCTCATAGAAAAGTGGCCTCCGCATGCGCCCGAATGACAAAAGGATAGAATGCTACTTACCTCATTATCAGGTACACATATTCGGATAATCTGATCTGGGCAATATTTGAAAAGGTATGGGTCATCCCAAAAGAAACTCTTTACTTCCACTAAAAATTTCCTTTTATCCAAAGCAGTCCAAGCCGGTGGCATGTTACCTGTAACAAGAAAGTTCACAATATCAGCAAACCATGGTAATGAGGAAACTGCCAATAACTGTTCATCCGGGAAAATGTCTTTGATCGGCACTGTCTCAATGGGTACATCACTCACCAGTCTAGACAAATGGTCAGCCACTACATTTTCTACTCCTTTTTTATCCTTAATAGTGATATCAAATTCTTGGAGTAGTAGGATCCACCTCAACAGTCTCGGTTTTGCATCTTTCTTAGTTAATAAGTATTTGAGAGCTGCATGGTCTGTGAAGATAACAATGGGAAAACCTAATAAGTACGACCTGAATTTGTCTAGTGCAAATACTACAACCAATAATTCTTTTTCTGTGGTAGAATAGTTCATCTGTGCACTATTTAAAGTTCTACTGGCATAGTAGATGACATGAGGCTTTTTGTCATTCCTTTGTCCTAAAACCGCCCCTACAGCATAGTCACTGGCGTCACACATGATTTCGAAAGGACGACTCCAATCTGGGGGTTGCATGATTGGAGCAGTGACAAGCATGCCCTTTAACTTATCAAAAGCTTCTTGGCATGCTTTATCCCACTCAAAAGGTGTGTCTTTCCCTAGAAGATTGCAGAGTGGTCTAGATATGGAACTAAAATCCTTTATAAATCTCCTATAAAAACCAGCATGACCCAAGAAAGATCTAACATCCTTAAGGGCTTTAGGGATAGGTAAATTAACGATTAATTCAATTTTGCCCTTATCTACCTGAATTCCCTCAGAAGAGACAATGTGACCAAGAACAATTCCCTTTCGAACCATGAAATGACATTTCTCTCAGTTAAGCACCAGGTTCTTTTCTTTACATCTTATAAGCACTTTCTCAAGGTTAGATAAACAGTCATCGTAGGAATCACCAAAGACAGTAAAATCATCCATAAAAATTTCAAAAAAATTGATGAGCGCATAATATTGCATATTTGAAGGGCTCATTACATGCATTATAACTCAATTTTTGCATTTAAATACTTAGTGTTAGCCAAAATTGTCTATAATGTTGATATTTTGATGTTGCAACATTTTATAGCTTAAATGATTGATTTTAGGACATTGCAACCTTGATGGATGTGTGGTGAAGGCATGGACACAATACATGAAGAATTGGAGGCTTAAAAGTGAAGAAATCAAGAAGGCATTGGTGCTTGGGAACAAGGGCACCAGCTGCAGCAATAATTGGAAGCACTGCCTCGGAATTCCTCCATTTTGACCATGATCTACTCAGAATTTGGAAAATTTAAAAACATGAAAGTTGTAGATATGGGTGTCTTCTGTTTGGTGTAAAAATTTCAGCCCAATCCAACGGTTAGATCAAGAGTTATGCTGATTCTACCGAAGGTGGTCCAGTGTAGAAAAACAGTACCGGTACTCGGTACCGGTACCAAATGGTACCGGTACCTAGTACCGGTACTCCGGACCTTCTGGTCGCGAAAACAGCCTGTAACTCAACTTTGAGGCTTGGGGGTCCCACCTACACTTCTCCCACGCCTATCCCAACATTTCCTTACACATTTACAGGCCTCCTACACTCAAGTGGAAGACTTTAAAGGCCAATGCATTAAAGGAGGAATGGGGGGAAGTGGGCTGCCCAGGCTATGATCTCCTAGCCTGTCAAAGCCATCCATTCAGCCCTCTCTTGATGGGAGCTCGTACACACAGCTAGGGGGGAGCCTCATGGATGAAAATGCAACTCTCTCACACCATTATATTCAGCATTCCATTCATTTGTAAATGGTTGGCTACCTAAGCTTAGAGTAGTTTTAGTGAGGAAGAAGATGAATAGTAAAGTTGTGATTTTTACATGTTCTTCCATCTATTTCTCTTGTAACCTCTTGTAAGGATATTGTAAGCTTCCTTTACTGTCTTTAATGCCATTTATTAGAAGTACATTTCAAGTTTAGCCTTGCACTTTACATTTCACCATTGTTATGCTTTCAAGTTCTTCATTTTTAGCTTAAAATGGGTTTTGAATATTTCTCTTCATAGCTTTAGATTTCTTGCTTCAAGTTAAGTTTCATGCTTTAAATCTCAATTTCTCTTCCATGTCCATCTACATTATGCTTGTCTTGCATTTTTAATATGAATAGCTAGGATTTAAGTTGGTTAATCCAAGAGAAAATTCCTCTTGGGAATACCATTTTCAACTCTTCTTCATTCCTCCCTTTAGAGTCAAATGGTTCGGTTTGACGGGGTTGAGAGTGGATGAGTTGGTGAGCCTTTGATATTCCGTAGGCCTAGTCACGGTTTATGCTTAGATACTCACCAATCTCGTCCCTAGCTTCCCCCGAATCAATTGTTCATTCATGCTCAATCGGAGGAAGGCTTTGAGTTGATTTGGTATTCCCATTGGAATGAACCCTTTGGATTAGCCAACACTTGCTTTCTTGCATTTTCATTTTGAACAAAACTCACCAAAACACAAATACAAGATTTTACACTTTCTTTTCACTTTTGCAAAATCACTTTCACAAAACTCCCTTTCCTTCTCTGAGGAGACGACCTTGGAATATTTTCCAAGTAAAACACACGACCACAAAAGACTCCTTTCGATTGGGGAGCATTTTTGTGCACACCGCATCTCATTCCACAATTCCATCCACCACCATTCCGTTGTTGCCTAATCTTTTGCATCATTCCGAGTGAGAGTGACACTCACCCATTCCTATAAGCCATACACACATTTAGGGATGATGTTTAGAGGTTAGGATAAAACAATACCGTTTTCCAATCAATCATTTTGGAGCCGTTGCCGGGGAAGGTTAAGCGTCGAGTTCGAGGGTGATTTTGGGACGGCATAAGGTAAGTCTTGTGATTTTCATCACGGGCCAAGGTATGTCGTCTAACTTGTAAATATTTTTTTTTATATAATGTCTTATAATTTTTATGATAATGTATCAAATGCCCAAAATTTTCAAAATATGTGTAAGATTTGTGATGAGTATGGGCATATTTCTAGTGAGTGCCCAAGAATGGCCTCTTATTTTGAAAACGTATGCAAGATTTGTGGTGAGTATGGACACATCACTAGTGAGTGCCCAATAAATGCCCCTTATTTTGAATATGTTTGCGAGATTTGTGGTGAGAATGGACACCTCAGTAGTGAATGCCCAATAAATTATCCGGTTCAAGACTTTGCATGCGAAAACTTTTACCCCAACCATTATGCTACACCGAGTTACTCGAGTTATGGTTGGGAGAATGAACCTCATGATTTTTCATCCAATTTCACACCACCTAATGATTTTTGCCACTATCCAACATATAGGGACTCAACCGAACAAGAATTGGAAAATACGTTGTACGAGTTTATTCAATCCCAAATGGAATGCAATGCCCAAATGACCCAACAACTTTCTGTAATTAGTGATCAACTTAATACATTGACTAATGCTATAATTGCTATGGATGAAGAATTACACCTTGAGCATAGTCAATGTATTGAGGATGATCACCCCATTGAAATACATATTGAGGTTGAATCTCCCACCACTCTTGATTGTGAAAAGTTTGATGAAGTGATTATCTCACATGAGGCTAATGAGCCCAAGGTCTTTTCTCCATCTAAGAGTGGTGTTGAGATTCACATTTCTCAACTTGGGGAGGGCATTGCAATGGAGTTAAGTTTTGAGACTCTTAAAGAAAAATTGAATACTCCACCTTTTGTATTGCATAAACTTGCCTATATCTTGGTTTGGTTGAGATTTTTGACTTCTTTTCCTTTGTATTGTTGGATAGATTGGTTAGCAAGGGCATTTATACAACAAAAAAATTTTAAAATCAAAAAAATCCATGGGCGTAGGGTCATATCCGAATTGAAGCCGGATTGACATGAGCCCTTGTTGTTTTGTTTCCATGTACATAGTAGTTATATCTCTTTTATTGTTATATTTTTATTTTTCATGTCATTGTAGTATAATGGTGAGTATCATTGTAGTTTAGATTTTAACATGAAGCATGTTTCAGCGGGAGTAGTTTGGCAGACAAAGCAGAACAGTACCGGTACTCGGTACCGATACCAAATGGTACCGGTACCCAGTACCGGTACTAAAAACCTACTGGAATCGCAGTACCGGTACCCAGTACCGGTACTAAAAGTCTACTGGAATCGCAGTACCGGTACTGTTTGCCTGACAGACCCAATCTCTGCAATGCTGCTCCACCTGCTTTGAGGGCATCACCAGCATTTCTCCCCCATGTTCTAGTCTAAGTTGGGGGGTGTAAATGAGCTTTGTGTATTTCATTTTCTCTTTTATGTTTATATATATATATATAAAAAAAAAAGGGGTATCTCATTTCCCATTTTACCTTCATTGTTTTCATTGCATGATTCCTTGTGCATTGAGGACAATGCATAGTTTAAGTTGGGGGGGTGAGGTGCACCATTCACATGTTCTACCACTTTGTGTATAGAATAAGTTGGAAATGTGAAAATTTTGAAAAATTTTGGACAATTTTTGTGAAAAATAGTCAATATTGAACTATATTCCTCTATCCTAATTGTTATGGGATTTGTGAATTGCTTGATCTTCATTTTGAACTTTGAATTCATGAGCACATTATAGAAGTTTATCCTATGCTTGAGTATCACATATGTGTTTTCTTTCAAACTCAACCATTGTGCACCTTGAATGTGTAATTTGGACAATTTACGGATTGAGTTCACATTTGAGTGCTTGACATGAATAGTGGAGATGAGTAAGAACCCATGTGAGCTTTAATGCCAATCCTTGTTTGGAGGGAACTTACATTTACTCAAGGAACAATTTTTCAAATTCTAAATTTGTTCAATAATCTCATTATGTTTGTTTTGGTTAGGTGCTTTTGGGTAGTTGATTGACTTTGTCTTGAAACGCAAAATGCTCCTCCTATGCTTATCTAGAGATGATCTTAGGCCATCTTTGAAATGCTTTGAGCCTTTGCCTTTTTCTTGTGAAAATATTATCCCTAGTGCCGTGATTGAGCCTTAATTGAATTCGTTTCTATGCCACACATGTAACCAAGCCAATGAAAATGATAAATATCTACCTTACCTTGGTTGTTCCTAGTGCTAAGTTGGGTGATGATACAACAAAAGGGATGAAGGATGTTGAAACTCAAAAGAGTTCAATGGAAAAAGAATGAAAATCCAAGAAAAGGAGAGAAAGGGAGTGAAAAAGGAGAAAAAGAATGAGAAAAATAAAAGGAAAAAATGTAAAGGAAAAGAAAGAAAAGAAACAAAGGGTGTGGTGATGGTGTGAAAATCAAAATCCCATAAAAGGGAAGTGTTTTTCTAAGATTAAGGTCATTCACCCGGAACAACCCTCTTTGTTATCCTATATCCTTCGTTTCCCTTACCACAACATCACCCCAAGGCCTCATTACAACCCATGAAAGTCCTAAAAGATCTAGAGAAGCATGGGGAATGCATACTTTTAAAGAAAAAGAGAAGTTAATTTTACTATCTAATGCCCTAGCATTCCTTTCATGAGATTATGCCAAGGTTGTTTCATTTGTATACATGTGCTTCATTTTTGGATTATATGTGAGCATTTTGGTTTGTGAATAAGATTCTATCTCACATATACACATGGAGTGCATGCTAGGATAATCATTGAGTTATTCATTTTTGAGAGAAACCCTTGGTGAGTTTTTGCATCAAAGCTTAATTTGGATAGCCACGTGAATGTGAACTCTATTGTGTAAATGTTTAAATTACATGTTCATTTCACACACACACGAGTTTTGAAAGGAAATGTGTATGTGGATACTCTAGAATAGCATTTAAAGCTATAATGTGTTGCATGTGTTTTTAGTTAGGATGTTTTGAACATAGTTGTTTTATTGAAATCCCATCACTAGTTAAGATAGGGGAATATACTTTAAATATTGGATATTAGCAAGAAGTTTGTAGGTACCTTCACTGGAAACCTTCACGAGACAAAACTCGTCCACTAGGGATCACCTAGGGGTTTAAAGGCTTGTTGCATGTGCTAAATGCAATTGCGGAATTAGTATAGGTTTATTTTTGTTTGCTTGCTTTTACATTTTGTTTGCTAGGGACTAGCAAAGCTTAAGTTGGGGGGTGTGATGAGCGCATAATATTGCATATTTGAAGGGCTCATTACATGCATTATAACTCAACTTTTGCATTTAAATACTTAGTGTTAGCCAAAATTGTCTATAATGTTGATATTTTGATGTTGCAACATTTTATAGCTTAAATGATTGATTTTAGGACATTGCAACCTTGATGGATGTGTGGTGAAGGCATGGACACAATACATGAAGAATTGGAGGCTTAAAAGTGAAGAAATCAAGAAGGCATTGGTGCTTGGGAACAAGGGCACCAGCTGCAGCAACAATTGGAAGCACTGCCTCGGAATTCCTCCATTTTTACCATGATATACTAAGAATTTGGAAAAGTTAAAACATGAAAGTTGTAGATATGGGTGTCTTCTATTTGGTGTCAAAATTTCAGCCCAATCCAACGGTTAGATCAAGAGTTATGCCGATTCTACCGAAGGTGGTCCAGTGTAGAAAAACAGTACCGGTACTCGGTACCGGTACCAAATGGTACCGGTACCTAGTACCGGTACTCCGGACCTTCTGGTCGCGAAAACAGCCTGTAACTCAACTTTGAGGCTTGGGGGTCCCACCTACACTTCTCCCACGCCTATCCCAACATTTTCTTACACATTTACAGACCTCCTACACTCAAGTGGAAGACTTTAAAGGCCAATGCATTAAAGGAGGAATGGGGGGAAGTGGGCTGCCAAGACTATGATCTCCTAGCCTGTCAAAGCCATCCATTCAGCCCTCTCTTGATGGGAGCTCGTACACACAGCTAGGGGGGAGCCTCATGGACGAAAATGCAACTCTCTCACACCATTATATTCAGCATTCCATTCATTTGTAAAGGGTTGGCTACCTAAGCTTAGAGTAGTTTTAGTGAGGAAGAAGATGAATAGTAAAGTTGTGATTTTTACATGTTCTTCCATCCATTTCTCTTGTAACCTCTTGTAAGGATATTGTAAGCTTCCTTTACTGTCTTTAATGCCATTTATTAGAAGTACATTTCAAGTTTAGCCTTGCACTTTACATTTCACCATTTGTTATGCTTTCAAGTTCTTCATTTTTAGCTTAAAATGGGTTTTGAATATTTCTCTTCATAGCTTTAGATTTCTTGCTTCAAGTTAAGTTTCATGCTTTAAATCTCCATTTCTCTTCCATGTCCATCTACATTATGCTTGTCTTGCATTTTTAATATGAATAGCTAGGATTTAAGTTGGTTAATCCAAGAGAAAATTCCTCTTGGGAATACCATTTTCAACTCTTCTTCATTCCTCCCTTTAGAGTCAAATGGTTCGGTTTGACGGGGTTGAGAGTGGATGAGTTGGTGAGCCTTTGATATTCCGTAGGCCTAGTCACGGTTTATGCTTAGATACTCACCAATCTCGTCCCTAGCTTCCCCCGAATCAATCGTTCATTCATGCTCAATCGGAGGAAGGCTTTGAGTTGATTTGGTATTCCCATTGGAATGAACCCTTTGGATTAGCCAACACTTGCTTTCTTGCATTTTCATTTTGAACAAAACTCACCAAAACACAAATACAAGATTTTACACTTTCTTTTCACTTTTGCAAAATCACTTTCACAAAACTCCCTTTCCTTCCCTGAGGAGACGACCTTGGAATATTTTCCAAGTAAAACACACGACCACAAAAGACTCCTTTCGATTGGGGAGCATTTTTGTGCACACCGCATCTCATTCCACAATTCCATCCACCACCATTCCGTTGTTGCCTAATCTTTTGCATCATTCCGAGTGAGAGTGACACTCACCCATTCCTATAAGCCATACACACATTTAGGGATGATGTTTAGAGGTTAGGATAAAACAACACCGTTTTCCAATCAATCAAAAATGTTCAACCATATCACTGAAAATACTAAGCATACACCTTTGAAAAGTCGCCGGTGCATTGCATAGTCCAAAAGGCATCCTTCGATAAGCAAAGGTGTCAAAAGGGCAAGTAAATGTGGTCTTCTCTTGGTATTCTAGGGCAATTTCAATCTGGTTATATCCCGAATAACCATCTAAAAAGCAATAGTACAAGTGTGAAGCAACCCTTTCTAAAATTTGATCCATAAAAGGCAAAGGGAAGTGGTCTTTTCTAGTAACAGCGTTAAGTCTCCTGTAGTCTATGCACATTCTCCAACCAGTAACTGTCCTAGTTGGCACAAGTTCATTATTTTCATTAGCAACTACAGTGACTCCAGATTTCTTAGGAACTACCTGTGTGGGACTTACCCATTTGCTGTCTGCAATAGGGTAGATAATTCCTACATCTAACAGTTTCAACACCTCTTTTTTCACAACTTCTTTCATATGTGGATTTAGCCTACGTTGCATCTCCCTAGATGTTTTAGCATTATCTTCCAAATAAATCTTATGGGTACAAACCAAAGGGCTAATTCCTTTTATATCAGCTAAAGTCCAGCCAATTGCACTCTAATGTTCCTTAAGAAGGTGTAACAACATACCTTCCTGTGCTGAATTCAATCGAGAAGAAATTATTACCGGATAAGTTTCATCATCTCCTAAAAATGCATATTTCAAATCTACCGGTAATTGCTTGAGGTCTAGCTTGGGAGCTTTATCCTTGGATGGTATTGGTGGATCAGTTCTTGGTGGGAGCTCCTCAAATCTCTGTCTCAACTCTCTCATTTGAGGTACCTGCAAAGAGTTTAACATATCAGTTGAAACAGAAATTTCAGAATTCCTCTCATCTATCTCTAACTCAGAATATTGTTCAAGCAAACACGCTTCAAGTGGATCAAACAAGGAAGAATCATATACTCTGCTTGGAACAATAGATTCAATCATGTTAACTTCATGCACATCTTCATCAACATTCCCAGGTTGTTTGCACACATTAAAAATGTTGAGCTCTAATGTCATATTCCCAAAGGTCAATTTCATCATACCATTCCTGCAATTAATTAGAGCATTTGAAGTTGCTAGGAATGGTCTGCCTAAAATGACGGGAATTTGAGCACTAGTATTTAATACAGGTTGAGTGTCCAAAATTATGAAATCCACAGGAAAATAAAATTTATCAACCTGTACTAAAACATCCTCCACCATACCCCTCGGTATCTTTACTGATCGGTCAGCTAATTGAAGTGTAACCGAAGTGGGTTTTAACTCCCCCAACCCTAATTGTTCATATACTGAATAAGGAAGCAAATTCACACTAGCTCCTAAATCCAGTAATGCTTGTTCAATTTTATGGTTGCCTATAACACAAGAAATGGTAGGACAACCTGGGTCTTTATACTTTGGTGGAGTTCTGTGCTGTATAATGGAGGATACTTGCTCAGTCAAAAATGCCTTCTTTTGCACATTTAATTTCCTTTTAACAGTGCATAATTCTTTCAAAAATTTTGCATAAGAAGATATTTGTTTAATGGCATCCAACAAGGGAATATTGATTTTCACCTGCTTGAAAATCTCTAACATATCATTATGCACAATAGGCTTGGTAGAAGTGAGCAATCTTTGTGGGAATGGTGCAGGTGGAACATACTTTTCAGACTTATTGATTTCAGACTGGCTAATCTTATCATCACTCTTCGTGGGTTGAGAAATCTTTTCAGAATCTTGAGTTTCCAAAGAAATGGTTTTATTAATTTCTTTCCCGCTGCGGAGTGTAGTGATAGACTTTACTTGCTCGTGAACAGTCTCAGAAGTGCAATTCTCATTCACAACAAATTGACCCTGTGGGTTCGGTTGTGGTTGTGCTGGAAGCCTACCTTTTTCCTAATGGCAAGGGTCAATGGTCAATTTAGTGATTGCACTCCTCATATCCTCAATAGCCTGAGTTGTTTGTCTATTGTATGTTTGCTGACTCTGCATAAATTGTGACAACACCTCCTCAATGTCTCTTTTCGGGCGTGGAATGTAAGGTGCAACATTTGAAGAGTATTGTTGGGATGGTTGTGATGCATGATTGTCATTCCTCCAACTAAAATTTGGATGATTCTTCCACCCCGGATTGTATGTGTTCGAGTATGGATTATTGTAAGGCTTTGAAAAAGTGTTTACAACATTTGCTTGGTCATACACCTCTTTTAACGCAGGTAATGATGGACACTCTGTCACAGGATGTCCAGGGGTTTCACAAACACTGCATATCCCCTCAACCTGAACTGTGTCAACCTGGTTAACTTTTTTGTACTCCATAGCCTCTACCCGTCTTGTTAATGTGGCTATCCTAGCTCCTAGGTCATCCTCTTCCCTCAACTGGTATTTGCCCCCACTAGATGATGATGATTGTGTAGTTTTACCCTTAGATGGTTCCTGAGATGTAGTATCCCAAGATTGTGCACTCTCAGCTAATTGGTCTAAATAGTCAAAAGCATCATCTGGTTCCTTATTCATAAAATCACCATTACATATCATTTCAATAAATTGACGCAGCTGTGAGCCTAAACCCTCATAAAAGAAACTTATTATGCGCCAACTTTCATAACCATGATGTGGACAAGATGCAAGAAGGTCTTTAAATCTTTCCCAACTTTGATAAAAATTTTCAGACTCCTTTTGAGAAAAATTCATTATCTGTCTTTTCAAAGAGTTTGTGCGATGTGTGGGAAAAAATTTCTTTAAAAATTGTTTCTGCATCTCCTGCCATGTTCCTATAGACCTAGATCTCAACGAATATAACCAAGTTTTAGCTTTTTCCTTTAATGAAAAAGGGAATAACTTCAGCCTGACTATATCCATTGCAACATTCTGGTCATGGAACGTAGCACATACATCCCCAAATTCTCTGATGTGCAAATATGGGTTTTCTTCACCTATACCCAGGAATTTTGGAAGTAATTGAATCATGCCATGTTTGAAAACAAAATTAATGGCATTCAATGGAAAAATTATGCATGACGGTTCAGTGAGAAGTACAGGTTGTAGATACTCACGCAAAGTCCTACCCTGATTAACATTATCCATCTCATTCTCATCATGATTTCTTATTCTATCAACATGATCCTCCCGTTCGGGAAGATCATTCTGCCTATGGTCATTAGGATTAGCAGCCATTGTGTGCAAGAAGTGATTCGACACAGATAAATCAAATAAATTTCCAAACAGAGTATCTGAATCTTCTCTTGTTAAACGTCCACTTAAATCACGATGCCAAAAGCTCATAAAACAAATAAATAACCTAAATAAATTTTAAATTTAACTAACAAGAAAAATAACTAAAATAAATAAACTAAAAATTAGAACGAAGTTACCGGATTTCCGAAGACTCGCAAACACCGCAAACCTCAATGATGTGATGGCTCCTTGTCCTTCAAGTCCCCGGCAACGGCGCCAAAAACTTGCTTCAACTTCAAAAGTGTAAACCCAAGCGCAGGTTGAGCAGAGTAATATAATCTCGGAAGTCCGAGGTCGATCCCACGAGGAATTGTAACAAGAAGCAATCACACGAACAATAAAAGTAATTTGAAAGGAAAAAGATTTGTTTGGAAAATTGTCGACTGGATAAAAATGATTTTGGTAATTAAAACAGTAATAAAATAAATACTAGAGCATCAGGTACTCCCTCTCAACTCATACAATATTAGTTAAAAACTCAAAGCTTGACTTGAAAGAAGAATTAAATGTCAGTTAATCCGATTAACAAATCAAGTGATAAATCTAAAAGTTATAATCAAACGACTACCAGGAACCTGAATAATCATTCAATCATAGTATTTTATGAAATAATGTTAATCCTTCCAGCTTGGAATAACCAGTGATTTACACGCAGGGAAAATCAAGCAATTGATGTACGTGGCACAACAACTCAAGAATTTATACAGCATAAACACTTTGCTAAAATATTAGGGATTAAATTAACACATTAACATAAATCCTTAAGTACAAGAGTCAATAACAATACCGTACTCCGTCGAGAGGTTTTCCCCTAGCCTTAGCTTAGCCTTCTAGCCAGACATGGTAAAAGGATCTCAAAACAGATTAATGAAAAAGAACTCCCCTTTTCAAGGTCCTAGGTTTGTATTTATAAAGTACATTCCAAAGAGATTGCATCCCATTAGGATTCTAAATTCGGCAGCAAAAACTTGACACGCGTCCGGACGCACCTCTCAGAACCGTCCGGACGCAACTTCCAGAATGGTCCTTTCTCCGTTTATCAGCTTTCTGCCAATCGCGTCCGGACGCGTACTCTTCTTCCGTCCGGACGCGTGTTCCAGTGTGATCCGTCCTGAGCTATGCTTCATCTTTCCATAATTTGACCCCAAAACTATGCTTTTGACCTGCAAATTATCACAAATCAACATTTAATAGCATAACATCCAATCTTGGATAAACTCTTATATTTATCACACTTTTACAATTAAAATATCAATCTTTCCTAATAATAATTGTGATTATTTGGCCTTAATCATGTAACGTGTAGGAGTGAATGAAGGTTGGGCGGGATTTTGTTGTTGTGTGGGATTCATTGTGACATTTGGATTAAATTGAAGAATTGAGATGAAATCTGGACTATCGAATTAAAAGTGAATTAAATCTGAGCCGTCCTTGTGCTTTCCCAAATGAATTAAAATTGAATTAAATTTTGAAGTAAAAATGGATTCAAAAGTGGTTATATCTTATTATTATAGATTAGGAATAATTCATGCTTTAACGTACGGTGCAATATTAATAGTTTTGAGAGAAATGTTGGTGGCCATTGAACTAGTCTATTTGAGATTGTCGGATTGGCTTATTGAAGTCTGCCATATTTTATATTACAGATATGTTCCGACCATTAAACGATATTTGATTTTTTATTAATAAAGATATTTCCATATTCTATATAATAAGAGAGCTAGTTTTGCCTGTCTTGAGCTTTTCTCGGTTCAGATCATTTTGAGACTCCAACGACTGAAATTATTCCTCCAAAATATTTTTCAGCCCAACAATTTCAACATGCCTATCATTCTAGGACTCTAAAGACTTAGCTCAACTTGAAATATATCTCTCCAATATCTATGCATCTCTCTCACTCTATCTACCGGTGTTTGTCTTTTACTTTTCGCGAATGAGATTATTTTAAGATGAACAATGCTATTGAGACCTAATTTACTGACATAATTTGCTGACCTAATTCACTATGACCTTTGGATTTACTGTAGACCCCGTCAAACATTAGAATTTGGTGTTGATCCAATGATTCCTATGAAGCCACATCATTATGTTAGTAAATTAGGTCAGATTTTTAAGTCCAAATAGTATTACTCTTTTAAGATTATTGATCCAACATCTCTAAATTATTTTTTACGCTCAACAATTACAAGGCCTCTCATTCTAGAAAAACATATGTCTCTCATCCGTTATAAACTCAATTCATTAAATGGTAGTTTTTGTATTTTATTTTTGCGTTTGTGATGTAATATTGAAAAGTTTTGATTTTAGATGGTATTTAAGCATGTTTAGGGGCTTTTGTGTATTTGAAGAAACAATAGAAGTGTCCAGAATTCTGTGGGTGGTCTGTTCATGCCTTTGGGAGGAGTGTTCATGTACTGCTACGTGGAAAACTGAACAGACAAAAGTTGGTTTCATGCATGGAGGCAGCTGGACATGGAGTGGGCAGATTCAAAGGTTTTTCAGATGGAAACAGAGGCATATAAAGGGCTGGACTATTGCTGCCAAAATAGAGAGGTTTTATGCAGAAAAACAGAGAGAAAAGAAAGAAAAAAGTATGTGTTGCCGCATAAAAAAACGCACACAGGCTGTTTAGGAGCAGAAGCTCTGGTTGTGAATTTTGATGGTTTATTTTGTGAGTTGTTCTTGCTAAAAAATCAGATTGGTCTTTCCCTTTGTATTGCTTGATATTGTGATCATTCTTGATGAAATATAGAAGTGTTTCTTGAGTAAAATTGGGTGTGGTAAGTGTAACAGATTTTTGTCCTCTGTTTACTTGATTTTGTGTTACTTTGGTGATCTAATTTGCTTTCAATTTCCAACAACATTCTATTCCAGGACTCTTTGAAGACATCTCTCTCTCAGTGCCGCTGCCATCCACTGCCGCTATCATTTTCAATTTTCTTTCTCTCTCTCCTTTCTATTTTTCCTATCTTTCTCTGTTTCTTTTGTTCTCTATTTCTTTCTCTCTATCTCTCCTATCTTTACCACTGACCACCCACAGAATAATTGGTATTTGTTTTCATTGTAATAGTTCATGCTCTAGAAAAATTCAATTCATGGATTGGCCCTTTATTTGCCTTCAAATCACACATTTGTGAACTATGAGTAAAAGCTTAGCTTTCTCCAAACGATTAGGTCGAAAGTTTTAAAACTGATGATGACCAGGTTGCATTATATTTGCTCTTATATGTGGCGTACCTATCTTTGTGCGGCTTGGTCAGGTGTTGTATTTATCGCGTTTGATGAAATGTTTTCATGCAATCTTTATGCCAACATCACTATTAGTGTTACTTCAGCTGAATAACAAAAAATATAGAGTTGGTCTGCTGGATTTTGAAGATTTCAATAAGGTAACATTTTTAATGGATCTTCATTTTTTTTTTTGTTGATATGGTATTTAATTTTGATATAGGTAAAATGATTGGATCCTTTGAGGGGTTGATTAGATGTTAAAAGATTGATTTTTTTTTCAAGGGTTACTAATGGGTGTATGTAAAATCTTTGGTCCATAGTTGCTGAATTTGTTGGGTTCAATTTGATATATTCTCAACAGAATTATTGCTGTTGAAACATTGAAGATAATTGGAAAGTGTGAGGGGTAAGTTGAATCTATGTCGATTGTATTTGATCCTTTCCTTCTAATTGTTGTGGATGCGATCATTAATTAAAGATAGTTGAGGCGATTTATGGAGCTAACTCGGGAAGAACTATATTACAGACAGATATGGAGTTGGTATAAATATATATGAACCTTACTCTTTCAATCTAAAATATTACTATAAGATACGGAGTTAGTAGAAATATAGGTGAACGTTGCTCTACTAATTTGGATCGATTTTTGGATACAAGATCCATAGGTTTATCCATACATTTGGTTTTGAACAGGATAGTAGAGCCTAGCAATCAAATGATAATGGTATCCAAAGCTTTTCTTTCTTGAATTTCAAGGGCATGTTTGGGTGTCTGTGGGAAAAAGAGAAGCATTACAAGATGGTGTTTTAGTTGGAGAATGAGGATTTTCCAAATTAGTGTATCAATAAGGCATTTCTTGAATCCTATGAATATAATGTAAGTGCGATTGAAAAGAAAATC
This sequence comes from Ilex aquifolium, assembly GCA_951799425.1. Lineage (NCBI taxonomy): Eukaryota > Viridiplantae > Streptophyta > Magnoliopsida > Aquifoliales > Aquifoliaceae > Ilex > Ilex aquifolium. The sequence continues at coordinate 27,946,576 of OX637400.1, forward strand.
TGAAAATAGGGGAAAGAGAAGAGTATGGAGGGTAGAGTTGAATTTCAAATTATTTTAACATACAAGGCAACTTGAAAGTAGTTCCAAGTATTTGCAATAGTCTTCATTGTTGTTGGTGTTATGATATTTATCCAAGCACTTAATTTGATCACTACTGTGTTTGGTACTTATATTTTACTTCAATTTTTTTGCTTTGGCTATTTGCTAAAGCTACGTTTTTTGCTTCGACAATTAGACGAAGCTAAATTTTTGTGTCGGGGCATTTTTACTATGCCCCCTTTGCTGAAGCAATAAGTCTTGGTGCCAAAGAAAAAACTTTTTGCTTCTGCACCAAAGACCTTTTGCTTCGACAAATATTCGAAGCAAAAGTGCTATAACTCAAATAATGTAGAACCCAAGCGTAGGTAATTGCGAAGTAATAATAGACTATGGAAGTTCGAGATCGATCCTCAGGGAATTGATAAGACTTGGAACACAAGAAAAATAAAAGAAAAAATGCCTGAAAATTTGTTTGAGAAAAAGGATTGTTCTAAAGAACAACAATTGATTGAATAAAAACTACAATTTGAAATACTAAATCATCGAGGATACCCTTTCAATTTCATGCGCCAAAAGTTAATGATCCGCTTTTCGAACTCAATTAGGAATAGGCGGAGAAGGGATCCCAATCAGACTATTTAGCAATGATAATATGAAAATATCCAAAGTTATAATCAATAAATTACTCAAATAAATCTAAGAATTACATATAGATTACATGCATTCACTGTGCCCAGAGTCTATGATGAATCAAGTTCTCTAACAAATAAACCCTAAAGTCATTACAAATAATAAATCAATTATCTTATGAAAATTTCAATTAAATAATTTAAGCATGGAATAATCAGTAATTTGACTTGTAGGTCTCAAACATTCGATATATGTGGCACAACGAATTAAGAAATTATACAGAGTAAGAACTTTACTAAAAGATAAGAATTAATTTGAAAGTATCTCCTTTAGCCTTAGTTTGTCTTTTCGCCGGCCATAAAACAATAAAATAAAACTAGAAAGGAAAAAACTAGAGACCAAAAGATGATTACAATGTAAAATTACCCTCCTTTTTATAGATAAAGGAGTAGTAAAAAACTAGGTTACATTAGGGTTTCTAAGCTCTGGGGAAATCTCAAACATGCATCCGAACGTACAACTTTTACCATCCAGACGCATATGGCTACAGTGATCTATAAGAAAAGCATGTCCGGATGCGTGGTTAATTCTGTCTGGACACAACTGGTAATGTTTTTCTTCATGATCTTCTAGAGTTCCTGTCCAAACACTCCCTCTTTTACATCCAGGTGCATTTTCTCTTTCGCCTGAATGCGTTGGCTTTTCTGTCTCGACGCATGTCTTCGCCTTTTCATGGCAGTCTTTAGAAGTTATGTCTAGACGTGTCTCTTCCATCGTCTGGACATACTAAGCATAATACTTATTTTTTCCTCCCTTAAATTCTGGACCTCTTCCTTTTCCTTGTGTGTTATCCTATTGGTCATCAACTCACCCTATTTACATGCAAAACTAAACATGCAATCCAAAAGGTACATCATATTCAAAACTCAATTAAATCAATACAATTAACGTCTTGCCCAACATAATTAGCCAATTATAAATATCAAGATATCACAATATCTGAGGCTAATCACACCCCCAAACTAGCTCTTGCTAGTCCCTGGTAAGACAAAAAGAAAATAAAATAAACACACATCCATTTTCAAAGGACTCACGATTGTATTTAGCATATGTAACAAGACTTTAAATCTCTAGTTTACCTTTAAAGGATGTGAAACCCGGGAAAATTTGAAATTTTTCTGAAAAAGGGCAAATGGTAATTTGCCATTACTGCACGTATTTGAAATACATATGTTCTAGACCTCGGATGAGGAAACGGAGTGCGTCGTTGGATTCGCAACGCGAAATCTAGTGACCACCAGAAATTTCGTTGAATTCCGAGATAGTCGGATTTTGCACGTAGTTCGAGACGACTGCGTGGCGATTGACCTTTTAAAGGTCCCCAAAAACGAGAAATATTAAATTTCCTTAAAATTAAGTTAAAGTTCAAATAAAATTAAATTGAAGTTAAACCGAGATCAAATAAATCGTTTCGGGATAAAATCGGACCCGATTAAGTGGGGGACATGTGGCGCGACTCGGGCCAAGTCTTAAAAAGTATAAAAGAGGCAAAATATCTGAAAAATCAGATATTCTATACCCATTTGGCCGGCTGGTTCAGGCGTGAGAAGAGAGAAAGAGAGAAAATCAATTCTTCAAGTCTTCTCTCTTGGATTCCCGGAGCTCCGTCGCTCGGATCAACAAGAACCAAGAATTAAAGTTGCTCTACGCGGTGAGGGCTTCGACTACGTACCAAAAACAAGGCGTTTCACCGAATATCCAAGGGTGAAGTTTGGGGAAAGTCTTGGTTTTTGAGTGATTTTGGTGTATAGAGATTGCCTACATCTCTATTGAGGTAGGGGTTATTCCTATCTTGGATCATTCTACCCTAGGTGTAGCTAGGTTAAGGATATATATATATATATACATGCATGTGTAATGATGTATATATGTGTTTATGGTTATGAGAATGAAAAGGTGAGCATGAAATTGGTTTAGGCTAGATCCTAGCTTAATTTTGATATAAGGATGTTACATGTAATTCATCATATGACTTATGGCTATTGGAGGCATGTTATGTGTTATGAAATGTGCCTTGAAAGTGTTGGATAAGCATGCTATGAGTTTATACATTGTGCCTATAAGGTGTTTGATAAAATGCCTTGATTGTTTAAATGGTTATTAGATGTCATTGGAATCACATGTTTGGATGTGTTATGGATGTGTTGACATATGCTCATTGATATGTTGTTTATGATGGTTTATGGAATTTATATGCTTATGATTTAAATTCCATGGAATGTGAAGATATGTGTTGATTATTGCTCATGTAGTATACATTACATATTGGGCATGATCATGGCATCACATTCATGGAACAATTGCATGAGTGTTGGTGTGTGGGAGATGCATAGATTTAATCGACACCTTGTTTGGTGCTTGATATGTGGGCTCGGGAGAAATTGGATCGACGATCCTTTTTGAGTCGCATGTTGCATAAGGAAAACTTGTGTTGGGTATAGTAAGAAGGGGCATGGCGACTTCCTTGGGTGCAAAACCCTAAACCACTTGGTTGAGTCACTTGGCCGGCGGTGAGATTCCAGAAAAGTGACACGGTGTACGGAACCGGCGGTGTGATTCCGAAAATCCGTTGCCCAAAGAAAACACAAGGATTTGGTTATAAAAACACCCATTCAATGGGTAGATTCCAATAATGATCGGATTTCATAACGATCATTGGAAGGATTTTTCCGTCAATAGACGGGTTGCATTACACTTTGGCGTTGCATTGTGTTGTGTGAGTCGGTGAGGACTCGGGTTGAAACGCATGGGTGAGTGTCACTTCATTCCATGGCATAGCATTGTTGCATTCCATCATAGAATGCATAAGTATGAGAAATGATTAATTATATGTTTATGTGATGATTACATGAGCATGTGCATCTAGGGGAAGAGTAACATCTATAGATTTATCTCTACTGGGCGTTGTGCTCACCCTATACGGGAAACAATTTCAGGTGTCGGGTTTACACCGGCGATTGGCTCCCATGGAGAGCATCAAGGGTGAAGGGGGCCTAAGTGCGGCCTTATCTCAAGATTTTGTAAACCTTTTGTTTTACAATGGTTTATGACATGTAAATTTTGTATAAACAAACTTATTTCATTCCCTTTTTGAATTATATTTGTATGGGATAGATTGTAATGGTCGTGTATGGATCTTGTGCAAAATGTAAAAATATAGTTGTACATGTCTTGGATGATGGGGAATTGAGTTAGGATGAATTGGAAATGAAAAATGGAGCAAGAAAGCAAATCTGGGCAGCAACTACCGGTAGTCAATGGGTAACTACCGGTAGTCGACTGTCCAGTGTGTATTGGCTACCGGTAGTCAACCGGTAGTCAACTGTCTGCCCGGACCAGTCTTCGTAGAACTGTCATAACTTTTGATCCAACCGTTGGATTGAGCTGAAATTTTGCAACAACATAGTAGACATCTAGATCTACAACTTTCATGTTTTGAACTTTTCCAGATTATGAAGCGATCATGGTCAAAATAGAGGAAAACAGAGGGGTTTCCACCAGATTGGTGCTAGTGTTGGTGCCTTCGTTACCAAACATCAACACCTCCTTAATTTCGTCACTTCTAAGCCTCCCAATCTTCGTGTAACATATTCATATCTTCCCAAACATGGTTGAAACGTGTGGGATGAATATGGAATGAGTTATAAACCCGGTAAATGGGATACTTCTCGTGAGATGTCGAACCTAACGGCACTCACGGCCATTCCGCGAGTTGACGGGTTGTCAACGGGACCCCCGGATTTTGGGGTGTCACAAAGGATGAGTTCAGACTTGTAAGGGTTTCAAGAGATATTACCCACAAACATCAACCTAACATTAAATATATAAATAACATCTCCATACCATAAATTGCTATCACAATATAAAAACTCTAAGCTGCAAACCTTTTTTATAAGCACATGCAATGCAAAATGTAGAACTCAATGTTATACAAGTGTATACAATTATCATGTTCCTATATAAACTCGTATGTAGTATGACTGAACTATACCAAGTCAATAATTCATTCGGTAATCACCCCTACAACTATCAACTAATTCGTCTCAATGTCAAATCTCACTGGATAATAGTTTCACCACAAATTATCATAGATTATATTGACTATTCCCTCAAGTATCACATGTGAGAAGAATGTATTAGAAGAATATATTTAAATCAAAATAAAATAATGGAAAACCCGGGTAAATTCAAACTTTTTCTTAAAAAGGCAAAATGGTAATTTCCCACTGTAATGCGGATTTAAAATACGTATTTCTCTAGAGCTCGGATGATGCAACGGACTTCGCCGTTGGAATCGTATTGCAAAACCAAGTTGCCCAGAAAATTTTTGTCGAATTCTGAGATAGTCGAATTTTTCACGTTTTACGAGACAACTGGTGTCGGGTGACCTCACAAACGTCCCCAAAAATAAAAATTATAAAATTTCATTATAATTGAAGGAAAGTTCAAATAAAAGTAATTTGAACTTAAACCGAGATGAAATAAGTCGTTTCGAGACAAAAATGGACTTAGAAGTAGGAAATGTGCGGCGCGATGTGGACCGCACAATTAGAGGCTATAAATAGGGGGAAAATATATGATCTTCCCCACTTGATCAGCCCATTCACACGTTAAAGAAGAGGAGAGTGAAGGGAGAGGAGAAAAAAATAAATTTCAATGCTTCTTCCTTTGATCTATGGAGTTCCGTTGGTTGAACTGACTCGGACCAAGAGTTAAAGTCGATCACATCGACAAGGGCTACGCAACCACACCAAGAACGAAATATTTCACCGAAGATCCAAGGAGGAGATTTTTGGGAAATCAAGACCTTGAAGTTTAGTTGGTGTTCTTAAAGTTCTCCACACTTCATTTGAGGTAGGGTTCCCTCTTACTTTGGTTATTTATAACCTATGGTGTCCATAGGGAATGATTAAGGGTATAGAATTACTTATGTCTTGTCTCTTGTTGTGGAAATGAGTCTATTGTTATGGAAATAAGGGAATGGGTGTGGAAATAGTTTAATTCAAGTTCTACCTTGGATTTGATAGGTGGAAATTCCTTGTGAAATTTCTTGAAATGTGGTATTGTGTGGGCATGCTATTTGTTTAGATTGTGCTCTTATGAGTGAAGTGTGTTTTGGACATAAATTGTGCAATAACATGCTTGTTATGATTGTTGATATATGCTCTTTGATGTATTGACATTTTGATGGATAAGGGTGATTGTATGCATATGATATAAATTGTCATGGTACATGTTGATATGTGGAAATTGCTCACTTGGCCTGCATTGCAATTTGGGCATAGAATTGGCATCACATTCATGGGCATGAGTCATGAGTCATGAGTGTGTGTGTGTGTGCATGGTTGATCAAACACCATACTTGGTGATTGATAAGTGGTATCGGGAAGGTTGGATCGAAGATCCCCTTGAGTCGCATGGTTGCATGAAAAACTTGTGTCGGGTATAGCAAGAAATGTTAGATTCTCCCTCGGGTGCAAGACCCAGCTACATGGTTCATACACTTACCGGCGGTGAAATTTCAAAAAAGTGTAACGGTGTACGGAACCGGCGGTGAGATTCCGAGAATCTGATACCCAACAAAGGCACTTGATTTTAATTTACAATATACTTATTCAATGGGTATCATCCAACAATAATTTGGTTTATTAACACATAATTTTTTATTTAAAACAATCGTTGGATGAATTTTCGTCAATGACGGATTTACTTCACAAGAGCATTGCATTGTGTTGTGGGAGTCGATGAGGACTCGAGTTGAAGTTGCATGAGTGAGTTTCATCTCAATTCATACCATGACATGGAAATTCCTATCATGGGATTGCATTTTCTTGATTGAAAAGAATGTTGCTCGTTAACTGTTGTATGTGAACATTCCATATGCATCTAGGTTGAGGAGTAGCCTCTATAGGAGATACTCTATTGAGCGTAGCTCACCCTATATGGGAAAACATTTCAGGTGTGAGATACACACCGGTGGATGACACTTACTTGGGGCCCCAAGGATGAAGAGAGGCCGATATGTGGCTTTACTTTGGGTATTTGTAAACTAATTATGAAAACTTAATTTTTGACATGTAAATATATCCAAATGATTGTAATAGAACTTATACATATCATGTTTTATGTGAAAAACTTCATTAAACATGTGTTGGATGATTGTAGAAAGGTTTGGAATAGATTGGAAATGAAAAACAGGTGAAACAGGCAAAACTGGGCACGGCGTACCGGTATAGCGTACCGGTACAACGTGGTCCAGTAGGCACAGCGTACCGGTACGCCATACCGGTACGCTTTCTAAAAGTCAGAAATTTTAAAACTATTTTGCCAAGCTTTTAGACTATGTGTTTCCTTCCTTCAAATGTTATAAATGGACAATAATAGAGTACCAATTGTGGTATATTGGACCTCGGATGGGTCAATCAATCAAAAGCATATAGACTTTGTATTTTAAAATCCTGGTAAAGGGGATGTGGTGCCGCGGTGTAGGGTTAACCGGCATCTACGGGTATTTTCGCGGGTTGATGAGTGATCAACGGACTTATAAATTACCCCCAATTTTTGGGGTGTCACAGCTTGGTATCAGAGCATGTTGATATCTTAGTTTAATTCGAATTAATCATGGGTTAATTACAGACACCAGAATTTTGAGGTGTCACAGCTTGGTATCAGAGCGTAAGATATCTTAGTTTAATTTGAGTTAATCATGGGTTAATTACGGACACCTGAATTTTGGGGTGTCACAACTTGGTATCAGAGCTTAGGTATACGATTTATCTAAGGCTTGAGGGGCATGGGTTTAGACCATTGCATTCATTATGCATTAATTACTACATGTTATATGTTATTTGTTATGTGAATTATATGCATGATCAAATGTATATGGAAAAGAGACACTAGGGTTAGAGAACATAACCTTGGGGGTCGGAAAAAGAATGAACGAGATAGTTCAGGGTATAAATGTCTATTAGTGGTGACACACGTTCTACTAGGGGGACAATGAGAGAATTCTCAACGTTTGCGCTTGATTCCTATCTTGGGATACTATGTGAGGCTCTATTGCTATTTGACATGTGTGTAGATGGCAAATAGAGGAAGAGGACGCCGAGGCGGTGGGTGGAACAACAACCATCCACCACCGGCATTTGACCAACAAGCCTTCGTAGAGGCTATTGGTGTTGCGGCTGCTACCATTGCACATGCTAGTGCAAATGTGAGCCAAAGAAGCTCAAGTAACCTCCAGAAGTTCAAGGCACACAAGCCTCCGACCTTCATAGGAGGGGCGGATCCGATGGTGGCTGACCATTGGTTTCGACAAGTCGACAAGATCTTAGGGGCTATGGAGATCACATCCGATGCCACTAAGATAACGCTAGCTACATTCCAGCTAGAGGGAGAATCCTAATTGTGGTGGGATTGGGTAAAGGCCTCGAAGAACTTGGAGGCGACGACATGGGGAGAGTTTCGAGAGCTCTTCATGGGCAAATATTTCCCGGCGTCTGTCCGACAAGCTAAGGCTCGGGAGTTCCTGGACTTGAGGTAAGGGACTATGACGGTATTAGAATACGTGGCTAAGTTCACGGAATTAGCTCATTTCGCCGACGATTATGTGGCCACAGACATGGCCAAGGTGAAGAAGTTTGAGGATGGCCTGAAATTGTCCATCCAGGGTAAAATTGTGGGCCTCTGCCTGCAAGACTTGGACTCGATAGTCGAGGCATCTATGACCATTGAGAGAGAGGTAAATGACGCATGGAACATCCGGGAAGTGGGTGTTAAAGACAAGAAGAAGGAGGGCCAATCTTTTTCTTCAAGTTCGGGGAAAAAGCAAAGGACTTTGACTCCACAGGGATGCGGCTATCAAGGCCAAGGCCAAGGTCAGTCCTCCCAAGGTGGGAGAAATCAGAGGCTTTCTTACCAGGCAAGCTAAAGGACTTGCCATCATTGCCACCAACCGGGTCATATGAAGCGGGATTGTCCTCAGAGGTAGGGATCCCAGAACTATGGAGCATCCCAGTCCTAGTCATCGGTGGGGTACTCACAAACTTACTTTGTTCCTCCCTACCCCACTATAGGCCAAGGAAGCCAGTACCAGTTCCAAGGTGCTACACAAGGCCCTACTACTTCACGTGCGGGGATCCCGCAATCAGGCTAGAGCATGGGTCGAGGTCGAGGACAGGGCTCACAAGCCGGGACTTCAGGGACCTAGGGGCGTGTCTACGCCATTATGCCTCAGACTGAGCCAGCAGATCTGTCGGTTATTCAGGGTACATTTCTACTCTCTCGCTTATGGGCAAAGGTATTATTTGACTCTGGTGCATCTCATTCTTTTATTGCTGCTTCATGTGTGAAAGATTTGGGCTTAGAGGTCGAAACCTTGGAAGAGTCTTGCATGTGAGTTCTCCCCTAGGAGCTAAGGTGAATATTGATAAGAAATGTCGGGGTTGTGAGTTAGAGATCTCGGGGATTCTACTCACCGTGGACCTTAGGGTCATGGACATGTCGAAGTTTGATGTCATCCTTGGGATAGACTGGTTGGCGGCACACCGAGTCGTCATTGATTGTGATCGTAAGAGGGTCACTGCCTACACACCGGAGGGTGTTTGTTTCAAGTTCCAGGGGGAAAATCATGATGCTATACCCCAAGTAGTGTATGAATCCCGTTGGCATGGGCAGTTGATGGGTTGGCTAGCAAGCCTTACCCTGGAGGACGAGGTGAGACAGGAGTTTAGACTACCTCGGGTGGTGTGTGAGTATGAGGACGTTTTTTCGGATGAACTACCGGGATTACCTCCACATAGGAATGTAGACTTCACTATAGAGTTGCACCCCGGTACATCGCCCATTTCTATGACTTCACATAGGATGACGTCTGCTGAGTTGCAAGAATTCAAGGTCCAATTACAAGAGTTATTGGATAGAGGCTTTATTAGACCGAGCACTTCACCTTGGTGTGTTCCGGTGTTGTTTGCCAAGAAAAAGGACAAGACCCTTCGGCTATGCATAGACTACCGGCAGTTGAATCGGGTGACTATCAAGAATAGGTACCCTTTGCTGAGGATTGATGACTTATTTGATCAGCTGAGGGGAACACGAGTCTACTCCAAGATAGATCTTTGCACGGGCTACCATCAGTTGAGGATTAGGGAGGCAGATATCCCTAAGACGGCATTTAGAACGCGGTACGGGCATTTTGAGTTCACCGTGATGCCCTTTGGATTGACGAATGCCCCGGCGACATTCATGGATCTCATGCATAGGGTGTTCCAGCCCTACCTAGATCAGTTCGTCGTGGTTTTTGTTGACGACATCTTGATCTATTCCAAGACCGAAGAGGAGCATGAGGACCACTTAAGTGTTGTTCTCCAAGCGTTGAGAGACCACCAGTTGTACGCCAAGTTTAGCAAGTGTGAATTTTGGCTTACGGAGGTAAATTTTTTGTGACGCCCCAAATTTCCGGGGGTCCTATATTAACCGTTGACCACCCGTCAACCCGCGAAAATACCCGTGGATGTCACTCAACCTAACACCACGGTAGTAGCATCCCCATAACCGGGATCTTAATTCACAATTGTTAACCGGATTCGATTATTCATTTGGGTTCAACCAATATTCAATATACCATGATTTATACTCGATTATAGTCCATTTACATCATTGGAGGGAAGGAAAACGTAGATTGAAAATAGGGCGAAGCAGTGTGAAAATCTGAAAATTTTGAAGAGAGTACCGGTACCCAGTACCGGTACTCTCTGCCCAGTTTTGCCATTTTCAACCATTTTTCATTTCCAATCCATTCAAAACCCTTCCCAATTCATCAAATACATGTTTGACAAGGATTTCCATATAAAACATGGTTTGTACAAGTTCTATTACAATTGATTCCATACATTTACATATCAAAAATGGAATTCTTTCAAAAGCTTTACAAAATAACCATAAAAGCCACAAGTCGGCTTTCTTCAACTTTGGGGCTCGAAATGGGAGCCGTCCGCCGGTGTGAACCCCGCACCTGAAATTTTTTTCCCACAAAGGGTGAGCCACGCTCAATAGGGTATCTCCTAATGAGGCTACTCCCCAACCTATATGCATATGAAATGTTCACATGCGCAAAACAACAATTTATAACATTCCAAGCAAGGAATTATATTCAATGATGGAATTTGCAATACCATGCTATGGAATGAGATGAGACCCATTCATGCATATCATCCGAGCCCCTCCCGGCTCCTCTACACATGCAAGTGCCAATGTGTACTAATCCGTCATTTATGTTGTACATCAAATGACATTTCATTCTAGGGTCTTTCTTGGGGTGGATATTTATGGACTTACACCAACGGCACCCAACCGACACGGAATTCATGGACTTCCACCAACGGTTCCACGTACACCGACACACTTTATGGACTCTTATACCAATGGAGTGCGTATCCAATCACCGGGTCTCTCACCCGAGGGATAGTCTAGCCCTTCTTGCTACCCCAACCCTAACAACCGTGCAAACCGTGCGACTCGATTAGGTCATCGACCCATCTTACCCGAGCCCACTCGTCATCCACCAAGCGTGGTGAAGACAACCACCATGCACACACACCCACTAAGTGCAATGCTCTCGTGCATATGAAATGTGATGTCCCATTTCAATAATATTACAATGTTCAATATGGTATGAGTGACATATGAACATTTACAATACATTTCTCACACTTCATGGCAAAATCATATCATAAGCATATAATTTTCATATTTCCTTACAATGTCAATATATCACAAGCATGTATATATATCAACATTTAATCTTAATCAACACCCAAACATGTCATCACATTATCAAGAGATAACATACTTCAATTTCAAGCACAAGATAAACACATAGCATGCCCACACTTCATATAGCCCAAGAGTCACATTGGGTTAATTTCATATACTCAATCCTAGAAATTTCATTTAGAAACTTCTAATTACCAATCCAATTAGAATTGATTTCAACCCATTTCACCCAATTTCACAACCATAGGAAAATGACATATATATACATATCCATTTATTTACCCATTTCACCTAAGCATTCTAGGTGTGGAATAAACCTTGGTAGGAGGGAACCCTACCTCTTGAAGCGTAGAGAACAACTTTGAGAAGCTCCGAGAACTCCAAACGAGGTGGAGTCTTCACTCTCCCAAATTCCCGTTCTTCGAATTACTCCAAAACTCGACCTCCTTGGTATGGTTTTGTAGCCCTTGGCGAGGAGAACAACTTTTGTTCTTGGCCCGAGTGGATTTGAGCTCTCAATCTCCGTAGATCGTAGAGAGAAGATGGAGAACCCAAGCCCTTTCCCTCTCTTCCTCTCTCTTGGAATCGGCTGAAAAAATGGGGAGGAAATATGATTTTCTCCCCTTTAAATACTTGGCCTACAACGCGCCACACGACCCTTATTTCCCGGGTCCGTTTTAACCCCGAAACGATTAAATTTCGCTCCGGTTCAAGTTCAAAATATTTTTATTTTAACTTGCCGTCATTTATTTCCCAAAATTTAAAATTTTAAATCAAAATTTCGTTTTTGGGTCTCTCGAGGCTCGACCGCCTCGTAAAACGCGAAAAATCCGACTAACTCGGAATTTAATGAAATTTGACAGGGTAACTAGTTTTCGCGAGACGAATCCAACGGTGAGGTTCGTTTCGTCATCCGAGCTCTAGAAAAATTCAGGTTTACAACCTGTACCATAGTGGCAAATTACCTTTTTGCCCTTTTTCACAAAAGTTCAAATTTTCTCGGGTTTTACAGTTTTTGGGACACGTGGTGCCGGCTTCTGGTGTATCCGTGGACCCGGAGAAGGTTGAGGCGGTTATGAGTTGGGAGAGGCCGAAATCAGTATTCGAGATACGTAGTTTCTTGGGATTGGCAGGGTATTACAGAAGGTTCATTGAGGACTTCTCCCGACTAGCTGCACCCATAACGAGGTTGATCCGGAAAGAGGTCAAGTTTGAGTGGAATGACTCTTGTGAGAGGGCATTCCAACAGTTGAAGGGGAGGCTTACTTTAGCTCCTATTTTGATAGTTCCGGAGAGGGGACAGAGGTACACAGTGTACTATGATGCCTCGAAGGATGGACTTGGTTGTGTTTTGATGCAATCGGGAAAGGTGGTGGCTTATGGTTCTCGACAGTTAAAGAATCACGAGCAGAACTATCCTACGCACAACATGGAGTTGGCGGCCATAGTCTTTGCCTTGAAAGCTTGGAGCCACTATCTATACGGTGAGCAGTTCGAGGTGTTTTCGGACCACAAAAGTCTGAAGTACATCTTTACACAGCGGGACCTCAACATGAGTCAACGCAGGTGGATGGAGTATCTGGAGGACTATGACTTCATATTGCATTACCATTCCAATAAGGCAAATGTGGTGGCTGATGCACTCAGCCGGAAGTCACGGGGAGTCTTGGCTAGTGTGGTTTCCCGGGAGTGGCAGATGCTCGAGACTGTGGGGTAGTTCGGGTTATGCTACATGAGTCAGGCTCATAGCACTTTGGAGAGTTTGGTGGCTACGCCTTCCCTACTAAGCAGAGTGATCGAGTCCTAGGGGCAGGACACAAAGATTTTGTCCATTAGGGACCGAGTACGGTCAGGTACAGGTGACGAGGGCTGGACCATTCATACAGATGGTTGTCTTTGGTTTAGGGGAATAATTGTGGTTCCCCAGTCTGTAGATTTGAGAGAGGAGATCCTTAGGGAGTTTCATTGCTCTCGTTTTGCTGTGTATCCAGGTGGCACGAAGATGTACCATGATCTTCGTCGCCAATACTATTGGAGCGGAATGAAGAGGCACGTCGGAGATTTCGTTAGATGATGTCTCACGTGTCAGCAAGTCAAGGCTAAGCACCAGAGACCTATAGGGTTGCTCCAGCCTTTGGAGGTGGCTGAGTGGAAGTGGGAGCACGTCACGATGGATTTTGTGACCCACTTGCCACGGACATCGTGGGGACATGACGCGGTGTGGGTGATAGTGGACCGGCTTACGAAGTCGGCACACTTCTTGGCGGTGCGGATGACCTTCACCCTAGAGGAATTCTGCAGGTTGTATATACGGGAGATTGTCCGGTTGTATGGGGTGCCCGTATCTATAGTATCGGATCGGGATCCCAGGTTTACGGCTCATTTTTTGGAGAGTTTTCAGCAAGCCATGGGGACACAGTTGATGATGAGCACTGTTTTTCATCCCCAGACGGACGGTCAGTCGAAGAGGACCATCCAGACTTTAGAGGACATGCTATGGGCATGCGTCCTAGATCTCAAGGGTAGTTGGGAAGAGCACTTACCCTTATTGGAGTTCGCCTACAACAACAGTTATCAGGCGAGCATACAGATGACACTCTATGAGGCACTATATGGGAGGCCATGTCGTTCTCCGGTTTGTTGGACGGAGGTAGGAGAGAGACCCTCTACGGGTTCGGAATTGGTTAGAGATACCTTGGAGAAGGTGAACTTGATACGGAAGCGTCTTCTCATGGCTCAGAGCCTGCAGAAGAGCTACGCCGACAGACGACGGCGACCTCTAGAGTTTGAGGTGGGAGATCATGTCTTCTTGAAGGTGATGCCTAAGAGAGGAGTTGTCAGGTTCGGCAAGCGGGGAAAGCTGTCGTCGAGGTATATCGGGCCCTTCGAGGTACTTGAGAGGGTTGGTACAGTTGCTTACCGGTTGGCATTACCGCCAAATCTATCAGGTGTTCACTCGGTATTCCATGTCTCCATGCTTCTGAAATACACCCCAGATCTAACTCATGTGGTGGATTGGGGCGAACTTGTTGTTGATACGAATGACACCTTCGAGGAGGGACCAGTGCGTATCATGGATGGCCGGGATCAGGTTTTGCGAGGTAAGACCATAAGGCTAGTAAAGGGGTTGTGGCAGCACCGAGGAGTGGAGGAAGCGACATGAGAGCACGAGGACACTATCCATACCAGTTATCCTTTCCTATTCGAGGATGGAGGTACATTTTTGTAGTTATATGTATGATATACTTGTTGCATATGCATGTGGTTGAATGTACTTATGTGTGAGAATTTCGGGGACGAAATTCTTTTAAGGGGGGAAGAATGTAAAACCCGGGTAAATTTGAACTTTTTCTGAAAAAGGGCAAAATGGTAATTTGTCAATCTAATGCGGATTTAAAATATGTATTTCTCTAGAGCTCGGATGACGCAACGGAATTCGCCGTTGGACTCATATCGCGAAACCAAGTTGCCCATAAAATTTTCGTTGAATTCCGAGATAGTCGGATTTTTTACGTTTTACGAGACAACTGATGTCAGGTGACCACACAAACGTCCCCAAAAATAAAAATTATAAAATTTCCTTATAATTGAAGGAAAGTTCAAATAAAAGTAATTTGAACTTAAACCGGGATGAAATAAGTCGTTTCGGGACAAAAACGGACTCGGAAGTAGGAAACGTGCGGCGCGATGTGGACCGCACAATTAGAGGCTATAAATAGGGGGAAAATATCTGATCTTCCCCACTTGATCAGCCCATTCACACGTTAAAGAAGAGGAGAGTGAAGGGAGAGGAGAAAAAAATAAATTTCAAGGCTTCTTCCTTTGATCTACGGAGTTCCGTTGGTTGAACCGACTCAGACCAAGAGTTAAAGTCGATCACATCGACAAGGGTTACGCAACCACACCAAGAATGAAAGATTTCACCGAAGATCCAAGGAGGAGATTTTTGGGAAATCAAGACCTTGAAGTTTGGTTGGTGTTCTTGAAGTTCTCCACACTTCATTTGAGGTAGGGTTCCCTCATACTTTGGTTATTTACAACCTATGGTGTCCATATGGAATGATTAGGGGTATAGAATTACCTATGCCTTGTCTCTTGTTGTGGAAATGAGTATATTGTTATGGAAATAAGGGAATGGGTGTGGAAATGGTTTAATTCAAGTTCTACCTTGGATTTGATAGGTGGAAATTCCTTGTGAAATTTCTTGAAATGTGGTATTGTGTGGGCATGCTATTTGTTTAGATTGTGCTCTTATGAGTGAAGTGTGTTTTGGACATAAATTGTGCAATAACATGTTTGTTATCATTGTTGATATATGCTCTTTGATGTATTGACATTGTGATGGATAAGGGTGATTGTATGCGTATGATATAAATTGTCATGGTACATGGTACATGTTGATATGTGGAAATTTATCACTTGACCTGCATTGCAATTTGGGCATAGAAATGGCATCACATTCATGGGCATGAGTCATGAGTGTGGGTGTGTGTGTGTGCATGGTTGATCAAACACCATACTTGGTGATTGATAAGTGGTATCGGGAAGGTTGGATCAAAGATCCCCTTGAGTCGCATGGTTGCATGAAAAACTTGTGTCGGGTATAGCAAGAAGGGCTAGATTCTCCCTCGAGTGCAAAACCCGGCTACATGGTTCATACGCTTACCGGCGGTGAAATTCCAGAAAAGTGTAACGGTGTACGAAACCGGCGGTGAGATTCCGAGAATCCGATACCCAACAATGACACTTGATTTTAATTTACAATATACTCATTCAATGGGTATCATCCAACAATGATTTGGTTTATTAACACATGATTTTTTATTTAAAACAATCATTGGATGGATTTTCGTCAATGACGGATTTACTTCACAAGAGCATTGCATTGTGTTGTGGGAGTCGGTGAGGACTCGGATTGAAGTTGCATGAGTGAGTTTCATCTTAATTCATAGCATGACATGGAAATTCCTATCATGAGATTGCATTTTCTTGATTGAAAAAAATGTTGCTCGTAAACTGTTGTATGTGAACATTCCATATGCATCTAGGTTGAGGAGCAGCCTCTGTAGGAGATACTTTATTGAGCGTAGCTCACCCTATACGGGAAAATATTTCAAGTGCGAGATACACACTGGTGGATGACACTTACTCGGGGCCCCAAGGATGAAGAGAGGCCGATATGCGGCTTTACTTTGGGTTTTTGTAAACTAATTATGAAAACTTAGTTTTTGACATGTAAATATATCCAAATGATTGTAATAGAACTTATACATATCATGTTTTATGTGAAAAATTTCATTAAACATGTGTTGGATGATTGTAGAAAGGTTTGGAATGGATTAGAAATGAAAAACAGGTGAAACAGGCAAAACTGGGCACGGCGTACCGGTATAGCGTACCGGTACAACGTGGTCCAGTAGGCACAACGTACCGGTACGCCATACCGGTACGCTTTCCAAAAGTCAGAAATTTTAAAACTATTTTGCCAAGCTTTTGGGCTATGTGTTTCCTTCCTTCAAATGTTATAAATTGACAATAATAGAGTACTAATGGTGGTATATTAGACCTCGGATGGGTCAATCAATCAAAATCATATAGACTTTGTATTTTAAAATCCTGGTAAAGGGGATGTGGTGCCGCGGTGTAGGGTTAACCGGCATCCACGGGTATTTCCGCGGGTTGATGAGTAATCAACGGACTTATAAATGACCCCCGGTTTTTGGGGTGTCATAGCTTGGTATCAGAGCATATTGATAACTTAGTTTAATTCGAGTTAATCATGGGTTAATTACAGACACCTGAATTTTGGGGTGTCACAGCTTGGTATCAGAGCGTATTGATATCTTAGTTTAATTCGAGTTAATCATGGGTTAATTACGGACACCTGAATTTTAGGGTGTCACAAATAATGCTCACATATTCCATTTAAAATAACTGTCATCTGAAATAAAAGAATTTGGCATAGTATCATGAAAAGAAATCAGCACACAATAAGCATACAATCACCATTCCTTTTCTTATTCACACAAGTCGTGCATTCTCCAATAAACTATTAAGATTAGATAGGTCTTTATTTGCGTTTGTAATGGGGCATTGGAATTAGGGTTTTGAATGAAAGATATTTAGGAATTCAAAAGACTATTCCGTGAGAACATTTACATTACGCAACCAAACTTCTTTTCATAGCCTTTCACCTATTAGTATCTAGAAGCATAACTTACAATACTTGCTCAATTTTTTTTCACAGACTTGCTTTGCTATTTTTATTTTCTATTTTTCTATTTTTTTTGTGCTTCTCTCTTCTTCTTTTTTTTCCAGAGCAAGTCAACACATATAAATATTCACAAGTATGCAAGAATTTTTCTTTTATTGGTCATCTTTTCTCACCCATCACTCCCCAATTGCGTAAAAAAATAGCAGCTCAACCTCAGGATAACAAGGGTAGAGGACATCATATTTATCATTGGATTTGTTATTATCTATGTGGTATAAGAAATGAAATTTTCCACAAAATGCTCAATCACGGCTTCCAGGGATAAAAAATATTCAAAGAATAAGGCTAAGCCTCAAATAATATCAAAGATGGCCTAAAATTATATCTCAAGAGTTCTTAGTAATACATTACCCATGCAAATAATTCAAAGTCAAGTAATCATTCACAATATTTGCATTGATCAAAGCAAAGGTAACAAGAAAATTCAAGGAGATTAGCTGAATCAAAATATTCTTTATTGAGTAAATGTAAATAACTCTCCAAGGAAGAATGAATCAAAATTTACCAGGGTTTATATGCATCTTCACTATACGTCTCAAGTTCTCAAGATGAAATACCTAACAAATTCCAATTTGGTATAGTATGCGGTGCACAAATTGTGAGTTTTTATAAGAACATAATATGAGATACACAAATATAAAAAGAAGTTCTATGTGATGCTTAAGCAATTGCAAATTTAAGGCTAAGCAAATTATTCCTATATTGTGACAGATTATGCATAAAGATTTTAGTTAGATATTTAACAACCAAAATCAAAATTGAACACACAAAATACTAAAAAGACACTATTCATTAATACTATAGTTTAAGGACTACATACTCAAAATGTAAAGTGATCAAGCCTAGACTCAACTACTTATGATAGGCTTTGATCCTACATAAAAAAAAAAAAAAAACTAAATACTACCCAAGTCAAAAGATGGGACCAAGTCGGAATCCTAGGGCTCTAAGAAGATGGACCTGCCCAGTCCGGGGAACTCTAACCCCTACCCATCACCCATGCTCTCATCTGTCTCATCTCTCTCTTCGCCTCCTGTTGGACTCTCAAAATGGAAAATAGGAGCTCTCTATCAGTCTTGGGATTAGTGGACTCATCAATAGGTACAACAAAATCCTCATCCAGATTGAGGTACTGATCCCACTACTCCTCCACAAGCCCTTGAGCTATTGGCTCCTCCTGCTGCTCTGTAGGGTGATCTCTCTCTCCCGCTGCCCTGGTCACACTTCGAATCTTCAGCAATGAGCCGGAGTTCAGAACAGTGACCTTTTCATCCTCTCCACACTAGCCTCAGTGACCACTCTTGTCGGCAAGCATAGTGTCGTCACTAGACCAGCAAAAGGGGGAGACCCCTTCTTCGCATCCACTATCTCTCTCCTCATCTCCTCGAAAATCAGTGTGGGGAGGTTAATGGATAACTCGGTGCCCATGGCATATAGTAGTCTCGCCCAGTATGGGTAGATATGGTTGTTCCTCAACAGTGGCATCATATTAGATACTGAAATTAAATTCAGTATCTTATACTTGTTCGTCAAGTCTCCATACAGTAGGAATTTATCATCATCTATCCACACAAAATCGAGGTCACCCAACAACTCTCTTGCCACGTCATCCCCTGGATAATTTCGGGGGTAATTCAGGTTAACCACTCGAGACTAGGTCATCCCAGTCAGACGGGCAATAACAGCTGCATCCACCCAAATAGTCATAGCCCGAACATAGGTGTGA
Organism: Ilex aquifolium; assembly: GCA_951799425.1. Lineage (NCBI taxonomy): Eukaryota > Viridiplantae > Streptophyta > Magnoliopsida > Aquifoliales > Aquifoliaceae > Ilex > Ilex aquifolium. Next base: position 27,966,078 of record OX637400.1, read on the forward strand.
AAATTCCCATCCTCGTGATTGTCAACGTTGCTATAAAACTCTCTTACCTAATCCTACCCCATGAATCTCTCCCATCTCTTCCCACATATGATGTAACTCACACCCAACCGTTTGAAGTCCTCATACTCTATGTTCCTCTCGCAAACTAAGGGCTTACTCTCATAGTACTTGAAAAACTTGATCCTCACTTCTAACATTTCGAACCGATGCTCGTCAAAGGTCCTGCCTTCATCTTGAGTGCCCTGTGCAGCTCTCCTTGCCCTCTTCGAGGTCGATGCTCTTGGTGGAGCCATTAGAAGGGGTGAGGGTTCCTTAGGAGAGAGGGTTGAGAGAGTAGGAGAGAAGTTTTGAATTTAGAAAGAGTAGGAGAAGAGTTTGAAAAACAACTTGTCCAAGCTTCTATTTAAAGATCTGAAACACGCTTTTGGATGCAAGTGATGTACTGTCCAAATGTGTCCCAATTGTTGCATTGAAAATAGTAAATGCATGTGTGTTTGGACGCACGAAAAGGTTCCGTTTGGAAGTATGTCTAGAATTTGAAATGGTTAGGTTTCTCGTCCGGATGCATGAAAGGGTACCGCCTATATGTGATTGGCAGAATATCACCCCTTGTTTCAACACTTAGAAAATTAAATTTTTGAAGCCTTAACAAAATGATGCGTCCGGATGCATGAACAATCCCGTCTGGATGCGTTTTCTATAATGGTCATTGGTTTGACACTTAGAAAAAAAAAATTGTTCTTAAAATTTCTGGATCCCAGACTTAGAAATTTTTTGCTATGACTCAAAAAGGTGTTGTCTTAAAACTAAAATTGACCTAAAAAGTAATAAAAACACACGAATGTTAATGTTAATGCATACACGCATTAAATGTGAAACTAACCCCAAATCTAAACTCGACATTGTCCCCAATGTATGATCAAACTGTGAATTCACATAAATTAAAAGCATAGTTATAGGAAAAAGACATACCTCAATTAGCTTTGCATTAACCTAAAAAAATTAAGACTCAACAAAAATAGCCAAAATGTTAAAAACAAACAAAAACTACTATACAACAATTGGATTGAGTTTTTAATGATTATTCATAGTAGGGATCCACCAATTCAATGGATTGTACTCTCCCCATACTAAGAATAGCTTCAAACGTTGGCCATTAACTTTAAAAATAGTCATGTTCTTTGGGTTTTAAATCTTCACCTCCCCATACGGAAAAACTTCTTTGACAATAAAGGGGCCAGTCCATCTAGATCTAAGCTTTTTGGTAAACAAATGTAATCTAGAATTATACAAGTGAACTTTTTGTGAAGGTTCAAAATTTTTTCTCAAAATATTTTTGTTATAAAAAACCTCCATTCTTTCTTTGCTAATTTTAGAATTCTCATAAGCCTCATTCTGGATCTCATCAACCTTCATTCGATTGCAATTTCTGTAAGGAGCTAGCTTTGTCAAGGCTAAAATTGAACATTTTAATGTCCCAATATGCATTGTGTTCCAATTCCACAACTAAATGGCAAGCCTTCCCATATATCAATATGTATGGGGACATGTCAATCAGGGTTTTAAAAGCAGTGTGGTAAGCCCATAATGCATTGGTTAGTCTCAATGACCAATCTTTGTGACTGTTTTTTTCCAAAATGTGTTTGATCTCTTGATTGGCAAGCTCTTGCTTCAAAAGGATTATTACAAAAGTGAAATCCCCCATCACTGATAATGGCTCGATGTATACAAAATCGGGAAAAAATATTTTCCTTTAAAAATTTCAAAATAATTTTATGATCGTTATTCCGACATGGTATAGCCTCAACCCACTTTGAAACATAGTCAACTACCACTAAAACATATTCCTACAGGTAATCCCTCCTAGCCTTTGACATCGCTCACATGCCTTACAAAAATTGTGTGCATCTTTAAAAAGTGTTGGCCAGTAAAATCTACACTGCAAAATTTTTGCAGCGGATTTTCTAGTAGAAAAGTGGCCTCCACATGCCTATGAATGAAAAAAGGAGAGAATACTACTTACCTCCATATTTGGTACACATCTTCTAATAATCTGATCAAGGAAATACTTGAATAGGTAGGGGTCATCCCAAAAGAAGCTTCTTACCTCAACCAAAAATTTTCTTTTGTCATGTGCACTCCAATTGGTGGGATGTTACTTGTCACAAGAAAATTGACAATGTTAGCAAACCATGATATCTTAAAAACAGCCAACAATTGTTCATCGGGGAATATGTCTTTGATCAACATTGTCTCCATTGGCACATCACTCATAAGTCTAGACAAGTGGTCTTCTACAACATTCTCTACTCCTTTTTTATATTTGATGGTTATGTCAAACTCTTGGAGTAGGAGGATTCACCTAAGCAGCTGGGGATTTGCATATTTCTTTGTCAATAGGTATTTAATAGCTGCATGATCTGTACAAATAAAAATAGACGATCCTATAAGATAAGATCGAAACTTTTCCAAGGAATATACTACTGCTAGCAACTCTTTCTCTGTGGTAGAGTAGTTCATCTGTGCACTATTTAAAGTCCTACTAGCATACTATATGACATGTGACTTTTTCTCACTATGTTGCCCTAAAACTGCCCCACAACATAATTGTTGGCGTCACACATGATTTCGAAGAGGAGACTACAATCTGGGGGTTGCTTAATTGGAGTAGTGGTGAGCATTCTCTTTAGCTTATCAAAAGCTCCTTGGCATGACTCACCCCACTGAAAAAGTGTCTCTTTCTCTAGAATGTGGCAAAGTGACCTAGATATAGAACTAAAGTCTTTGATAAACCTCCTATAGAAACTAGCATGACCTAGAAAAGATCTAACATCCTTAAGGGTCGTAGGGGTTGGCAGATTGGAAATCAACTCAATTTTTGCTCTATCTACTTGGATTCCCTTAGAAGATACAATGTGACCAAGAACAATTTTCCTTTGAACCATGAAATGACATGTTTCCCAATTTTGTGCAAGGTTATTTTCTTCATACCTGATCAAAACTTTTTCAAGGTTAGAAACACAATAATCATAGGAATCCCCAAAAATAGTAAAATGATCCATAAATACCTTGAGAAAATGCTCAACCATATCACTGAAAATACTAAGAATACACCTTTGAAAGGTCACAGGTGCATTGCAAAGTCCATAACGCATCATTCGATATGCAAAGGTGCCAAAAGGAAAAGTAAAAATGGTTTTCTCTTAGTCCTCTAAGGCAATCTCAATTTGGTTATATCATAGATAACCATCCAAGAAACAATAAAACAAGTGTGATGCTATCTTTTATAAAATTTGATCCATGAAGGGTAAAGAGAAGTGGTCTTTTCTTGTTACAGAATTCAATTTTCTGTAGTTAATGCACATTCTCCAACCAGTTATTATCCTAGTTGGCACAAAATCATTATTTTCATTGGCAACTATAGTTAAACCCGATTTCTTAAGGACTACCTGTGTGGGACTCATCCATTTACAATCAGCTATAGGGTAGATGATCCTTACATCCAATAGTTTCAACACTTCATTTCTAATAACTTCTTTCATGTTAGGGTTGAGTCTTCTTTGCATCTCTCTTGATGTTTTGGCATTATCCTCTAAGTAAATCTTGTGTTTGCACACTAAGAGACTAATTCCCTTGATATCAGAAAGAGTCCACCCAATAGCAACCTTGTGCTCTACAAGAATTTTTAGTAACATACCTTCTTGGGTGGAACTCATATGAGAAGAAATTATTATCAGAAAAGTCTCATCCTCTCCTAAAAATGCATACTTTAAATCAATAGGTAGAGGATTCAATTCCATTTTTTGGGCTTTGGAACTAGATGGAACATGTGGTGTGGTTCTTGGTGAAAGCTCCTCAGATTTTTACTTCCAATCTCTGACTTCAAGAACCAGTGAAGAATTCAAAGTACAAGTTAGTTCAATTATTTCGGAATTTTCTTCACCTAAATCTAAAATAGATGAATTATCAAGCAAACATGCTTCAAGTGGATCTAAACAAGAAAAGCCATTGAATTGATCATAAATAATCGACTCAATGTTTGCAAACATTAAAAATATTTAATTCCAATGTCATATTGTTGAAAGACAGTTTCATTACACCATTCCTACAATTGATCAAAGCATTAGAAGTAGCTAAGAATGGGCGGCCCAATATGACAGGAATCTGAGCACTGGCATTCAACATAGGGTGCGTGTCCAAGATAATAAAGTCTACAGGAAAATAAAAATTATCTACTTGGACTAGCACATCTTCCACCATACATCGCAGTATCTTCATAGATCGGTCAGTAAGTTGAAGTATCATCTTGGTAGGCTTCAACTTATCAAGACCTAACTGTTCATACACCGAAAAACGAAGCAAATTCACACTGGCACCCAAATCAAGTAAAGCTTATTCAATTTTAAAATTTTCAATCACATGAGAAATAATGGGGCAACCAAGATCCTTATACTTAGGTGGAGCCTTGTGTTGAATGATAGATGAAACTTGCTCAGACAAAAATGTCTTCTTTCGCACATTTAATCTACGTTTAATAGTACACAAATCTTTCAAAAAATTTGTATAAGAAGGTATATGTTTTATTACATCCAACAAGGGTATGTTGATTTTGACCTGCTTAAAAATCTCTAACATCTCATTATTCAGATTTGGCTTAGATGGGGGGAAGTAATCTATGAGGAAAAGGAGTAGAAATCGGACATCTCACATGCTCTATACAATCAAGCTAGTCAAGTTTATCACCCCTTTCCATAGGTTTTGCAGATTCCTCGGGCTTTTGGGCCTTCGTTGGAATCCTTTTATCAATCACCTCACCATTACAGAGCGTGGAAACAGATTTGACTGTCATGTATAATATCAGATGCAGTGGAATCACTCACATTAAATTGACCTTGCAAATTTGGATGTGGTTATGCCAGAAACTTACCTTTTTCTTGATAGCACGGGGTAGTAGTCAACTTGGTGAGAGTGCTTCGAATGTCATTTAGAGCCTAAATTGTATGATTATTGGAATTCTTTTTTTATTTTTACATAAATTGATGTAGTACCTCCTCAGGGTTCCTCTTTGGAGGTGGAGTATAAGGAACAAAATTAGAGGGACCCTATGGAGGTGGTTATGGTGTGTGGGATTATCACTCCTCCAACTGAAATTTGGATGATTTTGTCACCCCGAATTGTAAGTGTTGGAGTATGGATTATTTTATGGCTAATAAAAAGTATTTGCAGCATTTGCATGATAATGTAAAACTTCTTTAAAAGAAGGTATTGTGGGAAATTCTTTTGTGGGGTGCCCCAAAATTTCACAAATACTACAAATTTTCTCGAGGAATAGCCTGTACCTCGTTCACTTCATAAACTCCATGGCCTCTACCTTCCTAGATAGTGTGGCAATCCTGGCTCCTAGGTCATCATCCTCTCTCAACTAGTATTTAACACCACCCGATGAAGCACTTATACTTTTATTTTTAGAAGACTCATGGGATGAAGTATCCCAAGATTGTGCACTTTCAGCCAAGTGATCAAAATAATCAAAGGCTTCTTTAGGCTCTTTACACCAACAAATTGGCGCATCTGTGGAGATAAATTTTCATAGAAAAAGCTTATAACATGCCAGCTCTCATAGTCATGATGTGGGCAAGATGCAAGAAGATCTTTAAACCTATCCCAACATTGATAAAAAATTTCAAACTCTTTTTGTGAGAAATTCGTAATTTGAAGTTTCAAAGAGATCATGAGGTGTGTGGAAAAAAAAAAATTCAAAAAAATCTTTTTGCATCTCTTGCCAGGTGCCTATAGATCTAGGTCTGAGAGAATGCAGCTGATTAACCCTAATTAGTGTGTAATCAAAAATGATTAAGTAATCAACTTTGTAAGATAAAACAATTAAACATTATGAATTAGGGTTTGTGCGTAAATTAAAGTTATAAATACTTTATGTTTGAATTTCAGGGTTTAATACATAAATACCGGAGAATATGAGGTAAACTTGCAAAGTTTGAAACAACGAAGGACCAAAGTGTAAAGCAACACATGGAAGCTCCAGAACGCGACACATGGAAGCTCCAGCATGTGACTTGATCCGAAATGTGTACACCCAAGTGCAGGTGGTCAAGCTGTAGTAATAATCCGGTTTGAGTCCGGAGTCGAATCCACAGGGAACTCTTCTTGGTGTTTTGAGATAAGCAGTGGTGGAGACCTATTGATTGTAACCCTTGAGATTTGAAGTTGTGTGAGATTTCCTGGACATAATATAAGATTCTTTCCAAGAGAATTTTCTAAACAAAATATGAGATAAGTTCTAATGTAAAAGAGTCACTCTTTAGTTCAAGGATCTGGACATGTAGTTAATTATCCGGTTTGTTATACTTATGCTTGATAACTCAATTAACCCCCGTGTCAACAGCAGGTTAATCGGAAGATAAAAGTGGATTATGAGAATTAAGAACATGATTCCGATGTCTTTCTAGAATTTTACAAGAATTGTCTGTGCCGAGACTTAACCCGTCTGCAAACAAGCAAGTGTTTCTACAAGACATCCAATCATGACATTAATGTTCCATTTCCATTCTTTAATTAAAGCACAATAATGGTGAAGATTGAAGGGTAGTCATGAAGATCTAGCCGGGGTACTTGCCTTGAACCAATGAGTCTTTCTATATAAGAGTTATCTATGTTATAGAAAGAACTCCTAGTTATACAAAGTACCTTAGCTTTGTTAGATGCAATCAATCATTCAATAAGCATGGGGAATATAAAGCATTAAGTATAATCTAAATTGCACAAATATAAAGTCCGGATAATTTATACATGTCCTTCTCCTCTTACTAAAGAGTGAATGAGAAACTACTCACTCTTCATGGCTTTGGTAAAGCTAGAAAAGTGAGTGATGCTCATTCCTCTAAGTAGAGGGATCACAAAGCAAAACAAAATAAACAAGGAGCCAATCTTCGACAAAGAATGAGTGAATCACGTTCCACCCTTCACGGCTTTGGCGAAGCTTTAGAAAAGTGGAAGAGTTTCACTCCTTTAAGAGAAGAAAGAAGCTCAAGTAATGAAAGTGAATGATACACAAATTAAAAGTAGAAGAAAGATAGTCACTTTTGGAGGGTGATCCACAACCAAAGGTAACCTATCTCCCTCTATGCATGTAAGTGAAAACATAAGCATAAAACTACTTTTATAACAAGTCAAGAGATGTTGGACTAATGCCAAACCAATCTCTAGAACAACTACTACTTCGTACAAGGAAATATAAGATGATTCTACAACAAAATGAGTGGGAGTCTAAGCCTCCATCAAGCTCTCTAACTAATTCTCCTCAAGCTCTTCAACAATGGTTGTATTTATAGGCAAGGAGGAGGAGACAAGAAGGGGTGAAAGAATAGTGTATGCCGCCCAAGTCCAAGTGAAAAGCCAACTACTCTGTAGCTAGTCTGTGGAGAAAGTTTGAACGGTATTTGGCGTTCGAACGTTGCATCTGTTTTTGCTTTATAGGCGTTCAAATATTGTCTGGCGTTCGAACGTTTCTTCTGTCTTTGCTTTATGGGCGTTCGAACACCAGATGTGGTCTGACCTTCTCACTCAAGTGGCCTGTGGTCTTCTGTGGAAACCTATTTCCACACTCTATGCACATCTTGGCGCTTTGCACTCATCACTCTGGTCCTCAATCAATTCAAGTGGACGTTCGAACGTGAGTTGGCGTCCGAATGTGATACTCAAGTGCCTCAGAGCCTCAGAGTCTTCCTTCTTGGCTGCAACACGCCTTCTTTCAGTAGTCAGGTCTGCTCACAGTTCAAGTGGACGTTCGAACGTGAGTTGGCGTTTGAACGTTTTTGTTGTGCTCCAAGTTTCTCCAATTTTGTTCCCTAATGTGCAGGTGTTACACTCAAATGTGATATTTGTTGTTCTTGAGTCCTTGTTCACTTTAAGACTTGAAATGTCATCACTTAAACTCCATCAAAGTACAATTAGTCTAAAAAAGGCATAGTAAAATGCTAATTTTAAGTACTAATCAGCATGCGACGCATGACCCTACTGCAAGACACCACCGTCCGGATGGTGGGGTGGGCGTCTGGACGGCCAAGCTTGGTGGCTTGGCTTTATCCTCCACCTCGTGCTTCCTTATTTGCCTATAAATAGCCATGCCCTCCTTCATTCAACAAGGCCGGCCACCCAAGAGCCAAAGAGAGAAAGAAAAAGAGAAAGAAAGAAAGAAAGAAAGAAAGAAAAAGTGAAAGAGAAAGTCAAAGCCGGTCTATTCTACACCGATATTCTATATTTCTACATTTATGTTTAGTCTTTTTATTCGGATAGTTGAACTACCGCCACTTTGTTGTTTTGATTAATAATAAGAGTGGTTGTGTTTCAAGTGTTCATTGTGAAAGAAGTTTTAGATTTTGTGTTTTCATTTCAGTTATAATGACTAATACCCGCACTCCGTGCTTGTTAGTAGCGATGGGGTGTGAGTAGTCGTTTATACCCTTCGGTGAAGGGTATACATATGTATATTATCGGTTAGATTATGGAAATGCTGATGTTTTATTCATATATTTATCTATATATGTACTATACGCTTCATGCATGATACATCGATGTATGTAGTTTCGGTGCTGTGCCTGGAATTATGTCATTGATGCATCATCAACCTGTCAGTTAAACAACCACGGTGTTCCTATCGGTATGGCTTATCCTCCACCGGAACGTTGAGGATGTTCTACTGATGCATGGTACAAAACCTAAATGATCCTCATGAATGGCTTGTCCTTCTGGGTTATTAGGGTTGTTTAATTACTATATATAACTATATTGCCAGTCTAACAACCACGGTGTTCCTACTGGTATGGCTTGTCCTCCACCGGAACGCTGAGGATGTTTAACTGGTATATATATATATCACAGATGACCTCTTGAGTAATTCAAGTATTCCTCATGAATGGTTTGTCCTTCTGGTTTACTTGGATTAGTTAATTGACACATCTATAACCAGCTAACCTAAGAAGTTGTTGTGTTATGACTTAATACCACCAGCTAACCTAAAAAGTTGCTGAGTTATGATTTCCTATATACACACTTACTATAAAAAGATCAATTGAATAATTCAAGTATTCCTCATGAATGGCTTGTCCTTCTGGTTTGCTTGGATTAATCAATTGTCATGAATACCACCAGCTAACCTAAGAAGTTGCTGTGTGGTGGTTTATATACATCAGATCTACCGGTTGACTTGCCAGTAACATGGAAGTTAATTGCTGTAAGGTAGCATTTCCAGTATTTAACCAATATAAAACATATGAGATCCTCTAAAGTGAAGGGTATCTTTTATATTATTGTCATTAACAAGCTTATCTCCACATTTATTTAAAGTAAACTAGTTATCAATCTAACTCACATTACAAGCTATCAATTGTTATAATGCTTTAAACAAATTTACTATTTTTATTTTAAATTCTAAGTTACTAAAACTCTTCGTGAGATCAATACTTGTACTTAAACCGAGAAAACTACAATTCGACCACTTATACTTGGGTGTATAATATAATTCAGATCACAAAATAGTGCGAATCAGCAGCCAAGTCTTAGCCTTATCCTTCAGTGAGAGGGAAAAAATCTTCAACCTGACTGTATTCTCAGTCACGGTCTGGTCATGGAAAGTGGCACATACCTCCTCAAAGTGTCCAAATATTATTTCTCATATTATTTGGTGGATCAGCTGCCATCGTGTGACGTGTGTGAGATAGTTTAGGAGAATCAAATAAATTAACAAACAATTCGTCTAAATTGTCCCTAATTAAACGTCCACTTGAACTACAATACCAAGAACTCATACAAAAATTAAAAAGAAAGGGTAGAAATAGAGAAAAAAAATTAAATGACATAAAATTAAATAATAAAAATGGAATGAAGTTACTGGATCTCCGACGAATTGTAAACCAAGCAAACCTCAGTAGGTATAGCGGTGCATTCTTTGTCTTTCAACAATGTCCCCAGCAACGGCGCCAAAACCTTGCTACAACTCAAATAATATAGAACCCAAGCATAGGTTGTCGCGAAGTAATAATAGACTATTGAAGTCCAAGATCGATTCTCAGGGAAATTGAGAAAACTTGGAACGCAAGAAAAATAAAAGAAAAATTGACTTGAAATTTTTTTGAGAAAAAGGATTGTTCTAAATAACAACAATTGATTGAATAAAAATAGTAATTTGAAATATTAAAGCATCGATGATACCATTTCAATTTCACATGACAAAAGTTAATGATCCGGTTTTCGAACTTAATTGGGAATCAGTTGAGGAGTGGTCCCAACCAGAATATTTAGCGATGATAATATGAAAACATCTAAAGTTATAACCAATAAATTACTAGAATAAATTTAGGAATTCACATACAGATTACAAACATTCACTGTGCCTGGAGTCTACGATGAGTCAAGTTCTCTAACAAATAATCCCTAAAGTCATTACAAATAATAAATCAATTATCTTATTATAATTTTAATTAAATATTTCAAACATGAAATAACCAATTATTTGACTCGCGGGGAATCTCAAACATTCGATGTACGTGGCACAACGAATTAAGAAATTATACAGAGCAAGAACTTTTCTAAAAGATAAGAATTAATTTAAAAGATTAAATCAAGTATTGAAATATTGGATCAAAAACAATACCATGCTTCTTTGAAAGTATCTTTCCTAGACTTAGTTTGGCTTTTAGCCGGCCATAAAACAATACGATAAAACTAGAAAGGAAAAGACTAGAGACCAAAAGATGATTACAATGTGAAATTACCCTCCTTTTTATAGATAAAGGAGCAGCAAAAAACCTAGGTTACATTAGGGTTTCTAAGCTCTGGGTAAATCTCGAACACGCATCCGGATGCACAACTTTTACCATCCGAACGTGTATGGCTGCCTTGATCTATAAGAAACACGCTTTCGGACGCATGGTCAATTCTGTCTGGACGCAACTGGCAGTGTTTTTCTTCATCATCTTCTGGAGTTCCTGTGCAAACGCTCCTTCTTTTATGTCCTGATGTATTTTCTCTTCCGTCTGTACGCGTTGGCTTTTCTGTCCAAACGCATGTATTCGCCTTTTCATGGCAGTCTCTAGAAGTTCCATTCGGACGCGTCTCTTCCACCATCCGGATGCACTAAGCAAAATGCTTATTTTTGCCCCCCTTAGATTCTAGACCTCATCATTTTCTTTGTGTGTTGTCCTACTGGTCACCAACTATAAATATTAAGATATCATAATATCTAAGGCTAATCAAAAAGCCCTAGTGATTGTAAACCCCCACATGTTTGTATTAACATATACGAATGTATTTGTTTAGTGAGTATTATATATGTAATGACGTAAGAATAAATCATGTATATTGGAACCGTAAGAATAAATACTAGGAAGACGTTTAAACTTGAGAAGGGTTATTAGATAAGTCTCTAAATATTTTTAGGTCAAAATAAGGTGTCCATTGAGTCCGGAAGGTCGAAAAACCTTAGGAGAGGTAATATGAGGTGTATTAGAAGTTATGAAGTATTTTGGAGTTAAAACACATTTTAGAGAAAATTTGGGAATTTAGAATTTTGGACACTGCTTAGTATTTTGGCCATAACTTTTTATCCTTATGTCCAATTAATCTGAAATTTTTACAGTCGATAGTAGAAATCTAGGGCTAAAAAAGTGTATCTTATGAAAATTTTCCAATTCAACCTCTAAATGGGTCAAAACTACCCTTGAAGTTGCACCAAAAATCTTTCAACAGTACCAGTACGCTCGATTTTTTTCTGAACAGAAAATGTCGGGTTTTGCTCCATTTTCTTGCCCTATAAACACCTAATGTCGCCCCCTTAGCATTCATTTCACCCCTCTTAACCCTAGGAAAGATTATAGAGGAAGAGAGAAGGATAAAACACAAGATCAAGAGGAGATCTATACTTCAAAGAAGATCAAATCTTCATCTTCTTCACACTAAACCTAGGTTTTCAAGAACATTGAGGTAGGGTTTTCTTCCATTCTTGTCCATTGATGTTAGGGTTATTATACATGTAGAATTTGACTCTTAATAGTATGTATTTGTTATAGGTTCCTTGTTCCTTGGTATGTTTACAAACAGTCACATGATTTGAACAAAATGATGGTTGGAAATCCATCAAACTCTAGTTTTTTGGGGAAATATGGATTTTTTTCTATATCTTCACATCATTTTGATTTCGAAAATTCTAGAACTTTGTGTTGGGTAGTAAAATGATTGTATTGATGATCTCATGCTTATTTCCTTTAAACTTGTCTCTTGTAACATGATTTGCGAAATGGGTATGTTTTCTTAAATTGTTCTATTATGTATCTTGCTTGTGAAAATTGGGGAAAATCATGGAATTTGCTTGTATATGAGGTTGAGTATATTGTTGGTATGTCACTCTTGTGTATGGTGTTGTGAGGGACTTGGATTACCTTCGAAAACTGCCGTAGAGCGTTAGAGGTTAGTTTATCCCAATGGGGGTGAGATGGTTGTCTAATGCTCGTAGTGGATCATTGTGGTGACAGTGACCACTATTGTTCACGGATACCGGGGAAAAGGGTTAGTATACTAGACACCTTGGGAGGATCTCGTCAATGTCGTATGAGACGGTACACGCCCTTCCTAAATTGGTCTGTGATTGTTAGTGGAAATGGGTGAACGAGGTAGAATCGTCGGGTAGATTCATGAGAAGCGACAACCTACTTGAGTGGTACCAAATAGAAATTATTGTTCATTGTACCAAATATTATTTCTCCAAGAGTTTCGGGTAGTATGGGGTGCCGCGATAACTTGTGGAAATGGTGTATGGTGGAGTGGATTATGTTGGAAATTGTTTGTCAATTAAACGTGGTTTTATTCTCTTTCAATTCCTTATTATTGTACAAACTTGAGATCTCCTTTAAAATGTCCTTATTTTATTTTAGAAATTTATTTATATGTATGTGCGAAATGTGACCTACCTGTTTTACTTGATTTCAAAACCTTGAATGAGTTTGGAAGGATCCTCCTACAGAGCCTTGTGCTCACCCCCCCCCCCCCCCCCTTACTTCCCCACCTTTCAGATTTTGCCTTTGACGAGGAGCTGGGAGTCGAGGGGCCGACACATTGGGAGACTCCGACAGAAGAGAGTGTGGATCCCGAGGTGGACGCGTAGAGCGACCCCCCTCCCCCCCTTTCTTTTGTTATAGACTTGGATAATCTTTTGGGAGAATTGTATAACCTAGTTTTATTTTGTAAATTCCGCTGTGTATTATAGTACTTTTGTGGGGATGTAAAGGCCCTAGCTTGGTCTATTCTTTTGGGATAACATGTAAATTTGATGTATTGATTTTATGGTAGTTAAATGGACCCGGTGTGGTCATTACAGTAGAATTGCACAGGTTGTGTTTTGGGTAGAGCTCCCCGAACAAAGGAGACTCTGCCCGAATTTTGTTAAACTAAGGACCCCCGGTTATTTATGGATTTATTAGTTGCTCTCATGATATGAATGGTTATTGAATGTAATGCCGTCCAGGGTGGTATTTGGGGCGTTACAGTGATGTGGTTGCATGTTGGAATGGAGAAGGTGGAAAATGTGAGCCAAAGGTGAAGAGGAGTTTTACTTTGGTTAATAAGTCCTCCAACTATCTTAAGGATGACTATTTAGTTCCCAACCCATGGTGGGTTGAGAAAAACAAATAAATGGTGCTTGATAAAAATGAAGACTGTGTTTATGCTCCACTGCCTCAATTAAACATACCTGATCCTGGATTCTAACTACTGGATTCTCTTTAGCAAAAGGAAAATGCTATTTGGATTCTCAATCCAATGACCGCGATTCATTAGATCAGCAAATTAGGTCCAAGTAGCATTGCTATTCTCTTTAGGCATATGATTAATTTCCTTTCGGGCCACTAAAATAATAGTTGTGTTCCATAGGATCACTGCACACAATAGATTCTCTATCCTTTCCTCTTGGTCATAATATGGTGAGTAAATATATAACATTAGTGTGGTAACATGTCATTACTAACACGGAGTGTCATAATCCTATAAGAAATCATCTTTTGTATAGGTTATACTCCAGATATACATATATGCTATTGTTGGATTGTGTCGGTTATGTGTAGAGAATAACACACATGTGTTGTGTCTTGCTACCGTGTTGTGATTTCACATGTTGCTAATAACGTGGTATTACCATTATACTATATATTTGATAGTACCCCTTATGTGTGTTCTGCTTGACTGGGCGGCCAACATAACTGTGTTGTGTTTAAGGGAGATGTTGTTGGATTAGTTTGAAATTGTCATCTTTAGACTCCGATACAAAGTTAAGTAATAAAAGCTTAAATATATTTCCATACGTATTTATGTAACATAGTGCAATCCAACTTAGTTGGGAAATAGAACTTTCATTACTTCCCGCCACAAACCTCTCAACTAGATCAACTTCTTTGGTTCTATAAACCAATCTACTTAAATAGTCAACTACTGAAGTGAACAAAAAGTAGATAATGGACCCCATAACTTAAAATTAACAATAACTAGACAATTCAATGAATTAAGTAACCACAATCCCCCTTTTCCACATACTCCCAAACCCTTTATTTTCTAGCACCAAAACCAAAAACCCTCAATCAAAATGATCCAATGCTTTCTCAAAATCAATCTCAGAAATTATCTCTTCTCTATTCTTAGCACTATACTCCTCCACCAGTTCATTTGCAATTAACATAAAATAAATAAATCTTATGAATATGCAATGTATCAACACGTGGAAATTTGGATGCTAGAAGATGCCATGCGGAAAAATTAGAAGAAAGGCAATAGATGATTAACAATAACCATGTTTGAAAAGAGAAATAACTAGCTAGAGGTTGCTATTCAGCAACCTTCAATGGAAACAAAACTGTCAAGAACATTGATTATAAAAAGGCATGTAGTGGACAAGATGAATGATACATTCAAACCTCCCACAAGACCCACGATCTGAACATTTTTAGGAGTAGTGTTAGATTAGATTTAGGAGACAGTTACTACTGCAATCAAGGCTATTAATCCATCTTTTCTGTAACCGAAGTCCCTTCGATTGAATTAATAAAGGAGTCCTATAATATTGTTTCCTTCTATTGTATGTTTGACCATTAAAATTCATCAAAGGAAGTCCTGAAATAAGGCATTTAAACCCCTCACAAATAATTGTCTAAGAACTGTCTGTCGAATTGGGTTTCTTCCGTCGATAACAACAGATTTTTGGAGCAACAATCTTTTGGCATGCCTGGTGGGAAAACATAACCAACTTGGATTAATAAAATGCTTCAAACAAGGAAACAAGACGAGATTATGTTTGGTATTACTGAAAATATAGAAACAACACCAATCAGTTGCAATCATGAAGCAAGTTCAAGTACCAATCCTTTGAAAACTGCAAATCCAGGAAATGGCCAAACAAATGGCCAGGATAGTCTGCAGATGCAAGAGTTTGTGCAAAATCTGAAACAGGTATTGCACAATCCTAATTCTGGGATATGCAAGATTTATTTAATGTCATGCATGAGTTAATGAGTGTCCAGACACCAACATCAGGATCAATTAATCAAAAATCGACTACTATGGCTAGAAATCAAACACTAGAAGAAGGAAACACCAATCCTATGGTGCTTCTTGTAGAAAACCAGAGATAACCACTGATGGTTACCAATGAAAGACCAGGCCTACCACTCTGAAACCATTATAACACGGTGTTCGATGGGGAACCTGTCGAAATGTTCCCAAGTTTCTTCTCAAGAAAGAATCTTAGGAAAAAAAATGGGCCAAGAATAGCCCCTAAATTTCCTAGAAGGGGTTGTGAGAGGCATAGTATGCCTCCATTGGAACCCATGGAAGAATTTAACCCAAGGGTAGGGGCAACCCTTTGACCAGTTTGAAAACATAGAAGGCCATTAAAACATGACTTTTAACAAGAATCAACTAGTAGAGATGATTCAAGATTTGTTTGGCCCTGGCCTTAGAAAATCATATCCACCATGAATTGACTATGAGGAATTCCCAAGGGGATAAACAAAAATCTCAAAATTCTATCTTTACTCTAGTGAAGCAAATCAATCCATAATAGAACAAATAGGTAAATTCAGTTTCCAATGTGGAGAAGTTGGAAATAATAGGAATCTAAAAATGAAACTGTTCCCACAATCTTTTACAAAAATATCATTTGCTTGGTTCATAAATTTTCCTCCCAATTAAATTCAAACTTGGCAAGAAATGGAAAAACAGTTTCATGCTCAGTTCTTTAGAAATGAACTAGAGGTTTCAATAGCAGATCTGTCAAGATTAAGGGATGAATGAATCTACATAACAATACAACGACAGAGTCAAGAAAGGCATAAACAAATGTCATGTTTATTTGGCTAAGGTTGAATTGGTGAAACTAGCCTAGAATGGTTTAGACTTCGAATTAAGAAAGAAATTCAAATGAATGGAGTTTAGAGCTCTCTTTAAACTCTCAACCAGGGCCACCAGGTATGAAATGTTGCTCAGGGAGGAGCAACAAATGAAAAATAGTTCACTAGGAACCTATTTTCAAGAATTCGATGGAGAAGTTGAGATAGATGTGACAAAAATTATAGGAATGTCACTAATTATGTGTGACACCTTGAAAAAGGTTGAAGACACTGTCAACATGCATCTGTGCACTCAACTTTTAGGCAGTATTCATTTGATCTATCTATGGTTGATGTTCTGTTTGATGAGATGATCAACCAAAAATTCATTGTTTTGTCTCAAGGACATAACATCCCACCAAAAAAAGATAAAAAGGAAAAAGAATACTGCAAATGACATAATTCATTTAGGCATTCCACTAAAAACTATATTACTTTTAGAAATCGTGTGCAGGATCTAATCCAAAAAGGAATGCTTAAGTATGCAACAAAAAAAGAAGAAACTATGGGTATAGACAAAGACGCATTTTCTAAAGAAGTTAACATTAATATGGTTTCTGCTAATTTGAAGGAAGACAAAATGGTTTTTAGTTTGGTGGTCGGCAATGAAAGAATTGTCTATAAGATGAAAATACTAGTTCATAGTAGGCTGGGTCCCAGAGAAGAAGAGTCGATGGTTATGTGCTTCAGATGTGCTAAAGAGATAGTCAAGCCAGATGTAACAACACTAGATGATGTGGTAATACAGCACAAGAGGAGAAGGAGATGTAAAGATCTACAATGGCTTTGAAAAAATATTCGATGGTGCAGACCCAAGCATATTTAAGATGTAGGAAAAATACCAGCATGGTCCCCATTATTTTCCTAAGATCAAGAGAAATCCAAAAAGCACTAGCCACCAAGGCCAAGCTAGGAAACAAAAGGTTGTAAGGGATGAACCATTCTGCTGGACTATCGATGGCCAAGAAGAGTATTTGGCAAAGAATCAAAATACATGAACAACAAGATAAGTAGAGTCAGAAAAGCAAAAGGGAGATTAGAGATCATCACAAAGGCTAAATCTAAAACAGTGAATCCCACTAAAGTTCATGACGAAAAATTGCACCATGTTCAACACCCAAAATTATCATTTGGGGCATGGTACCAAGCACTTAGCAGAACCCAAAAAGGATAGAATAAAGGAAGTTTGCCGCTTAGATTAGCGAGCAAGATCCTATTATTGAGGCCTATTCAGGGCCAAGTCCATCAATGGAAAAGAAAAATCTCACTTGGACCAGAGAACAACAAAAAGAGATCAAAAAGTCTAAACAAAATAGGACATCCTTCATCTAAAGATTACTGAATTCAAGCATATACTGGATATATCTAAAGGAGAACCAAAAGAAGATGCCAGAAAACCTATCAATAAAATAGAAAAAGAAAGTAGAAGAAGACAAAGACATGCTTTCAGATAAGGAGCTTATGGATTTTGAAGATATAAAACCTCTCCTTAGAGATAATGCAACATGCAACATGATATTGGCTCTATCTGAAACATTTAAGGCTAAGCCAAGACAATCAAACCAACTAGCAGGAGATGTGAAAGATAGCACTGAGTTAGTAGCAGTCTTTGAAGAAACTATAAATGAATTTAGACCTAATGGAAGGTTTATAAATATAGAACAAGGAAACTGGGGGCAGATAGACTGGTGTTACACTCCCCCAGAAAAGAGTTGGTCAAATATTTGAGACCACTATACATACAAGCCCACGTTGATGGTTAATTAGTTAGCAAAATTTTGGTTGACAATGGGGCAGTGGTCAACATCCTACCCTCAAGGATGTTAAAAGTTCTGAACAAATGAGAGGGAGACCTGTTTCACACTAACATCATAGTCAATAACTTTGCTGGAGGATCATCCTCTACAAAGGAAATTTTGTCTGTGCAACTACAAGTAGGCAACAGAAAGACCAGAGCAACATTCTTTGTGGTGGATTCCTTATCCAACTTTAATGTTCTTCTAGGAAGAGAACGGATGCACACTAATGGCTATGTGTCATCATCCCTGCATCAACCATTGATCTTCCTGTTAGAAAGTGACGATGAAGGAAGAAAAAGGATAGAAGTGCATTGGGTAGGTACCAATCTTTTTCATGTAGAGGCTCAATTCTATCATAAGATTCTAGTCTCAATTAGGCAGAGTAGCTGAAAGAGCCAATTTAATAAATGCTTCAAAGAAAGTCAACATCGGATTTGCCATGACTTGACTAGATTTAGTTTTTTACAGCTTAAATTATAAAGTGAAGAGCTTATAGAAGTTGACCAATAGGGCCTGCAAGAGGTTCTAGGTTGGCAAATGGTTGTCATTAAAGCCATGTTGACAAGGTTATCATGATATACCTTGGAGAACAATGAAGGCACTAAGTGATACTTTTGTCGAATGGACTAAATGTTGAGATTAGTCTAGAAAGCAAGAGTTAAAAAAATGGGTACAGAAAAATATGACCAAATAGACTGAATATCTAATGAGAAGTTGTACACCAAAAGGTTTTTCAAGAAGTCAGGAGGATAATGATGGAACCTCCAAGAATGGATGTCACAAGTGATCAAAGACAAGTCATGAAGTATTTAAGTAAGAGGATTGAACAGTTTTTAATTGTATTTCCTCTGTAATAGATAAATTTTTTGTTTGGTTTGTATCTTTTAAGCCATGAAATGAAAACTTTAATTTATTTTCATTCATTATTTATAACTGATGTTTGATGGTTTCAAAAATACTACCATGTAAAGGTTGTGGGTCATTGAAAATAAGATATTTTTGTGTATTAATCAAAAGACCAACTGACCAAGTCACATATATACAAGAATATAAAAATAGTCAAGATAAATAGTGTGGCCTCCTAAAATGCTAGAGAAAGTAGAGCTTGAAAGTATCCCACTCATTGGACAATAGTCTCAATTGCTGTAAGGCATGCTTCAAACTTTCTGTTGTAGCCAACATTTTACCACTGTCATCTTGGTAGTCAGTCAGCAGCTCATTAGTTTTCAAAAGCAAACTCTCCCTTTCTTGCCTTATTCTAGTTCTATTCTCAACTATCTTTGACAATTTCTCTCTGAGTTCCATCTCTTCTTGTAGTAAGATGGCATTTTGTTGCTTCAAATTCTCCTCACTTTCTTTATTTGAAGTAAGTTAAGGAGCGAAGTCTTTCACAAAATCAATAAAGCCTATCTTATTCTTCACCTCATCCTAAAAATAGCAAGCCTGAGAGATTTTGGTATGAAGATGAGTGCTCATATAGGCCACTTGATGTTGTTGTTGTTCTATGAAATAAGTATACGAAACAACAAAAATCTTGGCCAGGTGTGGCAGAGAGATCATCTTGGATGAGTTGATCAAAGGAAAGCTCAAGCAGTTTGAAGAAACGTGAGAATTCTTGCTTTAGAGTTTCTTCGATAGGAGGGAGAGAAATGCTAGAAGTGGACACAACGTCAACTGCCTTTATGAATTCATCTACTCGATATGAAAATCAAAAATTAAGGTATGAGATTCAGGCATTGACTGCAAAAGAAAACGAAAATTGGTTAGTGAAAAGCAAGAAAAGACATAGGAAAAACGAAACAATAGAAAGATTGTTGGGAAATCACTTGGTTCACAGAAAAAGCAGATGGGAATGACTTCTTCAATTGATCTGTTTGACCATCAGGATTGGTCATAGGATCGTTAGGAGGAATTGGCATGGTAGGACCTTCGTAGGCAACTTCTTCAGGGATAGGACTTGAATTAGTAGGAAGGCTCTGTTGAGAATGATCCAAATAAGCGGAATTAACTTGACTCTCAATATGGAGCACAGGAGGTTATATTGGTAGAGTCTTCAGAAGCAGGCTCCTCAGAGATGTTGTTAGTCTCAATAGAAGAATCATGTCGAGAAGGTGTTGGTTGACCTTCAATAGGCAAGACGGGCATAATTGGCTTATAGGAGTGGAAATTCCTATAGTTGTCATTGTGTTGTCTCCTTGATCCCTTGGAATGACATTGTCTTTTTTCTTTGAAGAAGTTGGGGAAGGATGCTCAGGACTGTTGTGTTCTGGTGGCAAAGTCAATTTTTTGTTCCCTTTCTGCAAGAAAAATGATTGAAACATTAGAAGACATGCTCAAAAGAGGAGATAATGAGGAACTTGAAAGATGTGATTCTTACCTTAGTAGCCACTTTAAATATTTTGCCAGTTTGCATGGTTGTAGGGATAAGTTTGTTAATCAACATGTCCCCACTGTTGGATGGGGAAAGAATTACTTCTTTGTATCCCTTCAAAGAAGGGTCAGCTAACAATGGTAATGATAGATTTTTCCCTAAGGTTGCCTCTTTTGATGTTGTGTCACCCCTAAATCCGGGGGTCTTTTTTCAACCCGTTGATTACCTATCAACTTGCGGAAGTACCCGTGTATATTGTATAACCCGACACCACATCATCACATCCCCTTTACCGAGATCGTAACCACAACATAGTTTGGGCAGAGCTTTTCTTGTACCAGAGCACTCCCAAATGCATAACGTGTGCACATACTAACCATTTGACTATTCCAAGGTCCATCTCCATTAATTAGGACTCGATGTTCCCTCAATTACATCATATAAATAAAAGGGCACAAGATCAGAAGGATTGACAGAGTTATATTTAAATTTTGAAAATTTTGGAAGAGGTACCGGTACCTCATACACGTGGTACCGGTACTTGAGCCTTTTGTCTACCAAGTTTTCTCATTCGCCAGCTACCGGTACTTAACCACTTAGGACCGGTACTTAACCACTTAGGTTCGGGTACCTGAGCCTACTATTTTCTAGGTACCAGTACCAACATATCGTAGTACCGGTATTTGAGCCCACTATCCATAGAGGTACCGGTACTTAAAGTCTTGGTACCGGTACCTAAGCCCACTGGAATCTAAGTGCTGATACCTGTAGGCCGAGGTACTGGTGCTTGGGCCTTCCAACAGCGTGGTATCGATACTTAATCACTTAGGTACCGGTACCTATGCCCAGATTTCCCTTAATTCTTTCCAATTTCCAACTTTAACTGTCCACTCTCTTCCCGAGTTCACCTCAGCACTTTCCCAACATATATTGCATGTTCATTTACATAAATTTCAATCCACAAGAGTTCATTACATAACCCTATACACCATATTACAAGACCAAAACAATTTACATCATTTTTTTACAAAATATAACCTAAAAGCCACATTCCGGTTTCTTCTGAACAAGGGCCCAAGTGAGAGCCGTTCATCGGCGCTTGTACCGCACTTGAAATGTTGTCCCATAAAGGGTGAGCCACGCTCAATAGAGTTTTTCCTAAATAGGCTACCTCTCAACCCAGATGCATATGAAATGTCTACATGCAAATCAACAATCAATCAAGCATCCATTCAAGAATATGCAATTCATAATGGATTTTACGATGTCATGTCATATCATGAGATGACACTCACACAAGTAATGGAACCCGAGCCCTCCACCGCCTCCCATGCCACATGCAATGTCATGCATATACTTCAGGGCATTCCAAACCCCTGCCATTGATGTTACACATCCAATTACCATTTATAATCCCGGATCTTTCTTGGGGTGGGTATTTATGGACTTCCACCAATGGGCACCCAACCGACACGGCATCTATGGACTTCCACCAACGGCTCCGTGTACGTCGACACACTTTATGGACTCAATACCAATGGAGTGCATATCCAAATCACTAGGTCTTGCACCCGAGGTATAATCTAGTCCTTATTGCTAACCCCGACCCTTATTTTCAATGCAACCCGTGCAACTCAGTCGAAACTTGATCCAATTTCCCGAGCCCACGCATCATCCACCAAAAATGGTGTTTGATCAAAACCATGCATGTAAAACCCGAGAAAATTTGAACTTTTGCGAAAAAGGGCAAAAAGGTAATTTGTCACTATGGTACAGGTTGTAAACCTAAATTTTTCTAGAGCTCGGATGACGAAATGGACATCACCGTTGGATTCGTCTCGCGAAATCTAGTTAGCCTGTTAAATTTCATTTAATTCCTAGTTAATCGGATTTTTCGCGTTTTACGAGGCGGTCGGACCTCGGGAGACCCAAAAATGAAATTCTGAATAAAATTTTAAATTTTGGGAAATAAATGACGGCAAGTTAAAATAAAAATATTTTGAACTTGAACCGGAGCGAAATTTAATCGTTTCGGGGTTAAAACGGACCCGGGAAATAAGGGACGTGTGGCGCGTTGTAGGCCAAGTATTTAAAGAGTATTTAAAGGGGAGAAAATCAGATTTTCTCTCCATTTTGTTCAGCCGATCAACGTGAGAGAGGAAGAGAGGGAAAGGGCTTGGGTTCCATTGCTCTCGTTTTGCGGTGCATCTAGGCGACACGAAGATGTATCATGATCTTCGTCGCCAGTATTATTGGAGCGGGATGAAAAGGCAGATTGGTGACTTTGTCAGTAGATGCCTCACATATCAGCAGATTAAGGCTGAACACCAAAGGCCAGCTGGTATGCTTCAGCCGTTGGAGGTGGCTGAATGGAAGTGGGAGCACGTCACGATGGATTTTGTGACCCACTTGCCACGGACATCGCGGGGACATGATGCGGTGTGGGTGATAGTGGACCGGCTTACGAAGTCGGCACACTTTTTGGCGGTGCGGATGACCTTCACTCTGGAGGAATTCTGCAGGTTGTACATAAGTGAGATAGTCCGGTTGTATGGGGTACCCGTATCTATAGTATCAGATCGGGATCCCAGATTTACGGCTCACTTTTGGGAGAGTTTCCAGCGAGCCATGGGGACTCAGTTGAGGATGAGCACAGCCTTCCATCCCCAAACGGACGGTCAGTCGAAACGGACCATCCAGACATTAGAGGACATGCTACGGGCATGCGTCCTAGACCTCAAGGGTAGCTGGGAAGAACATTTACCCTTAGTGAAATTTGCCTATAACAACAGTTATCAGGCTAGCATACGGATGGCACCCTATGAGGCACTTTATGGGAGGCCTTGTCGTTCTCCGGTCTGTTGGACTGAGGTTGGAGAAAGACCCTCTACGGGTCCAGAATTGATAAGAGACGCCTCGGAGAAGGTGGATCTGATAAGGAAGCGTATTCTCACGGCTCAAAGCCGGCAGAAGAGCTACGCCGATAGGCGGCGGCGGCCTCTGGAATTTGAGGTGGGGGATCATGTCTTCTTGAAGGTGATGCCTAAGAGAGGAGTGGTCAGATTCGGCAAGCGGGGAAAGCTGTCGCCGAGGTATATTGGGCCCTTCGAGATACTTGAGAGAGTGGGCACTGTGGCCTACAGATTGGCGTTACCGCCAACTTTATCGGGTGTTCACGCAGTATTCCATGTCTCCATGCTCCGGAAGTATACTCCAGATCCGACGCACGTTGTGGATTGGGGCGAGCTTGTCGTTGATACAGATGGAACCTTTGAGGAGGGGCCAGTGCGTGTCATGGATAGCCGGGATCAGGTTTTGCGAGGCAAGACCGTGAGGCTTGTGAAGGTGTTGTGGCAGCACCGAGGAGTGGAAGAGGCAACATGGGAGCGTGAGGACACCATACGTGCCAATTACCCCTTCTTATTCGAGGATGGAGGTACATTCTTATAGTAATTTAATGATATATGACTGTTGCATATGCATGTGGTTGTATATGCATGATTGTGTAAATTTCGGGGACGAAATTCTTTTAAGGGGGGAAGAATGTAAAACCCGAGAAAATTTGAACTTTTGCGAAAAAGGGCAAAAAGGTAATTTGCCACTATGGTACAAGTTGTAAACCTGAATTTTTCTAGAGCTCGGATGACGAAACGGACATCATCGTTGGATTCGTCTCGCGAAATCTAGTTAGCCTGTTAAATTTCATTTAATTCCTAGTTAATCGAATTTTTCGCGTTTTACGAGGCGGTCAGACCTCGGGAGACTCAAAAACGAAATTCTGAATAAAATTTTAAATTTTGGAAAATAAATGACGGCAAGTTAAAATAAAAATATTTTGAACTTGAACCGGAGCGAAATTTAATCGTTTCGAGGTTAAAACGGACCCGGGAAATAAGGGTCGTGTGGCGCGTTGTAGGCCAAGTATTTAAAGAGTATTTAAAGGGGAGAAAATCAGATTTTCTCCCCATTTTGTTCAGCCGATCAACGTGAGAAAGGAAGAGAGGGAAAGGGCTTGGGTTCTCCATCTTCTCTCTACGATCTACGGAGATTGAGAGCTCAAATCCACACGGGCCAAGAACAAAAGTTGTTCTCCTCGCCGAGGGCTGCGCGTGGGTACCAAAAACGACGGCTTTCACCGAACGTTGGGAGGCCGAAAAGTTGGAAGTGGAGGATTCAAGCTTGCTTTGAGTTCTAGGAGCTTCCCACGACGATTCTACACGCTACAAGAGGTAGGGTTCCCTCCTACAAAGGTTTATTCCAAACCTAGGATGTTTTATGAAATGGGTAGGATGATAGATTGTATATCTCTTGCCTATTGTTGGTAATGTGTTGAAATGGGTATTGGAATGGGTAAAGATAAATTCTAATTGGATTGGTAATTAGAAATTTTTAAATGAAATTTCTAGAATTGGGGATATGGGATTGACCTAATGTAATTCTTGGATTATGTGAATTGTGGGCATGCTATGTGCTTATATTATGCCATGAGAATCAAAATGTGTTATTACTTGATTTTGTGATGACATGCTTGGGTGTCATTCAAGATAAAATGTTGATATGTGTATACATGTTATAATATATTGACATTGTAGAGAATTATGGAAATTATATGCTTACGATGTAATTTTGCCATGAAATATGTAAAACGTGATTAGAATGTTCATGTGTTACTCATAGCATATTGAACATGATAATATTGTTGCAATGGAGCATCACATTGCATATGCACGGGAACATCACATTTAGTGGGTGTGTGTGCATGGTGGTTGTCTTCACCACGCTTGGTGGATGACGAGTGGGCTCGGGTAATATGGGTCGATGACCTAGTCGAGTCGCACGGTTTGCATGGGTGATAGGGTTGGGGTAGCAAGAAGGGCTAGAAAATCTCTCGGGTGAGAGACCCGGTGATTGGATACGCACTCCGTTGGTATAAGAGTCCATAAAGTGTGTCGGTGTACGCGGAACCGTTGGTGGAAGTCCATGAATTCCGTGTCGGTTGGGTGTCGTTGGTGTAAGTCCATAAATATCCACCCCAAGAAAGACCCTAGAATGAAAGGTCATTTGATGTGCAACATCAATGACGGATTGGTACACATTGGCACTTGCATGTGTAGAGGAGCCGGGAAGGGCTCGGTTGATATGCATGAGTGGGTCTCACCTCATTCCATAGCATGGCATTGCAAATTCCATCATTGAATAGATTTCCTTGCTTGGGATGTTATGAATTTGTTGTTTTGTGGCATGTGAACATTTCATATGCATATAGGTTGGGGAGTAGCCTCATTAGGAGATACCCTATTGAGCGTGGCTCACCCTTTGTGGGAAAAATATTTCAGGTGCTGGGTTCATACCGGCAGACGGCTCCCATTTCGAGCCCCAAGGTTGAAGAAAGCCGGAATGTGGCTTTATTTTGAGTTTTTGTAAAATTATTATAAAAACTTGGTTTTGACATGTAAATTCATATAAATGTTTGTAATAGAATTTATATGTATCATGTTTTATGGGAAAAACTTCATTAAATATGTGTTGGATGGAAAAGGATGTGTGTTGAATGGATTGGAAGTGAAAAACAGAGGAAAAAGGCAAAAGTGGCAGAACCGTACCGGTACGCGTACCGGTACGGCGACAGACAGAAGGTAGAGCGTACCGGTACGCAGAGGTCCAGTGGGCATAGCGTACCGGTACGCCCTCCAAAATTTTCTGAAATTTTATTTTTTTTTCTTTTTCTTGCCAAACCCTTGGGCTATGTCTTCCTCCCTTCTAATGTTATAAATGGACTATAATGGAGTATAAATCATGGTATATTGAATATTGGTTGAACCCAATGAATAATCGAATCCGGTTAACAATTGTGAGTTAAGATCCCGGTTAAGGGGATACTACTACCGTGGTGTTAGGTTTAGTGACATCCACGGGTATTTCCGCGGGTTGACGGGTGGTCAACGGTTAATAAAGGACCCCCGGAAATTGGGGCGTCACAATGCACACACCCACACTCATGTCACATGCCTACGAATGTGATGCTAATCGTGCATATGCAATGTAATGTACAATTACAATTTTCATGTCATGTTCAATATGTCATGAGTACATTATGAATAATACTCCATCTCAACCAACATTCCCAATTTTTAATTATATCATAAGCATATAATTACAATTTACAATATTATCAAAACATGTTATATCAGTTTCATTCAAATAACATGCTCATATCATTCAAGACATTTTATCAAACAGCCAAAAGGGCACAAAATCATGTAACCACATAACATGCTCAATTCATCACATTTCTCATGGAATTTTAACAAACCCAATTCATGCAAAAATTGGTTTTACACATCCTTATACCATTTTTCATACTCTAGTTACACTATAAGTACATATAAACAAGAGATTACATCTCTAATCATGCTACCCATTTATACACAAATTCTAGGTTGAAAATAAACATATTTAGGAAAAGAACCATACATCTTGAAACGTAATACTCGTAGTAGAAGCCCTAAATCACCTAAATCAAGCTTCAAACCTTGATTCCTAAAAATCCCAATCTTGGGGCTTCGGCGAAATCCGCGATTTTTGGTACGTAGACGTAGCTCTCGTCGCGCAGAACAATTTCGTTCTTGGCTCGAAGCAATCCGAATGATGAATCACTCTAGATCGCAAAGAGAAGGTGGAAGAAAAACCTTGAAATTTCCCTCCTCTCTCTCTCTCTCTCTCTATCAGAAATGGCTGAAGAGTATGGGGGAAAAATCTAATTTTCCCCCCTTTTATATCTCTCATTTGCTTGGCCTTCATTGCGCTACACGTCCCATCTTTTCTAATTCGATTTTGTCCCGAATCAATTAAATCTCGTCCTGTGTTAAGATTAATATATTTTATTTCAACTAAATTTAAATTATTTTTCTTGTTTCGTAATTAAATCCCGATCGCGTTTATTTTAGTCGCGCGACGCTCGATCGCATCATAAAACGCAAAAAATTCGATTGTCTTAGAATTCGATGAAAATTAACTGGGTAACTAGATTTCGCGAGACGAATCCAACGGTGATGTCCGTTTCGTCATCCGAGTTCTAGAAAAAAATCAAATTTTCAACCCGTACCGCAATGGCTAATTACCATTTTGCCATTTTTTTAATAAAAATTTTAAATTTTTCTGGGTTTACAAATGTATCTAAAGAAGAGGGAGAACTTGTCTTCCTATGGATGAGAGAAGTTTCTTCTGTATCTTGCTCGTCGATGATAGGCATCATAGGCACATCAGTAGTTGCTTGAGAAGGTTTAAACCTTTTATGAGCAGTAGTGTTATAGGCATCGATGGCAGACTGTAGCAACCTTGGGAAAGAACCTCTTTGCCTCTTCTTTTCCTTTGGCTCCTTAGCCAAGATACCCTTGCCTTCACTTGAATCAGTAGGGGGAGAAGGGGCAAGAGTGTGTGCCTCAATCAGTTTCTTCTTTCGACTAACAGAAGTCTCATTTGCCTGTTGATTGTCAAAATGCAGCCTGGACACATGCTCGTTTAAAAGACAAATGAATATTAAAGCTAAGATATTCTGCCACCATTCTAAGTAGAAAGAAGATTGGGATGGAGTAGAGATAAAATGAGAGAATCTGAAAGTTTCTAGCAGTTTCTTGTAAGTTGAGAGATTTGATGGACTAGAACATCTAATTTAATCTTCATCCTCTCACCTACAAGCTCATCGATGGAAGGATGCATTTAGGGGAAAGGAATATTTTGAGTCAGGCAAAATTGTCTGGTAAACTAACTTGGATTGTAGCTTTGAAATTTACAACTAGAGAATTTGGAGGCATAAAAAGAACCTCCCACATAAAGGTAACGAGGTAGTAAGACACAACCCAGAAGTTACGTTGTAATTTTTTACCCTCTTCAAAATCGATATCTTGGTAAGCATGGAATGACTCAATAAAAGCAAAAGAGTAGGAAAATTTATAAAGAGTCCAATATGTTTTTTTTAAGAGTGAAGAAGGCTTCAAAGTAAGAATCAAAATTTTTCTCTGTGTACAAAAACAAGGAAGGCAATAATCGATGGGCATAGTTCAGAACTTCAAATTTAGGCTAGGCAAAGGTTCAAGGGGTCAAACCTTAGAGAAATAAGCATAGAGCCAAGCCTAAAAAAGTAAGAAAGGGCCTTCACAGCTGACAATGATCCTATTTTTTATCAGATTAAAGAGACCTCTGTATAATGGTCCTAGAACAAAGGGAGCAAGACAAGTTTCTTTTTACTGGCTAGATGAATGGCAACTCCAATGTATTCTTTAGTTACCTTGAAGCCAGGAGCACAAAGAACAAATCGACAAAGCCAATGAAGAAGAAAGGCAACATGCTCTAGAAATGAAGGGTTGGGAGATTTAAAGGCAAAAAAATGGTTAATGGGTTCGCTATATCCTATATTGGAGGGAATGTTAAGGAACTCACGACCAGAATTGATGAAAATGAAAGCGTTTACCTCCAATTTTGCAACCCAATCAACCCATCGTTGATCAGGGTTAATCCACGAGCGAAGAGGATTGGTCCCCTGATTCAAAGACTTCTATAGGAGATGGGATTGATTCAGCATTACGGTTTCATCCTCATGAACAGGATAATGGTCTGAGAATCCTTCACAGACATACGACTTAAAGGAGGGACCGAGAGCAAGAGTCTCACTAGAATTAGGGGTAAGAATCAGAATCCTATGATCTACAGAGCCCTGTGTTGTTTGTTTAATGTCAATAGGAAATCTCGGTAAGAAAGGAATTTCAAATGAAGATGAAGATGGAGGGTTTTGCATCTTTGGAGCCATCTCAAGCACTAGAAAGAGTAATCATTGGAAGTGAAGTAAGATAGGAAGCAAGAAGCAAACAGAAGAAAGCAAAATGAACAATTCAACTGCAAAAACTCTTTAAATAGGTGTTTTGAAGGAAATGACGGTCGTGACTGTTCATTCATTTGTGTTATTAATTAAACCCAATTAAATGAGGGGGCATTGTTTGGACATAAAATAAATAAATCTTATGAATATTCATTGTGTCAACATCTGGTAATTTGGATGCAATAAGAAGTTGTCACGTGACAAAATTCAAAGAAAGGCGGGAGATGATTAGTCACAGTCATGTTTGAAAAAAGAAATAACTAACTTGAGGTTGTTATTCAGTAACCATCAATGGAAGCAAAACTGTTATTAAAATGGCATGTATTGGAGAAGATGAAAGACACATTCAAACCCCTACAAGACCCACGATCTGGACACTTTAGGAGTAGTGTTAGATTAGATTAAGGAGGTAGTTACTGCTGCAACCAAAGCTATTCATCCAGTCTTTTCTGTAACGTAAGTCTCTTCGATTAAATTAATAAAAGAGTCATCTTTTATTAGTTCCATGTACTGTACGTTTGTCTATTAAAATTCATCCACGGAAGTACTGAAACAAGGCATTTGAACCCTTCACAAACAATCGTCCGAAAACTGTCTGTCGACTGAGTTTCTTCTGTCAATAACAACAGATTGTTTGAACAACAACCTCTTGATCAACACTTTAGCCAAAACTTTATGTAAAGAGTAACCAAAGATGATTTTACTTTTTAAACATAATTAAAAACAAAAGTACCTAAAAAATATTGTCAAATGATACATTAAACCTTTATTTTGTGATTTGCATTGAGGCCAATGGACACCAGAATGTGTCTTTGTCATGGTAGTCAAGGCAAAATCAGACAACCAAAGAGAAAATGTCTAAAATAGCAAAGATTGTTTACATCGAAGTTCTAGTATCCTGATATTCTAGTCATGTAATTCGCCTCAACCCCTCGGGGACCAAATAAATATTTGCACAAGTTTAATAAATATTCAGTTTATTGGTCCTCCTGTTGATGTGAAGCCCCCATAAGCTTGTAGTCGTGAAGTCCAAAAAAAGCATCCATGTGCCAAGTTCAAGGTACTTGTAACAAGGGATTAAAATCTAAAACAACAAATCTGGAGTGGGTCTAGTAGCAGCATGAATTTTGATGAGAGTGTTTAGTGGTTTTTCAATTTGATTATTGCTCGAGTATAATTGAGAAAAAATAAATCAAGAATTTGGGAAAGGTCCCGCCCATCAGCAAAGCAGAATGTAGATGGTGACACTACCAAAAGCAAAAAAAAATGTGTTATGTTGCAAATTGCCCTATTACTTTTAGAATTTGACCCAAACTCTGTTTTATCATTAAAGAAGTTTGTTTGATAATCAATGTGAGAATCCTGAATGAATAGGAAACGTACAAGAAGAGTCTTAATAAACCATGGATATGTTTATTAATGACTTGATAGAAAACATCAAGATTTGAAAGTATCCAAATTGTATTGGGTTACCTAATTTTATCCTTATAAATAGGGTTGAATATTGTGTAATGAATTACCAGATGACTAGTTTTTTCAATGAATGTAGGTACAGTGTAATGGGAGGATATGTTTTATCGAATCACGTTATATCTTTGTAATTTATTTTATTGTTTTTCTATCTTTGAATTCCTATCTTTCAACCTTTGGTATTAGTGTTAATTATCCGCTTTGCAAAACCAACAAGTGGTATCAGAATTAGATTGATGATTCTGGTAAAACAATCAGAACTAGATTGACATGATGATTCTGGTAGACCAATCAAAGCTAAATTGATGATCCTGGTGCAACAATCAAAACAAATTATTGGTGATTCAATGATAAAGTTGGTGTTCATGTTAAAAAAAACTCCATTGCCATATATGTATGACATGGTGTGAAGATTAATTTCATCCTGCGTACATTAAGGACGTAATTTTAAAAAATTAGTTGATGCATATTTTGTTTGGATCCACAAGGAAAAAAATTAAAATTTGGTATGAAATCAAATGAGAGATTAAGGTGCTTCCAAATTGTTTAGATTTCAAGAATTACTACATTTATTATGTTGAAGATAGTTTTTTAGAATTTTGGGCTCTTAGAGTTAAAGTCGCGGTATTTCAATGGTTTGGGAGCTATTGGGCTGATATAAACTCAGTAGTGATAATTTGGTGTCTCGTGGGTTACGAGTCACTGGGCTTTACCTTTGAATGATGAAGCATTGACCATGAGACCTCATAAGAATAGATAAGACGTGAGCAAAGATGAACAGATGATGCATGACAAGGTGCAAGTTCTTGAAAGATAGAGAGGATTGGGGCAACTCAAAAGAACAGGTTTGAACGTAATGCTTGAAAAAATTGGTGGATCATAATCAATGGTGCTAAGTCTGATCTTGAACATGACCAAATTTGAAGAGTTTGGTGCAAGAGAAGTCGTTGAAATTTGACTTAAACTCTCTAATTATCATGAAATAAGTTTGTTTGGTAATCAATTTGAGAATCCTAAATGGAATAGGAAACGTATTGGAAGAGTCCTAATAAACCATGAATATGTTTATTAATGACCTGATATGAAACATAGATATTTCGCAGTATCCAAATTGTATTAGGTTACAGTATGTTATCCCTATAAAGAGTATTATGTAATCAGTTATCAGATGACCAATTTTTTCAGTGAATAATACATAGATGTAAGTTTTTGGTCTGTGGATATAAGTACGGTGTATCAAGAGAGTATGCTATATTGAACTACATTATATTTTGTGTTTTTTTTAATTATTTTTTTATCTTTGAATTCCTATCTTTCAACTTAGAGTAATGCTATTTAGACCTAAAAATTTAACCTCATTTACTGACCGACATTTGGATTGACTGTGGGTCCCATCAAATGTTAGAACTTACTCTTCATCCAATGGTTCCAATGAAACCACATCATCATATCAACAAATTAGGTCAAATTTTTAGGTCTAAATAATATTACTCTTCAACTTAAAGCATCAAATGTTATATGCTAAATTTAAATTTGAAGGCCTATGTGGCAATTTCACATATAGCATTTGACATCTTCACCTTACATTACAACCGACATATAAAAATAATTTATTTTATTTTATTTTTATCTTTAAATATCTTTCCTTATATTAATTTAATATATGTATTTAAAACAAATTTTTGAATCAATTAAAAATAATATACTTTAAAATATTATAAATTTTATATGAAAAGCAGTATATATTTTATTGAAATTAAAATTCTCATTAAATTTAGCTAATACAAATTTAAACGATAATTAAAAGTATAATTCCAAAAAATAAATTCTAACCAAATTATATGTTACTACATAAAATAAATTGTATTAAACACCCAATAACTCCATAAAATATTACATTAAAAAGATTTGACATATCTATTGAGATATGTCAAATTTGTTTTTGTCCAGTCAATAATTGACATATCAGTTGGAAAAACATTGAATGTCAAAAAGAGCTTTTGAAGCCTCCACATAATATTTAGCATACAACATGCTCTTATGGTATCAATGATAATTATTCAATGTACAAAACCAAAAATTATACTATCACAAGTATGAACAGCTTATGCGTGAGCAAAGAGCCAGTTTATTAAACATGGTACCCTGACAAACACAAGGAAAGATCTGTGAATAAATTATGTAGATGATGTTTTAGGATTGTATTAGTAATATTTATTATTTAATTAAATAAAATGGCAAGCTTATTTATCATGTTACTGGCTAATTTTATTTTAATATACATGATATAAGAGTATAAGTTAAGAAGATAATTTCTTAAGAATTTGAGAAAAAGAAACATATATTTCTTAGTACTTAACTCTTAAATGTTCTTAATCATAGGATTACTATGTAGGCACTATTTAATCCGAATAAACTAGCATATACTATATTTACTCATATTTGATATGAGGTAACTCGTCCAAGTCACTAGTATAAAAACACTGAAGCAGGAGTATAGGTGTTTGTTAGAGCACAAATACACTGAACGTGACCATTGACTAACGTAAGATTTTTCATATGGAATTTTACATAATTGTCAATGTTAAATCCTAAAATTATAGTTATGCAACTGATCCTTAGACTTGAGATACCATAGTTGTCTTGTGCATGGACTTCTATACTTTAATTTTCTAGGATATGACTCAAGGAATCCTTGACCAAGGCAGAATGACAATTAGAAAAAGAGTTTCTAATTGATCATTATGAATCATAATCCTAATATTGAACACATAAAATTGAATTAGGGATTTGACAGTAATTTCATATCTTAGTAATTCAATTGGGACATTATATGATAGAATGATTGAATTGCATAGTAACTATAGGCTGAATTAGTTTTTGTACCTACTTTGTACTATCCGGATGTTGATCATAATATGTTGTTAGGTGTCACTTATGATTAATACAAGTTCGAAGAATAAAATTAATATAAATATATTAATTGTTGTTCATAAAGGGATAATTAGAAGAGTTCTAATTCAAGCTAAATTAGAAAGAGTTCTAATTCAAGATGCTACTTATAGTTAGTATCAAATGTCTTCAACCGGATATGCTTGAACCTATAAAGTTATATACAATAGAATTGATTGAAAACTAAAATTTAAAGGAGAGAAAACCAATTAAGAATTAATTGGAGTGAAAATTTAATTAAGAGTTAATTAGAGACTTTATTACAATTAATGGTTAATAAATGCGTTATATGTAATTATGAGATAATTATAACTTGACCAAAATTAGGATTAGAGTCTTTAAAGTTCTATTAATACTTTTATGCAAGAGGTAAATATAAGATATAACAACTCTCTTACTAGCACAAGAAAAATCATCCCTCATTCTTTCTCTCTACTAGTTTATCAATGATTGAGGTAAATCATTTAAGTTCATCAATTCGTATGAATACCGATAGAAACCAAACATTTGCAAGACTCGAGGTAAAGATCAAATTCAAATTTGAATATTTAAAGTTTTTGAGAATGTTTAAAGATCGTTAAAAGCATGCTTCAAGAGATAACCATTAATCTTCCCTATAGATCTAAAGTTTTTCGATTTTTATTAAACATGAATAGATCTTAATATGAGGAATCAAATTATTATTTTGTTTAAATTCCACTACTTTTATTACATAATTCCTTTCATACCTCAAGTTTCAATTGCGACAAACTACCTTCAATTAAACTTCTACAGTTAACCGCTCAAAAAGTGACAATAGGTTACGAGAATCTCAAGTGACATCGAAAAGAAAAAATTTCCCCGATTGATTTCTTTCTCGTCAAAAAAACAATTACATAATAATTCACCCAAACAAGACCCCCCATGGCCAATGAACCCCTCCCTGCAGCCCTAGCTGTCGCATACACGAAAGCGAGACAGAGAGAATGATGAATGTGTACATAATTTATTAAAAGGAGGGCACACACCACTGCCGTACCAACAACAAACCACCACCATCATCTCCCGTTAGTATCCCCCCAACCTATCCAGTTGCATCGCTCCAACACAACCACCCAGACCTCAGTAACACCACAACCAACACCAACACCAACACCAAGACCAACCCAAACACAAACACAAACACATCTAAGAGAGCAATGGACTGTCATTTAAAACAGGTAAAAATCTCAAAGAAATTGGTGATGACAGGCTGTTTTTTTCAAAGAGGGAATGGACATCCAAGTTTGAATTTTCAACTTTATAAATATGTAGATTGCACACACACACACATCAAATAAAATGAGAGAGTAGAGCCTTATAATTTTTTGTACAAAAATATAATACACTTTTTATTTCTTATTTTTGAATGTACATATATTTATGATTTAAAGAAAAATATTCATGAAATTTCTTTTGATCATTTAACGTAACATCCAATTTTTTTTTACATTCTTTTTAAAATTCAATCAGACAATTTTGTGAGACATACGCAAATGAGACCCTAGGCAAGTGGAGGCCCTAGGCAACCGCTACACTTGCCTAGGGGTGGAGCCGGCCCTGAGAATGAGAGAAGCCAACATATCTATATAATAAAATAACTAGGTTTTTGAATTTATGAGGGATATATTTTTCATCCTAATTTCACACACACAACACATACTTCCCCCTCCCCCTCCCCCCCCCCCCCCCCCCAAAAAAAAAAAAAATTTCAAACCCAACACACATAGCTGTACACACATACATACACTCATTATATACACACTTCAGCTATGTACATACAATATCATAGTTCAGTGTACAGTGACTTTAGTCATGGAATATCGCTAATATACATATATTCAAGAGGGAGAAAGTGACGTATCTATATATAGATAGCAACGTAGTTGTCACTGATGAGCTTCAAACTCTCAAATCTAATTTCTATGAAATTTTGGCTTTTTCAAATTTTAAAAGCTTGCATGGCTTTTCACCATCTTAAACCAGTCCGTATTTTCAACCGAAATCAGAAACAAAAAAAAAATTTAGAATAACTCTTTCCTTTTGCTCTGCCTCACAGTTCACAAGTCACTATTATTCCTATTCTGATGGATAAATAGCTATATTTAAAAAAACATCATAATATAAAACATGAGGGAATGATTGTCTTACGAGTCAATAAATAATTCTTATATATTTTACAAAGTTTAATGTACATATAGTCCTGACATGTTAACATGATGGGATGACAACATTCAATTTTATGACATATTTAGCATTCAATTTGCTCGTGCACTGCAGGGGTCCATCGTTAGTATAAACATCTACAGAAGAGAGGAAGACAATATCATGTATGATTGCTGGTAGAAATAGTAATTTCAAAATTTTCATCATATATATCAGTCAGTTTAGTCCACCTAAAACATTAGGGGTAATTTCTCAAAATTGAAACCTTGGGGAGTACATTGTAAATAAGCCCTAACTTGAAGGGCGCTTATTGTAATATGCCAGAAGGGAGCTTACTGTAATTTACCCAGTAGCAAAATATAATTCCTTCTCAGGTCATAGAAAACCTAAATCAATAATGCCAATACTTATTTTCGACAAATACGGAAAATAAGTTTATACAAAAAAAAAAGCATAAAACCTTGGCAACAAATAGTAATTAGTTGAAACAAGTAACCAAGTATGATAAATTCTCGTCCACACATGAGAAAGGGAGAGGAAACCAGATTAGTATGGCATTCTACAGTTGCTACTAGCCAGAACACAGAACAACAATATTGCCAACTCGAAATGACCTTGACAAAGTATCTTTTTTTGTTCTAGTACTGGACAAATATGCGTCGCTTAAAGTTCTCAAAAGCTTAACAAATTTTCAAAGTATGTCTTCTAAGTCAGCTAATTCTAGAGAGCATGGGCTGTTTTTAGGATTCAAGCATATACATAAACCAAGGTCACTAAATAAGGTTTTGGATTCAGATAAGACTACATTCTCTTCTTCCCCGGGGCCTAATACTACAACGATCTGGCCTTTTCTCCTTAGAGATTACCAAAGACAAAAAAAAGCTCTAAACAACAAGAAGCATTCGTTAACCTAAGTGAGATTGCGGAGCTCACAATAGTTTTAAACTTTTAAATATGTCTCCAATTAGTTTCACTTGCTTAATCATAGTCCTATGCCTTAGGAGACTGATTAACATGGAAGCTAGAGCAGCTGCCTACCTTCGAGGTTGGCCTGTGATGTTTTACGAGCGGTACCAGTGACTGCACAACATCTGCCATCAACGGTCTGTAATCTGCCTCTGGTTGTACACACATTGCAGCAATAGCTGCCACCTGAATAACCTCCTTCATTGAGTACTGACCCTCCAATGCTGGATCCATAATTTGCACAACTTTCTCTCTATCTGTAAGCCGAGGCATAGCCTAATTTGCAAAAAACAGCAGAAAGGGAAAATATATAAGAATTTGAGAACAAGGAAAACAAAAAATACAGCGAATTGGATTACTTTTAGCGCCAAGCTAGAAGAGAGTGCACATATGTCAACAAAGAGGAGGAAAAGGATTTGGTCCCTGTTAATTGAGTGTGCGGGAAGAGGCGGACTAATGGTACAGACCTAACCTTTGCTTTACGTCAACAAAGAGGACTGTTTCTTCAACTTTAAGAGTAATAGAATAGGTCAAAGTGAGTTCTTAACTCTTATCATGCTACAACATATGAATCACTACAGAATCAACAGCAGCTGAAAGATGGGGCACCCACCCAAGATACAAGAACACCCTCCCCAGGAGCTCTCTTCATATCAACCGGAACTCTGCCAGTTAGCAACTCAAGGAGGACAACTCCATAACTATACACATCCGATTTTGTGGTCAGATGCCCAGTTAATGCATACCTGCACAAGAGGCCAGTCATAGTTCAATGCAAGTATTAAAATTTAGTATTGCTGCAAAGTCGAATTATGAAAATTTAATAGAGAAAAATAATATAAAACAACAATACCATGGATAAGTAAGAATTATTATTTTGTACAATTAGACCCAGTAGTTTTTTAGCTCTTACTCAGGGGCAACATATCCCTGCGTGCCCAACACTCGAGTGGAAACATGTCCACCAGCTCTGTCAGAGCCAAGCTTGGCCAGTCCAAAGTCAGAAACTTTGGCATGAAAGTTTTTGTCCAAAAGGATGTTGCTGCTCTTAAAATCTCGGTGAATAACTGGAGGACTGACATGTTCATGGAGATATTCCAAACCTTTTGCTGCATCCAAAGCTATTCCTAATCGGGTTTCCCAGTCCAACTTTGAAGAAATGGCATTAGAACCTGCAGATTTTTTAGACGTGGCCACAACACTAGTTACAATTATCACAAAAACAATAGCTACATAGATCACAGAGAATGCTAACTACATATAACATATGCAGTATGCTGCTCCTGTGTCCTCGAGTGCAACAGCAAAATAAAAAAGTATGAGCCCAATATGCATAAAGAGTTTAGACCAACACTAATTAATCAACCAATAAAATGTATGTCAATCATTTCAAGGGGAATAACAGATCCCAAAACCAGGTATGATATTTTATTTTAGGAAATGATTACCATTTTGAAATGCCATGTTTATAGAGTATTGGTAGACACCAATCAAAACCAGAACGAGAGACACAAGTCAAATTTGTTTCAATGAGGGAAAAGATATTTCGATTAGACACAAGAACCTGATGAATCTTTAAATCGAATAAGCTTTGGCAACCATGCTTGAAAGTTTGCTTTGAACTTCTACAAGGTTCAAGTCTGAACCAGAACCTACTGAACATTGTAAGTATGGAGTCCTGACCTGGGAAAAGGTTGGCTCAGGGAACAAAACACCGATTCTACACCAAACTCAGTCTACAATTCATAGTTCCAGCTAAAGGAATTCTCTGTCGATGGAGGTAAATTATATCCAAGAACAGCAAAAGACAAGCTCCCCCGGCCAACCCACCCCTTTCCATGTTCTATTTTCCTCCTATTAAATGTCTTCCTTTTTGAAAACCCAACTTCATAGATTAGCACATTAGATGAATCTCCCTGTCTTTTCACTATGGGTTTTGAGATGGGCTATCCTTGTTATCTTTGCCTTAATGAGTTAGCTTCCTTGTAAGACAACACTGAAGAATGGTTCAATTCCTAAGCAAGCTGCTTCAGAAAACCCAACAAAATTACAACAATGGACATTGTCACGTCATTATCCCAGTTATGATGCATTGTAATTCTTTTGGCAAACCATTTTTTCCAAATATCATCTTATTACCGTAACATCCAACCATGATTCCTTAGACAAGAAACAAATATTGCAAGTCTATTCCCACTGCCATACATAACAATGTCAATATGAATCACAATCTAAACAAAATCGATACCACTTACCACTGATGGGGTACAGATGTTCCTGCAGACCACCATTAGCCATAAACTCATAAACCAGCAATTTGCGGTTACTCTCTGAACTCTAGCCAATTAATGCCAGCAAATAAGGCGAATGCAGCCGACTCAGCAATTCCACCTAAAATTCAGTACAACCAAACAATCACCAAGAATAAAACACAATCCACAACTAATGAGCTCCAAGTCTCCAACACGTCATTTAGAAGAATGTCTAAACTCTAAAGAGATCAAACCTCTACTTTGAACTCCTCTTCTCCCTGCTTTCCAGCCCGATCCATCAACTTAACTGCAACCTTCTTCCCATCCTGAAGCACACCTCGGTACACTAAACCGAATCCACCATGCCCAATAACGTTAGACTTTCCAAAACCACCAGTTGCTGAATGTAGCTGCTTGTAGGTGAAGATCTGAAGTCCCTTCTCGGTAGCAACTTTAATTTTCGAAAAACTGCTACCTTTATCCTCATTTTCAACCCCTTCAAAAGAAAAAGAAAAAGAAAAAAAACCAACAAAACCTTCAACAACTAATTCTCTGGGCATTCCCCATGAAAACAGAATAACAACAATGAATTTGTTGTTCTGGACTCGATTAGGCAGACTACTTACATGTTTCTTCTTTTATCCCCTTTTTAAACAAATGGAGATACCAATGAGAAACAACCAAGATAATCCAATCCTAAACATTCACTATTTAGTAAGCGATTTTTCTGTTTTGATTCTAGGAAAATGTAGGCATGACTGGAAACAATGAACTCTAGAACTCAAAGTTTTTCCCCATTATTTGTAATTTCAAAATCTTTTCCCACTTCATAAAATTCAGAACAACAATACCCATTGAAAGACAAGACCCAGTTTGTTATTTTCTTTTTCCACAAATTTTCTGCGCAACCAAACAAAGGGAAGCAAAACCAAAGAATGTTGGACATAATTAGGGTTCCAATACGTCAAATAACCCAATCAGTTAAAAGAGCAGTCAAGGAAAATGAAAGATAAATATAAACCAGATTATTGCATAGAACTTACTTTTCTGGGTTTTCAAGCGCTTGGAGACTTTATTGCGAATGTAGCAGTAGTAGCCGAAGGCGACGAGCAATGAAGCAATGGCGAAAGAAGCGAAAAGTAGGATTATGACCAAAGCTATGAGCTCCTTCTTCCTGTAGCTTTCTCCTTGTTCCATTGCTACAAATGAGCACACAGAAACTCACCAAACTTGGCCCTCGAAAATGGGTAGAGAGTGGAATGGTTAGACCATTAGAGAGGAGAGAGAGATTTTGTTTTAAGCTTTGAAGTGACAGAAAGGTTCAGTGGGAAAGTGGTAAACAGTGTTTTCTCTCTCCATAGTTCTCTGGTTTGTTTTGTCTTGTTTTGTGGCGCGGAGAATATTTTACTCCTGCTTATTTAGGGAAGCATAAGGAGTTTTTTTTTTTTTTGCAGTGATGTCCCTATGCTTTAGTGATTTTATGTCAGTAAGTCTTTTTTATCGCAAGGAAAATCACCTCTAATATATTTTTTCCTCGATTTTTTTCTTAAAAGATCACCTGTAATTCATTTTATGTGAGACGCATTATATACAAATGAGACTCTTGTTCATTAAATTAAAAAAATATATATACTCTAGTAGATCTATTTTTTATAATAAAATATTATTCAATCCCATAATATCTTAATTAGGATAATTGAGTCTTACTTTTAAAACTATTTTAATCAAGTCCTACTCTCACTATGTGATGATGAACAAATTGGTTTGCACACCACCTGTCAAGTAAGTAGTATAAAATGTAGTAAAATAAGTAGAGGGAGAGAAGAAACAAGGTTTGACCTACGTCCACTTTGAATGGCAGGGGTCGCCGAGTATTTTATTAACTTAAGTGTGGAGCAAAGAGTTACAAGCTTTGAGAGGGTGAGGAAAGAATTATGCTAGAATGAGTGTGATGGCCTCCAGTGTCGGCGAGACTTACATTTTATAGTCGCCTCATAATGGATATTAATTAAATAGTTAATCAAGTGGTCATAACAGGTTGGGGCCGTTTAATAGTCATAACGGATTGGGGCGACTTTAATAGTAATTAAATAGCTTGGCGCCCTCTCCTCTCCTCAACTGGCAAAGAAGTTATGGTACTCTCCAAAAGATTTGGTCAAAAGACGAGGGAATGTTGACTATCTCCAAACGGCGATGGTGAGGCTCCTGGATGCTCCATTGGTGGCGTAGCTCCTTGATGGGCTTGACTGGCTTGGACCTCATAGAGCCTGCTCGGTCTTCTATAAGCTTGAGCTCTTTAATTAAGTTTGGGCTTTCCACATGGATTAGGCCATTTGGGCCTGGTCCATCACTATGTTTCTTTTTTGTCCTTTAGAATTCTATTTAAATCATGTTTGGAATGTAATTTGTTTTCTTAATAGAACTAGCAAGACCAATCGACCAACTAATTTGAATTGTGGTCATTTCATTATTTTGATGCTTGACAATAATTGATTTGAAAAAGAAGAAATTAAAACAAAATTTTAAGCAAAAATAATGAATTTTGGATTATATTTTCAAATATTATGTAAGATCAAAAAAATCGTTAATAAATTGATTTTACAACAAAAGAAATGAAAAATTTTACTTAAAGCTTAGTGTTAATGAAATTTTGAACAAGTTTGGAACTAGCTATTAGAGTACGCTTACTTATCAAAATAAATTTTTGTTAGGTTTGAATGGTTTTATTCACGTAAAGGACAAATTTGTGTTTATAGGGTTTTGAAGGCATGTTTATAACTCATATCGTGGCATCATTCATTTAGTACATTGTTTTTCGACAAGATTGGACCTATTAAAAGTAATTGATTATTAAGTGTGCCAACAATAATATGATATGATGGGACATCTATTATCTGTCTCAATTTGAGTGATATTACGTTTTTCTAATTTTTTCTCTAGTCAAGTGTGAAAAATTATCCTTTAATTATCAATTGTTTTTTGAGAACTTTATATTATCAAAGAATTAAAATTTAAGTGAATTAGACTCCACATGAAATTGTATATAAGACCAAGGAGATGGCGTAAAGTCTTGAGAATTTTGAAAAGAATGTGGTAGATGTAGAATAACATAGATCTTTTAGTTGCAAATGAAAATATACGATAATAGAAGGGCCTTGCACGAAGGACCTCAGCAAGTACTTCCACTGGAGAGAGCTGTTTGAACTTTGAAGGTGTATTCCTCAATATCTGAGTAAATGCTTTGGAACCAGGAATGTCCCCACCACCTGATAAATATAGATAGAAAAATTGATGAAAGTTTGGTGAGAGTCTGGGGTGTCAATTTTTAATATAACATTAGAATAAAATTGAAAATTAATATAAAATTAGTGAATTAGAATTGATCATTTTTTAATAAGACAAGTTAACATTAATAATAAATGAATTGAATTAGTATTAAATACAAATAATATAAAATTGACACAATTAATATGTTTAAGTAGTATTATAAGAATAGAATATTAATTTTTTATTATATTTTATTAAGTAGTGATTTAATTCTTGTACAAAAAATTATATTTTTATTTATTTATATTATCATATTTATTAAGTTAAATTTTAATTTATAAAAAATATAAGTATAAGACAAACTTGAAATAACATGATTCGACATAAACACAATTTGACACGACATGATGACCATCCATAGTGGGGGTCGGATCACCTATCAATGGCCTGTGTTTGCCTATGGATTGGGCTTTTATTGGTCAATGGGTTAGATCCGGCCTCTGTCATAAATTGGAGTACTCACACTGAAATAAAAATGGAAAAATTGTGAATATGTATACTATATATTATTTATTTGTGGGAAAGTGCCATATAGATTCTCTTTTGTATATAAGTCTTTTTTTTTTTAGGAATGTGTTGTGAGTAGAAACACATTGGTTGTTTTCTAAATATTTTATTGTAAAAATTGGGGTTTAGTCCTCCTTAAGGGACTTATAATGAGTTTAGTCCGTCAAGAAAATTTATTTGGGATAAGTTTGTTTTTAATTTTAGTAATAAGTAGCACTATTTTTTTAAAACTCTAAAATGCTCTTCTAATGACTTAAAAAACAATTTTCAACATTAAACCAGTTTCTTAAATAGTCATCCTTAATTTACACTTAATAGAAGATTTTTTTCCATAAAATTTAAAATTCAAATTTAAATTTGACATCACTACAAATTTTTTTTTCTCTCTCTCTCTCTCTTTGCTAAGAAGACTATGTGGTTAATTTAATATTGAATGTTACTATGCATGTTACTATTTTTTTTTCATGTTACTATTTTTTTTTTTTTTGTGCATGTTACTTTTTTTTGTTGAGTATGTTACTATTTTTTTTATGAGTATGTTACTATTAATATTAAATGTTATTATTTTTCTGAAATATCAATATTCAATGTTACTTTTTTGGGGACCATGTTACTACTGCTTGTTTTTTCAAATATTAATATTCAATTTTTTATTTTTGAATAATACTATTTTTTTGTGTTTAAGTGATACTATTTTTTGTCTTTGAATGTTACTATATATATAATTATTGGGATCACATGAATGCATGGAAAAATGCAAACCTTTATCAAAATACACTCAAGAAACATTCTTAGTTTTTCTTCTTCTCTTTCCAGAATAATTACACTGTTAAAGATCTACCAAATTGGTTTTATAACTGGTGGAAAAGACATGGACCAACTTATCAATATTTGGTTGATTGTTTTGCTTTTCGTTATGATGAATTCAAAAAACTTAATTAATCCTAATTTGAGAAATTTTGAAGGAGAAATACTCTTTAATTACCATGCCAAATTCAGAATTCTCTGGCATAGAATTATGATTGTAATAATGATTCTCAAAATTTTTCATGTTTAGGAGAATCTTCCATGATTAGAAGGATTCTCAAGATAAAATGGATTTTAATGACAATGAAGACATAAAATTACATTTTAGTGCATTCTAGAATTTAAAAGATTTGGATTTTGAAATGTTTGATTTAATGGGCATTAATTAAATTAATTATGGCAAAAAGAAGAAATGATTAAAAGCCATTCTTGGCTATAATTGAAGATGACGTCAGTCAGGACGTTTCTTGCACTACTGCAAATTGTAGAATTATGTCACCCTTGACGTCACCAATGATGTCATTCATGATGTCTTTTATTTTATAATTTTTAGAATCTGATTTCATGTTCGGATTTTTGTTTATTTAAGGGATTCCCTCAACTTTTTTGAGGTAGAAGTCTTGTTTAAAGTTTTTCTCCATCTCTCTCTCTCTCTCTCT
The DNA here is from genome assembly GCA_951799425.1 of Ilex aquifolium. NCBI lineage: Eukaryota > Viridiplantae > Streptophyta > Magnoliopsida > Aquifoliales > Aquifoliaceae > Ilex > Ilex aquifolium. The sequence goes on from OX637400.1 coordinate 28,010,689, forward strand.
CCCTCCCCTCGTTTTGCAAAATTCCTTCTTCATTATAAAGTCTTCTTCTCGTATCTCTATAGTAAGTTTGTGTGTCTTTGTATAAAGTAAGTGTGCTTGAATTTATATTACTATGATCCTTCCCTATTTGGTATGATAACCATTTTCATATAGCCTCCATATCTCTCTCTCCGTTTTGCAAAATTCCTTCTTCATTATAAAGCCTTTTTCTCGTATCTCTGATGAGCACGTAATATTGCATATTTAACGGCCTCATTACATGTATTTTAACTTAACTTTGCATTTAATTACTTAGAGTTTGTCGAATTTGTGAATAATGTGAAAATTTTGATGTTGCAGGTAATCATAGAATAATTGATGGCTTTCGGAACCCTACAAGTATGTGTGGATGATTGGTGAAGATATGAACACATTATAGGAGGATTTGGAGGCTTCAAAGTGAAAGAAATCAAGGAGGTATCAGTGTTTGGTAACATAAGTACCGACACCCACACCATTTGGTAGCAGTACCTCTGTATTCTCCATTTTTTACCATGATCCACTTCGAATCTAAAAAAGTGAAAAACATGAAAGTTGTAGATCTAGATGTCTTCTGTATTGTGTCAAAATTTTATATCAATCGGACGATTGGATCAAAAGTTATGACAAATTTATGAAAACTGGTCCTGAGCTTGCATCCCCTTTAAGACCTTCCGGAAGGTTTTGCTTCGACCTTCCGGAAGGTTTGGCCCAGAAACGCTAGATTCTGCAACTCAAGCTCCACTTGCTTGGAAGTCCCACCTATGATTCTATCACACATCTCCTGACATATTCTACATATATACATGCCTACCTACACCCTAAAGTCAGCTTTGGAAGATGGAGGATGGGAAAGTAGGAGAGAGAAGGAATGAGGCATGGTGGGTGCAGGCTATACTTGTCCTACCCTGTCCAATGCATCACCTCACCTCCCATTGATAGGAGGCCTGCACACACAGGCTAGGAGAGCCTCATGGACGAAAAATGCAGGGCTCTACACCATTTATTCAGCTTCACACAAGCTTTTGAAAAAAGGAGGAGGCTACCTAAGCTTAGGAGTACTTTTAGAGGGAGAAGCTCCCAAGGTAGAAGACATAGTTTAGAGAGAGAAAGTTCAGATTTTTGCAATTTCCTCACCCATTTCAGTTGTAGTAAGTTATATTTCACTAGTAATCTTCATTTCTTGCATTGTAATTTCCTTTATTTCAAGTGTAATCAAGTTTAATTCAATGTTCTTGCACTTTTATATATTCAATTGGGTTTTATCTTTAAGCTTTTCATTTTGGTATGAAATGAATTCTCCTTTTTAGTTTACATTTTCCTAGCATTAATACAAGTTCTAAGCTTCATTTCATCTCTATTTTCAGTCTATTTCATCTACATGTCTCTTTACATTATGAATGCTTTTACTTTAAACATGAGTAGCTAAGCTTTTTGTTGGCTAATCCAAGGAGAACTTCCTCTTGGGTATGCTAAATCAACTATTCTCTATTCTACCTCGTAGTGTAAATTGTATGGTTTGAATAGGTTGAGTGCAGACGTGGTTGTGAGCTCTTGATACACTGTAGACTTGTCACGAGGTATGCTTTAGCCTACACCTCCACAGTAGTTCTTCACTTCCTACAAATCAATTAAGTATCGAGACACCATTGGTAAAATGTTTTGAGTAGATTTGACATTCTCATTGGAATGACTTCTTCGGATTAGCCAACCTTGTTTTCAGTACATTTTTATCAAAAACTCCACTCACCAAAACACACAACTACAAGATTTTACACTTTTTATTTCTTTTCAAATCACCCTTCGAAAACAATTGACATTTCTTTCCCTGAGGAGACGACATTGGAATACCCATTACACGTAAAACATGACACTCGAAAGTCTCTCTTCGCTTGGGGAGCACTTTTGCACACACACACACACACACACACACATTTTCATCCACACACACGTTTTTCCCATTTCTAGCATCAAACCCAAGGAAGAGTGACACTCACCTACACACATAAACCATATACACATTAAGGGTTCATGTGTGGAGATTAGGGTGAACGGAACCAAGCAATCTCTATGGTAAGTTTGTGTGTCTTTGTATAAAGTAAGTGTGCTTGAATTTATATTGCTACGATCCTCCCCTATTTGGTATCCAAGTCATTTTCATATAGCAACTTAAATTTGTTGTTGATGTATATGTAGATCTATAAATTACATGTGTTTATAGTAATATAAATGTCCTACACTTATGATTAGAGATTTTGTTATATAGTGATTTATATATATGTTTTGTTTTATTATACTCTCATGGTTCTACACCCAAGTTGCGTAGGAACTTTGACTTATTACCTAGGAAGGGATGATGCCATTTTGGTTCTGATAAATTGTTGACAGAAGAGTGAAGGAAAGGTAGAAGACACTAAATAACAAATTACAATAGCATAGGTCACTGTTGATTAATGTAGCACAAAATATTATTATCACACAATAGAAAATAGAATAAATATACATCAACACTTCTCAAAAAGCAAAAATGCTTCAAAAATTTTATGATAATGATGAATTTATTAAAAATTCTTCAGAAATTGAATTTTCAAATATAGAAAATATGCTACAAGTAAAGCCTTCCTCTCCTATCTCTGTTGTATGTTTATGTGTCTTTGTATAATATAAGTGTGCTTGCATTTATATTACTACGATCCTCCCCTATTTGGTATCAGAGCCACTTTCATGTTGCAGCTTAAATTTGCTGTTGATGTATATGATTAACGGTGAGGATAGTGGAAAAATAGTTTTGGAAACCTTAGAGTTATGGAGTCTAGTCTTAGTATTGGCCCTGTCTATTTTAATTGTTTTTCAAATTTATCAGTCTCTCTAATTGAAAAAATATAATGGAAGTTTTAATTTTAAAGATCCAAACTTCTGACTATAACTATATGGATGGTACTGAACCCATCAATATAGCTCATAGAATTCATTATAAGATAATGAATACCTTAACTCCAGATTCTAAGTATCACAATAAAAAAGGTACTACTACTTTAATTGAAACAAATTATTTAAAAAATAGAATTGCTAAAAATAGAGCTATTACATGGAAAAACATTACTTTTTTGGAATCATGGAATTTATAATTTGTAGTTCCTTCTCAACCTATATAATTAATAGGGAAGTTAATCAAATTCTCAAACCCCATAAGGGAATGTACAAATTCAATTTACTTATAATTGAATTTCCAGAATTAATATTGAAGGACTTTTCCAATGATCTTCGGTCTGAAGTTTTGATAAACCCAGGTCAAGTATCTCTTATCTCCACCCTTATAGGGTAACTAATTCATCTTCCTCCTCTTCTGAGAAATATGTTCCTCAAAAATCTAAAGGAAAATAACCTTTAATCTGAAAAGCTGTTAGACTTTCTAAGCAAAATATTCCAATGGAATTTATCATCCTAATCATCATGAAAATGAGCCTGTTTCTAATACGGGGGAATTTGAACCAACCCCATCTGAAATGGAGTTTTCAATATGAATCCACAGCCATTTAAAGTTGATAGGAAATCAATTGACTTTGAGTTTAATCTTTCCTAAGTATAAGGTTTTTTTGTGATTAATATTTTGGCTCTCTTAATAAAGAAAAGTTACAATACTATAAAAATCAATTTTACAATCAAATTGAATTGACTGAAGAAGTCACCCCCTTTGTTCAATAGTTTTTAACATTTTGTAAAAATCCAAAAATTGCTCATGTTAATACACTTAATCAATTTTATAAACAATGGAATACTGGGGATAATAAACTCTTGGTTCAATTCACCTTCCAATGGTTCCTCTCAGGTTAATTAACAGTGAGGATAATGGAAAAACAGTTTTGGAGCCTCTACTTTCATTAGTCCAAAATTTCAACAAGAAGATTTGAATAAGATTTTTAGATAAAACAACTATACTAATATTTGTTTACAAAACAATTGGTAAGCAAATGATAAGAATTGAAAATTCTCTAGAAAAATCTCCTAAAACAATAATTATACCGCCCCTAAAACCATCTATTTTGGAAGCAATAAATATTAAACCACCACCAGATTCTAAAATATTTTAAATTAAATATTATAAAATCTGATAATGAATTTTTAAATGTATTACAGAATAGAGTAATAGGTCTAAAAATTAAGTCTAGTGATAAAAATTAGATGATAAACAAAAAAGTCAATGGCTAATAAAATCAATGTTTTATCCCAAGTTGAAAATAATTTTGAATTTCAAAATTTAGATTTAGAATTGGTTGAAATTCAAGAGTTCCAAGATTCATTACTTGATATGCGAAAATCTAATAAAATTAACAAAATTGGATTAAAATCCAAATTAAGAACTAATGTTGCACCAACAAGGTTATATTACCCTAGAACAACACATTAGGATATTTTGTATGAAGAAACTTTCTTCATAACTAAATGGGAATATAGTGAAAAAGCTATTTATGAATGGAATATTGATGGCTTTTTTGAATATCAAATTTACTAAGTTTTGCACATAATGTTAATGTATACATATGTGTGTAGAGAAAATAACAATAATGATCTTCAAACTATAAATTTTATTGTCACATATTTTACTGGACAACTTAAGGTTAGTGGGATAATTGTTTAAATTTATCTCAACAACAAAAAATTTTAAATACAAAAAGAATTGTCAATACTCAAACTGACCAAACGCGGGTCATAACCGGATATGTATCGAATGTAGTTTACACACTGGTCCAATCATTAACCTTACATTTTATTGGGAGTTATATTCAACGTACCAACAAAGGTAAAGAACTCATGAATCTTAGGTGTCCTACACTTATTCTGTAAAACCCGGATAAATTTGAATTTTTATGAAAAAGGGCAAAACGATAATTTGTCACTATGGTACAAGTTGAAAACTTGAATTTTTCTAGGACTCGGATGACGGAACAGACCTCACCATTGGATTCGTCTCGCGAAATCTAGTTACCCAGTCAATTTTCGTTGAATTCCGAGACAGTCGGATTTTTTACATTTTACGAAGTGATTGAGTGTTGTCGCGTGATCTAAAAACGAGATATGAAATTAAATTTCAAAAATTAAAAAATAATTTAAAGGAATTTCATATAAAAATATTTTGAACTTGAACCGGAACGAAATTTAATCGTTTCGGGACAAAATCGGACCCGGGAATGAAGGACGTGTGGCACGACGAGAGCCAAGCATTCCAAGGGGTATAAATAGGGGAGAAAATCATATTTTCTCCCCATTTTTCAGCTGGGTTTCATTAGAGAGGAAAAAAGAGAGTTTCCAACTTCTCTCTACAATCTACGGCTACCTGTTGGTCGGAATCTTTCGGCCCAAGAATTAAAGTTCATCTACGCGACGAGGGCTATGACTACGTACCAAAAATTGCGGATTTCACCGAAGATTCAAAAAGGGATTTTGAAGAAAATCAAGGTTTGAGCTTGGTTTGTGTTCTTGAAAGTTTCTACAATTTGTTTTTATGCTTCAAGAGGTAGGGTTCTTTTCTTAATTAGGTTTATTTCCAACCTAGGGTTGTTATATGGAATCGGTAGGGTGTTAGAGGTGTAATCTCAAGTATAGCACTTACCTATGGTGGTTGAAATGTGGGAAATGAGTATTAAGAATGGTTAAAATCAATTCTAGCATGAATTGGATATGTATAAATTGTCTTCTTCTGATTTCTTGAGAAATGTGATTATTTGGGCATATTATGTGATTACATGATTTTGGTGCCTCGAAGTGTTTGATTAAATGTCTATGTGGATTAAGTGTGTTATCTACATTGATTATGTGGTAACATGTTTGAAAATTGATGTTGGAAAATATTGATATATGCATATGATATATTGAAATTGTGATTGTTGATAGATATTGAAGTGTTCATAATGTGCTCATGACATATGAAAAATGATGTTGAAATTATAATTGAGATCTTAGTTGCATAATGATATGAAATACAATTGTATATTTACATTGCATATGCACGGGTGCTTGGTTAAAACCGTTGTTATTCCTAACCTCCTAATATCATCCCTCAATGTGTATATGATATAGGTGCGAAGAGAGTGTCATTCTCCCTTGGGATGATGTCAAAAGAAAGGGCAACTGAATGGTGGATAGAATAAAATGTATGAAATGGAATGTGCGAAATGAACAAAAGTGTGTGCGTGAACAAAAGTGCTCCCTAAGCGCAAGGAGACTTTCGCGGGTCGTGTTTTGCTTGGTGATATTCCAAGGTCGTTTCCACGGGGAAGGAAGTAAACCAAGGGGAAGGTGATTTTGAGTAAAAGAAAGTGTAAAATCTTTGTGGTTGAAAGTTGTTTGGTGAGTGTGTGTTGATGAAAATGAAGTGAGAAACAAATGTTGGCAAACCCAAGAGGTTACTCCAATAGGAATGCCATCTCAACTCGAATCCCTCCTCCAATAGAGCATGAATGAAGGATTGATTCGTGGGAAGCTGGGGATAAGAAGGGTGAGTATCTAAGCATAAACCGTGACTAGGCCTACGGAATATCAAAGACTCACCAATTTATCCACTCTCAACCCAGTCAAACCGAACCATCGTACTCTGAGAGGAGGAAAGAAAATGAGTTGAAATGGCACACCCAAGAGGAGGTCTCCCTTGGATTAGCCAACTTAAAATCTAGCTACTCATACTAAGCAAGAAAGACATAATATAAAAAGACATAATGAAGAAATGAAGATTGGAGATAAACAAAATGCACAAATATAACTTCCGGATAATTTATACAAGTCAATCACCTTTTGCTAAAGAGTGAATGAGAAACTACTCACTCTTCATTACTTTGGTAAAGCTAGAAAAGTAAGTGATGCTCATCCCTCCAAGTAGAGGCATTACAAGGTAAAAACAAATTACACAAGGAGCCGATCTTCGACAAAGAATGAGTGAATCACGTTCCACCCTTCACGGCTTTGGTAAAGCTCTAGAAAAGTGGAAGAGTTTCACTCCTCTAAGGGAAGAAGGAAGCTCAACAATGGAAGTAAAAGAAAGTCATAATACAAGAAAGTAAAGAAAACAATAACTACTTGGAGGGTTTTCCACAACCAAGATCATACAAGAAAGTAAAGAAAGTAATAACTACTTGGAGGGTTTTCCACAACCAAGATCATACAAGAAAGTAAAGAAAGTAATAACTACTTGAAGGGTTTTCCATTACCAAGATGTGCTCTTTACAAGAAAATGATACAATAGCCAAGATGATCTTTTCAAGACCCAAGGGGTGGGTATTTATAGGCAACCAAAAGATGCTCTTTACAAGCCCCAAGAAGATGTCATTCACAAGCCAAAGAAGATGCCCTTTAATTATACTTTGATCCCCCTTTGTTTTGCTTTAATAATGGCACCATATAGTTTGTAGCTTGATAATTGGCTCCCCAAGTAATTTGTAGCTTTGACACAATTGGCTCCTGAAAATAACAATAATTAATGCATTATCCCTAATTCACATACTAACCCTAATTTGACTTATTTTGACTAGTTTAACTTTGTTTAACTAACACAATTATCTTATTAACTTAATTAAATTATGCATTAATTATGGTTAATCACACCCCCCAACTTAAACATTACTAGTCCCTAGTAATAATTAACAACAGAACAACATAAAATCACTTTCGTAGATAACACGATTGCATTTAGCATATACAACAAGCCGTTAAACCCCTAGGTTATCCATAGTGGACGAGTTTTGTCTCGTGAAGGTTTCCAGTGAAGCTACCTACAAACTCTAGTTAAAAAGATGTGTATATGAGTTAGCACCATGATCGTTGAGACACCCCATCCTTTAGTTAATTTTTTTTTTTTTTTTTAAAAAGAAAAATAGAACACTTCTCTGTCATTGGTACGTAATATATGCAAAAATAAACACTTGTTACATTGGTATTTGAAATTCCCTATGTAGTAAGAATGATCATTCTAGCAACAAGAATTGTTATATAACAAACACTCCATTTTACCACCTTCCATGGATAGCTTCGATTTCACAAACCTCTCGTAGAATGCTCTCAGCAAAAGTTCACTCCGATTATAGTGACTTGTCTCTCACGGGGCATGTGATCAGAGGGTGGCCAATCGAAAAATCACATGCACAATTAGGAAGGGAGTGAAGTTTAAGGAAACAATGTTTGGCATAATCTCGTAAAAGAATATCGATACAATTTAAAGAAATACTATTTACCATACCCCACTTTTGGTTGACGACACATGCATGCAACAGATTTGAGATCAATTAGGGCTTTTTATAGGTTGTAATATGGCCAGAGGTCAGTGGCTAACGAAATGACGTCAATGATATTCAAAAGCTATCATTTCGTTCTGTAATGTAGCACACTTCTTTCTAGCTTTTAGACATTTTGCCCAGAAATGATATTTCTTTCTTTCATTTTTCTCATTTTTCACTTTCTTGACAATTTCCTGCCTTTCTGTTTCTTTTCTGTTTCAATTGTTCCCATCTATTTTTCTTGTCATTGAATAGTAGCCTCTATAGCCTTTTCCCTTTTTCTTGCATTTTTGTATCATATTGATTTATAAGAGGGTGCAAGAAAATTAGATAGCAAAGGTATGTCAAGTATATTCTCTTGTTGCTTGGTAATCATACGGGCTATTTGGAAAAAGATCGTTCATTGAAGGCTCAATCATGGTTAACTAGGGATATAATTTTGTACAAGAAATGTTTAAGGCTCAAAATTAAGTCAAAGATGGCCTAAGATCCTTTCTTAAGTATGTGCACATGTATGTGTTGTATGAACAGATCTCTTGGGGGATATGTCAACAGATTGCCTTAGTTGCGTCAATCAAAGCAAATTTAATGAGATTATTCAAAAATAGAGAGTGAAAGACCTTACTTGAGTAAATGTTAATTGTCTCTCAAAAGTATAGCAAGGCTCAAAACTTACCATGATATTCTTTGCCATCTCCACTGGTAATATCAGGTTTTTCGTGGAATGTCGGTTATATACCGATTCTATTTTCGAGTCTAGTCATTCTGTACCTTAAGAATAACAAATACAAATGTATATTTGACATTTAAGCATAGAGAAAATACTATTGAACTTGGAAAACTATGGCGTCTCAGGATAAGTCCCTACCCACGCTATAGGTTGGCATTTTAGGACATTCCTTACTCAACCATTGAACTTGGAAAACTATGGCGTCTCAGGATAAGTCCCTACCAAGCTATAGGTTGGCATTTTAGGATATTCCTTACTCGGCTCATATCTTTATTTCAACAAAAAGACTTTGTACATCTAAAAAAAAATATTTACACTTTTTTTTTTTTCGGACCATTAACCTTCACCCCCAAAACACATTTTTCCACAGCTTTGTCATTTATTAGTCAAAATCTAATCCGAGTCTCCCTCTGTGTCTGTGCAGTTCGAACAACCAGTGACTCTCTCAATTTCCTCTCTTGCAAACCGGTTAAGCAAAGTACCGGAATAGCATGGTGTATCAGGGTAATCCTTACTCAGCCCATTCACTATCCAGTCTAATCGATCGAGTGCGCGACCGAAAATTGGTTCAAAACACTGGTTATATCTTTTCTCGTGAAAGACTCTGCCACACTGTTTACAGGCACCCAGCCTTTTGGCACGACGGCGTTTGGCAAAGGTGCTTCTACCACAGAGGGGTTCGCTTGTTTTTCTTGGATTTCGGCCTTCCTTACCAGTCTTGCTTTTCTCATGATCACAGTATGCACATCAGATGGAAAAGTGCGTAGAACTCCTAGACTAAACCAAAAAAATTTAACACCCATACTTTCTAAGCTTTAAGACTCGCTATCTGATTTTTTAACGTCTGCCAATCACAAAGACAATTGAAGCTGCATTCGATATGATCATGAAATATAAGCAAAAATACTGTAAAAATACGCAATCTAAAATAAAAATAAACAAAACTTTTTTTTTTTAGAACAAACTGGAACTGGTAGATCACACCCCCCAACCTAAACTGAACATTGTCCCCAATGTTTCGAATTTACCAGTGTATGGAGCTTGAAAATGAGGTTGTAAGGTAGAGATCTGTTCATCTGCCGAAACCTACAAACAAAACAAAACAATTACTCATCTCTAGGGAGATATGGGTTAGGCTGGAAACCCCTCACCCTAAGTGTGAGCAGAAAAAGAGCACCCATGTACAAATACAAACATATAAGACATATTATTAAACAAAGGAGTGGGTCATCGGGGTATATGGTCATGGATTTGCAGGGGGTGGGTTATTTTTACAGAGAACAGAGAGAACAACGAAGAAGAAGAAAAGAAGAAGAAGAAGAAAAGAATAAAAGAAGAAGAAGGGGGGGCCAAGACCGGTGGATGGGGGAAAAGGGAAAAAGGGTTGGAGGCCTTATAAAGGCATCCCAGTGGGTTGGGTTTTTATTTTTATTTTTTTTAAAGAGTGTCGGCAAGCGCGAATATTCGAGCGAAATATTCCTACAAAACTGGTGTAGAATGCAAATGGTGCACCTCACCCCCCAACTTGATTCATGCATTGTCTTCAATGCAACAAAAATATATGATATTCAATGACGGACAGTAAAAAAAATGAGTAGGGTTAGAGAACACCTCGCACTTGAGCTTTGACCAACGCACCAGTATCTGAAACTAAAAAAAATTGCTATACGACCAAGTAAGTAACACAAAAAATAAAAATAATATTAGTAAATAAAAAGACTGTACACTAAAAAGCATAAAAATTGGTTACTCCTCCACGAATTCCGGATATACCGGATCCGTTAACTCCTCCTCCACCTCCTGTCCTTCAAAACCCTCAAAGAATGACTTAAGTCTTTGGTCATTGACCTTGAATGTCTGGCCATTCTCAGGGTTTGTCACCTCAACAGCTCCATTGGGGTAGGCCACCTTGACAAGATAGGGGCCATCCCAACGGGATCAGAGTTTTCCTTGGAAAATTGAGAGGCGAGAATTGTATAAGAGCACTTTTTGACCGGGCTCGAATGATTTCCGCATGATGGAATTATCATGAAATATTTTTGTCCGTTCCTTTGAGATTTTGGAGCTCTCATACGCATCTCGTCGAATCTCTTCCAACTCATTCAGCTCTAACTTCCTATGATCACCGGTCATTCTCAAATTAAAATTTAAAGTCTTAATGGCCCAATAGGCCTTGTGTTCCATTTTGACTGGCAGGTGGCAAGTCTTTCCATAGACAAGCCGGTAGGGAGACATGCCCAAAACAGTTTTAAAGGCAGTGCGGTATGCCCATAGGGCATCGGTCAATCTATCAGACCAATCATTCCTATTTGGGTTAACCGTTTTTTCTAGAATGTTTTTGATCTCCCTATTGGCTAGCTCGGCTTGACCATTTGTTTGTGGATGATAGGCAGTGGATACTTTGTGAGTGACGCCATATTTGAACATTAGAGATGCAAATGGCCTATTACAGAAATGTGATCCACCATCACTTATTATTGCACGAGGTATCCCAAACCTCGAAAAGATGTTCTATTTGAGAAATTTGACTACGACCCGGTGGTCATTAGTCTTGGTCGGGATAGCCTCCACCCACTTGGACACATAGTCCACTGTCAGGAGGATGTACAAATAACCAAATGACATAGGGAAAGAACCCATGAAGTCGATGCCCCAACAGTCGAATATTTCTATGACAAGCACAGGGGAAAGGGGCATCATGTTTCTTCGGGTCATACTACCCAAACGTTGGCATCTGTCGCATCCCTTACAAAATGAAACACAATCTTTGATAAGAGAGGGCCAGTAAAAACCTGATTGGAGAATTTTAGCCGAAGTCTTTTTCGCTGAAAAATGTCCACCGCATGCTTGTGAATGGAAAAATGCAAGGATGTCCCGTTGTTCATTCTCAGGTACACATCTTCTCATGACTTGGTCGGGGCAGTACTTGAACATGTACGGGTTGTCGAAGTAGAAGTACTTCACATCTGCCATAAATCATCTTTGATCTTTTGGGCTCCATTGCTGTGGTATCTGTCATGTTGCAAGATAGTTACATATATCAGCATACCAAGGACATACAAAATGAATTGAAAGCAAATGCTCGTCAGGGAAAAAGTCAGGGATAGGAATGTGCTCATCGGCCTCTTGCACCACAAGCCGGGATAAATGATCAGCCACCACGTTCTCGACTCCTTTCTTGTCCTTGATCGTTAAGTCGAATTCTTGTAGGAGGAGTATCCACCTAATGAGTCTCAGTTTTGCATCCTGCTTAGACAGCAAATACTTCAAAGCAGAGTGATCAGTAAAGACAAAATAGGTGAACCAATGATGTAAGAATGAAATTTATCTAAGGCAAACACTACCGCTAGCAACTCTTTCTTGGTGGTAGTGTAATTCATCTGAGTCTCATTCAGTGTTTTGCTAGCATAGTGTATCACATACGGTCTATTTTCCTCCATTTGACCGAGCACTGCACCGAACGCGTAATCACTCGCGTCGCACATGAGCTCAAAAGGTAGATCCTAATTGGGTGGTCGCATGATCGGAGGTGTGACTAGCATGCTTTTAAGTTTTTTAAAGGATGTCTCACAATCATCTGACCACTCGAATGGGACCTCCTTAGACAGCAGGTTGGTCAAGGGTCGGGCCAATGCACTGAAATTCTTTATGAATCGACGATAAAACCCCGCATGGCCAAAAAACGACCGGATACCTTTGATGGCTCTCGGCGTGGGGAGGTTGGAGATGACCTCCACCTTGGATTTGTCGACTTCAATACCCCTTGCCGAAACTATATGGCCAAGCACAATTCCTTTTGTCACCATAAAGTGACACTTTTCCCAATTCAAGACTAGATTCTTCTCCTCACATCTTGTTAGAACTTTCTCCAAGTTTTTCAAACATCCCTCAAATGAATCCCCAAACACCGAAAATTCGTCCATAAAGACCTCCACTATCTTTTACACCATGTCACTGAAAATCCCCATCATACAGCGTTGAAAAGTCCCCGGAGCATTGCATAGTCCAAATGGCATGCGGCGGTAGACAAAGGTACCATTGGGGCATGTGAAGGTGGTCTTCTCTTGATCCTCCAAAGCAATCTCGATCTGATTGTAGCCGGAGTATCCATCTAAAAAGCAGTAGAATAGATGACCCGCTACTCGTTCTAGAACTTGATCGAGGAATGGCAATGAGAAGTGGTCTTTTCTTGTGCAAGCGTTCAGCTTTCGGTAATCAATGCACACCCTCCATCCGGTGATCACTCTTGTAGGTATAAGCTCATTCTCATCATTCTCAACCACCGTAACTTCGGATTTCTTAGGTACTACTTGTGTGGGGCTAACCCACTTACTATCGGCAATTGGAAAAATGATCCCCACATCAAGTAGTTTTAGAACCTCATCCCTCACCACCTCCTTCATGATGGGGTTCAACCGTCTTTGTGGTTGTCGGGAAGGTTTGGAATCCTCCTCAAGATATATGTGGTGGGTGCAAATGAGAGGGCTTATCCCCTTGATATCCGCAATGGTCCACCCAATTGCTCCTTTATGTTTTCTCAATACCTCCAAGAGTTCTTTTTCTTATTCCATGTTCAGCGTAGAGCTAATGATCACCGGGAATGTTTCTCCATCGCCAAGATAGGCGTACTTCAAATGGGAGGGTAACGGCTTCAACTCCAGGTTTGGCTTTTGTTCATCTGACGGGAAAATTTTCTTTTCTTGTTGGGGTAACTCTTCGAATGTAGGGATCCAACTTCCCATCCCTTTCAATTCTCCTAACTCCTCTTGCTCATCCAACTCCTCAAGATCCACAACTCCTTCTTCCTTGAATTTCAGCATCCTCTCCAACTCCAAGTACTCCTCAACCAAGGTGTCGATTCTACTGACCTCACTTACTTCCTCATCATCACCCGGTTGCTTTACCAAGTTGAATACATTGAGCTCCATTGTCATGTTCCCAAACGCCAACTTCATTAGACCGTTCCTGTAATTTATCACAGCATTAGACGTAGCAAGGAAGGGTCGTCCAAATATAACGGGGATCTGGGAACTAAGGTTAGCAACAGGATGTGTATCTAGCACAATAAAATCGACGGGAAAGTAAAATTTATCAATTTGAACCAAGACATCTTCCACTACTCCCCTTGGTGTGCGGATGCTACGATCCGCTAATTGAAGCGTAATTGAGGTGGGCTTCAACTCCTCAAGCTTGAGTTGTTGATACACTGAGTAGGGAAGGAGATTGACACTCGCCCCCAAGTCAAGCAATGCTTGTTCCACCCAGCAATTCCCTATGGTTATGGCAATTGTTGGACAGCCGGGGTCTTTGAATTTTGGAGGAGTATTGGTCCTCAATATTGAGCTGACTTGTCCGGTTAAGAATGCTTTCTTCCGGACATTCAATCTCCTCTTCACCATGCATAGATCCTTCAAAATTTTGGCACACGATGGTATTTGCTTGATGGCGTCGAGGAGTGGAATGTTAATCTTCACCTGCTTAAACATTTCCAAAATATCTGCATAATTAGCCACCTTGACAGGTGGCTTCAAACGACTCGGGAAAGGGGCAGGCATGGGAGGAATACACACACAATCATTACTTAATTTTTCTTTCTCAACAACCTCTCTTTCTTTCTCTTTACTCACCTCACCCTTGTCGGCGTCACCCAATATATCTTTTCCTTTTGGCAATGTGGTCTTGGGTGAGACTGTTGGCAAAATGGTTTTGTCAATTTCTTTGCCACTACGGAGGGTGGTGACAGCTTTGAGTTGCTCACAACTCTCTTTGGTGGGGTCGGATGACTCAATGGCATGTTGCCCCTTAGGGTTTTCTTGGGGTTGAGCGGGGAATTTCCCCTTCTCTTGTTGTGACACCCCTATGGCATTGGTAATTTTTGTGAGTTGAGCCGAGATGTTGTTGTTAAAGGTGGTTTGACTTTGGATGAAGTTGTAAAACACATCCTCCAAGTTCCTCTTATGGGGAGGTTGGTAGGTGGAAGGATTGGATGGACCTTGTTGGGAGAAGTTTTGGGGAGGTGGACTTTGGGAGAAATTTTGTGGGGGTGTATTGGATGAATACCCTTGCGGATTGGACCGGGGGTATTGGGAGCTAGACACTTGCCCTTGGCCTTGGTATTGATTTTGGTATTGACCTTGCTTAGGAGGCACAGGAGTTGTATGTGCAATTGAACCATGTGGCGTGGGATTCTCATTCCTCCAACTAAAATTTGGGTGATTACTCCAACCCGGATTATACGTGTTTGAGTGAGGAGAGAATGATTGTCTTGGTTGGTTAAATGCATGGACTTGCTCATGATATGCTTCCTTAAGCGCCGGAATGTTGGGGTACTCCGATGTGGAATGCTCCACATTCTCACATATTGAGCAAAATTCATCGGCCTTTGACACTTGTGACACCTCTTGCCTCCTATTGATCTTAAGGCTCTCAACCTTCCTAGATAATTTGGCAATTTTTTAAAGTAGGTCCTCCCGGTCACTCAAGTCATAAATCTCTCCCCTATGAGTTTGGCTACTCCCTTGAGGGGAAGACCTTGGTACATCGGTGGGATTAGTGATGTCCCATGACTGTGCATTTTCCGCCAATGCATCAAAATAACCTAAGGCCTCATCAGGGTTTTTGTTCAAAAACTCTCCATTGCACATCATATCGATGAACTGTCGATGGCCTGGTGTGATTCCTTCATAGAAGAAACTCACCATTTGCCATGGTTCAAAGCCATGGTGTGGAATGTATTGTAGCAAATCCTTGTATCGTTCCTAGCAGTGATAGAATTGTTCATTGGGCAGCTCAGAAAAATTTTGAATTTGCTTTTTTAGGGTGGTGGTTTTATGCATCGGAAAAAACTTGTTCAAAAATATGGAAATCATTTTTCCCCAAGATGTCACGGTCCGGGATCTCAAGGAATGAAGCCAAGTTTTTGCCTTATCAGTCAGGGAAAAATGGAACAATTTCATTCTTGTTATCTCTTCCATATTGTGATTAGGGAGAAATGTTACAACTATTTCCTCAAAGTCTCTTATATGAGAATAGGGGTTCTCATTCTCAATTCCGTGAAAACTAGGTAGTAATTGCAACATCCCTGGTTTAACTATGAAGAGATGAGCCTGGACCGGAAGGTGGATGCATGAAGGTGTGGTGGTGCGGGTTGGTTGAAGGAATTCCCGCATTGACCTCGTCGGAGGATCAATTTGAATATTGTTCCCTTCATTTCTAGGAGGGGAGAATTGCATTCGTGGATGAGGCATTCCAGGTTCTTGCACTCCCCCACCCCTTTGCACATTGGGGTTGGCATTCATATTCTCAAAATTATCAATCGTATTCTTGAGTGGGTCTTGGTCAATGTTCATGTCGGGGGCCAAAGGTTCTCTAACTAGTCGGTTTAGTTCGTCCCGTCCCCACATGTAACAAAACTATCTACAATTGAAATTGCAAACAAACAAAAGTATATACAAGGATCAACGTACCTCAGCCCATGATGAACATCACGGAACTTACCTCCGTTGTCCGAAAATCACCTTCTTGATTCAACGTTTGTCTTCCCCGGCAACGGCGCCAAAAATGCTTGGTTAAAACCGTTGTTATCCCTAACCTCCTAATATCATCCCTCAATGTGTATATGATGTAGGTGCGAAGGGAGTGTCACTCTCCCTTGGGATGATGTCAAAAGAAAGGGCAACGGAATGGTGGATAGAATGAAATGTATGAAATGGAATGTGCGAAATGAACAAAAGTGTGTGCCTGAACAAAAGTGCTCCCCAAGCGCAAGGAGACTTTCGCGGGTCGTGTTTTACTTGATGGTATTCCAAGGTCGTTTCCACGGGGAAGGAAGTAAACCAAGGGGAAGGTGATTTTGAGTAAAATAAAGTGTAAAATCTTTGTGGTTGAAAGTTGTTTGGTGAGTGTGTGTTGATGAAAATGAAGTGAGAAACAAATGTTGGCAAACCCAAGAGGTTACTCCAATATGAATGCCATCTCAACTCGAATCTCTCCTCCAATAGAGCATGAATGAACGATTGATTCGTGGGAAGCTGGGGATAAGAAGGGTGAGTATTAAATATCAAAAAGAAGGGTGAGTATCTAAGCATAAACCGTGACTAGGTCTACGGAATATCAAAGACTCACCAATTTATCCACCCACAACCCAATCAAACCGAACCATCGTACTCTGAGAGGAGGAAAGAAAATGAGTTGAAATGGCACACCCAAGAGGAGGTCTCCCTTGGATTAGCCAACTTAAAATCTAGCTACTCATGCTAAGCAAGAAAGACATAATGTAAAAAGACATAATGAAGAAATGAAGATTAGAGATAAACAAAATGCACAAATATAACTTCCGGATAATTTATACAAGTCAATCACCTTTTGCTAAAGAGTGAATGAGAAACTACTCACTCTTCATTACTTTGGTAAAGCTAGAAAAGTAAGTGATGCTCATCCCTCTAAGTAGAGGCATTACAAGGTAAAAGCAAATTATACAAGGAGCCGATCTTCGACAAAGAATGAGTGAATCACGTTCCACCCTTCACGGCTTTGGTAAAGCTCTAGAAAAGTAGAAGAGTTTCACTCCTCTAAGGGAAGAAAGAAGCTCAACAATGGAAGTAAAAGAAATCCATAATACAAGAAAGTAAAGAAAGCAATAACTATTTGGAGGGTTTTCCACAACCAAGATCATACAAGAAAGTAAAGAAAGTAATAACTACTTGGAGGGTTTTCCACAACCAAGATCATACAAGAAAGTAAAGAAAGCAATAACTACTTGGAGGGTTTTCCACTACCAAGATGTGCTCTTTACAAGAAAATGATACAATAGCCAAGATGATCTTTTCAAGACCCAAGGGGTGGGTATTTATAGGCAACCAAAAGATGCTATTTACAAGCCCCAAGAAGATGTCATTCACAAGCCCAAGAAGATGCCCTTTAATTATACTTTGATCCCCCTTTGTTTTGCTTTAATAATTGGCACCATATAGTTTGTAGCTTGATAATTGGCTCCCTAAGTAATTTTTAACTTTGACACAATTGGTTCCAGAAAATAACAATAATTAATGCATTATCCCTAATTCACATACTAACCCTAATTTGACTAGTTTAACTTTGTTTAACTAACACAATTGTCTTATTAACTTAATTAAATTATGCATTAATTAGGGTTAATCAACGGGTAGCATCACATTCGTGGGCATTAACATGAGTGTGAGTGTGTGTGCATAGTTTAATCAAACACCATTCTTGATAGATGATGCGTGGGCTCGGGATAGTTGGGGTTAGGTTCAACTGAGTTGCACGGGTTGCATTGAAAATTGGGTCGGGGTTAGCAAGAAGGGCAAGATTGTCCCTCGGGTGCAAGACCTGGTGATTGGACACACACCCCGTTGGTGTAGAGTCCATAAAGTGTGTCGGCGTACTCGAAGCCGTTGGTGGAAGTCCATTAATGTCATGTCGGTTGGGTGCCCGTTGATGTGAGTCCATAAATACCTACCCCAAGAAAGACCTGGGATTTATAATGGTCATTAGATGTGCAAAATCAATGGCGGGGCTTGGCATGGCATAGATGATTCCATTGTTGAATTGTATATTTTTGAATGGAGTGATTGTGGCTTGTGAATTACATGTGATCATTTTATATGCATCTAGGTTGGAGAGTAGTCTCTTTAGGAGATACTCTATTGAGCGTGTCTCACCCTTTATGGGGACAATATTTCATATGCGGGGAATGCGCCAGTGGATGACTCTCACACGGGCCCTCATTGATGAAGAAAAGCCGAAATGTGGCGTTTAAACTATGTTTTTGTAAAATTAAGATGTAATCTTGTTTTGGGACATGTATATGTTATGTACAGGATTGTAATAGTACTTATATGAACTGTATTTTGTTTAAAATGGATGTTATATGAGTTTAGGTTGATGTTGTAAAGGGTTGGAATGGATTGGAATTGAAAAATTATGGAAACGGGGGAAAACTGGTAAGACCTACTGGTAGAACGATGAGCTCTTCTACCGGTTGAACTTTTCCAGTAGGCTTTTCCTATCGGTAGAATGTCACGTTTCTACAGTAGAATATTTCCAGTGAGTTTTTCTACCGGTAGAACTTTAATAAGCCTATCGATAGAACATTTCCAGTAGCCTTTTTCTATCGGTAGAACTTGTACATCTTCTATCGGTAGGTTTTGTTCAAATCTCAAATTTTGAAACGCTTTTGCTAGGCCTTTGGGTCTTGGGTTCTTTTGTTCAAATGATATAAATGGACAATAAATGAGAGTAAATTGATGTATATTGGACATTGGATGGTTCATGTGATTGAATGATATACATGTTATGTGTTTGGGAGTGCCCGGTACAAGGGAGACTCTGCCCAAACTTTGTGTTGTTGTGATCTCGATAAAAGGGATGTTGTGCCATGGTGTCGGGTTATGCGGCATTCACGGGTATTTCCGCGGGTTGATGGGTAATCAACGGGTTGACAAAGGACCCCCAGTTTTAGAGGCGTCACATACTCATTTTAGGTAGTATAAAGACATCTATCTCACCAAAGTCATGAAGTGACATGACACTAATAGTGACTTTTGGAAAGAAAATTTCATTTATTGTCTTCCTACTTTGTTTGCCGAGAAAGTAAGAATAAGACTTGAAAACAAACATGGAGGAATAATTTTTCCTTAGAATCAGTACACCTATGGTGAACTACTCAATGAATGTATCAATGAAGGTTTGAATTTATGCAATGATTTAAATCTTAAAGTCCAATTTAAAAGATAACGCCTAATATGAAAAAAAGAGTTAGGTGAATTTTGTGATCAATTTACTTATCATCTTGATCCAAGTCTTTCCACAAAAATTAAGTCTAATAAGACTAAAAACTACTCCAAATTTAATAGGAGAAGAAAAAAAGACAAAATATGAGGACATTGTTCCTTTTTATAAAAAGAAAAAAATTGAAAAAGAAAATCTTCTTAAAATTATAATAATAAAGAAATTAAATTCTATAAATGTGACAAATCTAACCATTATGCCAATAAATGTTTAACCAAACAAAAGATCAATGAGATTATTCAAGATGATGATATCAGGGATTAATTATGAAAAGTATTTATGCGGGTCCTTATTATTCGTTAAGCCTTATTAATTTACTTAATGCCTTGGTCCCAATGGACCAACTCCAACAAAATTCCGATGGAGTCTCCTTTGTATGGTGGAGTTCTGACAACCTGTCTCAAGTCCATTTACGATGACCTTTTAAGGTCTAATGTAAACACTTAAGTAACTCCAAAAGTACAAATCATTAACTAACGATTCCCCGAAGTATAAATGTCCATTTATCAAAAGAATATATACAATGTTTCTCAAGTTTACATGCCTTTAAAAAAGTACAAAGGTATCGATTTAATTACAATTGGGACTGAGTGTCTGTACATCAAAATAAAAGGACGAACGCTAGCTCTGTCGTCAAGCTGGGCCCAGGTGCGGGCCATCCGTGAAAGCGTGATATGTACTTGAAAATGTTTTCCCACAATGGGGTGAGCCAACACCCAGTAGGGCATCTTCTATGAACAACGCCTTCCAACCCAATGATGCGTATGATGTGATATACATTCAAACATTTCAAGCATTCACATATGTACATGAACATGAATAAATGTTGTCACTATGCCATGACATGAGGTGGTGCTTTATGCATGCATAACCAACCTCGAACCTACCCCCAGGTTCCCATGACACATGTGATGTCATGCTCATGAATCGGACATTCCACACTTACACCATTGAGTTGTGCTCATTCAATGACCTTTCATTTAATATTTTGTTTATATGGGGTAGGTAATTTATGGACTTTCACTAACGGGCTACCAAACCATCAACAGATCTCGACGACATCCCACCTCTGGCTCTGTATTCGTTGTCACTGTTTTATGGACTCGTTACACCACCGGATCATCCGAGTTATATAAAATTTTAGATTTTTAACCTTACTTAAACAGCTTAATTACCGTATTACCCATTTAATTGATTTATTAATTTTTTTGGGTTTTACAATATTACTCAATGACACAGAAGAAGCTTCTTCTTCTTTGTCTTCAGATGATGATGAAATCCTTGAAATCAATTCCACCACTTCATCAAATAGTCAAAGTGATAATGATCATAATAATTGTTCTTCTTCATGTCAAGCTTAACAAAACTATTACAAAGCTATACTTGACATGAACAGATTAAGTATTAATGTTCTTTCAAATTCTCAATCTATAATAGATCAAATTATAGATCCAATAACTAAAATAAAAGCTATTGAAAAATATTTAAAAACTTCTAAAGAAGAACAATTAGAGAGACAATTTGAAAAACCCTCTCTGGTTAAACCATTTTATTTACAAGAAGTGTTAAATCGGTGTAGTTCTGAATTTTCTTCAAAGAAAGAAATCACAATTAATAATATTAAATATGAGATCAATCAATTAAAATCTGAAACTAGAGATCTTAAAAGAAGATTATATTCTATTGAGAATTCTAAATAATCTCAAATTGAAGATCAAGAAATTTATGGGAAAAAAGATCAACATCTTTTCCTTCTTAACCAAGCATATAGAAAATAGTATGTTAAAATTACATTGATATTAAACCAAGAATATGTTGTCAAGACTATTGCACTTATTGATAGTGGGGTTGACATAAATTGTATTAAGGAATGATTAATTTTTACCCAATACTTTGAAAAAACTATTCAAACTTTGAGTACCGCTGATGGTTCAAAAATAAACATTCGATATAGATTAACTAGTGTTTATATATGTAATCAAGGAATATGTATTTCTACATCTTTTATTCTCATTAAAAATTTGACTCAAAATGTTATTTTGGGTACTCCATTTTTGGCCCTTATTGAACCAATTATAATTGATTCTAAAAGAATCACTATTGTTTTGGACAATTAACAAATTATTTTTGAGTTTAACACTAAAGTAGAAACAAAAATTTTAAATCAAATCAAGTAAAATTTGATTTTTAAAGAAAAATAAATTAAGTTTATTCAGCAAGAAATCAAGATTATGACTATTGAAAATCAATTATAACTTCCTAAAATTTAGGATAATTTAAAATTTTTACAAGAAAAAATTGTTCGAGAAATATGCAGTACCATTCCTAATGCATTTTGGGAAAGGAAAAATGTCTTATGACAAAGATTTTAATGAGAAAAATATTTCCACTAAGGCAAGACAAACTCAAATGAATAAAGAATATTTGAAACTCTGTAAACAAGAAATCCAATCTTTTATTAGAAAAATTCTTAATTCTCCTTGGAATTTTGTAGCCTTTTATGTAAATAAAATTGTTGAAAAAGAAAAAGAGAATACCTTTTGGTTATAAATTACAAACCTTTAAACTAGGTTTTACAATGGATAAGTTATCCAATTTCAAATAAAAAAGATTTATTAGCTCATTTGCATGATGCTACAATATTTTCTAAATTTGATTTGAAGTCCGAATTTTGGCAAATTCAGATTGCTAAATTTGATCGGTATAAAACTGCATTCGCAGTTCCTTTTGGACACTATGAATGGAATGTTATACCATTTGGATTGAAAAGTGCTCCTTCTAAATTTCAAATTATCATGAATGATATATTTACTCATCATATTGCATTCTCTATTGTTTATATTGACGATATTCTTATCTTCTAAAAATTCATTAATCAGCATTTGAATATTTTTATTCAAATGATTAAAAGAAATAGATTAGCAGTTTTCGCCACAAAATTTAAACTTTTTCAAATAAATATTCATTTGCTTGGACATAATATATATCAAGGGAAAATTATCCTATTTGATAGAAGAATAAAATTTGCTTCTAAATTTCTTAATGAAATCAAGTATAAGAAGCAATTTTAAAGATTTTTGGGCAGGTTAAATTTTTTATCTAAATTTTACAAAAATTTTGCCCAATATTCTTCTATTTTTTTATTAAAGATTGAGAAAATCTCCTCCACAATGGATTTCTGAGCATACTTAAGTTGTTCAGAAGACTATGCTTAAAACAAAACAATTATCATGCTTGACATTAGCAAATCCCAATTGGGAAAAAATTATTGAAACTGATGTCTCTAATAGAAGATATGGAGGAATTCTTAAACAAAAGAATCATCATTCTAATTGTGAAGAATTAGTATGTTTTCATTCTGGCGTTTGAAAAAATGCCCAATTGAATTACTCTACAATTAAGAAAAAAAATTCTATTGTTAAATGTATCAATAAGTTCTAAGAGTACTTGTTAAATCAAGAATTTTTATTAAGAATCAGTACCACAAAAAAAGTTTTAGAAAAAAAATGTTAAGAACATAACATCAAAAAAATTATTTGATGGATGGCAGACAATCATTTCTGTTTATGATTTTAAAATTGAGTATATCAATGGTAAATCAAATCTTCTTCATTATTTCCTAACAAGAGAATTTTCACAGGATTCTGATGAGTGCCAATAGAGAACGAGACAGAGGAACTGATAGTTCCCAATCCAAATCTCAATCCAAAAGAAGGGGATTTATTGGTTTTGTCTCTCTTCATAATATATCATTTCCATTGTTGAGTACAACGCAATTTGGCTCTAATGCCTTTTCTTTACCGACAATGTCTGACAATGAAAATTTTTCTACTTCTAAAAAGAAGAAATCTGCGGAGGTTCTTCAAGTAGAACCAGACTTAATGACTGACTATTTTGAAAATTCAAAAACTGATATTATTTTATACTTGGAAAATACATAGGTTCAACAATGGAAATGATATATTATGAAGACATGGCTTTATTATGAATTTTATATAATAGAAGATATGGCTTTATTATGATGTCTTTTGGCTTTAATATAAAGGGAAATGATATATTACGAAGACATCATAATAACAAAAGACATCATACTTAAGTTCCCCTTCCCTTCTCCCCCTCCCCTCCCCCCCCCCCCCCCCCCCCCCAAAAAAAAAAAAGGATGAAAGATCCTTTCTTATTTGATAAAACATATTTTCGATTATGATCACTTCTTTATTAAGGGTAAGAGTAATCAATTTTTTTATAAAAGAATTCTATATGAAACTAATTCAATCAATGTTTCTCACAATGATTGCAATGATGATCATATTGGTTTCTGTAAGGTAAAAATTATGTGTAATGCATGCTTCTGATTGGGAAATAAATCCCAACAATAAAAGAAATTTGAAAACACCCAAGCATCGTCCTAAAGAAATTGGGGAAGCATATAATTATTGGGATCACATGGATGCATGAAAAAATGCATTCATTTATCAAAATACACTCAAGAAACATTCTTGGTTTTTCTTCTTCTCTTTGCAGAATAATTACATTGTTAACGATCTACCAAATTGGTTTTATAATTGGTGGAAAAGACATGGATCAACTTCTCAATATTTGGTTGATTGTCTAGCTTTTTGTTATGATGAATTTAAAAAAACTTAATCCTAATTTGAGAAATTTTGAAGGAGAAATGCTCTTTAATTATCTTACAAAATTTAGAATTTCCTGAGTTTGGTAATGTAATTATGATTGTAGTAATGATTCTCAGAATCTTCCATATTTAATTTGATGTTATTATTACAAATGGTGAAATTTTTTTCCAAAAGACAAATTAGCAGAAAAATTTCAAATAATTGACAATATTTTTGAAAATTGGGATAATGAAACCCAACCTACAACAAATTTGAATCATGCCTAGAATCTTTTTTGAGTTCTTCAACAATAGATCAAGAAGTTAAATCCAACATTGACTCCACAACAACTCGAGAGTCATATGATAGAAATGATACAAAACTAGTTGATTGCATCTTTCAAGGGAGATATTAAAGCCTCAAATTCCTTAGATCACAGGACCTCAATCTCACTCCTCCTCATCTAAAGAAAAGAAAATCAAAGAAGATGATCAGAAGGATTCTCAAGATCCAATGCATTTTGAATGACAATGAAAACATGAAATTACATCTTGGTGCACTCCAGAATTTAGAAGATTTGGATTTGAAAATGTCTGATATAATGGACATTAATCAAATTAATCATAACAAAAAGAAGAAATGATTAAAAGACAAAGCTATAATTGAAGATGAAGTTAGCCACGACGTTTCTTGCACTACTACAAATTGCAGAATTACGTCACATATGAGGTCACAAGTGATATCATTATGATGTCTTTTGTTTTTTAATTTTTAAAATCTAGTTTCATGTCCGGATTTTTGTTTATTTAAGGGATTCCCTAACCCTTGTTGAGGTAGAAATTTTCTTTCAAGTTTTTCTCCGTTTCTCTCTTTATTTTGCAGACTTCCTTCTTCATTGTAAAGCCTTTCTCTTTTATCTCTATCGTAAGTTTGTGTCTTTGTATAAGTGTGCTTGAATTTGTTACTATGATACATATGTATGTATGAGATATAGAGAGAGAAATAGTTTTAATATAAAAAAACTCTAAAATTTAGGTGCTTTAGTTTCCAAATTAATCAATTTTTTTATCTGGTTTTTTCAACAGTAAATGTGATATTAGGGGTATTTCGGTCTTTTTGCGCCATAGTGTCCTTTTGGCCAAAAAATTTTTGAGTTTTAACTTTAAGTCTAATAAATTATAAAAAAATGTATCAACTTACAAAAAATCCTTTCTTTTATTATCATGAGTCGTTTGGCAGATAATTTAGTTAACTTGAGCCAGGCGGATCCGATGGGCCAAGACAGGTTGCGCAGTCGGTCAGAGTCATAGTGTACCCATTGGGCTAATGGTAGGCCCCATTCTTCCTTGATCTTTTTTGTCTGACCCAACACAATCTGCCAATTAGAGCTATCCAAACGTTTGGAAATCGATAAGGGGCATCTCCAATATTACTATTTATTTTAGAGATCATCTTTTTTGAAATAAAAAACATTTTTACTAAAAATTAAAAATAGAGTGAAATTTTTTAAATAATTCCAATGGACTCTCTATTCTAATAATAAAATAGTCTTATAGTAAATAACATTTAATGAAGAATGTATATGTGTTCTCTTTTTATTCATTAAAAATAGAATAAAGAAAGTTGAACTCTCCAAAATATAGAGAGTCAAATTAAACTCTATTTTAACTAGTCTAAATAGAAAGCCTATTCGAACTTAATTTTTTGTGATTGGTTCTCCAAAATAGATAGTTGAGTAGGAATTAGTACTCTCTATTTTAAATAGCATATTATTTTTAAAAAAATAGATAGTATATTTGATGAAAATTTGAAAAAGAGAGTAAACTAAACTCTCTAAATGTGAAGAGCCAAATTAGGCACTCTAGTTTAGCCAGTTGACTCTCTAAAATAAAAAAAAAATTGAATAGGAATAAGACAAGTAAGGGTCACAATTTTAGGAGGTGGACGCTTTTGGAAAATCACAAATAGCATGCATGAGAAAGCAGCCAACTGAGCTAGAAGACCAAGAAAGGCAGCACGCTTGGAGCCATATTCATGGGGTATTACTTAAGATGGACATGAGACCATGACTTCGTCAGAATCAAGCGAAAAACCAAACCTATAAAGTTAAAGAGGAAGGAATGGGCCATTCCTGTCATTCCATTAAGCTCTAAGATAGGGTCGAGTATTTGTCAAAGAAATCATACTCATGAGTTTTCATTTCATCATGTATTTAGTGTGAAAAAAAAATTCCAATAATCACATTTTTGCCGCTATCCAGCTATTGTCTGTAGAAATTTAAATCCCTCTAATACACTTTCTTTTAATTTTCTTCAATTATAGACCATTATCAATAATTCAAATAAAACTCACTATATACGTGGTTTATCCACCATTATACATTGAATAAAAAACAAGTGTATTGGACAAAATTGGATCCCCTTTTTGGCAGTGAGAGGCTCTAATTACCGCAAACAAAGGAGGGAGTTTTGGGAGGTTTTTTATTTTGGAGGGCGGGGTGTTGGTTTTCAACTTAATAGAAAAGCATACAATAGAATAGTTCATCATTCAACAAATTCAAACTGAATAAATGAACCAAGAAAATGGGTTCAAGCCAAGGAGCAAGCAACACTACTTGAACCTAATTTAGAAACCTAATAAACTGTTATCAGGGGGGATTAGCAACACGTCCCACCAGTGGATGGAGGTTATTGCCAATCCAACAGTGAGCACCCCAAATAAAGTCTAAGTTGTATTATTGTAAACCAAAGACAACCCGAACCAAATCCAAAATCAGTTGAATGGCCTTGTACCAAAGTAGGGATACATTCAGTATCTGAAAACAAATATAACCTAATAAACCTATAATCATCATGACCACAACCCGAATCTTAAACATAGAAAAAACATTTATAAGAAACTTAATAGGAAATAAAAATAATAGTAAAAAAGATTACAAATAATCAGATGGAAAAATGAAAAACATTGTAAAACCCTAGCTTTGTAGACCATACTAAAGAAAACACAACAAAAGATATTAGTTGACATCAGACCTACATGATGCCGCCACCATGTCATCTCAGTTGCAATCTGTTATAGCGATCTGCAGCTATGGATAATGATTGTATTGAAATACGGAGTGATGGACCCATCTGCATATTCCCATGAATTTGGTTGTGTTAGATGGAAAACAAGGTATTAAGCCAAAAATCCAGAGAATAAAGTAAGGTTACACCTGCCAACAAACACCAACTGGAGCAAAACCAAGCTCAGGAAATGAAGATCATTGCCAACGAAGTTCAACTAAGCAACAGAGGAGGAAGGGCGGCTGGTTGGGTGGGTGGGGAGAGGAGAGATCTCACGTTGGTAATGATGGAAGTTTGACAGCAAGATTAAGGTACGTACTATTAAATTTGGACTCAACCATACCACTTAAAGTGGCACCCTAAATTGTCAATTCTCATTACAAAAATGCTACGGCTCTACTAATTCTCTAAAAAATCATAATTCATCTACTACCAAAATCTCGTGAATCTATTCATCCACGTATACTAAATGTATAGATTTCTTATGCCATTACTAAATGAAGCTTAACATTAATACAAGACAGGCTCGTTCTACAACTTAATGAATTAAACATTTCATCATCTGTAAATCCTTCTAATGATATAATGTGCGAACCCTTGGAGACTGTTCTCACTTTCAGATTTTGTTCCTGAGGCTTCAATATTAGACCATCTGTCTGCACTTCTAAACTCGGCCATCCAGTTTGAGATGCTACCACAAACATAAATCAAATATCTTCACAATGCAGCAAATATCAAGGTGGAGGTCCATTACTTTGAAGGGCACATCCATACACCGATGACCAAAATTTTGAAACTGGCTCAGACATGGACACCAATAGGAAGCATAATTTTGGCAAATATCTCCTTCATCTCGCTAACTTACTAAAGATAAAAAGGGCACTTTCTTCCTGCCATCATATGCCACGCCCTGGTGGTTCTCAGATGATTGGCAGCTAAGTCAAGCAAGGTCTTAGAAGACAAGGTTTCATCCTTCTGCCACCATTGCATTCCTTTTTTCACTTCATGTGTAGTGACTTAATCATACTGAAAAAAGTGGGCAGATATGTTTAGACCACAAACCCTTGTTGAATTTCAAACCATGATTCCTTATATCTTCTGAGATAAGCTGTTAGCACAGATCGAAGGTATACATCTTTTTCACAATGGATCACAGGAGTATATTCTTACATGATCTCCTTCTAATCTGTCATTCTGAGATGGCATTTTTTGTCCCAAAACGTTATTTATTTAATTTCTATAATTGGTTCTTTCTAGGGGTCTAATATTGCACCAAAACAACTGAGAGCATGATTCAAGAGCTTACCGTGCTGCATATATGGAAGGAGTTCACATACCCAGCATATTTGGAACCTGCATCGAAGGGAATATAAAGTGTTAACGGCAATGAAAGGACCAGTGCCATCCAGCAAGAGAATCATGAACAAAAACTTGCATTCTCTAAGAAACAACAAAGATTAACATCCAAACATGTGGATCTACAGTTGCAGTCACTTTATATTACTATGCAAGACCCGCATGGGTGTAATCAGGTTAACCACTTACCATGAACTGGTATCAAAAAATAAGTATGAGGACCGCTTCATTATTTTATACGCCAGGGGTACTAGACTCACTTCCAAAGGGTGTGCAGAAAAAAAGCAGAATGTTTAAAGAACAATATAGGGTGCAATAGCATATCTAGGATTTCAGCTTGGGGGAGGCCAGAGAACATATAGGGTGAGCTGATTTACAAGACTTAAAGAGACTAAACCAGATGATACTACCATGGAATCAAACACAAAATTGACTGCAGTTCAGGGAGGGATGTTTAATTATCCAGATAGATATAGGAGACTAGCGGGTAAGTTGAAAACCATCCTCAAACCAGATATCCCATTTGTAGTTAATATCAGTGTGTCAGTTCATGGAATCTCCCAGAGTACCTCATCGGGAAAGCTCCTGGTCAAGGAATGTTGTACAAAGCTTGTGGAAAGTTAGAAGTGGTTGGCTTTACTGACGCAGGTTAGGTTAGTTCTCCATAAGATAGAAGATCAACTACTTGTGTTGCACATTTCTTGGAGGAAATTTGATTACGCAGAGAAGTAAGAACTGTAGTGTGATAGCCCCAAGGTATTTAAAAATGGGATCTTACCTTAGATCGATGGGAGAGATAGTATATATGCAAAATGTAGAAATGTGAGGACAAACATAAAACTTAGATATATGATTAAAATTTGAGAAACTACGATCTAATCATTCAAAAGGGTTGAAAATCAAATGTGAGTTGTTGATCTTGTGGAATTTTGCAAAGAGCAATTAGAGAATTGGAGTATTTTGATCTTAACTTTTTGAAAGAGACAGAGTAGAGGCCGGAAAGTTGGGAGATTGTTAAATAAACAAATTTGACTATTTGACATCAAACCCAAAAAACACAGAAAAGAATGAAAATAGAAAACATATTTTGGCTATGACAACTTCCTAAGAGAGAAGAGAACAAACCTAACTGTTATTTTCAACTTTCAATGTTGCTTTCTGTAATGAAAAGAGTTTGCTAACATTTCCCATTCGCCGAAATTTCCCAATAAGTATATGAGACAATTCATATTTGAATTGAATCTTTAAGTAGGTAGAAAAAATATGTTAGGATAGCTCAATAACTAAAGGCGCCCCACAAACAAGCCCAACAACTTGGATAGGTATGATTTCAATTGGGATTCGAATTCTACGATCCTACAAGATTTGAATCATGATCCATTAAGATCCCATGAGATTCAGATTGATTTGCCTGGATCGTAGGATAATAAGATCCTACGGCCCGGATCCAAATTTTGATCACCAGATAACCCGATCCAATGGTGAGGCAGAGATAAAGCTATGACACATACTACATGTGAATTGTTGTGGCTGAGGAGTTTATCACATGAACTTGGATTTCCAATGAACTAACCATCGCAGCTATTTTATGACAATGAAGTTGCTCTCAACATAACTTCCAATCCAGTTCAGAGGGAATTAGGAAATGTTAGGAAATATATTTGTTATTAGTAATGTTAAATAAGGGTAGTTTGGTCTATTCAATGCAACCCAATATCCACATATATATGGAATCATGCGAGTCAGAGACTACTGAGTAATTCTTTTGCTTTGTTCTATTCTCTTCTACATCTCGTCTCATTGCTTTCTTTTTCTTAATCAAATCCTCCAATCTCTTCAAAGACAATGTAGTAAGCTTGACAACCAGTAAATATAGGAAATGTTCCAAAATATTACCTTATATCGTACCAGAGGATATGGTAGTTACATTTGCTCTTAAAAATCCTACCCATTTAAACAATAGTCTACCTCTAGATATGGTTGAATGGAGATGGAATATTGTATATTACCCAGTACTATGGGGCTAAAAATTTGATTTCTACCAAATTGAATGGCACACCAATATAAAATCTCAGTTCTAATAACAATATGCCAATTCTGACAAATTTGAGTTCTATCAAACTTGGCTGTCATACCAATAAAAAATGAATTTTAATAACAATATGCCAGTTCTAGCAATACCTTGAAAATGAAGAAGATATCTTACGTATGTAAGAAGTTCAAAATCTGAATAGCATAATAATGCAGCATGAATGGCCTTATTATTGTATTATAAAAGATCAAATGAAGTGATTTTGCACAACTGTTATTGCGAATTGTACATGACATGAGCTCGGTCACAATCAAATTTCAAACTGGGGTCTTTTTTGAATGGTTGAGAGTGTGGATGGGTGGTGAAGAAGGAGAAAGGAAGAGGGGAAGTGAAACTGGAGCTTGACAGAGTGTAAACAAACCTCAAGCAAGTTGAGTATGAACTATTCATGAATAAGTCGGTTTGTGCGAAATCCCATTTGTATGACTTCAAAAAACAAAATAGACACAAAATCTATGACAACTAGATCATTTACTCTATAGTAGGTCTTAATCATAGAGGTTTTGGCAGATAAAACAATTTACGAAATGATTAGTTCTGAATAGGTAGCATATAGTTTTAGATATCAAGCCAGATATCTGGGTCCAAGTCTACCCAAAGATGATGTAGCTTAAGTTTTTTTTTTTTTTTCCTCCTGTGCACATCTATATATTACCTATCACCATCATCATAACAATAGTATCGTAATGATATCATAGTGTTATCATTACATAAGACAACAAAAATAGCATAACCAACAACAGTCAACTTATATGTGCTATAGTTCCAATCCAGAGCGAAATATCAATGATAATTTGAAATTGAAACTTTTACTTAACAATGACGTAGACACCAAACTCCCCACCAATATTACCGACTTCTTCCTCAGTCAGTCTTAAACAAAAATAAATGTGATGAGGTCCAATTCCTGAAGAATAGAAGGTGCAAGTAAAATTGTGAACAGGCCATAAAATGAGGATGATCACATTTTCCAGGGGTTAACAGAACGAAAGACCTACCAGTCCCTCCATCCCCAGTGATTTTAGATCACCTATTGTCAACCTGGTGTGTAATTATGTTTTAGGAGCATATCATTATATTTTCGTTCCATTTCATTTCATCCCATGAACAAATTAGCAACCAAGTTGCGTACACCACTTATGTTACCCCAAAAAATGTAGATTACTTACTTTTCTTTAAGCCCGCAGGCTTTGCAAGTAAAAGAGCATTCACAAATGCACCAACATTTTCACGTAAAGCCTCTTCTGGAAAAGTAACCTGTAAAATATTGTTGTTTTGGAGTGAATGGGTAAGGTCCCAGAAATAAACAAGTCACGAATCATTTTTAATGTTAACATAAATCAGCACAAAACAGGAAAAAAATAGTTGTACCTTCCCAAGCCCTACATGCACAATTGCAGATTTGTCTTTTTTGAAATCAATATTGCGTCTTGCCTCTCTCACCACCCTCGAAATATCATTGGTCACAGTACCATTCTATATCATAAAAAGTACTTAGGAGAACGCTATGGGTCATCCACAAGGCGTATAAATCAAGCGAGAAAAATTCAAACTCACTTTAGCATTTGGTGTCAATCGCCTAAGAACTTTTGATATCTGCAAAGCGGAAAACATAATATCTCATAGTTGGCTAACGATTTGATTAATTGCCCAGTTTATAAAACCATTAAAATTCCCAAAACCTGCTTTCCAACAAGCGGCATTATTTGATGGGTTGCAATACACTTGTCAAAATCGACCTTAACAGTGCCTGCACATAATGAATGTCAACGTTAAAGGCCTATCCTAAGTTAAGTGTATTGGATGGTCGTTTCAAGTAATAAGTTTGGATATTGGATGGTCGTTTTAAGCAAATCATTCCCTTAAGTTGTGACATTGTGCATGTGCTTTCTGTGTTCACATTGGTGCTTTACCATTCTTGATTCCCTCAATAAGCTCCTGACCACCAACAACATCAGCTCCAGCTGCTCGGGCCTCATCTGCAGCTGCCCCTTCAGCAAAGACAGCCACCCGAAAAGCCTGAGAAAGTACAAAATTAATCAGATAATCTTAGAGAGTAGAACATCATTTATGAATATTATATTTCATCATGCGCGTCGACTGTACCTTTCCAGTACCATGAGGCAGAGATGCAGAGCCACTAAGCGCCTGCACTTCAACAAGAGAAGATGTGAGGAATACTTTCCGTGCATGCTATTTAAGAAAGTAACAGCAGGAACCCATTTCTCATGAATAAGAACAATATGCATAATATTTGTTGGCTCAGCCTTGGCAGTTCCTGCCTCAGCAGGTCATGTATCTATAAATAGTCAATGGCTCATCTTAGCACACACTAACTCAGGTCAATGGAACCAGTCAAAGCCACCTCACACATAACCGCAACCTAAATTAGGGAAATAAATACATGTTACTCTTATCTCTCTAAAGATCGAGCTCCATTACACTTATCTATTCCAGAGATCTTCCTATGATCGGCAGACTCATCTTATTTGGAGGCAGTTCTCTTACACTAGTAAGGTATGCTTTCAGAAGCCCAAAAAGCACCTCCTTTTGGTGTACTCTCTCAAAACGATTACTACCTTAAGCATCGAGATCTCCACCAGAGTCGGGAGCCCCTATTCTTGCTTCCCTTTCTCTGCCTTGCAGTTTTCCAGCAAGACATCTTCTTTCATTAACTGTTGATCAAATTCTGACATCAATAGTTTGGCGTTTACTATGGGAATGACAAAGTTGTCGTCTTTCCACAAAACCTATCTTTCACAGATGAGATAGCTTCCATAATCAGGTCCTCAGAAAGTCAAAAATAACTGCCTGGAATGCCCAATGCTTCCAAAAACGTACTAAATAAACCACAGTTACAAAACCCCTCACTTGCAGACTGATTGGTATAAAGCTACCCTCCTCCAAATGCGAACTCGGGCAGCACAGGTTGACCGAGAATAAAAAACAATCAAACTTCTCTACAAAGAACAGCAAGCCCACAAAAGCACACTAACCTACCCACCAGAATGGAGGGAAGTAACCACCGATGCTCAAATCTGGCTCATTCAAATGAAGACAATAACAATTCCTGCCCTTAGCTCGACAGGATCCAAATGTCCCCAAGCCCGCAAAACAGATCTAGGAAAAAGAGTGGACCAGATCATAGTTACTGGGATTGTAGATACCCTAAGCATCTTGCAAACCAGGGCCGCATGTCTTGACACAAGGTGGGTTCGTGATCCAAATCGCCAAAAATTCACAACCCCAAATTGTAACTGAAATCCTAAACCAACTCACAATCTAGATAATCTCAAATTGTAATTACAAATGATTATTTACTAGCATTGAAAAGAGGCCGTCCCATGTCAATATGAGCCCGCCATTTAGTTTGGTGATCTTCAAACTTATATTTTAATAGTTTTAATTTAACTTTTTCTTGTAATACAAATGTTCAATGACTGCCTTCTATCATTTACAAATCATTAACCGATACGTTCTCTTATTGTGTGGAGCCACGACACTGAGGCTTGAACTCACCTGCTCAAATCCAAATCTTTACCTCTTGAATACTCCTCAGGAGCATGTGCTGCACCAAGCCAACAACCAAGCTACTCC
Organism: Ilex aquifolium; assembly: GCA_951799425.1. Lineage (NCBI taxonomy): Eukaryota > Viridiplantae > Streptophyta > Magnoliopsida > Aquifoliales > Aquifoliaceae > Ilex > Ilex aquifolium. Next base: position 28,045,236 of record OX637400.1, read on the forward strand.
AATGGCCTGAGAGACTCATGGGAGACCCAAGGAAACGAGATCAAGACAAATTTTGTGCTTTCCACCAAGCAATGATCCTAATAGAGGAATCTCGACAACTCCACAATGAGATCCAGATAGACATTAGGAGAGGGTAACTCCATGAGTTTGACCAGCAAGAGAGGACCTCACGATAAAACATTTGTTAAGCTACAAGCATGCACAAAACCACCAATGGCTATGGGAAACATCAAATGACAACCAGCTCCCTCAACACCGACTTTTTCATTCTCACATTCTTGTAAGCCCTACATCCTGATATCAGTGAAACACGTTTTGTACAAGTTCTTATAAATTCTTCACTCACAACATGAACTAGCATCAGACAGATCTCCGAGCTCCTCTTATGAATCACACAAGAGGTAGACCATAGGGCATATACCAAAGTAAGGCACCCAAAAGTCCGAATTAAAAAATTTTGTGCATAAGAGCCTTGGTGTAATAGCTCGTCGACTAACGACTAGTACTTCAGTTTGGTTGCTCTTGCAAAGTAAGGACTGAGTTAAACCTCAAGGCATGTACTCGAGTTAATCCCCATAATAAGTGCTTGAGTTTGGTCATTCACCTTATTAGACAATACTACAGTTTGGCTATTGGAAATCCAGGCCAAAAATTATTGAACATTAATCGCACAAATCGACCCAATTCATTCAATTCTATCAAGAAGCTGAAAAGAAAACTTCTGAGGAAGTTTAGGATTCACATACTCTGTATTGTACTACTGGATCTAAGTTAGAGGAGTCACACCTGCCTATTTTATATCTCATTTTTCCTTTCTTTTTCTTTGAAAAGAAGCCTACAAGACACTTTTAAAGTACTTTGTGCTTTCAAACAAAAAAAATAGTACCGACCCGGCCTCTCTTCTTATTCTACTCACTAGTGGTCTCCCACGTGCAATGCACAACCAAATGTGCACTTTTTCTTTTAGCCAAGTGTGTACACTTTTATTGTGGCTAAAATGTAAGAGGGTGGTTAAAATGTAAGTGGACAGCTTTATTGTGGCCAAAAATGTAAGTGCGATTAAAATATTTTTGACATAAGAGTGGTCGAAAGATTTACTAGAGTTCAAAAATCGCAAGTTAGAAAGATAAGTTGTTGAGTCCAAATGATCTACGGTGTCGATTAAAAGATTTATTGGGGAGAAATTCAAGTTATAAGTAAGTCGTTGGATTCAAACGATCTGGTTGTGCTTTGTGCTTTATGGTAAAAACCCTTTTTATCTTATCGTATAGATTCTAGGGTTTCTAAGTCCAGTTATGAATTTCAATAAGAATAGAAAAAGAAACATTATTGCTTTTTAAGCTAGACCCTATTCTCTCACATTCTTGCAAACAACATGTCTATTTTGGAGCTATATGTTGTGAGTTTTGAACACAACAGGAGGCCACTAGTTCAGTGGTTGAAATTCAGCAAAATAACCTTAAGATTGTGGGTTCAAACCCGCATTATGCAAATAATGTCAAAGGTTCGACCTGTACTCAATCAACCCCCCCCCCCCCCCCCCCCCTCCCCCAAAAAAAAAAATAATGGGAACTATTGGGTGTTATTTATTTCTATGTTATCAATTTTGAAGAAGCCTATGAAATGGTGAGTCTTTGAAAGGTGAATAGGGTATATTACACAATTCTAAGTTTATGGCGTGGTTATTAAGATGGTAGAACTGAAGAGATGATTCACAGCTAGAAAATAGATCACAATGTGATTATGATCCACATTCTTGCCATAAAGTCAATAGTCTTGACGATTAGATGTTGTGATCATGCCCCATTATAGTTAATTTATTGTCAACACAAAGTCCTTAACAACATTTTCTGTAATTTATAAACTTACGATTCTCGATTCGTTTCAAGTCACTAGCTATAAATGAAAAGTAAATGAAAATTGAATCAATCTTGGGATGAATTTTATACCATTAAATCAAAGCAAATGAAAATTGAATTAATCTTGACCATTGTTGTGCTTTTATAAGCTGAGAATTCAACTTACTATCTGCAATATCAGATAGATGTTGAGAGTGAGAGATAAGGTTGGAAAAAAATTTCTATCCTCACCTCTCACAATTTCTCCATAATTAGTCTCTCTTAAATCTCTAAACTTTATAGTCTCATTGTGCAGCCCATTGCATCAATTTGATGCTAGAAAATGTTGGTAAGATAAAAATAATCAAGGAGACTATAGATGATGCGAAGATAATCACATCATTTATCTACAATAATCTCAAAGTGGTGATCTTAATGAAACAACATATGAGAGAGATTTATTGAGACCAAGTATAACACGATTTGTCAATGCATTCATCGCCATTGAAAGCCTTATCCATTATAAATCTGACTTGAAAAGAATGTGCAACACCGATGAAAGGTGCAATTTCAACAAGGACAAGAATAGAAGGACAAGAGATAAGATCTCAAACCTTATTTTAACTACCCAATTTAGAAAGAAGGCTAAAGAAATCTAATCCATTATGAAGCCTCTTGTACGGGTCTTAAAGATAGTAGATCAAGACCAAAAACTCACTTTATCAATTGTATATTATGAGGCAATGGATATGGCTAAATTAGCCATAGAACATTCAATCAAAAAATGGAGAAAATATTGAGGGGATGTAATTGACAAAAAATGGGAAACCCGACAGACACATGCACGTTGCTATAAAGTATTCAAAAATATAATTTTTTCATTGCTTATTAAATAGAAATTATAGCTATTGAACTCACAAATATTAAATTGTCAAAACTTTACGGCATATTTCTTAAATCCAGTTTTTCAGTATTCTAATCAATTTTTCAATCATCCTGAGGTGAGATCTAGTCTGCAAGAGGTTGTTAAAAGATTGGACCTAGATTTGAATAAACAAGCAAGGGCTATGAACAAGGTATGAGAATTTTAATAATTTGTATTATAATGTGTCTATATATTATTCATACATATATTTTTGCATATCAAATTAGATATTGATAGACATAGTGTTTGTGAATGCACTCACTAAGAAAGTAGCACATGCCTTCCTTCCAAGTTTATTATTTAAATTATATGTATTGATTAAAGTATCATTTGTTATTCGCAATTACAAATACTAGCAGAATGGTGGATCAACTATGGTGAAAAAGTCCCTCGTCTATAAAAAATTGTAGTTAAAATCTTAAATCAAACATGTTCATCATCAGGGTGTGAGAGAAATTGGAGTACATGGTCGCTGATCCATATAAAACTTCACAACCGAGTGACGATGAAGAAGTTGCATAAGCTAGTTTTTGTGCACTATAATATGCAATTGCGAGTCATAAATTTGACGTATCAGCATGACAATGATGATTTTTATATTCCAATTGATCTAAACTATATTTTTAATGATGAGGACCTATTAGATAGGTGTATAAGGGAGGAGGAGCAACCCATTAGGATGAAAGTATTCGTAACATCGAAGAGGGCGAAAGTGGACGAGATGCAATTGATGAAGGTGACACTAACATGGGTCCGACATCTAGGAACTATGCCGCCACCAAAAAGACTTGGAAAGGAGACGAGGTCAACCACTAAGGGTGGTGATAATGATGATGATGTTTATGGTGGTGCTAATGATGATGGTAGTAATTGTAAGGATAAATGCGACATCGTTGTGTGGAATAGATCATCCCTCACGATTACACATGTGAGATTAGACACTACCTAGATGGGGTGAAGAGATTAATTAAAATTATGCCTAAACAAACACTAAATTTTAACCTATGTCTACCATAATTACCTCTTCATAAATTAATTTGCAATTAAGTGTGAGAACCCTTAACAAGAACAACTCATACCCGCCATGTGAATTGGTATGTATATGAATATGTCAATTTGTTCAATTAACACTCAATCTCACAACGACGCAAATCCCCTCCAAAGGCAAACAACCCACTAAACCACTAAGAATGTTATGAAAGCTCAAGCGATCAAAATATCAAACACATAGTGCGCTTGTGTGCATCAAATCACAAGTGATTTGTTGACGAGTAAATCCTTCTCGGAAAAAACGGCGAAAAATCACTCAGGAAGCACAAAAACCTAATCCACTATCCCACAATTAAACTACAAGTAATAAAGTCTTATACCTCAACTAATACCATGATTAAATGCTCATTTTTCTTCAATAGATCTCTCCACCGGATACACTCATAGATGTCGTAGATAACTTCACTTGGATTCCCCAATGCATGATTCGTCTAAGCGTCGAGCACTCCTAGGACGCATCCAAGAATCTCGGTATGCACACTCTTCAAGTGAGTTTGGTAGAACCAAGCAAGTTATTCTTCTCCAAGTGTGGTGTTGGATAAGAATCACAAGATGAGGTTTGACCTTTTGGATTTAGGGATCTAGGGTTGCTCACAAGCTATCAAGGGTTTTTGATATGCATAAAATACTTTTAGTAGGCTTACCCTAACGTAGGAGGCACTTGCTATAGAAGTAGCAGTTAGCTCTTACACGGGACTGAAGTCCTCTTCTATTTATAGGCTCATAATAGGGTTTATCTTGGAGACCAAACAAATACAAATTGAAGAACGACTACTCAAGTAGTGGAAGAACGATAGGAGGGTGATGGCTACTGGAATGAGAAAATAATTCAAGCAAAGGCAGGAGAACAAGGGCCGCTCACGCGACCTCATGACTGCTCAAGCCGTCTCAAGACCGCTCGAGCGGCCTAAGAATGATCGAGAGGACGGTCCCCACTCCCCACTCGTTTAGCCTTTATTGATTTTATTTCTAAATATTCAGAGATAGCTCTAGAGAAGGCTAGCGAACATAGGACAATCCCTACTAGTTTTTAAGTTAAAAACCAAACAAAAACTTGTCCCCTTGAATACTAAAGGGTGTTGCTCAAGTGGAGTTCGATTAATGACTCAAGACTATGATTTCAAAACATATTTAAGGTTTAGAAAAACTTTTCTTAAAAAACGCCAAAGAATCATTGTAAAAAAAATCACTGATTTCATTTTACCTAATCAACCTAAGTCTAATAAATTAAACCAAGGGTGCTAAGGTCTCTAGTTCATTTACCTTTGTCCTAAACAAGAAAGTGCATACGGAGAATCTCTTGATGTAGTTTGAAACACAATCTCCTCTATTCTATTGACACTTTAGAATCTTCAACGTTGTAGCATTATAACTATGGAATAGATTAAAATTTACAAAAAGATTTCACTAATTACAAACCTAATTCTAACAGTAATGATGATGGCGTTAGTAATCATAGTGAAGATAGTGATGGGGGCAATAGGAGTGGTGGTAAAGAGGCTACTAAAGATGGTGGTAATACTGACCTAGCTGACAGTATGTCATGGGCACAAAGAGAAGAAAATATTATGTCACACTAGATACAGACCATAGATATCGACTAGGAATTATGAAACAACATAGGAATTTAAACTCTTCCTGTGGTAATGATTATTCTAGTGGACGCCATCATCATGCACATAGTTGGCAGGGAATTAATGATCATATGCAAAGTTTGGGATTGGCATTACATGAAGGATATAGGCCTAATGGACATCATCAAATTAGTAGTACAGAATATGGCTATGTGCATGGACCATATGGATATGGTGTCCCTCCGCAACTTAGGAGATCTACGAGTGCTAAAAGTGTTGGGTATTATGGTCACCACTCGACACATCTTAAGAATTTACTAGTACTAGTGGCTACTATAATAGTGCTCCAAGGAGGCATCATGAGGGATCTTCTAACATGACATTAGATAGTATTAACCAATCCCCTTCTTCTTCTTTTCTCATCTTCTTCTTCTTCCCTTCTCATCCCTAATTCTTCCTTACTACGATCTACATCACCATTACTTATACGATTAGTCTCCTGCTCCAAGGAGGCATCATGACATTAGATATTATCGTGGTTTTAGGTACTATCAACATAGGGACCAGCCAGTACAACCTCCACAGTAATACTACTTCGATTCTGAATCATCTAGCTAATAATCTCAACCAACACAATCAGACTAATATTCACACTTGTATTCTTCTCCATATAACGGAAATTATCTTCATTTGTATTATTCTAGAAACAATAATGATGATTTTGAGCCTAAACGTCATTTAATGCAGCAATGATTATGGCTCAATATGTTCTTAAATGCTCAAATTGAACACTGATAATAATAATTATTTCTGATAATGCCCTTATGTTTTATTTTAATTATGTTTAATGTATTGTGAACATATGATGCATGGATGGTGATATTTATATTTTTTAGACTTATTAATGATTTTTTTTGAATTTTTTTGGAGCTTCTATCTACCATTTTGAGCATATTAGCTGATACCGTGCCGCGACCAATGTGTATACCCTCCAAGTTGATAACCGCAACTTAGAAGCATGGCCAGAATGCAGGAAATAGATCTTGAGGGGGTCCATAAGTAGACACATCTTCAAGACAACATCTTGAAGACAGCACCTTCGGGCACAAACCCTAGTTTGGACAGAGCTATAGGTGTACTGGCAAGAGGTGGAGGAGATTCATCAGAAACACTAGGCAAAATAGACAGCGAAAATGAGGAGGAAGGCTCAAGATTGGACTAAAAAAATTTCCTAGAAACCCAAAACTTTCTAGTGGAGGGATCATAGCAAATAAATCCCTTTTGATGAGGAGCATAACTAAGAAAAGCACATTTAGCTGATCGCAGAGAGTTTATTTCTTTCATATGTAGGGAGATGGACAAAGCAAATACAACAAAATGTCTGAAGAACCGAATACTTGGGATGACTTTGATGAAGACGAAAAAATGGATACCGGTGATGTAGTCTAGGAGATGGAAGATGGTTAATTAAGTAAAAAGTAGTAAAAAGTGCTTCAACCCAAATAAGGCTAAGGTGAAACAGATGAATCAAGAAGCAATGACCGAACCACATCAAGAAGATGACCATTTTTTCTTCCAGCCACATCATTTTGTTGTGGAGTGGAAGGACAAGATCTTTGATAAATGATTCCTTTTTGTTGAAGAAAAGCGTGGAATTTATCAGATCTGTACTCTCCTCCTGAATCTGATCGTAAGATCTTGATAGAAGTGGAAAACTTATTTTCAATGAAAGCTAAACAATTTTGAAAGGCAGCAAACACTTCAGCTTTTGACCTTATAAAGTATATCCATGTGAATTAATTGTGGTCATCAATAAAAGTCACAAAATATTTGTAATAAGCATGGGAAAGAACAGGTGAAATACCCCAAACATCCCTGTGAACTAAATCGAAACAATTAGCAAATATGGTAATGCGATTTGAAAATGGAAGAGTTTTGCTTTTTCCCAATTTACAGCTAGAACAATCAATGAAAACATCTTTCGAAGAACAGTGAGCTTTATTTTTGAGCAAACCAGAACTTAACATATCAAGTAAAGTCTTGGGATTAGGATGACCTAAACGATTATGCCACAATCGACATTTACTTTTGACATCAGCACAAAATAAAGAAAAACAAATAGGAATCTTGATCCACTGTGGGTAATTGAAGGGGAAAGAGCCGTCCACATTGAGGCCCCCTTCACAATCAACTTCCCCAACACCTAATCCTGCACAACACAACCAGCGCAAGATAAAAGGACAGTACAATCATTATCAACCAGTTGCCCAACAGAAACAAGATTCGCAGATAAAGCCCGGAGAAAGGAAACATTTTGCAAAGCCGGATAGTGAGAGATATCATTGTTAAGAGTATTAGGGTATTATGTGTAAATATAAGAGGGTGTAAACGTCTTTTGTTTTATTATAAGTTAACTATAAATACAAGTGGTTTGTGAGAGATAGGTTAAGTTTTTACCACTCTCCGTCTTCCTCTAATATTGTGTTAATTCTCTCAACTTAACATGGTATCAGAACAAAACGATCTTAAATACAAATCTTAGTGTGTTTGTGTTGTGAAAATTACCTTGGCTTAGTAGTGTCAATGTTAAGGTGGTGCTGCTGTCGAAGTTCCAGTGTGGTGGTGGCATTACGCAGTGGTGGCGTTACACGGTGGTGGTGGTGACATATTGTGGTAGTGGTGGTGTTACATCTGTGGTGGAAGTTTCCGGTGAGAGGTGATGTCGACATCGGTGGCCTCTATGTTCATTGTGGCAATTGTGGTGGTGTGGTTGCTAGTCATCGACATCGGTGTGGCTGCTGGTCATCGACATCGGTGGTGGTGTTGACTGTGAGGCGCCGTCAAAGATCGAGGTCGAGGGTTTGTTTGAAACCCTAATCAGACAAAGAAGACAAGGTCCGTGTGGGTCGGTTGCGGGTTTGGATAACCCGATCTAGTCCACGGGTTGAAATTATTTTTAAGTCCAGCCCACTTCAGACCTGGTCTAGCCCAAGATCCAGACCAGACTTGGTCCATCCCAAGATCCAAACCAAACCAAGTCCAGCCCAAGATCCAAACCAAACCAGATCCAGACCAAATCGGGTCCAGCCTAAGACCCAGACTAGACCGGTTCAATCCCGGTTTGATCCACTCTAAGCCGATTCAGGTAGTTTTGCACCGGTTTGATCCTTCTATTGTTGCTCTGGTTCAACGATCCAGCCCGTTTCTCCAGTCCAGTTCGGCACCGGTTCAGACCGGTTCTATCGACTTTCACGTTGGGTCTATGGTTCAATGAACTCAGCCTGTCCAGTTCAGCTCAATCCGGTTCAATGTTCTAGCAGGCTAATTCAGCCCGGTTCAGTGGTCCAGCAATTGGTTTTGGTCCGATTTAGCATTCCAACATGCTTGTTCAGTTCGCTGCAGTGGTCCAACAGTTGGTTCCAATCCGGTTCAGCAATCCAGTGGTCTCTTCTTGTCTGCTCAGCAGTTCAACTGCTTCCTCTTGCTCCGTTCAGTTGTCCAGCAGTAAGGCTCGTGCTCCTGTTTACTATTTGTTTTATTATTATGGAACCTAAGCAAGATGCTATTGCTCCATCTTTGCCACCTACTTCTGCTTCTCCGGCTCTTCTTAATGGTCTCATGACTTCCGTTAAACTCAATTGAACCAATTATACTTTATGATCCCGCTCCGTTCAAGTCTTTCTACGAAGCAAAGGTTTTAAGAAGTATTTGATTAATCCTAAACCCAAGGAAGATACTTCTGGGTATGATCAGTGGGAACAAGAGGACGCTCAGATTATCTCTTTACTGTTGAATAGCATTGAGCTTTATGAGGAGTTGAAGTTCTACCATCCGTTCACTACTGATGCAACAATTTGGCAAAAGCAACATGAGGATTTGAATGTTGTTAGGTTTTTGGTAAGATTAAAACCTGAATATGAGGCTATTCGTTCTCAGATTTTGGGTGATTCTAGTCTTCCCTCTCTACTTGAGGTTTTCTCTCGTTTACAGCGTGCTACTCTATCTACTCCTTCGGGCATCGATCATGGTGTCTCCACTGATCGCTTAGCTCTTGTGGTTTCTAGTAGCCACAGTGAAGGTCATCGAGGTGCACATGGTAATCGTGATGGTCGTGGAGGTCGGGGAAGTCGTACAGGAGGACGTACGGGTGGTTGTGAGAGCCGTAGTGGACCTCGTTCCTGTACTCACTGTGGTCATGGAGGGCACACTGTTGATTTCGGTTGGGATTTACATGAAAAACCTTCTGGTGCTGCTAATCAGGTTTCCTATCAGGATGACACCTCGGTTGTTGCTTCTATATCTCGGTCAGCTCCACCAGACTCTGAGTCGGTTACTATTACACGAGAGGAGTATGCTCAGTTCCTATCTCAGCAATCTTCCTCCACTACTACTTTTGCTCCGTCAGGTACTGCTTCCACTTATTTATTGTTCTTTACTTGCAGTCCCTAGATCATAGACTCTGATGCTTCTGATCACATGACTGGTGCGTCTAGTGTTTTATCTACTTTTCAATTTGCTACTTCCACACATAGTGTTACACTTACTAATGGTACTTGCTCTAAAGTTTTAGGTTTGGGGACTACTCACTTGAGTCCTGATATATTCCTATCCGCCGTGTTATTTGTTCCTCAGTTTTCTTTTAGTTTACTTTCCATTAGCAAGATTACTCGTTCTCTCAATTGTTCCGTAACCTTTTATCCCTATTGTCCTCTACTCGCAGTCCATAGATCATAGACTCTGATGCTTCTGATCACATGACTGGTGCGTCTGGTGTTTTCTCTACTTTTCAGTCTGCTACCTCCACACATAGTGTTACACTTACTAATGGTACTTGCTCTAAAATTTTAGGTTTGGGGACTACTCACTTGAGTCCTGATATATCCCTATCCGCTGTGTTATTTGTTCCTCAGTTTCCTTTTAGTTTACTTTCCATTAGCAAGATTACCCATTCTCTCAATTGTTTCGTAACCTTTTATCCATCTTACTGTGTATTTCAGGATCTCAAGACGAAGAAGAAAATTGGTACGGGCCATAAAGCTGGTGGCCTATATTACTTTGATTTTGATTCACCTACTCGGGCTCTACAGACCTCGTTGTCTCTTTTTCAATGACATTGTCGTCTTGGACATCTCTCTCCAGAATCTGAAACACTAAATTCCCAGTCTTAGTTATGTGTCGTCTATGTCTTGTGAAGTTTGTCAACTTAGTAAGTATCACCGTGTGTCCTTTCAGTCTAGAGTCAATAATCGTGTGTCTAGTGTATTTGAGTTGGTACATTCTGATGTCTGGAGTCTAATAAAGAATATTTCATCTAATAAATATCATTATTGTGTCATTTGTGGATGATTATTCTCGTGTGACCTGGTTGATTCGGATGAAAGCTCGTTTTGAATTATTCTCTATATTTGAGGCATTTCGCAAGGAAATAAAAACTCAGTATAGTTTCGTATATCTATTTTACGTTCTGATAATGATCGAAAATATGAATCTGATCTTTTTTCAGCTTATCTTAGTAAAAGTGACATTATTCATCAGACTTTTTGTGCTTACACCTCTCCACAGAATGGTGTTGCTGAACGTAAGAACCGTCATTTATTGGAAGTCACCCGTGCATTGTTATTCCAGATGAATATTCCCCGATATTTTTGGAGTGATGCTGTTCTCACTGCTTGTCATCTTATTAATCGTATGTCATCATCTGTGTTAAATGGGCAAAGTCCATATTCTGTCGTTTTCCCTAGTAAGCCCTTATTTTCCTTAACTCCTAAGGCTTTTTGGTGTATCTATTATGTTCACAACTTGGGCCCTGGGTTTGATAAACTTGACCCTCGGGCTACCAAATGTGTATTTCTTGGATACTCCCGCACACAGAAGAGGTATCGTTGTTATAGTCCTTCCCTGCGACGATACTTTACTAGTGCCGATGTCACGTTTGAGGAATCTATTCCATATTTTTCGACACCTGCTCAGCCTTTGGATCTGAACTTTGGGTCGTCTCTTGTACCACCATCTCTTCCCTCACCGTCAGATATTCCGCTGCCTACTATGTTACCATCTACTTTACCTCTTCGTGTATACTCTCGTCGTCCTCTCCCATCGACTGAGGTGTCCGTACAGTCTTCCTTGCCGCTTTCTGATCCTGGTACATCAGGTAATTTAGACTCTTTACCTATTACTCTTCAAAAAGGTACTTGTTCGTGTGATACTAATCATCTCATTGCTCATTTTGTTTCATATAATGCCTTGTCTCCTGTCTTCTGTTGTTTTACCTCTCAATTATCTACTATCTCTATCTCTAAGCACTTACAGGATGCGTTATCTAATCCTGGTTGGAGGAAAGCTTTGGAGGAGGAGATGAATGTCTTACATCATAATGAGACTTGGGATCTCGTTCCTTTACCTGGAAAACGAACTATTGGTTGTCGTTGGATGTATACTGTTAAATTTCATCCGAATGGTTCTGTGGAGCATCTCAAAGCCCGGCTTATTGCAAAGGACTTTACTCAGACCTATAGTGTTGATTATGAGGAGACTTTCTCTCCTGTTGTCAAAATTTCCTCTATTCGTATCTTGATTTCTTTGGCTAATAATCTTGATTGGCCCTTGTTTCAGTTAGATGTCAAGAATGTCTTCCTACATGATGACTTGGTTGAACAGGTATACATGGAGCAGCCACCTGAGTTTACTGCTCAGGGGGAGTACGGTAAGAGTGTATGTTGGTTAAAGAAATCTTTGTATGGTTTGAACAGTGTTTTGAAAAGCTCGCCTAGGCGAGAAGCGAAGGTATCTTGCCTTGAACACCTCAAGCGAAGCGAATGTGACTAAAGCGAGAAAAGCGAGCGCCTTACGCTTAAGCAAAAGGCGAGAAAGCGAACGCCTTAATCATGCGAGGCGAAGTAGTCTTTTATTTTTATTGTGGACCATTGGATTAGGGCAATTGGAAAAAAAATTATAAGATGTCAATACACCCAATTACCCCCTTATCCCATAAATATAAAACCCAAACCCTAATTTTCAAGCTCAGACGATCGCTGTTGCTGTTCCTTCCTCTCTGGTCAGACGATCGCTGCTGCTGCTCCTTCCTCTCTAGTCAAACGATCGACTGCTGTGTTGTTCCTTGCTCGCTGGTCAAAGACGAAGACTACTACTGCTTCTCCTTCCTCGCTGGTCCAGGTTTGTCTCCTCTTTTTCTTCTCTCTTTTGTATCTCTTCTTCCTCTCTGGTTCTTCTTCTTTTCTGCTTCTTCTTTCTGGTTCTGATTCTGTTTTTTTTTTTCTGCTTCTTCTTCTTTCTGCTGCTACTGCTTCTTTTTTTTTTTTTCTATTTCTTCTTCTTTCAGCTTCTTCTTTCTGCTGCTGCTTCTTTTTTTTTTTTTCTCGTTTTTTTTGCTTATGTTTTTTTGCTTCTGATTTTTTTTTCTTCTTTCTGGTTCTGGTTCTGATTTTGGTTTCTGTTTTTTTTTTTTGCTTCTTTGATAATGAATGTTGCTTCTTTGTAAGTCTGATTTTTCTGATGATTCTAATTTTTTGATTTTGATTCTGATTTTCAGCTAATGATTTTTATTTTAATGCTGCTGATTTTAATGCTACTGCTTCTTTAATGTTTCTTTAATGTTTGTATAGCTGATTTTAATGTTGTTGCTTCTTCTGTAATGCTAAATGCTGATAGTGTTGATTTTGCTGATAGTGCTGTAATGCTGAATGCTGATAGTGTTGATTTTGCTTAATGCTGATGTGCTGATTTTTTGCTGATAGTGCTGATTTTGCTGAATGCTGATTTCCTGTACTGTTTTGTTCCTTTGATTGTAGTGTGACAGTGTTGTAATGTTGAATGCTGATGTGCTATTTTTTGCTGAGAGTCCTGAATGTTGATTTCCTGTACTGTTTTGTTTATTTGATTGTAGTGTGATAGTGTCATTCATAAACAAATAAATGGCATCGTCGTCTGAAGGGAACAAAAAAATTCGGCATGGAAATATGCACACTTGATAAATCCCCCAAACCCAAACAAGTTCAAATGCAATTTTTGTGAAAAAAAGTCCAATTTAGGTGTCTATCGAGTCAAGCAACACCTTGCAGGGAACTCTACGAGTGTTATTACTTGTCCAAAATGCCCTGCTCATGTTAGGGAGGAGATTAGAGAATACATGACTAAAAAAAAGGAAGAGAAGAATCTAATGAACATGGTTCCCGACATTGATGAGATACCTACTGACTTGGAGGATGAAGATGATATTGTAGAGACTGTTGCGCATCGTAAAAGATCCATGGCTAGTTCTAGTCAAGGTTCTACACAAGCCACATCTAGACCAAAAAAGCTAAGACAAAAAGGGCCTATGGATGTATACTTCACCCCTGATCCGAATGTTGTGGTGCAAAATCGAAAGACCAAGGGAAGACAGACGAAGATTGATGCCAACGATCCTTCAGAAAGGAAATTAGAGAAAGAGTCATCACAGCATTTGCCCGATGGATGTATGACACGGAAATTCCCTTTAATGTTGTGAACTATGAAAGTTTTACAGCAATGTTTGAAGCTATTGGACAGTATGGTCCTGGTTTGAAACCACCTTCTTACCATGAGATTCGGGTCTCATTGCTCAACAAAGAAGTAGGGCATATCAAGTCATTGATGAAAGATCACCAAGAGGATTGGGCAAAATATGGATGTTCCTTAATGGCCGATGGATGGACTGACAAGAGAGGGAGAACATTGATTAATTTCTTAGTGAATTGTCCAAAAGGGACCATGTTCTTTGAATCCGTTGATGCTTCTGCATACTCAAAGGATGGGCAAAAAATGTATGAATTGCTTGATAATTTTGTGGAGCGTATTGGTGAAGCTAATGTGGTCCAAATTGTCACTGACAGTGCGACAACAAATGTATTAATAGGTATGAGCCTCTTGAAAAAGAAAGATAACTACTTGTTACATTGAATTTTTTTATGCACACTAGTTGATAAAAAATATTTGTTTAATAGGAAAGTTTTTGGAGGCAAAACAACCCAACCTATATTGGACGTCATGTGTTATCCACTGCTTGGACTTGATGTTGGAAGATATCTTCAAGTTGCCAAACTTCAAGAGAACATTTGAGAGAGGAATAGCATTACACGGTTATATTTATAACCGTCCAACTCTGTTAAATATGATAAGATGATTTACCCAGTCAAAGGAGTTGACTAACCCTGCAAAAACTAGATTTGCTAAAGCAAATGGGCAAAAGAACAACAAGGCAAAAGGACAACACAAATCATTTTAATGCCTTCATTTTGGAGTAATGTTGTCTACTCTCTTAAGCTTACAGGCCCTCTTGTTCGTGTGCTACGATTGGTTGATGGTGAGAAGAAGCCTCCCATGGGGTACATTTATGAAGCTATGGACAGGGCTAAAGAAGCGATTGCTAATTCCTTTAATGGCAATGAAGAAAAGTACAAACACATCTTTGAAATCATTGACCGAAGGTGGGAAGTTCAATTGCATCGGCCTTTGCATGCAGCTAGGTATTTTTTGAACCCAGAATTTTTCTATTCCAATCCAGAGGTTGAGAAAGATCAAGAAGTCATGAATGACCTATATAAATGTTTAGAAAGGTTGGTCCTAAATCCTGCGATACAAGATCAAATTGGTCAAGAGTTGAGTATTTACATGAAAGGTGAAAACCTCTTTAAGTTGCCCATGGCGGTTAGACAAAGAACAACAAGGGCACCGGGTAATCTATGTTATCCCACAAGCTTATTTCATTATCATTGCTTAAAGATGTTAGTTAATTAATTGTTATTCATTATTCACAGTTGATTGGTGGAGTGCATACGGGTCTGCAACTCCAAATTTGCAAAGCTTTGTAAAAAAAATTTTAAGCCTTACTTGTAGTGCATCCGGTTGTGAGCGAAATTGGAGTGTGTTTGAGCATGTGAGTATCATCATCAAACCTGTTCAATTACATTTTTTTTTATCTTATTATAAATTTTAATGTATTGTTAATAAATTATTGCAGATACACACCAAAAAAAGAAATAGACTAGCTCAATCATGTCTCAATGATTTGGTGTTTGTTAAGTATAATAGAGATTTGAGACGTCGATATGATTCCCGTGACACAATTGATCCAATATCTTTAAAGGATATTGATGATAGCAATGAGTGGTTGATTGAGAGAATGGATGCAGAAACAAATGAAGATAATGAGCTTGTGTTTGGTGATGATACTTTGACTAGGGGGAAGTTGCTCGAGCTTCTGGAGTTCAGGAAAGTAGCCAACGGACTAGATCAACACCATCTACTAGGGTAACACCAAGGTTTACAAGATCGACCACTTGACTCATAGATGAGGAAGACATAATTTCAGATGAGGCAGAGGAGAATGATACAGAGGGATATGAATATAAGGATAATGAAGAAGATGGTTTCTTTAGTGATGAGGATTGATTTCTAAGTCCTTGAGATGGTTTCTTTAGTTGCTTGAATTGTGTCTTATGTTTTTAAATATTAGGATTTAGGATATTATTAGTGTTTGTTTGAATTTAAATGTTTAAGCTATGACTGTTATTAAGATTTGAAATATTATTAGTGTTTGTTTTAATTTAAATGTTTATGGTTTTACTTGCATTTAAATATTTAGTATATATAAAATTCGAACTTAGATGTTTAAAAGTAATTAAACTAAAATATATTTTATTTTTTTTTTAACTATTCGCTTCGCTTTGGTAAAGTGTTTCGCTTCGCTTCGCTTCACTTCTCGCTTAGGCTTTAGGAGCTTTGATTGCTTCGGTTTGCTTTACACCTTAAATAACACCGGGTTTGAAGCAGTCACCGAGGGAATGGTTTGGTAAGTTTTCAGATACAGTTTTAGAGTTTGGTCTTCTTCAATGTCAAACAGACCATTCTGTGTTTCATAGACAGACGGATGCCGGATATGTTCTATTGGTGGTCTATGTAGATGATATTGTGATTACTGGAAATTATTTTGAGGGAATTGCCAAGTTAAAAATCTTCCTGTAAGACCGATTTCATACTAAGGATTTTGAAAAACTCAGTGTTTCACGAGAGAACCAAACATATTGAGGTTGATTGTCACTTTAATCGAGACAAGAGAGTAACTTGAGAGATTACGACTCCATTTGTGAAATCTGAAGATCAGCTTGCAGATATGTTTACCAGAGCATTGAGTCGTACACGTCTTACAGCAATTTATTCCAAGCTTGGATTATATGATATATATAGTCCAACTAGAGGGGGAGTGTTAAGAGTATTAGGGTATTATGTGCAAATATAAGAGGGTGTAAATGTCTTTTGTATTATTATAAGTTAACTATAAACACAAGTAGTTTGTGGGAGGTTGGTTAAGTTTTTACCACTCTCCGTCTTCCTCTAATATTGTGTTAATTCTCTCAACTTAACAATCATCAATGGCAGAAATGGGCAGAAGGTAAATTCCCTTGTACTTCTTGACATTAGTGAGCTTGTGAGAGCAAAAGGTCATATGATTGGAAGCTCCGGAATCAAGAAACCAAAGTTTAGAAACAGGTTCATTTTTACCTGCAAGTCCTATAGCAGAGAAAGCAGATACAATCATCTGTTTAACTATTTCGGGTGCAAGAGTAGCCGGAGCAGCAGTAGAAGAACCAGGATGCAAAGTCATGGTTGTGGTAGGGGAAGAAGCCACAACGCCAGGAATTGCAGCTTTAGTGGTACTGTGGTAGCATGATATGCTAGCTAATGCCTGTTCTGTGGGCATTTTTGACATGTAGGATAATGTGGCCCTTTTCTTTGCAATAGTTGCAAAACTTCTTTTGACACTGAGTCGTACTATGGCCAAACTCCTTATAACTGTAACATTGAACATGTGTCATGTCACGAGCCCTTTGTTTTCCTTGCACTGCATAGACCACATTAATAGAACCTGTAGAAGTTTTT
The DNA here is from genome assembly GCA_951799425.1 of Ilex aquifolium. Lineage (NCBI taxonomy): Eukaryota > Viridiplantae > Streptophyta > Magnoliopsida > Aquifoliales > Aquifoliaceae > Ilex > Ilex aquifolium. The sequence goes on from OX637400.1 coordinate 28,062,539, forward strand.
TGTTGTTCCAAAGCAGCTTGAGTCCAGCAACGCGGCTCCTCACGAAGAAGCTCACACAGATAAGTATCCAAGGATGGTGAAGGAACTCATTAAATCAAATTGGAGCGGATGTTTTCAAAGTAATGACGCAGCTTCATCGAAAATTGATCCCTCTTGCCTGTTTCATGAATTGTTTGAATTGCAGATAGAGATTCAGCAGGGACAGTGGCATACACAATGTCAGAAAACTCTCTCCACAGATTGATAAAGCCTGAGTAGTATTCTAGGATGGACTTGCTGCCTTGTGTGTAATTGGCAATGTCAAATTCCAACTGAAACCTTCGAGCATCATTATCTTGGTTATAAACCCTTTTCAAATAGTCCGTAATGCCTTTGGCTGTTTTATAGGGTCAAAGGTAAAACTATGTGGGAATCGACAGAGCTCAATATCCAGCTCATGATACGAGCATCCTTCGCCTCCCATTGAGCAACTTTGGTTTTATCAATGGGTTTGACATCATACCCATCAAGATGGCCTCATAATTCTTTGCCTTTGATATATTGTTTGGAATTGGAATTCCTAGGCAAAATAGTTCTTTCCCAAAATCCGAAAACACAAAAAATCAAGGGTCTGTTTGGTTTGCATCTCAGAAAATAGTATCCGAAAATAGTTTTTGGGAAGAGTTTTAAGAAAGTGTGTTTTGATGTTTTCTGTGATGAAAAACTTGTTTGGTTAGATGATTTCAAAAACAATTTTACATAATAGAAAATAGTAAAACATATTTGGACAGTCTAAATATATGTTTGAACAGTAATTCAAAAATTAATAAAAAAATATAAGAAAGTTATTTTTAGATTAACAATTTCATAAAAAAAATTCAATAAACCAAATTTTAAAATAAACCAAACATATTCAATAATCTTCATCAAAAATAAAATCAATATAAAAAAATATATCAATGACCTTTATCTAAAATAAAACCAAACAGATTCAATAGAAAAAATATACAAACACCGATAATTTTTTTTTCAAAAAAAAAAAAATAACACCGAAAAAAAAAATATCTTCCTGCAATTAGAACTAAACCAGTGAGCTTTCTCATCATCAAGCTAGTAGACCCTTCCTACAGTCACTCATCTCTCTCCTTTAATCCTTCTGTCCAGTCTCTCTCTCTCTCTCTCTCTCTCTCTCTCTCTCTCTCTCTCTATCCCTTTAGATCTATTAGTCTATTTACAATACAGATCTATTTACAATACAATCCTTCTGTCCAGTCAATCTCTATCTCTCTCACTCTGTTCAGTATATAATACATATATATATCTGATGCCCCTTGAACTAGATCAGATCTGAACCAAAAAATCAGATCAAATCAACAAAAAAAATCAGATCTGAAGATTGGTTGATCTCGCCGATTGAAGACTAGTTGATCTCGCCGATTGAACTAGATCAAACACAGATTTGAAGCCCTTTTGTTTGTGTGTGTGTGTGTGTGTGTGTGTTCGTTCTGTCTCAGAGCGAAGGTGAAGAGAAAGACAGTCGAGGAGAGAGAGGCAAAAAAGAAAAAAACTTTTATATTAGAACATGATTTGCTGCTAAGGAGGTTCTAAGGGAAGACCTCATTAACAAGCCCAGCTGTTTCCCATGTTTTCCATTTTCCCATCTTTTGTCCCCAAAACACCCAAAAACAAGCCCAACTTGTTTTCTAAAATTAGATCTCATTTCCCACTTTTTTTGAAAATTTGAAGAATGAAAACTCTAACCAAACAAGTTTTGTGGTGTTTTTAGTGTTATGAGAACAAAAAACAATTTTTGAAACACTATCCAAACAGGCCCTAGATTTTTCAAGCAACATCTTTACCAACTACAAGAAAGAAAGGTGCACAGAGCAAGAGGACAAAGGAGGACAAGAACAAGATATCTTGCAATACTCAAGAAAAAAAAAAAAACTGTGCACCCAGAAAAATATCAGATCTAAATCTGATGTGCTAAAAATCCTCGAGCAATTAGCTCAAAATATACCAAGAATGTGAATTCTCAAAGAACCAAAAAATTCAACAGAGGTTGAATCAAACAATCAGAAATTGTGTCCCCAAAAAAACCCAAAAAACTCCAAATCCAAAATAACTAACTGTAACAGAAGCACTCAAATGGCATACCATTAATAAAATCTAGAACCGTTACAGTGAGCAGAAGATAATGAATAAAAGAGATGTGAAAAGCATGAAGAAAGATAGTGGCTCTGGTACCATGTCAAAACAAGAAGACGAGGATATTTCTGTAAATTCTCGATCCCTCATTATAAGTCATTCTCTTTAAATAGATTTCAGCCAAGCTAATTTACAGTATCTTTCCTAAATTACATCAATCTAGATCCCCATTTTTGGGTCAACAGTATCCATCAGGATCACTATTTACAGCCACTATATCTTATAAGTATTGACAAAATATTACGAGTAAATGACCCTATCACAGCTACATAGTACAGTAGTATGGCTGATTTTGACAGGTTCCATGTGACAAAAGATTTTGATAATTTTGGGTGGTTTAAGCTGGATAGTTTACACATGACTCCAATGCATTACATTCAAGAGATCGAAGCAGAATTTTAAGATGGAGGACATCCAATTCGCATAATATTTTTCAAAATTCTTATGGTTCATTCTTTTTTTTGTTTTCCAAGACTTGCAGCCTTGTTCTTTTTTCAGCTCTCCATCTGAATTCTTTATTGTTTCCATCTTTCTTCTTTTATCTACTTATGTGAAGAATTTCTTACCCGTCTCCAATAATCTTAATTCGTTTCACATTATGTCTTTCGTTGTCGTTCATTGTTTCAAAGAATCCAGATCTTGACTAGGGACAGCTTACTGATATTCTAATAGGTCGGCCTTATCCCACATAAGCCCATTCCCTAAACAGAATAGACAGAGACGACATAAGTCGACCGCTGATAAAAAGAAATAACAATATGGCAAATAAAAGAGGAGCCAACCCTTTCAATCTTAACAACGACACTTGTGAGAAGTTCTCATAAATGAGTTCAATGAAGATTATAAAGTTTCACTAGCGCCATTGGGAAATCTATGCTCAATTACAGTCCTGGAACACGGTCAATCAGAATCTCATGAGAAGCATGGTTAGATGATCATCAAACAGACACTAAATGAACGACTCGTAGCAACAGTCAATTTCGGACAGCCAGAGTGCCAAGTGCAAATGCCCTCACATTAACCAAGGTCCAAATGAGGACATGTAACAATTTACCGCTTACAAGTTAGTGTTAGGAGCTCACTGCCAATGGTCAGATCATAATGAACTAATTTTGAATCACAGAAAGGCACAAGAGTGCTACTGTGATGCCCTTCTACAGAAAGGCACCAGGATGCTACAACATAAATTAAAAATTATTCTGCAGCCTATATCAAGTCATCTTCCAGTCAAACAATTTCAGTATTTGCATAATCACTTAAAGGCATAACAATGGTATGAACATTAAAACGATTACAAGCAATATTTTAGTTGCATGGCCAGAAAGATGCTTGACAAATATGGAGAAACAGCAAAAGAAAAAGGCACACACCAGATCAGTTCGACGTAGTTCAGCAGTCAATTTTACATGTGCTTCAAGAGTTTCATCAAAATTCCGCTTGGCATTAGCCTGTAAAGAACACAAAGCAAATAGCAGTTTACTAGATTTTCAAACAATTACTTAGAAGTTAGAACAATAATTTTTTAGTCATAAAAGTAGTTTATAGCCATGAATAATGCAAAAACAGCAATAAAAGCAATCAATTGATCTTAAAGCCATAGTTATCAAATTGAAATTCATATCGGGAATATAAATCATAAATTCGAGAATCAAGAATAGTAAGATTTGACACAAAATTCGAACAAAGATAAAAAATAACATGTACGTATTTAAAATAGATTTTTTTTGCTGAAAAATTGCAGCTTGAAAAGCTGCGCAAAAAAAGTCAAAGTTAAAAAAGTCCCCCAAAACCGTTTGGGATGTTATTTAAAAAGCTGAAAAAGTTCGAAAAGTCTATTTAAAGTGACTTTCTAGCTTTTTTTGGTTTTTTTGTATTAAAATAAAAAAATAATTACATACATGTATAGATTATGCATAATAGTTCTCAAAATATGAATTTAAATTTTTTTATGTTACTAATAATATTTTATGAATATAATAAACTAAAAAGTTATGTGAGACCTATGACAAAACTCCAAAAAATCAAAAAAAAAAAAACTCATAAAATAAGCTTTTTGCATAAGCCTAAATAAACTTTTTTAGATCCAAAAAGTTGTTGCATAAGCTGGTAAAAAATCCAAGGTCCAAACCAACTTGCCTTATTTTACTCCAAAACGCTTAAAAACTACCTATTTAAGATAGCTCCAAACAAGCCCATTATTGTTTTCTAAAAGTACTCGATGAACATAATCACGTCGTCTAAATGGAAAGACGCTAGGCATATAACCAGACACACTCTGTCCGGTACTAATGCTTCCATTTGGTATACACTCAAATCATTCATGTCCAAAAATCATTCATATTCTACCACCCATTTTTGGAAAATATTCAGCAAAATGTTTCATGTCATGATTGTTCATTGGATAGGTTGGGTGGTGTCTGATTAGCCCTGATTTTGAACCAAGTTTTTGGTATTCACAAGAGAAGTCAGTACTAGAAACTTGATTAACCAACCAAGTCACAAAAGTTAATAACATTCGATTAAAAAAGATTTTTTTTGATGAAAACCGAAAAATCGAGCATATTTGAAGAAGAAGTGATGTTAAGAACAATAAGAAGTGGCATACTTGGAGTCGCAGCAGAGAGGAGTCACGAACAGAGAGCTATGTGAGCCTTGAACTCAAACAAACGACACGCACGTGGGAGAGAGAGGGGGGCTGAATTTTTAATTAGGGCATAGGTCCTATAACCACACAAACGATGTCGTTTGACCATATAAATAGCTAAAACGATGTCGTTTTGATAGAAATCTAGTTTTAGAAAAAAATAGCCAAAATTAAATCATACGTTTCAAGCGATTCAATTGTGCTTCAATGTAAAAAACGATCCTATAGTAAAATACAAATCGAATCGCACGATTTTAATAACAATGCTTAGAGCTAATGCACTACTTTGACATAACGCAAAGACACGTTGTTGGGTCAATTCATTGTCAATGATGCAAGTATTAATGAATTGCAATAGAGTCCACTTTAGCTTTATACCTATTGGTCATTAGGCTACAAAATGAGCATTTATATTTTTTGAGAATTCAATGAAACCATTCTGACCTAAAATGAATGGTATGTTATGTGTATTTCTAGCTTAAAAGTATTGTAGTACTTTGATCGATCAAATCTTACGTCTCAAAATTGTCGAATTCATCGAAAATCCCATCTCCCAACCTACAACAGACATCATTAGAATCTGACGTATTGACATCTAAGTCTAGCAGGTTGACATCAGCAATCGATCATATCAGATGTTTTCAAAATTCATAGGATATTTTCGCCAAGTATTGCTGAGTATTATGGTGATTTTTATGAAATTTTTTGAAGTCATATGAATGGTCTTTCAAATTTTTGAAAGATTTTTAAAATTTTTCAATTTTTCTCCCTGGTCTACGATTCTAAGCTATTGTGGGGCTGTTTTTGAGCCACAACCGTTCAATTTGGTGTGACTAGCCCAGCCACCTTTGTTGCATTTGGATTGGTTTGGTGCAATTTTTTGCCGGCCCTTTTTTGCTACAGGCAGTAGCTTTTTGGGCAATCCAGTAAGTTTTTTGGCTTCGGATTGCCTCGTAGAGGATATATTTGGCCTTGTTCTACGTCTAGGTGTGGTGCTCGGAATATTCAACATTTGTTGGAGTATTTTTCTGGTTGTGGTCCAATTCTTGGGTGTGATTTCTTGTGGTTTCTTGCTATTTTGTGTTGGTAATATTGTGTAAACTTGTCAAAAGGTAGTGCGACGTCTGCTAATATCAGAACAAGTACAGGAGGAAGTGGGATGAGCCATTGAGGTGCTCTACCAAACAACCCTTCTCTCTAAATCAGTCCAGAGAAGTTGGATGAGAGAAATTATTTGGCATGGTCACAGACCTGCCTATTATCAGTCCAAGCTACTGCTCTAGATGGGTATTTGATTGGGGAAACTAAGAAGCCCAATGAGTCAAGTATCTCCTTGAAGCAGTGGACATCTAAAAATGTTTTTGTTATGTCTTGATTGCTTATTTCAATGCAACCTTCTACCAAATGTGGTTTTCTGTTACTTGATACAACATATAAGATTTAGACGGTTGTGGCCCATATATATTCTCAACGAGGCAATAATGCTAAAGCATACGATCTTGAAACTAACCAGAAAGACAAGACCCTTGTAACTTATTATGCATAATTGACTACCTTGTGGCAGGAGCTTGACTATTACCACAATTTCCAAGTAAATTGTGCTAATGATGCTGTAAAATTTCAACAGAGGGTAGAGAAAGAATGATTATATGACTTTCTTATTGGTCTTAATATTGAGTATGATGCTAAAAAACAAGACATGGGCGCGCGCGGTCTACCTCTAAGCATTGAGCATTCGATGGCAAGACAATGAAATTAGGACATAGTGTCCCGATCTCTCACGCTCTAAACCCTAAAAAAATCTCCACATTCATCTTCTTCTTTTGTTTCCAGATTGAGGTGGACAAGATATTGCGCATTCCAAGCGAAGTTTTGGTTCAATATGCATACTTTCATTCTTGTTAAGAATAATATGAAGATTGATAAGAAAGTCTTCATTGTTGAAGTATATGAAGAGTCTCGGGGGGATGCTTCTAAGATTACTGAAAGAAGACCATCTGCTAGTTTCTCAATTTCTATGGGTCTAGGTGATGTTTCTTGGTTGTGCAAAGTGGTTGAGGAAATCTATAACTAGAGAGGAAAGGTTTGTCTTTCAGAAAGTTTAGTAGTAATTCTAACCAAATATGGGTTGAATTAATGTCGAATAGGTTTGGAAAATTCTTTACGATCTGTAAACACCATAACTGTTCCGCAAGGAAAGGATTTCAATGGGCTGGAAAAGCTTTTCGAGTATTGTGAATGGTCTGTTGAGACATAGAAGAGATGTCGATAAGTATGCAAGTGCTAGTAGAGGTGGGTTAATGATCAAAAATCATTATGCTGTGGAAAACATTGAGTCCTCAATTTTTAGAATAAGGAACAAAGTAGTGGTATGCAGTAGAGAAAGCATTTTTGTTCCATGGTGGTGGATTCAGGAAGCTTTGATTGAGAGGTTTAAATTCAATTTTGTAATGAGACCTTTCCAGGGTAACAAAGCAATTTTATTTTGTGGAGATGAGAATTAGGTGGAAGCCTTTTGCCTTCAAAATTGTTCTTGTCAAAGGAAATTGGTATGGTCAAGTTATCTAAATGGAGACCTGAGTCTAATTCAGGAAGGGATAGGGTGTCTTTCTTGGTAGGGTGGATCAGGATTGAAGGGCTGCCATTTTACTTGTGGGAAAGAAGAGGTATTCATGAAGATTGGTGACTATTGTGGAGATATTGTTGAGGTGAACCAAAGTACTCTTTTCCTACAAAGTTTATTCCAAGCCAAAATGAAGATAGATAGATGTGAAAAAGACTTTATTCCATCTCTTTTAACCGTTGAACTTCATGGAAAAAGTTACCAGCTTAGAATTAGAATCCTTTTGAGACTTGGAGTGTCTGTTAGTGATCGTCGATTGCTTCAGAGATTATATGGTAGTACAAAGCATGCATACACTAGGCAAAAGGTTGAAGATGATGAGGTGGCAAGAGGTCAAACACGTGGTAATCAAGAATGTAAGGTTGTATACAGATCAAATGCACTTAAGGAAAGAAGAGATAATTTTAGGCTGATTAATAGCACGCATATTCCTGGTATTGGGATCAGTTAAAAGAAATCATGAATTAGTGGGACGTAACTCAAAGTTTGAATTAGATGCTAAGATGATTAATTGTAATAAATAGAGTCTTATGGAAATAAATGATCCTGGAAATGGTGTAAAAGATTTAGTGGGCTATGGCAATTATAATGGGCTTTCTATAAAAAAGGCACAATTAACTGTTGGGTCTCTAATGGTTTGCAGCCCAATTCATGTAGGTTCTTTAAAAGATTTATGGAAATAAATGATGCTGGAAATGGTGTTGAAGATTTAGTGGGCTATGGCAATTATAATGGGCTTTCTTTAAAAAAGTCCCAATTAACTCAATTAACTATTGGGTCTCTAATGGTTTGCAGCCCAATTCGTGTGGGTTCTTTAAAAGCAAAAAGGAGGGATTCTTTTAATTTCCAGCCTGCTTCACCTGTAAGACCCCATATAAAAGTTAAAGATGGAGAACATGATCTGAAGAGTACTTCTAAAATGATCGTAGAACCTCCGAATTATTGTTTAAAAATTGATCATGAAGTTTAAACTTTGCACATACTGACTTTCGTGTCAAATTTAATTTCGAAGGTGTTTAAACTTGAGAAGAGTAGCTAGGTAAGTTTATAAATGTTTTAAGGTCAAAATAAGACTACCATTGAATCCGGAAGTTCGAGAAACTCTGGCAGAGATAATTTGTAGTGTCTTAGAAGTTGAGAAATATTCCGGAGCTAAAACCCATTTTGGGGAGAATTCGAGTACAAAGGAATTTGACACTACCTTAATATTTTTTAGCATAACTTTTTACCACTATCCGATTGGGCTGATTCTTGCGACATTAGAAACTAGGCTTCAAGAGATACAAAAGTGTATTTTATGAAAATTTGGTAAATCAGCTTCTAACTAGGTCAAAAATGGGCTTGGAAAAGTGAGATAGGTTACAGAATCTGGAAGTCCGTTCAAACACAATTTAGGCCTGATGGATTTTGAGCAAGCAAAATAGGAGATCCTAGGAGTAAACCACGCTCGAACGCAAATCTCCATTCGAACGCAAACGCGTGTTTTACAGCGGTCAAATCTGAGTCAACCAAACAATTTTTAACTCTATAAATACCCTACAGACGTGCTTTAGGCCTGTTTTAACAACCTCCAACCCTAGGAAATTTTGAGGAAGAGAAAAAGAGGAAGAACGAGCTAAATTGTGAAGGATTAAAGCAAGGAAATCACCTCAAAACACTTTAGAATCAAGATCTAAAAAATCAAAGTAACGGTTCTTCTCGTTTGTTCTTGTGAATAATGTACTTCTAGGGTGTGGTAAACTTGTTGGGTCAAGTTTATTGGGGGAACAGAAGGATGGTTGTGATTCATTGATGTATATTGAGAATGAGGGTGCACAAATAGTTTTGCTTTTAGGGATCCTAGAAGCCCAGCCTACAAGTGATATTGTTGTTGTTCACCAAGGAACCTTCAATTTGATCCCTAAATTGTGCAGGAGGGTAGTGAGGATAGTAGAGTAGAGTACATGTATTTTTTATTTGATTATAAGAAGTGGTTTATTTTGAAAAAACTCTTGGAGAAGATGGATTTGTATCTAGTTTACAACAAAAGGAAGAGTAATTCAATTTGAAGTGTGAGGTCAATTATGATAGCGTGGTCTCTAGCAGGAATAGTATGCGTGAATATGAAGATTATAAGTTGGAATGTGAGAGGCTTAGGATCTAAAAAGAAGAGTTTTCAATTTACCTACTGCACACAAAAAGGTGAAGTTTTCTCATACTTTAGATCTTTCATAAGATGATGAGTACCCAGTTTGATGCTAAAATCAAAATTCTTCGAAGTAAAAATGAACTGACTATATTCATGGGAAATTTAGTTCTTACCTCAATGGGAATTGCATTCTGTATCAAACCACTTGAGTGAGTGCCCCTAAACAAAATAGTGAGAGAAAAAACCGTCCTTTTCTTGAGGTTACTCGTCCATTGATGCTTACTATAAACTCAGTCATTTTCGGGGAATGCAGTTCTTACTGATGCTTATCTTATTAATCGTCTACATTCGAATGTCCTTCAGTTTAAGCCACCTATTGAGTGTCTTTCAGAGACTTCTTTTATTTCTTTTCTTCATCCTAAATTTTTTGGGTGTATTTGTTTTGGACATGATTACAGACCCTTCAGGTGGATATTGACCCCAAGGCTCTGCAATGTGCCTTTGTTGGTTATTCTTTCACCCAAAAGGAATATATATATGCAATCATCCACGATCTCAAAAAATGTATATTAGCATGGATGTTATCTTTCGTGAGTTTGAGTCCTTCACTCTCCAAACATCTCTTCAGGGGGAGAATACCACTATCAAGGAATACATATTTTATCAGGAACCTATTTTTCATTGCCTGTTTAGCGGAATGTCAGTCTGGGGGACCAACAACTTATGGAAAAAAAATGGTGATGTCAATGATCCACATGACGTTCACCTTAACAAAGATAATCTATAAACTTATTCTCAACGTCAAAAAATATAGACAACTCATGTGTCGCCGAATCAGTTGATTTCCTCAACTCTAGTTTCATCATCAACTGATTTAGCAGGTAATGAACCTGCAAACGTTACTCTTGTTATTGATAAACCATTGATGACTCTGAACTTCCTATTGGAGTCATGAAGAGTGTTTGAGCTTGTACTAAATATCCTATCTCTAACTTTGTCTCTTATGATTCCTTGTCTCCGTCTTATCACACTTTTGTTTCCTCCTTGTCTTCTATGTCTATTCCTAAGAGGCTCTCACTGATCCTAAGTGGAGAAAAACTAGGGTGAAGGAAATGAAAACCTTGAAAAAAATAATAGATGGGAGTTGGTTCCTATTCCTCCTTAAGCAAGGGCAATAGGGTGCAAATTAGTGTTTACTATAAAACAACAAGTTGATGGGACTGTTGGGAGGTACAAAACTAGGCTAGTTGCTAAGAGATTCACCCAGAAATATGGTATTGATTATCAAGAGACTTTTGTCCCTGTGACAAAGATGAACTCCATATGTGCCCTTATCCCTTGTGCAATTAATTTAGGGTGGAATTTGCAAAAATTAGACATGAAAAATGCCTTTCTTCATAGAAATTTGGAGGAAGGGTTGGAGATTCCACCTGATTTTTCATCTTAGATAATAAAATGGAAGGTGTGTAAGTTGAAGAAGTCTCTTTATGGGTTAAAGCAATCTCTCAAAGCTTAGTTTGATAGGTTCCTTAAAACAATGCTAAAATTTGGATATAAACAAAGCTATGTTGATCACACTATGTTAATCAGGCAAGTTAGCAACAATATTACAATTCTTATTGTATATGTGTATGACATAATGGTAATGGGAAATGATGATCATCGTAGTCACCAAATTGAAGGATCAATTGGCTAAGGAATTTGAAATCAGAGACTTAGGTCCACTAAAGTACTTTGTTGGGATTGAGGTTGTCAGATCAGATAAAGACATTTTTATCTCCCAGATAAAGTTTGTTTTTGATATTCTTGAAGAGATAGGGCCGTTGGGATATAGACCTACAAATTCTTCTAATGAATTCAACCATCGACTGAATAATGGTGTTAGGAAGGTAGTAGAAAAAAAAAAGGACAGATACTAAAAACTAGTGGGGAGATTAGCATATCTCTCACATACTCTGCCAAATATTGCTTTTGTAGTGGGTGTTGTCAGTCAATTCATTCATGATCCTCGAACTCTTCATCTTGAAGTTGTTTATTACATTTTGAGGTACCTCAAGTCAGCTCCAAGAAAAAAAATCTTATTCTCCAATAATGGTCACTTGAAACTAAAAGCATTTAATAATGTAGACTGTGCAAGTTCAGTGGATGATAGGCAATCTACTTCATGCTATTGCACCCTGATTGGACAAATCTTGTCACATGTTGAAGCAAAAATCTTGTAGTTATAGCTAGATCGAGTGTAAAAACTGAATACAGAGCAATGTCTCATGAAGTCTATGAACTTATGTGACTTCAAACACTAATGGGAGAGCTGAAAATTTATGATAACGGACTTATAAGACTATACTGTAATAACAAGGTTGCTATCAACATTGCCCATAATCCAATTCAACATATCAGAATTAAGCATGTTGAAATTGATCGACACTTTATCTAAGAAAAGTTAAACAAGGTTTTTTGATGAAGTTAAAAGAAGATCATTTATGTTTCCACAAAGAGGCATAGTAGTAAGGTTTTTCACTCCCATTGTTTACAAGTTAGGCATGAGAGATATTTTTGCACCAACTTGAGGGGGAGGAGTGTTATGGTATGTGTTATTTCGAACTTAAGGGTATTTTAGTACTTTGTGATTGTGATTTTATATATATATATATATATAAAGTGGGTGTAGTTGTCTATCCTAATACACTATTCTCTTCTCATATTTCTCTCTCTCCTCATCTTCTCTGAAACCCCAACGGCTTGACAATCTAACTGTGAACATTACAAATTTTTCACAGCATATTAGCAAGTTTATTGATATATGATCCCTTAACATGACAAATTTTGAACAATTATTACCTTTGATTTTCCAACACTAGGAAGGTATTTTGAGGAAGTCATTAACTAGCAAAAGCACATCAATAATCATGTTGACTATTTTTTCTTCCCTTAAGGTGATCTTCATAACAGGTCTGTATCTAAAAGCAACAATCATAAGCAGTGTAAACAACAGAATTGAGTGAAGCAAACAAACTCTCCCAAAGAGGTAGAGCAAACATATGAGTACCATAGAAAATTTCTTAAATTAATTGAAAAGCTCTCCTTGGAAAGCCCTACATGGATTGTCCTAGCATATGTTGTAATTAAAGGGGGAAAACCTTTATAGCAAGCTGAAAAAATGGAAAAATTATATCTTCCCATTCATTTTATTTGCATATATCTCCATATATCTTCACAAACCTATCCAAAGATTATTCCCTGCTAATCTTTTTGTTCTTCAAGAAGATGTTAAGGAGGACACATATGTACGCATGGCGAGGCATCTGTTTACACCAATTGTAACACTGATACTATTACAAGACTCAATAACCTTTGTGTGGGGTCAATCTCAAAACCCACCTTTGCATCCCATACTTCCAGTGCAAATATCCCATCATCAATTCATTCAAATTTTAAAGCTTACTATGGTCATATTTAAGGCATTATTTGATGGGAAAATCTATCAAATTCCAATTCACTAGAAATTTAAAGAGCATATACTTGTTCTAGTGCACATCTTACTCACCAACTTCAAGTTAATATTGCCATCTATATGTTCACATTTAATAGCTTACTATGATCATATTAGAAGCAGTAGTTGATAGGAGACATATCAATTTCAGGTTAACTTGAAACTTAGCGACCATGACAGGCATGGTATGACAATGAAATTCAACGGTATATCTTGAACAAGCCAATCCCACACAAAGTTACTGAGGCATGCAAAATTTAATAGTCTTACACTAGATGTATACAAATGCCTCCCCTACTCATAGTATATCTGCGAACCAAATCCTCCATCAGTTTATGAGTCACCTGGAGAATTTTGACAAAACTGTATAACTAAATTACTATCTGATAAACTCCATTATATGAAATAAATCTTTTCATCTCAAAGGCATTGTTTGGTTCAAATAATTTCTAATGTGTATAACAACTTGTAAATGGTCATAAGATAAATCGCCCATGATCAAAATATTTGGTGAATATAATATTCCGGGTTATTCCATCAAAAAAGGAGTTTCTTCAGAATTCCGTGGTTTTATTTCCAGGCATACCTTTACTTAAATCTTAAACATCCTAATACATTAAGATGTAATGAGTTTCATTTAAATAAAAAAAAAAACTGCAGGATACTTCCTACCTAAATCATCAAACCCTTACTTCTAACAAAAAACATCTTCAGAACTAGAGGTGTAATATCAAACAGCATCATCCAAACTAAACCCACTCTAAAGAAGCTTGGAGATTTTCATATTTCTATAACAGATGTAGTCCCTCGAGGCCAAGCCTTTAATTGCTCTGTAATGCGATCAAGAAGTTTAAGTATAATCCGGATTCTTGACAACTTTGCCTATGGATTTTAAGCACAAGTGAAATGCACTGTGGCAAGATAAAGTAATGAGGTCTCCTCCTCTGAAACAAAACATTTAGAATTGAGTCCATTAAAAGCAATAGTCCAATAGAAACTTAAACTTCAAGAGGCACTTTTGCTTTTCAAATCATCTTTGGAAGGACAACAGTGGAATGCCAGAATCATCAATCAAAACATTAACGAAGATAAAATCATCTCTTTTATATTTGTCCTCCATGCTTGGTTTTGAATAGTCTTTTTCCCCTCTTGCTTCACTAGATGTGACATATAAACACCCCAACACAAGGGCACATGTCGGACACGTGAAAAAGTGTCTAACAAATTTTTTTAATTACAGACTCATTGCGACACCTACAGAATTTTTTATTTATTTCCAAAAGAATGGGAGCCAACTATGAATTTTAAATACCCAAAGTAATTTCAAACGAAAGCTAAAGTACATATTAATAGAAAAAGATAATGACAAAAAGCTATTGCCTATAAATCATTTGATCTCAAAAAAAGTAAAAAATAGGACCTTAAACATGACATCCGATGGCCTCCGTCATCTTCCGATGGTCCCCAATGGTTGCTGACAACATATCCATCACACTAAAAGTCGTTATTCTTTTTTGTTAAACTTGTTTTTCCCCAGTTTGATTTGATAACTTTATAGTGTTGATTTTGAAATAATGTTGTGAAATGGAATTATTTTTAAACTTTAAATAATGGGCTGATGTTTTATATTTGTTTCTCATTATTGAGTTTCTAATACTCACACACACACACACACACACACATATTTATAATACCTTTGTCCTTGCTGATTTTGTGTCCTACTCGGCATATCAGTATCCTGTCGAGTACATATATGTATCTGTGCTTTATAGTTCCTGGATTTCTGACACAACTCTGTAGTTATGTTTCCCTTACTTTCAATACATATATAATCAACCATACCTCATTATAATCCTAGGTGCAACTACTAGGTTGCCCCTTGATATGAAACCACTCATGTATTTTCTAATAGATGACTCATGCCTAAACAAAGCCCAACGCTCGACATTTGATGTCGCTAAAAGGGAGATATAATTGTCCCCACAAACAAAGATAATCATTTATACGAGCCTCTCAATCCTTGGTTAAAAGCATCAACTCTTTTCACAATTTTGTCGGATAACAAGCCAAGAATTGCTACTATTCAATTGAAATAACTTAAATTATTGGATTAACAAACCCCAATGCCAGATATATGATTCTATAAAATTTCAAAACTTCATGTGACTCCACAATTTCACCGCTTCAATAATGCCTTCCTACAAACATGACCTACAATTATTGTAACATCTGTTGAAATGTCCCTTTCTGGCATCAATTATGAATTTTTTTTTGGTAAGTAAATAATTTTATTGATCTTAAAAAGAGAAATATAATAACACTCAACAATGACGAGGACACATGGGGCAGACCTCGAGAAAAATTGCTTCACACTAAAAAGCCTGACTAGGCTCACAACAAGAAAACCGAATTACCAAAAATAATGGAACCAAACAAAACCCAAAAAGATTGAGAGATTGAAACTATGGTCAACCACATATAAAACAACACATAGAGCAACCCATGTGTGACTAATCACCAAGCAAAGGTTGCCGGAACATTCTTCCACACATTTTCGCAGAACGAATTGGTTCCACAATAATGTGGGCAAAACATAAACGCACCTAGAGAAATATCACTCAAGCTTCCTGATTTTTGCATAAAAAATGGCCAATGCACTTCTAACCAACGGTTTTCTCATGATCCAATGTACCATATACCAATGATGGCCATCTCAAACACCCAACATGCATGCCTTTTGTGATTGAGGAAGGCACCAAAATGGCGAACAAAAATGGATGAGACAAGGTTCAAAGGTCCAGCATGGTTGGAGTGGATCCAAACAAATCATCCTTAATCTACCTAGCAAAACACCCTAAAGACTGCATGTTCAAGGCTATGTTGGTTCCCTTTCTCATTACATCCCTGATCACCTCAAGCTCCACGACGGTGGCTATCACAGCCAACACTTTCAACCATGAGCCCAAATTGTACACAACAATAAGATGGAAGCCATCTCCACCAATTTCTCCCTCTGGAGATTCAGTGCAGTTCACCCTACGAGGAGGAACAAACCAGTCAATCATAGGTAGAAAAGGGAGAGGAAGATGGTATCAATGGTTTGGATGAGTTCAATGAAGGAGGGAGGGGGAAATACTTAATGAAAGCCCTAGGGAGAGCTCTCCCTCGCTAGGATCTCGAGAGAGAGGCTGTCCCTTTCCCTTAACATTAGAATGATTTTTGGCAAGAATATTGATTGAGAAAAAATATACACTCAATAATTAATTATTTCAAAATATTGGCCATGATTTCGAGATCACATTATCACTAGCTTCTCTTGAAAATACATATATTTTGTCTAATACGAAGAATGTTGCAGTATCATACCAGTTCCACCAATGTAGAGCCAAAATGCCATATCCATTTCACCTAAGAGCTGGGACTAGAACTAGAACTAGAAATTATCATAACACAAACTAAATCTTAAAACCGCGATGAACTCTCATCCACTAAATAAATGCTATCACTGCTTCCTAAAAACATTCGTATCTGTTTAATGTAGGTAGACAGCAAATTTGAGTAGGCCCTAGATTGCAAGGGCTCACCAATGAGTATTCATATTGTACCAATTGTTTAGTGAGAAATTTGAATTACTAAGAACAGTTTCGCCAAGACAAATTGGCAAAGGACATGATTAGGGCTGTCAAAATCCGACACGACACGATTAACCGACACGAATTAAACGGGTTTGGGGTGAGATCTTAACAGGTTTGGGTGATAAACAGGTTAACACGCCAAACACGTTTAATAAACGGGTCATGTTCAAGTGAGACCTATCAAACCGTTTATCACACGTTTACCCGTTTAAATAAAATTAATATAATAATAAATTAATAATTATTTTAAAAAATTAGCAAGAAAAAAAGAAGTAAAGAAATCAATACAAAAAAAAAAAGTAAAGTAGTGTCCCACATTGGCAAATGAGGGGAGATGGGGAGGGGTGAGTTGCCAATAAAAGGCAATGGCCTCTTGCCTTTTTTTTTAAGCCTTCAAGTCTGATTTTTATGAGATTTTGCTAAAAATTTCTCTTTTTTGAGGTAAGTACAATTGGCAGTAAAAAAAAGTAGTGTATTAAAATTTGTTGATATAATTTTTTTTAAATTAAACAGGTTAAACGAGTCGTGTCGTGTTACCCGTTTATTAAACGGGTCGTGTTCGTATTGAAATTTTTCACCCGTTTATTAAACGTGTCGTGTACGGGTTTAAATATTTTTTACCCGTCAACCGTTTAACCCGACACATAACCGTTTAACTCGACACGTTTGACACCCCTAGACATGAACGATTTCTTGCCATCATAACTTCGCCTCTAAATGCATAATAGCAAATCCTTTTATCTTACAAACTTTAGCACTAATGCGTTCCATTGAGCTCATTTATATGGCCCAATGTCAAAGCCACTTATCCATTGAAGGATAAGTTTGAGTTCTTAACCATAGTTATCCAATCAAGATTCGTATCGAGAATCGAAATCCTAAATTTGAGAATCGGGAATCGTATCGAATCGGAAATCATAAGATTCGACACAAAAATAGAACAATGATAAAAAAAATAACATGTACATATTTAAAATAGGTGAGATATTAAATATTAAACACTATTGTATTTTAAAAATAATTAATTGTCGGTATTGATATGGTCACGTTGCCTAAATGGAAAGATGCTAGCCTTTATAAATCTTTATAAAGCTACACTCGAGTTTGTACCTCTATTACTTATTTCTTAATGCATAATACATCGTTTCCTCAAAATGGCCACGATGAACGATGTATAATTTTTAACCAACAAATAGCTATTGTCTTCCTACAAATGAAGTTAAACTAAAATAGGAAAAGTTCATACTAATTCAAACGTGTAAACTTAGAAAATCACTTCTCATATTCGATTGAAAAATAAATTTTTAATGAAAAAATAGAGCATTTATTGGGGAAAAAAAAAAGGTAGAAGTAGGGTATGTTAGGGTTTAATAACTGTTTTTGAAGAAAAAGAGTTTTATATTTGGCAGTGGGCCTCTCCTAGCAAAACGACATCGTTTTACTAGAAATAGGATTGAAAAAATAATAAAACAAATCGTGTGATTCTTTCGATTTGAATTGTACGATTCTTGCAATTCAGGTGCGGTTTTCAATCAAAAACGATTTTATAGAAAGATACGAATCAAATAGGGACTAAATCAAACCGAATCGTATGAATCGAATGGCGAATCGTACAATTTTGATAACTATGTTCATAACTCAAACCACTGATAGTTGTTTCTTGTCAAATAGATAACTTTGCTAGGAAGAAGTAAATAGTTCTTCAATATTCGAGATCATTGTTCCCTCAATTTTATCCACACTGCTAAATAAAAAATAAAAAATAAAAGAACTTTCTCTTAGAAACAAAAGCAAACAAAGACTAGGACCCAAAATCTTGTGAGCCCGGTTATAGCACTGAAATATGTAATGTATATTATAAGAACTTAAGAACAACAAGTAATCTACATTTACCAGTTTGATACACACATATTTAACAACTTCAACATGTAAAAGATGAGGACACTTAAAGAGAAACAAAATGCATTCAAGAATCAGTATATAACCAACTAATAAATCAAAATTCAAATCCCAATTCAATCAAAAGTGTAAGAACAAAACACGGACCTTCACGAGCTTAATCCCCTCCTTAAGATCATAAATAACCTTCTCGTTCCTCTTACTTTCTACCTTAATCAATGTCGGAAACGGAACCTTTTCCTCCTCAACCCTTAAAACCCTCCGAATTACCCGATTATCAGCCTCAATTCTCTTCCTCTCCTTCTCCAATTCCTCATTTTCTCCCTTCCTATCCTCACCTTCCTCCTTCACCTCTGCTCTATCCTCCGGCAACGGCGCAACCCGGGTGGGATACGACACCGGAGATATCTGTGGCACGTCTTTTACAAACCGAATATCCTCTCTAGTCCATGTCCGAACATCGGAAAGTATTGGTCTTTCGAAATGGGTTTCGGATATTCGGGGTTTTTGAGGTGGTGGGGGTGGTGACGATTGAGAAGGGTGTTGTTGGGATTGAGACCCAGATGGGTCTTTGGGTTTTATGGGGTATGAAACGGGCTGGATTGGTGTTGGTTGGGGTTTTCTTGGAGATTGGGTTTCTGGGGTTGGTTCAGGATTTGATTGTGCTGATGTTGATGAAGAGAGTAATCTGTGGAAGAGTAAAAATGGAGGGTGTGAAGAATAGTGAGAGCGGAGGAAGAGACTAGCTTGAGATGGTGTAGTTTTTATGAAGTAATGCCGGCGAGCTTGATAGAAGAGGACTTCGAACGCCATTGAAGTGATTAAGTCTGGAGCTCCAAGAGAGACACAGAAACAGGAGGTTTTGGGAATGGGAGAAACTAGGTGAGACTTGAAAGGGTTTTTGCATGCTATTAAGGAGAGGGTGGGGGCTATTTAGCAGTATAAATATTTATTCCCACCCCCCATTAAAATTTTTAAGGAAAATTACACCTAGATTTCGAGTTTTCACTTAATCACTTGAACTCTATAACATTTGAAATACTAGTAATTGCACACGGGCAATGCCCTGCAGGTGAACCATTTTAAAAATAGATTATTATATACCAAGATTGTGGACACTTTAATCATGTCTTTTTTTTTTTTTGGTTGAAATATAAACTTAATCATTTCTTATCTGTGGTACAAAAAACTCAGGGGTTGTTTGTTTGGTGTTTTTGTCTCTTGTTTTGTGTTTTTGTTTTTAATTTTTGTCAAAAATAAAAACAAAAACATGTTAGGTAATTATTTTTGTTTTTTGTTTCATCTTAGTTGCCTTGGAAACAAGCCAAAAAAATGGGAACAAAAAAATTGTGTTCCAGGAAATACTAAAACACAAAACACGCGTCTTGGCTGAAGAGGCAGTTTAATGAGGTCTAACCTTCAACTCTTGTTAGCCACAAAAAGGCCACACCATGTGTGCAACTATAATAGATGGGCCCTTTTTTTTTTCATTTGCGTTCTCACAAAGGGCATTATCTTTGAACGACTCTCTCTCAACGACCATGTTCTCCTCCACGATCTAGGACGAAGAAGAGGCTTCCAGTCACAGATCTTCTGTCGATCCTCCATTTGTTGTTCCATCGATCTCTTCCTTCAATTTTGTTATTGTTGTTTGGTGAAAGGTAAGTGTATACATTCAAATATATGGTAGATCCATTCAAATATATGCCAGATCTGTGAGTTTTGTGTGCAGATATGTGATGAAACCCTTTCTTTTTTTCATTTTCCCCTAAAATTTGTGTGTGTAGATCCACCAGAACCCCCCCTTTTTCATTTTCCCCTAAAAATTGTGTGTTTGTGTGTGTGTTTTGTATGCATTTGTGTGTTTTCTATTTGTGTCTGTGTGACTGTGTGTTTCTGTGTGTTGGGTGTGTGTGTGTTTTGTGTGCTATGTGTGTGTGTTTTGTGTGCTGTGTGTGTTGTGTTCTGTGTTCTGTGTGCTGGGTGTGTGTGTGTTGTGTTTTTGTGAGTGTGTTGTGTATTGTATTGTGTTTGTGATTGAATTGTCATTTAGGAGGTTGTGGTCTGTTATGAGGCAGATTCACAAGAGACTTGATCTGCTCTCTTATCAGCTCAGTCATGTGTTTAGGGAGGTGAATGGGGTTGCGGATTGTTTGGCAAAGAATGCAGTCCAGATTTGTCTTTTTCCATGCTGAGAAGTTTCCATTACAGGCGAGATTGTTGCTGCTTCATTTAGGGTGCAGGATCAAAGCTCAGGGCTTCACATCTGGACAGTGGAAGCTAATATGGGATCCTAAAGGAGTGTTGATTCTATTTTTTGAGTGTTTTGAAGGATTAAAGCCTTCTAATTGTGGTGTAAATGGAGATTTTCTTTCCCTTTGATTCGTGTAATTCTTTTGATTTACTCAATAATTTTTTTTTTTAAATTGAATTATCATTTGGGATTGAAGCAATGTATTGAATTGAGATTAAGATTAAATTGTCATTTGGGATTGAATTGTCATTTAGGATTGATTGAATAGCCATTTGGGATTGTTGACCATATCATTAATTTATCAAATTAATTCAATTTGTTAAGTCTCAATATCATTGTTGAAAGAAAAAACAGGAGACTTAAGGATACAACTTGAAGTAGTTACCAAATATGTTTTTTTTTTTTTATTCTCATAATTTGATAGACACAAATGACTTCCAAATATGTTTTTTGTTTTAGTGTTTACCACAAAACAGAGACAAAAATTGTCTATGTTTTTTATTTTTTTGAAGACGCGAAACAAAAACGTTACCAAACGAGCCCCCACTTTTTACTTAAATACTTGGATGTAATATTCATAATTGGGTGTAAACTATACGAGAAAATATTCATTACAACGGTGATACCACGCGGCAAGGTGATGTGGTATTACCAACTAATAATACTAAAATTAATAAGCACATGGACTCCCAAAAATCAATAACTAACCTACTATGTAAGCAAATAACTTTCCACTCTCCTGCCATATAAGCCCAAGTGGGGTTCACCTTTCCCATTTGAGATTTTATAATTGGTTGGTGATACTATGTCATCAATGATGACATGGTATTACCGTTGCATTCAATATTTACTCAAACTGTACATGGGCATACTTTTTTAAAAAAATAAAAAATTCATGTCCAAATTAAAAACTCTGCTATTGTCCAATTTTAGACAGTTGCATTGTCGCCCTTAGTTTTCTATAGGACACAAATGTGCAATAAAGAGGCTAATTTTTTTTTTTGAGGGAGAAACTTGAACCCTCGATTTCAAGAAGACAAAACTTTCACAAAATAAGGAGCATTATTGGACTAAATGCTATTATCACTTGCATATTTTGTTAAAAAAAAAGAAAAAAAATTCAACCAACAATATCAAGTCTATATCCACACGTCAAAATAATATAGAGATGATTTTGATTTAGGCTTTTGCCAATCTAGAGCACTTTGTGAACCGCTTTTTCAAGGAATATAATTTTTTTTTAGTCCAATAATATAACTTCCAGTTTCAGGTTCTCTTGTTTAAACTGTGACAAATCTTGATTGAGCCATTCCATACCTGTGAGATTTGAGCATCATAAATATTCGATTTGCGTCAACAACTAAAATTATCAATCAAGAAACAATGAACAATTTGAAAGATAATCTAGTTAATGATACTAAATTCGTTTACTCCTTCAGTATATAAATCAAGTGTACACGCATTGATATTTCATGCACTAAGTTGGTTTAGCAGTACTTACAGTTTCAAAAGAGAAGGAAAAGAAAAAAGAAAAAGAAGGAACAAAAAACAAAAAAATAAAGACCGAAGTGATGAAAAGAAAAATACACTAAATAAAAGGATGATAATATCACGCTCCGTTAGTTTTACACTAAATAGGATAAAGGAACTCACAAAAATTGATGCCTATGAAAATAACCATAACTCAACTACATCAAATGAAAAGAAAACTGCACTTTAGAGCTAACTTTGATTACTTCATGATTGTAAGTCTATCGTTGTTCTCTCCCATGTACATTATTTTTTAAGCAAACCAAATGTTGTGCAATTCGATCGAAATTTATTTGAAATACCAACCAAGCTAGAGACTAACAAGAAGTCAAAGTCCCTACTCATACAAGAACCAGTGCCGGCCCTACCCCTAGGCAAGTGAGGCGGTCGTCTAGGGCCCGCACTTGCCTAGGGCCCTGTTCACGTATGTTTCAAAAAATTATATTAATAAATTTTAAATAAAATAAAAAATTAGGATATTTGGTAAAATGATAAAAAAAATTGCACAATATTCTTGTACAAAAAATTACAAGACTCTACGCTCTTATTTTATATGAATTTGTAATAACTTTGACCTCTTTATTTAGTTTTATTTTCTTGAACTATACATTTTGAGTTAAGTTGATTTTAATATAATTAGTTACATAATGTGTTTGTTTTGTAAGATGTTTTTTTTACCTTAAATATAGTTACTAAACGATATAAATTTAAATATTTAAAATTTTATTCATCTAAAAATAATTTAGTGTTCCATCTAAAAATTTTGCCTAGAGCCTCAAGTATTCTTGAGCTAACCCTAACAAGAACTGACAATCGAAAATTTTAAATGGATATATATTTGGCCCTAAAAATAAACATAACTATTCAAGTCAACAAATATATAATATCCCATATGTCTAATGGCAAAACCATATTATAAACGCCCAATAGCACCTGGACCGAAAACAGAGAAAAAATACACCGAAACACTTAATCAAATTAAATGAATACATATTTGAACTTAAAAAATAAATATGACACTGTTGACAAACAAAATAACATCTCACTAAGATTTTTCTAGTTGCTTCCATCTTCACTAATGTAGTGTAGGCATAAAATAAACACCCAATTACCAGATGGACCAAAATTATTAAAAAAATAGCCAATGAAAAAGAACATAATGTAAATACCAAGAAAACGTAAAATATATACCCAACCGAAAAGAACATAAAATAAATAAAAAATTACCATACAACTAAAAATTACTCATATATATTACAAGTATTCTTTTATCATTCTTACTAACATTTAGAAGTGTAGGATTTCGAAAGGTGCTTGCTTTTGTCAACCCGAAACAACTGTTTTGTACCATTTCAGCATAACTTGATATCTCAATTACCTTTTTTCGGCTTATTCATGCTAGTAGTAATTAGTCTTCATATTTCTGTAATCCACTAGTTGGTGCACACGTGCATTGCACGTGGACCATTTTGAGCATCAAATATTACTCATTGTCAATGTGAAAAATCATGAACTCCAATAAATCATACAGATTCGTCGTGTCTTTGTCAGCTTTTATAGACAAATTTTTGAACTCTCTTGCTAGTTAGATGTCGACTATAAATTAGGTGGTATACATTATTTAGTATTCACAAAGAATAATTAAGCAGATAGTCAAAAACCAAAAATTAGAATTAATAGTTCACCAATAAACTCAAGATTTGGATAACTTCAACAAAACCAAAAGGAGAATTATCACATGTAGATTTAGGTAATTCAAGAACTCCTCATCTTCAAGTTTGAATATTTCCAATTTGCTCTTGGACCCCTTCTTGATGCCTTCTTGACGCATCATTTTTATCTTGAGAACCTTACTCTGGCTTTCTACTTCTTGGAGGAGATATTCCTTGCCTCCATTTGAGCGTTTGTGCTTGTCATCATCTTCCCCGACTATTGCGTGAGTATGTTGCGTGGGTGATGACTGTTTTTGTTGCACTCTTGTCACAAAATCAATCAAACATTCTTTTTTTTTTGCTATGACATAACAGACTTAAATTAACCTAATAATTTAAAAGAGGAATCATGCAACTCAACTTAAGCAGAGTGTTCTTTTAATTGAATTTAGTTATCTATAATCCAAGTTTGTTTTCACTCCAAACTGCTTGATGGGTTAGCAACAGCAAAATAAGAATTGACCCAAAGAGAAGTTTAGTGTTGTTTTGTTAACATTTATATATATTGAAAATTCTGTATAATTTCATCATTACCCACACAATAGAATACAAAAATAACTCTTGACCTATGACAAGTTTTAAGCCAAATAGAATTCAATGTCTTCTGTTAACCAAGATTAACGAAAAATTAATAGTTAATTATAGGAAAAGAGAAGTTATATAAAGAACCTCTGTAATAGTGTATAATGGCAAAATTAAAGGAAAAACGAAGTCATGGAGATAATCTCTCTCTCTTAAAGGGCAAATAAATAGCTAATTAGACATCTTAATTGATGTCTCATTCGTAAAATTTCTCATATTGGCCAATTGGTTGAATTTTTTGATGTCTGAAACTTATGAATGTATCCTGAGAAACTCGATCGATTTGGCCGAGTTTCCTATGTTACAAATAAATCGAGACAATATCTTCATCTTTGTTTTCTGCTCTCTTCCATTCGTAATCATATGATTTTCTCATCAAATTCCATTTGATTTTAAATAACTGGTATTCATTTCAATACATAATTCCCTCATCAAAGCACAAAGTTTACTTTATAAAAGTACTACAATCACTAACATCCAAATTCACTTACTTTCTACATAAAAATTCAAATTAGCTTCCACCTAAATAGACCTAATACTACAACTACGTCTTTTTCTGGAAGTTAATATTATAATTACCTCATTAAGTAGAGAATATAAGAATCGATGTTCAATTTTATTGAGTTGGAACCTAGAAATCAACTTCCAAGTTTCTGGTCAGGTTTTGTATTTTTTCAGCAACTAAATGGAAGTGTTGTTCACAGAAAATTGAAAGCTAAATTATCTATTTGTGCAAGTAGAAAGGTAAGAAAGTTTTTTGAAATGACAATACATAATGCATAGTTTAGTTTGAGGCATTAACCACTTTACCTTAAAATTATGGTTTGGAAATCTAGTCAAGTCACACTTAGTTGGAGATATTTAGATCTGCACCTAGTATACTCACTGAATGGGTTATACGTAAAACCCAACATTTAGTCATGCATTCAGAATCTATAGGGAAAAAAAATCAAGAATCAAGTGTGAGAAGGAAAAAGATCACCATTAATTTGCAAACAAAATATATATCTAATACGATACGGAGACTGAGATATGACAAAGTTCAAAAATATAAGACACATATATGTCAAAGATACAACTAATTAAAATAATATAATATATTAAAAATAAAACATATTTTATAATAATATTAATAATAAGATCTAGCAAATATTATTTTTTGATTAAAATTAAAATAGACCAAAATAAACATCCATAATTTTCACTAAACATCATTACATACATTAACATTCATAATACATAAGTTAACATAACAAAAACACACACACACACACACACACACACACACACACACACACACACACACACACACCAAGCTACAATCATTAAAAAAAAAAACATTGGTCGTGTTCGACTGAACTCATTATTCAGGACACTTCTAGCTGTGTCGGACACATGTCTGGTTGTGTCCAACACTACCACGACACCCTCGAGAAGTATACATGCTTTATAGCCTACAACTGACCCACTATTTCGATTTGATGTTATTATGTGATGTGTCTCACCAGTTAATGGGATATCGTAAGCTTCCATTACCCAAAAGTGGCGATATGGATTATTTTTTTATTGTATTCCTTATGAGTCGTATGGAACATCTGGCCAAGGAAATAAAGAAAGATAATACATTCAAAAACCTAATTGATGTAGACACTACATATACTTTTAAACACAAACAATGTCAGCCCCTTTTGATTCTATGCTCAGAAGAAAAAAAACATAAAGATTTCAAAATTATATGTAGTCCATAACTGCCTATAGAAACTCATGTGGGCTCACCTAGAGACACAAAAAATGTTAAGTATATGCATTCTATGCACAAAAGTCATTGCTAAAGTTTGATTACACCAGGAACAAACCTGTCCCTTGAAGTTTCTTGAGTGCCAATTCTTTCGATTGAGCTCTCCAAATCGAAGGATGAGTGTAGATTTGCAGTGTAGATAATTTTTAAGGATAAGAAAAAAGTTCCTCAATGGAGTAACTCGCTTTAAAGATTGAATTGTAACATTCACATATTCAGTCTTTCTAATGTTATTGAGTTCCACCTAAAAAAATTGTCGGAGCCATGAGAAAATAATTAGCACTAGAGAATGGTGAAATTAGACTCTTGATTGTCTAAGTTTATATTCAAAATTGTCCAGAATATACCAATGAACAAGTATGAAATTGTAAACCCCCACATGTAATAGAACTTGTACCAACTATGTTTGATATACAAATGTATGTTATATAAGTTTGAGTTGGTTTTGGAAGGGTTTGGAATGGATTTGAAATGAAAAACAGGTGAAAAAGGCAAATCCGGACAAACCGTACCGGTACAGCGTACCGGTACTGTCGGTAAAAATCAGAAATTTTAAAACAGTAAAATTCAGGATTGGGCTGAGTTTAAAACACCTTTTCATCCTATTTTCTTTTATTCTTTCACTCTACTCTCACCCCAAACCTCTTAGAACCCCAGGGGAAGATAAAAGGGAAAAGAAAAGGGAGGAAGGAAGTCTCTAGAGCCTGGGTTTTTCTTGGAACTTTTGATTCAAGGTAGGAGTTTTTTCCTATTCTCTTACATTGAGGCTATGACTTATATATATGTATTCTTTTGACTCTAAATCCTATATGTATGCTATGAAATCCTTGATTCTTGATATTCTTGTAAATATTACCGTGTTTTGGACAATGCTATGATGGAATAACTATTAAATCTCTTTTCTTGGCTTAAAACCCTAGTTTTCAAGAGAAATAGATTTTTCTCTTGATTCTTCCTTTGTCCTTGATTTCAAAACTTTAGTACTTTGTATTGAATAACAAAATGGTATTGTGGATGATCTCTTGTATATTTTCTTAAATGGTTCTATGGTAATACTCCATATGAAATTTGGGGATTTTTGGATTTGTTTGTGACTTGAGGAAATTGGTTGGGTATTGTATCTCTTGTGGATGTTCGGATGACCATGGGTGGCCGTTGACCGGGTATCGTAGAGTGGGTAGATGCGTTTCTTACTCCGTGCAGGTTTGAATTTTTCCTACCACTCGTAGTGGGGTTGGTGCCTTGTGAGGACCAAACTACTATTCGCTCACGGGCACCGAGGATGAGGGTTAGTAAACTATTCCTGGGTTGGATTCGTCACTGCCAATGTGTTGGTATACGCCCTTCCTAAAGTTGTATATCCTTGAGAGGATTGGGTGTGTGTGTGTGGGCCAGGATATTCTCGATGTGTTTATTCATGCGATATCATACATCATACCTGAGATACAAGTTGTGGTTTGAAATACATTGTGAGCTATGATTTATTGTGCCAATGGTTGGCTATGGTTTATGGTGCCAATGGTTGGCTATGGTTTATAGTGATTTGTTGGAATTGTTCGTTTTGGAAATTGGTTTTACTTCTTCATTTACTTCATTGATATTGCTTAAACTTGAGATCGGATAAACTGTCACTGTTTTCTTTCAAAAGTTATATATGATATTTGTGAAATGAGACCGACTTGTTTTCTATGTTTTCTAAACCTTGTTTGAGTTTGAGAGGATTTTCCTACAGAGCTTAGTGCTCACCCCCTACAAACAATATCTTTTTCAGATTATGGCCTAGAGGAGGAGCTTGGAGTTGATGAGCCGGTACATTGGGAAGCTCCCATAGATGGGAACGTGAATCCAAATGTGGACGTTTAGAGCTATATTCTCTTATGTCCTAGACTAGGAAGTTCTTTTTGAGAAAATGTGAAGTCTAATGTCTTTGTTATTCCGTTGCAAGATAATAGTTGATTTTTTGGTGTAATTGCCATGAATGACATATTCTTTTGAATGTAATGGTCATGGTTTGGCCTATTCTTTTGGCTGACGTTGTAGATATTATGGATGATAAATGAAAGTTTCTTTGTTTATGAATTTTATTAGTTGCTCTCATGATGTGAATGATTTTAGATAGTGATGCTGTCCAAGGGAGATTTTGGGGCGTTACAGAAATGTCATAGTAATAGCAACAACTATCAGAATCATTAAGTGCCTTAGACCATTGCCTATTTCTATCAAGTTGCTGAACTTGCGTTCGAGTAAACCTGTACAATAATATCAAAGAAATCGAACGAGGAGATTAATCAAAATAGGAATATAAACTATTAGCAAAGATAAAAAGGGATAAAAAAAATATGCTACATGTAAAAAGCAATTAAAGCTAAATATTAGCGAACCTCGAGTTAAGAATATGTCGAATGTCATCTAATGAAAAGTCAATGATTTCATATCCATCGGGAAGACAATAAACTTTCTTTGTTCAAATATTGTGTAAACATGGAGTCCTGCTTCAAGGCTATGAGTATATGCATGAGATTTCTGGCCTCTTCCTTGGTAATACTCCCAACAAACCAAACACGCATAAACATTCAAATTCGAAAGAGAAATAGAACAAAACTTCTCGAAATCAAAATCCAAAACCTGCAAACAAAAAATTATAAAAGTCAAATGCATCTACAAATAAAAGCACATAAAGCCACTACCACCTCATGAATAATGAGATGTGCTCAAAAAGAAATTCAGTAAGCTCATGAAATAGCTTCTACATCTTGGAGTCCTCAGTCATTGTATTCTCTTTTTCTTCTCTCTTTGTTTTCATTCTATTCACACATAGTCCAAAATTTTGGTGAGTTGAAATTAATTGGAGAATCGATAAGATTGTGGACAGATGCCCACAAATTGATAAAATTAAGAGCCAAAATTTTGAGATATAACAAAGTAGAGAAATGAGAGAATGGAAGACATAGAAGATGATCGAGAACATGACTTTTTGTATCAACAGAGAAAGATTTATTTGTTGTGGGAGACAATGAGTTGTAAACGTTTTAGGGTTAATTTAAGGAAATTAAATATAATCTGTATATTAATTTAAGGAAATTAAATATAATCAGATGATCGTGCACTGGCATTGCTTGTTGAACAATGCAGCTAATCAATTTGATGCTAAGAGAAGATCAAAAAACATAGTGGATATGATTGACTTTATACCAATATTTGAGGGTAAAAACGGAATATAAATGTTTTTCATGTATCCTCACTTTTTAAGTAGTATAGATAAGTAATAGATAAAGTGATGTAGGGGCTGATGGTGATACCTCGGTACATGAACCATCTTTATTGGTGTAGATCTGTCATCTTATATGGAAAAATTGGTAACTACAACAAAACCCTATGAAGTGGAAAGAAAAAGTAGCAAATGATCGCAACAATTAGCGTTGCGCAATGAATATGCCAAATTAATCCTTTTGATTTGAACAATGAATTCATTTTGGGGTAAATGGAAGGTCCAGAATTTAAGTTTGTTGTTACAATAATTGTAGAAACTTAACTGAAATTGAGAGAATCTGAGACTTGAGAAGGATTCAATGTGTATCTGGTAAAGAGACTCAAAATCCATTAAGCCAATACATTTTGTATGTAAACTTAAATCAGTTATGAGAAGTTATTAACTATGGATAAAATTTCTTTTGTGGGGATGCGTTAAAAGTATTTTGTTTTCATATTTTTCATAGTCTAAGGAGGCAATTGACTTTAAAGGATAGGTAAGGGTTAAAATAGAAAATATTTTCTTTTTCTTAAGGGACTTTTATAAGTAGTATAGATATAGATAAGTAGTATAGATATATATATAGATATACAAATAAATAATGTGAGTAAAAGTTTTACAGTCTATTTGGTACATTGAATGCAAATGGAATGCATAAGGTCTAATACTTAAAATCAACGAGTAACTTTTAAAAACATTAGTGTCAGAATTTGTAGGGACTAAAAACATGAATAATCTACAATAATTATTGGATGAAGGATAAGATTGGTTTTGTAAGGAAAATCAGGGTTAAAATTGGAAAACAAAAGTTTTTCACTTTAAAATACTTTTAGAAATAGTATAGATATAGATTACACATAAATTTCTTGAAATTTGTATGCCCGTAAAATTTAGACATTTGCCATCAAATGTCTGTTAGTAAATTACAATTAGACCCTTTGAAGTTTGTAGACATATAATACTTAGATCCTTCAAGTTTAAAAAATTGTACTTAGACTAAAAATACTCCATTCAAATATAGAATATCAAATATTTTAAATTTTATAACCAAAATTCATGTTATATTGTATCATTTATTGTAACAAAATAAAAAATAAAAGCTAATTTTTTCTTAAAAACTAGTAGTTAGTATACAATTATACTATCTATTGGAATAAAACTAAAAAATCAAATAAATGGTCTAAGTCATTCATAATAGAACATGAATTTTACAGCCAAAATTCATGTCATTTATTGAAATAAAATCAAAAATAAAAATTTAATTTTTTCTTAAAAAATCATAATTAGTATATAATTATAATATCTATTGAAATAAAACTAAAAAATCAAATAAGAGGTCAAACTGTAATGGACACAATATATTCTAGGGAGAATTACACTCAGACCCCTTAAGGTTTGTCACTTAATCACTTAGACCCCCTGACATTTAAAATATTATACACAAACCTCCTGAGGTTTGTACGCGCGTAACACTTAGACCCCTGCTGTAAATATATCTATTAATAAATTATACTTAAACCCCCTGAAGTTTAAAAGTATATAATACTTAGACCTCTTAATTCAAAATATTATACTTAAACCAAAAATACTTCAATCAAAGATAGAATATCAAATATTTTAAATTTTACAACCAAAATTCAAGTTCTATTGTATCATTTATTGAAATAAAATTAAAATTAAAATTTTTTTTTTCTTAAAAAATCTTAATTAGTATACAATTATACTATCTATTGGAATATAAATAAAAAATCAAACAAGGGGTTTAAGTCATTTATAATAGAACATAAATTTTACATCCAAAATTCATGTTCTATTATGTTATTTATTGAAATAAAATCAAAAATAAAAGTCTAATTTAAAAAAAAAAAATCATAGTTAGTATATAATTATACTATCTATTAGAATAAAACTAAAAAATTAAACAATGAGTCAAACTGTAATGGACACAATATCTTTTAGCTTTAATTGTGGTAGTTTGATATTTTAATTTGGTCATTTAAACGACCAAATTAAATTCCAACAGACAATATAATTGTATACTAATTACGATTTTTAAGAAAAAAATTGAATTTTTATTTTTAATTTTATTTCAATAAATGATACAATAAAACATGAATTTTGGTTGTAAAATTTAAAATATTTGATATTTTATCTTTCAAATATTTTTGGTCTAAGTATAATATTTTAAACTTAAGGGGTCTAAGTATTATATACCTACAAACTTCAGGGGGTCTAAGTATAATTTATTAATGAATATATTTATAGCAGTGGTCTAAGTGTTACGCGCACACAAACCTCAGGGGGTTTGTGTGTAATATTTTAAATGTCAGGGGGTCTGAGTGATTAAGTGACAAACTTCAGGGGGTCTAGGTGTAATTCTCTATAAATTCTTTCTTTAATTGGGGTAATTTGATCGTTTAATAGACCAAATTAAATTTCAATAGATAATATAATTGTATATTAATTATAATTTTTTAAGAAAAATTAGATTTTTTATTTTTAATTTTATTTCGATAGATGTCATAATAGAACATGAATTTTTATTGTAAAATTTAAAATATTTGATATTCTATATTTGATAGAGTATTTTTGGTCTAAGTATAACATTTTAAGCTTGAGGGGTCTAAGTATTATGCGTTTATAAATTTTAAAGGTCTGTATGTAATTTACTAACGGACAGTAGGGGGTTTAACTGTTATGCGCGTCCAAACCACATGGAATCTATGTGTAATATTTCAAATGTTGGGGGATCTAAGTGTAATTCTCCCAAATTTTTATTATTAAACTATTAAATTCACCTTTTCTATACCCACGACATTAGTAATTAAATCCATCTCATTCTATTTATGCCCCTTTAATAAGTAACTAATCTTATATATTATCACAATTAGGGTATTATTCACTATCTCATCTCATACACATTACACAAATACTTTTTGAATATAGAGTAACTAAAAATTGCTTTATGATGGGATGTTGGCGGCCAACCAAATGAGAATTCGACACGTGGACATCTGTAGTTAATGAGGCACGTGTGATTAGCAGAAAGGTGCTATTGAGCGAGTAGAGTACTCGGGCACAAGAAGTAAACCTGAGACCGAGCATTAAATAAGGTGTGACAGGTCATTAATGAGGATCACATTGGCATGAGAGGTCATTAATGATTGACTAGGCCTCGAAGAATGCGAAAGCAACCATCATTATGTGGCGATACAAGCATCTAGGTCAATGGGAGCCCTCGAGGGCTCCGGTGGGGTCTAGTAGCTACTTATAAATACTCAGCCATAGATTTGGAGCATTTATTTAGAGCACTCGATGGTCGGGAAGGGAGCCATGAGTGCTCGGCTTATTCCCAAGTGCAAGTTCAGACATCCAATCACTCAGTATTAATGAGGTGTGACGGAATAACACTTATTATGCTAAATTATGAGCACCAACTACTAAATTCTAGGATGGGACTCCAGATGGGAGAGGCATCATTACAATATGAGGTATAAATACTCCTCTAGATGCAGAATTGAGGTAGGCAAGCTTAATTTGCTCTCTACTGTACACTGACTCCATACTTGAAAGCTGATTGACTTAAGCATCGGAGGAGATACGCTGGGTGTACGCTCGACCCTTTTCCTGACCTTGTTGATTCCTTACAGAATCACCATTCGAGATCATTCGAAAGATCACTATTTCAACCCATTATAGGAATTCTCCCGTGCAATTTGACACCGTCTGTGGGAAGGTTATCAGATAAGACTTTCCCGTAGCGATACATATGGAGAACACACGATCTCAGGGCGAGGTAGATGAATTGTGTGTGAGAAACGCGGGAGCTAATCCTCTTCCTACAACAACAGAATCCCACTCTTCGATCAATCAGATGGTGTTCTGTGCAATTCTCAAAATACATTACCAGTTAACCAGAGCTTAGGAGGGTGAGGTGTCCTGGCTCAAGAAATAATGGAGCTCCTAGAAGAACGATTGGGTGGCCGTCTGAAACAAATTGAATGAGACAATGTCAATGTCCTCAACCGACTCAGTGACTTTGAGCGATCAGGTGAAACTAGTCAACAAAACAAAGGACATGGGAGCAGGAGCGTCCATTGGAGCTACTCCCGCGATCCTACCCAAGAAATCTCGAAAAGGGATCTACATCATTGGTTAGATAGGAAACAGGATTCTTGTCATCCCAAGAGAAAGTGTTCTCTCGGGAACAACCTCGAGGGAAAGGGAAAACACAACCAAGTGTTGTTGCACAGAGATCTCCACCATAGGCTCTCTAGGTCTACTGAAGGGTAAGAATTGCACGTGGGGTCGACTGCTTCTATAATTGGGGGCTCGAGTACCTTAGAATAAAGGGCCCAGGAGGATCTCCGCTCTTATCTTAAAGCCAAGCGACAGAAGACACGCTAGAAGGAGATAGATGACATAGAGGATGAATAGGTTGTGTCGCCCTTCGTCCGAGCCATCAGGGAAGTGAAGATGCCAAATAAGTTTACTGTTCCCCGCTTCAAGGTTTATGACGGGAAGATAGACTCGAGAACATCTAGCAGTATAAGTGTAAGACCCTGTATTAAAATTAAAGAAGGATAATATTATATTAAGAGTTCTCCTAAGGTGAATAAAATGATGGTAAAAAATTAGAATCATTGTTAAAAAATTGATTATAAAGTTTGAGTTTCAAGCGTATTGACATTCGGCATAAATTGAGTTTTGGAGATGTTTAAGTTTGAGAAGGGTGGCTGAGTAATTTGATAAATATTTTTAGATAAAAATAAGATTTCTATTGAATCTGGAAGGTCAAAAAACATTGAAAAATGTTATATGAGTTGTATTAGAAGTTTAGAATTATTCTAGAGTTAAAACCTATTTTAGAGAGGATTTGAGTAGAAAGGAATTTGACATAATCTCAGTATTTTAGCTATTATTTTTTCCTCTAATTTACGATGGATCTAAAAATTTTATAGTAGAAACTAGACTTCAAGGGCTACAAAAGTATATTTCACAAAAAGTTCATGAATCGGCTTCTAATTAGGACAATTGAGCTGGAAGTTAGGGATAGACTGCTACCCGAGCCCAAACGGGAATTCTCTATATTTTTTAGCCTATAAATACCCTAGGGCCGCGATCTAAAGTGTCTTTACCTATATTTTCAACCCTAAGAATCCTAAGAAAATTTGAGGAGAAGAAAACAAAGTTTGAGGAGAAGAAAAGAAGGAAGAACGGACTGAATCTTAAAGGATTAACACGTGGTAATTGCAACAAAACACATTATGATCAAGATCTCAAGAATCAATGTAGGAGTTCTTTCTCAGATTCATTCATTGATGATTAGGGTTATATATATATATATATATATATATATATATATATATATATATATATATATATATATATTTTTTTTCATCCTTATTATGATATAAATAATTGATCTACAATATTTCTACATTCGTGTGAATCCATGATTCATTTCTTGAACAAAATACATGATTTACTTCCAATATTTATTCGTTCTTGATTTAAAGACCTAGTTCTTGATTCCTACTCCATATATGTGATAGATCTATAACGTTTTTACATTCGCTTTTAAATATCTGTTTCAATTCTTGAATAAACACATGGTTTACATCCAAATAAATGTTTTACATCAAAATATTTTAAGTCCTTGATTACAAAACCATAGCTCTTGATTACTATCAATTCAAATATATTTTCTGTGGGATCTCTTGCCTGTTTTATTGAATTATTCCTTTGAAAAAGTTATGGATCCATGATTCTTGATTGTAGTTTGATTTTATAGAAAGTGTTGTTATTATCTCTTGTATTGGTGGGTGTGATGAACGTGGGTTACACTCGAATGTGTATAGTAGAATGTTAGAGGTTTTCCTACCTCGGGGGGTTTGATGGTTGCATAACACTTGTAGGGGGTTTAGTTTCTTGCGAGGGCTAACCACTATTTGTCCACGTAGGTTCGAGGCTGGGGGCTAGTATACTATTCCTAGGAAAGGATAAGTCAATGCTGATACGTTGGTACACGCCCTTCCTAAAAGTGTTGTAAGTGTTGTGGCCCTACGAGGATTGATTTGAGATGGTTGTGTTTATAGGTGGGCGAGATAGGTTCGGTGTGTGGATTCACAGTAGTCTACCTATATACATGAGATATTATGTTATGAATTGTGATTTTTGTGAATGATTCTATCATATTATGAATTCTACTATTTTATACCGTAAACTTGAGATCATTATTAAATATCACTGTTTTATCTCAAAATCATATATGCTATTTTATAACTGTGACTTACCTGTTTTCATAATTTCTAAACCTTGTTTGGGTTTGAGAAGGTTTTCTTACTGGGCTTTATTGCTCACCCTACCATAACATTTTTTAGATTTTAGTGTTGAGGAGAATCCAGAGTTAGATGAACCAGTAGATTTGGATGCTAAAAGGGATCATGATGTTGATCCAACTGTGGAAGTTTGAGAATGAATTTTAGCCTCTAAAATTTATATTTAACGATTTACTTATGTTAAGGATTTATTAAAGTTTTCTTTGGGGATTTATCTAATTAGATGTTGGGTTATGAATGGTTTTATTTATTTAATTGTATTTTAGTATGTTCTTATAGTTGGATGTTATATAGATAGTGATGTCTTCTAGGGTGGATTTTGGGGTGTTACAATAAGAAGCTCATGTCCATCTACCACACCAACCATAAGTTGTTGTGCCGAGTATTCCCAATGAGCCTTGGGGACACTACTATGGAATGGTATGAGAGTGGAGCAAAATGACTAAGCAATTCATCGCTCGGT
Organism: Ilex aquifolium; assembly: GCA_951799425.1. Classification (NCBI taxonomy): domain Eukaryota; kingdom Viridiplantae; phylum Streptophyta; class Magnoliopsida; order Aquifoliales; family Aquifoliaceae; genus Ilex; species Ilex aquifolium. The sequence goes on from OX637400.1 coordinate 28,099,078, forward strand.
TTATCACTAGCAGCAAGAGGCCGAAGGATGTTGGTGCATTGCTAACACTTAAATGAAGGGATGGAGAGACCCTTTAATAGTACGTAGTTCGATACTGGGAGGAGGTCAATGAAGTCGAGAGATGTCCCGAGACTATTGCCGCAACAACCTTTAGACTCAGGCTATCTTGAGACACTAACCTGTATCGAACCCTGACCAAGCAGATCCCAGTGGACATGAAGGACTTGATATCACGCATTAACAAGTATTCCAAGGTTGAAAAGGAGGTCACAGTCGTAGGGGCCAAGGTGGTTGCGACCAAGAAAAAGGAGAAAGGGGTTCTGAGCAAGAAAGGGACATCGGCCCCGGTGCTAACCCATATGTCCTTCAAGGGAATGCACACTGTCTTCAAGGAACCCATCTATAAGATGCTCCACAAAATCAAGAAGGAGCCTTCTTCAATTGGCCACCTAAGATGCAAGGGGACCCCTCCACCAGGAACTCGACTTCTCGGTGTTCGTACCATCGAGACACCGGGCATTTAATTGAGGATTGCAAGGTCTACAAGGCGTTCCTCGAGAAACTTTTGTAAGACGGTCACCTCGACGAGTTCATTGATAATGCTGATGCCAAGGACTCAACAAAGAATGCGGAGGGAGCAAGCCAGGGACAACAACTGTCATAGAAGTCATTCATGCTTGTACGATCGAACGACCCACTTACAACTTTCTACGCATTGACCTCTAGAGGGTGGCACAAGATGTTAAGGTGGAGGAATGAAAGGATGAGGGGCAATTATCTAAGCGAGCTCAGCATGAACTAGATGTGATCTCTTTCTCAGATGCCAACCTTGCTAGAATAGTCCTACCATACAAGGATGCCTTGGTTATCACCCTTCGGATTAAAAAATATGACGTAAAGAGGATCCTAATAGACTTGGGAAATTCATCCATGGTCATGTATCACAGGCTTTTCCAGAAGATGGGGTTCTCGTAGAAGGATTTGAAACCTATAAAGACACCCCTGATGGGGTTCAATGGCTCGCATGTGTTTCCATTTGAGAAGATCACCCTCTTGGTTACCATCAGAATTGTCACCACTCCTGTGGAGTTTGTGGTAATAGATTCCAACTTGCCTTATAATGCCATAATGGGGAGGACTTGGCTGCATGCCCTGAAAGCGGTGCACTCATCGTACCATCAGAAGATAAAGTTCCCAAACCTGAAGGGAGTCATGGAGATCCGCGACGACCAAGCCTTATCCAAAAGCTGTTTCTATGTCGCAGTGAAGATCGTGGCCAACGTCAAGGCCAAGGAGCAAGACCTTGAGGTAGTTGTGGCTAAATAACAATCACAATTTAGTCTATTGAGGGTCGACAAACCAATGGCCAACCCAGGTGACTGATCAACGGAGGACTTGGTCAAAGTATACTTCTGTCCTGGCGATGATGAGAGGTTCTTTCTTGTAGGGGCATCACTGGGAGAAGCTGAGAAGTCTGACATGATAAACTTCATCTAGTAGAATTTCGATGTATTTGCCTAGACACCTGCTGAAATGACAGGGATAAGTCCTGAAGTGATTTGCCACCAACTACATGTTGACCTGGTCTTCAAGCCTATGAAGTAGAGAGCTTTGTGGTCAGCGCCCCAACACATTTAGGCAGTTGACGAGGAAGTGGACCGATTGCTTGGGGTGGGATCCATCAATGAAGTACAATTCCCCAAGTGGTTGTCTAATACCGTTTGTGCTAAAAAGAAAAGTGGGAAGTGGCAGGTCTGCATAGACTTCACAGACCTCAACAAAGCATATCCCAAGGATGACTACCCACTCCCAAAAGTTGATCAACTGGTTGATGCCATCGCTGGGCATGAACTTCATGGACACCCGAGCAAGTTATCACCAGATCCCATTAAATGAAGCCTATTAGGAGAAAACAACCTTTATAACCCCACAGGGGGATATATTGTTACAAGGTGATATCGTTCGGACTGAAGAATGCTTGTGCCACATATTAGCACCTGATGAACAAGATGTTCAAGGAGCAACTTGGCACTACCATGGAAGTTTACATCGACGACATGCTAGTGAAGAGCATGGACAAGGATGATCACCTGAGGGACCTCGAAACAACCTTCGGCGTACTTTGAAGATACGGTTTGAAGTTAAATGCGTCCAAATGTATGTTTGGGGTAAGCTCGGGTAAATTCTTAGGTTACCTAGTCACTCACGAAGGAATTGAAGCCAATCCTGACCAGATACAAGTGGTGCAATGGATACACAGGCCACATACCACCAAGGACATTCAAAACTTACTAGGATGTTGGCGGCCCTTAACCGTTTGATTTCCAAGTCATCGGATAGGTGTAAACCTTTTTTTCTCTATGCTTAAAGGGGTAGTGAAGGGCCCTTGGGACGAAGATTGTGATCGGGCCCTTGAGGGGATAAAGGAGTATTTCAAGTCAACTCCCACACTCTCCATCCCTATCCTTGGCGAGGTTCTGAACCTCTATTTGTCAGTTTCTGAGTACACGGTCAGTGGAACGTTGGTGAGGGAACTCGACACCATCCAAAGACCAGTGTATTATGTTAGCAAGACTCTGCTTTACGTTGAGACAAGGTACTTGCCGATGGAGAAGCTTATACATGCACTGGTCACATCGACGAGAAAACTCAAGCATTACTTCTAGTTTTACCCCATCGAAGTCCTTACTGACCAACCCTTGAGGCCCATCCTCCACGAGACCGACATATCGGGGAGGGTCGCCAAGTGGGCCATTGAGTTGGGGGAATTTGAGATAGGGTAAAAGCCTCGCACTTCCATTAAGGGACAAGTATTGGTTGAATTTATTGCTGAATTCTCTGTGTTTGAGCCCCTACCCAAGAGACTCATGAGAATCCTGACTCAAGTAGCTTATGGACCCTGCACGTCGATGGGTCCTCGAATGCATGGGGGGCAGGAGTAGGTAAAGTCTTGAACAATTCTGAAGGAATCACAGTGAAACAAGCCATTTGACTTGGGTTTAAATCATCCAACAACGAGGTCGAGTACGAGATGTTAACATCAGGACTCGATATGGCATTATCTATTAAGATCAAATGCCTCCATGTTTTCTGCGGCTCCCAATTGGTGGTCAACCAGGTCAATGGAGACTTCAAGGCTCGAGATTACAGGATGAAGGCATACTATCAACAAGTGAAATCCAAAATGGGAGGGTTTGAGGAGATTAAAGTGTCCCAGATTTCAAGGGATCACAACAGCCACGTCGACACACTAGTATGCCTAGCCTCGGCCTTGGCGTCAGATATTACTCGGAGAATAACTGTGGAACACATGGATAGACCGAGTATAAAGAACGTTGACGCTGAGAAGATACTTCCTGTGGACACTTGGGCCGTACCTCTGAGATGGTTGGACCCGATTGTCAAGTCTTTATTAACTAGGGAACTTCCTGAAGATGCCAAAGAAGCCAGGAAGATGAAACTCAAGGCTTCGAGATTCTTTGTATCCTTCGATGAAAAACTATATCAGAAATCTTTCTCGGGACCCTATATACTGTGTGTCCCCAAGGACAAGGTCGAGCCACTATTGTAACAAATCCACGAAGGGATATGCAGCAATCACATGGGTGGAAGGTCACTTGCATACTGAGCCATGTATCAAGGGTATTGGTGGCCATACATGTAAAGAGATGACAAGAAATATGTTTAGAAATGTGATAAGTGCTAGAGGTTCTCCCCTATCATTCACCAGCCAACAGGTGACCTTAACCCACTACCGAGTCCATGGTCGTTCTCTCAATGGGGTATGGACATAGTGGGCCCGCTATCGAGAGCGCTGTTAAATAAGAAGTTTCTCCTGTGGCCATGGATTACTTCACAAAATGGATCGAAGCCGAGCACCTAAGCCGAATTCGGGATGTCGACACCAAAACATTCGTATAGCAGAATATTATTACTCGATTTGGGATTCCACGAGACCTTGTGTCTAACAACGACACCTAGTTCAATAATCAATAGCAGCCCGTTTAGGGAAATTTACTTGGGATTCGGGATCCAAAAGTATTATTCCATCCCAGCACACCCACAATGCAATGGGCAAGCAGAGGCCTCAAACAAAATGGTATTGGTAGGGATCAAGAAAAGGCTTGAAAAGGGCAAAATGAAGATGGACTGAGGAGTTACTCAATGTCTTGTGTGCATATAGAACCACTCCAAGAGCATCTACGGGAGAAACCCCTTACACTATGGGATATGGGGTGGAAGCAGTCATACCCTTGGAAGTGGGGCTCCCGACCATACGAAGTCAAGCTTTCGCATCTGGGAAGAATGATCACACTTTAGCTAGGGATCTTGACTTGACCGAGCAGAGGAGGGAGCTAGCGGTTGTACAACTGGCGAAGTATCAAGTCAAGTTATCTAGACAACATCAAAGGAAAGTCCGAACGAGGAGCTTTCAGGTGGGGGACCTAGTGCTAAGAAAAGTAGTGGATGGCGCTCAGGAGCTAGCTAACAAAAAGCTCGGCCCTAATTAGGAGGGTTCGTACAAAGTTACTATAGTGGGGGGCACAGGGTCATACATGCTCGAAGATATGGAAGAAAAAGATGTGGCTCGCCCGTGGAATATATCAAATTTGAAGAAATATTGCTACTAAGCAAAACTTGTGATATGTATGCTGTCAAAAAAATTTAACACAAGCCTTGAGCTCGGTCATTAGGAGCATGACCTTGAGAGGGGTAAGCATCCATAAATGGAGCATTGCCCTTGAAAGGATTAACACGAGCCTTGAGCTCAGTCGTTAGGACCACGACCCTGGGTAAGCCTCCACAAATGGAGCACCACCCTCAAAAGGATTAACAGGAGCTTGAACTCGATTGTTAGGGGTACGGTCCTGAGAGGGGTAAGCCTCGACAAATGGAGCACCACTCTTGAAAGGATTAACAAGAGCCTTGAGCTCGGTCGGTAAAGGCACGACCTCGAAAGGGGTAAGCCTCCACAAATGGAGCACCGACCTCGAAAGAATTAACATGAGCCTTGAGCTCGGTCCTTAGGGGCATGGCCCCAAGAGGGGTAAGCCTGTAACACCCCGCATTTTATTTTATATACGTATATAGATATATAGTAAATAATTGTTTTAAAAATATGGATATGTGAAATGATGTAGGAATAAACTATATAGATTGTAATAGTAGGAGAAATGCTAGAGATGCATATGGAATGGGAAGTTGGAGTTTCCAAGACGTTTAAACTTGGAACGGGTGACTAGATGAATTTCTAAATATTTTTAGGTCAAAATGAGGTGTCCATTGAATCCGGAAGGTCGAACAACCTTGAGAGAGGTAATATGAAGTGTATTGGAAGTTAGGAAGTATTCCGGAGTGAAAACACACTTAGAGAAAAATTTGGGTAAAAAGGAGTTGGGACACCTTCTAGTATTTTGGCCATAACTTTTTATTCTTAACTCCAATTGATCTGAAATTTGGACAGTAGATAGTAGACATCTAGGGCTACAAAAGTGTATCTAATGAAAATTTTCCAATTCGACCTCTAAATGGGTAAAAACTGTATTGGAAGTTGAAACAAAAATCTGGCAGCCAAACCGTACCGGTACGCGTACCGGTACGCCCGATAAATCCCAGCCCGATCCGACTTCGGGTCTTTCTCCATTTTTTCCACTATAAATACATCCCTACACCTCTCTAAGCCCCATTTCACCACTCCAAACCTTAGGTAGCCTTAGAAAGAGAGAAAGGGAGAGAAAAACACAAATATAGAGGGAGATTTACACCATTCTTGAAGATCAAAACCCTCAATTCCTCAAGATTCCACTTCTATACACATTTCCTTTTCTTCCCTTCTTCAACCAATCTCACCCAAATCTCTTGAAACCCTAGGAGGAGGAAATTAAGAGGAAAAGGAAGGAGAACAAAAAGGTTTTGAAGGTTGGGTCTTGTATTTATAGCTTGGCTTAAAAGGTAGGGGTTTTCTTCCATTCTCTTACATTGAGGTTAGGGCTACTATATATATGCATCCTCTTGACTCTCAATCATATATACTTGCTATGAATTCATCATTTCTTGTTATTCTTGCAATTATTACCTTGTATTAAACTATGTGATGGTTGGGTAATCACTAAACCTCTTGTATGCCCTAGTTCGTCAAGGGAAGTGGGTTTTCTCTTGATTTATCCTTGGTTATTGATTTCAATCTGGATATTCGTTTGTTGTCGATTTCAATACTTAATTGTTCCTTTATTCTTGATTTCAAGCTTGATATTTGTTGTTAGGGATTCAAGACTTGATTTGTCCTTTGTTCTTGAGTTCCAAAGCTTGATCACTCATTTGTTCTTGATTTCAAAACTCTAGCGATTTGTATTGAACAATAAAATGCTACTTTTGATGGTCTCATGTACTTTTTCTTAAATATTTTTTTTATGGGAAATATCACTTGCGAAAGTTGTGGATTTGGAGACTTGTGTAATTGTTGGTTATGTGAGATAATTGTTGGTATTTTATCTCTTGCGTGGTTGTACGATACGAACATGGATTACTATTGGCCGGGTATCATGTAGTGGGTAGACGACTTTGTATGCCACGCGGGTATGAACTTTTCCTACCACATGGTGTGGGTAGACGTCTTTGTACGCCGTGTGGGTACGAACATTTCCTAGCACTAATGATAACGGATTAGTAACGTGGGATTGTGTCGGACATACGGTGTGGGTTATTGTGCATTGTACCAGAAATGGTTTCGACAAGAGTTTCCGGAAGTATGGGATTCCGCGAGAACTTGTTGGAAACGGTTTATGGTAGAATGGATTATCTATTGTATATTGGTTATTGTTCACTTTACCATAGACGGTTTCTACAAGAGTTTTGGGGTAGTATGGGATGCCACGAGAACTTGTGGAAATAGTGTATGGTGGAATGAATTATGTTTTGGAAATTGGTTGTCAATTATACTTGGTTTCACTTTTCATTCAATTACTGTTGTTCCTTAAACTTGAGATCTATTTAAATGTCCTGGTTTTACTTCAAAAGTCATATATAATACTTGTGAAATGAGACCGACTTGTTTTACTTGTTTTCTAAACCTTGTTTGAGTTTGGGAGGATTTTCCTACAGAGCTTAGTGCTCACCCCCTACAAACCAACACATTTTTCAGGTGATGCTGTAGAGGAGGATCGGTTAGAAGACGAGTAGAGGAATCCGGAGGGGGATATCTCGACGGTCCTTCTTTGTATTAGATTGAAGGGTTATTTTGGGATCATGTAAAATATAATCTTTTGTTCTTCCGCTGCTAAGTTACGTTTAATTCTTTTGGGATGTAATTGCCATGATTTGGCTTATTATTTTGGGATAATGCTATGGACATGATATATGATGAATGAAATTTCTTTATTTATGGAAATTATTTAGTCGCTCTCATGCTGTGAATGGTCTTGGATAGTAATGCCGTCCAGGGTGTGTTTTGGGGCATTACAAAGCCTCTATGAATGGAAGACACCACTGGGGTTATAGAAGCTTCAGGCCATGACGCCTCTTCTTTAAGGAACCCTCATCGTCGAGGTCAGCAAACATGTATTCTAATTCCCCAAACTCACCTAAATTTTGGTTGACCTCAGAAGTATCTAGGATGGAGGGATGCCGAGGGTGTATGGGAAGAGAAGGAGAAGGAAGCCTGATGGGGGACATCTCATTATCATTTGAGTCCACATCACTTAGCGGGATGGGCTCATTTATAGCCGTCACTCACCCCATGGGGACCTCAGTTTGCATCCTTTGCTTCCCCATCGCATCTGCACCCAGTCGGCCTTCTCGAGGGTGCCTTGAAAAAAGCTTGGAACCAGCATCCACCCTCGCCATTTAAAGTGCCTCATACCATCCTTTCTTGAAGGATTTGTTCTGATTGTTTGTAAAGGCAGGGATGAATTGATCCTGGCACTCGTTGAAGGCCTCGAGGCAGATTTTGTTCTCCCTCTCTTTGGCCCCAGAGGGCTCTTCCTCTAGCCCCTCGACTTTGGAAGTCAAGGTTACACAATTTGTCTTAGCATCTAATAGTTTAGCCTCTACCTCTGAAACTTTAAGCTCGGACTCATTCATCCTCCTTTCTTCCTCAGCCTTGTAAGCCTTGCTTTTCTCTAGCTCAAAGGAGAGGCCCTTGGCACGCGAGATGAGATCAGCGATGTTCTTCACTTGCTCGACCACCGTCCTTTCCACCTGGCCAATGTGATGATCCTTCATCTCTAGCTCAGACTGGACTCGCTCAGCATTAGTCCGATAGTCCCAGAAGCAATCAATGATGACCTTCATCTATTGGCATGCTTGAAAAATATTAAGATGTCACAAAAGGAGGGATGAGCGCAGAAGAACAAGGACTTCGACTTACCACCAAATTGTGCTGGACCACCTCCTAGAGGAGGCAATTGTCGGAGTAGCCAGTGTGGATGGCCATGTTGGCTTGAAATGCAAGGCCCCACTGACCGCCAGGGCCACATCAATCGAGTGGATGACAGAGTTGATAGTAAAACTACCTTGGCCGAGTGGATGATGGGGAGTGCGCCCCCCGACATCGACCGAGTGGATGGCATGGGGGGCCCACTCCTTAACTTGGATGGGACATGGTGGGGCATCGTGCTAACGTTTCACCCAGTGCTCGATGGCTGGGGCATCTTCACGCCCTCGGTGTTGCCCCTACCGATCACTAGCTGGGTTAGAAGGAACCACTTGTCTGGAAAAGGGAGGAGGTTCTCGGTGTTGCTATTGCCGCTGCTGTTGTTGTTCTTGCCATGATTGTTGCTACTATTGCTGAGGTCGCGAATGGGAGGGGGTAATTGCTACGGTACTAGAGGACCCACTAGGTCCGGAGGCAAGAGCCCTCTTTGCCCCAGCCTCTAAGCCCTCGGCTGTGATTTGGGAAAAACGAAACATCTTGGATTTAGAAAAAGGGAGGGTAGTTGGAAGTAGAGGGAGTAGCTTTAGAGTCTCTTCAGGGTCACCCTTAAGGTTTACCTAATCTTCTTCTCCCGAGGAACAGTCTAACCAAATGTAAGGATTCAAGGGCTCGGGAATTTAGGAGAAATGGGTGTAGTTGGGTCGGTACCCTAGAAGTACATGTGCAGCTCGAGCAAAGGGGTTCTTCGGCTCGAAGGTCCAATCCTTTAGAAGGTCTTCGAAAGAAACATAAGATCGCAGAGGCTAGGCTGCGTCCCTCTTATAACCCTATGCAAGAAAGAAAGAAGACAGATTAGTACTAAAATACCTCCCGAGTAGGGTAGGACACTCTGTGAAAAAAGACACACCTAAACCCCTTGGTTCCTTGGGGCAATAGAGGCCATCATAATTGGATCCTTCACCTGTCTCCTGTCTACTATCGATCATGATGAGATCCTGGGTGTAGCCTTTGTCTGAGTTAGGCAGGTGCGTCACCAAGTACGTGGAGGGGTCCCGAGACTTGAGGGAGAACTTCTCATTGTTGGCTATCTTTAAATCATAGCAAAAGAGGATATCGTCTACCCCAAGGTCCATTCCCAACCGAGCATTAAGGGCGATCACGCCCATTACTATGCTAAATAGACTAATGCAATATCGGAGGGGGAAGAGTCTCTAGCGCCTCAGGAGCTTCAGGAGAAAAGGAGTGAGGGGGAACCTAACTCTTCCCTCCATCATGGCCCTGGTATGGAAGGACATAAGATCATCACCTCCTATCTCAGTTCTATGGAACAAAGGGTGGAATATGATGGTGAAAATGTCCTCAGGGATGCTATATGCGGACCTAAAGTCATCTAAATTGAACTATCTCATCTGTGTTTTTCTCAGCTTCCCCATTTTTTTGGGCCTACTGGTAGACCCAAGGGCTATGGTTCTATGTGTCCTAGCCATGGAACTACTATAGAAGAAGGAGAGGAAGAAGATTTCAAATGGACGATACTTACAGTCATTGTTAGCCTGTCTTCGTTGAAGAACTGCTCGGGAGATCAAGGGGCTTGAGAGAATTGAGCATCTGAAGAGTCTATCGCTTGCTAAAAGCTTTCCTATTTTTACTATTTAGGGGTGAGGGTGGAAATCGAAGAGGCAAGGTAATTGATTAGAATTCAAAAATGGGCGTCAAATGTGTAAGTAACTGTCCCCAAAAATCAGGCGTGCTAGGGAAGCCTCCATTCTCTATGTGACACCTGTCCCACGACGCAAGGAAAACGAAGGCCAGGGGGCAGTTGACGGGATGTTGGCGGCCAACCAACGAGAATCCAACACGTGGACATCTACACCTTTCGAGGCACGTGCGATTTATCAGAAAGGTGATATTGAGCAAGTAGAGTACTTAGGCAAGTGAAGTAAACCTGGGATCAAACATTAAATAAGGAGTGACATGTCATTAATGAGGATCACATTGACATGATAGGTCATTAGTGACTGACTAGTCCTCGAAGAATGTGAAAGGTAGCCGTCATTATGCAGCGATCCAAGCATCTAGGCCGAGGGGAGCCATGGGGGGCTCCAGTGGGGTCTAGTAGCTACTTATAAATGCTCGGCCATAGGTTCTAAGCATTTATTTAGAGCACTCGATGGTCGAGAAGGGAGCCATGAATGCTCGGCTTATTCCCAAGTGCAAGTTTAGGCATCCAATCACTTAACATTAATGAGGTGTGACATAATAATACTTATTATGCTAGATTAGGAGCACCAGCTACTAAAGTCTAGGATGGGACTCCGGATGGGAGAGGCATCATTGCAATCTGAGGTATAAATAGTCCTATAGAAGTAGAATTGAGGTAGGCAAGCTTAATTTGCTCTCTATTGTACATTGACCCATACTTGAATGCCGACTAACTGAAGCATCGAAGGAGATACGGTGGGTGTACACTCGGCCCCTTTCTTGACCTTGTTGATTCTTTACAGGTTTGCCATTTGAGATCATTCGAAAGATCGCTATCTCAACTCATTGAAAGAATTCTCCCGTGCACTTTAATATATACATTACCAATTTTTTATATGCACAATGTTTGGATGGCTTCTATGTTCTATATACATGTCTAAATAATACATGATTAAGAAAATTTTTTGTTATGAAAAAACCCTATCTTCTCATATAAATAACAAAGAAAGTTATACTCTCATTTAGTGGAAAAAGTTGAATAGCTGATCATTTGAGAAATAAGAATTCATAACCGAGAGCGTCCAAATTGATTTATCGAAATAAAAAATTCAAGCAAGGTGTACTCCAAAATAAAAATTCTACAGAGCCATGGAAGCAAGTTGGCATAAAGTTCACTAAGACGAAAATTGGAAAAGAAACTCTACAATTGTGTCATTTTGTGATAAGTATATATGTCCTTAAACACAATTTGCAGGAGACCATTTTGTGTCCTTCCAATGGTATTTTTGTGATAACTATGTCCTTAAGTATTTTTGTGTAGGGTGTATGAGATGAGATAGTGAATGAAAACTTAGTTGTGAGAAGATATAAGGTGGGTTATTTATTAAAGGGGTATATAAGGGTGTATATAGTATAGGGTGAGCTTAGTTACTTATGGGGTGGGTATAGAAGGGGTGAGCTTAGTAGTTTAATTATAAAGATTTTAATGGGGTGGGAATGGATATTTGTGTGGTTGGAATAGTCCCACCCTTAAGGAAAATGTTATTTACATTTTTTTAAGTAGAAAATTACCCTACATATACTTGAGTTTTTTTTTTTTGAGTAACCTATTTTGTCTCAATCAAGCCTTTTAACCTTAAAATTTGACTCAATCAACGTTCACATGACCTATAATTAGTTTTAGAAAAAGAAAGTTGGGATCTCTAAAATATATAATTTGTGTCACTTTAATCTCTTTTCTTTCAATTATATAACTTTACTTACTGAAGGAGAAGGAAGGTTTCCCATCCCGTTCATCATTCTTTGGAAGTGAACATAGTTTTCAAGGATTTGATCTACAAGATTTTGCCCCAGATCAAGGGAAACTTGATTTCTAGTGGCTTAAAAAGTTAGGCGGGGATCTAGGAAAGAGAAACTCAAATCTCAGGTGCTCTTACCATTGAGATATTGGACATATGATAGAGAATTACTGTACTCTAAAGCAACATCTTGAAGAGTTAGTCCGAGCTGGCCAAACAAAAACCAAAGCGGAGGCGGCTGGCAAGAAGGAGGAGACTCGAGGTCAAACACAAGACCCCACCGGAGTATTTGATGTAATCCATGTAGCCATAGGCCCAAACATGGCAACCAACAATGCCACTAGAACCTACATTTAGAAGGTTGTATAGATGAGAGAAATCTACTTGATCAATGTCTCGACTGAGCAGGTTCATAACAATGGTTGGATAAGCTGATCAATATTTTAGATGATGAACTAACAGGGATCCACCACCCCCATAGTGATGCTCTGATCTTGACCTTGAGAATCACAAAATTCGATGTGAAGAAGGTCTTGATTGACTAGGGGAGTTCATCAGAGGTAATGTACAACAGATTGTTCAGAAATCTCAACTTGAAGGACTAAGACCTTAAGCTAGTATATGCTCCACTGGTAGGTTTAGCGATAAAATTGTGCTTCCAAAAGGAAAGATCACCCTACCAATCCAATCAGGACCAATTGCCACCAATATTGAGTTATTGCTATTGGATGCAAATTCATCTTACAATGCCTTAATGGGGCATACTTGGCTACACGAGATGAAAGTGGTCCCCCCCACCTACCACAAGATTTTAAAGTTCCCATTTGACAAAGAAATCGTAGACATCAGGGAGGACCAAGTCAGTGCAAGGAGTTTCTTATTTGCATTAGTCAAAGAGAAGGCTACCAAGGATGAGGATAACGCTGTCGAGTCGATGTCCATTTTGAGCCTCAAATAGCGATCAAAGTTTGAGCAATCAAGCCTAGATGAGCTATTGACAGACCCAACAAAACTTGCAATGGAGGACTTTATGTGGAGGAAGGTAACACATATAAATTTTTCTTGATATATTCTTCATTAGCACAACAAGAAAAGGAGGATATGTAGAGTCTCTTAAAGGGGAACATAGATGTATTCTATTAGATGCCATGCGAGATGTTAGGCATCAATCAAGAGGTGATTTGTCACCATCTAAATGTAGATTCAATTTTTAAATTGGTAAAGCAAAAGCAAAGGAGGTCTACACCTCAACGTAAGGAGGCCATCAAAGGGGAGGTCTATACATTATTGGAAGCTTGATCCATTAAAGATATACTTCATCTAGCTTGAGTTTCTAATATCGTTAGGGTAAAAAAGAAGAATAGGAAGTGAAGAGTCTCTATTGACTTTACCGACCTCAACAAAGCATGTCCAAAAGATAGTTTTCCTTTACCAAAAATTGACCAGATGGTAGATGCTACCTCGGGCCACGAAAAGATGAGTTTCCTGGATACTTACAGGGGTTGTTATCAAATCCCCCTCTTTGATCCTGACCAGGAGAAGACTTCCTTCCTAACACCACGGGAGATCTATTGCTATAAGGTTATACCATTCAAAATTAAGAATGCAGGAGCAACCTACCGAAGGTTTATTACCTGAATGTTCAAGGTTATGCTCAACAAGACAATGGAAGTATACATAGATGATATGTTGGTTAAAATCTGCAAAGCCCCCGATCACCTAGTTGATTTGTAGAGGACACTCGATGTGTCACGGGAGTATTAAATGAGGCTCAATGCCTCAAAGTGTGCTTTTGGGTGTCAGGTCATCTAAATTCCTAGGTTTCCTGGTGACCAGGAGAGGAATTGAAGCCAGTCCTATCAAGGCCCTAATTGAACTGTAACCCCAAAGAGTATAAAAGAGATGCAAAGGTTAACTGTAATGGTTGCTACCCTTAACTGGTTCATATCTAGATCATCTGATAGGTGCAGAACATTCTTTCAAACCCTAAAAAAAAAAGGTGGGAGGTATTTGGACAAAAGAATATGAGGAAGCATTTGAAGACTTGAAGTCTTATTTGGAAGAATCCCCACGCTTAATTACGCCTGAGCAGGATTAACAATTGTGCATATACCTGATAGTTACTGAGCACACTGTGGGTGGAAGAATTGCACAGCGTGCTGTGGGCATACCAAACCACACCACATCATGCAATGGAGAAAACTCCATATGCATTAGCTTATGGGATGGAAGTAGTCATCCCTCTAGAAATTAAACTCCTGACCATCAGATTCGAGCTCGTGGATACTAGAAGAAACAAGGAGTCCATCACAAAAAATTTGGACCTAACAAAGGAAAAAAGGGAACTAACAGCCATAATAGTGACATCCTATCAATAGCAGATGGCCTAAGTATAGGACAAATAGGTTTGACAAAGGGGATTCTAAGTCGGGGACCTAGTCCTTAGAAAAGTGATGGGAACCACAAAGGATCCTACATGTTAGATCATTTTTTGTCATTACTAATGTTTTGAAGTCTATATAAATCTCAACCACATTCCATGGTCAACAAGCTTCAAAGATCAAGATCCATAAGCAACAAAGGGAGAGAAGGATATCAAGCTATAATGCTACATCAAGACTACTCTGATGCACCTTCAAGCTTAGGGCAAAGGTAATGACCTTAGAGACCAAGATACCTTGGTTTAATTTTATACTTAGGATGATTAAGTTGAACAAAATGGAATTTGGAATATTAAAAAATGACTCCTAGAGTTTTTCATTGAAAATATTTTTTTAAATCTTAAATGTGTTTTGAAAAGATAGTTTGAGTTATTTATCAAACCCTATTTGAGCAACACCCTTTAGTGCTCAATATGTTAAGTTTTTGCTTGTTTTATAGTTTAAAAATTAGTAGAGACCACCCTTCAGTCGCTCGCCTTTGGCTAGAGCAGTCTTTAAATGCTTAGGGAGATAAATTTGGACAATCATGGAGACGACTCTTTAGGCCGTTCTTTAATCACTCGAGCAGTCTGTCACCTAGAGGTCTAAAATGACTTATTTTTCACTCTAGAAACCACCGTCTTCCCACTACTCGAGCGATCAGTCGCGAATCTGAGTTTTCTTGTGCTCCAATTAATCTATATTTTCGTGGCCTATAAATATGGGATTTTAGTTTATGCCTAGGGTAAGCCTCTATGAGCTAGAAAAGACCCAAACCTTTCTAAAGAGCTCCAATAACAACCCTAGATCCCTAAGTCCAAAAAGGCTAACCATCTTGATTCTTCCATTCAATCTCACACATTGAAGAAGAAGATCTTTTTTGGTGTCAACCAAAACCCATTTGGAGAAGTGTGCATTTCGAGAGTCTTTGGTGTAGCCGTGAAGATTACTTGAGGCCTAGATGATCCATTGCGGTTGAGGCATTCATGTGAAGTTACCCGTAACTCTGGAAAGAGACTTCTGAAGGAGAGATCTATTAAAGGAAGTAAGTATCTAGTCACGTGGATTGGTTGAGGTATAAGACTTGAGTATTTGTAGATTGATGTTAGCTTAGTGGATTAGGCTTTGGAGAACCCTAGAGTGGTTCCCTGCGAATTTTCCTGAGAAGGGTTTCTTCGTCAACAATTGCTTTGCTCTCTTTATTACTTTATTTGCTTATACACTTGTAATTGATGCACTGATGTTAGGTTATTTTCTTGATTTGCGATTCACCCTAATCTCCAAACACAAACCCGGACTATGTATATGACTTATATGAGTAGGTGAGTGTCACTCTCCCTTGGGTTCGATTCTAGAAATGGGGAAAACGTGTGTGTGTGCAAAAGTGCTCCCCAAGCGTAGAGAGACTTGCAATGTCGTGTTTTACTTGGAATTAAGTATTCCAAGGTCGTCTCCTCAGGGAAGGAAGGTCGAATTGTGGTGAAGGTGATTTTGTAAAGAAATGAAAAGTGTAAAATCTTGTGAGTTTGTGTTTTGGTGAGTGGATTTTTTTGATAAAAATGCAATGAAAACAAGGTTGGCTAATCCGAAGATGTCATTCCAATGGGAATGCCAAATCAACTCAAAACATTCTACCAATGGTGTCTCGGTGCTTGATTGATTCGTAGGAAGTGAGGGACTAATGTGGAGGTATAGGCTCAAGCATACCCCGTGACAATTCTACGGTGTATCAAGAGCTCACAACCACGCCCACACTCAACCTAGTCAAACCTAGTCAAACCAAGCACTTTACACTACGAAGAAGAATGGAGGAGAGTTGATTTAGCATATCCAAGAAGAAATCTCCCTTGGATTAGCCAACTAAAAACTTAGCTATCCATAGTCAAAGCAAAAACATGCATAATGTAAAGAGACATTGTGAAGAAATGAAGATTAAAACTTGTATTAATGCAAAGAGAAGTTAAACTACAAATACAAGTTCATTTTATACCCAAAAGTAAAGCTTGGAAGGAAAAACCCAAATGTATACATAGTAAATACAAGAATATGTAGCTAAACTTGAATACACTTGAAATAAAGGAGATTAAAGTGCAAGAAGTAAATATTACAAGTGATTTAAAGCTTACTACAACTGAAATGGAGAAGGAAATGCAAAAAACCTAACTTTCTCTCTCCAAAACTTCATCTTCTTCCTTGAGCTTCTCTCTCTAAAACTATGTATGTAGTTAAATAATGTGTAGGAATTTTCTCATTTTCGTCCATCATCCCCTCTATGGTCTGTGAGAGCTGACTTGCCAACAATGGGAAGGGATTGGACACTTGTGCCAACAAGGATAGGCTATGCCTTGCCTTTTCCATGCTTCCCCACCCATTCTCTTTCTCTCTATTCCTCTTCCATGATTTTTCTTCCAAAGTTAAACCTTAGGTGTAAGAGAGCATGCTTGTATGTAGAATATGTCATGGTATATGTTGGAGAAGCAGAGGTGGGCCCACGAAGAAGTTGGAATTGAGATTGTAACTTTTTGACATTTCTGGGCAAAACCTACCGGTAGAACGTCAACAAAACCTACCGGTAGGTTTTGGTAGGGGCAACAGTAGAAGATTTCCAGTGTACAAAACCTACTAGTAGAACGTCACAAAACCTACCGATAGGTTTTCACCTGTTTTGGCTTTTTCTTGATTTCTTGCTATCCCGAGACACCCGTTAAGCCTCCCCTCCTTCTTCATTGTCTTTAAGCACTTGATGGAAGGCTTAATACGTGCCATTACCTACTCTTTACCTACAATCACAAAAAACTCCATTAATTGATAGATTAAATGCAATTTCCCCCATTTTCTACACAAAAGAAAGTATAAAATGGGTGCAAAGAGACAAATGATGTGCAATATTCTCCCCCAACTTGAGTTTTGCTAGTCCTAGCAAACTTTATTTCCAAAACTTATAGCATAAAACTAAAACTAAAAACAATCCATTCATGAAAATCAAATCATCCAACAATCAAAATGCAAAAATCACACTGCAATTAAATAAATGAACTTGGCACGATGGAACAAAAACAACTGTGGTTCTTTCATTCATTACTTCAAAGAGTTAAGTACAAGGAGTAGAGGCCACAAGCAAAACGGCCTAAGATCCTGGATAAACTCTTCTACTATTTCATCTACTCTACTCCTATCTTTGTAACTACATAAACAAATAAAACAAAAATTCACTGTACTCATCATCCTCATCTCCAGTCCCCTCCTCATCACTCTCATATTCACTGCCCTCCCCATCATCGGAGTCTTCATCGTCGGAGCCCTCCACCTCAACAACAGTAGAAGCCATAGGGGCAGAGGTTGAGGGTCCAGTAGTAGGAGGCAGAGGTCCACCGGGGATCAGCTCTCCTGGGAAAGTGTGCTCGAAAATCCTCGTAACCATTAAGGAGAGCCGATGTATAGTCCCCTCCAAGACGTCTAAGCGCTGAGCAATTGTGCGGGGCGGAGCAGTGGAGAATGGCCCGACAGTAGACGACCTGAGAGTGGATGGCTCAGGTCTTGGTGCTCTAGCTCTCTCACCCCCAGTCATTGCTGTCCTTTTGCTGCTACTGGACTTCCCGATAGCTCCAAAATTTGGGGGTAGCAACACATCAGAGGCATAGGCCTTTACCTTAGAGTGATAGCACAACCTCGTGACCAAATTGGAGAATGGAAGATTTACCTTCGGCTTGCTAGCCTGGGCGAACTCCTTCATGAAGTCCCATATCATCCAGGCCACATCCATCTGCTTCCTCGTCATAAATGCATAGAGGAGGGCGAGCTTCTCTTCATTTGGGGTATTCTCCGCACCCCGGGGAATCAAATTATAGTGCAAAACCTTGTTTATGACCTCGTATGAGTGCTTGAGGGCACCGACTTGAATTTTCCCTTTGAATTAGGCCGGGTCCTCATATGTCAACTGCACATACTCCGGGAGTGATTTTCTCCCTTGGACATTGTGTGGATCAAATCGGGTATTGGGGGGAGGCCTCTGGTACTTCATCAACCCGCTATCAAGTTCGGGGTAACCTCAAAGACCTTTCCTCTCACATTGGTCTTGAGTATACAAAGGTCCTCGTCCACTACATTCAACCTCTTGTAAAATTCCCTACACATCGGGAGGTTGTACCCTGCAACTGGCTCAAATCATATCTGAATCCCATGCCCCTCAATCACTCTCACAACCTCGTCATTCGGCCCGAAGGTGGGCATGTCCACATGACGCTCGCACGTCACATTCTTCTCGTCAATGCTCTTCGCGCGAGCATCATTCTTTTGCTTTTTTCTCCTCTCCCCACTCTCTCCACTAGGGCCCACCTCCATCCTCTTGTGGGAACTTGTGCCCGCGGGTTGTGGAGAACTCGGTCCCATTTGTTTGGTACGGCCCATGTAAATAAAAAATGCTCCAAGGGCCATGAAGGGTAGAAACCACATCCAAAGTGCCTCAAAGAGATCAAGGGGATCATGAGCATGCCTACCTAGACGAGCCATTGCAATGGATTCCAAGATTTTGAGGAAAATCGAAGTGAAATGGATTTGGGGAAATTCTTTGAGAGAACTAGGGTTGTGAGAAATCCAAGCAATTCGCAATGAAATCCAAGTAATAATCAACCTTAGTGATGCTTTGAGAGAGATTAGATGGATGGGTGAGGAATCTTTGAAGGTTAGAGGAGCTTTGAGAGAGAATAGATGGATGGGTGAGGAATCTTTGAAGGTTAGGGGAGCTTTGAAAGAGATTAGAGAGCTTGAGAGATCGAGTAGAGGAGAAAGTGAAAGGTTTTCCAAAAAAATCAGACTTAAAACCCTCATTTCCTAGTTTTCTGGGCAAAACCTATCGGTAGAACGATCAAAACCTACCGGTGCGTTTTGTGCACTAGAAGATACCTACCGGTAGGTTTTGACAGACATCTACTGGTAGGTTTTAGCTTTTTTCCAAAAATTCTCTGTGCTCCAATTTTCATTTCCAGTCCAATTTCACTCACTCTTTACACATTCTAACAACCTATTTACGACCTCTACTCCACCAAAAACCTAAACTACAATTGTGAACCACAATTGAGTGATCATGCCCAAAGTCATTTACGAAATTGCAATATGATTTAAAATTTTGATGCTTTCAAAAACACAAGACATGGATTTCTAAATCTAACTACCAAAATGAATACCCAAAATGTAAAGCATAGATTTAAATGGTAAAGGCATTCCTAATCCTTCATGATATCTAAAGTTTAAGCAATATTCCCCAATCTCGCAAGCATAGGGCTACATGAAAACACTGTTCAAATACCCGAACAAAGTACACATGAGCAACACCATGGATTTAAATGCTATTCTAGAGTATACACCTACACATTTATTTTCAAAATCGCGTGTGTGAAGTGGACATGTAATTTAAGCATTTACCCAACGGAATTCACATTCACTTGGCTATCCAAATTTAGCTTCGATGCAAAAACTCGCCAAGAGTTTCTCTCAGCAATGAATCACACTATGATTATCCTGGCACTAGATAGAATCTTATGCACAAACTGAAGTATGCTCACATATAATCCAAAAATGAAACAACCTTGGCATAATCTCGTGCAAGGAATGTTAGGGCACTAGATAGCAAAATCAAATTTTATTTTTCTTTAAAGATGTGCCTTCCCCATGCTTTCTGTAGAGCATTTAGGGCTTTCAAGGGTTGTAATGAGGCCTTGGGGTGATATTGAGGCAAATGAAACGAAGGAAAGAAGACAACAAAGAGGGTTATTCCGAGGCATGACCCTTGAAAGAGACAAATTATGTGCAATATTCTATACTCATCGTTAGTGGATTAGGCTTTGGAGAACCCTAGAGTGGTTCCCTGCGAATTTTCCCGAGAAGGGTTTCCGCGTCGACAATTGCTTTTGTCTCTTTATTACTTTATTTGCTTATACACTTACAATTGATGCACACATGCACATCATGTGTTTGATGAATTGATTGTTTATCTTTAAAGTCATTAAATAGTAGTTCGGTGATTGGGGCTTTGGTTAGGGATTTACTTCTTTGTGAAATTGAGTGTTAATATTTCAATTGATTAATTTGTACAACAATTCACATGACCGGTTTGGGATGTTCATGTTAAAAGGGGTTCAAATGGCTAATTATTAAATTAACTTTGAAATTGGTCATGATGCTATCAAGTTGAAAATCCAAAAACATCATAGAAGGGAAGAGATCAAGCGTCAAAACAACATCATTTAACGTCCGTATACACCTTCATGCTTAGGACAAGGTAATGACCTAGACACCTAAGATGAACCCTTAGTTATTTTTAACTTAGGTTGATTAGAATGAAAATAGAATTGGAAGCATCTTGACTATGACTCCTAGGTAATTTTAAAAGAAAATATTTTTTAAACCATTTATGAGTTTTGAAAACATAGATTGAGTCATAATCAGACTCTTCTTTGATCAACACCCTTTAGTGTTCAAGAAGACCATTTTTTCTTGGTTTTGTACTTCAAAAATCGATAGGGACCGAGCTATGCTCACTAACCTTAGATAGGTCGGTCTCTTGATGACTTATGGAATTAGAAGGGAAAAGGCCATGAGGGAATAACACAGAGCTCGCTATATGAGCTTGCTAGAATGGCCCTTTATGGTCGCTGGAATGGTGCTCATGGTTGCTCAAGCGGTGCTGGTCCTTGATAGTTTTGAAACATGATTTTTATTCTAGTACTAACTGCTTTATGGCCACCCTCCCACCGATCGAGTGGTCATTTGCGAATCTAAGTATTCTTATTTACTAAGACTACTCTTATTTTGGACCTATAAATAGGGAGAGTCTTTCCTATAGCTAAGTTAAGGCTCTTATTAGATTTCATAGAGAGAAAACACATCTTCTACCTTGAGGGCTTTCACCACCAACCTAGATCCCTAAACTTAAGGCTACTGTTTGACCTTCAAAAGTGGGTAAAATATAAATGTGTTCCCAAGCGCAAGAATATATCGTTTAGTAACTCGGTTGATTACTAAGGTTGTCTCCTTAGGGAAAATGAAGGACAAATTCAAGTGGTGACAAACAAAGAAAAATAAAACTCTTGAATCTTTGAGAAAGGGTTTTTGAAAGCAGATAAAATAAATAACAAGAATTAAAGAAAATAGAGGCCTAAACGAGAGTCTTGGATGTGAAAACTTGAAGATTGCTCAAGGCCTAAATGGACCGTGTGGTAGGGAGTTCAACTGAAGCTAGCCATAACGTCGAAGGAGGGCCTTTGATTGAGGTCCAATTGGGTTAAAATTAGTGTTTGTCTAAGTGAAAATTTTAATAACCTGTTCACCCCCTCTACGTCTAGCGTGCGATTCCTCGTCTATAATCGAGTGAAAATATCCTACACGTGAACTGTTATATTTTTCTCCACAGCTTACACCACAGATGGGAATCTTGACACTAATTGGCAAAGTCCATATAGGGTTACTTTGTTTGGAAGGACCGGATCCCATAGACTTGGGACAATTGGTGGAAAGTCAAATCCACAACCTTGGAATGCGGCAAACTTTAGAAAGTTTTACTTATGAAGTGCTTTTAGAGGAATGAGCAAAAAAAGGGATTGGATACCTTCAATCATTGAGTTGGAGTACCTCTAGAGATAAAGTAGTCAGTTTTACTTGGAGTGCTTTCAAGATCTTCTAGTTAGAAAGTTTTTGCTTGAGAAATTGTAATGCATAGCTCATTGCTTTAGCTTTCGACCTCTGCCTGCCTCACAGTCAAAACTCTCCTCTCTAGCAGGATCAACCGAGTAGAAGCATAGTTTCCTTGAACTAATTCAAGTGATTCAGTAAGTAGGAAACTCATCTTATCGAACATTTGATTATATACAACCTCGTGAATGTTACAACTATTCAATCGAGAGTCTTCCATACATCTGCATTTCAAGTTTCTATTTATCCCTGAACGTATAAAGCTTCAATTTCAATGAATAGATTCCTTTGTTACATAGTGTCTTTGTAAAAATCTAGTGATATAAATGTTTGTTCGGGACAAAAACTGAACAAAAATCATTGAATGAGTCTTTTCCAAGACAAAGAAAAATTCCTAAAATGAAATTCTAGGCAAAAGATTCAGGAAGGCTGGAGCATTCTCTAAAATAACCTATTGCTAAGGAACGGAGTAAAAAATCCTGACAGAGGCAGGGAACTAGCTTAGGTGTAGTCACTTGATCAAATTTAGGCCCAGGGCTAGGCACGATAGTGTAAGAAGGGTAAACATTTGAGACTAAGCAAGTTAATGGGTTAGTGAAAGGGTCACAATAGGTGGTCAAGTATCTAGGCTCAAACCATTCATCATCCTCTGGTACAAGGATAAGCTTAGGCTTGGCGATAATAGGCCGAGCATATTCAGATTAGGGGGAATAACTTGGGGATCAGGAGCTGGAGAAATTGGTCTAGTAGGGAAAGATCCAGGTAAGGTTGTGCTCGAAGAAGAGGCGTCAGTCGGGTTAAAGACAAGGTCAATAAAGTTCTTCACATATCTGCCTCTACCCTAGACCTTGAACTTGATTTCTAGCCAGAACATGAAGTAGAGGCCCTCTGAGCCCTAACCGTCTCTTTTTCTTGATCCAAGTGCGCATTGGGCCTCTCAACAATGACAATGACGGAGTGGTAAATAGGGGTATGGACGAGTAGGACGTCGGCAGTGTTGTGCTTGATGGTTTTCCTCGATGACATGAACCCGAATTTTGTGTATATATGGCTTATAGAGGTTGGTGAGTGTCACTCTCCCTCGAGTTCAATTCGAGAAGTGGGAGAAATCGTGTGTGGATGAACAAAAATGTGTGTGTGCAAAATTGCTCCCCAAGCGTAGAGAAAGTCTTGCGATGTAGTGTTTTACTTGGAATGAGTATTCCAAGGTCGTCTCCTCAGGGAAGAAAAGGTCAAATGCTTTTAAAGGGTGATTTGTAAAGAAATGAAAATTGGAAAATCTTGTGATTTGTGTTTTGGTGAGTTGTGTTTTGAGAAATATGCAAGAAAACAAGGTTGGCTAATTCATAGAGGTCATTCCAATGGGAATGCCAAATCGAATCATTTCATTCAACCAATGGTGTCTCGGTGTTCGATTGATTCGTAGGAAGTGAGGGACTAATGTAGTTGTGTTAGGCAAAAGCATACCCCGTGACAAGTCTACGGTGTATCAAAAGCTCACAAATACGTCCGCACTCAACTTAGTTAAACCAAACACTTTACACTACGAGGAAGAATGAAGGAGAGTTGATTTCACATACCCAAGAGGAGATTCCTCTTGGATTAACCAACTAAAACATAATGAAGGCTAGAACAAACATGAAATGAAGAAACGTGGTGATGAAATCAAACATAGAATTGTATTTAGGTAAGAAGAAAGTTTAAACTACAAAATAAATGACATTCATACTTGAAATGCAAAGCTTGAAGAGAAAAATACCCAAATGTAAAAATGAAATACAAGAACACTTAGCTAAACTTGATTACAACTTGAATAAAAGAGATTAGAGTGCAAAAGGGAAAGATTACAAGTTAAATGGAGCTTACTACAATGGAAATGGTGAAGAAAAATGTAAAAACCCAACTTCTCTCTCTAAAACTTCATCTTCTACCTTGGAGCTTTTCTCTTTAAAAACATAATAATCTGGAATTCTGTGCAGCCACACCCAATTTTGTCCATGCCTTCTCTCCTTAGCATGAATAACTGACTTGGAATGATTAGAGAGAGGTTGTCCACTCAAAGAAACAAAATCAGTCAAGGCATGGACCTCCCATGCCTTTCCAACCACTCCCTCTCTCTCACTTGCCTCTCCCCTCTCTCATTCTTCCAATCCGAAGTTTTGGGGTTAGGAGCTTATCATGGGGTGTTAAAGATGTCAGGGCATGGTTTAGAGGACAAGAGGTGGGCCCCCGGAGTTGGTGGAGTCGTGTGAAGAAGTGTTTGGCAATTGTGGGCAAAACCTACTGGTAGGTCGTGGGTAACCTACCAGTAGGTATTTTCCAGTGAGCTTTTCTACCGGTAGGTTCTTGCATGGCAGAGGTAGAAGATTTCTAGTGGCCTTTTCTATCGGTAGGTTTTGAGTCTTCTACCGGTAGATCTTGAATGACTTCTACCGGTAGATCTTGAATAACTTCTACTGGTAGATGTTGTCCTATCTTGGAATTTTCTTGGTTCTTTGAGGTCCCGATCCATTTGTCAAGCGGTCCCTTCTTCCCCAATGACCTTGAGTACTTGATGGGGTGCTTTATGCATGCCCTTACTAGCCCATTATCTATCATCAAACAACTCTTCCTTAATTATCAATTTGAAACCATTTCCCCCAATTTCCACCACAAAAACAAGTTAAAATGGGTGCAATAGAGATGCATATTATGCACTATTCTACACTCATCATGTTGGAATGCGAGTCCCAAGCTTTGTTGATGGCTAGTATAAACTAAATACAAAAAAAATTATTTGTTAACTCTATAAGGCAGAATTGGGGTTTATCTTTGATGGATCGATCTCGTCACAGCACAAATGAAAACCTGATGCAAATCGAACAATCGGATCAATGGACCTCGCGATCTTCTACCGTATGCCCTTCAACACCAAAAACTCGAATGCAATGTGGGCTGAAATCCTTCGAGTTTTCTCTCTCTCTCTGCCTCTTCTAAACATGAAGGTAAAAGTATGGCTGAGAGAACCAGAAATGGCATGTATATATAGGCTATAGTAGAGACCCTAAGAAGAAATAAGGGTCGGGCTTCCAATGAGCCTAGGAATCCTATGTCCTATCCAGAACAAACTGATAGAGTTATGTACTAAAAGTTTGCTTTTTGTAGTGAAACTCAGTTTATTATGTAATAAAAGTTCTTCATTTTCCATTGAGAATTTGTATGGGTAAAATATTTGCATTATATTAAATATATGCTATGCATGTGTATCTTTTATTTTACATTGTAGATAATCTAGTGTGTAGAGTTTGACTTATACATAAAAGATCAGATTATCGAATGCTTGTATGATATGAGTAAAAGTTCACAGTCTTAGATGGAATTGGACACACTATCAGTAGGACTGTAATGCAATCTTCTGACATAGTTAGGGGTGTTATTCGAGTTGGGTCGGCTGAGCTTAGACATGCTCAGGCTCGGCTCGATTGTGAAGGGACTTGTTCGGATTCGGCTCAGACTCGACTACTGAGCCTAAAATTTCGCTCAAGTTTGGCTTGGCAAGAGTGTAACGCCCCAAATACCACCCTGGACGGCATTACACTATGAAACCATTCATGTCATGAGAGCAACTAAATATATATCCATCGAATAAGAAACATTCTTAATTTTAACAAAATTTGGACAGAGTCTCCTTTGTACAGGAAGCTCCACCCAAAAATCACAACCTGTGCAATTCTATTAACTTGACCACACAGGGTCCATTTAACCATCCAATAACAATAAAATTTCTATTTACCATCTATACTATCCTTAACATTATCACAAAAGAATAGGCCAGATATGACAATTACATTCCCCAAAAGAATTACATGAATATATCGTAGCGGAGTTTCAAAAGAATATAGACTTTACATTGTTCAGAAATAAATCTCCTAGTCTAGAACAAAATAAGCTATATCTCTAGATGTCCCATTCGGGATCTAGGTACCCCTCCAAGGAAGCTTCCCCAAGGTCCGGCTCATTCACACCGAGCTCCTCCTCTAAAGCCAAATCTGAAAAATATTAATTGTAGGGGATGAGCACGAAGCTCTGTAGCAAAATCTTCCCAAACTCAAACAAGGTTTAGAAAAACATATAAAATGGTTGGTCTCATTTTCACAAATAGCATATATACCATTTTGAAGGAAAAGCAGGATATTTTAAATAGATCTCAAGTTTAAGTAGCAATAGTAATCGAAATGGATAAATAAACACCATATACCATTGGTAATTCATTCTACCATGAACCGTTTTCAACAAGTTTTCGCAGAATCCCATACTTCCCGAAACTCTTGTCAAAACAATTTATGGTACAATGCACGATGACCCACACTGTGTGCCCGATACAACCCACGTTACTAACCCGTGATCATTAGCGATATGAAAAGTTTATACCCACACGGCGTACAAAGGCGTCTACCCACTCCATGTGGTAGGAAAAGTTCATACCCGCGTGGCATATAAAGACGTATACCCACTACATGATACCCGGTCCATAGTAATCCATGTTCGTATCGTACAACCACGCAAACGATAAAATTCCCACAAATATCTCACATTCTAACCATACCATAAATCCCCACCGGGATAGACTAACCTCTAACACTCTACGGCAATGCTCGAAAGCAATTCAAGTCCATCACAACAATCATACAAGAGATATCATTACAAACATTTTCTCAATTTACCAGAAATCCCAAAATCCCCAAATTTCACAATTTGTACCATAGCAAAATTGAAGAACAAGAGCAAGAGATCACTATAAACATCATTTTGTTATACAATATCAAGCACTAAGGTTGTGATGGTGAGAACAAAGAAAATGTAAAGAGGAAAAATTCATTTTTCTTAAAACTAGGGTTTGAGAATGAAAAAGGGACCTTTAATGGTTACCCAACTACCACAATGTTTAAAACATGGCAATAAATGCAAGAGGATCAAGAATTAAGTAAATAATAGCAAGCATATATATTTTTGAACCAAAAGAATACATATAATTTAATCCTAGCCTCAATGTAAGAGAATAGGAAGAAATCCCCTACCTCAATGTTCAAGAGTTTTAGCCAAATACCCAAGCTTCAAGACCTTCTTGCTTTCCTTTCCTTTCTTTTCCTTTTAATCTCCTCTCCCTAGGGTTTTCAAAAGATTTGGGTGAGAGTGGGTGAAGAATGGAAGAAAAGAGAATGAGTAGAGAAGTGAAATCTTAGAAATCTAGGGTTTTAATCTTCTAAAATGGTGTATCTCTCCTTATCTTTGATGTTCTTCTCTCCCTCTCTTTCTCTCTAAAGGTGCCTAGGGTTTAGAAGGCTGAAATGGGGCTCAAATAGTCGGCCTTAAGTATTTATAGGGAGAGAGAGAGAGGCCGAAATTCGCGACTTTAAAATAAATAGTCTGGTTTCGGTAGTACCGGTACTCAGTACCGGTACCATTCAGTACCGGTACCCAGTACCGGTACAAGAAACCTTCTGGAATCGGGGAGTCCGGTACACAGTACCGGTACCCAGTACCGGTACCATTTACCCAGTTTTGCCTATTTCTTTTGTTTTCCATTTCCAATCCATTCCAAAACTAACCAAATCCATCACAAACCTCTCCAACACATATTTATACACCAAACCTATCTAATACAAGTTATAGGACCTAACATTTTATATTTTCACTCACTAAAACTAAATTTCAACTATGATTTTCATTAACATTTTAAATCTTTACTTTTCAAATTTACAAAGTTTAAACACACTTCAATACCCCTATCCACATCTTTACAACCATTATTTGCTATATCTATATATCTATATGAACGAAAATGCGGGGTGTTACAATCCACCCCCCTTAAAGAAAGTTTCGTCCTCGAAACTTACCTCAAGTAGTGAACAAAAAGGGATACTTCTCCCGCATTTCTTGCTCCGGCTCCCATGTAGCTTCCCCCACTCCATGGTGTTGCCACCAAACCTTCACTAGTTGTATGACTTTGTTACGGAGTACCTTTTTCCTTTGCGTCGAGAATTTCTACCGGTTGTTCTTCGTAGGTTGCTCCGTCTTAAATTTCCATCTCCTCCAAGTTCACGACTGGAGTTGCATCCGAGTGACACGTCCTCAACATCGACACGTGAAACACGCCATGTACTCTAGATATCTGGGCTAGTAGTCGAAGTTGATACACCGCATTGCCTACTGCTTTGATCACTTCAAACGGTCCGGTATATCTTGGCGCTAACTTCTCCTTCTTGCCGAATCGAAACACGCCCTTCTTGTGTGACACCTTGGAAAACATGTAATCTCCCACTTTTAATTCCAAGGATCTTCGTCTGTGGTCCGCGTAGCTCTTCTGTCTACTTCGCGCCGTGCGTAGCCTCTCCCGGATGAGTTGAATCTTCTCCGTAGTTTCCCCATTGTAGTCCTTACTCCGTTAGTTCGTTGCGCACTCTGATATAAATTACAATCCACCAAAGGTTACAGTTGAAACCTAACCAGACTTGTCCTCCCATCTTAGCTTCCAAATCCATATACATTTTTCCAACGAAATAATTTAAGAAAAATTAACATAATATCATCGAAAATACCATTTTATTGGTCAATACCAATCTTTAGAATTTTGAATTAAGGAACAAATAAATAATCAAGCTTGGGAATCAAGAACAAAGTAACAATCGAGTCTTGGAGTCAATAACAGATGCATCTCAAGCTTTATAACCAAGAACTAAAGAGTATCAAGTTTTGAACTCAAGGACAAGGAGAAATCAAGTATTGAAATCAAGAGCAATTGAATGTCAAGTCTTGAAATCAAGAACCAATGAATATCAAGTATTGAATATCAAGAATAAATGAATCACAAGGGTTAGAATCAATAACAAACGAATATCAAATTTTTGGATACCAAGAACAAATGGATCATTAAGCTTAGGAAGTTAAGGACAAGGAAACAATCAAGTCTCGAGATCAATAACAACGGAGATCAAGCTTGGAATCAGAGATAAAGTAACAATCATGTATTGGAATCGATAACAAACGACTATCAAGGTTTGAAATCAATGACAGAGGCAAGATAAAGAGAAAACACCTCTCCCTTGAAAACTAGGATTTCAAGGGCATACCAAAAGGATTTGGTGGTCACCCACCCATAACATAGCTTAGAACAAATAATATTTAAGTTCGAGAATCAAGAACAAAGGAGAAATCAAGAGAAAAACACATCTCCTTTGTAAACTAGGGTTTGAAGGCATAAGAAAAGATTTAGGGTTTACCCCACCATAATATATTTTGGAACAAGGTAGTATTATCCAGAATGGCAAGACATGATGATTTCCTAGCAAGTAGATATAAATTAGAGTCAAAGAGTACATATAAATAAACCCTACTGGTATCTGAAATGTAATCCGCTTGCACGTAACCCTTACAGACTAGCCTGGTATCCCCATGTTCTCCCGTAGGCAAGTCAACCAATAAAGCATGTTCTAGCTCCTCGGAACCCAATCCCAATTCCACAACGTCCGCAGTACGTATAGAAGAATGAGTCGCATAGGAATCCAATAAAATTCGGGCCCAAAAATGGTAGAGAAGAACAATACCTTCCACAACGGCGTTGGAGGCATCTTCCTCCGGTTGAGTCAAAGCAAAAACCCTTCCTTGATTGGCGCCGCCGGGGGCTTGAGCTTGTAACGGTCTCTGTGGTGGTAGTGGCTGTCGTAGCGGTGGCCTGTTTGCATTCACTCACCCAGTTACTTGGTTGGTCTTGGTGGAAAGCAATGGACAATTATCTATGAAGTGCCCAACACCTCCACAGGCAAAACATCGGCGTGCATCCGTGCCTATTCTCTTTGGTATGCCTCCCGCTCCTCGAGCTATCTGAGGTCTTTGCTGTGCTGGCCTTTGTAGAGGTGGCTTGTTTGCTGGTACTTGCTCGGTTGCTTGCTTGGTCATTGGGGGCAACGAGGGACATCTATGTTTGAAGTGCCCAAACTCTCTGCATGCAAAGCATTTGCGCGGGTCCATGCCTGCTCTCGTCTGAGTAATTTCATCTTCTCCAATTGTCTGAAGTCTTTGTTCAACCGCATCCACGTCCACGTCCACATACCCGTCCACGTCCACGTTCACGAGATCTTGTATTCTCGAATTCAGAGTGTAACCAGCTTCTCGCGGATGGAAGGCCTCAAATCTTGTTCAAAGCGTTTAGCTCTCCTTGCCTCAGTGACCACAAACTTGATTGCGTAGCGAGACAACTCATCGAATTCGAACAAATAATTAACCCTTAACCTAAATATACCATGAATCTAACCTATCTGATAAACACATAACTTCAAACAAATGCAAGCCTACAGTTCCTTCAACCTAGTCCTACCTTTCCGGTGGTAATCCATAACCTACAACTCCCATGTAAGACCTAAAGCCTAAGCTCTGATACCATTCTGTAACGCCCCAAATACCACCCTGGACGGCATTACACTATGAAATCATTCATGTCATGAGAGCAACTAAATATATATCCATCGAATAAGAAACATTCTTAATTTTAACAAAATTTGGGCAGTCTCTCCTTTGTACAGGAAGCTCCACCCAAAAATCACAACCTGTGCAATTCTATTAACTTGACCACACAGGGTCCATTTAACCATCCAATAACAATAAAATTTCTATTTACCATCTATACTATCCTTAACATTATCACAAAAGAATAGGCCAGATATGGCAATTACATTCCCCAAAAGAATTACATGAATATATCGCAGCGGAGTTTCAAAAGAATCTAGACTTTACATTGTTCAGAAATAAATCTCCTAGTCTAGAACAAAATAAGCTATATCTCTAGATGTCCCATTCGGGATCTAGGTACCCCTCCAAGGAAGCTTTCCCAAAGCCCGGCTCATTCACACCGAGCTCCTCCTCTAAAGCCAAATCTGAAAAATATTAATTGTAGGGGATGAGCACGAAGCTCTGTAGCAAAATCTTCCCAAACTCAAACAAGGTTTAGAAAAACATATAAAACGGTTGGTCTCATTTTCACAAATAGCATATATACCATTTTGAAGGAAAAGCAGGATATTTTAAATAGATCTCAAGTTTAAGTAGCAATAGTAATCGAAATGGATAAATAAACACCATATACCATTGGTAATTCATTCTACCATGAACCGTTTTCAACAAGTTTTTGCAGAATCCCATACTTTCCGAAACTCTTGTCAAAACAATTTATGGTACAATGCACGATGACCCACACTGTGTGCCCGATACAACCCACGTTACTAACCCGTGATCATTAGCGATATGAAAAGTTTATACCCACACGGCGTACAAAGGCGTCTACCCACTCCATGTGGTAGGAAAAGTTCATACCCGCGTGGCATATAAAGACGTATACCCACTACATGATACCCGGTCCATAGTAATCCATGTTCGTATCGTACAACCACGCAAACGATAAAATTCCCACAAATATCTCACATTCTAACCATACCATAAATCCCCACCGGGATAGACTAACCTCTAACACTCTACGGCAATGCTCGAAAGCAATTCAAGTCCATCACAACAATCATACAAGAGATATCATTACAAACATTTTCTCAATTTACCAGAAATCCCAAAATTCCCAAATTTCACAATTTGTACCATAGCAAAATTGAAGAAAAAGAGCAAGAGATCACCATAAACATCATTTTGTTATACAATATCAAGCACTAAGGTTGTGATGGTGAGAACAAAGAAAATGTAAAGAGGAAAAATTCATTTTTCTTAAAACTAGGGTTTGAGAATGAAAAAGGGACCTTTAATGGTTACCTAACTACCACAATGTTTAAAACATGGCAATAAATGCAAGAGGATCAAGAATCAAGTAAATAATAGCAAGCATATATATTTTTGAACCAAAAGAATACATATAATTTAATCCTAGCCTCAATGTAAGAGAATAGGAAGAAATCCCCTACCTCAATGCTCAAGAGTTTTAGCCAAATACCCAAGCTTCAAGACCTTCTTGCTTTCCTTTCCTTTTTTTTCCTTTTAATCTCCTCTCCCTAGGGTTTTCAAAAGATTTGGGTGAGAGTGGGTGAAGAATGGAAGAAAAGAGAATGAGTAGAGAAGTGAAATCTTAGAAATCTAGGGTTTTAATCTTCTAAAATGGTGTATCTCTCCTTATCTTTGATGTTCTTCTCTCCCTCTCTTTCTCTCTAAAGGTGCCTAGGGTTTAGAAGGCTGAAATAGGGCTCAAATAGTCGGCCTTAAGTATTTATAGGGAGAGAGAGAGGCCGAAATTCGCGACTTTAAAATAAATAGTCTGGTTTCGGTAGTACCGGTACCATTCAGTACCGGTACAAGAAACCTTCTGGAATCGGGGTACCGGTACACAGTACCGGTATGGTACAGTACCGGTACCTAGTACCGGTACCATTTACCCAGTTTTGCCTATGTCTTTTGTTTTCCATTTCCAATCCATTCCAAAACTAACCAAATCCATCACAAACTTCTCCAACACATATTTATACACCAAACCTATCTAATACAAGTTATAGGACCTAACATTTTATATTTTCACTCACTAAAACTAAATTTCAACTATGATTTTCATTAACATTTTAAATCTTTACTTTTCAAATTTACAAAGTTCAAACACACTTCAATACCCCTATCCACATCTTTACAACCATTATTTGCTATATTTATATATCTATATGAACGAAAATGCGGGGTGTTACAAAGAGCTTGTGAGCTTTTGAGCTGAGCTCGGGCAAAAAATGAGCCTTTCCAAAAATCCAAAAAATTATACATAGATCATTCAATTTTTGAGAAAAAACCTTAGAAATCAAACCCTAGAGTACTCTGTTCCTCAACTAAAATCTCAGATTACATACAATAAGCAATAAAAATTAAACCTAGAGAGAAAAAAAATAGATCTAAAAAATAAAATAAAATTGCATAGATCTGAAGCAAATGGGTCAGATCTACAAGGAAAAAAAAAAGAGAGAAAAAAGACAAATTTGGAACAAATGCAACCAGATTTGAAAGAAAAACATAACAAAGAAAAGATTAGGCAGATCTGGTCCTGATGCACAACCCTCTGTTTGTGTTTTGATGCACAACTCTTCGTTTGGTGTTTGTGTGTTTGAGAGAGAGAGAGATATAGAGAAGGTGAAGCAATTTGAAATGGGCGAGAGAAAGAGAGAGAGAGTACCATAGCTTCTTTGATTCAATCCACACCTTTTGTGAAAGCTTTTGATCTTGATCATGAATATTCTAACACGTGTACTGTTGTACTTGGTTCCTCCACACTATTGGCACTTTGAATTTTTTTTTGACTGCTGTCTTGTCTCTCTCGTGCAATCTAAAGTCCAAATGAGAAAGAAAGAGAGAGAGAGATAGAGAGAGAGAATGGGTAAGTTTAGTCAAATATCACGTGGGTGAGGAGCACAAAAAGAGGCAATAATGAGTGGATGTAGATTCTTTGAATGTGTTTCAGTACTTTGACAAGAATACCCCTAAAAATTTCAAATACTATAGTTTTGTACTAGTGATGAAAATGCAAATAAAAAACATGAATTGTAAACGAGCTGGCTTGGGCTTAGTTGGGCTTGAATACAAAACGGGCTTGAAAAATTGATTAGATTCGGCTTGTTTTATAAAACCTTCAAGCTCGAGCTGAGCCAGAGCCAAATCCTAGGCATAGTCTGTCTTGCCTATAGGAGGCTGTCTGATGTCTCGAATTATTGCTCTAACACACTATGTGTATTGAACATGATCATTATTGAGTTTATTACTGACTAAATAAGGAAATAAATACCTCATGGTTATTATGATTGCTTAAGATCTTAATCTTGAGATATTTAATAGACTCGTGCATATAATAATTGTTACTTTAATTTATCAAAGAGTGAGATTCATTTGAGTCAACAAACTCGGTGAATTAGGAGATTACATTATTTGTATGGTGAAAATTAATTATTAAAGGAAAATACGTCTCGGTATTTAAAAGGGTTGATGATATCCTCTTGAGGAAGATTATAAGTTTTGTATATGTCAAATCCTGCATGTCAATTTAATTATTCGACATAACAAATAAATTGATTGGTAAGATCTCAAGGATAAAAAAAAGTCAATTAAATATAATTTTCAGTAATTTAATTAATTGACGAGCATTAGTATTCTTAAACGTGATGAGATTATTATGCATATAAGAACGAGGAGCTCGAAATATAATTTTTAGATAAGACTCGAGAGATAAATAATAAGTTTTTAGTGGACTAACTTATTATTAATGGAACGTAGGATGTTTGTTTTGGTTTGTACATAGGATTCCTAAGCCCATTGGAAGCTCGACCCTTATTTCTCCTTAAAGTCTCTACTAGCCTATAAGTACATGCACTCGCTTGTTCTCTTAGCCACACCTTTACCTTCACGTTTAAAAGAGGCTGAGAGATAGAACAAGGGAGAAAATTTGGAGGATTGCATTCCACATTACATTCAAATTTTAGTGTGGAAGGACATATGGTAGAAGATCGTGAGGTTCATCGAGCCGACTGTTTGATTAGCATTTGTCTTCGTTCATGTAGATAACATAAATATCATACGGTCCATTAATAATAAGTAAGTCCACTAAAAATTATTATTGATCTCTCGGACCTTATCTCAAAATTATATTTCGAGTTCCTTGTTATTATATCCTTAATAATCTGTTCACGTTTAAGATTACAAATGTCCGTCAATTAATTAAATAATTGATAATTATATTTAATTGACTTTTTATTTTTAGTTTTGAGATCTTACCACTCAACTTATTTGTCACGTCAGATAATTAAATCCACCTGCAGGGTTGAAAATGGACAAAACTTATGAGATTTATCAAGAGGATGTGGTTTCCTTTAATAATTAATTTTCACAATACAAATAATGTTATCTCCCAATTAATCGAGTTTTTGACTTAAATATGAATCTCACTATTTGATGAATGAAAGTAATACTCATTATTACACGTGTCCATTAAATATCTCGGGATTAAGAGCTCAAGCAATATATAACTCATATCAAGTAATAATCCAACTGATGGTGTGTCCAAGTCCATCTAAGACTGTGAATCTTTACTCATATCATACAAGGATTTGATAATCTGATCTTTTGTGCATAAGTAGAACTCTACATACCAGATTATTTACAATATAAAATAAAAGACGCACATGCATACTATATATTTAATATAATGCAATCATTTTACATACACAGATTATCATTAAAATAGAAAATGACAAACTTTTATTAAATAATAAACTGAGTTTCACTATAAAAAATAAGCTTTTAGTATATAACTTTATCAAGCAGCTCAGTAGAAAAGATCAACATTATACGACCAAGCCTTTTTGTGGTCCTCCATCTTCACCAATCTATCCTAAATCTTGCCTTTAACAGTCCCGCTTATAGAAGATTAGAGTTAGACATAAGAGATTAAAAAAAGAAGAGAAGAGAGTAGACATATAGAGCATGAGTGAGATCAGGCACATGAGACACTCTCCTCAAAGGGACATCTGTAGCGAGGATCCTAGCTAACCTTGTGCCCCCAATTTCCAGAGACGAATACAATATCATTCTCATGGACTTTGTTTGAGTTAGGAAGGTGGGTCACCAGATAACGATCGTTCTTCCTTACTTTAAAATAGTAGCTATTGTTATCCCCCACAGACTTAATGATGTAGCAGTAAAGAATCTCCCATAAGTCCATGTCAAGTCGTACATGATCATTCAGAGTTGTCACGCCATCACAATCCTAAAGATGTTAGGTTAGCATTGTATAGAGCAAAACTTCAGAGAATAGAGAACCAAGAGAATAAGGGGAAGGAGGGGAAATCTAATGCCACTTTCAGTGATTGCCATGGTATGGATGGGTATTGACTACCTAGAGCCAAGTAGAGGCTCATACTTTCTAGCAACCTTGATATCAACGTCTTCAGGGATGTGGTATTTGACCTTAAAACAAGAGATTTCCTCTTTTGTAAGGGGAGCCATAACAGAAGGTAAGAAAAAGGAAATGAAGCAGTGGTGGGGAAGAAGATGGTTGAACTTGCAGATGCTTGAAAATGCTTAACAGGGACATAAATGGTGGAGGTGAAAAATGAAGAAGAATATACTTTAAAAAGGTAAGGAGAGGCACCAAGAAATGGTGCCCGAGGCATCAAATGACGTAACATTAAATGTGAATGACTATTTTTTGCAATTGAAGAGTGATAAGCACAAAATATTGTATATTTGATGGCCTCATTACATGCATTTTAAACTCAACTTTGTAATTAATTACTTAGAGTTAGCCGAAATTATGAATAATGTTGAATTTTTGATGTTGCAGTAATTATAGCTTAAATGATGGATTTTAGAACCTTGCAACTAAGTGTGGATGTGTGGTGAAGGCATGGACACAATACTTGAGGATTTGGAGGCTTAAAGGTGAAGAAACCAAAAAAAATGAAATTTGGAAGGTTTAGCCCAATGGTTTCCCAAAGTTTTGACACAATAACGCTGTTTTTCTCATTTTTCGACCATGATCCGCTTCGAATCTGAAAAAGTACAAAACATGAAAGTTGTAGATCTTGATGTCTTCTGTATTGTGTCAAAATTTTAGCTCCATCGGACGGTTGGATCAAAAGTTATGATAATTATACAAAAACTGGTCCGGAGCAGAAACCATACCGGAAGGCCGTACCGGTACGCTTATGCTACTGGAGTTCATAGTACCGGTACGCGTACCGGTACGCCATGCCCAGAGTGCCCAGAACAGCCCAGACGCCTGCAAATCATCTCCCAATTGCTTGGGGGTCCCACCTACACTTCTCCCACACCTATCCCAACATGTTCTACCTACACAATTTGAAGACTTTGGAGGCTTGGCATTTAAGGAGGATGGGAGAGAAGGGGGCAGCCATGATGGTTGCAGACTAAGCTTGTCTTAGCCTGTCAAGGGCCATCAACTCACCTCCCATTAATGGGAGGCTTGCACACACCTAGGGGGACCACCATGGACGAAATTGCAAGGCTCTCACACTCCATATATGCAGCATTACACAAGTTCTTCAAGGGTGGCTACCTAAGCTTAGGAGTAGTTTTGGTGAGGAAGATGATGAATAGTATGTTTTTGCATTTTCTTCACCCATTTCATTGCAGTAAGTTGTAGACCTCTTGTAATCTTTATTTCTTGCATTGTAATCTCCTTTATTTCAAGTATATTTCAAGTTTAGTTACATGTTCTTCAATCCACCAATGTTGCTTCCAAGTTTTCTTCATTTCTAGCTTTAAAATGGGTATTGTATTTCTTTCTTTATAGTTCAAGTTTTCTTGCTTTAAGTTAAGTTCCATGTTTTATTTCTTCATTATGTCTCTTTACATTATGCATTCCTTTCTTGCTGTCATGAGTAGCTAGATTTTAAGTTGGTTAATCCAAGGAAGAACTCCTCTTGGGTGTGCCACTTCAACTCATTTTCATTCATCCTCTCAGAGTACGATGGCTCGGTTTGACTGGGTTGGGGTGCGGACATGGTTGTGAGGTCTTGATACACCGTAGGCATCGTCATGGGGTATGCTTGAATCCTCATCTCCATTTTAGTCCCGAGCTTCCCACGAATCAATCGTACATCTAGGCTCTATTCGAGGAAGGCTTCGAGTTGATTTGGGATTCCCATTAGAATGAACCCTTTGGATTAGCCAACACTTGTTTTCATTTCATTCTCATTCACAAATTTCACTCCCCAAACCAAAACTCAAAAGATTTTACATTTTCTCTTTTGTTCACCAAAATCACCTTCACACACTTAAACTTTCCTTCCCTGAGGAGACGAACTTGGAATACTTTTCCAAGTAAAACACGACACTCAAAAGACTCCTTGCGCTTGGGGAGCACTTTTGTTCATTTCATACATTCCATTTTCATTTCCACCACCATTCCGTTGCCTTTCTTTTGACATCATCCCAAGGGAGAGTGACACTCCCCTACACACTATAAATCATATACACATTAAGCGATGATATTAAGAGGTTAGGAACAACAACGTTTTTCACCAAGCAAAGAGACACAAACAATGCCTCTTCGTAAGAAACGATGCAAGGAATTAAATGAAGGGAATGATTAAAGAAGAGAAAATCAGCCAGTGTTTGCCACGTGGTACCTTTGAAGGTAAGTTAAGGGCTTAGAATGATTGCGCCTGATTAGACCATTTAATGAAGACATATGTTATAAACCACATGACTTGACACACGTATCAAAAAGCACATGATGAAATGTATTAAAAGACGAAGGCAAAGTACCTCTGACCGAGCCATTAATGGACCAACTGAGTAGATTCTAACACTAGACGACTAGATAACAAACTGCTATGTTAGCATAATAGCCGAGCAATCAACAAAAATCGAGTAAAACATAAGAATTGGTATTTTCCTTGGACACAACCTGTATAAGAGATAAGACCGAACCAAGGGGTAGCTAGGTTAGCTCGAGTAATCAGAGGCGGTGCTGAAAAGCCGATAAAGAAGTTGCCAAAATCACACACGCACATTATAAACACTTGACTTAAATAATCGATCAATAAAAAAGAGATTATGGAAAGACTTCAACATAAATTAGGGAAGATTTGACTACAAGAAAGGTGTGCCACCTTGTACACCGTAAATGAAATCCCTAATAGTAGGGCATCGATCCTTATAAATACCAGATGAATTTAAATCAAAGATACACACTACTTTTCCTATAATTTGTTTGCCTAAATCGCAAAATCATTACTGACGTAAGTATTGGAGTGTTTCCGACCAGTCAACCCCTAATCTTTGGCAATTTATTCGTTTCTGTCAAAAAAATCATACTCAAATTTCATGTCATCATTCTTATATATATATAAAAAAATTCACATCATCATCAATCAAAATTTTTTCGTCGTACAGGAGGTATTATCTGGATTATGATGTTGTGTGTTTGTCAATTAACTATGATCTTATTTGAACTAAATGCTAAGCTAGATTCTTAAAATCCAATACAGATTGATTGCCCATACAAAGTGGTTTCACATTAAGAGTCTAGTAGTACTATTAGTGTCACTCTTTTTTGTTTTTTTGATTAGCATCTTAAAAAAACTCAATTGCATCAACGGGTGAGTAACTTACTTGGACTAATTTGCAAACTAAATTCACCAAGTCCATTGTTTCCATTGGATTAAGAGTAAATCTCAATATTAATCGAACAACAATAAGAAATTTAATCAGTAAATTTGACTCATTAATTTTAGTCCGAATAATATATTATCACATATTTCATTTGGACAAGTCCAAAAGCTAAAAGTAAGACATTTCAAATATCTAACTTAATCTGGAACACTGTGGGCCTGTTTGGTTTGCATCTCAAAAATTAGTATCCGAAAATAGTTTTTGAGAAAAATTTTAAGAAAGTGTTTTTGAAAATTTTTAGATTGCAAAACCTGTTTGGTTATATATTTTTGAAAATAATTTTAAAGAACCAAAAATTGTAAAATCTGTTTGGACAATAATTCACAAAACCCACAATTGTCATCACTATCTATCTTCCCCTCTCTCTGTCTTCACAAAACCCACACACACACGCACACATAAACACATACACACAGACACAAAGGATTACACACACACACACATACACACACAAATCCAGACCCAGATTCAGATCTACACAGATTTGTGCTTCAGATCTATGTAGATCTGAACTCTAATTGTTGCGAGAGAGAGAGAGAGATAGGAGATGGAGACGCTGGGTTTGACAGCGATCTTCGGTGCTGCTAAGGGGACAACGATCTTTGGTGGAGAAGAAGATGGAGACGCTGGTTTTGATAGCGATCTTCGGTGGAGAGGAAGATGGAGACGCTGAGTTTGACGCTGGGAGAACAAACCCAGATTGCAAAACGCTGGGTTTGACAGCGATGGAGAAGAAGACGCTGGAGAGAGGGGAAGGAAAAAAAAAAAAAGGAAGGAAGTCTTTTGCTGCTAAGGGGACTCGAAGGGTAGACCTCATTAAAGACCTATTTTTGTTCTCCGTGTTTCCAACGTTTTCAAAGAAAACTCAGAAAACAAGCCATACTTGTTTTCAGTTTTTGTGTTCCAAATCTCATTTTTTTTTTCAAAAATTTGAGAACAAAAATGCTAAACAAACAAGTTTTGGGTGTTTTTAAAATTTTGAGAACAAAAAACAGTTTTCGGAAATCAAACCAAACACGCCCTCAATCTCTTTGAATACCCAAGTACTTGAAAATCTGAGAAAATAAAATTTGAAGAAAAAGGTTCCATCTCTTTGAATACACGAGTTGCATGTCTCTAGAGACACCCTCTTCAAAATGAACAAAAAAAATTAAAAAAAGAAAAAGGTGATTACAGTTTTAATTTTATGTATGAGATGTAAAGCTTACACATATGAAAAGAAATTTTAAGAAAAGAAATCCATCCTAGATGGAATTTTTCTCTTCAATAATCACAAAATAAAAAGTAAATTTTAGTCAGGTTTAAATGTAGCTAGAATCCCCCAAAAACATAATGAAGCATGTCATTAGGAGTTAGAAGAGCTGCTCCACCAAGAATCAATTCTATATCAGGTCTGCCCCTCTCAGATAATGACGCCTAATCTTCATGCACCTTGAGATACAATAAGAGGACAAAGTGTCATCATATTTCTGGTAAAAGAAAAAAAAATTCTATTCTATTTTATAAAATATTTTCCTTCAAAATGAAAATCTCAAGTAATATAGTGGTCATAATTTCTGGTGCATTTATAGGAGATACATCAGGTAAAGCAATAGGAGAGAATATTCTCGAAAATCAGATGCTTGACATCAAAAGACTACACACAGACACCCTTTGAGAGAGAGGTTCAAATCTCAACGCCATTGGTGCCTCCTATAATAAAAACCAGAATAACATGTTGGTCAGCAAGGCTAGCCTTTGCATGCAGAAATAAGAAGTAAAAGTTCAGCATATCTAGGCAATCAAAGAAAAGTTCGACATAAAAAACCTAGTAGTAGAACAAACCTGTCCAAGACCAAACCATCTAAACCAGCTTTTGAAAAGTCGATCAATAGTAGAGGAATGGTACTCCAAGCCAGGTACATCATACATTCATACTTACCTAGTACATTTATTTGAAGTTTATGAAGTAGTACTTTACTTGAATAAGGATCTCTACTGAAGGTACTTTAAAAGGCCAACGTCCCCTCTCTCAATGATGTATTTTTCTTCAATCTAGATAACTTCAGAAAGAATTTGAACAAATTATCCACCCTATCACGCAAATCCAACTTTAGCTGCATGTCATCATATACTTGCTATTTAAGTTTTGCTGCTGTTGGGTTCTCGAGAATCACATCAACAATAGCTTCTTTCAAGAAATGCTCCTCTTGCCACGAAAAAGTACCACCAGACCCGGATATTGGAAATTTTTTCCCAACTAATATATATCCAATAACGGTGAGGAGCAAAGCATCTTGAAAACTAAGTAGTCCCTATGATGGCTCCATTTTCCCACTCTCCTGTCCCTGCGAGCCCATTAAAGCACTTTTATTGATGAGATCAATCACTTGAGGCTATGGCTTGTGTCTCCAGCACCTAACATTCAACATCTTCTCAGCACTATTGAATGCATGCCATCTAGCACTGTGTAACGTGGCAGCCGCTAGCTGAATAACTCCTTTGTTTCTCATTAAAGATGACTCATTTTTAGCCAGAGCTTTAATCATAGGATGCAACTTTGATTTTGAAGCAAAACTAGGACGGATTTTCACACTCAAAATTATATTTTCCTGACGTAATGTTTCTTGAAGCCACTTTTTGATCAGTACAATCCCATCTTTTGTGCTTCTATCTAGTATAGATTCCAAATATGGCATTCCATGAAAATTTTCAGTGGAGACAAAGGATCTAGATAGTAGATCACTTCTGAAATAAAAAGATTCTTCATTATGTTTACTATTGAGATTGACCAGCTCAACCATTTGAGAAATCGTGTCATTGGTATTCCACCCATGTAGAAAAGCTTCAATGCTTTCCAATATCTAAAAATTCACTGTTGGAGACTCTTCTCTACTGAGGAGTTTGTCTAGTGGTATCCAAACATTAAGAGGTGCACGTCTTAGGTTAGCAGGGCCATGTTTTGAATTGATTTTGTGAACCCTTCATGTTAGTAGAAGATGTTCTTCCCCTCTGACCTGATTTTTCCGTGCAATACCAAAGGAAGGCCTCGACCAAAAGCTTCCATGTGGGGAACCTAGGGCTTTGTAAAGTAGTGGGGGCGCTCAGGAGCCAAGTGACGGGAAGCTAGGCCCCAACTGGAAAAGGTCATTACGGCAGGGGGGTATGGGGTCCTATTGGCTTAAAGACATGGAAGGGAAAGATGTCAACCAACCATGGAATGTATCAAATTTGAGAAAATATTATCAATGAATTCCTCTTATGACATGGATTACAAACATGGGACTAGATCCTAGTCATTAGGGGCACACCCTGGAGAGGGGTAAGCCTTCACAAATGAAGAATTGCCCTCTAAAATAACTTACACAAGCCTCAGGCTTAGTTGTTAGGGGCATAGCTCTAAGAGGGGAAAGCCTTCACAAATGAAGCACCACACTCAAAAATAACTTACATAAGCCTTGGGCTTGGTCATTAGGAGCACGATCCCGAGAAGGCTAAGCCTTCATAAATGAAGTGAAGCCCTCGAAAAGAACTTACACATGC
Source organism: Ilex aquifolium (assembly GCA_951799425.1). Taxonomy (NCBI): domain Eukaryota; kingdom Viridiplantae; phylum Streptophyta; class Magnoliopsida; order Aquifoliales; family Aquifoliaceae; genus Ilex; species Ilex aquifolium. The sequence goes on from OX637400.1 coordinate 28,141,770, forward strand.
CTAGTGCTTAGTCGTTAGGGGCATGGACCCAAGAGGATAAGCTTCATACACCCAAGTATAAGTGGTCAAATTGCAGTATTACTCGATTAAGTCCGAGGTTGAACCATTGGTGTTATTTTCACCCAATGACTAATTAATTCATTTTTTGTGTCTTTGTGGGGCGATAATTTATGGTATTTCACCAAAGGGACACCACATCTCAGACAAATTTTCAGGATATTTCACCTATGCCTCCTCACCATCGCACAATTTTGCAGCCTAGTTACACCACTGGAATGTGAGTATCCAAATGTTTGCGGGTCTTGCACCGGAGTGAGAATTTAGCCCTTCCTGTTGCACCCGAGTGAGAATTTAGCCCTTCTTGCTACACCCCGACAGATTTCTATATGTAAAATCCAGTGCGACTCCGTCGGACCTAAGTCTAACCTTCTAGAGCCCACCCATCAACTCACCTAAGTACTGATTGACCCAAACCCATGCACACACACTCATACTCATGTCAATGCCCACGAATGTAGTGTAACCCGTGCATATGCAATGCAATGTGTAATTGCCTTTAATACCATTCACAATGTCGATTGTATGATGAGTGCAATATAATGACATTTCCAACATCAACCCAAGCATGTTATATAAGATAATCAACTCAACTAACACACTTGAATTTACTTAGGCATTTGAGTAAAAACCTAGAGGGCACATCAATTTACACAACTAGCATGTTCATTACTTCTAACACGGCAACATATTTATTAATTCTATTAACATAAACACAATTCCACCATGCTAATCAAATGATAAATGATCATTTAATACACATATTATCTCATAATCACATAACAAGCTAATAATTCTATTAAACTTGATATGCCATTAAAACATTAAGTCATGCTAATGTACAACTAACATGATTTAAACCACTAATATTAACTTACACCAAGTTAATCATAATAGGATTTCACTAATTAAAAGATTAACTATAAATCCTATATTTGACCCACTAGTTACACTAGTCAAGAGCTAACATGTGATACACACCCTTAACCTACCCATTTCATATGCCATCTGTTAGGTTGAAATTACATCTAAATAGGGGAAATCCTACCTCTTGTAGCGTGAGCCCACGTAGTAGAATTCCAAAGAAAACTCGAATTTAGCTTCCCAAAGCCTTGATTTAATCCTAAAAACTCCGATTCTTGAAAGATACTATAATTTGACAAGGGTGGTACCCACGCGTAGCTCTCACCATTGTGAGCAACTTTAATATTTGATTCGAGTTGAATCGTCGCTCGGATTTTGCAAGATCTAATGAAGAAAAAGGTGAATAGTAAACTGATTTTTTTCCCTTTCCTTCTCTCTCTCTCTCTCTCTCTCTCTCTCTCTCTCTCTCTCTCTATCAATTGGACATGGTGTGGAGGAGAATGGGTTTTTCCCATTTTTTCTTTCTTTATATACTTGGCCAAAAATTTGCCATACATCTCGTTTTAACGGGTTCAATTTTATCCTGAACTAATTAAATCTCATCCCGCGTTAAGTTTAGTATATTTTTATTCAACTATTTTTAAGTTATTTCCTGGGTCTCACAAATAAAATTTGTTCGTGATAATTTTTGTTGTGCGATATTCGATCGCTTCGTAAAATGTAAAAGATAGGCTGTCTTAGAATTCAATGAAATTTAACTGGGTAATTAGAATTTGCGAGACGAATCCAATGGTGTAGTCCGTTTCGTCATGCGAGTTCTAGAAAAAATTTGAGTTTTCAACCTGTACCGTAATAGCTAATTATCGTTTTCCCATTCTTTTCTTTTTAATCAAGATTTTAATTTTTCCGGGTTTCACATTCTGCCCCCTTAAGGGAATTTCATTCCCAAAATTGCACACATGCAACATGTAACATGGATGCATACGCAACATTTCATATAATACACTATGACTAAAAGAAATGTACCTCCATTCTCAAACATGAACAGATAGGTAGTGCGAATAGTGTCTACGCTCTCCCATGTCACCTCCTCCATACCACGATGCTGCTACAACACCTTTACTAACTTCACAGTTTTGCCACACAAAAATTGATCTTGGTTATTCATAATATGCATTGGTCCCTCCTCGAAGGTCCCATAAATATCAACAACCAGCTCACCTCAATCCACCACATATGTAGGATCTGGAGTGTACTTTGAGAGCATAGAGACGTGGAATACCGTGTGAACATCCAAATAGATTTGGTGGTAATGCCAATCGGTAAGAAATAACCCTAACGCTCTAGAGTTCCACGAAGGGCCCGATATAACTCGATGACAGCTTTCCCCGCTTTTCGAACGTGACCACTCCCCTCCTAGGCATGACCTTCAAGAAGATGTGATCTCCAACCTCGAACTCTAGAGGTCTCCACTGCTAGTCGGCGTAACTCTTCTACCGGCTTTGAGCCATGAGAAAAGCTTTCGTATAATGTCCACTTTCTCTGAGGTGTCCCTGATCAAGTCCGAACTTGTGGAAAGTCCCTCTCTAAGTTTTGTCCAACACACCGGAGAATGGCACGACCTCCCATAAAATGCCTTACAGGGTGTCATCTGAATACTTGCCTAACAACTATTATTATTGGAAAAATCCATCAAGGGTAAGTGATCCTCCCAACTACCCTTGAGGTCGAGGATGTACGCTCGAAGCATATCCTCTAAAACCTGGATAGTCCTATCTGACTGACCGTTCGTCTAGGGATGAAAAGTTGTACTCATCATCAATTGTGTCCCCATCACTTGTTGGAAGCTCTCCTAAAAATGAGTTGTGAACCAAGGATCTCGATTCGATACTATAGATACGGGTATCTAATGTAGCAGGACTATCTCCCGTATGTACAACCTGCAGAACTCCTCCAATCTGAAGGTCATCTGCATCGCCAAAAAGTATGCTGACTTCATAAGTCAATCCACTATCACCCATATTGTGTTATGCCCATATAAAGTCCGTGGTAAGTGGTCACAAAATCTAAAGTGACATACTCTCACTTCCATTCAGCCACCTTTAAAGGCTAAGCAGCCTTGCTGGTCTTTAGTGCTCAGCCTTGACCTGCTAACACGTGAAACATCTACTGACAAAGTCTTCGACGTGCCTCCTTATCCCATTCTAGTAATACTAACGACAAAGATCATGGTATATCTTTGTGCTACCTGGATGTATAGTAAAATGGGAGTAATGAAACTCTGTGAGAATCTCCTCTCTTAGATCCTTAGACTAGGGAACTACAACTCTGCCCTTGAATCGAAGACTGCCATCAGCATGAATAACCCAACCCTTATCACTTGTATTTGACTGTACCTGCTCCCTAATGGAAAATATCTTCGTGTCCTGCCCCTAGGACTCGATCACCTTGCTCAGTAAAGAAGGCGTAGCCACTAGACTGCCCAAAATGGCTTGAGCCTGATTTTTGTAGTATAGCCCGAACAACCTCACAGTCTCGAGCATCTATCACTCTCGGGAAGCTTTACTGGCCAAAACCTCCCATGACTTTCGACTGAGTGTATTAGCCACCACATTTGCTTTACCAGGGTGGTAATACAAACTGAATTCGTAATCCTCTAGGTATTCCATCCACCTACGTTGCCTTATGTTGAGGTCCCACTGCGTGAAGATGTACTTCAGACTCTTGTGGTCTGAAAATACCTCAAATTTTTCTCTGCATGCCTTCAAGGAAAAGACAACGATTGCCAACTCAATGTCATATGGAGGGTAGTTCTGCTCGTGATTTTTTAGCTATCGTGAACCATAAGCTACCACCCTTTCGGACTGCATCAAAACACAACCTTGTTCGTTCTTCGAGGCATCACAATAAACTTTGTACCTCTACCCTCTCTTAGGCACAACCAAAATAGGAGCTAAAGTTAGCCTCCTCTTCTAGTTAGCTGTGTTATCAGGGCTGCTAGGCAGGAGAAGTCCTCAATGAACCTCATGTAGTACCCTACCAATCCTAATAAACTCCGTATCTTCAAGACTGACGTCGGCCTCTTCCAACTCATGACTGCCTCCATATTCTCTGGGTCAAAAGATACACCCGAAGCGGACACCACATGACCCAAAAACTTAACCCCTGTCAGCCAAAATTCACACTTACTGAACTTGGCATGCAACTGATGGTCTCTCAAGGTTTGAAAAATGTTCCTCAAGTGACCCTCATGCTCCTCCTTAGACTTGGAATAGATTAGTGTGTCATCAACAAAGACCACGATGAACTGATCTAGGTAGGGCTGGAATACCCTATGCATGAGATCCATGAATGCCACTGGGGCATTCGTTAATCCGACGAGCATAATTGTAAACTCAAAATACCTGTAATGCATCTGAAAAGCCGTCTTAGGAATTTCAGCCTCCTTAATCCTCAGTTGATGGTACCCTATACGTAGATATATCTTGGTGTAGACCCGTGCCCCTCTCAGCTGGTCAAAAAGATCGTCCATCCTCGGTAGTGAGTACTTGTTCTTGATAGTGACCTTGTTCAATTGTCGGTAGTCAATGCAGAGCTTAAGTGTCCTCTCATTCTTCTTGGAAAATAGCACTAGAGCACCCCAAGTTGAGGAACTCAGCCTAATTAAGCCTCTATCCAATAGCTCAGGTAACTGGACTTTAAGCTCCTGCAACTCCACCGGTGCCATCCTATGCGGTGTCATAGAAATAGGGGACGCACCAGTCTATAACTCAATGGTGAATTCTGCATCCCAATGTGGTGGCAACCCTGGTAACTCATCTGGGAAGACATCCGCATAGTTGCACATTAATCGAGGCAGGCCCAACTCCTGTCTCGCCTCGTCCTCTAGGGTAAGACTAGAAAGCCAACCCATTAACTATTCGTGCCATCGGGAGTCATATACGACCTGGGGTAAAACATGATGCTTTTCCCCCTCAAACTTGAAACAAACCTTGTCTAAAGTGTAGGCTGATTAGTACTTAAAATCAGCATTTTTACCATGCCTTTTTGAGACTAATTGTACTTTGATGGAGTTTAAGTGATGACATTTCAGGTCCTAAAATGAACAAGGACTCAAGAACAACAAGTATCACACTTGAGTGTAACACCAGCTTATTAGGGAACAAAATTGGAGAAGCTTAGAGCAAAGCAAGAACGTTCAAATGCCAACTCACGTTCGAACGTCCACTTGAACTATGAAAAGACCAGACTGTTGAGACATGGCGTGTTGCAGCCAAGAAAGAAAGACCCTGAGGTACTTGAGTACCACGTTCGAACCCCAACTCACGTTCGAACGTCCACTTGAACTATGGAAAGACCAGACGGCTGAGACATGGCATGTTGCAGCCAAGAAAGAAAGACCCTGAGGTACTTGAGTACCACGTTCGAATGCCAACTCACGTTCGAACGTCCACTTGAACTATGAGAAGATCAGACTGCTGCATGGAGTGTGGAAATGGACTTCACAGAAGACTACATGCCACTTGAGTAAGAGGTTCAAACCCCATCTAGCGTTCGAACGCCCATAAAGCAAAGACAGAAGAAACGTTCGAACGTTAGGAAACGTTCGAACGCCCATAAAGCAAAAACAGATACAACGTTCGAATGCCAGATAATGTTCGAACGTTCTCCACAGACAGGCTGCAGAGTGGTTGGCTTTTCACTTGGACTTGGGCGGCATATACTATTCCTTCACCCTCTCTTGTCTCCTCCTCCTTGCCTATAAATACTCCCATTGTTGGAGAGCTTAAGGGACTGGTTAGAGAGCTTGATGGAGGCTTAGAATCCCACTCATAATATTGTAGAATTATCTTATATTTCCTTGTATGAAGAAGTAGTTATTCTAGAGATTGGTTTCGCATTAGTCCAACATCTCTTAGCTTGTTGCATAATTAGTCTTGAGCTTATGCTTTCATTTACATGCATAGAGGGAGATAGATTACCTTTGGTTGTGGATCACCCTCCAAAAGTGACTACCTTTCTTCTACTTTTAATTTGTGTTTCATTCACTTCCATTGCTTGAGCTTCTTTCTTCCCTTAGAGGAGTGAAATTCTTCCACTTTTCTAGAGTTTCGCCAAAGCCGTGAAGGGTGGAACGTGATTCACTCATTCTTTGTCGAAGATCGACTCCCTGTTTAGTGTGCTTTGCTTTGTGATCCTTCTACTTGGAGGAATGAGCATCACTCACTTTTTTATCTTTACCAAAGCCATGAAAAGTGAGTAGTTTCTCATTCACTCTTTAGTAAGAGGAGAAGGACATGTATAGATTATCTGGACGTTATATTTGTGCAATTTCAATTATGCTTAATACTTTATATTCCCCATGCTTATTGAATGATTGATTGCATGTTGCAAAGCTAAGGTACTTTGTATAACCAGGAGTTCTTTCTATAACATAGATAACTCTTGTATAGAAAGACTCATTGGTTCAAGGCAAGTACCCCGGCTAGATCTTCATGACTGCCCTTCAATCTTCACCATTATTGTGCTTCAATTAAAGAATGGAAATGGAACATTAATGTCAGGATTGGATGTGTTGTAGAAACACTTGCTTGTTTGTAGACGGGTTAAGTCTCGGCACAGACAATTCTTGTAAACTTCTAGAAAGACATCGGAATCATGTTCTTAATTCTCATAATCCACCTTTATCTTCCGATTAACCTGCTGTTGACACGGGGGTTAATTGAGTTATCAAGCACAAGTATAACAAATCGGATAATTAACTACATGTCCAGATCCTTGAACTAAAGAGTAACTCTTTTACATTAGAACTTATCTCATATTTTGTTTAGAAAATTCTGTTGGAAAGAATCTTATATTCTGTCCAGGAAATCTCATACATCACACAACTTCAAATCTCAAGGGTTACAATCACTAGGTCTCTGATTAGCACTTAAAATTAGCATGTTACTATGCCATTTCAAGACTAATTGTACTTTGATGAAGTTTAAGTGATGTCATTTCAGGCCCTAAACTGAACAAGGACTCAAGAACAACAAGTACCACACTTTGATGCAACACCAGCACATTAGAGTCCAAAATTGGAAAAGCTTGGAGCACAGCCAGAACGTTCGAACGCCAACTCACGTTCGAACGTCCACATTGCACTGTAGCAGACTCAACTGCTAAGAGAAGGCGTGTTGCAGTTAGAAAAGAAGACTGAAACTCTGAGGCACTTGAGTGTCATGTTCGAAGGCCAACTCACGTTCGAACGTGCACTTGAGTTGATTGAAGACCAGACTACTGCATAGAGTTGGAACTGAACTTCACAGAAGACCAACAGATCACTCGAGTGAAAGGGACAGAACACATCTGGCGTTCGAACGACTATAAAGCAAAAATAGAAACAACGTTCAAACGCCAACTCACGTTCGAACGTTCTCCACAGACTAGCAGCAGAGTGGTTGGTTTTTCACTTGGACTTGGGCGGCATACACTATTCCTTCACCTCCTCTTGTATCCTCCTTTTGCCTATAAATACCCCCCCTTGTTGGAGAGCTAAAAGAGCCAAGTAGAAGGGTTGATGGAGGCTTAGACTCCCACTCACATTGTAGATTTAAGCTTATGTTTTCCTTGTATGAAGTCTTTAATTTAGAGATTAGTTTGGCTTTAGTCCAACATCTTCTTGTTTGTTATAAGAGTAGTTTTATGTTTATGCTTTCATTTACATGCATCAAAGGGAGTTAGTTCATCTTTTGGTTGAGGAAGCAACCCTCCATTTCTTGGTTGAGGAAGCCACCCTCCAAATGTGACTAGCTTTCTTCTACTTTTATTGTTTATGCACTTCACTTCCATTGCTTGAGCTTCTTTCTTTCTTAGAGGAGTGAAACTCTTCCACTTTTCTAGAGCTTTACCAAAGCCGTGAAGGGTGGAATGTGATTCACTCAATCTTTGTTAAAGATTGACTCCTTGTTCATTGTTATTTTATTTTTAAGTCTTCTACTTGGAGGGATGAGCATCACTCACTTTTCTAGCTTTACCAAAGCCATGAAGAGTGAGTAGTTTCTCATTCACTCTTTAGTAAGAGGAGAAGGGCATGTATAAGTTATCTAGGAATTATAGTTGTGCTATGTTCTAATGCTTAACGTTTATTTCTCTTTGTTTATTGGATGATTGATTGCATCTAGCAAAGCTAAGGTACTTTGTATAATCATGAGTTCTTTCTATGACATGGATGACTCTTGCATAGAAAGACTTATCGGTTCAAGGCAAGCACCCCGGCTAGATCTTCAGGACTACCCTTCAATCCTCCCCTTTATTGTGCTTCATTTAAAGAATGGATGTCATGATTGGATGTCTTATTGAAACACTTGCTTGTTTGTAGACGGGTTAAGTCTCGGCACAGACAATTCTTGTAAATTTCTAGAAAGACATCAGAATCATGTTCTTAATTCTCACAGTCCATCTTTATCTTCCGATTAATTTGCTGTTGACACGAGAATTAATTGAGTTATCGAGCACAAGTATAATAAACCGGATAATTAACTACATGTCCAGATCCTTGAACTAAAGAGTGACCCTTTTTTATTAGCATTTATCTCCTGTTTTGTTAAGAAAATTCTCTTGGAAAGAATCTTATATTCTGTCCAGGAAATCTCACCTCTCTCAACAAATCTCAAAGGTTAAAAACGATAGGTCTCCACCACTGCTTATCTAAAAAAACACCAACATAAGTTCCCTGTGGATTCGACTCCAGACTCAAACCGGATTATTACTACAGCTTGACCGCTTGCACTTGGGTGTACACATTTCAGATCAAGTCAAGTTTTTGGCGCCGTTGCCGGGGACCTTTGAAAGGTGTTTTAAGGTAAAAGGTAAAAAGATCTTCATCTTTGTATAAATTCTTTGGTTTACTGTAAATAACTTTGTTTTATTTTCTTTATGACTGAGGACACTCCTCACTATCAAAATTTGCCGGTAGAATCTTGTGAGTCTGTGAACCAGCCTGAACCAAATTCACCTAGATCAGTATCAGACTCTTGTGAGAGTAATATGACAAATAATGAAAGAAATGGAGAAGTCCCTATGAGAGAGGAGGAAGTGCCTAACAATCGAACTTTGCGGGATTACTTAAATCCCACAAGAAACAGTGTCCCCTCTTGTTTTATATTTCCTGAAAATGCTCCCCCCTTTACTGTAAAGTCGGGGACAGTGTAGTTATTACCTGTGTTTCATGGATTAGATGCAGAGAATCCATATCTGCATATAAAAGATTTTGAGGAAGTGTGTGGAACTTTTCAAGACAATTCTGGACTAGCCAAAATGAAACTGTTTTCTTTCTCTTTAAGAGATAGAGCCAAATAATGGCTAAATTCTTTGAAAGATTTTTCAATACCTAACTGGCAGGCATTGCAAAATGAATTTTTTAGAAAGTTTTTTCCTTTGCACCGCACGAATGCATTAAAAAGACAAATCATGAATTTTGCGGTTAAAGACGGAGAAACTTTTTATCAAAGTTGGGAGAGATTCAAAGATCTACTCCAATCCTGTCCGCATCACGCTTTTGAGAATTGGACTTTGGTAGGATTTTTCTATGACTCCTTACCCTCTAGACTACGTCAGTTTGTCGAAATGATGGCCCAAGGAGAATTTATGGGAAAAAGTCCGGAGGAGGCATTCAATTTCTTTGACACCATAACTGATAGTTCTCAGATGTGGGACTCAGCCTCCCCTACTACTGTAGAAGCCATACCACCTACTTCCCAAGGAGGTAAATATGTCTTGAGAGAGGATGATGACTTGAGAGCAAAAATGTCTACGTTGTCTCGAAAGCTTGAAGCTTTAGAGATGAAGAAAGTCCATCAAGTTGATGTTAGCACTTCCACAGAACAAGTGTGTGGAATCTGTGCGCTAATAGGACACCCTACTAGGGAGTGTCCCACCATCCCAGCATTCAAAGAGGTCTTGTTGGAACAGACACATGCAGTTTCCAACTTCAACAAACCTTACTCCAACCCATATTCTGAAACATACAATCCAGGGTGGCGAAACCACCCTAACTTCAGTTGGAAGAACACACAACCAATACCTATGAACCAACAACAAGGCTCATACCCACCACCTCAAGGACCTCCCACATATCAACCATACCAACCACCACAAAAGAGGAGTCTTGAGGACACCCTGAATCAGTTCATGCAAAGCCAAATGAACTATAACAATAATTCCACATAGGCTTTCACTGATTTCAAAACACAGACCACTCAATCTTTCGATGATCTTAAAAGCCACATCCAAAAGTAGACCCAATCCATGGTTACACACGAGAAGGGCAAGTTTCCTGCCCAGCCAAAGCAACTACAAGGCCAATTCCATGTAGGGAACCCTTCAACAACAGGAAACACACAAGACCAAGCCCAAGTTGTCATTACACTAAGAAGTGGCAAGGTGATTGACAAGACCATCAGAGACATGCTCATTCCAAAGTCAAAGCCTGAGTCAATCCCAGTCAACCTATCATCTGAACCTGAATCAATTGAGACTGAACTTGAAGAAGAACCTGAGCCTATGATTGAACAAGAGCCATAACCTTTTGAGAAAAAAGAACCTTTTTGTTCCGTTCCCGCTCCTTTTCCTCACAGACTCAAAACCAAACAGAAGTTGAAAAATCAGGCTAAAATTTACGAGCTTTTTAAGCAAGTAAATATCAACATCCCACTTCTGGACGCAATCAAACAAGTCCCATCTTATGCCAAGTTTCTAAAAGACTTGTGCACAGTCAAGAGAGGTCAGAATGTTCAAAAAAGAGCCTTCCTAATAGTACAAGCCAGTGCCCTTCTTCAACATAAAACCCTTCCAAAATACAAAGACCCAGGGTGTCCGACTGTGTCGTGTATTATTGGAAACTTCAGGATTGAACAAGCACTGTTAGACCTTGGAGCCAGTGTTAATTTGCTACCCTACTTTGTCTATCAGCAGTTGGGTCTGGGTGAACTCAAACCCACTTGTGTCACACTCCAGTTGGCCGACAGATCTGTCAAAACCCCTAGAGGCATTGTTGAAGATGTGCTTGTCCAAGTGGACAATTTTGTCTTCCCTGTTGACTTCATTGTTCTGGATACTCAGCCATCAATACATTCGGAGAACCAAATTCCCATCATTCTTGGTCGACCTTTCCTAGCAACTTCCAATGCACTAATTAATTGCAGGAATGGAGTCATGAAATTAACCTTTGGGAATATGACTCTCGAATTGAACATTTTCAATATTGCTAAGCATCCAGAAGAAGAAAAGGAAGAAAGGGAAATAAACTCCATTGAATCTTTGATACAGGAACATCTCAATGACACATTCTATGAGGACCCTACTGAATCTTCTATGACATAGCTCATCTCATCTGAAACAACAGACGATGACCCAAATCCACCAAGTTGCCCTGCTCATGCTGTTGAGACATGGGCCCCCAAATTCGAAGAGATTTCACCAAGTGGCACAAAGCCAATCTCATCAAGTGCTAGGCCACCAAAGCCTAAATTGAAACCTCTCCCATCTGACCTCAAATATGTATTCTTAGGAAAGGACGAATCATACCCAGTGGTAATTTCATCTAAGCTCACAGACTTGCAAGAGTCTAAATTGATTGGAGTTCTTCAAAGCCATAAAAGTACCATTGGATGGACCATCGCTGACTTGAAAGGTATAAGCCTGTTAATTTGCAATCATGCTATATACCTTAAAGAGGATTCAAAACCCTCTCGTCAAATGTAGCGACGACTAAACCCTCACATGAAGGAAGTAGTGAGAATTGAGGTACTCAAGCTTTTAGATGCGGGGATAATCTTCCCCATCTCTGATAGCAAGTGGGTTAGTCCAACCCAAGTTGTGCCAAAAAAATCTGGGGTCACAGTGGTAAAAAATGATGCAAATGAACTAGTACCAACTCGAGTCGTCACAGGATGGCGAATGTGCATTGATTATCGAAAACTCAATTTGGTCACTATAAAAGATCATTTTCCTCTTCCATTTCTTGACCAACTCCTAGAAAGAATTGCAGGCCATGCATTTTACTGTTTCCTAGATGGGTATTCAGGGTATAACCAAATTGAGATAGCACTAGATGATCAGGAGAAAACAACCTTCACATGCCCCTTTGGCACCTTTGCATTCAAAAGGATGCCCTTTGGACTTTGTAACGCTCCTGCAACATTCTAAAGATGTATGCTAAGTTTGTTCAGCGATATGGTTGAAAATTTTTTGGAAGTATTCATGGATGATTTCTCTGTATATGGTGATTCCTTTGATTTGTGTCTGACCAATCTGGAGAAAGTGCTAATCAGATGTAAGGAAGCCAATCTAGTGCTCAATTGGAAAAAATGCCATTTTATGGTAACACAAGGCATTGTCCTTGGTCACATTGTGTCGTCTGAAGGTATGAAAGTTGACAAGGCAAAAATAGATCTGATTGGAAATTTGCCTGCCCCTAAGACTGTAAAGGATGTCCGATCATTCTTAGGGCATGCAGGTTTCTACATGAGATTCATAAAAGATTTCAGCACCATAGCAAAACTCATGTGTCACCTTCTAAGTCAGGATGTAATCTTTGATTGGAATGAAGCATGCCAGAAAGCCTTTGATAAGCTAAAAGACATGTTAATTTCTGCCCCAATAATGCAACCCCCTGACTGGAATCTACCCTTTGAACTAATGTGTGACGCAAGTGACTATGCTGTAGGTGCTGTATTGGGACAAAGAAAAGATAAGAGACCCCATGTGATTTACTATGCAAGCAAAACTTTGAATGATGCCCAAATGAATTATTCAACAACTGAATAAGAATTGCTTGCTGTAGTTTTTGCACTGGAAAAATTTCGTTCTTATCTTGTTGGTTCTTCTGTTACTGTATTCACTGACCATGCAGCCTTAAAATTCTTTCTCACAAAGAAGGACGCCAAGCCAAGACTCTTGAGATGGATACTCTTGCTCCAAGAGTTTGATCTTGTCATCAAGGACAAGAAAGTTGTGGAGAATGTGGTGGCAGACCATCTGTCCAGATTAACATATGAATTTTGTGAGGATGGACTGCCAATCAATGAAAAATTCCCCGATGAACAACTGTTCATGAAAGATGAGACACCATGGTACGCAGATATTGCTAACTATCTTGCTACTGGTACCTTCCCTCCATCCTTTACCATGATGGACAAAAAGAAATTTCAGAGGGAGGTTCGTAACTTCTTTTGGGAAGATCCCTACGTATTCAAGTACTGTAAGGGTCAAATCATAAGACGTTGCATCCCCGCTCATGAAAGCAGCCAGGTAATAAAATTTTGTCATTCTGAAGCATGCGGGGGCCATTTTTCATCAAGAAAGACCGCTGCAAAAATATTGCAGTGTGGATTTTACTGACCCACACTTTTCAAAGATGTCCATGCCTTTTGTTTAACTTGTGATAGATGCCAAAGGTTGGGAAGCATTTCTAAAAGAAATATGATGCCCTTAAACCCCATTCTGGTAATTGAAATTTTTGATTGTTGGGGCATCGATTTTATGGGACCATTTCCGCCTTCCTTTGGCTATCTGTACATTTTAGTGGCTGTAGACTATGTATCCAAATGGGTTGAAGCAATTCCATGCCGAAACAATGATCACCAAACAGTGATAAAGTTTTTGAAAGAAAATATTTTGTCCCGGTTTGGAATTCCGAAATCAATCATAAGTGATGGGGGTGCTCATTTTTGCAATCGTCCATTTTGGAATTTGATAAATAAATTCTTGATTTTTCACAAAATTGCAACCCCTTATCATCCAAAGACCAGTGGACAAGCTGAGTTAGCTAATCGGGAGATCAAATTAATTTTGAAAAAAACGGTGAATCCAGACCGCAAAGATTGATCGTTAAGACTAACTGATGCACTCTGGGCGTACCGTACTGCTTTTAAAACAATTTTAGGCATGTCTCCTTATCAATTAGTCTATGGAAAGCCATGTCACTTGCCTGTAGAATTGGAACATAGGGCATACTGGGCCATTAAAGCAATGAATTTTAACTTGGACAAGGCTGGAGTAGCAAGGAAACTTCAGATAAATGAATTGGAGGAATTGAGAAATGAAACATATGAAAATGCTAAGATTGCTAAAACCAGGATGAAAATTTTTCATGACAAAAATATTGTGCGGAAGTCTTTTGAGCTTTCTAAAAAAGTCTTGTTATTTAATTCAAGACTCCGCCTCTTTCCTGGTAAATTGAAGTCAAGATGGACTGGGCCTTACATTGTCAAAAAGGTGTTTGGACATGGAGCAGTTGAAGTGGAAAATCCATCAAACGGTAATATCTTTACTGTTAATGGTCAGCGGTTGAAACCATTTTTGGAGGATTTTGTTAAAAATGTGGAAACCATTCTTTTAATGGAACCAGAATACTCCTCCGAGAATCGTGCCTGCCGAAACTTAAGTGGATCGGGTCAGGAAAAATCTAACCCAACCCGACCCACTGGGCTGCCTTTATAAGGCACCCACTTTTTCTCCCAGCCACCGCTGTTGGCCCCCCCATTTTCTTCTTCTTCTTTTTCTTTTCTTCTATTTTTGTTCTTCTTCTTCTTCGTTTTCTTCTTCATTTTTCTCTGTTATCCGAGAAACAACCCATGATCACACACTCTACAAACACAATCTTTTGCTTCATGTTGTGCATTTTAATCTTGTATTTGCTCACGGATGTTCTTCTCTTGTTCGCACTCACACACAAGGATTTTCAGCCTACCCGAAACCCAGATCTGCGCACAGACGAGTGATTTGTGTATTTTTATTTGTAGGTCTCAGCAGATGAACAGATCTCTACCATTCAACCTCATCTCCAAGATCCGTGAACTGGTAAATTCGAAACGTTGGGGACAATGTTCAGTTTAGGTTGGGGGCTGTGAGAATACAGTTCATATTTGCCTGTAAATTTTAAAAATTTTTGCTGTTATTGTTGTTGTTGTTCTGATAATTTTATATACCTTGTCTTGTACAAATTGATGATCATGTTTGTGAGTCAGCTTCAATCGTCTTTGTGACTGGCAGACGTTAAAGAACCAGATAGTGAGTCTTAAAGCCTAGAAATCATGGATGTTAAACTTTTTTGGTTTAGTTTAGGAGTTCTACGCACTTTTCCATCTGATGTGCATACTGTAATCATGAGAAAAGCAAGACTAGTAAGGAAGGCTGAAATCCAAGAAAAATAAGCAAAACCTCTCTGTGGCAGAAGTAGCTTTGCCAAACGCCGTCGTGCCAAAATACTTGGTGCTTGTAAACAGTGTGGCAGAGTCTTTCACGAGAAAAGATACAACCAGTGTTCTGAACCAATCTCCGGTCGCGCACTCGATCGATTAGACTGGATAGTGAATGGGCTGAGTAAGGATTACCCTGATACGCCATGCTATTCCGGTACTTTGCTTAACCGGTTTGTGAGAGAGGAAGTTGGGAGAGTCATTGGTTGTCCGTTCTACACAGACACAGAGGGAGACTCGGATTAGATAATTTTCTGTAGGAATGTGTACTTTTGTTGGGGGAGTGAAAACCAATGGTCCGAATTTTTTGTAAAAAGTGTAAAAAAAAAATCTTTTTGTATAAACTCTTTTGACTGGAATGAAAATATGGGCAGAGTAAGGAATATCCCAAAATACCAACCTGAAGAGTGGGTAGGGGCTTATCCTGAGACGCCATAGTTTTTTTGATTTAAAATTTTGTGTTTGGTCCTCTTTGATTGTATATAGTGTAGTGGAGAATTTTTTTAATTTTTGGTTCAACGTTCGAACGCCAGGTGACGTTCGAACGTCATCTGCTTACAGTACTCAGCCTCTGATAAAGCTTCTGATGAAACTTAAATGTACTGGGAGCTCAGTCTGTTCGAACGCCAATAGACCGTTCAAACGAGATTAGCGTTCGAACGCTAATAGAGCGTTCGAACGCCAATAACCTACAGTACTTTGGCCCCTGACAAAACTCAAAAGTATTGAGAGCTCACCACGTTCGAACGCCAAACCACGTTCGAATGATCTGCTTAAAATCCTTCTAGACACGTTCGAACGTCACACCTCAGGCTATAAAAGCCTGGTTCGTCTTCTTCATTTCAAAATCACTCAAAACCCCCAAAAACCCGAAAAGCCCTTGGAGACTCTTCACTATCCAGCACCCAAAACACTTACCATTCTCCACTTTCACCAAAAATCAAACATCCAAAGCCCATTCCCACTTAAAGAATCCCCATTCTCACCATGAAACCAAAGATTTCAAAGCCCTAAAAACTCAAAAACTGAAACCACCATGCCAAGAGTCAAGCTTCCTGCCCGGCGCAACCCAAACACCCAGGAGCCTAACTTCGTCGAGGAGGTGGTGGAAGTACGAGAAGGAATGCCACCACTCACGGGAAGATACGACAAAACTCGATTTCCCACATCTCTAAAAAATGACAGGTATGAAAATTTCTACCAAAACAAAGCCATTGTTTGTGAAAGAGATGTGATTTTGGCTGATTTTGCGGAGTTGGGGATCTTTGCGGAGATGGAGAAGAGGGGGTGGTTGTTTTAGTTGAGGAACGGCGGGGAGGCCGTGGTCGACTTGGTGCGGGAGTTTTACTCCAACGCCGAGATCATCGACGGGGAGATTCGAACATATGTAAGGGGAGTCCATTTGGACGTTGATAAAGATTATATTTGGGGGGTAAGACAAGAGGTGCCTCGGCTACCAAGTCCCGCCTATCCCCCAAGGAAGAACGTGGCAATGAATGAAGTGGGGAAGGAATTGACTGGAGTACCCAATTTTTCGTGGACTGGGAAGAAATTCTTTAGACAAGGGGAGCTAACTGACAAATACAAAATGCTCAACTTGATTGTGGTGTCAAACTTTGCCCCAATTGGAAGAAAAAATGAAATTCTGCCCGACATGGCCCGACTTTTGTATGCCATTGGAAAAGGGCAAAGCATTGACCTCCCCTCCCTGGTATTAACTGAGATGAAGAAAGGGTATGACGTGAAGCGGAATTCACTTCCCTTCGGCACCCTAGTGACTGAGATATGCAAAAACCACGGGGTGAGGGTGAAGCCGGAGATGGAAATCCAAAAGCCAATGGGGCCACTGAACAAGGCTTCCTTCCGGAGGAGCCAAAGTCATAGTGGCAGCCTAGCGGCAAGACAAGAAGACCCCCTGCCCATGGAGTGGATGAGTTACAAGAGAAGCTTGATGAGATGGAGGAGAGAGAGATGGAGAGAGAGAGAGAGATCAGCCACATGAGGCAGGTCCCAGCACCAGTAGTCGGAGATCACTGAGAGACATTATGATTGGCATCGAGGCCAACCAAGACAAGATTCTCCGACAGCTGGATGAGATCCTTGGACTTCTGAGAGGTGGAGCTAGCAGACCTGGAGGAGAGTGAGAGAGAGAGATCCCTATCCCTGTTCTTGTCCTTGTTTTTTATGTTTGTTTAAAGTGCTTCTTTTTATGAACTTCTTCTTTGATAGCTGTAAGTTTTTTTTGTGTGATTGTGAATGAATCGAACCGTTGATATTAAGAGATGATATTTTGAGAAATGAATGGTTCCATTTATCACTTTTATTTGTTTTAATGCATATGTAGACTTAGCTTAAAATTAAAATATGATGGAACGAATGTGGATGTTAAGAATGCTTGTTAGAGTAAATACGCACATGATTGGTTTGACACCTCAACTTATCAACCAAAACTTAAAACCACATCTCTTGGACAATTGGTATTATTTCTATGCTTAAATTATCAAATGTGCATCGATATCTGTTATTTTCAAAGTACAGGATGATTTGACTCGAAAATGGAATCGGTATATAACCGACATCCCCTAGAATACCCGACATAACTAGTGGAGATAACAAAGAATACCATGGTGAGCCTCGAGCCTTACGATGCTTTCGAGAGACAATCGATGTTTACTCAAGTAAAGTCTTTCACTCTCAATTTTGGAATAGTCTCATTAATCTTGCTTTGATTGACGCAATTAAAAGCGATCTATTGACATATCCCATAGGAAAACTTCACATACTACACATCCATGTGCACATACTTGAGAAAATATTTTAGGCCATCTTTGAATTAATATTGAGCCTTAGCCATTTCTTTTACAAAATTATTTCCCTAGTTAGCCATGTTTGAGCCCTCAATGTATGATTTCTTCTTCGATAAACCCAAATGATTACCAAGCCACAAGAAAACATACTGGACACACCATTGCTATCTAATTTTCTTGTACCCTCTTGTAAATCAATATGACACAGAAATGAAAGGAAATGGGGAAGACTGTGGAAGCTACTTTTCGATGACAAGAAGAATCAATGAGAACAATTGAAACAGAAACGAAGCAAAAAGGCAAGAAATTGCCAAGAAAGTGAAAAATGAGAAAAATGAAAGAAAGAAATATCATCTCTAGGAAAAATATCAAAAAGTTAGAAAAATGTGTGCTACATTACATAAACAGAAGATAGCTTTTGAAAGTCTCTGACGTCGTTTCGTCAGCCACTGACCTCTGGCCACGCTACGACCTATGAAAAGCCCTAATTGATCTCAAGTCTGTTACATGCGTGTGTTGTTAATCAAAATTGGGATATGGTGAATAGCATTTCTTTAAATTGCGTCAATATTCTTTCATGAGATTATGCCAAACATAAGTAGTTGCTTCCTTAAAATTTCACTCCTTTCCTAATTGTGCATGTGATTTTTTGATTGGCCACCTTCTGATCACATGATATGTGAGCAACAAGTCACTATAATCGGAGCGAACTTTTGCTGAGAGCATTCTACAAGAGGTTTGTGGAATCGAAGCTGTCCATGGAAGGTGGAAAAAGGGAGTGTTTGTTATGTGACAATTCCTGTGGCGTGAATGATCATTCCTACTACATTGGGAATTCCAAATACCAATGTAACAGATGCTAATTTTTGTATAAAATAAATACCTATGAAAGAGGGACATGCGGGATATAAGTCAAAATTAAGAGTTGGGTGCCTCAACGACCATGATGCTAATTTACTTTAATTAGCAATCTCACATACACACCTGTTCGACTGAAGTTTGTGGGTAGCTTCCCTAGAAACCCTCACGAGACAACACTCGTCCGCTAGGGTAAACCTAGTGGTTCAACGGCTTGTTGCATAAGCTAAATGCAACCGGATGACCTACGAAAATGGCATTAGGAGTAGAGTTATTTTTGTATTACTAGAGACTAGAAATATTTAGGTTAGGGAGTGTGATTAGCACTTAAAATTAGCATGTTACTATGCCATTTCAAGACTAATTGTACTTTGATGGAGTTTAAGTGATGTCATTTCAGGCCCTAAACTGAACAAGGACTCAAGAACAACAAGTACCACACTTGGATGCAACACTAGCACATTAGAGTCCAAAATTGGAAAAGCTAGGAGCACAGCTAGAACGTTCGAACGCCAACTCACGTTCGAACGTCCACATTTCACTGTAGCAGACTCAACTGCTAAGAGAAGGCATGTTGCAGTTAGAAAAGAAGACTGAAGCTCTGAGGCACTTAAGTGTCATGTTCGAACGCCAACTCACGTTCGAACGTGCACTTGAGTTGATTGAAGACCAGAATACTGCATAGAGTTGGAACTGAACTTCACAGAAGACCAATAGATCACTCGAGTGAAAGGGACAGAACACATCTGGCGTTTGAACGCCCTTAGTGCAAAAACAGAAGAAACGTTCGAACGTCATTCAACGTTTGAACGACCATAAAGCAAAAACAGAAACAACGTTCAAACGCCAACTCACGTTCGAACGTTCTCCATAGACTAGCAGCAGAGTGGTTGGTTTTTCACTTGGACTTGGGCGGCATACACTATTCCTTCACCTCCTCTTGTCTCCTCCTTTTGCCTATAAATACCTCCCTTGTTGGAGAGCTAAGAGATCCAAGTAGAAGGGTTGATGGAGGCTTAGACTCCCACTCACATTGTAGATTTAAGCTTATGTTTTCCTTGTATGAAGTCTTTAATTTAGAGATTAGTTTGGCTTTAGTCCAACATCTCCTTGTTTGTTATAAGAGTAGTTTTATGTTTATGCTTTCATTTACATGCATCAAAGGGAGTTTGTTCATCTTTTGGTTGAGGAAACAACCCTCCATTTCTTGGTTGAGGAAGCCACCCTCCAAATGTGACTAGCTTTCTTCTACTTTTATTGTTTATGTACTTCACTTCCATTGCTTGAGCTTCTTTCTTTCTTAGAGGAGTGAAACTCTTCCACTTTTCTAGAGCTTTACCAAAGTCGTGAAGGGTGGAATGTGATTCACTCAATCTTTGTTAAAGATTGGCTCCTTGTTCATTGTTATTTTATTTTTAATTCTTCTACTTGGAGGGATGAGCATCACTCACTTTTCTAGCTTTACCAAAGTCATGAAGAGTGAGTAGTTTCTCATTCACTCTTTAGTAAGAGGAGAAGGGCATGTATAAGTTATCCAGGAATTATAGTTGTGCTCTGTTCTAATGCTTAACGTTTATTTCTCTTTGTTTATTGGATGATTGATTGCATCTAGCAAAGCTAAGGTACTTTGTATAATCGTGAGTTCTTTCTATGACATGGATGACTCTTGAATAGAAAGACTTATCGGTTCAAGGCAAGCACCCTGACTAGATCTTCAGGACTACCCTTCAATCCTCCCCTTTATTGTGCTTCATTTAAAGAATGAAATATTAATGTCATGATTGGATGTCTTGTAGAAACACTTGCTTGTTTGTAGACGGGTTAAGTCTCGGCACAGACAATTCTTGTAAATTTCTAGAAAGACATCGGAATCATGTTCTTAATTCTCATAGTCCATCTTTATCTTTCGATTAATTTGCTGTTGACACGGGAATTAATTGAGTTATTGAGCACAAGTATAATAAACTGGATAATTAACTACATGTCCAGATCCTTGAACTAAAGAGTGACCCTTTTTTATTAGCATTTATCTCCTGTTTTGTTAAGAAAATTCTCTTGGAAAGAATCTTATATTATGTCCAAGAAATCTCACATCTCTCAACAAATCTCAAAGGTTACAAACGATAGGTCTCCACCACTGCTTATCTAAAAAAACACCAACATAAGTTCCCTGTGGATTCGACTCCGGATTCGAACCGGATTATTACTACAGCTTGACCGCCTGCACTTGGGTGTACACATTTCGGATCAAGCCAGTCTCCACCACTGCTTATCTCAAAACACCAACAAGAGTTCCCTGTGGATTCGACTCCGGACTCAAACCGGATTATTACTACAGCTTGACCACCTGCACTTGGGTGTACACATTTTGGATCAAGTCAAGTTTTTGGCGCCGTTGCCGGGGAACCATAAAAAGGTGTTGTAAGGTAAAAGGTAAAAAGATATTTATTTTTATTTATATTCTTTGGTTTACTGTGAATAACTTTGTTTTGTGTTATTTTCCTTAATTTTATGTCTAAGGGCACTCCTCAATATCAAAATTTGCTGGCAGAATCTTGTGAGTTTGTGAATCATCCTGAACTGAATTCACATAGATCAGTAGCAGACTCTTGTGAGAGTAATATGACAAATAATGAGAGAAACGGAGAAGTCCCTATGAGAGAGGGGGAAGTGCCTAACATTCGAAATTTGCGGGATTACTTAAATCCCACAAGAAATAGTGTCCCCTCTTGTTTTGTATTCCCTGAAGATGCTCCCCTCATTACTGTAAAGCCGGGGACAGTGCAGTTATTACCTGTTTTTCATGGATTGGATGCAGAAAATCCATATCTGCATATAAAAGATTTTGAGCAAGTGTGTGGAACATTTCAAGACAATTCTGAACTAGCCAAGATAAAACTTTTTCCTTTCTCTTTAAGGGACAAAGCTAAACAATGACTAAATTCTTTAAAATCTCTTTCAATACCTAACTAGCAGGCATTGCAGAATGAATTTTTTAGAAAGTTTTTTCCTCTAAACCGCACGAATGCACTAAAAAGGCAAATCATGAATTTTGCGGTTAAAGAAGGAGAAACTTTTTACCAAAGTTGGGAGAGATTCAAAGATCTGCTCCAATCCTGCCCACATCACGCTTTTGAGAACTGGACTTTGGTAGGATTTTTCTATGACTCCTTACCCTCTAGACTACGTCAGTTTGTTGAAATGATGGCTCAAGGAGAATTTATGGGAAAAAGTCTTGAGGAGGCATTCATTTTTTTTGACACCATATCTGATAGTTCTCAGATGTGGGACTCAGCCTCTTCTACCACTGTAGAAGCCAGACCATCTACTTTCCAAGGAGGTAAGTATGTCTTGAGAGATGATGATAACCTGAGAGCAAAAATGTCTACTTTGTCTTGAAATCTTGAAGCTTTAGAGATGAAGAAGGTCCATCAAGTTGATGTTAGCTCTTCCACAGAACAAGTGTGTGGAATTTGTGTGCTAACATGACACTCTACTGGGGAGTGTCCTACCATCCCAGCGTTCAAGGAGGTCTTGTTGGAAAAAATAAATGCAGTTTCCAACTTCAACAAACCTTACTCCAACCCATACTCTGAAACATACAATCCAGGGTGGCGGAACCACCCGAACTTCAGTTGGAGGAATACACAACCAACGCCCATGAACCAACAACAAGGTTCATACCCACCACCTCAAGACCTCCTGCATATCAACCATACCAACCACCATAAAAGAGGAGCCTTGAGGACACACTGAATAAGTTCATGCAAACCTAAATGAACTACAACACCCATTCCACACAGGCTTTCACTGATTTCAAAACCCAGACTACTCAATCTTTCGAGGATCTTAAAAGCCACATCCAAAAGCTAATCCAATCCATGGTCATACATGAGAAGGGCAAGTTCCCTGCCCAACCAAAACCTCCACATGGCCAATTTCATATGGGAAATCCTTTACTCATGGAAACACCACAAGACCAAGCCCAAATTGTCACTACACTGAGAAGTGGTAAGGTGATTGACAAGACCATCATAGACATGCTCATTCCAAAGCCAAAACCTGAGTCAATCCCAGTTAACTCATCATTTGAACCTGAACCAATTGAGACTGAACTTGAAGAAGAACCTGAACCTATGATTGAACAAGAGCCAGAACCTTCTGAGGAAAGAGAGCCTTCGTGTTCCATTCCTGCTCCTTTTCCTCATAGACTCAAAATCAAACAGAAGTTGAAAAATTAGCCTGAAATTTACGAGCTTTTTAAGCAAGTAAAGATCAACATCCCACTTCTGGATGCGATCAAACAAGTTCCATCTTATGCCAAGTTTCTAAAAGACTTGTGCACAGTCAAGAGAAGCCAGAATGTCCAAAGAAGAGCTTTCCTAACAGAACAAGCCAGTGCTCTGCTTCAACACAAAACCCCTCCAAAATACAAGGATCCGGGGTGTCCAATTGTGTCATGTGTCATTGGAAATTTCCGAATTGAACAAGCACTGTTAGACCTTGGAGCCAGTGTTAATTTGCTATCCTATTCTGTCTACCAGCCGTTGGGTCTAGGTGAACTCAAGCCCACTTGTGTCACACTCCAACTGGCCGACAGATCTGTCAAAATTCCTAGGGGCATTGTTGAAGATGTACTTGTCCAAGTAGACAACTTTGTCTTCCCGGTGGACTTCATTGTTCTAGATACTCAGCCAGCAATGCATTCAAAAAATAAATTCCCATTATTCTTGGTCGACCCTTCCTAGCAACCTCCAATGCTCTGATCAATTGCAGGAATGAGGTTATGAAATTAACCTTTGGGAACATGACTCTTGAGCTGAATATTTTCAATATTGCCAACCAACCAACAGAGGACAAAGAAGAGAGAGAAATAAATTCTATTGAGTCGTTGGTTCACGAACATGTGAATGATACCTTTTGTGAACCTTCTGCTAAATCATACCAGTTGGAACCTAGCACATCTGAGTCAACAAATGATGGCCCAAATCCACAGAGTTGCCCTACTCATGCTGTTGAGACATGGGTACCCAAATTCGAGGAACTTTCATCAAGTGGCACAAAGCCACTCTCATCAAGTATCAAGCCACCAAAGCCTGAATTGAAACCTCTCCCATCTGACCTCAAATATGCATTCTTAGGAGAAGACGAGTCATACCCAGTGGTAATTTCATCTAAGCTCATAGACTTGCAAGACTCTAAACTGATTGAAGTTCTTCAAAGCCATAAAAGCACCATTGGGTGGACCATCGCTGACTTGAAAGGTATAAGCCCGTTAATCTGCAATCATGCTATATACCTTAAAGAGGATTCAAAACCCTCTCGTCAAATGTAGCGACGACTAAAACCTCACATGAAGGAAGTTGTGAGAACAGAGGTACTCAAGCTCTTAGATGCAGGGATAATCTTTCCCATCTCTGATAGCAAGTGGGTTAGTCCAACCCAAGTTGTGCCCAAAAAGTCTAGGGTCACAGTGGTAAAAAATGATGCAAATGAACTAGTACTAACTCGAGTTGTCACAGGATGAAGAATGTGTATTGACTATCGAAAAATTAATTTGGTCACTAGAAAAGATCATTTTTCTCTTCCATTTCTTGACCAAGTCCTAGAAAGAATTGTAGGCCATGCATTCTACTGTTTCCTAGATGGGTATTCTGGGTACAATCAAATTGAGATAACACTAGATGATCAGGAGAAAACAACTTTCACATGCCCCTTTGGCACCTTTGCATTCAAAAGGATGCCATTTGGACTTTGTAATGCTCCTGCAACATTCCAAAGATGCATGCTAAGTTTGTTCAGTGACATGGTTGAAAAGTTTTTGGAAGTATTCATGGATGACTTCTCTGTATATGGTGATTCCTTTTATTTGTGTCTGACCAATCTAAAGAAAGTGTTAATAAGATGTAAGGAAGCCAACCTAGTGCTCAATTAGGAAAAATGCCATTTCATGGTAACGCAAGACATTGTCCTTGGTCACAATGTGTCGTCTGAGGGCATGAAAGTTGACAAGGCAAAAATAGATCTAATTGGAAATTTTCCCACCCTTAAGACTGTAAAGGATGTCCGATCATTCCTAGGGCATACAGGTTTTTACAGAAGATTCATAAAAGATTTCAGTACCATAGCCAAACCTATGTGTCATCTTCTGAGTCAGGACGTAATTTTTGTGTGGAATGAAGTATGTTAGAAAGCTTTTGAAAAGCTTAAAGGTATGTTAATTTCTGCTCCAATAATGCAACCCCTTAACTGGACTCTACCCTTTGGACTTATGTGTGATGCAAGTGATTATGCTGTAGGTGCTGTGTTGGGACAAAGAAAGGATAAGAAACCACATGTGATTTACTATGCAAGCAAAACTTTGAATGATGCTCAAATGAATTATTCAACGACTGAAAAAGAATTGCTTGCTGTAGTTTTTGCTCTGGAAAAATTCGGTTCTTATCTTGTTGGTTCGTTTGTTACTGTATTCACTAACCATGCAGCGCTAAAATTCTTGCTCACAAAGAAGGACGCCAAGCCAAGGCTCTTGAGATGGATACTCTTGCTCCAAGATTTTGATCTTGTCATCAAAGACAAGAAAGGTGTCGAGAATGTGGTGGCAGATCATCTGTCCAGTTTAACATATGAATTTCGTGAAGATGGATTGCCAATCAATGATAAATTCCCCGATGAACAACTGTTCATGATTGATAAGACACCATAGTACGCTGATATTGCTAACTTCCTTGCTACTGGTATGTTCCCTCCGTCCTTTACCATGATGAACAAAAAGAAATTTCTGAGGGAGGTTCGTAACTTCTTTTGGGAGGATCCCTACGTATTTAAGTACTGTAAGGATCAAATTATATGGCGTTGCATCCCCACTCATGAAAGCAGTCAGGTAATAACATTTTGTCATTCTGAAGCATGTGGTGGCCATTTTTCATCAAGGAAAACCGCTGCAAAAATATTGCAATGTGGATTTTACTGGCCCACGCTTTTCAAAGATGTCCATGCCTTTTGTTTAACTTGCGATAGATGCCAAAGGTTAGGAAGCATTTCTAAAAGAAACATGATGCCCTTAAACCCCATTTTGGTGATTGAAATTTTTGACTGCTGGGGCATAGATTTTATGGGACCATTTTCCCCTTCCTTTGGCTATTTATACATTTTAGTGGCCGTAGACTATGTGTCAAAATGGGTTGAAGCAATTCCATGCCGAAACAATGATCACCAAACAATGATCAAGTTTTTAAAATAAAATATTTTGTCCCGGTTTGTAATTCTGAAATCAATCATAAGTGATGGGGGTGCTCATTTTTGCAATCGTCCCTTCTGGAATTTGATGAAAAAATACTTGATTTTTCACAAAATTGCAACCCCTTATCACCCACAGACCAGTGGACAGGCTGAACTAGCTAATTGGGAGATCAAATTAATTTTAGAAAAAATGGTAAATCCAGACCGTAAAGATTGGTCGTCAAGACTCACTGATGCACTCTGGGCATACCGCACTACTTTTTAAAATAATTTTGGGCATTTCTCCTTATCGATTAGTCTATGGAAAGCCGTGTCACCTACTTATGGAATTGGAACATAGGGCATACTGGGCCATTAAAACAATGAACTTTAACCTGGACAAGGCCGGACTAGCAAGGAAACTTCAGATAAATGAATTGGAGGAATTGAGAAATGAAGCATATGAGAATGCTAAGATTGCTAAAACCAGGATGAAAATTTTTCATGACAAGAACATTGTGCGGAAATCTTTTGAGCCTTCTCAAAAAGTCCTGTTATTTAATTCAAGACTCCGCCTCTTTCCTGGTAAGTTGAAGTCAAGATGGACTGGGCCTTACATTGTCAAAAAGGTGTTTGTACATGGAGCAGTTGAAGTAGAAAACCTATCAAACGGTAATATCTTTACTGTTAATGGATAGCGGTTGAAACCATTTTTGGAGGACTTTGTTAAAAATGTGAAAACCATTCTTTTAATGGAACCAGAATATTCCTCCGAGATTCGCGCCTGCTGACACTCAAATGGATTGGGTCAGGAAAAATCCAATCCAATCCAACCCAACCCGACCCGACCCGATGGGGCGCCTTTATAAGGCTCCCACTCTTTTTCCCAGCCGCCGCTGTTGGCCCCCCTCTTCTTCTTCTTCTTCCTTTTCTTCTTCATTTTTTTCTGTTATCTGATAAATAACCCATCCCCTACAAACCAATGACTACACACTCTACAAACACAATCTTTTTCTTCATGCTTTGCATTTTAATATTATATTTGCTTATGGGTGTTCTTCTCTTGTTCGAACTCACACACAAGGATTTTCAGCCCACCCGAAACCCAGATCTACGCAAAGATGAGTAATTTGTGTATTTTTATTTGTAGGTTTCGGCAGATGAACAGATCTCTACCATTCAACCAAACTCCAAGATCCATACACTGGTAAATTGGAAACATTAGGGACAATGTTCAGTTTAGGTTGGGAGGGTGAGAACTACAGTTCATATTTTTATTTTGTGCCTGTAAATTTTTTTGTTTTTGTTGTTGTTGTTACTGTTTCTGATCATATTGTGTATCATGCCTCGTGTTTTGTATAAATTGATGATCATGTCTGTGAGTCAGTTCCAATCGTCTTTGTGACTGGCAGACGTTAAAGAACCAGATAGTGAGTCTTAAAGCTTAGAAAGCATGGATGTTAAACTTTTTTGGTTTAGTCTGGGAGTTCTACGCACTTTTCCATCTGATGTGCATACTGTGATCATGAGAAAAGCAAGACTGGTAAGGAAAGTCGAAATCCGAGAAGAACAAGTGAAACCCCTTGATTAATCCTAATTAATGTATAATTTAATTAAGTTAATAGGTCAATTGTGTTAGTAAAACAAAGTTAAACTAGTCAAAGTAAGTCAAATTAGGGTTAGTGTGTGAATTAGGAATAATGCATTAATTGTTGTTCTTTTCAGGGTTTTGTGCGTCAAAATTACTGGGGAGCCAATTGTGTCAAAGCTACAAATTACTGGGGAGCCAATTATCAAAGCTACAAACAATATGGTGCCAATTATTAAAGCAAAACAAAGGGGGATCAAAGTGTAATTCAAGATCTTCTTGGGGCTTGTAATTGGCATCTTTTGGTTGCCTATAAATACCACCCCTTGGGGCTTGTAAAAGATAGATGTTTTTGGTTGTGGAAAACCCTCCAAAAGTAATTGCTTTCTTCTAATTTGTCTCTTTTAATTTCATGTCTAGAAGAAAGATAGATTACTTTTGGTTGTAGATCACCCTCCAAAAGCGACTACTTTTCTTCTATTTTTAATATGTGTTTCATTCACTTCCAATGCTTGAGTTTCTTTCTTCCCTTAGAGGAGTGAAACTCTTCCACTTTTCTAGTGCTTCGCCAAAGCCTTGAAGGGTGGAACGTGATTCACTCATTCTTTTTCGAATATCGGCTCCTTGTTTATTGTACCTTATCTTGTAACTTCTCTACTTGGAGGAATGAGCATCACTCACTTTTCTAGCTTTAACAAAGCCATGAAGAGTGAGTAGTTTCTCATTCACTCTTCAGTGAGAGGTGATGGATGTGTAGAAATTATCCGGAAGTTATATCTGTGCATTTTCGATTATGCTTAATGTTTTATATTCCCCTTGCTTATTGAATGATTGATTGCAACTAGCAAAGCTAGGGTACTTTGTATAATCAGGAGTTCTTTCTATAACATAGATAACTCTTGCATAGAAAGACTCATTGATTCAAGGCAAGTACCCCAGCTAGATCTGCATGACTACCCTTCAATCTTCACCATTATTGTGCTTCAATTAAAGAATGGACTAGGAGCGTTAATGTCATGATTGGAGGTCTTGTAGAAACACTTGCTTGTTTGTAGATGGGTTAAGTATCGGCACAGGCAATTCTTGTAAACTTCTAAGATGACATCGGAATCATGTTCTTAATTCTCACAATCCACCTTTATCTTCTGATTAACCTGCCATTGACACGAGGGTTAATTGAGTTATCAAGCACAATTATAATAAACCGGATAATTAACTACATGTCCAAAGCCTTGAACTAAAGAGTGACTCTTTTATATTAAAGCTTATCTCACATTTTGTTTAGAAAACTCTCTTGGAAAGAATCTTATATTCTGTCCAGAAAGAATCCTGAACACCACAATTTCAAATCTCAAAGGATACAACCAACTGGTCTCCACCACTGCTTACTTTGAAACACTAACAACAGCTCCCTGTGGATTCGACTCCGGACTCAAACCGGATTATTACTACAGCTTGACCGCCTTCACTTGGGTGTACACATTTCGGATCAAGTCACCCCTCTGTGGTAGAAGCACTTTTGCTAAACGTCGTCGTGCCAAAAGGCTTGGTTTCTGTAAACAGTGTGACAGAGTCTTTCACGAGAAATGATATAATCAGTGTTCTGAAACAATTTTCATTCGTGCACGCGATCGATTAGACTGGATAGTGAATGGGCTGAGTAAGGATTACCCTGAGACGCCATGCTATTCTGGTACTTTGCTTAATCGGTTTGTGAGACAGGAAATTGGGAGAGTCACTGGTTGTTCGAATCACACAGAGACAGAGGACGACTCAGATTAGATTGCTTTTCTAACAAAAATGTGGAAAATGTGTTTATGGGGATGAAAATCAAAGGTCCGAATTTTTGTAGAAAGTGTAAAAATCTTCTTGTACAAACTCTTTTGACTGAAATGATAATATGGGCCGAGTAAGGAATGTCCTAGAATACCAACCTAAAGCGTGGGTAGGGACTTATCCTGAGACGCCATAAGTTTTTTGTTTAAACTTGTGTGTTTAGCCCTCTCTGATTGTGTATAGTGTAGTGCAGCATTTTTTTTTTATTTTGATTCAACGTTCGAACGCAAATTTACGTTCGAACGTCGCCTTCTTGCAGTACTCAGCTTCTGATTAAGTCACTGATGGAAACAAAAGTACTGGAAGCTCATCCCGTTCGAACGCCAATAGCACGTTCGAACGAGAGTTTACGTTCGAACGCCAATAGATCGTTTGAACGTCATGACCTTGCAGTACTTTGGTCTCTGACAGAACTCAAAAGTACTGGGAGCTCACCACGTTTGAACGTCACTCACGTTCGAACGATCTTTTAAAATCCTTCTACACACGTTCGAACGCCATTTACGTTCGAACGTTACGACTCAGACTATAAAAGCCTGGTTCGTCTTCTTCATTTCAAAACCACCCAAAAAAAACCCCAAAAACCCCCAAACCCTCGGTGACCCTTCATTACCCAAGCCCCAAAACACCTACCATTCTCCATTTTTTCCTAAAATCAACCACACCAAAGCCATTCCCACATCAAAAACTCTCTTTTCACCAAGAAAATCAAGATTTCCAAGAACTAAAAACCTAAAAACCGAAACATCATGCCTCCAAGGGTCAAGCTACCTGCCAGGCGCAATCCACCAACTCAGGAGCCCAATATGGTGGAGGAAGTCATAGAAGAGAGATAAGAAAGACCCATTGTGAGGAGATATGATCGAACCCGCTTCCCCACGGCTCTCAAGGCGGACAGGTATGAAAAATTTACCAAAATCACGCCGTTGTTTGTGAGCGAGATGTAATTTTGAATGATTTTGCTGAGTTGGGAATATTTGCGGAGATGGAGAGGAGAGGTTGGGTATTGTTTTTACGAAACAATGGGGAGGCCGTGGTTGACTTGGTGCGGGAGTTTTACTCCAATGCTGAAATAGTCAATGGGGCGCTGAAGAGTTATGTAAGAGGAATCCACATCGATGTGGATGAAGACTACATTCGGGAGATAAGGCAAGAGGTGCCTCGAGTACCAAGTCCCGCCTATCCCCCGAGAAAGAATGTGGCGACGAATGTGGTGGGAAAAGAGCTGACGGGGGTATCTAACTTTTCTTGGACTGGGCGAAAATTTTTCCGACAAGTGGAGCTAACCGATAAATATAAAATGTTGAACCTGATTACGGTTGCCAACTTCGCCCCGATCGGGCGCAAGAACGAGATCTTGCCCGAGATAGCCCGTCTTCTCTACGCTCTTGGGAAAGGCCACAACATAGACCTCCCCTCTCTTATCTTGAATGAAATGAAGAAAGGATGCAATGTGAAGTGGAATTCGCTCCCGTTTGGCACTCTAGTAACTGAGCTATGCAAGGAGCATGGGATCAAGGTGAGACCAGAGATGACCATACAGAGGCCAATGGGCCCACTGAACAAGGCTTCCTTCAGGAGGAGCCAAGGTCATAGTGGCGGCCCGGCGGCCAGACAGGAGGTACCCCTTACCCATGGAGTTGACGAGGTGTAAGAGGAGCTCGATGCGGAGGAAGAGAGAGAAATGGAGGAAAAGAGAGAGCAGCCCCAGGAGGCAGGCCCCAGCACCAGCGCTCGGAGATCACTGAGAGACATCATGCTTGGCATCGAGACCAAGCAAGTTGAGATTCTCCGACAGCAGGAGGAGATTCTCAGCTACCTAAGGAGTGGAGCTGGTGGAGCTGGTAGATCTGGAGGAGAGTGAGAGAGGGAGATTTCTGTTCTTACTTTGTGTGTTTGTTTCTTTATGTATGGTGTTTTAGTTTTTTGTGGATGAGTTTCTTCTTTTATGGGTTATTATGGATGTTTAAAGCTTTTTTGTGTTTTGGATGGATGAATTGAATCCTTGGTGTTGGTATTAAACAATCATATCTTGTGAAATGAATGGTTCAGCTTATCAATTTTGTCATTGTAAATACATGTGTAGATTTAGTATAATATTGCTATTTGTTGATGAATGATGGGACAAATGTGGATGCTAAGACTGTTTGTTAAAGTAACTAATCACATGATCGGTTTGACACCTTAACTTAGCAACCTAGACTTAAAACCACATTTCTTGGAAAACTGGTATTATCTCTATGCTTAAATTATCAAAAGTATATTGGTATCTGCTATTCCTAAGGTACAAGATGACCAAGCTTGAAAAAGGAACTGATATATAACCGAAATTCCACGAGAAACTTGACATAACCAGTGGAGATGACAAACAATACCATGGTAAGTTTTGAGCCTTGCTATACTTTTGAGAGACAATCAACATTTACTCAAGTAAGGTCTTTCACTCTCAATTTTTGAATAATCTCATTAACCTTGCTTTGATTGACGCAACTAAAGTAATCTATTGACATATCCCACTGGGATCCTTCGCATATGACACATACGTGTACACATACTTGAGAAATGATCTTAGGCCATCTTTGATTTAATTTTGAGCCTTAGCCATTTCTTTTACAAAATTATATCCCTAGTTAGCCATGCTTGAGCCATCAATGTATGATCTCTTCTTCAATAAACCCATATGATAACCGACCCACAAGAGAATATACTTGACATACCCTTGTTATCTAATTTTCTTACACCCTCTTATAAATCAATATGATACAGAAAAACAAGAGTAACAGAAAAGAGGATGATGGCTACTTTTCAAAGAAAGAAAAGTCGGTGAAAAACAACCGAAAAAGAAAAGAGACAGAAAAACAGGGAATTTCCAAGAAAGTGAAAAATGAGAAAAATAAAAGAAAGAAATTCCATTTCTCGGCAAAATGTCAAAAAACAAGAAAGAGGTGTGCTACACTACATAAACAGAGGATATCTTTTGGATACCATTGACGTCATTTCGTTAGCCACTGACCTCTGGCCACATTACAACCTATAAAAAACCCTAATTGATCTCAAGCCTGATGAATGTGTATGTCGTCAACTACAAGTGGGGTATGTTAACTAGTATTTCTTTATTTGCATCAATATTCTTCCATGAGATTATGCCAAAACATGATTAGTTTGTTTCCTTAAACTTCACTTCTTTACCAGATTGTGCATGTGATTTTTCGATTGGCCATCTTCTGATCACATGACCATTGAGAGACAAGCCACTATAATCGGAGCGAATTTTTGCTGAGAACATTCTAAGAGAGGTTTGTGAAATCAAAACTATCCATGAAAGGTGGTAGAATGGAATGTTTGTTATATAACAATTCTCTGTTGCTAGAATGATCATTCCTACTACACAGGGAATTCCAAATGCCAATGTAACATATGCTAATTTTTGCATAAAATAAATACCAATGAAAAAGGATTTTGCGGGAGATAAGTCGAAATTGAGGGTTGGGTGTCCCAACGACCATGATGTTAATTTACTTTAACCAGTAATCCCACATGCACATCAGTTCGACTGAAGTTTGTGGGTAGCTTCCCTTAAAACCCTCACGAGATAACACTCGTCCGATAGGGTAAACCTAGGGGTTCAACGACTTGTTGCATAAGCTAAATGCAACCGGATGACCTACGAAAATGGCATTAGAAATAGATTTTCAATTAATGTATTACTAGTGACTAGCAATATCTAGATTGGGGGGGGGGGGTGTGATTAGTACTTAAAATCAGCATTTTTACCATGCCTTTTTTAGACTAATTGTACTTTGATGGAGTTTAAGTGATAACATTTCAGGTCCTAAAATGAACAAGGACTCAAGAACAAAAAGTATCACACTTGAGTGTAACACCAGCTCATTAGGGAACAAAATTGGAGAAGCTTAGAGCAAAGCAAGAACGTTCGATGGAGTGTGGAAATGGACTTCACAGAAGACTACATGCCACTTGAGTAAGAGGTTCAAACCCCATCTAGCGTTCGAACGCCCGGAAAAGTTCGAACGCCCATAAAGCAAAAACAGATACAACGTTCGAGCGCCAGATAACGTTCGAACGTTCTCCACAGACAGGCTGCAGAGTGATTGGTTTTTCACTTGGACTTGGGCGGCATACACTATTCCTTCACCCCCTCTTGTCTCCTCCTCCTTGCCTATAAATACTCCCATTGTTGGAGAGCTTAAGGGACTGGGTAGAGAGCTTGATGGAGGCTTAGACTCCCACTCATAATATTGTAGAATTATCTTATATTTCCTTGTATGAAGAAGTAGTTGTTCTAGAGATTGGTTTGACATTAGTCCAGCATCTCTTAGCTTGTTGCATAATTAGTCTTGAGCTTATGCTTTCATTTACATGCATAGAGGGAGATAGATTACCTTTGGTTGTGGATCACCCTCCAAAAGTGACTACCTTTCTTCTACTTTTAATTTGTGTTTCATTCACTTCCATTGCTTGAGCTTCTTTCTTCCCTTAGAGGAGTGAAATTCTTCCACTTTTCTAGAGTTTCGCCAAATCCGTGAAGGGTGGAACGTGATTCACTCATTCTTTGTCGAAGATCGACTCCCTGTTTAGTGTGCTTTGCTTTGTGATCCCTCTACTTGGAGGAATGAGCATCACTCACTTTTTTAGCTTTACCAAAGCCATGAAGAGTGAGTAGTTTCTCATTCACTCTTTAGTAAGAGGAGAAGGACATGTATAGATTATCTGGACGTTATATTTGTGCAATTTCAATTATGCTTAATGTTTTATATTCTCCATGCTTATTGAATGATTGGTTGCATCTAGCAAAGCTAAGGTACTTTGTATAACCAGAAGTTCTTTCTATAACATAGATAAATCTTGTATAGAAAGACTCATTGGTTCAAGGCAAGTACCCCGGCTAGATCTTCATGACTGCCCTTCAATCTTCACCATTATTGTGCTTCAATTAAAGAATGGAAATGGAACATTAATGTCTGGATTGGATGTCTTGTAGAAACACTTGCTTGTTTGTAGAAGGGTTAAGTCTCGGCACAGACAATTCTTGTAAACTTCTAGAAAGACATCGGAATCATGTTCTTAATTCTCATAATCCACCTTCATCTTCCGATTAACCTGCTGTTGACACGGGGGTTAATTGAGTTATCAAGCACAAGTAAAACAAACCGGATAATTAACTACATGTCCAGATCCTTGAACTAAAGAGTGACTCTTTTACATTAGAACTTATCTCATATTTTGTTTAGAAAATTCTCTTGGAAAGAATCTTATATTATGTCAAGGAAATCTCATACATCACACAACTTCAAATCTCAAGAGTTACAATCACTAGTTCTCCACCACTACTTATCTCAAAACACCAACAAGAGTTCCCTGTGGATTCGACTCCGGACTCAAACCGGATTATTACTACAACTTGACCGCCTGCACTTGGGTGTACACATTTCGGATCAACTCATAGGCCGTAACGCTCTTGCACTCGCAATCAATGATGACCTTGTGTGCTGCCAGCCAATCCATCTTGAGTATGACATCAAACTCTATCATCTCTATAACCCTAAGGTCAACGACGAGTTGGGTCCCTCCGATCTCCAACTCACAAACCTGCATATCTTATCAATACAAACCCTAGCTCCTAGGCGTGAACTCACATACATGGGCTCCTCTAGAGTTTCGACCTCTAAGCCCAAGTCCCATATGCATGATATAGCAATAAAATAGTGTAATGCACCCGAATCAAATAATACTCTAGTCCACAATCTAGAGAGAAGGAATGTATCTTGAATTACTGACTGATCTGTCGATAAAGTCTATGGTGTGATGGTGAATACTCGACCCGAGGTCCTTGAAGTACCAGCCTGATAGCCCTGTCCCTAAACTCGGCCTACTCCCTGACCCGTTTGACCCTGTTTGGGTATCCCCGCACGTGACGCTGTGGAGGCCTGCCCTACAGTTTGATACTGGTACTAGCTCCCTTGACCCATAATGGGGAAATGAGAAACATAGAAGGTCTGGGGGTGGTCCCATTGATGACTGGGACTGAGATACCCCATAGCTCTGTGCTCCTTGTTTCTACGGACACTCTCTCTTCAAGTGGCCAGGTTGGTAGCAATAGAAACATGTCTATGGGCCTCCCCTTGGTGTGCCCCTAAAGTTATTCCTGCCTTGGAAAGATTGTCCCTAGCCTTGGCCTTGGCCCTGTCCCTATGATCCCTTTGGGGTTGAATTCCTCTATTTCTTACACAAGCTAGTAGTGGAGGACTACTGCTCCTTCTTCTTGTCCTTTGATCCAACTTCCTAGATACTCTTGGCGTCTTCAACCTCTCTCTCAATGTCCATGATTGTCTCAACCATCTCATCAAGGTCGTGTAACCTGTGGCCAACAATCTTCCCATGATTGGATAGCTTTAGGTCATTCTCAAACCTCTGCACCTTGGCAAAATCTGTAGCCACATAGTCATCTGCAAAACGTGCCAACTCTGTGAACTTGGCCATATACTACATAACCGTCATCAGTCCTTGCTTTAGGTCTAGGAATTCCTGGGCTTTCACTTGCCGAAGAGCTGACGAGAAATACTTGTTCATGAAGAGCTCTTGGAACTTTTCCCATGTCATCATCTTGGTGTCTCTCGGGGTCCTTGCCCATGTCCACCATTGATGGGCCTCTCCCTTAAACTGGAGAGTGGCCAACCGTATCTTGCTGGCATCAGATATGATATCCATTGCCTCTAGAATCTGGTCCACCTATTGGAACCAATGGTCGGCTACCATAGGATCCCATTCTCCTAAAAAAGTTGGTGGCTTGGGGGACTTAATGTAAAACCCGAGAAAATTTCAACCTTTGTGAAAAAGGGCAAAACGGTAAATTGCCACTACGGTACAGGTTGTAAACCTGAATTTTTCTAGAACTCGGATGACGAAACGGACCTCACCGTTGGATTCGTCTCGCGAAATCTAGTTACCACGTCAAATTTCGTTGAATTCCGAGATAGTCGGATTTTTTGCGTTTTACGAGACGAACGAGCCCCGGGTGACCCTGTACACGAAATTTTTATAAAGTTTCCAAGTTTGGGGAAAATATTAGACAAAATTTAAAATAAAAAAAATAATTCAAACTCGAACCGGAGCGAAATTTAATCGTTTCGGGATTAAAACGGACCCGAAATTAAATAGGACGTGTGGCGAATTGTGGGCCAAGTATTCTAAAATATAAATAGGGGGAAAAATTAGATTTTTTCCCCATTGTTCAGCCGGTTTCAGCCGATAGAGAGAAAGAGGGAGAAAAGAGAGAAAAACTCACCTTCTCTCTACGATCTACGGTGCTACGGACCTCGAATCCACGCAAGCCAAGAATTAAAGTCGCTCTACTCATCGAGGGCTACGCGGCTATACCAAAAAGCGCAAGTTTTACCGAAGATCAAGGTACGGGATTTTCGAGAAGTGAGGGTTTTTGCTTGAATCGGGTTTTGGAACTTCCCTTGGTCGTTTCTCACGCTTCAAGAGGTAGGGTTTCTTCCTACTAAGGTTTATTCCAAGCCTATAATGTTTTTATGGAATGGGTAGGATGATAACCTATGTATCTCTTGCCTATTGTTGTGAAATTGGGTGAATTGGGTATTGAAATGGGTAAAAGAAATCCTAGCTTGGATGGATATTTGGAAGTTACTAAATGTGATTTCTATGATTGGATATGTGAAATGAACCCAATGTGAATTCATGTATTATATGAAATTGTGGGCGTGTTATGTGTCTATATATATGCCTTGAAATTTTAGTATGTTGATAACATGCTTGAAATTTGTATTATGGGAATTATATGCTTTTGATATGATTTTGCCATGGAATATGAGAAATGTGTTGAGAATGTTCATATGTCACTCATATCATATCGAACATTGTATTGGTGTTGCAATGGAGCACCACATTGCATATGCACGGGAACATCGCATTTTAGGAGGTGTGTGTGCATGGTTGTTTGTCTTCACCACGCATGGTGGATGACGAGTGAGCTCGGGTAATATGGGTCGATGACCTAGTCAAGTAGCATGGTTTATATGTTGATAGGGTTGGGGTAGCAAGAAGGGCTAGAAAATCCCTCGGGTGAGAAACCCGGTGATTGGATACGCACTCCGTTGGTATAAGAGCCCATAAAGTGTGTCGGTGTACGCGGAACCGTTGGTGGAAGTCCATGAATTCCGTGTAGGTTGGGTGACCTTTGGTGTGAGTCCATGAACATCCACCCCTACAAAGACCCTAGAATGAAATGTCATTTGATGTGGAACATAAATGACGGATTGATACACATTGGCACTTGCATGTGTAGAGGAGCCGGGAAGGGCTCGGTTGATGTGCATGAGTGAGTCTCACCTCATTTCATAGCATGGCATTACATGTTTCAACATGGAATATATTCTTGTTGTGGATTGTTGATTGATAGCATGTGACATTTCATATACATTTAGGTTGGGGAGTAGCCTGTTTAGGAGATACCCTATTGAGCGTGGCTCACCCTTTATGGGAAAAACATTTCAGGTGTGGGTTTTGCTCCGGCGGATGGCTCATTTGGAGAGCATCAAGCATGAAGGGGGCCGGCTTGTGGCCTTAGTTTAAGTTTTGTAAAACCTTTAACAAAATTCCATTTTGATGTATATATATTATGGAATGAATTGTAATAGAGATTGTATGAGTTGGGTATTATATGGAAAATCTCATTAAACATGTATTGAATGAGTTTGGAGTGTATGGGGTAGCTTTAAGGATGGTTTGGAGGGGAAAGAAATCCATTTTTATGCTCACAGTCTGAAAACCTACCGGAAGGTGTGTGTCGGCCTTCCGGAAGGTTTTGCTAAAAACCCCAGCTTGCCTTGTTCACAGCTAATACCTTCCGGAAGGTTTTGCCCACTGGAATGAACCTTCCGGAAGATTTTAGCTACTGGAGTAAAACCTACCGGAATGACTTGTCTACTGGAATGGACCTTCCGGAAGGTTTTGCCTTGGGTTTCTTTTTTACTGCCAAATTCTTCCGGAAGGTTTTGTTTTCTGGAATGAACCTTCCGGAAGGTTTTGGCTACTGGAATGGACCTTCCGGAAGGTTTTTGCCACTGATGTAGACCTTCCGGAAGTTCTTGCAATTGATTCTTTTCATTTAACTGTTCTTTCAGCGACCTTCCGGTAGGTGTATGTCGACCTTCCGGAAGGTTTTTCCAAAAAAATTTGAAATTTTCAAAATGCTTGGCCATGCTTTTGGGCTTTGTTTTCTTTGGTTCCTATGACATAAATGGACATAAATAGAGGTATAATTGACCTTGTGGATGGTAAATCCGATTAAAAGCATGTGAATGACGTGGTGTCGGGTTATACGACTATCACGAGTATTTCCGCGGGTTGACGGATGGTCAACGGTTAATAAAGGACCCCCGAAAATTTGGGGCGTCACTCTTAAACTTCTAGAGGTTGCTTGAGCCTCCTTGTATCATGTTGGCGCTTGCCTGAACTAGGTTTTTAGCCACAATACCCACAGCCTTCATGAAGGCTTGTTGATCGAAAGTCCGTGGTGGTGGTTGGTTGTTTTATCTACCCCGACGTCCCCTTCCCATAGTTGCCATCTACACACAGACAAAAGATAGCAATATACCACTAATTTAGTATCCCAAAATTAGGGATCAAAAGTTAAACTCGTCAAAAAATTTTGAAAACTTTCTTCTTGTCCTACTAGTAGGAGGTACACTACCTAGTGGTAGATGCCCAAACAGTAGGCTTTCCCACCCTTTCCTTTCCAAACTTAAGGTTATGGTTTCTAATCCTAGTGTCTCATTCCTATATACATTTAATCCTACATATAATCTCATAACACATAGCATGTAACATTTAATACATGTAACATGCAATGCATAATGGATGTAATGGCCTAGACCCATCACGAGTATGTTCACCTACTCCGTCAAATACGGATACACTCTATGAGCCTTGGAAATATTGTTAATCAATTCCATAATGAGTACTGTTTTCCCCACTCCAGTCCCCCTCGAATAGTCCAATTTTTCCTCCACGGTGATAAGGGGCTAAAAGATCTACTACTTTAATTCTAGTTTCAAAAAGTGATAATTTTGTATCTACCTGTATAAAGGTGGGTGCGGATCTATGAATAAGAGATGTTTTGCGAGTATCTCAACGGGTTCTCCAAGCATGTTAAAAATTTGTCCGAGAGTTGCTCCCCCGACCAGAACACTTAGCGGAGTTCCCGTATCAATCATTTCCATTCCTCTCGTTAAAACATCTGTAGCACTCATAGCTACAAATCTAACTCGATTGTTTCCTAATAATTGTTGTACCTCACAAGTCACATTAATTGGTTGACCAGAAGTATCTCGACCCTTAACTACCACAACGTTATAAATATTAGGCATCTTGCCTGGCGCAAAAGCTACATTTAATACTGGACCAATGATTTAGGCAATACACCCCAATTTTTTTTTCAAGCGTGGAAACCCCAAAACCAGACATAGTAGGATTGTTTCTCATAATAATAAATAAATTAAAATATGATAATTTTTTTTATGAAAATTATCGAATTCAAAATTAATGTCCGATAACAAGTTGATCGGTTAATTCAATAAGAAATGGGAGTTAGCACTTGATTTCATTGGTACCATCCAATTCAACTGTTTATTTATTAGGACCAGTGCTACGAGCTTCCAGAATTCAATGGGATCTTTGTAAAGTTGATCATTATGAGTGTTATCTAGAGGGGCTCTATGAGAATTTAGAAATTCGACGCTTTGATAGAGTAAGGGATCCTGAATGGAATGATTTTGATTATCGATTCATTAGTAAGAAACCTTCTCCGACTTTTGAATTATCACAACATTAACTTTATTTAAGATTTGAAACCCCAAAAGGAGAATTGGGAATTTTTCTGATATGAGATTAGAGTGTTTTTCCTTGGAGATGGAAAATTTGCCCACTCGGTTTTATCAATTTGCAAATTCTTCCTTAATTTTTTAAATAAATGAAATTGGATGATATTCTGACGATACTAGGTAGCATAGATATTATTAGGGGAGAATTTTATCATTGAAATGATAATTGATACAACAGAAGTACAATATATCAATTTTGTTTCCATATTGGAATCCTTACAAGAGGTCTATGGGATCATATGGATGCTTGTCTATATTTTGAATACTTTATTAGGAATCACAATAGGTGTACTAGTAATTTTTTGGTTAGAAAGCGAAATATCTACAAGGATACAACAATGTATTGGACCTGAATACGTCGAACCTTTAGGAATTCTTCAAGCTCTAGCAGATGGCACAAAATTACTTTTCAAAGAGAATCTTCTTCCATCTAGAGGAAATAATCATTTATTCAGTATTGGACCATCAGTAGCAGCCATCTCAATCCTACTAAGTTAGGTCCACAATCGACAACTTTCGTTGGCCTGTAGGGAGTCATTTCTTAACTTCAATCCGCTTAGATCGTGGGTGAGTCCTAATAGAGAGGATTTCTCATTTAGCTACATTAGCTAGAAAGTATAGTTGGCATTATCATTTTCTTTCCGGGGGGGGGGGGGGGGAGTTTAAGGTATTGGGAGATTAGAGCTATCCTTGGGTTGGAAAAATAATCTGAAGATGATCATTTAACCGTAGTAAGATTGTGAAAAATTGAGCATTTTTATCACAATATTTTTTCTTAGCGGAAGTATTTACCGGTTCTCCAAGGAAATATGTTGGTCTAGCAGAAACAATTAGACAGTTTCAATTGATCCTTTCAGGAGAATTAGATGGTCTTCCTGAACAGGCCTTTTATTTGGTAGGTAACATTAATGAAGCTATCGCGAAGGCTATGAACTTAGAAATGGAGAACAATTTGAAGAAATGATCTTAAATCTTTGTGTACTGACCTCTAATCGAATTATTTGGGATTCAGAAGTAAAATATATCATTTTATCTACTAATAGTGGCCAAATTGGCATATTACCAAACCACGCTCCTATTGCAATAGGTATAGATATAGTTGTAGACAAAGACATTGTTGATTAATCGCCAGATATAGCTTAGAACCAATAATTCATTATCTATTGGATTTCTCCGTTCTAATCCGAGAGTTATCAGTATTTATCAAATCTGTTCCTATCTAGCGGAACACTATAGGATCAAATGACAAAGACGTTGTTGAGAAAAAGATGGCTTTTCCCAGAAGAAATGAAAATTGGATTCATGTAACATGAGAAAGATTTCCCATTCCTTAGCCGGAAAGATACATGGCCATGAAAAAGGAAGTAAGTGGAACATAATTGATTGGGTTGTAGACCTTGGAAATGCCTGTTTCTTCCATATTTTGGACCCTAGCTCTAAGGAACAATATGCTACTGCCAAAACACAAAAGAATTGAAATCTTAGATTAAAACACTACATATGGATGGTATGAACTGCACTAGGCTCTGATACCAAGCTATGACGCCCCAATTTATGGGGGTCCCGTTTAACCCATTGGTCACCCATCAACTTACGGAATACCCGTGGATACCGTGTAATTCGATACCATGCCGTTACACCCCATTTATTGGGATCCATAACTTAACAAAATCCAGATAGAGTCTCCTTTGTACGGGGAGCTCTACCCAAAAAAAAACCTGTGCAATCATACAATATTGACCACACCGGGAACGCCTATCCCACCAGATGAATGAACACAAAAACGTAAAAAAAAAAAAGATAAAATTTTCATAATGCACGATGTGACTGTCACTGTGACTGTGACACACCCACAGTGACACTACGTATGTCTTATATACATATATATCTAGAGAGAGAGAGACAGAGAGAAAGTGTCCTAATTTGGAGAAAAAAATAAGCTCACATGATTATTACCGATGAATTCAACAAATATTTAACAACATGAGCTGTGCAAAGAACATCACCACATCCTTTGGATTTTCAACAACTATGGATGATTTTTTGAAGGCAAATATTGACACAATCTTTCCACAAATACATTGTAAAAAAAGAGATAAAATAAAGAAGATAGAAGAAAGTGAGAGTAGAGATAAATAGTTGAATGAAAAAGATAAGATAAAGAGAGACAAAAATATAAATAAGGTATGAGAGACAGGGGAAGAGAGAGAAGAGATAAAGAGTGATATCGAATATAGAGGAGAGAGAGGAATCTAAATAAATGATATATTAGAGAAGAGCATTAGAATTAGAGAGACAAATTAAATGTATAGATAGGAGAGAGAAATTAAAGGGGCAGAAGAGAAAGGAGAGAGAAGTAGTGGAATGGCAGATGGAAGAGAAAGAAATTAAAGAGAAAGGAGAGAGAAATAGTTAGACGAATAATATAAAGGAGGAGAGAGGAGACAGAAATTAAAAGAAGAGAGGAGTCTTAAAAAGATATGCATGATTCACTGAAGGTCAAAATAGGAAATAAAAAAAGTAAAGGGACTATTAGATCTACTTACAAAAAAGTACATAATATATGTCCTTAATAACTCAAAAAGATTTCGCCTGTCTTTATTGGAAAAAGAGTTTCCCATATTATACTTAGTTCCAATTTTTACTATAAAAAAATGGCCGCCCATTTAGTGGCGAGTTGGGTTGCTGGTAGTCTACCCCTACCCGAAGTCTAGCCCGGCCAGCCCGATAACTCGCTTGGATAAGGGCTTGGGCCTACTCAATTCAGGCCCGATCCAAAAAATATTTTGTGGGCCTAGCTTGGTCCGGCCCATGCACACCCCTAGTCACCACTACATCACTTTTTTCCACGATGCCTTATATAAGGTAATACTTACGCAAAATGTGTTTCCCTTTCTTATGGGTTCGTGGCTCCCTTGAGTCAGCAACCGCCCCGCTATTGTCATAGTAAAGTGTAATAGCCAATCTCACTGAAAGTACTACTTTGAAAGCCATAAGGAAGTTTCTGAGCCAAATTGCCTCTTTGGCAGCCTTGGAGGCTGCCATGTATTCGGCTTCCATGATGGAATCAACAATACAAGATTGCTTGATACTCCTCCAACTTATGGCTTCACCTTCTAGAGTAAACACATATCCTGTAGTAGACTTCCTGAAGTCTTTATCTGACTGAAAATTGGAGTCCGTGTAACTGAGGGGTACTAGACTATTTTCCCGGTAAACCAACATATAATCTCTCGTCCTTTTCAAGTACTTGAGAATATGTTTTACTGCAGTCCAATGTTCTTGCCTAGGGTTAGACTGATATCTACTAACCACGCCAATGGAAAAATAGATATCAGGCCGTGTGCAAAACATAGCATACATGAGACTTCCCACTACTGAAGCATAAGGAACCACTTTCATGCTCTATATCTCTTCAGATGTCCTAGAACATTACTCCTTTGATAGAGAAACTCCATGTCTGAAAGGAAGAAATACGTTCTTGGAATTTTGCATGCTAAAACGGGCTAGAATAGTATTGATATAGGTAGCCTGAGATAACCCTAACTTCCTATCCTTGCGATCTTGCATAAGCTTGATCCCAAGAATGTGGCTAGCTTCTCTCAAATATTTCATATCTAACTGATTGGATAATCATACCCTAATAGAAGATAACACCCCTACATCGTTTCCAATGGGTAATATATCATCCATGTAAAGTACTAGGAACACCACCACATTTTCGTCATGCTTTTTATACACAATCAAAATCATAAGATTTTATAGTCTGATCAAAACGAATATTCAAAGGCCTAGATGCCTACTTAAGTCCATAAATGGACCTCTTAAGCTCGCACACTAGATGCTCTTGGCCCTTTGCTATGAATCCATCTGGTTGTACCATATAGATACACTCGTCAAGATTCCCGTTAAGGAATACTCTATTGACGTTCATTTTTCAAATCTCACAATTGAGATGAGCCGCAATGGATAAGAGAATTTGGATCGATTTTAGCATAGCTACCGGTGAAAAAGTCTTCTCATAATCGATTTCCTCTTTTTGAGTAAATCCTTTCGTAGCAAGCCTTGCCTTAAATTTTTCCACCTTACCATTTGATCCTTTCTTCCTCATATAAACCCACTTGAATCCAATGGGTTTTATCCCATTGGGTGGTTCTACAAGTTCTCAAATCTGATTGGAGTACATGGACTCCATTTCAGACATCATAGCCTTTTGCCAAAGTTCTGCATCATTATCTTGGAGTGCTTTGTTGTAGGTCCAGGGATCGACATTTTGTTCATTTGGGATCCTATCAAAAGAGTCTCCCATGAACATATACTGGTTGGGTTGATGAACAACCCTCCCACTATGATGAGGCACTTCTTGTATTTGTGTATCGTTAGTGACACGTTGTACACGATCTGCGCGAGTATCGATATTACTCCCACTATGGTGAGGCAATGGGATATTGTCTACTCTTTCATGGTATGTTTCCTCTTGTACAGTTGGTATTGAAGAAGTATTCGATGATCTATCTCCTCTCAACTCCTCGAGAACAATTTTACTCTTGGGCTTGTGATCCAT
This sequence comes from Ilex aquifolium, assembly GCA_951799425.1. Lineage (NCBI taxonomy): Eukaryota > Viridiplantae > Streptophyta > Magnoliopsida > Aquifoliales > Aquifoliaceae > Ilex > Ilex aquifolium. The sequence continues at coordinate 28,186,733 of OX637400.1, forward strand.
CATGTAGTCTTCCTCTAAGGATCAGACGTTGGTGCTAATAATGACCTTCTGATTCTTAGGACTATAGAAAAGACCACTTTTTGTTCCTCTTGGATACCCTGCAAACAAGCATACTTATGTTATTGATTCCAACTTATCTACGTTCCCTTTAAGCACATGTGCTGGACTCTCCTAAATTTGAATATGCCGCATGCTAGACTTATGCCCACTCTACAGTTCTGTGAGAGTAGTAGGTACTAATTTAGATGATACTAAGTTCAGAATATATGTCATGGTTTCCAAGGCATTTCCACAATAAGAATCAAGTAAAACTGAATAACTCATCATAGATCTCACTATATCCATAAGAGTCTCATTCCTTCTTTTTGCCACACCATTTTGTTGTGGTGTGCCAAGTGCAGACACTTTGGATGTAATCAATATATCTAATAAGTAGTCCCTAAACTCTCCAAAGAGGTATTTTCCACCATGATCAGATCATAATGTCTTGATACACTTTCCTTGATGCTTCTCCATTTCAGACCTAACTCTTTGAATTTCTCAAACCATTCAAACTTATGACGCATCAAATAAATGTACCCATACCTTGAATAATCATCAATGAAAGTGATGAAATATTCAAAGCCTCCTTTATCTTGGGCAGTCATAGGTCTACACAAATTGGAATGAATCAATGCCAACAAATCCTTTGTTCAATAACCCTTGGCCATAAAAGGCCTCTCGGTTATTTTCCAAGCAAGATTCACAATCTAGAAGTGCCTCCATTTCCAAGGAACTCAATGGTCTATTTGTGACTAGTCTTTGAATCCTCCTTAAGTTAATATGACCCAAGCGTAAGTGCCAAAGACACATTTAGTTCATTTTAGAATGTTCCTTTCTCTTAAATAATAAGGTACAAGTGTTATTTAATTTAGTCAATTGCAGTGTGGGTGAGACATAATTAATAATATAATGATCATCCACGAATGAACCAGAACTGATAAAATGTTTATTATTCTTAATAACCATAGAGTTACTAAAATAAACATTATATCCATCATTAACTAATTTTGAAATCGAAACTAAATTTTTTATAATATTAGGTGCATAAAGATGATCTTTCAAATGTAAATCTCCTATTGCAACTATTGCCACTCTTGTAACATTGCCCATATGTTGATAAATCTCCCACTCACTTAGCCACCTACTTTCTTGGAACCCCTGCAAGAATCTACAAAAATGATTAGTGGCTCATGTATCTACACACCAGGTACCAGTAGATAACACCGCTAAACATGATTCAACAACTAGTAAATGAGATTTACCTGAATTGTTAACTTTTGTTAAGGAAGATTGTACATTGTCGCTTCCAGTGCCTTGACTGCTTGCAATGAAAACACTCGCCCTTAGCCTTTTTCACTACTCTTTGAGGGCTAACAACCTGCTTTTGAGCCTTTTTCTACTTCTTTTTGCCTTTCGTCTTAGGAGCGGAACCTTTCTGAATTGCACAAACATGAGGTTGCTGCTGAAAAAGACCTTTAACTGCTTGGAGTTCCTTAAGAAGTTCCGCCAAAGAATTAGAACACTTATTCATATTGTAATTAAGGCAAAACTGCTTAAAGGACTCTGGTAGAGATTGGAGTATGATATCAACCTGGGTTTTTCCGTCAATCTCAGCTCCTAGGGTCTCTAGTTCATTAAGAAGACCCATCATTTTTAGAATAAGATCTCTTACCAGTGCTGATTAACCTAATTAGTATGTAAATTAAAAAAATCAAAAAACTCGAATTAATATAATAAACGCACTAAAAATTAGTACTTAGAGTGAATTAGGGTTTGTGCGGGAATAATTCTAGTTGTAACATTTTATCTAGAAGTTGGAGGACAAATGCCGAATTAACGCAAGACCAAGGGAGCAATGTCAGAGGAATGCAAAGAATGAAGGACAAAATGTAATTACCCAACGTGAAGAGTCAGCATGCATGCAAGTGGGATTCTCCAGCAAAGCACCACCGTCCAGACGGTGGGACTGCCGTCCGAACGGTCACCCTTGTCAGACTCAAGTTATCTCCTTGCCCACTTGCCTTCCCACGCCTATAAATAGGCTGCTCCTCTTCAGCTTTCAGAAGGCTGGAACAAAAGCAACTCCAAAGAGAGAAACAGAGAGAAACCGAGAAGTTCTGAAGAGAGAAAAAGAAAAAGAAAAGAGAAAAAAGAAAAGAGAAAGCACGCTCCGGTCCGTGTTATACTTCAGTCCTACGTCCTGTACTTTTATATTTTCGTTGTATCTTTCCATTCGGATAGTTGAACTGCTGCCACTTTTTCATCTTAATCGATCATAAGAGTGGTTGTATTTCAATCGTTCCCTGCGAAAGACATTTAAATTCCGTACTTTTATTTCCTGTTGTAATGACAACTGCTAGCTCTCCTTGCTTGTCTGTAGCAATGGAGCGTGAGTAGTTCCGTATATCCTCCGGTTCGAGGGGAACACATGTATAATATTGATCTGTTTATGGAATTGCTGATGTTTTATTTATACGTTTATTATATATATGAGACGGGCCAGCTAGAATGACCCCGACGTTCCTACCGGTATGGTTAATCCTCCACCGGAATGCTGAGGAAGTTCCACTGACGCCTGGTATTACTATATATATTAATATTGCCTGCTAGAATAACCCCGGTGATCCAATCGGTATGGCTAGTCCTCCACCGGAACGCTGAGGAAGTTCTACTGTCAATATATATATTACAAGATAACCTATTGAATAATTCAAGTATGCCGTTTGAGTGACTTCACTTTTTGGGTGATGTATCTAAATACAGTTAGCCTAAGAAGCAGCTGTGTTATGATTAACTACCACCGGTTAACCTGACAAGTCACAGGAAGATAGTCTGTACCACCTGCGGATTTTACTTGGGTTAGTCAATTGGAACATCTATGCCCAGTGTAGCCTAAGAAGCAACTGTGCTATATATTACCACCAGTGTAGCTTAAGCAGCAGTTGTGTTATGGTTTATTATATATATATATGCATTTGCAATCATGAGATCAAGTGAATAACTCAAGTATTCCTCATGAATGGCTTGACCTTCTGGTTTGCTTGAGTTAATCAGTTGACGTGGATATAACTAGTGTGGCTTGAGAAGCAGCTGTGTTACAAAATATTACCACCAGTGTAGCTTGAGAAGCAGCTGTGTTATGGTTTATATACATCAGACCTGCCGGTTAGCTTTCCAGTAAAATGGAAGTTAATTGATGTGAGGTAGCAATTCCATAATACGACCAATATAACGCATGTGGGATCCTTGAACTGAAGGATATCTTTTATATTTCTGTCATTAATCTACCTTACTTGCGCATTTCATTATTGTTGCAATTTAATTCCGTCTTTTAATTAAGTTAAGTTACTCGAACAGACTAAGCTCACACCACAAGCTCTCAAACATCAAACTACTCCAAACAACCTCTTTATGGCTTTATTTTTATTTTATTGTTTTTATTTTATCTTTAACTTCTAATTACTAAAACTCTCTGTGGGATCGATACTTGGACTTAAAAACCGAGAAAACTACAATTTGACCACTTATACTTGGGTGTAATATAATAATATAATTCAGACACACTAAAAAGTGCGAATCAAGTGCCCCCTCAACATGCTTTTGTTCATCAGATCTTTCATCATAACTTGCATAGCATGACGACTTTGATCCTCAAACATTTATTTGAGGTTAATAATCATGTCGTAGGCGATGGGCATATGCTCATGCTGATTTTGCAACACACTTGACATAGATGTCAAAATGTAATACCGCGCCATCACATCAGCCTTTCTTCACCTCCGATGAACCTAGACTTCCTATTCGGTTGCCCCCTCATCGGGTTCATCCGAACAAAGATCTGTAAGCACAAACTTGTAATTCTCTATAGCCAACACAACATCTAAGTTTCTTTTTCAGTCTATATAGTTTGGTCCATTTAGTTTGTGTTCTTTAAGTATGATAGAAAGATGATTGAATGAACCCATTTCAAAACTTGAAAATCACATAATTGAAAATTATGATGGGTACAATAAAAACCATTGAATTTAAATTTAAAGTTGGTTCCATCTACCAATTTCTAGAGGAATTCGCCAGCAACCTAAATCACTATGAATAACATGCCTCGATACTGTGGATGTCTACTATCCATCATTTGTCCAGACAGGTCATTGCCTGTTAATTTTACTCTCTAGTCACTATATCGTGACAAGTAAAATTAAATAGCTGACTTAGCTTTAGTCCTATAAATAATAGTAGTAGAGGATACTGCGATTTATAGCTAAGTGTATACCATTATTTAATTTTGTGTTAATTGTTTCATAATAAGCCCCTTCAGATAGAGAAGTGAGCTCATACTAACAATTACCCAAAATTATCGTTTTAGAAAATTTTATTGGTGATTCTGTAATTAATTTCATCTGATGGAGAGGAAGGCACTATAGTCAACACACAAAAATAATTATATCACTTACAAACTAGTAATAGAGACTATGAGATTTATACAAAATAAATTATGTTATTTAATACTTTGTAAGGGTTATCCAAAAATATTGTATCCAATTTTTATTAATATAATATAAAAAAGATGTTTGAAATATTTATAAAGATATCGAGTTACCTCATCTTTATATGTAGTATGTATACATGTAATAAATAAAATATCAAATTCCCACTGAAATCAATATGAATTAGACACTAGACCATGCCAGATAATCTAAGCTAGTCAATTATCCATGTTGTGCAAATTTTAGGGTACTATTTTATAATTAACTGCCCATATAATCAAGATATACATGAATAATAAAAAACATAGATCAAAATAAATACAGAGACTATTTAAACAAAGAGTCCTAGCTATTATGGTAATGTCTAGAGTTTCAATGCAATAAGGAGTTTGCAGCAATCGTTGATGAATCCAATTACGTCCATGTTGCGCTACGCTGCAAAGATCCACTTTTCTGGCCAGGTCCCAGGGATCCGCTTGCCCGATCAGGTCATAGGGGCTTCAGGGCAATGCCCTTGAAACTTGAATGATTTTTGAAATAGTTTCTTCTTCATGAAATCAATTTTTGCTGTGAAAAACTGTTTTTGAATAGTCATCTTCCACAACAAATCTCATACAAAAATTGTAAAACCCGGGAAATTTGAACTTTTTCCAAAAAAGGGCAAAATAGTAATTTGCCACTATAATGCGTATTTAAAATACTCATGTTCTAGACCTCGGATGAGGAAACGGAGTTCGCTTTTGAATTCGTATCGCGAAATTTAGTCACCTTGTCAAATTTCGTCGAATTCCGAAGTAGTCGGATTTTGCACGTCGTTCGAGGCGACTGCGTGGCGATTCACCCTACGAACGTCCCCATAAATAAGTTTTATAAAATTTCCTTAAAATTAAGTTAAATTTCAAACAAAAATTAATTTGAACTTAAACTGGGATCAAACGAATCGTTTCGGGACGAAATCGGACCCGATTAAGCGAGGGGCACGTGGCACGACGTGGGCCGAGTATTTAAAACTATAAATAGGGGTAAATATCTAGAAAATCAGATTTTCTTTCCCCTTGTGTTCTTGTTTGGCCGGCCAAGAGAGAGAGAAGAGAGAAAAGAGAGAAAACCTTGATCTTCAAGCTTTCTCCGTCGATTCCCGGAGTTCCGTCGCTCGGATTCCGTCGAGCCAAGAGCTAAAGTTGATCACATCGACGAGGGCTACGCAACCACACCAAGAGCAAGGGATTTCACCAAAGATCCAAAGGAGGAGATTTGGGCGAAATCTAGTCTTGGGCTCGGGAAGTATTCTTGAAGCTTCATTCGGGTGAATTACGCTTCAAGAGGTAGGGTTCTCCCTACTTTGGTGTAATCTTCCCTTAGATGTTGGTAGTTTAAAGGCTTGATATGTTATGCATAGGGATAGACCCTCATGTATAAGTTTATGGTTATGAAAATGGAAAAGTGAGCATAGAAATGGTTTAATCTATTTTCTAGCTTGATTTTGGTGTATGAAGTTACATGTGATTTATTATGTAACTTAGGGAAAATTTGAGGCATGCTTTGTGTTTTTATAAATTGTGCCTAGAAGGTGTTTGATTAAATGCCTTGCTTGAATGGAATGGTTGTTTTGATTTAATTGAAATAACATGTTAAGTTCAACTTGTGAAATCATATGCTATTGATATGATTGGATGTGTTTGTTGATATATGCATATGTTGATATATTAACATTGAAATGAATATGGCATTTATATGCTTAGGATATAAATTTACCATGGATGTGTTGAGATTGTGCATGGGTTGTTCTTGACATATTGAACATCATGTGGTATGCAATGGGACATAGCATTGCATGTGCACGGAAGCATTGCATTACATGGGTGTGTGCATGGTTGATGTCAACACCACACTTGGTGATTGACGGTATGGCTTGGAAAAAGTTGGGTCGAAGACCTAGCTAAGCCGCTTGATTGCATGATAAATTGGGTCGGGATGAGCAAGAAGAGGCATGACGACCTCTCGAGTGAAAGACCCGGTGATTTGGAGGGTGCACTCCGTTGGTATAAGAGTCCATAAAGTGTACGGGTGTGGAAGACCATTGGTATTGAGCCCATGAAGTTTCCGATCCCAAGAATGACCCTAGTTTTGAAAATGTCATTTGATGTAAACATAAATGACGGAATGAAACACTTTGACATTGCATCGTGTAGTAGGAGTCGGAGAGGACTCGGGTTGAATTGCATGAGTGGGTGTCATCTCATTTCATGGCATGGTAGTATTGCATTCCAGCTTAGAATGCTTGTTCTTATGAGAAATGGTTGTTTGCAAATGAATGTTGCATGAGCATGAACATTTAGGGGGAGAGTAGCCCTTGTAGGATTTACTCTACTGGGCGTTGGCTCACCCTATACGGGAAACATTTCAGGTGTGGGGTTTGCACCGGCGGATGGCTCACTTGGAGAGCATCAAGCATGAAGGGGGCCGGCTTGTGGCCTTAGTTAGAGTTTTTGTAAAAACTTTTGTATAAATTCCATTTTGATGTGTAAATTATGGAATTAATTGTAATGGAATTTGTATAAGTTATGTATTATATGGAAAATCTCATTAAACATGTGTTGGATGAGTTTTGGGAGGTTTGGAATGGCTTGGAAACGAAAATCAGGTAAAAGGGGAAATTCTGGGCCAGGCGTACCGGTACGCGTACCGGTACGCTAGGGTCCAGAAGGTGTAGCGTACCGGTACGATCAGGTCCAGAGGTCGTAGCGTACCGGTACGTTCTCCAAACTTCAGAATTTTTTTTTTTATTTTCTTTTTCTTTTGCCAAGTTCTTGGTGTGACGCCCCAAAAATCCGGGGGTCCCGTTGACAACCCGTCAACTCGCGGAATGGCCGTGAGTGCCATTAGGTTCGACATCTCACGAGGAGTATCCCATTTACCGGGTTTATAACTCATTCCGTATTCATCCCAAACGTTTCAACTATGTTGGGGAAGATATGAACATGTTACACGAAGATTGGGAGGCTTAGAAGTGAAGAAATCAAGGAGGTGTTGATATTTGGTAACGAAGGCACCAACACTAGCACCAATCTGGTGGAAACCCCTCGGTTTTCCTCTATTTTGACCATGATTACTTCATAATCTGGAAAAGTGCAAAACATGGCAGTTGTAGATCTAGATGTCTACTATATTGTTGCAAAATTTCAGCTCAATCCAACGGTTGGATCAAAAGTTATGACATTTCTACGAAGACTGGTCCGGAGCAGACAGTTGACTACCGGTTGACTACCGGCAGTCAATACACACTGGACTGTCGACTACCGGTTGACTACCGGTAGTCAATTCACACTGGACAGTCGACTACCGGTAGTTACTGCCCAGATTTGCTTTCTTGCTCCATTTTTCATTTCCAATTCATCCTAATTCAATTCCATATCATCCAAGACATGTACAAACTATATTTTTACATTACACATGATCCATACGAGACCATTACAATCCATCCCATATAAATATAATTCAAAAAGGGAATGAAATAAGTTTGTTTATACAAAATTTCATTTCAAAAGCCACAACCGGCTTTTTCTTCACTCTCAAGGCCCCGAGTGTGCGTCCTCCCTCGGCACGAGTCCCGCACCTGAAAAGTGTTCCCATAAAGGGTGAGCCACGCTCAGTAGAAAGTTTCCTACAGAGGCTACTCCCCACCTAAATGCATATGCAAAGGCCTTGTACCACATTCCACAACAAATATTTCTTCCAAACATAACATGCAATGCAATGTTGGAAAATCATGATGCCATGCCCTGTAATGAGATGAAACTCACTCATGCATGCTATTCCGAGCCCACACCGACTCCACAACACCATGCGATGCATATGTGTAAAAATCATTGTCTTTGATGAAGTACATCCAAAGACCATTGAAAACAATTCATGTGTTCATAAAACCAATTCATTTATGGATGGTTCCCATCAAATGAATAATTTATATATCAAAATCATGTGTCTCGTTGGGTATCGGATTTCCGGAGTTACACCGCTGGCTCCGTACGCCATTACACTTTTCCGGAATTCCACCTCAGGGAAGTGTATGAACCAAGTGGTCGGGCCTCTCACCCGAGGGAGTGTCTATCCCTTCTTGCTTAACCCGACACAAGTTTTTCTCATACCACATGTGACTCCAAGGGATCTTCGATCCACCCACTCCAAGTCCACATATCAATTACCAAGGTTGGTATTGATTACATCATGCATACACACCCACACCCATGCCTAACCCATGAATGTGGTGCAACCTCATGCCCCAAAATGCAAGTAATGCCACATGAGCAATGAAACCATTTTTCCACGGAATTTTATGTCACATGCACATAATCTCCATAAATTAACATTATGCTCCATATATCACAAAGCATATATCCACATGTAATAACAACTCAAACATGCTATCTACATCAAGCAACAACATTTAATTCTCTAAGGCATTTAACCAAACACCTTTAAGGCAAAAATTTCATGTTATCACATAATATTGCCTACCACATGATAAGTCAACATTGAGCACCTAACATACCCAAACACATCAATTCTCAAGGAATTACACAAGTAACCTCATTTACCAAATTTTACTAGGAATTTGTATAGGCCCAATTTCCACACCCATTTCCTTAGCCACATATATATATACATGAATCACATGAACCAATATGTATATATACATATATTCAACCATTTCCATAGGCATCCTAGGTTGGAATAAACCAAAGTAGGAGAACCCCCTACCTTAATAGAAGTGTAGAAACTCCTAGAACACCAACACCAAGCTCAAGCTCTTGATTCCCAAAAACTTGATCTTTGAATCTTTGGTGAAACTCTTCGTTCTTGGTACCCACGCGTAGCCCTCACCGCGTAGAGCAACTTTAATTCTTGGTTCTCGTTGATCCGAGCGACGGAGCTCCGGGAATCCAAGAGAGAAGACTTGAAGAATTGATTTTCTCTCTTTCTCTCTTCTCACGCCTGAACCAGCCGGCCAAATGGGTATAGAATATCTGATTTTTCAGATATTTTGCCCCTTTTTTATACTTTTTAATTCGTGGTCCACATCGCTCCGCTCGTTTATCACTTCCGGGTCTATTTTCCGTCCCGAAACGATTCGTTATACCTCGGATTAAGTTCAAATTAATTTTATTTGAACTTTAACTTACTTTTAATGAAATTTTATAGAAAATATTTTTGGGGACTTTTAAAATGTCATTCGTCACGCAGTCGCCTCGAACGACGTGCAAAAATCCGACTATCTCGGAATTCGACGAAATTTGACAAGGTGACTCGATTTCGCGATACGAATCCAACGGCGAACTCCGTTTCCTCATCCGAGGTCTAGAGCATATGTATCTTAAATACGCATTAGGATGGCAAATGACCATTTTGCCCTTTCTCAGAAAAATTTCAAATTTTTCCGGGTTTTACACTTGGGCTATGTTTTCCTCCCTCCTAATGTTACAAATGGATAATAAGGGGATACCAATGGTGGTATATTGGATCTTGGATAGGTCAACCAACCGAAAGAAATTGGACTTGTATTTTTCTTTTATCCCGGTAAAGGGAATGTGGTGCCGCGGTATCGGGTTAAGCGACATCCACGGGTATTTCCGCGGGTTGACGGGTTGTCAACGGTTAATACAGGACCCCCGGATTTTGGGGCGTCACAGCTTGGTATCAGAGCCTAGGTATAAGAATTACTTAGGGCTTGATGGGCATTGGGTCTAGACCATTGCATGCATTGTGCATTTCATCTTATGTGTTTAAATGCTACATGTTATGTGCTATGTGCTATGTGGATAATGTGCATTGTAGAATGTATATGGAAATGAACACACTAGGGTTAGGAAACATAACCTTGGGAGTGGGAAAACAAATGAACGGGATGGTTCATGGTATAAATGTCTACTAAGGAGAGTTGATCAGATATGTCGGGGTTGTGAGTTGGAAATCTCAGGGATTCTACTCACCGTGGACCTTCGGGTCATGGACATGTCGGAGTTCGATGTAATCCTGGGAATGGATTGGTTGGCGGCACACCGAGTCGTCATTGATTGTGACCGGAAGCGGGTTACTGCTTACACGCCGGATGGGGTTTGTTTCATGTTTCAGGGGAATAAGCACGATGCTTTTCCTCAAGCCGTGTATGATTCTAGATGGCATGGACAGTTGATGGGTTGGCTAACAAGCCTTACCCTGGAGGACTAGGCGAGACAGGAGTTTGGTCTACCTCGGGTTGTGTGTGATTATGAGGATGTTTTTCCGGATGAACTTCCGGGATTACCTCCACATAGGGATGTAGATTTCACTATAGAGTTGCATCCTGGTACAACGCCCATTTCTATGACTCCACATAGGATGGCGCCTGCTGAGTTGCAAGAACTCAAGGTCCAATTGCAGGAATTGTTGGACCGGGGTTTCATTAGACCGAGTACCTCACCTTGGGGCGCTCCGGTGTTATTTGCAAAGAAGAAGGACAAAACCCTTCGACTATGTATAGACTACCGGCAGTTGAATAGGGTTACTATCAAGAATAGGTACCCTTTGCCGAGGACTGATGACTTGTTTGATCAGCTGAGAGGGGCGCGGGTCTACTCCAAGATAGATCTCCGCACCGGTTACCATCAGTTGAGAGTTAGGGAGACAGATATCCCTAAGACGGCATTTCGGACGCGATATGGGCATTTCGAGTTCACAGTGATGCCATTCGGATTGACGAACGTTCCAGCGGCATTCATGGATCTCATGCATAGGGTGTTTCAACCCTACCTTGATCAATTTGTTGTAGTCTTTGTTGACGACATCTTGATCTACTCCAAGTCTGAGGAGGAGCATGAGGGTCACTTGAGGGTCGTTCTTCAGATCTTGAGAGACCACCAATTGTATGCCAAGTTCAGCAAGTGTGAATTTTGGCTTACTGAGGTGACATTTTTGGGACATGTGGTGTCGGCTTCGGGTGTATCCGTAGACCCGGAGAAGGTTGAGTCAGTCATGAATTGGGAGAGGCCGAAGTCAGTCTTCGAGATACGTAGTTTCTTGGGATTGGCGGGGTATTACAGGAGGTTCATTGAGGACTTCTCCCGACTAGCTTCACCTATGACTAGGTTGACCCGGAAAGAGGTTAAGTTTGAATGGAATGATTCTTGCGAGAAGGCATTCCAAGAGTTGAAGAGGAGGCTTACTTCAGCTCCTATACTGATCGTCCCAGAAAGGGGACAGAGGTACACAGTGTATTGTGATGCCTCTAAGGACGGACTTGGATGCGTCTTGATGCAGTCCGGGAGAGTGGTAGCTTATGGTTCTCGGCAGTTAAAGAACCACGAGCAGAGTTACCCTACACATGACATGGAGTTGGCAGCCATTGTCTTTGCCTTGAAGGCTTGTCGCCACTACTTATACGGTGAGCAGTTTGAGGTGTTTTCAGACCATAAAAGTCTGAAGTACATTTTTACACAGCGGGACCTCAATATGAGGCAACGCAGGTGGATGGAGTTTTTGGAGGGCCATGACTTCACTTTGCATTACCATCCCGGTAAGACAAATGTGATAGCTGACGCACTCAGTCGGAAGTCACGGGGAGTCTTGGCTAGTGTGGCTTCCCGAGAGTGGCAGATGCTCGAGACTGTGGGACAGTTCGGGCTATGTTATATGGGACAGACTCAGGGTACTTTGGGAAGTTTGGTGGCTACACCTTCCCTACTGAGCAGGGTTGTTGAGTCCCAGAGTCAGGACACGGAGCTATTGTCCATCCGGGACCGTGTACAGGCAGGTACAGGTGACGAGGGCTGGGCCATTCACTCGGATGGTAGTCTTCGGTATCGAGGAAGGGTTGTGGTTCCTCAGTTGGCGGATCTGAGAGAGGAAATCCTTAGGGAGTTTCATTGCTCCCGTTTCGCGGTTCATCCAGGGGGCACGAAGATGTATCATGATCTTCGTCGCCAATATTATTGGAATGGGATGAAGCGACAGGTTGGCGAATTTGTTAGTAGATGTCTCACTTGTCAGCAAGTAAAGGCTGAACACCAGAGACCAGCAGGGTTACTCCAGCCATTGGAGGTAGCTGAGTGGAAGTGGGAACATATGACGATGGATTTTGTGACTCACTTGCCACGGACATCGCGGGGACATGACGCGGTATGGGTGGTAGTGGACCGGCTTACGAAGTCGGCACACTTTTTGGCTGTGCGGATGACCTTCACACTGGAGGAATTCTGCAGGTTATATATACGGGAGATTGTCCGGTTGCATGGGGTACCCGTGTCTATAGTATCGGATCGGGATCCCAGGTTTACGGCTCATTTTTGGGAGAGTTTCCAACGAGCCATGGGGACACAGCTGATGATGAGCACTGCTTTTCACCCCCAGACGGATGGTCAGTCAGAGAGGACCATCCAGACCTTAGAGGACATGCTGCGGGCATGTGTCCTAGATCTCAAGGGTAGCTGGGAAGATCATTTACCCTTGGTGGAGTTCGCCTATAACAATAGTTATCAGGCGAGCATACAGATGGCACCCTATGAGGCACTATATGGGAGGCCATGTCGATCTCCAGTTTGTTGGACAGAGGTTGGGGAGAGGCCTGCTACGGGTCCGGATTTGGTTAGAGACACCTCAGAGAAGGTGGACTTGATACGGAAGCGTCTTCTCACGGCTCAGAGCCGGCAGAAGAGCTACGTCGATAGACGACGGCGACCTCTAGAGTTTGAGGTGGGAGATCATGTCTTCTTGAAGGTTATGCCTAAAAGAGGAGTGGTCCGGTTTGGTAAGCGGGGGAAACTGTCGCCGAGATACATCGGGCCCTTTGAGGTACTTGAGAGGGTGGGTACAGTTGCTTACCGGTTGGCGTTACCGCCAGATTTATCGAGTGTTCACGCGGTGTTCCATGTCTCTATGCTCCGGAAATACACCCCAGATCCGACTCATGTGGTAGATTGGGGCGAGCTTGTTGTTGATGCGGATGAGACCTTCGAGGAGGGACCGGTGCGTATCATGGATAGCCGGGATCAGGTTTTGCGAGGCAAGACCGTGAGGCTAGTGAAGGTGCTGTGGCAGCACCGGGGAATGCAAGAGGCGACATGGGAGCGCGAGGACACCGTACGTGCCAATTATCCTTTCTTGTTTGAGGATAGGGGTACGTTTTTATAGTCATTTACTATTACATGACTGTAGCATGTGCATGAGACTGCATGTATGTGTGTGTGAATTTCGGGGACGAAATTCTTTTTAAGGGGGGAAGAATGTAAAACCCGGGAAATTTGAACTTTTTCCAAAAAAGGGCAAAATAATAATTTGCCACTATAATGCGTATTTAAAATACTCATGTTCTAGACCTCGGATGAGGAAATGGAGTTCGCTGTTGAATTTGTATCGCGAAATTTAGTCACCTTGTCAAATTTCGTCGAATTCCGAAGTAGTCGGATTTTGCACGTCGTTCGAGGCGACTGCGTGGCGATTCACCCTACGAACGTCCCCATAAATAAGTTTTATAAAATTTCCTTAAAATTAAGTTAAAGTTCAAATAAAATTAATTTGAACTTAAACTGGGATCAAACGAATCGTTTCGGGACGAAATCGGACCCGATTAAGCGAGGGGCACGTGGCACGACGTGGGCCGAGTATTTAAAACTATAAATAGGGGTAAATATCTAGAAAATCAGATTTTCTTTCCCCTTGTGTTCTTGTTTGGCCGGCCAAGAGAGAGAGAAGAGAGAGAAGAGAGAAAAGAGAGAAAACCTTGATCTTCAAGCTTTCTCCGTCGATTCCCGGAGTTCCGTCGCTCGGATTCCGTCGAGCCAAGAGCTAAAGTCGATCACATTGACGAGGGCTACGCAACCACACCAAGAGCAAGGGATTTCACCGAAGATCCAAAGGAGGAGATTTGGGCGAAATCTAGTCTTGGGCTCGGGAAGTATTCTTGAAGCTTCATTCGGGTGAATTACGCTTCAAGAGGTAGGGTTCTCCCTACTTTGGTGTAATCTTCCCTTAGATGTTGGTAGTTTAAAGGCTTGGTATGTTATGCATAGGGATAGACCCTCATGTATAGGTTTATGGTTATGAAAATGGAAAAGTGAGCATAGAAATGGTTTAATCTATTTTCTAGCTTGATTTTGGTGTATGAAGTTACATGTGATTTATTATGTAACTTAGGGAAAATTTGAGGCATGCTTTGTGTTTTTATAAATTGTGCCTAGAAGGTGTTTGATTAAATGCCTTGCTTGAATGGAATGGTTGTTTTGATTTAATTGAAATAACATGTTAAGTTCAACTTGTGAAATCATATGCTATTGATATGATTGGATGTGTTTGTTGATATATGCATATGTTGATATATTAACATTGAAATGAATATGACATTTATATGCTTAGGATATAAATTTACCATGGATGTGTTGAGATTGTGCATGGGTTGTTCTTGACATATTGAACATCATGTGGTATTGATGAGCGCATAATATTGCATATTTGAAGGGCTCATTACATGCATTATAACTCAACTTTTGCATTTAAATACTTAGTGTTAGCCAAAATTGTCTATAATGTTGATATTTTGATGTTGCAACCTTTTATAGCTTAAATGATTGATTTTAGGACATTGCAACCTTGATGGATGTGTGGTGAAGGCATGGACACAATACATGAAGAATTGGAGGCTTAAAAGTGAAGAAATCAAGAAGGCATTGGTGCTTGGGAACAAGGGCACCAGCTGCAGCAACAATTGGAAGCACTGCCTCGGAATTCCTCCATTTGGACCATGATCTACTCAGAATTTGGAAAAGTTCAAAACATGAAAGTTGTAGATATGGGTGTCTTATGTTTGGTGTCAAAATTTCAGCCCAATACAACGGTTAGATCAAGAGTTATGTCGATTCTACCGAAGGTGGTCCAGTGCAGAAAACAGTACCGGTACCTAGTACCGGTACTCCGGACCTTCTGGTCGCGAAAACAGCCTGTAACTCAACTTTGAGGCTTGGGGGTCCCACCTACACTTCTCCCACGCCTATCCCAACATTTCCTTACACATTTACAGGCCTCCTACACTCAAGTGGAAGACTTTAAAGGCCAATGCATTAAAGGAGGAATGGGGGGAAGTGGGCTGCCCAGGCTATGATCTCCTAGCCTGTCAAAGCCATCCATTCAGCCCTCTCTTGATGGGAGCTCGTACACACAGCTAGGGGGGAGCCTCTTGGACGTTTTGGCATGTCTCTACACTCCATTATATTCAGCATTCCATTCATTTGTAAGGAGTTGGCTACCTAAGCTTAGAGTAGTTTTAGTGAGGAAGAAGATGAATAGTAAAGTTGTGATTTTTACATGTTCTTCCATCCATTTCTCTTGTAACCTCTTGTAAGGATATTTTAAGCTTCCTTTACTGTCTTTAATGCCATTTATTAGAAGTACATTTCAAGTTTAGCCTTGCACTTTACATTTCACCATTGTTATGCTTTCAAGTTCTTCATTTTCATGCTTTAAATTGGATATTGTATTTCCTTCTTCTTACTTTAAGATTTCTTGCATCTAGTTAAGTTTTAATCTTCTTTTCCTTTACTTGTCTAATTACATTATGCTTGACTTTCTTTTATGAATGAGTAGTTAGATTTAAGTTGGGTAATCCAAGGGAGACCTTCTCTTGGGGATTCCATTTCAACTCTTCTCCTTCCTCCTCTCGGTGTACGGTGGTTCGGTTTGACGGGGTTGAGAGTGGACGAGTTAGTGAGCCTTTGATATTCCGTAGGCCTAGTCACGGTTTATGCTTAGATACTCACCAATCTCGTCCCTAGCTTCCCCCGAATCAATCGTTCACCTATGCACCATTGGAAGAAGATTTCGAGTTGAGTTGGAATTCCCATTAGAATGACCTCTTTGGATTAGCCAACACTTGTTTTATTGCATTTTCATTTTCAATCACAACCACAAAACTCAAACAAAGATTTTACATTTTTCTCTTTTGTTCACCAAAATCACTTTCACACAACTCCCTTTCCTTCCCTGAGGAGACGACCTTGGAATACTCTTCCAAGTAAAACACCGACAACGAAAGACTCCTTGCGATTGGGGAGCGCTTTTGTTCACACCCGCATTTCATTCCACATATTTTGTTCATTCCATTCATTTCCATCACCATTGCATTGTTGCCTAATCTTTTGCATCATTCCGAGTGAGAGTGACACTCACCCATTCCTATAAGCCATACACATATTTGAGGGTGCATGTTAAGAGGTTAGGATACAACACCGCATTTCCAATCAATCATTTTGGCGCCGTTGCCGGGGAAGGTAAAGTGTTGAGTTCAAAGAGGTGATTTTGGGACGGCATAAGGTAAGTCTTGTGATTTTCATCACGGGCCAAGGTATGTCGTCTAACTTGTAAATATTTTTGTTTTAGTTTGTGTTTTGTATTATGTCTTATAATTTTTATGAAAATGTATATAATGCCCCATATTATGAAAATGTGTGTGAAATTTGTGATGACTATGGGCACATTACTAGTGAGTGCCCAAGAATGGCCTCTTATTTTGAAAACGTATGCAAGATTTGTGGTGAGTATGGACACATCACTAGTGAGTGCCCAATAAATGCCCCTTATTTTGAATACGTTTGCGAAATTTGTGGTGAGAATGGACACCTCACTAGTGAATGCCCATTAAATGATCCGGTTCAAGACTTTGCATGCGAAAACTTTTACCCCAACCATTATGTTTCACCGAGTTATCCGAGTTATGGTTGGGAGAATGAACCTCATGATTTTTCATCCAATCTCACACCACCAAATGAATTCTCCCAATATCCAACATACGGGAACTCAACCGAACAAGCATTGGAAACTACTTTTTGCGAGTTTATGCAATGCCAATTGGAATTCAATGCCCAATTAGGCGAGTTTATGCAAAACCAAATGGAATTCAATGCCCAAATAACTCAACAACTTGATACATTGACTAATGCTATAATTGTTATGCATGAAGAACAACACCTTGAGCATAGTCAATGTATTGAGAATGATCCCCCCATTGAAATGCATATTGATGTTGAATCTCCCACCACTCTAGATTGTGAAACATTTAATGAAGTTATTATCTCACATGAGGCTAATGAGCCCAAGGTCATTTTTCCATCTTTGAGTGGTGTTGAGATTCACATTTCTCAACTTGGGGAGGGCATTGAAATGGAGTCAAGTGTTCTTAATGAGAAATTGCATATTCCATTTGTTGCATTGCATAAACTCGCATACATCTTGGTTCGGTTGAGATTTTTGAAGTATTATCCTTTGTATTGTTTGATAGATTGGAGTGAAAGGGCATTTATACAACAAAAAAATTTTAAAATCAAAAAAATCCATGGGCGTAGGGTCATATCCGAATTGAAGCCGGATTGACATGAGCCCTTGTTGTTTTGTTTCCATGTACATAGTAGTTATATCTCTTTTATTGTTATATTTTTATTTTTCATGTCATTGTAGTATAATGGTGAGTATCATTGTAGTTTAGTTTTTAACATAAAGCTTGTTTAAGAATCAGAAAGCAGACAAAGCAGAACAGTACCGGTACTCGGTACCGGTACCAAATGGTACCGGTACCCAGTACCGGTACTAAAAGTCTACTGGAATCGCAGTACCGGTACTAAAAGTCTACTGGAATCGCAGTACCGGTACCAAATGGTACCGGTACCCAGTACCGGTACTGTTTGCCTGACAGACCCAATCTCTGCAATGCTGCTCCACCTGCTTTGAGGGCATCACCAGCATTTCTCCCCCATGTTCTAGTCTAAGTTGGGGGGTGTAAATGAGCTTTGTGTGTTTCATTTTCTCTTTTATGTTTATATATATAAAAAAAAAAAAGGGGTATCTCATTTCCCATTTTACCTTCATTGTTTTCATTGCATGATTCCTTGTGCATTGAGGACAATGCATAGTTTAAGTTGGGGGGTGAGGTGCACCATTCACATGTTCCACCACTTTGTGTATAGAATAAGTTGGAAATGTGAAAATTTTGAAAAATTTTGGACAATTTTTGTGAAAAATAGTCAATATTGAACTATATTCCTCTATCCTAATTGTTATGAGATTTGTGAATTGCTTGATCTTCATTTTGAACTTTGAATACATGAGCACATTATAGAATTTTATCCTATGCTTGAGTATCACATATGTGTTTTCTTTCAAACTCAACCATTGTGTACCTTGAATGTGTAATTTGGACAATTTACGGATTGAGTTCACATTTGAGTGCTTGACATGAATAGTGGAGATGAGTAAGAACCCATGTGAGCTTTAATGCCAATCCTTGTTTGGAGGGAACTTACATTTACTCAAGGAACAATTTTTCAAATTCTAAATTTGTTCAATAATCTCATTATGTTTGTTTTGGTTAGGTGTTTTTGGGTAGTTGATTGACTTTGTCTTGAAACGCAAAATGCTCCTCCTATGCTTATCTAGAGATGATCTTAGGCCATCTTTGAAATGCTTTGAGCCTTTGCCTTTTTCTTGTGAAAATATTATCCCTAGTGCCGTGATTGAGCCTTAATTGAATTCGTTTCTATGCCACACATGTAACCAAGCCAATGAAAATGATAAATGTCTACCTTACCTTGGTTGTTCCTAGAGCTAAATTTGAGTGATCGTTAAAGCGAAGGAAGTATGGTGTGGAAATTCAAACAAAAGGGATGGATGTTGTGGAGTTTAAATGTTGAATGAAAAAGAATGAAAACTCAAGAAAAGGAAGAGAAAGGGAGTGA
This sequence comes from Ilex aquifolium, assembly GCA_951799425.1. Classification (NCBI taxonomy): domain Eukaryota; kingdom Viridiplantae; phylum Streptophyta; class Magnoliopsida; order Aquifoliales; family Aquifoliaceae; genus Ilex; species Ilex aquifolium. Next base: position 28,206,009 of record OX637400.1, read on the forward strand.
AAAAGGAGAAAAAGAATGAGAAAAAGAAAAGGGAAAAATGTAAAGGAAAAGAAAGAAAAGAAACAAAGGGTGTGGTGATGGTGTGAAAATCAAAATCCCATAAAAGGGAAGTGTTTTTCTAAGATTAAGGTCATTCACCCGGAACAACCCTCTTTGTTATCCTATATCCTTCGTTTCCCTTACCACAACATCACCCCAAGGCCTCATTACAACCCATGAAAGTCCTAAAAGATCTAGAGAAGCATGGGGGATGCATACTTTTAAAGAAAAAGAGAAGTTAATTTTACTATCTAATGCCCTAGCATTCCTTTCATGAGATTATGCCAAGGTTGTTTCATTTGTATACATGTGCTTCATTTTTTGATTATATGTGAGCATTTTGGTTTGTGAATAAGATTCTATCTCACATATACACATGGAGTGCATGCTAGGATAATCATTGAGTTATTCATTTTTGAGAGAAACCCTTGGTGAGTTTTTGCATCAAAGCTTAATTTGGATAGCCACGTGAATGTGAACTCCATTGTGTAAATGTTTAAATTACATGTTCATTTCACACACACACGAGTTTTGAAAGGAAATGTGTATGTGGATACTCTAGAATAGCATTTAAAGCTATAATGTGTTGCATGTGTTTTTAGTTAGGATGTTTTGAACATAGTTGTTTTATTGAAATCCCATCACTAGTTAAGATAGGGGAATATACTTTAAATATTGGATATTAGCAAGAAGTTTGTAGGTACCTTAACTGGAAACCTTCACGAGACAAAACTCGTCCACTAGGGATCACCTAGGGGTTTAAAGGCTTGTTGCATGTGCTAAATGCAATTGCGGAATTAGTATAGGTTTATTTTTGTTTGCTTGCTTTTACATTTTGTTTGCTAGGGACTAGCAAAGCTTAAGTTGGGGGGTGTGATGAGCGCATAATATTGCATATTTGAAGGGCTCATTACATGCATTATAACTCAACTTTTGCATTTAAATACTTAGTGTTAGCCAAAATTGTCTATAATGTTGATATTTTGATGTTGCAACCTTTTATAGCTTAAATGATTGATTTTAGGACATTGCAACCTTGATGGATGTGTGGTGAAGGCATGGACACAATACATGAAGAATTGGAGGCTTAAAAGTGAAGAAATCAAGAAGGCATTGGTGCTTGGGAACAAGGGCACCAGCTGCAGCAACAATTGGAAGCACTGCCTCGGAATTCCTCCATTTGGACCATGATCTACTCAGAATTTGGAAAAGTTCAAAACATGAAAGTTGTAGATATGGGTGTCTTATGTTTGGTGTCAAAATTTCAGCCCAATACAACGGTTAGATCAAGAGTTATGTCGATTCTCCCGAAGGTGGTCCAGTGCAGAAAAACAGTACCGGTACTCGGTACCGGTACTCCGGACCTTCTGGTCGCGAAAACAGCCTGTAACTCAACTTTGAGGCTTGGGGGTCCCACCTACACTTCTCCCATGCCTATCCCAACATTTCCTTAAACATTTACAGGCCTCCTACACTCAAGAGGAAGACTTTAAAGGCCAATGCATTAAAGGAGGAATGGGGAGAAGTGGGCTGCCCAGGCTATGATCTCCTAGCCTGTCAAAGCCATCCATTCAGCCCTCTCTTGATGGGAGCTCGTACACACAGCTAGGGGGGAGCCTCTTGGACGTTTTGGCATGTCTCTACACTCCATTATATTCAGCATTCCATTCATTTGTAAGGAGTTGGCTACCTAAGCTTAGAGTAGTTTTAGTGAGGAAGAAGATGAATAGTAAAGTTGTGATTTTTACATGTTCTTCCATCCATTTCTCTTGTAACCTCTTGTAAGGATATTGTAAGCTTCCTTTACTGTCTTTAATGCCATTTATTAGAAGTACATTTCAAGTTTAGCCTTGCACTTTACATTTCACCATTGTTATGCTTTCAAGTTCTTCATTTTCATGCTTTAAATTGGATATTGTATTTCCTTCTTCTTACTTTAAGATTTCTTGCATCTAGTTAAGTTTTAATCTTCTTTTCCTTTACTTGTCTAATTACATTATGCTTGACTTTCTTTTATGAATGAGTAGTTAGATTTAAGTTGGGTAATCCAAGGGAGACCTTCTCTTGGGGATTCCATTTCAACTCTTCTCCTTCCTCCTCTCGGTGTACGGTGGTTCGGTTTGACGGGGTTGAGAGTGGACGAGTTAGTGAGCCTTTGATATTCCGTAGGCCTAGTCACGGTTTATGCTTAGATACTCACCAATCTCGTCCCTAGCTTCCCCCGAATCAATCGTTCACCTATGCACCATTGGAAGAAGATTTCGAGTTGAGTTGGAATTCCCATTAGAATGACCTCTTTGGATTAGCCAACACTTGTTTTATTGCATTTTCATTTTCAATCACAACCACAAAACTCAAACAAAGATTTTACATTTTTCTCTTTTGTTCACCAAAATCACTTTCACACAACTCCCTTTCCTTCCCTGAGGAGACGACCTTGGAATACTCTTCCAAGTAAAACACCGACAACGAAAGACTCCTTGCGATTGGGGAGCGCTTTTGTTCACACCCGCATTTCATTCCACATATTTTGTTCATTCCATTCATTTCCATCACCATTGCATTGTTGCCTAATCTTTTGCATCATTCCGAGTGAGAGTGACACTCACCCATTCCTATAAGCCATACACATATTTGAGGGTGCATGTTAAGAGGTTAGGATACAACACCGCATTTCCAATCAATCAGGTATGCAATGGGACATAGCATTGCATGTGCACGGAAGCATTGCATTACATGGGTGTGTGCATGCTTGATGTCAACACCACACTTGGTGATTGACGGTATGGCTTGGGAAAAGTTGGGTCGAAGACCTAGCTAAGCCGCTTGATTGCATGATAAATTGGGTCGGGATGAGCAAGAAGAGGCATGACGACCTCTCGGGTGAAAGACCCGGTGATTTGGAGGGTGCACTCCGTTGGTATAAGAGTCCATAAAGTGTACGGGTGTGGAAGACCATTGGTATTGAGCCCATGAAGTTTCCGATCCCAAGAATGACCCTAGTTTTGAAAATGTCATTTGATGTAAACATAAATGACGGAATGAAACACTTTGACATTGCATCGTGTAGTAGGAGTCGGAGAGGACTCGGGTTGAATTGCATGAGTGGGTGTCATCTCATTTCATGGCATGGTAGTATTGCATTCCAACTTAGAATGCTTGTTCTTATGAGAAATGGTTGTTTGCAAATGAATGTTGCATGAGCATGAACATTTAGGGGGAGAGTAGCCCTTGTAGGATTTACTCTACTGGGCGTTGGCTCACCCTATACGGGAAACATTTCAGGTGTGGGGTTTGCACCGGCGGATGGCTCACTTGGAGAGCATCAAGCATGAAGGGGGCCGGCTTGTGGCCTTAGTTAGAGTTTTTGTAAAAACTTTTGTATAAATTCCATTTTGATGTGTAAATTATGGAATTAATTGTAATGAAATTTGTATAAGTTATGTATTATATGGAAAATCTCATTAAACATGTGTTGGATGAGTTTTGGGAGGTTTGGAATGGCTTGGAAACAAAAATCAGGTAAAAGGGGAAATTCTGGGCCAGGCGTACCGGTACGCGTACTGGTACGATCAGGTCCAGAGGTCGTAGTGTACCGGTACGCGTACCGGTACGCTCTCCAAACTTCAGAATTTTTTTTTTTTATTTTCTTTTTCTTTTGCCAAGTTCTTGGGCTATGTTTTCCTCCCTCCTAATGTTACAAATGGATAATAAGGGGATACCAATGGTGGTATATTGGATCTCGGATAGGTCAACCAACCGAAAAAAATTGGACTTGTATTTTTCTTTTATCCCGGTAAAGGGAATGTGGTGCCGCGGTATCGGGTTAAGCGACATCCACGGGTATTTCCGCGGGTTGACGGGTTGTCAACGGTTAATACAGGACCCCCGGATTTTGGGGCGTCACAAAAATAACATCAATAATACATGGCTCTATGCCTCCACGAGGGAGTTCACTGATGTGTGTGGAATATTTCATTGCATCTAATTTAAATTGTTTTGTATTGAATTTTTTGGGAAAATGGATTCAAATTGATAATTAATAGAGAATTGCTTGATTGCAGGTGATAGGATGGAAAGGGCATGCATAAAGCAACCCATCAATTGATTGATGTCAATGGGGAAGAAAGGACCTCATGATGGATGGCTCGGCAACTCAAGGAACCAAGAATTCTAAGACAAAGATAAGACCTATCGACCTACTGGTAGAAGACTTAAGACTTACCGGTAGAAGAGCCTACTGGAAAGCAGCTTGAGTGCCTCCCGGCAAGACATACCGGTAGAATCCTTACGAGCTATTGGTAGCATACCCTACTAGAAATGATCTGTTGGTAGGTCACCTACAAGCTACCGGTAGAAGATGCCCAGAAAGCCTAGACACTTCTCCAGACGACTCTACCAACTACGGGGGCCCACCTTGTGTCATCTAAACCATGCTCTGACATTGCTAACACCCCATGATGATCTCCTAACCCCTGCATTCAGACTTGAAGCATGAGGGAGTGGGGATGCAAGAGAGAGAGAGGGAGTGGTAGGAAAGAATGAGAGGACCATGCTTTGACTGATTTTACTTGTTTTGGTGGACAACCTCTCTCCAATAACTCCAAGTCAATCACTCATGCTAAGAGCGAGGAGCATGGACGAAAATATGGATCTCCTTCACACAATTTCAGATTATCATACTTTTAGAGAGAGAAGGTCCAAAGGTAGAAGATGAAGTTCTAGAGAGAGAAAGCTGTGTTTTATATTTTCCGTCACCATTTTCATTGTAGTAAGATCCATATTACTTGTAATCTTTCCCTATTGCACTCTAATCTCTTTTATTCAAGTTGTAATTAAGCTTAGCTAAGTTTATTGTCACATTTGGGTCCTATTTCCCTTTAAGCTTTACATTTTGGGTATGAATGGTTTTTCCTTTGTAGTTTAAAACCTCTCCTACATTAATACAACTTCATGTTTGATTTCATCACCATGTTTTTCTCTTTCATGTTTGTTCTTGCTTTTACCATGCATAGCTAAACTTTTAGTTAGCTAATCCAAAAGAGATTTCCTCTTTGGTATGTGAAATCGACTCTCTTTCATTCTTCCTCGTAGTGTAAAGTGTTTGGTTTGACTAAGTTGAGTGCGGACGTGGTTGTGGACTTTTGATACACTGTAGACTTGTCACGGGATATGCTTTTGCCCAACACAACTACATTAGTCCCCCACTTCCTACGAATCAATCAAACACCAAAACACCATTGGTTGAATGAAATGAGTCGATTTGGCATTCCCATTGGAATAACCTCTATGGATTAGCCAACCTTGCTTTCTTGCATATTTCTTAATTCACAACTCACCAAATCAAAAATCACAAATCACAAGATTGTCCAATTTTCACTTTTTTACAAATCACTTTTTAAGAACACTCGACCTTTCCTTCCCTGAGGAGATGACCTTGAAGTACTCATTCCAAGTAAAACATGACATTGCAAGTCTCTCCACGCTTGGGGAGCACTTTTGCACTCACACTCATTTTTGTTCATCCACACACGATTTTTCCCACTTCTCGCATTGAACTCGAGGGAGAGTGACACTCACCAACCTCTATAAGCCATATATACACATAATTTGGGGTTGAGTTGGAAGTTAGGGAAAAGCTTCAAGCATTCACATACTACCATCAATATTACAACACAAATAAACCATCGTGTAAATCCTTCCAATAATATTAACAATGAATAAACCATCATGGGATCCAATCACATAAAATGATAATAAAAATATGTAACCATAATAACGAGACAAGAACGTTTTAAAACAAAGATTAGCATAGTTCTACATTCTACCAATCAATCATGATATACATCTACTTGTTTTACTTGGACAACATGGTTGTATTCAATATATACGTGGTATCAACGAAGGTCCTGATACCAACTATTGGAACGGCAATTTTAAATCAGTTGACGATGCGTATAATTGATTACAAAAAAATTATTCGTTTATTAATCCTACAAGGTGGAATTAGCGTTTACCTTTGACGAGCAAATCCGCATGAACGAAGACAGACACAGATTGAATAGCAAGCTCGATGGACCTCATGATATTCTACCATATATCCTTCCATGCCAAAATTCGAATACAGTGTGAGCTGCAACCCTCAGAATTTTCTTCCTTGATCTCTCTTTGCCTGTTCTAAACATGAAGGTAAAGGTTATGGCTGAGAGAACTAGTGAGTGCATGTATTTATAGGCTACAGTAGAGACCCTAAGGAGAAATAAGGGTCGGGCTTCCAATAAGCCTAGGAATCCTATGTCCAACCTAAAACAAACATCCTATGGTCCATTAATAATAAGTTAGTCAACTAAAATTTTTTTATTGATTTTTTTGGCCTTATTTCAAAATTATATTTCGAGTTGCTTGTTATTATATATTTAATAATAAACCCACATTTTTAATTAAATTACTGATAATTATATTTATTTAATTTCTTTTTATCCTTGAGATCTTACCAATCAACTTGTTTGTCATGTCCAATAATTAAATCCACCTGCACGGTTTGACATGCACAAAATTTATGAGCTTGCTCAAGAGGACATCATTAACCCTTTAAATACCGGGACATGATTTCCTTTAATAATTAATTTTACCATAAAAATGATGTCATTTCCCAATTCACTGAGTTTGTTGACTCAAATATGAATCTCACTCTTTATGAATTAAAGTAATAATCATTATATGCATATGTCAATTAAATATCTCAGGATTAAGAGCTTAAACAATCATAACAATTATGAGCTATTTATTTTTTTATTTAGTCAGTAAAAAAAATGACCTCAATAATGGTTTTGTTTAATACACAAAGTGTACTAGTTGCTGGCCCTCCAAAGGGGTTTTATTTTCACGAGTGCTCCCAAGTGTAAGAGAATATTATCGTGTAGTAACTTGAACAGAAGTCCAAGGTCGTCTCCTTAGGGAAAGATTTGAAATCCAAGGTGATGAAAAGTAAAAGGAAAAAAGTTATTTGAACTTTGAGAGTTTGGATTTTAACTACTAATGAAAACAAAATTCAACAATTGGAAAGACTAGATAATCTTTAGAATTCATCTCATCTATGAACAAGAATTTCTACCCTAAATCTATAACTCATCTTCTTTCGTATTCAAACTAGTACAGATGGATGATTTTCAACTAAAATCTTTAGAGAGAATCAAAATTAGCAATTGGAAGACAATTTATGATGAAAGAATCAATATCCTAAAGGGTGAAGAAAACACCACCAACTATCTATACCAAAACCAATTGCATATAGATAATCGGGAAGTATGTAAACCAAATAGGTTTTCGAAAGTAGAACTTATTCAAACAATCACATAAATGCTAAAGCCCTACTTTAAGGCATAAAACCTAATTTATAGGTTGAGACTCCTTCAGAATATCCCGAGGAAGACTACTCACTCATGATAATGTAAACAACACAAAATATTAAATAAGACATTAAATTAAAAAAAGTAAAGATTGACTTGAAAGTAAATGCTTGTATTGAAAAACTGAATTTAAATAACAAAGCTTTGAATATTGAAGACATTGAATGTAAGATTGCTAGAACAATTGAAAGAACAAAACTTAAAAGAAAGAATAGCAGCAAAACTCTCCAAATAACCCTAACACTCTCTAAACGTAGAAAAGCAGAGAAAATTAAAGAAAGACTCCAAAGCTTAATGTTTGTATTCTCCATAAGGTCTTCTATTTATTCTGGTAGGATCTTCATATATTTGACATATATCTATCCCAAAATTATCTCTCCCTCTGATTGGTTGAGAATCCCCAAAATATTTGGCAAAATCTGATCTTTAACTGAGCTTCCCGTGAAAATCTGCCTTTACCTACTGGTAGCAACTCTTTTTGTAGCACGACCTACAGGTAGAAGAGTGAAACCTACCGGTAGAACTTTGTTCTGATAAAATCTCTGAAACTAGTGAATATATCAAGCTATAAAATAATGCAATATTGAGCACTCAACACAACCCCCAACTTAGGCTTTGGCTAGTCCCTAGCAAACATCAAAACTAAGAAACAAGTAAAACAAACTTTCAAACATCCAAGGTAAAAATAACATAACCAAAGGATTAAATCACAAGGCATAAATTGACAAGAACATAAGGCACAAAATTCAAAAGATGTGTTTCCATTCATATTAAATCATTGGCTTTACTTATAGACTGACTCCAAAAAGAAGTAAAACCTAACCTCCTAAAGATTCTTCTACCTAGGCTTTAATCAAAACAACTACTCCAAGAAAACACCTAGGGCCTGTTTGGTATGTTTTTTTTGGGAGGGGTTTGGATTGGATTGTCCAAACACGGGTTTGACCCAAAGATGGGATTCAACACTCAATGTTGTCCATACCCATGTTTGGTATGCGCAGGGATATATGACTATTATGATAATATATTTGTGTATAAATGACTATTGTGCCCCTTAACCAATTTGTATATATGGGGTATATAGGATATATAGGGGTATAAATGTCATTTGCACCTTAAACCCATTAACCCACATATGAAACCCACCCCTTCTTGGGTTTCATGAAACCCAAGTATGTGGGTTTCATGACCGGGCCGGGTTTCAAATCTTGTCCATACTTCATAGTTGCTAAACATGGGTTTAAGGGGGTTTATACCCCAACCCATGTTCCAAAACCCCCCCAAACCCCCCCAAACCCCCATACCAAACAACCCCCTAAGGTTCTACTAGAACTTATATATGAACTACCATAACAAGAAAAAAAGTAACTTCTAAATTCTGTTGTTTTGACTAAGAAGTAAAGACATCCCCCAGATTAAGCTTCATGTCCATTCTCCCCAGAACCACCATTCTCTTCCTTAGAATCAGAGATTATTACTGGCGTTGTGAAATTCTTTCCCACATCCAAATCCTCCCCTTCAGAAGTAGTAGCCTTAGCTCTATTACCCATTGTTTCTTTCATTCTTTCCATAACCTTTTAGTGTATGGAGGCAAGTATAAGCCATATTAGAAGACTTGCAACCCAAGGATTCGAAGATGAAGTCTTCCTAAGCACGGTAGGTATGTCCTTTTTCTCTTCATCATTCGACTTTGTCTTCTTCCTCTTGCCCTTTTCCTTAGCTGAAGCCTGCCTTGATGGGGTAGCTCCAAAGATGCTTACTCGTCCTGACCTTGTTCTTACCATCTTTGCCATAACCATAGAAACTATGGCAACCACAAGAACCCAACCTACTAGGATAGACCCATTGCTCATGTAAGAAGGATCAGTTTGGGAATTTTTTTTCCTAGGAGCCATTCTTGAATTTCAAGATCAAGAAGAAAATCAAGGTGAAATTGGAGAGGGTAGAGGCAACTAAGGACTTGGAAAAGCTTTTTTATGGTTTTACAGTGAGAAAGATGAGTATTTGTAGTGAAAAGTTAAAGAACACCCTTGGAATTCCCAAAAAAGCCCATATTTATCGCCTCAAATTTAAAACCTATCGGTAGGTGATACACGACCTACTTGTAGAACGACTCTTTGTTTAGAACCTACCGGTAGTAAATATACATTCTACCGGTAGAACTCCAAAAGTCCTTAAAATTTTATATTTTTTTTCTTTTTCTTTTAGCAAGTCAAAACAAAACTAGTCATAGACTTAACTAATACCTAACCTAAGATCATAAATAAAAACCAATGATCTAATTTCATGCCCAATTCCTAAGAATTTATGCAATAAAACTTGATCCAATTAAAACCCAAAATTTCATGCCTTGGAATTTAAAAACATAACCTAAAAACTAACTAATTAAAAACTATTTTCATAGGCAACCACGATTGCATTTAGCCTACGCAATAAGCCTTTAAACCCCTAGGTGATCCCTAGTGACGAGTTTTGTCTCGTGAAGGTTTTCAGAAAAGATACCTACAAATTTCTGTATTTTAGCTATTCTGATTGCATCACTTCCATCAAATTCAACAAAAACCACAATATGCTAATAGAATTTAAGCTCATTTACACATAGCTATTTGTAGGCCTAAACGATATGCAAGCGTATTCACAAATATTATCATCAGAAACTCATGTGTGTGTGTCACATCAACTAATTAAAGAAATTTGTGAAACATAATTCTCATCTCTTTTTAGCTATCCAAAACTAGCTTTGATACCAATTCTCCCCGATTTCACTCAGAATAGATCTCTTCGACTACCATGACTATTTCACTCATGGTATATGTGGGCAGAATTTATGTTGACAAAACAAGTATATCCCACATATTTCTAACTATGAAGAGCATTAAGAACGAATCAATCTTGACATAGTCCCATGAAAGAATGTCAAACTAATAAGAATAACACCATTGATATATCGCTCTATCCAATTAGGTAGAGGTAATTTTTTCTTTTTCCACCCCCTTTTCTTTCCCAAGCATTTGGCTTCTCTTTTTTTTGTTTTTTCAATTCATTTTGTTGATTCTTCCATTTTCTTTTCAGCTTCATTCCCTTTTCTCTCATGTTGCCAATGTTTGAGCTTTTGTCATCAATCTCCCAACTTCCTTTATAAAAACTTAGCAATTCAAGGGATAACCAAGGCAAGGTATATATCTACTTTCACTTGGCTTGGTTAAATTTTATGGCTAAGAATTGAACATTGAAATAGGCTTAGAGTGATAAATTCTAAGAAAGAACAGGCTAAGGCTCAAAAATATCTAAAAGATAGCCTAAAATCATTTTCCAAGAACAATGGAAAATTTTAATTGAGAGATATACAATCAACTAATCATTCCTCATACTCTAACCAAAACAAACATAATGATACTATTGAAAGAAGTGATGAAAGAACTATTTCTTGAGTAATTGTCATATAACCCTCCAAAATGATAGGCTCTAAACTCACAAGGTCATATATCTATCTCCACTAGACATTTCAAGCTTTGAAAGACAACAATCCATTTTAACAAATCACAAGAACTAGACGATTGTGGTGTATAAAATTTGAGTTTTTAATAACAATATAAGCATAATACTCAAGCATATAATAAATTCCATGCAACAGTCCATATGCAATCAACTCAAATTACAATCAACATATCAAAGTTCTCCAAGAATTCAATCCAAGCAGCATACTTTCAACATAGCTAAAGCATAATTATTTTCATTTTTCTCTTTTTAGGGAGAAAATGAACAATCAAAACAACACAAAACAAAAAGAAGCACATAAAAACAAACAAACAAACAAACAAGAAACAGCGATGTAAAACCTCACCCCTAACTTGAATTATGCATTATCCTCAATGCAACAAAAATAACTATATGGAAGAGAACTAATGAAATAGATAAGGGAACGAGGTCACTTGCAAATAATTGCACCAAAAAGAAATTAAATTGCAAAACTATAAGAAAAATAAAGAAAGATAACAACTACTAATATACAACAAATCATGTAGGAAAAGTATCACTTAGCTGGAGGATTATGATAAACAAGATCAGTAAGCTCCTCCACGGGCTCCTTTAATGGGAAACCCTCTATGAATGGTTTCAGACGTTGACCATTGACTTTAAATGTCTACCCATTCTTTGGGTTCTCAAGCTCTACTGCTCCATGAGGGAAAACTATATGCACTATGACGAGACCTGTCCATCTCGAGGTAGCTTACCTGGAAAAGAAGAAGTTAGTAATTATACAAAACTACTTTCTATCCTTGCTCAAAGGTCATTCTCAAAATAGATTTATCATGAATGTTTTTTACTTTCTCCTTGTAAATCCGAGTACTTTCATACGCATCCTTCTTATCTCTTCAAATTCATTCAAGTCCAATTTCCTATTGTGACCAGCAAGTTTTACATTGAAGTTTAAAGTTTTTATGACCCAATAAGCTCTGTATTCCATCTCTACCAGCAGATGAAAATCTTTTCCATAAATAAGTCTATAAGGAGACATACTGTGATACCCCAAAATTCGGAGGTCCTTTCTCAACTCGTTGATCACTTATAAACTCGCGGAATATCCGTGGATGCCGTATAACCTGACACCACGTCGTTCCATCCCCTTCCCCGGGATCATAACATAACGGAATTCGGGCAAATTCTCTTTTGCACGGAAGCACTACCCAACACATAACCTGTTCACGTATTAATCATATGACATTTCAATGTCCAAACTCCGAAATTCAGAACTTAATATTTAACCATTTACATCATCCAAAAGAAAGGAGTTCAAGTTGTGAAGGCTCGACAATGTTACATTTAAAATTTTAATTTTTGGGAAGAGGTACTAGTACCTCAAGCAAAGGGTACTGGTACCTGAGCCCTTTGGTTTCCAGGTACCAGTACCTATAAGACATGGTACTGATACCTGGGCCCCCGACAGCGTGGTGCTGGTACCTGTGAGCCTAGGTACTGGTACCTGAGTCCACTGTCAAAGGGTACCAATACCTCTGAGACTAAGTACTGGTACCTAAGCTCTCTGAATGCCAGTTACCTGTGAGGTACTAGTACCTAGAGCCCAGATTTCCACCAAACTCTCCAAAATCCAACTTTTAATCCAATAACTCATACAACATTCATTGCATTCATTTTTTTTTACAAAATAATAATGTCCCATTACATGTCTTCGTCAAAATACAAGCTTTGTACATGATTTACACAAGGCCAAAAAAAATTCATACATGGGATTACAAAATTTATTTCACGAGCCACAACCCAGCTCGGCTGTCAACACGGGCCCAAGTGAGGGGCATCTGCTGGAGCTTGTCCAACACCTGAAATGAGCCACGCTTAATAGGGTATTTCCTTAGGAGGTTACTCCCTAACCTAGATGCATATAAAATGTCACATGCAAGTCATCACATCAAGCCTCCATTTAAATACATACATTTCATAAATGAATGCTACACTTTTATGCCATGTCATTAGATGGAACTCAGGAATGCAATGCAACTCGAGTCCTCCACCAGCTCCTATAACACATGCCATGCCATGCTGATGAGTATAGAATATTGCATATCATGTATCTCTTTTGCACCCATATTACTTGTTTTGTGATGAAAATTGGGAAAAATGATTTCAAATTCACAATTAATGGAGATTCGTGTGATTGTAGGTAAAGAGCAGGTAAGGTCGTGTATAAAGCCTCCCATCAAGTGCTCAAAGGCAATGGGGAAGAAGGTAATGCTTAACGGATGGCTCGGGACCTTAAGAAACCAAGGAAATCCCAAAGCAAGACAAAACCTACTGGTAGAAGTCAACCAAAAGCTATCAATAGAAGTCAGTCAAAACCTACCAGTAGAAGATTCAAAACCTACCGGTAGAAAATGCTACTGGAATTCTTCTACCTTAGCCATGCAAAAACCTACCGGTAGAAAATCTTACTGGAAAAAACCTACCGGTAGGATTTCTTACGTTCTACTGGTAGGTTTTGCTCAGATTTGCCAGACACCTGCTCACACGACTCCACCTACACCGAGGGCCCACCTCTTGTCATCCAAACTATACCTTGACATATTTGACACCCCATGATGCTCTCATAATCCCTAAAGTCAGATTTGAAAGAAGATAGAGGGGAGAAGCAAGAGAGAGAACATGGGTGGTTAGTGAAGCATAGGAAGACCATGCTTGGACTGAACTTGCTTGTGGAAGTGTCCTACCTCTCCCCACTCATTGGAATTCAGTTCACACAGGCTAAGGAAGAGGGTATGGATGAAAATCAGGAGTCTTACGCAATTATTGAAATTTTTACATGCTTTTAGAGAGAGAAACTCCAAGGTTAAAGATGAAGTTTTAGAGAGAGAAAGTTGGGTTTTTACATTTCCTTCACCATTTTCATTGTAGTAAGCTTTATTTTACTTGTAATCTTTCCCTCTTTTACTCTATACTCTTTTATTTAAGCTGTAATCAAGCTTAGTTAAGTGTTCTAGCATTTCCATTTCTACATTTGGGTATTTTGTCTTGAATCTTTATATTTTGGGTATGAATATTTTGTTTTTGTAGTTTAAACCTTTTCTTGCATTAATACAAGTTTCATGTTCCATTTCACAACCATGTGTCTTTAATTTATGTTGGTTCTTGCTTTTACTATGAGTAGCTAGACCTTTAGTTGGCTAATCCAAGGGGAATTTCCTCTGGGGTATGTGAAATCTACTCTTTTTCATTTTTCTTCGTAGTGTAAAGTGTTTGGTTTGATTAGGTTGAGTGCGGACGTGGTTGTGGGCACTTGATACACCGTAGACTTGTCACGGGGTATGCTTGTGCCCAACACACCCACATTAGTCCCTCACTTCCTACGAATCAATCAAACATCGAGACACCATTGGATGAATGAATTGAGTTGATTTTGCATTCCTATTGGAATGACCTCTATGGATTAGTCAACCTTGCTTTCTTTCATTTTTACCAACACATAACTCACCAAAACATAATTCACAAGATTTTTCAATTTTCATTTCTTTACAAATCACACTTCAAAGCATTTGACCTTTCCTTCCCTGAGGAGACGACCTTGGAATACCCATTCCAAGTAAAACACGACATTGCAAGTCTCTCTATGCTTGGGAAGCACTTTTGCACACATAGACACATATTTTTGTTCAAACACACGATTTTCCCTATTTCTTGCATTTGAACTCGAGGGAGAGTGACACTCACCAACTTGTATAAGCCATATACACACAATCCGGGCTCATGTTTGGAGATTAGGGAAAACCATTCAAGCACATGCCATGCGTCCCGCCATTGATGTTAGACATCCAATGACCAATTTATAAAATCTTGTGTCTTTTTGGGTGGGTAAGTTATGGACATCACACCAAGGGACTACCAAACCCACAGGACATTCGAGGACATCTCACCTGAGGTTCTAAGTATACCTACACACTATTTCAAAATTTCACCGCAAGGCAAGTGAGTGAACCAAGTAACTGAGCCTTGCACCCGAAGGAGAATCTATCCCTTCTTTCTACACCCCACACATATTTTCAATGCAGCCCATGTGACTCGGTCGAACCTAAGTCCAACCTTCCTAAGCCCACATATCAACCCACCAAGGATGATGGTTGATTAAAAACATGCACACACACCTACACTCATGTCAAATGCCCACGAATGCGATGCTACCCATGCCAATGCAAATGTAATGTACAATTGCAATTCGCTATATCATGTTCCTCATATTATGAGCTTATAATAAACATATCAAATTTCCCCAACATTCCTAATTCCTCAAATGTTAATTATTTCATAATGCTTATAAAAATATTTCATAACATCACTAAGCATGTTATAGCATTTTCAATTCAAATAGCATACTTGAACATCCATAGGCATTTTATCAAACACATATAAGACACAAATGTAAACACATAGCATGCCTGAACAACATATTATTCATGAACCCATATCAAGCAATTTCATCAAACCTAAATCATACAAGAATTGGTTTTAGTATATTATTATACCATTTTCCACATTTCAAATACACTAGGTATGTGCTATACATGAGAATTCATCTCTAACACCCTACCCACTTCATATTTCAACCATAGGTTGCAAATAAACCTAGATAGGAAAGGAACCTACCTCTTGTAGTGTATATCCGCGTATTAGAAGCTCCGAACGCCCAAAATAAGCCTCCCAAGCTTGATCCCAAAAATTATGTCTTTGAGATTTTGAAGAAAACCATGATCATTGGTATGGTTTCGTAGCTCTTGTCATGTAGAACGACTTTACTTTTTGGCTCGAAGCAATCTGACGGTTGGATCGTCGTAGATCGGAGGAAGAAAGTTGGAGAGCTTTGGAGTTTTTCTCTTCTCTCTCTCTCTCTCTCTCTCTCTCTCTCTCTCTCTCTATTTTCATGCAAGCAACACAATGGGGGAAAATCTGATTTTTCCCTTTTTATACTCTCTAATTGCATGACTCATAATACGTCACACGTCCCTCTTTGATTGGTCAAATTTTATCCCGAATCAATTAAATCTCGTGCCGTGTTACGTTTAGTACATTTTTATTGAACCAACTTTAAATTATTTTTTGGGTTTTTCAAATAAAATCTAATTGTGAGTAAAACGCGAAAAATCTGATTGTCTCAAAATTCGACGAAAATTGACTGGGTAGCTAGATTTTGTGAGAGGAATCCAACATTAAGGTCCGTTTCATCATCCGAGATCTAAAAAAAATTTAGGTTTTAACCCGTACCATAGTAGAAAATTACCGTTTTGTTTTTTTTTTTATAAAATTTTAATTTTCCCTGGTTTTACACATACCTAATGGTGTCTTAAAAGCAGTTCTATAAGCTTATAGAGCATCGATCGACCTAAGTGACCAATCATGTTTATTAGGATTGACTGTTTTTTCTAAAACGTGCTTGATTTCTCTATTGACCAATTCAGCTTGACCATTAGTCTGTGGGTGGTAAACTGTGGACACTTTATGTGTAATACCATATTTATGCATGAGATTAGCAAATGACCAATAATAAAAGTGTAAACCACCATATAAAATATTTGCTTTCAAAAACATGATCACAACCTTGTGACCATTGGTCCTAGTTGGGATAGCCTCTACCCACTTAGTCAACTACCAAAAGAATGTTAACATATCCAAAAGACATAGAAAAAGGACCCATAAAGTCAATAACCCAACAGTCAAAAATTTCTATCACAAGTATGGGGGCAAGAGGCACACCTCCTAATCATTGGCATCTATCGCAATACTTACAGAACGTAAAACAATCTTTGAATAAATTAGGCTACTAAAAACCACATTGTAAGATCTTAGTTGATGTCTTCTTGGATGATAAGTAGCCTCCACAAGCTTCTGAATGGCAAAAAGCAATCACGTCATTTTGCTCTTCTTCAGACACATATCTCCTCATCACATAGTCGGGGTAGTATTTGAACAGATATGGATTGTCAAAATAGAACTTCTTCACCCCAACCAAGAATCTCTCCTTGTCCTTTGGATTCCAATGACTTGGTAGCTGCCCTGTAACAAGATTATTCACAATTCCAGCATACCATGGCATAGTTGTATTTAAAGCAAATAAATGCTCATTAGGGAAAAAGTCAAGGACAGGGATGTAATCATCCATGTCTTCAATCAAAAGCCTCGATAAATGATCAGCGATCACTTTCTCCACTCATTCCTTGTCTTTGATATGATGTGAAACTCTTGAAGGAGAAGGGTCCACCTAATCAACCTTGGCTTTGCATCCTTCTTAGTCATGAGTATAACTCATGCTTCTAGAGATCCCAAAAAGGGAAATGATGAGAGCATAATATTTCATATTTCATGTCTCATTTCACATAATCACCCTAGGTTGGAAATAAACATAGTTAGGATGAAAACCCTACCTCTTGAAGTGTAAAACGAGATTGTAGAACCTTTAAGAACACCAAAAAAGATCAAACTTTGATTTTCCCAAAATTTTATTTTTGAATCTTTGGTGAAATCCGTCCTTTTTAGTACGTTGGCGTAGCCCTCTTCGCTTAGATCAACTTTAATACTTGGCCCGAAGGATTCCGATCAAGGGAACTCCGTAGATCGTAGAGAGAAGTCTTGAGCTCTCTATTTTCCCTCTCTTCCTCTCTTCCTCTCTCTAACGTAACCCAGCATAAATAATGGGGAGAAAATATGATTTTCTCCCCTATTTATACCCTTTAAATACTTAGTCCACATAGCGCCACACGTTCCTCATTTCCGGGTCCGATTTCGTCTCGAAACGATTAAATTTCATCCCGGTTCAAATTCAAAATATTTTTATATGAAATTCCTTTAAATTATTTTACAATTTTCAAAATGTAAGTCCTGGGTTCGTTTTGGAGGTCACCTACACCCAATCGTCTCATAAAACGTAAAAAATCCGGCTGTCTCATAATTCGATGAAAATTGACAGAGTAACTAGATTTCGCGAGACGAATCCAATGGTGAGGTCCGTATCATCATCCGAGCTCTATAAAAATTTGGGATTTCAACCCGTACCAAAGTGACAAATTATCATTTTGCCCTTTTTCATAAAAAAATAAATTTACCCGGGGTTTACACAATCATTGTTTTTAAAATTTTTATCCTGATTTTGGTTGGGGAAATGAACTTTATCAGTTACCGGTACATTCTACACCACCACAAGAGGCTCTCCAATATCCACCCTACCCTGAACCACAAGAAAAGTATTTGGAGAATATTATGAATGAATTTATGCAAATCCAACTGATTTTCAATGCCCGAACGAGCAAAAATTTAGAAGAGATAAAAAACATGCTCAACACATTGACCATGACATTTAATAATTTGACCCAAGAACAAAAATTAAAGCATGGTCAATGTAGTGAGAGTGATTCATTTCCTGAACTACAAACTGAGGATGAATCTATTAATACTCTTGCTAATAAAGACTTAAGTGACATTATTATTCTACAAGAGGCCAATGAGACCAAGGAGCCCATTATTAAGTGACATTATTAATGAGCACAATGACCTTATTAAGTGACATTATTATTCTACAAGAGGCTAATGAGCCCAAGGACATTTCATTATCAAAGTGTTGTAATGAGATTCACATATCCAAGCTTTGTGGGGATATGAAAGTTGAGTTGAATGCCATAATTAATAAAGATTTATTTTTCATCTCATTGTTGGATTTACATAAAAGTGTATATATCTCCATTTTCTTAAATGTTCCAAGGATATGTTGGGTGTATGAGTGGATAGTTCGATTAAAGGAGTTGCTTAGACACCATGCTTTTAAGGCATTAAAAATAAAATGATGCATATTCAAATTTGACTTTAAGTCGGATTGAGTGTGAGCTTTTATTTTTACTTGTATATAGTAGTTAGAATTATTTTTATTATTTTTTTCATATTTTATCAATTTTTATTTTTATTTTTTTAGATTTGCACACACCTTTTAATGTGTATCCATTATTATTTGGAGTTTCCTGTTAATAACTTTCGTTGAGCATAGTGATGGGTCTAAGTTAGGGGGTGTCCGCATATCTTTGAGTATTTTATTTTTCTTTTATGTTTATTTTCTAGATAATTTTAGTAGTTGTTATGCTTTTTTTCTTTTGTGTAGTTTATTTTTTATTTTTTGTTTTGCAGTTGGTGATTTTATTGTTGGAGCTTAATGCCAGGTGTTTTCCTTCCCTTATTATTTTTATTTTCTCATTGCATTACTATGTTTTGCATTGAGAATAATGCATGATTTAAGTTGGGAGTAAGAGTTACACCACTATGTACAAACACCATGTGCTATTTATTAATTTTTAAAAAAAAAATTAAAATCTAAAAAGAAAGCAAAATATCTGATTTGGACTGTATTATTCTCTCTTAATTAGGATAAGATTATTTGATTATTTAATTTTTAATCTTGAATTGTTTGCATATTAGCACTCTATAGGAGTTTATTCTATGTTTGAGTATTAGATTCATGTTTTACCATGATTGTGTTATTTTTGTGATTTACCGATGAGATTTACATCTTAAAAAATTTGATATCTATAGTGGAGATGAATGTATGACCTATGTGAGTCTTGTGCGTAGCTTTGTTAGAGGGTTATATATATTTACTCAAAAAACTATTCTTTCAAATTTAATCTCTTTCAATTATCTCATCAATTTGCTTTGGTTAGAGTATATGAGGTGATTAGTTGATTATATCTCAATGTTAGAAGTACCTTGCCATACATTTTTGAGAAAAATTTTTAGGCCATGTTTGAGTTAATTTGAGCCTTAACCTGTTCTTTCTTGACATTATTTGTTGTACCCGTGATTAAGCTTTAATGAAAATTTCGTTTCTTAACCATGTAATCACCGAGCCAAGCATAAATGTGTTTATCTTTCCTTGGTTATCCAAAGACTAATATTGTTTACAATTTGGAAAGGGAATGGTGGCTACTAGAAAAAAAAAGGAAAAAAAAAAAGGAAGATAGAAAAGAAGGATGATGAGTATGAGTTTATTGCTGACATCCAAAAGAAAAGAAAGAAGAAAAGAAAAGAAAGAAAGGTTGTGAAAGAAGAATGAAAAAGTATAAGAAGTGTTGGAAAGGAAAAGATAGAAAAATACCTGTTTTGAGCTATTATTTCTAAAGAATGAGATTTGAGTGAAAAAAATTGTATTTTTGGGATACTCTGTTGAATTTCTTATTAACCATCTATAACCCATCCAGCCAAAGCCACATTACAACCTATTAAAGTCATAATGTTTGTACCCAATAATGAAATATGATATATATTAGCTATATTGCTTTCATTTGCTTCTAACATTCTTTCATGAGATTATGCCAAGGTCATTTTATTTAAATAATATTCTTTATTTCAAAAATATATCTGAGTTATATTTTTTTTGATTATGAAAAGTCTTCTCACATATAACCTATTGTGAAACAGTCACTATAATTAGAGGTTTTTTTGTTCTGAGAGTGAATTATTGATGAGATTTGTGTCGAAGAAAAAATTAGATAGCAAATAGAGACGTGGATATTATTTGATAAATTTCTTAAATTGCACAATCATTTCATACACCAACGAGTTTCTAATGTTGATGTGAATGTGAATACTTTTACATGCATTTAAATCAATAGTTTAGCCTATATGTGAATAATTTGAGTGGATGGTGAATTTTTCTTAAGTTTCATTGTTAATTAGGAAATAATAATATGTTCTAAATTTGTCACAAACTTTTGCGAGGTAGTTCTTAGCTCCAGATACCTCTTTTCCTTCTTGCTTTTAGCAGCTCTAACTGTAACGCCCCAAAACACACCCTGGACGACATTACATACTAAAAACCATTTTTCATCATGAGAGCACTAATATCATCCATAAATAAATTAAACTTCATTCATCATCCATAAAATATTTACATCATTATCCAAAAGAATATGCCCAACCATGGCATTTACATCCCAAGAGAATTAAAGTACACTTGCAGCGGAATAACGAAATATTAGACTTTACATGATCTCCAAATAAACTCTCTAGTCTAGTACAAAAGAAGCTACATCTCTACATATCCACCTCGGGATCTAGGTTCCCCTCGAGTGGAGCCTCCCAATGCCCTGACTCGTCGATGCCGAGATCCTCCTCTAGCACCAAATCTGAATAATGTAATTTGTAGGGGATGAGCACGAAGCTCTGTAGCAAAATCTTCCCAAACTCAAACAAGGTTTAGAAAAGCATATAAAACGGTTGGTCTCATTTTCACAAATATCATATATAACATTTTGAAGTAAAACAGGGACATTTTAAAATGGATCTCAAGTTTAAGTAGCAACAGTAATTTACATAAACAGTAAAAGAAACCAAGATCCAATCAATATCCATTTTCCAAAATATAAACCATTTTCCCACAAGACCTTGTGGAATCCCATACTCCCACAAGTCCTTGTAGGAAACCATTTTTCACCATAATACACCAATCCATCAATATGTATATGTATCTCAAACATGATGTAAGACACACCCCATGAATCGACACATTGAGTAATATCTAACCCACACACACCCACACAAATCTTATCAAAGATATCCATCCTTTAGGAAGGGCGTATGCCACACCAATGGCAGTGACGTATCCAACCCAGGTATTAGTATACTAACCCTCTTACACGGCACCCGTGAGCAATAGCGGTTTAGTCTTACCAAAGCACTAACCCCACTACGAGTGGTAGGAGAAATGCCAACCCCCACGGAGCAAGCAACACGTCTACCCACTCTACGATATCTAGTCAAAGGCCACCCATGGTCATCCCACACTCATAAGAGATACAATACCAAATCCAATTCCACAATTTACAATTATATCTTAAAAATCTCCAAATTGAGCATTTGACATTTTCAATAACCAACCAAGAAAAATGCAAGAGATCACAACAATATCATTTTATTACTCAACACAAAACACTATGATTTTGAAATCAAGAATAAAGGAAGAGTTCAAGAGGAAAACTCATCACTCTTGAAAACTAGGGTTTTTCAAACCAAAAGAGGGATTTGTGTAAAACATGTTAACAATTGAACAAGAATCAAGAAACAATGGAGCCATAGCAAATACATATCATTAAGAATCAAAACATACATATTTATTAACCCTAACATCAATGTAAGAGAAAGAGAAGAAATCCCCTACCTCAATGCTCAAGAGTTTAAGCCAAATACCCAAACTTCAAGACCTTCTTGCTTTCCTTTCTTTTCCTTTTAATTCCCCCTCCCTAGGGTTTTCAAAAGATTTGGGTGAGAGTGGGTGAAGAATGGAAGAAAAGAGAATGAGTAGAGAAGTGAAATCTTAGAAATCTAGGGTTTTAATCTTCTACAATGGTGGATCTCTCCTTATCTTTGATGTTCTTCTCTCCCTCTCTTTCTCTCTAAAGGTGCCTAGGGTTTAGAAGACTGAAATGGGGCTCAAATAGTCGGCCTTAAGTATTTATAGTGGAAGAAATGGAGAAAGACCCGCAGTCGGATCGGGCTGGTTTCTATCGGGCGTACCGGTATGCGTACCGGTACGGTTGAGCTTCTGGAGTCCAGCGTACCGGTATGCGTACCGGTACGATTTAGCTTCTGGAGTTCAGCGTACCGGTACGATTTGACTGCCAGATTTTTGTTTCAACTTCCAATGCAGTTTTGACCCATTTAGAGGTCGAATTGGAAAATTTTCATGACACATACTTTTGTAGCCCCAGATGTCTAATATCTACTGTAAAAAATTCAGATCAATTGGACTTAAGGATAAAAAGTTATGGCCAAAACACTAAGTAGTGTTCAATACCCATTTTTACCCAGATTCTCGCTAAAGTGTATTTTAACTCCGAGACACTTCCTAACTTCCAATACATCCATATTACCACTCCCAATGTTTTTCGACCTTCCGGATTCAATGGAATCATTATTTTGACCTACAAACTTTTAGAAACTTGTCTAATCACCCTTTCCAAGTTTAAACATCTTCGACACGTAACTTCCCAATCAAATTGTCTCCATAGCATTTATTCCTACGGTTTATTCTTATGTCACTACATATATCTACATCTTTACAAATATTATTTACTATATATATATCTCTATAAATATATAAAAGAAAATTCGGGGTGTTACACTAACACCCCTCTCTATATATTTTGTGTGTATGCCAGATGGCTATATTGGCAACACAGATAAGCTGCCTTGCTTATATATAAGAGAATCTTGTGAAGGACTAGCTAGAGGTTGCCCTTCAAAAACTCTCCTCTCGTGAGAAGGAGTTAGTGTCTGTTCTTGCTGACTTGGATGATACTAAGAACTCCTTAGCGATTGAGAAGGCTTCCAAAAGTAGACTAGAGGAAGACCTAAGGTTGTCCCAAGAAGAAGCGAGCAAGGCTAGAGAGAGAGAGAAAGAGAAGGAAATCGCTGACTAACAATTCACTTTCTCAAAGAACTCAGATTCAAGAACGGCTATTGTGGCTACCTTTTAGAAGTCAGCCAAGCTTATTCAGTTTGGCATGAGTTACTGGGATGCTAGCTTTGAAGATTTTTGTTGCCAGGCTCTGGCATTATATCTTGACCTTGAACTTTCTGCCATCAAGTTAGATGATGACGAGACTCCCCTTGGGCAGGTTGCAGGCGAATAAGGGAGCTCTACCGGTGATTAGGTTGCCCAGCCAAGGAGGGCGGGGGTTAGTGTAGTTCAACAAGAGTCTTGTTCTTCTATTTTCTTTTGAACTTTTGTAAATATAACTCTTTTTTTTCTTAAATTTTATTGGAGCTTTCCCTTCTTTCTTTATGCTATATTTTTCACTATTTCCAGGGTATTGGGCTTAACAACTTTGCTCTCATTATCAAGAGCTCTTTTTTTTTTTTTTTTTTATCCTTGGTTTGGAGATTCAGCTTGCTAGGTTTCCAGTCTTAGCAATGTTCCAGTCTACTCTTTCAAGAGTATTTCGTTGAATTTTTTGTCAAATGTGTTTTTTGATGGTTAACCAAGTTGATCTCTAATGAGCCTAGGCGTTGCTAGGTCTTTTGCCAGTGAAAGAAAGGTCCCAAGCTCTTTTTTTCCCTTTTTATCACCTAGGCACCTTTATTTTTGGGGATATCCTTGTCTTTTCAACATTATGATGAAGGTGCTTTGCTTGAAGGCCTGGTTTCTTCGAGTTGAGTTTACTCAAGGTTAAATACTACTATAAATTGCGAATATTTTTTAGGGAGATGAGGTTTTATTGAACTTCTTCGCAGATAATAAAGATTACATGAAATCAGTAAATAAAGAGAAGAAGAACCTTTAAAAAGGAGGTGTACTATTGTGAAATCGAGTAGAGAAAACCTTGGGCGGGCAGGAAGATATGCTTGGCAGAGTTGTCGCTTTGGAGCAGGTTCTTCGATTGGATCAATGCATGTATGAACCCTAAAAAATCCCGAAGGTCTAGTCTAGAAAAAACCTAGATTTGGTTGGGTTAGCTTTTTGGTAGGAAATGTGGTCACAGGAGGAAATGCCCTACCAATGAATATATTATTCTACTAAGGTTAAAAATCTCTTCCTTTATATATGATTGATATTCAAAACTATAGATATGAAACAAAAAAGAAATATAGAAATTCCCATGGTAGGAATAGGATAGTGGCGCTAATGAAGAGAGCTAGGGATTTGATAAAGGGGATAGGACAAGGCTCCAAACTTGCCTTAGTTTCAAATAGGGTGTAAGCAAAGGTTATTCAAAGTTACCCTACTTCAAACCAAAACAAACTTGAAAACCCCCCACCTCTGCTTCCCATTCTGGGAAAGATGTTGGCTTGCCCTTTACTAGTAGGGGTTTACCAGAACTCATGCTTTTATTCGACTAACCACTTTCATAGCTCTTTTTGCTTTAGGTATTGTTAGTCAAAGGTGCTGCTAGCAAGCTGTGGGATAGGATCTAGATATAAAACAACAAAATAACCTGCTAAATCAACTACTGCTGGAAAATATAGAACTGCTTGTGGTACTTCAATGTTTCCATTTGGCTATTCATCTGGAACATCTAGATGGGTAAGAAAAAGGTAAGAAAGGACAGATCAACATGCACCTGTACTAAAGAAGACATCCCTAAAAAAAAAGATAATGAAGTGACAATGATCGGAGGACCAAAAATGCAAAATGCTCTTTACAAGCATAAAAAAAAAAGAGAAGAAGGTAGTTTATTAGTCAGATTCTAAAATCTCACTTTATGAGCTATATGCAAACGCAAAACCCCTTATCCCTTTTTCAATTTCCCTTCGTATTTTTGTAACACCCCGCATTTTCTTTTATAAGATGTATATAGATATATAGTAAATAATTATTGTAAAAATGTGGATATGTGTAATGGTGTAAGAATGAACTATATAGATTGTAATAGTAGGAGAAATGCTAGAGATGCATATTGATTGGGAAGTTTGAGTTTCAAAGACGTCTAAACTTGGAAAGGGTGATTAGATGAATTTCTAAATATTTTTAGGTCAAAATAAGGTTTCCATTGAATCCGGAAGGTCGAACAACCTTGGGAGAGGTAATATGAGGTGTATTGGAAGTTAGGAAGTATTCCGGAGTGAAAACACACTTAGAGAAAATTTGGGTAAAAAGGAGTTGGGACACCTTCTAGTATTTTGGTCATCAATTTTTATCCTTATGTCCAATTGATCTGAAATTTGGATAGTAGATATTAGATATCTAGGGCTAGAAAAGTGTGTCTCATGGAAATTTTCCAATTCAACCTCTAAATGGGTCAAAACTGCCCTGGAAGTTGCAGCAGACAAAGTGTACCGGTACGCCATACAGTACCGGTACTTCGACTCCAGAAGGTTTGGGGTACCAGTACTGAGTACCGGTACCATACAGTACCGGTACTGGGTACCGGTACGCTCCGTCTGACGCCCGCCGAACAGTAAAAATCGGGATTTTGGTGTTTTAAAACACCCTTTTTAGCCTCATTTGCCCCATTTCTTCATCTCCCTCTCACCCTAACCCTCCTAGAAACCCTTAGAGAGAAAGAGAGAAAGATAAAACTCAAGATCAAAAGGAAAGACAAAGGGTTCACAAGTGATCCAAGACTCAAACCCTAGGTTTCTTCAAGAGCATAAGGTAGGGGATTTCTTCCTATGTTCTTACATTGAGGCTAGGGCTAAATTATATGTATTCTTTTGGTTTAAAATCATATGTACTTGCTATTAAATACCTGATTTTTTGTCTTCTTGCATTTATTTCTTTTTTTTAAACATTTTGGTAGTTGGGTAACTATTAAAGCTATCTTTTGCACTCTCAAACCCTAGTTTTAAGAAAAATGAATTTTTCTTCTTTACATTCCTTTGTTCTCACCATCAAAACCTTAGTGCTTGATATTGTACAACCAAATGATGTTTATGGTGATCTCTTGATCTTTTTCTTCAATTATGCTTTGTTACAAATGGTGAAATTTGGGGATTTCTTGTGAATTGAGAAATGTTTGTAATGATATCTCTTGTATGATTGTTGTGATGAACTTGAATTGCCTTCGAGCATTGTCATAGAGTGTTAGAGGTTAGTCTATCTCGGTGGGGGTGAGATGGTTGCCTAACACTTGTAGTGGGTGGTTATTTGGTAATAACCACCACTATTGTTCACTGGAGTTCGAACGAGGGGTGGTATACCTTTCCTGGGAAGGGACTAGTCACTGCCATTGGGATGGTAGACGCCTCTTCCTAAAGTACTTGTGATTGTGATGGTGATTGGTGAACTAGGTATAAGTCGTTGGGTAAATTCATGGGAAGCAATCAATATACATGAGAACATGAGATTATTATTATTGTTACGGAATAGTTTCCAACAAGTGCTTGTGGAGGTATGGAACTCCACAAGAACCTGTTGGAAATGGTTATGGTGATAATTGTGACTGAGTTTTACGGTTCATTTAAATTATTGCGAACATTTAAACTTGAGATCTATTTAAAATATCATGTTTTTCCTTCAAAATGGTATATATGCTATTTGTGAAAATGAGACCAACCGTTTTATATGCTTTTCTAAACCTTGTTTGAGTTTGGGAAGATTTTGCTACAGAGCTTCGTGCTCATCCCCTACAATTAATATTTTCAGATTTGGCTTTAGAGGAGGAGCTCGGTGTGAATGAGCCGGGCCTTGGGGAAGCTTCCATGGAGGGGTACCTAGATCCCGAATAGGACATCTAGAGATATAGCTTATTTTGTTCTAGACTAGGAGATTTATTTCTGAACAATGTAAAGTCTAGATTCTTTTGAAACTCCGCTGCGATATATTCATGTAATTCTTTTGGGGAATGTAATTGCCATATCTGGCCTATTCTTTTGGGATAATGTTAAGGATAGTATAGATGGTAAATAGAAATTTTATTGTTATTGGATGGTTAAATGGACCCTGTGTGGTCAAGTTAATAGAATTGCACAGGTTGTGATTTTTGGGTGGAGCTTCCTGTACAAAGGAGACTCTGCCCAAATTTTGTTAAAATTAAGAATGTTTCTTATTTGATGGATATATATTTAGTTTCTCTCATGACATGAATGGTTTCATAGTGTAATGCCGTCCAGGGTGGTATTTGGGGTGTTGCAATTTTTATGGTTGGAAGGGATATGGGCTCAAAGGTCCATAAATCATGAAACTTTTTTCTTTTCTTCCAACCATTATCTAATCCTATCTAATCCAGTTTTAAAGGAAGGTTGGTATACAAAAAAGGAGATTTCTCTTTTTTCTTTAGGGGGATTGCCAAGCCCTCCCTTTCCTCCTGCCCCTACTGTTGGATGTATGGAAAGTAGGTATGGAGGAACCTCTACATAGATTGCTTTTGGGATATCCAAACGAAGATGCCTTTACTTTCGTTGATATGGCTTGGATCTTTCTTTGAGTGGGAGAGTGTGTTGCAATTATCCTCGAAAGTCTCCCTACCCTAGTAAGGCCAAGTAAAGACATCAAGGCTCAGCACCTGATCAATGTTTCAAATTCCTCATTTGATCTTTCGTGACTAATTATCCACTAGTAGGCGGGTCCTATGAGTTTTGACCCAGTAAGAGGCGTAGCTTGCGATCGTCTCATATTTCATTCCATTTCATGTTTTTTATGTAAAATGTAAAACAGTGATACTGTTTAAAGAGATTCAAGACAAGAATTTTCTTGACTAGGATGGAGAGAACGGCCTGGCTGACATTGATAGAGGTCATTCTTTTTGGTCTCATTGCCCACCCTAAGTGCTTCAGGCAGAAAAAGTAGTTCAGTTTCGAGAACACGAATGAATAGCCCTCTGTATAGCTTCTAAATTTTCGAGCATGGGTAGGGATCAGGGAGAAAGTTTTTTCTCAGTTGCTTTTATGTTTATAGGGGGCTCAGAGTAAGTCATCGTACCCTTGAAAAAATGTTTTAACCAAGTGCGAAAAACAAGACACTCAATTCTCCTTCCGCTCCGCTTTTGGTATTAAGAAAAGGAGCCATTGGTATATGTAGAACTTTGCACCTTAAATAAAAATGGCACTAGTTGGGTTGCCGCTATCTTTAAAGGGTAGAATGGGCCCTCACTTCGCCTATTAAGTCCCTAACTCAAATAAGGGGGCGAGTGTAGTTTGATGAACCAGAAAAAAAAGGAAGTTCATATTAGGTCACCTTGCTTAGATCCCCGGATTGTAGCATAGGCCTAGGTGTAAAAAAAATAGAGCATTATTTATAGCTTTAGCCACACCAGCATTCACCTCTATAGGTGCATTTTGAACAATAGCTCCATTATCAACAACATATATCATTTTCGTGGTAGATGCTAATTGTATTGGTAGCATTGGTTCTTGGAACATAGGCCATTCTCGATGACAGGCATGACCTTGTCATTTAAAATGCGTGCAGAACTTAGGTATTCAAAAAGAAAATATTTATTACTAGTGATCCATACACAGTAGATCCACTCCAAACTCAATTTGGGAGGTTTTCCTTGAGAAGATTGACTTCTACAAAAACCCTAGCTACATTGGGGCATGAGACAAGCTTCGTAGTTCCATTAAGGGTCATGCCAATTCCGAAAGTAAAGATGATATAAAATAGGCAAAACTCAAAGAAGAAGACAATATGCAGATGGGGTTGCCCCAATAGGCGCATGCATTGGATCACCATTGTGGAGACGGAAATCATTAAACAACACCAAGAACAAAGCCTACCTTGCCCTCAGGAGAAAGTTGTGATGATTGCCATGAGTGCTATCCTCGGGGACGTGTACAAGAAGGTTTTTATTGATTCCTATAACCATGGTGCACCTCTTAGTAGAGGGGCATGAAAAGGACATGGAGACTTTGACCGAATGAATAGGGATCAATTGATAGACATTTTTATTAAGAAAGAGAATCTAGGATGAATGCTTTTTTCATTCACTATGCACTGATTGGATGCATACTCACGTGATCAATCGATGGATGGGGGAATTGCGTGAATGAAAAGATCGGCCTAACCTAAAGTAAAGGTCTTCCCTCTCTTGATAGTGAATTACTTGAGTTGATGGATGAAAGGGTCCCCTTCCAACTCAAGCACGAAATCAATGTTGAGTCAATAATCATCGAAAGGGGCACCACCAAGCGAGATTAGGACTAGCCCATTGTATATGGTTTAAACCTGCACTTCTTCAAATATCCCAACATATAATAAAGTAGCGGCTTCAAAGCTTGACTAACAAGTGAGAAAATTTACTTTGAGAATGAAAAGAAAAGAGGCACGCTAGTTGCAATCAAACTAAAGCACTAATGCCCTATCTAAGGAGCCCTTTTTTGCTCGTTAGCGTGACTAATAATATAGGGCTTTTTCAGATTGATTGGAATCGATTCTATGATTGAATAGAAAAATTTCTACTTGGTAGTCAAAACTCGGAGAGATAGAAAAAAAAGGAGACTCTTTCATACCTGCTAACTACTAGGATGAGAAATAGGTCCCTTGTTTTTCACAGGAATAGTTCCAACCTTTGTTGCCCCTCGGTAGAGTGAGTCTACTTAGCGCACTGGTAGGACATGGAGATCGATTGATCAATATGAATCTCCAAGGTGTATGATTAATCGCCGCCTCCTTGTCCTGGAGGCTTTTCGGTTGGGGAGGGCTTGCTATCATAACCTTTTTTTTTCTCCCAGTGTATGTGAAAAAGAGTAACAAAATATTTTTTGTTCGGTCTTAAGTTGGTCCAAAGAACGAGAGTCAGTTTCCTTAAGTCCGTTGTTCCTCAATACCTCAGTGGTAGAATGGTCGACTGTGACTGGTCGTAGGTTCAAATCCTACTTGGGGAGAATTTATAGTTCTCAATTTTCAGACCTAGTGACCCCTATCTTTCTCCTTAGTTTCTAAACTAGCAGAATCGTGGGACATCAAAAGTGGGAAGTTCATTGTTGGTTTTTATTCCTCACTCTCGTATAGGTGAACTTGGTTTGTTCAATTCTTAGGGAGAAAAAGGATCCATTAGGAACTCACTACATACTCCATGGAATTGAGAACCCAGCTAAATTGGTTTTCTCCAGCAGCTCTTTTTTCTATAGTCTTTGAAAAGGCCCTACTATGTCTGCCCACTATAGAGCAGGCCTAATTCCCGTGAGCAGGTCCGTTGCCTCTTAGTACTGATAGAGTTGTATGCTAAGAACTTATTTTTTTGTAGTGAAACTCATTTTATTAATTAATAGAAGTTTGTTCTTTCCATTTTATTGAGAATCTATGTGGGAAAAATGTTTGCATTATATTTAATATATAGTATGCATGTGTGTCTTATATTTTACATTATAGATAATCTGGTGTGTAGAGTTCAACTTATCCACAGAAGACCAAATTATCAGATCCTTGTATAATATGAGTATAGGTTCACAATCTTAGATAGAATTGGACACACCATCAGTATGATTGTAGTGTAATATTCTAGCATAGTTTATCTTGACTGTGGGAGACTGTTTGATGTCTCGGATTATTATGCTAGTACACTTTGTGTATTGAACAGACCCATGTTGAGGTTATTATCTTTTACTGATTCAATAAGATAATAAATACCTCATGATTATTATGATTGTTTATGCTCTTAATCTCGAAATATTTAATTGCCACGTGCATATAATGTTTGTCACTTTAATTCATCAAAGAGTGAGATTCATATTGAGTCAATAAGCTCGGTGAATGGAGAGACGATATTATTTGTATGGTGAAAATTAATTATTAAAGGAAACCACATCCTGTTATTTAAATGGGTTGATGCTGTCTTCTTAAGGAAGCTCATTAGTTTTGTCCATGTTAAACCCTGCAGGTGGATTTAATTATCCGACATGACAAATAAGTTGAGTGGTAAGGTCTCAAGGAATAAAAGAAGTCAATTAAATATAATTATCAGTAGTTTATTTAATTGATGGCCATCAGTAATCTTAAATGTGGGGAGATTATTAAGAATATAATAATAAGGAGCTCGAATATAATTTTGAGATAAGGCTCAGCAGATCAATAATAAGTTTTTAGTGGACTAACTTATTATTAATGGATTGTAGGATGTTTGTTCTGGGTTGAATATAGGAATCCTAGGCCAATTGGAAGCCCGGTCCTTATTTCTCCTTAGAGTTTCTATCGTAACCTATATATAGACGTCTAGGCTCTCTAAATCAGTATTAATTCATTATTCACGTTTTTGAGAGAGGTTGAGAGATAGAGAGCAGAAGTTCGGAGGTTCTTGTGGCCCACACTGCATCCAGATTTTGACGTTGGGAGATATACGACAAAAAGCCGTGAGGTTCGTCAAGCTGCCTTCCACGTTTGTTGTTAGTTTCTGCGTTCATGCTGAGACGAGATCAATCTTGAGTGATCTCAAAGGTAAACCCTAATTCCGCCTTGTAGGGTTTTAAAGAAATTTTTTTGTATTTGATACATATGCACTGTCAATGATTCTTGGGATTTTTGTTCCAACAAGTACAACTTTTGACTTTTTTAATCCGGCTTGATAACAAGTCAAATGAAACTTCTATTCTTTCAAGAGAAGGCACCGAGATCCTGTATAATCGTCGTTTGCCCCTTGCCAATAATAGTTTGTGTTCGCCAGTGTTGCTCCCTTTATAATAGGGTCATCTTGGATAGTCATATTCAAATGTGAGATTCAAAAATACGAAAGTAAGTGACCAAAAATCTTGGATCAAAAGGTTGTTCTAAAGGACTGTAAATCCTTGCTCCTAGGATCTAAGGATGGGTTTTAGGAAGGACTCAAATTTTTTCCTAATTACCTAACTTACCCTACTAGTGTAGTGTCTACTAACTTAGTCGTGCATTATATTAGATGGGCCAATGGGGAATCCAATTAGGAGTTTTGGAAAGGACTGAATATACTATGTATGAGGACTCGCGATTGGATCTGAGTGCTTAGTCATTCCATATTTTATGGGTTCTTTTTTTTTTTTCTTACAGAAAAAAAGTCAAAAAGGATCCCTAGTTGGGAATGAAATTATGCTCTCAGTCCCCCTTTTCACAGAAAATGGAGAGATGAATTGATTTATGGAATTCGTCGGAACTAACGGGGCTCGAACCCTCAACTTTCGCCTTGACAGGGCGATGCTCTGACCGATTAAAGTACAATCCCATGAAAATGAGGTGTACAACCGAAAAATGCTTCTTCTTTTTTTTCTCTTCATTCAAACCATTGAGTTTCAGCATATATTAACAGGGACACGAATGATATAGTGTATTATTATATAATTAAATACATTTATAAATGCAGTAGACTCATAGTGGACTAATTCATGAATTTAATCAAATGAGCCCTTTTTCACTTAAAAGTAACACTCTTTAAACGCCCTAAGAAAGAGGCTTAAGTTATTGTTTCAAATCCAATAAAGATATTTTTTTTCTTTTCCATGAAACTCTTATGTTAGTGTTCATTTTTAAGTAGAGGATATAAATATGAAAAAAGTTAACTGCCTGGCGAGTCATTTTTTTTTAGTTTTTAAGTGGAATGTTCATTATGATGAGAAGTAGTTGATTAGGAGAATTGCTATGTCACTATAGGGTATACTCTTCCTCATGTTTCATTATTCATATTTTATGCCATGGGACATAGATATTATAGATATCCATTATGAATCACCAAAGTCTTCCTACTTTTCCATTGTTTCAATCAGATTCGAAAAATGAGAAATCAATCAAAATTCAATGGACCTGAATTGAATCATGACTATATAAGCTGTTATGATATTAAGAGATTCAATATAGATGAAATCGTGGAGGCGGGCCTTTGATTTCCTTGGACCATTCAAGAATTCGTCGTCCAATTGAATCTTCTTGTTCTTGGATGCTCCATAGGAATCCATCACTATTCCTTTCCTCCACCGAGAGAGTTTAATTTCGAGTCATAAGAGCAATCTCTCTCTTCTTTTTTATGAAATTTTCTTTTTGTTATGGTAATGCAATTCTTTGTATCTGATGGTCAGATACCTACAGTCGGTATATTTTTGAAAGCTCAAATGGAGAGAATGAATGGGCTCCTCGAGGGCCACTTAAGCGAATTTAGTGCAAGCTAGAAGGACTAGAGCTATTGGATGTTGCTCAATTCTGCTATAACTTAACAACCAAAATGGTCTGCGTCTAACTTCAGCCCCTTCGAGTTGGCCACTGGGCAATAGCCTATGAAGCCCCACACCATTGTGACATGAGGGGGCTTGTCCATCAACCTACTTTGCCAAGATGTGGCAGGAGCTCAATGACCTAGCCCAAACCTACATAAACAACCTAAAGGCTTAGCCTAGTCTGATGGAAGAAGAAAGTAGACCATGTAGAACAACAGATAGGGGAGATAGCCTATAGACTCAAACGAATAGCTCGGTGAAAACTCACACCGTATTCCATTTGAGTCAATTGACTTCAATTAGACCAGACCGACCCCGAGAGGAACGTGCACATGAGGGCACCACCAAATGTTGTAGATGAACCTTCTAAAGAAGAATTTGAGTATTTCATAACTAACCACCATGGGCAATCCCATAAACCCACTACATGAGTAGAATACTACTTAGTCAAGTAGAACGGTCAAATTGAGAGCGAGGCAAGCTGGGAACAGGCTGAGACTCACGATTTGAAGATCATGTCAGAGACTACTGGACATCTCGCAGAGCGACTCTCAACGAGGACGTTGAGACTGTTCGAAAAAAAATATTTTTTTTGCTTAATCCACCTTTACTAAAGATTAAGGAGTACACTTATACACCGGCTAATAAGGGAAAGGTTACTTTTTCAAAACTAAGTTTGACTCTGATTAGATCCTTAGCACAAGCACTGAGTAAGCAAGTTATCTTTTGTAATTAATGGAAAACACCTGAGGAAAATAAAGTCAAGTAGAAACAAACAAGGTCTTACGGCACGATCACTATATCTTTTCTTTTACTTTATCTCTCTTCTATGGAAAGAGTGAATGATACGTGGAGTGGTATACCTGATCGTTTAGTTAATGAGACATACTTAAATTGACATAGCTCCATGTATATGTTCTTTTGAGCTAGAATCAATCCATAGAATGAAATTCAATAATGGTAAGCCTAGGGCGGGGCGACAAACATGGCTCAAGAGTTTCTATACAAAGCCCTTCTCTTCTTCACTCAAAGAGGCAATGCACCCTTTGAATGGTACTTGATTCATAAAGAATGCATATTTTTTTTGGTTAGAATTTATATGGACTTTCTAAAAGGAAATGCCACGCTCCGTATGTCATGAGACATGGGACGTTCTAATCGAGGGTCATACCTCTTGGACCTATTACGGTAAGGCCAATGCACTAGCCAGTATGGTGGCAAACATGTTGTTCTGTAAGCTAAGCTATTCACCTAGAGACGGATAAGATATAGAAAGTGTGCCGTGCATGATTCCATAACATTCTATAATAACATCAGTATATTATTTCACTTAGCCTGCCTCTTCCATGACATTCTGGACCAACCAACCCGGATTTGCCCTTGCAAGTCTCTCAGTATTTTGGGAGCAAAGCATGCAACAAAATCGATCAATGGATCTTAGAAGAGTTAAACTTTGAATGACATGACTCTTTCTATTTATATGTTGGCATATTGGAGTTGTCTCCCTTCCTTTTTTTAATTGACACACTCGACACAGATAGCTTCGGTGGCCACTGCTTCTGCCTCTATTAGGCGCCGATAGCACCCACCCCCAACAACCACAGCAAGGAGGAGCTATTCCTTAATCCGCACTACAACAAATCCAAATGTTCTCCAGATTGATATATGAAGCTAAACCGAGACCGAGATAAAGGGAGAGGGTTGCCCCTTTTGTTGGCTCTTTGAGAAAAAATCATATGAATGGTTCCCATTTCCATGTTTCTTCTAATCAAGTTTGGTGTCGAGAGCTCCCCCATCCCTTACTCATCTTTTGAAAGCCATCATCTTGGAATTTTTTTTGTATACCGGGGAAAGTGCCTCACCTTTCTACATTAATTATTAGTTGAATTTCCTCGGGTTTCTATAAAACAAAATGAAAAGTTGAGATGGAAGCACAAACAAAAGGAGAGAGGAAAAGTAGGAAGGGGGGAAGAAGTTTAATGCTAGTTCTTATTGAAACTTGTTTATCTAACTTTCATTTTTGAGTGGTTTATTTGTTCTCTTATTTGGATTGAAAGAAAGACAAAACTTCCCTTTCTTTCTTTCTCTTTTTTTTTTTATCCCTTCGACGAATCTTGGTAATGACCAATGCCCCACTAGTAGAATAGGCGTAAGAAAGCTACCTGAAAAAAACAAGGTGCATCTTGGATTGAACTCTACGAATTGTGTTTTTCCAGAGATCTTTTTTTAGAAAGATTCTCCATTGGAAATTCAAAAATAGAA
Organism: Ilex aquifolium; assembly: GCA_951799425.1. Classification (NCBI taxonomy): domain Eukaryota; kingdom Viridiplantae; phylum Streptophyta; class Magnoliopsida; order Aquifoliales; family Aquifoliaceae; genus Ilex; species Ilex aquifolium. The sequence goes on from OX637400.1 coordinate 28,241,807, forward strand.
AGAATCTAAATAACGACGCATATGCGGGAAGGGGGTCCCCCTACTGCCCATTGGGCGAGAGGTGCACTTAACCTACCTATCCACTCATCAATCGCAGTGCTTAGCTGACTTGCACTGATAAACCCCTATTGTATTGGAATTAGGTGCCCATCTTTTGACTGTTGTCAGCTAATTTCTTCAATGTTCGATTCTACTCTATATTAGAACATTTTTGTGAATGTTATCCTAATCTAAGTGGTCTTATTCTGTGTCCCGTGCTAGGAAACATTACTCCTCTTTTCATTCCAAATTCAAGAATGCAATCGATACAATTGATTGGTGTATTCACCTCTCTTATTACTTTCTTTTTGTATCCCCCTATTGCTCGAATACAATTCAACCCTTATATGAACAAATCTCAATTTGTGGAAAGCCTTCGATGGTGTCCTTATGAAAATATCCATTTTTATTTGGGTATAGATGGTATCTCTTTATTCTTCATGATATTGACCACATTTTTAGTGGGTTGGTCTGGCATGAAATTTTTTGGGAAAGAGTATATTACAACATCTCTAATATGTGACTTACACTGATCAGTGTGCCAATATGTTGTGCGGAGCTGAGCACCTTCTATTCGCTGGGAGAAAGCTTTCCCTCTATAGGGTTATTATACAGTAAATCCCCTATGGGCGGTTGTCCATGGTCATAAAGTAGTCCCCGCAAAGCTTTTGGGAAGAGGGGTAGTCTTGTGTGTAAGCACAACATTTCTGGTCGAATTCGCCCAACCCAACTAAGAAGAACCGAACCTAACAGACACATATTTTTCCTTTTGGGAGGGTATTTCGAGTAGTGGGTACCTCGTAGGACCTCGACCTGCCTACTTAGGTCATGCATGGATACGCAGGAAGGGGTGCTCCTACGTGTGTATAGGGGTTGTGTTTGTTCGAGAGAATGGATTCCTTGTCAACTCAGTTTGGGGGGGGGGGGTATGGAAACACTTGTGAGAATTTGAGTAAAGGCTACAAGGGAGAAATCAAAAGGAAACTATACCCCACTAGGGATGGACGTAAACTCGTAAGCTATTGAGGGTAGGGATAACCGCCCATGTTTTAGTGTGAAAGAAAAAAGTCACCCCACCACAGCAGGCGAGTTGCTTCCACTATCGTTGCTGGGGAACTCTTGGCGAGGAGACCTTAGGATAAGTTGCTAAAACAAACTGGAGGGGAGGATCGACTCGTTCAGTATAATTCTAAAGAAAGATTGTTGGCAACAGGTGGAGACATTTCTTTGGCCTCTTCAAAAGGAAATTCGGACAGGGCAGAGCTCGGTAGAAGGTTCAAGAGTAGAATAAGGTAGGGTCCTGTCCTTCAGATTCAGATAAGACAAGAGTTCCAAACTTTATGCATACACCCCCGTACAAGTGCTGCGTACAAGTCCTGGCCAGGATGATTGGGAAAGATCAAACCCATTTGAACCGCTCTCATTATAGTGGTACTTGAATAAAGGCCCCAAGTCAGGGGGTGGCCATAAAAGAAGTCTATTATTTTCACAACTTTCTCTCTAGATATCTATATCTAGAGAGAGTGATCTGATGCGTGAGCAAAACCTGACTGTGCCTTACATGTGCTCTACAAGCCACACTTCATCTTTCTTCCCAACGAGCCCATTTCTCTTTTGAATTGGGAGAATGGCATTGTATTAGGTTCGAAAGGCATGGTTTTTGGTATGTCTCAAGATAGGGCATAGTCCGACTAGCTAGTGATAAGTTCTTTTGGGCGAGAAGCAGGTCGGGGCCCTATGGACAAGCATCTCCCACAATGTAAAGCAACATTGTTCGCCACCACCCAAGAATCAAAAGATTCAAGAGTCCAGGCTAAAAATACATGTATAGATAGTGGTCTAATGACATGGCCGATGACTGCAGCTTAGGACGGAGACATATGATGCAGAAGTCTCATGTATGGCTCCCTGAGAAGGGAGTGACTACGTACTACAGCTTCGACCAACCACCATCGATCAATTCTGCTTTGGGGCCACCCTTTACTCTACCATTATTATAGGGGTATGGGGTTTGAGACAAAGAAAGATCAAGGCAGCATATCAGTTTTTCCTTTATACTTTACTTGGATATGTTTTTATGCTATTAGTTATTTTGTTGATTCTTCTCCAAATAGGAACCACCGATTTACAAATATCATTAACCATAGAATTTAGTGAGCGGCACTAAATCTTTCTATGAATTTCTTCTTTCGCCGTCAAAGTGCCTATGGTACCAGTTCATATTTGGTCACCTGAAGCTCATGTAGAAGCACCTATGCCAAGATCCGTCATCTTGGCAGGAATTCCTTTAAAATTGGTAACCCACAGGTTTTTAAGATTTTCAATACCCATGTTTCTCGAAGAGACACTTTTTTCCACTCTTTTCATTTATACTTTAAGCGCGATTGCTATAATATATACTTCTTCGATCACTTTAAGATAGATCGACCTTAAGAAGATCATTACTTACTCCTTAGTAGCTTATATGAATCTAGTGACTATTGGAATGTTTAGTCAGATAGCGGCCATTAGGTCACCTATTTTGAGTTATGGACACATAAGGAGAAAACATGTGTGTCGGGCATGCGACATATCAACCAACTAGCAATGGGGAAGAAAACATAGCATGTCATAACAAAATCTTGATTCGAGGCATTAGCAAAACACTACCGTCTGTTCCGAAGACAAAATCCCCTTAGCGCCCTGGGACGGGAGTGGATGACGGCCCTATATGTAGGCAACAGCAGGAATGGCTCTTCAAAGTCAAAATCAAATCTTTCTATTAGGATTCATTCATGAATAAGAATTCAAGGGTGTGAAGCAAGCGCTTATAGCTGCTTCACCTGGTTCTTATTATGGTGGCTATGTTGGCGTGGTGGAAATGAACGAAAAGCAATATGAACGTGTTATTTTCAAATCAATTGCTAAATAGCCTGATCTATTCTGATAGATCGAAAGAGATAGATAGGGAATCTATTAAGAATCAGGGGAAATCTCCTATTTCTATCTATTGATGAGACAACTATCTATTCTTAATCAATCTGAAAGAAATTGATATGTTTTCTGATGGGGTCTACATCATATGTAGAGTGCCCAAGATTTTTTTAGGCCAGCTCAGTTATATTATCTATCGGTCCAGTGCACTGGGTTCATCTCAAGGAAGTAAAAGCCAAAATGTAGTTGCCTTGTTTGCCACCTCGGCGCATTCCCTTATCTCTCCGGCATCGTCCCACACAAAAAGAAAGAGCATAGAGCCCCGACCTAGCCTCTAGGACCGCTAACGTAAAGTGAGGAGTTGAGCCTGAATTGGCGAACCAAAGTCACTTTCGGAGCCATACTTCCTACAACTAACATGTATCCAGTCCAACAGGAGGCACAATGCAAATGAACGTGAGTTGCCATATCGAATCCACGCTGGCCATCTGGGACCGAGTGTTAAGGCCATGATTTTCAAGGGAACGGATCACTCATTCTTCCATTGGGGACAGGTACACAAATGACAACTCCAAATGTCATACATCCACCACTTACCTACCATTTAGGTGGCACCAACGAGATCCAACTAAGGTAAGGAAATTTGTGTCGCGGTTGCTCCCCTCTGTTGTGTTCCTATGAATTGAACTTCATTGCCTTCCTGTGCACGAAGCGAATGGGTGTTGTACTTTGGGTCAGTTTCAGGGCTGGGAGCGAAGAGCGACCAGAAGACTGATTCATTTGGATCGATGAACTTTTTCAGCCCCAAAAAAACTAAGAATCAATGGAATGTTTGTCTATCCATAAACGTCTATTCTATCTATATATCTAGGCGATCTCCTATACATAGCAAAGATTTTTATGGCATATATGATCGTCTAGACGTAGCTGCATATCAACTGTGCTTAATAGTGGGATTTGGTTGGATCAGATCTTTTGCTTTGATGGAAGCTTTTGGACCTAGCAAAAAGGACTCTATAAGCCTTCACAAGCGCAAGAGAAAATAAGCAAATGAAGGGAGGCATTACAAGCTGACTACAAGAAACAAAGCTTTATAGACTTGAGAAGTTGTTTATAGAATGTCGACTACTAAGTGAAGACTTTTCACTTAATAAGGGAAGGGGGAGGGAAGCGAAGCTTAGCGAGCTCTATAAGGTCGACCACTACATATAAGCATCTGGTGGAGAAATCCCTTTGAGCTTCCCTTCATTCGCTTCGTGGGAGCTGTACAACATATAGCTGGAAGTCAAAGGGCCCATATTACCTGTCTAACCCTTCACTCCAAGGGAACGTATATCAGAAAACGCCTTCTAAACCACCCTATTCATCCAAAAGAAAAGGGTAGGGGCCTATGTTTGCATCACCCTTGTAGATTGAACCCTATCTACACCCAGAGCCAATCCCCTAGATGTCCTATCACCAAGCCGCAGAATAGGAGTTAGTGTGGAACCTTTTCTTTCTAGCATAAGAGCGGTAGAATGTAACAAAATATTGCGGCCGCCTAAAATAGGGGCTAGAGGTATGGTTGCTTGACTTGCGTTCGCCCTAATCTCTGAACAAAACCCTCGAATGTGTATATGGCTTATTGATGAACACAAAATATTGTATATTTGATGGCCTCATTACATGCATTTTAACTCAACTTTGTAATTAATTACTTAGAGTTAGCCAAAGTTGTGAATAATGTTGAAATCTTGTGGTTGCAGGTAATTATAGCTTAAATGATGGATTTTAGAACCTTGCAACTAAGTGTGGATGTGTGGTGAAGGCATGGACACATTACTTGAGGATTTGGAGGCCTAAAAGTGAAAGAAATCAAGGAGATATTGGTGCTTGGTAACAAAGGCACCAGCATCCACACCATTTGGTTGCAGTACCTCGGTTTTCCTCCTTTTTGACCATGATTCACTTCGAATCTAAACAAGTACAAAACATGAAAGTTGTATATCTGGATGTCTTATGTATTGTGTCAAAATTTCAGCTCAATTGGACGGTTGGATCAAAATTTATGACAATTATACGAAAACTGGTCCAGAGCAGAAAAGTACCGGAAGGCCGTACCAGTACGCTTCACCTGCTGGAGTTCGAAGTACCGGTACGCCGTACTAGTACGCTATGCTAAACAGTCCAGATCGCCTGCATCTCATGCTCCACTTGCTTGGGGGCCCCACCTATGATTCTCCCACTTGCCCCCTGACATTTTCTGCATATTTACATGCATCCTACACCCTTGTTGAAGACTTTGGAGGCAATGACATGGAGGAGGATGGGAGAGAAGGAGGCAGCCATGATGGTTGCAGGCTAAGCTTGTCCTAGCCTGTCAAGGGCCATCATCTCACCTCCCATTGATGGGAGGCCTGCACACACATGCTAGAGACCCCTATGGACGAAAAGGCAAGGCTCTCACACACCATATATTCAGCATTCCACAAGCATTTGAAGGGTGGCTACCTAAGCATAGAAAGCTCCAAGGAGGAAGAAGAGGAATAGTAGTTAGAAAGCTTAGATTTTTTTCATTTTCTTCCATCCTTTCACTTGTAGTTTATTGTAAGACTTGTGTAAACTTCATTTATTATCTTTAATGTTATTTATTTCAAGCACATTTCAAGTTTAATGCTACATCTTAGATTTCACCATTGTTGCAGCAAGTTATCTTCATTTTTAAGTTTAAAATGGGTATTGAATATTTTTCTTCTTAGTTTAAGATTTCTTGCTTTAATACAAGTTATAATCTTCATTTCTTCTACATGTCTCTTTACATTATGCATGTCTTTCCTTTTACCATGAGTAGCTAGATTTTAAGTTGGTTAATCCAAGGGAGATTTCCTCTTGGGTGTTCCATTTCAACTCATTCTCTTTCCTCCTCTCAGAGTACTATGGTTTGGTTTGACTGGGTTGAGAGTGGATATGGTTGTGAGTCTTTGATATCCCCTAGGCCTGGTCATGGGTTATGCTTGGATCCTCACCTCCATCTCGTCCCTAACTTCCCACGAATCAATCGTTCATCTAAGCTCTATTCGAGGAAGGCTTCGAGTTGATTTGGGATTCCCATTGGAATGAACCCTTTGGATTAGCCAACACTTGTTTTTATTGTATTTTCATTCACAAACTTCAAACACCAAAACTCAAACAAAAGATTTTACACTTTTCCTTGTTGACAAAATCACCTTCACACACTTGAACTTTCCTTCCCTGAGGAGACGAACTTGGAATACTTTTCCAAGTAAAAAACGACAAGGAAAAGACTCCTTGTGCTTGGGGAGCACTTTTGTTCATTTAGCACATTCCATTTTCATTACCACCATCCCATTGCCCTACTTCCCACATCATCCCAAGGGAGAGTGACACTCCCTTCGCACCTACATCATATACACATTGAGGGATGATATTAGGAGGTTAGAAACTACAACGTTTTTAAGCAAACATTTTTGGCGCTGTTGCCGGGGAAGGTTAAGCGTCGATTTCAAAGGTGATTTTGGGCGGCATAGGTAAGTCTCGTGATTTTCATCACGGGCCAAGGTATGTCGTTTCTTTTGTAAATAGTTTGTAAATAGCTTGTGTTTTATGTAATGTCTTATTTTAAGCAACTACATCATATACACATTGAGGGATGATATTAGGAGGTTAGGAATTACAACGTTTTTAAGCAAGCACTTATGTGTGTAGGTGAGTGTCACTCTCACTTGGATTCGATGCTAGAAATGGGGAAAACGTGTGTATGAATGAAAATGTGTGTGTGTGCGCAAAACTTCTCCCCAAGGGAAAAGAGACTTCCAAGTGTCGTGTTTTACTTGGAATGGGTATTCCAAGGTCGTCTCCTCAGGGAAGGAAGGTTGAATTTTGATGAAGGTGATTTTGTAAAGAAATGAAAAACTGTAAAATCTTGTAGTTGTGTGTTTTGGTGATTGGAGTTTTTGATAAAAATGCAATAAAAACAAGGTTGGCTAATCCGAAGAGGTCGTTCCAATGGGAATGCCAAATCAACTCAAAATATTCTTCCAATAGTGTCTCGGTGCTTGATTGATTCGTAGGAAGTGAGGAACTAATGTGAAGATGTAGGCTCAAGCATACCCTGTGACAAGTCTACTGTGTATCAAGAGCTCACAACCACGTCCGCACTCAACCTAGTCAAACTAAACACCTTACACTATGAGGGGGAATGAATGAGAGTTGATTTAGCATACCCAAGAGGAAATATCACTTGGATTAGCCAACTAAAAACTTAGCTACTCATAATGGATGCCAAGACATACACAATGTAAAGAGACATGGTACATAAATGAAGATTAAAATTTGTATTAATGCAAAGAAAAGTTAAACTACAAAGATAAGTTCATTTCATACCCAACTAAAAAGCTTGAAATGAAAAAACTCAAATGTAAACATGGCAGATTCAAGAATATATAACTAAACTTAAAATAAATGAGATTAAAGTGCAAGAAATGAAGATTACAAGAGTATTACAACTTACTACAAGTGAAACGGGTGAGAAAATGCAAAATCCAACTTCTCTCTCTAAAACTGTCTTATTCCTTGGGCCATTCTCTCTCTAAAAGCTTCTCTAGCTGAATAATGGTGTAAGGATGCTTCATTTTAGTCCATCAGCCTCCCTATGGTCTATTAGAGCAGACTTCCCATCAATGGGAAGTGATTGATACTTGCATAGGCAAGGACAAGCCAAGCCTGCAACCCACCATGCCTCCCTCTTTCTCTGTCTTCCTTTTCCATATTTTTTCTTCCAAAGTCCAATCCTAGGTGTAGGGAGGCATGTTTGTATGTAGAATATGCCAGGGGATGTGTGGGAGAAGCAGATGTGGGCCCCCCAAGAGAGTAAAGTCTGAGTTGCAGGTTCGGACGTGTGTTAGCAAAACCTATCGGTAGGTCAATGACAAAACCTACCAGTAGGTTTTCTTCCAGTGAGCAAAACCTTCCAGTAGGTTTGGCAGATGATCCAGTAGGTTAATTCCAATGTGCAAAACCTTCCGGTAGGTTTATGACCAAACCTACTGGTAGGTTTTCACATGATTTGCTCTTTTCTTGATCTCTTCACCTTCCAAACCACCCGTTAAGTCTCCCCTTCATCTCCATTGTCTTTAAGCACTATAATGGGGGCTTAACTCAAGCCATTTCCTACTCTTTACCTACAATCACATAGAAACTTCATTAAATGTTAGATTAATTGCATTTCCTCCCATTTTCACCACAAAAGCAAGTATAAAAGAGATGCAAATATATACATGATATGCAATATTCAGTGGTAAATTTGGCCAAAATATAACACTCAAGGGGCCTGAATGCATAATCCTATCTGAGTTCGAGTTTACCCCTTGCACTTCGGACAATCATTCGTAGCATCATAAGGAGGACCCCCATTTCGAGGTACAAAAAGAGTACGATACATAGGAGATTGGTCTTTCTTAACATGATGTATAGAATGAAAAACCTTTCTATACAAGATAGGGCCATTCACATGAAAGAAAAAAGTGAATATTTTCTTCTCTTCTTTCTCTTTTTTCCTCAAGAAAGAGAAAGAGGGTCTTATGGAGGGAGGGGGAGGGGAAAGGCTTGGGCATACCTATCCCGATAGGACCCATAAAGGAACAAAAGCTGTATAGAGGTTCCATATTACCAAGCCGAAGGACAACACTTCCGTACGTGATTGTAGTATGTCACGTCGTCTCGTCCCCGCTGCATCGAAGAGTATCTATGCACTATATTTTGGTTCACTGATAAGGAAGATAGAGTTGGGGTGGGGGTTTATGATGTGATACTAAAGTATGACTTGGATAGATGTATGCTAAGTATGGGTAGGAAGCAGGAACCTTTATGTAAATAATTTTGGGGTGTTATAGATCTCTTATAGTACCATCGATTGATAGAGCAGAGCGACCAAAAAAAGAAGTGAAGTTAGAAAACCGTATGATATGTGGTAACTATCTTGTATGGTTCGGGGGTAATCGGCGTACTCCAATCAGTGGGGGGAATTTTTTTGCTCTATTGAACATACAAGGAATTGGAGGTAGCATTCTACCGACATCAAGTCATGGACTGGTTCCTTCAACCCTGTTTCTATGTGTTGGTGTTCTATATGACCAACATAAGACTCGACTTGTAAGATATTATAGAGGTTCAATGAGAACCATGCCGAATCTCCCTACCATTTTCTTCTCTTCCACTTTGGCCAATATGAGTTCACCTGGTACTAGCAGCTTTATCGAGGAATTTCTCATCTTAGTAGGAGCTTTCCAAAGAAATAGCTTAGTAGCCACATTAGCAGCACTTGGGATGATTTTAGGCTCGACGTTTTCCCTTTGTCTATATAATTTTGTGGTTTCTGGGAATTTAAAAACCAATTTCCTCCATAAATTCTCCGATTCAAATGGCAGAGAAGTTTCCATATTTATACCTTTTATTGTTGGAGGGACGACCATCCATTAAACTACCAACGAAAAAAGGGTAGACCAATGTGATCATGTCATTGTAGGTGCTTGTGATGGGACGGATGCGACTTCCCTTAGTTGGTTTGGATGGCACATCCCATTTCAGAAGTCCCCCTTTTAATCCATTTCTTTAGTCTTTAGGGAGCCAAAGCTTGACTTTACTAAACTAGGAAAATAAGGCTCACATAGGGGCACTCACGTCTTTTAGCTGAGCCCTATCTTGCTCGTTGGGACCGAGAGAAAGAAAGGACGGGGGGCATATATGCATGGTACTTCTCGACCATGTCTCCGAGTGACAGTTGAACGCGTAACTCATGAAAGCTGCCAGGTCGGATGAGCCAATAACTCGAACGTGTTCAGTCTATTTTTTGAGCAGGAATCATAGTGTTACAAGTTCTTATGACAGAGCACAAGGAGATTTATCATCAATACGATGATAGGCATGAAAACCAGAAGCACGACTAGGGTCTTCGTGGTCCAAGATTAGAAAATCATCAGTAACAGTAACGTAAGCATAAGACTCTTTGGTAGTACCGGTGAACCAGATGGCTGCGGTGATGGAATTTGGGACGGAGGACTTGTAATATCTCTCTAGATCCAGCAAATGCGAAAGACCCCATAACATAATTCGAATTGAGGCTGGCCGCTAAGCCCACTCTGACCTCGCGGGCCGACCCCTGTGGTTGCGAGCTGGAGCTGCCATAGCTTATGGCTAGAGCAATGGGAAGGGCCCTAACAGAGAGAAAAATAAGGATAACCAGAGCTCCGACGATTAAGCGACCGGCAGGAGTAGTGATCAAGTGCTTGCTAGGCCAACAGCCCAGTGAATTGGCCGGGGCACTCGACGAAAGGGGAGCACACTGAGCAAGTATGAGAAATTGGCCTGCATCGCTTTCTTAAAAGCAAGGACAACTACAAGAGGTCAAACCAAGGACCTATGGATGTCGGGGCTCGACGCTGGTCAATATTGGATCAAACAATAGGGGGTCGTAGCACTGACCTCTTTTTTATTGATTCAATATAATAGGGGGAAAAGATCGTAAATTCCCTACTAAGACAAACTCTCAACAGGGAGAGACCCGGCCGGGTATACCTCTTCTGTTCATCTTTCTCGTGGCGGGAACAGAACAACAGGGAGAGACCCGGCCGACCAGCCCAAGGCTCGATGGTGAGCTTTATTTATTATTAAGAGAATTGGGAGTGAATCAAAAGGCTTCCATTTTCATTCTTGGTATGGGGCTTTCGGGCCCCTCTCAATCTTTTTTGTAGTTGAGAAGGGGGAAGGAGCCAAAATCAATGAACATTAATAAACCATCATTGATGGACATTGCATATGACACAATCAATTTGACTCAAGGTTTGGCGCTGATACTAATAGAAGTTGCTTACTCTCCTAGTAGTGAAGGAAAAGGGTAGGGCTATTTTCGTAGTAATAGTGGGTAGGTTTCATGAGATCTATGTCGGCCATTGGAATCAAAAGAAGGTCGAAGGACCATTTGATTAATTAAAGAGCATAGATCTAGGCCTACTTGTTCAGTCAATCATCACAGGCAGGGGGAACCATTATAGACGAGACCCCTTGGCCTCGATTCTTTTGAATAGTTCGGGGGACAACTACAACATAGCAGCAGGGCATATCGGCACCCGTGCCTAGCACCATTCCTGGACCTAGCAATAGACGGGTGGGCCGTGCCTGAATTCAGACCGGACCAAAATCTTCTTTGTTTGAGCTACTCCCACACACAAAGACCGGAAGATCTCACTTCTCCTGGTCTGGATAAGTACATAGAGATCTTCATGGGATTGTGGTGGGAGTCTCAATCGATATTTTCTAGGATTCCTTATCATGCCACACATGGAGATCATTTCATTGATAGATAAGAGGGCTCCTCCCTTGAACAGACTCTTAAAGATTAGGTTACTACCTGCCTCTACGAAAGAGGTGTACTTTGTACTGCTCGGAGGTTATACAGATCGGAACCCAAAGCGAGAAGAACGATAGCCTTACCCACAACTACAACTACTGCCACTTCAAAAGGCTTAGATTCTAAGGGCACTACTAAAAGCCTTTTTTTAGGTTGTGTAATAGGGAGGTGTAAGCCTCGAAAGCCTTTGGTACTTCGGTATTAAAACAAAAAAAAAGGTTTAGAACCTTCCCCTATTTTTGCATTTCACAGTATCTGCTTTTAACTGATTGAAAGCATCTCTCTTTTGTCCCTCCTAACCGAACTTTCCAAATAAATAATAATTGATAAATTGGTTCTTTCTAGGAGACTTGCATCAGAGACATCTTTCTCTAAGGAGGAGGCTTCGTCGTCCGGCTCCTTATAAATTATGTTTGAATTGGCCAGCTCATCCTCGGAATCTGAAAAGAAAATAGAGATAGAACAAAATCACTTTCTTTCATTTCAGTGACAAATCTAATCAGATTGAATAGGATTGGAAAAACTATCATGATTATTTGCATCAATTTCAGCAGGCTGGAAGGGCACATAAGCTACCTTTTCTAGAATACAAGCAAGCTAGCTTGCTTACTCTCCTAGTAGCGTATGTTGGCAACAAGTGATGAGTATAGAATATTGCATATTATGTATCTCTTTTGCACCCATATTACTTGTTTTGTGGTGAAAATTGGGGGAAATGATTTCAAATTCATAATTAATGGAGATTTGTATGATTATAGGCAAAGAGCAGGTAAGGTTATGTACCAAGAATCCCATCAAGTGCTCAAAGGCAATGGGGAAGAAGGGATTGCTTAACTGATGGCTCGGGACCTCAAGGAACCAAGGAAATCTCAAAGCAGGACAAAACCTACCGGTAGAAGGCAACTAGAACCTACCGGTAGAAGTCAGTCAAAACCTACCAGTAGAAACTGTTATTGGAATTCTTCTACCTCAGCCATGCAAAAACCTACCGGTAGAAAATGTTACTGGAATTCTTCTATGTCAACCATGCAAAAACCTACCGGTAGAAAATCTTACTAGAAAAAACCTATCGGTAGGTTTTCTTACGTTCTACCGGTAGTTTTTGCCCAGATTTGCCAGACACCTGCTCACACGACTCCACCTACTATAGGGGCCCACCTCTTATTCCCTATGCCATACCTTGACATATTTGACACCCCATGATGCTCTCTTAACCAATAAAGTTAGATTTGAAGTGAGAGAGAGGGGAGAAGCAAGAGAGAGAAGATAGGTGGTTGGTGAAGCAGGGGAAGACCATACTTGGACTGAACTTGCTTGTGGAAGTGTCCAACCTCAATCCAATCATTCCATTTTTAGTTCACACATGCTAAGGGAGAGAGGATGTACGAATTTTGAAGGCTTACACCATTATGCAGATTTTACATGCTTTTAGAGAGAGAAGCTCCAAGGTTGAAGATGAAGTTTTAGAGAGAGAAAGTTGGGTTTTTACATTTCCTTCACCATTTTCATTGTAGTAAGCTTTATTTTACTTGTAATCAAGTTTAGCTAAGTGTTCTAGCATTGCCATTTCTACATTTGGGTATTTTGCCTTCAATCTTTGTATTTTGGGTCTGAATGAATTTGCTCTTGTAGTTTAAACATTTTCTTGCATTAATACAAGTTTCATGCTTCATTTCACTACCATGGCTCTTCACCTTATGTTGGTTCTGGGTTTTTCTATGAGTAGCTAGACTTTTAGTTGGCTAATCCAACGGAAATTTCCTCTTGGGTATGTGAAAGCGACTCTTTTTCATTCTTCCTCGTAGTGTAAAGTGTTTGATTTAACTAGGTTGAGTGTGGACGTGGTTGTGGGCTCTTGATACACCGTAGACTTGTCACGGGGTATGCTTTTGTCCAACACATCCACATTAGTCCCTCACTTCCTACGAATCAATTAAACTCTGAGACACCACTGGTTGAATGAATTGAGTCGATTTGGTTTTCCCATTGGAATGACCTCTAGGATTAGCCAACCTTGCTTTCTTGAATTTTTCTCAAAACACAACTCACCAAACACAATTCACAAGATTTTCCAATTTTCATTTCTTTACAAATCACCCTTCAAAGCATTTGACCTTTCCTTCCTTGAGGAGACGACCTTGAAATACCCATTCCAAGTAAAATATGACATTGCAAGTCTCTCTACGCTTGGAGAGCACTTTGGCACACACACGTTTTTGTTCACATACATGATTTTTCCCATTTCTTTTATTTGAACCCAAGGGAGAGTGACACTCACCAACTCATATAAGCCATATACACACAATCCGGCTCATGTTTGGAGATTAGGAAAAATGATTCAAACATTTTTTGGCGTCGTTGTCGGGGAAGGCTAAGCGTCGAATTCGAAGGTGATTTGGGGACAACAGAGGTAAGTCCTGTGATTCTCATCATGAGTCGAGATACGTTGCTCCTTTGTACATATTTGTGTATCTTCCTTTTCTCATCCAAAGTCACATTTTGCTTAGGTTTATATTCACATCATATAAGAATTGATATTGCATACAACAAGTCCTCATATAACATTGTAATCAGCTGAAAACAAATGGATAGACCTCATTATCCATCCTTAATACTCCTGGTTTGGGAAATTTTATTTTCAAATTTTTTATGTTAAGTTCACATAACTATCTTCTATACTGCCTTTAGCCAAAACTTTCATGTAGTAGTTATGTGTACAACAATCCTCAGCTACATATTTCATCACACCCGATACGTTATTCCATGGTGAAATTTTCAATATCAGGGGTACCTAATATGAGCTTTAAGAATTCACTATCAAAAAAATAAAATAAAATCCTTAAATTTTAGCATAACCAATCCCCACCTTAACATATTTCTACAACAATTTTCTCTGAAAGTTATAAACATAACAAGATAAACTTGGTGGAATTAAATTTCACAAATGTAGATGAGTTTTAAACTCCCAAAAGATAATCACAGAGCTGGTATTACAAGTATTAATATCTTTCCATTTGATTTGACAAATATGCTTGCCTTATGTACCCATTATGTACTTCCATACTAACAAATCAAACTTTCAACACATTTTACCCATGTATAAACCAACCTCACACTCATCTTTTAATTGTCTACTTGATCTTATTTTTTTCCCCTTGTCGATTTCTACTTAAGTTAGATATCCATTTTAAAATTATTAGGATATCCAACACGCATCAATGCACATAACCATGAAATTCAAAAGACATAGGTATATATATATATATATATATATATATATATATATATATATATATATATTCCATATAAACATGCCTCCCTACACCTAGGATTGGACTTTGGAAGAAAAAATATGGAAAAGGAAGACAGAGAAAGAGGGAGGCATGGTGGATTGCAGGCTTGGCTTGTCCTTGCCTATGCAAGTATCAATCACTTCCCATTGATGGGAAGTCTGCTCTCATAGATCATAGGGGGCTGATGGACTAAAATGAAGCATCCTTACACCATTATTCAGCTAGAGAAGCTTTTAGAGAGAGAATGGCCCAAGGAATAAGACAGTTTTAGAGAGAGAAGTTGAATTTTTGCATTTTCTCACCCGTTTCACTTGTAGTAAGCTGTAATACTCTTGTAATCTTCATTTCTTGCACTTTAATCTCATTTATTTTAAGTTTAGTTATATATTCTTGAATCTACCATGTTTACATTTGAGTTTTTTCATTTCAAGCTTTTTAGTTGGGTATGAAATGAACTTATCTTTGTAGTTTAACTTTTCTTTGCATTAATACAAGTTTTAATCTTCATTTATGTACCATGTCTCTTTACATTGTGTATGTCTTGGCATCCATTATGAGTAGCTAAGTTTTTAGTTGGCTAATCCAAGGGATATTTCCTATTGGGTATGCTAAATCAACTCTCATTCATTCCCCCTCATAGTGTAAGGTGTTTAGTTTGACTAGGTTGAGTGCGGACGTGGTTGTGAGCTCTTGATACACAGTAGACTTGTCACGGGGTATGCTTGAGCCTACATCTCCACATTAGTCCCTCACTTTCTACGAATCAATCAAGCATCGAGACACCATTGGAAGAATATTTTGAGTTGATTTGACATTCCCATTGGAACGACCTCTTCGAATTAGCCAACCTTGTTTTTATTGCATTTTTATCAAAAACTCGACTCACCAAAACACACAACTACAAGATTTTACAGTTTTTCATTTCTTTACAAAATCACCTTCATCAAAATTCAACCTTCCTTCCCTGAGGAGATGACCTTGGAATACCCATTCCAAGTAAAACACGACACTTGGAAGTCTCTTTTCGCTTGGGGAGAAGTTTTGCGCACACACACACATTTTCATTCATACACACATTTTCCCCATTTCTAGCATCGAATCCAAGTGAGAGTGACACTCACCTGCACACATAAGTGCTTGCTTAAAAACTTTGTAGTTCCTAACCTCCTAATATCATCCCTCAATGTATATATGATGTAGGTGCTTAAAATAAGGCATAGGTAAGTCTCGTGATTTTCATCACGGGCTAAGGTATGTCGTTTCTTTTGTAAATAGTTTGTAAATAGCTTGTGTTTTATGTAATGTCTTATTTTAAGCACCTACATCATATACACATTGAGGGATGATATTAGGAGGTTAGGAACTACAACGTTTTTAAGCAAGCATTTTTTGCGCTGTTGCTGGGGAAGGTTAAGCATCGATTTCAAAGGTGATTTTGGGCGGCATAGGTAAATCTCATGATTTTCATCACGGGACAAGGTATGTCGTTTCTTTTAGCACTTTTGTTTATTTCGCACATTCCATTTTCATTACCACCATCCCATTGCCCTACTTCCCACATCATCCCAAGGGAGAGTGACACTCCCTTCGCACCTACATCATATACACATTGAGGGATGATATTAGGAGGTTAGGAACTACAACGTTTTTAAGCAAGCATTTTTTGCGCCGTTGTCGGGGAAGGTTAAGCGTCGATTTCAAAGGTGATTTTGGGCGGCATAGGTAAGTCTCGTGATTTTCATCACGGGCCAAGGTATGTCGTTTCTTTTGTAAATAGTTTTTAAATAGCTTGTGAGGAATTTTCTACTCCTATTTAGTTCATGTGACGAATTGAACATTGTTATTTCCCGAATTCTATGAACTAGTGGATCTAGATCAACATCATCATTATGTCGTACGATATATCGACCTGGAGAACTGACTTTCAATTGTAATTCATCCATTCTGCTCTTATCTAAAGTGATCCTAGGCTGCTTCATACTAGTGCACTTTGCTCGACCACATGATGAACATACTTTAAGCTAACCGCATGTCGAGCACTTAAGCGGAGCTTGTGGTCACTTGTTCCTCACTTGTTTCGACCCTAGTAACACTACATACGATATCCCATTTCGACCCTCACTAGCACTTCGCTTGGTTGTACAAGGAGCATGCCCGAGGGGGCTATTACTCTCAACGCACACTTGCATTAGCGCCTGAGCTTCACTATCGCTTCGCCCAGCTCCTACACCTACCACGAACAACAATCATTATATTACGTGACTGCAAGCTAACCTTCACACGGCCTTGAGGAAACCAATTCTCACGGTCGAAGGCTCCGTAACACATTAGGGAGCTTTTAGATCCCGCCCTAAAATGCCCATTCTCCTAGAGTTCTGAAATGATCCTTACTCTCACCGCAACCTTCTTAAGACGAAAGAAAGCCGGGCAAGAATTTCATTTTTTTTGTAGTACAAAGGGGGAGCATAATCGTATTTAGAATTGGTTCTTCGGATCGATCACTAATTCTTGGCCTCTTCATTTTACTTCCACTCCAGTTGATCTCTCTTGTTTCGATCCCCCCATGAAGGTATATTTTAATGCTTACCAACTTGATCTTGTTGTCCCTAGCAACAAACATGGATGAACTATTTCACGAAGTATGTGTCCAGATAGCCCAAAGTCTTGATAGTTAGCTCGTAGTCTTCCGGTCGAAAAACAACATCGATGATCCTGAATCCGAAGTAGTGTAACATAGAAGTATAATAAGAATATTCAAAGATAGAAATGCCCATTCTCCTAGCGTTCTGAAATGATCCTCACTCTCACCGCAACCTTCTTAAGACGAAAGAAAGCTGGGCAAGAATTTCATTTTTTTTGTAGTACAAAGGGGGAGCATAATCGTATTTAGAATTGGTTCTTCGGATCGATCACTAATTCTTGGCCTCTTCATTTTACTTCCACTCCAGTTGATCTCTCTTGTTTCGATCCCCCCATGAAGGGATATTTTAATGCTTACCAACTTGATCTTGTTGTCCCTAGCAACAAACATGGATGAACTATTTCACGAAGTATGTGTCCAGATAGCCCAAAGTCTTGATAGTTAGCTCGTAGTCTTCCGGTCGAAAAACAACATCGATGATCCTGAATCCGAAGTAGTGTAACATAGAAGTATAATAAGAATATTCAAAGATAGAAATGAAAGAAGCAAAAAAAGGAAGAATGGGACTAAGCATAGGGAAGGGAGGAAGCGAGGGATGAGCTTCTCCTACTATTCAGTATAGAACTTCCAAGGATTGGGAGATCAAACTTCACTTTGAGTTTTTTAGGAGGAAAAATCCTTGTGGCATTGATCGGGGACTACCAGGAAAGATGGACAAAAGTAAACAAACAAAGGCCAAAAGGGGGCGATTCTGTATGAATTGAGGGATAGATAATGGATCTTTCGTTCTAATACTCTATCCAAGAGTTATCAGTATTTATCAAATCTATTCCTATCTAATAGAACACTATTGGATCAAAGATTGAGAGTCCCCCTACAGTCCCACGAATATTCGGTACAGTAGTAGGTAAGCTTGAAGTTGACCCCTTGGCTTTTTTGGCGATACCATTATATTGTTTCTTTTCTAAATTGAAACGAATTAAGAGGGACCTCCAACTTTGGAATAAATATGTTGTTGTCAGGGTACAAGTAACTAGCGTTTGGTTTCTCTCTCGTCTTCTCTAATGGTTGTCGGTCTGTGTGGTCTTGAATAGTGGTTTCTTAGTTGCCTTCAGGTCTCAATGTCGCATCTTGTGGTCTTGGTTCCTTTCGGACATGCAGGTGGATCCTATCTCCTTCCTTCTTTTATTTTGGTTCCCGTGTGTGTAGGTCTTTTTTTAGCCTTGGGTTTGTTATCAAGGCAAGGAGAGTGTGCTTTGTGCTCTTTCTACGACCCGTTATGCTTTTCCTGGCTCGACATTCTTGCTTTAACTCTATCGGCAACATTTTTGGTGTCAAGACTAGTAGCAGCAACGTCAGTTAAAGCTCGTTCTGAAAAAGATATATGTCAAGTGGTTCCAGTCCCTTTTGGGAGGACTTCCGCCGACTTCGGTTAACAGAGTGACCCTCCACTCAGCCATGTAAAAGATGACTTCGTATACCCCTAATTCATCTATTAGTGTGACTTATGGTGGCTCCTCATGGATATCTTTGCGGTTAAAAATCAAATAAGTAATCCAATCTCCCTTGCACTCATTAGTCCATCTTGATAGAACAAGGAAAAAGCCTATATGGTGGGTTCAACTCCCATAGGAGTGCACATTAATTACCAATCAACTGCTTTTCATTCAAGGAAGAGCATGATTTCAAGGCAAGTTTAGGATCATTTCACATACTCTTCACAGCATTGCCAGTCTTGGTAGTATGGGCGGCAAGGGAAGAAGCAGGAATGCCCCATGTAGGCTCATGAACATGAAGTTTTGCTTCCGCTATCTTCTTCCTTTTCTTGATTAGAGGAATGTCATGGGAGAAGTCTACATCAACAAAAATCACCTTGGTAGAGCCTAAAAAGGCAGGGGAAACCTTGGATGCAGGTGAGCTCCCTAACCTCAATCTCTTGGAAATTGGTAGAGGAGGGTTGGTGAAACCCTCTGAAGATTGTTTAGCCCTAACCTCTCGAAGGGATTTTTTAAGCTTGGGTGGAAGACCTGCAAAGGGAAGAAAACACCAAGGATTAAAATCATAACTCCCTATCAAAAATCTCTAGCCATAACGAGTAAGTTGGGCAGCGCAATGTTTAGAAAAGACTAGAAGTTACGAATGAAGGGATGAATGGAAAACCTGAGCCCTGCGGTCAGACTAACTTCATAAAAAAAACCTTGCCCTTGAGGTAGGCACAAGCTCTCTCATCATTGGTTAGGACCCATAATAGTACAGACTCAGGAATGGAGAATTGGGTGTGAATTCTCGCAAGATCCTTCTCAGTGACGTTGGTACACACCCCTTTATCACATAATTTAAGTTGAGGAGAGGGGTCCTCCATGAAGAACACAGTTTCTCATTGACAAGGTCCACTTCTTGAGTCAAACACAGTGCAAGATTAGAAGAAGTTTTCTTGAAGGCCATGGAAAATGGTAGTTGTGAATGGCATAGAATGAAGGAGGAGAAAGCTAGAGCGAAGATTGAAAGAAATTCAAGCAAGAGCCAGGAATTTTCACAAGAAGGGTGGTAGATTGAGAATTCAAGAAAAACCCCTTAAGGAAGATCTTCGAGAAAGGAAGAAGAATCTGTAATAGAAAAATTGAAAAGGATTAACCCGACCGAAGTGTTCCAAAATTGCTTTCAAGACTTTCAGAAGTGAGAAGTAGTCAAAATCGCAAAAAACAGAGGTATCAAGAACTTTCAAGGCTCAGTAAATTATTTAACCAGAGTTATGGAGTGTTTAAATAGACAGGGAATGGCGATTACAAAAAACTGCCTCATTTAAACTGAAAGGACATGCGTAAATAATCTGTTTCCTGAAAATCGAGGAAGTAACGGACAAAAAGAAATGGGGGGTGCAACCCACAATCCAGCCACGTTAGGTAAACCTGATTAAGGGGAACTGATGTGGAAAATTTTAATTACATCATTGGGAAAGTTCTAGAGGTGCTCCAACACCGAAAAAGTTATCGTTGGAGGATTTACTAAGCTCCAGGAGCACAGGGAAAGCTTGGAGCAACGCCAATCCTAGTAATCAGCTCTCCCTAGCTAGCTAGCTAGCATGTGAGAGAAGGCCTGAAGATAAGATTATCCACTGTTTAAAAATCTTAGGACCCCTAAGTCAAAGTCAGCAACTCACATTTGGAGGAAAAACTATTGAAAGAGCTAGAGCCCCTCATCCCGAAGGAGTCTCCACCCCTTATCAGCTTATCTGGGATTCAAAAGACTCCCTCACAAAGATGAGTCCTTCCTGGCACTCGGGGGAGTATACTCCAAGCATAAGGGCATTCCTACAAGGATAAGGAAAGCCAAACTCCCAAATAATCAGGATTTTTAATCTCCCTAGAACGATGGAGGAGCCTAAAGTCCACTCCCCAGCAACCATCCATACATTTAAACTACTATAAAAGGGAGCCTAGAGGAAAGACTAGAGGTAAAAAAATTTGACCCCTGTACATATCTTAAGAAATTTGCTGGCAAATACTAACTTAACCATTAGAGGGTCGATCCTCAGAGCTCCCCCCTCTGGTCTTTGACTTCTTTTCAGGTCTTCTAACTTGTAGAAACCTCATTTGGAGCCCTAGAGAGCTAAACCCATCCATCAGAAAGCTAATCAGACTAGCAGGGAAGGTGACAAGGAGAGGGACAATCATTTAACTAGCTTGCATAAAGGTTGGGGCAAATTTTGATAAAAGGAATCATATAATAAATGTAGCAAAATTTAAAAATAAATATTGATTCCTCATTCTAAGATCTATTCATGTTTAATACAAACCGAAACCCTTGATCTATAAAGAAGATTAAGGGTTACCTCTTGAAGCATGCTTTTAACAATCTTCAAGCTTTCTCAAAAACTTTGAATCTTGAAATCTAAATTTGATCATTACCTCAAGCCTCGCAGTTGGTTGGCCTTTATCAGTATCCACACGAATTAAGGATCTACCTCAACCTTTGATAAACTAGTAGAGGGAGAGAATGATGGATGGATTTTCTTGTGCTAGTAAGAGAGAGTTGTTATCTCATCTACCCATCTCCTATGTAAAGGTATGTATAGAGCCTTAGAAGACTCTAATCCTAGTTGGTGTCTATTTTCAATTATCTCATAATTATATATAACCCCTTTATTAACAATTTATTATAACAAAGTCCCTAATTAACTCTTAATTAGGTTTTCACCCAAATTAACTCTTAATTGATTTTCTCTCATTTATCCTTTAGTTTCCAAAAATTATATCATATGTGACCTTATAGGTTCAAGCATACCCAGTTGTAGGCATTCGATACTAACTACAAGTAACATCTCAAATTAGAATTATTTCTAATTAGCTTGAATTAAAACTCTTCTAATTCTCCCTTTATGAAGAACAATTAATGTATTTATGTTAATTTCATTCTTAGGGCTTCTACTAATCATGAGTGAAATCTAGCAACATACCATGATCAACCTTTAGATAGTACAAATTAGTTAAAGAACCCATTCACTCTACATTTGCCATGTAATTTAATAATTCTATCACGCAATGCCCCAATCAAATTAATAGTGTATGGAATTACAGTCAAACAGCTAACTCAATTTTATGTGCTTGATGTTAGGACTGTGACTCCTAATGATCAATTAGAAACTCTTTTCTAATTCTCATTCTGCCTTGGCCAGAGACTCCTTGAGTCATATTCTAGAAGATCACATAGGACATTCTCCCTTTATTTACTAGTGCTGAGTTTGTTACATAGGAATGAACCTTTGGAATGGAATGAGAATTATCAAGTAATTCATGTTCCATAGTTTGGTTGATGTTAATGAAATTTAATTCCCATTTCTATGGAATGATAAATCCCATGGGCCAAGTGTAACGCCCCAAAATCCCCCTTGGACGACATTACTATTTAAAACCATTCACATCATGAGAGCAACTAATAAGATCCATAAGTAAAGAAAATTTCATTCATCATCCATAATATCTACAATATCATCCAAAAGAATATGACAAACCATGGCCATTACATCCAAAAGAATGTCTCAAACTATGATCTCGCAGCGGAATAAGGAAAATATTAACATGAACATTATCTCAAAATGAATCTCCTATTCTAGAACATAGAGAGATCAACTCTAGACATCCCCCTCGGGATCCACGCTTCCATCCAATTGAGCTTCCCAAGCTACCTGCTCATCAACTCCGAGTTCTTCCTCTAAACCGAACTCTGAAAATAAATATTGTTTGTAGGGGGTGAGCACTAAGCTCTGTAGGAAAATCCTCCCAAACTCGAACAAAGTTTAGAAAACATATAAAACAAGTCGGTCTCATTTTACAAATATCACATATAACTTTTGAAATAAAACAGTGACAATCCATCCGATCTCTAGTGTAAGAAATAACAATAATTTAAATGAAGAAATAAAATCAATTCCCAACAATAAACCATTTGCAACAATTTTATTTTTTCAACAATAAACAATAACCCACCATTTGTATCATTTCCCACAATGTATCTCAAACCACAACTTGTATTTGAATACCACAATATACAATTAACCACACTTTGTACCAATACCCACAATGTATCTCTGTATCTCAGGTATGATGTATGATATCGCATGAATAAAAATATTAAGAATATCCTGGCCCACACACACACACCCAATCCTCGCAAGGATATACAACTTTAGGAAGGGCGTATACCGACGCATCGGCAAGGACGATCCAACCTAGGAATAGTATACTAACCCTCAGTCTCGATTCCACGTGAGCGAATAGTAGTTTGGTCATCGCAAGGCACCAACCCCACTACGAGTGATAGGGAACTTTCAAACCCACACAGAGTAAGAAACGCATCTAACCCACTCTAGAATACTCGGTCAACGGCCACCCATGGTCATCCAAACATCCACAAGAGATACAATACAAACCCATTTCCTCAAATCACAAGCAAATCCAAAAAATCCCCCAAATTTCACATGTATTATTCCAATAGAACAATTTAAGAAAATATGCAAGAGATCATCAAAAATACAATTTTATTGTTCAATACAAAGCACTAGAGTTTCGAAATCAAAAACAAAGGAATATTGAGAGAAAAACTCATTTTTTTTGAAAACTAGATTTTGAAAACAAGAAGAAGAGATTTCATGACTATCTAACCATAGCTTCCTTCAAAACATGGTAAGTTTTGCAAGAACATCAAGAAATAATGATTTTATATCACATAGATAGGATTAAGAGTCAAACCATACATATATATAAACCCCTACCTTCTTCCTTAGTTTTGTGTGAAGAACTTGAGATTTTGATCCACTTCAATGTGAAAATCCTCCTTGATTTTGTGTTTTTCTCTTTCTTTCTTCCTCTCTAAGACTTTCTAGGGTTAGAAATGTTGAAATAATGCTAAATGAGGTGTCCTTAAGTATTTATAGTGGAAGAAATGGTCTCCTTTGCGCGATTCTGAAACCCAGATTTGTAACTCATGTTCGAACGTCATTGGCGTTCGAATGTTAGTTTCTCCCAGTACTTTTGTTTTTCCATCAGACAAGAGTACTGGAACGAACTGTCGTTCAAACGGACTTTCATGTTCGAACGGACTCCCTATTTCTTCTGTAACTTCCAGTAAAGTTTTGGCCTATTTAGAGGTCGATTTGAAAACATTTCTTGAAATACACTTTTGTAGCCCTGGAAGTCTAGTATCTACTGTAAAAATTTCAGCTCAAACGGACATCAGGGTAAAAAGTTAAGGTCCAAATACTAGGCAGTGTTCAAAATCCTTTCTACCCAATTTTCTCTAAAGTGTGCTTTCACTCCGGAATACTTCCTAGCTTCCAATACATACCCTATTACCTCGCCTAACATTTTTATTTTTGCTCTTACAATCTACATAGTTCATGCATACATCATCACATATATTAGCATTCCAAAAATAATTACGTTGCTATATAAAGATAAGAATATGGGGGTTTACACCAAGTGATTACCCATTCCCCACAAAAACATGGTATTTCTCATTCCCAAAGAAGTAGTAATAAGCCCAAACCTCCTTGGATCAAAAGCCCGACTCCCCCATCGTTCTTCTTTTCGGCCCCGACCACTCTCTTCTATGCGCCTATGCCTCTTCCAATCCCTCTCCTCTTCTCCTCTCCTCGCCATTGAATCTCCCCTCATAGAGATCTATGAAGTCCCCCTCCTTCCCTCCCTGTCACTATTTTCTTCTTGTTCATCTCTCGGTGAAGCAATGCACTAGATCCACGACCAGGACCAGATCAAATTCGACCTTTGCAAAAAATCTCAGGTAATTTCTCACTCCTTTTTCACTACTGATCTATATTTTCAAGGTTTCGACACCACCTACGAAACTAATCTCCTACACCGATACAAAGTTATTCATTTTTTTCTAGGGTTTTGGAGATATGAATTTGATTCACAAGCATATACTTTGTTTAATTATTCTCCATATTGTTCACTTTTTCACATAGATTGTTGAATATATCTATAAACATATGTAAGTGTTTTCATATATTATTGCAGCAATGCCTGCTTGTAATTGGGTTCTTGTGATTTCGGTCTTGCTTTGAAGGTGTTTGAGAAAAGGTCTGACAGAGGCATGGCTTGCTAGATTTCTATAATTGATGTTTTTTTTTGTTGTTGATAATGATAGACCCCTTATGGCTATAAAATTATTCCAGAAAATGGCCAACTATGTATTTAGCAATTTCTAATAAGTAATATGTAGCATGAAAGCTAGATGCATGCAAACATGGTTGTATAAATTTCATGTACCTGATCCTCTGTGTCTTGAAGATACTTGGTGTATAAGTTTTAGATAGGAATTTCTTGATTTTTACATTGGAGGAACCTGAAAGTGTAACCTCCAACTCACATGTTTATCAATAACATTTCATTTTCTTTTGAAAAAATGATGATTCTTGACCTCCCAGTTTTGACACAATCTTGAAGAATTATGGTAAAGGAGATTGGCACACATTTTGAAGGTTGATCATAGTCATTTTGTATGTTAAAATAGTTTGTGGGGCAACTATTTGCCAGGGTTCACCAACATTCTACTTGGTTAACATTTGGAAGGATATCACATACCACTCCTTGTACATCCATAATAATTGTGCTCTGATCAATGTGTTTTTTTGCTGAGATAGAATAGGCTGGGAACTTACTAATAAAGGTCCGCTCAAACAAGTTTGTTGCTTGTTAATTTATATGGTTTGCATTGTGAATGTCATTGACTATACTTTACACGATTTTGAACTACAGTCTTCAGTTGTTAGCTTGTGAATTCTTTAAAAGGGAAGAAAAAAAAAACCCCATGTAATAAGCCTTGATCTCACTTCACCCGCTCTACTTTTACAGGTTTCACTTAACCTTTTCCAACTTTTGAACAAACTGCAAATCTAATAGAATCCATTTATTGTAATGGCGTGGAAATTGCACGTGCTAATTAAGTGCGTGTTATAAAATAAATAATTTTTCTCTTAAATAAAAAAAATTATACCACTATTTTTACCCTTC
Source organism: Ilex aquifolium (assembly GCA_951799425.1). NCBI lineage: Eukaryota > Viridiplantae > Streptophyta > Magnoliopsida > Aquifoliales > Aquifoliaceae > Ilex > Ilex aquifolium. The sequence goes on from OX637400.1 coordinate 28,267,628, forward strand.
AGCTTCTTCTCTCTTTCCAGACCTGCAAATTCATTTTTGGCCCATCAAATGAATTTTTTTTTCTCAATTCTATGGTCATTTTTTAACTTCTTGACCCATCAACCCCCCTTTTGAAACTTTAACAGGTTTTTCAAAGTTTTGATTTTCAAGTTCCAAACCCTAGTGGGTTTCTTCACCCCATGCACACGCACCTTGGTCATGGCTTCCAAGCACTTCAATATACTGTACTACAGCCCCATAACACAACCTAAGCCTCAGTTGAGGAAGAAATGGTCGTTTGCTATGTAACCCATTTGAAAAAAACAATTATCACTTTAACCTTCAATCACAAATTCGTGCACACACGCAACATGAAACTTAAATATAATCGCACCAATGAAATCCTCATGGAAAAATAATTCTGACCAGGTCATTTGCTAGTTGTAGGTGTTATTTTTCAAAGATAAGGATTCTACAATGATGGCATCAGAAAGAAAATTTGATTGCAGTCAGGGCTTGTTTAGTATTTTTGTAAAAATTGTTACCTCTATTAAAATTTGCAGTTTGTTCACAAATTGGAGGGGGTTAAGTGAAACCCGTAAAAAGTAGAGGGGGTGAAGTGAGAACGAGGCTTAGTACAAGAGGTTTTTTGCATTTTACCCTTCTTTAAATATCATAAGTTCATGAATATTGATTGTGTTTAAACAGTCTGCAAGTTATTCATTATTGCACAAGCATACTACTAAAAGGGCTTAAATGTTGTATCTATTTCTTTGGTCTATGGAACAATATAAATGAACAAATCTAATTTGATTTTTCAAGTTTGGAAAGGATCAAGCTATTGGTAAAGATACACCTTCAACTGATGTGATATACCAACGGCGAGGGATTTCTTGCCCGATTTAGAGGTCAAAGATATCACTTAAAAGAATGGAGAGATGGCTACCAACCTAAGACACATGAAGAGTTCTTTAATATGAAGCATTCTTCTACTAGAAATGTAATTGAAAAATGTTTTGGGCTGTTGAATAAGCATTGGGCTATTTTAAGAAGCCCATCTTTCCACCCCATCAAAATACAGAACCGTATAATAATTATTGTTATCTGCTTCACAACTACATCAGGGATCAGATGTCGATAAACGTAATCGAGGCGGTGGTAGATGCAGTAGGTCTCATGGTGGAAAATGATGCACATGATGATTGTACTACCACGGTTGAAACATCTAACGAGTGGTCAACATTTAGATTTAATTTGGCAAATAAAATGTTTGATGAGTGGAGAGCAAGTAGACAAAAAGTGTAATTTTTTGTGCCTAAATTTGAGAATGATTTTGCTTCTTGGAATTCTACCTCCAATGCTATTGAGATGAATGGAATTTAAGATTTTTTTTTTATTCCACTTGTTTTCTATATACTATTGATTAATTTTTGGAGTTTTTTTTCACCGATTTATTTTTCGGTTCAACCTAGATGTTCGGATAAGATTCCTAGTTATGTTGATAGTTTTCTTTTTGGGTTTGCACATCTGTTCAGTTGAATTCACAAAGAACTATAGTTGTTTATTTGAAATGAGTGACCAATTTTAATTTGGATAGTTTTTTACTTTGGTTTCTTTTCATTAATGTCGATGTGTTTTTTGTTTATGGGTGTTTGGATACTTCTTTAAAACAATTCAATTCCAAATTCAATAAAATACTAAACTTTTAAGTTCATAAAAAATGTTATTAATTATTTTTAGTCACTATGGATATTTTGGTCAAAATTGATTACATTCCAATGAAAATTTTGTTTTTATCCAAACATAAGAATGGAATGGACATTCCATTCCAACATTGGAATGGTAATGCACATTTCATTCCATTCCCGAACTCATTCCATTCCTACTAAAAAGCATTATCGCGTACCAAACACAATGTAAGGGTGATATATTCCATGTTGTACACTCATAAGCCTTTGTGCATGTCCAACTATGTCCAACAATACATATCTAGGTTACATGGTCAGTATATGAATATGTTGTATAGTTAGAGTATAGAAGTACATGCACAAGAAAACCATGGTTTCTCAAGTGTAAGGATCAGTTGCATAACTATAACTTTAGGATTTAACATTAACAGTTATGTAAAACTTTATATAAAAAATCCTACGTTTGTAAATGGTCACATTTAGTGTACTTGTTTTCTAAAAAACATCCACACACCTGCTGTAGTGTCCCTACACTGGTGACTTAGACGAGTCACCTCATATCAAATATGAGCAAACATAGTGTATGCTAGTCTATCCGGGTTACATAGTACCCATATAGTAATCCTATGACTAGAAACATTTAAAATTTAAGTACTAAAAAGTATAAGTCTCCTAAAATTATTCAATTACAAATATGATCTAACAACAATTAATTTCATACCATACTATAGAATCAATTTATGCAACAGAAACCATGAATCTGCACGTGTTAGATCATGTTTTGTAATTGACGAATTTTGTAAAGTCAATTGTAAAATATCAACCACTTCCATCGTCATGATGCTATCAAGTTCAAGATCCGAAAGCTACATTGAAGGGAGGAGATCAAGCATCCAAGCTATATCATTCAACTTCCGTATGCACCTTCATGCTTAAGACAAAGGTAATAATCTAGACACCTAAGATGAACCATTAGTTAATTTTAACTTAGGTTAAGAAGGATGATGGAATTGGAAGCGATTCGATTATGATTCCTAGGTGATTTTCAAAGAAAATATTTTCTAAACTATTTATGAGTTTTGAAAATATAGTTTGAGTCACAATCGAATCCCTCTTTGAGCAACATCCTTTAGTGCTCAAGAGGATAAGTTTTTGCTTGGTTTTATGCTAAAAAACATGTAGGGACTGATCTATGCTCGCTAGCCTTCACTAGAGCGGTCTCTTTATGACTTAGGGAAGAAAATAGAAAAAACCATGGAATGCAGCACAGGGCTCACTCTATGAGCTCGCTCGAGCGGTCTCATGGTCGCTCGAGTGGTGCTCATGGTCACTCAAGCAGTGCTTGCCTTAGTCTTATTTGAAATTTTATTTTCATTCCAGCTACAACCTCCCACCAATCGAGCGATCATTCGTGAATCTGAGTTTTCTTATTTACTAAGACTACCCTTATTCCGAACCTATAAATAGGGAGTGTTTCCAACACTTAGGTTAAGCCTTTTGAGCCTCTAGACAAATTGCTAAGTGATAAAATCATACTTCTACCTTGAGAGCTTCCACCACAACCTAGATCCCTAATATCCAAAGGCTACCACTAGAGATCCTACCCAACCTCACACATTAGAGTTGAAGATCTTGATGTTTTGATAAAAACATTGGTGTGTGCATATCGAGGATTATTGGTGTGCCCATAATCGCTCGAGGCCTAGACGAACTGTGTGGCGGGGAGGTCCAAGTGAAGCTATACTTGACGTTGGAAAAGGGCCTTTGATGGAGAGACAACAAGGAAAACAACGTCTAACCATAGTATTGGTTGAGGTATAAGTCTCAAGTACTTGTATATTGACTTAGCGAGTAGTGGATTAGGCTTTAGTGAATCGAGAAGGTTTCTTGTGGTTTTTTTCGAGGAGGGTTTTCCACGTTAACAAATCATCTGTGTTCTTTACTCTTATTGTATAGACTTGGGCTTGTTTGCACACACGCGCTCCATGTGTTTGTGAATTTGATTGTTTGACATATATTCAACCATAGTTGTGCAATTTGGGTTTTAGGTTTGGGATCGTTGTGAGATTGATTGTGAGCGAATTAATTGAAGAATAATCTAAATCAATCGTCATGGGTGACATGGATTGTGGTGTGTAAGAGGGGTTGTCATCGTTAACTTTTTTATTCGATTGAGAAGAGGTAATTATGGTAGATCTAAGTTTTTAATTATTAATCAATTTAGGCTAAAATTGAAAAACCTATTCACCCCCACCCCCACCCCCAAGTATAGTGTCTTGAGCTACATGTGTATATAATCATGAGGGAAGATCTACATCGGGGTCCCCCTACCAAAACAACAATTGTATTATTTTTCAAAACCTTGGTAAGGTTTGATTAACTTTATCCTACTGGGCTTTGCAGCTCATTCCTATTTAATATTTTGTAGAAACTGATCATGAGGCGAGAGAAGTAGCTGATGATTTCCTTCAAGAGACTAAGTAATTGCTCGAGTATTTCTTTTATTCATGGCAAACTCCGCAAAGCACTTTAGACTATGTTTAGTTAGTATTAGTTTTTGCTTCCACTATACTTTTCTTAGAGGTTTGTGGGATTGTAAACTTAATTAGGTTGATGGATGGTTAAATTATATTTTTTGGTTTGGTTTATAGTTAGTGGGTGGATTATTCTAGTTACATGCTCTCACAAGTTATTGGCTTGCCATTAAGATCACTGCTTATGATATTTCTTTTTAATAAAATCGCTAAGATTTTTGTAAATCTAAATTGATATTTTCTTAAAGGTTTTCTCTAAATTTATGCTCGACTTCAATTATTTTGAATAATATGATTGATTTATGATCACACCGCTTATTTTGAAATAAAAAAAAATTTGGGGTGTAGGAGGGCTCGAACCCTCTTTCACCATCAACCACACGTGTTTGTCTACAAATTTCATAAAAGCCCTCAGTCGAAGTTTCCAATATGCATAATTCGTGTAATCGAATAATAATGGCCTTGAAACTGACCTTCCTTCTTTTTGAGAATCCATTAATAACCAACTGTTAGTTATAATGAATCTCAAATCACAAAAACTAGGTCAAGTATGCGGAAATAAGATATGCCTACAATGTGCCTAAGTGCAATTCAAAAGTAACCACACTTTATTACCAATTGGGGGGAAGGTTACTAGGATCTTCCTGTCGCAATTATACACGTGAAACTACACTAGCACAACCTAAGGGGGGGGGCTTAAATAGGTTTTTGGCACTTCCCATTTCAATCTACACTAATTTAAAAACCTACTTACCACAATTACCCATTATTGAATTAATTAGTCAATTAATGCTTATTGAGCCCATTTTTCAATTGAACAAACCCTTGGTGGATGAGTAGATACAAGATGCAAATTCAACAATCATAACTCAATATGAATCCACCATTCTTACTCCTCAAACAATCCAACCACCGATTTGAAAATCAAATTGACGAAGATATACAATATCACAATTCGTGAGTCAATTCATCAAACACATAGTGAGTGTGTGCTGTTGCAAGTGCGCTTGCTGAATTAAAGAAGAATAAAAAATCCACAAAATAAGCAATTTAACGTGGAAAGCCTCTCAGAAAGAACCATGGAACAAATCCCAATTCACCTAATCTACTCCACAATTCTCAAAATCGATTACAAAGGTAAAGCCTTGTAACTCAATCAATACACCCATGACTAGACGTTTTTTTTTCCTTGAATCTATCTATAAAACCCGAGTAAATTTGAATTTTTATGAAAAATGGCAAAACGGTAATTAGAACCTACGGTGCGGGTTGAAAACCTGAATTTTTCTAGGACTCGGATGAAAAAATGGACCTAACCGTTGGATTCGTCTAGTGAAATCTACTTACCCAGCCAATTTTCGTTGAATTACGAGACAGTCGGATTTTTTTGCGTTTTACGAGGCGATCGGGTGTCACGTGACTAAATAAACGAGATTGGGAATTAAATTTCAAAAATTAGAAGATAATTTAAATTTGGTTAAAATAAAAATATTTTGAATTTGAACCGAGACGAAATTTAATTGATTCGAGACAAAATCGGACTCGAGAAAGGTGAACATGTGGCGCAACGTGGGCCAAGTGTTTGGAGAGTATAAAGGGAGAAGAAAAAATTAGATTTCTTCCGCAAATCTCAGCTGGGTTGCGTTGGAGAGGGAAGAGAGGGAAAAGATAGAGTTGCTCTCATTCTCTCTACGATCTACGACTCAACGTTCGACGAATCGACTCAGGCCAAGAACAAAGATTGTTCTACACGATGAAGGCTACAAAACCATACCAAAAAGCATAGATTTTGATGAAGTTCAAAAGACGGGATTTGGGAAAATCAAGGGCTAATGCTTGATTTGGGTTCTTGAAGGCTTCTACCACTTGTTTTACACTTCAAGAGGTAGGGTTCTTTTCCTAATTAGGTTTATTTCCAACCTAGAATTGATAAATGGAATGGGCAGGGTGTTAGAGATGTAATCTCATGTATAGCACTTACCTATGGTATTTGAAATGTGGGAAATGGATATTAAGAATGGTTAAAATCAATTCTAACATGAATTGGGTATGTAGAAATTACTTGTTGTGATTTCTTGAGAAATGTGATGATTTCGGCATATTATGTGTTAAATGATTTTCTTACCTTGAAGGTGTTTGATTAAATGCCTATGTGGATTAAGTGTGTTACTTGCATTGAATATGTTATAACATGCTTGGAAATTGAACATGCATATGATGTATTGACATGGAGTATGTTGATTGGATATTGGAATGTTCTTAATGTGCTCATGACATATTGAACATGGTTGAGAATTACAATTTTACATTTACATTGCATATGCACGGGTAACATCACATTCGTGGCCATTTGACATGAGTGTGGGTGTGTGTGCATGCTTTTGAAACAAACACCATTCTTGGTGGTTGAGGCGTGGACTCGGGAAGGTTGGACCTAGGTCTGGCTAAGTTGCACGGTTGCATGAAAAACTTGTGTCGGGTTGATGAGCGCATAATATTGCATATTTGAAGGGCTCATTACATGCATTATAACTCAACTTTTGCATTTAAATACTTAGTGTTAGCCAAAATTGTCAATAATGTTGATATTTTGATGTTGCATGTTTTTATACCTTAAATCATGTATTTTATAACCTTGCAACTATGATGGATGTGTGGTGAAGGCATATACACAATACATGAAGAATTGGAGGCTTAAAAGTGAAGAAATCAATAAGGCATTGGTGCTTGGGAACAAGGGCATCAGCAGCCACATCATTTGGAAGCACTGCCTTGGTTTTCCTCCATTTTGGCCATGATCTACTCAGAATCAGGAAAAGTTCAAAACATGAAAGTTTTAGATCTGGATGTCTTCTATATTATGTCCAAATTTCAGCCCAATGCAACGGTTGGATCAAAATTTATGCCGATTCTACCAAAACTGGTCCAGCGAAGCCAAATACCGCATTACTACCGGTAGCCGATTGCTTCTGGAGTTGCTGCTACCGCCGAGCTACCAGTAGCTGATTGCCCAGAAGTGCCCAGAACGACTTCTTTCTTGCTCCACTTGCTTGGGGGTCCCACCTACACTTCTCCCACGCCTAGCCTGACATTTTATCCCTACAACCATGCCTCCCTTACACAAATGGAAGACTTTGGAGGCTTGGCATTGAATGAAGAGGAGGGAGAAGTGGGCTGCCATAGGGGGTTGCAGGCTAGCCTGTCAAGACCCATCAACTCAGCCCCCTCTTGATGGAGGCTTTGCACACACCTTGGGGGGAGCCTCATGGACGAAATTGGAAGTCTCCCACACACCATTATATTCAGCATTACACACACATTGTAAAAGGGAGTTGGCTACCTAAGCTTAGGAGAGAGATAGAAAACTCTAAGGAAGAAGATGAATAGTAATTTTCATTTTTTGCATTTCCTTTCCATTGCAAGTGCTGTAAGCTTTAAACTTCTTGTATTCCTTAATCCTTGCACTTTAATCTCATCTATTTCAAGTTCATTGCAATTTTAATCCTTTGTTCTAGCTTTCACCATTTATGTTTTCAAGTTCTTTAATTTTCAAGTTTTACATTTGGGTATTTGTTTCAATATGTGTATTATGTTCATGAATGTCATTTCTCTTTCACCTTAGCTCTTTTCTTGCAATTTCTACAAGTTCAAATCTCCATTTCTCTTCCATGTCCATTTCCTTTATGCTTGTCTTGCATTTTTAATATGAGTAGCTAGGATTTAAGTTGGTTAATCCAAGGGAAAATTTCTCTTGGGAATACCATTTTCAACTCTTCTTCATTCCTCCCTTTAGAGTCAAATGGTTCGGTTTGACGGGGTTGAGAGTGGATGAGTTGGTGAGCCTTTGATATTCCGTAGGCCTAGTCACGGTTTATGCTTAGATACTCACCAATCTCGTCCCTAGCTTCCCCCGAATCAATCGTTCATTCATGCTCAATCGGAGGAAGGCTTTGAGTTGATTTGGTATTCCCATTGGAATGAACCCTTTGGATTAGCCAACACTTGCTTTATTTGCATTTTCATTTACAAACCAAACACAAAACTCAAAAAAAAGATTTTACATTTTCTTTTCACTTTTGCAAAATCACTTTCACAAAACTCCCTTTCCTTCCCTGAGGAGACGACCTTGGAATACTCTTCCAAGTAAAACACCGACAACGAAAGACTCCTTGCGATTGGGGAGCGCTTTTGTTCACACTCGCATTTCATTCCACATATTTTGTTCATTCCATTCATTTCCATTCACATTTGTTGTTGCTCCTATATCTCTTGCATTATCCGGAGGGAGAGTGACATTCCCCCATCATTATAAGCCACATAAACACATTGAGGGTGAGGGTGCTGTTTAGGGGTTAGGAAACAACAACGTTTTCCAATCAATCATTTTGGCGATTAAGTGTGTTACTTGCATTGAATATGTTATAACATGCTTGGAAATTGAACATGCATATGATGTATTGACATGGAGTATGTTGATTGGATATTGGAATGTTCTTAATGTGCTCATGACATATTGAACATGGTTGAGAATTACAATTGTACATTTACATTGCATATGCACGGGTAACATCACATTCGTGGCCATTTGACATGAGTGTGGGTGTGTGTGCATACTTTTGAAACAAACACCATTCTTGGTGGTTGAGGCGTGGACTCAGGAAGGTTGGACCTAGGTCTGGCTAAGTTGCACGGTTGCATGAAAAACTTGTGTCGGGTATAGCAAGCAAGGCTAGATTCTCCCTCGGGTGCAAGACCCAGTTACTGGTTTATACACTTCCGACAGTGCAAGTCCAAAAAAAGTGTAACGGTGTGCGGAACCGGCGGTGAGATTCCAAAATCTGTGTACCCAACAAAGACACATGGTTGATTTTATAAAAAGATCATTTGATGTGTAACATCAATGGAGGGGGCTTGGAATGCCCGGATTCATACGCATGGCATTGCATGTGTTGAGGGAGCCGGTAAAGGCTCGGGTTGAGTTGCATGTGTGAGTCTCATCTCAAATAATGACTTGGCATAGAGGATTCCATTGTTGAATTGCATATTCTTGAATGGAGAAATTGTTGCTTGCAAATTGCATGTAAACATTTCATATGCATCTAGGTTGGGGAGTAGTCTCTTTAGGAGATACCCTATTGAGCATGACTCACCTTTTGTGAGGCCAACATTTCAGGTGCGGGACATGCGCCGGTGGACGGCTCTCATTCAGGCCCTCATTGATGAAGAAAAGCCGAAATGTAACTTTTAAATCATGTTTTGTAAAACTAATATGTTATTTAGTTTTTGGGCATGTAATGGTATGTAAAGAATTATAAAAGAACTCATATGAACTGTATTTTGTTTAAAAATTGATGTTATATGAGTTTGGGTTGATGATGTATAAGGTTTGAATTAATTGAAATTGAAAAAGGATGAAATCGGGGGAAAGCTAGGAAGACTTACCTGTAGAACGATTAGTTCTTCTATCGGTAGAACATTTCCAGTAGGCACTTCTACCGGTAGAACGTCGAGTTTTAGCTAGTAGAACATTTTCAGTGAGTTTTCCTACTGGTAGAACGATGAGAAACCTACCGGTAGAAGAATTCCAGAAGGTTTTCCTACTGATAGGATATGGACATCTTCTACCGGTTGGTTTTCTTCAAATTTCAAAGTTTAAAAATGCTTTTGCTATGCTTCTGGGCCTTGAGTCCTTTTACTTCAAGGGGGTGAATGGTGTTATATTAAGAGTAAATTAATGTATATTGGAACATGGATGGGTCATGTGATTAAATTGTACATAGATTATGCGTTTGGGAGTGCCCGGTACAAGGGAGACTCTGTTCAAACTCCGTGTTGTTTGTGAACCCGGTAAAATGGATGTTATGCCGTGGTGTCGGGTTATGCAGCATTCACGAGTATTTCTGCGGGTTGATGGGTGATCAAAGGGTTGACAAAGGACCCCCGGTTTTAGGGGCGCCAAAGCTTGGTATTAGAGCTTAGGTTTTCGATTTACCTAGGGTTTGCGGGGCATGGGTCTAGGCCATTGCATCCATTGTGCATTACATGTTATGTGCTTTAAATGCTACATGTTGTGTGTTATATGTTATGTGAACAATATGCATGATTAAATGTGTATGGAAAAGAGACACTAGGGTTAGAGAACATAACCTTGGGGGTCGAAAAAAGAAGGAACGGGATAGTTCATGGTATAAACGTCTACTAGTGGACGGCACATACCCTACTGGTAAGACAAGGAGAGAAATATCAAAGTTTCGACTTGATCCTTATTTTGGGATACTAAGTTAGTGTTCTATTGCTATTTGACGTGTGTGTAGATGGTAAATAGAGGAAGAAGACGCGGCCGAGGAGGTGGGCGGAACAACAACCAACCACCAACGGCCTTTGACCAACAAGCCTTTATGGAGGCTAATAGCACGATGGCGGCTACCTTTGCACAAGCTAGCACCAATGTGGCCCAATGAGGCTCAAGTAACCTCCAAAAGTTTAAGGCACACAAGCCACTGACTTTTATGGGAGGGGCGGATCCGATGGTGGCCGACCATTGGTTCCAGTAAGTTGATAAAATCTTAGAGGCTATGGAGATCACTTCAGACGCCACTAAGATAAGGCTAGCTGCATTCTTGCTTGAAGGAGAGGCCTATCTATGGTGGGATTGGGCAAAAGCCTTGAAGAATCTAGAGGCAATGACATAGGAAGAGTTCCGGGAGCTCTTTATGGGCAAGTACTTCTCATAGGCTGTTCGACACGCGAAAGCCTGGGAATTCTTAGATTTGAAACAAGGGACTATGACGGTGGTTGAATACGTTGCTAAGTTCAGTAAGTTAGCTCGTTTCGCCGATGATTACGTGGCCACAGACATGGTCAAAGTAAAGAGGTTCGAGTATTGCTTGAATTTGTCCATCCGGGGAAAGATTGTGGGCCACCGCTTACAAGATTTAGACTCGATGGTCAAGATGGCTATGGCCATTGAGAGGGAGGTCGATGACGCAAGGAGCATCCGGGAGGCGGGTGCTCAAGACAAGAAGAATGAGGTCCAATCATCTTCTTCTAGTTCGAGGAAAAATCAAAAGATTTCTACCTCACAAGGGTTTCAGGGACAAGGCCGCGGCTATCAATGCCAAGGCCAAGGTCAATCCTCCCAAGGCGGGAGAAACTTCAAGGCTTACTACCATGCAGGCCAGAGGACTTGTTTCATATGCCACCAGCTGAGTCACATGAAACGGGATTGTCCTCAGAGGCAGGGATCACAGAGCTATGGAATATCTCAGTCCCATTCATCGGTGGGGCATCCACAGACTTTCTTTATTCCTCCCTATCCCACCATGGGCCAGGAAAACCAGTTTCAGTTCTAGGGTGCTACATAAGCCCCTACACCTCAGACTGAGCTAGTTGATCATTCGGTTATTTATGGTACATTTATACTCTCTCACCTATGGGCAAGGGTATTATTTGACTCTGGTGTATCACATTCATTTATTTCTGCATCATGTGTGAGGGAATTGGGCTTAGAGGTTGAGACATTGGAAGAGCCATTGCATGTGAGTTCTCCCCTAGGAGCTAGGGTATGCATTGATCAGATATGTCGAGGTTGTGAGCTAGAGAACTCGGGGATTCTACTCACCATGGACCATAGGGTGATGGACATGTCGGAGTTTGACGTCATCCTCAGGATGAATTGGTTGACGGTACACCGAGTTGTCATTGATTGTTATCGGAAGTGGGTCACTGCCTACACACCTGAGGGTGTCTATTTAAAATTTCAGGAGGAGAAACATGATGTTTTACCCCAAGTAGTGTATGATTCTCATTTAGCACGTGCAGTTGATGGGTTGGCTAGCAAGTCTTACCTTGGAGAACAAGGCGAGACAGGAGTTGGGTCTACCTCGGGTGGTTTGTGAGTATGAGCATGTTTTTTCAGCCGAACTACTGGGATTACCTCCACATCGGGATGTAGACTTCACCATTGAGTTACACCCTGGTACATCGCCTATTTCTATGACTCCGCATAGAATGGCATCTGCAGAGTTCCAAGAATTCAAGGTCCAATTCCAAGAATTGATGGACAAGGGTTTCATTAGACTGAGTACCTCACCTTGGGGCGCTCTGGTGTTGTTTGCCAAGAAGAAGGATAAGACCCTTCGGCTATGTATAGATTACCAGGAGTTGAATCGGGTTACTATCAAGAATAGGTACCCTTTGTCGTGGATTGATGACTTGTTTGATCAGTTGAGAGGGGCACGAATCTACACCAAGATAGATCTATGCACGGGTTACTATCAGTTGAGGATTAGGGAGGCGGATATCACTAAGACCACGTTTAGGACACGGTATGGGCAATTTGAGTTCACAGTTATGCCTTTTGGATTGACAAATGCCTTGGCGGTATTCATGGATCTCATGCATAGGGTGTTCCAACCCTACCTAGATCAGTTTGTCGTGGTCTTTGTTGATGACATTTTGATCTACTCCAAGTCTGAGGAAGAGCATGAGGGTCACTTGAGGGTTGTTCTCCAGACCTTGAGGGACTATCAGTTGTACGCCAAGTTCAGCAAGTGTGAATTTTGGCTGACATAAGTGAAATTTCTGGGACATGTGGTGTCGGCTTTGGGGGTGTCAGTTGACCCAAAGAAGGTTCAGGCAGTCATAAGTTGGGAGATGCCGAAATCAGTCTTCGAGATACCCAGTTTCTTGAGATTGGCAGGGTATTACAGGAGGTTCTTTGAGGACTTCTCCCGACTAGCTGAACCTATGACAAGATTGACCCGGAAGGAGGTCAATTTTCAGTGGGATGACTCGTGTGAGAAAGCATTCTAGGAGTTGAAGAGGAGACTTACTTCAGCTCTGATTTTGATAGTTCCAGAGAGGGGACAGAGGTACACAGTGTATTGTGATGCCTCCAAGGACGGACTTGGGTGTGTTTTGAGTTAGTTCGGGAGGGTGGTGGCTTATGGTTCTCGGCATTTAAAGAACCACGAGCAGAATTACCCCACGTACGACATGGAGTTGGCGGCCATTGTCTTTGCCTTGAAGACTTGGCGCTACTATTTTTATGGTGAGCAGTTTCAGGTGTTTTTGGACCACAAGAGTCTGAAGTACATCTTTACACAGTGGGACCTAAATATGAGGCAACGCAGGTGGATGGAGTATTTGGAGGACTACGACTTCACTTTGCATTACCATCCCAGTAAGGCAAACGTGGTGGCTGATGCACTCAGCCGGAAGTCATAGGGAGTCTTGGCCAATGTGACTTCCCGAGAGTGGTAGATGCTCGAGACTGGGGACAGTTCGAGCTACACTACAGGGGCCAAGCTCAGGGCACTTTTGGGAGTTGGTGGCTACGTCTTCCTTACTGAGCAGGGTGATTAAGTCCAAAGGACAAGACATAGAGATATTGTCCATCAGGGACCGGGTACAGTCAGGTACATATGACGAGGGTTGGGTCATTCACGCGGATGGTAGTCTTCTGTTCAGGACAGCTTTTCCCGCTTCCCGAACCTGACCACTCCTCTCTTGGGTATCACCTTCAAGAAGATGTGATCACCAACCTCAAACTCTAGAGGTCATCGCCGTATGTCGGCGAAGCTCTACTACCGGCTTTGAGCTGTGAGAAGATGCTTTCGTATCAAGTCCACCTTGTCCAAGGTGTCTCTAACCAATTCCGGACCCGTAGAGGATCTTTCTCCAACCTGTTCCAACAAATCGGAGAATGGCACGACCTCCCATAAAGTTCCTCATAGGGTGTCATCTGTATGCTCGTTTGATAACTATTGTTGTAGGCGAACTCCACTAAGGGTAAGTGCTTTTCCCAGCTACCCTTGAGATCAAGGACGCATACCTGTAGCATGAATAACCGTCCTTCTGGGGATGAAAAGTTTTGCTCATCATCAACTGTGTCCCCATGGTCCATTGGAAACTCTCCCAAAAATGAGCCGTGAACCTGGGATCCTAATCCGATTCTATAGATACGGGCACCCCATGTAACCGGACTATCTCTCGTATGTATAGCTTGCAGAATTCCTCCAATGTGAAGGTCATCCGCACTGCCAAAAAGTGTGCCGACTTCGTAAGCCAGTCCACAATCACCCACATCACGTCATGCCACGGCGATGTCTATGGCAAGTGGTTCACAAAATTCATCGTGACGTGCTCCCACTTCCACTCAGCCACCTCCAAAGACTAGAGCAACCCTGCTGGTCTCTGGTGCTCAACCTTGACCTGCTGACACGTGAGACATCGACTATCGAAATCTCCGACGTGCCTCTTCATCCCACTCCAGTAGTACTGACAGCGAAGATCATGGTAAATCTTCGTACCACCTGGATGCACAACAAAACGGGAGCAATGAAACTCTCTAAGGATCTCCTCTCTCAGATCCGAAGACTAGAGAACCACAAACCTTCCCCTGAACTAGGGGTGTTCACCCTACCCTATGGGTAGGAAATATGGTCTTCTGTCATCCTAACCGATATTTTACGGAGGAATTTTTTCTTGGCCTACCCTACCCGATCAAGTATGGGATTCCTACCCAACTTCCGACCAAATTAATCGTGTAGGAAGTCGGATAGAAAATCGGGTGAACACTTTTGTAGTTATTAATTTTTAGATCATTTTAAGAATTCAATTAAATAACATGCACCAATTTAACAACACAATAAATCAATAACACTAAAATTTAAAACAATTACAACAACAATTACAATAAAACACAAGAAAGCATAAACATCAATCCATCATAATTGTTGCACAAATAAAATAACAATTATTTTAAGTTTAAACCATTTAGTTTGGGAATTAGGGTTTTTAGTTTATATATATATATATATATATATATATATATATATATATTTGTGTGTGTGTGTGTGTGTATAAATTAATGCGGGTAGGATAGGGTAGGAATACGGAAGTTAATGGTTATTATGCATTCCTTCCCTATTTAATCAGAAGACCAAAAACTCTTCTGCATTCCTACCCGATTTTTTCGGCTAGCCATTCAATATGGTCGGGTAGGGTAGAAAATTATGGGTAATCAAAAATTTGAACACCCCTAGATGTCGCCGAGGTATATCAGGCCCTTCAAGGTACTCGAGAGGGTTGGTACAGTTGCTTATCGGTTGGCATTACCGCCAATTTTATCTGGTTTTCATGCAGTGTTCCATGTCTCCATGCTTCGGAAGTACACTCTAGATCCGACTCATGTGGTGGATTGGGGTGAGCTGGTTGTTGATGTGGATGGGACCTTTGAGGAAGGACCGGTGCGTATCATGGATAGCCGAGAGCAGGTTTTGCGAGGCAAGACCGTGAGGTTGGTGAAGGTGCTGTGGTAGCACCGAGGAGTGGAGAAGGAGACATGGGAGCGTGAGGACACTATACGTACCAGTTATCCATTCTTGTTCGAGGATGAAGGTATATTCTTGTGCTCATTCAATGTTATATGGCTGTTGCATATGCATGTGGTTAAATTTGCATATGTGTTTGAATTGCGTGGACGAAAGTCTATTAAAGGGGAGGGAGAATGTAAAAGCCAAGTAAATTTCAATTTTTATGAAAAATGGAAAAACGGTAATTGGCCACTACGGTGCGGGTTGAAAACCTATTTTTTCTAGAACTCGTATGACGAAGCGGACCTCACTGTTGGATTCGTCTCAAGAAATCTAGTTACCCAGCCAATTTTTGTTGAATTCCGAGACAGTCAAATTTTTTACGTTTTACGAGGCGATCAGGTGTCGTGTGACCTAAATAAACGAGACCAATAATTAAATTTCAAAAATTGGAAGATAATTTAAATTTAGTTCAAATAAAAATATTTTGAACTTAAACTAAGACGAAATTTAATTGATTCGGGAGAAAACCGGACCGGAAAAGGTGACCGTGCGGCGCAATGAGAGCAAAGTGTTTGCAGAGTATAAAAGGGGAAGAAAAAATCAGATTTCTTCCCCAAATCTCAGTTGGGTTGCGTTGGAGAGGGAAGAAAGGGAAAAAAAAAAGAGTTCCTCAACTTCTCTCAACGATCTACGACTCTACGTTCGTTGAATCAACTCGAGCCAAGAACAAATATTGTTCTACATGACGAGGGCTACAAAACCATACCAAAAAGCACGGATTTTGAAAAATTTCAAAAGACGGGATTTGGGGAAATCAAGGGCTAAGGCTTGATTTGGGTTCTTGAAGGCTTTTACCACTTGTTTTACGCTTCAAGAGGTAGGGTTCTTTTCCTAATTAGGTTTATTTCCAACCTAGGACTGATATATGAAATGGGTAGGGTGTTAGAGATGTAATCTCATGTATAGCACTTACCTATGGTATTTGAAATGTGGGAAATTGGTATTAAGAATGGTTAAAATTAATTCTAGCTTGAATTGGGTATGTAGAAATTGCTTGTTGTGATTTATTAAGAAATGTGATGATTTGGGCATATTATGTGTTACATGATTTTCTTGCCTTGATGGTGTTCGATTAAATGCCTATGTGGATTAAGTGTGTTACTTGCATTGAATATGTTATAACATGCTTGGGAATTGATGTTGGTAGATGTTAGTATATGCATATGATGTATTGACATGGAGTATGTTAATTGGATATTGGAACGTTCTTAATGTGCTCATGACATATTGAACATGGTTGAGAATTGCAATTATACATTTACATTGCATATGCAAGGATAACATCACATTCGTGGGAATTTGACATGAGTGTGGGTATGTGTGCATGTTTTTGAATCAAACACCATTCTTGGTGGTTGCGGTGTTGACACGGGAAGGTTGGACCTAGGTCCAGCTGAGTTGCACGGTTGCATGAAAAACTTGTGTTGGGTATAACAAGCAGGGCTAGATTCTCCCTCGGGTGCAAGACCCGGTTACTGGTTTATACACTTCCGACGGTGCAAGTCCCAAAAAAGTGTAACGGTGTGCAGAACCGACAATGAGATTCCAAAATTCGTATACCCAACAAAGACACATTGTTGATTTTATAAAAAGGTCATTGGATGTGTAACATCAATGTCGGGGGCTTGGAATGCCTAGATTCATACGCATGACATTGCATGTGTTGAGGGAACCGGTAAAGGCTCGGGTTGAGTTGCATGTGTGAGTCTCATCTCATATCACGACATGGCATAGAGGATTCCATTGTTGAATTGCATATTCTTGAATGGAGAAATTGTTGCTTGTGAATTACATGTGAACATTTTATATGCATCTAGGTTGGGGAGTAGTCTCTTTAGGAGATACCCTATTGAGCGTGACTCACCATTTATGGGGATAACATTTCAGGTGCGGGATATGCGCCGGTAGACGACTCTCATTAGGGCCTTCATTGATGAAGAAAAGCTGAAATGTGGCTTTTAAATCATGTTTTGTAAAACTAATATGTTATTTAGTTTTTGGGTATGTAATGTTATGTAAAAGAATTGTAAAAGAACTCATATGAACTGTATTTTGTTTAAAAATTGATGTTATATGAGTTTTGGTTGATGATGTATAAGGTTGGAATGAATTGGAATTGAAAAAGAATAGAATCGGGGGAAAATTGGGAAGAACTACCGGTAAAACGATGAGCTCTTCTACCGGTAGAACATTTCCAGTAGGCACTTCTACTAGTAGAACATTGAGTTTTAGCCGGTAGAACATTTCCATTGAATTTTCCTACCAGTAGAATGATGAGTGCGTAATATTGCATATTTAACGGTCTCATTACATGCATTTTAACTCAACTTTGCATTTAATTATTTAGATTTTGTCGAATTTATGAATAGTGTTGCAAGTAATCATAGCGTAAATGATGACTTTCGGAACCCTGCAACTAAGTGTGGATGAGTGTGAAGAAATGGACACATTACATGAGGATTGGGAGGCTTTAAAGTGAAAGAAATCAAGCAGGTAGTGGTATTTGGTATCATAGGCACCGCTATCAAAGCCGACTTGAATTTTGGTACCGGCACCCGCACCATTTGGTATTGATACCTCTGTTTTCCCCATTTTTGACCATGCGCCACTTCGAATCTGAAAAGGTGAAAAACATAAAAGTTGTACATCTGGATGTTATCTGTATTGTGTCAAAATTTCAGCTAAATCGGACAGTCGGATCAAAAGTTATGACAATTTTACGAAAACTGGTCCTGAGCTGGCACCTTCCGGAAGACCTTCCGAAAGGTTTTGCCTACTGGAAAAAACCCTCTGGAAGGTTTGCTTCGACCTTCCGGAAGGTTTGGCCCAGAAATGCCAGAGCACCTGCAACTCAATGTTCTGCCACTTGGGGGTGCCACTTAGGATTCTCCCACTTGTCTCCTGACATATTCTACATATATACATGCCTCATACGCCTTAAAGTCAGCTTGAGAAGATGGAGGATGGGAAAGGAAGAGAGAGAAGGAGGGAGGCATGGTGAGTGCAGGCTATGCTTGTCCTAGCCTATCCAAGCCATCATTTCACCTCCCATTGATGGGAGGCCTGCACACACATGCTAGAGGAGCCCTATGGACGAAAATGCAGAGGTCTCTACACCATATATTCAGCATTCACACAAGCTTTTGGGAAAGAGGCTACCTAAGCTTAGGTGTAGTTTTAGAGATAGAAAGCTCAAGGAAGAAGATGAAGTTAGAGAGAGAAAGTTGGGTTTTCATATTTCTTTACCATTTTGAGTGTTGTAAGTAGGGGTGGCTTGATATGTTTTGAGGCCTAAAGTGATAAATTCAACTGAGACTTTTTTTAATTTTTTTTAATAATAATGTAAATTTTTTAATATTTAATTTCTTTTTTGGATGCATATTAATTGTTTAGTATTCGTATTGAAGTTTTTCTAACATATATTTTTTTATTAATAGTATAACTAATTGACTTAATTTTTAAATTAAATAAAAAATTCCAAAAGTTTCAAATTCAAAGATTATTTGACAGATTATGTTGTCTCGTCATTGACAATATCTTATAAAATTATTTTTCTATTAATTAGGGATTTCTCATAGAACATATGTTTGATTAGGTTTTTTAAGATTATGATAAAAAATGTAATATTACATGGACCTTATTTAGTGAATTTATTTGGCAACTTTATCATTTTTTGATTCATCATGTCACCAGATACGGTTACTAAATTCGGTACAAAAAAATATTTTCTTTTTTTCCTTATAAAATGTTATTGTGTGAGATTAATGGATTAAATTTTTGGGCCCAAAATTAGTCTAGAGTTTTTTTTTTTTTGTTGGTTTAGGCCATCACATGGGGCTTTCTTAATGGGTTAAAATTGACTTGGGTTGTATTTGTAGACTTTTTAAATTTTGGGGCCCTTTTTATTGGTGGGGCCTAAATCCACCGCTTCATTTCCTCCTATGTTGGGCCGGCCTTGGTTGTAAGCCTTAAATTACTTGTAATCTTTCCCATTTCCAGTTTCAACTATTTTATTTAAGTTGTATGCAAGTTTAGCTAGTTGTTTTAGCATTTCAAGTTTTACATTTGTGTATTTGCCTGCAAACTTTGTATTTTAGTTATGAATGTTATTTCCCTTGTAGTTTAACTATTTTCTTGCATTAATACTAGTTCCATGTTTTATTTCTTCATCATGTCTCTTTACATTATACATGTCTTTCCTTTTATTATGAGTAGCTAGATTTTTAGTTGGCTAATCCAAGGGAGATTTCCTCTTGGGTATGTGAAATCGATTCTCGTTCATTCTTCCTCGTAGTGAAAGGTGGTTTGGTTTGACTAGGTTGAGTGTGGACGTGGTTGTGAGTTCTTGATACACCGTAGACTTGTCACGAGGTATGTTTGAGCCCTCACTTTCATTTTAGTCCCTCGCTTCCTACGAATCAATCGAACACCTATGCACCATTGGAAGAATGTTTTGAGTTGATTTGGCATTCCCATTGGAATGAACTCTTTGGATTAGCCAAAATTGTTTCCATTACATCTTTATCAAAATCTCACTCACCAAAACACAAACTCAAAGATTTTACACTTTCCATTTTTCACAAAATCACCTTCACACAATTCACCTTCCTTACCTAAGGAGACGACCTTGGAATACAAATTCCAAGTAAAACATGACACTCGAAAGTCTCTCTATGCTTGGGGGGCACTTTTGCACACACACATTTTCATCCACACACACGTCTTCCCATTTCTTGCATGATGTCCAAGTGAGAGTGACACTCACCTAACCGTATAAGCCACATACACATTACCGAAATCATGGTCAGAAATTAGGAACGACGGAATAAGTCAAGCATTTTTTGCGCCGTTGCCGAGGGGGACAAGCATTGAATTAGAAGGTGATTTTCTAACAATGGAGGTAAGTCCCGTGATTCTCATCACGGGCTGAGGTACGTTGCTCCTTGTATATACTTTTGGTTATTTTTCTTTTCATTTGTAGTTATTGCTTTTGCATGTGGGGACAGGACGACCAAAATAGATTGGTTAGATGACCCCTAGACCCCAATATGAATCTTGACCAAGACCCACCCGAGGATGCCGATGATAATTTTGAGAATGAGGAGGCTAATGTTCCAAGGGGTGGGGGAATGTAAAATCCTAGAATGTCAAACCCTAGAATGCATTTCCCTCCTAGGAATGGAAGGAACAATATCCCCATTAACCCTCTGGCGAGGTCAATTCAGGATTATCTCCAACCCACTCTTAGCACCACCCCCTCATGCATTCTTTTACCGGTCCAAGCTCATGCCTTCCTAGTCAAGCTGGGAATGTTACAAATACTTCCTCAATTCTACGGAATTTAAAGAGAAAATCCTTATTTCCATATTAAGGAGTTTGAGAAAATAGTTGCAACCTTCCTCACTAATCATGCCATGGAAGACATAGCTCGCCTAAAATTGTTTCCCTTTTCCCTTAAGGACAAAGCAAAAATGTGGTTAAATTCCTTGAAGCATTGATCCATAATCTCTTAGGCACAAATGCTTTCCGAGTTTTTGAACAAATTCTTACTGGTGCCTAAAACCACCGCTCTTAAAAAGTAAATCCAAAAATTTTCGAAAAAGCCCAATGAGCAATTTTATCAATGTTGGGATCGCTACAAGGAATTGTTACAATCCATTCCACATCATAGTTTTGAATCATGACAATTGGTGAGTTTCTTTTATGAAGGGATTGCACTGGGCCATCGACAATTCATAGACATAATGTACAATGGGGAGTTCTTAAACAAGGATCCTAATGAGGCCCTAGACTACTTTATTACATTGGCCCAAAATACACAATCTTGGGATATCACGGATCCCACCAATGTACCGAGGTCTTCTCCGGGTAGTAATCAATCAAGTGGGGGAGGGATGTATGATTTAAGGGACCGGGAGGACTTGCTTTCCAAAATCACCAAATTGTCTCGAAAAGTGAAAAGTCTTGAGGTCAATAGGAGACAAGAGGTGTCCAACATTTCCAAGACCGAGGATTTTTGCTCTATTTGTGAGAGTGTTGAGCATTCCATATCGGAGTGCCCTAACATTCCGGAACTTAAGGAAGTCTACCATGAGCAAGGCAATGCCTTCAATCAAAGTAGACAATCATTCTGCCCACACTCTTAACACTTACAATTCAAGTTAGAACAATCACCCGAACTTTAGTTGGAAGAATGAGAATCCCACTCCTCATGGGTCCAGTTCATATTCACCCCCCATGCCTCCTAAACAAAATCAATACCATGGCCAAGGTCAATCATCTAGCTCTCAATACCCCCGATCCAATCAACAAGGGTATTCACAAAACCTTCCTTCACAAGGGTTTTCACAAAATCCACCTCCACAAAGTTATGGTCAACAAGGACCATCCAATCCTCCCACCTACCAACCACCTCATAAGAGGAACTTAGAGGATGTGGCGCACCAATTCATACAAAGTCCAACCACTATCAACAACCAAACCGCCACCTCTTTCAATGACATTCGGACGCAAATCACAAAATTGACCAATGCCATAGGGTCGTCCCAACAAGAGAAATGAAAATTTCCCTCTCAACCTCAAGAAAACCCTAGGGGCCAACACGTGATAGAGTCATCCAAGCCCACCAAAGAGAGTTGTGAGCAACTCAAGGCGGTCACCACCCTTTGAAGTGGCAAACAAATTGATAAAATTATTTTGCCAAAATTCTCACCTAATTCCACATTGGAAAAAGAGAAAGAGACTAAGGATGACTCCGAGGGGGGTGAGGCGAGGTGAGGTGAGTGAGAAAGAAAAAAATGTTGATGTGAATGTGCATGCATGTCCCATTCCGGCCCCTTTTCCCAATCGTTTGAAGCCACCCGTGAAGATGGCTAACTATTCTGATATTATTGAGATGTTCAAGCAGGTAAAGATCAACATCACACTCCTGAATGCCATAAAGCAAATTTCGTTATGTGCCAAGATCTTAAAAGATTTGTGTACCGTGAAGAGAAAGATGAATGTTCACAAGAAGGCATTCCTCACCGAGAAAGTGAGCTCAATCTTGAGGACCAACACCCCACCAAAGTTCAAAGACCCCGAATGCCCTACCATTGCCATCACAATAGGAAATTGTCGGGTGGAGCAAGCACTTCTTGATTTGGGGGCAAGTGTCAACCTCCTACCCTTTTCGGTGTACCAACAACTCCAACTAGAAGAGTTGAAGCCAACTCCAATCACTCTTCAATTGGCAGATCATAGCATTAGAACACCAAGGGGAGTAGTTGAGGATGTCTTAGTCCAAGTTGATAATTTCTATTTCCTTATTGATTTTGTTGTATTTGACACTCAGCCGGTTGTTAATACTAGTTCACAAATTCCCGTCATACTAGGTAGACCTCTTCTTGCTACATCTAATGATGTGATTAATTGCAGGAACGTTCTAATGAAGCTCGCATTCGGGAATATGACAATGGACCTCAATGTGTTCAATTTGTGCAAGCAACAGGGGGATGATGAGGAAGTGCATGAAGTCAATAGGATTGAATCGTTGGTGGAGGAGCACTTGGAGCTATTGAACACCTTGAAGTTTGGGGAGGAGAAGATTATTGATCAAGAGGAGCCAGAAAGTTTACAAGGGGTAGAAAAATGGACCCCTACATTTGAGAAGCTTCCACATCAAGAGTAGAAGATCTTTCCATCGACTGTATAAGATCCCATCTTGGAGTTGAAGCCATTACCATCCAACCTCAAATATGCATTCTTAGGGGAGCATGAGACATTCCCGGTGGTAATAAGCTCAACTTTGGAGGCAAGCCAAGAGGAAGAATTGTTATGTGTATTGAGGAGGCACAAATGAGCCATCGAGTGGACCATAGCCGACATTAAGAGGATTAGTTCCCTCATTTGCACTAATAGGATTTACTTGGAGGAAGATGCAAAACCATCCCGACAACCACAACGGAGACTTAACCCCATTATAAAAGATGTGGTGAGGGAAGAGGTACTTAAGCTACTTGACGTGGGCATCATATTTTCGATTGTTGATAGTAAGTGGGTTAGTCCCATGTAAGTAGTACCCAAGAAATCAGGAGTTACGGTTGTGGCAAATGAGGAGAATGAGTTAATTCCAACGAGGGTGGTCACCGGATGAAGAGTGTGTATTGATTATCGAAAGCTCAACTCGTGCACGAGAAAAAACCACTTCGCATTGTCATTCCTCGACCAAGTTTTGGAAAGAGTAGCTGGACATCTATTTTATTGCTTCTTGGATGGATACTCCGGCTACAATCAAATTGAGTTCGCATTGGAGGATCAAGAAAATACCACCTTCACTTGCCCTTTAGGTACATTTGTCTACAGACGCATGCCTTTTGGGTTGTGTAATGACCCAGGGAATTTTCAAAGATGTGTGATGGGAATCTTTAGTGATATGATGGAGAAGATCATGGAAGTTTTTATGGATGACTTCTCAGTGTTCGAAGATTCCTTCAGTGGTTGTTTGGAAAACTTAGAGAGAGTACTTGAGAGATGCGAGGAAAAGAACTTGGTCCTCCACTGGGAGAAGTGCCACTTCATGGTGACACAAGGGATAGTGCTCCGGCACATCGTTTCAACAAAGAGGATCGAAGTCGACAAATCCAAGGTTGATGCAATTTTCAACCTCCCCACACCGAAGGTCATCAAAGATATCAGGTCGTTTCTTGGCCATGTTGGTTTTTATCGTCGTTTTATTAAGGACTTTAGTGCATTGGATTGAACCTTGACCAATTTACTTTCCAAGGATATCCCATTTGTGTGGTTGGATAATTGTGAGGCATCGTTTAAAAAACTCAAAAGCATGCTCACTACACCTCCGATTATGCGACCACCCAAGTGAGATTTACCATTTGAGCTTAATGGCGATGCGAGTGATTACGTGGTCGGCGCAGTGCTCGGTCAAAGGGAAGATAAGAGACCTTATGTCATATACTATGATAGTAAAACTATTAATGAAGCACAAATGAATTACACCACCACTGAAAAAGGGTTACTAGCTATAGTATTTGCATTGGATAAATTTTTGTCTTACATCATTGGTTCACCTATAGTAGTCTATACTGATCACTCTGCTTTGAACTATCTTTTGTCTAAGCAGGACACAAAACCGAGACTCATTAGGTGGATACTCCTTCTATAAGAATTCAACTTAACAGTCAAAGACAAAAAAGGAGTTAAGAACATGGTGGCAGACCATTTATCCCTACTTGTGGTTCAAGATGTCGAAGAGTATATTCCTATCCCTGACTTTTTTCCAGACGAGCATTGCTTGATCAAAACCGTTGTAGTTCCTAACCTCCTAATATCATCCCTCAATGTGTATATGGTATATGTGTGAAGGGAGTGTCACTCTCCCTTGGAATGATGTGGGAAATAGGGCAACAGAATGGTGGTAATGAAATGGAATGAATTGTACAAAATGGAATGTGTGAAATGTGTGTGTGGTGAACAAAAGTGCACCCCAAGCACAAGGAGTCTTTTACTTGTCGTGTTTTACTTGGAATGAGTATTCCAAAGTCGTCTCCTCAGGGAATGAATGGAATTGTGTGAAGGTGATTTTGTCAAAATGGAAAAGTGTAAAAATCTTTTGTTTGAGTTTTGTGAGTGAAGTTTGTGAATGAAAATGCAATAGAAAACAAGTGTTGGCTAATCCAAATAGGTCATTCCAATAGGAATACCAAATCAACTCAAGCCTTCCTCCAATAGAGCCTAGATGTACGATTGATTCGTGGGAAGCTCGGGACTAAAATGGAGGTGAGGATTTAAGCATACCCCGTGACGATGCCTACGGTGTATCAAGAACTCACAACCGTGTCCTCACCCCAACCCAGTCAAACCAAGCCATCGTACTCTGAGAGGAGGAATGAAAATGAGTTGAAGTGGCACACCTAAGAGGAGTTCTCCATTGGATTAGCCAACTTAAAATTTAGCTACTCATGAAAGTAAGAAAGATATGCATAATGTAAAGGGACATAATGAAGAAAGGAAACATTGAACTTAACTTAAAGCAAGAAATCTTAATCTATGAAGAAAAATATACAATACCCAATTTAAAACTTAAAAATGAAGATAACTTGCTGCAACAATGGTGAAATCTAAAATGTAGCATTAAACTTGAAATGTACTTGAAGTAAATAACATTAAAGACATTAAATGAAGATTACAAGAGTCTTAGAATAATTTACAAGTGAAAGGATGGAAGAAAATGCAAAAACATAAGCTTTCTATCTACTATTCATCATCTTCTTCCTTGGACTTTCTTAGCTTAGGTAGCCACCCCCAAAATCTTGTGTGAATGTTGAATATATGGAGAAGAACTCTGCATTTTCGTCCATGGAGGGTCCCCCTAGGTGTGTGATGGCCTTGGACAGGCTAGCCTGCAACCCACCATGGCAGCCCCCTTCTCTCCCATCCCCATTAATGTCAATGTCTCTAAAGTCCAAGCATGGGTGATGGGAGGCATGTAAATGTGTAAAGGAAGTCAGGGGACAAGTGGGAGAAGTGTAGGTGGGACTCCCAAGAAAGTTGGAGAAGACTTGCAAGCATTCTGGGCATTTTGGCTGTTTCAAAAGAGTGTACCAGTACAGCGTACCGGTACGTCGAACTCCAGTAGGTAAATCGTACCGGTATGGCATACCAGTACGCTTCTGCTCCGGACCAGTTTTCGTAGAATTGTCATAACTTTTGATCCAACCGTCTGATTGAGCTGAAATTTTGACACAATACATAAGACATCAAGATCTACAACTTTCATGTTTTTCACTCTTTCAGATTCAAAGTAGACCATGATAAAAATGGAGGAAAACAGAGGTACTACCACCAAATGGTGCGGGTGCTGGTGCCTATGCTACCAAACACCGATACCTCCTTGATGTCTTTCAATTTTAAGCCTCCAAATCCTCAAGTAATGTGTCCATGCCTTCACCACACATCCACACTTAGTTTCAAGGTTCTAAAATCCATCATTTAAGCTATAATTACCTGCAACCACAAGATTTCAACATTATTCACAACTTTGGCTTACTCTAAGTAATTAATTACAAAGTTGAGTTAAAATGCATGTAATAAGGCCATCAAATATGCAATATTTTGTGCTCATCAAGCATTTACTTTCTATTCATTATGTTTATCCTTGGTATGCTGACATATGTAATTATCTTGCTACAGGACAAATACCACCACACTGGAGCCCGGAGGATAGACAGAGGTTTATGGCAGATGTGAAGTACTTTTACTTCGACAAACCGTACTTGTTCAAGTATTGCCTTGACCAACTCATGAGGAGATGCGTACCTGAGAATGAACAACGAGACATCCTTTCATTTTGTCATTCAGAGGCTTGCAGTGGCCACTTTTCTTCAAAGAAGACCTCGGCGAAGGTTTTACAATCAGGTTTTTATTGGCCCTCATTAATTAAAGACTGTGTTTCTTTCTGTAAAGAATGCGATAGGTGCCAACATTTGAGTAGTGTGACCCGAAGGAACATGATGCCCCTCTCCCCTGTACTTGTTATTGAGATATTTGACTATTGGGGCATCGACTTCATGGGTCCCTTCTCCATGTCGTTTGGCTACCTGTACATTGTGGTGGCAGTGGACTATGTGTCCAAATGGGTGGAGGCTATCCCAACTAAGACCAATTACCACCGGGTCGTGGTCAAGTTCTTAAAAGATAACATCTTTTCGAGGTTCGGGATGCCTCGTGCAATGATAAGCGACGGTGGTTCGCATTTCTGTAATAGGACATTTGCATCCTTAATACATAAGTATGACGTCACACAAAAGGTTTCCACCACTTATCACCCACAAACCAATGGCCAAGCCGAGTTGGCCAATAAGGAAATCAAGAACATCCTAGAGAAAACGGTAAACCCTAATAGGAAAGATTGGTCTTTTAGGCTGACCGATGCCCTATGGGATTACCGCACTGCTTACAAGACCATTCTAGGCATGTCACCCTATAGGCTTGTCTATGGCAAGGCTTGCCATTTGCCGGTTGAAATGGAGCACAAGGCTTATTGGGCCATCAAGACCTTGAACTTCAACTTGAGAATGGCCGGAGAGAATAGGAAGTTTGAAATGAATGAATTAGAGGAGATTCGAAAAGATGCATATGAGAGCTCAAAATTTTCAAAAGAGAGGGCTAAGATGTTTCATGACAAATCCATTGCAAGGAAATCATTTGAGCCCAGATAAAAAGTGGTCTTGTACAACTCTCATCTCTCTATCTTTCAAGAGAAATTCCGATCCCATTGGGATGACCCCTATCTTGTCAAGGTGGCCTACCCCAATGGAACTATAGAAATCGTCAACCCCGAGGATGGAAAGACATTCAAGGTCAATAGCCAAAGACTTAAGCCATTTTTCGTGGGTTATGAAGGTCAAGGGGTGGAGGAAGAATTGGTGGATCTGGTCTACCCAGACTTTTCGGAGGAATAACTGTTCATATGGTCTTTAGTGTAAAGTCGTTTTCACTTACTTTAACTGTTCATGTTTACTTTAATTTTTCGCATAGTGTTGTCTTTCTTAGTTGCAGATATCGGTGTTTTTGTCAAAGCTCAAGTGCAAGGTGTTCTTGTAACACCCCGCATTTTCGTTTATATATGTCTATAGATATATACTAAATAATAGTTGTAAAAATGTTGATATAGTATAACTCGAGGAAATAATATTTGAAATTTAGTTTTAGTATGTGAAAATATGAAATTTTATGTCCTAGAACTTGTACTAAATAGGTTTGAGGTAGAAATATATGTTGGAGAGGTTTGGGATGGTTTTGGAAGAGATTGGAATGGATTAGAAATGAAAAATAAAGGAAGTAGGCAAATCTGGGATCAACTACCGGTAGTCAATGGTCCAGTGTGCCCGAGCTACCGGTAGTCAACAGGTAGTCGAGTGTCAATGTACCCGAGCTACCGGTAGTCAAAATTAACTACCGGTAGTCACTGTAAAAATCAGACAATTTTAGTTCGCGAACAGCCGGTTTTTCCCCCACTATAAATACTTCTTGACATCCCCTTAGCCTTCATTACACACCTTAAAACCCTAGAAAACATTAGAGAGAAAGAGGGGAAGAGAAAAACACAAGATCAAAGGTGAAAAACAAGGAATTTAAGGGTGATTCAAGATCCAAGCCCTAGATTTCCAAGAACATCAAGGTAGGGGTTTCCTTCCATTCACTTACATTGAGGCTAGGGTTATTATATATGTATGATTTGGACTTCTAATCATATCTATTTGCTATGGGTTCCTTGTCTCTTGGTATTATTGTAAACTTGATTGTGTTTTGAGAAAATTTATGGGTGGAGAGCCATAAGAAAACTTAATTTTTGAGAAACATGGATTTCTCTCTCTATCTTCACTCAAATTTGGTTTTGAAAACTATAGTGCTTTGTGTTGAGTATTGAAATGCTATTGTACATGATCTCTTGTATTTTTCTTCATTGTTATTTGAAATTGTCTCATGATGGATTTGTGGATTTTGTGGCATTTGCGTGAGAATTTGGGGGTTTAAGGTATTGTTAGAATGTGAGACATTTGTGAGAATTTTATCGCTTGCGTGGTTGTACGATACGAACATGGATTACTATGAACCGGGTCTCATGTAGTGGGTAGACGTCTTTGTATGCCACGCGGGTATGAACTTTTCCTACCACATGGAGTGGGTAGACGCCTTTGTACGCCGTGTGGGTATAAACTTTTCCTATCACTAATGATCACGGGTTAGTAACGTGGGTTGTATCGAGCACACAGTGTGGGTCCTCGTGTATTGTACCAGAAATGGTTTTGACAAGAGTTTCGGGAAGTATGGGATTCCGCGAGAACTTGTTGAAAACGGTTTATGGTAGAATGAATTACCAATGGTATATTGTGTTTATTTATCCATTTCAATTACTGTTGCTATCTAAACTTGAGATCTGTTTAAATGTCCTCGTTTTACCTCAAATGTTATATATGTTAGTTGTGAAATGAGACCGACCGTTTTATATACTTTTCTAAACCTTGTTTGGGTTTGGGAGGATTTTTCTACAGAGCTTTGTGCTCACCCCCTACCGTTGAACATTTTTCAGAGTTTGTGCCAGAGGATGAGCTAGGTGCTAACGAGCCGGGCGATGGAGAGGCTTCACTTGAGGGATACTTGGATCCCGAGTGGGACATCTAGAGATGTCTTTGACTTTTGTTCTAGACTAGAATATTCTTTTGAAATACTGTATAGTCTAGATCTCTTTTGTAATTTCCGCTGCGCTATAATAGTCAATGTTTTCTTTGGGAAATGTAAATGCCATTGTTGGGCTTATTCTTTTGATATTGTGGCCATGGCTTGGCTTATTCTTTTGGGGATGATATTGTAAATTCTATGGATGATGAATGAAAAATTTTCTTATGGATGGATTATCTTAGTGCTCTCATTGTGTCAATGGTTTTAGAATGTAATGCTGTCCAGGGTGTGTTTTGGGGTGTTACAGTTCTCTAATCCTACTCATCTTTTTACAGTCCTTCATTGCATATCATATCTTTATTGTTGCATTGAAGATAATGCATGAATCAAGTTGGGGGGTGAGGTGCACCAATCGCATGATACACCAATTTTTGTGGATATTTTTTGTTGATAATACTAATTTTTGTGGTGAAATTTACCTTTCACATACCCTACAGATTTTTGTTTACAATAGTTTCAAATTATGTGGAAAATTTGAAATTTTTTTGTGAAAAATATTTAAATGTTGATCTGTATTCCCCTATTTAGAGCGTTATGGGTTTGTTGACATATTAATCTTTGCGTCGAACCTTGAATACATGAGCACATTGCTACAACTTTAGAATTGATCACCCAAGTGCAGGTTGTGCGAAGTAATAGCATACTCGGAAGTCCGAGGTCGAACCACAAGGAACTGTGAAAAACTTAGAACACAAAGAAAAATAAAATAAAATTGTTTTGAAAGAATAGTTGTAGATATTTTGAAATTTGGTTTTAAAACAATAATTGAAAATACTAAAGCATCGGGGATATCCTTTCAAATCCACACAATAATTATTAATGATCAAGTTTTCGAACTCAATTGAGAATCAACTGAGGAGTGATCCCAATTGGAATATTTAGCAGTGATAATATGTAAACATCTAAAGTTATAATTAATGAATTATCTGAATAAATATAAGAAATTTACTTGTAGATCACAAGCATTCACCGTACTCGGAGTCTACAATAAATCAATCTTTCTAACATGTAAACCTTATTTTATTGTAAATAATAAATCAACCATCTTATGAGAAATTCTAATTAATTAATTCAAGCATGGAATAACCAGTTATTTGACTCGTAGAGAATCTCAAACATTCGATGTACGTGGCACAACAAATCAAGAAATTATACAGAGCAAAAACTTTACTAAAAGTTAAGAATTAAATTAAAAGAATAAATCATGCATTAAAAATAACATTGAATCAATAATAAGTACCGTGCTTAATTGAAAGTATCTCCCCTAGCTTTAGTTGGGCTTTTAGCAAGCCATAGAACTTAGAACAAAAACTAGAAAATAAAATATGAGAAAAGAATAATACTCATAAGCCTAATTCTAATTATTCCCTCTCAATAGATGAGAGCCCTTATTTATAATAAAATAAATCCTAGGTATATATGGAAGATATAAGGTTGGCTTGGGAGGATTTCCTTTCCAAAAAGAAGTCTTGTAAGGTCAAATCTCATGCATAAAATCTTTGGGGCGCGGGTACAAAATCTGTCTAGACTTCGAGCTTGAATTTCGCATATTTAGAGGTTAAACCACGAAATTTACGTGAAATACACTTTTGTAGCCCTTGAAGTCTTATTTCCAACCCCAAAAAAATCAGGTCAATCGGATATCAGAATCAAACGTTATGACCAAAATGCTAAAGATGTGTCAAATCCTTATCTTCTAGTAAACTTTCCTAATCCAACTTTAAATGAGATTTCTTCTAACTTGGACTCTTCTAAGGATCAAATTGCTGTTTTATCTTCAAATCTTCCTATCTCAATCTGGACTCTTCAATCCTTATCAATTGTGATTCTTCCTCTAGTGATTGCTTCACTTGCGTTATCAATTATTACTTTAAATCAACCAATTTACCTATAAAATAAACCAAACAACTAGAAAAAGTATCAAACTAGAAAATCAAGGAATTTAACATATTTAATCCCAAATAATATGCAATTAACCAATCATTAAATATAATAAAATAGCATTTTTTATGGTTAATCACACATTATAGAAGTTCATCCTATACTTGAGTATCACATATGTGTTTGCCTTTGAACTCAACCTTAAGTGCACCATGAACTTGTAATTTTGGTAATTTAGGAATTGAGTTCACATTTTAGTGCTTGACATGAATATTTGAGATGAGTAAGAACCCATGTGAGCTTTAATGTCAATCATTGTTGGAGGAAACTTTACATTTACTCAAGGAACAATTTTTCAAATTCCAAATTTGTTCAATAATCTTATTATGCTTGTTTTGGTTAGGTGCATTTGGGTAGTTGATTGACGTTGTCTTGATATGTACAATGCTGCCCTATGTCTATCTAGAAATGATCTTAGGCCGTCTTTGATCTATTTTGAGTCTTAGCCTTGTTCTTGTGAAATCATCCCTAGTGTCATGTTTGAGCCTTTTTGAAAATTCGTTTCCATGCCACACATTTAACCAAGCTGGTGAAAAATGATAAAAAATTACCACACCTTGGTTGTTCCGAGAGCTGACCATGATTGAACATGAAAAGAGAATGAATGGTGATGTGGAAACCCAAGAAAAGGAATGATGAATGTGGAATTCATATGTTGAATGAAAAAGAATGATAAATCCAAGAAAAAGGAGAGAGAAAGGGGTGAAGGAAGAAAGAATGAGCAAAGAAAAAAGGAAAATATTAAGGAAAAGAATAAAAAGAAACAAAGAGTGAAGTGATGGTGTAGACTGAAAAAATCCCATAAAAAGTGAGATCTTTTTGAAATAAATGTCATGCACTCGGAACAACCCTCTTTGTTATCCTATATCCTTCATTTTATTTGCCTCAATATCACCCCAAGGCCCTATTATAACCCTTGAAAGTCCTAAATGATCTAGAGGAAGCATGGGGATAGCATACTTTTAAAGAAAAAGAAAGGTTGATTTTGCTACATCTAATGCCTAGCATTCCTTTCATGAGATTATACCAAGGTTGTTTCATTATTATGCATACTTCATTCTTGTATTATATGTGAGCATACTTCATTTTGTGCACAAGATTTCATCTCACATATACACATGGAGAGCATGTCAGGATAACCATAGTGTGATTCATTGTTGAGAGACACCCTTGTTGAGGTTGCATCGAAACTTAATTTGGATAGCCAAAGCGAATGTGAACTCTGTTGTGCAAATGCTTCAATTACATGTCCATTTCACACACACACGAGTTTGAAAATGAATTTATAAGTGCATACTCTAGAATAGCATTTAAAGCCATGGTGATGCTCATGTGTGCTTAGTTCGGACATTTGAGCAATGTGTTTCGTAACCCTATGCTTAAAGGGTGGGGGAATATTGCTCAACTTTTGATATTTGATAGATTTAGGAATGCCCTATCATTTGAATCTATGAGTTGCATTTTAGGTGTTCATTTTGTTAGTTAAAATTAGAAATCCATGTCTTGTATTTTGAAAACATCAAAATTTTAAATCATGTTGCAATTTCGGAAATGACTTTGGGCATGATCAATCAATTGTGGTTCGCATGTGTGGTTCAAGTTTTTGGTATATTAGATGTCATAGATAGGTTGTTTGAATGTTTAGGAGTTGAATAAAGTTGGGTTGGATGTGAGTTTTGGAGCAAAGGAATGGTTTTACAATAAAGGCAAAACCTTCCGGAAGGTTTTGTCCAGTGTGCAAAACCTTCCGGAAGGTTTTCATCGACCTTCCGGAAGGTTTTCACTACTAGATAGTTTTGCCTTAGCGGTGAGCAAAATATTCCGGAAGATTTTCATCGACCTTCCAGAAGGTCTTGCCTAGAATGTTAAAAACAAGGGTTTTAAATTCAGAATTTTTGAAAAACCCTTCACATTTCCCCCAAATCTCAAGCTCCCAAACTCTCTCCTCTCCCTCTAACTTCTTGCAAGCTTCAAAACACCTCACCCAAACCATAAATTCTTAATTTTCTCCTGATTAGGGTTGATTTTGAGTGGATTTGTGCCGAAAATTTTGGTGTTCTCACAAAAACCCTAGGTCTCCAAAATTTCCCCCAATTCTCAAGTTCTCGTTGATTCTCTCCAAACCCTAGAAATCTCTTGCCATGGCCTGTATAGGAAAGACTTCTCTTGATGCATTTGAGCCTGTGGAGTGGCTTATGTTGTGGATTTTGACATTCCTTGGAATGGGGGCACTGTTGATCACCATGGCCCGCACCAAGAGAACGGGGCCGGAGTCCCCACCACCTGCGGGCACTAGTTCCCGCAAAAGGAATGTGGAGGGCCCGAGTAGTGGAGACCAGGAGGAGAGAATGACGAAAGCGAGACACGACGCTCGTAGACAAAGAATCAATGAGAAAAATGTCACGTGTGAGAGGTATGTGGACAAGATCTCACTTGGGCCAAACGATGAAGTGGTGAGGGTGATCGAGGGACGTGGTTTGGGTATTTGGTTTTAGGAGGTAAGTAGTTACAACTTGGGGTTGTGTAGAGAATTCTATAAGAAATTGTCGGTGTTGGGTGAGGATGGTAGTGTGTTAAGAACTAATATGCGGGGGAAGACCTTTGATGTGACCCCCGAGTTGATTGCCACATTGCTGAGGTATCAGAGGCCTCCTCCTACTACCCCGGTCTACCCACACAATGTTAAAGGGGGTAGGACACTCTCCGATTATGTGCAGCTCACCTACGAGGACCCAAGCACTTTTAAAGGGACAACTCTTGTCAGGGGCCTCAAGCACTCTTACGGAGTAATGAACAAAGTATTACACTATAATTTGATGTCCCGGGGCTCCGAGAAGAGCCTGAATGTCGAGAAGCTCGCCCTCCTCCATGCGTTTATAACGAGGAAGGCGATTGATGTGGCCCTTTTAATATGGGAGGAGATGAAGGATTTCGCTAAGGCAGCAAACCTGAAGGCAAATCTCCCCTTCGGCAATATCGTCACACGGATGTGCTCTCATTACAAAGTGAAGTCCTACGCACATGACACGCTGCTACCCCCTGAGACTGGTGCCATTGGGAAGTCGAGCAGCAGTAAAAGGGCAGCCAAGACAGGGGGTGAGAGAGCCAGAGCATCGGGACCGGAGCTACCTGCAGCGGGGTCATCCTTTTTTTAGCCTACCACTTCTGCCCTAGCCCGCACTGTGTCTCAACGTTTAGACGCCCTGGAGACGACTATGCATGGGGTTTCATTGATGGTTACGAGGATCTTCCAGCATACCTTCCCGGGCGAGCCCATCCCCGGTGGACCTCCGCAGCCTTCAGCCAGGATATCTACTTCAGCTCCCATACCTTCTACAGTTCTTGAGGTAGGAGGTTCCGGCGATGACAACGATGATGATGAGGATGAGGGGAGTGAGTCCGAGAGTGATGCTGAGGATGAGGATGCTTTTGATAATGATGATGATGGGGATGAGGGTGATATGTAGGGTTTCTCTTGTGTTTTGTTTCTTTTTGGTTTTAGGTTGTACAGTTAGGGTTAGTTTATCGGCCATGTAGAAGTATCTCTAGGATGTTTGGCCATTTTTTTTTTTTTGAAATCTAACCCGTTGTATTGAACTTTTGTGAATGATTAATGAAAAATACCACAGATGTTTCATTTTATCATTGCCCAAGTCCATTTCTTTAATTGCATTGTGATTTTTGCATTTTGTATGTTTGATTGTTTACTTGTACGAATGGGATTGTTGTATTTGTATACCTTGCGGTTTGTAAATAAAGTTTGCTAGAGACTAGCAAAACTCAAGTTGGGGGGTGTGATAAAAATGCTTAACTTATTCCGTCGTTCCTAATTTCCGACCATGATTCCAGTAATGTGTAAGTGGCTTATACGGTTAGGTGAGTGTCACTCTCCCTTGGACATCATGCAAAAAATGGGAAGACGTGTGTGTGGATGAAAATGTGTGTGTGTGCAAAAGTGCTCCCCAAGTGTAGAGAGACTTTCGAGTGTCGTGTTTTACTTGGAATTTGTATTCCAATGTCGTCTCCTCAGGGAAGGAAGGTGAATTGTATGAAGATGATTTTGTGAAAAATGAAAAGTGTAAAATCTTTAAGTTTGTGTTTTGGTGAGTGATATTTTGATAAAGATGCAATGAAAAAAATGTTGGCTAATCCAAAGAATTAATTCCATTTGGAATGCCAAATCAACTCAAAACATTCTTCTGATGGTGCATAGGTGTTTGATTGATTCGTAGGAAGCGAGGGACTAAAATGGAAGTGAGGGCTCAAGCATATCCCGTGACAAGTCTACGGTGTATCAAGAACTCATAACCACGTCCGCACTCAACCTAGTCAAACCAAACCACCTTTCACTACGAGGAAGAATGAACGAGAGTTGATTTCACATACCCAAGAGGAAATCTCCCTTGGATTAGCCAACTAAAAATCTAGCTACTCATAATAAAAGGAAAGACATGCATAATGTAAAGAGAAATGATGAAGAAATGAAACATGGAACTAGCATTAATGTAAGAAAAGAGTTAAACTACAAGAGAAATAACATTCATAACCAAAATAAAAATTTTGAAGGGAAATGCCCAAATGTAAAACTTGAAAAGCTAAAACAACTAGCTAAACTTGCATACAACTTAAATAAAAGAGTTGAAAGTGGAAATGGGGAAGATTACAAGTAATTTAATGCTTACAACACTGAAAATGGTAAATAAATATGAAAAACTAGCTTTTTCTCTCTAACTTCATCTTCTTCCTTGAGCTTTCTATCTCTAAAACTACTCCTAAGCTTAGGTGGCCTCTTTCTCAAAAGCTTGTGTGAATGCTGAATATATGGTGTAAAGAGCTCTGCATTTTCATCCATATGGCTACTCTAGCATGTGTGTGAAGGCCTCCCATCAATGGGAGGTGAGATGATGGCCTGGACAGGCTAAGACAAGCATAGCCTGCACCCTCCATGCCTCTCTCCTTCTCTCTCTTCCTTTCCCATCCTCCATCTTCTCAAGCTGACTTTAGGGTGTAGGAGGCATGTATATATGTAGAATACATCAGGGGATGAGTGGGATAATCATAGGTGGGACCCCCAAGTGGTAGAACATTGAGTTGCAGGTGTTCTGGCGTTTCTGGGCCAAACCTTCCGGAAAGTCGAAGCAAACCTTCTGGAAGGTCTTCCGAAAGGTGCCAGCTCAGGACCAGTTTTCATAAAATTATCATAACTTTTGATCCGACTGTCCGATTGAGCTAAATTTTTGACACAATATAGATGATATACAGATATACAAGTTTCATGTTTTTCACATTTTCATATTCAAATTAGATCATGGTAAAAAATGGGGAAAACCGAGGTATCAATACCAAATGGTGCGGGTGCCAGTACCAAAATTCAAGTCGCCTTAGATACCGGTGCATATGATACCAAATACCACTACCTACTTGATTTCTTTCACTTTAAAGCCTCCCAATCCTCATGTAATGTGTTCATCTCTTCACCACTCATCCACACTTAGTTACAGGGTTCTGAAAGCCATCATTTACGCTATGGTTACCTATAACATCAAAATTTTAACATTATTCATAAATTCGACAAACTCTAAGTAATTAAATGCAAAGTTGAGTTAAAATTCATGTAATGAGGTTGTTAAATGGCTTGAGTTAAGCTCCCATTATAGTGTTTAAAGTCAATGAAGATGAGGGGATAGCTTAAAGGAAGGATTGGAAGGTGAAGAAACCAAGAAAAAGGAAAATTTGATGAAAACCTTCCGAAAGGTTTGGCCATAAACCTTCTGGAAGGTTTGCACTTGGTCTGCCTATGCACTGCCTAAACGGCTTCCTTTGTTCCTAATTTTCGACCATGATTCCGGTAATGTGTATGTGGCTTATACGGTTAGGTGAGTGTCACCCTCCCTCGGATATCATGCAAGAAATGGAAAAAAGGGTGTGTGAATGAAAATGTGTGTGTGTGTGTGTGTACAAAAGTGCCCTCCAAGCGTAGAGAGATTTTCAAGTGTCGTGTTTTACTTGGAATTGGTATTCCAAGGTCGTCTCCTCTGGGAAGAAAGGTGAATTATGTTGAAGGTGATTTTGTGAAATAGAAAAGTGTAAAAATCTTTTGAATATGTGTTTTGGTGAGTTGTGTTCTTGATGAAAAGAAATGGAAACAAGTGTTGGCTAATCCAAAGAGGTCATTCCAAGGGGAATGTCAAATCAACTCAAGACATTCTTCCAATGGTACCTAGACGTTCGATTGATTCGTAGGAAGCAAGGGACTAAAACGGAGATGAGGATTCAAGCATACCCCGTGAAAAGTCTACGATGTATCAAGAACTCACAACCACGTCCACACTCAACCTAGTCAAACCAAACCGTCTGACACTACAAGAAGGAATGAAAAACAACTGATTTAGCATACCCAAGACGAATTCTCCCTTGGATTAGCCAACTTAAAGCTTAGCTACTCATGTTAAATGCAAAGGCATATAATGTGTAAGGAGACATGGTATTGAAATGGAAGTTAAACTTGTATTAAAGTGAAGAGAAGTGAAACTACAGAAATAAGTGCATTTAATACCCAACTAAAAACCTTGAAATGTAAAACTTCAATGTAACAATGGTAGATTGAAAGATACTTGACTAAGCTTTCAATACACTTGAAATAAATGCCATTAAGTGCAATAAATGAAGCTTACAAGAGTCTTACAGAAGATTACAAGTGAAATGGGTAAAGGAAATGCAAAAATCTAACTTCTCTCTCTATTATGTCTTCCTCCTTAAGCTTCTCTCTCTACAATGTTAAACAATATCAAGTGATGTCTTTATTTTCATCCATGGAGGTCTTCTAGCATGTGTGACAGGCTTCCCACCAATGGGGGGGCTGAGTTGATGCATTGGACAGGCTAGGACAAGCCTAGCCTGCAACTTCCCAGGCTTCCCTCTTCTATTTCTTCCTCATAAATGCTTGGGTCTCCAAAGCCAAACCTTAGGCAAGGGGAGGCATGTAGGTGTGTAAGAGATGTCAGGGGACAAGTGGGAGAATTATAGGTGAGACCCCCAAGTGGTAGAGCTTGAGTTACAGGTTGTTTATCATTTTTGGGTAAAACCTTCCGGAAGGTCGATGCAAACCTTCCGAAAGGTTTATGCAGAGCAAGGAGAAAAAGATGTCCAGTGACCCAAACCTTCCAGAAGGTCGATGAAAACCTTCTGGAAGGTTTATTCCAGTAGACAAAACCTTCCAGAAGGTTTAGGCAGTGCATAGGCAGACCAAGTGCAAACCTTCCGGAAGGTTTATAGCCAAACCTTTTGGAAGGTTTTCATCCAATTTTCCTTTTTTCTTGGTTTCTTCACCTTCCAATCCTTCCTTTAAGCTATCCCCTCATCTTCATTGACTTTAAACACTATGATGGGAGCTTAACTCAAGCCATTTACAACTCTTCACCTACATTCACACAAAACTTCATTAAAAGGTAGATTAAATACATTTCTCCCCAATTTCACAACAAAAGCAAGTATAAAAAAGTATAAAAAACATAAAAAATGTGAAATATTTTGTGTTAATCATAGAATGATGAGAAACCTATCGGTAGGATATAGGCATCTTCTACCGGTAGGTTTTCTTCAAATTTCAAAGTTTAAAAATGCTTTTGCTATGCTTCTGGGCCTTGAGTCCTTTTACTTCAAGGGGGTAAATGGTGTTATATTAAGAGTAAATTAATATATATTGGACCTTGGATGGGTCATGTGATTAAATTGTACAAAGGCGTTGAAATCCTTTCTATTGGGTCGTGCGTGGCAGCTGGTATAGATGAATAAAGGCGGGACGTGGAGGGTTTCGCTGTTTATATGTTTATACACGAGAAACTGGCACAGTGAAAACTCAAAACACAATCAATAGAATTTATACGAAAGAGAACATTGGGAAAGAATGCAAGAAGTGTATGATACAACAGGTAACCTTCAGGAGTGGCGGCAAACCTCATGAGTTCTTGAGCAAGCAGTATGTTGTCACCTATCCTCCTACCTTTTATGAAAGCATCTTGAGCATAGCTAATGAGATGAGGCAAAATACTCTTCACTCTGTTGGCCAGAATTTTTGTAATGCATTTGGGAGTGTCTGGTACAAGGGAGACTCTGTCCAAACTCCGCGTTATTTGTGATCCCGGTAAAGGGGATGTTGTGTTATGCGGCATTCACGGGTATTTTTGCGGGTTGATGGGTGATCAACGGGTTAACAAAGGACCCTCGGTTTTAGGGGCGTCACACTCCAGATTACCCAAGCGTGAGGTCTTGAGAACTAGCTTCACTCTCACAAATCGAATGTGACGATCCATCTAGGTCTCGAGCGATCATCAAGGACTCATTTCCAAGGTTGTCGGTAAGAACACACTCCAATGTGGGTTTGTTGGTGCTCGAATAAATCTTCTTTTCTTCTTGAATTGAAGGATTAAAGTAGAATGACCTTTTGGATTTTGGGGATCTAGGGTTTGTTCTTAGCTCTCTATATGATGTAATCAATTTTGGGTTTAATGAGAGATACCCTAGGTTAAAAGAGAATTGTCCTATTTATTACCCCCTAATTAGAGTAATCTTGGATCCCGAGAAAACTAAAATTTGTGAGAGATAGCTCAAGCTATTAGAGAGCGGTCAGTATTAATTGAGAAAAGGAACCAAACCATTCGAGTTGAGCAAGAACCACTCAAGTTGTTATCAAACCGATCGAACTATCTGCAGGGCGCTTGAGCGGTAAGTGAGTGGCCATGCAAGTCGTATCCAATGCCAACTTTTTCAACCGCCTCCAATTTTTCTCTAAGTGTTCAAAGACTTCTCTAGATAAAGGCTAGCGAGTAGAGGACGGTTCCATCGGATTTTAAAGCTGAAAACCAAGCTGAAAGTCGCCCCATTAAGCACTAAATGGTGTTCCTCAAGGAGGATCAGATTGATTAGTACTTAAAATTAGCATTTTACTATGCATTTTTAAGACTTTGATGGAGTTTAAGTGACGTCATTTCAGGTCTTTAAGTGAACAAGGACTCAAAGAACAATAAGTATGACACTTGAGTGTAACACTAGCACATTAGGGAACAAAATTGGAGAAGCTTGGAGCACACCAAGAACGTTCGAACGCCAACTCACGTTCGAATGTCCACTTGAATTGTGAGCAGACCTGACTGCTGAGAGAAGGTGTGTTGCAGCCAAGAAGGAAGACTCTGAGGCTCTGAGACACTTGATTATCACGTTCGAACGCCAACTCACGTTCGAACTTCCACTTGAGTTGATTGAGGACCAGACTACTGCATAGAGTGTGGATGTGAACTTCACAGAAGACCACAGGCCACTTGAGTGAGAAGGTCAGACCACATCTGGCATTCGAACGCCCATACAACAAAGACAGAAGAAACGTTCGAATGCCAAACAACTTTCGAAAGCCCATAAAGCAAAAACAGATACAACATTCGAACGCCAACTCACGTTCAAATGTTCTCCACTGACTGCCTGCAGAGTAGTTGGTTTTTCACTTGGACTTGGGCGGCATACACTATTCCTTCACCCCCTCTTGTCTTCTCCTCTTGCCTATAAATACTTCCATTGTTGGAGAGCTCAAGGGGACCAAGTAGAGAGGTTGATGGAGGCTTAGACTCCCACTTATATTGTAGAATTAGCTTACATTTCCTTGTATGAAGTAGTTGTTCTAGATATTAGTTTGGCTTTAGTCCAACATCTCTTAGCTTGTTATAAAAGTAGTTTTATGCTTATGCTTTCGCTTACATTCATAGAAGGAGGTAGCTTACCTTTGGTTGTGG
Source organism: Ilex aquifolium (assembly GCA_951799425.1). Classification (NCBI taxonomy): domain Eukaryota; kingdom Viridiplantae; phylum Streptophyta; class Magnoliopsida; order Aquifoliales; family Aquifoliaceae; genus Ilex; species Ilex aquifolium. The sequence goes on from OX637400.1 coordinate 28,309,171, forward strand.
ATCACCCTCCAAAAGTGACTATCTTTCTTCTACTTTTAATTTGTGTATCATTCACTTCCATTGCTTGAGCTTCTTTCTTCCCTTAGAGGAGTGAAACTCTTCCACTTTTCTAGAGCTTCGCCAAAGCCGTGAAGGGTGGAACGTGATTCACTCATTTTTTGTCGAAGATCGGCTCCCTGTTTAGTGTGCTTTGCTTTGTGATCCCTCTACTTGGAGGAATGAGCATCACTCACTTTTCTAGCTTTACCAAAGCCATGAAGAGTGAGTAGTTTCTCATTCACTCTTTAGTAAGAGGAGAAGGGCATGTATAAATTATCCGGACGTTATATTTGTGCAATTTCGATTATGCTTAATGCTTTATATTCCCCATGCTTATTGAATGATTGATTGCATCTAGCAAAGCTAAGGTACTTTGTATAACCAGGAGTTCTTTCTATAACATAGATAACTCTTGTATAGAAAGACTCATTGGTTCAAGGCAAGTATCCCGGCTAGATCTTACCAGCACATTTAGGGAACAAAATTGGAGAAGTTTGGAGCACACCAAGAACGTTCGAACACCAACTCACATTCGAACGTCCACTTGAACTGTGAGCAGACCTGACTGCTGAGAGAATGCGTGTTGCAGCCAAGAAGGAAGACTCTGAGGCTCTGAGACACTTGAGTATCATGTTCGAACGCCAACTCACATTCGAACGTCCACTTGAGTTGATTGAGGACCAAACTACTGCATAGAGTGTTGAAATGAACTTCACAGAAGACCACAGGCCACTTGAGTGAGAATGTCAGACCACATCTGGCATTCGAACGCCCATACAGCAAAGACAGAAGAAACGTTTGAACGCCAGACAACGTTCGAATGCCCATAAAGCAAAAACAGATACAACGTTCGAACGCCAACTCACGTTCGAACGTTCTCCACTGAATGCTTGTAGAGTAGTTGGTTTTTCACTAGGACTTGGGTGGCATACACTATTCCTTCACCCCCTCTTGTCTTCTCCTCTTGCCTATAAATACTCCGATTGTTGGAGAGCTCAGGGGGACCAAGTAGAGAGGTTGATGGAGGCTTAGACTCCCACTCATATTGTAGAATTAGCTTACATTTCCTTGTATGAAGTAGTTGTTCTAGAGATTAGTTTGGCTTTAGTCCAACATCTCTTAGCTTGTTATAAAAGTAGTTTTATGCTTATGCTTTCACTTACATGCATAGAAGGAGGTAGCTTACCTTTGGTTGTGGATCACCCTCCAAAAGTGACTATCTTTCTTCTACTTTTAATTTGTGTATCATTCACTTCCATTGCTTGAGCTTCTTTCTTCCCTTAGAGGAGTGAAACTCTTCCACTTTTCTAGAGCTTCGCCAAAGCCATGAAGGGTGGAACGTGATTCACTCATTCTTTGTCGAAGATCGGCTCCCTGTTTAGTGTGCTTTGCTTTGTGATCCTTCTACTTGGAGGAATGAGCATCACTCACTTTTCTAGCTTTACCAAAGCCATGAAGAGTGAGTAGTTTCTCATTCACTCTTTAGTAAGAGGAGAAGGGCATGTATAAATTATCCGGACGTTATATTTGTGCAATTTCAATTATGCTTAATACTTTATATTCCTCATGCTTATTAAATGATTGATTGCATCTAGCAAAGCTAAGGTACTTTGTATAACCACGAGTTCTTTCTACAACATAGATAACTCTTGTATAGAAAGACTCATTGGTTCAAGGCAAGTACCCCGGCTAGATCTTCATAACTACCCTTCAATCTTCACCATTATTGTGCTTCAATTAAAGAATTGAAATGGAACATTAATGTCATGATTGGATGTCTTGTAAAAACACTTGCTTGTTTGTAGACAGGTTAAGTCTCGGCACAAACAATTCTTGTAAACTCCTAAAAAGGCATCGGAATCATGTTCTTAATTCTCTTAATCCACCTTTATCTTCCGATTAACCAGTTGTTGACACGGGGGTTAATTAAGTTATCAAGCACAAGTGTGATAAACCGGATAATTAACTACATGTCCAGATCCTTGAACTAAAGAGTGACTCTTTTATATTATAGCTTATCTCATACTTTGTTTAGAAAATTCTCTTGGAAAGAATCTTATATTCTGTCCCGGAAATCTCACACCTCACACAACTTCAAATCTCAAGGGTTACAATCAATAGGTCTCCACCACTGCTTACCCCAAAACACCAAGAAGAGTTCCCTGAGGATTCGACTCTGGACTCAAACCGGATTATTACTACAGCTTGACCGCCTGCATTTGGGTGTACACATTTCGGATCAAGTCACATATCAATGACTCAATTTATGTTTTCAAAACAAGATCTGATGTTTCAAAAATATTTTCATGAAAAATCCTATGAGTCACATACGGATTATACTAAATCCATTTCACATAAAACCTAATTAGCCGAAGTAAAATTACCAAGATTCTAAAGTCTCTAAGGTCATTAATTTTCCTAAACTTTGAAGGATCAAGGGAGGTGACTTGAAGCTTGAACTCCTTCCTTCTTTGTAGCTTTCGAATCTTGAACTTGAAGCATCATGACTATGGATTTAGTTGAGATTTATATTGTGACTTCATGGAAGTAGCCAATTACAAATGAACAATTTCCTAACACAATTTATCTATGAGAATTGCAATGCTCAAGTGTGCTCCAAAAAAAAAAAGAGGATAGTGGAGAGAAGAGATTTTCCTACAAGTAGGTTTGTTAACGAATCTAGTCTTCATCTGAATTTGAATAGTCAAATTTGGATTGATATTTTTTTACTGATAGCCTGAATCTGAATCCGAATTCGTTATATTACATCTAGCGGATTCGAATTTGGATATACCAATATTCGATTCGTAAGTAATCCTATGGACTATTAGTTAAAGAAATCTCCACCATGAATTCAAAAAAAATCCATACGGTTCCCAATAAATTGTACAGTACCCAACCTAATTCCAGAAGATTCTTCCACACAAACTCTCTCACATCTCTTCTTTCTTTGCTTTGCCTCGGTTCACTCCTATTCCCTCTCTCAATCACATTCTTCCTCCTTCGCATTCTCTCTCTTGCTCTTAGTCTCACTTCCCCTATTTCATTTTTCCCCTTCTCACTTCCTCTTCTTCTCTCCCTTTTTCTTTCCTCGTCGTTGTACTGTATTCTAGTATCATACACTTAAAGTTTAGAAATTAACTCTAGTAATCAAAACCTTGACCACTTCTTGGCCACAGAGTTAGAGATTTTTGGTTATGTATACTGCTTGTGTGTGCGTGTTTTTTTTAGTTTGCCCTGTTAAGTTTTCTGCTATGTTGGCCGATGGAAATAAAGATGCCCCAAATTAGTTTTTATAGTTTTTGAACTAAGGTATGTTATCGGATCGGATTAGATTATTGGACTAGATCTCTGAATGTTAATGGATTCAGATATGGATTGATTTTTACAAATTCGTCGAATAAATGGATCAGATCAGATGAAGTAAATTGTAATCAGATTTGGATTCAGATGTAACATAATTCAATCTATACCCGATCCGTTTACTGACATACCTACAATTAGTCACAAAAAATTGGAAGAAACAATGGAGAAATGTGAGAAAAACAGTATATGGAGATGCATGCAGTATCGATAGAATCTCAATGCTACAACCAAGGGCTCATCGACCATACATTCTGCAGAATAATGCTATACTAACCAAATTTTGAAACCAAATTTAGAACCCAAATGACATGGCAGCTGACTTGGGCTTTTTTATTTGGTGTCATGTCATTTGGGCCCCAATAAAGACTCTAAGTGACATGTTGTCATGTCATTTGAGTTCTAAATTTGGTCCCAAAATTTGGTCAGTGTAGCATAAACCATCTGGTCGCATGTTATAAGAAAGTCATTAATAATGGCACTTTGTTTAAAATAATTAAGAACCGACGATTGGACATTGATACAAGTTACTAGTAATTTTGTTCAAGTACAATTTGTTGACTTAGTCAATCGTTGTTATCGGATTATTTGCAGACCTTAATATTATTGGGTTCATCGCTAGCCGGGGGTTCAGGCAAAAAAAAGAAAAAAAAATTATTGGGTAATGTTATATTGACAAAAAATAGAACAAAAAACAGAGCACAAATAATGTGTCAATTGATTTGGTGAATAAATTTTGAGTATTAGATATTTGAAAATAAGATCAAAGTATAATTGTTACAGTGCCACATCATTTGATTAATTTTTTTAAAATTTTAATATTATTTATTGAAATACTAAATAGTTAAAAGAGGGACTAGATATGTAGCTCAAATGGTGCGGTAAACCTCAAATAACCAATTAAGTACTATTAGGCTTCCTTATTTGCTTGGATAGAGAAGCTTTCACGTCATTTGAGCCGTAATTTTGATCAGACTAATAGTATTGTATTATTTAGAATCCATTGTCAGTCTAAGACCCCAATGAATTAAATTGATTATTTAATAAACAAAATAGATTTAAATATTAGTATTCATAAATTATTCTGGATTTTATCAATTGAGCAATTCTTAAGGGTATTTTTTTAAAGGGTTAACTACAAAATGACTTCTCCATGTTTGAGTCATGTGGCAATTAACTCCCTATAATTTTAATTTCAACAACTCACTCCCTCAAAGTTTGAAATTTTTTCAATTTACAACCATTGTTAATTTCAATCCTAAAAAATGATGAAAATCAGTTATGTGTAAGTCAAATGATCTCAAAGTATGTGAAAAGATAAGATTACTCCTGACATTATCCTCATAAAATTTTATTAAAATTTCTATGAAGAGTTTTTAAATAAAAAAAAAAAAAATCATTTCCACATCCTCAAAATTAAAATATCTACACCAGAAAGAGCACACCACCCAACACCACCTCCACCAGAAAATCAAACTTTAAGAACTAGAATCAGCACTTCACACTGCACCAACCAAACCCAAAAATCAAACATCCACACCCAAAAGCACACTTAGATATTAGTTGGGTCATGGACTCGAATTAAGACGCCCATGGTAAGTCAGCCTAAATTAAAAAATGTCCAAAAGGACATGTCTTTTAAAAGTGTCTTTTATCACCCAAAATACATATCTATTAAATATTAACAAACATGTATGTAATAAATCAACTAGTTATTTAAAATTTTATTCTCAACACATTTTTCCTTTAAATTCATCCCATCCTGCCTCATCTCACCCGTCACTTCATTGTCAGAGAAGTCACTCTTTTTTTTTTAATTGTACTATATCTTTAAGTATGAATTACACCTAATGTTGTTATATGATATGTTTTTTTGAAGACACCCATTTATTACATATATAAACTCAAGGCAATCCAGTAGGTTAGACATCTAGTTGTTGAAAAAATTGATTTCAAACTAAATTATTTGAATAGCTTGATACTTAATAAAAGTGAGACCCAATTTAAACATTTAGTCCTGGTGTCCCAATGTCCCCATCATTGATCACCGCTTCCAATTATCTTCTTCCATTGGCTTTGGTCCACACATCTCTCTCTCTCTCTCTCTCTCTCTCTCTCTCTCTCTCACACACACACACACGGAGCCCTTGAAAACTTTCCTTTCCGGCTTTCAAGATTTTAGATTGTGACAATGGAAGCAGAACCATCATGGCCTGAACTGCTAGGAAGCAACGACTGGGAAGGCCTTCTTCAACCATTAGACCTCAGCCTCCGGCGACTCATCCTCCGGTGGGGCGACTTCTGTCAAGCCACCTACGACGCCTTCAACAACGACCAAAACTCAAAGTACGCCGGCAGCAGCCGCTACGGCAAGACCTCCTTCTTCCACAAAGTCATGCTCGACTCACCGGACGATTACCAAGTCGCCGGTTTCCTCTACGCCACAGCTCGCATCGGAGTCCACGAAGCCTTCCTCCTCCACTCACTCTCACGCGAGGCATGGGACCGTGAGTCCAACTGGATCGGATACATCGCCATCACCACTGACGAAGTCAGCGCCGCCTTGGGCCGCCGTGAAATCTTAATCGCATGGCGAGGAACGACCCGAAACTATGAGTGGATCAATGTGTTTGGAGCCAAGCTTCAGTCAGCTGAGCCATTGTTACGTCCGAAGTCTCTGAAAAAGCTAAGTCCTGAGGAAGGAAGTAGTAGTAGCAGTGACAGCGATGAAGATGATAATCTACCCAAAGTCATGAAGGGTTGGCTTACAATTTACACATCTGAAGACCCAAATTCATCTTTCACAAAACTAAGTGCAAGAACGCAGCTTTTAACGAAGATTGAAGAGCTGAGGAATCAGTATAAAGATGAGGATCTGAGCATAACGTTCACGGGACACAGTCTAGGTGCGAGTCTCTCAATTTTAGCAGCTTTTGATCTCTGTGAAAACGGAGTCACAGACATTCCAATCTCTGCTTTTGTGTTTGGTTGTCCACAAGTGGGCAACAAAGCTTTCAACGAAAAACTCAAGCAATTTCAAAACCTGAAAGTGCTACACATTAGGAACAAGATCGATCTAATACCGCTATATCCGAGCTCTTTGCTGGGTTATGTCAATTCTGGAGTGGAGCTATTGATCGATACTCGAAAATCGCCATACTTGAAGGACTCCAAGAACCCAAGTGACTGGCATAACTTGCAGGCCATCTTGCATATTGTGGCTGGTTGGGATGGAGAAGATGGAGAGTTTGAGTTGAAGGTGGAGAGGAGTTTGGCTTTGGTGAATAAGTCTAGTGAGTTCTTGACTGATGAGTGTTTGATTCCTGGGTCTTGGTGGGTTGAGAAGAATAAAGGGGTGGAGAGGGATGAGAATGGCATGTGGGTTTTGGCACCACCGGCCGATGAGGACCTACCGATCCCTGAGTATTGATTATGCAGTTTGAACTTTGAAATTCAAAGCTTTGATCGGTTGGTGATGAGCCTTGTCATTTGGTTTTTGCTTGATCCCTTTTCAATGCTTTATATATCATTTTCACCAGAGGTAGAAATGGCCTTCTGGCTTTACTGTTGGCAATGTAGTATGGTCTGAATGCGAAAACCATACGCTTGAGCTTGAAGTAGTCAATTAGTTCTCATTTATTAGGTTCATCATGTAAAAGTGTTTGATATGCGTTCAAGTATACATTATAGTTTTTATTTCTAATAAAAATATAAGTAAAGATTATTTATTTTATTATTTTATTTTAATTTGTTATTTTATGATTAACTATTACAAATAAATCAAAACAAAATATTTATCACCAAAAATCATTTGATAGTATTGTAATATCGATAAGAATTTTTGGGTACCATAGCGGTACGTTATTATTTATATACTTGAACTTGTAGATAGATATAAATTACAAACACTTAATAATGAGTGCCGCTTGTGTTTGGACTCTCTATCTCTCAATGATTGATGTCAAGGTTGATGGGTGTGTTTGGATACTCGGTAAGGATTGGACAGTATATCAAATTTATATCCATTTTTATTCATATTAAAAACATTATTTAGGTTAATTTGACCATTTTACCCCTTAACATTTTTTTGGCGAAAAACCACTCCAACAAACATCAATTTACACCCACGACCATCCATGTCCCAGCCACATACACCTCCATCCAAAACCATCCATTTTCACCTCCTGAACCCCTCTCTCTCTCTCTCTCTCTCTCTCTCTCTCTCTCTCCATGGCAGTTGGGTATAAACTCACACATTCATTATATATAAACTCACACACACACACACATATATATATACACACATACATACATACATAGTAAACCCCCACACACACACATATATAAATACTATGTAACTCAAATTTGTAATCCAAATTTGCATCCTAATTTCCTTGGTTCATTAGAGAGCCGCCTGGAAACTACGCCTTCAAAACTATTACTTTTATAACCTAATATATTATGGCTTTTTTAGATTGATTATGAGTCTCATCAAACATTAAAACTTGATGTTGACCAAGAATTCAACTCAAACCGCATTATTAGATCAATAAATTAATTCAAACTTTTAAATCCAAATAACATTAATCAGCACTCCCAAACCCTCCCTCCCTCCCCCCCCCCCCCCCCCCCCCCCCCAAAACAAAAAAAAAGTTCAGTCAACTGTCAAATTTGTTAAAAAAATGAACTGTGTTTGGTACACCTCTCTTTTTTTTTTCCTTCTAAAAAAACATATTTTTTTCATGTAAACTTATACATAACTGAAAACCACGATTTAAACTTATACAGAACTGAAAACCACGATCTATCCACACATCATATTTCTCTCATGAGCACTCGAAATGTTCTAATCTTTTTTTTTTTTTTGGTCATACCAATGTTCTAATCAAGGTACCGTGTATTATTTTAGAAGATTATAGAGTAAACTATACATATGAATTTTTCCCACCCAACTCCCCCCTCCCCAAAAAAAAAAGGTCTGTCAACTGTCACATTTGTTAAAAAAATGAACCGTGTTTGGTACACCTTTCTCTTTTTTTTTTTTTTTCTTCCGAAAAACATATTTTTTTCGTGTAAACTTATACATAACTAAAAACCACGATTTAAACTTATACAGAACTAAAAACCACGATCTATCCACACACTATTTTTCTCTCATGAGCGATCGAATAACTAATGTTCTAATCTTTTTTTTTTGGTCATACTAATGTTCTAATCAAGGTACTGTGTATTATTTTGGAAGATTATAGAGTAAACTATACATATGAATTTTTTCCCCAAAAAAAAAACACATAATTTTTGAACTATCACCAGTGTATCAATCAAGTCCCTAATTTTTTATTTTTATCAATTGAGCCCTTGAACTTTCTAATTGTATCAATTGAGTCCGTCTATCTGCCTTTGTTAGAGTATGCCACTCACGTGACCATATGGTGCAAAAAAACAAAATAACTCAATTGACACAATTAGAAAGTTCAGGACCTCAATTGATACAGATTTTTTTTCAGGGGCTTAATTGACAAAAAATCATATTTTGAGAGTTATACGTGTAGTTTAGTCTAACTCATTCACGTGACACACTTTGTCACTTTCCATTAGAAAAATTAACGGAGGCAGACAGAAAGGTTCAATTTACACAATTAAAAATTCAGGGATTCAATTTACACAATTAAAAAATTCAGAGGCTCAATTGACACACAAAAAATTCATGGGCTTAATTGGAACAAGGATTATAACTTGAGAGGTCATATGTGTAATTTACTCAATATTATATTATTTTTCAAATGTATGCATTGATTACAATATATTAAAGATCCCACATATTTTTTTTTTTAATCGAACTCTTGACAATTAAAAAACTTAATAAGTAATTTTGTATTTAAAAAAGCCAGATGTAAAAATTTTAGGGTTAACATTTTTAGTCTTTAAAGTATGCACATTTTTTTAATTTGTTCCTCATTATATTAATTGATTTTAATACGTGTCATTTTGGTTCATAGTCAGACAATTCGTTAAGTTTTGGACGGAAGTGATCATATGTTATTTTTTTAGACAGTACCATGTGCCTAACACGTAATCATTCCGTCAAAAACTTAACGATCCATCTATGTAGAGATCATTTAAACATGAATTAAATACTGTAAGGATTAAATTGATAAAATGTGCATATTTTAGGAACCAAAAATACTATTAACCCTTATAAATATTTAGAATTTCCTAGGAGAAAATAGATCAGATGTGACTTCCTTTCCAAAAAACCTTTGACTCGACCCACTGTACTATATTTTGTCTCTAATTTTTCGATAAATTATGGAGTCGATACCATATATCAGTTCATGAATTCTGTAACTCTCTTTTGGCTTTTCTCTTTAACGGTTTTATTTTATTTTATTTTTCCCTCAAAAGCATAGTTCATGACTCCTTACTTTTTCCTTATCATCCAATGGAAGAATACTACTTTGACCCCTTCAATTATACCCCCAACTCCATTTATCCCTTAACTGATAAGTTTGTCACATTATCTTTTCTATTGTTTGATTTGACTTTATATTATCTCTAAACTAAACGTATGTTATGTTTCAAACGAAAAATATCAAAACGTGCAACATAATACATAATTTTAATGTCTGTAATTGGAACATTATAGAGCCAATACTCATAAAAGAGGTATAATGTGAGAAAAATAATAGTTTAGGGCGGGCATAATGTTAGACCAAAGACATAATTCCAATGTCAAAATATAATTTTGTCCACTAATTGGATTTTAATTTTTAAGTACGTGGTTCCCATAAAAAAATGTTTTTTTGGGTAAGTACACCATAAATAAATGATTTTTGAGCAAGTATCCATAAAGAAATGTTGGTGCCACCCAACAGATTATGGTCTGACCTCTACCACACATGGCTGCTGGCTGGCGGCTGCCTTACACAACTCCTTTAGGCTTTGAAAATGTCCACACCCCATACAAAAGTCATAAAGACAATAAAGAAGACTAATAAAATACCAATGATCTTTTGTTCAATTGTATTTCTTATCTTGCGAAGATTTTGTCGTTTTGATGTCAAGGCAAGTCTACCTTTCCCTTCACAAAACAAAAAAAAAAAAAAAAAAAAAAGAGGAATAAGATTCTTAAAGATTCAGTGCTAGTCAAGCTTTGCAACTATGGAGGTGCCAATGGATGTCCTCTCTCATCAATGCCCACAATGTCTCACAAGCCTAACATGCCAATATGTGTTGCAATTCTATCGTCAATCTTGTGTCAATTTTTTTTTTTAACCAACGTATATGGTTAGATAAATGGACATCACTAAACATGCAATGAACAAAGATTGTATTATGTCATTTGGTGCAAGAAATTTTTGATGCCCACAATTTTACTTAGTATTATTAGCTCGACATCTTAAGTTGTGAATTGCTTGAAATAGTAACATATGTCCAAAATTTACATTATTGCATGGGTGAATTCCTACAATGAGTTGAGATAGCGGCACGTGGAATTATCCTGAGTAGCGTTGAACTTAAAACAAAGGATTAGAACAAGTGGGTCGGGTGTTTACCCAACTAATCCCCTCCGAAGTTCAAGTCAGTCGGCATGAGAGTCATGAATAGAGTGTCTTGTTTCTGGATTGGAATTGCGTATCTTGGACCAACTTTTTGAGGGGTATTTATACCTGAGTTCGCAATGATGATAGGATCGTTGAGTCCCATCTCATAATTTAATGGTCTGCACTCATACCTATGCATAATGAATGCTATTCGATCAATCTCTTGTAGACTGATCCCCTCGGGCGAGTAGACCATTGCTCGGCATCAGCCAAGCCTTTATGGCTCAATCCTCGATCATTAAATACCTCCCCTCGGCGCTTCACACTTACTCTCGAGCGTTTACTACTCGAAAATTGATTAACCCTAATTAGTATGTGAATTAAAATAGTTAAATAAGCTAACTTAGTAAGTTAAAACAGTTAAAAACTGTGCATTAGGGTTTGTACGTAAACTAGGGTTTTATGTGTGTAATGTTTAAAATTTCAAGGTTTTGTGCGGAATTGCGGGAAATTATGAAGAGTATACTGCCAAAGCTTGAAATCAGTAGGGATCAAAGTGTAAATTAACCAAGGAAACAGTTAGCACAACAAGAGGATCATCACCAAAAATCCAGCAAGCCAGCACCATTCGGACGGTGGTCCCAAGCGGTTTGAACATATCTTCCACCTCCTGCTTCCTTGGCTGCCTATATATATGAGAGCCTCTTCATTTACATCCGGAGCCTAGGGGGCTGGGCTGGGACAGAAAGAAATGAAGAAACTTGAGAGCTCCAGGAGAAAACCAAGAAGAAGAAAAGAGAGAAAGAAAAGAGAAAGAGAGAAAGTCCTAGAACCGGTGTGTTCTACTCTCCAGCCAAAGCTCTGTCTTTCTACATTTCTGTTATGTCTTTCTATTCGGATAGTTGAATTGCCGCCACTTTTTTGTCTTAACTGATATTAAGGGTGGTTGTAATTCAATTGTTCTTTGCAAAGGCAGTGTCAGTGTCTTTATTTTATTTACTGTTATAATGAAAATTACCCGCACTTCTTGCTTGTCTATAGTAATGGAGTGTGAATAGTTACTTATGCCCTTCAGTGCGGTGAACATATGTATCATACCGGTTAACTTCTGGAAATGCTGATGTTTTATTATTACTATTATGTATAACATCTATTATTATGAACTTCGTGTATGATACAGTGATGCACATAATTGGGTGTTACTATGTAGCCCGAAATTATGTCATCAGCGAATCATCAACTTGCCAGTTGAATATCTACGATGTCCAACGATATGACTTGACCTCCAAGGGACACTGAAGATGTTTAACTGTTGCATGGTACAATTATCAGATTAATAACCTAAATGGTCCTCCTGAATGGCTTGACCTTCTGTATTATTAGGGTTGTCTAACTGATACAAGATATAAAACTGACGATTGAATAATTCAAATATTCCTCCTGAATGGCTTGTCCTTTTGGTTTATTTGGATTAATCAATTGATACATATGCCTACCAGCTAACCTTAGAAGTTTCTTTGATATGACTTCATATGCATATACTAACTATAATATTGTCAATTGAGTAATTCAAGTCATCCTCATGAATGGCTTGACCTTCTGGTTACTTGGATTAGTCAATTGTCACGTATACCACCAACTAACCTAAGAAGTTGCTGTGTTATGGGTTCAATATACCACCAGCTAACCTAAGAAGTTGTTGTGTTATGGCTTATATACATCAAACCTACCGATTGACTTTCCAGTGACTTGGAAGTTAATTGTTGTAAGGTGGCATTTCCAGTATTTAACCAATATAAAACATATGAGATCCTTAAACTGAAAGGTACTTTTTACTTTATTGTCTATTAACAATCTATCTACGCACTTTATTTAATTAGACTAGTTATCAATCTAAGCTCACACCACAAGCTATCTTATACCCGCTACCTTAATAACAACTTTACTGTTTTTATTTTACTTCCTGGTTATCAAAAACTCTTCGTGGGATCAATACTTGGACTTAAACCGAGAAAACTACAATTCGACCACTTATACTTGGGTGTATAATATAAATCAGATTACGAATTAGGATGAATCAAGTTTTTGGCGCCATTGTCGGGGAGTTAAAATAACTTGAAATTAAATATAATAGGGAAGTTGTTAACTTGTATTAAATATTTATAAATATATATATAGATTGTTTGTTTTATTTTTAATAGTTTATGTCTGTTCATTCATCAGTAGGGTCAGTAAATCATTCATCTCCTTCGTCTTCATTATCTTCATCTACACAAACATCGTTTGAATTAAGTATGGCTCAAAACGTACCTAGGGGGCAAGAACAAGAGCAGGAAGTAGTTCAAAACATCCGACCATTAAGAGAATATTTACATCCTACACGAACTAATGTCCCGTTGATGAGCACAAAATATTGTATATTTGAAGGTCTCATTACATTCATTTTAACTCAACTTTTGCATTTAAGTACTTAGTGTTAGCCAATTTTATGAATAATGTTGAATTTTCAATGTTGCAAGTTTTTATAGCTTAAATGATTGATTTTAGGACCTTGCAACTATGATGGATGTGTGGTGAGGGCATGGACACATTACATGAAGATTTGGAGGCTTAAAAGTGAAGAAATCAAGGAGGTATTGGTGTTTGGGAACAAAAGCACCAGCAGCCACACCATCTGGAAACAGAGCCTCGGTATTCCTCAATTTTGACCATGATCCGATTCTAATCTAAAAAAGTGAAAAACATAAAAGTTGTAGATCTGGATGTATTCTGTATTGTGTCAAAATTTCAGCTCCATCCAACGGCTGGATCAAAATTTATGCCGATTCTACGAAAAGTGGTCCAGAGCAGAAAACAGTACTGGTACACAGTACCGGTATGGTACCGTTCCGGAACTGCGTACCGGTACTTCGAACTCCAGAAGGTTTAGAGTACCGGTACGCTCCCAGAACAGCCCAGAACACCTGCAAACTCTTCTCCACTTGCTTGGGGGTCCCACCATTGATTCTCCCACTTGTTCCCCATCATTCTCTTACACATCTACATGCCTCCCTTACACAAGATGAGGACTTTGAAGGCTTGGGCATTAATGGAAGAGAGAGAGAAGGGGGCTGCTCAGTGAGTTGCAGGCTAGCTCTTCCTTAGCTTGTCAAGAGCCATCATTCAGCCTCCCATTGATGGGAGGCCTGCACACAACTAGGGGGAACCACCATGCACGAAAATTGAAGGCTAACTCTCCATTATATTCAGCATTTACACATTGTAAAGAGGTGGCTACCTAAGCTTAGTTTTAGTTCCATGTAGAAGATGATAAATAGTGTAATGTAAGTTTATGTTTTTGCATTTTCCTTTCCATTCCAATTGTTGTAAGCTTTAAACTTCTTGTAATCTTCATTCCTTGCACTTTAATCTTAGTTGTTTCAAGTTTATTCCAAGTTTACTTGCATGTTCTTCATTTCACCATTGTTGCTTCAAGTTTTCTTCATTTCATTTTTTAAAATGGGTATTGCATATTTTCCTTCATAGCTTTAGATTTCTTGCTTCAAGTTAAGTTTCATGCTTTAAATCTTCATTTCTCTACAATGTCTTTCATTTACATTATGTTTGTCTTTCTTTTATGCATGAGTAACTAGCTTTTAAGTTGGTTAATCCAAGGGAGAATTCCACTTGGGTATGCCCTTCCAACTCTCTTTCATTCCTTCTCTCGGTGTATGATGGCTAGGTTTGACTGGGTTGAGGGTGGATAAGTTGGTGAGTCTTTGATATTCCGTAGGCCTAGTCACGGTTTATGCTTAAATACTCACCCATTTTATCCCTAGCTTCCCACGAATCAATCGTACTTCTAAGCACCATTGGAGGAAGGCTTTGAGTTGGCTTGGCATTCCCATTGGAGTGAACCTTTGTGATTAGCCAACAATTGTTTTCTTGCATTTCCATTCACAAACACAACCACAAAACTCAAACAAAAGATTTTTCACTTTCTTTACCTTTTGCAAAATCACCTTCACACAACTTGAACTTTCATTCCCTGAGGAAATGACCTTGGAATACTTTTCCAAGTAAAACACCGACACACAAAAGACTCTTTGCGATTGGGGAGCACTTTTGTTCACACACCCGCATTTCATTTCACATTTTGTTCATTCCATTTTCCACCAATCCGTTGTTGCCTAATCTCTTGCATCACCCCGAGAGAGAGTGACACTCCCTTTCACACATAAGCCATATACACATGTCAAATGGTGATGTTTATGGGTTGGAAACAACAACGTTTTTGACCAATCACCCGTCATGTTTTTCTTTTCTAACAGACGCTCCAAATCTTAATATTAAGCCAGGAACTATACAGTTATTACCACAGTTTCATGGTTTAGAAACTGAAAATCTTTATGTGCATATGAAAGAATTTGAAGAAGTCTGTGGAACTTTGCAAGATAATTCTGAAATGGTCAAATTAAAACTTTTTTATTTTTCTTTAAAATATAAAGCGAAACAGTGGCTTAAATATTTAAGAGCTAATTCTATCACAAATTGGCAAGCTTTACAAACTGAGTTCTTTAAAAAGTTTTTTCCTGTGCATCGTACTAATACATTAAGACAAAAAATAATGAACTTTTTTGTAAAAGAACGTGAAAATTTTTATTCTGTAAAAGAATGTGAAAATTTTTATCAATGTTGGGAAAAATTTAAAGATCTTCTCCAAGCTTGTCCACATCATGCATTTGAAAGCTGGACTTTAGTTGATTTTTTTTATGATGCTCTTCCATCAGCAATGAGACAGTTTGTTGAAATGATGGCCCAAGTGGAATTTATGAATAAAAATCCAGAAAAAGCATTTCAATTTTTTGATGCTATTTCTGAAAGTTCCCAGATGTGAGACTCGACTTCTTCAAATATAGTCGAAACTAAGCCATTTATGTTCGAAAGAGGAAAATATGTATTAAAGGAAGATGATGATTTAAGAGGTAAAATGACTAATTTATCTCGAAAACTAGAAGCCTTAGAGATGAAAAAAATTAAACAAGTATCTGTTGTGTCGACTACTGATCAAATTTGTGAAATTTGTGCATTGTCAGGACATCCTGCAGTAGAATGTCCAACTATACCAGCATTCAAAGAAGTTCTGATTGAACAATCTAATGTTGTCCCAACTTATAATAATCCTTATTCAAATCCATATTCTGAAACATACAATCCAGGATGGAGGAATCATCCGAATTTTAGTTGGAGAAATACACAACCTACAAATCAAACACAAGGTCCACCACAACCACAAAATCAACAACAGTATCAACCATATCAACCTCCACATAGAAGAACTCTGGAAGATACTATGAATCAATTTATTCAGAGTCAAATGAGTTTTAATAATCAAACAACTCAAGCTTTTAATGAATTTAAAGCTCAAACTTCACAAAGTATTGAAGATATAAAAAGTCATCTAGCTAAGTTGACTCAGTCCCTCAGTATATCAGAAAAGGGAAAATTCTCATCTCAACCTAAACCTCCGCAAATTCAGAGTCAAGCTAACACTATATCCTTTGAATCTTCTCCAAGTCAAGTACAAGCAATCACAACACTGAGAAGTGGTAATGTTATTGACAAGACTATTAAACCCAAAATTACAAAAAAAAAATATGTAAATCAATTCCTGTAAATGAACGACTTGAACCTGAACCTTCAGCCGAAAAGCAACCAGAAATACAAAATGAGAGGGATCCTTCATGTCCTATTCCTTTACCTTTTCCTCAAAGGGTTAAGAATCTTTCATCTGAAAAAGATCAATCTGATATTTATGAGTTGTTTAAACAAGTAAAGATTAACATTCCTTTGTTTGATGCAATTAAACGAGTGCCAGCTTACGCTAAGTTTTTAAAAGATCTTTGCACAATAAAAAGAAAAACAAATGTACCAAAGAAAGCATTTCTAACTGAACAAGGTAGTACTATAATACATCATAACACTCTTCTTAAGTACAAAGATCCAGGTAGTTCTACAGTCACATGCATCATTGGAAATTTTCGAATTGAACAAGCTCTGCTAGATCTTGGAGCCAGTTGTAATTTAATGCCATATTCGGTGTATACACAATTAGGATTAAGTGAGCTGAAACCTACCAATGTTACACTACAATTAGCAGACCGATCTATAAAAACTCCACGAGGGATTGTGGAAGATGTTATTATCGAAGTTGATCATTTTTATTTCCTAGCAGATTTTATCATTTTAGATACAGTACCAATTTTTTATTCATCTGCATACATACCTGTTATTTTAGGTCGACCATTCCTAGCTACATCAAATGCATTGATTAATTGTAGGAATGGGGTCATGAAACTTTCATTTGGAAACATGACCTTGAAATTAAATGTTTTTAACAGTGCAAAACAACCTAGAGAAGAAGAAGAAGTGCATGAAATAAATTATGTTGAGTTGTTAACTCAACGTTTGTTTGAAAATATTTTTCTGAAAAAAGAATTATATACATTAGAATCTGTATGTAATGATATGTATGAAAATATATCATCAGAAAATACAAAATGTGAAAATTTACTATCAAAACCTGAAGAATCTAACATCAAAATTTTTAAATCAAAATTAAAACCTCTTCCAGCTAGCTTAAAATATGTCTTTTTAAGAGAAAATGAAATTTGTACCAGTAATAATATCATCAAAATTATCTGGAATTCAAGAAAAAGAATTAACAAAAGTTTTGAAAAATCACAAAAGTGTTATTGGTTGGACAATTGCAGATATAAAAGGTATAAATCCACTTCTATATACTCATTGTATCTATTTAGAAGAAAATGCTAAACCATCTCGTCAAATGCAAAGAAGATTAAACCCACATTTAAAAGAAGAAGTCCGCGTTGAAGTACTTAAACTATTAGATGCTAATATTATCTATCCTATATCTGATAGTAAATGGGTTAGTCGTACACAGGTAGTACCTAAGAAATCTGGTATTACGGTAATAAAGAATAAATAAAATGAATTAGTCCCTATGCGTACAATCACAAGTTGGCGTGTGTGTATTAACTATCGAAAGCTAAATTCTCTCACCAGAAAAGATCACTTTCCGTTACCTTTCCTAGATCAAGTACTAGAAAGAATAGCTGGTCATGCATATTATTTTTTTTAGATGAATATTCTGGTTATAATCAGATTGAAATTGCAATAGATGATCAAGAAAAAACTACATTTACATGTCATTTTGGTACTTTTGCATATAAAAGGATGCCTTTTGGATTATGTAATGCTCCAGTTACCTTTCAGCGATGCATGCTAAGTATATTAAGTGATATGGTAGAACGATGTCTAGAAGTTTTTTATGGACGATTTTTCAGTATATGGTGATTCATTTCATTTATGCTTAGAAAATCTTGAAAAAGTGCTTATTCGATGTGAAGAAAAAAACCTTGTCTTAAATTGGGAAAAATGTCATTTTATGGTTACACAAGGTATTGTTTTAGGTCATGTAGTCTCTGAAAAAGGAATTGAAGTTGATAAATCCAAAATTGATTTGATAGCTAATATGCCTTCACCGAAAACTGTGAAAGATATTCGCTCTTTTTTTGGTCATGCAGGATTTTATAGAAGGTTTATAAAAAATTTTAGTTCAATATCTAGATCTATATGTAATCTTTTGTGTCAGGATGTATTATTTGAATGGAATGATGCATGTCAATTAGCATTTGATAAATTAAAAAACATGCTTATTTCTGCACCTATTATGCAACCTCCTGACTGGTCTTTACCTTTTGAAGTAATGTGTGATGGAAGTGATTATGCGGTAGGAGCTATGTTAGGTCAAAGAAAAGATAAAAAATCATACGTAATTTACTATGCAAGCAAAACTCTAAATGATGCACAAATGAACTATTCAACTACAGAAAAAGAATTACTTCCTGTTGTGTTTGAATTAGATAAATTTCGTTCATATCTAGTTGGATCGTCAATTGTTGTGTTTACAGATCATGCAACTTTAAAATATTTACTTACTAAGAAAGATGCTAAACCACGTCTCCTACGATGGATATTATTACCTCAAGAATTTGACCTTATCATTAAAGATAAGAAATGAGTAGAAAAAGTGGTAGCAGATCATTTGTCAAGACTAAATTATGATATAAAGGAAAAATCAACTCCGATTAAAGAAACCTTTTTAGATGAACAACTGTTTGCTATAACAGAAATACCATGGTATGCATATATAGCTAATTATTTAGCCACTGGTACTATTCCTTCTCATTATACCTGGTCTGATAGAAATAAGTTTTTAAGAGAGGTACTTAACTTTTTCTGGGAATATCATTATTTGTTTAAATATTGTAAATATCAAATAATAAGACGATGCGTACCTAATCATGAAATAGGTCAGGTAATTCAGTTTTGTCACTCTGAAGCTTTCAGAGGCCATTTTGCTTCAAAGAAAACCACTGCTAAAATTTTGCAGTGTGGATTTTATTGGCCAACTCTTTTTAAAGATGTTCATATCTTTTGCTTAAATTGTGACAGATGTCAAAGATTGAGAGACATTTCAAAAAGAAATATGATGCATTTAAACCCTATTTTAATTGTTAAAATTTTCGATTGTTGAGGCATCGATTTTATGGGTCCATTTCCCTCATCTTTTGGATATCTGTATATTTTAGTTGTAGTCGATTATGTCTCTAAATGGGTAGAGACAATTCCATGTAGAAATAATGATCACAGAACTGTAACACCCCGCATTTTCTTTTATATATGTATATAGATATATAGTAAATAATAGTTGTAAAAATGTGGATATGTGTAATGATGTAAGAATGAACTATATAGATTGTAATAGTAGGATAAATGCTAGAGATGCATATTGATTGGGAAGTTTGAGTTTCCAAGACGTTTAAACTTGGAAAGGGTGATTAGATGAATTTCTAAATATTGTTAGGTCAAAATAAGGTGTCCATTGAATCCGGAAGGTCGAACAACCTTGGGAGAGGTAATATGAGGTGTATTGGAAGTTAGGAAGTATTTTGGAGTAAAGACACATTTAGAGAGAGTTGGGTAAAAATGGATCTTGGACACTGCTTAGTATTTTGGCCATAACTTTTTATCCTTATGTCCAATTGATCTGAAAATTCTACAGTAGATAGTAGACATCTAGGACTACAAAAGTGTATCTCATGAAAATTTTCCAATTCAACCTCTAAATGGGTCAAAACTTCCTTGGAAGTCGAAGTGTACCGGAACACAGTACCGGTACGCCCGAACCAGTAGCTAAACCGTACCGGTACAGCGTACCGGTACGCCCGAAGTTTGGCACAGTAAAAGTCGGGATTTTGGTGTTTTAAAACACCATTTTAAGCCTCATTTGACCCATTCTTCCATCCCACTCTCACCCTAAACATCTTAGAGCCCTAAGAGAAGAGAAAAGAAGAGAAAAACACAAAGATCTTGAGAGAGTTACCCCTTATAGAGATCAAAACCGAAATTCCTCAAAAACACCATTCTTCTACTCTCTTCTTCTACACTTTCACTACACCCTTACCCACACCTCTTGGAATCCTAGAGACAGTCTTAGAAAAGAATAAAGAAGGAGAAAACACAAGATCAAAAGGGAAAAACAAAGGATTTAAGAGTGATTCAAGATCAAACCCTAGATTTTCAAGAACATCAAGGTAGAGGATTTCTTCTCTTTCTCTTACATTGAGGTTAGGGCTTATGTATATATGTATGTTTTGCTCTAAATGTTACATATATGATATGAAATCATCATTTCTTAGTCTTTTGGGCAAAGATTACATGTTTTTAACAAAGTTAGGATTGAATACCCATGAAATCTCTTTTTGTGTTTCAAAACCCTAGTTTTTGGAGAGGATGGATTTTCTTCTTAAATTCTTCATTTATTATTGATTTTGAAACCATAGTGCTTTGTGTTGAGTAATAAAATGATGTTGTGGTGATCTCTTGTATTTTTGTAATTGGTTATTGAAATTGTCATGTGATAAATTTGGAGGTTTTTAAGATATACTTGTAAATTGTGAAATTGGGTTTGGTATTGTATCTCTTATGAGTGTGGGATGACCATGGGTGGCCTTTGACGAGATATCGTAGAGTGGTAGACGTGTTGCTTGCTCCGTGTGGGTTGGCATTTTTCCTACCACTCGTAGTGGGGTTAGTGCTTTGGTAAGACTAAACCGCTATTGCTCACGGGTGCCGTGTCAGAGGGTTAGTATACTAATACCTGGGTTGGATACGTCACTGCCATTGGTGTGGCATACGCCTTTCCTAAAGGATGGATATCTTTGATAAGATTTGTGTGGGTGTGTGTGGGCTAGATATTACTCAATGTGTTGATTCATGGGGTTTACCTCGCATCATGTTTGAGATACATATACATATGGTTGTGGAATATTCAAGTTATGGATTATTGTATTATTGTGAAAAATGGTTACCTACAAGAACTTGTGGGAGTATGGGATTCCACAAGGTCTTGTGGGAAAATGGTTTATATTTTGGGAAATGGATATGTATTGGATCTTGGTTTCTTTTACTGTTCATTTAAATTACTGTTGCTACTTAAACTTGAGATCCATTCTAAAATGTCCCTGTTTTACTTCAAAGATTATGTATGCTATTTGTAAAATGAGACCGACCGTTTTAAATGCTTTTCTAAACCTTGTATGAGTTTGGGAAGATTTTGCTACAGAGCCTCGTGCTCACCCCCTACAGTTAAACATTTTCAGATTTGGTGCTAGAGGAGAATCTCGGAGTTGACGAGCCGGGGTATTGGGAGGCCCCACCCGAGGGGAATCTAAATCCCGAGGTGGACCTGTAGAGACATAGCTTCTTTTGTACTAGACTTGAGAATTTATTTTGAAATCATGTGAAGTTTAGTTTTCTTTTGTTATTCCGCTGCTAAGTTACGTTTAATCCTTTGAGATGTAAATGTCATAGCTTGGCTTATTCTTTTGGGATGATATTGTAAATTCTATGGATGATGAATGAAAAAATTTTCTTATTGAAGGAATTATATTAGTGCTCTCATGATATGAATGTTTTAGAATGTAATGCCGTCCAGGGTGTGTTTTGGGGTGTTACAAGAACAGTGATCAAGTTTTTGAAAAAAAATATTTTATCCAGATTTGGAATTCCTCGAACCACTATCAGTGATGGTGGATTACATTTACGTAATAAAATTTTTGAAAAACTGATGAAAAAATACTCGATTTCACATAAAATATCCACTCCATATCATCCTCAGACAAGTGGACAAGCTGAATTAACTAATAGGGAGATAAAATATATTTTAGAAAAAACAGTAAATCAAGATCGTAAAGATTGGTCATTAAGATTGACTAATGCACTTTGGGCCTACCGTACTGCATATAAAACTATTTTAGGGATGTCTCCTTATCGGTTAGTTTACGAAAAATCATGTCATTTGCCTGTAGAATTAGAACATCGAGCATATTGGACAATCAAAATAGTGAATTTTGATATAGATAAAGCTGGAGAATCTCACAAACTTCAAATTAATGAATTGGAGGAGTTAAGAAACGAAGCATATGAAAATGCAAAGATTGCGAAGTCAAGAATCAAAATCTTTCATGATAAAAATATCATGTGAAAATCTTTTGAACCTTCTCAAAAAGTTCTATTATATAATGCAAAGCTTCGTTTATTTCCCGGAAAATTAAGATCTAGATGGACAGGTCCCTATATTGTCAAGCAAGTTTTTGACTATGGAGCAATTGAAATTGAAAATCCGTTAACTGGAAATATCTTTAAAGTAAACGGTCAAAGACTTAAACCATATTATGATGAATTTACTAGAAATATAACTTATGTACAACTTTTTGACCCATTTTATGTGCTCTAAAAAGCATATTGTTGTTTGATTATAAATAATATTACTAATTAGTTGTAATTTATTGGACAGATTAAATCTCCTGAGTGAAAGCCAGATATCCTAATCGCTAAAAGACAACAGATTCCTAGTTTTTATTATCAGTGCTGATAATCATTGTTTTATATCTAGCAAATAATATCTAATTTAAGTTTTTTTTTTTTTTTGGGGGGGGGGGGGGGGGGGAATGGGTGTGAATTTACTTATAAGCGTGTTTAGTATTTTTATAAATTTGTTCGTCTTTGTGACTGACAAAGGTTAAAGAACCGGATAGGGAGTCAATTAAAATAAATAAATAAATAAATAATATAAAATATATATATATATATATATATATATATATATATATATATATATATATATATATATATATATATATATATATATATATAATTGTACAATGGACGAGAAACTATTTTGGTTAAGTTTAGTTCTACTGCGCCATTTTCCAAGAGATATACATGCATTGATCATGCAAAAAGCCAGAAGAGTTAGAAATTTAGAAATTTTTGAAAGTCAACCAAAACCCTTGTGCGGAAAAAGTACATTTGCTAAACGCCGAATATCAAAGCGTCTCGGCGGGTGTGTAAGATGTGGTCATTTAGAACACTTAAGACAATATAATCAGTGTGCGGAACCAATTTCAGGTCAAGCGTTAGATCGTCTCCGGTGGATTAGGTATGGGCAGAGTATGGATTATCCTGAGATGTCATCCTATTCTACCTCAATGTTAACAAGATATGTAAAAAATGAAGTTAACCGTGTCACTGGTGTTATTGATACAGACAGTTCTGACACTGAATCAGTATGATCAATTAATGAATAATTTTGGAATACTGTAAATGAGTATAAATATATGTAAATAAATATAGGATAATTAGGAAAATTAGTAAATAACAAATAACAAATAAAGAATAAAAACAAACAATTTTTGAAAAGAAAAAGAGTGGTTATCAAAGTTTTGTAGAATATATAAAGTTGTATTTAATTTTGTAAACTGCAGGAATTTTTCAGAAAACAGAATTACAGAAAATCAGAAGGAGCAGTCTGCAGTTGAAAAGCCAAAATCCAGTCAACTAGCACCGTCCGGATGGTGGGGCTAGCGTCCGGACGGAAGTATGTATATAAATATCACCTCCATGCAGCAGCCGATCAGTTTCATCTCCCTCGCATAGCAGAATTCAAAAAAATCGGTTTTCTCCAAAGAATTTCTATCAAATCTGCTGCATTCGATCATTTTTCTCCAAATCTTTTTTGATTATTCACTTACCCATTACATTTTGAAGGTTTTTACCGATTGAAATTGATTGAAACCAAGTATTTGAAGAGAAATCAAGAAAAACATGGATTCAAGGTGACGAACAATAGGATCTTCAAGTCGGGATCAAAGGGATCAACCACAGCAACCTCAAGCACCTCCACAGCAACCTCAGCCAGGAAACACCTACAATGAGGTGATTTTTTAGAATGTTAATCAACAAGTCTGGTATGATGCTCACTTCATGACTAAAACTATCTTCCTAAAAGAACAGTAATCTATGAAGATTTTAAAAATATAGGAATTAGACAAATTCTTGCTGAACGTGGTTGGCTTGATTATGTTAGATTTATTGTTCCTGCTTATGACTGCTTGGTCCGTGAGTTTTATAGTATTGCAGAAATAATTGGAGAACGAAAATTGCATGTGTTTGTTCGGGGTATTGTTTTCCAAGTCACACCGACTACTATAACCGAATTTTTTCAGCCCATGCAAAGACCACCCAACCCGCAATATCCTTACACCGAATTACCTAATTTAAATGAAGTAGGAAAAGAATTGACGGGTAACCCAGAGTTTGGTTGGGGTAGACCAAATAAATACATAAAACAAGGTGATTTGACAGATAAATACAGAATTCTGAATATCATCATAGTGAACAGTTTGTTGCCCCGTGCCCAGAAAAATCAGATTTATACTGAGCAGGCCTACTTTGTGTATGCATTTGGGATGAGACACACAATTGATCTTCCAAACCTTCTCATGGGTCAAATATTACTTACTGTGGATAGAAAGAAACCCTCACTCCCATATGCTATGTTAGTTTCTCAGTTGTGTAGGAACAAGGGAGTAATCATAAATCCCATATGGAAAATGGTGGAGCATTTTGCACCATTAGATAAAACTTCATTGAAAAAGAGCCATGAAGTACAGCCTGAGGAACAACCCAAAGTACCACCTCCACCACAAGATGAGCCATTTCAAGTACCACCTGAAGAATTCATACCGCAAGAACAGCCTGAACCACAAGTGGTTCAGCCATACATACCGGTGGATGATAGGACCGATAAACAAATTTTACTAGGATTGGAGACCACTGTCACCCAACTCGGGACCGCAGTTACACAACTTGGTACCAACATAACCCAGATCAATCAACGCATTACTGATTATGAGCATAATCAAGCAGAGATGTTAAGGCTACTGAAAGAGCGTTTTGGAGGAGGACCATCTACTTCTTGAAGACTGGAGATTCTACAAAAACCTTTGCTATCTTTCACTCATCCTTTACTTTATGCATCTGAACTTTACTTTATTTTATGTTTTGAACCTGTTTTAGTTTTGAACTTGTTTGTGTTTAAGTTTGTTTTTGTTAGTTAACATGGAACTTATGTTTTTAAGTTAGGAAGACTATTTCATATGATTCACAGCTGAATTAAGTTAGTATTCCAATGCGTTGTAAGAATAGTATTAATATGATCACATGGGATTTTCATACTTTAGTTGTATATTATCTTAATATTTTTGTTTAAAATTATTCTTATAAGCACAAAATAAATTTCTTTATTTTAGAAACCTTATAAAATATTACACTATTTGCATATATAGTGGAGATGTAAAACCAATTGCAGAGCCAATCATTCTTGGAGAGATATTCTACATCTACTCAAATAAGACTCTTCGATTCAATGGTAAATTCTCTTTGAATAATCTCATTAGTTTTGTTTTGATTAGCACTCATTAGACTATATTGCTAGCATTACCCTTAAAATTGTTTTATTTAGAAATCATGCAAGTGTATGATTTCTGGAAAATGATCTTAGGCCATTTTTGATTAATTTTGAGCCTTGACCATTTTTTTTACAAAATTATATCTTTAGTCAGCCGTGATTGAGCCTAAAAAAATATAAACTCTTTTCTTGAAACCTGAAAATATACTCGAACCATATAAAAATATATTAAACCTACCTTTGTTACATAATTTTCTTGCACCCTCTTTTAAATCAGAAGGATACAGAAAAATAAAAGAAGAAGAAAAGATAGAAAAGAGAAAAGAAAAGGGTATTATTACAAAAAAAAAAAAAAGCCAAGAAAGTGAAAAATGAAAAGAATAAACATGCAAAGTCTGAAAAATCCTGAAAGAGGTGTGCTACAATATAAAGAGTAGCTTTTGAATCCGATGAATGTTGTTTCTTAAACCTTAAACCAATGGCCACATTACAACCCAAAAAAAGTCCTTTTTGATTCCAGAGATCATACATCTGTATAAATTCTATCAATCCCCAAAAGGGAGAATGTTAGTAATATATCTAATATAGTGTTAATATTCTTTCATGAGATTCTCTCAAATTCCAATTCTTTTCAAATAACCGTTCTATTGATATATTACATCTGATATTATTTGCTTTGTTAACAATATTCCAATCACATGTAATTACTGAGAGAATAGTCATTATATCATTTGTGTATTCTTTGCTGAGTGTATTCCAGGAAAGGATTGACATCAAGACTACCATGAAAGATAGTAATATTTTTTGAGTGATTTTTGAAATAAAAGAAATCATTACACACACACACAAGTTTTTTATAAAAATATATGGATAATGTTACAACTAACGTGTGTTACTCTTAAAGTGATCAGAAAAAAAGAAGTATTCTAGCAATACACAAGAATATTGATTTTAATTTTATTTGTGAAAATTATGAAATATGAACTCCTAACTACTGAAGTTTGTAGGTAGCTTCACTGAAAACATTCGTGAGACAAAAATCGTCCACTAGGAGTCACCTAGGGGTTTAAAAGGCTTATTGCATATGCTAAATGCAATCGTGAAAAAAAATCTACGAAAATGATTTTACCTCTGTTTATATCTTATTTTCATTTTCGTTTTTTATTTTATTTTACTACGGACTAGTAAAGTTTAAGTTGGGGAGTGTGATTAACCCTAATTAGTATGTGAATTAGAATAGTAAAATAAGCTAACTTAGTAAGTTAAAACAGTTAAAAATTGTGTATTAGGGTTTGTGTGTAAACTAGGGTTTTATGTGCGTAATGTTTAAAATTTCAAGGTTTTGTGCGGAATTGCTAGAAATTATGAAGAGTATACTGCCAAAGCTTGAAATTAGCAGGGATCAAAGTGTAAATTAACCAAGGAAACAGTCAGCACAACAAGAGGATCATCACCAAAAATCCAGCAAGCCAGCACCGTCCGGACGGTGGCCCCAAGCGGTTTGAACATATCTTCCACCTCCTGCTTCCTTGGCTACCTATATATATGAGAGCCTCTTCATTTACATCCGGAGCCTAGGGGGCTGGGCTGGGACAGAAAGAAAGGAAGAAACTTGAGAGCTCCAAGAGAAAACCAAGAAGAAGAAAAGAGAGAAAGAAAAGAGAAAGAGAGAAAGTCCTAGAACCGGTATGTTCTACTCTCCAGCCAAAACTCTATCTTTCTACATTTCTGTTATGTCTTTCTATTCGGATAGTTGAACTGCCGCCACTTTTTTGTCTTAACTGATATTAATGGTGATTGTAATTCAATTGTTCTTTGCAAAGGCAGTGTCCGTGTCTGTATTTTATTTACTGTTATAATGAAAATTACCCGCACTTCTTGCTTGTCTATAGTAATGGAGTGTGAGTAGTTACTTATGCCCTTCAGTGCGGTGAACATATGTATAATACCGGTTAACTTCTGGAAATGCTGATGTTTTATTATTACTATTATGTATAACATCTATTATTATGAACTTCATGTATGATACAGTGATGTACATAATTGGGTGTTACTATGTAGCCCGAAATTATGTCATCAGCGAATCATCAACTTGCCAGTTGAATATCTACGATGTCCAACGATATGGCTTGACCTCCAAGGGACACTGAGGATGTTTAACTGTTGCATGGTACAATTATCAGATTAATAACCTAAATGGTTCTCCTGAATGGCTTGACCTTCTGGATTATTAGGGTTGTCTAACTGATACAAGATATAAAACTGACGATTGAATAATTCAAATATTCCTCCTGAATGGCTTGTCCTTTTGGTTTATTTGGATTAATCAATTGATACATATGCCTACCAGCTAACCTTAGAAGTTTCTTTGATATGACTTCATATGCATATACTAACTATAATATTGTCAATTGAGTAATTCAAGTCATCCTCATGAATGGCTTGACCTTCTGGTTACTTGGATTAGTCAATTGTCACGTATACCACCAGCTAACCTAAGAAGTTGATGTGTTATGGGTTCAATATACCACCAGCTAACCTAAGAAGTTGTTGTGTTATGGCTTATATACATCAAACCTACCGATTGACTTTCCAGTGACTTGGAAGTTAATTGTTGTAAGGTGGCATTTCCAGTATTTAACCAATATAAAACATATGAGATCCTTAAACTGAAGGGTACTTTTTACTTTATTGTCTATTAACAATCTATCTACGCACTTTATTTAATTAGACTAGTTATCAATCTAAGCTCACACCACAAACTATCTTATACCCGCTACCTTAATAACAACTTTACTGTTTTTATTTTACTTCCTAGTTATCAAAAACTCTTCGTCGGATCGATACTTGGACTTAAACCGAGAAAACTACAATTCGACCACTTATACTTGGGTGTATAATATAAATCAGATCACGAATTAGGACAAATCGGGAATAAGCACCCTCGGGTTTTACCGAGGACATCAAGTCGACGTTATGGCACTTAATGCCCTGTAATGATGATTGTCATCACATTCCTCGAGGACACAGAAGCTCATTAATGACCCTGTCTGTCACAGTCACCAATACCCCATTAATGAGTTGTCATCTCTTTTAATGCTAGGCCCAGAGGGGTGCACTCGGCCCTCCAGGTCATAACTCCTTGGCACTTTTCCCAGATGACCCTTGCGTTTCATAACGGCTGTATTTGTCCACGTGTCAATTTACTGCTACCAAGCCGCCTAAAGTCTCGTCAATTATAATCACATATCTATAAAACCTGTGTGATTAGATCGAATCAAATTTCGTAAGCCAAACCTCAAAGACTCTAACCCCAGGGGTAATCTCGGTTGAAATATTTAGTAATTGATATCTCAAGCTCTCAAGTTTTACTCTTTTCACTAATTCAAAGTGTATTGTTTAGAGATGATTGTGTACATTTAGAATTTAAGTTGTAATTTCGGATTTATAAAACGCATTTAGGTCGGTGCTTCAATACCCAAAAAAAAAAAAAAAACTATGATTATACAAGGAAAATTCATAAAGAATTAGGAATAGTCAGTCATTGGGAACTTTGAAGATGCCAATAGAAGTCTCTCTCTAACCCCAAGATAGTTCAAGTAGAAACAGAGACGAGCTCTAAAACTAGACATCTTATTTTGACTCTTGGCAACCCCTTGGTATCAGGTCATGAGGGATTTATCCCTCATAAATAGCTTAATCTCGACATGGATGTCATATCTTTGATCAAACCTATGACACCCCATTTCTCGGGGGTCCCAATTAACCCGTTGAACACCCATCAACCAGCAGAATAACCCGTGATACCGCTTAACCCGATAACAGATAGTAATACCCCATTCACTAGAGTCCATAACTTTAATAAAATTCGAGCAGAATCTATTTTGTACGGGGAGCTCTACCCAATACACAACCTGTGCATTTATATAATATTGATCACATCGGGTCCATTCATCTAAATTTAATCCAATAACATTGAATACTACCTATAACCATTATCTATGCATACATTCATTCATAAAAGAATAAATATCTAAAAGAGTCCCATATACATGTCTTAATTTAAAAGACAGGGTTTATTTAAGGAATTTATATTTGGTCAATGTAATGGAAATAAAAACTACTACATCCAAAAATAAGAGCCACAACCCGGCTCTATCCTCAAAGCGGGCCCGTAGGAGGGCCATCGGTGGGAACACGTGCGATACTTGAAAGATGTTCCCATAAAGGGTGAGCCAATACTCAATAGGGTAACTCCTATAGAAAATAACTCCGAACCCAAAATGCATACGAAATGTCACATGCAACATCATGTTATGTATTCATTCAAATATATATATCATGAACAAAAACAATAAATCATGTCATGCTATGAGATGAGACTCAAGCATGCAATATCAACACTGAGCCCCATCCCGGTTCCCACAACACATGCAATGTCATGCATATGTATTCGGGCATTCCAAGCTCCCCGCCATTGGTGTTATCTACACCCAATGACTAATTAATTCATTTTTCATGTATTTTTGGGACAATAATTTATGATATTTCACCAAAGGGATACCACACTTCAGACAAAGTTTCAGGACATTCCACATGTGGCTCTATCTTTGTTATCGCACAATTTTGCGGGTTTGTTATACCAGCGGAATGTGCATATCCAAAAGTTTGCGAGTCTTGCATCCGAGAGAGAATCTAGCCCTTCTTGCTACACCCCGACACATTTATTTATACAAAATCCAGTGCAATTCAGTCGGACCTAAGTCTAACCATCCTGAGCCACCCATCAACTCACCTAAGTGATGATTGATCCAAATCAATGCACACACTACAATGTCAATTATATGATTAATACAATATAATGAAATTTTAAACATCATTCCAACCATGCTATAAAAGATAATCAACTCAATTAACACACTTGTATTCACTTAGGCATTTAAACAAACACCTAAATGGCACATCATTTTACAACACTAGCATTCTTGTTACTTCCAACATAGCAACAAGTTTATTAATTTAATAAACATAAGCACAATTTAACTATACTAGTCATATGCTAAATAGTCATTTAACATATATGCAATCTCATACTCATATCACAATCTAATAAATCAATTAAGCTTGATATGCCTTTAATACATCGAAGTCATGCTAATTTACAAATAACATGCTTTAAACCACTAATGTTAACATATACCAAATTAATCATAATAGGGTTTTACAAATTAAAGGATTAATTATAAATCCTATGTTGTAACGCCCCAAAACACACCCTGGACGACGTTACATTCTAAAACATTCACATCATGAGAGCACTAAATATATATCCATCAAATAAGAAACATTTTTAATTTTTAACAAAATTTGGGCAGAGTCTCCTTTGTACAGGAAGCTCCACCCAAAAATCACAACCTGTGCAATTCTATTAACTTGACCACACAGGGTCCATTTAACCATCCAATAACAATAAAATTTCTATTTATCATCTATACTATCCTTAACATTATCCCAAAAGAATAGGCCAGATATGACAATTACATTCCCTAAAAGAATTACATGAATATATCGCAGCGGAGTTTCAAAAGAATCTAGACTTTACATTGTTCAGAAATAAATCTCCTAGTCTAGAGCAAAATAAGCTACATCTCTACATATCCACCTCGGGATCTAGGTTCCCCTCAAGTGGAGCCTCCCAATGCCCTGACTCGTCGATGCCGAGATCCTCCTCTAGCACCAAATCTGAAAAATGTAATTTGTAGGGGATGAGCACGAAGCTCTGTAGCAAAATCTTCCCAAACTCAACAAGGTTAAGAAAAGCATATAAAACGGTTGGTCTCATTTTCACAAATAGCATATATACCATTTTGAAGGAAAAGCAGGATATTTTAAATAGATCTCAAGTTTAGATGTTCGCAATAATTTAAATGAACCGTAAAACTCAGTCACAATTATCACCATAACCATTTCCAACAGGTTCTTGTGGAGTCCCATACCTCCACAAGCACTTGTTGGAAACCATTCCGTAACAATAATAATAATCTCATGTTCTCATGTATATTGGTTCATCCCCGTACCATGTATGTTGATTGCTTCTCATGAATCTACCCAACGATTATACCTAGTCCACCAATTACAATCACAATCACAAGCACTTTAGGAAAGGGCGTCTACCATCTCACTGGCAGTGACGAGTCCCTTCCCAGGAAAAGTATATCATCCCTTGTTCGAACTCCAGTGAACGATAGTGGTTGCATTACCACATGACAACCCACTACAAGTGTTAGGAAACCATCACCCCCACTGGGATAGACTAACCTCTAACACTCTACGGCATCTCTCGAAGGCCATCAAAGTCCCTCACAACAACCATACAATTGAGGAAACCAAAATATTCTCAATTCATCAACATTTCAAGGAATTACCAAATTACACAATTTCTCATTTATAATTCAAGTATCACAATTGTAACACTCTCAATATACTACAAGAATAAGGGATTAAAATATGCAAGAGATCATATCAATAAAACCTTCACAATCTTGATATCAAAATTCTAGGGTTTTCCAAACAAAACATAATTTCTTGGAACTAGAACAAGGATTTGATGAAAACATGATTTAATCAACTATAGGCATTTAGAAATCAATAATCCATGTATTTTGCACAACCCAAATAGGTAATTTCTAAAACTACTATTTTGGAAATTCAAGAACAAGGTCTCTTGAACCCAAACATACATTATGTTCAAAATCATGTTTCAATAAACAAGGAACCAAGAATTCTTAACTATTTATCATATAACTATCAAGAATATGGAAAACATACATATATAATAACCCTAGCATCAATGTAAGAGATTAGGAAGAAATCCCCTACCTTAATGTTCTTGGAAAAATTAGGGCTTTGATCTTGAATCAACTCTTCAATCTCTTGTTTTCTCTTGATCTTGTGTTTCTCTCTTTCTCTCTTTCTCTCTTATGTTTTCTAGGGTTTGGAGTGGTGTAATGAAGGCTAAGGCGGTGACAAAAATGTATTTATAGTGGAGGAAAAATAGGCTTGTTCGCGACTTAAAATCTCAGATTTTTACAGTGACTACCGGTAGCTGATTTTGACTACCAGTAGCTCGGGTACACTGGACACTCGACTACCTGTTGACTACCGGTAGCTCGGACACACTGGACCATTGACTACCGGTAGCTGATAGTGACTACCGGTAGTCACTATCTAGATTTTTCTACTTCCACTTCCAGTGCATTTTTGACCCATTTAGAGGTCGAATTGGAAAATTTTAATGAGATACATTTTTGTAGCCCTAGATGTCTAATATCTATTGTCAAAATTTCAGGTCATTTGGAATTAAGAATAAAAATTTATGTCCAAAATACTAAGAAGTATTCAATACCCATTTTTACCCAAATTCTCGCTAAAGTGTATTTTAACTCCGGGACACTTCCTAACTTCCAATACATCCATATTACCACTCCCAATGTTTTTTGACCTTCCGGATTCAATGGAATCATTATTTTGACCTACAAACTTTTAGAAACTTGTCTAATCACCCTTTCCAAGTTTAAACATCTTCGACACGTAACTTCCCAATCAAATTGTCTCCATAGCATTTATTCCTACGGTTTATTTTTATGTCACTACATATATCTACATCTTTACAAATATTATTTACTATATATATATATATCTCTATAAATATATAAAAGAAAATTCAGGGTGTTACAATCCACCCCCCTTAAAGAAAGTTTCGTCCTCGAAACTTACCTCAAGTAGCGAATAAATATGGATACTTCTCCCGCATTTCTTGCTCCGGTTCCCATGTAGCTTCTTTCACCTCATGATGTCGCCAAAAAACCTTCACGAGTCGGATGACCTTGTTGCGGAGCACCTTTTCTTTGGCATCGAGAATCTTCAACGGTTGTTCTTCATAGGTTGCTCCATCTTAAATTTCCATCTCCTCCAAGTTCACGACTGGAGTTGCATCCGAGTGACACGTCCTCAACATCGACACATGAAACACGCCATGTACTCTGGATATCTGGGCTAGTAGTCGAAGTTGATACGCCGCATTGCCTACTGCTTTGATCACTTCAAACGGTCCGGTATATCTTGGCGCTAACTTCTCCTTCTTGCCGAATCGAAACACGCCCTTCTTGTGTGACACCTTGGAAAACATGTAATCTCCCACTTTTAATTCCAAGGATCTTCGTCTGTGGTCCGCGTAGCTCTTCTGTCTACTTCGTGCCGTGCGTAGCCTCTCCCGGATGAGTTGAATCTTCTCCGTAGTTTCCCCATTGTAGTCCTTACTCCGTTAGTTCGCTGCGCACTCTGATATAAATTACAATCCACCAAAGGTTACAGTTGAAACCTAACCCGACTTGTCCTCCCATTTTAGCTTCCAAATCCATATACATTTTTTTTTTCAACGAAATAATTTAAGAAAAATTAACATAATATCATCGAAAATACCATTTTAGTGGTCACTACCAATCACTTGAGTTTTGAATTCATGAGCAAATAAGTAATCAAGCTCTGGAATCAAGAATAAATGGCTATCAAGCTTGGAAATCAAGAACGAAAGAACAAGCAAGGTTTGAAATTAATAACAAACGAATCTCAAGTTTTTGGAATCCAAAATAAAGGAACAATCAAGTCTCGAATTCCATAACAAACCCATATCAAGCTTTGGAATCAAAATAAGAAACAATCAAAGCTTGAAATCAAGAACAAAGTAACAATCGAGTCTTGGAGTCAATAACAGATGCATATCAAGCTTTGTAACCAAGAACTAAAGAGTATCAAGTTTTGAACTCAAGGACAAGGAGAAATCAAGTATTGAAATCAAGAGCAATTGAATGTCAAGTCTTGACATCAAGAACCAATGAATATCAAGCATTGAATATCAAGAATAAATGAATCACAAGGGTTAGAATCAATAACAAATGAATATTAAATTTTGCTATCAAGAACCAATGGATCATTAAGCCTGGGGAAATTAAAAACAAAAGAACAACCAAGTCTTGAGATCAATAACCAAAGGATGTCAAATATTGAATATCAAGAATACATGAATTACAATAGTTAGAATCAATCAAATGAATACCAAATTTGGCTATCAAGAGCAAATGAATATTAAGCTTGGAAATCAAGAATAAAAGCGTATCAAGCTTGAAAGTCATAAACAAAGGAGAAATTAAGATTTAACGGAACAATCATATATGGAAATCAATAACAAACGACTATCAAGGTGTGAAATCAAGAACAAAGGATTATGAAGCTTAGAAATCAAGACCAAAAGAACACTCAAGTCTTGGAACCAAGAATAAAGAATATCAAGTATTGAATATTGAAAATAATTGAATCACAAGGGTAGAATCAATAACAAACGAATATCAAATTTTTGATACCAAGAACAAATGGATCATTAAGCTTAGGGAGTTAAGGACAAGGAAACAATCAAGTCTCGAGATCAATAACAACGGATATCAAGCTTGGAATCAGAGATAAAGTAACAATCATGTATTGGAATCGATAACAAACGACTATCAAAGTTTGAAATCAATGACAGAGGCAAGATAAAGAGAAAACACCTCTCCCTTGCAAACTAGGATTTCAAGGGCATACCAAAAGGATTTTGGTGGTCACCACCCATAACATAGCTTAGAACAAATAATATTTAAGTTCGGGAATCAAGAGCAAAGGAGAAATCAAGAGAAAAACACATCTCCTTTGTAAACTAGGGTTTGAAGGCATCAGAAAAGATTTAGGGTTTACCCAACCATAATATATTTTGGAACAAGGTAGTATTATCCAGAATGGCAAGATATGCTGATTCCCTAGCAAGTAGATATAAATTAGAGTCAAAGAAATACATATAAGTAAACCTACTGGTAACTGAAATGTAATCCGCTTGCACGTAACCCTTACAGACTAGCCTGGTATCCCCATGTTCTCCCGTAGGCAAGTCAACATATAAAGCATGTTCTAGCTCCTCGGAACCCAATCCCAATTCCACAACGTCCGCAGTACGTATAGAAGAATGAGTCGCATAGGAATCCAATAAAATTCGGGCCCAAAAATTGTAGAGAAGAGCAATACCTTCCACAACGGCGTTGGAGGCATCTTCCTCCTGTTGAGTCAAAGCAAAAACCCTTCCTTGATTGGCGCGGCTGGGGGCTTGAGCTTGTAACGGTCTCTGTAGTAGTAGTGGCTGTCGTAGCGGTGGCCTGTTTGCATTCACTCGCCCAGTTACTTGGTTGGTCTTGGTGGAAAGCAATGGACAATTATCTTTGAAGTGCCCAACACCTCCACAGGCGAAGCATCGGCGTGCATCCGTGCCTACTCTCTCTGGTACGCCTCCCGCTCCTCGAGCTATCTGAGGTATCTGCTGTGCTGGCCTTTGTAGAGGTGGCTTATTTGCTGGTACTTGCTCAGTTGCTTGCCTGGTCATTGGGGGAAACGAGGGGCATCTATGTTTGAAGTACCCATACTCTTCGCATGCAAAGCATTGGCGCGGGTCAGTGCTTGTTCTAGTCTGAGTCACTTCATCTTCTCGAACTATCTGAGGTCTTTGTCCAATCACGTCCACGTCCACGTACACGTCCACGTTCAAGTTCACGTCCTCGTTCACGTTCACGTACACGTACCCGTCCACGTCCTCGTTCTCGTCCACGGACACGTACTTGTATTCTCGAATTCAGAGTGTGACCCTCTTCTCGCGAATGGAAGGCCTCAAATCTTGTTTAAAGCGTTTAGCCCTCTTTGCATCAGGGGCCACAAACTCGATTGCGTAGCAAGACAATTCATCGAATTCGAACAAATAATTTACCCTTAACCTAAATAAACAACAAATCTTACCTATTTGATAAACACATAACCACAAACAAATTCAAGCCTAAGGTTTCTTCAACCTAGTCCTACCTTTCTAGTGGTAATCCATAACCTACAGCTCCCATGTAAGACCTAAAGCCTAGGCTCTGATACCAAATATGTAACGCCCCAAAACACACCCTGGACGACATTACATTCTAAAACATTCACATCATGAGAGCACTAAATATATATCCATCAAATAAGTAACATTCTTAATTTTTAACAAAATTTGGGCAGAGTCTCCTTTGTACAGGAAGCTCCACCCAAAAATCACAACCTGTGCAATTCTATTAACTTGACCACACAGGGTCCATTTAACCATCCAATAACAATAAAATTTCTATTTACCATCTATACTATCCTTAACATTATCCCAAAAGAATAGGCCAGACATGACAATTACATTCCCCAAAAGAATTACATGAATATATCGCAGCGGAGTTTCAAAAGAATCTAGACTTTACATTGTTCAGAAATAAATCTCCTAGTCTAGAGCAAAATAAGCTACATCTCTACATATCCACCTCGGGATCTAGGTTCCCCTCAAGTGGAGCCTCCCAATGCCCTGACTCGTCGATGCCGAGATCCTCCTCTAGCACCAAATCTGAAAAATGTAATTTGTAGGGGATGAGCACGAAGCTCTGTAGCAAAATCTTCCCAAACTCAACAAGGTTTAGAAAAGCATATAAAACGGTTGGTCTCATTTTCACAAATAACATATATACCATTTTGAAGGAAAAGCAGGATATTTTAAATAGATCTCAAGTTTAGATGTTCGCAATAATTTAAATGAACCGTAAAACTCAGTCACAATTATTACCATAACCATTTCCAACAGGTTCTTGTGGAGTCCCATACCTCCACAAGCACTTGTTGGAAACCATTCCGTAACAATAATAATAATCTCATGTTCTCATGTATATTGGTTCATCCCCGTACCATGTATGTTGATTGCTTCTCATGAATCTACCCAACGATTATACCTAGTCCACCAATTACAATCACAATCACAAGCACTTTAGGAAAGGGCGTCTACCTTCTCACTGGCAGTGACGAGTCCCTTCCCAGGAAAAGTATACCATCCTTTGTTCGAACTCCAGTGAACGATAGTGGTCGCATTACCACATGACAACCCACTACAAGTGTTAGGAAACCATCACCCCCACTGGGATAGACTAACCTCTAACACTCTACGGCATCTCTCGAAGGCCATCTAAGTCCCTCACAACAACCATACAATTGAGGAAACCAAAATATTCTCAATTCATCAACATTTCAAGGAATTACCAAATTCCACAATTTCTCATTTATAATTCAAGTATCACAATTGTAACACTCTCAATATAATACAAGAATAAGGGATTAAAATATGCAAGAGATCATATCAATAAAACCTTCACAATCTTGATATCAAAATTCTAGGGTTTTCCAAACAAAACATAATTTCTTGGAACTAGAACAAGGATTTGATGAAAACATGATTTAATCAACTATAGGCATTTAGAAATCAATAATCCATGTATTTTGCATAACCCAAATAGGTAATTTCTAAAACTACTATTTTGGAAATTCAAGAACAAGGTCTCTTGAACCCAAACATACATTATGTTCAAAATCATGTTTCAATAAACAAGGAACCAAGAATTCTTAACTATTTATCATATAACTATCAAGAATATGGAAAACATACATATATAATAACCCTAGCATCAATGTAAGAGATTAGGAAGAAATCCCCTACCTTAATTTTCTTGGAAAAATTAGGGCTTTGATCTTGAATCAACTCTTCAATCTCTTGTTTTCTCTTGATCTTGTGTTTCTCTCTTTCTCTCTTTCTCTCTTATGTTTTCTAGGGTTTGGAGTGGTGTAATGAAGGCTAAGGAGGTGACAAAAATGTATTTATAGTGGAGGAAAAATAGGCTTGTTCGCGACTTAAAATCTCAGATTTTTACAGTGACTACCGGTAGCTGATTTTGACTACCAGTAGCTCGGGTACACTGGACACTCGACTACCTGTTGACTACCGGTAGCTCGGACACACTGGACCATTGACTACCGGTAGCTGATAGTGACTACCGGTAGTCACTATCCAGATTTTTCTACTTCCACTTCCAGTGCATTTTTGACCCATTTAGAGGTCGAATTGGAAAATTTTCATGAGATACACTTTTGTAGCCCTAGATGTCTACTAGCTACTGTAAAAATTTCAGGTCATTTGGAATTAAGAATAAAAAGTTATGTCCAAAATACTAAGAAGTATTCAATACCCATTTTTACCCAAATTCTTGCTAAAGTGTATTTTAACTCCGGGACACTTCCTAACTTCCAATACATCCATATTACCACCCCCAATGTTTTTCGACCTTCCGGATTCAATGGAACCATTATTTTGACCTACAAACTTTTAGAAACTTGTCTAATCACCCTTTCCAAGTTTAAACATCTTCGACACGTAACTTCCCAATCAAATTGTCTTCATAGCATTTATTCCTACGGTTTATTCTTATGTCACTACATATATCTACATCTTTACAAATATTATTTACTATATATATATATATATATATCTCTATAAATATATAAAAGAAAATTCGGGGTGTTACATATGTTTAACCCACTAATTACACTAGTCAAGAGCTAAACATGTGATAGACACACCCATAGCCTTCCCATTTGATATGGCATAATCTAAGTTGAAATTACATTTAAATAGAGGAAACCCTACCTCTTGTAGCGTGAGCCTATGTAGTAGGAAGCCCCAAAAACCCAAAAATCTATAGCTTCCTAAGCCTTGATTTAGTCCTGAGCCAAAATTTTGATTTTCAAAAGATATTGTAATTAAGCGTGGTTGGTACCCACGCGTATCCCTCGCCGTTGTGAGCGACTTTAATTCTTGATTCGAGACGAATGGTTGATCGAATTTTGCTAGATCTAAGGAAGAAGATTCAAAGAATGATTTTTTCTTTTTCTTTTTCTCTTTCTTTCTCTCTCTCTCTCTCTCACTCTTGGCTAATCCTTTGGTGTGTGGTGGAGACTAAGGTGGTGTTTAATAAAATTGAAAGCTAAAATCTGAAAACTGAGAGCTGAATGCTGAATTTCTGGACTGTTTGGTATCCACTTAAATTTAAGTACTGAATTCAACTAAAATGTTTGATAACTACACAAAGCTCACGTATGAAAATAAATTCATTTCTAATTTTACCTTTCCACTCTTTAGTTTAAAAATATTTATAAAATATGTCATAACATAAATCATAATTATTATTATCATATTGTAGTCTACATTTAACAACTAATATTTGTGTGTGTGTGTGTGCAGTGCATGTGTTTGTGTGTGTGCAGTGCGTGCGTCTATGTGTGTGTGTGTGTAATTATGTATTATGTATATTTTTGTTGCAGGAGACAAGGGAAGGAAAAAAAAGAAGAAGAAGAAGAAAAAGAAGGAGAAGAAGAGAAGGAAGAAGATTTACATGTTACCCGCTGAAGAAAAGATCAGCAAGGAGGATAGATAGATTAGGGATTTGGGAAATAAGATTAATTAGATTTTTAATAGGATTGTAAAATATTTTGGAGTATAATTGTCATATTATAAATATTATTAAAGATAATTTTGTTGAACGCTTTCAACTTTCAGAATTAAGTAAGAGATCTCCTACTTAATATTGTAATATATTTTTAAGGAGCACTTAACATATTAAGAGAGTTTAAATTTTAGTTATCAAATAGACTTAATTAATAAGTGCTGAATATATTCATTTTAAGTGCCGAATTTGGGTTAACAAACACATCCTAAGTCTCATTTTTTTTTCTTTATATACTTGGTCCAAAAATGGGCCGCACGTCTCATTTTAACGGGTCCAATTTTATTCCGAACCAATTAAATCTCGTTTGAGTTAAGTTTAGTATATTTTTATTCAATTAAATTTAAATTATTTTTCAGGTCCCACGAATAAATTTGATCGCGAGACACCCAATCGCTTCATAACGCACGAAATATTCGACTGTCTTGAAATTCAATGAAAATTGACTGGGTAAATAGATTTCGCGAAACAAATCCAATGGTAAGA
Organism: Ilex aquifolium; assembly: GCA_951799425.1. Taxonomy (NCBI): domain Eukaryota; kingdom Viridiplantae; phylum Streptophyta; class Magnoliopsida; order Aquifoliales; family Aquifoliaceae; genus Ilex; species Ilex aquifolium. The sequence goes on from OX637400.1 coordinate 28,349,946, forward strand.
CTTTTTTCTTCATCCGAGTTATATAAAAATTTATGTTTTTGACCCGTGCTTTAGCGAGTAATTACCATTTTACCCTTTTAATTAAAATTCAAAAAATTTTGGATTTCATAGAACCGGGGAGCGGATTAATTGAGATGCACATAAGTGGATCTGGACACTCCTAACCCTTGAAAAAAAAAACAGAACTCTCTCTCATCAAGACCGCTATTTTCCCTAAGGCTAAGATCAAAGACTCCCATTGTCGAGCAAAACTACAAGACTGATGTCCTTGTCAGCACCACCACAAATCCAACTTTTGAATACACTAACAAATATAAACTGTTAAGGATAGATGATATTGTACCATTATTTGTTTGATTTGCTAGCTCTACTCTTGGAGTTACCAAAAAACTCGGACTCTTGACTATTGTTTATGTTTGGAAGTTGGGGTCCGTTCCAAACTCCAACCCCCCCTCCGCCAACCAAAGTTCCATCACTTGTTCTTTTTATCAATTTCAAACAATACGAAACAAATTCTTTTAGGGTAAATTTTATTGACAACCCCTAGAAAATAACCTAATTACAGGGATACCTCCTATAGTTTTTAAAATATCACTGTCACCCCTAATTACTACCCTTACCGTCAAGGATGTTACTAACAAAGCCAAAAAATGATGATGTCAGCGAATCTTCTCTATTAAATGACAAATTTGCCCTTTAAATGTGATATTATAAAATATTATTCCTATACCTAAATATTCTTTATTCTCTTTTTGAATAATACTAATCTTACACCCAAACAAGTCTCATATCATTCTCTCTCTCTCTCTCTCTCTCTCTCCCTCCTCTCTCCCAATTAAATCAATATTAAAATTTTCCAATTTAATCAAATCAATACCAAATTAATATTCAATTTAATCAAATTAATTACAATAGTGACTATCAAATTTCTAAAATTAGCATTACATCCACCAAATCATCATTTAATTTTATCCAATTAATAACAAATTATATTCAATTTTATCAAATTAACACAAAATAGACCCCAAATTTCATCAAATAAATATTTAGTTTTCCTCAAATCAACCTTAATTCCACCAAATTAATACCAATTTGATATTCTATTTCATTAATAACATGAATTTGATTGTTGACATCTAATAAAATAGGTGTGTGATGAAATTGAATGTTAATTGGTATTAAATTGATAAAACATGTGTTAATTGGATTAAATTGAATTTTAATTTGACAAAATTAAATTTTAATTTGATGAAAATAAATTCTAAATTAAATAAATTGAATGTTAATTTGCTGAAATTAAATCTTAAAATATTAATTTGATGAAATTAAATATTAATTTGGTGTTAAATTAATAAATATAGTGTTAGTGTAATGAAATTTGATGCAATTGAAGTTCAATTTGATGAAACTAAAATCTAAATTAAATAAATTGAATGTTAATATGACATTAATTTGATGAAATTAAAATTAAAATTTCAAATTAATATGAATTTGATAAAATTAGATATTATTTTTTTTGTTGACAAAATTAGATATTATTATTATTATTATTTGAAAAATTAGATATTAAATTGGTGTTAAATTGATGAAATTAGTGGTAGTTTGATGAAATTAATATTTGAATTAATGAAAGTAAATGTTAGTCGATTAGTTTTCTGATGAAATTAAAATTGATGAAATTGATAAATTTGATAAAATTGATGAAATTAAAAATCAATTTTAATAAAATTAAATTATAAATTAATGAAATTTAATGTTCTGTTAAGGGTAAATGAGTAAAAAGGGTTTCTTTAAAGGTAATTATGTAAAAGTAGAATTTTTGTCTATTTTGTTAAAGAAAAAATCTGATAGGGGATGACAGTGATATTTCAGAAACTATAGGAGGTACGCCTACAATTAGGCTATTTTCAAGGGGTGTTAGTGAATTTTACCAGGCGGGGTTTGGGAAAATTGGACTAAGATCCAATTGAGTCTCATGGGTTTTTTGCATGATAATGTGTCGGGGTATAGCAAGAAGGGATAGTTCTCCCTCGGGTGTAAGACCTAATTTTATCAGCTACACTCTGACCACGAATACGGAGCTGAAGGTGGGACGTCCTCGAGATCCGTTGGCGATTTGGTAGTCCATTGGTGAAAGTGCATACATTACCTACCCCATAAAGGCAAGATAATAAATGAAAGGTCATTGGGTAAGCATAACTCAATGGTGTGAGCGTGGAGTGCCTGGTACATGGGCATGATATCACATGTGTCGCGGGAAACCTGGGGTAGGTTCGGGGTTGGTTATGCATGCATAAGACACCACCTCATGTCATGGCATAGTGATATCATTTAGTCATGTTCGTGTACATATATGAATGCTTGATATATTTGAATGTCTACGACATCATATGCATCATTGGGTTGGGAGGCATTCTCTATAAAAGATACCCTACTAGGTGTTGCCTCACCCCATTATGGGAAAACATTTTCAAGTACATTCCAAGCTTCCATGGATGGCCTGCACCTGGGCCTACCTTAACAATGGAGCCGGAGTCCGCCCTTCTATTTTGATGTATAGATACATTGTGAAACTCGAGAAAAATTTAAATTTTATAGAATGGTAATTAAAGTGGTAAAATGGTAATTAGTCGTTAAAGCATGAGTCGAAAACCTAAATTTTTATAGAACTCAGATGACGAAATATACCTCACAGTTTGATTTGTCTCTCGAAATTGGTCTAGCCAGTTAATTTTTATCGAATTCTGGTACGCTCGAATTTTTGAGTGTTACGATGCGATCAGGTATGGAGCGATTAAATTTTTGCGATAAGATTTTAATTGCAAAACTCATAATATAATTTAAAGTACATCTCATAAAATTATATCAAACATGACATGTGGTGAGATGTGATTGGTTGGGACAAAATTGGACCAATCAAAAAGTGGCACTTGACACATTAAGGGCCAAGTGTATAACGCAGTGATAAAGTGGAAGACTCAAAGTCTTCCACCCATTTCTTTCTTCTAATTTTTGGCAATAAGAGAGAAAGAGAGAGGAGATCACATTTTTCTTCATCTTCTTCTTCCCTCTTCCTCTAAGATCCAAGCGATGACTCATCTAGGAGTAAGAACTAAAAGTGCTCATAACGGGAGGGCTACGAGTGGGTACCATCCACGTTCAATTATGACACATTTTGAAAATTGAATATTTTTTTTCTAGAGGTTGAACAAAGCATGGTTTGGTATCATGAGGAGTCGTTCTACTTCGCGCGCACGCTACAAGAGATAGGGTTCCCTCCTATCGAGGTTTACTTTCAACCTAGGGTTTCTATATGAAATGTGTAGGGCTATGGGTGTGTGTATCACATATTTTAGCTCTTGACTAGTTTAACTAGTGGGTTAAGGTTGAATATGAGCATTGATTGATCCTTCACCTTGCTTAAATTTGGTTTGATGAATTGGATTATTGGGTATACTATGTGTTTAAATTGTATGCACCCTATGTGTTTGATAAATTTCTCAATAAAATCAAGCATGTTAATTGAGCTAATCAATGTATTTAACATGTGTTGGGAGGTATGGTAGAATGTTGTTATATGTTTTCAAGATATAATTAGCATTATGATGAAACTTATGTGGCTTTGTTGTGGGTATGCTATGCATTTACATTTCATGCCTTCTAAGTGTTTTGATTAAATGCTTAGATAAGTTAAAGTATGTTTATTGGATTGTAACCATATATGACATGCTTGGAAATGTTTATGGTAATGACATGTTTGTTATATGCTTTATGATATGATGAGTACGATGATATGAATTACATTTGTACATTACATTTGTATATGCATGGGTTACACTACATTCATGGGCATTAACATGAGTGTGAGTGTATGTGCTTGAGTTTGGGTCAATCCACCTAGGTGAGTTGACGAGTGGGCTCAGGAGGGTTGGACTTAGGTCTGGCTGAGTCGCACTAGAATTGCATAAATAAACGTGTTAGGATGTAGAAAGAAGGGCTAGATTCTCCCTCGGGTGTAAGACCCAACAATGCCGGTTACACATTTTTTGTTAATGTAATGAGCCTATAAAAGCGTGACGGCGAAAACGAAGCCGTCGGTGGGATGTCCTGAAGATTCGTTGACGGTGTGGTGTCCCATTGGTGAAAGACCATAAATCGCCGTCCCCAAAAGACACGGAATTAAATTAAATGGTCATTGAATGTTTAACATAAATGGTGGGGGCTTGAAAATGCCCAGATTCATACGCATGACATTGCATATATTATGGGAGCCCGAGATGGGACTTAGTGTTGGCATTGCATGCATGATTTTACACTTTATGGCATGGCATGGATTAGTAGCATTGTTCATGTACATATATTTGAATTGAATGCTTGGAAAGATTTATGATTGCATGACGTTTCATATGCATATGGGTTGGGAGGTGATCTCCATAGGAGATACCCTATTGAACGTAGCTCATCCTTTATGGGAATATATTTTAAGTACTGGACAGACTTTTGCTGGAATCCCTCACTTGGGCCCGTATTGATGACAAAGCTGAGATGTGTCTCTTGAGTTATATTTTATAGTCCCTTGTATATATTTTTTTCATTTGGAGTTGTATAATTTTTGTAAACAAAACTTATTTTTGCATTAAAAAGGCATGCATATGGGACTTTCTGACATTTATTATTTTTGTTGAAATAATGTATACATACATGAAGTTACTGTCTGGTATTCAATGCTATATGATTGAATATTGATGGTTGGGGTCCGATGTGATCAATGTTTAGGATTGCACATGTTATGTCAGTTTGGTAGAGCTCCCTGTACAAAGAAAACTCTGCCTCGAATTTGTTAAAGTTATGGAACCCGGTGACTAGGGTATCAATACGTGTTATCATGTTAAGCGGTATCACAGGTTATTCTATAGGTTGATGGGTGATCAATGGGTTAATCAAAACCCCCGAGAATCAGAGTGTCATAGTTTGTTATCAGAGCTTAGACTTTAGATCTTACACGGGTCTCATGGAAAGTGAGTTCATCATTTTTCGGGAAGATTTGGGATAGGACATTGCATTCACGTGCATTACATATTCTTTGTTACGTGCTACTGCATGAATATATGTGTACTTGAACATGAAGAATGTGGAAAACCTAAGTAGAATTATAGTCTTAAGGTTTTAAAAGAAAAAAGGAAAGAAAACATAGAAGAATTGATGTAATTTTACAGGGTGGATATGCTATATATCTACTATGCCGTTACGGATTATTTTAGAAAATGGATAGTGTTTCACTTTTTTTGGTTTGTAAGGTATGCTTGGCATGAACCTTTTAAGGCGTTGGGTTTGATTTTTGAGGTAAAGAAAGTAGTAACATGGTACATGGTGAAGATGCACATGCAAATAAAGTAGTAACATTGCTTAAAATTGCATATGCAAGAAATAGTAACATGCCTCCGTAAAAGTAGTAAAATTGCTTAAAATTGCATATGCGAGAAAATAGTTACATGCCACCCATAAAAGTAGTAACATGATAGCTAAGAATGCATATGCGAAACTAGTAACATGATACATGTCACATATTGGGGGGGGGGGGCGGAATGAGAAATTTTCCTCCGACTTCGAATGACCATAATTTTTGCTACTGAAGTCAGAATTAAGGAAATAAACTATCTTTGGAAAGCTTAGGATGTATACTTTCGAATGAGATAGATTTCAGCCCCAAATACCGAGTTCCCTAAGAATTATGACCAAAAAAAGAATGAGGGTGTGTCATGAAATTTAACTTAAAATAAACTTGGATATTCTCCTTACGCCTTTAGGAGGTTGTTGTAACATTTTTTTTATGCTTTGTCATTTTTAGACTTTGCATCTTGTGTGTACAATTTGGGTTTAGATGTTGAAACCTTAGAGTAGTCGTTATATGTGAATTCTCTCCTACGAGATAGAGTTTGAATTGACAAGATATTCCAGGGTTGTGAGTTAGAGACTAGTGGGATTCAATTCACAGTGGACCTTAGGGTCATGGACATGTCGGAGTTTGATGTCATTCTCGGGATGGATTGGCTAATAACGAATCGAGTGGTTATTAGTTGTGATCGAAAACGAATCACCGCCTATACTTTGGAGGGGATTTGTTTCAAGGTTCAGGGTGAGAAGCACAATGCTCTACCCTAGGCAGTGTATGACTCTCGTTGGCACGGGCAGTTGATGGATTGACTTGCGAGCCTTACCTTAGTGGACGAGATGGGATAGGAGTTAGGTCTACCTCGGGTGGTGTGCGAGTATGCGGATGTCTTCCTAGATGAGCTACTGGGGTTATCTCCACAACGAGATGTTGACTTCTCTATTGAGTTGCAACCCGATGTACATCCGATCTCTATGGCACTGCATAGGATTACACCAGCAGAGTTGAGCTAAAGGTCCAGTTGGAGGAATTATTGGACAACGACTTTATTAGGTTAGGTACCTCTGTGAAACCCCGGAAAATTTAAACTTTGATGAACAAGGGCAAAATGGTAAATTGCCACTCCGGCTGTAAAACTGAATTTTTCTAGAACTCGGATGACGAAACGGACTTCACCGTTGGATTCGTCTCGCGAAATCTAGTGGACATGTAAAATTTCGTCGAATTCCGAGATAGTCGGATTTTTCGCGTTTTACGAGACGGTTGGGTCTCGGGTGACCCCAAAAACGAAATTTTGGGCAAAATGTGAGAAATGTGAACATAATAAAATTAAAGTTCATGGAAAATATTTTGCACTTGAACCGGGACGAAATTTAATCGTTTCGGGGTGATAACGGACCCGGAATTAAAAGGAACGTGTGGCCAATTGTGGGCCAAGTATTCTAAAAATATAAATAGGGGCCTAAAGTCTGAAAAATCAGACTTCTCCTTCACCATTTCAGCCGAGAGAAAAGAAGAGAGGGAAAATGAGAGAAAACTCAACTTCTCTCTAGATCTACGGCCGTGGAGTGCTCAAATCCACTCGAGCCAAGAACAAGAGTTGTTCTACGCGTCGAGGGCTACGCGTGGGTACCAGAAACGACGGTTTTCACCAAACGTTGGAGGGCTGAAAATTTGGAAGTGAAGGATTCAAGCTTGCTTTGAGTTTTAGGAGCTTCACACGGCGATTCTACACGCTACAAGAGGTAGGGTTTTCTTCCTACTTAGGTTTTTTTCCAACCTAGGAAGGCTATATGGAATGGGTAGGTGTATATATATATGTATCACTTGCCTATTGTGGTTATTTGGGTGAAATGGGTATTGAGAATGGGTAGCATGATTTAAATCACATTCTCTAGTTTAATGTACCACTAATGCAATTCATGTGTGGGAAATGAGTACCAAATGTGCTAAGCAAGGTTGGTATGAAATGGGTATATAAATTTACTTGATGGGTAAATTTAATAAAAGGTTAAAGGAACTTGAAGTATGGAAAATTGATATGGGAAATTGGGTAAAGTGAATTCCTAAATGAAATGGACATTTAGGAATGGTTGTTGATAATTTCTTGAGAAATTATGACATATGAGGTTATGTTATGGGTAGAATGAATTCTATCTTGGTATAATTGTGTAGAAATCAATTAATATGATTTCTTGAGCTTTATGATGAATTTGAGTATATTATGTGATTACATGATCTTGGATGCCTTGAAGGTGTTGAGTAAATGCTTTGATGAAAATGTGAAGTATGTTTTGCATGAACTATGTATAACATGCTTAGATATTGTGATTAAGGAAAATGTTGATATACACATGCTTACGAGGTGTTGACAAAGTGTTGAATCATGGTATTTATATGCATATGCTTATGATATGAAGTACCATGGATATGTGGATTTATTGTTGAGTTGTTCATATGACATTCATACATATTGAACATGTGGAGAAGATGCAAGGGTACATTACATTGCATTCTCATGGGTACATTACATTCATGGTTATAAGACATGAGTGTGTGTGGGTGAGTTGACATCGCATTCATGGGTCATAGGCATGAGTGTGGGTGTGTGCATGTGTTGTGGATCAAACACCAAATCTTGGTGGTTGGTATGTGAACTCGGGAAAGTCGGGATCGAAGATCCGACTGAGTTGCACGGTTGCATTGCATAAGGAAAACTTGTGTCGGGTAAAGCAAGTAGGGCTAGACACTCCCTCGGGTGAAAAACCCGGAACCATTGGTTCATACACTCCGACGGTGCAAGTCCAAAAAGTGTAGATAGGCCCACGGAGCCGGCGGTGCGATTCCAAAATCCGTTGCCCAGGAAGAGACAAGATTTTGTTATATAAAAACACCCATTCAATGGGTGGCCTCTAACAATGATTGGGTTTTTATAAAGACATAACTTTTAATTCAAACGATCATTGGGAGGGTTTTTCCGTCAATAGACGGGTTCATACACATTGGCTTTTGCATTGTGTTGTGTGAGTCGGGAAGACTCGGGATAAGGTGCGTGAGTGAGTTCCATCTCATATCATGGCATGACATAGCATAGCATGGTAGCTTTCTAACATTGAAGTGTATACTCTTGTTGGATTGGTTGATGCTTGTTGATTGTTGCATGTGCGCATTTCATATGCACTTAGGTTGGAGAGTAGCCTCTATAGGAGGATATCCTATTGAGCGTGGCTCACCCTTCGTGGGACAACATTTTCAGGTGCGGGGTTCACACCGGCGGACGGCTCCCATTTCGAGCCCCAAAGTTGAAGAAAAGCCGACTTGTGGCTTTTATGGTTTAACTTGTAAAGTTTTCGTATAACTTCCATTTTAATGTGTAAATATATGGAATTGTATTAAATGGACTTCCATGGACTTTTATAATGTAGAAAACATGAATATATATGTTTGGGTGACCTTGGAAAGGTTTGAAATGAGTTGGAAATGAAAAATGGTTGAAACTGGCAAAACTGGGTAGAGAGTACCGGTACTGAATGGTACCGGTACTGTGTACCGGTACCCCCTTTCCAGTGGGTTGACAGTACCGGTACCGGGTACCGGTACTGAATGGTACCGGTACTGGGTACCGGTACACTCTCCAAAATTTTCAGATTTTAAACTGCCTTGCCCTATTTTCGGTCTGGGTCTTCCTTTCCCTCCAATGATCTAAATGGACCAAAGTGGAGAATAAATTATAATATTTTAGATATTGGTTGAACCCAATGAATAATCAAATCCGGTTAACAATTATGAGTTAAGATCCCGGATAAGGGGATGCTACTGCCGTGGTGTTAGGTTGGGTGACATCCACGGGTATTTCCGCGGGTTGACGGATGGTCAACGGTTAATATAGGACCCCCGGAAATTGGGGCGTCACAACCTCACCTTGGGGTGCTCCGGTGCTATTTGCTAAGAAAAAAGATGGGGCACTTAGGCTTTGTATTGACTGCTGAAAGTTGAATCGGGTAACGATCAAGAAACAATACCCACTATAAAGGATTGATGATTTTTTTTGATTAACTAAGAGGAGCATGGGTCTACTCCAAGATGGACTTGCGCACGGATTACCATCAGTTAAAGATTAGGGAGGCTGATATCCCTGAGATGACATTCAGAACTCGATACTAGCACTTTGAGTTCACGGTTATACCTTTCGAGTTGACAAATACCCCAGTGACATTAATGGATTTTATGCATAGGGTGTTCCAACCCTATCTTAATTTGTTTGTCGTGGTGTTTGTGGAAGGCATTCTGATATACTCCAAGTTTGAGGAGGAGCTCAAGCATCACTTGAGGATCATTCTATAGACCTTGAGGGATCACCAATTGTATACCAAGTTCAGCAAGTGTGAATTTTGGCAAATAGAAGTTAATTTTTTAGGTCACGTTGTGTCCGCTATGGGTGTGTCAGTTGACTTGGAGAAGGTGGAGGCAGTGATGAGTTGGGAGAGGCTGAAGTCAGTATTCGAGATATGCATTTTCTTGGGATTGGCAGAGTATTACTGGAAATTCATCGAGGACTTCTCCCGATTAGCAGCCCCTATGACGAGATGTACGAGGAAGGAAGTCCAGTATATAAGTGGGATGACTCATGTGAGAGGACATTCCAGGAGTTGAAGAAGAGGCTGACTCCAACTCCAATTTTAATTGCACAGGAAAGAGGCTAGGCATACACAGTGTATTGTCATGCCTTAAAGGATTGACTCGGATGTATTTTGATACAGTCCGATTCAACAGAAAGTAGAATTACATTCTAGTAGTATAAGTTCATTCCTACCAGTAAAAGTGAAACAGAGACCTTTGTTACCTGTAGGTTGATACTGTGCTACCAGTAGGTCTTAAATAGAAGGTTGTTCTACCAGTAGCTGTGAAGAGCTACCAGTTGTCAGAGACAGAGAGTAATTATACTGGTAGGTCAAATTATACTTCTTATCGATTCATCAGTGTTATAATTTGGCGATGACTCCTGTTTCCCAGGCATTAATGTGATGCCCCATTCCAAGGGTCCTAATTACCTATTAAACATTGTTAATTAACCCAAGGCATTGATCTCGATGGACCAATCCCAACGGAATTCTGGTGGTCTCTTTTGTACGGGGAGCTCTACCCTAACTCAACCTATACTCTAGCCTAACACAAAGACCATTCCAAGGTGCAATCCAACATTTAAGCATTTTCAATCATTAATCATTAATCAACGAGTCTCAAATGTAAAAATATACATTTATCATAAGAATAGATACATAAAGTCCCCTAATATACAAGCCTTTACTCAAAAGAATATAAAATTTTTTGTATAACCAAAATATAAGGCTCAAAGTAGATACGATGGGACCTAAGCATCTATGTGAAACCCAGAAAAATTAAAATCTTAAGTAAAAGGGTAAAACGATAATTAGCTGTTAAAGCACGGGTCAAAAATAAAAAAATTTATGACTCGGTTGACAAAATGGACCTTACCATTGGATTCGTCTTACAAAATCTATTTATCCAGTCAATTTTCATTAAATTTTGAGACAGTCAAATTTTTCGCATGTTATGAAGTGATCGGGTATCGCACGACTAAAATTATTGCAATCAGATTTTATTCGCATGACCCATAAAATAATATAAAGTTAGTTGAATATAAAAATATACTAAAATTAACAGCGGCGAGATTTAATTGATTCAAAATAAAATTTGTCCCGTTAAAATTGAACGTGTGACGCGATGTGGGCCAAGCATTCAAAGATATATAAAATGGAAGACTTTTAGTCTTCCACTTATTCTTGACCCCAAAGGATCAGCCGAGAGAGAGGGACAAAATAGAGAGAGAGAAAAAGAAAAAGAAAAGTAATTCTTTGAATCTTCTATTTTCGATCTAGCGAAATCCAAGCGACGACTCAACTCGTATCAAGAATTAAATTTGCTCACAACGGCAAGGGCTACGCGTGGGTACCAACCTCGTCTAATTAAGATATCTTTCAAAAATTGATATTTTGGCTTGGAATTAAATCAAGGCTTGGGGAATTTAGATTCGGGTTTTCTTGGGAGTTTTAATATGTGGGCTCATGCTACAAGAGGTAAGGTTTCCCCTATTTAGATGTAATTTCTACCTAAAAGATGGCATATGAAATGAGTAGGCTAAGGTTGTGTATCACATGTTAGCTCTTGACTAGTGTAACTAGTGGGTCAAATATAGGATTTATAGTTAATCTTTTAATTAGTGAAATCCTATTATGATTAACTTGGTATAAATTAATGTTAATGGTTTAAAGCATGTTAGTTGTACATTAGCATTACTTGATATTTTAATGGCATGTCAAGTTTAATAGAATTATTAGCTTTTTATGTGATTATGAGATAATACGTAAATTAAATTATAATTTAGCATATGATTGGTGTGGTGGAATTGCATTTATGTTTATAGAATTAATATACATGTAGCCGTGTTAGAAGTAACAAGCATACTAGTTGTGTAAATTGATGTGCTCTCTAGGTGTTTGCTTAAATGCCTAAGTGAATATAAGTGTGTTAGTTGAGTTGATTATCTTATATAACATGCTTGGAATGATATTGAAAATATCATTATATTGCACTCATCATTTAATTGGTATTGAAGGCAATTACACATTGCATTGCATATGCACTACATTCGTTGGCATTAACATGAGTGTGTGTGTAAAACCCGAGAAAATTTAAACTTTTGAGAAAAAAGGGCAAAATGGTAAATTGCCACTATAGTACAGGTTGTAAACCTGAAATTTTCTAGAGCTCGGATGACGAAACGGACATCACCGTTGGATTCGTCTCGCGGAACCTAGTTACCCTGTCAAATTTCATTGAATTCCGAGTTAGTCGGATTTTTTGCGTTTTACGAGGCGGTCAGACCTCGGGAGACCCAAAAACGAAATTCTGAATAAAATTTTAAATTTTGGGAAATAAATGACGGCAAGTTAAAATAAAAATATTTTGAACTTGAACCGGAGCGAAATTTAATTGTTTCGGGGTTAAAACGGACCCGGGAAATAAGGGCCGTGTGGCGCGTTGTAGGCCAAGTATTTAAAGGGTATTTAAAGGGGAGAAAATCAGATTTCTCTCCCCATTTGCTCAGCCGATTTTAACGTGAGAGGAAGAGAGGGAAAGAGCAAGTCTTCTCCACCTTCTCTCTACGATTTACACCCATTGAGAGCTCAAATCCACTTGGGCCAAGAACAAGAGTTGTTCTACGCATAAAGGGCTACAAGACCATACCAAGGAGGTCGGATTTTGGAGTGATTTGAAGAGCGGGATTTTGGGAAGCTAGGGCTTAGAGCTTGAATCGGGTCTTGGAGGCTTCTCAAGGTTGTTCTCCACGCTTCAAGAGGTAGGGTTCCCTCCTACTAAGGTTTATTCCAAACCTAGGATGTTTTTATGAAATGGGTAGGATGATAGATTGTATATCTCTTGCCTATTGTTGGTAATGTGTTGAAATGGGTATTGGAATGGGTAAAGATCAATTCTAATTGGATTGGTAATTAGAAATTTTTAAATGAAATTTCTAGAATTGGGTATATGGGATTGACCTAATGTAATTCTTGGATTATGTGAATTGTGGGCATGCTATGTGCTTATATTATGCCATGAGAATTAAAGTGTGTTATTACTTGATTTTGTGATGACATGCTTGGGTGCCATTCAAGATAAAATGTTGATATATGTATACATGTTATAATATATTGACATTGTAGAGAATTATGGAAATTATATGCTTACGATGTAATTTTGCCATGAAATATCTAAAACGTGATTAGAATGTTCATTTGTTACTCATAGCATATTGAACATGATAATATTGTTGCAATGGAGCATCACATTGCATATGCACGGGAACATCGCATTTAGTGGGTGTGTGTGCATGGTGGTTGTCTTCACCACGCTTGGTGGATGACGAGTGGGCTCGGGTAATATGGGTCGATGACCTAGTCGAGTCGCACAGTTTGCATGGGTGATAGGGTTGGGGTAGCAAGAAGGGCTAGAAAATCCCTCGGGTGAGAGACCCGGTGATTGGATACGCACTCCGTTGGTATAAGAGTCCATAAAGTGTGTCGGTGTACGCGGAACCGTTGGTGGAAGTCCATGAATTCCGTGTCGGTTGGGTGCCGTTGGTGTAAGTCCATAAATATCCACCCCAAGAAAGACCCTAGAATGAAAGGTCATTTGATGTGCAACATCAATGACGGATTGGTACACATTGGCACTTGCATGTGTAGAGGAGCCGGGAAGGGCTCGGTTGATATGCATGAGTGGGTCTCACCTCATTCCATAGCATGGCATTGTAAATTCCTTCATTGAATAGATTTCCTTGCTTGGGATGTTATGAATTGTTGTTTTGTGGCATGTGAACATTTCATATGCATATAGGTTGGGGAGTAGCCTCATTAGGAGATACCCTATTGAGCGTGGCTCACCCTTTGTGGGAAAAATATTTCAGGTGCTGGGTTCACACCGGCGGACGGCTCCCATTTCGAGCCCCAAGGTTGAAGAAAGCCGGAATGTGGCTTTATTTTGAGTTTTTGTAAAATTATTATAAAAACTTGGTTTTGGCATGTAAATTCATATAAATGTTTGTAATAGAATTTATATGTATCATGTTTTATGGGAAAAACTTCATTAAATATGTGTTGGATGGAAAAGGATGTGTGTTGAATGGATTGGAAGTGAAAAACAGAGGAAAAAGGCAAAAGTGGCAGAACCGTACCGGTACGCATACCGGTACGACGACAGACAGAAGGTAGAGCGTACCGGTACGCAGAGGTCCAGTGGGCATAGCGTACCGGTACGCCCTCCAAAATTTTCTGAAATTTTATTTTTTTTTCTTTTTCTTCCCAAACCCTTGGGCTATGGTTTCCTCCCTTCTAATGTTATAAATGGACTATAATGGAGTATAAATCATGGTATATTGAATATTGGTTGAACCCAATGAATAATCGAATCCGGTTAACAATTGTGAGTTAAGATCCCGGTTAAGGGGATACTACTACCGTGGTGTTAGGTTGAGTGACATCCACGGGTATTTCCGCGGGTTGACGGGTGGTCAACGGTTAATAAAGGACCCCCGGAAATTGGGGCGTCACAGTGTGTGTGCATGGGTTTGGGTCAATCACCACTTAGGTGAGTTGATCGTGGGCTCGAGAAAGTCACACCAAGGTCTGGCTGAGTTGTACGGGAAATTAAATGGACAAATGTGTCAGGGTATAGCAAGACGGGCTAGATTCTCCCTTGGGTGTAAGACATAGTTACTTGGTTTATACACTTCCTGCCAGTGACATTCTAGAAAAAGTATAATGGCAAAAACGAAGTCGTAGGTGGGATATCCTGAAAATATGTTGATGGTGTGGTGTCTCTTTGGTGAATTACTATAAAGTATCACCCCACAAAGACACGAAAAATGAATTAATTAGTCTTTGGGTGTACATAACATCAATGACAGGGGCTTGGAATGCCCAGGATCGGGCTCTGGGATTGGTATGGCATACATGAGTCTCATCTCATAGCATGACATGATTTATAACATTTGTTCATGACACATACATTTGAAAGAATGCATGAAATGATTGTTGTATGTGACATTTCATATGCATTTGGGTTGTGAGGTATTCTCTATAGGAGTTACGCTATTGAGTGTTGGCTCACCCTTTATGGGAACATTTTTAAGGTATTGTATGGGCTTTTGCTGAAAGCCCCTCTACGGGTCCACTTTGATTACAGAGCCGGACTGTGGCTCTTATTTTGATGTTGTAGTCCCTTGTATATGTTTATTTTTGGCCTTGTACAATTTTTGTAAACAAAAACTTGTTGTATATTAAAAAAGCATGTATATGAGACTCTTTTAAGACATTTATTCTTTTATGAATGAATGTATGTAGAGATGATGATTATGATAGTATCTGATACTATACGAATGAGTATAGATGAATTGACCTGGTGTGGTTAATGTTGTATGATTGCACAGGTTGTGTTTTGTGGAGAGCTCCCCGTATAAATGAGACTCTGCCTGGATTTGTTAAGCTATGGATCCCGATAAATGGGGCGTAACGGCGTGGTATCGAGTTACACGATATCTGTAAAACTGGAAAAAATTAAAATTTGATGAAAAAGGGCAAAAATGGTAATTAGCCGTTACGATGTGGATTGAAAACTCAAAATTTTCTAGAACTCGGATGACGAAAAGTACTTCACTATTGGATTCGTCTCATGAAATCTAGCTACCCAGTCAATTTTCGTCGGATTCCAAAACAGTCGAATTTTTCACGTTTTATGATGCGATCAATGTCACGACTAAAATAATTTAAATTTAGTTCAACAAAAATGTAATTAGCTTAAAATGAGACGAGATTTAATTGATTCGGGATGAAATCGGATCAGAAAAGTTGGGATGTGTGGCTCAATGAGAGCCAAGCATTTGGAGAGTATAAATAGGGGAGAAAAAACATACATTTTCTCCCCATTTACTTCAAAAATTCTGGATAGAGAGAGAGAAGAAAGAGAAAATCAAGGTTCTTTTTCACTTCCTTCTTTGATCTACGACGATCCGACCATCGGATTCCTTTGGGCCAAGAACAAATGTCGTCCTACGCGACGAGAGCTATGTGTACGTACCGAAGATCATGAGTTTTGCCACAATCTTGAAGACAGGATTGTTAGGATCAAAGCTTTAAATTTTGATTTGGGATCATCGGGACTTCTCTTATGCGATATTACGCTACAAGTGGTAGGGTTCCTTTCCTAACTAGGTTTATTTTTAACCTAGGGTTGTATATGAAATGAGTAGAATTATTAGAGATGAAATCTCTTATTTAGCATACCCCTAGTGTAACTAGAGTATGAAAAATGGGTATGGGAACATGTTTGAACCAATTTTGCATGATTGGGTTTTGAGGAATTGTGCCTCATAGGTTTGACAAAAATGCCTTTAATGATTATGTTATTTGAAGGAAAATGATATAACATGTTTGTGGAGATTGTGGCATGTAATTATATGCTTTATGATATGACTGACATTGAGAAATTAGAAATGTTATGGAGATTGAATAAGTTCATATTATGCTTATGACATGATGAACATGGTATTGTAATTACAATTGTACATTACATTGCATATGCACGGGTAGCATCACATTCGTGGGCATTTTGATATGAGTGTGGGTGTGTGAATGCTTTTGATCAAACACCATCCGTAGTGGCTTGATACGTAGGCTCGGAAAGGTCAGACCTAGGTTCGGTTGAGTCGCATGGGTTGCATTGAAAATAAGGGTTGGGTGTAGCAAGAAGGGATAGATCCTCCCTCAGGGGCAAGACCCGGTTACTTGGGTCATGCACTTGCCCTGTGGTGAAATTCCAAAAAAGTGTGTAAGCGTACGCGCAGCTTGGGGTGAGATGTCCTTGAAATGCAGTGTGGGCTGGTAGTCCTTTGGGGGAACGTCCATAAAATACCCACCCAATAAAAACCAGAGATTTTGTAAAATGGTCATTGGATTTTCAACAACAATGGCAGGGCTTGGGATGCCCGGGTGCATACGGATGACATTGCATGTGTTATGGGAGCCGGTGGAGGGCTCGGGTCGCATTGCATGTGTGAGTTTCATCTCATGACATGGCACGACATTTTGGTATTCATTTATGAATTGTATGTTCTTGAATGGATGTTTAATTGATGAATTGCATGCGAACATTTCATATGCATCTGGGTTGGGGAGTAGCCTCCGTAGGAGATACCCTGTTGAGTGTGACTTACCCTTTGTGGGGACATATTTCAAGTGTTGGACAAGCACCGGTGGACAGCCCTCACTTTGGCATGTGTTGATGGCGGAGCTGGATTTTGTAATTAACTATGTAACTTATAAATTTTTGTAGAAAGAGACATGTAATGAACTCTATTGGGCACTATTTTAGTGTAAATGAATGAATGTATGAGTTTGGATGAATGTGGTATGAGATTGGATGGCTTAGAGTTGAAAATAAAAAGATTTGAGGAAAAATCTGAGTCCAAGTACCGGTACCTAGGTGATTAAGTACCGGTACTACGCTGTCGGATGACCTAGGTACCGATACCTAGACTTACGGGTACTAGTACCTCAATTCCAGTGGGCTCAGGTGCCGGTACCAAGGCTTTACGTACCGATACACCGATGGACAGTGGACTTAGGTACCGGTACCACGACGGTACCTAGCAAATAGTGGACTCAGGCACCGGTACCAAGTCACTTAGGTACCGATATGTGGCAAAAGGAAGGGGCCTTGCAAACAGGCTCAGGTACCGGTACCACGTGTAAGAGGTACCTGTACCCCTTCTTAAATGTTTAAAATTCAAATACAACTTTGCCAAGCCTTCAGACCTTGAACCCTCTTATTCATATAATGGAATTGGTTAAATATTAAGTGCTAACGGATGGTATTGGACCTTAGAATGGTCAAAAGATAAAAGAGTAACAAGTTATGTGTTGGTAGTGCTCTGGTACATGGGAGACTCTATCCAAAATTTGTTTTGGGTTATGACCCCAGTTTAGGGGATGTAATGATGTGGTGTCGGGTTGTGCGGCATTCACGGGTACTTTCCCGGATTGATGGGTTGGGAAAGGACCCCTGAATCTTTTGGGAGTCACAGCTTGGTATTAGAGCCTAGGTTTTCAATTTACCTAGGACTTATGGGGAATGGGTCTAGGCCATTGCATCTATTGTGTGTTACATGTTATGTGCATTAAATGCTATATGTTTTGTGATATGTGATTTATATGCTTGATTAAATGTCTATGAAAATGAGACACTAGGATTAGAGAACATAACCTTGGGGGTCGGAAAAGAAAGAATGGGAAGGTTCATGGTGTGAATGTCTACTAGTGGGTGGCATACCTCCTACTAGTGAGACGAGGAGAATTTTCAATGTTTTGACTTTGATCCCTAACTTTGGGATACTAAGTAAGTGCTCTATTGCTATCTTACATGTGTGTAGATGAAAAATAGAGGAAACGGACACCAAAATGATCGAGGGGGTGGACGAAACAATCATAAACAACCACGGGCCTTTGAGCAACAAACCCTTATGGAGGCTATGGGCACCATAGTTGCCACCTTTATGCAAGCCAATGCCAACATGGGCCAAGGAGGCTCGAACAACCTCCAGAGGTTCAAGGCACACAAATCACCAACATTTCTAGGAGGAGCGGATCCGATGGTGGCCGACCATTGGTTCCAACAAGTAGACAAGATCTTGGAGGCTATGGAGATCATATTCGATGCCACTAAAATAAGACTAGCTGCATTCCATCTTGAGGGAGAGACCCATCTATGGTGGGATTAGGTAAAGGCCTCAAAGAATCTAGAGACTCCTCACTGAGTAGGGTGATCTAGTCCCAAGGGCAGGACACATAGATATTGTCCATCAGGGACCGGGTGTAGTCGGGTATAGGTGACGAGGGGTGGGCCATTCACATAGATGGTAGTCTTCGGTTTAGGGTAAGGTTTGTGATTCCCAGTCTCCGGATCTGATAGAGGAGATTCTTAGGGATTTTTATTGCTCCCGTTTTACTGTGCATTTAGGCATACGAAGATGTACTATGATTTTCGCCACCAGTACTATTGGAGCAGGATGAAGAGACATGTTGGAGACTTTGTTAACAGATGTCTCACATGTCAGCAGGTCAAGGTTGAGAATTAGAGACCAGCAGGGTTGCTCCAACCTTTGGAGGTGTCTAAGTCGAAGTAGGAGCACGTCACTGTGAATTTTGTGACCCACTTGTCATGGACATTGTGTGGACATGACGTGGTGTGGATGATCGTGGACCGGCTTACGAAGTTGACACATTTTTTGGTAGTGCGGATGACCTTCACACTAGAGGAATTTTGCAGGTTATATATACGTGAGATAGTCTGGTTACATGGGGTACTTGTATCGATAGTATTGGATCGGGACCCCAGGTTCATGACCCATTTTTGAGAGAGCTGTCAGCAGGCTAGGGGACATAGTTGATGATGAGCACAACTTTTTATCCCAAGATGGACAATCAGTTAGAGATGACCATCCAGATTTTGGAGGACATATTTCGAGCAGGTGTCCTTGACCTCAAGGGTAGCTAGGAAGAGCATTTACCCTTGGTGGAGTTCACCTACAACAACAGTTATCAGGCGAGCATACAGATGACACCCTATGAGGCACTTTATAGAAAGCTGTGCCGTTCTTCAGTTTGTTGAATGCAGGTTAGAGAGAGACCCTCCATTGGTCCGGACTTGATCAGGGACACCTCGGAGAAGGTGGATATGATATGGAAATATCTTCTTATGGCTCAAACCCTGCATAAGAGCTACGCTGACAAGTGGCGGCGACCTCTGGAGTTCAAGGTTGAAGATCATGTCTTCTTGAAGGCGATGTCTAGGAGGGTAGTGGTCAGGTTCGGGAAGTAAGGGAAGCTATCGCCGAAGTATATTGGGACCTTCGAGGTGCTCGAGAGGGTTGGCATAGTCGCTTACTGATTGGCATTACCGCCAAATCTATCGGGTGTTCACGCAGTGTTCCATGCTCCGGAAGTACACTCCAAATCCTACACATGTGATGGATTGGGGTGAGTTGGTTGTTGATGCGGATGGGAACTTCGAGGAGGGACCGGTGCGTATCATGGATAGCCAAGAGTAGATTTTGCGAGACAAGACCGTGAAGCCGGTGAAGGTGCTGTGGCAGCACCGATGCATGGAGGAGGCGACATGGGAGCGTGAGGACACTATCCGTTCTTGTTCGAAGATGGAGGTACATTCTTGTAGCAATAAAATATTATATGACTTGTTGCATATGCATGTGGTTATATGTGCGTGTGTGTGTAAATTTCGGGGATGAAATTTCTTTTAAGAGGGGAAGAATGTAAAACTCGGGAAATTTAAAATTTATAAAAAGGGCAAAAATGGTAATTAGCCATTACAGTACGGGTTGAAATTCAAAAATTTTCTAGAACTCGGATGATGAAATAGACCTACCATTGGATTCGTATTGCGAAATCTAGTTACTCAGTCAATTTTTGTTGGAGATAGTTGGATTTTTCACGTTTTACAATGTGATCAGGCATCGCGTGACTAAAATAAATGCGATCAGGATTTAATTAAGAAACACAAAAAATAATTTAAAGTTAGTTCAATAAAAATGTATAGAACTTAAACTAGATCCCATTGATTCGGGATGAAATTGGATCAGAAAAGTCGGGACGTGTGACTCAATGAGAGCCAAGCATTTGGGAAGTATAAATATGGGAGAAAAAATAGATTTTCTCCACATTATATAAGAAATTCTAGATTGAGAGAGAGAGAGAGAGAGAGAGATAAAGAAGAGAGAGAAAACCAAGGTTCTCCTTCACTTTCTTCTCCGATATACAACGATCCGACCGTTGGATTCCTTCGGGCCAAGAACAAAGGTCATTATATGCGACGAGAGCTACGCGTACGTACCAAAGATTGTGGGTTTTGCCACAATCTCGAAGACGAAATTGTTGGGATCAAAGCTTTAAAACTTGATTTGGGATCTTCGGGAGTTCTCATACGCGATATTACGCTACAAGAGATAGGGTTCCTTTCCTAACTAGGTTTATTTTCAACATAAGGTTGTATATGAAAAGGGTAGAATGATTAGAGATGAAATCTCTTATTTAGCATACCCCTAGTGTAACTAGAGTATAGAAAATGGGTATGAGAACATGTTTGAACCAATTTTGCATGATTGGGTTTTGAGGAAATTGCTTGATTTTAATTTCATGAAGAAATGTGTTGATTTGGGCATGCTATGTGTTTACATAATATTGTGCCTCATAGGTGTTTGAAAAAATACCTTCAATGATTAAGTATGTTATTTGAATGAAAATGATATAACATGCTTGTGGAGATTGTGGAATGTAATTATATGCTTTATGATATAATTAAAATTAAAAAATTGGAAATGTTATGGAGATTGAATAAGTTCATATTATTCTTATGACATGATAAACATGGTATTGTAATTTCAATTGTACATTACATTGCATATGCACAAATAACATTGCATTTGTGGGCATTTTGACATGAGTGTGGGTGTATGCATGCTTTTGATCAAATGCCATCCTTGGTGGGTTGATACGTGGGCTTGGAAAGGTTGGACCTAGGTTCGGCAGAGTCGCACGGGTTGCATTGAAAATAAGAGTCGAGTGTAGCAAGCAGGGATACATCCTCTCTCGGGGGTAAGGTCCGGTTACTTGGTTCACACACTTCTCTTGTAGTGAAATTCTAGAAAAGTGTGTAGGCATACATGGAGCTTGGTGTGAGATGTCCTCGAAATGCTGCGTGGGCTAGAAGTCCCTTGGTGGAACGCCCATAAAATACCCACCCAAGAAAGATCCGAGATTTTGTAAAATGGTCATTAGATGTTCCACATCAATGGTAGGGGCTTGGGATATTCGGATGCATACGCATGAAATTGCATGTGTTATGGGAGCCAATAGACGGCTTGGGTCGAATTGCATGTGTAAAACTCGGGTAAATTTGAATTTTTATGAAAAAGAGTAAAACGGTAATTACCCACTACGGTACGGGTTGAAAACCTGAATTTTTCTAGAACTAGGATGACAAAATGGACCTCATCGTTGGATTCATCTCGCGAAATCTAGTTACCCAGTCAATTTTTCACGTTTTACGAGGCGATTGGGTATCGCATGACCTAATAAAAGAGACCGGGAATAAAATTTTGAAAATTGGAAAATAATTTAAAGCTAGTTCAAATAAAAATATTTTGAACTTGAACCGGGATGAAATTTAATTGTTTCGGGATGAAATCGGACCCGGAAAAGGAAGACGTGTGGCGTAACGTAGACGAAGCATCCTAGGGGTATAATGTAACACCCCGTATTTTCTGTTATATATGTATATAGATATATAGTAAATAATTATTGTAAAAATGTGGATATGTGTAATGGTGTAAGAATGAACTATATAGATTGTAATAGTAGGAGAAATGCCAGAGATGCATATTGATTGGGAAGTTTGAGTTTCAAAGACGTCTAAACTTGGAAAGGGTGATTAGATGAATTTCTAAATATTTTTAGGTCAAAATAAGGTGTCCATTGAATCCGGAAGGTCGAACAACCTTGGGAGAGGTAATATGGGGTGTATTGGAAGCTAGGAAGTATTCCGGAGTGAAAACACACTTAGAGAGAATTTGGGTAAAAAGGAGTTGGGACACCTTCTAGTATTTTGGTCATAAATTTTTATTCTTATATCCAATTGATCTGAAATTTGGACAGTAGATATTAGACATCTAGGGCTACAAAAGTGTATCTCCTGAAAATTTTCCAATTCGACCTCTAAATGGATCAAAACTGCCCTGGAAGTCGAAGCAGCCAAAGTGTACAGGTACACCGTACCGGTACGCCCAAACCAGTGGCTTAACCGTACCGGTACCGCGTACCGGTACTATATCGTACCGGTACCGCGTACTGGTACGCTTTCTCTGACACGCGCCGAACAGTTAAAAAGTCGGGATTTTTGGGTTTAAAACACCACCTCAAGCCCTCATTTGCCCCATTCTTCATTCCACTCTCATTCTAAACACTTTAGAACCCTAGGAGGAGATAAAGGAGGAGAAAGAAACACAAGATCAAGAGGGAGTTACACTTTCAAAAAGATCAAAGCCCTAGATTTCAAGAACATCAAGGTAGGGGTTTCTTTCCATTCACTTACATTGAGGCTAGGGTTATTATATATGTATGATTTGGATTTCTAATCATAGCTATTTGCTATGGGTTCCTTTTTGCAAACTTGATTATGTTTTGAGAAAAGGTTATGGGTGGAAAGCCATACGAAAACTTAGTTTTTGAGAAACATGGATTTCTCTCTCTATCTTCACTCAAATTTGGTTTTGAAAACTATAGTGCTTTGTGTTGAGTATTGAAATGCTATTGTACATGATCTCTTGTATTTTTCTTCATGGTTATTTGAAATTGTCTCATGATGGATGTGTGGATTTTGGGGAATTTGTGTGAGAATTTGGGGGTTTATGGTATTGTTAGAATGTGAGATATTGTGGGAATTTTATCGCTTGCGTGGTTGTACGATACGAACATGGATTACTATGGACCGGGTATCATGTAGTGGGTAGACGTCTTTGTATGCCACGCGGGTATGAACTTTTCCTACCACATGGAGTGGGTAGACGCCTTTGTACGCCGTGTGGGTATGAACTTTTCCTATCACTAATGATCACGGGTTAGTAACGTGGGTTGTATCGGGCACACAGTGTGGGTCATCGTGCATTGTACCAGAAATTGTTTTGACAAGAGTTTCGGGAAGTATGGGATTCCGCGAGAACTTGTTGGAAACGGTTTATGGTAGAATGAATTACCAATGGTATATTGTGTTTATTTATCCATTTCAATTACTGTTGCTATCTAAACTTGAGATCTGTTTAAATGTCCTCATTTTACTTCAAAGTTATATATGTTAGTTGTGAAATGAGACCGACCGTTTTATATACGTTTCTAAACCTTGTTTGGGTTTGGGAGGATTTTTCTACAGAGCTTCGTGCTCACCCCCTACTGTTGAACATTTTTCAGAGTTTGTGCCAGAGGATGAGATAGGTGCTAACGAGCCGGGCCATGGAGAGGCTTCACTCGAGGGATACTTGGATCCCGAGTGGGACATCTAGAGATGTCTTTGACTTTTGTTCTAGACTATAATATTCTTTTGAAACACTGTATGGTCTAGATCTCTTTTGTAATTTCCACTGCGCTATAATTAGTCAATGTTTTCTTTGGGAAATGTAAATGCCATTGTTGGGCTTATTCTTTTGATATTGTGGCCATGACTTGGCTTATTCTTTTGGGGATGATATTGTAAATTCTATGGATGATGAATGAAAAATTTTCTTATTGATGGATTATCTTAGTGCTCTCATTGTGTAAATGGTTTTAGAATGTAATGCCGTCCAGGGGGTGTTTTGGGGCGTTACAAAGTTGGTATCAGAGCCTAGGCTTTAGGTCTTACATGGGAGCTGTAGGTTATGGATTACCACTAGAGAAGGAGGGTTAGGGTGAAGGAAATTGTTAAG
This sequence comes from Ilex aquifolium, assembly GCA_951799425.1. Classification (NCBI taxonomy): domain Eukaryota; kingdom Viridiplantae; phylum Streptophyta; class Magnoliopsida; order Aquifoliales; family Aquifoliaceae; genus Ilex; species Ilex aquifolium. The sequence continues at coordinate 28,374,443 of OX637400.1, forward strand.
TTAAATTTTGTATATGCCTTGTGCTTAAATCAAGACATCCTACATATCACTTTAGTTATATCTTGCACATCAAGGAAACTTAGTTGTGAATTGATGTGCAGGATGAGCGGCGAACAAGGACGGGGACGCGGACGTGGGCGTGGCCGTGGAGGTCAAGCAAATCCACCACCACCACCATCTCCGGACGCCATGCAAGGCATTTACCAATGCTTGAGGGAGCTCACTACTTTGGTACAAAGCCAAAATGGTAACAACAACCACAATGGTGGAGCTCATCCTCTCGCTCAAGTACCGGGCAACGGAGAGAAGAATAGGAGAATGGTAGTTCTCCGAGAGTTTCTGAGGCAACACCCGCCTACTTTCCAAGGGAGCTCTAACCCTTTGGATGCGGATAGATGGATCTACCGAGTGAAGAAGATTTGTGACGGCATGGGAGTTGCCGAGGACTTGCGGGTGGGCTTAGCTATCTACCTGTTCGAGGGGGAGGCCGACCATTGGTGGGACTCAGTGAAACGAAGGAGGAACACTAATGCACTTGCTTGGGAGGAGTTCGACCAAATCTTCCAAGACAAGTACTTTCCGGAATCAGTCAGAGACCGGATGAAGGCCGATTTTCTTGCTCTACGATAGGGCAGCATGTCTGTGGCCGAGTATGAGAGGAGGTTTGATGAGCTATCCCGTTACGCTACGGAGGCTATAGCTACTAAGGCCGACAGGGCCAAGCGATTTGAGCAGGGCTTGAGGCCGACTATCAGGGAGAAGTTGGTGGCTCTTAAGATCAGGGAGTATGGGGATCTGGTTGATAGAGCCACACTTGTGGAGAGAGACATGGAGGATACTCAGCGGCGACAGAGCCTTATGAGGGGGGGTCCGATCAGGACGGGTGCTAGTGGCAGTGGAGCACAGAGGCCGACACCATACCGTCGCCCAGATCAGGCAGGGGGACAGAGACCTCAGGTAGCTCGAGGAGCAGGAGGTGTACCGGGGAGGACAGCCACAGACCCCCGTCACTGCTTTGCATGTGGAGAGGTTGGGCACTACAAAAGTCAATGCCCATCGTTTCCACCAAGGACCAATCAAGCAACCGAAAAATTACCCACAAACAAGCCACCTCTACAAAGGCCAGCACAGCAGAGACCGTTACAAGCTCAAGCCCCCGGCGGCGCAAGTCAAGGAAGGGTTTTTGCTTTGACCCAAACGGAGGAAGATGCCTCCAATGCAGTAGTTGAAGGTATCGTTCTTCTCTACAATTCTTGGGCCCGAATTTTATTTGATCCTGGTGCGACTCATTCTTTTATACGTACTGCGTATGCTACTAATTTGGGATTGGGTTTCGAGAAGCTAGAACATGCATTGAATGTTGACTTGCCTACGGGAGAACGATTGGATACAACTAGGGTATGTAGAGAATGTGTGCTTCGCATTGGGGAGCAAGAGTTGATTGTAGATTTGGTTGTGTTAGACATGAAGGGGTATGACATTATATTTGGGATGAATTTGTTGTCCGCTTTCCGTGCGGTGATGGATTGTTTTCGCAAGTGGATCTCATTCCAATTACCGGGAGGGGTAGTCTTTACTTTCATGAATGATCGTAATTCTTCCCATCCATTTCCTACTACGGGTAGTAAATTCTTGAAAGCAAAGGCAGGAAGCCAGTTGAGTTTCTTAGCCAGCTTAATGGGAGATGATCGGGATAAATCCCATGCGGACGTAGCGTTGATAGTATCGGATTTTCCGGATGTCTTCCCTGACGAATTACCTGGGTTACCTCCACAAAGGGAGATTGAGTTCAAGATTGATCTCTATCCAGGAACTGAACCCATATCCATTGCCCCTTATCGAATGGCACCTTTGGAGTTGAAGGAGCTAAGGAAGCAATTGGATCATCTATTGGCCATTGGGTTTATACGTTTGAGCACCTCACCTTGGGGAGCCCCGGTCCTCTTTGTGAAGAAGACGGATGAGACACTACGGTTGTGCACGGATTACAGAAGGTTGAATCGGGTTACCGTGAAGAATAAATACCCTTTGCCCCGAATTGACGATTTATTTGATCAGTTGAGGGGTTCGAGGTACTACTCCAAGATTGATCTTCGCACAGGGTACCATCAACTGCGGATTAAGGAGGGGGATATTCCTAAGACTGCTTTTCGTACCCGGTATGGTCATTTCGAGTATACGGTGATGCCGTTCGGATTGACTAATGCCCCCGCAGCCTTCATGGATTTGATGCACAGAGTCTTCCGGCCTTACCTCGATCATTTTGTCATTGTGTTTATTGATGACATATTGATTTACTCACAGACTCAGGAGGAACATGCTCGTCATCTCTCTATTGTGCTACAAACATTGAGAGAACATAAGTTATATGCGAAGATGAGCAAGTGTGAGTTTTGGATGAAGGAAGTGAAGTTCCTTGGCCATGTTGTGTCCGAGAAAGGAGTAGCTGTTGATCCCACAAAGATTGAGGCTGTGATGAAATGGGAACCACCGAAGAATGTGACCGAGATACGTAGCTTCTTGGGTTTAACAGGTTACTATCGGAGGTTCGTAGAAGGGTTCTTAAAGCTTGCGATGCCGATGACTCGCCTTACAAAGAAGGGAGAAAAATTTGTGTGGACTCAAGCATGTGAGCTAGCCTTTCGCACCTTGAAGGAGAAGTTGACGACGACTCCTGTCCTCATTATTCCGAGCAGTGGGGAGGGATATGATGTGTACACAGATGTTTCGCTACGAGGCTTGGGATGTGTTCTAATGCAAGGAGGGAAGGTAATTGCTTATGGATCGAGGCAACTCAAAACTCACGAACAGAACTATCCCACTCACGACTTGGAGTTAGTCGCTGTGGTTTTTGCTCTTAAGTTGTGGAGATGTTATTTATACGGGGAGAAATTTTAAGTGTTCTCAGACCATAAAAGCCTCAAATATATCTTCACGCAGAAGGATTTGAATCTCCGCCAAAGAAGGTGGATTGAGTATTTAGAAGATTACGAGTTCACACTCAATTACCATCCGGGGAAAGCCAATGTAGTCGCCGATGCACTTAGCCGAAAGTCTTGGGGTGAACTCAACGTTTCCATAGGTGAATGGAAGTTGAAAGATGCCCTTGGAGATTTTGATCTATGGGTTGGAGAAGATGGATCCCGACCATGTTTGTTCAACCTTGTGGCTCAACCTACTCTCCAACGTAGGGTTGTGGAATTGCAAGGCTTGGATCCTGAATTAACGTCAATGCGAGCTAAATTGGAGAATGGAGAAACTATGGAGGGTTGGTCTTTGAGAAATGGAGAATTGAGATATGGGGAGAAGTTATGCGTTCCCGACGATTCGTCTCTAAAGGAGGAGATACTTGGTGAATGTCATCGCTCTAAGTTTGCTATCCACCCCGGTAGCACAAAAATGTATAGGGACATGAAGCACCAATATTGGTGGAAGGGAATGAAGAAGGATGTGGCAAGGTTCGTAGCACGATGTGCGGTGTGCCAGCAGGTGAAGATCGAACATCAAAAGCCAGGAGGATTACTACAGTCTTTGCCTATTCCAGAGTGGAAGTGGGATCACATCACCATGGACTTCGTGTCGGGTTTACCACGGACGTCGCGCGGGCATAATGCAATATGGGTCATTGTAGATAGACTCACCAAGTCTGCTCACTTTTTGGGTATGAAGACCACGGATACACTCGAGACTTTGAGCCAGCTGTATATCCGTGAGATAGTGAGGTTACACGGCGTTCCGCTCTTGATTATGTCGGATCGTGACTCTAGGTTTGTGGCGAGATTCTGGCAGAGTCTACAACAAGCGATGGGGACGGAGTTACACTTCAGTACGGCTTTTCATCCCCAAACGGATGGCCAATCCGAGAGGGTGATACAGATTGTGGAGGATATGTTACGTGCTTGCACGTTGGACTTCAAGGGGAGTTGGAGCGACCACTTACCGTTGGTGGAGTTTGCTTACAACAACAGCTATCAGGAAAGTATTGGGATGGCACCGTATGAAGCATTGTATGGAAGACCATGCCGATCACCGACGTGTTGGTTAGAAGCCGGCGAGAGTAGTTTGTTGGGACCGGACATTGTTCGAGAAACTACGGAGAAGATTCAACTCATCCGAGAGAGGCTACGGACGGTGCAAAGTAGACGGAAGAGCTATGCGGACCACAGACGAAGACCCTTAGAATTCAAGGTGGGAGACTACGTATTTCTCAAAGTGTCGCCCAAGAAAGGAGTATTTAGATTCGGCAAGAAGGGGAAGTTAGCGCCAAGATATACCGGGCCATTTGAAGTGATCAAAGTTGTGGGCAAAGCGGCGTATCAGTTGCGATTACCAGCTCAGTTGTATGGGGTACATGACGTGTTCCACGTGTCGATGTTGAGAAAGTGTCAATCGGATGCAACGCCGGTTGTAGACTTGGAAGATATTGAAATTCAAGATGGAGCAACCTATGAAGAACAACCGTTTAAGATTCTCGATGCCAAGGAGAAGGTGCTCCGTAACAAAGTCATCCGACTAGTGAAGGTTTTGTGGCAACACCATGGAGTGGAAGAAGCTACATGGGAACCGGAGCAAGAAATGCGGGAGAAGTATCCATATTTGTTCGCTACTTGAGGTAAGTTTCGAGGACGAAACTTTCTTTAAGGGGGGTGGATTGTAACACCCCGCATTTTCTGTTATATATGTATATAGATATATAGTAAATAATTATTGTAAAAATGTGGATATGTGTAATGGTCTAAGAATGAACTATATAGATTGTAATAGTAGGAGAAATGCTAGAGATGCATATTGATTGGGAAGTTTGAGTTTCAAAGACGTCTAAACTTGTAAAGGGTGATTAGATGAATTTCTAAATATTTTTAGGTCAAAATAAGGTGTCCATTGAATCCGGAAGGTCGAACAACCTTGGGAGAGGTAATATAGGGTGTATTGGAAGCTAGGAAGTATTCCGGAGTGAAAACACACTTAGAGAAAATTTGGGTAAAAAGGAGTTGGGACACCTTCTAATATTTTGGTCATAAATTTTTATCCTTATGTCCAATTGATCTGAAATTTGGATATTAGATAGTAGACATCTAGGGCTACAAAAGTGTATCTCATGAAAATTTTCCAATTCGACCTCTAAATGGGTCAAAACTGCCCTGTAAGTCGAAGCAGCCAAAGTGTACCGGTACACCGTACCGGTACGATACCGTACCGGTACGCCCAAACCAGTGGCTTAACCGTACCGGTACCATATCGTACCGGTACGCTTTCTTTGACATGCGCCGAACAGTTAAAAAGTCGGGATTTTTGGGTTTAAAACACCACCTCAAGCCCTCATTTGCCCCATTCTTCATTCCACTCTCATTCTAAACACTTTAGAACCCTAGGAGGAGATAAAGGAGGAGAAAGAAACACAAGATCAAGAGGGAGTTACACTTTCAAAAAGATCAAAGCCCTAGATTTCAAGAACATCAAGGTAGGGGTTTCTTTCCATTCACTTACATTGAGGCTAGGGTTATTATATATGTATGATTTGGACTTCTAATCATATCTATTTGCTATGGGTTCCTTTTTGCAAACTTGATTATGTTTTGAGAAAAGGTTATGGGTGGAAAGCCATAAGAAAACTTAGTTTTTGAGAAACATGGATTTCTCTCTCTATCTTCACTCAAATTTGGTTTTGAAAACTATAGTGCTTTGTGTTGAGTATTGAAATGCTATTGTACATGATCTCTTGTATTTTTCTTCATGGTTATTTGAAATTGTCTCATGATGGATGTGTGGATTTTGGGGAATTTGCGTGAGAATTTGGGGGTTTATGGTATTGTTAGAATGTGAGATATTTGTGGGAATTTTATCGCTTGCGTGGTTGTACGATACGAACATGGATTACTATGGACCGGGTATCATGTAGTGGGTAGACGTCTTTATATGCCACGCGGGTATGAACTTTTCCTACCACATGGAGTGGGTAGACGCCTTTGTACGTCGTGTGGGTATGAACTTTTCCTATCACTAATGATCACGGGTTAGTAACGTGGGTTGTATCGGGCACACAGTGTGGGTCATCGTGTATTGTACCAGAAATTGTTTTGACAAGAGTTTCGGGAAGTATGAGATTCCGCGAGAACTTGTTGGAAACGGTTTATGGTAGAATGAATTACCAATGGTATATTGTGTTTATTTATCCATTTCAATTACTGTTGCTATCTAAACTTGAGATCTGTTTAAATGTCCTCGTTTTACTTCAAATGTTATATATGTTAGTTGTGAAATGAGACCGACCATTTTATATACGTTTCTAAACCTTGTTTGGGTTTGGGAGGATTTTTCTACAGAGCTTCGTGCTCACCCCTTACTATTGAACATTTTTCAGAGTTTGTGCCAGAGGATGAGATAGGTGCTAACGAGCCGGGCCATGGAGAGGCTTCACTCGAGGGATACTTGGATACCGAGTGGGACATCTAGAGATGTCTTTGACTTTTGTTCTAGACTAGAATATTCTTTTGAAACACTGTATGGTCTAGATGTCTTTTGTAATTTCCGCTGCGCTATAATTAGTCAATGTTTTCTTTGGGAAATGTAAATGCCATTGTTGGGCTTATTCTTTTGATATTGTGGCCATGGCTTGGCTTATTCTTTTGGGGATGATATTGTAAATTCTATGGATGATGAATGAAAAATTTTCTTATTGATGGATTATCTTAGTGCTCTCATTGTGTAAATGGTTTTAGAATGTAATGTCGTCCAGGGGGTGTTTTGGGGCGTTACATATAAATAGGGGAAAAAATCAGATTTTTTCCCCATTGCTTCAGCTGGGTTTTACGTTGGAAGAGGAAGAGAGGGAAAGGAGGAGAAAAACAAGGGTTTCCAACTTTTCTTTACGATCTACGACTACCCTTTGGTCGATTCGACTTGGGCCAAGAATCAAAGTTAATGTATGCAATGAGGGCTACGACTACGTACCAAAAATCGCGGATTTCACCGAAGTTTCGAAGAGAGGTTTTTTGGAAATCAAGGGTTAAAGATTGATTTGGGTCCTGGGAGCTTTCTACAACTTGTATTACGCTCCAAGAGGTAGGATTCTTTTCTTAAATAGGTTTATTTCCAACCTAGGGTTGATATATGGAATGGGTAGGGTGTTAGAGATGTAATCTCATGTATAACACTTACCTATGGCATTTGAAATGTGAGAAATGAGTATTAAGAATGGTTAAAATCAATTCTAGCATGAATTAGGTATGTATAAATTACTTGTTGTGATTTATAGAAATGTGATGATTTGGGGCATATTATGTGATACATGATTTTCTTGCCTTGAAGGTATTTGATGAAATGCCTATGTGGATTAAGTGTGTTAATTGCATTGATTATGTTATAACATGCTTAGAATTTGATGTTGGGAACTGTTGATATATGCATTATGACATAGAGGTTATTGATGGCGGTTATATGCTTATGATGTAATTGACCATGAATTATTTTGATTAGATATTGGAATTGTTCACATTGTGCTCATGACATATTGAACACGATTGAGGATTGCAATTGTACATTTACATTGAATATGCACGGGTAGCATCACATTCTTGGGCATTTGACATGAGTGTGGGTGTGTGTGCATGTTTTTAAATCAAACACCATTCTTGATGGTTGAGGCATGGCTAAGGTGCACGGTTGCATGAAAAACTTGTGTCCAGTATAGCAAGAAGGGCTAGATACTCCCTTGGGTGCAAGACCCGGTTACTGGTTTATACACTTCCGACAGTGCAAGTCCAAAAAAGTGTAACGGTGTGCAGAACCGGCAGTGAGATTCCAAAATCCGACTACCCAACAAAGACACATGGTTGATTTTTATAAAATAGTCATTGGATGTGTAACATCAATGATAGGGGCTTGGAATGCCCGGATTAATAAGCATGATATTGCATGTTTTGACCGGTAAAGGCTCGGATTGAGTTGCATGTGTGAGTCTCATCTCATAACATGACATGGCATAGAAGATCCATTATGAATTGCATATTCTTGAATGGATTGATTGTTGCTTGTTGAATTTTCATGTGAATATTTCATGTGCATCTAGGTTGGGAAGTAGCCTCTTTAGGAGATACCCTATTGAACGTGGCTCACCCTTTATGGGGACAAACATTTCAAGTGTGGGATATGCGTCGGTGGATGGCTCTCACTCGGGCCCCCATTGACGAAGAAAAGCCGAGATGTGGCTTTTAAATCATGTTTTGTAAAACTATTATGGAATTTAGTTTTTGGACATGAAAATGTATGTAAGGGATTGTAATCGAACTTATATGGACTCTGTTTTATGTAAAATTGCATGTTTTGTGAGTTTGGGTTGACGTTGTATAAGGTTGGAATGAATTGGAATCGAAAAAGGATAGAATCGGGGAAAAAATGGGAAGAACTACTGGTAGAATGATGGTTTCTTCAACCGATTGAACTTTTCCAATAGGCATCTTTTACCAGTAGAATGTCATATTTTGCCAGTAGAACTTTTCTAGTGAATTTTCCTACCGGTAGAACATTGACATTCCTACCGGTAGAACTTTCCAGAAAGTTTTCCTACCGGTAGAACATTGACATCTTCTACTGGTAAGTTTTCTTTAATTTTCAGAAATTCAAAATGGTTTTGCCAGGCGCTTGGGTATTGGGTTCTTTTGTTCAAATGATGTAAATGGGCAATAATTAAGGATAAATGGTTGTATATCGGACCTCGGATGGGTGGTGTGATTGAATTGTACACAGGTTATGCATTTAGGGAGTGCCCAGTACAAGGGAGACTCTGCCCAAACTCCGTGTCATTTGTGATCCCGGTAAGAGGGATGTAGTGTCGTGGTGTTGGGTTATGCGGCATTCTCGGGTATTTTCGCTAGTTGATGGGTGATCAACGGGTTGACAAAGGAGCCCCGATTTTAGGGGAGTCACAAAATGTGGTTGTTTCATCTCTTGACATGACACGACATTTTGGTATTCATTTATGAATTGTATATTCTTGAATGGATGTTTAATTGATGAATTGCATGTGAACATTTAATATGCATATGGGTTGGGAGTAGCCTGCTTAGGAGATACCTTATTAAGCGTGGCTCACCCTTTATGGGGACATATTTTAGTGTAAATGAATGAATGTATGAGTTTGGATGAATGTGGTATGAGATTGGATGGCTAAGAGTTGAAAATAGAAAGATTTGGGAGAAAATCTGGGCCCAGATACCGGTACCTAGACTTACAGGTACCAGTACCTAGATTCTAGTGGGCTCTAGTACCGGTACCAAGGCTTTAGGTACCAGTACCCTGATGGACAGTGGGCTCAGGTACTAGTACCAAGTCACTTAGGTGCTGGTACCTGGCTAAAGGAAGAGGTCTGGCAAACAAAAGGCTCAGATGCCAGTACAACATGTAAGAGGTACCGGTACATCTTCTTAAATTTTCAAAATTTAAATACAACTTTGCCAGGCCCTTAGACCTTGAACCATCTTATTCATATAATGGAATTGGTTAAATATGAAGTGCTAATGGATGGGATTAGACCTTGAAATGGTCAAATGATCAAAGAGTAACAGGTTATGTATCTGGTAATGCTCCGGTACAAGGGAGATTGTGCCTAAACTTTGTTTTGGGTTATGACACTGGTGAAGGGGATGTAATGACGTGGTGTCGGGTTACGCGACATTCATGGGCACTTTCGCGGGTTGATCGGTGATCAACGAGTTGAGAAAGGACCACCAGATTTTGGGGCATCACAGTATCCTCGGGTATTTCGCAGGTTAATTGGTGATCAATGAGTTAAATGGGACCCCCAAAAATTGTGATGTCATAATCTATACATCCAAAATGAAAACCCGGATTTCGACTCCATCGTCAAGCCAGACCCATGTGAGGGCCATCTATTGAAGTCAGTACGTGAAAAATGTTCTCACAATGGGGTGAGCCGAAGTCTACTAGGGTATCTCCTATAGAGAATAGCTCCCAGCCCAGATACATATGATATGAATGTACATTCAACACACAAAGCATATAACACAACATTTAAATGATATTAAGCATGCCAACCATGAATGATGTTTCATGAATGTATGTCTGACTCCGAACCCACTCTCGGGTTCCCATGCACGACATATGATGTAATGTCATGTTATGAACCGGGCAATTCCAAGGCCTTGTCATTGATGTTATACACACCTAATGACCATTTATTTATTTCTGTTTCATTAGGGGGTAGGTAATTTATGGCCTTTCACCAACGGGCTACCAAACTGTTAACGGATCTCGAGAAAATCCCACCTCTGGCTCCGTTTTCTCCAACACACTTTTATGAACTCATTACACCACCAAAAGGTGTGTGACCATATGTAAAACCTAGGGAAATTTTGATTTTTTATGAAAAAGGGAAAAACAATAATTAGTCACTATGGTACGGGTTGAAAACCCGAAATTTACTAGAACTTGGAAGGTGAAACGGACCTAACCGTTGGATTCGTCTCGCGAAATCTATTTACCTAGCCAACTTTTGTTAAATTCTGAGACAGTCAAATTTTTCATGTTTTACGAGGCAATCAGGTGTCGCATGACCAAAATAAACGTGACCACGAATTAATTGTGAAACATGGAGAATAATTTAAAGTTAGTTCAAATAAAAATATATTGAAATTGAAACGGGACGAGATTTAATTGATTCGGGACAAAATCGGACCCGGAAAAGGCAGACGTGTGGCGCAAAAAGGGCCAAGTATTTGGAAAGTATAAAAGGGGAAGAAAAATCAGATTTCTTCCCCAATCTTCAGCTGGGTTTTCCGAAAGAGAGAGGAGGGATAGAGGAAAGATAAAAACCAAGGTTCTTCCATCTTTTCTCTACGATCTAGGGCCAACCTTTGGACGGAATCCTTCGGGCCAAGAACTAAATTCATCTACTCCACAAGAGCTACGCCTACGTTTCAGAAATCGCGAATTTTGACGAGTTCTCAAAGACGTAATTTTTGGAAATCAAGGCTTGAAGCTTGATTTGGGTTTTCTTGGAGTTTCTACCACTTGTATCACGCTTCAAGAGGTAGGGTTCTTCTCTTAGCTAGGTTTATTTTCAACCTAGGGTTTCGTATGAAATGGGTGGCATAAATTGATGTGAAATCTCTTGTCTAAATGTATGTCCAGTGTAACTAGAGCATGAGAAATGGTATAAGAATGTATAAAACCAATTTTTGCATGAATTTGGTTTTGGGTGAAATTACTTATTTTGGTAATTTTATGAGAAATGTGTAGATTGGGAATGCTATGTCTTTACATTTATGCCTTGAAGGTGTGTGATAAAATGCCTATGTTGATTTAGCATGTTGGTTTCATTGAAAATGTTATAACATGCTTGGTGGAAATTGTGGAATGTAATTATATGCTCATGATATAATTGACATTGTGGAAGTGGTGTATGTCATGCTACTCTCGTGATATGATGAACATGACATTGTAATTGCAATTTAATTCTTGGTTGCATAATGATATGAAATACAATTATTCATTACATTGCATATGCATGAGAAGCATCACATTCGTGGGCATATGACATGGGTGTGGGTGCGTGCATGGTTTTGATCAAACACTATTCTAGGTGGATGATGCATGGCTCGAGAAATTTGGACCAAGGTTCAACTAAGTCGCACGGGTTGCATTGAAAATAGGGTCGGAGTTAGCAAGAAGGGCTAGATTGTCCCTCTGGTGCAAGACCCGGCGATTTGGATACACACTTTGTTGGTATTGAGTCCATAAAGTGTGTTGGCGTATGCGGAGCTGTTGGTGGAAGTCCATAAATGTCGTGTCGGTTGGGTTCCCGTTGGTTGAAGTCCATAAATACCCACCCTAAGAAAGAACCGAGATTTAGAAATGGTCATTGGATGTGTAACATCAATGGCGGGGGCTTGGAATGTCTGGATTCATGCGCATGACATTACATGTGTTATGGGAGCCGGTGAAGGCTCGGGTTGCGTTGCATGTGTGAGTCTCACCTCATAACATAACATGACATTATGACATTCATTCTTGAAGTTATATGTTCTTGGATGAATTCTTGTTTGATTGTTGAATTGCATGTGAGCATTTCATATGCATCTAGGTTGGGGGAGTAGCCTCTTTAGGAGATATCCTATTGAGCATAACTCACCCTTTATGAGGACAACATTTCAGGTGCGGGGCAAGCGCCAGTGGATGGCTCTTACTTGAGCCCTCATTGATGAAAATAGCCAAGTTGTGGCTTTAAATTACGTTTTTGTAAAACAAATGTGTAATTTAGTTTTTGAACATGTAATATTGTATAAAGAATTGTTTTGTGTAAAATTGGGTGTTATATGAGTTTGGGTGGATGTTGTATGAGATTGGATGAGTTGAAATTGAAAAAGGATTGAATTGGGGGTAAACTGGGCTCTTCTACCGGTACAACATTGAATTATCTACAGGTAGAAAATTTCCAGAGAACTCTTTTACCTGTAGAACATTGATTATCTACCAGTAGAAGATTTCCAGAGAGCTCTTCTACCAGTAAAATGTTGATCATCTACCAGTAGAAAAATTTCAGAGAGCTCTTCTACCGTTAGAACGTTGATTATCTACTGGTAGGTCCTCTTAAATTTTCAGAAATTTAAAATGATCTTGTCAAGCCTTTGGGCCTTGAGTCTTGTTGTTCAAAGGATGTAAATGGATTAATATTAAAGACAAATTGATGTATATTGGACATTGGATGGGTCAAGTGATTGAAATGTACACAGGTTATGCGTTTGGGAGTGTCTGGTACAAGGGAGACTCTGCCCAAACTCTGTGTTGTTTATGATCCCGGTGAAGGGGATGTTATGCCATGATGTCGGGTTACGCGGCATTCGCAGGTACTTCTGCGGGCTGATGGGTAATCAACGGGTTGAAAAAAGACCCCTGATTTTAGGGGCGTCAGAGCTTGGTATCAGTGCCTTGGTTCTCGATTTACCTAGGGCTTGCAAGGCATGGGTTTAGACCATTGTATCCATTGTGCATTACATGTTATGTGTTATGTGTTATGTGAACAATATGCACGATTAAATGTGTATGGAAATAAGACACTAGGGTCAGAGAACATAACCTTGGGGGTCGAAAAGAGAAGGAACGGGAAGTTCATGGTGCAGATGTCTACTAGTGGGTGACACGCGCTCTACTAGTGAGACAAGGAGAGAAATCTAAAGGTTTCAACTTTGATCCCTACCTTGGGATACTAAGTTAGTGCTCTATTGCTATTTGACATGTGTGTAGATGACCAATAGAGGAAGATGACACCGGAATGACCGAGGAGGTGGACGGAACAACAACCAACCACTACAGGCCTTTGTCCAACAAGCCTACATGGAGGCTATAGGCACAATGGTGGCTACCTTTGTACAAGCTAGCGCCAAGGGGGCTCAAGTAACATCCAAAAGTTTAAGGCACACAAGCCACTGACTTTCATAGGAGGGGCGGATCCGATGGTGGCCGACTATTTGTTCCAACAAGTCAATAAGATCTTAGAGGCTATGGAGATCACGTCTGATGCCACTAAGATAAGGCTAGCCACGTTCTAGCTTGAAGGAAAGGTCCATCTATGGTGGGATTGGGCAAAGGCCTCAAAGAACCTAGAGGCAATGACATGGGGAGAGTTTCGGGAGCTCTACCAAAATATTAACAACTGCGGATGACATGAGTCTACAAGAATTATATGATACATGAGTGGTGATGAATTAACTAAAATTAAAGCACAACTATATTTACTGAAATAAAATCTTTATATAAAATAAAGAAATTACAATTTACTGAAATTAACTTACATATAATTTACTGAAAGATAAACTATTTGCTAAAGAAGTTCTTCATTTGCATCATGTATGAAGGCTAGATACAATATGAGAGAAAGGGAGAGGAGAGTATTTGCTAGCTTGTAATGGACTTTGTTATAAACAAAGCTTGGTTTGCTAGTGTGACGCCCCAAATCCGGGGGTCCCTTATTAACCGTTGACAACCCGTCAACCCGCGGAAACAGCCGTGGATATCGCTTAACCCGATACCACATCAATAACATCCCTAAACCGAGGTTATAACCCACAATGAAAATTCGGTTCAACATTCATTTGATCCAACCCCAGTCCAACACACCATGATTCATACCCCATTAGGGTCCAATTTGATCATTTATAGGAAGGAAATTCAAAGCCTAAAGCTTGGCAAAACAATTTTAAAATTTTAGAATTTTTGGACTGACTACCGGTAGCTGTTTATCGACTACCGGTAGCTGGAACCTTCTGGACCACGACTACCGGTTAACTACCGGTAGCTGGAACCCTCTAGACCAACGACTACCTGTTGACTACCGGTAGCTGTACCCTTCTGGTCCACGACTACCTGTTGACTACCGGTAGTCAAAGGCAGATTTTGTCCATTTCAATAATTTTTCATTTCCAACTCATTTCAAACCATTCCAAACTCATCCCAAACATACCTAATGAAGTTATTAACATAAAACATTGTTTGTACAAGTTCCATTACAATTAATTCCATAATTTACACATCAAAATGGAATTTATACAAAAGTTTTACAAAAACTCGAACTAAGGCCACAAACCGGCCCCCTTCATACTTGATGCTCTCCAAGTGAGCCATCTGCCGGTGCGAACCCCACACCTGAAATATTTCCCGTATAGGGTGAGCCAACGCCCAGTAAAGTAAACCCTACAAGGGCTACTCTCCCCCTAGATGCTCATGCTCATGCAAAATTCATTTGCAAACAAACATTTCTCACAAGGACATGCATCCTAAGTTGGAATGCAATACTACCATGCCATGAAATGAGATGTCACTCCCTCATGCATTTCAATCCGAGTCCTCACCGACTCCTACAACACGATGTAATGCCAAAGTGTTTCATTTCATCATTTATGTTTCATCAAATGACATTTTCAAAACTAGGGTCATTCTTGGGATCGGAAACTTCATGGACTCCTACCAATGGTCTTCCACACCAGTACACTTTATGGACTCTTATACCAACGGAGTGCACCCTCCAAATCACCGGGTCTTTCACCCGAGAGGTCGTCATGCCTCTTCTTGCTCATCCCGACCCAATTTATCATGCAATCAAGCGGCTTAGCTAGGTCTTCGACCCAACTTTTCCCAAGCCATTTCGTCAATCACCAAGTGTGGTGTTGACAACCACTAGGCATACACACCCATGTAATGAGATGTTTCCATGCACATGCAATGCTATGTCCCATTGCATACCACATGATGTTCCACATGTCAAGAACAACTCATGCACAATTTCAACATGTCCATGGTAAATTTATATCCTAAACATATAAACATCATATTCATTTCAATGTTAATACATAAACAAGCACATTTGCTCACAAATCATATCATACGCATATAATTCCACAAGTTGGACTTAAACATATTATTTCAATTAAATCACAACCATTCCATTCAAGCAAGGCATTTAATCAAACACCTTCTAAGCACAATTTATAACTCACATAGCATGTCCTTGATTCCACTAAGTTACATAACAAATCACATGTAACTTCATATTCCCAAGTCAAGCTAGAAGTTAGATGAAACCATTTCTATGCTCACATTTCCATTTCTATAACCATAAACCTATATATGAAGGTCTATCATAGGCATAACATATTAAACCTTTAGACTACCAACATCTAAGGAAAGATTACACCAAGGTAGGAAAAACCCTACCTCTTGAAGCGTAATCACCCGAAGGAAGCTTCAAGAACACTTTCCTAGCCCAAGACTAGATTTCCCCCAAATCTCCTCTTTTGGATCTTCGGTGAAATCCCCCGTTCTTGGTGTGGTTGCGTAGCCCTCGTCAATGTGATCGACTTTAACTCTTGGCTCAACGGATTCCGATCGACGGAAGCCCGGGAATCGACGGAGAAAGCTTGAAGAAAATTCTATTTTCTCTCCTCTCTCTTCTCTCTTCTCTCTTCTCTCTTCTCTCTTCTCTCTTCTCTCTTCTCTCTCTCTTGGCCGGCCAAACAAGAACACAAGTGGCTAAAAAGACTGATTTTCTAGATATTTACCCCTATTTATAGTTTTAAATATTCGGCCCGCGTCGCGCCACGTGTCCTTTGCTTAATCGGGTCCGATTTCGTCCCGAAACGATTTATTTGATCCCGGTTTAAGTTTAAATTAATTTTATTTGAACTTTAACTTAATTTTAAGGAAATTTTATAAAATTTATTTATGGGGACGTTCGTAAGGTAAATCGCCACGCAGTCGCCTCGAACGACGTGCAAAATTCGACTACTTCGGAATTCGACGAAATTTGACAAGGTGACTCGTTTTCGCGATACGAATCCAACAGCGAACTCCGTTTCCTCATCCGAGATCTAGAACATGAGTATTTTAAATACGCATTATAGTGGCAAATTACTATTTTGCCCTTTCCGAAAAAAATTCAAATTTCCCGGGTTTTACAGCTAGGAGTAGACGAAACCCTTATATAGGCGTAAGGATTTCTGAGAGAATCTTTCTGAATGATTATCCTCTGTCTACAGGTGTTGCTTTTACTTGGGTGGAATGCTTTCACCTTTGCTTTTCGGTGGAAAAGTAGGGTGAATTCCTTTTACTAAAGTAACTTTTGACTTTGTGCATGTGTGGACTCCTGCTGATGGCTGAAGGAATTTGCTTTCGGTGGAAAAGAAGACAGATTGTGCTGACTGTCGGCTGCTTTGCTAAGGGAAAGAGCCGTTTTCTATGTGATATATTATCGATATGTGTAATAGATAACTTTTCTTTCTTTTGAGGAGAAAGTAGTGATTGAAGCTATCACACGTATAAATGAGAATCACGGGGTGAAGATATCCACCAGATCATCATAAGGATCTTGGGCATCTTGGAAAGGATCCATGGATGGACTAACAGATGCTTCTGAGGATGCTGGTGACGATGAACTCTGGCTCGCTGCTTGCTGGAGAAGTTTCTGGGCCAATTCTATTAGCTCTGAAGACTTCTTCTTGGGTTGCTTACTGGAATCCTTTGAGGAGGATTTTTTCTGCTTTACTGCTGATGGTTGTGCCTTTTCTTCTGGAGAAGATCCTCGGAGAGCTGGCATGACCTGTTTTGCTGGAGTTGCTGGGATGCTAGTGGTTGTTCCTGTAACCATTACTGGAGTAGGAACCTTTGCTGGAAATTCTTTTTGTACCTGTGCAATAATACGGCTGTGCTGGAATTTGGGCCACCACTTGACATAAAATTGCCTGGCAACTTGGTTTACTATAATTTCCCATTTCCAATTACATATCCATGGGACTTTATATTTAACAAAAAATACTAATAAAGCTGGAAACTGAATCTCATGTTTGCTAGGTTTACAAGCAGATAAGAAATAGACCACTTGATCTTGAAGGTCAAGTTGTAAGATTTCGAGCATGGGGCCGTGACAATGCCACCACTGTAGAAACCAGGAAGAAACCTGGCTTTT
Organism: Ilex aquifolium; assembly: GCA_951799425.1. Taxonomy (NCBI): domain Eukaryota; kingdom Viridiplantae; phylum Streptophyta; class Magnoliopsida; order Aquifoliales; family Aquifoliaceae; genus Ilex; species Ilex aquifolium. The sequence goes on from OX637400.1 coordinate 28,391,916, forward strand.
GAAATCTTTACTGAATTGTATGAACCAGTAGTAAGAATATGACTCATCCTGATAGAGTAGAAGTTTAAACCATGATTCCTTGTAATCATAGTAATTAAACTTTCTGTTATGACTAGGAAGATCTCGAGATGAAGAAAGGTGAGATCCCCATTCACTAAGGGAAATGAATCTTTGTATGTACAGAGAATGATAAATGACTTTGTTAGGGTTTTTACTGTCAGGAATAGGTTTAATAAAAATGGACTGGGTAAAGAATAGTATGTCCTGGTAGAACAGGAATGTCTTTTCATAATCAGTGGGTATGGAAGTCCATCCAGGTTCTAGATAGGCATTTACTAGGTCTTTGACATTGCTAAGGTGAGCATGGGCTGGCTCAATAGAAAAGATGTTATGGGCTGGTGTCTTAGCAGGTTCAGTTTTTAGACCTTGGTAAGTTGACTGGGATTGATATGAGTTAACTATTTGGCTAGGTTTGACTGAGGATATGGGCTGGGCCATATACGGACTAGATGGGCTCGATTGCTGGGCTTGGTACTGGACCGTGCCTGGGCTTACTAAGGATGACTGGTAAGTGGGTCTGACTGGGTTACCAAGAGGTTCGTAACGGTTTGCTATTTCAATTGCTGGAGATTGGCTAGGTAATTGGCTAGGCTTTGGGTTTGGACTGGCTAATACTAACTGTTTTTGTTTACTAGTATCCCTCCTTGGTTTTTGGGATGAGGTACTAGGTTTGCTAGTTTTCTTGTCCGCCATGAGGTTCCTGTAGAAATTCACGAGTTAAGAAATTAGGAATGCAGTTATTACTGCCTTTAATATATTCGATGTCAAAATCGAAAATACTCAAAATAGATTGCCATCTGGCAAAAATTTGCTTACTAGCAATGTTTTGTACATCTTTTTCCAAAACATATTTTGCTGATTTACAATCTACTCTTACTAAAAATTTCTGATTTAATATATCATTCTGGAATTTCGAGATACACAGGACAATAGCTAAAATTTCTTTTTTACTAGTACTATAATTTGCTTGTGCTTTGTTCCAGATTCTAGAGTGGAAACGAACAATCTGGGGAGTCTGGACAGACTCTTTGGAGAAGGATACCGCCATATCCAATGTTGGAGGCATCAGTATGAATAATTTTGAATGAATTTGCTGAGGGAATACCAAGACAAGGCAAAGTCTTGATATACTTTTTAACTTGTTGGACTATGGATGTATGAACAGAGGTCCAAGGAGGAGGATTTCCTTTAAGTCTTTCATACAGATGCTTGAATGTTTTTCTGAGATCCTGGTAGAAGTCAGAAACATAGTTTAAAGATCCTAAGAACCTTTGTAGCTGGGTTTTGTCTGTAATTTCATCAGGAAATTTATCTTCAAATTGGATAGACCTGCTGATGGGAACGATTGTTGATTGTTGGATGTTATATCCAAGGAACTGAAATGAGGTTTTGTAACGCCCCCAAAACCACCCTGGACGACATTACATACTAAAACCATTTTACATCATGAGAGTACTAAAATAAACCCTTCATAAATAAGACTTCATAAAAATCATTCATAACACTTACATCATTATCCCAAAAGAATTGGCCAAGCTATGGCAATTACATTCCAAAAGAATTACACTCAAACTTAGCAGCGGAATAAACAAAATACTAGACTATACATGATCTCAAAATAAATTCTCTAGTCTAGTGCAAAAGAAGCTATATCTCTATATGTCCACCTCGGGATCTAGATTTCCCTCGGATGGGGCCTCCCAATACCCCTGCTCGTCAACTCCGAGGTTCTCCTCTAGCACCGTATCTGAAAAATGTAATTTGTAGGGGGTGAGCACTAAGCTCTGTAGCAACATTCCTCCCAATCTCGAACAAGGTTTATAAAAGCATATAAAATGGTCGGTCTCATTTCGCAAATATCATATATCAATTTTGAAAGAAAGCAAAGACATTTCAATAGATCTCAAGTTTAGGTAACAACAGTAATTTAATGAATAAATGGAACCAATTACACAATTAATAATACATTCCACCATAAACCGTTTCTCACAAGTTCTTGCGGAATCCCATACTTCCCAAAACTCTTGTAGAAACCGTATGTGACACCCCAAAATCCGGGGGTCCGTTGATTACCCATCAACCCGTGGAATACCCTTAGATACCGAGTAACTCGATATCACACTGTTATGCCCCATTTACCGGAGTCCATAACTTAACAAAATTTGGGCAGAGTCTCCTTCGTACAGTGAGCTCTACCCAAAACCCAACCTGTGCAATTTAACTTCACATGACCCATCCGAGGCCCAATATAAAAAAATGACCTCACCGGGTCCATTTATAAGTAAACATTGGCCACACCGGGTGCAATTATCCATACTTATATCAAAACATGCAAGGTTACTTTAACATTAGTCTATATAATGTCTATTACAATTAATTTGCATAATTACATGCCAAAGACCAAGTTTTCATAACTCTTTTACAAAAACTCAAAATAAGGCCACAAGTCGGCCCCCTTCAAGCCTGATGCTCTCCAAGTGAGCCATCCACCGGTGCAAACCCCACACCTGAAATGTTTCCCGTATAGGGTGAGCCAACGCCCAGTAGAGTAGATCCTACAAAGGCTACTCTCCCCTAGATGCTCATGCTCATGTAACATTCATTTGCAACACATAAACAATCATTCCTTATAAGGATATGCATTCTAAGTTGGAATGCAACGATACCATGCCATGAAATGAGATGACACTCACTCATGCACTTCAACCCGAGTCCTCACCTACTCTCACTACACGATTCAATGCCAAAGTGTTTCATTCCATCATTTATGTTTACATCAAATGACATTTTCAAAACTAGGGTCTTTCTTGGGATTGGACATTTCATGGACTTACACCAAGGGTCTTCCATACCCATACACTTTATGGACTCTTACACCAATGGAGTGCATCTCCCAAATCACCGGGCCTTGCACCCGAGAGGTCGTCATGCCTCTTCTTGCTAATCCCAACCCAATTTATCATGCAACCAAGCGGCTTAGTTCGGTCTTCGACCCAACTTTTCCCAAGCCTTACCGTCAATCACCAAGTGTGGTGTTGACCTCAACCATGTACACACCCATGTAATGAGATACTTCCGTGCACATGCAATGCTATGTCCCATTGCATACAACATGATGTTCAATATGTCAAGAACAACACATGCACAATTTCAACATGCACATCCAATTACAAATCATATCATAAGCATATGATTCCACAAGTTAAAACTTAAGCATGTTATTTCAATTCAATGAAAACAACCATATAAATCAAGCAAGAAATTTTATCAAACACCTTCAAGACACAACTTATAAATCACAAAGCATGCCTCAAATTTCCCCAAGTTACAAGAACAATCACATGTAACTTCCATATACCAAAATCTAGCTAGCAATTAGCTTAAGTCATTTCTATGCTCACTTTTCCATTTCCATAAACATAAACATACATATAAAAGTCTATTCATATGCATAAATATATCAAACCCTTAAACTATCAACATCTAAGGAAAGTTTAATCCAAGGTAGGAAGAACCCTACCTCTTGAAGCTTGAAATGAAGACTAGGCTTCAAGAACACACCAAGAACACCAAGAAAAATCCCAAAATCCTTGATTTCTCCAAAGACTCCACTTGAATCTTCGGTGAAATCCCTCGTTCTTGGTACGTACGCGCAGCCCTCGTCGAGGAGATGGACTTTGCCTCTTGGATCAACGGATTCCGACCGACGGAACTTCCGGAATCGGAGCGGGAAGCTTGAATAATTTTTTTTTTTTCTCTTTGGTCTTGGGCGGCTGAACAAGGCTGAGGTTCAGCTGATATTCTGTCCAAAAAGCTGATTTTTTTTGGATATTTATAGGCAAAAATGTGTGGTCCACATCGCACTGCATATTTTCGACTTTCGGGTCCGTTTTTCGTCCCGAAACGATTCATTATACCTCGCATTAAGTTCAATTTAATTTTATTTGAACTTTAACTTAATTTTAAGGAAATTTTATAAAATATATTTATGGGGACGTTCGTGAGGTCATTCGCCACGCAGTCGCCTCGAACGACGTACAAAAATCCGACTATCTCGGAATTCGACGAAATTTGACAGGGTGACTAGATTTCGCGATACGAATCCAACGGTGAACTCTGTTTCCTCATCCGAGGTCTAGAGTATGAGTATTTCAAATAAGCATTAGGATGGCAAATGACCATTTTGTCCTTATTCACAAAAATTCAAATTTACCCGGGTTTCACACCGTATCTAGTAGAATGAACAAATACTAACCATTGCATTCGTATCAACATTATAAACATGTATCTCCACCATGATGTAAGGAAAACCCCATGAATCGACACATTGAGTAATATCTAGCCCACATACACCCACACAAATCTTATCAAAGATATCCATCCTTTAGGAAAGGCGTATGCCATACCAATGGCAGTGACGTATCCAACCCAGGTATTAGTATACTAACCCTCTGACACGGCACCCGTGAGCAATAGCGGTTTAGTCTTACCAAAGCACTAACCTCACTACGAGTGGTAGAAAAATGCCAACCCACACGGAGCAAGCAACACGTCTACCCACTCTACGATATCTCGTCAAAGGCCACCCATGGTCATCCCACACTCATAAGAGATACAATACCAAACCCAATTTCACAATTTACAAGTATATCTTAAAAATCCCCAAATTAAGCATGTGACATTTTCAATAACCAACCAAGAAAAATGCAAGAGATCACAACAATATCATTTTATTAATCAACACAAAACACTATGATTTTGAAATCAAGAATAAAGGAAGAGTTCAAAAGGAAAACCCATCACTCTTGAAAACTAGGGTTTTTCAAACAAAAGAGGGATTTCATGGGTATACAACCCTAACTTTGTGTAGAACATGTTAACAATTGCAAGAGAACCAAGAAACAATGAACCCATAGCAAATACATATGATTAGGAGTCAAAACATATATATATATAATAACCCTAACATCAATGAACAAGAATGGAAGAAAACCCCTACCTTGGTGCTCTTGAAATCTAGGGCTTGAATCTTGAATCACCCTTAAATCTTGTGTTTTTCCCTTTTGATCTTGAGTTTCTCTCTTCCTTTCTTTCTCTCCTAGGGTTCTAAACTGTTTAGGGTGAGAGTGGAATGAAGAATGGGGCAAATGAGGGCTTGAGGTGGTGTTTTAAATCCAAAAATCCTGACTTTTTAACTGTTCGGCGAGTGTCAGAGAAAATCATACCGGTACTCCAAAGCTACTGGAGTCGGGCGTACCGGTACGGTTTCGTACCGGTACGGTTTGACATATTTTTGCTCCTCCTTCCAGGGCAGTTTTGACCCATTTATAGGTCGAATTGGAAAATTTTCATGAGATACACTTTTGTAGCCCTAGATGTCTACTATCTACTGTCCAAATTTAAGATCAATTGGATATAAGGATAAAAAGTTATGGTCAAAATACTAAGAAGTTTCCAAGATCCATTTTTACCCAACTCTCTCTAAATGTGTCTTTACTCCAAAATACTTCCTAACTTCCAATACACCTCATATTACCTCTCCCAAGGTTGTTCGACCTTCCGGATTCAATGGACACCTTATTTTGACCTAAAAATATTTAGAAATTCATCTAATCACCATTTCCAAGTTTAAACGTCTTTGAAACTCAAACTTCCCAATCAATATGCATCTCTAGCATTTCTCCTACTATTACAATCTATATAGTTCATTCTTACATCATTACACATATCCACATTTTTACAACAATTATTTACTATATATCTATATACTTATATAAAAGAAAATGCGGGGTGTTACAGGTTTGAAACAACTTAATTTTACTGGAAGAGATGACTAGACCATTGTGTCTGACAATCTCTAAGAATGCATTAAAGTGTTTTCAATGTTCTTCTATAGACCTGGAAAAGATGAGGATGTCATCTATGTAGACTATAGAGAAATGACTTACTGGGTTGAATATTTCATTCATTATATTTTGAAATTCACTAGGAGCATTCTTCAATCTAAAGGGCATTACATTCCATTCGTAATGACCAAAGGGAGTGAAAAATGCAGTTTTATATCTGTCTTCTGGAGAGATCTGTATTTGCCAGAAACCACTTTTCAAATCAAAATTTGAAATTGTAAACCCCCGCATGTTTATAATTATATAGTAAAGTATTTGTTTAGTGATTCATATATATAGATAATGATGTAAGAATAAATCATATGGATGGTAATAGTAGGAAAAGAATACTAGAGATGCATGTTGATTTTCTAAGTTAAGTTCGAAGACGTTTAAACTTGGAAAGGGTGAGTAGACAAAATTCCAAGTACTTTGAGGCCAAAATAAGGTTTCCATTGAATCCGGGAGGTCGAAAAACATTGGGAGAGGTGATATGACTTGTATAAGAGGTTAGAAAGGATTCCGGAGTTAAAATACGCTTTAGAGTGAAGTTGGGTAAAAAGTATCTTGGACACCTTCTAGTATTTTGGCCATAAATTTTTATTATTAATTCCAAATGACCTGAAATTTTTACAGTAGATAGTAGACATCTAGGGCTACAAAAGTGTATCTCATGCAAATTTTCCAATTCGACCTCTAAATAGGTCAAAAATGCGCTAGAAGTTCCAGTGAGCAAAACCTTCCGGAAGAACGATAAAACCTTCCGGAAGGTCGATGACAAAAACCTTCCAGTGAGCAAAACCTTCCGGAAGGACGATAAAACCTTCCGGAAGGTCGATGAAAAAAACCTTCCAGTGAGCAAAACCTTCCGGAAGAACGACACAAACCTTCCGGAAGGTTAGTGTAAAAATCCAAAAATTTCTGTTTCGCGAATGCCGGCTCTTCCTCCACTATAAATACATAATGTCTTCTCTCTAAGCCCCATTTCACCACTCCAAACCCTAGGTAGCCTTAGAAAGAGAGAAAGGGAGAGAAAAACACAAATATAGAGGGAGATTTACACCATTCTTGAAGATCAAAACCCTAGATTTCTCAAGATTCCACTTCTATACCCATTTCCTTTTCTTCCCTTCTTCACCCAATCTCACCCAAATCTCTTGAAACCCTAGGAGGAGGAAATTAAGAGGAAAAGGAAGGAGAACAAGAAGGTTTTGAAGGTTGGGTCTTGGATTTATAGCTTGGCTTAGAAGGAAGGGGATTCTCACCTCAAAGTAGATCAAATCCTCAAGGTCTTCACACCAAACTAAGGGAGAGGTAGGGGTTTTCTTCCATTCTCTTACATTGAGGCTAGGTTGTATGTATATATGTATGTGTTTGACTCCTAATAGTATGTATTTGCTATGGGTTCTTTGTCCCTTGGTATTCTTGTAAAATTGATGGTGTTTTGAACAAAGTATGGTTGATGAGCCATACAAATTATAGCTCTTGAGAAAAAATGGATTTTTTCCCTTAATCTTCACTAAAATTGGGTTTCGAAAACTATAGGGCTTTATGTTGGGTATTAAAATGTTATTTTGGAGGATCTCTTGTATTTTAGTTTAAATTGTATATTGAGTATATTACTTGTGAAAATTGTGGACTTTTAGAATTTGCTTGTAGATTGGAAATTTATGGATATGCTTGCTTTGTGAGATAAATGTTTGGTATTGTAATTTTTGTATGGTAGTTTGGGGGCAACATGGGTTATTTTAGACATATTATCATGGAGTGGATAGACGTCTTCACACCCCTTGTGGGTATGAACTTATCCTACCACTATTACTCATTAGGTAGACGTCTTCGTACACCGTGCGAGTATGAACTTTCCCCTACCACTCATATTAGGTAGACGTCTTTGTACGCCGTTCGGGTATGAACTTTCTCCTACCACTCGTAGTGGATAGACGTCTTCGTACGCCGTTCGGGTATGAACTTTATCCTACCACTATTACTTAAGGGTTTACAATGTGGGTGTTCGTGGGACATGCAATGTGGGTTATTGTTCATTCTACCAGAAGCGGTTTCTACAAGAGTCTTGGGGTAGTATGGGATGCCACAAGAACTTGTTCGAAGCGGGTTATGGTGGAAGGGATTATTAATGGTGTATTGTGTTCATTTCTTCATTTCAATTACTGTTGCTATCTAAACTTGAGATCTGTTAAACTGTTCCTGTTTTCCGTCAAAAAGTATATATGATAATTGTGAAAAGTGAGACCGACCTTTTTAAATGCTTTTCAAAACCTTGTTTGAGTTTGGGAGGAATGTTGCTACGGAGCCTAGTGCTCACCCCCCTACAAACAATATTTTTCAGATTATGTGCTAGGAGAGGAGTTCAGAGCTGACGAGCCAGAGCATTGGGAGGCTTCGATGGATGGGAACATAGATCCCGAGACGGTTGTGTAGGATTATATTTCCTTACGTTTTAGACTAGAGAATGTATTTTGAGACTATGTATGGTTTATGCTTTTGTTATTCCGCTGCGAAGTTACATATAATTCTTTTGGGATGTAAATGGCCATGGTTTGGCTTATTCTTTTGGGATAATGTTAAGGATAGTATATATGGTGAATAAAATGTTTTGGATTTGATGGTTAGATAGACCCGGTGTGGTCAATGCATTATAAACGTACAGGTTGTGATTTTTGGGTGGAGCTTCCTGTACAAAGGAGACTCTGCCCAAATTTTGTTAAAATTAAGAATGTTTCTTAGTTGATGGATATATATTTAGTTGCTCTCATGACATGAATGGTTTCATAGGGTAATGCCGTCCAGGGTGGTATTTGGGGCGTTACAGAAAATATTACTGAGTTACTAAGTCTTTTGATCAAATCCTATTTATTTGGAATTGGGTACCTAATCCATTCCAAGATAGAATTTGAAGGTTTGTAATTAATTACTAACCTTGGAGCTCCTTTTTCTAACTCTGCATTTTTTATGACATAGAAAGCTGGACATGACCAAGGTGATTTACTCTTCCTAATGATACCATTTTTGAGTAATTCAGAAATTTCTTTTTGCAAATTTCCATCACTTCATGGTTCATTTGGATAGGTCTTGATTTAGTTGAGATATTTTGTTCACTAAATCCTTTAATGTAAGGAAGTTTTACTATGTGTTTTTTCCTATGCCAGAAGGCTAGAACACACATTTGTTTCTAATTTTTCTTTAAATTTTTCAATTTTTTGAATTAAGATTGGGTTGGTTAACTGTTCTTGAATTCTTTTGTGATTAATTTCTTCTTTAAGAAATTTCACTTGGTTATTTTTCTGGGTAATTAGGTTAAGAGTGTTAGAAATTGAATAACCTTTAAGTTGATTCAATTCTTTAACCTGTGGTTTTGTTAAGAATTCAAATGTTACTTGTTGACCAAAAGGTTTGGTGGATATACCTTTTATATCTGTAGTAAACAATAGATATATAAATGGTACACCAAGGATAACTTTATTAGTCATATTTTTGATTAAGACAAATGATGTTTTGAAGCACACATTGTCTTTACAAATATGTACCTTTGGTAACTTGTATTCTACATTCATTTTACTACCATTAGCCGAGCTAACTCTTTCAGTTGTCTTGTGATAGTACTTGGTTGGTATAAGCCCTTCCTGTATGCAATTTATGTCTGCACCAGTGTCTATAAGGGCTACAACATTCATTTCAAAGTTATTATCTATTACAATTTTAACTTTGGAATTCCACTTTTGAAGATTTAACTTATTAACTAAGTTAATTCTTTATTATCACTGTTTTGCAGACATCCATCTTGCGATGGCAGCTTCGTTACACCCAAGGGTTCCACTAGAGAGGTGGAGTTTATGGGTATCCACTGGGAACATGTCCTTGTTGGACTACATGGATTATCTGGGTTGCTATCTTCATTTCCAGATTGTTTTTCAGGATCAGAGTCCTCTGATTTGCTAAACTTACTATGTGCTTGTAAAAGATTTAAAGCTTCTTCCAATTTCTTGTCTTGAGCTTTTAGATCTTTTATCTCTTGCTTTAGCTTGTTTACTTCATATTAGAGGTCTTGTAAGGTTACTTCTCTTTTTTTATCCTTATTGAATTTCTCCATTGTTTTATTAAAACTGATTAACTGTTTTTCACCAAAAGATTGCTTAATGTCTTTCTTGATAAACAAATCTTTAAGTTTCTTGATGTATTTACTTTTTAATTCTGGATCTTCTATCTTGCTAATAAGATCAATGAAGATATGTTCATCTTCAGTTTGCTTAAAACTCTAACTGTTTTGCAACAATTATCTTTACATCCTAATTTTATATCAAGTTCGCCGGAATTGCTAGAAGCTGATTGATAGTCTGAAGAACTTTCAGAATTACTTGAATGTTCTGAACTTTCTTCATTTTGACTAAGGTTGCTTAACTTGAAGATGTTGAGAATTTCTTCTTCATCTTTCTTGGCTAAGTTTAATTGTTTGATTTTCTTTTTAACTGGACATTCTGGGCTGATATGGCCTTTTTTGCCGCACTTATAACATTCAACTTCTTTACTATTCTTTTTCCCTGACTTTTTTTTTTTTATAAGTCTTAGGCTTATAAGATTTCCTATGTTTTAACTGGATTTTTTTGTAAAATTCTTGCTGAGGAAAACTCTTCTTACTACGTCTGTAGTGAGATTTACTTTTACTGTAAGGCTTGTGTGACTTGTGTTTTCTGTTAGATGGTGCTACTGAAGGGAGACCATATTGCTCACAGAAATCACCCATTTCATACTTAGCCTTTTTCTTATCATCTTTTAATTGTTTACTAATTTTCATATCAATACACATTCGCATTTCTTCATTTTGAATGGTACTGATAAGATCACCATACGTTAACTGATCATATTCAATAATTCTTGAATCTTTGCTAAGAGCTTCTCTAACCTTATGGGCAAAAAGATTAGGTAAGCTATTGATAAATTTTTCTTTCCAGAAAGATTTATTGCAATATGGTCTGATCATTACTCTTGAAACAAATACATCTTTGTACCATCTGAAATCACTAAGTGTTGGACATCTTAGATTGCTTAGTTGATCATGGATTCTTGCTTCAATATTGCTAGGTGTTCCTACAAAATGTTTGATTATTGTGAAGATGAGGGTATTAATCCCATCTGGTTTTGCTCTTCCAATCCTTTCATCAAAGATCGACATATTTTCATCATCTAGTTCAACAGCATATTTGATGCTATCTTTAGATTCTTGGCTAAGATAGTTATCCCACCAATTTCTTAACATTCCTGTAAAACCAGAAGTGATAAGATCAATTATTTCGGTGTTATCAAGATTGTTAACATAACTATTGATAACCATAGACATATGACTTATCTTGTTAAGGATTTCTTGCTCACTTAATCCATATATTTTCCATTCATAGAGTTTGTTGGATTGTACTGAGAACTGGTTACTAATATTTTTTTCTTCAAATTGAAGATCAGGTGGTGTTGTTCTTGAATACCAATTTTTTGTATTGCTAGTTGGATTAACTTTTGAAAAAGTTAATTTGTTAATATGTTGACTATCAAACTATTCTTCTAATACTTTAATTTCAGAATCAGTGGAACTGGTTTCTGGATTACTGGAAGTCTGTTCATCATTTTGATTAGCAGTGTTTACTTTGGATGGTTCAGCTTTAGCTTCCAATTTTTGGATGACTTCTTCAATTTGTTGAAGTCTTTTACTGTCTTTTGTTGTTATTCCCAACTTACTTCTATCTTCAGGTAACTGAATTAGAGGTGTTTCTAATTTTTTACTTGAAGATAGTCTGATTTCATAAATTTTTGTTTCTATCTTATCTAACTGTTTACCAGTTGTTATTAAACTTTGATTGGTAAAATTATTTTGCTCAACAATTCTTTTTTTCAGATTCACTTACTGGTAGTTTAAAGGGTGAAGCTGTTACTTCAGAATCCTTATGGCTGATTATTATAGTTTCAGCTGGTGGATGACTTGAAGATACTGTTGTAGTATCATCTGTTTTCCACCTATGTTTTGTTACTACATTTATATTTTCTTTGTAATGGTTTTCTAAGTAATCAAAGAAACATATTTCATATCTTATTTTTAGCATATACTTAGTCCATTTTTCAAAGATTTTTTGTCTTTTACTATTGCTGTATTGCTTATTAAATTCTCGTCTTTTGGATTTATTTTCCTTAGATTTGAATTCATCATATAGGCCATCAGTGTTAATTATAAATATTCCATCATTCTTACTGATTGTTAATAACTGCTTATTTACTGGAGTACCCCCTTCAAAGTCAGTAGCAGAAGGAGATGGTGATGATTCATCTTCGTCTTCTTCTTGAAACTTCGAAGGGGGTGCACTAGCTTGTGGTGTGTAATAAGGTTTACTGATTTGTGAGGAGGAATTATCTATTCCTTTCAACTTAAACCTTTTTTCTAACACATTTGCTATATCTTTGTCTCTCCTAGTTAAACTAGAATATTCTGACTCAGATTTTCTTCCTTCGTTAATTTGAAGTGGCTTGTTAAATGTTTTACTAAATGATCTACTAGATCTATGAGATCTTGCAACATCAAAGGAGAATCTTACTGATCCATCAGGAAACTGCTGGATATTTTTTATATTTGTTGTAGTGTTTTCACTATCTTTGTTATAACTTTCATTTTCAACAGTCCAGGATTCTGGGAGTTGAACATCTTTCCATAGAAGTCTTTTTGGGACTTGGATGTTTGATTCACTAGTACTACCTTGGATTAATAAGGTGCCATCTTTAGGAATTTTCTTTAATGCATGCACATTCAGGTTTGTGGTAATGTATTTATAGTAAATCCTATAGATTAGTACTAGGGATTTGGTTTCTTTTACCAATTTGGTAATTTCTCCATTAAGCTTTATTCCTAAGGTTAAAGCCATTAGAGTGTTAGGGCATTCTAGACTTAAGGTAAAGTCTGGAAAACAATTAAAATATACTGGTCCATTGTGGAGACTAGCTTCCATTATTCCTAAGACACTGGGTTCATAATTTATGAATCTAGCATCTCTTAGGGACAATAGCACTGCATCATTTTTACCAGTTTGAATTAATGGTTTTATTGCTACTTGGACTAGACCTAAATGGATAAAATTATATCCTTTGGATCTATGTCTTTTAATTGCTTCTTTACTGAGTAACTGGCAGGTTTCGTCATCCTTGGTGAGAGAATAAACTTGTTCAATTGTTTTTACTTGCAATTCAGATTTAAAGGCTATTTGAAGCCAACTAGACTTGTAGATTTCCATGTGGGGGACTTTGGGGATGTTCCATCCACTCCAATCTACTTGAGACTCATGATATTCATGTTCTTCTTCATTTACTATATTTGGTATAATATTCAATGAAGATCTAGATGAGCTAGCCATAGAATTAGATTTGAATAATCTACTCAATTTTAAATCTAAGAATTTTCAATTTTGTAAATTACTAGTAAGTTTTTACTCCGTTGTACATACCCCTCTTATGCACATACCCGCCAGATTTGTTGTCTTCTTCCCCTTCACTGCCTCTCACTAGGACTTACAACTGGGATCTAGACTCTCTACTAGGTGGCAAAGATTGGGTGACAAAGGTAGATAAAGACTTACAAGTGATTTACTAGTTGAAGTGTCAAAGATTTAACTACAAGTAAGATGACTCAAATATTCGCTAAGTTAGTTTTTGGGCATGTAATGTATGTAAAAGAATTGTAATCGAACTCATATGAATTATTTTTAATGTAACATTACATGTTGTTATATGAGTATGGATAAATGGACCTAGTGTGGTCAATGTTTACTCATAAATGGACTCGGTGTGGTCAATGTTGTATGATTGCACATGTTGTATTTTTGGGAAGAGCTCCCCGTACAAAGGAGACTCTGCCCGAATTTTGTTAAATTATGGATTCTGGTAAATGGGGCATAACGGCGTGATATCGAGTTATACGGTATCCACGGGTATTCCGCGTGTTAATGGGTGATCAACGGGTTGACAAAGGACCCCCGGTTTTTGGGGCGTCACAAATATGCAGAGTGGTTGATTTTCCATTCAGATCTTGGGGCATTCACTTGGACTTTCAGCACCTAGAACTATTCTTGTACTCTTCTTTACCCCCTCCTCCTTGCCTATAAATACCTCCTCTTGATACACAGATATAAAGAGATAGATATACATACATGGAGAGATGATAGTCATACATAGAGAGAGATAGAGAGAGATAAATCATCTTTTGGTTGAGGAAGAAACCCTCCAAAAGTAACTAGCTTTCTTCTACTTTCATTATTAGTTTCATTAGCTTCCATTGTAAAAGCTTCTTTCTTCACTTAGAGGAGTGAAACTCTTCCACCGTTCTAGCTCTCTTGTAGCCTTGAATGGTGGAAAGTGATTCACTCAATCTTCGTCGAAGATAGGCTTATTGTGTAGTGTAGTTTCTCTTGTAACTCCTCTTTTCTAGCTTTCTCAAAGCCATGAAGAGTGAGTAGTTTCTCATTCACTCTTTAGTAAGAGGTGATGGACATGTATAAATCATTCGGAAGTTATTTTTGTGCATTTCATTTATGTTTAATGCTTTATCTACTGATTACTTATTGAATGATTGAATGCATCGAGCAAAGCTAAGGTACTTTGTTCAACCATGAGTCCTTTCTAAGACAAGATGACTCTTGGCATAGGAGGATTCATTGGTTCTTTGCAAGTACTCTAGCTAGATCTTCATGACTACATTTCAATCTTCACCATTATTGTGCTTCAACTAAGAATAGAATATTAACACAGTGGTTAAATGACTTGTAGAATTACTTGCTTGTTTGTAGACGGGTTGAGTCTCGGCACAGACAATTCTTGTAAATCTCTACAAAGACATCGGAACTATGCTCTTAATTCTCACAATCCATCTTTATCCTCCAATTAACTTGCTATTGACACAAGGGTTAATTGAGTTTTCCAGCACAAATATAACAACCGAATGATTGACTACATGTTTAGATCCTCGAGCTAAAGGGTGACTTTTACATTTGAGAGAATATTATATTTTGTCTAGAAAAACCCCTTGCAGAGAATCTTATATTTTGTCCAAGAAATTCCATAAACATCATAACTTCAAATCTCAAGGGTTTCAGTCACTTTGGTCTCTGTCACTATTTATTCCGAAACACCAACATTAGTTCCCTATGGATTTGACTCCGGACTTAACCGGATTATAATTACAACTTGACCGCCTGCACTTGGGTGTACACATTTCAGATCAAGTCAGATTCTTCTCAACAAGGTCCCATGTGAGGGCTGTCCACCGACGCTTGTCCCACACCTGAAATGTTGTTCCCATAAAGAGTGTGTCATGCTCAATAGGGTATCTCCTATAGAGGCTACTCCCCAACCCAGATGCATATGAAATGTTCACGTGAAATTCAATACTCAACAAGCATCCATTCAAGAATATACAAATCAATGAAGAATGTCATAATGCTATGCCAGGTTATGAGATGAGACTCATACATGCAATGCAACCCGTGCCCTCCACGGCTTCCATAACACATGCAATGTCATGCGTATGAATCTAGGCATTTCAAACCCCTGCCATTGATGCTACGCATCCAATGACCATTTTTTCAAAATTCCTGGTCTTTCTTGGGGTGGGTATTTATGGACTTCCACCAACAGGTACCCAACTGACACGGCATCTATGGACTTCCACCAATAGCTCCGCGTACGCCGACACACTTTATGGGCTCTTATACCAACCGAAGTGCGTATCTAAAATTATCGGGTCTTACACCCGAGGAAGAATCTAGCTCTTCTTACTAACCTGGACCCATGTTTTTTAATGCAACCCGTGCGACTCAGTTGAACCTATGTCCAACTTTTCTGAGCCACGTACCAATCACCAAGAATGGTGTTTGATCAAAAACATGCACACACACCTGCACTCATGCCACATGCCCACAAATGCGATGTTTCCTGTGCATATGCAATGTAATGTACGATTGCAATTCCAATGTTATGTTCAATGTGTCATGAGCACATAATGAACAACATCAATGTCTAACAACATTTCCAAATCTACAATGTAACTTATACTATTAAGCATATAATTACATTCCAAGATCTTCACAAAGCATATTATATTAATTTCATTCAAGGCATTTTATCAAACACCCAAAAGGCACAAAATCATGTAAACACATAACAAACCCAATTCATTACATTTCTTATGAAATCACATACAAGCAATTTTCACAAACCCAATTCATACTAGAATTGATTTTACACATTCTTACACCATTTCTCATTCCCTAGTTACACTATGAGTATATTTAAATAAGAGATTGCATCTCTAATCATGCTACCCATTTCATATGTTACCCTAGGTTGAAAATAAACCTAGTTAGGAAAAGAACCCTACCTCTTGAAGTGTAATACACGTAGAAGATGCTCCAAGAAACCCAACTCAAACTTTAAACCTTGATTTCCAAAAATCCCGATCTTGAGACTTTGGCAAAATCCACAATTTTTTGGTACATAGACGTAGCTCTTGTCACGTAGAACAACTTTCGTTCTTGGCCCGAAGCAATCCGAAAGATGGATCACTCTAGATCGCAAAGAGAAGGCTTGGAGATTTTCTGTTTTCTATCTCTTCTTTCTCTCTCTCTCTCTCTCTCTCTCTCTCTCTCTCTCTCTCTCTCTCTATTAGAAATCAGCTGAGCAAATGGGGAGAAAATCTGATTTTCTCCCTTATTTATACCCTCTAAATACTTGGCCCACAACACGCCACACGTGCCTCCTTTTTATGATCCGATTTGATTCTGAATCAATTAAATCTCGGCCAGTTTTATGTTCAATATATTTTGTTTGAACTAACTTTAAATTATTTCTCGAGTTCCGTGAATAAAATTTAATCGTATTTATTTTAGTTGCGCGACATATGATCGTATTGTAAAACGCAAAAAATTTGGCTATCTCAAAATTCGACTAAAATTGACTGAGTAACTAGATTTCACGAGATGAATCCAACGGTGAGGTCTGTTTCATCATCTGAGTTCTAGAAAAATTTAGATTTTCAACTTGTATCGTAATGACTAATTACAGTTTTGCCATTTTCTTAAAATTTCAAATTTTCCTGAGTTTTACACCTTCTCTGTATGTTTTGGCTACTGAATTGTACGATATTTACCATCCTAAAAAATGGGTCACCTTGACTTTTCTGCAAAAGAATTTAACCCTAGATTATAGGATGCTAAATCTAATGGGCAATTACAACATAGAATCGAAATAGCATATTTCAAACTTTAATACCCAAAAGGCACACATGCTATATGCCACAATAAAAGGGTTTGAACTTGATTTGCTGATTATGATATTTGGGTTTCTTCGAAGAGCCTTCTCAGAGGGAAGAGTGTTAGATAATCTCCCGTTTGGATATCTGATTACTCATATCTACCAAATGCGAGGGGATGTTTTGTTGCCGAGTGACCAGTTGTCGAACCCCATAAGGGCCTTGAACAAGAGTTCGATAAAGTAGAGTAAGGCCCAATTTGGTTATGTTGTAGTAGTTGAGGAGCAAGCCCCACTTGTTCATCCTGAGACTAGTATGTCTAGGGCACATCCACCACCTGAGTCAGGTTCAAACATTCTTACAGCCCAGATGGCATCCCATGTTGACTAGGGTTGACTGCACTATGGTTGAGCATCACCACCTCACTTCTCAGAGGTTGGATGCATCGGATGATAGGATTGTGAGCCTTAAGGAGACCCAACAGTTTGTGATGGGATCAGTTATTCATAGAGTTAGGTGACTTAAGAGGTTGCTAAAGGGCAAGTAGATTGCAAGCCACCTAGTGCTAGACGACACTAATTCAAATTTAGAGCTACCCTAACAGGACAGAGAAGATGGTGGAGATGTATCCATTTGAGTTGTTCTTTTGACTAGGCTAGATATGTTGCATGTGAAAATAGAAAGGGGGAGTTTGTTCAAATACTCAAGGGGAGTACATTTACAAACTTGGCATGAAGTCACCTATTTTATATTTATTTATTTTATACTTGTAACTTTAATTGTAAACACTAACTAAGGGGGAGAACTTGAAGTAATTCACATTGATAGATCAATAGGTTCTCAAGCATAATGGGCAATTTAGTTATTAATATGTTACATATTTGCACTTGCATGATGTATACATGAATATGCCCTATGCTTAACTTAGTGTTTTCCAAACCTATAATTATGTTATGTCTTTCTCTAACATATGATGAGGTTTTGGTTTGAGTGGTGATGTGCAGGACTACGATCTTCAAGCTTCATCTAAAGAAGCAGATCTTGTACTTAGATAGAGATTTAGGAAGTGTACATGAGTGTTGAGATTATATTTACAATTCATTTTGTTCAACATTTTGTGGGTTGTAATCTTAATTTCTAACTTGTGCATTTTGTAACAAAATTGCCAAAAGGGGGATTATTACATCACACTTTTTAATAGGCTAATTTCTTGGAGTCCATTGTAAATCTTAACCTTTTCCATGGTTATGATGCTATCAAGTTGAAGATCTGAAAGCGTCATTGAAGGGAGGAGATTGAAACGTCATTGAAGCATCTATTGTAAAGCAATATCATTCAAACTCTATATGCACCTGCATGATTAGGACAAAGGTAATGACATAGACACCTAAGATGAACCCTTAGTTTTTTTAACTTAGGATGATTAGAATTAAATGGAGTTGAAAATAATATGTGCATGGATCCTAGGTGTTTTGAAATGAAAAATATTTTCTAAACCATTTTTGTGTTTTCAAAACATAGATTGAGTCATTAGCGAACCCCTCTTGAGCAACACCCTTTAGTGCTTAAGAGAACAAGTATTTTGCTTGATTTTAGGATTAAAAAACCAATAGGGGCCGCCCTATGCTTGCTAGTCTTCACTAGAGCAGTCTCTTTATGTCTTAGGGAAGAAAATGGGAAAAAGGCCACGAATGGGGATTAGGGCTTGCTCTATGAGCTCGCCCGCCATCCCACCGATCTAGTGGTTGTTCACGAATTTGAGTTTTCTTGTTGACCAAGACTACCCTTATTCTGGATCTATAAATAGGGAGAACCTTTCCCACAACTAGGTAAAGCCTCTTTTGAGATTTCTAAGAGAGAAAATATATCTTCTACCTTGAGAGCTTCCATCACTAACCTAGATCCCAAAGATCCAAGGTACCACTAGAGATTGTACCCAATCTCACAAATTGGAGTCAAAGATCTTGATGGTTTTACAAACCCATTTGATTTGTGCATACCGGGAATCATTGGTGTGCCCATGATTGCTCGAGGCCTAGATGAACTGTACGGCGGAGACTCAAATTGAAGCTATGCAAGATATCGAATGAGGGTCTTTGGCAGAGATACAACAAGGAAAGGAGTATCTAGCCATGGTATGGGTTGAGGTATAAGACTCAAGTACTTGTATGTTTTGTGAATAGCGGATTAGGTTTTGGTGAACTGAGAAGGTTCCCCGTAGTTTAACTCGATGAGTCTTGTCAATAAATCACTTGTTTATTCCTTGTTTATTCGTATACACTTGTGATTGTTAGCACACACATGCACTATGTGTTTATATGAATAACTGTTTGACATATATTAATGCATAGTTGTGCATTGGGTTTGGATTTTGCGATCCTCGTGAGATTGAGAGTTTGAAGTGAATTAATTGGACATTAATTCTTCATGGGTGTGTTGGGTTATGGTGATTGAAAGGGGTTCTCACATTAATTGACTATATCTTTGTGGGAAGAGGTAATTGTGGTCGATTGGGTTTTAATTGTTAATCAATTGAGCTTTAAATTGAAAAACCTATTCACCCCCCAATAGGTAAAAATTCTATAGCTCCATGTGTATAATTGTGAGGGAGGATCCACATTGGGTTCCCCTTCCCGGAACAATATTTTTTGCACTTGATGACGGCATTGTTGATTTTGGTACTTAATGCAAAGGAAGAATTCACAATATTGCATAACTTAACAAAAAAATTACAAAATGTTTCTTCCTCTTGCATCCTCAAATTCTTGAAGCAAATATTGGGTGGCTCATTACTTCAACTAGCCCCCATGTTCTTCAAATGGATCTCTTAGTTGTTGGGAAGGTTGCCTAAAAGCAGTATACAAGGCATACCCAATAAAACGTACAAATAAACCAGATATAAAGATGGTGACTAGAGTTGTTGTTTCAAGATTACAATGGATCTATGATAAGATTGTTTATTTACAATGGAATGATATACAAAGTCAACAGATCTCAATGAATAGAAGTGAGAGTTGTACCTTTGGAGACAGAACATCTTGACCATTGTAGTTCCCTCATGAGATACCACAAAAATGTCCCATGCTTCCTTGGAGGTTTCACAATTTACTATCCTTCAGAACTCGTTTCATTCACGGCATTGAATATCACATCCAAGCCTTTTGAGTTCCACCCCATTGATTCAATCTTGATCTCAGTCCACGACTTCGGGGATTTCACTTCAACCAACACTTCACCACCTTCTACCAGTGTGGTGACGATGGGAGGGATCCAACCCTTTTGCACACATAACCATACTCTTTCGTCTATCGACTTTAGAAATGCTCTTATGCGAGCTTTCTAGTATACAAAATTAGATCTGTCGAAAAGTGGTGGTCGTGCAACTTAACTACCTTCCTTTTGAGACTCTATTCGATACTAAATTGTAGTAATCACCAAAACTAGGTGTGTAAGCAAAAAATAAGATATGCCTACAAGTTTCTATTCAACTCAGGGCAAGCATGCTCTGGTACCAATTGCTTAAAACCTTTTACTATCGTAATTACCTCTTCTCACAAGTATTTATCAATTAATAGTGAGAACCCCTTTTCAACCATAATGAACCCATTGACCCATGAAGATTTATGTTGTTAATTTTTCAATTAAACACTCAATCTCACATGGGGATCCTAACCCAATGACCCAAACCCTATGACTATGGATGATGAAGATATTCAATCAAAGATACAATAAAACACATATGCATGTGTGCTTCAAATCATAAGTGTATTTGAAAAACAATAAGTGAAACAAGTGATTTGTTGACGCAAAAACCCTCCTCGGGAAAAACTATAGAGAACCTTCTCGGTTCACCAAAACCTATCCACTACCCCAAAATTAACTTACAAGTACTAGAGTATTATATCTTAACCAATATCATGGTTAGATGCTCCCTTCCTTCAATAAGTTTCACTTGGATTCACTACCGTAATGGATCCTATAGGCCTCGAGCAATCTTGGGCGCATACCAACTATCCTCAAAATGCACATACCAATGGATTTGGTCTTCAACTAAGTAAGATCTTCTTCACTAAGTTGTGAGGTTGGATAAGAATCACTAGATGGTAGCCTTGGGTCATTATGATCTAGGGTTGTGGTAGTGGCTCTCCAAGTAAAAGATAATATTTCTGTCTCAAAATACTCACAAGAGGCTTAACCTAGGCTTAAGAAAGGCTTTTCCTATTTATATGTCCAAAATAAGGGCAATCTTGGTCCAAAAGAAAACTCAGATTCGTGAACAACCGCTTGAGCAACGAGAGGGCGGTCATAGGGCAGTGGTCTCAAGAATGAAAAAAAATTCAAATCAACCTAGGAAGAGCAGACCGCTCGAGCGACCTCTGAGACCACTCAAGTGGCCTCAAGGGTAGTCTCTGCTCATCCTCCATTTAGCATTTTCCAATTTTTCCCTAACGGCAGAGATGTATTATTTGTATTCTCCTGTAATGGACCTTGCATCTCAGACATAATCATTGTGGACAAGCACATAGCTAGACTCGTCCCCAATGCATATAATAACTTCGCCCTCTCAAGATAAACTTAGTTCTTCCTACTCAAGGCAATATATTGGCCACAGATATCCAATTCAAAATTTTATACTTGTCAGTCAGTTGGCATTGATTCAATATCTTGGCCTTTTATCTCCAAATAAAATTTGGATCTCCCGTCAACTCTCTAGCCACATCCTACAAATCCATGAAAACGGTAAGAGTTAACTATGCCCTAGGAACCACATTTATACCCGCCACCTGAAAATAACACTCTAATCCACTAAAAATCTCTCCCCCCTCATAAAGGTGCTAAACCTCTTAGAATCAATCTTATCAGCATTACAATAAAACTTCCTAATCAAAGTAGTAGCACCTTTTCCATTGAACTTCATGAAGTTAGTCCAACTTAATGAGTGGGTTTTATACCTACGAATTGAGTATTCTTGGCATGATGAAATTTTGAGTTTCCAAGTATTTTATGTTCCTTTTTATTCGTTTTGTGTTTTGTTTGTTTTTTGTAGGGATCATGATTTGGAAGGAAAAAAAAGGTCATTTGGTAGCCTAAGTTTTGGATAAATTAAGGACTGAGCAACAAAGGTAGCTGCGTCCATGGAAAGTGATCAGCGCTGCAGTGCTAGTTGTAGAGTTGCAGTGCTATAGGTGTAGAATTTCAGCGCTGTTGCGCTGTTTTGCAAGGCTGTAGTACGGGCTTCAACATGGAAGACGAATTTTGACTTGTTTTTTAGTAGAAATTGAACTCTCATGCTACACACATGTCAGGGTTGATATATATATATATATATATATAGTTAAGGAGGGATGCTAACATATAGAGAACCAGGGATTGATAGTGAATTGAAGGTAGGGATGGCAGTGGACCGGGGAAAAATGGGTATTCGTCTAAACCCGCCCCGTTTGGACCGGGGATGGACTATATGTATTGGACGGTGGACGTATACGGGGATACCCGTATAAACCCGTACGGGGATGAAGGCGGGGATGGACTTACCCTTACCCCCGCCCCCGCTATACCCGTTATATATATATACCAAGTTATGGCAATTACATGGCACCAGCTTATCAGCAAGCTTACTATAGATAGATGACTGGTCTTTGACGATGGTAACAACTGATATGATGACCCCAATCTGAAATATTTTCTAAATGTTTTGTAATCTCTAACCTTTTAATGGTAGCAATATGTGTGTGTGTTAATCCTTAATTCTGATCCTTGCCCTGCTTCTTGCTTCGTCAAGAACAGGTTGTATTTTTGATGTTGATTAAACTTGTAGTACTATGTAATTGTGAAATGTAGTTAAGTTACTGAATAAACAACTCAGTGTAGAAATGGTAATGCCATGTTGTAGGGAAGCTGTTTTACTGTTGATTTGTTGTTTTCCATTTCTTTAGATTGCAAAATTGGGTTCTAGTTGAGACTCAAGATTGATGATGCCAATCTCTGTTACCAGTAATGGAAAACATCGTGTTGCTGGTGCTTGATGTTCATATTTTGGACATTTGTTGTTTGTGTTATGTTGAAATATGTTATGCTACATTATATTGTGTTAAATTATGTTAAATTATTTAGAATGTTGTTAGATTATTTAAAATGTTGGATTTATTTAGAATTTTGGATTATGTTAGCTTGAGCTCGGGCTTAGGCTTGGGCGGGTACGAGGGAAACGGGGACGGGGGCGGGGATTAAAAATTTACCCGCGGACGGGGATGGGGATGAAAACTATATCCGTTAACGGGGGTGGACCGGGGATGGACGGAATTTTTTTAAGCGGGTACGGGGATGGAGACTACACCCCCCGCCCCCGCTTCGGTCCACTGACATCCCTAATTGAAGGCAAGGATCAAAGTAAGCAAAGCAAAGGAGATCAGAATTGGAGGCTAGAGAGAGATTGAAGATTGCAACACAGTTTTCATTCTTTTCTCTTACTTTTAGTTTTTGATTTTCTGAGATGTTGATTAATTTGAGGATGATGTTTTTCAATTACGTTATGAACTAAATTTTTTTCATTAAGATTGCAATGGGACCTGATGTTTAGTTAAACTAATTTGCTCTCGTTTTCAGTTATTATTAATCATATATAAGTTGTTTATCATATTTTGTGTTTGATATATGATTGTTTGGCCAGCAATTAATTTGATTCCCTAGATGAAATTGAAAGATGAATTCTATGATTTGGGTCTAAATATGATAACATGCATCTAGTTATTTGTTCGTAGGATTGAATAGCTGGGTTTGTGTGTAGGATAGGAATATACCTATATGACGTGTGTAACTTTTATGAGAGTTTGAGTTTAATGAATCTGTTCCAATTTATATTGCATAGGAATATAGTGATTTAATTGGGAGAGATATTTTTATCTAACCATTGGAAGAGGTTTAATAAATAATTTCGAATTCTCAGTTAACAACTTATTTTGATTAATTAACTGGAATGAGAGTGAAAAGATTTATACGAAGCATTAGGGGAAGTTGTAATCTTAAGTTCTTTTATCTGGTGGAATCAATCCTTGTTTAGTAGTTTTAGATTTAGTTTTAAATTAGTAATTTCATAGTTTAATTTCAATTTTTTAAATAAAATCGAATTGATATAAAGTTAGTGCTTGAAAATTATTAGTAATAATTCTCTGTGGAAACGATACTCTACTAATCACTTTATTACTTTTTGATCGTTTATACTTACACGTAAATTGTCAATATCAAATTCGGACAACATGTTTTTGGCATCGTTGCCGAGGAGTTATTCTAGTAATTATTTCAAAATTAATTTCAATCAATTTGATCTTAGTTTAAACATATTTAATTTTTTGTTTTAATTGCTTGCGCAGGAGTTCTTGAATTTTGTATGCAAATAGGATCTACAGGTCAGGAACCACTACCGTACGAAGACGAAATCAAAAGAAGGTTCTGAAACTTGCGAAAGCATTGTCAAGAAGTAAAAAATCAAGAAACTATGGCTGAAGATGAATAGAAATTGCTAGGGATTATGCTATGCCGCTTGTTACGGAAATACAATCAAGCATTCAAAGGCCCGCAATTCAAGTAAATAGTTTCGAGATCAAGCCGGGTACCATCCAACTGATTCAGAATGCAGTGCAGTTTGGAGGTCTGCCTAATGATGACCCAAACGATCATTTGGTGAGTTTTTTGGAGATTTGCGACACGTTTAAATACAACAGGGTTATCGAAGATGCTTAGACTCTGACTTTTCCCTTTCACACTTCCTGATAAGGCAAAGAGTTGGTTGCATTCATTGCCGCCGGGTTCTATTACTACGTGGACAGATTTAGCTCAAAAATTCTTAGCTAAATTCTTTCTGCCAGCCAAAACTGCGAGGATGAGGAAAGACATCACTTCATTCGCACAGCATGATTCTGAGACTCTCTATGAATCTTGGGAGAAATTCAAAGATTTACTCTAGAAATGCCCTCACCATGGTATTCCTAAGTGGTTGCAAGTTTAAACGTTTTACAATGGGTTGTTTAGTGCTACTCAGACCAGCATTGATGCAGCTACAGGTGGAGCATTGATGGGGAAATTTTTTGATGAAGCTTACGAGTTATTGGAGACGATGGCTGCCAATAATTATCATTGGCCCTCTACAAGGATCAATCAGCCAAAGGTAGCAGGGATTTATGAAGTCGATGTGGTTACTGAATTGGCTGCACAGGTTGCTACATTGACAAAGAAGATTGATACTTTAGGGGTGCAGCCTATTCAGAGTGTGGCAATTATTTGTGAATTGTGTGAAGGGAACCATCCGAGTGATCAATGTGCAATTAGTTCAGAGTCGGTACAATACATTGGTAACCACAACACGCATCAATATAACAACAATTCCAACATTTATAACCCTGGTTGGAGGAATCATACCAAATTTTCTTGGAATAATAATCAAGCCCAACCTTCTGCTCCAAGACAATCATACCCACCAGGCTTTCAGAATCAAGCTCCAGCACAGTAGGAAAAGAAGTCGAATTTGGAGGAGCTGCTTTCTAGGTACATAGCACAGAATGAGACAAGGATGGACAGTCAGGAAGTATCAATTCAAAACTTGGAAAATCAAATGGGTCAGCTTGCTAATGTCATTAACAACTGACCTCAAGGCACTCTACCTAGCAATAGGGAGATTAATCCTAAGAGAAAATGTAAGGAGCACTGCAAGGCTATTACATTACGTAGCGGAAAAGAGTTACTTAAAGTTGTTGGTGGAACTCCAAAAAAAAATCACATGGAGATAATAGTGAGGGTGAAAAAAAAGATAGCAAGAATGTGGAACATGAAAAGAACGAAGAAGATCCAGTTGTCAGTTCTAATGGAGGCAATTCGAGACCTATTGTTCCTCCCGTGCCGTTTCTACAACGTTTACAGAAACAAAAGTTGGATAAGTAGTTCTCTATATTCTTGGAAGTGTTTAAGAAGCTCCAAATAAATATCCCTTTCACTGACACATTGGAGCAGATGTCTAGCTATGTGAAATTTATGAAGGAAATTCTGTCAAAGAAGAGAAAACTAGACAATTTTGAGACAGTGGCACTTATGTAGGAGTGCAGTGCTATTCTTCTAAAGAAGCTACATCTCAGTCACCTATGGAGATTCTAGATGATAAAATACGAGGATTATGTCGATAAACACAGGAGTTATGCAGGGAGACTCAAGAGTTACATAGGGAATCTAGACGCAATGATCGACTTGCACATTGACTGGACTCGTTCATGGAGTACTCAACGGAATTGAATTCCGTGCTAGCCTAGATGTTTAATAACTGTGGTTTCAACTCGGGCACACCTCCACTGCAGTTTCCTAGTCCACCTATGTTTCCTGAATACACTCCCGACGTAGCGGACGACGAGGACGCTAACGATGATGCCGACTAGCGTGTTCTCAAGGAAGTCCTCTATCTTACCTCTTCCTATTTTATACCTTGAGGACAATGTTTAATTTAAGTTTGGGGGTGTATTCTTGTTTGAATTAGTTTTGCATTTAGATAGCATGTTTTACTACAACTTAGCATGCTTTAGTATGGGTTGATTGAATTTGATTATGGCCAATGATGAATGTGATTAATTGTTAATGCAAGGGAAATTGATGAACATGTTGAGGTTGTAGTTTAACTTACTAGTTGATTTTACACTATTTGTAATCCTTTCATTCATGAGCACATATCCATCTATTTGGTTAGTTATTATTTAGATAATTTAATTTGTTAAATGCTTGTGGGAGATATCATTGAAACTCTAGAAAACTTATTTAAGCATCATTCAAAGCAAATTGAGGTATTGATATAAGTTTGGGGGCAATCTTGGATATGATGGGTTATTTTTTTTAAAAAAAGAAAGTTTTACAAAAAAGGTTGATTTTTATCATTTTGCACTGGCTTGGTTACATGTGTGGCATGGAAATGAATTTACAATTAAGGCTCAATCACAGCCCTAGGGATACAATTTTCACAAGAAAAAGGCAAAGGCTCAAAGCAAATCAAGGATGACCTAAGATCATTTCTAGATAGGCATGGGAGAGCATTGTACATATCAAGACAAAGTCAATCAACTACCCAAATGCACCTAATCAAAACAAGCATAATGAGATTATTGAACACATTTGGAATTTGAAAAATTGTTCTTTCAGTAAATCTAAGTTCCCTCCAACAAGAATTGGCACTAAAGCTCACATGGGTACTTATTTCACCTCCACTATGCATGTCAAGCCCTAAAATGTGGATCCAATCCGTAAATTTTCGAAATTACACATTCAAGGTGCACAATAGTTGAATTCGAAAGAAAACACATATGTGATACTTAGGCATAGGATAAACTTCTATGGTGTACTCATGTGTTCCAAGTTCAAAATGAAAATCAAGCAATCACAACTCCCATAACAATTAGGATAGGGGAATATAATTCAATATTTGATATTTTTCACCAAAAATGTCCAAAATTTTCAAAATTTTCACATTTCCAACTATTATATACAAAAAGTGGTGGAACATGTAAATGGTGCACCTCACCCCCCAACTTGAACCATGCATTGTCCTCAATGCACAAGGAATCATTCAATGAGAAAAATGAAAGTAACATGGGAAATAAGATACCCCCTTTTTATATTTTATATTTTTATTTTTTGAAATAAACATTAAAGGGAAAATGAAACACAAAAAAGCTTGTTCACACCCCCAACTTAAACTCGCACATGATATTGAATAAGATTTGTTACGATGATGCTCAAAATGAATTGAGTCCAAATTAGGGAGAGGTAAACAACTTCTATACTACAACAACATGAAAATAAAAATATAACAATAAAAGAATCTAACTACTATGTACATGAAAAAAAAAAACAAAAATGGCTCATGTCAATCCGGCTTCAATTCGGATATGAGCTTGCGCTCATTGATTTTTTTGATTTTAAAATTTTTTTGGTGTATAAATGCCCTTCGAAACCAATCTATCCAACATTACAAAAGATAATCATTAAAAATTCTCAACCAATCAAAGGTGTATGCAAGTTTATGCAATTCCCACAATGGAGTATACAATTTCTCTTTATAAATTTCTACACTTAACTCCATTTAAATGCCCTCCCCAAGTTGAAAATTGTGAACCTCAACACCACTCTTTGATGGCAAATGACCTTGGGCTCATTAGCCTCATGTGAGATAATATCTTCATTAAATTTTTTCACAATCAAGAGTTGTGGGAGGTTCAACATCAATATGCATTCCATTGAGATGATCATTCTCAATACATTGACTATGCTCAAGATGTTTTTCTTCAAGCATAGTAATTATAGCATTAGTCAATGTATTATGGTCATGGGTTATTTGGGCATTGAATTCCATTTGGTGAGCATTAACTTCCATTTGGCATTGCATAAACTCGTAAAACGTGTTCGATTGAGTCCTCATATGATGGATAGTGGTAAATTTCATTTGGTGGTGTGAGATCGGATGAAAAATTATATGGTTCATTCTCCCAACCATAACTCGGATAACTCGGTGTAACATAGTGGTCGGGGTAAAATTTTTCGGAGGCCAAAATTGAATTTGAACCTTCGCATGCAAAGTCTTGAACCGTATAATTTATTGGGCACTCACTAGTGATGTGTCCATATTCATCACAAATCTCGCACACGTTTTCAAAATAAGGGGCATTTAACACATTTTCATAAAAATTAGAAAACATAACACAAAACACAAACTACAACAAACTATTTACAAATGAGACGACATACCTTGGCCCATGATCAAAATCACGAGACTTACATATGCCACCCAAAATCACCTCGAACTCGATGCTTAACCTTCCCCGGCAACGGCTCCAAAAATACTTGATGGTTTCCGTTGTCTTCCCTAATCTCCGAGCATCATCCCTGAATTTATGTATGGCTTATCGGATAGGGGAGTGTCACTCTCCCTCGGAATGATGCAAGAATGGGGAAATGGAATAATGGTTGATGAATGAAAATGTGTGTGTGTGTGTGAACAAAAGTGCTCCCCAAGTGCAGAGAGACTTTCAAATGTCATGTTCTACTTGGAAAAGTATTCCAAGGTCGTCTCCTTAGGGAAAGAAAGTTCAAGTGTGGTGAAGGTGATTTTGTGAAAATAGAAAAGTGTAAAATCTTTGAGTTTTGTGTTCTTGGTGAAAATGAAATGGAACAAGTGTTGGCTAATCCAAAGGGGTCATTCCAATGGGAATGCCAACTCAACTCGAGATCTTCCTCCAATGGTGCGTAGATGTTCAATTGATTTGTAGGAAGCGCGGGACCAAAATGGAGGTGAGTATTCAAGCATACCCCGTGACAATGCCTACGATGTATCAAGAACTCACAACCAGGTCCACACTCAACCTAGTGATTAGTACAAAACATTGCATATTTCATGTGCCAATACATTCCTTTATCACTTGCTTTTGGGGATTAAATGAGTGGAATTGTGCTACTTGAGCTATTAACGAAGATTTGTGGTGTTTGCAGATAAAAGGTGATAATTGGTGCTTCTTAAAGCCTTTTCAAATGGTTTGAGGTGAATGAGGATGAAAGGATGGCTTGAAGATAGCTCAGGAGGTGAGGAAACCAAAGAATCAGCAAAAACAGGAGAAAACCTACCGGTAGGCCATACCGGTATGTTTCAGCTACTGGAGTTCGACCTACCAGTAGGCCATACCGGTAGGTTATGCTGAAACAGCCCAGATTCTGCATATCAGGCTCTGTCATTTTGAGGGTCCCACCAGACATTCTCCTACCTGCCCCTGCCGCTCCTAACACCATGGACATCCCTCTTGCACCTTCTCTTGGACTTTTGGAGCCTTGGTGATCAATGAAGTGAGACAAGAGGAGAGATACTGGGTGTGCAGACAAGGTCTGCACCTACCCTGTCCAGCCCACTCTTTTGCAGCCCTATGGATGAAGATCACATCACCTAGCAAGGGCATCACTCCAGGGACGTTTTTTTTTTGGTAAGAACATATACACTATGAGGAGATACACATTGAAAAAAAAAAGAGAGAGATAGTCTAGGAAGATGATGAATAGTGTTAGAGAGAGAAGTTGAGATTTTTACATTTTCTTCCATTCATTGTCTTCTAATTTCATGGACGAATCTTCTAAGCTTCCTTAAATGCCTTTAATGTCATTTATTTCAAGTTGTTTTCAAGTTTAATCTTCCATTAAAGGTTTCACCATTAATGCCTCTATGCTCTTCAATTTCTTAGCTGTAAATGGGTATTGAATGAATTCTCTTTTAATTTATGTTTTCTTGCATTATCCTAGCTACAATCTTCAATTTCTTTAGAATGTCTTTCATTTACATTGTTGTCTTTCCTTTAATCATGAGTAGCTAAATCTTTAAGTTGGCTAATCCAAGGGAGACCTCCCCTTGGGTATGCTATTTCAACTCATCTTCTTTTCTCCCCTTGGTGTATGGTGGTTCGGTTTGACTGGGTTGAGCGTGGACATGGTTGTGAGTCTTTGATATTTCGTAGACTTGTCATGGTTTATGCTTAGATCCTCACTTCCATCTTGTCCCGAGCTTCCCACGAATCAATCGTTCATCTATGCATCATTGGCAGAAGGCTTCGAGTTGAATTGGCATTCCCATTGGAGTGAACCCTTTGGATTAACCAACACTTGTTTCCCATTTCATTTTCATCACAATACAATTCACAAAACAAACTTCAACAACAAAAGATTTTACACTTTTGTTTACCAAAATCGTCTTCTACACGATTCACATCCTTCCCCGAGGAAATGACCTTGGAATACCTCCAAGTAAAACACGACCCGCAAAAGTCTTCTTGCGCTTGGAAAGCATTTTTGCTTACACATACACTTCATATTCCACTATCCCCTTACCCTTTCTTTTGACATTGTCCCAAAGGAGAGTGACACTCCCCCTCACACATAAATCATACACACGTTGAGGGAGATGTTCGGAAGTTAGGAAAGACAGGGAAAATAGGAAAGCATTTTTGGCGCCGTTGCCGAGGAAGGCAAGCGTTGAATTAAGAAGGTGATTTACGGACAACGGAGGTAAGTCCCTTGATGTTCATCATGGGCTGAGGTACGTTGATCCTTGTACATACTGTTGTTGTTTATATTTTCATTTGTAGATAGTTTTTTTACATGTGGGTACGGGACGAACTAAACCAACTATTTAGAAAACCTTTGTCCCCCAACATGAACATTGACTAAGACCTACCTGAGGATGCGGGGTTATAATTTTGAGAATGTGGATGCCAACCCGAATGTGCAAAGAGGTGGGGGAGTGCAAGAATCTGGAATGCCCCATCCACAAATGCAATTCCCCCCCCCCCCCCCTAGAAATGAAGGGAACAATATCCAAATTGATCCTCCGGCGAGGTCAATGAGGGAATTTCTTCAACCAACTCGTAGCACCACACCCTCATGCATCCTCTTACCGGTCCAAGTTTAGCTCTTCCAAGTTAAGCCCGGGATGTTGCAACTACTTCCTACATTCCACGGAATTGAAAAGGAAAATCCTTACTTGCACATAAAGGAATTCGAGGATATAGTTGCAACCTTCAACGCTAACTATGCTATGGAGGACATAGCCTGTTTAAAATTGTTTCCCTTCTCTCTCAAAGATAAGGCCAAATCATGGTTGTATTCCTTGCGACCACGATCCATTACCTCTTGGGCTCAAATGCTTTCGGAGTTTTTGAATAAATTTTTTCCAGTTCATAGAACCACTGCTTTAAAAAAGGAAATTCAAAACTTTTCGGAAAAGCCCAATGAGCAATTCTATCAATGTTGGGATCGGTACAAGGAATTACTATAATCTATTCCACATCATGGCTTTGAATCGTGGCAATTGGTTAGTTTCTTCTATGAAGGAATCACACCGAGCCATAGACAATTCATTGACATGACGTGTAATGGTGAGTTCTTAAACAAAGACCCCGATGAGGCCCTCGACTACTTTAGTACATTGGTCCAGAATGCACAATCTTGGGACATTAGGGATCCCAATGATGTACCTAGGACGTCTCTGGGTAGTAGTCAACCACAAGGGGGACGGATGTATGATTTGAGAGACCGGGAAGACTTGCTTTCCAAAATTTCTAAATTGTTAAGGAAAGTTGAGAGTCTTGAAGTCAATAGGAGACAAGAGGTGTCTTATGTTTCAAAGGCCGAAGAGTTTTGCTCAATTTGTGAGAGTGTGGAGCATTCCATATCAGAGTGCCCAAACATTCTGGCACTTAAGGAAGTGTACCATGAGCAAGTGCATGCCTTTAACCAAACAAGGCAATCATTATCTCCGCACTAAAATACTTATAATATGGGGTGGAACAATCACCCCAATTTTAGTTGGAGAAATGAAACCCCATTCCTCATGGTTCAAATGCATATTCACCTCCCGTGCCTCCTAAGCAAAATCATTACCAAGGTCAAGGGCAAGCGTCTAACTCCCAATACCCCCGTTCCAATCCGCAAGGGTACTCATCAAACCCACCACCACAGAATTTTTCACCAAGTCCACCTCCCTAAAGCTTCTCCCAACAAGGACCATCCAATTCTTCCACCTACCAACCTCCCCATAAGAGGAATTCGGAGGATATGGGTCATGCTTTCATTCAAAGCCAAACCGCCATCAATAACCAAAATGCCATAGCTCTTAATGACATTAGGACCCAACTCATGAAGTTGACAAACTCTATGGGGGCATCATAACAAGAAAAGGGGAAATTCCCCGCTCCACCCCAAGAGAACCCTAGAGGTCAACATGTTGTTGAGTCATCGGAGCCCTTAAGAGAGAGTTGTGAGCAACTCAAATTGGTTACCACCCTTCGTAGTGGCAAGAAGATTGATAAAACCATTTTGCCAAAAGCCTCACCCAAGGTCACATTGCCAAATGAAAAAGACACCGACAAGGGTGAGGTGAGTGAAAAGAAAGAAAGTGAGGCGGTTGAGAAAGAAAAATTGATTGATGAAAATGTGCTTGTTTCTCCTATTCCTGCTCCTTTTCCTAATCGTTTGAAGCCACCTGTCAAGGTGGCTAATTATGCTGATATACTTGAAATGTTTAAGCAGGTAAGGATCAACATCCCACTCCTTGATGCCATTAAGCAAATTCCATCTTGTGCTAAGATCTTGAAGGATTTGTGCATCGTGAAGCGGAGACTAAATGTGCACAAGAAGGCATTCCTCACCGAGCAAGTGAGCTCGATTTTGAGGACAAACACTCTTCCGAAGTTTAAAGACCCCGGCTGTCCCACCATTGCCATAACCATAGGAAATTTCCAGGTGGAGCAAGCCCTCCTTAATTTGGGGGCTAGTGTGAACCTCCTTCCATACTCGGTGTACCAACAACTTCAGCTTGAAGAATTGAAGCCTACTTCAATCACACTTCAATTGGCGGACCGTAGTGTCCGAACACCAAGGGGAGTAGTTGAGGATGTCTTAGTGCAAGTTGATAAATTTTATTTTCCTGTTGATTTTATTGTGCTTGGCACTCACCCGGTTGCAAATCTTAGTTCCCAAATCACTGTGATACTTGGAAGACCTTTTGTTGTCACATCTAATGTCGTGATTAATTGCAGGAATGGTCTTATGAAGCTAGCATTTGGGAACATTACTATGGAGCTCAACGTGTTCAACTTGTGCAGGCAACCGGGAGATGATGAGGAGGTGCATGAAGTAAATAGGATTGACACCTTGGTGGAAGAACACTTGGAACTTGTGAGGATGTTAAAGTTCAAAGAAGAGGAGAATGTTGATCTAGAGGAAGTGGATGAGCCTGAGGAAGTGGAGAGTTTGAAAGGGGTAGAAAATTGGATCCCTACATTTGAAAAGCTCCCACCCTAAGACAAGAAAATATTCCCATCAGATGTACAAAAGCCCAATTTGGAATTGAAGCCACTACCTTCCCATTTGAAGTATGCATATCTTGGGGAAGATGAGACATTTTCGGTGGTGATTAGCTCAACGTTGGATGCAAAGCAAGAAGAAGAGCTCTTGGAGGTGTTGAGAAGGCATAAAAGGGCAATCCGTTGGACAATTGCCGACATAAAAGGGATAAGCCCCCTCATTTGCACTAATCAGATCTATCTTGAGGAGGACGCCAAACTGTCTCGACAACCACAAAGAAGGTTGAACCCAATTATGAAGGAGGTGGTGAGGGACGAAGTCTTAAAACTACTTGACGTGGGCATTGATGAGCACATAATATTCCATATTTGAAGGGCTCATTACATGCATTTTAACTCAACTTTTGTATTTAAGTGCTTAGAAGTTAGCCGTTTTGAACTATAATGTTGATATTTTGATGTGGCAACCTTTCATAGCTTAAATGATTGATTTTAGGACATTGCAACCTTGATGGATGTGTGGTGAAGGCATGGACACAATACATGAAGAATTGGAGGCTCAAAAGTGAAGAAATCAAGAAGGCATTGGTGCTTGGGAACAAGGGCATCAGCAGCCACATTGTTTGGAAGTACTGCCTCGGAGTTCCTCCATTTTGACCATGCTCTACTCTGAATTTGAAAACGTGCGAAACATGAAAGTTGTAGATCTGGGTGTCTTCTATTTTGTGTCCAAATTTCAGCTCAATCAGATGGTTGGATCAAAAGTTATGCCAATTCTACGACAACTGGTCCAGAGTAGACAGCTACCGCATGACTACCGGTAGCCGATTGTTTCTGAAGTTGCTGCTACCGCCGAGCTACCGGTAGTTGATTGCCCAGAATGCCGAAAACAGCCTGTAACTCAACTTTGAGGCTTGGGGGTCCCACCTACTCTTCTCCCACTTGCTCCCCAACATTTTCTTACACAACCACATCCCTCCTACACCCTATTAGAAGACTAAGGAGGCTTGGCATTGAATGAAGAGGAGAGAGAAGTGGGCTGCCATATGGGGTTGCAGGCTAGCCTGTCAAGACCCAATCAACTCAGCCCCCCCCCCCTTTTGTGTAAGACCTACCACATGCTAGGGGGACCACCATGCACGAAATTGGAAGTCTTTCACACTCCATATACTTAGCATTCAACACACATTGTAAAGGTTGGCTACCTAAGCTTAGGATTAGATATAAAAAGCTCCAAGGGGGAAGATGATGAATAGTGCTCAAAGTGACGTTTTTGCATTTTTCTTCCACTCTTTCACTTGTAGTTTAATGTAAGAACCTTGTAAGCTTCATTTATTGTCTTTAATGTCATTCCTTTCAAGTTTATTGCAAGTTTAATCTTTCATTTTAGCTTTCACCATTGTTGCTTCCATGTTTTCTTCATTTCTTAGCTTAAAATGGGTATTGCATATTTTCCTTCATAGCTTTAGATTTCTTGCTTCTTGTTGTAAGTTTCATGCTTCATGCTTCATGTCTTCATTATATCCATTTACATTATTATGCTTGTTTTTCATTTTACCATGAGTAGTTAGATTTAAGTTGGTAAATCCAAGGGAAAATTTCTCTTGGGGATTCCATTTTAACTCATTCTCCTCCCTCCCTTAAGAGTCCAATGGTTCGGTTTGACGGGGTTGAGAGTGGATGAATTGGTGCCTTTGATATTCCGTAGACTTGTCACGGTTTATTCTTAGATCATCACCAACCTCATCCCTAGCTTCCCCCGAATCAATTGTTCATTCATGCTCTATCGGAGTTAAGGAGGGATTGGAGTTGAAATGGTAGTCCTATTGGAGTGACTTCCTTTGGATTAGCCAACATTGTTTTCTTGCATTTTCCATACATAAACACAACCACAAAACACAAATACAAGATTTTACACTTTCTTTTCACTTTTGCAAAATCACTTTCACAAAACTCCCTTTCCTTCCCTGAGGAGACGACCTTGGAATACTCTTCCAAGTAAAACACACGACCACAAAAAAACTCCTTTCGATTGGGGAGCATTTTTGTGCACACCGCATCTCATTCCATCTATTTTGTTCATCACATTTCCATTCACATCCATTTTGTTGTTGTTTCCTATCTTCTTGCATCATCCGGAGGGAGAGTGACACTCCCCCATCATTATAAGCCACATACACACATTGAGGGTGAGGGTGATGTTACGAGGTTAGGAACGACGTAATTACCAATCAATCAGGCATCATTTTTTTGATTGCCGATAGTAAGTTGGTTCGCCCCACGCAAGTAGTACCCAAGAAGTCGGGAGTTACGGTTGTAGAGAATGAAGATAATGAACTTATTCCAACAAGGGTGATCACAGGTTGGAGAGTTTGTATTGATTACCGGAAGCTCAACTTGTGCACAAGAAAAGACCACTTCCCAATGTCATTCCTCGACCAGGTGTTGGAAAGAGTAGCAGGGCATCTATTCTATTGCTTCTTAGATGGATACTCCTGCTACAATCAAATCGAAATTGCATTGGAAGACCAAGAGAAGACCACCTTCACGCATGCCTTTTGGGCTATGTAATGCCCCTGGAAATTTTCAACGTTGCATGATGGGGATCTTTAGTGATGTGATGGAGAAGATTTTTGATGTGTTTATGGATGACTACTCGGTCTTTGGGGATTCTTTCAGTGGATGCTTGGAAAACTTGGAGAAGGTTCTTGAGAGATACGAAGAGAAAAGCCTAGTCTTGAATTGGGAGAAGTGTCACTTCATGGTGACACAAGGAATTGTTCTCGGCCATATAGTGTTGGCAAAGGGTATTGAAGTTGACAAATCAAAGGTGGAGGCCATCTCCAACCTCCCTACGCTGAGAGTCGTTAAGGATATCAGGTCGTTTTTGGACCATGCTGGATTTTACTGTCATTTCATAAAAAAATTTAGTGCATTGGCCCGCTCTTTGACCAATTTATTATCTAAGGATGTCTCATTTGAGTGGTCGGATGATTGTGAGACATCTTTTAAAAAACTAAAAAGCATGCTTGTCACGCCTCCGTTTATGCGACCACCCAAGTGGGATTAACCTTTTGAGCTTATGTGCGACGCGAGTGATTATGCGGTTGGCGCAGTGCTGGGTCAAAGGGAGGATAATAGACCTTATGTAATATACTACGCTAGCAAAACTCTTAATGAAGCTCAAATGAATTATACCACCATGGAAAAGGAGTTGCTAGCAGTAGTATTTGCATTAGATAAATTCTGGTCTTACATCATTGGTTCACCAATAGTTGTTTATACTGACCATTCTACTTTAAAGTATTTGTTTTCTAAGTAGGATGTCAAACCGAGACTTATCAGGTGGATCCTCCTACTCCAAGAATTCAATCTTACAATCAAAGACAAGAAATGAGTGGAGAACGTGGTGGCAGACCATTTATCTCGACTGGTGGTGCAAGAGACCAATGAGCAGATTCCTATCCCAGATTATTTTCCTGATGAGCAATTGCTTTCAATTCATTATGTGTATCCTTGGTATGCTGACATATGTAATTATCTTGCAACAGGACAAATACCACCGCAGTGGAGCCCAGAGGATCGAAGGAGATTTATGGCGGGTGTGAAGTACTTTTACTTCGACAACCTATACCTGTTTAAGTACTGCCCTGACCAAGTCATGAGGAGATACGTACCGGAGAATGAACAACGGGATGTCATTGCATTTTGCCATTCACAAGCATGCGGTGGCCACTTCCCAGCAAAGAAAATTTCGGCAAAGATCTTACAGTCAGGTTTTTACTGGCCCTCTCTGATTAAGGATTGTATGTCATTTTGTAAGGAATGTGATAGATGCCAACTTTTGGGTAGTGTGACCCGAAGGAACATGATGCCCTACTCCTCTGTACTTGCTATAGAAATATTCGATTGTTGGGGCATCGACTTCATGGGTCCCTTCCCTATGTCGTTTGGCAATCTATACATTCTACTGGCAGTAGACTATGTATCCAAGTGGATGGAGGCTATTCCAACCAAGACCAATGACCACCGGGTCATGGTCAAATTCTTAAAAGAGAACATCTTTTCGAGGTTTGGGATGCCTCGTGCGATGATAAGTGATGGTGGATCACATTTCTGTAATTGGCCATTTGCATCTTTGATGCACAAATACGGTGTCACCCATAAGGTATCCACCGCATACCACCCACAAACCAATGGTCAAGCCGAGTTGGCCAATAGGGAGATTAAAAATATTTTAGAGAAAACGGTGAACCCAAATTGGAAAGATTGGTCAGATAGACTGATTGATGCTCTTTGGGCTTACCGCACTGCCTAAAAGACTGTCTTAGGCATGTCTTCCTATCGGCTTGTCTTTGGAAAGGCTTTCCATTTTCCAGTAGAGATGAAACACAAGGCCTATGGACCATAAAGACTTTGAACTACAATTTGAGAGTGGCCGGAGAACGTAGGAAACTACAATTGAATGAATTGGAGGAGGTTTGTAGAGACGCGTATGAGAGCTCTAAAATTTCAAAAGAGCGGGCTAAGATCTGTCATGACAAATCCATTGTAAGGAAGTCATTTGAGCCCGGCCAAAAAGTGCTTTTATACAACTCTCGTCTCTCCATTTTCCAAGGCAAACTCCGATCTCGTTGGGATGAACCCTATCTTGTCAAGGTGGCCTACCCCAATGGAGCTGTTGATGTCACAAACCCCGAGAATGGCCAGACATTCAAGGTCAATGGCCAAAGAATTAACCATTTTTCGAGGGTTTTGAAGGACAAGTGGTGGAGGAGGATTTGATGGATCCGGTGTATCCGGAATTTGTGGAGGAATAAACCGTTTTTATGCTTCGTAGTGTACAACTTTCTTATCTACTTATGTTATTTTTATTTTCATGTACTTACTTTACTCTGTTGTATAGCATCATTTTTTTTTTTAGTTTCAGATATTGGTGTTTTCGTCAAAGCTCAATTGCGAGGTGCTCTCTAACCCTAATCATCTTTTTACTGTCTTTCGTTGCATACCATATATTTTTGTTGCATTGAGGACAATGCATGAATTAAGTTGGGGGGTGAGGTCCACAATTGGCATGTTACACTTGCATGTTACACTAATATTTGTGGATAATATCAATTTTTGGGGTGAAAATTCACCTTTCACATATCATACAAATTTTTGTTTACATTAGTGCAAATTATGTGAAAATTTTTGAAAAAATATCTGAATGTTGATCTGTATTCCTTTATTTAGAGTGCCATGGATTGAATGACATGTTGATCTTTGTTTTGAACTTTGAGCACATGAACACATTATAGAAGTTAATCCTATGCGTGAGTATCACATATGTATTTGCTTTTGAACTCAACCGTATGTACTTCTTGAATGTGTAATTTTAGCAATTTACGGATTGGATTCATATTTTAGGCTTGACATAAATAGTGGAGATGAGTAAGGAACCGTGAGAGCTTTAGTGCCAATCCTTGTTGGAGGGAACTTACAATTACTCAAAGAACAATTTTTCAATGTCAAATTTGTTCAATAATCTCATTATGTTTGTCTTGGATAGGTGCATTTTTGGATAGCAGACTGATGATGTCTTGTATATACAATGCCCTCACATGCATATCTGGAAGTGATCTTAGGCCATTTTTGAATATTTCGAGCCTTTGCCTTATTCTTGTGAAAATATTATTCCTAGTGCCATGATTGAGCCTAATTGCAATTCGTTTCTATGCCACACATTTGACCAAGCTGATGAAAAAGAGAAATATCTACCTTACATTGGTTGTTCCTAAAGCTGAAAATGAGTTATTGCAAAAGTAAATGAAGTGTGGTGTGGAAATTCAAGCAAGGGATGAATGGAGGTGAAACTCAAGGAGTTCATTAGAAAAAGAATGAAAATTCAAGAAAAGGAAGAAAAGGGGTGAGAAGAAGAAAGAATGATCAAAAGAAAAAGAAAATGTTAAGGAAAATAAAGAAAAAAAACAAAGAGTATGGTGAAGGTGTAAGAATGGAATGAAAATCCCATGGAAAGGTAGGTGTTTTGAAATAAAAAGTCTTTCACTCGAAACAACCTTCTTTGTATCCTATGTCCTTCGTTTCTTTTGCCTCAATATCACCCCAAGGCCCCATTATAACCTTCGAAGTCCTAAGTGATCTAGTGAAGCATGGGAGATGCATAATTTCAAAGAAAATGATGAGTTAGTCTTACCACGCAATGCCCTAGTATTCTTTTCATGAGATTATGCCAAAGTCGCTTCATTTTCATAACATGAACTTCATTTTTTGGATTACATGTGAGCATACTTTGTTTTGAGCACAAGATTTCATCTCACATGTACACGTGGAGTGCATGTCAGGATAACTAGAGTGTATTTCATTGTGAGAGTGACTTTTGGTGTGTTTTGCATTGAAACTGAATTTGGCTGGCCATTCGAATGTGAATTCTGTTGTGTAAATGCTCAAATTATTTGTCCAATTCACACACACACGAGTTCGGAAATAAATGTGTAGGTGCATACTTTAGACTAGTATTTGAGACTATGGTCTTGCTCATGTGTGCTTAGTTCAATCATCTGAGAAATGTGTTAAATAGCTCCATGCTTGCAGAATGGGAGAATATTGCTCAAGTTTTTTATATTTGAAATGAATTAGGAATGCCCGTGTTATTAATTATGTGACTTGCATTTTGGGCGTTCATTTTGATAGTTAAAGATAGAAATCCATTCCTTGTACGTTGAATGCATCAAAATTTTAAATCACATTGCAATTTCGGTAATGAATTGGGCATGATGGTTCAAATTATGGTTTATAGGCGTAGTACATGTTTTGGGTGGAGTAGAGGTCATAAAGAGAGTGGTAGAATGT
Organism: Ilex aquifolium; assembly: GCA_951799425.1. Lineage (NCBI taxonomy): Eukaryota > Viridiplantae > Streptophyta > Magnoliopsida > Aquifoliales > Aquifoliaceae > Ilex > Ilex aquifolium. The sequence goes on from OX637400.1 coordinate 28,432,868, forward strand.
ATAAGGTAGGTCCTGAAGTGAAGAGCAGGGGAGGTGTGTTGCTCAGTAGGAGTATTTTGCAGTTAAGGCAAAACCTACCGGTATTGGCTACTGGTGTTCGACCTACCAGTATGTCATACTGGTAGGTTTCGCTTGGTATGCCAAAAGTCAGGGCTTTTAATCAAAAAAAATTCGGGGAACCCTTCATTTACCTCTTAAATTACAGAGCCTAAAGCTTCTCTCTCTCACTCAAAACCCTCTTAGGTTTCCAAATCACCCTCCTCCTCCTTCAATCCCTAAAACCCCCATTCCTTGTGCTGTGATTTAGTGAAATCCAACCCTTTGAAACCCTAATTGCCGAAAATCCTACAAGCCCAAATCCTCTATACTCTTGTCAATCTCTCAATGGCTCGTAACCTGGAGGTTGTTCATGAGGCTATAGACCCGATTGAGGGTCTTTTCTTGATCTGTTTTGCATTCTTGTCTATGGTGACACTATTGCATTGCATGGCCCGGACCAAGTGAGTCGGTTCCGACTCCTCTCAACCCGAGGAGCCCAGTAGTCGCAAGAGGAGTGGTGAATGATCAAGCGGGGACCACAATGAGCAGAGGAAAAAGGCAAGAAATGAGACACGGATCCAGTTGATCCAGGAGAAGAATGTAACATGCAAGCGGTACCTCGATCACATTTCGCTTGGCCCAAGGAACGAGGTTGTCAAGCTTATTAATGCCCATGCGATGAAGTTTTGGTTTGAGCCCGTTGATGGGTACAATTTGTCGATGTGTAGGGAGTTCTACCAAACACTCAAGGTGGTAGAGGTGAACGAGGTGGAAGTTCTGAGAACGAATGTTCAGGATAAGATGTTCGAAGTGACCCCCAATGTCATTGCCACTCTCCTAGGGAAGTATGAGAGACCACCTTCTTTCCCGCCAGTATATCTGTAAAACCCGGGAAATTTGAATTTTTTCCAAAAAGGGCAAAATAGTAATTTGCCACTATAATGCGTACTTAAAATACTCATTTTTTAGACCTCGGATGAGGAAACGGAGTTCGCCGTTGGATTCGTATCGCGAAAACGAGTCACCTTGTCAAATTTCGTCGAATTCCGAGATATTCGGATTTTGCACGTCGTTCGAGGCGACTGCGTGGCGAATGACCTCACGAACGTCCCCATAAATAAATTTTATAAAATTTCCTTGAAATTAAGTTAAAGATCAAATAAAATTAATTTGAACTTAAACCGGGATCAAATAAATCGTTTCGGGACGAAATCGGATCCGATTAAACGAAGGACACGTGGCGCGACGTGGGCCAAGTATTTAAAACTATATATAGGGGTAAATATCTTAGAAAATCAGATTTTTAGCCTCTTGTGTTCTTGTTTGGCCGGCCAAGAGAGAGAGAAGAGAGAAAAGAGAGAAAACCTTGATCTTCAAGCTTTCTCCGTCAATTCCCGGAGTTCCGTCGGTCGGAATCCGTCGAGCCAAGAGTTAAATTCGATCACATCGACGAGGGCTACGCAACCACACCAAGAGCAAGGGATTTCACCGAAGATCCAAAGGAGGAGATTTGGGGGAAATCTAGTCTTGGGCTCGGGAAGTGTTCTTGAAGCTTCATTCGGGTGAATTACGCTTCAAGAGATAGGGTTCTTCCTACTTTGGTGTAATCTTTCCTTAGATGTTGGTAGTCTAAAGGTTTAATATGTTATGCCTATGATAGACCTTCATATATAGGGTTATGGGTATAGAAACGGAAAAGTGAGCTTAGAAATGGTTTAAACTAAATTCTAGTTCGAATTTGGTATATGAAGTACATGTGATTTATTATGTAACTTGGGGAAATTTGAGGCATGATTATGTGATTTATATATTGTGCCTAGAAGGTGTTTGATTAAATGCCTTGTTTGAATGAATGGTTGTTTTGATTTAATTGAAATAACATGTTTGAGTTCAACTTGTGGGATCATATGCTTATGATGTGATTGTAATTAAAGGTGCTTGTTGATATATGCATAGGTTGATATATTAACATCGGAATGAATATGGTATTTATATGTTTAGGATATAAATTTACCATGGATATGTTGAAATTGTGCATGGGTTGTTCTTGACATAATGAACCTCATGTGGTATGCAATGGGACATAGCATTGCATGTGCACGGAAGCATCTCATTACATGGGGGTGTGCATGGTTGATGTCAACACCACACTTGGTGGTTGATGGTATGACTTGGGAAAAGTTGGGTCGAAGACCTAGCTAAGCCGCTTGATTGCATGATAAATATGGGTCGGGATGAGCAAGAAAAGGCATGACGACCTCTCGGGTGCAAGGCCCGGTGAATTGGGGGGTGCACTCCATTGGTATAAGAGTCCATAAAGTGTATGGGTGTGGAAGACCCTTGGTATGAGTCCATGAAATGTCCGATCCCAAGAAAGACCCTAGTTTTTGGAAAATATCATTTGATGTAAACATAAATGATGAAATGAAACACTTTGGCATTGCATCGTGTAGTAGGAGTCGGTGAGGACTCGGGTTGAATTGCATGAGTGAGCGTCATCTCATTTCATGGCATGGTAGTATTGCATTTCAACTTAGAATGCATGTCCTTATGAGAAATGATTGTTTGCAAATGAATGTTGCATGAGCATGAGCATCTAGGGGGAGAGTAGCCCTTGTAGGATTTACTCTACTGGGCGTTGGCTCACCCTATATGGGAAACATTTCAGTTGTGGGGTTTGCACCGGCGGATGGCTCACTTGGAGAGCATCAAGCATGAAGGGGGCCGGCTTGTGGCCTTAGTTTGAGTTTTTGTAAAACTTTTATCAAAATTCCACTTTGACGTGTAAATTATGGAATAAATTGTAATGGAACTTGTATAAGTTATGTATTATATGGAAAATCTCATTAAACATGTATTGGATGAGTTTTTGGGAGGTTTGGAATGGATTGAAAACGAGAAATGGTTGAAAAAGGCAATACTGGGCAGACAGTACCGGTACTGTGTACCGGTACGGTATGGTACCGGTACGCCATTTCCAGTAGGTTAACTGTACCGGTATTGTGTACCGGTACGGTAGGGTACTGGTACTGTGTACCGGTACGATATGGTACCGGTACACTGTACCGATACACTTTCAGAAATTTTCAGATTTTTAAACTGCTTTGCCCCATTTTCAATCTAGGTTTTCCTTCCCTCCAATGATATAAATGGACTATAATGGAGTACAAATCCTGATATAATGGGTCTGGGTTGAACCCAACGAATAATTGAATTCAGTTATATTTATGAGTTATGATCCCAGCAAAGGGATGCTATCGCCATGGTGTTGATTTGAGTGACATCCACGGGTATTTCCGCGGGTTGATGGATGATCAACGGACCCCCGGATTTTGGGGCGTCACAATATCCTCATAACATCACTCGAGCCAAGACCATTTTTGAGTGTGTAGAGTTGATGTATGAGGACCCCAGTCAATTCAAGGGGACAGTCCAAGTTGGGGGATTAAAGCATTCCTATGGGCTGTTGAATAAGCTTCTTCATTATAATCTACTCCCAAGGGGTGCGGAAAAGACGCCAAATATGGAGAAGTTGGCCATTTTAGACACAATCATGTCAGGAAAGACGGTTGACTTTGCCCTTTTCATATGGGAGGTAATGAGAGACTTTGCCGTGACACAGAAGCCTAAGACCAATTTTCCATACGGGAGCTTGGTGACCCAGATGTGCCAGCACTTCAAGGTGAAGGCCTATGCCTTTGATAAGTTCACTTCCCCCGAGACTGGGGCTATTGGCAAGGCCAGTAGTAAGAAGAGAAGGGCAATGAGTCGGGGGGAGCGAGCTAGGACTTTGGGCTCTGATTATGAGGCTCTTGGACCATCTTCATCTGCCCCAGCTGCGGAGCCTTCCATCCCGGGATCCTCATCTACTGGGCCATCCACAACTGCACCAGAACGCTCGATACCTCAGCTCCTGGATGCTTTAGAGATGACAGTGCATGGGTTAGAGGTGTCGGTGCATGGTATTTCGTTAATGATCAAGGAGCTGTTCATGGACTGTAACACCCCGCATTTTACTTTGTATGGGTATATAGATATATAGTAAATAATTTTTGTAAAAATGTGGATGTGTAGTGACGGTAGGAATAAAAGCAAAAACTAGAGATACAAATTGATTGGGAAGTTAAGTTTCGAATGTGTATAAACTTGAGAAGAGGGAGTATGGAAGTTTCTAAATATTTTTAGGTCAAAATAAGTTGTCCATTGAATCCGGAAAGTCGAAAAACATTGGGAGAGGTAATATGGGGTGTATTGGAAGCTAGGAAGTATTCCGGAGTGAAAACGCACTTAGAGAAAATTTGGGTAAAAATGAGTTGGGACACCTTCTAGTATTTAAGTCATAACTTTTGATCCTGATGTCCAATGGATTTGAAATTTTTACAGTAGATAGTAGACATCTAGGGCTACAAAAGTGTGTCTCATGAAAATTTTCCAATTCGACCTCTAAATGGGTCAAAACTTCCCTGGAAGTCGAAGTAGCCGAAGTGTACCGGTAACAGTACCGGTACGCCCGAACCAGTAGCTAAACCGTACCAGTACAATGTACCGGTACGCCCGATAAAAGTCGGGATTTTGGTGTTTTAAAACACCCTTTTAAGCTTCATTTGACCCATTCTTCCATCCCACTCTCACCCCAAACATCTTAGAGCCCTAAGAGAAGAAAAAAGGAGAGAAAAATACAAAGATCTTGAGAGAGTTAACCCTTATAGAGATCAAAACCGGAATTCCTCAAGAACACCATTCTTCTACTCTCTTCTTCTACACTTTCACTACACCCTTACCCACACCTCTTGGAATCCTAGAGAGAGTCTTAGAAAAGAATAAAGAAGGAGAAAACACAAGATCAAAAGGGAGAAACAAAGGATTTAAGAGTGATTCAAGATCAAACCCTAGATTTCAAGAACACCAAGTAGGGGATTTCTTCTCTTTCTCTTACATTGATGTTAGGGTTAATAAATATGTATGTTTTGATTCTTAATGATATGTATTTGCTATGGCTTCATTGTTTCTTGGTTCTTTTGCAATTGTTAACATGTTTTACACAAAGTTAGGGTTAAATACCCATGAAATCTCTTTTTGGTTTGAAAAACCCTAGTTTTCTAGAGTGATGGGTTTTCCCCTTGAACTCTTCCTTTATTCTTGATTTCAAAATCATAGTGTTTTGTGTTGAGTAATAAAATGATATTGTTGTGATCTCTTGCATTTTTCTTGGTACGTTATTGAAAATGTCACATGCTCAATTTGGGGATTTTTTAAGATATACTTGTAAATTGTGAAATTGGGTTTGGTATTGTATCTCTTATGAGTGTGGGATGACCATGGGTGGCCTTTGACGAGATATCGTAGAGTGGGTAGACGTGTGGGTTGGCATTTTTCCTACCACTCGTAGTGGGGTTAGTGCTTTGGTAAGACTAAACTACTATTGCTCACGGGTGCCGTGTCAGAGGGTTAGTATACTAATACCTGGGTTGGATACGTCATTGCCATTGGTATGGCATACGCCCTTCCTAAAGGATGGATATTTTTGATAAGATTTGTGTGGGTGTGTGTGGGCTAGATATTACTCAATGTGTTGATTCATGGGGTTTGTCTTACATCATGTTTGAGATACATATACATATGGTTGTGGAATATTCAATTTACGGATTATTGTATTATTGTGGTAAATGGTTATCTACAAGAACTTGTGGGAGTATGGGATTCCACAAGGCCTTGTGGGAAAAATGGTTTATACTTTGGGAAATGGATATGTATTGGATCTTGGTTTCTTCTACTGTTCATTTAAATTATTGTTGCTACTTAAACTTGAGATCCATTCTAAAATGTCCCTGTTTTACTTCAAAGATTATGTATGCTATGTTGTAAAATGAGACCGACCATTTTATATATGTTTTTTTCTAAACCTTGTATGAGTTTGGGAAGATTTTGCTACAGAGCTTCGTGCTCACCCCCTACAGTTAAACATTTTCAGATTTGGTGCTAGAGGAGAATCTCAGAGTTGACGAGCCAGGGTATTGGGAGACCTCACCCGAGGGGAATCTAGATCCCGAGGTGGACCTGTAGAGACATAGCTTCTTTTGTACTAGACTTGAGAATTTATTTTGAAATCATGTGAAGTTTAGTTTTCTTTTGTTATTCCGCTGCTAACTTACGTTTGATCCTTTGAGATGTAAATGCCATAGCTTGGCTTATTCTTTTGGGATGATATTGTAAATTCTATGGATGATGAATGAAATTTTTTTCTTATTGATGGAATTATGTTAGTGCTCTCATGATATGAATGTTTTAGAATGTAATGTCGTCCAGGGTGTGTTTTGGGGTGTTACATGCACACATTTCTAGGAAGACCCATCCCGGGAGGACCCATATCACTAGCTGCTGGCCCCTCTGCATTTATCCCCTCTGCCTCCACAGTGGTTGAGGTGGATGATGATGATGAAGATGCTGATGAGGATGTGGAGGGTGAGAGTGATTTTGATAAGGATGATGACAGTGATGATGATGGAGATGGGGATGAGGAGTAGGATGTTTTGTGGTGTCTGTCTTTTATTTTTGTGTTGGATTGTACGTAGCTAGGTTGGAGTCGTTGGCCTAGTAGAAGAACCCTTAGGTCATAGGCCATTTTTGTCTCTTTTTGATGTCTGACTCCATGTACTCCAACTTTGAAACACATTAATGGAATACCACAATTTTTGTTTCTATCTGTCCAAGTTTATTTCTACAATTGCATTATGATTTATGCATTTTGATTGTTTGGGAAAATTGTTTATTTAAATGGATTGTTGTATGTTAGATTCTTGTTTTGAAAATAAACTTTGCTAGGGACTAGCAAAGCTCAAGTTGGGGGGTGTGATTAGCACAAAACATTGCATATTTCATGTGCCAATACATTCCTTTTTCACTTGCTTTTGGGGATTAAATGAGTGGAATTGTGCTACTTGAGCTATTAACAAAGATTTGTGGTGTTTGCAGATAAAAGGTGATAATTGGTTCTTCTTAATGCCTTCTCAAATGGTTTGAGGTGAATGAGGATGAAAGGATGGCTTGAAGATAGCTCAGGAGGTGAGGAAACCAAAGAATCAGCAAAAACGGGAGAAAACCTACCGGTAGGCCATACTGGTATGTTTCAGCTACTGGAGTTTGACCTACCGGTAGGCCATACCGGTAGGTTATGTTGAAACAGCCTAGATTCTGCATATCAGGCTCTGTCATTTTGAGGGTCCCACTAGACATTCTCCTACCTGCCCCTGCCACTCCCAACACCATGGACATCCCTCTTGCACCTTCTCTTGGACTTTTGGAGCCTTGGTGATCAATGAAGAGAGAGAAGAGGAGAGATGATGGGTGTGCAGACAAGGTTTGCACCTACCCTGTCCAGCCCACTCTTTTGCAGCCCTATGGATGGAGATCACATCACCTAGCAAGGGCATCACTCCAGGGACGTTTTTTTTTTTGGCAAGAAAATATACACCATGAGGAGATACACATTGAAAAAAAAGAGAGAGATAGTCTAGGAAGATGATGAATAGTGTTAGAGAGAGAAGTTGAGATTTTTACATTTTCTTCCATGCATTGTCTTCTAATTTCATGGACGAATCTTCTAAGCTTCCTTAAATGCCTTTAATGCCATTTATTTCAAGTTGTTTTCAAGTTTAATCTTCCATTAAAGCTTTCACCATTAATGCTTCTATGCTCTTCAATTTCTTAGCTGTAAATGGGTATTGAATGCATTCTCTTTTAGTTTATATTTTCTTGCATTATCCTAGCTACAATCTTCAATTGCTTTAGAATGTCTTTTATTTACATTGTTGTCTTTCCTTTAATCATGAGTAGCTAAATCTTTAAGTTGGCTAATCCAAGGGAGACCTCCCCTTGGGTATGCTATTTCAACTCATCTTATTTCCTCCCCTCGGTGTACGGTGGTTCGGTTTGACTGGGTTAAGCGTGGACATGGTTGTGAGTCTTTGATATTCCGTAGACTTGTCATGGTTTATGCTTAGATCCTCACTTCCATCTTGTCCCGAGCTTCCCACGAATCAATCGTTCATCTATGCATCATTGGAGGAAGGCTTCGAGTTGAATTGGCATTCCCATTGGAGTGAACCATTTGGATTAGCCAACACTTGTTTCCCATTTCATTTTCATCACAATACAATTCACAAACCAAACTTCAACAACAAAAGATTTTACACTTTCGTTTACCAAAATCACCTTCTACACGATTCACATCCTTACCCGAGGAAACGACCTTGGAATACCTCCAAGTAAAACACGACCCGCAATAGTCTTCTTGCGCTTGGGATGCATTTTTGCTTACACATACACTTCATATTCCACCATCCCCTTGCCCTTTCTTTTGACATCGTCCCAAAGGAGAGTGACACTCCCCCTCACACATAAATCATACACACATTGAGGGAGATGTTCAGAGGTTAGGAAAGACAGGGAAAATAGGCAAGCACCTAGTCAAACCGAGTCATCGTACACTGCGAGGAGGAATGAATATGAGTTGAAATAGCATACCCAAGGGGAATTCTCCCTTGGATTAGCCAACTTAAAATCTAGCTACTCATAATAAAAGGAAAGTCATGCATAATGTAAAGAGACATAATGAAGAAATGAAGCATGAAACTTAACTTAATGCAAGAAATCTTAAACTATGAAGAAAAATATTCAACACCCATTTTAAAAGCTTGAAGTGAAGAAAACTTAATACAACAATGGTGAAATCCAAAATGTAGAACTAAAATTGAAATACACTTGAAATAAATGACATTGAGGTGCAAGAATTAAGGATTAGAAGAGATTTAAAGCTTATTACAACTAAAATGGAGAAGAAAATGCAAAAACATAAATTTCTCTATGTAAAACTTAATCTTCTTCCTTGAGTTTTCTAAGCTTAGGTAGCCTCCTCTTCAATGTGAGTGTGAATGCACAATATATGGTGTAAGGCCTCTGCAATTTCGTCCATGGAGGGTCCCCCTAGGTGTGTGATAGGCCTCCTATCCATAGGAGGCTGAGTTGATGCATTGCACAGGCTAGGAGTAGCCTACCCAGCAACACACCAAGTCTCCTCTTTCTCTCTCCTCCTCTCCCATCCCAAATCTTCCAAAGTCAGATTCTAGGGTGTAGAAGACATGTATATATGTACAATATGTCAGGGGGCAACTGGGAGAATCATAGGTGGGACCCCCAAGCAAGTGGAGCATGAGTTGCAGGCGTTCTGGCACTTCTGGGCAAAACCTACCGGTAGAAGAAACCTACCGGTAGGTTTTATTCCAGTAGCCAAAACCTACCGGTAGGTCTTTCTGGAAGGTGCCAGTTCTGAACCAGTTTTTGTAGAATTGTCATAACTTTTGATCCAACTATCCGATTGAGCTGAAATTTTGACACAATATAGAGAACATCCAGATCTACAACTTTCATTTTTTAAAATTTTTCATATTCTAAGTGAATCACGGTCAAAAAGGAGGAAAACCGAGGTACTGCACCCAAATGGTGCGGGTGCTGGTGCTTATGTTACCAAGCACCGATACCTCCTTGATTTATTTCACTTTTAAGCCTCCAAATCCTCATTTAATGTGTCCATGTCTTCACCAATCATCCATACTTAGTTGCAAGGTTCCAAAATACATGATTTACGCTATAATTACCTGCAACATCGAAATTTCAACATTATTCATAAATTCGGCTAACTCTAAGTATTGAAATGCAAAGTTGAGTTAAAATACATGTAATGAGGCCATTAAATATGCAATATTATGCACTCATTACAGGTGTTCTTGAATTTTGTATGGAAATAGGATCTACTGGTCAAGAACCACTACCGTACGAAGACGAAATCGAAAGAAGGTTCTGAAACTTGTGAAAGCATTGTCAAGAAGTAAAAAATCAAGAAACTATGGCTGAAGATGACCAGAAATCGCTAAGGGATTATGCTATGCCGCTTGTTACGAAAATAAAATTAAGCATTCAAAGGCCCGCAATTCAAGCAAATAGTTTCAAGATTAAGCCAGGTACCATCCAAATGATTCAGAATTCAGTGCAGTTTGGGGGTCTGCCTAATGGCGACCCAAACGATCATTTGGTGAGTTTCCTGGAGATTTGCGACACGTTCAAATACAACAGGGTTACCGAAGATCCTTAGACTCTGACTTTTCCCTTTCACACTTCGTGATAAGGCAAAGAGTTGGTCGCATTCATTGCCGCCAGGTTCTATTACTACGTGGACAGATTTAGTCCAAAAATTGTTAGCTAAATTCTTTTTGCTAGCCAAAACAGCGAGGATGAGGAATGACATCACTTCATTCGCACAGCATGATTCTGAGACTCTCTATGAATCTTGGGAGTGATTCAAAGATTTACTCCAGAAATGCCCTCACTATAGTATTCCTAAGTGGTTGCAAGTTCAAACGTTCTACAATGGGTTGTTTAGTACTACTCGGACCAGTATCGATGCAGCTACAGGTGGAGCATTGATGGGGAAAAAATTTGATGAAACTTACAAGTTATTGAAGACGATGGCTGCAAATAATTATCAGTGGCCCTCTACAAGGATCAATCAGCCTAAGGTAGCAAGGATTTATGAAGTCGATGTGGTTACTGCATTGGCTGCATAGGTTGCTACATTGACAAAGAAGATTAATGCTTTAGAGGTGCAGCCTATTCGGGGTGTATCAGTTGTTTGTGAATTGTGTGCAGGGAACCATCCGAGTGATCAATGTGCAATTAGTTGAGAGTCGGTACAATACATTGGTAACCACAACATGCAGCAATATAGCAACAATTCCAACATTTATAACCCTGGTTGGAGGAATCATAAATTTTCTTGGAATAATAATCAAGTCCAACCTTCTGCTCCAAGACAATCATACCCACCAGGCTTTCAGAATCAAGCTCCACCACAGTAAGAAAAGAAGTCGAATTTGGAGGAGCTGCTTTCCAGGTACATAGCACAGAATGAGACAAGGATGAACAGTCAGGAAGTATCAATCCGAAACCTGGAAAATCAAATGGGTCAGCTTGCTAACGCCATTAACAACTGACCTCAAGGCACTCTACCTAACGAAATGGAGATTAATCCTAAGAGAGAAGATAAGGAGCACTGCAAGGCTAGTACATTACGTAGCGGAAAAGAGTTACCTGAAGTTGTTGATGGAACTCCAAAACAATCACATGGAGATGATAGTGGGGGTGAAAAAAAAGATAGCAAGAGTGTGGAACATGAAAAGAAGAAAAAAGATACAGTTGTAAGTTCTAATGGAGGCAATTCGAGACCTATTGTTCCTCCCGTGCCGTTTCTACAACATTTGCAAAAACAAAAGTTGGATAAGTAGTTCTCTATATTCTTGGAAGAGTTTAAGAAGCTCCAAATAAATATCCCTTTCGCCGACACATTGGAGCAGATGCCTAGCTATGTGAAATTTATGAAGGAAATTTTGTCAAAGAAGAGAAAATTAGTCATTTTTTAGACAGAGGCACTTACGGAGGAGTGCAATGCTATTCTTCAAAAGAAGCTACATCTCAGTCACCTCTGGAGAGTCTAGTTGATGAAATGCGAGGATTATGTCGACAAACATAGGAGTTATGCAGGGAGACTCAAGAGTTACATAGGGAATGTAGACGCAATGATCGACTTGCACATCGACTGGACTCGTTCATGGAGTACTCAACGAAATTGAATTATGTGCTAGCCCAGATGTTTAATAACTATGGTTTCAACTCGGGCACACCTCCCAGATGCAGTGGACGACGAGGACGCTGACGATGATGCCGACTAGCGTGTTCTCAAGGAAGTCCTCTATCTTAACTCTTCCTATTTTATACATTGAGAACAATGTTTAGTTTAGGTTTGGGGGTGTATTCTTGTTTGAATTAGTTTTGCATTTAGATAGCATGTTTTACTAGAACTTAGCATGTTTTAGTATAACTTGAGCAATGGTTGATTGAATTTGATTATGGCCAATGATGAATGTGATTAATTGTTAATGCAAGGAAAATTGATGAACATGTTGAGGTTATAGTTTAACGTACTAGTTGGTTTTACACTATTTGTAATCCTTTCATTCATGAGCACAAATCCATCTATTTGGTTAGTTATTATTTAGATAATTTATTTTGTTAAATGCTTGTGGGAGATATCATTGAAACTCTAGAAAACTTATTTAATCATCATTCAAAGCAAATTGAGGTATTGATATAAGTTTGGGGGAAATCTTGGATATGATGGGTTATTTAAAAAAAAAGGAAGTTTTTGAAAATTATTTTGATTTGATCCTTCATGAGTTAAAAAAAGAAGAAGAAGAAGAAAGGGGCATGTGGTGAGTAGATAATTAGCACAAATTATTGCACATCATTTGCACATTTGCACCCTTTTTAGACTTGTTTTTGTGGTGAATGTAGGAGGAACTGCAATATTTCTACATTTAATGAGGTTTCAGTATGTTTGCAGGCAAATAGTTGGAAATGGCGTGAGTTAAGCCCCCATTGTAGAACTTAAAGTCAATGGAGATGAAGGGGAGGCTTAACGGGTAGCTTGGAAGGTGAAAAGATCAAGAAATGAGCAAACTAAGTAAAAATCTATCAGTAGGTTTGCTCATAAAACTAACGGTAGGTTTTGCACACTAGATTTCAACCTACCGCAAACCTTCCGGAAGGTTTTGGCTATTGGAGTAAACCCTACCGGTAGGTTTGCCCATCGACCTACCAGTAGGTTTTGCTGAAAAAAGCTTGAAGCCTGTAACTCAAGTTCTGTCACTTGGGGGTCCCACCTATGAGTCTCCCACTTGTCCCCTGACATCCCTTACACATCTACATGCTTCTCCATACCTAGGCTTGGACTTTGGAGGCTCAAGCATTAACGAGGAGGAGAGAGAAGAGGGAAGCCTGGGAAGTGTAGGCTAGGCCTGTCCTAGCCTGCCCAAAGCCATCAACTCAGCCTCCTATGGATGGGAGGCCTGTCACACACCTAGGGGGACCTCCATGGACGAAAATGGAAGGAACATTGGAACATTATTCAGCATTGTAGAGCATTGTAGAGAGAGAAGCTTAAGGAAGAAGAGATAGTTTTAAAGAGAGAAGCTTAGATTTTTGTATTTCTTCCACCCATTTCACTTGTAATCTTCTGTAAGATTTTTGTAAGCTTCATTTATTACCTTTAATGTTATTTATTTCAAGTGCATTGCAAGATTAGTTACACATTTTAGATTCTACCACTGTTGTATTGAGTTTTTCATTTTCAAGTTTTTAAAATGGGTATTCAATGGACTACTTCATAGTTTAACTTTTCTTGCATTAATTTAAGTTCCAATCTTTATTTCTTCACAATGTCTCTTTACTTCATGTATATTCTTGCATTAAATATGAGTAGCTAAGCTTTAAGTTGGCTAATCCAAGGAAGAATTCCTCTTGGGTTTGCTAAATCAACTCATTTTCATTCCTCCTCGTAGTGAAAGACGGTTTGGTTTGACGAGGTTGAGTGTGGACGTGGTTGTGAGTTCTTGATACACCGTAGACTTGTCACGAGATATGCTTGAATCCTCACCTCCATTTTAGTCCCACGCTTCCTACGAATCAATCAAACGTCTACGCACCATTGGAAGAATGTCTTAAGTTGATTTGGCATTCCTATTGGAATGACCTCTTCGGATTAGCCAACACTTGTTTCCATTTCATTTTCATCAAAAACACAACTCACCAAAATAAAAACTTAGATTTTTACACTTTTACTTTTTTACCAAAATCACATTCAACACAATTCACATTCTTTCCCTGAGGAGACGACCTTGGAATACCAATTCCAAGTAAAACACGACACTCGAAAGTCTCTCTGCGATTTTAGAGAGAGAAAGCTTAGATTTTTGTATTTTTTTCACACATTTCACTTGTAATCTTCTGTAAGACTTTTGTAAGCTTCATTTATTATCTTTAATGTCATTTATTTCAAGTGCATTGCAAGATTAGTTACACATTTTAGATTCTACCATTGTTGTATTGAGTTTTTCATTTTCAAGCTTTTAAAATGGGTATTCAAAGAACTACTACATAGTTTAACTTTTCTTGCATTAATTTAAGTTCCAAACTTCATTTCTTCACAATGTCTCTTTACTTCATGTATGTTCTTGCATTAAATATGAGTAGCTAAGCTTTAAGTTGGCTAATCCAAGGGAGAATTCCTCTTGGGTATGCTAAATCAACTCCTTTTCATTCCTCCTTGTAACGCCCCAAAATCCCCATTAGACGGCATTACTATCTAAAACCATTCGCATCAGGAGAGCAACTAATAATTTCCATAAGTAAAGAAAATTTCATTCATCATGCACAATATCTATAACATCATCCAAAAGAATATGCTAAACCATGACCATTACAACCAAAAAGAATATGCCCCACTAAGACAAGTACATCAAAAATAAACTATTATCTTGCAGCGGAATAAACAAAATATCATCTATACATTGTCCCAAAATCCTCTCATAGTCTAGGACATAAAGAGAACAACTCTATACGTTCCCCTCGGGATCCACGCTTCCATCCAATTGAGTTTTCCAAGCTATCTGCTCATCAACTTTGAGCTCCTCCTCTAAACCATAATCTGAAAAATATATTGTTTGTAGGGGGTGAGCACTAAGCTCTGTAGCAACATCCTCCCAAACTCGAACAAGGTTTTAAAACAAATAAAAGATGGCAAGTCTCTTTTGGAAAATAACATATATAGATTTTGAGAATAAAACCATGATAGTTGTAATGATCTCAAGTGTACGAAATACAGTAAATCAATGACAGGAATAAACTTACAAGAAATTAAAGCAATCCATAAATAATTCAGTAACATCATTCTATATTCTCATGTATGTTGGCTTCTTCCCATTGTCATGTATGTTGGTTGCTTCTCAGGAATCTACACAAAGATTCTACCTCGTTCACCCACCACAAATCAATCATTCCCCGCAGGACACATCACAAGCACTTTAGGAAGGGCGTATACCGTCTCCCACGGCATTGACGAATCCTTCCCAGGGAAGGTATACCATCCCTCAGCCTCGAACCTACGTGAATAATAGTGGTTGCTCTCACAAACAACAATCCACTACAAGTGTTAGGAAACCATCTCACCCCCACTGGGATAGACTAACCTCTAACACTCTACGACAGCTCTCGAAGGCAATTCAAGTCCGTCACAACAAACCATACAAGAGGTAAAACCAACATTTTCTCAACAACCACAATCTTAATCAATCACCATTTCCCTTAATAATTCAAGTATCACAATTGTACAATTCTCAACATACTACAATAATAAAGGAATTAAAATATGCAAGAGATCATATCAATAAAACCTTCACAATCTTGATATCAAAATTCTATGGTTTTGCGAAAAATCATAATTTTTTTGGAACAAGAACAAGCATTAGATGAAAACATGATTTAATCAACAATAGGCATTTAGAAATCAAGAATCCATGTATTTTTCATAACCCAAACATGTATTGAGCAACACTAAGATTTTAGAAATTCAAGAACAATGTTTCTTGAACCCAAACATGTATTTTGTTCAAGACTATATTTCAATAACAAAAAAACCAAGAACTCATAACTATTTATCATATAACTATCAAGAATATTGAAAACATACATATATAACACCCTAAGCCTCAATGAAAGAACTTGAGAAGAATCCCCTACCTTGCTCCTTAGTTCTTGGGTCCGGACGCGTGTTTCTTTGCCCAACGTTCTGCGACATGCGTCCGGACGCGGGTGGCAGTATACCCTCAACTTCCAGATCGATTTTGACCTATTTAGAAGCCGATTCAGAAATTTTTTGTGAAATACACTTTTGTAGCCCTTGAAGTCTAGTTTCTAGTATCCACAAATCAGATCAATTGGAGTTATGAGTAAAGAGTTATAGCTAAAATACTAAAGTAGTGTCAAATTTCTTCCTATCCGAATTCTTTCTAAAATTTGTTTTAACTCCGGAATACTTCCTAACTTCTAATACACCCCATATTACCTCTCCTAAGGTTTCTCGATCTTCCAAATTCAATGGAAATCTTATTTTGACCTAAAAATATTTAGAAACTTACCTAACAACCTTTCCCAAGTTTAAACGCCTTCGAAACTTAAACTTCACAATCATTTTGTCTCCCTAGTATTTATTCCTACTGTTACAATCTATATGATTCATTCTTATTTCATTACATATCTAAGAATTACTAAACAATTACATTACTATATTAATATAAACATGTAGGGGTTTACACTCCTCGTAGTGAAAGACGGTTTGGTTTGACTAGGTTGAGTGTGGACGTGGTTGTGAGTTCTTGATACACCGTAGACTTGTCACAGGGTATGCTTGAATCCTCACCTCCATTTTAGTCCCGCGCTTCCTACGAATCAATCGAATGTCTTGGCACCATTGGAAGAATGTCTTGAGTTGATTTGGCATTCCTATTGGAATGACCTCTTTGGATTAGCCAACACTTGTTTCCATTTCATTTTCATCAAAAACACAACTCACCAAAACAAAAACTCAAAGATTTTTACACTTTTCCTTTTTTACCAAAATCATCTTCAACACAATTCACCTTCCTTCCCTGAGGAGACGACCTTGGAATACTAATTCCAAGTAAAACACAACACTCAAAAGTCTCTCTACGCTTGGGGAGTACTTTTGTACACACACACACACATTTCATTCACACACCCATTTTCCCATTTCTTGCATGATATCCGAGGGAGAGTGACACTCACCTAACCGTATAAGCCACATACACATTACTGGAATCATGGTAAAAAATTAGGAATGATGGAATAAATCAAGCAGTAGAGATGGAGCGTAAAACGCACTTGTTGAGGAGAAGACGAGATGGAACGTAAAACGCACTCGTTCAATAGGAGGTGAGATGGAGCATAAAATAAACTCACTGAACGAAAAGAAAAAAAAAAAAGAGAGAGATGAAAAAAAGTCTTTGTACCTTCTAGTTATATGTTTTGCCTTAATTAGCAGAGATTGATGTGAAAAATTTGTTCATAGAGTTGATATTGAGTATCTTCCATGAAGC
Organism: Ilex aquifolium; assembly: GCA_951799425.1. Taxonomy (NCBI): domain Eukaryota; kingdom Viridiplantae; phylum Streptophyta; class Magnoliopsida; order Aquifoliales; family Aquifoliaceae; genus Ilex; species Ilex aquifolium. Next base: position 28,449,967 of record OX637400.1, read on the forward strand.
ATTTGATTATGTAGATTTATCTGAGTTATGACTAGTTTGAACAGTTCGGATGTACACATGCATTTAGAGGGTCATGAGTAGAGGTAAAAGTAAGGAGTATGTTGAATTTTTAGACTTTGCACTATTGTGAAGGTTCCCATGAATTATTAGATGTAGTAATTTTTGGGGCCTTTATTCAGATTCACATTAATCCATTGTTTGAGTAGTTGGTTGTTAGAGTTAATTTTTATAGCTTTTGTTCTTAGTATTTTGCTTGAGGACAAGCAAAGATTTAATTTTGGGGGTATTTGATGAGTGAGTTTTATACCTACGAATTGAGTATTCTTGGCTTGATGAAATTGCAAGTTTCCAAGTATTTTATGTTCCTTGTTATTCGTTTTGTGTGTTTTAATTTTGTTTTGTAGGGATCATGATTTGGAAGGAAAAAAAAGGTCATTTAGTAGCCTAAGTTTTGGATTAATTGAGGACTAAACAACAAAGGCAGCTGCGCCCATGGAAATTGATCAGCGCTAGTTGTAGAGCTGCTGCACTATAGGTGCAGAATTTCAGCGCTACTCGTGTTTTGCGAGGCTGCAGCGCAAGTTTCAGCTTGAAAGACGAATTCTGACTTGTTTTTTTAGTAGAAATTGAACTCTCATGCTACACACATGTTAGGATTGATATATATATATACTGTTAAGGAGGGCTGCTAACATATAGAGAACCAAGGATTGATAGAGAATTGAAGGCAAGGATCGAAGTAAGTAACGCAAAGGAGATAGGAATTGGAGGCTAGAGAGAGATTGAAGATTGTAACACAGTTTTAATTCTTTTCTCTTACTTTTAGTTTTTGATTTTCTGAGATGTTGATTAATTTGAGGATGATGTTTTTCAATTATGCTATAAACTAATTTTTTTTTATTAAGATTGCCATGGAACCTGATGTTAGTTTGTGACGCCCCAAAATCCGAGGGTCCGTTGATCATCCATCAACCCGCGGAAATACCCGTGGATGCCACTCAAATCAACACCACGGCGATAGCATCCCTTCGCTGGGATCATAACTCATAAATATAACTGAATTCAATTATTCGTTGGGTTTAACCCAGACCCAATATATCAGGATTTGTACTCCATTATAGTCCATTTATATCATTGGAGGGAAGGAAAACCTAGATTGAAAATGGGGCAAAGCAGTTTAAAAATCTGAAAATTTCTGAAAGTGTACCGGTACAGTGTACCGGTACAGTTACCCTACTGGAAATGGCGTACCGGTACACTGTACCGGTACCATACCGTACCGGTACACAGTTGATGAGCACATAATATTGCATATTTGAAGGGCTCATTACATGCATTTTAACTCAACTTTTGCATTTAAGTACTTAGAGTTAGCCGAAATTATGAATAATGTTGATATTTTGATGTTGCAAGTTTTTATTGCTTAAATCATGTATTTTAGGACATTGCAACTATGTTGGATGTGTGTTGAAGGCATGGACACAATACATGAAGAATTGGAGGCTTAAAAGTGAAGAAATCAAGAAGGCATTGGTGCTTGGGAACAAGGGCACCAGCTGCAGCAACAATTGGAAGCACTGCCTCGGAATTCCTCCATTTTGACCATGATCTGCTCAGAATTTGGAAACGTTCAAAACATTAAAGTTGTAGATATGGGTGTCTTCTGTTTGGTGTAAAAATTTCAGCCCAATCCAACGGTTAAATCAAGAGTTATGTCGATTATACCGAAGGTGGTCCAGTGCAGAAAAACAGTACCGGTACCTAGTACCGGTACTCCGGACCTTCTGGTCGCGAAAACAGCCTGTAACTCAACTTTGAGGCTTGGGGGTCCCACCTACACTTCTCCCACGCCTATGCCAACATTTCCTTACACATTTGCAGGCCTCCTACACTCAAGTGGAAGACTTTGAAGGCCAATGCATTGATGGAGGATGGGAGAGAAGTGGGCTGCCAGGGCTATGATCTCCTAGCCTGTCAAGCCATCCATTCAGCCCTCTCTTGATGGGAGCTCGTACACACAGCTAGGGGGGAGCCTCTTGGACGTTTTGGCAAGTCTCCACACAGCATATATTGAACATTACAAGCTTGTATAGGGGTTGGCTACCTAAGCTTAGGATTAGTTTTTTGGAGCTCCAAGGAGGAAGATGATGAATAGTGACGTTTTTGCATTTTTTTCTCCATTCAAGTTGTAGAAATCTTTTTTAATCTCTTGTAAGGATCTTCTAAGTTTAATTTATTGTCTTTAATCCCATTCCTTTCAAGTACATTGCAACTTTAGTTACATGTTTTAGCTTTCACCATTGTTGTATGAGTCTTTCCACTTCAAGCTTTTCTTCAAATGGGTATTGAATGTTTTTCTTCATAGTTTTAGATTTATTGCTTCAAGTTAAGTTTCATGCTTTAATCTCCATTTCCTTTATATGTCTATTTACATTATGCTTATCTTTCATTTATGCATAAGTAGCTAGCTTTTAAGTTGGTTAGTCCAAGGGTGAATTCCATTTGGGGATTCCATTCCAACTCTCTTTCATTCCTTCTCTCGGTGTATGTTGGCTCGGTTTGATTGGGTTGAGGGTGGATAAATTGGTGAGTCTTTGATATTCCGTAGGCCTAGTCACGGTTTATGCTTGGATACTCACCATTTTATCCCTAGCTTCCCATGAATCAATCGTACTTCTAGGCACCATTGGAGGAAGGCTTTGAGTTGGCTTGATATTCCCATTGGAATGAACCTCTTGGATTAGCCAACACTTGCTTTCTTGCATTTTCATTTTGAACAAAACTCAACAAAACACAAATACAAGATTTTACACTTTCTTTTCTCTTTTTGCAAAATCACTTTCACAAAACTCCCTTTACTTCTCTGAGGAGACGACCTTGGAATACTTTTCCAAGTAAAACACCGACAACAAGAGACTCCTTACGATTGGGGAGCACTTTTGTTCACACGCATTCCATTACACATTTCATTCCATACATTTTGTTGTTGTTTCCTATCTTCTTGCATCATCCGGAGGGAGAGTGACACTCACCCATTCCTATAAGCCATACACACATTTAGGGATGATGTTTAGAGGTTAGGATACAACAACGTTTTTCCAACAATCAACAGTACCGGTATTGTCTGCCCAGTATTGCCTTTTTCAACCATTTCTCATTTTCAATCCATTCCAAACATCTCAAAACTCATCCAACACATGTTTAATGAGATTTTTCATATAATACATAACTTATACAAGTTCCATTACAATTAATTCCATAATTTACACGTCAAAATGGAATTTTGATAAAAGGTTTACAAAAACTCAAACTAAGGCCACAAGTCGGCCCCCTTCATGCTTGATGCTCTCCAAGTGAGCCATCCGCCGGTGCAAACCCCACACCTGAAATGTTTCCCATATAGGGTGAGCCAACGCCTAGTAGAGTAAATCCTACAAGGGCTACTATCCCCCTAGATGCTCATGCTCATGCAACATTCATTTGCAAACAATCATTTCTCATAAGGACATGCATTCTAAGTTGAAATGCAATACTACCATGCTATGAAATGAGATGACGCTCACTCATGCAATTCAACCCGAGTCCTCACCGACTCCTACTACACGATGCAAATGCCAAAGTGTTTCATTTCATCATTTATGTTTACATCAAATGATATTTTCCAAAAACTAGGGTCTTTCTTGGAATCGGACATTTCATGGACTCATACCAAGGGTCTTCCACACCCGTACACTTTATGGACTCTTATACCAATGGAGTGCACCCCCCAATTCACCGGGCCTTGCACCCGAGAGGTCGTCATGCCTCTTCTTGCTCATCCCGACCCATATTTATCATGCAATCAAGCGGCTTAGCTAGGTCTTCGACCCAACTTTTCCCAAGTCATACCATCAACCACCAAGTGTGGTGTTGACATCAACCATGCACACCCCCATGTAATGAGATGCTTCCGTGCACATGCAATGCTATGTCCCATTGCATACCACATGAGGTTCATTATGTCAAGAACAACCCATGCACAATTTCAACATATCCATGGTAAATTTATATCCTAAACATATAAATACCATATTCATTCCGATGTTAATATATCAACCTATGCATATATCAACAAGCACCTTTAATTACAATCACATCATAAGCATATGATCCCACAAGTTGAACTCAAACATGTTATTTCAATTAAATCAAAACAACCATTCATTCAAACAAGGCATTTAATCAAACACCTTCTAGGCACAATATATAAATCACATAATCATGCCTCAAATTTCCCCAAGTTACATAATAAATCACATGTACTTCATATACCAAATTCGAACTAGAATTTAGTTTAAACCATTTCTAAGCTCACTTTTCCGTTTCTATACCCATAACCCTATATATGAAGGTTTATCATAGGCATAACATATTAAACCTTTAGACTACCAACATCTAAGGAAAGATTACACCAAAGTAGGAAGAACCCTACCTCTTGAAGCGTAATTCACCCGAATGAAGCTTCAAGAACACTTCCCGAGCCCAAGACTAGATTTCCCCAAAATCTCCTCCTTTGGATCTTCGGTGAAATCCCTTGCTCTTGGTTTGGTTGCATAGCCCTCGTCGATGTGATCGACTTTAACTCTTGGCTCGACGGATTCCGACCGACGGAACTCCGGGAATCGACGGAGAAAGCTTGAAGATCAAGGTTTTCTCTCTTTTCTCTCTCTTGGCCGGCCAAACAAGAACACAAGAGGCTAAAAATCTGATTTTCTAAGATATTTACCCCTATATATAGTTTTTTAAATACTTGGCCCACGTCGCGCCATGTGTCATTCGTTTAATCGGATCCGATTTCGTCCCGAAACGATTTATTTGATCCCGGTTTAAGTTCAAATTAATTTTATTTGATCTTTAACTTAATTTTAAGAAAATTTCATAAAATTTATTTATGGGGACGTTCGTGAGGTCATTCGCCACGCAGTCGCCTCGAACGACGTGCAAAATCCGACTATCTCGGAATTCGACGAAATTTGACAAGGTGACTCGTTTTCGCGATACGAATTCAACGGCAAACTCCGTTTTTTCATCCGAGGTCTAGAACATGAGTATTTTAAGTACGCATAATAGTGGCAAATTACTATTTTGCCCTTTTTGGAAAAAGTTCAAATTTCCCGGGTTTTACATAGTTAAATTAATTTGCTCTCATTTTCAGTTATTATTGATCATACATAAGTTGTTTATCATATTTTGTGTTTGATATATGATTTTTTTGCCAGCAATTAATTTGATTCCCTATGAAATTGGAAGATGAATTCTAGGGTTTGGGTCTGAATATGATAACATGTGTCTAGTTATTTGTTCTTAGGATTGAATAGCTGAGTTTGTGTGTAGGATAAGAATATACCTCTATGTCATGTGTAACTTTTATGAGAGTTTGAGTTTAGTGAATCTGTTCTAATTTATATTGCATAGGAATATAGTGATTTAATTGAGAGATATATTTTTATCTAACCATCGGAAGAGGTTTAATAAATAATATTGAATTCTTATTTAACAACTTATTTTGATTAATTAACTGGAAGGAGAGTGAAAAGATTTATACGAAACATTAGGGGAAGGTGTAATCTTAAGTTCTTTTATCTGGTGGAATCAATCCTTGTTTAGTAGTTTTAGATTTAGTTTTAAATTTTTAATTTCATTTGTTTAAATAAAATCGAATTGATATAAAGTTAGTATTTGGAAATTATTAGTAATAATTCTCTGTGGGAATGATACAGTACTCATCACTTTATTATTTATTTATCGTGTATACTTGCACGTAAATTGTCAATATCAAATTCGGACAACGCAACTCTACTCTCAATGATATGATCAATCCCATACACACAAAATCCTCTACAAGTACTAACCTTTCGATAAAAATATGTTTGTTTGAAGATAATAGTGTACCTTTCACTTTTTGCAACCGAAGGGAACAAAATAGGGTTGTACACATGCCTAAAACCTTGAGCATCAATGTCCACCTCAAACTGTTATGCTCGTTCAACTTGAGCACTACACCCCCCTTGACTTTTCCCTCTAACTAACAATCCTCTTTGATGGCATGGTGAAAATTTGAAGGTATGGAGATAAAGCTTTATAAGGTTGAAAAACTTGATTGAAACTCCTCACCAAGGTGTTTGGAAAGTAGATCAGGAGATTTAAGAAGAGATTTGGGTGATTTTGGCAGAATTTAGGTTTCAAATAATGCAATTTTTGAAGAAAATAGGAGAGGAGGATAAGATTTTTTGAGTTTGAGGGTTTCTGAGTGTTGCAAAAGGCTAAAGAAGATGAATCCCATCTTTTATAAGGAGGCAAGCACATCCAGATGATAGAGTTGTGTCCAAACGCAACCTTTAAGTTGGTTCAATTTCCAATGGTCACGTCTCTTTAGGTCAACGGTTGACTGAGTCCAAGAGGTGCGTCCGGACGAGGTTATGGCATACAGACGGTCTCAATTCTAAAGAGTTTCATTTTTTTTTTTTTTTTGCTCACATTATGGAAGAAGGGTGGTGTCTAGATGGTTCATATTCTCTAGAAATTTTGGCAAAACTGTGTCGGACTGTGGACTTGCGTTCAGACGCTGCTAGTTTTCTGGAAATTCTTTGTTTTGACCAAAGATGTCCCTATTTTGGTTTGAAATATCAAGAATATGCTTCTGAAAATTCTTGTTGTGGCTCAAGGTATCTAGTCTTACTCTAGGTATCTAGTCTTACGCTAGGTATCTAGTCTAACTCTAACGAAAATAATAGAAACGGCTATTCCCAACACAAAAATAACAATTTAATCAAACAAATCAAATCTAGCTAGTTAAAAGAAATAAAGGATTGTCCTAACAACTATCCCACACCCTCCAACCTAAATCTTACATTGTCCCCAATGTAAAATCACACATGAAAGTTCAAAAGAATAGATCAAGATTAAGTAAATAAGAGTACCTGATATGACATCTTTTAAAATCCTAAAATCAAAGCTTACAAAAAAAACATAATTAAATTAGTAAAAATTAACTAACTACTATACAATACAATAAATTGCATGCATATGAATCAATGTATTTTGGATCCACCAATTCTATGGATTCCACATCAGCCATGAACCCCTTCAAGAACGACTTCAATCATTGATCATTTATCTTAAAAATATTATCATTCTTGGGGTTCTCTATCAATATCGTCTTACCAGGAAAAAGGTGGAGGGGAGAGTTACAAAGTTCAAATTCATCCAATTCAAAATTCAAAATTCATTGTTTTAATTGCCCATTATGCTCTATGTTCAAGCTCAACAGACAAGTCGCACGGTTTACCATAGACTATCCGATAAGGAGATATGCGCAAGATTTTCTTGTACACTATTCAGTAAGCCCAGAGGGCATCAGTTAGTCTTAGAGATCAATCTTTGCAATCTAGATTCACCATTTTTTCCAAAATCTTCTTTATCTCCCTAATAGAAAACTCTGATTGGCTACAGTAACGCCCCAAAATCTATCTTGGAAGGCATTACTATCTACAAACCATCCAACCATGAGAGCAACTAAAAATGACCATTTAGAACAACCAATCATTCATCCATCTAGTAAACAATAAATGCTAAAGCCAATAAAACATTAAAACCTCTTCAACTTATAATTCAAACCAAACAGTATCTAGCAGTGGAATAGTAAACACTAGCTAAAACATTGTTTCATAAAAAAGCTCTCAAACTCTCAACCAAAAATAGAACAACTCTATTTCTCTAAGGTAGGATCCACATCTTGATCCTCCAATGGCTCGTAATCAATTTTCTCATCCACATTGACATCCTCTTCTATGCCAAAATCTGTAAATGTGTTCTAGGGGGTGAGCAAAAGCCCGTAGAAAATCCCTCTCAAATCCCAACAACGTCTTTAAAACAATAAAAAGAAGGTCAGTCTCTTTTAGAAAATAACATATATAAATTTTTTTGAGAGTAAAACCATGGCAATTGTAATGATCTCAAGTGTAAGGAATACAATAAATCAATAACATGAATAAACATGCAATAAATTAAAACAATCAATAATTAACTCAGTAACATCATCTCATATTCTCATGTATGTTGGTTCATCCCTATTCACATGTATGTTGGTTGCTTCTCAGGAATCCACACAACGATTCTACCTCGTTCACCCATCACAACCACATAAACTCAATCATTCCCCGTATGGCCAAATCACAAACCACTTTAGGAAGGGCGTATACCGTCTCCCACGACATTGACGAATCCTTCCAAGGAAAGGTATACCATTCCTCAGCCTCGAACTTACGTAAACAATAGTGGTTGCTCTCACAAACAACAATCCACTACAAGTGTTAGACAACCATCTCACCCCCACTGCGATAGACTAACCTCTAACACTCTACGACAGCTCTCGAAGGCAATTCAAGTCTGTCACAACAAACTATACAAGAGATGAAACCACAACTTTGTCAACAACCACAATTTTAACCAATCACAATTTTCATTAAAAATTCAAGTATCGCAATTGTAAAATTCTCAATATACTACAGTAATAAAGGAATTAAAATATGTAAGAGACCATATCAAGAAAACCTTCAGAATTTCGATATTCAAAATTCTAGGGTTTTGCCAAAAATCATAATTTCTTGGAACAAGAATAATAGTTAATTGAAAACATGATTTAATCAAGAATATGAATTTTGAAATCAAGAATCCATATGAATTTCACAATAAAACATGTATCTTGGAAAAACTAAGGTTTCGGAAATTCAAGAATAATTATTCTTGAACCCAAACATGTATTTTGTTAAAAACTAAGTTTCAATGATAAAGAAATCAAGAACCCATGAGTATTTATCATAGAACTACCAAGAAGATTTAAAACATACATATATAATACCCTAAGTCTCAATGAAAGAACTTGAGAAGAATCTCCTACCTCAATTCCGTAGTTTGTGTGTAAACCTAGCGTGTTTCATCTGTTCCAACGTGAGAATCCCTTTGAATCTTGTGTTTCTCCTTCTCTCTCACTCTCTAGGGTTGCCTATGGTTGAAAACTGATGAAAAATAGCTAAAGAGATGTCCTTATGGTATTTATAGGGTGAAAAACGAAGAAAAACACTAAAACTGATCGGGGCCGGTTTTAGGGTAGCGTTCGAACGGTCCTTAGGCGTCCAGACGGTTCAAAGTCACTGTTTTTGATGAAAAATAAAATTTTAGGATAGGGAGGGGCGTTCGGACGGTGCTTGGGGCGTCCGGACGGTACCAACTTTCTTTCCGAACTTCATGAGCAGTTTTACCCTATTTAGAATTCTATTTAGGAAATTTTCGTGAAATATACTTTTGTAGCCCTTGAAGTCTAGTTTTTATTGTCCAAAAATCAGCTCAATCGGAGTTCAGATTAAAAAGTTATGACTAAAATACTATGGTAGTGTCAAATTCATTCCTACCCGAATTCTTTCTACAATGCGGTTTAACTCCGAAATACTTTCTAACTTCTAATACACCTCGTATTACCTCACCTAAAATTTTTATTTCTACTCTTACAATCTATATAGTTCATGCTTACATCATTACATATATGTGCATTTCAAATTAATTACGTTACTATATAAAAATAAGAATGTGGGGGTTTACAATCCACTCTCCTTAAATAAAGTTTTGTCGTTGAAACTTACCTTAAGTAGAGAACAAATGCGGGTAATTCTCTCGCATCTCCAGCTCTAGTTCCCAGGTAGCTTCCTCCATCCCATGATATTGCCACAAGACCTTCACCAATTGGATTACTTTATTGCGAAACACCTTCTCCTTAGTATCAAGAATCCTCACAGGTTGTTCTTCATATATTACTCCATCTTGAATTTCAATTCCTTCCAAATCCACGACATGTGTTGTATCGGATTTACACTTTTTTAACATTGACACATCGAATACGTCATGTACCCCTGACCACTAGGCTGGTTACCTAAGTTGATACGCTACTTTGCCCACAACTTTGATCACTTCGAATGGTCCGGTGTACCTTGAAGCTAACTTCCCCTTCTTGCCAAATCTAAACACTCCCTTTTTGGGTGGCACCTTGAGAAACACATAGTCCCCCTCTTGGAATTCCAAGGGTCTTCTTCTTCTATCCGCATAGTTTTTCTGTCTACTTTGAGCAGTGCGTAGTCTTTCCCTAATTAGTTGAATTTTCTCAGTAGTCTCCCGAATAATTTCTGATCCAAACAAGCTACTCTCTCCAACTTCTAGCCAACAAGTTGGGGACCTACAGGGTCTTCCATACAATGCCTCATAACCATTCCAATACTTGCCTGATAGCTTTTGTTATAGGAAAATTCCACCAATGGAAGATGTTCACTCCAACTCCCTTTGAGGTCAAGAACACATGCCCTCAACATATCTTCCAGAATTTGGATCACCCTCTCAGATTGTCCGTCTGTCTGAGATTGAAAGGTTGTACTGAAATGCAACTCTGTTCCCAGTGCCTTATGCAAGCTCTGCCAGAATTTAGCCACAAAGCAACTATCTCGATCAGAAACAATTGACAACGGTACCCCATGTAACCTCACTATCTCCCAAATGTATAACTGGCTCAAAGTTACCAAGTTATCTGTGGTCATAACAGGTATAAAATGGGCAGTCTTTGTCAATCTATCAACCACCACCCAAATCACATTATGACCCTTGACATTCTTGGGTAGACCTGACACAAAATCCATAGTAACATGGTCCCACTTCCACTCAGGAATTGGTAAGGATTGGAGCAAACCTCCCGGTATTTGATGCTCAATTTTTACCTGTTGACACACTGCGCACTTTGCAACGTACTTAGCCACATCTTGTTTCATCCCTTTCCACCAATATTGACGCTTCAGGTCTCTATACATCTTAGTACTACCCGAATGTATGGAGAAATTTGAACGATGGCTCTCCTCCAACACTTTTTTCCTTACTTGGTCATTGTTTGGTACACATAGTCTTCCACGAAACTGTAACTCATCATTATGTATAGACCAGTTCTCAACAATCTCATTCATCTCCAATCTACTCTGAATAGTTTCCAACTCTGTATCTAATCATTGCAACTCTACAATCCTTTGTCGGAGAATTGGTTGAGCTACAAGATTAAATAAGCACAGTCGATCCTCCTGTCTATCCACCAATAGATCAAATTCCTCCAAAGCATCAATCATCTTCCACCTATTAACGGCAAGAACATTGATTTCACCCCGAGACTTTCTGCTAAGTGCGTCTGCTACCACATTAGCCTTCCCCGGATGGTAGTTGAGTGTGAAATCGTAATCTTCTAGATATTCAATCCACCTTCTTTACCGAAGATTCAAGTCTTTCTGTGTGAATATATACTTGAGACTCTTATGATCAGAAAATACTTAAAACTTTTCTCCATATAGGTAACACCTCCACAACTTAAGAGCAAAAACTACAGCAGCAAGCTCCAAGTCGTGAGTGGGATAGTTCTGCTCATGAATCTTTAGTTGTCTCGAGCCATAAGTAACTACCTTACCTCCTTGCATTAGCACACATCTCAAGCCTTGTAAGGAAGCATCTGTGTAAATATCGTATCCTTCCCCACTGCTCGGAACAATAAGGACAGGTGTTGTTGTCAACCTTTCCTTCAATGTGCGGAAGGTTAGTTTACACTCTTGAGTCCACAAGAATCTTTTTCCCTTCTTCATAAGGCGGGTCATTGGCATAGCCAGCTTTGAGAACCCTTCCACAATCCTCCTGTAGTAGCCTGCTAAGCCCAGGAAAGTACATATTTCTGTCACATTCCTCAGTGGTTTCCACTTCATCACTACTTTAATCTTTGCGGGGTCAACAGCTACACCCTGTTCCGACACAACATGGCCAAGGAATATCACTTTCTTCATCCAGAACTCACTTTTACTCATCTTAGCATATAACTTATGATTTCTCAATGTCTATATCACTACCCGAATATGGTGTTCATGTTCCCCTTGTGTCCGTGAATAGATCAATATATCATCAATAAGCACAATAACAAATTGATCTAGACATGGTCGGAATACTCTATGCATCAAATCCATAAAGGCTGCGGGAGCATTAGTTAATCCGAACGACATTACAATATATTCGAAATGACCATACCTGGCACGGAAAGCTGTCTTAGGAATATCCTCCTTCTTGATCCTCAGTTGATGGTACCCTGTGCGAAGATCAATATTGGAATAATACTTAGAACCCCTCAGCTGATCGAATAATCAATTCGTGGTAATGGGTATTTATTCTTCACTGTTACTCGATTCAACCTTCGGTAGTCCGTACATAATCGAAGTGTTTCATCATGCTTCTTCACAAAAAGGACTGGGGCTCCCTAAGGTGAAGTGCTTAAACGAACAAACCCAATTGCTAGTAACTGGTCTAATTGCTTCCTTAGCTCCTTTAACTCCAAAGGTGCCATTCGATAAGGTGCAATAGAAATGGGTTCCGTTCTGGGATATAAGTCAATGGTAAACTCGATCTCTCTTCGAGGTGGTAAGCCAGGCAACTCATCCGAAAATACATCTGGAAAGTCTGACACCAAAGATATCAACTCTAGCAGAGAGTCAACTCGTTTATCTCCTATTAAGCTAGCAAGAAAGCTTCGACTACTTCCTGCCTTAGCCTGTAAGAACCATTTACGCGTCATGGGAAAAGAGTGGAAAGCATTCCGCTCATTTGTGAAGCTAAATACTATTCCCCCCGGTAATTAGAACATTACCCTTTTTCGGAAGCAATCCACCACCGCATGGTATGCAGATAACAAGTCCATTCCAAAGATCACATCATACCCCTACATGTCTAACACTACCAAATCTACTCTTAGCTCTTGTTCCCCTATCCAAAGTGTGGAACCCCGACACACCTTAAGGGTTTCCAATTGTTCACCAGTGGATAAAGCAACATTCAACTCCTTGTCTAAATTTTCACATTTCAATCCAGTGTTTTAACATATGCCAAGCGTATAAACGAGTGAGTAGCACCAAGATCAAATAATATATGTGCTCAAGAATTATACAGTAAAATGATACCTTCAACCACAACATTGGCAAGATCATCCTCCGTTTCAGTTATTGAAAAGACTCGGCCTTGAGTGGTACCAGTTGGTACAATTGCGCCAGGGTTCTTCTGTGGTGGCTGCCTCTGAGATGGGAGCTTGTTCACATTCTGCTGTCCTGTTGCTGGATTGGTCTTTGTTGGAAACGAGGGACAGTTATTTCTGAAGTGCCCGAAACCTTCGCATGCAAAGCATTGATGCATGTCAGTGCCTACTCTATCCTAAGTAACCCCAACTCCTCGAACTGCTTGATTCCTTTGCCTCGAAGCTTGGTCAAGTCGGTGGTACGGAGCTGCCCTTTGTGTGACTCCACTGCTGCTACCTGCTCTCAAGGGACCTCCTCTAGCAAAATTTTGTCTTCATCTAGCCTCTTCTGTGTCTCTCTCCACCAAGTTTGCCCGTTCCACTAGATCCTTGTATTCTCGAATTCGGAGTGCAACTAACTTCTTGCAGATGGAAGGCCTCAAACCTTGTTCAAAGCGTAGCGAGACAACTCATCAAATTTGATTTTGTATTCAATCACCGTCATGCTGCCCTGCTTTAAAGCCAAGAAATCCGCACTTATTCTATCCTTCACAGACTCAAGGAAGTATTTATCTTGGAAGATCTGATCAAACACTCCAACTAGTGATCCGTTTCTCCTTCGAACAAATAGGTCGCTAGTCCCACCCGGTGATCAGCAGCAATCCCTATGCTATCACACATTTTCCTCACTTTCCTAATCCACTTATCCGCCTCCATTGGATTAGAGCTTCCTTGGAAAATGGGTGGGCGCTGTCATAAGAATTCTCCCAACACCACAATCCTACGGTTTTCATTGACATCGCCTTGTTCCACCGCCAGTGGTTGTGCCACCCCATTCTGGTTGTGGTTTCCATTCTGGTTCTGTACCAGAGTGGTAAACTCCCGTAGGCATTGGTAGAAATCATTTATAGCATCCGGAAGAGGTGGTGGTGGCGGGTTCACGAAACCTCCACATCCTCGTCCTCGTCCTCGCCTACCGTCCATTCTGCACAGTAAGGTTCAGTTTAGTTTCCTTAATATGCGAGAAACCCTAATTCACACTAGATTCTAAATCCTAAAGCCTGTTATCAGATTAAGTTCTATAATTTCATTCTTCCTAATCCTAACTCTCTAGTGGTAATTCATAACCTACAGCTCCCATGTAAGATCTAAAACCTAGGCTCTGATACCAAACTTGTAACGCCCCAAAATCTACCTTAGAAGACATTACTATCTACAAACCATCCAACCATGAGAGCAACTAAAAATAACCATTTAGAACAACCAATCATTCATCCATCTAGTAAACAATAAATGTTAAAGCCAATAAAACATTAAAATCTCTTCTACTTACAATTCAAACCAAACAGTATCTAGCATTGGAATAGTAAAAACTAGCTAAAACATTGTTTCATAAAAAATCTCTCAAACTCTCAACAAAAAATAGAACAACTCTATTCCTATAAGGTAGGATCCACATCTTGATCCTCCAATGGCTCGTAATCAATCTGCTCATCCACATTGACATCCTCTTCTATGCCAAAATCTGTAAGTGTGTTGTAGGGGGTGAGCAAAAGCCCATAGAAAATCTCTCTCAAATCCCAACAAGGTTTTTAAAACAATAAAAAGAAGGATAGACTCATATGGAAAAAAAACATATAAATTTTTTTGTGAGTAAAACCATGGCAATTATAATGATCTCAAGTGTAAGGAATACAATAAATCAATAACAGGAATAAACATGCAAGAAATTAAAGCAATCAATAATTAACTCAGTAACATCATCTCATGTTTTCATGTATGTTGATTCATCCATATTCACATGTATGTTGGTTGCTTCTTAGGAATCTACACAACGATTCTACCTCGTTCACCCATCACAACCACATAATCTAAATCATTCCCCATATGGTCGAATCACAAACCACTTTAGGAAGGGCGTATACTGATTAGCACAAAACATTGCATATTTCATGTGTCATTACATTCATTTTTCACTTGCTTTTGCGGATTAAATGAGCAGAACTGCACTACTTGAGCTATTAACAAAGATTCGTTGTGTTTCCAGAGAAACAAGGTTAAATGATGATAGATAAGCCCTCTCATGGTGTTCAAGACAATTAGATTTGAGAATGAGGCTTGAGGAGAGCTCAGGAGGTGGAGGAACCAAGATTTTTGCAATACCAGGAAAAACCTATCAGTATGACCTACCGGTAGGTTTTGGCTACTATCCTGCACCTACCGCCAGACCTACGGATAGGTTAAGCCCACTGGAGTGAAACCTACCGGTAGGTTTCCATCGACCTACTAGTAGGTTTTTACTGAAAGGTGCCAGATTCTGCAGCTCAAGCTCTGCAGCCTTGGGGGTCCCACCAGACATTCTCCTACCTATTCCTGCCACTCCCAACACCATGGACATCCCTCTTACACCTCTTCATGGAATTTTGGATGTTTGATCATAAATGAGGAAAGAGGAGAGAGAAGGTGCTGGGTGTGGAGACAAGGTCTGCACTAAACCTGTCAGCCCATCCCTTCTCAGCCCTAGGCTTGGAGATAACATCAGGGGTCTTGAGCATCACTCCATGGATTTTTTTGGAGGGAGAGGACTCCATTATTATGCATTATGGAAGATACATTGTAATATAGAGATAGAGAGTCTAGGAAGAAGATGAATAGTGTTAAAGAGAGAAGTTGAGATTTTTGTATTTTCCTCCATACATTGTCTTGTAATTTCATGTAGGATCTTTCTAAGCTTTGTTTGAAGTCTTTAATGCCAGTTATTTCAAGTTACTTTTAAGTTTAATCGTCTATTCAAGCTTTTACCATTAATGCATTCATGTTCTTCATTTTCTTAGCTTAAAATAGGTAGTAAATGCATTCTCTTTTAGTTTATGTTTCTTGCATTAACTTAGCTACAATCTTCACCTCTTTATAATGTCTTCTTATTATATTGTTGTCTTTACCTTAAGCATGAGTAGCTAAGCTTTTTAGTTGGCTAATCCAAGGGAGACCTCCACTTGGGTATGCCTGTACAACTCATTTTCTTTCCTCCTCTCAGAGTACGATGGCTCGGTTTGACTGGGTTGAGAGTGGATGCGGTTGTGAGTCTTTGATATCCCGTAGGCCTGGTCACGGGTTATACTTGGATCCTCACTTCCATCTCATCCCTAGCTTCCCACGAATCAATCATACATCTATGCTCTATTGGAGGAAGGACTCGAGTTGTCTTGGCATCCCCATCAGAGTGAACCCTTCGGATTAGCCAACACTTATTTTCCCATCTTAATTTCATTAAAACTCAAATCACAAACCAATTCCAAACAACAAAAGATTTTACACTTTTCTTTCACCAAAATCACCTTCTACACGATTCACATCCTTCCCCAAGGAGACGACCTTGGAGTACTCTCCAAGTAAAACACGACAGACAAAAGTCTTCTTGTGCTTGGGAAGCATTTTTTGTTCACTCACACATTTCATTTTCCACCATTCCCTTGCCCTTTCTTTTGACATCATTCCAAGGGAGAGTGACACTTCCCTCTTTCACACATATATTATACATACCTTGAGGGATGATGTTAAGAGGTTAGGAACAACAGGGAAATAAGACAAGCATATACCGTCTCCCACGACATTGACGAATCCTTCCAAGGAAAGCTATACCATCCCTCAGCATTGAACTTACGTGAACAATAGTGGTTGCTCTCACAAACAAAAATCCACTACAAGTATTAGGCAACTATCTCACCCCCACTGCGATAAACTAACCTCTAACACTCTACGGCAGCTCTCGAAGGCAATTCAAGTCCGTCACAACAAACTATACAAGAGATGAAACCACAACTTTGTCAACAACCACAATCTTAACCAATCACAATTTTCATTAAAAATTCAAGTATCGCAACTGTACAATTCTCAATATACTACAATAATAAATGAATTAAAATATGTAAGAGATCATATCAAGAAAACCTTCAGAATTTTGATATTCAAAATTCTAGGGTTTTGCCAAAAATCATAATTTCTTGGAACAAGAATAATAGTTGATTGAAAACATGATTTAATCAAGAACATGAATTTAGAAATCAAGAATCCATATGAATTTCACAATAAAACATGTATCTTGGAAAAACTAAGGTTTCGAAAATTCAAGAACAATTATTCTTGAACCCAAGCATGTATTTTGTTAAAAACTAAGTTTCAATGAAAAAGAAATCAAGAACCCATGAGTATTTATCATATAACTACCAATAAGATTTAAAAGATACATATATAATATCCTAAGTCTCAATGAAAGAACTTGAGAAGAATCTCTTACCTCAATTCCGTAGTTTGTGTGTAAACCTAGCGTATTTGATCTGTTCCAACGTGAGAATCCCTTTGAATCTTGTGTTTCTCCTTCTCTCTCGCTCTCTAGGGTTCCCTAGGGTTGAAAACTGATGAAAAATAGCTAAAGAGACGTCCTTATGGTATTTATAGGGTGAAAACGGAGAAAAACACTAAAACTGATTGGGGTCGTTTTTATGGTAGCATCCGAACGGTCCTTGGGCGTCCGGACGGTTCAAAGTCACTGTTTTTGATGAAAAATAAAATTTTAGGATAGGGAGGGGCGTCCAGACGATGCTTGGGGTGTCCGGACGGTACCAACTTTTTGTCCGAACTTCATGAGTAGTGTTAGCCTATTTAGAAGTCGATTTAGGAAATTTTCGAGAACTACACTTTTGTAGCCCTTGAAGTCTAGTTTCGACTGTCCAAAAATCAGATCAATCGGAGTTCAGATTAAAAAGTTATGACTAAAATACTATGATTGTGTCAAATTCCTTCCTACCCGAATTCTTTCTACAATGCGGTTTAACTCCAAAATACTTTCTACCTTCTAATACACCTCATATTACCTCACCTAACATTTTTACTTCTACTCTTACAATCTATATAGTTCATGCTTACATCATTACATATATGAGCATTTCAAATTAATTACGTTCCTATATAAAAATAAGAATGTGGGGGTTTACAGCTACTTATCTATGGATGGTCGAGAGCTGCAACCTTATGATTTATTAGATACTTTTTAATCAAGTTTTCAAAATAACAGTTGCAAAAATGAGATCCATAATCACTAATAATGGCTCTAGAAATTCCAAACCGTGATATAATATTTTCCTTTAAAAACTTCACCACTGTGATGTTCATTATTGCAGCATAGAATGGCCTCGATTCACTTTGAGACATAATCAATGGCAACTAAAATATATAGATATCCAAATGATTGTGGGAAGGGTTATATAAAGTTGATACCCCAACAGTCAAAACTTTCTATCATAAGAATTGGGTTCAAAGGAATCATGTTTCTTTTTGAAATACCCCTCAACTGCTAGTATCTATCACATGATAAACAAAAAGCTTGGGTGCCTTGGAAAAGGATAGGCCAATAAAATCTACACTGCAAAATCTTTGCAGTAGTTTTCTTTCAAGAAAACTGGCCTTCGCATGCTTCAATATGACAAAATGTAATTACACTAAGCATCTCATGATTTGGCACACACCTCCTAAGGATTTGATCCTTGCAGTATTTTAACAGATAAAGATCATCCCGAAAGATGTTGCAGAGCTCACTCATAAACTTTTTCTTATCCAAGGAAATAAAGGAAGAAGAGAGCATACCAGTGGTCAAATAGTAAGCAGTATCAGCATAACATGGTAGCTCAGAGACCGCAAATAATTGCTCATAGGGAAAATTCTCTTTAGTTGGTACTTAGTCCTCATGGAAGTGGTATGTCAACCTTGACAAATAATATACCACCACGTTCTCTACTCCTTTCTTATCCTTGATGATTAAGTCAAATTATTGGTGCAAAAGAATCCATCTTAGCAAGCATAGCTTGGCATGCTTCTTTGGGAGAAAATACTTCAAAGATGCATGATCAGTAAAAACAATAACTAAGGAACAAACCAAATATGAATGAAATTTATCTAAAGTAAAGACAACAGCAAATAACTCGTTTCAGTGGTGAAACATTTTATTTGTGCATCATTTAGAGTTTTGCTAGCATAGTAGATCTCATGAGATTTTTTTATCTTTCCTGCGCCCCAACGATGTTCCTAAATCATTTGCATCACACATCTACTCAAAGGGTAGGGACCAATCAGGCAACTGCGTAATACGGGCAGAAATCAGCAAACCTTTAAGCTTATCAAAAATATTTTGGCATGCATCATCCCACATAATGCTACATCTTGACTTAGTAGCTGGCATATAGGTCTAGATATGGAACTAAAGTCTCTAATGAACCTCCTATAGAATCTCGCATGCCCTAAGAATTACTGGAAATATTTTACTATCTTGGGAGCAAGTAAATTGCCTATGAGATTTACCTTAGCTTTGTCCATTTTTATTCCTTCAGATGAGACAATATGACCTAACACTATCCATTGTGTCCCCATAAAGTGACATTTTTTCCCAATTAAGTACCAAATTTGTCTCCTTACATCTAGTCAAGACTTTCTAAAGATTCCTAAGCAAAGATCAAAAGAACCACCATAAAAAAAAAAAAAAAAAATTCATTCATAAACACTTCTTAGCATCTCTCAACCATATCACTAAAGAAACTCCAGATACATCTTTGAAAAGTAGGAGCATTACATAAACCAAATGGCATTCTTCTATACCAAAAGAGTATGTGAATGTCATTTTTCTCTTGATCATCTAGTGTAATTTCGATTTTGACTTAGTAGCTAGCACATAGGTCTAGATATGGAACTAAAGTCTCTAATGAACCTCCTATAGAATCTCGCATGCCCTAAGAATTAGTGGACATCTTTTACTATCTTGGGAAAAAGTAAATTGCCTATGAGATTTACTTTAACGTTGTCCATTTTTATTCGTTCAAATGAGACAATATGACCTAACACTATCCCTTGTGTCACTATAAAGTGACATTTTTCCCAATTAAGTACCTAATTTTTCTCCTTACATCTAATCAAGACTTTCTCAAGATTTCATAAGCAAAGATTAAAAAGAATCACCATATCCAAAAAAAAATCCATAAACAATTCTTTGCATCTCTCAACCATATCACTGAAAAAACTCAACATATATCTGTGAAAAGTAGAAGGAGCATTACAAAAACCAAATAGCATTCTTCTGTACCAAAAGAGTATGTGAATGTCATTTTTCTCTTGATCGTCGAGTGTTATTTCAATTCGGTTATTTCCCTAGTAGCCATCTAGGAAATAGTAAAATGCATGAACAACTATCCTTTCTAAGACTTAGTCAAGTAATGGTAGAGAAAAGTGATATTTCCTAGTTACTGAGTTGAGTTTTGTGGTAGCCTATGCACATGCGCCATCTTGTAAACAACTCGGTTAGGCACCAACTCATTAGCATCACTCTTGGACATTGTAACTCCTAACTTTTAGGCACGACATGGGTTAGGTTAACCCATTTACTATCAAAGATGGGAAAGATGATTCCCACATCCATCAAGTTAAGAACCTCAACCCTTACAACTTCCTTTATATGAGGCTTCAACCTACGCTGCATTTTGCAAGAAGGTTTGGCATCCTCCTTTAGGTATATGTCATGATTGGAAATTAAGGACTTATACCTTTCAAATCAATTGAGGTCCACATTATAGCACTCCTATGATGTTTGAGAACCTCTATGAGCTTGGAATCTTGTAACTCAATGAGTTTGGAAGAGATCACCACCAGGTAAGACTCATCCTCCCCTAAAAATTACATACATAGGGCTAACTCCTCAAACTTGGGCACCTATGACCCAATTGCACTAATAGGTAAAGATTCTAACTCCTTAGCAAGGCTCAAACAGTCTTCCTCCACCAAAGACTCAATTTCAAAAGTTATAGACTCCACTAAACAAGTTTCCAAAGAATCACCAAAGAATGCCTTATTCAAGTGCTCATGTGTCGATGACTCTATAAAGTTTACTTCTTTCACTTCCTCCTCCTCCACGGGTTTTTTAGCAATATTAAAAATGCTAAGCTCAAGAGTCATATTTCCAAAAAAAAAAAATCATGACACCATTCCTGTAATTAATAAGTATTAGAAGTGGCAAGGAATGGTCGACCAAGAATAACAGAATTTGACACCCATAGTGTACAACCAGTTGGGTACCCAAAACAATGAAATCTATTAGGAAATAAAACTTGCCCACCTAGACCTAAACATCCTCAACTAGTCCCCTAGGAACCTTAACAGACGTGTCTGCCAACTGGAGACTGATACATGTAGGCTTAAGCGTTCCTAGTCCTAGTTGTTGGTAGACCGAATAGGGAAATAAATTGATATTGACTCAAAGATCAAGAAAAGATTGCTCAATCTTGTTGTTCCCAATTTTGCATGAAACTATAGGACACCTAGGGTCCCTATACTTAGGAGGGGCTCTATAGTGAATTACAACACTGGTCTACTAAGTAAGATAGACCCTTTTTTGAATGTTCATGGTCCGCTTGACTATGCACAAGTCCTTTAGGAACTTGGCATAAGAAAGACCTATTTTATGGCATCAAGAAATGGTATATTAATTTGTACTTACTTAAAAAGCTTGTAAATATCAGCATGATTATTCAACTTCCGGGGTTTCTTTAGTCTTTGGGGAAAGAAGCAAGTATGGGATATATTGGCTCCTGGTTCCCCGTGGGATCAGTCTAATCATGGGAGACTTGTGTTGGCTTAAACACGAGTGTTGGCTCAAACAGAGGTGTAGACTCTGTGTTTGGTGGTGTGTCCTTTTCTATAACTTTCCCATTCCTCAGAGTGGTGATGGCTTGAAAATGTTCTTGTGTAGTGTTTGTGGTGGAAGAATGATATATCTCAAACTAACCTTGTACTTTTTTGGGTGGGTCAGGGAACTTTCCCTTTTCTTGTATGGTAATAGAATAGGTCAGCTTTTGTAGATGACTCCGAATGTCCTCAATAGATTGTGAAGTCTGGGCTTTAAAGTCATTGAAGGCCTAAGTAGATTGATTATTGTAGTTCATTTGCCCTTGCATAAATTTGTTTAAAGTGTCCCCCATACTTCTCTTCTAGGGTGGCTAATATGGTTGGTATTGTAGTGGTGGCTGATTAATCGGGGGCTGCTGTGTGTTCCTCCAACCAAAATTCATGTGATTTTTCCACCATGGGTGATATATTTCAGAGTAAGGATTGGAATATGGCTTTTTAAATCTAGAAAATGCATTAGATTGCTCTAACAAAACCTCCTTAAATGTTGGAATAGTAGGGCACTCCCTTGTGGGATGCTCTTACAAAGCACATATCCCACACATCTGCTCTGTGGGAGGAACAAAAGTCACCTCATTCACCTTCCTTATCTCCAAAGCTTCCAATTTATGAGACAAGGTGGCTATCTTAGCCTTTAAATCATCCTCTACCTTCAAGATAAAATTTCCCCCATGGGAAGTGGTACCTTTAGGTTCTACACTAGTTGATAAGGCCGAGTCCCACATTTGGGGACTCTCAACAAATGTGTCAAAGAAATCAAAAGCTTCATTAGGACTCTTTCCCATAACTCTCCCTAGGACATCATTTCAACAAACTAACCTAGAACCCTAATAACCTCTAGTTCTCAAAATCGTGGTGGGTGCAAGCTTGGAGAAGATCCTTAAATGTCTCCCACCATTCATAAAATGTTTCTCCCTCTTTCACAAAGAAATTCATGATTTGGTGTTTCAAATCATTCGTGCGATGAAGAGGGAACAATTTCATAAAAAAAACTTTCTGAAGGGCTTGTTAGTTTGGTATGGGATTGGCCTTTAAGGAATTTTGCCACATCTTAGCTTTATCCTTCAGTGAGAAGGGAAAAATCTTGAGACGGTCTATGTTAGAATTGTCCTGAAATGTCCAACAAAAATTTGAATTCTTTCATATGCAGGTATGGGTTTTTGGACTCAAGCCCATGGAACTGAGGTAGTAACTAAATAGCAACTGGTTTAACAATGAAATTTTGTACATTTGCAGGAAATACAAAGCAAGACGGGACACTACTACTAACAGGATCTAGAAATCCCTTCCGGTTCTGCCCTGCTAATTAATCTCATTGACTTTATCACGATCATGGTCACCTAGCTCACTACCCATTTTACTAAATCAAAAGTGGGAAAAGACACTAAACCTTGTCTAGAATGACCCGAAGGATGGACCAACTAACCCAACTGATTGTTTAAAGGAAGACTCAGCTTGGTTTGGGTCTGAGGTTTCACCAATAGACATGAAATGTTAAAAAAAAAATAGGTAAAAAAAAATTGAATATGAAAATTATCCCAAAACAAAAGATATAATAGCAAAAATGAATCTAAAAGACAATTACATAATGGATCGAAGTTACACAAAAAAACAGGATCTCTAAGTAGCCCATTGGTGAAGATGGATTCTTCCTTCGTCATCTGCTTAAATTGATCTTTCAAATCCCTAGCAACAATGCCAAAAATTTGTTTGATTCCAAAGGGTCACCCAAGTGCAGGTGGTCAAGCTGTAATAATTCTTAGTGAAGTCCGACTTCATACTACAGTGATCCAAGAAAATTTATGAAGTAAGTAAAGGAAGAATAATTAAAGTTCAATTAAAGATTGGATTTGGTTTGGAAAAATTGAAATTTAATTTAAAAAGAAATATCAGTTGTGAAAAGTGACCCTTTATCTTCAGGATCTAGATCTGTTCATGTTCACTGGATATTTATTATTATGCAATTTCTAATTATCTCAGTTGATTTCCAACGTCAATATAGTCAACTGGAAAATATAAATTTGAAAATAATAGGCTTGATTGATCTGAAAATAAGGGTTGAAGATCTAGTTCTATAAAACTCAAAGGGAATCATAAGCATTATTCATACTAAGAACCCAATCATATTAAAGAATAATCAAAATATACAGAATATAAAACTTTGCTAAAAACACATTTAATCAATCTCAAAGTAAATAAATATTTAGCATTAAATTTGATAAAAAAAATTCAGAATAACAATATTCGGATAATCATAGATGCATACCCCAGGCAAAAGAGTACAAAGACTCTACTCACTAGACATGGTAGATCTCAAGAGTTTACAAAAATAATGTAAAAGACTCAGTGGTGGAAATTCCTCTAAATAGAAAGAAGAGAGATTGTATTTATACTAGGAGGTCTAGGTTTGCCTTAGGAGAAATCCTTGCCAAAATCAGGGTCTTCCAAGTCAAATCCTGAAATCTAGTCCAAAAAGACACGTCCGGATGATAGATTTGTGTTTGGATAGTTCAAAGTCTCTAGATATGTAAGACCTCATACTATAATTAAATAAGAATAATATCATATTAATATTTTCTCTTATGATGAATAAAAGGATTGTAGAAACCTCGAATCATTGTTAAAAGATTGATCATGAAGTATGAGTTTTAGACGAATTGACTTTTGGCTCAAACTTAGTTTCGAATGTGTGTAAGGTTGAGAAGGGTGACTAGGTAAATTTTTAAATTTTTTTAGGTCAAAATAATGCCTCCATTGAATCCCCAAGGTCGAGAAACCTTGAGAAATGTAATATGGGGTATATTAGAAGTTAGGAAGTATTTCGAAGTTAAAGCGCATTTTAGAAAGAATTCAGGTAGGAAGGAATTTGACACTACCTTAGTATTTTAGTCATAAACTGATTTTTATATATTAGAAACTAAACTTCAAGGGCTACAAAAGTGTCTTTCACGAAAATTTCCTGAATCGACTTCTAAATAGGTGAAAACTGCTTCGGAAATCAGGACAGAAAGTTGGTACCGTGAGGATGCCCCAAGCACCGTCCGAACGGTCCTCCCTACCCTAAAACCTTATTTCTCATCAAAAACAGTGAATTTGCACCGTCTGAATGCCCAATCACTGTTCTGTTTTAGGATTTTTTCGATATTCTTTGGTTTTGAATTGTAAGTTGGAGAAGTACAATGTTTTATTGGCTTTAGTATTTATTCCTTGTGTAACACCCCGCATTTTCTTTTATAAGATGTATATAGATATATAGTAAATAATTATTGTAAGAAATGTGGATATGTGTAATGGTGTAAGAATGAACTATGTAGATTGTAATAGTAGGAGAAATGCTAGAGATGCATATTGATTGGGAAGTTTGAGTTTCAAAAACGTCTAAACTTGGAAAGGGTGATTAGATGAATTTCTAAATATCTTTAGGTCAAAATAAGGTTTCCATTGAATCCGGAAGGTCGAACAACCTTGGGAGAGGTAATATGGGGTGTATTGGAAGCTAGGAAATATTCCGGAGTGAAAACACACTTAGAGAGAATTTGGGTAAAAAGGAGTTGGGATACCTTCTAGTATTTTGGTCATAAATTTTTATTCTTATGTCCAATTGATCTGAAATTTGGATAGTAGGTAGTAGACATCTAGGGCTACAAAAGTGTATCTCATGCAAAGTTTCCAATTCGACCTCTAAATGGGTCAAAACTGCCCTGGAAGTCGAGGTAGCCGAAGTGTACCGGTACCATACCGTACCGGTACCATACCGTGTACCGGTACGACTACTCCAGTAGCTTAACCGTACCGGTACCGCGTACCGGTACCATATCGTACCGGTACCGCATACCGGTACGATTTATCTGACGCCCGCCGAACAGTAAAAATCGGGATTTTTGGTGTTTTAAAACACCCTTTTTAGCCTCATTTGTCCCATTCTTCATTTCCACTCTCACCCTAAACATATTAGAACCCTAGGAGGAGATAAAGGAGGAGAAAGAAACACAAGGTTAAAGGGTGATTCAAGGATCAAACTCTAGATTTTCAAGAACACCAAGGTAGGGGATTTCTTCTCTTTCTCTTAATATGTATGTTTTGATTCTTAATGATATGTATTTGCTATGGCTCCATTGTTTCTTGGTTCTTTTGCAATTGTTAACATGTTTTACACAAAGTTAGGGTTGAATACCCATGAAATCTCTTTTTGGTTTGAAAAACCCTAGTTTTAAAGAGTGATGGGTTTTCCTCTTGAACTCTTCCTTTATTCTTAATTTCGAAACCATAGTGTTTTGTCTTGAGTAATAAAATGATATTGTTGTGATCTCTTGCATTTTCTTAGTTGGTTATTGAAAATGTCACATGCTTAAATTGGGGATTTTTAAGATATTCTTGTAAATTGTGAAATTGGGTTTGGTATTATGTCTCTTATGAGTGTGGGATGACCATGGGTGGCCTTTGACGAGATATCGTAGAGTGGGTAGACGTGTTGCTTGCTCCGTGAGGGTTGGCATTTCTCCTACCACTCGTAGTGGGGTTAGTGCTTTGGTAAGACTAAACCGCTATTGCTCACGGGTGCCGTGTAAGACGGTTAGTATACTAATACCTGGGTTGGATACGTCACTGCCATTGGTGTGGCATACGCCCTTCCTAAAGGATGGATATCTTTGATAAGATTTGTGTGGGTGTCTGTGGGTTAGATATTACTCAATGTGTCGATTCATGGGGTTTGCCTTACATCATGTTTGAGATACATATACATATTGATGGATTGTTGTATTATTGTGGAAAATGGTTTCCTACAAGGACTTGTGGGAGTATGGGATTCCACAAGGTCTTGTGGGAAAATGGTTTATATTTTGGAAAATGGATATGTATTGGATCTTGGTTTCTTTTACTGTTTATGTAAATTACTGTTGCTACTTAAACTTGAGATCCATTTTAAAATGTCCCTATTTTACTTCAAAGATTATGTATGCTATTTGTAAAATGAGACCGGCCATTTTATATGTTTTTATAAACCTTGTTCGAGTTTGGGAGGAATGCTGCTACGAAGCTTGGTGCTCACCCCCTACAAATTACATTTTTCAGATACGGTGCTAGAGGAGAACCTCGGAGTTGACGAGCAGGGGTATTGGGAGGCCCCATTCGAGGGAAATCTAGATCCCGAGGTGGACATATAGAGATATAGCTTCTTTTGAACTAGACTAGAGAATTTATTTTGAGATCATGTATCGTCTAGTATTCTGTTTATTCTGCTGCTAAGTTTAAGTATAATTCTTTTGGAATGTAATTGCCATAGCTTGACTTATTCTTTTGGGATGATATTGTAAATTCTATGGATGATGAATGGAAAATTTTTCTTATTGATGGATTATCTTAGTGCTCTCATTATGTAAATGGTTTTAGAATGTAATGCCGTCCAGGGTGTGTTTTGGGGTGTTACAAAGTTGGTATCAGAGCTTAGGCTTTAGGTCTTACATGGGAGCTGTAGGTTATGGATTCTCACTAGAGAAGTATTAATAGGTCGGACGAAACTTTTGATCTAGATTTTACACGAGTTGTATACTTGAGATTAAATTGACTATTAGGACGTCTTGTACATCAATGAAACTAAATTGTAAATTGATGTGCAGGATGGACGGTGAACGTGTACGTGGACGAGGGCGTGGTCATGGTCGTGGTGGTCAAACAAACCCACCACCGCCACCACCTCCCAATGCAATTAATGACATCTATCAGTGTTTGAGGGAGCTCACCACTCTGGTACAACACCAGAATGGGAACAACCATAACGGTGGGGCTCATCCACTAGCCCAAGTACCGGGCAACAGAGAGGAGAATAGAAGAATGGTAGTTCTCCGAGAGTTTCTGAGGCAACACCCGCCTACTTTCCAAGGGAGCTCTAACCCCTTGGATGCGGATAAATGGATCCGCCGAGTGAAGAAGATATGTGATGGCATGGGGATAGCCGAGGATCTTCGAGTCGGCTTGGCGACTTATCTATTCGAGGGGGAGGCCGACCATTGGTGGGACTCAGTGAAAAGAAGGAGGACCACGGATGCACTCACTTGGGAGGAATTTGACCAAATTTTCCAAGACAAGTACTTTCCGGAATCAGTAAGAGACAGAATGAAGGCCGATTTCCTTGCTCTCCGACAGGGCAGCAGGACGGTGATCGAGTATGAGAGGAGTTTCGATGAGCTATCCCGTTATGCTACAGAGTTTATATCTACTGAGGCCAGCAGGGCCAAGCGCTTTGAGCAGGGCTTGAGGCCTGCTATCCAGGAGAAGTTGGTGGCTCTCAAGATCCGGGAGTATGGGGACCTAGTTGACCGAGCTGCATTGGTGGAGAGAGATATAGAGGACAGCCAGTAGCGACAGAGCTTCACGAGAGGAGGTCCGATCAGGACGGACCCTAGCACCAGTGGAGTGCAGCGAGCAGCACCATACCGAAGTCCAGACCAGGCAGGTGGACAGAGACTTCTGACAACTCGAGGAGATAAAGTGACTCAGACTAGAACAAGAACTGACCCGCGCCAATGCTTTGCATGCGGAGAGTATGGGCACTTCAAACATAGATGCCCCTCGTTTCCCCCAATGACCAAGCAAGCAACCGAGCAAGTACCAGCAAATAAGCCACCTCTACAAAGGCCAGCACAGCAGAGACCTCAGATAGCTCGAGGAGCGGGAGGCGTACCAGAGAGAGTAGGCACGGATGCACGCCGATGCTTCGCCTGTGGAGGTGTTGGGCACTTCAAAGATAATTGTCCATTGCTTTCCACCAAGGCCAACCAAGTAACTGGGCGAGTGAATGCAAACAGGCCACCGCTACGACAGTCACTACCACCACAGAGACCGTTACAAGCTCAAGCCCCCGGCGGCGCCAATCAAGGAAGGGTTTTTGCTTTGACTCAACCGGAGGAAGATGCCTCCAACGCCGTTGTGGAAGGTATTGTTCTTCTCTACCATTCTTGGGCCCGAATTACATTGGATACCTATGCGACTTATTCTTTTCTACGTACTGTGTACGCTGTGGAATTGGGATTGGGTTTCTAGGGAATAGAACTTACTGTATATGTTAACTTGCCTACGGGAAAACAAGGGGATACCAGTAGGGTTTATTTATATGTACTCTTTGACTCTAATTTATATCTACTTGCTAGGAAATCATCATGTCTTGCCATTCTGGATAATTCTACCTTGTTCCAAAATATATTATGGTGGGGTAAACCCTAAATCTTTTCTTATGCCTTCAAACCCTAGTTTACAAAGGAGATGTGTTTGTCTCTTGATTTCTCTTTTGTTCTTGATTCCCGAACTTAAATATTATTTGTTCTAAACTATGTTATGGGTGGGTTACCACCAAATCCTTTTGGTATGCCCTTGAAATCCTAGTTTTCAAGGGAGAGGTGTTTTCTCTTTATCTTGCCTCTGTCATTGATTTCAAACCTTAATAGTCGTTTGTTATCGATTCCAATACATGATTGTTACTTTATCTCTGATTCCAAGCTTGATATCCGTTGTTATTGATCTCGAGACTTGATTGTTTTCTTGTCCTTAACTTCCTAAGCTTAATGATCCATTTGTTCTTGGTATCAAAAATTTGGTATTCATTTGATTGATTCTAACTATTGTAATTCATGTATTCTTGATATTCAATATTTGACATCCTTTGGTTCTTGATTTCAAGACTTGACATTCAATTGCTCTTGATTTCAATACTTGATTTCTCCTTGTCATTGAGTTCAAAACTTGATACTCTTTAGTTCTTGGTTAC
Source organism: Ilex aquifolium (assembly GCA_951799425.1). Taxonomy (NCBI): domain Eukaryota; kingdom Viridiplantae; phylum Streptophyta; class Magnoliopsida; order Aquifoliales; family Aquifoliaceae; genus Ilex; species Ilex aquifolium. Next base: position 28,479,555 of record OX637400.1, read on the forward strand.
AAAGCTTGATATGCATCTGTTATTGACTCCAAGACTCGATTGTTACTTTGTTCTTGATTTCAAGCTTTGATTGTTTCTTATTTTCATTCCAAAGCTTGATATGGGTTTGTTATGGAATTCGAGACTTGATTGTTCCTTTATTTTGGATTCCAAAAACTTGAGATTCGTTTGTTATTAATTTCAAACATTGCTTGTTCTTTTGTTCTTGATTTCCAAGCTTGATAGCCATTTATTCTTGATTCCAAAGCTTGATTATTTATTTGCTCATGAATTCAAAACTCTAGTGATTGGTAGTGACCACTAAAATGATATTTTTGATGATATTATGTTAATTTTTCTTAAATTATTTCGTTGAAAAAAAAAAAATGTATATGGATTTGGAAGCTAAAATGGGAGGACAAGTCTGGTTAGGTTTCAACTGTAACCTTTGGTGGATTGTAAGTTATATCAGAGTGCGCAGCGAACTAACGGAGTAAGGACTACAATGGGGAAACCATGGAGAAGATTCAACTCATCCGAGAGAGGCTACGCACGGCTCAAAGTAGACAGAAGAGCTATGCGGACCACAGACGAAGACCCTTAGAATTCAAGGTGGGAGACTACGTATTTCTCAAAGTGTCGCCCAAGAAAGGAGTATTTAGATTCGGCAAGAAGGGAAAGTTAGCGCCAAGATATACCGGGCCCTTTGAAGTGATCAAAGTTGTGGGCAAAGCGGCGTATCAGTTGCGATTACCAGCTCAGTTGTATGGGTTACATGACGTATTCCACGTTTCGATGTTGAGAAAGTTTCAATTGGATGCAACGCCGGTTGTAGACTTGGAAGATATTGAAATTCAAGATGGAGCAACCTATGAAGAACAACCGTTGAAGATTCTCGATGCCAAGGAGAAGGTGCTCCGTAACAAAGTCATCCGACTAGTGAAGGTTTTGTGGCAACACCATGGGGTGGAAGAAGCTACATGGGAACTGGAGCAAGAAATGCGGGAGAAGTATCCATATTTGTTCGCTACTTGAGATAAGTTTCAAGGACGAAACTTTCTTTAAGGGGGGTGGATTGTAACACCCCGCATTTTCTTTTATAAGATGTATATAGATATATAGTAAATAATTATTGTAAGAAATGTGGATATGTGTAATGGTGTAAGAATGAACTATGTAGATTGTAATAGTAGGAGAAATGCTAGAGATGCATATTGATTGGGAAGTTTGAGTTTCAAAGACGTCTAAACTTGGAAAGGGTGATTAGATGAATTTCTAAATATCTTTAGCTCACAATAAGGTTTCCATTGAATCCGGAAGGTCGAACAACCTTGGGAGAGGTAATATGGGGTGTATTGGAAGCTAGGAAATATTCCGGAGTGAAAACACACTTAGAGAGAATTTGGGTAAAAAGGAGTTGGGATACCTTCTAGTATTTTGGTCATAAATTTTTATTCTTATGTCCAATTGATCTGAAATTTGGATAGTAGGTAGTAGACATCTAGGGCTACAAAAGTGTATCTCATGCAAAGTTTCCAATTCGACCTCTAAATGGGTCAAAACTGCCCTGGAAGTCGAGGTAGCCGAAGTGTACCGGTACACAGTACCGGTACCATACCGTACTGGTACCATACCGTGTACCGGTACGACTACTCCAGTAGCTTAACCGTACCGGTACCGCGTACCGGTACGATTTATCTGACGCCCGCCGAACAGTAAAAATCGGGATTTTTGGTGTTTTAAAACACCCTTTTTAGCCTCATTTGCCCCATTCTTCATTTCCACTCTCACCCTAAACATATTAGAACCCTAGGAGGAGATAAAGGAGGAGAAAGAAACACAAGGTTAAAGGGTGATTCAAGGATCAAACCCTAGATTTTCAAGAACACCAAGGTAGGGGATTTCTTCTCTTTCTCTTACATTGATGTTAGGGTTAATAAATATGTATGTTTTGATTCTTAATGATATGTATTTGCTATGCCTCCATTGTTTCTTGGTTCTTTTGCAATTGTTAACATGTTTTACACAAAGTTAGGGTTGAATACCCATGAAATCTCTTTTTGGTTTGAAAAACCCTAGTTTTCAAGAGTGATGGGTTTTCCTCTTGAACTCTTCTTTTATTCTTAATTTCGAAACCATAGTGTTTTGTGTTGAGTAATAAAATGATATTGTTGTGATCTCTTGCATTTTCTTAGTTGGTTATTGAAAATGTCACATGCTTAAATTGGGGATTTTTAAGATATTCTTGTAAATTGTGAAATTGGGTTTGGTATTGTATCTCTTATGAGTGTGGGATGACCATGGGTGGCTTTTGACGAGATATCGTAGAGTGGGTAGACGTGTTGCTTGCTCCGTGAGGGTTGGCATTTCTCCTACCACTCGTAGTGGGGTTAGTGCTTTGGTAAGACTAAACCGCTATTGCTCACGGGTGCCGTGTAAGAGGGTTTGTATACTAATACCTGGGTTGGATACGTCACTGCCATTGGTGTGGCATACGCCCTTCCTAAAGGATGGATATCTTTGATAAGATTTGTGTGGGTGTCTGTGGGTTAGATATTACTCAATGTGTCGATTCATGGGGTTTGCCTTACATCACGTTTGAGATACATATACATATTGATGGATTGTTGTATTATTGTGGAAAATGGTTTCCTACAAGGACTTGTGGGAGTATGGGATTCCACAAGGTCTTGTGGGAAAATGGTTTATATTTTGGAAAATGGATATGTATTGGATCTTGGTTTCTTTTACTGTTTATGTAAATTACTGTTGCTACTTAAACTTGAGATCCATTTTAAAATGTGCCTGTTTTACTTCAAAGATTATGTATGCTATTTGTAAAATGAGACCGGCCATTTTATATGTTTTTATAAACCTTGTTCGAGTTTGGGAGGAATGCTGCTACGGAGCTTAGTGCTCACCCCCTACAAATTACATTTTTCGGATACGGTGCTAGAGGAGAACCTCGGAGTTGACGAGCAGGGGTATTGGGAGGCCCCATTCGAGGGAAATCTAGATCCCGAGGTGGACATATAGAGATATAGCTTCTTTTGAACTAGACTAGAGAATTTATTTTGAGATCATGTATCGTCTAGTATTCTGTTTATTCCGCTGCTAAGTTTAAGTATAATTCTTTTGGAATGTAATTGCCATAGCTTGGCTTATTCTTTTGGGATGATATTGTAAATTCTATGGATGATGAATGAAAATTTTTTCTTATTGATGGATTATCTTAGTGCTCTCATTATGTAAATGGTTTTAGAATGTAATGCCGTCCAGGGTGTGTTTTGGGGTGTTACACCTTGTCAAATGGATGAATGGTTTATTACTTAATGGTTATTTTTAGTTGCTCTCATGATTGGATGGTTTTTAGATACTAATGCCTTCCAGGGTTGATTTGGGGCGTTACAGGATAGCTGCATACTGCGTCCGGATGCCAAACTTACGTTTGAATGGTAGTAATTCTCTAGAATTTGATCTCCAGCACTTACGTCCAGACAGAGGATGTGCGTCCAAATGGTCTTCTTACCTCGGGATTTTGACAAGACTAATTGATGTTTGGTCTTATCACCTCGGGATTATCATGCAACTAACTCATCATTTAAATCAAATAAATCGGCAGTTTTGATGGTTAATTAATGGTTGCTAGTCTTACAACTCAAGCGTTGTATGATCAATTAGGGAGAAACTAGGAAGCAAAACAATAGGGACCACTAATTGACGGCTTGAGCGATTTGTCACAAATTTGAGTTTTCTTGAACCCCAATTAAACTCTATTTTTGAGGACTATATCTATGAAATGATTTTTACTAACTAGGTAAGTCCCAAGAAGCATGGTACACCATTTAAATATGAAAGAAACCCTAGGAAACAAACCCTAGTCTACCAAAATCCAAAAGGCCAAAAATATAACTAGATGAATATTGAGCTATTGATTTCCATCATTCAAGAGATAGAATGATCTAGTAGAAAACTCGCAAACCAACAGACATGAGAAGATCTTCGCTCGTGGTGGTTCGAGAGTCATATTTTCAAGGTGAGAAAGTATCTAACCATGGTATTGGTTAAGGTATAAGGCTTTAATCCTTGTAATGTTCTTTGAAATTAGTGGATTAGATCAAGTGCACTACGATCCCGTGATTTTTCCTAGATGGATTTCCACGTAAAAATCCTTGTGTTATAGATGTGATTTTTTGCTTACATATCTTTACATAAATTGCTTGTATGAAACCTGACTTGTGGGTCCTGGCCGTGGAGTTTGGGAATTAATTTGGATTGTTGGGTTGGTTGACTTTGGGGGATTTGAGCATTAATTGACATCATTAATCAATTGGGCATAATTATAAAAAAAAATTAAAAAATTCCATGGGGTATAATTAGGTTTTAAAAGGACCATAAATTTCCATATTGAGTGTTAAGACCTATTCATACCCCCTATAGGTTAAGTTACATCCGAGTTCAACATGTCAAGGTTGATCCACTCGAACTCTCATCTTAAGTGTTTCATTCTTATTCTTTACAAAGACAACTGGAGAATCCCAAGCATATGAAACCTATGGCCAAAAGTTCATCCAACTATCTCCTTAGCTCTTCCATGTCTAATGTGTTATTCCAAGAGGGGGAACTCGATATGGATCTTCCCTAACGATTATAAAGTGGAGACCAAGATACTAAACCTAGAAAGGGGTGACTAGTGATGAGTATGGAATATTGCACATTTAATAGCCTTATTACATCCATTTTAACTTCTTCTTTTTTTGTAATGAATTGTTGGAAATTGGTTTATCTTGGAGATTAATGGAAAGTTGTTTGATTGCAGGTGATTGGATGATAAAAACAGGTGTTAATCGCTTTGCAACGTGATTGAGGACAATGGGCAACAAAGGACCTCAAGATGAATGACTCAGGACCTTGAAATGTAGAAAATTAAAAGAAGGCAAGGGAGGTACCGGTACCTTGTCAATAAGGTACCGGTACCGAAGCTTACTAGACTGGAGGTACGGGTACCTGGCACTGCACCTTGGTTTTTTACAAATGGAAGAAATGAAGGAGGTATTGGTACCCTCATCGCTAGGTAATACCTGAGCCTTCTGCCATTGAGGTACCGGTACCTCATCACTTGGTACCAGTACCTCATCACTTGGTACCGGCACCTCATCACTTGGTACCGGTACCCAAAGCCCAGAAATTCTAGATCTGTTTCTCCACGACTCCATGCACTACAAGGGCCCACTCCTAATTATTTAATCGATGTTTTGAAAATTTCAAAACTCCACCACAGTCTGTATTTTACCTTTTGCATGAAAGAGTGGAAGCAGGCAATGCTGAGATGATAGGAGAAAGAGTAGTTGGAAAAGGAAAGGGGAGGTATGCTTTGGATTGACTTTGGAAGCTTTTTTGGATAACCTCTTCCCAAAGCAATTGATCTCTGCACACTCAAGAGGAGAGAAAGGAGGATGGACGAAATTACACTTGATTTTGGGGGAAGATAATTATGAGTTTTTAGAGGGAGAGGCTCCAAGGAAGAAGAGGGTGTTCTAGAGAGAGAAAGTTAGGGGTTTTGCTTTTTCTCCACCATTTTCATTCTTGTAAGCTTCAATCTACATGTAATCCTTCTTTCTAGCACTTTAATATCATTTATTTGTAGTTGTATTGAGTTTAGCTAGGGTTTTCTAGTTCTATTGTTGCATTTGGATATTTTTCTCTTTAAACTTTATATTTTGAAAATGAATGTCATTTCCTTTGTAGTCTAAACTCTCTCTTACATTAATACAAGTTCATGTTTGATTTCATTACTATGTTTTTCTCTTTCATGTTTGCTCTTACCTTTATCATGAGTAGCTAAACCTTTAGTTGGCTAATCCAAGAGGGATTTCCTCTTGGGTATGTGGAATCAATGTTCTTTCATTCTTCCTCGTAGAGTAAAGTGTTTGGTTTGACTAGGTTGAGTGTTGATGAATGTGGTTGTAGGATTTTGATACACCGTAGCTTGTCACGGGGAATGCTTTCATCCAAGCAAAATTACGTTCATCTCTCGCTTCCTCCAAATCAATCAAGCACCTAGGCACCATTGGTAGAATGTAATGAATTGATTTGGCATACCCATTGGAATGAACTCCATGGATTACCAACCCTTTTTCTACTTGCAAATTTATCAAAGCACAAATCACCAAACTTCAAATCACAATATTTTCTATTTTTCCTTTTCACGAATCACTTTCAAAAACACTTGACCTTTCCTTCCCTGAGGAGACGACCTTGGAACTTTTTTCGAGTTAAAACACGACATTATATGTCTCTACGCTTAGGGAGCATTTTTGTATATTCACAAACATTTTTTTCATCTACACACAATTCCCTGCATCTTGCGGGAGCTTAAGTGAGAGTGACACTCACCCTTCATTATAAGTCATACACATAATCGCGTTCGTATGGGAAGCAAGGGAAAAAACCAAGCAAATAGGTTTTTCAATTTTAGCAAAAATTGATTACCAATTAAAATCATATCTACCACAATTACTTCTTCTCAATCGAAATGCGAAAATTAACAATGAGAACCCCTTTAGTCACCACAACTACCTTTAACCTTGATGATTGATTTTAATTAATGCTCAATTAATTCACTCTCAATCAATCTCACAGCGATCCCAAAACCGCAAACCCATCCAACAAGCACATAGTGTGCATGTGTGCAATTAAATACAAGTGCATATGATAAACAATAAAGAACACAAGCAATTTGTTGACATGAAAACCCTCCTCGGGAAAAATCGCAGGGAACCTTCTCGGTTCACCAAAGTCTAATCCACTACTTACTAATTCAACATATAAGTACTTGAGACTTATACCTCAATCAATATCATGGTTTGATTCTCTTTTACATGATATGTCTCTCTGTCGAAAGTCCCTCTTCAACGTCTAGTGTAGCTTCACTTGGACATCCCCGCCATACAGTTCATCTAGACCTTGAGTGATTATGCGTACGCCCATAATCCTTAGTACGCACACACCAATGGATTTATCAAACCAACAAGATCTTCAACTCCAATTTGTCAGGTTAGGTAGGATCTCTAGTGGTAGCCTTTAGATCTAAGGGATCTAGGTTGTGGTGGAAGCTCTTGAGGTAGAAGAATGAATTTCTCTCTTTGAAATCTCTCTAAAGGCTCAAGAGGCATAACCTAGAAGTGAGAAAGGTTCTCCCTATTTATAGGTCCGACAATAGTCTTAGTAAATAACAAAATTCAGATTTACAAATTTGGTACATGCATTATAGTCAGGGCGGTCATAAGACGGTTGTCGCTGGAGTGAAAATTGTTGCACCTTGAATCATCTAGGCATACAATGTGTGTTACCTCGACCCGTGAAAGCATGTAAAAGTGTTAACGTAATCTAGCGTAACGTAGATACAAATTTGGTACATGCATTATAGTCAAACTATTACATGTATTGTTACATAGATACAACCCACTCACATTAGAGTTACATTTATTCTAATTACATTCTCCAGATAGATCTCTTAATCTATCTAAAAACATCTGGCAGTTCACTATGTACAAGTCTTCATGCTTTCACAGATCTAAAAAGGGGAAAAAAAACTTAGGATGAGCATCAATAGCTTAGTAGAGTAAATCAATTTCCATGCAAACGAGTTTGAAAATACATAGTCTAACATGATTGGGAAAAATCAAAATGAGCATTTAATACAGATATACAAGTAAAAACGTCATTTTATGTAAAACATGATCATTTAAGTAAATTTAAAAGGTACAAAAAAATTTAGAAATATCCTATACAATGCTATACTGGAAGGAAATCATCCTAATAGACCACTCGGGGTTAATACGAACATATGATCCAACCTTTTGGGGGACTTTCACCCTAAAGAAGATAATCTCCCCAGTCAAAGTTTAGTACCCAAGTTCAAAGACCAGCTGGGCCACCTAGGCAATTACGGACTCAATGAGAAACCCTCTATGGCCTCAACCTGGAAAATAAACCCTCTACCACTCGACCTCTGTTCACTTATATTTCATTCAAAAGGACCCCTGAGTCTCATTCAATATGAACAATGCGAACTTTTCGAACAGTTATGCGTCACCGCACTCAAAACCCTAATCTGGGTCCGGATTCCAAGCCAATGTTCAAACACCTAATCATAAATTTCCAAACATGTTAAACATTTAAAAATAATGTAAGTAATAATTTTAGGACAGGTTTGAAAAGCATCGCCAGATCTGGAATTGAGAAACCCTACCAGTCTCGGTATTTCGATCTGAAATAGCCAAAAATGAACCGATGCTATTTTTTTATGAAAGTGAATATAAAATTTATTTGTCCAAAATCACCCAAAAACTAGGTCAAATTGGCCCCGAAGGGCAAAACGGACATTTTACACCACATATTGATCCAGGTATCAAATTGACCTCAAATTTTACTAGGACCTCCGCACGGATGTTATGAAACTTTTGACACCAATAATAGGTCATTTGGACCTTCGATGCGCCCTCACTACCCGTCAAGGTGGACAATGGTCCTCCCCTCACTTCATCTTCAATCTCTAGCCAAAACACACCTCACACCCCTCTGTGGAAACCCACTTCACCAATCTTCCAAACACCCTACTTCACCACCTAATATCTCCTTAATCAGTAACCCATTTCCCCCATTTTCAGAGCCTACTAACTCACCTCACACCCCTCTATGGAACCCCATAGGTGAGTCACTTCGAATTAAACCCAAACCCCATCGAAAATTGAACAAAAGTTTGTGAAAAATAGAAATTTCCCACCATGGCCAGACTTGCAAATCGTGTTTTGACCCCCTTAATGCCCTCTAAATCCAATTTTAATTGTGGAAATGGAGACCTTAGGTCCATTTTAGGCAGGACAACCCTTCAACATCAAAACACAAGATTTGTAGTTTGATTTTTCAAAACCATTCAAACCCTACCTCAGTTTCAAACTTCAAACCATCACCATCGACCACGAAGGCCCTCCAAACCACTACCAAGCTTCATCTTTGACCCCCATAAACCAAAACCCAAACCTTAGATTAAGCCAAAACATCCCCAAACTTCAAACCCGAGAACTTTAAAACTAAACACCATAAATGGAATCCTAGCATCCAAATTAACATAGAAACATACCCCTCCTTGCTCGAATTCTGGTCCTACAAATTTTTGGATTTTTTCCAAGCTTAGTTTCTCTCTCTAGCTTTTCTCTTCTTTACCTTGCTTGATTCGTTTTCCCTAATCTCCAAACATGAACCCGGATTGTGTGTATATGGCTTATACTAGTTGGCGAGTGTCACTCTCCCTCAGGTTGCAATGCAAGAAATGGAAAAAATCATGTGTGAACAAAAATGTGTGTGTGTGCAAAAGTGCTTCCCAAGCGCAGAGAGACTTGCAATGTCGTGTTTTACTTAGAATAGGTATTAAGTCTTGTGAATTGTGTTTTGGTGAGTTGTGTTTTGAAAAAAATGCAAGAAAGCAAGGTTGGCTAATCCATAGAGGTCATTCTAATGGGAATGCCAAATCGACTCAATTCATTCGACCAATGGTGTCTCAATGTTTGATTGATTCGTAGGAAGTGAAGGGCTAATGTGGATGTGTTGGGCACAAGCATACCCCATGAAAATTCTACGGTGTATCAAAAGCCCACAACCACGTCCGCACTCAACTTAGTCAAACCAAACACTTTACACTACGAGCAAGAATGAAAGAGAGTCGACTTCACATACCCAAGAGGAAATTCCTCGTGAAATTAGCCAACTAAAAGTTTAGCTACTCATAATAAAGGCAAGAACCAACATACGGTAAAGAGACATGGTAGTTAAATGGAACATGAAACTTGTATTAATGCAAGAAAAGGTTTAAACTACAAGAACAAAATCATTCATACCCAAAATACAAAGATTGAAGAAAAAATACCCAAATGTAGAAATGGAAATGCTAGGACACTTAACTAAGCTTGATTACAACTTAAATAAAAGATTTTAGAGTGAAAGAGGAAAAGATTACAAGTAAAATAAAGCTTTCTACAATGAAAATGGTGAAGGAAATATAAAAACCAAATTTCTCTCTAAAACTTCATCTTCAACCTTGGAGCTTCTCTCTCTAAAAGCATGTAAAAACTGAATAATGGTGTAAGACTTGGTAATTTTCGTCCATCCCCCTTCCCTTAGCCTGTGTGAACTAAGTTGCAATGAGTGGGGAGAGGTTGGACACTTGACCAAGCAAAAACAGGTCAAGCATGCTCCTCCCATGTTTTCCCAACCACCCCTCTTCTCTCTCTTGCTTCTCTGCTCTCTCTCACTTGAAATCTGACTTTAGGGGTTAGGAGAGCATCATGGGGTGTCAATTATGTCAGGGTATAGTTTGGATAACAAGATGTGGGCCCCCGGAGTAGGTGGAGTCGTGTGAGTAAGTATCTAGCAAAACTGGGCAAAACCTACTGGTAGGTTTTTTCCAATAAGCTTTTCTACCAGTAGGTTTTTGCATGTTTGAGGTAGAAGAATTCTAGTAGCATTTTCTACCGGTAGGTTTTGACTAACTTCTACCGGTAGGTTTTGGTTGACTTGTATCGGTAGGTTTTGCCCTGCTTTGGTATTTCCTTGGTTCCTTGAGGTCTCGAGCCATCTGTTAGGCATTCCCTTCTTCTCCATTGCCTTTGAGCACTTGATGGGAGGCTTTATGCACGACCTTACCGGCTCTTTACCTGCAATCACATGAATCCCCATTAATTATGAGTTTGAAAGCATTTCCTCCAATTTTCATCACAAAACAAGCAATATGGGTGCAAAAGAGATGCATGATATACAATATTCTATACTCATTATCCATGTCTCTTCTTTTTTGTTTCTCCCTCATCCAAACGACCATCAAAACCTAAGTCTCCCCCCCCCCCCCAAGAAATTAGGTGGAAGAGATGTTACTAGGAGCTCTAGAAGCGGCCAGTAAGCAACTCACAAGGAGTTGGCCATTGCATGGCAGTTTAGTAATTTTCACCAAATTCAAAAAATTATTTTATATATTTTTTATTTTTTTATAATTACATACATATTGAAACAACTCTTGAAAATTATTCCTTTAATTTTTAAAGTTCAATTTAACCTCTAATTTCATCCTCGAATCTTATTCCAACACCCCTAACTATCTAGTACGCACTAACCCTATTTCATTTGATTCCACGTTCCAGCTCGCTTTCACTTCACAAATCACACTTCTAACCCAAATCTAACACCTTATACATCACCAAAACCCCATGCACACACTCCGGAGCTATCAATTCCTAGTCTGATTGTCCGAACTCCGAACCCCTAATCGCTCTTGCACTTGCACTTGTCCCAATCTTCGTTTTTTGAAAACCAGGTCGCAAAAACAATGTTTCAAACACGAATAAGACACATTTCAAACTCGTTCTAGAGACCATGTGCACCACTCGAGCGACCATGAGACCGCTCGAGCAAGCTCATAGAGCAAGCCCTATGTTGCCTTCCGTGGCCTTTTTGCATTTCCTTCCCTAAGACATAAAGAGACCGCTCTAGAGAAGGCTAGCGAGCATAGATTGGTCCTACAAGTTTTTAAGTATAAAACCATTGAAAAACTTGTCCTCTTGAGCGCTAAAGAGCGTTGCTCAAAGAGGGGTCCGATTGACTCAAACTATGTTTTCGAAACTCATAAATGGTTTAGAAAAACTTTTCTTTTAAAGTCACCTATGAGTCATAATCAAATAGCTTCTAATTATATTTTCATCCTAATCAACCTAAGTTAAAATAACTAAGGGTTCATCTTAGGTGTCTAGGTCATTATCTTTGTCCTAAGCATGAAGGTGCATACGGAGGTTGAATGATGTTGCATTGACATTTGATCTCCTCCTTTCAATGATGCTTTTGGATCTTGAACTTGATAAAATCATAACCATGAAATAGGTTGAGATTTTACAATAGACTCCACGAAATTATTCAATTAAAAATATGATCTAACAATCCCCATTTTGGTAATTTCATGAAAAAACACACAAGTTAGACATTAAGATTACAATTAAAACCATTGAACAAAAGAAATATAAAATAATCTCAACTATCATGCATTCATCCTAAATCTCTATCTAGTACAAGGATCTAATTCTTTTAATGAAGCTTGAAGATCGTAGTCCTGTACATCATCACTCAAACCAAAATCTCGTGAAAAGCATCATAGGTTAGAGAAATACAAAACATAATCACAGGTTTGGAAAGCACCAAGTTAAGCATAGAGCATAAGTATGTATACATCATGCAAGTGCAATTATGTAACATGTTCAAAAATAACTTGCCCAATTTGCTTGAGAACCTATTGATTTATCAATACAAAACACATCAAGTTGTCCCCCTTAGTTGGTTTTCACAAGTAAACTAACAAGTGAAAAATAAACAAAGAAAAAAAGTATAACTTCATGCCAAGTTTGCAAATTTACTCCCCCTAAGTATTCGAACAAACTCCCCTTTTATATGTTCACAAGAAACCTATCTAGCCTAGTTAAGAGTAAATCTCCCCAATTCCTCTCATATATACCTAAAATATTTTTCTCCTTTTTGTCACAAATGTCAATCCAATGATGACCCATGACAAGCAAGGTACAGAATCAAGTTACCTAACATATTCTTATCTTATTTTCTACAAATGTTAATCCAATCATAACTTATAACAATCATGATATAGAATCATAGTATAACAAGAAGGTATGAATGCATAACAACTAGCTAAATCATGCAGGCAAGTAAGGGACAGACAAAGCATGTAACTCAAAGTCATATATGATTAAGCATCAATGATCAAGACTAAGAGTGTGTCATAACAACAAAACTAAGAGCTAAAAAATAAAAGTCAACAAGAAACAAATAGAGTAACTTAGTACAAGCCATGAATAGATATAGAAACCCTCATGCTCACATATGACCTATCCTAAGTCTCTAAAAGTCATAGCTCAAATGGTTGCATCTCCACCATCGCGTCAGGGTTTCTAGATCTGAATCTGTGTCATTTGGCACAGACTCACCTGAAATCAACTTCCCCTTCAAAAACTTCCTGAGTCGCCCAACTCTTCGAATAATTGCTTCCATCACAGTATGCCAGGTCTCCTCTAAGCTCACAATTTTTCCATCTAGTGCATCCAACCTTTGAGAAGTCAAGCGGTGATTCTTAACATGGTGTGCTCAACCCTAGTCATCATGTCAACAAGTGATGTCATTTGGGCTGCAAGGATATCTGAACGAGACTCAAGTGGTGGTGGTATCGTCCTTGACATACCAGTCTCAAGATACATTGGTGGCTCTTCTACTGCTTCTCCTAACTCCTATATCTAGTCGGCCTGGACCTTACTCAACTTCATTGAACTCTTGTTCAAAGGCCTCATAGGATTTTGTAACTAGTCGCTAGGTAAAACCACTGCACCTTTCCCTTTGTAGATATGAGTAATCAAAGATCCAAAAGGCAAAAAGATCTAGTATTCATCTCTCTAAAAAAGGCTCTATGTATATGCCCAAAAATCAACATAGGCAGATCAAGACCAAACCTTTTACCTATAGCATAAAACATCTCAGCTTTAGGAACAGGGAAGTCAGAAACATGGGTATTTGGATCAATATTGTAGTTTTCCAAATCAATTTCCAATTAAAGCCTATGTCTACCTCAATTACCTCTTCTCAATTGAATGCGAAAATTAACTTTGAGAACCCCTTTAATCATCACAACCCTTCACACATATGACGATTGATTAAATTAATTCACTCGTAATCAATATCACGTCGATCCTAAATCCCCATACCCAATGCACAACTATGGATGTATGAATAATCGAACAATTAATTTTCACAAACAATTACGCGTACGTGCTAACAAATGCAAGTGTGCACAATAATCAATAAGGGACACAAGCAATTTGTTGACACGAAAAACCCTCCTCAGAAAACACCACAAGGAACCACTTGAGGTTCACCAAAGCCTAATCCACTATTCTCCAAGTCAACGAACAAGTGCTCAAGTCTTATACCTCAACCAATACTATGGCTAGATGCTCCTTTCTTTACTATATCTCTCCGCTGAAACTCCCTCTCCGACGTCTGGTGTACCTTTACTTGGACCTCCCCACAGCATGGTTCGTCTAGGCCTCGAGTGATTATGGGCACACCAAAAATCCTTTGTCACAACCCCACCCCAGATCACATAGGGTGGGCGGCGGACCGGCCACCAAGGCCTTAACCAACCAACCATGTGCATAATAAATGCAAAATACAGCGAAAGACAAATAATAAAGTGATCCAATTCATCGACCTAATGAATACCAGAGGAATAAACTAAACATCACAAACATCATTACTAACCTCATGTAAAATAATAATCAAACCGTAAGGTTCACTACTCTAAACATAAGCAACATTATTCCCAAAATAATTAAATAGTTGTCTCAAAAACTATAAAAGACATTTATTCCTGAAGACCTTTAATAAAATAAATCATTAAGTCCTCTAATCCCTTATATATCAGCAGACTTACTCCTCACTCTGATCCTCTCCTGAAAAATGTTATATGTTTGGGTGAGCACAATGACCCGTGAATAGAAACCACCTCTAATGAGGTGTGAAAAAAAATCCCACAGTTTATATACAAAAATAAACTTTGATACATACATAAGTACAACAAATTGTACCCCAATCCTTCCCACATAATCATGTAAACAAAATGATCTCATGATCACAAATAACTTTATAAATGAAAAGAAATTTATAATCCAAAACACTCACACACAAATTCAGTCTCAAATATATTTTTTAAATCATGTTTGTTACCACTAGTCTGGTAACTGGCCCCGTCTCTTGTCATCACTAGCCTGATGACTGGCCCCGTCTCTTGTTACCACTAGCCTGGTAACTGGCCCCTATGTGCACATCCCTATACCGACCATGCCGGTATACAATCTCGTTACCATTTAGACCTGGTAACCCAGTCCCCGTCTCATAAACATGATTTTCACACACACCAAAACTGTAGTTTTAGTCCCAACGCACACAAAAAATTTCCTTTCATCACCAAAGCAATGATATAAAATCATCCCACCAGTTTTCCAAAACTCACGTATATAACAGTTCACAATTTCAAAACATTTAACTGCAACCCCAAACATCAACGCATATATCATATCTATGAAAAATCCACACACACGCACCCACACATTTAATATAGAAAATTCTCCCAAAAAAAGTAGTAAACTACTCACCTTGATTCCCAAATTCCATTTCAAAGCACTCTTTCTCAGCCTCAATGCAATCACCACCTAATCCAAAATAATATATAACAATCAATCTCTATTCCTAATTTCGTTGTTTCGCGATTCTATATTTAATTTACGTACTTCCTACCCATTGATATATACTTAATATCCTTTCTAATATGAGGTAATAGGGTATAGAAGTATTCTGAGCTGTTTAGAAAAAGTTTCTAAAGTTTTGGGGTCAAATCATAATTTTTGAAACTTTTGGGATCAAAGTGTAATTTCTTTGAAAAACGAATTTTCTGTTTTCGGGACTACCATAAATTTCCCAGAATTCTATTCTTCCAATTTACCAAGTAAAACAGTAGTTAAAATTAAGTTTAGAAGAATATAGGGGTCAAAGTAAAACTCTTTGAAACTAAAGGGGAGTTTTCCATAATTTTACACTTTTCACCATCTTCTTTCTACGGAAACTCTAAAACCAGTAAATTCCTTTCCTTTTTTTTTTTTTCACATTGATTAAATTCTTTAAACAACTTCAAGACCAACCAATCTTAAATTAGGTCTAAGAACATATAAATTAGCATCTTTTACTAACACCCATTTATATTCATCAATATTCTTCACCATGAACATATATATATATATGATAAACCTAATACTATATGATTGAATAAAATACAAAACCCATAAATTAGGTAATAAATTCATACATTTAATAGATTGAAATCCTTTCTTTCTTTCCTCCTCCTTCTTCCTTCTCTCTCTCTCTTTTCTTCTTTGTTCGCGGGACAACCCCTCCACAAGCCTTCTCACCAATAAAAACCCTACAAACCTAAATATATTTATATATATACGAAGAGTTTGACCTATCCAACAATACTACCCTATTTAAACCACATGTATAAGAGTCCTAATAGGTCTCTCTAGGGCAAGACTTTTATTAGAGACATATTAGTCTTCTTTAATTATTTTTATCCTTATATATATATAATTACTCCTATGTAACCAATGCAACGAAATAAAATAATATATATATATATATATATATATATATATTTGGGTAATTACATCCTTGGTATGCACACACCAATGGGTTTATTTACCAACAAGTTCTTCTTCTCCAAGCTGTGAGAATGGAAAGAATCACTAGTGCTAGCCTTTGGATCTTAGGGATGCAGGTTATGGTGGAAGCTCTCAATGTTGAAAGATAGATTTCTCTCTTCAAAATTTCAAAAGAGACTCTTTCAAGGCTTGACCTAGATATGGGAAAAGTTCTCCCTATTTATAGGTCCAGAATAAATGTAGTCTTAGTAAATATGAAAACTCAAATTCGCGAATGACCGAATGATTAGTGGGAGGGCAATTGATAGTAGGGTGAAAAATAACGTCTCAAACCAACCAAGGACCAGGAACGCTCGAGCGACCATGGGACTGCCCAAGCGAGCCCTGTATTGATCCCCTGTGGCTTTTTCTCTTTCTATCCTAAGTCATCAAAAGACCACTCTAGTGAAGACTAGCGAGCATAGGACGGTCCCTATAGGTTTTTTAAGCCTAAAACTATGCACAAACTTTTCCTCTTAAGCACTAAAGGGTGTTGCTCAAAGAGGGGTCCGATTTTGACTCAAACTATGTTTTTTCAAAATACACAAATGGTTTAGAAAAAAATTTCTTTGAAAATAACCTAGAATTCATAATCTGATCGCTTCCAAATCCATTTTTCATCTTAATCATCCTAAGTTAAAATAATTAAGGTTTCATCTTAGATGTTTAGGTCATTACCTTTGTCATAAGCATGAAGGTGCATATGATGGTTGAATGATGTAATTTTGACGTTTGATCTCCTCCCTTCAATGATACTTTCGGATCTTGAACTTGATAGCATCACGACCATGGAATTTGTGAGATTTTCCAATGGACTCCATGAAATTAGCTAATTACAATACATTATCTAATAATCTCCCCCTTCGGTAATTTCATGACAAAACATACAAAATTTTAAATAAAGATTGCATCCCCAAACCATTGAACAAAAGAATTGTAAATCTAATCTCAACACTCATGTATGTCCTAAATCTCTATCTAGTACAAAGATCTATATCTTTGAATGAAGCTTAAAGATCATAGTCCGACACATCACCACCCAAATCAAAACCTTGTGAAACGGATCATATATTAGAGAAATAAATCGCAAAATCACAGGTATGGAAATTCCAAGAGAAGAAAAAGGTATAAGTATATATAGCTGATGCAAGTGCAAATATGTAACATGTTTGAACTAAATTACCTCATATGCTTGAGAACCAATGGACTTATCAATGCAAAACATATGTAGTTCTCCCCCTTTGTTCGTGTTCACAAGTAAAATAACAAGTGAAAAATAAACAAGAAAAAATATGTGACTTCATGCCAAGTTTGCAAATTTTACTCCCCTGAGTATTTGAACTACAAATTTTCCCTTTCTATGTTAACATGCAACATATCTAGCCTAGTCAAGAGCAAATCTCCTCGATTATTCTTATGTGTACCTAAAATATTATCCCCTTATTTGTCACAAATTCTAACCCAATGACAACATGACACAATCACGGTAAATAATCAAGTCACCTAACATAAGCTTATCTTATTTGCCATAGATGTCAATCCAATGACGACCCGTAACAATTATGACATAGAATCATAGTATAACAAGAAGTAAAGAATGTATAGCAACTAGCCAAATCATGCACAATAGAATAAGCAAGGGACAAATAAGGCATATAAATCAATGATCAAATAATATAATCAATCAAGCATAGGATCAAGAGTATGTCACAAAAAAAAATAGAGCTAAACAAAGAAAAGTGAACAAAAGCTAAAAGTCAACAAAGAAAATGAACAGAGTACTTTAGTACAGGCCATAAATGAATAAAACTCTCTCATGCTCACATATGACCTAATACTAAGTCTCCAATGCCATAGCTCAAATTCCTGCATCACCACTATCTCCTATGTCACGTCGAGGCAGCTCTATGTCTGAATTTGTGTCATTTGGCACTGAATCTATGGCAAATCTATTTCCTCTTCATCAACCTCATGAGTCGCCCAATTCTACATGCAACTGCTCCCATTTGTCTCCTCTAGACTCTCTATCCTGCCATCAATCACATTCAACTTTTGAGAAGTCAGGCGATGATGTTATGTCATCGTGCACTCAACCCTAGAAATTATATCAGCAAGCGATGCCATCTGGGCTATAAGGATCTCGAAGCCAAACTCGGGTGGTGGTGTCCTAGATGTACTAGTCTCAAGATGAACAGGTGGGGCTTGCTCCTCAACCACTATAACATACTTATCCTGGGGCTATTTTTGCTTCATCAGACTCTTGTTCAAGGCCTTCGTGGGGTTCTGCAGCTAACCACTCCTCAAGATAACTGTTCCTTGCCCTTGGCAGATACTAGAAATCAAAGATCCAAATGGCATATTGTCTAATACTCTCCCCTCTAAAAAATCTCGTCGAATAAATGTAAAACCCGAGTAAATTTGAACTTTTTGTGAATAAGGGCAAAATGGTCATTTGCCATCCTAATGCGTATTTGAGATACTCATGCTCTAGACCTCAGATGAGGAAACGGAGTTCGCCGTTGGATTCGTATCGCGAAATCGAGTCACCCTGTCAAATTTCGTCGAATTCCGAGATAGTCAAATTTTTACACGTTGTTCGAGGCGACTGCGTGGCGAATGACATTTTAAAGGTCCCCATAAATATATTTTATATAATATCCTTATAATTGGATTAAATTTCAAATAAAATTAATTTGAACTTAAACCGGGATGTAATGAATCATTTCGGGGCGAAAAACGGACTCGAAAGTAGTAAACGAGCGGTGCGATGTGGACCGCACAATCTAAGGCTATAAATATCGACAAATATCTGATTTTTTCAGATATTCTTCAGCTGAAACCAGTGGGTTTGTTGGCTGAAAAACGTGGGGAGGAGGAGAGAAATCCAAACTTGTTTCTGAGATCTACGGAGTTCCGTCGGTCGGAATTCTTCGAATCAAGAATCAAAGTCGATCTCCTGGACGAGGGCTACGTCTACGTACCAAGAACGAGGGATTTCACCGAAGATTCCAAGGGGAGATTTTGAAGAAATCAAGTTCTTGGGATTTGGTTGGTAATTTTGGAAGTTCTATCACTTCCTCCACGCTACAAGAGGTAGGGTTCTTCCTACTTTGGTTTATTCCTATTCTTTTGGGCTGTTTTAAGGGGTGGTTATGTGCTTGCATGTGGGCTGTCCAAGGGTTGTCCAAATGGACTGTTTTTAGTGGGTGAATGTGTCTTGCATGTGGGCTGTCCAAGGGTTGTCTAAATGGACTGAAAATGGAATGTTTTTAGTGGGTGAATGTGTCTTGTATGTGGGCTGTCCAATGGTTGTCCAAATGGACTGTAAATTGACTGTTTTTTGTGCCCAAATGTGGACTATTTTTGTGTCCAAATGTGGACTGTTTTGTGTCTAAATGTGGATTGTTTTGTGCCCAAAGGTGGACTGTTTTTGTGCCGAAATATGGACTGTTTTGTGCACTAATAAGGGGCTGTTTTGGACTGTTTTATGGCCTATATAGGGGTTGGTTTTATGGCCTATATAGGGGCTATTTCGGTGGCTTATATAGGAGCTATTTTGTGGCTTATATAAGGGCCGTTGTGTGGGCTATTACATGGGTTGTTTTGTGTTATATTGTGCCTTTGTGATTAAGTGTGTTAATTGCATGTGGTTATACTATAACATGCTTGAATGATGTGGTTAAATGAAATCATATGCATATGATATAAATTGTCATGGTATACTTGGATATGTAGAAATTGTTCATTTGGCATGCATTGCAATATGGACATAGAATTGGCATCACATTCATGGGCATGAGTCATGAGTGTGGGTGTGTGAATACATGGTTAATCAAACACCATTCTTGGTGATTGATATGTGGAATCGGTAAAGTCGGATCGAAGATCCCATTGAGCCGCATGTTGCATGGAAAACTTGTGTCGGGTATAGCAAGAAAGGGTAGATCCCCCCCTCGGGTGCAAGACCCGACGACTTGGTTATACACTCCCCTGTGGTGAAATTCCGGAAAAGTGTAGTATGGTATACGGAACCGGCGGTATAAAATCCAAAATTCGTTGCCCAACAAGACACAAGATTTTAATTTATAAAGTACTCATTCAATGAGTAACACCCATCAATGATTGGTTTTATAATGAAACAACTTTTATTCCAAACGATCATTGGATGGATTTTTCGTCAAATGACGGTTCATTTCACAAGTGCATTGCATTGTGTTGTGGGAGTCGGTGAGGACTCGAGTTGAAGTTGCATAAGTGAGTCTCATCTCATTTCATGGCATGACATTATGATTTTTCAATATGGAATTGCACGTTCTTGTTGAAATGGATATAGAGTGTTATCGTTTGCATGTAAACATTATATATGCACATAGGTGGGGAGTAGCTTCTGTAGGAAATACTCTACTGGGCGTGGCTCACCCTATACGGGAAAACATTTCAGGTGCGGGATTCACTCCGGTGGATGGCTCTCATACGGGGCCGCAAGAGTGAAGAAAGCCGATTTGTGGCTTTATAACCCCTTTTGTAAAACTTTTGGAGCAAACTATGTTTTTTGGGCATGTATATGTAAAAGAATTGTAATCGAACTGTTATGGACTATTTTTTATACAACATTGCATGTTTTGATAATGGTATGGATAGTTGGACCCGGTGTGGCCAATGTTTACTTATAAATGGACCCAGTACGGTCATTGTTTTATATTGGGCCTCGGATGGGTCATGTGAAGTTATATTGCATAGGTTGGGTTTTGGGTAGAGCTCCCTGTACAAAGGAGACTCTGCCCGAATTTCGTTAAGTTGTGGACCCTGGTAAATGGGGCATAACAGTGTGATATCGAGTTACTCGGTATCTACAGGTATTCCGCGGGTTGATGGGTAATCAACGGACCCCTGAATTTTGGGGTGTCACTGATTGATTGGAAATTACGTCGTTCCTAACCTCTAAACATCACCCTCACCCTCAATGTGTGTATGTGGCTTATAGTGATGGGGGAGTGTCACTCTCCCTCCGGATGATGCAAGAAGATAGGAAACAACAACAAAATGGATGTGAATGGAAATGTGATGAACAAAATAGATGGAATGAGATGCGGTGTGCACAAAAATGCTCCCCAATCGAAAGGAGTCTTTTGTGGTCGTGTGTTTTACTTGGAAAATATTCCAAGGTCGTCTCCTCAGGGAAGGAAAGGGAGTTTTGTGAAAGTGATTTTGCAAAAGTGAAAAGAAAGTGTAAAATCTTGTATTTGTGTTTTGGTGAGTTTTGTTCAAAATGAAAATGCAAGAAAGCAAGTGTTGGCTAATCCAAAGGGTTCATTCCAATGGGACTACCAAATCAACTCAAAGCCTTCCTCCGATTGAGCATGAATGAACGATTGATTCGGGGGAAGCTAGGGACGAGATTGGTGAGTATCTAAGCATAAACCGTGACTAGGCCTACGGAATATCAAAGGCTCACCACCTCATCCACTCTCAACCCCGTCAAACCGAACCATTTGACTCTAAAGGGAGGAATGAAGAAGAGTTGAAAATGGTATTCCCAAGAGGAATTTTTCCTTGGATTAACCAACTTAAATCCTAGCTACTCATATTAAAAATGCATAAAGGAAAGACAAGCATAATGTAAATGAAAGACATTGTATAGAAATGAAGCTTTAAAGCATGAAACTAAACTTGAAGCAAGAAATCTAAATCTATGAACAAAAACATTCAATACCCATTTTAAGCTAAAAATGAAGAACTTGAAAGCATAAATGGTGAAATGAAGAACATGTAAGTAAACTTGCAATAGACTTGAAAGGAATGAGATTAAAGACAATAGATTAAACTTAGAAGATCCTTACAAGAGATTACATGACAATGGAATGAAGAGAATGCAAAAAATGTAAACTTTCGGCACTATTCATTGTCTTCTTCATTGGAGCTTTCTACATCTACTCCTAAGCTTAGGTAGCCAACCCCCCAATGTGTTGTGAATGCTGAAATATATGGAGTGTAGAGACATGCCAAAACGTCCAAGAGGCTCCCCCCTAGCTGTGTGAACGAGCTCCCATCAAGAGAGGGCTGAATGGATGGCTTGACAGGCTAGGAGATCATAGCCCTGGCAGCCCACTTCTCCCCATTCCTCCTTTAATGCATTGGCCTTTAAAGTCTTCCACTTGAGTGTAGGAGGCCTGTAAATGTGTAAGGAAATGTTGGGATAGGCGTGGGAGAAGTGTAGGTGGGACCCCCAAGCCTCAAAGTTGAGTTACAGGCTGTTTTCGCGACCAGAAGGTCCGGAGTACCGGTACTGGGTACCGGTACCATTTGGTACCGGTACCGAGTACCGGTACTGTTTTTCTGCACTGGACCACCTTCGGTAGAATCGGCATAAATCTTGATCTAACCGTTGGATTGAGCTGAAATTTTGACACCAAACAGAAGACACCCATATCTACAACTTTCATGTTTTGAACTGTTCCAAATTATGAGTAGATCATGGTCAAAATGGAGGCATTCAGAGGCAGTGCTTCCAATTGTTGCTGCAGCTGGTGCCCTTGTTCCCAAGCACCAATGCCTTCTTGATTTCTTCACTTTTAAGCCTCCAATTCTTCATGTATTGTGTCCATGCCTTCACCAAACATCCATCAAGGTTGCAATGTCCTAAAATCAATCATTTAAGCTATAAAAGGTTGCAACATCAAAATATCAACATTATAGTTCAAAACGGCTAACTTCTAAGCACTTATATGCAAAAGTTGAGTTGAAATGCTTGCAATGAGGCCATGACATATGCAAAATTACGCACTCATCAGTCACAATAAACCCAAATATCATCATCAAAAAATTAAGATCAAATCCCTTCCCTAAAGCATAAAGCAAATGTGCCTTCTGGGTAGGAAAGTAAGAGATATGAGCTTTTGGTTCTATATTGTAGTTGGCCACTAGACTTAGCATCCTATAATCTAGGATCAAGTATTTTTATTGAAAATTCAATGTAACTCAATTATCAAGATTGTCAATATCATACAACTCATTGGCCAAAACATGCAGAGGAGACAAGTCTTCTATGGGTCTCGCACCTACATAGTCATTCTTCACTCTAGGCAGGCTAAGTGTGATAGCTATGAGAGTGGCGAAAAATGTAAACTCAATACCCCGGATATATGTAGTAAAGTAATCAGCCTGAGGATCAGGGTCACGTATATCTGCATATAACTCTCTCACCATGTTATCATCCCATGTCACTGGGTTTGTAAACATCCAAGTCCATCCACAGTTGGTTAGATTTGCAACAATCAAACGATTAACCTCTGTATATGTGCATAGAAAGATTAAGTCTTTATTGGAACCAGCTTGAGCAACACCCTTTAGTGCTAAAGAGGAAAAAAAATTTGCTTGATTTTATGCTTAAAAACCTAGTATGAACCAATCTATGCTCGTTAACCTTCGCTAGAGCGGTCTCTTTATGACTTAGGGGAGTTAAAGGGCACAGAAGAGAACAGGGCTCGCTATATGAGCTCACTCAAGTGGTCCCTTGACATCGCTTGAGTGGTTTGCTCTCCTTGGTCAGGTTTGGAATGTGATTTTCATTCTTAAGACCACGACCCTATGACTTCCCTCCCATTGATCGAGCAGTCATTCACGAATCCCTGAATTTTCTTGTTGACCAAGATTATCTTTATTCCAGACCTATAAATAGGGAGTGTCTTTCCTACAGCTAGGGTAAGCCTTTAGACTAATTTTCAAGAGAGAAAACTCATCTTTTAAGTAGAGAGCTTCGACCACAACCCTAGATCCCTAAGAACCCAAGGCTATCTTCTAGAGATTCTACCTGACCTCACAACTTGGTGTTAAAAGGATCTTGAATGGTTTAAACCAAACCCATTGGTGTGTGCATTTTGGGGATCCTTGGTGTGCCCATGATTACTTGAGGCCTAAATGATCATTTGCGGAGGTGAATCCAATTAAAGCTATACATAACGTCAAAGGAGGACTGTTGGTGGAGAGACATATTTAAAGAAGAAAGCATCTAACCATAGTATTAGTTGAGGTATAAGACTCGAGTCCTTATATGTTGAATTTGGGATAGTGGAAAATATTGTATATTTGATGGCCTCATTACATGCATTTTAACTCAACTTTGTAATTAATTACTTAGAGTTAGCCGAAATTATGAATAATGTTGAATTTTTTATGTTGCAGGTAATTATAGCTTAAATGATGGATTTTAGAACCTTGCAACTAAGTGTAGATGTGTGGTGAAGGCATGTACACATTACTTGAGGATTTGGAGGCTTAAAAGTGAAAGAAATCAAGGAGGTATCGGTGTTTGGTAGCATAGGCACCAGCACCCGCACCATTTGGTTGCAGTACCTCGGTTTTCCTCCTTTTTGACCATGATTCACTTCAAATCTGAAAATGTTCAAAGCATGAAAGTTGTATATCTGGATGTCTTCTGTATTGTGTCAAACTTTTAGCTCAATCGGACGGTTGGATAAAAAGTTATGACAATTCTACAAAAACTGGTCCGGAGCAGAAGAGTACCGGTATGCCGTACCAGTACGATTTACCTACTGGTGTTCGACGTACCGGTACGCCATACCGGTACGCTCTTCTAAAACACCCCAAAATTCCCAGAATGCCTGCAAGTATTCTCCCACTTGCTTGGGGGTCCCACCTACACTTCTCCCACTTGTCCCCTGACTTTCCTTACACATTTACATGCCTCCCATCAACCATGCTTGGACTTTGGAGACATTTTCATTAATGGGGATGGGAGAGAAGGGGGTTGCCAGGGGAGTTGCTGGGTTGGCTTGTCCTAGCCTGCCAAGCATTCAAATCAAACTCCCATTGATGGAGGCCATTCACACACCTAGGGGGACCACCATGGACGAAATTGCAAGGCTCTCACACTCCATATATTCAGCATTCCACAAGCATTTCAAGGGTGTGGCTACCTAAGCTTAGGAATAGTTCCAAGGAAGAAGATGAATAGTTAGATTTTTGCATTGTCTTCACCCATTTCACTTGTAATCTTTTGTAAGGATCTTGTAAGCTTCATTTATTGTCTTTAATGTCATTTATTTTGAATGCTTTGCAAGTTTAGTTATGCATTCTAGATTCTACCATTGTTGTTTTGTGTTCTTCATTTTCAAGCTTTGAAATGGGTATTGAATATTTTTCTTCATAGCTTAAGATTTCTTGCTTTAAGTTAAGTTCAATGTTTCCTTTCTTCATTATGTCCCTTTACATTATGCATGTCTTTCTTGCTTTCATGAGTAGCTAGATTTTAAGTTGGTTAATCCAAGGGAGAACTCCTCTTGGGTGTGCCACTTCAACTCATTTTCATTCCTCCTCTCAGAGTACGATGGCTCGGTTTGACTGGGTTGGGGTGAAGACATGGTTGTGAGTTATTGATACACCGTAGGCATCGTCACGGGGTATGCTTGAATCCTCACCTCCATTTTAGTCCCTAGCTTCCCACGAATCAATCGTACATCTAGGCTCTATTCGAGGAAGGCTTCGAATTGATTTGGTATTCCTATTGGAATGACCTCTTTGGATTAACCAACACTTGTTTTCCATTGCATTTTCATTCACAAACTTCAAACACCAAAACTCAAACAAAAGATTTTACACTTTTCCTTTTTACAAAATCACCTTCACACAATTCCCTTCCTTCCCTGAGGAGACGACCTTGAAATTCTCATTCCAAGTAAAACACGACATTCAAAAGACTCCTTGCGCTTGGGGAGCACTTTTGTTCATTTCGCACATTCCATTTCATACATTTCATTCCATCCACCATTCTATTGCCCTACTTCCCACATCATCCCAAGGGAGAGTGACACTCCCTTCGCACCTACATCCTATACACATTGAGGGATGATATTAGGAGGTTAGGAACAATAACGGTTTTGATCAAGCATTTTTGGCGCCGTTGCCGGGGAAGGTTAAGCGTCGAGTTCAAAGGTGATTTTGGGCGGCATAGGTAAGTCTCGTGATTTTCATCACAGGCCAAGGTATGTCGTCTCTTTTGTAAATAGTTTGTTGTAGTTTGTGTTTTATGTAATGTTTTATAATGTTTATGAAAATGTATCAAATGCACCTTATTTTGAAAATGTGTGTGAGATTTGTAATGAGTATGGGCATATCACTAGTGAGTGCCCAATAAATTATCCGGTTCAAGACTTTGCATGCGAAGGTTCAAATTCAATTTTGGCCTCTGAAAATTTTTACCCCGACCATTATGTTACACCGAGTTATCCGAGTTATGATTGGGAGAATGAACCTTATAATTTTTCATCCAATCTCACACCACCAAATGAATTTTACCATTATCCAACATATGGGGACTCAACCGAAGAAAAATTGGAAAATATTTTGTGCGATTTTATGCAATACCAAATGGAATTCAATGCCCAAATAACCCAACAACTTAATACATTGACTAATGCTATAATTACTATACATGAAGAACAACATCTTGAGCATAGTCAATGTATTGAGGATGATCATCCCAATGGAATGTATATTGATGTTGAATCTCCCACCACTCTTGATTGTGAAAAATTTGATGAAGTTATTATCTCACATGTGGCTAATGAGCCCAATGTCATTTTGTCATCTAAGAATGGTGTTGAGGTTCACAATTTTCAACTTTTTGAGGGCATTGAAATGGAGTTGAGTGGAGAAACTTTTAAAGATAAATTGCATACTCCATTGTTGGAATTGCATAAACTTGCACACACCTCGGTTTGGTTGAGATTTTTGAATCATTATCCTTTATATTGTTGGATAGATTGGATAGAAAGGGCATTTATACAACAAAAAAAAATTAAAATCAAAAAAATCAATGGGCACAAGCTCATATCCGAATTGAAGCCGGATTGACATGAGCCCTATTTGTTTTACTTTCATGTACATAGTAGTTAGATTTATTTTATTGTTAAAATTTTATTTTCATAATGTTGTAGTGTAGATTTTAGCATGAAGGTTGTTTACCTCTTCCTAAGTTGGACTCATTTCACTTTGAGCATCATTGTAGCAAATCTTATTGGGTATCATGTTCTAGTCTAAGTTGGGGGGTGTAAACAAGCTTTTTCTATATATATATATATATATATATATATATATATATGAAAAAAGAAGGAGAGTATCTCTTTTCCCATGTTACTTTTATTTTTCTAATTGCATGATTCCTTGTGCATTGAGGACAATGCATGGTTCAAGTTGGGGGGTGAGGTGCACCATTTACATTTTTCACCACTTTTTTGTATAGAATAATGGAAAATGTGAAAAATTTGAAAAATTTTGGTTCCAATATTGAACTATATTCCCCTATCCTAATGGTTATGGGATTTGTGATTACTTGATCTTCATTTTGAACTTTGAATACATGAGCACATTATAGAAGTTTATCCTATTGCTAAGAATATCACTTACTTGTTTGCTTTTGAACTCAACCATAAGTGCACCATGAACTTGTAATTTTTTCAATTTACGGATTGAGTTCACATTTAGTGCTTGACATGAATAGTGGAGATGAGTAAGAACCCATGTGAGCTTTAATGCCAATCCTTGTTTGGATCGAACTTACATTTACTCAAGGAACAATTTTTCAAATCCCAAATTTGTTCAATAATCTCATTATGCTTGTTTTGGTTAGGTGCATTTGGGTAGTTGATTGACTTTGTCTTGAAATGCATAATGCTCCCCCATGCTTATTTAGAAATGATCTTAGGTCATCTTTGTTTTGCTTTGAGCCTTAGCCTTTTTCTTGTAAAAATTTTATCCCTAGTGCTATGATTGAGCCTTAATTGAAAATTTGTTTCCATGCCACACAAGTGACCAAGCCAATGCAAAATGATAAAAATCTATCTCACCTTGGTTGTTCCTAGAGTTGAATATGAGTGATCATAAAAGAGAAGGAAGTATGGTGTGGAAACTCAAACAAAAGGGAGGAATGATGTTGAAACTCAAGGAGTTGAGTGGAAAAAAGAATGAAAATCCAAGAAAAAGAGAAAAGGGGTGAAAAGAAGAAAGAACGATCAAAGAAAAAAGGGAAATGTTAAGGAAAAGAAGAAAAAGAAATAAAGAGTGAAGTGATAGTGTTAGCCTAGAAATCCCATAAAAAGGGAAGTGTCTTGAAATAAAAAGGCTTTCACTTGGAACAACCCTATTTGTATCCTATGTCGTTCGTTTCTTTTACCTCAATATCACCCCAAGGCCCCATTA
Source organism: Ilex aquifolium (assembly GCA_951799425.1). NCBI lineage: Eukaryota > Viridiplantae > Streptophyta > Magnoliopsida > Aquifoliales > Aquifoliaceae > Ilex > Ilex aquifolium. Next base: position 28,508,102 of record OX637400.1, read on the forward strand.
TAACCCATGAAAGTCCTAAATGATCTAGAGAAGCATGGAAGATGCATACTTTTAAAGAAAAAGAGAAGTTGGTTTGTTATCTAATGCCCTAGCATTCCTTTCATGAGATTATGCCAATGCTGTTTCATTTTTATGCATGAACTTCATTTTTGGATTATATGTGAGCATACTTTGTTTTGTGCACAAGATTCTACCTCACATATACACATGGAGAGCATGCAAGGATAACCATAGTGTGATTCATTGTTGAGAGACACCCTTGGTGAGTTTGCATCAAAGCTTAAATTGGATGGCCAAAGTGAATGTGAACTCCGTTGTGTAAATATTTAAATTACATGTCCATTTCACACACACACGAGTTTGAAAATGAATGTGTATGTGGATACTCTAGAATAGCATTTAAGGCTATGATGTGTTTTATGTGTGATTAGTTCAGGTGTGTTGAGCAAGTTGTTTTTGACATCCCAGTGCTAGTTAAGATAAGGGAATATGCTTTAACTATCGGATACGAGGAAAAAAAATTTGTAGATACCTTCACTGAAAACCTTCACGAGACAAAACTCGTCCACTAGGGATCACCTAGGGGTTTAAAGGCTTATTGCATATGCTAAATGCAATTGCGGAATTAGTATATGTTTATTTTGTTTGCTTGCTTTTTACATTTTGTTTGCTAGGGACTAGCAAAGCTTAAGTTGGGGGGTGTGATGAGCACAAAATATTGTATATTTGATGGCCTCATTACATGCATTTTAACTCAACTTTGTAATTAATTACTTAGAGTTAGCCGAAATTATGAATAATGTTGAATTTTTTATGTTGCATGTAATTATAGCTTAAATGATGGATTTTAGAACCTTGCAACTAAGTGTGGATGTGTGGTGAAGGCATGGACACATTACTTGAGGATTTGGAGGCTTAAAAGTGAAAGAAATCAAGAAGGTATCGGTGTTTGGTAGCATAGGCACCAGCACCCGCACCATTTGGTTGCAGTACCTCGCTTTTCCTCCTTCTTGACCATGATTCACTTCGAATCTGAAAAAGTTCCAAAAATGAAAGTTGTAGATCTTGATGTCTTATGTATTGTGTCAAAATTTCAGCTCAATCAGACGGTTGAATCAAAGGTTATGACAATTTTACGAAAACTGGTCAAGAGCAGAAGAGTACCGGTATGCCGTACCGGTACGATTTACCTACTGGTGTTCGACGTACTGGTACGCCATACCGGTACGCTCTTCTAAAACACCCCAAAAATGCCCAGAATTCCTGCAAGTATTCTCCCACTTGCTTGGGGGTCCCACCTACACTTCTCCCACTTGTCCCCTGACTTCCCTTACACATTTACATGCCTCCCATCAACCATGCTTGGACTTTGGAGACATTGGCATTAATGGGGATGGGAGAGAAGGGGGCTGCCAGGTGATGAGCACAAAATATTGTATATTTCAAGACCTCATTACATGCATTTTAACTCAACTTTTGCATCTAAGTACTTAGAGTTAGCCGATTTTATGAATAATGTTGAATTCTCGAGGTTGCATGTTTTTATAGCTTAAATCATGTATTGTAGGACCTTGCAACTATGATGGATGTGTGGTAAGGGCATGTACACATTACATGAAGATTTGGAGGCTTAAAAGTGAAGAAATCAAGGAGGTATTGGTGTTTGGGAACAAAAGCGCCAGCAGCCACACCACTGGGTTGAAGAGCCTCGGTTTTCCTCTATTTTGACCATGATCTACTTCGAATCTGAAAAAGTTAAAAACATGAAAGTTGTAGATCTGGATGTCTTCTGTATTGTGTCAAAATATCAGCTCAATCGGACAGTTTGATCAAAAGTTATGCCAATTATACGAAGACTGGTCCGGAGCAGAAAAACCATACCGGTACGCCATACCGGTACGCCAAAGCTACTGGTGTACGAACAGCCCAAAAACGCCTACAACTCATCTCCACTTGCTTGGGGTCCCACCTACACTTCTTCCACTTGCCCCCCAACATTTTCTTACACATTTCCATGCCTCCCTTACACAATTAAAAGACTTTGGAGGCCATTGCATTAATGAGGATGGGAGAGAAAGGGTAGCCTGGGGGAGGCTTGACCTAGCCTGCAACACCCATTCATTCAGCCCCCTATTGATGGAGGCCTTTCACACAGCTAGGGGGGGACCACCATGCACGAAATTTGAAGGCTCACACTCCATATACTCAGAATTATTCAGCATTGCAAAGGTAGTGGCTACCTAAGCTTAGGAGTAGTTCCAGGAAGAAGAAGATGAATAGTGCTCGAAGTTGATATTTTTGCATTTTCTTCATTACATTGTCTTGTAATCTTTTGTAAGGATATTCTGAACTTTGTTTAAAGTCTTTAATGTCATTTACTTTAAGTTCATTGCAAGTTTAGTCTTACATTTTACATTTCACCATTGTTATGTTAAGTTTTCTTCATTTCTTGCTTTAAAATGGGTATTGAATATTGTTCTTCTTAGTTTACGATTTCTTGCATTAGTTTAAGTTCTAATCTTCATTTATCCATTATGTCTGTTTACATTATGTATTTTCTTCTTGCTTTCATGAGTAGCTAGATTTTAAGTTGGTTAATCCAAGGGAGAACTCCTCTTGGGTGTGCCACTTCAACTCTTTTCCATTCCTCCTCTCAGAGTACGATGGCTCGGTTTGACTGGGTTAGGGTGAGGACATGGTTGTGAGTTCTTAATACACCGTAGGCATTGTCACGGGGTATGCTTGAATCCTCACCTCCATTTTAGTCCCGAGCTTCCCACGAATCAATCGTACTTCTAGGCTCTATTGGAGGAAGGCTTGAGTTGATTTAGTATTCCCATTGGAATGACCTCTTCGGATTAACCAACATTTGTTTTTCTTGCATTTCCATTCACAAACTCCACTCACCAAAACAAACTAAAAGATTTTACACTTTCCCTTTTGTTCACCAAAATTACTTTCACACAACTTGACATTTCCTTCCCTGAGGAGACGACCTTGGAATACTCATTCTAAGTAAAACACGACACGTGAAAGACTCCTTGCAATTGGGGAGCACTTTTGTTCACACACCCACATTTCATTTACATTTTTATTCATTCCATCCTCCATTCCATTGCCCTATCTCTTGCATCATTCCGAGGGAGAGTGACACTCCCTTAGTCCTATAAGCCATACACACATTGAGGGATGATGTTAAGAGGTTAGGGAATACACCGTTTTTCATCAATCATTTTGGCGCCATTGCCGGGGAAGGTAAAGCGTTGAGTTCAAAGGGTGATTTTGGGCAGCATGGTAAGTCTCGTGATTTTCATCACGGGCCAAGGTATATCGTTTCTTTTGTAAATATTTTGTTTTAGTTTGTGTTTTGTATTATGTCTTATAATTTTTATGAAAATGCATATAATGCCCCATATTATGAAAATGTGTGTGAGATTTGTGATGAGTATGGGCACATTACTAGTGAGTGCCCAAGAATGGCCTCTTATTTTGAAAATGTTTGTGAAATTTGTGGTGAGTATGGACACCTCACTAATGAATGCCCAAGAAATTATTTGGTTCAAGACTTTGCATGCGAAGGTTCAAATTCATTTTTGGCCTCCAAAATTTTTTACCCCAATCATTATGTTACACCGAGTTATCCGAGTTATGGTTGGGAGAATGAACCTCATGATTTTTCATCCAATCTCACACCACCAAATGAATTTTGCCATTATCCAACGTATGATGACTCAACTGAACAAGAATTGAAAAATACGTTTTACGAGTTTATGCAAAGCCAAATGGAATGGAATGCCCAAATAACCCAACAACTTGATACATTGACTAATGCTATAATTGCTATGCATGAAGAACAACATCTTGATCATAGTCAATGTATTGAGGTTGATCATCCCAATGGAATGCATATTGATGTTGAATCTCCCACCACTCTTGATTGTGAAAAATTTGATAAAGTTATTATCTCACAAGAGGCTAATGAGCCCAAGGTCATTTTTCCATCTAAGAGTGGTGTTGAGATTCACATTTCTCAACTTGGGGAGGCATTGCAATGGAGTTAAGTGTAGAAAGTTTTCAAGACAAATTGTATACTCCATTGTTGGGATTGCATAAACTTGCCTACACTTCTATTTGGTTGAGATTTTTGACTTCTTATCCTTTGTATTGTTGGATAGATGGATTAGTAAGGGCATTTATACAACAAAAAAATGTTAAAACCAAAAAAATCAATGGGCGCAAGCTCATATCCGAATTGAAGCCGGATTAACATGAGCCTATTTTGTTTTCATGTACATAGTAGTTAGATTTCTTTTATTGTTATAGTTTTATTTTCATAAATGTTGTAGTGTAGATTTTAGCATGAAGGTTGTTTACCTCTTCCTAATTTGGACTCATTTCACTTTGAGCATCATTGTAGCAAATCTTATTGGGTATCATGTTCTAGTCTAAGTTGGGGGGTGTAAACAAGCTTTTTGTGTTTTATTAATGTACATATATATATATATATAAAAAAAAAAAAAGAGGGTGTATCTCATTTCCCATGTTACTTTCATTTTTCTCATTGCATGATTCCTTGTGCATTGAGGACAATGCATGGTTCAGGTTGGGGGGTGAGGTGCACCATTTACATTTTTCACCACTTTTTGTATAGAATAATAGAAAATGTGAAAATTTTGAAAATTTTGGTTCCAATATTGAACTATATTCCCTTATCCTAATGGTTATGGGATTTGTGATTGCTTGATCTTCATTTTGAACTTTGAATACATGAGCACATTATAGAAGTTTATCCTATTGCTAAGAGTATCACATACTTGTTTGCTTTTGAACTCAACCATAAGTGCACCATGAACTTGTAATTTTTGCAATTTACGGATTGAGTTCACATTTAGTGCTTGACATGAATAGTGGAGATGAGTAAGGACCCATGAGAGCTTTAGTGCCAATTCTTTTTGGAGGGAACTTACATTTACTCAAGGAATGTAACACCCCGCATTTTCGTTTATATATGTATATAGATATATACTAAATAATAGTTGTAAAAATGTTGATATAGTATAACTCGAGGAAATAATATTTGAAATTTAGTTTTAATATGTGAAAATATGAAATTTTATGTCCTAGAACTTGTACTAAATAGGTTTGAGGTAGAAATATATGTTGGAGAGGTTTGGGATGGTTTTGGAAGAGATTGGAATGGATTAGAAATGAAAAATAAAGGAAGTAGGCAAATCTGGGATCAACTACCGGTAGTAACTACCGGTAGTAACTACTGGTAGTCAATGGTCCAGTGTGCCCGAGCTACCGGTAGTCAACCGGTAGTCGAGTGTTCAGTATACCCGAGCTACCGGTAGTCAACAGGTAGTCGAGTGTCCAGTGTACCCGAGCTACCGGTAGTCAAAATCAGCTACCGGTAGTCACTGTAAAAATCTGAAATTTTAAGTCGCGAACAAGCCGATTTTTCCTCCACTATAAATACATTTTTGTCACCTCCTTAGCCTTTATTACACCACTCCAGACCCTAGAAAACATAAGAGAGGAAGAGAGAAAGAGAGAAACACAAGATCAAGGGAAAACAAGAGATTGAAGGGTTGATTCAAGATCAAAGCCCTAATTTTTCCAAGAACATTAAGGTAGGGGATTTCTTCCTATTCTCTTACATTGAGGTTAGGATTAAATTATATGTATTCTTTTGGTTCAAAATCATATATACTTGCTATTATTTACTTGATTCTTGATCCTCTTGCATTTATTGCCATTTTTTAAACATTGTGGTAGTTGGGTAACCATTAAAGGTCCCTTTTTCATTCTCAAACCCTAGTTTTAAGAAAAATGAATTTTTCCTCTTTACATTTTCTTTGTTCTCACCATCACAACCTTAGTGCTTGATATTGTATAACAAAATGATGTTTATGGTGATCTCTTGCTCTTTTTCTTCAATTTTGCTAGGGTACAAATTGTGAAATTTGGGGATTGTGGGATTTCTGGTAAATTGAGAAAATGTTTGTAATGATATCTCTTGTATGATTGTTGTGATGGACTTGAATTGCTTTCGAGCATTGCCGTAGAGTGTTAGAGGTTAGTCTATCCCGGTGGGGGTTTATGGTATGGTTAGAATGTGAGATATTTGTGGGAATTTTATCGCTTGCGTGGTTGTGCGATACGAACATGGATTACTATGGACCGGGTATCATGTAGTGGGTATACGTCTTTATATGCCACGCGGGTATGAACTTTTCCTACCACATGGAGTGGGTAGACGCCTTTGTACGCCGTGTGGGTATAAACTTTTCATATCGCTAATGATCACGGGTTAGTAACGTGGGTTGTATCGGGCACACAGTGTGGGTCATCGTGCATTGTACCATAAATTGTTTTGACAAGAGTTTCGGGAAGTATGAGATTCTGCGAGAACTTGTTGAAAACGGTTCATGGTAGAATGAATTACCAATGGTATATGGTGTTTATTTATCCATTTCGATTACTATTGCTACTTAAACTTGAGATCTATTTAAAATGTCCTGCTTTTCCTTCAAAATGTTATATATGCTATTTGTGAAAATGAGACCAACCGTTTTATATGCTCTCCTAAACCTTGTTTGAGTTTGGGAAGATTTTGCTACAGAGCTTCGTGCTCATCCCCTACAATTAACATTTTTCAGATTATGCTATAGAGGAGGAGCTTGGCGCTAATGAGCCGGGCCTTGGGGAAGCTTCATTAGAGGGGTACCTGGATCCCGAGTGGGACATATAGAGATGCCCCTTTTATTTTTGTACTAGACTAGGAACCAATATGTACAAACATTGTAAAGTCTAGTTTCTTTTGAAATTCCGCTGCAATATATTCATGTAATTCTTTTGGGTTGTAATGGCCTTAGTTTGGCTTATTCTTTTGGGATGATTGTTGTGGATAGTATATATGGTGGATGAAATATTTTGGATTTGATGGTTAGATAGACCCGGTGTGGTCAAGGTATTATAAATGTACAGGTTGTGAGTTTTGGGAGAGCTTCCCGTACGAAGGAGACTCTGCCCAAATTTTGTTAAAATTAAGAATGTTTCTTACTTGATGGATATATATTTAGTTGCTCTCATGACATGAATGGTTTCATAGTGTAATGCCGTCTAGGGTGTGTTTTGGGGTGTTACAAGGAACACTTCTTAATTTTCAAATTTGTTCAATAGTCTCATTATGCTTGTTTTGGTTAGGTGTGTTTGGGTAGTTAATTGATTTTGTCTTGATATGTACAATGCTCTCCCATGCCTATCTAGAGATGATCTTAGGCCATTTTTGAATGCTTTGAGCCTTTGCCTTTTTCTTGTGAAAAATTTATCCCTAGTGTCGTGATTGAGCCTAATTGAATTCATTTCTATGCCATACATTTGACCAAGCCAATGAAAATGATAAATATCTACCTTACCTTGGTTGTTCCTAGAGCGGGATATGATTTGATCGTAAAAGAAAAGGAAGTATGGTGTGAAAACTCAAACAAAAGGGATAAATGATGTTGAAACTCAAAATAGTTGAATGGAAAAAGAATGAAAATCCAAGAAAAGAAAAAAAAAAGGGGTGAAAGAAGAAAATAAAGAGAAAAAGAAAAGGAAAATGTTAAGGAAAAGAAGAAAAAAGAAACAAAGAGTGTGCTGATGGTGTTAGCCTAGAAATTCCATAAAAGGAAGATCTTTTTGAAATAAAGGTCATTCACTCGGAACAACCCTCTTTGTTATCCTATATCCTTCATTTTGTCTACCTCAATATCACCCCAAGGCCTCATTACAACCCGTGAAAGTCCTAAATGATCTAGAGAAAGCATGGGGGATGCATACTTTGAAAAGAACAAGAGAAGTTAGTTTTGCTATCAATTACCCTAGCATTCCCTTCATGAGATTATGCCAAGGTTGTTTCATTTTTATGCATACTTCATTTTTGGATTATATGTGAGTATATTTCGTTTTGAGCACAATATTCTATCTCACATATACACATGGAGTGCATGCTTGGATAATCATTGAGTTATTCTTTGTTGAGAGAAACCTTTGGTGAGTTTTTGCATCGAAGCTTAATTTGGATAGCCAAAGTGAATGTAAATTCCATTGTGTAAATGTTTAAATTACATGTTCATTTCACACACACACGAGTTTGAAAATGAATGTGTATGTGGATACTCTAGAATAGCATTTAAGGCTATGATGTGCCTCATGTGTGATTAGTTCGGGTGTGTTGAGTAAGTTTTTTTTTGACATCCCAGTGCTAATTAAGATAAGGGAATATGCTTTAATATTGGATACTAAAAAGAAAAAAAAAGTTTGTAGGTATCTTCACTGAAAACCTTCACGAGACAAAACTCGTCAACTAGGGATCACCTAGGGGTTTAAAGGCTTGTTGCATGTGCTAAATGCAATTGCGGAATTAGTATATGTTTTATTTTGTTTGCTAAGGACTAGCAAAACTTAAGTTGGGGGGTGTGATGAGCACAAAATATTGTATATTTCAAGACCTCATTACATGCATTTTAACTCAACTTTTGCATCTAAATACTTAGAGTTAGCCGATTTTATGAATAATGTTGAATTCTCGAGGTTGCATATTTTTATAGCTTAAATCATGTATTTTAGGATCTTGCAACTATGATGGATGTGTGGTAAGGGCATGTACACATTACATGAAGATTTGGAGGCTTAAAAGTGAAGAAATCAAGGAGGTATTGGTGTTTGGGAACAAAAGAGCCAGAAGCCACACCACTGGGTTGAAGAGCCTCGGTTTTCCTCTATTTTGACCATGATCCACTTCGAATCTGAAACAGTTCAAAACATGAAAGTTGTAGATCTGGATGTGTTCTATATTTTGTCAAAATTTCAGCTCAATCTGACGGTTGGATCAAAAGTTATGCCAATTTTACGAATACTGGTCCGGAGCAGAAAAACCATACCGGTACGCCGTACCGGTACTGTACCGTACCGGTACGCCGAAGCTACTGGTGTACGAACAGCCCAAAGACGCCTGCAAATCATCTCCACTTGCTTGGGGTCCCACCTACACTTCTCCCACTTGCCCCCCAACATTTCCTTACACATTTCCATGCCTCCCTTACACAATTAAAAGACTTTGGAGGCCATTGCATTAATGAGGATGGGAGAGAAGGGGTAGCCTGGGGGAGGCTTGTCCTAGCCTGCAACACCCATCCATTCAGCCCCCTATTGATGGAGGCCTTTCACACAGCTAGGGGGGACCACCATGCACGAAATTTGAAGGCTCACACTCCATATACTCAGCATTATTCAGCATTGCAAAGGTGGTGGCTACCTAAGCTTAAGAGTAGTTCCAGGAAGAAGAAGATGAATAGTGCTCGAAGTTGATATTTTTGCATTTTCTTCATTACATTGTCTTGTAATCTTTTGTAAGGATATTTTGAACTTTGGTTAAAGTCTTTAATGTCATTTACTTTAAGTTCATTGCAAGTTTAGTCTTACATTTTACATTTCACCATTGTTATGTTAAGTTTTCTTCATTTCTTGCTTTAAAATGGGTATTGAATATTGTTCTTCTTAGTTTACGATTTCTTGCATTAGTTTAAGTTCTAATCTTCATTTATCCATTATGTCTGTTTACATTATGTATTTTCTTCTTGCTTTCATGAGTAGCTAGATTTTAAGTTGGTTAATCCAAGGGAGAACTCCTCTTGGGTGTGCCACTTCAACTCTTTTTCATTCCTCCTCTCAGAGTACGATGGCTCGGTTTGACTGGGTTGGGGTGAGGACATGGTTGTGAGTTCTTGATACACCGTAGGCATTGTCACGGGGTATGCTTGAATCCTCACCTCCATTTTAGTCCCGAGCTTCCCACGAATCAATCGTACTTCTAGGCTCTATTGGAGGAAGGCTTGAGTTGATTTGGTATTCCCATTGGAATGACCTCTTCGGATTAACCAACATTTGTTTTTCTTGCATTTCCATTCACAAACTCCACTCACCAAAACAAACTAAAAGATTTTACACTTTCCCTTTTGTTCACCAAAATCACATTCACACAACTTGACATTTCCTTCCCTGAGGAGACGACCTTGGAATACTCATTCCAAGTAAAACACGACACGCGAAAGAATCCTTGCAATTGGGGAGCACTTTTGTTCACACACCCACATTTCATTTACATTTTTATTCATTCCATCCTCCATTCCGTTGCCCTATCTCTTGCATCATTCCGAGGGAGAGTGACACTCCCTTAGTCCTATAAGCCATACACACATTGAGGGATGATGTTAAGAGGTTAGGGAATACACCGTTTTTCATCAATCACCAGGGGAGTTGCTGGGTTGGCTTATCCTAGCCTGCCAAGCATTCAAATCAACCTCCCATTGATGGAGGCCATTCACACACCTAGGGGTTCCACCATGGACGAAATTGCAAGGCTCTCACACTCCATATATTCAGCATTCCACAAGCATTTCAAGGGTGTGGCTACCTAAGCTTAGGAATAGTTCCAAGGAAGAAGATGAATAGTTAGATTTTTGCATTGTCTTCACCCATTTCACTTGTAATCTTTTGTAAGGATCTTGTATTCTTCATTTATTGTCTTTAATGTCATTCTAATGCTTTGCAAGTTTAGTTATGCATTCTAGATTCTACCATTGTTGTTTTGAGTTCTTCATTTTCAGCTTTGAAATGGGTATTGAATATTCTTCTTCATAGCTTAAGATTTCTTGCTTTAAGTTAAGTTCAATGTTTCCTTTCTTCATTATGTCCCTTTACATTATGCATGTCTTTCTTGCTTTCATGAGTAGCTAGATTTTATGTTGGTTAATCCAAGGGAGAACTCCTCTTGGGTGTGCCACTTCAACTCATTTTCATTCCTCCTCTCAGAGTACGATGGCTCGGTTTGACTGGGTTGGGGTGAAGACATGGTTGTGAGTTCTTGATACACCGTAGGCATCGTCACGGGGTATGCTTGAATCCTCACCTCCATTTTAGTCCCTAGCTTCCCACGAATCAATCGTACATCTAGGCTCTATTCGAGGAAGGCTTCGAGTTGATTTGGTATTCCTATTGGAATGACCTCTTTGGATTAACCAACACTTGTTTTCCATTGCATTTTCATTCACAAACTTCAAACACCAAAACTCAAACAAAAGATTTTACACTTTTCCTTTTTACAAAATCACCTTCACACAATTCCCTTCCTTCCCCGAGGAGACGACCTTGGAATACTCATTCCAAGTAAAACACGACATTCAAAAGACTCCTTGCGCTTGGGGAGCACTTTTGTTCATTTCACACATTCCATTTCATTCCATCCACCATTCTGTTGCCCTACTTCCCATATCATCCCAAAGGAGAGTAACACTCCCTTCGCACCTACATCATATACACATTGAGGGATGATATTTGGAGGTTAGGAACAATAACGGTTTTGAACAAGCAATTAGGCTTTGGTAAAACGAGAAGGATCCCCTCAATTTTTCTCGAGAAGATTTTTGAGTCAACAAATCACTTGTGTTATTTATTATTTTTACATATACACTTGTGATTTGATGCATACACAAATACTATGTGTATGATGAATTGATTGTTTGAATCTACATATCATATATAGTTGCTTAATTGGGTTTGGGTATCCTTGGTGTGGATCGATGTGTGAGATTGAGTGTTACTCAACAAATTGATAAAATCAATACACTAATATACATGGGTGTTTTGGGTTGCAATGTTTGAAAATGGGTTCTCACACCTGACTTACATATTATTGTGTGACAAGGTAATTATGGCAGAGTTAGGTTATAATTGGTGGCCATCTGAGCTTAAATTTTAATAGCCTATTCACCCCTTACCCCCCCCCCCTCTAGGTCTACCGTGCGATTTCTCATGTATAATCGGGTGGATAGATCATACGGATGAAGTGTTGTATTTTTCCACAATTGGTATCAGAGCAAGGTTTTCCTTTAATTGTACTTAGTGTAGGCACTTATTGCATATTTGCCTATTTGACCTAGTTTTTATGATTTGAGATTCTTTACAACTACTGTTTGGTTATTAATGGAGTCTCAAAAAGAAAGAGGCTCAATAGCACGAACGCTGCTCTTTGATAGTGCAAACTATGCATATTGGAAAACTCGAATGAGGGCATTTCTAAAATCAATTAATGAGTGTGTTTGGTTGTATGTGCTAAAAGGTTGGAGCCCTGCAATGGCTACCACACCGGCAGAAGGTGGTGATGCCGTTGTTGCACCAAAATCCCTGAAGCCTTGGTCTAGAGTCGAGTACGAGTCTGTAAGGCAGAACTCAAAAGGCTTGAATGCGATATTTAATGTCGTGGCACCTAACAAGTTTCTAATGATATCCAATTGTGATACTTCCAAAGAGGCATGGGGCATCCTACAATTTTCTCACAAAGGAACACCTTTAGTGAAGATATCTTGCCTACAAAGGCACAACTCTCAATTCGAGACTTTGAGGATGCGAGAGGATTAAAATTTTAGCAATTTTATATGCTATATTGTGCGATATTTTAAATTCATTATTCAAATTAGGTACCAAGTATGATGACTCCACAGTTAAATGGAAAATTTTTAGATCTCTACCAAAAATGTTTTATGCTAAGGTGACGGGCTTGGAAATCGAAGTCAATTTGGAGGTGGTGTCAATAGAACACCTAGTTGGGTCTATTTTAACTTTTGAGATAAATCTCCAACTACACAAGGAATCGAGTGGCATGTTATTAAGCTCAATACAAGAAGATGGAGATGAATCCAAGTCACCTTGTTTGGGAAAAGAATACCTAGCCCACTTTGCAAGAAAGTTTAGGAAGTATATTAAGTCTAGAGGAGTTGAGTCTTTAAGGTTGAAAGGAAAGATGAGTAAACCTAAATTTTCCAAACAAGGAGGAGAAAATAAGGGGAAAGGAAAGAGGGGCAAGGATCTCAATGCTACAAGTGTCAAGGGTTTGGACACATGGCTTGGGAATGTCCTAATCGGAAGAAGAAATATTTGCCCATAGAGAGGAGAGGAAGTGAGTCCGAGTCGACAAGGAGTAAAGATACTTCCTCTGAAGAAGATGAGGAAGAGTTCATAGATTTATAGGCTCACACTCCTCCCCCCTAAGAGAAACTTCAAAATGTGAAATTAAGAGAGAGAGTCCTCTACCATTTCCTGAGCTAACCCGAGAGATTTTAAGGGAAAACAAATATGTGAGGACCTTGAGAAGCTCACCACCTCAACTAAGTTGAAAGTTCCAAGGATTACCAAAGTGGTTGAGTCACCTAAGGAGTAGGTGAGGTGAGAGTATGGACCTAAGGTCATACTTTGTATATACTTTTTCTTTGTTTATTTTTGAATTATTTTCTTATTTGAAAACTCAAAAATAATAGAAATGTGTACAACCCAAAAACAAAAGAAATTGAAAAATCCAAAAAGAGTTTTGATGTCAATTTTGACATTCATTTTTAGGATTTATGTTAATTGTTGTATTTGTTCTTTTCCATGTTTATTGCGTGTTTATGAATATATTTTTATTTGTGTTTTTTTATTTAAAAAATACAAAAAAATTACAAAACAAAAAACAAAAAAAATCTTTTGTTTATTTATCTTTGTTAATTGATCATGGTAATTCACACTTGGGTTTGCATTATAATGCTTTCATCCTAAAATCAAAGTTGAAATTTGCATTGCTATGAGTCATATTAAGGAATAGAGAACTTAGTAGTATAAATCTTAGTAATTGATTCATGAGTCAAAGTCTCTTTCACCCTAGAGTGCTTGGATAGTGTTTACATTTAAAAAATTCAAAACCAAGTACACGCCAACCATTCACCTTCAAACTTAGGATTATTGTTAGTTTAAAGGATTCATAATTTTAAGTGACTCTAAGTGCTGATGATAGGTGAGCACATGGCTAAAAGTTAGTTAAACCCCAATCCCTTAAAAGATGTCAAAGAGTCAATTGTGAGAAAAGAGCCCAAAGTGGTCAATCATTAAAATGTGAGGTATAAATAAATGGCTAAAAATAATTGCACTTGAATTATTGAGTACTTATGCTTAATTCAAATTGCCCATTATAAAGCTCATAGAGCTCATGTTAAACATGTTTACAAGCATATTGATAACATACGGAATTCATAATCATGTTAATTGAAGCCATAAGAGAAGAATGGATAAAAGAAAGGGGTAGTTGTCTAAAAAGAAAAATGATTAGGACACTCACTAACCGGCCATGTATTCACTTACACGATGTGTTAGGATTTCATGTTAAGCTTATGAATATTTTGAATCTTGATGATGTTGGAGTTTGGTTTCAGACATGTTGCACTTGTATTAGTCAAACAAAATTTGAACACGTGTGAATAAAATTGAACTAAGTGAGATGCATGAAATTGAGTTCAATATTTTTTAATATAACTTAGAGTAATGTTGTAAGATGATGAAATTTGGATGGAACCATTATAATATAAACATATGTGACTTTCTTGATTAGTGACACTGTGCATTTAATGTTTAATTGAAAGTTGAATTACATTTGCATCCAATTTTATCAATGCATGTGCATATAGTTGCATTTATATTGTACATACACCCATGCATGATTTTGAGGCTATAAAAGTAGTTAAGAGCCATTGGGAATAAGTAATTGGATCCCTTAGGATATCCAGACACTATTTTTGATTCATTTCACTTCAAAGTAAGAAGGAGTCCAAGTCACCCTGTTTTGGACGTATGGATCAAGCCCTGCAGCCACTTGAGTTGTTTCAGAGACATTAGTATAGGACCATATGGATACTTTTTTTTGTTTTTTTTTTTGTCGACTTTTTCATTTTGTTGAATTTTATGTATTTTGATTAGTTTTGATTTTTTGTGACATACTCTTAGTCTTGTTATTAATGCTTTATCATATTAGTCTTTGAGTTGTATGCCTCTTTTGTCCTTCGCTTACTTTACATGAATAATTTAGTTAGTTGGTTTGTATTCATATCTTCTTGTTATACTATGATTCTATGCCACACTTGTTATAGGTCGTCATTGGATTGACATTTGTAGCAAATAAAGAAATAATATATTACGTAACTTGATTCTGTATCGTGATTGTCATGGATCATCATTGGATTGGCATTTGTGACAAAAGGGGGAGAATATTTTAGGTACATATGAGAGGAATCGGGGAGATTTACTCTTGACTAGGCTAGATATGTTACATGTGAAAATAGAAAGGGAGAGTTTGTTCGAATACTCAGTGGGAGTACATTTACAAACTTGGCATGAAGTTACCTATTTCATAATTTTACACTTGTTACTTTAATCATAAACACCAACTAAGGGGGAGAACTTGAAGTAATTCACATTAATAGATCAATAGGTTCTCGAGCATAATGGATAATTTAGTTCTTAATATATTACATATTTGCACATGCATGATGTATACAAGAATATGTCCTATGCTTAACTTGGTGTTTTCCAAACCTATGATTATGTTATGTATTTCTAACATTTGATGTTTTTCACAAGGTTTTGGTTTGAGTGGTGATGTGCAGGACTATAATCTTCAAGCTGCATCTAAAGAAGTAGCTCATGTTCTTAGATATTTAGGACGTGTACATGAGTGTTGAGATTAGATTTACAATTCGTTTTGTAATTGTCTAATTTCCTGAAGTTCATTGTAAATCTCAACCTTTCCATGGTCATGATGCTACAAATGGAATTAGAAGCAATTCGTGTATGACTCCTAGGTGATTTTCAAAGAAAATATTTTCTAAAACTAATTTTTGTTTACAAAAATATAGATTGAGTCATTATCCCCTCTTGAGCAACACCCTTTAGTGCTCAAGAGAACAAGTTTTTTGCTTGGTTTTATGCTTCAAAAATTAGTAGTGACCGATCTATGGTCGCTTGACTTTGCTAGAGCAGCCTCTTTATGACTTGGAGGAGTTGAAAGGAAAAAGGCTATGGGGAAGAACAGGGCTCACTCTATAAGCTTGCTCAATCGGTCCCTTGACCTTGCTCAAGCAGTTTTGTCACGCCCCGAATTTCCACAAACCCGGGGAATCAGTGAAAAGAAAGAAGAAAAGTAAATGAAAGGTCATTAGATTGGATAAATTGATTTTTTCATTCATTTTCCACGTTTTCCATTTTTTTTCCAAAAGTTTTTCAAGCCACTTTTCTTCCATTTTTAGCCTATGTCTTCAAGGTTTCTAAACCCCCCCCTCCTTTTGACATCCTTCCCACCTATTTAAAAGGTGTTTTACACACTTAACAAGTCTTTTAATTTTTCATAAAATTTCAACATAACCTCCTTTGTTTTTCAAGCCTTTTTCCCACCTAATATTTACAATACTTCATATGTATAAGTATATCACAACCCACCCTCACTCGGTGGCCACAATCCATGTAAATTAAACATACATCCCTTGTCTTCAACATAGACATCTAGTTGTCTCAATATGCACATATGATACTCATTAAATAAAGATATTCTACATATCAATTGGGTTTACACTTTTATACTTTAAAATGACCCAAGGCCTATAATCCACTACTTTTCCAAACTGAAATACAAGTCATTTGGGCTTACGCCCATACATATAAAATATGTCCCAAGGGCCAAATGTCCATTCAAGTCCCTTTCCTCTCCTTCCTTTAAGACTTCCTCAAGTCTCAAGTACCGGGAGTCTCATATGTAATATGATATCCCACGAATGGGTCAGCTCAACTGCTGGTATGACAAAATGCTAATACTAGGAACAAATTTAAGGCGTGGCATGTGCAAGTGTACATTTTAAAAGCTACAACCCCGTAATCCCTCAATGCTATGCAATGTCAATATGCATGACACACACATGCAACTCTATGCCACCCATGTCTCGCTTCACGGTCCATCCCCATCAGCCCGCGAGTAATGTCATTGGCCAGATTTTGGGTTTTTCACCACAAGATCTACACCCTCATAATGCATAGCACCAAGTGCTCAACCCACGCCATGTTTTCAAGGATTCATGTATGTCAAGATGCCTTGATTTTTCTCAATGTAAATTCTATGGAACATTTCATCAACACATGGCGTATAACTTAAAATATGCCTCATTCATAAAATAAAGCAAAACTTCAAATTCACAATACTTTGTCTACATGAACATAAGCTAGAATATAATAATCCAACACATATGCAATGTACACATTTATCATAGTAACAAATTTTCAAGAAATTCAAAGAACACAAAAGTACCTAAACTACTAACTCTTAAGTTTTCGAAGCAACTATCACCTAAGTGATTTTTTAACATCAAGTAAACACCTAAATCATTCAATCAACACATAGAAAGGCAAGGAAACTTAAATCTATTCCGAACTTAGCAAAATACCATACCTAAAATGGTTCTTCTCAAAAAGAGGGAGTTGTGTTCACTGTGAAACTGAACTGGTCAGTGAGAATATATTTCTTGTTGAGAGGAACAACTTCCTAGAAGGAAGTCTTGCAAGAATATTCGCCTAGGAGTGTGTTTTGGTGACTTGAAGCTTGGAGAACCTAGGGTTTTTCTTCACTTTCTCTCCATGAACGTGTTCTGCTCTTTCTTGAGACCAAAGAATGATATTTTTACACTATGGGGGCTGTATTTATAGTGGAGGGGCAAAGGTGCAAAATGACCCTTCTGCCCTTAGTGAATTCGGGACCCCGTTACACTACAACCCGTCCCGAAATGTCTCAAATCGAAATTTTGCTTTAACCAAAGTTCTTCAAAATATTTTAAATAAAAAATTTCAAAAAAATAAATCTTCGCCTGTGGCCGGGTTTGGTCAGTTCCACCCGGGATGCCCTTTTGTCCAATTTTTTAAACTATTTTCGTTTTGGCTCAAATTCACACAGTGGGTTTATTTTAAGATTCTAAGCATGTTTCTCTTCTATAGAATACTCAAATTATGCTCCTAAACATGAATTATGCCTAAATGATGCATATGTAATGCCCTACCGGGAAATTGTGCATGAATAGTGCCCTACCGGCAAAACGAAAAATTTATCCTCATTTTTCATATCTCTACAAGTTTGCTCTCCTTGGTCAGGTTTGAAACATGATTTTCATTCCCGAGACCACCGCCCTCCCACCGATCAAGTGGTCATTCACGAATCTGAGTGTTCTTGTTGACCAAGATTACCCTTATTCCAGACCTATAAATAAGGAGTGTCTTTCCTACAGCTAGGGTAAGCCTTTAGACTGATTTTCAAGAGAGAAAACTCAATTTTTAGCTAGAGAGCTTCAACCATAACCCTAAATCTCTAAGAACCTAAGGCTACCTTCTAGAAATTCTACCCAATCTCAGAACTTGGTGTTGAAGATCTTGAATTGTTTGAACCAATCCCATTGGTATGTGCATTCCGAGGATCATTGGCCTACCAATGATTGCTCAAGGCCTAGAGGATTAGAGACATACTGAAGGAATGGAGTATCTAACCATGGTATTGGTTGAGGTATAAGACTTGACTCCCTGTATGTTGAGTTTGGGTAGTGGATTAAGCTTTGGTGAACCGAGAAGGTTTCCTACAGATTTTCCCGAGAAGATTTCCTCGTTAACAAATCACTTGTGTTATTTATTTCTCTTATGTATATAGTTGTGAATTGATGCGCACAATGGGCACTATATGTTCGATAAATTGATTGTTTGAATCTACATATCATATATAGTTGCTTGATTGGGTTTGGGTAGCCTTGGTTGGGATCGCTGTGTGAGATTGAGTGTTAATCAAAAAATTGATAAAATCAATACACTAATATACATGGGTGCTTTGGGTTACGGTGTTTGAAAAAGGGTTCTCACACTTAACTTACATATTTTTGTGTGACAAGGTAATTGTGGTAGAGTTAGGTTAAAATTGGTGGCCATCCGAGCTTAAATTTTAATAACCTATTCACCTCTCTTAGGTCTACCATGTGATTTATCATGTATAATCAAGTGGACAGATCCTACAAATAAAGTGTTGTATTTTTCCTACAATTGGTATTAGAGCAAGGTTTTCCTTGAATTGCATTTATGTAGGCACTCATTGCATATTTGTCTATTTGACATAGTTTTTGTGATTTAAGATTCTTTATAACTATCTGTTGGTGATTAATGGAGTCTTAAAAAGGTGGCTCAATAACCTATTCACCCCACCCCTCTAGGTCTAATTTTGATTCCTTATGTATAATCGAGTGGAAAGATCTTACAAGTGAAGTGTTGTATTTTCTTCACATAATCTATCCTCCTTAAAAAGAATTTCATCCTCGAAATTCACAGTTGATAAGCTAATTATTTTTTCTTGCGCACTTTGATACCATATACATTCTAGAAACAAATACTTAGCTAACTCACTCCCCACAGTATGCATGTAAGATCTGAAGCCTAAGCTCTGATACCACTTTTCATCCCCAATTTTAAAATTTATTTTATAAAAAATTGGGATGACGAATCAGACATGTAATGTATAATGCCCCGTGTCACACGAGCATGTTATGTGATAAAGAAACATAAATAAATTACAAACTTAGCCCAACCCACATACAAACACAAGTGGTAGTCGATAACCCTTAATAATTATATGGTGGTCATCCTCAGTGATAACATTTTCTTACAAATAGTAGTACAAATTCAAACTTATTACAATGTACATATTATTTATAACCATCCTAAGTTAACATGACATAATGTGGCAGCTTTGCTATACACCATATTTACACCAGTCCGATCTAATCTGAAAAGGAGGAAACAATGTAAGGTAAGCATCAACAGCTCAGTACGAAATCTCAATTCCTAAACACAAATGTTTAAAAATAAATAATTTGATATGATTGAGCATCAACAGGAAAAATCAATTCATGCATAGATAAAACGTAAAACTGTTAAACAAAAATAGTTATATACAAAATGATAAAGCAATACCAATACAATGTCACACAGGAGAGGTAATATCCTAATGGACTACTCAAAGTCAGTACGAGCCATACAACTAAAACATTTAGGGGACTTACACCCCAAGGAAGATACGCTCCTTAATCAAAATTCGACACCCAAGTCCGAAGACCAACTGCGCTGCTCAGGCATTTACGAACTCCATGAAAGCCTCTATAGTTTCAACCTAAAATGTAAAGCCTTTGACACTTGATCTTGTGTTCAGTTACATTTTATAGAAAATGATCCCAAAGTTTCAAGTCAATACGAACAATTCAGACAATTACGCAACGTTGAACTTTCAGTTCAAAGAGAACCACCCAACCATGAGTTCATAAACATTTAAAACATCATTTATAATATAATGGATATATTTTGAAAGAGTTTGGAAAGTTCTACCTATTTCGAAATTGAGAAACCATACCTCGGTTTGTGTGTCTGTCCAAACATTACAAAAAAATAGAACAATGAAAATATTTAGTGACATTTTAAGAATAACATTAAATTAACTCTCTAAACTTAGTTTTAAAGTTGGTTGGGTTAAAAATTACATCTCTAGGTTAAACCGAGACTCAAAGGGCAGAATGGTTATTTTACATAATTTTCGCCTGAAATGTCAGATCGCAAAACGGAGGACATTTTTTAAATCCTTGTGCAAAACAGTGTCCAATTCCACTGAGTAAGCCACTAGGAACCACCCACGCACCAACGTAAAGTTTGGCCAAAACACTATTTATCTTTTTTTTCCTCTTCCTTTGACCAACCTATTTTCAAGCTCAACCACGCAACTTTACACCTCCATTTCTCCCTCATTTCAATTCCTTTTTCATTGATTTCAAAGCCTAATCTACATTACTACATACCTATTTTAAGACCCCAGGCCTTGGTTTTGCCAAAACCCCTACGTTTTTATGAAATTTTGGCAAAGTAGTGTCCAAAACCATTTTCTCAAGTATGCTTTAGTCATGCAACCCAATGTTTGACCCCATAAACTTCATTATTTTTCAATAATAAGGTAATTTGGATTCCTTGACCCCAAATTAGCTAGACCAACCCCTTTTTGCAAGCTTAAACAAGTTTTTGAAGATCTTGATTTTCAAGTTTCAAGTTTCTGGGGGTTTTATCATCTTATATCTATGCACCAAGGCCATGGCTACAAGACATCAAGAACTACTCTACTACAATCCAGAAAAAAGATCCAAGGCTCAATTGAACAAAAACACATGAAACTGTTTTGAAAATTCATACCCACTTTCAACTTAAAACTCAAATTTGAGTGTACACACTACATGAAACTTAAAACTAATAACACCAATGAATTCCTTATGCAAAATAAAGCCTTACCACGTTGATTTTGAAGCTTGAAACCCTCTGGTTCAAAAACCCATTATCCTTGCTCAACCTTCCTCCCAAAAAATTTCTCTCTCTTCTCTCTCTTCTCTCTCTCCTTCGTTCTGATCTTGTCACGCCCTAATTTCCACAACTAGGCATATGAACTAACTAACATCCATCAGACCATTAGAGCATAATAAATAACATCAATTTAAAACAACCATTATTCAACTTCAAGTAACTAAGATCCCAAAACATAAAACCATATTTCAAGCTCCATTTGAAACCTCAAGTAAATAAGACAAATCCAAAACTAACTAAACAAAGTTAAATGATAAGTCTTTCCCCTTCGATCATCAAAACTAAATTAACAAAAAAGTAAACCCTCCAACGCTACGCCTCAAATTATGGATCCACCTCATGATCTGTTTCAACATCCCAAGTTCCTTACTCACCTATGTCCGTGTAATCCTCAATACCAAAATCTGAAAAATGTTAGAGGAAGGGGTGAGCAAAACAAGCCCAATAGGACAATTTTCCCAAACCTAAGCAAGGTTTACAAAATTTATATAAAAATAGGTAAGTCTCTGATTTAACAAAATAACATATGTAGTTTTGGAAATAAAACCTATGACATTGTAATGATCTCAAGTTTACAATAGCTTAAATAGTAAAATTTATAGCAAGATAGAATCATTCGAAAAACCACAAGAGTGTGAAATTTGATAAAAAAAAACCCACATGAGTGTGAAATTTTATAGCAAGATGAATTATATAATCAAAAGAGTGTGAAAAGATTGTAGATGTTGATGATGCACAAATCGGTTTCGTGCAAGTTCAACAGTCAAGAAGGTGAATAGGTATTGATGAATGTGCAGTAAACAAACAATCAATGACAAAAATGGAAAATAAAAGATCAACACAGAGGTTTATAGTGGTTCGGCCGTGGCCTACGTCCACTTTGAATGGCAACGATGGCCTTTGTGTTCTTTATTAATGAATAATCGTCACCAGAGGGTTTACACTGGAGAGCTACAGTGCTTTGAGGGAGAGAGGAACAACAATGTTGTGCAAGGTAGGAGAGGAGGTTTTTGGGAGGTGTGCAGAGGTTTTTAAGGTGTGTCCTTCATATGGAGAGGACTTACATTATATAGGTTGGGAGAGGCGGTGAGGCGGTCACTATAATTTAATAAGTACAGTTATGGTAGGACTCTACCATTTTGGTAAGTTCTATTCTGGTAGGACTTGATCTTCTCAATCTTCATCCCGATGATTTCTCCCTCGTGCCACTATTCTTTCGGAGGAGGACTCCCAGTTGGATTGGGCTTATCCCTCGTTTTGAGCTTGGTGTGACTTGGACTTGAATTGAAGTAAAAGAGGACGAAAGAGGACCGACCAGGGCTCTGCACTGGGCGGCGCCCAAGGGGGGCTAGGTGGGCGGCGCCCACTTGGGGCAAGGTGGGCGGCGCCCATTCGGGGCTTAGGTGGGCGGCGCCCACTTGGGTCCTTGGGTCTCCTGGACCTTGTCTCCTAGTGTTTTGGTGAATTGGACTCTGTGTGGGTTGGCCCAATCTTCGGCTTGGAAGCTTCTTTGGGCTTCTTTGGTTCACTTGAATTGGACTTCGGCCCAGTAGAATTTGGGCTCATCAGATGTATCATAAATAATAAAAAAGGAATGGAAAATATATATATATATATATATATCCTCAATGGATAAATTTGATAAAGAAATGCTACCTTCATCTGCAATTTAATCGATCCTAAAGAATTTTTGATGTGATTTCTATGCGTTAATCATTCAAGATCTTACCATTTTTCTTCTCACCCAACTTCTCTTGGCTTCCTATGGTTAGAAACTGCTAAAATTGACCTAAAACACTTTCCTAGGGTATTTATAGGGTGAAAATAGTTCAGGCAGCGAGGACTTGATTGGGCAAAATCGCGTATTTGCATTCGAACAGAGGGATTTGTGTCCCCCACGTAGCAGCTTGTATCCACACGCAGAAGCTTTTATCCTAACACACTCTACTCCTAGTATCTCCTACTTCTGATCAAGTTTTATGCCCTGATTCCTAGATTCTATGTTGACCAAATTCGAAGTCGATTCATGATTTTTTTTTTTTGAAAATCCATTTTTATAGATCTTGAAGTCTACTTTCTAACGCCATAAGAATCAAATTAATTGGAGTTCAAAGTAAAAAGTTATGGCCAACGCACTGAAGTAGTATCAAAATTTTTCTTACCTGAATTTCCCAAAATATATGTTTCAACCCCAAAACACCTCAAATCATCTATCCCAAGGTTTTTCAACACTCCGAATCCATTTTTCGCATTATTTTCATCTAAATAAGTTTAGAATCTCACTAACTCCATTTTTCTATAAGTGATTACTCGAAACCTCAACTTTCTCAACATATTTGAACGATTCCTACAACCACCATTTACATAGTCTATTCATCTTAATTCATTATAAATCAAAACAATACATAATAATATAATATAATTTAAAATACTTACATGGGGGTTTACAAATCTACTCTAGTCACTCCAGAAGGCCTAGCTCAACTCAAAAGGAACACCTAAGACAACAAAATGAATTGCAAGGCTTGGTTTATTCTCCACTATCCACCTCCTCCTTGTACCATGTGAGGAGCTTGGAGGGGCATTTTCATAATTTTATCCTATTTTGAAATTTTCCATTTTTTTAAAACTAAAACTTTAATTCTAACTATTTCAAATATCAATTTCCATTCTCTAACCCTTTCTCAAGCCCAAAAAAAATCCCTCAATTCAAAACTCTAACCCCCCCTATTCAACCAATTCCGACCATTTGACCTAATTTTGCCCGAATAGGCTACTCCGTCAACTCTCCTGACTTACTCAACACATTCCACATTCAAGCCTAGAGTCACAACCTTTCATTCAATGCACTCACACACTTATTCAGGTCTTTCCTTGTCAGGCACGACTCTCAAGACCTAACCCTCTGTAACACCCCGCATTTTCTTTTATATATGTATATAGATATATAGTAAATAATTGTTGTAAAAATGTGGATATGTGGAGTGATGGTAGGAATAAAAACAAAAACTAGAGATACAAATTGATTGGGAAGTTAAGTTTCGAATGTGTAAACTTGAGAAGAGGGATTATGGAAGTTTCTAAATATTTTTAGGTCAAAATAAGTTCTCCATTGAATCTGGAAGGTTGAAAAACATTGGGAGAGGTAATGTGGAGTGTATTGGAAGTTAGGAAGTATTCCGGAGTAAAAACACACTTAGAGAGAATTTGGGTAAAAAAGAGTTGGGACACCTTCTAGTATTTAAGTCATAAATGTTTATCCTGATGACCAATTGATCCGAAATTTTGACAGTAGATATTAGACATCTAGGGCTACAAAAGTGTATCTTATGAAAATTTTTCAAATCAATCTCTAAATAGGTCAAAACGTCACTGGAAGTTTCAGCAAAAACAGGAATTCCGTTCGAACGTGAATCGACGTTCGAACGTGAATAAACGTTCGAACGAAAGCTCGTTCCAGTACTCTTGTCTGATGGAAAAACAAAAGTACTGGAAGCAACAACCGTTCGAACGCCAATGACGTTCGAACGCCAATGACGAATCTGGGTTTCAGAAATCGCGTACAAGAGACCATTTCTCACCCTATAAATACATAAGGACGCCTCTCTTTGCATCATTTCAACATTTCTAACCCTAGGAAGACTTAGAGAGGAGGAAAGAAGGGAAAAACACAAGATCAAAGGAGGATTTTCACCTTGAAGAAGATCAAAACTTCAAGTTTTCAAGAACACATAGGAAGAAGAAAGGTAGGGGTTTTCTTTCATTCTTTTACATTGAGGCTAGGTTTATTTATATGTATTTCTTAACTCTAAATGTTATAGCTATGCTATCAAATCCTTAATTCTTGCTATTCTTGCAACTCATGCCATGGGGAAAATAATGTGATTGTTGGGTAACCCTTAAATCTCCTTGCTTGTTACCAAACCCTAGTCTTCAAGGGAAATGTGTTTTTCTCTTGACTTCTCATTTGTTATTGATTTCAATACATGATTGTTCCTTTATTTTGAGTTCTAAGCTTGATATTCAATACTTGATATTCGTTATTCTTGGTTCCAAGACTTGAGTGTTCTTTTGGTCTTGATTTCTAAGCTTCATAATCATTTGTCCTTGATTTCACACATTGATAGTCGTTTGTTATTTATTTCCATACATGATTGTTCCGTTAAATCTTAATTTCTCCTTTGTCCATGATTTTCAAGCTTGGTGCGCCTTTATTCTTTATACTCCAAGTTTAATATTCATTTGTAATGATTCCAAAGCTTGATTACTCATAGTTTCTTGATTTCAAAACTTTAGTGTTTCATATTGAACAACAAAATGGTATTTATGATGATCTCTTGTACATTTTCTTATATTGCTCTTTGTACAACTACTTGAGAAAATTGGGGGTTTATGGAATTGTTTGTTAATGGAGGAAATTGTGGATATCTTATTTCTTGTTTGGTTGTTTGGAGGAACATGAGTGACAGGTTCCTTATAAGGATGCTCATTCCTTCTCAGGAGGTTCCTTATAAGGATGCTTGAGAATTGGAGACTTGTGTAAGTGTTGGTTAGGTGAGATATTTGTTGGTATTTTATCTCTTGGGTGGTTGTACGACACGAACATGGATTACTATTGACCGGGTATCATGTAGTGGGTAGACGTCTTTGTATGTCACGCGGGTGTGAACTTTTCCTACCACATGGAGTGGGTAGACGTCTTTGTACGCCGTGTGGGTATGAACTTTTCCTATCACTAATGATCACGGAGTAGTAACGTGGGTTGTGTCGGACATACAGTGTGGGTTATTGTGCATTGTACCAGAAATGGTTTCGACAAAAGTTTCCGGAAGTATGGGTGTAACAACCCAACCCAGGGTACAATATCTGTAATCCCTACTTAAATTTGTCATACACAACCCAACAATTAGTCATATCGACACTCGACCCGAGTGATATCACCCTAACATTATTCAAGACTCAATCGACTGGGCAGTGGACTGGTCTGCATCTTCCTCTATAGTGCCTTAAAAGGAGAAATTATAGGGGTGTGAGCTAAACCACGCGCTCAGTGAGTATACATGTTGTATATGAAATGGAAATGATAGTAATACATTGAAATAGGTAGATACTACGTAAATACACGGATCAAACAACATCAATCCAATTCCAAAGAATTCACAAGCCACATCACATCCATACCACCCTTCATCGGGTAATCGATCCCACATGGATCCGTATCTCCCGAACCTCTCGGGAACACCACAGTGCTAGCACACCACTGCACGCTCAGTGATCAGGCATCGACGCCCCTGTCTCAAACAGTGCGCCACATTCCACAATACACAATTCACAGTACAAAACATCATTCAATCACATAAACATGTAGCACATTATCTTGAAGATTTGCTATTAAGTTCTATCATTTATTATCATCTTATAATAGCATTTCTAAAACATATAAAGATATACACCCACCTCAAGTGTACCGAACTACGACGAGCCTTCGAACCTACCGGTGGACTCCTTCGGTGTTTTCGTATCTGTTTCAATACCAACTGTCCTACCTGTTCCACCTAATACATTTGTAATTAAAATATCAACATGTTTATAACATTGAATAATTAATCATGCACTAATGCATGCAAGATGATTCAACCCAAAGTGCCCCGGTAACCCTGATTACCGCACTGTTCACTCACATACTGGCACATTAGATTTAGGGATCATATTTCCTCTCCAAATCTTCAAAATCACTCACATTAATCACAATTATGATTAAGTAGGTCAAACACATTGACCAGGGGCCTATTTTCACACATTTCGACCCCGAATCCTAAAAATTGCACTTCCGGTACTTCGTACTTTTCGCATCGGATATTATATCCATTTGCATTTGAAATTTACATTATCACATCAAGCATCAATTAAAAATGCAGCATGAAAAATTTCAGGTCATTTGGATTAAAATTTACACATGTGATAATAATATTTAGAAATCAGGGTTTCGGCATTACCGGCACCCATTTCCAATTTTTATCGTACTTTTCTTTTAAAATAATCACACTTAAACTCACACACTTATTAAATAATGTAAAACAGCCCCTTAATTGAACCCTTAAACCCCCAATTTCACTCCCATAATTTTGATTTCAATCTAGTCCACGAAAATCATTCTGAACATCTCAAAGGGTCATTTTTCACACTTTTCTCGCATCCGATTGAATACCCATTTAAAACCCATTTTTAACAGCCCTTAATTATATTTAACACACTTAAATAAACCCACAAAAAATCTGTTTTTAAAATTAAACTAAAACAGCCCACATAAACACACATACTTAAAATTTATCACACACACACACACTAAAATGAACACACACACACCCTTACCTTCTTCTTGCTTTCTTCCTCTTTTTCTTTTTTCCCCACCTTCTCTTGCCTTCTCTCACTCTCGGCCTGGCATGGAGTTTCCCCCAAGTTTCTTTCTTTTTTTTTTTTTCCTTTCCTCTACCTCACGGTTTTGAGCTAGAAACCCACCGATTCTCTCCATCCTTGCTTTCGGCTTAACCCACACACACACATATTTGTTTTCTTTTTTCTTTTATTCTCCCTCAATCTCTCGGTTTCCACCAAGCAAGCCCACACACACACACACACTGTTATGACTTAAACACACACACACACACACACTTCTACACCATGAAGTACACACACACACATAGTCCACACTTTAAAGTACACACACACACACCCGGCAAGCACACACATACACTTGGCTTTGAATTAACACATGCACTTTACTAATGCTACACATGTAAAGATAACTTATTAAATTGAGTAATTATGCTTGCCTCCCCCAAGTTTTTGAGTGATTTCGAAATCGACCCACTAATATTTTCACACATGAAATTTCTATAAATGGGTCTCACTAATACATCACTAACGGGGTCCACCTACCCAATGTATGCTCACATATATCATGGCTATGAAAAATTAAATTTAATTAACCCTTTAATAATTTCACATAATTACAATTTAGCCCACAAAATTATGTTAATATGCATGCAATGCATGATCGGGTCTCACAATGGGATTCCGCGAGAACTTGTTGGAAACGGTTTACGGTAGAATGGATTATCTATTGTATGTTGGTTATTGTTCACTCTACCATAGACGGTTTCTACAAGAGTCTTGGGAAGTATGAGATTCTGCGAGAACTTGTGGAAACAGTGTATGGTGGATTGGATTATATTTGGATATGGTTTGTTAACTGTATAGTGGTCCTACTTATTCATTCAATTACTGTTGTTCCTTAAACTTGAGATCTATTTAAATGTCCTGGTTTTACTTCAAAAGTTATATATGATATTTGTGAAATGAGACCGACTTGTTTTACATGTTTTCTAAACCTTGTTTGAGTTTGGGAGGATTTTCCTACAGAGCTTAGTGCTCACCCCCTACAAACCAACACATTTTTCAGGTGATGCTGTAGAAGAGGATCGGTTAGAAGACGAATAGGGGGATCCGGAGGGGGATATCTCGACGGTCCTTCTTTGTACTAGATTGAAGGGTTATTTTGGGATCATGTAAAATATAATCTTCTGTTATTCCGCTGCTAAGTGTAATTTAATTCTTTTGGGATGTAATTGCCATGATTTGGCTTATTGTTTTGGGATAATGCTATGGACATGATATCTGATGAATGAAATTTCTTTATTGAGGGAATTTATTTAGTCGCTCTCATGTTGTGAATAGTCTTAGATAGTAATGCCGTCCAGGGTGGATTTTGGGGCGTTACACCCTCAAAATCACGATCATCATAATCTGTTCGCTTGTTGTGTTTGCTTATGGAGTGGTAGCCTTGTTTGTTGGGTCTAATTCTATTACCCCATAATTCGGGCATGACAACTAAGAAGTTAGAGTGGTGGCTGCGTGAATTGTTGAGAAGTGCCATGGTTAGTTTATCCTTGAGGTGCTACAAGTGTATCATGGCTCTTAATATGGCTTCGGTCAGTTATGGTCCCCTCTAGATAATTCCTTGGTCCACGATTCAATCCACCACTCTGATCGGTACCCTGCTCTGTATGATGATATATAGTCATCCTCTGAGATCTGCTGCTACGACTAATAGTCTTAATTAAACTCTATTTTTTAGGCCTATATAAAAGGGCTATAGTTTTCACCTAGGGTAAGCCTCTATGAGCTAGAAAAGACCTAAACCTTTCTAGAGAGCCTCAACAACAACCCTAGATCCCTAAGATCCAAAGGCCAAACAATATTGATCCTTCCTATTCAACTTTAAACATTGGAGAAGAAGATCTAACTTAGTGGTCAACAAAACCCACATTGGTGTGTGCACACCGAGAGTCTTGGGTGAGAAGTCTTGAAGATTGCTCGAGAGGCCTAGACGGTTTATTGCGTGACTCGTCCAACTAAAGCTACTCATAACTTCAAAGGGACTTCGTAGGAAAGATTTACAATGGAAAGAACCATCTAATGTGACACCCCTAAAACCGGGGGTCCTTTGTCAACCCGTTGATCATCCATCAACCTGCGGAAGTAACCGTGAATGCCGCATAACCTGACTCCACTGCATAACATCCCCTTCACCAGGATCATAACCAACACAGAGTTTGGGCAGAGTCTCCCTTGTACCGGGCACTCCCAAAAGCATAACCTATGTACATTTCAATCATTTGACCATTCCAAGGTTCAACATACATCAATTTGTCCTTAATATTACTCAATTTACCTCCTTTGAACAAAAGGACTCAAGACCCCAAGGCCTGACAAGATTTTTTTGATTTTCTGAAAATTAAAGAGGACCTACGGGTAGAAGATTAACATTCTACCGGTAGAAGAGATCACTGGAATACTTTTACCGGTAGAAAATCAGCGTTCTACCGATAGAAGAGCTGTCTGAAACTTTTCTACCAGTAGATAATCAACGTTCTATCGGTAGAAAAGCTCTCTGAAAATTTTCTACCGGTAGATGTTCAACGTTCTACAAGTAGAAGAACTCAGTTTTCCCCCGATTCAATCCTTTTTCAAATCCAACTCATCCAATCTCATACAAAATCTATCCAAACTCATATAACATACAATTTTACAGAAAACATAGTTCATATGAGTTCGTTTTACAATATTTTATACAATATTACATGTCCAAAAACTAAATTACATATTTTTTTTACAAAAACGCAACTTAAAGTCACATCTCGGCTTTTCTTCATCAATGAGAGCCCAAGTGAGAGCCATTCACTGGCGATTGCCCTGCACCTGAAATGTTGTCCCCATAAAAGGGTGAGTCACTCTCAATAGGGTATCTCCTAAAGAGGCTACTCCCCAACCTAGATGCATATGAAATGCTTACATGCAATTTAACAGTCAAACAAGCATTCATCTAAGAACATACAACTTCAAGAATGAATGTCATAATGCCATGCCATGTTATGAGGTGAGACTCACACACGCAACGCAACCCGAGCCTTCACCGGCTCTCATAACACATGCAATGCCATGCGTATGAATCTGGGCATTCCAAACCCCCGCCATTGATGTTGCACATCTAATGACCATTATAAATCCCAGGTCTTTCTTAGGGTGGGTATTTATGGACTTCTACCAACAAGCACCAAACCGACACAACATTTATGGACTTCCACCAACAGCTCCGCATAAGCCGACACACTTTATGGACTCAATACCAACAGAGTACGTATCCAAATCACTGAGTCTTGCACCCATGAGACAGTCTAGCCCTTCTTGCTATCCCCGACCCTATTTTCAATACAACACATGCAACTCAGTCGAACCTTGATCCAACTTTCCAGAAGCCACGCATCATCCACCAAGAGTGGTGTTTGATCAAAACCATGCACACACCCACACTCATGTCACTTGCCCACGAATGTGATGCTTCCCGTGCATATGCAAACGCAATGTACAATTGCAAATTTCAAGTCATGTTCAATAAGTCATGAGCACATTATGAATGATATTTCATCTCAACCAATATTTCCAATTGTCAATTATATCATAAGCATATAATTATAATTTACAACATCATCAAAACATTTTATATCAATTTCACATCCTCATGTCATTCAAGAAATTTTATCAAACATCCACAAGGCACAAAATCATGTAAACACATAATATGCTCAATTAATCACATTTCTCATGAAATTACCAACAAGCAATTTCAACAAACCCAATTTCCACATTTCAACCACAATTGGTATGTATCATACATGAGATTACATGTCTAACACCCTACCCATTTTATATTTCAAACCTAGGTTGGAAATGAACCTAGCTAGGTGAAGAACCCTAGCTCTTGAAGCGTAATAAACGTAGTAGGAAGCTCCCAAGCACCCAAATCAAGCTTCAAGATTTGATTTTCAAAAATTCCGTCTTTGATATTTCGTCAAAACCCCCCAATTTTTGGTACGTAGATGTAGTCCTCGTTGAGTAAATGAACTTTAGTTCTTGGCCCGAAGGATTCTAACCAAAGGTTGGCCCTAAATCGTAGAGAGAAGATGAAGAAACCCTTGATTTTTCTCTCCCTTATTCCCTCTCTCTGTAATGTAAAACCCGAGGAAATTTAAACTTTTGAGAAAAAGGGCAAAATGGTAAATTGTCACTATGGTACAGGTTGTAAACCTGAAATTTTCTAGAGCTCGGATGATGAAACGGACATCACCGTTGGATTCGTCTCGCGAAACCTAGTTACCTTGTCAAATTTCATTGAATTCCGAGTTAGTCGGATTTTTCGCGTTTTACGAGGTGGTCGAACCTCGGGAGACCCAAAAACGATATTCTGAATAAAATTTTAAATTTTGGGAAATAAATGACGGCAAGTTAAAATAAAAATATTTTGAACTTGAATCGGAGCGAAATTTAATCGTTTCGGGGCTAAAACGGACCCGGGAAATAAGGGCCGTGTGGCGCATTGAGGGCCAAGTATTTAAAGGGTATTTAAAGGGGAGAAAATCAGATTTTCTCCCCATTTGTTCAGCCGATACACGTGAAAGGAAGAGAGGGAAAGAGCAAAGTTTTCTCCACCTTCTCTCTACGATCTACAACGATTGAGAGCTCAAATCAACTCGAGCCAAGAGAGAAAGTTGTTCTCCTCGCCAAGGACTACAAAACCATACCAAGAAGGTCGGGTTTGGGCGAAATTCAAGGAATGGGATTTTGGGAAGCTAGGGCTTAGAGCTTGAATCGGGTCTTGGAGCTTCCTACGGTCGTTCCTTACGCTTCAAGAGGTAGGGTTTCTTCCTACTAAGGTTTATTCCAAACCTAGAATGTTTTAATGAAATGGGTAGGATGATAGGATGTGTATCTCTTGCCTATTTGTTTGATTTGGGTGAAATGGTTATGGAATTGGGTAAAGATCAATTCTAATTGAATTGGTAATTAGAAGTTTCTAAATGAGATTTCTAGAATTGGGTACATGAAATTAATCCAATGTGAATCTTGGGTTATATGGAATTGTGGGCATGTTATGTGTTTATGTATATATCTTGAGGAATTTAAGATGTTGATAACATGCTTGGAAATTGTTTTATGAAAATTATATGCTTATGATATGATTTTGCCATGAAGTGTGTGAAATGTGTTGTAAATGTTCATATGTTACTTATATCATATTGAACATTGTATTATTGTTGCAATGAGACATCACATTGCATATGCACGGGAACATCGCATTTAGTGGGTGTGTGTGCATGGTGGTTGTCTTCACCAAGTTTGGTGGACGACGAGTGGGCTCAGGTGATATGGGTCGATGACCTAGTCGAGTCTCACGGTTTGCATGGTTGTTAGGGTTGGGGTAGCAAGAAGGGCTAGACTATCCCTCGGGTGAGAGACCCGGTGATTGGATACGCACTCCGTTGGTATATGAGCCCATAAAGTGTGTCGGTGTACGCGGAACCGTTGGTGGAAGTCCATGAATTTCCGTGTAGGTTGGGTGACCTTTGGTGTGAGTCCATGAACATCCACCCCTATAAAGACCCTAGAATGAAATGTCATTTGATGTGCAACATAAATGACGGATTGGTACACATTGGCACTTGCATGTGTAGAGGAGCCGGGAAGGGCTCGGTTGATATGCATGAGTGGGTCTCACCTCATTCCATAGCATGGCATTGCAAATTTCATCATTGAATATATTTCCTTGCTTGGAATGTTATGAATTGTTGATTTTGGCATGTGAACATTTCATATGCATTTAGGTTGGGGAGTAGCCTCATTAGGAGATACCCTATTGAGCGTGGCTCACCCTTTGTGGGAAAAACATTTCAGGTGCGGGGTTTACACCGGCGGACGGCTCCCATTTCGAGCCTCAAGGTTGAAGAAAGCCGACTTGTGGCTTTTATGGTTATTTTGTAAAGCTTTTGTAAGAATTCCATTTTGATATGTAAATATATGGAATCAATTGTGATAGAACTTGTACAAACCATGTTTTATATGGAAATCCTTGTCAAACATGTATTTGATGAATTGGGAAAGGTTTTGAATGGATTGGAAATGAAAAATGGTTGAAAATGACAAAACTGGGCAGAGAGTACCGGTACTGGGTACCGGTACAGTATGGTACCGGTACTGTGTACCGGTACCCCCTTTCCAGTAGGTTAACAGTACCGGTACATCGGGGTACCGGTACTATGTACCGGTACACTCTCCAAAATTTACTTTTTTTTTTAAATTGCTTTGCCCTATTTTCAATCTATGTTTTCCCTTCCTCCAATGATGTAAATGGACTATAATGGAGTGTAAATCAAGGTGCGTTGGGTCTTGGTTAAACCAAATGAATAATTGATTTCAATTTACAGTTGTGGGTTATGATTCCGGTTAAAGGAATGTTATTTGACGTGGTGTCGGGTTTAAGGGACATTCACGGATACTTCCGCGGGTTGACGGTTGGTCAACGGTTAATATAGGACCCCCGGAAATTGGGGCGTCTCAGCTTGGTATCAGAGCATAGGTATGCGATTTACCTAGGGCTTGATGGGGCATGGGTCTAGACCATTGCATTCATTGTACATTACATGTTATGTGCTTAAATTGCTACATGTTATGTGATATGTGTATTATATGCATGGTAAAATGTGTATGAAAATGGACACACTAGGGTTAGAGAACTTAACCTTGGGAGTGGGAAAGCAAATGAACGGGAAAGTTCAAAGAATAAATGTCTACTATTGGAGGCATACGCTCTACTAGTGAGACAATGAGAAAATTATAAACATTTTAACTTTGGTCCCTACCTCAGGGTACTAAGTTAGTGTGTCATTGCCATTTGACGTGTGTAGATGGCAAGTGGGAGAAGAGGACGTCGAGGCGGTGGGCGGAACAATAATCAACCACCACCGGTCTTCGATCAACAAGCGTTTACGGAAACCATGGGCATGATGGCGGCTACTGTTGCACAAGCTAGTGCAAATGCCGGGCATGGGGGCACGAGTAACCTCCAACAGTTTAAAGCACACAAACCTCCAGTTTTTATGGGAGGGGCGGACCCGATGGTGGCCGACCATTGGTTCCGGCAAATCAACAAAATCTTAGGAGCAATGGAGGTCACCTCAGATGCTACTAAGATAAGACTAGCTGCATTCCAGTTAGAGGGAGAAGCCCAATTGTGGTGGGATTGGGTGACGGCCTCGAAGAACTTAGAGGCCATGACATGGGGAGAGTTTAAGGAGCTCTTCATGGGTAAATATTTCCCAACGGCCGTTCGACATGCAAAGGACCGGGAATTCCTAGAATTGAAGCAAGGGTCAATGACTGTGATGGAGTATGTGGCTAAGTTCACAGAATTAGCCCGATTTGCTGATGATTACATGGCCATAGATATGGCCAAGGTAAGAAGGTTTGAGGATGGGTTGAAACTATCCATCCGGGGAAAGATTGTGGGCCTCCGCCTGCAAGACTTGGACTCTATGGTCGAGACAGCTATGGCCATTGAGAGGGAGGTTGACGATGCACGAAGCATCCGTGAGGCGGGTGCCAAGGATAAGAAGAAAGAGGGCCAATCCTCTTCTTCTAGTTCGGGGAAGAAGCAGAGGACCTCTGCTCCTCAAGGACAGGGCCGCGGCTATCAAGGCCAAGGCCAAGGTCAATTTTCCCAGGGCGGGAGAAACTTCAGGACTACCTACCAGGCAGGCCAGAAGACATGTTTCCATTGCCACCAACCGGGGCATATGAAGCGGGATTGTCCGCAGAGGCAAGGATCCCAAAGCTATGGAACATCTCAGTCCCAGTCATCAGTGGGACAGCCACAGACACACTTTGTTCCTCCCTACCCCACCATGGGCCAGGGAAGCCAGTATCAGTTCCAGGGCACTACTCAGGCCCCTACCACTTTTCTAGCGGGGACTCCGCAGTCGGGCCAGATGGGTCAAAGCATGGGTCGAGGCCGAGGGCAGGGCATGCAGGCCGGGACTTCGGGGACCCAAGGGCGTGTCTACGCCATTACACCTCAGGCTGAGCCAGTGGACCAGTCGGTCATTCAGGGTACATTTCTACTTTCTCGCTTATGGGCTAAAGTGTTATTTGACTCTGGTGCATCACATTCATTCATTTCTGCATCATGTGTGAGGGATTTGGGCTTAGAGGTTGATACCTTGGAAGAGCCGTTGTATGTGAATTCACCCCTAGGAGCTAGGGTGTGTGTGAATCAGATATGTCGGAGTTGTGAGTTAGAGATCTCGGGGATTCTACTCACCGTGGACCTTAGGGTTATGGACATGTCGGAGTTCGATGTCATCCTTAGGATGGACTGGTTGGCGGCACATCGGGTCGTCATTGATTGTGATAGGAAGAGGGTCACTGCCTATACACCGGACGGTGTTTGTTTCAAGTTTCAGGGGAAAGGCATGATGCTTTGCCTCAAGTCGTGTATGATTCACGATGGCATGGGCAATTGATGGGTTGGCTTGCGAGCCTTACCCTGGAAGATGAGGCGAGACGAGAATTGGGTCTACCTCGGGTGGTGTGTGAGTATGAGGACGTCTTTCCGAACGAGTTATCGGGATTACCTCCCCATAGGGATGTGGACTTTAGCATCGAGTTACATCCGGGTACTTCGCCCATTTCTATGACTCCA
Organism: Ilex aquifolium; assembly: GCA_951799425.1. Lineage (NCBI taxonomy): Eukaryota > Viridiplantae > Streptophyta > Magnoliopsida > Aquifoliales > Aquifoliaceae > Ilex > Ilex aquifolium. The sequence continues at coordinate 28,544,508 of OX637400.1, forward strand.
CATAGGATGGCGCCAGCTGAGTTGCAAGAACTCAAGGTTCAATTACAAGAATTATTGGACAAGGGCTTTATTAGACCGAGCACTTCACCTTGGGGCGCTCCGGTGCTGTTTGCTAAGAAGAAGGATAAGACCCTTCGATTGTGTGTAGACTATCGACAGTTGAACCGGGTCACCATAAAGAATAGGTACCCTTTGCCGAGGATTGATGACCTGTTTGATCAGCTGAGGGGAGCGCGAATCTATTCCAAGATAGATCTCCGCACGGGCTACCATCAGTTGAGGATTAGGGAGGCAGATATCCCTAAGACGGCGTTCAGAACACGTTACGGGCATTTTGAGTTCACTGTGATTCCATTTGGATTGACGAATGCCCCGGCGGCATTCATGGGTCTCATGCACAGGGTGTTCCAACCCTATTTAGATCAATTCGTCGTGGTGTTTGTTGATGACATCCTGATCTACTCCAAGACTGAGGAGGAGCATGAGGGTCACTTGAGGATTGTTCTCCAGACCTTGAGGGACCACCAGTTGTGCGCCAAGTTCAATAAGTGTGAATTTTGGCTCATGGAGGTGAAATTTTTGGGACACGTGGTGTCAGCTTCGGGGGTGTCAGTTGACCCGGAGAAAGTTGAGGCAGTTATGAGTTGGGAGAGGCCAAAGTTAGTCTTCGAGATACGTAGTTTCTTGGGATTGGCAGGGTACTACCGGAGATTCATCGAAGACTTCTCCCGACTAGCAGCACCTATGACTAGATTGACCCGGAAGGAGGTCAAGTTCGAGTGGAATGATTCGTGTGAGAAGGCATTCCAGGAGCTAAAGAGGAGGCTCACTTCAGCTCCTATCATGATTGTTCCAGAGAGGGGACAAAACTACACGGTGTATTGCGATGCCTCCAAGGACGGACTTGGTTGTGTCTTAATGCAATCCGGGAGAGTGGTGGCTTATGGTTCTCGACAATTGAAGAATCACGAGCAGAATTACCCTACGCATGATATGGAGTTGGCGGCCGTTGTCTTTGCCTTGAAGACTTGGCGCCACTATTTATATGGTGAACAATTTGAGGTGTTTTCGGACCACAAAAGTCTGAAGTACATCTTCACTCAGCGGGACCTCAACATGAGGCAGCGTAGGTGGATGGAGTACCTAGAAGACTATGACTTCACTTTGCATTACCACCCTGGTAAGGCAAATGTGGTGGCTGACGCACTTAGCCGGAAGTCACGGGGTGTCTTAGCTAGTGTGGCTTCCCGGGAGTGGTGGATGCTTGAGACCGTGGGCCAATTTGGGCTGCATTATCGGGGTCGGACTCAGGGTGTTTTAGGGAGCTTGGTGGCTACGCCTTCCCTACTGAGCAGAGTGATTGAGTCCCAGGGGCAGGACCCAGAGTTATCATCCATCAGGGACTGAGTGCAGGCGGGTACTGGTGACGAGGGCTAGGCCATTCACTCGGATGACAGTCTTCGGTTTAGGGGAAGAGTTGTGGTTCCCCAGTCGGCAGATCTGAGAGAGGAAATTCTCAGGGAGTTCCATTGCTCTCGTTTTGCGGTGCATCCAGGCGGCACGAAGATGTATCATGATCTTCGTCGCCAGTATTATTGGAGCGGGATGAAGAGGCAGATTGGCGACTTTGTCAGTAGATGCCTCACATGTCAGCAGATTAAGGCCGAACACCAAAGACCAGCTGGTATGCTTCAGCCGTTGGAAGTGGCTGAATGGAAGTGGGAGCACGTCACGATGGATTTTGTGACCCACTTGCCACGGACATCGCGGGGACATGATGCGATGTGGGTGATAGTGGACCGGCTTACGAAGTCGGCACACTTTTTGGCGGTGCGGATGACCTTCACGCTGGAGGAATTCTGCAGGTTGTACATAAGGGAGATAGTCTGGTTGCATGGGGTGCCCGTATCTATAGTATCAGATCGGGATCCCAGGTTTACGGCTCACTTTTGGGAGAGTTTCCAGCGAGCCATGGGGACTCAGTTGAGGATGAGCACAACCTTTCATCCCCAGACAGACGGTCAGTCGGAGAGGACCATTCAGACGTTAGAGGACATGCTACGAGCATGTGTCCTAGACCTCAAGGGTAGCTGTGAAGAGCATTTACCCTTAGTGGAATTCGCCTATAATAACAGCTATCAAGCGAGCATACGGATGACACCCTATGAGGCGCTTTACGGGAGGCCTTGCCGTTCTCCAATTTGTTGGACGGAGATTGGAGAAAGACCCTCTACTGGTCCAGAATTGATTAGAGACACCTCAGAGAAGGTGGATTTGATAAGGAAGCGTCTTCTCACGGCTCAGAGCCGGCAGAAGAGTTACGCCGATAGACGGCGGCGACCTCTGGAGTTTGAGGTGGGAGATCATGTCTTCTTGAAGGTGATGCCTAAGAGAGGAGTGGTCAGATTCGGCAAGCGGGGAAAGCTGTCGTCGAGGTATATTGGGCCCTTCGAGATACTTGAGAGAGTTGGCACTGTGGCCTACATATTGGCGTTACCGCCAACTTTATCAGGTGTTCACGCGGTATTCTATGTCTCCATGCTCCGGAAAATATACTCCAGATCTGACGCATGTTGTGGATTGGGGCGAGCTTGTTGTTGATACGGATGAAACCTTTGAGGAGGGGCCAGTGCGTGTCATGGATAGCCGGGATCAGATTTTGCGAGCCAAGACCGTGAGGCTTGTGAGGTGTTGTGGCAGCACCGAGGAGTGGAGGAGGCAACATGGGAGCGTGAGGACACCATACGTGCCAATTATCCTTTCTTATTTGAGGATGGAGGTACATTCTTATAGTCATTTAGTGTTATATGACTGTGGCATATGCATGTGGTTGTTTGTGCATGAGTGTGTGAATTTCGGGGGTGAAATTCTTTTAAGGGGGGAAGAATGTAAAACCCGAGGAAATTTAAACTTTTGAGAAAAAGGGCAAAATGGTAAATTCATACTATGGTACAGGTTGTAAACCTGAAATTTGCTAGAGCTCGGATGACGAAACGGACATCACCGTTGGATTCGTCTCGCGAAACCTAGTTACCCTGTCAAATTTCATTGAATTCCGAGTTAGTCGAATTTTTCGCGTTTTACGAGGCGGTCGAACCTCGGGAGACCCAAAAATGAGATTCTGAATAAAATTTTAAATTTTGGGAAATAAATGACGGCAAGTTAAAATAAAAATATTTTGAACTTGAATCGGAGCGAAATTTAATCGTTTCGGGGCTAAAACGGACCCGGGAAATAAGGGTCGTGTGGCGCATTGAGGGCCAAGTATTTAAAGGGTATTTAAAGGGGAGAAAATCAGATTTCCTCCCCATTTTTTCAGCCGATACACGTGAGAGGAAGAGAGGGAAAGAGCAAAGTTTTCTCCATCTTCTCTATACGATCTACAACGATTGAGAGCTCAAATCAACTCGAGCCAAGAGAGAAAGTTGTTCTCCTCGCCAAGGACTACAAAACCATACCAAGAAGGTCGGGTTTGGGCGAAATTTGAGGAACGGGATTTTGGGAAGCTAGGGCTTAGAGCTTGAATCGGGTCTTGGAGCTTCCTACGGTCGTTCCTTACGCTTCAAGAGGTAGGGTTTCTTCCTACTAAGGTTTCTTCCAAACCTAGAATGTTTTAATGAAATGGGTAGGATGATAGGATGTGTATCTCTTGCCTATTTGTTTGATTTGGGTGAAATGGTTATGGAATTGGGTAAAGATCAATTCTAATTGGATTGGTAATTAGAAGTTTCTAAATGAGATTTCTAGAATTGGGTACATGAAATTAATCCAATGTGAATCTTGGGTTATATGGAATTGTGGGCATGTTATGTGTTTATGTATATGCCTTGAGGAATTTAAGATGTTGATAACATGATTATGTGACAACATGCTTGGAAATTGTTTTATGGAAATTATATGCTTATGATATGATTTTGCCATGAAGTGTGTGAAATGTGTTGTAAATGTTCATATGTTACTCATACCATATTGAACATTGTGATTAACCCTAAATTGTGTGTAAATTAAAATGATAAGTACTCACTTTTGTAAAAATGAAACAACTAAATATTATGAATTATGTTTTGGGTGTGAATTACAGTTTTTAATAACTTATGTTAAAGATTGCAGGGTCAAACGCAGAAATACTGGAAAGTACAAGACAATTTTGCAAAACTGGAAATAACGAAGGACTAAAGTGCAATAAAGAAACTTGGACCAATGGGATCATGACACTTGGACCAATAAGGAAGAGACATGTGTACCAATGGAAGCAAGACAAGTGGCAGCCCAAGACGGTGACACCTAGCATCACTGCAAAGCAAAACCTTCTGGAAGGTTGCGAAGTGGCAGCTCCGGACGGCGACACCTAACCCTACTGCAAGACATTACCTTCCTAAAGGGTTGATGACCTTCCTAAAGCCCCCCCCCCCCCCCCCCCCCTTGCCGTGCACCTCCTCCCCTATAAATAGGGGCTGAATTCTTCATTTCCTTAAGACACCAACACAAGACACAAAAGCCTTCACACCTTGCCTAGCCTTTCAACACCAAGTCTTCCTTTGTTACTTCCAACATACAAAATCAGCACCTTAACCACTCAAAACCAGCCGGCCTCCAAGCTCCAAAGGAAGAACACCTTAGAGAAAGATAGAGAGAAAAGAGAAAGGAATAGCCAGTGTGTGACACCCTTTCCGTATTTCTACATTTCTGTTGTAATCTTTCTATTCGGGCAGTTGAACTACCGCCACTTTTGTGTCTTGAATGATAATAAAGGTGGTTGTGTTTCAAGTGTTCTTTGTGAAAGAAGTTATATTTTAATTTCTGTTGTAATGAATACTACCCGCACTTCTTGCTTTTCTATAGTAATGGAGTGTGAGTAGTCGGTTATACCCTTCAAACTAGGGTAAACATATGTATAATATTGTTTAAGTGCTGGAAATGTTGATGTTGTATTTACATGTTTATATGTTATATATATATTTATATATAGATTATATTAATAGACTGACAGTCTAACAACCACGGTGTTCCTATTGGTATGGCTCTGCTTCCACTGGAATACTGAGGCTGTTTAACTGGCGGTTATATAACCAGCTTTCCTAAGAAGTTGCTGGGTTATATTATATATGATATATATATATTTATATATAGATTATATTAATAGACTGACAGTCTAACAACCACGGTGTTCCTATTGGTATGGCTCTGCTTCCACTGGAATACTGAGGCTGTTTAACTGGCGGTTATGTAACCAGCTTTCCTAAGAAGTTGCTGAGTTATTATTTATACCACCAACTAGCCTAAGAAGCTGCTGTGTTATGATTTATATACATCAGACCTGCCGATTGACTTACCAGTAACATGGGAGTTAATTGTTGTGAGGTAGCATTTCCAGTAACTTAAACAATACAAAGCATATGGATCCCTAAACTGAAGGGTATATTTTATATTCCTGTCATTACTCTGCTTTATTTACGCACTTTATTTAATTCATCGTTATCACGCTAAGCTCACATCACAAGCTATCAAACGATATTCTGCTTCAAACAACACCTTTAATATTTTTATTTTATTTTAAGTTTTAAATTACTAAACAACTCTCTGTGGGATCGATACTTGGACTTAAAACCGAGAAAACTACAATTTGACCACTTATACTTGGGTGTAATATAATAATATAATTCAGACACACTAAAAAGTGCGAATCAAGTTTTTGGCGCCGTTGCCGGGGAGTTAAGGTAATTGAAAAATAAAATAAAATAAAATAAAATAAAATATAAAATATAAAATTATAATTAAAATAATATTTATAAAAAAAAAAAAAATTTATTTGTTTGTTTGTTATATATGTTTATAGTTTGTTATTTTTAGTCTATGTCTGTTCATTCATCAGTAGGTTCTGTAAATCAGTCAACTCCTTCATCTTCCTCATCTTCTTCATCTGCATCTACACAAGAATCAGTTAACTTAAGTATGGCTCAAAACGTACCTAGGGAGGAAGAGGCTAGAGAATAGGAAATAGTTCAAAATACTAGACCGTTAAGAGAATATTTACATCCTACTAGAACTAATGTTCCATCATGTTTTGCTTTTCCAACAGACGCTCCAAATATTAATATCAAGCCAAGAACAATACAACTACTACCACAGTTCCATGGTTTGGAAGATGAAAATCCTTATGTTCATATGAAAGAATTTGAAGAAGTCTGTGGAACTTTGCAAGATAGTTCTGAAATGATTAAATTAAAACTTTTTCCTTTTTCGTTAAAAGATAAAGCTAAACTATGGCTTAACTCTTTAAGAGCAAATTCTATCACAAATTGGCAAGCTTTACAAACTGAGTTCTTTAAAAAGTTTTTTCCTGTGCATCGTACTAATGCACTAAGACGTAAAATAATGAATTTTGTTGTAAAGGAAAAAGAAACTTTTTATCAATGTTGGGAAAGATTTAAAGATCTTCTCCAAGCTTGTCCACATCATGCATTTGAAAACTGGACTTTAGTTGGTTTCTTTTATGATGCTCTTCCATCTGCAATGAGACAATTTGTTGAAATGATGGCTCAAGGAGAATTTATGAGTAAAAATCCTGAAGAAGCATTTCAATTTTTTGATACTATTTCAAAGAGTTCCCAGATGTGGGACTCAACTTCTTCAAACATTGTGGAAAATAGGCCATCTATATCTGAAAGAGGGAAATATGTTTTAAAAGATGATGATGATTTAAGAGCTAAAATGGCTAATTTATCTCGAAAATTAGAAGCCTTAGAAATGAAAAAACTTAAACAAGTATCTGTTGTAACCTCTACTGATCAAGTGTGTGAAATTTGTGCGTTGTCAGGACATCCTGCTGGAGAATGTCCAACTATACCTGCCTTTAAAGAAGTTTTAATTGAACAATCAAATGCTGTTCCAATTTATAATAAACCATATTCAAATCCATATTCTGAAACATACAATCCAGGATGGAGAAATCATCCGAATTTTAGTTGGAGAAATACACAACCTACAAATCAAACACAAGGTCCACCACAGCCACAAAATCAACAACAGTACCAACCTTATCAACCTCCTCAAAGAAGAGCTCTGGAAGATACTATGAATCAATTTATTCAAAGTCAAATGAGTTTTAATACTCAAACAACTCAAGCATTTAATGATTTTAAAGCTCAAACTTCCCAGAGTATTGAAGATATTAAGAGTCATCTTGCTAAGTTGACCCAGTCCTTGAGTACGTCAGAGAAAGGAAAGTTTCCTTCTCAACCTAAACCTCCACAAAGTCAGATTCATGTTAATTCTGTATTCTCTGAATCTTCGTCAAATCAAGTACAAGCAATTACAACACTAAGAAGTGGTAAGGTAATTGATAAAACCATCAAACCTAAGATTTCAAAGAAAATACGTGAGTCAATTCCTGTAAACGAACCACTTGAATCTGAACCTTTAATCAAAAAGCAACCAGGAGTACAAAATGAAAAAGATCTGCCATGTCCTATCCCTTTACCTTTCCCTCAAAGAGTCAAGCAACTTCAAACTGAAAAAGATCAATCTGATATTCTCGAGCTATTTAAACAGGTAAAGATTAATATTCCATTATTAGATGCAATAAAAAGAGTTCCAGTTTATGCTAAATTCCTAAAAGATCTTTGCACAATAAAAAGAAGAACTAATGTACCAAAGAAAGCATTCGCAACTGAGCAAATCAATATAATACAACATGATACACTTCTTAAGTACAAAGATCCGGGTAGTCCTACAGTTTCATGTCTTATTGGAAATTTTCAAATTGAACAAGCTCTGTTAGATCTTGGATCCAGTTGTAATTTAATGCCATATTCAGTCTATACACAACTAGGACTAAGTGAGTTAAAACCTTCTAATATTAAATTACAATTAGCAGACCGATCAGTGAAAATTCCAAGAGGAATTGTGGAAGATGTTATTGTCCAAGTGGATCAATTCTATTTTCCAGCAGATTTTATTGTTATAGATACGGAACCAAGTTGTCAGATGTATGCCTCTCAATACATACCTCTTATTTTAGGTCGACCATTCCTAGCTACATCAAATGCATTGATTAACTGTAGGAATGGAGTCATGAAACTTTCATTTGGAAACATGACTTTGGAATTAAATGTTTTTGAAGGAACAAAACAACCTAGAGAAGAAGAAGAACCATACGAAGTAAATTGTGTTGAGATATTAACTCAAAATTATTTTGAAAAATTTTTTCTAAAAAAAGAGTTATTTGAATTGGAATCAATATCTGATACTGAATCTGAAAATGCATCTATAAAAAATCTACAATGTGAAGAATTATTACCAAAACTTGTAGAATCAAATGTCAAAGTTCTTAAAAAAAGAATTAAAACCCCTTCCAACCAATCTAAAATATAGCTTTTTAGAAGAAAATAAGATACATCCGGTAATTATATCATCAACGTTGTCTGCAAATCAAGAAAAAGAATTAACAAAAGTGTTGAAAAAACACCAAAGTGTTATTGGATGGACAATTGCAGATATAAAAGGGATAAGTCCACTTCTATGTACTCACTGTATCTACTTAGAAGAAAATGCTAAACCATCTCGTCAAATGCAAAGAAGATTAAACCCATACATGAAAGAAATAGTTCGTACAGAAATACTTAAACTATTAGATGCTAATATTATTTATCCTATATCTGATAGTAAATGGGTCAGTCCTACACAAGTAGTTCCAAAGAAATCTGGGGTTACTGTAATAAAAAATCAAGAAAATGAATTAGTCCCCATGCGTACAGTCACAGGGTGGCGTGTATGTATTGACTATCGAAAATTAAATTCTCTTACCAGAAAGGATCACTTTCCATTACCATTCCTAGATCAAGTATTAGAAAGAATAGTTGTGCATGCATATTATTGTTTTCTAGATGGATATTCTGGTTATAATCAAATTGAAATTGCAATAGATGATCAAGAAAAAACTACATTTACATGTCCGTTTGGAACTTTTGCTTATAAAAGAATGCCTTTTGGGTTATGTAATGCCCCAGCTACTTTTCAACGCTGCATGTTAAGCATATTTAGTGATATGGTAGAACGACATCTAGAAGTCTTTATGGATGACTTTTCAGTGTATGGTGATTCATTTCAACTATGTCTAGAAAATCTGGAAAATGTACTCATTCGATGTGAAGAAACAAACCTTGTCTTAAATTGAGAAAAATGTCATTTCATGGTTACACAAGGTATTGTTCTAGGTCACATAGTTTCTAAAAAAGGAATTGAAGTCGATAAATCCAAAATTGACTTAATAGCCAATCTTCCTTCACCAAAAACCGTAAAAGATGTTCGGTCTTTTTTAGGTCACGCTGGCTTTTATCGAAGATTTATAAAAAAATTTAGTTCAATATCAAGACCAATCTGTAATCTTTTATGTCAGGATATAACATTTGAATGGAATGATGCATGCCAATTAGCATTTGACAAATTAAAAAACATGCTTATTTCTGCACCTATCATGCAACCTCCTGACTGGTCTTTGCCTTTTGAACTAATGTGTGATGCAAGTGATTATGCTGTAGGAGTTGTATTAGGTCAAAGGAAAGATAAAAAACCCTATGTTATATATTATGCAAGTAAAACTTTAAATGATGCACAAATGAACTATTCAACCACAGAAAAGGAATTACTTGTTGTTGTGTTTGCTTTAGACAAATTTCGTTCATATTTGGTTGGGTCGTCAATTGTTGTATTTACAGATCATGCAGCTTTGAAATATTTGTTTACTAAGAAAGATGTTAAACCACGTCTCCTACGTTGGATTTTGTTACTTCAAGAATTTGATCTTATAATTAAAGATAAGAAATGAGTAGAAAATGTGGTAGCAGATCACTTGTGAAGATTGAACTATAATATAAAAGAAGAATCAATTCCGATTAGAGAAACTTTTCCAGATGAACAACTCTTAGCTATAACCGAAGTACCATGGTATGCAGATATAGTTAATTATTTAGCTACTGGTACTATTTCTTCTAATTATGCCTGGACTGATAAAAATAGGTTCCTAAGGGAGGTACGTAATTTTTTTTGGGAAGATCCTTATTTGTTTAAATACTGTAAGGACCAAATAATAAGACGTTGTGTACCTAATCATGAAATTAGTCAGGTAATTCAGTTTTGTCACTCTGAAGCTTGCGGAGGTCATTTTGCTTCAAAGAAAACCGCTGCTAAAATTTTGCAGTGTGGATTTTATTGGCCAACTCTTTTTAAAGATGTTCATATCTTTTGTTTAAACTGTGACAGATGCCAAAGAATGGGAAATATTTCAAAAAGAAATATGATGCCTTTAAACCCTATTTTAGTTATTGAAATTTTCGATTGTTGGGGCATCGATTTTATGGGACCATTTCCTCCATCCTTTGGATATCTGTATATTTTGGTTGCAGTCGACTATGTTTCTAAATGGGTAGAGGCAATTCCATGTAGAAATAATGATCACAAAACAGTGATCAAGTTTTTAAAAGAAAATATTTTATCTATATTTGGGATTCCTCGAACAATCATCAGTGATGGTGGATTACATTTTTGTAATAAAGTTTTTGAAAACCTAATGAAAAAATACATGATCTCTCATAAAATATCCACCCCATACCATCCACAGACAAGTGGACAAGCTGAATTAGCTAATAGGGAGATAAAATACATTTTAGAAAAAACAGTAAATCCAGATCGTAAGGATTGGTCTTTAAGATTAACTGATGCGCTTTGGGCTTACCGTACCCCGTATAAGACTATTTTAGGAATGTCTCCTTATCGGTTAGTTTATGGTAAACCATGTCATTTGCCTGTAGAACTAGAACATAAAGCATATTGGGCAATTAAAATGCTAAATTTTGATATAAATGAAGCTGGAGTGTGTCGCAAGCTACAAATTAATGAATTGGAAGAATTAAGAAATGAAGCTTATGAAAATGCAAAAATTGCTAAATCAAGAACAAAAATTTTTCATGATAAAAATATCATGAGAAAATCGTTTGAACCATCTCAAAAAGTACTGTTATATAATGCAAAGCTTCGTTTATTTCCTGGAAAGCTAAGATCTAGATGGACAGGACCGTATATAGTTAAACAAGTTTTCAACCATGGGGCAATTGAAATTGAAAATCCAACAACTGGGAATATCTTTAAAGTAAATGGACAAAGGCTAAAACCCTATTATGATGATTTCACTAAAGATATAAGTTTTGTACAACTTTTTGATCCAGTCTATGTGTGTCTTATTATTTGATTATTAGTGGTATCACTAATTACTTGTAATTTATTTGACAGATCAAATCTCCTGCGTGAAAGTCAGAGATCATAATTGCTGAAAGTCAACAACTTCCTGGTTTTTATTACTAATGTTAACTATTACTGTTTTTATATTACAGATAACATTTAATTTAAATTGGGGAGATAGGCGTGTGAGTTTACTTTATGAGTTTAAAATAATAATTATGATTTAAAAATTTTGTTCGTCTTTGTGACTGGCAGACGTTAAAGAACCAGATAGGGAGTCAATTTTAAATAATTTTTCTTTGAGTCATTTTTATATTTTATAAAAAAAAAAAAATGGATGAAAAATTATTTTGGTTGAGTTTAATTTTATTACGTCACTTTCCAAAAGATATACATACATTGATCATGCAAAAAGCTAAAGCTGTTCGAAATTTCGAAATCTTTGAAAGCCAAGCACGACCCCTATGTGGGAAAAGCACATATGCTAAACATCGAAGAGCAAATCGTCTCTGTGCTTGTGTAAAATGTGGTCGTACAGAACATCTAAGACAGTATAATAAGTGTGCGGAACCAATTTCTGGTCGATCGTTAGATCGTTTACGGTGGATTAGGGATGGGCAGAGCAAGGATTACCCTGAGACGCCATCCTATTCCGGCCCAATGCTAAACAGATACGTGAGATCTGAAATTAACCGTGTCACTAATGTTACTGAACCAGATAGTTCTGATACAGACTAAATATGATCAATATAATGTATAGCTTTTTAGGAATATATGTATAGTTGTAAATAAATATAAATAGCTATTAGATTAAATAGGAAATCCGTAAATAAGAAATAAGAAATAATAAAATAAAAACATCATAGTCCTGAAAAAAAAAAAGTGGTTAGTAAAATTTTGTAGAATAAAGCTATATTTAATGTTGTAAATTGTAGGACTTGACAGGAAAAAGAACACCAGTGTAGAACAGCAAGGAAATAACCTGCAATTACAAACCAAGAACCAGTCGAAAAGATGAATCAAAGACCACAAACAAGAAGATCTGCAAGCCATGCACGAGAGAATCAATCTTCGCAATCCGAGACATCTCCACAACAACCTCAACCAGGAAACAACTTTAATGAGGTGATGTTTGAAAATTTGGAACAACGAATCTGGTATGATACGAACTACCTAACTAAAAATATTATTTCTGAAAGGGTAGTAATATATGAAGATTTTGAAAACATAAGACAAATTCTCCATGAAAGAGGATGGCTACAATATGTTAGGTTACCTGTTCCTGCATATGACTGTTTAGTTCGGGAGTTCTACAGTAATGCTGAAATTAAAGGAAAAAGACTACTGCGTATATTTGTTAGAGGAATAGTTTTTCAAGTTACACCAGACACTATAGCCGAATTCTTTCGACCCATGCAAAGACAACCCCAACCACAATATCCTTACACCGAGCTACCTAGTTTGACTGAAGTAGGAAGAGAATTGACAGGAAATCCAGAATTTATTTGGGGACGCCCAAATAGTTACATTAAACAAGGAAGCCTGACAAATAAGTATCGCATCCTAAATATGATAACAGTGTACAATTTGCTACCACGAGCCCTAAAGTATCAAATTTTTATTGACCATGCTTATTTCCTATATGCATTCGGAATGGGACACACAATTGACCTCCAAACTTGATCTTAGACCAAATGATAATTGATGTGGATAATAGGAAGCTCACACTCCCGTATGCAATGTTAGTATCTCAGATATGCAGGAATACGGGCGTGATCATTAATCCGACATGGAAAACAGTGGAGCGTCTTGCACCAGTGGATAAAACTTCGTTAAAGAAAAGTCATGGAGGAAAAATAGGAAACCAACAAGGAATATCTTCATCACATGAAGAGGAACCATTTGAAGAACCAGGTTGGGTATCTGAAGAGTACATACCACAAGAACAGCAGCCACAAGAAAATCAACCATACATCCCCAGGGATGACCGCACTGATAGACAGGTCTTGTTAGAAGTAGAGACCAGCATTATTCAAATCAATCGACGCATGGATGAATATAAAGTTGAGCTGTGGCAGTTGATTCAAGACCATTCCAGAGGAGAATCTTCTAACTCTTAAATCGACTGGAGATTTTACAAACAAATTTTACTTTCTTTCACTCAGCCTTTACATTATGTGCTTTTAGTTTATGCAATTTACTTTATGTTTTTAAAAATGCTGTGTGTTTTAATTTAAGTTATAAAAAAAAATAAAATTAGTTAGGAGATATATTTCATACAATTTACAGTTAAAATTAGGTTAATATTCCTATGCTTTGTAAAAATAACCTTAATCTGATCACGCGGGATTTTCATATTGTAGTTATATATTATCTTAATATTTTTGTTAAAACTTACTTTTACAAGCACAAATAGATTTCTTTTATTTCAGAACCCTTGTGAAATATTACACTCTTTGCATATATAGTGGAGATGTATAACCAATTGCAGAATTTGAGCTAATCTCCCTTGGAGAGATATTCTACATCTACTCAAGTAAACATCTTCGATTCTACGGTAAACTTTCTTTGAATAATCTCATTAATTTTGTTTTGATTAGCACTCGTTAGACTATATTACTTGCATTATCCTTGAAATTCTTTTTATAGGAATGATACAAATGAATAATTTCTGGAAAATGATCTTAGGCCATGTTTGATTAATTTTGAGCCTTAACCATTTCTTTTACAAAATTATATCATTAGTCAGCCATGTTTGAGCCTAAAATAATATAAATTCTTTTCATGAAACCAGAAAAGTACCCGAGCTAGATAAAAATATATTAAACCTACCTGTGCTACATAATTTTCTTGCACCCTCTTTTAAATCAACAGGATACAGAAAAGTGAGATGGAGCATAAAATGCACTCACCAAATGAGAGAAAAAAGTGAAAAAAAAAAAAAGGCATGTGTTGAAGAAAACGAGATGGAGCGTAAAACGCACTCGTTCAAGAAAAAGTGAGATGGAGCATAAAATGCACTCACCAAACCAAAAAAAAAAAAAAAAGAGAGAGAGCCAAGAAAGTGAAAAATTGAAAGAATAAAGAAATAAAGTTTTAAGAGGTGTGCCAAAAGGTAGCTTCTGAACCCCAAAGACGTCGTTTCTTAAACCCTAAACCCAATGGCCACAATACAACCTAATGAAAGTCCTTTTTGATTCCAGAAATCATGCAATTGTATTTGTCCTATCTATCTATAAAAGGAGAATGTTAATAATATAGTTAATATAGTGTTGATATCCTATCATGAGATTATGTCAAATTCCAAATTTTATTCAAATATCTGTTTATTCAAATTCGCGTCCAAAGTCAACACAAGCGCCTAGGCGCTTAAAACCAGCGCAGGGGCGCTGAGTTACTGCATTTCAAGCACCTCAGCACTGATTAGGCGCTGGGTAGGCGCTGTCCCCTTTTAAGCCTAAAGCTTCCCTTGTTGCTTAGTCTTCAAATATCCAACACTTAGGCTCCAAATTGACCTCGTTTCCTTCCAAATGATCTTGTTTCCTTCCAAATGATGATCCTACAAAATAACATCAAAACACACACAAAAAATAAAAAGGAACATAAAATATTTGAAAACTTGCAATTTCATCAAGCTAAAAATACTTAATTCGTGGGTATAAAACCCACTCATCAATCGTCATCTGTTAACTCAGATGTGATAGACTCCAACAAACAATATTCAGCGGATTTTTCACAAAATGCATCATTCAAATGTTCATGTGCCAAAGACTCAATGAGATTCACTTCTCTCACTTCCTTTTCCTATCCTAGATGCTTGGCAATGTTAAAAATGTTAAACTCAAGAGTCATATTCCAAAAATTTAATTTCATGACCCCATTCCTGTAATTGATTAATGCATTTAAAGTTGCTAGGAAAGGTCGACCAAGAATGAAAGAAATTTGATTCCCTGGATTTATTGCTGGCTGAGTATCCAAGACAATAAAGTCAACAAGAAAGACGAAATTGTCCACTTGAACAAGGACATCCTCCCCAATGCCCCTCGGAACTTTGACAGACCTATCTGCCAACTGGAGTGTGATACAAGTGGGTTTGAGTTCACCCAGACCCAATTGTTGGTAGATAGAGAAAGGGAGCAAATTGACACTGGCTCCAAGATCCAGTAGTGCTTGTTCTATCCTGAAGTTTTCAATTACACATGACACAGTTGGACACCCTGGATCCTTGTATTTTGGAGGGGTTTTGTGTTGGAGTATGACACTAGCTTGTTCTGTCAAGAAGGCTCGTTTCTGAACATTTTGGCTTCTTTTGATTGTGCACAAGTCTTTTAGAAACTTGGCATAAGAAGGAACCTGCTTGATTGCATCCAAAAGTGAAATATTGATTTTTACTTGCTTAAAAAGCTCGTAAATTTCTGTACAGTTATTCAATTTCTATGCTTTATTGAGTCTTTGAGGAAAAGGAGCAGGAATAGGACACGAAGGATCTTTTTCCTTTGACGGTTCTAGTACCTTTTCAATCACAGTTTCAGGCTCACCTAGTTCATTAACTGGGATTGACTCAGGTTTTGGCTTAGAATTAACTTGTCTCTAATGATTTTGTCAATTACCTTACCACTTCTCAGTGTAGTGATAGCTTGAGCTTGTTCTTGTGGGGTTTCCATGGTTGAAGGATTTCTCACATGATATTGACCTTGTGGTTGTTTTGGTTGGGCAGGAAACTTGCCCTTCTCATGTGTGGTCATTGACTGGGTCAACTTTTGGATATAACTTTTGAGATCCTTAAAGGATTGAGTGGTCTAGGTTTTGAATTCATTCAAAGCCTGAGTGGAATGATTGTTGTAGTTCATTTGGCTTTGCATAAACTAATTCAATGTGTCCTCAAGACTTCTCTTGTGTGGTGGTTGGTATGGTTGATATGCAGGAGGTCCTTGAGGTGGTGGTTATGAACTTTGTTGTGGATTCATGGGAGTTGGTTGTGTGTTCCTCCAACTGAAGTTCGAGTGATTTCGCCACCCTAGATTATACGTTTCAGAATACGGGTTGGAATAATGTGACGGTCATCAGAGCCTAAGCTACACCATGGACTCTAAACCACTTTCACTCTCGCATGGAAGATGATAGACTCACTTCTCACAAGGCCCATATAAGATCTATGACCTATGCTCTGATACCAAGTTGTGACACCCCAAAAATCGGGGGTCCTTTGTCAACTGGTTGATTGATTGGTCAAAAACGTTGTTGCTTCCTAAAACCTAAACATCATCCCTCAATGTGTGTATGGCTTATAGGACTAAGGGAGTGTCACTCTCCCTCGGAATGATGTAAGAGATAGGGCAACAATGTTTTGGTGGAAAATGGAATGAACAAAATGTGAAATGAAATGCGGGTGTGTGAACAAAAGTGCTCCCCAATCGCAAAGAGTCTTTTGTGTGTCGGTGTTTTACTTGGAAAAGTATTCCAAGGTCGTCTCCTCAGGGAAGGAAAGTTCAAGTGTGTGAAGGTGATTTTGTCAAAAAGAGAAAGAGTAAAATCTTTTAGTTTGTTTTGTAGAGTTGTGTTTGTAATGAAAATGCAAGAAAACAAGTGTTGGCTAATCCAAAGGGTCATTCCAATGGGAATACCAATTCAACTCAAGCCTTCCTCCAATAGAGCCTAGAAGTACGATTGATTCGTGGGAAGCTCGGGACTAAAATGGAGGTGAGGATTCAAGCATACCCCGTGACAATGCCTACGGTGTATCAAGAACTCACAACCATGTCCTCACCCCAACCCAGTCAAACCGAGCCATCGTACTCTGAGAGGAGGAATGAAAATGAGTTGAAGTGGCACACCCAAGAGGAATTCTCTCTTGGATTAACCAACTTAAAAGCTAGTTACTCATGCATAAAAGAAAGACAAGCATAATGTAAATTAAAGACATTGTAGAGAAATGAAGATTTAAAGCATGAAACTTAACTTGAAGCAATAAATCTAAAGCTATGAAGGAAAATATGCAATACCCATTTTAAAAGATGAAATGAAGAAAACTTGAAGCAACAATGGTGAAATGAAGAACATGCAAGTAAACTTGGAATAAACTTGAAACAACTTAGATTAAAATGCAAGGAATGAAGATTACAAGAGGTTTAAAGCTTACAACAATTGAAATGGAAAGGAAAATGCAAAAACATAAACTTACATTACACTATTCATCATCTTCTACATGGAACTAAAACTAAGCTTAGGTAGCCACACCAATACAATGTGTAAAATGCTGAATATAATGGAGAGTTAGCCTTCAATTTTCGTGCATGGTGGTCCCCCCTAGCTGTGTGCAGGCCTCCCATCAATAGGAGGCTAAGTTGAAGCTTGGACAGGCTAGGAGAAGGTTAGCCTGCAACTCCCCTGGCAGCCCCCTTCAATCCCCTCTTCATTAATGCCATTGCCTCCAAATGTCTTCAAGTAGGGTGTAGGAGGCATGGTTGTAGGGATAAAATGTCGGGCTAGGTGTGGGAGAATCAATGTTGGGACCCCCAAGCAAGTGGAGAAGAGTTCTGGGGTGTTCTGGGAGCGTACCGGTACTGTGTACCGGTACTCTAAACCTTCTGGAGTTCGAAGTACCGGTACGCAGTACCGGAACGGTATAGTACCGGTACTGTGTACCGGTACTATTTTCTGCTCCGGACCAGTCTTGGTAGAATAGGCATAACTTTTGATCCAACCATTGGATTGAGCTGAAATTTTGACACAATACAGAAGACATCCAGATCTACAACTTTCATGTTTTTAAATTTTTCAGATTCGAAGCGCATCATGGTCAAAATGGAGGAATACCGAGGCTCTGTTTCCAGATGGTGTGGCTGCTGGTGCTTTTGTTCCCAAACACCAATACATCCTTGATTTCTTCACTTTTAAGCCTCCAAATCTTCATGTAATGTGTCCATGCCCTCACCACACATCCATCATAGTTGCAAGGTCCTAAAATCAATCATTTAAGCTATAAAAACTTGCAACAACGAAAATTCAACATTATTCATAAAATCGGCTAACTCTAAGTACTTAGATGCAAAAGTTGAGTTAAAATGCATGTAATGAGGCCTTGAAATATACAATATTTTGTGTTCATCATTGATCACCCATCAACCCGTGGATACCGTGTAACTCGATATCACGTCGTTATGCCCCATTTACCAGAATCCATAATTTAATAAAATTCAGGCAGAGTCTCCTTTGTACGGGGAACTCTACCCAAAACACAACCTGTGCAATCATACAATCACATGACCCATCCAAGGTACGATATACAACATTGACCACACCGGGTCCATTTATCCATACTTAGATAACAACATTTAATCACATGACCCATCCAAGGTCCAATATACATCAATTCATACTCCCACATCATGAATTTATGCATTAAACATAGTTAATACAAGTTCAAATTACAATTCTTTTACATGCATTACATGCCAAAAACTAAATTACAACTCTAATTTAAAAAAAAAATATCATTTAAAGCCACATTTCGGCTTTTCTTCAACATTTGGGCCCCAATTGAGAGCCTTCCACCGGTGTGAACCCCGCACCTGAAATATTTTCCCATATAGGGTGAGCCACGCTCAATAAGGTATCTCCTATAGAGGCTACTCCCCAACCTAAGTGCATATGAAATATTCACATGCAACATTCAACAAGCAACAACCATCCCAAAAAAGAATATGCAATTCAATGTTGGAATTCTACCATGTCATGCCATGAAATGAGATGAGACTCACTCATGCACTTTAACGTGAGCCCACTCTGGCTCCCACAACACAATGCAATGTCAATGTGTATAAATCCGCCATTGATGAAATACATCCATTGATCTTTTTGAAATAAAAATCATGTCTTTATTATAAAATAAAATCATGTATCTTTATTGGATGTTACACATCGAATGACTATTTTATAAAACAAAACCATGTGTCTTTGTTGGGTAGCAGAGTTTTGGTGTCGCACCGCCGGTTCCGCACACTGACACACTTTTCCGAAATTGTACCACAGGGGAGTGTATGAACCAAGTAGTCGGGTCTTGCACCCAAGGGAGAATCTAGCCCTGCTTGCTATACCCGACACAAGTTTTTCGTGCAACCATGCAACTCAGCTAGATCTTCGATCCAACCATTCCGAGTCCACTTATCAACCACCAAAAATGGTGTTTGATCAACCATGCACACATACCCACACTCATGCCTCATGCCCATGAATGTGATGCCTCCATGCAAATGCAATGTAATGTACCATTGCAATATCAATGTCATGCCCCATATGTAATGAATGTCATATGGGCTAATTTAACCACATTCAACATTTTCATGGCAAATTATATCCAAAGCATATAACTTCCATAAAGTCATCACAATGCCAATATATCACAAGCATATACCAACATTCACATTTAACAACAATTTTCCCCAAGCATGTCATACATACTCTATGCAATAAAACACTTAATTTTCACATAGGCATTTAGTCAAACACCTTCAAGGCACCAAATCATGTTATCACATAAAATGCCCATAATCATCACATAAATCAAAAAAGCACATTTAGTGATTTCCACATACCCAATTATCAAAATTCCAAGAAATCACATTCTAGCAATTTCTATGTACTCAAGTCAAGATAGAATTTATTCTACCCATTTCCAATTTAGGATGATTGTATGAAATGGGCAGGTTGTTAGATGTGATTTAACAAATACCTATTTTATTTAAAATGTGAAGTGGGTATTGGAAATGGGTAGAATAAATTATATCTTGACTTGAGTACATAGGAATTGCTAGAATGTGATTTCTTAGAATTTTGATAATTGGGTATGTGAAAATCACTAAATGTGATTTTTTGATTTATGTGATGATTATGGGAATTTTATGTGATAACATGATTTGGTGCCTTGAAGGTGTTTGACTAAATGCCTATGTGAAAATTAAGTGTGTTATTGCATAGATTATGTATGACATGCTTGGAAAAAATTGTTGTTAAAAGTGAATGTTGGTATATGCTTGTGATATATTGGCATTGTGATGACTTTATGGAAGTTTTATACTTTGGATATAATTTGCCATGAAAATGTTGAATGTGGTTAAATTAGCCCATATGACATTCATTACATATGGGGCATGACATTGATATTGCAATGGTACATTACATTGCATTTGCACAGAGGCATCACATTCATGGGCATGAGGCATGAGTGTGGGTGTGTGTGCATGGTTGATCAAACACCATTCTTGGTGGTTGATAAGTGGACTCGGAATGGTTGGATCGAAGATCCGGCTGAGTTGCATGGTTGCACGAAAAACTTGTGTCGGGTATAGCAAGCAAGTCTAGATTCTCCCTCGGGTGCAAGACCCGGCTACTTGGTTCATACACTCCCCTGTGGTGCAATTCCGGAAAAGTGTATCGGTGTGCGGAACCGACAGTACGACACCAAAACTCCGCTACCCAACAAAGACACATGGTTTTGTTTTATAAAATAGTCATTTGATGTGTAACATCTAACAAAGATACATGATTTTTTTTTTTATAATAAAGACATGATTTTTATTTCAAAAAGATTAATGGATGTATTTCATCAATGGCAGATTTATTCACATTGGCATTGCATTGTGTGTTGGGAGCTAGAGTGGGCTGGCGTTAAAGTGCATGAGTGAGTCTCATCTCATTTCATGGCATGACATGGTAGAATTCCAACATTTAATTGCATATTCTTGTTTGGGATGGCTGTTGCTTGTTGAATGTTGTAGGTGAACATTTTATATGCACTTCGGCTGGGGAGTAGCCTCTGTAGGAGATATCCTATTGAGCGTGGCTCACCCTATATGGGAAAATATTTCAGGTGCGAGGTTCACGGCGGTGGAAGGCTCTCAATCGGGGCCCAAATGTTGAAGAAAAGCCGAAATGTGGCTTTAAATGATGTTTTTTGTAAAACTAGACTTGTAATTTAGTTTTTGGCATGTAATGCATGTAAAA
Source organism: Ilex aquifolium (assembly GCA_951799425.1). NCBI lineage: Eukaryota > Viridiplantae > Streptophyta > Magnoliopsida > Aquifoliales > Aquifoliaceae > Ilex > Ilex aquifolium. The sequence continues at coordinate 28,565,745 of OX637400.1, forward strand.
GAATTATAATTTGAACTTGTATTAACTATGTTTAATGCATAAATTCATGATGTGAGAGTATGAATTGATGTATATTGGACCTCAGATGGGTCATGTGATTAAATGTTGTTATCTAAGTATGGATAAATGGACCCAATGTGGTCAATGTTGTATATCGGACCTCGGATGGGTCATGTGATTGTATGATTGCACAGGTTGTGTTTTGGGTAGAGTTCCTCGTACAAAGGAGACTCTGTCTGAATTTTGTTAAATTATGGATCCCGGTAAATGGGGCATAACGGCGTGATATCGAGTTACACGGTATCCACGGGTATTCCGCAGGTTGATGGGTGATCAACGGGTTGACAAAGGACCCCCAATTTTTGGGGCGTCACAAATAAGGCTTGTTGAAATTGGAAATTGCATTGGTTTGTTCTAACAAGACTTCTTTGAATGCAGGAATGGTAGGACACTCCCCAGTAGGGTGCCCTATCAGCGCACAAATCCCACACACTTGTTCTGTGGGAGGGCCAACATCAACTTGATTTACCTTCTTCATCTCTAGAGCTTCAATCTTTCAAGACAAGGTGGTCATTTTCGCTCTCAGGTCATCATCTTCTTTCAAGACATACTTACCTCCTTGGGAATTTTTGCTTCAACAGTGGTAGGAGAGGCTGAGTCCCACATCTGAGAACTCTCGGATATTGTGTTAAAAAAATTGAATGCCTCCTCTGGACTTTGTCTCATAAATTCTCCTTGAGCCATCATTTCAACAAACTGACATAGTCTAGTGGGCAAAGAATCATAGAAAAATCCTACCAAGGTCCAATTTTCAAAAGCATGGTGTGGGCAAGATTGGAGAAGATCCTTGAATCTCTCCCAACACTGGTAAAATGTTTCTTCCTCTTTACCCGAAAATTCATGATTTGCCTTTTGAGTGTATTGGTACGGTGTAAAGGAAAAAACTTTCTGAAAAACTCATTTTGTAATGCATGCCAGTTTGGTATTGAATAGGCTTTTTAATAGAATTTAACAATTGTTTAGCTTTGTCCTTTAAAGAGAAAGGAAAAAGTTTCAACTTGACCAGTTCAGAATTATCTTGGAATGTTCCACATACCTCCTCAAAATCATTAATATGCAGATATTGGTTTTCTGATTCGAATCCATGAAATTGAGGTAGTAATTGCACCGTCTCCGCCTTTACATTAAAGATGGGCGCATTTGCAGGAAACACAAAACAAAAGGAGACACTGTTTCGTGTGGGATGCAAATAATCCCGTAGAGTTTGAATATTTGGAACTTCTCCCTTTCTCTCAGAAACTTACCCTTCTCTCCCATTATTAGCCATGCTATTATCAAAAGATTCTGCTACTGATCAAGGTGAAGATGGTCGAGACTGATTTACAGACCCAACAGATTCTTCTGGCAAATTTTAAAAGTGAGGATCGTCCTCAGACATAAAATAAGAATTATACACAGTAAATCAAAAATATATACAAAAAATGAAGGTCTTTTCAACTTTTACTTTAAAACACCATTTTGGTTCCCCGGCAACGGCACCAAAAACTTGATTTGATCCGAAATGTTTACACCCAAGTGCAAGCTGTCAAGTTGTAGTTATAATTGATGAGTGCGTTTTATACCTACGAATTGAGTACTTTCGGCTTGATGAAAGTGCAAGTTTTCAATTATTTTATGTTTGCTTTTAATTGTTTTGTGTGTTTTGATGTTATTTTGTAGGAATCATTATTTGGGAAGCAAACAAGATCATTTTGAAGGAAACAAGGATTTGGAGGCTTAAAAGTGAAAGAAATCAATGAGGTATTGGTGTTTGGTAACAAATGCACCAGAACTAGCACCATCTAGTGGAAGTACCTCGGTTTTCCTCCATTTTGACCATGATAAACTCATAATCTGGAAAAGTTCAAAACATGACAATTGTAGATCTGGATGTCTTCTGTATTGTGTCAAAATTTCAGCTCAATTCAACGGTTGGATCAAAAGTTATGGCGATTTTACGAACACTGGTCCATAGCTGAAGGCTTAAAAAAGGGAGGTGCGCCTAGGCGCCAAAACCAGCGCCCCTGCGCCAACATGCTGCCTATTCAGCGCCTTTTCAGCGCCTAGGCGCCGGTGTTGAAGTTGGACACGAAGTAGGACTCATTTTTTTACCCGAAATTGGACTCTAATGCCTCCTATGTGCTAGGGTTTGATGGGGGATATAAATAGACTGACTTTGGGGGCTGAAAATAACAAGGAGAAGACCAAGAATTCATAGAAAGTTGAAGGCAAGAATCAAAGGAACCGACACGAAGAAAATCGGACTTGAAGGCTAGAGAAGGATTGAAGATTGCAACTAAGTTTTCATTCTTTTCCCTTACTTTTACTTCTTGATTTTATAAGATGTTGTTTAATTTGAGAATGATGTTTTTCAATTACATTATGAACTAAATCTTTATTAAGATTGCAACGGAACCTAATGTCTAGTTAAATTGATCTACTCTCGTTTCTAGTTTTTGTTGATCTTATATGAGTTGTTTGTCATAATTTGTGTTTAATACATAATTGTTTGGCCATCAATTAATTTGATAACCTAGATGAAATTGGGAGATGAATTCTAGGTTTAGATCTGAATATGATGACATGCGTCTGGTTAATTCTTCTTCGGATTGAATTGTTGGGTTTGTGTATAGGATAGGAATATACCTATATGCCGTGTGTAACTTGTATGAGAGTTTGAACTTAATGAATCTATTCCAACTTATTTTGCATAGGAATATAGCAATTTAATTGGGAGAGATATGCTTATCTTACTATCGGAAGAGGTTTGATAAATACTTTTGAAGTCTCAGTTAACAATTCAATTTGATCAATTAACTGGAAAGAGAATGGAAAGATTTATACGAACCATTATGGGAAGTTGTAATCTTAACTTCTTTTATCCGTTAAATTCAATCTTTGATTATTAAGTTTAGATTTAGTTTAAATTATTCATTCCATAGTTCAATTCCAATTGTTTAAATAAAATTGAATTGATATAAAGTTAGTACTTGAAATTTATGAGCAATATTTCTCCGTGGGAACGATACTCTACTTATCACTTTATTACTTGTTGATCATGTATACTTGCACGTAAATTGTCAATACCAAATTTGGACAACAATAATCCTTTTAAGTTCAGAGTCGAATTCATAGGGAACTAGTATTGGTGTTTTGAAATAATTAGTGACAAATACCAAAGTGACTGGAACCTTTGAGATTTGAAGTTATGTTGTTTATGGGATTTTCTAGACAAAATATAATATTCTCTTGAAATTTCTGGACAGAATATAAGATTCTCTCAAATGAAAGAGTCACCCTTTAGCTCGAGGATCTGGACATGTAGTCAATCATCCAGTTGTTATATTTGTGCTTGAGAACTCAATTAACCCCTATATCAAAAGCAAGTTAATTGGAGGATAAAAATGGACTGTGAGAATTAAGAGCATGGTTCCGATGTCTTTATGGAGATTTACAAGAATTGTTAGTGTCGGTACTCAACCTGTCTACAAACAAGTAAGTAATTCTACAAGTCATCCAACCACTGTGATATTATTCCATTCTTAGTTGAAGCACAATAATAGTGAAGATTGAATGTAGTCATGAAGATCTAGCTGGAATACTTGCAAAGAACCAATGAATCCTCCTATGCCAAGAGTCATCTTGTCTTAGAAAGGACTCATGATTGTACAAAGTACCTTAGCTTTGTTGTATGCATTCAATCATTCAATAAACAATCAAAAGATAAGGCATTAAGCATAAATGAAATGCACAAAAATAACTTCCGAATGATTTATACATGTCCATCACCTCTTACTAAAGAATGAATGAGAAACTACTCACTCTTCATGGCTTTGAGGAAACTAGAAAAGTGAGTGATTCTCATCCCTCCAAGTAGAGGAGTTACAAGATAAAATACACTACACAATAAGTCTATCTTCAATGAAGAATGAGTGAATCAATACCCACCCTTCAAGGCTACAAGATATCTAGAAAGGTGAGAGAGTTTCACTCCTCTAAGTGAAGAAAGAAGCTATTAAAATGGAAGCTAATGAAACTAATAATGAAAGTAAAAGAAAGCTAGTTACATTTGGAGAGTTTCTTCCTCTTCCAAAGATGATCTTTAACAAGCTCCAATGGAAGGTATTTATAGGCAAGGAGGAGGGGGTAAAAGAAGAGTAAAGGAATAGTTCTAGGTGCTGAAAGTCCAAGTGAATGCCCCAAAATCCAGATGGAGATCTAATATTCCTGCAGCCTGTCTGGGATTTGCATTCGAACGTTGTTGGCATTCGAACATGGATGCTTGTCTTCTTTGATGGGCGTTCGAACGTTGTTGAAGTTTGAACGTGGTACTCAAGTGGCTTTGGTCACCCACTGTAGATAGCTGTAACAAGTCACATGTCATCACCCTAGCAATCTCATTTGGATCCTCAATTATTTCAGGATAGCGTTCGAACATGGATTGGTGTTCGAACGTGGTACTCAAGTAGCTTTTGTGCTTCTTAAGGAATAGCTGCAACATGCCACGTGCTATCACCCTAGCAATCTCCTGCGGGTCCTCAATTGATTCAAGGTAGCGTTCGAACGTGGATTGGAGTTCGAACGTGGATTGGAGTTCGAACGTGGATGCTTTGCTTCCTCTTCCTCCAATTCTCTTCCAAAACACATGGGTGTTGCTTGAAAGTTTGATTTTATTGACTTTAGGCCCTTGTACAACTTTTTTCCCTGAAATGTAATCATTTAAACTCCATCAAAGCATAATTAGTCATGTAAATACATAGTGAAATGTTAATTTTAACAATGCATCACCTACCGGTAGGTTTAGTACCCTGGAATTCTTCAACCGCTGCCCCTGCCAAAACCAACCGGTAGGTTTTGCCTACTGGAAAAAACCTACTAGGAGGTTTCATCATCGTTCTACCGGTAGGTTTTGCTCAGAAACACCATACAGCTGCAATCTCAACTCCAACTGCTTCGTGGGCCCACCTCTGTTTCTCTCACACATGCCCTGACACATTCTACATACAAGCATGCTTTCTTACACCTAAAATCTGACTTTGGAAGAAAAAGCATGGAAGAGGAAGAGAGAGAAAGAGAGTGGTTGGGGGGAAGCATGGAAGGGGAATGTGGGCCTGTGGTTGCTTATAGCAGTCCCCAAAGACTTTCCAATGATAAGAAGTCAGTCACTCAGACCTTGGGGAGGGTATGGACGAAATTGGGAGCTCTCAACACAATTCATTGAGCTACACACATAGATTTAGAGAGAGAAGCTCAAGGAAGAAGATGAAAGAGAGAGAAAGTTAGGTTTTTGCATTTCCTTCTCCATTTCAGTTGTAGTAAGCTTTAAATCACTTGTAATCTTTAATTCTTGCACTTTAATCTCCTTTATTTCAAGTGTATTCAAGTTTAGCTACATATTCTTGTATTTACCATGTCTACATTTGGGTTTTTCCTTCCAAGCTTTACTTTTGGGTATGAAATGAACTTGTCTTTGTAATTTAACTTCTCTTTGCATTAATACAAGTTTTAATCTTCATTTCCTCACCATGTCTCTTTACATTGTGTATGTTCTTGCATCTATTATGGGTAGCTAAGCTTTTAGTTGGCTAATCCAAGGGAGACTTCCTCTTGGGTATGCTAAATCAACTCTCCTCCATTCTTTCTCGTAGTGTAAAATGTTTGGTTTGACTAGGTTGAGTGCGGACGTGGTTGTGAGCTCTTGATACACCGTAGACTTGTCACGGGGTATGCTTGAGCCTACACCTTGATGGCTTGATCCAATGTGTATACACCCAAGTGCAGGCGGTCAAGCTGTAGTAATAATCCGGTTTGAGTCCGGAGTCGAATCCACAGGGAACTTTTGATGATATTTCTAAGGCAAGCAGTGGTAGAGACCTTTTGATTGTAACTTTTGAGATTTGCTGTGAGTTATGAGTTTTCCTGGACAGAATATAAGATTCTTTCCAAGAGGATTTTCTTAACAAAATAGGGGATAGATGCTAATTAAAAAGAGTCACTCTTTAGTGCAAGGATCTGGACATGTAGTCAGTTATCCGGTTTGTCATAATTGTGCTTGATAACTCAATTAACTCCTGTGTCAACAGCAAGTCAATCGGAAGATAAAGATGGATTGTGAGAATTAAGAACATGATTCCGATGTCTTTCTAGAAGTTTACAAGAATTGCCTGTGCCGAGACTTAACCCGTCTACAAACAAGCAAGTGTTTCTACAAGACATCCAATCATGCTATTAATATTCCATTCTTTCAATGAAGTACAATAAGGGGGAAGATTGAAGGGTAGTCATGAGGATCTAGCCGGGTACTTGCCTTGAACTGATGAGTTTTTCTATGCAGGAGTCATCCATGTCATAGAAAGAGCTCACAGTTATACAAAGTACCTTAGCTTTGCTAGATGCAATCAATCATCCGATAACAAGAAGAAATAAACGTTAAGCATAAAAACATTGCACAAATATGATTCCCGGATAACTTATACATGCCCTTCTCCTCTTACTAAAGAGTGAATGAGAAACTACTCACTCTTCATGGCTTGGGTAAAGCTAGAAAAGTGAGTGATGCTCATCCCTCCAAGTGGAGAACTTTAAAAGATAAAGTAACAACAAACGCGGAGCCAATCTTTAACAAAGAATGGGTGAATCACGTTCCACCCTTCACGGCTTTAATAAAGCTCTAGAAAAGTGGAAGAGTTTCACTCTTCTAAGAAAGAAAGAAGCTCAAGCAATGGAAGTGAAATGCATGAACAATAAAAGTAGAAGAAAGCTAGTCACATTTGGAGGGTGGCTTCCTCAACCAAGAATTGGAGGGTTGCTTCCTCAACCAAAATGTGAGCTATCTCTCTTCTATGCATGAGAAATGAAAGCATAAACATAAGCATAAGCACAAAACTACTGTTATAACAAGCAAGAGATGTTGGACTAAAGTCAAACTAATCTCTAAAATAAAGACTTCATACAAGGAAAAATGAGTTAAATCTACAATGAGAGTGGGAGTCTAAGCCTCCATCAACTTTTCAACCTCCTACTATGGCTTTCTTAGCTCTCCAACAAGGGGAGTATTTATAGGCAAGAGGAGGAGACAGGGGGGGTGAAAGAATAGTGTTTGCCGCCCAAGTCCAAGTGAACAGTCAACAACTCTGCTGCCAGTCTGTGGATAACGTTCGAACGTGAGTTGGCGTTCGAACGTTATTTCTGTTTTTGCACTGAGGGCGTTCGAACGTTGACTGCCGTTTGAACGTTTCTTCTGTTTTTGAACTGAGGGCGTTCGAACGCCAGATCTGCTCTGACCCTTTTCACTCGAGTGATCTGTTGGTCTTCTGTGAAGTTCAGTTCCAACTCTCTGCAGTGGTCTGGTCTTCCATCAACTCAAATGCACGTTCGAACGTGAGTTAGCGTTCGAACGTGACACTCAAGTACTTCAGAGCTCCAGTCTTCTTTCCTAACTGCAACACGCCTTCGCTTCAGCAGTTGAGTCTGCTACAGTGCAATATGGACGTTCGAACGTGAATTGGCGTTCGAACGTTCTGGCTGTGCTCCAAGCTTCTCCAATTTTGGGCTCTAATGTACTGGTGCTGCATCCAAGTGTGGTACTTGTTGTTCTTGGGTCCTTGTTCAGTTTAGGGCCTGAAATGACATCACTTAAACTCCATTAAAGTACAATTAGCCTTAAAATGTCATAATAATATGTCAACTTTAAGTACTAATCACACCTCCACATTAGTCTCTCACTTCCTACGAATCAATCAAGCACTAAGACACCATTGGTAGAATGTATTGAGTTGATTTGGCATTCCCATTGCAACGATCTCTTCGGATTAGCTAACCTTATTTTCTTGCATTTTGTCAAAAACTTCACTCATCAAAACACAAACTCACAAGATTTTACACTTTTCAATTCTTTACAAAAATCACCTTCACCACAATTCAACCTTCATTCCCTGAGGAAACGACCTTGGAATATTCAATTCCAAGTAAAACACGACATTGCAAGTCTCTCTACGCTTGGGGAGCACTTTTGCACACACACACACACATTTTCATCCACACACATTTTTTCCATTTCTCAATGCTACCACAGCACCTTCACCAGCCTCACAGTCTTGCCTTGCAAAACCTGCTCTCAACCATCCATGATACGCACCGGTCCCTCCTTGAAGGTCCCATCTGCCTCAACAACCAGATCATCCCAGTCCACCACATGCATAAGATATGGAGTGTACTTCCGGAGCATGGAGACATGGAACACCGCGTGAACACCTGATAAATTTGGCGGTAACGCCAACCGGTAAGCAACTATACCAACCCTCTCGAGTACTTGATTAGCACAAAACATTGCATATTTCATGTGGCATTACATTCTTTTTGACTTGTTTTTGCGGATTAAATGAGCGGAATTGCACTACTTGAGCTATTAACGAAGGTTCATTGTGTTCGCAGATAAAAAGGGGTTAAATGATGATATATAAGCCCTCTCATAGTGTTCAAGACGATTGGAGTTGAGAATGAGGCTTGAGGAGAGCTCAGGAGGTGGAGGAACCAAGATTTTTGCAAAACTAGGAAAAACCTACTGGTATGCCCTACCGGTAGGCTTTGGCTATTGTCCTGCACCTACCGCCAGACATACCGGTATTTTTTACCTACTGGAGTGAAACCTACCAGTAGGTTTTACTGAGACAGCCCAGATTCTGCATATCAAGTCCTGCCACTTTGAGGGTCCCACCAGACATTCTCCTACCTGCCCTTGCCACTCCCAACACCATGGACATCCCTCTTGCACATCTTCTTGGACTTTTGGATGCTTGATCATTAATGAGGAAAGAGGAGAGAGAAGGTGCTGGGTGTGGAGACAAGGCCTGCACCAAACCTGTCCAACCCATCCCTTCTCAGCCCCTAGGCTTGGAGATCACATCAGAGGTCTAGAACATCATTCCATGGATGTTTTTGGAGCTGAAGACACCATTTTTTGGGAGGATTTGATTGCATACACATTGTGGGATAAAGGGAGAGAATCCAAGGAAGAAGATGAATAGTGCTAGAGACAGAAGTTAATATTTCTGCATTTTCTTCATTACATTGTCTTGTAATTCATAGTAAGAACCTTCTAAGCTTTGTTTGAAGTCTTTAATGTCAATTATTGCAAGTTGCTTTCAAGTTTAATCTTCCATTCAAGCTTTCACCATTAATGCAATTATTGTTCTTCATTTCGTAGTTTTAAAATGTTTATTGAATGCACTCTCTTTTAGTTTATGTTCTCTTGCATTAATTTAGCTAGAATCTTCATTGCTCTACAATTTATTTCTATTAAATTATTGTTTTTCCTTTAAGAATGAGTAGCTAAGTCTTTAAGTTGGCTAATCCAAGGGAGACCTCCTCTTGGGTATGCCATTTCAACTCATTTTCTTTCCTCCCCTCGGTGTATGATGGTTTGGTTTGACTGGGTTAAGTGTGGACACGGTTGTGAGTCTTTGATATCCCGTAGACTTGTCATGGGTTATGCTTGGATCCTCACTTCCATCTCGTCTCGAGCTTCCCACGAATCAATCGTTCATTTATGCACCATTGGAGGAAGGTTTCGAGTTGACTTGACATTCCCATTGGAGTGAACCTTTTGGATTAGCCAACAGTTGTTTCCCAATTCATTTTCATTACAATACTACTCACAAACCAAACTTCAACGACAAAAGATTTTACACCTTTGTTTTTACCACAATCACCTTCAAGACGATTCACCTCCTTCCCTGAGAAGACGACCTTGGAGTATTCTCCAAGTAAAACACGACACACAAAAGTCTTCTTGCGCTTGGGAAACATTTTTGTACACCCACACATTCTCACACATTTCATTTCCACCATTCCCTTGCCCTTTCTTTTGACATCATTCCAAGGGAGAGTGACACTCCCCCCTTTCACACACATATCATACATACATTGAGGGATAATGTTAGGAGGTTAGGAACAACAAGGAAAGAAATAAAGTAGTACCTCGAAGAGCCCGACATACCTCGGCGACAGCTTTCCCCACTTCCCGAACTTGACCACTCTTCTCGTAGGCATCACATTCAAGAAGACGTGATCTCTAATCCCAAACTCTAGAGGTCGCCGCCATCTATCGGCGTAGCTCTTCTGCCTGCTTTGTGGCATAAGAAGACGCTTTCGTATCATGTCCACCTTCTCCGAGGTGTCTCTAATCAAATCTGGACCCGTAGAGGGTCTCTCTCTAACCTTCGTCCAACAAAATGGAGAACGACACGGCCTCCCATAAAGTTCCTCATAGGGTGTCATTTGTATGCTCGTCTAATAACTATTGTTGTAGGCAAACTCCACTAAGGGTAAGTTCTCTTCCCAACTATCCTTGAGATCAAGGACGCATGCCCGTAGCATGGCCTCTAAAGTCTGGATGGTCCTCTCTGACTGACCGTTCGTCTGAGGCTGAAAAGTTATGTTCATCATCAACTGTGTCTCCATGGCCCCGCTGGAAACTCTCCCAAAAATGGATCGTAAACCTGGGATCCTGATCCGATACTATAGATACAGGCACCCCATGTAACCGGACTATATCCCATATGTACAGCCTGCAGAATTCCTCCAGTGTGAAGGTCATTCACACTGCCAAAAAATGTGCCGACTTCGTAAGTCTGTCCACTATCACCCACACCACGTCATGCCTTCGCGATGTCCATGGCAAGTGGGTCACAAAATCCATCGTGACCCACTTGCACTCAACCACCTCCAAAGGCTGGAGAAATCCTACTAGTCTCTGGTGCTTAGACTTGACCTACTGACACGTGAGACATCGACTAACGAAATCTCCAACATGCCTCTTCATACTATTCCAAGAGTACTAGCAACGAAGATCATTGTACATCTTCGTGCCACCTGGATGCACAGCAAAATGAGAGCAATGAAACTCCCTAAGGATCTCCTTTTCTCAGATCCGCAGACTGGGAAACCACAACCCTTCCCCTGAATCGAAGACTACCATCCGCGTGAATGACCCAGCCCTCGTCAATCTTACCCGAATGTACCCAGTCCCTGATGGATAATATCTCTATGTCCTACCCCTGGGACTCGATCACCCTTCTCAGTAGGGAAGGCGTAGCCACCAAACTCCCCAAAGTGCCCTGAGCCTGACACATGTAGTGTAGCCCGAACTGCCCCACAGTCTCTACCATCTGCCACTCCCGAGAAGCCGCACTAGCCAAGACTCCCCATGACTTCTGGCTAAGTGCATTAGTCACAATGTTTGCCTTACCAGGATGGTAATGCAAAGTGAAGTTATAATCCTCCAAATACTTCATCCACCTACGTTCCCTCATATTGAGGTCCCGCTACGTAAAGATGTATTTCAGACTCTTGTGGTCCAAAAATAACTCAAACTGCTCACCATACAAATAGTGGCTCCAAGCCTTCAAGGCAAAGACAATGGTCGCCAACTCCATGTCGTGCGTGGGGTAGTTCTGCTCATGGATATTTAACTACCGAGAACCATAAGCCACCACCCTCCCAGACTGCATCAATGCACACTCAAGTTTGTTCTTTAAGTCATTACAATACACCGTGTACCTATGTCCCTTCTTCGGAACTATCAGAATATGAGCTGAAGTAAGCCTCATCTTAAACTCTTGGAATGCCTTCTCACACAAGTCATCCCACTAAAACTTGACTTCTTTCCTGGTCAATCTAGTCAAAGGTGCAGCTATAGGAGAAGTCCTCAATAACCCTGCTGTAATTCTCTGCCAATCCCAAGAAACTGTGTATCTTGAAGACTAACTTCGGTTTCTCCCAACTCATTATTGCCTCAACTTTCTAAGGGTCCACAGATACACCCAAAGCCGACACCACGTGTCCCAGAAATTTCACCTCTGTCAGCCAAAGTTCGCACTTGCTGAACTTGGCGTACAACTAATGGTCTCTCAAGGTTTGGAGAACAACCCTCAAGTGACCCTCATGCTCCTTCTCAAACTTGGAGTAGATCAGGATGTCATCAATAAAGACCACAACAAACTGATCTAAGTAGGGTTGAAAACACCCTATGCATGAGATCCATGAATGCTGCCGAGGCATTCGTTAATCCCAAAGGCATCACAGTGAACTAAAATGTCCATATTGCGTTCTAAATGCTGTCTTAGGGATATCTACCTCCCTAATCATCAACTGATGGTATCCTGTGCGTAGATCTATCTTGGAGTAGACCCGCACCCCTCTCAGTTGATCAAACAAGTCATCAATTCACGGCAAAGGTTACCTATTCTTGATAGTAACCCAATTCAACTGTCGATAATCTATACATAGCCGAAGGGTCTTGTCCTTCTTCTTGGCAAACAACACCAGAGCACCCCAAGGTGAGATACTCAGTCTAATGAAGCCCTTGTCCAACAATTCTTGCAACTTGACCTTGAGTTCTTGTAACTCTACAGGTGTCATTCTATGCAGATTCATAGAAATAGGGGATGCACCAGGTTGCAACTTAATGGTGAAGTCATAGAAATATGTAATCCCGATAACTTATTTGGAAAAACATCCGTATACTCACAAACCACCCGAGGTAGACCAAACTCATGTCTCGTCTCATCCTATAGGGTAAGGCTCGCAAGCCAACCCATCAACTACCCATGCTATTGGGAATCATATACTACTTAGGGTAAAACATCGTGTTTTTCCCCCTGAAACTTGAAACAAACGCCCTCTTGTGTGTGTAGGCAATGACCCTCTTCCGATCACAATCGATGACAACTCGGTGTGCCGTCAACCAATCCATCCCAAGGATGACATCAAACTCTGACATGTCCATGACCCTAAGTTCCACGGTAAGTAGAATCCCCGAGATCTCTAACTCACAACCTCGACATATCTGATCAATGCATACCCTAGCTCCTAGGGGAGAACTCACATGCAATGGCTCTCCCAAGGTCTCAACCTTTAAGCCCATGTCCCTTACACATGATGCAGAAATAAATGAATGTGATGCACTAGATTCAAATAATACCCTTGCCCATAAGCGAGAGAATAGGAATGTACCATGAATAACTAACTAATCCACTAGCTTAGTCTAAGGTGTGATAGCGTAGACTCGCCCCTGAGTTCCCGAAGTCCTGGCCTGTAGGCCCTGTGCTCGGCCTCGGCCCATGCCCTGGCCCATCTTGCCTAATTGCGGAGTGCCCGCTCGTGAAGTAATAGGGGTCTGTGTAGCACTCTAGAATTGAAATTGGTATCTCTGGCCTATGGTGGGGTAGGGAGGAATGAAGAAAGTTTGTGGATGTCGCACCGATGATTGGGACTAAGATGCCCCATAGCTCTAGGATCCCTACTTCTGAGGACAATCCCGTTTCATGTGACCTGGCTGGTGGCATATGAAACAATTCCTCTGGCCTGCCTGGTAAGAAGTCCTGAAGTTTCTCCTGCCTTGGGAGGGTTGACCTTGGCCTTGGTCTTGATAGTCGCGTGATGAGCACAAAATATTGTATATTTGATGGCCTCATTACATGCATTTTAACTCAACTTTGTAATTAATTACTTAGAGTTAGCCAAAGTTGTGAATAATGTTGAAATCTTGTGGTTGCAGGTAATTATAGCTTAAATGATGGATTTTAGAACCTTGCAACTAAGTGTGGATGTGTGGTGAAGGCATGGACACATTACTTGAGGATTTGGAGGCCTAAAATTGAAAGAAATCAAGGAGGTATTGGTGCTTGGTAACAAAGGCACCAGCACCCACACCATTTGGTTGCATTACCTCGTTTTTCCTCATTTTTTACCGTGAACCACTTCGAATCTGAAAAAGTTCAAAACATGAAAGTTGTAGATATGGATGTCTTCTGTATTTTGTCAAAATTTCAGCTCAATCGGACAGTTGGATCACAAGTTATGGCAATTCTACGAAAACTGGTCCGGAACAGAAAAGTACCGGAAGGCCATACCGATATGCTTCACCTGCTGGAGTTCGAAGTACCGGTACGCCGTACTGGTACGCTACGCTAAACAGCCCAGATCGCCTGCATCTCATGCTCCACTTGCTTGGGGGTCCCACCTATGATTCTCCCACTTGCCCCCTGACATTTTTGTATGTCGACATAGCCCTCGTCGAGTAAATGAACTTTAGTTTTTTGCCCGAAGAATTCTGACCAAAGGTTGGCCCTAGATCGTAGAGATAAGATGAAGAAATCCTTGATTTTTCTCTCTCTTCTTCCCTTTCTCTCTCCAAAAAAAGTCAGAATCCAATTTGGGGGAAAATCTAATTTTTTTTTTTTCCCCTCTTTATACCCCTTAAATACTTGGCCCTCGTTGTGCCACATGTCCGCCTTTCCCTGGTCCGATTTCGTTCCGAATTAATTAAATCTCGTCCCGTTTCAAATTCAACATATTTTTATTTGAACTAACTTTAATTTATTTTACAAGTTTCATAATTAAGTCTCAATCGCGTTTATTTTGGTCACGCGACACCCGATCGCCTCGTAAAATGCAAAAAATTTGACTGTCTCAGAATTCAACAAAAATTAACTGGGTAACTAGATTTTGCGAGATGAATCCAACGGTGAGGTCCGTTCCATAATCCGAGTTCTAGAAAAATTTGGGTTTTCAGCCCGTACCTTAGTGGCTAATTACTGTTTTGCCATTTTTCATAAAAATTTAAATTTTTTCGGGTTTTACATCTAACCATGAGAATTAGTTGAGATATAAGACTCGAGTACTTGTAAATTGACTTTGAGTTTAGGGGATTAGGCTCTAGGTGAACCGAGATCAATTCCACGATTTTTCCCATGAACGATTTCCACGTTAACAAATTGCTTGTGTGTTGGATGACTTTTATTGCTTTACTTTTTATACATACTTGCAATAGTACACACACGCACACAAAAGTGTTTGATGGAATGGTTGTTTAATTTCTTTATCTTGCACAATTATCAATGAATGGTTAAAGACTGGTAGAATTTGCTTTGCTAGAGGAATTGATTGATTGATTGAAGTGTTGGGCTTGATAATTGCGTAAACCCATCATCCATTCATTCATAGAGATTGTTCTTGTGGGTAAAAAGGAATTCAAAGGGCCAATTGATTAATTGGCAATTGCAGTAGTTTATGTATTAAATTGGTGATTGTTCAAGCGGGAATTTGGAATTATCCTATTGACCTCCCCCTCTAGGTTGTGTCTTAGCAATTTTACATGTATAAACATGAGAGAAGATCCACTTTAAATCTCCCTCTCTCCCACTTTCTCTCTAAGAATGCCCCACTTCTGACCATGATCTCCCACCACATATCCAATCCTTGTAACTCTCCTAACCCAACCCCCATCTACCACCACCTTTATCACCCTTCCTTTTTATGAGGTCCATCATCTTACTCTCAGATACTTACATTGAAATTGCTCCTCTCTGTTTCTTGTTTGTTATCATGTTTAAATTTTATTTGTCTTCTAAGGAAAGCTTGGTTTGCATTAGCAATAGGGAATTCGATATAGGCCCATAACATGAAGGGATTAAAAGACATCATCCTATGATATCTCTATCATGACTAGGTATGTGTATCCCTTTGACAAGAAATACATTTTCAAGATGTACTAGATTTCAAATGAACATTGGTTTGGAACAAAGTTACGTTTCATGTGGGTGCCTAAATAGGCTAAAGTTAATTTTTTCTTGAATAGTTCAACTTGGTTTATGTTTCTCCACTGCTAGCCATAAGCAAAAACCATCAACACACAATGCACCCAGATTAGTACTTAAAATTAGCATTTTACCATGCCTTTTTTAGACTAATTGTACTTTGATGGAGTTTAAGTGATGACATTTCAGGTCCTAAAATGAACAAGGACTCAAAAACAACAAGTATCACACTTGAGTGTAACACCAGCACATTAGGGAACAAAATTGAAGAAGCTTGGAGCAAAGCAAGAACGTTCGAACGCCAACTCACGTTCGAACGTCCACTTAAACTATGAGAAGACCAGACTGCTGAGACATGGCATGTTGCAACCAAGAAAGAAAGACCCTGAGGTACTTGAGTACCACGTTCGAACGCCAACTCACGTTCGAACGTCCACTTGAACTATGAGAAGATCAGACAGCTGCATGGAGTGTGGAAATGGACTTCACAGAAGACTACAGGCCACTTGAGTGAGAGGTTCAAACCCCATCTAGCGTTCGAACACCCATAAAGTAAAGACAGAAGAAACGTTCAAACACCAAGAAACGTTCGAACGCCCATAAAGCAAAAACAGATACAACGTTCGAACGCCAGATAACGTTCGAACGTTCTCCACAGATAGGCTACAGAGTGGTTGGCTTTTCACTTGGACTTGGGCGGCATACACTATTCCTTCACCACCTCTTGTCTCCTCCTCCTTGCCTATAAATACTCCCATTGTTGGAGAGCTTAAGAGACTTGGTAGAGAGCTTGATGGAGGCTTAGACTCCCACTCATAATATTATTGTAGAATTATCTTATATTTACTTGTATGAATAAGTAGTTGTTCTAGAGATTGGTTTGGCATTAGTCCAACATCTCTTAGCTTGTTGAATAATTGGTTTTAAGCTTATGTTTTCATTTACATGCATAAAGGGAGATAGATTACCTTTGGTTGTGGATCATCCTCCAAAAGTGACTACCTTTCTTCTACTTTTAATTTGTGTTTCATTCACTTCCATTGCTTGAGCTTCTTTCTTCCCTTAGAGGAGTGAAACTCTTCCACTTTCTAGAGCTTCACCAAAGTCGTGAAGGGTGGAACGTGATTCACTCATTCTTTGTCGAAGATCGACTCCCTGTTTAGTATGTTTTGCTTTGTGATCCCTCTACTTGGAGGAATGAGCATCACTCACTTTTTTAGCTTCACCAAAGCCATGAAGAGTGAGTAGTTTCTCATTCACTCTTTAGTAAGAGGAGAAGGACATGTATAAATTATCCAGACGTTATATTTGTGCAATTTCGATTATGCTTAATGCTTTATGTTCCCAATGTTTATTCAATGATTGATTGCATCTAGCAAAGCTAAGGTACTTTGTATAACCAGAAGTTCTTTCTATAACATAGATAACTCTTGTGACACCCCAATTTCCGGGGATCCGTTGATTACCCATCAACCCGCGGAACACCCTTAGATACCGAGTAACTCGATATCACACTGTTATGCCCCATTTACCGGGGTCCATAACTTAACAAAATTTGGGCAGAGTCTCCTTTGTACGGGGAGCTCTACCCAATACCCAACCTGTACAACATATATTCAAACGACCTATCTGAGGTCCAATTTAAAACAATGACCGCACCGGGTCCATTTATAAGTAAACATTGGCCACACTGGGTCCAATTAACCATACTTATATAACATACAGGGTTAGATTAACAATTATTCACATATATTCTATTACAATTAATTTGCTTAATTTACATGCCAAAGACATAATATTTCAAATGTTTTCACATGAAATAAGGCTAAGACCACATGTCGACCTTTCTTCAACCATGAGGGCTCAAACTTGAGCCGTGCGTCGGTGAACCTCCCGCACCTGAAATTGTTCCCGTATAGGGTGAGCCAACGTCCAGTAGAGAAATTCCTACAGAGGCTACTCCTCAACCTATATGCACATGAAATATTCACATGCAACATCCATAATTTCCATAACCATTCCAATCAAGAATGCAATTCAATGATGGAATGCCATTAAGCCATGCCGTGAATGAGATGAAATCCACTCATGTACATCCAACCCGAGTCCACCCCGACTCTCTTTACATGCCAATGCCATGTATGTTAAACCGGGCTACCTAAGCCCCATGAATGAGATGAGACTCATGTACTCGACCCGAGCCCTTCCCGGCTCCCACACACACAATGCGAATGCCAATGTGTACCACATGCTATGAGTGAGATGAGACTCAATCATGTAACACAACCCGAGTCCTTCCCGACTCCCACAACACAATGCAATGTGTAATGAACCCGTCTTCGACGGAAAATATGATACTCATTGGATGAGTATATTTTATATCAAAATCTTGTGTTTCCTTTGGGCAACGGATTTTGGAATTTCACCCTGGCTCCGTAAGCATTACACTTTTGCGGAATTTCACCCCGGGAAGTGAACCTCTAAGCCCAAATCTTTCACACAAGATGCAGCAATAAATGAATGCGATGCACCAGAATCAAACAATACTCTAGCCCATAAGCGGGAAAGTAGAAATGTACCCTGTATCACTGACTGGTCTGCTGGCTCGGTTTGAGGTATCATGGCGTAGACACGCCCCTGGGTTCCGGAAGTACCGGCTTGTGAGCCCTGTCCTCGGCCTCGACCCAAACTCTGGCCCATCTGGCCTGATTGCGTGGCACTCGCACGTGATGTAGTAGGGGTCTGTGTAGCACCCTGGAGTAGAGGAGGCAACATGGGAGCGTGAGGACACCATACGTGCCAATTACCCTTTCCTGTTTGAGGATAGAGGTACATTTTCATACTTACAGCTTGGTATTGAGAGTACATTACTTGTTGCATATGCATGCTATTAAATGTATATGTGTATGTGAATTTCGGGGACGAAATTCTTTTAAGGGGGGGAGAATGTGAAACCCGGGAAAATTTGATTTTTTTCTGAAAAGGGGCAAAATAGTCATTTGCCACTACTGAGCGTATTTAAAATACATATGTTCTAGACCTCGGATGAGGAAACGGAGTGCGTCGTTGGATTCGCAACGCGAAATCTAGTAACCACCAGAAAATTCGTCGAATTCCGAGATAGTCGGATTTTTGCACGTAGTTCGAGACGACTGCGTGGCGATGGATCTTTTAAAGGTCTCCAGTAATGGATTTTATAAAATTTCCTTATAATTGAATTAAAGTTCCAATAAAATTAATTTGGACTTAATCCGGGATTTAATGAGTCGTTTCGGGACGAAAAACGGACCCGAAAGTCGAAAATATGCGGTGCGATGTGGACCGCTCATTTGCGACTATAAATAGGGAACAAATATCTGATTTTATTCAGATTCTTCAGCTAAAAAAAACAGTATACACGTTTTTGGAGAGAGAGGAGAGAAAAAGTGGGTTTTTAAATTTTCTTTCGCCGATTCCGGAAGTTCCGTCCGTCGGAATTCGTCGATTCAAAAGGCAAAGTTCATCTACGCGACGAGGGCTACGCGTGGGTACCAAAAACCACAAGTTTCACCGAAGGTGAACGGGTGGGGGTGTACGAAAAACAAGATTCGAGTTGTATTTCTTTGCTCGGATTCCGTCGAGCTAGAAGGGAGAAGTGATCACGTCGACGAGGGCTACGCGTGGGTACCAAAAATGAAGATTTTCACCGAAGGTGAAAAATCGGGATTTGGAAAAATCAACTTCGAGTTGGGTTTTCGGGTCTTGGGAGCTTCCTACGGGATTCTCACGCTACAAGAGGTAGGGGTTCTCCTACTTGGGTTGATTTCTTACCTAAAATGCCTATGATTATGACTTGGTATATATATAGATATGTGTACATATTTATATGGATATAGTTATGGAATAATGAAGAAAATGTGTAGGTTGTTAGAAAAATTACACTTGCCTATTGGTGGAATTTAGGTAAAATAATTTTATCCTAAATTGGTATGTAGAAATTGCCTATTGGAATTTCTTGAATTATGTGGAAATTGGGCATGATATGTGTTACCATGTTGTTTGCCTTGAAGGTGTTTGACAAAATACCTAAATGGATTGAAATTGTTATATGATAAATAACATGTTATGCCTTATGTGGTAAACGAAAATCATATGTGTACGATATGATTTATGTTGAAATTGTGAATGTCAGATATATATTTTGATATATCAATTGTTGTGATGAAGCATGGAATTTATACGTTTATAATGTAAATTGCCATGGAATGGAATTGATTATGTTAATTTAGTCCATATGGCATGCATTACATATGTGACATAATGTTATTGCAATGATACATCGCATTGCATATGCACGGGGAATTCACATCATGAGTGGTGTGTGTGTGTGTGCATGGTTGTTGTTAATACCATATGTTGGAATGTGGTAGAGACAGTTCATATGGCATACATTACATATGAACCTTGCATGAGAAAAGCAATGGGTCATTACATTGCATATGTACGGGAACATCACATACATGGACATTATGTCATAAGGATGTTGTGCATGGGTGTTTATACCACAATCTATGTGGTATTAAATGCATATGGTCATGAAAATTGCTCATTGGCATTATTGCATATAGAGCATGACATTGGTAACTCCATTCATGGACATTAGTCATTAGTGGAGGCATGTGTAGGTGGTGCATGGTTAATCAACACCTTGTTTGGTAGTTGATATGTGGGCTTGGAAATGTGGACCGATGGTCACATGGAGTCACATGATTGCATTGCATAAGGAAAACTTGTGTTGGGTATAGCAAGAAGGGGCATGGCGACTTCCTTGGGTGAAAAGCCCTAAACCACTTGGTTCATACACTTCCCGGGGTGAAATTCCGCAAAAGTGTAATGCTTACGGAGCCAGGGTGAAATTCCAAAATCCGTTGCCCAAAGGAAACACAAGATTTGGTTATAAAAACACCCATTCAATGGGTAGATTCCAATAATGATCGGATTTCATAACGATCATTGGAAGGATTTTTTCGTCAATAGACGGGTTGCATTACACTTTGGCGTTGCATTGTATTGTGTGAGTCGGTGAGGACTCGGGTTGAAACGCATGGGTGAGTGTCACTTCATTCCATGGCATAGCATTGTTGCATTCCATCATAGAATGCATAAGTATGAGAAATGTTTAGTTATATGTTTATGTGATGATTACATGAGCATGTGCATCTAGGGGAAGAGTAACCTCTATAGGTTTATCTCTACTGGGCGTTGTGCTCACCCTATACGGGAAACAATTTCAGGTGTTGGGTTTACACCGGCGATTGGCTCCCATGGAGAGCATCAAGGGTGAAGGGGGCCTATGTGTGGCCTTATCTCAAGATTTTGTAAACCTTTTGTTTTAAGATGGTTTATGACATGTAAATATGGTAATCATATTTGAATACTTATAATGGAACCTTGTATGTTATATAAGTATGGTTAATTGGACCTAGTGTGGCCAATGTTTACTTATACATGGACCCGGTGCGGCCATTGCTTTATATTTGACCTCGGATGGGTCTGGTAATTGTGTATTGCACAGGTTGGGTATTGGGTAGAGCTCCCCATACAAAGGAGACTCTGCCCAAATTTTGTAAGTTATGGACCCCGGTAAGTGGGGCATAACAGTGTGATATCGAGACACTAGGTATCTATAGGTATTCCGCGGGTTGATGGGTAATCAACGGACCCCCGGATTTTTGGGGCGTCACAACTCTTGTATAAAAAGATTCATTGGTTCAAGGCAAGTACCCTGGCTAGATCTTCATGACTACCCTTCAATCTTCACCATTATTGTGCTTCAATTAAAGAATGAAAATGGAACATTAATGTCATGATTGAATGTCTTGTAGAAACACTTGCTTGTTTGTAGACGGGTTAAGTCTCGGCACAGACAATTCTTGTAAACTTCTAGAAAGACATCGGAATCATGTTATAATCCACCTTTATCTTCCGATTAACCTGCTGTTGACACGGGGGTTAATTGAGTTATCAAGCACAAGTATAACAAACCGGATAATTAACTACATGTCTAGATCCTTGAACTAAAGAGTGACTCTTTTACATTAGAGCTTATCTCATATTTTGTTTAGAAAATTCTCTTAGAAAGAATCTTATATTCTGTCCAGGAAATCTCATACATCACACAACTTCAAATCTCAAGGGTTACAATCACTAGGTCTCCACCACTGCTTATCTCAAAACACCAACAAGAGTTCCCTGTGGACTCGACTCCGGACTCAAACCGGATTATTACTACAGCTTGACCGCCTGCACTTGGGTGTACACATTTCGGATCAAGTCACACCCCACCATTGCCACCACCACCACCACAACAACCAATTCTCATGTACCCACATATTTTCCAAATAAAGAAACAGAGAAGAAATTGTTGGGGTATTAGGGGGAGAGAGAAAGAGATAGAAAGGGAGTGACACCTAGGAAAATGCAGGGATTGTAGAGAGATGAGGAAGTGATGGGTATGAGGAGAGACATGCAAAGAGAGAGATAATTAGAAAGAGAGAAGAGAGAGACATAGACATTGTGTGCAATTTGTGTGATTGTCTACGTTTTTTTTGTGGGTTATAATGAATGAGAGAGATAGGGGAGAGATCGCATAATATGGGCGAAGAAATGTGTTTGGGTGCATGCTTAATATTGTGTAGATAAGCAATAATGGTGTTTGGATGCAAGTGATGTAGCTAAATACCAAAAATACCCTTCAATAATTGCACTTGACGGGCACTTGGTATATCCACTCTATTTTTCCAAACGACAATTTGCACTAAGGAGTATGTTACTCCAATTTCTGAATTTTGAGAATAACTAAAAAATTTAAAACTCTAAAGATAAAAATGCAACCAGTGGTAAACCTCGGGGTTAATTGTTACAATTTAGCCAATATATTAGTATAGCAAACAAATTAGTTGAGAGGGGCCTTTAGAAGTCTTGCCTCCCTTTTTTTTTTAGGAAACTTTGATTTTATTAAACAAAACAATAAGATTTTGTCCAACCAAAGTATTCTACATGTCATAGTAACTACTCCTTCAACTTACCGTTCCATCTATAACTTCTTACCATCTATCCATTCATCCAACCTCCCGCATTATCTATCATTTTATAACTTCCTTAAATTTTCTAAAAAATATTTGTCACGCCCCATCCCGAGAGACCTATTTGGTATCCCAAAGATGTAAGTATAATTCGACACGTGGTAATACATGTGCCTGTAATACAAAGAATCATTTAAAACTAATAATATCAACCAATAATCTCATAAAAGAGATAAATCATACAACTCTATGACAGAGTACACAACTCTGTAACTCAATACAATACAAAGAATTAGGGAATTCATCCCTTACATCAACAAGGAAACGAACACTCCTATACAATATGTACACAACCAGTTTCCTTAACCTCCCATTTTGACTCTACTAGTGATGTAGTGGACCCAACTCTAGACTTCAGCTTCCTGAAAATAAATATTTCATTGAGTGTACTGCACATCATAATAAATGGAAATATTAAAATTATGGATCAAATATTATTTCACCAAAATACGTTCATAATTTGAGGAGAATGACAAAATCAAAGTGTTTTCAACTCACTTTGAAATCTCAAAATCATTGACAAAAATAACAACATAATAAATAGTCCACATGTGCTATGAGTCAACGACAACATTTAAACAATGTCAAGCTATCAACAACATTTAAACAATGTCAAGCTATCAACAATATTTAAGCAATGTCAAGCTGTCTCACGATAACTGCATAGTGTCCAAATCAACAACATGTAAGTCATGACAAACTATCAACAACTCTAGCACATTGGATACTACCCAAATCACAAACTTTTCAAGAAACCACAAGCTTTTCAATAAATCACAAGTTTTTCAACAAAAAATGTGACGCCCCTAAACCGGGGGTCCTTTATTAACCGTTGATCACCCATCAACCCGCGAAAGAACCCATGATTGCCGCACAACCCGACATCAAGTCAATAGCATCCCCTTAATCGGGATCACAACTCACAAGTGTAACCTTCATACACTTTATCATTTACTAATATGTGGTCCTTTATACATCAAATTTGAGTCATTAACATCCCATATAACCTCTTTGAGTACAAGGAATCGATGCCCGAAAACTTAGTAAAACATTTAAAAATTTTGAAGTTTAAAGAAAACCTATCCGTAGAAGTGTTCAAAGTTCTACCGATAGAAGTTGTGCACTGGACTTTAGTTTTTAGAAAATCTGTGAAAACCTATCAGTAGAATAAGTACTTGTTCTACCGGTAGAAATAGTCTACTAGAATTCTTCTACCAGTAGGAACAGTGACGTTCTACCGGTAGGAGAACCCTACTGGAAAAGTTCTACTGGCTAAACCTACCGGTAGAAGATGCCTACTGGACCATATCTACCAGTAGAAGAACCAAAAATTCTACCGGTAGGTGTGCCCAGTGTTGCCCATTTCATCCATTTTCTATTTTCAATCCATTCCAACTCATCCTATATCAATCCGAACACATGTATCATGAAATTTTACATTCAACATAGTCCATATGAGTTCGATTACAATCCATTGCATATGATTACATGCTCAAAACCAAATTACATAAAATTTTCACAAAATATGGTTTAAAAGCCAAAATTCTGCTTTTCTTCATCAATGAGGGCCCGAGTGAGAGCAGTCCACCAGCGCATATCCCACACCTGAAATGTTGTCCCCATAAAGGGTGAGCCACGCTCAATAGGGTATCCCCTAAAGAGCCTACTCCCCAACCTAGATACATATTAAATGTTCACATGCAAATTCAACAAACAACGATCAATCCACTCAAGAATATGCAATTCATAATGGATTCTCTATGTCATGCCATGTTATGAGATCAGACTCACATATGCAACTCAACCTGAGCCTTTACCGGCTCCCATCACCTATGCAATGTCATTAGTATAAAATCGGGCATTCTAAACCCTTGCCGTTGATGTTGCACATCCAATGGCCTTTTAAAAATAAACCATGTGTCTTTGTTGGATAGCGGAATTTTTGTGACGCCCCAATTTCCGGGAGTCCTTTATTAACCGTTGACCATCCGTCAACCCGCGGAAATACTCGTGATAGTCGTATAACCCGACACCACGTCATTCACATGCTTTTAACCGGATTTACCATCCACAATATCAATTATACCTCAAATTATGTCCATTTATGTCATAGGAACCAAAGAAAACCAAGCCCAAAAGCATGGCTAAGCATTTTGAAAATTTCAAAATTTTGGAAAACCTTCCGGAAGGTTTTTGACTCAACCTTCCGGAAGGTTTGCTCACTGGAAAAGTTCTTCCGGAAGGTTTTTCTTAACCTTCCGGAAGGTTTTGCCTTCTGGAAATAGATTGAAAAAAATGAAACGTGTCGGCCTTCCGGAAGGTGTACTCAAACCTTCCGGAAGGTTTTGCTCACTGGAAAGGTTCTTCCGGAAGGTTTTTCTTCACCTTCCGGAAGGTTTTGCCTTCTGGAAAATAGATTGAAAATGAGACGTGTCGACCTTCCGGAAGGTGTACTCCACCTTCCGGAAGGTTTTACCTTCTGGACCACAATTCTGCCTTAACCTTCCGGAAGGTGTTAGTGACCTTCCGAAAGGTTTTGCCCAGAATTTCTTCCTTCCTTAGTTTTTCAATTCGAATCCGTTTCAATTTGCTTCAAAATCATCCAAAACTTATACAATGAAGTTTCTAACATAAAACATTGTTTGTACAAGTTCTATTACAACCCAATACATATATTTACATGTCAATATCAAATTTCCTTAAAATTTTTACAAACATTCAAAACAAAGCCACATCCGGCTTTCTTCGTCCTTGAAGCCCGTATGAGGGTCTTCCACCCATGCATATCCCACACCTGAAAATGTTGTCCCACGAAGGGTGAGCCACGCTCAATAGGATATCCTCCTACAGAGGCTACTCCCCAACCTAAATGCATATGAAATGCGCACATGCAACGATCAACAAGCATCAACCAATCCAACAAGAGTACACACTTCAATGTTAGAAAGCTACCATGCTATGCTATGTCATGCCATGAAATGAGATGGAACTCACTCACGCACCTTATCCCGAGTCTTCCCCGACTCACACAACACAATGCAAAAGCCAATGTGTATGAACCCGTCTATTGACGGAAAAACCCTCCCAATGATCGTTTGAATTAAAAGTTATATCTTTATAAAATCAAATCATTGTTTGAGGATACCCATTGAATGGGTGTTTTTATATAACAAAATCTTGTGTCTTCCTGGGCAACGGATTTTGGAATCGCACCGCCGGCTCCGTGGGCCTATCTACACTTTTTGGACTTGCACCGTCGGAGTGTATGAACCAGTGGTTCCGGGTTTTTCACCCGAGGGAGTGTCTAGCCCTACTTGCTTTACCCGACACAAGTTTTCCTTATGCAATGCAACCGTGCAACTCAGTCGGATCTTCGATCCCGACTTTCCCGAGTTCACATACCAACCACCAAGATTTGGTGTTTGATCCACAACACATGCACACACCCACACTCATGCCTATGACCCATGAATGCGATGTCAACTCACCCACACACACTCATGTCTTATAACCATGAATGTGATGTGCCCATGAGAATGCAATGTAATATACCCTTGCATCTTCTCCACATGTTCAATATGTATGAATGCCATATGAACAACTCAACAATAAATCCACATATCCATGGTACTTCATATCATAAGCATATGCATATAAATACCATAATTCAACACTTTGTCAACACCTCGTAAGCATGTGTATATCAACATTTTCCTTAATCACAATATCCAAGCATGTTATACATAGTTCATGCAAAACATACTTCACATTTTCATCAAAGCATTTACTCAACACCTTCAAAGCATCCAAGATCATGTAATCACATAATATACTCAATTTCATCATAAAGCTCCAGAAATCATATTAATTGATTTCTACACAATTATACCAAGATATAATTCATTCTACCCATAACATAACCTCATATGTCATAATTTCTCAAGAAATTATCAACAACCATTCCTAAATATCCTTTTCATTTAGGAATTCACTTTACCCAATTTCCCATATCAATTTTCTACACTTCAAGTTTCTTTACGAAATTTACCCATCAAGTAAATTTATTTACCCATTTCATACCAACCTTGCTTAGCACATTTGGTACTCATTTCCCACACATGAAATGCATTAGTGGTACATTAAACTAGAGAATGTGATTTAAATCTTGCTACCCATTCTCAATACCCATTTCACCCAAATAACCACAATAGGCAAGTGATACATATATATATACACCTACCCATTCCATATAACCTTCCTAGGTTGGAAATAAACCTAAGTAGGAAGAAAACCCTACCTCTTGTAGCGTGTAGAATCGCCGTGGGAAGCTCCTAGAACTCAAAGCAAGCTTGAATCCTTCACTTCCAAATTTTCGGCCCTCCAACGTTCGGTGAAAACCGTCGTTTTTGGTACCCACGCGTAGCCCTCGACGCGTAGAGCAACTCTTGTTCTTGGCCCGAATCGATTTGAGCGCTAGAACGGAGTAGATCGTAGAGAGAAGGTGGAGTTTTCTCTCATTTTCCCTCTCTTCTTTTCTCTCGGCTGAAACCGGCTGAATGGTGAAGGAGAAGTCTGATTTTTCAGACTTTAGGCCCCTATTTATATTTTTAGGATACTTGGCCCACAATTGGCCACATGTCCTATTTAATTTCGGGTCCGTTTTAATCCCAAAACGACTAAATTTCGCTCCGGTTCAAGTTCGAATTATTTTTACTTCAACTTGCCTCTAATATTTCCCCAACTTTAAAATTTTATAAAAATTTCGTGCACGGGGTCACCCGAGGCCCGTTTGTCTCGTAAAACGTGAAAAATCCGACTATCTCGGAATTCAACGAAATTTGACGTGGTAACTAGATTTCGCGAGACGAATCCAACGGTGGAATCCGTTTCGTCATCCGAGATTTAGAAAAATTCAGTTTTTCAACTAGTACCGAAGTGGCAATTCACTTATTGCCCTTGTTCGTCAAAGTTTAAATTTTCTGGGGTTTCACAATTTTGGTGTCTCACCGCCGGTTCCGCACACCGATACACTTTTTTTCAACTTTCACCGACGGAAGTGTATAAACCAGTAACCAGGTATTGCACCCAATGGAGTATCCAACCCTCTTGCTATACCAGACACAAATTTTTCATGCAACCGTGTGACTTTGTCGAACCTAGGTCCGACTGTACCGAGCCCACTTATCATCCACCAAGGATGGTGTTTGATCCAACAACATGCACACACACCCACACTCATGTCAAATGCCCACGAATGCGATGTTTCTCGTGTTTATGCAAATGTATATGTACAATTTGTAATTCTCATCATTATGCAACTAAAATCTCAATTGTAATTTTAACAACATGTTCCATATGTCACGTGCACAATATGAACATTCCAATAACCATCACTAATCACAATGTCAATATATCATATGCATATACCAACATCAATCCCAAGCATGTTATTCCATATTCAATGTAAACAACACACTTAATTCATTCAAGGCATAATATAAACACATAGCATGCCCACATATCACAATTTTTCAAGAAATTAGAAGCTAGCAATTTCTAAATACCAATTCATGCTAGAATTGATTTTTACTCATTTCTAATACCCATTTCATCAACTCAACAACAATAGGTAAGTGTTATATACCTCTAACACCCTACTCATTCCATATAATCACCCTAGGTTGGAAATAAACCTAATTAGGGAGAAAACCCTACCTCTTGAAGCATAAAACAAAAGTAGAAAGCATTCAAGAATACCAATGAAGCCTTAGCCTTTGATTTTTTCAAAATCCCATTTTTGAATCTTCGGTAAAATCCTTCCTTTTTGGTATGATTTTGTAGCCCTCAACGAGTAGAACAACTTTTGTTCTTGGCTTGAGTCGATTCGAGCAACGTGGCGGCGTAGATCGTAGAGAGAAGGTAGAGCTTCCCTCTCTTCATTGTATTTTTTGGATATTTTGATGGGTATGGGGAGAAATTTGATTTTTCTCCCCTATTTATACGCTTTAAATGCTTGGTCCACATCGCGCCACACGTTCCTCATGTCGGGGTCCGATTTAGTCCCGAAATGATTAAATTTCGTCTCAATTTAAGTTCAAAATATTTTTATATGATTCTTTAAATTATTTTCTAACTTCCGAAATTTTATTTCATACCCCGTTTTTAGGTCACGCGACACTCGATCGCCTCGTAAAATGCAAAAAATCCGACTATCTTGGAATTCGACGAAAATTGACTATGTAACTAGACTTCGCCAGACGAATCTAATGGTAAGGTCCGTTTCGTCATCCGAGTTCTAGAAAAATTTGGGTTTTCAACCTGTACCGTAATGACAAATTACTATTTTACCCTTTTTCATAAAAATTCAAATTTACCCGGGTTTTACATTCTTCCCCCCTTAAAAAGAATTTCGTCCCCGAAATTCATACACTCATGCACACTTAACCGCATGCATATGCAACAGTCATATAATACTGAATGACTATAGGAATGTACCTCCATCCTTGAACAAGAACGGATAACTGGTACGTATGGTGTCCTCTCACTCCCATGTCACCTCCTCCACACCTCGTTGCTGCCACAGGACCTTCACCAGCCTCACGGTCTTGCCTCGCAAAACCTGCTCTCGGCTATCCATGATACGCATTGGTCCCTCCTTGAAGGTTCCATCCGCATCAACAATCAACTCACCCCAATCCACCACATGTGTCGGATTTGGAGTATACTTCCAGAGCATGGAGACATGGAACACTGCGTGAACACTCAATAAATTCGACGGTAGCGCCAACTGGTAAGCAACTGTACCAACCCTCTCGAGTACCTCGAAGGGCCCGATAAACCTCAGCGATAGTTTTTCCCGCTTTCTGAACTTGACCACTCCTCTCTTGGGCATTACGTTCAAGAAGACGTGATCTCCAACCTCAAACTCCAGAGGTCACCGCCGTCTGTCGGCATAGCTCTTCTGCCGGCTTTGAGCCGAGAGAAAACGCTTTCGTATCAAGTTCACCTTTTTCGAGGTGTCTCTAACTAAGTCTGGACCCATAGAGGGTCTCTCTCTAACCTCCATCCAACAAACCAGAGAATGGCAAGGCCTCCCACAAAGTGCCTCATAGGGTGTCATATGTATACTTGTCTGATAACTATTGTGGTAGGCGAACTCCACTAAGGGTAAGTGTTCTTCCCAACTACCCTTGAGATCTAGGACGCATGCCCGTAGCATGTCCTCTAAAGTCTAGATGGTCCTCTCTGACTGATCTTTCGTCTAGTGATGAAAAGCAGTGTTCATCATCAACTGTGTCCCCATAGTCTGTTGGAAACTCTCCCAAAAATAGGTCATAAACCTGGGATCCCGATCCGATACTATAGATATGGGCAACCCATGTAGCCGGACTATCTCCCGTATGTACAATCGGCAGAATTCCTCCAGTATTAAGGTCATCCGCACAGCCAAAAAGTGTACCGACTTTGTAAGTCGGTCCACTATCACCCACACCGCGTCATGCCCCCGTGATGTCCGTGGCAAATGGGTCACAAAATCCATCGTGACGTGCAAAATCTTCAACATGCCTCTTCATTCCACTCTAGTAGTATTGGCAACGAAGATCATGGTACATCTTCGTGCCACCTGGATGCACAGCAAAACGGGAGCAGTTGAACTCCCTAAGGATCTCCTCTCTTAGATCCGTAGACTAGAGAACCACAACCCTTCCCCTGAACCGAAGACTACCATCTGTGTGAATGGTCCAACCCTCGTCACCTTTACCCGATTGTACCCGGTCCCTGATGAAAAATATCTCTGTATCCTGTCCTTGGGACTCGATCACTCCGCTCAGTAGGAAAGGCGTAGCCACCAAACTCCCCAAAGTGCCCTGAGCCTGACTCATGTAATGTAATCTGAACTGACCCACAGTCTTGAGCATCTAACACTCTCGGAAAGCCACACTTGCCAAGACTTTCCATGACTTCCAGCTGAGTGCATCAGCCACCAAGTTTGTCTTATTGGGATGGTAATGCAAAGTGAAGTCATAGTCCTCCAAGTACTTCATCCATCTACGTTACCTCATGTTGAGGTCCCGTTGAGTAAATATATACTTCAGACTCTTGTGGTCCAAAAACACCTCGAACTACTCACCATATAAGTAGTGGTGTCAAGCCTTCAAGGAAAAGATAATGGTCGCCAACTCCATGTCGTGCGTGGGGTAATTCTACTCGTGGTTCTTTAACTGCTAAGAACCATAAGCTAAGTCTCTCCCGGACTGCTTCAAAACACACCCAAGTCATCCTTAGAGGCATCACAATACACTGTGTACCTCTGTCCCCTCTCCGAAACTATCAGAATAGGAGCTGAAGTAAGCCTCCTCTTCAACTCTTGGAATTTCTTCTCGCACGAGTCATCCCACTGAAATTTGACCTCTTTTCAAGTCAATCTAATCATAGGTGCAGCTAGTCGGGAGAAGTCCTCAATGAACCTCCTGTAGTACCCCACCAATCCTAAGAAACTGTGTATCTCGAAGACTGACTTTGGCCTCTCCCAACTCCTAACAACCTCGACTTCTCTAGGTCAATGGATACACCCGAAGTTGACACCACGTGTCCCAAAAACTTCACTTCCTTAAGCCAAAATTCACATTTGCTGAACTTGGCGTACAACTGATGGTCCCTCAAGGTCTAGAGAATAACTCTCAAGTGACCCTCATGCTCCTCCTCAGACTTGGAGTAGATCAAAAAGTTGTCAACAAAGACCACGACAAACTGATCTATGTAGTGCTAGAACACCCTATGCATGAGATCCATGAATGCCGCTGGGGCATTCGTCAATCCAAAAGGCATTACAGTGAACTCGAAATGCCCATACCACGCCCTAAACGCCGTCTTAGGGATATATGCCTCTCTAATCCTCAACTGATGGTAACCCATGCATAGATCTATCTTTGAGTAGACCCGTGCCCCTCTCAATTGATCAAACAAATCATCAATCCTCGGCAAAGGGTATTTATTCTTGATAGTAACCCAATTCAACTGTTGATAGTCTATACATAGCCGAAGGGTCTTGTCCTTCTTCTTGGCAAACAACACCGAAGACCCCAAGGTGAGGTACTCGGTCTAATAAAACCCTTGTCCATCAATTCTTGCAATTGGACCTTGAGTTCTTGCAGCTCTGCACGTGCCATTCTGTGTGGTGTCATAGAAATGGACGATGTACCGGGTTACAACTCAATGGTGAAGTCTACATCCATATGTGGAGATAATTCCGGCAGTTCGTCCGAAAAAAACGTCCTCATACTCATAAACCACCCGAGGTAGGCCCAAATCCTATCTCGCCTCGTCCTCCAGGGTAAGGCTTGCTAGCCAACCCATCAACTACCCATGCCAACGGGAATCATACACTACTTGGGCTAAACATCATGTTTCTCTCCCTGAAACTTGAAACAAACACCCTCCGGTGTGTAGGTAGTGACCCTCTTCTGATCACAATCAATGACAACTCGGTGTGCCGTAAACCAATCCATCCTAAGGATGACATCAAACTCTATCCATAACCCTAAGGTCCATGGTGAGTATAATCCCTGATCTCTAACTCACAACCCCGACATATCTGATTAATACTCACCCTAGCTCCTAGGGGGAGAACTCACATGCAATGGCTCTTCCAAGGTCTCAACCTCTAAGCCCAAATCCCTCACACATGACGCAGAAATAAATGAATGCGATGCACCAAATTCAAATAATACCCTTGCCCATAAGCGAGAGAGTAGAAATATACCCTGAATAACCAACTGATCCACTGGCTCATTTTGAGGTGTGATGGCATAGACACTCCCCTGGGTACCCGAAGTCCTGGCCTGTGAGCCCTATCCTCTGCCTCGAGCCATGCCCTGGCCCATCTGGCCTGATTGTGGAGTCCACGCTCATAAAGTAGTAGGGGCTTGTGCAGTACCTTGAAACTGATATTGGCTTCCCTGGCCCATGGTAGGGTAGGGAGGAACAAAATAAGTATGTGCATGCCCCACCAATGACTGGGACTGAGATGCCCCATATCTTTGGGATCCCTGCCTTTGAGGACAATCCCGCTTCATGTGACCCGGCTGGTGGCATATGAAACAAGTCATCTGGCCTGCTTAGGAGGGAGCCCTGAAGTGTCTCCCGCCTTGGGAGGATTGACTTTGGCCTTGGTCTTGGTAGCCGTGACCTTGTCCTTGAAACCCTTGTAGGGCAAAAATCCTTTGCTTCTTCCCCGAACTAGAAGAAGAGGATTGATCCTCCTTATTCTTGTCCTTAGCACCCGCCTCCTGGATGCTCCTTGTGTCATTAACCTCTCTCTCAATGGCCATAACCGCCTCGATCATCGAGTCTAAATCTTGTAGGTGGTGGCCCACAATCTTCTCCTGGATAAACAACTTCAACCCATCCTCGAACCTCCTCACTTTGGCCATGTCTGCGGCCACGTAATCATCGGCAAAACGGACTAACTCAGTGAACTTAGCCATGTATTCCATCACCGTCATAGTCCCCTGCTTCAAATCCAAGAATTCCCGAGCTTTCACATGTCGAAGAGCCGATGAGGAGTACTTGCCTAAGAAGAGCTCCCAGAACTCTTCCAATGTCATAGCCTCTAAGTCCTTCGAGGCCTTTGCTCAATCCCACCATAGATGGGTCTCTCCTTCTAGCTGGACTGCAACTAGCCTTATCTTAGTGGCGTCGGAGGTGATCTCCATAGCCTCTAAGATCTTGTCGACTTGCTGGAACCAATGGTCGGCCACCATCGGATCCACCCCTCCCATAAAAGTCGGAGGCTTGTGTGCCTTGAACTTTTGGAGGTTACTTGAGCCCCCTTAGCCCACATTGGCGCTAGCTTGAGCAAAGGTAGCCGCCACAGTGCCAATAGCCTCCATAAAGGCTTGTTGGTCAAAGGCCGGTGGTGGTTGGTTGTTGTTCCGCCCACCTCATCAGCCGCGTCCTCTTCCTTTATTTGCCATCTGAATTGATCTGAAATGTGTACACCCAAGTGCAGGCGATCAAGTTGTAGTTATAATCCGGTTAAGTCCAGAGTCGAATCCACAAGGAACTAATGTTGGTGTTTCGGAGTAAATAGTGATAGAGACCAAAGTGACTGAAACCCTTGAGATTTGAAGTTATGATGTTTAAGGAATTTCCTGGACAGAATATAAGATTCTCTCCAAAGGGTTTTTCTAGACAAAATATAATACTCTCTCAAATGTAAAAGTCACCCTTTAGCTCGAGGATCTAAACATGTAGTCAATCATCCGGTTGTTATATTTGTGCTAGAGAACTCAATTAACCCTTGTGTCAACAGCAAGTTAATTGGAGGATAAAGATGGATTGTGAGAATTAAGAGCAAGGTTCCGATGTCTTTGTAGATATTTACAAGAATTATCTGTGTCGGGACTCAACCCGTCTACAAACAAGCAAGTAATTCTACAAGTCATCCAACCACTATGTTAATATTCCATTCTTAGTTGAAGCACAATAATGGTGAAGATTGAAATGTAGTCATGAAGATCTAGCTGGAGTACTTGCAAAGAACCAATGAATCCTCCTATGCCAAGAGTCATCTTGTCTTAGAAAGGACTCATGGTTGTACAAAGTACCTTAGCGTTGCTAGATGCATTCAATCATTCAATAAGTAATCAACAGATAAAGCATTAAGCATAAATGAAATGCACACAAATAACTTCTGAATGATTTATAAATGTCCATCACCTCTTACTAAAGAGTGAATGAGAAACTACTCACTCTTCATGGCTTTGAGAAAGCTAGAAAAGTGGGTGATTCTCATCCCTCCAAGTAGAGGAGTTACAAGAGAAAATACACTACACTATGAGCCTATCTTCGACGAAGAATGAGTGAATCACTTTCCACCCTTCATAGCTTTGGTAAAACTAGAAAAATGGAAGGGTTTCACTCATCTAAGGGAAGAGAGAAGCTCTAACAATGAAAGCTAATGAAACTAATAATGAAAGTAGAAGAAAGCTAGTTACTTTTGGAGGGTTTCCTCCTCAACCAAAAGATGTTATGTGTCCCCTATCTCTCTCTATATATGTCTATCTATATATATCCCTCCATCTCTCCAAAGAGGAGGTATTTATAGGCAAGGAGGAGGGGGTAAGGAAGAGTAAAAGAATAGTTCAAAGTCCTCAAAGTCCAAGTGAATGTCCCAAGATCCGGATGAAAAATCAACCACTCTACATACTATCTGGGGAATACATTCGAACGTGGGATTGCGTTCGAACGTTGACTCATGTTTTCTGTAATGGGCATTCGAACACTGACTAGAGTTTAAACGTGGAACTCAAGTGGCTTTTGTCACCCACAGTAGATAGGAGTCAACAAGCCATGTCTCATCACCCTGGCAATCTTCTGTAGGTCCTCAAATAATTCAAGAGTGCGTTCGAACGTGGATTGACGTTTGAACGTTGTACTCAAGTAGCTCTTTTTCTGCTGTGAAAATAACTGCAACACTCCATATGCCATCACCCTAGCACTCTTCCAAGGGCCCTCAATTATTTCAAGATGGGCATTCAAACGTGAATTGGCATTCGAACGTTGATGTCTTGCTTCAAACTTCTCCAATTTTCTTCCAAAACATGTGGGTGTTGCATAAAAGTTTGATGTTTATTGACTTTAGGCCCTTGTACAACTTTTTCCTAAAATGTCATCATTGAAACTCTATCAAAACATAATTAGTCTTATAAAAGCATAGTAAAATGCTAATTTTAACTACTAATCACACCCCAACCTAAATATTGTTAGTCCCTAGTAATACAACAACGATTGAATGAAGAATTATTTACAATACCATTTTCGTAGGTCATCCAGTTGCATTTAGCATATGCAACAAGCCGTTAAACCCCTAGGTTTCCCCTAGCAGACGAGTGTTGTCTCGTGAGGGTTTTCAGTGAAGCTACCCACAAACTTCAGTCGAACAAATGTGTGTATATGAGATTTCTTGTCAGAGTGAGTTAGCACCATGGTCGTTGAGACACCCAACCCTCAATTTCGTCTTGTCTCCCAAACACTTCTCTTTCATAGGTTCGTACTCTATGCAAAAATAAGCATTTTTCATATTGGTATTTGAATTTCCTATGTAGTAAGAATAATCATTCTAGCGACAAAAATTATTATATAACAAACACTCCTCTTTACAACCTTCCATGGATAGCTTTGATTTCAAAAACCTCTGTTAGAATGCTCTCAGCAAAAATTCCCTCCGATTATAGTGACTTTTTTCTCAAAGGGCATGTGATGAGAAGAAGGATAATTGTAAATTCACATGCACAATTAGTATGGGAGTGAAATCTAAGGAAACAGACTAATCATATTTGGCATAATCTCATGGAAAAATATTGATATAAATAAAGTAATACTATTAGCATACCCCAAATTTTTGATTGTCGACCTACACATGCATCAGACTTGAGATCAATTAGGGTTTTTTATAGGTTGTAATGTGGCCAGGGGTCAGTGGTTAACGAAATGACGGATAAGAGAAGTTCAATATGGGTTATCCAATTTGATTATACTTCTGCACATTCTCTCATTTTCTTCATCTTGTCTTTGGAAAAATCACTCATGCTTCTCTCTTTGTTCTCTTTTCATTTCATTCCCTTTTTCTTTCAAATCACAATTCTTTGGCTAGATTGATTTCTTTTGAATTCTCTTTCTTTGCTCATTTCATTATGCCTTTTTGGTTGTTGTAACGCCCCAAAATCCACCCTGGAAGGCATTACTATCCATAACCATTCATATCATGAGAGCAACTAACAAAATCCATAAATAAACGAATTTTGTAAGCCCCCACATATTTATATTAATATGAGGATATAATTGTGTTGTAATTCTAAGGTAAGAAATGACGTAAGAATGAATCACATAAATTATAATAGTAGAAATAAATAATTGGGAGACGAATTGATTGGGAAGTTTAAGTTTCGAAGGTGTTTAAACTTGGAGAAGGGTTATTAGATAAGTCTCTAAATATTTTTAGGTCAAAATAAGGTTTCCATTGAGTCCGGAAGGTCAAAAAACTTTGGGAGAGGTAATATGAGGTGTTTTAGAAGTTAGGAAGTATTTTGGAGTTAAAACACATTTTAGAGAAAATTTGGGAATTTAGGATTTTGGACACTGCTTAGTATTTTGGCCATAACTTTTTATCCTTAAGTCCAATTGATCTGAAATTTTTATAGTTGATAGTAGACATCTAGGTCTACAAAAGTGTGTCTCATGAAAATTTTCCAATTCGACCTCTAAATAGGTGAAAACTGCTCTGGAAGTTGGGACAGAAAGCTGGGACAGAGAGTTGCCAGCGTCCGGACGTCCAAGGCACCGTCCGGACGGTACCATTAATATATACCCAGATCAGTTCGCGATTTTCCCCAATTCTTGCTTTCTAAATACACCAAAACCGCCTCCTTCACCCCATTTTCCCCATTTCTAACCCTAGAGAGCTTTGGGGGAGGAAGAAGGAAGGGGATTCTCACCTCAAAGTAAATCAATCCTCAAGGTCTTCACACCAAACTAAGGAAGAGGTAGGTGTTTTCTCTCACTCTCTCACATTGAGGCTAGGGCTATATATATATGTATATACATATGTCTCTTTCTCTAAATCTTGGATATGTGTTAGGGAAATCTTTGATTCTTTATATTTTTGTAATCAATGCCATGTTTTGAACCATGTGATGGTTTGGTAACCATTTTATCTTTCTTTTTCATCTTCAATCATTGATTTGTAAGTGATTGAACAAAAACGTTGTTGTATCCTAACCTCTAAAAATCACCCTCACCCTCAATGTGTGTATGTGGCTTATAGTGATGGGGGAGTGTCACTCTCCCTCCGGATGATGCAAGAATATAGGAAACAACAACAAAATGGATGTGAATGGAAATGTGATGAACAAAATGTATGAAAATGAAATGAGATGCGGTGTGCACAAAAGTGCTCCCCAATCGCAAGGAGTCTTTTGTGTGTCGGTGTTTTACTTGGAAGAGTATTCCAAGGTCGTCTCCTCAGGGAAGGAAAGGGAGTTTTGTGAAAGTGATTTTGCAAAAGTGAAAAGAAAATGTAAAATCTTTTGTTTGAGTTTTGTGTTTGGTTTGTAAATGAAAATGCAAATAAAGCAAGTATTGGCTAATCCAAAGGGTTCATTCCAATGGGAATACCAAATCAACTCAAAGCCTTCCTCCGATTGAGCATGAATGAACGATTGATTCGGGGGAAGCTAGGGACGAGATTGGTGAGTATCTAAGCATAAACCGTGACTAGGCCTACGGAATATCAAAGGCTCACCAACTCATCCACTCTCAACCCCGTCAAACCGAACCATTTGACTCTAAAGGGAGGAATGAAGAAGAGTTGAAAATGGTATTCCCAAGAGGAATTTTCCCTTGGATTAACCAACTTAAATCCTAGCTACTCATATTAAAAATGCAAGACAAGCATAATGTAAATAGACATGTAGAAGAAATGAAGATTAAAACTTAACTCAATGCAAGAAAACTTAAATTAAGAAGAAAAATATTCAAAACCCATTTCAAAGCTTGAAAATGAAGAACACTTATATAACAATGGTGAAATCTAAAACATGCAAGTAAACTTGGAATAAACTTGAAACAACTAAGATTAAAGTGCAAGGAATGAAGATTACAAGAAGTTTAAAGCTTACAACAATTGAAATGGAAAGGAAAATGCAAAAACATAAACTTACATTACACTATTCATTATCTTCTACATGGAACTAAAACTAAGCTTAGGTAGCCACCCAATACAAGCTTGTAATGTTGAATATATGGAGTGTATGCCTCTCATTTTCGTGCATGGTGGTCCCCCCTAGCTGTGTGAACGAGCTCCCATCAAGAGAGGGCTGAATGGATGGCTTTGACAGGCTAGGGAGAGCATAGCCTGGCAGCCCACTTCCCTCCCCCTTCCTTCAATGTTCAAGCCTCAAAAGTCTTCCCCAAGGTGTAAGAGAGACATGGTTGTGTAAGGAAATGTTGGGGGAAACGTGGGAGAATCGATGGTGGGACCCCCAAGCAAGTGGGGCTGAGTTGCAGGAGCATCGGGGTTGCTTCAGGGGAGCGTACCGGTACGCGTACCAGTACCCCGAACACCAGAAACTTCGGCGTACCGGTACGCGTACCGGTACCCTCTTTTCTGCTCTGGACCACTTTTGGTAGAATCGGCATAACTTTTGATCCAACCGTTGGATTGGGCTGAAATTTTGACACAAAATAGAAGACAACCGTTGGATAGGGGGTGTTTTGCACTTTTTCAAATTCTGAGTAGATCATGGTCAAAATGGAGAAACTCCGAGGCAGTACTTCCAAACGATGTGGCTGCTGATGCCCTTGTTCCCAAGCACCAATGTCTTCTTGATTTCTTCACTTTTAAGCCTCCAATTCTTCATGAATTGTGTCCATGCCTTCACCACACATCCATCAAGGTTGAAATGTCCTAAAATCAATCATTTAAGCTATAAAAGGTTGCAACATCAAAATATCAACATTATAGTTCAAAACGGCTAACTTCTAAGCACTTATATGCAAAAGTTGAGTTGAAATGCTTGCAATGAGGCCATGAAATATGCAAAATTATGCACTCATCAGTAAGGAAAATGGACTTTTCTCTTGGTAATTCCTTGGTTTTCACTTTCAAAACTTATAGTTTTATATTGTGCAACAAATGATATTTATAATGATCTCTTGCATTTTTCTTAGTTGGTTATTGAAAATGTCGCATGCTATATTTGGGGATTTTTGAGATAT
The DNA here is from genome assembly GCA_951799425.1 of Ilex aquifolium. Taxonomy (NCBI): domain Eukaryota; kingdom Viridiplantae; phylum Streptophyta; class Magnoliopsida; order Aquifoliales; family Aquifoliaceae; genus Ilex; species Ilex aquifolium. The sequence continues at coordinate 28,605,286 of OX637400.1, forward strand.
GCTTATAAATTGGGTAAATTGGTTTGATGTTGTATCTCTAATGGGTGTGGGATGACCATGGGTGTCCTTTGACGAGATGTCGTAGAATGGGTTAGTGCTTTGGTAAGACTAATCCATTCGTAGTGGGATTAGTGCTTTGGTAAGACTAAACCACTATCGCTCACGTGGTGCCGTGTAAGAGGGTTAGTATACTAATGCCTGGGTTGGATTTCGTCACTGCCATTGGTATGGTACACGCCCTTCCTAAAGGTTGGATATCTTTGATAAGATGTGTGTGTGGGTGTGGGCAAGACGTTACTCAATGTGTCGATTCATGTGGATGCCTTACATCATTGTTGAGATACATGTACATATATTGCCGGAAATGTTCAAGTGTGAGTTATCGTTCATTGTACCAAATACGATTTCTGCAAGAGTTTTGGGGTAGTATGGGATGCCACAAGAACTTGTGGAAATGGTGTATGGTGGGATGGATTATGTTTTGGGAATTGATTCTTATTGGTATCTTGTGTTCATTTATTCTTTTAATTACCGTGGTTCCTTAAACTGGAGATCTATTTAAATGCCCTGTTTTCCTTCAAAAGTTCTATACTATATTTGTGAAAATGAGACCGACCGAATTTTAAATGTTTTCTAAACCTTGTTTGGGTTTGGGAGAAATTTTCTACAGAGCTTCGTGCTCACCCCCTACCGCTAACATTTTCAGATTATATACTTGAGGAGGAGTTGGGAGTCGAGGAGCCCGCATATTGGGAGACTCCGATCGACGGGAGTGTAGATCCCGAGGTGGACATGTAGAGATATAGCTTCTTTTGTACTAGACTAGAGAGTTTATTTGGAGATCATGTAAAGTCTAATATTTTGTTATTCCGCTGCAAGTGTACTTTAATTCTCTTGGAATGTAAATGTCATTGCTTGGCCTATTCTTTTGGGATGATAGTGTGGATATGATATATGGTGAATGGAAGTTTATTTTATGATGGATAAATGGACCCGGTGTGGTCAATAGTTATGCATATGTGGACCCGGTGTGGTCAATTGTAATATAATTGTACAGGTTGTGTTTTGGGTAGAGCTCCCCGTGCAAAGGAGATTCTGCCCGAATTTTGTTAAAATATTAATGGTTAATGAATGAAACTTTCGTCGTGATGGATTTACTTAGTGCTCTCATGCGGTGAATGGTTTTTAGAATGTAATGTCACCCAAGGGGGTTTTTTGGGTGTTACAAATTTTCATTCATCATCCATAATAACTAAAACATCATCCAAAATAACTATGTCAAACTATGGCAATTACATTCCAAAAATCAACTATTATCTTGTTGCAGAATAAAGAAAATATTAGCCTTAACATTATATCTCAAAATTTGCCTCCCAATTTAGAACATAAAGGAAATAGCTTTGAACATCCACCTCGGGATCCACGTTCCCATTAATCTGAGCTTCCCAATTCACCTACCCATCTAATCCAAGCTCTTCCTCTAGACCGAAATTTGAAAAAATTTGTTTGAAGGGGGTGAGCACTAAGCTCTGTAGGAAAATCCTCCCAAGTTTGAACAAGGTTTTGAAAACATATAAAGCCAGTTGCTCTCATTTTACAAATATCATATATAACTTTTGAAAGAAAATAATGACAGTTCATCAGATCTCAAGTTTACACAGTAGCAATAAATTATATGAAGAAGGAAAACCAATTTCCAAACAACAAACCATTACCAACATTTGTATCTCGGGTATGTAGTAAGACTTTGCATGAATACACACATTGAGAATATCCTGGCTCACACAAACCCACCCAATCCTCGCAAGGATACAAAACTTTTGGAAGGGTATATACCGACGCATCGATAGTGACGAATCCAACCCAGGAATAGTATACTAGCCCTCAACCTTGATACCCTGTGAGCGAATAGTGGTTTGGTCCTCGCAAGGCACCAACCCCACTACGAGTGGTAGGGAACCTTCAAACCCTCTCGGAGTAAGAAACACATATACCAACTCTACGATACACGGTCAGCGGTCACCTATATTCATCAAAACATCCACGCAAGAGATACAATAAGAAACCAATTCACTAAATCATAGATAAACCAAGAACCCCAATTCCATAGGTATTTTTCCAACGGAGCAATTCAAGAAAATATGCAAGAGATTATCAAAAATATTATTTTATCGTTCAAACCAAACACTAGAGTTTTTAAATCAAGAACAATGGAATATCAAGGGTAAAAATCTATATTTCTTGAAAACTAGGGTTTTGATAACAAGGAAGGGAATCTTTATGGCTATCAAACCATAACTTTGTTCAAAACATGATATGATTTTAAAGAACATCAAGAAACAATGATTTCATAACATAAATATATGATTGAGAATCAAAACATTCATATATATAAACCCTAGCCTCAATGAACAAGATTAGGAAGAAACCCCTACCTTACCTTGATTCCGTAGTTTTGTGTGAAAAACTATAGGGTTTGATTCATCCCAATGTGAAAATCCCCCTTGATCTTGTGTTTCTCCCCTTCTTTCTTACTCTCCAAGACTTTCTAGGGTTAGAAATATTGAAATGAGGCTAAGGGAGGTGTCCTTGGGTATTTATAGTATGAGAAACAGTCCACTCGTCGTGAATCTGATACTCAGGATCGTAACCTCACGTTCGAACGTCATAATGGCGTTCGAACATTAGTTGCTCTCAGTAATTTTGTTTTTCCATCAGAGACACAAAAGTGTTGGGACGAATTGTCGTTCGAACAGATCTTTATGTTCGAACGGACTCCCATTTTTAGCTAAACTTCAAATGAAGTTTTGGCTTATTTAGAGATTGATTTGGAAAATTTTTGTGAAATACTCTTTTGTAGCCCTGGAAGTCTAGTGTCTACTGTAAAAATTGCAGATCAAAGAGACATCAAAGTAAACAGTTATGGTCCAAATACTAAGGCAGTGTCAAAATCCTTCCTACCCAAATTCTATCTAAAATGTGTTTTAACTCCGGAATACTTCCTAAATTCTACTATATACCCTATTGTTGTCCAAATTTGATATTGACAATTTGCGTGCAAGTATACACAATCAACAAGTAATAAAGTGATAAGTAGAGTATCGTTCTCATAGATAATTATTACTAATAACTTACAAGTACTAACTTTGTATCAATTCAATTTTATTTAAACAATTGGAATTAAACTATGAAATTACTAATTTAAAACTAAATCTAAAATTACTAAACAATGATTGAATTCACCGGATAAAAGAACTTAAGATTACAACTTTCCCTAATGCTTCGTATAAATCTTTCCACTCTCTTTCCAGTTAATTGATCAAATTAAGTTGTTAACTAAGAATTCAAAATTATTTATTAAACCTCTTCCGATAGTTAGATAAAAATATCTCTCCCAATTAAATTACTATATTCCTATGCAAAATAAGTTGGAATAGATTCATTAAGGTCAAACTCTCATAAAAGTTACACACGACATACAGGTATATTCCTATCCTATACACAAACCCAGCTATTCAATCTTAAGAAGAATTAACCAGACGCATGTCATCATATTCATATCTAAACCTAGAATTCATCTTCCAATTTCATCTAGGGAATCAAATTAATTGATGGCCAAACAATCATATATTAAGCACAAAGTATGATAAACGACTCATATATGATCAATAAGAACTAGAAACGATAGTAGATTAATTTAACTAAGCATCAGGTTCCGTTGCAATCTTAATAAAAATTTAGTTCATAACGTAATTGAAAAACATCATTCTCAAATTAATCAACATCTCAGAAAATCAACAACTAAAAGTAAGAGAAAAGAGTGAAACTTAGTTGTAATCTTCAATCTCTCTCTAGCCTTCGATTTCGATCTTCTTCGCATTGCTTCCTTCAATTCCTGCCTTCAATTTTCTATCAATCCTTGGTTTACCCTCTATTAGCAGCCCCTCATATCAGTATTTTCCCATACCAACTCAAACCCTAACATATATGTAGCATTAGAGTTCAATTTCTACTCAAAAACAAGTCAGAATTCGCGTCCACGCTAAAGCCCGTGCTGCAGCCCCTAAAATCAGCGCAGCTGCACTATTTTTCTACCCTTCTAGAGCTGCAACGCTACATCTAGAGCTGCGGCGCTGACCCCCTTTTATGCCTACAGCTGCCCTTCTTGCTTAGTCCTCAATTAATCCAACACTTAGGCTACCAAATGACCTTGTTTCCTTCCAAATCTTGATTCCTACAAAACAACATTAAAACACATAAAACGAATAAAAAAAGAACATAAAATACCTCAAAACTTGCAATTTCATCAAGCCAAGAGTACTCAATTCTTAGGTATAAAACCCACTCATCACCTATTACCCCGCCTAACATTTTTATTTCTACTCTTACAATCTATATAGTTCATGCGTACATCATTACATATATTAGCATTTCAAAATAATTACGTTACCATATAAAGATAGGAATGTGGGGGTTTACAGTTGTTCTTTTCTTCTCTTTTTTCATACTCAGGAAGCCCACCTTTTAGAAAATGTGCAGTAAAATTAGATAACCCAGGTAGGGATTCAGAATTCCTTTGGCTTGGTCAAAGTCGTGGTTGTACCAAAAAGAATTATCATTTTAAGGCTCAATCATGGCTGACAAGGGATTATTTATCAAAATAAATAGATAAAGCTCAAAAATTTCAACATATGGCCTAAAATCCTTTCTCAAGCATGAGCACATGTATTTGTCGTATGAACAGATTCTTTGTGGGATACATCAATAGACTGCTTTATTTGCGTCAATCAATAACAATTTTAATGAGACTATTCAAGGATAGAAAATGAAAAACCTTGCTTGAGTAAATGTTGATTTTCTCTCAAAAGAATCGCAAGGCTTGAAAACTTACCATGGTATTCTTCGTTATCTCCACTGGTTATGTCAGGTTTTCAAAGAATGTCGGTTATAAATCAATTCCATTTTCAAGTCTTGTAACGCCCCAAAACACACCCTGGACGGCATTACATACTAAAAACCATTTTTCATCATGAGAGCACTAATGTCATCCATAAATAAATTAAACTTCATTCATCATCCATAAAATATTTACATCATTATCCAAAAGAATATGCCCAACCATGGCATTTACATCCCAAGAGAATTAAAGTACACTTGCAGCGGAATAACGAAATATTAGACTTTACATGATCTCCAAATAAACTCTCTAGTCTAGTACAAAAGAAGCTACATCTCTACATATCCACCTCGGGATCTAGGTTCCCCTCGAGTGGAGCCTCCCAATGCCCTGACTCGTCGATGCCGAGATCCTCCTCTAGCACCAAATCTGAAAAATGTAATTTGTAGGGATGAGCACGAAGCTCTGTAGCAAAATCTTCCCAAACTCAAACAAGGTTTAGAAAAGCATATAAAACGGTTGGTCTCATTTTCACAAATATCATATATAACATTTTGAAGTAAAACATGGACATTTTAAAATGGATCTCAAATTTAAGTAGCAACAGTAATTTACATAAACAGTAAAAGAAACCAAGATCCAATCAATATCCATTTTCCAAAATATAAACCATTTTCCCACAAGACCTTGTGGAATCCCATACTCCCACAAGTCCTTGTAGGAAACCATTTTCCACCATAATACACCAATCCATCAATATGTATATGTATCTCAAACATGATGTAAGGCACACCCCATGAATCGACACATTGAGTAATATCTAACCCACACACACCCACACAAATCTTATCAAAGATATCCATCCTTTAGGAAGGGCGTATGCCACACCAATGGCAGTGACGTATCCAACCCAGGCATTAGTATACTAACCCTCTTACACGGCACCCGTGAGCAATAGCGGTTTAGTCTTACCAAAGCACTAACCCCACTACGAGTGGTAGGAGAAATGCCAACCCACACGGAGCAAGCAACACGTCTACCCACTCTACGATATCTCGTCAAAGGCCTTTCATGGTCATCCCACACTCATAAGAGATACAATACCAAATCCAATTCCACAATTTACAATTATATCTTAAAAATCCCCAAATTGAGCATTTGACATTTTCAATAACCAACCAAGAAAAATGCAAGAGATCACAACAATATCATTTTATTACTAAACACAAAACACTATGATTTTGAAATCAAGAATAAAGGAAGAGTTCAAGAGGAAAACTCATCACTCTTGAAAACTAGGGTTTTTCAAACCAAAAGAGGGATTTGTGTAAAACATGTTAACAATTGAACAAGAATCAAGAAACAATGGAGCCATAGCAAATACATATCATTAAGAATCAAAACATACATATTTATTAACCCTAACATCAATGTAAGAGAAAGAGAAGAAATCCCCTACCTCAATGCTCAAGATTTTAAGCCAAATACCCAAACTTCAAGACCTTCTTGCTTTCCTTTCTTTTCCTTTTAATTCCCCCTCCCTAGGGTTTTCAAAAGATTTGGGTGAGAGTGGGTGAAGAATGGAAGAAAAGAGAATGAGTAGAGAAGTGAAATCTTAGAAATCTAGGGTTTTAATCTTCTAAAATGGTGGATCTCTCCTTATCTTTGATGTTCTTCTCTCCCTCTCTTTCTCTCTAAAGGTGCCTAGGGTTTAGAAGGCTGAAATGGGGCTTAAATAGTCGGCCTTAAGTATTTATAGTGGAAGAAATGGAGAAAGACCCGCAGTCAGATCGGGCTGGTTTCTATCGGGCGTACCGGTACGGTTGAGCTTCTGGAGTCCAGCGTACCGGTACGCGTACCGGTACGATTTAGCTTCTGGAGTTCATCGTACCGGTACGCGTACCGGTACGATTTGACTGCCAGATTTTTGTTTCAACTTCCAATGCAGTTTTGACCCATTTAGAGGTCGAATTGGAAAATTTTCATGAGACATACTTTTGTAGCCCTAGATGTCTACTATCTACTGTAAAAATTGCAGATCAATTGGACTTAAGAATAAAAAGTTATGGCCAAAACACTAAGTAGTGTTCAATACCCATTTTTACCCAAATTCTCGCTAAAGTGTATTTTAACTCCGAGACACTTCCTAACTTCCAATACATCCATATTACCACTTCCAATGTTTTTCGACCTTCCGGATTCAATGGAATCATTATTTTGACCTACAAACTTTTAGAAACTTGTCTAATCACCCTTTCCAAGTTTAAACATCTTCGACACGTAACTTCCCAATCAAATTGTCTCCATAGCATTTATTCCTACGGTTTATTCTTATGTCACTACATATATCTACATCTTTACAAATATTATTTACTATATATTTATCTCTATAAATATATAAAAGAAAATGCGGGGTGTTACAAGTCTGGTCATTCTGTACCTTAAGAATAAAAAATATCAATGTACATTTGACATTTAAGCATAGAGAAAATACCATTTTCCAAAGAAATGTGGTTTTAAGTCTGGATTATTAGGTGAGGTGTCAAACCAATCATGTGCTTAATCACTTTAACAAACAGTCTCAATACTTCCATATGTTCCATCAATTATTAACAAACAACAATGTAATGCTAAATCTAACACATGTTTTTAAGAAGATAAATATAATAAAACTAAATCATTCATTTCACAGACTATCATAGTTCAACACAAAACAGGGTTTAGATCATCCAAAAACAACAACCAATCATCAGCCCCTAAGTACAGAAATCTCTCTCACTCTCGAGCTTGAAGGTCCTCTAGCTACACCCCTCAAAAGATTGAGAATCTCCTCCTGCTGTCGGAGAATCTCATCTTGCTTGTCCTCGATGCCAAGCATGATGTCCCGTAGTGTCCGTCGGGTGCTGGTCCCTGTCTGAGCCTCTGTCTGTGCCTGCTCGACCTCTCTCTCCTCCTCAGCGTCCAAGGCATCCTGAACTTCATCGGTGCCTTGGGCTGGTGGCACATCCTGTCTCGCCGCTGGCCCTCCGCTGTGACCCTAGCTCCTTCGGAATAATGTTTTGTTCAACGGTCCCATTGGCTTGAGCACTCCCATCTCTGGCCTCACCTTCACTCCCCAATCTAAGCATATCTCTATCACAAGCGTGCCGAAGGGGAGTGAATTCCTCTTTACATCACACACCTTCATCATCTCAGTCAATATCAAGGTTGGGAGGTCGATGCTTTAGTTCTTGCCTATAACGTATAGTAATCGGGCCATCTCCGGGAGGATCTCGTTCTTGCGTCCAATGGGAGCAAGGTTCGAGACGACAATCAAGTTGAGCATTTTGTATTTGTCCGTCAACTCCCCTTGCCTAAAGAACCTCCTTCCTCCTCAAGCAAATGTTGACAATCCCGTCAACTCAACTTCAACCACATCCATCTCCACATTCCTCCTCAGGGGGTAGCAGGGCCTTGGTACTCATGGTACGGCCCTCATCTCCACAATGTAATCCTCGTCGACATTGATGTGAGCCCCCCTCACATACGTCTTAATCACCCCGTTCACAATCTCCGCATTAGAGTAAAACTCCCTCACCAACTCCTTCACTGCCTCACTACCATTTATCATATACATGTTCCAACCTCTCGCCTCCATATTTGCATAAATTCCCAACTCCTCAAAATCCAACAACTCAATGGTACGTTCACAAACAATAGCTTATTTTTGAAAGAAATTTTCGTACCTATCGGCCTTTAGAGTGCTAGGGAATCGAGTTCGATCGGACCTTCGGACCAAGGTGGCCTTCCTTCTCTTTGCTCAATCACCTCTTCCACAATGTTGGGCTCTGATTCGCACTTTTTAGTGTGTCAGAATTATATTATTATATTACACCCAAGTATAAGTGGTCGAATTGTAGTTTTCTTGGTTTTTGAGTCCAAGTATCGATCCCACAGAGAGTTTTAGTAATTAAAATAAAATAAAATAAATAAAATAAAAATAAAGCAATAAAAAGGTTGTTTGGAGTAGTTTGATGTTTGATTGCTTGTGGTGTGAGCTTAGTCTAATGACGGTGTTAAAAACTTGATTCTAAAACAACAGGTGGAATAAAGGTGCAGAAATAAAATGCGTAAGTAAAACAGATTAATGACAGAAATATAAAAGATATCCTTCAGTTCAAGGATCCCACATGCTTTACATCGGTCTTGTTACGGAATTGCTACCTCACATCAGTTAACTTCCATTTTACTGGCAAGCTAACCGGCAGGTCTGATGTATATATATATTATAACACAGCTGCTTCTTAGGCTACACTGGGTATATTTATGTCAAATGATTAACCCAAGCAAACCAGAAGGACAAGCCATTCATAAGGAATACTTGAGTTATTCACTTGATCTCATGATTGCAAATACGTATATATATATAATAAACCATAACACAGCTGCTTCTTAGGCTACACCGGTGGTAATATATAGCACAGTTGCTTCTTAGGCTACACTGGGCTTAGATGTTCCAATTGATTAATTCAAGTAAAATCCGCAGGTGGTACAGACTATCTTCCGGCGACTTGTCAGGTCAACCGGTGGTAGTTAATCATAATACAGCTGCTTCTTAGGCTACACTGTATTTAGATATATCACCCAGAAAGTGAAGTTACTTGAGCGGCATACTTGAATTATTCAATAGGTTATCTTGTAATATTTATATATATATATATATAGACAGTAGAACTTCCTCAGCGTTCCAGTGTAGGACTAGCCATACTGAGAGGATCACCGGGGTTATTCCAGCAGGCAATATTATTATATATATAGTAATACCAGGCGTCAGTGGAACTTCCTCAGCATTTCGGTGGAAACGCCGGGGTCATTCTAGCTGGCCCGTCTTGTATATACATAATACTACCAGGCGTCAGTGGAACTTCCTCAGCATTCCAGTGGAGGATTAACCATACCGGTAGGAACGCCGGGGTCATTCTAGCTGGCCCGTCTTGTATATATAATAAACGTATACATAAAACATCAGCAATTCCAAAAACAGATCAATATTATACATGTGTTCCCCTCGAACCGGAGGATATACGGAACTACTCACGCTCCATTGCTATAGACAAGCAAGGAGAGCTAGCAGTTGTCATTACAGCAAAAAGGAAAGTGCGGAATTTAAATGTCTTTCGCAGGGAACGATTGAAACACAGCCACTCTTATAATCAGTTAAGATGAAAAAGTGGCGGCAGTTCAACTATTCGAATTGAAAGCTACACAAAAACTATAAAAGTACAGGACTTAGGACTGAAGTATAACACGGACCGGAGTGTATTTTCTCTTCTCTTTTCTTTCTCTCTTTTTCTCTCTTCAGAACTTCAGAACTTCAGAATCTCTCTCAGATCTCTCTGTTTCTCTCTTCTTTTCTGCCTCAGTCCGGCCGTAGGAAATGCAGAAGAAGAAGTGCAGTATTTATAGGCGAAGGAAGCAAGTGGGGGAAGAGATGAGGCTGAGTCTGACAAGGGTGACCGTCCGGACGGCAGTCCCACCGTCCGGACGGTGGTGCTTTGCTGCAAACGGCCACTTGCATGCATGCTGAGTCTTCACGTTGGGTAATTACACTTTGGCCTTCATTCTTTACATTCCCTTGACATTGCTCCCTTGGTCTTGCGTTATTTCAGCATTTGTCCTGCAACTTTGAGATAAAATGTTATAACTAGTATTATTCCCGCACAAACCCTAATTCACTCTAAGTACTAATTCTTAGTGCATTTGTTATACTAATTCAAGTTTTTTGATTTTTGAATTTACACACAATTTAGGGTTAATCAGGCTCTTGGTTGGTCGCCTTGTGCCTAGAGGGCATCTTCATTCTTGGAGGCATTTTTTTCGGATTTTTGGGGTTTGAGAGCAAGAAAACTTGGATTTCTTGGTAAAAATATGAGAAATGAGGTGGGAATGTGGTTTATGTGTTTGATTTTGGTTAGAAATTGAGAGGGGATGAGGATTTGAGGCTTGGGTAGTGAAGAATCGCCCTAGGGTTTAAAGAACTTGAGGGGTTTTGGGTGGTTTTGAAGTGGAGAAGATGAATCAGGTATTCATACCCAAGCAGCCAACGTTCGAACGTGAATGACGTTCGAACGAGTATAGAAGGAATTTAAAAAGAAAGTTCGAACGTTATACTATCGTTTGAACGACAGTTGCTTCCAGTACTTTTGATGTACTATGGAGATCAAAGTACTATATTCTCCTCTCGTTCGAACATGAGTATGGCGTTCGAACGTGGGGTCCTAGTTCAAACGTTCATCAGGCGTTCGAACGTGGAGTGCTCTCAGTACTTTTAATGTTCTGCAGAGGCCAAAGTGTTGTGAGCTCCTGACGTTCAAACGTTAACTAGCATTCGAACGCAAAATCAAAATCAAAATTTTATACACATTTATATACACATATTAAAAGAAAACTATATGCACAAATTGAACTTTGGAAAATTATGGCGTCTTAGGATAAGTCCCTACCCAAGCTACAACTTCGTTGGTATTTTAGGACATTCCTTACTCGGCCCACATCTTCATTTCAAAAAAAAAAAAAAAAGTTTGTACATTTAAAAAAAATATATTTACACTTTTCACAAAAAAATTTGGACCTTTGACTTTCATCCCAAAAACATGGTTTTTCCAGTTTTGTCAAGAAATTGTAATCCGAGTCTTGCCATTTCTCCATGTCATTCGAACAATCAGTGACTCTTCTAATTTCTTGTCGCACAAAACGTGTAAGAATAGGACCGGAATACATGGCGTCTCAGGATAATCCTTACTCTGCACATTCATTATCCAGTCTAATCGATCGAGTGCGTGACCAAAATTTGGTTCAGAACACTGATTATATTCTTTCATGTGAAAGATCCTGCCACCTTGTTTACATACACCAAGTCTTTTGGCACGACGACGTCTAGGAAAAGTGTTAAACCACACAGTGGTTTCGCTTGCCCTTCTCAGATTTTAATTTTTCTTACCAATCTTGTTTTTCTCATTATCACAGAATGCACATCAGATGGAAAAGTGTGTAAAATGTCTAAACTGAACCAAAAAATCTTACTATCCATGCTTGCTAAGCTTGAGACACCCTATCAGGTTCTTTAACGTCTTCCAATAACAAAGATGATTGAAGCTGCTTTAAAGACATGATCATCATTTTTTTATTTTTTTTTATTTTATATACTATAAAAATTGTATAAATACGAAATACAATACAGAATACGCAATATGATCAAGAAAATTTTTTAAAGCACAAAATATGAACTGTAGTTCTCACCCCCCCCCCCCCAACCTAAACTCAACAATGCCCACAATATTTCGAATTTACCAGTATACGCAAGGTGTACTTAGGGTTAAAAGTAGAGATCTATTCATCTGGCAATGCCTATAAACAAAATACACAATTTAATAATCTTTACACAAATCAGGGTTTTGGTTAGGATGGAAACCCTTGTGTGTAAGTGCAGACAAAAGATGGATAGTCATAAGCAAATACAAAATTAAAATGCACAGTATGAAACAAAGGATTGTGTTTGTGGAGTATGTGGCCATGGAGTTGCAGAGAGGAATCGCTGAAGCGAAAGGGAAGAAGAAGAAGAAGAACAGCGGCGGATGGGGAAAAAGGGATTTAGGCCTTATAAAGGCGTCCATTCGGGTCGAGTTGGGTTGAATTTTTCCTGACTCGACCCTTTTTGTGTTGACAGACGCAAATCTCTGAGGAATATTCTGGCTCCATAAAAAAAATGGTTTCCACATCTTTAACAAAGTCTTCAAAAAATGGTTTCAAACATTGACCATTGACAGTAAAAATATTACAATTTGACGGATTCTCCACTTCCACTGCTCCATATCCAAACACTTGTTTGACAATGTAAGGCCCAATCCACCTTGATCTCAACTTACCAGGAAACAGGCGGAGCCTTGAATTGAATAAAAGGAATTTTTGTGAAGGGGCAAAGGATTTTCCCACTACTTTTTTGTCATAAAAAGCTTTCATCCTTTCCTTTGCAATTTTAGCATTGCCATATGCCTCATTTCTCAACTCTTCCAACTCATTGATCTGAAGTTTTCTTGAGATTCAAGCCTTGTCTAGGTCAAAGTTCATGGTTTTAATGGCCCAGTATGCTCTGTGTTCCAATTCCACAGGTAGGTGACAAGGCTTGCCATAGACTAATCGATAAGGAGACATGCCCAAAATTGTTTTAAAAGTAGTGAGATATGCCCAGAGTGCATTAGTTAGTCTTAACGACCAATCTTTGCGATCCGAATTTACCATTTTTTTCTAAAATTAGTTTGATCTCTCGATTAGCTAATTCAGCTTGTCCACTAGTCTGTGGATGATAAAGGGTTATAATTTATGAGAAATCAAGTACTTTTTCATCAAATTCCAAAAAGGACGATTGCTAAAATGAGCACCCCCATCACTTATAATGAATTTAGGAATTCCAAACCTGGACAAAATGTTTCCTTTTAAAAATTTGATCACTGTTTGGTGATCATTATTTCGGCATGGAATTGCTTCAACCCATTTGGACACATAATCAACAGCCACTAAAATATATAGATAGCCAAAGGAATGGGGAAATGGTCTCATAAAATCGATACCCCAACAATCAAAAATTTCAATTACCAGAATGGGGTTCAAGGGCATCATGTTTCTTTTAGAAATGCTTCCCAACATTTGGCATCTATCACATGTTAGACAGAAAGCATGAACATCTTTAAAAAGTGTGGGCAAATAAAATTCACACTGCAAGATTTTCGCAGCGATTTTTTTAGATGAGAATGGGCCACCACATGCTTCAGAATGACAAAAAGATATTACTTGTCTGCTCTCATGATTGGGGATACAACGCCTTATGATTTGATCCTTACAGTATTTAAACACGTATGGATCCTCCCAAAAGAAATTACGAACCTCCCTCAGAAATTTCTTCTTATCCATCATTGTATATGCAGGAGGAAACTCACCAATAGCAAGGAAATTAGCAATATCAGCGTACCATGGTGTTTCAACGATTATGAACAGTTGTTCATCAAGGACATTTTCATTGATTGGCAGCCCATCTTCATGAAATTCATATGTCAGTCTGGATAGATTATCTGCCACCACATTCTCAACAGCTTTCTTGTCCTTAATGATCAGATCAAACTCTTGTAATAAGAGTATCCATCTTAAGAGTCGTGGATTGGCATCTTTCTTTGTGAGCAAGAATTTTAATGCTGCATAATCAGTGAACACAATAACAGATGAACCAACAAGGTAAGAACGAAATTTCTCCAAAGCAAAAACTACAGCAAGCAATTCTTTTCTGTCGTGGAATAATTCATTTGAGCATCATTCAAAGTTTTGCTTGTATAGTAAATCACATAGGTTTTCTTATCTTTTCTTTGTCCCAACACAGCCCCCACAGCATAATCACTTGCATCACACATCAATTCAAACGGTAGAGTCCAGTCAGGAGGTTGCATTATTGGGGCAAAAATTATCATACCTTTAAGTTTATCAAAAGCTTTCTGGCATGCTTCACTCCACACAAAAGTTATATCCTGACTTAGGAGATGACACATGGGATTAGATATGATACTAAAGTCTTTTATGAATCTCCTATAGAACCCTGCATGTCCTAAAAATGATCGAACATCTTTACCAGTCCTGGGAGCATACAAATTCCCAATCAGATCTATCTTTGTCTTGTCAACTCTTATACCTTTAGACGACACAATGTGACCCAAGACAATGCCTTGTGTTACCATGAAATGTCATTTCTCCCAATTGAGCACTAGATTGGTTTCCTTACATCTTATTAACACTTTCTCCAAGTCTATCAGACACAACTCAAACGAATCACCATATATAGAGAAATCATCCATAAACACTTCCAAAAATATCTCAACCATGTCACTAAACAAACTCAGCATGCACCTTTGGAATGTTGCAAGAGCCTTACAAAGTTCAAACGGCATCCTTTTGAATGCAAAGGTGCCAAATGGGCATGTGCTTTATTTTTCCCGTCGTTCCTAATCTCCGAACATGAACCCTCAATGTGTGTATGGCTTATGTGTGTGGGTGAGTGTCACTCTCACTCGAGTTCAATGCAATAAATGGGAAACTGGGTGTGTGAATGAAATGTGTGTGTCTGTGTGTGAACAAATGTGCTCCCTAAGCGCAGAGAGACTTTTGAGTGTCATGTTTTACTTGGAATTCGTATTCCAATGTTGTCTCCTCAGGGAAGGAATGTGAATTTTTTTGAAGGTGATTTTGATGAAAAAGGAAAAGTGTAAAAATCTTTGATGTTTGAGTTTTGGTGAATTGTGTTCTTGATGAAAATAAAATGGAAACAAGTGTTGGCTAATCCAAAGAGGTCATTCCAATGGGAATGCCAAATCAACTCAAGACGTTCTTCCAATGGTGCCTAGACGTTCAATTGATTCATAGGAAGCGCGGGACTAAAATGGAGTTAAGGATTCAAGCATACCTCGTGACAAGTTTACGGTGTATCAAGAACTCACAACCACGTCCACACTCAACCTAGTCAAACCAAACCGTCGTACACTATGAGGAATAATAAAAAAGAGTTGATTTAGCATACCCACTAGGAATTATCCCTTGGATTAGCCACTTAGGTACTCATATTTAATGCAAGAACATAAATTAAGTGAAGAGACATTGTGAAGAAATGAAGATTGGAACTTAAATTAATGCAAGAAAAGTTAAACTATGAAGTAGTGCATTGAATACCCATATTAAAAGCTTGAAATGAAGAGAACTCCATACAACAATGGTAGAATCTAAATGGTGAATTTAAAATTGCAATGTACTTGAAATAAATGACATTAAAGACAATAAATGAAGCTTACAAGAGTATCCAAGAAGATTACAAGTGAAGATGGGTAAAGGAATGCAAAAAACTAAGCTTTCTCTCTCTGAAACTATTTCTTCCTCCTAGAGCCTCTCTCTCTATATCTCTACAATGTTGAATAATACTCAATGAATGCCTACATTTTCATCCATGGAGCTCCCTCTAGGTGTGTGACAGCCCTTTCATCCATAGGAGGTTGATTGGATGGCATTGGGCAGGCTAGGACAAGCCTAGCCTGCACTTCCCTGGCTTGCCTCTTCTCTCTCTTCCTCATTAATGCTTGAGCCTCCAAAGTCCAAGCATGGGTGTGAGGAGGCATGTAGATGTGTAAGGGATGTCAGGGGACAAGTGGGAGAAGCATAGGTGTGGCCCCCAAATGGAAGAGCTTGAGTTGTAGGTTGTCTGGGCATTCTGGGCAAAACCTTCCAAAAGGTCGATGCAAACCTTCCAGAATGTTCATTCCAGTAGACAAAACATTCCAGAAGGTTTTGGCAGTGAATAGGCAAACCAAGTGTAAACCTTCGGGAAGGTTTATAGCCAAACCTTCCAGAAGGTTTTCATCCAAATTGCATTTTTCTTGGTTTCTTCACCCTTCAATCCTTCTTTTAAGCAATCCCCTCATCTTCATTGACTTTAAACATTACGATGGGAGCTTAACTCAAGCCATTTACAACCTTTCACCTACATTCACACAAAACTTCATTAAAGAGAAGATTAAACGCATTTCTGCCCAAATTCACAACAAAAGCAAGTATAAAAGGGCATAACAACATACAATATATGCAATGTTTTGTGCTAATCACACCCCCCAACTTGAGCTGTGCTAGTCCCTAGCAAACTTCATTTCAAACCACAAGCTATAAACTAAAAAAAAATCCATTCATACAAGTAAATATTCAAACATTCAAAATGCAAAAATCACATTGCAATTAAAGAAATATACTTGGGCAATGATAAAATGAAACAACTGTGGTATTTTTCATTAATCATTCACAAAAGTTCATTACACTGGGTTAGAGTTTCAAAACAAAATGGCCCAAAACCTAAAGATACTTCTACTAGGCCGACAAGACTAACCCTAATTGTACAACCTAAAACCAAAAGCAACAAAATACAAAAGACACCTTAATCATCGTCCTCATCAAAAGCACCCTCCTCCTCAGTCTCATCCTCGGACTCACTCCCCTCGTCATCATCATCGTCATCGATCTCTCCCACATCAACAACTGTAGAAGGTATAGGGACTAAGGTCGATGGTCCAACTGGAGGCAGCGGAGGTCCACTGGGGATGGGCTCTCCCGGGAACGTATGTTGGAATAGCCGCGTCACCATAATCGACAGCCCGTACATAGTCAACTCCAGGGATTCCATACATTGCGATATGGTGCGGGCTAGAGCAGATGCAAGAGGTGCTGAGGTGGATGGCCCTGTAGCAGATGGCTCTGGCCCTGTGGCTCTGGGTCTCTCTCCCTCTGTCCTGCTGCCCTCTTGCTGCTGCTTGACTTTCTGATGGCACCAGTCTCCGGGGGAAGCAGCGTGTCATGTGCATAATCCTTCACATTGCTGTGTGCGCACATCCTTGTGACAAGACTCCCGAAGGGGAGATTCACCTTTGGCTTTGCAGCCTTGGCAAACTCCCTCATCTCCTCCCAAATCAACAGTGCAACATCAATTGCCTTCCCCGTAATAAATGCGTGGAGGAGGGCAAGCTTCTCGATATTCAGGCTCTTCTTCGAACCCCGGGGCATCAAATTGTAGTGCAGCACCTTGTTCATTACCCCATAAGAGTGCTTGAGGCCCCCAACCAAAGTTGTTCCTTTGAAGGTTGTCGGGTCCTCGTAGGTGAGCCCTACATAGTCAGCGAGAGTCCTACCCCCTTCAACATTATGTGGGTAAACCGAGGTAGTAGGGGGAGGTCTCTCATACCCCATCACTGTGGCTATCAAATCGGGGGTCACCTCGAAGGTCTTCCACCGCACATTAGTCCTCATCCTACTACCCTCTTCGCCAAACACCGATAACTTCTTGTAGAATTCTCTACACATCCCCAAATTGTATCCTTTAACCTCCTCAAACCACACACCCAGCCCATGTCCTTCAATCACTCTCACGACCTCATCATTTGGCCCAAGAGAGATCTTTTCCACATATCTCTCGCACGTGACAGTTTTTTCATCTATTCGTTGTCTCTGTGCATCGTGTCTTGCTTTAGTTCTTCTCTCCACCCTGTCTTGGCTACTTGGGCCTTCTCTGGTCCTCTTGCGGGAACACCAAGGATAGTCAAAATCTACATCATAACCCATTCAATGGGCTCACACATGTCGAAGGATGCCTTTCCCAATCGAGCCATAGCAAGGGAGTTTAGAAATTTGAAGAAGATCAAAAAGAACTTGAGAATTTGGGGGAACTTTGGAGACCTAGGGTTTTTTGGAGAACACTTAAGATTTTCGGCCATAAACCACTCAAAATGAACCCTAATCAAGAAAGAAGTAAGAAATTGGAGCTTGGGTGAAGTGTTTTGAAGATTGGAAGAAAGTAGAACGAGAGGATAGAGCTTGGGAGCTTGAGATTTGGGGGAAATGTGAGGGGTTTCTCAAAAAAATTTGAACTTAAAACCCTCATTTTTAGCATTCTGGGCAAGACCTTTCGGAAGGTCGATGAGAACCTTCCGGAACGTCAATGAGAACTTTCCAGAAGGTTTTGCTTACTACTGGGGCACCACTATCCAGTAATGAAAACCTTCTGGAAGGTTTTGCATACTGGACAAAACCTTCCAGAAGGTTTATGACTACCCCTTCCGGAAGGTTTTGCCTTTGCTGTAAAACCATTCCTTTACTCCAAAACTCACATCCAACCCAACTTTTTTCAACTCCAAAACATTTTAACATCCTAACTATGACATCTAACCCACCAAAAACTTGAACCACACATATGAACCACAATTGGTTGATCATGCCCAAAGTCATTTTCGAAATTGCAACATGATTTAAAATTTTGATGTTTTCAAAACACAAGACATGGATTTCTAAATTTAACTACCAAAATGAATACCCAAAATGTGAAACATAGGGCATTACTAAATCTTATCAAATATCGAAAGTTGAGCAATATTCCCCTATCCCACAAGCATAGGGCTACCTAACACATCGTTCAAATACCCGAACCAAGCACACATGAGCATCACTATGAATTTAAATGCTAGTCTAGAGTATGCACCTACACATTCATTTTCAAACTCGTGTGTGTGCAATGGACATGTAATTTAAGCATTTACACAATGGAATTCACATTTACTTTGGCTATCCAAATTAAACTTCGATGTAACCTCACCAAGTGTATCTCTCAACAATGAATCACAATCTAGTTATCTTGGTATGCTCTCCATGTGTATATGTGAGATGGAATCTTATGCACAAAACAAAGTATGCTCACATATAATCCAAAAATGAAGTTCATGCATGAAAATGAAAGTATGCTATCCCCATGCTTTCTTTAGATCATTTAGGACTTTCAAGGGTTATAATGGGGCCTTGGGGTGATATTGAAGCAAAAGAAATGAAGGATATAGGATAACAAAGAGGGTTGTTCCGAGTGAATGACTTTTATTTCAAAAATATCTCCCTTTTCATGAAATTTTCAGTCTAACACCATCAATGCACTCTTTGTTTCTTTTCTTTCTTTTCCTTAACATTTTCCTTTTTGTTTTGTCATTCTTTTCTTCTTTTCACCCTTTTTTCTTCTTTTCTTGAATTTTCATTCTTTTCCGTTCAACTCTTTGAATTCAACCTAATTCATCCCTTTTGTTGAGTTTCCGCCATACTTCTTCTCTTTTATGATCAATCATACTCAGCTCTAGGAACAACCAAGGTGAGGTAGATTTTACCATTTTGCACTGGCTTGGTCAAATGTGTGGTATGGAAACGAATTTACAATTAAGGCTCAATCATGGCACTAGGGATAAACTTTTCACAAGAAAAAGGCTAAAGGCTCAAAGCAAAACAAGGATGGCCTAAGATCATTTCTAGATAGGCATGGGAGAGCATTGTACATATCAAGACAAAGTCAATCAACTACCCAAATGCACCTAATCAAAACAAGCATGATGAGATTATTGAACAAATTTGAAATTTGAAGAATTGTTTCTTGAGTAAATGTAAGTCCCCTCCAACAAGGATTGGCACTAAAGCTCTCATGGGTCCTTACTCATCTCCACTATTCATGTCAAGCACTCAATGTGAACTCAATCTATAAATTGTCAAAATTACACATTCAAAGTGCACTTAAGGTTAAGTTTAAAAGCAAACACATATATGATACTCAAGCATAGGATGAACTTCTATAATGTGCTCATGTATTCAAGGTTCAACTCAAAGATCAACATATCAACGACCCATAACACTCTTAATAAGGGAATACAGATCAACATTCAGATATTTTCACAAAAAAAATGTCAAAATTTTCACATAATTTGCAACTATTGTCAACAAAAATATGTATGATATATGAAAGGTGAATTTCACCACAAAAATTGGTATTATCAACAAAAATTTCCATAAACATTGGTGTCTCCTACAAATGGTGCACCTCATCCCCCCCCCCCCAACTTGATTTATGCATTGTCCTCAATGCAACAAAAAAAGATATGATATGCAATGAAGGACTGTAAAAAGATGAGTAGGGTTAGAGAACACCTCACACTTGAGCTTTGACAAAAACATCAATATCTGCAACTAAGAAAAACAACACTATACGAAAAATTAAAGTAAGTAAACATGAACAATTAAAATAAGTGAAAACAAAGGTACACTAAAGACTATATAAACAATTAATCCTCCAACAAGTCCGGGTAGACCGGATCCATCAAATCTTCCTCCACTCCTTGTCCTTCAAAATCCTCGAAAAATGGCTTAAGTCTTTGGCCATTGACCTTGAATGTCTTTCCATCCTCAGGGCTTGTGACTTCCACAACTCCATTAGGGTAGGCCACCTTGACAAGATAGGGGTCATCCCAACGGGATCGGAGTTTCCCTTGAAATATTGAGAGACGAGAATTGTATAAGAGCACTTTTTGTCCGGGCTCAAATGATTTCCTTACAATGGATTTGTCATGAAAGATCTTAGCCCTCTCTTTTGAAATTTTAGAGCTCTCATATGCATCTCTTTGAATCTCTTCCAATTCATTCATTTCAAGCTTCCTATTCTCTCCGGCCATTCTCATGTTGAAGTTCAAGGTCTTGATGGCCCAATAGGCTTTGTGCTCCATCTCAACTGGCAAATGGCAGGTCTTGCCATAGACTAGCCTGTAGGGATACATGCCTAGAATTGTCTTATAAGCAGTGCGGTAAGCCCAAAGGGCATCGGTCAACCTAAATTACCAATCCTTCCTATTGGGATTCACCATTTTCCCTAGTATGTTCTTGATTTCCCTATTGGCCAACTCAGCTTAACCATTGGTTTGTGGGTGATATGCGGTGAACACCTTGTGTGTGATGCCATACTTATGCATTAAAGATGCAAATGGTCTATTACATAAATGCAACCCACCGTCGCTTATCATAGCACGAGGCATCCCAAACCTCGAAAAAATGTTCTCATTGAGAAACTTGACCACGACCCGATGGTCATTGGTCTTGATTGGGATAGCCTCCACCCACTTGGACACGTAGTCCACTGCCAGCAGAATGTACAAGTACCCAAATGACATGGGGAAGGGACCCATGAAGTCGATGCCCCAAAAGTCGAATATCTCGATTACCAACACAGGGGATAAGGACATCATGTTCCGATGGGTCACACTACCCAATCTATGGCACCTATCACATTCTTTACAGAAAGAGATACAATCTTTTGACAAAGAGGGCCAATAAAAACCTGACTGTAAAATCTTTGCCGAAGTCTTCTTAGAAGAGAAGTGGCCACTGCACGCTTCCGAATGGCAAAATGCAAGGACTTTCCGTTGTTCATTTTTTGGTACGCATCTCCTCATGACTTGGTCAGGGTAATACTTAAACAGGTACAGGTTGTCGAAGTAAAAGTACTTCACATCCGCCATAAATCTCCGTCTATCCTCCAGGCTCCTGCAATGGTATTTGTCCTGTAGCAAGATAATTACATATGTCAGCATACCAGGGACAAGCAGAATGAATCGAAAGTAAATGCTCTTTAGGAAAGAGACGGGGATAGGAATATGCTCATCGGCATCTTGCACCACAAGTCGGGACAAATGGTCCGCCACCACGTTCTCCATTCCCTTCTTGTCTTTGATTGTCAAGTTGAACTCTTAGAGCAGGAGGATCCACCTAATGAGTCTCGATTTGGCATCCTACTTAGACAAAAGATACTTCAAAGCAGAGTGATCGGTATAGACTACTATCGGTGAACCAATTATGTAAGACCGGAATTTATCCAATGCA
Organism: Ilex aquifolium; assembly: GCA_951799425.1. Taxonomy (NCBI): domain Eukaryota; kingdom Viridiplantae; phylum Streptophyta; class Magnoliopsida; order Aquifoliales; family Aquifoliaceae; genus Ilex; species Ilex aquifolium. Next base: position 28,627,460 of record OX637400.1, read on the forward strand.
AATACTACCGCTAGCAACTCTTTTTCCGTAGTGGTATAGTTCATTTGAGCTTCATTGAGCGTTTTGCTAGTGTAGTATATTACATAAGGTCTCTTGTCCTCCCTTTGACCGAGCACTGCGCCGACCACGTAATCACTCGCGTCGCACATAAGCTCAAATGGTGAGTCCCACTTGGGTGGTCGCATAATTGGAGGTGTAGTGAGCATGTTTTTCAGTTTTTTAAATGATGCCTCACAATTATCCGACCACACAAATGGGAAATCTTTTGAAAATAAATTGGTCAAAGGTCGGGCCAATGCACTAAAGTCTTTAATAAAACAACGATAAAATTCGGGATGGCCAAGAAACGACATGATATCTTTGATGACCATTGGCGTGGGGAGGTTGAAAATTGCTCAACATTTGATTTGTCAACCTCGATCCTCTTCGCCGAGACGATATGCCCGAGAACTATCCCTTGCGTCACCATAAAGTGACAATTTTCCCAATTGAGCACCAAGTTTTTCTCCTCACATCTTTCAAGGACTCTCTCCAAGTTCTCCAAACATCCTCCAAATGAATCCCCAAACACTGATAAGTCATCCATAAAAACTTCCACGATCCTCTCCACCATATCATTGAAAATCTCCATCATGCAACATTGAAAAGTCCCTGGGGCATTACACAACCCGAAAGGCATGCGTCGGTAGGCAAAGGTACCGTAGGGGCAAGTGGAGATATGGTTCCCTTGATCCTCCAATGCAATCTCAATTTGATTGTAGCCGGAGTATCCATCCAAGAAACAATAGAATAAGTGTCCGGCTACTCTCACCAATACTTGGTCGAGAAATGGCAAAGGGAAGTGGTCCTTTCTTGTGCAAGAGTCTAGTTTCTGATAGTCGATACACACTCTCCATCCGGTGATTACCCTAGTCGAAATCAACTCATTATCCTCATTTTCCACCATTGTGACCCTCGATTTCTTTGGTACTACTTGAGTGGGACTCACCCATTTACTGTCGGCAATCGGGAAGATGATGCCCACATCAAGTAGTTTGAGTATCTCATCCCTCATCACATCCTTCATGTTCGGATTCAACCTTCTTTGTGATTGTCGAGACGGCTTGGAGTCTTCTTCAAGGTAGATGTGGTGTGTACAAATGAGGGGGCTTATCCCCTTGATGTCGGCAATTATCCAATGATGAGTGGATTTTATACCTACGAATTGAGTACTCTTGGCTTGGTGAAATTGTAAGTTTTCAAGTATTTTATGTTTCTTTTTATTTGTTTTGTGTGTTTTAATGTTATTTTATAGGAATCATCATTCGGAAGGAAACATGATCATTTGGAAGGAAACAAGGTCATTTGGGAGCCTAAGTGTTGGATTTTTGAAGATTAAACAACAAGGGAAGCTCTAGGCTTAAAAGGGGATCAGCACAGTTGTGCTAGGACCAGTGCTGCAGCACTAGGAACGTAGAAAGTCAACGCCCCTGCGCTGATTTTAGGGGCTGCAACCCTTGTTTTAATGTGGACGCGAATTCTGACTTGTTTTTTAGCCGAAATTGGACTCTAATGCCACATATATGTTAGGGTTTGAGTTGGAATGAAAAAGATTGATTTTGGGGCTGCTAAGAAGGAAGAAGGACCAAGGATTGCTAGAAAATTGAAGGCAATAATCGAAGGAAGTAACACGAAGAAAATCGGGATTGAAGGCTAGAGAGAGATTGAAGATTGCAACTAAGTTTTCATTCCTTTTCTCTTACTTTCAGTTCTTGATTTTTTGAGATGTTGTTTAATTTGAGGATGATTTTTTTCAATTACATTATGAACTAAATTTTTATTAAGATTGCAACAGAACCTAATATTTAGTTAAATTGATCTACTCTCGTTTCTAGTTCTTATTGATCATATATAAGTTGTTTATCATATTTTGTGCTTAATATATAATTGTGTGACCAACAATTAATTTGATAATCTAGATAAAAATGGGAGATGAATTCTAGGTTTAGATCGGAATATGATGACATGCGTCTGGTTGATTCTTCTTAGCATTGAATAGCTAGGTTTGTGTATAGGATAGGAATATACCTATATGCCGTGTGTAACTTTTATGAGAGTTTGAACTTAATGAATCTATTCTAACTTATTTTGCATAGGAATATAGTAATTTAATTGGGAGATATGTTTATCTTACTATCGGAAGAGGTTTGATAAATAATTTTGAAGTCTTAGTTAACAACTTATTTTGATCAATTAACTGGAAAGAGAGTGAAAAGATTTATACGAAGCATTAGGGGAAGTTGTAATCTTAAATTCTTTTATCCGGTAAAATGACTCATTGTTTAGTAATTTTAGATTTAGTCTTAAATTAGTAATTCCATAGTTCAATGTCAATTGTTCAAATAAAATCGAATTGATATAAAGTTAGTACTTGGAAGTTATTAGCAATAATTCTCTGTGGGAACGATACTCTACTTATCACTTTATTACTTGTTGATCGTATATACTTGCACGTAAATTGTCAATATCAAATTCGGACAACATCCAACCAATCGTTCCTTTGTGCCTCATCAACACTTTCAAGAGATCCTCTTCTTGCTTCGCCTCTAAAGTTGAGCTAATCACCACCGAAAAGATCTCATGTTCCCCCAAGAATGCATATTTGAGGTTGGATGGTAATGGCTTCAACTCCAAGGTGGGATTTTTCACAGTCGATGGAAAGATCTTTTTCTCTTGATGTGGAAGCTTCTCAAATGTAGGGGTCCATTTTTCTACCCTTTTCAAGCTCTTCGGCTCCCTTTGATCATCAACCTCCTCCTCCTATAATTTCAGCATGCCCAACAGCTCCAAGTGCTCCTCCACCAAGGTATCAATCCTATTGACTTCGTGCACTTCCTCATCATCCCCCGGTTGTTTAGACAAGTTGAAAACATTGATGTCCATAGTCATGTTCCCAAATGCAAGCTTCATAAGACCGTTCCTGCAATTAATCACAGCATTAGATGTGATAAGAAAATGTCTACCAAGTATGACAGGAATTTGGGAGCTAAGATTTGCAATCGGGTGAGTGTCAAGAACAATAAAATCAACAGGAAAGTAAAAATTATCAACTTGGAATAAGACATCCTCAATTACTCCCCTTGGTGTTCTGACACTACGATCCGCCAACTGAAGAGTGATTGGAGTTGGCTTCAACTCTTCAAGTTGGATTTGTTGATACACCGAGTATGATAGGAGGTTGACACTTGCCCCTAAATCAAGAAGAGCTTGCTCCACCCAGCAATTCCCTATTGTGATGGCAATGGTATGGCATCTGGGATCCTTGAACTTTGGTGGGGTGTTGGTCCTCAAGATTGAGCTCACTTGCTCGATGAGGAATGTCTTCTTATGCACATTTATCCTCCTCTTCATGGTGCATAAATCCTTCAAAATCTTGGCACATGAAGGGATTTGCTTTGTGGCATCGAGGAGTGGGATGTTGATCTTAACCTGCTTGAACATCTCAATGATATCAGAATAGTTAGCCACCTTCATGGGTGGCTTCAAACGATTAGGGAAAGGGGCCGGAATGGGGGATGCATGCACACTTTCATCAACCAATTTTTCTTTCTTACTCACCTCACTCCCCTCGGAGTCACCCTTAGTCTCTTTCTCTTTTGGCAATGTGGCTTTGGGTGAGTCTTTTGGCACAATGGTTTTGTCTATTTGTTGGCCACTCCGAAGGATGGTGACCTCCTTGAGTTACACACAACTCTCTTTTATGGGTTCGGATGACTCAATCACGTGTTGTCCTTTTGGGTTCTCTTGGGGTTGAGCAGGGAATTTTCCCTTCTCTTGTTGTGATTGCCCTATGGCATTGGTCAGTATTGTGACAAGCCAAAATGTTATCGTTGAAGGCGATTTGGCTTTGGATGAAATTATACACCACATACTCCAAATTCCTCTTATGGGGAGGTTGGTAGGTGGGAGGATTAGATGGTCCTTGTTGGGAAAAACTTTGCGGCAGTGGACTTTGGGAAAAAATTTGCGGAGGTGGATTCAGTGAATACCCTTGCGGATTGGACCGGGGGTATTGAGAGCTAGATGACTGACCTTGTCCTTGGCATTGACTTTGCTTGGGAGGTATAGGAGGTGTATAGGGACTAGACCCATGAGGAATGAGATTCTCATTTCTCCAACTAAAGTTCAGGTGATTGCTCCAACCCGAATTGTATGTATTAGAGTGTGGAGAGAATGATTGTCTACTTTGGTTGAAGGCATTTACTTGCTCATGATAGACTTCCTTAAGTGCCGGAATGTTGGGGCATTCCGATATGGAATGCTCAACACTCTCATAGATAGAGCAAAACTCATCAGTCTTTGAAACATTGGACACCTCATGTCTCCTATTGACCTCAAGACTCTCCACTTTCTGAGACAATTTGGTGATTTTGGAAAGCAAGTCTTCCCGATCCCTTAAATCATACATCCCTCCCCCATGTGCTTTATTACTACCCGGAGAAGACCTCGGTACATCGGTGGGATCCGTGATATCCCAAGATTGGACATTTTACACCAATGTACTAAAGTATTCTAGGGCCTCATCAGGATCCTTGTTTAAGAACTCCCTATTGCACATCATGTCAATGAATTGTCTATGGCCCAGTGTGATCCCTTCATAGAAGAAACTCACCAATTGTCATGATTCAAAACCATGATGTGGAATGGATTGTAGCAATTCCTTGTAGCGATCCCAACAGTGATAAAATTGCTCATTAGGCTTTTTCGGAAAGTTTTGGACTTGCTTTTTAAGAGCGGTGGTTTTAGGCACCAGAAAAAATTTGTTTGAAAACTCGGAAAGCATTTGTGCCCAAGAGGTTATGGATCGAGGCCTCAAGGAATTCAACCACGTTTTGGCCTTGTCTTTAAGGGAAAAGGGAAACAATTTCAAGCGACATATGTCTTCCATAGAATGATTAGTGAGGAAGGTTGCAACTATATCCTCGAATTCCTTAATATGCAAATAAGGATTCTCCCTTTCAATTCCGTGGAATTGATGAAGTAGTTGCAACATTCCCAACTTAACTAGGAAGGCATGAGCTTGGACCGGTAAGAGAATGCATGAGGGAGTGGTGCTACGTGTGGGTTGGAGATAATCCCGCATTGACCTCGCTGGAGGATCAATGGGGATATGGTTCCCTTCATTCCTGGGAGGGAAATGCATTCTAGGGTTTGGAATTCTAGGGTCTTGTACTTCTCCTCCCCTTGGGACATTAGCCTCCTTATTCTCAAAATTATCATCGGCATCCTCGGGTGGGTCTTGGCCAATATTCATGTTGGGGCCTAAGGGTCGTCTAACCAATCTATTTTGGCCAGCCCGTCCCGACATACAAAACAATATCTACAAATGAAAGACAAATAAACAAAAGTATATACAAGGGACAATGTACCTAAGCCCGTGATGAGAATTCACGGGACTTACCTCCATTGTCCGAAAATCACCTTCTCAATTCAACACTTTGCCTTCCCCGACAACGGCGCCAAAAATGTTTGATTTTCTCTATCGTTCCTAATCTCCGAACATGAACCCTCAATGTGTGTATGGCTTATGTGTGTGGGTGAGTGTCACTCTCACTTGGGTTCAATGCAATAAATGGGAAAACGGGTGTGTGAATGAAATGTGTTTGTGTATGAACAAATGTAATGTTTTACTTGGAATTCGTATTCTAAGGTCGTCTCCTCAGGGAAGGAAGGTGAATTGTTTTGAAGATGATTTTGGTGAAAAATGAAAAGTATAAAAATCTTTGATGTTTGAGTTTTGGTGAATTGTGTTCTTGATGAAAATAAAATGGAAACAAGTGTTGGCTAATCCAAAAAGGTCATTCCAATGGGAATGCCAAATCAACTCAAGGCATTCTTCCAATGGTGCCTAGACGTTTGATTGATTCGAAGGAAGCGCGGGACTAAAATGGAGGTGAGGATTCAAGCATACCCAGTGACAAGTCTACAGTGTATAAAGAACTCACAACCACGTCCACACTCAACCTAGTCAAATCAAACCGTCTTATACTATGAGGAAGAATGAAAAAGAGTTGATTTAGCATACCCAATAGGAATTCTCCCTTGGATTAGCCAACTTTAAGCTTAGCTACTCATATTTAATGCAAGAACATAAATGAAGTGAAGAGACATTGTGAAGAAATGAAGATTAGAACTTAAATTAATGCAAGAAAAGTTAAACTATGAATTAGTGCATTGAATACCTACATTAAAAGCTTGAAATGAAGAGAACTCCATACAACAATGGTAGAATCTAAATGGTGAATTTAAACTTGCAATGTACTTGAAATAAATGACATTAAAGACAACAAATGAAGCTTTCAAGAGTATTCAAGAAGATTACAAGTGAAGATGGGTAAAGGAATGCAAAAATCTAAGCTTTCTCTCTCTAAAACTATGTCTTCCTCCTAGAGCTTCTCTCTCTATATCTCTACAATGCTGAATAATACTCAATGAATGCCTGTATTTTCGTCCATGGAGATCCCTCTAGGTGTGTGACAGCCCTCTCATCCATAGGAGGCTGATTGGATGGCATTAGGCAGGCTAGGACAAGCCTAGCCTGCACTTCCCTGGTTTGCCTCTTCTCTATCTTCCTCATTAATGCTTGATCCTCCAAAGTCCAAGCATGGGTGTGGGGAGGCATGTAGATGTGTAAGGGATGTCAGGGGACAAGTGGAAGAAGCATAGGTGGGGCCCCCAAATGGCAGAGCTTGAGTTGCAAGTTGTCTTGGCATTCTGGGCAAAACCTTCCGGAAGGTCGATGCAAACCTTCTAGAAGGTTTGTGCAGGAACAGTTAAAATAGTAGTTGATTAACCCTAACTATTATATAAATTAGGATAAATAAATAAGTTAAATTTGTAAGATAAAACAATTAAAAACTGTCAATTAGGGTTTATGCATACGCTAGGGTTTTACGTATGTTATGTTTAAAATTACAGGGTTTTATGGGCAGAATCATCAAAAATCAGGAGGAGCAATTTATCAAAGCTTGAAAAAATAAAGGAGGCAAGTGTAAAATAACCAAAAATGTCCAGCACAACAAACAGATGAGGATCCAGCAAAGCTCTACCGTCCGGACGGTGGTGGTGGCGTCTGGACGGTACTCCTTGGCGGCTCATGATGATCTGCCACCTCCAGCTTCTTTCTTCTCTATATAAAGGCCATGCATGGCCTTCTTCTGAATGATCAGGATGAGAGGGGGCCAAGGAGAGAGGAACTCCAGGAGAGAAAAAAGAATAGAAGGAAAAGAAAAGAAAGAGAGAAAGTCATAGAAATATTCTAGATTCGGTGCGACCTACTCTCCAGCTAAAACTCTATATTTTTACATTTCTGTTATATTTTTCTACTTGGACAGTTGAACTGTCGTCACCTTTATATTTTAATCAATATTAAGGGTGATTGTATTTCAGTTATTCCTTGCGAAAGAAGTATTTGTGTCTGTATTTTATTTAATACTGTAATGAGAATTACCCGCACTTCTTGCTTGTTTATAGCAATGGAGCGTGAGTAGTCTCCTTATACCCTTCAGTGAAGGGTAAACATATGTATAACACTGGTTAAGTTGTGGAAATGCCGATGTTTAATTATACTATATATATATATATATATATATATATATATATATATATATATATACCTCCCTTAATTGTTGGATGGTTATATTTATATATTCTCTATTATATTATATATTATTATGAACTTCATGCATGATACAGTGATGTACGTAATTGGGTGTTAATACGTAGCCCGAAATTATGTCATCAGTGAATCATCAACCTGCCGGTTGAATATCTACGGTGTTCCAACGGAATGGCTTGACCTCCAAGTTCACTGAGGATGTTTTACGGTTGTAAGGTATATAACACTATCAGATTAATGACCTAAGTGATCCACTTGAATGGTTTGTCCTTCTGGTTCACTAGGGTCGTTTAACTGATATATAAAGTTGTCAGATTAATGACCTAAGTGATCCTCCTGAATGGCTTGTCCTTCTGGTTCACTAGGGCCGTTTAACTGATACATAGTATTAAACTAACAATTGAGTAATTTCAGTATTCCTCATGAATGGCTTTTCCTTCTAATTTACTTAAATTAGTCAATTGACATATATAACACCAGCTAACCTAAGAAGTTGCTGTGTTTACTATACATCAGACCTACCGGTTGACTTTCCAAGTGACAGGAAAGTTAATTGTTGTAAGGTGGCATTTCCAATACTTGACCAAGATAAAACATATGGGATCCTTAAACTGATGGGTATCTTTTCATATTATTGTCATTAACAAGATATTTACGCATTTTATTTAATCAGACTAGTTATCAATCCAAGCTCACACCACAAGCTATCTTATGTCTGCTACATTAACAACAACTTTACTGTTTCTATTTTGAATTTGAATTATTAAAACTCTTCGTGGGATCGATCTTGGACTTAAACCGAGAAAACTATAATTTGACCACTTATACTTGGGTATATGATATAAAACAAGTTGAATCAGCAGTCCAGTGAGTAAAACCTTCCGGAAGGTTTTGGCAGTGAATAGGCAGACCAAGTGTAAACCTTTCGGAAGGTTTATAGCCAAACCTTCCGGAAGGTTTTCATCCAAATTGCATTTTTCTTAGTTTCTTCACCCTCTAATCCTTCCTTTAAGCTATCCCCTCATCTTCATTGACTTTAAACATTACAATGGGAGCTTAACTCAAGTCATTTACAACTTTTCACCTACATTCACACAAAATTTCATTAAAGAGAAGATTAAATGCATTTTTCCCAAAATTCACAACAAAAGCAAGTATAAAAGGGCATAACAACATACAATATATGCAATGTTTTGTGCTAATTAGCATGTGAATGTTTTTTTCTCTTGTTCATCTAGTGCTATCTCAATTTGATTATACCCATCTAGGAAATAGTAGAATGCATGACCTGCAATTCTTTCTAAGCGATTGACATGCGTTGTATCCGATTGACACTTTCTTAACGTTGACACATGGAACACGTCGTGTACCCATGACAACTGGGCTGGTAACCGAAGTCGATACGCCACTTTGCCCACAGTTTTGATCACTTCAAATGGTCCGATGTACCTTGGAGCTAATTTTCCCTTCTTGCCAAATCTAAACACCCTTTATATTGTTATCCATCAAAAGCACTTCAATCAATATGGGGGTGTCTCTCAATCAAAGCCTAAATAATGTGAAAGTTCACTTAAGGATAGGTCCTTCAGAATCTAAGAAGAAAGTACAACACTTTACTGTCCAAAGAACACCACATTGCAGATTTTTGACCAACTTCGAAGAATAAACTGATTTGACTCGAGTATTTTTAATATGCGTGACCTATATGGTTGGAAAGATATACGAGTTAGGGTTCTAACAAAAATAACGGTGCACAATTTGGACTTTCCAATGAAGAGTTATGAACAAATTGGTGCGAGGTAGTCTGCCGGACTGTTGGGTTCCTTTATAATTGTCTAACTCAAGTTTGGGTGTCTTTGTCACACATCCTATCTCATACCCATCTCCAATATAAACAATATGACTCGCAATCAAGATCCATGCCTAATCTCATTTACCAACCAAAAGCCAAATTATCATCCGTTTCCTAGACTAGTCTAAGCCACATGATACAAACTAGCGTACCCATTCATGTCTAATACAACCATGTCTACCATCAATTCTCGCTCCCCAATTAGAAGCACACTACCTATACACATCCTCTTAGTATCCAACCGTTCTCCCGTGGGCATGTCTATACTCCAGACATGTTCTAAATTCCCAAAGTCTAATCCCAAGTTATTTGCATAGGTGGTGTGTGGGAAGGAATGAGTAACATTAAACTCAAATAAAATACATGCCCAAGACTTTTAGAGAAAAACGATACCTTCCACAACTGTATGGGAAACATCTTCCCCCGGTTGGGTCAGAATAGGAATTCTCCCTTGATCAATATTGTCGGGGGCTATATCTTCTAACGGGTTCTGCAGTGGTGGCGTGTTTGCATTTACTTGTCCTACGGCTTGTTTGGTCTTTTTAGGAAATGATGGGCATCTATTTTTGAAGTGCCCGAAACCGCCACATGCGAAACAGTGACGTGGGTCAGTGGCTGTTCGATTTCGAGTAGCCCTAGCTCCTTGAACCACTGGATTTCGTGGCCCTGAAACTTGGTCAGGTCGGCAGTACGGAGCTGCCCTTAGTGCCACTCCACTGCTGCTAGCACCAGTCCTGATCGGGCCTTCCCTTGCTAAGTTCCGTTGTTGTTGGTTGTTGATTCTATTCTGGTGTTGTACCAAAGTAGTTAGCTCCTTTATGCATTGATAAATAACCTCCATGGTATCGGGAGGTGATGGTGGTGGTGGATTTGCTTGGCCACCACGTCCACGTCCACCCTCCATCCTGCACATAGATTCACAATTTAGTTCCTCGATGTGCAAGACATCCTAAGTATCACTTTAGTCTATAACACAAGACGGGTGTGAAATCTAACTCAAACCCTTTTTATTCAACTTAGTCCTAAGGCTCTAGTGATAATCCATAACCTACAGCTCCCATGTAAGACCTAAAGCCTAAGCTTTGATACCAACTTTGTAACGCCCCAAAATCCACCCTGGACGGCATTACTATCTAAGACCATTCAAAACATGAGAGCGACTAAATAAATTCCATCAATAAAGAAATGTCATTCATCATATATCATGTCCATAGCATTATCCCAAAAGATTAAGCCAAATCATGGCAATTACATCCCAAAAGAATTAAACATAACTTAGCAGCGGAATAACAAAAGATTATATTTTACATGATCCCAAAATAACCCTTCAATCTAATACAAAGAAGGACCGTCGAGATATCCCCCTCCGGATCCCCCTACTCGTCTTCTAACCGATCCTCTTTTACGGCATAACCTGAAAAATGTGTTGGTTTGTAAGGGGTGAGCACTAAGCTCTGTAGGAAAATCCTCCCAAACTCAAACAAGGTTTAGAAAACATGTAAAACAAGTCGGTCTCATTTCATAAATATCATACATAACTTTTGAAGTAAAACCAGGACATTTAAATAGATCTCAAGTTTAAGGAACAACAGTAATTGAATGAATAAGTGGAACCACTATACAGTTAACAAACCATTTCCAAATATAATCCAGTCCACCATACACTGTTTCTACAAGTTCTCGTGGAATCCCATACTTCCCAAGACTCTTGTAGAAACCGCCTATGGTAGAATGAACAATAACCAATATATCATTTCTAACTTTAAGCCATTTAGGAAGGGCGCCTTCCGATGCATTGTCTCATACCAATGCACCGGCCAAGACGACCCAACCCATCACCCCATGTATATTGGTTCATCTCCGTACCATGTATGTTGATTGCTTCTCAGGAATCTACCCAACGATTATACCTAGTCCACCAATCACCATCACAATCACAAAAATCACTTTAGGAAGGGCGTATACCGTCTCCCACGGCATTGACGAGTCCTTCCCAGGAAAAGTATACCATCCCTTGTTCGAACTCCAGTGAACAATAGTGGTCGCATTTACCAATAACAACCCACTACAAGTGTTAGGGAACCATCTACCCCCACTGGGATAAACTAACTTCTAACACTCTACGGCATCTCTCCATGGCAATCCAAGTCCATCACAACAACCATACCAATGAGGAAACCAAAATATTCTCATATCACAAGTATTTCAAAAACTCCCAATTTCATGGGTATTTCTCAATATAGCATCTCAAGAAAAAAAATGAGCAAGAGATCATTAAAAGATATAATTTCATTGTTCCGACCAAAACACTAGATCTTTTTGAATCAAGAACAAATGAATATAGAGTTTTGATATCAAGAACAATTGAATATCAAGTTTGAATATCAAGAACCAATGAATATTAAGTCTTGAAATAAAGAACAAATATATATAAGGTTTTGAAATCAAGAACAAATGGATATTAAGAAGAGAAATCCATACTTCTAGAAAAACTAGAGTTTGGATGTCAAGAACAAAGGTTTTATGATTATCAAGCTACAACTTCCATCAAACATGGTAAGATTTACAAGAACAATCAAGAAACAAGGATTCCATAACAAATACATATGATTAAGAGTCAAAACATGTATATATATAAGCCTAGCATCAATGAATAAGAGTGGAAGAAAACCCCTACCTTCTTCTTCCTTAGAGTTCTTGAAGAACTTGAGATTTTGATCCACTTCAAAGTGCAAATCCTCTTTGATCTTGTGTTTCTCCTTTTCTTTATTGTTTCTCAAGGCTTCCTAGGGTTGTAAATGGTGTATGGAGGCTAAAGGAGGCGGCACTATGTATTTATAGAGGAAGAAAATATCTCAACCGACGTAAATCTGATGTTCTGATTCGTTGCTCACGTTCGAACGTCATTAGTGCAAATTGTTACTTTACGTTCGAACGTCAATTTGCGTTCGAACGTCACTTGCTCCCAGTACTTCTGCATTTCCATCAGACCAAAGTATTGGGACTCACTGTCGTTCGAACGTCATCCCAGTTTCTGTAGGAACTTCCAGTGAAGTTTTGACCTATTTAGAGATGGATTTGGAAAATTTTCGTGAAATACTAATTTGTAGCCTTATATGTCTACTATCTACTGTCCAAATTTCAGATCAAATGGACATCAGCATAAAAAGTTATGGTTAAATTACTAAGGCATTATCCACAATCCTTTTACCCAAATTCTCTCTATAGTGTGCTTTCACTCCGGAATGCTTCCAAACTTCTACAATATACCCTATTACCTCAACTAACATTTTCATTTCTAATCTTACAATCTAAATAGTTTATGCATACATCATTACCTATATTAGCATTTTAAAACATATTTATGTTACTATATCACGATAAAACTGTGGGGGTTTACAGGGCTAACCCATTTACTATCAGAGATGGGAAAGATTATTCCTGCATCCAATAGTTTGAGCACCTCAGTCCCTACAACCTCCTTCATGTGAGGGTTCAATCGTCGCTGCATTTGACAAGAGGGTTTTGAATCCTCCTCAAGATATATAGCATGATTGCAGATTAATGGGTTTATACCTTTCAAATTAGCAATGGTCCACCCAATGGTGCTTTATGGCATCTAAGGACTTTAATCAGCTTAGACTCCTGCAAATCTGCAAGCTCGGATGAAATTACCACTGGGTATGACTCGTCCTCCCCTAAAAATTCATATTTCAAGTCAGATGGGAGAGGTTTCAATTCAGGGTTTGGTGGTTTGACACTAGATGAGAGTGGCTTTGTACCACTTGGTTAGAGTTCTTCGAATTTGGGTGCCCATGTCCTTACAGCATGAGCGAGGTAACTCTGTAGACTTTGATCATCATCTGTTAACTCAAATGTGATAGGTTCCAATAGAAAAGATTTAGGAGAGTTTTCACAAAATGTATCATTCAAATGTTCGTGTACCAAAGACTCAATGAAATTTATTTCTCTCACTTCCTTTTCCTCTCATAGAAGCTTGGCAATATTGAAAATGTTAAATTCAAGAGTCATATTCCCAAAATTTAATTTCATGACCCCATTCTTGCAATTGATTAATGCATCTGAAGTTGCTAGGAAAGGTCAACCAAGAATGACGGGAATTTGGTTCTCTGAATACATTGTTGGTTGAGTATCCAAGACAATGAAGTCAACAGGAAAGATGAAGTTGTCCACTTGAACAAGGACATCCTCCACAATGCCCCTCAGAATTTTGACAGACCTATCTACCAACTAGAGTGTGATACAAGTGGGTTTGAATTCACCTAGACCCAATTGTTGGTAGGCAGAGAAAGGGAGCAAATTGACACTGGCTCCAAGATCCAACAGTGTTTGTTCTATCCTAAAGTTTTCAATGACACATGACACAATTGGACACCCTGGATCCTTGTATTTTGGAGGGATTTTGTGTTGGAGTATGGCACTGGCTTGTTCTATCAAGAAGGCTCTTTTTTGAACATTTTGGCTTCTTTTGATCGTGCACAAGTCTTTTAGAAACTTGGCATAAGAAGGAACTTGTTTAATTGCATACAGAAGTGGAATATTGATTTTTACTTGCTTAAAAAGCTCATAAATTTCTGTATGGTTATTCAACTTCTGTGCTTTCTTGAGTCTTTGAGGTAAAGGAACAGGAATAGGACACGAATGATCTTTTTCCTTTGACGGTTCTGGTTCTTTTTCAATCACAAGTTCAGGCTATTTTTCAATCACAGGTTCAGGCTCTTTTTCAATCACAGGTTCATACTCAACTGGTTCATTGACTAGGATTGACTCAAGTTTGGCTTTGGAATTAACATGTCTCTAATGGATTTGTCAATTACCTTGTCACTTCTCAGTGTAGTGACAGCTTGAGCTTGTTCTTTTGGGGTTTCCATGATTGAATGATTTTCCACATGAAATTGACCTTGTGGTTGTTTTGGTTGGGCAGGAAACTTGCCCTTCTCATGTGTAGTCATTGATTTGGTCAACTTTTGGATGTGGCTTTTGAGATCCTCAAAGGACTGAGTTGTCTGGGCTTTGAATTCATTGAAAGCCTGAGTGGAATGATTGTTGTAGCTCATTTGGCTTTGCATGAACTAATTCAATGTGTCCTCAAGACTTCTCTTGTATGGTGGTTGGTATGGTTGATATGTAGGAGGTCCTTGAGGTGGTGGTTGTGAACTTTATTGTGGATTCATGGGAGTTGGTTGTGTGTTCCTCCAACTGAAGTTCGGGTGATTTCGCCACCCTGGATTATATGTTTCAGAATGCGGGTTGAAATAAGGTTTCTTGAAGTTGGAAATTACATTTGTTTGTTCTAACAAGACTTCTTTGAATGTCGAAATAGTAGGACACTCCCCAGTAGGGTGTTCTATCAACGCACAAATCTCACACACTTGTTCTGTGGGATGGCCGACATCAACTTGATTTACCTTTTTCATCTCTAAAACTTCAAGCTTTCGAGACAAGATAGTCATTTTCGCTCTCAGGTCATCATCTTTTTTCAAGACATACTTACCCCCTTGGAAAGTAGCTGGTTTGGCTTCAACAGTGGTAGAAGAGGCTGAGTCCAACATCTGAGAACTATCAGATATGGTGTCAAAAAAATTGAATGCCTCCTCTGGACTCTTTCCCATGAACTCTCCCTAAGTCATCATTTCAACAAACTGACGTAGTCTAGTGGGCAGAGAATTATAGAAAAATCCTACCAAAGTCCAATTCTAAAAAGCATGGTGTGGGCAGGATTGGAGAAGATCCTTGAATCTCTCCCAACATTGGTAAAATGTTTCTCCCTCTTTGACCGAGAAATTCATGATTTTCCTTTTGAGTGCATTGGTACGGTGTAGAGGAAAAAAAATTCTGAAAAACTCATTCTGTAGTGCATGCCAGTTTGGTATTGAATGAGTTTCAAAGAATTTAGTCATTGTTTAGCTTTGTCCTTTAAAGAGAAAGGAAAAAGTTTCAACTTGGCCAATTCAAAATTATCTTGTAATGTTCCACATACCTCCTCAAAATCTTTAATATGCAGATATGGGTTTTGTGATTCAAGTCCATGAAATTAAGGTAGTAATTGCACTGTCCCCGCCTTTACATTAAAGAGGGGCACATTTGTAGGACACACAAAACAAGAGGGGACACTGTTTCGTGTGGGATGCAAATAATTTGGTAGAGTTCGAATGTTATGAACTTCCCCCTCTCTCTCAAGAACTTCCCTTCTCTCCCATTATTAGTCATGCTATTATCAAAAGAGTCTGCTACTGATCGAGGTGAAGATGGTCGAGACTGATTTACAGACCCAACAGATTCTTCTGGAAAATTTTGAAAGTGAGGATCGTCCTCAGACATAAAATAAGAATTATACACAATAAATCAAAAATATATACAACAAATGAAAGCCTTTTCAACTTTTACTTTAAAACACCTTTTTGGTTCCCGGCAACAGTGTCAAAAACTTAACTTGATCCGAAATGTGTACACCCAAGTACAGGCTGTCAAGTTGTAGTTATAATCCGGTTAAGTCCGGAGTCGAATCCACAGGAAACTAATGTTGGTGTTTCGGAGTAAATAGTGACAGAGACCAAAGTGACTGAAACCCTTGAGATTTGAAGTTATTATGTTTAAGGAATTTTCTGGACAGAATATAAGATTCTCTCCAAAGGGTTTTTCTAGACAAAATACAATATTCTCTCAAATGTAAAAGTCATCATTTAGCTCGAGGATCTGAACATGTAGTCAATCATCTGGTTGTTATATTTGTGTTTGAGAACTCAATTAACCCCTGTGTCAACAGCAAGTTAATTAGAGGATAAAGATGGATTGTAACAATTAAGAGCAAGGTTTCGATGTCTTTGTAGAGATTTACAAGAATTGTCTGTGCCGAGACTCAACTCGTCTACAAACAAGCAAGTAATTCTACAAGTCATCCAACTACTGTGTTAATATTCCATTCTTAGTTGAAGCACAATAATGGTGAAGATTGAAATGTAGTCATGAAGATCTAGCTGGAGTACTTGCAAAGAACCAATGAATCCTCCTATGCCAAGAGTCATCTTGTCTTAGAAATGACTCATGGTTGTACAAAGTACCTTAGCTTTGCTAGATGCATTCAATCATTCAATAAGTAATCAACAGATAAAGCATTAAGCATAAATGAAATGCACAAAAATAACTTCCGAATGATTTAAACATGTTCATCACCTCTTACTAAAGAGTGAATGAGAAACTACTCACTCTTCATGCCTTTGAGAAAGCTAGAAAAGTGAGTGATTCTCATCCCTCCAAGTAGAGGAGTTACAAGAGAAAATACACTACACTATGAGTCTATCTTCGATGAAGAATGAGTGAATCACTTTCCACCCTTCATGGCTTTGGTAAAGCTAGAAAAGTGGAAGAGTTTCACTCCTCTAAGGGAAGAGAGAAGCTCTAACAATGGAAGCTAATGAAACTAATAATGAAAGTAGAAGAAATCTAGTTACATTTGGAAGGTTTCCTCCTCAACCAAAAGATGTTCTATCTCCCCTATCTCTCTCTATGTATGTCTATCTATATATATCCCTCTATTTATAGGCAAGGAGGAGGGGTAAGAATAGTTCAAAGTACTCAAATTCCAAGTGAATGCCCCAAGAACCGGATGGAAAATCAATCACTATGCATACTATCTGGGGAATACGTTCGAACGTGGGATGGCGTTCAAACGTTGACTCCTGTCTTCTGTAATGGGCGTTCGAACGCTGACTGGAGTTTGAACATGGAACTCAAGTGGCTTTTGTCACCCACAGTAGATAGGAGTCAACAATCCATGTCTCATCACCCTGGCAGTCTTCTGTAGGTCCTCAAATAATTCAAGAGGGCGTTCGAACATGGATTGACGTTCGAACGTTGTACTCAAGTAGCTCTTTTTCTTCTATGAAAATAACTGCAACACGCCATATGACATCACCCTAGCACTCTTCTAGGGGCCCTCAATTATTTCAAGATGGGCGTTCGAACGTTGATGTCTTGCTTCAAACTTCTCCAATTTTCTTCCATAACATGTGGGTGTTGCATAAAAGTTTGATGTTTATTGACTTTAAGCCCTTGTACAATCTTTTTCCTGAAATGTCATCATTGAAACTCTATCAAAGCATAATTAGTCTTATAAAAGCATATTAAAATGCTAATTTTAACTATTAATCACCATCAACACACATGTCAAATAGCAATAGAGCACTAACTTAGTATCCCAAGATAGGGATCAAGTTCAAACTTTGAGATTCCTCTCCTTGTCTCACTAGTAGAGCATGTGCCACCCACTAGTAGACATCTACACCCTGAACCATCCCGTTCATTATTTCCAACCCCTAAGGTAATGTTTTCTAACCCTAGTGTCCCTTCTTCCATATACATTTAACCATGCATATTGTTCACATAACATATAACACATGTAGCATTTAAAGCACATAACATGTAATGCACAATGGATGCAATGGTCTAAACCCATGCCCCACAAGCCTTAGGTAAATCGTAAACCTAAGCTTTGATACCAAACTGTGACGCCCCTAAAACCGGGGGTCCTTTATTAACCGTTGATCACCCATCAACCTACGGAAGAACCCGTGATTGCCGCACAACTCGACATCTCGTCAATAGCATCCCCTTAACCGGGATCATAACTCGCACGTGTAACCTTCATACACTTTATCATTTACTAATCTGTGGTCCTTTATACATCAAATTAGAGTTATTAACATCCCATATAACCTCTTTGAGTACAAGGAATTGATGCCCGAAGACTTAGTAAAACATTTAAAAATTTTGAAATTTAAAGAAAACCTACCGGTATAAGTGTTCAAAGTTCTACCAGTAGAAGTTGTGCACTGGACTTTAGTTTTTAGAAAATCTATGAAAACTTACCGGTAGAAGAAGTCCCTATTCTACCAGTAGAAATAGTCTACTGGAATTCTTCTACCATTAGGAACAGTGATGTTCTACCGGTAGAAGAACCCTACTGGAAAAGTTTTATCGGCTAAACCTACCAGTAGAAGATGCCTACTGGACCACATCTACCAGTAGAAGAACCAAAAGTTCTACCGGTAGGTGTGCCCAATTTTGCCCATTTCATCCATTTTCTATTTCCAATCCATTCCAACTCATCCCATATCAATCCGAACACATGTATCATGAAGTTTTACATTCAACATAGTCCATATGAGTTCGATTACAATCCATTGCATATGATTACATGCCCAAAACCAAATTACATAAAAGTTTCACAAAATATGATTTAAAAGCCACAAGTCGGCTTTTCTTCATCAATGAGGGCCCGAGTGAGAATCGTCCACCAGCGCATATCCCGCACCTGAAATGTTGTCCCCATAAGGGTGAGTCACGCTCAATAGGGTATCTCCTAAAGAGGCTATTCCCCAACCTAGATACATATGAAATGTTTACATTCAAATTCAACAAACAACAATCAATCCACTGAAGAATATGCAATTCATAATGTATTCTCTATGTCATGTCATGTTATGAGATGAGACTCACACATGCAACTCAACTTGAGCCTTTACCGGCTCCTATCACCCATGCAATGCCATGAGTATAAAACCGGGTATTCCAAGAGCTTGTCATTGATGTTGCACATCTAATGGCCTTTTAAAAATAAATCATGTGTCTTTGTTGGATAGCGGAATTTTGGTGTCTCACCGCCGGTTCCGCACACCGATACACTTTTCTTGGACTTTTATCGGCGAAAGTGTATAAACCAGTAATCGGGTCTTGCACCCGAGGGAGTATCCAGCCCTTCTTGCTATACCCGACACAAGTTTTTCATGCAACCGTGCGACTTTGTCGAACCTAGGTCCGACTGTACTGAGCCCACTTATCAACCACCAATGATGGTGTTTGATCCAACAACATGCACACACACCCACACTCATGTCAAATGCCCACGAATGCGATATTTCTTGTTTTTATGCAAATGTATATGTACAATTTGCAATTCTCATCATTATGCAACTAAGATCTCAATTGCAATTTTAACAACATGGTCCATATGTCATGTGCACAGTATAAACATTACAATAATCATCAATAATCACAATGTCAATATATCATATGCATATACCAACATCAATCTCAAGCATGTTATTCCATATTTGATGTAAACAACACACTTAATTCATTCAAGGCACAATATAAACACATAGCATGCCCACATATCACAATTTTTCAAGAAATTACAAGCTAGCAATTTCTAAATATCAATTCATGCTAGAATTGATTTTTACCCATTTTCAATACTCATTTCATCAACTCAACAACAATAAGTAAGTGTCATATACCTCTAACACCCTACCCATTCCATATAATCACCTTAGGTTGAAAATAAACCTAATTAGGGAGAAAACCCTACATCTTGAAGCGTAAAACAAAGGTAGAAAGCCTTTAAGAACACCAATGAAGCCTTAGCCTTGGATTTCCCAAAAATCCCATTTTTTAATCTTCGGTGAAATTCGTCCTTTTTGGTATGGTTTTGTAGCCCTCGACGAGTAGAACAACTTTTGTTCTTAGCTTGAGTCAATTCAAGTAATGTAGTGGCGTAGATCGTAGAGAGAAGGTAGAGTTTCCCTCTCTTCTTTCTATTTTTTAGATAATCTGATGGATATGGGGAGAAATCTGATTTTCTCCCCTATTTATGTCTATTAAATGTTTGGTCCACATCGCGCCATACGTTCCTCATTCCCGAGTCCGATTTAGTCCCGAAACGATTAAATTTTGTCCCGATTCAAGTTCAAAATATTTTTATATGAAATTTTTTTAAATTATTTTCCAACTTCCGAAATTTTATTCTATACCTCATTTTTAAGTCACGCGCCACTCGATTGCCTCGTAAAATGCAAAAATCTGACTATTTCAGAATTCGACAAAAATTGATTGGGTAACTAGCCTTTGCGAGACGAATCCAACGATGAGGTCCGTTTTGTCATCCGAGTTCTAGAAAAATTTGGGTTTTCAACCTGTACCGTAGTGACAAATTACCGTTTTGCCCTTTTTCATAAAAATTCAAATTTACCCGGGTTTTACAAAACATATTTGATCCATTATTTGCTCAACTCAACATTAATCAAGTCATAAAAACTTCATTTCACTTAGTGAAATAACTCATATTAGTCATATACTTTTATTTCCAATTATTATGAAGCAGTAAGCTTCACCTGTCACCGCCAACCAATAACCACTCAGTTTTATGCTCGATCCCTAAGTGAAATCGGTATAGTATCTTTTGGACCTAACATAAATCATATAACCATACACAATGAGTTTCAACTCCAAATAACTCAATGGATGCAAACGTATGCATGAGCATATTTCATTTTAAGTTTTGATCGTTCCGATTCAACTCGACTTAGATTAAGACAACTCCAATCTCATGACTTATTTTCATAATAACTCAACATGAAACCAAATGAGTTAGAAAGTAATCTTTTTAAGGCTTTTAACAATAGGTCATAAACTCACAACAACCTCCCATAGACCATGTTCCGATTATTTTTCAACAAGTTATCGAATTCGATAAGTGGACTGTTTTTAGCCATCTTTAAACTAAAAACTGAATTTATACATAAAAAATATGATGTTCTTCCACATACCATTAGAAAGGTCTTTGAATCTAGTTTCCAAAAAATTGACAGTGATGCTCATTTTACCAAAGGGTGTCAAAGTTGTCCCAATCCAATTTATTTCATACCAAATAAGGTCGGATCACTTAAGCCCCATTTCCGCTCATTCGCTTCACTCAAATATTTCCTCGAACACTTTCCATGCACTAAAGTGTTATACGAATCCATCCATCAAACTTAATTAAAATAGGCTTTTATCCTCACCAAATTAGTAAGAGATTAAGTTAATTATAAAGTAGGCTTCCTAAGCTATGCAATCATCGGTCATGAGCTAAAATTGGAGTTCTATGTGAAGGGTTATGTTCATTTATTTATAAAGGTATTAAGCTGATTTTTTTCCATCAGTTACAACATTTTAGTCAACTTGAAACAGATGCGAGTTTTCACTCAAAGAGAATCAGGTTCTGTACTATAAATGGTTAGAAATATCTATGAGTTTGTGTTCTAATAACAAAACGGTGCACAAATCTGAATTTTCTAGAGAGAGTTATCTCCGTTTTTCCACCGAGTATCCAAGTTGTCTGTCAAAACTGGAATTACTATCACCATCTCTATTATTCTACCTATGAACCAAAACCCACTTCAATCTACTCCAAAATCAATCAAAATCCTCCCAAAAATCTCTCATAATCTTTCAATCATCCAAAACGAGTTTGGACAACAATGTAAAAAAATTTAATTAAGCTTTTTCAACCACTAAATCATAATTTCAACTTGTAATTTTAAACAATTTCATCAACTAAGCATGAAATTCTTCTTCTTTCCTTGATGAAAACTCCACCCAAAAGATTATCAACTGAAAGAAAATATAAAATAAACAAAAAAAACTTCATTTGAAAAAACTGAACAGATAGATATGAAATTTAAATTACGATGAACAACATACTCAAATTTAGTAAGAATCAGAGTTAATCTCACTATCGAATTTTCACTCGAAGTCACGGTTTCCTTTTGCCCTTTCTTCCTTCCTTCTCCGACCTTCCTCTCTGTTTTTTTTTTCGTTTGTTCCTTCACCATCTGACACACTCCCTTATCTCCTTCTTATTATTAAGTAAAACTACACTTCATTCCTCCTTTATTCTAATGAATTAAATTGTAGCCCCATTCTTTATACTATACTTCTTTTTAATTCCCAATTTCCTTATGAATATAAATTCGGGTCTTACAACCTTGATGGGTGGAGACGATAAAACACGATTAAAATATCAATAACAATCAAATTATATAGGAGAACGTTTATTAAATACTAGTATTTTTAAATTTTTAATTATTTAATGAAAATGTGTTGGTCGCTTCTATTAAACTAGTTGATGCACAAGTGCGTTGCACGTGAACAATTTTAAATTATAATTTTAACTTTTATTTATTTATTCTCTGCAATGAAAGATTTCACATTTATTTATTCGATAAGGTCTTTAGACATGGTTTTTATAGTATTCATTATTTAAAAGACACGAGAAGACTTCAAAAATTATAAGTGAATATGAATGAAGCAAAAAAATAACTAATAAATTGAAGAGAACCACCTACTTTAAGCCTTTTGCACCAAACAAAATAATGATAAAATTGTTTTTTTTTAAAAAGGTGTATACATATCGAATGTTATTGCGAAGAGTGGGAAAAAAAAGTATGCTTCTACTGTCACATAGTCTAATATTTAACATTATTTTTACAAAGTAATCCTTATGTTTGAGAACACAGTCTAGAGGTTAATGAGCCGAATTTTAACCATTGAACCAATGGATCCTAATAAATATAAATCGCATAAATGATTACAAAGTATACGAAGATGGCATCCTATAGTTCTATGTCCCTATTAGTGTTTAGATGAACCATTCAAACGATAAATCACACTTTTATTGGCTTATTTGGATATTCCTCTGTAAATTGAAGCGTCAACTTGAATGTACCTAAAAACAAATTAGAAAAAAAAATTATAGTATAATCTTAAAACACCATAGATGAGGTCTGAAAGGCATTCAAAAATCAGAACAAAATTCCACATCCTTGTACTAAATCAATAAGCTTTTTCGTTGGAAATCACTATTGAAGCACAATGTAGGTCACTATCTCAAGTGCAGTATGTCACTATCCTTGACGTGCTAAACATTTTCAAGTACTAATGTCTAACAAATCTCAGTTTCATGTTAAGAGCGTCACATAGTAATTTCATATCAACACTTTTACTCCTAAGAACGTTAAGAAAAGAAAATCACCTAACCATTAGCGTCACAATGTTAGGATGCCATATGTTTTAAGAATTTCTTAGTCACGCAAAAGGAGATCCTTATTATTGGTAAGCTCCTTTTTCCTTGACCTCCATGCTGCCCAAACCCAATAAATAAAAAAACGAAGTTCCTAGAATCTAAGTTGGCCCTTGCTTAAAATTATGTTTCCCTGTAATAAGACTTCTTGATTTTTGTTCAGACCCACCAATGTTTTCATTATAACACCATTTCAAGAATGACTTCTAGATCTTCATGAACAGTTCAACAAGTTCCTTCCACAGGTACTAAAGATTGTGCGGAAGAATACTGAACAATTTACCCAAACATTTTGTAGGAACTATAAACTAAAATGCTCAAGATGACATATTTGATTACCTTCCTCGACTTCTCATTGAAAAGAATGAGAATACTTGACAAAAAAAACCTACATTTTGAATAAGGAGTATTTGAAAGTTACGGTAAACATCATTTGTTCTTAGAGTTATATGGTATAAAATTACACAAATCAAAGTCAAGTAAAAATTTACTATGAAGGAAGAGGCACTGGACCCATTAAATAGGTGTATAAGGTCTGTAATGGAAAAAGACAAATTAAAGGAAAATGAACTTTCTTAAACAAAAATCATACGTAATGTAAGATACCTTACTTTGGACCTTTCCATAATCATAAACAAAAATCTATGGCTTCGACTTGTTTGTATCACAAATGACTCCTATTTGCAAAGAAATCTCATTTGAAAGTCCAGTCATCACAATTAAACAATTGTAGTCAATCAAATAGGCATGCAATGAACCGAGGAAAATATAAAGAAAATCATAACAAAAGGAAATTGCTAGAAGAAGCATTTATCCTATGATTAATGTGTTACTCAATAAAGAAAAATCAAAATTATTAGATGCTGAGATCAATTGAGAAGCACATTCCATTTATTTATTAATAAATAAATAAATAAAACAAAATTCCTTTCATCTAATTAGTGACCTATACCTAACGATAATTCACAACCAAATATATTAGTTTTATAGTTTTAATTTCACAGTCTGTTATAGAAGATAAGTTCTCTCTAAACTGCGTGTTGGGTATGCGTTCCTTCCAATTTAATTCAAGTGCAGGCCATGTCACACTATAGTCAAGTGAAACATCAATACTATCATTTCTTATATCCGGACTAAATCAATCATATATACTTGATTATAGTTGAAGGAGCAACCACTAATTATTCTTATGTGAAAACTCAAAGAGAAAACAAAAAAAGAAAATGCATGAAGAACACATTAGGAAAAGAAAAACCCCTAGTAGAAATAAATGATTAACAACATTTGTCGATGAATTGTTCCCCAATCCTAGAAAGTCCTTTACATTGTGTCCATGGTGGAAGAAATCCCTACTATAGAGGGATCAAGATATTTGTAGTATTTCGATTAATTTCGAGCAAGCAAAGTTGAGTTAAAGCTTCACAATGGCAAATAGCTAGTTCCATAATGTTAAAACAAATTTAATTTTTATCAATCATGTTAGATAGTCTTGTCTTATGTGATTTGTTATGCAATCTTGTAACACCCCAAATACCACCCTGGACGGCATTACACTATGAAACCCTTCATGTCATGAGAGCAACTAAATATATATCCATCAAATAAGAAACATTCTTAATTTTAACAAAATTTGGGCAGAGTCTCCTTTGTTCGGGGAGCTCCACCCAACAATCACAACCTGTGCAATTATATTAACTTAACCACACAGGGTCCATTTAACCATCCAATAACAAAATATTTCATTCACCATATATACTATCCACAACGATCATCCCAAAAGAATAAGCCAAACTAAGGCCATTACAATCCAAAAGAATTACATGAATATATTGCAGCGGAATTTCAAAAGAAACTAGACTTTACAATGTTTGTACATATTGGTTCCTAGTCTAGTACAAAATAAAAGGGGCATCTCTAAGTGTCCCACTCGGGATCCAGGTACCCCTCCAAAGAAGCTTCCCCAAGGTCCGGCTCATTCACACCGAGCTCCTCCTCTAAAGTCAAATCTGAAAAATATTAATTGTAGGGGATGAGCACGAAGCTCTGTAGCAAAATCTTCCCAACTCAAACAAGGTTTAGAAAAACATATAAAACGGTTGGTCTCATTTTCACAAATAGCATATATACCATTTTGAAGGAAAAGCAGGATATTTTAAATAGATCTCAAGTTTAAGCCATAACAACAATCAAGTAAAAGAATAAATTACATTGAACAACAATACACCGTGTCCAAAGTTAGGCCAATTCGGAAGGGCGTCTTCCGATGCATTGTCCCATACCAATGCACCGGCCAAGATGTTCCAACTCATCATCCCATGTATATTGGTTCATCCCCGTACCATGTATGTTGATTGCTTCTCATGAATCTACCCAACGATTATACCTAGTCCACCAATCACAATCACATTCACAAGCATTTTAGGAAAGGGCGTCTACCATCCCAATGGCAGTGACGAGTCCCTTCCCAGGAAAAAGTATACTATCCCTTGTTCGAACTCCTGTAAACGATAGTGATTTCATTACCAAATGACAACCCACTACAAGTGCTAGGAAACCATCTCACCCCCACGGGGGTAGACTAACCTCTAACACTCTACGGCATCTCTCGAAGGCAATCCAAGTCCCTCACAACAACCATACAATTGAGGAAACCAAAATATTCTCAATTCATCAACATTTCAAGGAATTACCAAATTTCCACAATTCTAATATAATGTTTCATAATATGAGGGAAGAAAATGAGCACGAGATCCTCATAAGTAACATTTTGGTGTACCATATCAAACACTAAAGTTTTGAAAGCAATACTAAGGAAAAATAGAGGGAAAAGTCCATTTCTCTTTAAAACCAAGGTTTGAAGATGAAAAAGAGAAATTTAAGAGTTACCCAACCATCACAATGTTCAAAACATGGCATTTATTTCAAGAGGAACAAGAGTCATGTATTTCTTATCATGTATATAAGGATGAGAGTGAAAAAGATAGCTTTAATAGTTACCCAACTACCAAAATGTAAAAAGCAAGGAAATCAATGCAAGGAGACAAAGAATCAAGTATTTAATAGCAAGTACCTATGATTTTAAACCAAAAGAATACATATAATTTAGCCCTAGCCTCAATGTAAGAACATAGGAAGAAATCCCCTACCTTATGCTCTTGAAGAAACCTAGGGTTTGAATCTTGAATCACCTTGTGAACCCTTTGTCTTTCCTTTTAATCTTGAGTTTTATCTTTCTCTCTTTCTCTCTAAGGGTTTCTAGGAGGGTTAGGGTAAGAGGAAGATGAAGAAATGGGGCAAATGGGATGTGGGATGGGTTCTTATAACACAAAATCCCGACTTTTAACTGTTTAGAGGCGTCAGAAGGATGGTACCGGTACCCAGTACCGGTACCGAATGGTACCGGTACCCAGTACCGGTACACAGAACTTTCTGGAGTCGCAGTACCGGTACTCGGTACCGGTACCCTTTTTCTGCTGCAACTTTCAGGGCAGTTTTGACCCATTTAGAGGTCGAATTGGAAAATTTTCATGAGATACACTTTTGTAGCCCTAGATGTCTAATATCTACTGTCCAAATTTCAGATCAATTGGATATAAGGATAAAAAGTTATGACCAAAATACTAGAAGGTTTCCCAACTCCTTTTTACCCAAATTTTCTCTAAGTGTGTTTTCACTCCGGAATACTTCCTAACTTCCAATACACCTCATATTGCCTCTCCCAAGGTTGTTCGACCTTCCGGATTCAATGGAAGCATTATTTTGACCTAAAAACCTTTAGAAACTTTTCTATTCACCCTTTCCAAGTTTAAACATCTTCGACACGTAAATTTCCCAATCTATATGCATCTCTAGCATTTCTCCTATTATTACAACCCATATAGCTCATTCTTACATCATTACACATGTCCACATTTTTACATTAATTATTTACTATATATATCTATATACGTATTTATAAAAGAAAAATACAGGGCGTTACAATCCACCCCCCTTAAAGAAAGTTTCGTCCTCGAAACTTACCTCAAGTAGCGAAGATGTACGGGTACTTCTCTCGCATTTCTAGCTCCGGTTCCCAAGTAGCTTCTTCCACTCCATGGTGTTGCCACAAAACCTTCACTAGTCGGATGACTTTGTTACGGAGTACCTTCTCTTCGGTATCGAGAATCTTCAACGGTTGTTCTTCATAGGTTGCTCCCTCCTGAATTTCAATATCTTCCAAGTTTACGACCGGCGTTGCATCCGATTGACACTTTCTCAACATCGACACGTGGAACACGTCGTGTACCCCAGACAACTGAGCTGGTAATCGCAACTGATACGCCGCTTTGCCCACCACTTTGATCACTTCAAATGGCCCGGTATATCTTGGCGCTAACTTTCCCTTCTTGCCGAATCTAAATACTCCTTTCTTGGGCGACACTTTGAGAAATACGTAGTCTCCCACCTTGAATTCTAAGGGTCTTCGTCTGTGGTCCGCATAGCTCTTCTGTCTACTTTGCGCCGTCCGTAGCCTCTCTCGGATGAGTTGAATCTTCTCCGTAGTTTCCCGAACAATGTCCGGTCCCAACAAACTACTCTCGCCGGCTTCTAACCAACACGTCGGTGATCGACATGGTCTTCCATACAATGCTTCATACGGTGCCATCCCAATACTTTCCTGATAGCTGTTGTTGTAAGCAAACTCCACCAACGGTAAGTGGTCATTCCAACTCCCCTTGAAGTCCAACGTGCAAGCGCGTAACATATCCTCCACAATCTGTATCACCCTCTCGGATTGGCCATCCGTTTGGGGATGAAAAGCGGTGCTGAAGTGCAACTCTGTTCCCATAGCTCTTTGAAGACTTTGCCAAAATTGCGCTACGAAACGAGAATCACGATCCGACACAATGGATAGCGGAACTCCATGCAACCTCACTATCTCGCGAATATAGAGCTTGCTCAGGGTCTCTAACGTGTCAGTAGTCTTCATACTCAAGAAGTGAGCAGACTTGGTGAGTCTATCAACAATGACCCATACGGCATTATGCCCTCGTGAAGTCCGTGGAAAGCCTGACACAAAGTCCATGGTGATGTGATCCCACTTCCATTCTGGGATAGGCAAGGACTGTAGGACTCCTCCTGGCCTTTGATGCTCAATCTTCACCTGCTGGCACACCGCACATTTTGCCACATACTTGGCCACATCTCGCTTCATTCCCCTCCACCAGTATTGACGCTTCATGTCCCTATACATCTTTGTGCTACCGGGGTGGATAGCAAACTTGGAGCGATGACACTCTCCAAGTATTTCCTCCTTTAGGAACGAATCATTGGGAACACATAGCTTCTCCCCATATCTCAACTCTCCATTCTTCCAAGACCATCCTTCAATCGCTTCTCCATTCTCCAATCGGGTTCTAATCAAATCGAGTTCCGAATCCAGGCATTGTAACTCCACCATCCGTTGCAGAAGCGTCGGTTGAGCTACAAGGTTGAATAGATATGGTTGATATTCCGGTCCATCCACCCATAGCTCGTATTCTTCCAATGCATCAATCATTTTCCATCGATTTACCGCAAGAGAATTGATTTCACCCCGAGACTTCCTGCTAAGAGCGTCGGCAACTACATTGGCCTTCCCCGGATGGTAGTTGAGCGTAAACTCATAATCTTCCAAGTACTCAATCCACCTTCTCTGCCGGAGATTCAAGTCTTTCTGTGTGAAGATATACTTGAGGCTTTTATGGTCCGAGAACACTTGAAATTTCTCCCCGTATAAATAACATCTCCACAACTTAAGAGCAAACACCACCGCAGCTAGCTCCAAGTCGTGTGTGGGATAATTCTGCTCATGTACCTTGAGTTGTCTCGAGCCATAAGCTACTACCTTCCCTCCTTGCATCAGAACGCATCCCAAGCCTCGTAGTGAAGCATCGGTGTAGACATCGTAGCCTTCCCCACTACTCGGAATAATGAGGATAGGTGCCGTCGTCAACTTCTCCTTCAAGGTGCGAAAAGCTAGTTCACACGCTTGAGTCCATAAAAAGTTTTCCCCCTTCTTTGTGAGGCGAGTCATCGGCATCGCAAGCTTGGAGAACCCTTCCACAAACCTACGATAATAGCCGACTAACCCCAAGAAACTCCGGACTTCCGTTACGTTCTTCGGGGGTTCCCATTTCATCACGGCCTCAATCTTTGCGGGATCCACCGCTATTCCTTGCTCGGACACAACATGACCAAGGAACTTCACTTCCTTCATCCAGAACTCACACTTGCTCATCTTCGCATATAACTTATGTTCTCTCAATGTTTGTAGCACCATAGAGAGATGACGAGCATGTTCCTCCCGAGTCTGTGAGTAAACCAATATGTCATCAATAAACACAATGACAAATCGGTCGAGGTAAGGCCGGAAGACTCTGTGCATCAAATCCATGAAGGCTGCCGGGGCATTCGTCAATCCGAACGGCATCACCGTATACTCGAAGTGACCATACCGGGTACGGAAAGCAGTCTTAGGAATATCCTCCTCCTTAATCCGCAGCTGATGATACCCCATGCGAAGATCAATCTTGGAGTAATACTTCGACCCCTTCAACTGATCAAATAAGTCATCAATTCTCGGCAACGGATACTTATTCTTCACGGTAACCCTATTCAACCTCCGATAATCCGTGCACAACCGTAGAGTTTCATCCGTTTTCTTCACAAAGAGGACCGGGGCTCCCCAGGGTGAAGTGCTGAGACGGATAAACCCAATCGCCAACAAATGATCTAATTGCTTCCTTAGCTCCTTCAACTCCAAAGGTGCCATCCGGTAGGGAGCAATAGATATGGGTTCGGTTCCCGGATAGAGATCGATCTTGAATTCAATCTCCCTTTGTGGAGGTAACCCAGGTAATTCGTCAGGGAAGATATCCGGAAAATCCGATACTATCAACACCACGTCCGCATGGGAGTTATCCCGATCATCTCCCATTAAGCTAGCTAAGAAGCTCAAATGGCTCCCCGCCTTAGCTTTCAAGAATTTGCTACCCGTAGTTGGAAATGGATGGGAAGAACTCCGGTCATTGATAAAACTGAAAACTACCCCTCCTGGTAACTGAAATGTAATCCGCTTGCGGAAACAATCCATTACTGCCCGGAAAGCGGACAACAAGTCCATCCCGAATATAACGTCATACCCCATCATATTTAGAGCAACCAAATCCACAATCAATTCGTGCTCCCCAATCCGAAGCACGCAACCCTTGCAAACCCGACTAGTACCCAACTGTTCTCCCGTAGGCAAGTCAACATTCAATGCATGTTCTAGTTTCTCGAAACTCCAACCCCAATTTCGTAGCATACACAGTACTTATAAAAGAATGAGTTGCCCCGGGATCGAATAAAATTCGGGCCCAAGAATTGTAAAGAAGAACGATACCTTCCACAACGGCATTGGAGGCATCTTCCTCCGCTTGGGTCAAAGCAAATACTCTCCCCTGTGTGGCACCGCCTGGGGCTAGAGCTCCCAACGGCCTCTGCTGCTGTAGTGGCTTGTTTGCAGCCACTTGTCCGGTCGCTTGGTTGCCCCTCGGTGGAAGCGATGGGCAATTGTGTCTGAAGTGTCCCACACCTCCACATGCGAAGCACTGACGAGGGTCTGTGGCTGTCCTCCCCAGAACACCTCCTACTCCTCGAGCTATCTGGGGTCTCTGTCCCCCTGCCTGATCTGGGCGCCGGTAAGGTGCCGCTCTCTGCACTCCACTGCCGATAGCACCAGTCCGTATAGGACCTCCTCTCGCAAAGCTCTGTCGCCTCAGATTATCCTCTGTGTCTCTCTCCACTAGGGCTGCTCTATCCACAAGATCTCCATATTCCCGAATCTTGTGTGCCACAAGCTTCTCCCGGATGGCAGGCCTCAATCCCTGCTCAAAGCGCTTGGCCCTCATGGCCTCAGTGGATATGAACTCGGTGGCATAGCGGGATAGCTCGTCAAACCTCCTCTCGTATTCAGCCACCGTCATGCTACCCTGCCGTAGAGCCAAAAAGTCTGTCTTCATCCGGTCTCTAACTGACTCCGGAAAATACTTGTCTTGGAAGATTTGGTCGAACTCCTCCCAACTAAGTGCATCAGTGTTCCTCCTTCTTTTTACGGAATCCCACCAATAGTCGGCCTCTCCCTCCAATAAATAGGTCGCCAAACCGACCCTAAGCTCATCAGCCACACCCATACCGTCACAGATTTTCTTCACTCGGCGGATCCATCTATCCGCATCCAAAGGATTTGAGCTCCCTTGGAACGTGGGTGGGCGTTGTCTTTGAAACTCTCGAAGAACCACCATTCTCCGATTCTCATCCTCGTTGCCCGGTACTTGGGCTAGTGGGTGGGCTCCCCCATTATGGTTGTTGTTGTTTCCATTCTGGTTTTGAACCAGAGTGGTGAGTTCCCGTAAGCATTGGTAGATGCCGTTCATGGCATCGGGAGGTGGTGGTGGTGGTGGATTTGCTTGACCTCCACGACCACGCCCACGTCCTCGTCCTCGTATCCCGTCCATCCTGCACATCACTTCACAATTCAGTTTCATTGATGTACAAGACATAAACTAAAGTGATATGTAGGATGTCTTGATTTAAGTACAAGACATATACAAAATTGAACTTAATAATTTCCTTCACCCTAAACCTACATCTCTAGTGGAAATCCATAACCTACAGCTCCCATGTAAGACCTAAAGCCTAGGCTCTGATACCAACTTTGTAACACCCCAAATACCACCCTGGACGGCATTACACTATGAAACCCTTCATGTCATGAGAGCAACTAAATATATATCCATCAAATAAGAAACATTCTTAATTTTAACAAAATTTGGGCAGAGTCTCCTTTGTTCGGGGAGCTCCACCCAACAATCACAACCTGTGCAATTATATTAACTTAACCACACAGGGTCCATTTAACCATCCAATAACAAAATATTTCATTCACCATATATACTATCCACAACGATCATCCCAAAAGAATAAGCCAAACTAAGGCCATTACAATCCAAAAGAATTACATGAATATATTGCAGCGGAATTTCAAAAGAAACTAGACTTTACAATGTTTGTACATATTGGTTCCTAGTCTAGTACAAAATAAAAGGGGCATCTCTAAGTGTCCCACTCGGGATCCAGGTACCCCTCCAAAGAAGCTTCCCCAAGGTCCGGCTCATTCACACCG
The DNA here is from genome assembly GCA_951799425.1 of Ilex aquifolium. Taxonomy (NCBI): domain Eukaryota; kingdom Viridiplantae; phylum Streptophyta; class Magnoliopsida; order Aquifoliales; family Aquifoliaceae; genus Ilex; species Ilex aquifolium. Next base: position 28,660,077 of record OX637400.1, read on the forward strand.
AGCTCCTCCTCTAAAGTCAAATCTGAAAAATATTAATTGTAGGGGATGAGCACGAAGCTCTGTAGCAAAATCTTCCCAACTCAAACAAGGTTTAGAAAAACATATAAAACGGTTGGTCTCATTTTCACAAATAGCATATATACCATTTTGAAGGAAAAACAGGATATTTTAAATAGATCTCAAGTTTAAGTCATAACAACAATCAAGTAAAAGAATAAATTACATTGAACAACAATACACCGTGTCCAAAGTTAGGCCAATTCGGAAGGGCGTCTTCCGATGCATTGTCCCATACCAATGCACCGGCCAAGACGTTCCAACTCATCATCCCATGTATATTGGTTCATCCCCGTACCATGTATGTTGATTGCTTCTCATGAATCTACCCAACGATTATACCTAGTCCACCAATCACAATCACATTCACAAGCATTTTAGGAAAGGGCGTCTACCATCCCAATGGCAGTGACGAGTCCCTTCCCAGGAAAAAGTATACTATCCCTTGTTCGAACTCCAGTGAACGATAGTGATTTCATTACCAAATGACAACCCACTACAAGTGCTAGGAAACCATCTCACCCCCACGGGGGTAGACTAACCTCTAACACTCTACGGCATCTCTCGAAGGCAATCCAAGTCCCTCACAACAACCATACAATTGAGGAAACCAAAATATTCTCAATTCATCAACATTTCAAGGAATTACCAAATTTCCACAATTCTAATATAATGTTTCATAATATGAGGGAAGAAAATGAGCACGAGATCCTCATAAGTAACATTTTGGTGTACCATATCAAACACTAAAGTTTTGAAAGCAATACTAAGGAAAAATAGAGGGAAAAGTCCATTTCTCTTTAAAACCAAGGTTTGAAGATGAAAAAGAGAAATTTAAGAGTTACCCAACCATCACAATGTTCAAAACATGGCATTTATTTCAAGAGGAACAAGAGTCATGTATTTCTTATCATGTATATAAGGATGAGAGTGAAAAAGATAGCTTTAATAGTTACCCAACTACCAAAATGTAAAAAGAAAGGAAATCAATGCAAGGAGACAAAGAATCAAGTATTTAATAGCAAGTACCTATGATTTTAAACCAAAAGAATACATATAATTTAGCTCTAGCCTCAATGTAAGAACATAGGAAGAAATCCCCTACCTTATGCTCTTGAAGAAACCTAGGGTTTGAATCTTGAATCACCTTGTGAACCCTTTGTCTTTCCTTTTAATCTTGAGTTTTATCTTTCTCTCTTTCTCTCTAAGGGTTTCTAGGAGGGTTAGGGTAAGAGGAAGATGAAGAAATGGGGCAAATGGGATGTGGGATGGGTTCTTATAACACAAAATCCCGACTTTTAACTGTTTAGAGGCGTCAGAAGGATGGTACCGGTACCCAGTACCGGTACACAGAACTTTCTGGAGTCGCAGTACCGGTACTCGGTACCGGTACCCTTTTTCTGCTTCAACTTTCAGGGCAGTTTTGACCCATTTAGAGGTCGAATTGGAAAATTTTCATGAGATACACTTTTGTAGCCCTAGATGTCTAATATCTACTGTCCAAATTTCAGATCAATTAGATATAAGGATAAAAAGTTATGACCAAAATACTAGAAGGTGTCCCAACTCCTTTTTACCTAAATTTTCTCTAAGTGTCTTTTCACTCCGGAATACTTCCTAACTTCCAATACACCTCATATTGCCTCTCCCAAGGTTGTTCGACCTTCCGGATTCAATGGAAGCATTATTTTGACCTAAAAACCTTTAGAAACTTTTCTATTCACCCTTTCCAAGTTTAAACATCTTCGACACGTAAATTTCCCAATCTATATGCATCTCTAGCATTTCTCCTATTATTACAACCCATATAGCTCATTCTTACATCATTACACATGTCCACATTTTTACATTAATTATTTACTATATATATCTATATACGAATTTATAAAAGAAAAATACAGGGCGTTACAAATCTGGCCCATTTCATTGGGAAAATAAGTTGTAATTATTCTTACAAATGCAGATTTACCAAAAAATTTCTTCATTTGATGAAGATGACACGACTTAAATCTCTTATTTGACCATCAGAAAGTTCAAAGGCAAATCTATAAGCATGTTTGGAGGGAAAAATACATGTGTAGCAGAATCATGCAAACAATATACCCAAAAAATGCTATAGAAACCCCAAAGAAACAAATAAGAACGATCAAGAATTTGCAATCATTGTCTTTCGAAAAAAATGTATTTGCAATTGCCAAAAAGGATAGCAGAATCTATGCTCATGGAGCATGAGGTACATATTTATTCTTAGAATCTATAGCATCTAAACTTAAATCAATACAATGGCTTTGGATTTTGTGTATCATAAAGCAGAAGGAAAATAAAAAACCTCAAAAGGTTAACTATTATATTGAGTGCAAAATTAATTCCTATAGTTATTTGATAAATAATAAAATGGATATTGGAAAATTAATCAAGGATAAACATAGAAAATAAAAGTAACAAGGTATCTTTGCTAATAGACCAAAAAAGTAATATAAAACTATAATATGTTGCTTTATGTAGCCAACCAAAGTTTTTTTGCTGTTAATGCTTCATTCTACTAATTGGAAAAAGCCCTAAAATAAGAATAGAAATTTTATGATATACAATACAAAATATTAGCAAGGTTTTAAAGTCTAAAGATGGATAACCTTCTTTTGAAACTCAATCAATATGCTTTGTATGTGATATCTGAATATGTCCTTCACTCGGGAACTACCTATAGTTTACTTGGTTTGACAAAGACATGACTTTACTATCATAAGTGAAAGATACACACACACAAAAAAACCACGATGTTAAAACTATATTATTTAGATACCTTGGACTCCAAATTTTTTCATATTTTGAAAAAAAATAGTCAAGTTCTCTGTTAGGCTACTGTTGCCCAAAATTTTCAGAGGTATATTGTGCAAGATGTGGCTCATAATTTACCACGGGCTCTATCTATTGGTAGTGGTTAGGTGGTTTTAGCAGAGATAAACTTGCAATAAATCCGTGATTACTTGGGCTTGGATATTCACCCCAACTGACAAAAATACATGTCAAATATGAAAAATTAATATTGCAGACTCTTTGATTCAGATGTTCGTTCATGGTCGTAAGAAATTTTATTTTTACTTCAATTTGCATCTTGTTCGGATACCAAAATGGTGTAAAATTATCAAGAAGTTAATGTTATGCTAGGAAGCATGGATATGGACACAGGTGTCGTATCCGATATGATACGAATACGGGGATACGACAAAGTTAAAAAATATAAGACACAAATACGACTATTAAAAAAATATAATATATTTTTTAAATAATAATAGAGTTGTAATATATTAAAAATAAAGCATATATTATAATAATATTAATAATAAGACCTAACAAATATTATTTTTTTATTTAAAATTAAAATAGATCAAATTAAATATCCACTATTTCAATCAAACATCATTGCATTTATTAACATTCATATTATATAAGTTACATAATAAAAAATATATTAAAAAAATAAAAATCACACTCCTTTTGATAGTTAAATATTATTTTTTTAATAAAGAAATTATTGGTCGTGTCCTAGCCGTATCCTAGACGTGTCCTAGCCGTGTTCTAGTCGTGTCCGACTAAGTTCACTATTCATGACACTTCTAGCCGTGTCGGGCACGTGTCCAGCTGTGTACATGTCCGACACGTGTCCAACACTGTCACGGCACCCCTATGGCAAATATCCGTGCTTCCTAGATGTTATGTTTGATCTGTGCAAATTATGATAGAGGCATTATTTTGATTTTCAGGTTTATTTGGTTGTGTCATAGAATGGAATATTGAATACCTATTGTGATAAAAAATATTATCATACGAGAAAAAAGCAAAGCAAATTTTTTTAAGAAAAATGCATTAAGATGACCCTCATTTCAATACTAAGAACTTTAATAAACACCCAAAAAATAGTAACCTATTCGTTCACTAAAGATGAACAAAATTGTAACACCCCGCATTTTCTGTTATATATGTATATAGATATATAGTAACGTAATTATGTTTTTTTGAATGCGAATATATGTGTAATGATGTAAGAATGAACCATATAGGTTGTAATAGTAGGAGAAATGCTACAGATGCATATTGATTGGGAAGTTTGAGTTTCAAAGACGTTTAAACTTGGAAAGGGTGAGTAGATGAATTTCTAAATATTTTTAGGTCAAAATAAGGTGTCCATTGAATCCGGAAGGTCGAACAGCCTTGGGAGAGGTAATATGAGGTGTATTGGAAGTTAGGAAGTATTTTGGAGTAAAGACACACTTAGAGAGAATTTGGGTAAAAAGGAGTTGGGACACCTTCTAGTATTTTGGTCATAATGTTTGATCCTTATGTCCAATGATCTGCAATTTAGACAGTAGATAGTAGACATCCAGGGCTACAAAAGTGTATCTCACGAACATTTTCCAAATCAATCTCTAAATAGGCCAAAACTTCACTGGAAGTTTCAGCAAAAACAGGAATTCCGTTCAAACGTGAAATGACGTTCGAACGTGAATCGACGTTCGAACGTGAATCGACGTTCGAACGTGAATAACGTTCGAACGTAAGTGCGTTCCAGTACTCTTCTCTGATGGGAAAAACAAAAGTACTGGGAGCAACAACCGTTCGAACGCCAATGACGTTCGAACGCCAATGACGGATTCTGAACTTCAGAATCGTGCACATGAGGCCATTTCTTCCACTATAAATACATAAGGATGCCTCTATTTGCATCATTTCAACATTTCTAACCCTAGGAAGACTTAGAGAGGAGAAAAGAAGGGGAAAACACAAGAATCAAGGGAGGATTTGCCTATTGAAGAAGATCCAATCTTCATCTTCTTCACTCAAAACTAAAGAAGCAAGGTAGGGGTTTTCTCTCACTCACTTACATTGAGACTAGGGTATTTATATATGTATGTTTTGGCTATCAATGGTATATATATGCTATGGAATCATCCTCTCTTAGACTTTTTGGCAAAGATTACATGTTTTGAACAAAGTTAGGGTTTAATACCCATGAAATCTCTTCTCTAGTTTTAAAACCCTCATTTTTGGAGAGTGATGTATTTCCTTCTTAAATGCTTTCTTTATTATGGATTTTCGAACCCTTAGTGCTTTGTGTTGGGTGGAACAATGATTTTATTGTGATCTCATATATTTTCTTTGTTGGTTGTGGAATTATTACATGATATATTTTGGGGGATTTTGGATAGATGATTGTAAATTGAAATCAATATTGAAATTGTAAGCTTGGTTGAGTTGTTTGTGATGCACATGAGTGAGAGGTTCCTTGTAAGGATGCTCACCCCTTCCCAAGAGGTTCCTTGTAAGGATGCTTGGGAAGCAAAGATGATCTAACGGGGGTGGAGGTTGCCCTAAAGTATGCCACCTACCAAAAGAATAGGGGGTGGAGGTTGCCCTAAAGTATGCCACCTACCAAAAGAAGTGTGAGAGGTTCCTTGTAAGGATGCTCACCCCTTCCCAAGAGGTTCTTTGTAAGGATGCTTGGGAAGCAAAGATGATTTAACGGGGGTGGAGGTTGCCCTAAAGTATGCCACCTACCGAAAGAATGGGGGGGTGGAGGTTGCCCTAAAGTATGCCACCTACCGAAAGAATTGTTGGAAATGGTTTATGGCAATCAATAGTGATTATTTGTATGTGGTACTCATTTATTCATTTAAGTAATGTTTTTACATAAACTTGAGATCATTTTCAAATGTCACTGCTTTATTTCAAATTATGTATCTATGTTATGTTAAAAATGAGACCGACCGTTTTAAATGCTTTTCTAAACCTTGTTTGGGTTTGAGAGAATGTTTCTACAGAGCTTTGTGCTCACCCCCTACCGCTAACATTTTTCAGATTACCCGCTTGAGGAGGACGTAAGGGTCGAGGAGCCCGCTACTTGGGAGACTCCACTTGACGGGAGTGTGGATCCCGAGGTGGATGATTAGCACTCAAAAGTAGCATATTGTTACACTCTTTTTGGACTAATTATACTTTGATTGAGTTTAAATGATGATATTTTAGGTTCTAAAGTGAAGGGAAGTCCAAAGGCATCCAAGAAGTACATCTGAGGGTAACAAGCAGCTCCTTAAGGACATAAACTGGAAAAAAACGTCACCCAACGTTCGAATGTCCAGTGGAACCCTATTGTCCAGTGAAACCCTAATGAAGACCGGTGGATGAAGACCGGTGGATGAAGACTAGTAGTTGGTTCAATATTTTGGCCTATAAATAGACCCATTGTTGGAACATTTTAAAAAAAGGAAAAAAAGGGAATTTAGAGAGCAAAATTTCTTTCATCTTTTGTAGCTTCCATTTCAATTCATGTATTGAAGATTTTATGCTTATGTTCTTATGGTAAGAGTTCTTTCTTCTAATTGTCATTTCTTTATAGCTTTTATATTTACTTGCTTGTATAACCATAATGGAAGGCTGAGCCTCCTCTTCTAATTGTTACTTGTATTTGCATACATCAAGAGATATAGCTTATCAAGAGATATAGCTTTTTAGTTGTTACTCGGTTGTGGTGGAAACCCTCCAAGGATAACTAGCTTTCTTCTATTTTATTGTTCATGCATTTTACTTCCATTGCTTGAGCATCCTTCTTCTTAGAGGAGTGAAACTCTCCCACCTTTTTAGTGCTTTACCAAAGCCGGGAAGGGTGGAACTTGATTCACTCGTTCTCTGTCGAAGAACGACTCCTTGTTTAGCTATTTTACTTTAAAGCATTTCGCTTCTAGTGCTTGAGCATTTTACTTTGTAACACCTTTGCTTATGGGGATGAGTACCATTCATCATTCTAGCTTTACCATAGCTATGAAGGGTGAGTAGTCCTCATTCACTCTTTGGGAAGGGATGATAGATATGTAAAAGATTAATCCGGACATTATGTTTGTGTATCACCTTTATGCTTAAATGTTCTATACTCCACTTGATTTTTGGGTGATTGAATGCACCTAGCAAAGTAAGGGTACTTTGTATAATCAACGCATCTTTCTATGATAAATGGATGACTCCTACATGGAAAGACCCATTGATTCAAGGCAAGTACCCTAACTAACTCTTCATGACAAACTTTCAATGTCCACCATTATTGAACTTCATTCCTATCTTCCGATTAATTTGCCGTTGACACGGGAGTTAATTGAGTTATAAAGCACAAACATAATGCACCGGATAATCAACTACATATTCTGATTCCCGAACCAAAGAGTGTTTGTTACATTTAATCATCTTATATTTTGTCTAGAAAAATACCCATTGGAAAGAATCTTACATTCTATCCAAAACTTTCCACAACTTCAAAATCATAATATTTTCAGTTACAAGTCTTTCTCACTATTTACTTCAAAGAACACCAACCATAGTTCCCTGAGGATTCGACTCTGGACTCAAACCGGATTATTACTACAACTTGACCGCCTGCACTTGGGTGTACACATTTCGGATCAAGTCAAGTTTTTGGCGCCGTTGCCGGGGAATCATAAAAGGTGCTCTTTTTAGAAAAAGGTGAAAAAAAAAAAAAAAACCTCTCTTTTTGTATATATTTTTGCCTTATTGTGAATAATTTTGTTTTTTTTTTATGACTGACACCAATCACCTCTATCAAAATTTGCCTGCTGAATCTTCTGGGTCTGTAAATCAACTTGAACCACCTTCACCCAAATCAGAAGCCGATTCTTGTAACTTCAATATGGCAAATATTGATAGGCAGGGTGAAGATCATGTGAGAGAGGGGGAAGTACCCAACATTCGAACATTGTGGGATTACTTACATCCCACAAGGAATAGTGTCCCCTCTTGTTTTGTTTTTCCGGAGAATGCGCCCCACTTCACTGTGAAGACGGGGACAGTTCAATTACTCCCTCAATTCCATGGACTTGAATCTGAAAATCCATATCTGCACATAATAGATTTTGAGGAGGTATGTGGAACTTTTCAAGACAATTCTGAACTAGCCAAAATGAAACTTTTCCCTTTTTCTTTAAAGGACAAAGCCAAACAATGGTTAAATTCTTTAAAAGCTCTTCCAATCCCTAATTGGCAGGCTCTACAGAATGAATTTTTCAGAAAATTCTTTCTTCTGCACCGCACTAATGCACTCAAAAGACAAATCATGAATTTTTCGGTCAAAGAAGGGGAAACTTTTTATCAAAGCTGGGAGAGATTCAAAGATCTTCTCCAATCTTGTCCACACCATGCTTTTGAAAATTGGACTTTGGCAGGTTTTTTTTATGATTCCTTGCCCACTAGGTTACGACAGTTTGTCGAAATGATGGCTCAAGGAGAGTTCATGGGAAAAAGTCCGGAGGAGGCATTCAATTTTTTTGATACCATATCTGACAGTTCTCAAATGTGGGACTCAGCCTCTCCTACCACTGTAGAAGCCAAACCACCTACTTTCCAAGGGGGTAAGTATGTCTTGAGAGAAGATGATGATCTTAGAGCAAAAATATCCACTTTGTCTCGAAAGCTTGAAGCTTTAGAGATGAAAAAGGTCCATCAAGTTGATGTTGTCCCTCCCACAGAACAAGTGTGTGGGATTTGTGCGCTAACAGGGCATTCTACTGGGGAATGCCCGACCATTCCGGCATTCAAAGAAGTTTTGTTGGAACAAACAAATGCCATTTCCAATTTCAACAAGCCTTACTCCAACCCATACTCTGAAACATACAATCCAGGGTGGCGGAACCACCCAAATTTCAGTTGGAGAAACACACAACCAACCCCCATGAATCAGCAACAAAGTCCACAACATCCACCTCAAGTACCTCCACAATATCCTCCATATCAACCACCACACAAAAGGAGCCTTGAAGATACATTGAATCAATTCATGCAAACCCAAATGAGCTATAACAATAGTTCTACTCAGGCTTTTATTGATTTCAAGGCCCAGACCACACAATCTTTTGAGGATCTCAAAGGCCACATTCAAAAGCTGACCCAGTCCATGAGCACACATGAGAAGGGAAAATTTCCTGCCCAACCAAAGCCTCCACAAGGCCAATTTCAGGTGGGAAATCCATCAACTATGGAAACTCCACAAGACCAAGCCAAAACTGTCACCACATTGAGAAGTGGCAAAAAGATTGACAAGTCCATCAGAAACATGCTGATTCCAGACCCAAAACCAGACTCAATTCCAGCCAACCCATTAAGTGAGCCAGAACTTGCAACAAAAAATGACTGTGATCCCATGATTGAACAAGAACCAGAGCCATCAAGGGAAGAAGAACCCTCGTGTTCTATTCCTGCTCCTTTCCCTCATAGACTCAAGAGCATACAGAAAGCAAACAATCAGTCTGAAATTTACGAGCTTTTCAAGCAAGTAAAAATCAACATCCCACTTCTGGATGCAATCCAACAGGTTCCAGCTTATGCCAAGTTTCTAAAAGACTTGTGCACAGTCAAAAGAAGCCAAAATGTTCAAAAAAGAGCCTTCCTTACAGAGCAAGCCAGTGCCCTACTTCAACACAAAATCCCTCCAAAGTACGAAGATCCAGGGTGCCCCACTGTGTCATGTGTCATTGGAAATTTCAAAATTGAGCAAGCATTGTTAGACCTTGGAGCTAGTGTCAACTTGCTTCCTTTCTCTATCTACCAGCAGTTGGGTTTAGGTGAACTCAAACCCACTTGCATCACACTCCAATTGGCAGATAGATCTGTAAAAATTCCTAAGGGTATTGTTGAAGATGTACTTGTCCAAGTGGATAATTTTTTCTTCCCTGTAGACTTCATTGTTCTAGATACTCATCCAGAAGTTCATTCAGAAACTCCAATTCCTGTCATTCTTGGTCGACCTTTTCTAGCAACCTCCAATGCACTAATCAATTGCAGGAATGGTATTATGAAATTGACTTTTGGGAATATGACTTTCGAAATGAACGTCTTTGACATTGCAAAACACCCAAGAGAGTACGAGGAGGTAGGAGAAATAAATTCCATTGAGTCATTGATACAAGCACATCTGAATGACTCATTCTGTGAGGATCTTAGTGAATCAACTTTGTCAAAATCTGACTCATCTGACTCTCTGGAACAAAACTCCATTGAGTGCCCTACCTTCAATGTGGGGACATGGGCTCCTAAATTTGAAGAAATTTCATCAAGTGGTACAAAACCACTATCTTCAAGTGACAGGCCTCCAAAGCCTGAACTGAAACCGCTCCCATCTGATCTCAAGTATGCATTTTTAGGTGAGGATAAATCTTACCCAGTGGTAATTTCTTCAAAAATCACAGACTTGCAAGAAGCTCAATTAATTGAAGTTCTTAAAAGTCATAAAAGCACCATTGGGTGGACCATCGCTGATTTGAAAGGTATAAGCCCGTTAATTTGTAATCATGCCATATACCTTGAAGAGGACTCAAAACCCTCTCGTCAAATGCAGCGACGATTGAATCCTCACATGAAAGAGGTTGTGAGACTGGAAGTGCTCAAACTCCTGGATGCAGGGATAATTTTTCCTATCTCCGATAGCAAATGGGTTAGTCCAACCCAAGTTGTACCAAAGAAATCTGGAGTCACAGTAGTCAAAAATGATGCAAATGAACTCGTGCCAACACGAGTCGTCACAGGATGGCGAATGTGCATTGACTATCGAAAACTCAATCTGGTGACTAGAAAAGACCATTTTCCTCTTCCCTTCCTTGACCAAGTCCTCGAGAGAATAGCAGGCCATGAATTTTACTGTTTCCTGGATGGGTATTCCAGATACAATCAAATTGAGATAGCTCTGAATGACCAAGAAAAGACCACATTCACATGTCCATTTGGCACCTTTGCATTCAAAAGGATGCCATTGGGACTTTGTAACGCTCCTGCAACATTTCAAAGATGTATGCTGAGCTTGTTCAGTGACATGGTCGAAAAAATTTTGGAAATCTTCATGGATGATTTCTCGGTATATGGTGACTCATTTGATTTGTGTCTAGCTAACCTAGAAAAAGTTTTGATAAGATGCAAAGAGGCAAATCTGGTGCTTAACTGGGAGAAATGTCATTTCATGGTGAATCAAGGCATTGTCTTGGGTCACATTGTGTCGTCTGAAGGCATGAAAGTTGATAAAGCAAAAATTGATTTGATAGGAAATCTTCCTGCTCCTAGGGTTGTGAAGGATGTTCGATCATTCTTAGGTCATGCAGGATTCTACAGAAGGTTCATAAAAGACTTCAGCACCATAGCAAAACCTATGTGTCATCTTTTGAGTCAGGACGTCATTTTCGACTGGAATGAAGCGTGCCAAAAATCCTTTGACAAACTCAAAGGCATGTTAATTTCTGCCCCAATAATGCAACCTCCTGACTGGACTCTACCCTTTGAATTGATGTGTGATGCTAGTGACTATGCTGTAGGTGCTGTTTTGGGACAAAGAAAAGATAAGAAGCCACATGTGATTTACTATGCAAGTAAAACTTTAAATGATGCCCAAATGAATTACTCAACAACTGAAAAGGAATTACTTACTGTAGTATTTGCATTGGAAAAATTTCGATCTTATCTTGTTGGTTCTTCTGTTACTGTATTTACTGACCATGCAGCACTGAAATTTTTGCTTACAAAAAAAGATGCCAAACCAAGGCTCTTGAGATGGATCCTCTTGCTCCAAGAATTTGACTTAGTCATTAAGGACAAAAAGGGTGTGGAAAATGTGGTGGCAGATCATCTGTCGAGATTAACTTATGAATTTCATGAGGATGGACTGCCAATCAATGAAAAATTCCCCGATGAACAACTATTCAGGATTGATGAGACCCCATGGTACGCTGATATTGCTAATTTTCTTGCTACCGGAACACTTCCTCCATTTTTCACTCCCATGGACAAAAAGAAGTTTCTGAGGGAGGTCCGCAATTTCTTTTGGGAAGATCCCTATGTATTCAAGTACAGTAAGGATCAGATCATAAGACGTTGCATCCCCGCTCAGGAAAGTAGACAGGTAATAACATTTTGTCATTCAGAAGCATGCGGTGGTCATTTTTCATCTCGAAAAACCGCTGCAAAAATCTTGCAGTGTGGATTTTACTGGCCCACACTTTTCAAAGATGTCCATGCTTTTTGCATAACTTGCGATAGATGTCAAAGGTTGGGAAACATTTCAAAAAGAAACATGATGCCCTTAAACCCAATTTTGGTGATCGAAATTTTTGACTGTTGGGGCATCGATTTTATGGGACCATTTCCCCCCTCCTTTGGCTATCTATACATTTTAGTAGCCGTAGACTATGTATCCAAATGGGTTGAAGCAATTCCATGCCGAAATAATGATCATCAAACGGTGATCAAGTTTTTAAAAGAAAATATTTTATCTCGGTTTGGAATTCCAAAATCCATTATAAGTGATGGGGGTGCTCATTTTTGTAATCGACCATTCTGGAATCTGATGAAAAAATACCTGATTTTTCATAAAGTAGCAACCCCTTATCATCCACAAACTAGTGGACAGGCCGAATTAGCTAATCGGGAGATAAAATTAATTTTGGAAAAAACAGTAAAACCGGATCGCAAAGATTGGTCATCAAGACTAACTGATGCACTCTGGGCTTACCGTACTGCTTTTAAAACCATTTTGGGTATGTCTCCATATCGATTAGTCTATGGAAAGCCTTGTCACCTACCAGTGGAATTGGAACATAGAGCCTACTGGGCCATTAAAGCAATAAACTTTGACATGGATAAGGCCGGACTGTCACGGAAGCTTCAGATTAATGAATTGGAGGAATTGAGAAATGAAGCATATGAAAATGCTAAGATTGCAAAAACCAGGATGAAAATTTTTCATGACAAGAACATAGTGCGAAAATCTTTTGAACCTGATCAAAAGGTTCTACTTTTCAATTCGAGACTTCGCCTATTTCCTGGTAAGTTGAAATCAAGATGGACTGGACCATACATTGTTAAAAAGGTATTTGAACATGGGGCAGTGGAAGTGGAGAACCCATCAAACGGTAACATTTTTACCGTCAATGGTCAGCGATTAAAACCCTTTGTGGAGAATTTTGTCCAAAATGTGGAAACCATTTTTTTTATGGATCCAGAAAATATCTCCGGAAATCACTCCGGAGATTACGCTTGCCGACACAAAAAAGGGTCGGGTCAGTCAGACACCCGACACGATGGACTGCCTTTATAAGGCCCCCATCGCTTTTTTTTCTTTTTTTTCTTTTCCCCACCGCCTTTACTCTTTTCTTTTCTTTTTCTTCTTCTGCTTCTTCTCTTTTCTTCTTCTTCTCCACTGCATCCGATCTTCTGTACCACGATCCAACCCATAACAGTACCATGTCTGCATTTTTCGATGACCCTATTCTCCTTCTCGTGATCTACATTTGTTTGTATTATCTACTTATGGCTGTTCTTCTTCGGGACGCACTGATGATCAAGGGTTTTTGTCCCAACGAAAACCCAGACCACCCCAAAGATGCTTAATCTCTGTTTTTTTTTCGGTATAGGTCATCGGCGATTGAACAGATCTCCACAGTTAACTGCGTATTCAAGCTCTACAAACCGAAAAACTCGAAACATTGGGGACAATGTTCAGTCTAGGTTGGGGGGTGAGATTTACAGTTTACAGTAGTTGATCTACAGTTTACAGTAGTTGATCTGCGCAGGTTGAACCCGTAAAATTTTCAGTAAATTTTTTTTTTTTTTTTTTTTTATTGTTGTGTCTGTTCAGATTATGTACCTTGTATTAATGATAATATATGTGGGTCAATTTTGATCGTCTTTGTGACTGGAAGACGTAAAAGAACCAGATAGTGGGTCATAAAGTAGAAAACATGGATGGTAAACTTTTTTGGTTTAGTCTGGCAGTCCTTCGCACTTTTTCGACTGATGTACATACTATGATCATGAGAAAGGCGAGACCAATAAGAAAAAATGAGATCCGAGATGAACAAAAGAAACCCCTCTGTGGCCGAAGCACATTTGCCAAACGCCGTCGTTCGAAAAAACTAGGTGCTTGTAAAACATGTGGCCGGATATTTCATGAGAAAAGATACAACAAATGTTCTGAACCAATTTCTGGTCGTGCACTCGATCGATTAGACTGGATAGTGAATGGGCAGAGTAAGGATTATCCTGACACGCCATCCTATTCCGGTACTGAGCTTAACCGTTTTGTGCGACAAGAAATCAACAGGGTTGCTGGTTGTCCAAACTACACAGATACGGAGGGGGAATCAGATTGACCTCTGTGGAAAAGTGTACTGAGGTTGGGAATGAAAGCTGAAGGTTCGAGTCTGTAAAAAAATGTTTTGTACAAACTCTTTTGACTAAAATGAAAACATGGGCAGAGTAAGTAACGTCCCGAACTACCAACTAACAGTGTAGGTAGGGATTTGTTCTGAGACGCCATGACTTTTGGCTTAAGATTGTTTATTTTGATTCCTTTTAGTATGCATAATGTAGTGTAGAAAAAAAATTTTGATTCGACGTTCGAACGTTACAACACGTTTGAACGTTTTTGCTAAAATCCTTCTACAATAGTGTACAGTTGCTTTTATTTATTAATGTTATTTTTAATGCATGTCACTTTCTTTTGTTGTATAGTTTTGTTGTTCCTAGTTTCAGATATCGGTGCATGGGTCAAAGCTCAAGTGCGAGGTGTTCTCTTACCCTACTCATTTTTTTTTTTTTTTTTACTGTGCGTCATTAATTATCATATCAAAAAAAAAAAAAAAAAATTCATGCCTGCACCATTATTGCGCCTGCCTGCCATTATTCACGCCTATGCACCATTATTGCGCCTGCTGCCATGATTTGCGCCTGCCGACACTGCTGAAAGTAAAGTTAGAAAAAAAAAAAAAAAGGGGGTCGAGTCATTGGGGCGCCTTTATTAGGCCTCCCACCTTTTCTTTTTTTCTCCACATCTACTGGTGTTGGCTCCCCACTCCTTCTTTTCTTCTTCTTCTTTTATTCTTCTTTTCTTTTTCTTCTTCTTCGTTGTTTTTTGTAAACACAACCCACCCCCTACAAATCCATGGTTGTAGGACCTGACGACCCAGTCCTTTGTTTAGTAATTTGTGTTATATGTTTGTATTTGTTCATGGGTGTTCTTCTTCTTTTTGCATTCAAGATTAAGGGTTTCCAGCCGCAACCAGATCCCCCCAGAAGATGATTAATTGGTTTGTGTTGTTTGTAGGTTTCGGCAGATGAACAGATCTGTACCTTACAACCTCATTTCCAAAAGTCATACACTGGTAAATTCGAAACATTGGGGACAATGTTCAGTTTAGATTGGGGGGTGTGGATCTACTTTCTCTAGTTTCGTATTTGTAATTTTAGTTTTTCTTCTAAAAAAAAATTCTGTTTATTTTTATTCTGGATCGCGATTTTTTTTAGTATTTGTGCCTATATTTCATGATCACATCGGATGCAGCTTCAACTGTCTTTGTGACTGGCAGACGTTAAAGAACCAGATAGAGTGTCTTTAGTCTTAGCAAGCATGTATCCTAAACTTTTTTGGTTTAGTCTAGGAGTTCTACGCATTTTCCAATCTGATGTGCATGCTGTGATAATGAGAAAAGCAAGGGATGTGAGAAAAATTGAGATCCGAGAGAAACAACAACAACCATTGTGTGGCAGAAGCAATTTTGCTAAACGTCGTCGTTCCAAACGACTGGGTGCTTGTTACCATTGTGGCAGGATATTTCATATGAAAAAACATAATCAGTGTTCTGAACCAATTTCGGGTCGTGCAACCGATCGATTAAACTGGATAGTGTATGGGCAGAGTAAGGATTATCCTGACACGCCATCTTATGCTAGTCCGGGACTTACACGTTATGTGCGACAAGAAGTTGGAAGGGTCACTGATAATGACATAGATACAAGCGATGACTCGGATTAGATTTTTTTTCTTTTCTTTCTTCTTCTTTTGACAAAGCTGTGGAAAAGTGTGTTTTGGGGATGGAGTTAATGATCCGAATTTTTGTAAAAAATGTACATATTAGATGTACCAAATCCTTTTTAGAAAAAAAAATGGGCCGAGTAAGGAATGTCCTAAAATGCCAACCTGTAGTGTGGGTAGGGACTTATCCTGAGACGCCATAGTTTTTCAAGTTTAATTGGTGCATCTAATCTTCTTTCAATTTTCATAGATAAATGAGTATGTTTATAATTTTGAATTTTATTTCTTCTTCTTGTTAAAAAAAAAAAATATTTACATACTCATTTATCCTTGAAATATGGTATGTTAATAATTTTGTTTTGCTCATTGGAGCTATATTTTGGATGGATTGAATCATAGTTTTGCTGTAAACACGCTTTTCTATGAATGAATGATTCAGTTTATCACTTTTATTCGTTTAGCACTTTTTAGTTGTTTGTTATCTGTTAAAATGCTTAAATAGGAGTAGCACTTCGATAAAGCATGCTAACAAGGGTGAAATAGATATGGATGTTAGGATTGTTTATAAAAATGATTTAGCACATGATCAGTTTATCACCTCAAATTGACAACTGGGACTGAAAACCTTAATTTCTGAAAAATGGTATTCTCCCTATGCTTAAATTAATGATTGTACATTAGTATTTAGTGTTTTTAAGATGCAAGTGATCAAACTTGAAAATAGAATTGCTATATAACCACCAATCCCTGGAACACCGACATAATCAGTGGAGATTACAAAGAAAACCATGGTGAGTTTCGAGCTTTGCGATGCTTTGTGAGAGGATACCAACGATTACTCAAAGTAAGCTCTTTCACTTCCAAGTCTCGTTCAATAATCTCATTAATCTTGCTTTGATTGAGGTAACTAAAGTGATCTGTTTGCATACCCCACAGGAAAATTTGCACACACACACAGATGCACATACTTGAGAAAAGATCTTAGGCCATCTTTGAATCGACTTTGAGCTTTAGCTTTTTCTTTCAAAAGCATATCCCTAGTCAACCATATTTGAGCCTGTAAAAGAATAAATTCTCTTTCAAAAGCCCATATGTTGACCAAGCCACAAAAACAGAAATTTATCATACCTTGCTATCCGAATTCTTGCACCATCTTACAAAACAATGTGAAACGTAAAAAAAAAAATATATATATATATATATATATATATGGCGACAACTCTTCAAGAAAGAAAAAAATCAAGGGCAGCCGAAAGAGAAGAATACAATGAAACAGGGACTTGCCAAGAAAGTAAAAAAATGGGAAAATAAAAGAAAGAAATCCCATTTCCAGGCAAAATGTCGAGAACCAAGAAAGAGGTGTGCTACAATGCATAAAAGGATAGTTTTTGAACACTATTGACGTCATTTCATTAGCCACTGACCTCTAGCCCCATTATAACCCGCATAAAGCCCTAGGTGATCTCAAGTATGTTGCTTATGTATGTTTACTACGAGTGGGGTATGTTAATTTGATGTGCTTTCTTTGCATCAATATCCTTTCATGAGATTATGCTAAAATTGACTATGTGTTTTCTCAAAACTTCTATTTTATTGATTGTGCATATGGTTTTTCGACTGGCCATCTTCTGATCACATACCCTTTGAGAGGTAAGTCACTATAATCTGAGTGATTTGTTTTGCTGAGAGCATTCCAAGAGAGGTTTGTGAAATCAAAACTAGCCATGGACGGTGAAAAGAGGAATGATTGTTGTATACTTAATTCTTGTTTCTAAGGATGATTATTCTCATGTTTAAAGACACCCAAATTCCAAATGAGACAAAGTATTAATTTTTGCATAGTGTGAGTACCAATGGAAGGAAAGCTTGAGGAATAAGTCACAATTGAGAATCGGGGTGTCTTAACGACCATGATGCTAATTCTTTTAATTATCAACCCCACATACATTTCTGTTCAAACTGAAGTTTGTGGGTAGCTTCACTGAAAACCCTCACGAGACAACACTCGTCCATTAGGGTAAACCTAGTGGTTTAACGGCATGTTGCATGTGCTAAATGCAACCGGATTACCTACGAAAAAGGCATTAGGAATAAATTTACATTTCATTACCATCTTATTGCTAGAGACCAGCAATGTTTAGGTTGGGGGGTGTGATTAGCACTCAAAAGTAGCATATTGTTACACTCTTTTTGGACTAATTATACTTTGATTGAGTTTAAATGATGATATTTTAGGTTCTAAAGTGAAGGGAAGTCCAAAGGCATCCAAGAAGTACATCTGAGGGTAACAAGCAGCTCCTTAAGGACATAAACTGGAAAAAAACGTCACCCAACGTTCGAATGTCCAGTGGAACCCTATTGTCCAGTGAAACCCTAATGAAGACCGGTGGATGAAGACCGGTGGATGAAGACTAGTAGTTGGTTCAATATTTTGGCCTATAAATAGACCCATTGTTGGAACATTTTAAAAAAAGGAAAAAAAGGGAATTTAGAGAGCAAAATTTCTTTCATCTTTTGTAGCTTCCATTTCAATTCATGTATTGAAGATTTTATGCTTATGTTCTTATGGTAAGAGTTCTTTCTTCTAATTGTCATTTCTTTATAGCTTTTATATTTACTTGCTTGTATAACCATAATGGAAGGCTGAGCCTCCTCTTCTAATTGTTACTTGTATTTGCATACATCAAGAGATATAGCTTATCAAGAGATATAGCTTTTTAGTTGTTACTCGGTTGTGGTGGAAACCCTCCAAGGATAACTAGCTTTCTTCTATTTTATTGTTCATGCATTTTACTTCCATTGCTTGAGCATCCTTCTTCTTAGAGGAGTGAAACTCTCCCACCTTTTTAGTGCTTTACCAAAGCCGGGAAGGGTGGAACGTGATTCACTCGTTCTCTGTCGAAGAACGACTCCTTGTTTAGCTATTTTACTTTAAAGCATTTCGCTTCTAGTGCTTGAGCATTTTACTTTGTAACACCTTTGCTTATGGGGATGAGTACCATTCATCATTCTAGCTTTACCATAGCTATGAAGGGTGAGTAGTCCTCATTCACTCTTTGGGAAGGGATGATAGATATGTAAAAGATTAATCCGGACATTATGTTTGTGTATCACCTTTATGCTTAAATGTTCTATACTCCACTTGATTTTTGGGTGATTGAATGCACCTAGCAAAGTAAGGGTACTTTGTATAATCAACGCATCTTTCTATGATAAATGGATGACTCCTACATGGAAAGACCCATTGATTCAAGGCAAGTACCCTAACTAACTCTTCATGACAAACTTTCAATGTCCACCATTATTGAACTTCATTCCTATCTTCCGATTAATTTGCCGTTGACACGGGAGTTAATTGAGTTATAAAGCACAAACATAATGCACCGGATAATCAACTACATATTCTGATTCCCGAACCAAAGAGTGTTTGTTACATTTAATCATCTTATATTTTGTCTAGAAAAATACCCATTTGAAAGAATCTTACATTCTATCCAAAACTTTCCACAACTTCAAAATCATAATATTTCCAGTTACAAGTCTTTCTCACTATTTACTTCAAAGAACACCAACCATAGTTCCCTGAGGATTCGACTCTGGACTCAAACCGGATTATTACTACAACTTGACCGCCTGCACTTGGGTGTACACATTTCGGATCAAGTCAGTGGACGCATAGAGCGACCTCCTTCCCTTTTGTACTAGACTAGAACATTCTTTTGGAACATTGTGTAGTCTAGTTTCTTTTTTTTATTCCGCTGTGCAACTTTAATTAATTTTTGAGATGTAAATGTCATAACTTGGCTTATTCTTTTGGGATGATCTTGTAAATTCTATGGATGATGAATGGAAAAATTTTCTTATTGATGGAATTATATTAGTGCTCTCATGATATGAATGTTTTAGAATGTAATGCCGTCCAGGGTGTGTTTTGGGGTGTTACAAAATGGTATCAGAGCCTAGGCTTTAGGTCTTACATGGGAGCTGTAGGTTATGGATTACCACTGGAAAGGTAGGACTAGGTTGAAGGAACCGTAGGCTTGCATTTGTTTGAAGTTATGTGTTTATCAGATAGGTTAGATTCATTGTATATCTAGGTTAAGGGTTAATTATTTGTTCGAATTCGATGATTTGTCTCGCTACGCAATCAAGTTTGTGGTCACTGAGGCATGGAGGGCTAAACGCTTTGAACAAGATTTGAGGCCTTCCATCCGCGAGAAGCTGGTTACACTATGAATTCGAGAATACAAGATCTCGTGAACGTGGACGTGGACGTGGACGTGTACGTGGACGTGGACGCGGTTGAACAAAGACTTCAGACAGTTGGAGAAGATGGAGTTACTCAAACGAGAGCAGGCATGGACCCGTGCCAATGTTTTGCATGCGGAGAGTATGGGCACTTCAAACATAGATGCCCCTCGTTTCCCCCAAGGACCAAACAAGCAACCGAGCAAGTACCAGCAAACAAGCCACCTCTACAAAGGCCAGCACAGCAGATACCTCAGATAGCTCGAGGAGCGGGAGGCGTACCAGAAAGAGTAAGCACGGATGCACGCCGATGCTTCGCCTGTGGAGGTGTTGGGCACTTCAAAGATAATTGTCCATTGCTTTCTACCAAGACCAACCAAGCAACTGGGCGAGTGAATGCAAACAGGCCACCGCTACGACAGCCACTACCACCACAGAGACCGTTACAAGCTCATGCCCCCGGCGGCGCCAATCAAGGAAGGGTTTTTGCTTTGACTCAACCGGAGGAAGATGTCTTCAACGCCGTTGTGGAAGGTATTGCTTTTCTCTACAATTTTTGGGCCCGAATTATATTGGATACCTATGCGACTTATTCTTTTCTACGTATTGTGTACGCTGTGGAATTGGGATTGGGTTTCGAGGAAATAGAACTTACTGTATATGTTAACTTGCCTACGGGAAAACAAGGGGATACCAGTAGGGTTTATTTATATGTAATCTTTGAATCTAATTTATATCTACTTGCTAGGGAATCATCATGTCTTGCTATTCTGGATTATACTACCTTGTTCCAAAATATATTATGGTTGGGTGAACCCTAAATCTTTTCTTATGCCTTCAAACCCTAGTTTACAAAGGAGATGTGTTTTTCTCTTGATTTCTCCTTTGTTCTTGATTTCCACCCTTGATATTTGTTTGTTATTGATTTCAATACCTGATTGTTCCTTATTGTTAATTCTAAGCTTGATATTCGTTGTTATGGATTTCAAGAAGTGATTGTTCCTTTGTTCTTGATTTCCAAGCTTAATATTCATTTGCTCTTGATAGCCAAATTTGATATTCATTTGATTGATTCTAACTATTGTAATTCATGTATTCTTGATATTCAATATTTGACATCCTTTGGTTCTTGATTTCAAGACTTGGTTGTTCCTTTGTTTTTAATTTCCCCAGGCTTGATGATCCATTGGTTCTTGATAGCCAAATTTAATATTCATTTGTTATTGATTCTAACCCTTGTGATTCATTTATTCTTGATATTCAATGCTTGATATTCATTGGTTCTTGATTTCAAGACTTGACATTCAATTGCTCTTGATTTCAATACTTGATTTCTCCTTGTCCTTAAGTTCAAAACTTGATACTCTTTAGTTCTTGGTTACAAAGCTTGATATGCATCTGTTATTGACTCCAAGACTCGATTGTTACTTTGTTCTTGATTTCAAGCTTTGATTATTTCTTATTTTGATTCCAAAGCTTGATATGGGTTGGTTATGGAATTCGAGACTTGATTGTTCCTTCATTTTGGATTCCAAAAAAACTTGAGATTCGTTTGTTATTAATTTCAAACCTTGTTTGTTCTTTTGTTCTTGATTTCCAAGCTTGATAGCCATTTATTCTTGATTCCAAAGCTTGATTCTTTATTTACTCATGAATTCAAAACTCTAGTGATTGGTAGTGACCACTAAAATGGTATTTTCGATGATATTATGTTAATCTTTCTGAAACTATTTCGTTGAAAAAAAAAATGTATATGGATTTGGAAGCTAAAATGGGAGGACAAGTCTGGTTAGGTTTCAACTGTAACCTTTGGTAGATTGTACTTTATATCAGAGTGCGCAGCGAACTAACGGAGTAAGGACTACAATGGGGAAACTACGGAGAAGATTCAACTCATCCGAAAGAGGCTACGCACGGCGCAAAGTAGACAGAAGAGCTATGCGGACCACAGACGAAGATCCTTGGAATTCAAAGTGGGAGATTCCATGTTTCCCAAGGGGTCACAAAAGAAGGGCGTGTTTCGATTCGGCAAGAATGAGAAGTTAGCGCCAAGATATACCGGACCGTTTGAAGTGATCAAAGTGGTAGGCAATGCGGCGTATCAACTTCGACTACCAGCCCAGCTATCCGGAGTGCATGGCGTGTTTCACGTGTCGATGTTGAGAAAGTGTCACTCGGATGCAACTCCAGTCGTGAACTTGGAGGAGATTGAAATTCAAGATGGAGCAACCTACGAGGAGCAACCGGTAGAAATTCTTGACGTCAAGGAAAAAGTGTTTCGCAACAAAGTTATCAGATTGGTGAAGGTTTTGTGGCAACACCATGGAATGGAGGAAGCTACATGGGAGCCGGAGCAAGAAATGCGGGAGAAGTATCCATATTTGTTCGCTACTTGAGGTAAGTTTCGAGGACGAAACTTTCTTTAAGGGGGGTGGATTGTAACACCCCGCATTTTCTGTTATATATGTATATAGATATATAGTAACGTAATTATGTTTTTTTGAATGCGAATATACGTGTAATGATGTAAGAATGAACCATATAGGTTGTAATAGTAGGAGAAATGCTAGAGATGCATATTGATTGGAAAGTTTGAGTTTCAAAGACTTTTAAACTTGGAAAGGGTGAGTAGATGAATTTCTAAATATTTTTAGGTCAAAATAAGGTGTCCATTGAATCCGGAAGGTCGAACAACCTTGGGAGAGGTAATATGAGGTGTATTGGAAGTTAGGAAGTATTTTGGAGTAAAGACACACTTAGAGAGAATTTGGGTAAAAAGGAGTTGGGACACCTTCTAGTATTTTGGTCATAATGTTTGATCCTTATGTCCAATGATCTGCAATTTAGACAGTAGATAGTAGACATCCAGGGCTACAAAAGTGTATCTCACGAACATTTTCCAAATCAATCTCTAAATAGGCCAAAACTTCACTGGAAGTTTCAGCAAAAACAGGAATTCCGTTCAAACGTGAAATGACGTTCGAACGTGAATCGACGTTCGAACGTGAATCGACGTTCGAACGTGAATAACGTTCGAACGTAAGTGCGTTCCAGTACTCTTCTCTGATGGGAAAAACAAAAGTACTGGGAGCAACAACCGTTCGAACGCCAATGACGTTCGAACGCCAATGACGGATTCTGAACTTCAGAATCGTGCACATGAGGCCATTTCTTCCACTATAAATACATAAGGATGCCTCTCTTTGCATCATTTCAACATTTCTAACCCTAGGAAGACTTAGAGAGGAGAAAAGAAGGGGAAAACACAAGAATCAAGGGAGGATTTGCCTATTGAAGAAGATCCAATCTTCATCTTCTTCACTCAAAACTAAAGAAGCAGGTAGGGGTTTTCTCTCACTCACTTACATTGAGACTAGGGTATTTATATATGTATGTTTTGGCTATCAATGGTATATATATGCTATGGAATCATCCTCTCTTAGGCTTTTGGCAAAGATTACATGTTTTGAACAAAATTAGGGTTTAATACCCATGAAATCTCTTCTCTAGTTTTAAAACCCTCATTTTTGGAGAGTGATGTATTTCCTTCTTAAATGCTTTCTTTATTATGGATTTTCGAACCCTTAGTGCTTTGTGTTGGGTGGAACAATGATGTTATTGTGATCTCATGTATTTTCTTTGTTGGTTGTGGAATTATTACATGATATATTTTGGGGGATTTTGGATAGATGATTGTAAATTGAAATCAATATTGGAATTGTAAGCTTGGTTGAGTTGTTTGTGATGCACATGAGTGAAAGGTTCCTTGTAAGGATGTTCACCCTTTCCCAAGAGGTTCCTTGTAAGGATGCTTGGGAAGCAAAGATGATCTAACGGGGGTGGAGGTTGCCCTAAAGTATGCCACCTACCGAAAGAATGGGGGTTGGAGGTTGCCCTAAAGTATGCCACCTACCAAAAGAAGTGTGAGAGGTTCCTTGTAAGGATGCTCACCCCTTCCCAAGAGGTTCTTTGTAAGGATGCTTGGGAAGCAAAGATGATTTAACGGGGGTGGAGGTTGCCCTAAAGTATGCCACCTACCGAAAGAATGGGGGGTGGAGGTTGCCCTAAAGTATGCCACCTACCAAAAGAAGTGTGAGAGGTTCCTTGTAAGGATGCTCACCCCTTCCCAAGAGGTTCCTTGTAAGGATGCTTGGGAAGCAAAGATGATCTAACGGGGGTGGAGGTTACCCTAAAGTATGCCACCTACCGAAAGAACGGGGGTGGAGGTTGCCCTAAAGTATGCCACCTACCGAAAAGAATGGGGGTGGAGGTTACCCTAAAGTATGCCACCTACCGAAAGAATGGGGGGTGGAGGTTACCCTAAAGTATGCCACCTACCGAAAGAAAGGGGGGGTGGAGGTTGCCCTAAAGTATGTCACCTACCGAAAGAATTGTTGGAAATGGTTTATGGCAATCAATAGTGATTATTTGTATGTGGTACTCGTTTATTCATTTAAGTAATGTTTTTACATAAACTTGAGATCATTTTCAAATGTCACTGCTTTATTTCAAATTATGTATCTATGTTATGTTAAAAATGAGACCGACCGTTTTAAATGCTTTTCTAAACCTTGTTTGGGTTTGAGAGAATGTTTCTACAGAGCTTTGTGCTCACCCCCTACCGCTAACATTTTTCAGATTACCCGCTTGAGGAGGACGTAAGGGTCGAGGAGCCCGCTACTTGGGAGACTCCACTTGACGGGAGTGTGGATCCCGAGGTGGACGCATAGAGCGACCTCCTTCCCTTTTGTACTAGACTAGAACATTCTTTTGGAACATTGTGTAGTCTAGTTTCTTTTGTTTATTCCGCTGTGCAACTTTAATTAATTTTTGAGATGTAAATGCCATAGCTTGGCTTATTCTTTTGGGATGATCTTGTAAATTCTATGGATGATGAATGGAAAATTTTTCTTATTGATGGAATTATATTAGTGCTCTCATGATATGAATGTTTTAGAATGTAATGCCGTCCAGGGTGTGTTTTGGGGTGTTACAAAAATAGAGCACTCCTTGAGAAGTAGCCCAAAAAAACAAAATAAAAGGAGAGAGAAAGGAGAAAGAAAGAAAACAGAATGTCTTTCTTGTTTGTGGCAAGGATAAACTAAACACATATTGCACACTGAATGAAATTAGAGCCCAAAATTTGCAACTAATGTATGAATCAAGAGACATGTTACTCAAAGCATAGACAAGTTCCTGGCATCTTACAAAAGATAGAATGAGCATTCAAGCATTAACATTTGTATTTATTTAACATCAAATTTAAGCTTAAACACAATGAAATTCTAAGAAAAATAAACAAAAATATTAAACAAAAATAAAGGCTTGAAGAATTCCCAACGCAATATTATAACTACAATCGACAACCAAGTTGACCGTGTTCATTCCACACTGCATGAAATGACTATAATACTGCATAGCACCGTAAGTAAAAAAAGGGAGGGGGGGGGGAATCCAGCTTTAAAGAAAGCTTGCCTAGATTAATCTCATCTGTGTTTGGTGAATCAAGAGGAACAATGATTGTTACATTTTGGACTCTAACTTGGTTGTTCATCCAGAAAAAGCGTCTCAACTTTCCACCTAATTATAAAACTTGGCTTTTGTGCAGTTTTAAATTGGTAATAGAAAATGTTGAAGGTTAATGAACAAGGAAAAGAAATGTCCTTTAATTTTTCTGGAGAGTACATACCTGCAGTAGACTGGGTGGATATTCCAAAGAGGTGAATTAAGAAAGGTCAAGTTTGAGATGAAGACACCATTTGAGTTCATCAACTCAACCAAATGAGGCTTGGTATAATACAAGGTCTCATTTCAAAACCAATTCCACCAGACTGTGCCTTGACCATCAATAGTTCCACTATCACCTGCATGGAGAAAGTTTTGAATGGCAGAGAAGAAAACAAGACAACATGAAGAGAACATAATCCTTTTATAAATATCATCAACATGTTATTACAACATCAGTCAGATTGTTTCCATAAAGGAGGCTTTGATGCCTTCCACCAGGTAACTACCTACCTCGACCATATGATGGTAGATGATCAGTAAGTGGCCAATCATCAGAGTTCGAAAAATGCAAGACAAGCTAATTCGTATTATTATATGTGATGAGACATAATATTAATGGTCACAATAGAAAGCACTGGCCAGTGGGACTTGGAATGAATCCAACAATCTAAGTGAAGATTTTAAGAGTCTAAAGGTTCATGAGCAAGCAGCAATCCTTGCTCCACAAATTTGAACATTTCCATTATCTATCATAATGCAGGTAAATTCAGCTTATTGGCATGGATAAGCACTTGATTGAGTAGAAATATTACTCATATTCGTTACTTCTATTGCTTGTTACAATTAGTAAGGACATCCTACGTTTCCATCTACTAAGCAGCTCAAATAGGTTATCTTATTAACTGCTAAACCAATTACTGACTTGTTTACAAAAATTCTGTGGTGTTAAAATGCTTACACAATGAGGAGAAGACTCACTGTGGATCCAAGAATTACTGCACCAAACTCGGTGATTGAAATGTTGTGGGGTCAAAAAACTCCTGAATTTGTCTGTTTGCAATATAACCTGCCCTTGACAGCCCATGTAGCTTCATTCACAATATGACAATGTCATCTGACTGTAAGTAATTCTTTCTTGGTGCATTCTGAAATCCGGCGGAGAAAACAGAACGGATGCTAAAAGTAACTCAAATGAACCTACAAGAACAATAATTTGCTAAAACAAGCACAATATTCACAGTATAAAAATTGTGAATATCTAGTCTCAAAAACAAACCAAGACAGAAGATAATTTTATGGTTGATGATCAAAGATTTTATGTTAACTAAAGATACGTATACTCAATATGTTGTCCATGCCCCTCTCTGATACTCATCAACCAATTCTATCGGCAAGGTTGGCAAATCCTAAGTCCCATAATTCAAGTCATTGACAGAAAAAGTGTAATTGCAGGAATGGTATCTAAAAAGAGTTAAAACTCTTTTCATTTCTTAGATGCTCATTAACACAGACACATGAAAAAAAAAAGTGAATTTAATAGTTGAAAATTTTGGTAGTACTATTAAACTTAAGCAAAAGAATATAAATCTCAAAGCCAAAATCACTGACCAAAACTCCTAGTAAAGGACTACATAAAGCCCTATGATCAACTTCACATCTTCTGTGTTCATTCAATATTTTTCACATTTCATAAACCAAGTCAAAATAAAACACAAAATTCAATATTTTTCTCCCTTGGATCTTTTTTTTTTTTTCCAACAATTAAGCAAACCGATTAAAGATCTACATTCAATTTCAGGATCCATTCAAGTAAACAAACCTAAATGCCATAAATATACACGCAATGTTTTCTTCTTAGCAACCAAATAAACCCAATTTAGATCTAAGCCCAATTTTCAGCAGATGTGCAAATAAACAAGACACAAAACCCCCCAAATTATCGCGCACACACACTTACCCACATAGATAAACTTCTATATATACCTACATACATGTAATGATTGAAAACTGGACACAGAGAGAGAGAGAGAGAGATTGGTCGGAGCACATCGAACTGAGAATTGGCTGATCTCGAAGAAATCTGCTATCCTATCGCATGGCGAAAAATGGAGCGAGTTGTTGAAGAAGAAGACAATCCTTGCAGAAAACACATTCCGAAAGTAGACCCATTGCCACTCTGCGCCGTCGCATCGAGGCATGGCGAGAAAGCCCGGTGGTGTCACCACCAGATTTGACAAACCAAAACCAGTATATAAGGGTTAGGGCAATAGGAAACAAATGATAAATAGCAAAAAAAAATCTTGGGAATAAGTAGACAGAACTTGAAGAGGCAAGCCTCTTTACCTGCCTGAAGTAAGAGTAACGGTGCAATTTTAAGAAGGATATGATGCAATCGGTATTAGTCCTTTTGTCATGGCTATTTTAGTTAAACAAAATTTTTTCACTTTTGTAGACATTTTAAAGTAGTATAGATATAAATTCTTAGAGGTGTCATATATAATCACTCTCACCATCTTTGTTAAATTATTAGATGTGTTACTTGAATTCTTCATCATATTTGTTAACTACTGCACATTTGAATTCCCCACCATCTTTGTTAATTATTTTACATTAGTAGTTTGGTAAGGTATAATAACGACTAATTTTTCAATAATATTAGGATTAGATAAGAGTGGGATAGGTTGAGAATAGGGTGGAGGGTAAGGTATACAAGGGACCACTAGTTAGCCTATAGGCAAAACATAAAATTTTCTCATGCTTTTTACTTTTGTTATTTTTTCAATTGGAAAAATTACACTATAACGCCCCAAAATCCACCTTGGAAGACATTACTATTCATAACCATTCATATCATGAGAGCAACTAACAAGATCCATAAGTAAAGAAAAATTTTCATTCATCATCCATAATAACTAAAACATCATTCACAATAAATATGTCAAACTATGGCAATTACAATCCAAAAATCAACTATTATCTTGCAGCGGAATAAATAAAATATTGGCCTTAACATTATCTCAAAATTTTCCTCCCAATCTAGAACATAAAGGAAATAGCTCTAGACGTCCACATCGGGATCCATGTTCCCATCGATCTGAGCTTCCCAATTCACTTGCCCATCTATTCCAAGTTCTTCCTCTAGACTGAAATCTGAAAAGAATGTTGTTTGTAGGGGGTGAGCACTAAACTCTGTAGGAAAATCCTCTCAAACTCGAACAAGGTTTTGAAAGCATATAAAATAGTCGGTCTCATTTTACAAATATCATATATAACTTTTGACATAAAACAGTGACATTTCAACAGATCTCTAGTTTACGCAACAACAATAAATTAAATGAATAAGTAAAACTAATTTCCAACAATAAGCCATTTCTAACCATAAACCATTTCCAACAATAAACAATAACCCACAATTTGTACCATTACCCACAATGTATCTCAACCCACAACTTGTATCTGTATACCACAATATACAATTACCCACATTTTGTATCTCAGGTATGATGTATGACATCGCATGAATAAGCACATCGAGAATATCTTGGCCCACACACACACACCCAATCCTCGCAAGGATATCTAACTTTAGGAAGGGCGTATACCAACGCATTGGCAGTGACGAATCCAACCCAGGAATAGTATAATAACCCTTTGCCTCGGTACCACGTGAGCGAATAGTGGTTTGGTCCTCACAAGGCCCCAACCCCACTATAAGTGGTAGGAAAAATTCAAACCCGCACGGAGTAAGAAACGCATCTACCCACTCTACGATACCCGGTCAACGGCCACCCATATTCATCCAAACATCGACACAAGAGATACAATACCAACCAATTTCTCAAATCACAAGTAAATCAAAATTCCCCAAATTTCACATGTATTATTCCAATAGAACAATTTAAGAAAATATGCAAGAGATCATCAAAAAATACCATTTTATTGTTCAATACAAAGCACTAGAGTTTTGAAATCAAGAACAAATGAATATTTAGAGAAAAACCCATTTTTCTTGAAAACTAGGGTTTTCAAGACAAGAGAAAGAGATTCATGGCTATTCCACTATAACTTCCTTCAAAACATGGTAATATTTGCAAGAGCATCAAGAAATAATGATTTCATATCATATGTATAGGATTGAGAGTCAAAACATACATATATATAAACCCTAGCCTCAATAAACAAGAGTGAGAAGAAACTCCTACATTCTTCCTTACTGTTCTTGTGAAGAACTAGAGTTTTGATCCACTTCAAGGTGAAAATGCCCCTTGATCTGGTGTTTTTCTCCTTCTTTTTTCTTCTCTAAGACTCTCTAGGGTTAGAAATGTGGTATTGGGGCTAAGGGAGGCGGCCTTATGTATTTATAGGGGAAGAAAAGAGTTCCACCAATGTAAATCTGATGTTCTGATTCGTTACTCACGTTCGAACGTCATTGGCGTTCGAACGTTAGTTGCTCCCAGTACTTTTGTTTTTCCATCAGACAAGAGTACTGGAATGAATCGTCGTTCGAACGGACTTTCACGTTCGAACGTACTTTCTGTTTCTGCTGAAACTTCCAGTGAAGTTTTGGCCTGTTTAGAGGTCGATTTGGAAAATGTTTGTAGCTCTAGAAGTCTAGTATCTGTTCTAAAAATTTCAGCTCAAATGGACATTATGGTAAAAAGTTATGGTCCAAATACTAAGGCAGTATCAAAATCCTTCCTACCCAAATTCTATCTAAAATGTGTTTTAATTCCGGAATACTTCCTAACTTCTAATACACCCCATATTACCTCTCTCAATGTTTCTCGACCTTCCGGATTCAATGGAGACTTTATTTTGACCTAAAATATTTAGAAACTTACTTAATCACTGTTCTGAAGGTTAAACATATTCAAAACTAAGTTTGACTCAAAAGTCAATTCGTCCGAAACTCAAACTTCATGATCAATCTTTCCACAATGATTCTAAGTTTCTACCATCATTTTATTCATCTTAGGAGAACTCTTAAGATAATAGTATCCTTATTTAATTTTTAATACAGGGTCTTACAATCCACCCCCCTAAAATAAAGTTTCGTCCTCGAAACTTAATCATCGAGTTAGTCTATCTAATTCTAATTGACCACAAGGCCTCAACGCATATTAATCCCTTAAGCTTGAAGTATAATATCATAATAGAATATCATATTCTAAATTTTAAATCCATCCTTCAACTTATACCGTCACTACATTTAGTGAAGTCCCCAAGTTTACCTTCATTCACTACTTTTGATTATTCTTTATACGCAATAATTCCATGTGATTGTCTAAACTAATTTCATATCATGCATAATTGCTAGATCTTCAACTTATTTCCTATTCATCGGATATCACTTCTCTTTTGAATGTACAAATCATTTTAAAAATCTCATGTTTGTTTTTTACATGTAACTTATCCGTAAACATTTCACAACAACCAAATTCAATTTCACTAATGGGATTACTCATTATTCCTATACCCAAATTACGTTATAATCCAAAACTTCGTAATGCCATTACGACAAGATCTACAACGATTCCTTAAATAGATGTATCATTCTTAATGACTTTGTCTCTCACTAACCAAGAGGAATTCACCATCTTTGAAATCTAACAATACTTTCAATTCACAACTACAACCTCCCACATAAATCAATATTCTAGGATCAACTCTTAGATTGCACATCCATTTTCAATTCCTCATGATACTTTTTTTTTACTTTCACCATTGTAGTCATTACTCAAATAGTTCATTGTGCACTCTGATACAAATTATAATCCACCAATTCACAAATCAAAACTAGCCACAAGATAAGAATTCCCATTGGTTTGAAAGTTTTGAGAAGATATGTCAAATTCCACCAAAGTGTACAACTGAAATCTAACCACATTTATCCTCTAATTATAGCTTCTAAAATGTGTACACTAACGATCCACATTCAAAGGGAATTTTAGTAATTAACTAGCTATAATACTTAGTCTAAGTGTCAAGTTATATCTCCAAGATATTTGTTCCCAGTCCCCCAATCTTGAGCTCAAATCAATAAGCCTTACAATCACCTTCATAACTCATTTGTATCCGGATTCATACTTTTAGATCAATCTTAATATCTTTACATGTTCACCAACTCGATTAAGGTCGATTATTTTCTATCTCCCAAGTAGTCATTCTCAATCTCTAAACTTGAGTTAAAACTAATAACCATGTAATCAATTCTTAGTGGCTTTCATTAACATCGCAACTCTTTTCACAATACCTATACTTTCGAATCCCTATGATACAATCCATTACAATATATATCTTGTAATATGCCAAAATATGAAGATAGACTGACAAGGATCCCAAAATATCTCTCAATTCTCTATCACCAGACTTCTTATGATATAATCAAAACTAAAACAAGACTCCCAATGATTAAACCTTTGTTCCTTAATTTATCCACATTATTCATCATAGTCTTAATCATTATTCATAATCCTCAAGATAATAACGATTTGCTAATTAATAGGATAACCATAGTTATTTATCCCAAAAATTACATATGGTTTCTACATCCATGTCAAAGTCAATCTGCATCGGTATCATCATTGATTCTTCAAATTACATTTTTCCAATTATCACCACTAATCGTAAAGTTCGAATCTTCAATACTCATGCCAACAATCCTCAAGTATAACTAATCAAACCTATCTTAATAGTGTACTAAAAGAGACAGGAAAAAAAACTTCATATTCCCCTAACACACAACTCCAATAACATTAAAAGATCTCACTTATCAATAGAAGTTAACACCAAACATTAAAACCATCCTTATTTCAATAATTGTTTGTATATCTGACATAAAACTTTTAGAACTCTATAATCTTTAATCCTACAATATCTAGGGTCAAAGGTAATGATTATATCTTAGTCAGACTTTCTAGATTTCCTTTTTGCATGTCTATAAGTTCGTTTCCATAACTCAACCTCAAATTTCCAATCAAAATTTGTATATACAAGTCATCTATTAGCCTCACACTCAATCAATAGATTATTGATTGTTAATGCTTTAAAGAGTCCAAGTGTAGTGAACTAAGCCCACCACGAAATAATGTTACCTAAGTATATCGTCCTCAATGAGTATCCTATGTATGACCCTTCTAAACCATTAATACTTCCAAAGTAATTTAATCAACTCTCCGTAATATTTTCAAACCAATATTGGTAACCTCAAGTATGTAGTTCTGAAACAATCTCCTATTCATTTAAAGACCTATAACCACAATTTCAATCATTATTCCAAAAATAGACTCTCATTCGATGTTTATTCACCATATTCCTTCAATTGATCATATTTGAGAGTTTTACTATCTCATACCATCGTACTCACCCTAGAGGACAACATAACCCTCTTGTGGTTCACATCGTAAAACCAAAACTACAGTCATTCCTTAATTTCTATGACTTTTTAAGTAACACACCTAACTTTCCATAACCTTATTATTCAAAACTTAGTCCATCTTAAAAAACATCTAAGTTGATCTTACCTCCACACATCCAAATTGGGTTATCACATCTCCTTGGCTTCCAAAAATAAAAGCAACACTAATAGTAGAATATAATATTTAGAGTCAACAAAGCACCAAATCGTAGTTACATTTTATATTGTTACCCATCAAAAACACTTCAATCAACATGGGTGCGTCTCTCAATCAAAGCCTAAATAGTGTGGAAGTTCGCTTAAGGATAAGCCCTTCAGAGTCTAAGAAGAAAAACATGACAGTTTGCTATACAAGGAATATCACAATGCAGATTTTTGATCAACTTCGGAGAATAAACTGATTTAACTCAGGTATTTCTAGCATGCGTGACCTATATGGTTGGAAAGATATACGAGTTAAGCTTCTAACAAAAAAAATGGTGCACAATTTGGACTTTCTAACTAAGATTTATGGTCAAATTGGTGAAAGGTAGTCTACTTGACTGATGGTTCTGCTATACTTTTCTAACTCGAGTTTGAGTGTCTTTTATCACAAATCCTATCTCATACCCATCTCCAATATAGATAATATGACTTGCATAAAGATCCATGTCTAGCATCATTTACAAACCAAAAGCCAAATTACCATCCGTCTCCTAGAATAGTCCAAAACGACATGATATGAAACTAGAATATCCATCCCAAAATTTTGTCAACTCCTCAAAGCTACATAATCCATGAATTCGAACAAATAATTAATCCCTAACCTAACTAAACAACAAATCACACTTATCTTCTAAACATATAACTTCAAACAAATCAAAACCTAAAGTTTCTTCATCCTAAACTAATACTCCAGTGATAGTCCACAATCTACAGCTCCCATGTAAAACCTAATTCCTAGGCTCTGATACCAAACTTGTAACGCCCCAAAATCCACCATGGAAGGCATTACTATCCATAACCATTCATATCATGAGAGCAACTAACAAGATCCATAAGTAAAGAAAAATTTACATTCATCATCCATAATAACTAAAACATCATTCACAATAAATATGCCAAACTATGGCAATTACAATCCAAAAATCAACTATTATTTTGCAGCGGAATAAATAAAATATTGGCCTTAACATTATCTCAAAATTTTCCTCCCAATCTAGAACATAAAGGAAATAGCTCTAGACGTCCACATCGGGATCCATGTTCCCATCGATCTGAGCTTCCCAATTCACTTGTCCATCTATTCCAAGTTCTTCCTCTAGACTGAAATCTGAAAAGAATCTTGTTTGTAGGGGGTGGGCACTAAGCTCTGCAGGAAAATCCTCTCAAACTCGAACAAGATTTTGAAAGCATATAAAATAGTCGGTCTCATTTTACAAATATCATGTATAACTTTTGACATAAAACAATGGCATTTCAACAGATCTCCAGTTTACGCAACAACAATAAATTAAATGAATAAGTAAAATCAATTTCCAACAATAAGCCATTTCCAACCATAAACCATTTCCAACAATAAACAATAACCCACAATTTGTACCATTACCCACAATGTATCTCAACACACAACTTGTATCTGTATACCACAATATACAATTACCCACATTTTGTATCTCAGGTATGATGTATGACATCGCATGAATAAGCACATCGAGAATATCCTGGCCCACACACACATCCAATCCTCGCAAGGATATCCAACTTTAGGAAGGGCGTATACCAACGCATTGGCAGTGACGAATCTAACCCGGGAATAGTTGATTGATGAAAAATGTTGTTGTTTCCTAACCTCTTAACATCATCCCTCAATGTGTGTATGGCTTATAGGACTAAGGGAGTGTCACTCTCCCTCGGGGTGATGCAAGAGATTAGGCAACAACGAATTGGTGGAAAATGGAATGAACAAAATGTGAAATGAAATGTGTGTGTGTGAACAAAAGTGCTCCCCAATCGCAAGGAGTCTTTTGTGTGTCGGTGTTTTACTTGGAAAAGTATTCCAAGGTCGTCTCCTCAGGGAAGGAAATGTCAAGTTGTTTGAAAGTGACTTTGGTGAACAAAAGGTAAAGAAAGTGAAAAATCTTTTAGTTTGTTTTGGTGAGTGGAGTTTCTAAATGAAAGTGCAAGAAAGCAAGTGTTGGCTAATCCAAAGGGTTCATTCCAATGGGAATACCAAATCAACTCAAAGCCTTCCTCCGATTGAGCATGAATGAACGATTGATTCGGGAGAAGCTAGGGACGAGATTGGTGAGTATCTGAGCATAAACCGTGACTAGGCCTACGGAATATCAAAGGCTCACCAACTCATCCACTCTCAACCCCGTCAAACCGAACCATTTGACTCTAAAGGGAGGAATGAAGAAGATTTGAACATGGTATTCCCAAGAGGAATTTTCCCTTGGATTAACCAACTTAAATCTAGCTACTCATGCTTGAAAGGAAAGACATTAATGTAAATGGAAGACATGTAGAAGAAATGAAGCATGGAACTTAACTAAATGCAAGAAATCTTAAACTAAGAAGAAAGAAATACAATACCCAATTTAAAACATGAAAATGAAGAACTTGAAAGCATAAATGGTGAAATGAAGAACATGTAACTAACTTGCAATATACTTGAAATAAAGGAGATTACAATGTAAGAAATGAAGATTACAAGAGGAATGTAGCTTACAGCAATGACATGGATGAAGAAAATGCAAAAACGAAATTACTATTCATCATCTTCAACCTTGGAGCTTTCTACATCTACTCCTAAGCTTAGGTAGCCAACCACACTCAAAACTCTCTCATGTAATACATATATCATCAGCAATGGAGAACCCTCTACATCAAAACGTGCCAAAGGACAGGGGTAGCCCTGGAGATGTGATCTCCATCAAAAGGTTGCAGGTGATGGCTTGGACAGGGCATGGCAGGGCACTCCTCAAGACCCAGCAGCTCATGTGACACCCCAAAATCCGGGGGTCCTTTATACACCGTTGACCATCCGTCAACCCGCGGAAATACTTGTGAATGTCGCTTAACCTGACACCCCGTCACCACATTCCCTTTACCGGGATTTATAATGATATATAAAAGAATTACTAGCCCAACTTCTTCTTGGTTGGTTAACCCATCCGAGATCCAATATACCACCATTGGCATCTTATTATTGTCCATTTATAACCTTTAAGGAAGGAAACAATAGCCCCAGAGTTTGGCAAACAAAACAAGAAAAATAAAATTTTGGAAAAATTTGGCGGGCGTACCGGTACGCGTACCGGTACGGTGTACCCACTGGACCTCGACGTACCGGTACGCGTACCGGTACGCTCTGCCTTCTGCCTGTACCCACTGGACCTCGACGTACCGGTACGCGTACCGGTACGCTCTGCCTTCTGCCTGTCTCCGTACCGGTACGCGTACCGGTACGGTTTTGCCAGTTTTGCATTTTTCCTTTGTTTTTCACTTCCAATCCATTCTAATGCATTCCAAACTCACCCTACACATGCATAATGAGGATTTCCATATAAAACATGTTTTATACAAGTTCCATTACAATTAATTCCATGTATTTACATATCAAAATGGAATTTTAACAAAAGCTTTACAAAATAACCATAAAAAGCCACAAGTCGGCTTTCTTCAACTTTGGGGCTCGTAATGGGAGCCGTCCGCCGGTGTGTACCCCGCACCTGAAATATTTTTCCCACAAAGGGTGAGCCACGCTCAATAGGGTATCTCCTAATGAGGCTACTCCCCAACCTATATGCATATGAAATGTTCACATGCCACAAAACAACAATTCATAACATTCCAAGCAATAAAATGTATTCAATGTTGGAATTTCACAATGTCATGCCATGTAATGAGGTGAGACTCACACATGCATATCACCCGAGCCCTCCCCGGCTCCTCTACACATGCAAACGCCAATTTGTACCAATCCGTCATTTATGTTGCACATCAAATGACATTTTCATTCTAGGGTCTTTCTTGGGGTGGATATTTATGGACTTACACCAACGGCACCCAACCGACACGGAATTTATGGACTTCCACCAACGGTTCCGCGTACACCGACACACTTTATGGGCTCTATACCAACGGAGTGCGTCTCCGATCACCGGGTCTCTCACCCGAGGGATAGTCTAGCCCTTCTTGCTACCCCAACCCTAACAACCATGCAAACCGTGAGACTCGACTAGGTCATCGACCCATATTACCCGAGCCCACTTGTCATCCACCAAGCGTGGTGAAGACAACCACCATGCACACACACCCACCAAATGCGATGTTCCCGTGCATATGCAATGTGATGCTCCATTGCGACAATATGATCATGTTCAATATGCTATGAGTAACACATGAACATTCTAATCACATTTCACATATTTCATGGCAAAATTATATCATACGCATATAATTTCCATAATTCTCTACAATGTCAATATATTACAAACATGAAAATATATCAACATTTAATCTTAATCAACACCCAAGCATGTCATCACATTATCAAGAAATAACATACTTCAATTTCAAGGCATAAGATAAACACATAGCATGCCCACACTTCACATAGCCCAAGTGTCACATTGGGTTAATTTCATATACTCAATCCTAGAAATTTCATTTAGAAACTTCTAATTACCAATCCAATTAGAATTTATTTCAACCCATTTCACCCAATTTCACAACCATAGGCAAATGACATATACATATACATATCTATTCATTTACCCATTTCACCTAAGCATTCTAGGTGTGGAATAAACCTTGGTAGGAGGGAACCCTACCTCTTGAAGCGTAAGGAACGACGTTGAGAAGTCTCCTAGACCCGATTCGAGCTCAAAGCCCTAGCCTCCAAAAATCCCGTCCTTGAATTCTCTCCAAAACCCGACCTCCTTGGTATGGTTTTGTAGCTCTTGGCGAGGGGAACAACTTTCTCTCTTGGCCCGAGTGGATTTGAGCTCCGTGGAGACGAGGATCTTAAAGAGAAGGTGGAGAAAACCTAGCTTTTCCCTCTCCTCTTTCTCACGCTAAAACCGGCTGAACAAATGGGGAGAAAATCTGGTTTTCTCCCCTTTAAATACTCTTGGAACACTTGGCCCATAACGCGCCACACGGCCTCTCTTTTCCGGGTCCGTTTTAACCCCGAAACGATTAAATTTCGTCCCAGTTTAAGTTCAAAATATTTTTTATTTTAACTTGTCTCTAATATTTCCCCAAACTTGGAAATTTTATAAAAATTTCGTGTACGGGGTCACCCGAGGTCCGTTCGTCTCGTAAGACGCGAAAAATCCGACTATCTCGGAATTCAATGAAAATTGACAGGATAACTAGTTTTCGCGAGACGAATCCAACGGTGAGGTCCGTTTCGTCATCCGAGCTCTAGAAAAATTCAGGTTTACAACCTGTACCATAGTGGCAAATTACCTTTTTGCCCTTTTTCTCAAAAGTTCAAATTTTCTCGGGTTTTACATTCTTCCCCCCTTAAAAGAATTTCGTCCCCGAAATTCACACACTCATGCACATACAATCACATGCATATGCAACAGTCATATAATACTAAATGACTATAAAAATGTACCTCCATCCTCAAATAAGAAAGGATAAATGGCACGTATGGTGTCCTCACGCTCCCATGTTGCTTCTTCCACTCCTCGGTGTTGCCACAACACCTTCACAAGCCTCACGGTCTTGCCTCGCAAAACCTGATCCCGGCTATCCATGACACGCACTGGTCCCTCCTCGAAGGTCCCATCCGCATCAACAACAAGTTCTCCCCAATCCACAACATGCGTCGGATCTGGAGTATACTTCCGGAGCATAGAAACATGGAATACCGCGTGAACGCCCGATAAATTTGGCGGTAACGCCAACCTGTAAGCCACAGCGCCAACCCTCTCAAGTACTTCGAAGGGTCCAATATACCTCGGTGACAGCTTTCCCCGTTTGCCGAATCTGACCACTCCTCTCTTAGGCATCACCTTCAAGAAGACGTGATCTCCCACCTCAAACTCCAGAGGTCGCCGCCGTTTATCGGCATAGCTCTTCTGCCGGCTTTGAGCCGTAAGAAGACGCTTCCTTATCAAATCCACCTTCTCTGAGGTGTCTCTAATCAAGTCTGGACCCGTAGAGGGTCTTTCCCCAACTTCAGTCCAACAAACCAGAGAACGACAAGGCCTCCCATAAAGTGCCTCATAGGGTGCCATCCGTATGCTCGCCTGATAACTGTTATTGTAGGCGAATTCCACTAAGGGTAAATGCTCTTCCCAGCTACCCTTGAGGTCTAGGACGCATGCCCGTAGCATGTCCTCTAATGTCTGAATGGTCCTCTCCGACTGACCGTCTGTCTGGGGATGAAAGGCTGTGCTCATCCTCAACTGAGTCCCCATGGCTCGCTGGAAACTCTCCCAAAAGTGAGCCGTAAACCTGGGATCCCGATCTGATACTATAGATACGGGCACCCCATGCAACCGGACTATTTCCCGTATGTATAATCTGCAGAATTCCTCCAATGTGAAGGTCATCCGCACCGCGAAAAAGTGTGCCGACTTCGTAAGCCGGTCCACTATCACCCACACCGCATCATGTCCCCGCGATGTCCGTGGCAAGTGGGTCACAAAGTCCATTGTGACGTGCTCTCACTTCCACTCAGCCACTTCCAAGGGCTGGAGCATACCAGCTGGCCTTTGGTGTTCAGCCTTAATTTGTTGACATGTGAGGCATCTACTGACAAAGTCGCCAATCTGCCTCTTCATCCCGCTCCAATAATACTGGCGACGAAGATCATGATACATTTTCGTGCCGCCTGGATGCACCGCAAAACGAGAGCAATGGAACTCCCTGAGGATCTCCTCTCTCAGCTCCGTCGACTGGGGAACCACAACCCTTCCCCTAAACCGAAGACTGTCGTCCGAGTGAATGGCCCAGCCTTCGTCACCAGTACCTGCCTGCACTCGGTCCCTGATGGATGATAACTCTGAATCCTGTCTCTGGGACTCAACCACTCTGCTCAGTAGGGAAGGCGTAGCCACCAAGCTCCCTAAAACACCCTGAGTCCGACCCTGATAATGCAGCCCAAATTGGCCCACAGTCTCAAGCATCTGCCACTCCCGGGAAGCCACACTAGCCAAGACTCCTCGTGACTTCCGGCTGAGTGCGTCCGCCACCACATTTGCCTTACCAGGGTGGTAATGCAAAGAGAAGTCATAGTCTTCTAGGTACTCCATCCACCTACGCTGCCTCATGTTGAGGTCCCGCTGAGTGAAGATGTACTTCAGACTTTTGTGGTCCGAAAACACCTCAAACTGTTCACCATACAAATAGTGGCGCCAAGCCTTCAAGGCAAAGACAATGGCCGCCAATTCCATATCATGCGTGGGGTAATTCTGCTCGTGATTCTTCAATTGTCGAGAACCATAAGCCACCACTCTCCCGGATTGCATCAAGACGCAACCAAGTCCATCCTTGGAGGCATCGCAATACACCGTGTAGTTTTGCCCCCTTTCCGGAACAATCAAGATAGGAGCTGAAGTGAGCCTCCTCTTTAGTTCTTGGAATGCCTTCTCACAAGAATCATTCCATTCGAATTTGACCTCCTTCCGGGTCAATCTGGTCATAGGTGCGGCCAGTCGGGAGAAGTCTTCGATGAATCTCCGGTAGTACCCTGCCAATCCCAAGAAACTACGTATCTCGAAGACTGACTTTGGCCTTTCCCAACTCATAACTGCCTCAACTTTCTCCGGGTCAACTGACACCCCCGAAGCCGACACCACGTGCCCCAAAAATTTCACCTCCGTGAGCCAAAATTCACACTTGCTGAACTTGGCGTACAATTGATGGTCCCTCAAGGTCTGGAGGACAATCCTTAAGTGACCCTCATGCTCCTCCTCTGTCTTGGAGTAGATCAGGATGTCATCAACAAACACCACGACGAACTGATCTAAATAGGGTTGGAACACCCTGTGCATAAGATCCATGAATGCCGCCGGGGCATTCGTCAATCCAAATGGCATCACTGTGAACTCGAAATGCCCGTATCGCGTTCTGAACGCCGTCTTAGGGATATCTGACTCCCTAATCCTCAACTGATGGTAGCCCGTGCGGAGATCTATTTTGGAATAGACCCGCGCTCCCCTCAGCTGATCAAACAGATCATCGATCCTCGGCAAGGGGTACCTATTCTTGACGGTGACCCGGTTCAACTGCCGATAGTCTATACACAATCGAAGAGTCTTATCCTTCTTATTGGCAAACAGCACCGGAGCGCCCCAAGGTGAAGTGCTCGGCCTTATAAACCCTCTGTCCAACAATTCTTGTAATTGGACCTTGAGTTCTTGCAACTCAGCTGGCGCCATCCTATGTGGAGTCATAGAAATAGGCGAAACACCCAGATGTAATTCGATGCTAAAGTCCACATCCCTATGAGGAGGTAGTCCCGGTAACTCGTTCGGAAAAACGTCCTCATACTCGCACACCACTCGAGGTAGACCCAATTCTTGTCTTGCCTCGTCCTCCAGGGTAAGGCTCGCAAGCCAACCCATCAATTGCCCATGCCATCGTGAATCATACACGACTTGAGGCAAAGCATCATGCTTTTCCCCCTGAAACTTGAAACAAACACCGTCCGGTGTATAGGCAGTGACCCTCTTCCTGTCACAATCAATAACGACCCGATGCGCCGCCAACCAGTCCATCCCAAGGATGACATCGAACTCCGACATGTCCATAACCCTAAGGTCCACGGTGAGTAGAATCCCCGAGATCTCTAGCTCACAACCCCGACATATCTGACTCACACACACCCTAGCTCCTAGGGGTGAATTCACATACAACGGCTCTTCCAAGGTATCAACCTCTAAGCCCAAATCCCTCACACATGATGCAGAAATGAATGAATGCGATGCACCAGAGTCAAATAACACTTTAGTCCATAAGCGAGAAAGTAGAAATGTACCCTGAATGACCGACTGGTCCACCGGCTCAGCCTGAGGTGTAATGGCGTAGACACGCCCCTGGGTCCCCGAAGTCCCGGCTTGCATGCCCTGTCCTCGGCCTCGGCCCATGCTTTGGCCCATCTGGCCCGACTGCGGAGTCCCCGTTCGAAAAGTGGTAGGGGCCTGA
The DNA here is from genome assembly GCA_951799425.1 of Ilex aquifolium. Lineage (NCBI taxonomy): Eukaryota > Viridiplantae > Streptophyta > Magnoliopsida > Aquifoliales > Aquifoliaceae > Ilex > Ilex aquifolium. The sequence goes on from OX637400.1 coordinate 28,702,310, forward strand.
GTAGTGCCCTGGAACTGATGTTGGCTTCCCTGGCCCATGGTGGGGTAGGGAGGAACAAAGTGTGTCTGCGGCTGTCCCACTGATGACTGGGACTGTGGTGTCCCATAGCTCTGGGATCCTTGCCTCTGCGGACAATCCCGTTTTATATGCCCCGGTTGGTTGCAATGGAAACATGTCTTCTGGCCTGCCTGGTAGGTAGTCCTGAAGTTTCTCCCTCCTTGGGAAAATTGACCTTGGCCTTGGCCTTGATAGCCGCGGCCCTGTCCTTGTTGCCCTTGTGGAACAGAAGTCCTCTGCTTCTTCCCCGAACTAGAAGAAGAGGATTGGCCCTCCTTCTTCTTATCCTTAGCACCCGCCTCACGGATGCTTCGTGCATCGTCGACCTCCCTCTCAATGGCCATAGCAATCTCGACCATAGAGTCCAAGTCTTGTAGGCGGAGGCCCACAATCTTTCCCCGAATGGATAGCTTCAACCCATCCTCAAACCTTCTTACCTTGGCCATATCTGTGGCCACGTAATCATCAGCAAATCGGGCTAACTCGGTGAACTTAGCCACATACTCCATCACGGTCATTGACCCTTGCTTCAAATCTAGGAATTCCCGGGCCTTTGCATGTCGTACGGCCGTTGGGAAATACTTACCCATGAAGAGCTCCTTGAACTCTCCCCATGTCATAGCCTCTAAGTTCTTTGAGGCCGTCACTCAATCCCACCACAATTGGGCTTCTCCCTCTAGCTGGAATGCAGCTAGTCTTATCTTAGCAGCGTCTGAGGTGACCTCCATCGCCCCTAAGATCTTGTTGACTTGCCGGAACCAATGGTCGGCCACCATCGGGTCCGCCCCTCCCATGAAGACTGGAGGTTTGTGTGCTTTAAACTGTTGGAGGTTACTCGCGCCTCCATGTCCGGCATTTGCACTAGCTTGTGCAACAGTAGCCGCCATCATGCCCATGGTTTCCGTAAATGCTTGTTGATCGAAGACTGGTGGTGGTTGATTATTGCTCCGCCCACCGCCTCGACGTCCTCTTCTTCCACTTGCCATCTACACACATGTCAAGTGGCAATGGCACAACAACTTAGTATCCCTAGATAGGGACCAAAGTTAAAACGTTCAAATCTATCTCATTGTCACACTAGTAGCGCGTATGCCGCCAATAGTGGACCCTTATGCTTTGAACTTTCCCGTTCATTTGCTTTCCCACTCCCAAGGTTAAGTTCTCTAACCTAGTGTGTCCATTTTCATATACATTCTACCATGCATATAATACACATATCACATATCACATAACATGTAGCAATATAAGCACATAACATGAAATGTACAATGTATGCAATGGTCTAAACCCATGCCCCATCAAGCCCTAGGTAAATCGCATACCTATGCTCTGATACCAAGCTGTGACACCCCAAAATCCGGGGGTCCTTTATACACCGTTGACCATCCGTCAACCCGCGGAAATACTTGTGAATGTCGCTTAACCTGACACCCCGTCACCACATTCCCTTTACCGGGATTTATAATGATATATAAAAGAATTACTAGCCCAACTTCTTCTTGGTTGGTTAACCCATCCGAGATCCAATATACCACCATTGGCATCTTATTATTGTCCATTTATAACCTTTAAAGGAAGGAAACAATAGCCCCAGAGTTTGGCAAACAAAACAAGAAAAATAAAATTTTGGAAAAATTTGGCGGGCGTACCGGTACGCGTACCGGTACGGTGTACCCACTGGACCTCGACGTACCGGTACGCGTACCGGTACGCTCTGCCTTCTGCCTGTCTCCGTACCGGTACGCGTACCGGTACGGTTTTGCCAGTTTTGCCTTTTTCCTTTGTTTTTCACTTCCAATCCATTCTAATGCATTCCAAACTCACCCTACACATGCATAATGAGGATTTCCATATAAAACATGTTTTATACAAGTTCCATTACAATTAATTCCATGTATTTACATATCAAAATGGAATTTTAACAAAAGCTTTACAAAATAACCATAAAAAGCCACAAGTCGGCTTTCTTCAACTTTGGGGCTCGTAATGGGAGCCGTCCGCCGGTGTGTACCCCGCACCTGAAATATTTTTCCCACAAAGGGTGAGCCACGCTCAATAGGGTATCTCCTAATGAGGCTACTCCCCAACCTATATGCATATGAAATGTTCACATGCCACAAAACAACAATTCATAACATTCCAAGCAATAAAATGTATTCAATGTTGGAATTTCACAATGTCATGCCATGTAATGAGGTGAGACTCACACATGCATATCACCCGAGCCCTCCCCGGCTCCTCTACACATGCAAACGCCAATGTGTACCAATCCGTCATTTATGTTGCACATCAAATGACATTTTCATTCTAGGGTCTTTCTTGGGGTGGATATTTATGGACTTACACCAACGGCACCCAACCGACACGGAATTTATGGACTTCCACCAACGGTTCCGCGTACACCGACACACTTTATGGGCTCTATACCAACGGAGTGCGTCTCCGATCACCGGGTCTCTCACCCGAGGGATAGTCTAGCCCTTCTTGCTACCCCAACCCTAACAACCATGCAAACCGTGAGACTCGACTAGGTCATCGACCCATATTACCCGAGCCCACTTGTCATCCACCAAGCGTGGTGAAGACAACCACCATGCACACACACCCACCAAATGCGATGTTCCTGTGCATATGCAATGTGATGCTCCATTGCGACAATATGATCATGTTCAATATGCTATGAGTAACACATGAACATTCTAATCACATTTCACATATTTCATGGCAAAATTATATCATACGCATATAATTTCCATAATTCTCTACAATGTCAATATATTACAAACATGAAAATATATCAACATTTAATCTTAATCAACACCCAAGCATGTCATCACATTATCAAGAAATAACATACTTCAATTTCAAGGCATAAGATAAACACATAGCATGCCCACACTTCACATAGCCCAAGTGTCACATTGGGTTAATTTCATATACTCAATCCTAGAAATTTCATTTAGAAACTTCTAATTACCAATCCAATTAGAATTTATTTCAACCCATTTCACCCAATTTCACAACCATAGGCAAATGACATATACATATACATATCTATTCATTTACCCATTTCACCTAAGCATTCTAGGTGTGGAATAAACCTTGGTAGGAGGGAACCCTACCTCTTGAAGCGTAAGGAACGACGTTGAGAAGCCTCCTAGACCCGATTCGAGCTCAAAGCCCTAGCCTCCAAAAATCCCGTCCTTGAATTCTCTCCAAAACCCGACCTCCTTGGTATGGTTTTGTAGCTCTTGGCGAGGGGAACAACTTTCTCTCTTGGCCCGAGTGGATTTGAGCTCCGTGGAGACGAGGATCTTAGAGAGAAGGTGGAGAAAACCTAGCTTTTCCCTCTCCTCTTTCTCACGCTAAAACCGGCTGAACAAATGGGGAGAAAATCTGGTTTTCTCCCCTTTAAATACTCTTGGAACACTTGGCCCACAACGCGCCACACGGCCTCTCTTTTCCGGGTCCGTTTTAACCCCGAAACGATTAAATTTCGTCCCAGTTTAAGTTCAAAATATTTTTTATTTTAACTTGTCTCTAATATTTCCCCAAACTTGGAAATTTTATAAAAATTTCGTGTACGGGGTCACCCGAGGTCCGTTCGTCTCGTAAGACGCGAAAAATCCGACTATCTCGGAATTCAATGAAAATTGACAGGATAACTAGTTTTCGCGAGACGAATCCAACGGTGAGGTCCGTTTCGTCATCCGAGCTCTAGAAAAATTCAGGTTTACAACCTGTACCATAGTGGCAAATTACCTTTTTGCCCTTTTTCTCAAAAGTTCAAATTTTCTCGGGTTTTACAGCTCAACTTTTCACTCCTCTCATTAATGCTCTTCTGCAATCAATAGTCCAAAAGAGGTGTGAACACAATGAATAGTGTTCTGGGCTTGCAGGAGGCAGGTGGGAGAAGACATGGTGGGGTCCACAAAAATCGGCTGAGACAAGTTCGCAGAATTTGGGCAAAATTCCTTCGGGCGTACCGGTACGAAGCACTCCAGTAGGGTCAGCGTACCGGTACGCGTACCGGTACGCTAGCCTTATTTTCCTGAATTTCTTCCTGTCCTCCCCTGTTGAGCTTGCCTTTGGTTTTCCTTCACCCTTATTCATCTTGATGTATTTGAGAAGCCTCAAGATGGTTATGTTGCGCACTTTTACCCTGCAATCATCAAATGCTAAATTGAGAAATTATGAAGTAAAACTCCATCTTTTAATTATAAAAACCATTCAATTAACATTGATTTGCACATATGAATCATACAATATTATGTGCTCATCACACCCCCCAACTTAAGCTTTGCTAGTCCCTAGCAAACAAAATGTAAAAAGCAAGAAAACAAAAAAATAAAACTATACTAATTCCGATATTGCATTTAGCACATGCAACAAGCCTTTAAACCCCTAGGTGATCCCTAGTGGACGAGTTTTGTCTCGTGAAGGTTTCCAGTGAAGGTACCTACAAACTTCTTTTCATAGTATCCAATATTTAAAATATATTCCCTTATCTTAATTAGCAATGGGATACTAAAAACAACTTGGTTCAAACACCCGAACAAATCACACATGAGACATATCATAGCCGTAAATGCTATTCTAGAGTATCCACATACACATTTACTTTCAAAACTCGTGTGTGTGTGAAATGAACATGTAATTTAAACATTTACATAATGGAGTTCACATTTACTTTGGCCATCCACATTAAGCTTCGATGCAAAAATTCACCAAGGGTGTTCTCTCAAAATGAATAACACTATGATTATCCGGGCATGCTCTCCATGTGTATATGTGAGATGGAATCTTGTGCACAAAACAAAGTATGCTCACCTATATTCCAAAAATGAAGTATGCATAAAAATGAAACAACCTTGGCATAATCTCATGAAAGGAATGCTAGGGCATTAGATAGCAAAATCAACTTCTCTTGTTCTTTTAAACGTATGCATCCCCATGCTTCTCTAGATCATTTAGGACTTTCATGGGTTGTAATGAGGCCTTGGGGTGATGTTGTGGTAAGTGAAATGAAGGATATAGGATAACAAAGAGGGTTGTTCCGAGTGAATGACCTTTATTTCAAAAAGATCTCCCTTTTTATGGGATTTCTAGGCCAACACCATCACCACACTCTTTATTTTTCTTTTCTTTCTTTTCCTTAACATTTTCCTTTTTTCTATGATCGTTCTTTCTTCTTTCACCCCTTTCTCTTCCTTTTCTTGAGTTTTCATTCTTTTTCATTCAACATTTAAACTCCACAACATCCATCCCTTTTGTTTGAATTTCCACACCATACTTCCTTCGCTTTAACGATCACTCAAATTTAGCTCTAGGAACAACCAAGGTAAGGTAAGTATTTATCATTTTGCATTGGCTTGGTCAAATGTATGGCATAGAAACGAATTCAAGTAAGGCTCAATCATGGCACTAGGGATAAATTTTTCCAAGAAAAAGGCTTAGGCTCAAAGCATTCAAAAATGGCCTAAGATCATCTCTAGATAAGCATATGGGAGCATTGTACAATCAAGACAAAGTCAATCAACTACCCAAATACACCTAACCAAAACAAGCATAATGAGATTATTGAACAAATGTGGAATTTGAAAAATTGTTCCTTGAGTAAATGTAAGTTCCCTCCAAACAAGAATTGGCACTAAAGCTCACACGGGTACTTACTCATCTCCACTATTCATGTCAAGCACTCAAATGTGAACTCAATTCGTAAATTGCCAAAATTACAAGTTCATGGTGCACTTATGGTTGAGTTCAAAAAGAAAACACATATGTGATACTCAAGCATAAGATAAACTTCTATAATGTGCTCATGTATTCAAAGTTCAAAATGAAGATCAAGCAATTCACAAATCCCATAACAATTAGGATAGAGGAATATAGTTCAATATTGACTATTTTTCACAAAAATTGTCCAAAATTTTTCAAAATTTTCACATTTCCAACTTATTCTATACACAAAGTGGTGGAACATGTGAATGGTGCACCTCACCCCCCAACTTAAACTATGCATTATCCTCAATGCACAAGGAATCATGCAAATGAGAAAAACGAAAGCAAATTGGGAAATGAGATACCCCTTTTTTTTTTTTTTTTTTATGTACATTAATAAAACACAAAAAGTTTGTTTACACCCCCCAACTTAGACTAAAACATGATATTGAATGAGTTTGTCTATGATGATGCTCAAAATGAAATGAGTCCAAATTAGGGAGAGGTAAACAACTTCTACACTACAACATCAAGAAAAGAAAAATATAACAGTTAAAAGAAATCTAACTACTATATACATCGAAACAAAGCAAAAAGGGCTCATATCAATCCGGCTTCAATTCGGATATGACCTTGCGCCCATGAATTTTTTTGATTTTAAAATTTTTGTGTTGTATAAATGCCCTTTCTATCCAATCTATCCAACCATACAAGGGATAATAATTCAAAAATCTCAACCGAACCAAGATGTATGCGAGTTTATGCAATGCAACAAATGGAATATGCAATTTCTCATTAAGAACACTTGACTCCATTTCAATGCCCTCCCCAAGTTGAGAAATGTGAATCTCAACACCACTCAAAGATGGCAAAATGACATTGGGCTCATTAGCCTCATGTGAGATAATAACTTCATTAAATGTTTCACAATCTAGAGTGGTGGGAGATTCAACATCAATATGCATTTCAATGGGGGGATCATTCTCAATACATTGACTATGCTCAAGGTGTTGTTCTTCATGCATAACAATTATAGCATTAGTCAATGTATCAAGTTGTTGAGTTATTTGGGCATTGAATTCCATTTGGCTTTGCATAAACTCGCCTAATTGGGCATTGAATTCCAATTGGCATTGCATAAACTCGCAAAAAGTATTTTTCAATGCTTGTTCGGTTAAGTCCTCATACGTTGGATAATGACAAAATTCATTTGGTGGTGTGAGATTGGATGGAAAATTATACGGTTCATTCTCCCAACCATAACTCGGATAACTCGGTGAAACATAATGGTTGGGGTAAAAGTTTTCGCATGCAAAGTCTTGAACCGGATAATTTATTTGGCACATACAAGAGATGAGCCCAAGGTCATCACAAATCTCACACACATTTTCATAATAAGGGGCATTTGATACATTTTCATAATAATTATAAGACATTATATAAAACAAAATATTTACAAGTTAGACGACATACCTTGGCCCGTGATGAAAATCACAAGACTTACCTTATGCCGTCCCAAAATCACCCTCGAACTCGACGCTTAACCTTCCCCGGCAACGGCGCCAAAATGATTGATGAAAAATGTTGTTGTTTCCTAACCTCTTAACATCATCCCTCAATGTGTGTATGGCTTATAGGACTAAGGGAGTGTCACTCTCCCTCGGGGTGATGCAAGAGATTAGGCAACAACGAATTGGTGGAAAATGGAATGAACAAAATGTGAAATGAAATGTGTGTGTGTGAACAAAAGTGCTCCCCAATCGCAAGGAGTCTTTTGTGTGTCGGTGTTTTACTTGGAAAAGTATTCCAAGGTCGTCTCCTCAGGGAAGGAAATGTCAAGTTGTTTGAAAGTGATTTTGGTGAACAAAAGGTAAAGAAAGTGAAAAATCTTTTAGTTTGTTTTGGTGAGTGGAGTTTCTAAATGAAAGTGCAAGAAAGCAAGTGTTGGCTAATCCAAAGGGTTCATTCCAATGGGAATACCAAATCAACTCAAAGCCTTCCTCCGATTGAGCATGAATGAACGATTGATTCGGGAGAAGCTAGGGACGAGATTGGTGAGTATCTGAGCATAAACCGTGACTAGGCCTACGGAATATCAAAGGCTCACCAACTCATCCACTCTCAACCCCGTCAAACCGAACCATTTGACTCTAAAGGGAGGAATGAAGAAGATTTGAACATGGTATTCCCAAGAGGAATTTTCCCTTGGATTAACCAACTTAAATCTAGCTACTCATGCTTGAAAGGAAAGACATTAATGTAAATGGAAGACATGTAGAAGAAATGAAGCATGGAACTTAACTAAATGCAAGAAATCTTAAACTAAGAAGAAAGAAATACAATACCCAATTTAAAACATGAAAATGAAGAACTTGAAAGCATAAATGGTGAAATGAAGAACATGTAACTAACTTGCAATATACTTGAAATAAAGGAGATTACAATGTAAGAAATGAAGATTACAAGAGGAATGTAGCTTACAGCAATGACATGGATGAAGAAAATGCAAAAACGAAATTACTATTCATCATCTTCAACCTTGGAGCTTTCTACATCTACTCCTAAGCTTAGGTAGCCAACCACACTCAAAACTCTCTCATGTAATACATATATCATCAGCAATGGAGAACCCTCTACATCAAAACGTGCCAAAGGACAGGGGTAGCCCTGGAGATGTGATCTCCATCAAAAGGTTGCAGGTGATGGCTTGGACAGGGCATGGCAGGGCACTCCTCAAGACCCAGCAGCTCAACTTTTCACTCCTCTCATTAATGCTCTTCTGCAATCAATAGTCCAAAAGAGGTGTGAACACAATGAATAGTGTTCTGGGCTTGCAGGAGGCAGGTGGGAGAAGACATGGTGGGGTCCACAAAAATCGGCTGAGACAAGTTCGCAGAATTTGGGCAAAATTCCTTCGGGCGTACCGGTACGAAGCACTCCAGTAGGGTCAGCGTACCGGTACGCGTACCGGTACGCTAGCCTTATTTTCCTGAATTTCTTCCTGTCCTCCCCTGTTGAGCTTGCCTTTGGTTTTCCTTCACCCTTATTCATCTTGATGTATTTGAGAAGCCTCAAGATGGTTATGTTGCGCACTTTTACCCTGCAATCATCAAATGCTAAATTGAGAAATTATGAAGTAAAACTCCATCTTTTAATTATAAAAACCATTCAATTAACATTGATTTGCACATATGAATCATACAATATTATGTGCTCATCAATAGTATACTAACCCTTTGCCTCGGTACCACGTGAGCGAATAGTGGTTTGGTCCTCACAAGGCCCCAACCCCACTACGAGTGGTAGGAAAAATTCAAACCCGCACGAAGTAAGAAACGCATCTACCCACTCTACGATACCCGATCAACGGCCACCCATGTTCATCCAAACATCGACACAAGAGATACAATACCAACCAATTTCTCAAATCACAAGTAAATCTAAAATCCTCAAATTTCACATGTATTATTCCAATAGAACAATTTAAGAAAATATGCAAGAGATCATCAAAAAATACCATTTTATTGTTCAATACAAAACACTAGAGTTTTGAAATCAAGAACAAATGAATATTAAGAGAAAAACCCATTTTTCTTGAAAACTAGGATTTTCAAGACAAGAGAAAGAGATTTCATGGCTATTCCACTATAACTTCCTTCAAAACATTGTAATATTTGCAAGAGCATCAAGAAATAATGATTTCATATCATATGTATAGGATTGAGAGTCAAAACATACATATATATAAACTCTAGCCTCAATGAACAAGAGTGAGAAGAAACCCCTACATTCTTCCTTAGTGTTCTTGTGAAGAACTAGAGTTTTGATCCACTTCAAGGTGAAAATCCCCCTTGATCTTGTGTTTTTCTCCTTCTTTCTTCTTCTCTTAGACTCTCTAGGGTTAGAAATGTGGTATTGGGGCTAAGGGAGGCGACCTTATGTATTTATAGGAGAAGAAAAGAGTTCCACAGACGTAAATCTGATGTTCTGATTCATTACTCACGTTTGAACGTCATTGGTGTTTGAACGTTAGTTGCTCCCAGTACTTTTGTTTTTCCATCAGACAAGAGTAGTGGAATGAATCGTCGTTCGAACGGACTTTCACGTTCGAACGTACTTTCTATTTCTGCTGAAACTTCCAGTGAAGTTTTGGCCTATTTAGAGGTCGATTTGGAAAATGTTCGTGAGCTACACTTTTGTAGCCCTGGAAGTCTAGTATCTGCCATAAAAAAATCAGCTCAAATGGACATCATGATAAAAAGTTATGGTTCAAATACTAAGGCAGTGTCAAAATCCTTCCTACCCAAATTCTATCTAAAATGTGTTTTAATTCCGGAATACTTCCTAACTTCTAATACACCCCATATTACCTCTCCCAATGTTTCTCGACCTTCCGAACTCAATGGAGACTTTATTTTGACCTAAAAATATTTAGAAACTTACTTAATCACTGTTCTCAAGGTTAAAACATATTCAAAACTAAGTTTGACCTAAAAGTCAATTTGTCCAAAACTCAAACTTCATGATCAATCTTTCCACAATGATTCTAAGTTTCTGCCATCATTTTATTCATCTTAGGAGAACTCTTAAGATAATAGTATCCTTATTTAATTTTTAATACGGGGTCTTACATACGCTTTAATTTCCTTAACTATGGATTTAATTTTACTTCGCTGATTCAACAAAACTGCATCCCAATTTCCTTAAATTTTTATTTTTTAAATTTTCAAATTTGATTTGACTTTATATCATTGACCATTTTTGAATAACTTAATTCCTAATTAATAGGATAATTCTCAAAATTTCTCAATTGTCCAAAGTTTCTCCCCCATCATTTACCCCTTTCCCGTCTCTCTCTCTCTCTCACACACATACTCTATCTCACCTCTAAATTTATATTTTCTACATACTATAGCAATTAATTTAGGAGAGGGGTGGATATAAAACTTTTCTTCATTAAGTAGTAAAATTTTTACTTTTAAAATATTTAATAACAATGCAGAGATCTCATCAAATTAAATCATTACAAAAATTACTTTATTTCATTCTCCTTAATTTAATATACTAATGAGTAATTTTCTCAAAAGTACTACGGTCAAGAGTGAAGGTAGGGAGTAGGATGATAGGTAGCAATAGTGGATTATGGTGGGGATGGGGGTGACAACAAGGGTGATAAAATTGTGATGGGAGAGATTACAAATACCGTGCATCGCCGCTAAATTGCCCAAATTACAAATGTGTGTTGTTTTTTTAAACAAAAAATGCTAACATACCCGGGAAAATAAAAAAGGTCAATAGTTTGATGGCAAAAAAATTAATTTTTTGTTAAATTTGTAATCAACATTAATAATTGAACCAATGTAAAATAAATTACCAGGTGTAGGGGAATTTGCCCATTTTACAAGGTGTAGGGGAATTTGCCCATCTCCCTCACATACACACACTCTGACTCTCATTTCCATCAATTAGCAATGCACGACGAGCGTTACACGTAAATAAATTTAAATAATATTTTTTTATAAAAAATATGAATTATATATGTAATTAAATTAAATAATAAATTAAAAGTCAAAATAATTAATTTATATTTTAATTGTTACTAAATTTAATTATTAATTTATTCTATAAAACTTTGAGTATGTAATTTGTCATTTATTTAGGTATCTCTCCGACCCTTTTAGGCATTTGGGCACTAATTATATTATAGGATTATTAATTTTTATTTTTTTAAAATAGATTGATTAAATTGCTTATAATACTATTATATTATTGCATACCAAAAAATAAAATATAATATATATTTGACCATAGAATTCAATCTGATAACTATATTTCTAAAATAATTTAACATATATATACGATTTTAATTATTCATATAAATATAGAAAATTGTATGTAACTGTACAACTAATAAATTAATTCAAAAGAATTTAGAAGTCCTTATAAAAAAGTCTAAAATAAGTTGAACGTCAAATATGAGTAAAAACAAAAAATTAGATGAAAGTATATATATTATTGGGTATAATTTTTTATATAGATATAAAAAATTGTATGTAACTGTACAATTAATAAATGAATTCAAAAGAATTTAAAAGTTCTTATAAAAGTCCAAAATAAATTGAACGTCAAATAAGAGTAAAAACTAAAAATTAGATGAAAGTATATATATTATTGGGTATAATTGACTTTATTATAATAATTAGGGTTAAAATAGGAAATCAAAAGTTTTTCATTTACTTCTATATAAATATAGAAAATTGTATATAACTGTACTACTAATAAATTAGTTCAAAAGAATTTAAAAGTCCTTATAAAAGAGTCTAAAACAAGTTAAAAGTCAAATAGGAGTACAAAATAAAAATTAGATGAAAATATATATATTGATAGGTATAATTAACTTTATTATAATAATTAGAGATAAAATAGAAAATAAAATTTTTTTCGCTATTGATATTTATAAATAATATAGATATTGACATTAAATAGTAGGGTAAATTACATCCAGACCCCCTCAGGTTTGTCACTTAATCAGCTAGACCCCCTCACATTTGGAATATTACATCTACACCCCTTGTGGCTGACGACTAATTGACGGTGGAAACGGAACCACTGAAAAGACCTAAAATGCCCCTAGATATTGCTAAAGACCTTTACAATTACTGAACTACCCCTCTACCTGAGTATATTAGCTTTCCCGCTTTTTACACCCGCTTTTTCAACCTGCCTCACTCTCTCAGCTAGAAGAACTGTTCTTGGCGTCTGCTGTTCTTGGCGTCTGGCCTTCCCAAGTGGATCCAAGATTACTAGGAGGTGGAAGATTCCAAGGTGTTGAAAGGTACATATCCTAATTAGGATTTTTTAGGAAAAATTTGGGTTTTTTTTCTCCAAACAACCTAGGGTTTTTTTTTTTCCTTTTTTTTCCTTTTCGTTTTCATTTTCCAAACAATCTGTTCAATTAGGTCAGTGAAATCTCTATCCCAAAGCATTGAAAATGTTGATTTCCAAGATCTTGTAAGTGGGCCAAAGAGATCTCCTTGTCTCATCACCCACTTGATGATCATGTGGGCACCAGCCCACATCTCTTCAGAAACATTCTGTATTAAGACAATAATTTCATTATGCAGGGATATAGTGCCTGATTTATTATTACTAAATGTATTAAATTATACACCAATGATAGAGATTTTCAATTATGATTATTAAACTATCTGCTTAAGTGATACGTATATTGCATCGTTAAAGATAAATCTTTTTTCCAACTTTTTGTTCTTTTCTAGGCACATGCCTTGTTTCTTCTTGTATTAGAATGGCCACCTTGTCTTTTATTTCGTGGATGTACTCTCTTGTCCAATGTATACTTAACCAAAGAGATAGGCTTTTCCATGGATAAAATTAAGGGTAGTTTTTTTTTTGTATTTCAAACTGTTATCATTAAATAGTTGTTTTGTTTTGTTCGTGTGTAGGATGGCCACTGAGGATGAAGAGTACAAATTTAGTGATGATGATGGGTGGTGTGTGCACACTGAAAGTGATATTAGTTTGAGTGGTTTGGAGTTACTGGATACTGAGATAGAGATTGATAATATGGAAGATGGTGGACCCTTATCAGATTATGAGTCAAATGATGAGGGTGGCCAACATGTAGATTCTAATGATGAAGATGATGATCATGAGGATGACCCTTTGGATGGTTCACTTCATGGTAAAATATTCAACGTTGGGGAAGGTGAAAAAATTGAATTTGAGAAAGGAATGTTATTTCCAAACATCAATGCCTTTAGAGATGCTTTAAGGGATTATGTGATTCAAGAGGGATTCCCATTGGTCAGAGATAAAAATGAAAGGAAGAGGGTAACAGCACACTGTGGTGTTGAGGGGTGCCCTTGGAGGATACACGCTTCTCTCTTGCCAGATATGCTTACCTACAAGGTAAAGACATATAACTTTATCCATAGTTGTGTTAGGAATACCAAGCCCAAGGAAGCAAATGCACCATGGATTGCTAAAAAAACTAGTAAATATGTTGAGGGCTAATCCTAATGTGACAATGTCAGGAATGAGGGAAGAACTGAAAAAGTATGGAGTCCAACCTCCCGATATGCAATTGTATAGGGCAAGAAAGAAGGCTCTAGAATGGATTCAAGGTAACCATGGTGATTCGTATGGAAGGTTGCCTACATATGCTCATTTGGTGAATCAAACAAACCCGGGTAGCATTGCCAAGATCCATTACGAGTTGCATAACTTGGCAGCTTCTCCATCTTTCAAGAGAATCTTTATTGGATTCTCTGCTCTTGGGCAAGGTTTCATGACAGGATGTCGGACTTTCCTAGGTTTTGATGGGTGCCATTTGAAAGGGCCTTACGGAGGTGTGCTTTTATCTGCGATTGGATTAGATGGAAATAATGGTTTGTTTCCAGTTGCGTTTGCTGTTGTGGAATCTGAGACAAAGGATAGTTGGTGTTTTTTCTTTGAGTGGCTCAGTGAAATGTTGGATGGGTTCCAAGAGGTTAAGTCATGGAATTTCATGACTGATAGACATAAGGTATTACCTTTTTGGTAGTTCTTTCTGCAGTTTAGTATGTACTTATTATTGACTAATGATTTTATTCTACTTATGCAATTTTTGTGTACTTATGCAGGGTTGCAAGGAGGCCATTAATCATATTGTGCCACATGCCTTTAGTAGACATTGTTGTAGGCACATTTATAACAACTTTAGGGCCACCTTCTCTGGGTTACTTCTAAGGAAATTGTTCTGGAAAGCTGCAAGGGCATACACACCACAAGATTTCAATTATGCCATGGAGAGAATTAAGGATGTAAAGCCTGCAGCATTTGCATGGCTTCAAAGGATGCCTACCTCAATGTGGGCAAGGCATGCCTTTGATACTTCTGTGAAAAGTGACCATGTGACAAACAATTTGAGTGAGTCTTTCAACAATTGGGTTGGAGAGTTGAGGGAAAAACCTATATTAACCTTGCTAGAGAGTTTGAGGGCTAAACTTATGAATAGGTTGCAAAAGAGGTATGAAAAGGCATGTACTTGGCCTAACTCCATGACACCAAAAACTGTGGAGAAGTTGAATGTTGTGAAGCATGAATCTAGAAAATGTACCATCTTGCTTGCTGGTCATGACGAATTTCAGATCACAGATGGATCATTTCATTATGTAGTTGATATTGGTAAGAGGACTTGTGAATGTATGGTATGGGACATCAGTGGAATACCTTGCAAGCATGCAGCTGTTGGCATTGCATATAGGAGGCAAAACCTTGAGGATTTTTGTGATCCATGTTATTATAAGGAGACATACCTTAAGGCTTACAGTGAAATGATTCATCCCATTCCTGATGTCAAGTTATGGCCACAATTAGATGGCATCTTTCCATCTCAGCTGCTGCCACCACCATTAAGAAGACTCCCTGGAAGGCCAAGGAAAAATAGAAGAAGAGAGGTAGATGAATCAGGCCCATCCACTCAGTCTAAAAGATCTTGCACTGTTCGATGTGTAAACTGCAAAGAGTTTGGCCATAATAAGAGGACTTGTCAGAGAGGTCCAATAAGGATAAGAAAAGGCCAAAGAAAGAGATCGACTTCGGATGTGAGTGTAAAATTAGGTTACTCGTATGTTTTATTTCATTTTTAACATCTGGTATGCTAGATACTTTTAAAATTGCTTTGGTATAACTTTTACTACATTATAACATATTGTTTAAGTTGCTTTAGTCATGTTTTAAGTTGCTTTGGCAGGGAGGTGTGACTGCTACTAGTGGTGGGCAGGGAGGTGTGACAGCTGCTACTAGTGGGCAGGGAGGTGTGACTGCTACTAGTGGTGGGCAGGGAGGTGTGACAGCTGCTACTAGTGGGCAGGGAGGTGTGATTGCTACTAGTGGTGGGCAGGGAGGTGTGACAGTTGCTACTAGTGGGCAGGGAGGTGTGACTGCTGCTAGTAATACACAGGGCTGTGGAATTGCAACTTCTCAGTCTTCTCAAGTTAATGCAGGAATGGAAGGTTTGGAAGCTATGCTAGGCAATAAGGTGTGTAAATTCACCTGTTGTAGTTTTTTTTGCTTGTATTCATCTTTTATAGTTAATCTTATATCCTATACTAAAATTTTAATTAAGCTATGATAGTAAATTGTTATTTAACATCTGAGTAATAATGTGTTGACATTACTAATTCAATTTGTTAGAGACGAGGAAAGAAAAAAAGTAGGCCTTCGAGGACTGGAGTACCGAAGACAAGCACTCAAGAATGAAGTAACAAAGTTTCTGAACCTGTTGCACCTACTATGGCTGTGGAATCTGAAGCTATGTTCTAAATTTCTTTTTAGTTATGAAAGTAACTTTTGTTGTGGCATGGTGGGTGTATTTTGAGTATGCTAGAGCTTTTGTTGGAAGTGCATCTTTTGTGTTTATTAGAAATGCTTAGGTGATGTTTTTTGGATGCCTACATTGTTTTTGGCTCCCAGCATATATTGGATGCCTGCATTGTTTTTGGTTCCCAACAATATATTCGATATCTGGTTACTGGGGATGTAAATATGTTGACATCGGGAATTATTATCAATGCTTAGGTGATGTTTTTTGGATGTCTATATTGTTTTTGTCTCCCAGCATATATTGGATGCCTGCATTGTTTTTGGCTTATTGCAGCAAAGAAAGAACCAGCATACACTTGGTCCACATAGAGCCTGCTGCATTGTAATCCACTCGTGCAGTAAGTATTTTTTTTCCCGCAATAGCAGCAGCTGAGATGCTAAATTAATTGGAGTTTAGCAAAATCTTGGAAGCCATAAACGCCAACTTCAATGATAAATATGATGAGTACAGGAAGAAGTGGGGCGGTGGGATCTTGGGTTCTAAATCCCAAGCCAAAACCAAGGCCAAAGAAAAGGTTCTTGCGAAGAAAGCTGCTCAGAGGTTGACCTTGGAGCTGCCTTATTATTGTTTGTGCTTCTCAGGATATGGATATTTAGAGGGCCTTTCTCTTCCTTTTTTTTGTTACATTCAGATTTATTGCGGAGTACTTTTTTTCCTCTAAAATTTGATCATGTTATTGGCTTGCCATGACACTTGGGTTCTATTGGATTATGCATAATGCTTGATTTATTTTATATATATATAAAATAAAAGAGTCCATGTGCTGAAAAAATTCAGCTGCTGTGGATAAGAGAAACGTCCAGAACAGTCCCAAAAAAAAAAAAACAGTCCAGAATCATGTCTCCAAATTATTTGAACGAACTAACAGTGGGCAAAACAAAAGGGTAATATGGGAATTTTAGTTGTGTATTAGATGACAGTATTTTTTTTTTAACAGGTTTTTAACAGAGACCGACGGCAGGGGTTTCTTTGTTATAAGCGCACAAACTTGAGAAGGTGTAGATGTAATATTTCAAATGTAAGGGGGTCTAGCTGATTAAATGACAAACCTGAGAGGGTCTGGGTGTAATTTACCCTAAATAGTATAGATATTGATATAGATTACGATCTCCTCTGTAGTGCTACTCCAACACTCCGGCCCCCCCCCCCCCAAACCAAGCACCGCCACCACTACCACCGCCGCTGTCTTCTACGTCAACCTAATTCCCTCTATTGTCGGTTACAAATCAACCGTCCTAACCCTTCTCTCTCCACAACCCAACAGTTTACTCCCCAACCCAATTCCCCCATGGCCGGAGTGTCAGTGGCCGCCGAGTGGCAACTCCTATACAATCGGTACTATCGAAAGCCCCAAATCTACCAAATGCAGTGGAAACACGTGGACCTCAGCCGCAACAAGGTCGCCTGCGCCCCTTTTGGCGGCCCCATCGCCGTCATCCGCGACGACTCCAAGATCGTCCAACTCTACGCCGAGTCCGCCCTCCGTAAACTCCACATCTTCAATTCCGCGGGCCTCCCACTCTCCGAAACCGTCTGGAAAAACCCAGGTGGCCGATTAATCGGCATGTCCTGGACCCACGATCAAGCCCTTGTTTGCATCACCCAAGATGGTACAATTTATCGGTACAACCTCCATGCCCAGCTCATGGAACCCAACCTACATCTTGGTAACGACTTGTCCACACATAGTGTAATCGAATGCGTTTTCTGGGAAAACGGCGTCGTCTGTCTGAGTGATGCTTACCAGGTTTTCTGCGTGTCGGATTTTCAGAATCCGCGGCCGTGTAAGCTGGCAGACCCGGGGATCGAGGATGCTCCATTATGTATGGCGGTGATCGAGCCGCAGTACACAATGTCTGGGAATGTGGAGGTGCTAATGGCAGTGAGCGATCATGTGTTGCTGGTTGAGGAAGATGGGGTTCAGCAGGTGGGCATTGGGGTCGGGCCGTTGCAGAAAATGGTGGTTTCGAGGAATGGCAAGTTGTTAGCTTCGTTTACCCATGATGGGAGGCTTTTGGTTATGTCTTCGGATTTTTCCAATATCATTTTTGAGCATAATTGTGAGGTTGGTTTTGTTGATTCTTCTTGTTCCGTCTGGGCTTTGATTTATAATGTGGAATGTTCAGGTGCCATTACTTGATTTTTTCTACAACCCTTCTTTGCTGAAAAGGTTTATTATGCACCTAGTTTACCCTTCCCAGTAACCTTTATTACCTAGAACCAAACTAAGTAGAGACACTTATCTATAACTAGTTGATGCACACGTGTGTTGCACGCGAACCATTTGAGTATGAAATATTAGATTTTTGCAGACGTAGATCACTTCTCCAAAATTCATAATATTAATAAATATCGAATTGGTGAATGATTTAGATTCGACATGTGCTATGCCCAATAAAATATTAAACTTGGAAATTTTCATATATGATAATTATAATCAATTTAATGATATATAACTGAGAAAAAAAAGAGTTGATGCCACATGTAAATTCTTGCATCAGATCTCTCAAACCTAATAATCGTTGACCATTATTAGAATTTCTTTCGAACATAAAGGATGGACACTATTTAAAAATTTTAAAATATAGTACAAATACATTTTAGAACCAAGTCACTACATAGGCTTTAAAAAAGCATAACATTTTTTTGCGAGTCAATATTTTGCCTTGAGGGAAATTCCTATGGAAGCAAAATATCAATAATTAAGTTCCAAAATAAATTAAATGTATACTTCTGTGCTCCTCAAATTACTTATCTACATTCAACTTTAAGTTAGTCTGATGTGTTGTTAGAGAATTTTATCTGCCTCCATGTGTCCACTTCATTTCTCAGCCAATTCTTCTTTGTTTAGCGGTTTCTTGCACGCCTATAATCAATCCGCTATTAATGAATTAAAGAATATACACATATTTTTTTGCAAGACGCTATTGATCAAGTTTCAATGAATTCAAGAGAAACAAAAGATAATGAAATAGTATCCTATAAAGTTAGTAGTGAAAATATTGGACGGTGGGTAAATGGAACACAAAAAATATACCAAACCTCCTCCCTATTGAGTTTAAATAAGTAAAATCAAATAAGTCAATTCTACCCTTAAGCTACCTTTTTCATATAATTACATAAAAATATTTTTTCAAAAGTTAAAATTCAAAAAATCATTCAAAATTGACTTATTTTTGTTTATTATATAACCGGAAGTAGGTCAATATATAATGCCAATCAACTATCCAGTTTGATTGAGAGAGTTATTTTCTGTTTGTGAATTTTGTTTCTTCACTATTTATGTATAACAATGAGATGGGTTGTGTTCAACTTTTATGGTCTAATTGGTACGAGGATAGAGTGTGAGAAAGAAAAAAAAAAGGGAAAAGAAAAGATAAGGGATTGTTCCATGAGGAGAAATGAATGGAAAGGAAGAGGATTTCATATTTCATATTTATTCAATCTTTTTGATTCTATAATAAAGTTTGTAGTGAAATAAAAAGAATAAGATATATGGTTCTATTTTATATATATGTGTAATGATAAAATTAGTCAGTATTCTTTTCTTTCTGTTTATCCAAAGGAAAATGAGGGAAATGCAACTTCCTCTGCCCCATAGAATAAGGAAAACTCTTTTTACTTAATGGGAAAAAAAAGGAATAACCCTTTTTCCTAGTTTTCCTTTTCTAAAAGGATACATCTAACCAAATATGTAATAGATACGATGGTGAAATCAAACACAACCAAATTTCAATCTCCCTCTTTTTTTACAGGTGCAATCAAATAAAGAAGAGAATTCACCTTCATCTGGAATGCTTGTTGTTCTTAATAAATAAATAAAACTCCTATTGCTCACTCTTAGTATAAGTACCAGCAGTTATTGACTTGATTTAAGGCCTTTTGTATCATAACCATTGAAAAAATTAGCTCAAATTAGTGTTCTACAATGGTTTTATATGTCACTTGCTTTATTAGCCGGGACAAAATTTTTGTAGTTAGACAAAAAATTACTATTATTTGTCTCTTATAATAAATACCCGAGGATGATGGAAGAATGAAATTTTCATAGAATTGATTAGAGGACTTTTGTATCATACCATCAAAAACTTAAGCGTGGATTTATGTTATACTATTGCTATGTGTCACTTGCTTTAAATTCAGTGTACGTTATTGTATTGATGCACTGATAGTGAAAAAAGAGGGTGTCCTATTGAACTAAGAAGGACATTTTGTTCAAAATAGGATAATCAAGAGATATTGGGCTCACAAGTCATAAGTCTACAATGAATCTCACCTTGCATGATCTCAAATTTCTAGCATTGAAGTTTGAATTACTTTGGGCCATAGGATAGTATTTGGTGCAATGAAAGGTGGGGATATTGCCAATTTACATTGCCAGAGTATACATGTTTTGATTAGCGGTTTACAAGCAAATTGTGCTGTACTTACACATCATAACTTTTGTTGTGTGGGTAAATGAGGACAGTAGGATCTGGTTATTTTAGGATTTTTATAATTAGTTAACTTATTTATAGAGGAGATTGTGATATGTTTTTCTAGCAGGGCTAAATTTGAAACATCTTGCTGCTAGATGGGCTATATTTGTTTTGGATTTTGTCCGTAAATTTGTATTGTTGACCAAATATTTGAAATTTTGGAATTCGCTAATACCTTTTGCCTTCTGAGAAGGTTCATCTTAGGCTCTTTTAGCTTGGAGTTGTTTCCCTAAGAGGTACTATGCGACCTTGTAAGGCTTTAGGCCCTTAGTCCAATGGGCAAGTTGTGTGGATCGTTTTGTTATTTTGTGACAATACGTCTTTTCTTGAAATAAATGATGTGGAAAATCACTAGGCAAAGAATTTGGAGTTAAACCTTTGGATTGATGGTCTGTTTGGTTTTTTTCCCTCAGAGTTATTTTTGTTTATTAAGAAAATAAAAAATAACTAGAGATCTCCATGTTTATTCTGTTTTAGCACGGACTTACAATTTTCAATCTCAATTTTGTTGTTATGTCTGTTTACGCTTTCATACAATGTGGAAGTTTCTCGATCCTTTTTGAACTTATCTTTTACTTTGAAAATATTAATGAACAAAGAGGATATTGTCTCTTATTCTCTGTAATTTCAGATGCACCATGAAAAAGAAAGTGGACTGATTACAAGTTTTCATAGGATATTCAAACGCTTCATACCTAGTTTCATCTTTCTAAACTCTTGTTTTTTCGTTTTCTTCCATATGAGTGTGTTTGGATCGTTCCTAAACAGAATTATACACATTGAGTCAAGCCTAAGATGGGCTAGAGGCGGAGTGAATAGGTCTTTCATACTCGTTGTGGAACTTTAGCCCAATTAGACCTAATTACCTCAATTACAAATTGATCAATTAATTTTAGTTCAATTAATCCCTTTGCATGCACAAACCCTTGATTGAATGGATGGATTCAAGAATACCCAATTTAACAATTCAATGCAAATCCACTACTTATCCCTCCAAAGCCCTTTACGGATTCAAGCAACTACAATTTGATCAATGCACAAACTTAACCATTCAAGCAACTAATCAAAAACATAGTGTGTGAGGCACCACAAGTGTGTGTATGTGTCAAGTAAAGAAATCAACCACCACAAAGCAAAGCAATTTAACCAAAAAAATCCACTATACACCTAGCCACAATGTCGATTATAAGGCCAAAGACTTATATCTCAACCAATTCCATGGTAACACACTTTCTTCCTTGAATCTTACTATTTGGATTCACCATTGTAAGGTTTTGAGCACTAGCTTCACTATGTGCGAATCGAGCTTCACGATCTGACTTCTCTTCTTCGATCCTGAAGGACTCCTTTCAAAATTTTCAACACTTCTCTTTGTGTTTGGTGGTTTTCTACTTGATCTCTCTTTTTTATGGTTTGAAGGTGTAGAACAAGATGAATCTTGTTGATCTAGGCCTTTGGATGTTTAGGGAAGACTAGTGTTTGTTCTTGGCTCTCTTGATGAAAGATGGGTCTATTTTTAGGTTGTACATGCTTATCATAGTGAAAGAAAACATACCCACATATTTAGGTCTCATAAATAGAGTTTAATAAATAGAGGCAAAGAAAAATCAAATTTGCCATGGACTCCTTGAGCTGTGAGAGGGCGGTCATTGGGCGGTGGTCACTGGAATGCAAAACGAGCAAAACAACACCTCTGGAGCAGGAACTGCTAGAGCCGTTTGGTGGTCAGTCAACAGTCTCCACTGTCCAATTTTTCTTCTTCCTCCATTTAGTTTGAATCGGAGGCCAATGAGCTTCAGCTTCCTATGGTCTTTATTACATATTAAGCATAAAACCAAGCAAAAACTTGACCTATTGCGTACCAAGGGGCCTTTGCTCAACAAGGGTATGCTTCATGACTCAATTTATTTTTGTCAAACTAACATTTGAATTTTCAAAAATATTTTCAATAAAAATCCTAAGAGTCATTCACGGAATAATCCCAAATCCATTTATTAAACCCAAGTAGCCAAAGTAAAGGGTAACTTAAGGTATCTAGGTCATATACCTTTCCTAGATTTTGAAGAATCTTGGGAAATCTTCATGGTGTGACTTTGTAGCTTGGACTTCTTTCTTTTGTGCTTTGGATCTTCATCTTTGTAGCTTCATGACCATGAATCTAGTTGAGATTTACCTTGTGCCCGCACAGAATTTTTCAATTACAATAATCAATTTCCTAAGACCATCCATTATAATAAATACAGCATTTTGGGCGTTTAAGTATTATTCTTACTCATGTTTTCTGTTGACTGATATACAGTCAGCCCTTCCTCCAGAGCAACTTGCTTGGTGTGGCATGGACAGTGTGTTACTTTACTGGGATGATATTCTTTTAATGGTGGGTCCTTATGGGGATCCAGTGCGATACCTTTTTGACGATCCAATTATTCTTATCCCAGAGTGTGATGGAGTTAGGATACTTTCTAACACAAGTATGGAATTTCTACAACGAGTTCCGGATTCCACTGTATCTATCTTTCAGATTGGGAGCACATTACCTGCAGCTTTATTGTATGATGCTTTGGATCATTTTGACAGGCAGAGTGCCAAGGTAGGGCGCCTTTTCACTTAAGTCGAGAAGTTTATTAGCTCTGATATGTTTTTGATGTATCTTTTCTCTGTTTTATAATCTGATGTCATTGGCTTCAACTTATTTCCTTCTATCTGTCTTCTAAGATTATCACTTACCATTTACTCATACTCAGAAATGAAGTTTTTTAAGTACCATCTCTTTTCTGCTGTTCGCCTGTATTAAATCTTTTAGAGTTCATATATGTTGGATTTATCATGCCATGCCCTGACTTGCTTACGCGTACAGTGCATATTATACGTGGCCTTTTTTTGACAGACATATTCATGTACATGCTTTGTAATATGATGGTACAACTTCTGTCGGATGATTTGTATCTGTGAAGGAATAGGGGTGTATTTTGCATCACTTCTCTCTCTCTCTCTCTCTCTCATACATATACGTATGTAAATCTGATGGATAAAAAACTACAATATGCAAGAAAAGGAGAAAATATTCTTCAGAGAAGGACAAGGTATCTTTCCTAAAATTGAGCTGAAACTAGGAAACAATAAAATGCTCCCAAAACACTAACACTTGAAAATATGCTTCTATTCAACATCGTCTTCTTGTAGATCTTCTTTACATTGCATCACTCTCACTTCCACACACCCCCCTCCTCCCCCACCCCCCCTCCCCCCCAAAAAAAAAAAAAAAAACTCTCTCTCTCTCTCTAGATGTACATGTACATGTGCATGTGCATATTCATATTGGTAGTATAAAAAATGCTGTGATAGAAATAATATTGATACAACATACGAAGGATGAGATATTTCTCCAAAATTAAACCACAAGTTAGGCAGCAACAGAGATCAGAGGTTGCAACACTCTCCTACAAGCTTTGACATTTGATTTTTTTTTCCTGGACAGCATAAGCAAAGGAATTTGAGGGGAAGATTTTTCCTCTTTTTTTTTGGGTGCCGGAAAAGATGATAAAATTATTGAACTTCTAAGGTTCATAGAAGGTGTATAAAAGGGCTAATGTTTTGATTTAGGTTGGTAAAGAGGATATGTGTTTGCTGTCATAGGTGCTGTAAACAATACCCACAAAAATTTCTTTGACGGTTTCCTCTTTTTGTGTGCTACCTTTGAGTTGTTGATGATGGGAAACAATTCTCTTAAATATACCCATTTGTTGAATTGAAAGCATCACAGATTTGGCACCCTTGCAGCTTCTTTCTCAAAGTCACGTTTCGTCTTTTTTGAGGAGATACTATAGTACTTTAGAAAGATTGCACGGTTGAGTGATTTTATGTAGACTTTGCATTATGACTTTCTACTAGGAAACTAACATTAGTGTGCAAATGCATTCAGAGTACACTTTACCCAGTGATTTACTTGAGATAATGGGTAGAAAGTCGTTCCACAAGTTGGGAAGACAGTGTCTAGAGAGTTTGATGTAATAAAATGCAGTGTAGGGTATAGTGGTGAAAGTATCGGTTGGATCCAAGACGATTTCTTCCAAGTTGTATCGTACTCGGTAGCTTTTGATCTGATAATGATACCCGTTCCGCATAAATCATGAGTTTAGCTCGACTTGGTATTGACTCGGCCTAACTTGGTTTGACTCACGTTGGCTAGTAAATGAATTGTTTGTGTAAAATCCCGACCCATTTTCATAATAATATTCAGAGCGCTAATAGCTTCCATAGTTACTAAATAATACCGTCTCCAAATAATGAATAAACTTTGATACCAATTTCATATTCATTTCAAACATGTACATCCAACTTATTATAATTTATACGCCTCAGATGTAATACACTATTCAGTTATGGCCCCTTATTATAAATAGTTATACAACTCGATGTTTATAACGTAACACATGTTCAGCTCTTCAATAATAATCAAAGAAAAATCGGCAATTCGAACAATCACAAACTTTCCTGTCACCTGCTAATCTGAAAAAGGGAAAATATTATAGAATGAGCATCAACAGCTCAGTAGAGTAACTCAATGCCGGGCAAACAAGTTTGAAAATAACATAGTTTGACATGACTGGGTAGAAGCGAAATGAGCATTGGATACATATATAAGAGAAACGACGTCATTTCATGTAAAACAATAGCATTTAAGCAAAACGGTACACAGTAAAAGAGAGTTCAGAACTATCAAGTACAGTGTCACACCGGTGAGTAATATTCCTAATAGACCACTTAGGGTCAATACAAACATACGATTTAATAATTTAGGGGACTTGCACCCCAAGGAATATACATTCCCAAGTCAATACGATCTAATTCGGTACCCAAGTCCGAAGACTAATATGGCCATCAAGGCATTTACGAACTCAATGAGAAATCGTCTACGCCTTTAATTTGGAACGTAAACCCTCTACCACTCAACTTGTGTGCACTTACATTTCATTAAAATGGATCCCGGAGCTTCTTTCAATTCGTATAATACGTGCAATACGATCATTTCCAAAACATTAGTGCAAACCGCACTCAAAAACCCTAATTTGGGTCCAGATTCCAACTCAATATCAAAACACCCAATCATATATTTTAAAACATGCTAGAGCGTCATAAATAACACTTTGAATAATTTAGAAATAAGTTTGAAAAACATTGCCTGTTCCGGAATTGAGAAACCCTATCTGACCTATTTGGATGTGAAATGATAAAAAATGAAACGGTGTTATTTTTCAATGAAATTTTATACACATACTCAATTAACCTACCTAAGAATGAATATAAATTTATTTTGGTAAAAATCTCACAAAAATTGGGTCAAATCAACCCCAGAGAGCAAAACAAACATTTTACACCACATATTGATTCGGATATCGAATTGACCTCAAATTTTACTAGGACCTCCGCACGGACGTTGCGAAACTTTTGTCACTGACCAGAGGTCCATCGGATACCAGATGCGCCCTCACGCGTCGTCAGGGTGTCCTGTTGTCTTGTTAGTCCACTTCATCTTCAACCACCGGTAACCCTATATCCAAAAATCTGTTTCAACCACCCCTCTTCTCATCCCTATAACTCACTCCACAGTACATCTTTAGACTTGTTTTTAGAGCCTGATCATTCTCCTCATGGCCCCCTTTAAATCCCCATAGGTGAGACACTTCGAATCAAACTTTGACCCATCCAAATATTGTGCCAAAGTTTGGCAAAATAAGGTTTTTCAACTTATGGATAGACTACGTTCAAAAAAACTTATGGATAGACTTGCACCTGCCTTTTTCACCTACTAAACGAACTCTAATTTATTTCTAAGGTCACCAATGGATGCCTAGAGTTGGTTTTAGTCTAGATCAATACCCCGTACATTTTAAAAACACAAGATTCAAAGTTTTGAATTTCCAAAACCTCAAACCCTAAGCTTCAACTATACCAACCTTACACCACCTCTACAGACCACGGCCACCCATCAAACCACCACCAATCTTCATAGCAAACACTCAGAAACCATTTACAAACTAAGAACTAAACCAAAACTCAAGAGAAATGTAAACTTGTTTCAAGACCCATCAAAACTCGAAAATTCAAAACATAAATTCATACTTATACAGTATGTAAAGTACGATTTAAACACCAAAAATGGACTCCTAGCATCCTTATTAGGTAAGAAAGATACCCCTTGATGCTCGAATTAGTTTTCCGAAGTTTTTCTCTTCTCACTTTCTCTTTCTCACTCTCTAACTTCTCTCTTCTGTTTCTTTCTCTACAAATGACTTTTGCCAGATCCAAAGCTATGGCTGAAGTCTTTAGCATATCCTCAACTCTTCTGGAGGCTTGGAGAAGGATAAGGAGACCTCTGCTGTACCCAGGCAGTAGCTTGGGAAGAAATGTCATGCAGTGGCATTTTTCGTAATTTTCTTAAAATCCGAAAATCAATTTTTAAATTTTTTTTTAATAATCAAATACATATTAAAACATGCCCTAGAAAAATATTCACCTAATTTGTAAAATTTAAATTGATATCCAATTTGATCTCCGAATCATGCATTCCGCATCCTTGATTTCCTAATTCGCATTTGGCCTATCGTACCGGATCCGCACTTCGGCTTCCTCTCACATCACTAATCCATTTCTTACCATATTTAAACATCTTAATTGACATTAAAACACTCTCACACACCTTCTAACAATCCTTTAACCACAGTCCAGCTCTCTGACATCTGAACCTCTAATCGCACAAACCCAGATTATGATCTGATTTTTGGTTTCCGAATACCAGATTATTGCATTTTGAAATTGGTTGAGTCGGGCCGGTACTCGCAAAAACTCAAGATCTTCAATGATCCCACATAAAACCAACAAAAATTCAAAGGAAAAAGGGAGGGGGAGAGAGAGGAAGAGTCAACAATCCCTGTAAAACTAACCTTGAATCGATTCTTTAGCACTCGTAAACAAACTTATAAAAAAGTTCATTGACGAGAAATACATATGGAGCACAAATCCGGAGCCCCATCGTCTTTTTCCTCTTCTGGTTTGTGAAGCTGTCCCCCATCATACTTGGATCCAAGCTCTGGCTGTGTTGAAGACACTTACCCATGGTCTGATCTAGACCAGTTGGCTTTTGTATGTGTGTGTAAGTTCGAAGTTCATGGTCATAAGTCTATAGACTATTGTACGGTGTCTTTATTGGAATCTCAACTATTATTTTATTGGGTAATTGAATATACAATTTGCATCTTTACAATATTTCCCTTCTTGCTTTGAAATAGTTGACCATCACGTTTTGAAGGCCAGAGATTGTCATTTTAAGAGACATTTTATGCTTTGAGATTACCTTCATCAACCTAAGAATTCTTTTTTCCACATAATTTGACAATTATATGTATTAACCTATCTATTCTTAATTCATCTACAACAAGATACATTTAATTTTTTGTACTCTTCAATTTTTTTGATTTTTAAAATTAAGTATTGAATTTATATTGTATCCTCTTAAAGTAGCAATCGTTGTGAGTTGTGACCCTTACTTTAAAGTGACAATAGTTATCAGTGTTATTTAAGGCGTAAAGCGAATCGAAGCGAACCGGTCTCCTGAGGGCCTAGGCGAGAAGCGAAAAACGAAGCGAGCGCTTCAATGAAGCAAAGCGAACAATATAAAAAATAAGCAAATATTTTAGTTTGATATTTTGATTACTCCTAAATATTCAAGTTTTAACTTTACAAATACAAAATATTTAAATACAACCAAAATAATAAACATCAACATATTTTAAATAAACAAGATATTAAATATTAAACATTATTGCATTCTAAAAATAGTCAATTGACATAATCACGTCATCTAAATGTCAAACTAGCAAATGTGGGTTAGACTTCCACTGTGATTGATTAATATCACCACTAAACAGAGTATTCACAAATTGATTAATCAAAAGGAGCATATAGCAAATTGATTAACCAAGCAAATTGATTAACAAGAGCATTCACAACAAAACAGAGCATTCAACATCATCTAATCATAATAAGGCAGATTGTCATATGATACTGTTAGATGAATCAATCAATTTATTTTATAGATATACACATATAACATCATTCTGCTAGAGTTTAGTTAATCTTAAGGAAGAAGAAAAAGGAGGGGGGAGGAGAAAATAAAAAAACTGCAGTCAGGCGTTCACTTTTCTCGCCAGACTCGCTTCGTAGCCTAGGCTTGTTTTTTCCTCGCTTTATTTAACCTTGCTTCACCTGGGATGTTCAAGGCGACTAAGGCTCGCTTCGCTTTGCTTCTCGCCTAGGCTTGCTTTTCACAACACTGATAGTTATTACATTGTATGTTGTGAAATGCTTAAATTGACCATAAATACTGATAAATATTTTCAGTAGCAATATTATGTTTAATTTTCTATATGTTTAATGTTCTAGAGGATGTATTTTGAACATATGGTGTATGACTTTTTCCGTTTATGTTTTTTAAAATTTTTCATGGTTTTTTGAGAATTTTTCAAGCCTTCTATCTAGCATTTTGTACATATCGACTAACAAGGATCAAAATTGTGTTTCGGTGCATTGTTTCAGTCACCTAGGGAACGGAAACATTTCGACTCTTTTCAAAAGCAAAATCAAAAAAATAAAAAATTTAAAAATTATTTTTCCATTTGATCAATGTTTTGAAAAAAATAATTCTTAAATTTTTTATTTTTTTATTCTGTTTTCGAAATGGGTCGAAACGTTTCCGTTTCTTAAGTGACCAAAATAATGCACCGAAACAAAATTTTGATCCTTGATTGAAATATATTAAAGTATCTTGAAATATCTTGAAACATTCCGAAACAATTATGCAAATGTATTAAAACATTACAAAACACCTCTAAATATTATGAAACACCTCGAAGTATAAGAATTTTGATTCCATCACTAATTCGTTTGGGTATCCTTGGAAATGAAAATGTTTCAGACATTTCTACCATTTTGAAACGAAATTTTGATTCTTGTCGATTAATACTACATCACTGTGTCTTAGTACCTTCCGAATTGACAACCAATACTGTGACCTTAAACCATGCACTGACATCACATGCCACACAAATGGATCAACATAACTAGTGTCTCTTCTTCCAATGTTGGATATAAGAATTCATTCATATGGCCTCAATAATGGAAGTTTGTCAAAATTTTACTTGAAGGAAGAAGTTTCAATCCAGGTTGTAAGTGCATTAAGTTCATGGGCCATATTCTCATAAAAATAAAAGAAAAAAGTTCACGAGCCAGACAATAAATTGGTGTTAAAAACTTATATAAAATTTTGAACACATACCATAAAATCCTATAACTCGTTTACTAGCAAAATAAGATACATGGGCTACTCTTATTAGTACCATGCATATCCAGAGATTCTGAAAATTACAAAGGACCCTTGACTCATTAAAAAAATTTGAAATTGACTAGGAAGCTTACTTATCTTAATTTAATAATATATAAGACGGACTACTCTGTTGGCACCGCTTCGTATATGGAAGAATGTGTCGATTGGGGATTCTTAATCTTCAGTGATTTTTCCTCTTATTTATCAGTTATCTCAAGCTTATAATGTTTCGATTGCTAATTTGGCTTTGTCTTCTTCCTTTCCGGTCACTTGACTTTCACTTTTTTATAGGGAAGTTCATGAATTGAGTTCCTTTCTTTATTTGCAATGTGGTTTCTCTGAAACCTGTGTTATCTGATAGAAGAAACTAGGCTATTGGCTTGGTGTTGTTTTTTTGAAAGAATTTCTTTTTGATTCGTTGATTGTTAATCATCTAATTCCATTTTGTCTCCATCTTTGATGATGCGGAAGGTTACCATGGCTATCAAGGTTCAAATGTGTGTGTGGACAATTGTAAATGGCAGGATTAATATTGACGAATTGGAGACCTTATACTTGGTTTTTACACGGTAGGTATGTGCTATGTGACGAAGGAAGGATGAGATTATTGACCACTTGTTTCTTCACTGTTTGGTTGCTAGGAGATCGTGGTGGAATTGATTCCTTCTGCAAGCTTAAGTTGGGCAATTCCTTGACAATGTGTGTCTTTATTTTAGGAAGATTTCTGTGGCTTTGATATGAAAGCTTCAATCTTTTGAAATGGACAACCTTAGCTTTATTATGGGTGATTTTGGTTGGAGAGAAATGCGAGAAAATGTGAGGGTAAAGTGAATGCTTATGGATAAATTTCATTTTCTGGCATTTTGTTGAGTTTCAATGATAAAGATGGCTAATGAGTTTCCTATGTTTTCTGTACTATGTGATGAGATTGTTGTGGGTTGTAAAATTGTTCTGGTGGAAGTTTTCGATGTACTTTTTTCTTGATTGTGATATCTGTGACTTGATCCTTGGTAGGATGTGTTGTCCTCCAATGTCTCCTTATTTGTTTTCTTTGGTTCTTTTCTATTTATAAGTTTGTTAATTTAAAAAATAAAAGCTTGGCCCTGCTTTGAAATCAAGCCAAATTCGGAGTGTTCTTGAGCTTCTTATTGACTGTATCGACAAGCACAAAAAAATTTGCTTTTACTTTTCAAAATTTTCATTTCCTCCTTTTCCATCAGCTTCTACTTCTTTTTGCATACTGTGTTTACTAAAGTAGAATGCACTTGCAGTGTATAAGAAAATGTCAAGCTAAAACATAACTAAACAAAGGAGGTTTGTGGAACACTTAGTTTTTTATGAAATTGTTTTGACACCAATTTATTTGTCAGGCGGATGAAAACTTGAGAGTGATACGCTCATCGTTGCCTGAGGCTGTTGAGGCTTGTATTGATGCTGCAGGCCATGAATTTGATGCACAACAACAACGGACACTACTCAGAGCTGCGAGCTATGGGCAAGCCTTTTGTAGGTACGTTTGTTGGCATTGTTGCAGACTTGCAGTCTACATGTAGCTATGAAGAATGCAATTATAGAATTTGGGATATATTAGGGTTGTTACCTCTTGTGTCTGTTAGATATAGAATTAACTGCTGCATTTCAGCATAATAATTAATTGCAGTGTCTACGACGATCTATTTTGATGATTGCTTTTAATAAGTTAAAAGTCAGACTGAGAGTTGATGCTTTAGTGTAGAGAATGTGTTTTTTGGGGACGGGGGTGCTCAACCGTAATTATCATAAAGTAAAATCCAAGTGACCTCTCCTACCATCCTATATGTTATTCAAGCTTAAAAAAGGAAAAAAAACAATTGGAAAAAGCAATGCAGAGGAAAAGGGGTGAGAGGGCCAGAGGACCAAAATAACAAAGTTTACAGTCTAGTTGTTCAACACTGTCTTATGGAGGTAATTTGCACATGTACCCTTGTTTGTGCTTTTATATGCAGAAACACTAATGTACATGTATATCTAGATATGGTAACACATTAAACATTCAAAATTTCTGCCTCGCTGAATCCGAAGAATGGAAAACTCTTAAATCCTTGCTAGATGTTAAAGACTCAACATGTGCCGGTTTTGGGAATGTAGTTATTTGGGTTGGAAGGTTACCTTTGGATGTATAACTGTGAGTCCCTTTATTTTGGAGGAGAAGGCTATAAGGTTATGAAATAGGGTGCAAAATAGAAAATGTGGTTGGTTTAGGGGGGGCTTAGGTGTCTAATGAAGGGATGATCCCTTGTAAGTGGGTACGTGGGAGAATAGTAGAAAGGATTGGGAGGAGATCCTTGAACACGTTGTGTTTATAGTTGGGTCTAGATTACAATGAGATTTTGGCATGATCCTCTCTATGTAGAGAGCCCTCGAGGATCGGCTCCCGAACGCCTTCAGTATAATGGTGGAGACTAGGGGTCTAGGAAGCACGGATACGGATACAGGTACGAATACGGGTACGACACGATACAAATACGACAATATGACAAAATCTCAAAAAATAAGATACGAGTACGACTAGGATGTTTATACATATATGTGTGTGTGTACATATTAGAATGTTATTACAACATCAGAGATATGAGGGATTAAGAAATAAAACATATCTAAACTAACAACATAGGACTTCTTAATAGTGTTTTAAATTCAAGATTTTATGTAATTTTAAAGCTAAAGACGTGTCACCATTCAAGAGTCCTCAACTTTTATTTAGTATTTAATTGCAATAGTTTTCATTGGCTTTTACATAAGGCATCAAAACTCATTATTCAAGTCAACCAAATTGTAAATAATTGACAAATCTTGTAATATATGTGATACATGTCCAAACGAACATCTTGGGATGAGGAATCTCCATTTGTATAATTCACGGTTTCTAACTAACCCACCTCACTAAGTATAAGCCAAATGTAATTACCGTGGAGATACGCGTATCCGAAGTGTATCCAACAAGTATTCAACAATGATAAATATTTTATTAATTATTCGATATGTGCAGAAAGTATCTGATACATATCTGCAAGTATCTGACGAGTATCGATATTCGATATGTATTAGAAACGTATATGCCAACCCGATCGAAGTATCCGTGCTTCATAGTCCTTTCCAGTTTAAACATAAGTGAATGATAAGCATAAGAGGCGTGCTCTAAGGGCACTGACGTTACCGGTTAGGCTAGGTTGATTTTATTTGAAAAGAAAGCAAGTTTGGGGGCATGGCTAAGAAACTTATTTCGTAACGGTATCAGATCCAATGTGTGGGAGTTTTGCAAGATCTCTACTAATCTTTTTCCCAAACACTTAAAGCACAACAATTTTCTCAAACTTTCTTTTATTCTTATGATATTATTCTCTCCATTCATTCCATTTTTATCTAGTTCTAGAGGCTTTCTTTTATTCTTATGATATTATTCTCTCCATTCATTCCATTTTTATCTAGTTCTAGAGGCAATGGCTTGTCTCAAGAACTTGAATCACAAATTGCATTTCATCCGGGAAAGCTTAATGGTGTTTTAAGCTCAAGATTCTACATATGTGATACACGTTCAAATGAACATTTTGGAATGATGAATTCTCGTCTGTATGATTCACGGTTTATAAAACAACTCATCCCACTAAGTATCAGATGAATGTATTCACTGTTGAGATACGCATATCCAATATGTATCTGACAAGTATCCAACAATGATAAATATTTATTAATTATTCAATATGTGTGAAAAGTATTCAATACGTATTCGCAAGTATTTGACGAATATCGGTATCTGATATGCATCAGATACGTATACGTCACCCTGATCGAAGTATCCATACTTCATAGCTAGGGGAGCAACTTGGGTTGGTTAACTCTATCCAATCCGAAACTTTAAATACTTGGCTAATGGTTTTTTGTACTTGGGGAAAATATTTCTAACTAGATTTAAATTTAGATAGTTTTCAAGTTGCTAGGTTGAACCCGAACTAGTACTGCACCAAAAATTCGGGTTCAACGTGTTCTTACTAGATTTATACTTGATATAATAGGGTGGGATAACTTCTAGGGTTAAGAAAAACTCTATTTTTTTGCCTTGTTCTTGCTTCACACCGCACCCCCCCTTCTCTCTCTCTCTCTCTGGCATGTTCTTTGTTATTGTGGTTGAAAAAACGAAGGCGTAGCCAAAAAATTTATGTGAAATGATGTCGATAGCTATAATGGATAGGATTGTGCTAGATGGAATATTTGAATCAATCAATTAAGAGACTAAATTACAAGGGTCAATTAAGGCTTATCATACACCCTAAAATCAAGTAGAATATCAAGGAGAAGAACACTTTCCCTTGTAAAACTCCTCAAATCATGCGTAGTGATCGAGACAAAATCTCTCAAGCTTGTATAATGGTGTGTGTCTAAGAGTATTTCAATAAACTCTCTATTCTCACTCAATTCTCTATTTTAGAGAGTCGACCTTTAAAATTTCTTTTCCAATAGAATTTTTATTTAGACTCTCTAAAATAAAGAGTTCAATTTGACTCTATACATTTGGAGAGTAAAACTCACAATTTACTTTATTTTTTTGGAACAAAAAAAAAATATATTTGTCTTTTTATCCAAGACATTTAGGATAAACGTTTCTCATTTAAAATAATGGAGGAAAAATAGGAGAGAAGCGAAATTTATTGTCAGAAAAGACAAAAACATAAAATGATAAAATGACAAGAATAGAGAGTCTAGTTGGAGTGATGTGTAAAAATTTACTCTTTACTATAATTTTTTAGTAAAGATGCTCTTTGTTTTTAGAAAAGATGCTCTCTAAAATAGAGAACACTATTGGAGATGCTCTAAGTTGTTGAATTTTGTCCTTGTAAAACTCCTCATATCATGTCGAATCAGTGAGTGTTTTTATCAACGACAAACCCGGAATGAACAGTAGAATCAAATTGGATTTCAACTCGCTTTCTATTATCCGAGTTCAAAAATTTAATCATGAGTAATGTTGAGGTTGAAGAGGTTAGATTGAAATCGGATTCATGTTAAACTCGGGTTGAAGATTTTATAACTTGAGTTGAACTTAGGCTGACCTCTCAACCCACCAACCCTCCTTAGTCGCACCCCTAGCTAAGAGAATGTGTTAGCGGAAGTTTCTTTGAGATTTGGCCTTGGTATTTGGATGGGAGCTTACATTTTTTAAAAGTCTTCTGTTGAGAGCTAGAGTGATTCTTCAACAGATAGACACACTATAGATCTATAATTTGAATAGGGGAGAATGATATTTGGAGGAGGATGCCCTTTATGCCAGTTTGGGTAGCATGAACAAGGTATCAGGATTGCAATTCCATTTTGAGGGATAAGATTTGTAGGAATGCAATTCCAAATCTAATGCCATACCTGCATATGGTTGGAGAAGAAAGTTTTACCTTGGAAAAAATCTATTTATGGATATTTTATATTATGTCTGCTCAAAATGCGAGATTACAGATGAAATTTAAATAGCATAGTTTTAAGGTAAGTTGTAGGAGTGGAATATTACTCTCGTTCGTACTCTCCTCTTTATTTGATCATTAAGGGTAATAGGAAAATACCAGAATGTCTATTGTTAATTTCTCTTATATTTTAATACTCCCCATGAAGTTGGTGCATAGAATGCTACACATGTCGACCTTGTCTCCAATGTTATGAATAATAGTTCTCGGTGCCCTTTTTGTCAAAGACATCTATTAGCTATTCCTCAACCTTCACAGAAAGAGAGCAAATAAAACCAGAGGTTTGATCCTCTTTAATGAAATGCTTGTCAACTTCAATATTTTTGGTTCGATTGTGTTGAACTTGGTTATGTGCAATATTTAAGGCGATTTTATTGTCACTATAAAGTCTCATTGGGCCATGTGAAATCAACACCAACATAATGCTTAACTATAAAGGCTCTTACTTCCCATGTGCCATGTTCTAGCCCGGATCTTACAATAACTAATTGTTTCTAGGTTGACCCCTGCAAAGGTAAATACCAAGTAGAGTGTCTATCCACGACTGATCCCCGCCAAATGTACATCTCTATGTGATTCCAACCCAAGTATCTAAATGTCATGTCGACATGCTCGAAACATACGAAACGTTTCGGTTTTTGAACACATCGACACGAAACTAGGGAAGAATAGCAAAAATCAAGGGCCTGTTTGGTTTGCGTTTCAAAAACAGGTATCCGAAAACAGTTTTTGAGAAGAGTTTTAAGAAAATGGTTTTGATATTTTTTTTGAGATAAAAAACTTGTTTGGTTAGATGATTTCAAAAATAATTTTACAGAACAGAAAATAGTAAAACCTGTTTGGACAGCCTAAATATATGTTTGAACAATAATTCAAACATTAATAAAAAAATATAAGAAAGTTATTTTTAGATTGATAATTTCATAAAAAAAAATTCAATAAACCAAACTTTAAAATATAATATATATTAT
Source organism: Ilex aquifolium (assembly GCA_951799425.1). Lineage (NCBI taxonomy): Eukaryota > Viridiplantae > Streptophyta > Magnoliopsida > Aquifoliales > Aquifoliaceae > Ilex > Ilex aquifolium. The sequence continues at coordinate 28,738,795 of OX637400.1, forward strand.
AATATATAAATTAATACAATATTTATATATTATAATATTCTATTATATTATAATATTCTATTCTATTATAATATATATTATATAATAGTTATATATTATAATATTCTATTATATTATATATTTATAAATTCTTATATATAAATTCGTAGATATATATATACATATATATACCAATTTATCTATATATTTATATATATATATATATATATATATATTTATATATAAATTCGTATATATAAATTCGTAGATAAATATATACATATATATACCAATTTATATATATATTTATATACGAATTTATAAATTTATATATATGAATTTATAAATATATATATATATTTATATATATATATTATGAGAGAGAGGAAGAAGTAAAAAAAAAAAAAAGAATGAAGAAATTTGCTCCTAAGGAGACTCGAAGGGCAGACTTCATTAAAGTTCAAAATTGTTCTCCTTGTTTTCAAAATTTTCAAAGAAAACTCCGAAAACAAGCTAGATTTGTTTTCTGTTTCTTTGACTCAATTCTCAAAATTTTCTAAAATTTGGAGAACAAAAAAGCTAAACAAACAGGTTTTGGGTGTTTTTGAAATTTTGAGAACAAAAAACAGTTTTCGAAACACAAACCAAACACGCCCCAAGAGTTTCGATTGAAACACCACTATTTCGTATTGTTTTGGTTGAAACAGTGGTGTTTCGGCCGAAACACAGTTATTTGACCCCTTCTGCAGCAAAACAGAGAAAATGAGAAATATAAAAGAAGACAGAGAGAGGAGGAAAAACACTGAAGAAATCGAAAAAAGAAAGATCTAGATTACCTGAAGGTCATGAGGCTGGATCTGAGCAGATCCAGCCTCCAGGTAGCTTTTTCTTCTTCCTTTATCTTCTTTTTCTTCTATCTTCCTTCTTTGCTTCTTCTTTCCTCTTGTTCCTGACATTTCTCGATTGGATCTGGGTTTGTGGCCCGTCGTCGTAGTTCCTCTCTCTCTCTATTTCTCTCTCTCACTCTTATGCGTATGTGTCATGCGTCTAGAATGATATCGCCACTGTCTGTATAATTTCCTTCTCCCTTTTATTTTGTTTTAATTAACATTAATGTCATTTCAGTCCCCTTTTTTCCTTTATAATTGTTACTAACCTCTATAATTAATAAATGACTTACTATTATTAATTAACTTATCTAAATAACTTCAATTAATTTTATGGTATATTTAATATCTGAAATTAAGTATTTATGCTTGTAAAAATTGTTCATGCAATATTTTTAATATTAATGAAATAATATTACTTAGTAATTTGATGACACAATTTAAATTAGTAATTTAGTATTATAATAGCATGCAAATAATAAATTTGTACTCATTTTAATTTAAAAATGTTATACATGTCATATTTAATTTAAAATGGTCATATATGCATGTAAAAATGTGTTTGTTTTATGAAAATTAAATGTTTAAAACTAATTGAAGGGATTTCCACCTCGTGTCAAACCCCTTTTTTTTTCCTCCAACTTGATGTTATGTTGTATAAATGGACATTAACCCAATAAACATGCTCAATTAATCAATTATTAAGCTTATATTTATAAATAAATGGATTGTATTTGTGTTTCCATGTGTTTTCAAACTTTTTTCGCGTTTCGGAAACGTTTTCGTTTTCGAGCTGAACGAAGCGCATGAATAGTATTTTTACAGTATAATATTGAATCTTACAAATACAAGCAACGGAGGAAGATTTCCCATGGGAAGGGACAGATGAGAGGGAAGAAAGATCATTTGGTTAACTAGAACTTAGGTTCTAGACCCATGGATAAAAGGGTATTTGTGGTGAGAAATTCATTCATGCCACATAGTTGTAAGTAAAACATCACTAAAAGCCCTTATGTTTTTTAGACAATCACAACTTAGAAGGTCACTATAATAGAGTCAAAAGCCATTGTGTCTTGTAGCTATTATAATTATGATAACATATGTTAAATATCACTGAATGACAGTAGGTGGGTATTTAATATTTGTAATAAAATTAATAATATATGTAATAAACACCCACACAAATTTCTCAAAAAATTTATATGTTCCCATACGTAAATCGACATAATTTTTTTTTTTGTATTTTGAAAGTTTTTTGTATTTTTATACTTAAATGTTGAAATTACATTAGGTTTAGATTTATAATTTTTCTAGAGAAAATAATAACATTGGTGATAAATATTTCCTGTACCACTCTTATATTTAATTTCACTATGTTTAATGTGCTCAATGAGGTACTTTGGACATATGATGCGTGGATGTTGTTGCTTATATTTTTTTGAATTTCATGATGTTTTTGAATCATTTTGGTCATTCTATCTAGCATTTTGTACGTATTAGCCAGTATTGTGCTGTTGCACTGCTACCGATGTGTATTTGCCTCTTCGAGTTAATGGTCACAACTTTGAACCATAATTACGTGGAGATGTCCGGTTATGGCTATGTTTTGGGTGGTTTGGTTTGAAAGGAATAGCAAAATTTTTGAAGGAAGAATGGAGTATGAGGATGGCCTTTGAGAGAGAGTGAAGTTCGTAGCTTCTATGTGGGTTTTGGTTAGAAAAGACTCTCGAGACTTTCTTTTATTTCTCATTAAGCAAGGCTCGAGTGCAAATGGGTTTGGGTATGATTAATATTGCATGTCCACTCTCGTTTAACTCCCTAGTATTAATAAAATTTTGTTTTTTTATTAGAAAAGAAAAAGTTGTATAGGATTCCCTTGTTTAGTTTTTTTTAATATATTTCCAGTGTACATGGGTTTCACATTGTTAGAGTTCTTATTTCTATATTAGACATGAAGTTAATTAGTGTAGGGTAATAGTGTAATTATCTGAATATTACTTGGTTATAAATAAGAGAGTGTAGGACAACCTAGCCTACACGCAACTGATTACTATTTTCTATCTCTTCTCTCTTTTTCCTTCTTCTCTTGCTTTCTAACTCTAATATTATTTTTTCTATTTCAACTTGGTATCAAAGCATCGGTTAGTGACCAATTATTATCATAAAACATAGTAGAAGACCTTTTGATTTTTTTTTTATGTTGTTGATGTCGTTGTCAGTTGTTGATGTCAGCACTTCCCAATTGTCGGAACCCACCTTATGGCTTGGAATTTGATGCTAATAATTGTGGTAATTTTTGTGTAATTTTTTAACGCCATCTAAATAAGTTATCCTATTTTTGAATTGTTTTCGTGAAAAAAGTCCTTATTTTGCGATATGTCAATTCCGGCCTTTGTGAGAGTTTTTTATGCTTCAAACCATATTTGAGGTGTGCGACTAAGAGTCTGGAGGGTGGGTTTGATAACACCATTTGTTTTTGTGGTGTTTTCTAGTGTTTTTTGCTCCCATAGGCTTCAGCAATGAGAATGGGCATTGTTTTGACTTCGGTAGTTGGTTCTTCTGGCTCTTGGGTGTGTTTTTGTGACTTCTAAGTGTGTATTGACTAGATTTGGGCAGTGGGTATTCTGTTCTTGGTGTTTTTTGGTCTTATAGGCTATCGGTAGGGAGACTGGGCACTGTTCCGACTTCGATAGTTGATTCTTTTGGCTCCTAGGTGTGTGTTTCTGACTCCTGAGTGTGTTTTGAGTCTTTTGACCATATCTGAGAAGTGGGTACTCTACTCCTAGTGTTTTTGGGCAACATTTGCTTGATCTACTTAATCTGTTTCATTGACCTTTGTTTGGTATTTTTTTTTGTTCCTTTGGTACGATTGTGGTTGTGGTTGATTGAGGTTGTGGTTGTTTGTGGATTATCTGTTTGTTGTATTCTCAACTAGTGTTTAACTAGTTGTGGGTATCTTTATGGTGACCTTAGAGGATCTGAAGGATACTTTAGTGGATGATCGGGTCAAATAGGTTAATTCAGTGGATGATCAAGTTCGACAAATTACTTCTGTCAAATTAAATGGGACTAATTATTACTCTTGGTCCCATGCCATCAAAGTTTTTCTTCGTGTGGAAAAGAAAGTTAAGTATATGACTAAGAGTCCTCCTGAGGGCTCTAAAAATTCTGAAGATTGGAGGAGTGAGAATTCATTAGTGATGACATGGTTGTGGTTTAGTATGGAACCAGTTATAGCTTCTAATGTACAACTTCTTGATACATCTAAGAAGATATGAGATTTTCTTGAGGAGATGTACTCAAAGGAATACAACGTGTTCCGGATTTAGGAACTCTTTGAGCATATGTTTACTACCAAACAAGGAAAAAAATCCCTATCTAAACATTATAGCGCTTTGAAAGGGTTGTGGGAGGGACTTATGTTGTATCACTGAGTATAGATTTGGAGGTTCAGGGGTGACACCCTGATGAATTTCAGGTTACTTTGTTCTTGTCAAGCCTTAACTTTGAGTATGGTGTGTTTAAAGATCAGATTTTGGCAAGTGAGACACTTTCGATTGCTGCCAATGCTTATTCTCGCCTTCAGCGAGCCTCTCTGACTTGAGGGGCTCTGTCATCTTCACAAGAGTCTTCTGCTTTATTCTCTAGTGACAATAGTCGTGGTGGTCGTGGAGGTGCTGGCCCCGAGTGGTCATTGTGGTAGTAGAGATCCTGGTTATGGAGGACGTAGTGGTCGTGACAATTGTTCTTAGTGGAAATGTTTTTATTGTGGAGTTGTTGGACATACTAAGGATTATTGCTGGGATAAACATGGTAGATCAGCCTATGCTAATCAGGTTTTTGATAACTTAACCCTTACCGTCTCTCAGCCATTGACTGTTGGATCTACATCTAAATCTCATGATGATCTTACTTATCAGCTTAGTCAACTCATCCGGCGGTTATCTTTCCTCTTTCCTCATGTGTCTACTTTAGTTGCAGGTTTGGCCACTGCAAGTAATTTTACATATGTGACAACTCAATTAGTTTCACCATCTTGAATTATTGATTCGGGAGCTAGTACCCACATGTCTGGTATTTCCTCCTTTTTTAACTTTTGTATTGTGTTAGCTGGTGGCTCTTTTAGACCAGTACGTGGGACTAGTGAGCTGAATCAATGTCGTTACCATCTAGTTTATTTGTCCCTTAGTTTCCATTGAACTTGTTATTTATGAGTCAATTAACCAAGTCTTTACGGTGTTTAATGAGATTTTCTCCCTCTTTTTGTGTTTTTCAAGACCTCCAGACGAAGAAGGTGATTGAGTTAGGGCATTAGCTGAAGAGACTTTATTATCTAGATTTCTGCCTAGATTGCTATCGTGTCTCTCCTTTAGTGGTATTTTCGATTGGGTCATCCTTCTCTGTAAAGGTTTCATCAAGTCATCTCTAGTTTAAGTCTTGTTGTGTTCAAATGTAAGACTTGTCAATTAGACAAGGATCAATGTAGTTCTTTTCTTTCTAGAAATATGAGTCGTTAGTCTAGTCCTTTCGCTATTGTTCATTCTGACATTTGGGGTCGTTAAAGGATAAAATGTATTTCTGGATTTCATTGTTTTATAATTTTTGTTGATGATTATTCTCGAATGACTTGGTTGTTTCTTATGAAGGATTGTTCTAAATTTTCTAATATTTTGCGTACTTTTTACAATGAAATTGTTGTATAGTTTGATAAACGTATTAAGATATTTCGTTCTAATAATGCCCTTGAGTATGCACAATCCTTTATGCGTACATTTTGTGCAGATTATGATATCATTCATCAAACTACATGTCCAAATACATCCCAATAAAATGATGTTGTAGAATGCAAATGTTGTCATTTTGATAGGAATCGGATTATATTTCGTTATAGTAGGCGTAGACGTAGAGATTAGGAGTCATTTGTCATTTTGACTATTTATTTCTTTTAGAGTTCTTTTAGGATTTGTGCTCACCCTATATATACAGGGGATATGGTATTTGTTTTGGTAGACTTGATTATTATTGATATTGAATCATAATATTACTTCTTCCTCAAACTCTCTCTCTGTTCTCATTCCCTTCTTCTTCTCTTCTCATCCCTAATTCTTCAATACTACGATCAACATCAATTTGGTATCAGAGCTATTACGATACTCTACATATGACAAAGAGTTCTACGCTGTGATACAAGCTCTCCGCCATTGGAGGTATTATCTATTTCCATCTGAGTTTGCGTTATATTCTGATCATCAGGCATTGAAATACCTTCATTCCCAGAGAAAATTGAGTGTTAGACACGTTAGATGGGTTGAGTTCCTTCAGGAGTATACTTTTGTTCTTCACCACCGAGCAGACATTGAAAACAAACCTGCGGATGCTCTTAGCCATGTAGTTGCTGTTTTACAGACTATGAGTGTCCATGTGATCGGTTTTGACTGGATTAGAGATGAGTATGTCTCTTGTCCTGATTTTAGTATCATTTTTCAGGATGTTTAGGTGGGTAACCGTCATGAGTACATTGACTTCCTCCTTAGAGATGGTTATTTGTTTAGAGGGTCGCGCTTATGTATTCTCCGTACTTCACTTAGGGATTTTCTGATTTGGGAATTACATGCGGGAGGTCTGGCAGACCACTTTGGTAGGGATAAGACATTTGCACTTGTTGAAGATAGGTTTTATTGGCCCACTTTAAGGCGTGACATTATTAGGATAGTGTCACAGTGTCGCACTTGTCAGTTAGCAAAGGTTAGGAAACAAAACACTGGGTTATACACATCATTACCAGTTCCACACACACCATGGAGAGACCTTAGTATGGATTTTGTCTTAGGCTTGCCTAAAACAGCCCGTAATCATGATTCCATTCTAGTTGTCGTGGATAGGTTTTCTAAGATGGCCCATTTCATTCCTTGCACTAAATCTACTGATGTCTCACATGTAGCAAAGTTATTTTTTAGAGAGGGTGTTCGACTACATGGGTTGCCTATTTCCATTGTGTCTGATAGGGATGTCAAGTTTGTGAGTTATTTTTTAAAGACACTTTGGAAACTCTTTGGGACTAGTCTTAAGTTTTCTAGCCTTTCATCCCCAAACTGATTGTCAAACTGAGGTTGTCGATCGTAGTTTGAGAGATTTGCTTAGGTGTCTAGTGGGTGAGAAGATGGGAAATTGGGATTTGTTGTTGCCTACTGCTGAATTTGCCTATAACAACTCTGTCAACAGGTCGACTAGTAGATCCCCTTTTGAGATTGTTTATGGTCATTCCCCTAGACAGCCTATTGATTTATTACCATTACCTCCTGATTCCCGCCCTTCACACTCAGCCGAAGCTTTTGTCCAGCATATTCATGACTTGCGTGCCGACATAAGACAGAAAATTACATTAAATAATGAGAATTATAAATTGGCTGCAGATGTTCACCGTAAGAATAAAGAATTTACTGTGGGAGATTATGTCATGGTTCGTGTGCGTTCTGAACGTTACCCTAAAAATTCTTTCAAAAAGTTACATGCCCGAGCCACTAGCCCTTTTCGTAGTCTTCGTAAGCTTGGACCTAATGCATATCATCTTGACTTACCTTCGAATATGAGTATTAGTCCTATTTTCAATGGGGAGGACTTGTTTCCTTATCATGGTACTTTTAAGCCTCCTATGTTGCCAGCAGGTGTTCCTACAGGTGGAGTTGCTTCGTCATCAGTATCACCTACAGTTCCTATTCTTCCACCGTTTCCACCACAGCTATATGACCAGATTGCAGATGTATTTGACAATCAGATTGTGGGCTCCTCGGATGGAGGATATCGTCGTTATCTTGTTCGGTGGAGAGATCTTCCAGAGACTGATGATTCATGGATTACTGAGGAGGAGTTTCGTCAGTTTGACCCTGATCTTCTAGAGCATTATCATGATCGTATCTCTCCGGAGGCGAGTTCTTTTCGGTCGGGAGAAAATGATAGGAATCGGATTATATTTCATTATAGTAGGCGTAGACGTAGGGATTAAGAGTTATTTGTCATAATGTTTTTTAAGGGTTCAGTTGTCATTTTGACTATTTATTTCTTTTAGAGTTATTTTAGGATTTGTGCTCTCCCTATATATATAGGGGATATAGTATTTGTTTTGGTAGACTTGATTATTATTGATATTGAATCCTGATATTACTTCTTCCTCAAATTCTCTTTCTATTCTCATCCCCTTCTTCTTCCCTTCTCATCCCTAATTCTTCCCTACTACGATCTACGTCACATTTATTACATGTTGCTCGTACACTCATGTTTAACATGCATTTTCCCAAGCTTTATTGGACAGACGTTGTTGTCACTGTGGTTTATCTTATTAATCTGTTGCCTTCCAACATCTTAAGTAACAAGTCTCTATTTTCATTGCTCTGTCTTGATACATCACCCTTCGGCCTAAGTCCTCGTGTCTTTGGTTGTATTGCATTTGTTCACCTTTTTGGTCTAAGTCGGTATAAAATTTTATCTCTCCCGCGGTTAAGTATGTTATTTCGGGATACTCTCATACTCGTTATAATCCTACCTCTCATCGATACTATGTCAGTGTCGATGTTACATTTTTTAAGTTATTTTCCTTTTTTTCTCTGCTTCAAGAACTACTCTTTTCCCAGATTTAATTTCTACTAGTCAAGGGGAGCTCATATTGCCTCTTGTACTCGATTGTGTATCTTCTCCCACTTCGGCTCCTGACCCTCAATTCCAGGTTTACCGCTGTTCCATGAACAAATAGGTTGTTCCATATGCTTTAGCTCCCCCGCCAATGCCTGATTCTACTAAGGTCCCTCATCGTGAGCCGTCTAATGTATCACCTTCTTCTGATTTGCCTATTGCATTACGGAAAGGTACTTGTACTTAGCATCTCATTTCTAACTTTATCTCTTTGCATCAACTTTCCTCACCCTTTTGTTGTTTTTTATTGGCCTTGTCTTTTGTATTTGGTCCTAGCTCTTTGAAACATGCATTAACATCTTTTGGATGAAAACTGACTATGGATGAGGAAATTTAGACACTTCATGACAATCATATTTGGGATCTCACTTTTCTTCTATCTAGTAAGCAACTTGTTAGTTATCGTTGGGTCTACATTGTAAAATATCCTTTTGATGGTTCTGTGATTGCTAAGGGCTACACCTAAACATATGGGGTAGATTACTGTGAGACTTTTGTCACTCATCTTAACTCTATCAGAGTTCTTATTTCAGTTATGGTTAGTTTTGATTGGCCCTTGTATCAACTGGACATAAAAAATGTTTTTTACATGGAGATCTACAAGAGGAGGTGTATATGATTCAACCACCAAGTCAGTTCATGCATGCTCCTCGTAAGCCTCATTGGGAGGCTATTTGCCATATTTTTTGGTATCTGAAAGGGACTCCGGGGAAATGATTATTATATTATCCATCATCATCCATAACTATTATTGGTTATTATGATGCTGACTAGGTAGGTAGTCATGGTGATAGGCGATCTACTTCTGGCTATTGTACATTTGTTGGTGGCAACCTTGTTACTTGGTGTAGTAAGAAGCATCACGTGGTTGTCCATTCTAGTGTTGAGGCTGAGTATCGTGGTATAACGCATACTGCTTGTGAAATGTTATGAGTCTGTTCTTTACTTCGTGAAATGAGACTTGACGTGTATTCCCCTATGAAGAGCATTGTGACAACCAAACAACTATTTTCATTGCAAGCAATCTAATATTTCATGAGCGTACCAAACACATTGAGATGAATTGCCATTTCATTCGAGATCTCTTGATGCGAAAGGAAATCATCACCGCATATATCAAGTCTGGCATGGTTCAAAGTCGCGGTATCGGTCATCGACTCGGAGGGCATTGAGACACATCGGTCGCGGTGTCGCGGCGTAGTATCGGCCGATACGCTCAAAAACGCTAGATAGAAGACCCAAAAAAATTTAAAAAAATCATGAAAAATTTTAAAAATATGTAAATATCATCATTCATGCATTATATCCCAAAAATACATTATTAAACATAATAAAAATGAATTATAAGGACGCTACCAAAAATATTTATTATCATTTAGGTTGAATGTTTTTATTTAAGGACAGTAGGACACACTAAACTTTAAACATATGTTATTAGAATTTTTTTTAACTTACTAGTACCTAATTTTAAAAAAAATAAAAATAAAAACAAGAAAAACAAATATGTATCCATCAATTATAAATTTGACAATTACAAGTAGATCTCAATACTTTACATGAATAATTGTGTTCAATTAAAAGATTAATGAGTCATTGTTCTAATTTAATTTTATTTTTTTTTCTAATTATTTTTTCTAATAATTTACTAATTGAATTAAAGATTTTCCATATATAAGGAATAAGACCAATAAAATATAAACACACGTGCTTGTAAAAACTAAAAGCAAAGGAATTAGCCTTGCTTGGCTCTCGGTCACGAGAGAGACACAGAGAGCGAGCGAGCGAGAGGCGAACATCGAGGGAAAGAGGGAGAGGCGAACCGCGAACAGGAGGTCTTCTGGTATGGGTCTTCTGGTATGCGAACAGGAGGCGAACCGGAGATCTTCTGGTATGCGAACAGGAGGCGAACAACCTTCTAGTATGCGATTGACGATTTTTCGATCTGCAAACTTAGGGTTTCTGCTAGTATTGATCTGCTATGGGTCTCCACCGAAAGAAGAAGCAGCAGAAGAGGAGGCCTTCTGGTCAAGGTGATTTTTCGATTTTCTGGGTCTTCTTATACTTCATCTCTTTCCTTTTTTTTTTGGAATTTCCTCAATATTGGTGGACTATTCTGTGCGAATCAGCCAAGTTGTGTCGAGTTGGAGCCGACTCACTGTGACTCTAGTCCATTTTCTTCTTCCTTTCTTTGTTTTTTTTGGGTTTTGGCTGCCCAGATTTGGAATGCACCATAGCGGTCTGACTCGGTTCGACTCGGCCGAGTCCAACTGATTTAGCTCCGACTTGGGCCGATACCACCGAGTTGTAACCGAGTCAAGACCGATTCAGTTGAATCTCGTTATATTAGTGTAACGTGTATCGTTATCGGATCGGCAACTGCTGAGACGGATACGACTCGGCCGAGTTGACTCGGACTCGGCCGATACTTTGAACCATGAAGTCTGGTGATCAACTGGGTCACATTCTTGCCAAGCCATTTGTTCGGTTTGCCTTCAGTAGTTTATGTTCCAAGTTGGACATTTTTGAACTAAATGCTCCAGTTTGAGGGGGAGTGTGAGAGTTCTTATTTCTCTATTAGACATTAAGTTAATTAGTGTAGGGTAATAGTTTAATTACCTAAATATTACTTGGTTATAAATAAGAGAGTGTAGAACAACCTAACCTACACACCACTGATTACTATGTCCTATCTCTTCTTCTATCTTTCTCCTTTTTCTCTTGATTTCTCTAACTCTAATATTACTTTTTCTCTTTCAACTCGCCCTTTGACGCTTTTAGTGATGTTTTACTTACCTTTAAAAAGTACAATAATGTTTTCATATTAGTATTTTTTTCAATCCAATAAGTGAGTAGGAGGTTCTTGTTTTGTAGTTTTTTTGGTGAATCCCCATGCCTAACATTGGTCTGAGTTTAAATGAACTTCTTGTTAAAAGTATTGATGTTTCCCAAAACTGGCCTTTGCATTTTGAAATTTCTTTTTGTTTGTGCCTAATGTTATCGAGTTTAAAAATCAAGGACATACAAAATCCGCTTTTGGATTTCGGCATTTGCTAAGTGTCATTCACAAAATAGTACGGGAAGGGAGACCCAAGTTTGAAAATTTCATTGCCCATGGCTTTATGTTCTGGTTGGCTGCTTGAACACCATCTTCAGCTTCTTAGTCTTACTCTGTAAAGGTAAATGATCATTCTTGTTTTAGTTTGCCTGAAGTGCTGGAACCCCAAATTCATTTTGGTGCAAAATTGCTTCCTTTTGTGACAGGGACTTCATTTTTCTGTACATCTGTTGTCTTATCAGTTTTCCACATTTATAGCAATCATGTTTTTCAATGACCATTTGGGTTTTTCTGATTTTTCTCTTGATAATGATATTCAGTTGGCTTTTGCAGTCATTTTCAACGTGATCGCATACAAGAGATGTGTAAAACGTTACGGGTCTTAAATGCTGTACGCAACCAGGAGATTGGCATTCCTCTCAGTATTCAGCAATACAAGGTCCTTCACGTGTGTCAACTTTAATTTTTAGTCATGCTATTCAACTTTTGTGCTATTTCTGTTAAAAAAATATTTTCCTCTCAGTTGCTTACACCATCAGTTCTGATTGGTCGTTTAATTAATGCCCATCAACACCATATAGCGCTGCGAATGTCAGAGTACCTTGGCATGAATCAAGTAAGTTCATTTACCTAAGCATCAGCATCAGTTCCTCTTTTAGCTTACAATGTATCCCGACTTCATTACTTTCTTCTCTCTTGGTGGAAATTTATGTCTTGAATGACAAAGATTGAACCTTGGACAGTCTTTTTTCCAATCTTAACTGTTGCGGTAACTTGGGAGTATGAACTTTTCAATGCATATGTCCTTGACATTGATGCTGCTCACAATTCAGGACTCCAAAGTATGAAGCAGCAGTTAAAATAAGTTGACGAAGAATTTTTACTTCGTTGAAATGGGAATTACAGGGAACTATTGTGAAATATATGGTGTGGGATAGTGAACCATAAAACTGAAACTTTAGCCAATTACGAAAAGCAGGTTACATTTTTGGATTATGGTTGATGATGGGTGAATATGATCAAAGGAAAGAGCCGGTGGACGAACATAGGAGCCCAAGATAAGAATTTCAGAGGCCAATGTATGCAAGACATAATCTAAACAACTGGTTTCTTTATAGAGATTGAAAAGGCATTGGATAAGTTTAAATTGAACTAGTAGGTGCAGAAGAGCGTTGCACGTGAACCTTTTAGGGTATGAAAGGCAGCTCTGCTTTGATGTTTATGTATTTAAGCGGCAATTGAAGCATCAAAGGAACCAATGTGAATGGAATCTGTTGAAAACATTGAGAGGGTGGATTAATGCAATTAGCATCTGTGTTTTCGTATGCCTTAAAGAATAGATGCCAACACTTATATTTTGGTAAAGCTATAACCCATTCCCCAGCTGATAATGCAGCACCCTTGCATGTCCTTTAGTAATCCTAAACACAAACGCGAAATGACCAATAGTTTCAAGCTGTGATCATTGATGTTATTGTAACTTGATAGCAGTATGATATAATTAGGAGCTCAAACGAAAGCCCACTGTCCTGAAAAGAGAAGAAGCATCTCTACCCTTCAGCAAGTTAAAGCAAACAACTGAATGAATAATTTTTCCCTTTGTAGGTGCCAAGTAGGTGCATTTTAAGCCTTTCATTTGAAGAAATTACATTCTGCAATGTGATTTCCCACGGCCAAAGGCATATTACCACTATAGCTGTTCCTGTCTTTCATTAATATTATAATCCATGCCTTGAAAGAATTAGATCAACAAAAGCTTCTCATCAGCAAGCAAAGTGTTAGATGATCAGGACATGAAAATGTTAAAGCATAAATAAGCAGACCAGTCAATACCGGCAAGATAACATAAACAACTTAAAAAGAGAGAGCATAAAAAAGCATAATAGCTACACTGGCTGATTGAATGAAAGAAAGTCGATTGAGATGGTTCTAACATTTTAAAAGAAGACTGGTGGCAGGATTGGTTAAAAATTTGGAAAGGTGGTAGAGGAGAAGATATGAGAAGGCTATGCTGAAATTAATAAAACTGAAATCGCACACGTCAACAAAATATGCAATTTTTTAATGGGAGAAGTAGCCAAGCCAAAAATAAAAAATAAAAAAGAAATTCATCCAGGAGAAAACATTGAGGCTGCTCATATGAGACCTTGTCAGTGTATGCATGAGTTACAAACCTGCATTCTTGCCTATGCATCCCGTCGATATAGTGACAGCACCCACGCTATGAAACACAAAAGGAAAGTGATGGAGAAGAAAAAAAAGGTTTGCATTTCTTTCGGCAGGCAAATAATTTTATTTTCAGAAAAAACAAAGATAAGAAAGTTCAAAACACGCCCCGAAGGGTACACCAGCAACCTCAGTGAGGAGGAGCTCATCATACCTAGCCCTCACTGAATTTAACATTGCATCAACACATAGTGGTACTGTATTTTTTACTTTTCTGTCTTAGTATTGCTCCATTGCCAGCCTCCCTACTTTGCCATGATACAATTTGTGTCTGATCAGAAGACTCCACAGAACATTATTGGACAGACCCTGTTCTAACACACCCAACCATCTTACTGATTACACTATGAATAATGTGTTAAGAGTAGTGATTCTTGTGGATTATGATTATCCTTCAGAAAAATTAGAACCCAAATTTTTTTTTTCAAATGTTTCGATTTTTGACAGTCTCTCAACTAATCAACTGTTTAAACATCATGAATGTATAGTCACAATTTCCTCTGGACATAAATAACATTTGCCCAAAATTCTCAAATTCAAATGTTTGGAACAATCGCTCAGTATGTATAAGTTGTAAATTTCAAGCTTTTATCTACCTTAAAATCCTGAGCAATTTCGTAGACAAGGAGTTGGAAGGGCAACCAACAGTGAGAAACTTAGTACTCTTCTAATATTTTTATATTTCAATGTTCGAAAATATAAAAATTATTATCAAGCTTTGTTCAATGTGTGAAATCCTCTACAACCTAGGAAATGGAAAAATGAATAATATATTACCGAAGCTAGGCAATTTCTGGGTGATATCGGTGATGCTTCTTGACTCCTCCATAGCCAAAATTGAGTAATAGCAAGAATATGGATATAAATTATAACTCACCTATTAATGTTGATACATTGAATGCCTACAAATATTTATTTCTAGAATCCAAGGGGTCACTTTTGTGTATCGGCTAATTGACAGAATTTTAATAGCCTAACAAGTAAATTACTATTGTTATTAGTTTAAGGATAGAATGGACTTAAAAATATTAAACAATGGAAACATATGAAAATGATTGTGAAAAGGATTGAATAGACTATATTGTATTAAATGGGGGAAAAATAGGAAAATAAAAGTTTTTTCAGTTAGTGTACGTTTATTAGTGGTATAGATATAGATGTAGATTAGATGTAGATATAGATTTGGGTGCAAAATAGGAAAATAAAAATTTTTCAAGTTTGTGTACATTTATTGGTAGTATAGATAATTGGAATTTATTATTTGTTTGAGGGAGTATTTGTTTGATTAGGATTCCAATTTTTCATCTTTCCCACTTTTCATCCTTCCATTTTTTCATCGTACCAAACAGAGCATTAGAGTTTGATTAGGAAATTATTATAAAGTTTAAGAATAAGAGTAATTTGAGAGTTTGGTTATGAAACTCTTAGAATTTTATTAGGAGAATACTTCTTATTTTGGTAGGAGAGTTAGCTTGTAAATATGAATGTAATTCTTACTATTTGATTATAGATTGTGATATTAATAAAATTGTTTCTCTGTAGAAAATTTGTGTGTCTCTTGACTTAATCCTTACGAGGATTTGATCTCTCTTTTTCTTTTCTTTTTTTTTTTATTCTCTTATTTCTTACTCTTCTGTCTTGCATCAGTTTGGAATCAGAGCCCAAATTCGATCTGTGCAAAAAAAAATCTTTAAAACCACGAATTGTTGTTTATATCATTACTGTTCATACAAGTTCAACCCTCTCCCAAAGCCCCACTGTTTGTAAAGTCCACCATTCATCATAATCATAAGAGTCTCCATCACTGGTTGCTTCAAAACTTCGTCGGAGTTTGCTTCGAGACTTCATCATAGTCGTCATTGATCATCATCAGATTGATATCATTGCTGCTTGTAGTAAACATCATTGGCTTTCTGAGCTCTTTGGCTGACCATTGTGTGCAGCTGCTACATGCTTTGAGAAGCTAGGGTTTAAAACAGTGAGGACGAAGAAGACAATCAGACCTTCTCCTTGCATCAGATTGATAGTTTGCTTGGTCGAATGCTCCAGGTGACTTTTGAAGAAGAAGTTGAACCAAAGTTAAGGTGTCAAAACAGTCGCTGTGAGGGTTCTGAACAGGCCTTCGTGAAGAAGACCCTTTGTGGATTTTTTACTCCCAAACCGCCTTATCTTTGAACCAGACCCAACCCCTTTTCTATAAATCTTGACCCAACTAACCGGACCCAACCCTGAGTTTAATCCAACCTATAAAAAAAATCCAGCCCGTACCAAGAACCAACCCAGCTGAAAACCAGCCCAACCAAAACAAAAGCCTAATCTTGTCTTACCCAATTCAAGAACCCAAAGTCCCAAAAAAAAAAAAAAAAACTAATCTGCGAAGCCCAATATCTACATTTGACCTCAAATCCTTATTGGACCCAACCCAACCTAGGAAAAACTTCAGCTCCACCCCCAAGCACCTCTGAAATTACACAAACATCCCGAAAGTTTCTAAAATTACATTTAACCCTGAAAGTTTTTGAAATTACGGATTAGTCTTAGATTTTCTAAAAGTTTGCAGGTCACTACTTCTATTCAAGATGGTTACCAATGTTGGATTACTTGCCAAACTTGAGGCACATGATGCTAAGCTTGATTCGCTCCAACAATAAATCCCCCAAAGCCTAATCTTGTCTTACCCAATTCAAGCCCCAGATTCTATCCGACCCAAAATCCCCCCCAAAAAAAAAAAAATATGCGAAGCCCAATATCTACATTTGACCTTAAATCCTTATTGGACCCAACCCAACCTAGGAAAAACTTCAGTCCCACCCCCAAGCACCTCTGAAATTACACGAACATCCCTAAACCTTTCAAACATCTCGAAAGTTTCTAAAATTACATTTAACCATGAAAGTTTCTGAAATTGCAGTTTACTCTTGAATTTTCTAAAAGTTTTCAGGTCACTACTTCTATTCAAGATGGTTGGAGCGAATCAAGCTTAGCATCATGTGCCTCAAGCTTGATTCACTCCAACAATAAATAGGTTCACTCCATATATCAATGGAATATCTGCACATAAGTGTACACAAATTGGCTATCCTTTTTAGAGTTAAGCTACTGGTCAACAATTGTTTGAACAAGGTAGGAATTGATTCATCTTCATCCACTAATCATCAACAAGTGATTGAACAAGTTTTACTGCTCGAAGCTCCAATCCGATTGAATGATGACCAAAAACCGTCTAATATTGCTGAACCTAAAGATTCTCCACCTCATTCTATATCGATCATTATCGATAATAAAGTTTCAAAAGCTGTCTCTCCATGTGGAGTTGCTATTTATTTCCATTGGTTTATATGCTTCCTTCACCTATATCAGTTTATGTGAACAAGACTATGAAGGATGAAACACATTAATGAATTGTTTTTTACTCTGGGAATCTAAAATATTATTTTCTTGGAACACAAGCTTCTTCATATCTCTAGGAGTTCTTTTGCCTTTACAACTCTTCATAGAAGAGTTTTTGTTCAGTCGGAGAGAATTGATAGAGATAAAAAAAAGGATTGGGTAAGCTTAAATTGAATTATTGAATTTTTTTTATTTGTTTTGTCTTATTATATTATTTAGGGACTATTTGTTTTGTCTTATTATATTATTTATGGACTATTTGTTTGATAGGATTGTTGAATAATGAGAGTTAGAGTTTGACTAGGAAATTGTTATAGAATTTTAGTATGAGTGTCATTTGAGGGGTTAAGTAAAACTCTTTCATAATTTTAGTAGGAGAATAATTCTTATTTTGGAAGGAAAATGGATATAATCCCTACTATTTGATTGTAGAGTGTGATATTAATAAAATTGTTTCTTTATGGAGAATTCATGTGTTTCTTGATCTAATCCTTGCGAGTATTTGATATCTCTTTCTTCTTCTTTTTCTTTTTCTATTTTCTTATTTTTTCCTCTTCCATCCTACATCATTTCTTCCTACAAATTAGCTGTTGATCTTTGTGATTGGAACTAGTGAATTATGTTGGGTTTGTGTTTTTAGTATTTTCATCCCAACAATAGTGTTGTTAAGTAAGGTCTGGATATAGGTTTGAATTACTAGCAGTCTATCATCTGGTATAGGTAAAATTAGATCTAGCAATTGTTGTTTTGTTTTATTGACAACCTATATTTATTTTCTTATTCAACAATTCAGCCTGACTGGTAATAGATCTTGGTAAGTGAAACTGTATCGTTATTAATTTTTCTAGATTCATAACTAAAAGTAAGAACTCATCTTTGCCTTTTGAAATTATGAGGTCAATTCTTCCATATGGGGTTGTAGTTTCTGTCTAACAATTAAGTCTTATTGTACCCGCATACCATATTTAATTTTCTTGTTGCCATGACCAATTACTGTCGAATAACACATTGCAACCAGTACTAATGACATTGAAAGTTGAATTATGACCTTTTCAGAAACTTCCAATTTCATGCAAAATTAGAAGAAATGTAACTGAGCAATAATTTTAACCGCTAGTGCTTATGTCAAATGAGGAAGAAACTCTCATCATATGTACGTTTTGATTTATTTTGTTACTGTATAATGTGTAAGTTTTTGAATATTTTACGTGATCTTGAATAGCTTTGTGTAACCACAACTTGGCTCGTCGTTGCCTGTTGCCTTTTTATCATGCAATATGCTAGCTTTCACTATTTAATTCTTTCAGGTGAAGTTATATCTTATTTTGGTCTTTTGTTTTTTCTTTTTTTTTTTTTTTTTTTTTTTTTGACATTTTGTAAGAGTTGAATTGTTGAAATGGTTGAAAAAAGAAAAAGAAAATAAAAAAAGAAAGAAGAAGAAAAATGGCTATAGGAAAGAAAAGGGTTCTCCTCCTTTGTTGTTCATATTTTTAGGTAAAATGTTATGTTGACAAAAATACCTCTCATAGTAATGAGTCTGATGATAATGATAAACTAGAACACTTCTAACCCTCCTCCTCAAGCAGGTGCAAATATATCTCACATGCCCAACTTGACAAGAATTTATTGAAAGTGTGAAACACAATAGTAGATACTCCTTTTGTTAAGACATCTGCAACATGATCTACCATCTTCACAAATGGAGTACAAATTGAACAAGCATTCAATTTTTTCTTGGTGAAGTGTTTTTCAACCTCAACATTCTTGGTTTTGTCATGCTAAATTAAGTTTGAGCAATGCTAATTGCCGTCTTATTAAGCTCATTCAATATGGATTTCAGCCACAATAATTCACAAACTCTATGAGCCATAACATATATTCGGCCTCCACACTAGATCTTGCCACAACCAACTGTTTCTTGCTACGCCATGCTACCAAATTTTCCCTACAAAGGCACAATACCTGCAGATTAATCTGCTGTTTGAAAATCGATATAGCTCAATCTGCATCTAAAAAGACTTCCATTTGAAGATGAATATGTCCAGAAAATAAGTAATCCTTTTCCCGGAGCTAGTTTAAGATACCTCAGTATTCTATAAACCGCCTTCATTTAGACTCACGGGGTGTTGCATAAACTGACTTATCATTCTGACTACATAAGCTATATTTGGAGGGGTATGTGACATATAAACGAGTGTGCCCTCTAGTCTCTGGTAACAACCTTTATCAATATGCCTAACATCACTATTTTCTCCTAATATATTAGTATAAATAAACTTACATCCTAACATACCTTGTCTCCGTAAGTACATCAAGAACATGCTTTCACTGTGAAATGAAGATACCTATCTAGATCTCGACACCTTAGTGCATAAGAAATACTTAAACCTTCCCAAATTTTTTATCTCAAATTCTTGAGCTAAATATGTCTTTCATTTTATCATCTCCTTTACATCATCTCCAGTAAGTACATTATCATCAACCCACACAACGAGTGCAATCATTGTGTATGTGGATGAGTACAATGACACTTTTCTCTGGGAAGAATGCTTAACAAAGAAAGTATGATCTTCATGACTTTGATGATAACCATATATAGCTTGTGAATCTCTAAAATCATGCTCTTGGGGGCTGCTAAAATTTATACAACAAAATTTTCAGCCTACATACCTTGCTACTATCTGTGGTAAGTTTAAAGTTAGGTGGAACATCTATGTATACTTCTTTCTCTATCATTACTCTCCTGTTACTGTTCCAATTCAAATGAAGGCCCAGAAGAAGAAATTAATGGTCTGTTTAAAAATGTAGAAGGGCAAGATTGTCTTAATTCCATCGCCTTGCCCAACGGTTTTCCTCCCATTCAGGTAATCCTATGTCGCTTCCTATTCTTGATTTGTCTAATGAAGCAGATAATAGAACAAACTCAGATTTATCTTCACTCTAACTCTCCTTTTGAAGAGATGTCTTGGGGTAAAAATAAGCTACCGTTTCAAAGAAGGTAACATCTATAGAGACAAATATGTTGCCCGAAGGAGGATGAAAACATTTGTACTTGTTTTGTGTGGGTGAATAACCTAGAAAGATGCATTTGGTGCCTTTAGTATCCAATTTATTTCGAAGACGAGTAGAAACATGGACAAAGCAAATGCATCCAAACACCCGAGGAGGAATTGAGAAACACTCCAAAAAAGAAGAGGAAGGACAATGAGAAGAAAAAGATGAACCTCAACTAGTGCCCGAAAGTTAAGAACTCGGTAAGGCATTCTATTGACGAGATATGTTGAGGTAATTATAACATCTTCCCAATACAATTTGGAAACATTCTAAGAAAACATCAAGGCAGCAACTTTCAGTAGATGATAATTTTTCTCTCATCAATCCCATTCTCGTGAGGTGTATCACTACAAGTTGTTTGGTGAGTGATATCATACTCCACAAAATAGTAACGAAGTCCCCTATAAACATTCTTATCATCATTATTAGAATGACCAATTTTTAAGTGAGAACAAAATTGACTAAATACAATTTTATGAAATGTTTGAAAAAAAGAACACTTCATTTTCTCTTGCAGCAAGTAAACCCAAGTAGTACAAGCAAAATAATTAATAAATGTCACAAACCATTTGAAACTAGACAAACTAGCAATCGGAGAAGGGGCAATATTCATATGAAGGAGAGTAGAATGTGCAAAACTTTTATGGTAAATAAATGGATATGATACACTACGGTGTTTTGCTAGTTCACATTCTTCATAACAAAATGTAAAGTCATTCGGTCTAGAAAAAAAGGAAGGAAACAATTTTTGCGACAAGAGGAACAAAAGATCTTCTAATCTCACATGTAGTAGCTAAATCTGCACCTCAGACTATCACTTATGAGCTTGTGATTGCCAGTATCAGTGTCTTGAGAATCCAGAACGTAAAGACCATTTCTCTTCTTACCACTACCACTTGTCTTTCTCTTAACAAGATCATGGAAGACATAGTGTGAAAGAATGGATGTTACACTATCACTTAATTATTTTGTGTCACTATTTTCAGAAAAAATATTATTAGAAATTGTAAGGACCGGAATAAAACATGTGCCAGATATAGAAGTAAGGGAACCATCAGGTATTTGAACCTCTTGTTTTCTAGAACAAGTTGTGTAAGATGAGAACAAAGGGTTTGTTTGGTTACCGTATTAGAAATAGATGGATTAGATAAAATAATTCAGTCTAATACAATACATATGGACAAAAGACATGATTAAATAGGAATTAAAATAATACGTAACTTTATCTAGTGTTTGACAATATACAACATAAACGTTGGATAGTAGTTATTTAATCCAGTTGGTTGTTTGGTTAGAGAATTATTTCATTGTATTAATGTTGAATAAACAAAAATACCCTAAATCAGTGTTTGTTACATTGATGACATTTTTGATTTTATCAGTTGGGGAGTTATAATAGTAAATGTGTAGAATAATACGTTTGAGTTGGATTATAATACCACCTCTCTTGGTGGTATTAAAATACCTCAATAATACATGTTTATTGTACAAAAAATATACGATTAGTATACATTTTTGAAATTATTACGGTATCAAATTTGCTTACCAAATAAAGTATTATGCCCGATTAAATAAAAAATAGTACAATCCAATATTTAATCCCCTCATAATATTTCTACGAAATGAGTCCAAAGTGGATAATCTAGTCATGTGACTAGGGGCACTCGAATTGATGATCCAGGGGCAAGATAAAATATTAGATGATGCACTCAACGCTGTAGTTATGTTACCTGATTGGAAAAGGAAGTGGAAGTAGTAGTGGGGGTGTCCAGTTTGGATATAAGATGACAAATATTCTCCACTTCCTACTTAGTAAGGTCATTCTCTCCACTGCCGTTGATGCAGAACTACCGGGTGGAGAAGTCTTAACAGTGGTAGTAAGGTGAGGTTGAAATCCTCCTCTTCCACCTGAGCATCCTCCTTTACGCCCAACCTTAGGAAGACTATGCAATCTTCAGCGAATGAATATAAGAGATTACTGGCAAAAAGTACTCCAAAAATTCCCATTCATTCAGTACCCCGTAAAGAATTTATAAGGTTATATTCCCCTCATGCTAGCACCACTACTTTTCATCTATTATGTGAGGAGGCAACACCATGATTAAACAACTTAGGAAGACGCAAAGATTACTAAATGATTCATTCTTACCATCATATGATCTATGGTATACTCTCACAAGGTAGTGATTTCTATAATGGCCGACAGTAGAGAAGAGTTTTAATGGTAAATATGAAAGGCAAAAGGACCCCCTTCATGGTTGCTTTGCAAGATCCCTACACCATATGATGAATAAAATCAATATCTCAACTGAGTTTCTACAGCTGATTTTGTCAATCCGAGAAGAGACTCACAATGTTACTGACGATAGAAGCTATGGTGATTCAAAGAGCCTATTTTCTCTTAAGACTCCGGGTCTCCAGCACCCATTGCTCAATAACCAACACAAACCTCAAGAAACATCACATGCTACCAAATTCCCACAAAGTTTCTTGGACTCAAGATATTTGCAAAATTCTAGGTGGAATCTAATTGTAAACCAGCCTGATGATGAAGGATTGCATAGAAGTTGTTCAAGAGGTGCCAAAGTCTCACAAAAAACCAGAAGCTCCCATTAGAATTTTTGAGTTTTTTGCTATCGGGTTCATGCGGGTGCGGGTATCTAATCACCTTCCCTTTTCTTTATCTTTAGCTTCTTACTGTAGAAGTGTTCTAGTTTTATCATTAAAATTACTATGAAGGCATTTTTGTCACATAATATTTTACCAATAAATATGAACTACAAAGGAGGACCCTATTTCTCCTCTCTTTTCAGCAACCATCTTTCTTCTTCTTGCTCTTCTTTCTTTTTCTTTTTTTTAACCATTAAAGGCAGTTTGTTTTTTCAGAATTTTTTTTTTTTTTTTTTAATTTTCCGCCGAAAAAAACACCATATGGTTGACTCAGTGAGGGCACCACGACTTTTTATTGGGAAAGTTGATGCATCTTTCCTATATTTCTTTATTTTTTTGGAAAGATATGGTTTTTTTTTAAGAAAAATCAAATCTGATATTTTTTTGGTGGATTCTTCACTTGAAACACAGCCAATGGGTGCCCACTAAATGCATCTAGAGCTGCCGAGTGGTCTATTTTGATATTTTTTGTGTGGATCTATGGCCTTAAAGCTCTCAACACCGAAGTTTTTGGCCCTATGGGATGCGCCGACAGAGGTTTTTGATTATTTCTTTTATTTTTCAGACTTGATTATGCCTTGTTGAGATAGTAATCGTGATTCTTATTGGTATTTTTGTTTGTTGAGCCATTTGATGCATCTGGGTCCCTTTACTGGAAATTGAAATTATATTAATGATTCGATCTTTAGAAATAATCAAAAGGTCTTGTAAGTTAGGTAGGGCATCAGATTGAAAACCTCACCCTACAGATTACAACTTTAAAGCTTGATGACCACAATTATTTTGCTTGGTTGTAGCCAGCTATGTTGTTTGTCAGGACTAAGCGAAATGTGTGTTATTTGACTGGTAAAACTGGGAAACCACAGGCTGATGTTATTTGACTTGGTTGTAGCCTTCTCTAATAGAATTCTTCTTTTATCCAAGAAAAATTCTTAAAGTAGCTGTTTTTAAAAAATATTCTTTGTGATTTTCTGAACTTCAATGCTATAAGTTGATTAATTTTTCTAGGAATCGCGTTTGAATTTTGCTGTATGCTGCTGAAGTTAAACTAAAATGAGTTGTATATGCTGTATTTTCATGCAATTAGCTTTTTTTGTGCAAAATATGATTCATATTTGAGATGACATGTTTCTTTTGTATTTGCCTGAAAGTCTGTAAAATTTGTTGCATTTAGTTGTCTTTGCATCGTAATTCGTAATTTCCTCCAATTATCAATTAACTTGTGCTTCGCTTTGATGAAGCCCACACTTTGCATTGTGCCCAAGTCCGAGGAGACATTGTCGCCTTGGTGCGCTCTTCACCTTGCTTAACACTGTGCTGGCTATTTAGCAGGAAATAAGCAAATCCAAACTCACACAAATTATATTTTCATTTGATTTCCTCCAACTTCTAATGGTGACTAGTAAACAGTTTGTCACTGGTCTTATTATTATTATTATTTCTTTGTGTTTGTTGGTCAATAGCCTGATTAACTTTGATGTAAATGATAATCTTCGTTGTCTTATCAGATCCTCTTTGCAAAGTGAATTTCACAGTGTTGTAACTAGCATAACTGCCTGAATCCCTTTTCATTACTAGTTAAGTGAAACATTCACATCAAGGTGCACCAAGGTCTCTTATTGAACAGTGAAAACTAGTTGTATTGCAACTTAACTAAATGCTTACTTCTGCAATTGGAAAGTGGTACTACAAGTGCACTAATTTTTCCATTTTGAAACTTTTTGTAGGAAGTTGTCATTATGCACTGGGCATGTTCAAAGATATCAGCATCATTAGCCATTCCTGATGCCAGTCTCCTTGAAATCTTACTTGACAAGGTTTGTGCTGTGTGTCGTAATTGCTTAGATAATCCTGAGATGAATCTAGGCTTCTGGTCATTGGTTGTCATTCAAATATAATTGGTGAAATTATGTTTTTGGAGTTGCAGCTGAGGCTATGCAGAGGCATATCTTATGCTGCCATTGCTGCTCATGCAGATAAGAATGGCCGGCGCAAGTTAGCTGCTATGCTCATAGAACATGAACCCCGCTCCTCCAAACAGGTTGCTTTTCATCTTTCTTTTCTTTTTATTTTTATTTTTTTTTATCCTGTTCTCTTCCCTTTCTTTCTTACTTGCTTCTATATTTATTTTTATTTTCAATTTTGCCTATTTTTTTGTTTGGGTGGGTTGGGAGAACTTCTCTATTAGAACAAGATTGTTTCTTGGTTTTAATTGATTTCCATTTGTTGCCAAAATTAGATACCTTTGACAAAAACTCATAGCTGCATACATTTTCAAGAGGAATTCAATGTATTATAATTATGGTGTCTCTTTAGGTGCCTCTCTTGCTAAGCATAGGAGAAGAAGATACTGCACTGACAAAGGCAGTTGAAAGTGGTGACACAGATCTTGTTTATCTTGTCCTTTTTCATGTTTGGCAGAAGGTATTACTTCTATTAAACTCACAAGTAATTTATTGTACTTTCCACATTACTAAAAATCAAACTAAACAAAAATACATAAGTGGAAGCTTTTTGATTTATAATATATTTTTTCTGTTCTATAAGCATTTCCATTACTACAGAGACCGCCCTTGGAGTTTTTTGGAACAATACAGGGTAGACACGTGGCACGTGATTTATTTGTGACTTATGCAAGGTAGGCAGATTTTATTATGAGGTTTAGTCATACTTGCATTCCTTTTTTTTAAATGTATCTTGGTTTTGAAATTACCATCAAATTCAAGCTTCTTCTATCCAGACGACTTGCTTTCTATTACATGAATCCTCTCACCAGTGTTTTTCTCTTTTTTGGTTTCAGGTGCTATAACCATGAATTTCTGAAGGACTTCTTCCTTTCAACTGGACAGCTTCAAGTAAAATTTGAGTTTTATTTACTTTCGGCCAAAATCCTTCTCTAGTATTTTTTTTTGGATTCTCGTGCTCAAAGAGTAAAGTCTTAGTCGCAGGAAGATATATAATTTGTCAATGATATGCTGTGTTGTATATATATATATATGTATGTATGTATGTATGTATGTATGTATGCCAATTATGTGTGATTATTCAAAAATTCAGACTCTGAATGTGGCAGGCAGTTGGATTTTTGTACAAAGCAATAGATATTTTTTTCTTCTTTCAGCAGATGGTAATCCTTTCCCAAAGATTGTTTGGCAAGTTGTGTTTCTATAATTCATTCTGATATGGGTGGCATTCCACAACTGTGAGAAGTTTTAATAATCTTGTCATACTCCTTGACATACGTGTATGTGTGGCTGTGACTTCATTTTTCACCAAGTGTGGGATGCTTATTTTATATTTTGTACATGATGTGCCTGAAAATTAATTATGTTATATAGCATATAAATTTTACATAGACTACTCACAACTTGTATGTTCTATGCTAAGAAACACGGACACGGACCTGAAATGGCATGGACATGCAGACACGATATTTCTAAAAATAAGTAGGATTGAGACACGTCGGGGATATGCTATAGATAATTATGTGTTATATATAAATTATATAATTTTTCATAAATATAGTGATAATAATATGCTATTTATAAAAAAATCAGTATTTTATGATAAATAAATGTTATGTCTAGGCATTTAGAGTGAATTTTTAGACTAAAGAATCATAATAGTCAAATAATCATAATTGTTTTTGTAGACAAGTACCCAACGTATATAGGTTAAATGAGTTCTCTCATTTTCTCAATTGCTCTTGTTTAAAACTTTAACATGTCTAGTTTTGGTAATTATATATGCTCTTATAGTATAAGATACTTATTAATTAAATTTTTAAGCTTTGTTAGTCACATGTCAACATATGTATATTGTTTAGTAGTTGACACTGTCTAAAGATGTCACCAAAGAAGTGTCGAACATGTGTTTGAAATTACAATTTTATCATTTAATTATGGACAAAGATAAATGAGTATATGACACGTGCCTGAGATTATTGGAGGAGTGTCGGTGTCCGACACGGATATGTCACTTTCTTGAGAGTGTCTTTATAGGTTCTATGCTAACAACTCTATTCTACTTTTTCTCTTCTAACGGAAGGTTCTAAAATCGTAGGATGTTGCTTTTCTATTGTGGAAAGAGTCATGGGAACTAGTGAAAAACCCAATGGCAACTAGAGGATCTCCACTTCATGGTCCACGCATTAAACTTATTGAAAAGGCTCAACATCTTTTTACAGAAACAAAGGAACACATGTTCGAGTCAAAAGCAGCTGACGAGCATGCGAAATTGTTAAGGTGAGTTGCATCTGTTACATTTCTTAGGACAACTATTTCCTAGAGAATCCAGCTACTTCTTAAAATTTGCTGTTAAGTGTTACTTCAAATATATACTATCACTTTAGGGCTTGAATGTCGAATGAAAGCAGTGGCAGTCTCTTTGGTTGCTATACAAGGCCGATCAGGATTAGTAGTAGAATTTTAAAAATTGCTTCTTTGGTGCTACTGTATTCTATTTACTCCTTTTTATTTTGATACCAAGAAATCGTTCTTTTTTCCTTGTTATATTTGGTACGATGAAATATTGCATTTACAATATTGAAATGTAGTTTCTTGTCTTGCATGTTCCCCCCCCAAAAAAAAAAAATGCAAAAAGTTTGTTGGAAAGGAGGATCAATTTCGCAGTTCACTGCCCATACCCATTGTTGAACTTCAAAATTTTGAACAGTTTTCTCTGGTCCTATGAATTCTTGAATTGTTGTTGTATGACAGTTTTTGCACTTCTATCGAGTTGCTCACCACTGACTTTGCAATTACAGAATGCAACATGAGTTAGAGGTGACTACAAAGCAAGCTATTTTTGTGGATTCAAGTATCAGTGATACAATTCGCACATGCATTGTACTTGGAAATCATAGAGCTGCCGTGAAAGTTAAAACAGAATTCAAGGTCTGAACTTTTCACTGATAGGTGGATTTTACAAAGGAAATATATTTCATAAAGACTGTGGGGATGAAATTCTTCAGTAGCTGCGACTGTTTGGGTGATCCTATTTCTTTGATTGTGCTCCTTTTAAATTTGCCTTGTGCTAATTTTATGTAATTAATTTCATTTAGGTTTCAGAGAAGCGATGGTATTGGCTTAAAGTTTTTGCATTGGCAACAATCAGGGACTGGGATGCCTTGGAAAAATTTTCGAAGGAGAAAAGGCCATCAATTGGTACTTCTGTTTTACTTAATTAGCTTGAGCTTGCAAACTAAAGAAACAGACTTGTTATTAATGTCACTTCTTTGAAAGTAATGCCTGGACAGTTGTTTCAGTATTGCAGATCCAATGTGTGTTGCACAGTAGTGTTTTGCAGCGTTGAATGTCGAGTGGGAATGGTAAAACTAAGATTGGCATGAAATAGAATTATCCACGAGCATGTTTTATACATAGTTTATGTATGGTTGCCTAGCATTTGTTGTTGGAAGTATTGCCCAATTTTTTTTCTATTTATATACAATCATTTTATTAAAATAACTCATCAAAATGAATTGTGTTCTAACTATCTGATTCGGTGCTCTAATGTGATTAAAGGCTTATGATTTCCGTAGGAAAATTTTGGAAAGTTAAAACACTATATTTTCTTATTTTCCTAATCTATCCTCCTGGAATTGGGCAGGAAGCTTTTAAATTGAGACTTTCCTGAAAAGTGGTTTTGGAAGTGATAAGATAGTGGAGGATAATCTTTGAAACTCATTCTTTCTCGCCGAAATATTTGTACATTTGAAAATTATTTTCTGAAAAAGTTAATCCTCAACAGTTATGGGATAAATGGAGTATATTGTGGGTCCCATGGCATGAGCTACACAACTGCTTGCCCCTTTCAACCACTAGGAAGAGGGGGGGGGGGGGGGGGGGGGGGGGAAACTCTATCATAAGCCCTTCACCACCCGATGCCCCTCATTAGGCCACCGTTCTAGCCGTAAGACAGATGATTCGACGTGGCCATTAGTGGTACCGTCCTGTGGAAATTAGTTTATCAAATGGAGGGGAGTTTGGTTGATTAATGGACGCCCTATAAAACTTAAATTTATAGGAGGGCATTTTCACTGTGAGAATCAGTACTTTTTTTATAGGTGTGTCTGAAATTATTTTCTTTAGGAGGGTTTCATTGGAGAGGGTCATTTTTTAAATTTGTCAATCAGCCTTGAATTTGTTATCTCTTATTGGGCTTCTTATTTCCAGAAACCATTTCAGAAAGGTTATTTTTTTTTCTCTTTTTAACCTTGTTTATCAAGTTTTTGATGCAAAAATGTTTGTAAAGTTGCCTCTGTAAAGGTTCCGTACCAAAAAGTGCATGTGGTTCCTCATTTTGTATTGAACATAGAAAGAAGCATGCTTTTTCATATACTTCAAAAAAAAAAAAAAAAAACCCTGAAAAACAACTGTTTATCTGCTCCTTGCACTCAGAATTCTTAAAACAAACATTTTTTATTTTTTCGTGGCATCAATAGGTTATCGGCCTTTTGTGGAGGCATGCGTCGATGCAGATGAGAAAGGGGAAGCTCTAAAATACATACCAAAACTGGCTGATCCTCGAGAGAGAGCCGAGGTAATTTGAATATGGATGAAGTATGTGTTTAGTTTTTATGCAAATGTCAGAATTCACCTATTTCTTTAAGCCTTCTACTAAAGCAAATTGATGCTTTCTTTGGCTGCTTTACTTGTCAAAAAAATAAATTGTAATAAAAAAACTGGGATAAAATAGTTTGATCAGAAGCAGAAAAAAGAAAGAAAGAAAGAAGTGGAATCCTACTAGGCTTTATGGTAATTGGAGATGTGAAACTTGATTCTTCTTTCCTTCCTTTCTTTGCTGGCATGGAGTGAAGTTTGGATTTATTATTTCACTTATTGACTTAGCTGATTAGCTTCAACAGATTGAAGGGCATGTGATCAGCCCTTATCGACTATTTTTATATATTGACATCGCTGATTAGCTTCAACAGATTAAAGAAGATGTCATCAGTTCTTATCGACCAAAATTTGTGTCCAACACATCCACTCACCATACTATTTTGGGCACATTACGTCGAATTATTTCTAAAAAATACTCAAGGTCTTTTCTTATATCCTGTATAGGCTTATGCTCGAATTGGCATGGCCAAGGAAGCTGCTGATGCTGCATCTCAAGCTAAAGATGGTGAATTGCTCGGACGGTTGAAGTTAACTTTTGCACAAAATGCAGCAGCTTCAACAATCTTTGATACTCTTCGAGACCGGTTGTCCTTCCAAGGCGTTTCCTAGTCTTGTCTCTCCCATCATTTTCTTTTCTCCGAATTCCTCAAGTTTCTTTTGGTGTGTTGCTTGTGTATTGTCTTCAATTTTATGTGGCAGAATGAATGTCAGGACTCAGGAGGGCAGCTTCCCTTTCAGGCATCTTGTACTTCTTCATGTTCTTCATTTGCCCTGCTAATGGTTGTCTTGAAGTTATGTATTTTTGATAGAATCAATTGGAGAACACAAACGAATTCTAAACTTGTAAAGCTTTTGCTTTGTCCTCATGTCCATATAGTTTCCAACATTCATGGTTGCTACCTTGAATTTTTCCTTCCTTTTTTTTTTTTCTCCGATTGATTTGTGTTATTCACTGCTTGTATGTGGCAACACTCCACAGGCGAACTATGATGAAAACTCCACACAAACTGCAGGAACAAAATTCCGCTATGTGGAACAAGTAGTTGCATTCTATTTCCAAAATGTCAGCTAATGTTACGAGATTCAACATAGAATACTAGTTTGTGGTTAGGGTTGTCTTCAATGACTCACCCAACAGAAGAAATCTTTATTGGGACTCTGTTTTGTGAAGCTGAAATATCAAGAAAGTTGGGTTAGAGTTCTGACTCTCGGTTTCAGTTTCGGGTAGGTTTTTGTGTGCGGTGATTTGCGCATAATAATAGTAAATGATAGATCCCTCCCTTGGTGAATTCGTGCTAGCCTTGAACGTCGAAGATCCCGTAGCAAGGAAAGGGTTGAGAGGGCCAAAGGGGCCTGAGTGGTGATGAATTGTTTCAAGGAGTCGCTCGACCGATTTGGGTCGGTGATGGTCCCTGACACACAGAAAACAGGTTAGAAAGGGAGTCGGAATGTTTTCCGGTGTATTCCTTCTGACGGTCAAGTCAGTTCTTTGAGAGAGGGAAATAAGAAAGCATTGTTGTGTGTTTTTGAGAGATAATTTTGCGTACCTTTGCAATGTATTTTTGGAAGCTATTTATACCCGCCAAGGTTCATCATTACCGATAGTCTAGATAGTAGGTAATGTCCAGAGATGGGGCAGTGTGCCCCCTATTTTGTATGGGGAAGGCCCCATTATTAATTGCTTAGATCCCCGAGCAATCAATGCATTTTTTTCTATGCAAATACATTAAATGTTCGAATCCCGGAGCATTTAATGCTCTTTCTGCAATGCTGAGGCATTAAATGTCCTGGTACTGGAGCACTTAATGCTCCTCTTTCCTGGCTTCTCGAGTCACTGTAGGTGTCTCATCATCTGAGGATCCATTAAATGCTTGTCTGAGACAGTCGCATGTCACTAGGGGTATATCTGTCTATTTGCGCCTCGTTCTGTACTTTATGCCATGTGTCCTGCTCCAGTACCAGGCATTAAATGTCCTGGTACTGGAGCACTTAATGCTCTTCTTTCCTGGCTTCTCGAGTCACTGTAGGTGTCTCATCATCTGAGGATCAATTAAATGCTTGTCTGAGACAGTCGCATGTCACCGGGGGTATATCTGTCTATTTGCGCCTCGTTCTGTACTTTATGCCATGTGTCCTGTTCTCCTTGGTGGAGTGTTGTGTTGGTCCTGCCATTTTGACTTCCTCGTGCAGGGTACTCTCATGATTCCTGATCTAACTGAGACTGATCAGCTGTCAATCAATAGCCTTTCTCAGAAGTCGGAGTTGTGTGGCAGGACCCCCATTCCCAGCAAGTATACCTCGGCGCCGACTAGAGATTCTTTGAAGCCGAGGGGACCTTGTTTGGTGCATCGGCGCCGAGGACACCCTGGTGCCGAGGACTTGTACATTTGTTTAGATAGATCAACATACCTGGTTGTCGAGGACACGTGGCCTCATCAGGATGGAAGGATGTCCTCGGTGCCGAGGACATGTGTCGCACACAATCTGCTTCTTTCTCAGAAGTGTCCCATCAGTTTTGCACCATTTTAGATATACATATATTAAACCATTTATACTAACATACGACATATGTTTATTAGCATAACTTGTGCCTACGACGGAATATAAAATTCGAGCACCCAAAAAAACGGTCCTATGATATTAAATAATAATTTTTTCTTTCTTTCATTTTTTTGATTACATCATTTAAATTTTATTTTTATCCACTATTTTCTTAAAAATATTGATTTTTTTTAAATATGTAATTTGATAGAAAAAATTTCAACAGGTGTATATTAATCGTGTATGTATAATATTTAAAATAAAAATTATGTTAAATTATAAATTAATTAAATATTAAATGATTGAATATGTGATAGAAATAAGTAAAGTAATGTTTTTGGGGGAAAAATATGAAGGATATAAACTCAAGTTACTAGGTGTTTTATTATATAGATGTGTATTAGAATAAAATGGTTAAATTTTATATTTAAAGTAACTTATTACCTAAACCTGCCAGAGTCAGCTAGTGGGTCAAATGTTTTAGCCCAGGAATAGTCCAGAATTTAAAGTGGACTAAATTTTCTGGTCTAGGGCCTACACAGGCTACGTATCACTTAAATGTCGGGAAATTTGGAGGCTGGCCAATTTTTTGAGGACTTGTTTGGACTCAAGTCTATTCAAAAAATTTATTTTGAAATAAATTTATTTTGATCTCTATGATCCAAAATATCCCAGTAGTTATATTTAATTAAAACAAATTTAAAAATTAAAGTAAATTTAAAATTTAAAATTTTTAGATTTTTCCTAGATTAGGACTCTCTCATATATATATACTAGTTATTGTCCGTGTCTGAAAGTATTATGTGATAAACAAAAAAATCACAAGTAATTGTCCAAATTAAAAAAAAATGATCCAGAAACATTCATACCAGTTCTTTTTTTAAAATGACCCACCTCTATATTATTGGAACTGTCATAAAAATGAACAAAAAACTCCCAAAAATAACACCACATATATAAATACCTCAGAAAAAAATACTAACAGAATCAAATCAATTTTACAATTCTTAAGCAATAAATGAAAATCGAATCATGTATTCATCGTCACTACCATCATTCAATTCAATAATGTAACATAATTACAAACTCAATCCACCCATGTAATAAATACCTCAAATAAAAACTGCCCAAAAATGCAACAATCTATATAATAAAAATAAGTTCACAAATGTTGTCAAAAAAATAAATTTTGCTATTCTACCGGCTTCCAAAAGAATAAATACAACATGTAAAAAATATATATATATTTAGATGTTTTTCCATTCTCTAAAAACTTACAATTTTTTTTTTTCAATTCATCCACATTCAAATAATAAAAAGATTGAGAAAACATATTTACCTGAAAAATATCGTTTCATAGGTTCTGATGTTCATTGTTTCTAAGTTGAGCCTCTACGTCTTCTAATGCTCGTAGACAGATTAAGTCATTTTCGATATACTCTAACAGATTCTCTAATTTTATCATATTTATAAAGTCATTCTTGAACTTCGTATGAATGAAGTCAATCAGCCATGTAAATGGAAGCATGCTAACAACAACATACAACATGATTTGATTATTCAGACTGAAACCTTTTTGTTTCAGTTCGTAATATAATGATTCTTTCTTTTTTATATGGTCTGTGACATTTGATTCTGGATTCATTTTCTCTGTCTCAAACTGTATCCACAATGGATGGATATTGTATTTCGCTTCTACTAATAATTGTATAAATTGTATAAATTATACTGCACAGGTTGGTCGGTCGTGATTAAAAAATTTTTTCTTTGCAGAATCCCAGGTGGTAGGAAGAGTATATGTTTCTGCATAATATAGTCTTCACTTATGTTTTTCCCTACGTTTTGTAGCATATGACCTAATTTAATTTTTTCCAATCCAAATTCTGAAATTGGGGTTCCATCTTCAAAAGAATAATTTTCAAATTTATCTACTATGCTTGATAATGCCAAACGTATACTACGACATACATACATAGGAGGTCGTTTCATGTTATCTGTAAATAATATAAAAGTTACAAATTAAATTGATAATAATAAAATTAGCAACAAGTTAACCAATATTACAACAACAAAATATTTTTTTACTAACACATGTGATCTAATATTGTATGAATAAGAATAACAACTCACCAACAATAATAAGAGAAATAGAATAATTAAAATGTTCATTGTTATTATACGTTGCTGCAACATAATTCTTGATAATCATAAACATGCAACAATTAAATCAAGAAGGTAGACACAAAATATAATTTCATTCATATGAATTAAATTCAAAGAATATTAAAATAGTATGTATTATTCATAAACATTAAGTGAATGGTTTAGCCTTGCAGCTTGTGATTGTATTTTTTCTTCGTCACCTCCTTGAGCATGTATGTATCAATACATACGATAAACACCAAGGTGGGAGAATGCACAACAACCTAATTATATAAAAACAAGGGGAGCAAAGTAAATCTTAGTAGAATTGATCATATCTAAAAATAATATATTTCGTTGCAATCACGTCCCAATTGATGCAGTGTAGTTTTATTTAATCTTTTTATATCTTTTGTCATTTCACACCAATCCTACAAAATTAAATTAGACAGTTAATCTAAGCATTGATTATTTTAATCCTTTCGTCTTCAATAGAGATAAATTTGTAATGAAATTGTACCATTTATTTGCAATCGGATAGGAAGTCCTACAACAAAACTTCAGGGTAAACAATTTTCATTGTGCAATTCGACCCATCTTCAGGAATGACACTAATACGATTAGAAGATGTGCATCTAGATAGTGCCACATACAGGTGTTCATGGCTAAACATTGGTGTGCACAGATCGATCCCAATAAATTTTACAGATTGTCCTTGAGATTTGTTGATTGTCATAACGTACGTCAATCGAACAAAAAAATGATGCTTTGTCATCTGAAAAGGAAAATTTAGAGATGTTGGTGACAAAGGTATTCTTGGAATGAAGACTAAATTGCCAAATTTATCTCTAGTTAAGATCTGAGCTTCAATTACGAGCGTCGCACATCTGATAACCATCAATCGCGTGTCATTACAAAGTCCGTCCATCATTCGACACTATATTTCTCAACAACATTATTGGGCAACCCATCTTCAAGTCTAACTTTAATGGTGGTAACCCAGAAGGGTCTAGTGAGTTTAAATACCCATTAGGATATCGATTTATGATGGATCGATCAAGTACATCACCGTCGGCTATTTTGTCAGCATTTATAGCACTAATGTCGTCATTCCTTGCAGAAAGAATTGTGCACTCGGTTTGAAAGTCTAGGGTCATTGAACCCACCATATCCAAATGTGGATAGATTTTAAATATTAATTCTTGAATAATATGCACTTTGTGTATTGTTGGTGGAAGTTCCACGATTTCTTGTAGATTGGTTCCAACCTAAAAATGAGAAGTAAAATCAAAGAATAAGAATAATAATAGTAATTCCAAATAATATGTTATATAACTAATGATCAATGAAATATTACCTCCATTAAGAATTTTGTAAATTTAACATTTTCAGAATTTATGTAAGTTAAACGCATGTTTAACCCCCAAAGTCAAAACATGAACATTCCTCCATAATACAGATCGCCTCAATGACGCACCTACAATTTGCTTGCGACCTTGTTTTGGTATTGTAACGCCCCAAAATCCACCCTAAAAGGCATTAACTATCTATGCAATATCCAACTGTGAGAAAATGCTAAAGTACCATTAAATAAATTAAACAATTCATAATCCAACATCTGATTAGATAAATCCCAAAGAAAACATAAATAAATCCTTAACATAAGTAAACTGTTAAATATAAACTCCAGAGACTAAAATTTATTCTCAAACTTCCATAGCTGGATTCACATCATGATCCTCCTCAGCATCTCAATCAACCGACTCATATAACTCTTGATTCTCCTCAACACTAAAATTTGAAAAATGTTATGGTAGGGTGAGCAATAAAGCCAAGTAGGAAAACCTTCTCAAACCAAAACAAGGTTTAGAAATCATGAAAACAGGTAAGTCACAGTTTTGTAAAATAATATATATAATTTTGAAGTAAAACAATAACATTTAATGAGATATCAAGTTTACGGTATAAAACAGAAGAGTTCATAATAGGATCGAATCATTCACAAAAACCATAATTCATAACATAATATTTCATGTATGTAGGTAGACTACTGTGAATCTACACACCGAACATATCTCGTCCACCCACAACACAAATCATCTCAAATCAATCCCCGCAGAGTCACAACACTTACACCGACATATCAGCATTGACGTATCCTTAAAAGTATCTCCCCTACCCTTAGTTGGGCTTTTAGCAAGCCATATAACAAGAACAAAAATTAGAAAAGAAAAGATGGGAAGATAATAATAATCATCTCTCTTAACATATGAGAGCCCTTGTTTATACTAATAATCATCACTCTCAATAATCGAAAATACTAAAGCACTGGGGATACCCTTTCAAATCCACACAGCAATTATTAATGATCCATTTTTCAAACTCAATTGAGAATCAGTTGAGGAGTGATCCCAATCGGAATATCTAACGATGATAATATGAAAACATCAAAAGTTATAATTAATGAATTATCTGAATAAATATAAGAATTTACTTATAGATCACAAGCATTTATCGTGCCCGGAGTCTACGATAAATCAAGCTTTATAATAGGTTAACCTTATTTTATTGCAAATAATAAATTAGCTATTTTATGAGAAATTTTAATTAATTAATTCAAATATGAAATAACCAGTTATTTGACTTGCAGGGAATCTCAAGCATTCGATGTATGTGGCACAACAAATCAAGAAATTATACAGAGCAAAAACTTTACTAAAACACAAGAATTAAATTAAAAGAATAAAATCATGTATTAAAAAGAACATTAAATAAAACACAAGAATTAAATTAAAAGAATAAACCATGTATTTAAAAGAAAATTAAATAAAAAATAATACCGTGTTTTATTGAAAGTATCTCCCCTATCCTTAGTTGGGCTTTTAGCAAGTTATAGAACAACAAAAACTAGAAAAGAAAAGATGGGAAGATAATAATAATCATCAATCTCAACAGGTGAGAGCTCTTATTTATACTAAAAATAAATCCTAGGTATAAGTAGGAGATCTAGGGTTGGCTTGGGAAGTATTCCTTTCCAAAAAGAAGTCTTTGAAGGTTAAATCTCGTGCACAAAATCTTGGTGGCGCGGGTACAAAATCTGCTCATAATTCGAGCTCAATTTTTGCATAGTTAGAAGCTGATTCACGAAATTTTTGTGAAACATAATTTTGTAACCCTTGAAGTATTCTTTCCAACCCCATAAAAATAAGGTCAATAGGATATCATAGTCAAAAGTTATGACCAAAATA
This sequence comes from Ilex aquifolium, assembly GCA_951799425.1. Taxonomy (NCBI): domain Eukaryota; kingdom Viridiplantae; phylum Streptophyta; class Magnoliopsida; order Aquifoliales; family Aquifoliaceae; genus Ilex; species Ilex aquifolium. The sequence goes on from OX637400.1 coordinate 28,776,299, forward strand.
CTGAAGACGTGTCAAATCCTTATCTTCTAAAATACTTTCCTAATCCAACTTTAAATGAGTTTTCCTATAACTTGGACTTTTATAAGGATTAAATTGCTTTCTTTTCTTCAAATTTTTTTTTATCTTAATCTTCATTCTTCAATCCTTATCAATTTTCTCTTTCTTTTAGTGATTGTTTCACTTACCTTATCCATTGTTACTTTAAATCAACCAATTTACCTGCAAAATAAATCAAACAACTAGAAAAGATATCAAACTAGAAAATAAAAGGAATTTAACACATTTAATCACAAATAGTATGCAATTAACTAATTATTAAATACAATAAAATAGTACTTTTGATGGTTAATCATTATATGACCCTAATCATCAATGAATGAATTTGAGAAAGAACCATTACCTTGATTCTTGAGATATTGATCATAACATATTTTGTTGCGATTACCACGTGTTAATCTTCCAAGATTCAACCCTTTCTTCCTTCTTTTCTTCTTCTCAAACTTTCCTAGGGTTCTTGGGATTTAAAAGATAGGTAAACATACTTTAGATCGCAGCCCTATGGTATTTATAGGCTAAAAAATGAATAATTCTCGTGTGGGCGCAGGTTGGAGTCTGTCCATGATTTCCATCTCGATTTTTACCTAATTAGAAGTCGATTTATGAAATTTATGTGAAATACACTTTTGTAGATCTTGCAGTATATTTTCTACTGTAAAAATTTCAGATCAATCTTACATTGGAGTAAAAATTTATAGCCAAAATATTAAAGTTATGTCAAATTCCTTTCTACCAAAATTCTCTCCAAAATAGGTTTTAACTCTAGAATACTTCCAAACTTCCAATACGCCCCATATATTATCTCCCATGGTTTTTAGACCTTTTGGATTCAATGAAAATGTTATTTTGACCTAAAAATATTTATAAAATTACTTAGCCACCATTCTCGAGCTCAAACATCTCTAAAACTCAATTTATCTCGAAAGTTAATACGATTGAAACTCAAACTTCATAATCAAAATTTCAATAATGATTCTAATTTTCTACCATTATTTTATTCACCTTAGGAGAACTCTTAATATAGTATTATCCTTCTTTAATTTTAATACAGGGACTTACAGGTATAACTGGCAAGATTTGTCGAAAGTCTCCTCCAAAAACAACACTGATACCCCCAAATGGATTTTGGTTATCACAGACATCTTGAAGTGTACAATCCACTACCTCAACACAGTACCTATTATGCATAGGAACTTCATCTCATATTATCAATTTAGTTGATCTGAACAATTCTACATGCATCGATTGCTTGGTAAACCCACAAATTGAATTTTGAAGTACAGTCAATGGGATGCAAAACCTTGAATGTGTTGTGCGGCCTCCCATTAATAATAAAGATGCAATACCGGATGAAGCCACACTAACGACAATATATCCAAAGATGCACATTTTGTTAGAAACTGTATTACATAAACATTTTTTCCGTGCCAATACCCCCACTCAAGAAAAAAGTAGTTTCATTTTTTTTCAATTACTGATGAAGTGATTTGCAATATAAGTAGCATGTTGTGCATCATTGAGACGATTAACATTATTTTGTACATCTGACTGTTGCGCTTCATGTTGGAGTTGTTGATGCTCAAACACTAGTCTGTTACCAACTATTGTATTTCAATTCATAGTCAGTTGGGACATGGGTGGAAAAGTCAAATAAACTTTTGCCTAACTCATGGAGTAACTGATCCAACAGAAATATACCATAATCTTCAATTTGATTCTGGGTAGGATTAGAAATGCCAAATATTGTACAAATCTTGTGTTGTAGGTTATCACATATATGCATCGTGAATTGATTCCATTAGTCAAGTGGATGCAGCGAAGATCATTTTGTGAGAATAATACTGAACTGTCTCCTTAACCGGTGTCCCATTTTCATGGTTGAAGCCTCCTGCATACATTGTACCCATTATCCATCATCTTCCAGAAGTCCTCTTGCAACGCATGCTATTTTGAAAATATTGCACATAATACAATTTATCGTGCATCAGTTTTCAAATGATGTTGGTCCTTTGACTACAGTTAATAACAAACACAGGTAAAATCACTCTCCTGAATTTGGGCTAGCAAAGCACATTCTACCAATTTCATACCCTTTTTTGTCTAGGTGTCCATATATGTGTTTTCTTATTCCAAGTAAATTTTTGTGGAAACTCTTGGTAGGTTAAGTTACGTGCAGATTCATTTTAAGCGCAACATTTAAAAAATCCCGTCAGCGTTGAATCTTGTTGTGCACCTCTAGAAATGACCGTATCAAGCTGTTTGGCCGTAGAAATGACCGTATCAAGTTGTTCGGTCATATTAAAAACAACACGATGCATTCCTGGTAAATAAAGTTTCAAACATACAACATATGGAATCTCTTCATGCATAGGATTACCAAATAGTCATCAAGCAGCTTCTAAAGGTGCAATATACTGAGCATCCAGATATTGTTGGATCTCATTTCCTCCCTCCAACACCATAGTGGTACGATCATGACCTTTATAAATATACTTGTGAATGTACTTCACACATCTTATTCCCGCACAAACTTCCACATTGATATGACAGTTGAACATTTTAGAAAGATACGGATTGTATGGTATGACATCCCTATTATCAACTTGATGGCCCGCACACCATATACACGCGACCATTTTCACGACGACGATAGACAGGATATCTATCTTCTTCCATACTGGTTGATTCTATAAATGTTCGAGGGTACCTCTTAGTGCATACACCATTTTTCATATATGATGCATTCAGATTTCGGGCATCACATGGTCCATGTATTATACAACTCTTGATTGTATCAAAAAGAATAGGATTATCATCAGGATCTGGAAATTCAGTGCATACCACATTGTCTACCTGGGCACATGTTTATATTTTGTCCAGCCCATGAAGGAACAAAAGTGCACGCATATGTGGCAAACCCCATTTTTGGAATTCGATTGTAAAAATATGTGCCACCTTTTTTCTAAATAGTTGTTTTATTTCTATCTCTTTCATAAAAAATCTTCTCTTTAACTCAAAAACTCGGGCAACTAAATCGTAGTCATAAACTAATTGATGTGATAATAGAGCTGAAGAAATTTCATGCCAATTGGGATTTGCAGTCATGGCAAGAAAGTTATCTGAGTGTTGATTGTACCGCATAATAGCCACTGAATCTTGAAAGATTTCAAATATATGTCTTGCGCTTCTAGTGAAGGAAGATGGTTAAATAATCCGTTGACCAATTTGTTCAAGACCCAGGTCATCTACACAAACATCTGTAAGACCTTTGTAAAGTTCTGCACGGAGTTTTGCTTGATTAAGCTTATAGTATGTCAATCAATTTTATTCCGTTGTAGCCCAAGCATCCACTAAAAACTCTTGAAATAATTTTTCCCCCTCAAAATTGTTGAATATTCAGTTGGATTTTGAAACAAACGATAACAGTAATATTGCAACTAAGTTAATCGATTAGTTGAGGGTCAACCAAGAGAAGGGTCTCATGCCTCAACTCGGGTTCCCATCCAAGCTTTACCGTGAGAGAACAATAACATATAATGAAATGGTAAATATGTCGGGTGGCATTCATTGATCTGCATCAATTCATTATTTCCTCTCAGATGTAAAATAATATCTCTTATACCACTTGACTCACTTCCATCTCTGGGTAATATTATTGCAAGCTCATCTGTTGTAGGGAGATTATATTGCCGTCTATCTAATGCTGGATTATAACGAAGATAAGTAGACAAACTTTGACCTGCCAATTCTGATTGACTTAAAATCTCATAAGCTTGCTGAAATTTATCTGGGAATGAATTTACATGAAACAAACAGTCTTGAATAATTTTCAAAACATCCCTTTGCAACTAGGGATTTCTGCGACTACAAAAATCTAAAGCTGAATTAGGATCATTAATGTAGAATTGACTATACACAGGTTCATGACCTCCTTGTGGTATGAGTGATCCTGTTAGATGACGCAATTCTCCATGGATAGTGATTGATGTAGGACCCCTTCCCCTTAGTAATCTTGGATCCAGTGTAGTACCAAGACTCGTAAAAACATTAGTTACATTATATTCTCGTACATATTGCTGAAACGAGTTTGATTTATCATCATTGCCATCATACAACTTTTTAAGTGCTGAAGGGGGTGTAAAAAGTGAAGGTAGCCTAATCTTTCTTTATAAACAACATGTTCCAAACAAAACACGTGATGAAGTTGAAATGACTAATTTTTCATCCTTCCAGTGTAAGGCCGAACAATGAGAACATTGTACAGTCATACTCCCGAGGGAATGTCGAACTTCCGATACATATGTTTGAGAAGCAACTCCAAAACTTGTAAATGAACTTTCTTACAATTCATAAGCACTACATAGATCAAATTCAAATAACTATGTTAAAAATTATGTACTCAATGATTTGTTTTGTAACAGTTCAATTACATAAGCATAAGAATTTCTAATGTATAACAAACACCTAGATGATGACCCAAATACATTTGTTTGATTTGGCACAAATTTGGGAATTTTTGTAGACACGATCGTAAATTGACTGCGAGCTCTTTTAGTTGCTGCTAGTTCTAATTGAGCTTGATAACAGCGGCTCGGTGTTAAAAAAGGAAAAAAATCTTGGTTGAATGGGGTGGATGTTCTGATCTCTTGCGTTCACGACGCGCACGTTGTGCCAGTTATCGGTTTGATATAACACCATCGGTGGTTTCCTAAATTTTGAATTTAATAATATCGTTTGAATGATATGAAACAATTACGTATTTATTACATGGAAAATCAACAAATCCTATCACTTCACACACTGCTTTTCCTTTCCTTTGCTTGAACAACTTGCCTTTTCTTTTCCTTTACTGCTACCATTCGCCATTGCCTTTGATGTTTTGTTCTCCTTTAAAAATACAATACGGATGAACACATAATAAATTGAGTAACGTCAACTCAAGAAATGTGACATGACACAACCTCAATTGTGTGATTAAGATCACGTTTATCACGAATTACAACCCCTACATTATTTTGACGGAGTAACTTGACCTAGAAATATGTAGACATTTTAAACTGAATTGATCGATAAGAAGTAAGAAGTAAACATCAATCACCAATAATAAGGTGCATGATAAGAAGATCAGCTTACAGTGTATTCTAGGTCTGAATCAGTTTGTACTAAGGAGGAAAAATTATATAGTAAGTATGACATGGTTTTTACAGAAATATTATACTAAAGGTTTTGAAAAAATCTATATAATAAAGAACTTACATGTCCAAAAATGGTGACATTGTCCATTTGGATACTAGTTTTGGAGTTGAAGTGTACTCGGTTATTGGGGTCAAATGTTAAACATGCAAACCTTGAAAAAAGAAGCACTGAACCTAGAGAAATTGAGTATTTTATGTGTGTTTAATAGAAATATTTCAAATTTATGCAAAGTTGAATCGTAAATTAAGAAATGTAATAAAACCAACCTAAATCAAGATACAAATAATACAGTTGTAACATATAACATTTAATAACAATCAGCTAATGTCAAAGCATCTACAACTAAACCAACAATCTTGCCAAAGCATACACCACTAACATTTGGTGCAATTGGTTTCAATTTTTTTTATATTGGTCGCTTGTTATTTTTTATTGGTAATTGACTTGACTTTGAATTTTTTATATTTTTTTGGTGCTTGCAGTAGTGATTTATTTCTGGTATGAATAATAGCTTGAAGGTCTTATTTATGGATTGTATATTTATATTTTTGTTTGTGTGGAAGTGGTGATGGAGATTAGATTGGTTTTGAAATTTTTTTAGTGCAATTGGTTTCAGTTGTTTTGTTTTTATTGGTCACTTGTTATTTTTTTATTTTATACCTTTTGTTTGCGTGGAAGAATTGGTAATGTGCTTGGATTTGATTTTGTTTTGCTTTTGTGGTGCAATTGGTATCACTTATTTTTTTAATTAGTGATTAGTTTGGGCTTTGTGTTTATATTTTTTGGGAGAATTGTTTTGTTTTTATTGGTCACTTGTTATTTATTTTTATTGATGATTATCTTGGGCTTTGGGTTTTGGGGGGAATTGTTTTATTTTTATTGGTCACTTTATATTTTTTTATTGGTAATTAGCATGGATTTGATTTTTATTTTTTTTGGTGCAATTGGTAACAATTGTTTTTTTTTTTATTGCTAATTAGCTTGAGTTTTTTTTTTAATTATTATTTTGAGAACTATATGTTTGCATATAGTAGTATTTTTTTTTTGTATAAATAATAGCTTGAAGGTTTTATTTATGGATTAGATATTTGTGATTAGGTTGCCTTTGATTTTTTTTTCACTTTTTTGGTGCAATTGGTATCACTTATTTTTTTTATTGGTGATTAGATTGAGTTTTTTTTGGGTCAACTTTTTCTATCAAAAATTCAACTAACTTTCAAAAGAATGTGTACAACCTGTAAATTTTTTTTTTACATTTAAATTTTTTCTCATTCTATGAAATCATACAAATATTTTGGTTATGTTGTCCATTTGGGTACTGATTGTGGTCTTGTGCTGTTAGTGGTTACAAGATTTATGGTGTCAATTGTTAAACATGCAAACTTTTAGTAAAGAAGCAATTGAAAATAGCAATACACATTTAACACATAACATTTAACAATAATAAAATCATGTCAAAGCATGTACAACTAAATCAAGACAAAAATTAATTAAAAAGACCAAATATTTAATGATAATCACACATCAAATTTTTAATAATTAAAATGAATAAATTCATTACTACTTGCTTGGTGAAGAAGAAATTTTTTATTTTGGTGATGTGTACCTGTGTGAGAAAATAGTAATTAAATTGACAAAGACAATTACTCAAAATATTACATACACCATAATTAAAATAGATTCAATTACAATAGAAAGCAAGTAAGCAAGGAAGTGAGTGCTTATAATTATCAAAAAGCTTAGAGCCCAATTCAGATTAATCCAAATATTGTCACTCTAAAGTGTAACTTGTCAAAAAGATATATTAAGTCAAATTTCATTGACTCTTTAAAAAACTAAAAAAAATTATAAATCCAAAAACTTAAAAACCTATACTGTTTAAAACCACGCACACATGAACAATGACACGAATACACACAGAAATATTGTTATTCTGAAGTGTAACTTGTCAAAAAGATAAACCAAATTTCAATAACTCTTTAAAAAAATTAAAAAAACATTGTAAATCAACAAATATAAAAAACATATACTGTTAAAAACCATGCACACATGAAGACATACATGAACACACACAAAAACACATCCACAAAAAAAACCATAACACATACTCGCACACACACAATGCTGACATAAACACATATGCACACACACACAAAACCTAGAACACACACTCACACAAAACACACAAAAAACCCAAAACACATGCACAGTTAAAGAGAGAGAGAGAGAGAGAGAGAGAGAGAGAGAGAGAGAGAGAAGGGAAGAAACCTAGAACACGTCTGCAAATCCAAAACACATGCACAATAAGAGAGAGAGAGAAATAGAGAGAGAGAGATGCACACATGCACTTACACATAGAGAAACCCAGAACACACGTTGACACACAAACACCATGTGTAAGTGGCTGCCAAGTTAGAGAGAGATGGTAAGATCCACAGGGAGTTTCTTAGCCTCCTTGTTGGTGGTGTTGTTGGAATATGTGTGTGTGAATGTGTTGAAGACGCAAGTTTACAATGGGGTGGTTGGGTGTTGGTTGTTCGCGGTTAGGGGTGGATGAGGAATGGGGGCTGAGGCAGTGGTTGGTAGAGGGGTGTTACTCCGGTGTGAGGTGTTGGGTGAGGTAGCACTGTAGTAGATATTATGAGACAGGGTGTGTGTTATGGGGTGTAGGCAGAGACAGAGAAAAAGAGAAATAGAGAAAAGTATCGGGAGAGAGATAGAGTTGTTGGGTGAGGTAGAGAGAGAGTTAGATGAGAGATAAGAAAGGGAGGGAGAGTGATGCTGGGTGAGGTAGCAGTTAGTATAAGATAGAGGGAAAGAGTTAGAGATAGCTTGCTTTTAAAAATTTTGCATCGGGTGAGGTAGCAATTAGTACAATTAGATGAGAGATAGCTTGCTTTTAAAATTGGGAGAGAGAGTTATAGGAGAGAAGACTCTAGAGTTAGGGTGTAACACCCCAAAACACCCCTTGGACGACATTACTATTTAAAACCATTCACATCATGAGAGCAACTAATAAGATCCATAAATCAAGAAAATTTCATTCATCAACTATAATATCTACATCATCATCCCAAAAGAATAAGCCAAACCATGGCCATTACATCCAAAAGAATATGCCCAACTAGGGCAATTACATCCCAAAAATCAACTATTAGTTTGCAGCGGAATAACCAAAATATTAATATAAACATTATTCTCAAAAGGAGTCTCCTAGTCTAGAACGTAAAAGGTACAATCCTATACAATTCCTTCCAGATCTACATGCCCATTAACTTGAGCTTCCCAAAGCACTTGCTCGTCAACTCCGAGCTCTTCCTCCAAACCATAATTTGAAAATATATTATTTGTAGGGGGTGAGCACTAAGCTCTGTAGCAACATTCTCCCAAACTCGAACAAGGTTTATAAAACATATAAAACAAGTCGGTCTCATTTTGCAAATATCATATATAACGTTTGAAGGAAAACATGGACATTTCTATGGATCTCAAGTTTACACAATAACAATGATTTAAATGAAGAAATAAAATCAATTCCAACAAGTTCTTATAATAAACCATTTCCAAAACGATACACAGTAACCCACAATGTATCTCAAGCCACAACTTGTATCTGTAACCAGGGACGGAGCTAGGATTTTGTCTCAGTGGGGGCAACCTAAATTCTTAAATTTCAAAGTATAATTGTAACATTGTTTTCATCAATCTAAATTCTTAAATTTCAAAGTATAATTGTAACATTCTTGACTAGGAGACGATTGTTCCAATGTTGATTTTCTTATAAGAAACTTATCCATAGCTGATTAAAAAAAAAAAAATTGTCTAATTAGATTCAAGTTTAAGAGTTTGTCATTAAGTTCGTAACAAATGAGGTAATGGACTACACATAATTAAAATATAATCCATAAATCCAAAATATAATCCAAACTAGAATTTCAAGAAATCAATTAAAATAATTTAATCATAGGGAAGAAAAATAGCACTAACCAAGAATCTCAGATAGCCAATCTGAATAGGGGCTTCAACAAAAATTCAAAATAGTTGAGTGGTGATCTAAGACGAAACAAAGAAAACCTACATAAGTCCATAAATAATACACCAAACAACCATCAATTCTACAAGAACTAAACTAATTTTCTAATATAAAAAATCTGATTTTAGATTAGTGCTAATACTACTATTAAAAATTTTGATTAATGGATTACGTCTCCTTAGCTTCAACATAATCTTCTAGGGTTTCTTCAAATTTGATTTGCACAATGATTGAATTCAATAGACTGATTTGTTGATGAATATACCAAAAGGAAATAAGGAACTAACAAAAAAACTAAATAAAAAAAAGAAGAGGGCTAGACACTAGACTGGATTGGTATTCTCTCTCTCGAAGACGAAACGAATGCTTACGAGAAAAATTAAAAAAAGTAGGCGTGAAAAGGAGAGCTGCCCAAAAGTTAGCTGCCAAAAGTTAGGTTGAAAATTATATTAATATACCCTATATTTTAAGAAAGTTTCAGTGGGGGCAAGTTTAAGAAAGTCTTGAAATTTTTAAAATTACATTTAGGTCCCAAATTTTTTTAAATTTTCAGTGGGGGCAGCTGAAAATTATATTAATATGCCCTATATTTTAAGAAAATTTCAGTGGAGGCAAGTTTAAGAAATTCTTGAAATTTTTAAAATTACACCTAGGTCCCAAAATTTTTTAAAATTTCAGTGGGGGCAGCTGCCCCCATTGCCCCCATACTAAATCCGCCACTGTCTGTAACCATATTATGTATCTCAAGTATGATGCATGATATCGCATGAATAAACACATTGAGAATATCCTGACCCACACACACACATCCAATCCTCGCAAGGATACACAACTTTAGGAAGGGCATATATTGACGCATCGGCAGGGACGAATCCAACCTAGGAATAGTATACTAACCCTCAGCCTCGATAACACGTGATCGAATAGTGGTTTAGTCCTCGCGAGGCACCAACCCCACTACGAGTGATAGAGAACCTTCAAACCCACACGGAGTAAGAAACGCATCTAACCCACTCTACGATATCCGGTCAACGGCCACCCATGGTTATCCAAAACATCCACATGAGATACAATACCCAACAATTTCTCAAATCACGAGCAAATCCAAAAATCCCCAAATTTCACATGTATTATTCCAATAGAACAATTTAAGAAAATATGCAAGAGATCATCACAAATACCATTTTATTGTTTAATACAAAGCACTAGAGTTTTGAAATCAAGAGCAAAGGAAAAATCAAGAGAAAAATCTATTTCTCTTGAAAACTAGGGTTTTAAGTCAAGAAAAGAGATTTGATAGCTATTCCACAATAGCATTGTTCAAAACATGGTAATATTTACTAGAATATCAAAAATCAAGGATTTCATAGCATACATATAGGATTTAGAGTCAAAAGAATACATATATATAAGTCATAGCCTCAATGTAAGAGAATATGAGGAAACCCCTACCTTAGATCAAGAGTTCCAAGCAAAAGACCCAAGCCCTAGAGACCTCCTTCCTCCCTTTTCTTTCTCCTTTTATCTTCCCTTAGGGTTCTAAGAGATTTGGGGTGAGAATGGTGTGAAAGAATAGAAGAAAATAGGATGAAAATGTGTTTTTATACTTAGCCAAATCCCGACTTTTACTGTTTAAAATTTTTTATTTTTACCGACTGTACCGGTACGGTTGGCTCTCGGGACATTGGGGTACCGGTACGGTTTGTCCAAATTTGCCCTTTTCACTTGTTTTTCATTTTCAATCCATTCCAAATCATTCCAAAACCAACCCAAACTTATACAACATATATTTGTATATCAAACATAGTTGGTACAAGTCCTATTACATGTGGGGGTTTACATAGGGAGTGAGAGTTGTAGAGTTAATTTTGCATGAAGACCGTAGTTCCTAGGTGAGGTATGGAGAGAGAGTTGATGAGAGAGAGGAGTCTAGAGTTAGGGAGAGAGAGTTGTTGAGTTAAGGAAGAGAGTTAGATGAGAAAGAGTTTCGGCGAGAGAGAGAGGTGTAGGGTAAGGATGAAGTGGGTGAGGTAGAAGTTAGTATGAGATAGGGAGAGAGATTTAGATGAGAGATATGAGAGTTAGAGTTAGGGAGAAAGAGTTGCATAAGTTAGTATGAAATACGGAGAGAGAGTTGTAGTATGAGATACGGAGAGAGAGTTAGATAGTATGAAATAGAGAGGGAGACTTAGATGAGAGATAGGAGTGTTAGAGTTAGGGAGAGAGAGTTGTATTAACAATTAGTATGAGATAGGGAGAGAGAGTTGTATGAGTGATAGGAGTGTTACAGTTAGGAAGAAAATGTTGTATCAGTTAGTATGAGATAGGGAAAGAGAGTTAGATGAGAGAGAGGAGTCTTAAAAAAATTTCGCATGAGGACCGTTGGATCAATAATCTCTTTAGACGATCTGAGGCGCGAAAAGTTTAAGACAAACATTTCTAACTACTTTATTATATAGATAAGAAATAGTAACATCAAAAACAAATAATAAGAACATTGAATTTATTAACATTTCAAAAAAATAAAATAAAAAATAGTAAATTTCAAAACAATAAAAGGGTAACATTCAATAGTAACATTAAATATTAATATTTAAAAAAAAAAAAAAAAATAGTAATATTCAAAACAAAAAATAGTAACATTCAATATTGACATTTCGAAAAATAACAACATTCAAAAACAAAAAAATAGTAACATTTAAAATAAAAACCGTAACATTTAAACAAAAAATAAATAATATCTAAAACAAAAAACAATGGAATGATATGAAAACATAAAAATCAAGACTTCACATGCAAACGACAAAGCATACCCAAGATTGACGTCGATCAATATGATTATTAGTAGCATTCTCAATTGGCTCGTACAGCAACATAGGACACCCAAAAAGGTCTTTTTTTGTAACACCCTGCATTTTCTTTTATATATGTATATAGATATATAGTAAATAATTGTTGTAAAAATGTGGATATGTGTAATGATGTAAGAATGAACTATATAGATTGTAATAGTAGGAGAAATGCTAGAGATGCATATTGATTGGGAAGTTTGAGTTTCAAAGACGTTTAAACTTGAAAAGGGTGATTAGATGAATTTATAAATATTTTTAGGTCAAAATAAGGTGTCCATTGAATCCGGAAGGTCGAACAACCATGGGAGAGGTAATATGAGGTATATTGGAAGTTAGAAAGTATTTTGGAGTAAAGACACATTTAGAGAGAGTTGGGTAAAAATGGATCTTGGACACTGCTTAGTATTTTGGCCATAACTTTTTATCCTTACGTCCAATTGCTCTGAAAAGTTTACAGTAGATAGTAGACATCTAGGGCTACAAAAGTGTATCTCATGAAAAATTTCCAATTCAACCTCTAAATGGGTCAAAACTACCCTGGAAGTCGAAGTAGCCGAAGTGTACCGGAACACAGTACCGGTACGGTACCGTACCGGTACTCCCGAACCAGTAGCTAAACCGTACCGGTACAGCGTACCGGTACGGCCGAAGTTTGGCACAGTAAAAGTCGGGATTTTGGTGTTTTAAAACACCCTTTTAAGCCTCATTTGACCCATTCTTCCATCCCACTCTCACCCCAAACATCTTAGAGCCCTAAGAGAAGAGGAAAATGAGAGAAAAACACAAAGATCTTGAGAGAGTTACCCCTTATAGAGATCAAAACCGAAATTTCTCAAGAACACCATTCTTCTACTCTCTTCTTCTACACTTTCACTACACCCTTACCCACACCTCTTGGAATCCTAGAGAGAGTCTTAGAAAAGAATAAAGAAGGAGAAAACACAAGATCAAAAGGGAAAAATAAATGATTTAAGAGTGATTCAAGATCAAACCCTAGATTTTCAAGAACATCAAGGTAGAGGTTTTCTCTCACTCACTTACATTGAGGCTAGGGTATTTATATATGTATGCTTTGGCTATCAATGATATATATATATATATATATATGCTATGGAATCATCATCTCTTAGGCTTTTTGGCAAAGATTACATGGTTTGAACAAAGTTAGGGTTTAATACCCATGAAATCTCTTCTCTAGTTTTAAAACCCTAATTTTTGGAGAGTGATGTATTTCCTTCTTAAATGCTTTCTTTATTATGGATTTTCGAAACCTTAGTGCTTTGTGTTGAGTAGAAAAATGATGTTATTGTGATCTCATGTATTTTTCTTTGTTGGTTGTGAAATTTTTACATGATATATTTTGGGAATTTTGGATAGATGCTTGTAAATTGAGATAAATGTTGGAATTGTATGCTTGGTTGGATTGTGGTGATGCACATGAGTGAGAGGTTCCTTGTAAGGATGCTCACCCATTCTCAAGAGGTTTCCGGTAAGGATGCTTGAGAAATAAGTCCGTGATAGTGAGAGATTCCTTGTAAGGATGCTCACCCCTACCCAAGAGGTTCCCGGTAAGGATGCTTGGGAAACAATGTAGTGATTAGTGAGAGGTTCCATGTAAGGATGCTCATCCATTCTCAAGAGGTTTGATTAGCACTTAAAAGTAGCATATTGTTACACTCTTTTTGGACTAATTATACTTTGATGGAGTTTAAATGATGATATTTTAGGTTCTAAAGTGAAGGAAAGTCCAAAGGCATCCAAGAAGTACATCTGAGGGACAAATGCCGAATTAACGCAAGACCAAGGGAGCAATGTCAGGAGAATGCAAAGAATGAAGGACAAAGTGTAATAAAAGCAGGACAAAGTGTAATAAAAGCAGGACAAAGTGTAATAAAAGCATTTGAAAAATCAGCATTCAGCAACACCACCGTTCATTCTCCACTTGCCCACTTGCCCACTTGCCCACTTGCCCAGCCTTCCTACGCCTATAAATAGGCTGCTCCTTCTGCATTTCAAGGAGAGACCTGAGGGTGGAATTGGTGGAAAAACCAAGAGAGGAACTAAGAGTTAGGAGAGATTTTAGAAGAGTTTTTAGAGAGCAAATTTTCTTTCATCTTTTGTAGCTTCCATTTCAATTCATGTATTGAAGATTTTATGCTTATGTTCTTATGGTAAGAGTTCTTTCTTCTAATTGTCATTTCTTTATAGCTTTTATATTTACTTGCTTGTATAAATATAATGGAAGGCTGAGCCTCCTCTTCTAATTGTCATTTCTTTATAGCTTTTATTATTTTCTTTTATGTATTTTTATATCTTGGTTGTGAATTAAACACCAAGTAGTTATTGTTTTCTTTTATGTATTTTTATTTCTTGGTTGTGAATTAAACACCAAGTAGTTATTGTTTTCTTTTATGTATTTTTATCTCTTGGTTGTGAATTAAACACCAAGTATTTATTGCTTTCTTTTAATTTAAGTATTGTTTTCTTTTACTTCCATTGTTGGAGCTTCCTTCTTCCCCTTAGAGGAGTGAAACTCTTCCACTTTTCTAGAGCTTTACCAAAGCCGTGAAGGGTGGAACGTGATTCACTTGTTCTTTGTCGAAGAACGACTCCTTGTTTAGATATTTTACTTTAGAGTATTTTACTTTGTAACACCTTTTGGGGATGAGTACTATTCATCATTCTAGCTTTACCATAGCTATGAAGGGTGAGTAGTCCTCATTCACTCTTTGGGAAGGGATGATAGATATGTAAAAGATTAATCCGGACATTATGTTTGTGTATCACCTTTATGCTTAAATGTTCTATACTCCACTTGATTTTTGGGTGATTGAATGCACCTAGCAAAGTAAAGGTACTTTGTATAATCAACGGATCTTTCTATGATAAATGGATGACTCCTACATGGAAAGATCCATTGATTCAAGGCAAGTACCCTAACTAACTCTTCATGATAAAATTTCAATGTCCACCATTATTGCACTTCATTCCTATCTTCCGATTAATTTGCCGTTGACACGGGAGTTAATTGAGTTATAAAGCATAAACATAATGCACCGGATAATCAACTACATATTCTGATTCCCGAACCAAAGAGTGTTTGTTACATTTAATCATCTTATATTTTGTCTAGAAAAATACCCATTGGAAAGAATTTTACATTCTATCCAAAACTTCCCACAACTTCAAAATCATAATATTTCCAGTTACAAGTCTTTCTCACTATTTACTTCAAAGAACACCAACCATAGTTCCCTGAGGATTCGACTCTGGACTCAAACCAGATTATTACTACAACTTGACCGCCTGCACTTGGGTGTACACATTTCGGATCAAGTCAAGTTTTTGGCGCCGTTGCCGGGGAATCATAAAAGGTTTTTTTTTTAGAAAAAAGTGAAAAAAAAAAAAAAAAAAAAAACCTCTCTTTTTGTTTATATTTTTGCCTTATTGTGAATAATTTTGTTTTATGACTGACACCAATCGCCTCTTTCAAAATTTGCCTGCTGAATCTTCTGGGTCTGTAAATCAACTTGAACCACCTTCACCCAAATCAGAAGCCGATTCTTGTAACTTCAATATGTCAAATATTGATAGGCAGGGTGAAGATCATGTGAGAGAGGGGGAAGTACCCAACATTCGAACATTGCGGGATTACTTACATCCCACAAGGAATAGTGTCCCCTCTTGTTTTGTTTTTCCGGAGAATGCACCCCACTTCACTGTGAAGCCGGGGACAGTGCATTTATTGCCCGTGTTTCAGGGATTGGATACAGAAAATCCGTATCTGCATATCAAAGACTTCGAAGAAGTGTGTGGAACATTTCAAGACAATTCTGAATTGACAAAAATGAAATTGTTTTCTTTCTCTTTGAGGGATAAAGCCAAACAATGGTTACATTCTTTAAAATCTCTTTCAATCCCTAATTGGCAGGCTCTACAGAATGAATTTTTCAGAAAATTCTTTCCTCTGCACCGCACTAATGCACTCAAAAGACAAATCATGAATTTTTCGATCAAAGAAGGGGAAACTTTTTATCAAAGCTGGGAGAGATTCAAAGATCTTCTCCAATCTTGTCCACACCATGCTTTTGAAGATTGGACTTTGGTAGGATTTTTCTATGACTCCTTGCCCACTAGGTTACGACAGTTTGTCGAAATGATGGCTCAAGGAGAGTTCATGGGAAAAAGTCCGGAGGAGGCATTCAATTTTTTTGATACCATATCTGACAGTTCTCAAATGTGGGACTCAGCCTCTCCTACCACTGTAGAAGCCAAACCACCTACTTTCCAAGGGGGTAAGTATGTCTTGAGAGAAGATGATGATCTTAGAGCAAAAATGTCCACTTTGTCTCGAAAGCTTGAAGCTTTAGAGATGAAAAAGGTCCATCAAGTTGATGTTGTCCCTCCCACAGAACAAGTGTGTGGGATTTGTGCACTAACAGGGCATCCTACTGGGGAATGTCCGACCATTCCGGCATTCAAAGAAGTTTTGTTGGAACAAACAAATGCCATTTCCAATTTCAACAAGCCTTACTCCAACCCATACTCTGAAACATACAATCCAGGGTGGCGGAACCACCCAAATTTCAGTTGGAGAAACACACAACCAACCCCCATGAATCAGCAACAAAGTCCACAACAACCACCTCAAGGACCTCCACAATATCCTCATCAACAAGGGCCACCACAACCACCTCAAGTACCTCCACAATATCCTCCATATCAACCACCACACAAAAGGAGCCTTGAAGATACATTGAATCAATTCATGCAAACCCAAATGAGCTATAACAATAGTTCTACTCAGGCTTTTATTGATTTCAAGGCCCAGACCACACAATCTTTTGAGGATCTCAAAGGCCACATTCAAAAGCTGACCCAGTCCATGAGCACACATGAGAAAGGAAAATTTCCTGCCCAACCAAAGCCTCCACAAGGCCAATTTCAGGTGGGAAATCCATCAACTATGGAAACTCCACAAGACCAAGCCAAAACTGTCACCACATTGAGAAGTGGCAAAAAGATTGACAAGTCCATCAGAAACATGCTGATTCCAGACCCAAAACCAGTCTCAATTCCAGCCAACCCATTAAGTGAGCCAGAACTTGAAAAAAAAAATGACTGTGATCCCATGATTGAACAAGAACCAGAGCCATCAAGGGAAGAAGAACCCTCGTGTTCTATTCCTGCTCCTTTCCCTCATAGACTCAAGAGCATACAGAAAGCAAACAATCAGTCTGAAATTTACGAGCTTTTCAAGCAAGTAAAAATCAACATCCCACTTCTGGATGCAATCCAACAGGTTCCAGCTTATGCCAAGTTTCTAAAAGACTTGTGCACAGTCAAAAGAAGCCAAAATGTTCAAAAAAGAGCCTTCCTCACAGAGCAAGCCAGTGCCCTACTTCAACACAAAATCCCTTCAAAGTGCGAAGATCCAGGGTGTCCCACTGTGTCATGTGTCATTGGAAATTTCAAAATTGAGCAAGCATTGTTAGACCTTGGAGCTAGTGTCAACTTGCTTCCTTTCTCTGTCTACCAGCAGTTGGGTTTAGGTGAACTGAAACCCACTTGCACCACACTCCAATTGGCAGATAGATCTGTAAAAATTCCTAGGGGTATTGTTGAAGATGTACTTGTCCAAGTGGATAATTTTGTCTTCCCTGTAGACTTCATTGTTCTAGATACTCATCCAGAAGTTCATTCAGAAACTCCAATTCCTGTCATTCTTGGTCGACCTTTTCTAGCAA
This sequence comes from Ilex aquifolium, assembly GCA_951799425.1. Lineage (NCBI taxonomy): Eukaryota > Viridiplantae > Streptophyta > Magnoliopsida > Aquifoliales > Aquifoliaceae > Ilex > Ilex aquifolium. The sequence goes on from OX637400.1 coordinate 28,794,184, forward strand.
CCTCCAATGCACTAATCAATTGCAGGAATGGTATTATGAAATTGACTTTTGGGGATATGACTCTCGAAATGAACGTCTTTGACATTGCAAAACACCCAAGAGAGTACGAGGAGATAGGAGAAATAAATTCCATTGAGTCATTAATACAAGCACATATGAATGACTCATTCTGTGAGGATCTTAGTGAATCAACTTTGTCAAAATCTGACTCATCTGACTCTCTGGAACAAAACTCCATTGAGTGTCCTACCTTCAATGTGGGGACATGGGCTCCTAAATTTGAAGAAATTTCATCAAGTGGTACAAAACCACTATCTTCAAGTGACAGGCCACCAAAGCCTGAACTGAAACCGCTCCCATCTGATCTCAAGTATGCATTTTTAGGTGAGGATAAATCTTACCCAGTGGTAATTTCTTCAAAAATCACAGACTTGCAAGAAGCTCAATTAATTGAAGTTCTTAAAAGTCATAAAAGCACCATTGGGTGGACCATCGCTGATTTGAAAGGTATAAGCCCGTTAATATGTAATCATGCCATATACCTTGAAGAGGACTCAAAACCCTCTCGTCAAATGCAGCGACGATTGAATCCGCACATGAAAGAGGTTGTGAGACTGGAAGTGCTCAAACTCCTGGATGCAGGGATAATTTTTCCTATCTCCGATAGCAAATGGGTTAGTCCAACCCAAGTTGTACCAAAGAAATCTGGAGTCACAGTAGTCAAAAATGATGCAAATGAACTTGTGCCAACACGAGTCGTCACAGGATGGCGAATGTGCATTGACTATCGAAAACTCAATCTGGTGACTAGAAAAGACCATTTTCCTCTTCCCTTCCTTGACCAAGTCCTCGAGAGAATAGCAGGCCATGAATTTTACTGTTTCCTAGATGGGTATTCCGGATACAATCAAATTGAGATAGCTCTGAATGACCAAGAAAAGACCACATTCACATGTCCATTTGGCACCTTTGCATTCAAAAGGATGCCATTCGGACTTTGTAACGCTCCTGCAACATTTCAAAGATGTATGCTGAGCTTGTTCAGTGACATGGTCGAAAATTTTTTGGAAATCTTCATGGATGATTTCTCGGTATATGGTGACTCATTTGATTTGTGTCTAGCTAACCTAGAAAAAGTTTTGATAAGATGCAAAGATGCAAATCTGGTGCTTAACTGGGAGAAATGTCATTTCATGGTGAATCAAGGCATTGTCTTGGGTCACATTGTGTCGTCTGAAGGCATGAAAGTTGATAAAGCAAAAATTGATTTGATAAGGAATCTTCCTGCTCCTAGGGTTGTAAAGGATGTTCGATCATTCTTAGGTCATGCAGGATTCTACAGAAGATTCATAAAAGACTTCAGCACCATAGCAAAACCTATGTGTCATCCAGTGTCAGGATGTCATTTTCGACTGGAATGAAGCGTGCCAAAAATCCTTTGACAAACTCAAAGGCATGTTAATTTCTGCCCCAATAATGCAACCTCCTGACTGGACTCTACCCTTTGAATTGATGTGTGATGCTAGTGACTATGCTGTAGGTGCTGTTTTGGGACAAAGAAAAGATAAGAAGCCACATGTGATTTACTATGCAAGTAAAACTTTAAATGATGCCCAAATGAATTACTCAACAACTGAAAAGGAATTACTTGCTGTAGTATTTGCATTGGAAAAATTTCGATCTTATCTGGTTGGTTCTTCTGTTACTGTATTTACTGACCATGCAGCACTGAAATTTTTGCTTACAAAAAAAGATGCCAAACCAAGGCTCTTGAGATGGATCCTTTTGCTCCAAGAATTTGATTTAGTCATTAAGGACAAAAAGGGTGTGGAAAATGTGGTGGCAGATCATCTGTCAAGATTAACTTATGAATTTCATGAGGATGGACTGCCAATCAATGAAAAATTCCCTGATGAACAACTATTCAGGATTGATGAGACCCCATGGTACGCTGATATTGCTAATTTCCTTGCTACCGGAACACTTCCTCCATTTTTCACTCCCATGGACAAAAAGAAGTTTCTGAGGGAGGTCCGCAATTTCTTTTGGGAAGATCCCTACGTATTCAAGTACTGTAAGGATCAGATCATAAGACGTTGCATCCCCGCTCAGGAAAGTAGACAGGTAATAACATTTTGTCATTCAGAAGCATGCGGTGGTCATTTTTCATCTCGAAAAACCGCTGCAAAAATCTTGCAGTGTGGATTTTACTGGCCCACACTTTTCCAAGATGTCCATGCTTTTTGCGTAACTTGCGATAGATGTCAAAGGTTGGGAAACATTTCAAAAAGAAACATGATGCCCTTAAACCCAATTTTGGTGATCGAAATTTTTGACTGTTGGGGTATCGATTTTATGGGACCATTTCCCCCCTCCTTTGGCTATCTATACATTTTAGTAGCCGTAGACTATGTATCCAAATGGGTTGAAGCAATTCCATGCCGAAATAATGATCATCAAACAGTGATCAAGTTTTTAAAAGAAAATATTTTATCTCGGTTTGGAATTCCAAAATCCATTATAAGTGATGGGGGTTCTCATTTTTGCAATCGTCCCTTCTGGAATTTAATGAAAAAATACTTGATTTTTCACAAAATTGCAACCCCTTATCATCCACAGACCAGTGGACAAGCTGAGTTAGCTAATCGGGAGATCAAATTAATTTTGGAAAAAACGGTGAACCCAGATCGCAAAGATTGGTCATTAAGACTAACTGATGCGCTCTGGGCATACCGAACTGCTTTTAAAACAATTTTGGGCATGTCTCCCTATCGATTAGTCTATGGAAAGCCATGTCACTTGCCTGTGGAATTGGAACATAGGGCATACTGGGCTATTAAAGCAATGAATTTTGACTTAGACAAGGCTGGACTGTCACGGAAGCTTCAGATTAATGAATTGGAGGAATTGAGAAATGAAGCATATGAAAATGCTAAGATTGCAAAAACCAGGATGAAAATTTTTCATGACAAGAACATAGTGCGAAAATCTTTTGAACCTGATCAAAAGGTTCTACTTTTCAATTCGAGACTTCGCCTATTTCCTGGTAAGTTAAAATCAAGATGGACTGGACCATACATTGTTAAAAAGGTATTTGAACATGGGGCAGTGGAAGTGGAGAACCCATCAAACGGTAACATTTTTACCGTCAATGGTCAGAGATTAAAACCCTTTGTGGAGAATTTTGTCCAAAATGTGGAGACCATTTTTTTAATGGATCCAGAAAGTATCTCCGGATATCACTCCGGAGATTACGCTTGCCGACACAAAAAAGGGTCGGGTCAGTCAGACACCCGACACGATGGACTGCCTTTATAAGGCTCCCATCGCTTTTTTTTTCTTTTTTTTCTTTTCCTCACCACACCTTTACTCTTTTCTTTTCTTTTTCTTCTTCTGCTTCTTCTCTTTTCTTCTTCTTCTCCACTGCATCTGGTCTTCTGTACCACGATCCAACCCATAACAGTACCATGTCTGCATTTTTCGATGACCCTATCCTCCTTCTCATGATCTACATTTGTTTGTATTATTTACTTATGGCTGTTCTTCTTCGGGCCGCACTGATGATCAAGGGTTTTTGTCCCAATGAAAACCCAGACCACCCCAAAGATGCTTAATCTCTGTTTTTTTTTTTTTGGTATAGGTCATCGGCGATTGAACAGATCTCCACAGTTAACTGCGTATTCATGCTCTACAAACCGAAAAACTCGAAACATTGGGGACAATGTTCAGTCTAGGTTGGGGGGTGAGATCTACAGTTTACAATAGTTGATCTGCAGTTTACAGTAGTTGATCTGCGCAGGTTGAACCCGTAAAATTTTCTGTAAATTTTTTTTTGTTTTTATTGTTGTATCTGTTCATATTATGTACCTTGTATTAATGATAATATCTGTGGGTCAGTTTTGATCGTCTTTGTGACTGGAAGACGTAAAAAAACCAGATAATGGGTCATAGAGTATCAATCATGGATGTAAATCTTTTTTGGTTTAGTCTAGGAGTCCTACGTACTTTTCCATCTGATGTACATACCATGATCATGAGAAAAGCAAGATTAGTAAGGAAGGCTGAAATCAAAGAAAAACAAGCGAAACCCCTCTGTGGCCGAAGCAGTTATTCTAAACGTCGTCGTGCTACACGACTTGGTGCCTGTAAACAGTGTGGCAGATACTTTCATGAGAAAAGATACAACAAATGTTCTGAACCAATTTCCGGTCGCGCAACCGATCGATTAAACTGGATAAAACATGGGCTGAGTAAGGATTACCCTGATACGCCATGCTATTCCGGTACTGTGCTTAACCGATTTGTGAGAGAGGAAGTTGGGAGAGTTACTAGTTGTCCATTTTACACAGATACGGAGGGGGAATCGGATTGACCTCTGTGGAAAAGTGTACTGAGGTTGGGAATGAAAGCTGAAGGTCCGAGTCTGTAAATTTTATTTTATTTTATTTTATTTTATTTTTTTTTTATGTTCTGTACAAACTCTTTTGGCTTAAGAATGTTTATTTTGATTCCTTTTAGGATGCATAAAAAAAAAAAAAAAAAAAAAAGAGGTTGAAATATATAATAAGTAAAATAGAGAGGTTGAAATATATAATAAGTAAAATAAAGGGGTTAGTAGTGTAAAATCTGAAATTTTATATTCATTCGGTTTAGTGAATTGAGAATAATTACAACTTTATTGAAAAAAATTTAATAACACCCCTTTCTTTTGAATAATAAACACTTTATATTTTTTTTCTTTCTTGTGTTACACTTTGTACCCCTACAAATTTTGGGATTCTTGGTGAATTAAGGAATTTCAGGGACGAAATTCTTTTGAGGAGGGTAGATTGTGAGATCCCAAATTTTTGAAATTTTTGAAAATGGTTTAAGTATATATATTATGAGTTTTGATGGGAAAGTATAAGGAAAAATTAAGTTTTGTGGTTGATATATATAAATAAGTGAAATATAGGGGAGCAAAGTATAACTATTTTAACTTTTATGATAATTGAGTCTTCAGCCACGTGAAGACTGGCAAAAAAAAAAAAAAAAAGTCAAAAGTAGGCAGCCGTTCATTCATTACATTTTAGAAAATGTGGGTGTGTGCAATTAATGGTATAAAATTTAGTGTGTGTCTGGTTCTTTGTTGGAACCGTGAGTGAAGTACAGTTGCTTTTATTTATTAAATGTTATTTTTAATGCATGTCACTTTATTTTGTTGTATAATTTTGTTGTTCCTAGTTTCAGATATCGGTGCATGGGTCAAAGCTCAAGTGCGAGGTGTTCTCTTACCCTACTCATTTTTATTACTATGCACCATTATTGCGCCTGCTGCCATTATTGCGCCTGCCGACACTGCCGAAAGTAAAGTTAAAAAAAAAAAAAAAAAAAAAAAATCTGAGGAATGCCTTTATTAGGCCTTCCACCTTTTTCTTTTTCTTCCACCATCACCGGTGTTGGTTTCCCCCTTTTCTCTTTCCCTTATCTTCTTCTCTTTCTTTTTCTTCTCTTCTTCTTCGTCGTCGTTCTTTCTATTCTCTGTAAAAACAACTCACCCCCTGTAAATACATGACCATATACGCCGACGATCCAGTCTTTTGTTTAATAATTTGTCTTATATGTTTGTATGTGTACCTGGGTGCTCTTTGTGTTCTCACACTTAGGATGAGGAGTTTCCAGAGAAACCCAGATATTCCTTGAGTTGAGTAATTGTTGTATTTTGTTTGTAGGTTTCGGCAGATGAACAGATCTGTACCTTACAACCTTATCTCCACTAGCCCACTAGTGCTAGTGTTGTAAGTATTGCTTGTTTGTAATTTCATTTATATATATATTTGAAATTTGATATCTACAGCTTGTGATTCTCATGGCTATTTGTCTTTATAAGATTCCTTGTGAATTTGCTATGCCCTCCAATGACTATGTTGTAATTGCTGTTACAGTAAGATCTTTTGAATAATAAACACTTTATATTTTTTTTTCTTTCTTGTGTTACACTTTGTACCCCTACAAATTTTGGGATTCTTGGTGAATTAAGGAATTTCAGGGACGAAATTCTTTTGAGGAGGGTAGATTGTGAGATCCCAAATTTTTGAAATTTTTGAAAATAGTTTAAGTATATATATTATGAGTTTTGATGGGAAAGTATAAGGAATAGTTAAGTTTTGTGGTTAATGTATATAATAAGTGAAATATAGGGGAGCAAAGTATAACTATTTTAACTTTTATGATAATTGAGTCTTCAGCCACGTGAAGACTGGCAAAAAAAAAAAAAAAAAAACAAAAGTCAAAAGTAGGCAGCCGTTCATTCATTACATTTTAGAAAATGTGGGTGTGTGCAATTAATGGTATAAAATTTAGTGTGTGTCTGGTTCTTTGTTGGAACCGTGAGTGAAGTACAGTTGCTTTTATTTATTAATGTTATTTTTAATGCATGTCACTTTCTTTTGTTGTATAATTTTGTTGTTCCTAGTTTCAGATATCGGTGCATGGGTCAAAGCTCAAGTGCGAGGTGTTCTCTTACCCTACTCATTTTTATTACTATGCACCATTATTGCGCCTGCTGCCATGATTTGCGCTTGCCGACACTGCCGAAAGTAAAGTTAAAAAAAAAAAAAAAAAAAAAAAAAAAAAAAGGGCCTCCCATTCTCTTTCTTCTTTTTTTTTTTTTTCTTTTCTTCTGTCTGCCAGCTGCTGCCGACACTTGTTTAAAAAAAAAAAAAAAAAAAAAAAAAAAAAAAAAAAAAAAAAGAAAAAAGAAAAAAAAAAAAAAATCTGAGGAATGCCTTTATTAGGCCTTCCACCTTTTTCTTTTTCTTCCACCATTACCGGTGTTGGTTTTCCCCCTTTTCTCTTTCCCTTATCTTCTTCTCTTTCTTTTTCTTCTCTTCTTCTTCGTCGTCGTTCTTTCTATTCTCTGTAAAAACAACTCACCCCCTGTAAATACATGACCATATACGCCGACGATCCAGTCTTTTGTTTAATAATTTGTCTTATATGTTTGTATGTGTACCTGGGTGCTCTTTGTGTTCTCACACTTAGGATGAGGAGTTTCCAGAGAAACCCAGATATTCCTTGAGTTGAGTAATTGTTGTATTTTGTTTGTAGGTTTCGGCAGATGAACAGATCTGTACCTTACAACCTTATCTCCACTAGCCCACTAGTGCTAGTGTTGTAAGTATTGCTTGTTTGTAATTTCATTTATATATATATTTGAAATTTGATATCTACAGCTTGTGATTCTCATGGCTATTTGTCTTTATAAGATTCCTTGTGAATTTGCTATGCCCTCCAATGACTATGTTGTAATTGCTGTTACAGTAAGATCTGATAATTTGCCAAATAATCCTCCTCAATCCTATGTATTCTGGGTTTATTCCTTCTTCGTTAATTTGTTTGTTTCATCCTAAATCTTCTTCCTTCCGCTTGTATTTTGGTATACTTTCTCTAGTTTCGTATTTGTAATTTTAGTTTTAGATCTGAAAAAAAAAAAAAAAAAAAAAAAAATTTATTTTTTTTGGATCGCGTTTTTTTTAGTATTTGTACCTGTATTTCATGATCACATCGGATGCAGCTTCAACTGTCTTTGTGACTGTCAGACGTTAAAGAACCAGATAGAATGTCTTTAGTCTTAGCAAGCATGGATCCTAAACTTTTTTGGTTTAGTCTAGGAGTTCTACGCATTTTCCCATCTGATGTGCATGCTGTGATAATGAGAAAAGCAAGGGATGTGAGAAAAATTGAGATCCGAGAGAAACAACAACAACCATTGTGTGGCAGAAGCAATTTTGCTAAACATCGTCGTTCCAAACGACTGGGTGCTTGTTACTATTGTGGCAGGATATTTCATATGAAAAAACATAATCAGTGTTCTGAACCAATTTCGGGTCGTGCAACCGATCGATTAAACTGGATAGTGTATGGGCTGAGTAAGGATTATCCTGACACACCATCTTATGCCAGTCCGGGACTTACAAGTTATGTGCGACAAGAAGTTGGAAGGGTCACTGATAATGACATAGATCCAAGCGATGACTCGGATTAGATTTTGACTATAAAAACAAAGCTGTGGAAAAATGTGTTTTGGAATGAAGGTTAAGGGTCTGAACTCTTTTGTAAAATATTTTTGTACAAAGTCTGGTTGTTGAAATAAAAATATGGGCCGAGTAAGGAACGTCCCGAACTACCAACTAACAGTGTAGGTAGGGATTTGATCCTGAGACGCCATAAATTTCCAAGTTCAATTTGTGCATTTTATCTTCTTTCAATTCTCATAGATAAATGAGTATGTGGGCGGAGTAAGGAATGTCCTAAAATGCCAACCTGTAGTGTGGGTAGGGACTTATCCTGAGACGCCATAGTTTTTCAAGTTTAATTGGTGCATCTAGTCTTCTTTCAATTTTCATAGATAAATGAGTATGTTTATAATTTTGAATTTTATTTTTCTTGTTTTCTAAAAAAAAAAAAAAAAAAAAAAAAAAAAAAAAAAAAAAAAAAAAACCACTTCCTTGAAAAATGGTATTTTCTCTATGCTTAAATGTCAAATGTATATTGCTATTTGTTATTCTTAAGGTAAAGAATGACCAGACTCAAAAATAGAATCGGTATATAACCGACATTCCATGAAAAACCTGACATTACCAGTGGAGATGATAAAGAATACCATGGTAAGTTTTGAGCCTTATCATACTTTTGAGAGATAATTAACATTTATTCAAGTAAGGTCTTTCACTCTCTATTTTTGAATAATCTCATTAAATTTGCTTTGATTGACGCAACTAAGGTAATCTGTTGACATATCCCCAAGAAATCTGTTCATACGACACATACATGTTCACATACTTGAGAAAGGATTTTAGGCCATCTTTGATTTGATATTGAGCCTTAGCCATTTTTTCTGCAAAATTATTTCCCTAGTCAGCCATGTTTGAGCCCTCAATGTATGATTTCTTCTTTGATAAACCCAAATATTTACCAAGCCACAAGAAAACATACTGGACACACCATTGCTATCAAATTTTCTTGCACACTCTTATTAATCAATATGACACAGAAATGCAAAGAAATGGGAAAACTGTGGAGATTACTTTTCGATGATAAGGAGAATCAATGGGAACAAATGAAAAAAAAAAAAAAAAAAAAAAAAAAATCATTTCTGGGCAAAATGTCGAAAAGCTAGAAAGAAGTGTGCTACATTACAGAATGAAAAGATAGCTTTTGAAAACCTCTGACGTCATTTCATTAGCCACTGACCTCTGGCCACGCTACAACCTATGAAAAGCCCTAATTGATCTCAAGTCTGTTACATGTGTGTGTTGTTAATCAAAATTGGGGTATGGTAAATAGTATTTCTTTAAATTGCATCAATATTCTTTCATGAGATTATGCCAAACATGATTAGTTTGTTTCCGTAAACTTCACTTCCTTCCTAATTGTGCATGTGATTTTTCGATTGGCCACCTTCTGATCACATGCCCCGTGAGAGACAAGTCACTATAATCGGAGTGAATTTTTGCTGAGAGCATTCTACGAGAGGTTTGTGAAATCGAAGCTATCCATGGAAGGTAGTAAAGTGGAGTGTTTGTTATATAACAATTCTTGTTGCTAGAATGATCATTCTTACTACATAGGGAATTTCAAATACCAATATAACAAGTGTTTATTTTTGCGTATATTACGTACCAATGACAGAGAAGTGTTCTATGTTATAAAAAAAAAAAAAAAAAAGTTTCAACTATCATGGTGCTAATGCATATACACATTTTTTTTTTTCACAATGGAGTTTGTAGGTAGCTTCACTGAAAACCTTCACGAGACAAAACTCGTCCACTAGGAATCACCTAGGGGTTTAACGGCTTATTGCATATGCTAAATGCAATCGTGTTATCTACGAAAGTGATTTTGTTATGCTGTTATTTATTGCTAGAGACCAGCAATGTTTAGGTTGGGGGGTGTGATTAGCACTCAAAAGTAGCATATTGTTACACTCTTTTTGGACTAATTATACTTTGATGGAGTTTAAATGATGATATTTTAGGTTCTAAAGTGAAGGAAAGTCCAAAGGCATCAAAGAAGTACATCTGAGGGACAAATGCCGAATTAACGCAAGACCAAGGGAGCAATGTCAGGAGAATGCAAAGAATGAAGGACAAAGTGTAATAAAAGCAGGACAAAGTGTAATAAAAGCAGGACAAAGTGTAATAAAAGCATTTGAAAAATCAGCATTCAGCAACACCACCGTTCATTCTCCACTTGCCCACTTGCCCACTTGCCCAGCCTTCCTACGCCTATAAATAGGCTGCTCCTTCTGCATTTCAAGGGGAGATCTGAGGGTGGAATTGGTGGAAAAACCAAGAGAGGAACTAAGAGTTAGGAGAGATTTTAGAAGAGTTTTTAGAGAGCAAATTTTTTTTTCATCTTTTGTAGCTTCCATTTCAATTCATGTATTGAAGATTTTATGCTTATGTTCTTATGGTAAGAGTTCTTTCTTCTAATTGTCATTTCTTTATAGCTTTTATATTTACTTGCTTGTATAAATATAATGGAAGGCTGAGCCTCCTCTTCTAATTGTCATTTCTTTATAGCTTTTATTATTTTCTTTTATGTATTTTTATATCTTGGTTGTGAATTAAACACCAAGTAGTTATTGTTTTCTTTTATGTATTTTTATTTCTTGGTTGTGAATTAAACACCAAGTAGTTATTGTTTTCTTTTATGTATTTTTATCTCTTGGTTGTGAATTAAACACCAAGTATTTATTGCTTTCTTTTAATTTAAGTATTGTTTTCTTTTACTTCCATTGTTGGAGCTTCCTTCTTCCCCTTAGAGGAGTGAAACTCTTCCACTTTTCTAGAGCTTTACCAAAGCCGTGAAGGGTGGAACGTGATTCACTTGTTCTTTGTCGAAGAACGACTCCTTGTTTAGATATTTTACTTTAGAGTATTTTACTTTGTAACACCTTTTGGGGATGAGTACTATTCATCATTCTAGCTTTACCATAGCTATGAAGGGTGAGTAGTCCTCATTCACTCTTTGGGAAGGGATGATAGATATGTAAAAGATTAATCCGGACATTATGTTTGTGTATCACCTTTATGCTTAAATGTTCTATACTCCACTTGATTTTTGGGTGATTGAATGCACCTAGCAAAGTAAAGGTACTTTGTATAATCAACGGATCTTTCTATGATAAATGGATGACTCCTACATGGAAAGATCCATTGATTCAAGGCAAGTACCCTAACTAACTCTTCATGATAAAATTTCAATGTCCACCATTATTGCACTTCATTCCTATCTTCCGATTAATTTGCCGTTGACACGGGAGTTAATTGAGTTATAAAGCATAAACATAATGCACCGGATAATCAACTACATATTCTGATTCCCGAACCAAAGAGTGTTTGTTACATTTAATCATCTTATATTTTGTCTAGAAAAATACCCATTGGAAAGAATTTTACATTCTATCCAAAACTTCCCACAACTTCAAAATCATAATATTTCCAGTTACAAGTCTTTCTCACTATTTACTTCAAAGAACACCAACCATAGTTCCCTGAGTCGAATCCTCAGGGAACTATGGTTGGTGTTCTTTGAAGTAAATAGTGAGAAAAACTTGTAACTGGAAATATTATGATTTTGAAGTTGTGGGAAGTTTTGGATAGAATGTAAAATTCTTTCCAATGGGTATTTTTCTAGACAAAATATAAGATGATTAAATGTAACAAACACTCTTTGGTTCGGGAATCAGAATATGTAGTTGATTATCCGGTGCATTATGTTTATGCTTTATAACTCAATTAACTCCCGTGTCAACGGCAAATTAATCGGAAAATAGGAATGAAGTGCAATAATGGTGGACATTGAAAGTTTGTCATGAAGAGTTAGTTAGGGTACTTGCCTTGAATCAATGGATCTTTCCATGTAGGAGTCATCCATTTATCATAGAAAGATCCGTTGATTATACAAAGTACCTTTACTTTGCTAGGTGCATTCAATCATCCAAAAATCAAGTGGAGTATAGAACATTTAAGCATAAAGGTGATACACAAACATAATGTCCGGATTAATCTTTTACATATCTATCATCCCTTCCCAAAGAGTGAATGAGGACTACTCACCCTTCATAGCTATGGTAAAGCTAGAATGATGAATGATACTCATCCCCAAAAGGTGTTACAAAGTAAAATGCTCAAGCAATGGAAGTAAAAGAAAACAATACTTAAATTAAAAGAAAGCAATAATTACTTGGTGTTTAATTCACAACCAAGAGGTAATAATAACATAAAAGAAAACAATAACTTCTTGGTGTTTAATCCACAACCAAGATCTAAAACATAAAAGAAAACAATAACTTCTTGGTGTTTAATCCACAACCAAGATATAATAAAAACATAAAAGAAAACAATAACTTCTTGGTGTTTAATCCACAACCAAGATCTAAAACATAAAAGAAAACACTTAGTAGAGGAGGCTCAGCCTTCCATTATATTTATATAAGCAAGTAAATATAAAAGCTATAAAGAAATGACAATTATAAGAAAGTGATTTTGTTATGCTGTTATTTATTGCTAGAGACCAGCAATGTTTAGGTTGGGGGGTGTGATTAGCACTCAAAAGTAGCATATTGTTACACTCTTTTTGGACTAATTATACTTTGATGGAGTTTAAATGATGATATTTTAGGTTCTAAAGTGAAGGAAAGTCCAAAGGCATCAAAGAAGTACATCTGAGGGACAAATGCCGAATTAACGCAAGACCAAGGGAGCAATGTCAGGAGAATGCAAAGAATGAAGGACAAAGTGTAATAAAAGCAGGACAAAGTGTAATAAAAGCAGGACAAAGTGTAATAAAAGCATTTGAAAAATCAGCATTCAGCAACACCACCGTTCATTCTCCACTTGCCCACTTGCCCACTTGCCCAGCCTTCCTACGCCTATAAATAGGCTGCTCCTTCTGCATTTCAAGGGGAGATCGGAGGGTGGAATTGGTGGAAAAACCAAGAGAGGAACTAAGAGTTAGGAGAGATTTTAGAAGAGTTTTTAGAGAGCAAATTTTCTTTCATCTTTTGTAGCTTCCATTTCAATTCATGTATTGAAGATTTTATGCTTATGTTCTTATGGTAAGAGTTCTTTCTTCTAATTGTCATTTCTTTATAGCTTTTATATTTACTTGCTTGTATAAATATAATGGAAGGCTGAGCCTCCTCTTCTAATTGTCATTTCTTTATAGCTTTTATTATTTTCTTGCTTGTATAAATATAATGGAAGGCTGAGCCTCCTCTTCTAATTGTCATTTCTTTATAGCTTTTATTATTTTCTTTTATGTATTTTTATTTCTTGGTTGTGAATTAAACACCAAGTAGTTATTGTTTTCTTTTATGTATTTTTATCTCTTGGTTGTGAATTAAACACCAAGTATTTATTGCTTTCTTTTAATTTAAGTATTGTTTTCTTTTACTTCCATTGTTGGAGCTTCCTTCTTCCCCTTAGAGGAGTGAAACTCTTCCACTTTTCTAGAGCTTTACCAAAGCCGTGAAGGGTGGAACGTGATTCACTTGTTCTTTGTCGAAGAACGACTCCTTGTTTAGATATTTTACTTTAGAGTATTTTACTTTGTAACACCTTTTGGGGATGAGTACTATTCATCATTCTAGCTTTACCATAGTTATGAAGGGTGAGTAGTCCTCATTCACTCTGTGGGAAGGGATGAAAGATATGTAAAAGATTAATCCGGACATTATGTTTGTGTATCACCTTTATGCTTAAATGTTCTATACTCCACTTGATTTTTGGGTGATTGAATGCACCTAGCAAAGTAAAGGTACTTTGTATAATCAACGGATCTTTCTATGATAAATGGATGACTCCTACATGGAAAGATCCATTGATTCAAGGCAAGTACCCTAACTAACTTGATCCGAAATGTGTACACCCAAGTGCAGGCGGTCAAGTTGTAGTAATAATCTGGTTTGAGTCCAGAGTCGAATCCTCAGGGAACTATGGTTGGTGTTCTTTGAAGTAAATAGTGAGAAAGACTTGTAATTGGAAATATTATGATTTTGAAGTTGTGGGAAGTTTTGGATAGAATGTAAGATTCTTTCCAATGGGTATTTTGCTAGACAAAATATAAGATGATTAAATGTAACAAACACTCTTTGGTTCGGGAATCAGAATATGTAGTTGATTATCCGGTGCATTATGTTTATGCTTTATAACTCAATTAACTCCCGTGTCAACGGCAAATTAATCGGAAGATAGGAATGAAGTGCAATAATGGTGGACATTGAAAGTTTGTCATGAAGAGTTAGTTAGGGTACTTGCCTTGAATCAATGGATCTTTCCATGTAGGAGTCATCCATTTATCATAGAAAGATCCGTTGATTATACAAAGTACCTTTACTTTGCTAGGTGCATTCAATCACCCAAAAATCAAGTGGAGTATAGAACATTTAAGCATAAAGGTGATACACAAACATAATGTCCGGATTAATCTTTTACATATCTATCATCCCTTCCCAAAGAGTGAATGAGGACTACTCACCCTTCATAACTATGGTAAAGCTAGAATGATGAATAGTACTCATCCCCAAAAGGTGTTACAAAGTAAAATACTCTAAAGTAAAATATCTAAACAAGGAGTCGTTCTTCGACAAAGAACAAGTGAATCACGTTCCACCCTTCACGGCTTTGGTAAAGCTCTAGAAAAGTGGAAGAGTTTCACTCCTCTAAGGGGAAGAAGGAAGCTCCAACAATGGAAGTAAAAGAAAACAATACTTAAATTAAAAGAAAGCAATAAATACTTGGTGTTTAATCCACAACCAAGAGATGATAATACATAAAAGAAAACAACAACTTCTTGGTGTTTAATTCACAACCAAGAAATAAAAATACATAAAAGAAAACAATAACTACTTGGTGTTTAATTCACAACCAAGATATAAAAATACATAAAAGAAAATAATAAAAGCTATAAAGAAATGACAATTAGAAGAGGAGGCTCAGCCTTCCATTATATTTATACAAGCAAGTAAATATAAAAGCTATAAAGAAATGACAATTAGAAGAAAGAACTCTTACCATAAGAACATAAGCATAAAATCTTCAATACATGAATTGAAATGGAAGCTACAAAAGATGAAAGAAAATTTGCTCTCTAAAAACTCTTCTAAAATCTCTCCTAACTCTTAGTTCCTCTCTTGGTTTTTCCACCAATTCCACCCTCCGATCTCCCCTTGAAATGCAGAAGGAGCAGCCTCTTTATAGGCGTAGGAAGGCTGGGCAAGTGGGCAAGTGGGCAAGTGGAGAATGAACGGTGGTGTTGCTGAATGCTGATTTTTCAAATGCTTTTATTACACTTTGTCCTGCTTTTATTACACTTTGTCCTGCTTTTATTACACTTTGTCCTTCATTCTTTGCATTCTCCTGACATTGCTCCCTTGGTCTTGCGTTAATTCGGCATTTGTCCCTCAGATGTACTTCTTTGATGCCTTTGGACTTTCCTTCACTTTAGAACCTAAAATATCATCATTTAAACTCCATCAAAGTATAATTAGTCCAAAAAGAGTGTAACAATATGCTACTTTTGAGTGCTAATCACACTCCCCAACCTAAACATTGCTAGTCCCTAGTAATAAATAACAACATCACTTTCGTAGATAACACGATTGCATTTAGCATATGCAATAAGCCGTTAAACCCCTAGGTGATTCCTAGTGGACGAGTTTTGTCTCGTGAAGGTTTTCAGTGAAGCTACCTACAAACTCCATTTGAAAAAAATGTGTATATGCATTAGCACCATAATAGTTGAGACGCCAAAATTTTTTTTTTTTTTTTTTTTATAAGAAAAATAAAACACTTCTCTGTCATTGGTACGTAATATATGCAAAAATAAACACTTGTTATATTGGTATTTGAAATTCCCTATGTAGTAAGAATGATCATTCTAGCAACAAGAATTGTTATATAACAAACACTCCATTTTACTACCTTCCATGGATAGCTTCGATTTCACAAACCTCTCGTAGAATGCTCTCAGCAAAAATTCACTCCGATTATAGTGACTTGTCTCTCACGGGGCATGTGATCAGAAGGTGGCCAATCGAAAAATCACATGCACAATTAGGAAGGAAGTGAAGTTTACGGAAACAAACTAATCATGTTTGGCATAATCTCATGAAAGAATATTGATGCAATTTAAAGAAATACTATTTACCATACCCCAATTTTGATTAACAACACACAGACTTGAGATCAATTAGGGCTTTTCATAGGTTGTAGCGTGGCCAGAGGTCAGTGGCTAATGAAATGACGTCAGAGGTTTTCAAAAGCTATCTTTTCATTCTGTAATGTAGCACACTTCTTTCTAGCTTTTCGACATTTTGCCCAGAAATGATTTCTTTTTTTTTTTTTCTTTTTTTTTTTTTTTTTTCATTGATTCTCCTTATCATCGAAAAGTAATCTCCACAGTTTTCCCATTTCTTTGCATTTCTGTGTCATATTAATTAATAAGAGTGTGCAAGAAAATTAGATAGCAATGGTGTGTCCAGTATGTTTTCTTGTGGCTTGGTAAATATTTGGGTTTATCAAAGAAGAAATCATACATTGAGGGCTCAAACATGGCTGACTAGGGAAATAATTTTGCAGAAAAAATGGCTAAGGCTCAATATCAAATCAAAGATGGCCTAAAATCCTTTCTCAAGTATGTGAACATGTATGTGTCGTATGAACAGATTTCTTGGGGATATGTCAACAGATTACCTTAGTTGCGTCAATCAAAGCAAATTTAATGAGATTATTCAAAAATAGAGAATGAAAGACCTTACTTGAATAAATGTTAATTATCTCTCAAAAGTATGATAAGGCTCAAAACTTACCATGGTATTCTTTATCATCTCCACTGGTAATGTCAGGTTTTTCATGGAATGTCGGTTATATACCGATTCTATTTTTGAGTCTGGTCATTCTTTACCTTAAGAATAACAAATAGCAATATACATTTGACATTTAAACATAGAGAAAATACCATTTTTCAAGGAAGTGGTTTTTTTTTTTTTTTTTTTTTTTTTTTTTTTTAGAAAACAAGAAAAATAAAATTCAAAATTATAAACATACTCATTTATCTATGAAAATTGAAAGAAGACTAGATGCACCAATTAAACTTGAAAAACTATGGCGTCTCAGGATAAGTCCCTACCCACACTACAGGTTGGCATTTTAGGACATTCCTTACTCCGCCCACATACTCATTTATCTATGAGAATTGAAAGAAGATAAAATGCACAAATTGAACTTGGAAATTTATGGCGTCTCAGGATCAAATCCCTACCTACACTGTTAGTTGGTAGTTCGGGACGTTCCTTACTCGGCCCATATTTTTATTTCAACAACCAGACTTTGTACAAAAATATTTTACAAAAGAGTTCAGACCCTTAACCTTCATTCCAAAACACATTTTTCCACAGCTTTGTTTTTATAGTCAAAATCTAATCCGAGTCATCGCTTGGATCTATGTCATTATCAGTGACCCTTCCAACTTCTTGTCGCACATAACTTGTAAGTCCCGGACTGGCATAAGATGGTGTGTCAGGATAATCCTTACTCAGCCCATACACTATCCAGTTTAATCGATCGGTTGCACGACCCGAAATTGGTTCAGAACACTGATTATGTTTTTTCATATGAAATATCCTGCCACAATAGTAACAAGCACCCAGTCGTTTGGAACGACGATGTTTAGCAAAATTGCTTCTGCCACACAATGGTTGTTGTTGTTTCTCTCGGATCTCAATTTTTCTCACATCCCTTGCTTTTCTCATTATCACAGCATGCACATCAGATGGGAAAATGCGTAGAACTCCTAGACTAAACCAAAAAAGTTTAGGATCCATGCTTGCTAAGACTAAAGACATTCTATCTGGTTCTTTAACGTCTGCCAGTCACAAAGACAGTTGAAGCTGCATCCGATGTGATCATGAAATACAGGTACAAATACTAAAAAAACGCGATCCAAAAAAAATAAATTTTTTTTTTTTTTTTTTTTTTTTTTTTTTTTTTTTTTTTTTCAGATCTAAAACTAAATACGAAACTAGAGAAAGTATACCAAAATACAAGCGGAAGGAAGAAGATTTAGGATGAAACAAACAAATTAACGAAGAAGGAATAAACCCAGAATACATAGGATTGAGGAGGATTATTTGGCAAATTATCAGATCTTACTGTAACAGCAATTACAACATAGTCATTGGAGGGCATAGCAAATTCACAAGGAATCTTATAAAGACAAATAGCCATGAGAATCACAAGCTGTAGATATCAAATTTCAAATATATATATAAATGAAATTACAAACAAGCAATACTTACAACACTAGCACTAGTGGGCTAGTGGAGATAAGGTTGTAAGGTACAGATCTGTTCATCTGCCGAAACCTACAAACAAAATACAACAATTACTCAACTCAAGGAATATCTGGGTTTCTCTGGAAACTCCTCATCCTAAGTGTGAGAACACAAAGAGCACCCAGGTACACATACAAACATATAAGACAAATTATTAAACAAAAGACTGGATCGTCGGCGTATATGGTCATGTATTTACAGGGGGTGAGTTGTTTTTACAGAGAATAGAAAGAACGACGACGAAGAAGAAGAGAAGAAAAAGAAAGAGAAGAAGATAAGGGAAAGAGAAAAGGGGGAAAACCAACACCGGTAATGGTGGAAGAAAAAGAAAAAGGTGGAAGGCCTAATAAAGGCATTCCTCAGATTTTTTTTTTTTTTTTTTTTTTCTTTTTTTTTTTTTTTTTTTTTCTTTTTTTTTTTTTTTTTTTTTTAAACAAGTGTCGGCAGCAGCTGGCAGACAGAAGAAAAGAAAAAAAAAAAAAAGAAGAAAGAGAATGGGAGGCCCTTTTTTTTTTTTTTTTTTTTTTTTTTTTTTAACTTTACTTTCGGCAGTGTCGGCAAGCGCAAATCATGGCAGCAGGCGCAATAATGGTGCATAGTAATAAAAATGAGTAGGGTAAGAGAACACCTCGCACTTGAGCTTTGACCCATGCACCGATATCTGAAACTAGGAACAACAAAATTATACAACAAAAGAAAGTGACATGCATTAAAAATAACATTAATAAATAAAAGCAACTGTACTTCACTCACGGTTCCAACAAAGAACCAGACACACACTAAATTTTATACCATTAATTGCACACACCCACATTTTCTAAAATGTAATGAATGAACGGCTGCCTACTTTTGACTTTTGTTTTTTTTTTTTTTTTTTTTGCCAGTCTTCACGTGGCTGAAGACTCAATTATCATAAAAGTTAAAATAGTTATACTTTATTAAATGTTATTTTTTTATTTATTAAATGTTATTTTTAATGCATGTCACTTTATTTTGTTGTATAATTTTGTTGTTCCTAGTTTCAGATATCGGTGCATGGGTCAAAGCTCAAGTGCGAGGTGTTCTCTTACCCTACTCATTTTTATTACTATGCACCATTATTGCGCCTGCTGCCATTATTGCGCCTGCCGACACTGCCGAAAGTAAAGTTAAAAAAAAAAAAAAAAAAAAAAAATCTGAGGAATGCCTTTATTAGGCCTTCCACCTTTTTCTTTTTCTTCCACCATCACCGGTGTTGGTTTCCCCCTTTTCTCTTTCCCTTATCTTCTTCTCTTTCTTTTTCTTCTCTTCTTCTTCGTCGTCGTTCTTTCTATTCTCTGTAAAAACAACTCACCCCCTGTAAATACATGACCATATACGCCGACGATCCAGTCTTTTGTTTAATAATTTGTCTTATATGTTTGTATGTGTACCTGGGTGCTCTTTGTGTTCTCACACTTAGGATGAGGAGTTTCCAGAGAAACCCAGATATTCCTTGAGTTGAGTAATTGTTGTATTTTGTTTGTAGGTTTCGGCAGATGAACAGATCTGTACCTTACAACCTTATCTCCACTAGCCCACTAGTGCTAGTGTTGTAAGTATTGCTTGTTTGTAATTTCATTTATATATATATTTGAAATTTGATATCTACAGCTTGTGATTCTCATGGCTATTTGTCTTTATAAGATTCCTTGTGAATTTGCTATGCCCTCCAATGACTATGTTGTAATTGCTGTTACAGTAAGATCTGATAATTTGCCAAATAATCCTCCTCAATCCTATGTATTCTGGGTTTATTCCTTCTTCGTTAATTTGTTTGTTTCATCCTAAATCTTCTTCCTTCCGCTTGTATTTTGGTATACTTTCTCTAGTTTCGTATTTGTAATTTTAGTTTTAGATCTGAAAAAAAAAAAAAAAAAAAAAAAAAATTTATTTTTTTTGGATCGCGTTTTTTTTAGTATTTGTACCTGTATTTCATGATCATATCGGATGCAGCTTCAACTGTCTTTGTGACTGGCAGACGTTAAAGAACCAGATAGAATGTCTTTAGTCTTAGCAAGCATGGATCCTAAACTTTTTTGGTTTAGTCTAGGAGTTCTACGCATTTTCCCATCTGATGTGCATGCTGTGATAATGAGAAAAGCAAGGGATGTGAGAAAAATTGAGATCCGAGAGAAACAACAACAACCATTGTGTGGCAGAAGCAATTTTGCTAAACATCGTCGTTCCAAACGACTGGGTGCTTGTTACTATTGTGGCAGGATATTTCATATGAAAAAACATAATCAGTGTTCTGAACCAATTTCGGGTCGTGCAACCGATCGATTAAACTGGATAGTGTATGGGCTGAGTAAGGATTATCCTGACACACCATCTTATG
Organism: Ilex aquifolium; assembly: GCA_951799425.1. Lineage (NCBI taxonomy): Eukaryota > Viridiplantae > Streptophyta > Magnoliopsida > Aquifoliales > Aquifoliaceae > Ilex > Ilex aquifolium. Next base: position 28,814,925 of record OX637400.1, read on the forward strand.
CCAGTCCGGGACTTACAAGTTATGTGCGACAAGAAGTTGGAAGGGTCACTGATAATGACATAGATCCAAGCGATGACTCGGATTAGATTTTGACTATAAAAACAAAGCTGTGGAAAAATGTGTTTTGGAATGAAGGTTAAGGGTTTGAACTCTTTTGTAAAATATTTTTGTACAAAGTCTGGTTGTTGAAATAAAAATATGGGCCGAGTAAGGAACGTCCCGAACTACCAACTAACAGTGTAGGTAGGGACTTATCCTGAGACGCCATAGTTTTTCAAGTTTAATTGGTGCATCTAGTCTTCTTTCAATTTTCATAGATAAATGAGTATGTTTATAATTTTGAATTTTATTTTTCTTGTTTTCTAAAAAAAAAAAAAAAAAAAAAAAAAAAAAAAAAAAACCACTTCCTTGAAAAATGGTATTTTCTCTATGCTTAAATGTCAAATGTATATTGCTATTTGTTATTCTTAAGGTAAAGAATGACCAGACTCAAAAATAGAATCGGTATATAACCGACATTCCATGAAAAACCTGACATTACCAGTGGAGATGATAAAGAATACCATGGTAAGTTTTGAGCCTTATCATACTTTTGAGAGATAATTAACATTTATTCAAGTAAGGTCTTTCACTCTCTATTTTTGAATAATCTCATTAAATTTGCTTTGATTGACGCAACTAAGGTAATCTGTTGACATATCCCCAAGAAATCTGTTCATACGACACATACATGTTCACATACTTGAGAAAGGATTTTAGGCCATCTTTGATTTGATATTGAGCCTTAGCCATTTTTTCTGCAAAATTATTTCCCTAGTCAGCCATGTTTGAGCCCTCAATGTATGATTTCTTCTTTGATAAACCCAAATATTTACCAAGCCACAAGAAAACATACTGGACACACCATTGCTATCAAATTTTCTTGCACACTCTTATTAATCAATATGACACAGAAATGCAAAGAAATGGAAAAACTGTGGAGATTACTTTTCGATGATAAGGAGAATCAATGAAAAAAAAAAAAAAAGAAATCATTTCTGGGCAAAATGTCGAAAAGCTAGAAAGAAGTGTGCTACATTACAGAATGAAAAGATAGCTTTTGAAAACCTCTGACGTCATTTCATTAGCCACTGACCTCTGGCCACGCTACAACCTATGAAAAGCCCTAATTGATCTCAAGTCTGTTACATGTGTGTGTTGTTAATCAAAATTGGGGTATGGTAAATAGTATTTCTTTAAATTGCATCAATATTCTTTCATGAGATTATGCCAAACATGATTAGTTTGTTTCCGTAAACTTCACTTCCTTCCTAATTGTGCATGTGATTTTTCGATTGGCCACCTTCTGATCACATGCCCCGTGAGAGACAAGTCACTATAATCGGAGTGAATTTTTGCTGAGAGCATTCTACGAGAGGTTTGTGAAATCGAAGCTATCCATGGAAGGTAGTAAAGTGGAGTGTTTGTTATATAACAATTCTTGTTGCTAGAATGATCATTCTTACTACATAGGGAATTTCAAATACCAATATAACAAGTGTTTATTTTTGCGTATATTACGTACCAATGACAGAGAAGTGTTCTATGTTCTAAAAAAAAAAAAAAAAAAAAAAGTTTCAACTATCATGGTGCTAATGCATATACACATTTTTTTTCACAATGGAGTTTGTAGGTAGCTTCACTGAAAACCTTCACGAGACAAAACTCGTCCACTAGGAATCACCTAGGGGTTTAACGGCTTATTGCATATGCTAAATGCAATCGTGTTATCTACGAAAGTGATTTTGTTATGTTGTTATTTATTGCTAGAGACCAGCAATGTTTAGGTTGGGGGGTGTGATTAGCACTTAAAAGTAGCATATTGTTACACTCTTTTTGGACTAATTATACTTTGATGGAGTTTAAATGATGATATTTTAGGTTCTAAAGTGAAGGAAAGTCCAAAGGCATCCAAGAAGTACATCTGAGGGACAAATGCCGAATTAACGCAAGACCAAGGGAGCAATGTCAGGAGAATGCAAAGAATGAAGGACAAAGTGTAATAAAAGCAGGACAAAGTGTAATAAAAGCAGGACAAAGTGTAATAAAAGCATTTGAAAAATCAGCATTCAGCAACACCACCGTTCATTCTCCACTTGCCCACTTGCCCACTTGCCCACTTGCCCAGCCTTCCTACGCCTATAAATAGGCTGCTCCTTCTGCATTTCAAGGAGAGACCTGAGGGTGGAATTGGTGGAAAAACCAAGAGAGGAACTAAGAGTTAGGAGAGATTTTAGAAGAGTTTTTAGAGAGCAAATTTTCTTTCATCTTTTGTAGCTTCCATTTCAATTCATGTATTGAAGATTTTATGCTTATGTTCTTATGGTAAGAGTTCTTTCTTCTAATTGTCATTTCTTTATAGCTTTTATATTTACTTGCTTGTATAAATATAATGGAAGGCTGAGCCTCCTCTTCTAATTGTCATTTCTTTATAGCTTTTATTATTTTCTTTTATGTATTTTTATATCTTGGTTGTGAATTAAACACCAAGTAGTTATTGTTTTCTTTTATGTATTTTTATTTCTTGGTTGTGAATTAAACACCAAGTAGTTATTGTTTTCTTTTATGTATTTTTATCTCTTGGTTGTGAATTAAACACCAAGTATTTATTGCTTTCTTTTAATTTAAGTATTGTTTTCTTTTACTTCCATTGTTGGAGCTTCCTTCTTCCCCTTAGAGGAGTGAAACTCTTCCACTTTTCTAGAGCTTTACCAAAGCCGTGAAGGGTGGAACGTGATTCACTTGTTCTTTGTCGAAGAACGACTCCTTGTTTAGATATTTTACTTTAGAGTATTTTACTTTGTAACACCTTTTGGGGATGAGTACTATTCATCATTCTAGCTTTACCATAGCTATGAAGGGTGAGTAGTCCTCATTCACTCTTTGGGAAGGGATGATAGATATGTAAAAGATTAATCCGGACATTATGTTTGTGTATCACCTTTATGCTTAAATGTTCTATACTCCACTTGATTTTTGGGTGATTGAATGCACCTAGCAAAGTAAAGGTACTTTGTATAATCAACGGATCTTTCTATGATAAATGGATGACTCCTACATGGAAAGATCCATTGATTCAAGGCAAGTACCCTAACTAACTCTTCATGATAAAATTTCAATGTCCACCATTATTGCACTTCATTCCTATCTTCCGATTAATTTGCCGTTGACACGGGAGTTAATTGAGTTATAAAGCATAAACATAATGCACCGGATAATCAACTACATATTCTGATTCCCGAACCAAAGAGTGTTTGTTACATTTAATCATCTTATATTTTGTCTAGAAAAATACCCATTGGAAAGAATTTTACATTCTATCCAAAACTTCCCACAACTTCAAAATCATAATATTTCCAGTTACAAGTCTTTCTCACTATTTACTTCAAAGAACACCAACCATAGTTCCCTGAGGATTCGACTCTGGACTCAAACCAGATTATTACTACAACTTGACCGCCTGCACTTGGGTGTACACATTTCGGATCAAGTCAAGGTTCTCGGTAAGGATGCTTGAGAATCAAAGGAGACCTAAAGGGGGGTGGAGGTTACCACAAAGTATGCCACCTACCGAAAGAATTGTTGGGGATTGTTTATGGCAATTAATGGTGAATATTTGTATGTGGTGCTCGTTTATTCATTTAAGTAATGTTTTTACGTAAACTTGAGATCCTTTTTAAATGTCACTGCTTTATTTCAAATTATGTATCTATGTTATGTTAAAAATGAGACCGACCGTTTTAAATGCTTTTCTAAATTTTGTATGGGTTTGAGAGAATTTTTCTACAGAGCTTCGTGCTCACCCCCTACCGCTAACATTTTTCAGATTACCCGCTTGAGGAGGACGTAAGGGTCGAGGAGCCCGCTACTTGGGAGACTCCACTTGACGGGAGTGTGGATCCCGAGGTGGACGCATAGAGCGACCTCCTTTCTTTTTGTACTAGACTAGGAAATTCTTTTGGAACATTGTGTAGTCCAGTTTCTTTTGTTTATTCTGCTGTGCTACTTTAATTAATTTTTGAGATGTAATAGCCATAATTTGGGCTTATTCTTTTGGATCACTTTGTAAATATTTGTGGATGACAAATGGAGTCTCGTTTCTTAAGGAATTATATTAGTGCTCTCATGATATGAATGTTTTAGAATGTAATGCCGTCTAGGGTGTGTTTTGGGGCGTTACAAAGTTGGTATCAGAGCTTATGCTTTAGGTCTTACATGAGAGCTGTAGGTTATGGATTACCACTAGAAAGGTAGGACTAGGTTGAAGGAACCGTAGGCTTGCATTTGTTTGAAGTTATGTGTTTACCAGATATGTTAGATTCATTGTATATTTAGGTTAAGGGTTAATTATTTGTTCGGATTTGATTAGTTGTCTCGTTACGCAATCAAGTTTGTGGTCACTGAGGCAAGGAAGGCTAAACGCTTTGAACAAGATTTGAGGCCTTCCATCCGCGAGAAGCTGGTTACACTCTGAATTCGAGAATACAAGATCTCGTGAACGTGGACGTGGACGTGGACGTGGACGTGTACGTGGACGTGGACGCGGTTGAACAAAGACTTCAGACAGTTGGAGAAGATGGAGTTACTTAGACGAGAGCAGGCATGGACCCGCGCTAATGCTTTGCATGCGGAGAGTATGGGCACTTCAAACATAGATGCCCCTCGTTTCCCCAAATGACCAAGCAAGCAACCGAGCAAGTACCAGCAAACAAGCCACCTCTACAAAGGCCAGCACATCAGAGACCTCAGATAGCTCGAGGAGCGGGAGGTGACTTGATCCGAAATGTGTACACCCAAGTGCAGGCGGTCAAGTTGTAGTAATAATCCGGTTTGAGTCCAGAGTCGAATCCTCAGGGAACTATGGTTGGTGTTCTTTGAAGTAAATAGTGAGAAAGACTTGTAACTAGAAATATTATGATTTTGAAGTTGTGGAAAGTTTTGGATAGAATGTAAGATTCTTTCCAATGGGTATTTTTCTAGACAAAATATAAGATGATTAAATGTAACAAACACTCTTTGGTTCGGGAATCAAAATATGTAGTTGATTGTCCGGTGCATTATGTTTGTGCTTTATAACTCAATTAACTCCCGTGTCAACGACAAATTAATCGGAAGATAGGAATGAAGTTCAATAATGGTGGACATTGAAAGTTTGTCATGAAGAGTTAGTTAGGGTACTTGCCTTGAATCAATGGGTTTTTCCATGTAGGAGTCATCCATTTATCATAGAAAGATCCGTTGATTATACAAAGTACCCTTACTTTGCTAGGTGCATTCAATCACCCAAAAATCAAGTGGAGTATAGAACATTTAAGCATAAAGGTGATACACAAACATAATGTCCGGATTAATCTTTTACATATCTATCATCCCTTACCAAATAGTGAATGAGGACTACTCACCCTTCATAGCTATGGTAAAGCTAGAATGATGAATGGTACTCATCCCCATAAGCAAAGGTGTTACAAAGTAAAATGCTCAAGCACTAGAAGCGAAATGCTTTAAAGTAAAATAGCTAAACAAGGAGTCGTTCTTCGACAGAGAACGAGTGAATCACGTTCCACCCTTCCCGGCTTTGGTAAAGCACTAAAAAGGTGGGAGAGTTTCACTCCTCTAAGAAGAAGGATGCTCAAGCAATGGAAGTAAAATGCATGAACAATAAAATAGAAGACAGCTAGTTATCCTTGGAGGGTTTCCACCACAACCGAAGGATAAGCTATATCTCTTGATGTATGCAAATACAAGTAACAATTAGAAGAGGAGGCTCAGCCTTCCATTATGGTTATACAAGCAAGTAAATATAAAAGCTATAAAGAAATGACAATTAGAAGAGGAGGCTCAGCCTTCCATTATATTTATTGACTCCAAGACTCGATTGTTACTTTGTTCTTGATTCCAAAGCTTGATTATTTATTTGTTCCTTATTTCAAAAATTCTAAAGATTGGTATTGACCAATAAAATGGAATTTTTGATGATATTATGTTAATTTTCTTAAATTATTGTATATGGATTTGAAAGCTAAAATAGGAGGACAAGTCTGGTTAGGTTTCAACTGTAACCTTTGGTAGATTGCCATCTATATCAGAGGGCGCAACGAACTAACGGAGTAAGGACTAAAATGGGGAAAACTATGGAGAAGATTCAACTCATCCAAGAGAGGCTACGCTCGGCGCAAAGTAGATAGAAGAGCTATGCGGACCATAGACGAAAATCCTTGGAATTCAAAGCGGGAGATTATATGTTTCCCAAGGTTTCACACAAGAAGGGCGTGTTTCTATTCGGCAAGAAGGAGGAGTTAGCGCCAAGATAAACCGAACCGTTTGAAGTGATCAAAGCGGTAGGCAATGCGGCGTATCAACTTCGAATACCAGCCCAGCTATCCGGAGTATACGACGTATGTCATGTGTTGATGTTGAGAAAGTGTCAGACTGATACTACGCACATCATAGATTTGGGGGGGACATTGAAGTTCAAGATGGAGCAACCTCTGAGGAACAACCGGTGCAGATTCTGCATACCAAGGAGAAGGTGCTACGCAACAAAGTCATCCGACTAATAAAGGTTTTGTGGCAACACCATGGAGTGGAAGAAGCTACATGAGAACCGGAGCAAGAAATGCGGGAGAAGTATCCATGTTTGTTCGCTACTTAAGGTAAGTTTCGAGGACGAAACTTTCTTTAAGGGGGGTGGATTGTAACACCCCGTATTTTCTTTTATATATGTATATAGATATATAGCAGATAATTGAGGTAAAAATGAGGATATATGTAGTGACATAAGAATAAACCGTAGGAATAAATACTATGGAGATAAGTTGATTGGGAAGCTTACGTGTCGAAGATGTTTAAACTTGGAAAGGGTGAATAGACAAGTTTCTGAAGGTTTTTAGGTCAAAATAATGCTTCCATTGAATCCGGAAGGTCAAACAACCTTGGGAGAGGTAATATGAGGTGTATTGGAAGTTAGGAAGTATTTTGGAGTTAAAACCCACTTTAGAGTGAAATTGGATAAAAAGTATCTTGGACACCTTCTAGTATTTTGGTCATAACTTTTTATCCTTATATCCAATTGATCTGAAATTTGGACAGTAGATAATAGACATCTAGGGCTACAAAAGTGTATCTCATGAAAATTTTCCAAATTCGACCTCTAAATGGGTCAAAACTGCCCTGGAAGTTGAAGCAGAAAAAGGGTACCGGTACCGAGTACCGGTACTGCGACTCCAGAAAGTTCTGGGTACCGGTACTGGGTACCGGTACCATTCAGTACCGGTACTGGGTACCGGTACCATCCTTCTGACGCCTCTAAACAGTTAAAAGTCGGGATTTTGTGTTATAAGAACCCATCCCACATCCCATTTGCCCCATTTCTTCATCTTCCTCTTACCCTAACCCTCCTAGAAACCCTTAGAGAGAAAGAGAGAAAGATAAAACTCAAGATCAAAAGGAAAGACAAAGGGTTCACAAGGTGATTCAAGATTCAAACCCTAGGTTTCTTCAAGAGCATAAGGTAGGGGATTTCTTCTCTTTCTCTTACATTGATGTTAGGGCTAAATTATATGTATTCTTTTGGTTCAAAATCATATATACTTGCTATTATTTACTTGGTCTTGCAATTGTGAACATGTTTTACACAAGTTAGGGTTGTATACCCATGTAGTTCCTCTTTTGTTTGAAAAACCCTAGTTTTCAAGAGTGATGGGTTTTCCTCTTGAACTCTTCCTTTATTCTTGATTTCAAAATCATAGTGTTTTGTGTTGAATAATAAAATGATATTGTTGTGATCTCTTGCATTTTTCTTGGTTGGTTATTGAAAATGCCACATGCTTAATTTGGGGATTTTTGAGATATACTTGTAAATTGTGAAATTGGGTTTGGTATTGTATCTCTAATGGGTGTGGGATGACCATGGGTGTCCTTTGACGAGATGTCGTAGAATGGGTTAGTGCTTTGGTAAGACTAATCCATTCGTAGTGGGATTAGTGCTTTGGTAAGACTAAACCACTATCGCTCACGTGGTGCCGTGTAAGAGGGTTAGTATACTAGTGCCTAGGTTGGATACGTCACTGCCATTGGTATGGTACACGCCCTTCCTAAAAGTGGATATCTTTGATAAGATTTGTGTGTGTGGGTGGGCTAGACATTACTCAATGTGTTGATTCATGGGGTTTGCCTTACATCATGTTTGAGATACACATACATATGGATGGATTGTTGTATTATTGTGGAAAATGGTTTCCTACAAGGACTTGTGGGAGTATGGGATTCCACAAGGCCTTGTGGGAAAATGGTTTATATTTTGGAAAATTGATATGTATTGGATCTTGGTTTCTTTTACTGTTCATTTAAATTACTATTGCCACTTAAACTTGAGATCCATTTTAAAATGTCCCTGTTTTACTTCAAAGATTATGTATGCTATTTGTAAAATGAGACCGGCCGTTTTAAATGCTTTTTATAAACCTTGTTCGAGTTTGGGAGGAATGTTGCTACGGAGCTTAGTGCTCACCCCCTACAAATTACATTTTTCAGATACGGTGCTAGAGGAGAACCTCGGAGTTGACGAGCAGGGGTATTGGGAGGCCCCATTCGAGGGAAACCTAGATCCTGAGGTGGACATATAGAGATATAGCTTCTTTTGCACTAGACTAGAGAATTTATTTTGAGATCATGTATCGTCTAGTATTCTGTTTATTCCGCTGCTAAGTTTAAGTATAATTCTTTTGAAATGTAATTGCCATAGCTTGGCTTATTCTTTTGGGATGATATTGTAAATTCTATGGATGATGAATGGAAAAATTTTCTTATTGATGGATTATCTTAGTGCTCTCATTATGTGAATGGTTTTAGAGTGTAATGCCGTCCAGGGTGTGTTTTGGGGTGTTACACCTTCACTTTAGAACCTAAAATATCATCATTTAAACTCAATCAAAGTATAATTAGTCCAAAAAGAGTGTAACAATATGCTACTTTTGAGTGCTAATCACACCCCCCAACCTAAACATTGCTGGTCTCTAGCAATAAGATGGTAATGAAATGTAAATTTATTCCTAATGCCTTTTTCGTAGGTAATCCGGTTGCATTTAGCACATGCAACATGCCGTTACACCACTAGGTTTACCCTAATGGACGAGTGTTGCCTCGTGAGGGTTTTCAGTGAAGCTACCCACAAACTTCAGTTTGAACAGAAATGTATGTGGGGTTGCTAATTAAAAGAATTAGCATCATGGTCGTTAAGACACCCCGATTCTCAATTGTGACTTATTCCTCAAGCTTTCCTTCCATTGGTACTCACACTATGCAAAAATTAATACTTTGTCTCATTTGGAATTTGGGTGTCTTTAAACATGAGAATAATCATCCTTAGAAACAAGAATTGGTATACAACAATCATTCCTCTTTTCACCGTCCATGGCTAGTTTTGATTTCACAAACCTCTCTTGGAATGCTCTCAGCAAAACAAATCACTCAGATTATAGTGACTTACCTCTCAAAGGGTATGTGATTAGAAGATGGCCAGTCGAAAAACCACATGCACAATCAATAAAATAGAAGTTTTGAGAAAACACATAGTCAATTTTAGCATAATCTCATGAAAGGATATTGATGCAAAGAAAGCACATCAAATTAACATACCCCACTCGTAGTAAACATACATAAGCAACATACTTGAGATCACCTAGGGCTTTATGCGGGTTATAATGGGGCTAGAGGTCAGTGGCTAATGAAATGACGTCAATAGTGTTCAAAAACTATCCTTTTATGCATTGTAGCACACCTCTTTTTGGTTCTCGACATTTTGCCTGGAAATGGGATTTATTTCTTTCATTTTCCCATTTTTCACTTTCTTGGCAAGTCCCTGTTTCATTGTATTTCTTCTCTTTCGGCTGCCCTTGATTTTTTTCTTTCTTGAAGAGTTGTCGCAATTTTTTTTTTTTTTTTTTACGTTTCACATTGTTTTGTAAGATGGTGCAAGAATTCGGATAGCAAGGTATGATAAATTTCTGTTTTTGTGGCTTGGTCAACATATGGGCTTTTGAAAGAGAATTTATTCTTTTACAGGCTCAAATATGGTTGACTAGGGATATGCTTTTGAAAGAAAAAGCTTAAGCTCAAAGTCGATTCAAAGATGGCCTAAGATCCTTTCTCAAGTACGTGCATCTGTGTGTGTGTGCAAATTTTCCTGTGGGGTATGTAAACAGATCACTTTAGTTACCTCAATCAAAGCAAGATTAATGAGATTATTGAACGAGACTTGGAAGTGAAAGAGCTTACTTTGAGTAATCGTTGGTATCCTCTCACAAAGCATCGCACAGCTCGAAACTCACCATGGTTTTCTTTGTAATCTCCACTGATTATGTCGGTGTTCCAGGGATTGGTGGTTATATAGCAATTCTATTTTCAAGTTTGATCACTTGCATCTAAAAAACACTAAATACTAATGTACAATCATTAATTTAAGCATAGGGAAAATACCATTTTTCAGAAATTAAGGTTTTCAGTCCCAGTTGTCAATTTGAGGTGATAAACCGATCATGTGCTAAGTCATTTTTATAAACAATCCTAGCATCCATATCTATTTCACCCTTGTTAGCATGCTTTATCGAAGTGCTACTCCTATTTAAGCATTTTAACAGATAACAAACAACTAAAAAGTGCTAAACGAATAAAAGTGATAAACTGAATCATTCATTCATAGAAAAGCGTGTTTACAGCAAAACTATGATTCAATCCATCCAAAATATAGCTCCAATGAGCAAAACAAAATTATTAACATACCATATTTCAAGGATAAATGAGTATGAAAATTTATTTATTTATTTATTTATTTTTTTTTTTCAGATCTAAAACTAAAATTACAAATACGAAACTAGAGAAAGTAGATCCACCCCCCAACCTAAACTAAACATTGTCCCCAATGTTTCGAATTTACCAGTGTATGACGTTTGGAAATGAGGTTGTAAGGTACAGATCTATTCATGTGCCGAAACCTACAAACAAAACCAATTAATCATCTTCTGGGGGGATCTGGTTGCGGCTGGAAACCCTTAATCTTGAATGCAAAAAGAAGAAGAACACCCATGAACAAATACAAACATATAACACAAATTACTAAACAAAGGACTGGGTCGTCAGGTCCTACAACCATGGATTTGCAGGGGGTGGGTTGTGTTTACAAAAAAAACAACAAAGAAGAATAAAAAGAAAAGAAGAATAAAAGAAGAAAAAGGGAAGAAGGAGTGGGGAGCCAACACCGGTAGATGTGGAGAAAAAAAGAAAAGGTGGGAGGCCTAATAAAGGCGCCCCAATGACTCGACCCCCTTTTTTTTTTTTTTTTTCTAACTTTACTTTCGGCAGTGTCGGCAGGCGCAAATCATGGCAGCAGGCGCAATAATGGTGCATAGTAATGGTGCGCAGTGTCGGCAGAGTGGATATCCACGCAGAATATTCCCACAAATAATGCAACCTCACCCCCTAACTTGGTTCATGCATTGTCCTCAATGCAACAAAAAGATATGATAATTAATGACGCACAGTAAAAAAAATGAGTAGGGTAAGAGAACACCTCGCACTTGAGCTTATGCACCGATATCTGAAACTAGGAACAACAAAACTATACAACAAAAGAAAGTGACATGCATTAAAAATAACATTAATAAATAAAATCAACTGTACACTATTGTAGAAGGATTTTAGCAAAAACGTTCAAACGTGTTGTAACGTTCGAACGTCGAATCAAAAATTAAAAATTTTTTTCTACACTACATTATGCATACTAAAAGGAATCAAAATAAACAATCTTAAGCCAAAAGTCATGGCGTCTCAGAACAAATCCCTACCTACACTGTTAGTTGGTAGTTCGGGACGTTACTTACTCTGCCCATGTTTTCATTTTAGTCAAAAGAGTTTGTACAGAACATAAAAAATAAAATAAAATAAAATAAAATAATAAATTTTTTTTTTTTACAGACTCGGACCTTCAGCTTTCATTCCCAACCTCAGTACACTTTTCCACAGAGGTCAATCCGATTCCCCCTCCGTATCTGTGTAGTTCGGACAACCAGCAACCCTGTTGATTTCTTGTCGCACAAAACGGTTAAGCTCAGTACCGGAATAGGATGGCGTGTCAGGATAATCCTTACTCTGCCCATTCACTATCCAGTCTAATCGATCGAGTGCACGACCAGAAATTGGTTCAGAACATTTGTTGTATCTTTTCTCATGAAATATCCGGCCACATTTTTTACAAGCACCTAGTTTTTTCGAACGACGGCGTTTGGCAAATGTGCTTCGGCCACAGAGGGGTTTCTTTTGTTCATCTCGGATCTCATTTTTTCTTATTGGTCTCGCCTTTCTCATGATCATAGTATGTACATCAGTTGGAAAAGTACGAAGGACTGCCAGACTAAACCAAAAAAATTTACCATCCATGTTTTCTACTTTATGACCCACTATCTGGTTCTTTTATGTCTTCCAGTCACAAAGACGATCAAAACTGACTCACAGATATTATCATTAATACAAGGTACATAATCTGAACAGATACAACAATAAAAAAAAAAAAATTTACTGAAAATTTTACGGGTTCAACCTGCGCAGATCAACTACTATAAACTGTAGATCAACTACTGTAAACTGTAAATCTCACCCCCCAACCTAGACTGAACATTGTCCCCAATGTTTCGAGTTTTTCGGTTTGTAGAGCTTGAATACGCAGTTAACTGTGGAGATCTGTTCAATCGCCGATGACCTATACCGAAAAAAAACAGAGATTAAGCATCTTTGGGGTGGTCTGGGTTTTCGTTGGGACAAAAACCCTTGATCATCAGTGCGTCCCGAAGAAGAACAACCATAAGTAGATAATACAAACAAATGTAGATCACGAGAAGGAGAATAGGGTCATCGAAAAATGCAGACATGGTACTGTTATGGGTTGGATCGTGGTACAGAAGATCGGATGCAGTGGAGAAGAAGAAGAAAAGAGAAGAAGCAGAAGAAGAAAAAGAAAAGAAAAGAGTAAAGGCGGTGGGGAAAAGAAAAAAAAAAGAAAAAAAAGCGATAGGGGCCTTATAAAGGCAGTCCATCGTGTCGGGTGTCTGACTGACCCGACCCTTTTTTGTGTCGGCAAGCGTAATCTCCGGAGTGATTTCCGGAGATACTTTCTGGATCCATAAAAAAAATGGTCTCCACATTTTGGACAAAATTCTCCACAAAGGGTTTTAATCGCTGACCATTGACGGTAAAAATGTTACCGTTTGATGGGTTTTCCACTTCCACTGCCCCATGTTCAAATACCTTTTTAACAATGTATGGTCCAGTCCATCTTGATTTCAACTTACCAGGAAATAGGCGAAGTCTCGAATTGAAAAGTAGAACCTTTTGATCAGGTTCAAAAGATTTTCGCACTATGTTCTTGTCATGAAAAATTTTCATCCTGGTTTTTGCAATCTTAGCATTTTCATATGCTTCATTTCTCAATTCATCCAATTCATTAATCTGAAGCTTCCGTGACAGTCCGACCTTATCCATGTCAAAGTTCATTGCTTTAATGGCCCAGTAGGCTCTATGTTCCAATTCCACTGGTAGGTGACAAGGCTTTCCATAGACTAATCGATATGGAGACATACCCAAAATGGTTTCAAAAGTAGTACGGTAAGCCCAGAGTGCATCAGTTAGTCTTGATGACCAATCTTTGCGATCCGGTTTTACTGTTTTTTCCAAAATTAATTTTATCTCCCGATTAGCTAATTCGGCCTGTCCACTAGTTTGTGGATGATAAGGGGTTGCTACTTTATGAAAAATCAGGTATTTTTTTCATCAGATTCCAGAATGGTCGATTACAAAAATGAGCACCCCCATCACTTATAATGGATTTTGGAATTTCAAACCGAGATAAAATATTTTCTTTTAAAAACTTGATCACCGTTTGATGATCATTATTTCGGCATGGAATTGCTTCAACCCATTTGGATACATAGTCTACGGCTACTAAAATGTATAGATAGCCAAAGGAGGGGGGAAATGGTCCCATAAAATCGATGCCCCAACAGTCAAAAATTTCGATCACCAAAATTGGGTTTAAGGGCATCATATTTCTTTTTGAAATGTTTCCCAACCTTTGACATCTATCGCAAGTTACGCAAAAAGCATGGACATCTTTGAAAAGTGTGGGCCAGTAAAATCCACACTGCAAGATTTTTGCAGCGGTTTTTCGAGATGAAAAATGACCACCGCATGCTTCTGAATGACAAAATGTTATTACATGTCTACTTTCCTGAGCGGGGATGCAACGTCTTATGATCTGATCCTTACAGTACTTGAATACGTAGGGATCTTCCCAAAAGAAATTGCGGACCTCCCTCAGAAACTTCTTTTTATCCATGGGAGTGAAAAATGGAGGAAGTGTTCCGATAGCAAAGAAATTAGCAATATCAGCGTACCATGGGGTCTCATCAATCCTGAATAGTTGTTCATCGGGGAATTTTTCATTGATTGGCAGTCCATCCTCATGAAATTCATAAGTTAATCTCGACAGATGATCTGCCACCACATTTTCCACACCCTTTTTGTCCTTAATGACTAAGTCAAATTCTTGGAGCAAGAGGATCCATCTCAAGAGCCTTGGTTTGGCATCTTTTTTTGTAAGCAAAAATTTCAGTGCTGCATGGTCAGTAAATACAGTAACAGAAGAACCAACAAGATAAGATTGAAATTTTTCCAATGCAAATACTACAGCAAGTAATTCCTTTTCAGTTGTTGAGTAATTCATTTGGGCATCATTTAAAGTTTTACTTGCATAGTAAATCACATGTGGCTTCTTATCTTTTCTTTGTCCCAAAACAGCACCTACAACATAGTCACTAGCATCACACATCAATTCAAAGGGTAGAGTCCAGTCATGAGGTTGCATTATTGGGGCAGAAATTAACATGCCTTTGAGTTTGTCAAAGGATTTTTGGCACGCTTCATTCCAGTCGAAAATGACATCCTGACTCAAAAGATGACACATAGGTTTTGCTATGGTGCTGAAGTCTTTTATGAACCTTCTGTAGAATCCTGCATGACCTAAGAATGATCGAACATCTTTCACAACCCTAGGAGCAGGAAGATTTCCTATCAAATCAATTTTTGCTTTATCAACTTTCATGCCTTCAGACGACACAATGTGACCCAAGACAATGCCTTGATTCACCATGAAATGACATTTCTCCTAGTTAAGCACCAGATTTGCCTCTTTGCATCTCATCAAAACTTTTTCTAGGTTAGCTAGACACAAATCAAATGAGTCACCATATACCGAGAAATCATCCATGAAGATTTCCAAAAAATTTTCGACCATGTCACTGAACAAGCTCAGCATACATCTTTGAAATGTTGCAGGAGCGTTACAAAGTCCGAATGACATCCTTTTGAATGCAAAGGTGCCAAATGGACATGTGAATGTGGTCTTTTCTTGGTCATTCAGAGCTATCTCAATTTGATTGTATCCGGAATACCCATCTAGGAAACAGTAAAATTCATGGCCTGCTATTCTCTCGAGGACTTGGTCAAGGAAGGGAAGAGGAAAATGGTCTTTTCTAGTCACCAGATTGAGTTTTCGATAGTCAATGCACATTCGCCATCCTGTGACGACTCGTGTTGGCACGAGTTCATTTGCATCATTTTTGACTACTGTGACTCCAGATTTCTTTGGTACAACTTGGGTTGGACTAACCCATTTGCTATCGGAGATAGGAAAAATTATCCCTGCATCCAGGAGTTTGAGCACTTCCAGTCTCACAACCTCTTTCATGTGAGGATTCAATCGTCGCTGCATTTGACGAGAGGGTTTTGAGTCCTCTTCAAGGTATATGGCATGATTACAAATTAACGGGCTTATACCTTTCAAATCAGCGATGGTCCACCCAATGGTGCTTTTATGACTTTTAAGAACTTCAATTAATTGAGCTTCTTGCAAGTCTGTGATTTTTGAAGAAATTACCACTGGGTAAGATTTATCCTCACCTAAAAATGCATACTTAAGATCAGATGGGAGCGGTTTCAGTTCAGGCTTTGGTGGCCTGTCACTTGAAGATAGTGGTTTTGTACCACTTGATGAAATTTCTTCAAATTTAGGAGCCCATGTCCCCACATTGAAGGTAGGGCACTCAATGGAGTTTTGTTCCAGAGAGTCAGATGAGTTAGATTTTGACAAAGTTGATTCACTAAGATCCTCACAGAATGAGTCATTCAGATGTGCTTGTATCAATGACTCAATGGAATTTATTTCTCCTACCTCCTCGTACTCTCTTGGGTGTTTTGCAATGTCAAAGACGTTCATTTCGAAAGTCATATGCCCAAAAGTCAATTTCATAATACCATTCCTGCAATTGATTAGTGCATTGGAGGTTGCTAGAAAAGGTCGACCAAGAATGACAGGAATTGGAGTTTCTGAATGAACTTCTGGATGAGTATCTAGAACAATGAAGTCTACAGGGAAGACAAAATTATCCACTTGGACAAGTACATCTTCAACAATACCCCTAGGAATTTTTACAGATCTATCTGCCAATTGGAGTGTGATGCAAGTGGGTTTGAGTTCACCTAAACCCAACTGCTGGTAGACAGAGAAAGGAAGCAAGTTGACACTAGCTCCAAGGTCTAACAATGCTTGCTCAATTTTGAAATTTCCAATGACACATGACACAGTGGGGCACCCTGGATCTTCGTACTTTGGAGGGATTTTGTGTTGAAGTAGGGCACTGGCTTGCTCTGTGAGGAAGGCTCTTTTTTGAACATTTTGGCTTCTTTTGACTGTGCACAAGTCTTTTAGAAACTTGGCATAAGCTGGAACCTGTTGGATTGCATCCAGAAGTGGGATGTTGATTTTTACTTGCTTGAAAAGCTTGTAAATTTCAGACTGATTGTTTGCTTTCTGTATGCTCTTGAGTCTATGAGGGAAAGGAGCAGGAATAGAACACGAGGGTTCTTCTTCCCTTGATGGCTCTGGTTCTTGTTCAATCATGGGATCACAGTCATTTTTTGTTGCAAGTTCTGGCTCACTTAATGGGTTGGCTGGAATTGAGTCTGGTTTTGGGTCTGGAATCAACATGTTTCTGATGGACTTGTCAATCTTTTTGCCACTTCTCAATGTGGTGACAGTTTTGGCTTGGTCTTGTGGAGTTTCCATAGTTGATGGATTTCCCACCTGAAATTGGCCTTGTGGGGGCTTTGGTTGGGCAGGAAATTTTCCCTTCTCATGTGTGCTCATGGACTGGGTCAGCTTTTGAATGTGGCCTTTGAGATCCTCAAAAGATTGTGTGGTCTGGGCCTTGAAATCAATAAAAGCCTGAGTAGAACTATTGTTATAGCCCATTTGGGTTTGCATGAATTGATTCAATGTATCTTCAAGGCTCCTTTTGTGCGGTGGTTGATATGGAGGATATTGTGGAGGTACTTGAGGTGGATGTGGTGGCCCTTGTTGATGAGGATATTGTGGAGGTCCTTGAGGTGGTTGTTGTGGACTTTGTTGCTGATTCATGGGGGTTGGTTGTGTGTTTCTCCAACTGAAATTTGGGTGGTTCCGCCACCCTGGATTGTATGTTTCAGAGTATGGGTTGGAGTAAAGCTTGTTGAAATTGGAAATGGCATTTGTTTGTTCCAACAAAACTTCTTTGAATGCCGGAATGGTCGGGCATTCCCCAGTAGGATGCCCTGTTAGCGCACAAATCCCACACACTTGTTCTGTGGGAGAGACAACATCAACTTGATGGACCTTTTTCATCTCTAAAGCTTCAAGCTTTCGAGACAAAGTGGACATTTTTGCTCTAAGATCATCATCTTCTCTCAAGACATACTTACCCCCTTGGAAAGTAGGTGGTTTGGCTTCTACAGTGGTAGGAGAGGCTGAGTCCCATATTTGAGAACTGTCAGATATGGTATCAAAAAAATTGAATGCCTCCTCCGGACTTTTTCCCATGAACTCTCCTTGAGCCATCATTTCGACAAACTGTCGTAACCTAGTGGGCAAGGAATCATAGAAAAAACCTGCCAAAGTCCAATTTTCAAAAGCATGGTGTGGACAAGATTGGAGAAGATCTTTGAATCTCTCCCAGCTTTGATAAAAAGTTTCCCCTTCTTTGACCGAAAAATTCATGATTTGTCTTTTGAGTGCATTAGTGCGGTGCAGAGGAAAGAATTTTCTGAAAAATTCATTCTGTAGAGCCTGCCAACTAGGGATTGAAAGAGCTTTTAAAGAATTTAACCATTGTTTGGCTTTGTCCTTTAAAGAAAAAGGGAAAAGTTTCATTTTGGCTAGTTCAGAATTGTCTTGAAAAGTTCCACATACCTCCTCAAAATCTTTTATGTGCAGATATGGATTTTCAGATTCAAATCCATGGAATTGAGGGAGTAATTGAACTGTCCCCGTCTTCACAGTGAAGTGGGGCGCATTCTCCGGAAAAACAAAACAAGAGGGGACACTATTCCTTGTGGGATGTAAGTAATCCCGCAATGTTCGAATGTTGGGTACTTCCCCCTCTCTCACATGATCTTCACCCTGCCTATCAATATTTGTCATATTGAAGTTACAAGAATCGGCTTCTGATTTGGGTGAAGGTGGTTCAAGTTGATTTACAGACCCAGAAGATTCAGCAGGCAAATTTTGATAGAGGCGATTGGTGTCAGTCATAAAAAAAAAACAAAATTATTCACAATAAGGCAAAAATATATACAAAAAGAGAGGTTTTTTTTTTTTTTTTTCACCTTTTTCTAAAAAGAGCACCTTTTATGATTCCCCGGCAACGGCGCCAAAAACTTGGCTTGATCCGAAATGTGTACACCCAAGTGCAGGCGGTCAAGTTGTAGTAATAATCCGGTTTGAGTCCAGAGTTGAATCCTCAGGGAACTATGGTTGGTGTTCTTTGAAGTAAATAGTGAGAAAGACTTGTAACTGGAAATATTATGATTTTGAAGTTGTGGAAAGTTTTGGATAGAATGTAAGATTCTTTCCAATGGGTATTTTTCTAGACAAAATATAAGATGATTAAATGTAACAAACACTCTTTGGTTCGGGAATCAGAATATGTAGTTGATTGTCCGGTGCATTATGTTTGTGCTTTATAACTCAATTAACTCCCGTGTCAACGACAAATTAATCGGAAGATAGGAATGAAGTTCAATAATGGTGGACATTGAAAGTTTGTCATGAAGAGTTAGTTAGGGTACTTGCCTTGAATCAATGGGTCTTTCCATGTAGGAGTCATCCATTTATCATAGAAAGATCCGTTGATTATACAAAGTACCCTTACTTTGCTAGGTGCATTCAATCACCCAAAAATCAAGTGGAGTATAGGACATTTAAGCATAAATGTGATACACAAACATAATGTCCGGATTAATCTTTTACATATCTATCATCCCTTCCCAAAGAGTGAATGAGGACTACTCACCCTTCATAGCTATGGTAAAGCTAGAATGATGAATGGTACTCATCCCCATAAGCAAAGGTGTTACAAAGTAAAATGCTCAAGCACTAGAAGCGAAATGCTTTAAAGTAAAATAGCTAAACAAGGAGTCGTTCTTCGACAGAGAACGAGTGAATCACGTTCCACCCTTCCCGGCTTTGGTAAAGCACTAAAAAGGTGGGAGAGTTTCACTCCTCTAAGAAGAAGGATGCTCAAGCAATGGAAGTAAAATGCATGAACAATAAAATAGAAGAAAGCTAGTTATCCTTGGAGGGTTTCCACCACAACCGAAGGATAAGCTATATCTCTTGATGTATGCAAATACAAGTAACAATTAGAAGAGGAGGCTCAGCCTTCCATTATGGTTATACAAGCAAGTAAATATAAAAGCTATAAAGAAATGACAATTAGAAGAGGAGGCTCAGCCTTCCATTATATTTATACAAGCAAGTAAATATAAAAGCTATAAAGAAATGACAATTAGAAGAAAGAACTCTTACCATAAGAACATAAGCATAAAATCTTCAATACATGAATTGAAATGGAAGCTACAAAAGATGAAAGAAATTTTGCTCTCTAAATTCCCTTTTTTCTTTTTTTAAAATGTTCCAACAATGGGTCTATTTATAGGCCAAAATATTGAACCAACTACCAGTCTTCATCTACCGGTCTTCATCCACCGGTCTTCATTAGGGTTTCACTGGACAATAGGGTTCCACTGGACATTCGAACGTTGGGTGACGTTTTTTTCCAGTTTATGTCCTTAAGGAGCTGCTTGTTACCCTCAGATGTACTTCTTGGATGCCTTTGGACTTCCCTTCACTTTAGAACCTAAAATATCATCATTTAAACTCAATCAAAGTATAATTAGTCCAAAAAGAGTGTAACAATATGCTACTTTTGAGTGCTAATCAGGAGGCGTACCAGAGAGAATAGGCACGGATGCACGCCGATGTTTTGCCTGTGCAGGTGTTGGGCACTTCATAGATAATTGTCCATTGTTTTCTACCAAGACCAACCAAGCAACTGGGCGAGTGAATGCAAACAGGCCACCGCTACGACAGCCACTACCACCACAGAGACCGTTACAAGCTCAAGCCCCCGGCGGCGCCAATCAAGGAAGGGTTTTTGCTTTGACTCAACCGGAGGAAGATGCCTCCAACGCCGTGGTGGAAGGTATTGCTCTTCTCTATAATTTTTGGGCTTGAATTATATTGGATTCCTATGCGACTTATTCTTTTCTACGTACTGTGTACGCTGTGGAATTGGGATTGAGTTTCGAGGAAATAGAACTTACTATATATGTTAACTTGCCTACGGGAAAACAAGGGGATACCAGTAGGGTTTATTTATATGTAATCTTTGACTCTAATTTATATCTACTTGCTAGGGAATCATCATGTCTTGCCATTCTGGATAATACTACCTTGTTCCAAAATATATGATGGTTGGGTAAACCCTAAATCTTTTCTTATGCCTTCAAACCTTAGTTTACAAAGGAGATGTGTTTTTCTCTTGATTTCTCCTTTGCTCTTGATTCCCGAACTTAAATATTATTTGTTCTAAGCTATGCTATGGGTGGGTGACCACCAAATCCTTTTTGGTATGCCCTTGAAATCCTAGTTTTCAAGGGAGAGGTGTTTTCTCTTTATCGTGCCTTTGTCATTGATTTCAAACCTTGATAGTCGTTTGTTATAGATTCCAATATATGATTGTTACTTTATCTCTGATTCCAAGCTTGATATCCGTTGTTATTGATCTCGAGACTTGATTGTTTCCTTGTCCTTAATTTCCTAAGCTTAATGATCCATTTGTTCTTGGTATCTAAATTTGATATTCGTTTGTTATTGATTCTACCATTGTGATTCAATTATTTTCGATATTCAACACTTGATATTTATTGGTTATTGATTTCAAGATTTGACATTCAATTGCTCTTGACTTCAATACATGATATTCCTTCGTTCTCGGTTCCAAAACTTGATATTCGTTTATTATTGATTTCAATACTTGATTACTCTTTGTTTTTGAGTTCGAAACTTGAGACTTATTAGTTCCTGATTACAAAGTTTGATATGTCTTTGTTATTGACTCCAAGATTCGATTGTTACTTTGTTATTAATTTCAAACCTTGCTTGTTCTTTTGTTCTTGATTTCCAAGCTTGATAGCCATTTATTCTTGATTCCAAAGCTTGATTATTTATTTGCTCATGAATTCAAAACTCTAGTGATTGGTAGTGACCACTAAAATGGTATTTTCGATGATAGTATGTTAATTTTTCTTAAATTATTTCATTGAAAAAAAAAATGTATATGGATTTGGAAGCTAAAATGGGAGGACAAGTCTGGTTAGGTTTCAACTGTAACCTTTGGTGGATTGTAATTTATATCAGAGTGCGCAACGAACTAATGGAGTAAGGACTACAATGGGGAAACTACGGAGAAGATTCAACTCATCCGAGAGAGGCTACGCACGGCGCAAAGTAGACAGAAGAGCTATGCGGACCACAGACGAAGATCCTTGGAATTCAAAGTGGGAGATTACATGTTTCCCAAGGTGTCACACAAGAAGGGCGTGTTTCGATTCGGCAAGAAGGAGAAGTTAGCGCCAAGATATACCGGACCGTTTGAAGTGATCAAAGCGGTAGGCAATGCGGCGTATCAACTTCGACTACCAGCCCAGCTATCCGGAGTACATGACGTGTTTCACGTGTCGATGTTGAGGACGTGTCACTCGGATGCAACTCCAGTCGTGAACTTGGAGGAGATTGAAATTCAAGACGGAGCAACCTACGAAGAACAACCGGTAGAAATTCTCGACGCCAAGGAAAAAATGCTTCGCAACAAAGTTATCAGATTGGTAAAGGTTTGGTGGCAACACCATGGAGTGGAGGAAGCTACATGGGAACCGGAGCAAGAAATGCGGGAGAAGTATCCATATTTGTTCGCTACTTGAGGTAAGTTTCGAGGACGAAACTTTCTTTAAGGGGGTGGATTGTAACACCCCGCATTTTATTTTATATATGTATATAGATATATAGTAAATAATTGTTGTAAAAATATGGATATGTGTAATGATGTAAGAATGAACTATATAGATTGTAATAGTGGGAGAAATGCTAGAGATGCATATTGATTGGGAAGTTTGAGTTTCAAAGACGTTTAAACTTGGAAAGGGTGATTAGATGAATTTCTAAATATTTTTAGGTCAAAATAAGGTGTCCATTGAATCCGGAAGGTCGAACAACCTTGGGAGAGGTAATATGAGGTGTATTGGAAGTTAGGAAGTATTTTGGAGTAAAGACACATTTAGAGAGAGTTGGGTAAAAATGGATCTTGGACACTGCTTAGTATTTTGGCCATAACTTTTTATCCTTATGTCCAATTGATCTGAAACTTTTAGAGTAGATATTAGACATCTAGGGCTACAAAAGTGTATCTCATGAAAAATTTCCAATTCAACCTCTAAATGGGTCAAAACTTCCCTGGAAGTCGAAGTAGCCGAAGTGTACCGTACCGGTACTCCCGAACCAGTAGCTATACCGTACCGGTACAGCGTACTGGTACGCCCGAAGTTTGGCACAGTAAAGGTCGGGATTTTTGTGTTTTAAAACACCCTTTTAAGCCTCATTTGACCCATTCTTCCATCCCACTCTCACCCCAAACATCTTAGAGCCCTAAGAGAAGAGGAAAATGAGAGAAAAACACAAAGATCTTGAGAGAGTTGCCCCTTATAGAGATCAAAACCGAAATTCCTCAAGAACACCATTCTTCTACTCTCTTCTTCTACACTTTCACTACACCCTTACCCACACCTCTTGGAATCCTAGAGAGAGTCTTAGAAAAGAATAAAGAAGGAGAAAACACAAGATCAAAAGGGAAAAACAAAGGATTTAAGAGTGATTCAAGATCAAACCCTAGATTTTCAAGAACATCAAGGTAGGGGTTTTCTCTCACTCACTTACATTGAGGTTAGGGTATTTATATATGTATGTTTTGGCTATCAATGGTATATATATATGCTATGGAATCATCATCTCTTAGGTTTTTTGGCAAAGATTACATGGTTTGAACAAAGTTAGGGTTTAATACCTATGAAATCTCTTCTCTAGTTTTAAAACCCTAATTTTTGGAGAGTGATGTATTTCCTTCTTAAATGCTTTCTTTATTATGGATTTTCGAAACCTTAGTGCTTTGTGTTGGGTAGAAAAATGATGTTATTGTGATCTCATGTATTTTTCTTTGTTGGTTGTGGAATTGTTACATGATATATTTTGGGGATTTTGGATAGATGCTTGTAAATTGAGATAAATGTTGGAATTGTATGCTTGGTTGGATTGTGGTGATGCACATGAGTGAGAGGTTCCTTGTAAGGATGATCACCCCTTCTCAAGAGGTTCCCGGTAAGGATGCTTGAGAAATAAGTCCGTGATAGTGAGAGGTTCCTTGTAAGGATGCTCACCCCTACCCAAGAGGTTCCTGATAAGGATGCTTGGGAAACAATGTAGTGATTGGTGAAAGGTTCCATGTAAGGATGCTCATCCATTCTCAAGAGGTTCCCGGTAAGGATGCTTGAGAATCAAAGGAGACCTAAAGGGGGGTGGAGGTTACCACAAAGTATGCCACCTACCGAAAGAATTGTTGGGGATTGTTTATGACAATTAATGGTGATTATTTGTATGTGGTGCTCATTTATTCATTTAAGTAATGTTTTTACATAAACTTGAGATCCTTTTTAAATGTCATTGCTTTATTTCAAATTATGTATCTATGTTATGTTAAAAATGAGACCGACCGTTTTAAATGCTTTTCTAAACCTTGTATGAGTTTGAGAGAATTTTTCTACAGAGCTTCGTGCTCACCCCCTACCGCTAACATTTTTCAGATTACCCGCTTGAGGAGGACGTAAGGGTCGAGGAGCCCGCTACTTGGGAGACTCCACTTGACGGGAGTGTGGATCCCGAAGTGGACGCATAGAGCGACCTCCTTTCCTTTTGTACTAGACTAGGAAATTCTTTTGGAACATTGTGTAGTCCAGTTTCTTTTGTTTATTCTGCTGTGCTACTTTAATTAATTTTTGAGATGTAATAGCCATAATTTGGGCTTATTCTTTTGGATCACTTTGTATATTTTTTTGGATGACAAATAGAGTCTCGTTTCTTAAGGAATTATATTAGTGCTCTCATGATATGAATGTTTTAGAATGTAGTGCCGTCCAGGGTGTGTTTTGGGGCGTTACATTTTTTTTTTAATGAGTTTGTCTACTAAATAGAACCCTAAAAAACCCTAAAAAGAAATCTTCTTTTTCATGTACCGAGCTACCTCACCGTCATTGGGGAAGAAACCTATGAGCCTCCCAGCAACACAATGGTCTGTTTCATTGAATCTCACATACTACTTGTTTAACAGATAATGGAACTCGGAATTCTGATGACCAGTCTATGAAGGCGCAACAGAAGCCAGCAGATGATCTCATATCTAACACCTTGGGATCTAGTCTAACATCTGAGATTAGTTGCAAGATATTACCGTACATTGAGCATTTGGTTCAAAAGCTTAGAAGATTGAACTCCAGCAAGCCCGAACAGATTATGGTTTTTTTTCTCTTCTGGATAATCCAAGTTGAACTTATCACGAAACCTTATGTGGAAATCTTGATACTAATTACTCTTCAATTTGAATTTCAAATTTTATGAAAAAAATTTATTGACAGATCTCTATTGAACGTGAATAAAGGGTAACTGGTCTTCCAGTTTGAAACTGTTTTCACATTGAAATTTGCTTGATAAATACAAAAAAATTAGAATTACTAATTACTAAACAGATAATAATAGAACTTAACATCAAATATGTTTTAGGGATAGACTTAAGTCATTATAAGTTTCTTAAAAGGGACTGACTCCCAATTATCACTTAAATGTTCTAGACCAAGGCCTTATTTTTCTACGCTGGCCACTAGGCCGACGCCTACCCCTAATTTCAATGAGAATTGAGAACCATGTAGTGAACTTGCTTGTAAAAGAAGGTCGACAAAAGGCTTGTGTTGGATTTCATTGATGCTGAATTTCGGACTGCTTCGTGGAGAGACAACTATCTTCCTCGGAAGCTTGCAAGTGTGTACTTTTATATAGGCATGTAACGGTCATTTCTTGCAGAATTGTAAAAGTTAACACTTTCGTGCCCACTAAAGTTTAGTTCTCAAGAGCGTTGAATGGTGATTATCATATCACAAGACGAACTGAAAACTTACAGAGTGACGAGTGAAATAGAAAATAGCAATTGAAATACTAATTTTATGGAAGGCAACTAAAAAAACAGTAGTTTTTGAGATAAGAAAAAGATGGCGTTGAGGAATGATGTGTGTTGGGCCTCGTTGATGTTCCTTTCTACTTGTGAAAGTGGACTAATGATCAAATTACCTCAAGATTTAATCCCCTTGAGTCACAAATATAAGAAGTGAAATGTATTTTTGTTGAAGTTTTTTTATTTTTTACATCTTCTGACAGTTTGGGAGCTCAATTGTCAATATCCATTTATTGATAACTACTACATATTTTGAGCACATGAGGTATTTAATGAGATAAAGACATTATCCAGTTCATAGACGGCATAATCAAAGCAAACAAGTACACATGATTCCGGCCAAACATAGCTGTCACCTTCAAATTTGTATAAGCTGAACTGTCATATTTTCCATCCCACCTGTGGATTAGTTTGGAAGGGAATAATTGAAAAAATTGGTCTTTGGAATTTCATGTTTGATAAATTCATTGACAACAAACTTACATAAGTTGTGTTAGTTTTTATAAACTCAATTCTTAAAGGGTAGTTTTTGTATTTTTGGGTTTATGATAAGTCATGGTATTTGAAGAGATAGTTTCTAGAAGTGTCCAAGCTATTTTTGGAGGTCTATTTATGGAGTCTTGTTCATCAATGGTTGCATGAGAATTTGAACAGGTTTTCTTGGGGACAGCCGGTCATTAAGTGGCCAAATTTAGGATGTTTTGACTAGGAGAAATTAGTATAAAAGGGGCTGGATTCTGCTGCCAAAACAGAGAGTTCTCTGTACAAAAAAACAGAGAGAAAGAGAGTGAAAACAGTGTGTTTTGCTGGAAGAAAAACCAGCAGAGTGTTTCATTTGTTTTCCACTCCCAAGGTTATGTTTCCTAACCCTAGTGTGTTCATTTCCATATACATTCTACAATGCATATTATCCACATAGCACATAGCACATAACATGTAGCATTTAAACACATAAGATGAAATGCACAATGCATGCAATGGTCTAGACCCAATGCCCATCAAGCCCTAAGTAATTCGTATACCTAGGCTCTGATACCAAGCTGTGACGCCCCATTTTCCGGAGGTCCTGTATTAACCGTTGACAACCCGTCAACCCGCGAAAATACCCGTGGATGTCGCTTAACCCGACACCGCGGCACCACATTCCCTTTACCGGGATAAAAGAAAATACAAGTCCAATTTCTTTCGGTTGGTTGACCTATCCGAGATCCAATATACCACCATTGGTATCCCCTTATTATCCATTTGTAACATTAGAAGGGAGGAAAACATAGCCCAAAGACTTGGCAAAAGAAATAGAAAAATAAAAAAAATTTTGAAGTTTGGAGAGCGTACCGGTACGCTACGCCCTGTGACACCCCAAAAACCGGGGGTCCGTTGATTACCCATCAACCCGTGGAATACCTGTAGATACCTAGTATCACGATATCACACTGTTATGCCCCATTTACCGGGGTCCATAACTTAACGAAATTTGGGCAGAGTTTCCTTTGTATGGGGAGCTCTACCCAATACCCAACCTGTGCAATACACAATTACCAGACCCATCCGAGGTCAAATATAAAGCAAAGGCCGCACCAGGTCCATGTATAAGTAAACATTGGCCACACTGGGTCCAATTAACCATACTTAAATCAAAACATGAAAGGCTAATCTAACAATAGTCTTTATAAGTTCTATTACAATTATTTTACGCATTACATGCCCCAAAATATAGTTTCTAACATGTAATTACACAAAACATTAAGTAAAGCCACATGCGGCTTTCTTCAAGCATGAGGGTCCAAAATGGAGCCATCCGCCGGTGTATCTCTCCCACCTGAAATGTGTTCCCGTATAGGGTGAGCCAACGCCCAGTAGAGTATTTCCTACAGAGGCTACTCCTCAACCTATATGCATATGAAATGTTCACATGCAACATCCATAAATCCATAACCATTCCATCAAATAATATACAATTAAATGATGTAATGCTATAATGTCATGCCATGAATGAGGTGAGACCCACCCATGTGCACTCAACCCGAGTCCACTCTGACTCCCTTTACATGTCAATGCCATGTATGTTAAACCGGGCTACCTAAACCCTATGAAATGAGATGAGACTCATGTACTCAACCCGAGCCCTTCCCGGCTCCTTTCCCCCATGCAATGCCATGAGTATAAAAATCGGACTTCTCAAGCCCCCGCCATTGGTATTACTCACCCAATAACTAATTTAAGAAAATCTCCGGGTCTTTCTTTGGGGTGGGCGTTTATGGACTTACACCAACGGCACCCAACCGACACGGAATTCATGGACTTCCACCAACGGTTCCGCGTACACCGACACACTTTATGGGCTCTTATACCAACGGAAGTGCGTATCCAAAACACCGGGCCTTGCACCCGAGAGGTCGTCTTGCCCCTTCTTGCTAACCCCGACCCAATCTTTTTCTTCTTTTTCATGCAACCATGCGACTCAGTTGAATAATCAATCCAACTTTCCCGAGCCCATCCACCAGCCACCAAGCATGATGATTGATATATGCAACTACCCCCCCCACACTCATGCAAGTTTCCCATGAATGTGACATCACCTTATGCCCAATATGTCATGAATGCCAATGAGCAATTTATCTTCATATTAGACTCTCATAATACCACATAGCTTGTGGTACAAACACCAATGCACAACATCATTATGACACAATGTCCATGTATGTGATGTTCCCGTACATATGCAATGTAATGACCCATTGCTTCTCTCATGCAAGGTTCATATGTAATGAATGTCATATGAACTGTCTCTACCACATTCCAACATATGGTATTAACAACAACCATGCACACACACACACCACTCATGATGTGAATTCCCCGTGCATATGCAATGCGATGTATCATTGCAATAAAATTATGTCACATATGTAATGCATGCCATATGGACTAAATTAACATAATCAATTCCATTCCATGGCAATTTACATTATAAACGTATAAATTCCATGCTTCATCACAACAATTGATATATCAAAATATATATCTGACATTCACAATTTCAACATAAATCATATCGTACACATATGATTTTCATTTACCACATAAGGCATAACATGTTATTTATCATATAACAATTTCAATCCATTTAGGTATTTTGTCAAACACCTTCAAGGCAAACAACATGGTAACACATATCATGCCCAATTTCCACATAATTCAAGAAATTCCAATAGGCAATTTCTACATACCAATTTAGGATAAAATTATTTTACCCAAATTCCACCAATAGGCAAGTGTAATTTTCTAACAACCTACCCACCATCTTCATTATTCCATAACCATATACATATAAATATATGTATACATAGGTCAATATATATATATACATATATATATATATATATACATATATATATATCCAGCCCATTTATCATAGACATTTTTAGGTAAGAAATAAACCCAAGTAGGAGAACCCCTACCTCTTGTAGCGTGAGAATCCCGTAGGAAGCTCCCAAGACCCGAAAACCCAACTCGAAGCTTGATTTTCCCAACTCCCGAAATTTCACCTTCGGTGAAAATCTTCATTTTTGGTACCCACGCGTAGCCCTCGTCGCGTAGATGAACTTTGCCTTTTGAATCGACGAATTCCGACGGACGGAACTCCCGGAATCGGAGCGGGAAGCTTGGAGATCAAAATTTTTCTCTTCCCTCTCCCTCTCTCTGTTTTTACGTCTGAAACCAGACTGATTTCAGCAGAAATATCTGCTGAAAATCAGAATTTTAAGCCTATTTATATTTTTCAATGTGTGGTTCAGATCGCGCCACACGCCCCCTCTTCGTTCGGGTTTATTTTCGTCCCGAAACGATTAAAATTCGTCCCGATTTAAGTTCAAATTATTTTCTATGAACTCTAATTAAATTATTTTCAATTTTCTCACATTTTGTCCAAAATTTCGTTTTTGGGGTCACCCAAGACCCGACTGTCTCGTAAAACGTAAAAAATCCGACTATTTCGGAATTTGATGAAATTTTACATGGTCACTAGATTTCGCGAGACGAATTCAACGGCTAAGTCCGTTTCGTCATCCGAGCTCTAGAAAAATTCAGGTTCGCAACCCGTTCATAGTGGCAAGTTATTGTTTTGCCCCTTTGTGAATAGTTCAAATTTTCCGGGGTTTCACACGCCCTCTGGACCTGATCGTACCGGTACGCGTACCGGTACGCTACGCCCTCTGGACCTCACCATACCGGTACGCGTACCGGTACGCCTGGCCCAGAATTTCCCTTTTTACCTGTTTTTCGTTTCCAAGCCATTCCAAACCTCCCAAAACTCATCCAACATATGTTTAATGAGATTTTCCAAATAATACATAACTTATACAAGTTCCATTACAATTAATTCCATAATTTACACATCAAAATGGAATTTATACAAAAGTTTTTTTACAAAAACTCGTACTAAGGCCACAAGCCGGCCCCCTTCATGCCTGATGCTCTCCAAGTGAGCCATCCGTCGGTGCAAACCCCACACCTGAAATGTTTCCCGTATAGGGTGAGCCAACGCCCAGTAGAGTAAATCCTACAAGGGCTACTCTCCCCCTAGATGCTCATGCTCATGCAACATTCATTTGCAAACAACCATTTCTCATAAGAACATGCATTCTAAGTTGGAATGCAATACTACCATGCCATGAAATGAGATGACACCCACTCATGCAATTCAACCCGAGTCCTCTCCGACTCCTACTACATGATGCAATGTCAAAGTGTTTCATTCCGTCATTTATGTTTACATCAAATGACATTTTGAAAACTAGGGTCATTCTTGGGATCGGAAACTTCATGGACTTAATACCAATGGTCTTCCACACCCGTACACTTTATGGACTCTTATACCAACGGAGTGCACCCTCCAAATCACCGGGTCTTTCACCCGAGAGGTCGTCATGCCTCTTCTTGCTCATCCCGACCCAATTTATCATGCACTCATGGGCTTAGCTAGGTCTTCGACCCAACTTTTCCCAAGCCATTTCTTCAATCACCAATTGTGGCGTTGACATCAACCATGCACACACCCATGTAATGAGATGTTTCCGTGCACATGCAATGCTATGTCCCATTGCATACCACATGATGTTCCACATGTCAAGAACAACTCATGCACAATTTCAACATGTCCATGGTAAATTTATATCCTAAGCATATAAATACCATATTCATTTCAATGTTACTATATCAACATATGCATATATCAACAAGCACATTTAATCTCAAATCATATTATAAGCATATGATTTCACAAGTTAAACTTAAACATGTTATTTCAATTAAATCAAAACAACCACTCCATTCAAGCAAGACATTTAATCAAACACCTTCTAGGCACAATTTATAATTCACAAAGCATGCCTCAAATTTTCCCAAGTTACATAATAAATCACATGTAACTTCATATACCAAAGTCAAGCTAGAAAATTAGATTAACCAATTTCTATGCTCACTTTTCCATTTCTATAACCATAATATACATATAAAAATCTATCCATATGCCTCAACATATCAAACCCTTTAACTACTAACATCTAGGGAAGGATTACACAAAGGTAGGAAAAATCCTACCTCTCAAAGCGTAATTCACCCGAATGAAGCTTCAAGAACACTTCCCGAGCCCAAGACTAGATTTCTCCCAAATCTCCTCCTTTGGATCTTTGGTGAAATCCCTTGCTCTTGGTGTGGTTGTGTAGCCCTCGTCGATGTGATCGACTTTAACCCTTGGCTCGACGGATTCCGAGCGACGGAACTCCGGGAATCGACGGAGAAAGCTTGAAGATCAAGGTTTTCTCTCTTTTCTCTCTTCTCTCTTCTCTCTTCTCTCTTCTCTCTCTCTTGGCCGGCCAAACAAGAACACAAGGGAAGAAAAATTCTGATTTTCTAGATATTTACCCCTATTTATAGTTTTAAATACTCGGCCCACGTCGCGCTACGTGTCCCTCGCTTAATCGGGTCCGATTTAGTCCCGAAACGATTCGTTTGATCCCAGTTTAAGTTCAAATTAATTTTATTTGAACTTTAACTTAATTTTAAGGAAATTTTATAAAACTTATTTATGGGGACGTTCGTAAGGTGAATCGCCACGCAGTCGCCTCGAACGACGTGCAAAATCCGACTATTTCAAAATTCGACGAAATTTGACAAGATGACTCGTTTCCGCGATACGAATCCAACGGCGAACTCCGTTTCCTCATCCGAGGTCTAGAACATGAGTATTTTAAATACGCATTATAGTGGCAAATTACTATTTTACCCTTTTTGGAAAAAGTTCAAATTTCCCGGGTTTTACATAGAGCAGATTTTTTATTTTCTGTTTTTGTGTTCTTTGGTGATCTATTTTGCTTCCAATTTCCAACAAAAGTGGTATCAGAGCAAGGTTGTTATGGCTACTATGAGTAATGTACTTCAACCCCAATTTCCCAAATTGGGGAAAGATAATTATGGGAATTGGAGTATTCAAATCAAGGTGTTGTTACAATCACAAGATCTTTGTGAAATTGTTGAAAAAGGTTACATCGAGCCGACTACGGAGGAAGAGCAAGTGCTTACTGATGCTTAAAAGATGGTGCTTAAGCAATCAAGGAAGACGGATAAAAAGGCTTTATTTCTACTTTACCAATGTATTGACGATAATACTTTTGAGAAGATTTCTTCCGCCACCAACTCGAAGCAAGCTTGGGAAATTTTGAAGAGTATGCATAGAGGCATTGATAAAACAATTCAGGTTCATCTTCAAATATTGCGAAGTGAATTTGAAGGGTTGAATATGAATGGAGCCGAGTCAATTTCGGAGTATTTTTCAAGAACTTTGGTGATTGTGAATCAAATGCGAAGGTATGAAGAAGATATTGATGATGTTCGTGTTATGGAAAAAGTACTACGAACCTTAACTCCAAAATTTGAGCATGTTGTTGTAGCCGTTGAGCAATCCATGGATTTCAAGACTACGAGCGTTGATGAATTGATGGCGACATTGGAGATACATGAGCAGCGTATTAATAAAAAGACTTCAAGTTCTCTTGAACAAGCTCTCCAATCCAAGCTTTCTTTGAAAGATGAAAAAAGAGAATTTCAAGGTAGTACATCTCAAAGAGGAAGAGGTAATGGAACACGAGGTAGAGGTTATGACAATCGAGGAAGAGACTACGAAGGTCGAGGAAGAGGCTATGCTAATAGAGGTAGAGGAGGAAGAGGTCAATTTACTAATGATACAAGAAATCAAAATTCTTATGGTTCAAGAGGAAGAGGACGAGGAAAAGCAAGAGACAATTACAACAATCAAGGTTTTGACAAGAGAAATGTTGAATGCTTCAATTGTCACAAGTTTGGGCATTATAGCAATGAGTGTTGGGCAAGTGCAAATAAAGGCGTTGAAGAACATGTGAATTATGCCGAGAAAGCAAGTAATGAAGTGGCATCTACTTTGTTGTTGTAACACCCCGCATTTTCGTTTATATATGTATATAGATATCCACTAAATAATAGTTGTAAAAATGTTGATATAGTATAACTCGAGGAAATAATATTTGAAATTTAGTTTTAGTATGTGAAAAATATGAAATTTTATGTCTTAGAACTTGTACTAAATAGGTTTGAGGTAGAAATATATGTTGGAGAAGTTTGGGATGGTTTTGGAAGAGATTGGAATGGATTAGAAATGAAAAATAAAGGAAGTAGGCAAATCTGGGATCAACCACCGGTAGTAACTACCGATAGTCAATGGTCCAGTGTGCCCGAACTACCGGTAGTCAATGGTCCAGTGTGCCCGAGCTACCGGTAGTAACTACCGGTAGTCAATGGTCCAGTGTGCCCGAACTACCGGTAGTCAATGGTCCAGTGTGCCCGAGCTACCGGTAGTCAACAGGTAGTCGAGTGCCAATGTACCCGAGCTACCGGTAGTCAAAATTAACTACCGGTAGTCACTGTAAAAATCTAAAATTTTAAGTCGCGAACAAGCCGATTTTTCCTCCACTATAAATACATTTTGTCACCTCCTTAGCCTTCATTACACCACTCCAAACCCTAGAAAATATAAGAGAGGAAGAGAGAAAGAGAGAAACACAAGATCAAGAGAAAACAAGAGATTGAAGGGTTGATTCAAGATCAAAGCCCTAATTTTTCCAAGAACATTAAGGTAGGGAATTTCTTCTCTTTCTCTTACATTGAGGCTAGGGTTATTATATATGTATGTTTTCCATATTCTTGATAGTTATATGATAAATAGTTAAGAATTCTTGGTTCCTTGTTTATTGAAACATGATTTTGAACAAAATGTATGTTTGGGTTCAAGAGACCTTGTTCTTGAATTTCCAAAATAGTAGATTTAGAAATTACCTATTTGGGTTATGCAAAATACATGGATTATTGATTTCTAAATGCCTATAGTTGATTAAATCATGTTTTCATCAAATCCTTGTTCTAGTTCCAAGAAATTATGTTTTGTTTGGAAAACCCTAGAATTTCGATATCAAGATTGTGAAGGTTTTATTGATATGATCTCTTGCATATTTTAATCCCTTATTCTTGTAGTATATTGAGAGTGGTACAATTGTGATACTTGAATTATAAATGAGAAATTGTGGAATTTGGTAATTCCTTGAAATGTTGATGAATTGAGAATATTTTGGTTTCCTCAATTGTATGGTTGTTGTGAGGGACTTGGATTGCCTTCGAGAGATGCCGTAGAGTGTTAGAGGTTAGTCTACCCCAGTGGGGGTGAGATGGTTTCCTAGCACTTGTAGTGGGTTGTCATTTGGTAATGAAACCTGTAAAACCCGGGAAATTTGGACTTTTTCCAAAAAGGGCAAAATAGTAATTTGCCACTATAATGCGTATTTAAAATACTCATGTTTTAGACCTCGGATGAGGAAACGGAGTTCGCTGTTGAATTCGTATCGCGAAAACGAGTCACCTTGTCAAATTTCGTCGAATTCCGAGATAGTCGGATTTTGCACGTAGATCGAGACGACTGCGTGGCGATTGACCTTTTAAAGGTCCCCAAAAACGAGAAATATTAAAATTCCTTATAATTGGATTAATGTGCCAATAAAATTTATTTGGACTTAATCCGGGACTTAATGAGTCGTTTCGGGACGAAAAACGGACCCGAAAGTAATAAACGAGCGGTGCGATGTAGATCACACATTTGAAACTATAAATAGGGTTAAAATATCTGAAAACTCAGATTTTCTAAGCCACTTGAGTCTTGTTTGGCCGGCCAAGAGAGAGAGAAGAGAGAGAAAAGAGAGAAAACCTAAAACTCCAAGCTTCCTCCGTCGATTCCCGGAGTTCCGTCGCTCGGATTCCGTCGAGCCAAGAGCTAAAGTCGATCACATTGACGAGGGCTACGCAACCACACCAAGAGCAAATGATTTCACCGAAGATCCAAGAGAGGAGATTTGGGGGAAATCTAGACTTGGGCTTGGAAAGTGTTCTTGAAGCTTCCTTCGGGTGAATTACGCTTCAAGAGGTAGGGTTTCTCCTACTTGGGACTATTTTTCACCTATGGTGTCATATGGGTGGGTAGGTGTGTATAGAACTATAGGGTTTACTTACCTATGGTTATGGAAAGGGAGGTAAAAATGGTTGAATTCAAGTTCTAGTTTGAACTCGATATATAGAGGTTCCTTGTGTCATTTTTGGAAGTTTGGCATATAGTGATATGCTATGTATTTATATGATGGTCATTCTTGGAAGTTTGGCATATAGTAATATGATATGTGTTTATATGATGAGGTGCTAGTTGTGTACATTGAGCCTTGTCATAGAAATGAAATGATTATGTGATAACATGATGGTTGCCTTGAAGGTGTTGTTAAATGCCTTTTGTATGTTAAAGTGTGTGACACATGACTATGTATAACATGCTTAAGTCTTGTGTTGATTGGATATGTTGCTAATGTGTTAGCTTCATGGGAATATGGTATTTATATGTTTTGATATGATTTACCATGGATATATATATTGAGCATTATGTTGTATGCAATGGAACATGGCATTGCATATGCATCTCATTACATGGGTGTGTGTGCATGGTTGATGTCAATACCACACTTGGGGATTGACAGTTTGGCTTGGGAAAAGTTGGGTCGAAGACCTAGCTAAGCCGCTTGATTGCATGATAAATTGGGTCGGGATGAGCAAGAAGAGGCATGACGACCTCTCGGGTGAAAGACCCGGTGTTTGGGGGGTGCACTCCGTTGGTATAAGAGCCCATAAAGTGTACGGGTGTGGAAGACCATTGGTTAAGTCCATAAAGAAGTCCGATCCCAAGAAAGACCCTAGTTATCAAAATATCATTTGATGTAAACATAAATGATGAAATGAAACACTTTGGCATTGCATCGTGTTGTATGAGTCGGTGAGAACTCGGGTTAAAATGCATGAGTGAGTGACATCTCATTTCATGGCATGGTATGTTGCATTCCAACTTAGAATGCATGTCCTTTTGATAAATGATTGTTTGCAAATGAATGTTGCATGAGCATGAGCATCTAGGGGGAGAGTAGCCCTGGTAGGGTTTACTTTACTGGGCGTTGACTCACCCTATACGGGAAACATTTCAGGTATGGGGTTTACACCGGCGGATGGCTCACTTGGAGAGCATCAAGAATGAAGGGGGCCGACATGTGACCTTAGTTCGAGTTTTTGTAAAACTTTTGTATAAATTCTATTTTGATGTGTAAATTATGGAATTAAATGTAATGGAACTTGTATAAGTTGTGTATTATATGAAAAATCGTATTATACATGTGTTGGATGAGTTAGGAAGGTATTATAATGGATTGGAAGTGAAAAACAAAGGAAAAAGGCAAAACTGGCAAAATCGTACCGGTACGCGTACCGGTACGTAGACAGACAGAAGGCAGAGCGTACCGGTACGCCGATGTCCAGTGGGTTCAGCGTACCGGTACGCCCTCCAAAACTCAGAATTTTTTTTATTTTTTTGTTTTCTTTGCCAAGCCTTTGGGCTATGTTTTTCCTTCCCTCCAATGATCAAATTGGACTCTAATGGGGTATGAATCATGGGGAGTTGGACTGGGGTTGGATCGAATGAATGTTGAACCGAATTTTCATTGTGGATTATAACCTCGGTTTAAGGATGTTATTGATGTGGTGTCGGGTTAAGCGACATCCACGGGTATTTCCGCGGGTTGATGGGTTGTCAACGGTTAATACAGGACCCCCGGAAAATGGGGCGTCACAAAACCACTATCGTTCACTGGAGTTCGAACAAGGGATAATATACTTTTCCTGGGAAGGGACTCGTCACTGCCATTGGGATGGTAGACGCCCTTTCCTAAAATGCTTGTGAATGTGATTGTGATTGGTGGACTAGGTATAATCGTTGGGTAGATTCATGAGAAACAATCAACATACATGGTACGGGGATGAACCAATATACATGGGATGATGAGTTGGAACGTCTTGGCCGGTGCATTGGTATGGGACAATGCATCGGAAGACGCCCTTCCAAATTGGCCTAACTTTGGACACGGTGTATTGTTGTTCAATTTAATTTATTCTTTTACTTGATTGTTGTTATGGCTTAAACTTGAGATCTCTTTAAACTGTCTTGTTTTTCCTTCAGCAATTGATATATATTATTTTCGAAATGTGACCGACCCGTTTTATACTTTTATAAACCTTGTTTGAGTTGGGAAGATTTTGCTACAGAGCTTCGTGCTCATCCCCTACAAATTACATTTTTCAGATTTGGTGGTAGAGGAGGATCTCGGCATCGACGAGTCAGGGCATTGGGAGGCTCCACTCGAGGGGAACCTAGATCCCGAGGTGGATATGTAGAGATGTAGCTTCTTTTGTACTAGACTAGGTTATTCTCTTGGCACTGTAAGGTCTAGTATCTTTTGCTATTCCGCTGTGCTACTTTAATTATTTTTTGAGATGTAAATGCCATGGTTGGACATATTCTTTTGGATAATGATGTAAATATTTTCTGGATGATGAATGAAGTTTAATTTATTTATGGATGATATTAGTGCTCTCATGATGTAAATGGTTTTAGTATGTAATGCCGTCCAGGGTGTGTTTTGGGGCGTTACAGTTGTTGGCCTACGATGGATCCGAGGAAGATAATGGCAACGTGTGGTTTCTTGATTCCGGGGCGAGCAACCATATGTGTGGCAAAAAGCATATGTTTGTTGAACTTGATGAAGTGGCGCAAGACAAAGTTACTTTTGGCGACTCCTCCAACATTCCGGTGAAAGGTAAAGGTAAAATTCTTATTAAGCTCAAGAATGGCAATCATGATTTTATTTCCGATGTCTATTATGTGCCGGATATGAAGAATAGTATTTTGAGTTTGGGGCAACTTTTAGAAAAGGGTTATGATATTAGCATGAAGAATCTCCACCTTACAATTAAAGATGCTCGTGGTAATTTGATTGCTAGTGTGAAAATGTCCAAGAATATAATGTTTTCTTTGAATATTCAACATGATGCTATGAGATGCTTGAATGCTATTATTAAAGACTAGTGATAACCCGTGCCTGAAGGCACTATATAATTCAAAAAAATCGAACTTTGATCATAGACACCAAAAAAATAAAAAATTGATCATGAACACATACTAAGCTAGAAACCTAAACTGCATACTTAACATGTCCGCACATTACATACATGTTCAACAAAATATTATTTATATGAAAATTCTCATAAAGACAAATTTTAATAAAGAGATGGAGAAAACTCAACTTTAATAATCAAAATCCCATAAATTTAAACTAAAAACGCATAAAAGCCATATGCTTGAAACTATATACCTAATTAGAATTAGTAGTAACACCCATAAATATTTTCTTTGAATATTCAACATGATGCTATGAGATGCTTGAATGCTATTATTAAAGACTAGTGATAACCCGTGCCTGAAGGCACTATATAATTCAAAAAAATCGAACTTTGATCATAGACACCAAAAAAATAAAAAATTGATCATGAACACATACTAAGCTAGAAACCTAAACTGCATACTTAACATGTCCGCACATTACATACATGTTCAACAAAATATTATTTATATGAAAATTCTCATAAAGACAAATTTTAATAAAGAGATGGAGAAAACTCAACTTTAATAATCAAAATCCCATAAATTTAAACTAAAAACGCATAAAAGCCATATGCTTGAAACTATATACCTAATTAGAATTAGTAGTAACACCCATAAATATTTACTTAAAAGTCAACTTACAGGGATTTTGCAAACTTGTGTCATTTGAAAAAAAATGTATGTGCCTAAAGGCACTATATTATGTTAAACAAAAAAAAAACATCAATATTTAATCAAACTAATTTTTATATGTTCTTTTAAAAAATTTGGACATAATTCCCCCAAAAAACATGACCCAAAGAATATCACCCTGTACATGGGTTCGATTTTTCGCTTGATTCCAACGAAGTCATGGTCTCAAGTCCGTCCATCCTAAGTAATACACCGTGAATATGGCTCCAAGCATAAAAAATCTATAAAACGCTAATTGCACAATCCACCCTTTATAAAGTGCTAATTATTAAACAAATAAACTATTGACCCCACATGACTTGGTTTATGAGTGAATCATTAAACCACAGTAAGCAAAACAAACTGTGAAATCTACAGTTGGCTTTCAAAATTTCACATTGCATGTATTTGCTCACTCCTTAAGTGTTGTACGACAAACATGCCTACTTATTATTAACACATGATTTCAAGAAAACATGACCCAAACCATTCGAACTCAATATCACCCCAATGCTACCATAACATAGCCATTTATCAACCAGCTCACCAATATAATATCAACAATAGAAGAATGTTCACCTTTAACCATACGAATCTGCATATAAAAAATTCTAACCCATAATTCCAAATGCATGCATTTAATTAACATTCATATCAACTCTCTACAAAAATTTCTACAACAAAAGTCCAAAAATCAAAGCAAAACTAAAACATATCAAGATGATTGGTTCAATTGATTTCAGATATTGGTAAAAATCATCAAACATTTAAAAGAAAAAAAAAAGTAATAGCACAATATAGCATTTAGAATTCCAAATAAACTATTATGGCAATTGAATTTTATATTTCACTGAAAATAACACATTTACATATTCTAAAATACCCTAATTCATACGTATTCCACATTTACAATGACACTTCCAAAAAAAAATACTGTCAATCACTTCACAACCTCTCTCCCCACGCCACATAGACCTTCGACCCCTATAATTTGCATCAGCTGAACAGTTAACATCAATAATACCAATTCCTTGAATAAAAAATAAAGAAGACATGGTACCACAATAGTTTTTCCAACCATAGAAATGAAGATAATTAGAGCAGTGAAACGTTGGTATCAAACGACAAATACGTACAATACGAAATACAAACTACTTTAGGAAAATATCAACAAAATAGCCCAATTGTTTCACAATCAACATGGTATCTAACACTAAAAAATCAAGTACTGACTACTGAGAATTGGTTCACAAAAATCAAGATTTAACATTACAAAAAGATTCAATATCAACAAAATAATCCAATCATTTAACAGTCAATATGGTAACTAACACTAAAAAATCAAGTGCTGACAACTTAGAATTGGTTCACAAAAATCAAGACTCAACATTACAAAAGGATTAATGAAATCCTAAGTTTACC
Organism: Ilex aquifolium; assembly: GCA_951799425.1. NCBI lineage: Eukaryota > Viridiplantae > Streptophyta > Magnoliopsida > Aquifoliales > Aquifoliaceae > Ilex > Ilex aquifolium. The sequence continues at coordinate 28,855,410 of OX637400.1, forward strand.
ATCAAAATTAAGCAACCCTAAATAAAGTGGTTAACATTCTGAGAAAGTCTCCATCAAATTGTCTTAAGTACCTAAGAAATACGTGTTACAGAAGTTAACATAGCTTGTTTGCTTACTTAAGTATTTTAAGCATATTCTTCATCGCTATTTGCACCACCTTCACTAATCAATTTTCTCTTTCTATGCTACCAAATAAATTGAAGGAAACACCGTGAAGCTATAATTTCCGGTTTCAAGAAGATACATAAAGGTATCAAATGGAAGCTCCAATGAAATGCTACAACAATTGGGAACGCAAAATGGCATAATGAAGGACATTAATCACCAAATCACACAAACTCAACCCCACAACACGCTGTCATCTAAATGGGAGGAGAAAAAGAAACCAAACCCCACAACACAGTAAAAACCATTGGACCCTAATCACCACCCAATTCAAGATGACAAAAAATAAACATGAAACACAATTTTGATACTAAATTGGTCATACACATTGCAAACTGATCACCAAACTTGATTATTATGCTAGCAATATCCAATAATCAACACACAAGCAAAAGAGTTTTTACCAAGAGAGGGAGATATGGGTAAGTTCCCAACGAATATTATCCCTTTTCCTTTGAACACTGACTGGTACCACCACTTTTCCTTTGAACAAAAAAAGTTTTAAAATAAATTTTAACATAAAACAAAAAATTATTCCCTAAGGACAAAAATAATAATTCACAAAAATAATTATTCATGAGCATGTAACAAAAATAGTAATTCATTACCATTTAGAAGAAAGCAAAACCCCTTGAAGCACCCTATAAGCACAATAAAAATATTTTGAGCAGATCAACGAAGTCCAAATCAACAAAGCTAGGTCTTTTGATATAAAACTCAAATGAGAGTATGAAAGAAACAATAAATAATGACACATTCAAAAAATTCTGTGATGCGTGTGTGAGTTTTTGCATGTTTGTTCGCGTGTGGGAGTTGTTGGTGTAGGCATGTGTGTGTGAGAGAGAGTGAGTGTTTTCAAGTGTGTTAGTTACTGATGTAGTGTGTGTATGACATGAGAGAGACTTGCAGAGGAAATCATAGACAATGAGAGAGCAAAGAGAAATGAGAGACTTTGGCTATGAGGGGGTGTGTGCTATGAGAGAGTTTGAGTGTGAGAGAGGTTGGAGAAGAGAAATTAGGGGAGAGAAAAAGGGAGATCAACCTGACTCATCGTGTTGGAGTCGCCAAAACACACCAAAGTTGAAGTCGTCGACCGGAGAAAAGACCAAGGGGAGAAATGGGAGAGGGTGATAACAGAGGTGCAATATGACCGAAATAGGTGGTATAAGAAAATTTAGGGAGTAATCTTTTACCATCAAATCAATTCGATTAATCACAACTATTGTCATGGTCCTATACAAAATGCAGTTCAACAAATAATCCACCAAAATTACATCAAATAATCAACAAATAATTTTAATAATTATTTTTCAACAAAAATTTCAACAAATCTATATCAAATAATTAACCAAATTCAACAATCAATCATACCTATCTCAATTGTATTCACGAATTCAACTACATCAAGAACACAAATGATGAAAAAAAAAATAACAATGAATCACATAATTTTAGCTGTGAAAAAGCACGAAGAGAAGGGGTGGGGTGGGGTGGGCAGAGGACTTGAATCATTCACATACATCTCAAAATCTTTGCAAAAAAAGAGCTAGAGAAAAGCTATAGAAATTCAAGAGAAAGAGTAAACTTAGAAGAGCTAGAGAAAATATAATCTTTAGCTTTCTTGAAATGATACAGGCAAGTATAATCGGTAGCCTCTAATAAACATGTGCAATCAACTTTTATCCAGCAACACATGCTGGTCACTCACAAAATATATCCATGCTCTATTTCATTTTTTACTAACAATTAGGTCCAATAACCACAAACTCATTTATCTAATTCACCAAACTATAGTTTATTTTCTAATTCCAAATAAACTAACATAGGCAAAATTTCATCGCACCAATCAAGTAAAAAAACTAATAGAATTTTGGTGACTTTCCTGATCATCCCAACAAATAGGTAATCAAACGTATTTCCTATTTGACCAAAAAAAAAAATTCACTATCCTTCCTTTCATCTAACTGTGACCTTCAATTTCACCGGCTTCATTGAAGCATCCCATGAGCTAGATCCATAAACCTCTAAAAACCAAATCATACAAAACTCCTATTATGTAACATGCAACCAAAAAATTTGCTAGAGATTGAACGCATAAAAAATGCAGCTAATAAGTTTGAAGCATGAATTATTTGCAAAAGATCCAACCCTATAAAAAGCACAGCTTGAAGCATCAATTATTTGATAGTTGCACCAAGGTTCTACAATTAACTAACGGACCATAGAATCATAAGACCCTATAGTTCTTGAAAGGATTAGCTAATAGAGAAAATTATCATCGTAAAAATTTACCTCATTGCCGGAAGAAAAGCAATGCTCTTCTTGAAAGGATGTTGATTCATCCCAACCACATTGTCCACGCTGCAAGTAGCCCCTGATTCACAAAAACCGAATACAGGACAGGAAAAAAATGATTAGTGCCATTTTTTTTTAGAAATTTTAAAAAATCAAAAAGAAACATTAAGCAACTCGGCCAAGTAGAACGAAGGCCTTACCATCAAAATCCGTCTAGAATGACCAAGTGGAATGAAGCACTTTCTAATTCGATATGCATCAATGGTCCCAAAAAAATCTAGGTATGAGACAAACCAATCCAAATGAAAAGGTGAAGAACATAAGAGGTGTAGGTGTGCGTGTGTATAGCTATGCTTTTTTTTTTAGCAGGTGTGGTTATGCTTACTATAGTACTGCTTATGAAAAAAAAATAGATAGTACATGTGTGCATGTGAGAAAAATGAACTTTGGGGCATTTGATCAAACACTTGTAGGCGCACATGATAATGCTATTCCGTGAGATCTCGAGAAACACAGAGAGGCAGAGGGAGAATCTGTCAATTGGCCATAGGGAGGTTACATTCATTGTCTATGGAGTTGATGGCGTGGAGGTAATGTACTTATGGCATTTAAACAAATAGATCCAATGCAGCAATATCTAATGAGCTAACCATCATTGATCCTTTACTGCCAACTACTTTAGGACAAGTTTGGCAGCACAGTTTGTATTGTGCAATTTTGGGTTCTTCCGACCATCATTTGCATTCCATGACTCAGAGCAGAAACAATGCATTTTCCCCAAAACCATTGTTCCTTCAGAAACAGAGGCATTCTTAAAAATGTCCACCCAAACCGCTCCCATGTAAATAATACCCCCTTCAACAACCCGTTTTACATGATCGGATAGTCTAGAGAAAAACAAAATTAATCAGCAAACCAAACATTCAAATATAGGTGTCCCACCAAAGCTACAAAGGGCATCATTACACCACCTAAGAACCCATAATCAATCACACCCCAACCCAACGAACAAAAACTAAAAATCAAGCCGCTAATCAACCCATTCGGTAATTATAAAAACAATTAAGTTACAACCCGAAATCGAAGATACTAACCTGCTCGAGGCGATCTGGTAGCTGGGTTTTGAACAATAACATGTGGTGAGTGGGGGGCTAAGAAACAGATAGAGGGAGGGAGACATAGGCAAACAAAGAGACGGTGAGACGAAAAGTACCTCGTGTGGCGTCATCTTGGGGACTGGCCGGCGGTGGCTGGTTGTGGCCTTCTCTTCCTTCCCCTTCTCCACCGCCAGTCGATCAATGTGTGGTGGGTGTGTTTGTGCGAAGTGTGAATTTGGTGGGTGTGAGAGAGTGTGTGATGGGTGTGTGTTGTGCGATGTGCGTGGCGTGGGTGCTTGAGAGAAGACAAAAAAAAAAAAGAGAAGAGGAACCTGATTCCCTGCTCTCCATGGTGGTGGGTTGCTGGCCGGCTTGAGTGTGGTGGGTGGTTGTTCAAGCAAATAGAGAAGGGAGAGTGCAGAGAGAAGAAATAAGATTAGCTTAAACATTACAGAATGGGAAAGAGAAATCGGGTGATAGGCAGATGAGATAGGAGAGAGAGAGTAAAAGTTGGGAAGAGTGGTTGAAAGTGACAGAATTGAGGGGGAAATATTTGATATTAAATTTTTGAATGATATGTTGGTGGCCGTTGGATGAAATGATTTGAGACCGTCCGATCAGCTTGTTGAAGCCGTCCTGTATTATATTATAGATTATAGATTTAAAATTTTCCAGTTGCAAACCTTTTCTAAAAAATCCACTAATATCATTACGGTAAATAAAAAGAGACCTTAAACTAACAGAACTTATATAGAATCATTGCATTAAACACTCATCTAATACCAACAACCTATGGGATCAAACCCAGACCGTGAACTAAACACAGTGTTCCTCATATCACTTCCAACCGGTGACTCCACAAGATAATCAGATCAGAGGACAAAAACAACTAAGTTGCTCAAAGTCTGTTGGTAGCTTAGAAAATCTAGTAAGAATATATTCAGGTGCATTTAAAAAATGAAAAGATTCAATGTATTATTTTTACCTCCTACAATTTCTCAATAACCCCATAAAACACTCAACCAGAAATAAGAGTGAGATCCCATGTTTCCCCGAATATCCGTAGCATAAAATTAATAACCAATATCCATAAACTATATTCCACCATCAATAACCAAATTTAAATGAACACTTAACAATAAATTTCACAAAAGTAACCATACATAAACTACCGAAATTTCACAAAATTTCAACAATATAAAAAACTCAGCATTTTGTGTGCGTGTGTTTGTCTGATGTGTTATGTGTGTGTGCGTGAGTGTGTGTTTTGTGTGAGTGTGAGTGTGTAGCGGAGAGGAGGGGATGGGTATTTTGGGTGGGGTTGGGTTGCGTAGAATCTATATAATTAGAAACAAAAATGGGACAAATTAAATAAAGCTAGAAAAGAAGAGGAAAGGAAAATCCCAAAATTTTCTCCATTTTACCATAAAAAATAGTAGTCACAAAAGACCAACACGCACACATACCCACAGATACAGAAAGAACTTTACAGTGTTTTTTGAGATTGTGTTGTGGACGAACATGCTGACTCACTCTGCCTTCTTTCTATAGACGTTATCTGAAAAAAGAAAGGAGTAAAATTTCAACTCATTGAAGCAAAACAACAAACATCTTGTCTTAACTACCATAAACTATATTTAGTGGAAATTATGTCCATCTCACCTAAATGTCATCATGCAAGAGAGAGAGAGAGAGAGACTATTGAAATAGTCTATTTTTTTATCGGTTAATTCAAGTATAGAAAAACCAAGTACAAACAAAATGATGCCCAAAAATTCTACTTTGCGTCATGGAAGCAAAAAATTCAAGCAAAAACAATTCTATATAATTTACACCATGAAATTTCACATCAAATAAAGCTTAATAGTGGTGTTGGTGTGTTACGGTGGAGAGGGGTGTGGGTGGGTGGGGGGTGTGTGTGTATGTATAGGGGATGGGTTTACGCAAAAGGGGAGATTTGCACAGAAATGTGAGAGCTTGGGGAGGGGGGCGGTTATCGGGGCTGGGTTGTGCAAAGGAGGCGAGATTAGGTGAGGGGCAAGGGTTGGTCACATAAGAGGGATAGCTTTATTGGGGGTTCGCAGAAGGAGAGAGATGGGGGATGTTATCTGCGTGTGTGGAGAGAGATTCAGAGAAGAGGGATATCTAGTAAAAGAGGAAGGTTGTGGGGGCAGGGGTGGTAGCGGTAGGGGTGGTGATGGAGCTAGAGCTGGTGTGAGAGACAGAGTAATCGTTCAAAAAAAGAAGAAGAGAAAGACAGAGAGAGAAATGGAGAATGGCGAATGGCCTCTAATAGAAATGATGGGTAACATGAGGGAGGATGGGATATTGGGATTGTTTTGAGAGGGATGGTGGTGGATATTGAATGAGTCTATTTGAGACCGTCTGATGAGCTTATTGAAGTCTGCCCTGTTTTATATTATAGATTTATCAATTTTAAGGCGATTTTATCAAACACCTTATGCTTGTGCTGAAATAAAGGTTATAAATGCAAACTCCAGTCATTATACACATGCACACACAAAGAAGCTCACACAATGAGAGCAACTATATAATCAAAGGTATCCCTAAATTTATCAATCATCTCCAAAGCTAAAGGTATGACATGTAGGTACTGAGCAAAATAAAAGGCAAACTTAGCATAAATAAGTTCAAAATCCATGGAACAACTCCCACCAATCCAAGCATATACTCAACCTATTTAACCATAACAAATAATAACACACCCACAATCCTGTTGATCAACTCCCATAAGCCAATAATAACTCACCCCACATGGAATTAAAGAACAAAAGGAATTTGACGTATTACCCTGATAGTTTCGCAATAAGTCAATAACTCAATGCCAGACAATTACAAAGAAACAATCTCCATAATAAGTTAATAACATCAATCACTGTGGCATTCCAAAAGGCTAATAACCCAAAATAGAAGTTCAATTACAAACAAACCTTGTAGTTCAATAGAAGAATGCATGTGGGCTTGAAAAAAACATCTAATTTTATTCACCAACTCAAGTACTTTTTTGACATGAACCAACTTAAGTACTTCAAGAAAAAAAAATAGAAAACATAGTAATGGCTAGAAGCATTTCAAGTAAGCCACATGTGTTTCTCAGGAAAATAAAAATAGAAAAAAGCATTTCAAGTAAGCCACATTACCATAATTGCTTTCACCCATCCTAACGGCAAAGTAAGAACTTAGTGTTTTGATTTGGTCATCCATGCTTGTCTAGAAAATCATTGTTTTCAAAACCTTTAACTAAAATTGAAATGAAAAAAGGAAAGAAAAAAGAAAAGGCTTAGAAAAAGTGATGGCAAAAATCAAACCATTATACAAAGCACTGATTTACCATTCAAAACGTGTGAGAAGATTTACCAGGCATAATGAGAAGATCTCTTGGTTTGTCACTGTTACGATTGACCAACATAGCCAGCTAGTAAATAAGCACAATTATGCGTCTAATACCACACAACACAAATAACTCCCAACAATCCAAATACGAATATTAGACACTTTTATATAAACACTAACCAAGTCAAATACCAAAAGTGACATTATTCATTCCATTAAAAACCCCCAAAAATTCTTATAGAAAATAATCATCAAACAATCCAAACTTAAAAAAAAATTAACAAAACCAAAAAAAAGGCCAAATTTCAATGAACAGTGTACATACCAAGAAAAAAAAACCAATGAACAATATATCATTCTCTAAATTACTCTCTTTATTAAAGTATTCTTCCCTCACAAATAATAACCCATTTTATCACTTTCTACAACAAAAAAGACTAATTTATTCTCTCATTAACACTGAAGAAAAACAAAACTAACTGAAACGAAAAATGTGCAAACATAAAAATGGGTGCATGGGCAAGCAATCAAGGGAACATATATAGACTGTGGAATCATGTAAGTTTGAAAAATATGCCACTACCACTACGGCATGCCAACAATATTCAAATTTTTGCACTCATTAAACCATCCATTAAATAAAAATAAAGAATGAGGATTTCGCCTAATTATTTGGAATCGAAAGATACACAACTTAATTATTCACACCTAAAGTAACCTAGAGTGATGCAATTACCAATTCAATTTAAGCAGAAGAAATGCAATTAGCAATCCCAAAATTCGAATCGAATCTAAAATAACTACAGAGTTGGTACAAATTCCCTTTGTTTTCACTGAAATGGTCATGGGAATATTAAGAGAACTCAGATATATTTCCCCTCATATCTGCCTAAATGCCATAATAAGTCTGCCTAGTAGAAAATGTAATCATTTACAGCCACTGACAAGCTACAATAGCCTGAAGTTGACCAGACATTGTGAACATTAAGAAACTGACAACACTTACCAGTACCAATTGCATAGACATTCTTCAGGCCTCCCATAACTTCATGAGTAACAAGGTCACTATTGTCCCATACGATGAAATGGGGCTGCCTTAGAAATTTAGCAAGTGGTATCCTCCACTTTTTAGCTCCACAAATTCGAGCATTAGCATATTCTTTGTTGTAAATCTCTGAGGCAATGTTTGGTCTGCCAAGATAAAGGATGTTCTCTATTGGTACTCCAGCTGCAGGCAAGTAATATTAGAGATTAGAAAACAGAACAGCTTGGTTGCAAACACATGAGGTAAACCAGGCACCCACGTGTGTGCTTGTTGGGAGGAAGGGTGGGAGGTCGGAGGTGAACAAATGAGGAAAGCAGAACCACAACACGCAAAAAGGTATCAACTTCTACATAAAGACAATAAAACCACAACATAAATGAGAAAAGATCCCTACTTCTTTGTGTGCAATTGTTCATTGAGAATAGAGTTTCTCACAAACACAATAGTGTTTCAAAAGTTCATAGTCAAAGTTCATTGAGAATCTAGTTAGCCTAGATCTTTTATACTAAAAAGCTAATGGGTGCTCAATAATTAAGAGTTCACCCCTCAATATTTGGTTACATCTTTAATCATGCATCAATGTCCCCGAAACATAACAATCACAAATCAAATTAAGCTCAACAAATCCCACAACAATATAAAGTTAAAGTCCCCATAAATAGAAAATTCACAATTTTAAAAGATAAAATAAAACCCTAATCATTGATCTGAAAATCGCTAAACTTCACTGGAGAAGTTTTCCAATGGGCAAAAATTTATCAACTTTTTTTTTTTTTTTTGCTACAGGATCAAGGGTGGCTAGTCCTTAGGGGGTGTGGAAAGTATCAAACCTCATCTAAATCCACACAAAAAAAAAAACCAAAAACCAAAGCAAAAACCACAGCAAAAAAGAAAACCAAAAAAAATTCAACATCAAATCCAAACACCCTAATCCACAGCAAAAACAAAAAAAAAAAAGCAATTCAACATTAAATCCAAATCCAAACATAGAATTTCAAATCAAAAAAGAAAATTGTTACCCATAACAAAACCTTAAACCTAGATCTCAATAAATGAATTTAAACACATCCATTCAAATTCAAATTTCATTTCAAAACCACATGTCGTTTAAGGGCTGAGACTCTAGGGCTACCCCTTTCTCAATAAATTTCATTCATAAACACCTACATAGAGACACAAACATGGAGAGAGTGAGCACTTCTGGGAGAAACGACATAATCTAAAGACGCCACAACACAGGCTGGTAAGGGCCGAGACTCTAGGGCTACCCCTTTCTCTTATCCCCCAAGTTCCACCGCCTCTTCTATATCTGTATTCATTTTTCCAATCGATTAATTTAGTCCAATTAAGCCAAAGTTATTGGTAAATTTTTGAAATTCGATAATTATCGACAACCGAAGTCTTGGGCTACCAGACTGTAAAAGTAAGTGAGTGTGTGTGTGTGTGAAATTGGATGGGTGGATGGGTGCGATAAATTTGCATGTGTGTGTGTGTGTGTGCAGGGGTGTGTGTGGGTGTGAGTGTGAAGTTAAGTGGTGGGTCTTTGGGAAAATAGATGGATGTGTGGGGCTGTGTGCGTCAGTATGTGTATGTGCGTAAGGATGTGTGGGTGCTTGTGCTCAGGGTGTGTTGTGTGTGTGGGTCTGAATTTGAAAATACCTGGGAGGGGTTAGCAGTGGCGGCGGTGGTGGTGGTGTTGCTGATGAAGTGGCGCTGGTGGCGCTGGTGTCGCTGGGGCGTAACAGAGAGAGAGAGGACTGACAGGAAAAAAAAAGAAGAAGAAACAGCAATGAAGAAAAAAAAAAGAGAGGTTTGAGGAAGAAAAAAAGAGATGTAGGGGAGGCGGCATCTCTTGACAGATGAAGTGACTGAGGTTGGAATGAATTTGAAAATAATATGAGTGGAGAGAGATGAATTTGGGGTGAAATAAAAGAAGTATTAATAGCGGTTGGATTAAATGATTTGAGACCGTGGGATCGGCTTGTTGAAGCCGTCCTGTTTTATATTATAGATGATTCTTGGTTGTGGCACTTGAGACTTGGCCATCTTAATTTTGGTGGCTTGAAGCTTTTGTCTAGCAAGAAAATGGTGAAGGGTCTACCCTACATAAACCATCCAGATGAGTTATGTGAAGGGTGTATTCTTGGCAAGCATCACAGATTAAGCTTCTCAAGAGAAGTCAAGTGGAGAGCATCACGACCCTTGGAGCTTGTGCACACCGATGTTTGTGGTCCTTTGAAGCCTATGTCAAATGGTAAGAATCGTTACTTTCTTACTTTTATTGATGACTATAGCCGGAAGACTTGGGTGTATTTTTTAAAAAGGAAGTCCGAAGTGTTTGAAGTTTTTAAGGAGTTCAAGAATCTTATTGAGAAGCAAAGTGGCTATTTTATCAAGAGGTTGAGATCCGATCAAGGTGGTGAGTATAGTTCCGATTTATTTGAAAACTATTGCAAGGAGCATGGAATTGTGCATCAGTTCACGCCAAGCTACACACCTCAATTGAATGGAGTTGCGGAAAGAAAAAATAGGACTATTCTTGATATGGCTAGAAACATGTTGAAAGGAAAGAGATTGCCTAGAGAATTTTGGGCTGAAGCCGTAGCATGTGCAGTGTACTTGTTGAATCGATGTCCAACCAAAAGTGTTCGTTTCAAGACCCCGGAGGAAGCTTGATGTTCATTCAAGCCAAGTGTAGCCCATCTTAGAATTTTTGGATGCATTGCTTATGCAAAGATTCCCGAAGCAAGGAGGACAAAACTTGATGATAAAGGTGAAAAGTGCATTTTCTCGGGTATGGTGATAGAACAATGGGGTACAAGTTATACAACCCCATTACCAAGAAAGTGATCATGACTAGAGATGTTATCTTTGAAGAGGAAGACATGTGGGATTGGAAAGAAAAAATTTCAGCCACCGAAGTGGAACTTATACTTGAAGAAGAAGAGTCCGAAGTACCAAGGGAAGTCCAAAGAGAGCCACAGACACCTCCACATGGATCCCCCTCATCTTCTACAGGTGAATCATCATCATCACCATCATCATCTTCATCATCGGATTCAAGTTCAAGTGAAAGACCAAGGAAAATGAGAAGTTTGCAAGAGATTTATGAATCTTCAGAAAATTTTGAAGGTAACTTGAATTTATTTTGTTTTTTTTATGGATTGTGATCCTTTATGTTTTGAAGAGGCGGTTCAAGAAGAGAAATGGAGGATAGCAATGGATGTAGAAATGAAGGCAATTGAAAAGAATGATACATGGGCACTAGTTAGTCTTTCCCATAGTCACAAAGCAATTGGTGTGAAATGGGTATATAAAACCATGAAGGATGCAAATGGTGAAGTCCAAAGATACAAGGCAAGGTTGGTTGCGAAAAGCTACAAGCAAAGAGCCGGAATTGATTATGATGAGGTATTTGCTCCCGTTGCTCGTTTGGAAACAATTAGGTTGATGATTTCTTTGGCGGCACAAAACAAGTGGAAGATTTACCAACTTGATGTAAAATCGGCATTCTTGAATGGATTTCTTGAAGAGGAGATTTATGTTGAACAACCTTTGGGGTATGTGAAAAGGAGACATGAAGATAAAGTGTACAAGTTGAAAAAATCTCTCTATGGATTAAAGCAAGCACCGCGTGCATGGAATGCTAGAATTGACAAATACTTTTGTAAAACCCGATAAAATTTAAACTTTTGAGAAAAAGGGCAAAACGGTAATTTGCCACTATGGTACAGGTTGTAAACCTGAATTTTTCTAGAGCTCGAATGACGAAACGGACATTACCGTTGGATTCGTCTTGCGAAATCTAGTTACCCTGTCAAATTTCATTGAATTCCGAGTTAGTCGGATTTTTCGCGTTTTACGAGGCGATCGGGCCTCGGGAGACCCAAAAACGAAATTCTGAATAAAATTTTAAATTTTGGGAAATAAATGACGGTAAGTTAAAATAAAAATATTTTGAACTTGAACCGGAGCGAAATTGAATCGTTTCGGGGCTAAAATGGACCCGGGAAATAAGGGTCGTGTGGCGCGTTGTGGGCCAAGTATTTAAAGAGTATTTAAAGGGGAGAAAATCAGATTTTCTCCCCATTTGTTCAGCCGATACACGTGAGAAAAGAAGAGAGGGAAAGGCTTGAGTTCTCCACCTTCTCTCTACGATCTACGGAGATTGAGAGCTCAAATCCACTCGGGCCAAGAACAAAAATTGTTCTCCTCACCGAGGGCTACAAAACCATACCAAGGAGGTCGAGTTTTGGAGTGATTCGAAGAACGGGATTTTGGGAGAGGGAGGGTTCCACTTCGTTTGGAGTTCTCGGAGCTTCTCAACGTTGTTCTCTACGCTTCAAGAGGTAGGATTCCCTCCTACTAAGGTTTATTCCAAACCTAGAATATTTTTATGAAATGGGTAGGATGATAGGTTGTGTATCTCTTGCCTATTGTAGTTAATTTGGGTGAAATGGGTATTGAAATGGGTAAAGATCAATTCTAATTGGATTGGTAATTAGAAGTTTATATATGTGACTTCTAGAATTGGGTATGTGAAATTGATCCAATGTGACTCTTGGGTTATGTGAATTATGGGCATGCTATGTGTTTACATTATGCCTTGAGAATTTAAAGTGTTAATAGCATGATTATGTGATAACATGCTTGGAAATTGTGATATGGGAATTATATGCTTATGATATGATTTTTGCCATGGAATGTGTGAAATGTGTTAAAAATGTTCATATATCACTCATGCCATATTGAACATTGTATTATGGTTGCAATGAGACATCATATTGCATATGCACGGGAACATCGCATTTAGGGGGTGTGTGCATGGTGGTTGTCTTCACCTCGTTTGGTGGATGACTAGTGGGCTCGCGTGAGCTGGGTCGATGACCTAGTCGAGTCGCACGGTTTGCATGGTTGATAGGGTTGGGGTAGCAAGAAGGGCTAGAAGATCCCTCGGGTGCAAGACCCGGTGATTGGGATACGCACTCCCTTGGCTCGGCCCATGAAGTGTGTGGGTGTACGTGGAACCCTCGGTGGAAGTCCGTAAATTCCGTGTGGGTTGGGTGACCCTTGGTGTGAGTCCATGAACATCCACCCCTATAAAGACCCTAGAATGAAATGTCATTTGATGTGCAACATAAATGACGGATTCGTACACATTGGCACTTGCATGTGTGGAGGAGTCGGGAAGGACTCGGCTGATGTGCATGAGTGAGTCTCACCTCATTACATAGCATGGCATTGAAAATTCCAACATTGAATATACTTTCTTGCTTGGAATGTTATGAATTGTTGAATTGTGGCATGTGAACATTTCATATGCATTTAGGTTGGGGAGTAGCCTCATTAGGAGATACCCTATTGAGCGTGGCTCACCCTTCGTGGGAAAAACATTTCAGGTGCGGGGTTCACACCGGCGGATGGCTCCCATTTCGAGCCCCAAGGATGAAGAAGACTGAAATGTGGCTTTTGTTTGAGTTTTTGTAAAACATTATGAAAACTTAGCTTTTGGTATGTAAAATTTTGGAATTAAATGTAATAGAGTTGCTTTTAACCTTGTATAGTATGAAAATCTTCATTATGCATGTGTTAGATGAGTTTGGAATGGGTTTGGAATGGATTGAAAATGAAAAACGGTTGAAAAAGGCAAAACTGGGCAGAAAGTACCAGTACGCAGTATCGGTACGGTAGGGTACCAGTACGGTGTACCGGTACTCACTTTCCAGTAAGCAAACTGTACCGGTACACTCTCAAAAATTTTCAGATTTTTAAACTGCTTTGCCCTATTTTCGGTCTATGCTTTCCTTTCCTCCAATGATGTAAATGGACTATAATGGAGTATAAATCATGGTACGTTGGATCTTGGTTGAGCCCAATGAATAACTGAATCCGATTTACATTATGGGCTATGATCCCGGTTAAGGGGATGCTAACGACGTGGTGTTGGGTTGAGCGACATTCACGGGTACTTTCGCGGGTTGAAGGATGATCAACGGTTAATATAGGACCCCCGGAAATTGGGGCGTCACAACTTTCGTGAGAATGGTTTTCAAAAGTGTCCTTATGAGCATGCATTATATATGAAGATGGATGGCAATGGAAGTGTGCTACTTGTTTGCCTTTATGTTGATGACTTGATCTTCACCGGCAATAATCCAATGATGTTTGATGAATTCAAGAGAAGTATGATTAACGAGTTTGAAATGACTGATATTGGCTTAATGTCTCATTTCCTTGGCATTGAGGTTAAGCAAAGTGAAGATGGAATTTTTATTTATCAAAGTGGCTATGCAAAGGAAGTGCTCAAGAAGTTCAAGATGGATTCTTGCAACCCGGTGAACACACCCGTGGAAATTGGATTGGAATTGAGGAAGACCATTAGTGGTGGAAATGTTGATCCAACTTACTTTAAAAGTTTAGTTGGAAGTCTTCGGTACCTTACTTGCACAAGGCCGGACATTCTTTATGGAGTTGGCTTGGTTAGTAGATACATGGAAACACCGGATCAAACTCATCTTAATGCGGCAAAGAGGATTTTACGTTACATCAAAGGTACACTCAATGATGGCTTATTTTATTCTTGCACTAATGATTTTAGACTTGTTGGATATTCGGATAGTGATTGGGGACGAGACTTGGATGAAAGGAAAAGTACCTCGGGTTATTGTTTTTTTTATGGGAGAAACGGCTTTTACTTGGTCATCCAAGAAGCAAGCAATTGTTACTTTGTCTACGTGTGAAGCGGAGTATGTGACTACAAATTCAACGTTGTGTCATGCTATTTGGTTGAGGAACTTGTTAAATTATTTGGGATTTTCTCAAGAAATTCCTACAGAGATCCTTGTTGATAATAGATCGGCGATGGCGTTGGCAAAGAACCCGGTATTCCATGAAAGGAGTAAACACATTGATACGCGCTACCATTTTATTAGAGAGCATGTGAAGAATGGAGAAGTGAAGTTGGTGCATTGCAAGACTCAAGATCAAGTTGCCGACATTTTTACAAAGCCATTAAAGCATGATGTGTTTGGAAGATTGAAAATGATGCTAGGCATGAGAACTCAAGGAATTGAGTTTAAGGGGGGATGTTAGTTTTTATAAACTCAATTCTTAAAGGGTAGTTTTTGTATTTTTGGGTTTATGATAAGTCATGGTATTTGAAGAGATAGTCTCTAGAAGTGTCCAAGCTATTTTTGGAGGTCTATTTATGGAGTCTTGTTCATCAATGGTTGCATGGGAATTTGAACAGGTTTTCTTGGGGACAGCCGGCCATTAAGTGGCCAAATTTAGGATGTTTTGACTAGGAGAAATTAGTATAAAAGGGGCTGGATTCTGCTGCCAAAACAGAGAGAAAGAGAGTGAAAACAGTGTGTTTTGCTGGAAGAAAAACCAGCAGAGTGTGACATGAGCAGAAGCTCTATTTCCTTGTATTTCTTGAGTGTTTACTGCTGAAAAAATCAGATTGTTCTACCCCTTTGTATTCCTTGATATTGTGATCATTTTTAATGAAAATAGAGATGTTTCTTGAGTGAAATTATTGTGTATGTATAACAGATTTTTTATTTTCTGTTTTTGTGTTCTTTGGTGATCTATTTTGCTTCCAATTTCCAACAAGTTGGAGGAAACAAGGAAACAAGAACATTGAAATCCAATGAACCAGCATTCTTCCTTTTCAGGAATCTTGAGCTCTAAATCTTCATGGAATGGCCAAAACACAGGGTCAATTCTGTCATTGTCCACTTCATGAAGAGTTGGTGGACCCCAACTGAAGTAAAATTATTGTGTGTGCATGAGAGAGAGAGAGAGAGAGAGAGAGAGAGAGAGAGAGAGAGAGTTGAGGCTTTTGACCGAGAATTATTTCAATCATTGGCCCTTGTACACAATGCCAAATTTTGTTTGACAATAATTTTTAGACAAATTTGAAAATGAAAACAATATTTTCACTTTTTCTAAGCTTCTATATAACGTCTAAGAAACAGAAGAATGAGTCCACTGAAACAAAACAAATGGTCAAACCTTTCTCCATTGGAATTTAAGCTTTAATTCAACCCAAACGAAATTTCTTCGGCTTTAAGTATAACACTAAAAATATTTAGAAAATGCACAAACATGCGTGGAGAGACGTAGGGACGAAGCAAGGGTAACTTACTTTATTTATGTTCTTTGGCCCTAAGTGAGAGAAGAATGCTAGGTTACAAATGTTTTAAAGACTAGCTCTAGTTTTAACTCCTTGATATGGATCTCTTATGACTTGTTCTATGGGATGATCATGGATTCTCTTATATTCTTTAGGGAGTTCTTGAGAGGGTGTTTCATCATTGTTGTCAACTTGTGCCTCTTCTACATTAAGTTGTTCAAACTTAAATGTTAGATCTATTTCATCATCATCATCTATGTTTTTAATTATAAGTGGTCCGACTTGTCAAATACTAAATATATAGATTCTTCTACAACAGGGGTCTTTTATTAAATACTCTATAGGATTTACTATGAGTTGAATAACCTAAGAATATGGTTTCATCCGACTTCGCATCAAATTTTCCTGCGTGGTTTTTTGTATTTAACACAAAGCATTTACATCTAAAGACTTTAAAGTATTCAATTTTTGGTTTTCTATTATTCCACAACTCATAGAGAGTGTTTTTAATAGTATGTCTAATAAGAGCTTTATTTATAATATAATAAGAGCAATTTACGGCTTCTCCCAACAAATACTTGGGCAAATTGTATTCATTTAACATAGTTATACTCATTTTAGTTATAGTTCTATTTTTTATTTCAACTACACCATTTTGTAGGGTCGTCCTAGCTGCCGAAAATTCATGTCCATAATCTTTGTCCGGACAAAAATCTTCAAACTTATGTTGATCAAATTCTCCACCATGGTCACTCCTAACATTAATAATTATGTAGCATTTTTCATTTTGCACTCTCTTGCAATATTTTCTGAAGACTTCTAGTGCATTATCCTTGTGTGTGAAACGATATATCCAAGTGTATCTAGAATAGTCATCTACTGTAACACCCCGCATTTTCGTTCATATAGATATATATATATAGTAAATAATATTTGTAATGATGTAGATATATGTAGTGACATAAGAATAAACCGTAGGAATAAATGCTATGGAGACAATTTGATTGGGAAGTTACGTGTCGAAGATGTTTAAACTTGGAAAGGGTGATTAGACAAGTTTCTAAAAGTTTGTAGGTCAAAATAATGATTCCATTGAATCCGGAAGGTCGAAAAACATTGAGAGTGGTAATATGGATGTATTGGAAGTTAGGAAGTGTCCCGGAGTTAAAATACACTTTAGCGAGAATTTGGGTAAAAATGGGTATTGAATACTTCTTAGTATTTTGGACATAAGTTTTTATTCTTAATTCCAAATGACCTGAAATTTTGACAGTAGATATTAGACATCTAGGGCTAAAAAAGTGTATCTCATGAAAAGTTTCCAATTCGACCTCTAAATGGGTCAAAAATGCACTGGAAGTGGAAGTAGAAAAATCTGGATAGTCACTATCAGCTACCGGTAGTCAATGGTCCAGTGTGTCCGAGCTACCGGTAGTCAACAGGTAGTCGAGTGTCCAGTGTACCCGAGCTAACGGTAGTCAAAATCAGCTACCGGTAGTCACTGTAAAAATCTGAGATTTTAAGTCGCGAACAAGCCTATTTTTCCTCCACTATAAATACATTTTTGTCACCTCCTTAGCCTTCATTACACCACTCCAAACCCTAGAAAACATAAGAGAGGAAGAGAGAAAGAGAGAAACACAAGATCAAGAGAAAACAAGAGATTGAAGGGTTGATTCAAGATCAAAGCCCTAATTTTTCCAAGAACATTAAGGTAGGGGATTTCTTCTCTTTCTCTTACATTGAGGTTAGGGTATTTATATATGTATGTTTTGGCTATCAATGGTATATATATGCTATGTAATCATCCTCTCTTGGGCTTTTTGACAAAGATTACATGTTTTACACAAAGTTAGGGTGGTATACCCATGAAATCCCTCTTTTGTTTGAAAAACCCTAGTTTTCAAGAGTGATGGGTTTTCCTCTTGAACTCTTCCTTTATTCTTGATTTCAAAATCATAGTGTTTTGTGTTGAGTAATAAAATGATATTGTTGTGATCTCTTGCATTTTCTTTGTTGGTTATTGAAAATGTCACATGCTTAAATTGGGTATTTTTAAGATATTCTTGTAAATTGTGAAATTGGGTTTGATATTGTATCTCTTATGAGTGTGGGAGGACCATGGGTGGCCTTTGACGAGATATCGTAGAGTGGGTAGACGTGTTGCTTGCTCCGTGGGGGTTGGCATTTCTCCTACCACTCGTAGTGGGGTTAGTGCTTTGGTAAGACTAAACCGCTATTGCTCACGGGTGCCATGTAAGAGGGTTAGTATACTAATACCTGGGTTGGATACGTCACTGCCATTGGTGTGGCATACGCCCTTCCTAAAGGATGGATATCTTTGATAAGATTTGTGTGGGTGTGTGTGGGTTAGATATTACTCAATGTGTCGATTCATGGGGTTTGCCTTACATCATGTTTGAGATACATATACATATTGATGGATTGTTGTATTATTGTGGAAAATGGTTTCCTACAAGGACTTGTGGGAGTATGGGATTCCACAAGGTCTTGTGGGAAAATGGTTTATATTTTGGAAAATGGATATGTATTGGATCTTGGTTTCTTTTACTGTTTATGTCAATTACTGTTGCTACTTAAACTTGAGATCCATTTTAAAATGTCCCTGTTTTACTTCAAAGATTATGTATGCTATTTGTGAAATTGAGACCGACAATTTTATATGTTTTTATAAACCTTGTTTGAGTTTGAGAAGATTTTGCTACAGAGCTTCGTGCTCATCCCCTACAATTAATATTTTTCAGATTTGGCTTTAGAGGAGGAGCTTGACGCTAATGAGCCGGGCCTTGGGGAAGCCTCATTAGAGGGGTACCTGGATCCCGAGTGGGACATTTAGAGATGCCCCTTTTATTTTTGTACTAGACTAGGAACCAATATGTACAAACATTGTAAAGTCTAGTTTCTTTTGAAATTCCGCTGCAATATATTCATGTAATTCTTTTGGGTTGTAATGGCCTTAGTTTGACTTATTCTTTTGGGATGATTGTTGTGGATAGTATATATGGTGAATGAAATATTTTGGATTTGATGGTTAGATAGACCCGGTGTGGTCAAGGTATTATAAATGTACAAGTTGTGAGTTTTGGGAGAGCTTCCCGTACGAAGGAGACTCTGCCCAAATTTTGTTAAAATTAAGAATGTTTCTTATTCGATGGATATATATTTAGTTGCTCTCATTATGTAAATGGTTTCCTAGTGTAATGCCGTCCAGGGTGGTATTTGGGGTGTTACATCTACTATCACAAAAGTATAGTTTTTTCCTCCAAGGTTAATTACATTTGAAGGTCCAAATAAATCTATATGAATTAACTCTAAGGGTCTAGAGGGGGATATTATGTTTTTAGACTTGAAGGAACTCTTACATTGTTTTCCTAGTTGACATATTTTATCTTTTTTCGAACTTTTTCTCAGGTAGGTCAACAATCTAGTCTTTTCTAATTAGTTTAGATAATGTATCCATATTATAATGCCATAATCTTCTATGCCATAGTCAAGACTCATTTTTACTACGGACAAGTATTTCACTTTTTGGTCATGCAAATCATCAAGGCCAACTATATAAAAATTTTCTACTCTCTTAGCAACAAAGAATAGACAATTATCAACCATGCTTTCTACTTTGTAAGTATTAGCCTCAAAGATAATTCTATATCCTTTATCACACAATTAACTAATACTTAGTAGGTTATGTTTCAAGTCGTTTATTAATAGAACAATTTCAATTTGAAGTGACTACTTCTTACCCACATTAAAAATTCCAATAATTTTTCCTTTGACATTGTCTCCAAAAGTCACATATTCACCATCTTCCTTTGATAGTTGTGCAAATTTTGTGATGTCACTTGTCATGTGTCTTGAGCATCCACTATCAAGGAACCATTTGTTGGTTTTGTGGGTGAACTTGAAACATACCTACACAAGCAAATTATGGATTGGTCTTTGGTACCCATCTTGTTTTGGGTCTTTGATAGTTAGTGTATAATTTATGCATGGATCTATTTTGATGTGATCTCCCAGCGAAGCAACTATAAATTAAGTGTCCTACTTTATGATAATAATAGCATGTTCTAGTTGAAACATTTGATTTTGCTTCTTTAACCAAAAAAAATTTGTAAACTTTTTGGTTTTGATCATTATTGAATCCAAGTCCGACCTTTTCAAATCCACATCTTTGACTTGATAAAAGTTTTTTCAAGTTTTCACTTCCTTGAGTGAATTTAGAAACAAATGTGTTTAGATCACAATTCTTTCTTGTCAACTCATTATTTTAATTCTTTAGCTTTTCAATTAAAGAAGTGTCAAGAGATTCCTTTTTCAAAGAAACGTTTTGAGTATTGAGTTTTTCATTTTCAATTTTTAAGACATCATTTTCTTTTGACAAAGTGGCTAAGTTCTTTTTGAGATATTTATATCTCTTGGTAATGTCAAGTAAATTATTATGTAATTCATTCATGGCATCACACATATTATTATAAGATAAATCACCATTTTCATTTGGTTGAGATTGTACCTCATCATGATCCTCCAAGTTCATGAAGCATAGATTAGCTGCTTGCTTCTTGTCTTCATTTCGGAGTCACTTTCATCATTATCACCCCAAGTTGCTTTCATTGCAACTTTCTTTTCGTTTTTGTTTGATTTCTTCAATAAGGGACAATTTGGCTTGAAGTGTCTCAGCTTGTTGCATTCATAGCATATAACTCCATTTATTTTTGAGTTTTCTCCTTTTTTATATGGACCTTGATTTATCAAAAATCTTTTGAACTTTCTAGTGAGAAAATAAAGTTCTTCATCACTTTCTTCTTCCTCTTCATCAACTCCATTTGTTTCCTTGGTTGACTAGAAGCCAATAAATTTCTTTTCTTTTTTCTCTTGCTCCTCATCTCTTTTGATGCCCATCTCATATGTCATAAGAGATCCAAGGAGTTCTTCAAAAGGAAGTCATTTGCTTCAAGAATGGCGGTCACTTTGGCATTCCGCAATCTTGGTAGACACTTAAGAATTTTTCTTACAAGTTCCTCATCAGCGCATGATTTATCGAGAGCTTTTAGAGCATTTGTTAATGTTAGTAAAACGAGTAAGCATTAATGATATGTTCTCATGGGGTTCCATTCTAAATAGCTCATAATCATGTACAAGTATATTTATCTTGGATTCCTTAACTCTACTAGTTCCCTCATGTGTGTTACAAGCATATTTACCATGATATGTGTTGTACACTTGGAGAACATGGTCATCATAGTAGACATTGCATGAAAAATAGGGATGTCTTCAATAAGGAGCTCATGCATCTAGCTAATCAATCTAAGGCTTTAAACAACTAAGTTTTGAATTTTTCCAAACTTTTAGAGAGTTCTAGTGAGTCCTAGCATAGTCATGAATTATCATCAAATGGACTCCATGCTAGAGTGCCCAAAGCTCCTTCTACCCCCAAGGTCAAAATTGATCTACACACATTCAGGGAGAAGAGTGTGAGACCCATACATGTATTGCATGAAATTTTATTAAATGTTAGGGTCTAATATGTAATTTTTGATATAAACATTGGGGGTTTAATTATAATTATTGAAAGTATGGTAGTTGGATAACATTTTAAATAATAACCCTAGGGGTTGAATTTTATGAAACAAATTTGTTTGGGTGGGATTTGGTAAGCGATAGAAAATTATGTGGAGTGAGGGTGAATAACAGGAACTAGAGGGGACCTCAATATAATTAGGTATAAACTTTGGTGAGTCATGGAGGACACCCGTCCTTCTTTGCTTTCCTCTTGTAATTATCTTAACCATGAACCGATACTGATAATTTATATACTTATCTATCTATATATATATATATATTGTTATATGAGAGTGAGAGAAAGTGATATGTGAAAGTTCAAGGGAAAAAACATGCTTGTAGAACCGGTACAACTTGTACTGGTACTAGTAGTTCAGTTTGAGTGTTTGTGGGAGAATCGCGATAACCCTCTCTAGAAAATTTCGATTGATGTACGATTTTTTTTTGTTGAAACCCAGACTCGTAGATCTTTCTAACTACATAGTGTAAAACACCTATTTTGTGTTAAAAATGGTGACCATTGAAAGTGAACTAAAATTCTACAACTATTAAACAAGCGACCATCTTGGTTTTTTCTAGAAAAAATGAGATAACTTTTCACATGGGAATCCAATTTTAGCCTATGACCTATGGTTGCAAAGCTTTGAATGTCCAATCTTAGATGACATTGGTTTTACCATGTAATTCAAAGTTCAATGAGAATTTTAACTAGGATATTACAGGTCAGCTAATCTAATCGTTAAATGTGAATGTGAGAATTAAGGTGTTAGATGTGTAATCTAAACTAAGATTTTGATTTATAAAATATTACTTGGGAAGGGGATGGGATTAATGTTGAGTTAACATGGTTACACATTTATGCACATGTACACATAGAATGAGCATATATGAATGATACTCATATGTCTTGTAATGATGTGTGTTAGGTGCGGAGGCGACGATATTTACTTCGGGTCCACCTAAGGTCACACAGGGTGATTGAATTTGAATTTTGGAGTTGAACTAAGGTGAGTGTATTGATTCATATTGATTGAAAATGTGTATGGGTATTATTAGTTGTATTTATGTGATTATGGTTTAATTTTGAGTTGATGGATTTTGTATTGTGTGCTGATGTTTGATTATGGGTATGAGTTATGAATTGAAAGATTTATGTTATTTATGTGATTATAACTATTGAAACTACTGGGCATAAATAGTAGCGATATAATAACTAAGACTATTAGACATAGACGATAGCAATTAAATTGCTAAGACTACTGACTGTAAACAACAGTGATGTGATTGCCAACACCCAGGTGAAAACAAGTAGCGTTAATTATTGTTGGATGGTCAAATATTGATATTAAATCCTATTACATGGATTTTGTTATTACTGTGTTGTGCTTGGGTGTTTTCTTTCTATATGTTTCAAATATACTCATTGAGTATGCTGTTTTGCTCATCCCTCCATAGTTGCTTGTTTTTAGGAACATGGGAAGTATAAGGTGGTCCACTGAGCAATCTAGCTTGACGTAAAGAGGTTGATGTCTGAATGTGTAATATGTCATGTAACATAATTGTATGTTTTTTTTTTGGATTTTTTAAGATATTTAAAGGGTGTGGTGCCCTGGTCGTGTTGTAATACTATGCTATGTAAATGTCTAATTTTCATCTTTAAGTAATGGCCTGAAAATTATTGTGCGGGTTAACCACTCAGGTTTAATTGTGGATTAATGTTAACAAGTTAGAAATACCCACACTCTATCTCTCTTCTGGCATGGGGTGTGATAATTTTTGGTATCAGAGCTAGAGTTTGATAGGTTCTGTAGACTTGTCAAGTCTAGATGTCACAGTGGACTGTTAGGGTTGTGTTTGTGAAGTCTTATGGGATGGTATATGTACTTTTTAGGGTAGAGTGATGTTATATTACTTTTTCTTCACTTACCCTGGTTACTTGATAGAGATAATTATGGATCCGATGAATTGGGAAAATATAGAGGAGGAAGCTTCTTCTACTCCTGTAGGTGACAAGGATAAAAGGCCGCAGGTGTAGGTGTAGCAGGGTGAACAGGCATCTAAACAGACGTTGGAGGTAGTCACAACTAGATATTACGAACAATAGATAATGAGTCCATAAACTCGAAGTACACTTTATGAATGGTTTAAAAAGCTTGATCCTCTGACTTTCACTTGTATTTGGTGCTACTGAGGTTGAGAACTGGCAGAGAAGAATGGAGAACATATTTAAAGTTATGGGTATTACTGAAAAATAAAAGGTGACTTTGGCTACTTTTATTCTTGTGGAGGAGGCATAGTATTGGTGGGAAGCTACCGAGCGTTTGTTGATTGTCTCAAAAGTTGGAACGACACCTAAAGCTGTAACATGAAAATAGTTTGTTGAAACTTTTGATAAGAAGTATTTTCCTCCAGTTTATTGGTATGAGAAGGAAAATGAGTTTATTCACCTTGCTCAGGGGAATATGTCGATCACTGATTATGAAAAAATGTTCATAGCATTGTCTTGGTTTGTTCTGTCTATTGTGGGTAATGAGGAGGAGAAGTGCAGAAGATCCTAGATAGGATTGGATTTCAACATTCGATCTCGGATTTCCACACAAGAGGTTGCTTGCCTCACTCTTCTTAAATTTCTTAAAATGTTACTATATATTTCCCAAGCATAGGAAGAATGTGCAGTGTAGTAACTTGAACAATTCCAAGATCGCCTCCTCAGGGAACGAATGAAATTTGATCGGTCATGTGTTTGTAAACCAAAACTAAAAACACCTTTTAGTTGAGTGGGAAATTGGTGAATATGAAAACTAATGTAGTAACTTCAAGTGAAAACAGTCGGCCAATCATCGGGAATTATCTTGTATGACCAAAATTATTTAGTCTCATTTATAACTCATAATCAAATTTAACTGAGCAAAAAATATTCAATACAAACCCAATATGAAATGTACATAACTTTGAAGATAGATAATAAAGTCTACTATGATAAATACATAAATGCAAACCTTTACCTTAAGCATTAATCATGCTGGAAATCCGTCGACAATAAATTAAAGTGCATAAGTAAACACTAGTTTTCAAAAGTGATTTATATCATCCAAAAAGCATACTACGTGGTAAGAATACTTTAGAGAATCAACAAGGCTCAATCAAAAGCAAGAATCATCCCTCAGATCACCCAAAACTTAGCTGGAAACAAAACCCATGACTACGAAATCAGTAATAAAAAACATGTAAAACATGCGTAAAAGAACAAGAGAATAGAAAAGAAATGCTTCAACTAAGATTGCTTCACAACACTCAATTCAAATACAAGAACTAGATGTAACAAGAAAACTTTGAAATACAAACGATGGTTGTCTTCTCTGAAGCTCGGCGAAGCTTTGAAAATGGAACTTACAAAGAAAATGTCTAAAACTAAACAAAAGACTCTAAAAACACTCCAAATTACCTAATCTCTTTCTCACTAAACAAGCATTAATCTTTTCCATTCATTGGCTCAAGGTACGGTGTGTGATGGGTGAATTGTCGAAGAAGTTTCCTCTGCACTTAACAACCAATGGGTAGCCTTCTTGAAGTGTAGGAGGTGCCATCCACCAATAAGAAGCTAGTTCATGGGATTGGTAGCCTCCCCATGAGTGTAGGAGTGAAGGTAGGCTTATGTTTGATAATTCTCTGATCAACTGGTTGAAAGTAATGTTCAAGCAGTTGGAATGCTCTCAGTACTTTGCATTTTTTTGATAAACTCTGATCAACAGGTTGAAGATCCTTCTGCAGCCTGATGAATTGGTTAGTATTGTTTTTCCTCCATTTCTACTACAGTCCTTCCTGATGCATCTCCACTTCCTCCTTAAGCTTTTTCACAGCCTTTCCTTGACCCTCATCACCTCTCTTACGCCTACGATCACAAATGTGTCCTTAATCAACTTACAAACCAAATTCGGAGGAATGTTCACCAATCCAATGCATAAAATGAATGAATTAGATTGTGAAATATGCAATATTGAGTGAGAAACATACCTCCTAACTTAAGCTTTGCTAGTATCCAGCAAACCAGAAATAAGAGAACATGTATTCATCCATTCATTCAAACCACACACAATTAAACTTAGTCATAAAACAAACAATCACACGAACAATCAAAACATAACAAAAACTATAAAGTACACAATATAATAAAACGATATTTGATATATATATATATATAAATGCTAGAGGGTACAAAAGTTCAAAACATAACAACCTTAGGACATCAATTGAGCCATTACAAAACCCAACAAGACTATTCCCTAAAACAAAGAAGAAACTATACATCACTTATCCTAACAATAGACTACTCAGAACCATTCCCCTCTTCACCTTCAAACTCATACTCAGAATCATACTCTCCTTCCTCTTCACTCTAGCTACTACCTAACTCATACATGACTTCCTTAGGCTCAGTCATGAAGGTAGGAGGTGTCTTAGATGTGGATGATGGTGCAGCAAGTATTGAGGAAGCAGCACCGATAGTGGTAGGTGGAGGTACAATCGTGAATGGCTCGCCTAGAAAAAAAGTCTCAAACATCCTCTTTTGAACTATAGCTGGCAACTCTAACTCTCTAAGTATCTGAGCCTGTGTCCTCTAGATATCCAAAGGACTGGACTCCATACCACTCATTCTCCCCTCAAGCTTAATCACTTGCTGAATAATAGTGGCTCTGGAGGTAGGTGGAATAGTAGTAGTTGTAGGATCTACAAATGTAGTGGTGGAAGTAGGTCTATCTCCCTTAGGAGCTCTAGATATGGGGTCACTCTTCCTCTCTGACCAAATACTGATGGATCCTTTCTCCGAAGGAGTCAAATTATCTGCTTGTATCTTCCTCACACCTGTATTAACACACAAATGTGTAATCAAGTTGTCGAAAGGCATGTTCCCCTTGGGCTTACTCTCCAAAATATAATCTATGATCATGCTCCATATAAATAATGCTACATCTATCCACAATCCATGCACCACCTCATATAACAATATAATTTTAGGGAGTGGCAACCTTTTATCTGACCCCTTCGGAAACACATTATAATGCAAAATCTTACTCATGGTCCAATAATCTGTAGTCAAATTACACACATTAAACTGACCATCAAACTGGCTTGGGTCCTTATACATAAGTCTCACATACTCCGTTAAATACTTGGCATTGAACTTAGGATGCGGATAATCAACCTCATCAGCTTTTGGTCTCACATATGTCAAATAATGAGCTATACTATCTGGTGTTACCTCTATAATCTTGCCCCTCACTGTTGTCCTCAAAATCTTAAGATTAGCATCCACTTCCTTCAAACCACTAAAAAGTTCACGACAAAGAGTTAAGATGTACCCCTCAACCTTCTCAAAGAAGAAATCGAGCCCTAACTACACTACTCGTCTCATTGGCACAATTTTCCTTAAAATCTTGTAGTCAACCATACATTCACATGTGGCCATCTTCCCTGCCATAATAAACTCATAAACGACCCTCTGCCTCTTCCTAGACTTAGACTCCAGAGGCTCCTCAGGGTCTTGTTCACTCGTTTTGGCCTTGCCCTTTTCTTTCTCCTTCCTATTAGCCCTTGGAATTGTCGCTGCCGGAGAAGACCCCTAAGTCTTAGCCATACCTACTAAACACATAAACATCACAACAATGAAACACACACATTCCCAAAACTATGAAAAAGCTCCATCAGAAGTCGAACCAAAAAGTTTCCTTGCCACCATGTTGAAAACCTAGGGTTTCAAGTGAGTGCTTGAAGTGAGTAATGGATTTGAAGGGTTGCTTTGGTTATACAAGTGGTGGAGGATAAGTTTCGGAAGTTAGGGAGAGAAATGAGGGAGTGGGCTTGAGATTTGAAGTGTAAAATGAATAAAACCATCGGTCCCCCCTTTTTAAACACCGAAAATGTCAAAATTGGCCTTCAACCGGTTGGTCGACTACTTCAACTGGTTGAAGTCACTTTTTTCCCTCTGATCAGCCGGTTAAAATCCAAACGGTTGGTTGTATTTTTCTAATTTTTTCATTTTTTTGTTTTCTTTTCTTTGTTTGAACAATCCTAATACTTCCTAAATCATATTTAAATGTCTAATACATCTAATCGCAAAACATCATAAAACATAATAATTAAAACACACAAAGCATGCAACAAAACTACCAAGCTAGGCTTCAAAATGAGTTTCAATTTTAATCACTAAACAAAACCTAAAACCACTTTTGTAGGATACACGATTGCATTTAGTGAATTCAACAAGCCTTTAAACTCCTAGGTTACCCCTAGTGGACGAGTTGTGTCTCGTTAAGGTACCTACAAACTTCCTTTTATTTCATCTTAACTTAGAACATATTATAATCCTCTAATAAACAATGAGATTCAATAACAATTCCCCTATCCACTTAAAGATATTTGCACACCACTACATCATAGATTTAAATGTTGTGTAAAAGTATTCACATTCATATTCATAATAAGAGATTTGTGTGTGTGTGAAATGATTATGCAATTTAAGAAATTTATTTGGTAAAACCCATATCTCTATTAGATATCCAAAATTAGCTTTGATCAAATCTCAACAAGGATTTTCTCTCAAAACATACAACACTCCAATTATACTGACGTTTCACTCATTGTCTATATGTGATACGGATTCTTGAAATTCAAAATATAGTGTACCCCACATATAATTCAGAAATGAAGAACAATCATGCAAATGAAATGATCTTGACATAATCTCATGAAAGGAATGCTAGGGCAAATGAAAGTAATGCAATTGACCTATCCCTCTGTGATTTAGAACATACACTTGCCATAATCTCAAGATCAAATAGGACTTTAACTGGTTATAATGTGGCCTTGGGTGAAAATTGAGCTAAAGAAATGAGTAGATATAGGAATTCAAAAAGGAGTTGTCCCGAGAATATGTTATTAACCACATGTCCTCTTTTGAAATCAATTGGTTTACTAACTTTATTTCTCTTTCAATTCACCATTCCACAAAACTTTTTCTTTCCTTTTCTTTCTCTATTTTCTTTTCACCTCCTTTCTTTCTTGCTTTCTTTACTTTGCTTCTCATCAATGTCAACAATAAGCTTAAATACTAGTCATCCTTTTTTTTCATCTTTTTTTTTCTTTTCTTAAAACAAATATTCCCTTTTCACAATATAAACACTATCAATCTCGAGACAACCAAGGTAAGATAAAAATATTTATG
The DNA here is from genome assembly GCA_951799425.1 of Ilex aquifolium. NCBI lineage: Eukaryota > Viridiplantae > Streptophyta > Magnoliopsida > Aquifoliales > Aquifoliaceae > Ilex > Ilex aquifolium. Next base: position 28,884,305 of record OX637400.1, read on the forward strand.
CATGGCTTGGTTAAACATGTGACTAAAGAAATGAAATTTTTATTCAAGCTCAATCACGCCTTCTAAGGATGATGTTAAGAAATAATAGGCTAAGGCTCAAATTAATCCACAATGGTCTACGATCATTTCTCAAAAATACATAGCAAGATACTCTTTTGTATTGAGATAAAATCAACTAATTACCTCATTTACACTAACTAACACAAAAATAATGAGATTATTGAAAGATATTGAATTTGAAAGAATAATCTTATGAGTAATTGTATTTCAACCCTCCAACAAGGAATGACATAAAAGCTCACAAGGGTAATACATTCATCTCCACTATGTATGTCAAGCTTTTTAAGATGTGAATTTCATTCAATAAATTACAAAAATTAGCGTTCTCATGGAGCACATAAGTTGAGTTCCAAATGACAACATGCACATGATACTTAAACATAGAATAAACTCCTATAATGTGCTAACATGCAAATAACTCAAGATTCAAGTCAAATAATCACAAATCTCTTGCGAATTAAAAGAAAACAATACAATCCAAATCGGATGCTTTGTTTTCTTTTTTGTCCTTTTTCATTTTTTTTTAAACTTTTTAAATTTTTAAATTTTTCTCATTTTTCACATATAGCATGGTGTATAACGTAATAATGGTTCATCCCTGACCCTCCAACTTAAATCATATATTTTCCTCAATATAAAAATAGTCATGTAATGAGAAAAATGAATACAATAAGGTTAAGAAAACACTTGGCACTGAGTTCCGTAAAGAAAAACTACCGGCTGCAATACAACAACAAAAACTATACAAAAAGAGGTAAGTACAACAAAATAAACTGTACATTAAATGTAAAAATAAAAACTACCAATGGTACACTACCAACTTTAAAAAAAATTACTCAGCTTCAAGATCTTATTACACAGGATCAGACAATTCTTCAACAACCTCCTCAAGTGAGAAATCCTCAAAAAATGATATAAGTCTTTGTAACACCCCAAAACACACCCTGGACGACATTACACTATGAAACCATTCATGTCATGAGAGCAACTAAATATATATCCATCAAATAAGAAACATTCTTAATTTTAACAAAATTTGGGTAGAGTCTCCTTCGTACGGAAAGCTCTCCCAAAACTCACAACCTGTACATTTATAATACCTTGACCACACCGGGTCTATCTAACCATCAAATCCAAAATATTTCATTCACCATATATACTATCCACAACAATCATCCCAAAAGAATAAGCCAAACTAAGGCCATTACAACCCAAAAGAATTACATGAATATATTGCAGCGGAATTTCAAAAGAAACTAGACTTTACAATGTTTGTACATATTGGTTCCTAGTCTAGTACAAAAATAAAAGGGGGCATCTCTAAATGTCCCACTCGGGATCCAGGTACCCCTCTAATGAGGCTTCCCCAAGGCCCGGCTCATTAGCGCCAAGCTCCTCCTCTATTGCATAATCTGAAAAATGTTAATTGTAGGGGATGAGCACGAAGCTCTGTAGCAAAATCTTCCCAAACTCAAACAAGGTTTAGGAAAGCATATAAAACGGTTGGTCTCATTTTCACAAATAGCATATATAACATTTTGAAGGAAAAGCAGGACATTTTAAATAGATCTCAAGTTTAAGTAGCAATAGTAATCGAAATGGATAAATAAACACCATATACCATTGGTGATTCATTCTACCATGAACCGTTTTCAACAAGTTCTCGCAGAATCCCATACTTCCCGAAACTCTTGTCAAAACAATTTATGGTACAATGCACGATGACCCACACTGTGTGCCCGATACAACCCACGTTACTAACCCATGATCATTAGCGATATGAAAAGTTTATACCCACACGGCGTACAAAGGCGTCTACCCACTCCATATGGTAGGAAAAGTTCATACCCGCGTGGCATATAAAGACGTATACCCACTACATGATACCCGGTCCATAGTAATCCATGTTCGTATCGTACAACCACGCAAGCGATAGAATTCCCACAAAATGCTCGAAAGCAATTCAAGTCCATCACAACAATCATACAAGAGATATCATTACAAACATTTTCTCAATTTACCAGAAATCCCAAAATCCCCAAATTTCACAATTTGTACCATAGCAAAATTGAAGAAAAAGAGCAAGAGATCACCATAAACATCATTTTGTTATACAATATCAAGCACTAAGGTTGTGATGGTGAGAACAAAGAAAATGTAAAGAGGAAAAATTCATTTTTCTTAAAACTAGGGTTTGAGAATGAAAAAGGGACCTTTAATGGTTACCCAACTACCACAAGGTTTAAAACATGGCAATAAATGCAAGAGGATCAAGAATCAAGTAAATAATAGCAAGTATATATGATTTTGGACCAAAAGAATACATATAATTTAATCATAGCCTCAATGTAAGAGAATAGGAAGAAATCCCCTACCTTAATGTTCTTGGAAAAATTAGGGCTTTGATCTTGAATCAACCCTTCAATCTCTTGTTTTCTCTTGATCTTGTGTTTCTCTCTTTCTCTCTTCCTCTCTTATGTTTTCTAGGGTTTGGAGTGGTGTAATGAAGGCTAAGGAGGTGACAAAAATGTATTTATAGTGGAGGAAAAATCGGCTTGTTCGCGACTTAAAATAAACAGTCTGGTTTCGGTAGTACCGGTACTCAGTACCGGTACCATTCAGTACCGGTACCCAGTACCGGTACAAGAAACCTTCTGGAATCGGGGTACCGGTACTCAGTACCGGTACCATTCAGTACCGGTTACCCAGTTTTGCCTATTTCTTTTGTTTTCCATTTCCAATCCATTCCAAAACTAACCAAATCCATCACAAACCTCTCCAACACATATTTATACACCAAACCTATCTAATACAAGTTATAGGACCTAACATTTTATATTTTCACTCACTAAAACTAAATTTCAACTATGATTTTCATTAACATTTTAAATCTTTACTTTTCAAATTTACAAAGTTCAAACACACTTCAATACCCCTATCCACATCTTTACAACCATTATTTGCTATATCTATATATCTATATGCATATATAAAAGAAAATGCGGGGTGTTACAGTCTTTGTCCATTAACCTTAAAAATCTGCCCATTCTTGGGGTTTTCTACTTCTATAGCCCCATTAGGACCAATCTGACTACAAACGGTCCTGTCCAACAGGAACACAATTTCCCCGGGAAAAGATGAAGATGAGAATTGTATAAAAGTACTCTTTGACCGGGCTCGAAGGTCTTCCACAAAATAGCATTATCATGAAAAATCTTGACTTTTTCTTTATAAATCTAAGTACTTTCATATGCATCCCTATGAATTTCTTCCAACTCATTTAGTTGCAATTTCCTATGTTTATCAGCTGGACACAAATTAAAATTCAATGATTTAAAGGCTCAGTATGCACGGTGCTCAATCTCTACTGGAAAATGACAGGTTTTGCCATAGACTAACCTATAGGGAGACATACCCAAATATGTCTTGAGTATTGTACGGTATGCCTAAAAGGCATTGGTTAATCAAAGTGACCAATCTTTACGATTAGGGCTTAATATCTTCTCCAATATGTGCTTAACTTCCCTATTGGCCAACTCATCTTGGTTGTTAGTCCGTGGGTGATAAGTAGTGGACACTTAGTGTGTGATACCATATTTATGCATTAGAGTACCAAATGGTCTATTAGAAAAATGTGAACCACCGTCATTGATGATTGTCTTAGGCATTTCAAACCTAGACAAAATATTTTCTTTCAAAAAATTGATTATGACTTTATGATCATTTGTCCTAGTTGGAATTGCCTTTACCCACTTAGAAAGATAATTAACTGTCAGCAAAATATATAAATAATGAAAAGATAAAGGATATGGACCCATGAAATCTATACTCCAGCAATCAAAAACCTTAATGACAAGGATAAGGTTTAGAGGCATCATATTCCTTCGCGTCATTTGTGCCTCATTTAAAGTTTTGCTAGCATAGTAAACGACATGATGTTTCTTGTCTTGCCTTTGGCCCAATACAACTTCAACTACATAATCACTTGCATCATACAGGTGCTCAAAAGGAAGGTCCCAATTTGGTGGTTGCATGATTGGTGGTGAAATCAACATGTCTTTTAGTTTTTCAAAAGCTGCCTCATAATTTGGCGACCACACAAATTTGACATCCTTGGCCAAAAAATTACATAAAGGGCGAGATATAGCACTGAAATCTTTTATGAATCGTTTGTAAAATTCGGCATGTCCAAGAAACGACCGCACATCTTTTATAGTTTTAGGGGTAGGAAAATAAGAATTAACTCAACCTTCGACTTCTCAACCTTGATCCTCTTTTCAGACACTATATGACTTAACACAATACCTTCCATAACCATAAAATGACATTTTTCCCAATTAAGTACCTAATTATTTTCAAATTCTCCAAACACCCCTTAAATGAATCTCCAAATACTAAAAATGAATCCATAAATACTTCCATAATTTTCTCCACTATGTCACTATAAATTCCCATCATGCACCTCTAGAATGTGCCCGAGACATTACATAACCAAATGACATATGTCGGTACACATTTGATAGGGGTAGGTGAAAGTAGTCTTTTCTTTATCTTCTAGAGCAATTTCAATCTGATTGTAATATGAGTATCCATCTAAGAAGCAGTAAAACAGATGGTCTGTAACCGTTTCCAACACTTGATCAATGGAGCGCAAAGGAAAATGATCCTTTTGGGTGCAGTTGTAAAACCCGGGTAAATTTGAATTTTTATGAAAAATGGCAAAATAGTAATTAGCCACTGCGGTATTGATGAGTGCGTAATTTTGCATATTTCATGGCCTCATTGCAAGAATTTCAACTCAACTTTTGCATATAAGTGCTTAGAAGTTAGCCGTTTTGAACTATAATGTTGATATTTTGATGTTGCAACCTTTTATAGCTTAAATGATTGATTTTAGGACATTGCAACCTTGATGGATGTGTGGTGAAGGCATGGACACAATACATGAAGAATTGGAGGCTTAAAAGTGAAGAAATCAAGAAGGCATTGGTGCTTGGGAACAAGGGCATCAGCAGCCACATCGTTTGGAAGTACGGCCTCGGAGTTCCTCCATTTTGACCATGATATACTCAGAATTTGAAAAAGTGAAAAACATGAACGTTGTAGATCTGGGTGTCTTCTATTGTGTGTCAAAATTTCAGCCCAATCCAACGGTTGGATCACAAGTTATGCCGATTCTACCAAAACTGGTCCAGAGCAGAAAAGAGGGTACCGGTACGCGTACCGGTACGCCGAAGTTTCTGGTGTTCGGGGTACCGGTACACGTACCGGTACGCTCCCCTGAAGCAGCCCCGATGCTCCTGCAACTCAGCCCCACTTGCTTGGGGGTCCCACCATCGATTCTCCCATGTTTCCCCCAACATTTCCTTACACAACCATGTCTCTCTTACACCTTGGGGAAGACTTTTGAGGCTTGAACATTGAAGGAAGGGGGAGGGAAGTGGGCTGCCAGGCTATGCTCTCCCTAGCCTGTCAAAGCCATCCATTCAGCCCTCTCTTGATGGGAGCTCGTTCACACAGCTAGGGGGGACCACCATGCACGAAAATGAGAGGCATACACTCCATATATTCAACATTAGAAGCTTGTATAGAAGGGGGCTACCTAAGCTTAGGAGTAGAGATAAAAAGCTCCAAGGAGGAAGATGATGAATAGTATTTTCGTTTTTGCATTTTCTTCTCCGTTTTTGTTGTAGTAAGCTTTCATACTCTTGTAATTCTTAATCCTTGCACTTTAATCTCATCTATTTCATGTTCATTTCAAGTTTAGCCTTGCACTTTACTTTTCACCATTGTTATGCTTTCAAGTTCTTCATTTTTAGCTTAAAATGGGTTTTGAATATTTCTCTTCATAGCTTTAGATTTCTTGTTGTAAGTTAATTTTCATGCTTCATGTCTTCATTATATGTCTTTACATTATGCTTGTCTTTCATTTTTATGTATGATTAGCTAGGATTTAAGTTGGTTAATCCAAGGGAAAATTCCTCTTGGAGATTCCATTTCAACTTTTCTTCTTTCCTCCCTTTTGAGTCAAATGGTTCGGTTTGACGGGGTTGAGAGTGGATGAGTTGGTGAGCCTTTGATATTCCGTAGGCCTAGTCACGGTTTATGCTTAGATTACTCACCAATCTCGTCCCTAGCTTCCCCCGAATCAATCGTTCATTCATGTTCAATCGGAGGAAGGCTTTGAGTTGGCTTGACATTCCCATTGGAGTGAACCTTTGTGGTTAATCAACACTTGCTTTATTTGCATTTTCATTCACAAACCAAACACAAAACTCAAATACAAGATTTTACACTTTCTTTTCACTTTTGCAAAATCACTTTCACAAAACTCCCTTTCCTTCCCTGAGGAGACGACCTTGGAATATTTTCCAAGTAAAACACACGACCACAAAAGACTCCTTTCGATTGGGGAGCATTTTTGTGCACACCGCATCTCATTCCATCTATTTTGTTCATCACATTTCCATTCACATCTATTTTGTTGTTGTTTCATATCTTCTTGCATCATCCGGAGGGAGAGTGACACTCCCCCATCACTATAAGCCACATACACACATTGAGGGTGAGGGTGATGTTACGAGGTTAGGAACGACGTAATTACCAATCAATCATTTTGACGCCGTTGCCGGGAAAGGTTAAGCGTCGAGTTCGGAGGTGATTTTGGACGGCATGGTAAGTCTCGTGATTTTCATCACGGGCCAAGGTATGTCATCTCTTTTGTATATATTTTGTTTTAGTTTGTGTTTTATATAATGTCTTATAATTATTATGAAAATGTATCAAATGCCCCATTTTATGAAAATGTGTGTGAGATTTGTGATGACTATGGGCTCATCTCTTGTATGTGCCCAATAAATTATCTGGTTCAAGACTTTGCATGCGAAGGTTCAAATTCATTTTTGGCCTCCGAAAATTTTTACCCCAACCATTATGATACACCGAGTTATTCGAGTTATGGTTGGGAGAATGAACCTTGTAATTTTTCATCCAATCTCACACCACCAAATGAATTTTCCCAATATCCAACATACGGGAACTCAACCGAAGAAGAATTGGAAAATATTTTGTACGATTTTATGCAATACCAAATGGAATTCAATGCCCAAATAACCCAACAACTTGATACATTGACTAATGCTATAATTGCTATGGATGAAGAACAACATTTGGAGCATAGTCAATGTATTGAGGTTGATCATCCCAATGAAATGCCTATTGATGTTGAATCTCCCACCACTCTTGTTTGTGAAAAATTTAATGAAGTTATTATCGCACAAGAGGCTAATGAGCCCAAGGTCATTTTTCCATATATGAGTGGTGTTGAGATTCACATTTCTCAACTTGGGAAGGGCATTGAAAAGGAGTTAAGTGTAGAAACTTTTAAGGATAAATTGTATACTCCATTGTTGGGATTGCATAACCTTGCCTACACTTCTATTTGGTTGAGATTTTTGACTTCTTATCCTTTGTATTGTTGGATAGATGGGTTAGTAAGGGCATTTATACTACAAAAAAATGTTAAAACCAAAAAAATCAATGGGCGCAAGCTCATATCCGAATTGAAGCCGGATTGACATGAGCCATCTTTGTTTTACTTTCATGTACATAGTAGTTAGATTTCTTTTAGTGTTATATCTTTACTTTTATTTTGTTGTAGTGTAGAAGTTGTTTACATCTCCCTAATTTGGATTCATTTCATTTTGAGCATCATCGTAGAAAATCTCATTCAATATCATATGCGAGTTTAAGTTGGGGGGTGTAAACAAACTTGTTTTTTTTTCCTTTAATGTTTATATCAAAAAAAAAAAAAAAAAAAGAGGGGGTATCTCATTCCCCATTTTACTTTCATTTTTCTCATTGCGTGATTCCTTGTGCATTGAGGAAATGCATGGTTTAAGTTGGGGGGTGAGGTGTAACACCCCAAAACACACCCTGGACGGCATTACATTCCAAAACATTCATATCATGAGAGCACTAAAATAATTCATCAATAAATAAGACTTCATAAAATCATCCATAAAATTTACAGCGTTATCCCAAAAGAATAGACCCATTTTGGACTTTACATCCCAAAAATCCCATAATGTAGTGCAGCAGAATTACAAAAGAAAACTAGACTTTACAAGGTACAAAATGAATATCCTAGTCTAGTACAAAAAGGAAAGAGGTCACTCTATGCGTCCACCTCGGGGTCCACCGTCCCGTCAAGTGGAGTCTCCCAAATAGCGGGCTCCTCGACCCTCAAGTCCTCCTCAAACGGGAAATCTGAAAAATGTTAGCGGTAGGGGGTGAGCACGAAGCTCTGTAGAAAAATTCTCTCAAACCCATACAAGGTTTAGAAAAACATTTAAAATGGTCGGCCTCATTTTTAACATAACATAGATACATAATTTGAAATAAAGCATGACATTTAAAAAAGATCTCAAGTTTATGTAAAACCTTACTCAAATGAATAAACGAGTACCATATGCAAATAATCACCATTAATTGCCACAAACGATTTCTAATAATTCTTTCGGTAGGTGGCATACTTTAGGGTAACCTCCACCTCCCTATAGATCATCTTTGTTTCTCAAGCATCCTTACAAGGAATCTCTTGAGAATGGGTGAGCATCATTACAAGGAACCTCTCACAATTCATTGCATGGCTTCCCAAGCATCCTTACAAGGAACCTCTTGGGAAGGGGTGAGCATCCTTACAAGGAACCTCTCACAATTCATTTGCATGGCTTCCCAAGCATCCTTACAAGGAACCTCTTGGGAAGGGGTGAGCATCCTTACAAGGAACCTCTCACAATTCATTTGCATGGCTTCCCAAGCATCCTTACAAGGAACCTCTTGGGAAGGGGTGAGCATCCTTACAAGGAACCTCTCACTCATGTGCATCACAATTAACCCAACCAAGCATACAATTTCCAATATTGATTTCAATTTATAATCATCTATCCACAATCCCCCAAAATAGATCATGTAATAATTTCACAACAAACAAAGAAAATACATGAGATCACAATAACATCCTTGTTCTACCTAACACAAAGCACTAAGGGTTCCAAAATATATAATAAAGAAAGCATTTAAGAAAGAAATGCATCACTCTCCCAAAAACTAGGGTTTTAAAACTAGAAAAGAGATTTCATGGGTATTAAACCCTAACAACATGTAATCTTTGCAAAAAGCCTAAGAGATGATGATTCTATAGCATATATATACCATTGATAACAAAAACATACATATATAAATACCCTAGCCTCAATGTAAGTGAGTGAGAGAAAACCCCTACCTTATGCTCTTGAAGAAATGTTGGGTTTGAGTCTTGGATCGCTTGTGAACCCTTTGTCTTTCCTTTTGATCTTGAGTTTTATCTTTCTCTCTTTCTCTCTAAGGGTTTCTAGGAGGGTTAGGGTAAGAGGGAGATGAAGAAATGGGGCAAATGAGGCTAAAAAGGGTGTTTTAAAACACCAAAATCCCGATTTTTACTGTTCGGCGGGCGTCAGACAGATGGTGTCGGTACCCAGTACCGGTACAAGAAACCTTCTGGAATCGGGGGTACCGGTACCAATTACCCAGTTTTGTCTATTTCTTTTGTTTTCCATTTCCAATCCATTCCAAAACTAACCAAATCCATCACAAACCTCTCCAACACATATTTATACACCAAACCTATCTAATACAAGTTATAGGACCTAACATTTTATATTTTTACTCACTAAAACTAAATTTCAACTATGATTTTCATTAACATTTTAAATCTTTACTTTTCAATTTTTACAAAGTTCAAACCCACTTCAATTTCCCTATCCACATCTTTACAACCGTTATTTGCTATATCTATATATCTATATGCATATATAAAAGAAAATGCGGGGTGTTACAATCCACCCCCCTTAAAGAAAGTTTCGTCCTCGAAACTTACCTCGAGTAGTGAACAAAAATGGATACTTCTCCCGCATTTCTTGCTCCGGTTCCCATGTAGCTTCCTCCACTCCATGGTGTTGCCACAAAACTTTCACCAGCTGGATGACTTTGTTGCGAAGCTCTTTCTCCTTTGTGTCGAGAATTCTCACCGGTTGCTCTTCATATGTTGCTCCGTCTTGGATTTCAATCTCCTCCAAGTTCACGACTAGAGTTGCATCCGAGTGACACCTTCTCAACATGGACACGTGGAATACATCATGTACTCCGGATAGCTGGGCTGGTAGTCGAAGTTGATATGCCGCCTTGCCTATCGCTTTGATTATCTCAAACGGTCCGGTATATCTTGGCACTAGCTTCCCTTTCTTGCCGAATCGAAACACGCCCTTCTTGGGTGACACCTTGAGAAATACGTAGTCTCCCACCTTGAATTCTAAGGGTCTTCGTCTGTGGTCCGCATAGCTCTTCTGTCTACTTTGCGCCGTCCGTAGCCTCTCTCGGATGAGTTGAATCTTCTCCGTAGTTTCTCGAACAATGTCCGGTCCCAACAAACTACTCTCACCGGCTTCTAACCAACACGTCGGTGATCGGCATGGTCTTCCATACAATGCTTCATACGGTGCCATCACAATACTTTCCTGATAGCTGTTGTTGTAAGCAAACTCCACCAATGGTAAGTGGTCGCTCCAACTCCCCTTGAAGTCCAACACACAAGCCCGCAACATGTCTTCTAGAATCTAGATTACCCTCTCGGATTGGCCATCTGTTTGGGGATGAAAAGCGGTGCTGAAGTGCAACTCTGTCCCCATAGCTCTTTGAAGACTTTGCCAAAATTGCGCTACGAAACGAGAATCACGATCCGACACAATGGATAGTGGCACTCCATGCAATCTCACTATCTCGCGAATATAGAGCTTGCTCAGGGTCTCTAACGTGTCAGTGGTCTTCATACCCAAGAAGTGAGCGGACTTGGTGAGTCTATCAACGATGACCCATACGGCATTATGCCCTCGTGAAGTCCGTGGAAAGCCAGATACGAAGTCCATGGTGATGTGATCCCACTTCCACTCTGGGATAGGCAAAGACTGTAGGACTCCTCCTGGCCTTTGGTGCTCAATCTTCACCTGCTGGCACACCGTACATTTTGCCACATACTTGGCCACATCTCGCTTCATTCCCCTCCACCAGTATTGACGTTTCATGTCCCTATACATCTTTGTGCTACCAGGGTGGATAGCAAACTTGGAGCGATGACACTCTCCAAATATTTCCTCCTTTAGGGACGAATCATTGGGAACACATAGCTTCTCCCCATATCTCAACTCTCCATTCTTCCAAGACCATCCTTCCATCACTTCTCCATTCTCTAATCGGGCTCTAATCAGATCGAGTTCCGAATCCAGGCATTGCAACTCCACCACTCGTTGCATAAGCGTCGGTTGAGCTATAAGGTTGAATATAGAGGGTTGATACTCCGGTCCATCCACCCATAGATCGTACTCCTCCAATGCATCAATCATTTTCCACCTATTTACTGCAAGAGAATTGATTTCACCCCGAGACTTCCTGCTAAGAGCGTCGGCAACTACATTGGCCTTCCCCGGATGGTAGTTGAGCGTGAACTCATAATCTTCCAAGTACTCAATCCACCTTCTCTGCCGGAGATTCAAGTCTTTCTGTGTGAAGATATACTTGAGGCTTTTATGGTCCGAGAACACTTGAAATTTCTCCCCGTATAAATAACATCTCCACAACTTAAGAGCAAACACCACCGCAGCTAGCTCCAAGTCGTGTGTGGGATAATTCTGCTCATGCACCTTGAGTTGCCTCGAGCCATAAGCCACTACCTTCCCTCTTTGCATTAGAACGCATCTCAAGCCTCGTAGTGAAGCATCGGTGTAGACATCGTAGCCTTCCCCACTACTCGGAATAATGAGGATAGGTGCCGTCGTCAACTTCTCCTTCAAGGTGCAGAAAGCTAGTTCACACGCTTGAGTCCACGAAAATTTCTCCCCCTTCTTTGTAAGGCGAGTCATCGGCATCGCAAGCTTGGAGAATCCTTCCACAAACCTACGATAATAGCCGGCTAACCCCAAGAAACTCCGTACTTCTGTCACATTCTTCGGTGGTTCCCATTTCATCACGGCCTCAATCTTTGCGGGATCAACCGCTACTCCCTGCTCGGACACAACATGGCCAAGGAACTTCACTTCCTTCATCCAAAACTCACACTTGCTCATCTTCGCATATAACTTATGTTCTCTCAATGTTTGTAGCACCATAGAGAGATGACGAGCATGATCCTCCTGGGTCTGTGAGTAAACCAATATGTCATCAATAAATACAATGACAAATTGGTCGAGGTAAGGCCGGAAGACTCTGTGCATCAAGTCCATGAAGGCTGCGGGGGCATTAGTCAATCCGAACGGCATCACCATATACTCGAAATGACCATACCGGGTACGGAAAGCAGTCTTAGGAATATCCTCCTCCTTAATCCGCAGCTGATGATACCCCGTGCGAAGATCAATCTTGGAGTAATACTTTGAACCCTTCAACTGATCAAATAAGTCATCAATTCTCGGCAACGGATACTTATTCTTCACGGTAACCCGATTCAACCTTCGGTAATCCGTGCACAACCGTAGAGTCTCATCCGTTTTCTTCACAAAGAGGACCGGAGCTCCCCACGGTGAAGTGCTTAGACGGATAAACCCAATCGCCAACAAATGATCCAACTGCTTCCTTAGCTCCTTCAACTCCAAAGGTGCCATCCGGTAGGGAGCAATGGATATGGGTTCGGTTCCCGGATAGAGATCGATCTTGAACTCAATTTCCCTATGGGGCGGTAATCCGGGTAATTCCTCGGGAAAAACATCCGAAAATTCTGATACAATTAACACCACATCCGTGTGGAGTTTATCCTTGTTATCTCCCATCAAGCTAGCTAAGAAACTCAATTGACTTCCCGCTTTCGCTTTTAAGAATCTACTACCCGTAGTAGGAAATGGATGGAAAGAATCTCGGTTATTCACAAAACTAAAAATGACTCCTCCCGGTAACTAAAATGTAATCCGCTTGCAGAAACAATCCATTACCGCCCGGAAAACAGACAACAAGTTCATCCCGAAAATCACATCATACCCCTTTATCTCTAACGCAATCAAATCCACAATCAATTCGTGCTCCCCAATGCGAAGCACGCAATCCTTGCAGACTCGGCTAGAGTCTAACCGTTCTCCCGTGGGCAAGCTAATATTCATGACATGCTCTAACTTCGCGAAACTCAATCGCGTATGTCGTGCGTACAAATGAGTGTGTTGCACCGGGGTCAAATAATATGCAGACCCAAGAATTATAAATAAGGGCGATACCTTCCACAACGGCATTGGCAATGTCCTCCTCCGGCTGAGTCAAAACAAATACTCGCCCTTGGTTGGCGCCGCCGGGGGCGTGAGCTTGTATCGGTCTCTGCGGTGCCGGCCTCGGTGGTGGTGGTTGGGCTGCGGGTACCTGTCTGGCGGTCTGGATAGGCCCCTAAGGTGGAAAAACTGGGCAATGCATCCGAAGATGTCCCACACCTCCACATGCAAAGCAGGATCGTGGGGTAAAACCGGCTCTAGTCTGAGTGTCTCCCCCTCCTCGGGCTGTCAAAGGTCGCTGTCCCCCTGTCTGGTCTGGGCGAAGGTATGGTGTCGGTCTCTGTGCCCCACTAGTGCTAGCACCCGTCCGGATCGGACCTCCTCTCGAGAAGCCCTGTCGTCGCTGGCTATCCTCTATGTCTCTCTCTACCAATGCAGCTCTGTCCACCAAGTCCCCAAATTCACGGATCCTGAGAGCCACCAACTTCTCCCTAATAGCCGGCCTCAGACCCTGCTCGAAGCGCTTGGCCCTGTCGGCCTCAGTAGATATAAATCCCGTAGCATAACGGGAGAGCTCATCGAACCGCCTCTCATACTCAGCCACGATCATACCACCTAGTCGTAATGCAAGAAAATCCGCCTTCATTCGGTCTCTGACTGATTCAGGGAAAATTTATCTTGGAAAAGTTGATCGAATTCTTCCCAAGTGAGTATGTCGGTGTCCCTTCTCCTCTTTATGGCATCCCACCAATAGTCGGCCTCCTCCTCAAACAGGTAGGTCGCCAAACCCACTCTCAACTCCTCGGCAACCCCCATGCCGTCACAGATCTTCTTCACTCGGCGGATCCATCTATCCGCCTCCAAAGGATTGGAGCTCCCTTGGAAGTTGGGTGGTCGTTGTCGTAAGAATTCCCGAAGAGCTATCATCCTTCGGTCTCCGTTCTCATTGCCCGGTACTTGAGCGAGAGGATGAGCTCCACCATTGTGGTTGTTGTTACCATTTTGGTTTTGTACCAAAGTGGTGAGCTCCCTCAAGCATTGGTAAATGCCTTGCATGGCATCCGGAGGTGGTGGTGGTGGTGGATTGGCTTGACCTCCACGGCCACGCCCACGTCCGCGTCCCCGTGTCCCGTCCATCCTGCACATCAATCCATAATTTAGTTCCCTTGATGTGCCAGATATAAACTACAGTGATATGTAGGATGTCTTGATTTAAGCACAAGGCATATACAAAATTTAACTTAACAATTTCCTCCACCCTAAACCTACCTCTCTAGTGGTAATCCATAACCTACAGCTCCCATGTAATACCTAAAGCCTAGGCTCTGATACCAACTTTGTAACACCCCAAAACACACCCTGGACGGCATTACATTCCAAAACATTCATATCATGAGAGCACTAAAATAATTCATCAATAAATAAGACTTCATAAAGTCATCCATAAAATTTACAGCATTATCCCAAAAGAATAGACCCATTTTGGCCTTTACATCCCAAATATCCCATAATGTAGCGCAGCGGAATTACAAAAGAAAACTAGACTTTACAAGGTACAAAATGAATATCCTAGTCTAGTACAAAAAGGAAAGAGGTCACTCTATGCGTCCACCTCGGGGTCCACCGTCCCGTCAAGTGGAGTCTCCCAAATAGCGGGCTCCTCGACCCTCAAGTCCTCCTCAAACGGGAAATCTGAAAAATGTTAGCGGTAGGGGGTGAGCACGAAGCTCTGTAGAAAAATTCTCTCAAACCCATACAAGGTTTAGAAAAACATTTAAAATGGTCGGCCTCATTTTTAACATAACATAGATACATAATTTGAAATAAAGCATGACATTTAAAAAAGATCTCAAGTTTATGTAAAACCTTACTCAAATGAATAAACGAGTACCATATGCAAATAATCACCATTAATTGCCACAAACGATTTCCAATAATTCTTTCGGTAGGTGGCATACTTTAGGGTAACCTCCACCTCCCTATAGATCATCTTTGTTTCTCAAGCATCCTTACAAGGAACCTCTTGAGAATGGGTGAGCATCCTTACAAGGAACCTCTCAAAATTCATTGCATGGCTTCCCAAGCATCCTTACAAGGAACCTCTTGGGAAGGGGTGAGCATCCTTACAAGGAACCTCTCACAATTCATTTGCATGGCTTCCCAAGCATCCTTACAAGGAACCTCTTGGGAAGGGGTGAGCATCCTTACAAGGAACCTCTCACTCATGTGCATCACAATTAACCCAACCAAGCATACAATTTCCAATATTGATTTCAATTTATAATCATCTATCCACAATCCCCCAAAATAGATCATGTAATAATTTCACAACAAACAAAGAAAATACATGAGATCACAATAACATCCTTGTTCTACCTAACACAAAGCACTAAGGGTTCCAAAATATATAATAAAGAAAGCATTTAAGAAAGAAATGCATCACTCTCCCAAAAACTAGGGTTTTAAAACTAGAAAAGAGATTTCATGGGTATTAAACCCTAACAACATGTAATCTTTGCAAAAAGCCTAAGAGATGATGATTCTATAGCATATATATACCATTGATAACAAAAACATACATATATAAATACCCTAGCCTCAATGTAAGTGAGTGAGAGAAAACCCCTACCTTATGCTCTTGAAGAAATGTTGGGTTTGAGTCTTGGATCGCTTGTGAACCCTTTGTCTTTCCTTTTGATCTTGAGTTTTATCTTTCTCTCTTTCTCTCTAAGGGTTTCTAGGAGGGTTAGGGTAAGAGGGAGATGAAGAAATGGGGCAAATGAGGCTAAAAAGGGTGTTTTAAAACACCAAAATCCCGATTTTTACTGTTCGGCGGGCGTCAGACAGATGGTACCGGTACCCAGTACCGGTACAAGAAACCTTCTGGAATCGGGGGTACCGGTACCAATTACCCAGTTTTGCCTATTTCTTTTGTTTTCCATTTCCAATCCATTCCAAAACTAACCAAATCCATCACAAACCTCTCCAACACATATTTATACACCAAACCTATCTAATACAAGTTATAGGACCTAACATTTTATATTTTTACTCACTAAAACTAAATTTCAACTATGATTTTCATTAACATTTTAAATCTTTACTTTTCAATTTTTACAAAGTTCAAACCCACTTCAATTCCCCTATCCACATCTTTACAACCGTTATTTGCTATATCTATATATCTATATGATAAAAGAAAATGCGGGGTGTTACATGAGGTGCACCATTCACATGTTCCACCACTTTTTGTATAGAATAATGGAAAATGTGAATGGTGCACCTCACCCCCCAACTTAAACCATGCATTGTCCTCAATGCACAAGGAATCATGCAACGAGAAAAATGAAAGTAAAATGGGAAATGAGATACCCCCTCTTTTTTTTTTTTTTTTTTTGATATAAACATTAAAGGAAAAACAACAAGTTTATATACACCCCCAACTTAAACTCGCATATGATATTGAATGAGATTTTCTACGATGATGCTCAAAATGAAATGAATCCAAATTAGGGAGATGTAAACAACTTCTACACTACAACAAAATAAAAGTAAAGATATAACACTAAAAGAAATCTAACTACTATGTACATGAAAGTAAAACAAAGAGGGCTCATGTCAATCCGGCTTCAATTCGGATATGAGCTTGCGCCCATTGATTTTTTTGGTTTTAACATTTTTTTGTAGTATAAATGCCCTTACTAACCCATCTATCCAACAATACAAATGATAAGAAGTCAAAAATCTCAACCAAATAGAAGTGTAGGCAAGGTTATGCAATCCCAACAATGGAGTATACAATTTATCCTTAAAAGTTTCTACACTTAACTCCTTTTCAATGCCCTTCCCAAGTTGAGAAATGTGAATCTCAACACCACTCATATATGGAAAAATGACCTTGGGCTCATTAGCCTCTTGTGCGATAATAACTTCATTAAATTTTTCACAAACAAGAGTGGTGGGAGATTCAACATCAATAGGCATTTCATTGGGATGATCAACCTCAATACATTGACTATGCTCCAAATGTTGTTCTTCATCCATAGCAATTATAGCATTAGTCAATGTATCAAGTTGTTGGGTTATTTGGGCATTGAATTCCATTTGGTACTGTATAAAATCGCACAAAATATTTTCCAATTCTTCTTCGGTTGAGTTCCCGTATGTTGGATATTGGGAAAATTCATTTGGTGGTGTGAGATTGGATGAAAAATTACAAGGTTCATTCTCCCAACCATAACTCGAATAACTCGGTGTATCATAATGGTTGGGGTAAAAATTTTCGGAGGCCAAAAATGAATTTGAACCTTCGCATGCAAAGTCTTGAACCGGATAATTTATTGGGCACATACAAGAGATGAGCCCATAGTCATCACAAATCTCACACACATTTTCATAAAATGGGGCATTTGATACATTTTCATAATAATTATAAGACATTATATAAAACACAAACTAAAACAAAATATATACAAAAGAGATGACATACCTTGGCCCGTGATGAAAATCACGAGACTTACCATGCCGTCCAAAATCACCTCCGAACTCGACGCTTAACCTTCCCCGGCAATGGCGCCAAAATGATTGATTGGGAATTACGTCGTTCCTAACCTCGTAACATCACCCTCACCCTCAATGTGTGTATGTGACTTATAGTGATGGGGGAGTGTCACTCTCCCTCCGGATGATGCAAGAAGATAGGAAACAACAAAAAAATGGATGTTATTTGAAATGTGATGAACAAAATAGATGGAATGAGATGCGGTGTGCACAAAAATGCTCCCCAATCGAAAGGAGTCTTTTGTGGTCGTGTGTTTTACTTGGAAAATATTCCAAGGTCGTCTCCTCAGGGAAGGAAAGGGAGTTTTGTGAAAGTGATTTTGCAAAAGTGAAAAGAAAGTGTAAAATCTTGTATTTGAGTTTTGTGTTTGGTTTGTGAATGAAAATGAAAATAAAGCAAGTGTTGATTAACCACAAAGGTTCACTCCAATGGGAATGTCAAGCCAACTCAAAGCCTTCCTCCGATTGAGCATGAATGAACGATTGATTCGGGGGAAGCTAGGGACGAGATTGGTGAGTAATCTAAGCATAAACCGTGACTAGGCCTACGGAATATCAAAGGCTCACCAACTCATCCACTCTCAACCCCGTCAAACCGAACCATTTGACTCAAAAGGGAGGAAAGAAGAAGAGTTGAAATGGAATCCCCAAGAGGAATTTTCCCTTGGATTAACCAACTTAAATCCTAGCTAATCATACATAAAAATGAAAGACAAGCATAATGTAAAGACATATAATGAAGACATGAAGCATGAAAATTAACTTACAACAAGAAATCTAAAGCTATGAAGAGAAATATTCAAAACCCATTTTAAGCTAAAAATGAAGAACTTGAAAGCATAACAATGGTGAAAAGTAAAGTGCAAGGCTAAACTTGAAATGAACATGAAATAGATGAGATTAAAGTGCAAGGATTAAGAATTACAAGAGTATGAAAGCTTACTACAACAAAAACGGAGAAGAAAATGCAAAAACGAAAATACTATTCATCATCTTCCTCCTTGGAGCTTTCTATCTCTACTCCTAAGCTTAGGTAGCCCCCTTCTATACAAGCTTCTAATGTTGAATATATGGAGTGTATGCCTCTCATTTTCGTGCATGGTGGTCCCCCCTAGCTGTGTGAACGAGCTCCCATCAAGAGAGGGCTGAATGGATGGCTTTGACAGGCTAGGGAGAGCATAGCCTGGCAGCCCACTTCCCTCCCCCTTCCTTCAATGTTCAAGCCTCAAAAGTCTTCCCCAAGGTGTAAGAGAGACATGGTTGTGTAAGGAAATGTTGGGGGAAACGTGGGAGAATCGATGGTGGGACCCCCAAGCAAGTGGGGCTGAGTTGCAGGAGCATCGGGGCTGCTTCAGGGGAGCGTACCGGTACCTCGAACACCAGAAACTTCGGCGTACCAGTACGCGTACCGGTACCCTCTTTTCTGCTCTGGACCAGTTTTGGTAGAATCGGCATAACTTTTGATCCAACCGTTGGATTGGGCTGAAATTTTGACACAAAATAGAAGACACCCAGATCTACAACTTTCATGTTTTTCACTTTTTCAAATTCTGAGTAGATCATGGTCAACATGGAGGAACTACGAGGCAGTACTTCCAAACGATGTGGCTGCTGATGCCCTTATTCCCAAGCACCAATGCCTTCTTGATTTCTTCACTTTTAAGCCTCCAATTCTTCATGTATTGTGTCCATGCCTTCACCACACATCCATCAAGGTTGCAATGTCCTAAAATCAATCATTTAAGCAATAAAAGGTTGCAACATCAAAATATCAACATTATAGTTCAAAACGGCTAACTTCTAAGCACTTATATGCAAAAGTTGAGTTGAAATGCTTGCAATGAGGCCATGAAATATGCAAAATTACGCACTCATCAGGTATTGGTTGAAAAATCTAATTTTTTTTGGAACTCGGATGACAAAACGGACCTCACCATTGGACTACATTTAATGTAAAATTGCATATTGTTATATGAGTATGGATAAATGGACCTGGTGTGGTCAATGTTGTATGATTACACAGGTTGTGTTTTGGGTAGAGTTCCCCGTATAAAGGAGACTCTGCCCAAATTTTGTGAAGTTATGGATCCCGGTAAATTGGGCATAATGGCGTGGTATCGAATTACACGGTATCCACGGGTATTCCGCGGGTTGTTGGGTGATCAACGAGTTGACAAAGGACCCCCGATTTTAGGGGCGTCACAGCTTGATATCAGAACTTAGGTTCTCGATTTACCTAGGACTTGCGGGGCATGGGTCTAGACCATTGCATCCATTGTGCATTACATATTATGTGCTTTAAATTCTACATTTTATGTGAACAATATGCATGATTAAATGTGTATGAAAAAGAGACACTAGGGTTAGAGAACATAACCTTGGGGGTCGGAAAGAGAATGAATTGGACATTCATGGTATAAATGTCTACTAATGGGTGGCACATACCCTACTAGTGAGACAAGGAAAGAAATCTCAATGTTTCAACTTTGATCCCTACCTTGCGATACTAAATTAATGCTCTATTGCTATTTGACTTGTGTGTAGATGGCAAATAGAGAAAGAGGACGCGGGCGTCAGGGTGGCGGGAACAACAACCAACCACCACCAATCTTTGACCAACAAGTCTTTATGGAGGTTATTGGCACAATGACGGCTACCTTTGCATAGGCTAGTGCCAGTGTGGGCCAAGAAGGCTTAAGTAACCTCCAAAATTTTAAGGCACACAAGCCACTGACTTTCATGGGAGGGGCAGATTCGATAGTGGCTAACCATCGGTTCTAGCAGGTTGACAAGATCTTAGAGGCTACGGAGATCATCTCTGATGCCACTAAGATAAGGCTACCTGCATTCCAGCTTGAAGGAAGTTCATTTATAGTGGGATTGGGCAAAGACCTCGAAGAACGTAGAGACAATGACATGGGAAGAGTTCCGGGAGCTCTTCATGGGTAAGTACTTCCCATCCGCTGTTCGACACACGAAAGCCCAAGAATTCTTGGATTTGAAGCAAGGGACTATGACGTTGATGGAATACGTGACTAAGTTCACTAAGTTAGCCCGTTTCGCCGATGATTATGTGGCCACAGACATGGCTAAAGTGAGGAGATTCCAGTATGGTTTGAAATTATCCATCCGGGGGAAGATTGTGGACCACCGCCTACAAGATTTGGATTCGATGGTTGAGATGGCTATAGCCATTGAGAGAGAAGTCGATGATGCAAGGAGCATCCGGGAGGCGGGTTCTAAGGACAAGAAAAGGTAGGCCCAATCATCTTCTTCTAGTTTGGGGAAGAAGCAAAAGACTTCTAACCCACAAGGGTTTCAAGGACAAGGCCGCGGCTATCAAGGCCAAGGCCAAGGTCAATCCTCCCAAGGCGGGAGAAACTTCAGGCCTTCCTACCAAGCGGGCCAGAGGACATGTTTTATATGCCACCAGCCGGCTCACATGAAGCGGGATTGTCCTCAGAGGCAGGGATCCTAGAGCTATGGTGGATCCCAGTCCCAGTCATCGGTGGGGCTTACACAGACTTTATTCTTCCTTACCCCACCATGGGCCAGGGAAGCCAGTATCAGTTCCAAGGTGCTACACATGCCCCTACTACTTCACGAGTGGGGACTCCGCAATCAGGCCAGATGGGCCAGCACATGGGCCGAGGACAATGCTCACAGGCCGGGACATCAGGGACCCAGGGGCGAGTTTACGCCATCACACCTCAGACTGAGCTAGTGGATCAGTCAGTTATTCAGGGTATATTTCTACTCTCTCACTTATTGGCAAGATTATTATTTGACGCTGGTGCATCACATTCTTTTATTTTTGCATCATGTGTAAGGGATTTGGGCTTAGAGGTTGAGACCTTGGAAGAGCCATTGCATGTGAGTTCTCTCATAGGAGCTCGAGTATGCATTGATCAGATATGTCGGGGTTGTGAGCTAGAGATCTCAGGGATTCTACTCACCATGGACCTTAGGGTCATGAACATGTCGGAGTTTGATGTCATCCTTGGGATGGATTGGTTTGCGGCACATCGAGCCATCATTGATTGTGATCGGAAGAGGGTCACTAGTTGTACACTAGAGGGTGTTTGTTTCAAGTTTTAGGGGGAAAAACACGATACTTTACCCCAAGCTATGTATAAATCTCAATGGGAAGAGTAGTTGATGGGTTGACTAGCGAGCTTTACCCTGGAAGACGAGGTGAGGCAGGAGTTGGGTCTACCTCGGGTGGTTTGTGAGTATAAAGATTTTTTTTTTGGGACGGACTACCAGGATTAACTCCACATCGGGATGTAGACTTCACCATTGAGTTGCACCCCGGTACATCGCCCATTTCTATGACTCCGCATAGAATGGCACCTGCAGAGTTGCAAGAACTCAAGATCCAATTGCAAGAATTGATGGACAAGGGCTTCATTAGACCGAGTACCTCACCTTGGGGTGCTCCAGTGTTATTTGCCAAGAAGAAAGACAAGACTTTTCGGCTATGTATAGATTACCAGCAATTGAATCAAGTTATTATCAAGAATAGATATCCTTTGCCGTGAATTGATGACTTGTTTGATCAGTTAAGAGGGGCGCGGGTCCACTCCAAGATAGATCTACACAGAAGGTACCATCAGTTGAGGATTAGGAACGTAGATATCCATAAGACGGAGTTTTGGACGTGGTATGAGCATTTCGAGTTCACTGTGATGCATTTTGGATTGATGAATGCCCCGAAGGCATTCATGGATCTCATGCATAGGGTGTTTCAACCCTACCTAGAACAGTTTGTCATGGTCTTTTTTGACGACATTTTGGTCTACTTCAAGTCTGAGGAGGAGCATGAGGGGTCACTTGAGGGTTTTTCTCCAGTTCTTGAGCACGTGGTGTCGGCTTCTGGTGTGTCAGTTGACCCGGAGAAGGTTGAGGCAGTTATGATTTGGGAGAGGCCAAAGTCAGTGTTTGAGATACGTAGTTTCTTGGGATTGGAGGGGTATTACAGGAGGTTCATTGATGACTTCTCCCAACTAGCTGCACCTATGACTAGATTGACCCGGAAGGAGGTCAAGTTTAAGTGGAATAACACGTGTGAGAAGGCATTCCAGAAGTTGCAGAGGAGGCTTATTTCAGCTCCGATATTGATAGTTCCGGAGAGGGGATAGAGGTACACAGTTTATTGTGATGCCTCCAAGGACAGACTTGGGTGTGTTTTGATGCAGTCCGGGCGGATGGTGGCTTATAGTTCTAGGCAGTTAAAGAACCATGAACAGAACTACCCCACGCACGACATGGAGTTGGCGGCCATTGTCTTTGCCTTGAAGGCTTGGCACCACTATTTATATGGTGAGCAGTTTGAGGTGTTTTCGGACTACAAAAGTCTGAAGTACATCTTTACGCAACGGAACTTCAATATGAGGCAATGTAGGTGGATTGAGTATTTGGAGGACTATGGCTTCACTTTGCATTACCATCTCGGTAAGGCAAACATGGTGGTTGATGCACTCAGCTGTAAGTCATAGGGAGTCTTGGCTAGTGTGGCTTCCTGGTAGTGGCAGATGCTCGAGACTGTGGGACAGTTCGGGTTGCACTACAGGGGTCAGGCTCAGGGTACTTTGGGAAGTTTGATGGCTGCACCTTCCCTACTGAGCAGAGTGATCGAGTCCTAGGGGCAGGACACAAAGATATTGTCCATCAGGGACCGGGTATAGGTGAATACAAGTGACGCGGGCTGACCCATTCACGCGGATGGTAGTCTTCAGTTTAGGAGAAAGGTTGTAGTTCCTCAGTCTGCGGATCTGAGAGAGGAGATCCTTAGGGAGTTCCATTGTTCCCGTTTTGTTGTACATCTAGGTGGCACGAAGATGTACCATGATCTTCGTCGCCAATACTACTAGAGTGGGATGAAGAGGCACATTGGGGACTTTGTTAGTCGATGTCTCACGTGTCAGCAAGTCAAAGCTGAACACTAGAGACCAACAAGGTTGCTCCAGCCTTTGGAGGTGGCTGAGTGAAAGTGGGAACACGTCACGATGGATTTTGTGACCCACTTGCCATGGACATCTCGGGGGCATGACGCGGTGTGGGTTATAGTGGACCGACTTACGAAGTTGGCACATTTTTTGGTAGTGCAGATGACCTTCACACTGGAGAAATTATGTAGGCTGTACATACGGGAGATAGTCCGGTTGCATAGGGTGCTTGTATTTATTGTATCGGATCGTGATCCCAGGTTCACGAACCATTTTTTAAAGAGTTTCCAACGAGCCATGGGCACAACTTTTCATCCCCAGACAGACCGTCAGTCAGAGAGGACCATCCAGACTTTAGAGGACATGCTACAGGCATATGTCCTTGATCTTAAGGGTAGCTGGGAAGATCACTTACCCTTAGTAGAGTTTTCCTACAACAATAGTCATTAGACAAGCATATAGATGACACCCTATGAGGCACTTTATGGGAGGCCGTTCCGTTATCCGATTTGTTGGACGGAGGTCAGAGAAAGACCCTCTACGATTCCGAATTTGGTTAAAGACACCTCGGAGAAGGTGGGCTTCATACAAAAGTGTCTTCTTACGATACAAAGCCGGTAGAAAATCTACGCAGATAGACTGCGGCAGCCTGTAGAGTTTGGGGTTGGAGATCACATCTTCTTAAAGGTGATGTCTAAGAGGGGAGTGGCCAGGTTCGGGAAGCGAAAAAAAAGTTGTCGTCGAGGTATATCGAGCCCTTTGAAGTACTCGAGAGGGTTGGTACAGTCGCTTACCAATTGGCGTTACCGCCAAATTTATCGGGTGTTCACGTGGTGTTCCATGCTCCGGAAGTACACTCCAGATTCGACACATGTGGTGGATTGGGGCGAGATAGTTGTTGATGCAGATGGGACCTTTGAGGAGGGATCGGCGCGTGTCATGGATAGCCGTGAGCAAGTTTTGCGAGGCAAGACCGTGAGGCTGGTAAAGGTGCTGTGGTAGCACCTAGGTGTGGAGGACGCGACATCGGAGCGTGAGGACACTATACGTACCAGTCATCCGTTCTTGTTCGAGGATGGAGATACATTCTTGTAGTCATTCAGTGTTATATGACTGTTGCATATGCATGTGGTTGAATGTGCATGTGTGTGAATTTCGAGAACGAAATTCTTTTTAAGGGGGGAAGAATGTAAAACCCGGGTAAATTTGAATTTTTATGAAAAGGGCAAAACGGTAATTAGCCACTATGGTAAGGGTTGAAATTTTAATTTTTTTGGAACTCGGATGACAAAATGGATCTCACTGTTGGATTCATCTCGCAAAATCTAGTTACCCAGTCAATTTTCGTTGAATTTCGAGACAGTCAATTTTTTTGTGTTTTACGAGGCGATCAGGTGTCGTGTGACTTACAAACGAGACGTGGAATTAAATTTCAAAAATAGAAAAATAATTTAAAGCTAGTTCAAATAAAAATATTTTGAACATGAACCGAGGTGAAATTTAATTATCTCCAGAAGAAACCAGACCGGGAATGGAGGACGTGTGGCGCAACGAGGGCCAATCATCTAAGGGGTATAAATAGGGGAGAAAATCAAATTTTCTCCCCATACCCATCAGATTTTCGAAATTAGAGAGGAAGAGAAGGAAAAAAGAGGATTCTCCAACTTTTCTCTACGATCTACGACTATAAGTTGGTCGGAATTCTTCGAGCCAAGAACCAAAGTTCATCTACACGACGAGGGCTACGCCTACGTACCAAAAATTGAAGGTTTTGACGAAGAACGAAAAATGGAATTTTGGAGGAAGCAAGGATTAGAGCTTGTTTTGGGTCTTGGGAGTTTTCTACCATTGTTTTGCGCTTCAAGAAGTAGGGTTCTTTTCCTAATTAGATTTATTTTTCAACTTATGATTCTGTATGATATGGGTAGCATGACTTGAGATGAATTCTCTTGTTTGATATACTCCTGGTGTAACTAGATTATGGGAAATGTGTATAGAAATATGCTAAACCAATCTTGCATGAATTGCGTTTGTAGAATTTACTTGTTTGATAAATTCATGAAAAATGTGATAATTGGGCATGATTGTGTGTTACATGATTTGGTGCCTTGAAGGTGTTTGATAAAATGCCTACGTTGATATAGCATGTTGGTTTGATTGAAAATGTTATAACATGCTTGGGTATTGAGAATAGTTAAAATCAATTCTAGCATGAATTGGGTACTTAGAAATTACTTGTTTGTAATTTCTTGAGAAATGTATTGATTGGACATGTTATGTGTTTACAATTATGCCTTGAAGGTGTTTGATGAAATGCATATGTGGATTAAGTGTGTTATTTGCATTGATTGTGTTATAGCATGCTTGGGAGTTGGTGTTGGTATATGCATATGATATATTGACATTGAGGTTGTTTATGTGGTTATATGCTTATGATGTAATTTACCATGGAAAAGGTTGTTGGACATTGAATTGTTCATAATGTGCACATGACATATTGAACATAGTTGAGAATTACAATTGTACATTTACATTGCATATGCACAGGTAACATAATATTTGTGGACATTTGACATTGTGTGTTACATGATTTGGTGCCTTGAAGGTGTTTGATAAAATGCCTATGTTGTTGTAGCATGTTGGTTTCATTGAAAATATTATAACATACTTGGGTATTGAGAATAGTTAAAATCAATTTTATCATGAATTGGGTACTTAGAAATTACTTGTTTGTGATTTCTTGAAAAATGTATTGATTGGGCATGTTATGTGTTTACATTTATGCCTTGAAGTTGTTTGATGAAATGCCTATGTGGATTAAGTGTGTTATTTGCATTGATTGTGTTATAACATGCTTGGGAGTTGGTGTTGGTTTATGCATATGATATATTGACATTGAGGTTGTTTATGGTGGTTATATGCTTATGATGTAATTTACCATGGAAAATGTTGTTGGATATTGAATTATTCATAATGTGCTCATGACATATTGAACATGATTGAGAATTGCAATTGTACATTTACATTGCATATGCACGGGTAACATCACATTCGTGGGCATTTGACATGAGTGTGGGTGTGTGTGCATGTTTTTGAATCCAACACCATTCTTGGTGGTTGAGGCGTCAACTCGGGAAGGTTGGACCTAGGTCCTGCTGAGTTGCACGGTTGCATGAAAAAAAAAAACTTTTGTCGGGTATAGCAAGAAAAGCTAGATACTCCCTCAGGTGCAAGACCCGTTTACTGGTTTATACATTTTCGACGGTGCAAGTCCAAAAAAATGTAACGGTGTACGGAACCGATAGTGAGATTCTAAAATCCGAATACCCAACAAAGACACATGGTTTACTTTAAAAAGGTCATTGGATGTGTAACATCAATGGCGGGGGCTTGGAATGCCTGGATTAATACATATGGCATTGCATGTGTTGAGGGAGCCGGTAATGGCCCGAGTTGAGTTGCATGTGTGAGTCTCATCTCATATCATGACATGACATTGAGGATTCTATTGTTGAATTGCGTATTCTTGAATGGAGGATTGTTGTTTGTGAATTGCATGTGAACATTTCATATGCATCTAGGTTGGGGAGTAGCCTCTTTAGGAGATATCCTATTGAGCGTGGCTCACATTTTATAGGGATAATATTTTAGGTGCAGGACATGCACCGGTGGACGGCTCTCATTCGGGCCCTCATTGATGAAGAAAAGTCGAAATGTGGCTTTTAAACTATGCTTTTGTAAAACTAAGATGTAAATCAGTTTTTAGGCATGTAATGCATGTAAAAGATTGTAATCGAACTCATATGGACTATGTTTAATGTAAAATTACATGTTATATGAGTATGGATAAATAGACCCGGTGTGGCCAATGTTGTATGATTGTACAGGTTGCATTTTGGGTAGAGCTCTCGGTACAAAGGAGACTCTGTCCGAATTTTGTTAAGTTATGGATCCCGGTAACTAGGGCATAATGACGTGGTATCGAGTTACACGGTATCCACGGATATTTTGCGGGTTGATGGGTGATCAACGAGTTGACAAAGGACCCCCGATTTTAGGGGCGTCACAGAAGGAGTTGAGCTTCCTATAATCAATGCAGACCTCAATCGGTTACCATACGAGTTGGAATCAGCTCTTGATTCTCATTAGCTACCATTGTGACTCCTGGCTTCTTTGGTACCACTTGAATGTGGCTCATCCATTTGTTGTCAGTAATAAGGTAGATGATACCCACATCAAGTAGCTTTAGAATCTCAGCCTGCACCACATCCTTCATTATTGGATTTAGTCTCCTCTGTGGTTGTTGGAATGATTTAGCATCCTCTTCAAGTTATATGAGGTGTGTACAGATGAGGGGGCTGATCCCCTTAAGGTCTGCTATAGTCCACCCAAGGGCTCCTTTATGCGTTCTTAACACATTTAGCAATCTTTATTCTTCCTCTAGGGTCAATGCTAAATTAACCACCACCAGGAAAGTCTCATCACTACCCAAGAATGTATACTTCAGTGTGGAAGGTAATGGCTTCAAATCCAAAGTTGGTGGCTGAATGGTGGAAGGAACAATCTTCTTTTCAATTGGTGGTAAATCTTCAAATTTAGGCATCCACGTGCCTATCTCACAAATAATTTCCAAATCAAGCCCTTCTCTTATTTCAGCCTCGTCCAAGTCACTGTCACCCAATTTCTCTAGATGTTGTTCAATGACGGTCTTAATCATGTTAACCTAATGCAGTTTTCCGCCATCACCTGGTTGCTTACTGATATTGAAGACATTCAATTCCAGTGTCATGTTTCCAAATGCAAGCTTCATGACACTATTCCTACAATTAATAATGGCATTAGATGTTGCAAGAAATGACCATTTTAAAATAACTAGAATTTGTATTGCAGGGTTAGCAACAAGATTAGTATCTAAAACAATAAAATCAACATAAAAGTAACATCAATCCACTTGGACTAGCATATCCTCTACTATTCCTATTGACATTTTTGCACTGCAGTCCGCCAGCTGGAGAATGATTGATGTTGGCTTTAGCTCTCCCAAACTTAGTTGTCGGTACATCGAGTAAGGTACAAGATTAACACTTGCTCCCAAATCCAATAATACTGATTTCACCTAGCAATCTCCAATGATGATAGAAATTGTAGGGCAGCTCAGATCATTGAATTTGGGCAGCGTATTGGTTCGCAAGATAGAACTTACATGTTACACCCCTAAAATCGGGGGTCCTTTTGATTAGTACTTAAAATTAGCATTTTACTATGCTTTTTTAAGACTAATTATACTTTGATGGAGTTTAAGTGATGTCATTTCAGGTCTTTAAGTGAACAAGGACTCAAAGAACAATAAGTATGACACTTGAGTATAACACCAGCACATTAGGGAACAAAATTGGAGAAGCTTGGAGCACGCCAACTCACGTTCGAACGTCCACTTGAATTGTGAGCAGACCTGACTACTAAGACAAGGCGTGTTGCAGCCAAGAAGGAAGACTCTGAGGCACTTGAGTATCACGTTCGAAGGCCAACTCACGTTCGAACGTCCACTTGAGTTGATTGAGGACCAGACTACTGCATAGAGTGTGGAAATGAACTTCACAGAAGACCACAGGCCACTTGAGTAAGAAGGTCAGACCACATCTAGTGTTCGAACGCCCATACAACAAAGACAGAAGAAACGTTCGAACGCCAGACAACATTCGAACGCCCATACATCAAAAACAGATACAACGTTCGAACACTAACTCACATTCGAACGTTCTCCACAGACTGGCTGCAGAGTAGTTGGTTTTTCACTTCGACTTGGGCGGCATACACTATTCCTTCACCCCCTCTTGTCTCCTCCTCTTGCCTATAAATACTCCCATTGTTGGAGAGGTCAAGGGGGAACCAAGTAGAGAGGTTGATGGAGGCTTAAACTCCTACTCATATTGTAGAATTAGCTTACATTTCCTTGTATGAAGTAGTTGTTTTAGAGATTAGTTTGGCTTTAGTCCAACATCTCTTAGCTTGTTATAAAAGTAGTATTATGCTTATGCTTTCACTTACATGCATAGAAGAAGATAGCTTACCTTTGGTTGAGGATCACCCTCCAATAGTGACTATCTTTCTTCTACTTTTAATTTGTGCATCATTCACTTCCATTGCTTGAGCTTCTTTCTTCCCTTAGAGGAGTGAAACTCTTCCACTTTTCTAGAGCTTCGCCAAAGCTGTGAAGGGTGGAACGTGATTCACTCATTCTTTGTCGAAGATCGGCTTCCTGTTTAGTGTGTTTTGCTTTGTGATCCCTCTACTTGAAGGAATGAGCATCACTCACTTTTCTAACTTTACCAAAGCCATGAAGAGTGAGTAGTTTCTCATTCATTCTTTAGTAAGAGGAGAAGGGCATGTATAAATTATTCGGACGTTACATTTGTGCAATTTCGATTATGCTTAAATCTTTTTATTCCCCATGCTTATTGAATGATTGATTGCATCTAGCAAAGCTAAGGTACTTTGTATAATCAGAAGTTCTTTCTATAACATAGATAACTCTTGTATAGAAAGACTCATTGGTTCAAGGCAAGTACCCCAGCTAGATCTTCATGACTACCTTTCAATTTTCACCATTATTGTGCTTCAATTAAAGAATGGAAATGGAACACTGATATCATGATTGGATGTCTTATAGAAACACTTGCTTGTTTGTAGACGGGTTAAGTCTCGGCACAGACAATTCTTGTAAACTTCTAGAAAGACATCGGAATCATGTTCTTAATTCTCCTAACCCACCTTTATCTTCCGATTAACCTGTTGTTGACACGGAGGTTAATTGAGTTATCAAGCACAAGTGTAATAAACTGGATAATTAATTACATGTCCCGATCCTTGAACTAAAGAGTGACTCTTTTACATTAGAGCTTATCTCATACTTTGCTTAGAAAATTCTCTTGGAAAGAATCTTATATTCTGTCCAGGAAATCTCACACCTCACACAACTTCAAATCTCAAGGGTTACAATCAATAGGTCTCCACCACTGCTTACCCCAAAACACCAAGAAGAGTTCCTTGAGGATTCGACTCCGGACTCAAACCGGATTATTACTACAACTTGACCGCCTACACTTGGGTGTACACATTTCGGATCAAGCCACCTTTATCAACCCGTTGATCACCCATCAACCTGTGGAAGTACCCATGAATGCCGCATAACTGGACACCATGTCATAACATTCCCTTCACTGAGATCGTAACCAACACAGAGTTTGGGCAGAGTCTCCCTTGAACTGGGCACTCCCAAACACATAACATGTATACATTTCAATCACTCAACCATTCCAAGGTCCAATATAAATCAATTCGTCTCTAATATTACTCCATTTACATTCTTTGAACAAGAGCGTCAAGGTCCGAAGGCTTGACAAGTTATTTTAAATTTTTGAAAATTTTGTAGGTGCTACCGGTAGCTTGTGTACGTGCTACCGGTAGCTGAGCCCTCTGCCAGCGAGCTACCGGTGGCTGTGAACCTAGCTACTGGTAGCTGAGCTCACTGCCAGCGAGCTACCAATAGCTGTGAAAAGAGCTACCAGTAGCTGCCCATTGCAATTGTGCTACCGGTAGCTAATCAATGTGCTAGTGGTGGTAGGGCCCAGTTTTCCCCCAATTCAATTCTTTTTCAATTTCAACTCACCAATCTCATACAACATTTACCCAAACTCACATAGCATCAAATTTTATACAAAATATAGCCCATATGAGTTCATTTTACAATTGTTTATGCGACATTACATGTCCAAAACTAATTACACAAATTGGTTTACAAAATGCAATTTAAAGCCACAATCCAACTTCTTCTCAACAAGGTCCCATGTGAGTGCTGTCCACCGGCGCTTGTCCCGCACCTGAAATGTTATTCCCATAAAGGGTGAGTCATGCTCAATAGGGTATCTCATAAAGATGCTACTTCCCAACCCAGATGCATATAAAATGTTCACATACAATTCAATAATCAACAAACATCCATTAAAAAATATACAATTCAATGATGAATGCCACAATGTTATGCCATGTTATGAGGTAAGACTCACACACGCAACGTAACCCGAGCCCTCCACCGGTTCTCATAACACATGTAATATCACGCATGTAAATCCGGGCTTTTCAAGCCCTCGCTATTGATGCTATGCATCCTATGACAATTTATCAAATAATGCATGTGTCTTTCTTGGGTAGGTGACTTCCAGGACTTACACCAACGGTCCACCACACCGACACGGATTTTGGTATTTCACCTTCAGTTCCGAGTATACCAATACAATTTTTGGACTTTCACTATCATAAGTGTATAAACTAATAGTCGGGTCTAGCACCCGAGGGAGAATCTAGCCCTTCTTGCTATACCCGACATAAGTTTTTCATGCAACCCGTGTGACTCAGTCGGACCTTGGTCCAACTCTCCCCAGCCCACTTATCATCCACTAAGAATGGTGTTTGATCAAAAACCATACACGCACCTACACCCATGTTACATGCCCACGAATATGATGTTTCCCGTGCACATGCAAATGTAATGAACCATTGCATTTCATATCATTATGCAACTAAGTTTTTAATTGCAATTACAACATCATGTTCAACATTTCATGAACACAACATGAACATTTCCAAATCCTCAATGTAACTTATATCTTAAAGCATATAATTACATTCCAACATCATCACAAAATATGTTATATCAATTTCATTCAAATAACACACTTAATCAATCATAGGCATTTTATCAAACACCAAAAAGGTACAAAATCATGTAAACACATAATCATGCCCAATTTATCACATTCTCATGAAATCACCAAACAAGTAATTTCAACAACCCCAATTCATGCTAGAATTGATTTTATATATTCTTACTCCATTTTTCATACTCTAGTTACACAATGAGTATATATAAACAAGAGATTTCCTATCTAATTACACTACTCATTTCATACGCAAACCCTAGGTTGAAAATAAACCTAGTTAGGAGAAGAACCATACATCTTGAAGCGTAATATGAGTGGTAGAAACTCCTAAGAACCCAAATCAAGGTTCAAACCTTGATTTCCAAAATTCCCATCTTTGAGACTTCGGAGAAATCCCCGATTTTTGGTACGTAGACGTAGCCCTCGTCGCGTAGATCAACTTTTGTTCTTGGCCCGAAGCGTTTCGACAAACGATTGGCCCTAGATCGCAAGAAGAAGGTGGAAGAAACCCTCATTTCTCTCTCTTCTTTCTCTCTCCCAAAATTTTGGTGTAAAAATGGGGAGAAAATATGATTTTCTCTCCTATTTATACCCATTAATACTTGGCCCTTATTGCGCCACACGTCCAGTCTTTTCCTGATCTGATTTTATTCTGAATCAATTAAATCTCATTCTGTGTTATGTTCAATATATTTTATTTGAACTAACTTTAAACTATTTTTCATGTTTCGCACATAAAACCCGATCGCGTTTATTTTAGACACACGACAACTGATCGCATCGTAAAACACAAAAAATCTGACTATCTCAGAATACAACGAAAATTAACTGGGTAACTAAATTTCGCGAGATGAATCCAACGGTGAGGTTTGTTTCGTCATCCAAGTTCTAAAAATATTTAATTTTTCAACCTGTACCGTAGCGGCTAATTACCGTTTTTGCCCTTTTTCATAAAAATTTAAATTTTTCAGGGTTTTACATTACCTGCTTCATTAAAAAGATTTTCTTTTATTCTTCTCTTTACCGTGCATAAATCTTTCAGTAACTTAGCATATGACGACACTTATTTTATGGCATCAAGTAATGGAATGTTGATCTTCACCTACTTAAAAATATCAAGAATTTTAGCATTATTAGTCAGCTTAGCAGATGCTTTTAATCAGTGTGGATAAGGTGCAGGAATAGGACACTTGTTTTTAGGAAAATTAACAATATCAGGCTGATCAAGTTTATCACCCTCGGATTCTTCCTCAGCCTCTTTTTCTCTAGGTTTAGAGAATTTTGGTAGAATGGTCTTATCAATTTCTTTTACACTCCTCAGGGTGGTGATTGATTAGCACAAAATATTGCACATCATGTATGCTTTTGTATCCCTTTTAAACTTGCTTTTGTGGTGAAAATGGGAGGAAATGCAATTAATCAAACAATTAATGAAGTTGCTGTGTGATTGTAGGTAAAGAGTTGGAAATGGCTTGAGTTAAGCCCCCATCATAGTGTTCAAAGTCAATGGAGATGATGGGGAGGCTTAACGGGTGGCTTGGAAGGTGAGAAGATCAAGAAAGGAGCAAACCAAGTAAAAACCTACGGGTAGGTTTGCTCATAAAACTACTGGTAGGTTTTGCACACTATAGTTGGACCTACTGAAAACCTTTCGGAAGGTTTTGCTCACTAGAACAAAACCTACCGGTAGGTTTTTCATCGACCTACTGGTAGGTTTTGCTGAAAAATGCCAGATTCTACAACTTAAGTTTCCTTTGCTTGTGGGGGCCACCTCAGCTTCTCCCACACTTCCCTGACATGTTATACATCCCAGCATGCCTCCCTACACCTAGGGTTGTACTTTGGAAGAAAATGCATTTATGAGGAAGAGAGAGAAAGAGGGAGCTTGGTGGGTTGCAAGCTAGGCTTGTCCTAGCCTGTCCAAGCATCAAATCACTTCCCATTGATGGGAAGCCTGCTCTTAAAGGCCATAGGAGGCTGATGGATGAAAATGCAAAGAGTTCTACACCATTATTCAGCTAGAGAAGAGATATAGATAGAGAAGCTCAAGGAAGAAGACATAGTTTTAGAGAGACAAGTTGGATTCTTGCAGTTCTTTTACCCATTTCACTTGTAGTAAGCTTAATACTCTTGTAATCTTCATTTATTGCACTTTAATCTTAGTTATTTCAAGTGTATTCCAAGTTTAGTTACGTATCTTGGAATCTACCATGTTTATGTAAAACCCGAGAAAATTTCAACCTTTGTGAAAAAATGGCAAAACGGTAAATTGCCACTACAGTACAGGTTGTAAACCTGAATTTTTCTAGAACTCGGATGACGAAACGGACCTCACCGTTGGATTCGTCTCGCGAAATCTAGTTACCACGTCAAATTTCGTGGAATTCCGAGATAGTCGGATTTTTCGCGTTTTACGAGACGAACGGGCCCCGGGTGACCCCGTACACGAAATTTTTTATAAAATTTCCAAGTTTGGGGAAATATTAGAGACAAGTGAAATAAAAATATTTTAAACTTAAATCGGGACGAAATTTAATCGTTTCGGGGTTAAAACGGACCCGGAATTAAATAGGACGTGTGGCGAATTGTGGGCCAAGTATTCTAAAATATAAATAGGGGGAAAAATTAGATTTTTCCCCATTGTTCAGCCGGTTTCAGCCGATAGAGAGAAAGAGGGAGAAAAGAGAGAAAAACTCACCTTCTCTCTACGATCTACGGCGCTACGGACCTCGAATCCACGCAAGCCAAGAATTAAAGTCGCTCTACTCATCGAGGGCTACGCGGCTATACCAAAAAGCGCAAGTTTTACCGAAGATTAAGGTACGGGATTTTCGAGAAGTGAGAGTTTTTAGCTTGAATCGGGTCTTGGAACTTCCCTTGGTCGTTCCTCACGCTTCAAGAGGTAGGGTTTCTTCCTACTAAGGTTTATTCCAAGCCTATAATGTTTTTATGGAATGGGTAGGATGATAGCCTATGTGTCTCTTGCCTATTGTTGTGAAATTGGGTGAATTGGGTATTGAAATGGGTAAAGGAAATCCTAACTTGGATGAATATTTAGAAGTTACTAATTGTGATTTCTATGAATTGGATATGTGAAATGAACCCAATGTAAATTCATGTGTTATATGAAATTGTGGACGTGTTATGTGTTTATATATATGCCATGAAATTTTAGTATGTTGATAACATGCTTGGAATTTGTATTATGGGAATTATATGATTTTGATATGATTTTGCCATGGAATATGGGAAATGTGTTGAGAATGTTCATATGTCACTCATATCATATCGAACATTGTATTGGTGTTGCAATGGAGCACCACATTTCATATGCACGGGAACATCGCATTTTAGGAGGTGTGTGTGCATGGTTATTTGTCTTCACCACACATGGTGGATGACGAGTGAGCTCGGGTAATATGGGTCGATGACCTAGACGAGTCGAATGGTTTATATGTTGATAGGGTTGGGGTAGCAAGAAGGGCTAGAAAATCCCTCGGGTGAGAGACCCGGTGATTGGATACGCACTCCGTTGGTATAAGAGCCCATAAAGTGTGTCGGTGTACGCGGAACCGTTGGTGGAAGTCCATGAATTCCGTGTAGGTTGGGTGACCTTTGGTGTGAGTCCATGAACATCCACCCCTTACAAAGACCCTAGAATGAAATGTCATTTGATGTGGAACATAAATGACGGATTGGTACACATTGGCACTTGCATGTGTAGAGGAGCCGGGAAGGGCTTGGTTGATGTGCATGAGTGAGTCTCACCTCATTTCATAGCATGACATTACATGTTTCAACATGGAATATATTCTTGTTGTGGATTGTTGATTGATAGCATGTGACATTTCATATGCATTTAGGTTGGGGAGTAGCCTCTCTAGGAGATACCCTATTGAGCGTGGCTCACCCTTTATGGGAAAAACATTTCAGGTGTGGGTTTTGCACCGGCGGATGGCTCATTTGGAGAGCATCAAGCATGAAGGGGGCCGGCTTGTGGCCTTAGTTTAAGTTTTGTAAAACCTTTAACAAAATTCCATTTTGATGTATATATATTATGGAATGAATTGTAATAGAGATTGTATGAGTTGGGTATTATATGGAAAATCTCATTAAACATGTATTGAATGAGTTTGGAGTGTATGGGGTAGCTTTAAGGATGGTTTGGAGGGGAAAGGAATCCATTTTTATGCTCACAGTCTGAAAACCTACCGGAAGGTGTGTGTCGGCCTTCCGGAAGGTTTTGCTAAAAACCCCAGCTTGCCTTGCTCACAGCTAATACCTTCCGGAAGGTTTTGCCCACTGGAATGAACCTTCCGGAAGATTTTAGCTACTGGAGTAAAACCTACCGGAAGGACTTGTCTACTGGAGTGGACCTTCCGGAAGGTTTTGCCTTGGGTTTCTTTTTGACTGCCGAGTTCTTTCGGAAGGTTTTGTTTTCTGGAATGAACCTTCCGGAAGGTTTTGGCTACTGGAATGGACCTTCCGGAAGGTTTTTGCTACTGATGTCGACCTTCCGGAAGTTCTTGAAATTGATCTTTTTCATGTAACAGTTCCTTCAGTGACCTTCCGGTAGGTGTATGTCGACCTTCCGGAAGGTTTTTCCAAAAACTTGAAATTTTCAAAATGCTTAGCCATGCTTTTGGGCTTTGTTTTCTTTGGCTTCTATGACATAAATGGACATAAATGGAGGTATAATTGACCTTGTGGATGGTAAATCTGATTAAAAGCATGTGAGTGACGTAGTGTCGGGTTATACGACTATCACGAGTATTTCCGCGGGTTGACGGATGGTCAACGGTTAATAAAGGACCCCCGGAAATTTGGGGCGTCACAGCTTGGTATCAGAGCATAGGTATGCGATTTACCTAGGGCTTGATGGGGCATGGGTTTAGACCATTGCATTCATTGTACATTACATGTTATGTGCTTAAATTGCTACATGTTATGTGATATGTGGTATGTGTATTATATGCATGGTAAAATGTGTATGGAAATGGACACACTAGGGTTAGAGAACTTAACCTTGGGAGTGGGAAAGCAAATGAACGGGAAGGTTCAAAGCGAAAGGGTCCACTATTGGAGGCATACGCTCTACTAGTGAGACAATGAGAAAGATTTGAGCGTTTTAACTTTGATCCCTATCTAGGGATACTAAGTTGTTGTGCCATTGCCATTTGACTTGTGTGTAGATGGCAAGTGGAAGAAGAGGACGTCGAGGCGGTGGGCGGAACAATAACCAACCACCACCGGTCTTCGATCAACGAGCGTTTACGGAAACCATGGGCCTAATGGCGGCTACTGTTGCACAAGCTAGTGCAAATGCCGGACATGGAGGCGCGAGTAACCTCCAACAGTTTAAAGCACACAAACCTCCAGTCTTCATGGGAGGGGCGGACCCGATGGTGGCCGACCATTGGTTCCGGCAAGTCAACAAGATCTTAGGGGCGATGGAGGTCACCTCAGACGCTACTAAGATAAGGCTAGCTGCATTCCAGCTAGAAGGAGAAGCCCAATTGTGGTGGGATTGGGTGACGGCCTCGAAGAACTTAGAGGCCATGACATGGGGAGAGTTCAAGGAGCTCTTCATGGGTAAATATTTCCCAACGGCCGTTCGACATGCAAAGGCCCGCGAGTTTCTAGATTTGAAGCAAGGGTCAATGACAGTGATGGAGTATGTGGCTAAGTTCACTGAATTAGCCCGATTTGCTGATGATTACGTGGCCACGGATATGGCCAAGGTAAGAAGGTTTGAGGATGGGTTGAAGCTATCCATCCGGGGAAAGATTGTGGGCCTCCACCTGCAAGACTTGGACTCTATGGTCGAGACAGCTATGGCCATTGAGAGGGAGGTGGACGATGCTCGAAGCATCCGTGAGGCGGGTGCTAAGGATAAGAAGAAGGAGGGCCAATCCTCTTCTTCTAGTTCGGGGAAGAAACAGAGGACCTCTGCTCCTCAAGGACAGGGCCGCGGCTATCAAGGCCAAGGCCAAGGTCAGCTTTCCCAAGGCGGGAGAAACTTCAGGACTACCTACCAGGCGGGCCAGAAGACATGTTTCCATTGCCACCAACCGGGGCATATGAAGCGGGATTGTCCGCAGAGGCAAGGATCCCAGAGCTATGGGACACCTCAGTCCCAGTCATCAGTGGGACAGTCGCAGACACGCCTTGTTCCTCCCTACCCCACCACGGGCCAGGGAAACCAGTATCAGTTCCAGGGCGCTACTCAGGCCCCTACCACCTTTCGAGCGGGGACTCCGCAGTCGGGCCAGATGGGCCAAGGCATGGGTCGAGGCCGAGGACAGGGCATGCAAACCGGGACTTCGGGGACCCAGGGGCGTGTCTACGCCATTACACCTCAGGCTGAGCCAGTGGACCAGTCAGTCATTCAGGGTACATTTCTACTTTCTCGCCTATGGACTAAAGTGTTATTTGATTCTGGTGCATCACATTCATTCATTTCTGCATCATGTGTGAGGGATTTGGGCTTAGAGGTTGATACCTTGGAGGAGCCGTTATATGTGAATTCACCCCTAGGAGCTAGGGTGTGTGTGAATCAGATATGTCGGGGTTGTGAGCTAGAGATCTCGGGGATTCTACTCACCGTGGACCTTAGGGTTATGGACATGTCGGAATTCGATGTCATCCTTGTGATGGACTGGTTGGCGGCGTATCGGGTCGTTATTGATTGTGACAAGAAGAGGGTCACCGCCTATACACCGGACGGTGTTTGTTTCAAGTTTCAGGGGGAAAAGCATGATGCTCTACCTCAAGTCGTGTATGATTCACGATGGCATGGGCAATTGATGGGTTGGCTTGCGAGCCTTACCCTGGAGGACGAGGCGAGACAAGAATTGGGTCTACCTCGGGTGGTGTGTGAATATGAGGACGTTTTTCCGGACGAGTTACCGGGATTACCTCCCCATAGGGATGTGGACTTTAGCGTTGAGTTGCATCCGGGTACTTCACCCATTTCTATGACTCCACATAGGATGGCGCCAGCTGAGTTGCAAGAACTCAAGGTTCAATTACAAGAATTATTGGACAAGGGCTTTATTAGACCGAGTACCTCACCTTGGGGCGCTCCGGTGCTGTTTGCCAAGAAGAAGGATAAGACCCTTCGATTGTGTATAGACTATCGGCAGTTGAACCGGGTCA
The DNA here is from genome assembly GCA_951799425.1 of Ilex aquifolium. Classification (NCBI taxonomy): domain Eukaryota; kingdom Viridiplantae; phylum Streptophyta; class Magnoliopsida; order Aquifoliales; family Aquifoliaceae; genus Ilex; species Ilex aquifolium. The sequence goes on from OX637400.1 coordinate 28,924,031, forward strand.
CCATCAAGAATAGGTACCCTTTGCCGAGGATCGATGATCTGTTTGATCAGCTGAGGGGAGCGCGGGTCTATTCAAAAATAGATCTCCGCACGGGCTACCATCAGTTGAGGATTAGGGAGTCAGATATCCCTAAGACGGCGTTCAGAACGCGGTACGGGCATTTCGAGTTCACGGTGATGCCATTTGGGTTGACGAATGCCCCGGCGGCATTTATGGATCTCATGCATAGGGTGTTCCAGCCCTATTTAGATCAGTTTGTCGTAGTGTTTGTTGATGACATCCTGATCTACTCCAAGACAGAGGAGGAGCATGAGGGTCACTTAAGGATTGTTCTCCAGACCTTGAGGGACCACCAGTTGTACGCCAAGTTCAGCAAGTGTGAATTTTGGCTTACGGAGGTGAAATTTTTGGGACACGTGGTGTCGGCTTCGGGGGTATCAGTTGATCCGGAGAAAGTCGAGGCAGTTATGAGCTGGGAGAGGCCAAGGTCAGTCTTCGAGATACGTAGTTTCTTGGGATTGGCAGGGTATTACCGGAGGTTCATCGAGGACTTCTCCCGACTAGCCGCACCTATGACTAGATTGACCCGGAAGGAGGTCAAGTTCGAGTGGAATGATTCGTGTGAGAAGGCATTCCAAGAACTAAAGAGGAGACTCACTTCAGCTCCTATCTTGATTGTCCCAGAAAGGGGACAAAACTACACGATATATTGCGATGCCTCTAAAGACGGACTGGGTTGTGTCTTGATGCAGTCCGGGAGAGTGGTGGCTTATGGTTCTCGACAGTTGAAGAATCACGAGCAGAATTACCCCACGCATGACATGGAGTTGGCGGCCGTTGTCTTTGCCTTAAAGGCTTGGCGCCACTATTTGTATGGTGAACGATTTGAAGTGTTTTCGGACCACAAAAGTCTGAAGTACATCTTCACTCAACGGGACCTCAACATGAGGCAGCGTAGGTGGATGGAGTACCTAGAAGACTATGACTTCACTTTGCATTACCACCCCGGTAAGGCAAATGTGGTGGCTGACGCACTTAGTCGAAAGTCACGGGGTGTCTTAGCTAGTGTGGCTTCCCGGGAGTGGCGGATGCTTGAGGCCGTGGGCCAATTTGGGCTGCATTATCGGGGTCGGACTCAGGGTGTTTTAGGGAGTTTGGTGGCTACGCCTTCCCTACTGAGCAGAGTGATCGAGTCACAGAGACAGGACTCAGAGTTATCATCCATCAGGGACCGAGTGCAGGCGGGTACTGGTGACGAGGGCTGGGCCATTCACTCGGATGACAGTCTTCGGTTTAGGGGAAGGGTAGTGGTTCCCCAGTCGGCGGAGCTGAGAGAGGAGATCCTCAGGGAGTTCCATTGCTCTCGTTTTGCGGTGCACCCAGGCGGCACGAAGATGTATCATGATCTTCGTCGCCAGTATTACTGGAGCGGAATGAAGAGGCAAATTGGCGACTTTGTCAGTAGATGCCTCACATGTCAGCAGATTAAAGCCGAGCACCAGAGGCCAGCAGGGTTGCTCCAGCCCTTGGAAGTGGCTGAGTGGAAGTGGGAGCACATCACAATGGACTTTGTGACCCACTTGCCACGGACATCACGGGGACGTGATGCGGTGTGGGTGATAGTGGACCGGCTTACGAAGTCGGCACACTTTTTGGCGGTGCGGATGACCTTCACTCTGGAGGAATTCTGCAGGTTGTACATAAGGGAGATAGTCCGGTTGCATGGGGTACCCGTGTCTATAGTATCGGATCGGGATCCCAGGTTTACGGCTCACTTTTGGGAGAGTTTCCAGCGAGCCATGGGGACTCAGTTGAGGATGAGCACAGCCTACCATCCCCAAACGGACGGTCAGTCGGAGAGGACCATCCAGACATTAGAGGACATGCTACGGGCATGCGTCCTAGATCTCAAGGGTAACTGGGAAGAGCATTTGCCCTTAGTGGAATTCGCCTACAATAACAGTTATCAGGCGAGCATACGGATGGCACCCTATGAGGCGCTTTATGGGAGGCCTTGTCGTTCTCCGGTTTGTTGGACTGAAGTTGGGGAAAGACCCTCTACGGGTCCAGACTTGATTAGAGACACCTCGGAGAAGGTGAACCTGATAAGGAAGCGTCTTCTCACGGCTCAGAGCCGGCAGAAGAGTTACGCCGATAGGCGGCGGCGGCCTCTGGAATTTGAGGTGGGAGACCACGTCTTCTTAAAGGTGATGCCTAAGAGAGGGGTGATCAGATTCGGCAAGCGGGGAAAACTGTCGCCGAGGTATATTGGGCCCTTTGAGGTGCTTGAGAGAGTTGGCACTGTGGCTTACAGATTGGCGTTACCGCCAACTTTATCGGGTGTTCACGCCGTATTCCATGTCTCCATGCTCCGGAAGTATACTCCAGATCCGACGCATGTTGTGGATTGGGGCGAGCTCATAGTTGATGCGGATGGGACCTTCGAGGAGGGACCAGTGCGTGTCATGGATAGCCGAGAGCAGGTTTTGCGAGGCAAGACCGTGAGGCTAGTGAAGGTGTTGTGGCAGCACCGAGGAGTGGAGGAGGCAACGTGGGAGCGTGAGGACACCATACGTGCCAACTATCCTTTCTTATTTGAGGATGGAGGTACATTCTTATAGTCATTTAGTATTATATGACTGTTGCATATGCGTGTAATTGTGTGTGCATGAGTGTATGAATTTCGGGGACGAAATTCTTCTAAGGGGGGAAGAATGTAAAACCCGAGAAAATTTCAACCTTTGTGAAAAAATGGCAAAACGGTAAATTGCCACTACAGTACAGGTTGTAAACCTGAATTTTTCTAGAACTCGGATGACGAAACGGACCTCACCGTTGGATTCGTCTCGCGAAATCTAGTTACCACGTCAAATTTCGTGGAATTCCGAGATAGTCGGATTTTTCGCGTTTTACGAGACGAACGGGCCCCGGGTGACCCCGTACACGAAATTTTTTATAAAATTTCCAAGTTTGGGGAAATATTAGAGACAAGTGAAATAAAAATATTTTAAACTTAAATCGGGACGAAATTTAATCGTTTCGGGGTTAAAACGGACCCGGAATTAAATAGGACGTGTGGCGAATTGTGGGCCAAGTATTCTAAAATATAAATAGGGGGAAAAATTAGATTTTTCCCCATTGTTCAGCCGGTTTCAGCCGATAGAGAGAAAGAGGGAGAAAAGAGAGAAAAACTCACCTTCTCTCTACGATCTACGGCGCTACGGACCTCGAATCCACGCAAGCCAAGAATTAAAGTCGCTCTACTCATCGAGGGCTACGCGGCTATACCAAAAAGCGCAAGTTTTACCGAAGATTAAGGTACGGGATTTTCGAGAAGTGAGAGTTTTTAGCTTGAATCGGGTCTTGGAACTTCCCTTGGTCGTTCCTCACGCTTCAAGAGGTAGGGTTTCTTCCTACTAAGGTTTATTCCAAGCCTATAATGTTTTTATGGAATGGGTAGGATGATAGCCTATGTGTCTCTTGCCTATTGTTGTGAAATTGGGTGAATTGGGTATTGAAATGGGTAAAGGAAATCCTAACTTGGATGAATATTTAGAAGTTACTAATTGTGATTTCTATGAATTGGATATGTGAAATGAACCCAATGTAAATTCATGTGTTATATGAAATTGTGGACGTGTTATGTGTTTATATATATGCCATGAAATTTTAGTATGTTGATAACATGCTTGGAATTTGTATTATGGGAATTATATGATTTTGATATGATTTTGCCATGGAATATGGGAAATGTGTTGAGAATGTTCATATGTCACTCATATCATATCGAACATTGTATTGGTGTTGCAATGGAGCACCACATTTCATATGCACGGGAACATCGCATTTTAGGAGGTGTGTGTGCATGGTTATTTGTCTTCACCACACATGGTGGATGACGAGTGAGCTCGGGTAATATGGGTCGATGACCTAGACGAGTCGAATGGTTTATATGTTGATAGGGTTGGGGTAGCAAGAAGGGCTAGAAAATCCCTCGGGTGAGAGACCCGGTGATTGGATACGCACTCCGTTGGTATAAGAGCCCATAAAGTGTGTCGGTGTACGCGGAACCGTTGGTGGAAGTCCATGAATTCCGTGTAGGTTGGGTGACCTTTGGTGTGAGTCCATGAACATCCACCCCTTACAAAGACCCTAGAATGAAATGTCATTTGATGTGGAACATAAATGACGGATTGGTACACATTGGCACTTGCATGTGTAGAGGAGCCGGGAAGGGCTTGGTTGATGTGCATGAGTGAGTCTCACCTCATTTCATAGCATGACATTACATGTTTCAACATGGAATATATTCTTGTTGTGGATTGTTGATTGATAGCATGTGACATTTCATATGCATTTAGGTTGGGGAGTAGCCTCTCTAGGAGATACCCTATTGAGCGTGGCTCACCCTTTATGGGAAAAACATTTCAGGTGTGGGTTTTGCACCGGCGGATGGCTCATTTGGAGAGCATCAAGCATGAAGGGGGCCGGCTTGTGGCCTTAGTTTAAGTTTTGTAAAACCTTTAACAAAATTCCATTTTGATGTATATATATTATGGAATGAATTGTAATAGAGATTGTATGAGTTGGGTATTATATGGAAAATCTCATTAAACATGTATTGAATGAGTTTGGAGTGTATGGGGTAGCTTTAAGGATGGTTTGGAGGGGAAAGGAATCCATTTTTATGCTCACAGTCTGAAAACCTACCGGAAGGTGTGTGTCGGCCTTCCGGAAGGTTTTGCTAAAAACCCCAGCTTGCCTTGCTCACAGCTAATACCTTCCGGAAGGTTTTGCCCACTGGAATGAACCTTCCGGAAGATTTTAGCTACTGGAGTAAAACCTACCGGAAGGACTTGTCTACTGGAGTGGACCTTCCGGAAGGTTTTGCCTTGGGTTTCTTTTTGACTGCCGAGTTCTTTCGGAAGGTTTTGTTTTCTGGAATGAACCTTCCGGAAGGTTTTGGCTACTGGAATGGACCTTCCGGAAGGTTTTTGCTACTGATGTCGACCTTCCGGAAGTTCTTGAAATTGATCTTTTTCATGTAACAGTTCCTTCAGTGACCTTCCGGTAGGTGTATGTCGACCTTCCGGAAGGTTTTTCCAAAAACTTGAAATTTTCAAAATGCTTAGCCATGCTTTTGGGCTTTGTTTTCTTTGGCTTCTATGACATAAATGGACATAAATGGAGGTATAATTGACCTTGTGGATGGTAAATCTGATTAAAAGCATGTGAGTGACGTGGTGTCGGGTTATACGACTATCACGAGTATTTCCGCGGGTTGACGGATGGTCAACGGTTAATAAAGGACCCCCGGAAATTTGGGGCGTCACATGACATTTGCAATTATCTTGCTATAGGACAAATTCCACCGCACTAGAGCCTAGAGGATAGACAGAGATTTATGGAGGATGTGAAGTACTTTTACTTCGACAACCCATGCTTGTTCAAATACTGCCTTGACCAAATCATAAGGAGATGCATACCTGAGAATGAACAACAGGACGTCCTTGCATTCTGCCATTTCGAAGCGCGCGGTGGACACTTCTCTTCCAAGAAGACTTCAGCTAAGGTTTTGTAATCCGATTTTTATTGGCCTTCTTTAATTAAGGATTGTGTTTCATTTTGCAAGGAATGTGATAGGTGCCAAAGATTGGGTAGTGTTACTGACTTGATCCGAAATGTGTACACCCAAGTGTAGGCGGTCAAGTTGTAGTAATAATTCGGTTTGAGTCCGAAGTCGAATCCACAGGGAACTATTGTTGGTGTTTCAAAGTAAGCAATGGTGGAGACCAAATGATTGTAACCCTTGAGATTTGAAGTTGTGTGGTGTATGAGATTTCCTGAACAGAATATAGGATTCTTTCCAAGAAAGTTTTTGTTTTCTAGACAAAATATAAGATAAATTAAAATGTAACAGCCACTCTTTAGTTCGAGGATCAGAACATGTAATTAATCATCCGGTTTATTATACTTGTGCTTTATAACTCAATTAATTCTCGTGTCAACAGCAAGTTAATCGGAAGATAAAGATGGACTGTGAGATTTAAGCACATAGTTCCGATGCCTTTCTAGAAGTTTACAAGAATTTTCAGTGCCGAGACTCAACCCGTTTACAAACAAGCAAGTGTTTCTACAAGGCATCCAACCATGACATTAATGTTCCATTCTTTAAATAAAGCACAATAATGGGTGAAGATTAAAATGTTGTCATGAAGATCTAGCCGGGGTACTTGCCTTGAACCAACGGGTCTTTCTATGCAAGAGTCATCCATGTCATAGAAAGAACCCTCGGTTATACAAAGTACCTTAGCTTTGCTAGATGCATCCAATCATTCAATAAGCAAGTGAGGTATAAAGCATTAAAGCATAAAGGAAATGCACAGATATAACTTCTGGATAATCTATACATATTCATCACCTCTTACTAAAGAGTGAATGAGGAACTACTCACTCTTCATGACTTGGGTAAAGCTAGAAAAGTGAGTGATACTCATCCCTCCAAGTAGAGGAGTTACAAAGTAAATCAAACTAAACAAAGAGCCGATCTTCAACGAAGAATAAGTGAATCACGTTCCACCCTTCACGACTTTGGTAAAGCTCTAGAAAAGTAGAAGAGTTTCACTCTTCTAAGAATGAAGGAAGCTCAAGCAATGGAAGTGAAAGACATAAACAATGAAAGTAGAAGAAAGCTAGTCACTTTTAGAGGGTTGCTTCCTCAACCAAAATATGGAGGGTTGCTTCCTCAACCAAAATATGAACTAACTCCCTTGATACAAGCAAATATAACATACATCTGCAACTATATGAGTGGGAGTCTAAGCCTCCATCAAGCTCTCTACCAAGTCTCCTTAAGTTCTCCCACTTTGGGAGTATTTATAAGCAAGGAGAAGGGAGGACAAGGTAGTGTGGAGGAATAGTGCAAGGCCTTCAAAGTCCAAGTGAAAATCCTAATGTCCGGAGAGAAGATCAAGCACTCTGCAGCCTGTCTGTGGAGAACGTTCGAACGTTATCTGGCATTCGAACGTTGCCTCTGTTTTTGCTTTATGGGCGTTCGAACGTTTCCTGGCATTCAAACGTTGCTTCTGTCTTTGCTTTATGGGCGTTCGAACGCCAGATGGGGTTTAACCCTCTCACTCAAGTGGCTTGTGGTCTTCTATGGAAACCTATTTCCACACTCAATTCAAAACTTGGCGTTTTGCACTCATTATCCTGGTCCTCAAATAGTTCCAGTGGACGTTCGAACGTGAGTTTGCATTCGAACGTGGTACTCAAGTACCTCAGGGTCTTCCTTCTTGGTTGTAACACGCCATGTCTCAGCAGTCTGGTCTACTCATAGTTCAAGTGGATGTTCGAACGTGAGTTGGCATTCGAACGTTCTTGTTTTGTTCCAAGCTTCTCCAATTTTGTTCCCTAATGTGTTGGTGTTACACTCAAGTGTGATATTTGTTGTTCTTGAGTCCTTGTTCTTGAGTCCTTGTTCCCTTGTCCCCCATGTTAGTAATTGAGATATTCGATTGTTGGGGCATTGACTTCATGGGTCAATTTCCTATGTCTTTTGGCTACCTCTATATTTTGTTGGCAGTGGACTATGTGTCCAAGTGGATAGAGGCTATCCCAACCAAGACCAATGACCACTGGGTTGTGGTCAAGTTTCTCAAAGAAAACATTTTTTCGAGGTTTGGGATGCCTCGAGCAATGAAAAGTGACGGTGGTTCTCATTTTTGCAATAGGTCATTTGAATCCTTAATACATAAGTATGGCGTCACACATAAGGTGTCAACCGCTTATCACCCACAGACCAATGACTAAGCTAACTTGGCCAATAGAGAGATCAATAACATCCTAGAGAAAATGGTGAAACCTAATAGGAAGGATTGGTCACTTAGGTTGACCGATGCCCTATGGGCTTACCGCACTGCTTACAAGACCATTCTAGGTATATCACCCTATAGGCTAGTCTATGGCAAGGCTTGCCATTTGCCGGCCTATTGGGCCATCAACACCTTAAACTTCAACTTGAGAATAGTCAGAGAGAATAGGAAGTTGGAGTTGAATGAGTTGGACGAGATCCGTAGAGATGCATAATTAGTATTTAAAATTAGCATATTACTATGCCCTTTTAAGACTAATTATACTTTGATGGAGTTTAAATGATGACATTTCAGGGCATAAATTGTACAAGGGACCAAAGGCGATAAATATCAGACTTTCATGCAACACCAGCATATTTTGGAGCAAAAATTGGAAAAGCTTGGACCAAGTGATTAGCACAAAACTTTGAATATTTTAGGTGCTAATCATCCTATTTTCAATTGCTTTTGGGGGTTAAATGATTGGAGTTGTATTATTAGAGTTCTTAACGAAAATTTTTGGTGTTTGCAAAAACAAGGCGCTAAATGAGGCTTCATAAAGCCTTCCCAAATGAGTTGAGGTGAATGAGGATGAAAGAGTGGCTAAAGAATGGCTCAGGAGTGAAGAAATCAGAAAAATCAGACAAAGCAGCAAAAGCGTACCGGTATGCAGTACCGGTATGGTTTGGCCACTGGAACATAGCGTACCGGTACGCAGTACCGGTACGGTCCTGCCTCTAGAGTTCGAAGTATCGGTACTGAGTACCGGTACGGTCTGCTATCCCTGCCCCAATCTCTGCAACTCAGGTCTGCCGTTTTTTAGGGACTCACCAATCACTCTCCCACTTGTCTCTGACTCCTCCATCACATTGTACCACCCTCCAACAACCTTCATTTGACTTTGGAAGCTTGAATGATAAATGAGGAGAGAGAAGAAGAATGGAGCTGGGTGTGCAGGCTAGCTCTGCACCACCCTGTCCAGCCCATCCCTCTTGACAGCCTATGGATGGAGATCACATCACTCAGCTGGGAGAGCACACTATGGACGTTTTGGGGGGAAAGAGGACTCCATTCATGTGGATTCAACATTGGATACACTACACAGAGATATAGAGAGAGAGTCTGGGTAGAAGATGATGAATAGTGTTCCAGAGAGATAAAATTGAGATTTTTACATTTTCTTCAATACATTGTCTTGTAATCTCCTGGAAGACTCTTTAGAGCTTCATTTAATGTCATTAATGCTAGTTCCTACAAGTTCATTGCAAGTTTAATTCTCTTTTAAAGCTTTCACTATCAATGCATCAAAGTTCTTCTTTTTCTTACTTTTAAAAAAGGTATTCATTGCTTTCACTTACAGCTTATGTTTGCATGCATTTAGTTACTCAAGAACTTCATTCCTTTGCAATGCATCATCATTACATTGTTAATTTCATCCCAAGCATGAGTAGCTAAAATCCTTTAGTTGGCAAAACCAAGGGGTACCTCCACTTGGGTATGTCATTTCAACTCATTCTCCTCCCTTCTTTCAGATTTCAATGGTTCGGTTTGACTGGGTTGTGGGTGGATAAATTGGTGAGTCTTTGATATTCCGTAGGCCTAGTCACAGTTTATGCTTAGATACTCACCCTTCTTATCCCTAGCTTCCCATGAATCAATCGTTCATTTATGCTTTATTGGAGGAGGGATTCGAGTTGAGATGGTATTCCTATTGGAGTGACCTCTTGGGTTAGCCAACGTTTGTTTCTCATTTCATTTTCACCAAAACACACTTCACCAAAAAACTTTCAACAACAAAAGATTTTACACTTTCTTTCACCCAAAATCACCTTCCCATTGGTTTACATCCTTCCCCGTGGAAACAACCTTGGAGTACCTCCAAGTAAAAAATGACCCACAAAAGTCTCCTTGCGCTTGGGGAGCATTTTTGTTCATACACATAACACATTTCCACCATCCCATTTTCCCATCTCCTTGCCCTTTCTTTTGACACTACTCAAGGGAGAGTGACACTCCCCTCCATCCATATACAATACATTTTGAGGGATGATATTTAGGGTTTAGGTATAACAAGGAAAAACACCAAGCATTTGTGGCGCCGTTGCCGGGGAAGGCAAGTGTCAAACCAAGAAGGTGATTTTCGGAAGACGGAGGTAAGTCTCGTGATCTTCATCATGGGCTGAGGTACGTTGTCCCGTGTATATATTTTTGTTTGTGTATAATTTCATTTGTAGATATTTTGTTGCATGTGGGGAAAGGACAACCAAAATCGGTTAGTTAGGCAACCCCTTGGCCCCAACATGAATCTTGACCAAGACCCACTCGAGGATGCAGGTGATAATTTTGAAAATGTGGATGCCAACCCGAACATGCAAAGGGGTGGGGGAGGACAAGAACCTAGAATACCCAATCCATAAATGCATTTCCCCCCTCCTAGAAATGAAGGGAACAATATCCAAATTGATCCTCCGGCAAGGTCAATGCGGGAATTCCTTCAACTAACCCGTACCACCACACCTTCATGCATCCTCCTTCCGGTCCAGGCTCATCTCTTCATAGTTAAACCAGGGATGTTACAATTACTTCCTACTTTTCACGAAATTGAGAATGAGAATCCCTATTCTCATATAAGGGATTTTGAGGAAATAGTTACAACTTTTTTTCCCCAATCACAATATGGAAGAGATAGCAAGAATGAAATTGTTCCCCTTTTCCCTGAGTGATAAGGCAAAAACGTGGCTTCATGCCTTGAGATCCCGAACCGTGACATCTTGGGGCCAAATGATTTCCGTGTTTTTGAACAAGTTTTTTCCGGTGCATAAAATCACCACCCTAAAGAAACAAATTCAAAACTTTTCTGAGCTGTCCAATGAACAATTCTATCACTACTGGGAACGATATAAGGATTTGCTACAGTCCATTCCACACCATGGCTTTGAACAATGGCAAATGGTGAGTTTCTTCTATGAAGGAATCACATCAGGCCATCGACAGTTCATTGATATGATGTGCAATGGGGAGTTTTTGAGCAAAGACCCCGATGAGGCCTTAGATTATTTTGATGCATTGGCAGAAAATGCACAATCATGGGACATTACGAATCCCACCGATGTACCAAGGTCTTCTCCTCAAGGGAGTAGCCAAACTCATAGGGGAGGGATTTATGACTTGAGTGACCGGGAGGACTTACTTGCAAAAATTGCCAAATTATCTAGGAAGGTTGAGAGTCTTGAAGTCAATAGGAGGCATGAGGTGTCACAAGTGTCAAAGGCCGAGGAGTTTTGCTCAATATGTGAGAATGTGGAGCATTCCATATCGGAGTGCCCCAACATTCCGGCGCTTAAGGAAGCATATCACGAGCAAGTCCATGCATTTAACCAAACAAGGCAATCATTCTCCCCTCATTCAAACACGTATAATCCGGGTTAGAGCAATCACCCTAATTTTAGTTGGAGAAATGAGAATCTCACTCCTCATGGTTCAAATGCACATACACCTCCCGTGCCTCCTAAGCAAGGTCAGTATCAAAATCAATACCAAGGCCAAGGGCAAACGTCTAGCTCTCAATACCCCCGGACTAATCCGCAAGGGTATTCGACAAACCCGCCACCATAAAATTTTTCTCCAAGTCCACCTTCACAAAGTTTTTCTCAAGGACCGTCCAATCCATCCACATACCAATCTCCTCACAAAATGAATTTGGAGGATATGTTCCATTCCTTCATTCAAAGCCAAACCGCCATCAATAACCAAAATGCCACAGCCATCAATGATATAAGAGCCCAACTCACAAAGTTGACAAACTCCATAGGGGCATCTCAACAAGAAAATGGGAAGTTCCCCGCTCAACCACAAGAGAACCCGAGGGTTCAACACGTAATTGAGTCATCGGAGCCTTCGAGAGAGAGTTGCGAGCAACTCAAAGCTGTCACCACCCTCCGTAGTGGCAAAGAAATTGAAAAAACCATTTTGCCAACGGTCTCACCCAAGACCACATTGCCAAAAGGAAGAGATATCTTGGGTGTCGCCAACAAGGGTGAGGTGAGTGAAGAGAAAGAAAGAGAGGTTGTTGAGAAAGAAAAATTAATTGATGATTGCGTATTTATTCCTCCCATGCCTGCCCCTTTCCCGAGTCGTTTGAAGCCACCTGTCAAGGTGGCTAATTACACTGATATCTTGGAAATGTTTAAGAAGGTGAATATTAACATTCCACTCCTCGACGCCATCAAGAAAATCCCATCTTGTGCTAAAATTTTGAAGGATCTATACATGGTGAAAAGGAGATTGAATATCCACAAGAAGGCATTCCTCATAGAACAAGTGAGCTCAATATTGAGGACCAACACTCCTCCCAAATTCAAAGACCCCGGTTTTCCAACCATAGCCATCACAATTGGAAATTGTCGAGCGGAGCAAGCACTCCTCGATTTGGGGGCAAGTGTGAATCTTCTCCCCTACTTGGTGTATCAACAACTTCAGCTTGAGGAGTTGAAGCCCACCTCAATCACGCTTCAATTGGCGGATCGTAGTATACGTACACCAGGGGGAGTACTTGAGGATGTCTTAGTTCAAATTGATAAATTTTACTTCCCTGTCGATTTCATTGTGCTTGATACACACCCTGTTGCAAACCTGAGCTCCCAAATTCCCGTAACACTTGGAAGACCCTTCCTTGCTACATCTAATGCCGTGATAAATTACAGGAACGGTCTAATGAAGTTGGCATTTGGGAATATGACAATGGAGCTCAATGTATTTAGCTTGGCAAAGCAACCGGGTGATGATGAGGAAGTAAGTGAGGTAAATATAATCGACACTTTGGTTGAGGAGCACTTGGAGCTGGAGGGGATGTTGAAATTTATGGAAGAAGGAATTGTGGATCTTGAGAATTATGATGAGCAAGAGGAGGTAGAAGATTTGAAAGGGATGGAAAGGTGGATCCCTACATTCGAGGAGTTACCCCATCGAGAAAAGAAAATTTTTCCTTCGGATGATCAAAAGCCCAACTTGGAGTTAAAGCCCTTGCCCTCCCATTTGAAGTACGCCTATCTTGGGGAAGGTGAAACATTTCTGGTGGTCATTGGCTCTACATTGAACATGGAACAAGAAAAAGAACTCTTGGAGGTATTGAGAAAGCATAAAGGAGCAATTGGGCGGACCATTGCGGATATCAAGGGGATAAGCCCTCTCATTTGCACCCACCGTATATATCTTGAGGAGGATTCCAAACCTTCCCGACAACCACAAAGACTGTTGAATCCCATCATGAAGGAGGTGGTGAGGGATGAGGTTCTGAAACTACTTGATGGGGGGATCATCTTTCCCATTGCCGATAGTAAGTGAGTTAGCCCCACGCAAGTAGTACCTAAGAAATCCGAAGTTACGGTGGTTGAGAATGATGAGAATGAGCTTATACTTACAAGAGTGATCACTGGATGGAGGGTATGCATTGATTACCGAAAGCTGAACGCTTACACAAGAAAATACCACTTCCCATTGCCATCCCTCGATCAAGTTCTAGAACGAGTAGCGGGTCATCTATTCTACTACTTTTTAGATGGATACTCCGGCTACAATCAGATCGAGATTGCTTTGGAGTATCAAGAGAAGACCGTCTTCACGTGCCCCTATGGTACCTTTGCCTACCGTCGCATGCCATTTGGACTATGCAATGCTCTGGGGACTTTTCAACATTGTATGATGGGGATTTTCAGTGACATGGTGGAAAAGATAGTGGAGGTCTTTATGGACGAATTTTTGGTGTTTGGGGATTCATTCGAGGGATGTTTGGCAAACTTGGAGAAATTTCTAACAAGATGTGAGGAGAAGAATCTAGTCTTGAATTGAGAAAAGTGTCACTTTATGGTGACGGAAGGAATTGTGCTTGGCCATATAGTTTCGGCAAGGGGTATTGAAGTCGACAAATCCAAGGTGGAGGCCATCTCCAACCTCCCCACGCCGAGAGCCATCAAAGGCATCTGGTCGTTTTTGGGCCATGCGGGGTTTTATCGTCGATTCATAAAGAATTTCAGTGCATTGGCCCGACCCTTGACCAACCTATTGTCTAAGGAGGTCCCATTCGAGTGGTCGGATGATTGTGAGACATCCTTTAAAAAACTTAAAAGCATGCTAGTCACACATCCGATCATGCGACCACCCAATTGGGATCTACCTTTTGAGCTCATGTGCGATGCGAGTGATTACGCGGTCGGTGCAGTGCTCTGTCAAAGGGAGGAAAATAGACCATATGTGATACACTATGCTAGCAAAACACTGAACAAGGCTCAGATGAATTACACTACCACCGAGAAAGAGTTGCTAGTGGTAGTGTTTGCCTTAGATAAATTTCGTTATTACATCATTGGTTCACCTATTGTTGTCTTTACTGATCACTGTACTTTGAAGTATTTGTTGTCTAAGCAGGATGCAAAATCGAGACTCATTAGGTGGATACTCCTCCTACAAGAATTCGACTTGACGATCAAGGACAAGAAAGAGTTGAGAACGTGGTGGCTGATCATTTATCCCGGCTTGTGGTGCAAGAGGCCGATGAGCACATTCCTATCCCTGACTTTTTCCTTGACAAGCATTTGCTTTCAATTCATTCTGTATGTCCTTGGTATGCTGATATATGTAACTATCTTGCAACAGGACAGATACCACCGCAATGGAGCCCAGAAGATCGAAGATGATTTATGACAGATGTGAAGCACTTCTACTTCGACAACCCGTACCTGTTCAAGTACTGCCCCGACCAAGTCATGAGAAGATGTGTACCTGAGAATGAACAACGGGACGTCCTTGCATTTTGCCATTCACAAGCATGCGGTGGACATTTTTCAGCGAAAAAGACTTCGGCTAAAATTCTCCAATCAAGTTTTTACTGGCCCTCTCTTATCAAAGATTGTGTTTCGGTTTGTAAGGGATGCGACAGATGCCAACGTTTGGGTAGTGTGACTCAAAGAAACATGATGCCCCTTTCCCCTGTGCTTGTCATAGAAATATTTGACTGTTGGGGCATCGACTTTATGGGTCATTTCCCTTTGTCCTTTGGTTATTTGTACATCCTCCTGGCAGTGGACTATGTGTCCAAGTGGGTGGAGGCTATCCCGACTAAGACTAATGACCACTGGGTCGTAGTCAAGTTTCTCAAGGAGAACATCTTTTCGAGGTTTGGGACGCCTCGTGCAATAATAAGTGATGGTGGATCACATTTCTGTAATAGGCCATTTGCATCTCTAATGTTCAAATATAACGTCACTCACAAAGTATCCACTACCTATCACCCACAAACAAATGGCCAAGCCGAGCTAACCAATAGGGAGATCAAGAACATTCTAGAAAAAACGGTTAACCCAAATAGGAAGGATTTGTCCGATATATTGACAGATGCCCTATGGGCATACCGCACTGCCTTTAAAACTGTTTTGGGCATGTCTCCCTACCGGCTTGTCTATGGAAAGGCTTGCCACCTGCCAGTCGAAATGGAACACAAGGCCTATTGGGCCATTAAGACTTTAAATTTTAATTTGAGAATGGCCGGTGATCATAGGAAGTTAGAGCTGAATGAGTTGGAAGAGATTCGACGAGATGCATATGAGAGCTCCAAAATCTCAAAGGAACGGGCTAAAATCTTTCATGATAATTCCATCATACGAAAATCATTCGAGCCCGGCTAAAAAGTGCTCTTATATAATTCTCGCCTCTCAATTTTCCAAGGAAAACTCTGATCCCGTTGGGATGGCCCCTGTCTTGTCAAGGTGGCCTACCCCAACAGAGCTGTTGAGGTGACAAACCCTGAGAATGGCCAGACATTCAAGGTCAATGGCCAAAGACTTAAGCCATTCTTTGAGGGTTTTGTAGGACAGGAGGTGGATGAGGAGTTAACGGATCCGGTGTATCCGGAATTTGTGGAGGAGTAGCTAGTTTCTATGTTTTCTAGTGTACATTTGCTTTTATTTACTTATGATGTTTTTATTTCATGCCACTTACTTTACTTGTTTGTATAGCTTTTTTTTTCTTAGTTTCAAACATTGGTGCTTTTAACGAAGCTCAATTGCGAGGTGTCCTCTAACCCTACTCATCTTTCTACTGTCCTTCATTGCATATCATATCTTTTTGTTGCATTGGGGACAATGCATGAATCAAGTTGGGGGGTGAGGTGCATGCTACACCAATGTTTGTGGGAATTTTTACACCAATGTTTGGGGGAATTTTTGTGGATAATACCAATTTTTGGGGTGAAAATTCACCTTTCACATATTATATGGATTTTTGCTTACATTAGTGCAATTATGTAAAAATTTGAAAATTTTTTATGAAAAATATCTAAATGTTGATCTGTATTCCCTTATGAAGAGTGTGTGAATTAGATGATATATTGATCTTTGTTGGGAACTTTGAGCACATGAGCATACTATGGAAATTGATCCTATGCGTGAGTATCACATATGTATTAATTTTTGAACTCAACTGTATGTGACCTTTGAATGTGTAATTTCAGCAATTTACGGATTGGATTCATGTTTTAAGCTTGACATAAGTAATGGAGATGAGTAAGGACCCGTGAGAGCTTTAGTACCAATCCTTATTGGAGGGAACTTACAATCACTCAAAGAACAATTCTTCAATGTCAAATGTGTTCAATAATCTCATTATGTTTGTCTTGGCTAGGCGCATTTGGGTAGTAGACTAATGTCGTCTTGTATATGCAATGCCCTCCCATGCGTATCTGGAAGTGATCTTAGGCCATCTTTGAATATTTCGAGCATTTGCCTTATTCTTGTGAAATATAATCCCTAGTGTCGTGATTGAGCCTAATTGAAATTCATTTCTATGCCACACATTTGACCAAGCCGATGAAAAAAAGAGAAATATCTACCTTACGTTGGTTGTTCCTAAAAGCTGAAAATGAGTGATTGCAAAAATAAAGGAAGTGTGGTGTGAAAATTCGAGCAAGGGATGAATGGAAGTGAAACTCAAGGAGTTCATTAGAAAGAGAATTAAAATTCAAGAAAAGGAAGGAAAGGGGTGAGAAGAAGAAAGAATGATCAAAAAGAAAAAGAAAATGTTAAGGAAAATAAAGAAAAGAAACAAAGAGTGAGGTGAAGGTGTAAGAAAGAAATGAAAAAAATCCCATAAAAAGGGAAGTGTCTTGAAATAAAAAGGCTTTCACTTGGAACAACTCTATTTGTATCCTATGTCCTTCGTTTCTTTTACCTCAATATCACCCCAAGGCCCCATTATAACCTTTGAAGTCCTAAGTGATCTAGTGAAGCATGGGAGATGCATAATTTCAAAGAAAATGATGAGTTAGTCTTACCACCCAATGCCCTAGTTTTCTTTTCATGAGATTATGCCAAAGTCGCTTCATTTTCATAACATGAACTTCATTTTTGGATTACATGTGAGCATACTTTGTTTTGAGCACAAGATTCCATCTCACATGTACACATGGAGTGCATGCCAAGATAAGTAGAGTGTATTTCATTGTGAGAGTGACTTTTGGTGAGTTTTACATTGAAACTGAATTTGGCTAGCCATTCGAATGTGAATTCTGTTGCGCAAGTGTTCAAATTACTTGTTCAATTCACACACACACGAGTTCGAAAATAAATGTGTAGGTGCATACTGTAGACTAGTATTTATGACTATGGTACTGCTCATGTGTGCTTAGTTCAAACATCTGAACAATTTATTATTGACTTACATGCTTGCAGAGTAGGGGAATATGGCTCAAGTTTTTGATATTTGAAAGGAATTAGGAATGCCCGTGTTATTAGTTGTGTGACTTACAATTTGGTTGTTCATTTTGATAGTTAAAGAATAGAAATCCATTCCTTGTACATTGAATGCATCAAAAGTTTAAATCACTTTGCAATTTCAGTAATAATTTGGGCATGATGGTTCGGATTGTGGTTTATAAGTGGAGTACATTTTTTTGGGATGGAGTAGTGTGGTAAAATGTCTAGGGAGGTCCTGAGTTGGAATGGAGTGGAGAGGTGTGCTCAGCAGGATTATTTTGGCAAACAAAGCAGAAGCGTACCGGTACGGTTTGGCCTCTTGAGCATAACGTACCGGTACGTAGTACCGGTACGGTTCTGCCTCTAGAGTTCGGGGTACCGGTACCGCGCACCGGTACGGTCTGCTGAACTGAAAGAAAAAATTAGGGCTTTAAGTTAATTTTTCTTCGGGGAACCCTTCATTTCCCACCTCTAATTACAGCCCTAAACCACCCTCTCTCACTCGAAAACCTCCCAAGCCTCCAAATCCCCTCGTCTCTCTTTCAAATCCAAATTCATCCTTTCCTTAAGCTTTGATTTTGTGCAATCCACGCCTGTGAAACCCTAAGTGCCGAATTTCCATAAGCTTCATTCACCCCTATTTTTCTCCAATCTCTTCAAGGAACTCTACATGGCTCGTCATTTGGATGTTGTTCTTGAGGCCATAGACCCGATTGAGGGTCTTTTTCTTGATCCTCTTTGCATTTCTCTCGATGGGGGCACTGTTGCATTGCATGGCCCGAACCAAACGGCCTGGACCCAATTCCTCTCCACCCGAGGATCCCACTAGCCACAAGAGAAACGGTGAAGGGTCAAGCGGGGACCCAAATGTGCAAAGGAAGAAGGCCAAGAACGAGGCACGACTCCAGTGGATTCAAGGGAGGAGTGTGACTTGTGAGCGGCACCTTGATCACCTCTCACTGACCCCAATGCATGAGGTTGTGAAGATCATTGAGAGACATGACATGAGATTTTGGTTTAAGCCCGTTGATGGGTATAATTTGTCAATGTGTAGAGAATTCTACCAAACGCTTAGGGTGGTTGTGGTGGACGGTGTGGAAGTTTTGAGAGCAAATGTGCGGGGTAAAAGGTTCGAGGTGACCCCCGATGTCATTGCCACTCTTCTTAGAGGATACGAGAGACCACCACCCTTCCCGCCCGTCTATCCTCACAATGTCACTAGAGCCAAGACTAGAGACGAGTTCATGGCTCTAATGTATGAGGATCCCACTCAATTCAAGGGACGTTTTCAAAGTGGAGGGTTAAAGCACGTGTACGGGCTTCTGAATAAACTCCTCTATTACAATCTTCTCCCAAGGGCTTCAGAAAAGAAGCCTTATATGGAGAAGTTAGCCCTGTTAGATGTCGTCGTGTCAGGTAAAACGATCGAATTTGCACTCTTCATGTGGGAAGTAATGAAAGATTTTGCTGAAACAACGAAGCCGATGACTAATTTGCCATACGGGAATTTGGTAACCCGGATGTGCACGCACTTCAAAGTAAAGGGCTACGTGTTTGACAAGCTCACTCCTCCTGAGACCGGGGCTATTGGCAAGGCCAGTAGTAAGAAGAGAAAAGCAATGAGTAAGGGAGAGTGAGCTAAGACGCTGGGTTCTGATGCTGAGGCTCCCGGACCATCCTCATCCACTGGGCCATCCACAGCTGCACCAGCACGCTCAATCCCCCAGCGTCTGGATGCCCTCGAAGCATCAATACAGGGGATAACGGCCATGCTGAGAGAGATGTTCATGCATACCTTCCCAGGGAGGCCCATCCTAGAAGGACCCACTCCACAAGCTACTGTCCCTTCTGCACCTGCCCCCTCTGCCTCCACAGCAGTTGAGGCTGATGATGGGGATGATGGAGAGGATGATGACGATGAAGATACTGAGGAGTCTGGGGAAGATGAAGGGTCTGAGGAAGATGAGGCTGATGATGGGACTGATGGAGAGGGTGATGAGTAAGAGGTTGTTGTAGTTGTTGCCTTTCCTTTGGTGTTGGATTGTATATAGTTAGGATGGGGTTGTAGGCCGTTTTGGTTTCTTTTTGATGTCCTACTCCATGTACTCCAACTTTATAACACATTAATGGAAAACCACAGTTCCTGATTCAATCTTGTCTATGTTATTTTGTTAATTGCATTATGATTTTTGTTTTTTTTTGATTGATTGAGTGAATTGTTTTTTTAAATGGATTATTATATGTTATGCTCATTACCTTGTTTGGAAAATAAATTTTTTCTAAGGGACTAGCAAAACCCAAGCTGGGAGGGTGTGATTAGCACAAAACTTTGCATATTTTAGGTGCTAATCATCCTATTTTCAATTGCTTTTGGGGGTTAAATGATTGGAGTTGTATTATTAGAGTTCTTAACGAAGATTTTTGGTGTTTGCAGAAAAAAGGCGCTAAATGAGGCTTCATAAAGCCTTCCCAAATGAGTTGAGGTGAATGAGGATGAAAGAGTGGCTAAAGAATGGCTCAGGAGTGAAGAAATCAGAAAAATCATACAAAGCAGCAGAAGCGTACCGGTACGTAGTACCGGTACGGTTTGGCCACTGGAACATAGCGTACTGGTATGCAGTACTGGTACGGTCCTGCCTCTGGAGTTCGGGGTACCGGTACGGTCTGCTATCCCTGCCCCAATCTCTGCAACTCAGGTCCGCCGTTTTTTAGGGACACACCAATCACTCTCCCACTTGTCTCTGACTCCTCCATCACATTGTACCACCCTCCAACACCCTCCATTTGACTTTGGAAGCTTGAATGATAAATGAGGAGAGAGAAGAAGAATGGAGTTGGGTGTGCAGGCTAGCTCTGCACCACCCTATCCAGCCCATCCCTCTTAACAGCCTATGGATGGAGATCATCACTCAGCTGGGAGAGCACACTATGGACGTTTTGGGGGGAAAGAGGACTCCATTCATGTGGATTCAGCATTGGATACACTACACAGAGATATAGAGAGAGAGTTTGGGTAGAAGATGATGAATTGTATTCTAGAGAGATAAAATTGAGATTTTTATATTTTCTTCAATACATTGTCTTTTAATCTCCTGGAAGACTCTTTAGAGCTTCATTTAATGTCATTAATGCTAGTTCCTACAAGTTCATTGCAAGTTTAATTATCTTTTAAAGCTTTCACCATCAATGCATCAAAGTTCTTTTTCTTACTTTTAAAATAGGTATTCATTGCTTTCACTTATAGCTTATGTTTGCATGCATTTAGTTACTCAAGAACTTCATTCCTTTGCAATGCATCATCATTACATTGTTAATTTCATCCCAAGCATGAGTAGCTAAAATCCTTTAGTTGGCAAAACCAAGGGGAACCTCCACTTGGGTATGTCATTTCAACTCATTCTCCTCCCTTCTTTCAGAGTTCAATAGTTCGGTTTGACTGGGTTGAGGGTGGATAAATTGGTGAGTCTTTGATATTCCGTAGGCCTAGTCACGGTTTATGCTTAGATACTCACCCTTCTTATCCCTACATTCCCACGAATCAATCGTTCATTTATGCTTTATTGGAGGAGGGATTCGAGTTGAGATGGTATTCCTATTGGAGTGACCTCTTGGGTTAGCCAACGTTTGTTTCTCATTTCATTTTCACCAAAACACACTTCACCAAACAACTTTCAACAATAAAATATTTTACACTTTCTTTCACCCAAAATCACCTTCCCATTGGTTTACATCCTTCCCCGTGGAAACAACCTTGGAGTACCTCCAAGTAAAACACAACCCACAAAAGTCTCCTTGCGCTTGGGGAGCATTTTTGTTCATACACATAACACATTTCCACCATCCCATTTTCCTATCTCTTTTCCCTTTCTTTTGACACTACTCAAGGGAGAGTGGCACTCCCCTCCATCCATATACAATACATTTTGAGGGATGATATTTAGGGTTTATGGATAACAAGGAAAAACACCAAGCACCAAGGCAAGAACGTTCGAACGCCAATCAACGTTCAAACGTTACCTTAAATCATGTGAAGACCAGACTGCTGAGACATGGCGTGTTGCAACCAAGAATACTTGAGCACCACGTTCGAATGGCAATCAACGTTCGAACGCCCCCTGGAATCGTTTGAAGACCAAACTGCTGCATGGAGTGTGGAAATGAACTTCACAGAAGAATATAGGCCACTTAAGTGGGAAGGTCAGACCCCATTAGCACATTCGAACTCCCATTAAGCAAAGGCAGAGACAACATTCGAATGCCAGACAACATTCGAACGTTGTCCCCAGACTGGATGCAGAGTGTTTGGCTTTTCACTGGGACTTGGGCGGCCATGCACTATTCCTTCACCCCCTCTTGTCTCCTCCTCCTTGCCTATAAATACTCCCATTGTAGGAGAGTAAGAGGGGCTTGGGGAGTTGTTTTGGAGATTAGTTTGGCATTTAGACCAACATCTCTTAGCTTGCTATAAAGTTAGTCTTAGGCTTAAGCTTTCAATTACATGCATAGAGGAAGATAGATCTTTTGGTTGAGGATCACCCTCCAAAAGTGACTAGCCTTCTTCTACTTTGAATATTTTTTATTCCATGTTTAGAAGGAAGATAGATCGTCTTTTGGTTGCGGATCACCCTCCAAAAAATGACTAGCTTTCTTCTACTTTCAATATATGTTTCATTCACTTCCATTGCTTGAGCTTCTTTCTTCCCTTAGAGGAGTGAAACTCTTCCACTTTTCTAGAGCTTCGCCAAAGCCGTGAAGGGTGGAACGTGATTCACTCATTCTTTTTCGAAGATCGGCTCTTTGTTTGTTGTGTGATTAGTAATTAAAGTTGACATATTATTATGACATTTTAAGACTAACTGTACTTTAATGGAGTTTAAGTGATGTCATTTCAGGCCCTAAACTGAACAAGGACCCAAGAACAACAAGTACCACACTTGGATGCAACACCACCACATTAGAGCCAAAATAGGAGCAGCTTGGAGCACAGCCAGGACGTTCGAACGCCAACTCACGTTCGAACGTCCACATTACACTGTAGCAGACTCAACTGCTGAGAGAAGGCGTGTTGCAGTTAGGAAAGAAGACTGGAGCTCTGAAGCACTTGAGTGTCACGTTCGAACGCCAACTCACGTTCGAACGTGCACTTGAGTTGATGGAAGACCAGACTACTGCAAAGAGTTGGAACTGAACTTCACAGAAGACCAACAGACCACTCGAGTGAAAGGGTCAGAGAAAATCTGGCGTTCGAACACCCTTAGTGCAAAAACAGAAGAAACGTTCGAACGGCAGTCAACGTTCGAACGCCCTTAGTGCAAAAACAGAAACAACGTTCGAACGCCAACTCACGTTCGAACGTTCTCCACAGACTGGCAGCAGAGTTGTTGACTGTTTACTTGGACTTGGGCGGCAAACACTATTTCTTCACCTCCTCTTGTCTCCTCCTCTTGCCTATAAATACTCCCCTTGTTGGAGAGCTTTAGAGAGCCAAGTAGGAAGTAGGAAAGTTGATGGAGGCTTAGACTCCCACTCTCATTGTAGATTTAGCTTATTTTCCTTGTATGAAGTCTTTATTTTAGAGATTAGTTTGGCTTTAGTCCAACATCTCTTGCTTGTTATAAAAGTAGTTTTATGCTTATGCTTATGTTTATGCTTTCATTTTACATGCATAGAAGAGAGATAGCTCACCTTTTGGTTGAGGAAGCAACCCTCCAATTCTTGGTTGAGGAAGCCACCCTCCAAATGTGACTCGCTTTCTTCTATTTTTATTGTTCATGCATTTTACTTCCATTGCTTGAGCTTCTTTATTTCTTAGAAGAGTGAAACTCTTCCACTTTTCTAGAGCTTTACCAAAGCCGTGAAGGGTGGAACGTGATTCACCCATTCTTTGTTAAAGATTGGCTCCGTGTTTGTTGTTACTTTATCTTTTAAGTTCTCTACTTGGAGGGATGAGCATCACTCACTTTTCTAGCTTTACCCAAGCCATGAAGAGTGAGTAGTTTCTCATTCACTCTTTAGTAAGAGGAGAAGGGCATGTATAAGTTATCTGGGAATCATATTTGTGCAATGTTTTTATGCTTAACGTTTATTTCTTCTTGTTATTGGATGATTGATTGCATCTAGCAAAGCTAAGGTACTTTGTATAACTGTGAGCTCTTTCTATGACACGGATGACTCTTGCATAGAAAGACTCATCAGTTCAAGACAAGTACCCCGGCTAGATCCTCATGACTACCCTTCAATCCTCCCTCTTATTGTACTTCATTTAAAGAATGGAATATTAATATCATGATTGGATGTCTTGTAGAAACACTTGTTTGTTTGTAGACGGGTTAAGTCTCGGCACAGGCAATTCTTGTAAACTTCTAGAAAGACATCGGAATCATGTTCTTAATTCTCACAATCCATCTTTATCTTCCGATTAACTTGCTGTTGACACGGGAGTTAATTGAGTTATCAAGCACAATTATGACAAATCGGATAACTAACTACATGTCCAGATCCTTGCACTAAAGAGTGACTCTTTTTAATTAGCACTTATCTCCTATTTTGTTAAGAAAATCCTCTTGGAAAGAATCTTATATTCTGTCCAGGAAAACTCATATCTCACAACAAACAAGTCCCGCCTTATGCCAAGTTTCTAAAAGACTTGTGCACAGTCAAGAGAAGCCAAAAAGTCCAAAAAAGAGCTTTCCTAACGGAACAAGCTAGTGCTCTTCTCCAACAGAAAACCCTTCCAAAATACAAAGACCCAGGATGTCCGACTGTCTCATGTATCATTGGAAACTTCAGAATTGAACAAGCCTTGTTAGACCTTGGAGCCAGCGTTAATCTGCTACCCTACTCTGTGTATCAACAGTTGGGTTTGGGAGAACTTAAACCCACTTGTGTCACACTCCAATTGGCTGACAGATCTGTCAAAACCCCCAGAGGGATTGTTGAAGATGTACTTGTCCAAGTAGATAGTTTTGTCTTCCCTGTTGACTTCATTGTTCTGGATACTCAACCAGCAATAAATTCGGAGAACCAAATTCCCGTCATTCTTGGTCGACCATTCCTTGCAACTTCCAATGCTTTAATCAATTGCAGGAATGGAGTCATGAAATTAACTTTTGGGAATATGACTCTCGAAATGAACATTTTCAATATTGCTAAACATCCAGAAGAGGAAAAGGAAGAAAGGGAAGTACACTCCATAGAATCTTTGATACAGGAACATCTGGATGATACATTCTGTGAGGATCCTGCTGAATCATCTCTGTTAGAACTCATCTCATCAGAAATAACAGATGATGACCCAAAACCACCAAGTGACCCTACTCATACTGTTGAGACCTGGGCACTCAAATTCGAAGAAATTTCACCAAGTGGCACAAAGCCAGTCTCATCAAGTGTTAGCCCACCAAAGCCTGAATTGAAACCTCTCCCATCTGACCTCAAATATGCATTCTTAGGAAAGAATGAGTCATACCCAGTGGTAATTTCATCTAAACTCACAGACTTGCAAGAGTCTAAATTGCTTGAAGTTCTTCGAAGTCATAAAAGTACCATTGGATGGACCATCGCTGACTTGAAAGGTATAAGCCCGTTAATCTGCAATCATGCCATATACCTTGAAGAGGACTCAAAACCCTCTCGTCAAATGCAGCGACGAATGAATCCTCACATGAAGGAAGTTGTGAGAATTGAGGTACTCAAACTCTTAGATGCAGGGATAATCTTCCCTATCTCAGATAGTAAATGGGTCAGTCCAACCCAGGTTGTGCCAAAAAAATCTGGGGTCACAGTGGTCAAAAATGATGCAAATGAACTAGTACCAACTCGAGTCGTCACAGGATGGCGAATGTGCATTGATTATCGAAAGCTCAATTTGGTCACTAGAAAAGATCATTTTCCTCTCCCATTTCTTGACCAAGTCCTAGAGAGAATTGCAGGCCATGCATTTTACTGTTTCTTGGATGGATATTCAGGGTATAACCAAATTGAGATAGCCTTAGATGATCAGGAGAAAACAACCTTCACATGCCCCTTTGGCACCTTTGCATTCAAAAGGATGCCATTTGGACTTTGTAACGCTCCTGCAACATTCCAAAGATGTATGCTAAGCTTGTTCAGTGATATGGTTGAAAAATTTTTGGAAGTATTTATGGATGACTTCTCTGTCTATGGTGATTCCTTCGACTTGTGTTTAACCAATCTGGAGAAAGTACTGATCAGATGTAAGGAAGCCAACCTAGTGCTCAATTGGGAAAAATATCATTTTATGGTAGCACAGGGCATTGTTCTTGGTCACGTCGTGTCGTCTTAAGGCATGAAAGTTGACAAGGCAAAAATTGATTTGATTGGAAATTTGCCTGCCCCTAAGACTGTAAAAGATGTTCGATCATTCCTAGGTCATGCAGGATTCTACAGGAGATTCATAAAAGATTTCAGTACCATAGCAAAACCAATGTGTCACCTCCTAAGTCAGGATGTAATATTTGATTGGAATGAAGCATGCCAAAAAGCCTTTGACAAGCTAAAAGACATGTTAATTTCTGCACCAATAATGCAACCTCCTGACTGGAATCTTCCTTTTGAACTAATGTGTGATGCAAGTGATTTTGCTGTAGGTGCTGTATTGGGACAAAGAAAATATAAGAAACCTCATGTGATTTACTATGCAAGCAAAACTTTGAATGATGCCCAAATGAATTATTCAACAACTGAGAAAGAATTGCTTGCTGTAGTTTTTGCACTGGAAAAATTCCGTTCTTATCTTGTTGGTTCTTCTGTTACTGTATTCACTGACCATGCAGCTCTAAAATTTTTGCTCACAAAGAAGGACGCCAAACCGAGACTCTTGAGATGGATACTTTTGCTCCAAGAGTTTGATCTTGTCATTAAGGACAAGAAAGACGTCGAGAATGTGATGGCAGATCATCTATCCAGACTAACCTATGAATTTCATGAGGATGGACTGCCAATCAATGAGAAATTCCCCGATGAACAACTGTTCATGATTGATAAGACACCATGGTATGCAGACATTGCTAACTTTCTTGCTACTGATACACTCCCTCCATCTTTTACCATGTTGGACAAAAAGAAATTTATGAGGGAGCTACGTAACTTCTTTTGGGAGGATCCTTACGTATTCAAATACTGTAAAGATCAAATCATAAGACGTTGCATCCCTGCTCATGAAAGTAGCCAGGTAATAACTTTTTGTCATTCTGAAGCATGTGGTGGCCACTTTTCATCAAGAAAAACAGCTGCAAAAATATTGCAGTGTGGATTTTACTGGCCCACACTTTTCAAAGATGTCCATGCCTTTTGTTTAACTTGTGATAGGTGTCAAAGGTTGGGAAACATTTCTAAAAGAAATATGATGCCCTTAAACCCCATTCTGGTAATTGAAATTTTTGACTGTTGGGGTATCGATTTTATGGGACCATTTCCCCCTTCCTTTGGCTATCTATACATTTTAGTGGTTGTAGACTATGTATCCAAATGGGTTGAAGCAATTCCATGCCGAAACAATGATCACAAAACAGTGATCAAATTTTTAAAAGAAAATATTTTGTCCCGATTTGGAATTCCGAAGTCAATCATAAGCGATGGGGGTGCTCATTTTTGCAATCGTCCCTTCTGGAATTTAATGAAAAAATACTTGATTTTTCACAAAATTGCAACCCCTTATCACCCACAGACCAGTGGACAAGCTGAGTTAGCTAATCGGGAGATCAAATTAATTTTAGAAAAAACGGTGAACCCAGATCGCAAAGATTGGTCATTAAGACTGACTGATGCACTCTGGGCATACCGAACTGCTTTTAAAACAATTTTGGGCATGTCTCCTAATCGATTAGTCTATGGAAAGTCATGTCACTTGCCTGTGGAATTGGAACATAGGGCATACTGGGCCATTAAAGCAATGAATTTTGACTTAGACAAGGCTGGGCTAACAAGGAAACTTCAGATAAATGAATTGGAGGAATTGAGAAATGAAGCATA
This sequence comes from Ilex aquifolium, assembly GCA_951799425.1. Lineage (NCBI taxonomy): Eukaryota > Viridiplantae > Streptophyta > Magnoliopsida > Aquifoliales > Aquifoliaceae > Ilex > Ilex aquifolium. Next base: position 28,951,620 of record OX637400.1, read on the forward strand.
TGAAAATGCTAAGATTGCTAAAACCAGGATGAAAATCTTTCATGACAAACACATTGTGCGGAAATCTTTTGAGCCATCTCAAAAAGTCTTGCTATTCAATTCAAGACTCCGCCTCTTCCCTGGTAAGTTGAAATCAAGATGGGCTGGGCCTTACATTGTGAAAAAGGTGTTTGAACACGGAGCAGTTGAAGTGGAAAACCCAGCAAACGGTAATAATTTTACTGTTAATGGTCAGAGGTTAAAACCATTTTTGAAGGATTTTGTTAGAAATGTGGAAACCATTCTTTTAATGTAACCAGAGTACTCCTCCGAAATTCACGCCTGCCGACACTCCAGTGGATCGGGTCAGGAAATATCTACTCCAACCCGACCCACTGGGGCGCCTTTATAAGGCGCCCACGTGTTCCCCAGCCGCCGCAGTTGGCCCTCCCCCTTTTGTTCTTCTTCTTCTTCTTCTTTTCTTCTTCTTCTGTTAGTCTTCGAGTCTCTGTTACCCGAGAAAACACCCATGACCACACACTCCACAAACACGATATTTTGCTTCCTGTTTAGCATTTTAATCTTATATTACGGGTGTTCTTCTCTTGTTCGCACTCACACATAAGGATTTTCAGCCTACCCGAAATCCAGATCTGCGCACAGATGAGTAATTTTTGGTGTTTTTATTTGTAGGTCTCAGTGGTGAACAGATCTCTACCATTCAACCTCGTCTCCACACTCCATGAACCGGTAAATTCGTAACATTGGGGACAATGTTCAGTTTAGGTTGGGGGATATGATCAATTCATCAGTTAGTTCATTTCATCAGTTAGTTCATTATCGTTCAGTTCATTTTCGTTCATAATTTTCGCAATTTTTTTTAAAAAAAAAATTTTTATTGTCATTGTTGATTATGTTTGAACATTGATTGTATAAATTGATTATGCTTATAAATAAGCCTCAATCGTCTTTGTGACTGGCAGACATTAAAGAACCAGATAGTGAGTCTAGCAATCATGGATGTAAATCTTTTTTGGTTTAGCCTAGGAGTCCTACGTACTTTTCCATCTGATGTACATACCATGATCATGAGAAAAGCAAGATTAGTAAGGAAGGCTGAAATCAAAGAAAAACAAGCGAAACCCCTCTGTGGCAGAAGTAGCTTTGCCAAACGTCGTCGTGCAAAAAGGCTTGGTGCCTGTAAACAGTGTGGCAGATACTTTCACGAAAAAAGGTACAACCAGTGTTCTGAACCAATTTCCGGTCGCGCACTTGATCGATTAGACTGGATAGTGAATGGGCTGAGTAAGGATTACCCTGATACGCCATGCTATTCCGGTACTGTGCTTAACCGATTTGTGAGAGAGGAAGTTGGGAGAGTTACTGGTTGTCCATTTTACACAAACACAGAGGGAGACTCAGATTAGATAATTTTCTGTAGGAAATGTGTACTTTCGTTGGGGGAGTGAATGCCAAAGGTCCGAATTTGTTGTAAAATTCTGTTTGTATAAATTTCTTTTTGACTGAAATGAAAATATGGGCCGAGTAAGGAATGCCCCAAAATACCAACCTGAAGCGTGGGTAGGGGTTCATCCTGAGACGCCGTAGTTTTTGAATTAAATTGGTGTGTTTTGTCTTCTTTGATTGTATATAGTGCAATAGAGAAAATTTTAATTTGTGGTTCAACGTTCGAACGCCAGGTAACGTTCGAACGTTGAAAGCTTACAGTACTCAGCCTCTGATGAAGCTTCTGCAGAAACTTGAAAGTACTGGGAGCTCAGTCCGTTCGAACGCCAATAGACCGTTCGAACTAGATTAACGTTCGAACGCCAATAGACCGTTCGAACGAAGAGTATTTACAGTACTTTGGCCTCTGACAGAAACTCAAAAGTACTGGGAGCTCATCACGTTCGAACGCCAGACCACGTTCGAACGATCTTTTTAAATTCCTTCTACCAACGTTCGAACGTCACCAACGTTCGAACGTTACAACTCAGGCTATAAAAGCCTGGCTCGTCTTCTTCATTTTCAAAACCCTCCAAAACTTCTGAAAACCCGAAAAACCTTGGAGATCTTGCACTACCCAGACCCCAAAACCCCAACCATTCTCCATCTTTAACAAAAATCGTCACTCCCAAGACATTTACCACTTCAAGAAGATCCATCTTCACAAAGAAATCAAAAATTCCAAAACCATCCAGCTCAAAAACCAAAAAAATATGCCAAGAGTCAAGCTTCCTGCCAGGAGGAACCCAAACACCCAAGAGCCAAACTTTGTCGAAGAAGTGGTGGAGGTGAGAGAAGGATTACCACCACTCACAAGGAGATACGACAAGACTCGGTTTCTCACAGCTCTAAAAGCAGACAGGTATGAAAATTTCTACCAAAACAAAGCCATTGTTTGTGAAAGAGATGTGATTTTGGCTGATTTTGCGGAGTTGGGGATTTTTGCGGAAATGGAAAGGAGGGGATGGTTGTTTTATTTGAGGAACGGCGGTGAGGCCATAGTCGACTTGGTGCGGGAGTTTTACTCCAATGCCGAGATTATCGACGGGGAAATTCGAACTTATGTGAGGGGAGTCCATGTGGACGTTGATAAGGATTATATTTAGGGGGCAAGGCAAGAAGTGCCTCGGGTCCCAAATCCCATTTATCCCCCAATTAAGAATGTGGCGATGAATGAAGTGGGGAGAGAACTAACGGGAGTACCCAACTTTTCATGGGCAAGGAAGAAATTTTTTAGACAAGGGGAGCTAAGTGACAAATACAAAATGTTAAATTTGATTGCAGTGTCAAACTTTGCCCCAATTGGAAGAAAAAATGAAATTCTCCCCGACATGGCCCGATTGTTGTATGCTATTGGAAAAGGGCAAAGCATTGACATCCCCTCCCTAGTGTTGACCGAGATGAAGAAAGGGTGTGATGTGAAGAGGAATTCGCTTCCCTTCACCACCCTCGTGACTAAGATATGCAAGGAGCATGGGGTAAGGGTAAAGCCTGAGATGGAAATCCAGAAGCCAATGGGGCCATTGAACAAGGCTTCATTCCGGAGAAGCCAAAGTCATAGTGGCGTCCCGGCGGCAAGGCAAGAAGAGCCCCCGGCCCAAGGAGTAGATGAAGTGCAAGAGGAGCTTGATGAGATGGAGAGAGAGATGGGAGGAGAAGGAGATCAGCCAGCATGTGAGGGACCTAGCACCAACACCAGCACCCGACGCTCATTACGGGACATCATGCTTAGCATTGAAGCTAAGCAAGATGAGATCCTTAGGTATCTGAGGGGTGGACATGGTGGAGCTAGTAGCCAAGGAGGAGAGTGAGAGAGAGGGACTTCTATTTCTGTTCTTTGTCTTGTTTTTATGTTTGTTTAAAGTGCTTCTTTGTATGAATTGCTTCTTTGATAGTTGTAAGTTTTTGTGTGGTTGTGAATGAATCGAACCGTTGATGTTAAAAGATGATATTTTGAAATGAATGGTTCCATTTATCACTTTTATTTGTTTTAATGCATTTGTAGATTTATCATAAAAATTAAAAGGTGAAGGAACAAATGTGGATGATAAAAATGCAGGAGGATCTAACTCGCAAATGGAATTGGTATATAACCGATACCCCCTGGAAAACCTGACATACACAGTGGAGATAACAAAGAACACCAGGGTGAGTTTCGAACTTAACAATACTTTCGAGAGACAATCAATATTTACTCAAGCAAATTCTTTTCAAATCTCCATTTTTTGAATGATCTCATTAACCTTGCTTTGATTGACGCATTTAAAAGTGATCTATTGACATATCCCACACGAAATCATCGCATACGACACATACAGGTGCACATGCTTGAGAAATGATCTTAGGCCATCTTTGATATAATATTGAGCCTTAGACCTTTCTTTGAAAAAAATTTTATCCTTCGTTAGCCATGTTTGAGCCATCAATGTATAAAGTTTTCTTTGATAAACCTACATGATTACCAATCCACAGGAAAACATATTTGACATACCTTGGCTATCTAATTTTCTTACATCCTCTTTGTAAGATGATACAGAAAAAGGAAAAGAAAAAGGAGCATTCGAGATTATCATCCAAGAAGAGTTGATTGGAACAATTGAAACAAAACAGAAGCAAAAAGGCAAAAACTTGTCAAGAAAGTGAAAAAATGAGAAAAATGAAAGAGAGAAATGTCATCTCTCGGCAAAATATCAAGAAATTAGAAAGAGGTGTGCTACACAAACAGCAGATAGCTTTTGAAAATCTCTGACGTCGTTTCGTTAGCCACTGACCTCTAGCCACGCTACAACCCATGAAAAGCCCTAATTGATCTCAAATATGTTATATGCATGTGTTGTTAATCACAATTGGGATATGGTAAATAGCGTTCCTTTTAAATTGCGTTAATATTCTTTCATGAGATCATGCCAAACATAAGTAGTTGCTTATTTAAAATTTCACTCCTTTCTTAAATGGTGCATGTGATTTTTTCGATTGGCCATCTTCTGATCACATGATCTGTGAGAAACAAGTCACTATAATCAGAGTGAACCTTTGCTGAGAGTATACTACGTGAGGTTTGTGAAATCGAAACTATCCATGGAAGGTGATAAAAAGGAGTATTTGTTACATAACAATTCCTATTGCTTGAATGATCATTCCTACTGCATTGAGAATTTCAAATACCAATGTAACAAATGATAATTTTTGCATAGAATGAATACCTGTGAAATAAGGACGTGTGAGACATAAGTCAAAGTTGAAAATCTGGTGTCTCAACGACCATGATGCTAATTTACTTGAGACAGCATTCTCCTATACACATCTGTTCGACTGAAGTTTGTGGGTAACTTCTCTGGAAACCCTCACGAGACAACACTCGTCCGCTAGGGTAAACCTAGTGGTTCAACGGCTTGTTGCATAAGCTAAATGCAACCGGATGACCTACGAAAATGGCATTAGGAGTAGAATTTTTTTTTTCATATTACTAGAGACTAGCAATATTTAGGTTGGGGAGTGTGATTAGTACTTAAAATTGACATATTATTATGACATTTTAAGACTAATGGTACTTTAATGGAGTTTAAGTGATGTCATTTCAGGCCCTAAACTGAACAAGGACCCAAGAACAACAAGTACCACACTTGGATGCAGCACCAGTACATTAGAGCCCAAAATTGGAGAAGCTTGGAGCACAGCCAGAACGTTCGAACGCCAACTCACGTTCTAACGTCCACAATACACTGTAGCAGACTCAACTGCTGAAGAGAAGGCGTGTTGCAGTTAGGAAAGAAGACTGGAGCTCTGAAGTACTTGAGAGCACGTTCGAACGCCAACTCACGTTCGAACGTGCACTTGAGTTGATGGAAGACCAGACCACTGCAGAGAGTTGGAACTAAACTTCACAGAAGACCACAGATCACTCGAGTGAAAGGGGTCAGAGCAAAGCTGGCGTTCGAACGCCCTTAGTGCAAAAACAAGAAGAAACGTTCGAACGGCAGTCAACGTTCGAACGCCAACTCACGTTCGAACGTTATCCACAGACTGGCAGCAGAGTTGTTGACTGTTCACTTGGACTTGGGCGGCAAACACTATTCTTTCACCCCCCCCTTGCCTCCTCCTCTTCCCTATAAATACTCCCCTTGTTGGAGAGCTAAAGAGAGAGCATAGTAGGAAGTAGATAGTGATGGAGGCTTAGACTCCCACTCTCATTGTAGTTAGTTCATTTTCCTTATGAAGTCTTTATTTTAGAGATTAGTTTGGCTTTAGCCCAACATCTCTTGCTTGTTATAACAGTAGTTTTATGCTTATGCTTATGTTTATGCTTTCATTTCTCATGCATAGAAGAGAAATAGCTCCCATCTTGGTTGAGGAAGCAACCTTCCAATCTTTGGTTGAGGAAGCCACCCTCCAAATGTGACTAGCTTTCTTCTACTTTTATTGTTCATGCATTTCACTTCCATTGCTTGAGCTTCCTTCTTTCTTAGAAGAGTGAAACTCTTCCACTTTTCTAGAGCTTGATTAAAGCTGTGAAGGGTGGAACGTGATTCACTCATTCTTTGTGGAAGATTCGCTCCGCGTTTGTTGTTACTTTATCTTTTAAAGTTCTCCACTTGGAGGGATGAGCATCACTCACTTTTCTAGCTTTACCCAAGCCATGAAGAGTGAGTAGTTTCTCATTCACTCTTTAGTGAGAGGAGAAAGGCATGTACAAGTTATCCGGGAATCATATTTGTGCAATGTTCTTTTATGCTTAACGTTTATTTCTTCTTGTTATCGGATGATTGATTGCATCTAGCAAAGCTAAGGTACTTTGTATAATTGTGAGCTCTTTCTATGACATGGATGACTCCTTCATAGAAAGACTCATCAGTTCAAGGCAAGTACCCCGGCTAGATCCTCATGACTACCCTTCAATCTCCCCCCTTAATGTACTTCATTTAAAGAATGGACTATTAATATCATAATTGGATGTCTTGTAGAAACACTTGCTTGTTTGTAGACGGGTTAAGTCTTGGCACAAGCAATTCTTGTAAACTTCTAGAAAGACATCGGAATCATGTTCTTAATTCTCACAATCCATCTTTATCTTCTGATTAACTTGCTGTTGACACGGGAGTTAATTGAGTTATCAAGCACAATTATGACAAACCGGATAACTAACTACATGTCCAGATCCTTGCACTAAAGGGTGACTCTTTTTAATTAGCATTCATCTCCTATTTTGTTAAGAAAATCTTTCTGGAAAGAATCTTATATTCTGTCCAGCAAAACCCATATCTCGCAGCAAATCAAAAAGGTTACAATCAAAAGGTCTCTACCACTGCTTGCCTTAGAAATATCAACAAAAGTTCCCTGTGGATTCGACTCCGGACTCAAACCGGATTATTACTACAGCTTGACCGTCTGCACTTGGGTGTATACATTTGGATCAAGCCATCACCTGCTCCTAAGACTGTAAAAGATGTTCGATCATTCCTAGGACATGAAGGGTTCTACAGGAGATTCATAAAAGATTTCAGTACCATAGCAAAACCAATGTGTCACCTCCTAAGTCAGGATGTAATATTTGATTGGAATGAAGCATGCCAAAAAGCATTTGACAAGCTAAAAGACATGTTAATTTCTGCACCAATAATGCAACCCCCTGACTGGAATCTTCCCTTTGAACTAATGTGTGATGTAAGTGATTTTGCTGTAGGTGCTGTATTGGGACAAAGAAAAGATAAGAAACCCCATGTGATTTACTATGCAAGCAAAACTTTGAATGATGCTCAAATGAATTATTCGACAACTGAGAAAGAATTGTCTGTTGTAGTTTTTGCACTGGAAAAATTCCGTTCTTATCTTGTTGGTTCTTCTGTTACTGTATTCACTGACCATACAGCCCTAAAAATTTTGCTCACAAAGAAGGATGCCAAACCAAGACTCTTGAGATGGATACTTTTGCTACAAGAGTTTGATCTTGTCATCAAGGACAAGAAAGGTGTTGAGAATGTGGTGGCAGATCATCTGTCCAGACTAACCTATGAATTTCATGAGGATGGACTGCCAATCAATGAGAAATTCCCCGATGAACAACTGTTCATGATTGATAGTACACCATGGTATGCAGACATTGCTAACTTTCTTTCTACTGATACACTCCCTCCATCTTTTACCATGTTGGACAAAAAGAAATTTCTGAGGGAGGTTCGTAACTTCTTTTGGGAGGAGCCTTACGTATTCAAGTACTGTAAAGATCAAATCATAAGACGTTGCATCCCTGCTCATGAAAGTAGCCAGGTAATAACATTTTGTCATTCTGAAGCATGTGGTGGCCACTTTTCGTCAAGAAAAACAGCTGCAAAAATATTGCTGTGTGGATTTTACTGGCCCACACTTTTCAAAGATGTCCATGCCTTTTGTTTAACTTGTGATAGGTGTCAAAGGTTGGGAAACATTTCTAAAAGAAATATGATGCCTTTAAATCCCATTCTGGTAATTGAAATTTTTGACTGTTAGGGCATCGATTTTATGGGACCATTCCCCCCTTCCTTTGGCTATCTGTACATTTTAGTGGTTGTAGACTATGTATCCAATTGGGTTGAAGCAATTCCATGCCGAAACAATGATCACAAAACAGTGATCAAATTTTTGAAAGAAAATATTTTGTCCCGGTTTGGAATTCCGAAATCAATCATAAGCGATGGGGGTGCTCATTTTTGCAATCGTCCCTTCTGGAATTTAATGAAAAAATACTTGATTTTTCACAAAATTGCAACCCCTTATCACCCACAGACCAGTGGACAAGCTGAGTTAGCTAATCGGGAGATCAAATTAATTTTGGAAAAAACGGTGAATCCAGATCGCAAAGATTGGTCGTTAAGACTAACTGATGCGCTCTGGGCATACCGTACTGCTTTTAAAACAATTTTAGGCATGTCTCCTTATCGATTAGTCTATGGAAAGCCATGTCACTTGCCTGTGGAATTGGAACATAGGGCATACTGGGCCATTAAAGCAATGAATTTTGACTTGGACAAGGCTGGGCTAACAAGGAAACTTCAGATAAATGAATTGGAGGAATTGAGAAATGAAGCATATGAAAATGCTAAGATTGCTAAAACCAGGATGAAAAATTTTCATGACAAACACATTGTGCGGAAATCTTTTGAGCCGTCTCAAAAAGTCTTGTTATTTAATTCAAGACTCCGCCTCTTTCCTGGTAAGTTGAAATCAAGATGGACTGGGCCTTACATTGTCAAAAAGGTGTTTGAACATGGAGCAGTTGAAGTGGAAAACCCAGCAAACGGTAATAATTTTACTGTTAATGGTCAGAGGTTAAAACCATTTTTGGAGGATTTTGTTAGAAATGTGGAAACCATTCTTTTAATGCAACCAGAGTACTCCTCCGAAATTCGCACTTGCCGACACTCCAGTGGATCGGGTCAGGAAATATCTACTCCAACCCGACCCACTGGGGCGCCTTTATAAGGCACCCACTTTTTACCCAGCCGCCGCAGTTGCCCCCCCTCCCCCACTTCTTCTTCTTCTTCTTTTTCTTTTCTTCTTCTTCCTTCTATTCGTCTTCGAGTTCTCTGTTACCCGAGAAACCACCCATGACCACACACTCCACAAACACGATATTTTGCTTCATGTTTTGCATTTTAATCTTATATTTGCTCATGGGTGTTCTTCTCTTGTTCACACTCACACATAAGGATTTTCAGCCTACCCGAAATCCATATCTGCGCACAGATGAGTAATTTTTGTGTTTTTATTTGTAGGTCTCAGCGGTGAACAGATCTCTACCATTCAACCTCATCTCCACACTCCATGAACCGGTAAATTCAAAACATTGGGGACAATGTTCAGTTTAGGTTGGGGGGTATGATCAGTTCATCAGTTCATTAGTTCATATTTTCGTAAATTTTTAAAATTTTTATTGTCGTCGTTGATCATGTTTGAACATTGATTGTATAAATTGATGATTATGCTTACGAATCAACTTCAATCGTCTTTGTGACTGGCAGACGTTAAAGAACCAGATAGTGAGTCTTAAAACTTAGCAATCATGGATGTAAATCTTTTTTGGTTTAGCCTAGGAGTTCTACGTACTTTTCCATCTGATGTACATACTATGATCATGAGAAAAGCAAGATTAGTAAGAAAGGCTGAAATCAAAGAAAAACAAGCGAAACCCCTCTGTGACAGAAGCAGCTTTGCCAAACGTCGTCGTGCCAAAAGGCTTGGTGCCTATAAACAGTGTGGCAGATTCTTTCACAAAAAAAGATACAACCAGTGTTCTGAACCAATTTCCGGTCGCGCACTTAATCGATTAGACTGGATAGTAAATGGGCTGAGTAAGGATTACCCTGATACGCCATGTTATTCCGGTACTATGCTTAACCGATTTGTGAGAGAGGAAGTTGGGAGAGTTACTGGTTGTCCATTTCACACAGACACAGAGGGAGACTCGGATTAGATAATTTTCTGTAGGAAATGTGTACTTTTGTTGGGGGAGTGAAAGTCAAAGGTCCGAATTTTGTTGTAAAAAGTGTAAAAATCTTTTTGTATAAATTCTTTTGACTGAAATGAAAATATGGGCCGAGTAAGGAATGCTCCAAAATACCAACCTGAAGCGTGGGTAGGGGTTCATCCTGAGACGCCTTAGTTTTTTGTGTGTTTTGCCTTCTTTGATTGTATATAGTGTAGTGGAGAAAAATTTTAATTTTTGGTTCAACGTTCGAACGTCAGCTGCTTACAGTACTCAACCTCTAATGAAGATTCTGATGAAAACGAAAAAGTACTGGGATCTCTATCCGTTCGAACGCCAATAGACCGTTCGAACGAGATTAACGTTCGAACGCCAATAGAACGTTCGAACGAAGAGAACTTGCAGTACTTTGGCCTCTGACAGAACACAAAAGTACTGAGAGCTCACCACGTTCGAACGCCAAACCACGTTCGAACGGTCTGTTTAAAATCCTTCTACCCACGTTCGAACGTAACCAACGTTCGAACGTTACGACTCAGGCTATAAAAGCCGAGCTCGTCTTCTTCATTTCAAAACCCTCCAAAACTTCTGAAAACTCGAAAAACCTTGGAGACTCTTCACTACCCAGACCCCAAAACCCCAACCATTCTCCATCTTCACCAAAAATCAACCCTCCCAAGACGTTTGCCACTTCAAGAAGATCCATTTTCACAAAGAAATCAAAGATTTCAAAACCCTCCAACTCAAAAATCGAAAAAATGCCAAGAGTCAAGCTTCCTGCCAGGAAGAACCCAAACACCCAAGAGCCAAATTTTGTCGAAGAAGTGGTGGAGGTGAGAGAAGGAATGCCACCACTCACAAGGAGATACGACAAGACTCGGTTTCTCACAGCTCTAAAAGCAGACAGGTATGAAAATTTCTACCAAAACAAAGCCATTGTTTGTGAAAGAGATGTGATTTTGGCTGATTTTACGGAGTTGGGGATCTTTGCGGAGATGGAAAGGAGGGGGTGGTTGTTTTATTTGAGGAACGACGATGAGGCCGTAGTCGACTTGGTGCGGGAGTTTTACTCCAATGCCGAGATCATCGACGGGGAAATTCGAACTTATGTAAGGGGAGTCCATGTGGACGTTGATAAGGATTATATTTGGGGGGTAAGGCAAAAGGTGCCTCGGGTGCCAAATCCCGCTTATCCCCCAAGGAAGAATGTAGCGATGAATGAGGTGGGGAAGGAACTGACTAGAATATCCAATTTTTCGTGGACTGGGAAGAAATTTTTTAGACAAGGGGAGCTAAGTGACAAATACAAAATGTTAAACTTGATTGCGGTGTCAAATTTTGCTCCAATAGGAAGAAAAAATGAAGTTTTACCTGACATGGCTCGGTTGTTGTATGCGATTGGAAAAGGGCAAAGCATTGATCTCCCCTCCCTAATTCTGACAGAAATGAAAAAAGGGTGTGATGTGAAAAGGAATTCGCTTCCCTTCGGCACCCTAGTGACAGAACTGTGCAAAGAACATGGGGTGAGGGTGAAGCCCGAGATGGAAATCCAAAAGCCAATGGGGCCACTGAACAAGGCTTCCTTCCGGAGAAGCCAAAGTCATAGTGGCGGCCCAGCGGCAAAGCAAGAAAAGCCCCCTGCCCACGGAGTGGATGAAGTACAAGAGGAACTTGATGCAGAGGAGGAGAGAGAGAGAGATCAGCCACCAGAGGCGGGCCCTAGCACTAGCACCAGCACCCGACGCTCCTTATGGGACGTCATGCTTAGCATTGAAGCTAAGCAGGATGAGATCCTTAGGCTTCTGAGGGGTGGACATGGCGGAGATGGTGCACAAGGAGGAGAGTGAGAGAGAGGGATTTCTGTTCTCATTCTTGTTTTTATGTTTGTTTAAAGTGCTTCTTTTTATGAATTTCTTCTTTGATAGTTGTAAGTTTTTGTGTGATTGTGAATAAATCGAACCGTTGATATTAAAAGATGATATTCTGAGAAATGAATGGTTCCATTTATCACTTTTATTTGTTTTAATGCAATTATAGATTTAGCAAAAAAAATTAAAAGGTGATGGAACAAATGTGGATGTTAAGAATGCTTGCTAGAGTAAATATGCACATGATCGTTTTGACACCTCCATTTATCAACCGAGACTTAAAACCACATTTCTTGAAAAAATTGGTATTCTCTCTATACTTAAATTGTCATATGTACATCGATATTTGTTATTTTAAAGGTACAGGAAGATCTGACTCGAAAATGGAATTGGTATATAACCAATACCCCCTGGAAAACCCCGACATACACAGTGGAGATAACAAAGAACACCAGGGTGAGTTTCGAACCTAACGATGCTTTCGAGAGACAATCAATGTTTACTCAAGTAAATTCTTTTCACTCTCAATTTTTTGAATGATCTCATTAACCTTGCTTTGATTGACGCACCTAAAAGTGATATATTGACATATCCCACAAGGAACCATCGTATACAACACATACATGTGCACATGCTTGAGAAATGATCTTAGGCCATCTTTGATATAATATTGAGCCTTAGACCTTTCTTTGACAAAATTTATCCCTCGTTAGCCATGTTTGAGCCATCAATGTATGAATTTTTCTTTGATAAACCTATATGATTACCAATCCACAGGAAAACATACTTGACATACCTTGGCTATCTAATTTTCTTACATCCTCTTTGTAAGATGATACAGAAAAAGGAAAAGAAAAAGAAGCATTCGAGATTATCATCCAAGAAGAGTTGATTGGAACAAGTGAAACAAAACAAAAGCAAAAAGGCAAGAACTTGCCAAGAAAGTGAAAAATGAGAAAAGTGAAAGAAAGAAATGTCATCTCTCGGCAAAATGTCAAGAAGTTAGAAAAAGGTGTGCTACAATACGTAAACAGAAGATAGCTTTTGAAAATCCCTGACGTCGTTTCGTTAGCCACTGACCTCTGGCCACGCTACAACCTATGAAAAGCCCTAATTGATCTCAAGTCTGTTACATGCATGTGTTGTTAATCAAAATTGGGATATGGTAAATAGCATTTCTTTTAATTGCGTTAATATTCTTTCATGAGATTATGCCAAACATAAGTAGTTGCTTCTTTAAAATTTCACTCATTTCCTAATTGTGCATGTGATTTTTCGATTGGCCATCTTCTGATCACATGATCTGTGAGAAACAAGTCACTATAATCAGAGTGAACTTTTGTTGAGGGTATACTACGTGAGGTTTGTGAAATCGGAACTATCCATGGAAGGTGATAAAAGGGAGTATTTGTTACATAACAATTCATGTTGCTTGAATGATCATTCCTACTGCATTGAGAATTTCAAATACCAATGTGACAAATGATAATTTTTGCATAGAATGAATACCTGTGAAATAAGGACGTGTGAGATATAAGTCAAAATTGAGAATCTGGTGTCCCAACGACCATGATGCTAATTTACTTTAATCAGCACTCTCCTATGCACATCTGTTCGACTGAAGTTTGTAGGTAGCTTCCCTGGAAACCCTCACGAGACAACACTCGTCCGCTAGGGTAAACCTTGTGGTTCAACGGCTTGTTGCATAAGCTAAATGCAACCGGATGACCTACGAAAATGGCATTAGGAGTAGATTTTTCTTTTTCGTATTACTAGAGACTAGCAATATTTAGGTTGGGGAGTGTGATTAGTACTTAAAGTTGACATATTATTATGACATTTTAAGACTAACTGTACTTTAATGGAGTTTAAGTGATGTCATTTCAGGCCCTAAACTGAACAAGGACCCAAGAACAACAAGTACCACACTTGGATGCAACACCACCACATTAGAGCCAAAATAGGAGCAGCTTGGAGCACAGCCAGGACGTTCGAATGCCAACTCACATTCGAACGTCCACATTACACTGTAGCAGACTCAATTGCTGAGAGAAGGCGTGTTGCAGTTAGGAAAGAAGACTGGAGCTCTAAAGCACTTGAGTGTCACGTTCGAACGTCAACTCACGTTCGAACGTGCACTTGAGTTGATGGAAGACCAGACTACTGCAAAGAGTTGGAACTGAACTTCACAGAAGACCAACAGACCACTCGAGTGAAAGGGTCAGAGCAAATCTGGCGTTCGAACGCCCTTAGTGCGAAAACAGAAGAAACGTTCGAACGGCAGTCAACGTTCGAACGCCCTTAGTGCAAAAACAGAAACAACGTTCGAACGCCAACTCACGTTCGAACGTTCTCCACAGACTGGCATCAGAGTTGTTGACTGTTCACTTGGACTTGGGCGGCAAACACTATTCCTTCACCTCCTCTTGTCTCCTCCTCTTGCCTATAAATACTCCCCTTGTTGGAGAGCTTTAGAGAGCCAAGTAGGAAGTAGGAAAGTTGATGGAGGCTTAGACTCCCACTCTCATTGTAGATTTAGCTTATTTTCCTTGTATGAAGTCTTTATTTTAGAGATTATTTTGGCTTTAGTCCAACATCTCTTGCTTGTTATAAAAGTAGTTTTATGCTTATGCTTATGTTTATGCTTTCATTTTACATGCATAGAAGAGAGATAGCTCACCTTTTGGTTGAGGAAGCAACCCTCCAATTCTTGGTTGAGGAAGCCACCCTCCAAATGTGACTAGCTTTCTTCTACTTTTATTGTTCATGCATTTTACTTCCATTGCTTAAGCTTCTTTATTTCTTAGAAGAGTGAAACTCTTCCACTTTTCTAGAGCTTTACCAAAGCCGTGAAGGGTGGAACGTGATTCACCCATTCTTTGTTAAAGATTGGCTCCGTGTTTGTTGTTACTTTATCTTTTAAGCTCTCTACTTGGAGGGATGAGCATCACTCACTTTTCTAGCTTTACCCAAGCCATGAAGAGTGAGTAGTTTCTCATTCACTCTTTAGTAAGAGGAGAAGGGCATGTATAAGTTATCCGGGAATCATATTTGTGCAATGTTTTTATGCTTAACGTTTATTTCTTCTTGTTATTGGATGATTGCTTGCATCTAGCAAAACTAAGGTACTTTGTATAACTGTGAGCTCTTTCTATGACACGGATGACTCTTGCATAGAAAGACTCATCAGTTCAAGGCAAGTACCCCGGCTAGATCCTCATGACTACCCTTCAATCATCCCTCTTATTGTACTTCATTTAAAGAATGGAATATTAATATCATAATTGGATGTCTTGTAGAAAAACTTGCTTGTTTGTAGACGGGTTAAGTCTCGGCACAGGCAATTCTTGTAAACTTCTAGAAAGACATCGGAATCATGTTCTTAATTCTCACAATCCATCTTTATCTTCCGATTAACTTGCTGTTGACACGGGAGTTAATTGAGTTATCAAGCACAATTATGACAAACCGGATAACTAACTAAATGTCCAGATCCTTGCACTAAAGAGTGACTCTTTTTAATTAGCACTTATCTCCTATTTTGTTAAGAAAATCCTCTTGGAAAGAATCTTATATTCTGTCCAGGAAAACTCATATCTCACAGCAAATCTCAAGGGTTACAATCAATAGGTCTCTACCACTGCTTGCCTTAGAAATATCAACAAAAGTTCCCTGTGGATTCGACTCCGGACTCAAACCGGATTATTACTACAGCTTGACCGCCTGCACTTGGGTGTACACATTTCGGATCAAGAACATTGTGCTTTACCTTGTGAACCCTTTACTTGGAGGAATGAGCATCACTCATTTTTTTAGCTTTGCCAAAGCCATGAAGAGTGAGTAGTTTATCATTCACTCTTTAGTAAGAGGTGATGGACATGTATAAATTATCCGGAAGTTATATCTCTGCAATTTTGATTATGCGTAATGCTTTATATTCCCCATGCTTATTGAATGATTGATTGCATCTAGCAAAGCTAAGGTACTTTGTGTAACCGTGAGTTCTTTCTGTAACATAGATAACTCTTGCATAGAAAGACTCATCGGTTCAAGGCAAGTACCCCAACTAGATCTTCATGACTACCCTTCAATCTTCACCATTATTGTGCTTAAATTAAAGAATGGAAATGAAACATTAATGTCATGATTGGATGTCTTGTAGAAACATTTGCTTGTTTGTAGACGGGTTGAGTCTCGGCACAGACAATTCTTGTAAACTTCTAGAAAGACATTGGAATCATGTGTTTAATTCTCACAATCCACCGTTATCTTCCGATTAACCTGCTGTTGACAGGGGGGATAAGTGAGTTATCAAGCACAATTATACTAAACCGGATGATTAACTACATATCCATCTCCTCGAACTAAATAGTGGGCTTTTTTTTTTTGTGCTTATCTTATCTTCTATCTAGAAAACCTTCTTGGAAAGAATCTTATATTTTGTCCAGGATATCCCATACATCACACAACTTCAAATCTCAAGGATTACAATCACTAGGTCTCCACCACTGCTTACCTTAAAACACCAACAAGAGTTCCTTGTGGATTCGACTCCGGACTCAAACCGGATTATTACTACAGCTTGACCGCCTGCACTTGGGTGTACACATCAAGCCAATGCATACGAGAGCTCAAGAATTTCAAAAGAAAGGGCTAAGATTTTTCACGAAAAATCCATTTTAAGGAAAACATTTGAGCCCGAACAAAAAGTGTTCTTGTATAATTCTCGACTCTCCATCTTCCAAGGAAAACTCTGATCCCGTTGGGATGGCCCCTATCTTGTCAAGGTGTCCTACTCCAATGGAGCCATGGAAATCACAAACCCCGAGGATGGTAAAACATTAAAAGTCAATGGCCAAAGACTTAAGCCATTCTTTGAGGGTTTTGAGGGTCAAAAAGTGGAGGAAGAGTTGTTGGATCCGGTTTACCTGGACCTTTTGGAGGATTAACTGTTCATGTAAATTTTAGTGTACATTCATTTTCTTTTATCATTTACTTTCCAAGTTATTTTGTTTACTTACTTTCATCCTTGTGCAGTTTTTGTTCTTTTAATGTGCAGATTACGGTGTTTTTGTCAAAAGCTCCATACGAGGTGTTCTCTAACCCTACTTATCTTTTTAAAATTCCATCATTGCATATCATATCTTTTTTGTTGCATTGAGGACAATGCATGAATCAAGTTGGGAGGTTAGGTGCACCATTTGTATGATACACCAATTTTTTGTGAAATTTTTTTATTGATGATACCAATTTTTGTGGTGAAATTCACCTTTCACATATTCTACAGATTTTTGTTTAAGAATAGTTGAGAAATATGTGAAAATTTTGAAAATTTTTGTGAAAAATATCTGAATGTTGACCTATATTCCCCCATTCAAAGTGTTATGGATTTATTGATATGTTTGCTTTGAATTATGAATACATGAGCACATTATAGAAGTTTATCCTATGCTAAGAGTGTCACATATTGTTTGCTTTTGAACTCACCCATAAGTGTGCCTTGCATGTGTAATTTCGACAATTTACGGATTGGATTCACATTTTAGTGCTTGACATGAATAGTGGAGATGAGTAAGTAACCATGAGAGTTTTAGAGACAATCCTTGTTGGAGGGAACTTACATTTACTCAAAGAAAAATTTTTCAAATTCAAATCTGTTCAATAATCACATTATGCTTGTTTTGGTTAGAGTGCAGTTGGGTAGTTGATTGACTTTGTTTTGAAATGCAAAATGCTCTCCCATGCTTATCTGGAAATGATCTTAGACCATCTTTGATTTACTTTGAGCCTTAACCCTTATTCTCGTGAAAATATTATCCCTATTGCCGTGATTGAGCCTTGTTGAAAATTCGTTTCCATGCTACACAATTGACCAAGCCAGTGCAAAATGATAAAAAGTTACCACACCTTGGTTTTTCCAAGAGTTGACTATGATTGAACATAAAAGAGAAGGAATGGTGATGTGGAAACCCAAAAAAGGGATGAATAATGTGGAATTCAAATGTGGAATGAAAAAGAATGAAGAATCCAAGAAAAGGGAGAGAAAAGGGGTGAAAGAAGAAGAATGATCAAAGAAAAAAGGAAAATGTTAAGGAAAAGAAGAAAAAGAAATAAAGAGTGAAGTGATGGTGTTAGACTGAAAATCCCATAAAAAGGGAGATCTTTTTGAAATAAAGGTCATTCACTCGGAACAACCCTCTTTGTTGTCCTCTATCCTTCGTTTCACTTGCATCAATATCACCCTAAGGCCTTGTTACAACATTTGAAAGTCCTGAATGATCTAGAGAAAGCATGGGGAAAGCACACTTTTAAAGAAAAAGAAAGGATGATTTAGTTATCTAGTGCCCTAACATTCCGTTCATGAGATTATGCCAAGGTTGTTTCATTTTTATGCATGTACATCATTTTTGGATTATATGTGAGCATACTTCATTTTGTGTACAAGATTCTATCTCACACATACACATGGAGCGCATGCCAGGATAATCATAGTGTGATTCATTGGTGAGAGAAATCATTGGTGAGTTTTGCATCGAATCTGAATTTGGATAGCCGAGTGAATGTGAATTTCGTTGGGTAAATGCTTAAATTACATGTCCATGTCACACACACACGAGTTTGAAAATGAATGTGTAGGTGCATACTCTAGAATAGCATTTAAAGCCATGGTGATGTTCATGTGTACTTCGTTCGGGTATTTGAACAATGTGTTATGCAACCCTAAGTTTGTAGGATGGGGGAATAACGCTCAAATTTTTGATATTTAGATAGAATTAGGAATACCTTTATCACTTGAATATGTGCTTTACATTTTGGGTATTTATTTGGTAGTTAAATGTAGAAATCCATGTCTTGTATGTTAAAAGCATCAAAATTTTAAATCATATTGCAATTTCGGAAATGACTTGGGGCATAGTCACTCAATTGTGGTTCACAAGAGTACTTCATGTTTTTCATAGAGTAGAGGGCATAAATAGGGTGTTAGAATGTGTAGGGGTTGATTTAGATTGGAGTGGATTTGAGAATGGGAGCTCGTAGGTTTTTTGCAAACAAGGCAAAACCTACCGGTAGTTTTTTGTCTAGTGCACAAAACCTACCGGTAGGTTTTGATCGACCTACTGGTAGGTTTTGCCTAGAAAGCCAAAAATAGGGTTTTAAGTTCATTTTTGCGGGGAACTATTCATTTCCTTCAAAACCCTCGAACTCCTAGGCACTTCTCTCTCCATCAAATCTTCTCAAGGCTTCAAAGAACACTCACCCAAACATCAAATCTTCCATTTCTATTACCTAGGGTTGATTATTACTAGGAATTTGACCGAAATTTGTGGATTTTCTCACTAAACCCTAGCTTTTCTCCCAAATTCCATTTCTTTCATTTTCTCTCTGAAAGTTTTGATTCCATCGCAATGGTTCACTTAGGGAAGATCTCTCTTAATGCTTTTGATCCTATTGAGGGGCTCTAGATGTGTTTGTTGTCTTTCCTTGCAATTGGGGCACTGTTGCTACTCATGGCCTGCACAAAACGCGTTGGGCCGGGTCCTACACCACCCGCGGGCACTAGTTCCCGCAAGAGGAGTGAGGAGGGGTCTAGCGGAGATAGGGGGAAAGGAGGAAGAAAGCAAGAAACGACGCTCAAAACCAAAGGATTGAGGAGAAAAATGTCACATGTGAGCGTTTCGTGGATGTGATCACTCTTGGGCCGACTCACGAGATGGTGAGAGTGATAGAGGGACACGGTATCGGAATTTGGTTTGAGCCAGTTAGCGGATATAACCTAGCTATGTGTAGAGAATTTTATAAGAGATTACATGTGGCGGATGAGGAAGGTTTTATTCTCCGGACCAATGTGAGGGGTAAAGTTTTTGATGTCACCCCGAATTTGATTGCTAGATTGATGAAGTACCAGAGGCCACCTCCCACTACCCCGGTGTATCCACACAACATCCTAGGGAAAAAACAATCCCCGAGTATGTGTGAATGTGCTATGAGGACTCGACCCTATTCAAGGGTACAATTCAAGTCGGGGGCCTCGAGCACTCATATGGGATTATGAATAAGCTCTTACATTACAATTTGATCCCTCGGGGTGCAAAGAAGTACCCCAATGTGGAGAAGCTCGCCCTCCTTCATGTGTTTATGACTGGGAAGGCTATGGATGTAGCCTTATTGATCGGGGAGTTTATGAAGGAGTTTGCTCAGGCTAGAAAGCCGAAGGCGAATCTCCATTTCACCAATCTAGTCACCAGGATGTGCTACTTTAGCAAGGTCAAGGCCCATGTCTCTGATGTGCTAACACCGCCTGAATTTGGAGCTATAGGGAAAGCAAGTAACAGTAAGCAGAAGACGATGAGTAGGGGTGAGAGAGCTAGAGCCTCGATACCTGAGCTATCTTCTTTTGGGCCTTCCACCTCTGTCTTGGTCCGTACTGTGTCCCAGCACTAGATGCTTTGGAGGGATCGATGCATGGGCTGAATTTAATGATGACCAGGATCTTCCAGCACACCTTCATGGGCGAGCTGATTCTTGGTGTACGTCTGCCTTCGTCTGCTGGACCATCTACCTCCGCCCCGATGACTTCTACGGTTGTCGAGGTGGAGGGTTTCGATGATGACGACGACGATGACAGTGATGATCCTGGTGATGAGGAGGAGAGTGATGACGAGAGTGCTGAGGAGGAGATGGATGAGGACGACGAGTAGTTGTGTCATTGTGTTTTGTTTGTTTTAGTTGTAGATGTTGCACAGTTAGGATTAGAATGATCGGCCTAGTAGAAGTTTCTCCAGGATTTTGGGCCGTTTTGTTTTTGAATTCTAAATCCTTGTACTGAAATTTTGGAAGTAATTAATGAAAAGTACCACAGTTGTTTCATTTTATCTTACCCAAGTTCATTTCTTTAATTGCATTTTGTTTGTTTGGCGATGTATGTGCGTAAATGGATTGTTGTAGTTTTACACTTTGCGGTTTGAAAATAAAGTTTGTTAGGGACTAGCAAAACTCAAGTTGGGGGGTGTGATTAGCACAAAATATTGCACATCATGTATGCTTTTGTATCCCTTTTACACTTGCTTTTGTGGTGAAAATGGGAGGAAATGCAATTAATCAAACAATTAATGAAGTTGTTGTGTGATTGTAGGTGAAGAGTTTTAAATGACTTAAGTTAAGCCCCCATCATAGTGCTCAAAGTCAATGGAGATGATGGGGAGGCTTAACTGGTGGCTTGGAAGGTGAAAAGATCAAGAAAGGAGCAAACCAAGTAAAAACCTACCGGTAGGTTTGCTCATAAAACTACAGGTAGGTTTTGCACACTGGAGTTGGACCTACTGGAAACCTTCTGAAAGGTTTTGCTCACTGGAACAAAACCTATCGGCAGGTTTTGCTGAAAAATGCTAGATTCTGAAACTCAAGTTCTCTTTGTTTGTGGAGCCCACCTCTGCTTCTCCCACACATCCATGACATGTTATACATCCTAGCATGCCTCCATATACCTAGGGTTGGACTTTGGAAGAAAATGCATTTATAAGGAAGAGAGAGAAAAATGGAGCCTAGTGGGTTGCAGGCTAGGCTTGTCCTAGCCTGTCCAAGCATCAAATCACTTCCCATTGATGGGAAGCCTACTCTGACAGGCCATAGGAGGCTGATGGAAGAAAATGCAAAGAGTTCTACACCATTATTCAGCTAGAGAAGAGATACACAGAGAGAAACTCAAGGAAGAAAACATAGTTTTAGAGAGAGAAGTTGGATTCTTGCATTTCTTTTACCCATTTCACTTGTAGTAAGTTGTAATACTCTTGTAATCTTCATTTATTGCACTTTAATCTTAGTTATTTCAAGTGTATTCCAAGTTTAGTTACGTATCTTGGAATCTACCATGTTTACATTTGAGTTTTTCACTTCAAGCTTTTTAGTTGGATATTAAATGCACTTATCTTTGTAGTTTAAATTTTCTTTACATTAATACAGGTTTTAATCTCCATTTCATTACCATGTCTCTTTACACATTGTCTGTCTTTGCATTTATTATGAGTAGCTAAATTTTTAGTTGGTTAATCTAAGGGAGATTTCCTCTTGGGCAAACTAAATCAACTCTTTCTCATTCCTCCTCGTAGTATAAGTTGTTTGGTTTGACTAGGTTGAGTGCGGACTAGGTTGGTTTGACTAGGTTGATTGGTTGTGGGCTCTTGATACAACGTAGACTTGTCACGGGGTATGCTTGAGCCTACATCTCCACATTAGACACTCACTTCCTACGAATCAATCAAGCACCAAGACACCATTGGAAGAATGTTTTGAGTTGATTTGGCATTCCCATTGGAATGACCCCTTCGGATTAACCAACCTTGTTTTCATTACATTTTATCTACAAACTCCACTCATCAAAACACAAACTCACAAGATTTTACACTTTCCATTTTTCACAAAATCACCTTCACCACAATTCAACCTTCCTTCCCTGAGGAGACGACCTTGGAATGCTCAATTCCAAGTAAAACATGACACTCGAAAGTCTTTCTTCGCTTGGGGAGCACTTTTGCACACGCACACACATTTCCATTCACACACACGTTTTTCCCATTTCTAGCATCAAACTCGAGGGAGAGTGACACTCACCTACACACATAAGCCATATACACTTAGTCCGGGTTAGTGTTCGGAGATTAGGGTGAACGCGATCAAGCAGTGATAGACTTGATTTGTTTCAGATTACCTTGAGTGGCATTAGAGGCCTCAGCACCACGTTGACCTTTAGGGTTTTCCTAGGGTTGTGCAAAAAATTTACTCTTTTCTTACTGTAGCACACCCAATGAATTAGTCAACTTGGTAAGTTGAGTTCTAATGTCACCAAAAGGCTTGTACATTTTGATTTCATTGTTGTTTGACTCTGTATGAACTGATGCAATGTGTCCTATTGACTTCTCTTATGAGAGAGTTGATATGTAGATGTACTTTATTGATAAAAACTTTGTTGAGACGAGTTTTGTGAAAACTCTTGTGGTACATGATTGGGATAATGAGAACTAGTAGATGGACCTTGACCATAAAAAAATTTATTTCGATGGATGGGAGGGGCATATGACATTGGTGCAGGCAGTGTAGAAGTGTTTTTATTCCTCAAACTAAAATTGGGATGGTTCCGCCATCCATGATTGTATGTGTTGAAATATAGATAAAATGACTGATTTAGTTGATTGAATTCATTTACTTGCTCATGCAACACTTCCTTAAAGTCCAGAATAGTTGGGCACTCCCTAGTGAGATGCTCAAGTGTATCACAGATCAAACATGGCTCATCAACCTTAGGCACGCTATTCACCTCATTCACCTTTTGTACTTCTAAGCTTTCTAATTTACGTGATAATTTCGCTATCTTGGCATGCAATTCATCTTGATCACGCAAAACATAATTTCCACCTCTAGTCGGTTGAGATGAAGTAGATGACCTTGATCTGTCGGTAGGAATAGAAATGTCCCAAGACCGGGCATTTTCTGCCAAGTTATAGTAATCTAGGGCTTCTTCTAGATCTTTGTTCAAAAATTCATCTTTACACATCATGTCAATGACCTGGCGATGTGCAGGGGTAATTCCTTCATAGAAGAAACTAACCAATTGTTAAGGATCAAATCCATGATGAGGAATGGAGTATAACAGATCTTTAAATCTTTACTAGCATTCATAGAACTGTTCATTTTCTTTTTCCAAAAAATTTTGAACTTGTTTCTTCAAAGCTGTAGTTCTATGAACTGAATTTTTTTTCTAAAAAAATTATTTTTGCATATCTGACCATGATCCTATTGACGGAGGTTTCAAAGAATTTAGCCAAGATTTGGTTTATCCTTTGATGAACATGAAAATAATTTTTTTCTAGCAATTTTCTCATGCACATTTTGATCAAGTAGTGTTCCAACTGTTAGTAGTATGCTCTAAGACCAATCATATAGATGATGTTTTGGGGTTGTACAAGTAACATTCATTACTTAATTAAATAAAATGGCAAGCTTATTTATCATGTTACTGGCTAATTTCATTTTAATATACATGATATAGTCCATAGAGTATAAGTTAAGAAGATAGTTTCTCAAGGAGTTGAGAAGAGAAGACCTATACTTCTTAGTACTTAACTCTTAAATGTTCCTAGTCATAGGATTACTATGTGGGCACTATGTAATTCAGATAGACTAGCATATACTATGTTTACTCATATTTGATATAAGGTGACTCGTCCAAGTCACTAGTGTAGGGACACTGATTAACCCTAACTAGTGTGTAATTGAAAATGATTAAGTAATCAACTTTGTCAGATAAAACAATTAAACATTACGAATTAGGGGTTGTGCGTAAATTAAAGTTTTAAATACTTTATGTTTGAATTTCAGGGTTTAATATAGAAATACCAGATAATATGAGGTAAACTTGCAAAGCTTGAAACAACGGAGAACCAAAGTGTAAAGCGACACATGGAACAGCAAGAACACGACACATGGAAGCTCTAGCATGAAACACATGGCCCTACTGCAAGACACCACCGTACGGATGGTGGGGTGGGCGTCCGGACGGTCAGCCTTGGTGGCTTGGCTTGATCCATCCACCTCGTGCTTCTTCCTTTGCCTATAAATATGCCTCCCCTTCTTCATTTCAACAAGGCCGGCCACCCAAGAGCCAAAGAGAGAAAGAAAGAGAAAAAGAAAGAAAGAAAGAAAAGTGAAAGAGAAAGTCAAAGCCGGTCTGTTCTACACCAATACTCTGTATTTCTACATTTCTGTTTGGTCTTTCTATTCAGATAGTTGAACTACCGCCACTTTGTTGTTTTGATTAATAATAAAAGTGGTTGTGTTTCAAGTGTTCCTTGTGAAAGAAGTTTTAGAGTTTTTGTTTTCATTTCAGTTATAATGACGAACACTCGCACTCCTTGCTTGTCAGTAGTGATGGGGTGTGAGTAGTCGTTTATACACTTCGGTGAAGGGTGAACATATGTATATTATCGGTTAGATTATGGAAATGCTTATGTTTTATTCATATATTTATCTATATATGTACTATACGCTTCATGCATGATACAGCGATGTACGTAGTTTTGGTGCTATGCCTAGAATTACGTCATCGGTGCATCATCAACCTGCCAGTTAAACAACCACGGTGTTCTTACTGGTATGGCTTGTCCTCCACCTGAACGCTGAGGATGTTCTACTAATGTATGGTACAAAACCTAAATGATCCTCATGAATGGCTTTTCCTTCTGGGTTATTAGGGTTGTTTAATTACTATATATAACTATACTGCCAGTCTAACAACCACGGTATTCCTACCGGTATGACTTGTCCTCCACCAGAACGCTGAGGATGTTTAACTGGTATATATATATCACAGATAACCTATTGAGTAATTCAAGTATTTCTCATGAATGGCTTGTCCTTCTGGTTCACTCGAATTAGTCAATTGGCACATCTATAACCAGCTAACCTAAGAAGTTGCTATGTTATGACTTAATACCACCAGCTAACCTAAGAAGTTGTTGAGTTGTGGTTTATTATTACCACCAGCTAACCTAAGAAGTTGTTGAGTTATGGTTTATTATGTACGCATTTACTATCACAAGACAATTGAATAATTCAAGTATTCATCATGAATGGCTTGTCCTTCTGGTGTGCTTGGATTAATCAATTGTAATGGATACCACCAGCTAACCTAAGAAGTTGCTATGTGATGGTTTATATACATCAGACCTACCGGTTGACTTGCCAGTAACATGGAAGTTAATTATTGTAAGGTAGCATTTCCAGTATTTAACCGATATAAAGCATATGGGATTCTTTAAACTGAAGGGTGTCTTTTATATTATTGTCATCTCCGCATTTAACTTAATTAAACTAGTTATCAATCTAAGCTCACATCACAAACTATCAATTGTTATAATGCTTTAAACAACTTTACTGTTTTTATTTTAAATTCTAAGTTACTAAAACTCTTCGTGGGATCGATACGTGGACTTAAAACCGAGAAAACTATAATTCGACCACTTATGCTTTGGTGTATAATATAATTCAGATCACAAAATAGTGCGAATCAGACACTAAAGCAAGTGTGTGGGTGTTTGTTAGAGAACAAGTACATTGAACGTGAACATTGACTAACGTAGGATTTCCCATATAGATTTTTACATACTTGTTAATGTTAAATCCAGAAGTTATAGTTATGCAACTGATCCTTAGACTTAAGACACCATGGTTGTCTTGTGCATGAACTTTTATGCTTTAACTATACAACATATTCATATACTAACCATGCAACTTGGATATGTATTTTCGGACATAGTTAGACGTGCATGGAGACTTATGAGTGTACAACATGGAATCTATCACCCTTAGTAATTAAAGGGAGAATGTCTTATGTGATCTTCTAGGATATGACTCAAGGAGTCCTTGGCTAAGGCAGAATGACAATTAGAAAAGAGTTTTTAATTGATCATTAGGAGTCATAACCCTAAGATCGAACACATAAGATTGAGTAAGGGGTTTGACAGTAATTCCATACCCAGTAATTCAATTGGGACATTGGGTGTTAGAAGGATTAAATTGCATGGTAACTATAGACTAAATGCGTTCTTTACCTACTTCGTGCTATCTAGAGGTTGATTATGATATGTTGCTAGGTGTCACTCATGATTTGTAGAAGCCCGAAGAATGAAATTAATATAAATATATTAATTGTTCTTCATAAAGGGAGAATTTGAAGAGTTCTAATTCAAGCTAAATTAGAAAGAGTTCTAATTTGAGATACTACTCGTATTTAGTATCGAATACCTACAACTGAGTTTGCTTGAACCTATAGGGTCACACACAATAGAATTGATTGGAAACTAAAGGATAAAGGAGAGAAAACCAATTAAGAGCTAATTAGGGTGAAAACCTAATTAAGAGTTAATTAGGAGATTTATTACAATTAACGGTTATTAAAGGGGTTATATATAATTATGAGATAATTGTAACTTGACCCAAAATATGATTAGAGTCTTTAAAGATCTATAAATACTTTTATGTAGGAGGTGGATGTAAGATATAACAACTCTTTTGCTAGCACAAGAAGAACCACTGCTTATTCTCTCTCTTTACTAGTGTATCAATGGTTGAGCTAGATCCTTCAAGTTTGTCAATTCGTGTGGATATCGATAGAGGCCAAACTTTTGCAAGGCTTGGGGTAAATTTCAAATTTAGATTTCAAGATTCAATGTTTTTTAGAAAGCTTGAAGGTTGTTAAAATCACGCTTCAAAAGGTAACTCTTAATCTTCACTATAGATCTAAGGTTTATCAGTTTGTATTAAACATGAATAGAACTTGGTATGAGGAATCAAATTATTATTTTTTTTAAATTCCGTTGCATTTATTATATGATTCCTTTCAGTGGTATCAGAGCCATTATTCATGATTTAATACAAACTTGATATGATTATTGTTATAGCATGTTAATGGGATTGATCGAGAAATACTAGGGATTGCATAATTTGTATAAATCATATTATGTTGTATGAGTGTTTAGTCTGACATGATTTATGTCATACACTCAAGTATAAGTGGTCAAATTGTAGTATTTCTTGGTTTAAGTCCAAGGCCGAAACCACAGGGAGCTAACTGTTGGAATTCAACACAGAAATGGTGAAATTGTCGTGCATGTAGTGTGCAATGGAATAACTTGTGGTGTGAGCTTAGAACTATCAAATAAATACTTAATTAAAACTTTGAAAGACAATAATAAAAAGGGTACTCTTCAGTTTGGGGATCCAACATGCATTATATTGTTTAGTTATTGGAAATGCCACCTTACAACAATTAACTCCCATTTTACTGGAAAGTCAACTGGTAGGTTTGATGTATATTGAACCATAACACAACAAATGATTAGGTTAGCCAGAAGGTCTCTGTACAATGCATCAACCAAATAACTCTTGTAAACCAAAAGGTGAGCTATTCGGAATGTTTACTTAAGTTATTCAATCGGCATGTTGATGATTCACTAATGACAGAGTTCCGGTTTATGCATTGAATCAAAAGTATTGGTGATGGCAAGATTTAACCCGTCTATAACCAATCTCCCAAATGTTACATAAAGCCCAACTACGTACATCACTGTATCATGCATGAAGTACGTAATAAGTATAGATAGTATGGTATATAGCATTAAGTACCGCTCAGTGTTCATAATCATGAGCATATTATAAATGTAACCATAAATCAATTAAAGGAGGTATAAACATTAAAGTATAAGTAAAACATTGGCATTTTCATAACATAAACAATATGACACATGTGTTCACCCTTCACTGAAGAGTATACATAGACTACTCACGCCTCATTGCTATAGATGAGCAAAAGGAGTGAAATAATCTCATTACAACTAAAATAAAATACAAAAAAAATTCTTCCCCGAGGAATAGCTGAAACACTACCACTCTTATTACTGGCTAGGGCACAAAAGTGGGAGAGGTTCAACCCTCCAAGTAGAAAGGATACATATAAATGTAGAAGTAGAGATAGATCTGGCAGGGCCTCGCTTATCTTTTCTCTCCTTCCTCACTGTCTGGACTGAGCTCTGGGCGAATCCCCTGAACATGAACCTGGAAGAGGGTATTTATAGGCACTAGAGGAGGCTCTTGAGGTGGCAGACACCTTGCTGGCCAATAGGATGGTTTTGTAGCTTCTTTGGACCAATGGGGTGAAGAGAGAGGTTTAGGGCGGTTTCGGATAGTCTGGACGCCACCATCACCGTTCGGACGGTGGCTTTTCTCTAGATCTTGCATGGCTTGATGCTCCTTCGCTTGATGTATTAAGGTGGTAATTACACTTGCCCCCTTCCATATTTAGCTTGTACACTTTATCCCTCCTGAATTCACGTATTTCAGCACCAAACCCTGCAAAATATCCAACTTCCGCATTAACCCTATTTTTGCATAACTTAGTTATTTTAACCTAATTTACGCTGAAAATTGAATTTAAAACCTAATTAATTAACACATTATTTAGGATTAAACACACCCCCCAACCAAACATCACTAGTCCCTAGTAATCCTAAAGAGGGTTAATTGCATTGAAGGTCCCCAAAGTATGGGGTTTGTCTCAATTTGGTCCCTAAAGTATTAAATATGTTTCTATATGGTCATTCAAGCAGACAACGTCCAGATTGCGAACGATTTTTTTATCATAAACTTGTCACGTAATACCTAAATATGGACAAAAAATAATTTTGATAGCTCTTAAATAAAATTTGGGTAGCTCTTAACAAAAAAATGTGTAATATGAGTAACTTTTGACCAAAATTTACATAGCTCATTATCAAAACTGTATAATTTGGGCAGCTATTTAACCAAAATTTGAGTAAAAATTTGGTCAAAAATTATCTAAATTATTTTTTGTCCATATTTAAGTATCACGTGACTAGTTTATGATAAAAAATCGTTAGCAAGCTAGACGCTGTCAGCTTGATGGACTATATAGAAACATATTCAATACTTCATGGACCAAAATGATGCAATTGAAACATTGGGGACTAAAATAAGACAAACCTCATACTTTGGAGACCTCCTGTGCAATTAATCCTAAAAAGAAGTAACAAAATAAAATCACTTTCGTAGATTCCACGATTGTATTTAGCATATGCAACAAGCCGTTAAACCCCTAGGTGATCCCTAGTGGATAAGTTTTGTCTCATGAAGGTTTCCAGTGAATATACCTACAAACTTCTACAGTTAGGATTCCATAATTCATATTTTTCACAGATAAAATTAAATCACCATTCTTTTTATTGCCAGGATACTTCCATTCCCTGATCATTGTAAGAGCAACACACATTTGTTGTAACACTATTCCATATATTTTCAAAAAAACTCGTGTGTGTGTGTGTGCAAGGGTTTCTTTATTCCAAAAATCACTTAA
This sequence comes from Ilex aquifolium, assembly GCA_951799425.1. Classification (NCBI taxonomy): domain Eukaryota; kingdom Viridiplantae; phylum Streptophyta; class Magnoliopsida; order Aquifoliales; family Aquifoliaceae; genus Ilex; species Ilex aquifolium. The sequence goes on from OX637400.1 coordinate 28,981,351, forward strand.
GAAATATCACCACCCTTCAATTTGTTATACAAAAATTAGCCTCGATGTCAATCCTTCCTTGAAAATCACTCAGCAAAGAACACACTCAAGTTTTAGTGACTGTCACTCAAAAATTATACGTGATAAGAATATTGTTATCAAAACAAAATAATGCACATGTAATATACCAAAAGAAAGGTTATTTGAACAAAACTTGAATTTGACATAATCTCATGAAAGAATATTAAAACTGCATTAAACACATTATCAACACTCTCCCTTTCCTGAATGGGTGGAAATAATACACATGCATGATTTCTGGAATCAAAAAGGACTTTAGTAAGGTTATAACGTGGCCATGGGTATTGGGTTTAAGAAACGACGTCAAAGGTATTCAAAAATCTATCCATTCTTGATTAGTGTAGCACACCTCTTCCTTATTTTTCCAAAAGGAGTCGGAGGTCATGGCAGCCCACACTGCATCCGAATTCTGACGTTTGGGGATACATGACAGAAGGCCGCAAGGTTCGTCGAGCTGTCCTTCAGTTGCTTGTTGATTCTATTCTACGTTTGTGCTGAGACGAGATCAATCCCGAAGGATCTCGAAGGTAAACCCTAATTCCGTCTTGTAGGGTATTAAAGGAAAATTTTTGATATTCGATACATACGCTCTGTCAATGGCTCTTGGGATTTCCGTTCCAACAAGTTTAGTGGCCGAAAAAGATGGGTCCAACGGTTAGAAGCCATCATCTATAAATACAGAGGCACTAACAACAGATAGAGGATCCCTCAATCACACACATAAGCAGTCTACCAGAGTCTTCCTCTGCACAATTTTCGTTTATGTTTTTTTTCTTTACTTCACTCTATAATTACCTTTTTGTCACTCCGATAACTTTTTCCCATTCAATTCCAACCGTAGTATGCAACGATTCTCCTTTGTTGTTTACTTTACTATTCATTTCAATTCCTAGTTTGTTAGCCTACTCTTAGAGAGAATAGTCTAAGTCATTGGTTTCCAAGGCATAGAAAATAACCTAGTGGTAATCTTACGCCTCATTTTTTACATGCAATTTTTGTGTTAGATGATAGAGGATTTTGTTATTAAACACAGTAATCACATAATATGTTCAATTTTCTGGGTTCAAAGAGGAGTGAAAAAGGCCCAATAATTAAAAACCACCTAACTTACACTAATTTTAGGAATCAAAATTATAAAAAAAATAGTAATATAAGGTTGAAGACTTCATAGGAATCATAGATATTTCTTATAAAACTAGTTGGTGCACACGTGCATTGCGCATGGACCATTTCGAGTTATTGTTTTTAGCAAAGAATTGCTTGGCCAAATTATTCTTGAAAGACCTTAAATGGACACATAAATAATAAGCTAGATTCCAACTTAAAGACACATGATCTTTAGGTTACCAAACTTGCTCATACCATAATGTTATTATCTAACAAAAAATACCCATGATGATGACATGAAAATCAAACTCCTCATACAATCATACTCAGAGACCAAACTAAAAGAAAATAGAAATTGACAAATGCATGCCAACTGAAAAATTCCAAAATAATACTTTCTTTGGAATGACACAATCGGTGTTGACATCTCTCCTCCTAGAGCAACTTTTCTTCTTGTCCATCTCAAGACTAAAATCAAAAGCAATAAGTTGGAAATTGTTAATAGCGAAAGGAGTGTTTCTCGACATAGACGGACATTGGCAATACATTTGAATATAAATGTATATATAGTCTTTATAATGTAAACATTCATAGCCAGGGTATCATTATGGTTTTTTTATGGTTCCCACTGAACAAAGATGTTTCACAATATACGTGGGGATAAGCAGATTGTAGCTTCATCGCAAAAGAAGTTGTAATGGTTTTTTTGTTTTTTTCATCCCATTATAGTCACCAAAACATAACAATTTTAAGACCATAATCTAGTAATATTTTTTTTGATCGGTTAATCTATTAATATTTTAGTTCTTTGAAATTCAAAAAAAATCTTACATGTTTCCAACAATATATGTTTTAATGATAGAGTATTTGTTTTCATCTCATAAAAAAACTTGATTCAAAAATACTACCAAAATCATCATAAAATTAAAAAATATATATATAGATGCTTCATTAAATACCTTTTTTAAAATCAGACTAACTATAAAAAACGCAGTAAAACTAGAATGACCATCAATGAAAATGTTAGGTGAAACCCTTTGTCAGGTTAAATGTCTAATTAGTGGCATTTTCATACACTGTTCAGGTTACTATTCTATTATTATTCTACATCCTCCTAACAACCAAACAAAATATCCAATAAAAACCCATAATCAAATACATCAAAAACGTTGACAAAATTAACTGCCACAAGGAACACATAAAAAACTACTACTGCACATAGTCACCATAGGAATCATATTAAGATCAACAAACCTCATATATCGAATATCATTTTTAAAAAACTACTATTTCACACCCCCACTAATATTATTTTTAAAGAAATTTCTTCTCTACTATTTTCTTTATAAGCAAAACAGGTTATGCTTCAAATAGTTAATTCGAACCTTCTGTAAAAAAATCTAATACATATATAGGACAACCCCATCAAATTCAAAGAAATTTAAACTACATCATTGTCACCATTTTGTTTGGAGAGTTTGAAATGCCTAACTTATAACAATTTGTTCAGAGTGCTAAAGTATGCTTTCATTGCTAGGTAAATTGAAGTGTTCATTTATCCTTAACCTTTTATTCAGGTATCTACCTTCAATATCATCCACACGAGCTGATTTTCAAATTAATACAAGCAACCATTATAAATGATTAATGCAACAAGAATGAAGATCTTTCTTAAAATCCTAATTCTGAATCATTTCGGGTAATTATTCTTTGTTTTTTTAGTCTTGATCAATTTTGACGAGCCTAGATTTAACTAGGTCAGGCCTAATTAATGAGATAGGCCCAAATCAGCTACAAGGCGGGTCAAGCCCAATTTATGAAGTTGACCCAGTCCATAGTTCAAGGAGTCCAGAAGGATTAGCGCACGTGAGGAGTAATTACCGAGATAGCTGCTCTCGAAGATCAAGGCAGTCTTTAATTGTACTTACCTTTTGTAGTTATCCTCCCCGGAGAGCTAGTACCTTTACTCTCACGTCACCGCCTTAACAAAGGCTCTGTGTCTATAAATTATAAGATCTCTCTACGTAAGAGAACACATCTCTCTAAACCTCCTCATATAGTTTTTCTCTCTCCTAGCTATTGTATCTCTCCCGGAGCTAACCATTGCTCCCTCTCTCACCTACTATTTCATCAATAAAGATTCTCCGGCCACCGTTGCCGTTTCCCGGAGTGGAGTAGGTCACTCGGACCGAACCACTATATATTTGTGTTGACCTGATATTTACATTATTGTCATTATTGCTCTATTAATTGTCCATTAATTACACTTTATCGCACACTCGACTATTGATCTTGCATAAGACTATTTTATGCATCATCAATTTGGCGCCGTCTGTGGGAAGCGATTTGATTCTCTCCTCATAGTCTTCCTACCTCCAATGGCAAGAACAATCAGATCCATAAACCACCAAGCAGAAGAAGATCTGCCACATCATGACGAGGTCTCGCCACCACCAGTGAAAATTATACACATGCAAAATCTACTTTTTCACTAATTTGGGGTTAAAAACTCAAATTTAGAGAGCAAGAAGCATTTTTTGGGAAAATTTGTTGCCCAAACTGCCTTTGGCAGTTTGTATGTTGTAGATCTCCAAAAAATACCCGAATTCAAAAAAAAAGATTCACCTCAAACGGACAACCGAGCGCAAAGTTACGGTCGTTCAACGTTTTACCATTTTTTCATAATTTTTTGATACTCCGATCGATGCCCAACGCGCGCCCCTCTGCTGACTATGCCCAGGCCTCCCTGGCATCGACCAAACTGGCCCTGGCGTGCCCCTCTGTCAACCCGCCTTAGGGCTCCGCACAACTGACCTTAGCATCGCCCCCTTGCTCCAAGGTGTTGCCCATATCCTTGCGGTCTGCAGCGAGCACCAGCACCAACCAACGCCTACGCCCAGTGGACAATGCCTAGCACCTGCGCCTAGCAGACAATGCCCAGCGAATAATGCCCAGTGCTTGCGCCCAGCAAACAATGCCCACGGACAATACCCAACGAACAGTACCCAGCGGACAATGCCCAGCGCTTACGCCCAATGGACAATGCCCAGCGCTTGCGCCCAGCGGACAACCCCCAACGTCTACGCCCAGCGGACAGTGCCCAACAGACAATGCCCAGTGCCTGCACCCAGAGGACAATGCCCAACGCCCAGTAGATAATGTCCAATGCCTGCGCCCAGTGGAAAATTCCAAGCGCCTGCGCCCAGTGGACAACACCCAGCGTCTACGCTCAGCGGACAACGCCCAACGGACAATTCCTAGCGGACAGCGCCTACGCCCAGCGCCTGCGCCAACGTCCGCGCCCAGCGTCTGCGCCAACGTCCGTGCCCAACGTCTACGCCCAATGGACAACGCCTAGCATCACGCCCAGCAGACAACGCCTAGCACCTGCGCCCAGCGGACAACGCCCAGCACCTAGCGGACAGTGCCTATGTGACGCCCCAATTTTCGGGGGTCCTTTATTAACCGTTGACCATCCGTCAACCCGCGGAAATACTCGTGATAGTCGTATAACCCGACACCACGTCATTCACATGCTTTTAACCGGATTTACCATCCACAAGATCAATTATACCTCAAATTATGTCCATTTATGTCATAGGAACCAAAGAAGACCAAGCCCAAAAGCATGGCTAAGCATTTTGAAAATTTCAAATTTTTGGAAAACCTTCCGGAAGGTTTTGACTCAACCTTCCGGAAGGTTTGCTCACTGGAAAAGTTCTTCCGAAAGGTTTTTCTTAACCTTCCGGAAGGTTTTGCCTTCTGGAAATAGATTGAAAAAAAATGAAACGTGTCGGCCTTCCGGAAGGTGTACTCAAACCTTCCGGAAGGTTTTGCTCACTGGAAAGGTTCTTCCGGAAGGTTTTTCTTCACCTTCCGGAAGGTTTTGCCTTCTGGAAAATAGATTGAAAATGAGACGTGTCGACCTTCCGGAAGGTGTACTCCACCTTCCGGAAGGTTTTACCTTCTGGACCACAATTCTGCCTTAACCTTCCGGAAGGTGTTAGTGACCTTCCGAAAGGTTTTGCCCAGAATTTCTTCCTTCCTTAGTTTTTCAATTCGAATTCGTTTCAATTTGTTTCAAAATCATCCAAAACTTATACAATGAAGTTTCTAACATAAAACATTGTTTGTACAAGTTCTATTACAACCCAATACATATATTTACATGTCAATATCAAATTTCCTTAAAATTTTTACAAACATTCAAAACAAAGCCACATCCGGCTTTCTTCGTCCTTGAAGCCCGTATGAGGGTCTTCCACCCATGCATATCCCACACCTGAAAATGTTGTCCCACGAAGGGTGAGCCACGCTCAATAGGATATCCTCCTACAGAGGCTACTCCCCAACCTAAATGCTTATGAAATGCGCACATGCAACGATCAACAAGCATCAACCAATCCAACAAGAGTACACACTTCAATGTTAGAAAGCTACCATGCTATGCTATGTCATGCCATGATATGAGATGGAACTCACTCACGCACCTTATCCCGAGTCTTCCCCGACTCACACAACACAATGCAAAAGCCAATGTGTATGAACCCGTCTATTGACGGAAAAACCCTCCCAATAATCGTTTGAATTAAAAGTTATATCTTTATAAAATCAAATCATTGTTTGAGGCTACCCATTGAATGGGTGTTTTTATATAACAAAATCTTGTGTCTTCCTGGGCAACGGATTTTGAAATCGCACCGCCGGCTCCGTGGGCCTATCTACACTTTTTGGACTTGCACCGTCGGAGTGTATGAACCAGTGGTTCCGGGTTTTTCACCCGAGGGAGTGTCTAGCCCTACTTGCTTTACCCGACACAAGTTTTCCTTATGCAATGCAACCGTGCAACTCAGTCGGATCTTCGATCCCGACTTTCCCGAGTTCACATACCAACCACCAAGATTTGGTGTTTGATCCACAACACATGCACACACCCACACTCATGCCTATGACCCATGAATGCGATGTCAACTCACCCACACACACTCATGTCTTATAACCATAAATGTGATGTGCCCATGAGAATGCAATGTAATATACCCTTGCATCTTCTCCACATGTTCAATATGTATGAATGCCATATGAACAACTCAACAATAAATCCACATATCCATGGTACTTCATATCATAAGCATATGCATATAAATACCATAATTCAACACTTTGTCAACACCTCGTAAGCATGTGTATATCAACATTTTCCTTAATCACAATATCCAAGCATGTTATACATAGTTCACGCAAAACATACTTCACATTTTCATCAAAGCATTTACTCAACACCTTCAAAGCATCCAAGATCATGTAATCACATAATATACTCAAATTCATCATAAAGCTCCATAAATCATATTAATTGATTTCTACACAATTATACCAAGATATAATTCATTCTACCCATAACATAACCTCATATGTCATAATTTCTCAAGAAATTATCAACAACCATTCCTAAATATCCTTTTCATTTAGGAATTCACTTTACCCAATTTCCCATATCAATTTTCTACACTTCAAGTTTCTTTACGAAATTTACCCATCAAGTAAATTTATTTACCCATTTCATACCAACCTTGCTTAGCACATTTGGTACCCATTTCCCACACATGAATTGCATTAGTGGTACATTAAACTAGAGAATGTGATTTAAATCATGCTACCCATTCTCAATACCCATTTCACCCAAATAACCACAATAGGCAAGTGATACATATATATATACACCTACCCATTCCATATAACCTTCCTAGGTTGGAAATAAACCTAAGTAGGAAGAAAATCCTACCTCTTGTAGCGTGTAGAATCGCCGTGGGAAGCTCCTAGAACTCAAAGCAAGCTTGAATCCTTCACTTCCAAATTTTCGGCCCTCCAACGTTCGGTGAAAACCGTCGTTTTTGGCACCCACGCGTAGCCCTCGACGTGTAGAGCAACTCTTGTTCTTGGCCCGAGTCGATTTGAGCGCTAGAACGGAGTAGATCGTAGAGAGAAGGTGGAGTTTTCTCTCATTTTCCCTCTCTTCTTTTCTCTCGGCTGAAACCGGCTGAATGGTGAAGGAGAAGTCTGATTTTTCAGACTTTAGGCCCCTATTTATACTTTTAGGATACTTGGCCCACAATTGGCCACATGTCCTATTTAATTTCGGGTCCGTTTTAATCCCGAAACGACTAAATTTCGCTCCGGTTCTTGTTCGAATTATTTTTATTTCAACTTGCCTCCAATATTTCCCCAAACTTTAAAATTTTATAAAAATTTCGTGCACGGGGTCACCCGAGGCCCGTTCGTCTCGTAAAACGCGAAAAATCCGACTATCTCGGAATTCAACGAAATTTGACGTGGTAACTAGATTTCGCGAGACGAATCCAACGGTGGAATCCGTTTCGTCATCCGAGATTTAGAAAAATTCAGTTTTTCAACTAGTACCGAAGTGACAATTCACTTATTGCCCTTGTTCGTCAAAGTTTAAATTTTTCGGGGTTTCACATTCTTCTCCCCTTAAAAGAATTTCGTCCCCGAAATTCACACCCTCATGCACATTCGATTATATGCATAAGTTACAACAATACTGTCTAAATTGTCCCACATGTATCCGTCTCATTCCCGGACTAGGTTCTAGACGCAACCAAGTCCGTCCGTAAAGGCACCACATATCCCGTGCATACAACCTGCAGAATTCCTCCTGTGTGAGGGTCATCCGCACTGTCAAAAGGCGTGCCGACTTAGTAAGCCGGTCTACTCTCACTCACACCGCATCATGTCCCCGCGATGTCCGTGGCAAGTGGGTCACAAAACCCATTGTGACATGCTCCCACTTCCACTCAGCCACCTCCAAGGGCTAGAGCAGCTCTGTTAGTCTCTAGTGCCCAGCCTTCACCTGTCGACATGTGAGACATCTACTGACAAGGTTTTCAACGTGTCTCTTTATTCTACTCCAGTAACACTAGTGATGAAGATTATGGTACATCTTCGTGCCACCTAGACGTACTCGGTCCTTGATAGATAACAAATCTGGGTCCTGTTCGTGGGGATCGATCACTCTGCTCAGTAGGGAAGGCATAGTCACCAAGCTCCCTAAAATACCCTGAGTCTGACCCCGATAATACAGCCCGTACTGTCCCACACTCTCAAGCATCCGCCACTCTCGGTGGGCCACACTAGCCACAAGTTCCTGTAACGTCCGGCTAAGTGCATTAGTTACCACATTTGCCTTACCAGGATGATAATGCAAAGTGAAGTCGTAACCCTCCAATTATTTCATCCACCTGCGTTGCCTCATGTTGAGGTCCCGTTGTGTAAAGATATATCTCAGACTTTTGTGGTCTGATAACGCCTCAAACTTCTCACCATATACGTAGTGACGCCAAGCTTTCAAGGCAAGATAATGGCCGCCAACTCCATGTCACGTATAAGATAATTTTGCTTGTGGTTCTTTAGTTGTCCAGAACCATAAGCCACCGTTCTCGCGGACTACATTAATACCCATCCATGTCCGTCCTTAGAAGCATCACAGTTCACTGTGTACTTCTGTCCCCTCTCCGGAACTACTAGAATAAGAGGTGAAGTAAGCTTCCTCCATAAATTTGGTCATTAGCACCAAAGCGCCCCAAAGTGAAGTATTTGGTCTAACGAAGTCCTTGTTCAACAATTCTTGTATTCGGACCTAGAGTTTTCACAACTCTACTGGTTCCATTCTATGCAGAGTCATAGAAATGGGCGATGTACCGGGATGCAACTCAATGGTAAATTCTACATTCCTATGTGTAGGTAATCCCGGTAGTTCATCCGAATAATATCCCCATACTCACAGACAACCCGAGGTAGACCCAACTCTTGTCTCACCTCGTCCTCCAAGATAAGGCTCGCAAGCCAACCCATCAACCATTCGTGCCAACGGAAACCATACACGATTTGGGATAAAGAGTCGTGCTTTTCCCCCTGGAATTTGAAACAAACACCATTCGGTGTGTAAGCAGTGATCCTCTTACGATCACAATCAACGACGACGCGGTGTGCCGTCAATCAACCCATTCTCAGGATGACATCAAACCCGACATGTCCACGACCCTAAGGTCCATAGTGAGTAGAGTCCCCGAGATCTCTAACTCACAACCGTCATATCTGATCAATGCAGGCCCTAGTCCCTAAGGTGGAATTCACCCCTGAGGACTCTTCTAGGGTTATAATATTTAAAACTGTACCATGCACAAAACATGAAAAATAACGGTATTTGACACGCTCAAGTCAAATAACACGTGTACCCATAAATAAGGAATAAGTGATGTACCGTGGGTCGCTGCCTGATCCCCCGATTCACTCTATGGTGCAACGTCAAAGACCGTCTCCTGGGTCTCCAATATTGTCGCTTCAGAGTCTTGTTCCTGGCCTTGGCCCATACCTTGGCTCATCCGGTCTGATTGCGGAGTCTCCGCACGTGGCGTACTAGGGACTTGTACAACGCCCTGTAGTTGGGATTGATTTCCCTGGTCCTTAGTGGAATAGGGAAGAACAACACGTGCCTGTGTGAGTCCCACCGACGACTGGGATTGAGAAGTCTCGGAACTCTGTGAGGTTTGCCTCAGGGGGCAATCCTTCCTCCTATGGCCCGGTTGTCGACAATAGAAACATGTCTTCTGGCCTCCTTGAAACGTTCCCTTGAATTTCTTCCCTCCTTGGGACAAAAGATTTTGGGCTTGATCCCCCTCCTGTGATCCCTGCCTCTGAGGACAATCCCTCCTCTTATGCCCCACTTGGCAACAATGATAACATGGCCCCTGCCCCGCTTGGCTGGGAACCCTGAAGTGCCCACTACTTTGGGAGGTTTGCCCTTGGCCTTGGCCTTGATAGCCGCGGCCCTGCCCCGATGATTCTTGTGGGCTCGATGTCTTTTGCTTTTTCCATGGCCGTTGATGGCCCATGGAACTTAAACTCCTTTGGATGGCTTGAGCCCCTTGGCTCAAATTGGCGCTTGCCTGTGCTAGGTTAGCAGCCATCGTACTCATAGCCTCCATATAGGCTTGTTGGTCCAAAGCCGGTAGTGGTTGGTTGTTCCGTCCACCGCCTAGACGTCCCCTTCCTCTATATGACATCTACACACATGTCAAATAGCAATGGTACAACCGCTTAGTATCCCTAGATAGGGACCAAAGTTAAAACGTTCAAATCTTTCTCACTGTCTCACTAGTAGGGCGTATGCCTCCAATAGTGGACCCTTACACTTTGAACTTTCCCGTTCATTTGTTTTCCCACTCCCAAGGTTAAGTTCTCTAAACACTAGGGTTAGAATACTTTTCACTATGCACATTCATCATGCATACAAGTCACACAACAAGTAACACATAACATGTACCAAGTAGAGCACATAACATGTAGCAAATATAGCACATAACGTGAGATGCACATGGAATGCAATAGTCTAAAACCCATGCCCATCAAGTCTTAGGTGAATCGTAAACCTAAGCTCTAAACCTCTTTCATTCTTGCAATGGAAGATGATAGACTCATTTCCCACAAGACCACATAAGATCTATAACCTATGCTCTGATACCAAGCTGTGACGCCCCAATTTTCGGGGGTCCTTTATTAACCGTTGACCATCCGTCAACCCGCGGAAATACTCGTGATAGTCGTATAACCCGACACCACATCATTCACATGCTTTTAACCGGATTTACCATCCACAAGATCAATTATACCTCAAATTATGTCCATTTATGTCATAGGAACCAAAGAAGACCAAGCCCAAAAGCATGGCTAAGCATTTTGAAAATTTCAAATTTTTGGAAAACCTTCCGGAAGGTTTTGACTCAACCTTCCGGAAGGTTTGCTCACTGGAAAAGTTCTTCCGAAAGGTTTTTCTTAACCTTCCGGAAGGTTTTGCCTTCTGGAAATAGATTGAAAAAAAATGAAACGTGTCGGCCTTCCGGAAGGTGTACTCAAACCTTCCGGAAGGTTTTGCTCACTGGAAAGGTTCTTCCGGAAGGTTTTTCTTCACCTTCCGGAAGGTTTTGCCTTCTGGAAAATAGATTGAAAATGAGACGTGTCGACCTTCCGGAAGGTGTACTCCACCTTCCGGAAGGTTTTACCTTCTGGACCACAATTCTGCCTTAACCTTCCGGAAGGTGTTAGTGACCTTCCGAAAGGTTTTGCCCAGAATTTCTTCCTTCCTTAGTTTTTCAATTCGAATTCGTTTCAATTTGCTTCAAAATCATCCAAAACTTATACAATGAAGTTTCTAACATAAAACATTGTTTGTACAAGTTCTATTACAACCCAATACATATATTTACATGTCAATATCAAATTTCCTTAAAATTTTTACAAACATTCAAAACAAAGTCACATCCGGCTTTCTTCGTCCTTGAAGCCCGTATGAGGGTCTTCCACCCATGCATATCCCACACCTGAAAATGTTGTCCCACGAAGGGTGAGCCACGCTCAATAGGATATCCTCCTACAGAGGCTACTCCCCAACCTAAATGCATATGAAATGCGCACATGCAACGATCAACAAGCATCAACCAATCCAACAAGAGTACACACTTCAATGTTAGAAAGCTACCATGCTATGCTATGTCATGCCATGATATGAGATGGAACTCACTCACGCACCTTATCCCGAGTCTTCCCCGACTCACACAACACAATGCAAAAGCCAATGTGTATGAACCCGTCTATTGACGGAAAAACCCTCCCAATGATCGTTTGAATTAAAAGTTATATCTTTATAAAATCAAATCATTGTTTGAGGCTACCCATTGAATGGGTGTTTTTATATAACAAAATCTTGTGTCTTCCTGGGCAACAGATTTTGGAATCGCACCGCCGGCTCCGTGGGCCTATCTACACTTTTTGGACTTGCACCATCGGAGTGTATGAACCAGTGGTTCCGGGTTTTTCACCCGAGGGAGTGTCTAGCCCTACTTGCTTTACCCGACACAAGTTTTCCTTATGCAATGCAACCGTGCAACTCAGTCGGATCTTCGATCCCGACTTTCCCGAGTTCACATACCAACCACCAAGATTTGGTGTTTGATCCACAACACATGCACACACCCACACTCATGCCTATGACCCATGAATGCGATGTCAACTCACCCACACACACTCATGTCTTATAACCATAAATGTGATGTGCCCATGAGAATGCAATGTAATATACCCTTGCATCTTCTCCACATGTTCAATATGTATGAATGTCATATGAACAACTCAACAATAAATCCACATATCCATGGTACTTCATATCATAAGCATATGCATATAAATACCATAATTCAACACTTTGTCAACACCTCGTAAGCATGTGTATATCAACATTTTCCTTAATCACAATATCCAAGCATGTTATACATAGTTCATGCAAAACATACTTCACATTTTCATCAAAGCATTTACTCAACACCTTCAAAGCATCCAAGATCATGTAATCACATAATATACTCAAATTCATCATAAAGCTCCATAAATCATATTAATTGATTTCTACACAATTATACCAAGATATAATTCATTCTACCCATAACATAACCTCATATGTCATAATTTCTCAAGAAATTATCAACAACCATTCCTAAATATCCTTTTCATTTAGGAATTCACTTTACCCAATTTCCCATATCAATTTTCTACACTTCAAGTTTCTTTACGAAATTTACCCATCAAGTAAATTTATTTACCCATTTCATACCAACCTTGCTTAGCACATTTGGTACCCATTTCCCACACATGAATTGCATTAGTGGTACATTAAACTAGAGAATGTGATTTAAATCATGCTACCCATTCTCAATACCCATTTCACCCAAATAACCACAATAGGCAAGTGATACATATATATATACACCTACCTATTCCATATAACCTTCCTAGGTTGGAAATAAACCTAAGTAGGAAGAAAATCCTACCTCTTGTAGCGTGTAGAATCGTCGTGGGAAGCTCCTAGAACTCAAAGCAAGCTTGAATCCTTCACTTCCAAATTTTCGGCCCTCCAACGTTCGGTGAAAACCGTCGTTTTTGGCACCCACGCGTAGCCCTCGACGTGTAGAGCAACTCTTGTTCTTGGCCCGAGTCGATTTGAGCGCTAGAACGGAGTAGATCGTAGAGAGAAGGTGGAGTTTTCTCTCATTTTCCCTCTCTTATTTTCTCTCGGCTGAAACCGGCTGAATGGTGAAGGAGAAGTCTGATTTTTCAGACTTTAGGCCCCTATTTATACTTTTAGGATACTTGGCCCACAATTGGCCACATGTCCTATTTAATTTCGGGTCCGTTTTAATCCCGAAACGACTAAATTTCGCTCCGGTTCTTGTTCGAATTATTTTTATTTCAACTTGCCTCCAATATTTCCCCAAACTTTAAAATTTTATAAAAATTTCGTGCACGGGGTCACCCGAGGTCCGTTCGTCTCGTAAAACGCGAAAAATCCGACTATCTCGGAATTCAACGAAATTTGACGTGGTAACTAGATTTCGCGAGACGAATCCAACGGTGGAATCCGTTTCGTCATCCGAGATTTAGAAAAATTCAGTTTTTCAACTAGTACCGAAGTGGCAATTCACTTATTGCCCTTGTTCGTCAAAGTTTAAATTTTTCGGGGTTTCACAGCCTAGCGCCCAACGGACATCGTCCAGTACCCAACGGCGCCCGTGCCTCAGCGCCCAACACTGTTCTCATGCAAACACCCTAAATCTCCAGCTTAGCGCCTCTCTCACGAGTCGCCAGAAATAACTGGGCTAGGCCTAATTAATGAGATAGGCTCAAATCAGCTACAAGGCGGATCAAGCCCAATTCATGGATTCGGCCCAGTCCAAAGTTCAATGAGTCCAGAAGGATTAGCGCACGTGGGGAGTAATTACCGGGATAGCTGCTCTCGAAGATCAAGGCAATCTTTAATTGTACTTACCTTTTGCAGTTATCCTCCCCGGAGAGCTAGTACATTTACCCTCGCGTCACCGCCTTAACAAAGGCTCTGTGTTTATAAATTGTACGCTCTCTCTACATGAGAGGACACATCTCTCTACACCTCCTCACATAGCTTTTCTCTCTCCTAGAATTGTATCTCTTCCGGAGCTAACAATTGATCTCTCTCTCACCTACTATTTCATCAATAAAGATTCCACGGCCACCGTTGCCATTTTTTGGAGTGGTGTGGGTCACCCGAATCGAACCACTATAAATCTGTGTGTTGATCCGATATTTACATTATTGTCATTATTGCTCTATTAATTGTCCAAAGTAGTAGCACTCTAGAGTCATGAGTCGTTCCTTCCCACCCAACATTAACAAATGTGAAAACCATGTTAAAAGAACATGTTGCCAAGACAGTCAGCGTGCATACTATCTTCCTACCTCTAAAATGAATTTGTTTTGAAGTAGGAACATGAGCGCTAACATGTGTGCCATCAATTGCCCCAATACAATTTTTAAAATATGGATAATATTTAGGATTCAATCTGATCTCTTGAGGGATGCAATTGGAATTTTGATGAGGCTTGATGATTTCCATTGAAAGTTTGGCCATCCCTAATAAAAAATCATTGAAATGTCGACTTATTGTCTCCCGAGAATGTTGAAATCACTCTGGCATCATTCTATTTCGCTCATTGTGACCAATAGTGATTAAAAATATAGCCAGCTTTTCTTGACTTGACACGTTTCTACTATCACACAACAAGTTTTTTTCTTTCATTAACTCGCACAATGAAATAAACACATGTTTTTCCATTCAAAATTGTTCAAGGGATACACGATCATGGCCATTAAGAATCTCTAACACATATTGATGACCGATTAGGGCAGAAGTCCTATATGGCATTTTACTCATGCGCATTTCAGCTCATTTTCTCAAAAGTTGTATGGCAAGTATGGTAAGGCATATAGTTTTCAGATTCATTCTGCACAACACATCCAAAGCAATAGAGAAAATATAAGCATTGACATTTAGACAAATTCTAGTAGCATATGTCTATCCAAGAGTCCAACATATACATCAATATAATAAAAATCCAAAAGTCATCAAAACAAAAGCTCAAGTATTACCATCACAATAAAGCTTAGTGTTCAAATAAGCTCAAGAAACCAAATAGTCATAATAAAGAGTAGTGTTCAAAACAAACAAAATATTTGAAAATTTATCTAAAAAAGCACCTAAACAAGTCCACTTTTGAAAAGAGACCCTACTGACTAGTGTTCCCTCCGTCCCTCATATACTCCAACCATGTAGCTCGAACGCTAGGTTCAGGCAAATTCATCAATGTTTTCCTGTTGATAACATCCCGAAAAAAGCACAAGAGCATGCCAATACAATGGGCTACTATATGGAATAAGGTCATGCATTTTGTGAAGCTCTTGCATGCATTCCTTGATTATGGACAACCTTGGTGCAACAATGCTATGTATTTCCTTGCACAACTCTGATAGTTGTTTGTCCAATCGTTCTCCTCCACTCACATTTCGACGGTGCTTTGAAGATGTAGAACCATCACGTCCATGATGTATCTGACCATCTAAGTCATGATAGTCACTACCACTGTAAAATCTGGGTAAATTTGAACTTTTTATGAAAAAAGGCAAAATGGTAAATTGTCACTTCGGTACGAGTTGAAAACTTAAATTTTTCTAGAACTCGGATGACAAAATGGACATCACCATTGGATTCGTCTCGCGAAATCTAGTTACTCTGTCAAATTTCGTCAAATTCTAAGATAGACAGATTTTCACGTTTTACGAGGCGGTCAGGTCTCGGGTGACCCAAAAACAAAATTTTTAATAAAATTTCGAAATTTGGAAAAAAATTTAAAGGAAGTTCATAGAAAAATATTTGAACTTGAACCAGGCCGAAAACGGACCCTGGAAAAGAGGGTCGTGTGGCGCGTTGTAGACCACGCAATTTAAGGGTATAAATAGAGGAGAAAATCTGATTTTTTTTCCCATTTTCAGCTGGTCTTTACTTTAGAAAAGAGAGAGAGAGAAGAACAGAGAAAAACAAGGGTTTCTTAAGTTTTCCTCTTGCGATCAAGGGCCAAACTTTGGTCGAATCACCCCGGGCCAAGAACAAAAGTTGTTCTCCTCGACGTGGGCTACAAGACCATATCAAAAATCGAAGATTTTACCGAAGCTCCAAAAACGGGGCTTGAATAAATCAATGGTTTGAGCTTGATTGGGATTCTTGAAGGCTTCTACCAAGTGGGTTTACACTTCAAGAGGTAGGATTTTCTTCCTACTTAGGTTTATTCCCAATTTAGGCTTGAAATATGAAATGGGTAGGTTGTTATATGTATTTTAACACTTGTCTATTATTGTTGATTTGGTGAAATGGGTATTGAAAATGGGTAAAATAAATTCTATCTTAAATTGGATATGTAGAAATTGCTTAATTTCATTTCTTAAGAAATGTGAAATTTTGGGCATATTATGTGTTTACATGAGTGATGCCTTGAAGGTGTTTGATAAAATGCCTTGAATGATTGAAGTTGTTGTGTTGATGAAATTGAAATAACATGCTTGGATGATGTGGTAAATTGAAATCATATGCTTATGAGGTGATTTACAATTGAAAATGTAAATGTTGATATGTGCTTCTACCACATTTCAACACATACCATGGATAGGATGTGTTAGTCATATGACATTCATTACATATGGATATGATATTGATGTTGCAATAGCTCATTACATTACATATGCACAAAGACATCACATTCATGGGCATGAGGCATGAGTGTGGGTGTGTGTGCATGGTTGATCAAACACCATTCTTGGTGGTTGATAAGTGGACTCAGGAAGGTTGGATCGAAGATCCGGTTGAGTTGCAAGGTTGCACGAAAAACTTGTGTCGGGTATAGCAAGCAGGGCTAGATTCTCCCTCGGGTGCAAGACCCGGCTACCTGGTTCATACACTCCCCTGTGGTGTAATTCAGAAAAAGTGTATCGGTGTGCGGAACGGGCGGTGCGACACCAAAACTCCGCTACTCAACAAAGACACGTGATTTTGTTTTATAAAATAGTCATTCGATGTGTAATATCCAACAAAGACACATGATTTTGTTTTATAAAATAGTCATTCGATTTGTAACATCCAACAAAGATACATGATTTTGTTCTATAATAAAGACATGATTTTTATTTCAAAAAGATCATTGGATGTATTTCATCAATGGCAGATTTTATACACATTGGCATTGCATTGTGTTGTGGGAGCCGGAGTGGGCTCGGGTTAAAGTGCATGAGTGAATCTCATCTCATTTCATGGCATGGCATAGTAATTTCCAACATTGAATTGCATATTCTTGTTTGGAATGTATGTTACTTGTTGAAATTGCATGTGACATTTCATATGCATATAGGTTGGGGAGTAGCCTCTTTAGTAGATACCCTATTGAGCGTGGCTCACCCTATATGGGAAAATATTTCAGGTGCGGGATATGCGCTGGCGGACAGCTCTCAATCGGGCCCCCATGGTTGAAGAAAAGCCGACATGTGGCTTTTAAATCTTATTTTTATAAAACTTCATGTAAATTAGTTTTGGACATGTATTGTATGTAAAAGAATTGTAATTTGAACATGTATTAACTACGTTTGATTCATAAATTCAATGGGTTTATAAGTAGTGGCGGTACATGTCACATTGGCACAATGGCACACGACAATGTCACAGTGATACACGACAATGTCACAGTGGTACACGACAATGTCACACTAATATAAGCCAATGTCACACTGATACCAGTCAATGTCACACTACTACAAACCAATGTCACACTACTACAAGTCAATGTCACACTGCATACATTTACATAGGACCCCCGGTTTTAGGGGCGTCACAAGTATGGATAAATGGACCTGGTGTGGTCAATGTTTGTATATTGGACCTCGGATGGGTCATGTGATTGTATGATTGCACAGGTTGTGTTTTGGGTAAAGCTCCCCGTACAAAGGAGACTCTGCCCGAATTTTGTTAAATTATGGATCCCGGTAAATGAGGCATAACGGTGTAATATCGAGTTACACGGTATCCACGGGTATTCCGCGGGTTGATGGATGATCAACAGGTTGACAAAGGACCCCCGATTTTTGGAGCGTCACAACCCCTGGTTGTATGAGCGAATGTAGGGTGGGTTCCTTTTGAAGGAACCCATGAATGCTCCCCAATTGCGGTTGTACCGCCAAAAACTCTATCTAGCATGTCAGCAAATGAGAGTGGTTTCCTACGAAATTCTTTGCAATCGGGGTTTGCCTGTGGTAAAGTAAAAAATCATGACCATAAGTTTAAACAATTAACTCCTGCAATATTTAAATTGACCTAATTAGATTTTACCTCATAAAATATATTCCATGGCTGATCATCACACAAGACACCTCCTGTTATAGGGTCAATAGTCACTCCAGTATGATTAGTCAATTTGTGTCATGACTTCTATGCATCCTTAGTAATAGCAAAGTGATTCTTCCATTATTTTTCGTCATACATGGCATTTTCCTTTGCCACAAACCCGTCTATAATATTCTTCCAACCTTGCTTGTTAAAACTAGTAGTTGGCCGATTCCCTTTATCCACCTCTTTAAGACATAACTCAAAAAAAGTCTTATGTCTCTCCACAATCCAGTTTGTTTTGTCTTTGTCATTCCTATAACTACTAGAAGCTATCTAAAGTAACATCACAAAATACATAGGGGGTGCGTTTGTTTTGAAGGATAAAAGGGGATAACACTTGTTGGATTGGATAAAATTAGCCGGTGGCCCACAAAAGCCAGCTTTGGATCCTCCAAATGGGATGGGATATTCGTTGGGCTCAAAAAATTGACCCGTATGTTTTTGGGGCAGTTATCCCCTCTGAACTGGATCCACATATCCCACCTGGACTTTGGGATATCTAAGCCCACCGACGGGATTGGCTTGGAAATTACGTAACTGCCCATGTAACAGTAAACAAGCTAGGGTTTTTACCCCTTTCTCTTCCTTTCACCTAACTGGTCCCCTCCACTTTGACAACGGCGCCCACTGGTCCCCCTTGAGCTAAAGGTATTCCTCTCTCTCTCCTCTCTCTCCTCTCTCTCTCTGTTTTGCGTCTGTATTTTAGGCATTATTTACAAATCTTCCCAGCGCCTCCATTTTTGGCGGGAAACAGGAGCTACTTCCAACAAGTCCCAACTCAGGGGATTTTTTTTTTTCCAACTAGGTACAAGGGCCATTGCTGATGATGTTATTGAGCAATGTCATGCGTCGTTGTTTCACTGCTCATATTTTGTCCAATTTTTTTTTTTTTTGGTCCAGTTCTTCATTGTTTATGTTCTCTATCTCTTTTTTTTTTTAAAACCAAAGCAAAATGTTATTTATTCACAAAAACAGTTGATTACTAGAAGCAAAAACAAAGGCTCAAACGCCTAACATAAACCAAGGCACAGACGCCTTTCAGAATAAAAAACCAAAAAACTCCCTCATCACCCACACAAAACAGTCAACAGACCAAGTACTTCAGCTGCTTCTTCCATATCTTCAATTTCAAACAAATCAGCACTAAAATAAAGTCCACCATACTACCAAACACCCCTCAACCGCCCACTTAAAAACATCATTTAACCCATATCACCAAATACAACGGTCCTCTTCCTTCGCAACAGGCACACCCCTGCAATCTTGAAGCAAAGCCATACGAACTTCATACGACAATCTCAAATCAACAGTAAATTCTTCATATCGACTAGTCTGAACTGCATAATTAGCCAACCTATCTGCTACACCATTGGCCTCTCTAAAAATATGCACCAGTTGGAAATCCATGTACTACAGCAATTCCAGGATCTAATCCAGCAAGCTAAGATAGCACCAAGCACATTTAGACTTCCTCAATACAGAATTCACTAGTGACAATGAATCACACATTCTCTCTTACATTTTAGTTTTTTTTTTTCGGAATGTCTCTGTAGGTCTTACCATAGTTGTGTGTAGTTGCAATGTTTCATTGTGGAAAAGAGTAGATAGAGTGACAAAAAATTTACGAGTATGTTTTGTTGCATGATACCATTTCTAAGGAGAGAGAGGATGTCATGGTTTCACCCACATGTGGAAAACCCACTCTCAGAACTGCCCGTTTTCTCAAACACATAGTCACCTCCATGAAAAAGCTTCCTCTACTCCCTATTTCCTCCAAACCCACCATTCTCGAAACCATGTACTCCTCTTATTCTCGTATTGTGTTCGGTCCTCTACAAATGACAGTGTACTCCTTTCCGTCTTTATCTCACTCCTCACTTTCAGCTTGTGTGGGTCTTCTTCTACGTCAATGGTTGGGTATTTTTTCCTTTGCTGTTTATTCAACACATGCAGCACCCTGACTCTATGAATCCCATTGCCATTTACACTATCGGTTGTGTCAAAAAAAGAGGGCTATGGTTTGTAAATTGATGTGTGTTGTAAAAAATACATATACCACTTTTCCTTTTATTTGGGCTATGTGTTAATGTTAGTTTTTCAAGTATCTAATCACAAATATTTGTTTACTTTTGTAGCTATTTCTAATTGTCATATCGACGTCCAGTCCATCACTGAGGTATTTTCCTCCATTCCCGGGTTGTTTAAGTGTGTTGTCAATTGGCCAATTTGCATACTTTTTTGACATATTATGTATTTGTTTGTTGGAAGTTATTTGATTTATGTTATTGAGCAATGTGATAATGTTTACCATACACGCGTTTACATGAGTAAGTAAATTGCATTGTACTACTTATGTGTTGTTAAGATCCAATTTTGATTTTTACAATGTGGTGCGCATGTGTACTTGAATTACAACATTTTCATATAGAATGGGTGGGTGATAACTATTTTGTATTGTATTATTTTGTTTTTGATGAATTAGGTAAACATGGACAGCCCTAGCGATGAAATATGTATTTTTCTTACCATTTTGAATAGGAATATTTGAGAGATGGTAATTGTATTTAATCTTATGGTGTCAATAATGGTGATGATTTGGGAAATGGAAAAAAATTCTATGAAAGCTGAGGTCCCACGACCTTTACATAGGAGTCGGTTACAAAGTGAACACTTACACCGTCTCATTAGTGAGAGTGACACAACCTGTATTAGCCAAATGCGGATGGATAGACGCACATTTGTTGTGTTGTGTAATATGGTTCGTGATGTTGGCGGACTAACTTCAACTAGGAATGTCAGTATTGAGGAGATGGTAGCCATGTTCTTAAGTATTTTAGCGCACGATGACAAAAATAGGCCAGTTAAGTTCAATTTCCTACGATCGGGAGAAACCGCTAGTCGTCATTTCAACAAGGTTCTTACTGCGGTGTTGAGGCTGCATAGGGTATTGCTAAAGTCACCAAAACCAGTTCTTGAGAACAATAATGACTCTAAGTGGAAGTGGTTTAAGGTAAGTGTTGTGTAAAGTATTACTCAATACTGTATATGTTCTATATTTTTCATTTTCATTATTTAGGTTATATTGCCCCCACTAATGGGAAAATCATTTTTTTTTTCATTGTAGAATTGTGTGGGTGCATTAGATGGGACTTATGTTCCTACCCGAGTACTTCTTGTCTATCAAGCTAGATATAGAACACGTAGAGGTGGAATAGCAACAAATGTGTTAGGTGTTTATTCTTCAGACATGAAATTCATTTACGTGTTATCCGGTTGGGAAGGGTCGATTGCCGATTCTAGGATTTTGTGTGATGCTATTACTTGGTCTAATGGGTTGAAGGTTGCATGTGGTAAGTCATATTTTATGTTTTTTGGAATAAGATGTGTAACGTTTTATATAAAGGTTTTAGTTGGTTGGTGGGTACTTGTAATGTAAAGCTTCTTATACCACACAGGAATGTACTACCTAGTTGATGCCTGTTATACAAATGGGGAGGGATTTTTACCACCATTCAGGGGTCAACGTTATCATATACAAGAGTTTGGGGCTGGTGCAGCATCACCACAAAATGCTGAAGAATTGTTTGACCTCAGGCATTCTACAGTAAGGACATGCATTGAAAGATGTTTTGCATTGCTAAAGAACCGATGGACAATTCTTAGGGCACCATGCTACTATCATGTGCGCACTTATAATTGCATCATAGCTACATGTTGTTTGTTGCATAACTTAATTAGGAATGAAATGAGTGTTGACCCAGTTGATAAGGAGTTGCCCGAAGATATTCCTGTTGATGTTGAGCGGTGAATGATGTCATAGACAATGTTGAGACATCTACCGAATGGTCTTTGTTTCGCAATCATAAGGCCTTGGATATGTACAATAAGTGGATGAGTAATCGAGGCCAACCAATAAATTGAGGATCTTTGTAGTTTGAAACGAAACAATTTATCAAGTTTCATGTTATTTAACTTTATGCCCATGGTGATGTTTTATGTACATGTGCTATGCGTATTGTAAAAATTGTTAAAAAATTTATGTCTCTATCCTTTATTTTTACGTACCATTTTGAGCATATATGTGTCCAAATAATTAGTAAAATAGTTGCTTTTTTTTTTTTGGAACATTGACAATGCTAATAGAAAATGTCTGAGACACGTGCAAGTACCCAAAGTGAGAGGAGTGCACGCAGGATGTGGACAACTGCTGAGGAAAATCAACTGATACTAGCACTTAAGGAATTATGTGTCAATGCGTGGAATTTCCAGAACGACACGTTTAGACCTGGTTATCTCCAAGCACTAGAGAATAGTTTGAAAGCTGCAATTCCAGGCTGTGAGTTGCGTGCCTCGCCACATATTGAATCTAAGCTAAAGATGTGGAAGAAAAATTATAACTCACTGTTCACAATGATGGCTACTTCGGGTTTTGGTTTCAATAGTACAGAGAATAGGATTTTGGTGGATGGTGATGATATATGGCAAGATTATATAAAGGTAAAGTTAATACGTACATACAAAATATTGTGTTTCCATGTTATGGAACGCAGAATGCACATTTTTTTACTTTTATTAATTACGTGTATTTTTGTAGAATGATAGAAATGCAAAGAGCATGCGCGAGAAATCATGGCATTATTTTAGTGATTGGGGGATCATCTTTGGGAAAGATCGGGCTATAGGTGAATTTGTTGTGGATTTAGAAGAGATGGTTACAGATGCTAAGGTTGAGGCCTCAATGCGGGAGGCAGAGAACATGGCTGGGGAAGAATAAGTAGGTGGTGACTTACCTGCATCACATAGTGCAACACCTGTTTGTGAACAAACTGTTGGCAACAAGCCAAGTGTTGGAACACCATCCACTAGTAAGAAGAAAAAAGGGAAGGTAAGTGGTAATGCATCCAAATCAATTGCAAAGAGTTTGGGCGACATCTCAAGGGTGTTT
This sequence comes from Ilex aquifolium, assembly GCA_951799425.1. Classification (NCBI taxonomy): domain Eukaryota; kingdom Viridiplantae; phylum Streptophyta; class Magnoliopsida; order Aquifoliales; family Aquifoliaceae; genus Ilex; species Ilex aquifolium. Next base: position 29,004,828 of record OX637400.1, read on the forward strand.
GGTGAATATGTGAGTGAGATTCGTAAGCAACTGGACTTGATAGCACACCGAGTTGGCTATATGCATGATGTCGCTGATGCACGTAGGAAAGTAAACACTGAGCTTGAGAAGATAAATGGTATTTCCATGGGTGATCGACATACTGCACTAAAACTGATTTGTCCTGACCCCGTAAATGTGGACATCTTCTTCAGTTAACCCGATTATGAGTGACCGGCATGGGTTAGTGGTTTATTGTGAAACACAACTTCCCATTGATCAATATTAATGGAAAATGTTGGTCAATGTCAAAAAACTAATATTTAGGAATGTTGTTGTTATGTGAATATATTCACTAGTATGTATGATGATACGTACATCCTAAGTAAGTAGAGTACATGTGGTACGTTCATGATTAATCATGTTTTGCAATAAGCCACCAAAGTTTTGGTGGCGATTCTAGGATTTTGGGTACCATGTGACAAGACTTGTATTAAGAACACTATTTTTTTAATGTACTACACATGTACTGTTGCTCGTTTATCTGATCTCATGTAATGTATGTGTTACTACTTGTTTTACATAATGCTTTTACTTTTATGTAGTGTAGCTATTTGTTGGTCCTTAAGGAATATTAGTAGCAGTGAATATTAGTAGTAACAGCATGTATTGTTGTGCAATTAGCAATGAACAGGAAGCAACGTTGGTACATTGTATTTGTTGGAATTTACCAGTCCTGGGTTGAGTGTCATTCGCATGTAAATAAGTACTCAGATGCATTGTACAAATCTTATGATTCGTACAATGATGCGGCAACTGCTTTCGCCATGTACAATGCGACAGAAATAGGACAACCTGGATGAGATGTAGCAAATGAGATGGATGTCCATGCAGTTGGACCTTTGGAAAATCGTATTGAAGAATGGACTATGAACAATAATGAACGACCAGTTGTTGCACTTGGAGAAAGCAGCTACAAGCATGATATCATTTGGTGCATGCTAAGTGTAGTAATGTTCATCTTGGGTATCGTACTTGACGAGCCCGAAATTGACTAGGCTGAGCCCAACTTATACGGACCAAGAAAGCCCAAAGAAAATCTCGTGCGGAGTTGAAAAGTCCAGATTACGAAGGCATAAAGAAAAGCCCAAATTACGGCCCCACATCAATACAAGGGACAAAGGACCCAAGGCCAGGGCCAAGGGGGCACCGCCCATGGGGAGGCCACCCTTGGCGCCGCCCAAGGGGGCACCGCCCATGTAGGCGCCTGCCCTTGGTCTCCTCCTCCTTCACCTGCATTGGTCTCCTCCTCCTTTTCCTCCTGACTCCATGAAGGCTCCTCCGACTCAAGCCTAGCCCACTCCAAGCCTAGTCCAGCTCAGGACCTCCTCCGACGGAATAGGGAGACGAGGGAGAAAATATCGGGATACGCACCGAAGATCTAATCCTACCATAACTGTACCTACCAAAGTGGTAGAATCCTACCATAACTATACTTACCAAAATAGTGGTGACCGCCTCAACTCACCGCCTCAGTGAACCTATATAATGTAAGCTCTCTCCACTTGGAGAGGCATCTGACAATCTACACACACCACACCTCCAATACCTCAAACACACTGCTCTCTCACTCTCTCTCTGAAAGCACTGTAACTCCGCTATACACCGTCCGGTGACAATTATTCATTAATAAAGAACATCGGCCATCCCTGCCATTCCAGAGAGTGGACGTAGGTCATCCGAGACCGAACCACTATAAATCCCTGTGTTGATTCTCTGTTTACAGTTTTGATTCATTGATTGCCATTGGTTGTTCATTAATTACTCGTTAATTGCATCACTATTCATACTTGACTGTTGATCTTGCCAAAGACAATTTTGTGCATCATCAGTTTGGCGCCGTCTGCGGGAACTCGACAAAGTTTCTATTGCTCTACTTCTTTGAATCCATGGCAATCACAACGAGATCAAAGTCTCAATAACCAGAGGACAACAACCCGGCTCACCGGGAAGGGGCTCCGCCCCCCCCCCCCCCCCCGGCACCTTCGGGACCTTCTGCTACGGCGACTCCCGCCGTTGGACAACAGCAACAACTCCTGCAGACCATGCAGCTGCTGGTGGAACAGAACCAGCAGATCATTCAACTGATGCTCACTCAAGGGGGTGTCGCCCCTCACCCTGCAGGAGGAGCACCACTCCCTCCAATGGTAGGGGACCAACAACCCCTTCCTTCGGGGCATCAGGCAGCTCCTCGCCAGGAGGGCCCTCGCCAGAATGCCCCAAGGCCGTACCAGGGTGCACCTCGCCCAGCAGCCCCGCCTCAGCGCGCGGGAAGTTCACATGTACCCCCTCCACACGTACCTGCGCAGGAGCACGAAGATGGAGAAAGCCAATATGGAGACCACGAAAGCCAGTACCACCATCCGGCTGAAGAGGTCCCCAACCATTAGGATGAAAAGATTAAGGAGGTGCAAAACCAACTTGGCGATGCACTCAACGCCATTAAAGCACAGACGCCTGAAACCGTGGATTACCTGGTAAGACGCACTGATACTCCTTCAATCACTGATATTGTCAATTACCCTCTGCCTTCAAAATTCAAGATGCCCAACATCGAGATCTTCGATGGCACCAAAGACCCCCTCGACCATCTCGACACATACAAATCCCTCATGCAACTCCACAACGTGCCTGAGGAGATTATGTGCAGAGCCTTCCCGACCACCCTGAAGGGATATGCTCGCCAGTGGTTCTCCAAACTCAGGCTCTCCTCTATCCGTTCCTTCGTAGAGCTTAGCAGAGCCTTCGTCTCCCACTTCATTGGGGGACGACGACATCAGAAACCAGTGACCCACCTGCTCACCATCAAGCAAGATAGGGATGAAAGCCTCAGAGACTACCTTGCCCGTTTCAATGAAGAGATTCTCCAGGTGGAGGAGCCAGATGACAAGGTAGCTCTAGCCGCCTTTATCGCCGGCCTCTGCACTTCCAGCTTCATGTTTTCAGTCCTCAAGAAACCACCCTCTAGCATGCCCGAGCTGCTGTCCAGGGCACAGAAGTACATGAACGCCGAGGACGTCACCAAGGCCCGCCGAGGTGATTCTTCCCGAGGAGGGGAGAAGAGGAAGGAAACCCGCGAAGACAGGAAGGAGACTGAGAACAAGAGGAAGAAAACAGACAGAGTGCCTGTGAAGGACCGTCTCGGTCCACTTCCTCCGAGAGACCGGTAACCTTTCACACCGCTCAATGCCTCAGTGGAGCACATCATGTTATACAGGATGACCCCGCCGTCCGTTGGCCCGGAAAGATGAAGTCCGACCTCAAGCGTCGGAATCCCAGCAAGTACTGTCGCTTCCACCGCGACCATGGTCATGACACAGATGACTGCTTCCAATTGAAGAAACAGATTGAGGAACTTATTCAGTGAGGCCAGCTAAGGCAATATGTTACTGGTCGAGGACCAGCTCCACCACACGAGGGACACGAGCGCCAGCAGCCCCTCGGTGAAATTCATACCATCGCAGGGGGGTTAGGAGGAGGAGGTGATTCCAACTCCGCCAGAAAGGCGCACGCCAGGAAAGCCAAGCAGGCAGAGTCACATGACTCCCGCCCAATGAAGACACCCCGACATGGGGAAGAGGAGGTCATCACTTTCTCAGACAGGGACCTTGAGGGGGTCCAAGCCCCACATGATGACCCTCTAGTCCTGACCTTGATGGTGGCCAACTACCAGGTAAGGAGAGTCCTTGTTGATAGTGGCAGCTCCGCCGACATCCTGTTCGCTACAGCCTACGACAGCCTTCACCTTGGCAGAGAAAGACTACAACCAGTCAGGACTCCCTTGGTTGGCTTCTCAGGAGAAAGAGTCCAACCCTTGGGGTCTATCACTCTGCCTGTCACAGCAGGGACTGCTCCAAGGAGTTCTACTATCATGGTAAATTTTCTTGTACTTGATTGCCCTTCTGCATATAATATAATTCTTGGACGCCCCGCCCTCAATGCTCTAAGGGCAGTGTCATCTACCTACCACATTCTCCTCCGTTTCCCAACCTCTAGTGGGATTGGGGAGATAAGAGGAGATCAGGTCTCAGCCAGAGAGTGCTATGTGGCCTCTATGAGGGCTAAGAGACCGCACGAGACTCTCCAAGTCGAAGTGCTCGACCCCAGGGATGACAACACCTTGGAAAAAAGTGAACCTGCAGAAGAACTCCAGCCAGTAGTACTCGACCACAGCCTTCCAGAGAGGAAGGTCTACATAGGCTCCTCACTCTCCCAGGAGCTGGCATCTGCCTTAGTATACTTCCTCAAGCAGAACATGGACGTCTTCGCCTGGTCCCATGAAGACTTGGAGGGCATCGACCCCGAGGTGGCCTCCCACCGACTCAACGTTGACACCAGATACAAGCCTATCCGCCAAAAATTGAGAAGTATGAGCACTGAAAGGGGGCAAGCAATGGAAAAAAAGGTAGACAAGTTACAGATGAATGGATCAGTGAGGGAGGTAGCCTACCCAGACTGGCTATCCAATGTGGTCATGGTCACAAAGACCAATGGGAAGTGGCGACTGTGCGTGGACTTCACAGAACTCAACAAGGCCTGTCCCAAAGACAGCTACCCTCTCCCCCGCATCGACCTCCTCATCGATGCCACTACGGGGCACGAGCTACTAAGTTTTCTGGATGCCTACTCTGGGTACAACCAGATCAGCATGTTCCTCCCTGATCAGGAGAAGACCTCATTCATCACCCCGAGAGGCACTTACTATTACAGGGTGATGTCTCTCGGGCTCAAGAACGCTGGAGCCACATACCAGCGCCTTGTTAACAGGATGTTCGAGGACCAGATTGGGAAGACCATGGAGGTTTATGTTGACGACATGCTAGTAAAGAGCATAGCTGCAGTAGACCATGTAGCACATCTCCAGGAGACCTTCAAAGTGTTGAGAGCCTACAGAATGAAGCTGAACCCTGAAAAGTGTGCATTCGGCGTCAGCTCAGGAAAGTTCTTGGGCTTCATGGTCCACAAGAGGGGAATAGAGGCAAACCCGGACAAAATCAGAGCTGTGTTGGAGATGAGGTCTCCTGCATCCACCAAGGAGGTCCAACGCCTTAACGGGAGAATAGCAGCCCTTAACAGGTTCGTTTCTAAGTCCGCTGATAAATGTCTTCCCTTCTTTAAGATACTCCGCAGGTCCTTCCAATGGGGCCCAGATGCTGAGGAAGCCTTCCAGCAGCTCAAAGCCTACCTGGCCACTCCACCACTACTCTCCCATGCTGTTCCAGGAGAGGTCCTCTACCTTTACCTCTCCTCCTCGCCCTCTACTGTCAGCTCTGTCCTTATCAGAGAGGATGGAGGCATCGAGAAGCCCATATACTATGTAAGTAGAGCCTACCGAGGGGCAGAGGTAAGGTACACAGAGTTAGAAAAATTGGCCCTTGCCCTCGTCACTGCAGCCAGACGCCTGCGCCCCTACTTTCAGGGCCACACCATCGTGGTAGTCACGGATCAACCACTTAAAAGAATTTTGGGGAAGCCGGACGTCTCTGGTAGGTTGCTCAAATGGGCGGTGGAGTTGAGTGAATTCGACATACAGTACCAGCCTAGGGCTGCCATCAAAGCCCAAGCCCTTACAGATTTCGTGGCGGAGTCCACGCCCTTACAGGAGTCCCAAGAAGAGGTATCAGGCGCCCATGCGCCCACCTACTTAGTGCACACTGACTCCACCCACCAGGAGTCTAGTCCAGATGTTGCCCAAGGGAAAAACCACTACCCAGAAAAGGAAGAAGAGTCAGCTACGCTGACTGGGCAACCTTGGGCACCGCCCACCTCGCCAAAGGTGCCACCCACTAGGCCTTGGGCGCCGCCCAGCCTCCCCAGGGCTCCATCCTCTCAGCCCTCATCACATTATCCTCCATCACCCCCTACACCATCTTGGAAGCTTTACGTAAATGGGTCTTCCACTAGTGAAGGGGGTGGAGCTGGACTAGTATTGATCAGCCCACATGGCACACCTTTGAAGTATGCTGTCTCTTTACACTTCGCCCCATCAAATAACCAAGCAGAGTATGAGGCTCTCATATCAGGCCTAAGGCTAGCCTTGGAGATGGAAGCACTCAATCTCATGGCCTACAGTGACTCTCAGCTCATAGTTAATCAAGTGAGGGGAGATTTTGAAGCCAAGGAAGAAAGGATGCAAGAGTACCTCTCGGTGGTCCAAGCCCTGCTCACAAGGTTTGCCTGTTTCGACATTCACTACGTACCTCGAGAGGAGAACGCTATGGCGGACGCTCTTGCCAAGTTTGCCTCTGCTAATATTCTCATGGGCCCTGCACTGACAGGTCATCAGTTTGAGCCTAGTACCGCCAAGACAGAAGAGAACAAGGTCCACTGCGTATCCTCAGAGCCCAACTGGATGACTCCTATCCGAGCTTACCTAGAGGAGGGTGCTCTCCCAGACAGCCCGATGGAAGCCAGAAGGATCAGGATGAGGGCATCCAAGTATGTCATCCTACAGGAAACCCTCTACAAGAAAATTCATTCTCTCCCACTGCTTCGATGTCTCACTCCCGAGGAAGCAGACTACGCCATGAGGGAGATACATGAGGGAATATGCGGAAATCATTCAGGAGGATGTGCCTTGGCTCAAAAAGCAGTTAGGCAGGGATACTATTGGCCTACTATGATCCGAGACACCCGAGATTTTGTCAGGAGATGCGACAAGTGCCAACGTTTTGCAACTGTGCCCAGACAGCCACCTGAAGAGCTCACCACCATCCAGAGCCCATGGCCTTTCTCCATGTGGGGGATCGACATCCTAGGTCCCCTCCCTATGAGTAGAGGCCAATGCAAGTTTATAGTCGTGGCCATCGACTACTTCACTAAGTGGGCAGAGGCTGAAGCCTTAGCCAGAATCACAGACCAAAAAATAAAGGACTTCATATGGAGGAGTCTAGTCTGTCGCTTTGGGATACCACACGCCATCGTAAGTGACAACGCCAAGCAGTTTGATAACAAACTCCTAAACAGTTTCTGTGCAAACCTGCAGATCAAACAGCCCCACTCCAGCCCCGCCCATCCACAGGCAAACGGGCAAGCAGAAGTCACTGTCAAGACAATACTCCGTAACTTGAAAGCCAGACTGGAGACTGCAAAAGGGAAGTGGGTAGATGAACTCCCAAGAGTACTATGGGCATATCGGACCACACCAAGAAGTCCTATGGGTGAGACCCCTTTTTCTCTAGCCTATGGGACAGAGGCAGTGATACCCGTTGAAATCAGGGTACACTCCCTTAGGGTCCAGCATCATGACCCTACCAGTAATGAAGAAGACCTCCGCATCCACCTCGACTTGGTGGAGGAGGAGAGGGAAATAGCCATGCTCAGGAACGTCGAGTACAAGCGTCGCATGACCGAGTACTACAACTCGAGGGTGAAGCCTCGGTCCTTCTTACCAGGGGACCTTGTCCTGAAAAAGGTCATCCTATCTACCAAAGACTCCCAGGAAGGAAAACTGGGACCCAACTGGGAAGGACCCTACACGGTCACGGACGTAGTAAGGCCGGGTACCTATAGAATCCGAAATTTCGAAGGAAAAGTCCTGGCCCACCCATGGAATGCGGAGCACCTAAAGAAATACTATCAGTAGCTGGGGGCAGTGAGTCATGAGTTGGTGACCACCATCTAGGATATTTTACCTTGTTTGTTGATTTTTTATGTTAGTAGATTTCCTTCAAGCATTTACTTTGAACAATGAAATAAAATTTTCCATGTTTTCTCAAAAAATGAGTTGTATTTCATTCAAATCCATGAACTTTTTACAAAAGGTGACACATATCCTGCCAACGGAACAAAAAGCAAAGGCACCGCACTCCTACCGGCTCTCACTGCCTCCACTCACATAATTTTCATCATCACTATCGGGGGCCTCGAGGTTGAAAGATAGTGAAGTCATTGTAAGGATATGCTACTGTGACCTTCCTCCTAAGCTCATCATAGCCGTCAATGAAGGCACCGACCCTGTCTCTCTCAGCGGCATCCCTCTGAGCCTCTGCCTAGGTAGCCCTCTCAAGTGCTACACGGAGGTCAGCCTCAAGTTGAGCAGTCCTCTCATGCGCCTGCCTCAACTCCTCAGCGGCATCCTCTCGTGCCTGCCGTGCTAGCTCCGCGGCATCCTCCCATGCTTGTCGCTCAATCCCAAGCTGCACCTCAGCAGCCTCGCGTGCCTGCCTCTCCTTTACCTGGCCACTGATAGCTTCCCCAATCTTCAGGGTGTTGTCAAATAAACAGGGCAAGGCAGCGGCGACCTACAAACATTCAAAGGTAGAGGTCAAAGACTAAGTCAAAGAATATGCAAAGAAAGTCAAGATACAAAGAAGGGATACAGGACATACCAATGCAAAACCCTCCACCGTAGCGTTAACTACACCAACTGGACCTCGAGAAGCAACCTCTTCAGCATCTGAGAAACTCACAAAGTTACAAAATCTCTCTCTGGCCAGAGCTACGTCCCGCAGCATGGACACCGGGGCACCACCCGAAGCAGGGCGACTCGGTAAGCTCTCAGTCCTGGCTGAAGATGGCGCCGGAACCTCCCCCCCGGCGCTAGAGCTACCCCTCGGGGGCGAAAGCCATCAAGAGAAGATGGAAGAGCATCGTCAACCTCGGCCTCCAGGGGACCAACCTGTCCAATGGACCCCGGCCGAGGAGAGCAGGGGGCATTAATCCTCGCTCTCTTGGAAGGAGGAACAGGAGGAGGCGCCACCCTAGAAAAAGAGACTTCCACTACTAGGGATCTATCAATGGATGAACCTGTAGACATAATATAAGATAAAAGTCTATGACATCATGTTTTAACAAAAGAAGTCACGTACCTCTTTTCCCCGGCTTGGAAGGAGTTGTAGTGACACCAGCCGCCGACATGATCTCCGAAAAATCTGTCGTTGGATTGCCACGAACCGTCTCAAGCAATCTCTCTTGTTCCGTGGATAGAGTCGGCGAAGCTGTAAAAAGACAATGCACCATATAAGGAGAATATGCATGGCGATCAAGACAAAAGTTAAAGGTAAGACTCTCACCTAGCCTGGTCTTGGGGACTATATCCCATCGGGTGGGGACCTTGCCGCAATCGGACTCAGAAGCCCACTCGCCTCCAGCAAAGAAGAACATTTTCTTCCACTTGTGATGATTGGATATAAGCCCGGTGATACACTTCCCCGATCTTGGGGCAAAGCGGTACCACCCCCGGTGGGGCGCAGGATTCTCATGAAAGGCATATACAGATAAAAACTCCTCAAACGGAGGGGGGACGGAGTCAGGATGCACCAACCACCACAAGGCAAAGAATGCGCAAATCACCCTCCAACCGTTGGGAGCCAGTCTCCCCGGAACCAGTGACAAATGCTCAAGAACCCGACATATTGGCCCCGGGATAGGAAACCGTAAACCCGCCTCCAGCATGCCCTCGTAAACAACTATCTCGCCCAGGGAGTCACAGCACGCAGACTCATCGGCCTCGGCACGACGACAAGTCACACAGGGTGGGATGCGATATGAAAACACTATGGCAGCTATATCATCCCCACGATTATACAAGTTGAGTATAGAAGCTACCTTGGAAGCCTTGTCTGTCTCAGCGCCCGGACCTCTGTCTGAGTCCTCAGCAGCCTCCCTCTCGACTGAATAAACACCCATGAAAGCAAGTTCATGTCATTGCTAATGAAATTAACTATATGAACAGGAGAGTGAAAAGAACGGTGAAAAAGCGTACCTCGAGAGCTCGTGTTGTCCAGATCACTGAGTGGCCGCTTCCCGGCACCACGAAGAAGGTACTGAGCCCCGCCTGGGGCGCCGCCTAGTGCAACGTGGGCGCCGCCTGAGGTGCCTGGGCCGCCCCCTAGCCTATGACGGGCGCCTCCTGTATCCCCTGAGGATCCCCTTGGCTCTTTTGGAAGACCCCTTTGTTGCTCTCCGACACCTTGAGTCACTCCCGCTGCGCCGAAAGGATTGACCGAAGGCTTTTTGCTTGTACCCAACGAACCACTAGTAGTGCCGAATGGTTTCTCACTAGCTGCCGAGGCCACCCCAAAACCACCACGAGGAGATACACCCAGAAAACCGGAGCCCAAAGAGGAAACACCCAAGGAGGCGCCGCCCAGGGGGCGCCGCCTAGGGGGCGTCGGCCAGGGCCTGGGCACTGTCCAGGGGGACGCCCACCTTGCCTCCTTCGCCATGCACACTGCCTACCTCACCTCCTTCGCCAAGGGTGCTGCCTGCCTCACCTCCCTCGCCATGGGCGCCGCCCTCTTTGGAACCACCTTGAGCGCCGCCCACCTTGGCACTCCCACCATGGGCGTCGCCTGTAGCACCAAGGCCACAAGCCCTCTTTTGCTTCACCACCAATGCCTTGGAGCTCCTAGTTTCCATGAGGATTGAAGAGAAAGACTAAGGGAAAAATGGTGGAGTATGAGTAAACAGTAGCCTTGAAGGCCCTTTAAATAGGAGAAGACAAGCTTCTTGAAGAAGCCTTGACAAAGCTTCTAAGGGAAGCTTGGTAGGCAAAGCTTCTTGAAGAAGCTTGGTGATTTAGCTTCTTGGGGAAGCTTGGAAGAACACCCTTATGAAAGAAAGCCTCAAGAAATGAAGAAATGGTGGTATGAACAGTGACCTCTATTTGTAAACGAAGAAGCAGTATAAAAAAAAAAAAAATTTCGACACCAGTAAATCCATCGGCTCCCGAAGACGAAGGAGTTCCGTGGAGAGCAAGGAAAGGCCTACCCAAGCGAAGGCAGAGTACATGCCCACAACCTTTTCCTCCCACAGAAGTCAGAAGCTTGGATCATGGGGGGCAAATGACGAGCCCGAAATTGACTGGGTTGAGCCCAACTTATACGGACCAAGAAAGCCTAAAGAAAATCCCATGCGGAGTTGAAAAGTCCAGATTACGAAGGCATAAAGAAAAGCTCAAATTACGGCCCCACATCAATACAAGGGACAAAGGACCCAAGGCCAGGGCCAAGGGGGCGCCTGCCCTTGGTCTCCTCCTCCTTCACCTGCATTGGTCTCCTCCTCCTTTTCCTCCTGACTCCATGAAGGCTCCTCTGAATCAAGCCTAGCCCACTCCAAGCCTAGTCCAGCTCAGGACCTCCTCCGACGGAATAGGGATACGAGGGAGAAAATATCGGGATACGCACCGAAGATCTAATCCTACCATAACTGTACCTACCAAAGTGGTAGAATCCTATCATAACTATACTTACCAAAACAGTGGTGACCACCTCAACTCACCGCCTCAGTGAACCTATATAATGTAAGCTCTCTCCACTTGGAGAGGCATCTGACAATCTACACACACCACACCTCCAATACCTCAAACACACTGCTCTCTCACTCTCTCTCTGAAAGCACTGTAACTCCGCTATACACCGTCCGGTGACAATTATTCATTAATAAAGAACATCGGACATCGCTGTCATTCTAGAGAGTGGACGTAGGTCATCCGAGACCGAACCACTATAAATCCCTGTGTTGATTCTCTGTTTACAGTTTTGATTCATTGATTGCCATTGGTTGTTCATTAATTACTCGTTAATTGCATCACTATTCATACTTGACTGTTGATCTTGCCAAAGACAATTTTGTGCATCATCAGTACTCACCCATATTGTGTACTCGGTTATGGGTAGAGTTGGTTGACTTTATGTTATTAAATTAATGACTATTGTTTGATTATGAAGAATGAGTATAAGGGTCATTGCTTGTAAGTAAGATGGTTTTTGGATTTGATGTGCTACATATGTATGGTTGTGATGTAACTACATTTTGGCGGCATTGTCATACATACTATTGCCTGTTGTTCGTTTGGTAATAATGTCAACTTTGCTATATATTTTGTTTACTCTTGCATAAGTAGTAAATCACAGTGATACTGTTCTAATGAATGATTCTTATTATTGTAGTGTGTAATAAAAATACCCAAAATTAGTGAGGATGAATCAGATGTGTTGATTGACACACTTATTGATTACAAAAATAGAGGGAAGCTACCTCCTTTTGGGAAGTACATCACAAAAATGGTAGAAGGTATGTTGGCCGTATTGAAACGCCAAATGTCAAAGTTCAGTTTGTCTTTTACTGAGCTTATAAGGATTATTTTCTTTTGGGAGCGACAATACCATACTATTTCAAAGATGCTTGACAATAGGTTGTTTGAATGGGACCTTTTAGAAAATGTGTGGTGCACAACCCAACAATAGATCATGCAAATGCCTTCTTGTAAGTAAGTGATGTGGTTTTAACAACTTTTGTACGTACCGTTTTTAACTGTGTGCATGTTCATTTTATAGTAAAGTAACGCTTTCTTCAAATTTACACATGTAGGAGGATGATTTCGCTGCAAGTATTGCCTTGACCCGTGCCCAAACTTCCAATATTTTGGTGTTATTTTCAAACGAGATACAAGCAATCATGAATTGGACAGTGTTGGTTCATCCCCGTTAGTTAATTCTCTCAGGCACGTCGATGTTATAGTCATCGATGATTGACTGCATATGTGATATTTATGTGCAAGGTTCGCACTTAATATGCTTATTTGTATGTACTTGTGTGTGTATTATACTTTGTAATTGCCATAAGCCATTTTGGTAATTACACGACAACGCTTGTGGTAGTATAGGATGTACTACTTATGTGTGCATATGGCTTCAACAAACCATTTGAAATATGTTGCCTTTATTTTGTCATATAGGTTAAGGCAACAAGTAAAATGGACATGTACGGTACGAAATATGAACTAGGATGCGTTAAATTTTTGTACTTTTTTGGTATAAAGCAACAGTTCATTAATGTTATAGTTCATATGAATTTGGCTTCTGAAGTATTTTCTCATATATTCTGATTTTTTTCTAATTTTTTTATATCTTTGGTGGAGGAAATAAATTTGTGATCGCCTTCTAAAATTGTATTCTAAAAGCATCGTGTAAAAGTTGGAATTTTACAAATACATAAGTATTCCTACCTTTTTCACAATATTAAAGTGGTAACCAATAATTCGCAAGTCAAAAAGGAGATAGGATTCAAGGGTAAAATGGTCAACTAATGTCAAAGTTATGAGATGTTTAAAAATAATATTGTAGTTTGTCCATGACCCCATCACATCATAAATCACTAACCATCAGGGATTGGATAACACAATTTGCTTTTATCCCACTACAAATCCGGGTTATTGAGATTTCACTGGACTGGTTTGGAATTTAAATCCAAACCAGTCCAGTCCAGTCCATCACTGATTTGTGAAACACACCCAGGTTGTTAGCACAACGCGTATAATAATAACTAACCTGAACAAAGCCTTGTATAAATTTCATGCATCTTTTCTTCTACAACATGTGCATGATAGCCACAATTGACACAAGTTATTCTTACATTGCTAATACAAAGAATTCAATACAAAACTTTCTGAGGCTTCCTTGATTTGCATGCATAGTAAAGGTAAGAAATTGCTAAGAGCCTAGGCTTGCCCTAAATGTTGAGCTGAAAGAGCTTCATCATTCCTAAACAGAGTAAGTTATCAAGAATATATATAAAATAAAGATCTAGAAAGTAAAATTAATGACATCGTTCAACAATGTTTGAATACATTCAAATTATCACATCATAATTTGTAAATTATGCACTCAAATTGTCATTGTGTCCTTCATAGATAGCATATTGATCTAGAAACAGAATAATGCACATAAGATTGATTTTTACTTTTGACTAATAAAAAAGTCAAGAAGAAGAAAGATATAACATTATAGACAAAATCCAAAAATGACATAAAGACACGAAAACTAATCCTGAACACCACTTCAGAAGGATTTGCTTTATGCTGATAGACCATGGCTTTAGGATTTGCCTTGAGTTTTCTAGATTGACACAAAGCTACATGTCTTTGCTCACTTGTCAAAGAAGCAGAATGCTTCCATTGACCGACACAGTCCAAAGGAAAAGGTTCCTTGTGCATTCAAATCATGATTTTACAAAGATTAAGATAAAATTATAAATAAATTAAAAATTGCTCTCTAAAAGGAATAAAATTTAAAAATTAAAGTAGTTTTTGGAAATTGATCCTATTGTTGGTACACTTGGAGGAATAAAATAAGCCACTTTTTCAACTCCTTGTATTCATTTCAGTTGCAATCTCATGATTCACATCTACGCAATTAACATCGAGAATTGTATCACTAAATCTAGTTCAAAAAGTTCTAACCCATAATTAGCAGTTTACTGCATATAGAAAGATGGTCTTAATTCCAAGCAACAATGAAACTGACCACTATAATGCTTCTCCTAATTCTCTCTCTCTCTCTCTCTCTCTCTCTCTCTCTCTCTCTCTACTCATCACACACACACATATGTACATATATGAACATACATATAAAGCAACCCATTTTTTATGTATACAGTTTAAATTTTGTTATAGTTCAAGCATGTAACCCCCAGTTATCCAAGAAAAACACAAGGAGGGAAGCATGTAGAAACTCTGTGTGTGTGTGTGTGTGAGAGAGAGAGAGAGAGAGAGAGAGAGAGAGAGAGAGAGAGAGAGAGAGAGAGAGAGAGAGAGAGAGAGAGAGCTATAATTATGATTCGAGGTATGCTGCTGAAATTAATTCTTATAGAGAAAATCTCCAAGGCTGAAGTTCTTGCCAACAACCCACTTCTGGTAATTAACACTAGGCTTTTCAAGATTGTCAAACCAACCCAATGAGTCACAAAAAGTATAGTTCTTGTAAGCTCCAACAGATCCAGTGAAAGATAGTAGAAGAGAGAGAGAGTGGAGAGGATGAAGAATACAAGGCCAAAACTGCAAGTACTGTGTCTCTGTTCCATCTTTTTTTTTTTTTTTGGGGGGGGGGGGGGGGGGGGACTGGTGGTTGTGAAGATTGCTTGTTCTGAAGAAGAATAAAAGCAGTACAACTACAAGAAGCTCCCTACTTTCTTTAAATATGGAACCTTACTTTTCTTTGCAATTACCAAAAGGGTCTCACTTTCCATATATATAAAATGTTCTCAACTAGTTTATGCTATAACTTATGGGTTCTCTTAAGTTCCCAAATTTAAGTTTAAGATAAACTTATTGTCACACTATAGGCCTGCTTTAATTTTGAAGCAGCCATCTTATAAATCAACAAAAAACTGGTCCATTATTGAACAATTGTGAAATCTACTGTGCTCTTTGTATCTTCTCATTCAATAGACAAGGTGTTGAGTTTGGATTACATGCCTTATACATATTGATATCGACATTTGCCTTCTTGCATTCAATACTTGCCTAAAGGAAAAGAAAAGAAGTCTGAGATATTTGTGCTTGTTGTTTCTCCACCCAAATAAAATCTGTAGTAATTTGAGATATTTGTCTTGGAATTTGATATGAATTTTGGTTATTACATCATGCCTTTTGTGGCAGTAGCACTTCAAACAGCTCACAGATGACAAAGAAACCCTCACCCAAGAAAAGCAAGAAGACCATACCAAACACAGAAAATACAAAAGAAGCCATGTTTGAGATGCCATCAACTCCAAGCAATGTGGGTAAGCTCAACTAGCTTGTCACACCCAAACAAGAAAGGCAATGGACCAACACACAAGCACAAATCAAATCTAAGACATTTGATCAAACAGATTATAGGAATGAGCAATCCATTAACTAGGGTTCCCAAAAGAGTAAATAAAGAGATGAATAGAGAGACAAATCTATCAAATATATTCCACATAATATACAAATCTAAGAAAATTCAAACAAAATAGAAGTTGAAAGATGAAAAATAGATGGTTCATACATGTTCGAGATGGACTGGGCTCTCCAGTAACTCCAGAAGAATGAAAACCGAAGAGGGAATAGTGTTGTCACGGTTGCCGGTGATCACCTAACTCTCCAGCATTGTCGTCGATGGTCGCCTAAGTGGAAGATGTCCTTCAGTCGTTCACAGTTGAGGATATGGAGAGAGCTATGATGGTAAGGAAGAAAAAAATAAAAGATAAAAGTGATTGGTTAAAGTGATTTTGGATAAGTAAAAACTTTATTTTTTAACTTATTTATGTGGTAAAATGATTTTAACTTTTTTAAAATTACTTCTAATAAGTAATCTCAAACACTACTTTTTTTTTTTTGTTTGAAAGTACTTATGATAAGTCAAAAGTTCAAAAAACACTTTTTTTTAAGTCAATTCAAACACACTCTAAATGTATAATGGTAAAAGCTTAACCATAACAAAAAAAAATTGAACTATGATGCAACAAGAAAAATAAAGGGCTGAGATCTCATAACAAGCATAATTGAAGAATATAGAACTAAATAAATTCTTACGCAATCAGATGGTTAGGAAATCATTGAAAAGAAGCTTAATTCTACAGTTCAGGACAACAGAAACATTAGTTCCAACTTTGATTTCAATGGGTTTATTGATAAGAGGCTTCAAAATTTAAGCAAACAATATTATGATAGTAAATATGACTTGAATAGCATATGTTATGTGCTCACAAAAATAGAATAAATAGAAAAATAAAAGATTTGACCCATGTTGCTACCGAGTTCATGCTTTTAAGACAAATTAAACCAATTAGAACAACGAGGAAAAGAAAGAAAGTAAATTTTTAGTTTTGGCTAATGTATAGGATTGTCGATATCAACCAACGGATATGACGAAAGAAATATTGACCTCTCAAAGACAGATTGATTTAGCCTTGACCGAGTTTTTGTTCAGCTAATGTTTAGTACCTAAATAAACCTCTAAGATCAATTCCAATCATTGAAATCTGATGATGCATAAATTGGGTTTGTACACCACCTGTCAATTGAACAGTAAAAAAATGTAATAATTGATAGGTGAGAGATAGAGACAAAAGCAAGATAAGGTTTATAGTGGTTCGGTCAACGTAACCTACGTCCACTTTGAATGGCTAGGGTCGTCGGGTATTTTATTAACTCAAGTGTGGAGGGAGAGCAGAGAGTTACAAGCTATGAGAGGGAGACGAGAGATGTGCTCGATTGAGTGTGATGCCCCCCAAGTGTTGGCGGGGCTTACAATTTATAGTCACCTCATAACGGATTGGGGTAACTTAATAGTAATTTAATAGCTAATCTGGCGGTCATAACGGATTGGGGCGATTTAATAGTCGTAACGGATTGGGGTGACTTAATAGTAATTAAATAGCTAGTCTGGCGGAGCTGGTGGCCTCTTCTCAACGGGCGAGGCAGCTACGGTGCTCTCCATAGGACTCGATCAAAGGATGAGGTGGAGGTTGACTCTTTCCAAGGTGGTGAGGATGAGGCTCTTGGATGACCTTGCATGCTCTCTGCTGATATAGCTCATTGAGCCTGATGAGCTTGACCTGGTTGATCACATTGGGTTGGACTTGCTGGATCTCTTAGATTTGGGCTATAAACTCGGACCGGGCTTATAATTTCAGTTGGGCCCTTGGGCTTGGCCCATCATTTGCCCCCCAATGCCCTGCATCTAAGGAACTTGGAAAGGAGGGCATTCGGTTGAGTTTGAATTTTCGGCCAAATGGCAAAACTGGAAAAACTTCGGGAGGTCAAAACATGTGTTTCTAGGCCTTTTTTGGGCTTTTAACGGCATCTTTCATAGCCAAAGGCGGTGAGTTTTGTAGAGCTCGTCGAGAGCTTCGATTTGACATATTATGGGCCCTGTTTGGAGTTACGGTCAAAATAGCGTACATCCCCTTTTTAAATCCAAATTTCTTGAAGACTCCTTTTGATTGGCGACCCTCTTCCTCCCAGTAGACTCCTTTTTCTTGTGGGACTCCATTAGCTATATAAACTCCCTCATTCCCTTCCTTTTTTGGATTCTTGAAGAGCCCTAGGTTGTAATTTGGGGCTTTTTGCTTTTCCTTTCCTTAATAGGATTTCATACAATCTTGAGAGAGGAAGGTAGAGTTTTTCTTGAAATCTTTAAGGGTGTGTTTGGGTAATGGGGTTGGATAGGGTAGAATTTTTTTTTTTTATATCCTAACCTATTCAAGCCAAACTCACTCATCCACTTTAAAACCTTAACCTTGGAATATATCCAATCCTAACCTTTGTTTGGGAAACAAATGTGTAATTCAGTGAGTCCCATAGATTACACAAATAATTTTGTAGTAGTTTACCATTCTACCCATGACTCTATTCATTCCAATCTAAACCAATCTTATCTTATGTTTGGATTGATGGATTATCCTAATAAAATTATACATTTTCCACATATACATAAAAACATATAAAAATAAAATAATAATTTTTATTTATTAGGAAAGCAAAAGGACAATCAACAAACAAATGTTAGGAGATCTGGATATAATTTATTGACAGATATATTTACGGGGTCTAAATGTTACGCTCGTACAAACTTCAAATGATCTGTATGTAATATTTCAAATATCAAAGGGTCTAAGTGATTAAGTGATAAACTTCAGGGGTCTAGATGTAATTCTCCCTAATTTAATTCAAAACAAATGAGTAATATCCTTTCTCCCTTTCTTCACCAGCACCAGCACCGCCGTTCCTCTCTTACCTCACCATCCCCGCCACTACCACCACCGGAATTTATCTCCTATACTGTAAATTTTCACCTAAAACCAATCTAAATTCAAAAAAGTAATACAAATGCCCTAGATATACAACCAAATGCAGAGATATAAAGAGAAAGAGAGAAAGATACCCAAATCTCACCCCCTAGATCAAAACAGAGAGTTGCATAGAGAAGAGAAAAACAAACTCACTTCAGTCTCTCTCTCTTCTTACTACATATTTATCATTATCGCCATGGATAAGCCACTGATTGTGCAGGTGATGTCTCTGGTTGTAGCCATCACGATTTGGTGATGGGTTTTATGTTGTGGTGATGGGTTTGATAGTGGCCATAATGGTGCAATCTGAAGTTACTTGTAGTGACAGAATAGACACACAAAGAGGGAGGGATTCATCGCTGGCTGTGAGTGGGTGGAGAAAGAGAGGGGCAAATTCGTCTGTGTGTGGGGTAACCCATTGCCTGGGTTTGTAACCCATGAGGGAGGTGGGTTAAGTGTGACCGGCGTATGAGGGTTAAATGGAACTGTAGCAACCGGGTCAAGCCTTGACCCGGGATTGGTATCCTACCTCAAAAATGACTTCCCAAACAAAGGTTTTATGGGTCTCACCCCTATTTTATCCCATCCTACTAGTGGATAACCACCTTTAACCCACTATCCAAATGCCTCATAAGAACTCATAGCTAGTTCGCTCTTGAGATAAGTTCTCAGAAATCCATGTCCAACGAAGGAGAAGATGTACACAAAAACGTCGATCTTGGAGGGGAGCTTGTTCGTCTTGGAGAGGAGGCTTTGGGCGCCCCTTTGGGCGCTGATTTGAGCAGGTTGGGCGAGCAAGAGGCTTTGGGCGCCTCTTTGGGCGCTGATTTGAGAAGTGGGCAACCTGTTCGCGCTCTGTTAGGGCTGCCTGATGCAGCTGTTCACGCTCTGCAAGGGCGCGAGGGAGACAGGTTGTGCAATGGGTAAGCAGGCTGCTCCTTTTTTGGCCATGGGTGAGCTGCGTGAGGTGGGAGTGTTGGGCGCCCATTCAGGCGCTGATCAGAGCGACTCGCCCGAGCAGTAGGCGCTGAGGAAGGCACGCGCAGGCACAGAGGAGGCTGTCCAGGTGGGTGAGCAAAGAGGAGAAAAGAGGGTTGTTCTGTGTGTGCAGGCTGATCTGAGCAGGTAGGCAGCTGTTCTAGGCGCCTTGGGCGAGCAGGGGGCTGGACTGGGCGAGCCTGCTGCGTTGGGCAACTTCGGCGAGCTGCCTGCTGTGCTGGGCAGCTTGGGCGAGCAGCCTGCTCGCGTAGAGACAGTCAATTTGGGAGCCCAGGCTGCAACGACCTCATTCGGGCGAACAGACCATGGCATGCAGGCTGTCGGGTACACTATGGGAAGCCATCCAGGTGATCCAGTTCGTGCCCATGGTCTGATTTCTGGCCTTCCTGGCAGTGGTTCCGGCAACCCTTCTCGCCCTCGCAACAAAAAGCACCGAAGCAAAGTAGCTCTTGACGATGATGGGTCCAAAGTAAGTACCCTTTTCTAGTATGCTCAACATTGATGATGATATTCTGAGGATTGTTTCTGCTTATCACATTCCTCCAACTATGTTGTGTCGTCGAGCTGAGATGGGTGAGCCTACTTGTGATGACTCATCTGGTGACATTGCCATCTACGAGGAGATGCTTGAGGTTGGGCTCAGGTTCCCCATGTCCTCTTCCATTTGTCGTATTCTGCATTATTTTTCATTGACACCAGGGCGGTTGGTGCCTAATGGTTGGAGAGTTTTGTTGGGCTTTCTGGTACTGTAGAGGAAGGTGCATCATGAAGATGCCTCTCCTATTGAATTTCATGCAGCCTATAACTTGAGCAAGACTCCTGCCCCTAACAGAGGGTGGTACTATTTTACCACGAGAGGTGGTAAGTTGCTTACGGGATTACGCTCCAACTATCATAGCTGGAAATCTCGCTTCTTGTTCGTCGACGACGAGTGGGTCTCAGAGGCTAATAGTGCTTTGGTACCAACACGATGGGTTGTTCCCAGGAGACTTGGTACACCCTACACTTATTCTTTCTCTTTTTTTTTTATGTGTGCCCATCATCCCCTTACAAACCCTCATGTGCTCTCAAATGACCAAGAGTGGAAGTTGCAGGTCGTGAGGGCTCGTCCTAACAAAGACTTGGGAGTTCTTTTGCCCAAATATGGTGGGGCCAAAGTTTCCCCTGGAGTCCGTGCTAAGGCTATTGCTCCCTCCCCGAAGTCTGGTGGTTCCTCTTTAAAGAGGAAATGTACGTTGATTCTTTTGCACTTTCCTCTTCTACTTGGTGTCTTTCATCTTAGATAACACTTTATTTTCTTTCCAGCAGATAGAAAGGTGGTAGTGTCCCGCTATTCTAGTAGGAGCCCTCCTCCTCCTAAGGTGGCGAGGATGAGTGATGCCTCCCTAGTGACTTCTCCAATGGTGTCGCCCGAGGTAGGCTCTCCTCAAGCGACCCCACCAATGGTGCCTCGGGTGTGCTCCCATCAAGAGACCCCTCCAGTGGTGCCTCTTCAGTCGGCGATTCCTTCGGTTGTGAGCGCTACTCCAGAGACTCCCTTGTCGACCAAACCTTCTGCCCCCCGTTCGTCCATTCCTCCTGTGGGACCTTCTACGGGGGCATCGATTTATACTGTTCTCATGCTGGGCAACCCGCAAGTCATCAGGGAAAGACTTGGAAGATTCTTGTTTCCAACCGAAGTTCATGAAATTAGTACTTAGGGCACCCAGGGAATTATCAACACATTTCTGGAAGGACTGGCTCAGGTAAGGGTCTAATATTTCCCTTTCTCCATTCCTTCTCTATGGATTTTGTCATTCCTCTATCTTCTGTCTTTTTCAGGCTTCAACTGCATCTGTATGCTTGCTTTCAAGGGCCCATTTTTACAACCAGCTGAAGCTTAGTCATGACGCTGTAAAGATGGAGTTTCTAGCTACTTAGGGGAGGATTACTGAGCTTGAAGCTGCTGGTAGGACTTCCCAGGTTGACCTTGTGGTGACCCATGAGAGGGCGACTAAGCTTGAGACTAATCTTTTGGCGAACCATGAGAGGGACGCGCTCAGGGAGGCTGAGCTTGTGGAGGCCCGTGAGAGGGCCACGCTCAGGAAGACTGAGCTTGTAGAGACCCGCAAGAGGGCTATGCTCAGTGAGGCTGAGTTAGTGGAGACCCATGAGAGGGCGCACTCAGTGAGGCTACCTGCTTGAGAGCGGAGGCAGAGGTGAAGGCAGCTCAGGAGAGAGCTTCTCTGGGTGAGGTGGATCTGGAGAATGGCCTTGCCGATGCCTTTATTGACAGTTATGAGGAGCTCTGGGGAAAGATTTCTGATTCTTTCCCTGATATTGACCTTTCAGGCTTCGTGCCAACTGAGGCACCTGATGATAGTGATGAAGGCTCTGATGATGCTAAGGATGATGATGAGGAGGAGGAGGTGGACGACCATAAGAGTAGTTAGAGCGCTGGGGGGCTTTTGTTTTTGTTTTTTTTAGAAAGGTAGTCTATAGCCTAAAAGTGGTTTTTTGCCACTGATGCTTCTTTGAAATTGAATACAAAAATGCAAAGATCTTTTTTTTGGAGTAACATGTAGAAAATTTTATTCATTCACTGCTTATATCAAGCAATGTTGGGTAATAACCCCAAAAAAGGTACAAAAATAAAACAAAGTTCCCCAACTTTACTACTTCTACTCTCTTAAGGTGTCACTGGTAGTACCTCTTCAGGTGCTCAGCATTCCACGGATGGGGTAAGACTTTCCCTTCGAAAATATGGATCTTGTAGGTGTCTGGCCTCACCACTTCTGTTATGAGGTATGGTCCTTCCCAGTTTGGTGCCAACTTTCCTTCTCGCGAATCCTTTGTGGCGAGGATCACTTTTTTGAGGACAAAGTCTCCTGGTTGGAAGGAACGAGACTTCACCATTTAGTTGTAGTATTTTGCCATGCGACGCTTGTACTTCGCATTGCGGACCACAGCCATTTCCCTTGCCTCCTCCACCAAGTCGAGGTTGATGCGGAGTCCTTCCTCATTGGTGATGGGGTCGTGGTGCTGGACCCTTAGAGAATTTACCCCTATCTCCACAAGGATGACTGCCTCAGTTCCGAAGGCGAGGGAGAAGGGGGTTTCTCTAGTTGGGGTCGTCGGTGTCGTCCGATAGGCCCATAATACACCTAGGAGTTCGTCAACCCAGAGACCCTTCGGTCTTTCAAGCCTTGTCTTTAGGTTGCATAACACTATTCTCACCATGACTTATGTTTGTCCGTTTACCTACGGGTGCACTGGGCTGGAATGAGGCTGCTTTATCTAGAGGTCGGAGCAGAAGGAGTTCAGGAGCTTGTTGTCGAACTGCTTGACATTGTCGCTGACAATGGCGTGGGGTATCCCGAAACGGCAGACCAGGTTCTTCCAGATAAAATCTTTCACATTTGCATATGTTATCTTTGCTAAGGATTTGGCCTCCACCCATTTGGTGAAGTAGTCGACCACTACCACTACGAACTTGCACTGTCCTCTACTGAGAGGTAAGGGGCCTAGGATGTCAATGCCCCATTTGGAGAAGGGCCACGAACTTGTTATGACCGTGAGTTCTTCTGGCGGCTGTCTAGGCACAGTGACGAAGCGCTGACACTTGTCACACTTCTTGGCGAACTCCTGAGCGTCCCTCATCATGTTAGGCCAGAAGTAGCCCTGTTTGAGTGCCTTATGGGCGAGGGAGCATCCTCGAGAGTGATTTCCACAAACCCCTTCATGGATCTCTCGCAGGGCGTAGTTAGCTTCTTCGGGCGAAAGGCACCTCAGTAATGGCAAGGAGTAGCTTTTTTTGTATAAGGTGTCTTGTAAGATGGTAAACTTGGCGGCTCTCATCCTGAGCTTCCTGGCCTCGAGGGGGTCATCTGGCAATACACCCCCTTGGAGGTATGCCCTTATCTGGGTCATCCAGTTTGAATTGGTAGATGCGCAGTTGATGTTTGTGGCTTCCACATCTAACTTGCTTGGTTCGAATTGGTGACCAATAAATGTTGGTCCTAGCGGGGCTTCTAAGGATGAGGCGAGCCTAGCTAGTGCATCTGCAGCCATGTTATCCTCCCTCGGGATAAGGCTGATTTGGAAGTTTTGGAACTTCGTGATCAAGACTTTCACCATGGCCAGGTACTCCTGCATTCTCATTCCTTTTGCTTCGAATTCCCCCTTCACTTGGTTAACTATTAGTTGAGAGTCACTATAGGAGATGAGGTGTTGGGCATCCATTTCTATTGCCATCCTTAGGCCAGAGAGAAGGGCCTCATATTCTGCCTCATTATTGGAGGCGATAAAGTGGAGCTTCACAGCATACTTGAAGGGAGTGCCATCGGGGTTGATCAGGATTAGGCCTGCTCCACCTCCTTCACTGTTCGAGGAGCCGTCCACGTAGAGCTTCCAGAGTGGCGGAAAAGAGAGCTCGGAGAGCACTGCGGGAGCTTGGGCACCAGACTGGAGTGCCTGGGCTCCAGGCTGAGCTTGCAGGGCACCAGGCTTGGCGCCGAGGGTTATCTAGGCTCTAGGCCTGGGCGCCTGGATGAAACACCTAGGCGCCAGGCCTGGGCGCCTGGATGAAGTGCCAGGCTGGGGTGCCTAGGCGCCTTGGATGGGAGCCTGGCTTGGGCACCTGGTTGCTTAGCCTGAGCGTCTGGCCTGTCTTGGGTGCCTGGTGTGTTGGGACGTCTGACTGGGGCACCTGAACATTTGTCTAGTGCGCTTGAATGTCTGACTGGTGCACTTGAATGTCTGACTGGTGGGCCTGGATATCTTCGTCTGACGTCAGGTTATTTTGTGTGTTCGCGCTCGACGTCTGAAATGTGGAAGGCTCATTTGTCTCATCTGCTGGTGTAAGCTCAGCAATAAAATCTGTCAAGGCTTGTGCTTTGATGGCTGCCCTTGGCTGGTACTTGATATCGAACTCGCCGAGTTCTACTGCCCATTTAAGGATTCTCCCAAAAACATCTGGCTTTCTTAAGACTCTCTTCAGAGGTTGGTCTGTGATCAAAACAACGGTGTGACTCTGGAAATAATGTCATAGGCACCTTGCTGTTGAGATGAGGGCGAGCCCTAGTTTTTCTAGCCCTGAATATCTGATTTCTGCTCCTCGGTATGCTCTACTCACGTAATAGATTGGCTTTTGCACTCCATCGTTGTCTCTAACAAGGATTGAGCTTACAGCTGATGAGGAAGCAGAAAAGTACAAATATAAAGTTTCACCCAGTGCAACGTGTGAAAGGAGAGGAGGTGTAGCCAAGTAGGTTTTAAGCTTTTGGAAGGCTTCCTCTGCCTCAGGTCCCCACTCGAAAGCTTTTTGGAGAATCTTGAAGAAAGGCAGACATTTGTCTGCAGACTTGGAAACAAACCTATTAAGTGCTGCAATTTTCCTGTTGAGGCGCTGGAGCTCCTTGGTTGAGGCGGGTGACTTCATATCGAGGATGGCCTTGATCTTGTCAGGGTTCGCCTCAATTCCCCTTTGGTTGACCATAAAACCTAAGAACTTTCCCGACCCTACGCCAAAGGCACACTTCTCAGGGTTCAGCTTCATACCGCTGATAGGTTGCTCCTGCGTTCTTTAACCCGAATCGCATGACCCTGTAGCAGTAGGTCCCCTTTGGAGTGATGAACGATTTCTTCTCCTAGTCTGGGGGGTGCATGTTGATCTGGTTATACCTAGAATATGCATCCAAGAAGGTGAGTAATTCATGTCCTGCGGTGGCGTCGATGAGGAGGTCAATTCGTGGTAGTGGATAGCTATCCTTTGGGCACGCCTTGTTGAGCTCAGTAAAGTCGACGCAGAGGCACCACTTCCCATTAGCTTTAGTCACCATCACCACATTTGAGAGCCACTCAGGATATGCCACTTCTCTGACCGCCCCGTTCTCTATCAACTTTTCCACCTCCTTATCCATCGTCTGGGCCCTTTCAGTGGAAGCACCCCTTAGCTTTTGGCGAACAGGTTTGTGATGGGGGTTGACATTGAGGTAGTGTGTGGCAATCTCCAGGTCGATGCCCTCAAGATCTGCATGTGACCATGCAAAAACGTCCATGTTGAGCCTCAAAAAATCTATTAGCTGGTGGACCAGATCTTTAGAAAGAGAAGAATCAATGTACACTCTTCTGTCTGGGTGCTCCTCATCTAAGACCACTGGGGTGAGCTCCTCGACTGGTTCTCCTCTTTCTATGGTGGCGTCATCCCTTGGGTCGAGGACCTCCACTTATAGGGCCTCTTGTGTTTTTCTTATCTTCATAGAGGAGACGTAGCATTCTCTTGCAATTACCTGGTCTCCTCGTACCTCTCCGACTTCGTTCGAGGTTAGAAAATGGAGGATGAGATGGTAGGTGGAGGGCACAACTCTCAGGGTGTTGAGAGCAGGTTGCCCTAGGATTATGTTGTAAGCCGAAGGGTAGTCTATCACTAGGAAGTTGACCATGGTTATGGAGCTTTGGGGTGATGTGTCGGCAGTGATTGGTAAGGTGATGGACTCTAGGGGATACACCTTCTCCCTTGAGAACCCAATGAGGGGCAACCTGATAGGCTGCAATCTTTTTCTGCCCAAGTTGAGCTTGTCATAAGCTTCTGAGAACAAGATATCCACAGAGCTACCGCTGTCCACGAGAATTCTTCGCACTTGGAAGTTGGCGACGGTCATGGTGAGCACCAGAGGGTCGTCATGGGGATGCTGAATTCCTTCTAAGTCCTTGTCTGAGAAGGATATGACCTCGCTGTTTCCGTGCTTGGGCGCCTTGGATGGGCACAAATCGTCGATGTGCCTCACTTTTCTGGCGTGGGCTTTCATGGAGGAGAGTGATTCTCCTCCTCCTACAAGCCCTCCAGAGATGGTGTGAATTTCCCCGATGGGTTGTTGGTCTTCCTGATTACGAGGTGGTGTCGGCACTTGTCCCCTACTGGCAACATACTGGCGTAGGTGACCCCGTTGGATAAGCTCCTCAATTTGTCTTTTGATGTCATAACAGTCGTCGGTGTCATGGCCATGGTCGCGATGGAAGGGACAATATTTGTTCGGGTTCTTGCGGTTTGACGGAGACTTCATTCTCCCTGGCCACTTTATTGCAGGGTCATCCTGGATCTGTAATAGGATGTGTTTGACAGCAGCATTGAGGGGAGTGAAGGCTTGTCGATCTCTCTGGGGAGCAGGACCAAGCCGATCTTTGGCAGGTACCCTCTCTGTCCTGTCCGCTTGTTACTACTCTCCTTCTTGTCGTCCCTGCCTCTTTCCTTTCTTTTCTCCCCAGTTCTGGAGGACTCACCTCGTCTGACCCTTGTAATGTCCTCAGCATTCATGTATTTTTGGGCCTTCGCTAGCAGCTCTGGCATGCTCTTCGGTGGGCGTTTCATCACCGAGAAGAGGAAGCTTGATGACCGGAGGCCATCTAGGAAGGCGGTCATGCTGACCTTATCATCAGGCTCCTCGACCTGAAGGACCTCCTCATTAAAACGAGTGAGGTAGCTCCTCAGGCTCTCGTCTCGATCCTGCTTTATACTAAGCAGGTGGGTGGCAAGTTTCTGGTGGCAGCGTCCTCCAATAAAGTGCGACACGAAGGACCTGCTCAGCTTAGTAAATGAGCCAATGGAGGCTGGGGAGAGCTTAGCGAACCATTGTCGGACGGATTCCTTCAAGGTGGTTGGGAACGCTCTGCACATGATTTCGTCGGGGACGTTGTGCAACTGCATCAAGGTCTTATAAGTTTCGAGGTGGTCCAGTGGATCCTTCGTACCGTCAAAGGTTTCGACGGATGGCATCTTGAACTTTTGAGGAAGTAGGTAGTTTGTCACGTCAGGTTTGAAAGGTGTGTTAGTTCGCCTTACGAGGTAGTCCACTGTCTCGGGTCCTTGTGCCTTCCTGGCGTTGAAGACGTCACCCAGTTGATTTTGCACCTCCTTAATTTTTTTCGTCCCAGTAATTGGGAGGCCCTCTGGAATTATCATGGAAATGGCTCCCATGCTCCATACTTTGGCTTTCACCCTCATCCTCTTGAAAATGAGGGTCTCCACCATGGGAAGCAGGAGCTGGAGGAGGTGGAGGTCCCTCATGGTGAGCTCCCCTGTGTGGGACGCCCAAGGGAGCTCCCAAAGGTGGGGGGCCCAAAGGGGCGCCCAGATGGGGAGCTCCTTGATGACCATGGCGTGGAGCTCCTCTGACTTGAGGTCCAGGCTGCGCTCCTCCTTGTTGTCCGAGCATCAGTTGCAGAATCTGCTGGTTCTGAGCTACAAGCTACTGTATTATGTCCAGCATCTGCTGTGCATTTGGGGCGGGATTGGCTGGTGGAGGAGCAACCTCCTCGTCTCGTGCTAGATTGTCTTCAGGCTGATCATGGATCTGGTGGTGATTGCCATTGGTTCAGCAAAGAAAGTGTTTAGGTGAGAATTTTGTCGTTCCTACAGACGGCGCCAAACTGATGATGCACAAATTGGGTTTGTACACCACACGTCAATTGAACAATAAAAAATGTAGTAATTGATAGGTGAGAGATAGAGACAAAAGCAAGACAAAGTTTATAGTGGTTCGGTCAACGTGACCTACGTCCACTTTGAATGGCTAGGGTCGCCGGGTATTTTATTAACTCAAGTGTGGAGGGAGAGCAGATAGTTACAAGCTATGAGAGGGAGACGGGAGATGTGCTCGATTGAGTGTGATGCCCCCCAAGTGTTGACATGACTTATAATTTATAGTCACCTCATAACGAATTGGGGTGACTTAATAGTAATTTAATAGCTAATTTGGCGGTCATAACGGATTGGGGCGATTTAATAGTCATAACGGATTAGGGCGACTTAATAGTAATTAAATAGCTAGTCTGGCGGAGCTGGTGGCCTCTTCTCAACGGGCGAGGCAGTTACGGTACTCTCCATAGGACTCGGTCAAAGGATGAGGTGGGGGTTGACTCTTTCCAAGGCGGTGAGGATGAGGCTCTTGGATGACCTTGCATGCTCCCTGCTGATGTAGCTCCTTGAGCCTGATGAGCTTGACTGGGTTGACCACATTGGGCTGAACTTGTTGGATCTCTTGGAGTTGGGCTATAAATTCGGACCGGGCTTATAATTTGAGTTGGGCCCTGGGGCTTGGCCCATCACAATCAATTATCAAGCAACACCCCTCTTCAAATGCAAGATTGTTGTAACATGTTTCAATGAAAATTCACCACTGATCAGTAAAATCCTTAAAAACTAACAAGGAGAAATAAAAAGTATAAGCTCATAGTTCCAAAACATATCGACGAAGGGATAGCATATTTTTAAGTACATCGTACAAAATATGCCGCTAAAGATTTGCACCTTATTGTTAAAATATTAATTTATAATTTTCTCAAAAATTATCTAGTGAGTCAGTCGAACAAGTTGGCCAGAAGTTTCATGAAGCCAAAAAGTTAATGGTGAAGAAAAGCATTAAGAGTTAGCAAACTGCCACTTAGTCTTCGTGATGAAGCCTTTCATTACTATTAGTGGAGTGACATAGTTGAAGCAGCTGGAAGCTTCAAGAAGGCTTAAGAAATGAGACGGCATATTGAATTTCTATTGGAGGACATAATCGGCAACAGTGGCAACTTGTTCAAGTCTTCAACTAGAAGTTATCTTCTCCAATTGGCAGGATGATGCAAACATGGAAAGGCGCTTAAGTGGTATTGCCGCCAAAAACACCTATATATACTCTATTGAATGAGTGTGAACATAATGTGATGGGACACTTCTGAGAAAGGAGTAGATCGCAACACGTGTCCTCGGCACCGAGGACATCTTTCTCTCTGACAAAAGGAGGTACCCTCGACGCCGAGGCACGTTACTCTCTGACAACAATGTCCCCTCGGCGCCGAGGAATCTCCATCTCTTGAACAAACCACGTACCCTCGGCTCCGAGGGTACCTCCACTCCAAGACACCCAGGTGTCCTCGTCTTCAAGGATACTTACTAGGACTCTGGCCCAGCCACATAACTCTGACTTCTAGAAAGGCTACTGATTGACAGCTGATTAGTCTCACCTACACTAGGAATCATGAGGGTACTCTGCACAAGGAGGTCAGAATGGCAGGACCAACACAACACTCCACCAAGGGGAGCAGGAAGCGTGGCATAAAGGGCAGGATAAGGGGCAAATAGACCAAAATACCCCTATTGACATGCGGCTGTATCAGATAAGTATTTTATGAATCCTCAGTCGATGGGACATCAATAGTGACTCGAGAAGCCAGGAAAGAGGGGCATTAATTGCTCCAGTATCATGACATTTAATGCCTCAGCATTGAAGAAAGAGCATTAAATGCTTCGGGATCCGAGCATTTAATGTCTTTGCATAAAAAGAAGAGCATTGATTGTTCGGGGATCCGAGCAATTAATAATGGAGTCTCCCCCATGCGAAATAGGGGGCACACTGCCCCATATCTGGACACTACCTACTATCTAGGCCCCTAGTAATGATGACCCTTTTGTGGGTATAAATAGCTTCCAAAAATACAATGCAAAGGTACGAAAAATCACCTCTCAAGAATACACAATAGTTCTTTCTTCTTCCCCTCTCTCAAAGAACTGACTTGATAGTCGGAGGGGATACGCCGAAAAATACTCCGACACCCTGTCTAACTTGTCTTCTGTGTTCTAGGAAGCACCAGCGACCCGCCGGAATCCTTCGAACGACCCCTGCAACAATTCATCACCACTCCTTAGGCCCCCTTTGGCCCTCTCAACCCCTTCCTCACCACGAGATCTTCCACACTCGAGGAAACTACGAGCTCACCAAGGGAGAGATTTGTCTTTTACAATTATTGTGCGAAAATCAAAGCGCACAATTTGGCGCCGTCTGTGGGAAACGATTAAACTTTCCAAAGAACAGTGATCATGGTGAATACTCGTCAAAAAGGGAGGGGCCCTCAACAGAAGAATGCCAATTTACCAGTGTCCTCCACATCAAGAACGAAGGACCACGTCAAAAGTGTCAATAAAGAACTTTCCATTCACTCGAGGGAGCAAACCCGCCAAACCAGTGTGGGTATCGGGTCTAGAAGATCCGCCCCGTTGGCCCGTCAGCTGGCTGAGGTGATCGAGGAAAAGTTTGGAGACCGGTTGCAGCAGCTAGAGGAGGACAACGTTAACGTCCTGAACCGACTGGAAGAATTTGCGTCCTCCGGTGGGGGATTCCAAGACCTACCGCGGTCCCGGGAACCCTCTATCATGGAGGTGGGACCCAAGGATCTGAGAAACTGCTTAAGTGGCGGAGCAGGGAGCTCCAGGGCTCCGAAACACCCAAGGGCCAAGGGGCAGCTCCCGGAGGTTCCAGTCAAGAGGACTAGAACATTAGTTTGGAGTAACCTCCGACGGAGGCTGTCAGGGTGCGGAGGCACAGATGAGTCCGAGGAGAGTTCAACCCTCTCCGTTCGACACCTTGACATAGGAGGACGTGGAGACCGACCCCGAGGAGGTGAGGCGTACCCCGACTAGGAGGAAGGCCAAATGGCACGGTTCCATCCAGCAAGAAGAGACAGGGCCATTCCGGAGGACGATTGTGACGACGAAGCTATCCAATCGCCCTTCACTATGCAGATTGCAGAAATGGAGGTCCTGAAAAAGTTTGTGGTGCCTAGGTTCAAGGTATATGATGAACGCTCCGACCCGAAAGCCCACCTCTGGCAATACAAGCAAATGATGTCCCTATACCACACAGACTATCAATTGTTATGCAGAGTGTTCTCAATAAGCTCGGGGGACACCGCCATAAAGTGGTTTGAAACCCTCCCACCTTGTAACATAGGGTCTTTGAAATAGCTGACTAGAAGATTTACTGCCCGATTCATCACAGGAAGCAGGCGCCCCAAGGACGTTGGGTGGCTGCTAACCCTGAGACAGAAGGAAGGAGAATCGCTCCGCCAGTATGCCGCACGGTACTAGGAGGAGGTGAACGAGGTAGAAGGATGTTCTGAGGTCATGGTGGCCGCCTCCTTCAGACTTGGCCTCCCACGAGACACCGACCTCTATAGGTCATTGACGAAGAAAACGCCAGTAGACATGTGCGATATGATGGCCTGAATCAACAAGTATTCTCGGGTGGAGGATGAAATGATGGGGGGTAGAGGAAAGACTCTCGCCCCGAAGAAGAAGAAGAGGGAAAGGGAGGTGACCCCTTCCTAGAAGGGACTAGTATCCCTGTCAGGGAGCTCCTTCAAAGGGGTTCACACTCTGTTCAAGGAGCCCATATATAAACTACTCCACAAGATCAAGAGGGAGCATTTCTTTAAATGGCCGTCCAAAATGCAAGGGGATCCGTCCACCCGGAACCAAAAAATGAAATGTTCCTACCACCAGAACTTCGGACACCTTACCGAAGATTATAGGGTCTACAAGTCTTTCTTAGAGAAGTTGGTGCAGGAGGGGCACTTGAAGGAATACATTGAGGAAGCAGCACCAGTGGAGGTCCATGGTGCCAACGACCAAGCCGTTGTCCGGGGCAACGTGATCGACGTTATCCACATCTACCCTCTGGAGCGTCCGACGTCCAAAACCCTCAGGTCTGACCTTAAGAGAGTGGCTTTCTCAAGAAAGGTGGATGAGAGAGGGGGGGCCGGCCAGACAAGAGGCCCCGGACCGGCAAAGGAGACATTACTTTTTCCGATGCCGACCTCGCACGCGTGGTCCTCCCCCACGAAGATGCCTTGGTCCTGACCTTGAAGATTGGCAACTTTGACGTCAAAAGGGTCTTGGTGGACTCTGGGAGCTCTTCCGAGGTAATGTACTTTGAAGTCTTGAAGCGCATGGGGCTGGGTTGTCAAGATCTTACCAAAGTCAGTACGCCCCTTGTTGGATTTAACGGTTCGTACGCCTTACCCTTGGGCAAAATCACATTGTCGGTTATCACCGGGCCTATCACAACCAACACAGAGTTCATGGTGATCGATTCCGATTCACCTTACGACATTATTATGGGGCGAGCCTGGTTGCATGCGTTGGGAGCGGTGCACTCCACCTATCATCAAAAGTTGAAGTTCCCCACCCCTGAGGAAGTGAGGGAGATCCGCGGGGACCAAGCATCTGCCAAAAATTGTTTCTATTCAGCAGTAAGGGTGGGGGTCGCCTCCAAGGAGAAAGAGAGAGACCCCGAAGAGGTCCTAAACAAATAGCAATTACAGTCTGGGCAACTGGGGGTCGATGAACCGCAGATGGATCCGGCGGACCGCTCGGTGGAGGATCTCCAGAAGGTACTTCTGGCAGACGGAGACGAGGACAGATACTTCCTGATTGGCTCCGCCATGCCCACGGAAATGAAGGGAATAAGCCCCGACGTTATAACCCATAAGCTTCATGTTGACCCCACTCATAAAACGATAAAGCAAAAGCCTCGGTGTACGGTGCCGCATCACGCCCAAGCGGTAAATGAAGAAATAGAGAGGCTCCTGGAGGCTGACACCATCCGGGAAGTTCAGTTCCCGGAATGGCTGTCCAACACAGTTTGTGCGAAAAAGAAGGTGGGAAATGGCACGTTTGCGTAGACTTCACTGATCTAAACAAAGTCTGCCCCAAGGATGATTTCTCCCTTCCGAAGGTGGACCAACTGGTGGACGCTACGGCCGGGCACCGGCGCATGATTTTCTTGGATGCCAGTGCTGGCTATCATCAAATACCCCTCCATCCATCTGACCAAGAGAAGGCTGCCTTCATTACTCCGAGGGGAGTCTATTGCTACAAAGTCATGCCTTTTGGCCTAAAGAACGCAGGGGCCACTTATCAAAGGCTCATGAACCAGATGTTCAAGCGGCGGATAGGGAGCACCATGGAAATATATATAGATGACATGCTAGTCAAAAGTAAGAGGGAGGGTGATCACCTCACAGATCTGGATGACACCTTCTCTATCCTCCGCGAGTATGGGCTAAAGTTGAATGCGGCTAAGTGCGCCTTCCGAGTTGGTTCGAGAAAATTCCTCGGATATCTGGTGAGTCGACATGGGGCAGAGCCAAACCCAGAACAAATTCAAGCCATCATGAATGTACGGAGTCCCCGGACGGTCCGGGAAGTCCAAAAACTCATGGGGATGCTGGCTGCGTTTAACCGATTTGTCTCTCGCTCATCCGACAAATGCAAGCCCTTCTTCGGGGCTATCAAGAGGTCCGGGAAGGATACCTGGGATCAGGAATGCGAGGAGGCTCTCGGTGGGATCAAGGAGTACCTTAGGATCCTTCCAACTCTGTCTGTCCCGACTAAGGGAAAGATGTTGTTCTTGTACTTGGCCGTATCAGAGTTCGCGGTCAGTGGCGTCCTGGTTCATGAACATTAATAGGAACAGAAGCCAGTATATTATGTAAGCAAAACTCTGGTGGATGCAGAAACAAGGTACTTGCCCCTAGAAAAGTTAGCATTGGCACTGATCACAGTAGCAAGGAAATTGAGGCATTACTTCCAAGCACACCCGATCACTATCTGGACAGATCAACCACTGAAAGCAATCCTTAGGAGAGCAGACCTCTTGGGGAGAATAATCAAATGGGCGGTGGAGCTGGGAGAACATGAGGTCCATTTCAAACCTCGCACTGCCATAAAGGGACAAGTGTTTGCAGACTTCATAGCAGAATTCTTCGAGGAGCTTCCTCTGTCGGAGGGGCCCCCCTTCCTCGAAGAAATACCCTCGGTGGGCAGTTAAGAGCCCTCCTGGAGCCTGTGTGTGGACGGATCCTCTAACAACAGGGGTTCCGGAATCGGAGTGTTGTTGGTCTCCCCAGAAGGATTGGTCACGGAGCAAGCTGTCCGGCTAGGCTTTAAGGCATCCAACAATGAAACAGAGTACGAGGCCCTAATCTTCGGGCTCAAACTTGCTGATGCAGCAGGAGCAGCCGAGTTGACTGTCCACTGCGATTCCATGCTAGTGGTCAACCAAATCAATGGAGAATTCCAGGCAAGGGACTCCTGGATGAAGGCTTATCACCATGAGGCAATGGTTTTAGTCCAAAAGTTCAGGAAAGTGGAGGTTAAGTAAGTTCCTTGAGACAAGAATGTCCACGCCGACGCCCTGGCTTGCCTGGCCTCAGCACTAGACTCCAACACAACACAAAGGATCACGGTGGAATACATTCCCAACTCCAGCATAGATGAAGCTGGCAGGGTGATGGCCATCCAGGAAGGGGAAAAGCCACCCAGCTGGACCAGTCCATTGCTCAAGTTTCTCCTTTTCGGATAACTCCCTGAATGCCCCAAGGAAGCCAGGAAGATAAAGCTAAGGGCCCCAAGATTTTGGGTCTCTCCGGATTAGAAGTTGTACCGAAAGTCGTTCTCTGGGCCCTATCTGCTTTGCGTCCGCGAAGACAAAGTAGAACCTTTTTTGTATAAGGTACATGAAGGCATATGTGGTGGGCACTCGGGTGGACGGTCCATGGCCCATCGCATCATGTCCCAAGGGTACTGGTGGCCGCGAATGCAAAATGACGAGCAAACGTACGTCCGGAGATGCGATCAATGTCAAAGGTTCGCCCCGGTCATTAGGCAGCCGGCTGGAGACTTGCATCCACTAACTAGTCCCTGGTCGTTCGCTCAATGGGGACTCGACCTAGTCGGACCCCTCCCTAGGGCTCCTGGAGGCAAGAGGTTCCTGATTGTGGGAACCGATTATTTCACCAAGTGGGTGGAAGCGGAGCCACTCACCCATATCAGGGACATAGATACCAAGAAGTTTGTATGGAAGAACATAGTAACAAGGTTTGGAGTCCCCCGTGCACTCGTATCAGACAACAGGACACAATTCAACAGTGGGTCTTTCAAGTCTTTCTGTGAGCACCTTGGGATCCGGAACTATTATTCCACCCCTGCATATTCGCAGGCCAACGGACAGGCTAAGTCCTTAAACAAAACTTTCATCAATGAAATCAAGAAGAGGTTAGAAAAGGCCAAGGGAAAGTGGGTGGAAGAACTCTTGAACGTCCTCTGGGCATACATGACCACCCCTCGAAGCTCAACAGGGGAGACGCCTTACGCTCTTGCCTACGGGGTGGAGGCGGTCATCCCTCTTGAGGTAGGCCTCCCTATTATAAGAACACAGGCCTTTGACACTGGGGACAATAACCGCCAACTCAGCTTGGATATGGACCTCGCGGAGGAAAGAAGAGAAGTGGCTGCCTTGAGATTGACCAAGTACCAAGAAGGGGTGTCCAAACTCTACAACAGAAGGGTCAAACCCTGAGAATTCCAAGTAGGTGATCTAGTGCTCAGAAGGGTGGTAGCAAACATCCGGGATCCAACAGACGGGAAGATGGGGCCCAACTAGGAAGGACCATACAAAGTCACATCGGTAGGAGGCTCCGGGTTATATAGGTTGGAAGACTTAGAGGGAAATGCTATAATTCGCCCTTGGAATGTAATGAATTTGAAGAAATACTAATTTTTGAGAATAAAGTGCCCACTTTCATGCCAAGTGAATTATCCTAGAAGGGGCATGGCCCTGGGGGCAGAGTCTCAGGGACTACTGCCTCCAAATAAAGAACAGGAGCAAGCCTCTTGGAGAGAGCATGGCCCTGGAAGCAGTATCAAGGACTCCAGCTTCCGAATAAGAACAGGAGCAAGTCTCCTAGAAAGGGCATGGCCCTGGGGGCAGAGTCTCAGGGACTCTTGCCTCCAAATGAGGGACATGAGCAAGCCTCCTGGATAGGGCATGGCCTTGGAAG
The DNA here is from genome assembly GCA_951799425.1 of Ilex aquifolium. NCBI lineage: Eukaryota > Viridiplantae > Streptophyta > Magnoliopsida > Aquifoliales > Aquifoliaceae > Ilex > Ilex aquifolium. Next base: position 29,041,050 of record OX637400.1, read on the forward strand.
GGGTCTCAAGGACTTCGACTTCCGAATAAGAATAGGAGCAAGCCTCCTGGAAAGGGCATGGCCCTAGGGGCAGAGTCTCAGGGACTCTTGCCTCCAAATGAGGGACAGGAACAAGCCTCCTAGAGAGGGCATGGCCCTGGAAGCAGTCTCAAGGACTTCAGCTTCCGAATAAGAACAAGAGCAGGCCTCCTGGAAAGGGCATGACCCTGGGGGCCGAGTCTTAGGGACTTCTGCTTCTGAATAAGGAACAGGAGCAAGCCTCCTGGAGAGGGCATGGCCCTGGAAACAGTCTCAAGGACTCCAAATTCTGAATAAGGTCGGGAGCAAACCTCCTGGGAAGGGCACAGCCCGGGGGCCGAGGCCCGGGAACCCCAACCTTCAACTAATATGCAGGGATATGCCCCCTGAATGGAAAATGACCCTTGAAGAAGGGCGCTGATCGGCTATTGCTCAAACGAGGATCACCCCCAAGAGTCCTCTCAAACTTCGAGGCCGACCCCTGGGGTATGCTTGCACAAGTACATGGGTGAGGTTGACTAAGTTCAGTATCAATGAGGCAAAGGAAAGCCTTCCCCCCCCCCCCCCCGGGGACGACAAGTAAGAAAGATGAAACTAACCAAAGTGAAAAGTTCCTTGAATTTGCTATCCTTATAGTAAAAATGGAATCACTAAACCCCGGCGTAGATTCCCCTCGGACGGGTAACGTACCCTCGACGCCAATGCTCACCAAGTTATTGGATCGCGGTACTTGGGGCCGAGGAACGTTAAGACTTGTTCTACTCGAAGGGAGTACCCTCCGAAAAATTTAAAGCCCTTGACCCCAAGGGTCAGCACTTGGAAGTTAGGAGTTTTTCAAAGTTAGAAGTTATTTATAAATACGCAAAACTCAAAAAGGCCTATATGAGGAGAAGCAAAATGATTTTTTCATTCCAAGAAAAAAAGGGTTTTGCATCCCCGGGCTACAAAAGGAAAAGGGAAAGTACAAGAGAAAAAAGAAAATCCTAAGTCTAGGCTGCTGGAGGGGGAGGGCTGAACACCTCGCCACTAGCATCTCCAGCAGCGTCCCCAAAAAGCTCTTCGATGCTGGGGGAGGAGGCAACATTGGTAGCGTCGGCTGGAGAAACAGAGGTTGGAGTAGGGGGCACTGCCAACTTCGGGATTGGAAGGTTGGCCTCTGGGAGGACGGCATCATCTAGGACCGGGGCCGCGACGTCGGATTGCTCTATCGAGCCTTGTACCTGGGCATTCGTTGCATCCCCTGTCCCGATCTCTGCCATAGCCTACAGCATAGCCTCTAAAGGCATGTATTCATGCATGAGGAACAGGGGGGACTTAGAAGCAACCCCCGTTGCGTTAAGTGTTTCGTCCCAGCCCTTCTTAAAAAACTCCATCTTATTCTCTTCGAGGGCGGCCAGGACATCATCGGCGCATTCGTCACGTATCTAGTCCTCCGACTTCCTAGCCGCCTCTCGACCTGTCCAACTTTTGAGTAAGGGCCGAGAAGGTTTGCTCCGACTCCTCTACCTTCGCCTCTGCCACCGAAAGCCACTGTGTTGCTTCGGTTATTTTTCTCTCATCATTGGCAAGGGCTGCACTCAGTTTTTCAGTGCCAACCCTCGCCGACTCGCTGTCCTTCAGCAGCTGCTCAATCTGGGCAGCCTAGGCGGACAACGTGTTGTCCCTAGCAGCCACTTCCTCCCTAGTGGTTGTAAGGGCCGTCTCCGCTTCAACCTTCTCCCTCTCGGCCTGTTGAAGACCTTGCCCTGAGGCATGATAGCGCGCGGCGATAATCGATAACTGATATTTACTAGGAAGCCTGTTGGAAGAAAAAGTAAGAGGTTACACCAAGGCAGCCCAAAACAAAGGAGTGATCGAACTCACCACTAGGGAATTCTGGATGATTGACCAGAACAGCTGGTTGGTCGGCAGCCCCCGGTGTTCCGCCATATTGGCGCCGAAGTGAAGCGTTTCACTCACGGCGTAGGCCACGTGAGGATCGTGGATGATGGATTCATTGACCCGAATCACCATGCCCTCTCTGTCCCAGGCCCGGGGGCACCACTCCGCCGCAGTCGCCATCGGAGGATGAGGAGGAGGAGTTTGCTGGTCCTGTTGCTGTTGTTGTTGTTGTTCCTCATGTTGTTGCTGCTGTGATGAAGGGGCCCTGCCTCGGCCCAGTCCATCATGTCTTTGTTTAACCCTTCTCTCCTCTTCAATCAGGGGGTCCCAGTCACGAACCTAACCCCGACCAGTTGACCTTGGTGGCACAGGAGGAAGAGGATGAGGGATGTTGGTGTCGGTCCTTGGAGGTAGAGGGGGGATGCTACTTCCAGATCCCCTGCCCCTCAAAGCAGCCCTTCGATTTAGATAATTGAGGTTTATGCGAGGTTAGCGCAACATTGCGACTTCGAGCGCGTCTTCCTCGTCCAAATTCTGGAGTATGCTGAAATCTGGCCAAGTATCCCTCCCGGAGGTACTGGCCTCAGCTTGTGCGGTGGAAGAGGGCCCTCCAACTTTGGCTACCTCTGTTTCAGCTCCTTCAGCGACCCCCTCTACCTTGGCCTCGGTGGCCCTATCAGGATCCTCCTCCAAATTCTACTCCAAGTCCTACTCTAAGTCCTGCTCCAAAGTCTGCTCAAAAAGCTCGGACCACCTGGAGGAATCGTAGGGCTGAGGAAGTTGAGAAAATTTTGTATACCCTGGTCTGTAGCCCAGGAGCACGTGAGCTGATCGGCCAAACCCGTCTCCGATGTATCCCGAGAAGGTTACAAGGTCAGCAAAGTTAACCAGGTGTCAAGGTGGGGGAGCAGCTTCTCGGGTGGAGACGTCTGCACAAGAGAAAGAAGATCGTCAAGACTTGGTACAAATTAACATCAGGAATCTAAAAAGCCAAGAAGAGAGGGAGAAGCCGAAGTACTTGTTGTTCGCCACTCCTTGGGGTAGGACAATCCGTCGTACTCGGGGCCGATCCCCCTCTTCCAGGCTCCACTGAAGACCAGTAGGTCATCCTTGTACCCCTTGTCCGAATCAGGGAGATGGGTCACGAGGTACATCGAAGTGTCTCTGGCTTTGAGATAGAAGCTCCGCTAGGGTATCACCCTCAGCAAAGTGTAGCAAAAGAGAATGTCCTCGAGGCTGAGATTGACCCCGAGGCGCCTATTAAGCTCGATTACCCCCATTATTATCCTAAAAACATTAAGCCAACACTGCCCCGGGAAGAGACGGAATCGAGACAAGAATTGAAGGAGTAGTGGGGGAAGGGGGAACCTGATCCCTCCCTCCATAATGGCCTTCGTATAAAAAGGCATAGTGTCCTCTGCGTCGACATTGAAACGGTGGCGTGCAGGGTTAAAGTCATCCACGCCGATGCTTCGAGGAATGTCGTAGTGGCCTTTAAAATTGGTTATATGCTGGATGCCTTTGACTGTGTACTTCCTCGGCCTAGAGGTCCCAATCTCTTGGACCTCGGCGACTCCTCGACATGATTCAGGAAGAAGAAAAAGGGGATTCCTAATGATGTTCTCTAAAAGGAGAATCCTAAGGGACACTACAAAGGTGCCAAACGACAGAAATGGGAAGCTAGGGCACTATCCTGAGATTTCTAGGTTCTCAGAATTGAGGTAATGAGGAATCTGGGAGGCGACCAGTCGCCGGAAAAACTAACAAAATACTCACCGAAAAAAGGAGCGATAGAATGGACTGGACTGGAGGCTTGGGGACCTTTTCTCCTTCGAAGGTGGCTGGAAGGGGTGGTGGTTCTTTAGACAAACAGCAGAAGGCGGTGGTTCTTCACAGACAGCAGGTTACTCCGATGAAGTCCTCCGGTGAAAATCTCTGAAACAGCAAAAGGATTCAAAAGTGAAGAAAGATGGGGGAGGCTCTGTTTATATAGGCCCTCTGACCCCATCATTGGTGCACGAAGTACGAAGACAGGTGATGAGCACAAAATATTGTATATTTCAAGGCCTCATTACATGCATTTTAACTCAACTTTTGCATCTAAGTACTTAGAGTTAGCCGATTTTATGAATAATGTTGAATTCTCGATGTTGCATGTTTTTATAGCTTAAATCATGTATTTTAGGACCTTGCAACTATATTGGATGTGTGGTGAGGGCATGGACACATTACATGAAGATTTGGAGGCTTAAAAGTGAAGAAATCAAGGAGGTATTGGTGTTTGGTAACAAAGGCGCCAACAGCCACACCACTGGGTTGAAGAGCCTCGGTTTTCCTCCATTTTGACCATGATCCACTTCGAATCTAAAAAAGTTCAAAACATAAAAGTTTTAGATCTGGATGTTTTCTGTATTGTGTCAAAATTTCAGCTCAATCCAACGGTTGGATCAAAAATTATGCCGATTCTACGAAAAGTGGTCCGGAGCAGAAAACAGTACCGGTACACAGTACCGGTACTTCGAACTCCAGAAGGTTTAGAGTGCCGGTACACAATACCGGTACGCTCCCAAAACAGCCCAGAAGCGCCTGCAATCATGCTCCACTTGCTTGGGGGTCCCACCTACACTTTTCCCACACCTAGCCCGACATTTTATCCCTACAACAATGCCTCCTACACCCTACTTGAAGACATTTGGAGGCAATGGCATTAATGAAGAGGGGATTGAAGGGGGCTGCCAGGGGAGTTGCAGGCTAACCTTCTCCTAGCCTGTCCAAGCTTCAACTCAGCCTCCTATTGATGGGAGGCCTGCACACAGGCTAGGGGGACCACCATGCACGAAATTTGAAGGCAAACACACCATATATTCAGCATTCACAAGACATTGAAGGGGTGGCTACCTAAGCTTAGGAGTAGTCCAATGTAGAAGATGATGAATAGTAGAAAGCTTATGTTTTTGCATTTTCTTCTCCCATTTCGTTGCAGTAAGTTGTAGTTCCCTTGTAATCTTTATTTCTTCCATTGTAATCTCTTTTAATTCTAGTCTAACCAAGTTTAATTCAAATGCTCTTGCACTTTTATTTTTCTGCTGGGTTTTATCTTCAAGCTTTGTTTTTAGTTATGAAATGAATTCTCCTCTGTAGCTTACATTCTCCTAGCATAAATACAAGTTCTAATCTTCATTTCTTCTACATATCTCTTTACATTATGCATGTCTTTCTTTTTACCATGAGTAGCTAGATTTTTAGTTGGCGAATTCAAGGGAGACCTCCTCTTGGGTTTTCCAATTCAACTCATTTTCTTTCCTCTCTCAGTGTACGATGGTTCGGTTTGACTGGGTTGAGAGTGGATAAGTTGGTGAGTCTTTGATATTCCGTAGGCCTAGTCACGGTTTATGCTTCGATAGTGACCCATCGTATCCCTAACTTCCCACGAATCAATCGTTCATCTATAAACCCTCGGAGGAAGGTTTCGAGTTGATTGGGCATTCCCATTGGAGTGAACCTTTTGGATTAGCCAACATTTGTTTTTTATTGTATTTTCATTCACAAACTTCAAACACCAAAACTCAAACAAAAGATTTTACACTTTTCCTTTTTTGTTCACAAAAATCACTTTCACACAACTTGACATTTCCTTCCCTGAGGAGACGACCTTGGAATACTTTTCCAAGTAAAACACCGACACACAAAAGACTCTTTGCGATCGGGGAGCACTTTTGTTCACACACCCGCATTTCATTTCACATTTTGTTCATTCCATTTTCCACCAATCCGTTGTTGCCTAATCTCTTGCATCACCCCGAGGGAGAGTGACACTCCCTTAGTCCTATAAGCCATACACACATTGAGGGATGATGTTAAGAGGTTAGGGAATACAACGTTTTTGATAAATCAACAGGCGCATTCAATGTGCCCGATCTCCAAAAGACAGAAAACGGCTGAAAGCATTGATGGGACAGTTGAGACAGTTGAACCCTTTCACCTTCCGACGACACATCTCCCCTCTGTAAGAAGATCAAAGGGTTGGGGGCAGTTGATGGGACACTTCTGAGAAAGGAGTAGATCACAACACATGTCCTCAGCACCGAGGACATCCTTCTCTCTAACAAGAGGAGGTACCCTCGACGCCGAGGCACGTTGCTCTCTAACGACAAGGTCCCTTCGGCGCCGAGGAATCTCCATCTCTTGAACAAACCACGTACCCTCGGCTCCAAGGGTACCTCCACTCCAAGACACCCAGGTGTCCTCGGCTTCAAGGATACTTACTAGGACTCTGGCCCAGCCAAATAACTCTGACTTCCAGAAAGGCTATTGATTGACAACTGATTAGTCTCACCTACACTAGAAATCATGAGGGTACTCTGCACAAGGAGGTCAGAATGGCAGGACCAACACAACACTCCACCAAGGGGAGCAGGACGCGTGGCATAAAGTGCAGGATGAAGGACAAATAGACAAAAATACCCCTGCTGACATGTGGCTGTATCAGATAAGCATTTAATGAATCCTCAATTGATAGGACATCAACAGTGACTCGAGAAGCCAGGAAAGAAGGGCATTAATTGCTCTAGTATCATGACATTTAATGCCTCAGCATTGAAGAAAGAACATTAAATGCTCCAGGATCCGAGCATTTAATGTCTTTGCATAAAAGGTAGAGTCTTGATTGCTCGGGGATCCGAGCAATTAATAATTGGGTCTCCCCCATGCGAAATAGGGGGCACACTGCCCCATATCTGGACACTACCTACTATCTAGGCCCCTAGTAATGATTAGCCTTTGGTGGGTATAAATAGCTTCCAAAAATACAATGCAAATGTACGAAAAATCACCTCTCAAGAATACACAATAGTGCTTTCTTCTTCCCCTCTCTCAAAGAACTGACTTGATCGTCGGAGGGGATACGCCGAAAAACACTCTGGCGCCTTTTCTAACCTGTCTTCTGTGTTCCAGGAAGCACCAGCGACCCGCCAGAATCCTCGAACGACCCCTGCAACAATTCATCACCACTCCTTGGCCCCCTTTAGCCCTCTCAACCCCTTCCTCACCACGGGATCTTCCACACTCGAGGAAACTACGAGCTCACTAAGGGAGAGATCTGTCTTTTACAATTATTATGTGAAAATCAACACGCACATAATGCATTAAGAGAGAGAGAGAGAGAGAGAGAGAGCCGGCAGTAGCAAATTTGAGAGAAACTTGATGGAATCATTATAGCTTTATTGCAATTTCAATTGCACCTCTTTCCTTTGAGTAATAAACACTATATATTTCTTAGTTTGTTTCATTTATACTTTGCACCCCAAAACTTCTTTCAAAAATTTTCTAGAACTGAGAGTAAATTCGCTAAAAGACATAACAAAAATTAAGAACCCGTGTGTACACAGTATTTACACAAAGAGAGACAAGAGAGTGTGTGTGACTGAGAAGAACAATTTATTATTATATTCCATTTCGTATGAAATTGAGAGATTCAAATTCTTTGAAGATCCATATGTTAAAAACCAAATCTTGTGCACAACATTCCCCAGAACTAAAGGCATTAAGAGAGAAAGTGATTAGAACAAACTGTGAAGTCCTGAAAATAGCAATTTTTATGATTGAATTAAATAGCATGTGAAATAGATATCAAGAATTTATGGTTTAAGAATTCTGATTTTTTTAATTTATTCAACATCAAGCAAAAACAAACAAAAAAACATAAATATAATATGAAAAGAAAAAGAGCAATGCTATATAACACAAATCTACAACCAAAATTTGCATCTCAAATAAAAGGGGATCATTGGATCAGTGGGTCCTATTTAAAAAAGTTGATGGGACCCACTCATCCAATGGTCCCCCTTCATTTGGGATGCAAATTTGGGTTACATAGTATTTCCCAAAGAAAAATGCAAAACCTGTTAAAGAAGGAAGCCCACTGGTTCGGCGATGGCGAGATTGACTATTCGTGCATCTGATAAAGTGAGGAGCAGAAGAAATAGTAATAACAAAAAACCAGGAGAAAAAAAAAAGCATATGATTAGTCTAGTGCATAGGTAAGTTTCTCATTGACCGCCAATGCAATATGTGTGATAATTATCACTATCTCCTCCAGTTTATCAAGACCCTTATCATGTTCTGTTTCCAAATCATACAATTCTTGCACTGATTTGACTTGTCTTTAGAAATACTCAATTCCTCAATTGTATCATCAGTGTCTTCATCAGAACGCAACTTGGTTGGTGATTCTTTGACACCATCTTGTTCCCCAGCTTTTTAGTCCACTCTTGAGGAGAAGTCCAAACGAGTTTTGCATTGACGAGTTCTTTTTATCTCAAGAGCATGGAGAATGGCATCTTCCCTCCGAGCTTATTTCACAGCTTTCTTAGAAGAATTAGTTGTTTCAGCCTTAGCTCTCTGTAGACGGAGCTGCAAATGACGAAGGCAACGATGCTGGGCTAATCCTGACTTCCCTAGATGGAGTAGATATAGAGTACGCCCTCAAATTTGGCTTTAAGGCCTCAAATAATGAGGTAGAGTATGAAGCAGTAATCGTAGGGCTCTGACTAGCTCATTCCATGAAAGCAGAACAACTCGTAATACACAACGATTCATAGTTGGTGGTGAAGCAAATTGAGGAGGCATATGAAGCCAGAGGAGAGAGGATGGCACTGTACTTATGGAAAGTACAAGAATTGTTAAAAAAGTTTGTGCAGGTTAAGGTCGTGTATATTCCTCGATCATAGAATTCTAGAGCTGATGTCCTGGCCATGCTAGCCACCGCTTCTCAGGAAAACCTAGATAGGTTTATTCCGGTAGAACACCTAATCGAGCCATCCGTGAGCTCTGAGTCTGAAGAGGTACTCCCCGTGGAAGCATAACCAACCTTTATGGACTCAATCCTAGATTATCTACAAAAATGGAACTCTCCCAGTGGATTCCAAAGAAATAACAAAGTTGAAGACCAGGTCATCTAGATTCACCATCCTCCAGGGCAAGCTGTACAAAAGAGGTTTTTCCTCATCGTTCTTGAGATGCGTCGGAGACGAAGATACCAATTACATCTTAAGGAAAATCTATGAAGATATTTGTGGAAACCACCTCGGAACTCAAACTCTAGCCTGCAAAAATATTGAGGCAGGGCTACTTTGGCTCACAATGCTCAAGGATGCAAAAGAATTGGCCAAGAAGTGCAAAGTCTGCCAGCTGAACGCGAATATTCCACACTGCCCACTAGAGCTTCTCACCTCGATGGTTAGCCCGTGGCCCTTTCAACAGTAGGGGTTGGACATACTCGGACCCCTCCCAGTAAGCATAGGACAATGTAAGTTTGTGATAGTTGGAGTTGACTATTTCACCAAATGGGCCGAGGTGGAACCTCTTGCAAAGATCACGAAGTAAAATATACAAAGCTTTGCTTGGAATCTATAATCCGCAGGTTTGGGATTCCAAAGGCCCTCATCTCAGATAATGGGAAATAATTTGACAATTCAAGGTTCAAAGGATTCTCTGTCTCGGCACTAGCTCATCTTCAGTCAAATGGACAAGCGAAAGTGACCATCTGAACTATCAAAGTAGCTTTGAAAACCAAGCTCGAAGCCTTAAAGAGCCAATGGGTGGAACATCTACCAAGGTTACTATGGGCATGCAGAACCATTGCCAGAACAGCCATAAATGAAATGCCTTTTACCCTGACCTATGGCACTGAGGTAGTGGCTCCTGTTGAAATAGACATCTCACACCCAAGAGCAGAGTTCGTCGACCCAAAACAAAATGACAAATCACTACTCGTCAATCTTGACCTTTTAGACGAGAAGTGGAACAATGCCCTACAACGCATCATTGACTATCAAAGACGAACGGTATAGGTGTACAATAGGAGGATCAAGCATAGGAGTTTTAATATGGGAGACCTAGTCCTCAAGAAGCTCCTTCCAACAGGAAAGGACCCCACACATGGGAAGTAAGGACCCAACTGGGAGAGCCCATACATCATCACAAGGATAGTCAGACCAAGGAACTACGAGTTACAGACTTAGGAAGGAAGAGCCTTGCTCCATTCGTGGAACGCTGATCACCTGAGGAAGTTCTATCAATAGTTAAGAGAAGCCAAAGATTCTATCTTGTAAATTTTTTTTCCAATAAATGAGAAATTGCAGGTCAATTATTGTTTTAGCTCAAGAATAAAAGATAAGCTTTTCAGCTCATAAATAAAGATGAGCTCCTTAGCTCAAAAATGAACTCTTCAACTCATAAATAGAAGATAAGCTATTCAGCTCACAAATAGAAGATAAGCTTCTTAGCTCATAAACCAAAGAAGAGCTACTTAGCTCAAAGATGAGCTCTTCAGCTCATAAATAAAAGATGAGCTTTTAAGTTCATAAATAAAGGTGAGCTTTTCAACTCATACATAAAGACGAGCTCTTCGGCTCATAAATAAAGATGGACTCTTCAGCTTATAAAGAAAAAGATGAGCTCACCAGCTCATAAAGACGAGCTCCCCAAATAATAACAACAATACGCTTTATAGCTTGCAAAGATAAAAGAGGGTGAGGCAAAGTATTCCGTTACACACATATCTGAAGGAAAAGACAGACTCACACTTCGATTTATTTTTTAGCAAGCAAAGTTACTTCCAAAAGACCAAAGCTCTCTTCGAAGCAGGGGGCAAAGGGGGAAGATAAAAAATATTGAGAACAAGATATGCAAAAAATAATTTTCTCATTTAAACTTCTTTTTCCAAAATTACAAAACATAAAAGTTGAAAAGATACAGGAAGATCTAAGTATCTATTTCGAGGTCTGCAGTCCCTTCAACGTCCCCGAACAACTCAGAAATGGCACTGATCTCCCCACTCACTGGCAGAACAGGAGTAAGATTAGATGGCCTTTGGGTAGCAGGTCGGTGGGGACAGGGAGGTCTTCAGGAAGAGAAGGTGCAGCGGCCTCGACCTAAGCAGAAGCACTCAAAGGTAGGGTAGACTCAGACATTTTCACCTCCTCAAAAGTAACCACCTGGGCTATCTCGAGAGAAACTATAGGAAGAACATGATCAGAAGCTGCTGCCTCAGTAGAGGCCCTTGGAGGGAGAATAGTCTTAGAAGTCTCGACCTTAGTCGATCCCCCTTCAGCTTCCTTCTCTACAATGGATTCTTCCTCTTCATCACCCACTGGAGGCTCGAAATCAAAATCTTGACCCGGGTACTTGTCCATAGCTTGCTCCTAGAAAGCAAAATAACCCTTAGCCTAGGCCATGGCATACTCATCCGTCAGATCGGCAATTTTGGAGTCCTTCTCAAGCTCTTTGGCCTTCTCATCCTCAATTTCCTTCAGACAGACAGTGTTAAGATTAGCGAGCTCCTTGAAGTCGCTTTTCATCGCCTAAACAGCTTCACGAGCCTTAAACATGTCCTTCTTTACTTGAACCAGGCCATCCGTTTTGAACTTGACCTCGTCGTTCTTCTTCTTGACCTCGGCATCAAGGTTCTTATTCTCCGAGCTCAGGCCCTGTATCTGAGTCTTTAGGTCTTGCACATGAGCTCTTAGATCATCACTGACAAAGGTCAATTCAAAGATCTTGAGCTCAAAGGCCTTTAAGGACTTCTGGGTTACCCCCAACAGCTTTCTTCGAGGCTTAAATCTTACCCACCAGGGCTCCCACACGGATCGCCATTTGCAAAGAAAGACATGACCCTTGATCAGAAAACTATAGGCAAAGTAGACAAACCCAGATTGAAGACGAAAGCCATGAACTCACCGAAGCTACCCCATAAAGAGTAGTGGTCGTCGAAGTAGATAGAGGCATCGAAGAGGCCTCCTAGATGTCCACATCTGGGATAATGGAAAGAAGGGTGTTGGCAGCCAGATTCATATCCCTGATAAGAAAAACCTCACTTTTGGAAGCTCGACTTGGGGAACTTTTTGCTGTGTCGAGGACTAGCGGATGGGATGTCTCACCAGCAAACTTCGACAGAAGAGGACCCCGCAGAGACGGAGCCAAGGACTCTAATGCCCCAACCACCTCTGTTGCTGAGGGAGAAGTATCCTTCGCCGAAGGGTTCTTAGGCCCAAGAGGAGTTGGAGACACCACAACGGGGGATTTGGAGGCAGACGGAGTCTTCTGGGGTAGAGGAGCATTTTGGGGAGTAGGTGTCTTCTGAAGTGGCAGAGACATTTGAGGGCAGTGGAATCCATCTCCATTTTTTCACAAGCTTCTCAACTCTACTCCATCAAAATGGTAACGCAAAAAAAACACAAAGGGTGATAAAAGAGACAACTTATGTGTCTGTTTCCTCTCTGTTACATTAATATCAATTGAATGGGAAAAAATAAAAATGTGAATCACAAATAAATACCAAGAGCTTGTCTCATGTTACATGTCAAACATCCTAAGCATGACAAAAGAATGGTAAAACATAGACGAAAAAATAAAGTAAAAAAGAAATTAGCAATATACATTAAGAGTATAACTTGACACATTTTTAGTTGGAAAATCAAATTGAAGCTCCAAAATTGGCTGGTTTATTGTGGCTATCTACAATCTGCTCCAACTGACTCATAGATTGACTTGAAACCATCCCTCTCTAAGTACTGGGCAAGTTCAGCCTAAAAAGGAACAAAATCCTAACTTGTCCTAAAGAAAGGAAATAGCTATTGAAGTTGACGTGCTAAGAAAAATCTGTCAAGAAGTATCAAGGGTTAGTGTTCATCGATCCTTATCAAACATTGAGCATGGTGATAGTAGCCACAACTACTATCGAGTGATCGCTACAGTCTCGGTACCATAGCTCCGACTTACAACCATCAACGTCCGTCGTCTAGTATGTATCCTCTTAGTTTTTTAGTGCAAATCTAGTAAGGTTCGCTTAGTCTCGTACACCCACTCAGAATGGTTACTGGACAAGGTTGGTCTTGGGTAAAGTTTGATAATATATTTCTGTCCAACCTTTACCATATCAACATTGCCACTTAGCCATTCTTGAAGGAACATAGATGATGTGACACAACCTTTACTTGATACAAGCCTTGGTCGGAAACAAATGCTACACCCATAATCCAAAACAACCTATTATTTTTCATTCAAGCTTCAAAAAAGTTGACATACATCAGAATAATACCTTCAATTGGGGTGTAAGGGTGAGTCCCCCATAGGCAAATGCTGTATAAAGCTGAACAAACCAAAAGGTCTGAACGAATGGGAAGGGGCAAGACTAGTGCGATTGCCAACTCTCCACTACTTCACATGACTTGGAATTTGGAAAGACATGGTTCAGGTAGGTATAGTAAAAATGTTAGAGACAAACATGTTTTGGAATTTGAAAAGACACGGTCTAGGTTGGTATAGTAGAAATATTGAAGGGTATGTCTAGATATAAATAGATAGTTATAGATAGATTTTATTAGTAGTTTAGGCATAGAGATATTAATACTTACAACCATCAACGTCCGTCGTCTAGTATGTATCCTCTTAGTTTTTTAGTGCAAATCTAGTAAGGTTCGCTTAGTCGTACACCCACTCAGAATGGTTATTGGACAAGGTTGGTCTTGGGTAAGGTTTGATAATATATTTATGTCCAACCTTTACCATATCAACATTGCCACTCAGCCATTCTTGAAGGAACATAGATGATGTGACACAACCTTTACTTGATACAAGCCTTGGTCGGAAACAAATTCTACACCCATAATCCAAAACAACCTATTATTTTTCATTCAAGCTTCAAAAAAGCTGACACACATCAGAATAATACCTTCAATTGGGGTGTAAGGGTGAGTCCCCCATAGGCAAATGTTGTATAAAGCTGAACAAACCAAAAGGTCTGAACGAATGGGAAGGGGCAAGACTAGTGCGATTGCCAACTCTCTGCTACTTCACATGACTTGGAATTTGGAAAGACATGGTTCAGGTAGGTAAGTAAAAATGTTAGAGACAAACATGTTTTGGAATTTGAAAAGACACGGTCTAGGTTGGTATAGTAGAAATATTGAAGGGTATGTCTAGATATAAATAGATAGTTATAGATAGATTTTATTAGTAGTTTAGGCATATAGATATTAATATAGCAGCTTAACCATCACTAGATTTTTTTCAGAATTAAAATAGCAGCCAATGACTCAATTCAGTCTACATAAATGTGATAATTACATATAATTTAATAATATTATTAACTACAAAAAGATATGATAGACATTAACTATTTTGTTAAGGTTATTTTGATTAAACAATTTTTTTTTACTTTTATTGACATTTTAAAATAGTATAGATATAGATATAGATATAGATATAAATATAGATATAGGGATAACATTTTGAGTTGAATTTGAATTTGCTTGAGTAATAATAAAGGATAAATTACACTTTAACCCCTTGAACTATTACCTTTTTTTTACTTTGTACCTTGAACTATAAAATTTCTCACATTATACCATAAAGTATCAATTTTATTTCATATCACTCCAATAGATAACGATTGTCAATTTTTTGACGGTAAATGCGCATGTGAGTGGTTTATATTGCCAATAAGTAACTGCCTATTACATATGTACCTGTCAAAAATAAAGAAAAACACCTATCCATTACTTTGTCCTTTCTAACTTCTATATTTTCTACCTCTGATTGACTTTCGTTCTTTTTCTTCTCAGAAACCATTTTGTTACAAAAGAGGTAAAATAAAGTGGTACTAGGCACTTACCAGGAAACTCTTTGGGGTTTTCCTCCCTCATTTGACAAGTTTGTCTTTATCTATTGGAATGATTTGAAAAAAATTGATACTTTGAGGTATAATGTGAGAAATTTTATAGTTGAGGGTATAAAATGAAATAAGGGTAATAGTTTAAGGGGTAAAGTGTAATTTTCTCAATAATTAATTAGAGCAAGATTAGAATTTTTTCTGAAATTACAGAAATAGGGCTGCTTAAAGTGGACGATAATTAAGTAAAAATTTATTGTTAATCCGAAAAAGAACCTAAAATCGGAGTACTCGACTATCAGGGCTCGTAACAATTTTGGAACTAAGTTCTGGCCAAAACCATGGCCTCCCCGGCGATCCAGAGATCCCCAATATCTGCCTCTTCCTCTCCTCTCCAACGCCTTTCCACATTCAAAGACAAAGCGCCCACCACTACTCCCACCACCGCCACAACCCCACCGTCCTCCATCACTCCCATCACCACCCCATTCTCCCACTCACCATCCCCACTTGAGTCCTTCGCCTCTGATCCAATATTCTCTGCTTTCCTCTCCCCAGACTTCAACTCCACCCGCTTCTCCTCCGCCGCTCTCTCTTCCGGCTCCGCAGCCTCCCGAATCGAGAAGCTCCAAGACGGTATCCGCCACCTTGAACAGCAGCTCCGCTCCGAGGTCCTCTCCCGCCACCATGATCTACTCCACCAACTCTCCTCCATCAAAGACGCCGAGTCTGCCCTCTACACCCTCCGCTCCTCCATCTCCACTCTCCAATCCTCCGTCCGCCACATCCGTGCCGAGATCTCCGACCCCCACCGCCAGATCCACTCTAAGACCCTCCAACTCTCCAATCTCCACACCTCCATTTATCTCCTCCAATCCACCATCAGAGTACTTCGCCAAATCAAGAAACTCCGGGATGTAATGGCTATAAACGAGCATGAACCCGAAAAACTAGACCTCTCGAAGGCTGCACAGTTGCATTTCGAGATACTATCCTTGTACAATGATAACAATCTTTTGGGAATCGATGTAGTTGATGTAGAGCTTAAATGGGTATTCGAGGCCGGGCAAAAACTACGGGCCGAGGGCATGAGGGTATTGGAAAGAGGTCTTGAAGGGCTGAATCAGGCGGAAGCTGGGGCAGGTTTGCAAGTGTTCTATAATTTGGGTGAGTTGAGGTTGACTATAGATGGGTTGATAAGTAAGTATAAGGGTATGGCAGTGAAGAGTCTGAGTGGGGCATTGGATATGAAGGCGATATCGGGGATTTCAGGAGGTGGGTTTGGGCCGGGAGGGGTACAGAGGAGTGGGACCCCGCAGATTGGTGGAGGGGCGAAGGCAAAGGAGGCGTTATGGCAGAGGATGAGTGCTTGTATAGATCAGCTGCATTCAATTGTTATCGGGGTTTGGCATTTGCAAAGAGTATTGTCGAAGAAGAGGGACCCCTTTACACATATTTTGCTGCTTGATGAGGTCATGCAGGTTAGTGAATTGTATTATCTAATACAAAGTCTTCGTTTTTGTGTTCTTTATCATTGTGTTTTTTTTTTTTTTTTGTTTTTGGCTGTAGTTCAGTGATATTCTATGCTTTCATTAATAGACAGTCTGAATGGCTGACCAGTTAACAGCTCATGTTTGAGCATGTCTATGATAGGATATATTAGAAGAACCCCAGGTTGCTTAAAATGATAACAATTTCCCTTTCAGGTTAATTTTCACTCACCAGCAGTCTGATTTTGTAAATTATTTCTCTGTATCTGCCTAAGTTCCCTACCCTTCAGTGAATTTATTTCATAATAAAGGGCAATGTAGAGGTCTTCAAGGATTACCATGATATAGTGCTGTGTACATTCATTGAATATATTTAGTTCCAAAACAACTTTTTCTGGTGTGCTTTACACGTTAAAACTGCATGTTAGTTGAAATGCAGATTTAGTGAGTCTAGAATCAATTACTGGGGGTAAAACTTGCTGATCACTATGCAACCTGAATTTACATCTATGTTACTTAGTGTTGCTTGCCTGTCTACCCTTAGTGAGAGTGAGGAGGATTTTCATGTTAAGAAATAGAATTGAAAGCTGAAGGTTGGCTTTTTTTTTTTTTGGCGGGTTTTTGGGGGTTGGGGTTACTTGGTGTTGGAAATGCTCTACCTCTAAATGTTTGTTGTTTTATGACAAGATTTAACATGCCAGTTTGTCACTATTTGTGGTGCCCCAAATCCCGGGGGTCCTTAATGCCCGTTAAGCCTCGTTAATTGACCCAAGGCATTGATCCCGACGGATCAATCCCAACGGAATTTCGGCGGAGTCTCCTTTGTACGGGGAGCTCCACCCTAACTCAACCTATGCTCTAGACTAATACAAAAACTATTACAAGGTCCAATTCAACATTTAAGCATTTTCAAGCATTAAACATTAATCAACGAGTCTCAAATGAAAAAATATACATTTATCATAAAAATAGATACATAAAGGCTAAGAGTAAAAAAATATACAAGTTGTTGCATAATCAAAATATAAGGCTAAAAGTAGATACAATAGGACTTAAGCATCTATACGTCCAAAAATGAAAACTCGGACTTTAACTCCGTCGTCAAGTCGGACCCATGTAAGGGTCATCTGTGGAAAGCTTGAGTACCTAAAAAATGTTCTCATAATGGGGTGAGCTGAAGCCCAATAGGGTATCTCCTATACAAAATACCTTTCGACCCAAATGCATATGATATGAATGCACATTTAAATGATACTAAACATGTCAACCGTGAATGATGTTTAATGAATACATGTCCGACTCCGAACCCTCTGGGATTCCCATGCACGACACATGATGTAATGCCATGTCATGAACAGGGAATTTCAAGCCCCGTAATTGATATTATACATACCCAATGACCATTTATTTATTTTTGTGTCTTTATGGGGTAGGTACGTTTATGGAGTTCCACCAACGGACTTCCAAACCGACAAAAGATCTCAAGGACATCCCACCTCCGACTCTGTATTACGCCGTCACACTTTTATGGACTCATTATACCATTGAAAAGTGTGTAATTGAAAAATAGGGTCTTGCACTCGAGGGAGAATATAGCCTTTCTTGCTATACCTCGACACATTTTCATGCAATATCCCATGAGGCTCAATCAGACCTTGGTCCAATCTTCCTGACCCCACCCATCAACTCACCTATGTGGTTGATTGATTAAACCCATGCACAACACTCACAATCATGACATTTCTAAGAATATAGTGTTAACTCGTGCACGTACAATGTAATGTACAATTGAAATTTAATTGGAAACACAATGTCAATTATAGCATCGGCCACATAGTAAATATTCTAGCATATCACTAAGCATGTTATAAGCATTAATTAACTCAAATAACATACTTGAATACACTTATGTATTTTATCAAATACCAAGAGAGCATAAATGTAAACACATTATGCTCATTGATTCATCAAACATCCCACTAGTTACATGGTAGATATGCAATTATTCTATATAAAATCCTACCCATATCATATACATACTTAGAATTGAAAGTAATCCTAAAAAAGAGGAAACCCTCACCTCTTGTAGCATGAACGAAGTTGAGAATCCCTTTAGAATACCCAAAATAACCTCCTCAAGGCCCTAGCCCCAAACCCTTGATTTTCGAAAAATATGGGAAATGAGCGAGATTGGCATAGAAACTTAGCCCTTGTCGAGTAGAAATTTTTTTGTTCTTGGTGTTTAATCATTCAATGGTTGTATCTTGACTTTTGTTGGGAAGAAGAAGAAGATTGAAGAGCTTGGTGACTTTCTCTCTCTCTCTCTCTCTCTCAGAGCGATTTTTAGCCAAGCAAATGGGTGGAAGACCTTTTTCTTTCACCTTTTTGGCCCCTTTATATATTTGGCCCTAAAGTGTGCCACTTGTCACTTTTCTATTGGTTGAAAATCTTCCATACCCAATCAAATTGCACTATGTCGCGTAGTGGATAAAATTTGTTGAATGACCTTTTAATTATATTATGGGTCCCGCGAATAAATCCCAAGTGCTGGAATTTTAATCGTGTTAACCCCGATTTGCCTTATAATACGTGAAAATTCTGACTATTTTGGAATTCAACAAAAATTGAATACCTAACTCGATTTCGCGAGATGAATCTAACGGTGAGGTTCGTTTCGTCATCCGAGTTACTTAAAAATTTCAGATTTTTTTAACATTGCTTAAACGACTTAATTACCTTATTACTCATTTAATTGACTTATTAAATTTTTTGGGTTTTACACTATTCTAATGCTATGTCAGCATTAGCTTGATGTATTGCCACAAGTTGTATGGGGTCTTTATAGAGGGGTTTAAAATGGATTTGGTGGTGCTAATATTATGCTGCTGAATCTACTAAATCAAATATTTTCTTCAAATTCCTAGAAATTACTGAAAGCATACTTGAATAATTAATAAATAGAGATTTTTGGCAATAATTCTTTATAAGCTGTTTACACCCAAAATAGTAAAATCTAAGGGTGACACATGGAGGTGATTTAATGGTTAAGAAAGAGTTAGTGAGAGTTTAAGCCTAACAGAATGGTTGAGGAAGTGAGACTGTAAGAATCTCGGGAAAATGAGTAAACGTGATATCATGAGGTTAGAGATAGTTCAGTGCATGTCTGTATATCTTGGGGGAAGAGGTCATGATTGCAGTCATGGCCGAAAAATATGACTTCGACGGTTAGGGGTCATCTCCTATAAATACCCAAGGCAAGATTACAGATAAAAGATCCTCGATCAACACAACAACTCTACACAGAGTCCGCCTCTGTTTTACTTAATTTATTTCCTTGCAAATTTCCTTTAATTTGTAGTCCATCACGTCAATGATTTTCCTTTATGCTTAATGTTAAGTACAATAATTTGTCCATTTACAATTTTCAGTCTTTATGCTACTTTGCATTCCAGTGGTTTTTCTAAATTCTAGTCCATTACGTTGCTAGTTAGAAATTATTTAAGTCATTGATCTCCAAGGCATAGAAAAGAGCTTAGAGGTAATCTTGCGCTTCGTTACAATCACCTGAATAGTCATGATTTAAGAACCTCATACGCATCGTTACGTGTTTAGATTTTAAGTCCAATCGGACTTTGGCATGTCTGCAATTCGAAAATACGCCAAACATTTGACATGCTTGGTGGGACCCAAGGAGGCAACATGCCAAACACCTGCAGAAAGGCTAAAATTGGCTTCGAACTCATGAAATGGTTGAAGAAGGTAGGTCTTACATTCCTAACCACCAAGAAGAATTGTCTCCCGTCGGGAGGCAAGAAAATCGAGAATCCGACTCAGAGCCGGAAGTGTCGATTAAAGCACTTTCCCATGAAGTTTCCCAGCAAATTTTTGGATTTATCAATGGCCTATGGAAGAATTTGGCTGCATCAGGTACGCACTAGAGCGACTGTTTGACAACTTTAACTGCCTAGGGGTGCGAGGTAGTCGCCACTTCCCCAAGTGCAAGCGGTTCCCATGGAAGCACCTCTGCTGGTGCTTCCTCCATATGTGCCGCTCCCAAGGGTGCAACTGGCCAAGAATGACCCTTGGAGAAACAACAATCAACAATCCAGTGTTCCAAGAGGATGTAGCCCTTATTCCCGAATTCGGAGGCAAAAAAAGAAGCTGCCGATGGTAATGAATTGGGACTAATTGGACGAAATTATCCAGGAATATGTCGGTCCCGTCATGAGTTTTAATTTTTTTCATAAATTTAAAACCTTCCCATGTATCCCATCCATCCCAAAAAACCTTCTTGTCCCATCATTCCTTGAAGTGACCTCTAAAAGTATGGTGTTCTAGCCATATATTTCAAACCTAAAAGAAAATGACCCCCACTTAACCTTTAGCTGAATCAAACATAATGGGACAATAATTTGATATGACTCTCGGAAGAGTCTTCTGCCTTACTCCTTGGAAACATTCCTCCCATTCTAGAGAAAACAAAAATCTATTTGGTTTATGAAAACTTGGACTCTCTCTAAAATTGGACCAAGTAAAAGTACCACTTCCCAACGGTGGATCATTGAGTCTTGTTTCTGTAATAAAATAATCGAAGTCCTTCATACTCCTAGTCACCCATGTACAATTCAAATTTTCAGATAAGTACCTTATGACATTAAAATCACCTCCTAAGCACCAATGAGGACTATAAAGACCATATAATCCCCCATCAACTCCTCCCACAATCTCCTTCTCACACTCTCACTCTAGGACAATTTAGATCATACACTCTAGTTAACCACCAATCCCACTCATCACCATGCATTACTCTTATTGAAATTGAAAACTCACCCTCAACATATTCCTCCACTTTACCAATTCTCTCATCCCACACTATCACAATACCACTAGATCTATCAGTGAAAGGCACCCAAACCTAATTTGTATATCTAGCTTTCCACACTTTTATCAATATTTGTCAATTTTTTCATTTTTTGTTTGTTGAAAAGTAATTATATTTGGCCCCTTTCTAAGCAATAATTCTCTAATTGATTGCCTCTTTTTCCTTGAACCCATTCTCCTCACATTCCAACGAATAATCTTGTTATGTTATGTTTTATTTCTAGACTAATGATAGTTTTGTACTTGGTGATTATATATAAAAGCTGGGTGTAGCTGTGTAACTTAACACACTATTCTCTTCCCATAATCTTATTTCTCTTTCTCCTCTTTTCTCTTCTGTTATTCTAAACCTAATTACTCTATAATTTAACTTAGTATCAGAGCATCGATCCAAATACGAAGCCATAAAATTGTTGGGGATCCTCAGAATTTTTCTGACCTGACTAATCTAACTGACGTCATATTCTGTCAGTCTGACATCAGCGACTGACATGCTGACGTTAGCAACTGACATCGTCGTATTTTTCTGAAATTTCATGGGTAGGTTCAAAATTTTTTCCTAAGAATTATGGTTATTTTCTTGTAATTGTTTGAAGTCCTCTAGTGGGTCTTTCCAAATTTTGAATGTTTTTCGGCTCCAAAGAGTTTTGGCTTCAGATCTTACTAGTTTAGTCAATTTTGCTGCTGTTTTTGGGTCGAATCTCTTTGGTAAGACTCGACTAAGGCTAGAATGGAGTACCTATTAAGATTTGTTGCAAACAAAGTGGATGTGGGAGATTTTTTGGCAAGAAACTGAGTGTTGGCCTCCTGTTTGTGTTTCTGACCATTGTTTGGCTGCTGGTTTTGTTTTAAGTTTTAACTACTGCGTTTTGGCCTCTGGTGGTGCTTAGCTGCTGTTTGGCTACTGGGTTTGCTGTATTTTGGTCACCAGCTACTGTTTGGCTACTGGGTTTGTTGTATTTTGGCCTCTGGTGGTATTGTAGCTACTGTCCAGAGGCTTTGTTGCTGTTAGATCAGATCTGAGTGTGTTTCAGTGCCGGTAGTGAGATTTTTGGCCTCTGTTCAGTTCCAGCAGAGTGTTTTTGGCCTCTATTCAGTTCAAGCAGTGAGTTTTTGGCCTTCTTCAGTTTCGGCAATGTGTTTTTGGGGTATTTTGGACCTGTCCAATTTTGTGGGTACTGTTCCACTCTTCTTGGCTGCTGTTTGAGGCCCTTCTGCTTGGCAATGCTATTTCGGGGCTACTGGATGAATTTTTTGGCTACTTCTTGATCCTTTTTTGGCCACTCCTACTACAGTATTTGCTCTCTTTGTCTCTGGGTATTGTTCTGGTTGAGGCATATTACTTGGGCTGTATTTGTTTCTTGGTTTTGTGTATTTTTTGACAACTATTAGAAGTGTTGACTATTTTGCTAGTTTTGTGACTTGTCGTTGTGATTGTTTGACCCTATTGTGTGGACATGTCAAAAGGGAGTGTAGCCTCTAGTAATTTCACTCAAAATGAGATGCAAACTCTTAGGCGTTTGATGGCTCGACTTGATGTTTCCTCTATTACAGCTGCTAATTCTATCTCTATTTCCAACTTTGCTCATACAGGTATATCTGCTATTGTGTTTACTTCATCATCCTCATATACTCCTTGGATAATAGATTCTGGATTCACGGATCATATGAAAGGTTCTTCTAGCATTTTCTTTTCATATTCTACTTGTTCTGGTAGGGATAAAGTTAGGGCGATAGATTGATCTTTATCCTCTATTTCTGGGAAAGGTTTAATTAATTGTTCACCTTCTTTATCAATTAAATGGTGAGTACTCAGTTTGATGCCAAAGTCAAAATTTTTTGAAGTGATAATGGAACCGAGTATTTTGATGGGGAATTTCGTTCTTATCTCAATGATTGCTCGCTCATTGATGTTTGCTATGAATGTTCCTCAATCTTTTTGGGGGAATACAGTTCTTACTGCTACTTATCTTATTAATCGTCTACCTTCGAGTGTCCTCCAGTTTAGGTCTCATAACGAGTGTCTTTCTAAGTCTTTTTCCGGTCCTTTTATTTCTTCCCTTTCCCCCAAAGTTTTTGGTGTAATTGTTTTGTACACGATTACAGACCCTCTAGGGAGAAACTTGACCCTAGGGCTCTATAATGTATTCTTGTTGGTTACTTTGCCATCCAAAAGGGATATAAATGTTATCATCTAGAGTCTCAAAATATATGTTAGCATGGATGTTACTTTCACGAATTTGAGTTTTTCTTCTCTACTACCCAGACATATCTTCAGGGGGAGAATACCACTATAGGGGAAGAGATGTTTTGTTAGGAGTCTCTTACTCAATTGCCTGTTCAGTGGAATATTAATCAAGGGGAGCAACAACTTATGGAGAAAAAAGGTGATGGTAGTGATCCACGTGGTATTCACCTTAACAAAGATGATCTGAAGACTTATTCTTGGTGTCAAAAAGTACAGATTTCCTATGTGTTGCCGCATCATTCGGGTTCCTCAACTCTAGTTCCATCCTCCACTGATTTATCAGGTAATGAAACTCCAGATGTTATTAATGTTATTGCTAATCCAGTTGTTGATGACTTTGATCTTCCTATTGTAGTGAGAAATGGTGTTCGAGCTTGTACTCATCTAATTTTGTCTCTTATGATTCCTTGTCACCATCATATCGTATATTTGTTTCCTCTTTGTCTTTTGTGTCCATTCCTCAGGGTTGAAAAGAAACTCTCACTGATTCTAAGTGGAGAGAAGATATGGTAGAGAAAATGAAAGCTTTAAAAAAAAATTCACATGGGATTTGGTTCCTATCCCTCCAGGAGTAGGGGCAGTAGGGTGCAGATAGGTGTTTACTGTCAAACAACAAGCTGATGAGACTGTTGAGAGGTATGAAGATAAGTTGGTTGCTAAGGGATTTAAACATATGATATTGATTATCATGAGACTTTTATGCTTGTGGTAAAGATGAACTCCATACGTGCTCTCATCTCTTGTGCAGCAAATTTGGGATGGAGGTTATGGTAGTTAGATGTGAAGAATGTCTTTCTTCACAGAGATTTGGAGGAGGAAGTGTACATGAAAATTTCTCCAGTTTTTTCATCTCTAATGTCTAAAGGGAAGGTGTGTAAGCTGAAGAAATCTCTTTATGGATTGAAGCAATCTCCTAGAGCTTGGTTTAATAAGTTTCTCAAAGACATGCCAAAATTTGGATATAAACAGAGTCAAGCAAATTATACCTTGTTCGTCTAATAGGTTGATGACAAGATTACAGTTTTTATTGTATATGTGGATGACATAGTGATAATTGGAAATAATAAGCATGAAATCACCAAGTTGAAAGTTCAGTTGGCCAAGGAGTTCGAAATCAAAGACTTGGGTCCACTGAGGTATTTTCTTGGAATTGTGGTTGCCAAATTAGATAGAGGTATTTTTATGTCCTAGAGGAAGTATGTTCTTGAGGAGACTGGGATGTTGGGATGCAAACCAACAGATTCTCTTATTAAAGTCAATCATCGACTGAGTGGTGGTGTTGGTGAAGTAGTAGAGAAAGAGAGATACCAGAGACTAGTGGGGAGATTAATACATCTCTCACATACTCGGTCATATGTCACTTATGTAGTGGGTGTTGTTAGTCAATTTATGCACAATCCTCGAACCTTTCATCTTGAAGTCGTGTCTTGCATATTGAGGTATCTCAAGTTAATTCCAAGAAAATAGATTCTATTCGCCAATAATGGCCACTTGAAGTTGGAAACATATAGTGATGTAGAAGATCTAATTCAGGTTATTGCACTTTGATTGGAGGAAATTTTGTCACATGGCGGAGCAAGAAGCAGACAGTAGTGGCTAGATCTAATGTAGAAGCTAAATATAGAGCAATGTCCTACGGAGTCTGTGAGTTTATGTGGCTCTAAACAATATTAGGAGAGCTAGGAATTCATGATGATGAACCTATGAGATTATATTGTGATAACAAGGCTGTTATTAACATTGCTCATAATCCGGTTCAACATGACAGGACCAAACATGTTGAAATTGATCGACATTCATCAAAGAGAAGTTAAATAAGGGATTGATTTGTATGCCTTCTGTGAAATGAGAAAATCAATTAGCTGATGTTTTCACAAAGGGCCTTGGTAGTAAAGTTTTGCATCTCATTGTTGGCAAGTTGGGCGTGAGGGATATTTATGCAAGTTAGGCATGAGGGATATTTATGCAAATTGTTATGTTATGTGTTATTTCTAGACTAAGGGTAGTTTTGTACTTGGTGATTATATATAAAAGGTGGGCGTAGTTGTGTAACCTAACACAATATTCTCTTCCCATAATCTTGTTTCTCTTTCTCCTCTCTTCTCTTATATTATTCTAAACTTAATTACTCTATAATTTAACTAATCTTCATTATGAACTCTCTACACCCTCAACACTCTTCCTAGACAAATCACCATCATAATTAACCCCACACTGTAGACTTCTAAGTTCCCTCATTCTTTTATTTTTCTATTAAATTTTCGTCCTCCTTTTATCGTGAACTAAAGAAAAATACATTTTTTTCTGAAAATTTCTTCAAAACAAACAATTTCTCCTCATCATAAATGTAAAATCTATCCTCCCCATATCATCCTCCCACATTGGTATCATCCTCCCATATATCTGGGATAAAAGAAACTCTTTCTTGGTGAAGGAAATCACTATCCTCAATAGGTTGGACTCCAGAATCCCTAAGAAATAACCGGGGTTACGTGGATCGCGGGTTGCTTTGGTACGTGGTACGGGTATGGATGTGTGGTATGTTATTTTTTGCGGCACGTGGTACGGTAGGAGTAGGCTTATTCGATATGCTAATTGGGGTTGCAGTTTGTTTTGAAAACTTATTTGGTTCGTTTATACTATTATAAGAAATTATCTATAAGTATGCATCTATACACATGGTGAGTTAATATTTATACATGTGGCAGTTTTTAATATTTTTTTTTATTTATATGCATACACTCATAATTAATTAATATCTATTTTTTATTTATTTTAAAAGAACCAAAAAGAATTAAGATTCAAGACCCATAACAATATACCATCTAATAATTGTGAATAAGAAAAATAATAGTTGCATATTTGTATTAGGAGAAAAATCAAATCACAATAAATAAAAATTTTATGAACATTAAAACAAAAAAAATAAATTAACAAATAGTAATTAAGTAGTTTCCTACTTGAACATATAATCAAAATAAAAATCTTAAACAATTAACTGGCCTCAAAATAAAACAACTGAATACTAAAAACATTTGCATTGCAATGCTTAATTTTCAACTCTTTTTCCTTTATCTTTAGCAGTGCTCCCTCCTCTTGTAAAGTTGAAAATTTGAGTCTGATGTAGTCCGGTATGTCGAGGTTTTGGCCTACTAGAACCAGTAGGTGCACCTGCAATAGAAGTGGGGATAGAAGCATGAGATGTCTCTTTACAGTCTTCGTCCTTGGTTGCATTGATTGAAAAATCAAGTAAATCATCCTCCAAGAATTTTCACCGCAAGTCTTCCAATCAAACAATGGAATCATCTATATAGGTGTGCTTTGGATTGATATCCCATTTTTTAAAAGGTCCATTTTTGTAGCTTTTAGTGAAACGTGATTGGAGACAGATATTAGAATGAATGAACACCAGCTTATCAGCCCTTGCAGAGTTCAACCTATTTCTCTTGACATTGTGGATAAATGAATATGTACTCCAATTTCTTTCAGCTGATGAACTTGTTATTGGTTGAGACAATATCTATTATAAAGAAAAAATAATAAACAGATAAATAATGATAACTAACAATAATATAAAATAATGGTAAAATCGAACTTATACCTTTTTAGCCACATTTGCCAAAGTTGGAGTTTTTGTGCCATATGTTGACCACCAATTAATAGCATCCATAGTTACATCATCTGTTTGAACAACTGCCATAGCATAAAGGTCTTTTCGCCCATGAAAAGTTGCATATTCTTCTCTTAATGTTTTTGTTTCTTGCTTATCTTTAGCTATCTTTCCAAATGTTTCCATGACACCAATGATCACCTCCTTGCCTTAATTTGGGCTCTTCCTCATTGTGCCACCCGGTGCCAGCTTATTTAGATATTGACTATCATAAAATCGTGGGTTAAGTGCAAACCCAAGACAATGCATTGGAACATTCATCTTCTCCCATTTATCAAGCACAATTTTTTTAATCTGAATTTTTTTTTCTTTGTGCTTTCCACCTCATAATATCTTTAATTTTACCAAAGCATGTTGTCTATTCTTTCATAAATTTCACCCATTTTTTGACCATCACCGTCTCAAAATTTAATTAAAAGATATATCGGCCTTGTGTTATTTATTATATGCTCCATGTCATCCCAAAACTGTTCATTGTTCACAGTTTCCATAACCAGGGCACCCAATTTCTTGTATGTTCATCTCCAGCTTTCAACCATTCTTTTCAAGTTTTCACAACAATAGTAGTTGCAAGCGACTCTCTACAATAGTCAATAAGTTGCTTCAACAAAATATAATGTGAAGCAAACCTCGTTTTTGCCACTTTTAATAGCTCAAATTTGGACTGAGCGCGAAACATAGCCAAAGAATGAGTATGATTAATGAAGTACTTAACAATTGATTTTCCCCTTCTATAAGTATTTCTAAACCCTTCAAATTTCTTTGCAAAGTCTTTCAAAGTAAGGATCAAAGTATGAACAACACAAGTAGACCAAAAGATATGTTTGTGTATCTTCTCTTACCTCTTTACCAGCAAACTTACAATTTGCTGCGTTGTCGGTGATTACTTGAAGAACATTGGATGATCCCACATCTTTAATTGCTTTCAACAAAGATCAGCAATTTCTTTGCCTATTTTTTCTATCCTTGAAAAATCCTCGACATATAAGAACATAACCCCACGACTATTTGTAGTAATGATATTAATTAACGGTTGATGTTTGACATTCATCCACCTATCTGACACAACAAAAATGCCATGAGAAAACCACATATCTTTCACCGGGAACAAATCTTTCTTAACACTTCTTTTACACTCATCCAATAAAATAGTTCTTGTTTTTCCATAACAAGGAGCCTTGTATCCTTTAGGTCCTCTATTTATTGGTGAAATCATATCATGAAATTGAGGATTTCTCAACACATTAAATGGAATTTCATTAGCACATAAACCTTTCATCACCTTCATATCAATCATATCTTTATCCATAATTTTGAATATATCTTCAATTGGTCCTGAAGTTGATGAAGTTTGTCGCTTGATCATAGTAGAATTTTTTAGGAACGAAGAAATTATTATTATTTTTTTCCCTGCCCTTTGTACTCTTTCTTGTAATTGTTGATATCCAACACGATTATCTGTTAATATCGAACACCTTTTAATGTTTTTTTTTTCCCCAATTGGAGCAACAAAAAAATGATAATGCATTCGAGTATACGAACTTTACAAGTTCGTATGACAATGTTTGCATGTCCAACTCTTTGAGCGTCTTGCATTTTTTCCTTGTGCTGCACCATTGAGAATGACTTCATTCAATAACGGCTTCAACTTTGTATCCACTTGCGGTTCTTGTGCTTGCATGTTAGTTTTCACCGACTGGCTTGTATTAATGTGTTGAGTTACTTGAACGGGTTCAACCTCATGTTCATCCACCGAATTATCCACATTTTGAATATATTCTCCAAATCGTTCTTCAATGTGCAAAAAAAATTGTTCTTCTCTTCTCCTTTTTCCGAACGTCATCATTAAAAAAAATTTAGCAATTCAAAAAAATTTGATGGAGGTGAGTAGGTTATGAACTGGGACCAGACAAAGAAATTGCTTGATGAAGATTTGATTTGGTGGGTAGAAGAACTTTAATTGCTCGTTTTAATTTAGCTCCAATTGATGCAGATACCTACTTACTTAGAAACCTTACCAAAGTGGGATGGCTTCATGAGCACATTTCTTCAATTTTTTAATTCAACCGACCTAAAGAAACCTTACCAAAGTGGTTTGGTTTCTAAAACAATTTTTTACTTTTTTCAGTCAACTTTTCGGTCACTTTTGTTTCTCTATTGGTCACTTTTTTGGCTGAGGAGACATAGGCGGCAGGCAGCAGGCTTTTTTTAAAAGCTTTCATTAGTTTTTTTTCCCCCCCTAAGGCTTCACGTTAGCTTTTTTTTTTTTGTTTTTTAAAAATATTTTTGTGTGGTGAGTCCCACCTTAAAAAGAAGTTTCATTCTTTTAACCCTTCTAAGTTTCAACTTTCAACGCCGTCGTCGATACCAAGCACAAACAGTGCCAGAGTTTGCCAAGAAAGAAGCAAAACCTCAGACCTCATACAGAAATTAGACCTCAAAAAAACCTTAGGACCAGGTTGCCGAGCCCTTCCTTTCCCATCAAAGATGATCTGAAAAACCAAGAACAATGGAGTTTTGCTTCATTTGAAAAACCGACGATGGTGGTTCAAAATCAGCGCCGAAAGTGCGATGAAGGTGGTGCGAAATCAGCGACAAAGGTGGGTGCGAAATCAGCGACAAAGGTGATTTAGGCTTCTTGAGATATCTCGGTATTTATTTCATCAACCATATCTCGGTGATTTTGTCTGCTATGTTTTTATGGATTTTGTAACAACTTTGAATTACGCCTGGGTTTGGAATATCGATTTGGGGTGGGTACTTCATTGCTAGGGCAAAACTTTGGGGACGCTGTTTTACCGAACTGGGACGCGAACGTACCCGTTTGGGGTATCGTGGGTCGCCTATGGTGTTGTCGATCCTGGTAACCCTGTGCCAGCCACACGATGCAGCCCTAAAACAACGTCATCATCTTCTACCTCCTTCTAGGTGTATCAATTTTTTGTGCT
Source organism: Ilex aquifolium (assembly GCA_951799425.1). Classification (NCBI taxonomy): domain Eukaryota; kingdom Viridiplantae; phylum Streptophyta; class Magnoliopsida; order Aquifoliales; family Aquifoliaceae; genus Ilex; species Ilex aquifolium. Next base: position 29,070,856 of record OX637400.1, read on the forward strand.
ATCATATACCATTCGAAACCTCTGTCTATTGATTACCGCCTCTCCATGCCTCGAAATTGCCCAGACTCTAATCTGATAACAGTTTCCTTTGAATGCAATATTGAATAATGCTGGAATGAAATCATTTTCACATCTACCCATCCTTATTTTGGCGTGGAACAAGTTTTGCAGATACAAAGTGTTTTTGATCTACCTCCATCAATCCACCACACCAATCTCCGATCTTTCTAAAAGCATCTTTCCCAAATAAAAGGGTAAATCTTCAATACCCATCCACCCTCCCAAAAAAAGAAATTTTCTCTTCCGCATTGGTTTTAGGAGTCCAAATGGATAATCTTACTATACCCACCTCCTTTGTAACAATTTCATTCTCTTTGCAATTGTCATCTGCGTCAACCTCATTCTCACAAAAAAATATAGGCTTCTCCACTTGGAATGGATTCAACACAATTTCACATTTGAACTTATTAACCAAAGCATGCCGAATCAAACACCATGGAATGAAAATGCTCTCCCTAGTACACGCAACAACATTCGTCCAATTACCAAAGCCACAGTCATCTTGATGGGTATTTCCTTTATTCACATGTAGATTCTTTGTATCCTTGATCTTGCTCCCACCCACTGCATTTAATGAATTTTGGGAATATTTTGTAATCCCACCATTCCTACCTTTTAAAAAAAAACCTTTTCACATACTCAAAAACCTTATCCATCCATCAAAATCAACCCCTTGAGGAACAGTAGTGTAAGAGTGGATTCTGGATATCGCAAAGAACTCACCAAACCTATTAGAATTAACTTCAACCCAAAGATGATATGCTTTGCTACTGAACTTCTCCATGCACACGCCTCCTTAACCACAGTGCAAAGCCAAGAAACACCTCCCAGCCCAACCCCAATAGAGAAACTTGTGAAACGAGATCTCTCAGTAATCTTGATTGTATCCCTACTTGATCCTTCATCAACTTCTACTTGGAACAATTTCTATTCAATCTTCACATCGTTTCTGAGATGCTTAAATCTTCTGGTTATATTCTGCACCAGGTTATCTTCACCAGTCAAGCTTTCAATTCATAATCACAGAATACAAATCGGGCTCGTTGAATTCCATACTTGCTGTTAGATAATAGAACTACAAAAAGCTGGTGTCAAAGTCTTTAAGATCTTTACTGATCCTTTAGGAATAGTATTATGTATGTAAATCTTGCTCGTTGCCGAAGTAATAACACAGCAAAAGTCAATTGGGTTCCGAAGTTGATGTTTTTTTACTAGGGTATTTGATTGGTTGTGATGGACTTATATCAAGTTCTTTTGAGTAAACTGTTCCTTCTGCAATTTAAAAGAATTAGGTTTGGAAAAAAAACCGAGTGGTCAAAATCACATATTTATAAGCTTAAAGAATATGAATATGATGCAATTATCTGAGTTCTCCTAGTATTTCTTCATTGAACACGAAGATTGCAAAGCATAAACTTGAGGTTTAATTTTCTTCATCAAGGCAATTGTGGAGAATGATATAGGTCTCATATTTATGTTATACACTATAACAGTTATTACTATAGTTCTTTTAGGAATTATAGTAGACTTGAATCAAGGGATTTAGTGTAAGTCTATTTTGCTTAATTTGCCAGTATTGTGTGAATCCAGTTAATGCAATTTCCATGTGCAATATAATTAAGGTGATATTGCCTTTTGCTGTTCCTGACGTAGCTTGGTGTTACTTTCATGGCCAAGTTTACTCTTAGCATGTTGCTGAATAGTGCTCCACGATAGTGGGGATGTGAGGATATGTTATAGGTTGTCCCCTAAGGTGCAGTAGCAAAAATTGGGTTGTTTGCCCAGCTCCTACATTTTGCTTTTGCTAGTTTAATTTATAGTTTCTGGTAATGCGAAAGATGTCGGTAATATACATTTTTCATTTTGTTTTCTTCATTGGATGCCATACCCATATGATACCCTTTTTTTTTTCTTTTCTCTTATTGTTTTTATTTGTATTGGTTTGTTTTTATTTTTTTAAATTTTTTGCTCATTTTAGCACTTTCTGTATTAGGAAGGTGATCCAATGTTAACAGATCGTGTCTGGGAGGCAATTGTGAAATCTTTTGCTAGCCAAATGAAGTCTGTTTTTACTGCATCAAGCTTTGTGAAAGAGATATTCACCATGGGATATCCGAAGCTCTTCTCGATGGTAGAAAGCCTTCTTGAAAGAATTTCACGTGATACAGATGTCAAGGGAGTTCTTCCAGCTGTCTCTTCAGAAGGAAAAGATCAAATGATTGCTGCTATTGAGATATATCAGACAGCTTTCTTAGCCCTTTGCCTAAGCCGCCTGTCAGATCTTGTTAATACTGTATTTCCAGTGTCAAGCCGTGGAAGTGTCCCCTCCAAAGAACATATCTCGAAAATCGTATCACGCATTCAGGAAGAAATAGAAGCTGTTCAGATGGATGCACGTTTGGCTCTCCTTGTCTTGCGTGAGATCAGCAAAGTCTTGCTTCTGCTTGCAGAACGAGCTGAGTATCAGGTACTTTTGTGTATGATGTTGCAATTTTAATTATCCACTGTTTTTACTGATCAAGTGTTGATATTGTCAAGTAATTCTTTTTCTGCTTTTCTGGTCCCTCTAGGTCTTGGTCTCTGTTTTCTTTTGAAAATTACCTATTCAGCTTCGTTGGGTCAAACATTGGCTATTACGTCACCCTTAATAAAGTCATCACATTGACATAATTAGATGCAGGACTACGTTTTACCTAATTCATTTTGGGTCTTAAGATGTCAAATTTTGTGGATTTCTTTTAAGGCAAATGTGTTTGACTAAGTAGTTCCAGTCTTTTTGTTGAAAGATTGTGGTGCGAAGTGTGGACTATCGTCTAATGGACTAGATTGCCCAATATTATATCCTAATTATATAAGGGACATAGGGCACCACCCATTATATGTCAAAGTCATATCATTTCTTTAATAGAAAATTGAATCGTGGTTTCTGAGGATTTTTTATCGTTGCAGTTTTGCATGAACTGTTGTAAGGATTCATTTTCATGGCTATTATCCCAATTAGCATAGGATAGCATTTGAACCTAAGTCACATGATTCGCCTACTCCTACTCACATTTTCTCGCTCCGCGAATGAATTCGTGAATTCAAAGCGGATTCGTTATAAATTCGTGAACTCAAATATTTGAATTTGCCAATTCATTCTTATAATTTGCTACCTCCAATAAATTATTAAAAAAAAAACCATTTAAACTTCACAAGTCAGGCTTTTCGCCAAAAGGTGTACTCGGTGCCAAAATGTGCTTTCGAGCTGGTGTTATGCAGAAATCTCAATGCAAGCCAACAAGGAGTGCTACCCATCTTTTATAGACAATACTAGGTGTGGGTTCTTCCTTCACAGTCGATGTGAGATGTGTCCCTCACTTGAATAAGGCATGAAAATGCCTTTTGACCCTTTTCGTGGAATCATTTTTTTGAACAGATTTTGTGGGATTCAAAAATCCAAATTGATAGTTAAATAATTTTAAAATAATTTAAATTTTTAAGGTGTATTTTGTGTATGTATGTATATAGTATGATGGGCGATCTCCATCTTAATTTTTTTTGAAATTTGTCACTCTCGCTCTCGCGCTCGCGCTCTATGTGATCTAGATTTGAACATGCAACTAATCTTTTTTGTTATTTGGTGAACTATAATTTCCAGTTTTTGCTTAGATGAATCCTAGTTAATATTTTTTATATATATGATTTAATAGTAGGTTTAGCATTATTTCTTATTCTAGTTTTGTTTTTTTGAAAGATGATGGTAAATGGATTGTGGTTTATGTTCTATAGAAACTTTAACAATTGGGCATTTGGGTGAAAATGATATAAATTGTATTATATTATTATGGCTTTAAAATGAACTAACTAAACACTGAACATGGTATCATTCATTCATTTATTTTTATTCCATTTTGGCTTTGTATTTTCGCGTTGTCTATAACATAACCTTAGGAGAGGGTGGGTCTTGGCGTAGCAGTAAGAATGCTCCACTGTGACCTAGGTGTCAAAGGTTCGAGTTGCTGAAACAGCCTTTGTGCACAAACCTTGCAGAGGCAGGAAGCCTCATCCATTGGGCCATTTTTTTTTCAGTATGGAACATAACCATAGGAGACACTCCGGTTGAAGAAAGGAAATATTTTGGCCTAACATCCAATAGAAGGTGCATCACCTGTCGTTAACAAAATATATTTCGCCACTTACCAAAACAAAGCTAATACTAAGATGATTAGTGGCCGACTAATCTTAGGGACCAAGTAATAATGAGTATTAACATTGAATAAAGGATTTTGAACTTGGTTTAGACCTGTTGAACCCATCAAACCTGATTCATAAATCATAGTACAAAAGCCAATAATGCAATCTACCTTTTAAAGCCTAAAGACAAAATGACCAAATACCTCTAAAGCTAGATTATATTTTACACTTGCCTTTGTCTAGTAAACAATATTTATATACCAACCCTCTTTATATTTCTTTGCCTCGTCAATATAGCAAGATCTCCCGCTTGTAATTTCTTTGAGTTTCTTTTCTTGTTGAGCCTTTTACAAGCTGCATCACTTGCACATTTAAAGACCGACAACAAGAATAATAATGTTTGACTGAGTTGGCCCAAACGCAACTCCAGCATCGCTGATTTACTAATTATTATTGAATGTTTGTTTAAATATTATAGAGTCGGTACCCTGGCGCGTGAACTTAATACCACCAACATTTCATCTGTATAACAAATTACAAGTTTGATGCGGGAGCCTTCACATCCAGATCTTTCTTTGATTCTTTGTTGGATGAAATTTCTTATCCCTTATTTACCCTAGCTTTGATGATCTGGAAAGTTAAAGTGCCTATTAAAGTACAAGTTTTTGCATGAACGGGTAGCATATGGCAAGATTAACACTGATGATATGTTTCGAAAGGAGCCTCATACTTGTCTTTCCCCTCGGTGGTGTGTGATGTGTAAAGGTGATTTTGAGTATTGATCATCTATTTTTAGATTGTCGGTTGCTTTGAAGTTTTCTTTCTCATAGAAAGTGTATATAAATTTACCAAAACGACTTCCTCTTTGAATAGTAAAGAGGGAACACAAAAAAATCAAATCAAAAAATAAAAAGGGGTCAGGTATTCCTTAGTATCCGTCTATAATTCTAATTCTGGTAAAAACTCGTTATAAAATTTTAGAAGAATTAGATTGGAATGAATTTTATACCATATGTATCCCTTTCTTTTTGAAATATAAACATGAGAATCATTGAAATATCCATTTGATTGAAAGAGTATTAGGGATATAATACGAACCCTCTTTCGAGGTATAAGAAGAGTACGGTACATAGGAGGTTTGTCTTTCTCAACACGGTGTATAGATTTTAAGTTTTTAAGTCAAAACTTGCCGGGGCATAGCTGTGAGGCCTTGCAGACATAGAAAATGGGATCTCCGAGGATTGGGTATCTGTAGTTAAACTAGGTTGATTACTTAAAGAAATGGGCGGAGTTTTAGAAAGTGTCTGCGATGGGTCTAGCCCAATAAGTCTTTCCAAACTTTCTCAAATTGGCCTCTTTGTCAGGCGTACAGTACTATGGACTTTATTATTACACTTTCTATCCTATCCCTTTGTATTTTTACTTTCCTACACTGTCGAAGATAAACGGGCAAATATAGAATGCCTTGTTACTCCCATATCCTCTGATGAGTGGAAATTCAATCCTTTTTTTTTCTCTTTTGCATAAAAAGCAGCTACTTAAGCTGGTTTTAGGCCTTTGATTGTATGTAGCAAGCAGTACGAAACCAAGATTGCTTGAATTAGGGACGATCTGCAATCTAGGTCGAGCGACCCCAATTGGGTGCGTTTGCATCCCAAGTCAATTGAAATATCAACCCAACGTTTAGCCTAGCTTCAAATTAAGCCCATACATCATCTCAATCCTAATCCCAAATTATTCCCTAAGGCCACCCAAAACAACCATGAAAGACAATTGGCAGAGGGCAAATTGAATAAGAGGCCAAGTGGATGGAATACATACCCGAATTCAATTTTGTGAGAAGATTCATGCAATTTCCTACGTTGTTGGAATCCTAGTCACAATCTTATTGATTTTGGAAGCTTAAAATCAAGGTTGGCAACGGTCGTTGAAATCTTCATTGCAATCTTCGTCAAACTTGTTGCAAGATGGATGCCATGCTCGATCTGCAAATTAATGTCCTTCCTCTTGATTTTATATCAATTTTCGTTGGGTGTATTCAAGATTGAGCAATGGTATTACATAGAGGTAGAGAGAGGCAGAGAGCTTCTATGTGTTTATCGAGAAGGTGCTAGAATGAATAGCAAGTGAGACCTTTTCAACGCCTTTAACTCAGGCCATTGAGAAGAGGGCCAAAAAAAGTATAATAAAAAATGAGTAATAAAGCCAAACATGTAAGGTGTTAAGAGGTTAAAAGTAGCTCAAATATTTTAAAGTAGACCCGTCTTCCATCCAACCCAAAACTACCTAGCAAACAAAGTACACGCCGACTTAAGATGTATCCTTTTTTTTGTGCCTTTTTTGATTTTGATAATCCTTAAATTTATATTTCAATGTGTCGTGAAATTATCGAATATTAACAAAATGTAAAGGGAGCAATGTACAAAATATATAGAAAATAAGTTATTTAGGAACTTAATATATCAAAGTATTGATCTGTAGGATCACACTATATCTTTTCTTGTCTTTTATTTCTTTCCTTCGTTCTTCTTTACTGATACATATTTGAAGGCTTTCAGAGGCAATATACAAGTGAGTAATGAAAGCTGGTTGGGGTAGAGAGGGGACAAGTGATTAAAGGACCTCCTTTATAGGTCATCCACTATACTGGCTTTTACAAAATTCCCCCTTGGATGACCACTATTGTGTTAGACGCATGAATGCTGCTTTATTAAAACCTTGCTAGTAAAACCAGCGGAATAAACCTGGACGATGGAAAAAGAGTACAACGTACAAAATTATCCGTTCTCTTGATATGGATGCTCCTCTTGATGAGATTCTCCCCCTGATAAGAAAATCAATTGAGCTGGTCACAAATCTGGCGCATTTTGATATCGTATACCAACCTTTTGAACATTGGCAAGGGTAAAGCTTTAGTGAGTAGATATGCCAAAATTATTACTGGGTCGTATTTGCTTTACTTCAATTTCACGACTCTGTTGGAGTTCATGAGTGTAGAAGAACTTTGGTGATATATGCTTGGTTCATATAATCTTTAATAAATCCTCCTTTGATTTATGCAATACAAGCATCATTACCTTCATATAACATTGTTAGTTTGTAGTTAATGAAAGTTTACATGTACTTCGAATGTGATGGATTATGGATCTTAACCATACACATTCACAGTTAGTTTCATGGAGTGCCAGCATCTCAGAATGATTAGAGGATGTAGCAATCAAAGTTTGTTTTGTAGATCGCCATGAGATTGTTGTATCACCACCGGTGAATACATACCCAGTTTGTGATCGAGTATTGTGTAGATCAGAGAGATATCCGGAATCTACATATCTTACTAAATTTGGACCATTGACCGATGGTTTTGAATATAACAAACCCAAATATGTAGTTCCACGGAGATAATGTAGGATATGTATGATGTCATTCCAATGTCATTGAGTTGGTGTAGAATTAAATAGATTAACTACAAATGCTATATCTGGCTTAGTATATGGTGCTAAGTATAACAAAACACCTATTGCACTTAAGTATGATACTTTCGGATAAATAAGCATGTCATTGTTTTCTTTAGGACGATAAGGATCTTTCTTGATATCAAGTGATCGAACGACCATTAGAGTACTTAACAGATATAGCTTATCCATGTTAAACCGCTTTAGGACTTTTTAGATACAGGCTATTTAATAGATAAGAATTCCGTTGGACGTATGCTCGATCTATATGTCGAGATGATATCTTATCTTTCATCTCAAATTTTCTTTTCAAATATTCATCAGCTTTTACCAACTCTTCAAGAGTTCCAATAAGATTCATATCATCAACATATACTACTGATGGATATGAATCTGGTTGACACGTGCACACCAAAGCACGTGCATGCCCAAAGCACGTGAGGAGGCACAAGGGCCATGGGATATGCGATCCAATGAGATGTACCCGGTCGATCCTAAGTGCATTCACTCACCCAACCCTAGGATAATAGTTCAACTCAGCTCCAGCTATTGAAAGGAAGCTCCACTTTATGGGGCGCCTCATTTGAAAAGTAGTTGAGAGATCTCTAACGGTAAAAGAAGCTGAAAGCCTATAAAGGAGAAGTTAGGAACCAGATATGTAATTCCTCCGAGCTCAATTCCAGTTAATCATTTTTTGCCTTTACTGGCTTAATCATCGGAGGGTCGATCGCTGGAGCTCTTCCGGTTTTATACTTCCTTGTAGGAGCTCGATGGACCAGACCTCAAGTGGAACTTCGAATAATTAAAAGCCCATTTAGGCTACAAACAAAATCTAGCATAAGATGGGAGAAGAAAGGCAGAAACAAAGTTTTTCATTCACAGTTAAACCACAAGCAAGAAAACTGGAAAACATCAAGAGTACACTTCAGGCGGCAGAACAGGGGTAGTAGAGACAGTATCCAAGGAACTAGCAACTGCCTCACCATCATCCTTGGAAGTGTTGGAGGGATCCTCGGCATAGGTCAAGGCTAGCTCCTCCCTCATTCCTGGCTACGACCAGGTGTTCATTCCCTTAGTTGCATCCATATTTTGGACATCCACAACAATAGGGGTCACATCTTTACCACGCTTAAAAGGAGAGAAGTCCAGATCAGCAAACGACTTCTGTGCTTGTTTCTTGAAGTCTTCAAACCAATCAATGTAATACTCTAGCATCTCTTCCTTGAACTCTGCAAAATCCTGATATGAAGACAAGGCTTGGGTTTTAGCAGTCCTTAACTTCGCCTCTTTCTCCTCGGAAGAAGCTAAAAACTCCAAGACTTTTTGGGAAAGAGCCTCTTTCTCGCTTTTCAAATCCTTATTCCTCACAAAAAAGTTCGGAAAGCTCCGCTATAATCCCATTTAGCCTGGTCAATAGATTACCATTATACGTAGAGACCTTGTCCCTATTCTTCTTAATGGAGGAAAGCTTATGCGAGGCCTTCTTAGTAGTCTTCTTGAAATGGAAAACTTTCCAATATGCAGAAGCTAGTTCCCCCTCCTTCACTTCCAACTGGGAACGAAGAGACCGGAATTCTTCCTTGTAAGATCTCTTCTCACTTAGAGCTGAGTAGAAGAGGCTCGTTGAGAGGATCACACGGTGGAAGAAGGAAGGAAAGATTAAAAACAAAAAGGGGATAAGCAAACTCGGAAGAGATCAAGAGCCTACCTGTCCAACAACGAGGGACAAATTCTTGGCAACCTAGGATGGTTCAAGGTCGAAGGTGGCTTCTAGCTCGTCTTTGTGGACGAACTGATTTAGACAAGCCATTGCCTCCTCTACATTGTCCGACATTGACTGGGAAGTAGCTGTAGAGCTCGACGGAGGGAACGGTGTAGCACGGGTCTTCTCCTCTGCAACCCTCGAAGTCTTACCCTTTCTTTTCATAGTTGGAAGAGTAAGGGAAGATTATAGGGGGGAGCTAGATTGACCTTTTCAGTGCTAATAGCAGGAGAGATGCCACTTTGGGGAGGAAGTTGGAGAAATACCAGAGATTGGGGGCACCCTATTTCCTCGGGGAAAGGACATTCTCGACCTCTTGGAGAAAGGGGACTGGCTTCAGATGCCCTCCTGGCTACAACCGCCTGAAGGGACTTCTAGTCGATGACCTTTGGGGCCATAGCTGAAGAATTGCGGAGTTAGAACATGTCAAGAATTGAAAGCAAAAATAATCAAGGCTTATACTTTTTTGAAGAGAGGATGTTGGGGGTGGAGCTGTGGGACCACTTGGAACTGGCCCCAGAAGGCACTCAAAAAGAGCCTGGTCACTCACTAGCTTGAAAAATCCTTTGTAGGATTGTCAAGCGCCAATTTGATCTGTGCCCTTGAATAAGGGGGTTTGATTTACCTAAACAAGAAAAAAGGTAAATACAAGAACTCAGAGACGGGGCAAGGGATTGTAAGAAATACACTTACTTGAAAAAGGGTTGGGTGTCCCCCAAATGCGGGAAACACAAAAAGAGTCACTAGAAGGAGCTTCAGAAGGCCCAAATTCCTAGCTAAAACTAGAAACAAAGAAAAGTTTGTTCTTCCACTCCTTCACATTTGAAGAGTTGCCAGACAGCAAGATACCTTCTCTCTTTGAAAAATAAAACCACCCCAAGCCTTGATCAGAGCAAGGGGTGAGCTTGTAACACTGCATTAATTCGGCAAAAGTAGGCTGAACTTTAATGTATTGGGGGATTGGGAATCGGAGTCAAGTGTCAAAGCCTAAGCTGTTGGGGGTTAGCTGGGCAGGAGCAGGGGCTAGGTTCAAGGGGTAAAGCGCCTCCCTAATGTATTTGAGGGATTGGGAATTGGAGTCCAGCCTCAAAGGTAGACTCATAGAAGCAAGCCTTGTCTAGAAAAAAAGAATTGACAGTCTCATTATCAGAGGGGACTTACAAGTGCACCATGTTAGGAATTGAATATCGAGCCCTCAACTCTTTCAAGAGAGCTTTCACTCAAGCAACTATGGAAGTTCTTGGCCCTAATGATTCTTAGGTTTGAAGACCTAATCTCTTGGATTGAGTCGGAGTCCTCGCTGGCCGCATCCGCTTGAGCTATAAGCGTTGCCATAACTAGGAAGCTACGGTGATTGATGTACAAATTCGGGGGTAAGGAGCGATTGAGTCTTCTAGCCACCAGGGAAAGACAAAATTCAAGCACAAAATTAAGTCAAGCACGAACAGGCTCGTTCACAAAAAACCCTAAAGACTCTAAGTTGAAATTCCTTCACCTCAAAAAACAGAGGCGATAGAAATAAAATTGAAATATGTGGCTCTAAGCTATATGCTCTAGACTAGAGAGTCATATCAAAAAAAAGAGAAGATTAGGGCAAAGAGGCGAGAATGTACCAGAGTTTCAGTCGCTCTCAATGTCTTGCCGAAGAAAGAGAAATGTTCTTATAGAATGGGCCCACAACGGCTCTTTAGCGGTTGAGTATGTGAAGCAGACGTAACGTACAAATGTAATCAATGCAAACCACATGCCTTCAACTAGTCTGAGCTAGGGGGCAGCAGATGAATATGAATCTGGTTGTCATATGCACACCAAGCACGTGCATACCCAAAGCACATAAGGAGGCACAAGGGCCATGGGATATGCGATCCAGTGAGATGCACCCGGTCGATCTTAATTGCATTCACTCACCCAATTGTAGGATAATAGCTCAAACTAGCTCCAGCTATTGAAGGGAAGTTCCACTTTATGGGGTGCCTCATTTGGAAAGTATCCGAGGGAGCTCCAACGGTAAAGGAAGCTAAAAGCCTATAACGGAGAGGGGCAAGCTAGGAACAAGACTGGTAATTCCTCCAAGCCATGGTTATCAAAATCTCGATCCGGATCTTAGGATCTTAGGATCCTACGATCCAATATAAGCAAATCGATCCGAGTCACATGTAGGATCCTAAATTCATAGGATCTTAATGAATCGCAATTTGGATCTTATAGGATCTTAGGATCCCGATCCGAACTACGACTTTACCGATCCAAGTTGTTGAGTTTGTTTGGTAAGCGTTCTAGTTATTGAGCAATTCAATCCATACTTTTCAGTTTTTGTAGTCAAGTACTCAATACAAATGTGAATATCTTATATACTAGCGAGTCTATTAGGAAATTTCAAAGGATAAGAAAAGCTTATTTTCTAAAAATGGCTCTTTTCTCGTTTGTCTCTTACTGAAAAGTTCAAATTAATGGTTAAATTTAAGGGAAAATTTCATCTACACCCCTTTTAGTTTGGTCTAAATTCAATGATACCCCCTCCCGATTCTGAAACTTCACTGCACTCCCTTCTGGTTTATAATTTCAAATCAAAGACACCCCCTTAACGGTAATTTTTAAATCTGCTAGTACAATAAGTAACGGTTTGAGTATAAATTTTCTGAAAATGTCAAAACTACCTTTCCTTATGTGAATATACTAAAATATCCTCAATCATTTTTCCACTATATATACCACATTTTGTTGTTTGTGAAGGTCTAAAACGATATGGGGTTGTTGGAAGACATAGGGGTCTGAAGCCAGCTATTATTCTTTAACTCGTTCTTCACAGTGATCGATCACTACCAAAGTTGGTAAAAAAAATTATTTTTTTTTTCTTGCAGATTTGTAAATGTTTTTCATGCAGTTTTTTTTTTTTTAATTTTTTTTCATGCGGATATTTTTAATTTTTTTCATGCAGTTTTTAAAAAAAAAATTTCATGTAGATAGTTTTAATTTTTTTCATGCAAATTTTTTTTAAAAATTTTCATCCAAAACACCCGTTAGACTTTTAAGTCATTAAATCTATTTTCTTGTAAGTTGTTGGTAAGAGGTACACTTTTTGGTTTCTTATTTTCTTATATTACTTAAGTTCCCTTTGTGATATGTTTTTTGTTGTTTGGTATAAATTACAGGGTTTTAAATTTATTTTATAGTTAAAAATAATTTTTCTATTGTAAAATTACAATCTATAAAGTCAATGTCAAAATTTTATCAATTTCTAACTTCTCTGCTATTGTCTGTCCTCCATAACGTCACCTGACCACTCTTCATACATCACCCTTCATATATAAAATTTAAATATTATTTGATAAAATTTAATATTAATTAAATAAATTTGGTCTTAATATGATAAATTTAAATATTAATTTGATTTTAATTTGATAAAATTAAATATTAATTTAATGTTGATTTGATAAAATTTAATGTTAATTGAATAAATTTAAATGTTGCTTTAATGAAATTGAATGTTCAGTTGGTGTTAAATTAAATAACTGACATTAATTTGATAAGGTTAAATGTTAAATTAATAGAATTTAATATTCTATTTAATGTATTAAATTTTAATTTAATAAAATTAAATTTCAATTTGGTGTTGATTTGATGAAATTAAATAGTAATTTAATGTTAAATTAAAGAAATAATATTAATTTGATGAAATAAAATATTAAATTAATATAACTAAATGCTAATTTGATAAAATTAAATATCAATTTGTGTTGATTTGATGTGATGAAATGTTAATTTAGTTTAAATTAAAAAAGGATATTAGTTTGATAAAATTAAATATTAAATTAATGAATCTAAAAGTTAATATAATAGAACTAAAAGGGAGTGCATTGAAATTTCAGAATCAGGAGGGGGTATATTGTTGAAGTTATGTCTACTTACTGGGGTTGTCGTTGAAGTTATGTCTACTTACAGGGGGTGTCGTTGAAGTTATGTCTATTCACATGGGGTGAATAAAATTTACCCCATAAAAATTCAGGGGTATTTTTTGTAAATTAACAATCCTCGTTAACGCTGTAATCCGACAAACATTGACAGGGGGTGACAGTGAAGTTTTAGAATCGGGAGGGGGTGTCATTGAATTTAGACCTAATTACAGGGGGGTGTGGATGAAATTTTTCCTAAATTTAAACTTATCTCGCGGTGAGTAATCATAGCGAGATGGTCTTTTATTTTTATTTCTTTATGCTTTTTTTGTTTAAATGTTGAATAGCCAAAAGTTATTATCCAACAATCTTTAAACTTTTCAGTTTCTACTCTTTATCTCTTCTCTGAAAGTTAAAGATAAAAATATTTGAATTCTTTTATTCCTCTTTACACCTCCTCACAAGATTTACAGTCCGCCTTTGATCTTAAACTTTCTTTGATATTCAAATCGTAGTTTATCAAATTTTAATCATACCTTAAGTTTGATATTTATCGTAATATTCTTATTTTCATAGATATTAGGCTTTGTTCAAGTCTTGTTTTTGAGAATTTTTATTGCTACAAATATTTTTTGTCTCATTTTCTCAGCTGATAGGATCTTACGATTCTCGATCCGATCCTACGATCCCGATCCTATAACCTCCCCCATTGATCCAAGAGAGGATCTTGATTTTAAAAACCTTGCTCCAAGCTCAATTCTAGTTAATCCCTTTTTGTCTTTATTAACTTAATTATCGGATGGTCGATCTCCAGAGCTCCTCTGGTCTTCAACTTCCTTGTAGGAGCTCGACAGAAATCACTGAGTCATCAAACAATTCATTGGTGCTGCTTTTGGGATCATCAACTACAATAATAGCAAATACTCACTAAGATGATGATACCATATTTTGCCAGATTACTTTAATCCATACAAAGATCGTCTCAATTTAATTGAGTACATGCTTCGTGGTTTTGATGTATTTGCTTCAGGTGTGCAATTGACGTTTCATTTGCTAAATCTTTCGAAACTATGAGTTGTCCACGATTCCGTTTCATTTGCTGTCATAGGTTTTTTCAATTGGAATATCAATCTTTGTCGAAGTGCTCACAAGAGGTATGTATGATTTGATTACTTTGCTCATTAGACAACTGATTAACAATTTTCTGAAGATGTATGATTCTTTACACTTCAGTTTCATATTGAGAAGTACGTAGATCAAAATAAGACATAGATTGTACATTCCAAGAAAATTCATGCCGATTTTCGGGCGACAAATTTCCTCCTCCTAATGACAGGAAGTGTCTTTAAAATGACAATCTGTAAATCTTACAGTAAAATCACCAGTCAACATGGTTCAAAGTCGCAGTATTGACTATCAACTCGGGGGGCACTGATACACATCGGTCATGACACAGTATCGGCCGATACGCTCAAAATGCTAGATAGAGACTCCAAACAAATTTGAAAAAATCATGAAAAATTCTAAAAAATATAAGCAATAGTATTCATTCATCATATTGTCAAAATACATTAACTAATATATTAAACATAGTTAAAATACATAATAAGGGCGTTACCAGAAATATGTCATCATTAGTGTTAAATATAAGAACATACCCAATCAAAATTAATTTATGTTTTATTTTATATCAATAATAAATCTTAATAAAATATAGTAACTTAATATGTTTAAATCATAAGTAGACCTAAATTACCAATATAAGAAATAAAGTACATTATTAAAATCTGTTTAGGTCCTTTAAGACCAAAAATGACTATACTAGAATATATAACAAAACTTACTAAAAAAACATTTGTGCCAGATATTTATTAAGTTATTGATAAAAACTTACTGAAAATATTACAAATTAGAAAAAAAAAAACAAAAACAAACGGAGTAAAGGGTCATGCGACTGCGAGGGTAGAACTCACAAGACTTCGTGAGAGAGAGAGAGAGAGAGAGAGAGAGAGAGAGAAGACTTAGAGATCAGTAACGGGAGAAAAAACGATGACACCGGGGACAAATGCTTTGCCTTCTATGAATCGCAACAATTTTGCAAAGAAGAAGAAGAACTAGGCTCTCACAATGATTCTTCTGAGTGTTATATGTTTTTTGTACAAATTGGTTTAATTTCTTCTTCTGTTGGCAAAAAGGGTTTGATTAGGGTTGAAAGATTTAGGGTTTAATTTACTCCTGCTGCCCTTTTGCCTTTTTTTTTTTGGCATTTTTTTGTTGTCTGAGATCTGTCGATTGGTTTTGAGGACATCAGTTCAACTCGATACGACTCGTCCAATTCAAGCGAAGTTACATCCGATTTGTATCGATATTGTTGAGTTATGGCCGAGTCAGAATCGATACATGTGAAACTCAGGATACTTGTGTAGTGTAACTTGTTATTGGTTTGTTGCCAAGGACTCGACCGAGTCGTATCGAACTCGGCCAATATTTTGAACCATGCTTGTCAAAGGTTAAAGGTATCATATAATTGAAGGTAAATCATACCAATATATATTTCCCATAGACATTGAGGACCCATTTCAGTATATTGTGGGGGTGCAATTTGAGACATGTACAACACAATTAAAAGTTCGTAGATAAGAATTAATTGGGATTGACCAAATACAAGTGAATATTAATGATAGACACTTGGTTGAATATGAACTAAAGGTATCGCATGTAAAATAACATGTCCCTAAATAGAAATGGGTATCTCTGTCCTCATAAGTAAAGGTCGAATCAATTGAAGTCTTTTGATAAAAGATTTGGCTAGACTATTTTGGGTATGAGTGTGAGCAATTGAATACTCGGCATCAATCTCGACAGAGATGCAATAGTCATCAAATATTTGGGATGTAAATTCACCCGCATTATCAAAACAAACTGTCTTGATTGGATAATCTAGAAATTGTGCTCGCAAACGAATTATTTGGGTAAGAAAATGAGCAAAAATGATGGTACGAGTAAAATAGTAAAGAGAGATGTGACGACATTGTTGATGCATACATCAAGATCACAAAATAACAAAATGGTCCACATATATCTCTTTGAATTCGTTGGAGAAAAATTGGCGATTTGACATTGACTTTTACATGAGATGGTCTAATAATCAATTTACCTTATGATTGTACAATACATGGATAATTAATAGGTAAAAGAATCTTTTGGTTCATAAGAGAAAGCGAGAAGTTTATCTAATATTAGCTCCTGTCTGGAAATAATTCCAATAATATAGAAATATTCAGTATTACCTTTATTCATAGTCTCAATATGAAATCCATTACGACATATATCTTTGAAACTTAGAAGTTTTCTTCTAGATCTTATTGAATATAAAATATCGTTGATATAGATTTTTGTTCCATTTGAGCTTTTGAAGCTTTTAATCAGAACTGCAGAACTTGATATTATATTTACATTAGCTTCAGCCAACGTTAAATTTGAGAAAAGTTTTTTATTTCGAAGGATTGTATGCGTTGTATCGCTATATACGAAACCTTCAGCCTCACCTTTTATTTCAAGATTCGTAGTCATTAGTAGCGGCTACCCACGTATGAACCAGATTATCAGTACCTTCATTTAATTGCGCCAGCAAATATTAGATCACGTAAAGATATTTGTTTCTTTGATCAGGTATATATTTGTACTAAGGGTAACCAATGCCTGACACGGTTCAATGTGGATAGTTTTGAGAGGGATGTTGGTGACTGTTGGATAAGTCTATTTGAGACCATCGGATGAGCTTATTGAAGCCTGCCCTATTTTATATTATAGATATGTTATAGGATACAAACCATAGAAAACAAGATTACTTCTTCTAAATTTTCTGTAGCTCCTAAAATAAATATCTCGCAAACTCTTCTTTTCTATCTCTTTTGTATTATTTACTATGTAATAATAATTTTCTTTTTCCTTTATGTATTACTTTATCACAACGGTCATGATTCCTACATCATTATTTGATGTAATATTTATCAAAGAAAGCTTGTATGCAGTTGATTTTTGTTTTGGCAATTTACTAGTATCCTTATGCAATTTTATTTATTTATTTATTATTATTAGTATAACAGCTAGACAATAGATTCGAACCGGTGACCTCCGCTCCCTCGAGGTGGGGTTAAACCATCTCGGTTAGACCCGTAGGTCTACACAGATTCAACTAACAAAAATGTATAAATATGCATTCATGATAAATTACATTTTTTCTAACTTTTCATCCAATTTTTATTCCATCCCGGAAAAGCCATCTTTTTTCAACAATGTCTTAGTAATAGTTTTTTCACATAATGTCAGTTGTGAACTGATTTGAATAATGCCGAATTATACTCTGTCACATTTTAAAATCCAGCAACCTCAGGTGCGTCCATTCATTCCGAGGATATGACAAAATAACTGTTTTCTGATGGTCTTACATTTCCTTCAAATTATTCCAGAGATCTAGTTGATCATTTATCGTGAGATATTCGTTTTTCAATTCTTCATCTATATGATAACGAAGGTAAATTAGGACTTTTGCGCGATCCAGCGTGGATGCGGTATTCTTTGCTGCGATTGTATCCTCTAGTTTCATAGTAGTTAGGTGGGTTTCAGCATTAAGCAGCCATGACATAATTATTTTCAGAAATGTCGAGGGCAGTAAATTCGAGTTTTGAGGGATTTGACATTACTATAAATGAAAAAATGTAACACCAATAAATAATGAATTAATAAATGTGATAGTAAATTGTACGAAGTTACTAACAAAACCTGCCTAACTGTTCATGAATTATGATCATCAATTAAATTCATGAGTTTATTAGGATAATATTTTATCAATAGCTACTGACACATAAATTTAAAATGTAAATATATGACTTGTAGCAAAAGTCATCTTAATTTATAGAGTAGCATAATAGCAATAATAATTTAATACATAAAATTAAAGTTCATAGAACTTTAAATCATGAAAAAGTCTTCAAGAATTTCATGAATTGTAAATAGTAATCTAAAGTCATTACGACTTTTGAAATCTTTAGGACTTCTTTAAATTATATAAATTGATCTGACGTCTTCAAGACTTTTTTGAATTTTTTTTTCAATAAATTTATAGATCAAATAACAAATATTAAATTGTAAAGAAGCTTTCAATAACAATATATAATATTTAAAACTTACCGTTCTCTAACTTACTTCGAAATTCTTTTAAAAAACGGAGTCTTTCGTTGAATGGTTAGAGACTCGTGCTGATAACGTCTTGTGAACTTAATTAAATATCAACAAATATAAGGAGAGCAATGTACATAATGTATAGAAAAGAAGTCCTTCAGGAACTTAATATATCAAAGTTTTGATCTTCAGGATCACACTATATATTTTCTTCTCTTTTATTTCTTTCTTTCATTCTTCTTTTCAGATACATATATGAAGGATTTCAGAGGCCTTCTATAGGCAATATAAAGGTGAGTAATGAAAGGTGGTTGGGGTAGAGAGGGGATAAGTGATTAAATGATCTCCTTTATAGGTCATCCACTATACTAGTATTTACAACCCAATGGTTGTTATATGTGTAGATATTTTTATTTATGAGAATATAAAATTTATTGTGTAATAGTGAAAGCAACCAACATAGGAGTACCAAAACGAAGCGTGACCTAAGATCGACTAAACCTACTCCCACCGCACTGCATATAGAGAAATTATCGTGCTACGTAGCGGTAGTTGTACCACATACCGAATCGACCCGCGATCCAGGTTACATTGATTCTAGCAATATCATCTTCCTTGTTTGTTGAAGATGTGAAAGGTTTTAGAAGGTTTGATAAAAGTATTACTTTTTGGAATTGTACTATTATGGCTACGCTTTGGGTTATTTGGAAGGAACGAAATACAAGAACTTTTGAAGGTTGAAGTGAGTGCGTGGAAGGACTTTTGCATCTTTAAGGGCTTCGATTTCAAAAAAGTTCAAAGGAATTTCACTTTTTTGCTATTCTAGCTGGTTCATGTAATTTATAGGCGTATTGTTTTTGTCATTTTTCTTTCCTTTTCTTGGTTGGGTTTCTTATTCGACCTCTGTTTATGTACTCTATTTTATTTATTAATACAAGAGCTTGTTTCCTATCAAAAATATAAAAAACATTTCATATGTATATGAGATGAAGAGTGAACTAGTTTGTGGTTTAAGTTGGTAAAATCAGTAAAATATGGCAAAATGTACTTTGTAATGTAATTGCAAAGCACAAAATCCCCATGACTGCTGCAAGATAAGTGGAATTATTATAAGATCCCATTGAATATGTCGTGATATTTTAGCAGTGGAGAAATATGAAAAATGACCTAGTTCATATATGTTATAGTAGTTACCAATTGCTGATCCTCAACCTATTGCCAAAATAATGGAATGCCCGAGTAGTATATTGACAAATTATTTGTCCCCAATATTGGCAACCAACGTAGGAGTACCAAAACGAACCGTGACCCAAGATTGACTAAACCTACCCCCACCGCACCGCATACAGAGAAACTATCGTGCTGTGTAGCCGTAGTCGTACCCATACCTAATCTACCTGCGATCCCGGTCACATTGATTCCAACAAATATCGTCTTCCTTGTTTGTTGAAGATGTGAAAGGTTTTAGAAGGTTTGATAAAAGTGTTATTCTTTGGAATTGTGCTATTATATTTTAGGTTATTTGGAGGGAACAAAACACAAACTTTTAAAGATTGAAGCGCGTGCGTGGAAGGACTTTTGCATCTTTGTGGGCTTCGATTTCAAGAGTTCAAAGGAATTTCACTTTTTGCTATTCTAGCGGGTTCATATGATTTATAGGCTTATTTTTTCTATCATTTTTCTTTCCATTTCTTGGTTGGCTTTCTTATCCAACCTCTCTTTTATTTATTAATACAAGAGCTTGTTTCCTGTCAAAAATATAAAAACATTTCATCCGTTTATGAGATGAAGAGTGAACTAGTCTGTGTTTTAAGTTTGTAAAATCAGTAAAATATGGCAAAATGTACTTTGTAATATAATTGCAAAACAAATGACTGCTGCAAGATAAGTGGAATTATTATATGACCCCATTGAATATGTCTTGAGATTTTAGTAGA
This sequence comes from Ilex aquifolium, assembly GCA_951799425.1. NCBI lineage: Eukaryota > Viridiplantae > Streptophyta > Magnoliopsida > Aquifoliales > Aquifoliaceae > Ilex > Ilex aquifolium. The sequence goes on from OX637400.1 coordinate 29,091,320, forward strand.
GAAGTATGAAAAATGACCTAGTTTATTTATGTTCTAATGTTATCAATTGCTGATCCTCAACCTATTGCCTAAATAATGGCATGCCTGAGTAGTGTATTGGCAAATTATTTGTCCCCAATATTACTTGGGAATCGGATTTAATTGATTTAGAGACTTTCTGTAGTCAACTGCTGAAATGGCTGTAGTTTCTTTTTTTTGGGATGTTATGTTCAACAATTGAGAGAACTACTTAATAGAAATCCCGTCTGAAAAAGGTAAAATGAAATACAGTTGTTTTTCAGAAAAAGAAGTATGAAGTTGGAGAAGTAGAGAAACCTTTAAAGAATGTAGGAAAACAGACCAAAGAAAATGGAAAGGACGGGAGATGTTGGGTGTTGGCGATTGGTTTTTTTTTTTCCCTTTTTAATAACTTCTTGCTATGACTTGGGGGACTTTTAAAATTGCCTTGAAAGGGTCAGGCCATCTATCATTGTCTCCCTTTTTGTAAATGACAAATGGAGAGCAAACCTAACCCTATGGAGTCATCGATGCATTCTCCCTCTTCATCTTCTCTTCTTCTTGGAACAGATTCTGTTGCTTTAGAGACTTCTCCACTAAATCACATCCTGAAAGGCTTCACCAGCAGTCATAATGGGGTTTAAGTAGGACTTTTATGTTGGATATTTTCCCTGAAATGTTGTTATATTGGAGAATTCTCATTCAATACAACATTTTTAATATTTTCAGATTGTCACTTGTTTGGTTTTTTGTGAATTTGACCTTTGACCTTATAACCATGTTTTGTAGACCCTTCAAATACGTTTTATTCCCCTGGTAGCCCCTCATTCTGGCTTTCTTTTTCTACCTTTTTGGCAAAAATTAACCTTTTTTTTTTCCAAAATAACAACATATGCCAACATCTTTGACTTTAAAGTTTTAAATTGTCAGGAAATTTCACACATCATCACATAAATTAAAGGTATGAGAAACATAGACATAGTTAAGTACATTTATATGCATATGCATCTACGGCTTCCATGTTTCATTTTTAAGGGTTGCCTCATGATACCTCTTGTGTCTTTAGCTCTTAACACCTGTGTCATATCTACAAGGTGCATGGTGTCCTTTTGATGTGCCATTGCTTTTGATTTAGGGAGAGTCCTTTTCCCATTATACTCCTTTATTGTATTTTTTTTTTTTTTTGAGGCTTGAGGGAAGAAATCTGTACATCTTTTATTGTATCCACTATAACCCTCTTTTCTTTGTTTTTTGTATACATTGTGTACATGGGTTTTTATCCCACTTGGTGCTCTACAGTGACTTCTTTACTTTTCTTTGTTTGCACCATGGTTTTGCATTCATCCCTTTGTTGCTCTGCAGTAAATAGATCTATAGGAACCTACAGAATGAGATGGAAGGAACTTCAACATACATTTTTTATGGGGAAATTCATAAATTGTCATTGTATAACACAGATTAAATTTAAAAATGAAAAGTATATATAAGAATAGAGTATAAAAGTTCTGAAAATATACGACAGCTTTCACTATAATTTAGATGAAAATTCAAAAGACAAACAATGAGCGCTTGGTAAGAGATTAAGGAGTTTATGAGTGGTGTTTTGGTGATTTATGTGCATATTATGATCCATTTGCACATACGAACAATTGGAATGTTCAATAATGAATTGTATAGCAACAGGATCATGGGAAACATTATTACAAAGTAGGTTGAGATGCCTGACAAGAAAATTGTGTAACTTCGTTCTTTGGCATCGGTAGGAATGCATATATGCTCATTATTGTTACAGGATTTAAGGTCACCACTCCTGATGTCTATATTTTTGTCGTATAAAATCTGTAATGTTTGACCATCATAGATTTCTAAGTCAAAAGTGGGTACGTGCTGTTATATCTAATGCACACTCCAATTTATGTAGTATTCATAGTAAATTGGTGAATGAAATATCTCATGGCGCCTGATTGTTTTGCAAAGCCTGCGTGTGGTTATCCTTTATTCTGGTTTTAGTTTCGCATTAAACCATGCTAAAGTATTCTGATGGCAGATATCTACTGGCCCTGAAGCACGTCAAATAACAGGCCCTGCTACTCCGTCGCAGATCAAAAACTTCACATTGTGTCAGCATCTGCAGGAAATTCATACACGCATATCATCTATGATGACAGGACTGCCCACTGTTGCCTCTGATGTCTTGTCTCCTGCATTGGGTACAATATACGGTGTAGCTTGTGATTCAGTGACATCTTTATTCCAAGCCATGCTTGACCGGCTTGAGTCTTGCATCTTGCAAATTCACGAGCAGAACTTTGGTGTGCTTGGCATGGATGCTGCTATGGACAACAATGCGTCACCTTACATGGAAGAGTTGCAGAAATGCATTCTTCATTTCCGTAGTGAATTCCTTTCTCGGCTGTTGCCTTTTTCAGCCAATTCTACCTCAACTGGGACAGAACCGATATGCACTAGACTTGTTAGGAGCATGGCTTCTCGGGTTCTGATATTCTTTATCAGACATGCTTCGCTTGTTAGACCTCTTTCGGAATCTGGCAAGCTGAGAATGGCTAAGGACATGGCTGAGCTGGAATTAGCTGTGGGCCAGAATTTGTTCCCGGTAGAACAGCTTGGTGCACCATACCGAGCCCTTCGAGCATTTAGGCCTGTTATTTTCTTGGAAACATCTCAACTGGGAGCTTCTCCTCTTCTTCAAGATCTGCCACCAAGCGTCATACTTCACCATCTCTACTCTCGAGGCCCAGAAGAACTGCAGTCACCTTTGCAAAGAAACAAACTTACGCCTGTGCAGTATTCCCTATGGTTGGATTCTCAGGGAGAGGATCAGATTTGGAAAGGTGTCAAAGCAACTCTGGATGATTATGCTGCAAAGGTTAGGGCAAGAGGAGACAAGGAATTTAGTCCTGTATATCCTCTTATGCTGTGTATAGGGTCATCTTTGTCAGAAAATATCCCAGCATCCCACAAACGTGGAAAGGATGGGACAGTCAAATGAATCATTCATTTACGAACCAGTCCTTCGCAAGGTTTTTGACTCAACATTTGCAGATGGAAACAGAATTCTATAATGCTGACGATGGCTAAAAGCAATTCTGCAGCCCTTGTCAACAGCAGTTCGATCATGCTGTTTTATTTGGTATATTTCATTATATTATTTAATTTTTTGTTTTTGGTGGCTTACTATTTCACTTCGATGCTTCCCATTAATTTTGAAAGATGAAAAATTAGAATAAACGCACAATCACATAATGAACAAACTCACTAAAAAACTAATTACAATCAATAATATAGTTTTATCTATATATATTATTTTGTACTGGTAATAATCCATGTCTAAAGAAATTAAGTAACTTAAAAAATCTCGATCATCGGTCATGTAATATAAATATTTTTAAATAGTATTTTCTTTTTTATTATTTTCTTTAGTTACACAATTCAAAATCAATTTGAAAACACTATTTTTTAAAATATATTGACAAAATTTCTCTAAAAATGACCCCTAAAAAATATCAACATGTACAAAATTTATATATTTAATCATTATACCTAAAAAATAGATATTTTTTTTGGGTAGGAGTCAATATTAGCGTGTGTTGACGGGTGTATAAAGAGAGAGTTATATGAGAGATGCGATAAACTTATAAGAGATGAGAGTATGATATATAGAGAGAGAAATTAGAGTTTTAATGGGTATTAGATGTATTTTGTTATTATTAGATATAAACTCTCCAACTCCTATTACTTTATTATTATATGCGTTTAGGATAGAGAGAGAGTGTGTGTGTGAGTACGAGGTAGAAAGAAAGATAGAGTTATATGAGTGTGTGTATTTAAAATATGTGAGAGATAGGAGAGAGCGATATAAAAGGAATGGATTTATATCTATATCTATATGATGCCATACATGGACAGAGTTATACGGGGGTGAGGATGAGCATATGCCCACCCTCAAATGTTTTAAAAAAATATGATATTTATATTTATATTTATATATTTTACACATTTTTTACTTATGCTCACTCTATAATTTTCTTCTTTCAATTATTTAGTTTTTTATTATAATAAGACTTTCTTCAGATGATTTTTATTTTATTATGAATTTTTACAAGTTAAATTCTTTGAATTGATCTTCATTTGACTTTGCTTTTTCTACGAAAAATTGTCTTTTATTTATATTCGAATATTGATTATAGTCTTTATTATGTGTCAATTGATTTTTATTTTTTTAATATGTTTACCTCTTAAATTTTCGTTTAATAGTTTTACTATGTTAATATTTTAGTGATAATGTTTAGAACATCGTTTATTGAATAAATTTAATGGATTGTTAGTGAATAACTGATATTTTTTAATTATAAAAATGACAATTAGCTTTACTTTTTTACAATGGTAATAAATTTTTTTTTTTACGATGGTAATATTTAGTCAATTTTATATACATATACAATATACATTATTTTTTGGCCTTTTTATGTTAAATAGACTTTATGTATCAAATATGATATAATAAATATAAATATATTTTATAGTATGATTGGTTAGGAGAAAAAAAATTAGAGTGTAGAATTAAAGTGCCCCCTAAATAAAATTTCTGGCTCATGACATATGTTAATGAACCTATAATTTATTAGAAATAATCCTTGTTATTAGAGTTTTAATAGGTATTAGATGTATTTTGTTATTATTAGGTATATATATAGTCGTTTAAGAGATGAAAGAGTGTGTGTTGAAAATGTGTGAGATAAAAGAGAGACTATGAGATAGAGGGAGAGAGAATTGTATCAATTAGTATGAGAGAGAGAGAGAGAGAGAGAGAGAGAGAGAGAGTTAGATCAGAGATAAGAGTTTTAAAAAAAATTCGCATGAGGACCGTTGGTGCAATAATTGTCAAGTGATTTGTGCTGTGAAAAATTCAAGACAAATTTTTCTAACTATTTTATTATATATATATTCTTTATACTATTTATATGAATATTTCTTAGAATCCCACCCCTAAATGAAATCAAAATACGGATTATATACTTATATTACTAGCTAGATTCCATAGCTGTAAGTTGTACTCTTGTTTCGTGCCTCTCCCGATGAACCCTTATCCGGGTTCAACTCGTATTCGACTCTGACTCTTTTGATGAAGGTTTGAATTGTGTCACTAACTCTGAAATGCTTACTGACTTATCCGACTACGATAAATGACACCGACTCACTCGTATTCGACTCTGGCTGTTTCAATGAAGGTTTGAATTATGTCACCAACTTCGAAATACTTGCCAACCTATCCCACTACCATAGATCACACCAACTCACTGTGGATCCTAAGACTCAATCTCGGAACTCAAGGCAATCACAAGTTGAGTTTTAGAAACTTCTTTATATTCACACAATACCCTTGAAAAAGGATTTGGATAGAAATTGATTTTTGCCTAATTCTCTAATCAAAATTACAAAAAGCGTTTTTGATTTGTGAAAAGTGAAAATTAGAATAAAGTATAATATGAGAATTTTTTTTGTCAACAATAGCCTTTTTTTTTATAACTATTATGTCCTCCAGTACATAACACCCCTTCTTTGCTGCCCAAGGTTCTGATCACCACCACGCACCGTCTGCTCCTCCGATCGCCACCATGCGCCGCCTGCTCCTCTGCTGGCACCAGAGTTAGAGAGAGAGAGAGAGAGGGAGAGGGGCAGAGAGAGATTACATATTTTCAACTAACGATTTGTCCACAACAGACGCAAAATATGTCTGCGTCTGACATTGAACACCATGAGAAATGGGGTTTTCAGAATTTGGATCAGCATAAATCGTATCCAATGAAACTCGTAGATTATCTGCATGTTGTCTCTCATGATCTGTCTGCCCGGGGGGGGGGACTTTGCCTCTCATATCTGGCAATTTTTAAATTATTTCCAGAGTTTTTGGATTGTTGTAAAGGGATCAATTGGTACCGAAGATCACCTGTGTAATACCCAATCCATTTAAGAATATTCACAGCGTTAGTTATACAAATAAAAAATAAATTAAATTGTCATTAAATATAGAATCACTAAGCATCTAAAAAATGATTAAATATCCTCTCGATAACAATTTAAATTATAATCGATCGAAAATCTTTCATTCGTTGGTCAACTTGATTTTCCACCAAAAATTTTATTCTATGTTTAACCTACACCTGAGAGGGTAAATGGGGGTGAGCTTGGAAAAGTTCAGTAAGTAATTTAAAGCATAACATACGATGTCAAAGAACGGAACGATAATTAATCAATTACCCAATAAAATAATTGACGACACAAGAATTTTTTTTTGTTTTTTGTTTTTTTCTTTGGTGGGGGGGGGGGGGGGGGGGGAAGGGGGAAGGGGGAGGGAGACTTGAACACTTGACTTCAAGAAGTCAAAATTTTTACAAGGAGTACCATTGAACCAAAGACCCATTAGTAACGACACAAGAATTAATAAGATAATTTACGGAGCACAAATATATTGAACATGTCAACGAATTCGAACGTACGAATATTCAAATCACTCATAGCTAAATACTCGGTCAACCTCAACAACATGTTAGGCATCATTTGGTGCATTTTCGTACAATCATGTTCACCCCTTAGGGCCATGAACACATATCACAGTTAAAACAAGCCATCGAGTTTACCTCACGCATAAGGCGAAAAATCTCGAGTATTTCACCAAAACCAATATCATAACGATTAACGATAAGTTAAACGAAAATATGACCGAACATCAAATTATTAACAATTAAACGAAATATTATTTTAAAACTCGAAACCAAAAGATACCACAATTTGAATGCGAATAGGACGATTTCAATAAAATACTCTTTACAAAGAGATTAAATGAATGCATATCATGTATAAATTACTTACCCAATCCTCAATTGATATAAGTAGGAATCAATAATGCCCAAAAATACCATACTCGAATTTCAACTCGAACGTGTCGTAAACCACCGTTAAATTCTCCTATAAAACTCACAGCTTACATCTTTATTTTCTTTTTTTTTCCTCCTCACACTTGCAGCAGCCACCTCCCATTCCCCATTAATATATATATCAATTTATTAAAGTATAATACAATTCAAATTTCAAAAGATAAACAAAATGACTCTTATTTTTTGCGGTTGAGATTTATTTAAATTTTATTTTAAAGTTAATCCGACGGCTAATATTAACACCCCAAATTTAATAGGAAAAATAGGTCCCTAAGGATGTGTTTGAGGTGACTTTTTAAAAATACTTATAAAACTTATAACTTCTCATAATACTTTTAAAAAAAGGTAGTGTTTAGAACCTTCCCAACACCACCACAATCACAACCACCCCCACCGCCCCACCACCATCACCACTACCATTGACACCGCCATCCCACCACCACAAATTACCCCACCACCATCGCCCCACCACCATCACTACCACCACCACCACCACCGTCGCCACAACAACCGCCACCACCACCACCACCACCATCACCACCGCCACTGTCACCCCACCACCATCACCACCACAACCACTGCCCCACCACCACCACCACCACCACCGTTGCCATCACCCTACCCCTATCACCCCTAACACCATCATCACTACCCCTATCACCACTACCCCCACTCCCACCCCAACCCCCACCCCCCACCGCCCCACCACCACAACAACCATCACCATCGCTGCCGCTACCCTACCACCGTCGCCATTATCCTACCATCACCCCTACCACCCTCACCCTCACCCCCACTGTCCCACCCCCACGATCATAACCACTACCACCACCATCGCTGCCACCCCACCACCCCACCACCGTCGCCACCCCACCACCGCCGCCACTACCCCACTATCATCCCCACTGCCCCCACCACCGATTGCTATCACTGTCGTTAACCGCCACCACTTACCATCATCGTCATCTCATTCTTATATTTATTATCATTACCACCAACATCTCACTGCCACCATCATCCCACTACCACGTCGCCCATTTTCAGCACCCACCACCACTCACTACCATAACCCACCACCATCCGTCGTCGTCCACCATCGCCACCAGCCACTGTCACCCACCACCACCACCGTCGTTGCCCCACCACCACCACTGATAATCATCATCACCGTCACCTACCACCACCCACACCAACACCCACACCCACCACCACGGTCACCCATGGCTACCACCACCACCATCGTCACCCAAAATCCACCACCATCACCGTTGTCACCCACGACTGCCACTACCACCACGGTCGTCGCCACCCACCACAACCATCATCGTCTCCCACTACCACCATTGCCGACCACCACCACTACCACCACTCACCCCCACTACAACCGGTGCTTAAATTTTGTCATCTCTCCTCTATGTTTGTGATTTGGTTTTGGGTGTAAATATAAATATGTTTATTATTGACTATTTTTTTATTACTCTGTACCTTCAGGCACGAGAAATAACTAATATATATATAATATGGAAACTAAATAAAATGCTTTGTCATGCTTAAAATCACGTGACTCATCTCTCTCCCCCTTCCCTTTGTTTAACACATTTCATAGCTAGAGCCCTATACAATGCATACAAGAACCAACTTCACATGCACACACTACAAGCTGCCACCACTTGCTCCTTATTTCCTCCAATGTACATGTTGCACACACCTTAGTCTAAGTCTTGAATGTTAGACAACACAATTCCAAGTCCAATTACTATTCACATCTGTTGGTCCCCATTTATTTTATTTTATTTTGTCAATTTTTTTCCTTCTTACTCGACAAATTTTAGTCTCAATAACTATCCATCATTTCATAATTAAATCCTAACTTTTAATTGTCCGCAATTAAATTTCGTATAATTTCTATCAATCTCATGATACCCATAAAATTTTTAATTATTTAATCTCTTTCGAGTCGAGACTCAGTTGTCATAATCCACTCACCTTAAAAAAAAATTTTGTTCTCAAAATTTACAAGTGATAAATTATACACTATGTTTGACCTAGCGCTGAATCAACTCCTCTATTACCCATAGGTCGTCATCCTATGTAATTAAACTTAAGAGAGTCTATAGAATCTCAAGCACAAAGCTCTAATACCAAAATTGTAACAAGGTGGAATGAGTGTAGCTCAATAGGAGTCACATTTTGAAGAATTAGCACATCATGCTAGTGAGTATGTAGCCAATGATGTTAAAAAGACAAAGTGTTTTGCTCTTGGATTGAATAGTATGATAAGGGAAAGAATTTTACCTTCGACGATAAAGAATTTTAGTGAGATGGTAGAAGTGACATATATGATAGAGAAGGAGATGAAATCAAGGGATTTTCGAGGTGAGCAAGTTCAGAGGAGGAATAACCAGCCATATGGAAATTACGGAGGATCAAGGAATCCAAGAGCAAAATGCAAGTTCTAAGGGGGTTAAAACCCAAGTTGTAGGTTTGGTCATGTTTAGAAATCCTTATTTTTCATCAACTTTGGTTCAATATTTGGATAGGTTAGGGATTAATTCAAGGTGTCTCACCTATAAGGTTTCACAGAGGGGTGTGAGGTGATTTAGTAGGCTTTGAAAATAGAGGAAAAGATGTACTAGGTAGGAAGATATCAGGCAGTGAAGTGGGGGGGGGGGGGTTGGAAGAGGAGTTGGTGTGACGCCCCAAAATCCGGGTGTTCATAATTACCTCGTTGATCACCCATCAACTTGCAGAATACCCGTGGATACCGTATAACTCGATACCACGCCGTTATGCCCCAGTTATCGGGATCCATAACTTAACAAAATTCGGGCAAAGTCTCCTTTGTACGAGGAGCTCTACCTAAAACATAAAATGTCCAATCATACAACATTGACCACACCGGGTCCATTCATCCATACTCAATTGCATAGTATCAGATACTATCATAATCATCATCACTACGTACATTCATTCATAAAAGAATAAATGTCTCAAAAGAGTCCCATATACATGCCTTTTAAATATCTTGTTACGAAAAATTATACAATGCCAAAAGTAAACATATATAAGGGACCACAACGTCAAACTAAGAGCCACAGTTTGACTCTGTCGTCAAAGCGGACCAGGAGGAGGGCCTTCGGTGAAAGCTTGTGGTGTACCTGAAAATTGTTCCCATAAAGGGTGAGCCAACGCTCAATAGGGTAACTCCTATAGAAAATACTTGTCAACCCAAATGCATATGAAATGTCACATGCAACAATCATTTCATGCATTCATTCAAATATGTCTATTATGAACAAATGTCATAAATCATGCCGTGCCATGAGATGAGACTCACACAAACAAAACCAACACCAAGCCCTATCCTGGGCTCCTACAACACATGCAATGTCATGCGTATGTATCCGGACATTCCAAGCCCCCGTTATTGGTGTTATGTACACTCAATGACTAATTAATTCATTTTCTTGTGTCTTTGTGGGGAGATGATTTAAGGTATTACACCAATGGGACACCACACCATCAACAAATTTTCAGGACATCCCACCTGCGGCTCCGTTTTCGCCGTTACACTTTTCTGGAATTACTCCACCGGAAAGTATATAAACCAAGTAAACGGATCTTGCACCCGAGGGAGAATCTAGCCCTTCTTGTTATACCTCGACATGTTTATCCATTTAATTTCCTGTGCGACTCAGTCGGACCTTGGTGCGACTTTCCCAAGCCCACGATCAACCCCCTATGTGGTGATTAATTTCATACCACACACATACTCCCACCCATGTCAATGCCCATGAATGTAGTGCAACCCATGCATAATGCAATACAGAGTGTAATTGCCTTTGGTACCATTTACAATGTCCATTACATAATGAATGCAATATAATGACATTTTCAACACAATCACAAGCATGTTATGTAAGATAATCAACTCAACTAACATACTTGTATTCACCTAGGCATTTAAACAAACACCTAGAGGGCACATCAATTTACACAACTAGCATGCTTATTACTTCCAACATGACAACATGTTTATTAATTCTATAAATATAAGCACAAGTCCACCACACTAATCATTTGCTAAATAATCATTTAACATACATATTATTTCATAATCACATAACAAGCTAATAATTTTATTAAACTTGATATGCCATTAAAACATCAAGTCATGCTAATGTACAATTAACATGCTTTAGACCACTAACATTAACTTACACCAAGTTAATTATAATAAGATTTTACTAATTACAAGGTTAATTATAAATCCTATATTTGACCCACTAGTTACACTAGTCAAGATCTAACATGTGATATACACCCTTAGCCTACCCATTTATATGCCATATTTTAGGTTGAAGTTACATCTAAATAGGGAAAACCCTACATCTCGTAGCGTGAGCCCACGTAGTAGAATTCCAAGGAAAGCCCAAATTTAGCTTCCCAAGCCTTAGTCTTAGATTCTCGCCTTTCATTTTTTTTTTTTTTTTGTAGAAAAAATGCGATCTTTAGTATGGTTGCATAGCTCTCGTTGAGTAGAACAACTTTAATTCTTAGCCCGAAGCGATTAAACTATTTGATCTTCGTAGATCTATAAGAAGGAATGAAGGAGAAAAAAATAAAAAAACCCACTTTTCTCTCTCTCACTCTCTCGGCAGACTAATGGAGAAGAAAACAAAGTGGAAGACAAAAAAGTCTTCCACTTTATATAGTCTAAATGTGTGGCCCACATCGCGCCACACGTCTTTTTTTTAACGGGTCCAATATTATTCCGAGTCAATTAAATCTCGTCTCGTGTTAAGTTTAATATATTTTTATTGAATTAACTTTAAACTATTTTTTGGGTCCCGCGAATAAAATCTGATCACAATTATTTTAATCGTGTGACACCCGATGACTTTGTAATATCTGAAAAATCCAACTGTCTCAGAATTTTACTAACATTTACTGGGTAGCTAGATTTTACGAGACGAATTCAATAGTGATGTCTGTTTTGTCATCTGAATTATATAAAAATTCACCTTTTTGACCCGTGCTTTAACAATTAATTACTATTTTACCCCTTTAATTAGGATTTTAATAAATTTTTTTCTCGGGTTTTAAATTCTCCCCCTTAAGGGAATTTCGTCCCCGAAATTACACCCACATGCATATATAATAACATGCACATGTAAAAAGTCATTCAATACTCTATGACTATAAGAGATGTACCTCCATCCTCGAACAAAAACGGATAGGTAGCTCAGATAGTGTCATCACGCTCCCCTGTTGCCTCCCTCCTTCACCCCAGGGTGCTTCCACAACACCTTTGCCAGCCTCACAATCTTGCCACACAAAACCTGTTCTCCGTTGTCCATGATACGCACCGGTCCCTCCTCGAAGGTCGCATCTGCATCAACCACCAGCTCACCCCAATCCACCACGTGTGTAGGATCTGGAGTGTACTTCCAGAGTATGGAGACATGGAACACTACGTGAACACCAGATAAATTTGGCGGTAATGCCAACCGGTAAGCAACTATACCAACCCATTTGAGTACCTCGAAGGGCCCGATATACCTTGGTGACAGTTGTTTTCGCTTCCCGAACCTGACCACTCCCCTCTTAGGCATCACCTTTAAGACATGATCTCCAAGCTCGAACTCCAGAGGTCGCCACCGTTTGTCGGCGTAGCTCTTCTACCGGTTCTGAGCCATGAGAATACGCTTCTGTATCAAGTCCACCTTCTTCGAGGTGTCTCTAATCAAATCCGGACATGTGGAGGGTCTCTCTCCAACCTCTGTCCAACAAATCAGAGAATGGAACGACCTCCCATAAAGTGCCTCACAGGGTGTCATCTGTATACTCGACTGACAACTGTTGTTATAGGCGAATTCCACTAAAGGTAAATGCTCATCCTAGCCACCTTTGAGATCAAGGACGCATGTCCGTAGCATGTCCTCCAAATTCTGGATGGTCATCTCTGACTCACCGTCCCTTTGGGGATGAAAAATAGTGCTCATTATCAATTGCGTCCCCATGGCCCGCTAGAAACTCTCCAAAAAATAGGCCGTGAACCTAGGGTCCCGATCTGTTACTATAGATACGGGCACCTCATGTAACGGGACTATCTCCCATATGTACAGCGTATATAATTCCTCCAATGTGAAGGTCATCCGCACTACTAAAAAATGTGTCAATTTCGTAAGTCGGTCCACTATCACCCACATCGCGTCATGCCCTCGCGATGTCTGTGACAAGTGGGTCACAAAATCCATTGTGACGTGCTCCAAATTCCACTCAGCCACCTCCAAAGGTTGGAGTAAACCTTCTGGTCTCTGGCGCTCAGCCTTGACTTGCTGACACGTGAGACATCGACTAACAAAATCTCTAACATGCATCTTCATCCCACTCCAATAGTACTGGTGGCGAAGATCATGGTACATCTTCGTGCCACCTGGATGCACAACAAAACGGGAGCAATGAAACTCCCTAAGGATCTCCTCTCTCAGATTCGCAGACTGGGGAACCACAACCCTTCCCCTGAACTGAAGACTATCATCCGCGTGAATAGCCTAGCCTCGTCACATGTGCCCGACTGTACCTGATCCTTGATGGACAATATCTCAATGTCCTGCCACTAGGACTCGATCACCCAACTCATTAGGGAAGACGTAGCCACTAGACTCCCCAAAGTGCCCTGAGTCTGACCCCTGTAGTGTAGCCCGAACTGTCTCACAGTCTTGAGCATCAGCCACTCCTGGGAAACTATACTGGACAAGACTCCCCGTGACTTCCGGCTCAATGCATCAGCCACCACGTTTGCCTTACCGAGATGGTAATGCAAAGTAAAGTTACAATCCTCCAGGTACTCCATCCACCTGCACTGCCTCATATTGAGGTACCGCTTGCTGAAGATGGACTTCAGACTTTTATGGTCCGAAAAAACCTCAAACTACTCTCCATATAGATAGTGGTGCCATGCCTTCAAGGCAAAGGCAATAGCCGCCAACTCCATGTCGTGCGTGGGGTAGTTCTACTCATGGCTCTTCAACTGCCGAGAACTATAAGCTACCACCCTTCCGGACTGCATCAAAACACACCCAAGTCCGTCCTTGGAGGCATTATTCTTGTTTGAATTAGGTATGCATTTCGATAACATGTTTTGCACTTAGATAACGTGCTTTAGTACAACTTGAGCAATGGGTTGATTGAATTTGATCATGGCCAATGACGAATGTGATTAATTGTTAATTCAAGGGAAATTGATGAATATGTTGAGTTTTTAGTTTGACATACTAGTTGGTTTTACACTTTTTGTGATCCTTTCATTCATGCGCACATATCCATCTGTTTGGATAGTTATCATTTAGATAATTTATTTGACTAAGTACTTGTGGGAAAGATCAGTGAAACTCTAGAAAACTTATTTAAGCATCATTCAAAGGAAATTAAGGTATTCATATAAGTTTGGGGGAAATTTTTGATATGATGGGTTATTTGAGAAAAAAAAGGGAAATTTTTGAAATTTATTTTGATTTGAACTTTCATAAGTTAAAAAAAAATAATTAAAAAAAAACAAAAAGAAAGGGGCATGTGGTGAGTAGAGATGGAGCATAAAACGCACTCACTTATAAACACATGTTGAGAACGAGATGGTGCGTAAAACGCACTCGTTCAAGAGAAGGCGAGATGGAGCGTAAAACGCACTCGTTCAAGAGAAAGTGAGATGGAGCGTAAAATGCACTCGCTCAATAGGAGGTGAGATGGAGCATAAAATGCACTTACCGAACGAATGAAAAGAAAAAAAAGAGAGAGAGAGAGATGGAAAAAAAAATATCTTTGGACCTTCTATTTATATGTTTGCCTTAATTAGCAGAGGTTGATGTGAAACGTAAGTTCATAGAGTTGATCTTGAGTATCTCCTATGGAGCACTTGATTACGTAAATGTATCTGGGTGATGACTAGTTTGAATAGTTCGGATATGCACATGCATTTAAAGGGTCATAAGGGAGGTAAGATTAAGGAGTATGTTGAATTTTTAGAATTTGCATTGTTTTGAAGTTTCCCGTGAATTATTAGTTGTAGTAACTTTTTGGGTCATTATTCAGATTCATATTGATCCATTGTTTGGGTAGTTGGTTGTTAGGGTTAATTTTTTATGATTTTTGTTCTTAGTATTTTGCTAGAGGACAAGCAAAAATTTAAGTTTGGGGGTATTTGATGAGTGAGTTTTATACCTACTAATTGAGTACTCTTGGCTTGACGAAATTGCAAGTTTTCAAGTATTTTATGTTCTTTTTTATTTGTTTTGTGTGTTTTAATGTTGTCTTGTAGGGATTATGATTTGGAAGGAAACAAGGTCGTTTGGTAGCCTAAGTGTTGGATTAATTGAGGACTAAGCAACAAGGGCAGCTGCTCTAGATGTAGCGCTGCAGCTCTAGAAGGGCAGAAAATCAGCGCAGCTGCGCTGATTTTAGGGGCTGCAGAGCTGGTTTTAGCGTGGATGCAAATCCTGACTTGTTTTCGAGTAGAAATTGAACTCTAATGCTACATATATGTTAGGGTTTGAGTTGGTATAAAAATATACTGATTTGAGGGGCTGCTAATAGAGGGTGAACCAAAGATTGATAGAAAATTGAAGGCAAGAATCGAAGGAAGCGACACAAAGAAGACCGGGATTGAAGGCTGGAGAGAGGTTGAAGATTGCAACTAAGTTTTTATTCTTTTCTCTTACTTTTAATTTTTGATTTTTTGAGATGTTGATTAATTTGAGAATGATTTATTTCAATTACGTTATGAACTAAATTTTTATTAAGATTGCAACGGAACTTGATGTTTAGTTAAATTGATCTACTCTCGTTTCTAGTTCTGTAACGCCCCAAAATCCGCCTTGGACGACATTACTATTTAAAACCATTTACATCATGAGAGCAACTAATAAAATCCATAGATAAAGAAAATTTCATTCATTATACATACTATCTACAACATCATCCAAAAGAATATGCCAAACTATGGCATTTACATCTCAAAATCAGACTTAATCTTGCAGCGGAATAAACAAAATAACATTCATCCATTGTATTACAATACCTCTCCTAGTCTAGAACATAAAGATAACAATTCTAGATATCCCCCTCGGGATCCACGCTTACATCCAATTGTGCTTCCCAAGCTATCTGCTCATCAACTCCGAGCTCTTCCTCTAAACCATAATCTGAAAAATATATTGTTTGTAGGGGGTGAGCACTAAGCTCTGTAGCAACGTTCTCCCAAACTCAAACAAGGTTTGGAAAACATGTAAAGCAGTTCGGTCTCACTTTTCAAAATATCATATATAACTTGAAATAAACAGTGACCATTTATTAGATCTCAACGCAATAGCAATAAGTAAATGAAAGGAATAAACATGTCAGAGTTGAAGAAATCAATTAATCATTTAATAGCATCAATCCATATTCTCATGTATGTCGTATCACTCATGTATGTTGGTTGCTTCCCATGAATCTACACAACGTTTCTACCTCGTTCACCCATCATAGCCACACAAATCACTTTAGGAAGGGCGTATACCGTCTCCCACGGCATTGACGAATCCTTCCCAGGAAAGATATATCATCCCTCAGCCTCGAACTTACGTGAACAATAGTGGTTGCTCTCACAAACAACAAACCACTACAAGTGTTAGGCAACCATCTCACCCCCACTGGGATAGACTAACCTCTAACACTCTACGGCAGCTCTCGAAGGCAATTCAAGTCCATCACAACAAACCATACAAGAGATGCAATACCAAACATTTTCTCATATCACAAGTAATTCAAAAACCCCCAAACTTCATGGGTATTTCTCAATATAGCATCTCAAGAAAAAAAAATGAGCAAGAGATCATCACAAGATATAATTTTATTGTTCCAATCAAAACACTAAAGTTTTTGTTTCAAAAACAAATGAATATAGAGCTTTGATATCAAGAACCATTGAATATCAAGTTTGAATATCAAGAACCAATGAATATCAAGTTTTGATATCAAGAACACATGAATATAAGGTTTTGAACTCAAGAACAAATGGATATTAAGTCTTGAAATAAAGAACAAATGAATATAAGGTTTTGAAGTCAAGAACAAATAAATATCAATAAGAAAAATCCATACTTCTTGAAAAACTAGAGTTTGGATGTCAAGAACAAAGGTTTTATGATTATCAAGCCATAACTTCCATCAAACATGGTAAGATTTGCAAGAACAATCAAGAAACAAGGATTCCATAACAAATATATATGATTAAGAGTCAAAACATACGTATATATAAGCCTAGCATCAATGAATAAGAGTGGAAGAAAACCCCTACCTTCTTCTTCCTTAAAGTTCTTGAAGAACTTGAGATTTTGATCCACTTCAAAGTGCAAATCCTCTTTGATCTTGTGTTTCTCCTTTTCTTTCTTGTTTCTCAAGGATTCCTAGGGTTGTAAATGGTGTATGGAGGTTAAAGGAGGCGGCACTATGTATTTATAGAGGAAGAAAATATCTCAACCGACGTAAATCTGATGTTCTGATTCGTTGCTCACGTTCGAACGTCATCTGGCGTTCGAACGTCATTAGTGCAAATTGTTACTTTACGTTCGAACGTCAATTTGCGTTCGAACGTCACTTGCTCCCAGTACTTCTGCATTTCCATCAGACCAAAGTACTGGGACTCACTGTCGTTCGAACGTCGATTAACGTTCGAACGTCATTCCAGTTTCTGTAGGAACTTCCAGTGAAGTTTTGACCTATTTAGAGATGGATTTGGAAAATTTTCGTGAAATACTATTTTGTAGCCTTATATGTCTACTATCTACTGTCCAAATTTCAGATCAAATGGACATCAGGATAAAAAGTTATGGTCAAATTACTAAGGCAGTATCCACAATCCTTTTACCCAAATTCTCTCTAAAGTGTGCTTTCACTCCGGAATGCTTCCAAACTTCTACAATATACCCTATTACCTCAACTAACATTTTCATTTCTAATCTTACAATCTACATAGTTTATGCATACATCATTACATATATTAGCATTTTAAAACATATTTATGTTACTATATCACGATAAGACTGTGGGGGTTTACAAGTTCTTATTAATCATATATGAGTTGTTTATTTTGTGCTTAATATATGATTGTGTGGTCAACAATTAATTTGATTCCCTAGATGAATTTGGAAGATGAATTCTAGGTTTAGATCTGAATATGATGACATGCGTCTGGTTGATTCTTCTTAGGATTGAATAGTTGAGTTTGTGTATAGGATAGGAATATACCTATATGCCGTGTGTAACTTTTATGAGTGTTTGAGCTTAATGAATCTATTCCAACTTATTTTGCATAGGAATATAATAATTTAATTGGAAGAGGTATTTTTATCTAGCCATCGGAAGAGGTTTAATAAATAATTTTGAATTCTCAGTTAACAACTTATTTTGATCAATTAATTGGAAAGAGAGTGAAAAGATTTATACGAAGCATTAGGGGAAGTTATAATCTTAAGTTCTTTTATCCGGTGAAATTAGTCATTGATTAGTAAATTTAGATTTAATTTTAAGTTAGTAATTTCATAGTTTAATTCCAATTGTTTAAATAAAATTGAATTGATATAAAGTTATTACTTGGAATTTATTAGTAGTAATTCTCCGTGGGAACGATACTTTACTTATCACTTTATTACTTGTTGATCGTGTATACTTGCACGTTAAATTGTCAATATCAAATTCGGACAACAAGTTTTTGGCACTATTGCTAGGGAACTGTTCTAGTAATTATTTGATTATTAATTTCAATCAATTTGATCTTAGTTTAAACTTATTTAATTTTCTGTTTTAATTGCTTTCGCATGCGGTCTTGAATTTTTGTATGCAAACATGATCTACAGTTAAGGAACCACTACCGTACGAAGATGAAATCGAAAGAAGGTTCCGAAACTTGCGAAAGAATTGTCAAGAAGTAAAAAATAAAGAAACTATGGCTGAAGATGAACATAAATCGCTATGGGATTATGCTATGCCGCTTGTTACGGAAATACAATCGAGCATTCTAAGGCCCATAATTCAAGCAAACAGTTTTGAGATTAAGCTGGGTACCATCCAATTGATTCAGAATTCAGTGTAGTTTGGGGGTTTGCCTAACGATGACCCAAACGATCAGTGGGTGAGTTTTCTGGAGATTTGCAACACGTTCAAGTACAATGGGGTTACCGAAGATGCGATTAGACTCCGAATTTTTCCTTACACACTTCATGAAAAAGGCAAATAGTGGGTTGCATTCATTGCCGCCGGGTTCTATTACTACGTGGATAGATTTAGCTAAAAAATTCTTAGCTAAATTCTTTCCGCCAGCCAAAACTACAAGGATGAGGAGCGACATCACTTCATTCGCACAACATGATTCTGAGACTCTCTATGAAGCTTGGGAGCCATTCAAGGATTTACTCTGAAAATGCCCTCACCATGGTATTCCTAAGTGGTTGCAAGTTCAGACGTTCTACAACGGGTTGTTTAGTGCTACCCGAACCAATATTGATGCAGCTGCAGGTGGGGCATTGATGGGAGAAAATTTTGATGAACCTTACGAGTTATTGGAGACGATGGCTGCCAACAATTATCAGTGGCCCTCTGCAAGGATCAATCATCCAAAGGTAGTAGGAATTTATGAAGTGGATACGGTTACTGCATTGGCTGCACATGTTGCTAAATTGACAAAGAAGATTGATGCTTTAGAGGTGCAACCTATTCAGAGTGTGGTAGTTGTTTATGAATTGTGTGCAGGGAACCATCCGAGTGATCAATGTGCAATTAAATCAGATTCGGTACAATACATTGGTAACCACAACAAGCAGCAATATAGCAACAATTTCAACATTTATAACCCTGGTTAGGGGACACATCCGAGCTTTTCTTGGAATAATAATCAAGCCCAAACATCTACTCCAAGACAATCATACCCACCAAACTTTCAGAATCAAGCTGCACCACAACAGGAAAAGAAGTCGAATTTGGAGGAGCTGCTTTCCAGGTACATAGCACAGAATGAGACAAGGATGAACAATATGGAAGTATCAATCCGAAACATGGAAAATCAAATGGGTCAGCTTGCTAATGCCATTAACAACCAACCTCAAGGCACTCTACCTATCGATACAGAGATCAATCCTAAGAGGGAAGGTAGGGAGCATTGCAAGACTATTACATTACGAAGCAGAAAGGAGTTACCTGAGGTTGTTGGTGAAACTCCAAAACAATCACATGGAGATAATAGAGAGGGTGAAATAAAAGCTAGCAAGAATGTGGAACATGGGAAGAAGGAAAGTGATCTAGTTGTAATTTCTAAGGGAGGAAATCTGAGACCTATTGTGCCTCCCATGCCATTTCCACAATGTTTGCAGAAACAGAAATAGGATAAGCAGTTCTCTAAATTCTTGGAAGTGTTTACGAAGCTTCAAATAAATATCCCTTTTGCAGATGCATTGGAGCAAATGCCTAGCTATGTGAAATTTTTGAAGAAAATTTTGTCAAAGAAGAGAAAACTAGACGATTTTGAGATAGTTGCATTTACGGAGGAGTGTAGTGCTATTCTTCAAAAAAAGCTACCACCAAAGCTTAAAGATCCGGGTAGCTTTACAATTCCATGCACAGTAGGCAGCCAGTTTTTCGGGAAATCATTGTGTGACTTGGGAGCTAGTATTAACTTGATGCCGCTCTCAATTTATCAGCAATTGAGTTTGAAGGAAGCGAAGCCTACTAATGTCACATTGCAGCTTGCGGATATATCACTCCCTTATCCAAGGGGTATAGTTGAGAATATTCTAGTTAAAGTGGATAAGTTCATTTTTCCAGTTGATTTCATAGTATTAGATTTTGAGGAAGATAGGGAAATACCTATTATTCTTGGGCAACCATTCTTAGCAACGGGGAGAACACTCATTGATGTACAAAAAGGTGAGCTAACTATGCGAGTCCAAGATCAAGAGGTTACATTCAATGTATTTTCAGCTATGAAATTTTCAGAGGAAGCAGAAGAATGTTTTCGGGTTGATGTGGTTGACAAGACAGTGAATGAGGTATTCGTAGGAAGCTGTATTTCGATCCCCTAGAGACATCACTTGTTAGTCCCATTGCTTCGGACTTTCCTACTTCTCTAGAGTATGTGCAGTTGTTGAACGCTCTCTGCAGTTTGTCAAGTTCAAGCAACATTTTGAGACTTTGTATCATTTAGGAAGCTCTACTACTCGTGCAAAGTCATCTTTGAAAGAACCACCTTTATTGGAGCTTAAACCTCTTCCAAAGCATTTACGGTATGCATATTTGGGTGATTCTTACGAGAACGCCAAGTTATATAAAGAGAAGATAAAAAGGTGGCATGATAAGAAGATCATTGAGTGGAAGTTCGAGCCGGGTCAATCTATTCTCCTTTTCAATTCTCGGTTAAAGCTCTTCCCGGGAAAACTCAAATCATGGTGGTCAGGGTCATTCATTATTACGAAGGTGTTCCCACATGGAGCAGTCGAAGTCGAGGAAGCTAATTCGAAGAGAACTTTCAAGGTGAACGGGCAGAGACTTAAGCACTATTAGGGCGGCGACATTGATCGTCAAAAGACCTCAATTACCCTTGCCGACCCGGAATGAAACAGGGAGTAGTCAGGTTGAAGACTATAAAACAAGCACTATTTGGGAGGCAATCCAAATTTTAGCTTTTAATTTTTATTTAATTTTTATTTCAATTTTTTTTTAGGAGTAATTATGATATTAGATAGTTAGTGCATTTTTAATTAGTGCGTCAATTGCTTTCAGGTACCAAGATCAGTAACATAGCGCAGTAGCGCTACTAAACAACACCTCAGCGCTAACTTACTGCCAAAACAGCCAACAGCGCCTACATGTTGCCAGGTCGATACGGTTTTGATCATAACTTTTTGATCCGTTTGGAGTTACGAGGCCCACAATATATCAAATCGAAGCTCTCGACGAGCCCTACAAGATTCATTGCCTTTGGCCATGAAGGACATTGTTAAAAGCCCAAAAAAGGTATGGAAACGTGTGTTTAGGCAGTCCGAAGTTTTTTTTTTTCAAGTTTTGGGTTTAGCAGTGTCATCCTCAGAGCATCAGCGCTGGACACCGAATTCAACAATATTAAGGGCAGCAGTCAGGGAGTTGGGGCACACGAAAATTCCTCCCATTCCTCCTAAATTTCAAAGCTCTAACACCTATTCTCTCCAACTCCTAATCATTCATAATTCCGTTGAATCGTCTTGGATTTCCCAATCTCCTTTATATAACAATCTTCCTGCTCAAGTGGCATCAATTAGTATCAAGTAGCAGCAGGGGTTCCTCCATTCTCCACAATGTTCAAAATTTTCCAATGTAAGGGAGACTCAATAGCTACATAGGGAATCTTGACGCGAGTCTAGACGCAATGATCGACTTTCACATCGCTTGGACTCGTTCATGGAGTACTTAACGAAATTCAATTTCGTGCTAGCTCAGATGTTTAATAACTGTGGTCTCAACTCAGGCACACCTCCACTACAGTTTTCTAGTCCACCCATGTTTCCCGAATACACTCCCGACTCATCGGACGACCAGGACGCTGACGATGATGCCAACTAGCGTATTCTCAGGGAAGTCCTCTATCTTAATTCTTCCTATTTTATACATTGAGAATAATGTTTATTTTAAGTTTGGGGGTGTATTCTTGTTTGAATTAGGTATGCATTTAGATAGCATGTTTTGCACTTAGATAGCATGTTTTAGTACAACTTGAGCAATGAGTTGATTGAATTTGATCATGACCAATGATGAATGTGATTAATTGTTAATTCAAGGGAAATTGATGAACATGTTGAGTTTGTAGTT
Source organism: Ilex aquifolium (assembly GCA_951799425.1). Lineage (NCBI taxonomy): Eukaryota > Viridiplantae > Streptophyta > Magnoliopsida > Aquifoliales > Aquifoliaceae > Ilex > Ilex aquifolium. The sequence goes on from OX637400.1 coordinate 29,114,146, forward strand.
TGACATACTAGTTGGTTTTACACTGTTTGTGATCCTTTCATTCATGAGCACATATCCATCTATTTGGTTAGTTATTATTTAGAGAATTTATTTGGCTAAGTGCTTGTGGGAGATATCAGTGAAACTCTAGAAAATTTATTTAAGCATCATTCAAAGCAAATTGAGGTATTCATATAAGTTTGGGGGAAATTTTTGATATGATGGGTTATTTGAAAAAAAAAAGGGAAATTTTTGAAATTTATTTTGATTTGAACTTTCATAAGTTAAAAAAAATAATAAAAAAAAACAAAAGAAAGGGGCATGTGGTGAGTAGAGATGGAGCGTAAAACGCACTCACTCATAACCACATGTTGAGAACGAGATGGAGCGAAAAACGCACTCATTCAAAAGAAGGTGAGATGAAGCGTAAAACGCACTCGCTCAATAGGAGGAGAGATGGAGCATAAAATGCACTCACCGAACGAATGAAACGAAAAAAGAGAGAGAGAGAGAGATGGAAAAAAAAAATCTTTGGACCTTCTATTTAAATGTTTGCCTTAATTAGCAGAGGTTGATGTGAAACGTAAGTTCATAGAGTTGATCTTGAGTATCTCCTATGGAGCACTTGATTACGTAAATGTATCTAGGTGATGACTAGTTTGAACAGTTCGGATATGCACATGTATTTAAAGGGTCACGAGTGGAGGTAAAATTAAGGAGTATGTTGAATTTTTAGACTTTGCATTGTTTTGAAGTTTCCAGTGAATTATTATTTATAGCAACTTTTGGGGCCATTATTCAGATTCAAATTGATCCATTGTTTGAGTAGCTGGTTGTTAGGGTTAATTTTTTATGGTTTTTGTTCTTGGTATTTTGCTAGAGGACAAGCAAAAATTTAAGTTTGGGGGTATTTGATGAGTGAGTTTTATACCTACGAATTGAGTACTCTTGGCTTGACGAAATTGCAAGTTTTCAAGTATTTTATGTTCTTTTTTATTTGTTTTGTGTGTTTTAATGTTGTTTTGTAGGGATCATGATTCAGAAGGAAACAAGGTTGTTTGGTAGCCTAAGTGTTGGATTAATTGAGGACTAAGCAACAAGGGTAGTTGTAGGCATAAAATGGGGTTAATGCCGCAGCTCTAGATGTAGCGTTGCAGCTCTAGAAGGGTAAAAAATCAGCGCAGCTGTGCTGATTTTAGGGGCTGCAGCGCGGGTTTTAGCGTTGACGCTAATCCTGACTTGTTTTTGAGTAGAAATTGAACTCTAATGCCACATATATGTTAGGGTTTGAGTTGGTATGAAAATATATTGATTTGAGGGGCTGCTAATAGTGGGTGAACTAAGGATTGATAGAAAATTGAAGGCAAGAATCGAAGGAAGCGACCAGAAGAAGACCGGGATTGAAGGCTAGAGAGAGATTGAAGATTGCAACTAAGTTTTCATTCTTTTCTCTTACCTTTAGTTTTTAATTTTCTGAGATATTGATTAATTTGAGAATGATGTTTTTCAATTACGTTATGAACTAAATTTTTATTAAGATTGCAACGGAACCTGATGTTTAGTTAAATTGATCTACTCTCGTTTCTAGTTCTTATTGATCCTATATGAGTTGTTTATCATATTTTGTGGTTAATATATGATTGTGTGGCCAGCAATTAATTTGATTCCCTAGATGAAATTGGAAGATGAATTCTAGGTTTAGATTTGAATATGATGACATGCGTCTGGTTGATTCTTCTTAGGATTGAATAGTTGAGTTTGTGTATAGGATATGAATATACCTATATGCCAACTTTTATGAGAGTTTGAGCTTAATGAATCTATTCCAACTTATTTTGCTTAGGAATATAGTAATTTTATTGGAAGAGGTATTTTTATCTAGCCATTAGAAGAGGTTTAATAAATAATTTTGAATTCTCAGTTAACAACTTATTTTGATCAATTAACTGGATAGAGAGTGGAAAGATTTATACGAAGCATTAGGGGAATTTGTAATCTTAAGTTCTTTTATCCGGTGAAATCAGTCCTTGATTAGTAAATTTAGATTTAATTTTAAGTTAGTAATTTCATAGTCTAATTCCAATTGTTTAAATAAAATTGAATTGATATAAAATTAGTACTTGAAAATTATTAGTAATAATTTTCCGTGGGAACGATACTCTATTCATCACTTTATTACTTGTTGATCGTGTATACTTGCACGTTAAATTGTCAATAGTGTTGTCCGAATTCGATATTGACAATTTAACGTGCAAGTATACAATGCCCCATCAACCCGTTGATCACCCATAGTGTTGTCCGAATTCGATATTTCCTTGTTGATCACCCATCAACCCGCGAAATACACGTGGATATCGTGTAACTCGATACCACGCCATTATGCCCCATTTACCAGGATCCATAACTTAAAAAAATTTGGGCAGAGTCTCATTTGTACGGAGAGCTCTACCCAAAACGCAACACATGTTAAATCATACAACATTGACCACATCGGGTCCATTCATCCATACTCAATTGCATAGTATTGGATTTACCATAATCATCATCACTACGTACATTCATTTATAAAAGAATAAATGTCTCAAAAAGTCCCATATACATGCCATTTAAATATAAACAAGTTTTTTTTTACGAAAAATTATACAAGGCCAAAAGTAAACGTATATAAGGGACCACAACATCAAACTAAGAGCCATAGTCCGGCTCTGTTGTCAAAGCGGACTAGTAGGAGGGCCTACGATGAAAGCCTATGGTGTACCTAAAAATTGTTCCCATAAAGGGTGAGCCAATGCTCGATAGGGTAACTCCTATAAAGAATACCTCTCAACCCAAATGCATATGAAATGTTACATGCAACAATCATTTCATGCATTCATTGTAACACTGATTGATGGAAAACGTTGTTGTTTCCTAACCTCTAAACATCACCCTCACCCTCAATGTGTGTATGGCTTATAGGAATGTGGGAGTGTCACTCTCCCTCCGGATGATGCAAGAAGATAGGAAACAACAACAAAATGAATGTGAATGGAAATGTGATGAACAAAATGTATGAAATGAAATGCGTGTGTGGTGAACAAAAGTGCTCCCCAATCGCAAGGAGTCTTTCGTTGTCGGTGTTTTACTTGGAAGAGTATTCCAATGTCGTCTCCTCAGGGAAGGAAAGGGAGTTTTGTGAAAGTGATTTTGCAAAAGTGAAAAGAAAATGTAAAATCTTTTGTTTGAGTTTTGTGTTTGGTTTGTAAATGAAAATGCAAATAAAGCAAGTGTTGGCTAATCCAAAGGGTTCATTCCAATGGGAATACCAAATCAACTCAAAGTCTTCCTCCGATTGAGCATGAATGAACGATTGATTCGGGAGAAGCTAGGGACGAGATTGGTGAGTATCTAAGCATAAACCGTGACTAGGCCTACGGAATATCAAAGGCTCACCAACTCATCTACTCTCAACCCCGTCAAACCGAACCATTTGACTCTAAAGGGAGGAATGAAGAAGAGTTGAAAATGGTATTCCCAAGAGGAATTTTCCCTCGGATTAACCAACTTAAATCCTAGCTACTCATATTAACAATGCAAGACAAGCATAAAGGAAATGGACATGGAAGGGAAATGGAGCATGAAACTTAACTTACAACAAGAAATCTAAAGCTATGAAGGAAAAATATGCAATACCCAATATAAAAGCTTGAAATGAAGAAAACTTAAATAACAATGGTGAAATGAAGAACATGAAAGTAAACTTGCAATAAACTTGAAAGGAATGACATTAAAGACAATAAATGAAGCTTACAAGGTTCTTACATTAAACTACAAGTGAAAGAGTGGAAGAAAAAAGCAAAAACGTCACTTTGAGCACTATTCATCATCTTCAACCTTGGAGCTTTCTACATCTACTCCTAAGCTTAGGTAGCCAACTCCTTACATTGTGTGTTGAATGTTGAATATATTGAGTGTGGAGACTTGCCAAAACGTCCAAGAGGCTCCCCCCTAGCTGTGTGAACGAGCTCCCATCAAGAGAGGGCTGAATGGATGTCTTTGACAGGCTAGGAGATCATAGCCTGGGCAGCCCACTTCCCCCCATTCCTCCTTTAATGCATTGGCCTTTAAAGTCTTCCACTTGAGTGTAGGAGGCCTGTAAATGTGTAAGGAAATGTTGGGATAGGCGTGGGAGAAGTGTAGGTGGGACCCCCAAGCCTCAAAGTTGAGTTACAGGCTGTTTTCGCGACCAGAAGGTCCGGAGTACCGGTACTAAGTACCGGTACCATTTGGTACCGGTACTGTTTTTCTGCACTGGACCACCTTCGGTAGAATCGGCATAACTATTGATCTAACCGTTGGATTGGGCTGAAATTTGGACACCAAATAGAAGACACCCATATCTACAACTTTCATGTTTTTAACTTTTCCAAATTCTGAGTAAATAATGGTCAAAATGGAGGAATTCCGAGGCAGTGCTTCCAATTGTTGCTGCAGCTGGTGCCCTTGTTCCCAAGCACCAATGCCTTCTTGATTTCTTCACTTTTAAGCCTCCAATTCTTCATGTATTGTGTCCATGCCTTCACCACACATCCAACAAAGTTGCAATGTCCTAAAATACATGATTTAAGCAATAAAAACTTGCAACATCAAAATATCAACATTATTCATAATTTCGGCTAACTCTAAGTACTTAAATGCAAAAGTTGAGTTAAAATGCATGTAATGAGCCCTTCAAATATGCAATATTATGTGCTCATCAAACACCCCAAATACCCCCTTGGACGGCATTACATACTAACAACCATTTACACCATGAGAGCACTAATAAAATCCATAAATAACCGGGGGTCCTTAATTTAACAAAATTCGGGCAGAGTCTCCTTTGTTCGGGGAGCTCTACCCAAAACACAACCTGTGCAATTATACTACATCGACCACACCGGGTCCATTTATCCATAAAATATTTACAACATTATCCCAAAATATTTCCATTCACCGTATGTAATACCCACAATAACATTCCAAAAGAATAAGCCAAGCCATGACCACAATATCAAAAGAATATGCCATCTTTGGTCTTTACATTCCCAAAAAAAAAATTAACTATTATAGTGCAGCGGAAATTACAAAAGAAATCTAGACTACACAGTGTTTCAAAAGAATATTCTAGTCTAGAACAAAAGTAAACGACATCTCTAGATGTCCCACCCGGGATCCAAGTATCCCTCTAGTGAAACCTCTCCATGGCCCGGCTCGTTAGCACCGAGCTCATCCTCTAGCACAAAATCTGAAAAATGTTCAACTGTAGGGGATGAGCACGAAGCTCTGTAGAAAAATCCTCCAAAACCCAAACAAGGTTTAGAAAAATATATAAAACGGTCGGTCTCATTTCACAAATAACATATATAACATTTGAAATAAAATGAGGACATTTAAACAGATCTCAAGTTTAGATAGCAACAGTAATTGAAATGGATAAATAAACACAATATACCATTGGTAATCCATTCTACCATAAACCGTTTCCAACAAGTTCTCGCGGAATCCCATACTTCCCGAAACTCTTGTCAAAACCATTTCTTGTACAATGCACGATAACCGACACTGTATGTCCGACACAACCCACGTTACTAATCCGTGATCATTAGTGATAGGAAAAATTCATACCCACACGGCGTACAAAGGCGTCTACCCACTCCATGTGGTAGGAAAAGTTCATACCTGCGTGGCATACAAAGACGTCTACCCACTACATGATACCCGGTCAATAGTAATCCATGTTCGTATCGTACAACCACGCAAGAGATAAAATACCAACAAATATCTCACATACCCAACAATACCATAAACCCCCAATTTTTCAAGCAAATTCCATAAAATCCACAAATCCATCATGAGACAATTTCAAATAAACAATGAAGAAAAATACAAGAGATCATGCACAATAGCATTTCAATACTCAACACAAAGCACTATAGTTTTCAAAGCCAAATTTGAGTGAAGATAGAGAGAGAAATCCATGTTTCTCACAAACTAAGGTTTTTATGGCTCCCACCCATAACTTTTCTCAAAACATAATAAAGTTTGCAATAATACCAAGAGACAAGGAACTCATAGCAAATAGATATGATTAGAAGTCCAAATCATACATATATAATAACCCTAGCCTCAATGTAAGTGAATGGAAGGAAACCCCTACCTTGAATCCTTAGTTTGTATGAAGAACTTCAGCTTTGATCTTGAATCTACCCTTTAATCTCTTGTTTTTCCCTTCATTTCTTCCTCTCTAATGCTCTCTAGGGTTCCAAGAGGTGTGGGGGTGTGAGTGGAGTGAAAGAAATGAGGGCAAATGGAGTGAAAATGGGGTTTTAAACACAGCTGCCCCGAATTTCACTGTTCATGGGCTGTTTTGGTTTTCTCTAAAATTACGGTTTTGCCACTAAAATCTCCAATTTGATCCATATGACTACCCTAAGGTTTTTCGACGTTCCGGATTCATTTTTATTGTTATTTTAACCTAAAAAAATTTATTTTTATGATTTATATCCAAACCAAAGTCAACGTACACCCGAAACACTAACGTTTCTATTTTACCCATCCGAACCGGCTATTAATGAAGTTTTGCGATGTTTGCAAATAAAAGGTGATAAATGGTGCTTCTTAAAGCCTTTTATACTTATTTGAAGCCTAAATGTACTCATTATTCTTATATTTTGATTTAGGATGCAAATGGAGACATTAAATGCAAAACGAAGCTAATTGGACTATTTCGAGATCGCTTCGTTATCTGGGCATAACTCTCTCATCCGAGCTCCGATTGAGATGATTCAAGATGATATGGAATGATAAGAAAGAGCTCTAAAACTTTCATGTTTTGAGTTTTGAGAGATATTGACTGAATCAAGGTCAAAATCGCGCTTGAAGTTGCAGCCAGTGCACTGTTCACATGCACTGTTCACAGCATGTTTCATCCCTTTTCCATTTCCAATCCATTCTTAAGCCAACCAAATCCATCCCATACATGTTTAACATGGTTTTCCACCTAAAACTTGATACCTACAAGTTCTATTACACCTCATTTCATACATCTACAAATCAAAACCAAGTTCCAACTACTATTTACCCTATTTTCACAATACGAACATTTTTTTTTTCTACGTTTACAATCTACCTAGTCCATGCATACATCCTTACACATATTACATTTCAAGGAAATTATGAATTGCTCGCTATATATATATATATAATATAAAAGTGTGGGGGTTTACAATCCACCCCCCTTAAAGAAAGTTTCGTCCTCGAAACTTACGTCAAGTAGTGAATAAATACGGATACTTCTCCCGCATCTCTAACTCCGGTTCCCAAGTAGCTTTTTGCACTCCATGGTGTTGCCACAAGACTTTCACCAATTTGATGACTTTGTTGCGAAGCACCTTCTACTTGGCGTCGAGAATCTTCACCGGTTGTTCTTCATAGGTTGCTCCGTCTTGAATTTCAATATCTTCCAAGTCTACGACTAGCGTTGCATCCGTTTGACACTTTCTCAGCATCGACACATGGAACACATCATGTACCCCCGACAACTGAGAGGGTAACCGCAACTGATAAGCCGCTTTGCCCACAACTTTGATAACTTCAAATGGCCCGATATATGTTGGTGCTAACTTTCCCTTCTTGCCGAATCTAAACACTCCCTTTTTGGGTGACACTTTGAGAAATACATAATCCCCCTTTTTAAATTCCAAGGGTCTTCGTCGTCGATCCGCATAGCTTTTCTGTCTACTCTGCGCCGTGCGTAGTCTCTCCCGGATTAGTTGGATCTTCTCCGTAGTCTCTCGAACAATGTCCAGCCCGAACAAGCTACTTTCTCCGGCTTCCAACCAACAAGGAGGAGATCTACACGGTCTTCCATACAATGTTTCATAAGGCGCCATTCCGATGCTTGCCTGATAGCTGTTGTTGTATGCAAATTCCACCAACGGCAAATGATCGCTCCAACTCCCCTGGAAGTCCAACGCGCAAGCACGTAACATATCCTCCACAATCTGTATCACCCTCTCGGATTGGCCATCCGTTTGGGGATGAAACGCTGTACTGAAATGTAACTCTCTCCCCATGGCTTGTTGTAGACTTTGCCAGAAGCGCGCCACAAACCGAGAATCACGATCCGACACAATAGAAAACGGAACTCCATGCAATTGTACAATCTCCCGGATATAAAGCTGGCTCAAGGTCTCGAATGTGTCCGTGGTCTTCATACCCAAGAAATGAGCGGACTTGGTGAGTCTATCCACAATAACCCATACTGCATTATGCCCGCGCGACGTTCGTGGTAAACCCGACACAAAATCCATGGTGATGTGATCCCACTTCCACTCTGGTATAGGCAAAGACTATAGTAATCCTCCTGGCTCTTGATGTTCGATCTTCACCTGCTGACACACATCACATCATGCTATGAACCTTGCCACATCATTCTTCATTCCCTTCCACCAATATTGGCGCTTCATGTCCCTATACATTTTTGTGCTACCGGGGTGGATAGCAAACTTAGAGCGATGACACTCTCCAAGTACCTCCTCCTTTAGGGACGAATCATCGGGAACACATAGCTTCTCCCCATATCTCAGTTCTCCATTTCTCAAAGACCAACCTTCAATTGGTTCCCCATTTTCCAATTTAGCTCGAATTGACTCTAAGTCAGGATCCAAGCGTTGTAACTCCACAACCTTACGTTGGAGGGTAGGTTGGGCTACAAGGTTGAATAGGCATGGCTGAGATCTATCTTCTCTAACCTATAGATCATAGTCTCCAAGGGCATCCCTCCACTTCCATTTACTTGCAAGAACATTGAGTTCACCCCAAGACTTTCGGCTAAGTGCATCGGCGACTACATTGGCCTTCCCCGGATGGTAATTGAGCGTGAAATCGTAGTCTTCTAAATACTCAATACACCTTCTTTGGCATAGATTCAAATCCTTCTGCGTGAAGATATATTTGAGGCTCTTATGGTCGGAAAACACTTGGAATTTCTCTCCATACAAATAACACCTCCACAACTTAAGAGCAAAAACCACAGCGGCTAACTCCAATTCGTGAGTGGGATAGTTCTGCTCATGAGTTTTGAGTTGCCTCGAGCCATAAGCAACTACCTTCCCTCCTTGCATTAGAACACATCCCAAGCCTCGTAGCGAAGCATCTGTGTACACATCATATCCTTCCCCACTGCTCGGAATAATGAGGACAGGAGCCGTCGTCAACTTCTCCTTCAAGGTGCGAAAGGCTAGCTCACACGCTTGAGTCCACACGAATTTTTCTCCCTTCTTTGTAAGGCGAGTCATCGGCATCGCAAGCTTTGAGAACCCTTCTACGAACCTTCTGTAGTAACCTGCTAAACCCAAGAAGCTACGTATCTCGGTCACATTCTTCGGTTGTTCCCATTTCATCACGGCCTCAATCTTTGCGGGATCAACAGCTACCTCTTGCTCGGACACAACATGACCCAAGAATTTTACTTCCTTCATCCAAAACTCGCATTTACTCATCTTCGCATATAACTTATGTTCTCTTAATGTCTGTAACACAATAGAGAGATGACATGCATGTTCCTCTTGAGTCCGTGAATAAATCAATATGTCATCAATAAACACGATGACAAATTGATCAAGGTACGACTGGAATACCCTGTGCATCAAATCCATGAAGGCTGCTGGTGCATTAGTCAATCCGAACGGCATCACCGTATACTCGAAATGACCATACCTAGTACGAAAAGCAGTCTTAGGAATATCTTCCTCCTTAATCCGCAATTGATGATACCCTGTGCGAAGATCAATCTTGGAGTAGTACTTCGAACCCCTCAACTGATCAAATAAATCGTCAATTCGGGGCAAAGGGTATTTATTCTTCACGGTAACCCGATTCAACCTTCGGTAATCCGTGCACAACCGTAGTGTCTCATCCGTCTTCTCCACAAAGAGGACCGGGGCTCCCCAAGGTGAGGTGCTCAAACGTATAAACCTAATGGCCAACAAATGATCCAATTGCTTCCTTAGCTCCTTCAACTCCAAAGGTGCCATTCGATAGGGAGCAATGGATATGGGTTCGGTTCCCAGATAAAGATAAATCTTGAACTCAATCTCCCTGTGTGGCGATAACCCGGGTAGTTCATCTGGGAAGACATTCGGAAAATCCGACACTATCAACACCACATCCTCATGGAATTTATCCCGATCGTCTCCCATCAAACTAGCTAAGAAATTCAAATGGCTTCCCGCCTTCGCTTTCAAGAATCTACTACCCGTAGTAGGAAATGGATGGAAAAAACTTCGGTCATTGATGAAACTGAAAACTACCCCTCCTAGTAACTGAAATGTAATCCGCTTGCGGAAACAATCCATGACCGTCCGGAAAGCGGATAACAAGTTCATCCCGAATATCACGTCATATCCCTTCATATCTAGAGCAACTAAATCCACAATCAATTCGTGCTCCTCAATACGAAGCACGCAACCCTTGCAGACCCGGTTGGTACCCAACTGTTCTCCCTTAGGCAAGTCCACATTCAATGCATGTTCTAGCTTCTCGAATTTCAATCCCAAATTATGAGCATATAAAGTACGTATAAACGAATGTGTAGCACCGGGATCAAATAAGATTCGGGCCCAAGAATTGTAGAGAAGGATGATACCTTCAACTACTGCATTGAAGGCATCTTCCTCCGGTTGGGTCAAAGCAAAAACCCTTCCTTGATTTGCGCCGCTGGGGGCTTGAGCTTGTAACGGTCTTTGCTGTGTTGGCCTTTGTAGAGGTGGCTTATTTGCTGGTAATTGTCCGGTTACTTGATTGGTCCTTGGTGGAAACGATGGGCATTGACTTTTGTAGTGCCCAAACTCTCCACATGCAAAGCAGTGACGGGGGTTTATGGCTGTCCTCCCCGGTACACCTCCTGCTCCTCGAGCTACTGGCGGTCTATGTCCCCCTGCCTGGTCTGGGTGACGGTATGGTGTCAGCCTTTGTGCTCCACTGCCGCTAGCACCCGTCCTGATCGGACCTCCCCTCATAAGGCTCTGTCGCCGCTGAGTGTCCTCCATGTCTCTCTCCACAAGTGCGGCTCTATCAACCAGATCCCCATACTCCCTGATCTTGAGAGCCACCAACTTCTCCCGGATGACCGGCCTCAGTCCCTGCTCGAAGCGCTTGGCCCTGTCGGCCTCAGTAGATATAAACTCTGTAGCATAACGGGATAGCTCGTCAAACCTCCTCTCGTACTCTGCCACCGTCATGCTGCTCTGTCGTAGAGTAAGAAAATCGGCCTTCATTCTATCTCTGACTGATTCGGGGAAGTACTTGTCTTGGAAGATTTGGTCGAACTCCTCCCAAATGAGTGCATCAGTGTTCCGCCTTCTCTTTATGGATTCCCACCAATGGTCGGCCTCTCCTTCAAACAAGTAGGTCGCCAAGCCAACCCTTAAGTCCTCGACAACTCCCATGCCGTCACAAATCTTCTTCACTCGGCGGATCCATCTATCCGCGTCCAAAGGATTGGAGCTCCCTTGGAAATTGGGTGGGCGTTGCCTCAGAAATTCTCGAAGAACTACCATCCTTCAATCTCCGTTTCCATTGCCCGGTACTTGAGCGAGAGGATGAGCTCCACCATTATGGTTGTTGTTTCCATTTTGGTTTTGTACCAAAGTGGTGAGCTCCCTCAAGCATTGATAGATGCCTTGCATGGTATCGGGAGGTAGTGGTGGTGGTGGATTTGCTTGGCCTCCACGACCACGACCACGTCCACGTCCTCGTCCCCGTGTACCGTCCATCCTGCACATCAATCCACAATTTAGTTTCCTTGATGAGCAAGATATAAACTAAAGTGATATGTAGGATGTTTTGATTTAAGCACAAGACATATACAAAATTTAACTTAACAATTTCCTTCACCCTAAACCTACATCTCTAGTGGTAATTCATAACCTACAGCTCCCATGTAAGACCTAAAGCCTAAGCTCTGATACCAAATTTGTAACGCCCCAAATACCCCATTGGACGGCATTACATACTAACCATTTACACCATGAGAGCACTAATAAAATTCATAAATAACCGGGGGTCCTTAATTTAACAAAATTCGGGCAGAGTCTCCTTTGTTCGGGGAGCTCTACCCAAAACACAACCTGTGCAATTATATTACATCGACCACACCGGGTCCATTTATCCATAAAATATTTACAACATTATCCCAAAATATTTCCATTCACCGTATGTAATACCCACAATAACATTCCAAAAGAATAAGCCAAGCCATGGCCACAATATCAAAAGAATATGCCATCTTTGGTCTTTACATTCCCAAAAAAAAAAATTAACTATTATAGCGCAGCGGAAATTACAAAAGAAATCTAGACTACAGAGTGTTTCAAAAGAATATTCTAGTCTAGAACAAAAGTAAACGACATCTCTAGATGTCCCACTCGGGATCCAAGTATCCCTCTAGTGAAGCCTCTCCATGGCCCGGCTCGTTAGCACCGAGCTCATCCTCTAGCACAAAATCTGAAAAATGTTCAACTGTAAGGGGTGAGCACGAAGCTCTATAGAAAAATCCTCCCAAACCCAAACAAGGTTTAGAAAAGTATATAAAACGGTCGGTCTCATTTCACAAATAACATATATAACATTTGAAATAAAACGAGGACATTTAAACAGATCTCAAGTTTAGATAGCAACAGTAATTGAAATGGATAAATAAACACAATATACCATTGGTAATCCATTCTACCATAAACCGTTTCCAACAAGTTCTCGCGGACTCCCATAATTCCCGAAACTCTTGTAGAAACCATTTCTGGTACAATGCACGATAACCGACACTGTATGTCCGACACAACCCACGTTACTAATCCGTGATCATTAGTGATAGGAAAAATTCATACCCACACGGCGTACAAAGGCGTCTACCCACTCCATGTGGTAGGAAAAGTTCATACCCGCGTGGCATACAAAGACGTCTACCCATTACATGATACCCGGTCAATAGTAATCCATGTTCGTATCGTACAACCACGCAAGAGATAAAATACCAACAAATATCTCACATACCCAACAATACCATAAACCCCCAATTTTTCAAGCAAATTCCATAAAATCCACAAATCCATCATGAGACAATTTCAAATAAACAATGAAGAAAAATACAAGAGATCATGCACAATAGCATTTCAATACTCAACACAAAGCACTATAGTTTTCAAAGCCAAATTTGAGTGAAGATAGAGATAGAAATCCATGTTTCTCACAAACTAAGGTTTTTATGGCTCCCACCCATAACTTTTCTCAAAACATAATAAAGTTTGCAATAATACTAAGAGACAAGGAACCCATAGCAAATAAATATGATTAGAAGTCCAAATCATACATATATAATAACCCTAGCCTCAATGTAAGTGAATGGAAGGAAATCCCTACCTTGAATCCTTAGTTTGTTTGAAGAACTTCAGCTTTGATCTTGAATCTAACCTTTAATCTCTTGTTTTTCCCTTCCTTTCTTCCTCTCTAATGCTCTCTAGGGTTCCAAGAGGTGTGGGGGTGTGAGTGGAGTGAAATAAATGAGGGCAAATGGAGTGAAAATGGGGTTTTAAACACAGCTGCCCCAAATTTCACTGTTCATGGGCTGTTTTGGTTTTCTCCAAAATTACGGTTTTGCCACCAAAATCTCCAATTTGATCCATATGACTACCCTAAGGTTTTTCGACGTTCCGGATTCATTTTTATTGTTATTTTAACCTAAAAAAATTTATTTTTATGATTTATCTCAAAACCAAAGTCAACGTACACCCGAAACACTAAAGTTTCTATTTTACCCATCTGAACCGGCTATTAATGAAGTTTTGCTATGTTTGCAAATAAAAGGTGATAAAGGGTGTTTCTTAAAGACTGTTATATTTATTTGAAGCCTAAATTTACTAATTATTCTTATATTTTGATTTAGGATGCAAATGGAGACATTAAATGTAAAACGAAGCTAATTGGACTATTTCGACATCGCTTCGTTATCTGGGCATAACTCTCTCATCCGAGCTCCGATTGAGATGATTCAAGATGATATGGAATTATAAGAAAGAGCTCTACAACTTTTATGTTTTGAGTTTTGAGAGATATTGACTGCATCAAGGTCGAAATGGCGCTTGAAGTTACAGCCAGTGCACTGTTCACGTGCACTGTTCACAGCCTGTTTCATCCCTTTTCCATTTCCAATCCATTCCTAAGCCAACCAAATCCATCCCATACATGTTTAACATGGTTTTCCACCTAAAACTTGATACCTACAAGTTCTATTACACCCCATTTCATACATCTACAAATCAAAACCAAGTTCCAACTACTATTTACCCTATTTTCACAATACGAACATTTTTTTTTTCTACGTTTACAATCTACCTAGTCCATGCATACATCCTTACACATATTACATTTCAAGGAAATTATGAATTGCTCTCTATATATAATATAAAAGTGTGGGGGTTTACATTCATTCAAATATATCTATTATGAACCAATGTCACAAATCATGCCATGCCATGAGATGCGACTCACGCAAACAAAACCAACACCAAGCCCCATCCCGGGCTCCCATAACACATGCAATGTCATGCGTATGTATCCGGGCATTTCAAGCCCCTGTCATTGGTGTTATGTACACTCAATGACTAATTAATTCAGTTTCTTGTGTCTTTGTGGGGAGATAATTTATGGTATTACACCAATGTGACACCACACCCTCAACGGATTTTCAGGACATCCCACATGCGGCTCCGTTTTTGCCGTTACACTTTTCTGGAATTGCACCATCGGAAAGTGTATAAACCAAGTAAGTGGGTCTTGCACCCAAGGAAGAATCTAGCCCTTCTTGCCATACCCCAACACGTTTATCCGTTTAATTTTCCGTGCGACTTAGCTGGACCTTGGTGCGACTTTCCCGAGCCCATGATCAACCACCTATGTGGTGATTGGTTTCATACCATGCACACACTCTCATCCATGTCAATGCCCATGAATGTAGTGCAACCCATGCATAATGCAATACAATGTGCAATTGCCTTTGGTACAGTTTACAATGTCCATTACATAATGAATGCAATATAATGACATTTTCAACACAATCACAAGCATGTTATGTAAGATAATCAACTCAACTAACATACTTGTATTCACCTAGACATTTAAACAAACACTTAGAGGTCACATCAATTTACACAACTAGCATGCTTATTACTTCCAACATGACAACATGTTTATTAATTCTATAAATATAAGCACAAGTCCACCACACTAGTCATATGCTAAATAATCATTTAACATACATATTATTTCATACTCAGATAACAAACTTGATATGCCATTAAAACATCAAGTCTTGCTAATGTACAATTAACATGCTTTAGACCACTAACATTAACTTACATCAAGTTAATTATAATAGGATTTTACTAATTATAAGGTTAATTATAAATCCTATGTTTGACCCACTAGTTATACTAGTCAAGACCTAACATGTGATATACACCCTTAGCCTACCCATTTCATATGTCATATTTTAGGTTGAAATTACATCTAAATTGGGGAAACCCTACCTCTCGTAGCGTGAGCTGACGTAGTAGTACTCCAAAGATAGCCCGAATTTAGCTTCCCAAGCCTTAGTCCTAGATTTTTGCCTTTGATATTTTTTTTTGGAGAAAATTGCGATCTTTGGTATGGTTGTGTAGGTCTCGTTGAGTAGAGCAACTTTAATTCTTGGCTGAAGCGATTAAACTGTTTGATCTTCGTAGATCTAAGAAGGAATGAAGGAGAAAAAAATAAAAAAACTCACTTTTCTATCTCTCACTGTCTCGGCAGGCTACTGGAGAAGAAAACAAAGTGGAAGACAAAAAAATCTTCCACTTTATATAGTCTAAATGTGTGGCCCACATCGCGCCACACGTCTTCTTTTTAACGGGTCCAATTTTATTCCGCGTCAATTAAATCTCGTCTCATGTTAAGTTTAGTATATTTTTATTGAATTAACTTAAAAATTTTTTTTTGGGTCCTGTGAATTAAATCTGATCACAATTATTTTAGTCGCGCGACACCCGATCGCTTTATAACATGTGAAAATCCAACTGTCTCAGAATTTTACAAAAAATTACTGGGTAGCTAGATTTTGTGAGACGAATCCAACGGTGAGGTCCGTTTCGTCATCTGAATTATATAAAAATTTACATTTTTGCCCCGTGCTTTAACAATTAATTACTATTTTACCCATTTAATTAGGATTTTAATAAAAAAAAAATTATTGGGTTTTACAGTTAGGGTACCTAGTATTTCTTGGGGAAGAAGATGAATTAGACCAAGAGACCACTAGATACCCCGACGACGTGTGAGGGCGCGTGCGGTTTCCAATGGTGCTCTAGTTGGTGCCGTTGGAACCCTAACAGACCAAAGAATGTTTGGGTAAAATTTTAGGTCAATCCGATATCGGTTGCTATAGGTGGTGTGAAATGTCTATTTTCCCACATAGGGCAATTTGACCTAATTTTTGGGTTAATTTCACCAAAAAAAAAAATTATATTCATTTTTGGGTAGCTTTTTTAAGTGTGTGTATGAAATTTCCTTGAAAAATAAAATCATTTCATTTTTTGCTATTTCAGATCAAAATACCGAGACAAGTAGTGTTTATCAATTCCAGATCAAACGAAGCATTTCAAACTTGCTTTTAACTAATGCCTTACATTATTTATGAATGTCTAACATGTTTTAAAACTTATGATTGGGTTATTGTAATTTGACTGAGAATTACGGATCCAGGTTTTGAGTACAATAACGCACGGTTGTCCGTAACGATTAGTTTGACTCATTAATCAGAATCCTTTTAAACTAAACATAATTGCACACAGGTCGAGTGGCAAAAGAGTTTACGTTCTAGTTTGAGGCTGTAGAGGGTACTCATTGTGTAAAACCCGGGAAATTTTGAATTTTTTTTTTAAGGGCAAAATGGTCATTTTGCCACTATAATGCAAAATTAAAATACGTGTTCTACAGACCTCGTATGACACAACGGATTTCGCCGTTGGACTCGTATCACGGAATATAGTCACCATATCAAATTTCGTCGAAGTCCGAGTTAAGTCGGATTTTTGCACGTAGTTCGAGAAAACTGGGTGGCGGATGACCTCACCAAGGTTCCTAAAAGCGATAAACTCAAAATTTAATTATTTTTGATTAAAAGTTCAAATAAAATTAATTTGAACTTAACCCGTAATGTAATTAGTCGTTTCGGGACGAAATCGGATCCGATTAAGCAAAGGACACGTGGCGCGACGTGGGCCAAGTATTTAAAATTATAAATAGGGGTAAATATCTTAGAAAATCAGATTTTTGCCCACTTGTGTTCTTGTTTGGCCGGCCAAGAGAGAGAGAAGAGAGAAAAGAGAGAAAATAGTTTTCTTCAAGCTTTCTCCGGCGATTTCTCGGACTTCCGTCGCTCGGATTCCGTCGAGCCAAGAGAGAGAATCGATCTCCTCAACGAGAGCTATGTCTACGTACCAAAAACAAGGTATTTCACCGAAGATCCAAAAAGGGTGATTGTTGTCCAAATTTGGTATTGACAATTTACGTGCAAGTATACACGATCAACAAGTAATAAAGTGATAAGTAGAGTATCGTTCTCATGGAGAATTATTAATAATAAATTTCAAGTACTAACTTTATATCGATTCAATTTTATTTAAACAATTGCAATCAACTATGAATTTACTAATTTAAGAATAAACCTAAATTTAATAATCAAAGATTGAATTTAACGGATAGAAGAAGTTAAGATTACAACTTCCCCTAATGCTTCGTATAAATCTTTCCACTCTCTTTCCAGTTAATTGATCAAATTGAATTGTTAACTGAGACTTCAAAAGTATTTATCAAACCTCTTCCGATAGTAAGATAAGCATATCTCTCCCAATTAAATTGCTATATTCCTATGCAAAATAAGTTGGAATAGATTCATTAAGTTCAAACTCTCATACAAGTTACACACGGCATATAGGTATATTCCTATCCTATACACAAACCCAGCTATTCAATCCGAAGAAGAATAAACTAGACGCATGTCATCATATTCAGATCTAAACCTAGAATTCATCTTCCAATTTCATCTAGGTTATCAAATTAATTGATGGCCAAACCATTATATATTAAACACAAAATATGACAAACAACTCATGTATGATCAATAAAACTAGAATCGAGAGTAGATCAATTTAACTAGACATTAGGTTCCGTTGCAATCTTAATAAGAATTTAGTTCATAATGTAATTGAAAAACATCATTCTCAAAGTAATAAACATCTTAGAAAATTAAGAACTAAAAGTAAGAGAAAAGAATGAAAACTTAGTTGCAATCTTCAATTCATCTCTAGCCTTCAAGCCCGATTTTCTTCGTGTTGGTTTCTTCGATTCTTGCCTTCAATTTTCTATCAATCCTTGGTGTTCTTCTCTTTATTTCCAGCCCCCAAAGTCAGTATATTTATATTCCCCTCAAACCCTAGCACATAAGAGGCATTAGAGTCCAATTTCGGGTAAAAAAGGAGTCATAATTCGCGTCCAACTTCAGTGGGGGCGCGCTGGGGCGCTGGGACAGCGCTGGGAAGGCAGCATGTTGGCGCAGGGGCGCTGGTTTTGGCGCCTAGGCGCGCCTCCCTTTTTTTAAGCCTTCAGCTCTGGACCAGTTTTCGCAAAATCGCCATAACTTTTGATCCAACCGTTGGATTGAGCTGCAATTTTGACACAATACAGAAGACATCCATATCTACAACTTTCATGTTTTCAACTTTCCCAGATTCTGAGTGGATCATGGTAAAAATGTTGGAAAACCGAGGTACTTCCACCAGATGGTGCTAGTTCTAGTGCCTTTATTACCAAACACCAATACCTCCTTGATTTCTTTCACTTTTAAGCCTCCAAATCCTTGTTTCCTTCCAAATAATGATTCCTACAAAATAACATCAAAACACACAAAACGATTAAAAATGAACATAGAATAATTGAAAACTTGCAATTTCATCAAGCCGAAAGTACTCAATTCGTAGTATAAAACCCACTCATCAAATACCCCCAAACTTAAATATTTGCTTGTCCTCAAGCAAAATACTAAGAACAAAAACTACAAAAATTAATCCTAACAATCAACTACTCAAACAATTGATTAATATGAATCTGAATAATGGCCCCAAAAGTTACTACACATAATAATTCATGGGAAACATCAAAACAATGCAAAGTCTATCAATTCAACATACTTCTTAATTTTGTCTCCGCTCATGACCCTTTAAATACATGTGCATATTCTAATTGTTTAAACTAGCCATCACCCAGATAAATTTACGTAGTCAAGCGCTCCGTAGGAGATACTCAATATCAACTCTATAAACTTACGTTTCACATCAGTCTCTGCTTGTTAAGGCAAAACATATAACTAGAAGGTACAAATATTTTTTTTTTCTTTCTCTCTTTTTCTCTCTTTTTCATTCATTCGGTGAGTGCATTTTATGCTCCATCTCACTTCCTATTGAGCGAGTGCGTTTTACGCTCCATCTCGCCTTTTCTGAATGAGTGCGTTTTACGCTCCATCTCATTCTCAACATGTGTTTATGAGTGAGTGCGTTTTACGCTCCATCTCTACTCACCACATGCCCCTTCCTTGTTTCTTGTCTTCCTATTTTTCTTTTTCATCTATCTTATGAAGGATCAAATCAAAATAATTTTTCAAAAACTCTCTCTTTTTTTTATTTCTTTATACACTAACCCATCATAATCAATATTTCCCCCAAACTTATATGAATACCTCAGTTCGCTTTGACTGATGCTTAAATAAATTTTCTAGAGTTTCACTGATATCTCCCACAAGCACTTAGCCAAATAAATTCTCTAAATGATAACTAACCAAACATATAGATATGTGCTCATGCATGAAAAAAAAATCATAACCAGTGTAAAACTAACTAGTATGTTAAACCACAAGCTCAACATGTTCCTCAATTTCCCTTGAATTAACAATTAATCACATTCATCATTGGCCATACTCAAATTCACTCAACCCATTGCCCAAATTGTACTAAAACATGCAAAAAAATGCTATCTAAATGCAAATGCAAACAAGAAAACACCCCCAAACTTAAACTAAACATTGTCCTCAATGTATAAAGTAGGAAAAATTAAGACAGAGAACTTCCCTGAGATTTTGCTAGTTCACATCATCGTCAGCGTCCTCGTCGTCCGCGGAGTCGGGAGTGTATTCAGGAAACATAGGTGGGTTGTTCTTGGCTCATTGTAAGGCTTTATGTGTGCTCCAACTTTATGTTCAATCCTTGGGACCTGCAAGCTATTGACATACCAATTAAAATGCACTAACTAACTAACTACATTATTTCTTAAAAAGAAAAAAAAACTAAATTAAAATAAAATGAAATAAAACTTAGAAACTAAAATTTGGGTTGCCTCCCAATTAGCGCTTGTTTTATAGTCATCAGCCTGACTACTCCCTGTTTCATCCCGGGTCGACATAGGTAATTGAGGTTTTTTCACAATCAATGTCGCCGCCCCAATAGTGCTTAAGTCTTTGCCGTTTCACCTTGAAAGTTCTTTTCGAATTGGCTTCCTTGACTTCAACTGCTCCATGCGGGAACACCTCCTCTTTATATCGTTTGGCATTCTTAAGGGGATCTGAAATACAGCTTTGAACGACTACCTCATTCACTGCCTTTTCAACCACATCAACCCGAAAATATTTTTCTGCTTCCTCTGAAAATTTCATAGCTGAAAATACATTGAATGTAACCTCTTGATCTTGGACTCGCATAGTTAGCTCACCTTTCTGTACATCGATAAGTGTTCTCCCCGTTGCTAAGAATGGTCGCCCAAGAATAATAGGTATTTCTCTATCTTCCTCACAATCTAAGACTATGAAATCAGCTGGAAAAATGAACTTATCCACTTTAACTAGAACGTCCTCAACTATGCCCCTTGGATAAGTGAGTGATCTATCTGCAAGCTGCAATGTAACATTAGTAGGCTTCGCTTCCTTCAAACCCAATTTCTGATAAATTGAGAGTGGCATCAAGTTAATACTAGCTCCCAAGTCACACAATGCTTTCTCAAAAAATTGACTGCCTATTGTGCATGGAATTGTGAAGCTACCCGGATCTTTGAGCTTTGGTGGTAGCTTCTTTTGAAGAATAGCACTGCACTCCTCCGTAAGTGCCACTGTCTCAAAATCGCCTAGTTTTCTCTTCTTTGACAAAATTTCCTTCAAAAATTTCACATAGTTAGGCATGTTCTCCACTGCTTCTGCGAAAGGGATATTTATTTGGAGCTTCTTAAACACTTCCATGAATTTAGAGAACTGCTTATCCCACTTCTGTTTCTGCAAACGTTGTGGAAACGGCACGGGAGGCACAATAGGACTCTGCTTGCCTCCATTAGAATTTATAACTGGATCACATTCCTTCTTTTCATTGTCCACATTCCTGCTATCTTTTATTTCTTTACCCTCAACCTCAAGTAACTCTTTTCTGCTTCGTAATGTAATAGCATTGCAGTGTTCCTTACCTTCCCTCTTAGGATTGATCTCCGTATCACTTGGTAGAGTGCCTTGAGGACGGTTGTTAATGGCAGTAGCAAGTTGACCCATTTGATTTTCCAGATTTCGGACTGATACTTCCATACTATTCATCATTGTCTCACTTTGTGCTATATAGCTGGAAAACAGCTCCTCCAAATTTGACTTCTTTTCCTGCTGTGGTGGAGCTTGATTCTGAAAGCCTGGTGGGTATGATTGTCTTGAAGAAGAAGGTTGGGCTTGATTATTATTCCAAGAAAAGTTTGGATGAGTCCCCCAACCAGAGTTATAATTGTTGGAATTATTGCTATATTGCTGCCTATTGTGGTTACGAATGTATTGTACCGACTCTGGATTAATTGCACATTGATTTCTCGAATGGTTCCTGGCACACAATTCACAAACAACTGCCACACTTTGAATATGTTGCACTCCTAGAGAATCAATCTTCTTTGATAACGTAGCAACCTGTGCAGCTAATGCAGTAACTGCATCAACTTCATAAATCCCTGCTACCTTTGGTTGATTGATCCTTGTAGAGGGCCACTAATAATTGTTGGCAGCCATCGTCTCCAATAACTCATAGGCTTCATCGAAATTCTTCCCCATCAATGCCCCTCCTGCAGCTGCATCGATACTAGTTCGGGTAGCACTAAACAACCCGTTGTAGAACGTTTGAACTTGCAACCAATTAGGAATACCATGGTGAGGGCATTTTCGGAGTAAGTCTTTGAATCGCTCCCAAGCTTCATAGAGAGTCTCAGAATCATGTTGTGCGAATGAAGTGATGTTGTTCCTCATCCTTGCAGTTTTAGCTGGTGGAAAGAATTTAGCTAAGAATTTTTGAGCTAAATCTGACCACATAGTAATAGAATCCGGTGGCAATGAATGCAACCAACTCTTCGCCTTATCACGAAGTGAGAAAGGGAAAAGTCGGAGTCTAATCGCATCTTCAGAAACCTCATTGTATCTGAATGTGTCGCATATCTCCAAAAAATTCACCAAATGATTGTTTGGGTCATCATTAGGCAAACCCCCAAACTGCACTGAATTCTGAATCATTTGAATGGTACCCGGCTTGATCTCGAAATTGTTTGCTTGAATTACGGGCCTTCGAATGCTTGATTGTATTTCCGTCACAAGCGGCATAGCATAATCCCTTAGTGATTTCTGTTCTTTTTCAGCCATAGTTTCTTGATTATTTACTTCTTGGCAATGCTTTCGCAAGTTTCGAAGCCTTCTTTCGATTCCGTCTTCGTACGATAGTAGCTCCTGACCTTTAGATCGTGTTAGCATACAAAATTCAAGAGTGCTTGCGAAAACAATTAAAGCAGAAAATTAAAAAAATTAAAACAGAAAATTAAATAAGTTTAAACTAAGATCAAACTGATTGAAATTAATATTGAAATAATTACAAGAATAATTCCCCGGCAACGGCGCCAAAAACTTGTTGTTCAAATTTGGTATTGACAATTTACGTGCAAGTATACACGATCAACAAGTAATAAAGTGATAAGTAGAGTATCGTTCTCATGGAGAATTATTAATAATAAATTTCAAGTACTAACTTTATATCGATTCAATTTTATTTAAACAATTGCAATCAACTATGAATTTACTAATTTAAGAATAAACCTAAATTTAATAATCAAAGATTGAATTTAACGGATAGAAGAAGTTAAGATTACAACTTCCCCTAATGCTTCGTATAAATCTTTCCACTCTCTTTCCAGTTAATTGATCAAATTGAATTGTTAACTGAGACTTCAAAAGTATTTATCAAACCTCTTCCGATAGTAAGATAAGCATATCTCTCCCAATTAAATTGCTATATTCCTATGCAAAATAAGTTGGAATAGATTCATTAAGTTCAAACTCTCATACAAGTTACACACGGCATATAGGTATATTCCTATCCTATACACAAACCCAGCTATTCAATCCGAAGAAGAATAAACTAGACGCATGTCATCATATTCAGATCTAAACCTAGAATTCATCTTCCAATTTCATCTAGGTTATCAAATTAATTGATGGCCAAACAATTATATATTAAACACAAAATATGACAAACAACTCATGTATGATCAATAAAACTAGAATCGAGAGTAGATCAATTTAACTAGACATTAGGTTCCGTTGCAATCTTAATAAGAATTTAGTTCATAATGTAATTGAAAAACATCATTCTCAAAGTAATAAACATCTTAGAAAATTAAGAACTAAAAGTAAGAGAAAAGAATGAAAACTTAGTTGCAATCTTCAATTCCTCTCTAGCCTTCAAGCCCGATTTTCTTCGTGTTGGTTTCTTCGATTCTTGCCTTCAATTTTCTGTCAATCCTTGGTGTTCTTCTCTTTATTTCCAGCCCCCAAAGTCAGTATATTTATATTCCCCTCAAACCTTAGCACATAAGAGGCATTAGAGTCCAATTTCGAGTAAAAAAGGAGTCATAATTCGCGTCCAACTTCAGTGGGGGCGCGCTGGGGCGCTGGGACAGCACTGGGAAGGCAGCATGTTGGCGCAGGGGTGCTGGTTTTGGCGCCTAGGCGCGCCTCCCTTTTTTTAAGCCTTCAGCTCTGGACCAGTTTACGTAAAATCGCCATAACTTTTGATCCAACCGTTGGATTGAGCTGAAATTTTGACACAATACAGAAGACATCCATATCTACAACTTTAATGTTTTGAGCTTTTCCAGATTCTGAGTGGATCATGGTAAAAATGTTGGAAAACCGAGGTACTTCCACCAGATGGTGCTAGTTCTAGTGCCTTTGTTACCAAACACCAATACCTCCTTGATTTCTTTCACTTTTAAGCCTCCAAATCCTTGTTTCCTTCCAAATAATGATTCCTACAAAATAACATCAAAACACACAAAACGATTAAAAATGAACATAAAATAATTGAAAACTTGCAATTTCATCAAGCCGAAAGTACTCAATTTGTAGGTATAAAACCCACTCATCAGTGATCTTGGAGAAATCAAGTCTTGGAGGCTTTCTTTGGTGTTTTTGGGAATTCTGTCATTCCCTTCACGCTACTAGAGGTAGGGTTATTCCTACCTTGGATTAATCTTGTCCTTAGATGTTGATGGTTTAAGGGTTTGATATGTTTAGGCATATGGATAGACTTTTATATGTATGTTTATGTGTTATATAAATTATGCCTTGAAGGTGTTTGGTGAAATGCCTTGAGTATTGGAAATTGTTATTTTGATAGAATTGAAATAACATGCTTAAGTTTAAATTGTGGAATCATATGCTTAGGATATGATTTATAATTGAATGTGCTTGTCGATATATGCATGTGATGATATATTAACATTGAGATGAATATGGTATTTATATGCTTAGGATATAAATTTACCATGAATGTGTTGAAATTGTTCATGTGTTGTTCTTGGCATATTGAGCATTATGTTGTATGCAATGGGACATGGCATTGCATATGCACGGAAGCATCTCATTACATGGGTGTGTGTGCATGGTGGATGTCAACACCACACTTGGTGATTGACGGTATGGCTTGGAAAAGGTTGGGTCGAAGACCTAGCTACGCCGCTTAGTTGCATGATAAATTGGGTTGGGGTTAGCAAGAAGAGGCATGACGACCTCTCAGGTGCAAGGCCCAGTGATTTGGGAAGTGCACTCCATTGGTGTAAGAGTCCATAAAGTGTGCGGGTATGGAAGACCCTTGGTGCAAGTCCATGAAAATCCAACCCCAAGAAAGACCCTAGTTTTGAAAATATCATTTGATGTGAACATAAATGATGGAATGAAACACTTTGGCATTGCATCGTGTAGTAGGAGTCGGCGAGGACTCGGGTTGAAGTGCATGAGTGAGTGTCATCTCATTTCATGGCATGGTATTGTTGCATTCCAACTTAGAATGCATATCCTTATAGAGAATGATTGTTTATATGTTGCAAATGAATGTTGCATGAGCATGAGCATCTAGGGGGGGAGTAGCCTTTGTAGGATCTACTCTACTGGGCGTTGGCTCACTCTATATGGGAAACATTTCAGGTGTGGGGTTTGCACCGGTGGATGGCTCACTTGGAGAGCATCAAGCATGAAGGGGGCCAACTTGTGGCCTTTATGGTTTATTTTGTAAAACTTTTGTGAAAATTCCATTTTGATGTGTAAATGTATGGAATTAATTGTAATGGAACCTGTATAAATTATGCTTTATATGGGAGTTCTTATCAAACATGTGTTGGATGATTTTGGGAGGTTTGGAATGGATTGAAAATGAAAAATGGTTGAAAAGGGCAAAACTGGGCAGAAAGTACCGGTACGGTAGGGTACCGGTACGGTGTACCCGTACGTACTTTCCAGTAGGTAAGCCGTACCGGTACGCAGTACCGGTACGATATTGTACCGGTACACAGTATCGGTACACTCTCAAGAATTTTCAGATTTTTAAACTGTTTTGCCCTATTTTCGGTCTATGCCTTCCTTCCCTCCAATGATGTAAATGGACTATAATGGAGTATAAATCCGGGTATGTTGGATCTTGGTTGAAACCAATGAATAATTGAATCCAGTTTATATTTATGAGTTATGATCCCAGCTAAGGGGATGCTATCGCCGTGGTGTTGGGTTGAGTGACATCCACGGGTAATTCCGCGGGTTGATGGGTAATCAACGGACCCCCGGATTTTGGGGCGTCACACATTGAGTTCTTAAACACTTGGATGGCTCAGTTGGTCTTCGGACTTGGGTACTGAACTTTAACTAGGGAACATATCTTCCTCGAGGTGCAAGTCCCCCAAAAAGCTGGATTGTACCTTCGTAGGATGATTGCCTATCAGTTTTTACTTAAATGACTTTGCTTTACATGAAATAACGTTTTATCTGTTTAAGTATATGAAATGCTCATTTTGCTTTTGCCCAATCATGTTGAACTATATTATTTTCAAACTCGTTTGCTTAGAAATTAAGTTACTCTACTGAGTTGTTGATGCTCACCCTACGTTACTTTCCCCTTTTCAGATATGTAAAGACAGGAAGACTTGTACACAGTGAACCGTCAGAACTTTTATACAGTTTAGGAAATGTTCTAGAGGTATATAATTAGAATAAATGTAACTCTAATGTGAGTGGACTGTATTTATATAACAAGACGTGTAAAATTTTGACTATGATGCTTGTTGTATATCTGGGTTTATATAAAATATTTTAGTTTGTATGATGTGGGTTGGTCTTCTACACTACACTAGATTACTTTAATACTTTGACATATTTCCTGCGGGCCGGGGTAATACCTGTCGCATGTCTGGCTGATCCAGGGTGTGACAACCTTTGTTTTTTTTCTCCTGGTTTCTTAGGTCAGTTGAGGGATTGTTCCTTCTAATTCTTTCTTGTTATTTCGAAGTAGTTTCGGAGGCGGGTTGATTGCCATCTGAGTCATGAAGGATCTTAATTGTTGTGTTATTGTGTATTTGTAATTGCAGACTTAGGTCTCTCTCTCTCTCAAGTCTACTCAAAATGTTTGCTAATTTGAGTGTACATAGTAGGGGATACCCTAAATTAAGTTTGGAAGGACTTCTAGTCAAGTTAGGAAAGTTCATATTTCTAAATCGTGACAGTTGCTGAATAATGCAGAATTGGACCCTAACACTTCACTCGAGCGCCAAGATAGCACCAAACGAGTGCTAGTTGGTCAAAATTTTCTAAAACCATTCCAACTGATCTCAGTGAAGTCACCAAAGATCTTCTCGATCGTGGTCTATACTTGAACCTTAATTTTTACTATAAATATGCTTTTTCAAAATGAAAAAAGATAAGGATAAGTATATATTATAAATCAAATTTGAAAAATTGTTGCATCAATTTCAACTTGTGGTCAACCTAAGATCTCCAATTCAAATTTACCATACCTAGATGGTGTGTGATTAGAGTGAATCATGCTTGGAATATAAGTGAATCTTTAATTAAGTCTTCAAGTAGACCATCAAAATTGACTTCATCGTATCAGATCTTCAAACCACTTGATCCAAACTTAGATTGACTTAACTCGTTTTACTTCTAGAAATTGATCAATTACAAATGCACAGTTGCAAATTTAAATGGTACAGATGAAAAAAATAGAATACACTTGCAAGTGAAAACATTGTAGATAGATTTTTTGTATCTTATAATATCGAGAAAGTTAAAAGAAAAGAGTAATACTATTGGGACATTAAAAACTAACTTAATTGCTTAATCTAATAATGTGTTAGCTGATATATCGAATAACATCATCGTATGTTCAACTGTTAGATTTTTTTACTAAGACCACGTTAGTTGACACATCATTATGTCAATATATCCAAATAAATTACTTTAAAAAATAAGTCTAATTAAAAAATTATTTTTCAGTAGCTTATCATTTACACATGACTAGTACCGGTCAAAAACCTCCTCAAAATTTACATAGGACACTGTGTACAAATTTGGAAGGTTGTGGAAGTTAAGAGGGTATAGAGGTACTTTCATTCATTTCTCTTTCCACACCATTTTCTCTTTTTATAAAATAATTGAAAATATTTTTTTCCCTTTTGATTTTCCATCTCTCAATTTTTGACTCAACGAAACACACTATTTGTGACACAACATGCTAATCCACTAACATTAAGAAATTGTAGGTGGTAAAATGCTCCCTACTGCTTGAGTGATTCAGTTTGGAATAGACGAACAATAAGCGTTGAACCACTCTTCATGCAAAGTGAACAAATTTCCAGAGACCAGGGTAGGCTGGTTGGAGGAACTCCAATTTTTAAGTCAGTAGAGGTTTTGAGATGTTAATCAGAGCTTATTTGCAGGAAAAATCTAGTGCGTACCTTTGAATTTAGCTTACCTGGCTTTTATAGTCTTTTGGAACCTTTTTTGGCAATGCTAGGTGATTAATCATAAAAAGTGTGGAATTGAATTAGAGTTTAGTGTTAATAGTGTGTGTTAATTGAATTAAAATTATTTATTTAATTAGTATTATGGTTAATGTTTAATTTATCTATTTTGTAGTGTTTCAAGGATAAATAAGGATGTTTGAAGGGATAAAAATGCAGGGACTAACCAAGAAAAAGGAGTTAAGTGTAATTAAAAAGTCAACAGGTCAACAAAGGAGGGCTACACAAGGCGAAAACCAGAGAAATACTACCGTCCGGATGATGGTGGTGGCGTCCGGACGGTGCCCTTAATTGCCTTCCTCCTATTTCTTCTCCCATTGGTCCATTTGAGCAACAGAAGACCCTGATTGGCCAGCAAGGGTGTCTGCCGCCTTACCCCCCTTCCGGTTCCTATAAATACTCATATTCAGTCATTTTTAGGAGGACTTTCACCAGAGAAGAAATCCAGAGTCAGAAGGAAGAAAACCTTGCCCTAAACACTTTCCAGCCAAGAATTTCTCCACTTCTACATTTTTGTTTCATCTTTTCTTCTTGAATAGTTGAACCTCTCTCACTTTTGTGCCCTAGCCGGTAATAAGAGTGAAGGTGTTTCAGCTATTTCTCGGGGAAGGACTTGTTGTATTTTGTTTTATGTTGTAATGGAATTATCTCATTCTTCTTGCTCGCCTATAGCAATGAAGTGTGAGTAGTCCGTTTATACTCTTTGATGAAGGGTGAAAGCATGTATAATATTGTTTGAATTATGAAAATGCCGATTTTTTATTTATGCTTTGATGTTTATACCTCCCTTAATTGATGGATAGTTATTACTATTTTATGCACAAAGTTATAAACACCGAGCAAAGCTTATTGCTATACATCATTCTATCTATAAGTTATTACGTACTTCATGCGTGATACAATGATGCACGTAGTTGGGCTTTATGTAATAGTCAGGATATTGGTTATAGACGGATTAAATCTTTCCATGGTTAATACTTTTGATTCAATGCATAAACCGAAACTTCGTCCTCATTGAATCATCGACCTGCCGATTGAATTGGTAAAGTAAACCTTTTGAATGGTTCTCTTTTGAGTTTACTAGGGTTATTTAGTTGTTACATGGTACATAGACCTTTCGGCTAACCTAACCAATTGCTGTGATAGGTTCAATTTACACATCAAACATACCGGTTAATTTTCAAGTCAGATGGGAGTTAATTGCTGTAAGGTGGCATTTTTATAATCTAGCAATATAATGCATGTTGAATCCCCGAACTAAAGAGTACCTTTTATTATTGTTATCAAGAGTTTAAATTAAGTATTTATTTAATAATTATAAGTTCACACCACAAGCTATTGTGAATCAAACTACACACAAAGACAATATGACCTTTTCCATTTTGAATTCCAACAATTAGCTCCTGTGGGTTCGACCTCGGACTTAATCAAGTAATACTACAATTTGACCACTTATACTTGGGTGTATGATTTAAATCAGGTCAAGTTTTTTGGCGCCATAGCCGGGGAGTTATGGTGATTCGAAAACGAACATGGAAGTTGTCTAGTCTATATTATATTTGTATATATTGTTTATTTTACTTTTTTTTGTTTATGTCTGTTAAGTCATCATTAGGGTCTGTAAATCAGTCAAGTCCTTCATCTTCACCATCACAAGCATCATCAAACTCCTTTGAGTTAAGCATAGCTAATAATAATCAAAGGGAACAAGAGGTGGTACAGAATGTCAGACCTTTGAAAGAATATTTGTATCCCACATGTACTAGTGTCCCCTCATGTTTTGCCTTCCCCACAAATGCTCAAAATTGTAACATCAAAGTAGGGACAATATAGCTTTTACCCCAATTTCATGCTCTTGGGTCTAAAAACCCTTATTTGCATATGAAAGAATTTGAGGAAGTATGTGGTGCATTGCAAGATAATTCTGAAATGACCTGGTTGAAACTTTTTCTTTTTTCTTTAAAGGAAAAAGTTAAACAGTGGCTAAATACTTTGAAAACTCAATCCATTCCAAGTTGGCAAGTTTTACAAACTGAATTGTTCATGAATTTTTTCTTGTGTATCGCACCAATGCATTGAGATGTCAAATTATGAATTTTTCTGTGAAAGAAGGAGAAACGTTTTATCAATGTTGGGAAAGATTTAAGGATCTTCTCCAAACTTGCCCACATCATACATTTTAAAGTTGGACCCTAGTTGGTTTCTTTTTTGATGCCCTCCCGTCTACAATGCGTTAGTTTGTTGAAATGATGGCTCAGGGAGAATTCAAGGGTAAGAGTCCTGATGAGGCATTTGAGTTTTTTGATACCATTTCTGAGAGTTCTCAAATGTGGGACTTTGCCTCACCAAATATTGTTGAAACCAAGCCATCTTCATCCCAAGGAGGGAAATACGTGTTAAAAGAGGATGATGACCTAAGGGCTAGACTGACTACTTTGTCTCGAAAGCTCGATGGTCTAGAGATGAAAAAAGTCAAGGGAATTTCTGTTGTGTTGCCCACTGATCAGTTGTGTAGAATCTGTGCTCTGGCAAGACATCTCACGGGGGAGTGTCCTACCATTCCAGCCTTCAAAGAGATTTTGATGGAACAAACCAATGCCATTTCAAACTTTACCAAGCCTCATTCAAATCCATACTCTCAAACCTATAACCCAGGGTGGCAGAATCAATTTCAGTTGAAAAAACACACAGTCTGTGAATCAACAACTAGGTCCACCTTCACCACAACCCCAGACTCAGCAGCCATATCAACCTCCACGCAAGAGAAGTTTAGAAGATACCATGAATCAGTTAATTCAAAGTCAAATGAGTTTCAATACTCAATTTATCCGTGCATTCAATGACTTCAAAGCTTAAACTTCACAAAATATTAAGGATATCAAGAGTCATCTAGCCAAGTTGACCCAATCTTTGAGCACAACAGAGAAGAAAAAAATTCTCATCTCAACCTAAACCTCCACAAGGTTAAACCCAGGCTAATGTCATGTCTTTCGAACCTGCTCCGAGTCAAGTACAAGCAATTACCACATTGAAAAGTGAAAAGGTGATTGACAAGACCATTAAGGCCAAAACCTTAGAACCCATAGTTGAGTCAATCCCTGTAAATAAACCAAATAAGCTTGAACATTTGATTGAAAAAGAAATAGAATTGCCAAATGAAAAAGAAAAATCAAGTCCTGTTCATTTACCTTTTCCTCAAAGAGTCAAGAAACCTCAACCATCGAACGATCATGCTGAAATCTTTGAGTTATTTAAACAAGTAAAGATTAACATCCCATTGTTGGATGCAATGAAGCAAGTCCCATCTTATGCCAAGATTTTGAAAGACTTTTGCACAGTAAAGAGAAGGATCAATGTACAAAAAAGAGCATTTTTTATTGAACAGACTAGTGCTATCATTCAGAACAAGGCTCCTCTAAAGTACAAAAATCCTGAGAGTCCTACAGTTTCATACATAATCGGGAACTTCAGAATTGAGCAAGCTTTGCTTGATCTTAGAGCCAGAGTCAATTTACTTCCATATTCAGTCTATGAGCAATTAGGATTGGGTGAAGTAAAATCCACAAATGTCACATTACAGTTGGCTGACCGTTCTGTGAAAATTTCACGTGGAGTTGTTGAAGATATACTTGTTCAAGTCGATAAGCTTTATTTTCTAGTGGACTTTATTATTTTGGATATATAGTAAGTCTTGCATATCTCTACACAAATTCTTGTCATCCTAGGGCGACCATTCCTAGCAACATCAAATGCATTGATCAATTGTAGGAATGGAATCGTGAAACTTTTATTTGAAAATATGACTTTGGAATTGAATGTGTTTGATATTGTTAAGCAACCCAGAGAGGAAGAAAAATTGCATGAAGTAAATTGTATTGAGTCATTAACTCAAAATCTGTTTGAAAATGCTTATACAAAGAAAGGGTCACTTGCATTAGAGTCTGTAAATAGTGTTGAGTCTGTAGATATGTCTATTATTGAAACATGGGTTCAACAATTTGAAGAGTTATTGCCTACTAGAACAAAGTCTGTAGAGTCTAGTGTTGTTGCCCCTAAACTAGAGTTGAAACCTCTATCGGCTGACTTAAAATATGTCTTCTTGGGAGAGGATGACACTTATCCAGTGGTAATATCTTCAAAATTGTCAGAAGCCCAAGAAAAGCAACTGATAGGATTTATCAAAAATCATCAAAGTGCAATCGGTTGGACGGTAGCTGATATAAAAGGAATAAGTCATCTTCTCTGTACTCATTGTGTATACTTGGAATAAGACTCTAAACTCTTCTTTGCTAAGTGATTTCCAGGGAATGATTGACATCGAGACTAATTCTTGTACAACAAAATGAAGGATTGTGGTATTTCTTAAATATTTTTGAACTAACAAAATCCCCGCACACACACACAAGTTTTTTTTGAAAATATATAGAATAATGATACAAAGGGTGTGTGTTACTCTTACAAAAATGAGGAGATGAAATATTATGGTATTAGAATAAAGTGGTGATTTAATTTTTTCTGTGAAAATATGAATTATGTAATCCTAACCTTTGAAGTTTATGGGTATCTTCACTAGAAACCTTCACGAGACAAAACTTGTCTACTAGGGATCATCTAGGGGTTGAACGACTTGTTGCATAGGCTAAATGCAATCGTGAAATCTACGAAAGTGATTTTATTTTATTTGTTATGTTACTAGGGATTAGTAATGTTTGGTTGGGTCAATAGTGTGTGTTAATTGAATTAAAATGATTTATTTAATTAGTATTATGGTTAATGTTTAATTTATTTATTTTGTAGGGTTTCAAAGATAATTAATGAAGTTTGAAGGGATAAAAGTGCAGGGGCTAACCAAGAAAAGGGAGGCAAGTGTAATTAAAAATTCAACAAGTCAACAGAGGAGGGCTGCACAAGGCAAAAACCAAAGAAACACTACTGTCCGGACGGTGGTGGTGGCGTCCGGACGGTGCCCTTAACCGCCTTCCTCCTCCTTCTCCCATTTGTCAATTTGAGCAACAAAAAACCCTGATTGGCCAACATGGGTGTCTGCTGCCTTACCCCCCCTTCCCATGCCTATAAATACCCCTATTCAATCAGTTTTAGGAGTACTTTTTCCAGAGAAGAAATCTAGAGTAAGAAGGAATAGAACCTTGCCCTAAACACTTTCCAGCCAAGAATTTATCTACTTCTACATTTATGTTTCATCCTTTCTACTTGGAGAGTTGAATCTCTCTCACTTTTGTGCCCTAGCCGGTAATAAGAGTGAGGGTGTTTCAGCTATTCATTGGGGAAGGACTTGCTGTATTTTATTTTCTGTTGTAATGAGATTATCTCATTCTTCTTGCTCGTCTGTAGAAATGAAGTGTGAGTAATCCGTTTATACTCTTTAGTGAAGGGTGAAAGCATGTGTAATATTGTTTGAATTATAAAAATACCGATGTTTTATTTATGTCTTGATGTTTATACCTCCCTTAATTAATAGATGGTTATTACTATTATATGTTCATGGTTATGAACACCGAGTAAAGCTTATTGCTATACACCATTCTATCTATAAGTTATTACGTACTTCATGCGTGATACAATGATGCACGTAGTTAGACTTTATGTAATAGTCGGGAGATTGGTTATAGACAGTTTAAATCTCGTCATGGCTAATGCATTTGATTCAATGCATAAACTGAAACTCCGTCCTCATTGAATCATTGACTTGCCGATTAAATAGCTAAAGTAAACTTTTTGAATGGTTCTCCTTGGGGTTTACTAGGGTTATTTGGTTGTTGCATGGTACATAGACCTTCCAGCTAACCTAGTCAGTTGCTGTGATATGGATCAGTTTACACATTGAACCTACCGGTTAACTTTCCAGTCATATGAGAGTTAATTACAGTAAGGTGGCATTTTTATAATCAAGTAATATAATGCATGTTAGATCCCCGAACTAAAGAGTACATTTTATTATTGTTGTAAAGAGTTTAAATTAAGTATTTATTTAATAATTCTAAGTTCACACCACAAGCTATTGTGAATCACACTACACACAAGACAATCTAACCTTTTCCATTTTGAATTGCAACAGTTAGCTTCCTGTGGGTTCGACCTCGGACTTAACCGAGTAATACTACAATTTGACCACTTATACTTGGGTGTATGATTTAAATCAGGTCACTAGGTCGCACACTTTGCATTCAGCCGGACTATTTGTAAAGGGTGCTAGAATCCCTTCAATCATCATTTACTGATCTTCTCATTTGAGCTCATTGACATTGTTTATCCATGATTTTTTCTTATTAATACCTCTAGAGCAGGGTAACCCCCATGATTTTGGGCATCCTGAGCTGGCTTACATTGGTCGACTTGATGTTTGTCTCGAGTACTAGTAATGGTTTATCCAACCCGAGCTCCTTGATTCAATAGATGTAGTGCTGTGATAATTTGGGTCGGGATTTTAATGGTGATTCTTGTTTGAACGAGCTCTTTAGTTCGATTACGTTAGGTCGGGCTCGGCTTTGGTTTGCCGATGTCATGAGTTGTCATCCCATCGACATGTGGTCAGTCACGTGCCTTGCACTTATTTCCAATGATTATATGTGTAATCAAGCGCAATATTCCTGCGTCCCTTCACTTGTCCCCAAGGAATGTACACCATGTGACACATTTGGGTGATGTTCTACGTATTATTTAAGTGTACTTCCAATTTTTTTTTTTTTTTTTGGTTTCCTCGTCTCCTTTCTTTGCCAGGAGTGGATAATTGTATTTAATGCTTCTACCCCTTGGTCTTTAGGCACTATTTCTTTGTCGCCTCTTCATTCTTCTTTACAAGTGATTTTGCCCTTCATTTCTTCATGTTTCCTCTCATTTTTCTTGCAAAGCTTCCATTCCCATCTTCTATGTCGCTTGTTCTTGTAATGGCTCCTCTTACACCAGTTGAGGTTCCTAACTTTAAGAGAAAGTATCAGATTCCTGGCGATGTCCAAGTTCGAGTTGTTGGTGCCAATGAACCCTTTATTGGTACCCGAGAGTCTATCCCAACCCATACTCGAGCCGTTACTAAAGGTGTGTGAGGTTCCCTCTCTATCCACTTCTCTTATGGGTGCTCTCTACCTTGAAGTTGTGCCCCATACAGTGTTGCCCCAATTTCTTTAGGATAGTGATGAGAGTTGCTGCCTTAAACGAACTTCTAGGAGTTAATATGGGTCTTTGGGAGATTCTATTCTGCTACATTATCAAGCTGGCCGGTGACAACTACTACTTCGCGGTGAGGAGGAAGGATTTCTATTTGGTAACTCACCTTCCTGAATCCTATAAAGGTCATGAGAATGATGTTATCATTGTTTCTGGTAACTAGGAGTACAAGGCTGGTGAAAGCCCATGCTATTGGTGTCCGTTTGAAGAAGGCGCACCAGGTATATGCAGAAATGCTTGTTCGACTTATTCAATCCTTATTTTCCTTTCTTAAAGTGCCTGCTCTTGCTAGGTGAGATTGTTAAGGGAAAATTTCTAAGTGCTCGGTGGAGATGGATGATTTGAAGAAAATGTGATCTTTTAACAAGAGTCTATTTTGCCGAGTTGCCCATGTCTTGCTTGGCTACACACTGACCTGCCACTCGTCTCTCGTCGTACAAGATTGAACAAATGCTACACTTGTAGATGATCGTGAAGTCGTGTACGCTAACACTCCTCGATCTCGCCAGAAGTCGGTTACTACTACTTCTGGTGGGAGTAGGTCAGTAACGAACTTTCTTGATTTTCTAGCTTCAACCTTGAGTCGGCCCCATTTCCCACTTCTAGTCAATACCTCTAGACTTCTAGTGAACCTACTCAACCAACCTTGACCGAGTTCAAGCAGGTGACAATTTCGGATGATCTTCCTGACCAAGGCAAGAACGCAACTGTTCATGATGACCTAAAACTTCAAGACATCCCTTTTTCATCTGACATTCCCAAGTTTCCTGAGGCTCCAATTTCCTCCTTTTCTCTTGCCAAGTCATCCAAAGATGAGGCATTGACTGAAGACCGGGCTCAAAAGAAGTGAAAAGTTTCAAAGTCAACCTCTCTTGCCCTTCCTGAAGGAGTTATCCCCCTTTTCCAATCTACCTTGAAATCGAAAGGGAGAGAGATCAATGTGCGG
Organism: Ilex aquifolium; assembly: GCA_951799425.1. NCBI lineage: Eukaryota > Viridiplantae > Streptophyta > Magnoliopsida > Aquifoliales > Aquifoliaceae > Ilex > Ilex aquifolium. The sequence goes on from OX637400.1 coordinate 29,150,759, forward strand.
GACTCGGACGCCGAAGACATGATGCGGCAATTGGGATAGCTAGGGGGGTCATTCTTCCTCGAGACTTGGCGACGAAGGAAAAAATGTCTGACGATGAAATAACTCGACGGGCCATTCAGGAAATGGTGTTGGTATGGGTTGCTAATTTTTTTTTTCAATCTTTTGTAATTTTGTTAAGTGATCTCCTGTCATAGGGTTTACAAGAAGTCCATGAGGTCGATGTCAGGATCGTGAAGAAGAACAAGGCCATGAAACAGACCATATACGATCGCATGACCACCATGGAGAGGAAAAAAACTTTGGATGTTGATAATGCCAAACTCTCCGACGATATTGTTGTTCGTCATGCTTAGATGACCAACTTAACGGAGGAGAATGATATGCTGAAGGCTTTGAATGACGAATTGAAATCTTCAGAAGCGGCAGTTGTTATCGAGTTTTCCCAAACCTAGTTGGAACATGCCATTCTTCTGGAGGAATTTGAATATTTCAAGGCTAAGTCCATGGAGAGGGAGGTCGATGCCTTTGAGTAGGGGATGGAGATGGTTGAAGGTCAACTAGCCCTGTAGATTCCTTCTATTGAGAGGATTCATTTCAAGAAAGGCTGGGATGCTGCCCTTTGTGTTATTAAAGTTCCTTCATATTGCGAACTCTTTTCCCTTCATGCTATTTCGGGTTCCTCTTCAACATCTGCTATGGAAACCAATCCCTGAAATCATTATGTATATGTATCCTACTTAATGAAAAATTTGGATGTATGAAGTATTTATGCTCTTTCTGTGTCCAGTCTTGATGAATACTTATTATCTCTCTCTTTCTCTCTTAAATTAGTAAGGCTTTTGGTACCACTTCATCTAAAGAAGCTAGGCCCCTAGAGAACTGCTAAGGCCATGCTAGGAATATTAGGCTTATAAAGGTCTGACTCATAGCATATTGTTAGGGCCCTATATATTTTTTAAGAAGTCTTGGCCCTTAGCATTTGCTAGATCCTTTTATACGAAACATTAGATAGTTCGGCCCTTAACACTACTAAGGCCTCATATGCTTTTTGAGAAAGGGCCAGCCTTTAGCAATATGCTAGGGACTTTCATGCTTAGAGTATTTTGCCTTCTAAAAAAGCTTGGCCCTTAGCAATCTAATAGGGCCTTTCATACTTAAAACGTTTTGCCTTCCAAAAAGGCTCGGCCCCTAGCAATCTACTAGGGCCTTTCATACTTGGAACATTTTGTTTTTGAGAAAGGCTAGGCCTTTAGCAATCTGCTAGGGTCTTTCATACTTAGAACGTTTTTTTTTTCAGAAAGGCTTAGCCCTAGCAGATTGCTAAGGGTTTTCCATACTTAGAACATTTTTCCTTTCCAAAAAAGCTCGGCCCTAGCAGATTGCTAAGGCCCTTCCATACTTAGAACATTTTGCCTTTCCCAAGTTGTTCGATTCGCAACTTGTTGCACTGACCCACCGATCTAATTGGTCTCGGAACTTTACCCATTTGGCTTGCATCGTCATGCCAAGCCTTTGGCCTAAGTTTTGATCGGGTGGCTAAACCTGATTTAGGTTTAAACCTCTATCAGGGATTTTTGCCTCCCTCCCTTGGCAGTATGTTAGAATGTGCCTGGACCTTTCCAGGTCTTCTTTTCTTTGCCTTGTAAAGATTCATTGGGGTGACATCTACAAAGGTACTTTGCAACCCATATGTTTTTTGAAAAAAAATTGGATTACATTTCAGGATCTTTCTGGGTAACTAAAGAGGCGTTGGAACGGAAATCCCAAGAATCATTGACAGTGTGTATGTATCGAATACAAATTTTTTTTTTAAAACCCTACAAGGTGGAATTAGGGTTTACCTTCGAGATCGCTCTGGATTGATCACGTCTCACCACAAATGCAGAAAAAAAATAATACAGACGCGGATCGAATACTTCCTGAACCTCACGTTCTTCTGTTGTATATCCCCAAATGCCAAAAATCTGGATGCAGTGTGGGCTGCAAGAATCTCTGAACTTCTACTCTCTCTCTCTCTCTCTCTCTCTCTCTCAGCATCTCTCAAAACGTGAGTAATGAATTGATGCTGATTTAGAGGGCTTAGACGTCTATATATAGGCTACGACAGAAACCCCAAGGAGAAATAAAGATCGGGCTTCGAATGGGCCTAATATTCCTATGTTCAACCAGAACAAACGTCCGACAGCCCATTAATAATAAGTTAGTCTACTAAAAACTTATTATTGATCTCCTAAGTCTTATCTCAAAATTATATTTGAGCTTCTTATTATTATATACTTAATAATCTCCCCACGTTTAACATTACAGATGTCCATCAATTAAATAAATTACTGACAATTATATTTAATTGACTTTTTTTTTCCTTGAGACCTTAGCACTCAATTTATTTGTTATGTCGGATAATTAAATCCACCTATAGGGTTTGACATAGACAAACTTATGAGTTTTCTCAAGAGGACATCATCAACGCATTTAAATACTAGGACGTGGTTTCCTTTAACAATTAATTTCCACCTTACAAATAATATTGTCTCTCAATTCACCAAACTTATTGACTCAATATGAATCTCACTCTTTGATGAATTAAGGTGATAAACATTATATGCACGTGACAATTAAATATTTCGGGATTAAGAGTATAAGCAATCATAATAATCATGAGGTATTTATTATCTTATTGAATTAGTAAAAGATAATAACCTCAACATGAGTCTATTCAATACACAAAGTGTACTAGTGCAATAATCCGAGACATCAAACAGTCTCCTACAGTCAAGGCAGACTATGCCAGAAAATTACACTATAATCATACTGATGGTGTGTCCAATTCCATCTAGGATTGTGAACCTATACTCATATTATACAAGGATCCGATAATCTGGTCTTCTATGCATAAGTCAAACTCTACACACCAGATTATCTACAATGTAAAATATAAGACACACATTCATACCATATATCAAATATAATGCAAATATTTTGCCCACATAGATTCTCAATAAAATGGAAAAAACAAACTTCTATTAATTAATAAAATGATTTTCACTACAAAAAGTAATCTTTTAATACACAACTCTATCAACTAAAGGGGCATTCTCTGCGCCCGTCATTTCACAGGAGGCACTCCTATTTTTCGAAGGTACTTCGGCGTTTCTCAAGAGGTACTCCTATTTTTTGAAGGTACTTCGGTGTTTCTCAAGAGGCCTCCTGTCTTCTGAAGGTACTTTAGTGTTTTCATTCTCCTTTGAAGGTACTTCAAAAGTAGAACTTCCGAAGGCTAGCTGTGTTCCAAGATCATGGAAGTGGCTTTCCTTCCATGGTCTCAAGTTTGTAAGACCCGTTTCCTCCGACCTTATAAGGTCTTCCCAATTGGCCCCGAGCTTACCATTTGTGGGTTTCTTGGTGGACCCTACGATCTTCCTTAAGGCCAGGTCCTCAATGTTGAAGTTTCGGGGATGTACTTTCTTATTGTGTGCTCGGGACATCTGTCGCTGATAGGCTGCTAGCCTTATAGCTGCGGACTTTCTTCTTTTTTATGCTAAATCCAACTCTTTGGCTATGACATTTTCGTTTTCTCCACTACTTGCTAGGTCGGTTCTAATTGTAGGGAGGCCGATTTCGAATGTTATCACGGCTTCCATGCCATATGCCGACGCATAAGGAGTTTCCTCCGTTTGCATGGTGCGGTGTGGTTTGGTATGTCCACAACACGCTGGACAATTTTTCCAGCCATTTACCTTTTGTCTTTTCCAATTTCTTCTTTCTTCCATCGAGAATTTTTTTTATTCGATATTTCTGCTTTTCTGTTGCTTTGTGGATATGTAGGAGTGGAATAATGACTGACAGTACAATTTATCGCCTGGCGATAACCAAAATCTAGCAGCCTTCACCATACTTTGTGTGCCTCTTTCTTGTTTGGGGAATCTGTCCACTCTTAAGATAGCTTGTGATGGGATCCATCCAACTGAGCCCCTACTCGGTCAACAACATGTCCATTGCCCTAGGTAACTCTATGCTTGACCTATCTATGCATTCCATCATTACAACCCGAGTCGCTTTCTCCTTAAGGGCGAATGCTAACGTATCTAGAGCGTCGGCATTTGAATTTTTGGCCCTTGCAATCTGCTGAATAGTAAATTTTGGGACATTCCCAAGCTCTTCTTTGGCTAACTCATAGTAAGCTATCATTTGCTCATCTTTTGGTTTGCCGATGTCATGAGTTGTCATCCTATCGGCATGTGGTCAGTTACTTACCTTGCACTTATTTTCAATGATTATATGTCTAATCAGGTGTAGTAATCCTACATCCCTTCAAATATGATACAAAGAGTCTAGTCATCAATGAAATGATCATTTTATTCTTGTTCGATTAAATTTGAAGAATTAAATCACAACATATATTTAGGTATATATGGAATTATTTATTTATTTTTTTTTTTTTATTTTATTGTTGATTTCTACTCGAAAAGGGTTTCTCTATTACTATATACACAAAATTTAGGGGTATTTTTATGTTATTTATGAAATAAATAGGGTTTCCATATACTTAATGAAAAGTATGTAAAGAAGATAAATATAATTAGAGAAACGTTATGTGGACCTAATTTATTGATCTAATCATTCGTAGCTATTGGATTGATAATGAATCCTAGTATTTTTTAAGACTTGTTATCAATCCAATGGTTGTGATAGATTAAATCAATAAATTATGTCAGCACAATAGGTTCAAATATAGGTTCAAATAGTATTAGTGATGTAAGTATAAGATATTTCATATATAATCTGAGAAGTGGGGTCCTCGAAAGTCGAAATACTAAGCATCTTATGTTATACCCAAAGAAATGCTATCTTAATGAATCTATTACTAGAAGAATAATTCTATGTGCACCTATTTTGTGAACAAAAAATTGTGTATTAAATCATTGTCAGCCGTTGGATGATAGTGGATGACTCAATGACATATGCCCTACTTCAAAGGAGATAACATAATCACATCTAGTTATATCTCTTAAAATCATTGCCTAATTTTTAATTATATAGTGTATATGAGACAAAATGACAACATAGGCCCCGGAGGATTAGGATGGTGCTGTAAGAGTTCCACATACCCTCGTAGTTAACAAAATGGTTATAGGGAAAACATGTAAGTTATTCTAATGCAGGTTTCACAATGAATATTCAAACAGTTTTTGAGTTTTATTTTGGATATAATGGTTAAACTTCTTTCTTTTTTGCCACTATATATAACCTTTTCGCAATCAAGATTTGAATTTTTTTTTGAAAGAGAATGGTTTGCCTACACTTTAGCCAATTGATTGAATATTTAATAGTATTATTTCTTTGGCCTGGCACAAAGTTTAGCCGATGTTTATTCCTTCTACCTCCACGTGGTATTGCTCCATCGGGCTTTCGTCCAATGTAAAAAATTCTCCATTGTTGCCTCTCGTAAGAGTCTAGGACGTGTTTTAGTCTTAGTGTGACTGATCATCCTCTCGAAGCCCATAAAGTCAAGACAATACTTGAAAATTTGGTTTATATGGATTCTTCTTGGTAGAGACCATAGGAAAAAATAATATTGTCAGAAATTAACACGGTAATGTTTCCATTTATTCATCAAAAGGAGCGTCCCTTTTGAAGCCAAAATTGATTTTTCTTGATACCTAACATAATGTATGAAAGGATACTTGAACAACTATAAGTTGACCTGAAAAGCCTAACTTAATTTTTTCCATTTGACGTAAAATAAATACACTCATTTGATATTTTAAGATCCACTAATCTAATGATTCCGACGTAGTGCTAAGAAAAAGTTGATTAATATATGGTTAAGATAACTGCTGATTTCCAAAACTCTTTAGGACCACTCGACCACGTTGCATCAAGGCGACTTAACGGAGTACTCCCTGCCAGTCCCAGATACAACAGATCTCAGCACCCCAACCGAAAGAGTATGCAAGTCTGGCATAATCTCGTGGAAATCAATAAAGACTATAATGAGAAAGTAACAAAGAAAAGAATATGACCTCCATCTTCATTTAACTAAACAAAGAAATAAAAGTTTACATACTCAAAGTTGACTACAAAAGATTTCCATATTTATGTTTTTATCTCGAGTTAGACTTAGAACATTGACTAGAAAAAGATGATCCCAAAATGGACCATTTTCTTACTCTTGTTTTTCTTTCTTCTTATTCGTCAGTTCATTGAAGGTAGGAACCGAATAGGGTTCCTCCAAAATTTTGTATTATTACGAAGGTGTACACAGCAAGGAATTTACTTCACCTTTCCAAAAAAAAAAAAATATTAATCATTAGAGGACAAATTGACTTTACTTAATTCCACCAAGTGTGGATCATCATGGGCATGTAAACAATCTGCTTGTGCATTTTGAGTTTCAGTCTTCTAATTGTATAAAATCATGTCTAATCGATGAAAATACAATTTGTAAATAATTATGTACATTTGAGATTCATATTGCAACTATAACTTCAAGGAAAGCGTGATAGAGGCCGTTCTATTAAAAAAGATTAAGATAAATTACATCCACCTCTCTTGATGATTGATCAAGTAATAACTAGACCTCCTCTTGTTTAGAAAATAACACCGTTCTCCCCTCTACTTTAGTTATTTGTAATAGATTCCCCCACCGTTAGTGAACCCTTAGGGAAATGTTAAGAATTTAATGATGGAACACCACACCTATTCCCAAACAGTACCACAAAAATCCCACCACACCTGTTCACAAACACCACACCTGGTCCCAAACTCTTTCTGTCTATCTCAGACACAGTTGAACCAGCCCCATGCCACCCCAAAACTCCGCCGAAAAACCCACCAACCCACACCATTGTTGGAGCCCCCTTACACCCACCGCCATCGAAACCCCAGCCCAATGCATAAAACCACACAACAACCTGGAAACCCTTTCACCCGACACCACCATGACAACTCCTTCACCACCAGCCAGCCGCAGCCACCACCTACACGACCATCAAGCAACATTTGGTTCAAGGCGGCTTAAGCCAATTTGAGGCTTAAAGCGGAAACATTAAATGGAGACATTTTATTTTTAGTATTGTTTTAAAAAAAAATTAATTTATTTTTAATTTTCTATGTGAGAGGGAGACAAAAGAAAGATGTGTTAATGTTGTCGATAAAAAAATTTCAACTTTAGTTTTTGTTTTTTACTACCAAGAGGGAGAGAGAGTGTTTAATTTCAACTTTTGTTTTTGTGTTTTTTTTTACCGCAGAGAGAGAAAAAAAAATGGATGAGAGTAAATATGAATTGACTATTTAGTATTTTTTTAATTTCTAAGTTTTTAATGTTATGGATTGAATTATAGGGCCAAATTATTACAATAAAAATTTTGATTGGATTTAATTTTTTGAGGCTATTTTGTAGGGTTTAAAATTTAATACATATATAAATTCGTATATACACACACACACACACACACACACACACACACACACATATATATATATATATACATATATAAATTCGTATATATATACACACACACACACACACACACACACACAGATATATATATATATATATATATATATATATATATATATATATATATATATATATATGAGAAGTTTAATATTCTATATTTGTATATCCTCCCTTGATTCATGCGAATTTTTTTTGAAACTTTAATATTCTATATTTGTATGTCCTCCCTTGATTCATGCGAATTTTTTTTGGAAAGTGATTTTGTTTTCAAATTATATTTAATACACCTTTATTCATGCGTTTTTTTTTTTGGAAAATTATTTTATTTTCAAATTAATTTAATATCCGAAATAGTATAATAGTGTAACAATAACAGTGTAACAATAAAAGTGTAACAGTGTAACAATAACAGTGTAACAGTTATTGTTACACTACTACACTTTTATTGTTACACTATTACACTTTTATTGTTACACTTTGTGCATGTGGTAATAAATTCTAAACGGAGATGGACTGTTTTTGTAACACCCCGAATTTTCTTTTATATATTTATAGAGATATATATATAGTAAATAATATTTGTAAAGATGTAGATATATGTAGTGACATAAGAATAAACCGTAGGAATAAATGCTATGGAGACAATTTGATTGGGAAGTTACGTGTCGAAGATGTTTAAACTTGGAAAGGGTGATTAGACAAGTTTCTAAAAGTTTGTAGGTCAAAATAATGATTCCATTGAATCCGGAAGGTCGAAAAACATTGGGAGTGGTAATATGGATGTATTGGAAGTTAGGAAATGTCTCGGAGTTAAAATACACTTTAGCGAGAATTTGGGTAAAAATGGGTATTGAACACTACTTAGTGTTTTGGCCATAACTTTTTATCCTTAAGTCCAATTGATCTGAAATTTTTACAGTAGATAGTAGACATCTAGGGCTACAAAAGTATGTCTCATGAAAAATTTTCAATTCGACCTCTAAATGGGTCAAAATTGCATTGGAAGTTGAAACAAAAATCTGGCAGTCAAACCGTACCGGTACGCGTACCGGTACGCCGAACTCCAGTAGCTACACCGTACCGGTACGCCCGATACAGCCAGCCCGATCCGACTGAGGTTCTTTCTCCATTTCTTCCACTATAAATACTTAAGGCCGACTATTTGAGCCCCATTTCAGCCTTCTAAACCCTAGGCACCTTTAGAGAGAAAGAGAGGGAGAGAAGAACATCAAAGATAAGGAGAGATACACCATTTTAGAAGATTAAAACCCTAGATTTCTAAGATTTCACTTCTCTACTCATTCTCTTTTCTTCCATTCTTCACCCACTCTCACCCAAATCTTTTGAAAACCCTAGGGAGGGGGAATTAAAAAGGAAAAGAAAGGAAAGCAAGAAGGTCTTGAAGCTTGGGTATTTGGCTAAAACTCTTGAGCATTGAGGTAGGAGATTTCTTCTCTTTCTCTTACATTGATGTTAGGGTTAATAAATATGTATGTTTTGATTCTTAATGATATGTATTTGCTATGTCTCCATTGTTTCTTGGTTCTTGTTTAATTGTTAAAATGTTTTACACAAATCCCTCTTTTGTTTGAAAAACCCTAGTTTTCAAGAGTGATGAGTTTTCCTCTTGAATTCTTCCTTTATTCTTGATTTCAAAATCATAGTGTTTTGTGTTGAGTAATAAAATGATATTGTTGTGATCTCTTGCATTTTTCTTGGTTGGTTATTGAAAATGTCAAATGCTCAATTTGGGGATTTTTAAGATATAATTGTAAATTGTGGAATTTGATTTGATATTGTATCTCTTATGAGTGTGGGATGACCATGGGTGGCCTTTGACGAGATATCGTAGAGTGGGTAGACGTGTTGCTTGCTCCGTGTGGGTTGGCATGTTTCCTACCACTCGTAGTGGGGTTAGTGCTTTGGTAAGACTAAACCGCTATTGCTCACAGGTGCCGTGTAAGAGGGTTAGTATACTAATGCCTGGGTTGGATACGTCACTGCCATTGGTGTGGCATACGCCCTTCCTAAAGGATGGATATCTTTGATAAGATTTGTGTGGGTGTGTGTGGGTTAGATATTACTCAATGTGTCGATTCATGGGGTTTGCCTTACATCATGTTTGAGATACATATACATATTGATGGATTGTTGTATTGTTGTGGAAAATGGTTTCCTACAAGGACTTGTGGGAGTATGGGATTCCACAAGGTCTTGTGGGAAAATGGTTTATATTTTGGAAAATGGATATGTATTGGATCTTGGTTTCTTTTACTGTTTATGTAAATTACTGTTGCTACCTAAACTTGATATCTATTTAAATGTCCTGGTTTTACCTCAAAAATTATATATGTTAATTGTGAAATGAGACCGACCGTTTTATATTTTTATAAACCTTGTTTGAGTTGGGAAGATTTTGCTACAGAGCTTCATGCTCATCCCCTACAAATTACATTTTTCAGATTTGGTGCTAGAGGAGGATCTCGGCATCGACGAGTCAGGGCATTGGGAGGCTCCACTCGAGGGGAACCTAGATCCCGAGGTGGATATGTAGAGATGTAGCTTCTTTTGTACTAGACTAGGTTATTCTTTTGGACACTGTGAGGTCTAGTTTCTTTTGCTATTCCGCTGTGCTATTTTAATTAATTTTTGAGATGTAAATGCCATGGTTGGGCATATTCTTTTGGATAATGATGTAAATATTTTATGGATGATGAATGAAGTTTAATGTATTTATGGATGATATTAGTGCTCTCATAATGTAAATGGTTTTAGTATGTAATGCCGTCCAGGGTGTGTTTTGGGGCGTTACAGTTTTGAATGAAATTATGTGAAAATATATGTTTAACAAAATGTAATAGTACAATATTTTGTGTATATAGTTTGTTACACTGTTATTGTTACACTGTTACACTTTTATTGTTACACTGTTATTGTTACACTATTACACTATTTCGGATATTAAATTAATTTGAAAATAAAACCACTTTCCAAAAAAAAAAAAAAACGCATGAATCAAGGTGCATTAAATATAATTTGAAAACAAAATCACTTTCAAAAAAAAAAATCGCATGAATCAAGGGAGGACATACAAATATAGAATATTAAAGTTCCAAAAAAAATTCGCATGAATCAAGAGAGGATATACAAATATAGAATATTAAAGTTATTATATATATGTATATATATATATATATATATATATATATATATATATATATATATATATATATATATGAATCAAGGTGCATTAAAGATAAGATATTTTAAATTAAATGACCATAAATGGTGTATTTAAGTCTTTGTATCTATATAGTGTATTTTTTTTCAAGACATTTTTTAATGTGTATTTTTTGCCAAATAACTCTAATTAAGTGTACCGACTTCCAAAAACCCCTATTTTTTTTTTCCATACTGTTGGGTCAACCCTAGTTTGGTTGTGGTTGTGGTTACTTTAAGGGATACTTTTTAGTGAGGGTGTTATAGTCATTTTATTGTTTGGAGTAGACAAATGAGTTGAACATCATTGACACGAGATGTTAGTGTTATTTCTTAAATAAGAGAGGATCTAGTTATTATTTGACCAAATTTTAGAAGAAGTGGATATAATTTATCCAAAAGATTAATATAAACAAAATCAGTTGGTTTTGAGAGGGGCCTCTTGATTATTCACAGTTTGAAATATAGTTCTAATCAAGTTCAGATGCACTAGTGTAATGGACTTTGTTTATCCAAAGATTATATTCAGTGCTCATTAGACAAAATATGACAGTGTTATGTGGTATACATTACTCATAAAATATTATACATTTTTAATCAATTATTGTTATTTATAAAATTATCAAATTTTTTTTTGAACACCTTGGTGTCTTGACAAATAAGAGCTCTGACAATTTTTTGTTAAATGTAAATACCACAAGACTCTGTCACTTTTTTTATGAAAAGGAAGACTCTGTCACTTTAGTGGCTCATAAAGCACTAAATATTTTCACCTTTCACCTCCCTTTCACAAAACTATAATTACCCTAACTTGTTTTGGGTGATACTTGAGTGTCAAAAAGTTCCTTTACTTTACTTTCTTAATCTAATCACGAGATGAGATGTGAAAATTTTTATTTTATTTTTTAATTTCATTTATTTCCTTAGTTAACGATTAATTATTGAAAATAACTCAAATCGATATTCGCGGTCCAAAATCATATTTTGAGAAGATACCAATTTTTATTTTTTTTCCCCCTTGTGTTATCCTATTGAGCGAGAAACTCAATCGATCACTATCAGCATGCACGACAGCCAGATCCAAAATTCCAGATTTTGATGTGATGTGGTGGTCAGGCGTGGAGGCAAGTGAATATTTTATACATACACAACGGCTGTGATGTAATGTCTAAAATCGTTTTCATACCGATGAGCTGAGCAAATATACAATCAACATTTAGTTCTCGTATTTGTTGAAGACGAAGGAGACCAAGTACAAGCCCCCATGTGGTTACCGTGTAACCATGAGATCTATTCATTTAGACTATATTTAGGAGAAGATTGCCCGAAATAAAAAAAGAGATTAAAAATATAAATTAAATGATGTGATATTCTCTTAATAAAATATATTTAAATTTGTAAAAATAAAATCAATACTACCACTGTGATAATATTACCTCATTTGGTCCATAATTTTGATGAGTGTAATATTATTCGTAATTGTAATGCTAAATTAAAAAAAAAATCTAGACGTATTATAACTCATTCAGAGTTCATTAAACAAGAAAAAATCAAATGCAACTTGATGTGTTCAAATTTTGACTCAAAAACTATCGGGATCAATCTTAAGATCCCAAAAAACTAATTTTCTTGTAAACTCATTAAATTGGGTCACAATATTGCCTTTATTTAATCACTTTGATACGATATGCATAGGTAAATTTTTTGAGGCAGTCTTTTCTTTAACTTTAAAAAACTATCCAATCTATTGAATTTCAAGTGTCGGAGATTTCTGTTATTAAAAGGTTTGACTATAATAAAAAAATTTGATTACGGTATTGAAAAAAATAAATAGTACCATATCACTTATTATCTTTTGAAGTATCTATACCACTTTTTGGTAAAAGTTATGAATTTTTGGGCTCCATTCACTTTTTGGGTTCATTTGCTATATTTTGGGTAAAAATTACTATATATTTGTGTAAAATTTTATCACCTTTTAGAGCATTTTTTATTTATTGGTACAATATCTAAAAGTAAAATTTGATAACATAGTGTAATCCTTGGTAAAATATCAGTTCACATGCATTTGCATCTGATTGTGCACGCAGGTGATCTGTGATCATTTTTACATTCTAGCCTACAGTGGTAAAATATCAGTTTCAAATGCATTTGCATCTGATTGTGTACGCAGGTGACCTGTGATCATTTTTGCATACTAGCCTACATGCTAGATATGCAAGATTATAGATCACATTTTAAACATTATTAAGATAAAAAATTAAACATTGATCGTGTAATATTTATATTTTAAAAAATAATTTTTTTAATTGCGTAATTTAAAATTAAAATAACATAGAAAAAGAAAGAAAAAAAGGAAGAAAAAAGGGAGATATGTGTGGATTAGTAAGATTATTTGATATTAGAAAATGTGTTGATTGGGTTGTTCGACATTGAGAGGTGCGAAAAGAAGATGATATTTTTGGACGAGAAAATATATTTTAAGATAAATTTTAATGATGTAACGGTCACCACAAGAAGACGAGCCATTGGATTTTTAGGTCCGTGCCTTTACTGTTCTTCTACGTCAAATAGCTTATCAATTTTTTTTTTAATTTTTCCACAGCATCCTCACGAATTCACCACCATCTACGTTTTTTTAATTACCCAAAAAAAAAAAAATTTCACCAACATCCGCAAAGGTACAAATCTTAGCATTTTCATGATTGGGGGTTTCACAGCCTACAGTGAACAGGTGAGAGTGAGAGAGAGAGAGAGGTGGGCGGGTAGACAAGGGCTCGTGTTTACATACCTTAGTTCGGATGAAGGTCATTTTCAGCATCTTTCTGTGTTCTGTCTTCTTGTGTATATTCACACTTTGTCTAACCCTCAACCATATCAAACTCCATCATACCTTGATATTAATATCTCTTAGGATGCTCCGTTCGAAGCAACAAGAAAAATCTGGAGAAGATTTCGAAAAGATTTGGAGAAGATTTCGGAAAGATTTGGAGTTGATTCCAAGAGTAAAGATTTCTTGAAATCATGGGGAAGAAAGTAGACTCCAAGTTTGAAATCACAGGGAAGAAAGCAAGTCAAGCTTCTTTGAAAATATCTAAGAATGATAAGAAACAGATAAACAGCCTGATAAAGGTTTTGAGGCCCAAGGTCTACATCACAGACTCTTCAAGCTTCAAAAGACTTGTTCAAGAGCTCACTGGCAATGGAAGTCCTATTTCATCCCCTCCTCCTCCCTCTATACACTCACCAACTGAACAAGTCCCAGACGCCATAGACATTGAAGATCAAAGTTACCCAGAAAGTGGTGATGACTTTTCATTTGATTTGTCAGATGTAAGCTTCATACCACCAAACCCTTTCACCATTTTAGAAAATTTACCTGAACCGAACATAAAGACATCATTTACCGTACCAGACGGTTCTTTGGAGGCCAATTATGATCAGATGGAACTTTCACAGTACAGGGAAATGGAGTCATGGCTTTTAGAGATGGAGCCGATTCCATTCTATGATACTTACGCTTCAATAATTCAGCAGGATGTCTGTGTATATGACTATGACTTATCCGGGCTTCTATGATACTCTTTGATCGGTGTTTATATATAAACCATGTCTTGCATGGTTTTTGCGATATTGTCTTTAGGGCTCAATCTTCAAACCCAGGTTTAGAAAATGTATATTGTTTTCACTGTGTAGTATCCCATGTGTAATTTTGTATGAAGAAGAGGATAGTGTTGTGTTCCTTATGGTTCTGTATATGATAGAATTGTTCATTTCCATGCAAAATATGTATCTGTCAAAAATTTGAGGATAGGATTGTATTTGAAAAATCTGAATAACAATATCAATTGTATATTAGTTCTTGCAGTTAGTGTACAACCCCAATTTATAATGATACAAAGGAGTGAAATGATTAAAAGTCCTCAGAGTAAAATATAAAAAAGAAAACAAAATATTTACGGAATAAATAAAGAAGAAAATAATGCCCTAAAATAAATCTACCAAAACTGTAAATTAAAGATTATATTCTAACACCTCCCTTAATCTCAAGATGTGTGAAGCTGCAGCATCTGGAGTTTGGGAACAGGTTACTCAGAAATGAGTTGAACATCATCAATTATTTTTATTTTCCATTTATCCTATCAAACACAAAAGAAGAAAAGTGTGTCATTTTTATTTTCCTTCCTCGAAAAATAGAGAGTGTATCTCTCCTACTTTTCATCCCTCATACTTTCTATCATTTCTATCAAACGGAACATAAGACTTACAAGACTTTAAATAGTAGTAAAAACCCTAAAGCCATAGTAAACTAGAATACAAAATAATTAGGAAACAAAATAAAGAAAAAAAAATAAAATATTTTTTTAATTAAATTAGGAAACAAAATAAATCTTCTAGAATTTCCTAATTGAACGACACTGACCTTGTTCAAACAAAATTCCAAAATTTTCGTCACATGTACTGCATCAGGTTGGCAATCTATGATTCAGAAGGCACGAGTGACAATAAAATGGAATCTTCACGCACTTGATGATGAACAAAATAAAAATTAATCTCAATATACTTTGTTCGTTAATGAAAAAAATCATTATGAGCTATTTGTATAGCACTTTTGCTATGACAAAAATAGTGGTTGGATGCATCATGATGACGCCACTACAAGTAAGAAGATTTTTAGTGGCAAGATTTAAATTGCAGCTAAAAATATCACCACTACAGTTGCATTTTTAGTGGCAAAAAATAATTATTGTCACTATATATAATATAATAAATTTAGTTAGTGACAATTTTATTGTCATGAAAAAGAAAAATTATGTCACTAATTTATGGTGGAAAAATAATTTAGTGGCAACAATTATTTTTTTATCACTAATAGTTTAGGTAAACAAATATATAGTGACAAAAAAATTCCATAGCCACTGATGGTGTGTTATTTTTAGTCACTACATTTATTTACTACAGCAGATTTCCAGCCTTCCCATGTTTTTTGCCTAAGTACACATCTATCTCCCATACATATCTCACATATACTGCTCTCTCTCTCTCTCTCTCTCTCTCTCTCTCTCTCTCTCTCTCTCTCTCACACACACACACACACACACCCCCTCCACACACACGAGTTCACACATACTGGCCGCCCTCTCTCTCTCTCTCTCTCTCTCTCTCTCTCTCTCTCTCTCTCTCATTGCACGACGAGATCAATGATGGCCTCACAAGATCTTTGATCGGTTAGGGCACAACTCAATCCATCTAGGTTTTTGACATTGGATTTCACTTTCTGATCGTTTAAGGCACAACTCAAATTCGATAAGTGATCGGCTAGGGCACGAGATCTCTCAACTTTATTTCGTTCTCTTTTCTATGCGATCATAGCTCTCTCACCTTTCAATCTCTTTCCTATTTTGGTGATGGCCTCTCATTCGCCCCATTCAAAGGCTTGTATAAATCTTCAACCTAGAACTCAAATTTTTGTTTAGTGACCTTGGAGTGGAACCGTAGTGTTTTGGATTAGACAAATGCAAGTGCGTCAGATTCCGATGAAAATATGGCCATTGTCGACCACCACCACAACCACGAGTCTCACTCCAAAGTGAAACTCTAGAGACTCTGTCCATTCTGGCAATCAGGAACTGCTTCTTCATCCTTTAATTCAATTCATAACCTCAATTCTCAGAGCCAACCAAACGGTGTTTTATAGAATATGCGAGCTCCGAATACTGCTTCTTCTGTCGGGAGATCGCTCCTCCTGACTAGGCGTAGACTCCGGCTTGATCAAGCTAACAATTTGTATTTTCCTTGTGTGTTTTTGGTTTGTTCCTTGTTGAGTTTGGTTATTTTGGCCATGTCTTTTATGCTTGTGCTTTGATATTTATGTTGACTATCGATAAAATTGATTTCTCAAAAGAAGCAATTCTTGTTTCCAGAAAGTGAAGCAATTCGTATTTCATTAGTCTATGTTTACGTTTGTTGGTTCATTTGCTCTGATTATTTTTAACTGGTCTATTTGGTTGCCAAGAACATTTAGGAAAATGTAAAAGAGACTTAAATTTTAAGTAGAAGAGGTAAATTCAGAATTTACCTTCAATTACCAAAGACACACACACACAGCCACTTATAGTTTGTGTAAAAAGGGGAGATGTATATGCATGTCAATTGCTTTTTACGTTGTAGGTTTTTGTTTTAGTGTAATGATTCATTTGTGTTTTGTGCATTGAAGATGAACCAGGCAAATAGGTCGAGTGTTGTTAGAATCAAGAATATGAGTAGGTCTCACGTGGCTTTCAAGGTAACTATTTCATTTTCTTCCATTTGAATTCTTTGCTTCTTCATCAATTGTGTATCCATTGTTCAACGTACTAACGTGTATAACTTTTGGACATTATTTAAACTCTCGTTCCATGTTTGCCGTGGAACTTTCTTTAATAGGTGTTTGAATAGTCTAAATTCTAGATGAGATCCTGCTTTTCTTTAGCTGAACTTTAGGTAAGTGTGGTACTTAAGACTTTATGTCAAGCACAATTCAGCTTTGTAGGTTACAATGTTAACACCCCTCCCTGATTTTTGTTCTTGTTGATCCTAAAATCTGTTCACAATGATGGATGGCCAGAGTTGTGACCTAGCAACCGACGAGAGTTTTTCTGCAAAAGAAGTCAAAGGCCAGAGGGACTCTGGTGGTCGAACCCTCCGATGGTAAAGTTAGGCGAGAAATATGGAATGAAGCTATATTTAGTTGGGAACGAGTTATTTACTTGGGTGATGCCTAGCTTGGCATTTATATAGGTTAGAAGATTGTACCTTTGGAAGATCTTCAACAGTTATTTGAATGGAGCGGCATTGGAAGTGGAACAGAAGCTAGAACCTTTTAACATGTATATCCCAACTGGTTTGAATTAGTTGAGTTGAGTTGAGCTGAGAAATTGCCGTGCTGGAGTGTTGGAGATCAAGGAGCTAAGGTCCTTGTTGAATGTAGAGCTCGCCCATCAAGCATCATGTGTTGAGCTCGAGCCCACGTGCTCAACTCGTGCCTAATTTATCATCATTATTTGCCCTTTAATTCAGACCAGTGAATGGCACGTGTCATGAGTTTAACACACATGTTCGTTAGAACCCGAAAAGTTGCAATCGACAACAGTCCACACGCAACTGCCAAAGAGCCGATGTGGGTCCGTCGTATAAAACCTTTTTTTTCTTGGCTACCTAGCACATCTTTGAGAGCTTTAAGAAGTATCTTACTCCCTTGCCTCTCCGTCTCTATCTTCTCTATTGGGCATATAGGCTAGAGCCATACCTTTCAGTTTCACTTTAACCGCTTTTGCTTTCTTTGGTGTAAGAGGTTCAATCTGGAGTCTTTTGTGTACAAGTCTATTAGAGGCAAGCTTAAATCTGTGCTCGATTTTTGCCTTTCTTTAATTGTTAATAACCCCAATCGTCCCCTTCCACCAAATTTGTATATCAATCACTGTAGCTTTCCTATTATGGTGAGTGATTCTGAGCACATACCTTCTAAAAGCATTTCGGTGTTAGTGGCCTAGGCTGATGCGGCACGAGGATTCTGACTCCATTCAGGAATTGGCTCTTCGTCTCTCAAGGTTGTCGAAGTCAAAAACTATTGTAGTTACCTTCACAAGGATGACCTTCGAGAAATTAGGGCGTCATACTATATTCATGATTCTATGCGCCTTAGGGTCCCGTCTTCTAACGAAACCGCCAACTCTTTTTTACTCGATGAAGTTTGTCTTTACGAGTCCATCTTTGAAGTTGGACTTCAATCTTTGATGCCTAGATACATGAGAGAAACCCTTCACCTTTTAAACCTTTCTCCTGTTCAATTGACCCCAAATAGCTGGGAATTCTTGATCGGCGTAGGTGTCATTTAGGATAGAACTAATGGCATCGACATTCAACCAACCTTTTCCAAATTCCTGCAATGCTATATATTTACCTCTTGCACTGGCCAATGTTTGAGGTGGTTCTACCTTTCAAAGAGAGAAGGGCTGAGCTTACTAATGGGCTGCTCTTCGAATGTGAAAGAGTGGAAAGACAAATTCTTATGTCTCTGGGCCTGATTGGGAATTGGGGGCCTTGGAGGCTTCCCAAAGTTAGTCTTTTCTTGTTCCTCGTCTATGGGGATCCCCTACTCTTCATAAGTAGGTTCTATTTGTTGTACTTCAACACACAATTTTTGTTGGATTTTAACCTTCTGCTATTTTGGAATGCAGGTACATCAAAATCTTTTCCCCCTGAATTGAAACTCCAAAGTCAAGCAAGCTCTCGACTACCCCACAAACGATCTCTTCGTCCTAGTAAATAATCCTGCATTTTTTGAGTGTTTGATAGGTCCTTATTCGACTGTCTCTGATCCTCTTACTGTTGTAGTCTCCTCTTCTAAAGGTATAATTTTGCCTTGCCCCAATTTGTTTTTGCTTGGACATGCTTTAACTCATACCCCTTCTTCTTTTTAGCTATGGCTCCCACATTGGTCGACAAAAAGGCCTTTCAAGAGGTTGCAGCCAGAAGAGCTTCCGAAGCTAGTCCTCCTCTTCACAAGAGGCCTAGGTGTCCTTCTAAGCATATTTTTTTGTCCCAACTTCTTCTGTGTCGTACTTCGTTTCCAATGCTTTCCAAATCTTCTTGGCAGAAAAGCATGAATTCGAATAGTAATCGTATAGCTTATCAGAAAGACAGTTGAGAAAATAATTGCGACAATTATCTTCATCAACCTCCCATGTTGCTAAATTTTTTTCATGCTCTGATAGATCTTCTGCATTCATACCTTCCTTGTTCACCTTCTTTGGATTTTTTGCAGTGAGAATACATGCGACCTTCATCAATTTGAGGTAGAACATAATTTTTTTCACCCATCTTTTGAAGAACTGTCCACTAAATCAAAAATGGCTTGTTAAGATCGTTGATCCAGCAGATGAAATAGTGCAAGTGGTTATCGCAGAATTTTCCATCGGGTAGGAATCTTCTTAAATTGTTAGAGAAAGTGAATCTGAAAGATAAAGTGAATGGTAGGATGAGGTGCGAACTAGGTCCCTTTCTTAAGATAACTTGTGCCCCTTTATGGAAGAAACACAATGTAGAAAGTAGCAGTGTGTCATCCCCAAGATACTACAACCCAGCCTAATTGACTGTTGCTTCACTCTACACAATCGAATGAAGTAGAAGCTTCACATGACACATCTCTACATTACTCAGAAAACTAATGCAGCAGAAAATAATATAGAAGATATGGAAGTGAATATTTATATTCTTAAATATCTAAATATATATACTAAAAAAAATATAACTATTGATATTCCGTAATTACTTCCGTATTTAATCACAAATTGACTATTTATAATTAAATAAAAAAATGATTGTTGGAAAAGTAGCTATTAGAACCTAGGTATTTAAAAAAAGAATTTTTAATGAAGTAGTTATTACAAAAAATAATAAAATAAAATAAAGGGTATGATATTACTGATTATTTTATTTTGGCATGTTAGGGGACTCGCCGCCCGGGCCAAGATTGCATTGTACAGTGTGTTGCATAAATTTCAGAAACTCGTATCTCCTCCGATGGTCCCACCCCTACGCACGTGCGAGACTCAAGGTCTCGCTTAACTCAATTACAAGGTAGCACTAGTATAGTATATAGACCCAAGTTCTTCAGAAAACTAGTCGGTGTGGGATTAAGTTTCCCCCATAAAGTGCTCATTTTAATAAAATACTTTAACACATATATGCATGGTGGACATTTAGCAACATCAATGAACTCTAAAATTATCAAAAACAAGAATGTTAGAAAATTATTCATTGTAATTGGATAATTTTGTGAAGTCTTATTGTAAATCTCAACCAAAGTCCACGATCTTAATGCTTCAAAAATCGAGTTTCGAAAGCGTCAAGTAAGGGAGGAGTCAAGCTTCAAAGTCGGATCAGGAGATGTGCATTGCACCAAGAGCTTAGGACAAGGTAATAAGCTAGATACCTAAGAACCATTGGTTTATTTTTAGACTTTGGCTCATTAGGTTAATTAAACTGGATTTAGGAAATCCGTGAATGACTCTTAGGCTTTTCATGAAAAATATTTTTTGAACTTCAACATGTGTTTTCAAAATATAGATTGAGTCGTGCATTGGACCTTATTTGAGAAATACTCCTGAGTGTTTAATAGGTCAAGTTTTTTGTTGGGTTTCAAGCTTAAAAACTAGCAAGGACTGCCCTCTGCTCGCTCGTCTTCGGCTTGAGTGGTTCAATTGAGAGGTTGAAGGCTAGATTGGTGGCCAAATGATAAACACAAGAGTATGGAGTTGAGCCCCTTTAGAGATAGGGGAGGGGGGGGAGCCTTTCCCTTTAAAACCTCGGTTATTTGTTTTCTTTCTATCGCGTTAAAATTAATGGCTAGTGTCAATTGTGTTTGAATTGTTGAGAGTAGTATATGCTTAATTGTAAATGCTCACATGTAAAGCTCAAAGAGCTATGCTATACACATCTTAGAAGCATAATAAATTACATAATTCATAATCATGCTAATTGAGGCCATTAAGAGTATATATAATATGAAAATTGGATTTTGACTCATTATGTAAGACTTTCGCGAATGGAATAAAAAAACGAAAGAAAGCATACGCCTGTTCAATAGCTCTTTCCAATATAAAGCGGAACTCCTTCCGTAGAGTATCACTGAACACCAACCCAATCTCGAAGGTTCTTCTTTTATATATGATGAAAGCGTCAATGGATGTAAAAACAAGAGGAGTGCCCACAAAGATGAAAATAAGAAAAATACAAATAGAACACTCACTAACCGGTTATGTATTTACTTAGACGATGCATTAGAGATTCATGTAGAGTTTTATTAATGATTTGATCTAGATAGATTCCTTATTGTGTTAGAGTTTGGCTTCACACACGATACACATGAGTTGATTAAAGATAAATAAAATTTAAACACATGAGTGGAAATAGAACTAAATGATTGGAAATTGCTCCAAGATACATGAAAATTGAGTTCTCATGTCTTTAATATGCCTTAGAATAATGTATGGAGATGATGAAATAAGGATGGTGTTGTTCCGAGAGGGGGAGATATATGTGGATCTTCTCTCATATGATTGTACACGTGGATTGCACGACACTACCTAGGGGGTGAATAGATTCTAAAACTCACAGTACTTTGTACTTTTTCATCAAAGAAGTCCTACCGATAAGAAATGTTACAGTACTTTGGTTAGAGAAGTCCTATCGGTAGCAAAAGTCACAGTAATTTCAAAAGTTTTATTAGACAGAGATTCTATTGGTAGGTATTACTGTTCTACCAGTAGGTCGGGCCATATAAGGAGTTTCTATCGGTAGGTCGAGGCAGATTTTCGCAGAAAACTTAACTGAAGAACAAATCTTGCCATATCTTTCGGGGATCTTCACCAAATAGGAAGAGGAGATAATTTTCGGAAAGATATTTATTAAAGATTTGAAGATTCTCCTTCCAATTATAATAAATAGAAGACCTTTTGGGGAAGACCGTATGACATGAAGGATTACGTTTAAGGAGTTTTCTTTAGTTTTTCTCTGTTTTATTGTTTAGAGAGTGTTAGGGTTCTTAAGAGTTCTTGTTGCTGTTCTTTATTTCTTTTACGTTTGTTCTTCCATTTGTTCTAGCAATCTTACATTCAGAGTTTGTTATTTAAAGTTTTTTTTAATATAAGCGATTACTTTCAAGTCAATTTCTACCTTCATGAATTCAATTATGTCTTCTTTAATTTCTTGTGTTAATTACATTACCATGAGTGAGTAGTCTTTCTCTAGATAATCTGAAGAAGTATTCCCAACCTATGAATTAGGGTTATACTCTAACTAGGGTTTTAATGTCTATGTGATTGTTTGATTAAAGTTGTGTTTCTGAAAACCTATTTAGTTTGCATACTTCCCGATTCCTGTATACAATTGGTTTTGGTATGGGTAATTAGTGGTGTTTTCTGCAACCAGTAGAGTATTTGATTCTTTCATCATAAACTATCTGTCAATTACTACTTTTGATTCTTACCCAAGTATTTAGTTGAAAATCATCCATCTGTATTAGTTTGAATACAGAAGCAGATGAGTTATAAATTTAGAGTAGAAATTCTCGTTCATAGGTGGGATGAATTCTGAAGATTATATAGTTTTCCAATTATTGAATTTCATTTTCATTAGTGATTAATCTCAAAATTCTCAACTTCAAAGAACTTTTTCCTTTTATTTTTCATCACCTTGGATTCCAATTTTTTTTCCAAAGGAGACGACCTTGGACTTTTTGTATGAGTTACTACAAGATACCTTTCTCTCACGCTTGAGAGATTTCATGAAAATAGAATCCCCTAGGAGGGCAAACAAGCTAACAATAATCTAAGGCGATATAGAGGTATTCAACTAGGTCTTGTGATTTTCATCACCAGTGCAGGTGCATATCTCTCTTGTAATTTATTTCTTGCTTCTTGTAATTTTAACTATTAGGTTTAACAGATTTGCATGTGGGGTAGAGACCAAGCCGACTTGTTAGATTTAGACAGGATTTACCACCAATTGTAGATATGACTGTCTAGAATAACAACAATGACATTGATCCACCCCATATTATACCGGCTTGGGGTAATGGTGGGAATAATCCGGTAGTTTCGCTTGGTCGGACTATGAAAGATTATCTTCAATCGACCAACTCTTCCTCGCCATCATGCATTGTACTCCCAGTGCAGACACACCAATTCATTGTTAAACCAGGGATGCTCCAATTGCTCCCTCAATTCCATGGAATGGTAAGTGAAAACTGTTATATCCATCTCAAGGAATTCGAGGAAATAGTTAGTACATTCCTAGAATAGAACATACAAGAAGAAATGGCTAGAATGAAAATCTTCCTTTTCTCACTTAAAGATAAAGCAAAAACTTGGCTAAATTCCTTGAAGTCACAGACGATCTCTCTACTTCAGATCAAATGCAAAAAGAATTTTTGACTAAAATTTTCCCCGTTCATAAAACTACTACTTTGAAAAAATAGATTCAATTTTTTGCTGAGAAACCAAATGAGCAGTTCTATGAATATTGAGAAATATATAAAGAGCTCTTAAACTTTATTCCACATCATGACTTTGAACCGTGGTAGATGGTAACTTTCTTCTACGAGGGAATTACACCTGTACAGCGTCAGTTCATCGACATAATGTGCAATGGAGAATTTCTACATAAAGATCTTAAAGAGGCTCTTAATTATTTTGATTGTTTGGCAGAGAGTGCCCAGTCTTGGGACATCTCAGACTTTGCTGAGCGATCAACATCATCGACAGCTCTTCAATCATCCAGTGGAGGAAAGTACTTGTTGGGAGATTAAGATGATCTCCTAACCAAGATTGCTAAACTTTCAAGGAAAGTGGAGAGTTTAGAGTTTGAAAAGGTCAACGAGGTGACCAGTGTGCCCAAGGCTGATGATCCTTGCTCGATTTATGAGTCAATTGAGCTCCCTACGAATGAGTGCCCAACTACTCTATGTGTAGGAAAATTTATGAGCAAGTTAATGCATTTAATCAGCTAAAGCAGTCCTTTTCTCCGTACTCCAATACCTACAATCTGGGGTGGCGATACCATCCCAACTTTAGTTGGAGATTCGACAACACTGCCCAACCTCAACAATACCCTCCTACCACACATCAATCATCATCAAATTATGTCAGTCCTTCTCACGCTCAATAGGTCCATCTGCAAGGACCTCCATAGCACGGGTTTTTTTAGAACCTAACATCACCACCACAGCCACAAGCTCAAGGGTTTGGCCATTAAGGTCAATCCGCAGTACCTCCTTACCAACCACCCACAAAAGGAGCACAAATGAATTGGTACAACAATACATTCAAACCCAGAATAACATCAACAATTAGAATGCTCAGGCTCTAAATGAAATTAGGTCACAAATCACAAAGATTAACACAACCCTAGGGGCAATGCAACAAGAGAAAGATAAATTCTCTACTGAACCCCAATAAAACACCAAAGGTTAACACATGATTGAGACCTCCTAGAATGTTGAACAGTTGAAGTTCATTGCTACTCTTAGGAATGGTAAAGAAGTCGATAAGACTATTCCACCCAAGGTCTCTAAGCCTACAGAAAAAGAGACCTCAGGTGATCATGAAGAAACTAAGTTGTTTGATATTGCTGATAATAGTTGCCCTATTCTTGCTCCTTACCCTCATAGACTGCGTATGCCTACTTAAGTTATCTGATACATCTGAAATTCTTGAGATTTTTAAGCAGGTGAAAAATATTCATCTTTTGGATGCTATTAAGTAGGTACCATCTTATGCCAAGTTCTTGAAGGAATTATGCGCAATGAAGAGGAAAATTAATTTGCAAAAGAAAGCTTTTCTCACCGAGCAGGTAAGCTCCATCTTAAGGATGAATACTCCACCCAAATACAAAGACCCCAAATACCCCACCTTCCCAATCACCATTGAGGACTACCGGGTAGAGTAAGCATTACTAGATTTGAGTGCAAGTGTGAACCTCCTTCCCTATACCGTATATGTGCAGATTGGATTAGGAGAATTAAAGCCAACATCCATAACACTCTAGCTTCCGACAAAAGTGTAAAGATGCCATGAGGAATAGTGGAGGATGTTATAGTCCAAGTAAAAAAAATTTACTTTCTAGTTGATTTCATCATTCTTGATACTTGTCCTATTGCTAACTCATCTGTTCAGATCCCTATTATTTTGGGACGACCATTCCTTGTAACCTCTAATGCCTTAATTAATTGTAGGAATAGATTTATGAAACTGACCTTTGGGAATATGACTTTGGAGCTGAATGTGTTTAATATTTGAAGTCAACCCGGGGATGATGGAGAGATACATCAGATGAATCTCATTGACACTATCATAGAGCAATAGGAAGAGGTTTTAGCTGGAAGAGACTTGGAGATCCTATCTAAGGAAATAGCTGTCCAAGAAGAAGAAGCTTTTGTTTTAGGCTCATAGGAACCTAAGTTTGAAGAATTACCACCCATGGAATTTCATGCTCTACCATCTATTGTTCAGCCACCCAAACCTGATTTGAAGCCACTCCCATCTACTCTTAAATATGCCTATTTAGGGAGTGAAGATACTTTTCCAGTGGTGATCAGTTCATCATTACTATTTGAGCAAGAATCAAGGCTACTACAATTGTTGAAGACTCACAGGTGAGCTATTGGGTGCACCATAACAGATTTAAAGGGTATTAGTCTTCTCATATGCACCTATAAGATCTACCAAGAAGAAGATGCGAAGCCTTTTCGTCAACCACAACGGAGATTGAATCTCGTAATGAAGGATGTGGTCTGAGCTGAAGTTCTAAAGTTGCTTGATGTAAGAATCACTTTCCCTATTGCCGATAACAAGTGGATGAGTCTTACATAGGTAGTCTTTAAGAATCGAGAGTCACTGTGATTACTAATGAGAAGAATGAGTTGATTCCTACAAGGACAGTAATCAGGTGGAGGGTTTGCATCGATTACAGAAAGCTGAATTCATGTACCAGAAAGAACCACTTTCCATTGCCATTCCTTGACTAAGTCTTGGAATGGGTTGTGGGGCATGCGTTCTATTGCTTTTTAGATGGGTATTCGGGCTACAACCAGATTGAGATAACTCTTGAAGATCAAGAAAAGACAACCTTCACATGTCCCTTTGGAACGTTTGTCTATAGAAAGATGTCATTCGGCCTTTACAATGCACTAGACACGTTTCAGAGGTGTATGATGGAGATTTTCAATGACATGGTAGAGAAAATTATTGAGATTTTTATGTATGATTTCTCTGTGTTTGGTGATTCGTTTGAGGTTACTTGAAAATTTTGGAGTTGGTATTGCAGAGGTGTGAAGATAAAGGATTGGTGCTTAACTAGGAAAAATGTCATTTTATGGAGACTCAGATGATAGTCCTGGGTCACATTGTGTCAATGAAGGGGATAGAGGTGGATAAGATTAAGGTTGAGTTGATTTCTAACCTCTCTACTCCCAAGACTATTAAGGATGTCTGGTCATTTCTTGGTCATACAAGCGATTCATAAAGGGTTTTAGTGTCTTAGCACGCCCTTTATGTCATATTTTGGCCAAGGATGTTCCTTTTGAGTGCACAGCTGATTGTGAGGCTACTTTTTCAAAGACCTTAAGAATGTGCTTATTTCGCCTCCAATCATGTAACCTGCGACGCCCCTAAAACCGGGGGTCGTTTGTCAACCTGTTGATCACCCTTCAATCCGCGAAAATACCCGTGAATACCGCATAATCCGACACCACGTCACAACATCCCCTTTACTGGGATCACAACAAGTCAAAGTTTGGACAGAGTCTCCCATGTACCGGGCACTCCCAAACGCATAACTTGTGTACAGATCAATCACATGACCCATCCGAGATCCAATATACAACAATTCATACTCAATTATTGTCCAATTACACCATTTGAATAAAAGGACTCAAAACCTAGAGCATAGTAAAGCATTCTTAAAATTTGAAATTTAGGAAAACCTACTGATAGAAGGTGACCATGATCTATCGATAGGAAAACCTTCTGAAAAAGTTCTACCAGTAGGTTTAGCCTACTGGAAAAGTTATACCGGTAGAAGAACTCATCGTTCTACCAGTAGGTCTTACCAATTTTTTCCCGATTCCATCCTTTTCCAATTTCAATAAATTTCAACCTTATACAACATCATCCCAAACTCATATAACATCAATTTTAAGCAAAATACAGTTCAAATAAATTCTATTACAATCCTTTACATAACATTACATGTCCAAAAATTAGATTACATCTTAGTTTTACAAAAACATATTTTAAAAGTCACATCTCGAATTTTCTTCAACAATGAGGGCCCGAGTGAGAGCCGTCCATCGGCACATGTCTCGCACCTAAAATGTTGTCTCCATAAAGGGTGAGTGACGCTCAATAGGGTATCTCCTAAAGATGATACTCCCCAACCTAGATGCATATGAAATGTTCACATGCCAATTTCAACAAGCAACAATCAATCCACTCAAGAATATGCAATTCATAATGGATTCTCTATGCCATGTCATGTTATGAGATAAGACTCATACATGTAACTCAACCTAAGCCTTTACCGGTTCCCTCAACACATGCAACGTCATGCGTATGAATCCGGGCATTCCAAACCCTGCCATTGATGTTTCACATCTAATGACCATTTAAAATCCCGGATCTTTATTGGGGTGGATATTTATGGACTCCCACCAACGGGCTCTCAACCGACACGACATTAATGGAATTCCACCAACGGCTTTGTGTACGCCGACACTTTATGGAGTCAATACTAACAGAGTGCGTATCCGAATCACCGGGTCTTACACCCAAGGGACAGTCTAACCCTTCTTGCTAACCCCGACCCAAATTTTTAATGCAAACCGTACGACTCAGTCGAATCTCGGTCCAACTATCCCGAGCCCACGAATCATTCACAAAGAATGGTGTTTGATCAAACTATGCACACACACCCACACTCATGTCAAACGCCCACAAATGCGACGCTTCCCGTGCAATATGCAAATGTAATGAACAATTGCTATACTAATTTCATGTTCAATATATATGAGTGTCATATGAACCATTTCAACCACATTTCAACATATTTCATGGCCAATTATATCATATGCATATAATTACCATAAATCATCTTAATGTCAATACATCGCCAAACATATATCAACATTATTCTCAACAATAATTTTCAAGCATGTTATCATATAATCTCATACCAATAACATACTTAATTCTCCAAGGCATAATATAAACACATAGCATGCCCATATATCACAATTTTTCAAGAAATTACAAGCTTGCAATTTCTAAATATCAATTCAGGTTAGAATTGATTTCACCTATTTTCAATACATATTTTATAAAATTAACAACAATAGGTAAGTGTTATACACCTCTAACACCCTACTCATTCCATATAATCACACTAGGTTGGAAATAAACCTAATTAGGGAGAAAAATCTACCTCTTGAAGCGTAAAACAAGTTGTAGAACCTTCAAGAACACCAACCAAGATCAAACCCTTGATTTCTCCAAGCCCTGTTTTTGGAACTTTACCCAAATCAGTGTTTTTTGGTATGGTTGCGTAGCCCTTGACGAGAAGAACAACTTTTGTTCTTGGATTGAGTCGATTCGACCAACGAAACTCCGTAAATCGTAGAGAGAAGGTGGAGTTTCCCTCTCTTCTTGTGATTTTTCGAAAAAATCTTATGGGTATGGGGAGAAATATGATTTTCTTCCCTATTTATACTCTTTAGGTGTTTGGTCTTCATCACGTCCGATTTCGCCCCGAAACGATTAAATTTCGTGTCGATTCAAGTTTAAAATATTTTTATATAAACTTGCTTTAAAATATTTTATAACTTTCGAAATTTTATTCCATATGTCGTTTTTAGGTCACGCGACACTCAATCGCCTCGTAAAACGCGAAAAATCCAACTATCTCGAAATTCAGCGAAAATTAACTAGGTAACTAGATTTTACGAGACGAATCCAACGGTGAGATCCGTTTGGTCATCCGAGTTCTTGAAAATTTAGATTTTCAACCCGTACTATAGTGGCAAATTACCGTTTTGTCATTTTTTATAAAAATTCAAATTTTTCCGGGTTTTACATAACCACCCAATTGGGAACTTCCTTTCGAACTCATGTATGATGCGAGTGATTACACGGTTGGTGCAATGCTAGGCCAATGGTAAGGCAAGAAACCCTATGTCATCTACTATGCTAGCAAGACCTTGAATGATGCTCAGATGAACTACACTACCACTAAAAAGGAATTGCTAGTAGTATTTGTTTCACCTCATAAATTTAGGTCATACATTATAGGATCACCTATTGTTATTTACATTGACCATGCTGCTTTGAAGTATTTGATGACTAAGCAGGACGCAAAGCCAATGTTGATTAGGTGGATTCTTCTCCGTTAAGAATTTCACATCATTATCAAAGACAAGAAAGAAGAGGAGAATGTAGTAGTCAATCATTTGTCGAGGCTTATGATTGAAGACACAGATGCTCACATCCCTATCCCTGATTTTTTTCCCTAATGAGCATTTATTTTGAACTCTTCTGTTTGTTTACTTTCTGACCAAAGACTGCTCATACTTGCCCACAAACTTTTGAAGATTGCTCATAGATTTCTTGTTTCCTTTAAGGAAAATGAGTGTGTCATCTACAAATAGCAGATGACTAAGTAGCATTGATCCTCTACCAGTGTGAAAACCCTGTATCAAACCTTGTTCAAAACTTAGCTTAAGTCCTCTGCTCAAAACTTCTTCTGCAAGAATAAATAGACTGGGAAATAGAGGGTCACCTTGCCTTAATCTTCTAGCTGATGGAAAAAAGCCATGTCTCACCCAATTTATTGATAAAGAAATATGCTGGTTATTAAGGCAGTTAGAAACAATTTTCACAAAAACCCTCTAAAAATCCAAAACTCCTTAATGTTTTCTTGAAAAAATCCCATTCCATCCTATCAAATGCTTTCATCATATCCAGCTGCAAAATTGCATTCTCAGCTTCCATTTTTCTATCCAACTCATTGACCATGAATTGTGCCAAAGTAATACAGTCTCCCATGCTTCTACCCTTTACAAACCCATGTTGCTCTAAAGAAATCAACTTAGGCAATAGTTCACCCAATCTTGATGCCAATAATTTTGTAAAATATTTTATACAAAAAGTTGCACAAACTAATTGGCCTAAAGTCTGAAAAAGAGGAGGGATTATCTTTGTTGGGAGTAAGGGATAACAATGTAACATTGACTGATCTAGGTACCACACCTCCTTGAATAAAGTAATTAGCAGCAACCAATATGTCAAGCTTAATAATATCCTGTGCAAACTGGAAAAACTTACTTGAAAATCTATCTGGTCTTAGAGCACTATGCACAAACATAGAAAATATAATGCTTTTGAGCTCCTCCAATGTAACTGGTGAAGTAAGCATTAAATTATCCTCCTCAATCACCAGATTTGGAATGGCTGCAAATAAATCCTCCTCTATAGTATGAACCTTTGATTGATAAAGTTCATAATAAAAATCTACAGAATAGCATACTATTTGACTCTCTTCCTCCAACCATTGGCCTTCAGAATTCCTAATTCTTGTGATTATATTCCTGACTACTTTACCTTTTGGCAATGACATGATACAACTTAGTATTTCTTTCCCCCTCCATTGTCCATTTCATGTTAGCTTTTTACATCCAGAAAATTTCCTCCATCCTCAGCACTTAATATGTTATCTTCAAAATCATTCCTTTCCAATTCAATCTCCGCTTGTAATAGGGGCATTTCTCTCCTTTTAATAATCTCAAACACATTCCCAAAAGTCTCCTTGTTCCACCTCTTTAAATGGAATTTCAGATACTTAAGCTTCAAGAACATATTTTCAATAGGATTAGAGAAACGATTACTCAGCCATATGTTTTCTACCAGCTGTGAGAAACTTGGGTGCTCAGTCCACATATCCTGAAATTTGAAGTAGGATATCCTCCTTGGTGTAGCTACCTCTGAAAACTTACAAACCAATGGACAGTGATCTGAATTGCCTTTCCCTGTATGCTCAATAACTGTATTAGCAAATCTGTCTACCCATTTAACATTGACCAGTGCCCTATCAATCCTCTACCACATACGAGAGCTACTTTGGTGATTATTGCACCCGTGTAGGTAGTTCCTGTAAAGCCACAGTCCTAGAGGCCAAGTGAATGTATAAAAGTAATAAACTCATTCATAATAGCTAGACTAGGAGCTGCTCCTCCTTTTCTCTCTAATGAGGAGACAATGGCATTGAAGTCCCCTAGTAACATCCATGGTGCAGAAGTTATTTGCAGATCTGCCAAATGTGACCATAAAGGCCTTCTTTGAATATAATCACACTTAGCATAAATGAAAGAAATAAGAAAAGGCAATGACCCCATAAATTAAACCTCTATTGTCAAGGCTTGCTCATGTGCATCAATAACAGTCACCTTCAATCTGTGATCCCAAAGAATCCAAATGTACCATTCTGCTAATGGATTATGCATGAATGAGTTGAACCCCAGACGTTTACATGGACCTCTCAATTTTGATGGCATTAACTTTGGTTCCAACAAAGACACCAAGCAAACATCATTTAGCTTAATTAGTTTTTTAAGCCTTACCCTTGAAGCTTCATTTTTAGCTCCTCTCACATTCCTAGTAATTGTATTAATAATTACGTGGTTTGGGACAAGGAAGCTTACCAGGTTTTGATCTGGTTACAACACCTGAATAAACAAAGTCCTTAGGCTGCATAGTTGCCTCATAATTTTCACCAGTATCTGAACTATGAGAATCAACATCAATACAAGCCAGAGTAGCAGAGAGCTCATCATCTGTTTGAAAACCCTTATCAGGAGGTTCTCTTGAACATGTCAGACCTCTCTTATCATCCAAAGCAACCTATTTACTCTTCTAACATAGATATTGATGGTCAATAAGAAATGTGGAGTCAATTTCTAATGAAAATTGCTTATTTAGCTACCCCTCCTCTAACTCAACTGTCACTTGATGATCCTTGTTCAGAAGTATTGAAGCTCCATTAACCCCTACATTCCCATCCTTGACTTGAGTAGCATCAATGACTGGAGGGTCCAATCCTTCAATATCGTCATTGACTTGCAATGACTGGAATGAAGTATGAGATGTGCAATTATCTTTCCCAGAATAATTCCCTTCCTCCATAACCTTGATTGAATTATCCAAATTTCCCTCATGTAGTGAACCTTCGTTAACCAGAACTGTGTTATTTGGTTTTCTAGAATTACTTGCTATTTCCCTTAATTGTCCATCAGGATTAGCTCCTTTGATTTGTTGTTTCCAAACTCCTTTTTGTTGATGAGGCAATTGAGTGGGCCTTGATTGATTGCGAAATTTCCTTTGACCAACATTAGCTGGAGTTTCCTTATTTGATTTTCCTGAATCCTCGTTTTGCTGGATTTGTTTCCCCTTATTCTTCTCATTCCTTGCCTTTCCTACTACTCGTTTTGTTGGATTTGTTTACCCTTATTCTCCTCATTCCTTGCCTTTCCTACTACAGTTTCCTTAGAGGCTGGATTCTTATCTTATGTATCATGCAACAAAGATCCTTTCGTTTTTCTACAATCATATTCTCAATGGCCTTGTTTCTTGCATGACTGCAGAATTTCTTGTTTCTCCCATAGACTATCCTTTGCCATCTCGCACCCTCTTCCCCATGTCAATCCAAATTCTAGATGGATTGCTTGCTAATAGATTTACCTCAACACAAACCCTTGCAACTCCTGGCCTTGCTAGTGAAAGAGTGGCTTGATTGTAAGCTAGTACTTTGCCAATGGGCTTGACCAATAATTCCAAGAAAGCCTTCTTTCAAAAATTCAATGGTAAACCAGGCAATGATACCCACGTAGGCACTGTAGATGGTTCAATCCCTAGCACAAATCCTAAAAACCATTTAAAAAATCTGAACAAATAATCTTCAATCAGAGTTGCATCCTTTAGCCATGTTTTGACATAATCCTCTTGCAATTGAAAACGTATCAGAATGTGCCTTTGGTCAATCGATCCCAACTCAAAATCTCCTTTTAAATTCCATTTGGATCTAATGACCTCCTTGATGACTCCAAGAGAAGGCCTCCCATATGAACATTTGTCAATCAAAGCATATTGGAGAGATTGACAAGACTCCTGAACCTCCTCATTAGTAAAATAAAAAGTTGGCTCTCCTTCATAGAATACTACAGGCTTGCTTATTTTTTATGCTGGTGCTCCATCAGTAACTTGGTAGGATTGATGTTTGAATAGAGAGGCATAGGTTGGCTGTGTATTGGACAATGGATTTGGTGGTTTTGGCAGAATATTGGTGATACACACTGGGCTGAAAATTGACTTAACAACACAAGTAAAGACAGAGAAAGGATGAGATAACTTTTATTTACTGTTTGAAGAATATCCCAGGCTTTCCAAGCATTCGAGAGGCTTGGGAACTCTCCAAAATGAGCAAGCTCACTACAAAACAAATATTTTCATGATGCCTTCACTAACTCACCCTTTCCCCTATATTCTCCTCAACCCCTTAGCCAAAACAGAAAGCCAGCAAATACTAACAGAATGCCAAAACTTACTCCCTAACAGAAATGCATAACCGAATTGCATATCAGCTCCCCTTCTCTCCAACCCATTCTTACACGTCAGCTATGATCTAGATTTCCGGAATTACCCCTGCGCCTAGAATAGGTGAAACGCACTTGTGGTCTAACATTACCCCCCGCCCAAACATTCACCTTGTCCTCAAGGTGAAAATCAGGAAATTGTTGTTGAATCACATGAAAATCCTCCCAGGTCACCTCATACTCAGGCAGGGACTTCCATTTCAGCAACACTTCAACTTCACCCGCTTGACTTTGAGCTTTAGGACGTACTCCCAGCACTTCTTCCGGTTCCACCACGAGTTCAAGCTCCGGAGTTAACTGGGTTGGTAATACTGAAGAAGAAGAGGAAATCCCACGTGCTGGCCTCAACTGAGAAACATGGAAAACAGGGTGAATTGTCGCTGTCTGAGGAAGCTCCAGCTTGTAGGCCACATTCCCGATCCACTGAAGAACCTTGAAGGGGCCGTAGTAACGAGCAGCTAGTTTCTCAAATTTACATTGAGCAAGAGAGCGCCGCCGGTATGGTCTCAGTTTCAAGAATACCAAGTCAGCTTCATTGAACTCTTCATGGTGGCGCTTGAGGTCAGCTTGCAGCTTCATCTGCTGCTGGGCTTGCAGCAAATGCATTCTCAAGTCATCCAAAATAGCATCACGATCCTCCAACAACTGATCTACCAAAGACACCGAAGCAGCTCCTCGCTCATATCGAATAAGAGGAGGTGGATCCCGACCATAGAGAGCACGAAAAGGGGTACGAGTGGAGGAATGAAAAGAAGTGTTGTACCAATATTCTGCCTAGGCCAACCAGCGAGCCCAACTTCTAGGCTTTCCAGAAGCAAAACAGCGCAAATAAGTTTCCAAGCACCGATTGACAACCTCCGTCTGCCCATCAGATTGAGGATGATAGGCAGTGCTCCGTTTTAGAGTAGTTCCCTACAGCTTAAACAGCTCACTCCAAAAATGACTCAAGAACACTCTATCCCGATCCGAAATAATTGATTGGGGAATACCATGAAGCCTCACAATCTCGCGAATAAAAATGCCAACAACCGAAACAGCAGTAAAATGATGCTTCAAACCAATAAAATGAGCATACTTACTTAATCGGTCCACCACTACCAAGATAACATCCCAGCCCTCGGAAAGGGGCAGCCCCTCAATGAAATCAAGAGTGACTTCATCCCAAACTTGCGCTGGAAGTGGAATGGGTTGCAATAATCCAGCTGGAGTAGTGGTCAGGTACTTATTCTGTTGGCAGACTGTGCACTCTCGTACAAAGCTGGCTACATCCTTGCGCTTGCCTATCCAATATAACTCAGCTGCCAGGCGTTGATAAGTCTTTGTTTCTCCAGATGTCCCCCAACCGGAGTGGCATGAAACTCTCCAATTAGAGTAGAAAGAAGCTTAGAGGACCGTGGAATAACGAGACGATTCTTATAGAATAGTATCCCTTGTTCCACTGTAAACCCAACATGAGATTGTGTACCTGAAATAATGTCCTCCCTTAGTTTCTTTAGAAAATTATCATCCGCCAATTCCACCTTTAAAGAGTCCCAATAATGCCACTGTGGTATAGCCAAGGTTGAGCACTCCACTTGATCTATTAAACGAGAAAGTGCATCCGCTACTCGATTACTTGCCCCACTACGGTATTGAATATCAAAATCATACCCCATGATTTTAGTAATCCATTTCTGATATTCAGCTCCAACAATCCGCTGTTCCAAAAGAAACTTCAAACTCTGCTGATCTGTCCGCACAATGAAACGCCTTCCAAGCAAGTAAGGTCGCCATTTCAACACTACAAACACGATTGCCATTAATTCCTTCTCATATATGGACTTAAGGCGAGCTCGGGGACCCAGTACTTGGCTATAATAAGCCACTGGTTGCTGTCCCTGGATAAGAACAGCTCCTAACCCAAACCCAGAAGCATCCGTCTCGATAATGAAGGGCTTAGTGAAATCGGGGATTGCCAAAACAGGGACTGAGGACATAGCATGCTTAAGTTCTTCAAAAGCTGATGCAGCTTCCAGATTCCACCTGAACTTATCTTTTTTTAGCTGATCAGTCAATGGAAACGCAATTCGAGCATACCTAGCCACAAACTTTCGATAATATCCTGTCAAACCCAGAAATCCCCTTAATGCCTTCAAATTAGTGGGCGTTGGCCAAGAAATCATGGCTTGAATTTTGCTTGGATCTACTGCTACTCCTTGCCCGGAAATGATATGACCTAAATAGGCCACTTGAGTTCTACCAAACTCACATTTCTTTCGATTGGCATAGACACTATTGGCCTGCAAGATTTCCAAGACTTGTGCTAGATGCTGCTGATGGGTCTCCTCTGAGGGGCTATAGATCAAAATATCGTCAAAGAACACTAGTACAAACTTCCGAAGTTAAGGCCGAAAGACATCATTCATCAAGGATTGGAAGATAGCGGGGGCATTCGTAAGTCCGAAGGGCATGACAAGGAACTCGTAGTGTCCATCATGAGTTCGAAAGGCAGTTTTATGGACATCCTGACTGCTGACCCTGATTTGGTGATAACCCGACTTCAAGTCTAACTTAGAAAAAAATTTTGCACCATGTAGCTCATCAATGACATGAATGGGATACTTATCCGGTACGGTAACCTTGTTTAGAGCCCTATAATCCACACAGAAATGCCAGGAACCATCCTTCTTCTTAACCAATAAAATCGGACTCGAGGAGGGACTACTGCTGACTTGAATTATTCCCGCAACAAGCATTTCCTTGATCAATATCTCAATCTCATCCTTCTGGGCGTGAGGATAGCGATATGGTCAGGCACTAACTGATTGGCTGCCTTCTTTGAGCACAATAGAGTGTTCATGTCCCCTAATAGGTGGTAATCCCGAAGGCATGTCGAAGACAATTTCATAATTTGCCAAAACTTGGTGAATAAATTGCGGCACCTCGGGTCTCACTTCCCTCAAACCCTCCTGTTGATTAAGCTCCACCAAAATTCCAGCTCCCTCGTGTTTAATGGTTCGCATCATAGCTTTCAGAGAAACCAAGGTCTTCCCAAGGGAGGGATCCCCTCGCAGAGTGACGGACTCATTACCAAGCCTAAATTTCATCACTTGTGTCTTCCAATTTGTATGAGTCATCCCCAGAGTCTCGAGCCATTGAATTCCCAAAATTACATCCGAACTCCCCAACCCAAGAGGCAAGAATTCTTCCACAATATCAATCCCTTGCAGTTGAAGTGTTACACCTCGGCATAAGCCTTCTCCACATACAGCGTTACCAGTTCCCATAGCCACTCCATAAACCTCAGTTTTAACAACAGGTATCTGAATTTTATTAACCAATTCTAAGGAAATGAAATTGTGGGTTGCACCTGGGTCAATCAAGACCACCACCTCCTGCTCACCGATCATCCCCTTCAATTTCATCGTCTTTGGATTAGTCAAACCCACCACCGAATTAAGCGAGACTTCCGCCATTTAATTAAGCTCAGACGCCTCCCGTTCGGGCTCCGCCTCTTTCGACTCTTTGTCCTCACCCTGCTCTCCTTCTTCCACATCATGGGTCAGAAGGACATTCAATTCCTTCTTCTTGCAGATGTGCCCAGGTGCCCATTTTTCATCGCACCGATAGCACAACCCTTTTTCTCGTTTCCTCTGAAGTTCCGAATCGGAAAGCCTTCGCACCTCTCCGAAAAATTTTCCTGTATAACGATTTGCCCCAAAATTCGATCGAGAAGCTTCAGAGTGGAAGCTTGTGCCCTGCGTCGACCCCCCTCATCGATGAAACCCACTGGCTGGTTTGTGGGTTTTGGTCACCCACAACTTTTCTTCTATCTTTTGGGCCAAGTCCATAGCCCGGCCCAAGTTACTGGGTTCCAAGATCCGGACCTCAACTTTGATCTCTGGCTTTAACCCATTGATGAAGTTACCCATAGCTACTTCATCGAAGACATTCTCCAATGGCACCGACAACTCGATGAACTTCCGGCGATACTCCTGCACGCTGCCGACTTGAACAAGAGCCAGCCACTGTTCATGGAGTGAGCCAGCTTGGGTTGTTCGGAATTGCTTCAAGAGAAGTATCTTCATCTCTTCCCAAAGAACAATGGATCGCTTCCTATTTTCCCATTGATACCATAGCAGAGCATCTCCTTCAAACGCCATAATCGCCACCTCAAGCTTCTCTTCATTGGTCAACCGAGTGAAGGTGAAATATCGTTCTGCCTTCAAAATCCATCCATCCGGATTCGAGACATCGAACAGTGGCATCTCCAGTCTCCGGGATCGGAATTCATGGCGAAATCCATTTGAGTTCGAGCCGCCGTCTAAACCATGAGATTCCCCCATGAATGGACTGCCTAATTTTTCCCCCTTGTACGAAAACGAACCGCCTCGAGCCATTTCTTCTTGCAATTTGAGGAACTGTTCGAATCGTTTGTTCATATTCTGTATTTCCTCCTTCAACGTTCCCACTTCTCGTTGGAACTCTTCTTGCACGGCACCAACCACTTCCTCCATGGAATCCATCCACTGAGCAACATTTTTGGCTGCCATTTTTCAGGTACGTTTGCTCTGATACCAATTTGATACACACTAGGCTGAAAATTGACTTAACAACACAAGTAAAGACAAAGAAAGGATGAGAGAACTTTTATTTACTGTTTGAAGAATATCTCAGGCTTTCCAAGCATTCGAGAGGCTTGGGAACTCTCCGAAATGAGCAAGCTCACTACAAAACAAATATTTTCATGATGCCTTCACTAACTCACCCTCTCCCCTATATTCTCCTCACCCCCTTAGCCAAAACAGAAAACCAGCAAATACTAAAAGAATGCCAAAACTTACTCCCTAACAAAAATGCATAACCGAATTGCATATCAGGTCCCCTTCTCTCCAACCCATTCTTACACGTCAGCTATGATCTAGATTTCCGAAATTACCCCTGCGCCTAGAATAGGTGAAACGCACTTGTGGTCTAACAATTGGCTTGTTTAGGTGATGTAGTCATGAACTTGGAAGAAAATCCTAGAGAGAAGTCAGAGTTTCTCTTCCTAAAAAATCTCGTAGAACAAAAGTTTGTGGAGATAAATGTCTTTGTATTGCAAAATTCCGTGAAGTTGATACTATGATTGACAAGATACATAATTATTTCAAACATGACTAGCCACAGATCCTCCAAGGAGAAACGTAATTTTTTTGAATCAAAGAAAAGGAAGGCGAAAGAGGCATGGTTTGAACTAGAGAGAATATATATATAACTTACGACATGATATTGCAGGGGCCTCCATACAGCAGCCGGTGGAAGGAAACATACAGTCGACCCAAGTTTTTTAATGCAATGAATTGCTATGTTGAGAACGACAGTAATACTACCAGAAATGCTAGGAATGATATTCATGTTATGCAATATCTTTAAGCATGAGGTACCAAAATTAACGGGTAAATCATTTGGTATGACTTACAAACACTACACTACCAAAAACTTCAAATCCAGCCATCAATCAGAAAATGAAATTTTAGTAGTGGTCAGCATGGTAAGGTGTTTTAAATAGTTAAAAAATAAAATAAAGATATCATATAAAAGATTTTGTTAAAGAGGAAAGTTTATTAATGTCAAGTTTCACACCAAATATCCAATTTGGTTTGTAGTGTCAAAACCCCAGTTTCTTACAATATAGAGAAATTACATCATACTTTTCTGGTTAAGGCCTATGTGTTTACACCCAAAATAATAAAATTTAAGGGTGATACTTGGAAGTGATCTAACGGTCACGAATGGGTCGGTGAGAGTCCAAGCTTAATAAGGTGATTAAGTAAGTGAGACTCTAAAAATTCCAAAAAGTAAGAAACGTGACATCATAAACTGCCAGTTAAAGACAGTTCATTGCACATCTGCATATCTCGAGAGAGGAGGCCATGATTACAGTCGTGATTTAAAAATATGGCTTCGACGGTTAAAAGTCGTCTCCTATAAATATACCAAAGGCAATGCTACAAAAAATGAATCCTCGATCAACACAACAACTCTACACAGAGTCAGCCTTTCTTTTACTTAGTTTATTTCTCCACAAATTTACTTTAACTTATAATCCATCATTCCGGTGATTTTCTTGTTTAATGTGAACTTGATGCAGTGAAACGGATAGAATAATGGTGGATAATGAACGAAATGACGTAGTGAAACTAAACTGTTAATTTGGGCACAAATACCGGATTTGAATCCTACTCTAGAGCTATTGAGTTACAAGAATACCAATTCTAAAGGCTTCAATTGATCTATTGATTCATAAGAATACCAGAATAATTGGGAATAAAAGATAGGCTCTCTCAATTGTATTAATCAATCAAAAACTCTTAGCCCTAAGACTTACCAGGGTATAAATAGTGCTAAATCCCTAAAACTAATTTGAAAATAATCAAACGTGACATAATTATCGTTAATTACGTAATTAGACCATTAATACAGATTAAAAACTACTAATCACCTGAATTAAGGAAGAATTGACGGCGATCAATTCTGACTTTAGACGATGAAATTATTCAACTACAAATTTTGAGAAACGGCAAAAACACTCTTTTCAGACCCTAAATGAAGGAATTTGTCCAAAATTCGCCCTGGGTCATCGCATCTTCTGTTAAGGGTGCGATGAGTTCATTTTGTCCCGCCGTTGCTGACTGTACAAGAGTGTTTAGAAACTCATATATGTAGAAGTGTCTCTGAAAATGTCAATCTGTTTGACCGACCCGAACCATCTCGACATCGATCCCATCGATTTAAGTACTGTGCTGCTATATGATCTACATCAGAAGTCCAATAGTCTTTTCACCTATAAATTCTAGTCTTCTTGTTGCTTTACATTCCAGTTGTTTTTTTCTACATTCTAAGTCCATTTTACTAGTTGAAAATTATTTAAGTCTTTGATTTCTAAAATATACAAAAGATCTCAGAGATAACCTTACACATCGTTACAATCGCCTGAACAATCACGATTAAGAACCTCACGTCGGTTCGAATACGTAAGATCATACATGTTTGGATCTTAAGTTCAATCGGACTTTTGTACGCCCACAATTAGAAAATATACTAAAGTAATGACGGTGAATGTATGAAATTGCAAAAAAAAAAAAATAGCCCACAGAAAATAGCACATATTGTATTTGATGTCATGAACTGACAGAGATCAACTTAACATTAGAAGCCACTGTAACTTTACCTCTTTGGCCGTCTCAGGCAGAGTAGCTGAGCCAGCTGAGCCAGTATTACATGTGATTGGCATAGAAAATGTTTTCTTAGATAAAGCTGAAGCCTATTGAGTTGATCACTAAAGGTACAAGTTTCAAAGACTGGTTGAAATTGCTCCGCTACAGGATTTACATTTCCCCCCACCCCCTCCACCTTCCTCCACCTTCTTTAGATGCAACCAGGTTTTTATCAATTAGTATGAGTATTAGAAACTTCAATCTATGATACAAATTTTTGTTTTTTTCTTTTTGCTAAGCTTTATTCAGCATGTTGACTATTATCAACACAATTTGAAAGTTCTCTCTTTTTGTTATACATTTTCATAATTGTTTTTTACTTAATCAAGCTTCAGACGATATGTTTAGTAACAGACACTGGGGTAGAGGCAATCAAGCAAAAGGTAAACTTAGAAAGAAACATAGTAGGAACTCATTGAAGCATGGTTTTGAGT
Source organism: Ilex aquifolium (assembly GCA_951799425.1). Taxonomy (NCBI): domain Eukaryota; kingdom Viridiplantae; phylum Streptophyta; class Magnoliopsida; order Aquifoliales; family Aquifoliaceae; genus Ilex; species Ilex aquifolium. The sequence goes on from OX637400.1 coordinate 29,192,348, forward strand.
GCACCAAATGTAAGGTGTGGAACATCATCAGGCTGACTGCAGCCATTTGAATCATTAAAGTTGGATTCGGGGTGGCTTTCAGCTTGAACCATTTCTCCTCAGAACATTACACGCTTATTTTCCTGGAATTCCATGACAATAGAAGCATTTTATGCTGTATCCCATGACATTATAGCAAGAAATGGTTTTTCTCTCTTTTCTACCTATTTGAAAATAGATTATCTCGTGTGAGAGAAGAAACAACATCATCTTCATTTTCTTATCATCATTTTGCCAATTAATACAATGACTTACCGTGAAACTAGAAAACAATTTTGACCCTCCTCATATGTTGCAAATAGCGGGAGCCCAATCCATTCCAACTTCATTTCAATGAACTTATCAGTCCAATCGACTCTAATGCTCCATTTAGTATAATCAAAAAAATAGAAGGATAGAAAGTTAGAGAGATAGATAAAATATCCTGTTTGAGAGGAAAAAAAATAGAAAAGATGGAAAAATAGATGGATGAACTTTCCTTTCAACTCACCTAAATCAATCTCTCCAAAATTAGAAGGAAAGTAGATGAAAAGTTAATTATTTGTGTTGAAATGTATCTTATTTGTCTATATATCATTTGATATATATGTATATTATGCATATATTAATTACATATATAAATACAATGATAAAATATATATTTATAATTTTTTTTTTTAAATAAAAAAAAAATATATATATATATATATATTCCATCTTACTAAGCATCAAAACAAAAAATTAATTATTTTTATTTTTCATTCATCCTACCAAACACAAATGAAGGAAAGTATATCATTCCTACTTTTCTTTTTTGAAACATAGAAAGTGTATCCCTCCTGTTTTCCACCTCTCCTACTTTTCATCCTTCCTATCAAACGGAGCATAAGGCAAAGAAAAGGCGATGATCTTGCTGTCAGCTAGCATCCTCAACACCATGGGCAATGAGGAACAGATTCTATAATGCATGTTAACTCCTCCAATCCAAAGTAACCATTTCAGAAATTGCTTTCAATTTGTCAACAGACGCATCCCCTAAAATGGAATTTGCTTGGTTCTTCTACGGAGGATCTATTTTAACAATATACATAAAGGCAAAATACATACTTGACATTTCGCTAATGATTTATGGTTATATGATAAAATTATAGAGAAAATGCTAGTTAGCCCAAAAAGATTTTCAGATTAGTGAAGAAAAACTGTAATTTCTCTATTATGATTATAATGAAAATATGTCATGGAAAAAGCTGTACATAACCAGTTGCTATAGCTATTCCTAATATGATAAGAGGTGGAAAAATTACAGATGCTCCAATGGTGGCAAAGAAGACAGTATCATTCCTCTGAGACACTTCATTCAGGTAAGCCTGTCTTTTGATATTTCTTTTCTGTGAGGTAGTTAAGAACTTGGGACTAACCTCCTTCAGATTTTTACCCAATGGAATGCTGATAACATCATCTTGGTCCCCAACCAACTGCGCAAGCTGATCTCGGATTGTAAGTTTCCTAGAGCTACCATCACTCTCATAGCCTGGTCATTGAATTAGTAATATTCAGCTGCATATAAAAAATGAAAGGGCTGATTGTATACTGGTGTTAGAATTATCCGCCCTATGCGGAGGCAGGTGTTGAAGCCTCCACGGAAGGAGCATGGGGTGGGGGGTACCCAAGGATCAAAATTTCGTTTCGGTGCATTGTTTCGATCACCTAGGAAACGGAAACGTTTCGACGTGTTTCAGAAATATTTCAACCCGTTTCGAAAACAAAATAAAAAAAAAAAAAAATTTAAGAATTATTTTTTCAAAACATTGGTCGAAATATATCAAAATATCTTGAAATACCTTAAAACATTCCAAAATAGTTGTGCAAATACATTGAAATGTAACAAAATATTTCAAAACATTATGGAACACCTCGAAGTATTAGAATTTCGATTCCATCACTGATTCGTTTCAGTCTCCTTGGAAACGGAAACGTTTCAGATGTTTTGACCGTTTCGAAACGATATTTTGATCCTTGGGGGTACCGGCCTTGCAAACTGGAAAAAAAACTACCAGAAAATCTATTTTATTGATCAGTAGATATAAACGGTTTTGTTTTTTATGTAGAAGATCGTTCTCATACCATCAACAGATGAGCTAGTGGAAGTGAGCTGCTCTAGGAGGTCCAGCTGCGTGCGAGCAGAAGATAAAGACCCTGTTCAAAAACAGAGAAAAATTATGTCAGAGACCAAATCAAAGTTCCTTATGACATCAAGAACTTGTAAAAGAGGGACTTGTTTATCTTAAATCATTGAGCCATTTCTGATGACCTGCAGCATAAAATCTGTAGCTTACCGAAGGGTGAAATAAACAGGAAAGCTTTCATTAAAAGGATTATACACTTCTAGCAACTTGAGCTACTATGATTCAAGGTTACCAGGGAGGGAACAAAAAAACGCAATAACTTGCTTTTATTAGGATCCAAAAAAAAATTGATCTTATGTGTCTTATCTCATGAAAGTTTTTCAAAAACAGTGAATATACCTGCAAGATAAATTTACCGTGGGGCATCCTATGGAGTTGGAAGAGTCAGAGTTATTCTTAGATTGAAGAGAGGTTCGGAGAGAAATTCTAAAACAAGATTAGATTCACTACACTTTATCTTTAACATTGCTGCTGCATCAGCCTGAAATTCATAGAGTTACTTGAGCTGATAAATCAAACCAACTCGAAGAATACAAGTCTGGAGTCCACCAACAGCAGCAAAAGAATCATAGTATAAGAAACAACACCGGCATCTACCAAATTAAGGGTTCACAAAGAGTCCCAACTAAACTACTCCAGAACTAGTCATTATTTCCCCATAAGTGTTTCTATAAGGTTCTTGCTGAAATTTAACCAATCTATTGGATACTCCCAGACGGACAATTTATAAACCTTGCATCAATTTTTGGCCATGATAATCTTCTTTTTATCATCCTCACACGCACACTGATAGAACTGAAATGAAGGAAAGTTCTCATAGAAACCCAATCACACAACAAAGAAATCATCGAATGAAGAATTTACCAAGCTATTTAAAAAAAAAAAGCAAAAATTTATAATATAAAATAGGGCAAACTTCAATAAGCCCAAATAAACTCATCCAACGGCCACCAATATCCCTCTCAAAACCATTTCTCACTTCCTCATTCTCTCTCTTAATTCCTCACTCAAAAGCTGATTCTCCCTCCTCTACGTTTCTGCCCCAAAATTCCATCCTCTCTCTCACACACACATACACACACTTCGAATCTCATATCTCATGTGATTCTCTCTCTTCATGTAGATCCGACGGCCAACAAAGAGATCAAATTCGGCGCTTCTCACACACTCTCTCTCTTCATTCCCCACTATTAAAAGCCGCCCAAACTTCCTCTCTCTCTTCCACCATCGGGCAAATCTGGAGACTTCAGCCAGATCCATGACTTCGGGCATTGACAGTGAGGCAGCAACCACCAGCGAGACCTCCTTTATGGTCCACCAAGAGCCATCGACATGGACACCACTTGTACTGGCCACAATCAGGTACCTCTCTCGCTCTCTCTCTTCTCCTTTATCGCCCTCTCTATATCTATCTCCCTCTGCCTCTCATTCCTATATCTCTCTCCCCACGCCACCACCGTCAGCCACCAACCCATCTAACCTACCCCAGATTAGGGTTCCAATTATTCAATTGAACTTGAAATCACTCAACCAGTGGATATACTTTGATTTATTAAAGTTCTAATTATTTAATTGAACCAAAAATCATGCAACTGTTCAAGCAATGGCTATATTTTGGTATATTTTTGGTATAAGAAGTGGCGAGGGATGAATTTGAATGGAATGCATATATTAAGTGCATATATTTAGCTACTACAAGTATTGAATGGAAACAATCCCAGGTTGTGGTTCTTGACACCAAGTTGTGCTTCTTTTTCTGTTAAATTTTTGTATAGGACAATGGATTGTGCAAATTTTTTTTTTTTTTTTTTATAGGAATGTTTGTGGCTATTTAACAATCTTAGAATTCAAGGTTTTGCACAATCCATTGTGGTTTACTTATATCTTATTCGAAATGTAATGGAATAGTGTACTGCTCAATTGGTTATTGAGGTTGCTAATTTTTCTAATACGATGGCTTTATAGTGAATTCCACTCCTCAATTTGCAAGGTCCCAATCCTCAATTCAAGAGGGTTGCAAGGTCGCAGTCCAAGTCCAAATTGATTTTCAAAATGCCCAAGCACAACCACAATTTTTATTTTATTTTATTTTATTGAATTTAAGGGCTAGGAGCAAAAATATTCCAACCCAAAATAGTAGTTGCAGATTCACTAAAAATCTGTTTCTATCTCGTGATTAAGGAGGGTTGTGTTCAGTTTTTCAATTCTCTCTCTCTCTCTCTCTCTCTCTCTCTCTCTCACACACACACACACACACATTTCACGCAATACACTTACTGTGTACACACACTAGAACACAACACACCTTTCTTTTTTCTTCACACACACAACACACCCACAAAAAAACACATTTGGCATGAGTTTTGATTTTGATAGTGTGTATCATGAGTTTTGTGAATTCGATTTGATTCCAACAAGAATTTTGTTAGGTTAGGTTTAATTTGATGTGAGTATTGCAATTAGGTTTGATTTAATGCAAAGAGCAATATATTTAGTTGGTTGAACTGAGAAATTTCGTGCCTTTTGGATGGTGAATCGTTGTTTAATGTGCTTTGCTTAAAAGTGCACACCAACTGTGTTTTTTTTTTTTTTTTGCTCAATAGCATTGGTACTGTTATGAAAGGGACCCTCTTATGGTGATGTACTCTATCCTCTAATTTCTTAGCTACCAAACATAAGTTTCCTTTCGTAAGACCTATGCATTCAGGTCAACAAAGTTGGGGATGAGAATTGCTTGAGCTGATTTTATTTGGAACCAATTTCCTAGTTTTCGTTTGTTGTGTTTTAATTGTTTTTTAGGTGTAATGTTGTTTTTAGTCGTGTTGTATTTTTGGGTAGAAAGGTTTTAATTGATTAAAATTTTGATCTTGCAAGTGGTTAGATTCTCTTTATTTTCTTTCAATTTTTGTATGCGTGCACACACATGCGTGTTTCATGTGTATCAGATCTGATTTAGCTTTTCATGGATCTTATATTTATGTTTTGTGCGTTATTGCAGTGAAGAAAAACACAACATCCAATACTGATTGGCTGCTGTGAAAATCTGATGAGAAAGCCTCCTTATGGCCATAAGTTCTAATAATTTTTTAAAATTGATAAACTTTGGTTTGATTTTGCTTGTGTATAGCAGTTGTTTCTGTTACTCTAATACATGCTTTTCCTGTTATGTCATTTATTGTTGCGAAACATTTTTACCAATAGATTGATAATTGTTTATTAAACAGTAGTGCATTCCTTTTGCAAAAGCATGCATACATCACCTTGCATCTATCAAATATATTATGTGATAGGCTTCAAATGTTTGTTTGCAATCTAATAGGTCGCGACTAAAGACATGTTTCATTGGCAAGTGACCATAATGGGTCCCCCTGATAGCTCATATGTTGGTACTATTCACTTTCCTCTCAATTATTTGTTCAAATCCAACTATTTTCCTCATTTTGATTGTAATAGTTTTTCCACTTTGTTAGGGCAATTTTTCTTGGTGGAGCATAAATTTACGAGGGACCTTTTTCAGCGATCCAAAATGGTAACAACTTCGTCTTCTCTATGGGTAAAGGGTGGTTAATTTATGGGTGAAGTGGTGTTTATAATTGGTGAAGTTAAATGCTGGTTAATTTATGGGACTTGCATTTAGTTGTTATGTTAAATGCTGGAATGCTGGTATCACCAACGGGTGTCAGAATGTGGTGTAGGTTCGATTGTTTCAATGATGGGTGAAGGAAGGTTTTTGTTATGGTCGAAGGAGCTATGGTGTTTGTGGTTTGTAATTATAAAACCTGAAATAGTGATCAGTTGAAAATGAGTTTCTTTAGTATATAGTTGATTGCTATACAATCTCCCTCTCTCTCTCTCTCTCTCTCTCTCTCTCTCTCTCATGTTTGTGGACATCGTTGGGTTGCACTTGACAACTGATTAAAATGATTGGGTTGATTACTACTATGGTAGCAAGATTATATGTGTAAAAATCATTCAAATTTTACCTCAATTCCACATTCCCATTCTGATTAACTATGAGTATGTCAAGTGTGCCCCCAGACATAGACTACGTACTGGGTAGTACTTTTGGAAAGATAGAATATCACTGCGTGAATATAACATTAAGTTACGAATGTCACTCCCGAGGGATCGACCACTATTCTAAATATAGTTGTTCACGTTGTGTATGAAAGGGTTTTTTTTTTTTATGGATGAAGAACTAAAGCTTGTGCTTTCTCTTCATAGGTTCCAAGTGTCCCAGTTAACTGTTTTCTCTTTGCTAAATATTTTATCACATAAGAATTATTTCTCTTCATAGGTTCTAGAGCTTAAACTAACAGTAGATAATTATTTTTGTTTGTTGCATAAAGAGTATATTTATCTAATTTTTTTTAAACTTGCTTAAACTATGTGATACTTTCTCTTTCTATGAAATTGTGTTACCTATTTGAGCTAAGTAGTTTCAGTGGATTGGAGGCTTAGATGATTCCCTGAATAATGAATGATGACATCTAGAGTATTTTAGAATTTAGAGTCTAATTTTTAGGATTAGTACTTTGGTGCTTTGGACTTAATTCTTTAGTTTAGGAATAATTTAACAAAATAATAACGTCGTAATATTATTACTTTTGTTGTAGTAGAATCCTATGAACATTTCTTTTGTTGTTTTAGAATCCTACGAATATTACTTTTGTTTTTGCCTATTCCTTTTAAGTCTACTGTGAATTTTTTTTTTTAGTTGCTTTGGTGTTGTTGAATTATAGTCTTTTTTTTCTTTTGTGGTTGGTATGGCAGAATTAAATTTTTTTTTGGGACCATATGGCAAAATTGACTAGATCAATAAAGAATTGAAAAACTGGTAACTTTGCTACTGATTTTAATTGAATTTTTTATATACCTTTGCGAGTTTCGTTTTTATTAGCATATTTTTATTGAGATGAATAATTGATATTTTTGCATCATTTGCATGTCAAATGAGCATGGTGGTGTCGTATTGATTTCTTAATGTTGAGAAGGTATAAATCTTTATCCCCTACATATTCTCCTGCTCATCACACCATCTCTCAACAGTCTGAATGCACGCAATTATGACTTATTTGGTTGAAATAAATAACTTATTCACTTACTTGAGCACAAAATTTGGTGTTTTGGTTTTTGCGAAATTAAGAACTTGACACTTTGTGCTTTAATAAGCGTATTTGCACTTTAATAGGACCACCATTTAGGATTTATGGCAATTAACATGGCGCTTTGCAAGGTAAATTTTATAGTTGGTGTACATTATTGTGAGCCCCTTTTGCTTTATTACAATTTTTAACAATTGTTGTAATTCAATTTTTACTTTCAATTTACGATAGTTGGGACAATTCACGAATGTTGGTTTTTTTATAAGTACACTTTTTTTTTCTTAGCTTGCATCCTTAATAAAACATAGTATCTTAATGTTGATGTTTGATACTTTCTTGGCAGGAAGTATTTTCATGTGCTTGAGATATTTAGGTACTAATAATTTTATGATTGCTTACAAGCAAGTTGTTTGGTTAACCGTCTTTTTAATTTTGTATTTGTTTATAAATTTTATTTTTATTTATAATTTTATTGACGTGCTTGATCACATCTGTTTTGCGTTGAAAAATTGGGTATTGTCACGTTAAGTTATTTTGCCTTTCTTTTGCTATGTTTCCTTATTGTTGAAAATCTCTGTTTGGATTTGGAATTAAATTTTTTGGTAGTTGAATCTGGTTGGTTTTTTTGCATTATTGGTTGATAGTATGCCTCTATGTCGTATTTGGATTGTGTAATTAGCATTATAGGTTGATATTTTCTTGGGGTCTTATTTTTAATGGAAATTCTGTCCAAATTTAAAAAAAAAACAAAAAAAAATTGATTAAATATTGGTGATTTTTTTATTCAGCATAACACAGTGCTTTCCGGCACGGATATTTCTTTTTACTAACCCTGCAAGTTGATTTTTAAATAAATATTTTTGAGAGCTATTGTTAGTTCTAATTAGGTATGTAAAACATATAAATTTTATGTTTTTTCAGTTTAAATATATGGCATTTTGATTATTAAAATTAGGTTTTCTCCATCTCTCTATTGCAATTTGCCTTCAAAAGAATCTTTATATTGGTAATACTTTGTTGAGCATGTATGCAAAGCGTGGTGTGTTAAGGATGCAATTTAGATTTTCGACTTATTGTGGTCATTTTCGGTGTTTGATTATTTTGAGTCCACAATCAATATTCGATTATTTTTTGAATTGCAGTTCATCAATAAAAGACGGAACATAGCAGGCAAATTTCTATTTCTTACTGATATTACCGTTAGTGACCACAATTGCAACAGAACCAACTTGCTCTTCATGTTTATAATACTAGAGATAATGAAAGAATAAGTAGACTAGAGACAGCGATTATGATGGAATCCTATATTTCCCACCCAAAAAAATAAAAGAATACAGCACATGAATGGCATACCAGAGTAGGTAGGAAGTTCCTCCTCTGTAACCCCACCTTCCGTTCCTTCAGATAGAGCAGCTGTTCTGAAAGAAGATGTAGTTGATGACACATACAGCTTCAAGAGGTTTTTGGGTCTTGGGTTTAGGAGCCGAAGGGAACCAAGAGGCACAGGATGAAGGAAAACAGTACTCAAATTCAAGGCCATGGGATGATCTTTTGTTTGGGAGCTCTTCTATTTGACGTTGAGTTTGAGGTTCTCCTCTTTTGCATTCCTTTGAAATTGAGGCCACGATTCAGGTTTATTTTCACTTGACAGAATGCGTCTTATAGCCAACCTCAATTTAAACTGGGGTTTAAAAATGGCTCCTCCACATATATTCCATGTGGGTCCAAGAACAAGCTAGATTAGGTGGAACCAAGAACATTAGGTGGAACCAAGAACAGTAAATTAACCACGTGGCATGATATGATATCATTAATTTTAAGATAAAATTATGTGCAAAAAATGTACAATAAATTATATGTAGTCGTTGAATTAGTGATAAAATTCACTGATATGGCGATTATAATTGATTTAGTACACATTTTGGTAAGCATAGCATTACTTAACAAATAGTATTAATTGAGAGTTACCCTACCTTTTAATCTAACAATCAAATGTTAAAAGCGTTCAAGATATCTCCGTATATGATTGTAGCATTTTAAAGGACACGCGACAAAATTAAAGACAAATTCGCAAATGCCGAGTGCCTCTGACAAGCTAAAGATGGTCAAGTCAAATGAATCACACTCTAGTTATCCTGGCATGCACTACATGTGTATATGTGAGATATAATCTTGTGCACCAAACGAGGTATGCTCACATAGTTTCCAAAAATGAAGTTCATGCATGAAAATGAAACAACATTGACATAATCTCATAAAAGGAATGCTAGGGCATTAGATATCAAACCAATTTCTCTTTTTCCTTTAAAAGTATGCATCTGTAACGCCCCAAAATCCGCCTTGGACGGCTTTACTATTTAAAATTTCATTCATTATACATACTATCTACAACATCATCCAAAAGAATATGCCAAACTATGGCATTTACATCTCAAAATCAGACTTAATCTTGCAGCGAAATAAACAAAATAACATTCATCCATTGTATTACAATACCTCTCCTAGTCTAGGACATAAAGATAACAATTCTAGATATCCCCCTCGGGATCCACGCTTACATCCAATTGTGCTTCCCAAGCTATCTGCTCATCAACTCCGAGCTCTTCCTCTAAACCATAATCTGAAAAATATATTGTTTGTAGGGGGTGAGCACTAAGCTCTGTAGCAACGTTCTCCCAAACTCAAACAAGGTTTGGAAAACATGTAAAGCAGTTCGGTCTCACTTTTCAAAATATCATATATAACTTGAAATAAACAGTGACCATTTATTCGATCTCAACGCAATAGCAATAAGTAAATGAAAGGAATAAACATGTCAGAGTTAAAGAAATCAATTAATCATTTAATAGCATTAATCCATATTCTCATGTATGTCGTATCACTCATGTATGTTGGTTGCTTCCCATGAATCTACACAACGTTTCTACCTCGTTCACCCATCATAGCCACACAAATCACTTTAGGAAGGGCGTATACCGTCTCCCACGGCATTGACGAATCCTTCCCAGGAAAGATATATCATCCCTCAGCCTCGAACTTACGTGAACAATAGTGGTTGCTCTCACAAACAAAAAACCACTACAAGTGTTAGGCAACCATCTCACCCCCACTGGGATAGACTAACCTCTAACACTCTACGGCAGCTCTCGAAGGCAATTCAAGTCCATTACAACAAACCATACAAGAGATGCAATACCAAACATTTTCTCATATCACAAGTAATTCAAAAACCCCCAAACTTCATGGGTATTTCTCAATATAGCATCTCAAGAAAAAAATGAGCAAGAGATCATCACAAGATATAATTTTATTGTTCCAATCAAAACACTAAAGTTTTTGTTTCAAAAACAAATGAATATAGAGTTTTGATATCAAGAACCATTGAATATCAAGAACCAATGAATATCAAGTTTTGATATCAAGAACACATGAATATAAGGTTTTGAACTCAAGAACAAATGGATATTAAGTCTTGAAATAAAGAACAAATGAATATAAGGTTTTGAAGTCAAGAACAAAGGTTTTATGATTATCAAGCCATAACTTCCATCAAACATGGTAAGATTTGCAAGAATAATCAAGAAACAAGGATTCCATAACAAATATATATGATTAAGAGTCAAAACATATGTATATATAAGCCTAGCATCAATGAATAAGAGTGGAAGAAAACCCCTACTTTCTTCTTCCTTGGAGTTCTTGAAGAACTTGAGATTTTGATCCACTTCAAAGTGCAAATCCTCTTTGATCTTGTGTTTCTCCTTTTCTTTCTTGTTTCTCAAGCTTTTCTAGGGTTGTAAATGGTGCATGGAGGCTAAAGGAGGCGGCACTATGTATTTATAGAGGAAGAAAATATCTCAACCGACGTAAATCTGATGTTCTGATTCGTTGCTCACGTTCGAACGTCATCTGGCGTTTGAACGTCATTAGTGCAAATTGTTACTTTACGTTCGAACGTCAATTTGCGTTCGAACATCACTTGCTCCCAGTACTTCTGCATTTCCATCAGACCAAAGTACTGGGACTCACTGTCGTTCGAACGTCGATTAACGTTCGAACGTCATCCCAATTTCTGTAGGAAATTCCAGTGAAGTTTTGACCTATTTAGAGATGGATTTGGAAAATTTTCGTGAAATACTATTTTGTAGCCTTATATGTCTACTATCTACTATCCAAATTTCAGATCAAATGGACATCAGGATAAAAAGTTATGGTCAAATTACTAAGGCAGTATCCACAATCATTTTACCCAAATTCTCTCTAAAGTGTGTTTTCACTCCGGAATGCTTCCAAACTTCTACAATATACCCTATTACCTCAACTAACATTTTCATTTATAATCTTAAAATCTACATAGTTGAGGCATACATCATTACATATATTAGCATTTTAAAACATATTTATGTTACTATATCACGATAAGACTGTGGGGGTTTACAGCATCTCCCATGCTTCTCTAGATCATTTAGGACTTTCACATGTTATAATGGGGCCTTGGGGTGATATTGAGGCAAATGAAATGAAGGATATAAGATAACAAAAAAGGTTGTTCCGAGTGCATAACATTTATTTCAAATAGATCTCCCTTTTTATGGGATTTTAAGTCTACACCATCACTTCACTCTTTGTTTCTTTTCTTTCTTTTCCTTAACATTTTCCTTTTTTTTTGTCATTCTTTTCTTCTTGTCACCCTCTTTTTCTCTTTTTCTTGGATTTTTTTGGTCCTTTTTCTTTCAACTCTTTGACTCCAACTTCATTCATCCCTTTGGTTTGAGTTTCCACACCATACTTCCTTCTCTTTTATGATCACTCATATTCAGCTCTAGGAACAACCAAGGTGAGGTAGATTTTTATCATTTTGCACTGGTGATTGATTGAAAACTGCGTTGTATCCTAACCTCTAAACATCACCCTCACCCTCAATGTGTGTATGTGGCTTATAGTGATGGGGGAGTGTCACTCTCCCTCCGGATGATGCAAGAAGATAGGAAACAACAACAAAATGGTGGTGGAAATTGGAAATGTGATGAACAAAATAGATGGAATGAGATGCGGTGTGCACAAAAATGCTCCCCAATCGAAAGGAGTCTTTTGTGGTCGTGTGTTTTACTTGAAAAATATTCCAAGGTCGTCTCCTCAGGGAAGGAAAGGGAGTTTTGTGAAAGTGATTTTGCAAAAGTGAAAAGAAAGTGTAAAATCTTGTATTTGTGTTTTGTGGTTGTGTTTATGTATGGAAAATGCAAGAAAACAATGTTGGCTAATCCAAAGGAAGTCACTCCAATAGGACTACCATTTCAACTCAAATCCCTCCTTAACTCCGATAGAGCATGAATGAACAATTGATTCGGGGGAAGCTAGGGATGAGGTTGGTGATGATCTAAGAATAAACCGTGACAAGTCTACGGAATATCAAAGGCACCAATTCATCCACTCTCAACCCCGTCAAACCGAACCATTGGACTCTTAAGGGAGGGAGGAGAATGAGTTAAAATGGAATCCCCAAGAGAAATTTTCCCTTGGATTTACCAACTTAAATCTAACTACTCATGGTAAAATGAAAGACAAGTATAATAATGTAAATGGATATAATGAAGACATGAAGCATGAAGCATGAACTTACAACAAGAAGCAAGAAATCTAAAGCTATGAAGGAAAATATGCAATACCCATTTTAAGCTAAAAAATGAAGAAAACATGGAAGCAACAATGGTGAAAGCTAAAATGAAAGATTAAACTTGCAATAAACTTGAAATATATGAGATTAAAGTGCAAGGATTAAGGAATACAAGAAGTTTAAAGCTTACAGCACTTGCAATGGAAAGGAAATGCAAAAAACGAAAATTCCTATTCATCTTCTTCCTTAGAGCTTTCTATCTCTCTCCTAAGCTTAGGTAGCCAACCCCCTTCAATGTGTGTTGAATGCTAAGTATATGGAGTGTGAAAGACTTCCAATTTCGTGCATCGTGGTCCCCCTAGCATGTGGTAGGTCTTACACAAAAGGGGGGCTGAGTTGATTGGGTCTTGACAGGCTAGCCTGCAACCCCATATGGCAGCCCACTTCCCTCTCCTCTTCATTCAATGCCAAGCCTCCTTAGTCTTACAATAGGGTGTAGGAGGGATGTGGTTGTGTAAGGAAATGTTGGGATAGGCGTGGGAGAAGTGTAGGTGGGACCCCCAAGCAAGTGGAGCAAGAAAGAAGTCGTTCTGGGCACTTCTGGGCAATCAGCTACCGGTAGCTCGTGTGTTACTACCGGTAGTCATGACTCCAGTAGCCATCGGCTACCGGTAGTAATGCGGTATCTGGTTTCGCTGGACCAGTTTTGGTAGAATCGGCATAACTTTTGATCCAACCGTTGGATTGGGCTGAAATTTTGACACAAAATAAAAGACACCCATATCTACAACTTTCATGTTTTGAACTTTTTCAAATTCTGAGTAGATCATGGTACAAATGGAGGAATTCCGAGGCAGTGCTTCCAATTATTGCTGCAGCTGGTGCCCTTGTTCCCAAGCACCAATGCCTTCTTGATTTCTTCACTTTTAAGCCTCCAATTCTTCATGTATTGTGTCCATGCCTTCACCACACATCCATCAAGGTTGCAATGTCCTAAAATCAAACATTTAAGCTATAAAAGGTTGCAACATCAAAATATCAACATTATAGTTCAAAACGGTTAACTTCTAAGCACTTATATGCAAAAGTTGAGTTAAAATGCATGTAATGAGCCCTTCAAATATGCAATATTATGTGCTCATCAACTGGCTTGGTCAATTGTGTGGTATGGAAATGAATTTACACTTAGACTCAATCACGACACTAGGGATAAATTTTCACAAGAAAAAGGGCTAAGACTCAAAATAAATCAACGATGGCCTAAGATCACCTCTAGATAAGCATGGGGGAGCATTATGCATTTCAAGGCAAGTCAATCAACTACACAAATGCACCTAACTGAAACAAGTATAATGAGATTATTGAACACATTTGTAATTTGAAAAATTGTTCCTTGAGTAAATGTAAGTTCCCTCCAACAAAGATTGGCACTAAAGCTCTCATAGGTCCTTACTCATCTCTACTATTCATGTCAAGCACTAAAATGTGAACTCAATCCGTAAATTGTCAAAATTACAAATTCAAGGTGTACATATTGGTGAGTTCAAAAACAAACACAAAAGTGATACTCAAGCATAGTATGAACTTCCATAATGTGCTCATATATTCACAATTCAACACAAAGATCAACATGTCAACAACCAATAGCACTCTTAATAAGGGAATACAGATCAAAATTCAGATATTTTCTAAAAAAAATTCAAAATTTTCACATAATTTGTAACTATTGTGAACAAAAATCTGTATGATATGTGAAAGGTGAATTTTTCACCACAAAAATTTGTATTATCAACAAAAATTTCCACAAACATTGGTGTATCATACAAATTGTGCACCTCACCCCCCAACTTAATTCATGCATTGTCCTCAATGCAACAAAAAAGATATGATATGCAATGAAATATTGTAAAAAGATGAGTAGGGTTAGAGAACACCTCGCAATTGAGCTTTTGACAAAAACACCAATATCTGCAACTAAGAAAACAACACTATACACGAATTTAAAGTAAGTAAACATAAACAGCTAAAGTAAAAACAAATGAACACTAAAAAAAATAAGAAAAGTCAATCCTCCAACAAGTCCGGGTAAACCAAATCCATCAAATCCTCCTTCACTCCTTGTCCTTAAAAACCCTCAAAAAATGGCTTGAGTCTTTGGCCATTGAACTTGAATGTCTTGCCATCCTCGGGGTTTGTGACTTCCACGGCTCCATTGGGGTAGGCCATCTTGACAAGATAGGGGTCATCCCAACGAGATCGGAGTTTCCCTGAAAAGATTGAGAGGCGAGAGTTGTATAAGAGCACTTTTTGCCCGGGCTCAAATGACTTCCTCACAACGGACTTGTCATGCAAGATCTTAGTTCGCTCTTTTGAAATTTTAGAGCTCTCATACGCATCTCTTCCAATTCATTCATTTCTAGCTTCCTATGCTCACCAGCCATTCTCAAATTGAAGTTTAGAGTCTTTATGGCCCAATAGGCCTTGTGTTCCATTTCAACTGGCGAATGGCAAGTCTTTCCATAGACGAGTCGGTAGGGAGACATGCCTAAGACAGTCTTGTAGGCAGTGCAGTAAGGCCATAGAGCATCAATCAGTCTAAATGACCAATCTTTCCTATTTGGGTTCACCCTTTTCTCTAAGATATTTTTTATCTCCCTATTGGCCAACTCGGCTTGGCCATTGGTTTGTGGGTGATATGTGGTGGATATCTTATGTGTGACGCCATATTTATGCATCAAAGACGCAAATGGCCTATTGCAGAAATGCGATCCGCCGTCGCATATCATAGCACGAGGCATCCCAAACCTCAAAAAGATGTTATCTTTCAAGAATTTGACCACGAATCGGTGGTCATTGGTCTTGGTTAGGATGGCCTCAACCCATTTGAAAACGTAGTCCACTGCTAGTAGAATGTATAGGAAACCAAACGACACAGGGAAGAGACCTATAAAGTCAATGCCTCAACAATCAAATATTTCAATGACAAGTACAGGGGAGAGTGGCATCATATTCCTTCGAGTCACCCTACCCAGTCTTTGGCATCTATTGCATTCTTTACAAAAAGAAACACAGCCTTTGTTAAGCGAGGGCCAGTAAAAACCTGATTGTAGAATTTTTGCCGAAGTCTTCTTGGAAGAGAAGTGACCACCGCATGCTTCCAAGTGGCAAAATGCAAGGAAATCCCGCTGCTCATTTTTTGGTATGCATCTCCGCATGAATTGGTCAGGGAAGTACTTGAACAGGTACGGGTTGTCGAAGTAGAAGTACTTCACATCCGCCATAAATCTTCTTCGATCCTCCGGGCTCTAGTGCAATGGTATTTGTCTTGTTGCAAGATAATTACATATGTCAGCATACCAGGGACAAACAAAATGAATCGAAAGTAATTGCTCATCAGGGAAAAATCAGGGATAGGAATGTGCTCATCGGCCTCTTACACCACCAGTCGGGACAAATAATCCGCCACCACGTTCTCCACTCCCTTCTTATATTTGATTGTCAAATTGAACTCTTGGAGTAAGAGGATCCACTTGATGAGTCTCGGTTTGACATCCTGCTTAGACAACAAATACTTCAAAGTAGAGTAATCAGTATAGACTACTATCGGTGAACCAACGATGTAAGACCAAAATTTATCCAATGCAAATACTACCGCTAGCAACTCCTTTTTTTGTGGTGGTATAGTTCATTTGAGCTTCATTAAGTGTTTTGCTAGTGTAGTATATTACATAAGGTCTCTTATCCTCCCTTTGACCGAGCATTGCGCCGACCGTGTAATCACTCACGTTGCACATAAGCTCAAAAGGTAAATCCCACTTGGGTGGTCGCATAATCGGAGGGTAGTAAGCATGCTTTTGAGTTTTGTAAAAGATGTCTCACAATTATCCGACCACTCGAATGGAATATCATTTGACAGTAAATTGGTCAGAGTTCGAACCAATGCACTAAAGTCTTTAATAAAACGACGATAAAAGCCGGCATGGCCCAGAAATGACTTGATATCCTTTATGACCTTCGGTGTAGGGAGGTTGAAAATGGCCTCAACCTTTGATTTTTCCACTTCGATCCCCTTCGCCAAGACGATATGCCCAAGAACAATTCCTTGTGTCACCATGAAGTGACACTTCTCCCAATTCAAAACTAAATTCTTCTCTTCGCATCTCTCGAGAACTCTCTCCAAATTCTCCAAACATCCACTGAAGGAATCCCCAAACACCGAGAAGTCATCCACAAACACCTCTATAATCTTCTCCACCATATCATTGAAAATCCCCATCATCCAACGTTGAAAATTTCCAGGGGCATTGCACAACCCAAAAGGCATGCGACGGTAGGCAAAGGTACCGTAGGGACAAGTGAAGGTGGTCTTCTCTTGATCTTCCAATGCAATTTCGATTTGATTGTAGCCGGAGTATCCATCTAAGAAGCAATAGAATAGATGCCCCGCTACTCTTTCCAACACTTGGTCGAGGAATGGCAATGGGAAGTGGTCTTTTCTTGCGCATAGGTTGAGCTTTCGATAATCAATATACACTCTTCATCCGGTGATCACCCTTGTTGGAATAAGCTCATTCTCCACATTTGCAACAATTGTGACTCCCGACTTCTTAGGCACCACTTGAGTGGGACTCACCCATTTACTATCGGCAATCGGGAAGATGATGCCCACATCAAGTAGTTTAAGTACCTCGTCCCTCACCACATCCTTCATAATTGGATTCAATCTTCTTTGTGGTTGTCGGGAAGACTTGGATTCATCCTCAAGGTAAATGTGGTGTGTGCAAATGAGGGGGCTTATCCCCTTGATGTCGGCAATTGTCCAACCAATCGCTCCCTTATGCCTCCTCAACACTTCCAAGAGATCCTCTTCTTGCTTCTTCTCCAGTGTTAAGCTAATTGCCACCGGAAAGGTCTTGTCATCCCCAAGATATGCATACTTAAGATGGGATGGTAATGGCTTCAATTCCAATATGGCTTTTTGATCATTTGAAGGAAAAATCTTATTGTCTTGGTGCGGAAGCTTCTCAAATGTAGGGGTCCACTTTTCTACCCCTTTCAAGCTCTCCGGATCCTCTTGGTCATCAACCTCTTCTTCCCCCAATTTTAACATGCCCAGCAACTCCAAGTGCTCCTCTACCAAGGTGTCAATCCTATTGACTTCTTGCACTTCCTCAGCATCCCCCGGTTGTTTGTTCAAATTGAACACATTGAAGTCCATAGTCATGCTCCTGAAAGTAAGCTTCATGAGACCATTCCTGCAATTAATAACAGCATTAGAGATTGCAAGGAATGGTCTACCTAATGTAATAGGGATTTGGGAGCAAGGATTAGCAACAAGCTGAGTCTCAAGCACAATAAAATCGACAGGAAAATAAAAGTTATCCACTTGAACCAAAACATACTCAACCACTCCCTTCAGTGTTCGAATGCTCCGATCCGTCAACTGAAGAGTGATCGAAGTTGGCTTCAACTCTTCAAGTTGGAGTTGCTTGTACACCAAGTAAGGTAGGAGGTTGACAGTAGCCCCCAAATCAAGCAATGCTAGCTCCACCCGGCAATTCCCTATTGTGATGGCAATGGTAGAGTAGCCGGGGTCTTTAAACTTTGGTGGGGTGTTCGTCCTCAAGATGGAGCTCACTTGCTTGATGAGGAATGCCTTCTTGTGGACATTGAGTTTCGTCTTTACTGTGCACAAGTCCTTTAAGATCTTTGCACAAGATGGAATTTGCTTTATCGCATATCAGAATGTTGATTTTCACCTGCTTGAACATCTCAATTATATCAGAATAGTTAGCCACCTTGACGAGTGGCTTCAAACGATTAGGAAAAGGGGCAGGAATGGGAGAAACATGCACACTTTCATCAACTAATTTTTCTTTCTCACCCACCTCATCACTCACCTCACCCCCCTCGGTGTCACCTTTGACTTGTTTTTCTATTGGCAATGTGGCCTTAGGTGAGACCTTTGGCATAATGGTCTTGTCAAGTTGTTTGCCACTTCGAAGGGTGGTGACTGCCTTGAGTTGCTCACAACTCTCCTTTGTGGGTTCGGACTACTCAATCACATGTTGGCCTTTAGGGTTCTCTTGGGGTTGAGCGGGGGATTTCCCCTTCTCTTGTTGTGATATCCCTATGGCATTGGTAATTTTTGTGAGTTGAGTCGAAATATTGTTGTTAAAGGTGGTTTGGCTTTGGATGAAATTTTAAAGCACATCCTCCAAGTTCCTCTTACGGGGAGGTTGGTAGGTGGGAGGATTGGATAGTGCTTGTTGAGAAAAACGTTGTGGAGGTGGATTTTGGGAAAAATTTTGTAGGGGTGGATTTGGTGAATACCCTTGCGGATTGGACCGGGGGTATTGTGAGCTAGATGCTTGACCTTGGCCTTGGTATTGACTTTGCTTAGGAGGCACGGGAGGTGAAAATGCATTAGAACCATGAGAAGTGGGATTCTCATTTCTCCAACTAAAGTTCGGGTGATTACTCCAACCCGAATTGTAAGTGTTTGAGTGCGGAGAGAATGATTGCCTTATTTGGTTAAAGGCATGCACTTGCTCGTGGTACACTTCTTTAAGTGCCGGAATGTTAGGGCAATCAAATATGGAATGCTCCACACTCTCACAAATTGAGCAAAACTCCTCGGCCTTTGAAACATTGGACACCTCCTATCTCCTATTGACCTCAAGACTCTCCACTTTCCTAGACAACTTGGCAATTTTGGAAAACAAGTCCTCCTGGTCTCTCAAATCATACACCTCTCCCATTGTGATTGATTACTACTCAGAGACGACTTAGGTACATCGGTGGGATCCGGGATATCCCAAGATTGGGCATTTTGCGCCAATGTACTAAAGTAGTCTAGGGCCTTATTAGGGTCCTTGTTCAAAAACTCGCCATTACACATCATGTCAATGAATTGTCTATGGCCCGGTGTGATTCCTTCATAGAAGAAACTTACTAGTTGCCATGATTTAAAGCCAGGATGTGGAATGGACTGTTGTAATTCCTTGTAGCGATCCCAATAGTTGTAAAATTGCTCATTGGGCTTTTCAGAAAATTTTGAATTTGCTTATTTAAAGTGGTGGTTCTTGGCACCGGGAAAAATTTATTCAAAAACTTATAAAGCATTTGAGCCCAAGAGGTTATGGATCGAGGCAGCAAGGAATTTAACCACGTTTTAGCTTTATCCTTGAGGGAAAAGGGAAACAATTTCAAACAAGCTATGTCTTCCATAGCATAGTTAGTGAGGAAGGTTGCAACTATATCCTCGAACTCCTTAATATGTAAATAAAGATTTTCCTTTTCGATTCTGTGGAATGATTGAAGTAGTTGCAACATTCCTGTCTTAACTGGGGAGAGATGAGCTTGGACCGGTAAGAGAATGCATGAGGGAGTGGTGCTACGTGTGGGTTGGAGAAAATCCAGCATTGACCTTACCAGAGGATCAATTGGGATATTTTTCCCTTCATTCCTAGGAGGGGGAATTGCATTCGTGGATTAGGCATTCTAGGTTCTTGCACTCCCGCACCCCTTTGAATGTTCAGATTGACACCTACATTCTCAAAATTATCACCCGCATCCTCGGGTAGGTCTTGGTCAATGTTCATGTTAGGGCCTAAGGGTTGTCTAACCAATCGATTTTGTTCGTCCCGTCCCCACATACAACAACTATCTACAAATAAAAATGTAAACAAACAAAAGTATATACAAGGAGCAACGTACCTCAGGCCATGATGAACATCACGGGATTTACCTCCGTTGTCCAAAAATCACCTTCTCAATTCAACGCTTGCCTTCCCCGGCAACGGCGCCAAAAATACTTGATGGTTTCCGTTGTATTCCCTAATCTCCGGACATCATCCCTCAATGTGTGTATGGCTTAAAGGGATAGGGGAGTGTCACTCTTCTTGGAATGATGCAAGAATGGGGAAACAGAATAATGGTGGGTGAATGAAAATGTGTGTGTGTGTGTGTGAACAAAAGTGCTCCCCAAGCATAGGGAGACTTTCGATTGTCGTGTTTTACTTGAAAATCGTATTCCAAGGAGGTGAATCATGTTGAAGGTGATTTTGGTGAACAAAAAGAAAAGTGTAAAAATCTTTTGATGTTTAAGATTGGTTTTGGATTGTGTTGTGATGAAATTAAAATGGGAACAAGTGTTGGCTAATCCGAAGGGGTCATTCCAATGGGAATGCCAACTCAACTCGAGACCTTCCTCCAATGGTGCTTAGATGTTCGATTGATTCGTAGGAAGCGCGGGACCAAAATGGAGGTGAGGATTCAAGCATACCCCGTGACAAGTCTACGGTGTATCAAGAACTCACAACCACGTCCACACTCAACCTAGTCAAACCGAGTCATCGTACACTACAAGGAGGAATGAAAATGAGTTGAAATGGCATATCCAAGAGGAGTTCTCCTTTGGATTAGCCAACTTAAAGTCTAGCTACTCATATTTAATGCAAGACCATAAATGAAATGAAGAGACATTGCAAAGAAATGAAGATAGGAACTTAGTTTAATGCAAAGAAACTTAAACTAGGAATAAAAACATTCAATACCCATTTTAAAACTTGAAATGAAGAAAACTACCTGCAACAATGGTGAAAACCAAAATGGAGAACTAAACTTGCAATATGCTTGTAATAAATGACATTAAAGGCATTAAATGAAACTTATATAAGTCTACAGAGAATTACAAGTGAAATGGATGAAAGAAATGCAAGAAATCTAAGCTCTCTCTCTCTAACTATGTCTTCTACCTAGAGCTTCCCTCTCTACAATGTAATACAAACTGCATAATACAATATGAATGATGATTTTTGTCCATAGAGAGCTCTCATAAGTGTGTGGCAGGCCTTACACCAAAAGGGGGTTGATTGGATGCATTTGGCAGGCTAGGACAGGCCTAGCCTGCATCTCCGCTGCATTGCCTTTTCTCTCTCCTCCACATTAATGTCAATGCCTCCAAATTCCAAGCTAAGGTAAGGGGAGGCCTATAGATGTGTAAGGGATGTCAGGGGACTTGTTGGAGAAGTGTAGGTGGGACCCCCAAATGGCAGAGCATGAGTTCCATGTTGTCTGGGCAATCTGGGCAAAACCTTCTGGAAGATTTGTGCATGAACAGTTAAATGAGGAAACCAGTAGGCAAAACCTTCCAGAAGGTTTTCACCCAACTTTCATTTTTCTTAGTTTCTTCACCCTCCAAGCCTTCCTTTAAGCTATCCCCTCATCATCATTGACTTCAAACACTTCAATGTGGGCTTAACTCAAACCATTTACATCTTTTTACCTGTATTTACACAAAACTCCATTAAAACGAAGATTAAATGCATTTCTCCCCAAAATCACAACACAAGCAAGTATAAAAGGGCATAATAACAAACAATATATGCAATGTTTTGTGCTAATCAGTTTGTCATAAAACTAGCGGTAGATTTTGGCTACTGGAGTGGGTTCTACCGGAAAAATACCGGAAGACTTTGTCTACTAGAGTAAAACCTATCGGTAGGTTTGGCCATCGACCTACCGGTAGGTTTTGCTGAAAAATGCCAGATTCTGCAACTCAAGCTCTGCCACATGGGAGTCCCACCTAAGGGTCTCCCACTTGTTCCCTGACACCCCTTACACACAAACATGCTTCCTCAACCTTAGCCTTGGACTTTGAAGGCTCAAGCATTAATGAGAAGGAGAGAGAAGAGAGGAAGCCTAGGAGTTGCTGGGTAGGCTGTCCTAGCCTGCCCAAAGCCATCACTTCAGCCTCCTATGGATGGGAGGGCTGTCACACGCCTAAAGGGACCTCCATGAATGAATTTTCAAGTTCCATTAAGTATTATTCAGCATTGTAGAGATATAGAGAGAGAAGCTCCAAGGACGAAGACATAGTTTAGAGAGAGAAAGCTTAGATTTTTACATTTTCTTCCATCCATTTCACTTGTAATCTTTTGTAAAAATCTTTTAAGCTACATTTATTGTCTTTAATGCTATTTATTTCAAGTATATTTCAAGTTTAAATACACCATTTAGATTCTACCATTGTTGTATTAAGTTTTCTACATTTCAAGCTTTTAAAATGGGTATTCAATGCATTTCTTCTTAGTTAACTTTTCTTGCATTAATTTAAGTTCCAATCTCATTTCTTTACAATGTCTCTTTACTTCATTTATGTTCTTGCATTAAGTATGAGTAGCTAAGCTTTAAGTTGGCTAATCCAAGGGATAATTCCTCGTGGGTATGCTAAATCAACTCTTTTTCATTCCTCCTCATAGTGTACGATGATTTGGTTTGACTAGGTTGAATGTGGACGTGGTTATGAGTTCTTGATACACCGTAGACTTGTCACGGGGTATGCTTGAATTCTCACCTCCATTTTAGTCCCTCTCTTCCTACGAATCAATCAAACATCTAGGCACCATTGGAGGAAGGTCTTGAGTTGATTTGACATTCCCATCGGAATGACTCTTTGAATTAGCCAATATTTGTTCCATTTCATTTTCATCAAGAACACAATTCACCAAAACTCAAACATCAAAGATTTTTAAACTTTTCCTTTTTCACCAAAATCACCTTCAAAAAAATTCACCTCATTCCCTGAGGAGACGACCTTGAAATACTAATTTCAAGTAAAACATGACAGTCAAAAGTCTCTCTGCGCTTGGGGAGCACTTTTGTGCACACACACACACATTTCATTCCACACACCCATTTTCCCATTTCTTGCATTGAACCCAAGTGAGAGTGACACTCACCCACACACATAAGCCATATACACATTGAGGGTTCATGTTCGGAATTTAGGAATGACGGAACCAGTCAGGCATTTTTGGAGCAGTTACCGGGGAAGGCAAAGCGTTGAATTGAGAAGGTGATTATCGGACAACGGAGGTAAGTCCCGTGAATTCTCATCACGGGCTGAGGTACGTTGTCCCTTGTATATACTTTTGTTTACTTGCTTTTCATTTGTAAATATTATTTTGTATGTGGGGACAGGATGACCAAAATAGATTGGTTAGACGACCTTTAGGCCCCAACATGATTATTGACCAAGACCCACCCGAGGACGCTGGTGATAATTTTGAGAATTAGGAGGCTAATGTCCCAAGGGGAGGGGGAGTGCAAGACCCTAGAATTTCAAACCCCAGAATGCACTTCCCTCTTAGGAATGAAGGGAACAATATCCCCATTGATCCTCCGGCGAGGTCAATGCTGGATTTTCTCCAATCCACACGTAGCACCACTCTTTCATGCATTCTCTTACCGGTCCAAGCTCATGCCTTTGTAGTTAAGCCGGGAATGTTGCAACTATTTCCTCAATTCCATGAAATTGAAAGGGAGAATCCTTATTTACACATTAAGGAATTCAAGGACATAGTTGCAATCTTCCTCACCAATTATGCTATGGAAGACATAGCTTGCTTGAAATTGTTTCCCTTTTCCCTTAAAGACAAGGCCAAAACGTGGTTGAATTCCTTGAGGCCTCAATCCATAACCTCTTGGGCACAAATGCTTTCCGAGTTTTTGAACAAATTTTTTTCGGTGCCTAAAACCACCGCTCTTAAAAACAATTCCAAAATTTTTTGGAAAAGCCTAATGAGCAATTCTGTCACTGTTGGGATCGCTACAAGGAATTACTAAAATCCATTCCACATCATGGTTTTGAATCATGGAAATTGGTGAGTTTCTTCTACGAAGGGATTACACCGGGCCATAGACAATTCATTAACATGATGTGCAATGGAGAGTTCTTAAATAAGGACCCCGATGCCTTGGAATACTTTAGTACATTAGTGTAAAATGTCCAATCATGGGATATGAAGGATCCCCCCGATGTACCGACGTCTTCTCCTGGTAGTAATCAAGCACAAGGGGGAGGGATGTATAATTTGAGAGACCGGGAAGATTTTCTCTCTAGTATCACCAAGTTATATCGGAAGGTGGAAAGTTTAGAAACCAACAGGAGACACGAGGTGTCCAATATTTCAAAGACCGAGGAGGGTTGCTCAATTTGTGAGAATGTGAAGCATTCCATATCGGAGTGCCCTAACATTCTGGCACTTAAGGAAGTGTACTATGAGCAAGTCAATGCCTTCAGCTAAACAAGGCAATCATTCTCTCCGCACTCAAACACTTATAATTCAGGTTGGAGCAATCACCCGAACTTCAGTTGGAGAAATGAGAATCCAACTCCTCATGGGTCTAATGCATATTCACCTACTATGCCTCCTAAGCAAAGTCAATACCAAGGTCAAGGTCAAGTGTCTAGCTCTCAATACCCTCGGTCCAATCCGTAAGGGTATTCACCGAACCCACCTCCACAAAGTTTTTGCCAAAGTCCACCTCCTCAAAGTTATGGTCAATAAGGACCATCCAATCCTCCCACCTACCAACCTCCCCATAAGAGGAACTTGGAGGATGTGGTTTACAATTTCATCCAAAGCCAAACTGCCTTCAACAATAATATTTTGACTTAAGTCACAAAACTGACCAATGCCATAGGGATATCACAACAAGAGAAGGGAAAATTCCCCGCTCAACCCCATGAGAACCCTAAAGGCCAACATGTGATTGAGACATCCGAACCCATAAAGGTGAGTTATGAGCAACTCAAGGCGGTCACCACACTTCGAAGTGGCAAACAAGTTGATAAGACCATTGTGCCAAAAGTCTCACCCAAGGCCACATTGCCATTAGAGAAAGAGACTAAGGATGACATCGAGGGGGGTGAGATGAGTGAGAAAGAAAAATTGGTGGATGAAAGTGTGCATGCATCCCCCATTCTGGCCCCTTTTCCAAATCGTTTGAAGCCACCCACAAAGGTGACTAACTATTTTGATATAATTGAGATGTCCAAGCAGGTTAAAATCAACATTCCACTCCTCGATTCCATAAAGAAAATCCCTTCATGTGCCAAGATTTTAAAGGATTTATGTACCGTGAAGAGGAAGCTAAATGTGCACAAGAAGACATTCCTCACCGAGCAAGTGAGCTCAATCTTGAGAACCAACACCCCACCAAAGTTCAAGGACCCCGGATGCCCTACCATTGCCATCATAATAGGGAATTGTCGGGTGGAGCAAGCTCTTCTTGATTGGGGAGAAAGTGTCAACCTCCTACCCTACTCGGTGTATCAACAACTCCAACTTGAAGAGTTAAAGCCAACTCCAATCACTCTTCAGTTGGCAGACCGAAGCATTCGAACACTGAGGGGAGTAGTTGAGGATGTCTTGGTTCAAGTGGATAATTTTTGTTTTTCTGTCGATTTTATTGTGCTTGAAACTCACCCTGTTGCTAACCCTAGTTCACAAATTCCTGTCATATTAGGTAGACTGTTCCTTGCTACTTCTAATGCTGTTATTAATTGCAGGAATGGACTGATGAAGCTTACTTTCGGGAACATGAATGTAGACTTCAATGTAGTCAATTTGTGCAAACAACTGGGAGATTACGAGTAAGTGCATGAAGTCAATAGGATTGACACATTGGTGGATGAGCACTTAGAGCTAATGGACATGTTGAAAGAAGGGGAGGAAGAGGTTGATGATCAACAGGAGTTGGAGAGCTTGAAAGGGGTAGAAAAATGGATTCCTACATTTGAGAAGCTTCCACATCAGGACAAGAAAATCTTTCCATCGGATATGCAAAAACCCATCTTGGAGTTGAAGCCATTACCATCCAATCTCAAGTATGCATACCTCGGGGATGAAAAAACCTTTTCGGTGCTGATTAGCTCAACTTTGGAGACGAAGCAAGAAGAAGATCTCTTGAAAGTGTTGAGGAGGCATAAGGGAGCGATAGGTTGGACAGTTGTCGACATCAAGGGGATAAACCCCCTCATTTGCACACACCGCATCTACCTCGAAGAAGACTCAAAGCCATCCCGACAACCATAACGGAGGTTGAACCCAATTATGAAAGATGTAGTGAGGGATGAGGTGCTAAAGCTACTTGATGTGGGCATCATTTTTTCGATTGCCAATAGTAAGTGGGTTAGCCCCACGCAAGTAGTACCTAAGAAATCAGGATTCACGGTTGTTGCAAATGAGGAGAACGAGCTTATTCCAACAAGGGTGATCACCGGATGAAGAGTGTATTGATTACCGAAAGCTCAACTTGTGCACGAGAAAAGACCACTTCCCATTGCCATTCCTTGACCAAGTGTTAGAAAGAGTAGCTGGGCATCTATTTTACTGCTTCTTAGATGGCTACTCTGGGTACAACTAGATTGAGATCGCATTGGAGGATCAAGAAAAGACCACCTTCACTTGCCCCTACGGTACTTTTGTCTACCGACGCATGTCATTTGGGTTGTGTAATGCCCCAGGAACTTTTCAACGTTGCATGATGGGGATTTTCAGTGATATGGTGAAAAAGATCATGGAAGTTTTTATGGATGAATTTTCAGTGTTCGGGGATTTATTTGATGGATGTTTGGAGAATTTGGAGAGAGTTCTTGAGAGATGCGAGGAGAAGAACTTGGTCCTCAATTGGGAAAAGTGTCACTTTATGGTGATGCAAGGGATAGTTCTTGGGCATATCGTTTTGGCAAAGGGGATCGAAGTCGACAAATCAAAGGTGGATGCAATTTTCAACCTCCCCACGCCAAAGGTCGTCAAAGATATCAGGTCATTTCTTGGCCATGCCGGCTTTTATCGTCGTTTTATTAAAGACATTAGTGCATTGGCCCGACCTTTGACCAATTTGCTTTCTAAGGATGTCCCATTCGTGTGGTCGGATAATTGTGAGGTATCTTTTAATAAACTGAAAAGCATGCTCACTATACCTCCGATTATGTGACCACCTAAGTGGGACTTACCATTTGAGCTTATGTGCGACGCGAGTGATTATGCGGTAGGGGCTGTGCTCGGTCAAAGGGAAGACAAGAGACCCTATGTAATATACTATGCTATTAAATCTCTTAATGAAGCACAAATGAATTATACCACTATTGAAAAAGAGTTGCTAGCTGTAGTATTTGAATTGGATAAATTTCAGTCTTACATCATTGGTTCACCTATAGTAGTCTATACCGATCACTCTGCTTTGAAGTATCTTTTGTCTAAGTAGAATGAAAAATCGAGACTCATTAGGTGGATACTCCTCCTACAAAAATTCAACTTGACGATCAAAGATAAAAAAAGGAGTTGAGAACGTGGTGGCGGACCATTTATCTCGACTTGTGGTGCAAGAGGCCAATGAACACATTCCTATCCCTGACTTTTTCGCTGATAAGAATTTACTTTCGATTCATTCTGTTTGTCCCTGGTATGCTGACATATGTAATTATCTTGCTACAAGACAAATACCACTACATTGGAGCCCAGAGGATAGAAGGAGGTTTATAGCGGATGTGAAGTACTTTTACTTCGACAACCCATACTTGTTCAAGTACTGCCCTGACCAAGTCATGAGGAGATGTGTACCAAAAAAAGAACAATGGGATGTCCTTGCATTTTGTCACTCGGAAGTGTGCGGTGGCCATTTCTCTTCAAAGAAGACCTCAACAAAGATCTTACAATTAGGTTTTTATTGGCCCTCATTAAACAAAGATTGTGTTTCATTTTGTAAGGAATGCGATAGGTGCCAAAGATTGGGTAGTGTGACCCGAAGAAACATGATGCCCCTCTCCCCCGTACTTGTTATTGAGATATTTGATTGTTGGGGCATCGAATTTATGGGTCCCTTCCCTGTGTCTTTTGGCTACCTAGGGTAGGCCACCTTGACAAATAGGGGCCATCCTAACGGGATCAGAGTTTCCCTTGAAAGATCGAGAGACGAGAATTGTATGAGAGCACTTTTTATCCAGGCTCAAATGATTTCCTTACGATGGATTTATCATGAAAGATCTTAACCCTCTATTTTGAACTTTTAGAGCTCTCATACGCATCTCTTCGAATATCTTCCAATTCATTCATTTCAAGCTTCCTATTTTCTCCGGCCATTCTCATGTTGAAGTTCAAGGTTTTTATGGCCCAATAGGCTTTGTTCTTCATCTCAACCGGCAAATGGCAAGCCTTGCCATAGACTAGCCTATAGGGTGACATGCCTAGAACAATCTTGTAAGCAGTACGGTAAGCCCATAGGGCATCGGTCAATCAAAATGACCAATCTTTCCTATTAGGGTTCACCGTTTTCTCTAGGATGTTCTTGATTTCTCTATTGACCAACTTGGCTTGACCATTGGTCTGTGGGTAATATGAGGTGGACACCTTGTGTGTGACGCCATATTTATGCATCAAAGATGCAAATGGTCTATTACAAAAATGCGTCCCACTATCGCTTATCATTACACGAGGCATCTCAAACCTCGAAAAAATGTTCTCCTTAAGAAACTTGACCACGAACCGGTGGTCATTGGTCTTGGTCGGGATAACCTCCACCCACTTTAACATGTAGTTCACTGCCAGCAATATGTATACATTGAGGACAATTCATGAATCAAGTTGAGGGGTGAGGTGCACCATTTGTATGATACACCAATGTTTGTGAAAATTTTTGTTGATAATACCAATTTTTGTGGTGAAAATTCACCTTTCACATATCATACATATTTTTGTTACAATAGTTGCAAATTATGTGAAAATTTTGAAATTTTTTTGTGAAAATATCTGAATGTTGATCTATATTCCCTTATTAAGAGTGCTATGGGCTATTGATATGTTGATATGTGTGTTAAATTTTGAATACATGAGCACATTATAGAAGTTCATCCTATGCTTGAGTATCATACATGCGTTTGCTTTTGAACTCACCAATATGTACACCTTGAATGTGTAATTTTGTCAATTTACGGATTGAGTTCACATTTTAGTGCTTGACATGAATAGTAGAGATGAGTAAGAACCCATGAGAGCTTTAGTGCCAATCCTTGTTGGAGGGAACTTATATTTACTCAAGGAGCAATTTTTCAAATTCCAAATGTGTTCAATAATCTCATTATGCTTGTTTTGGTTAGGTGCATTTGGGTAGTTGATTGACTTTATTTTGATATGTACAATGCTCTCCCATGCCTATCTAGAAATGATCTTAGGCCATCTTTATTTTTCTTTGAGCCTTAGTCTTTTTCTTGGAAAATTATATCCCTAGTGTCGTGATTGAGCCTTAATTGTAAATTCATTTCCATGCCATACATTTGACCAAGCTAGTGCAAAAGGATAAAAAGCGACCTCACCTTGGTTGTTCCTAAAGCTGAAAATTAGTGCTCATAAAAGACAAGGAATTGTGTTGCGGAAACTTAACCAAAGGGATAAATGAAGTTGAATTCAAATGTTGAATGGAAAAGAATGAAAAAATCCAAGAAAATGAGAAAAAGGGGGTGAAGGAAGAAAGAATGATAAAAAAAAAAAAAAAGGAAAATGTTAAGGAAAAGAAAGAAAAGAAACAAAGAGTGTGGTGATGTGTTAGACTGAAAATCCCATGAAAAGGGAGATGTTTTTGAAATAAAAGTCATTCACTCCGAACAACCTTCTTTGTTATCCTATATCCTTCATTTCATTTGCCTCAATATCATCCCAATGCCATATTATAACCCGTGAAAGTCCTAAATGATCTAGAGAAGCATGGGAGATGCATACTTTTTAAGAAAAAGGGAAGTTGGTTTGCTATCTAATGCCTTAGCGTTCTTTTCATGAGATTATACCAAGGTTGTTTCATTTTCATGCATGAACTTCATTTTTGGATTATATGTGAGCATACTTTGTATTGCGCACTAGATTCTATCTCACATATACACATGGAGAGCATGCTAGGATAACTAGAGTGTGATTCATTGTTGAGAGACACCCTTGGTGAGGTTGCATCAAAGCTTAATTTGGATAGCCAAAGTGAATGTGAATTCCGTTGTGTAAATGCTTAAATTACATGTCCATTTCACACACACGATTTGAAAATGAATGTGTAGGTGCATACTCTAGACTAGCATTTAAAAGCCATAGTGATGCTCATGTGTGCTTGGTTTGGGTATTTGAACGATGTGTTAGGTAGCCCTATGCTTACGGGATAGAGGAATATTGCTCAACTCTCGATATTTGGTAGGAATTAGGAATGCCCTTGTTATTTGAATATGTGTCTATGTTCATTTGGTAGTTAAATGTAGAAATCTATACCTTGTGTTTTGAAAGCATCAAAATTTTAAATCATATTGCAATTTCGGAATTGACTTGGGGCATGATGGTTCAAATTGTGGTTTACAAGTGTAGCATATGCTTTTTTAGTGTAGTAGAGGTCATAAATAAAGTGCTAGATTGTGTAGGAATTTAAATGAAGTGGAGAGGAAGTGAATTGGAGAGCACATATTTTTTGCAAATAAGTGAAAACCTACTTGTAGGTTTGTACATAAAACTACTGGTAGGTTTTGCACACTGGTCCTGAACCTACCGGAAAACTACCAGTAGTTTTTGCTCACTGGAGTAAAACCTACCGGTAGGTTTGGCATCGACCTACCGGTAGGTTTTGCCCAGAATGCCAAAATTAAGAGTTTTAACCAGATTTTTTCGAGAGAACTATTCATTGTCTTCCCAAAGCACAAACCCTCAGACACTCTTCTCTCCCTCACCCATTACCTTAATCTCTCATTTCTCACTCCTAGGGCTGTTGATTGAGTGGATTGTATTGAAAATTTGTGGATATCATCACCTAAACCCTAGGTTTGCAGAGTTTTACCCCAAGCCCTAATCTCTTTAAATCTTTTCAAAAGTTCCAAAATCTTTGCAATGGCTTGCACAGGGAGGATCATCCTTGACGCTGTGAACTCGATTGAGGGGTTGTTGATGGCCTTTTTTTCACTCTTAGTGTGTGGGGGCACTGTTGCTTTGCATGGCCCACACCAAGTGCACTGGGCCAAGTTTTCCATAGCCCGCGGGTGCTAGTGCCCGCAAGAGAAGCGGGGAGGGGTCGAGGGAGAATGAAGGAAGAAGGCTAGGAATGATGCGCGCTACCAAAGCATAGAGGAAAAGAATGTTACTTGTGAGAGATACATAATCTCCCCAGGCCCAAACAACGAGGTTGTGCGGATCATTGAGGCCCATGGGATTGGAATCTGGTTTGAGCCCGTGAGTGGGTTCAATTTGGTGCTATGTCAGGAGTTTTACCAAAAATTGAAGGTGGTGGATAAGGACGTGGGGATTTTGAGAACTAATGTGAGGGGCAAGACTTTTGATGTGACCCCAGCCATGATTGCCATCCTAATAAAGTACAAGAGGCCACCTCCCAGCACCTCGGTGTATCCACATAACATTCCTGGGGTCAAGACCATCCTGGAGTATGTGGGGTCGATCTACGAGGACCCGACTCAATTTAGGGGAACGATCCAAGTTGGGGGCCTCAAGCATGCGTACGGGATGATGAATAAAGTTTTGTATTACAACTTGCTCCCAAGGGGAGCCGAGAAGAGCCTAAATATAGAAAAGCTCGCTCTCTTGGATGGGGTGATGACTGAGAAGGCTTTGGACATAGCGCTCTTAATATGGGAGGTGATAAAGGAATTCGCCCAGTCTAGAAAGCCGAAGGCGAACCTTCCATTTGAAAATATAGTCACTGGGATGTGATACCATTTCAAGGTCAAGGGATATGTCTCCGACGTGATGACTCCCCCCGAGACCGGAGCCATAGGGAAGGGAAGTAGTAGCAAAAGGTCAGCTATGATTCGGGGTGAGCGGGCTAGGGTTCTGAGATCGGAGTCATCAGCTGTAGGACCATCCTCTACGGGGCAGTCTACTCCTGGGCCGTCCACTTTTGCCCCTGTACGCACAGTATCTCAGCGCCTCAATATGTTGGAGGAGATAGTGTAGGGGATATCGGCGATGATGACCAGGCTATTCCAGCACACGTTTCCTGGCGAGCCGATCCCCGGTGGACCTCCACCTCCAGCTACCAGACCTTCCACCTTCGCCCCCTCATCTTCCACTATTGTTGAGGTGGGAGATTCAGACGATGAAGACGAGGAGGAGGAGAGTGAGGACAAGGGCGATAAGGAGGATACTGATGATGATGGGGGTAATGAGTAGGAAACTCTTGTTTTTGTCCTTTTTGATTTTGGGTTGTACATAGCTAGGAGTGGAATTATCGGCCTTGTAGAAGAATTTTTAGGAATTTTAGGCCGTTTTGTCTCTTTTTGAATTCTAACTCCATGTACTCAACTTTTGAAAGTAATTAATGAAATGCCGCAGTTGTTGTTTCATCTTGTCCAAGTTCATTTCTTTAATTGCATTATGATTTTTGTATTTTGAATGTTTGATGAATTACTTGTGTAAATGGATTGTTGTAGTTTCATACTCGTTGGTTTGAAAGTAAACATTGCTAGGGACTAGCAAAGCTCAAGTTGGGGGGTGTGATTAGCACGAAATATTGCATATCATGTGTACATTTGCACCCCTTTTATGGTTGCTTTTATGGCAAAAATGAGAGGAATTACAATGTTTCGAGCTATTAATGGAGTTTCGGCGTGTTTGCAGGTAAAAGAGCTTAAATGGGGCATGTTAGGCCCCTATCATGGCACTTAAGGTCAATGAAGATGAGGGGGAGGCTTAACGATGGCTTGGAAGGTGAAAAAACCAAGAATTGAGCAAAACAAGTTAAAACCTACCGATAGGTTTGTCATAAAACTATCGGTAGGTTTGGGCTACTGGAGTGGGTTCTACTGGACAACTACCGGAAGGTTTTGGCTATTGGAGTAAAACCTACCGGTAGGTTTGGCCATCGACCTACCGGTAGGTTTTTTTGAAAAATGCCAGATTCTGCAACTCAAGCTTTGCCACATGGGGGTCCCACCTATGGGTCTCCCACTTGTTCCTTGACACCCCTTACACACAGACATGCCTCCTCAACCCTAGCCTTGGACTTTGAAGGCTCAAGCATTAATGAGGAGTAGAGAAAAGATAGGAAGCCTGGGAGTTGCTGGGTAGGCTGTCCTAGCCTGCCCAAAGCCATCACTTCAGTCTCCTATGGATGGGAGGGCTGTCACACGCCTAGGGGGACCTCCATGAACGAATTTGCAAGTTCCATTAAGTATTATTCAGCATTGTAGAGATATAGAGAGAGAAGCTCCAAGGACGAAGACATAGTTTAGAGAGAGAAAGCTTAGATTTTTACATTTTCTTCCATCCATTTCACTTATAATCTTTTGTAAAAATCTTGTAAGCTTCATTTATTGTCTTTAATTTCATTTATTTCAAGTACATTTCAAGTTTAAATATACCATTTAGATTTTACCATTGTTGTAGTAAGTTTTCTACATTTCAAGCTTTTAAAATGGGTATTCAATGCATTTCTTCTTAGTTAACTTTTCTTGCATTAATTTAAGTTCCAATCTCATTTCTTTACAATGTCTCTTTACTTCATTTATGTTCTTGCATTAAGTATGAGTAGCTAAGCTTTAAGTTGGCTAATCCAAGGGATAATTCCTCTTGGGTATGCTAAATCAACTCTTTTTCATTCCTCCTCGTAGTGTACGATGATTTGGTTTGACTAGGTTGAATGTGGACGTGGTTATGAGTTCTTGATACACCGTAGACTTGTCACGGGGTATGCTTGAATTCTCACCTTCATTTTAGTCCCTCTCTTCATACGAATCAATCAAACATCTAGGCACCATTGGAGGAAGGTCTTGAGTTGATTTGACATTCCCATTGGAATGACCTCTTTGGATTAGCCAATACTTGTTCCATTTCATTTTCATCAAGAACACAATTCACCAAAACTCAAACATCAAAGATTTTTACACTTTTCATTTTTCACCAAAATCACCTTCAAAACAATTCACCTCCTTCCTTTAGGAGACAACTAATGAATACTAATTTCAAGTAAAACACGACACTCAAAAGTCTCTCTGCGCTTGGGAAGCACTTTTGTGCGCACACACACACATTTCATTCCACACACCCGTTTTCCCATTTCTTGCATTGAACCCGAGTGAGAGTGACACTCACCCACACACATAAGCCATATACACATTGAGGGTTCATGTTCAGAAATTAGGAACAATGGAACCAGTCAAGCAATTATTTCAAAATTACTATTCACATTGGGATGAACTCTGACGAATTACCAGTTTTCTTTAATTATTGTTATTAGTTTACTCATTTTCAAAAACCCTTTTTCAAAATTCAAAATTTTTACTTTTCTTTGTCTATCACCGATCGAATTCAACTTTCATTTTTCCTGAGGGGATGACCTCGATAATCGACTGAGTTACTAAACGATACACTACTTGCGCTTGGAAAATCATTTACATTTAACCCACTTTAGAGGACAAAGAAGCCTAGCATAATCCATTCCCGAGCTATTGGGTGGATGGCATGCTGCTAGGGGCCTCCAAACGTAGCCAACTACCTGTTTGGAGATGGTGACCAAATAATGGCATTTTGCTAAATTCAACAACTCCAAAAATTAAAAAAATATTCATTATTTTTTATTATTATTTTTATAATTGCATAAGTATTAAAACAAGCCACAAAAAAATGTTTCATTTAATTTTTGAAGTTCAAATTGGCATTTAATTTCATCCTCGAATCTCATTCCTGCACCCCCTAACTCTCTAGTATAAGCCAACCCCACTTCTTCTGAATCTGCATCCCGACTCACATTCTCTTCACTAGTTACACTTATACCCCAATTTAACACTTTATACATCTCAAAAACATCCACGCACACACTCTGAAGTCATCCATTCAAAGTTCGGCTATTTGTACTCCGAACCCATAATCACTCTTGCACTGGTTCTTGTACCAACTTTCATTCTCCAAAAGCCAGGTCATTACAATTACGATCTTTAGGACTTGTACCTCTCCATCAATTTGTTTGATATCGTGGGTTCTTTACTGCGGATACCCAATTTTATTCTTCAATGAAGATGCATGATGGCGAAGGATAAAAATTATTTTTGTGTGATCCATCAGGGATGCATGATTTTCTTGTTTCATTAAATCTTCAAGATTCATAGCTTCAAAGAATCACTAATGCACACTTTTTTAAACATGATTTATTTTGCTTCTGATAGTAAATTCATTATTATTTATGGCAATGGATTTATTCTACTTTTGCCAGTGAATAATTATTGCTTTTGACAACCAATTCATTATGCTTTTGTCAGTATAAATAATTTTCAAGAATCATATGATCAATGTGGATTTTTTCAAGGATCTAAGAAAATCTAACTTGAAATAACAAGTTCAAGTTTTGTGATGTTCGGTGACTTGATTCGAAATGTGTACACCCAAGTGCAGGAAGTCAAGTTGTAGTAATAATCCGGTTAAGTCCGGAGTCGAATCGGCAGGGAACTAATGTTGGTGTTTTGAAGTAAGCAGTGATAAAGACCACAATGATTGGAAATCTTGAGATTTAAAGTTGTGATGTTTAGGGATTTTTCTGGACAGAATATAAGATTCTTTCCAAG